>JADMNL010000023.1:105167500-110167500 GCA_016271365.2 Neoceratodus forsteri
TAGACCACTGCGCTATACTGCGCTACACCTGTCTCTTCTGAGCAGTACATAGCCAGGTACTGAGGTCTCCCAAGTGTGGTTACGGGTAAACAATGTCTCTTGAATTGCTGTTGTGTCCAGTTTAGCCTCTCATTATTGCCTGCAGGTCTGGGATCTTGTTTCCCAGACTGTGAGCATTTGTGTACATGATTTTCCATTGGCCAGATTTCAGTATTAGTTGGGTGAGATCTAGTGTTTCCCCTGTGTCTTATGGGGAGCTGGACCTTTTTCCTTGCTTGGTGATTCAAGTGAACTGCAAACATGCTGAACTCCTGTTTGACCACTAGCTGAAGGGGAGGTATGTTCTTCCCATTCGACTATGGGGTACTGCACCCCTCTCCCCATTTGCTAGCTTAAGTATTCTACAAAGATGTCAAACTTCTGTCCCAATGCACTGACTCCCTCCTTAGTCAGATGCAGTCCATCAAATTTAAATAAGTTTTGCTCCCAAAACTGTTGCCAGTTCCCTACAGATGTGTCCTTTTTCCTGGCACCAGCCCTTGAGCCACATATTTAGCTCCCCCATATCCCCTTCTCTGACCTTCCATCCATCTGCCCCCCTCTCCCAGACTAGCAGGATCTCGGAGAAGGAGATGCCAGACAAAATGGATGAGTCACCCAGCCTGGTCAGGTGTTCCTTGGTCTCCACAACTGACCGGCTGGCGAGATCATTAGTTACTATATGTACAAGGACGTCAATGTGTTCTCCTGCTTCCTGAAAAATTTTAGCAATGTGGCCAGTGTCTCTCTGTGCTGATATACCTGGGAAACATCTGACCATTACTTCTGGCTGGAGATGGCTATCAACTCCCCGAATCATGGAGTCTCCTATGATCAGAAGTTTTTTGGATTTCCTTTTAGCTTTCTTTGTCTTGATTCCTGTTGTGCTAGCTCCTGTGCTGCAGTGTCCTGCTCTGCAATGTCCTCTGCTCCTTTGTTTTCAGAGATAGACAGATTCCTGTTTGTATTTTTTTTTTTTTTTTTTTTTTGTGGAGGTAATGTTGGAGAGCACCAAGTGATGAGGCACCAGATTTACCCCTGCCAACCTCCCAGACTAACTACCCTCTTCGGTCGAGGTGCTTCTGTTGGATGTTGAGGAAATGGCGGGTGGTTCTTATAATATATTTTTTCTTGAATATGAAATTTGAAGCGCACAATCTCTGCCCATGCTGCCTGGAGCTGAGCCACAAGATCTCCAATGGCCCAGCATGTAGGACAGTGTCCTAAATCCTGTAAAACTGCCCTTCTGAAAAGTGTTCCACAGTACCTACAGTTAATATCCTTTCCAGATAAGTTGCTGGGTTTATAACCTGGTCCGAGTAATTAGAAGGAATAGAATGAAAGCAAAATTTCCTTTTTTTTTTTTTTTTTTTTTTTTTACTTGTTATAACAAGTTAAATTACTAGTGCCCCTGTAAATGAGGTCACTGTGTGGATAACCCACTGATCACCCTTTCCTGCTTTGCCACAGGAAATGTTACGACTGTGCTACCCTATAAAAGGAGTGTAGTATGTGGTGGTCGGGGATGGGGGTAGGTGGCTGGGCCCTTTCCCTGCCAAAAAAGAAACTAGGTAAGAGCAGAAACGATCTGTCGGCAACAAATGCAGCAACCCTGAAAGCTTATCCTAATGATAGATAAAACTGTAAAACCTGTAAAGCACCCCCTGTAATAATTTCACAGAAGATATACTCTGTAAGAAACACTTTGCTACAGAAAAATAAGGCAGTAACAGAAGAGATACCTTACAAAAGACAATTTGAATCTGAAGATTACAGCAGTAATCTGTTAGCGGACACCTGTAGGCACACCTTGTAGTAATGCAGCAGGTGTACACAGCAACAACAATTTGAATCTGAGAAAAATGAAGCAATAAAATGTTAGCAACAAACAGTAACATTTTTGAGTACAAAGTAATACCTGACAGGGTGGGCATTATTGGGATTTAACTGACTGCCCAAGGGCATAATGAGGCCAGACTCTGCAGGCGGAGGGCGTTGTAGCCCCTGGAAGGTCATTATATCCCATAACTCCCACCCTGGAGGGTATTACACTTAGAAAATGGTTGAACATTATATTTTGTTTAATAAAATTTATAAAAAATAGTGTGAAATATAAAGAACGAGCATTTGTCAATGCCGAATGTTGTCACGCTGGCATTGGCAGTGTCAGAGGTGGAGAGGCATAGCACTGCGAGTTTAATGTGTCCCAAAAGGTGATTTTGCACAGTGAGCACATCACTGTGTGGCAGAGCTGTGGAAACATATTTTGGGCAGGCTGTGGAAAATGGCAGCCGGACTGTTGATGAGGTGTGCACAAATGCCAGTGGTGAAAATATTGCATATTGATGAAGTTACAAGGGTGCATGGAAACTGCGCAATGCACGCTTGCAACACAGTCATTGTCTGGACTTTCGTCACCAAATTTTCAACATAGGCATTTTAGGACCTCTGCTGATGAATATTGTCACCGTCATTTCCTCAGTGTCCTGAAAAGTGATTTCGCACGGTGACCATGCAATTCTGCACCGGACATGTGAAAATGCATTTCAGCCAGCTGTACTGTTCATAAGGAGGTATGGAAAAATGCCAATGAACAACAGCTGGAGTGAAAATATTACAAAGTCACGAGCGTGCATGCAAACTGCGCAACGCACGCTCGTAAAACTCACTTTATTGACTTTTTGTCCCTAAATTTTTAACATAGGCATTTTAGGATATCTGCTAATGAAGTGCGTTTCATAATGTCTCGAACATGGGCTTTCCACAGCAACCACACTATTGTGCGCTGGAACTGCAAAAACAGATTTTGGTCAGGATGTGAAAAATGACAGCTGTAATGTTCATTAGGAGGTGTAGAACAATGGTACTGTTGAAAATGTGGAGTGAAAATATAAGTTTGCGAACTTGCGAGCGTGCGTTCAAACTTTGCAACACAGGCTCATAACAGTCATTTTATGGAGTATTGTCACCAAATTTTCAACACAGGCATTTTAGGACCTCTGCTCATGAACAGTGTCACTGTCATTTTCATAATGTGTCCTGGTCACTGATTTTGCACAGTGACCACACTATTCTGCGCCGGAAGTGCGAAAACACATTTCTCATTTCGGCCAGGATGTGAAAAATGACTGCTGTACGGTTCACAAGGAGGTGTGGTAAAATGCCAGTGTTGAGAATCTGGCATGAAAATAGTGAATACACTAACTTACGAGCATGCATTGCATGTTGCTATGGCATGCTCATAAGTCTTTTCCTACCAAACTTGCAACATAGGCTTTGAGAGCCCCTCTCATGAACAGTGGCACTGTCGTATCGTTACTCTGTCCCGAAAGGTGATTCCACGCAGTGACCCAGAAATCGCCTTGACAGTGCGAGAATTCATGAGAAGGGGTCCCAAAAACCTCATTTTGAACATTTTGGGCCAAAAGTCGCAAAAAATGCCCACGATATGCATTAAAGTTGAAAAACCCCTATTCATTCCACTATACAGCTTATCGGCATTTTTTCAGTTGGCAGCTGGCTTTGAAGAGTGCAGATGTGGTCCTGGTCCACCGAACATCGCGCCGGACTCTGCAGGTAAGTATAGGTGGGGGTGAGGGAAGCAGAGTGCACAGAGGGTGGGTGCAGGTGGGGGAGGGGCATCGAGACTACAAGGGATCGTTTTCATTTTACAGGAAAAAAATCACAGGACAGTTTTGTTTTGCAGGGATTTGGCACACTGGGGTGGGCTCCCCAGTGTGCCACCTAACTAGAGGTCTATAGTCGATGGGGATTGGGCACCCTCCTTGGCGGCACATGGGGGTGAGGAAGTAATGCAGACAGATTAGGGCACCCCATCGGCATGGCATTCAACAATTGGGGTTATCGACAGGAGGGCTTCCTGTCAGCACACAAAGCGGGGTTAATCAACGGGGATGGCACCCCTGAAGTCTGCAATAGTTGGGCGGCCACCTGCTCACCAACCATGCGCATAATGTCGGCGAGCACATAGGAAGAGTCCACTGCGTATGACTAGCTTTGCTTGGATTGCAGCAGACCTCATCTTGGATGTGCTCGCTACATTATGTATGCATGGTGTGGTGCCTGCATGCAGGCTGATTGGGGAATGAGGGACACACCTACCGGTGCGTGCCCTGCATTCACGCAACAGCGACCCTGCCTCCAAAGCTGTACTGTCCCACGATGTTGGCCGCACAAGCGCGCCAACATAAAAATGTACAGAAATGGTAGGTTCTGTAAAATAGTCCCTTTGGTGCCACTAGCGGGTGCTGCTTATGAGACTTTTTTTTTTTTTTTTTTCAGTACACCCGCATGAGTTTTGGGCTCCTTACAGATATTTTTGTACATAGAAAAATTGTTTGCGGAGTGTGAGCAGGGAGCGCTGATGCAAGAATGGTGCGATTGTACAGGTAACGAACTTGGTACTCTGTTCTGGTAGTAAGAAGAAAATATATATTTTGATTTAGCTGGAGATTTTGCTTATTTTATATATAGGGATTATTTGTGTGTGGCCAGGGGGCAGATTTTTTTTTTTTTTTGCCATTACTGCTGTTCAGCGTCTGAACATGGCCAGAGCGCGGACAGGAGCAGGATTTTCCTGAAATCGGTCCCAGATTTGGAGTTGCGGTGCCGGCTAGTGTTAGTTGCCAGATGGGGGTACCAAAGGGAGAATGGGAGTGGTCATAGTGCTGGTGTTCTACTTACATTTGTAAAATAGAAAAAAATGTGAAGCAAGCTGGTATTTTGGTTGCTATTTTTGTTTTATGACATACTGTGACAGCAAGGGGAAGGAACAGTTCTGAGGACTGAGTTGGGGGCCTCTGACTTACTGTCTTGCTAAGCGGGGTGAAAACATTGGGAGATATTTTCTTTCTGGTTGGCACAGGGATACCAGGTGGTAATGGGTGCTGCTAGGAAGACTTATTTGCAGGGCATTAAGAAATAACAGCCTGTGTGCCAGGCTGTTTCAGCCAATCAGGATGCAAGTTTTGATTTTACCCATTTTCTAAATAAAAATAACACACAGTAAATCTGCCTAGCCAAAATAAGTCTTAATCCATTCCCTTGCTCTGTCCTTTCAAGCAACCTAGAAGGAAAGGGCTCGGGTGAAGCTAGGTGCCTTGGCCAGCAAACCTAGCCTGATGCTACTGACGGACTGCAGTTAATAAATGAAAAATCCATTCAGGCTGTGTGGTATGCTGGGAGTAACATAGAAACATAGAATTTGTCGGCAGATAAGGACAGCTTGGCCCACCCAGTCTGCCCATTTCCCTACCTACTGGATAAGCTGCAGATCCTAGTTAACCAGCAGCCTACTTCTTCTTACCCCAACCCCCCAGAATTGCCTTATGACTGTCCCATGCATGCATTCCACCACTGATTTTTGACTCCACAGCCTCCTCCGGAAGGCCGTTCCATGCATCCACAACCTTCTCTGTGGAAAAAATACTTCCTTAAATTACCTCTGAGCCACCCCCCCTCTATCTTCAAATTGTGCCCTCTTGTTCTTGCACACCTTTTTTTTTTTTTTTTTTTTGAAAGATGCTACCCTCTTGGACTTTGATTCCCTTGAGGTACTTGAAAGTTTCTATCATGTCCCCCCTCTCCCTCCTTCCCTCGGCTATACATATTAAGCTCCTTAAGTCTCTCTTCTTATATCTTCCGGTGCAGACCCTGCACCATTTTAGTTGCCCTCCTCTGGACAGCTTCCATCCTGTCTATGCCTTTGTGGAGATTGGGTCTCCAGAACTGCACACAGTACTCCAGATGGGGTCTGCCAGCTGTCTGTACAGAGGGATAATAACTTCCTGTTTTCTACTGGTGATGCCTCTCCCTATGCATCCCAGTATCCCCCCAGCCCTCCTTGCTGCCCTCTCACATTGCTTGCCCACCTTTAGGTCATCTGATATGACTACCCCCAGGTCCCTTTCCATTTTGTTGTTTAGTATCTCACCCCCATTGTGTACTCTTCCCTGGGTTTTGTTTCCCAGATGCATTACCTTGCACTTCTTAGCATTGAATCTAAGCTGCCATACATTTGACCATTCCTCTAACACTTGCAAGTCCCTTCTCATCCTTTCCACCCCACCCTGTGCATCAACTCTCTTTGCAGATCTTGGTGTCCTCTGCAAAGAGACCTACTTTTCCTTCCAGTCCTTCCGCGTAATTAAACATAAAGACATTGAAGAGGACTGGTCCTATCTGAACCCTGCGGTACCCCACTAGTAACCCTCCTTTCTTCTGAGTGGACTCCATTTACTATTACTCTCTGTGTCCTATTCTCCAGCCAATTCTTTACCCAGGCTGTCATCTTGGGACCCACTCCCAGGCTGGCTAACTTGTATATTAATCTTTTGTGTGGTACTGTCAAATGCCTTGCTAAAGTCTAGGTAGGCCATGTCCACAGCCCCTCCCTGAGTGGAGCACAAACTTTGGAACCAGGAGACCCAAGTTCAATTAGATCCCACCACATCTATTTTCATGGAGTGCGGACTTTGTCCAAGTTGCTTAACCTCCAAATGCTTCCATCCACTCTGCTGCAGAAACGCAGCAGAATATGAATCAAATATTACACTTCATCTGAGCCATCTTGGGTAAAGAGTTTAAAGTACTAATTATGTTACATAATTTTGTCTTTTCGTTCAGCAGTGCAATATTTATTTAAATATAAATTTACTCATTGACTTTATAGATGTCTTGGGAGGTGGGGGGCAGTCCTAGAGGTGTGTCCCGGGCCCAGAAATTTCTATCTGCACCCCTGTGTGTCTACATCTGGCATCTTTAATCCTTTGATGCCACAATGTTTGTGGAGAAGAGGAGGAAGAGGAGATGAAATCAGGTGGAGGGCTGGGGACAGCGATACTGTTCACAAGAATCTGATTGGGACAAGTCTATAAATGTTCCTACTGAGGAGATGTTGGGGGTCTTTAACTGGCCTGTAAATGCCTTTGACTGAGGTAATTATTGATGATTCAGAAACCTGCTCAGTTCTTTTTTTTTTTTTTATTTTATTTTTAGTTGTTTAACTAGGTATAGCACACTAAGCTGAAAGCTTTTTTACAGGAGCGACCTGGGAGCACAAGGAGGTTAAGTGACTTGCTCAGGGTCACACAGTATGCAAGTGGAAGCTGTGGGATTCAAACCCAGGTCTGGTCTGCTGGATGTCACCAAATTTGCAGCTCAGAGCCCTAGACCACTGCACTATACTGCCTGTGATTCAGTAGAGCAGGAAGTGAAGACTGTAACATTTACAACTGACACCACAGCACATGTTCAAGTTTTAGATAAAATAGGATGTGCAGAAAGTGCTCATGTTGAACCGCATTACTTCCTTTCCACTAGATTCTCATTTAAACAAGATTCTGTCATTCAGTTGTTGTCTGCTCTAGCTGCTTGTCATTACCATAATCCACTCTGTTGCAGAATTGTGGTGCCTTGTTTGTCTCTGGTAAATCTAGTAAATTTTTTGGGTGGGGTGTTAATCTGAGTCTAAAATTGTTACACAATTGTTTTTTTGTCTGTCTCAATTGACTATAGAGCTAAAATGCATTGTAGAATGTATTCAAGAGTTTGTGGATGACGGTTCCTTTAACAAAAGGGCAGAGGAAGTATTGGATGCAAGGTCTGCCTCTTCACAAATGACCTGAAGTTCTGCACAAGGGTTGATGCAGAGGGTGTAACGGAACTTTGGGAGGATTTTGGGTAGGCTGGAAAACGGGTCAAAAATCTGGCAGCTATGTTTAAATGTAACTCAAACAAATCAAGGTTTGGGGGGGCAAGAGTGTCGTGGTGTTGGTGTTGCTGGAATGCATGACAAAAGGACCTTCAGAAAATGTGAAATCAACAGTACACTGTTGCAGAGCTGACAGGAAGTGAGGATGCATGGGGGGGGCAACAGCAAACACTAGGAGGTAATCCTCCCACTGTACAAGTCATGAGACCATATCTGAAATACTGTACAAAGGGCACTGGAGTCCACACCAGAAAACTGCAACAGAGTGGAGGAAGTGCAAAGCAGGGCAACCCAGATGGTTCAGGGTCTCAGGGTCGTGACATATGAAAGCTGCAGGACGTGGACATGTACAGCCTCAAAAGAGAAAGGGGTGATGTAATAGAAACATGCATGTACCTGCACAAGAAATTGACTTAAAGGCCTTTCTTGGGTTTTTTATGCTTGGGGGAGGGGGTGAAGTAGGCACATGGGCTTGGTCAGAGGAGGGGCCAAAACTAAGGGGTGGGATGGCCACTGAGGCCAGAGCAGGGTAATCTGGTAGCTTGGGTAGATGGGATGGCTTAGTAGGCCTTTATCTGCAGTCCTTGTCCATGTACCTATTATGGTTATTGCCATGAGATGGTCCTAATGTGTCTCAAGGGTGATGCAGGGCTTGTTGTTCCCAGTGGTTGGTACATCTGCACCAAAAACATTGCACCACACTGCTAGATTCAACATCTGACATTTAATGTATAGCAGCTTGTGCCAAATATTCTGCGCAAGCCCTCTTGACAAAAGAGTGCATGAGATTATTGCAGACTAGACCAGAAAAAGCTAGTCTAACTTGCAGCAGTTTGTGCATGGGTTTTAGAATCCCAGTTGCCAGCTGGGGAATGCCATAATAGTCATACACCATATGTTCTATTCATCCAAGGCTTGTGGCATTCTGTCCTTGAGAATCCGGCCCCGGATATGCAAATAGTGAGTGTTATGAACTTGTTCCTGTCTATAGGAGTGTAACCAGTTTCTTCCCCTTACTTGAGCCTTGTTACCAAAACAGTCCTTTAAGGTTACAAGCTCATGTGTGCTCACACACATGGGTTTTGATAGGCTGCTTCAAGGAGAAGTGGTGTTGTCCAGAGAGGAATAAAGACCTAGAGAACTGAAAGGTGGTGGTGGTGGTGGTGGTGGTGGTGGTGGTGGTGGTGGTGGTGGTGGTGGTATGGGAGGGAAAGAACTGTCCTGAGACCACTTGGTCTTTAAAAGAGAACTTCAAGTGGAGAGGTGGCGGGATCTTCTCAAAGGAGTTTACCAGGGTTCATGAAGACCCTCTCCAGGTTTCATGGTAGAGAATATCCTAGGCCAGGCCATTTATCTGGCATTCCATGCATACCAAATAGTGGGAAAGGAATACCAATTTTTGTTTGGCATTCTGGGTTTTGAATGGTTTTGCCTGAGGCAGTGTACCAGATTTTTTGGACTGAATACCAAAAATAAAATTTTGATATTCTGTCTGAACACCTCATTTAAAACTAAATTTCTAGCCCTGTATAAGGGACCCTGCTGCTAGGCCCCAGTGCCCAGATGCAAATAACCTGGCTAGGTTCCTCAGCCAACAGGGTGGGGACCCATGATACCCTGCATCAGGGAGACTGACTGCATGAGCACTTGCTGAAGTGCTAGCTATTAAGTAAGCAGGATGTTAACTGAGCTACATAATCTTCGAGACAGTCTCTTGCAGCAGGTCATGGGATATCAGCCACAGGCATCATTTCCTCTGGATGACTTCTTGGCAGTAGAACCTGGGACCTTCCCCCTAACACTAACACGTAGTCTGTATGGCAGGTATAAAAGGGGAGGTCCCAGCTACTCTGTCAACCATGACCTGCACACAAGTCCTCCTTGGGAGCTCTGCTTACCAATTGTCAACTAAGAGTTCTACCAACCAAAATTTCATTAAAGATTGATCTACTGATGTATTTGGGTCCCTTATTCTGAAAGTGTTCCTGTGGTTACAGAATTGCTACAGAGGACCTCCATGCCGTCTGTTCGCTGCCTTGGTCCTGAACACATCAGGGATTGCATCCTCTTAACAGGTTCAACAAGGCCAGAACAGTGAAGGCTTCAGCAGCTTCTTGAGTTTCTCATGGAGCAAAAGGTTGCCCTTCTGGAGCAGCAGCAATGCTTCAAGCCCAGGGAATCTTCGATATCCTCTTTGGGGTCTCACCGCTCTGTGGATGAGCCCTCCTTAGACTGGACCAGGTCCTGGTAAGAAATATGCCAGCAAAATAGTGTTTCTGCTGCTCCCTCATCTACGAGTACTGTAATCATAAGTACATAGGTTACACTGTTTGACAGTCTTCTACACAGTTGACGATTGTGGGCTCTAGGGTAATATTGCAGCTTTCATCACTGCCTCTGCCTCACTTTCTGTGGTTTTGAGCTATCGTCAGACAACTGGTCATACTGTAATGGTCTCAAAGTACCCTCCTAGATGATACTGTGGTCTTACACACACCCATCACCAACAGCTGGCTTGGTTCCATTGCCTTCATCTATATTGTCAGTGGTCCCCATTCCCTTAGTCCATTCCACCCCAGTTACTTCCTCTGGGCAGATGGCCATGATTGAGGTCCCAATTCACTCAGCCCATTCCACCCCAGTTGCATTCTTTTGTAGATGCTTTATCCTCCTCCTACCCCATCACATCCAGTGCCCCAAACTAGTGAGGATGGCTCCAGTCTGTGCTCCCCCTCGGCCTGCTTTGGCCCAGAGGATAACCAGCTCTTCCCCTGCCTCCTAGAATTGTAGCACTCAGAATGTGGACATGGAGGATCCTTTCCTACAGGACTGGTATCTGGCTGACTTGGAGGATGGGGATGGACCACAGAGTCCCCATAGACCTTGGCCGCCTCGTCTATACAGGTTGAACCTACCCCAGACCTACCATGCTCTCCACCTGATAATCCCACATTTTCAGACATTGATGCACCTCCAGAAAACATTTGGGTTTCAGAGCACTGAGCAGAATGCTTCAAGAAAGAAGCTGGCACAGTACTTGGGTGTACTGGAATGCCCCACTCTAGTTGTCTTCCCTCCCCCTCCCCTTGGTGGACTCCTTAGAGGCTATTTGGGGCTGCTTGGAAGCAACCTTTCAAAATTTTTCCAATCCTTGGAAGGCTGATAGAATTTCAGTCCCAGTGGACCACCCCTACTTTGTCTCCACCTCAGGCAGACTGTAGTGATCAGTGGTCTCTTGACATTTCTCCCCTTACTGAACAAAGGCAATTGGATCTCCTCTTGATATGGAGGATGCATATCTCCATATCCTGATGCACCCTGCTCAGGGGGGTGTGTGTCTTGTGGCCTTACGCAGCGTTAACTTTGGGTAGCAAGGGTTTTTTGTTCCAGGGTCAAAATAAAATGCACCATGGATTACCCCCTACTCCAAAAACTGAGGAAAGGGACCATTTCTGGTACAAATCCATAGGAGTCTGGCAGGTCTGCTAACAAACTACAGTACTGCCACATAATGGAATGCACACGGAGCCCATCCGCCAGGCCAGCGGACTATCAAGCTACCCTCACCTCCACATGAGGGGTCCGCCTGGACCTTCTAGGTAATATCAAAGAACTCTATGGGAATTGTGCTCCCCACCTCCTTTCAGCTCTTCGTAGATGGCACCATTTCCACTGACTTGCTTACCGCCTTAGGCTTCTCCTTCACCACCTTTGCAGATCTTTACTGTTCTCCCCAGTTGCTGCTTTGACCCCGTGCCCAAATCTCCACCCCTACCCTGCAGCACCCTAGTTTCCTCCTGTGCAAAATATCCACCCATAAAGCCCATCCACACCTGCTAAATGCACTAAACAGCAATGGCCCAAGCAATGACTCCCTAGACTCTAAGATGCTTCAGCTAGTCCTCTGTCCTAGTCCCTCTAACGGACCTATTAAACAGATCCCTTTGCCTTGGGCAATTCCCCAGTGCCTGGAAGACAGCTGTCATCACTCCCATTCTTAAGTGGTGACAAGTCCTCCCCCAGTAATTATCGACACAACTCCATACAACGCAGACTGAGGGGAAGCAAGGAAGACCTGTGCTGGAGGGTCCCCCCATGCTTCACAGCAGCCAAATCCGGGTTCTGGTGCTGGCTTCAGATGCAAGCTCTGGTGGGCCTTCTCGGGGGGGGGGGGACTTCTGGACTCAATTTTTAGCTCACTGGGACAGACACGACGCCCCTGCTGGTGCAGGAGACCCTAAAAGGAAATTAAAAATCCTTTTATTGTTCCTACCTTGCAGCTGAGACCTGCCACAAACCTGAGAGCACTGAAGACCAATAACACCATTCAAAACCCTTCTTGTTCCTACCTTGCGGCTGAGCCCTGCTACGAACTTGAGAGCGTCGGAACTTTTTCAAAATTGGTGCCATTTCTTTCTCCTCCTGGGACTCGCTGATTGGTCACTTCCACCGCTGACCTCACGAGCCCTCTACCTTAAGGAGAGTGCAACCCTAAGGACCCACGATGACAACACAGACGGAGGAGACCTGTGCTGGAGGTTCCCTCCTTGCACTTCACCGCAGCCAAATCCCGAGTTAGAGGTGCTGGCTTGGAGCACTTGCAAGCTTTGGGGGGCTCCTGGGCTCAGTTTGGCCCTCCACCCCCCCATTCCCTCCTCCCATGAAATCCTCGCATGCCCCACCTACTGGACTTACTGGGTCCTATCAGCTTGCAGGGGATGGGGCGGAAATTAAAATTGCCTTATTTCCTTATCACTGCCAATGAAATGTAATGATCGATTGTGCTGCTTTCCCCTAGCCGCAGGAATCTTGCCCAGGCCTGCCCTGCACTACTCTGGCACTAGTCATTGATATCTGACCTGCCCGACTGTCTCATTGGTCCTTGCTAACTTGCCTAGGTCCACCTGGTCTTGCCCCTTTCCGTGACACTTGTCACTGTTTGGACTAAAGGGATAACTGTACTGTAATTTTGCCAACTGCCCAGGTCTACCTGTTCTTGCTCCCTTCCATCACACCTGCCACTATCTGATTAATGAGATAACAATATTGAGTTTATCTACCATGTGAATTAGTCCCGTGTTTGACACAGGCCACAGCTTATATACTGCCCTATACTCCCTTCGGGAACCGCATCCCCTGTCTCTAGTGACCCCCTCCTCACCACCGTGCATGCTGGGTGGGTAACCCTACTACCCTTCACACTAGACCCTAGCTCCACACTTTATTTGCTTCCTCTTTCCTCCTCGGGTGTCCCTACTCTATCACATCCCCTTGATGTGGGGATCCTGTGTACAGCAGGGCCCCACCTTAATAATGAAGTCTCCCAAGGCCCCCGGGGGAAACGTCCCACCTCCCTGCCCCATAATCCTTGCTGTTCTCCTTCTGGGACTTCTGTCCCTCCACATTGCAACTGCCCCTAGCATGGGGGGTAACCTCAAACAGACACCCCTCCATGAAATGAGACTTCACCTTCTCCAATCTCCTTGCTGACACTGCGAGTTCCTGCTATCCCACAAGCGGACTGGTACCAAGACCTATACTGTATCGTACCAGGGTCTGGAGACGACTAGCCCGAAAGCCCAGGTGTTCCTCCCCCAGAGGGCACCTCCTGTGGCTCTTCCCACTGATCCTAGCCTTGGCTGGTGACATTGAACCCAACCCTGGCCCCATCCCCTTGGCCTCGGATATTCCTCCGGAATGGCGGCTAGGCAAGGGGCTGAAAGTGGCTCACCTTAACATTTGTAGCCTACTTCCCAAGCTGGATGAGCTCGTCTCCTGGGTCACAGTCTATAAGCCTGACATCCTTGGTATAACAGACCTGGTTCAAACCCTCTATTCTTGACTCGGCCTATGGGCTACAAGGCTATGAGCTCATACAGCTGGACAGGAGTGGCAACAAGAGTGGAGGAGGTATCTTGATATACTACAAGAGCCACCTTAAAGTATCTCTGACTCACCAACCCTTGTTGCTGTCTCCCTGTGAGCTGCTACACTGTGCTCCTACTTGGCAACACAAATTGCATATGGTGTGTATCTATAACCCCCATAAGAGAGGGCACCAGGGCCTCCCCTACCTCCTGGATACTTTTGGCCCTAGCACTGGAGACAACTAACTCCTAATCCTGGGTGATGTGAACCTAAACTGGGCCAGTGGAAATGTTGAGCAGTTCGAGCCCCTGCTTGCCACCCACACCCTGACTCAACTTGTACAGGAGCCGACCAGACGGTCGACAAACAGAACCACCAGCTCCCTATTGGACTGGATCCTGTCTAACCACCCTGAGAGGATCTCCTCAGTAGGGACCCTATCAGACTCCCTCTGACCACTCCCCAGTCTTCTGTGTATAGAAAATCCCCACCCTAAAGATTCCTCACAAAATCATCCACACCCGAAACTTCATCAGGTTTGATCCAGACGTTTTCATGGAGGAACTAAGGCTCTCTGACTGGTCTGAGTGTATAGTGCCCCGATCCCTCCATAGCCGCAACCCTGTTTCTCAACTCCTTCGGGGATCTACAAGATAGGCACGCCCCTATCATAAGATGGAGGGTCAGGGGGTCAGCCACAAAGTGGCTGCATGGGAGCCTTCTCTCCCTTATGCGGGCGAGGGACAAGTGCTGGGCCCACTTCAAATGCTCCCCCAACCAACCCTGCTACAATAATACAGAAAACTCAGAAATGAGTGCAAAAAAGCCATCAGGGTGGCAAAAAGCGACTTCTGTAAGACGGCCCTTCTCGGCTCTGCTAACAACCCTAGAAGGTTCTGGAGAAATATCAAATCCCTGGTCCATGGGCACTCCAACTCTGGAGTTACTGACATTATTGGAGGAGCCACCTGCAACAATCCGCACACGATTGCTAACGCTCTCAACTCCCACTTCACTGACCTACCTGCCATCTCCCCTCATCTCAACGGCCAGGAGCCAAAACTGCCCCACACTCACTGACCGGCAGGAGCCTGTCCCTCCCAGACCTCCTTTCCTCCTAAGGGCGGTGTTGGAAAATGAGGTGTTGTCTCTCCTCACTGGTCTCTCCCAATACGCCAGTCCCGGTCTAGATGCTGTAACCTGGAGCCCAAGCTTCTCAAACTTGGCACCCCCTATATTGCCTCCCCGGTGGCCCACATCTTTAACCTGTCCCTTGCCACAGGGGAGATCCCAGAGATCTGGAAGGTGGCCAGGGTTGTCCCCGTGCTAAAGCAGGGCAACCCTAAAGTCCTCGACAGCTACCAGCCGATCGCCATCCTTTCGGCCATCAGCAAGCTCCTTGAAAAGGTTGTAGCTAGACAACTCCTGAGTACATCCAAACCCATGAACTGCTGTCTCCTGCCCAGCACGGCTTTCGCAAAGGGCACAGCACAACCATGGCATTGATCTGTCTCTTCTAGCATCAGAGCAGCCATGGACCAGGGAAAACTCTCTGGTGCAGTGTTTATCGACTTGTTGAAGGCCTTTGACCTTGTTGACCATGACCTGCTCTGCATGCAGATGAGGTCCCTTGGCTTGTCTCCCCCCCCCCCCAGCTCTGAAATGGGTAACTGACTACCTGCATGGTAGAGTACAGTTAACCAAATTCAATAAAGTCCTCTCTGACCCCCTGCCTGTGACCTCTGGCTTCCCTCGGGGCTCTGTGCTGGGACCCCTTCTCTTCTCCTTAGTAATCTCCCTGCTGTACTTACCAGATGTAGGGTCACCTTGTATGCAGATGACCTGGTCCTCCTGGCCCACTCCCGAGATTCTGCCACCCTAAACCTCCACCTATCTGAGGACTTCGAGAATATTCAGGCCTGGCTCACCTAACAGAAGCTGGTCCTCAACCAGAAAAAAACGCAGGCCATGCTATTTGGCTCCACAGCCAAAATACGTGCCTCCCCAGTCCCTCTTCAAATAGACTGCGCAGACGATACTTCCCTTCACACAGTGACCTCCCTCAAATACCTCTGTGTGACGCTCGACCCCCAACTGGACCTAGGGAGTCACATCCTCAACGTCTGTAGAGGCGTTAACTAAGCTGGGTCTGGCCTATAGGGCCAAATACAATCTCACCCCTGCTGCTCGTCTGGCTCTCGCCAGGGGTGTGTTACTCCCTTCCCTTGGCTATGGTCTCCACCTATTTGCACATACCTCAAAAGTCCTCACTAGATGGTACACGATGTACAATAACATCTGCTGTTTCACTTTGGCTGCCTTCCCGCCTCACCCATCACTGCGAACTCTATGATAAGCTAGGCTGGCTATCCCCGACCAATCACCTAAACTTTGGCATAGGGTGCCTTGTGAGCAAAGTGATTAGCACCGGTCCCCGCCGGGGCTGGCTCGGCTTCTCTCCCCAGCTGACAGCTCCTTCTACCCCCTAAGGGCCCAGGGATACTAAATGTATCATCTACCCGCACCCTTATGGGTGACAGGAATGTCACAGCACATGCTCCCAGGCTCTGGCGCTCCTTCCCCGAGCTGGTCCGCACCGCCCCTTCCCACAAATGCCTTCGGACCTCCCTGTGGGAGCACCTCAAGCTGGCCTCATGCTGTGAATGCCTTAAGCCCCCCCCCTAGCATGAAGCCCTGGGCACCATAGACCCTGTGGCACTCTACTCCCGGAACTACAAGTAAACTAAATTGAATGTTACCAATTCCACATCCCATCTCTCCTCCTGCACCTCTTTTTGTATCAGATAGTCATTGCTGCTCAATGCTGCACTATTTGCACTGTATATTGCTTGCTGCTTTGTTGACTCCATGTACCTACCACAAAAAGCATATGTACTTGTTCACCTATTATGTTGTATTGATGTACCCTGTAATACCTGTTGTACTCTCCTGGGTCAGTCGTTCCTGAAAATAGGCATATAACTTGTCTAGTGTACCTACCCGGTTAACAAAAGCTAAATAAATTCTTTCCCCACTCTCCAAAGCTATAGGAAAAAGTGGTTGCCATGCAGCTCACTGAATATCTAACCAAATATGCCATACTATGCCCTAAGCAGCATGGCTTCTGCACTGGCTATAGCGCAACCACAGCCATTTTAGAATTTGCCAACTTCCTAGACTCTGGTAACATTGCTGGAGCTGTGTTCATAGACCTTTCCAAGGCCTTTGACACTCCTGCTTGACTCCCTCTACCAAATCTGTTTCTCCATTGGCCCCCTGGCATGGTGTGCCCGTTACCTCTCTACCCGGTCCCAATGCGTCAGAATAAACAGGACCTTCTAGGACACTCTACCTGTCTGCTCTAGGGTTCCCCAGAGCTCCATCCTGGGTCCACTACTCTTTAGCCTCTACCTAAACACCCTGCCCAAGGCCTGCTCAGAAAATTCTACTGTACACAGACTGTGCAGTGCTTTACGCCTCGCACCATAAACCTACTCTCTTCCAGGACTCCCTCCAACACGCCTTCCGGCTGTAACGGGCTGAAACATGGTTCAAGGACCATGGACTGGTCATAAACCTAAAGACTAAATCTATTTTCTCCCATCACCAAAATAAAGCAGAGTGCACCACTCCTCATCCTTCCCAGCACTCTACACCCCCTTGAATGGGTATCCACCTACAAATACCTAGAGCTTCCTTCAACTCTGCCCTGACCTTCCACGCTCACATAAAGGCCCTCGTGCTGTTGCAAACACCCGCATAGGACTCCTTAACTGGCACAAGGACTGCTGCCCTCCTGATGCCCTTCTGCTTGGCATCACTTCGTCTATACTGTCCCTAGTTGACTATGGGCTTCCTGTATGTGGTGCTGCTGACAATACTGCTCTCCATAAGATTAGAGACTCCCTCAAGGCCTGCAGGCTCCTAACTGGTGCCCCTAGGCTCACCCACATCTGCTCCCTCTATTCCACTGCCAATCTCCTCAACTTCAAGGAAAGACTCCACTACCAGACCTGCCTTCTGACCAAGAAAACTCTGCTCAGTCTCTTTCCCCCCCCCCGGGGTCTCCGCCTCCCTCCAACTTGCCACCCCCTCTCACCACCGGCCGTTAGGACAAAGCTAGCCTTGCGATACCCAGGGCAAAAACCTCCCTCGCTCAGATCTTCCACCACAGGGCCCCCACCTGGTTTAATGCACTCCCAGCCACTGTTGCCAGCACACCAAAGATTGCCCCTTTCAAAATTGCTCTCTGGGGCCACCTCCTCAATACCCACTCCTGTAATTGCAACTAGCCAGCGCTTTTATGCCTTCTAGGGACCAAAACTCCTGACCATGTCCAGTTGGATTGCCACCTCTAACTTCACACAATGTCTAATGTGACCATGTCTAACTTGGACTGCCTTCCACCCCCCCCACCCCCTACTGGCCCCTCAACTCTGCAACCCTGTAGACTGGGGTTCCACCTTGATTTTATGAGTAATATGGAAAATACAGTAACTGCTCTCATGGTAAGTATCTCCCCTGCTTAATTATGTGAATGTCTGTATTAACAGTTGTAAAAGTATGTATAAAATGTCTAATCACTACATGATGGCATTTCTCATAACCTGTATTCTCACTATTTTCTGTCCTCCATGTGATGAGGTACCTTTGTAAACAAGCTGTTGGCTTAAAGGTTATAAATATATTTCATATAAAAATTACCAGTTCAGGGCCCTCCCATTCGGCCTTTCCTCTGCCCCAAGAATATTCACAAAATGCTTAGCAGTGGTCACTGTGGCCCTCTGCAGTGAAGGCCTCCTATGTCTTTCCCTACCTGGACAACTGGTTCCTGAAAGCATCTTCCAGCCAACAGCTGTTCACGCTTTCTCGAACCCTGCAGTTGTTTGACCAGGTGGGGATAGTTTACCGCTGTCCCAGCTATCAAAAGTCCAAAGTGGACCCTGTGCAATGCCTACAATATATCTGAGCTGTCAGATGCCTCTGGGGATGGCCTATCTGGCCATAGCTCAGCACACACCCAGATTGCTTTGTGCAGTCTAATCTCTGCACTAGACTGCCTCTGCATCCTGGGACATTTGGCAGCCTTGATTATGACTGTCCCCGATGTCTGGTTAAATAAGAGGGTCCTGTAGTAGTCTCTGAGTCCAATGGGACTAGGACTATTTCAATGCTCCAATCCTGATGTCTTCCCAGGCTCTTCGAGCCCTACAATGGTGGAAGTCAATGGACAACTTAATGCAAGGCATGCAATTTCATTCTCCCGTCCCATGTCTCATTCTGACTAGATGCCTCCTTGACCAGGTGGGATGCTAATCTCCTGCTTGTCTGGTCCCAGGGCTCCTGGACATCCATGGAGGCTTGCCTCCACATCGGTGTCTTGGAGATGAGGTCCGTCATTTATGCCTTACAAGCATCTGAGACTCCTTCTACCTGGTTGCTTTCAAGTGCAATCTGACAATTCTATGGTAGTTCACTACCTAAATAAGCAAGGAGGCACCCATTCATATCCTCTCTGCAGAGAATTGATGAGGGTATGGTACTGGGCAGTCTAGAGAAATAGCCATCTTCTGGCAGTCCAACACCCTAGTGGATGCCCTGAGCAGATGGACTGCATAAGCCCATGAGTGGGAAATCTTGCCAGACATCCTACAGGTCCTCCACCTATGGGGCCATCCAGAGTTGGATTTATTTGCCTCTCTGCAAAACTGCCTCTTTACTGCTCTTCTCCCCCCCCCTCCCCCAAGTGAGGTCCTGGAACTGTTTGGTGGGATGTGTTCTCTTTCCTGGACTAGATTTCTTTACACCATCCCACCTTTTCTTTAGTTTACTACTCAAACTGGTCCAGGACGGGGCATCTATGATTCTCATAGCAACATTCTGGCCAGACTGATTTGGTTCCCTTTGCTTCTACAGCTCCCTGAAGCAGATCCCTCTACCTATGCCGACTTTTGCCAGGCTCTGTCTGTGTAAGGCTCCCTGCTACACCTGGACCTTCACCCCCTCCATCTGCATGCCTGGCTCCTGAGGACATAGTCCTCTTGCAAGTTAGGATGTCCCCAAAGGTGTCAGAAGTCCTCTGGGCTGCCAGGAAACTGTCTATGCAGTTTTCCTATTCTGTGAAGCGGAAACGCTTTTCCATTTGGGCATCTAAGCAGGATTTGGATCCTTACGAGTGTTCCCCTCGGAGCATCATGGACTATTTGCTCTCCTTGTCAGACTGTGGACTGAAATTCCTGTAAAAGTCCACCTTTTGGCAATTGACACATTTTGGTTTACCTCTGGGCAACAAACCATTGTCCAGTTGATTTTTTTAAAAGGTATTCTGCATCTTCATTTCCCCTTCCGAGATCCAGTCCCTGTGCAGGACTTGAATTTTGTGCTTCAAACTTTGACAGTTCTTTTGAGCCCACTGAATTCAGCAAGCTCAGTTACCATTTTTGGAAAACTCTTCTTGGTTGCCATTACGTATGGTAGACTTATTTCAGAGTTACAGGCACTAATGCACAACCCTCCCTACCTGCAATTTGATAATAGGGTGACTTTACACACCAATCCATCACTTTTGTCAAAGGTTTTTTCTGAATTTAATCAGGCTATCCACTCACCAGTGTAGTATGCAGATCCTGCAGATCCAGGGGAATCCCTGCTTTATACTCTGTGCATAGAACATTGAGTCTTTATCTTTGCACCTCACAGTTGTGAAATTGAGCAACTTTTTTGTTTAGTTTTTTCCCTGGAAACTGGGGCGTTCAGGTTTGAAGCAGTGCTTGTCCACACTGATCTATACAAAACGCAACAAAACTCTCACGAGGGTTGTAAAAATGTCATTCTGCCAGAGGCATGGCTACCTCCATGGCACGTTTCCAGAGCATCTCTGCCTTAGATCTGCAAAGCCACCATGTGGGCTACTGTACATGCATTCACTAAACATTAGTCTAAACACTGCTTCCAAGAAGCGAACTGCTTTTGGACAGGCGTGTTTTTACAAGGCCTCCTGTTCAAAGTCCTGATAATTCGTGTCCTCCTCCCAACTTGGCATAACTGCTTGGGAATCTTCCCATGTGTTATGACCTGCTGCAAGACTGTCTCAAAGATGGTACAGTTGCATAAAAACTTACTGTAACAGTAGATCTGAGTCTCTTGCAGCAGGTCATGCAGCCCCACCCACCACCCCCCTTGCTGTTACTTTAGAAGGGTTTCTTGCTCCTGTCTGACTGCACGAGCTGCTGCCTTATTTCCTCTTCGGTTCCCATCACAGGCCTGAGAAATGGTTTCTCATTTGATTGCTAGGATGGAAAAGATCTGAGTAGCTGGAACCTTCCCCCTTAATACCTGCCAGACAGACACCACATGGTAGTGTTATGGGGAGGTCCCAGGGTTGACTGTCATCATCCAGAGGAAATGACGCCCTAGGCTGATATCCCATGTGTTATGACCTGCTGCAAGAGATGCACTAGATCTACTGTTAAAGTAAGTTCTTATGCAACGGTACTTTGTCTGTTGCTTCTGTAGTCCATTATGTGCCAGAAACAATATTTAAATACTGATTCCCCCACACCTGATGGAAGACTGTCAAGTGCAGATTCTTATCACACATAGATAAGCAGTTGGAGCAGATGAGGATAGCAATTCCTTTTTGTTTAATGCAAATACCCTTGGTATCAAAGCATGAAGGTGAAGCAAGTGCACTAAGATGATTAAGGGTGGAAAGTGGCTCCACAGATGAGACTGCAAAAAAAAAAAAGTGGCACCATACACTCAAAACACGCTTGTGGTGGTTAGTATGGAGTTCAAAATTGCACACACTGGCACAGAGTCCATTTGGTTACAGATGGTGACTAACTGTGTAAACCCATTATAGCTATGCTGCCATCCTCCAGACTGATGCCGGGATTATTATAGATCATTCTGGGGAATCTGCAATGCAGCATCAGTGGGAGATGCTGTAATTTTTGGAAAGCATTAAGCTGCATACTCCTTGGTGTAAGATTTAAGTATGTGCAAGGTCTTTATTGGAATACTTGCAGAGTCCAGCTTAATAAAGCATATTTTAGTTCCAACTAGGAACGGCACTATATAAGAGTTGGTCTTGACACTGAAGAATCTGTAGGAAGGTGTTGAAAACCACTGCTGGCAAATGATCTAGTATAGTACAGGTCACCTTTTATACAGAGCTATGTAGGAAGGTGCCGAGAACCACTGCTAGCAAATTATAATACGACAAGTTACCTTTTCACAAAACTAAAGTAATAGAAAAATGGAGCACATAACCACAATTCATCAGGTTAGGATCATGGGGTACTAGATAGTTGGTAGCTTAATTGACTAGTCTCATCTGTTAAACTCATTTTGTGCAAGTCCACTTTACTGAAACTGTAACCTCATGTACTCCCTTCTGTGACTTGTGAGAATAGCCCAACAGCACAGTTTTTTTTAAATGTACCAGCAGAGGCAGTGGACATAGAAAACGGTACAGGCCTTTAAAGAGCTAGGAGCACTATTTGACTGTTAAAAAGCAGGGCTAGATGGATTCTGAGGTGAGGCATTGCGGATTACACAACCTGAGGAATGGTAACATCCTGACAAGTTACATTTGGATGTGTCAAATACTCCTGTTTAGTATAGTCACTGTCGTACAGCTGGATGGGCAAACAAGACCTCCAATCATTTGTTACCATGGTTCTAAGTTGGTAGCGGTGTCCGGGGCTCACTAATATATACTGGTAGAAGGTGATGTACATTGTCAGCTGCAGTTAGCCTCCTCTTGGAAAGTTTTTTTACACTAGTCCCATTTCCCTTGTAACAAAACAATTTCTCATTTCTTTGCAGAAGTCTGTTAGCCTGAACATCCAGATTTTACCAACTGCCCTTGCTGTAGCATTGTTAAAAACTTGCCCCCGTTCTCCTGACTGGCTGAGATGATGGAGCTCTCAGAGTGCCATTTCCAGAGGCAGTCTCTTTTAGATGCCATGAACCGGTTCATCGCAGCCACCACAGACATGGATGAGACCATCTTGGTGCCCAGCCTGCTGCGGGATCTTCCAGTGGAGGAGGATGACTGTAAGGCATGCCAGTACCGAGACATGTACGACTACTACCAGGCACTGAAGTCTGTAAAGAACGACATGGAGTGGGGTCTCCTGAAGATGGAGGAAAGGGGCAAAAGAGTCAGCAGCCTTCACCAGCTGAAGAGGGAAATAAAAGAGGAAGGCCAGGAAGCCAATGAAGATTTGGAAGGACAGTTCCGTTATCACCTGAAGGGACTTTTTGCTGTCCTCACCAAACTCACTAGAAAAGCTTATTGCCTCACTGACCGATACAATAGAGAAATTGGGTTTGGGACTTTTGCTCGATAAATTATTTTCCAGATACCTGGATTAAACTCTGACTTTGCACTTCAAACTTTGGAGGAGAAAAACATTGTGTGTGGTATATAAATAAATATATTTCTTTTGCAGTTGAGTCATTACTTATAATAACTGAAACCTTGGTTTGGGTGGTGGCAGGGGAGGTGATGAGGGCTGGTTACCATAGTAATCCTCTTCAGAACATCTGGTAAAAGGGCATGAATTCTGGGAGGTGTCATTTGCCCTAGATCTTGGACTTTCAGCCTAAAGCAGGGCACATTTTATCCAAGAAAGCTTTGCCAAGAGACATCCATAGGTATACAGTGGTGGCAGATGGGTAATAGTCAAAGGGAACATTAAAAAAAAAAAAAAAAAAAAAAAAAAAAATTTAATGTAATATATTTTGGCATGTGTGAAGTCTGAAGTATATCAGCCCAGTGTATTTTGTTTTTGAAATAGTTCTTATTTTTTTCCTTAGTAAGAGCTATAGATTAATGCAGCCTTTTTCCTGCCCAATATTTGGTTTAATTGCTTAGCAGTTCCAGAACCCAGTAACATCTGAGCTTACTGCAAAGAAGTGAACATGGACATAAGCTCAGTTGATGTCACTGTACTCTGCTTCATTGTAGTCTTCAGCTCGGCTGATGGTACTGGGTTCTGAACTAGCTAAGCGCAAAATAAAATTGGGCAGGAAAAAGGCTGCATTAATATCTGACCCTTAATAAGGAAAGAAAAGAATCATTTTAAAATGCAAAATACATTGGGGTGATGAAACTGACTTCACACATGCCCAAACTGTCAGTTACATTAACAAACTGTAGCCAGAACCGATATGGCTGTGGCGAGCTTGAAGCTCCAAGTAACTAGTGCTACTGAATGCCATCCCACATACACCATGCAAGGAAACCTTCAGCATTAACAAATGCTTGGGTTGATAGTTTTTTTCCTTTGCATGGCTTCCAGCAATCTAACTGAGATGAAGACCTAATCTCTGATTGTACACTGCAGTCACAAAACATTTTTAGTATAATTCATCTTGCTCTGCTGTATATTATAATGTAATCCAGTCTGTAGTTTTCATTTCTGGCATGAGCACACCAACCTGTCATAGTGGGTGGTGTGTTTTTTTTTTTTTTTTTAAATCACTGTTTTTAATTAACTGCATTTTCAGCAGTAACTGTAGCAAGTCCAAATTTCTGATCTGGAGTAGGAAAATGTAGTGATACGAACATAACAGACCAATTGACTTCTATCTGCTGGCATTTTTCTGTCGCATCTGCTCAGTCATGTAGCACACAGGTTAGACTCCTGCTGCCCCCCTCCACCTCTTACTTCCTTCTCTTCCTCCCCCTCCACTTTCCACCAACTAGTATCTTGCCCTTGACCCTGTCCCACCCCTTTTTTTTTTTTTTGGAAGCTCTCACTCTTTTTGTTTAAGAGATGCTACTTCCTCATGAAGTAATGTCTTCTCACCTCTCTCCTGAAACTACCCTCCACCAACTTCAGGCTGTGCCCCTAGTAATTCATTCTCCCTTTAATCAAAACATGCCTTCTGTATTAACCCTGTCGATGCCCTTTAAATACTTGAAGGTTTCGATCGTATCACCCCTCTCCCTTCTTTCCTACAATGAGTACATGTTGCAGGACCTCAACCTATCTTCTTAAGGTGATCTGAAATGTCCTAGAAAACAGGAATAAAATGTGGTACATCAGATTTATGGCATAATAGGACTGTTCTGCAGTCTTGTGTCTAGAAAGTTGTTACCTGGCTTTAGATAAATGAATCACCTGCTTCAAATCCCACCAGAGCAACTTGCATGTGATGACCCAGAAGCACTTGTGTTGGATAAGGGCTACTTTCATGTTCATGGCTACTGTTGCAAAATAGAATCCTTGTACACATTTAATTTTTTTTTTTTGAATCTGAGTTGAATACATTTTGCTGCAGAATGTATGTCCATTTCCTTGTTGCAGCAAGGTTAAACTGGTTCCAATGAGACATTATGTAAATTGACAGTAAATGCACGCAGAGGAAATAACAGAACAGAATTTAAAGGATACTTCAACCCTGTTTTTGTGCCTGAAATTCCAGTTGAAATGGATCCCAGAGTGAAGCAGAATAGACTGTGTCCAATTACAGAATGTGCCTCCTTAGCATGGAATCTGTTTAACCTTGCCGCAACAGGCAAATGAACACACATTTATAACATTGTTCTAGTACTGACACTTGGAGCTGCATAGCAGAGCATTAATTTACCAAATGGGGCTCATGCACTTATAATGGATACTTATTTTGGACCAGTAATGGAAAACAAAATGAAACCAAAAAAAAAATTTGAGTCATTATATCCTTTTGAACTATATAACTTGGGCATGTGGGAGTGTTGACAGTGGTAGACAGTAGACATTCCTACATGACTCCCAGCTTCAAGGCTGGGATTTGGGAGGGGGGTAAGAGTCTGGGTCTACTTCTTGCATTGCTCTCTCACACAACACATATGCCTAATTAGCCATGTGCTACTGGGTCAGTATTCAGACTAAGGAGATAACGAGTTAACCCCTAGGCTGCTGAAAGAACTGGAATGAATCTTATTTGACTTGAGCCAGACAGATGCTCATTCAGCAGCCCTGCAAGGGTTAAATGACCACCGCTTCAAAAAACATTTTTTTGTTTATATCCTGAAGTTGGGAGGCACAGTAGCATCCCCCCTGCCTTTAAGGCAGAGCAGCTAATAGCAAAAATCTGAGGGGAGTGCACTATTTTGCAGTTGATGGAAGGATACACTGAACTCTTAAATGATGTGTTCCATGGAAACTCCTTTTTTCAAGTGAAAGCAGAATGGCTGTAAGCTCTGCCCACAGCTATAAAAATGTAAACATTGTTTATGCTCCCTTTTGTTTTCCATATATAGTTGGTGGCAGTACTGGAGGGTATAGGATATGGTTACCCCTTGTTCATTTTGATCCTAACTAAAAAGCTGTTGTACCATAGTTCAGTGGTAATAGAATGCTGCTGTACCCCTATGTTGTACAAAAGCTTCCTTTTGGGGGAGGAAAAAACAGCAGCTTCAAACCATATACTAGCTAAAATAACATGTGCAACTGCACAAGACTGCATTCTCATTATTGGGGTTCTGATGACTGGAAATTCTCGAACATTGCTCTTGGGATCCCTGTGATGTCGTATGAACTTCTGAATGGAAATGGCATTCTGTAGATGTTTCCAATCTTGTGCATTTTGCAATTCTTATGGGGATGGGGGCACTCCATCGGCTATCTGCATCTTATTCCTTAAGAGGAACAGTCTGGTACCATTACACAAATATTTGTCAGCAGAAAAGGACCTTTAGGGTTATCCGGTCTGCCTCTTTATGCCTATTCAATCACCACTGACCCTAGCTGGTAAGAAGTCGGTCCCCTCTGTTCCTCTACCTAATGTGCCCCTGTGCCTATCCCATGCATGCTTGAAGCCCGCCACTCTTTACCTCCATGACCTGACCTTCTCTGGCAGGCTGCTCCAGTCATCCACCACGCTTTCCATGAGATTTCTGCATATCTCATTCTCCCCACTTGGCTTCATTGCATGCCCCTTTGTTCTAGTGCCTTCCTTTCTCAAACTGACCCTCCACTCCTGTGAGGTACTTCTAGTTTTCTATCATGTCCCTTCTTTCCCAGGGAGTTCATGTTTATTTCCTGCAGCTTTTCCTCGTGTGGCTTTTCATGCAAGCCCCTCTGTACTGCCTCCTCCCCTTGCAGAGGTGCAGCCTCCAGAACTGAACTCTGTACTTCTAGTGAGACCACCAGGGAGCAATACAACTGCAGCACCACCTCTCCTCCTAGAAATTCCTTTCCCACTGTATTTGTTACACTGCCCAGCTAACTTGGTCATCTGATATAACCCTGTAGGTCTTGTTCTTACTTGGTGACTTTCCACTCCCTCCATCTTGTACACAGCCTGGGTTCCACAGCCCTAAGTTCATAACCTTGCACATTTTGGCATTAAAACCCAGCTGCCATCCCAGACCATTCCTCTAGGTTTTTCCCTCAGTTTCTTTTGCGTGCTGTCCACCCCTTCTGTGTGGAGATGCACCTTGCCCTTGAGCTTATCTGCATTGTCTCGTACAAAGACACTGAAGAGGACCAGTCCCTGTAGCATCCCACTAATCGCTCTGACCTGACTGACTACTGGTTATTACCACCCTTTGCCTCCTGTCCCTTAACCAGTTTGATATCCAGCTTGTCACTTTCTCCTCCGCCCCAAGCTGCTTAGTTTCTTAATTAGCCTCCTATGTGGCACAGTGTTGAAAGCCTTACTGAAGTCCAGATAGGCCACGTCCATGGATCTCCCTTGATCACCTCCTTGGTAACTCAGTCAAACACATCTGAGATTAGTTTGACATGACATCCCCTTCCCCCGGTAAAACCATGTTCCGGGTGGATCCGCAGCCTTTCTGCCTCCAGGTACTCCACGAGCCTCCATCGGTAGTGTCTCCATGGTCTCCCAAAAACAGAACTTATTCACACCCGGGGGGGGGGGTCAGAAATGACACTCTGCATACAAATGCTTGGTGACTTATAAATTTATTAGTCATCCAATGCATGTGCTTTTTGCTTGTGCAGTGCTATTCGTGTTATGTGGGCATCTGCCCTGACACACTCCTACTGCTCACCCCAGAGCTTCAGTCATCACCTCTGTCTGGGTGTGGTCTGAGCAGTGAATGGATGGCTTTCTATCTGGCAGACAATGTCATAATTACATCTGTGCAAAAAGTCAGTGATATGTTTAGTTTTAAACTAATTTACATAGTATAAAATGTAATTCTAAGGTAATTGTTTCAAATTATTTTTCAAAATTTTTAATAAAAAGAGAAACTACTTTAAAATAACTTTTTTGGCTGAAAGTATTCTGTTTGAAAAACTTTAAATGAAAAATCCAGTTTTACATTAATATTGAACTCTTGGCAAAATCAAAACCAAAAACATAATTCAGACAGGTTAATTTTACACGATTCCTACTCCGGTCTTTACAGTGATTTGGGGGGGATTGGACCAGTATTGAGCCTTCTTACTGTATTTATCATTAAATGCTAAAATTGCAATTCATAAAATTCAGAACACGGAAGAATAAGATTACTTGTCAAAACTGTAAGAAGTACTATTTATGACAGAACGGATCGAATTTGCTTGGGAACAGCTTTCCCTCCATGTATTTGGACAAACAGAAATACAATCTAAAGAGGGGAGGAAAAAACAAATAGAAATGAGTAATTACTACATCAGTAAATCCAAAATGTCATACTGCAGACCTGTTAAGTTGATTCCTTTTCATAAAGGCTTTAGGTTAATCCTGTCTGTTTCAAGGCTGTCAACTGAAAAATCCCACTTACTGTCTTTGCAAGAGCAATTTCAAATGGTCACCTCCAATTTTCGGTGGTCCAGTCCATTCAGTCCTTATGAAGGACAGGTCTGCTGAGTCACCATTATGAAGTGTGTACCCACTGGCGAGTCTTACCACTCCTAAGAGTAAGCACCTCATGTTCAGAGTTGGCTGGCTGCATGCGCAAACTGGTGTGCCACACAAGTAGCTGGCTGGCCCTGACACAGTACTAAGACACAGATGGTGCAGTCTGTTCTGTTAACTGTTCGAATATCTGCCCATGGTAGTGTGGTGCAGAGTAATCTGTCACCATCCTGTGTGCCTCACTGCCAGAGTGCTGAGCTGAAGACAGCCCATAGGGGTAAAGTGTGACCCACACTGATGGTGCCGTGGCCCCTATGGGCAATATTCAGCCCAAACATGCTGATGAGCCCATTGGGCATGCACAGCTTTCAATATTGAGATGTTGCATATGTATGGGGGTCCCTCATTTGCATGGGCACAGAGCAATATGTTGCACAATGGTGCTATTGGGGGAGGTGCAGTGCAGAAGTAGGCTTTGAAGATGGGCATACCCCTGCCTGCTGGTGGTATTCCATGTTAGTGTGGCACAAGCCCAGTTTGTGCCATGTAACATTCGAATTTGGGGCCCTAAATGTGTTCCTGGATGTGCCTTTCTAACTGCCTGATGGTGGTTCTTACATATGCCAGGCCACAACTGCACCACAGTAAATATACCACAAAGGAACTGCTCAAGAAATAAATTTTTGGCTGCCATTTCTACATCAAGGGCTAGAGGTTTAAACTTCTTACTTTGTACCCAGCAGTTACCACAGTTGTAGAAATCTTGTGGTTTAATCGGCAACCATGTGGGTGTTCACTGTACTTCCTGATGTAAGAAGCTATGGACTGATCTGTCCCTTTGATTAGTACCCCTCAAGTGTGACTGGTGAACTGTTAATGGCTCCCACCAAAGTATAATATTCCTATTGTGCCTGACAATGCCACCTACTTTTTCTTTTGTGGCATTGTACTGTGTATTGAATGTAACACCTGGTATCCTCATTTTCTGCTCTATATCTGGGTACCAGCAAATTCTGCCTGCCAGTATTCATGGCTCTGTTTTTAGCATTTGCCAGATTCCTTTTATAACTGTTTGCCAACAGTCTAGTTTCAAGCTCCTCTGCCTGCTTATTACATTCTGGTGTTTCTGAACAGTTTTTACATAATCTAACCATTTGGTATGGAGTGCATGATAAAATTAGGGTGTGCTCCTTCAGCCCTCCAAATACTGTTTGTGGTTTCTTTCCTATAGCCTTTATTTACAATGTGGCCATTGCTAGTTGTAAGCAGTAAATCCAAGAATGAAATTTCAGTACGATCTATGCTGCCCATAAATTTCATACCCAAATTATTCAAACTGAGCCATGCAAAGAAATGCAGCAGCAGCAGACTAATGTGCACAGTTAGACAATAGCATCCATTAAACTGAACCATTTGCTGATGCATGTGTGGATTTGCAGTTCCAAAGACACTACTTTCCCACTCTCAGATTGGTGTAGGTCCGTGCCATCGAGGCATTCAGGGGTCCCACATGTCTGAAGGTAAAAATTACCCTCAAACACAAAGTAATTATGCCCCAAAACAAATTCTAAAGACACTTCTATACAATAGCTTAAATACTGCCACGATTTATATGTTGTAAATTGTAGCATTACCAATGGTCAAAAGTGTGAGCCAGCCCCATATGGAACCCCCATTTCCAAATCACTCGGACCCCACGAAAATCGAACCAGAAAGCTGTAAAGGTTGCCTGTCGATAAATGGTGACAAAAATGGTCTGCATGTTGAAACTCGCTGACAACAATATACAACAAAAAATATTTTTAACTTTTCCTCCTCAGGGGTAATGCCAAACTTCACCCAACAACTAACACACCAAAATCTGGCCAATGGAAAATCATGTACACAAATGCTCACAGCCTGGGAAATAAGATCCCAGACCTGCAGGCAATAATGTCAGAGGCTAAACTGGACATAGTAGCAATTAGTGAGACGTGGTTTACCAGTAAACACTTGAGGAGACTTCAATACCTGGCTATGTATTGTTCAGAAGAGACTGAGGTGCAAAAGGGGGAGGTGGCCCTGTATGTTAATGAAAATATCAAAGCTACAGAAATTCAGAATACACATAAGGAGCCAGAAGAACTGTGGTCACCCTGGAAACAGGAAATGGGACAGCCATAAGAACTGGGGTTGTCTACAGGCCCCCAGACCAGAGGGAGGACATAGACACATTACTGTTAGAAGATATACAAAACATGACAGCTAAAGGGAGGTTCTGATAATGGGAGACTTCAACATGCCAGATACAGATTGGTCAATATCAGCAGGAACATCTGCAGAACTAGACTCATAGTGGATTCCCTGAAGGAGGGCCTCAAACAACTGGTACAGCAACCCACAAGAGACAGGGCTATCCTAGATCTAGTACTGACTAACAAAGAAGGGATCACAGATCTCCAGGTAGAAGGTCACCTGGGGCCAGTGACCATACATGGTATGGTTCAATTTGGCTACTACATCTAAATCATCCCATTCAAGGCAAAAATATGGGACTTCAGAGGAGCTGACTTTGATAAGATGGCCAACAGAGTTAAGCTAGCCCTGGCAAAAGAAACACAGGTGAGGGGTACAGGCAAAGGGCAAGCATTAAGGATGCAATACTTGAAGCAACATCCCATTGTGTTAGACAGAAAAGGAAGTGCAAAAGAAGGAAACCACTTTGGTTCTCAAATACAGTAGCAGAAAGGTCAGAGCCAAAAGGCTGGCCTTCAGGAAATATAAGGGAACACAGCGGGATGAAGATAGGAGGCATACCAAACTGCCCTAAGGGAAGCAGGTAAGGCAGTAAGGCAGGCAAAGTCCCAAACTGAGGAAACACTAGCACGAACAGTAAAGAAGATGACAAGACTTTCTATAGACACATTAGTGAAAGGAGAAAGTCAGAGAATATTGCTACGCTTAATGGAGAAAGGGAGCATGTGGGAGGAGGACCTGTAAAGGCATCTATCCTAAATAGATACTTTTGCTTAGTATTTACTGAAGAGAAGGTAGGGCAGGGCCCACAGCTCAGCATCATGGACACAGGGGGGAGGGAGGTGAGCACTACTCCCTTCACGAAAGGGTCCTACAAGAGCTTGCTAAGCTCAGAGTGGATAAGGCAATGGGACCTGATGGCATACATCCCAGGGTACTTAAGCAGCTAAAGGAGGAACTAGCAGAGCCATTAGCAGAATTGTTTAGTGAGTCTCTGAGCACAGGAGAGGTCCCAGAAGACTGGAGAAGGGCTCATGTGATCCCGCTCCACAAGAGTGGTAGCAGGAGGAGGCGGGGAACTACAGACCCGGTCAGTCTTACCCCTCAGTAGTGGGCAAGATTATGGAGGCACTCCTTAAGGAAAGGATAGTGCAACACCTGGAATCCATAGGGGCACAGGATCCAAGACAGCATAGGTTTACAAAGGAAGGTCCTGTCAAACTAATCTCATAGATTTCTTTGACTGGGTAACCAGAGTGGTGGACCAAGAGGGAGCAGTTGATGTCGCCTACCTTGACTTCAGCAAAGCTTTAGACACTGTTCCACATAGAAGATTGATAAATAAGCTGGGTAGGCTCGGGGTGGGTCAAGTTGGTCAACTGGGTGGCAAACTGGTTGACTGGCAGAAAACAGAGGTGGTGGTAAATGGTATACAGTCAGAAGAGATGCAAGTCACAAGTGGGTACCTCAGGGATCAGTCCTGGGGCCAGTCCTATTCAACATCTTCATTAGTGACCTTGCAGATGGACTAGAGGTTAAGGCTTGTCTGTTTGCAGATGACACCAAGATCTGCAACAGAGTAGATGAGCCAGATGGGGTGGGCAGAATGAGAAGAGATCTGGATAAACTAGCAGAATGGTCAGAAGAGTGGCAACTGGGATTTAATGCAAGAAGTGCAAAATCATGCACATAGGGAAGAAACACCTGAAGCCACTTATAGGCTAGGAGGGTTGCTAGCAGTCACAAAGGAAGAAAGAGACTTGGGCATCATCATCACTGATGACCTAAAATCATCCAAGCAGACCTCTAAAGCAGTAGGTAAGGCTAGGGGGGTGTTAGGGTGTATTAGTAGGGGTATCACAAGTCGTAAGAGGGAGGTAATAATCCCTCTGTACAAGACATTGGTTAGGCCCCATCTGGAGTACTGCGTGCGGTATTGGAGGCTACACCTTCACAAGGACATTAACCAAATTGAGGCAGTCCAGAGAAGGAACCAAAATGGTGCAGGGACTGCATCAGAAGACATATGAGGACAGATTAACGGAGCTCAATATGTATACCCTTGAGCAAAGGAGGAGAGAGGTGATATGATCGAGGCATTCAAACACCTTAAGGGCATAAACAAGGTGAAAGGTCTAACATGTTTAAATATAAGAAAAATAGCAGGACAAGAGGACACAGCATGAGATTAGAGGGAGGCCGATTAAGGGGAATGTGAGAAATTCTTTTTCACAGAAAGTGTGGTGGATGCATGGAATGGCTTACCACAGAAGTGGTGGCTATGAATACAGTGCAGGCTTCAAACAGGCATGGGATAGGCATAAGGGAGCAATACAAATGACTATGAATAGATGGGTCACTGACAGAGCAAAGGCCGATGGCACATTTATAAGGTAGAAAAAGAAATGGGCAGACTGGATGGGCCTTACGGTCCTTATCTGCCATCAACTTCTATGTTTCTATGTAAGTTGCATGGTACCACCTCTCAACGCACATTTACCGCTATGGGCTGTTTCCCAATCCCCACCACACCATCATCTTGCAGATAGCAAATCCACTTCTAAAAGGCCCAAATAAATACAGGAATAAAACTAACAACTGTTGACCGAAACCATAACATTCTCCTGACTGCAAAAGTCACATGAAAACTGGAACAGGTGAAGACATGGAAACTCACAAGGGCAACCTTAGTAGACTCACTGTGCTCTCTGAAGATCTTGCTAGAACTCTTGGGCTATCTGCTAAAAATGAAATTAAAACTGAAGCCTAGCATCTTCTCCCCCCACCCCACACACACACAAATGGTGACTCTGTTACAGGGGTGGGGACAAAAAAAAAAAAAAAAAAAAAAAACTTCATACTCTATCACTAAACATATGGGAAGGGGGTGATTATTTTACCTAGTAACAGAACTATTTTTTTTTTATAGGGTAGAACAAATTCAAATATGTAAAGTACAAAAAACTGTTCCCCATTTTAAAAAAAATATATAAATAAAAAAATTGCATAATTGCAATATACCACTCCAGAATGTGGGTTATGCTGGGATTTACCCTGGTGTGGTTTACTCACTTGGCCTGCAGCATCGTGACAACCACACCAAGCATAGCTAAATCCCAGCATAACACAACCCTGTCATGGTATATTGCTTAAATATGAATCCTGTCACCATAGTGTTATCGTAATTGATTTTGGAGTATAAGCTTCCAACATAAATTACAATCCAATATCCCTCTTCCCACACCACATCCTGTAACTTTTATTCAGGCTATCGCATATATATGAGCCCAGTTTTTGCACTTTATCCATCAAAAAAGTCTCTAAATTTGCCTACATTTTCTGTGATAGAACCCACCCCCTAGACTATTGGATGATTGGGGGAAGGAGATCATTTCTTTATGTATTTTGGGTGGAGCATAAACTGTGGGTACTGTTGGATGCCCACTCCAAATGAATTGAAGTTAATCTTGGGTAATGTCACCCCCTTCAAAGTAGCTGCTTCTAATGTCAAATGGTGCTTTGTTAAAACCATCTGTGGGGTCCACCGTATCTTTTTTGTTTACTTGACATGCAAATTAGGTCTTGTACCATTCTAACATAACCCCTGCCCCCCCTCATCCATAAGTGTTCCACCCTTACTGCTGGTTTAATTAACACTTCTTTGTTTTGTTCTAGTTTATTAAGGGTGTTCATCTGAGTGAGACTGTTAAACTGATTGAAAATAGTGAGAATGTTAATCTCCAAATTGACTACCTTCTCAAATACACTGTTAGTGGTGCATTTATTAGGGGGAATATGTCAACATTTTTTTACGTTGCTTGTGCAAGAAATGTTTTACTACAGAGAATGGCATTTCAAAGGTGTCACTGACTAGCCCAATGCAGGCTGAGCGGTGTTGGCCTCGTCCTTGACAGACCAATGATCATGCAAGCTAAGTATGACTGTTTCAGTTTATGGGTGGTAACTTTATGTACTTGAAATGAATGGCATGCTCCAATGAGAGTGTACTTCATCCATTTCATTTGCTTAACGCCATCCCCCCTGTAAAAAGCCAGCAAGCACAAATGTCTAAAGGTCATCCATCCGAAGGTGGATTTTTGTGTGACGCCTGGCCAGTGGGTGTCGGGTGGGGGGATTTTGGAAGGGGACCCAAGTTCAAATAACACTACCGGGAACACAAGGAGAGGCATGAAGCTGGCTCGAATGCAAGAAACAATGAGACTGTTTGTTGAACATGACCAAACAATAACATTACACTAAATTTCTATTATCTAAAACTATAAAGGGCTAGAACATTACTAAAATATTACACTGCGTTTCCAAATTCAGAACTCTAAAAGATATCTATACCTCACTAAATTATGTTGTACCTTGCTAAAAGTATCAGCTGTAAATGTTCTAAGCCAGCCACTCTTGCATGCCCGAACGGGGAAAAAGCAAGACACGGAACCAGCTGCCTGGGACAGGGGAAAATGCAGGCTAGGACTGTGCCGAGGCGGTGTAGGCCATCGGCGCAAAGGTCTCTACAGACCACCGGAAATGACACCCCTCCAGGAAAAAGTCTGCCATAATTCCACCCAGCCACAGCCCCAACGTGGACTGCCAGGACAAATGACATGACAGCTGGTCAGGACAAACAGGGTTGGGGCACCTGGGGCCAAATGCAGGCTAGAGGGTGGCGGAACAATAAACATTTTTATTTAACTTAAACTGTCTTATTCTTAGCCATAGGTACTAAGATACTCTAAATACATAACAGTTTAGAAAATATAAACAAAGGTAAATCACAGTGGCATTGGCTTTTGGTGACCAGTGTTGGCTGGCAGGCATTAATCCACATTTATGCAAACAGTTAATTGGTTAAAGTTCCTGGCTCAACTGAGCCTTGCCCCTTTAAATTTAGCACATGCTGCAATAAGTTCCATCTGTAGGCATTAAACAGGTTACCACTCATTTGTATGGTTCCTTGCCCATTTTTGACCGAAGGGGCCTGACATTACCTCTAAGTCTGCTAGGACTAACATTGCCCCTTTAAGACTCCCTCTCATACAGGTAGTCAATCATGCTGCGGCATCCCAGCCCATTCTCTCACTGTCTATAGGGCCTTCCTATAGCTCTGCCCCATGGGCAGCCTTTTGCTCGGGTCTGCCCACCCCCACGTCACTGGCTCTATGGAGCCTTTTTGACCCGCCCCATGGGCGGTCATATATTTGGGGCCTTGTGCTTGCTCCAAGTTACTTCTGGCACCTGGAGTGCCCAAGATTTTAAAATTAAAATTAAGATTTCTTTCTTTTGGCAGCCAGCACCCAAATGTGGTGCTCCTGCCACTCACCCTGCTGCCCTTCATCTGCTTATAAGGCCAGGACTGGAGCTGGAACTAGAGGATGGCCCACTTTTGTTGCCGCCGCCCCTTCCAATGAATCTCCTGCTGCAGGATGGAGGGGACAGCCTGGACCAGCTGCCCCTCCTGATGAACCTTCACTTGACTGCTGGGAGGAGGAAATGGAGGTGGAGGGGTTGGCCTAATGCCACTTCCGCCCCTCTCAGAATACCTCCCGATGACCATCTTGCTGCTGCAAGCGCCCACTGGAGGGGCCAACCTGGACTTGTTGCCCTTCCGACGGGACTTTTCCACCACCGCTGGAAACAAAGGAAGAACCAGACGACTACGTCGCCACCACAAGGAGGAGGAAGCGATCAGCTGAGGATCAGCCGGGACATCGGGAGGGACCCCAGGACACGAGGTGAGTCCCATCCCATTTGCCTAGCCCCAGCTGGTCTTGCGCTTCCTTGCTCTTGCTGCTGCTGTTTCTCCCTCTTCCCTCGCTCACCAACAGACTGAATAGCCACTGCTGTTCAAAAGGGCTGAGGATTCAGTTTCGGAATCCTCATGAGCCCATCCCTGCCTGCATGCCCTCACGACTGGGCCCACAAGAGCAGGTGCCCAGCATGAGGTAATGGGGGGGTTACTATAATGAAGCTGCAGGCAGGGAAACTTTCTATTTTTTTTTTTTTTAAACAGAGCCCTGCTGTGGTCTCACGTTTTGGGTGGGGGATACCAGACTAGGGGTCCACCCTACACGCTGGGGCACCTTTCCATCACCCCAACCCCCAAGGCACCTGGCTGCCCGTATTTGGAGGGCACCAGGCTCTGGGGCACTACACCCCTCCCCTCTATTGCTCTGTTTTCCTTGTGGTCTCTTCTCTCTCTCCCCCCCTCCACCACACATACACATCTTTTGTCTCATCATTTCTGCCATACCTCATTTCTCCCTTGTCCTCCCTTCCTCCTGTGTCTTCTCATCACATTCTCGGTATGGGCAGCACCTGTTCCATGAGGGACAAAGCAATTGGGTAATTGGTCCATGTTGCGTATAGCCCCACGAAAAATCATGATTTAGTAAGAATTGCCCCACTTTGGGTTTCCTAGAAGGTGGTAACCCTAATATGAAATTATAGGAAATATTGAAAACGCCACCATGGAATTGCTCAGAAAAAGGCATATATTAATCACTGTCTCCTGGAGCGAGCAAGCATTCTGAAAGGGTAGGCAGGCATGTGCAGTCTCTCTTGAAACGCAGTAAAGGTGAGTCAGTCTGCGAGTTGACATCGCTTGGTTCGTTTGACAGTTTCCTTTTACTGGAGTCATCGTTTTGCACTAGTAGCATGTCTCCAGCGACGCTCCGTATTTATGACCTTTGACAACCAAAACATGGCAACGCCATTTGAGTGGTTTTTGGAAAGTGAAGATGAAAACATTTTGTAGGACTTAACACCAAATGGCCGCCCAAGGTTGAACATCGGGTAAGAAAGAGCTGAGCCTTGTAGGCTTGGAGTGTTGAAATAGAACGGCAGGCAGTGCACTGAAAGCAGGATTCGGGGCAGCAGCGCTGGGTACACTGGGGCAATGGGCCACGTAGCACTGAGGGTCTATCTGTCCAGGCTGTCCACTGTAGCTCAAAGCTCAGTGTGAGGTAGGACACATACTTCATTTATTGTAATTACAAATTTTGGGGGGAATACAGAGGCTATTGGCATGTAGGCACATTCGATTTGCTTGGCTGGTTTCTAATTGCTGTTAATGCTAGGGCTTTTGTCTCTCTTGCTAGGTCAGGCCCCCATTTTGGGTGGTCTGCTTTTAAGTATTTAATTGGAATGTTTTGTATTTTATTTATTGTGTTTTAACCTCTGGGATTGGGTGCCTGAAAAATAAAATTTGCCGTGCCTTAGTACAGCTGAAGTATTAAATTGTGTATTTCAATTTTGATATTGATCTTTATTTGTCTTCATATAAGGAAATCATTGACCAGGGACACATTTTGAAGATTAAATCAGTTCCTAAAGATTATCATTTGGAAGCTGAATATGATCATTTTATCATACATTTGTCTTTAAAATGTGTTTCACACTGTTGCTGTGGTGACATTGTTCCTTGTGAAGGTGTGAGATAAAACGGACACAACAAACCAGAAGTCAGGTGAATAAAAACACAAATGTGCATTTTATTCAAATCCGAAAATAAAAAAATATACAGAAAGCAAAACATTTAATGTCCAGTATACAGCAAACTTTTTTGTAAATATGTTTTTATTAAACTTTTCAGGTCTTACATTATCAATACAGCAGTAACAAAAAATTTTCATTTTACATACAGGCAGAACAGTGTTGGATCACATACAGTACATAGAAGGCATGTACTTTGTCTAAACCCAGTCTTTAAGTCCTTACCCTTTGTGTTGCAGAATGAGTGGGGATATTTACTTAAGATCTCTGGGCCATCTTTCTGTTTATGTTGGTTTGTCCCATCACAGAGGAGGGGGGAGAGTTTGTCAGTTCAATCTTCATATATTAGGGAAGAGGGTAGTAGGCTGTGTGGGAAGGAAAAAGGGGGGTTGGATTGTGAGGGAGCAAAGAGACCAAGGTCCAAGGGGGGCCACCTCAGGGCACGAAATCTGGATCTTTAGCCATCACATACATGATCCATCAAGACTAACCCAGCTCACTTCTCATTTAATGAATGAATTATCCTTTCCATCTTATATCTGATTAACTATATTTCTCCAGTTCTCAGTGGTGGGGACCCATGTAGTTAGCCACATCAGAGTAATAGTGTTTTGTTTTTTTTGCTATCATCAGGATGCCCAACAGATAACAGCAGAGCGGACTGCAAAATCCTCTCGGAAAACTCATCAGTAGGAACACGTCTGCCAAGAGGTGTATGGGTTCACTATAGAGCTCCTCCAGTTCAAGCTGGAGGGCCTGAAAAAAGGGGTGAGCTGAACAGGTCCACATCACATGTGCAGGGTGGTGAGCTCTAGGCTCACCAGTTTCTCCAACAGTATGATCCGATTTCAATTTGGTAGTGTGCTGTAATAACTGAAGTCCTTAAATATCTTATCAGGAGTACTCCGTCCATTTGGATGAATTATAACCCGGGAGCTAATGCCACAAGACATTCTCCATTGTTCAGCGGTTATTTGGCAATCCAGCTCCTCCTGCCAAGTCTGTAAAGTTCGGGTAATGGGATCTTCCATTGAGTCTAACAGAGCTCTCTATAGGTTGGAGATAAGATGTTTGGTCATCCCTGTCCTTAGTATGGTACCAAAGGTGGTAAGTGCTGGGTGGGACTCGGGGTGATGTGCTCCCACTGTAAGGGTGTTAAAAAGGTGTCTAATTTGGAGGTATCAATAAAAATCACTGTTATCTGAGCCCATACTTTTGCTGCACCTCAGCAAAGGAGTTAGAGGGCCAGACATGAACTGAGTGAGAGATTCTAGGGACAACCTAGCCCACTGCTGGAAAGCTAAATCTGTGCATGCTGGAGGAAAGTTCCCTAAATTAGAAATTGGGCAGATCAGGGGTAAAAAGGGGCACAAATGCAAGGCCTTTCTGACTGAGGTCCAGATTCTCAACTGGCTCAAGGTCCAGGGGAAGGGTGTATTTCCTGGATGTGTCACCTGGGTAAAATTATAGAGTCCACCATTGAACTCCACAGAGGGTTGAGACTCCTTTTCCATCTCTAGCTATACTGAGCAAGGGAAGTCCAGCTGGCGCAATACTATAAACCTAATGTGGGATGCCCAGTAGTATAACTTGAGGTGTGGTAGTGCAAGGCCACCACTTTCCCGAGGCATACATAGGGAGAGAAACTTAACCCGGGGATGTTGCCTGGCCCAGATAAAATGCCATATTAACTTGTTCAGTTGTTTTATTAAAAAAAAAAAAATGCAAGGGTAGAGCTACAGGAATATTTTGAAATAAAGCATCACCATGTGTACGACACCTGTTCTTTTGGAGAGGCCGAGTGGAAGTACTCCCCATCTTGTGAGGTCCTCTGTTGTCTGTGTAATGAAGGGGTATAGTTATTTTGGAATGCTTTTTTGGGGAGTGTGCAAGGTAGACTCTGAGATATTTTAGTTTTTCTAGGTCCCAGCGGAAGGGATAGAGCTCCTTAAATTCAGGTAGTGGGAGGAAGTTAAATGTACGAGTTTCCATTTTAGTAGTGTTAACCTTATAGCCTGATATAGATCCATATTCTTCTATAATATTAAAGGTTGCTGGCAAGGAGGAGATAGGGTTATCTAGATTTACTAGTAAGTCATCTGCATATAAGGTAATTCGGTGTCCCCCTCCTCCAACCCGGATCCCAACAATCTCTGTAGATTCCCTGATTGCTTGTGCTAATGGTTCAATATTCACTCTTCGCCCCAGGTCTCCATGGTTTGAGACCATGAGGGAGTTCAGGAGGGTTGGACGAAGGCTGGAGAGGCATTGGCGGAAGTCCGGTCTGGATGATGACAGACTTAGTTTGATGGACCATTATATGGCCTATCAATCTGCAATCTCTCGTAAGACGGCAGAGTTCCTGTCCAGGGAGATAGCGGCTGCACAGAATAGACCAGCCCAGCTCTTTTGGACTGTGGACAGACTGTGCAATCCAGTCTGTCTTCAGCCCAGGAGGGCCTTTTGCACAGAATGGTATGAGGAGTTTGCTCTTTTCTTTGCAGATAAGGTTGCCAAAATCAGATCAGATGTCCGCTCTTCCCTCTCCAATGGGAGCGGTGATGTTCAGCCGGAGATGTCAAACACCCAGTTTGCATGGTCTGACTTCAGCCTCCCCAAAATTGATGATATTGTGATGGTCATCCGAGCGCTGCGACCAACCAGCTGTGATTTGGACCCTGGCCCCACACGCCTCTTAGTGGAGTGTGTGGATAAAATCAGCCTAGTCCTGGCTTTGATAGTCTGGAAGTCTTGGGAGGGGGGATCTTTCCAGACCCCCTTAAAGAGGCTATAGTTAGGCCTCTTTCAAAGAAGTCCTCCTTAAACCCAGATTGTCTAGCAAATTACAGACCAGTCTCTAACCTACGCTTGTGGGTAGGTTATTGAGAAAGGTAGTTGCAGTGCAGTGGAGGATCATCGACCAACAACAATATCTCAATTCTCTCAATCTGGATTTAGGAAAAGGCATAGTACCGAGACGGCACTTGTTCGGGTACTAAATGACCTCCTAATAGCGAGAGATCGCAGGACCCGTTCTATCTTGGTACTTCTTGATCTCTCTACAGCATTTGACACTGTTGATCATGGTGTGCTGTTAGAGCGTCTGCGATCCATCTGTGGATTATCTGGTATGGTCCTCAGGTGGTTTAGATCTTACCTCGAAGGTAGGACTCGGAGGGTGGTGTCGGGAATTTTTTCCTCAGCATCAGTCTCCCTACCTTGTGGGGTACCGCAGGGCTCGATTCTAGTGCCTGTTATTTGCAGTGTATATGCTGCCATTGGGAGTGATTATAAGATGATACGGTCTGGGTTTTCATTGCTATGCCGATGACACCCAGCTGTATATGTCTTTTGTGCCCGGCCAGGATGCTGCCTTGTCGGTATTTAATAACTGCCTTGCAGAAATCCAAGATTGGATGAATGGGAGTTGGTTGAGGTTAAACCCGGAGAAAACTGAGGTGTTGGTTGTGGACAAAGGTTGCTGTGAGGCGGGTCTGCCAGCTGGATCGCACTCTGGCTTATGGCTTGCAGGCGTTCCGCTGATGACCTCAGATCAGGTGCGGAATCTTGGTGTAATAATTGATGACCACTTGACGCTTAAAGCCCAGGTGTCAGCGGTGGTCAAAACTTCCTTTTTCCATCTGAGGAATATTGCCAGGGTGAAGCACCTGGTTCCTCCAGAAGATCTTCCAACATTGATCCACGCCTTTGGTACCTCCCACCTTGACTATTGCAACGCCCTGTACCTAGGGCTATCAGGGGTCGAGCTTCGCCGTCTGCAGCTAGTGCAGAATGCGGTGGCCAGGTTGTTGACTGGTTCTTCTAGATCCAGCCATATAATGCCTGTGCTCCACGGACTGCATTGGCTGCCAGTATTTTGGCGAATCACCTTCAAAGTCGGTTTGCTGACCTATAAAGCCCTACATGACCTGGGACCTACTTACCTGAAAGAGCTCCTTTGTCCCTACTGTCCCTCCTGCCCCCTCCAATCCACTGACGAGGGATTGCTGGAGATTCCCAGGGTCCATTTGAAATCTTCAGGGGCTAGGTCATTTAGTTTTATGGCCCTGACCCTGTGGAATTCTCTATCTCGTCAGGTGCGAAATAGTCCGACTGTCCTGAGCTTTAAAGGAGCCTTGAAGACCCACCTTTTTAGTATAGCTTTTAATGGTTTTAAATTCTGTCTATTTATTGTTTCATAATATTGTGCAGGCGCTTTTAATTTGAGAAAAGCACCTTTTTATAAATAAAAGTTTGATTGACTGATTGAATATACAATGTGAACAGGAGTGGAGAAAGAGGGCAGCCCTGGTTAGTTCCCCAGAGCAGGGGAAAGTCCTCAGAAAGGTGTCCTGGGACCTTAACACATGCCTAGGGGGCTGCATAGAGATTTTGTAAGAGCTTTATGATGGGGTCAGGGAAGCCAAATATTTCCATTGTGGAGTATAAGAATCTCCAGGAAACCGCATCAAATGCTTTCTCAGCATCTAGACTGAGCAGCAGTGATGGGGAATGATGGGTGAGCATTTTGTGTAGCAAGTATAGTGCTCTTCTAATATTAGTGGTTGTACGCTTTTGTACAAATCCAGTCTGATCTAATGCAGTTATGGAGGGCAGCATATCCTCTATTCTATGGGCTAATATTGACTTAAGATATTTATAGTCAGTGTTCAAAACTAAGATAAGGTGGTAAGAACGATGGACTGAGTTGAGAGTTTTTGCTTGGCTTTAAGATCACGGAGATTGCTGCTCATTCCTAGCTGGGGGGACCTAATTTAGGGTCTGAAGTAGCGGGGTTATTATATAATTTTTACTGATCATATAGACTTCAGCACTGTAGCTGCCTGGGGCTTTCATGGTCTTTGAGCGGGTGATTGTCGCCTCAAGTTCCACCTGACATATTGGTCCCACCAAACACTTTTTCTGGTCTTCGGTTAGTGTGGGTACAGTGATCCTTTCCAAAAAAGCAGCAATAGCCTCAGGGGATTCTGGATGTTCAGGAGTGTATAAGATTTTATAGTAATCTTTAAATGTGTTGACTATATCAGTAATCTAGTGTGCAGGGTACCCGATGTTGGGTGCTTGATCATAGTGATCACTGAGGTGTGTTTCTGCTTTTGCAGTTGATCTACCAGAAGCCAGGATGCCCTCGGACCTACTTCGTAATATTTCTGATGTAAAAAAGTCAGGGCGATCTCAGTTTGTTGTAAGCAGAGATCATCTAAGGTAGACTTGATATATTTTATTTGCTGCAGCACTGATGTGTCACCTTGCTGGGGTGCCTGCTGCAAGAAGTGCAGAGTGTCTTCTAATATCTGCTGCCTCTCTTTTCGATGTTTGGTTTGAGCTGAGGTGTATTGGATAATGTGTCCCCTTAACACTATTTTCAGAGTATCCCAGAGGATCAATCTGGAGACCTCCGGGGAATCATTCTTCCGAAGGATCTCCTTAGACTTTTCCCCAAAGAAGTCTCAGAATTGCTCATTCTTAAGGTAGTATGGCTTTAAGTGCCATCTAGTGGAATGGTGTTCCTGCCCTATGTTCCATTTTATGATTACTGGAGCATTGTCTAAATGCAGGATGTGTCCCAGTTTACAGTCTACCAGGTGGGTGAGATTTTCCAGCTGGGTGTAGCAATGGTCGATGTGTGAATATGTTATAAGCACTTTTGAATAGTGGGTGTAACCCCTAGTGCGAGGATGTAAAGTCCTCCATACATCCACTCAACCCACCTCTCCAATGAAGCGCTTAAAGGTTTTATGTGGAGCAGGTTGTCGTCTGTAGTTGGTATGGGTAGAATCCCAACTCGGATGTGGAGCTATATTGAAATCTCCAGCTAAAATAAGCAGCCCCTTAGTGTGGATGACCATCTTGTCCAGTAGATGTTTTGTTTTTGAGCTGGATCCTGGAGGGAGATACAAGTTAGCAAGGGTGACCTGTAAATCATAGAGCCTACACTGAGCTAGGACAAGCCGACCCTCCGGGTCTGACCAGGAACTGGAAAGTTGAAATAGAGTGTGATGTGGTATCAGTATCACCACTCCCCTTTTCCTGCCGGTCCAAGAGGAGGAGGAATGTACTGCCTGGTACCCAAATTTGGCCAGCTTGCTGTGTTTGTGTTTGGTCAGGTGGGTCTCCTGTAAAAATAAAAAAAATAAAAAATCAGAATGAGATTTCTTGAGGAGGGACATTATACAAGAGTGTTTGGGGCTTGTTAGGCTGTTCACATTAAGGAAATAGACTTGTGTATGTTGATCCACCATGTGAGGTCCTTGGGACTCTGCTCCCATACCACACTGTCTCCGGGACAAACCAATATTGTTGTGATCCACACTGTAGATCTTTTACTTGGCTTTGCTGACCTTATTAGCACAACAAATTAGAACAATTTGAACTTGGGACTGAACTAGGGGGTAACTTAGTACTGGAATCTGCAGACACATAACTGCCTTTTGGAGTGCCAACTGGGCTGCCTCCCCGGTGGAATGGTGAATGTGGGCTTCCATGTCCAGGTACCCACTGAAGAAGCTGGATGGCTTGGTGTAAACCTAGCCAAGGGGATGTGGGTTCCCATAAGGACCCAGTAGACATAAATTCAATGTCTGATGGATATGAAGGAGGGGGGAAGGTTTGGGGAGATCATAAGTTGTCCCAGCCTGAGCCTTACGGTAACTTCCAGCTTCTTACTGCACAACTCCAGGGTTTTAAATAATTTATTAGCAGTTTTTTTCTTGGGACAATACTAACTGTACAGAAAGTATTTATATAGGTTTTCTAGATGTGTTATCTTTGTTAAACACAGTGAGGCAAGTGCTATGCATTTTCACAACGTTTTAGCACTTTTGTGAGCAAAACGCTAATCAATTTTTAGAGTTAAATAAAACCCTGGACTCCTTGTTGTGTCCACTACCTGCTGTTGGGGAAGGGTGAATAGGGGCAATGATGGCACAGAGGGAGGGGGGGTTGGGAGTGGGAAAGAGGCCTGAGGGGGATAAAGTAAAGGTGGTAGGAGAAAGAAAAAAGGGGGGGTGCCCAGGGAAGCACACTTCGATGTCCCAGGGGATTTTCTGCTATATAGTGTAACACCCTACTGCAAAAGGTAATGACTAACACAAAAAGCAACAATAATCCTTGGGGTCCCACAGTGTTATATTTTGTTATCAAAGTAACACAACCACAGGATTGAAAGTGTTTCAATCTCAGTGTGCCTCCTGGTACCCCTTCACAACCCCCCACAACATGTTAGTATTTGGGCTACTAATCAATATACAACATACTGTAATATACTGTATTTTGGAGGAGAGGCTAGGAGGAGAAAAGAGTGCTTCAAAAAACATTTACCAGAATCCCTGTGCAACGTTTAGTGGCAAAGCCCTATGGGTATAAGTTTCAGAACCCCACTCTAAGCATCAGTGAGGATATAACACTTATCCCTGGAGGGCCTTACCTTGTCCCATGACATAGTCGCATCTCTCACTACAGGGCGAACAGCTAATGAGAGGGACCAGCCAGACGAGGTTGTTTAAATTATATATGCTCTGCGAGTAGCCCAGGAAGCCCCATGGGAGAGAACAGATCATCCCATCTCTTGTTCCCCACCCAAGTCCATAAACTCCTACATACATCAAGTGTGATATGAGAGGAGGAACAGATAATTATATCAGCAAAGTCGGTAAATAATCAAGTTTATATTCATAAAGTAACAAGCACAGATGTGGGCTGTCTTTATGATCTTCAGCTTTCTGTCCAGTACCCCCTCTAAAGTACAGCCTCCTGCTAAAGGATTTTTGTCTTTCTTTTCTTCCTAATTATCAATTTTTTTTATTCCACAAAGTAAGATATTGAGCAGTTGTTCCCAGTGGTACTGGTTGCAGAGGTTATCTGGCTGCTTAATCTGGTGGGCCTGCTTCTGCTAGATGAGCAGGAGTCCTCACTATCTTCTGAGTGAAATCTGTCCCCATCCGCTGATCCTTCTGGAGATGTAGGGTGGCTGCACCTCCTTCTTGACATTGTTTTACATTTTTGTTGCCAAAAATTTAATTTTTGTGCAGGGATCATGAGTATTATAGCAGTTTTTATTCAGGCTGAGACAGAGCTCCATTTTTACAAGGCTTCCTGGATCATGACGTCACCAGAAGTCCAGCAAACTTTCTAATTTAGAAAATTCCTGAGGCTTAGCTTCAGCCTTTGCAAATAGAGCAGTGTGGAAACAAGCACATACTTCTGAGGTTTTCCTCACTTGGTATCTGTCTATATTTGTTACTCCAAGCGTTTTTTTTATACCTTTCATGAATGACATCACTGTCAGGTGATCCACCCCCCCTTTTTTTTTTTGTTTAAACCAGTATAAACCTCTTATTCTCAGGAGTTCTCCAACAAACAGTAAAGACATACTGTACATGTTCTGTTTACTAGACCAAACTCAGCTCTTCTTTTCTTGGTTAAGGGAGTTTTATGTTTCCATTTTGTTTAATCTGAAAAGATAGTTTAAATAAGATAGTAAGTCCATGAGGGTTCCACTGGGTTTTACAAGGGGAACGGGAGAACGAGGGTGTGCTCCTCTTCTCCTGCCAACCCTTGGAACTCATCATATCTTTTTATTTCCATTAAATCATTAAATGTGACACCTAAAATAGACAAGCACACAGCAAACGTATTTCATTTTCATTCCCAGTGTGAGCAGCCATCCCACAGAAACAAAGAGCGAAAGGAATGTGGGGGGGGGCTTCAGATACCCCACACATGGACATCTATCTTAGATCAGGCTCATCCTGTCACATTCCTCAGTAAGTTTTTTTTGGCTTTTCAATGTGAAAGCCTGATTATGTGCTTGGAAGTCAAATATTGTGTATAGCAAGCTTCAACTGAATTAGAACACTCCCTTGTCTGACATTTGAGTGTTGCACCTTGTGCTAGTGCCAGAGTCAGGGGTCAAAACTGGCATCCGCTCACTAGCTAAATGCTGGTAGATTTTGCATTGGGCTAGTTTAAAAAAAAATGTAACTATCCCTGTGGGCTTGTACTAGAGAAGGTAATATTGGGGGGCAGTATAGCACAGTGGTTTAAGGCTCTGAGCTGCAAATCTGGAGACCTGTGTTTGAATCCCACAGCCCCCACTTACATACTGTGTGACCCTGAGCAAGTCACTTAACTTCCCTGTGCTCCCAGGTTGCACCTGTAAAAAAGCTTTCAGCTTAGTGTGTCTCACCTGGTTAAACAATTGAGAAAAAAAAAATTCAATAAGTACACTTGGGCCAGTAGAAAAGTCCGTGGGACTAGTGGATTTTCCAAGTGATTATCCCTGCTATCTTGTGTCTGTAAAACTTAATTTCAACCCTTGCAAAGTCACCTTTTTATGTTGCTTGTGCAAGAAACGTTTTGCTACAGAGCACAGCATTTAAGAGGTGTGCCACTGACTGGTCCAATGTAGGTCAAGCTACGTTAGGCTTGTCCTTGACAGACCAATAATCATGCAAGCTGAGTATGACAGTGGTTCACAGTTTATGGGTGGAAACTTTGTAGCTGAAACAAATGACGCTGCTCCAATGAGACAGCACTTTGTCCATTTCATTTGCAATACACTGTCCCCCCTCCCCTCTGTTGCTCCATTTTCCTTGCAGTATCTTCTCCCCCACCACCACACACATCTTTTGGCACGTCTGTTCCTCCATACCTCATTTCTCCCTTGTCCTCCCTCTTGTCTCCTCATCACATTCTCAGTGTGGCCAGCACCTGTTTCATGAGGCAGAGAGCAACTGGGGTAAAATCAGGAATGTCCCTCATAATCAGGGACAGTTGAGAAGTATGATAGAACTGGAATTCCATGATGATGCTATCTGTGAAGCATTTCTTCAGTCAGACTGCTTATTGAGCTCCTGATTGATGAGTCATGTCTTTCCTGCGACGTAACTGACAATTAAAGGCACTGTGTTTGTTGATCCGGAGCTCTGAAGGGAAGAGAAGAAAAAATTACTCACCTTAGTAATGTTGTTTCTTCTAATGGAGTCTTGCTGTATTCTGACAATAGCAGTGAGTCCCAACCTTCGAACTGCCCCGGAGATGAAAGAGTTAACTTTTCATGTCAGGCATGGAACGCTGAGCTCGAGCTCGGTTGAGACTCTGTCTGTTGCTGTTTGAACTCAAACCATCAGATCTTTACAAGCTAAACTCACTGAGGTCCTGTGTGGAAGCTGTAAACCTACGCTAGCCAACTGGCTACTAACATAACAAATTTTTGGTCTCAAAAACAAAGACTCAGGTCAGGAGACCCAAAAATGAAATAACACAACACCCACTCACCCAAGAAAAGGGTGATAAAAAAGTTGGGGCACCTCCTGAGTGCCAACACCGCCACTGCCCACCCACATCCCAAAAAACAAAGGTTCTGAGAGGGGAAGGTGGGGGTGGGGGGGAGGTCAGAATACAGCAAGACTCCATTAGAAGAAACATTACTAAGGTGAGTAATTTTTTCTTCAAACAACATGAAGTCTTGCTGTATTCTGACAATAGCAGACTACTAAGCAGTACCTCCATGGAGGAGGGACAGAACCTACTTAGGAAATAGGCTCTGAAGCACAGCTGTGCCAAACCGAGCATCACTCCTAGCCTGGATGTCCAGGGAGTAATGCTTGGTGAAAGTGTGAACTGTTTTCCAGGTAGCTGCTTGACATATTTCTAGAATAGAGATATCCCTGGCAGCAGCCAGGGAAGCAACTGTACCTCTGGTAGAGTGAGCCCTCAGGCCTGAGGGTGGAACCTTACCTAATTTTTCATAGCAAAATTGTATGCAAGAGACAATCCACCTGGCAATGGATCTTTTAGTGGCAGGTTTCCCTTTGCCTACCTCACCATAAGTGAGGAACAGTTGGAGGGAGTCGAACCTACGACCCTTGGTGCATTCTATATAGTAGCTAAGGGCACTTTTCACATCTAGGCTGTGCAGCCTCCTCTCACCAGAGGAGGCATGGTCAGTGAAGTACACAGGAAGAGACATATATTGGTTAAGGTGGAAGTCTGAAACCACCTTAGGCAAAACTTCCTGTTAGTCCTTAGGACCACCTTATCCTTATGGAAGGAAATAAAGTCAGGCTCCACTGACAGGGCTTGCAGCTCACTTATGCGCCTGGCAGAAGTGATGGCCACCAGAAACACAGTTTTCCAAGTCAAGTACTTAAGCTCTGCTAAGGACAAAGGCTCAAAGGGGGGTTGCATAAGCTGTGCAACGCAAACATTAAGATCCAAAGCAGGGGCAGGATCCCTGAATGGAGGATTGGTATGAAGCAATCCCTTGAAAAACTTGGAGAAAACAGGGTGAGCTGAAAGAGAAGAAGGCTTGCCTGCTGAAATGAAAGCAGAAACCGCTGCCAGGTGCACCCTTAGTGTAGCTGGTCTGAGGCCCAAGCTATTGAGATGAACCATGTAGTCAAGTACTGTGGGCAGATCAGCAGACTCTGGGGAAATATGCTTCCCAGAGCACCATATGGAAAATCTTTTCCACTTGGAATTATAAGTGAGTTCTGGTGGAAGGCTTCCTAGAAGCCTTCAGAATATCCATAACACCTTGGGAAAAGTGTAAATCAGCAAACTCTAACTCTTCAAGAGCCAGGCCTTGAGATTGAGAGATTTGAGATTCGGGTACCAAACCCTCCCTTGAGCACAAGTTAACAGGTTGTAATTCCTGGGAACAGCCAGGGGAAGATGGACTGATAAAGACAATAGGAGAGAATACCAGGGCTGTCTGGCCCAGTCTGGGGCAATCAGGATCACCTTGCAGGGTTGAGACCTGATTTTTACTAGCACTTTGAACAGGAGAGGGAAGCGGGGGGAGCATACAGGAACTTCCCTTCCCAATTGAGAACTAAGGCATCCAGGGGGACTGAGCCCAACACTGGGGGCCTGCAGCAAAAAAGGGGAAGTTGGTGATTGTCTGGGGCTGCAAAAAGATCTATCTGTGGGGTGCCCCATCTGGAGAATATCACCTCCAAGATCAAGGGATCCAGTGACCATTCGTGATGGCCCTGAGATATCCTGCTGAGAGCATCTGCCAGGACATTGTCCTTGCCTGGGAGGTGTACTGCTGAGAGGGAGGTGTTCAGAGAATAAGCCAGGGACCACAACTTCATCATTTCTGTGCACAAGGCCGTAGACTGAGTGCCTCCTTGTTTGTTGATGTACCACATTGTGGTGGTATTGTCTGTTCTGATCTGAATAACTTTGTTCTGAACAGACTTGGAAAAAACTTGAAGTGCTAGGAAAAACTGCTCTGAGCTCCAACAGATTGATGTGGAGCAGAGATTCCTGAGGGGACCACAACCCTTGGGTGGTCAGGTCGCCCAAGTGAGCCCCCCACCCCAAGAGGGAGGCATCTGTAGTAAGGATTAGAGAGTGAGACTGAGTGACAAAGGGGAACTCCTTGTCTCAGATTGTTCATATCCTGCCACCAGTGCAAGGCCTGGATCAAGGTTTGAGTCACTGGGATCAGTTTGGTCAGAGGGTCCCTTTTCTGAGACCAGAAGGCCCTCAAATGGAACTGAATGTTCCTCATCTGAAATCTTGCTCCCTGCACCACTGCTGTAGAAGCAGCCATGTGCCCCAGGAGCTGAAGAAAATGCCTTGCTGGTCGAGACACCTGTAAGGTGAAAGAGGAGGCCAGAGTGATAAGGGTCCTTGCCCTGTCCAGGGGGAAGGAAGGCTCTGGCCCTTTCTGTATCTAGCTCTGCACCTATGAAGGTGAGGAGCTGAACAAGATCTAGAACTGACTTTGACAGATTCAGAAGGAAACCTAGAGAAGTGAGCAGTTGCCGAGTTACCTGTAAGTGTAACTTGACCTGGTCTGGGGACTGGCCTACTATGAGCCAGTCGTCTAGGTATGGGAAGATGGCAATCCTTTGCCTTCTCAGAGAAGCAACTACTACTGCCAGACATTTTGTGAACACCCTTGGAGCAGAGGTTAGTCCGAAGGGCATTGCTCTGAACTGGTAATGGCCTGAGGGCAGCTCGAACCTGAGGTACTTTTGATGGGAGCTTCTGATAAGAATATGGAAGTAGGCATCCTAGAGGTCCAGGGACACTAGCCAGTCCCCTGGCCTTAGAGAGGGTAGAATTATTCCCAGAGTCACCATTTTGAATTTTGGCTTTAAAAGGTGCTTGTTTAAATATCTGAGATCCAGGATGGGCCGCCATTCTCCTGTCTTTTTTGGGGTAAGGAAGTACCTGGAGTACAATCCTTTGCCCTGGTGTAGGGGTGGAACCCGCTCCACAGCTCTGAGAGCCAGGAGGGAAGAGACCTCTGCCTCTAAGGCAAGTGCCTCTGGTGGATTTGCAGGTGGAAAAGATCTGGCTCTCAGCTTTGGAAATTTTTTGAAGCTGAGAACCAGTCCCTGGCTTACTACTTCCAGGACCCACTTATCTGATGTTAGAGACTTCCAGTCCTGGACAAAGTAAGCCAGCCTGCCCCCTACAGGTGGTGGAGAATCGGCCCTGGCAAACCCATGAGGGTGTCTGCTTGGCAGGAGGTTTTGGTTGAGGGGTGGAATCAGGCCTGCTTGTACCCCGTCTGCCTCTCCCTCTAAAGAACCCCCTCTGGGCATAAGCAGAAGAGGAGGCCTGGGCTTGGTAGAAAGGCCTGTGAAAAGGCCTGCCCCTGCCCCTGGGATGCTGCCTTTGAGGAGTGGCCTGCCTTTCCTTGGCCTGGGCACTCCTATAGGTGGTTCTATACTCGTCCATTTTCTTCATGTAATTCTCTGTTTGCTCCCCAAACAAAGAATTACCCACAACAGAAAAATCCATGGCCTTAGTCTGGGTATCCTGTGACAGGCTAGTACATCAGAGCCAAGCCATTCTGCGAAGTGCCACATATGTAGCCATGACTCTTGATGACACATCATTTGAGTCCACTGCAGCATGGAATTGCACCTTGGATGCCTCAATACCATTGGCAGCCACCTGCTCCAGCTCCTTGGCAAGCTGGCCAGGGACCTGTTTTGCTAAAGCCATGACAGTGTCCCATCTGGATTTCTGATACCTAGCAGTATAAGCCATATAATTGGCCTGTCTGAGTCCCAAGGATGCTGCCATGTATTGTTTCTTTGCCATGGCATCAGTCCTCCTGGAGTCCTTGTCTGGGGGGTGTGAAGCCAAGGGAATACTTGCCTTGTCACAGGCTGCAGCCTGCACTACCCCAACATGGCTGCATTGTTGTGTAAGGAACTCTGTATCTGAGCCTGACAGTGTATACCTTTTGTCCATTCTTTTATCCACAGAAGGTATGGTGTTAGGAGTCTTTAAAATCTTGAATGTCTGTTTCCCAAAAGATTTGTGTAAGGGAATAGACAGCCTCCTAGACTCTGGGATATCCATCATTTCCACATAGTCAGGCTCCTCCTGGTCATCCACAGCTTCTTCCATAGGAAGCTGGAGGGTTTCAGCCACTTTTTTAAAAAACATGAAATGGGAGGGAGACTCAGAAAGCCTAGGAGAAGACACTCCTGAAGGTCTGTCTGGGGAGATGTCCAGGTCAATGGGCACATCCAGACTTTCAAAACCACATTCACTTTCCTCATATTCCTCTTCCTCCTCCTCCGGTTCATAAAATTCCTCTAAATCATACTCTTGAACCGGTGGAACCGGACGAACCGAGCACCTCCCTGATGGTGCCGGTTTGATCGGAACCGGGGAAAGTGACTGCACAATTTTTATCGCTTTGGCTATTTCTTCAGCGGTTGGTGAAGAAAGTTTTGGATCCACACCAGCTGATTTTTCCTTTCTTGTTCTCTTAGCTGGAGCCGACTCCTCAGAATCAGAACTCCTTTTGGCCAAAGAAGTCTCACCCTGGTCAGAGGGCACTCCTTCTGGTTCAGTTTGAACCGAACCAGGCTGGCCATCCGGTTCAGCGGACTTTTTGGCCTCCCTTTCCCTGAGCCTACCAACTCGTTTTTCTAGGGTAGTTGCAGGAAAATTTTTACAAATCTGGCAGTCTGCATTGAGGTGGTCAAACCCCAGACAATAAACACAGGTGGTGCGGGGATCAGCCTTGGCAAAGACTTCCCCACACACACTGCAGTGTTGAAACCCAGTGGGCCCGGTTTTCTTTTGGGTTTCTCAGACATTGTGCCAGTCCAACCAAACTTACCCTTTAATGGCAATCCACCAGGCAAGACCCTCTTATCGGTTCCTGACCGTGTCACGGGTCGTGAAAACCGTAATCAACTGCTTTTTTAGAACCGATAAGAACCGTAACCACACTCTAAAATGTAAAATAAAGATTTTTAGCAACTTGATCGGTTCAAACCAACCGATGAACCGTTACAAGTTCCACACAGAATAGAAACAATATAAACCTATCTAGTACTCACGAATTCCACAGACAGAGACTGAACCGACAGGTTGCGGTTTAAATTCGGTCGAAAACCGAGAAAAACGGTACTTTAACCGACAAATTGAACCGAGCAGAAGGAGAAATCTCCGGAGTTACTGTTCAGTGAGGCGGAGTAAAGAATCTGATGGTTTGAGTTCAAACAGCAACAGACAGAGTCTCAACCGAGCTCAAGCTCCATGTTCCATGCCTGGCATGGAAAGTTAACTCTTTCATCTCCGAGGCAGTTCGAAGGTTGGGACTCACTGCTATTGTCAGAATACAGCAAGACTTCATGTTGTTTGAACACATTTTGAGCACTGCGGCTATTCAGGAATGAGAGTTCTAGCTGTTAAGGTGAAACGGACCCTACAAAAGAGGCAGGATGAGCAAAGTGCATCCCCCGGAGCTGAAAAAGTGAGTGGCAGTTCGGCACTGGCAGGAAGGGAGAGAAGAAACTGTGGAGCCAGCCTTTGTTTTGGATAGCTGTGGCCTGGTTGCTCTATGCATGTAGTCGCTGGGTGACGGGTGACGGGTGACCCGTCTCTGTAATGCTTTCAGGGATTGGAGCAGGAGTCTATTTTTAGGTGCTAAAATGTGCTTACCATTGCTGTTTCAGTGGTACCAGGGGAGATGGAAAAGGGATGAACCAGCCTGGAACTCAGGTGGATGTGCGAGGGCGATGGAAGGAACCTGTATTCTGCCTACTGACACAGACTGGGGGAGTGGTAACTGGCCATTGGTTCACATATTTACAGTTGTCTCTTGTCCCCATTTAAATCCAAGGGAAACATGTGAATGGAGTAAACATTTTCAGAAGGCATATCTGTATCCTTTAGGCATGCTAAATGCCACTGAAGAGAACTGATTGGGGATGTGGTGGCAGTAACTGGGCCTTGGTGCACAGAGATGGGCTACTTGTAAGGAGAGTTTGAAATACTGCTGTCACTTCCCCCAGTGTAGTGTGTGTGTACACACATATATATATATATATATATATATATATATATACATACACACACAAAATAGGGGTGAGTGGTAAATGAGTGACATAAAACAGTGTATCATCCACTGCAGTGTGATATTTTTACCCTCTGCTCTACTGTGATGATATAAGACATTTACACACACAGGTCACAAAAGGTCACTGATATCATCACCCTAGGCAGCTTTCCCCTCAGCATGAAAGAAACACCTGTGCTGTTATCATAGACCATGCAGAACTACCTGTGAGGTCTCACTGCTGCCTACAGCTAACTCAGTGAGCATTACAAAACACACCTAGCCCACCCAACTTCCAGCTCATTACTGTGATGCTCTCAACTTGATGCAGCCAGAATTCCAAACAGCACAGCTTCACAGAACAGTCTAAACTACTGCCTGCAGCTAACTCGACTACCACTGAAACACACTCTCACTTGTTCCTCAAACTCTGATTCTCACTCATTACAATTACTGTGACAATTTCAACTTCACTGCAGCCAGAATCCTAAAGAGCACAATTTCACAGAACACTCTGCCTGCAGCTAACTTAATTAGCACTGAAAACAGTATCAGCTGTTCTGACATTCTGCCTCTCAGTTCATTACAATTACTGTGATGCTTTTAACTTCACTGCAGCCAGACTGCTAAACAATACCTTCACAAAAGTATGTTTCTCATTCCTATCTAAAACTAACTCATTTAGCATTGCAAAACACACTCGTGTGTCTCTCAGAGTTTATACAACTGCCAGCCCATTCAGAAAAGCTCACACACAGAATGAGCAAATACATTAACAGGAACAGAACACAAGATGTCATAACAAAACTTCTAAAACTCTTGGCCCTATTATAGATATTGAATACATGATGTAGAATTAGTTATGAGAATATTTCACTCCGGCATCGTGAGATATGGATATCTCACTCTGGGAGTGACAATATTTGCCATATCACACTCATGCCCATCATGTATCCCTATATATATATGTGTGTGTGTGTGTGTATATATGTATGTGTATGTATATATATATATATATATATATATTTGTATGTATATATATATATTTATAAAATGGTGTGGTAAAATCATAGAAATCCCACTTATACAATTGGACAAAACACGTCACATGACCGTGCATTATTTCCCAACGACCGCATGCCTTCCACTACGACCGCACGCCTGAACTACTTTCCAGTCCTCAAAACCTTTTCACCAGCAGCAAGACCACTCCACACCTGGTGCAGCTAGACACCCACACTAACACACATATGCAACTGACACCCACAGGTATAAGTAAATATACCAGTAGTAGCCCCACACTGTAGAAACTGATCTCTTCATCCTACCATTAATGTTTACTTAAAATTTAATTTAAAAAATCAAATCCTGCCTGCCATTTTCACAGTCTCACAGTGTACAACCACTTTTATTACTGTAACCACTGTGACCGATCAGTCTGATTAACAGAAACCTAACTGTATATATAAAAGCAGAACATACATTCTTTGTTGTCTTCTTCAATTTCGTAAAAAAAGCTGCATTTCATGGAGAATACTGCTGGCCCAGTATTTATTACCATCAGGTGATCGAGCCGGTGCAACATTCAGAAATCTTGAAAATTGAAGAAAGTCGGTGGTGCCCTTGCCAGTTGAATAGTGAAGTGACTCCTCATCTTAGCTCTGTCTTGCCTTGGCACAGTAGCATCATGCGAAAGGCTGACGATAGAGCGCCGAGTGTAATTTTAGAATGCAGATTTTAGCGAGAGCGAGTGTTGCTATGGCAACACCCGCCTCACTCTTCTACCTTCCTAAAATTACCGACTCACCGATCATCCTCACTCCTTCTGCATACAGTATGGAACTACTATTACCGAAAGACAACACAAACTAATACGAGGGAGTCACTTTTCTGATTTTTTAAACACAGCAGGGCTTACTTTCGGCTCTTAACAGCTTCTCACTTTCTGAAATGTGCACCGCTCGGTCACGCTACATTTCTGCAGTAAAAGTGAAAGTCATTTACAGATACAGTTTTTTTCACACCAAAAAGTGAAAGTCATTTACAGATACAGTTTTTTTCACACCGAAAAGTGCTCCCAATCATACTTGCCTCCCTCATTTTTCAATACAACTTTATTTTAAACCTCTGCCAACATATCATTTATTTACCAACTACACAGAGGGACTACTTTTTCCACCCACCCCAAAAAAAAATCTATAGCCATTTTATAAGATAGATATACCATTATGAGGTGACGCTCTGATATCACGCACGCCTTGGGTAGTTGACACTCGGCCATGTGCCTGCAGGCGCATACATCAGCGCAGATATCAGAGCGACCACACACCTCAGAATGGTATATCTATTACATATATGTGTGTGTGTATATATGTGTGTGTATATATATATATATATATATATGTGTGTGTATACTGTAGTAGCGCAGTCTCGCCTATATTTAGGGTTAAGAAGGCACTTCTATGTTAAAGTCAAACATTTGGGTATTAATAACTTTGGACCCGTTCATCGGATTTGCCTGAAATGTGGTATGCGCAGTGGGGTATGATACTTCTCTTGATTTGCCAAATTTAGTTTCAGCCAGACTTACAGTCTTTGCATATGAAAACGCTGAAAAATGCAAAATTATCCAGTTTTGGAGGCAGCTTTTGGGATATTTTCCGTGGCCCTGCCCGGCCATTGTGTGGTGTGCCACTCTGTGAGATGACTTATGTGAAAGAGCTTGGCTGCCCAAACATGGCGCTTTTTATTTGGTGAAAAAATATTAAGGCATTCAAAAGTTATGCCACTTTTAAGTTCCCATTATAAGTCGATGGGAAAATTTATATGGTTGTTTTTCGAACAAAGAATAGGGTTCTGGCCATCTGGTCCCACCTGGTAGTCAGAGAATTTGCAGCCTCGCAGTTCAAGAATCTTTGTCCCCGAGAATTCTTTGACTGCGAGGTCCGCCATCTTGTTTTTGCTTTTCTGACCCTACAAATTAAAATATCTCAGCTCAGGGGTCACTCCTGAAGTAAAACTTGGATGGGTTTTACTCAGGGGGCCTTGTTCTATTGAGCCATGCCTTTGGTTCACGAAAATGGTCTAAAAATAGTTTTAAACATTTTTAATCTTTGATCTCGAGCCTGCAAATTCTTTGATTGTGATCTTGCATCGTAACCGAGGGACAAGATTGCCCTTTGAAAAATTAAATTTTCTCAGCCCAGGGGTGGCCTAGGGACACAAATTAGGGTGGGTTTTGCTCAGGGGGCTTCATTCTATCGAGGCATGCTAGTGGTTTGATGTAATTCTGCCTAAAACTCTAGTTTCACCATTTTTTATTCTTTGATCGCGAGCCTGCAAATTCTTTGATCACAAGATTCTTTGATCGCGATCCTGCATTGCGAGTGAGGGACAAGATGGGCCATTTTAAAATTCAATTTTGTCAGCCCAGGGGTGGTCTAGGAACACAAGAGGGTGGGTTTTGCTCAGGGAGCTTCGTTCTATCAAGGCATGGTGGTGGTTCCATGTAATTCTGCCTAACTTAAATTGCTTCATGAGGGTTCCTTTGTGTCTGTGTAATGACTTTCATTAGCCCCTTCTAACTGCTGTTAGTTTAACACATTTGATCCCGTCTCACTGCACTAATGTGACAACACTCCTTGAGCTGTTATGCCTTTCATTAACCCCTTGCTCGCCCCAGAGGAGTGAGAGTGATATGATGTGTGGGTCCCCACTTACTCTCCTGCTGGGGGGTGTCACTGCCACTTGGCAGCCCCAGGGACTCCAGCATACTCCTGCTGGTCTCCCTGTCATTCTCCTTTGCCGGCACCCCTAACTTTAATTGCTTCATGAGGGTTCCTATGTGTCCGTGTAATGACTTTCATTAGCCCCTTCTGCCTAACTGCTGTTAGTTTAACACATTTGATCCCGTCTCCCTATGCTAATGTGACAACACTCCTTGAGCTGTTATGCCTTTCATTAACCCCTTACTTGCCCCGGAGGAGTGAGTGATATGATGTAGTTCTGTTGCCCCAGCCTTAACCAGACACAATGGTGCAGGCCCAACTGGGTAATCCAGAAAACACAAACTTCTTTCAACTCCCTAAGACATGTGGGATGGCCCTCGGTGCTTCTGCAAGTCAATAACATTTAGTATTTGTTGTTGCCTTTCAGATAAATTCCAACCAAGCATGCTCTATCAGCAGGGGAAACTGAGATGGAGTCTTAAAACATCCTGACGACAACAATTCCCCTTCCTCTCTCTCCCTCAGTCCTCCAGCCCCTTGCCTGTCACATCAGTGACTAAAGTTACTGGGAAGATGATGTTTTGCAGATGTACCCCAGCCAAGAGTTTCTCAGCTTACGTTTGGTGAAGGAAGAAGAAAAGCTGGTAAGTCCCAAAAAAGATACAAAGCTAGGAAGAGGGGATGAGCGTAAACAGCTGTCTACTCCGCTGGATCCAGCTCTCTGGCACTTCAAAAGGCACCGAGTGGCATGCAGGGGAGGCTTCTCAGGGACAAAATAAAAATGTAAGACCCCCTGGGAGGGCAGTTCCACTTAATAAGAGCCTGTAATTACGTGGCAAAGCCTTTTGTGCTGTCTCTGATGTTTTACAGACCCCCTCTCCTCCTCCCCCCCCAACACCACCATCATCATAACTCTGACTGAGGAAGCTCCCAGCCTGCCAGCATCAGATTTGGCCAAAGGCAGTCTTTGGGCTTGAATAAGATGAGCAATAATTACCATTCATTAAGTAACAGACCAAGACACACTGGCAAGCAGTGAAGAAGAGGCAGAGCCTTAAAATGGATTATTTTGCTTTCGAATTAACTCCTCCTGATTTAAGATCTTCATCGAGAAATCTCATTTGCATGTTTTGATAAGAGCTGTGAGTGAAGCTTTTTGTTGGAACAATTCCGCACCCAATGCAATCAACTTTTTTACTGGATTTCATGCACTTCCACGGCTCTGTTTTCGGCTAAGAAGAGTCAGAGAGCCATCTGCAAATTCTTTACTGGGGTGAAATAATAAAAACATTTATAGGGGGGAAATATTGTATATGGGGGCCCTTTGCTCATCACAGCCTTCTTTTTTGGTGCTTTTTGTCCTCCAGATTGAAGCATGCAGCACCATCCCCTGATGATCTTGTGTGATAGTTTTATCATAAACAATACATGTTTGTAATTGTTTTACTCAGCTTTTTATTTTTTACTGTATTTTAAATTTGTAAAAATGTTTCACTTCTTCCTTTGTGTGAATGTGTCATGATTAATATATAAGAACATTAGAATTTGACGGCAGATGGGGACGCTCTTGTAAATGGGACTTTGTCTCAGTGAGTCTTTTATGCGATGCCCTATAAACTTTTTATAAATACATAAATAAAGCATAAAATATAAACATTCAACCATTATACCAGTTAAAGAACAAAACAGGACAAAGTAAATAGGATTGAAACTCTAAGGGATAGAGTGACTTGCTGAAGGTTATGCTTAAGTCCGTAAGTGGCTGTGGTGGGATATGAACCTAGGTCCCTGGCTGCTAAACCTGTGCAATAGTTACTAGACCTTGCCCTCTGGAATACTGATACCCTACAAGAAAACTCCTTTTGTAGATTTTGTTCTTGAAGGTACTGTGTATCATAACAGTATGTAACAAGACAAGAACATGGAGAAATATAATTGTTTCTATTTGCAGGACTCTGTTGTTTAAATGGCCCAGTAATTGTATTTGTTTTTTCTTTTTTCATGGCGTTGTTGTTTTCATATATGGCTCAGTTATTGTTTTATTGTATGACTCCCTTTGTTTTATTGCATAGCTGGGTTACGTTTTAGTACATTGCCTGGTTACTAACATACTAACATACTAAAATGCCTGCAGAATAGGCCTAATGGTCTTTCGTGTCTGCTCGTTTGGTCAGCCCCCACCCTGGGTGCTGACCTTGCTGTCCCCCTCACCTTCTCTGGCTTCTCCCTTCCCAGTTCCAGATATTCTTGCTGCATTGGATTTTGCTTCCTGAACCCTTCCCCTGTACCTGTCCCACCCCCTCTTGAACCCCTCCACTGTCTCTGCCTCCACCAGCCCCCTAGGTAGTGCATTCCATGGCTCTACCACCCTCTCAGTGAAGTAGCACCTCCTCCTTTCTCCCTGAATCTTCCCTCCAGCTTCCACCCATGCCCTAGTGGCCCCTTCCTCCTTCCTTCAAGCACCCTCACTGTTCCTCCCTATTTACCCTCTTCATGTACCTGAAGACCTCTATCATGTCCCCCGTCCCTCTCTTCCAAAGTGTACATATTTAGCTCTTCGAGCTCTCCTCATAGGTCCTGTCCCCAAGCCCCAAATCATTTTTGGCTGCCCTCCTCTGGACCCTCTCCAGGAGGTTAATGTCCCTCTTTAAGTGTGGCCTCCAAACTGCACGCAGTACTCCAGGTGCGGCCTCACCAAGCAGTTATACAGGGGAGTATCACTTCCTCCTTCTGGAGGTGATCCCCTAGCGATGCATCCCAGCATCCTGTTGGCCTTGGCTGCTGCCCTCCCACAAGTCTCAGAGTTGTTCATCTTGACATCCACCACCACCCCAGGTCCCTCTCAGCCATTGAGACTTGTAGTATTTCCCCAGGGTGTACACATGGCCTGGGTTTCTGGCCCCAGATGGAGTACCTTGCATTTCCTGCATTAAACCTCAGCTTCCACTTTCTAGACCATCTTCCAGAGCCTCCAGGTCCCCTGCAGGGCCACCCTCCCTCCTCCCCATCCACCACTGCCCCCAGTTTGGAGTCATCTGCAAAGAGACTCATCTCACTCCTGATTCCTGTCCTTATGTCAGATACGTAGGCATTGAACAGAAAGGGCCCAAGGACTGATCCCTGTGGGACCCCACTAATGACCCTCCTTGGGGAAGAGATTATCCCACCAACTATGACCCTCTGGGTCCGGTCCTGGAGCCAATTGCCTATCCATCGGATCATCTGGTTTCCCACCCCCATTTCTCCTAGTTTATCCAACAGGCCCCCGTGAGGAACAGAGTCAAATGCCTTGCTGAAGTCCAGAAAGAGGACATCCACTGGTCTACCCAGGTCCAAGGCACTTGTCACCCAGTCATAGAACTCCACCAGGTTTGTCTGACACGATTTCCCCGGGATGAATCCATGCTGTCTATCGTCCAGGCACCCTGACTTATCCAGGGCCCCCTAGCCACTCCTTGACAATGCCCTCCATCACCTTGCCCACCACTGATGTCAGGCTGACAGGCCTGTAGTTCCCTGCCACCTCCTTGATCCCCTTGTGGATAGGCACTACATGCGCCACCTTCCAGTCTTGGGGCACCCCCCTGTCCTCAGAGATGGTGAAAAGCTCTGCCAGGGGTTTCAGCCAGGACATCTGCAAGTTCCTTCAGCACTCTAGGATGTAATTTATCCGGCCCGGTCTTTCTCCGTCTTAAGGGAGCTGAGGGCTTCCCTCACTCTCTGCTGTGATTTCCACTCCAGTACCTCTTCTCCCTGCTTAGCCCTCCCCACCTGCCAGTGATGCCTCCCTCTCCCCAGACCTGCCGATTGGTAAGGGTCCCCCTCCTCATTATCTCTGTCTCCTCCCATGTATGATGCAGCATCCCCATTTTCCCTGGTGAAAACTGAGGTGAAGTACTCATTTAGTACCTCAGCCTGCTCCTCTGGGTCTTGTGCCCATCTCTCCCCTGATTTAATCCTGCTAATCTGCCCCTTCACCCTTCGTCTTTCCCCAATGTATCTAAAGAACCCTTTTTTCCCTCTCCTAATTTCCCTGGCCAGGTTCTGCTCCTTCCTTGCCTTAGCCGCCCTCACCACTCTAGTGGCCCTTCTAGCCAACAGCTCATACTCTCCTCAATCCCTTTCACTCCTTGAGCACTTGAATTTCTTATAGGCTGCTTTCTTTCCCTGGACCTCCCTGGTCCACCAACAGGGTTTTTGGGCCCTACCGCATTTTCGTCTTACTCTTGCACAGGTGCTGGTAGCATCCTGCACCCCTCTCCTGATGATTTCCCACCTACTATCAGCGTCCATGTCTGACCCAATCCCATCCAAATGCTCCTTAAGGATCCTTCCCATTTCCTTAAAATCCACCCCTGAAGTCGGTTACTTCTGTCTTTGTGCAGCCTTCTACCCCTTCTAGGTCCAGGCAGAACCAGACCGTGGCATGGTCACTCCCCGCCAATGGGTCCCTTACCTCCAGGCCCCCAATCTGGTCACTGTCTGCCAGGACCACATCCAGTACCCGTGCCTCCCTGGTCGGTTCCCTCACCTGCTGAGTTAGAACGCATCTTGAAAGACATCCAACAACCTCTGTTCCCTGGTCACAGAGGATGTCATAGTCTCCCAGTCTGTTCCTGGCATGTTTAAGTCCCTAACACCACCACCTTTCCTCTGCCCAGTCTGCAGTGTCTCCTAACATCTGCCACCAGACTGTCCTCCAGCTCCTCCGCCAGGGCAGGGGTCTATACACCACTCCTATTTTTACTCTCTTGCCCCCCCTTGTTATCAAGGTGACCCAAATCGCCTCCATGGTTCCCTCCGCCTCCTCAACTCCCCTATGCCAATGCAGTTTTTACTATCATTGCTACCTCCTCCCCTTCCCTCCCCTGTCCTTCCTGAACATAGTGTAACCCTCCAGGTTCAGGTCCCAGTCATGTCTTGCAGTGGCCCAAGTCTCAGTGACCGCTGCCACATCCACTGCCCTCAGTTAACATCGCCTGGAGCTCAGGCATTTTATTGCCCGAGCTCCTGGCATTTAGCAGACCACCTTCCACCCTTCCCTATAGCTCATTTCCCTGCTCGTGTTCCCTCAGATTCTGTTTTCTCCTGGTCTGCACTTTGCCAGTTGGTCTTTTCCTGCAATCCTCCTGGTCCCCAGGGGGGTGGAGACAGAGTCCCTCCTTTATCGGCATCCCCTTGACTGCCTTTTCTCCCATCCCACCCCCCTTCACAAGTTTAAACCCCACTTTTCACCAATGAACTCCTCCATTTTCAACTTAAGGATTCCCCTCCCCTCCAAATTGAGATGTAGTCTATCTCTAGCATACAGCTCCTTATCCTCCCAGGTCTCCCCCCAATCCCCCATCAACCCATACCCTCTGGCCTCACACCACTCCCTGAGCCACTGGTTTATCTCCCTAATTTTTCTTTTGTGTTCCCCACTAGCCCTTGGCACTGGCAGGATTTCTGAGAAGGAAACTGTGCATCCTATGTCATGACAGACCCTGGCGAGCTCCCTGAATCTTGCCTATATCTCTAGCTCGCTATTTCCCTCAATGTCATTTGTGCCCAGGTGGACCAGTATGTCTGGGAACCCCACAGTCCTTTGCCAGCTGATATACTCGTGCTTAGCCCTGTGCACCGTTAGTCCAGGGAAGCATCTTGTTCTAACTGGCCAGGTTTCTCCCTCCTATCCCATTTGATACCCCTGATCATAGAATCCCCAGCAGGAGCACTCTGACCACTCCTTTTCCTCCATTTCCCTTCCATGTCCCTCATCCTTTCTACCGGCCCCCACCCAGCTGGCTCCTTGTTCCTCCCTATCTGGGTGCCATGCCACCCGTTCCTTATTTACCATGGCCACCCCTCCCTCCAATCCTATGCCTCTCCTCCTCCTGAGTATTCTTCTGTACCTTGCTAATTCCCCCCTCACTGTCGCAACTGGTCCTTCTCCCCCATCTGCTAAACTAGCCTGGCTCATCCTCCCTTCCTTCCTGTCTCCATTTAGTTCCTCCTTGCTCATCGTGCTCCCCTGGCCTAACCCCTCAGCTCTCTTTACTGAATCATCCTTGTACTTCTGGTCCTTCTTTACCTTTCCTCCCAACTGGTCCTTCTCCTTGCGCTTTCCTCTCTCTTCCCCCTGCTCCGATCTACTACTCCCCCCATTCTCCTGCATTCCAGGTCCCCCTGTTCTTCCTGCTATCTGGCCCCTGCCTCCTGCCCCCACTCCCACACCCTTTCCGCTCTAACCACCTCTGCCGTGGCTACATCCCTCCATCCTTGAGCAGAAGAAGAGAATTGAAGCGTTACTAGTATAAGGTCTGATCCACCTCCCTGCCTTGCTTCCTTCTGTCCAGCACTGGCTATCCGCCTACTTCCCTGAGAATGTTGTCCCTCCGTCCCCCCTTTGTGAGGGTCCCCAGTTACCTGCCTGCTTCCTTGGTAGTGTCCTTTTGGGCCCCCTCTGCCAGGGTCCCTATGTGACCCCTGAGTATTCTCCTGCACTCCTTTCCCTATACCCCGTTGTTGTTTTATTGCATGGTCTCACTTGTTTTATCACATAGATCAGTTTACTTTTTTATTTTGAGTGCCACTTTTTTTTGGTATGGCTCGGATATTGTTTTTATTGAATAAGTCTGTTTGGTTGTCCTTCTCATGGCTCATTTATTTCAGGTTTTTTTTTTTTTTTTGCATAGCACTGTTATTGTTTTATTGCAGGCTAGGTCTTCTCGTTATATCACTAGCAGCAGTTCCACTCTGCAGCATTTCTCTGTATACACACCAGGTCACGTTCCAGTTCCCACTCAACAAGAGGCATTACAAGTCAAGGATTGCATGAGCCCTGAGTGAGGGGCTCGAGGGGAGAGGGATCCATGTGTTCGAACAGCATGAGGCTGTGGACTCCTAGCTCCTATAGACAGCCCAGATTCTGGAGAAGGAACACTTGATGCCATCAAAGGAATCCAGATTGAAACCAGATGTGGCCTGTTCTGTTCTTTTCCATGCATTTAATTAAGGAGCTGGTATGCAAAAGACTTTTTTTCCATCATTAGTGCCCCTCCAGCACCCCCCCCCAATCTAAGAGCCCATATTGGTGCCAGTACAATAAGTCTGTCATTTTCAGGTTTAAATCTTTACCAATTCAGGTTGCTGTCAAAATGTTTTTGTCTATTTCTCCCTTCATTTCTATTTTACTTACAACCCCCAACATAAAGTAGAAAATGTCAAGACTGAACTACAAATAGTTTATTAATCTGTGCTACTGGGAATAACCACTTCACCTGAAAGAATGCTGTGTTGTACCAATAATAACTAGAAATGTTTTGGATGACTGACTGTATGAAAAATGAGCCCATGTCAGAAATCTGTAGTTAGTGTGTGTGGTGTTTTTAATTTTTTATGTGGATTTATTTAACAAAGTTGCTTAGTAAAACTGAAATCTAAATTCCTTGTGTAATCATATTGAGAAGCAACAGTGAAGTGATTTTTGATGATCTGTGACGTCAAGCAAGAAGGATCCAGCCTGCATTGCTTCACTGATGTCAAAAGACTACAGTTCCAGGTTCAAGGAAACAAGACAGCAGACTAAAACCAAACTCACCACGACTTTGAAAGCTAAAAAGTAGAAGACCACATCTACAGATAACTGAAACATAACTATTCCTTTATCCTATTTTAGTATTTATTTGGCTATCTGGGGTGATAACTTAATGCATTTTAGCTCCAAACCTTGGGTTTATGGTTAAGCTTGAATTTAAATCTAAAGAAAATACATTTTTCATGCTATAAAGTTTAAACAAATATCATACCAAGATAATCTGAAACACTAGTGCAATGAGTTGCAAGTTCTCATAGTAAAAAAGGAAAGGTCATGCTATTTATAAGTATGCTAAAGAAATAGTATAAACTGTCATTTGTTGTGCTGAATAGAGCTTACATTGCTTATTTGCTAAAATTTGTTTTATTTGATTTACTAAAACCTGTTTTGTTTACATTCCTTTTATTATAGTTGATATTTATGCTAGTTATGAATATTTAGAACTTGTACATATGTGATACAAGGAATGGGGCAACATTTAGGCCTCACAACCCCAATGACACACCCCATCATCTGTCAATCTTGGGATGATTGGAGGGTCCACGGGGGGGGCAACCCAAGATTTTGCATTTCCTGACTTTTTGTGTTTTAGCCCTAAATGATGCATTAATGCAGTTTATTTTGCATAGAATATGTGTGTGTGTGTATATATATATATATATATATATATATATATATATTAGGAATATGATGGGCATGAGTGTGATATGGCAAATATTGTCACTCCTGCAGAGTGAGCTCTGGATATCTCATGAGTGCGAGAAGGCACGGTGAGATATCACGCTCCGCGATGGGAGTGACAATATTTGCCATATGATCTGCCCATCATGTATTCGATATATACAATAGGGCCAAGAGTTTCAGAAGTTTTGTTATGCTGTCTTGTGTTCTGTTCCTGTTAATGTGTTTGCTCATTCTGTGTGTGAGCTTTTCTGAATGGGCTGGCAGTGTTATAAAGTTGAGAGACACATGAGTGTGTTTTGCAATGCTAAATGAGCTAGTTTCAGATAGGAATGAGAAACATACTTTTGTGAAGCTGTATTGTTTAGCAGTCTGGCTGCAGTGAAGTTAAAAGCATCACAGTATTTGTAATGAACTGAGAGGCAGAGTGTCAGAACAGCTGATACTGTTTTCAGTGGTAATTAAGTTAGCTGCAGGGGAGTGCAGAGTGTTCTGTGAAATTGTGCTCTTTAGGATTCTGACTGCAGTGAAGTTGAGATTGTCACAGTAATTGTAATGGGTGAGAATCAGAGTTTGAGGAACAAGTAAGAGTGTGTTTCAGTGGTAGTTGAGTTAGCTGCAGGCAGTAGTTTAGACTTTTCTGTGAAGCTGTGCTGTTTGGAATTCTGGCTGCATCAAGTTGAGAGCATCACAGTAATGAGCTGGAAGTTGGGGGGGTGTTTTGTAATGCTCACTGAGTTAGCTGTAGGCAGCAGTGAGACCTCTTAGGTAGTTCTGCATTTGTGTCTATGGTAACAGCACAGGTGTTTCTTTCATGCTGAGGGGAAAGCTGCCTAGAGTGATGATATCAGCGACCTGTGTGTGTAAATGTCTCATATCATCACAGTAGGGCAGAGGGTAAAAATATCACACTGTAGTGGATGATATGCTGTTTTATCTCACTCATTTACCACTCACCCTATTGTGTGTGTGTGTGTGTGTGTGTATATGTATGTGTATATATATATATTAAAGTGGCATAATCACACCATCATAGTTAGGGTTCAGCGGCCACTTACATATTAAAGTGAAACGTTTGGGCATTAATAACTTTGGACCCATTAAATGGATTTGTCTGAAATTTGGAATGTGTGGTAGGGCATGGTAGATCTCTTGATCTGCCAAATTGTGTTTCAGTCGGATTTACAGTCTTTGAGTACAAAAATACTGAAAAATGCAAAATTATCCATTTTTGGAGGTAGCTTTTGGGATATTGGGTGTGGTCCTGCACTGCTGTTGTGTGGTGTACCACTCTGCAAGATGACTCATTTGAAAGAGCTTTGGTGGCCGAATATGCCGCTTTTCATTTGGTGAATAAATATTAAGGCACTTAAAAGTTATGCCAATTTTAAGTTCCCATTATAAGTCAATGGGAAAATGTATATGTATGTTTTGCGAACAAAAAACAGCCATCTGGTCCCGCCTGGCGATTAAAGAATTTTGCAGCCTCACGGTTCAAGAATCTTTGTCCCCAAGGATTTTTAAAATTCTTTGATCATGAGGTCCGCCATCTTGTTTTCAATTTTCCGATTGGAAAAACACAAATATCTCAACTCAGGGGTTACTTCTGAAGTAAAACCTGGTTGGGTTTTACTCAGGGGACCTCGATCTATCGAGCCATGCCTTTGGTTTTATCTAAATTGGTCAAAAAATAGAGTTCTGAGATTTAAAACTCTTTATTCACAGCTCACTAATCTTTGATCGCGAGATTCTTTGATCGCGATCGTGCATCACGAGGGACAAGGTGGCCAGATTTTAAAATAGATTTTTGTAGCCCAGGGGTGCCCTAGAAAGTTATATGAGGGTGGGTTTTGTTTTGTTCTGCCCCATCTGAATAAAAAAACATACATTTTCAATGTCCCTGTTAGTCTAGCAGCCCCCCCAATCATGATAATATACATAACGATCTCTGTATCCCTGGTAGTCTAGTGGCCCCCCCAATGTGTATTTTATTAATATCTATTTTTTAACCCTGGTAGTCTAGTGCCCCCCGATCTGTATTTAATTATTATTATTCATATCCCTGGTAGTCTAGCACCCCCCATTATAATGAAATAGATAAGCATTTGCCATTTCCTGGTAGTCTAGTGGCCCCCCACCCAGCCTTGCCAGTCCACCCAACACCCCCCACCCTTCCTCAGCCAGCGACTGGCGCAGCTCACCTCTCACCTCTACGGCCAGCCGCCAACTGTATATATTACGAGTGCTAATTCAAAGAGGAGCTCTGAAATTATTTCTGAGTGCCTGTTTGAATTAGCGCTCATAATACACACAGTCAGCGGCTGGCCATGGAGGTGAGAGGTGGGCGCCAGCTGCCAGCTGGGAAAGGGTGGGGTGCTGTGGACTGGCATGGGGGGTAAATAACAGACTTCCAGGAAATGGCAAATGCTTATCTATTTCATATGGGGATAGCCACTAGACTACCAGGGATATGAACAATAATAATTAAATACATATCGGGAGGCCACTAGACTACCAGGATATAAACAAGAAATATAAAAAAATACACATGGGGGGCCACTAGACTACCAGGGATAAAAAAAAGAGATATTAATAAAATACACATTGGGGGGCCACTAGACTACCAGGAATACAGAGATCGTTATGTGTATTATCATGATGGGGGGGCCGCTAGACTACCAGGGATATTGAAAACTTATGTTTTTTTATTCAGATGGGGCAGAACGAGGCCCCCTGAGCAAAACCCACCCTCTTGTAACTTTCTAGGGCACCCCAGGCTACAAAAATCTATTTTAAAATCTGGCAATCTCTTCCCTCACTCTTTGTTCGCGGCGAGCAATTTCATTGATCGCGAGCCTGCAAATTCTTTGATCATAGATTCTATGATCGCGATCATGCATTGTGAGTTTAGGGATCTAGATGGCCAGATAAAAAAATCAATTTTATCAGCCCAGGGGTGTCCTAGAAAGACAAATGAGGGTGGGTTTTACTCAGGGGGCTTCATTCTGACGAACCATGGTGGTGGTTTACTGCAATTCTTTAAATTTTTTAAACTTGAATAGTTTTAATTCTTTGTTCATGAGCCTGCAACTTCTTTGATCATGAGATTCTTTGATCGCTGTCTTTGATCATGAGATAGGGACAAGATGGCCAGATTTTTTTATAATGCAATAGATAGGGGAATTTTACCAATGTATAAGATTGAAAATCTTGGAAACAGTTTGGTCATTTTACTTGAAATTCAGAGGGTGTTTACGGCATGTCCTGTAGATGTGAATTATGGTGTTTATGTGTTGGAGAAAATTGTTTTGCAGAGATATTGCATGATGCTCTTCCGTATTCGGACAGTGTTTTGGATTCTGCTGGTGGCTTGAAATTGATAGGGTGCCTAGCCTTTTTTTTTATTTTAGTTGTTTAACCAAGAGTAGCACACTAAGCTGAATGCTTTTTTACAGGAGTGACCTGGGAGCACAGGGAAGTTAAGTGACTTGCTCAGGGTCACACAGTATGCAAGTGGAAGCTGTGGGATTCAAACCCAGGTCTGGTCTGCTGGATGTCACCAGATTTGCAGCTCAAAGCCTTAAACCACTGCACTATACTGCATGACACTAGCCTTAGTGTCATGGATGTAATTTTCAGTTGTGTGTGTTAAATATCAACAGGTGCGGAACTGTGCCACTCTGACGAATAAAATGTAAAATTTTGACATGTTATATCTTGGGCATGGCTTGGTCTTTTACTTGAAATTTGGAGGTGTTGATGGCATGTCCTGTAGATGTCAATAGTGGTGTTTATGTTGACAATATATTTTTATGGAGATATTGTGTGTACACTTTACATTTTATGGACAGTGTTTTCTATTGCTCTACTAGATTAACATTTTTTTGGTGGGTGGCCTTGCTGTTGTCAATGTACTTTTTAGTCATTGGGTGTGTAATGTGGCCCGACACTTACAAGTTGGTTGGAGCAATGTTCTACTTTTCTATTCTTTCTTAAAAAGTAAGGAAATTTTATGCAAATAACTTTCTTAATGCATCAGTTAGGGTTCTTCTACAGTAAAAAAAGTGAGGAAATTCGATTTTAGGGTTCCCACCCCTTGCACCCCACCCTGCCCCCACCAACAGGCATCTGGGTGTGCATTGGGGTCATCGGCCCTCTCACCCCATTGTCCTACACTACACCACCTCAGCTTGTTTACACATGGGATGGGTTGAGAGTTAGGGCCGACGACCCCAACACACACCCTGATGCCTGTCAGTGGGGGCAGCCTGGAGGTGGGGTGCAAGGGGTGGGAACCATAAAATCAAATTTCCTTGCTTTTTTTGCTGTAGAACAACCCTAACTGATGCATTAACAAAGTGTTTTGCATAGAATATATATATATGTGTGTGTGTATGTATATATGTGTGTATATATGTATGTATATGTGTATGTATGTATACGTGTATATATGTATATATATATGTACGTGTGTATGTGTATGTGTATATATATATATATATGTGTGTGTGCGTATGTGTGTATATATATATATATGTGTGTGTGTGTGTATATGTATATGTGTGTGTGTGTGTGTGTATATAAATATACATACCTTGACTCATACAAGACTGGTCTACCTCCCCTCAACACTGATCCTAGTACGCAGACACTTCCTAACCTAGGACACCTATCCTTCCACCTTAGGCTGGTCAGGCCTAAAGTGGTTCTCTCACTTCTAATGACCCTGAAAACCTCGGGCTCTGGGGGACCCGAATGGATTCACCCTAGGCTGCTGAAAGACAGTGCCACTGCCCTGGTCAGACCTCTGACTTGGCTCATCAACCGCTCCTTGATGGAAGATGCAGTCCCTAAGCAGTGGAAATGGGCCCATGTGGTCCCAATCCACAAGGGAGGGTGCTGGGAGTCCATTGGCAATTATAGACCAATCTCCTCCTCTGCATTCTGTCAAACTCCAGGAAAGGCTAATCAATGGACAACCCAAGACTACTTGAGACCCATCAACTTCTGGCTCCCTCCCAGCATGGTTTCAGGACCAGGCACAGGACTGATATTGCCCTGACCAAACTCTCAAAGGATGTACTCCGAGATCTGAACCAGGGGTCCCCTACTTGAGCTGCCTTCATAGACCTCTCTAAGGCCTTCGATTTGGTCAACCACAACCTGCTTCTAGCCAAGCTGGGCAACATAGGCCTCAACTGCCATGCTCTGAGGTGGTTCGAAAGTTACTTAACCGGCCGCACACAGAGGGTAAAATGGAAGAACGCCATATCAGATCCACTTCCACTAAAAGAGGGGGTGCCACAAGGATCAGTTCTTGGCTCCCTCCTCTTCTCCCTTTTCACTAATGAACTAAGTGACCACTGTGGAGGGAGTACTGTCATCCAGTATGTGGACGACGCCATCATCTATCGATCCACATCCAACCTGGCAGACCTCAGTCCCGTACTCCAAGATGACCTACGATCCCTTGAGAACTGGCTCATGGAGAATAGAATGGTCCTTCACACGGACAAAATCAAGGCCATGTTGTTTGGTCCTAGATCCCTCGGTCAGGACAGAAGACAACACCTAAAGCTCACCTCCATGTCTGGTAACTAGATAGAAGTAGTGCCCTCCCTAAACTACCGTGGCCTCACCCTGGACCGGGGTCTCACCCTTAAGAACCATGTGGACCAATTCACCAAAACAATACATGGGAAACTGGGCACCCTCTACCGACTAAAAGATCAGCTGGTACCGGAAGCCAGGGTCTCTATCGCCATCAGCGTCTTCCTCCCAACACTCACATATGCTGCCCCAGTCATATATGGGCTGGTGAAGGCTGACAGGAATAGACTGCAAGTACTCTACAATAAGGTGGCTCACTTTGCCTCCCTGGCAAACCCCAGGAACCACCACTGTGACACCCTATCCCTATTAAACTGGCCCTCACTGGACGTCCGCCTCCAGTATCTCCAGTTATGCCTAGCCTACAAGTTAATCAGTCCAACTCTTCCCCCTAGTCTCTCCGGACTCATTGCTCTAAAGTCCAGTCCCCAGCTCCTCCGCACAATGGGATGAACTCTCCTACACGTCACCAGAGTAAGAACCAAGGCAGGCACCAACTCATTCGCCCACACTGCTCCCACGCTGTGGAACATACTCCCACCCGGTGTGCAGGAAGCACCCTCTATCAAAAGTTTCTGCACTTGGCTTAAGGCTCATATGGTGGTAGCCAGTACTTGCCACTGCATCGGCCCCTGAGACCACCCCTCAGATAACAGCTTTTACGGACCTATCCAGACTCTGGTGTGTCTCCTTTAGGTACAATACTACTTACAAGCATTGCAGATCACCCTATTTACCTTATGTACCACTACTGTATGTTTGCCTGTAACTATGTAACTCATGCTCACTGTTTCACAATGTTATCTATCGCTATGTAACGGGTCGCCTCGAAAAGGGATCTCTGGGTCTGGCGGCTTACCTAGTCACTTTAAATGTAATAAATATATATATATATATATATATATATACGATATATATATATATATATATATATATATATATACACACACACACACACACACACACACATTTATTTATTTAATACATAGGGTGAAACGGCATTTCTATGTTAAAGTCCAAACTTTGAGCCTTAATAACTTAAGAACCCTTCAATGGATTTGCATGAAATTTGCATGCATAGTCTCTAGGAGTATGTGTCTTGAGCTAATTTCATGGAAATCTGTCAAGTGGTTTCTGAGCTTATAAGTGTTGAAAAACAGAAAATCTGTTTTTTTAACATTTTATGCTCACCTGTGTCTCAGGAATGCCTTTATGTTGTGGTCTGAACTTTTTAGCATAGAAAGCCTTTGGGTCACATATGAGCCTTTTGAAGGTTTGGTGAAAAATTATTAATCAGTTCAAAAGTTGTGACATGTTTAATTTTCCCATCGTTTCCTATGGGAATTTATATGTCAGGCACAAATGATATATGTTCTGCACAATAGAACTACTGTGCGAAAAATACCAGATTCTTTTCGCAAAGAATGCTGGTATTTTTCGCACAGTTCACAGTCCTGCGATTGATTGAGCTGTGTTCCGGCCACGGTCTTGTTTTGCCATTTAGCGAGGATGTTGAAGTATCAAAGGTTTTTTAAACAAAAAAAAAAAAATCAGAAAACAGCTAAAGAGAACCTCTTTAGGTGTTTTCTGATGTTTTAGTGTTTTAATCTGGACCCAAAGAAATTTTTTTTTCTCAGGTGCCAGCTTATACAGAGAACGATTTGGAGTCTGTTCTCTGTATGAGAAGAGCGGTATTTTCTTGACTTCTGCAGAGTCAAGGAAGACCTGCTTTGTGCACACAATACATAGTATGTATTAGGCATACTAGGAGCCCACTCCAGTGTGCCCAAATGCATTATCAATGTATAAAAACCTATGAAAAGAAGAAAACAGTTCTATGAGGTCTTTTCTTTGATGCAGAATCCTGCATCAAAATTTTCAATAATTTTGATGCAGGATCTTGCATCAAAGTACTGTAATGTGCTGCACAATGCTTTCTGATACAAGGTGCCCAATCCCCGTGTCAGCACTGTGCACACATTACTACTGTTCTGGCACACTGGGAGCCCACCCCAGTGTGTCCAGATAACTTTATTTTTTCATTTCCGACACTGGGATGCCCACTCCTGGTGTCGGTTGTCTTTCTCCCCCCACCATCTTTCATTGCCGAAGGAGATGCCCAATCCCCCTGTCGGCATCATGTAGGCCTCTCCAACTCAAGTGGCACACTGGGAGCCAACCCCAGTGTGCCCAAATAGTTTTTCAATGTTTTCTCCTATAAATAAAGAAAACCATCCCTCAAAGTCTCTTTTTTTATTTTATTTTTTTACTTGTAATAAAGAAAACAGTCCATCGTCTTCTCCCCTATCCTCACTCTCCCTCTGTGTACCCACCTCCTTGCACTCCTCCCCACCCATACTTACCCTCCGGAGGTTGGGAGCCACGATCTTCTCTGGCCTGGACACGTCTGCACTCTTCAAAGCCAAACTACGAAATGAGGAATCGGGTAAGCATTGTATAATGGGACTCATTGGGGGTTTCAACATAGGTTGATATCTCAGCCAATTTTAGGACTTTTGGCCCCAAATTTTCAAAATGGGGTTCTTGGGACCCCTCCTCATGAACACTGTCACTGTCATTTTGTTTCTCAGTCCTGAAAGGTGATTTTGTGGTCACTGCACGAATCACCTTTCAGGACTGATTCACAGTGACAGTGCCACTGTTCATGAGGTGGGGCCTCAAAGCCCATGTTGCAATATTGGTGAAAAATTCCCAAAATACTATACAGTCACAAGAGATGCAAGTCACAAGTGGGTACCTCAGGATCAATCTTGGGGCAGTCATCTTCGTATCTTCATCAGTGACATTGCAGATGGACTGAAGGGTAAGGTTCATTTATTTGCAGATGACACCAAGATCTGCAACAGAGTAGATGATCCAGATGGGGTGGACAGAATGAGAAGAGATCTGGATAAACTAGCAAAATGGTCAGAAGAGTGGCAACTGGGGTTTAATGCAAAGAAGTGCAAGATCATGCACATAGGGAAGAGAAAACCCTGAAGTCACCTATAGGTTGGGAGGGGAGCTGCTGGCAGTCACAAGGGAAGAAAGAGACTTGGGCATCATCATCACCGATGACCTGAAATCATCCAAGCAGACCACTAAAGCAGTAGGTAAGGCTAGGGGGGATGTTATGGTGTATTAATATGGGTATCACAAGTCAGAAGATGGAGGTAATAATCCCTCTTTACAAGACACTGGTTAGGCCCCATCTGGAGTACTGCATGCAGTACTGGAGGCCACACCTTCACAATGACATTAACCAAATTGAGGCAGTCCAGAGAAGGGCAACCAACATGGTGCAGGGACTGCATCAGAAAACATATCAGGACAGATTAACGAAGCTCAATATGTATACCCTAGAGCAAAGGAAGGAGAGAGGTGATATGATCGAAACATTCAAACACCTTAAGGGCATTAACAAGGTGAAAGAGTCTAACATATTTCAAGATAAGAAAAATAGCAGGACAAGAGGACACAGCATGAGATTAGTGGGAGGCCAATTAAGAGGTAATGTGAGGAAGTTCTGTTTCACAGAAAGGGTGGTGGATGCATGGAACAGCCTACCTCAGGAAGTGGTGGATATGAATACAGTGCAGGGCTTCAAACAGGCATGGGATAGGCATAAGGGAGCAATACAGATGAGTATGAATAGATAGGCCATTGACAGAGCAAAGGCCGATGACACATTTATAAGGGAGAAAAGAAATGGGCAGACTGGATGGACCTTGTAGTCCTTATCTGCCATCAACTTATGTTTCTAAAATGACTCGTTATAAGCATGCATTGCGCAGTTTTCACGCACAATGCTATTTCACCAATTTTTATATTTTCACCCAGATTTTAACATTGCCATTTCTAACACCATTATGAACAGTACAACTGTCATCTTTCACATCCTTCCCAAAATGTGGTTTTGCACCTGTGGTGCAGAATGGCGTGGTTGCTGTGCGAAATTAACTTTTGGGATGGATTAACAAAATGACAGTACCACTGTTCATGAGGGGAGGACCCATAAAGCCCATGTTGAAAATTTGGGGAAAAAATTCAAAAAAACGAGCACACTGTGAGCGTGCATTGCGCAGTTTCTATGCACACTTGTAATTTTGCCAGTGTTTCCCATTTTTCACACTATTGTACTATCTGGATGGAGGGATTGTGAGCACAGGGTTTGAAGGACCCTGGCTCCCACTGTAACATATGGATACTGTTGTACTATCTCGATGGAGGGACCCTGCTTTCCCACTGTGAATGTGGACACTGTTGTACTATCTGGATGGTAGGATGGGACCCTGCACTCCCACTGTGACATATGGACACTGTTGTACTATCTGGATTGTGGGATGGGAGAGCAGGGTCCAAGGACCTGTGCTCCTACAGTAAAATGAGGATACAATTATACTATCTGAAAAAGAAGGGAAATTATTTGCATAAAAACTTTGTTAATCCATCAGTTAGGGTGGATACAACAGTGGCAAAAGCAGGGAAATGAGGAGTTAGGGTTTCCAACCCTAATGCCCCACCCCCAGGGTTTCCACCTCTACCACCCCACCCTCCACACACCAACAGGAGTAGTGGTGTGCCATGGTGTCATAAGGCCTAACTCTCACCCCATTCCACGTGTAAAAACTGATGCCACCACGGATGGGGGGTTAGAGTCTCAACCTAACGTCTCATTTCCTACTTTTGTTGCTTCAATCCTAACTGATGCATTAACGAAGTTTTTTGCAATGAATTTCCCTTTTTGAGAAAGTGTAATGTAACTGGTATGTGTTGAAAGCGCAGGCTGTCCAGGCCCCGTGCTCCCTTCAAGCTGCCCATTTTTGCATAATATGCGTCTGGGGGAGCACGGGCCCTGCATTCCCACTTATACATAACAACAGAGTCATACAGTAGCCCTATAGGGCAGAAAAGGAACCCTTGTAACACTAATTTGCCAATATCTCCGTAACCGTACAAGCTATGACAAAAATTCCACTGCAGTTGTAATCATGACTTGAAACCTCCATGCATGCTTAGTCCACCTAAGTTGCAGGTGGCAAAAATCCGATCTCCTATCGCTCCCAAGATACGGGCACCGAAAGTTGTTGTGGATGCCACAGGGTTATCCTATGGGAAATATCTCAACTTCATGATGGCATATGTATGGAACCGATTAACTTTTTTACACCTAAACAGCATAATTCACATCTCTGGGACACCCCCCTTTATACCCTACAAATTTCAAGCCAAAAGACCAAACCATTTATTTGCAGTGCACTGGCAAAGTTTTTAAATTCCTAGTTCATGAGGCGGCAAAATCCCCAATTGCGAGGTCAATCCCCGTTTGACAGCTGTCAGAATCACTGTTCGTGAGAAATGCTTGATCATCAGATTTTGGCCATCTGGTCTGGAAGTCGCGATCAGGATTTTTGTCAGCTCACAAAGGAATAGTAATTCCTTTGCAAGAATTCCCTTAAGCAAGCTAATCCTTGTTCACGAGAAGGGCCATCTGGTCGGGAAATGATGATCAAGGATTTTGTCAGCTCACGAAAGGGGATTTTGTCAGCTTGCAAAAGGGGATTCAAAAACCCAGTCCCCTTTCGCGAGCTGACAAAATCCCCTTCACGAGCCGATCCTTGTTCATGAGATAGGGACATCTGGTCCCTAAGTTGTGATCAAGGATTTTGTTACCTCGTGAACGAGGATCAGAAGCGAGTCACAAACGAAGAATTTGAAAGTTTAAAATGGCCGTTATTTGGCCAAATTGAAGGAAAAAAGGTATGGGTTTGTAGAGGTGTCGCCTGAACAAAACCCATGCTTATTTGCTAAAAGATAGCTGGGGGCAAGCTACAACATTTTGTTTGGGGGAAAATGAAAACAAGATGGTGACTTTCAAAGGGAATTTTTCCTCATGAAAGGGGATTTTATAAATCTCCTTTTGCAAGCTGACAAAATCCTTGATTCCGAGCCCAGTCCCCATTCACAAAACATACATATAAATCTTAGACTGACTGAGCATGCTCAGAATCCAAAAATTCAAAATTAAATAACTTTGGAATGGATTAATATTTTTTCACCAAATTAATGCTGGATTATTCTTTGATGAAACCTCTTTCTACCCTGAAAATTTCAGACCAAAATATCAAACAGTGTGACCGCAGCACGATGGGCAACAATCTGCAAAAATGTGCAAAAAACACCTTTTTTTGGTGCTTCACTGCATAAAAACCACAAGTCCAATCGAAACGCAGCTTGGCAAATCAAGAGATCTACCATACGAAACAGCGCATTCCAACTTAAGTGCAAATCCATTGAACGGTTGCAAAGTTATTAAGGTGCAAAATTTGGGGTTTAACAAAACAGCCTCCTCAACCCTAACTATACAGGCGCGACTGCGCCAGTATAATATTTTTATATACACACGTACGTGTCTGTGTGTGTATATGTATATATGTGTGTGTGTGTGTGTATATATAAATATATATATATATATATATATATACACATTGCAAAAACTTTATTAATGCATCAGTTAGAGTTGAAGCAACAAAGTAGGGAAATGAGATGTTAGGTTTGAGCCCTAACCCCACCACCTACCTCCCAATCCTCCACACACCAACAGGCATCGAGTGTGCCATGGGTTGTTATGCCAACTCTCACCCCATTCCATGTGTAAAGAGGCTGACATGGTGCAGCATAGAGAGTATGGTGAGAGTTAGGCCTAACAACCCATGGCACACCCCAATGCCTGTTGGTGTTATGGAGGGTGGGGGGGTTAGGGGCTCAACCCTAACATCTCATTTCCCTATTTTTGTCACTTCAACCCTAACTGATGCATTAACAAAGTTTTTTGCAATGAATTTCCATATTTTTTGAGAAAGTGTAATGTAACTGGTAAGTGGTACAGTATGTGTTAGTGGGAGCATGGGCCCTATGGGCCCCACACTCCCTTCAAGCTGCCAATTTTTTGCATAATGATATGCGTCTGTGGGAGCGCAGGCCCTCCAGGCCCTGCACTCTGCTCCCACTTACACATAACAGAGCCATACAGTAGCTATATAGGGCTGAGAAGAAAAAATTACTCACCTTAGTAATGTTGTTTTTTCTAATGGAGTCTTGCTATATTATGACATATGCAGTGAGTCCCAACCTTCGAACTGCTCCAGAGGTGAAAGAGTTAACTTTCCATGCCAGGCATGGAACGCTGAGCTCGAGCTCAGTTGAAACTCTGTCTGTTGTTCTTCAAACTCAAACCGTCAGATCTTTATGAGCTAAACTCACTGAGGTCCTGTGTGGAAGCTGTAAACCTACACTAGCCAACTGGCTACTAAACATAAGAACACATTTTTTGATCCCAAAACAAAGACTCAAGTCAGGAGACCCAAGAAATGAAAAACACACACCAAGTCACCCCAAAAGGAGGGTGAAAAACAACAAGGTGGGCATCTACTAGGAGACACTGCACTGCCCACCCACATACCAAAACAGAGGTTCTGAGAGGGGCATGGGGAGGTCATAGTATAGCAAGACTCCATTAGAAGAAACAACATTACTAAGGTGAGTAATTTTTTCTTCAAACAACATTAAGTCTTGCTATATTATGACATATGCAGACTACACAGCAGTACCTCCATGGAAGAGGGACAGAACCTACTTAGGAAATAGGCTCTGAAGCACAGCTGTGCCAAACCGAGCATCACTCCTAGCCTGGATGTCCAGGGAGTAATGCTTGGTAAAAGTGTGAACTGTTTTCCAGGTAGCTGCTTGACATATCTATAGAATAGGGATGTCCCTGGCAGCAGCCAGGGAAGCAGCTGTACCTCTGGTAGAGTGAGCCCTCAGGCCTGAGGGAGGAATCTTACCCAGCTTTTCATAACAGAATTGGATACAAGAGACAATCCACCTGGCAATGGATCTTTTAGTGGCAGGTTTCCCTTTACCAACCTCACCATAAGTGAGGAACAGTTGAAGGGAGTCAAACCTGTGACCCTTGGTAAGCTCTATGTAGTAGCTAAGGGCTCTCTTCACATCTAAGCTGTGCAGCCTCCTCTCGCCAGAGGAGGAATGGTCAGTGAAGTACACTGGAAGAGATATAGATTGATTAAGGTGGAAATCTGAAACCACCTTAGGCAAGAACTTCCTGTTAGTCCTGAGGACCACCTTATCTCTATGAAAGGAGATAAAATCAGGCTCCACTGACAAAGCTTGTAATTCACTTATGCGTCTGGCAGAAGTGATGGCTACCAGAAACACAGTCAAGTCAAGTACTTAAGCTCTGCTGAAGATAAAGGCTCAAAGGGGGGTTGCATAAGCTGAGCAATGCAAACATTAAGATCCCAGGCAGAGGCAGGGTCCCTGAATGGAGGGTTGGTGTGAAGCAATCCCTTGAAAAACTTGGAGAATACAGGATGAGCTGAAAGAGAAGAAAGTTTACCTGCTGAAATAAAAGCAGACACAGCTGCCAAATGCACTTTTAGGGTAGCTGGTCTCAGCCTCAAGGTATTTAAATGGACCATATAATCCAAGACTGTGGGTAAATCAGCAGATTCTGAAATATGCTTGCCAGAGCACCATATGGAAAACCTCTTCCATTTGGAATTATAGGTAGCCCTGGTGGAAGGCTTCCTAGAAGCCTTCAAATATCCATTACACCTTGGGAGAGGTGTAGATCAGCAAACTCTAACTCTTCAAAGGCCAGGCCTTCAGTTGAGAGATTTGAGGTTCGGTGCAAACCCTCCCTGAGCACATGTTAACAGGTTCTAATTCCTGGGAAGACACAGGGGAAGATGGATTACTAAGGACAGTAGGAGTGGATACCAGGGTTGTCTGGCCCAATCTGGAGCAATCAGGATCATTCTGCAGGGTTGAGATCTGATTTTGACTAGCACTTTGAAAGGAGATGGAAGGGGAAAGCACAGAGAAACTTCACTTCCCAATTGAGAACTAAGGCATCCAGAGGGACTGAGCCCAACACTGGGGGCCTGCAACAAAAAAGGGGAAGTTGGTGATTGTCTGGGGCTGCAAAAAGATCTATCTGCAGAGTGCCCCATCTGGCAAATATCACCTCCAAGACCAGGGGGTCCAGTGACCATTCGTGATGGCCCTGGGAAATCCTGCTGAGAGCATCTGCCAGGACATTGTCCTTGCCTGGGAGGTGAACTGCCATGAGGGAGGTGTTCAGGGAGTAAGCCAGAGACCACAACTTCATTGCTTCGGTGCACAGGGCCATAGACCGAGTGCCCCTTGCTTGTTGATGTACCACATTGTGGTGGTGGTGTCTGTTCTGACCTGTACCACTTTGTTCTGAACAGACCTGGAAAAAACTTGAAGTACTAGAAAAACTGCTCTGAGTTCCAACAGATTGATGTGGAGCAGAGATTCCTGAGGGGACCACAATTCCTGGGTAGTGAGGTCGCCCATGTGAGCTCCCACCCCAAGAGGGATGCATCTCTAGTAAGGATTAAGGAGTGAGACTGAGTGACAAAAGGAACCCCTTGTCTCAGATTGCTCTGATCCTGCCACCACTGTAGGGGCCTGGATCAGGGTTTGAGTTACTGGGATCAATTTGGTTAGAGGTCTTTCCTTTGAGACCAAAAGGCTCTCAAATGGAACTGGATGTCCCTCATCTGAAATCTTGCTCCTGCACTACTGCTGTAGAAGCAGCCATGTGCCCCAGGAGCTGTAGAAAGTGCCTTGCTGGTCGAGAGACCTGCAGGGTGAATGAGGAGGCCAGAGAGACCAGGGTCCTTGCCCTGTCCAAAGAAAGGAAGGCTCTGGCTTCCTCCATGTTCAGCTCTGTGCCTATGAAGGTGAGGAGCTGGACAGACTCTAGAACTGACTTTGAGAGATTCAGTAGGAAACCTAGAGAGGTGAGCAGTTGCTGAGTTATCTGTAGGTGTAACTTGACTTGGTCTGGGGACTGACCTACTATGAGCCAGTCATCCAGGTAAGGGAAGATGGCAATTTTTTGCCTTCTTAGGGCAGCAACTGCTACTGCCAGGCATTTTGTGAATACCCTTGGAGTAGAGGTTAGGCCAAAGGGCATTGCTCTGAACTGGTAATGGCCTGAGGGCAGCTCGAACCTGAGGTTCTTTCGATGGGAGCTTCTGATGAGAATATGGAAGTAGGCATCCTTGAGGTCCAGGGGACTAGCCAGTCCCTGGCCTTAGAGAGGGAGAATAATTCCCAGAGTCACCATTTTGAATTTTGGTTTTAAAAGGTGCTTGTTTAAATATCTGAGATCCAGGATGGGCCGCCATTCTCCTGTCTTTTGGGGTAAGGAAGTACCTGGAGCACAACCTTTGCCCTGGTGTAGGGATGGAACCCTTTCCACAGCTCTGAGAGCCAGGAGGGAAGAGACCTCTGCCTCTAGGGCAAGTGCCTCTGGTGGATTTGCAGGTGGAAAGGATCTGGTTCTCATCTTTGGAAATTTTTTGAAGTTGAGAACCAGTCCCTGGCTTACTACTTCCAGGACCCACTTGTCTGATGTCAGAGACTTCCAGTCCTGGACAAAGTAAGCCAGCCTGCCCCCTATAAGTAGTTGAGAATCGGCCCTGGCAACCCCATCAGGATGCCTGCTTGGCAGAGGCTTTGGGCTGAGGGATGGAAGCAGGCCTGCTTGTACCCCGTCTGCCTCTCCCTCTAAGAACCCCCTCGGGCATAAGCAGAAGAGGAGGCCTGGGCTAGTAAAAGGCCTATGAAAGGCCTGCCCCTCGCCCTGGGAAGCTGCCTTTGAGGTGGCCTGCCTTTCCTTGCCTGGACACTCCTATAGGTGGTCCTATACGCATCCATTTTCTTCATGTAATTCTCTGTCTGCTCCCCAGAGAATTACCCACAACAGGAAAATCCATGGCCTTAGTCTGGGTATCCTGTGACAGGCTAGTACATCTGAGCCAAGCCATTCTACGAAGTGCCACAGATGTAGCCATGACTCTTGATGACACATCATTAGAGTCCACTGCAGCATGGAATTGCACCTTGGATGCCTCAATACCATCAGCAGCCACCTGTTCCAGCTCCTTGGCAAGCTGGCCAGGGACCTGTTTTGCTAGAGCCATAACAGTATCCCATCTGGATTTCTGATATCTAGCAACATAAGCCATATAATTCACCTGTCTGAGTCCCAAGGATGCTGCCATGTACTGTTTCTTTGCCATGGCATCAATCTTCCTGGAGTCCTCGTCAGGGGGGGGGTGTGAAGCCAAGGGAATATTTGCCTTGTCACAGGCTGTAGCCTGCACTACCCCAACATGGCTGCATTGTTGTGTAAGGAACTCCGTATCAGAGCCTGACAATGTGTACCTCTTGTCCATTCTCTTATCCACAGGAGGTATAGTGTGAGGAGTTTTTTAGAATTTTAACTGTCTGTTTCCCAAAAGATGTATGCAAAGGAATAGACAGTCTCCTAGACTCTGGGATATCCATCATTTCCACATAGTCAGGCTCCTCTTGATCATCCACAGCTTCTTCCATAGGGAGCTGGAGGGTTTCAGCCACTTTTTTTATAAAACATAAAATGAGAAGGGGACTCAGAAAGCCTAGGAGGAGACACTCCTGAAGGTCTGTCTGGGGAGATGTCCGGGTCAATGGGCACATCCAGACTTTCAACTCCACATTCTCTCTCCTCATACTCCTCTTCCCCCTCCTCCAGTTCATAATATTCCTCTAAATCATACTCTTGAACCGGCCGAACCGTATGCTTACCTGATGGTGCCGGTTCTTTCGGAACCGGGGAAAGTGACTGGACAATTTTAATCGCTTTGGCTATTTCTTCAGCGGTTGGAGAGGAAAGTTTTGGCTCCACACCAGCTGATTTCCTAGTCCTTTTTGCTGGAACCGACTCCTCAGAGTCAGATCTCCTTTTGTCCAAGGAAGTCTTGCCCTGGTCAGAGGGCACTCCCTCTGGTTTGGTTGGAACCGAACCGGGCTGACCATCCGGTTCAGCGGACCTTTTAGCCTCCCTTTCCCTGAGCCTACCAACTCTCTTTTCCAGGGTAGCTGCAGGAAAATTTTTACAAATCTGGCAGTCTGCATTGAGGTGGTCAAACCCCAGACAATAAACACAGGTGGTGTGGGGGTCAGCCTTGGCAAAGACTTCCCCACACACACTGCAGTGTTGAAACCCAGTGGGCCTGGTTTTTCTTTTGGGTTTCTCAGACATAGTGCCAGTCCTAACCAAACTTACCTGTTTATGGCAATCCACCAGGTAAGACCCTCTTATCGGTTCCCAACCGTGTCACGGGTCGTGGAAAAAAATGTAATAAAATCTGTTTTTTTTAGAACCGATAAGAACCGGTAACCACACTCTAAATGACAGATTAAGATATTTCAAACACCTGATCGGTTCAAACCGAACTAAGAAACCGTTTACAAGTTCTACACAGAATAGAAATTAATGTAAAACCTATCTAGTACTCACAATACCACAAACAGAGTCTGAACCGACTGGTTGTGGTTTAAATTTGGTCGAAAACTGAAAAAACAATACTTTAACCGACAAAATGAACCGAGCAGAAGGAGAAATCTCGGGCGGACTGTTCAGTGGGCGGAGTAAAACTTGCAGGTTTGAGTTTGAAGAACAACAGACAGAGTTTCAACGAAGCTCGACTCAGCGTTCCATGCCTGGCATGGAAAGTTAACTCTTTCACCTCCGGAGCAGTTCTAAGGTTGGGACTCACTGCATATGTCATAATATAGCAAGACTTCATGTTGTTTGAAGGAACCCTTGTAACACTAATTTGACAATATCTCAGTAACCATAGCAGCTATGAAAAACATTCCACTGCAGTTGTAATCATGACTTTGAAACCTCCAAGCGTGCTTAGGTGAACTAAGCTGCCTGGAGTGAAAAATCTGTGCATCTCATCATTCGAGATACACTACCGAAAGGCACTGTGAGTTCATAATATTATCCTACGGGAAAATCTCAACTTTGTTATAACATACCTATGAAACTGATTAAATTTTCTGCACCTAAACAGCATAATTCACATCTCTGGGACACTCCTTTATTCCCTGAAAATTTCAAGCCAAAAGACCAAACCGTTTATTTACAGTGTACTGGGAAAGTTCTAAAATTCTAGTTTTGAGGTGGCAAAATCCCCATTCATAAAGGTCCATCCTCGTTCGCGAGCTGTCAAAATTGCCGTTCGTGAGAAATCCTTCATCAGATTTTAGCCATCTGGTCTGGAAGTCGCGATCAAGGATTTTGTCAGCTTGCAAAGGAGATTGGCTCATGACAGGGATTTTGACAGCTAATGAACATGGATTTTGTCACCTCGTGAACAAGTATTTAAAAAATAGCCCCTTTCACAAGCTGTCAAAATCCCTTTCACGATCTCCTTTAGCAAGGTGACAAAATACCCGTTCACGAACCATTCCTTATTCACGAGAAGGACATCTGATCTGGAAATGACGATCAAAGATTTTGTCAGCTCACGAAAAGGATTGGCTCGAGAAAGGAGATTCTGACAGTAACGTGCCACTATACTATATATGGGTGTGTGTATATATATTTTTATTGCAAAAACTTTGTTAATGCATCAGTTAAGGTTAAAGTGACAAAAATGGGGAAATGAGATGTTAGGGTTGAGCCCCTAACCCCTCCCCCATCCTCCACACACCAACAGAGACTGGGGTGTGCCATGGGATCATCGGGCCCAACTCTGACCCCATTCCACGTTTAAACAGGTTGACATGCTACAGTAAAGTATAATAGGGTGAGAGTTAGGCCTCATGACTCAATGGCACACCCTAGCATCTGTTGGTGTGTGAAGGGTGGGGGGAGGGGTTAGGGGCTCAACCCTAACATCTCATTTTCCCACTTTTGTCAGTTTAACTAACTGATATATTAATGAAATTTTACAATAATTCCTTACTTTTTTTTGTGCCCCTCCTTCCATGAGATTTTTCAGCCCGGTCACGGATCCCCCCTGCTGCGGCATCCCCCCCTCTTGAGCCGCACTCCCAGTACCCCCTGGCTTGCCCCCCAAGGTGGGGACATGGCACCCTCGGCCCTTAGGGTGCCACGAATGACGTAATAGGCTGGAAGCCATGCTCATTGGGGGAGCCCATTGCAGCCTGAGGGACGGGCATCATAGAGGCATCGGAGGTGAGGCGAGTTTTTCCCATTTAAGGGGGGTGGGAGCGTGCAATGATGCCAGCGTCTGCCCCACCCCATCTGACATCAGGTCCGGAGTGCTTGGGGTTCTCCCGGTCTCCACCAGGAGTCCACCGTGCACCGCGACTCCACACCTCCCCAGATAGGGGAGACCAGTCGTGAGGCTCGATCCTTCTCCCCTGGCCGGCCCTCCGGCGACCCGAGTCCGTTCCCGAACCCGGGTCGCCGGCGTCGCAAGTGGAAATCCAACCGCTGTGCTGGTGGGCCGGCAATTTCCTTACTTTTTTGAAAAGTGTAATACAACTAGTAAATATTTTGTATTGGTGGGAGCACGGGGCCTGAACTACCCATTCACGCATAATAGTATGCATCTGTGGGAGTGCAGGCCCTCTGGGCCCTGCGCTCCCACTTACACATATCAACAGAGCCGTACAGTAGCCCTATAGGCCTGAAAATGAACCCTTGTAACACTAAATTTACCAATATCTCAGTAACCATACAACCTCTGAAAAACATTCCTCTGCAGTTGTAATCATGACTTCAAAACCTCCATGCATGCTTAGTCCACTTTATGGTGGACAAAGCTGTGGGTAGTGAAAAATCCATATCTCGCACTGTTTTTGAGATACAGGCACCGTAAGTCACTATGGGCATCGCAATGTTATCCTGTGGGAAAAATCTCAACTTCATGATGGCATATCTTTGTAACCAATTAACTTTTTAACACTTAAATAGCATACTGTAATTCACATATCTGGGACATCCCCTTTATACCCTGCAAATTTCAAGCCAAATAACTAAACCGTTTATTTACAGTGCAGTGGTAAAGTTTTTAAAATCCTGGTTCATGAGGTCAGTCCCCATTTGCGAGCTGTCAGAATCCACATTCACGAGTAATCCTTGATAGTCAGATTTTGGCCATCTAGCCTCAAAGTCGTGAAAGGGAATTTTGTCAGCTGGTGAAAGGGGATTGGCTCATGAATATGGATTTTGACAGCTTGTGAACGAGGAATTGAAAAACCAGTCCCCTTTCGCAAGCTGACAAAGTCCCCATTAACGAGCTGATTCCCTTTTGCGAGGTGTCAGAATCCTCATTTGTGAACCAATCCTCGTTTGTGAGAATGGCCATTTGGTCTCGAAATGATGATCAAGGATTTTGTCAGCTTGCGAAAGGCGATCAGCTCATGAGCAAGGATTCTGATACCTCGCAAAGGGGGGTTTTGTCAGCTCATGAAAGGGTATTCAAACCCCAATCCCCATTCGTGAGCCAATCCCCTTTTGTGAGCTGTCAAAATCCCTGTTTGCAGGGTGATCCTCATTCACCAGATGGGGCCAAATGGTCCCTAAGTTGTGACCAAGGATTTTGCTACCTCACGAAAGGGGATCGACTAACAAAAGGGGATTTTGACACCTCGCGAACGAGGATCAGAAGCAAGTCGCAAACAAAAAATTGTAAAATTTGAAACAGCTTTATTTGGCCAAAATGAAGAAAACCAAAGGTATAGGTTTGTAGAGGGCACAACCCTGAGCAAAACCCATGCCTTATTCCACCAACAAGTCACCCATGGAGCAAGCTACAACATTTTGTTTGGGGTGTAAAAGTGAAAACAAAATGGTGGCTCGTGAACGAATAATTTTTTCTCACAAACAGGGATTTTATAAATCCCCTTTTACGAACTGACAAAATCCTTGATTGCAAGCCCAGTCCCCTTTTGCAAAAAAATACATATAAATCTTGGCGTGAACTGAGCATACTTAGAATCCAAAACTTCAAAAATAAATAACTTTGGAATGGATTAATATTTTTTCACCATCCCAAATCTGGATTGTTCTTTGACCAAACCTCTTTCTATCCTGAAAATTTCAGACCACAGTACCAAATGGTGTGGCTGCAGCACGATAGGCAAAATCAGCAAAAAGTGCCAAAAAAAGCAGCATTTTTCAGCACCTTTGCTGCCACGTAAACAAGTATGACTGGAACACAACTTGGCAATTCAAGAGATCTGCCATCTGAGACCAAGCATTTCAAATTTTGTGCAAATCCGTTGAGCGGTTGTAAAGTTATTAAGGTGTAAATTTGGTGTTTAACATTAAACTACTTACTCAACCCTAACTATACTGGCATGACTGCTCCAGTATAATATGTATATATAAGGATATACACTGGTAGATAAATGATTTATTCTACACAGTGCTGTTTGACTTTGGTAACTCCTCAATGGCGGCGAAGCCATGAGTGAAGTGTCCGAGGTCAAACAGCACAAGTGTAGATAAATAATTTATCTGACAGTTCACCATTGTATATTTCATTTATGCAATAGGAATGCTTTCTGTTAGTGCAGGACATTTTCTTTTGACTGTTTATCTTTTTGAATGATATTTTCTGGACTTTTTGTTAACTTTCCTAGTGTTGGTTCGCCTAAGCGTAGTGGTTGCTATTAAATGAAACACCACTCATCGAATGGAAAATTTTGTGCTGTACATATTTCATGCTACCTTTTATGGTTTTAAGTAATTTACATTTGTTTGTCGAAAAACTGAAAAACAAAACTGAACTTGCTGGGGTTTTTTTTGCTAATTATATAAAAAACTAAAAGGTATATATAAATGAAACTCATTTTGTAGATATTCTTGTGCTGAACAACTTTCATGCTCACAGTGCCATGCTATAATATTTTGTTTTAAAGTTATTTACATTTGTCAAAAAAAGTGAACATAAAATTAAATTTTCTGCTATTTTTTAATAATTATAAAAATATCTAAGGTATCTATAAATGAAACACCACTTATTTTGTAGAAGATTTTGTCCTGAACAACTTTCATGCTCGCAATACCATGCTATCTTTTTTCATTTTAGTTATTCCCATTTGAATATGGTTAGTACTACTTCTGAGGCCGAACATTTTAAATGAATTCCAGAGATTTGTGTCATAGTGACTTGTATATAAATACATTTGTGCAATGGGTGAAATAAACAGAGTGTGATATATCCGTTTATCTGAGTAACTGTGTACATAAATTTAATTTATGTATACAGTGCTTATATCATCAGCCATTTATCAATACATAATGCTTATGTCATTAGAATGTTTGGCCTCAGTAGCAGTATTAACCATATTCAAATGCGAATAACTTAAAATGAAAAGCGATAGCATGATACTGTGAGCACGAAAGTTGTTCAGCACAGAAATATCTACAAAATGAGTGGTGTTTTATTTATTGATACCTTTTAGATTTTTTGATCATTAGCAAAAACACAGCAGAGAATTCATATTCTTTTTCATTTTGTCCACAAACAAATGCAAATAACTTTAAAATAAAAAATGATAGCATGGTACTATAAGAACAAAGTTTATTCAGCACAGATACATCTACAAAATGAGTGGTGTTTCATTTATAGATACTTTCTAGTTTTTCAGAATTAACAAAAACAGCAGACAATTCCATTTTGTGCACTTTTCATAAAACAAATGCAAATAACTTAAAACAAAAATTATAGTATGGTACTTTGAGCACAAAGTTGTTCAGCATAAAATTATCTACAAAATGAGAGCTGTTTCATTTCTGTATATATATATATATATATTTATATATGTGTGTGTATATATAATAGATAAACCACTCTGAGGTGTCGGTGGTGCTCCAATATCGCATGCCTTGGTGTGTGTTGCTACCACCCAAGGCATGCATATATCAGAGCACGACTACACACCTCAGGGTGGTTTATCTATCTTATAAAATGTCAAAATTGTTTTGGAGGGAGTTAAAAGTAAAGGTGTGGAGTCGTGCTCTGATATACGCATGGTCATGTGATGTGTTTTATACAATCAGAAGTTTAGATTTGGAGGATATTATCATCTCCATTTTATAAATATATATAACATACACAGGGAGAGATATAGTGATATAGATATATGTGTGTTGTAGTGGCACGGTTGCGCCACTATAGTTAGGGTTGAGTAGGCAGTTTAATGTTAAACCCCAAATTTTGCAACTTAATGACTTTGCAGCCTTTCAATGGATTTGCACACAATTCAGAATGTGTGGTCTTGTATGGTAGATCTCTTGATTTGTCAAGTTGCGTTTTGATTGGACTTGCAGTTTTTGTGCAGCAAAGTGCCAAAAACGTGTTTTTTGCTTTTTATTTTGCCCATTTTTGCAGATTTTTGCCCATCATTCTGCAGCCACACCATTTTGGTCTGAAATTTTCAGTGTAGAAAGAGGTTTGCCCAAAGAATAATCCGGCGTTGGTTTGGTGGAAAAATTTTAATCTGTTCAAAAGTTATTTAATTTTGAATTTTGCATTCTGAGCAAGCTCAGTTCAGGCTGCGATTTATATGCATGTTTTGCAAAAGGGGACTGGGCTCACTATCAAGGATTTTGTCACCTTGTGAAAGGGGATTTATAAAATCCCCATTAGTGAGGAAAAAATTCACCTTTCGCGAGTCACCATCTTGTTTTCATTTTTCCCCACAAACAAAATGTTGTAGCTTGCCCCACGGATGTCTTCTCTTGTAAATTAAGTTTGGGTTTTGTTCAGTGTGATGCCCTCTACAAACCCATGTCTTTGGTTTCCTTCATTTTGGTCAAAAAATTGGCATTTTAAATTTTAAAATTCTTTGTTCGTGACTCGCTTCCAATCCTCGCTCACGAGGTGACAAAATCCCCTTTCGCAAGCCGATCCCATTTCGTGAAGTAAAAAAATCCTTGATTGTGACTTAAGAACCAGATGGCCCTTTCTTGCTTGAACAAGAATTGTTCGCTAATGGGATTTTGTCAGTTCTACAAAGGGAATCGGCTCAATGAAGTGGATTTTGACAGCCAGCAAACGGGGATTGGTTTTTGAACTCTTCATGAGCTGTCAAAATCCCTTCACAAGCTGACAAAATCCTTTATCATCATTTCCAGACCAAATGTCCTTTCTTGCTAACAAAGATCGCTTGCGAACAGGAATTTTGTCACTTTGTGAAAGGAGATTTTGACAGCTCGCGAAAGAGGATTTTTTTTTAAAATCCTCATTTGCGAGGTCACAAAATCCATGTTCGCAACTTCCAGGCCAAATGGCCAAAATCTGACAAACAAGGATTTCTCACGAACAGTGATTTTGACAGCTCGAGAAAGGGGATTGACCTCACGAACGGGGATTTTGCCACCTGACAAACTAGGAATTTTAAAAACTTTCCCAGTGCACTGTAAATAAATGGTTTGGTCTTCTGGCTTGAAATTTGCCAGGTATAAAGGGTGTCCCAGAGATGTGAATTATGCTGCTCAGGTGTAGAAAATATAATCGTTTCCCAGATATGACATAACAAAGTTGAGATTTTCCCATAGGATAACATTGTGGTGCCCACAGTGCCCTTCAGAGCCCGTATCTTGGAAACTATGCGAAATATAGGTTTTTTGCTCCAGACAGCTTAGTCCACCTTTGGGTGAACTAAGCATGCGTGGAGGTTTTCAAGTCATGATTACAACTGCAGTGGAATGTTTTTCACAGCTGCTACGGTTACTGAGATATTGGTAAATTAGTGTTACTAGGGGTCCTTTTCAGCCCTATAGGGCTACTGTATGGCTCCACTGTTATGTGTAAGTGGCAGCGCAGGGAGCCCAGAAGGCTCACGCTTCCCCTAATGCATATTGTTATGCAAAACTGGTAGCCTAGAGGGCGTAGGCCACAACACATATCCTTACCAGTTACATTACATTTTCTCAAAAAGTATGGAAATTCATTCAAAAACTTCGTCAATGCATCAGTTAGGGTAGAAGCAACAAAAGTAGGAAATGAGGCGTTAGGGTTGAGCCCTAACCCCTCTACACCCCATCCTCCACACCAACATGCATTTGGTGTGCATCATAGCAAGGTCATTAGGCCCAACTCTCTTTCTTGTTTATGTACACTGGTTTGCAACCTGGAAGTGCACTGCAGTCTGTTCTATAAGTACGAGTGTCATAGGACTTGGACCACAGATTTTGCTTTTTGCATTACGCTGCTGCGGGTGCACAGGGCACTTTGGACTGATACCTGGTCTACAAAAGTAACTGGATTTACAGCCGTGTCACTATCTGGCAACTATCTTTCAATTATTTTCATGGCATTGGGGCAGTAATATGAATGATAATACCAGCTCTGCTAACTCAGAAATGGAGGGCCATTTTTTCTTTGAGAAGTCAAGCTTACTGCAGTTACTGTGTGAGAAAGCAAGAAGTCAAATTGGGAGTGAGACTGCACTGGTGAGCAATTCAGCAGAACTTGCATAAGAAACATAGAAATTGTCTGCAGATAAGGACCCTAGGCCCATCTAGTCTGCCTGTAAGCCTATCTTTGTTTGTGGCCTCTGACCCTATTCAGTCGGTGGCTTTCTCCTTTCCTTCTCACCTTTAGGATTACCTTATGTCTGTCTCATGCATGTTTAAACCCCCCACTGTGTTTGCTCCCACCACCTCCTGTGGCAGACTGTTCCATGTGTCCACCACCCTTTCCGTGAAGAACCCCCTTCACATTTTCCCTTATCCTGCCCCTTCCAATCTCATCTCATGCCCCTTTTTTCTTGTACTCCTCCTATATTGAAAGATGTCACCTTCCTGCACCTTGTTTATGCCCTTAAGGTACTTGAAGGTTTCTATCATGTCTCCTTGCTCCCTCCTTTCCTCCAGTGAGTACATATTGAGGTCTTTTACTCTCTCATTTATTTGGTGCAGGCCCTGTACCATCTTTGTCACCCTTCTCTGGGCTGCCTTCACCCTGTCTATGTCCTTCCAAAGATGCGACCTCCAGAATTGTACACAATATTCCAGGTGAGGCCTCACTAGTGTTTTATACAGCAGAATCACCACCTCCCTCCTTCTGCTAGTGATACCTCTGCCTATGCACCCCAGGATGCCACTGGCCCTCCCTGCAGCCTTTGTACTCTGTTTAACACCTTTAGGATTGACTTTGTTTTGGAAGTATTTAACTGCAGACATTTAAAGTTAGTTAAAATACTTCCAAAACAAAGTCAATCTTATTTGGTCTGGCTTCAAAGGTAAAATCAGACAACAAAGTTATAGATTACTGATTTATCAGGTACAAACTTATAATGTGTTAAAACATATACAACTATCTAGGGCACCTAGAGGACACAGAATGAGATTAGAGGGAGGCTGATTAAGGGGTAGTGAGGAAGTTCTTTTTCACAGAAAGGGTGGTGGATGCATGGAACGGCCTACCTCAGGAAGTGGTGGATATGAGTACAGTGCAGGTCTTCAAACAGGCATGGGATAGGCATAAGGGAGCAATAGAGATGAGTATGAATAAATAGGCCATTGGCAGAGTAAAGGCCTGTGGCACATTCATACGGTAGAGAAATGGGCAGACTGGATGGGCCTTGCCGTTCTTATTTGCTGTCAGCTTCTATGTTTCCAGGTACTGGTTAGACCAGCTAGGTTCATGGAAGAATCATGTAGACAACCTAGCTGTTCAGATGGAGAAAAGTGTAGGCTGCCTATTCAGAAATCAAAAATGTCTTGACCCAGAAACTATGAAATATATTATACATGTACAGATTTTGCCCTTATTTGATTATGGAGACATATTATATGGAGGTGCTTCACAAGATAGATTGCATAGGCTGGATGTACTCTCTAATAAACTAGCTAGGTTAATTTTGATATGTCCTATAACCACCCATCACTGTGATCTATATAAATCTTTAGGTTGGGTCTCCCCTGGCCACTAGGAGGGATATACACACACTAGTGTGTTTGCATACAAATCTGGACTGGGCCTCATTCCTGAGTACTTGAGCGATTGGTTAACATTTCAGGATATTGATCCATCTTTAAGAAACTGTCAATTAATTGTCCCCAAAAACTTACACTAAAAGGTCAATGCAGTATTTTAGCCAACTGGTTCTGAGATTTTGGAATAGGTTCCCACATCATTTTAGGAATTTAAATATTAAACCCCTGTCAGGAGCTATGCTAGAGAAATACTTGTCTTCAAGCGTCCAGATCTGTAAATGTTTTAACTAATGTCGCAACTTTATAAATTTGTATGTTGTACATTGTATGGTTATGATGATGTATGTATCCAATGTATGCTCTAAGTTACCATTGTAAATGAGCTCATGCTCCATGGTTACACAAGTAATAACACACAATGAGGTGTGGGTTACGTGCTGATAAGGACATGCCCAGGGGTATAAGGAACTCTGCGCAAGCACCTGCGTACTAGTATACCCCTGGACGTGCTCTATCAAGCACATAAACCCACACCTCGAGTGTGTCATTGTGCTTATAAATGGGCTTTTTGGTAAAGAAGTTAATTGAAAAATGGATACAAAAAAATAGATAAGAGTAAAAACTATGATCTTGCAGTACAAAAAAAGAAAAAGTAGTTCCTCTCACTGTTTTGGTATGGGGCTTTTTCAATTAAAATTTAGTACAAGACATTGGTGTTTGTAATGTATGTGCACTGTACAGGAATCACATTTATAAAAGAAATTGTGAAAAGCATTTGTTGTCTGGTGAAATGTTTCATCGTCGTTTCTCCCCCTCCCCACTTCACTGAAGGCAAACTTGAGCGAGTTTGTCCAGAAATTAACGTGTTATATAGTGGATGAGATAACTAGTGGGATGTTTGCTGTTGTGCTCTCCAAGAGATAGAAAATAATTTTTTTAGTTGTTTTATTTTTCTTTTTTACAGCTTTGTGCTATTAAAGTAATGAATTTGAAGAGGTAGCTGGCAGTGAGCGTGTCCATCAGTGGCTGCCATACGTTATGGTTTCATGCTTTGCGGTTCCAGAAGTGTGAGAGCGAAGAAGATAAACTGCTTTTCTTTTATTTGTTCTGTTGTATGTACAGTGATGTACTGGTTTAGATGGGGAGTTACTGGTTGCTGTAGATTTCGTAGGAGGGACAGGAGTTACTGGGGGAAAGTGAGTTGATGGCAGCATGAGCAGCAGGTATTGCGCAGAGTTTTGAGCAGTGGGGACAAGAGGTGTGGCTCTGAGATGAAGAGAAGATGTGAGTATTACATTTTATGTTTGTGCTTCTGGAGGGAAATATATTGTGAACTTTGACTGGTAGTGTGGTTTCTGCGTTTGTGGCATTGTGTGTCTGGCTGCAGCTGGTGTGGTTCTGTTCGCCCGGGAATTGGATCATAGTTGAGTGCTGAGGAGCTGCAGTCGGTAGGAAGGGAGCAGTGGCAGGGATGGATTTTTTTATGTGTTGCAGCTTGGTTGTCACGATACATGCTGGTAAGGACACGGCTGAAAATGGTTTTCAGCCAGTGAGGATGCTTGATTTGTTTACCCCGTTTTGTAATCCTAAACAACAACAAACAACAATAATCCTGTAGCTCTCCACAGGGTCCACGCATCCCAGGTGCATTATTTTGCACTTCTTAGAATTGAATCTCAGTTGCCACACCTCGGACCATTTTTCCAGCTTCCTTAGGTCCTCCTCATTTTCTCCACCCCATCCAGAGTATCTTCCCTGTTGCAGATCTTTGTGTCATCTGCAAACAGGCAGACCTTTCCCTCCATCTCTTCTATGTCATAAATGTAGACATTAAACAGAACTGGCCCAAGGATTGATCCCTGAGGTACCCCACTGGTTACCCCCCTCCCCAGATTGGATCCCATTTACCACCACCCTCTGCCTCCTGTCCATTAACCAGTTTCTAAGCCAGTTTACCACCCTATGGACCATGCTCAGACTAGTATTCTCAAAGTTCATGAAAATCAGCCACTCAAAAATTTGTAAAAAGCTGTTTTTTTTAGTAGTATTCTTTCACTCAATGATCCCCTGCACTTGCCCAACGTTTCACCCGCATCAGGCTTCCTCAGGGGCTAGGATCTATTATAAATGCATAATTTATATTTTAGTATTTCCAAACAGAATTATTCCATGTTATATGTACTTATATTTTTTCAGATCAAATTGATACTTTACATCTATTACACTTCATACCTTACTATATTAATTACTTCCATACAGTAAACTTGATATTATACCTGTTTTAAATTATACATATACAGTGCATGACAGTCTCCATCAGCAGAATTTGCCTAAATCAACATTATTCCCCCACTAGTAATTGATATATAATTACTGACTTCCATTTTTTTCCATAGAGAAAGCTGGTTATAATTCGCCAGCTTTCTCTATCGGAATTGCGAGACACAAACACCTGAAAACAAACTGAATTAGTCAGCCACTCATGCTCAGTCAGCCACAGCCCTCCTGTCAGCTCCATCTCTCTTCTCTGCAATTCACCACCAAAAAAAATCCTCCTACATGTAACATGCTCCCTAACCCACGCTAACCTAATCCTTTTCTCTCCTTAGGCACTGCGAGATTAACACCACATGATCTGCCGCACCAGGGGGACCAGAGCTCTCCCTAGCAACAGTGCAGCAACCCGAACTCTGAAGACCGAATCTAAAACTGGACTTAATAGTTTGAACTTCTCCTTAAAAAGTTGAACATTTTCTAAGTTAAATACTACTGTAATTGCATGTTTACTGTTTATTTACCGAAAATTTTCAGAAGTAGCAAAAAAATGGAAACCGTCACGGCCTCACTGCATAAAGGACTGGAAGTTACACAATCTTAAATAAGAATCTACTTAAACTGTTTGTTTATCTAAAAAAATGATTCAAATACAAATTATTAAAACAGTGCCTGTAATGCAATAAAAACCTTAATGAATTTCCATCCTGTACTACAGGTCTCTTACGCAGTTGTTTAAAAATCCTGTGCAGGGTGAAGCAAAAAATGGAAACCAGTAATTATAAAAAATAAAGTAAGGGTAGGTGGTTATTAACTCAAGATTTTACACACCCCTCGGTGTAGGATGCCTTAATAAACCCCTCGGGCTTCACCCTCGGGGTTTACATGGCATCCCACACCTTGAGTGTGTGTAAAATTCTCGTTATAACCACCTACCCATACATTATTCTCTATTTATTACCTGGGACTCTCAAGATGCTTATTCATGGTTTTGAAATTATCTCCTTTTTGTAATGCATTTCTTCTTGTTATATTTTCTTCCTAATTAGATACATGGTTCTTTTTAATTAATTGTGATTTTAAAAATAACATTCTATCTATAGACGTTTCCATCACTTTAAATACATCTCTCCATTAGATTTAATCAATAACCATGATTGTACTATTACATGTGTTTGCAAATGCATCATTATTGGGCTTATCTGTTCATAATTTCTATATTACCTGGTTTATGCATCATCTGATTCCTTAACTCTAAATATCAGAATTCACAAAGTAATTCTTGAAACGCATTAATATAAATGCTTCTCTTTTCTCCTTGAACTGGTATATATGTTAGCAACTCTCATCTCCTTACTAGAATTATAGTCTGTCTGGGTCATTAATGTTTTAGTTAAGGTGAGTTTCGTGTTGTCATTTTAAACATCCTACCTCTAGGGTAATTGCTAAAAGTTACCATTAATATCCTTCTTAAACATTGTTCTCTTATCTACAGGCTGAAAGAGCCTTTAACATTGTTTTTATCATTTTCTCTGATTGCTGTCTCTTTCTGACCTGTATTGGTGTCTTCATTTTAATTGTTATGATCTAAGCAAATCTTGCTTTAACATCCTGTTTCTCCTCGTGGCTTGCTCCGACTCTCACACCAATTCAAATGTGGTTACTGGAGTCTTTTTCAGAGGAGAGGAGTCCCTGTTAAATTAAATCAAACTTGCATTCACAGCACCAGTAACCGCTACTGTGAAAAGAGGGAAAAAAGGCACAGTTTCAGGGCCTATAAAGATACACAGACTTTAAGCCTTATATAAGGGTATGCCATTAACAAAAACAATAGCACTGAATCTTGATATAATAACATTGTGGTTCTAAAGATTAGTGAGTTTGTGGACCTGGTTATAATGAAATGGCAATAGCAGTAACAAATGAAACAGAATATTAACCCAGTAAGCATTTGAATTGATGTATGAGTTGGAGCAAGCCAAGAGGAGAAACAGGATGTTAAAGCAAACTTCACTTAGATCACAACAATTAAAATGAAGACACCAATACAGGCCAGAAAGAGACAGCAATCCGAGACAATAATAAAAACACAATGTCAAAGGCTCTTTCAGCCTATAGATAAAAGAACAATGTTTAAGAAGAATATTGATGGTAACTTTTAGCAATTACCCTAGAGGTAGGATGTTTAAAATGACAAAGCGAAACTCACCTTAACTGAAACATCAATGACACAGACAGAATGTAATTCTGGTGAGGAGATGAGAGTTGCTAATACATATACCAGTTCAAGGACAAAGGGAAGCATTTATAATAATGTGTTTAAGTATTACTTTGTGAATTCTAATATTGGGATGATGCATACTGTAAACCAGTTAATATACAAATTATGAATAGATAAGCCCAATAATGGTGCATTTGCAAACATATATAATAGTACAATCTTGTTTATTGAATAAATCTAATGGAGAGATGAATAAACAAGAATGTATTTAAAAGGACAGAAACGTCTATAGACAGTGTTATTTTAGAATCACATTTCAATTAAATAAGAATCATGTCTCTAATTAGGAAGAAAATATAACAAGGAGAAACGCATTACTAAAAGGAGATAATTTCAAAACCATGAATATGCATCTTGAGATTCCTAGGTAATGAATATCAATTACTAGTGGGGGAATGATGTTGATTTAGGCAAATTCCGCTGATGGAGACTGTCATGCACTTTATCTGTATAAGTTAAAACAGGTATAATATCAAGTTTACTGCATGGAAGTAATTAATATAGTAAGGTATGAACTGTAATACATGTGGAGTATCAATTTGATCTGAAAAAGTATAAGTACACATAACAGGGAATAATTCTGCTTTGAAATACTAAAATATAAATTATGTATTTATGATATATCCTAGCCCCTGAGGAAGCCCGATGTTGGTGAAAAGAGGCCAAGTGCAGGGGATCACTGAGTGAAAGAATACTACAATTAAAAAACAGCTTTTTACAAATTTTTGAGTGGGTGGTTTTTATGAACTTTGAGAATACTTCACTATCCATATACCAGCCCCAACATCAACATTGACATTACAAATTCATGAAGGGTACCTGAAGTGAGCCGGAAAGTTTGGTTGGTATATATAGTAGGAGATAGAAGAGGTGGAAATATTTGGAATGAATGAGAATCACTAACTCCGTGGCCAAATGAAAGTGTGCAAAGGCTATGACTAACAGGCTATTCAATACACTCACCCAGGTAGTGAAGGCAGTTCCTTCCATATTTGGCTCGTGCCATAATTCTTCACCAAAATGGAAGGAAGGAGAGCACGCAGTGGAAAAAAGGAAATACAGTTATGTAGAACTTACCGTAACAGTAGATCTTGAGAAGGCTCTTGCAGTAGGTAATTACATATAGGACTGACGTCAGCAGGCGGCAGGACCCCACCGAAAAATTTCTAGCTAGCAGTCCCTGGCGAGGGACCACCCCCACATCAGGTGATCGGTGTCAGGAGACGTCGGTATAAAGGGGCAGTCCCTGACACCCACCTTCCAGTTCTTTCCCACCACAGGCCAAAAGAGGCCAGACGAGAGAGGAGCAGATATATCCATCACTGGAAAAGGAACTGAAAAAGCCGAGGGGGATGGAGGGCGGGAAGGTATTACCTACTGCAAGAGCCTCACTCAAAGATCTACTGTTACGGTAAGTTCTTATGTAACCCCTTTGTTACCAGGGTTACTAAGATCCCAGTAAGACCTAGTGGTAGGCAGGGAAGGCAGCTTGTGAAACTCAGTTAAATGGGTTTCACACTGTCTCCTCTGTCCTCAGTCACAGCTGAGACTAGAGGATGACATCATAATAGAACTGTCGCAGCTGCATGAGCCACATTTGGAATCTTCAGCTCAGAGTAAGTTTAGAACCTTGGGAATTCAAAGTCAGTCTTCAGTTTGTCCTTAAGCAAACAAGAAGGACAACAGTAGTTGTCTGTTTACCCCCTCCCTCTGGGGGGTGAGGAAAAGTTCTTTGTGGGTTCCAGGGGCAATCCCCTTCTCCCACCCTGGGAAGAAAGCTGCCTGTTTTAATTTAAGTTCAGTCTGTTCATGTATAACAGCAAAGGTTACAGTTTTCGCCTGTGGGGCACCTGCAATGAATGGGCGAGTGTTTGGCCCCATTGGAAGGGGCAAACAACTTATTTCTTCAGTTGGATTTCAAGTATTGAGGACTGCTATTTGGGAGGTCTATGTCAACTAGAACAAACAAATAGAGCAGTCATCTGTTTAAAAGTTCATTGTAGAGGGGTGCTTCGTGTCATCCACTGTCAATCTACATTTTAAAGTCTAAAGTTCTGTGTGTCCAGAGAAATGGCGGGTATGGGCTGTGGGAGCTGGAGGTGGAAAAACCCCATCTTTAGTAACCAGGTCCACCTCTCGTTTCTTCTGTGTTTTTGCTACTTGCCTCATGCGCTTGGCCAGTGATGGGGTAGGTACCCAGACGTGGGTCGCAACTTGAAAATCTCTCTAGGAGTCGAAGACTCTAAGTGGTGTGGGGAGCCACAGGATGGGAAAATGACTCCTTGTTGGATGGGAGTCTCCCTGTTTGATGGGAGTTTCGAATTGGAAGTACGAAAACAAAATCTCTCTAGGAGTCGCAGACTTCAAGTGGTGTGGGGAGCCACAGTTTGGGAGCCTTCTTGTTTGTTGGGATGTCTTTCCAAGTAGAGTTTTGGTTCATTCGCCAAGTAGACCATCAGTCGAGTGGCCGGCAGGGGAGCCGGGCCAGTTGGGCTGTGTATCCAATGCGCATGCAAAGTCGGGCTGAGTGCCTGGTGGCTCCAAAGCCAGACAACTGTTGTATTGTGTTCATTCCTCAAATGGACCGCTGTGTTTAACCTCTAATCTGCATTACAGTTACGTAGCCCTTTGGGGGACCATACAGAGCTTTGTTTATGTTCAGTGAGTTAATAAATAAAGCCACACTGAAAAATCCCAATTCTGGTTCTGGACATTACAGTTATTGCTTCCGATATTTGGATTTACTTGGGTTTCCCTGTGCAGAGTAGTCAAACCTAGGTCTCTTGTGCCAGGTAACCTCATCCTTCCCCGAACCCGTAGAGACATATGTATATCCATGTTACAAAAATGGGCATATGCCTTACAAAAATGAAGGCACTGCTTTGGATTTGTTTGGGAAGGAAGGTGCTTGGGCAAGTAGGATAAGCGTTTTGGCTATCTGGCAGTCGTAGCCAAAAAGTTAAACAATTTCCCTAGTGTGTGCTGTGTGCTGTGAATCTTGTGCTGCTGTTTAAAAATGCCAACTGTTTACCAAGGAGCTGTAAAGCCAAAGTGTGTGTCCTTGTCCTGCATCAACATAGTTTACAGCGTTTGTCAGTTTTAAAATAAAGTTCTGTGAAGAAAAGTGTGGAAAACTAAGGGTAGCAACAGAAAGTATGCCTGGACGTTGGAAATGCTTTCTGTGCAATACTAGAGACTGCAGAGTTAATGGCAATGTTACATGGTTGAAATGGGCTCCCCCCGTGGAGTCAGTTGGAAAAAGAGAAAATGCATCTTTTCAGTTTAAATTTGCCTGCTCGACGATCGCCGTGAGGAGAGGAGCCCTCGTGAGGAAGAAGAGGCTCATTTGCATGGCGTCGTGTGGTTGGTCAGTTTGCCATTAGTCCCGCCCCTCAGCCAGCTCTTCAGAGTCTGCTTCAGCATTCGAGAGGGAGACAGAGAGTAGTGCGTGTACTGGCAGTGGAGGAGCGTTCGCGAAGTGTTCAAAGCGCTGTAAACAGTGAAAAGTGACTTTTCTAGTTCAAAATCGGGCTCAACCCGCTTATCGGTCGTGGGATCAGTGAATTGTGTGATTAATACTACGATCGCGGAGACTGCCCACCCGTTTGAAATCTGAGGCCTTCAAAAATCTGGCTGCAGGCCGTTTCCTCCATTGCAGCAATCTGCTACCATAACAGTGAGTAAACAATTTAAAACTGCTCAAATCAGTGATTTTCAGTAATGCCATATAAAATGTGAGTGCAGCTGTATAGTTGCTTTGCAAGTAGTGATTGTGTGATGTCCTGCTGGCAAGTGCAAGTCTGTAAAGCCATTAAATGTGTGCATAGCAATGAAAGTAGCCTCAGTTTAAAGTTTGCAGCCAGAGAGAGACTGTGGGTTGTAAAATAAGTGCAAGACTAGTAAAAGCAGGCAATCCTGTGCTGAAACCTGAAGTTTTAAAAGGGACTGTGATTAAATAAATGTTGCCAGCATGTGAAAAGTCCAAGGAAAATCCTGTAAATGTGAGAACAGCCAGAACAAAGCAAGTTGTGCAGTTTAAATAAAAGTTATTAGTAGCTGATGTAAATCGTGTGCACAGTGGCTTGACCCAGAGTCTGAATGTTGATGCACAGGAGTGCTGCCGCCGCCATTACAGGGTGGGGTAGTAAAGTAAACACAGCAGCAGCAGAGGAGCCATTTTAAAGCTAGAGAGTGTGTTCATTAAAGTGGGACTTTCAGTTACAGTGAACTTTTGTTTGTTTTTCTGCAGTTATGGCCTCAGGACCAGCTCGTTACCCGGATCATGCCGGGTTGCAGTAACAGCAGCAGTAAATAGATTGAGAGATATTGAAAATTGGTGCTATAGAGGGCAACTCCCTCCTGATGTGGCAATTCCTAATTATCCAGTGTGTGTATGCCAGATGTGCTTGAGTGCTGGAAGGGATGTCTTCATGATTCCTCACTGTGCTGGTTGTCTACAAAATAATGGCTTGTATAAAGTGCCTCAAATTCGTTTGGCTCCCACATGGACACAACTTCAAGAATCTGCAGTTGGCAGCACACAGCATCAAGCGGAGCCTGTGGAGGAAGGTCCCCCGGGGGAGTGTGGCACAAAGTTAGAAAGTGCAGAATTAGAGACTGAATCTGAAGTTGAAGTTTTGGATGCTGGATCTCAGAAGGCAAGTTCAGATAAAGCATCAATAGACCCCTGGGTGGGGAGGCCTAGCCAAGTCTCGAAGGTGAAGATGAGATCGGGAGGCCGTTGAATGGGAGGTGTCGACCTCCGCTCCTAGTGATGAATGGATAGTCTCGGGGTGAGAACTACTGCTCACTCCTGGGCTCAGATCCTCAGTGAAGAGGAAGATGAGGGGAACCTATGTGGCCTTGTGAGAAAGGAGCAGGTACATAGCCTCAGAATCTTGCCTCGGAGGAATGTGTTCAAGAAGGTGGTGATGCCACTGCCCTGGCTTCACCAGAAGAAGAAAAAAAGTCATGGATCCATTTTAATTTCATTGAGGATCTGAAGCTGGCAGAACCAGGACTGGCCACCCCCAAGCCAGGCCAGCGGTCTCAGATTGACCAAAGCAAGTAAAGAGGAGAGACTGGTTCGTAGAAAGGCCAATGAAATCTTTGGTATGACCTTTCCTACCTTTCCTCGGAGAGTCTGGGAGGAGATTGAGAACTGCAGGAAATCCTGGATCTGGGATGAAGCAATGAAACATGTGCATCCTGGGGTTAACCAGCATGTAAAGAATAGACTGTTCCACGAAAAGTATACACAGTGGAAGAGAGGCAGGACACTGTTTATGGACAGAGTGAGAATAGTGGACGGAGAGGGATGCGAAGTCTCCCACTGTGTGAATTATGTGCGGCCATATGGAGTAATAATTCAAGCCCCTGACCCCCTCTACTATTGGCCTCAGTGTAAGGACCTCCCAGTAATTAAGCCCATGCCTACAAAATGGAGAGCCGAGCAGTGATAGTCAATACTGCCACATCTACACTGTGAAGTAACCTTATTGAACTGCCAATATGAATAAACAAGAACTCAGGTGCCCCATATTCTTCAGTCCACAGTGTACTGCCCTATTCAGCAACCATCTACTGGTACCACCAGATGACTTCAGATCAGAGAGGACACCAGCCCAGCTGTTTCCCACTATTCATCGCCTAGTAATCGGATGATGCGGACCAGCTGTTTCTCTTTTGTTCCTGTTCTAAGGTTCCTTCTCCAGTTATGACATCAGCCCAGCTGTTTCAAGATGTGCACTCCTGTGGGTTCCCGAAGATGTCCACCCAGCTGTATCAGAAGAAATGCTGCCAGGAGAGTCTTGGCAGGGACCAGGTTGGTGATGTACGAATACTTCAAGAGGCTGGTGAGTCATCAAAATTCTTTTTTATTCTATCTTTATGACATTGCAATACACACCTTACACTACAGACTTCAAACAGTCGCGTGAACTGTCCATAGAACTCTCCCCTTCGGGATTATGGCCTTAAAGACTATGTTCACAGGGCTCCGGCCAGGAGAGACTCTTTAATGGACTGGCCTTCGGACCTTGTAGTCACTAGTGGGACATTTAGGGCATTCCATCCCCCCAAAGAAGTGTATTGTTATCAATGTCATTTCTGTACTTAATGTATATACTGTCTTTTCTACTTTTCTGAAAAAAAAAAAAAAAAAAAAAATTTCTTTTTGGGATTGTTTAGTGTTCTGTTTTTCCTGTATGGTAAGGGTTGTTGTTGTCACTGTTGTTGTTTAGGTAGATTGTAAATGCAGATTAGGGTGTATTTTTTGTTTTGTTTTTGTCTTTTCTTACAGGTGTTCCTGGAGGACAAAAGAGAAGGCAAGAAGAGGAGGAGGGGCTCATCGGAGTTCCTCGTTCAGTGCTAGTATAGAAATTAAAGTACTGTTTGTGTTCATAATGTTGTAGTTGCAGGCTGCCCAAGGTCGGGGAGGTCCCCGGGTTTTGTTTTGTTTGAGATGTTATGTAAGAGGCAGATAGGTTTTCCCTAGAGGGTTGGGGGGGATAGACAGGCTGTGGTCCTCAGTGGCCATAGGGACTGCAGTGCTGATCTATCAGGGCTATGCTCTGGACGGTTCTACCAGAGCCACTAGGTGTCCATAATGCGTGGATAGAGTAGAGGCTGATATGTCAGCTATAGGCCTCTAGGCCCTTAGTGTTGCCTACCTGTGCTTGCACATGGTAGGAGAACCCTGATCACCCCCTCCCATGGGTAGCACATAGGGGTGGGATGGCCTAAGGCTGGTGCATAATGACTGGGACAGTCATTTTCCTGGTCAGGACGAGTGTAACCTTTGTTACCTGGTGTTACTAGAATCCCAGTAAGACCTAGTGGTAAGCAGGGGAGGCAGCTTGTGAAACTCCAGTTAAATGGGTTTACACTGTCTCACTCTGTCCTCAGTCACAGCTGAGACTAGAGGATGACATCATAATAGAACTGTCGCAGCTGCATGAGCCACATTTGGAATCTTCAGCTCAGAGTAAGTTTAGAACCTTGGGAATTCAAAGTCAGTCTTCAGTTTGTCCTTAAGCAAACAAGAAGGACAACAGTAGTTGTCTGTTTACCCCCCTCCCTCTGGGGGGGGTGAGGAAAAGTTCTTTGTGGGTTCCAGGGGCAATCCCCTTCTCCCACCCTAGGAAGAAAGCTGCCTGTTTTAATTTAAGTTCAGTCTGTTCATGTATAACAGCAAAGGTTACAGTTTTCGCCTGTGGGGCACCTGCAATGAATGGGTGAGTGTTTGGCCCCATTGGAAGGGGCAAACAACTTATTTTCTTCAGTTGGATTTCAAGTATTGAGGACTGCTATTTGGGAGGTCTATGTCAACTAGAACAAACAAATAGAGCAGTCATCTGTTTAAAGTGTTAAAGTTCATTGTAGAGGGGGTGCTTCGTGTCATCCACTGTCAATCTACATTTTAAAGTCTAAAGTTCTGTGTGTCCAGAGAAATGGCCGGGTATGGGCTGTGGGAGCTGGAGGTGGGAAAACCCCCCATCTTTAGTAATCAGGTCCACCTCTACGGATTTCTTCTGTGTTTTTGCTACTTGCCTCATGCGCTTGGCCAGTGATGGGGTGGGTACCCAGACGTGGGTCGCAACTTGAAAATCCCTCTAGGAGTCAAAGACTCTAAGTGGTGTGGGGAGCCACAGGATGTGAAAATTACTCCTTGTTGGATGGGAGTCTCCCTGTTTGATGGGAGTTTCGAATTGGAAGTACGAAAACAAAATCTCTCTAGGAGTTGCAGACTTCAAGTGGTGTGGGGAGCCACAGTTTGGGAGCCTCCTTATTTGATGGGATGTCTTTCCAAGTAGAGTCTGGGTTCATTCGCCAAGTGGACCGTCAGTCGAGTGGCCGGCAGGGGAGCCGGGCCAGTTGGGCTGTGTATCCAATGCGCATGCAAAGTCCGGGCTGAGTGCCTGGTGGGTCCAAAGCCAGACAACTGTTGTATTGTGTTCATTCCTCAAATGGACCGCTGTGTTTAACCTCTAATCTGCATTACAGTTACATTAGCCCTTTGGGGACCATACAGAGCTTTGTTTATGTTCAGTGAGTTAATAAATAAAGCCACCTGAAAAATCCAATTCTGGTTCTGGACATTACAGTTATTGCTTCCTGTATTTGGATTTACTTGGGTGCCCCTGTGCAGAGTAGTCAAACCTAGGTCTCTTGTGCCAGGTAACCTCATCCTTCCCGAACCCGTGAGACATATTGTATATCCATGTTACAAAAATGGGCATCCTTACACTTACATAATTGTACTATCTTACTTCAAGAGGGCTCTTGCAGTGGTAATTACATATAGGACTGAATCCCAAGCAGTCTGGAACAAAGAAAGGCACCGGAGGAGAAACACACCAAGAAGCAGTTCTAGCTGTGCAAGCTTCAAGATAAGAGGCCTTGCAGAACAGCCAGCCCAAAGCCTGCTCTCTGATGACAATATCAAACTGTAGTGTTTAGTAAAGGTATGGACGGAAGTCCAGGTGGGTGGCAGCACAGATATCTGCTGCTGACACATTCTTAAACAAGCCACTGAGGCAGCTACCCTCTGGTGAAGTGGCCTCTTACTGACCGGGAGGATGTCTTGTTGTATTTGTCATAACAGAAAGTGATGCAATGAGCCAACCACTTAGATAGGCATTGCTTAGAAACAGCATTGCCTTCCCGTTAATGAGCAAAAGAGATGAACAGTTGATCAGTCTTTCTGAGATCCTTCGTCCTGTTGGTGTAGTATCTCAGAATCCGGTGAACATCCATAGTATGGAGTAAATACCCTCCTTGATTAGAGCACTGCGTGAAAAAGGCGGGTAACTCTATGGACTGATTTAGAGTAGACTCCGCTACTACCTTAGGGAGAAACTTAGGGTTCATGCACAAAGCAACATGTTCCTTGTGAAAAATCAAGTATGGAATTTTACACATCAGGGCCTGGAGCTCGGAAATTCTCCAAGCAGAAGTAATGGCCACCAGCAAGGGAGTCTTCCATGAAAGGAACTTCAATTCTGCAGAAGCTGCCAGTTCAAAGGGAGGCAGAGGAAGTTTCTCGAGAACAAAGTTCAAGTCCCAAAGGGAAGCAGGAGTACATATAGGAGGTCTCAGATGGAGAACCCCTCTGAGAAAGGTCTTAGAGACCTCCAACTGAGCGAATGTCTTGTCTCCGAAGGGGACATGATAGTCCGAAATGGCCACCATGTGGACTTTTAGAGAAGAATGACTGAGACCCAGGTCAAACAGATGACGTAGGTACTCCAGCAGAAGCCCCACTGAGCAGGAGAAGGGTTCCACATTCTTGGAAGCAGCCCAGATAGTGAATCTTTTCCACTTCATGGTGTAGGTGGATCTAGTGGAGGGTTTCCTAGCCTCACCAAAATCCGCCACTTGAGGAGAAACCCCAAAGCGGATTGAGCCTAAGTCTGCAGGAGCCATGCATGCAGCTGAAGAGATTTGAGGCCTGGATCATTCTTGACTCCTTCTGAAGCTAGTTCCTGCAAGACTTGTGGGATAAGTGGAATTGGGGAAAGGCATAGACAAATCTGTCCTTCAGTCTAAAGACGGGCGTCTCCAGAAAGCGCCTTGCTCTGGAATAAGCGAGCAGAAGGACAGGAAGCTTTGCGTTTAGAGGGAATGCGAACAGGTCGACCTGTGGTGTTCCCCAAAGTCGGAAGATATTGTCTAGGACCCCTTGGTCCAGTTCCCACTCGTGAGTCAGAGCAGAAGAGCGACTTAGCTTGTCTGCCAGGGTATTGTCGACTCCCGGAACATGAATTGCCGTGAGGTGAAGGTCGTGTTGTGTTGCCCAATCCCAAGCCCTCATTGCTTCTCTGCAAAGAGGGTAGGACTGATTCCCCCCCCCCTTGTTTGTTGATGTACCAAACCACACACATGTTGTCCATCTGGACAGCTAGGTGGCCAGGAAGTATGCATTGGTGAAGGGCTTGGAGAACGTACAACACTGCCCGAAGCTTGAGCACATTGATGTGGAGTGTTTGTTCGAGCTTGGACCAGGTGCCCTGGGTCCGATGGGGACCTAGATGGGCTCCCCAACCTTCACCTGAGGTGTCTGTGGTTAGAGTCTGGGAGGGGGGAGGATGAAAGAAAGGAACTCCCAGAAACAAGTTCTCTCCAGAACCATCCGCCATTGCAAGTCTCGAAGCATCAGCGAGGAGACTAGAACTGGGTGATCTAAGTCATCCACTAACTGATTCCATTAGGGAGCAGAAGAGTCCACTGAGATACTCTCATGTGGAGTCGAGCGCGAGAACTGTTGGGATAGCAGCCACCATGAGCCCGAGAAGCGAGGCACTGACCTTGCACCACCCGCTGCGGCTGGACAACAGACCTATCTGAGTCTGAGGGTGGACGCCCTGTCCGGTGGCCAGGGAAGGCCCTGCCAATGGTCATGTCTAGAATCACCCCAATGAACTGTAGTCTCTGGGATGGGATAAGTGAGACTTAAAATGGTTGATGGTACTACCAGGCAGGCAAAACCTGCTGGGTAAGGGTGAGGCAGCACAGAAGTTCCTCCTGGATGAGGCCACCAGGAGCCAATCGTCCAGGTACAGGAAAACCTGCACCCCCTGGTATGCAGTGGGCGCCACCACTGCCAGGCATTTGGTAAACACTCGGGAGGCGCAGAGGATAGGCCAAACGAAGTGCCTTGAATTGGTAGTGGTCCCCTGGAATACAAAATGAAGATATTTGCAATGAGACTGGTGAATGGAAATGTGCAGGTAAGCATCCTGCATATCCAGGGCACACAGCCATTGACCTGACTGGAGAAGGGGCAGAAGGCTCTGCAACGAAAGCATTCTGAACCTTTTGTACTCCACAAAAAGATTCAGGGAACTGAGATCCAGAATAGGTCTGAGATCTCCTGTCTTCTTTGGAACCAGGAAGAAATGGGAATAGTAACCCGTCCCTTGAAGATGAAGGGGGACGGGTTCTATTGCTTGCTTCAGAAGTAGAGCTGAAACCTCCTCCTGGACCAAGAAAAGGTGTTCCCTAGAATATGATGACTTCAGAGGGGGGTGGCGAGGTGGTTTCTGTAGAAACTCTATCGAGTGTCCTTCTGTGATCAGCTGGAGCACCCAAGAATCTGATGTTATCCTCTCCCATCCCGAAGGTGGAGGAAAACCTCCCTCCTACCAGTTCCTCCGTGGAGTCCGGAGGCTGTGTGAGAGGGAAGGAGTCAGGTGGTGTGAGGCAAAAGCGCGCAGCTGAAACACCAGCTACTTTTTGGCGGGGGAGCTTAGCAGCTGTGGGGGCCCAACTTTGTGTCCGCCTTCCTGGGGTTTCTCCTTGGGCCGATTCCGTCTGTGAAAGGAGACTGCATTGCAGCTGAGTGAGGCGGTACATGGAGTCAACGAACTTCCAGTGCCATCCCTTCTCCTGAAAATCGGTGATGAGTCTTGACATGCACCACCGGCACCGACCCGGAAGTCGCTTCTGGATAGTGGTTGCACTTACAGGACCAACCCCTGACACATGGAGCCAAGCATGACAATGAAGTCACGAGCGAAGGCTGAGCTCCATCCAGCAGTGTCTACTGCATCGTAGAGTCGCATGAGCATGTGTCAACTGGCCGGACGTGCAGAGCAGACAAGATCAGCCAACTCCTGCTTGACTTGGGAGTCTGTCAAGGAGTCCAGTTTGGCTTCCACCTGAGTAAGAATGGCCTTCTGGTAGTCCCCCATATGGCTGACATAGTTCAGGGCCCTAATCCCCAGCGTGGAGGAAGCAAAGATCTTCTTTCCATACTGGTCCAGTAGGTAGGATTCTTTGACAGGTGGCTGACGAGCTAAGATGTTTTAGGTTGTGGAAACCCGGCTGTGAGTGGTGCTAATCATTACTGAGTCGGCACAAGGGTGAGAATCTAAAAAATCAGTACCCTCGGGAGCCTGGTATAGCCTATTCGACTTTCGCAGAAGTGGGGCTAGAGCCGACGGCTGTTTCCAGATGGTGGTGACAAGGTCAGTATGAGGCTCTATCCAGGGTGGCACCAAAGCAGTAACAAACTTTTCCACAAGGCGCTGGTCACCTGACATGGGGGCAGTCCCTCACCAGGGACTGCTAGCTAGAAATTTTTCCGTGGGGTCCTGCCACCTGTCGACGTCAGTCCTATATGTAATTACCTACGCAAGAGCCCTCTTGAAGTAAGATCTAGTTTATTGGCAACTGATTATCGGGTGGAATCACAAGAGAGGACAATCATACATACACAAGCTACTACTTTACTATAAGCAAGAGGAATAATCAGCTGGAACAGCACCAGACCGTGGCATGGTCACTCCCGCCAATGGGTCCCTTACCTCCAGGCCCCAATCTGGTCACTGTCTGCCAGGACCACATCCAGTACCCGTGCCTCCTGGTCAGTTCCCTCACCTGCTGAGTAACGAAGCATCTTGAAAGACATCCAACAACCTCTGTTCCCTGGTCACAGAGGATGTCATAGTCTCCCAGTCTGTTCCTGGCATGTTTAAGTCCCCTAACACCACCACCTTTCCTCTGCCCAGTCTGCAGTGTCTCCTAACATCTGCCACCAGACTGTCTCCTCAGCTCCTCCGCCAGGGCAGGGGTCTATACACCACTCCTATTTTTACTCTCTGCCCCTTGTTATCAAGGTAGACCCAAACGCCCATGGTTCCCTCCGCCTCCTCAACTCCCCTATGCCAATGCAGTTTTTACTATCATTGCTACCCTCCTCCCCTTCCCTCCCCTGTCCTTCCTGAACATAGTGTAACCCTCCAGGTTCAGGTCCCAGTCATGTCTTGCAGTGGCCCAAGTCTCAGTGACCGCTGCCACATCCACTGCTCCCTCAGTTAACATCGCCTGGAGCTCAGGCATTTTATTGCCCGAGCTCCTGGCATTTAGCAGACCACTTCCACCCTTCCCTATAGCTTCATTTCCCTGCTCGTGTTCCCTCAGATTCTGTTTTCTCCTGGTCTGCACTTTGCCAGTTGGTCTTTTCCTGCAATCCTCCTGGTCCCCAGGGGTGGAGACAGAGTCCCTCCTTTATCGGCATCCCCTTGACTGCCTTTTCTCCCATCCCACCCCCCTTCACAAGTTTAAACCCCACTTTTCACCAATGAACTCCTCCATTTTCAACTTAAGGATTCCCCTCCCCTCCAAATTGAGATGTAGTCTATCTCTAGCATACAGCTCCTTATCCTCCCAGGTCTCCCCCCAATCCCCCATCAACCCATACCCTCTGGCCTCACACCACTCCCTGAGCCACTGGTTTATCTCCTAATTTTTCTTTTGTGTTTCCCCACTAGCCCTTGGCACTGGCAGGATTTCTGAGAAGAAACTGTGCATCCCTATGTCATGACAGACCCTGGCGAGCTCCCTGAATCTTGCCTATATCTCTAGCTCGCTTATTTCCCTCAATGTCATTTGTGCCCAGGTGGACCAGTATGTCTGGGAACCCCCACAGTCCTTTGCCAGCTGATATACCGTGCTTAGCCCTGTGCACCGTTAGTCCAGGAAGCATCTTGTTCTAACTGGCCAGGTTTCTCCTCCTATCCCATTTGATACCCTGATCATAGAATCCCCAGCAGGAGCACTCTGACCACTCCTTTTCCTCCATTTCCCCTTCCATGTCCCTCATCCTTTCTACCGGCCCCCACCCAGCTGGCTCCTTGTTCCTCCCTATCTGGGTGCCACATGCCACCCGTTCCTTATTTACCATGGCCACCCCCTCCCCTCCAATCCTATGCCTCTCCTCCTCCTGAGTATTCTTCTGTTCCTTGCTAATTCCCCCCTCACTGCTTGCAACTGGTCCTTCTCCCCCATCTGCTAAACTAGCCTGGCTCATCCTCCCTTCCTTCCTGTCTCCATTTAGTTCCTCCTTGCTCATCGTGCTCCCCTGGCCTAACCCCTCAGCTCTCTTTACTGAATCATCCTTGTACTTCTGGTCCTTCTTTACCTTTCCTCCCAACTGGTCCTTCTCCTTGCGCTTTCCTCTCTCTTCCCCCTGCTCCGATCTACTACTCCCCCCATTCTCCTGCATTCCAGGTCCCCCCCTGTTCTTCCTGCTATCTGGCCCCTGCCTCCTGCCCCCCACTCCCACACCCTTTCCGTCTCTAACCACCTCTGCCGTGGCTACATCCCCCCATCCTTGAGCAGAAGAAGAGATTGAGCGGTTACTAAGTATAAGGTCTGATCCACCTCCTGCCTTGCTTCCTTCTGTCCAGCACTGGCTATCCGCCTACTTCCCTGAGAATGTTGTCCCTCCGTCCCCTTTGTGAGGGTCCCCAGTTACCTGCCTGCTTCCTTGGTAGTGTCCTTTTGGGCCCCCTCTGCCAGGGTCCCTATGTGACCCCTTAGTATTCTCCTGCACTCCTTTCCCTATACCCCGTTGTTGTTTTATTGCATGGTCTCACTTGTTTTATCACATAGATCAGTTTACTTTTTTATTTTGCGTGCCACTTTTTTTTGGTATGGCTCGGATATTGTTTTTATTGAATAAGTCTGTTTGGTTGTCCTTCTCATGGCTCATTTATTTCAGGTTTCTTTTTTTTTTTTTTTTGCATAGCACTGTTATTGTTTTATTGCAGGCTAGGTCTTCTCGTTATATCACTAGCAGCAGTTCCACTCTGCAGCATTTCTCTGTATACACACCAGGTCACGTTCCAGTTCCCTCAACAAGAGGCATTACAAGTCAAGGATTGCATGAGCCCTGAGTGAGGGCTCGAGGAGAGGGATCCATGTGTTCGAACAGCATGAGGCTGTGGACTCCTAGCTCCTATAGACAGCCCAGATTCTGGAGAAGGAACACTTGATGCCATCAAAGGAATCCAGATTGAAACCAGATGTGGCCTGTTCTGTTCTTTTCCATGCATTTAATTAAGAGCTGGTATGCAAAGACTTTTTCCATCATTAGTGCCCCTCCAGCACCCCAATCTAAGAGCCCATATTGGTGCCAGTACAATAAGTCTGTCATTTTCAGGTTTAAATCTTTACCAATTCAGGTTGCTGTCAAAATGTTTTGTCTATTTCTCCTTCATTTCTATTTTACTTACAACCCCAACATAAAGTAGAAAATGTCAAGACTGAACTACAAATAGTTTATTAATCTGTGCTACTGGAATAACTACTTCACCTGAAAGAATGCTGTGTTGTACCAATAATAACTAGAAATGTTTTGGATGACTGACTGTATGAAAAATGAGCCCATGTCAGAAATCTGTAGTTAGTGTGTGTGGTGTTTTTAATTTTTTATGTGGATTTATTTAACAAAGTTGCTTAGTAAAACTGAAATCTAAATTCCTTGTGTAATCATATTGAGAAGCAACAGTGAAGTGATTTTTGATGATCTGTGACGTCAAGCAAGAAGGATCCAGCCTGCATTGCTTCACTGATGTCAAAGACTACAGTTCAGGTTCAAGGAAACAAGACAGCAGACTAAAACCAAACTCACCACGACTTTGAAAGCTAAAAGTAGAAGACCACATCTACAGATAACTGAAACATAACTATTCCTTTATCCTATTTTAGTATTTATTTGGCTATCTGGGGTGATAACTTATGCATTTTAGCTCCAAACCTTGGGTTTATGGTTAAGCTTGAATTTAAATCTAAAGAAATACATTTTCATGCTATAAAGTTTAAACAAATATCATACCAAGATAATCTGAAACACTAGTGCAATGAGTTGCAAGTTCTCATAGTAAAAAGGAAAGGTCATGCTATTTATAAGTATGCTAAAGAAATAGTATAAACTGTCATTTGTTGTGCTGAATAGAGCTTACATTATTTGCTAAAATTTGTTTTATTTGATTTACTAAAACCTGTTTTGTTTACATTCCTTTTATTATAGTTGATATTTATGCTAGTTATGAATATTTAGAACTTGTACATATGTGATACAAGGAATGGGGCAACATTTAGGCCTCACAACCCCAATGACACACCCCATCATCTGTCAATCTTGGGATGATTGGAGGGTCCACGGGGGGAAGGGCAACCCTAAAGATTTTGCATTTCCTGACTTTTTGTGTTTTAGCCCTAAATGATGCATTAATGCAGTTTATTTTGCATAGAATATGTGTGTGTGTGTGTATATATATATATATATATATATATATATATATATATAGGGGATATATGATGGGCATGAGTGTGATATGGCAAATATTGTCACTCCTGCAGAGTGAGCTCTGGATATCTCATGAGTGCGAGAAGGCACGGTGAGATATCACGCGCCACGATGGGAGTGACAATATTGCCTATAACATGATCTGCCCATCATGTATCGATATATACAATAGGGCCAAGAGTTTCAAGTTTTGTTATGTCTTGTGTTCTGTTCCTGTTAATGTGTTTGCTCATTCTGTGTGAGCTTTTCTGAATGGGCTGGCAGTGTTATAAAGTTGAGAGACACATGAGTGTGTTTTGCAATGCTAAATGAGCTAGTTTCAGATAGGAATGAGAAACATACTTTTGTGAAGCTGTATTGTTTAGCAGTCTGGCTGCAGTGAAGTTAAAAGCATCACAGTATTTGTAATGAACTGAGAGGCAGAGTGTCAGAACAGCTGATACTGTTTTCAGTGGTAATTAAGTTAGCTGCAGGCGGAGTGCAGAGTGTTCTGTGAAATTGTGCTCTTTAGGATTCTGACTGCAGTGAAGTTGAGATTGTCACAGTAATTGTAATGGGTGAGAATCAGAGTTTGAGGAACAAGTAAGAGTGTGTTTCAGTGGTAGTTGAGTTAGCTGCAGGCAGTAGTTTAGACTTTTCTGTGAAGCTGTGCTGTTTGGAATTCTGGCTGCATCAAGTTGAAAGCATCACAGTAATGAGCTGGAAGTTGGGGGTGTTTTGTAATGCTCACTGAGTTAGCTGTAGGCAGCAGTGAGACCTCTTAGGTAGTTCTGCATTTGTGTCTATGGTAACAGCACAGGTGTTTCTTTCATGCTGAGGGGAAAGCTGCCTAGAGTGATGATATCAGCGACCTGTGTGTGTAAATGTCTCATATCATCACAGTAGGGCAGAGGGTAAAAATATCACACTGTAGTGGATGATATGCTGTTTTATCTCACTCATTTACCACTCACCCCTATTGTGTGTGTGTGTGTGTGTGTATATGTATGTGTATATATATATATATTAAAGTGGCATAATCACACCATCATAGTTAGGGTTCAGCGGCCACTTACATATTAAAGTGAAACGTTTGGGCATTAATAACTTTGGACCCATTAAATGGATTTGTCTGAAATTTGGAATGTGTGGTAGGGCATGGTAGATCTCTTGATCTGCCAAATTGTGTTTCAGTCGGATTTACAGTCTTTGAGTACAAAATACTGAAAAATGCAAAATTATCCATTTTTGGGTAGCTTTTGGGATATTGGGTGTGGTCCTGCACTGCTGTTGTGTGGTGTACCACTCTGCAAGATGACTCATTTGAAAGAGCTTTGGTGGCGAATATGCGCTTTTCATTTGGTGAATAAATATTAAGGCACTTAAAAGTTATGCCAATTTTAAGTTCCCATTATAAGTCAATGGGAAAATGTATATGTATGTTTTGCGAACAAAAAACAGCCATCTGGTCCCGCCTGGCGATTAAAGAATTTTGCAGCCTCACGGTTCAAGAATCTTTGTCCCCAAGGATTTTTAAAATTCTTTGATCATGAGGTCCGCCATCTTGTTTTCAATTTTCCGATTGGAAAAACACAAATATCTCAACTCAGGGGTTACTTCTGAAGTAAAACCTGGTTGGGTTTTACTCAGGGGACCTCGATCTATCGAGCCATGCCTTTGGTTTTATCTAAATTGGTCAAAAAATAGAGTTCTGAGATTTAAAACTCTTTATTCACAGCTCACTAATCTTTGATCGCGAGATTCTTTGATGTGATCGTGCATCCTGAGGACAAGGTGGCCAGATTTTAAAATAGATTTTTGTAGCCCAGGGTGCCCTAGAAAGTTATATGAGGGTGGGTTTTGTTTTGTTCTGCCCCATCTGAATAAAAAAAACTATTTTCAATGTCCCTGTTAGTCTAGCAGCCCCCAATCATGATAATATACATAACCCATCTCTGTATCCCTAGTAGTCTAGTGCCTCCAATGCATATTTATTAATATCTATTTTAACACGTCAGTGCCCCGATCATGTAATTAATGTATATCTCCCATAACGCTCAGTTAATTTCATTACACGAATAGACAGAGCTTGCCATTTCGGCAGGCTCCCTGCTCAGTTTGCCAGTTCCACTTCACCCTTCCTCAGCCAGCCACTGGCGCAGCCACCTCTCAGTTCAGGCCAGCCGCCAACTGTATATAGACGAGTGCTAATTCAAAGAGGGCTCTGAAATTATTTCTGAGTGCCTGTTTGAATTAGCGCACAACACACACAGTCAGCGGCTGGCCATGGAGGTGAGAGGTGGGCGCCAGCTGCCAGCTGGGAAAGGGTGGGGTGCTGTGGACTGGCATGGGGGGTAAATAACAGACTTCCAGGAAATGGCAAATGCTTATCTATTTCATTATGATGGGGCACTAGACTACCAGGGATATGAATAACAATAATAATTAAATACATATCGGGAGGCCACTAGACTACCAGGGATATAAACAAGAAATATAAATAAATACACATGGGGCCACTAGACTACCAGGGATAAAAAAAGAGATATTAATAAAATACTCATTGGGGGCCACTAGACTACCAGGAATACAGAGATCGTTATGTGTATTATCATGATGGGGGCAGCTAGACTACCAGGGATATTGAAAACTTATGTTTTTTATTCAGATGGGGCAGAACGAAGCCCCCTGAGCAAAACCCACCCTCTTGTAACTTTCTAGGGCACCCCAGGCTACAAAAATCTATTTTAAAATCTGGCAATCTCTTCCCTCACTCTTTGTTCGCGAGCGAGCAATTTCATTGATCGCGAGCCTGCAAATTCTTTGACTGCGAGATTCTATGATCGCGATCATGCATTGTGAGCGAGGGACGAGATGGCCAGATAAAAAAATCAATTTTATCAGCCCAGGGGTGTCCTAGAAAGACAAATGAGGGTGGGTTTTACTCAGGGGGCTTCATTCTGACGAACCATGGTGGTGGTTTACTGCAATTCTTTAAATTTTTTAAACTTGAATAGTTTTAATTCTTTGTTCATGAGCCTGCAACTTCTTTGATCATGAGATTCTTTGATCGCTGTCTTTGATCATGAGATAGGGACAAGATGGCCAGATTTTTTTATAATGCAATAGATAGGGGAATTTTACCAATGTATAAGATTGAAAATCTTGGAAACAGTTTGGTCATTTTACTTGAAATTCAGAGGGTGTTTACGGCATGTCCTGTAGATGTGAATTATGGTGTTTATGTGTTGGAGAAAATTGTTTTTGCAGAGATATTGCATGATGCACTTTCCGTATTCCGGACAGTGTTTTGGATTCTGCTGGTGGCTTGAAATTGATAGGGTGCCTAGCCTTTTTTTTTATTTTAGTTGTTTAACCAAGAGTAGCACACTAAGCTGAATGCTTTTTTACAGGAGTGACCTGGGAGCACAGGGAAGTTAAGTGACTTGCTCAGGGTCACACAGTATCTGAAAGTGGAAGCTGTGGGATTCAAACCCAGGTCTGGTCTGCTGGATGTCACCAGATTTGCAGCTCAAAGCCTTAAACCACTGCACTATACTGCATGACACTAGCCTTAGTGTCATGGATGTAATTTTCAGTTGTGTGTGTTAAATATCAACAGGTGCGGAACTGTGCCACTCTGACGAATAAAAATGTAAAATTTTGACATGTTATATCTTGGGCATGGCTTGGTCTTTTTACTTGAAATTTGGAGGGTGTTGATGGCATGTCCTGTAGATGTCAATAGTGGTGTTTATGTGTTGGACAATATATTTTTTGCGGAGATATTGTGTGGCACACTTTACATTTTATGGACAGTGTTTTCTATTGCTCTACTAGATTAACATTTTTTTGGTGGGTGGCCTTGCTGTTGTCAATGTACTTTTTAGTCATTGGGTGTGTAATGTGGCCCGACACTTACAAGTTGGTTGGAGCAATGTTCTACTTTTCTATTCTTTCTTAAAAAGTAAGGAAATTTTATGCAAATAACTTTCTTAATGCATCAGTTAGAGTTCTTCTACAGTAAAAAAAGTGAGGAAATTCGATTTTAGGGTTCCCACCCCTTGCACCCACCCTGCCCCCACCAACAGGCATCTGGGTGTGCATTTGGGGTCATCGGCCCTCTCACCCCATTGTCCTACACTACACCACCTCAGCTTGTTTACACATGGGATGGGTTGAGTTAGGGCCGGCGACCCCAACACACACCCTGATGCCTGTCAGTGGGGGCAGCCTGGAGGTGGGGTGCAAGGGGTGGGAACCATAAAATCAAATTTCCTTGCTTTTTTTGCTGTAGAACAACCCTAACTGATGCATTAACAAAGTGTTTTGCATAGAATATATATATATGTGTGTGTGTATGTATATATGTGTATATATGTATGTATATGTATGTATGTATACGTGTATATATGTATATATATATGTACGTGTGTATGTATATATATATATATATGTGTGTGCGTATGTGTGTATATATATATATATGTGTGTGTGTGTATATGTATATGTGTGTGTGTGTGTGTATATAAATATACATACCTTGACTCATACAAGACTGGTCTACCTCCCCTCAACACTGATCCTAGTACGCAGACACCTCCTAACCTAGGACATCTATCCTTCCACCTTAGGCTGGTCAGCTCAAAGTGGTTCTCTCACTTCTAATGACCCTGAAAACCTCGGGCTCTGGGGGACCCGAATGGATTCACCCTAGGCTGCTGAAAGACAGTGCCACTGCCCTGGTCAGACCTCTGACTTGGCTCATCAACCGCTCCTTGATGGAAGATGCAGTCCCTAAGCAGTGGAAATGGGCCCATGTGGTCCCAATCCACAAGGGAGGGTGCTGGGAGTCCATTGGCAATTATAGACCAATCTCCCTCCTCTGCATTCTGTCAAAACTCCAGGAAAGGCTAATCAATGGACAACTCCAAGACTACTTGGAGACCCATCAACTTCTGGCTCCCTCCCAGCATGGTTTCAGGACCAGGCACAGGACTGATATTGCCCTGACCAAACTCTCAAAGGATGTACTCCGAGATCTGAACCAGGGGTCCCCTACTTGAGCTGCCTTCATAGACCTCTCTAAGGCCTTCGATTTGGTCAACCACAACCTGCTTCTAGCCAAGCTGGGCAACATAGGCCTCAACTGCCATGCTCTGAGGTGGTTCAGTTACTTAACGGCCGCACACAGAGGTGCAAAATGGAAGAGCATGTATCAGATCCACTTCCACTAAAGAGAGGTGCCACAAGGATCAGTTCTTGGCTCCTCCTCTTCTCCCTTTCACTAATGAACTAAGTGACCACTGTGGAGGGAGTACTGTCATCCAGTATGTGGACGGCGCCATCATCTCGATCCACATCCAACCTGGCAGACCTCAGTCCCGTACTCCAAGATGACCTACGATCCCTTGAGAACTGGCTCATGGAGAATAGAATGGTCCTTCACACGGACAAAATCAAGGCCATGTTGTTTGGTCCTAGATCCTCGGTCAGGACAGAAGACAACACCTAAACTCACCTCCATGTCTGGTAACTAGATAGAAGTAGTGCCTCCTAAACTACCAGTGGCCTCACCCTGGACGGGGTCTCACCCTTTAGAACCATGTGGACCAATTCACCAAAACAATACATGGGAAACTGGGCACCCTCTACCGACTAAAAGATCAGCTGGTACCGGAAGCCAGGGTCTCTATCGCCATCAGCGTCTTCCTCCCAACACTCACATATGCTGCCCCAGTCATATATGGGCTGGTGAAGGCTGACAGGAATAGACTGCAAGTACTCTACAATAAGGTGGCTCACTTTGCCTCCCTGGCAAACCCCAGGAACCACCACTGTGACACCCTATCCCTATTAAACTGGCCCTCACTGGACGTCCGCCTCCAGTATCTCCAGTTATGCCTAGCCTACAAGTTAATCAGTCCAACTCTTCCCCCTAGTCTCTCCGGACTCATTGCTCTAAAGTCCAGTCCCCAGCTCCTCCGCACAATGGGATGAACTCTCCTACACGCCACCAGAGTAAGAACCAAGGCAGGCACCAACTCATTCGCCCACACTGCTCCCACGCTGTGGAACATACTCCCACCCGGTGTGCAGGAAGCACCCTCTATCAAAAGTTTCTGCACTTGGCTTAAGGCTCATATGGTGGTAGCCAGTACTTGCCACTGCATCGGCCCCTGAGACCACCCCTCAGATAACAGCTTTTTACGGACCTATCCAGACTCTGGTGTGTCTCCTTTAGGTACAATACTACTTACAAGCATTGCAGATCACCCTATTTACCTTATGTACCACTACTGTATGTTTGCCTGTAACTATGTAACTCATGCTCACTGTTTCACAATGTTATCTATCGCTATGTAACCGGGGTCGCCCCTGAAAAAGGGACCTCTGGGGCCCGATGGGCTTACCCAGTCACCAAAATGTAATAAATATATATATATATATATATATATATACGTATATATATATATATATATATATATATATATACACACACACACACACACACACACACATTTATTTATTTAATACATAGGGTGAAACGGCATTTCTATGTTAAAGTCCAAACTTTGAGCCTTAATAACTTAAGAACCCTTCAATGGATTTGCATGAAATTTGGCATGCATAGTCTCTAGGAGTATGTGTCTTGAGCGACCAAATTTCATGGAAATCTGTCAAGTGGTTTCTGAGCTATAAAGTGTTGAAAAAACAGAAAAATCTGTTTTTTTTTAACATTTTATGCTCACCTGTGTCTCAGGAATGCCTTTATGTTGTGGTCTGAACTTTTTAGCATAGAAAGCCTTTGGGTCACATATGAGCCTTTTGAAGGTTTGGTGAAAAATTATTAATCAGTTCAAAGTTGTGACATGTTTAATTTTCCATCGTTCCTATAGGAATTTATATGTCAGGCACAAATGATATATGTTCTGCACAATAGAACTACTGTCGAAAAATACCAGATTCTTTTAAAAGAGAATGCTGGTATTTTTCGCACAGTTCACAGTCCCAGCATTGATTGAGCTGTGTTGCGCCACGGTCTTGTTTTGCCATTTAGCGAGGATGTTGAAGTATCAAAGGTTTTTAAACAAAAAAATCAGAAAACAGCTAAAGAGAACCTCTTTAGGTGTTTTCTGATATTTCAATGTTTTAATCTGGACCCAAAGAAATTTTTTTCTCAGGTGCCAGCTTATACAGAAAACGATTTGAGTCTGTTCTCTGTATGAGAAAAGCAGTATTTTCTTGACTTCTGCAGAGTCAAGGAAGACCTGCTTTATGCACACAATACATAGTATATTAGGCATACTAGGAGCCCACTCCAGTGTGCCCAAATGCATTATCAATGTATAAAAACCTATGAAAGAAGAAACAGTTCTATGAGGTCTTTCTTTGATGCAGAATCCTGCATCAAAATTTTCAATAATTTTGATGCAGGATCTTGCATCAAAAGTACTGTAATAATGCTGCACAATGCTTTCTGATACAAGGTGCCCAATCCCGTGTCAGCACTGTGCACACATTACTACTGTTCTGGCACACTGGGAGCCCACCCAGTGTGTCCAGATAACTTTATTTTTCATTTCCGACACTGGGATGCCCACTCCTGGTGTCGGTTGTCTTCTCCCCACCATCTTTCATTGCCGAAGAGATGCCCAATCCCTATTCGGCATCATGTAGACCTCTCAACTCAAGTGGCACACAGAGCCCACCCAGTGTGCCCAAATAGTTTTTCAATGTTTTCTCCTATAAATAAAGAAAACCATCCCTCAAAGTCTCTTTTTATTTTATTTTTTTTACTTGTAATAAAGAAAACAGTCCATCGCCTTCTCCCTATCCTCACTCTCCCTCTGTGTACCCACCTCCTTGCACTCCTCCCCACCCATACTTACCTCCGGAGGTTGGGAGCCACGATCTTCTCTGGCCTGGACACGTCTGCACTCTTCAAAGCCAAACTACGAAATGAGGAATCGGGTAAGCATTGTATAATGGGACTCATTGGGGGTTTCAACATAGGTTGATATCTCAGCCAATTTTAGGACTTTTGGCCCCAAATTTTCAAAATGGGGTTCTTGGGACCCCTCCTCATGAACACTGTCACTGTCATTTTGTTTCTCAGTCCTGAAAGGTGATTTTGTGGTCACTGCACAGAATCACCTTTCAGGACTGATTCACGAAGTGACAGTGCCACTGTTCATGAGGTGGGGTCCCAAAAAGCCCATGTTGCAATATTGGTGAAAAAATTCCCAAAATACTATACAGTCACAAGAGATGCAAGTCACAAGTGGGGTACCTCAGGGATCAATCCTGGGGCCAGTCATCTTCAGTATCTTCATCAGTGACATTGCAGATGGACTGAAGGGTAAGGTTCATTTATTTGCAGATGACACCAAGATCTGCAACAGAGTAGATGATCCAGATGGGGTGGACAGAATGAGAAGAGATCTGGATAAACTAGCAAAATGGTCAGAAGAGTGGCAACTGGGGTTTAATGCAAAGAAGTGCAAGATCATGCACATAGGGAAGAGAAACCCTGAAGTCACCTATAGGTTGGGAGGGGAGCTGCTGGCAGTCACAAGGGAAGAAAGAGACTTGGGCATCATCATCACCGATGACCTGAAATCATCCAAGCAGACCACTAAAGCAGTAGGTAAGGCTAGGGGGATGTTATGGTGTATTAATATGGGTATCACAAGTCAGAAGATGGAGGTAATAATCCCTCTTTACAAGACACTGGTTAGGCCCCATCTGGAGTACTGCATGCAGTACTGGAGGCCACACCTTCACAATGACATTAACCAAATTGAGGCAGTCCAGAGAAGGGCAACCAACATGGTGCAGGGACTGCATCAGAAAACATATGAGGACAGATTAACGGAGCTCAATATGTATACCCTAGAGCAAAGGAGGGAGAGAGGTGATATGATCGAAACATTCAAACACCTTAAGGGCATTAACAAGGTGAAAGAGTCTAACATATTTCAAGATAAGAAAAATAGCAGGACAAGAGGACACAGCATGAGATTAGTGGGAGGCCAATTAAGAGGTAATGTGAGGAAGTTCTGTTTCACAGAAAGGGTGGTGGATGCATGGAACGGCCTACCTCAGGAAGTGGGGGATATGAATACAGTGCAGGGCTTCAAACAGGCATGGGATAGGCATAAGGGAGCAATACAGATGAGTATGAATAGATAGGCCATTGACAGAGCAAAGGCCGATGACACATTTATAAGGGAGAAAAAGAAATGGGCAGACTGGATGGACCTTGTAGTCCTTATCTGCCATCAACTTCTATGTTTCTAAAATGACTGCGTTACAAGCATGCATTGCGCAGTTTCTACGCACACTCGATACTTCACCAATTTTTTATATTTTCACTCCAGATTTTTAACATTGCCATTTCTTAACACCATTATGAACAGTACAACTGTCATCTTTCACATCCTTCCCAAAATGTGGTTTTGCACCTGTGGTGCAGAATGGCGTGGTTGCTGTGCGAAATTAACTTTTGGGATGGATTAACAAAATGACAGTACCACTGTTCATGAGGGGAGGACCCATAAAGCCCATGTTGAAAATTTGGGGAAAAAATTCAAAAAAACGAGCACACTGTGAGCGTGCATTGCGCAGTTTCTATGCACACTTGTAATTTTGCCAGTGTTTCCCATTTTTCACACTATTGTACTATCTGGATGGAGGGATTGTGAGCACAGGGTTTGAAGGACCCTGGCTCCCACTGTAACATATGGATACTGTTGTACTATCTCGATGGAGGGACCCTGCTTTCCCACTGTGAATGTGGACACTGTTGTACTATCTGGATGGTAGGATGGGACCCTGCACTCCCACTGTGACATATGGACACTGTTGTACTATCTGGATTGTGGGATGGGAGAGCAGGGTCCAAAGGACCCTGTGCTCCTACAGTAAAATGAGGATACAATTATACTATCTGAAAAAGAAGGGAAATTATTTGCATAAAAACTTTGTTAATCCATCAGTTAGGGTGGATACAACAGTGGCAAAAGCAGGGAAATGAGGAGTTAGGGTTTCCAACCCTAATGCCCCACCCCCAGGGTTTCCACCTCTACCACCCCACCCTCCACACACCAACAGGAGTAGTGGTGTGCCATGGTGTCATAAGGCCTAACTCTCACCCCATTCCACGTGTAAAAACTGATGCCACACGGATGGTGGGGGGTTAGGGTCTCAACCCTAACGTCTCATTTCCCTACTTTTGTTGCTTCAATCCTAACTGATGCATTAACGAAGTTTTTTGCAATGAATTTCCCTTTTTGAGAAAGTGTAATGTAACTGGTATGTGTTAGCATAGGCTGTGGGCCCGTGCTCCCTTCAAGCTGCCCATTTTTGCATAATATGCGTCTGGGGGAGCACGGGCCCTGCATTCCCACTTATACATAACAACAGAGTCATACAGTAGCCCTATAGGGCAGAAAAGGAACCCTTGTAACACTAATTTGCCAATATCTCCGTAACCGTACAAGCTATGACAAAAATTCCACTGCAGTTGTAATCATGACTTGAAACCTCCATGCATGCTTAGTCCACCTAAGTTGCAGGTGGCAAAAAATCCGTATCTCCTATCGTTCCCAAGATACGGGCACCGAAAGTTGTTGTGGATGCCACAGGGTTATCCTATGGGAAATATCTCAACTTCATGATGGCATATGTATGGAACCGATTAACTTTTTTACACCTAAACAGCATAATTCACATCTCTGGGACACCCCCCTTTATACCCTACAAATTTCAAGCCAAAAGACCAAACCATTTATTTACGGTGCACTGGCAAAGTTTTTAAATTCCTAGTTCATGAGGCGGCAAAATCCCCAATTGCGAGGTCAATCCCCGTTTGACAGCTGTCAGAATCACTGTTCGTGAGAAATGCTTGATCATCAGATTTTGGCCATCTGGTCTGGAAGTCGCGATCAAGGATTTTGTCAGCTCACAAGGAATAAACCAATTCCCTTTTGCAAGGTGTCAGAATTCCCTTAAGCAAGCTAATCCTTGTTCACGAGAAGGGCCATCTGGTCGGGAAATGATGATCAAGGATTTTGTCAGCTCACGAAAGGGGATTTTGTCAGCTTGCAAAAGGGGATTCAAAAACCCAGTCCCCTTTCGCGAGCTGACAAAATCCCCTTCACGAGCCGATCCTTGTTCATGAGATAGGGACATCTGGTCCCTAAGTTGTGATCAAGGATTTTGTTACCTCGTGAACGAGGATCAGAAGCGAGTCACAAACGAAGAATTTGAAAGTTTAAAATGGCCGTTATTTGGCCAAATTGAAGGAAACTAAAGGTATGGGTTTGTAGAGGGTGTCGCCCTGAACAAAACCCATGCTTTATTTGCAAAAGATGTTAGCCGGGGGGGCAAGCTACAACATTTTGTTTGGGGGGAAAAATGAAAACAAGATGGTGACTTGCGAAAGGGGAATTTTTCCTCATGAAAGGGGATTTTATAAATCTCCTTTTGCAAGCTGACAAAATCCTTGATTGCGAGCCCAGTCCCCATTCACAAAACATACATATAAATCTTAGACTGACTGAGCATGCTCAGAATCCAAAAATTCAAAATTAAATAACTTTGGAATGGATTAATATTTTTTCACCAAATTAATGCTGGATTATTCTTTGATGAAACCTCTTTCTACCCTGAAAATTTCAGACCAAATATCAAACAGTGTGACACGCCGTACGATGGGCAACAATCTGCAAAATGTGCAAAAACACCTTTTTGGTGCTTCCTGCATAAAAACCACAAGTCCAATCAAACGCAGCTTGGCAAATCAAGAGATCTACCATACGAAACAGCGCATTCCAACTTAGTGCAAATCCATTGAGCGGTTGCAAAGTTATTAAGGTGCAAAATTTGGGGTTTAACAAAACAGCCTCCTCAACCCTAACTATACAGTAGGACTGCGCCAGTATAATATTTTTATATACACGTACGTGTCTGTGTGTATATGTATATGTATATGTGTGTGTGTGTGTGTATATATATATATATATATATATATATATATATATACATTGCAAAAACTTTATTAATGCATCAGTTAGAGTTGAAGCAACAAAGTAGGGAAATGAGATGTTAGGTTTGAGCCCTAACCCCACCCTACCTCCCAATCCTCCACACACCAACAGGCATCGGGTGTGCCATGGGTTGTTATGCCAACTCTCACCCCATTCCATGTGTAAAGAGGCTGACATGGTGCAGCATAGAGAGTATGGTGAGAGTTAGGCTAACAACCCATGGCACACCCAATGCCTGTTGGTGATATGGAGGGTGGGGGGTTAGGGGCCCAACTCTCAACATCTCATTTCCCTATTTTGTCACTTCAACTCTAACTGATGCATTAACAAAGTTTTTGCAAATGAATTTATATTTTTGAGAAAGTGTAATGTAACTGGTAAGTGGTACAGTATGTGTTAGTGGAGCATGGGCCCTAGGCCCTCCCTTCAAGCTGCCAATTTTTGCATAATGATATGCGTCTGTGGGAGCGCAGGCCCTCCAGGCCCTGCCTCTGCTCCCACTTACACATAACAGAGCCATACAGTAGCTATATAGGGCTGAGAAGAAAAATTACTCACCTTAGTAATGTTGTTTTTCTAATGGAGTCTTGCTATATTATGACATATGCAGTGAGTCCCAACCTTCGAACTGCTCCAGAGGTGAAAGAGTTAACTTTCCATGCCAGGCATGGAGCAGCTGAGCTCGAGCTCAGTTGAAACTCTGTCTGTTGTTCTTCAAACTCAAACCGTCAGATCTTTATAAGCTAAACTCACTGAGGTCCTGTGTGGAAGCTGTAAACCTACACTAGCCAACTGGCTACTAAACATAAGAACACATTTTTTGATCCCAAAACAAAGACTCAAGTCAGGAGACCCAAGAAATGAAAAACACAACACCAAGTCACCCCAAAAAGGAGGGGTGAAAAACAACAAGGTGGGCATCTACTAAGTGCCAACACTGCACTGCCCACCCACATACCAAAACAGAGGTTCTGAGAGGGGCAGGCGGGGAGGTCATAGTATAGCAAGACTCCATTAGAAGAAACAACATTACTAAGGTGAGTAATTTTTCTTCAAACAACATAAGAATCTTGCTATATTATGACATATGCTACTCACACAGCAGTACCTCCATGGAAGAGGATAGAACCTACTTAGGAAATAGGCTCTGAAGCACAGCTGTGCCAAACCGAGCATCACTCCTAGCCTGGATGTCCAGGGAGTAATGCTTGGTAAAGTGTGAACTGTTTTCCAGGTAGCTGCTTGACATATCTATAGAATAGGGATGTCCCTGGCAGCAGCCAGGGAAGCAGCTGTACCTCTGGTAGAGTGAGCCCTCAGGCCTGAGGGAGGAATCTTACCCAGCTTTTCATAACAGAATTGGATACAAGAGACAATCCACCTGGCAATGGATCTTTTAGTGGCAGGTTTCCCTTTACCAACCTCACCATAAGTGAGGAACAGTTGGAGGGAGTCAAACCTGTGACCCTTGGTAAGCTCTATGTAGTAGCTAAGGGCTCTCTTCACATCTAAGCTGTGCAGCCTCCTCTCGCCAGAGGAGGAATGGTCAGTGAAGTACACTGGAAGAGATATAGATTGATTAAGGTGGAAATCTGAAACCACCTTAGGCAAGAACTTCCTGTTAGTCCTGAGACCACCTTATCTCTATGAAAGGAGATAAAATCAGGCTCCACTGACAAAGCCTAATTAATTTCGCGCCTGGCAGAAGTGATGGCTACCAGAAACACAGTCAAGTCAAGTACTTAAGCTCTGCTGAAGATAAAGGCTCAAAGGGGGGTTGCATAAGCTGAGCAATGCAAACATTAAGATCCCAGGCAGAGGCAGGGTCCCTGAATGGAGGGTTGGTGTGAAGCAATCCCTTGAAAAACTTGGAGAATACAGGATGAGCTGAAAGAGAAGAAAGTTTACCTGCTGAAATAAAAGCAGACACAGCTGCCAAATGCACTTTTAGGGTAGCTGGTCTCAGCCCCAAGGTATTTAAATGGACCATATAATCCAAGACTGTGGGTAAATCAGCAGATTCTGGGGAAATATGCTTGCCAGAGCACCATATGGAAAACCTCTTCCATTTGGAATTATAGGTAGCCCTGGTGGAAGGCTTCCTAGAAGCCTTCAGAATATCCATTACACCTTGGGAGAGGTGTAGATCAGCAAACTCTAACTCTTCAAGAGCCAGGCCTTCAGATTGAGAGATTTGAGGTTCGGGTACCAAACCCTCCCCTGAGCACCGGTTAACAGGTTCTAATTCCTGGGAAGACACAGGGGAAGATGGATTACTAAGGACAGTAGGAGTGGATACCAGGGTTGTCTGGCCCAATCTGGAGCAATCAGGATCATTCTGCAGGGTTGAGATCTGATTTTGACTAGCACTTTGAAAAGGAGATGGAAGGGGGGAAAGCACAGAGAAACTTCACTTCCCAATTGAGAACTAAGGCATCCAGAGGGACTGAGCCCAACACTGGGGGCCTGCAACAAAAAAGGGGAAGTTGGTGATTGTCTGGGGCTGCAAAAAGATCTATCTGCAGAGTGCCCCATCTGGCAAATATCACCTCCAAGACCAGGGGGTCCAGTGACCATTCGTGATGGCCCTGGGAAATCCTGCTGAGAGCATCTGCCAGGACATTGTCCTTGCCTGGGAGGTGAACTGCCATGAGGGAGGTGTTCAGGGAGTAAGCCAGAGACCACAACTTCATTGCTTCGGTGCACAGGGCCATAGACCGAGTGCCCCCTTGCTTGTTGATGTACCACATTGTGGTGGTGGTGTCTGTTCTGACCTGTACCACTTTGTTCTGAACAGACCTGGAAAAAACTTGAAGTACTAGAAAAACTGCTCTGAGTTCCAACAGATTGATGTGGAGCAGAGATTCCTGAGGGGACCACAATTCCTGGGTAGTGAGGTCGCCCATGTGAGCTCCCACCCCAAGAGGGATGCATCTCTAGTAAGGATTAAGGAGTGAGACTGAGTGACAAAAGGAACCCCTTGTCTCAGATTGCTCTGATCCTGCCACCACTGTAGGGCCTGGATCAGGGTTTGAGTTACTGGGATCAATTTGGTTAGAGGGTCTTTCCTTTGAGACCAAAAGGCTCTCAAATGGAACTGGATGTCCCTCATCTGAAATCTTGCTCCCTGCACTACTGCTGTAGAAGCAGCCATGTGCCCAGGAGCTGTAGAAAGTGCCTTGCTGGTCGAGAGACCTGCAGGGTGAATGAGGAGGCCAGAGAGACCAGGGTCCTTGCCCTGTCCAAAGAAAGAAGGCTCTGGCTTCTCCATGTTCAGCTCTGTGCCTATGAAGGTGAGGAGCTGGACAGACTCTAGAACTGACTTTGAGAGATTCAGTAGGAAACCTAGAGAGGTGAGCAGTTGCTGAGTTATCTGTAGGTGTAACTTGACTTGGTCTGGGGACTGACCTACTATGAGCCAGTCATCCAGGTAAGGGAAGATGGCAATTTTTTGCCTTCTTAGGGCAGCAACTGCTACTGCCAGGCATTTTGTGAATACCCTTGGAGTAGAGGTTAGGCCAAAGGGCATTGCTCTGAACTGGTAATGGCCTGAGGGCAGCTCGAACCTGAGGTTCTTTCGGATGGGAGCTTCTGATGAGAATATGGAAGTAGGCATCCTTGAGGTCCAGGGGACTAGCCAGTCCCCTGGCCTTAGAGAGGGAGAATAATTCCCAGAGTCACCATTTTGAATTTTGGTTTTAAAAGGTGCTTGTTTAAATATCTGAGATCCAGGATGGGCCGCCATTCTCCTGTCTTTTTTGGGGTAAGGAAGTACCTGGAGCACAACCTTTGCCCTGGTGTAGGGATGGAACCCTTTCCACAGCTCTGAGAGCCAGGAGGAAGAGACCTCTGCCTCTAGGGCAAGTGCCTCTGGTGGAGTTGCAGGTGGAAAGGATCTGGTTCTCATCTTTGGAAATTTTTGAAGTTGAGAACCAGTCCCTGGCTTACTACTTCCAGGACCCACTTGTCTGATGTCAGAGACTTCCAGTCCTGGACAAAGTAAGCCAGCCTGCCCCCTATAAGTAGTTGAGAATCGGCCCTGGCAACCCCATCAGGATGCCTGCTTGGCAGAGGCTTTGGGCTGAGGGATGGAAGCAGGCCTGCTTGTACCCCGTCTGCCTCTCCCTCTAAAGAACCCCCTCTGGGCATAAGCAGAAGAGGAGGCCTGGGCTTGGTTAAAAGGCCTATGAAAAGGCCTGCCCCTGCCCCTGGGAAGCTGCCTTTGAGGTGGCCTGCCTTTCTTAGCCTGGACACTCCTATAGGTGGTCCTATACTCATCCATTTTTCTTCATGTAATTCTCTGTCTGCTCCCAAACAGAGAATTACCACAACCAGGAAAATCCATGGCCTTAGTCTGGGTATCCTGTGACAGGCTAGTACATCTGAGCCAAGCCATTCTACGAAGTGCCACAGATGTAGCCATGACTCTTGATGACACATCATTAGAGTCCACTGCAGCATGGAATTGCACCTTGGATGCCTCAATACCATCAGCAGCCACCTGTTCCAAGCTCCTTGGCAAGCTGGCCAGGGACCTGTTTTGCTAGAGCCATAACAGTATCCCATCTGGATTTCTGATATCTAGCAACATAAGCCATATAATTCACCTGTCTGAGTCCCAAGGATGCTGCCATGTACTGTTTCTTTGCCATGGCATCAATCTTCCTGGAGTCCTCGTCAGGGGTGTGAAGCCAAGGGAATATTTGCCTTGTCACAGGCTTAGCCTGCACTACTCCAACATGGCTGCATTGTTGTGTAAGGAACTCCGTATCAGAGCCTGACAATGTGTACCTCTTGTCCATTCTCTTATCCACAGGAGGTATAGTGTGAGGAGTTTTTAGAATTTTAACTGTCTGTTTCCCAAAAGATGTATGCAAAGGAATAGACAGTCTCCTAGACTCTGGGATATCCATCATTTCCACATAGTCAGGCTCCTCTTGATCATCCACAGCTTCCTCCATAGGGAGCTGGAGGGTTTCAGCCACTTTTTTATAAAACATAAAATGAGAAGGGGACTCAGAAAGCCTAGGAGGAGACACTCCTGAAGGTCTGTCTGGGGAGATGTCCGGGTCAATGGGCACATCCAGACTTTCAACTCCACATTCTCTCTCCTCATACTCCTCTTCCCCCTCCTCCAGTTCATAATATTCCTCTAAATCATACTCTTGAACCGGCCGAACCGTATGCTTACCTGATGGTGCCGGTTCTTTCGGAACCGGGGAAAGTGACTGGACAATTTTAATCGCTTTGGCTATTTCTTCAGCGGTTGGAGAGGAAAGTTTTGGCTCCACACCAGCTGATTTCCTAGTCCTTTTTGCTGGAACCGACTCCTCAGAGTCAGATCTCCTTTTGTCCAAGGAAGTCTTGCCCTGGTCAGAGGGCACTCCCTCTGGTTTGGTTGGAACCGAACCGGGCTGACCATCCGGTTCATGGACCTTTAGCCTCCCTTTCCTGAGCCTACCAACTCTCTTTCCAGGGTAGCTGCAGGAAAATTTTACAAATCTGGCAGTCTGCATTGGGGTGGTCAAACCCCAGACAATAAACACAGGTGGTGTGGGGTCAGCCTGGCAAAGACTTCCCCACACACACTGCAGTGTTGAAACCCAGTGGCCTGGTTTTCTTTTGGTTTCTCAGACATAGTGCCAGTCCTAACCAAACTTACCTGTTTATGGCAATCCACCAGGTAAGACCCTCTTATCGGTTCCCAACCGTGTCACGGAGTCGTGGAAAAAATGTAATAAAATCTGTTTTTAGAACCGATAAGAACCGGTAACCACACTCTAAATGACAGATTAAGATATTTCAAACACCTGATCGGTTCAAACCGAACTAAGAAACCGTTTACAAGTTCTACACAGAATAGAAATTAATGTAAAACCTATCTAGTACTCACAATACCACAAACAGAGTCTGAACCGACTGGTTGTGGTTTAAATTTGGTCGAAAACTGAAAAAAACAATACTTTAACCGACAAAATGAACCGAGCAGAAGGAGAAATCTCCGGAGCGACTGTTCAGTGAGGCGGAGTAAAGAATTTGACGGTTTGAGTTTGAAGAACAACAGACAGAGTTTCAACCGAGCTCGAGCTCAGCGTTCCATGCCTGGCATGGAAAGTTAACTCTTTCACCTCCGGAGCAGTTCTAAGGTTGGGACTCACTGCATATGTCATAATATAGCAAGACTTCATGTTGTTTGAAGGAACCCTTGTAACACTAATTTGACAATATCTCAGTAACCATAGCAGCTATGAAAAACATTCCACTGCAGTTGTAATCATGACTTTGAAACCTCCAAGCGTGCTTAGGTGAACTAAGCTGCCTGGAGTGAAAAATCTGTGCATCTCATCATTCCCGAGATACACGCACCGAAAGGCACTGTGAGTTCCGCAATATTATCCTACGGGAAAATCTCAACTTTGTTATAACATACCTATGAAACTGATTAAATTTTCTGCACCTAAACAGCATAATTCACATCTCTGGGACACTCCCTTTATTCCCTGAAAATTTCAAGCCAAAAGACCAAACCGTTTATTTACAGTGCACTGGGAAAGTTCTAAAATTCCTAGTTTTTGAGGTGGCAAAATCCCCATTCGCAAGGTCCATCCTCGTTCGCGAGCTGTCAAAATTGCCGTTCGTGAGAAATCCTTCATCAGATTTTAGCCATCTGGTCTGGAAGTCGCGATCAAGGATTTTGTCAGCTTGCAAAAGGAGATTGGCTCATGACAGGGGATTTTGACAGCTCGTGAACATGGATTTTGTCACCTCGTGAACAAGTATTTAAAAAAACCAGGCCCCTTTCACAAGCTGTCAAAATCCCCTTTCACGATCTCCTTTCGCAAGGTGACAAAATACCCGTTCACGAGCCATTCCTTGTTCACGAGAAGGGACATCTGATCTGGAAATGACGATCAAGGATTTTGTCAGCTCACGAAAAGGGATTGGCTCGAGAAAGGAGATTCTGACAGTAACGTGCCACTATACTATATATGGGTGTGTGTGTATATATATTTTTTTATTGCAAAAACTTTGTTAATGCATCAGTTAAGGTTAAAGTGACAAAAATGGGGAAATGAGATGTTAGGGTTGAGCCCCTAACCCCTCCCCCATCCTCCACACACCAACAGAGACTGGGGTGTGCCATGGGATCATCGGGCCCAACTCTGACCCCATTCACGTTTAAACAGGTTGACATGCTACAGTAAAAGTATAATAGGGTGAGAGTTAGGCCTCATGACCAATTGGCACACCCTAGCATCTGTTGGTGTGTGAAGGGTGGGGAGGGGTAGGGGCTCAACCCTAACATCTCATTTTCCCACTTTTGTCAGTTTAACTAACTGATCATTAATGAAATTTTACAATGAATTTCCTTATTTTTTTTTGTGCCCCTCCTTCACGCCAGAGATTTTTCAGCCGGTCACGATCCCCCTGCTCGCATCCCCCTCTTGAGCCGCACTCCAGTACCCCTGGCTTGCCCCCACAGTGTGGGGACATAGCACCCTCGCCCTTAGGGTGCCATTAATGACGTAATAGGCTGGAAGCCATGCTCATTGGGGAGCCCATTGCAGCCTGAGGGACGGGCATCATAGAGGCATCGGAGGTGAGGCGAGTTTTTCCCATTTAAGGGGGGTTGGAGCGTGCAATGATGCCAGCGTCTGCCCCACCCCATCTGACATCAGGTCCGGAGTGCTTGGGGTTCTCCCGGTCTCCACCAGGAGTCCACCGTGCACCGGCGACTCACCACACCCTCCCCCCAGATAAGGAGACCAGTCGTGAGACGCTGATCCTTCTCCCCCTGGCGGCCCTCCGGCGACCGAATCCGTTCCTGAACCCGGTCGACAAGGCCATAAGTGGAAATCCAACCGCCAGCTGGTGGGGCGGCAATTTCCTTACTTTTTTGAAAAGTGTAATACAACTAGTAAATATTTTGTATTGGTGGGAGCACGGGGCCTGAACTACCCATTCACGCATAATAATATGCATCTGTGGGAGTGCAGGCCCTCTGGGCCCTGCGCTCCCACTTACACATATCAACAGAGCCGTACAGTAGCCCTATAGGCCTGAAAATGAACCCTTGTAACACTAAATTTACCAATATCTCAGTAACCATACAACCTCTGAAAAACATTCCTCTGCAGTTGTAATCATGACTTCAAAACCTCCATGCATGCTTAGTCCACTTTATGGTGGACAAAGCTGTGGGTAGTGAAAAATCCATATCTCGCACTGTTTTTGAGATACAGGCACCGTAAGTCACTATGGGCATCGCAATGTTATCCTGTGGGAAAAATCTCAACTTCATGATGGCATATCTTTGTAACCAATTAACTTTTTAACACTTAAATAGCATACTGTAATTCACATATCTGGGACATCCCCTTTATACCCTGCAAATTTCAAGCCAAATAACTAAACCGTTTATTTACAGTGCAGTGGTAAAGTTTTTAAAATCCTGGTTCATGAGGTCAGTCCCCATTTGCGAGCTGTCAGAATCCACATTCACGAGTAATCCTTGATAGTCAGATTTTGGCCATCTAGCCTCAAAGTCGTGAAAGGAATTTTGTCAGCTGGTGAAAGGGATTGGCTCATGAATATGAACTTGACAGCTTGAACGAGAATTGAAAAACCAGTCCTTTCTTAAGCGACAAAAGTCCCCATTAACGAGCTGATTCCCTTTGCGAGGTGTCAGAATCCTCATTTGTGAACCAATCCTCGTTTGTGAGAATGGCCATTTGGTCTCGAAATGATGATCAAGGATTTTGTCAGCTTGCGAAGGCGATCAACTCATGAGCAGTTCTGATACCTCGCAAAGGGGTTTGTCCAGCTCATGAAGGGTATTCAAACCAATCCCCATTCGTGAGCCAATCCCTTTTGAGCTGTCAAAATCCTGTTTGCAGGGTGATCCTCATTCACCAGATGGGGCCAAATGGTCCCTAAGTTGTGACCAAGTTTTGCTACCTCACGAAGGGATCGACTAACAAAAGGGGATTTTGACACCTCGCGAACGAGGATCAGAAGCAAGTCGCAAACAAAAAATTGTAAAATTTGAAACAGCTTTATTTGGCCAAAATGAAGAAAACCAAAGGTATAGGTTTGTAGAGGGCACAACCCTGAGCAAAACCCATGCCTTATTCCACCAACAAGTCACCCATGGAGCAAGCTACAACATTTTGTTTGGGGGGTTAAAGTGAAAACAAAATGGTGGCTCGTGAACGAATAATTTTTTCTCACAAACAGGGATTTTATAAATCCCCTTTTACGAACTGACAAAATCCTTGATTGCAAGCCCAGTCCCCTTTTGCAAAAAAATACATATAAATCTTGGCGTGAACTGAGCATACTTAGAATCCAAAACTTCAAAAATAAATAACTTTGGAATGGATTAATATTTTTTCACCATCCCAAATCTGGATTGTTCTTTGACCAAACCTCTTTCTATCCTGAAAATTTCAGACCACAGTACCAAATGGTGTGGCTGCAGCACGATAGGCAAAAATCAGCAAAAAAGTGCCAAAAAAAGCAAAAAACGCATTTTTCAGCACTTTGCTGCACGTAAACCACAAGTATGACTGGAACACAACTTGGCAATTCAAGAGATCTGCCATACGAGACCAAGCATTTCAAATTTTGTGCAAATCCGTTGAACGGTTGTAAAGTTATTAAGGTGTAAAATTTGGTGTTTAACATTAAACTACTTACTCAACCCTAACTATACTGGCATGACCGTTCCAGTATAATATGTATATATAAGGGATATACACTGGTAGATAAATGATTTATCTACACAAGTGCTGTTTGACTTTGGTAACCTCACGAGTGGCGTAAGCCATGAGTGAAGTGTCCGAGGTCAAACAGCACAAGTGTAGATAAATAATTTATCTGACAGTTCACCATTGTATATTTCATTTATGCAATAGGAATGCTTTCTGTTAGTGCAGGGACATTTTCTTTTGACTGTTTATCTTTTTTTGAATGATATTTTCTGGACTTTTTTGTTAACTTTCCTAGTGTTGGTTCGCCTAGCGTAGTGGTTGCTATTAAATGAAACACCACTCATCGAATGGAAAATTTTGTGCTGTACATATTTCATGCTACCTTTTATGGTTTTAAAGTAATTTACATTTGTTTGTCGAAAAACTGAAAAACAAAACTGAACTTGCTGGGGTTTTTTTTGCTAATTATATAAAAAACTAAAAGGTATATATAAATGAAACTCATTTTGTAGATATTCTTGTGCTGAACAACTTTCATGCTCACAGTGCCATGCTATAATATTTTGTTTTAAAGTTATTTACATTTGTCAAAAAAAGTGAACATAAAATTAAATTTTCTGCTATTTTTTAATAATTATAAAAATATCTAAGGTATCTATAAATGAAACACCACTTATTTTGTAGAAGATTTTGTCCTGAACAACTTTCATGCTCGCAATACCATGCTATCTTTTTTCATTTTAGTTATTCCCATTTGAATATGGTTAGTACTACTTCTGAGGCCGAACATTTTAAATGAATTCCAGAGATTTGTGTCATAGTGACTGTGTATATAAATACATTTGTGCAATGGGTGGAAATAAACAGAGTGTGATATATCCGTTTATCTGAGTAACTGTGTACATAAATTTAATTTATGTATACAGTGCTTATGTCATCAGCCATTTATCAATACAATGCTTATGTCATTAGAATGTTTGGCCTCAGTAGCAGTATTAACCATATTCAAATGCGAATAACTTTAAAATGAAAAACGATAGCATGATACTGTGAGCACGAAAGTTGTTCAGCACAGAAATATCTACAAAATGAGTGGTGTTTTATTTATTGATACCTTTTAGATTTTTTGATCATTAGCAAAAACACAGCAGAGAATTCATATTCTTTTTCATTTTGTCCACAAACAAATGCAAATAACTTTAAAATAAAAAATGATAGCATGGTACTATAAGAACAAAGTTTATTCAGCACAGATACATCTACAAAATGAGTGGTGTTTCATTTATAGATACTTTCTAGTTTTTTCAGAATTAACAAAAAACAGCAGACAATTCCATTTTTGTGCACTTTTTCATAAAACAAATGCAAATAACTTAAAAACAAAAAATTATAGTATGGTACTTTGAGCACAAAAGTTGTTCAGCATAAAATTATCTACAAAATGAGAGCTGTTTCATTTCTGTGTATATATATATATATATATATTTATATATGTGTGTGTATATATATAATAGATAAACCACTCTGAGGTGTGCGGTGGTGCTCCAGATATCGCATGCCTTGGTGTGTGTTGCTACCACCCAAGGCATGCATATATCTAGAGCACGACTTCACACCTCAGGGTGGTTTATTCATCTTATAAAATGTCAAAATTGTTTTGAGAGGAGTTAAAAGTAAAGGTGTGGAGTCGTGCTCTGATATACGCATGGTCATGTGATGTGTTTTATACAATCAGAAGTTTAGATTTGGAGGATATTATCATCTCCATTTTATAAATATATATAACATACACAGGGAGAGATATAGTGAATATAGATATATGTGTGTTGTAGTAGCACAGTTACGCCACTATAGTTAGGTTGATGAGCAGTTTAATGTTAAACCCCAAATTTTGCTATAATGACTTTGCAGCCTTTCAATGGATTTGCACAATTCAGAATGTGTGGTCTTGTATGTTAGATCTCTTGATTTGTCAAGTTCGTGCTTGATTGGACTTGCAGTTTTGTGCAGCAAAGTGCCAAAAACGTGTTTTTGCTTTTATTTTGCCCATTTTTGAGATTTTTGCCCATCATTCTGCAGCCACACCATTTTGGTCTGAAATTTTCAGTGTAGAAAGAGGTTTGCCCAAAGAATAATCCGGCGTTGGTTTGGTGGAAAAATTTTAATCTGTTCAAAAGTTATTTAATTTTGAATTTTGCATTCTGAGCAAGCTCAGTTCAGGCTGCGATTTATATGCATGTTTTGCAAAAGGGGACTGGGCTCACTATCAAGGATTTTGTCACCTTGTGAAAGGGGATTTATAAAATCCCCATTAGTGAGGAAAAAATTCACCTTTCGCGAGTCACCATCTTGTTTTCATTTTTCCCCACAAACAAAATGTTGTAGCTTGCCCACGGATGTCTTCTCTTGTAAATTAAGTTTGGGTTTTGTTCAGTGTGATGCCCTCTACAAACCCATGTCTTTGGTTTCCTTCATTTTGGTCAAAAAATTGGCATTTTAAATTTTAAAATTCTTTGTTCGTGACTCGCTTCCAATCCTCGCTCACGAGGTGACAAAATCCCCTTTCGCAAGCCGATCCCATTTCGTGAAGTAAAAAAATCCTTGATTGTGACTTAAGAACCAGATGGCCCTTTCTTGCGAACAAGAATTGGTTCGCTAATGGGGATTTTGTCAGTTCGCAAAAGGGAATCGGCTCACGAAAGTGGATTTTGACAGCTAGCAAACGGGGATTGGTTTTTTTGAATCCCCTTTCATGAGCTGTCAAAATCCCCTTTCACAAGCTGACAAAATCCTTTATCATCATTTCCAGACCAAATGTCCTTTCTTGCTAACAAAGATCGCTTGCGAACAGGAATTTTGTCACTTTGTGAAAGGGGATTTTGACAGCTCGCGAAAGAGGATTTTTTTTTAAAATCCTCATTTGCGAGGTCACAAAATCCATGTTCGCAACTTCCAGGCCAAATGGCCAAAATCTGACAAACAAGGATTTCTCACGAACAGTGATTTTGACAGCTCGAGAAAGGGTTGACCTCCGAGCGGGATTTTGCCACCTGACAAACTAGGAATTTTAAAAACTTTCCCAGTGCACTGTAAATAAATGGTTTGGTCTTCTGGCTTGAAATTTGCCAGGTATAAAGGGTGTCCCAGAGATGTGAATTATGCTGCTCAGGTGTAGAAAATATAATCGTTTCCCAGATATGACACTAACAAAGTTGAGATTTTCCCATAGGATAACATTGTGGTGCCCACAGTGCCCTTCAGAGCCCGTATCTTGGAAACTATCGAGAATATGAGTTTTTGCTCCAGACAGCTTAGTCCACCTTTGGGTGAACTAAGCATGCGTGGAGGTTTTCAAGTCATGATTACAACTGCAGTGGAATGTTTTTCACAGCTGCTACGGTTACTGAGATATTGGTAAATTAGTGTTACTAGGGGTCCTTTTCAGCCCTATAGGGCTACTGTATGGCTCCACTGTTATGTGTAAGTGGCAGCGCAGGGCCCAGAGGGCTCACGCTTCCCCTAATGCATATTGTTATGCAAAAAACTGGTAGCTTGAAGGGAGCGTGGGCCACAACACATATCCCTTACCAGTTACATTACATTTTCTCAAAAAGTATGGAAATTCATTCAAAAAACTTCGTCAATGCATCAGTTAGGGTAGAAGCAACAAAAGTAGGGAAATGAGACGTTAGGGTTGAGCCCCTAACCCCCTCTACCACCCCATCCTCCACACACCAACATGCATTGGTGTGCATCATGGGGTCATTAGGCCCAACTCTCTTTCTTGTTTATGTACACTGGTTTGCAACCTGGAAGTGCACTGCAGTCTGTTCTATAAGTACGAGTGTCATAGGACTTGGACCACAGATTTTGCTTTTTGCATTACGCTGCTGCGGGTGCACAGGGCACTTTGGACTGATACCTGGTCTACAAAAGTAACTGGATTTACAGCCGTGTCACTATCTGGCAACTATCTTTCAATTATTTTCATGGCATTGGGGCAGTAATATGAATGATAATACCAGCTCTGCTAACTCAGAAATGGAGAGCCATTTTTTCTTTGAGAAGTCAAGCTTACTGCAGTTACTGTGTGAGAAAGCAAGAAGTCAAATTGGGAGTGAGACTGCACTGGTGAGCAATTCAGCAGAACTTGCATAAGAAACATAGAAATTGTCTGCAGATAAGGACCACTAGGCCCATCTAGTCTGCCTGTAAGCCTATCTTTGTTTGTGGCCTCTGACCCTATTCAGTCGGTGGCTTTCTCCTTTCCTTCTCACCTTTAGGATTACCTTATGTCTGTCTCATGCATGTTTAAACCCCCCACTGTGTTTGCTCCCACCACCTCCTGTGGCAGACTGTTCCATGTGTCCACCACCCTTTCCGTGAAGAACCCCCTTCACATTTTCCCTTATCCTGCCCTTCAATCTCATCTCATGCCCTTTTTCTTGTACTCCTCCTATATTGAAAGATGTCACCTTCCTGCACCTTGTTTATGCCCTTAAGGTACTTGAAGGTTTCTATCATGTCTCCTTGCTCCTCCTTTCCTCCAGTGAGTACATATTGAGGTCTTTTACTCTCTCATTTATTTGGTGCAGGCCCTGTACCATCTTTGTCACCCTTCTCTGGGCTGCCTCTGTCTATGTCCTTCCAAGATCGACCTCCAGAATTGTACACAATATTCAGGTGAGGCCTCACTAGTGTTTTATACAGCAGAATCACCACCTCCCTCCTTCTGCTAGTGATACCTCTGCCTATGCACCCCAGGATGCCACTGGCCCTCCCTGCAGCCTTTGTACTCTGTTTAGACACCTTTAGGATTGACTTTGTTTTGGAAGTATTTAACTTCAGACATTTAAAGTTAGTTAAAATACTTCCAAAACAAAGTCAATCTTATTTGGTCTGGCTTCAAAGGTAAAATCAGACAACAAAGTTATAGATTACTGATTTATCAGGTACAAACTTATAATGTGTTAAAACATATACAACTATCTAGGGCACCTAGAGGACACAGAATGAGATTAGAGGGAGGCTGATTAAGGGGTAGTGAGGAAGTTCTTTTTCACAGAAAGGGTGGTGGATGCATGGAACGGCCTACCTCAGGAAGTGGTGGATATGAGTACAGTGCAGGTCTTCAAACAGGCATGGGATAGGCATAAGGGAGCAATAGAGATGAGTATGAATAAATAGGCCATTGGCAGAGTAAAGGCCTGTGGCACATTCATACGGTAGAGAAATGGGCAGACTGGATGGGCCTTGCCGTTCTTATTGCTGTCAGCTTCTATGTTTCCAGGTACTGGTTAGACCAGCTAGGTTCATGGAAGAATCATGTAGACAACCTAGCTGTTCAGATGGAGAAAAGTTAGGCTGCCTATTCAGAAATCAAAAATGTCTTGACCCAGAAACTATGAAATATATTATACATGTACAGATTTTGCCCTTATTTGATTATGGAGACATATTATATGGAGGTGCTTCACAAGATAGATTGCATAGGCTGGATGTACTCTCTAATAAACTAGCTAGGTTAATTTTGATATGTCCTATAACCACCCATCACTGTGATCTATATAAATCTTAGGTTGGGTCTCCTGGCCACTAGGAGGGATATACACACACTAGTGTGTTTGCATACAAATCTGGACTGGGCCTCATTCCTGAGTACTTGAGCGATTGGTTAACATTTCAGGATATTGATCCATCTTTAAGAAACTGTCAATTAATTGTCCCAAAAACTTACACTAAAAGGTCAATGCAGTATTTAGCCAACTGGTTCTGAGATTTTGGAATAGGTTCCCACATCATTTTAGGAATTTAAATATTAAACCCCTGTCCAGGAGCTATGCTAGAGAAATACTTGTCTTCAAGCGTCCAGATCTGTAAATGTTTTAACTAATGTCGCAACTTTATAAATTTGTATGTTGTACATTGTATGGTTATGATGATGTATGTATCCAATGTATGCTCTAAGTTACCATTGTAAATGAGCTCATGCTCCATGGTTACACAAGTAATAACACACAATGAGGTGTGGGTTACGTGCTGATAAGGACATGCCCAGGGGTATAAGGAACTCTGCGCAAGCACCTCGTGCCTTAGTATACCCCTGGACGTGCTCTTATCAGCACATAACCCACACCTCGGAGTGTGTCATTGTGCTTATAAAATGGGCTTTTTTGGTAAAGAAGTTAATTGAAAAATGGATACAAAAAAATAGATAAGAGTAAAAACTATGATCTTGCAGTACAAAAAAAGAAAAAGTAGTTCCTCTCACTGTTTTGGTATGGGGCTTTTTCAATTAAAATTTAGTACAAGACATTGGTGTTTGTAATGTATGTGCACTGTACAGGAATCACATTTATAAAAGAAATTGTGAAAAGCATTTGTTGTCTGGTGAAATGTTTCATCAATGCTTTCTCCCTCCCCACTTCACTGAAGGCAAACTTGAGCGAGTTTGTCCAGAAATTAACGTGTTATATAGTGGATGAGATAACTAGTGGGATGTTTGCTGTTGTGCTCTCAAGAGATAGAAAATAATTTTTTAGTTGTTTTATTTTTCTTTTTACAGCTTTGTGCTATTAAAGTAATGAATTTGAAGAGGTAGCTGGCAGTGGCGTGTCCATCAGTGGCTGCCATACGTTATGGTTTCATGCTTTGCGGTTCCAGAAGTGTGAGCGAAGAGAAAATAAACTGCTTTTCTTTTATTTGTTCTGTTGTATGTACAGTGATGTACTGGTTTAGATGGGGAGTTACTGGTTGCTGTAGATTTCGTAGGAGGACAGGAGTTACTGGGGAAAGTGAGTTGATGGCAGCATGAGCAGCAGGTATTGCTAGAGTTTTGAGCAGTGGGGACAAGAGGTGTGGCTCTGAGATGAAGAGAAGATGTGAGTATTACATTTTATGTTTGTGCTTCTGGAGGGAAATATATTGTGAACTTTGACTGGTAGTGTGGTTTCTGCGTTTGTGGCATTGTGTGTCTGGCTGCAGCTGGTGTGGTTCTGTTCGCCCGGGAATTGGATCATAGTTGAGTGCTGAGGAGCTGCAGTCGGTAGGAAGGGAGCAGTGGCAGGGATGGATTTTTTTATGTGTTGCAGCTTGGTTGGCACGATACATGCTGGTAAGGACACGGCTGAAAATGGTTTTCAGCCAGTGAGGATGCTTGATTTGTTTACCCCGTTTTGTAATCCTAAACAACAACAAACAACAATAATCCTGTAGCTCTCCACAGGGTCCACGCATCCCAGGTGCATTATTTTGCACTTCTTAGAATTGAATCTCAGTTGCCACACCTCGGACCATTTTCCAGCCTCTTAGGTCCTCCTCATTTTCTCCACCCCATCCAGAGTATCTTCCTGTTGCAGATCTTTGTGTCATCTGCAAACAGGCAGACCTTCCCTCCATCTCTTCTATGTCATAAATGTAGACATTAAACAGAACTGGCCCAAGGATTGATCCCGAGGTACCCCACTGGTTACCCCCTCCCCAGATTGGATCCCATTTACCACCACCCTCTGCCTCCTGTCCATTAACCAGTTTCTAAGCCAGTTTACCACCCTATGGACCATGCTCAGACTAGTATTCTCAAAGTTCATGAAAATCAGCCACTCAAAATTTGTAAAAGCTGTTTTTAGTAGTATTCTTTCACTCAATGATCCTCACTTGCCTAACGTTTCACCCGCATCAGGCTTCCTCAGGGCTAGGATCTATTATAAATGCATAATTTATATTTTAGTATTTCCAAACAGAATTATTCCATGTTATATGTACTTATATTTTTCAGATCAAATTGATACTTTACATCTATTACACTTCATACCTTACTATATTAATTACTTCCATACAGTAAACTTGATATTATACCTGTTTTAAATTATACATATACAGTGCATGACAGTCTCCATCAGCAGAATTTGCCTAAATCAACATTATTCCCCCACTAGTAATTGATATATAATTACTGACTTCCATTTTTTTCCATAGAGAAAGCTGGTTATAATTCGCCAGCTTTCTTATCGAAGTGCTGACACAAACACCTGAAAACAAACTGAATTAGTCAGCCACTCATGCTCAGTCAGCCACAGCCCTCCTGTCAGCTCCATCTCTCTTCTCTGCAATTCACCACCAAAAAAAATCCTCCTACATGTAACATGCTCCCTAACCCACGCTAACCTAATCCTTTTCTCTCCTTAGGCACTGCGAGATTAACACCACATGATCTGCCGCACCAGGGGGACCAGAGCTCTCCCTAGCAACAGTGCAGCAACCCGAACTCTGAAGACCGAATCTAAAACTGGACTTAATAGTTTGAACTTCTCCTTAAAAAGTTGAACATTTTCTAAGTTAAATACTACTGTAATTGCATGTTTACTGTTTATTTACGAAAATTTTCAGAAGTAACAAAAATGAGAAACCGTCACGCCTCACTGCATAAGGACTGGAAGTTACACAATCTTAAATAAGAATCTACTTAAACTGTTTGTTTATCTAAAAAAATGATTCAAATACAAATTATTAAAACAGTGCCTGTAATGCAATAAAAACCTTAATGAATTTCCATCCTGTACTACAGGTCTCTTACGCAGTTGTTTAAAAATCCTGTGCAGGGTGGGCGGCAAAAAAATGGAAACCAGTAATTATAAAAAATAAAGTAAGGGTAGGTGGTTATTAACTCGAATTTTACACACACCCTCGGTGTGGGATGCCTTAATAAACCCTAAGACTTCACCCTCGGGGTTATATGGCATCCCACACCTTGAGTGTGTGTGTAAAATTCTCTGCTATAACCAATCTTACCCATACATTATTCTCTATTTATTACCTGGGACTCTCAAGATGCTTATTCATGGTTTTGAAATTATCTCCTTTTTGTAATGCATTTCTTCTTGTTATATTTTCTTCCTAATTAGATACATGGTTCTTTTTAATTAATTGTGATTTTAAAAATAACATTCTATCTATAGACGTTTCCATCACTTTAAATACATCTCTCCATTAGATTTAATCAATAACCATGATTGTACTATTACATGTGTTTGCAAATGCATCATTATTGGGCTTATCTGTTCATAATTTCTATATTACCTGGTTTATGCATCATCTGATTCCTTAACTCTAAATATCAGAATTCACAAAGTAATTCTTGAGCATTAATATAAATGCTTCTCTTTTCTCCTTGAACTGGTATATATATTGTCAACTCTCATCTCCTTACTAGAATTATAGTCTGTCTGGGTCATTAATGTTTTAGTTAAGGTGAGTTTCGTGTTGTCATTTAAACATCCTACCTCTAGGGTAATTGCTAAAAGTTACCATTAATATCCTTCTTAAACATTGTTCTCTTATCTACAGGCTGAAAGAGCCTTTAACATTGTTTTATCATTTTCTCTGATTGCTGTCTCTTTCTGACCTGTATTGGTGTCTTCATTTTAATTGTTATGATCTAAGCAAATCTTGCTTTAACATCCTGTTTCTCCTCGTGGCTTGCTCCGACTCTCACACCAATTCAAATGTGGTTACTGGAGTCTTTTTCAGAGGGAGGAGGTCCCTGTTAAATTAAATCAAACTTGCATTCACAGCACCAGTAACCGCTACTGTGAAAAAGAGGAAAAAAGGCACAGTTTCAGGGCCTATAAAGATACACAGACTTTAAGCCTTATATAAGGGTATGCCATTAACAAAACAATAGCACTGAATCTTGATATAATAACATTGTGGTTCTAAAGATTAGTGAGTTTGTGGACCTGGTTATAATGAAATGGCAATAGCAGTAACAAATGAAACAGAATATTAACCCAGTAAGCATTTGAATTGATGTATGAGTTGGAGCAAGCCAAGAGGAGAAACAGGATGTTAAAGCAAACTTCCTTAGATCACAACAATTAAAATGAAGACACCAATACAGGCCAGAAAGAGACAGCAATCGAGACAATAATAAAAACACAATGTCAAAGGCTCTTTCAGCCTATAGATAAAGAACAATGTTTAAGAAGAATATTGATGGTAACTTTTAGCAATTACCCTAGAGGTGGGATGTTTAAAATGACAAAGCGAAACTCACCTTAACTGAAACATCAATGACACAGACAGAATGTAATTCTGGTGAGGAGATGAGAGTTGCTAATACATATACCAGTTCAAGGACAAAGGGAAGCATTTATAATAATGTGTTTAAGTATTACTTTGTGAATTCTAATATTGGGATGATGCATACTGTAAACCAGTTAATATACAAATTATGAATAGATAAGCCCAATAATGGTGCATTTGCAAACATATATAATAGTACAATCTTGTTTATTGAATAAATCTAATGGAGAGATGAATAAACAAGAATGTATTTAAAAGGACAGAAACGTCTATAGACAGTGTTATTTTAGAATCACATTTCAATTAAATAAGAATCATGTCTCTAATTAGGAAGAAAATATAACAAGGAGAAACGCATTACTAAAAGGAGATAATTTCAAAACCATGAATATGCATCTTGAGATTCCTAGGTAATGAATATCAATTACTAGTGGGGGAATGATGTTGATTTAGGCAAATTCCGCTGATGGAGACTGTCATGCACTTTATCTGTATAAGTTAAAACAGGTATAATATCAAGTTTACTGCATGGAAGTAATTAATATAGTAAAGGTATGAACTGTAATACATGTGAGTATCAATTTGATCTGAAAAGTATAAGTACACATAACAGGAATAATTCTGCTTTGAAATACTAAAATATAAATTATGTATTTATGATATATCCTAGCCCTGAGGAAGCCCGATGTTGGTGAAAAGAGGCCAAGTGCAGGGGATCACTGAGGAAAGAATACTACAATTAAAAACAGCTTTTTACAAATTTTTGAGTGGGTGGTTTTTATGAACTTTGAGAATACTTCACTATCCATATACCAGCCCCAACATCAACATTGACATTACAAATTCATGAAGGGTACCTGAAGTGAGCCGGAAAGTTTGGTTGGTATATATAGTAGGAGATAGAAGAGGTGGAAATATTTGGAATGAATGAGAATCACATAACTCCGTGACGCCAAATGAAGTGTGCAAAAGGCTGTGACTAACAGGCTATTCCAATACACTCACCCAGGTAGTAAGGCAGTTCCTTCCATATTTGGCTACGTGCCATAATTCTTCACCAAAATGGAGAGGAAGGAGGCACGAGTGGAGAAAAGGAAAGTACAGTTATGTAAGAACTTACCGTAACAGTAGATCTTCGAGAGAGGCTCTTGCAGTAGGTAATTACATATAGGACTGACGTCAGCAGACGGCAGGACCCCACCGAAAAATTTCTAGCTAGCAGTCCCTGGCGAGGGACCACCCCCACATCAGGTGATCGGTGTCAGGAGACGTCGGTATAAAGGGGCAGTCCCTGACACCCACCTTCCAGTTCTTTCCCACCACAGGCCAAAAGAGGCCAGACGAGAGAGGAGCAGATATATCCATCACTGGAAAAGGAACTGAAAAAGCCGAGGGGGATGGAGGGCGGGAAGGTATTACCTACTGCAAGAGCCTCACTCAAAGATCTACTGTTACGGTAAGTTCTTATGTAACCCCTTTGTTACCCGGGGTTACTAGAATCCCAGTAAGACCTAGTGGTAGGCAGGGAAGGCAGCTTGTGAAACTCCAGTTAAATGGGTTTCACACTGTCTCACTCTGTCCTCAGTCACAGCTGAGACTAGAGGGATGACATCATAATAGAACTGTCGCAGCTGCATGAGCCACATTTGGAATCTTCAGCTCAGAGTAAGTTTAGAACCTTGGGAATTCAAAGTCAGTCTTCAGTTTGTCCTTAAGCAAACAAGAAGGACAACAGTAGTTGTCTGTTTACCCCCTCCCTCTGGGGGGTGAGAGAAAAGTTCTTTGTGGGTTCCAGGGGCAATCCCCTTCTCCCACCCTGGGAAGAAAGCTGCCTGTTTTAATTTAAGTTCAGTCTGTTCATGTATAACAGCAAAGGTTACAGTTTTTAGCCTAATGGGGCACCTGCAATGAATGGGCGAGTGTTTGGCCCCATTGGAAGGGGCAAACAACTTATTTTCTTCAGTTGGATTTCAAGTATTGAGGACTGCTATTTGGGAGGTCTATGTCAACTAGAACAAACAAATAGAGCAGTCATCTGTTTAAAGTTCATTGTAGAGGGGGTGCTTCGTGTCATCCACTGTCAATCTACATTTTAAAGTCTAAAGTTCTGTGTGTCCAGAGAAATGGCCGGGTATGGGCTGTGGGAGCTGGAGGTGGAAAAACCCCCATCTTTAGTAACCAGGTCCACCTCTACGGATTTCTTCTGTGTTTTTGCTACTTGCCTCATGCGCTTGGCCAGTGATGGGGTAAGGTACCCAGGCGTGGAGTCGCCAACTTGAAAATCTCTTAGAGTCGAAGACTCTAAGTGGTGTGGAGCCACAGGATGGGAAAATGACTCCTTGTTGGATGGGAGTCTCCCTGTTTGATGGGAGTTTCAATTGGAACGAAAACAAAATCTCTCTAGGAGTCGCAGACTTCAAGTGGTGTGGGGAGCCACAGTTTGGGAGCCTTCTTGTTTGTTGGGATGTCTTTCCAAGTAGAGTTTTGGTTCATTCGCCAAGTAGACCATCAGTCGAGTGGCCGGCAGGGGAGCCGGGCCAGTTGGGCTGTGTATCCAATGCGCATGCAAAGTCCGGGCTGAGTGCCTGGTGGCTCCAAAGCCAGACAACTGTTGTATTGTGTTCATTCCTCAAATGGACCGCTGTGTTTAACCTCTAATCTGCATTACAGTTACGTAGCCCTTTGGGGGACCATACAGAGCTTTGTTTATGTTCAGTGAGTTAATAAATAAAGCCACACTGAAAAATCCCAATTCTGGTTCTGGACATTACAGTTATTGCTTCCGATATTTGGATTTACTTGGGTTTCCCTGTGCAGAGTAGTCAAACCTAGGTCTCTTGTGCCAGGTAACCTCATCCTTCCCCGAACCCGTAGAGACATATGTATATCCATGTTACAAAAATGGGCATATGCCTTACAAAAATGAAGGCACTGCTTTGGATTTGTTTGGGAAGGAAGGTGCTTGGGCAAGTAGGATAGCGTTTTGGCTATCTGGCAGTCGGTAGCCCAAAAAAGTTGAAGCAATTTCCCTAGTGTGTGCTGTGTGCTGTGAATCTTGTGCTGCTGTTTAAAAAATGCCAACTGTTTACCAAGGAGCTGTAAAGCCAAAGTGTGTGTCCTTGTCCTGCATCAACATAGTTTACAGCGTTTGTCAGTTTTAAAATAAAGTTCTGTGAAGAAAAGTGTGGAAAACTAAGGGTAGCAACAGAGAAATTATGCCCTGGACGTTGGAAATGCTTTCTGTGCAATACTAGAGACTGCAGAGTTAATGGCAATGTTACATGGTTGAAATGGGCTCCCGCCGTGGAGTCAGTTGGAAAAAAGAGAAAATGCATCTTTTCAGTTTAAATTTGCCTGCTCGACGATCGCCGTGAGGAGAGGAGCCCTCGTGAGGAAGAAGAGGCTCATTTGCATGGCATCGTGTGGTTGGTCAGTTTGCCATTAGTCCCGCCCCTCAGCCAGCTCTTCAGAGTCTGCTTCAGCATTCGAGAGGGAGACAGAGAGTAGTGCGTGTACTGGCAGTGGAGGAGCGTTCGCGAAGTGTTCAAAGCGCTGTAAACAGTGAAAAGTGACTTTTCTAGTTCAAAATCGGGCTCAACCCGCTTATCGGTCGTGGGATCAGTGAATTGTGTGATTAATACTATGATCGCGGAGACTGCCCACCCGTTTGAAATCTGAGGCCTTCAAAAATCTGGCTGCAGGCCGTTTTCCTCCATTGCAGCAATCTGCTACCATAACAGTGAGTAAACAATTTAAAACTGCTCAAATCAGTGATTTTCAGTAATGCCATATAAAATGTGAGTGCAGCTGTATAGTTGCTTTGCAAGTAGTGATTGTGTGATGTCCTGCTGGCAAGTGCAAGTCTGTAAAGCCATTAAATGTGTGCATAGCAATGAAAGTAGCCTCAGTTTAAAGTTTGCAGCCAGAGGAGACTGTAGGTTGTAAAATAAGTGCAAGACTAGTAAGCAGGCAATCCTGTGCTGAAACCTGAAGTTTTAAAAGGGACTGTGATTAAATAAATGTTGCCAGCATGTGAAAAGTCCAAGGAAAATCCTGTAAATGTGAGAACAGCCAGAACAAAGCAAGTTGTGCAGTTTAAATAAAAGTTATTAGTAGCTGATGTAAATCGTGTGCACAGTGGCTTGACCCAGAGTCTGAATGTTGATGCACAGGAGTGCTGCCGCCGCCATTACAGGGTGGGGTAGTAAAGTAAACACAGCAGCAACAGAGGAGCCATTTTAAAGCTAGAAGTGTGTTCATTAAAGTGGGACTTTCAGTTACAGTGAACTTTGTTTGTTTTCTGCAGTTATGGCCTCAGGACCAGCTCGTTACCGGATCATGCCCGGTTGCAGTAACAGCAGCAGTAAATAGATTGAGAGATATTGAAAATTGGTGCTATAGAGGGCAACTCCCTCCTGATGTGGCAATTCCTAATTATCCAGTGTGTGTATGATGTGCTTGAGTGCTGGAAGGGATGTCTTCATGATTCCTCACTGTGCTGGTTGTCTACAAAATATAAGCTTGTATAAAGTGCCTCAAATTCGTTTGGCTCCCACATGGACACAACTTCAAGAATCTGCAGTTGGCAGCACACAGCATCAAGCGGAGCCTGTGGAGGAAAGGTCCCCGAAGTGTGGCACAAAGTTAGAAGTGCAGAATTAGAGACTGAATCTGAGTTGAAGTTTTGGATGCTGGATCTCAGAAGGCAAGTTCAGATAAAGCATCAATAGACCCCTGGGTGGGGGGCCTAGCCAAGTCTCGAAGGTGAAGATGAGATCGGGAGGCCGTTGAATGGGAGGTGTCGACCTCCGCTCCTAGTGATGAATGGATAGTCTCGGGGTGAGAACTACTGCTCACTCCTGGGCTCAGATCCTCAGTGAAGAGGAAGATGAGGGGAACCTATGTGGCCTTGTGAGAAAGGAGCAGGTACATAGCCTCAAGATCTTGCCTCGGAGGAATGTGTTCAAGAAGGTGGTGATGCCACTGCCCTGGCTTCACCAGAAGAAGAAAAGAAGTCATGGATCCATTTTAATTTCATTGAGGATGCAAGCTGGCAGAACCAGGACTGGCCACCCCAAGCCAGGCCAGCGGTCTCAGATTGACCAAAAGCAAGTAAAGAGGAGAGACTGGTTATAGAAAGGCCAATGAAATCTTTGGTATGACCTTTCCTACCTTTCCTCGGAGAGTCTGGGAGGAAATTGAGAACTGCAGGAAATCCTGGATCTGGGATGAAGCAATGAAACATGTGCATCCTGGGGTTAACCAGCATGTAAGAATAGACTGTTCCACGAAAAGTATACACAGTGGAAGAGAGGCAGGACACTGTTTATGGACAGAGTGAGAATAGTGGACCAGGAGAGGGATGAGAAGTCTCCCACTGTGTGAATTATATGCGGCCATATGGAGTAATAATTCAAGCCCTGACCCCTCTACTATTGGCCTCAGTGTAAGGACCTCCCAGTAATTAAGCCCATGCCTACAAAATGGAGAGCGAGCAGTGATAGTCAATACTGCCACATCTACACTGTGAAGTAACCTTATTGAACTGCCAATATGAATAAACAAGAACTCAGGTGCCCCATATTCTTCAGTCCACAGTGTACTGCCCTATTCAGCAACCATCTACTGGTACCACCAGATGACTTCAGATCAGAGAGGACACCAGCCCAGCTGTTTTCCTGTTCATCGCCTGTAATCGGATGATGCGGACCAGCTGTTTCTCTTTTGTTCCTGTTCTAAGGTTCCTTCTCCAGTTATGACATCAGCCAGCTGTTTCCAGATGTGCACTCCTGTGGGTTCCGGAAGATGTCCACCCAGCTGTATCAGAAGAAATGCTGCCAGGAGAGTCTTGGCAGGGACCAGGTTGGTGATGTACTGAATACTTCAAGAGGCTGGTGAGTCATCAAAATTCTTTTTATTCTATCTTTATGACATTGCAATACACACCTTACACTACAGACTTCAAACAGTGCGTGAACTGTCCGCAAAGACTCTCCCCTTCGGGATTATGGCCTTAAAAGACTATGTTCACAGGCTCCGGCCCAGGAGAGACTCTTTAATGGACTGGCCTTCGGACCTTGTAGTCACTAGTGGGACATTTAGGGCATTCCATCCCCCCAAAGAAGTGTATTGTTATCAATGTCATTTCTGTACTTAATGTATATACTGTCTTTTCTACTTTTCTGAAAAAAAAAAAAAAAATTTCTTTTTGGGATTGTTTAGTGTTCTGTTTTTCCTGTATGGTAAGGGTTGTTGTTGTCACTGTTGTTGTTTAGGTAGATTGTAAATGCAGATTAGGGTGTATTTTTTGTTTTGTTTTTGTCTTTTCTTACAGGTGTTCCTGGAGGACAAAAGAGAAAGGCAAGAAGAGGAGGAGGGCTCATCGGGTTCCTCGTTCAGTGCTTATAGAAATTAAAAGTACTGTTTGTGTTCATAATGTTGTGGTTGCAGGCTGCCCAAGGTCGGGAGGTCCCAGGTTTTGTTTTGTTTGAGATGTTATGTAAGAGGCAGATGGGTTTTCCTAGAGGGTTGGGGGATAGACAGGCTGTGGTCCTCAGTGGCCATAGGGACTGCAGTGCTGATCTATCAGGGCTATGCTCTGGACGGTTCTACCAGAGCCACTAGGTGTCCATAATGCGTGGATAGAGTAGAGGCTGATATGTCAGCTATAGGCCTCTAGGCCCTTAGTGTTGCCTACCTGTGCTTGCACATGGTAGGAGAACCCTGATCACCCCTCCGTAGGTAGCACATAGGGGTGGGATGGCCTAAGGCTGGTGCATAATGACTGGGACAGTCATTTTCCTGTCAAGGACAGTGTAACCCTTTGTTACCTGGTGTTACTAGAATCCCAGTAAGACCTAGTGGTAAGCAGGAAGGCAGCTTGTGAAACTCCAGTTAAATGGGTTTCACACTGTCTCACTCTGTCCTCAGTCACAGCTGAGACTAGAGGATGACATCATAATAGAACTGTCGCAGCTGCATGAGCCACATTTGGAATCTTCAGCTCAGAGTAAGTTTAGAACCTTGGGAATTCAAAGTCAGTCTTCAGTTTGTCCTTAAGCAAACAAGAAGGACAACAGTAGTTGTCTGTTTACCCCCCTCCCTCTGGGGGGGGTGAGAAAAAGTTCTTTGTGGGTTCCAGGGGCAATCCCCTTCTCCCACCCTAGGAAGAAAGCTGCCTGTTTTAATTTAAGTTCAGTCTGTTCATGTATAACAGCAAAGGTTACAGTTTTCGCCTGTGGGGCACCTGCAATGAATGGGTGAGTGTTTGGCCCCATTGGAAGGGGCAAACAACTTATTTTCTTCAGTTAGTTTCAAGTATTGAGGACTGCTATTTGGGAGGTCTATGTCAACTAGAACAAACAAATAGAGCAGTCATCTGTTTAAAATGTTAAAGTTCATTGTAGAGGGGTGCTTCGTGTCATCCACTGTCAATCTACATTTTAAAGTCTAAAGTTCTGTGTGTCCAGAGAAATGGCGGGTATGGGCTGTGGGAGCTGGAGGTGGGAAAACCCCATCTTTAGTAATCAGGTCCACCTCTCTGGTTTCTTCTGTGTTTTGCTACTTGCCTCATAAGCTTGCCCAGTGATGGGGTGGGTACCCAGACGTGGTGCATAACTTGAAAATCCTCTAGAGTCAAAGACTCTAAGTGGTGTGGGAGCCACAGGATGTGAAAATTACTCCTTGTTGGATGGGAGTCTCCTGTTTGATGGGAGTTTGAATTGGAATGAAAACAAAATCTCTCTAGGAGTTGCAGACTTCAAGTGGTGTGGGGAGCCACAGTTTGGGAGCCTCCTTATTTGATGGGATGTCTTTCCAAGTAGAGTCTGGGTTCATTCGCCAAGTGGACCGTCAGTCGGTGGCGGACAGGGGGCAGGCCAGATTGGGCTGTGTATCCAATGCGCATGCAAAGTCCGGGCTGGATGCCTGGTGGGTCCAAAGCCAGACAACTGTTGTATTGTGTTCATTCCTCAAATGGACCGCTGTGTTTAACCTCTAATCTGCATTACAGTTACGTGCCCTTTGGGGACCATACAGAGCTTTGTTTATGTTCAGTGAGTTAATAAATAAAGCCACCTGAAAAAAACCAATTCTGGTTCTGGACATTACAGTTATTGCTTCCTGTATTTGGATTTACTTGGGTGCCCCTGTGCAGAGTAGTCAAACCTAGGTCTCTTGTGCCAGGTAACCTCATCCTTCCCCGAACCCGTAGAGACATATGTATATCCATGTTACAAAAATGGGCATATGCCTTACACTTACATAATTGTACTATCTTACTTCAAGAGGGCTCTTGCAGTAGGTAATTACATATAGGACTGAATCCCAAGCAGTCTGGAACAAAGAAAGGCACCGGGAGGAGGAAAACTACACCAAGAAGCAGTTCTAGCTGTGCAAGCTTCAAGATAAGAGGCCTTGCAGAACAGCCAGCCCAAAGCCTGCTCTCTGATGACAATATCAAACTGTAGTGTTTAGTAAAGGTATGGGCGGAAGTCCAGGTGGGTGGCAGCACAGATATCTGCTGCTGACACATTCTTGAAACAAGCCACTGAGGCAGCTACTCCTCTGGTGAAGTGGCCTCTTACTTGACCCGGGAGGGTCTTGTTGTATTTGTCATAACAGAAAGTGATGCAATGAGCCAACCACTTAGATAGGCATTGCTTAGAAACAGCATTGCCTTCCCGTTAATGAGCAAAAGAGATGAACAGTTGATCAGTCTTTCTGAGATCCTTCGTCCTGTTGGTGTAGTATCTCAGAATCGGTGAACATCCATAGTATGGAGTAAATACCCTCCTTGATTAGAGCACTGCGTGAAAAAGGGGGTAACTCTATGGACTGATTTAGAGTAGACTTCGCTACACTAGGGAGAAACTTAGGGGTTCATGCACAAGCAACATGTTCCTTGTGAAAAATCAAGTATGGAATTTTACACATCAGGGCCTGAGCTCGAAATTCTCCAAGCAAGATGTAATGGCCACCAAAGGAGTCTTCCATGAAAGGAACTTCAATTCTGCAGAAGCTGCCAGTTCAAAGGGAGGCAGAGGAAGTTCCTAGAGAACAAAGTTCAAGTCCCAAAGGGAAGCAGGAGTACATATAGGAGGTCTCAGATGGAGAACCCTCTGAGAAAGGTCTTAGAGACCTCCAACTGAGCGAATGTCTTGTCTGCGAAGGGGACATGATAGTCCGAAATGGCCACCATGTGGACTTTTAGAGAAGAATGACTGAGACCCAGGTCAAACAGATGACGTAGGTACTCCAGCAGAAGCCCCACTGAGCAGGAGAAGGGTTCCACATTCTTGGAAGCAGCCCAGATAGTGAATCTTTTCCACTTCATGGTGTAGGTGGATCTAGTGGAGGGTTTCCTAGCCTCCACCAAAATCTCCGCCACTTGAGGAGAAACCCCAAAACGGGATTGAGCTAAGTCTGCAGGAGCCATGCATGCAGCTGAAGAGATTTGAGGCCTGGATCATTCTTGCTCCTTCTGAAGCTAGTTCCTGCAAGACTTGTGGGATAAGTGGAATTGGGGGAAAGGCATAGACAAATCTGTCCTTCAGTCTAAAGATGGGCGTCTCCAGAAAGCGCCTTGCTCTGGAATAAGCGAGCAGAAGGCAGAAGCTTTGCGTTAGGAATGCTAACAGGTTGACCTGTGGTGTCTCAAAGTCGGAAGATATTGTCTAGGACCCCTGGTCCAGTTCCCACTCGTGAGTCAGAGCAGAAGAGCGACTTAGCTTGTCTGCCAGGGTATTGTCGACTCCCGGAACATGAATTGCCGTGAGGTGAAGGTCGTGTTGTGTTGCCCAATCCCAAGCCCTCATTGCTTCTCTGCAAAGAGGGTAGGACTGAGTCCTCCCCCCCTTGTTTGTTGATGTACCAAACCACACACATGTTGTCCATCTGGACAGCTAGGTGGCCAGGAAGTATGCATTGGTGAAGGGCTTGGAGATGCAACACTGCCCGAAGCTTGAGCACATTGATGTGGAGTGTTTGTTCGAGCTTGGACCAGGTGCCCTGGGTCCGATGGGGACCTAGATGGGCTCCCCAACCTTCACCTGAGGTGTCTGTGGTTAGAGTCTGGGAGGGGGGAGGATGAAAGAAAGGAACTCCCAGAAACAAGTTCTCTCGAACCATCCGCCATTGCAAGTCTCGAAGCATCAGCGAGGAGACTAGAACTGGGTGATCTAAGTCATCCACTAACTGATTCCATTGGGAGCAGAGAGTCCACTGAGATACTCTCATGTGGAGTCGAGCGCGAGGAACTGTTGGGATAGCAGCCACCATGAGCCTGAGAAGGCGAAGGACTGACCTTGCACTGACCCGCTTGCGGCTGGACAACAGACTTATCTGAGTCTGGAGGGTGGACGCCCTGTCCGGTGGCAGGAAGGCCCTGCCAATGGTCATGTCTAGAATCACCCCAATGAACTGTAGTCTCTGGGATGGGATAAGTGAGACTTAAAATGGTTGATGGTAATACCCAGGCAGGCAAAAACCTGCTGGGTAAGGGTGAGGCAGCACAGAAGTTCCTCCCTGGATGAGGCCACCAGGAGCCAATCGTCCAGGTACAGGAAAACCTGCACCCCCCTGGTATGCAGGTAGGCCGCCACCACTGCCAGGCATTTGGTAAACACTCGGAGCGCAGAGGATAGGCCAAACGAAAGTGCCTTGAATTGGTAGTGGTCCCCCTGGAATACAAAATGAAGATATTTGCAATGAGACGGGTGAATGGAAATGTGCAGGTAAGCATCCTGCATATCCAGGGCACACAGCCATTGACCTGACTGGAGAAGGGGCAGAAGGCTCTGCAAAAGCATTCTGAACCTTTTGTACTCCACAAAAAGATTCAGGGAACTGAGATCCAGAATAGGTCTGAGATCTCCTGTCTTCTTTGGAACCAGGAAGAAATGGGAATAGTAACCCGTCCTTGAAGATGAAGAGGACGGGTTCTATTGCTAGCTTCAAGTAGAGCTGAAACCTCCTCCTGGACCAAGAAAAGGTGTTCCCTAGAATATGATGACTTCAGAGGGGGGTGGCGAGGTGGTTTCTGTAGAAACTCTATCGAGTGTCCTTCTGTGATCAGCTGGAGCACCCAAGAATCTGATGTTATCCTCTCCCATCCCGGAAGGTGGAGGGAAAACCTCCCTCCTACCAGTTCCTCCGTGGAGTCCGGAGGCTGTGTGAGAGGGAAGGAGTCAGGTGGTGTGAGGCAGCGCCGCAGCTGAAGCACCCGCTGCTTTTTTTGGCGGGGGGAGCTTAGCAGCTGTGGGGGCCCAACGTTTTGTGGCCCGCCTTCCCTGGGGTTTCTCCTTGGGCCGATTCCGTCTGTGAAAGGGACGGCATTGCAGCTGGTGGGGGCGGTACATGGAGTCAACAGACTTCAGTGCCATCCCCTTCTCCTGAAAATCGGTGATGATGTCCTTGACATCACCACCGAAAAGCACCGACCCCCGGAAGTGCGCTTTCTGGATAGTGGATTGCACTTACGGGACCAACCCTGACACATGGAGCCAAGCATGACAATGTAAGCCTACGGCGAAAGCTGAGCTCCATCCAGCAGTGTCTACTGCATCGTAGGTCGCATGAGCATGTGTCAACTGGCCGGACGTGCAGAGCAGACAAGATCAGCCAACTCCTGCTTGACTTGGGAGTCTGTCAAGGAGTCCAGTTTGGCTTCCACCTGAGTAAGAATGGCCTTCTGGTAGTCCCCCATATGGCTGACATAGTTCAGGGCCCTAATCCCCAGCGTGGAGGAAGCAAAGATCTTCTTTCCATACTGGTCCAGTAGGTAGGATTCTTTGACAGGTGGCGACGAGCTAAGATGTTTTGGGTTGGCCGACCGGCTGTGAGTGGTGCTAATCATTACTGAGTCGGCACAAGGGTGAGAATCTAAAAAATCAGTACCCTCGGGAGCCTGGTATAGCCTATTCGACTTTCGCAGAAGTGGGGCTAGAGCCGACGGCTGTTTCCAGATGGTGGTGACAAGGTCAGTATGAGGCTCTATCCAGGGTGGCACCAAAGCAGTAACAAACTTTTCCACAAGGCGCTGGTCACCTGACATGGGGGCAGTCCCTCACCAGGGACTGCTAGCTAGAAATTTTTCCGTGGGGTCCTGCCACCTGTCGACGTCAGTCCTATATGTAATTACCTACGCAAGAGCCCTCTTGAAGTAAGATCTAGTTTATTGGCAACTGATTATCGGGTGGAATCACAAGAGAGGGACAATCATACATACACAAGCTACTACTTTACTATAAGCAAGAGGAATAATCAGCTGGAACAGCTACACTGTAAGAGCATCTTATTTCTATTTTTATACCTCCCTATAAGAGGGAAAACTCTACAACATAGAATACAAAAACATGAATCAGACGACTGTAACAGCGTCTTACTTATCTTCAGGTATCTACTGCTAACCCTGAGGTACACCTCTCCCTAAAACTTAGGTTTCTAGAATACAGTCATTCCAATACTACAAGAATAGTCTATGCAATAGATGATCGTCAGTTTGTGCACATAACTTTCTCTGTCAATGAAAGAAATGTGGAAACACTCCACTGGTTTCCCAGTGAAACACAGAACCTTGGTGGGAAAACTAAGGATGAAGAAAGGATTTAACAGACCATGGGTCCTCGGCTATACCCCACCTCTCTAGGGTTGCCAGAAAGGAATACAAGATCCAGCTGCAGCCCACTCTAGACTGCCCAGAAAGAATAGGCGAAGCAAACCACCTGGCCACAATCCGCTTCTGGATTGCCCAGTGAAGGGATCAAGAAGAAGAAGAAGGACCAACCAACAGTCCACTTCTGGACTGGAGATATACTCTAAGCTGATGAACACACTGGATCAGGAAAATCTGAACCTTTGGACCACTCTTGGACTCCAGGCAAGCACTCCCTCTGGACCAAAGACACACACTGGCTGATGCTCCCACTGGATCAGGACCTCTGGACCATTCTTGGACTCCAGGCAACCACTGTCTCTCTCTGGGCACTGAAGTGTGTCAGTCTTCTGAGTTCCAAGGCTGGACGAGCCAAGACACTCCCCAAAACAATAAAAAGTACATTGAACTGCAACCAATTTGGAGTCCACGGCCGGACGAGCCAGGACATACTAAAACAATAAACTGAAAGTCACTCAGAGAACTGACACTGATGGGTCGACTGGTACTCTGCTGCGGACGTGAAAACAAGAAAATGGATGGCAGACTTCTGCACTGGGCCAAGCCGTACTGGGAAATTGTGAGAGGAAAATAACAAACGGGACGATGCAACTGTGAGGCGACTGTGGTACGGCTCTTCTCGGATTGACTGTTGTCTGCTTCTGGATGCACTGGAGGATCATTCTTGAATAATGGGTGACATCTGACAGGGCTGCACCGGGGTGAAGTGATTCTGAAGACAGTTGAAGACTGATTCTGATGGTTATCCAGCATCGAAATGCTTGCACACAGCAATGCAAGACAGTTCTAACATTAAAGACTGTTTGTGAATGACTAATAATGTAGGAAAATGCAAACAGAGTCTCAAATTCTGCTGTAGCGGTCAATAACTATATAGTCTCAGTGTCCAGGCCACAGTAAATATACAGGCAATTTATCATACAGCTTTAACCCTAGCTCTGGTGGACCTAACTTTAATGGCGACCCTTCTAGCTAAATCGGGTTCTCCTGTTACTGTGGAAACACTACAGTGAGAAATAGTCTCTCAGGAAGGTTATACCAAAGATGGGTGACCAGGCCCCTTTTACAAAGGAGGACTTACATGGCTAGCTAGGCTCCTATTAAATCTGGGGTCGCTCCTATCGCTGGGCCCCTAACACAGCTGTAAGTCTAAATAACTAGCAACGGGCCCTGGGCCTTGTGGTACCCCTCATTTATTGCTGTTGGGTCTGGTGCCTTCACTTGGCTGGGCCTTGTGCCCTAGTACTGCTAGGCTGGCTTGCCTTAACTGACTAGGCTGGGGTAGCCCTTTACTACTACTCCTACTGGGCTGGCCTGCCCTAACTCACTAGGCCTGGGTAGCCCTTTACTACTACTGGGCTGGCTTGCCCTAACTGGCTAGGCCGGAGTAGCCCTTTACTACTACTGGGCTGGCTTGCCCTAACTCACTAGGCTGGGGTAGCCCTTTACTACTACTGGGCTGGCTTGCCCTAACTCATTAGGCCTGGCCCCTTCTTATTGCTAGGGTCTGGTGCCCTCTCTACCACTGGGCCTGGTACCCTTCTTAAACTGGGTCTGGCGCCCTTTTTAAACTGGGCCTGGTGCCCTCTTTAAACATGGGCCAGATAGCCCTACATTAACTGTGGGCCTGGTGGCCCTTCCTTTACCTGGGCCTGGCACCCTCTCTGAACGTGGGCCTGGTGCCCTTCCTTTGCCTGGGCCTGGTGCCCTTTACTACTATGGGCCTGGTAGCCCTACTTTTACTTCGGGCGTGGAAGCCCTCTTTTATTTCTTGAGCCTGGTAGCCCTCTTAACCCGTGGGCCTGGTAGCCCTACCTTCAAATCCTGGGCCTGGTAGCCCTTTTAAACCTCTTGGGAGCTGAAATATGGCTGGGCCCCTTTAAATCTGCAACTCTCTGAGAGCTGCCACTCAGTCCCATTTCGTCCTGCCTCTCCCATAAATACTCATGAATTTTTCCATTTCCGTGCTGCTGGCCTTCCCCTGGGAGTTGCTACATTCCCCGGCCCTCCTGCATAAATAATGCAGGGTCATACTGACCCACTGCTCCCGCGGCGATTGGCTACGTTTCTTTGTGCCTACTGCGCTCTTTTAACTAACTTAAACAGTCCCTCGCTCTCTTAGGTGGGCAGGTATCATGCTTCATGTGCTGCCGCCGACTCACCACTCTTCTGGGTGCTCTGCGTTGATCGGAAGGCGGGAGGTGTGCTGGCAGTGGGAGGAAGCGTTGCAGGCAACTGGGAGGATGACAGGGAGCCTCGGACAGCTGACAGTTGCACGGTTGTAATGCGGCTCTTCTCTGCCACTGACAGGGAGCCAGATTCAAACTCTAAATGACTCTGGGGCCAATATAAATAAACGATGGGGCTCACAGCCCAACGACCGATCCGGGCTTTTTGGTTTTCTTGTGGTGCCCCGATGGCACCACCAACCGTGACATTTCTTCTGATGTCTTCAGCAACTGGAGAAGGAGCAGGCATGCAAGCAAGCCTAGAGGGATGGCTGCAACACAGGTAAGCCTTTTTCTGGTCCCCCCCAGACCTGCTGCATCCTCTCCCCTCCACAGCTACCAGGATCTCCCTCTTAACTGAACTTTCCTTTTCAAAAACTAAACCTACTGATTCTAGAATGGCTGGAGTGGAATGCTGTGCATGAGCAGCTCAGCACAACATTCCATCCAGGCCATTGTTGCTTATGCTGAATATAAAATCTACTCTTTCACATGCTTTTAGTGCAATGGGCACTTTACAGTGTTTACTGGGAGAAACTGGGGACTACTGGGGCACTTCAGGGGTACCTCTAACTTTGGCATATTACATACCCACTGATTCTCTTTGCCTGTCTATGCCCAGACTACCCATCTTGTGTATCAGCCTTTTATGTGGGACGGTGTTGAAGGCCTTGCTGAAATTGAGGTAGGTGACATCCACCGCTCCTCCGATTCACCTTCTTCGTAACCAAGTCATAAAAATCTAACAGATCTGTTTGACATGACCAATCTGCTGTGGAATCCATGGTGCCTTGGGTCTTGGTCACTGTTGGATTCCAAGTGCCCCACTATTCTTTCTTTAAGAAGAAGAAGAAGAACCAGCATTTATATAGCGCTTTTCATACACAGTATCCCAAAGTGCTTTACAAGCAATGCTAGACTGGAAGTGAAGTGACTGAATGTGTGGTGGCAGCCATATCGCACATCATCACCCACACACAGCCTGGAGCAGTGCTTCAATGATTTTACCCACTACTGAGGTGAGGCTGACTGGCCTACAGTTCCCAGCCTCCTCCCTGCTACCGTTGTTTTGAAGAGGGACTGCATGTACCCTCCAACAATCCTCTGGAATCACTCCTGTGTTGAGTGACTCTGTGAACATAGTCACCAGAGGCACTGTCAGTTCCCCTCATAGTTCCGTTAATATTTTTAGGTGTATGCCATCTGGTCCCATTGCTTTGTCCAGCTTCAGTTTTCTTTCACAGTCTGCATGTCAGACTTACTGTTATCTGCTGAGTTAGCCACGCTGTTCACTGACATTTTGTGTAGGTCCGCTGCCTTCTTGGCAGTCAGGACCATAATGTAAATTATAGCCGCGGTGTTTTTGAATTGGGGAAAACAGTGAAAACTGTCTCAGAATTGCTTTAAACTCCGTTGATTTATGAGCGAGACCTTCCCCCAACGAATTAAGCAAAAATAAGACAAATTGCTGAAATAAAATATACAAATTTTAAAATAAATAAAGTGAACAGAGGCTGTACTCTAAGGTGTCCATTCCAGTCAGCGCCTTGTACGTGCCTCTTGGATAGACATTTGATACCCTACTGAGCAAGTTCAAAACAAAAATTTCAAAACCACCATGTGACTGGCACAATTCTGTTGAATGGGGGCAAAGTTATCAATATATCTATATATGGTATGCAATATATATATATATATATTCAATGCAAAAAACTACGTTAATGCATCAGTTAGGATTTTTATTAAAGTGCAAAAACCTGTAAAATTGACGTTAGGCTTACCAACCCTACCACTACACCCCACCCTCCTCCACACCAACAGTAGTTGGGGTGTGTCTAGAGCTGTAAGCACTAACTCTCACTCCATTCCATATGTAAACAAGATGAGATGGTTCAGAATAGGAGAATGGGGTGGGAGTTAGGCCAATAACTCAAGGCACACCTAACCTGTTTGGTGTGGGGAAAGTTGAGCAGGTTTTGCACTTTAATAAAATCTAATTGATGCATTAACGAGTTTTGCAATGAATCACCCTCCAATTGGGAAGGTGGATTACGGGGGGGGGAGAACAACCAACATTTTTTACATCTGATGCCTAGCTTGCAGTATGGCATCAGAAGACATGTTGCTTTACACAATAGAGGCATACTAAGAGACAGGGACCCCCTTGTAATTGAGATGGCACAATCTGCACCATTTAAACAAACAGCTTACAAGTTATTTCAAATAAGAAAACATTACCTGAAAAGAGGAACATATTTTTCTTCTTGTCCCCTTCACTTGCCAAATTCAAACCAGTAAAGGCATTTTGAGCTGTCTGGACTACAAACCCATTCATAAGCCATGCAGAGTAATTCTGTGCTACATCATTCTGCATTCAAAACCATGCCAAACTCCATCTCTGGTGATTCTGCAAGCACATTTTCTGCCATCAGAAACACCATACCAGACCCAACTTACTCAGACTATTTTTACACATACCAAAACAACCTGAACACCAGTTCTCTCCAAACAAGCACAAATATTTATGAATACATCTTGTAAATGAGGACTCTCTCCATATGTTTCTAAAAGCCACATTTGCAAAACGAGGAAAAAGAAAACCTCTTTCTGTTTTCTTGTGTAAGGCTATGCAAGCCAAACAATTCTGAAAGCAGATCTCAGCCTGCCCTCCCTTACAGAAAACTAGAAACACATTCCCCTTTTCATTTTTCCATGTGCTGTTTTGTCTCAGTAGCTGAGTGAGATGTGACTATGGAGTATCAAAGCTCACATTGTTCAGTTCAACAGGAGCTTGAAAAACTTGAAACAGGTGGAATTCACATAGCAGATTGCAGGACTGCACATTCACAGCATGTACTTTAGTTCATAGGAACCTCAGCACGTTTTAAAGCAAGTAACAATTGGATATATGTGGTGTGTGTAAGTAATAGATAGAAACCACACCCTGACGTGTCAGATCAGGGTCAGAAATTATTTAGAGTCTTAGAAGAGACAGACAGTGGCTGGCCAGCCCATTAGAAAAAGATGAGCAAAAGGTCCAGTTAGATAGGTGAAAGAGTGTGTGGCATGCTGTGATTCCATTTTGACTCACCTCACCTTGTTAATGAACACCACTGTTGAAAAGAGGCATTGCTTCCAAAACCTTTTTCTTTCTCTCTTCAAGGTCAGACCAGGTTCCTCCTGGATCCCAAGGCTGCTTCTGTCATCGGTCACGTCCAGTGTTCCGAGGCTGGCTATCAGTCTTACTGTCCTCCTCCTTCGAAGACAGCAATTCTGATGATAAGGCAAACAGTTTAGTTTTCACATGACCCCTCAGGATAACACCTTTCTGATCATGTTTCTTGGCTGCAGACCCAGTCAGCCCACAGACCAGATCAGTCTGCAATTTCACGGTCTGCACAAAATCAACTCACCCTCCCTGGGAGGGCAGGAAATTTAAGATGTCTAGTTTGAGCTCAGTGCCAATGACAATTTTTGAGAGGTTCCCCTTTTCCTGCACTAGCCAAGAGTCCAAGGTGTACTGATCCATCTTGTCCTCAACAGCTAGACAGTTACACATTTGGGATATGGAATACCACAGATCAATGCCACTAGGTGAATGGGGAGGTGTAGGTCAGAGCACCGTCATGATTCCCAGTCTCATTCATAGCACACAGGGCCTGCAAGATCGACCATACGGGCTGAACAGGTGGGCATACCTTTGAGCACCTTTGTGGTTCCCGTGCCACTTTGTCTGTTTACCTATTAGCATATTGGTTCAGTTCTGTCCAAACAGGTCCTGCCTACAGTCACCATTTGTTGCCTTTGCTTGGCTGCCAGATTCTAGACCTGTTGGCAAAACATGACACAAAAGCCAGGTCTCGCAGAGTAAAGAGTTATTCCCCAAATACATGTAAAAAGGACAGCTTACCACAGCTGAGAGTTCTAAACCCCCTTACACTGTAGTGTCATCATACAAACTCAGAGGAAAACAGTCTTACACAAAGTCATATACTAGAGGTAAAAAGAAGACAGAGAATACAGCAGTTCTATTGGTGAACAGCATTGGGCAGTTGCACTAAGGACAATGAGATCACCTCTTTCTCTTACACGTATACCGTGATAATATAGCTGACTAAAGCTATTTTGGTAGTGCTGATTTTTGCAGTAGGGCAAATAGCTGTAGGTGGTACTGTAACATCACCACATAATCATGCTGGCTAACAGTAGCTGGGCACATAGTGAATTATTGCAAAAATAAAGATTAGCTTAGGAAAAACAACTGCAGCATGGGTCCACATGAGCAGTGCTGATACTGATAAGGGCACAACTAGCCATTCCAAGGACTGGTGATGGCCAGTTCTGTGTTACAGTACAAAAATGTCTAGTGAGGCATGATAATAAACAGCTGCATTAGCAGAAAAGAAACAGAAATATGCCATCAGAATAAGGCCTACATAGCAATACTAAAATTTTTGGGGCCAAAGGTTACCTAGCACACTAGCCATGTTAGAATACTATTACCATATGCACATATGTATTACAGAAGCACAGAGTATTACATTACATTCTACCTTGCTTTGCATAAATGTATGTATACCATATGCTGCACTAAGTATGTGTGTGTGAGCATACATGAGGGTCTGTAGGGCATGCAGGTCTATAAGCCCAACATACAATTGGCCAGTGATTATTTGGAAAGTTCTTCAGCTGGCAGTTTAGTTCCCCCTGAACTTCTTTCCAGTGCTTTTACTGTGTCATTTGCTGTCACTTCTGCCCTCTCCTTCACCCACAGGCTGTTTGTGATGGTCTCCTTTGTAGCTTTTTCCGTGAGGGCTTCCATGCCAAAGGGTTCTCATGGGGACTCTTCATCAAACTTTTTCTTCTCTTCCTCCAAGTCTTCATAGCTGTTGTGCTTCCTGGTTACAAAATACTTTACAATGCAGTAGATTATGTATCACAGGGTATTGAACACCACTTCGGCCTCGAACAGAGAGGTGGGCTCCACATCACTGAAAGCTAGCATACCCAGTGCTGATGGTGGTGATACTCTTGACTATCCTGATGAAGCTGGTGGTGATGCCCAAGTTGATTTAGGTGGTGAAGTTCATGGATCAATCAATGAGGATGCAGGCAATGAAGGCGCAAGTCATGGCTGGGTCCAGTCAGCACTTGAAGGACCAGACAGGCTGATGAAGAAGCAGATGATGAGCAGTGGTGAAGCTGTGACAGCAGTGGCATACTGGATGGTGAGGGGCCCATAATCACTATTGTTCCATGTCTACTGGATGGTCACCGGGTAGGCAGCATGGACAATCAATCCTAGCACACCAATGACACAGCCAATGGGGTCTCCAGTGAGATCTCTGGCTCTGACATAAGAACAAAAAAGATTAAATTATTGAGAGAACCATACCAGATATAAAAAAGGAAGACTGCTGCAATTTATAGTCAGAAAGATATATGCAGTGCATTGACCTGGCTACATATATAAAGAAAATTCTTTGCAAAAAATCTACGTTAATGCATCAGTTAGGGTCGATATCAAACTGTAAAAAGGAGGTTAATATGACATTAGGGTTTCCAATCTTAACACGCCACCCCCACCCTGCATACACCAGCGGGCGTCGGGGTGTACCTTGGGGTCGTCAGCCTTAACGTTCACCCCATTCTCCTATACTGTACCTATCTCAGTTTATTTACTTATGGAATGAGGTGAGCGTTAGGGCTGACAACCCCACGGAACACCCCCAACAGCTGTTGGTGTGTGCAGGGTAGGGTGTTAGGGTTGGAAACCCTAACGTCATATTTTCCTCCTTTTTACAGGTTGATATCAACCCTAACTGATGCATTAACATAGTTTTTTGCTAAGAATTTCCTTACTTTTTGAGACAGTGTACTCGTAGCCTTATTTGCCTGTGGGAGTGCAGGGCCCACTTCCATTTATAGGACAACAATGACTAAACTGGAAGCATAGCCATCTTATTACTCCACCTCATGTACCTGGTACAGAAAATTTTTGAATCCCTGCCAAAATGTAATTCTGTACAGCTACAATGCCATTCTGCGTCACAGGTGTGAAAACACATTTTAGCCAGGATATGAAAAATAAAGCTGATACATACATGAGGTGGGGTAATAAGAAGTCTATGTTGAAAATTTAGGGTCAAAATTTTTAAAATTTCCACCGGCCCAATGGCAGTGAGGGTTGAGGTGCTGGATGCTACATCTCACACCATGCCGGTGACCTGGGTTCGGCAATGAGCCTGGGTTATCAGGGGTCAACCAGGGGGAGGAGTACTGAGCATCCCAATGGATGCTCTCCTCCTCCAGAGGGGAGGGACACTTCGGGCTGTGCTGGCGCCCGTTGTCCTACTGCTGGTGTAAGCACGGGTGGCAGGGCTCTCACAGCTCCCATGAGTCACGGGAGGGGAAGGCACTGTTAGACACTTGACTATGATGTGTATTCAAGAACAACTCCCTGGTGTTGAGCGCCATGATGTTGGGATTCCGGAAAGCCAGGATCAGGCTGAATACCGGAGAAGGTGATGGTATCCCCAGGGCCAAGGCTAGGGACAAAAAAAATATATATATTAAAAATGTCCAAAGTTACGGGCATGCATAACAAAATTGCAATGAATGGTCATAACTTTGCCATTTTTTCATATTTAGACCCCACATTTTCAACATAGACTTCTTATGACCCCATCTTATGAACAATATGACTGTCATTACACAAATCCCAACCAAAAGATTAAATTGCCAAGCAACTGCAAAATCTCTTTTCGGGCAGGAATTGCGTAATGACAATCATATTTTTCTTGAGGTGGGGTTCCCAAAATGCTGTGTTGAAAATTTGAGGTCAAAAGGTCCAAAAATGTCTGAGTTATGTATAAAAGTTGAAACCCCCATTGAAATACATTAAACCGCATTTACCTTAGTTTCTCATATTGCAGTCGCCGGTTCCAACAGCAAGACATGTCTTCGATCGGAGAGTGGATCTCAAACCTGGGACCCATTGAGGTGAGTGAGGGTGTGGGGGTGTACTGGGGAGTGTGCGGTGGTGGGTGCTGAGTGGAAGGTGGGGGTTGGGGTCAGATCACCGAGGGGCCTTGAGAAAAAAAAAAAAAGAGGAACTTTTTTTTCTTTGCAGGCATGGGAGCAACTGGCAGGTGGAGGTGGCACTAGACACCATGGAAAAAATGGGACCAGTGATCAGAGGGTGCGGGGTGCCACTAGACATCAGGGAACAAAGGCTTCAGTGATTGGAGGGTGGGGTGGTGCCACTAGACACCAGGGATATTAAAAAACAAAATAAGAGCACGATCGGAGGGTGAGGGTGTCATTAGACACCAGGGAACTAGAAATGAAGAACAGGATCATGATCGGAGGATGGGGAGTGCCTCTAGACACCAAGGAACTATAAACAAAACTACTGGGGATCACGATGGGAGGGTGGGGGGCTGCCACTAGATACCAGGGAACAATTAACAAAACATAGGGGATCGGGATACGAGGGTTGGGGGTGCCACTAGACTCCAGGGAGTATTATAATAAAACATTTTCAGGGTAATTATGTCTTTTAGGGGTGAAAATGATATTGCCAGTTACTGGTTTATGTAAGGATCATTCGATCAAAAAATAACCGCTCAAACAGTAAAGTTCGAACTGTAGAGAACTTTGAATGGTTATTTTCCGATCAAACTGTCTTTACCTAAGCAAGTGACTGGCAAAATTATTCTCACCACAATAACTGATAGTTGCAGTGTTTATTTAAAAATACTAATAAAAGAATCCAAGTATGTACAGGAGACCTATTACAGGTCTTGTTCATTAGTTACCAGATGACACTGCATAGCTGTAATTCCTTGATGTATGTCCTGGACTGTTGCAGCTCATCACCTACTGATGTATCTCTGAAATGTACATCTTGTTGTTCCTGGACATATGCGTATTTACACCTGGTAATCAAAAATACACACACACACACACACAGTATACCATCCTGGATTACACAGAGCTGTTCATGTTGAGCTGACTGGGAGGAGAAGGACCTAGAGATCTGAATTTAAACCCCCAACTCTTATCAAGAGTCAGCTTTAGTCACCCCTCAGATTTCACCAAAATGCTGGCAATCCATGGTGCTGTGGGGTTAGAATAGGAGATCTGGGTAGTTAGCTACAGGAAAGAATAGCTCTTGATAAAGTATTAACACAGTCTGTCAACCCCAAAAATCACTGGTGGCAGTAAACTCATTCTGGGTCATATCGTGAGTCCCGGGAGTGGACCCAGGTAGTGGCATAGAAGTGCTATAAAAATGGAGTTATGCAGTTTCACACCATCTCCTTTCTGACAAGAGGTTATTGGTAGAAAAATGGAAATGGGGGGGCCTCTGCAGACTACTCCCCTGCACACCACCCTTCCAACATTGGGGAGGCCCCCACAGTAACAAGTCTCCACATCTCCTCCACCTGCCAGATTAGTGACACCCCGGTTAGAAGGGGCATGTGCTGGACAGAGATAAGTGCCGTGCAGCCCCACTAGAAGAGGTAAACACTGGACGATTCTGTGGACTGGGAGTAAATTGCCTGTTGATGCCTGAACCAGAGAAGACAAATGTGGAGGACTTTATGAACAGAACTGCCTGGATGAGGGGCAGACTAAGAGCCAGGTGATTCTTATCTGCCAACAAATTCTATGTTTTTATGATGTGACAGAATCAGAGCAGACAACTTCTGGAGGACAGCACAAAGCACCTTGTACAGGTGCTAAACCAAAGGGCAAGTGCTGGAAGGCAAAGAATGAAGTGTCTTGGTGTGCCCATGCCAGAGGGAGTAAATTGCCATAGGGCCTTATGGGAACACTGGGGGATTTGGTGAATGGCATCTAGTGTAATGGTCAGAGGGATAGGGGTAAACAATGGTGTAGGATAGAGAGGGTAAGGCCTACACAGGTCAAGTAAGGGCAACTGAAACACACTGTAGGGTGGCAATAAAGGCAACACCCTACTTAGAATAGAGGAAGAAAGCGAGTACATGAAGCCGACTATCCTAGATTAGCAAGGGACAAAAAAGCAGGGTTGGATTGAAGGAGACCCATATCTAGGGTAAGGGGTCAAACACAAACTCAGAAGGGGAAGGTAAAGGGAAGCCAAGATGAGGTTAATAAAAAGGAAAGCCAAAGGGAAAGGCAGGGAGGCAAAAAGTCAGGAGGATAAATAAATCATCGGGCATGGGAGGGGTGCACTGTAATGGGTGCAGGGCTGCAATCTTCAGAGACACATTCTAGAGACTGAGGTGTTGCCCCATATACATGCACCTCCCTGGACTGAGGACAAAGGTTGCTGGATTCCAGGTCAAACTGGTGCAATTACAGGGCACTATCTGCCTCAGTCAGAGGCCACCTAATTTGTAGTCACTCCTTCAAACAATACCAGCAAAGAAGCAGAATGGCTGGACCTTGGTGGTCTCTGGGAGGGTAGGGGGAAACAGAGGATCTATGGATCACAATAGGGTCCGGAAGCTGGAAACCCATTATTCCTACCCAAATCTACAGACCCCCAAATCAGGAGGAAGCCAGGGATAAGGAAATCCTGGAAACCATCCTCCAGATGTCAGACAAAGAGGACATGGTGCTGGTGGGGGATTTCAATCTGCCTGACGTAGATTGGAATACCCACATAGCAGCATCACAGAAGAGCAGGGAATACCTAGTCACACTAGAGAAAGCAGGCCTAAGTCAACTAGTGACATCACTCACAAGGGGTAACATGGTTTTAGATCTGATATTCACAAATAGCGATAGGGTTACGGGTGTCGAAGTAGGGAACTACCTGGGCAACAGCTCCATAGCCCCTTGAACTATCCTGTCACGGGGTGTTGTGCACTCCAGGCCCACTGCACTTACTCTCCTGGTCACTGGACTAGATTTAGGATAATGTAATGCTATTTTTGTTAGTACCTGCAACACCACTGTATGTAAATCTGACTCACTCACTATATGTATATGCTCTATCTTAACTCTCCCGGACCGTCTGTAACCTTCCCCGGGCGGGTGTCTTTTTTACTGGTTGCCTTTTTTCACTATATGATATGTAATACTCTTCGTGTTCAATACCAATCTGTCACTGTACCTGTTATCCAAGCTTGTAACCCTCCCGGGTCGCACCTGAAAATAGGCACCTGGCTGTCTAGTGTGACTTACCCGGTCAACAAAAGCAAATAAATAAATAAACAGCGATCATAACACGGTATGGCTCAGGGTAAAAAGGACTGTAGACTCCACACACTCCAAACTGAAGATCCTCGACTTTAGGAGGGCAGACTTCTGAAACATGAAGGCCTGCCTAAGAGACAACCTTAGTAACTCAACAGAAGGGAGCGTTGGGGAATATTGGACAAGGTTAAAGGATGCAATAACCATGGTCACATCACAGTGTGCCTGTCAGGTTAGTAAGAGCAAAAGGAGGAAAAACTCACTATGGTTTTCCAGGAAGGTGGCAAACATGGTGAGAGAAAAGCGCATAGCCTTCAGAAAGTACAAGGAGTTGGGGAACAAAGTGGACAAACAGAATATAAACAGAAACTAAAAGAGACATTGAAAGTGATAAGAAATGCAAAGGCTCAAACAGAGGTTAACATAGCTCAGGAAGTAAAAACGGGTAACAAAACCTTCTACAAGTACATACATGAAAAAAGGAAGACCAAAGGGGGCATTGTTAGAATCACAAAAAAGACAGACAGACCACAGAGCAAGACAGGGAGAAGGCAGAGGCACTCAGTGAGTAGTTCTGCTCACTCTTCACACAGGAAGCAGATAGTAACAGACCAACAATAGGAATAAAGAAGTGTCCAATTGAAGGAATAGACATGGGTCCCTTCTCAGAGGAAAGGGTCCTAGAGGAAATAGACAAGTTAAAGCTATAGATAAAGCTATGGGGGCCAGATGGGATACACCCAAGAATACTGAAAGAACTAGGGAGGGAACTGGCAGCCCCCTTAGCAGTGCTCTTCAACAAATCATTAAGGAGCGGGGAGGTGCCGGAAGATTGGAAGAGTGCAACAGTAGTACCACTCCACAAGAGTGGAAGCAGGTAACAGCCAGGTAACTACCGTCTGGTTAGTCTAACAGCAGTCATGGAAAAACTGATGGAGTCCCTACTGAAGGAAAGAATCACAGCATTTTTGGAGCAAACTGGTCTGCTCGACAAAAATCAACACAGTTTCATGGCAGGGAGGTCCTGCCAAACAAACCTGGTTGATTTTTTCAATTGGTCACCAAAACAGTGGAACAGGGTGGGGCAGTGCATGTGGTTTACCTGGACTTCAGCAAAGCTTTTGAATCTGTTCCACATAGGAGACTAATCGAAAAGCTGGAGAACATGGGAATTGGGCCCGAAGTTACAAACTGGGTCAGAAACTGGTTACATTGGATAACTGAGAGTGTATTAGTAAATGGCACTCTGTCTGTGGAGGGGAGGGTGATTAGCAGGGTCCCGCAGGGCTCAGTTCTGGGGCTGATCCTCTTCAACATATTCATCAGTGACACTGCGGATGAACTGAAGGGAAAGGTGTGCCTGTTTGCAGATGACACCAAAATTGGCAACATGGTAGACACAACAGAGGGACAGCAAAGCATGGAAGCTGATCTCTGAAAACTGGAGTGATCCAAGACCTGGCAATTGAAATTCAATACCAAAGAATGCAAGGTCATGCACCTGGGACAGCATAACCCAAGGAAACTGTACTCAATGGGAGGGGAGCAGCTAGTGGCTACCAGGCAGGGGTGAGACCCAGAGGTGATCATATCAGATGACCTCAAGGTCAGCAGACAATGTGAAAAGGCAGCACTAAAGGCTAGTTGTATCCTGGGATGCATAGGGAGGGGCATCACGAGCAGAAGGCATGAAGTATAGCCTAGAGGTTAGAGGAACAAGCTTGATACATCCAGCAGACCAGACCTGAGTCTGAATCTCACAACCTCCACCTGCATACTGTGTGACTCTGAGCAAGTCACTTAACTGCCCAGTGCTCCCAGGTCGCCCCTGAAAACAGGCACTTGTGCCTAGTGGGCCTTACCCAGTTACCAAAGACTTATAAATAAATAAATCAATGTAAGTAATCGTGCCCCTGTATTGGTCCCTGGTCAGGTCTCACCTGGAGTATTGTGTCCAGTTCTGGAGGCCACACCTCAGGAAGGACATAGATAGGCTGGAGGCGGTTCAGAGAAGAGCAACAAAGATGGTGCAGGGCTTGCATCAGAAACCATACAAGGCAAGAATGGATGACCTCAAATTATACTCCCTAGAACAATGCGGGAATCGTGGGGACATGATAGAAACATTCAAATACCTTAAAGGCAACAACAGGGTGCATGTGCAGAACCTCTTTCAGGTAAAGGACTACAGCAGGACTAGAGGGCACAACCTTGGACTGAAGGGAGGAAAGTTCAGAAGCAATACGAAGGAATTCTTCTTCACGGAACACGTTGTGGAACCACAGAATAGCCTGCTGGAGGGGGTGGTGGGAGCCAAGACAGTGGGGGAATTCAAGCGAGCATGGGACAGACACTGTGGGATACACAAGCAGGCAGCTAAGTAGGGGGGTAGGAAGCCAAGGGCAGACTTGATGGATCATACAGTCCCCATCTGCCGACAACTTCCATGTTTCTGTTAGTTAGTTTTTATTTATATAACTGCACGCTTTTCTGTTTATTTTAGAAATATATGGAGTGCAGAACGCAAGGAAGGGCTGCTGACAAATCAGTCTCTTCAGTACTGTGGGGTGAAAAATTAAAAATGCAAGATTGGTAACTGGATGCCCCATTTCACAGCTTAATTAATGTAAAAAATTGCACAGTCTGCTACTTTTAAGTGATCTGTTCATCACTCTCCAGTCACTAGCTGCAGGTTGAAAGGGAATTGGGTACTATGATAATAGTCACCATAGTTACAACTGTTGGGTCAGTACCATGGCTTAGCTAACAATTATAAATATGGAGCATGGTAATACTACTGTGTTAAAGTTTACAGATAACCATGAACAAATGAGTGGCTGAGAGCACTGTATATCCATTGAATACTCATTGGTTGTTAGTCAAAATAAAATACTGTATGTTGCCACGTTAACACATGGGGCACAGTTGTATCAAAACAGGCTCCTCTTGGGAGAATTATTTTAAGTGAGCCAAATGGCATGCTTCATGTAATTACAATTGCAATAGATTTGGCCCAGTGGTACTGAGGGTTGAGGTGCTGGATGTCACACCTCCCACCATGTCAGCGACCAGGGTTTGGGAACAGACTTGGGCTGCCGGGGGTCAACAGGGGAGGGAAGGGATTGAGCTTCCAGTGGACTGCTCTCCCTTCCCGGGGTGGGCTAGGGGATTTGCACTGCTCCTTAGCAGCCTCTGATGGAGATCAGGGACCTTGCAAGAAAGCGGTGCCATAATTCGGGGGTGGAGTGGCGGCAGGCATTGGCACGTCAGTGCCAGGATGTCATTGCATGTACGCACTTCAAGGGAGCAACCACAATTGAAATACCCCAGAGGACCAGGGAGGTGACGAGGGCTCCAGGAGCCTAGCCCACATCCCCAATGCCGGATCATCCCTCCACTGGCTCTCCCAAGCCCATCCAACTAGGACTAACCCTCTAATCTCAGAAAGGCCACCAGGCAGGTGGGGCGAGCCCTCCCTGGGGGGGTGATCTGGGGGTCTGGAGGGTCCTTGGGAGGGGGGGTGCTCTAATCTCACTCCTGGAGGAGGGGAATCTCAGTGGGGAGTAGAGGCAACGGCTGAGTGGGCATTTCTGAAGATGCCCTGGTCCACTGGAGCTAGTAAAAAGACTCTACAAAAAAAAAATTACAATTGCAATAGACACATGAGCTCCTTCTCCATCATTTAAATGGTTTAAATATAAAGTATGTATGTCATGTGTTGCTGAACAAGAGACAGGAGTTTTACTTTAGGCCCTGAATGCAGGCAACTCAGTGCCCAATGCCAAAAGAAGGCAGAACAAATTCACTTTCTGGACCATTGTCTGGCAATATTTACTGGCCTATTCGGATGTCATATGATGACTGGCTGTCAGAAGGGTCCTAGAGGCTCTACGGCATAATAAATTTAGAAACTCCATCTCTAAGTCATAATTAGATCGCCATGAGGTGGCTTGTTGTGTCCTTTAACAAAGCGGATTTATAGCAGAAAAAAGAGATTTTAGATAATCAGGCCGACTCACGGAGGCTAGTTGTTACAGTAAGATTTGGGTACTGGCAACTTTTTAAAAATAGGTGCCACAGTTTCTTTCATACCTGTACATAACAAAAGAGTTTAAGTAGCTGTGTGGCTGATCTTAGTTTGTGTACCAGAAGATATGGGTTAGACCCAGTGAGATAGCTCACCCTAGCTATTGAGACAACTGGCACACCATGACGTTGAGAGCGCTATTATTAGTACTCAGCAGTGTAATTTAGATACTGTTATGCAATGATCTTCAGTGCTAACCTTCGCCTATTGTAATTGGTGGCATTTAAGTCTAAAAACAAAAGGATAATGCTTACTAACCTAGTGGTGCGATTTTACAGAAGTGTAAAGAGGTGTGGCAGAGAGATTCCTCTGTTCAAAGCAGTCAGCTAGTACCCTTTGGGTAATATAAGGTGGGTCATCGGTACGTGTTTCATAGTATAACAGTTCAGAAAATAAATTAATTTTATACTGTTCAGGTTGGTTAGGATAGTCTTACTATTTTTTCTGTTCTAACATAAGTTTACTATAGCTTAGAGTTAATATATAGCTGATATTAGTGTCAAGTGTTTTAGTTTCTGTATTGCTGTACCTGTTTGTTAGTGGTTCCAATAACTGACGATTAATCTTATTGCCCTTTTATAATTACAACACCACTGCCTTCACTGTTAGAAATATTGTCTGCTAAACAAACCATTAATATTGTGTCATTGAATTTTAAAGGGTGCAATAACCCAGCGAAAAGGACAAAGGTTTTAGCATACCTTAAATCTATGAGAGCAGATGTAGCCTTTCTTCAGGAGACACATTTATCTAGTGAGGAAACAGCTAAGCTTAAAAAGTCTTGGGTAGGAGTAGTTCATGGTAGCTCATTTAATTCAGAAAGCAAAGGGGTATGCATGCCTTTCCATAAAAGCTAGCTGTCGTGAAAGATTCTACCATCAAGGATCCAAAGGGCAGGTTTATTATTGTCGATGTCATACTAGTGGACAGGACATTGTCATTGGTAAACATTTATGCACCTAACAGTAATCAGTCTGAGTGTTTTGCTATGTTGAAACAATCATAACAAGCATTTGTCAATGCCGAACGTTTGCTTGCTGGCATTGGCATTAGCAGTGTAGGAGTTACAGAGCTGCGTAATAGGAATGGCAGTGAAGTATTGAACTGAAGCCAACCCCATCACCACCCTGCAGATAGTGACAGGCATTGGGGTGTACCTTTGGGTCATCAGGCATAACAGCCACGTCATTTCACCACACCCTACCGTGCAGACACCGACAAGTGTCATAGTGTACCTTGGGGTCTTTGGCCCTTATGCGCACCCCATTCAACCAGGAAATATTGTGAGATGGGTGCGGTATAGGAGGATGGGGTGAACTTTGGGGCCAAAGAGTCCAAGGCACACCTCGATGCCTCTCAGTGGCTGCAGGGTGTGGGTGGGAGTGGAATGGAATGAGCATTGCAGGTGACAATCCCAAGTCACAGCCCTGATGCCTGTCATTCTCTACAGGGTGGGGTGTCATAGTCAGAAACCCTAACGCCTCAGGCTTTCGTTGGTATTTTCACTCTAAATTTTCAACATGGGTTTTTTGTGACCCCCACCTCATGAACAGTGGCAATATCAGTTTGTTAGCCGAAAGCTGCTTTTGCACAGCGACTACGACATTTGTCACCACAGGTGCAAAAACACATTCTGAACAGAATGTGAAAAATGACAGCTGTACTGTTCATGGGGAGGCGTAAAAAATGGCAATGTTGAAAATCTGCAGTGAAAATATTTAAAAACTGGTAAAGTCACGAAGGTGAAAAAGCTAAAACCACAGTAACTGCACCTCGTGAATGTAATTAGTTTGGGGAATTGTTTATAGCAGATTGTCAACACAGGCATTTTGGGACCTCCGGTCATGAACAGTGTCATTGTGATTTTCTTTATCTGTCCCGAACAATGATTTCCCACAGCAACCACGCATTTCTGTGCTGAAAGTGTGAAAACACATTTCAGCCATGTTGTGAAAAATGACAGCTGTACTGTTCATAAGGAAGTGTGGAAAAATGGCACTGTTAAAAATGTGTACTGAAAATATTACAAATTCATGAACTTAGGAGGGTGCGTGGAAACTGCGCAATGCTCACTTGTAACAGTCATTTTTAGGAATATTTTCACCAAATTTTCAAAATAGCCATTTTAAGACCTCTGCTCATGAACAGTGTCACTATGATTTTCTTAATGTGTCCCATACATTGATTTTGCACACCGACTGCACCATTGTGCGATACATGGGCGGAAACATGTTTTGGGCAAGATGTGAAAAATGACAGCTATACTACTCATAAGGAGGCGTGGTAAAATGGCAATGTTGAAAAGCTGGAGTGAAAATATTGAAAATTTGCGAACTTATGAGTGTGCGTAGGATCAGCGCGACAAACGCTCGTAAAACAGTCATTTTGGGGAATTTTTTCACCAAATTTTTAACATAGCCATTTTAAGACTTCTGCTCATGAACAGTGTGACTGTGATTTTCTTAATGTGTCCCATACATTGAGTTCGCACATCGACTGCGCCATTTTGTGTGCTACATGTGTGGAAACACATTTTGGGTGAGAAGTGAGAAATGACAGCTGTACTGCTCATAAGGAGGTGCGGTAAAATGGCAATGTTGGAAATCTGGAGTGAAAATATAGAAAATTTGTGAACTTACGAGTGTGCGTAGGAACAGGGCAACGCGTGCTCATAAAATAGTCATTTTTGGGAATTTTTTCACCAAATTTGTAACATAGCCATTTTAACACCTCTGCTCATGAACAGTGTCACTTTGATTTCCTTAACGTGTCCCGAACATTGATTTCGCACACCGACTGCGCCATTGTGCGCTACATGCACGGAAACACATTTTGGGTGAGGTGTGAAAAATGACAGCTGTACTATATTGAGGCAGTATAGCGCAGTGGTCTAAGGCTCTGAGCTGCAAATTTGGTGACATCCAGCAGACCTGACCTGGGTTTGAATCCCACAGCTTCCACTTGCATACTGTGTGACCCTGAGCAAGTCACTTAACCTCCTTGTGCTCCCAGGTCGCTCCTGTAAAAAAGCTTTCAGCTTAGTGTGCTATACCTGGTTAAACAACTAAATAAAATTAAAAAAAAAAAAAAAAAAAGGAAGTGGTCAAATGGCAATAGTTGAAAATCCGGAATGAAAATACTAGAAAATTAGCAAACCTATGGCGTGCGCTAAGGAACAGTGCAATGCATGCTCATAAAATAGTCATTTTAGGAATTTTTCACCAAATTTTCAGCATAGGCTTTTTGAGAGCCCACCTTATGAACACTGGCACTGTCATTTCATTAATCAGTCCCAAAAGGTGATTTTGTGCAGTGACTGCGAAATCACCTTTCGGGCCTGATTAACGCCATGACAGTGACAGAAATCATGAGGAAGGGTCCCAAAAACCCCATGTCGAAAATTTCATGCCAAAATTCCAAAAATGTCTGAGATATGCAGCAAAGTTAGAAAAAACCTATTCATTACATATATACAGCTTACGGCATTTCCTCAGTTCGTGGTTCGAGCTTTGAAGGTGCAGACATGTTCGATCCGCGAAGACCATCACGCTGAGGTCCGGAGGTAAGTATGGGGTGAGGGTGTGGGGAGGCAGGGTGCGCGGTGGGTGGGCGTGGGTGGGGCAGAGAGACAGCGAGGGACCGTTTTTGTGTTGCAGGTTTGTTTTTAACAAAGGAGAGCGACACAGGCGTTTGCCACACTGGGGTGGGCTCCCAGCGTAGCACAAGGACAGCTTGTGGGGCGTGGGCGACAGGGGATTGGGCACCCCGTCAGCGACAGCATCTGTTTGCCATGCTGGGTGGGCTCCCAGCGTGGCACCTGTACTCTGGAGGGGACAGTGGAACCGATGGGGATTAGCCACCCCGTCGGCTATCATCGTGTACGCATGGGGTGGACACCGGCGTGGCATGTACAACTCTGTTTGGGCGCAGCACAGCGGCGGGGATGGGCAACCCCATCGGCTGTATATAGTGCGGGGGGCAAGCACAGTATGCGTGTGTGTGTGCGTATGTGTGTAGGGGAGTGCATGAGCAGGCGATATCTTATCGCTGCTCACTGAAGTGTAGCTCCCCCTTTCAACTGTACGCCACTGCATTTTGGACTGCTGTCATAGACAGCTCCAGCAGGCATTGGAGAACTGGGGCCGTGCCTGCAAACACACTGACTGAATTGGAAGAGGGCTGCCACACCTCCGAAAACTCGGATGATGGCACTATGTTTCTTGCACATGCGTGCAAGCAAACATAAAAAGTACACAAGGGGATCTTATTGTTGCAGGAGACATGAACACGGTGGCAGATGTGTATGTGGATAGCACATATGTAAATCATGTTGTTCACTCTGGTCCCTACAAGGTTATAAATACATTCTGCAAGGAATTTGGTTGTGTGGAGATTACTGTATCCAAAAGGTAGGGACTACACATTCCAGTCAAACAGACATGAATCTTATAGTTGACTTGACTATGTATTCCTATCCAAGTCAAGCCATATAGGTAACATAGCCATCCCTGACCATGCCCCAGTCTCTATGGGGCTCACCTTGGGTCACATGTTGTCCTCTGAGAGGAGCTGGAAATTCAATTGCAGTTTATTAAACCATGGTGAATTTCTGTCCTGGCTAGAGAATGAAACAAAATTATTCTTTGAACTGAATGACAATGATGAGGTTTCTATGCCAATCCTATCGGACTCATTTAAGGCCTATATAAGGGATAGAATCATTTCCTTTTCAGCACACAGAAAAAGACTTACGGAGGCAGTACTTAACAATTTGGAAACAGAACTAAAACTAAAACAGGACCTGTTTAAGTCCACAGGGTCTAACAATTTAAGTCTCCACAGGGCTATCATTAATCTCAGATATGAAATTAACACTATATACAACCAGAAAGCTGAGTATGCACTGTTTCACTTAAAACAAGCATATTAGGAAGCTAGGGAGGTTCAAAGAAAGCTCCTTGCACACAAGCTTAAAAAGCTGTCAGAGACAACTAAGATTGCCTCTATCAAGGACAAAAAGGAGAATCCAGTCTTTACAACTAACCAAATCATGAACGACTTCAGAGATTTTTACTCTACATTATATAAGTCCGAAATACCCTCTGTTTCTGTGCAAGATAGAGAAGTTCTAGATAAACCAATATCACAAGGGGAAATGGTGAGAGCCATACACTCTCTCCCTATAGGCAAGGCTTCTGGGCCCGATGGGTGAACAGGAGAATTTACAGAGCTACTAAGTAGCTGCTTGCTCCTTTTCTATAAAGTCTACAGTCATGTGTCTGTTATTGGGTCATCTCCCCCCCCCCACCTATGAGAGAAGTTACTATTATAGTGTTGCTTAAGAAAGGCAAGGATCCCCTGTTGTGTGAAAACTACAGGCTTATTAATGTTGACTGCAAAATTCTGGCTAAGATTATGGCTAACAGATTAAGTATAGTCATACAGAAGATGATACAGCCAGACCAGGTGGGTTTTGTGGCTGGGCATCACAGCTCAGATTTATTTCGTTAACTTATGCATGTTATACATGCAGCCAAAACATAAGTACCACAACCTGTTCTGCTATCTTTAGACTCCAACAAGGCATTTGACAGGATAAAGTGGCAATACCTAACCAAAATGTTGGAAAAATATAAACTGGGGAATTATTTTTGCATATGGATACAGGTTTTATACTCAGAAGTCGAAAATAAATGGGTTGTCCTCAGACAGGTTTCCCATTTTCAGAGGCAACAGTCAAGGATGCCCCCTCTGGCCATTACTATTTATTCTAGCCCCAGAGCCTCTTCTGTCTAGAATAAGAGATTCTACCAAAATAACAGGCATGAAGGTAGGTGGAACACAAAACGTCTCTGCTTATGCAGATTATGTGGTGCTTTCACTTACAAACCCAACACTGCTGTACACCTGTCTTAAAACTGATAACGTATTTTTTTGAATTTTCAGGGTTCAAAATTAATTTGCAGAAATCAGAGGCCCTTATGTTAACAAAAAATATAGATTTGTTTAGAACTTTTATGTTGTTCAGAACTTCAAAAACTATGGATGCATGCAGCTTTTATAACTGCTAAAAATGTAATTCTGAGACACTGGAGGGAGCCAGAGGTTCCGTCAGTGACGGAATGGCTACAAGATTTATATACTAGAGCCAATTATGAGAGAGTGGTGTATGTCAACAGGAACAGACTAGATAACTTCAAAGATATTTGGGAATTGCTTTTAAAGAACACGAGTTCTTAAAACAAATTGCATGTTATATTAGAAAGGTTGTTTTAGTTTTTACAGAATCTTTGGTTTGTTGCTTTCTCAATTTTTAGAAAAACAAAAGTTAATTTTACAACTTATAGAATAAGATGCTGTTTGATGGTTGTATGACATATGCTTATTCAGATTTCGATACATAATGAATGACAGTGTTAAAGTTATAGTTTATGTATGTATAATTGTTAATGTTATTGTTTCACTGTGAAAATGTTAATAAAATATGGATTATTAAAAAAAATGTCTATCCAAAAGACCCTGCTGACCATGCTCAGGACAAAACTTTCAAATCCTTATAACTTGGGAATGGATTAATACAGTACTTTTTCACCTAACAAATGAAAGACACCACTCTGGGGCAAGCCCATTCTACCCTGAAAATTTCAGTCCAAAATTCCAACCATCTGGGCTGCAGGTGATGACAAAAAACAGCAAAACACCCTAATTTTTCCCCAAAACACACTATCCAGATCTCGGAATTTGCACATCTGCCTGTAACTAAACTTAGCAAATCAATAGACCATGCCCCTCCCCAGACAGTGCATGCAACATTTCATGTAATTCCATTGTACCTACCTGGTCAGAAAAGAACAAATAAAAATAAATATAGCCACCCTTCCAGGGACCATAAGGCCCACTGTCCATGGCATCGGAACTCATTATGCTTCTGGGCAGGCGGGGGTAGCCCAAGATCACCCCCCGTCAGATATTATTTCTTGTATATGATCTAGCACCCACAATAGACACCAGAGTTGTAATCCTTAATAGCCTCCTGCACAAACTGCTGCATCTTGGACTGTTGCAGTCTTCCCCGGCTCAAGACATAAATGGATAGATAGATCCCAAGTGAGTTAGCAGTGAGACCTTTGCTAGCCCAGCAACCTTGGTGTATCTCCGGGATCTATTGTCGCACCATTACTTCAACTTAATGTGGTTTACACATTTTCTATGTACAAATCAAAATGACAGTATCCACCTATAATATATGATAATGACACAGTCCTATACACCAGGTCAATCTGCTTCTAAATCATATTAAAACTTGAGTTATAACCAAGATAAAACAGAAATAATGCTGCTCAGTGGCCGGCATACACCAGAGCTAAATAGGATCTGTCCATTTAATTGGGTGAAATCATACCTTCAGTACCTGGAGATTTAAATTCCTACCCAATTAACTAAGCTATTCAAAGTGAACTATGATCCCTGTTGAAGATGCTGGAAGCAGACCTTAAAAGATGGAACGTGCTACCACTGTCTATAATGGGGAGAACAAAGGTGCTGAGAATGAACGTGCCGCCAGGACTGTTATATTTGTTTGCACCCATAACCTATTCCAATACCTCCAACCACTTGGAAAAAAATAAGAAGGCAGTGGTCAACCTTTATCTGAGCGGACAAAAAGCCCCACTTGGCCTGGCAATTGCTCATGCTGGACAAAAAACTGGGAGGTCTGGGATTTCCAAATTTTCAACTCTATTATTGGGCCAGTCAGGCACATCTATACTCTTTTTTACATCTGGAGGGAATTCCAGGATGGGTAGCCCTAGAAGAAGTGGAGGTGGCATGGCACCTAGTTTTTAATGATTTAGACAGTGCAGAGATAGGGAGCATCAAAAATCCATGGAGCCAGACAACCATGGAAGCATGGAAACAATTACTCATACATGAAGGAACAAAACCTCAAAAAGGACATTAATCTGCTGGAGAAGGTCCAGAGGAGGGCTACAAAGATGATAGTGGGTCAGCAGGGTAAGGCATATGAGGAGAGGTTGAGGGCATTGAACAGTGGGGCAGTGAGTGGGAGGAGAACCAGGGTCCTGCATCAGAGAAGAGGAGGGGCAGAGCGCTATAAAAACTTGCACTGCTCACAGCACGAGTGCTGTGGCGCGAGCATGAGTGGCTCCGTAGAGGAAAAGGCTGCTTCTAAACTGGGAGACTTTTAGGCTCAGATTAGTTTGGTAATTTGGAAATGTTTTTGCTTTAAAATGTTTGGTTAGAAGTATTTTATGTTAAAGTCTATGTGATATTAGGATAATTTCTTTGTAAATTAGAATAGGGGTTCTAAGTTTAAACATTTTTTAGACATATTTTAGTTGTGGAAATTTCTTTGAAAAATGTTGATGTTTAATTTTTTAGGATGTTTATTTCTTTGCCGTCTTTTGAGTGTTGTAACTCAGAAAGAATTCATCACAGCAAAAAAAATCTGCAAACGAAAAATATTTGGTAAATTGGTTATTTTTATTTAATCAATCACAAAAAAACAATTGTAACAAACCAAGAAGGAATACTTTTCAGAGAATATTAAGAAATCAAACTTTGGGAGGATGTTATAGGCCTCTAAATCCTTTTAGGCCTAATAATGCTATATCAAATTTAGCTGGGGCAAGTTGTTTTTTTACTAATACTGGGGGGAGATATTGAAGTGAATCCAGGGCCTTCAAATTTAGAACTTAAAATCTTTCATGATAATGCACGTAGCATTAATTCCAAATCTGATCTTTTAGCAACTTTACTGAAAGATAAAGATCCATGTATGTTAGGGTTAAGTGAAACACGGCTCTCAAACAAACATCAAGATGAAGAATTTGGCACTCAGGATTATAAAGTATGGAGAGTAGATAGAAAAACTAGAGGGGGGTGTGATGTTTCTTTTAAAACGTACATTAGGTTTTTCAGAAATTATAATACAGGGTAGTGAAAATAATATAGAATTTTTAGCTGTATACCTGGGACACCTAGGATTGGTAATTTCAATCATTTATTCACCCCCAAGGGTAAAAATAACTGACCTGGAGATAATTCTAACTAAGATAGCAGATAAAGTAGGAAGTAGACCATTAATTTTGATGGGAGATTTAAATTGTGATTGGAAAAATATTAGAGGGAGACAATTAAAAGATATAGTAACTAACCTAGGATTAAAGCAACTCATAAAAAAACCTACCAGGTACACATCAAATATGACAACTGGATCCATATTAGATTTGATTTTGGTATCTACTCAAATTGAAATTGAAGCAGTGGGTGTTTTATCACCATGTCTTGGAGACCATAATTTGATCTGGGCTACTTTGCCCAGGTCTCAGTTTAATCAAAATTGGGTATATGAAAATAAAAATCGGACTAGGGATTTTAGAATCTAGGTTTTTAGATAGTGTTAGTCAAATAAAATGGGATAGATGTAAATTAATTCCAGATATTGACACTTCAATTAAATATTTTAGCCAAACTTTTGAAGAAGTATGTGATTTTCATGCACCAAGAGTTAAAGCAAAGAAGAAATTAAATAAATTACCATGGATAAATGATAGACTCTTGAAACAAATTCGAATCAAAAATAGAATTTGGAAAAAAGCATTGAGATCAAAATTAGAAAAGATGAATTTCTTTTAAGGTTGCTAGGAATAAATGTAAAGGTTAATTAAGGCTTCAAAAATTTTATTTACAAAAATAAAATAGACTCAAGTATAGATCCAAGACAGTTTTGAGAGTGGTCAAGAAATTAACTAAACCAGGATGCGATTCCTCAGAGGAGATATTAAGATTAAAAAATTGGGATATCATTACTGAAAATCCGGAGGAAATTTGTAATGTCTTAAATAATTTTTTTGTAGATCTCCCAAATTGTGAAATTCCTTCTAATTTAGACTTAGAACAAACTAATGTAGAGTTTATATAAAATAAATTTCCTCCATTTAGATTTAAAATTTTAACAGTCACTAAAGTATATAAAATTCTTCAAAAATATAAATGCTCGTAAGGCTTTTGATAGTGATTGTCTGGAAGGTAAATTCTTAAAGCTAGCTGCTTTTCATATAGCACCAGTTATCACTTATTTATTTAATTGGAGTCCTCAAATTGGATATTTTTCTTTATCTTGGAAAGAGAGCAGAGTAAAACCTATTTTCAAGGAGGGGGAGGATGCGGTAGAAGTTAATAATTATAGGCCCATAGCCTCATTACCTCTTTTGTTGAAATGTTTTGAAAAACTTGTCTCTAGCCAGATAATGGAATATTTGAACAGATACAGTTTGTTGACAACTAAACAATCTGGTTTTCGAAAAAACTATTCTACTACAACAGCCCTTTTGAATTTTATGACCAAATAAATAGGTCATTGGGGAAAATAGGAGACAGCTGTTATTTTGTAGATCTTTCAAAGGTTTTTGACCTGGTGGACCACCCTTACTAATTGAAAGACTTCATGGAATAGGCATGAGGGAAGATCCCTTAAATTGGTTAAAATCTTATTTGGATGATAGTTCCCAGAGAGTCGAGGTACAGGGATGTTTGTCAAGAAAGAGGAAAGTAAATAGAGGAGTTCCCCAGGGATCAATTTTAGGACCTCTTTTGTTCCTAATATTCATAAATAATTTGACATCGACTATAGAAAAATCAGAGATTCGACTTTATGCCGATGATACAGTCATAATTGCATCTGGAAAAACTGAAGAAATATTACAAACTAACTTGCAGTCTGATTTTCGAAGAATTGAGGGGTGGTTCACCAGGTCAGGGCTGATAATGAACACAAAAAATACAAAGTGTATGAATTTCCCATTGAAAAAAGTGGTGAACTGGTTTATGATTTATCCATTTATACAGGAAATCAAAATAAATTAGAACAAGTTAAAGAATATAGCTATTTAGGGATTATATTTAATGAACATCTGTCCTTTTCAAATCATATTATTGCATTGATTAAAAAAATAAATAGAAGGGTAGAGGCGTTAAGAAGAAGTACTGATTGTTTATCTTTTTTAGATAGAAAAAAACTGGCCGATCAGTTAATTATTCCAGTGCTAAGATATGGAGAATTAATATATAGAAATGCAAATAAAACCCTATTGTCTAGAATCGATAGACCTTATTATGGCGTAGCAAGATATGTATTACAAGGAAACTATCAGATTCATCATTGTTTATTGTTGAAGAAAGTGAACTGGTCACCTTTAGACATAAATCATAAAGTGTCATTGGTTATCTTTAATACACAAAATGAAATATTCATCTGTAAATCATCCAATTTCTTTAATATTATTTACAGTGAATAACTATCAAAAACGGATATTGACAAGACCAGTTCACTTAAATAAGATAGTTGTAGGTAAACATTATAATAAATATTGGGACAGGTCTTTGCTATATCAGGCTGCTAATTTTTGGAATTCTCTTCCTGATGAGGTAAGAGAAATTCCAAATTATTCAGTTTACTCACACTATAAAGGAGCTATATGCTCACATTTGTGAGTGTTAAATGTTTTTTTTTTCTCTAAGGTTCCTTGAGATTTTATAATCCAGCTATTGTAAGTCTTTAAGGTATACCTTGTTGTTTGTATATTGTGGTGTTTGTATTTATATGTATTTAAGATGGAACTTATTTGTATGCAACTAGTTAGGAATTTATACAGGTCTGTCTTGTAAACTGGATTATGTCCAAATGACATGCATTACCTGTATAAAAATAAATTTTACCTACCTACCATGTACTCCCTGGAAGACAGGAGAGAGAGAAGGGACATGACTGGGACCTTCAAGTACTTGAAAGGGATAAATAAGGTTGATAAGGAGAGTCTTTTTAAGCTGAGTGGCAACCATAACACTAGGGGGCACAGTCTTAAGCTGGAGGGTGAGAGGTTTAGGAGGGAGGTCAGGAAGCATTTCTTCACAGAGAGGGTGGTGGACACTTGGAATGCGTTGCTGGAAGAGGTCATCTCATTGAAGACAGTGGGCAGCTTTAAGAGAGGCTGGGACAGGCATGGGGAAAGTAAGGATCATGGGTAGGGAGGATGGGAGGAGTGGGGAGGGAGGACAGGGACAGGCTCAAGCTGTGGATCCTGCAATATGAGCAGACTTGATAGACCAAATGGCCTTCTTCTGCTGGCTTCTTCGTATGTTCATTTGTAAAACTATGATTTGCAGCCTTACACCCATCAGGACAGCAAAGGGTTTTGTCCTAGGCAGCATAGATCCAACCTGTAAGAGGTGGGAAAGAATGGGCCTAAACAGTTTAGGAGTCTTACTAAGAGAAGGAGTAGTGAGCTATTTCCCAGACCTTAAGTCAGATTTTCAGCTTCAAAACCACAACTTTTACTGTTATTTATAGGCCATGCATTAACTAGCAGAGAAAATGGCCAAACAAGCATGGGGAGAACAGTTAGTCCCTATAAGACAACTGGTGGGTAGCTTTCAAGGACAAACACAGGCAGAACACTTAGTTTCAATGGTATTTAATGCATGCCCATCAAAAAATAACATACAAAGGAGAGCAGTGCAGCAAACGTGGGAAATTGAAACAGGAGTGGCCTTGGAGGACAAAGTCTGGGATGTGTGTTGGTGCCTCGAACAGCGAATGCCAGCCTCTAATGGGTGGAAAGAACACCTCTGGAAGGAAATTAGTAGGTTCTTTATAACCCTAGTGATCACTGCTGATTTGAATGCATCCTTTTCTGATAAATGCTGGAGAGACTGAAAGAAGCAGGCTACTCACGAGCATGTACTCCAAGGATGTCCAAAATTAGCTCAATACTGGGAGGTGGTGGCCCAGGGAGTTGGGGAAATCCTGGAGAATAATCCCCCAAAGGAGATTCACAGCTTGGTGTAAGGCCTCCCACCAGCATGAGTAAAAACTAAGAGTAAACGATATTTATACTCTATTTTAGTTGCAGCTGCGATGAAGGCCGTAACTCAGAGGTGGCTTCAAACTGCATCCCCCACAAAAAGAGGGTGGCTGGAGAATTGTAAACAAATACTGTACTTGTAATGGAATAGAGGACCGCAAAGTTGAGCCACAGAACAGAAAAAGTATAAGCTAGCTGGCTTCCATATTTTTCCTATATTGAAAAAAAAATCTAGTAGCACAGTATTAGATCAGTTAGCTTAGTTGCCATGATGTGTAATGTGTGTGCTAGCGACTAATGAATGTTTTTGCCTCCTTTCTCATTGCTCTTTGAAACTTTTTTATGAACTTGGCTGCCCACGAAGACGGATCTGGGTAACCCTCACATCCCCTCGACTTCAGGTGGGACAGCTTCTCTTCTATCTTCTCTATGGACAAACTGTTACTCTTTCTTTCATCTTCAGCAGATTCATCTGGAGGAGCTGTAATTGTGGCGGCACAGGAGCAGGGGTGTTTGCTGGTGGTTTTCGGTGATGGGAAGTGTGAACAGGAGGGCCGCATAGGCCACATCAGCAGAGGAAGACAGAAGGAGAGGGCACCTTTTTTCCGGTGGCTGCATCGGTAGTGGGCCTGGACAAGCACAAGTGGAGTGGATTGTGGGTGGAAACAGCCTGCAAGAAAGAAGGCCCAATCAGAGGACAGGGCACCAGAGTTTGAACTCGCAGCTGCGCAATAAAAAGGGCAAGCCCAGCCACCTACAAACAGATTCACCTGGAGGAGCTGTAATTGTGAAGGTGCAGGAGCAGGGGTGTTTGCTGGTGGTTTTCGGTGATGGGAAGTGCGAGCAGGAGGGCTGATGTGGCGGTGAGCAGTGGAGCACATAGGGGCCATATCAGCAGAGGAAGACAGTAGGAGAGGATACCTTTTCCCCAGTGGTGGGCCTGGGCAAGCATGAGTGGAGTGGAATGTGGGTGGAAACAGCCTGAAAGAAAGAAGGCCAAATCAGAGGGTGGGCGCCAGAGTTTGAACTCGCAGCTGGGCAATAAAAAGGGCAAGCCTAGCCACCTACAAACAGATTCACCTGGAAGAGCTGTAATTTTTTCCCACCCTGGCCCTGACCACACCTCTATTAAATATCCGGTGGGGGAGGAGTCAGGGGTAGGAGTGATCTGAACTAGGACTGAGCCGACGGCCTTGATCCTTGGAGGAAGTCAGGTTTTGGAATGACACCTTGCATGCAGTGTGGAGGGTTCTTATGTGAAATTGCAAGCTGTAAGGGGGTTTGTTAAAGAGTACCGCTGGGTATTATGAAAGTTTGTATAGCCACTTGTAGCCCGATCACTGGGGTCGGGGGGGACTGTTCTAGCATTACGAGTGGGGCATTGTTCAAAGGTACCTGCTGTGATGGGGAAAGGTCCTCACCTCACTAGAGTGGGCATGTTTGGGAGGGTGGTTGGGTGCACAGGGTGTGAGGCGGCCATGGTACTTGACTGGACTTGGATGTTTGGGGGTTGCCCAGTGTGCCACAAGCTGGCACAGATTAGGGAGGAGGTTGAGGGGATTAGAAGGCAGATGGGAGAGTGGAGAAGTCAGAGGCAAGGGGTCATCTACATAGCCACACCAGGTGCTGAAACTTCTGGTATAAGGAGAGGAGTAAATGGGGTACTCAGGGGGAACATGGGGACCCTGGTGGAGGGAGCCAAAAAAGTGGGAACTTCCAAAAAATCAGGCAAGAGACTGGGGTTGGCCAGAGAGATCTGAGAGGGTGGGATAGTACTGGAAGATGTGAAATGGCAGCAGGTGGAAGAGGGGGGAGCGGGGACCCCGGATCAGGACTCCATAAAAATGCACAGATGGGCACAGAAAGGGTGGGACCTGAAGAAACTGTGCAGAAACAACTAGGACAGGGAACTGAAAGAGTTATGCAAGTAGAAACCAGGCAGGAAGAAGTGACACAGGGAACGGGGACTTCTAGGAGGTCAGGACGCATTGAGGCAAATATGGCTCAGGAGGGGTGGAAGATAGTAGGTACAGGAAAAAGAAGGCAGAAGCTGGATACTGTGGGCCTAAATTCAGATGGGGGTGCAACAAACATGGGAAAGACAAGCATGGGGGTTAAGCCGGAAAACAGTTATGCACCCCTCGTCACACTGGCAGGGGAAGAAAGTGGCTGGAAGGAGCAGGAGCAAGAAGGATGGGAGACACTCCCTCAGAGAAGGTTTCAGGGACACAGAAGCTGGGAGACAAGGGGGAAGTTCTCTTGGGAGCTGGGAAATTGCCCAAAAAAGGAGAGGACCTTTTGGGGACACATCTGGGGGAGGCACAGGTTAAAGTCGGAAAAGAGGTGGTGGGGGGTCAGGACGGAAGTGGAAAGGAGCAGGGAGCTAGAGGGGCCATTGCTCCAGGGAGAGATACTGGGTTGGTCCCGAGCAGCACCAGAAAAAGGAAAGAGGCTGAAGTGGGCCGGGTCAGTGAGGAGAAAGACCTGGGGGGCCTTGTTCCAAGGGGACAAATTGTCATTATCCACAGTGATACAGCAGGATGTAATGGGACCAAGGAGGTTAGGTTAAAGAGAGATAGGGGTTGGGGCATTACAAGGTTTGAGCAGGAGGGAAACAGGAGGTGACGAGCATGATAATGTAGGGGGAGGGGGACACAGAGATAAGGAGGCAGTAAGAGTGCTGCTCTTGGGTGACTCCATGACTATGGGGATCAGATGGAGAGGGGAAGGGGACTTCCTGTGGTGTTAAGTCAAGGAGTATACCTGGCTTGATGGTGCATCAGGCAAAACATCACATCTATGCTCTAGCTCAGGAATGTGGTGGTACCCCTGACATATTAGTACACCTAGGTACCAATGATATACATGGGAACAATGAGCTGGAGATACAAGCTAGGTTTAGGGAGCTGGCCAGAGTCTGTCAGACATGGGGTGCTCGGTCTCCTTCTCTGAGATTCTACCAGTGCCCAGGGCCATTGCAGAAAATACAGGATATAAATGGATGGCTCTGTAAACGGTGCGAGGCCATGAGGTATGGGTGAGCGGGGGACTGGGGAGCAACCTGGGAGGACAAGGATCTGTTTGCTAAGGACAGGCTCCACCTTAGCAGTGAGGGAAAAGAGGTCCTGCAGCTGAGACTGGCAGAGTTCATCCATTCCAGGTGGAGTTTAAACTTGTGAGGGGGGAGGGAAAAGGGAAGGCCCTGGCCTTCTCCCACAGGTGGAATGGAGGGGACACAGGACAGGAGTACCAGATAGTGCATGTGTTGGTCCATGTAGGCAGAAGGCAAGTTGGCCCCAGGGCAGATGAAGGCAAGGGAACAAGTTTGAGGGTGGTCCTGATAAATGTCAGGAGCATGGGCAATAAGATGCCGGAGCTGCAGGTGCTGATGGTGGAAGGTAGGTGGATGCGGCAGCAGTCACAGAGACGTGGGCCATGTCCAGACATGACTGGGACCTAAACATACTTGGGTACACCACATGCAGAAGGGATGGGGGCAGGGAAGGGGAGGGGAGGGGGTAGCTTTTATCATCAGGGATAGCATAGGGATAAGCAAGGTGGAGGAAGCAGGAGAACAGGTAGAGGCTCTTCGGGTCACCCTGCAGGCTCTGGGTGTAAAACAGGTAAAGATGGGGGTGGTATATAGACCCCCCCGGGCAGGAGGAGAAACAGGAGGAAGACCTGGTGGGTAACCTTAAGGACCACTATGGTGGAGGAAAGGACATCATTGTGGTGATGGGAGACCTGAATATGCCAGGAGCAGATTGGGGAACCATGGTAGCTACACTGAGCAAGGAGGAGCACCTGTTGGACATCTTCCAGGATGTGTTCCTTGCCCAGCTGGTGAAGGAGCTGACCAGGGAGGGGCACATCCTGGATGTGGTCCTGTCAGATGGGGAGCTCATCAGGGGCCTAGTTGTTAGGGACCCACTGGCAGGTAGCAACCATGCCACAGTTTGGTTCTCCCTAGAACTAGGGGGCAGGGTACAACACACAAGGACGACAGTGGTGGATTTCAGAGGGGTGGACTTTGGGGAGATGGAGTGGATCCTGAGGGGCTATGTATCTAGATGGAATCAGGCCAAGCATAGGCACGGAGGCACAATGGGAAATTATAAAAAAAAGGGGCTCCTGGAGGCTACCAAGGCCTGCATGAGGGAAAGACATTAGGGGCAAAGCTAGGAGGCCAAGTTGGTGGATAAAGGTGCTCCAGGATGTGGTAAGGGAGAAAAAGGCTGCTTATAGCCGATATAAATGCTCTTGGAGACTATTTCCAAGGAGGAGTATGCTATAGTAGCCAGGAGGGTTACCAGGGTGTTGAGATCGGGGAGGTTAGTTAGGTATATCAGGGAAAGAAGAAAGGGGAAGGGGCAGATCAGTCAGCTCAGGATAGGGGGTGGGTGGGTGGAAGAGGTGGGAGAGAAGGCACAGGTACTAAATGATGTTTTTGCCTCTGTCTTTACCAAGGAGGGGAGGGTGGCACTGGTAGGAGAGGGGGCAGGGGATATGGCGGATGAAGAGGGGGGAAAAGGAAGATGAAATACCCAGAGGTAGGGTGTTGGATGCACTCAAGGCCCTCAGAGGGGACAAGGCACCGGGCCCAGATGGAATCCACCCCAGGGTGTTCAGGGAGCTGGCGGATACCCTGGCCACCCCTCTAAAAGACCTTTTTAACTCCTCCCTGCAGTCTGGGTGGGTACCTTAGGACTGGAGGATGGCCCATATTGTGCCTATCCACAAGGGTGGCCCGCAAGAGGAGCCGGGTAACTATAGGGTAGTTAGTCTGATGTCAGTAGTGGGCAAAGTGATGGAGAGCATCCTGAAGGAAAGGATAGAGGGGTTGCTGAGGGCACAAGGTCACATAAACATTTACCAGCATGGCTTTGTTCATGGCAGATCATGCCAGACAAATCTGGTGGAGTTCTATCAAGGGGTGACAAGGGCGCTGAATTAGGGCAGGCCAGTGGATGTCTTCTTTCTGGACTTCAGCAGGGCTTTTGACTCCATGCCACATCATGGGCTACTGGAGAAGCTGGAGAGTATGGGGGTTGGGGGAAGATGGACAGGTGGATAGGAAACTGGCTGGCGGGGCGGGTACAGAGGGTGAGGGTGGGGGAAGGTCTCATCCTCAACGTTAGTTACAAGCGGGTCCCACAAGGGTTGGTGCTGAGTCCACTCCTATTTAATACCTATGTCACTGACATCAGAAGTGGTATCAGGAGCGGGATGAGCTTCTTTGCGGATGACTCTAAGTTGTGGGCAGTGGTGGATGGGGAAGAGGGAAAGTTGGATTTCCAGGAGGCCCTGGAGACTCTAGGGAGATGGTCACGAGTCTGGAAACTAAAGTTTAATGCTGCAAAATGCAGAGTTCTGCACCTGGGGGCCAAAAACCTGACTCATGAACACACCTTGGTGGGAGATGCTGCAGGTTTCGAGGGGGGAGAAAGACCTCGGGGTGGTGGTGGATGTCAAAATGAACAACTCCGAGCAGTGTAGAAGGGTGGCAGCATAAGTAAATAAAATGCTGGGGTGCATAGCCAGGGAGATAACCTCAAAGAGTAGTGAGGTACTCCTTCTGCTGTACAATAACCTGGTTAGACCACACCTTGAATACTGCATGCAGGTTTGGCATCCATACTTAAAGAAGAACACTGCATAACTGGAGAGGATGCAGAGGAGAGTGACCAGGATGGTACTGGGGCTAGGGGAAAGGCCGTATGAGGAGTGACTGGGGAGCTCAATCTGTACTCAGAGGACAGAAGAGACCAGGGGAGATGATAGAGGTCTTCAAGTATCTCAAGGGGATCAACAGGGTAAGTCTTGAGGGTGTCCTTCAGCTGAGGGAACAGGGGACACCCCATGAAGCTGGATGCAGGGAGGCTGAGGGGTAAAACAAGGAGGTGCTACTTCACTGAGAGAGAGGTGGAGCCCTGGAATGCACTGCCCAGGGAACTGGTGGCTGCTACTACTGTGGAGGAGTTCAAGAAGGGCTGGCATAGGTGCAGTGGGAGGGGACCCACAGTTAACCTTTTTAAGCAGATTGCCAAAGCAGTGAGGGGACCCAACCAAAAGCTCTGTGCCGTTCACCATGTCTGGAGCTGCTAGTCACCGAACATCAGAAATCTAATGCGTGGATAGTCTCTGCTTCTGGCACAGGAGTACAGTATGAAAGCAAGGTCTGTAGAGTGGTGCCATCAATCCCACTACAGAATATCTCCATGGCATTCAACAGTATGTGCAAGTTTGTACTGCGATGTGAGAGACGCATCTACCTTTGCTTGCTCTAAAATGGCCTCAGCTTTCTCTCACCAGAAAAGAGACAAAACTTGAAATGTGATATCCTGAAAAGCATGAGGGGTCAGATTTTCTAAAGTGGAAAAACTTCACACGTGCCAGGAGGAGTTACGCAAGGGATAGTGTCTTGCACAATCACAATTTTTTTCTGCATGCTCTCAATCTTTAAAAGGTAAGGTTGCTTTTTTACAACATTTTTCACAATTTACGGCAGCTTGTGCATAATTTTCTGTCCAGCTGCAGGAAAAAGCTATGGCTCATATTACCAGATGTACAGTCATATATTGATTGCACTTCCAGTACTCTTCCATCCCATGTGAAGGACTGCACCTTCAAATCCCCTCCCCTTCCCTCCTATGTGAAGGACTGCATCCCTCCCATCCTATGTGAAGGATTGTAGCTCCAGTGCGCCCCTCTCATTCCATGTGAAGGATTGCACCTTCAAAGCCCCCTCCTATCATATATGAAGGATCACACCTCCAGTGCCCCTCCCATTCCATTTGAAGGACTGCACCTCCAAAGGCCCCCTTCTATCACATATGAAGGATCACACCTCCAGTGCCCCTTCCATCCTATGTGAAGGATTGCACCTCCAGCACCCCTCCCATTCCATGTGAAGGATTGCACCTCCAAAGCCCCCTCCTATCACATATGAAGGATCACACCTCCAGTTCTCCTCCCATCCTATGTGAAGGATTGCACTTCCAGTACCCCTCTCATCCTTGTAAAGAATTGCACCTCCAGCTCCCCTCATATGCCATGTGAAGGTTGCATGTCCAGTGCTCCTCATATCCCATGTGAAGTATTGTATGTCCAGCGGCCCCCATCCCATGTGAAGGACTGTACCACCACCTCTCCTCCCATCCAATGTGAAGGATCACACCTGCAGCACCTCTTATAATCGATGTGAAAGACTATACCTCCGGCATCCCTGCTATTCCATGTGAAGGATTGTACTTCCAGTGCCCCTCCTATCCCATGTGAAGGACTACACCTCCAGCACCCCTCCTATCCCATGTGATAGATTACATCTCCAGTGCCCCTCCCATCTCATGTGAATGATTGCACCTCCAGCGCACCTTCCATCTCATGTGATGGATTGTACCTCCATCTCCCCTCCCATCTCATGTGAATGATTGCACCTCCAGTACCCCTCTCAACTCATGAAGGATTGTACCTCCAGTGCCCCTCCCATCTCATGTGAATGACTGCACCTCCAGCGCACCTTCCATCTCATGTGAAGGAGTGTACCTCCAGCATCCCTCCTATCCCATGTGAAGGACTGCACCTTCAGTGCCCCTCCTATCCCATGTGAAGGATTGCACCTCCAGCGCACCTCCCGTCTCATGAGAAGGATTGTACCTCCAGTGCACCACCCATCTCATCTTAAGGATTATGCCTCAAGCATTGATCCCATCCTGTGTGAAGGATTGCACCTCTAGCACACCTCCCATCTCATATGAAGGATTGCACCTTCAACGTCCCTTCTATCCCATGTGAAAGACTGCAACTCCAGCATCCCTCCCATTCTATGTTCAGGAGTACACCTCCAGTGCCCTTCCTATTCCATGTGAAGGATTACACTTTCAGCACTCTTCCCATCCCATGTGACAGACTGTACCTCCAGTACCCCTCCCATCCCATGTAAAGGATTTAACCTCAAGCACCCCTCCTATCCAATGTTAAGGATAGTACTGCCAGCACCCCACCTATCCAACATGAAGGATTGCACCTTCAGCACCCCTTCTATCCCATGTGAAGGACTGTAGCTCCAGTGCCCCTCCCATTCTATGTGAAGGATTGTACCTTCAGCGCCCCACCTATCCCACATGAAAGATTGCACCTCCAGCCTCCCTCCTATCCAATGTGAAGGACTGTACTTCCAGCGCCCCTCCTATCCCATGTGAAGGACTGCACCTCCAGCACCCCTCCTATCCCATGTGAAGGACTGTACTTCCAGCACCCCTCCTATCCCATGTGAAGGACGGTACCTTCAGCACCCTCCCATCCCATGTGAAGGATCACACCTCCAGTGTCCCTCCCAACCCCTGTTAAGGATTGCACCTCCAGCCCTCCTCCCATTTTGTATGAAGTATTGTACCTCCAGTGCCCATCCTATCTCATGTGAAAGATTGTACCTCCAGTGCCCCATCCCATCCCATATTAAGGATGTCCCCTTCAGTTCCCCTTCAATCCCATGTGAAGAATTGCATACATTCTAAGCTGAAAGATTTTTAAGTGAAATTTAATTTTTATCCTGTTTTAAAAACAATGATTTATTTCTCTAGTTTATCCACTAGTGTGGTATATGTAAGCAATTAGACACAGCAGGGTGTGCATGGAACATATTTTACCACACAGCCAGGGGTGTCATAAGGCACGAGGCCTTGGCAAGTGCCTTTAGCCCCTGGCGTGTGCTAAAATATGTTCCATGCACACACCTGGAGTGTCTTACTGCACTTATAAAATGGTATGCTATATTTATTTACATTTTTATGTTAGAAAAATCTTGTTAAAAAAATATAATGCTGCTAATTTATCATAAAATAGTCCTTCTGCGAACATTGTGTTAATATTCATGAGGTCATCCCACCCCACGATGTGCTGGCAATGTTCCTTCCGTGCACTCCGCCCGATCTGCGGGAACTGTAGTTATATTTATGCTTAATGTTAAAAATACTATGCAAAACGTGTGCGTTGTTTATGGGTGTAGCCATCGACACTCTATGGTGTGCTTTTTAATACAGGGTGTGGGGAGCTGTGAAGCAGTTAGCTAGCTGATTGTTGAAGTGGCACACCGCTACTCCTCGATGCCACACAACTACCTCCTCAGAAAAGATATGGGTAATGCTCACTCGGGAGTGAACACAGTGGATCGATTTGAGTTGGTCCCCAGGCAGCAGAAAGCGATGCAGCTGATGAATCTGTAAGTTCTGTGGCAGGAACTAATATTTGTAGTGGGTTCCGTCTTTTTATTGACGGTTGTGTGTAGTAGGGTCCGAGAAGCACTCCTGATTCAGCAACATAGGATCCATACATAGGATAAAAAAAAAGATGTTTTGGTTGCATTGTACTCAAGACAAGATCTGCTGCAATCTATGGTAACCTAAGCGGATATATTTCTTTAAGTAACTACATATTTTGGTTTCTAGGCATTGTTGCCAACTACATGCTGTCCCAAAGTCTAAGTGAGAAAAAAAAACAACGGTGTCATTTTTAAATGCCAACATTCTAGCTTCATGATATTTGCCTTTTTACTGCCGTACATATTTTTACCCATGCATGGAACATATTTCATGCATGGTGAGCTAGATCTCTGATTGGCTGGTTTAGCCTACCCATTTTATAAATTTGGAATATATAATAGGCTGCTGCAGAATAACACATTTATGATGTATAGCGGAACCCTGTTATGCATGGAATTCCATTCCTGGAATATGCTTGTTGTGCTGCAGTAGGGACATCATTATGTTGTACTACAGTAGTGATGTCACTACTGCAGCACAACATCTTAGAATGCTGCAGCACAGCTGCTTTCTTCTATCCAATTAAGCTCATTGAAATATGAGCCTAGCACCAACCCACAAGTGCCTCCCCCATCCCCATTTCACTGAAATGAATGGGAGTGTCTGAAATGGGCATGGATGCCCATATACTATAAAAGATAATATATGGGAATCCATACACAGACAAGCCTGTGTCTTCATATCGAGTTTTCTATGGAAACCAGTGACCCTCTTGAGTTTTGCTCTCAAGGTTTCTGGTTGCTATAGAATCCTCTCAATAAAGAAACAGGCTTGCTGTGTATAGCTGCACATACATTATCCTTCACGAGGTTAAGAGGATGTGCCTGAAGGGAGAAAAATACCCCACAGCAGGAGAAAAGGATGAAGGGAGTTTGGGAAGGGTGGAGGACAAGGGTGATAAGAGCAAAAAATGCAGAAAGAAAGAGAGAGGTAAATTGGACGAGAAACAGATGGAGCAAAGAAGAAAGAGGGAAGTTAGGAGAAGTCTTGGAAAGCATCACTGGAGGCAGAAAGGGGGGAGGAAAGGAGAGTTGCGGGCAGGGAGGGAGCGAGGTTTGGAGAGCCATGAATGCCAGCACAAGAGGTCTAGGAAATAAAATTTCAGACCTGGAGCCTATTATAGTGGAGGAGGACCTGGAGATAGTGGCCATAACTGTGTTGTGGTTCACTGAAAATCATGGCTGGGATATGGTCATACCAGTATACACTGTTCAGAAAAGATAGGGAAGGGAGGAAGGGAGGCAGGGTTATTTTGTATGTGAGACAGAGTATCAGGGCTGTGGAAGTGGAAGGGAACCTAGAGGCAGAGGAAGGGCTAGAGGTGTAGATCACACTGGAGACAGGAGCGGGGCCAATATTCACACTTGGGTGGTATACAGGCCTCCAGCATGGGTGGGGGGATCTGGACAAGGCATTAGGGGGAAAACATTGGCAGTATGGCAAATAAGCAGGAGGTGCTGCTGCTTGGGGACTTCAGTCACCTTAATGTGAACTGGATGCTTCCAGCAGCAGCTTCAGCTAGAAGCAGGAAAATCCTGGACTCTTTACAGGATGGACTTCATAGGTAGAGCTATACAGACAATAGTCCTTTTGTTCGCCAATTCATGTGTATCCCAGAATCCCATGCTTGATAAGAAAGCTATCCAATTTAATCTTGAAATTGTTCATATTTTACTTGCTACCACCTCCAGTGGTAGTTTATTCCAGATGTCAGTAACTCTTAAGCTAAGCCAGGATTTTCTTTTATTTGTTTTAGGGCATTCCACAAACAGTTGTAGGGGGTGTGCCCTTGTAATGCATGATGATGCCCTAAATCTCAAACCCAGAAGCTCCCATAGGCTTGGATCAGTAAGTGATTTAAAAATGAAACACATGTCCCCTCTCATCCGCCTAAACTCCAGTGGGTATAAACCCAAGATATTCAACCTTGTTTGATAATCATGCCCTTTTACCCCCAGTATGTTACAGGTTGCTCTCCACTGAACTCTCTCCAGGGCTGCTATCTCAGTCCTTCCACTTGGTGACCAAAATTGTGCACAATAATCCAAATGTGGTCTCACCAGGGAAGTATAGAGGGGCAGCATGACCTCTTTTCCCCTATATGTGATATGCTTATTAATACAATGCAGTATGCTACCAGATTTCTTAATTACTGCGTTACAGTGTGTTTTAAATGATTGATTATTGGTAACCATAATACCCAGGTCATTTAGTTGTTCCACAGTGCTCAGCATCTGCCCTCCAAGTGTACATGACCAGTATCCGTTTTGTCTCCCAAAATGCATAACACAGCATTTTTCCACGTTAAATGTTAACCTTTTGTCCAGTGCCCATGTTTCCAGTTCATTTAAGGCTTCTTGGAGGTGCATGGGATGACATCATTCAGATTGTTTACAAGATGTCAGACCCTGGTGTCATCTGCAAACTTAGATATCCAAACTCCATTGTTAATGCTCATTGAGTCAATATAAATATTGAACAAGCAGGGTCCCAACACAGAGCCCTGAGGTACCCCACTAGTCACACTGGCCCACATAGAATTTATCCCGTTAACATTAATGGATTGTGTTCTAGAATCAAGCCATTTTGTTATTTTACCATCAAAACCATGTGTAATTAGTGCATCGGTAAGTTCACCATGTGGTACTTTATCAAATGCCTTTGAAAAATCTAGATATACCACATCCACCGACTGCCCCTCCCCCATGGCTCTACTAACCCTTTCATAGAACTCCAGTAAATTAGTCTGGCAGGATCTACCGACAGTGAAACCATGTTGTACCAAATCTGTCATGCCCTTTATTTGAAGGTACTCCATGATGTAATCCTTTAAGATTCCTTCAAATACTTTCCCCAAGACTGATGTTAAACTAATTGTTCTATAATTAGACACATCATGTCTACTCCCTTTTTTGTAAATAGGGACCACCCTAGCTTGTTTCCATGCTTCCAGGACATACCCCTCAGCTAAGGATCTTTGAAAGATCACCACCAGGGGTTCAGCCAAGAAATCCACCATTTCCTTAACAATTCTTGGATGTATCCCATCTGGACCCGGAGATTTATTTGGATCAATTTTTTGTAGCCTTTTAAGTATCTCTTCTCCAGTGATCCGCAGTCCTGTGTATAATGTAGTTTCTGAATGAGCTAACTTGGGGGAGGATTTATTATTGTAAACTGATGTAAAGAAGTCATTATACATTTGTGCTAGGTGAAACTGATCAGTGACCATGCTCCCGTCTGTTGAATGGAGTGGACCTATAGCACAACAAGCTCCTTTTTGGTTATTCACATAAGCATAAAAAGATTTATAATTGTCTTTAACCCTATTTGCAAGGCTCAACTCATAATTTAATTTGGCTTCCTTGATACAACCTTTTGATTTTTTTAAAAGATCTTTATATCTATCCCAGCATATCTTACTTCCAGATTTTTTGGCCCTAGAAAAGGCCCTATTAATCAGTTGCCTCACTGATTTCGACATCCATCTAGGTAGGATCTTTGTATTGCCATTTGAACCTTTTATTAAGGGGGTAAAGTTTTTGGTTAAAGAGGATATCTTATCCACCAGGAGATCCCACATGGAATCGAGTGTTTTATTATGAAAATCTTCTACCCAATGCCATGTACTTAAATATGATTTCATACCCTCAAAATTTGCCTTATTATAATTACACTTAATGGTCATACTTTTAGTATCTTCCACTAGTGTGCCAAGAGAAAAACTGACCATCGAATGGTCACTCGATCCAAGGGAGGGGGAAGAACCTTGCAATAATTTATGTTATCACTTAAATTACTAAGAACCAGATCTAGGATGTGATTACCTCTAGACTCTGTAATACTCCAAAGCTGGGGCATCCCAAAAAGTTTAAAATAAATAAATAAATTAGGGGTTCACAGGTGCTCAGGGTACCTGCTGTAGGTGTAGGCAGCAGGATGCTATGTTAAGGGACTCCTGAAAATAAAGATTCACCTCCTTGTAATGGGAAACTGTAAAATTAATGCAGAAAAGTGCCCTGTGCACTTTACAGTATGGTCAAAAAGCAGATTTAAACAGCAATAGATGTCACAATGGCCTGGATGGAATGCTGTGCTGGTGGCTCATGCACAGCATTCCACTCCAACCAATCTAGAACCCTAGGGGTTTCAAGTTTAAAAAATATTTTGTTCTGTTGTCAGTTGATCCTGGGCAGTGGTAGAGGAGACAGGACACAGAAGTCAAGGGACAAGTTCAGGGCTTACCTCGAGTTGAAGCCGTCCCTCTGGGCTTGCTGTGGTCCTGTGCTGCCTCCCCTGCCTGAAGACTCCCTGCTCTGTGGTGTTTCATGGTCGGTGGTGCCATCTGGGCACCACGTAGACGTAAAACGGCAGTTTACCGCAGTTTGGGCTTGTAAGCCCCTTCGTTTTATTGTTTTAGCCCCCAGTATCTTTAAGTTTAATTGGTCCCCGTCAGCGGCACTGAAGCGTCGCATGAGTCGCTCTCCTGTCGGCCATCCTAGGCCCCCTTGCCGTCCTCCCCATCTGCCTGCACGTTTTCCCTCCCACTGCCAGCATCCCTCCCGCCTCCCTACAGCACAGCAGCCCCAGAAGACGGCAGAGTGCTGAGTCGGCGGCAGCACAAGAGAGTATTGACACGCCTGTTTAAAAGCGAGAACTGTGTTTTGTGTGAAAGTGCACAGAAGGCACGCAAGAAAGCGCCGAGCGCCGCAGGGGCATCGGGTCGCTAGGACCCTTAATTTTAATATTAAAAAGGAGCCGGGACTTAGCGACGCCCACAGGGAGGGGCTAGGACTTCAAGGCCAGTATAGTGGCCTATAAATATTGATGTGGAGGCGGGATTTGGGGCGGGGATTTGTGATTAAATGATAGCAGCTCTCAGTGAGCTGCATATTTAAAGGGGGCCTGCCATTGGGGGCATTTAAAGGGGCAATCCAGGCCCAATGTAAAGAGGGGCATCAGGCCCATTATATAAGAGGGGCACCAGGCCCAGTATTAAGTGGGGCACCAGGCCCAATGTAACATGGGGCACCAGGCCCAAAATAAAGAGGGGTACCAGGCCCAATGTAGGGTGGGGCACCAGGCCCAAGTTTTGGTAGGGCGTCAGGCCCGAGATAAAAATAGGGCATTAGACCCAAGGTAAAGAGTGGTACTAAAGGGAGGCCCCGGCCTAGCGGAATAGGGCAAGCCAGCCTAGTGGCACTAAAGGATTCCTTAGCCACGACGTACTGAAAGAATTCCTAGTCCAGAAGACCCCACGTTTAGAAAGAGGGGTTCATTTAAGAGTGTTCGATTTGCCTATACTGTGAAACTACTGTAATTACTGTACTGCTTAACCTGAACCATTGCCCTAAGTACCTGAACTATTGCTCTAAGTACCTTAACTATTGCTCTAAGTACCTGAACTATTGTTCTAAGTACCTGAACTATTGACCTAAGTACCTGAACTATTGCTCTAAGCACCTGGACATTGGCCCTCATCAGTAAGAGGTACTCCTGAAGTTATAATTTGCCCCCCTCTGGCATATTATTGTATCATTCCACAGTTCTCTGGGCATTTTTCAGTTATACGGTTACTACTGTATGAAGACAGTCTCAATCTTCTACCACACTGCAGTCCCATGTGTGGTCCGTGTCTACGTACTCAGAATCAGGCTCTACTCAAAGAAGACATCTTCTCAGCATTTTCACTTCTGTGGGATCATCCATCAGCTCATCACGTCAGTCTGTATAAATCCACCCGATGTGTGAGTCGTCGCCAGTCATACCACGCCCGTTTCTTGTTTTCACAGCAGCTTGAAGGTTCGTCCGCCGAAATGCATCATGACAGCCATGCCAGTGTCATTCCGTATGGTTCCTGTTCCAGATGTCCTGAAGTTGGTTGCCCTCTACAGAAGAGTGAGCTCATGCTGGAGAACCTGGTCTGTGCCCCTCCTGGTCGTTCACCGAAAGTCGAGTTCGTCAAAGCCCAGTATAGGACGCATCCGCCGTTTCTTTGTTTTTGTGTTAGTTCCTGATCCTAAGATTGCAGAGTCAACCATCATCTCTTCAGATTCTTATGGTTCCTGGTCCTGTCAGAGTTCCTTCGGAGTTTAGATGGCCCTTGGAGTGCCGCAGCATCAGTCAGGTCGTGGTAGTCCTCCATTGGATTCATCGCCATGCAGGTCTTGATCTACCTTCATCCTTGGCAACCCTGGAAGTGGGTTTTGGCCGAGGAACCCTTTGTTTTCAGTGTGTTATCTCAGGAACCAGTTGCTCTGGTTCTTCATTCTGGCAGCCTTGGAGAGAGTGGGCTTTTGCCGAAGAAACATATGGTCTGTTTACCAAACCTCTCACCACTCCAGTGGCCTTAACTAGGTCCTTGCTGGGAATTGTGATTAAGGTTCTACAGTTCTGTTTTACTTCCCTTGTAGCTACCAATGAAGAAAGACGGAGTGCATGAAGACGACAGACATTTGGACTTTGTGAGAATTGGATGGTCATTGTAGAACCAAATATTGTATTGTGGGTAGTGAAGAACACCTGATTTCCGTCTATGTACTAGTTGCTCTTACAGGATACTGCTAAGGAATTTTAGGAGTATAGTGGCAATAGGCCGTGGTGCACCCATAGAGAATAATAACCTAGAGTTTAGACATTTTAGAGTTTACTTGTTACTGTTTAGATATCCATAATGCTGTCCATACTCCCTACTGTTTTTGTGGTGGGTATGTTCCTGTTCGACCATGTCCTCCATCCCCTTCTGTCTAATAAACGTCTTTGCTTCATCCAGTCTCTGTGTACGACTCCTGCCTCTCCTTGTCGGGCGATTCCACCAGCCCAACCCCATTCGGACCTCAAGCGGCCCCTCGCCATCTCACCTGCTGAGAGTGTCGCTGGCGCTGCTGGTAGTGAGACAGTTCCCTTCACCACTCGAGTGAAGAACCCCAAGGTTTACCAGTGCAGCGACCATCACACAGTAGAAGTAACCATCTGGTTCATCCCAGCTAGCAGACAGGTTCCCAAAAAGCATGATTCAAAGACTGTATTTGACTGTGGTGTTTCCCAGTTTATGCCTGGTAAATTTAAATCACCCAGCACTACACTGCTTTTAGTGCTACCAATAGTATTTAAGAAATCCAATATTTTTTCTTCCTGTTCTGGTGTGGTGGATGGTGGTCTGTATATTATGTCAATATTAATAGGGTCAAGACGGTTAGCGGATATTTTTACCCATAACACCTCAATTTTATCCCATTTGGTTGTATTTATTTTCTTAGAACTAATTATATTAGAAATATACAAGACCACGCCCCTCCTCATTTTCCTATCCTATCCTTATGAAATAAATCATATCCATGAATATGTTTTTCCCATGGGTCATTTGGATTCTACCAGGTCTCTGTAACTGCAGAAGTACTAATGTTAAGTCATTCTATATTTAATTTTAGCTCCCCAAACTTATGGTTTAAACTCCTAGCATTTAGGAAGAGAAAGTTCTGTGCTACATAGTCCTTTTTATGTTCTTCTAGGGGATAGCTGATAGGCCTGCCTCCCCCCTTCCTACTGAGTTTAAACCTTCCTCAATTGCTTGTCTGAGTTGATGTGCAAGGATTTGTTTACCCCTTCTGTTTAGGTGGAGACCATCTGGGGAATACAATAAGGGATTCCTACACTTTACCTCCTGTTCCAAGAATGTATAACCCTCCCTAAGGCACCATCTCTTCAACCATCCATTCAGATTTAATATTTCAAAATTATCCTTTTGGGAGGCTGTACAAACTGGTAATATTCCAGAAATAATAAGGTCACATCCAGCTTCAATAAGGGTCTTTCCAACTGCCTCATAATCCCTTTGTATGTCTAAGAGCCTTCTCTTTCCCACATCATTTATTCCAACATGTATTAGGACTAATGCTTCAAAAGTGTTTTCTCTCAAACCAGGGAGAAGATTTTTTATATCCTTTATGCCAGCCCCTGGAAGTACGCCAACTGTGGTTGTTGAGTTACGTTGCCTTCATAGGCAGTTAGTCAGTGAACCCACTAGGGACAAGGCAGTACTGGACCTGATGTTCACTAATAGAGACAGAGTAACAGAGGTCACATTGAGCAGTCCCCTGGGGCTCAGTGATCACTGTACAGTGTGGTTTAGTATTAAGATGGGTACAGAAACAAACCACACAAGGACAAGGGTCCTGAACTTTAGGAGGGCAGACTTTACAGTAATGGAAACAGCCTTAGAAACAGCTTGGCAGTACTGTATTGCCAAGGTGGCTTAGAGGAACAAATGGAGACAAATTAATGAGGGCATAGTGAAGGCAGCCAGCCTTCAGTTAAAAGTGAGTAAAAGGAGGGGGGAAAAAGGCACCACAGTACTATAGTGAGGTAGCCACAAGAGTGAAGGAAAAAAGGTGGTATTCTGACTGTAGGTACAAAGAAACACAGAGGCTTAAGGATAGGGGGAACTACCAGGTTAAACACAAAGAAGCAGTGAGGGCAGTCAGTGAGTCAAGAACAAGTTCAAACAGATGAAAGGATAGCCGAAGAAGTGGCAGAAGAGGACAAGACTTTCTTCAGGTACATAACAAAAAGAAAGGCAAGGGGAAGGATAGGGAGGATAAGGAAGTCGATAGATGGTGACCGCGCAGAGGAAGATCAGGAAAAAGTGGACATCCTGAAGCAGGTACTTCTGCTCAATCTTAACGGTGCAGAGTGAGTGGGGAAGGACCAGCAAGTAGCAGCAGAAACACAGAAACATAGAATCTGATGGTAGATAAGGGCCACTGGGTCCCTCTAATCTGCCCATTTTCTTTCTTCCATTTTTTTTTTAGCCTTTAATTTTTTGCTGCAGACCTTACTTGATCTGCTGCGCAATCTGTCCCCCACCTTTCCTTACCGCTATGATTTCCGTGTGCCTGTCCCAGGCATTTTTGAACCCCACTACTGTTTTCACCCCCACTACCTCTGCAGGAAGGCTGTTCCAGGTATCCACTACCCTTTCCATGAAGAGGTACGTCCTCACATCCCTCCTGAATTTACCCCCTCTAGCTTCATATCATGCCCCCTCATTCTAGAGTACTTTTTTCTCTGAAAAATACCCTCCTCCTATACCTTATTTACCTGCCTGAGGTATTTAAAAGTCTCTATCATATCCCCCCTGCCTCCTCTCCTCCAGGGTGTACATATTTAGCTCCTTCAGCCTCTCCTCGTAGGGCTTCTGATGCAGACCCTGTACCATTTTGACAGAGTCCCTCCTCTGAATTACCTCTACTCTATTAATGTCCTTCCTGAGATGTGGTCTCCAGAACTGGACACAGTATTCAAGGTTGGAGCTTATCAGTGGTTCATACAGGGGCAGCACCACCCCCTCCTTGCTGTTGTGATACCCCTTCCAATGAACCCCAGCATCCCACTAGCTCTTCTTACTGCCTTGTCATGTTGCCTGGCCACCTTCCGGCCATCTGATGCGATTATCCCTAGGTCTCTCTCCTGCTTGATCTTTGTCAGTATCGCTCCACCTATTTTGTACTCTGCTACCAGGTTTCTATGGCCCAAGTTCATTATTTTGCACTGCTTTGCATTAAAACCTAGTTGCCATACTCTTGATCATTCTTCCAGTCTTTTCAGATCCCAGCGCATCTTTCCCACCCACACTGAGTGACCACTCTGTTGCCGATTTTGGTGTCAACCACAAAGAGATATATCTTCCCTTCCAGTTCCTCTGCTATGTCACTTATAAAGACATTGAAGAGAACCAGTCCTAGCACTGATCCCTGAGGTAGCAAGAGACACTTTCTTTAAACGAAATTTGCCTCTAAGGCAAAACTTTACTGTTACAGTTATTCTTTCTCACAGTTACAGCTAAGTCCCTTTTATTATATATTTACTATTCTAACACCATGCCACCGTGGATTACCACTCAAATGAAATGCTGACAAAAGAGAAGTAAAAGGAACATGTGTGGATTCGAACTCTCAACCTCTTGTTTATCAGGCTGTAGACCTTTCCACTGCATAACCAAGCTGATACAGCTGTGAAGCTCAGGTCTTTAGCTGTAGAGGTTAAAGCCCTGCCTGGGAGGCAGCCCTATCCATACCTGCCTCAAAGGCAGGGCTGGCTTGGAGGAAACATTTATTTAAAAAAAGTGTCTCTTGCCCCTGAGGTACTAGTCACCCTCCCTTCCTCAGAGAGAACACCACTTATCACTACCCTTCATGTCCTATTCGCTAACCAGGTTCATAGCCAGGTTAACACCTTATTACACACCCACAGGTTACCCAGCTTGCTTGCCAGTCTCCTATGTGGAATGGTGTCCAAAGCCTTACTGAAATCCAGGTTGGTCACATCCACCACTCCTCCATGATCGAACTCCTTTGTCACCCAGTCAAAGAAATCTATCAGATTTGTTTGGCATCACCTTCTCTCATGAAACCATGCTGCCTTGGGTCCTGCAATCTGCTGGATACAAGACATTCCACAATCCTTTCCTTTAATAATGTTTCCATTAACTTAGCCACCACCAATGTCAGACTGATAGGCCTGTAATTACCTGCCTCTTCCTTGCTACTACTTTTGTGAAGTGGGACAACATCTACCCTTTGCCAGTGACCTGTTAAATAGGTCCATCAAAGGTGCAGTCAGTACCTCCCTGAGCTCCCTCAGCACCCTTGGATGTACCTTATCTAGCCCCATAGCTTTGTCCACCTTGAAGTTGACAACTGCTTTCTGGTCTGTCTCCACAGAAAATGGACCAGTGTCCATTTCCTTCTCATCAAAGCTCCTGGTGCCTTTTCAAGAGGGGGATTCATTTACAGAGGAAAGAGTCCTGAAGGGACTTTAAAACCTGAAAATGGACTATGCCATGGGACCGGACGAGAAACATCCAAGGGTGCTAAGGGAACTCATGGAAAAGCTTGCTGCATATCTGGCAGCCTTATTCAACATGTCATAGGAAACAGAGGGGTTTCCAGGGGACTGGAGGAGAGCTGACATAGTTCTGCTTCATTAAAGTGGCACCTGGGAAGAGGCTTGCAACTATAGACTGGTCAGTCTCACATCAGTGGTGGGGAAATTAAAGGAAACTCAGTTAAAAGAAAGGCTAGTGGAATATCTTGAATCCAGGGGGTTACATGAACAAAGACAGCATGGATGCATGAGGTGGAGTCCGTGCCAGACAAATCTGATTGATTTCTTTGACTGGGTGACCAGGGAAATAGATCAGGGAAAGGCGGTGGATAAGGCCAATTTGAACTTCAGCAAAACCTTCAACACTGTACCACATAGGAAACTGATCAAAGAAATTGGATAGTCTAGTGGTGGGAGCCAAAGATGTAAACTGGGTAAATAAACGGTTCATGTATAAGTGTCAGAGGATGGTGGTAAATGGCACTCACTCTAATGAGAGGAGAGTGACCAGTGGGGTGTCTCAGGGTTCAGTACTGGGACCAATTCAGTTCAACATCTTCATAAGTGACATTACAGAAGAGCTTGAAGGGAAAGTATATATTTCTGTAGACAGCAACAAGATCTGTAATAGGGTGGAGGCTCAGGAAGGGGTGGAGAAAATGACTAGGGACATTATTAAACTTGAGGAGTGGTCAAGGGTATGGCAGTTGGGGTTCAATTCCAAACAGTCAAATCATGCACCTGGGGCATAGAAACCCAAGAGCAGAGTATAAGATGTGGCAGGAGGTACTGTCAATCACTATGTAGGAAAGGTAATTTGGGGTTATAATATCTGATGACCCCATGGTTGCAGGGCAGTGTGGCAAGGTAGTGGCATTGTTCTCTGTATTCTAATTATGGAATCTAAGTGAAAATAAAATCTCTGTTATTAATTACAGCATTCCTCTCATTGACCCCACTTTCTGTGTCGAGTCCATGAAATGGCTACTGCCTTGATTTAACAGTGCTGATCAGGGAGCATAAACAATGGATCATATAAATTCCCACACAGACAACTGGCTGGCGAAAAGAGCCCCTGGTACCGGTTAGAAACATGGAAGATAGATAATGATGGCAGAAAAAGACCATTGGTCCATGCAGTCTGCTCATTAAACTCAAACAAATCTGGGACCCATTGCCCATACAGGGCTCCAACCCACACTGTTCACACTCATGCTTTCTGTCCTACTGCTGCCTCACTGAGCAACCACTAAGCTCTTCACCCTGTCCCCGCCGTGCTTGAAACCATTGACGGTTTTGACCCCCCACCACAACAGCTGGCAGATTGTTCCATGGCTACCCTACCCTTCCTGCAAAATAAAATTCTCACTGCCCTCTTGAACCTTCCTCATCACGTTCCACTTGTGACCTCTCCCCCAACCCCTGTTCTTGATCCACTATTTCTGCTAACTAGTTACTCACAGTTTATCTTGCTCATTCCTTTCAGGAACTTGAAGGTCTCTATCATATTTCACAAACAATACAACAAGTGTGGAGCTCTCAAACTCAGTGCTTAAAGCACAAGACACTGCATTGGTGAGAGGCCTAGCTAAGACGCTGATGGACGGACGGACACTACTTTGCATTGATCGCTTTATGATATTTTGCACAGCCTTGCACTGCGCATTAAAAAATGGGTCTATGTGATAAGATGCTTGTTTTTTTAATCAATCAAATGTTTTATTGAAGTGTTACAAGACAAATACAAGTAGAAGCAAACAGAACACATGCAACTGCATATAAATACAGAAGAATAAATAACATCTAAAACAGAGGCAAAAATACAAAGAAAAGAGATCTATTCAAAACACTGTAGTTAAATAAGCTGCAAATAGATACTATCATAACTAACTTCTTTTTATAACCTTTAAAAGAGGCATGAGATGGCCGACCCAGTGGCGCTGAGGGCTAAGGCACTGTAAAGTGCCTCATGTCATGCCAGTGACCCGAGTTCATGTATGAATCAGGCTGGTGGTGGCAGCCAGGGAGGGGGAGAGTTGGGAGAGGACTGAGCAGCCACCAGGTAGCTCCCTTCTCCCGGATTGGGGAGGTGAGCCTTTCCAGTTGTTGGCTGCCACTGAGGGGAGGCTCAGTGGTAGTGTTGAGCAAAATGGGGGAGGGGCTGGCACTAGGCTGGGTGGGTGGAGTGGGCCCCTGGTTCCGGCATGCATGTGTGACTCCACGTCCATGTGTGATCATGTTTGCTGAGGCCCCAGGGAGCTAATGGGAGAAAACCCAGGGAAAAACAGCACGTTCCCCAACTGCCATATATGACAGCCCTCAGGACTGTCAGGTCCTGCACCACATAAATCCCCACCGGTGTGACAGTGGGGGTGGTGGCAGACAGGACTGGGAGTCCCCGAGTTCAGGCCTGATGACAGGCATAAGGAGGTAACTGGGGGCAAAAAGTTCTATAACAAAAAAAAGGAAGAGGCACGAGATAAGAAGAAAAAGACAATAAAAAAAGTGAAAAAGAAGAATGACCAGATTTGAAGCCTACACAATAAATCTTAAAGAAGCTTGTCATGAAAGCAAACAGAAAGGAACATTTGGGGCTGATTAAAGAAAGAACAGAGAGAGAAATGATAAGAAAAGAAGAAACGAGGATTAAGGTACTAATTGAGTGTTAGGAGGAAGAAACAGATAATCTTGGCATTGATGTGATAAATTTGAAAATAGTCTGTGGAATTAAACTACAGATGGCCAAATGAAAAAGAAAAATGAAAAGTCAGAAGGCCAGTTCATTTCTATGACAGTATAAAGTACTATTTGAACCCTGAATACATAGGAATTTAAAATGCTACCCCAGCATTTAAAAAAACAGAAATTGCCTTTTTGCTTCATATGGTGTGCCAGTTTTTTTGTTTTTAAAAATTCTGCCAATTCTCTTCTGCAATCTTGAATTAATGGAGCTTTATTATCTAACCAAGATTTTAAAATGCAGAGTTTTGCAGAAACTCCAATTAGAGTCAAAGTGTGCTTCTGTTCTAATGACCAAAGATATGGTTTATTGAAGTAACATAAAATGCAGGTCTCAGTGTTTAATTGACCTGAAATGGAGGTTTTATTTATTTATTTATTGAAATTCTTGGAATTAAGACCTATGAGCTAGAAGCTCATTTACAGAGGTTCCACGTCAAAGAAGGTTAAGTCAGTGAGAGACTCCTTAATGTTTACCCAGAATTCTTAAATAAGTGGACATTCTCAAAACATATGGGGCGGCAGATTACCACAGGCCATATGACATTTACCACAGGTAGAGGTAGCCATGAGGCCCATCTTATGCATCAGACAAGCTGCTTGTTGAGGCTTCATGCTGTTAACTCCGGCAATTAAATAACTTCATCCTCAAAGCTGACACTGTACATACTTGCAGCAGTGCTTTGTATTTTAAGCACTTTGTGAGCTGGCTGGGATAGCTGCCCTTTGTGTGAGCTCCCCCTGCATGCTCCAGTCACAAGGTTAACACTGTGAAATCCTTATTGTATCTCCCCTCTCTTGTCTGACCTTCAGTAAGTAAGCGGAGGGATAAAGGCCTGTACAGGGGCAACAGCCTTCATCCATCTGCCTGTTCTGGTGGTAGTTCAGGTGGATGTTAAAGATCCCATGGCACTTCTCAAAAAGAGTAGTGGAATTTCCCCGGTACCCTGGCCAGATTCCCCTCATTCACTAAAATACCACCAACAGCTTAATCTGGTTCAAAAATCAGTTGGCATTCATCTGTATCCCCTCCCCCGAGTCATGCCTGAAAATAGGCAGAATTTGTCTAGTGCACTTACCCGGTCAACAAAAATAAAATAAAATAAATAAAAGGGAACCATGATCCTCAGTGAATGGTTTAAATGCTACATTGGCAAGCATTTAAACCAGCCAAGGGGAGAGGTGGAATGAGGCAGGGAGACATACACTGCCCCCACCCCTAACAGACTTACAAGGTCAGTAGTGGGAATCCAAAGGGAGAGAAATCCCAAAAGTTACCAATTAACATAATAATCTAGGGGGCAGAAGGAAAAGGAGATAGTAAGAAGAACAGTGGAGGAAATAAGGGACGGCAAATGGCTAAAATGAGAGGGGGTGGCAATACAATCTGGGGTGCCATGTATGCAAATGCTTTAAGTCTGGGCAATAAGATTACAGACCTAAAGGCCACCTTGACAGAAATGGAACTGGACATAGTTGCAATTACAAAGTCCTGGTGCAATGAAAACCAGGACTGGGATGTAGCCGTACTAGGTTATGTTCTATTCAGAAGGGACAAGGTAGGTAAAAAGGGGGAAGGAATGGCTCTTTATGTAAGGGAAAACATAAAAGCTACGGAAATACGGGGGAGTTGGGAGGAGCAGAGGTACCATGGGTCACTCTGGAGACATGGAAGGGGTCTGCTATTCATACAAGAGTGATCTACAGACCTCCAGCACGGGGGGGTGGATAAGGATATGTTGCAAGTAATCCAAAGGAAGGTAAGCAAGGGGGAGGTATTGCTGGTGTGGGACTTCAGTCTACCAGACATGGACTGGAGCCTTCCAGCTGCGACAACAGTTAGAAGTAAGGACATTCTGGACTTTCTGCAGGGGGCATTCCTCAGGCAACTAGTTAAGGAACCCACTCATGGGGGGAAAATACTGGACCCGGTACTGACAAATGGGGACAGTGTTGCTGATGTCACAGTGGGTAGCCACCTGGGGACCAGTGATCATTGTACGGTGTGGTTAAATATAAGAACTGGGCCAGAATCAAACCACACTAAAACGAGGGTTCTGGACTTCAGGAGGGCTCATTTTAAGAAAATGGGAGAACGCCTCAGGGACTAGCGCACGTGGATAGGGAAATTGAGTGAAGTCAAGGAACAGTGGGCAAGAATAAAGGAGGGCATTGAGAAGGCAACAAAACCTATGTTTCAGGCAGGTTAACAAGGGCAAGAGAAAAAAGAGACCACTATGGCTCTCTAAAGAAGAAGCAAAGAAAGTAAAGGCAAAAACTTAGCATTTAGAAGGTACAAGATGATACAGAAGGAGGAGGATAGGGAAAGATATCAGGAAAAACAAAGGTAGACAATGAGAGCAGTTAGGAGTGCAAAGGGGCAAACGAAGGAGAATATTGCCAAGTCAGCAAAAAAAGGGGACAAAACATTGTTTAGGTATATAAGCGAAAAGAGGAAGACCAAAGGAGGGACAGTAAGGCTAAAAGGGGAAGGAGGGATTTGTGTGGAAGAGGACCAAAAAAACGTAGCCATACTGAGCAAATATTTTTGTTCAGTATTTACGGAGGAAGGGGTAGGTGATGGGCCACAGATGAGGGGCAAAGGCATTAAAGGAAGGGAGGTGGACACTAGTCCTTTTACAGAGGGAGTCCTCAAGAAACTAGCACAACTAAAAGTGGACAAAGCAATGGGGCATGACGAGGTACACCCTAGAATACTGAGGGGGGGCTCAAGGTGGTGCTGGCTGTACCTCTGACAGCCCTGTTCAGTCTACCACTAGGTACGGGGGAAGTTCCAGGTGACTGGAGGAGGGCAGATGTGGTCTCACTTCACAACAGTGATAACAGAGAAGAGGCAGGAAATTACAGACCTGTCAGTCTGACTTCAATGGTGGGTAAAGTAATGGAATCACTACTGAAGGAAAGGATTGGGGAATACCTTGTGACCAGTAGATTACAGGATCTGAGGCAGCACGGTTTCACAGGGGGAGATCTTGCCAGACAAACCTGATCGAGTTCTTTGACTGGGTGACCAGAGAAGTGGATCAGGGCTCAACGGTGGATGTGGCCTACCAGGATTTCAGTAAGACCTTCGACACCGTTCCACACAGAAGACAGGTGAGCAAGCTGGGCAGCCTAGGAGTGGGTCCAAAAGTAGTAAAATGAGTAAGAAGTTGGCTAAGCAACAGAACTCAGAGGGTGGTGGTAAATGGGGTTCACTATGAAGAAGGCAAGGTGACCAGCGGTGTGGCACAGGGGTCAGTACTAGGCCCGGTCCTCTTCAATGTCTTTATCAGTAACACTGCAGGAGGGCTGGAAGGGAAAGTATGCCGTGCGTGGAAGACTCAAAAATCTGCAACAGAGTGAACACATGAAAGGGGATGGAAAAATGAGGGACGATCTGAAAAAGCTGGAAGACTGGTCAAGGGTTTGACAACTGGGTTTCAATGCAAAAAAAGTGTAAATCATGCACTTGGGGCACAGAAACCCGGGAGCAACATACCAATTGGGTGGGGAGTATTGATAACCACAGAACAGAATAGGGACCTGGGGTTAATCATTTCTGATGACCTGAATGTAGCAAAGCAGTGTGATAAGGCAGTGGGGAAAGCTAGCAGAATACTCGAGTGCATAGGGAGGAGCATCACCAAGGGAAATAGAGAGGTAGTATTACCCCTGTTTAGAAAATGGGCAAAGACCATTTTCTCTTCTGATTGGCTGAGACACTTATTTAGGTGGGCATCTATCAGACAATAGATGCCCACCAAATAAAAAGCTCCAGCCTAAGCCTGCCTGATAGCCAGCAAGTATCTATGTGCCCAGCACCCTGCTTCCTCATTGGCTGAAGTGCTGGGTACTCAATTTCAAACTGCCGCCATATTTTTCCCTCGGTGAGCGTGAGCCGACACTCAACCCCCATTCTCCACCTGTCTGCCTGCTCCTTTAGCCTACTGCTGCAAGGAATTGCCAGTTTTTTATTAGTCGGTCCGATCGGCTCCAAAACCTCAAACTGACTAGTGAGACAGCATATCTGGTAGGACTGCTGTGTATAAGATAGCGCTTTCTCGCAAGTCAGTTTGCTGTTTTCTCTCACTCATGTCACAAATCTGGGAGAGCTGACCGCACTCTAACTAACCGCCATATTTTTGTTATTGCTCGCTAAAGCAGACTGAAGTCTAATTCATCCCCACCACACATACACAGCACAAACCAACCAGGGGCTCAGTTACATCACTAAATCCCATGTGGTGAACATCCCAAATGTCCGTATTTAATAAAAAAAAAGATCGTACTGTTAAAGCTGTCAGATTGGCTTTCAGTGCATTACTGCCAGTGCCTCTGGCTCTCCACAGTCTCCCTGCCGTCAGTACAATCAACTTCAAGGCAGCTCTCTTCCCCAGTGCCCTCACACTCTCTGCTGACACAGCGATAACCTCTGCCTACAGTCCCCAGCTTTGGACATTTCAAGGTCTACCCCCCCAAACAGAGCCACGGTAGTGTGTGTGTGTGTGTGTGTGTGTGTGTGTGTGGGGGGGGATGGACTCCTCATCTTCCAGGTGCCACCATGCCACAAGAACCACCGCAATTGATCCCATGTCAGTTAGCGAGGGACTCTTTCTCCCCCCCCCATTCGCTTGCTCCTAGGCAAATCCTGCCACAGCCCCACTGCAATCCTTTGATCCCCGCCTGCACAGTTCTCAGAAAATGGTAAAAAAAAAAAAAAGTTTTCTTTCATTTTAAATGAGTAGCGCTAGCCGGTGGTGTGCTCAGCGCTACTCGCATACAGCACTATGTAAATTCTGTCTGTGACACTCACCCCAACTCCACTTCAGCTCCATTTACATGTGTTTTTAACTAAACGAAACTAATGGCATTACTGCTGACTTCTTCAGTCTGTTTTCCTGATCATGCTCCTGCCAGCGGGGGAGGTGATAGTTCAAGAGGCAAGGGGACATATCCTACACAGCAGTAAGAAAGCCACAAAAAAGCTGCAGTGCCCTCTACTGCTAAGTATTGGTAACTATATCAATAGAGGGACTATTTTACTAACAAATGAACTTTAAGATAATTTGTAGTAATTTTATTATAATTTTTTTTGTAATTCTTAAATGTTAAAAAAAAACCTTTACATTTAACCCATTTTCTAAGCGCAATAATACCCTCCAGGGTGGGCGGTATTGTGCTATACCAGACCTTCCAGGGGCTATAAGGCCCTCCGCCTGCGGCATCGGGCCTCATTACGCCCCTGGGCGGTCCGGTATAGCACAATACCGCCCACCCTGTCGGGTCTTATTGCTTAATAGATCACTGGTAAGACCCCACCTGAAGTACTGTGTCCAGTTCTGGAGGTCCCATCTCCACAAAGACATAGATAGGGTGGAGGCAGCACAAAGGAGGGTTATAAAAATGATGCAGGGCCTGCATCAAAAGCCCTAAGAGGGAAGACTCAAGGAATTAAATATGTATTCTCTAGAGGAAAGGAGAGAAAGGGGGGATATGATAGAAACCTTCAAATACATCACAGGTATTAATAAGGTACAGGAAGGTAGCATTTTCCACAGAAAAAAGATGTTCCAGAACAAAAGGTCATGCTATGAAATTGGGGGAGGGGGAGGCTCAGAGGAGATGTGAGGAAATACTTCTTCACAGAGAGGGTGGTGGATGCCTGGAACAGCCTCCCAGCCAAGGTGGTGGGTGCTAAAAAGGTAACAGGATTCAAGAATGCATGGCATAAACGTAAGGGGACCTTAGAAGTAAGGTGGGGAGGGGGAAGATCAGGCATCGAGTAGGGTCTGCGAGGTCTGCGGTGGCACAGTAGGTAAGGAATATACGGCAGACCAAGTAGGCCAAGAGGTCCTTATCTGCTGACAACTTTTATGTTTCTATGATGATAGCCATCAAAACTAAGTAAAGTATTCTTGTCATTGGTCTTCCCATGCATTCTAGTGCCTAGTCCATTAGATGTCTTACAGATCTCCAAATCCAAAAATTGAATTACATCAGTGTCATAATGTAATGTGAACAGAATTTTAGCATTCATTTTGTTCAAATAGTCATGGAACAAAAAAAGTTCTTCTACTGTCCCAGACCATTTAAGCAATAATGCCCGACAGGGTGGGCGGTATTGGGCAATACCGGACCGGCCAGGGGCGTGATGAGGCCCGACGCCGCGGGCAGAGGGGCTATAACCGTTGGTCAGGTATTGCCTATACCGCCACACCCTGAGGGATTATTGATAGAAAATGGGCTAACTGTTGAAAAATAAAGACACAGAGTATTAATTTGGTCTGAATAAATGAAGTTTTATTTTAACTTTTTTGAAATTTGAGAAAAAATAGTCCGTTTTATATGTTTAAATAAGACTGTTAAACATTTAAAATGTATTTTAAATAATTAAAATTTAATAGTTTAAAACAGTGTTAAATATTTAAAACATTTTTAACATTTTAGAGTACAATTTCATTTTAAATATATTTAAATAGTGTAAAACATATAATACTGTTACATTTGTTTACAATCTCTGTGACTATTGTTCAGGGTAGCATTTCATTTCTTTCATTTCTGGTAAGTAATGAAATTAATTGAGTAATTAAATGTGCAATTAGTAGGCTGAAAAATGTTTTTAGTTGCAGTTTGTGTGACATCAGTAAGCGAGAAGCTTGTTTTACAGATGTTGTGGTTCTCATTATCTGTGTTCTGCTGTGCTGTCTTAGCTGAGGTTTTCGGTTGTTGACTTTCTTTGCCTGCTAGTATGGAGCTCCATGTCTTTCTGTCTGCAGTTGAAGGGGCCCAGTATGAAGTCAAACTTTGTTGGGAGCGATGGCCTGTGACTGCGATTATCTCTTTGTCTGTAAGTCCTGCTCTATATAGTAGCTGCACTGAAGTAGCCTGAATACTGTGATTTGTGTAGCGTACTGATAAATCAGCTTCTTTGCTTAGTCGTGGCATGAGGGAGCCCAAGTAATTTTTGCCCATGGGTTCCGTGGTGTACCAGTATTCGTGATGATCTAGGATTTCTTGTGGCAATTTTTTTGGATGGAGGTAGAAAGCTGTAGCAGTTGGTGGGCATTTTTTTATATATTTAATAAAGGAGTTAACAGGGCAGAGCCAGTCGTTTGGTTGCTCTGAGATGTGACCTCGTGTGTTTTCTTTGTTCACCTCCCGTGGATCTTTGTGATTTTTTGTATCTGGGTTGTAAGTGAGTGTAATATATTTATGCCCACTTTCGTCTTGCTTTATTTCAAAACTTTCTTTTTTTAGCTCTCGGATGCCCTCCCGACCGCGCCTGGCCATGTGAAGCTGTATGTCAAACCAAACTTTACGGACTAAGCCAGGCGCGGTATCAGGATTTAGTGCTGAACTGAGTCTTAGTTTTTCAAGATCCGCTTGGTTTATTGCTGGATGATGGCTTGCTTGGTCTTTTTGGGACTTTCGGAGACGTTTTAGGAGTGCTGATAGGACGTTGTTAGAAGAGGTGAAAGCTGGGTTTCCGATTATGCTTATAGGCCTACGGACATCTGTGCTGGCGAGGTGGCGGTTGATGCCCGCGCGCAAAGCGCAGTAGCCAGCTACTGAATACTGTGTCCCGCTGGTTGTTCGCACCTCCGCGTGGAAACGTCTCAGCAGATCATTTAGATTTTCAAAGGTTATGCTTTGCCAGGAAATCGTTATTTTGTTGTGAGTTAGCCACTGCTCAAAGACGGAGACTGCCCATTTTGTGTTTTTTACAGTGTTTTCTTCTTGTCTTTCTCTTTCTATTTTGTCTAGCTGTAGATCGCTGATTGAAAGAAAGCGTTCACTTACTTGTGTTTTTTCTATTTGTTTTTTTACAGGACGACTTCTTTTCATTTGCTGTGGTGGCTGCTCATCTTCTGTAAGTATATTGTGGCCCTTTAAGATATTTATCAGGTCGAAGTTTGTTGATATGTGGTCTGACATACTTATTTTTTAAAAACAGACGTTTACTACTGTGATGTGCTTGATTGAAGTGGTCAGCTGGGCTGCAGGATATGGGCAAGTACAGTGGTCAGCTGACTGGTACTTCTTACTTGCTGGTCATCTATTGAAACTTAATGTACCCCTATCTTGAGGGTACTGACCAATCAGATGCCAGCAAGTAAGAAGCCCATTTTCTAAAGAAAAATAACATTGTCAATGTAACATCTGTACATCATGATCTTATTTCTTTATGGGTTGTTGTCATGGTCTATAAAGTTACTTTCAAACTGATGCATGAATAAGTTTGTGAAAGATGGAGCCATGGTGGACCCCATCATTGTCCCTCTTGTCTGCAAATAAAATGTGTTTTTTTTCCTTTTTGTAAACAAAGTTTATTGACAGGCTTAAATGGCTTACACACATACATAACATGTGTAAGCAGGTATTTTCACATATCATTGGGTACATTCAGATAGTTAACTCAGACATTAGCATCAACATATACTGACTGATAAGAAGTAAGTCATTGTGGTATACCATGAAGTCATGGAAAACCGTTTATAATATAGTCCTGCAGTTATAGTCCTAAATTCCAAAATTATGGTTGAATCTGAAATAATTTCTGGTAAGAACCAGGGAGGCTAATTCAATAAGAAAATTAGTACTAGGTTTTTCTTCCAAATTCCTCAGGTTGAGTGGATTTCTTAATGCTCCAAAGTCTTGGCCTTGTGGGACAGAGGTGTATAAATCCACCACATCCATTATGACTAGAAATAATCAGTGCTGTCCGTGTGTTTCTATTAAGGTGCTGGCAGTCACAAGGGAAGAAAGAGACTTGGGCATCATCCTCACCGATGACCTGAAATCATCCAAGCAGACCTCTAAAGCAGTAGGTAAGGCTAGGGGGGTGTTAGGGTGTATTAGTAGGGGTATCACAAGTCGTAAGAGGGAGGTAATAATCCCTCTGTGCAAGACATTGGTTAGGCCCCATCTGGAGTACTGCGTGCAGTATTGGAGGCCACACCTTCACAAGGACATTAACCAAATTGAGGCAGTCCAGAGAAGGGCAACCAAAATGGTGCAGGGACTGCATCAGAAAACATATGAGGACAGATTAACAGAGCTCAATATGTATACTCTAGAGCAAAGGAGGGAGAGAGGTGATATGATCAAAACATTCAAACACCTTAAGGGCATTAACAAGGTGAAAGAGTCTAACATGATTCAATATAAGAAAAACAGCAGGACAAGAGGACACAGCATGAGATTAGAGGGAGGCCAGTTAAGGGGTAATGTGAGGAAGTTCTTTTTCACAGAAAGGGTGGTGGATGCATGGAATGGCCAACCTCAGGAAGTGGTGAATATGAATACAGTGCAGGGCTTCAAACAGGCATGGGATAGGCATAAGGGAGCAATACAGATGAGTATGAATAGATAGGCCATTGACAGAGCAAAGGCCGATGGCACATTTATAAGGTAGAACAAGAAATGGACAGACTGTATGGGCCTTGCAGTCCTTATCTGCCATCAACTTCTATGTTTCTGAGATCATCAGTCAGGTTTAACATGTGTCTGGAATATTGGATGTAAGGGCATCATGGTTACAATCTCCCTAAGGTGATGCTGAACAAAGGATGAAAGTAGCTCCAAAGCAGATTCAAGTCCAGAGATTACTGATCTGCCTGGAGGGGTCTGCTGGGCTTGTGTACTTTGGGTCAGCACTAAAACGTTGGAATCTTAGGTTTCTTAGCTATAAGGGCATCAGCTACCCAATCTGGTATGTCACCCCTTTCTCTGTCCTTGTGTACAACCTCCAAAATACTGGTCAGAAATTTTCTGGTTGTGTCATTCTGTAATTTACAATAATTAACTTCTTTCCAAGAAGTCTGTTGCATTCGGCAGTGCAGTCTTGTGTCCAATACTGAGCTGGCAGTATAGCCTAGAGGTTAGAGTAATGATCTGTGAATGAGCTTGTTACATTCAGCATACCTGGATTTGATTCCCACAACCTCCACTTACATACTGTGTAAATATGAACAAGTCACTTAACCTCCCCACTGCTCCCAGGTCACACCTGAAAACAGGCACTTATGCCTAGTGGGCCTTACCTGGTTACCAAAATAAAAAAAAGATCCTATACCCTTTATCATCCTGTTTTATTGTTATATTGGGATACTGTTTCAGACTTATTATGGAAGCCCGCTCAGCCTTTAACACTGTGCCTCATAGGAGGCTGTTAAACAAGCTGGGCAATATGGGTGCGGGTAGGATAGTAGTGCAGTGGATGGGGAATTAGCTGGATGGCAGGACACAGATTGTGGTGGTAAATGGCTGTTACTCCACAGAGGGAAGGGTGACCAGTGGAGTGCTACAGGGATCAGTGCTGTGTCCGGTCCTCTTCAACATCTTTATCAGTGACATTACGGATAACACAGAAGGGAGAATTTCCCCGTTTTCTGATCACATAAAACTCTGTAACAGAATGGACACGCTGGAGGGAATGGATAGAATGAGGAGAGACCTGCAGAAGCTTGCGGAATGGCCAAGGGTGTGGCAGTTGGGATTTAATGCAAAAAAAGTGCAAAATAATGCACATGGGACACAAAACCCCTAGGGATATATCATGCTCCAAGCAGAAAAGGACCTGGGGTATCATCTCTGATGACCTAAAGGATGGGAGTCAGTGTGACAAGGCGGCGGGGTAAAGAAAATAGGATGCTGGGATGCATAGGCAGGGGCATCACCAGCAGGAAAAGGGAGGTCATAATTCCACTGTGCAAAACATTATTGAGGCCACACCTGGAGTACAGTGTCCAGTTCTGGAGGCCTTACCTACAAAAGGGTATAGACAGGGTGGAGACAGTTCAGAGGAGGGCAACCAAGATGGTACAGGGTTTGCATCATAAGTCCGACAATAACAGGCTGAAGGACCTGAATATGCACTCCCTGGAGGAGAGGAGAGGGGGGATATGATCGAGACATACAAGTACCTCACGGGGAGGAACAAGGGGCAGGAAAACACTATTTTTCAGAGGTAGAGATGTTCTAGGACTAGGGGTCATGGGATGAAATTGGGCAAAGGGAGGTTCAGAGGTAACGTGATGAGGTATTTCTTCATGGAAAGGGTGGTGGACACGTGGAACATGCTGCCAGAGGAGATGGTGGGGGCTGAAATTATTATAGGATTCAAGAATGCATGGGATAGGCATCAGGGGATCCTAGCAGTTGGGGGAAAAGGACAACCCAGTTCAAGAGAAGCTTAAAGAGGCAAAATTACATGCACAATTGGGCAGACCAGGTGGGCCAAAGGCCCTTATCTGCCATCAGTATCTATGTAGCTTTGGAGAGATTCCACCTCCTGGTGGTGACATTTTTAATAAGTAAATCTACCTCTTTATCAATACCTTTAACAAAGGTGTAAGTTTTGCTATGAATGGGTCCCTGTGGCACAAATCAAGGAACAATATGCAACTTTTCTTTCAGTAACCTTTCCTCAGGAAAAATTGGTGCAATGGAGTCTAGAAAATGATCTTTCAGTCTAAGCTTTTGACATAATCATTGCAAGTCCAATTTTATCTGAAGGTTATTTGGCGTAGCACTGGGATCAAAACTGAGGTCCTTTTCTTTGAGTTCACTTAATGGCCTTCCTGAGAGGTTGAATATGATGCTGCCTTTGATCTGGTACTCATTCCTTCTACTGTTTCTTCTTCTTCTCCCCCCTCTGTTCCTGTTCCATCTCTTTCTCGTTCTTTGTTTTCCTGTTTCTTGGTAGGCATTTGTTGTGTCCCTGTCTGTTCTCTAGGTGCTCTTTGTTGGTCTGTGTTATTTGCTGAATCATTGGGTTCCATATCTTCCTCCCCTGGTGGTAGACTGATGGCTTGTTGGGGGGCCGGGTCTGCTGTTTCCCTGAAATAGATTTATGCTGCTGTGAAATATTTATGCTTCCTTCTTCCTCTGAGGATGTATTGCTGTCTGAGAAGGCTTGTCTATGAAATCCTCTCCTGCCTTTTTTGTTGCTCCAGTTATACTGTATATCCACCCATCCCTGTAAACTACAGCAACTCTCCTATATTTTTTCAATTTCTTATTTTCCAGATCTTCTTCAAATTTGTCTTGCTCTCTAGTAATACTTTCCAATGATTTGTTAAATTTTTTCCAAAGTTAGCAGGGTAGTTAGTTGGGAATGTAACAGATCAATCTCAGTTCTCTCTCTCTCTCTCTCTCTCTCTCTCTGTCTCATAATGGTTTTCATCTTAAACAAATACTTCTGCTCAGCGTTCACAGTAGAAGGGGAAGGGATGGGACCACGGAAAGACACCAGGAGCTTTGAGGGGAAGGAAGTGGACACTGGTCCATTTTCTGAGAAGAGGGTCAGGAAGGTACTTGCTAATCTGAGGGTGGACAAAGCCATGGGGACAGTTGGGGTGCTTCCAAGAGTGCTGAGAGGACTCAGGGAGATACTGGCTGCACCCCTAACAGAACTATTTAACAGTTCACTGGAGACTAGTGTGGTCCTGGAGGACTGGAGAAGAGCAGACATAGACCCGCTTCACAAAAGTTGTAGCAAGGAGGAGGAGGGCAATTATAGGTCTGTCAGCCTAACATCGATGATAGGGAAATTAATGGAAGCACTATTAAAGGAAAGGATTATGGAATTCCTGGAACCCAATTGACAGCAGGACTCAAGGAGCATGGTTTCACAGAGGGAAGGTCATGGCAAACAAATCTGATAGATTTTTTGATTGGGTGACCAAGATGATGGATCATGGAGGAGTGGTGGACGTGGCCTACCTAGATTTCAGCAAGGCCTTCTACACCATTCCATATAGGAGGCAGGTAAACAAGTTGGGTAGCATGAGGTGGGCAATAAGGTGGTAGCCTGGGTAAGAAATTGGTTAGGGGTTAGGAGGCAGAGGGTGGTAATAAATGTAGTTTGCTCCGAGGAGGGGAGAGTGGGGTCAGGGTCCCTCAGGGATCAGTGCTAGGGCCGGTCCTTTTTTTTTACTTTCTGTTTTTCCCTCCTTCTCACCACATCTACCCCCTTCCTTGGATACCTCAATGCATCGCTCAGCTATGCTGGGGGAAGCTGAGGTACACCTATGCTCTTTGGGTGCCCCACTCCCAAGTGAACCTTGCATCCCGAATAACTGATCTGCCCTACCTTCCCCGAGACCTCAGGGGGAGCAGACACCTGGAGCCTGCATCTTTTGGTCCCCAGTCCCTGGTCGTTGATGCGATGCCAGTCTCCTGGCACGGATGTGGGGCTTTTTCCTTGTTCTGTCACCCCGTCGCTTACAGATGTCAGCACTCAAGGAGAACCAATGAGATGGAAGCATGTAGAGATGCACCTCCACTCTGGTCCTTGGCCCAACACCCACCCCTCCCTCAAGCTCTGTCTCCTCAGCTGCATCAGCGCCAGTTGAGATCACGCAGGTGGTGGCAGTATAGCAGTGAGGAGAACAGTCCACCCCTCCTGGAGAAGGAGAGCGGCCCATCGGGCGCTCAGTCTTTCTCCCCCCCACCGGCCCTCCAACAATCCGGGCTCGCTACCAAACCCCTGTATTAAGAGCCTGACCTCATAAATCTTACTTTTTACACATTTGATCTCCAGTGACCCTGAGCTCAATACAAAATCATACATACCCCCACCGTGCAAAGCATCATGGGATATATATGCAAATCACCATGAAAGTGTAGACTGGTTCTGCTTTAAGCAGGAATGCATGGTGCCAAAGGGCCTCTCATACAATCTGCAAAGGGTGAGAACAGAAAACACAAACATGTGTTTAATCCTACTCGGGACTCATCAGTGTGCCTCATCCTTATCTCACCCCAGGGGAAAACGAGCCAGCCCTAATGTGGTCTTACAGGTTTGGGTCATGGTGGGCCCAAAATAAGAAAGCAAGCTAAAAAGACAAGAACCGCAGCACAGGTGCTGTCTGAGGTTCTTTAGCTTGTTTTCTGAATTGGGTTACCTTTCTGTTCTGTATGAATTTGCAAAACAGTTTCCCTATGTTATCGTTTTAAATGTGATTTTGGAATAATTAATGAATTTATGTTTATGCTCAAGAAACTGATTAAAGCTTTAGGGGAGGTGCTGACTGTGTATACCAGCAGTCACTCATGACGTGCAACACTCACCTGGAGTGTCAGCAGTGATGACATCATGTTTTGCCACTGATGATGCCTTCACATTGCAGCAGCGGCCTACATAGCTTGAGGTTCCACATCTCAGTGCAGATCTGCACCAGCTGCAAGGGTGTTTGGCGTGGACATGCTGTTGGTAGTATGTTTCTTGCACAACCCATTTGGAAAGATGAAATAAGGCTTTTGACCCTTTAGGCATTTAGTAAGCCAGTTTATTGATACTCACTGTGAGTGTAAAAAATTTTCGCTAATGTATATTAAGATTTAAACTGTTTCATGTTTTTGGTGCTAACATGCTAAATTAACTTCAGTGATTAAATGTACATGTATGATTTTCAGTTGCAGGACAACTCACTTTGATGAAGCCGGTGGGGGAGGCCAGCCAAAATTTTTGGGGTTTTAGAAAAGTTGCCAAGCGTGAGGTTTCATGAAATAAATTACACAGAAACATAGAAATTGTCAGCAGATAAGGACCGCCAGGCCCATTTAGTCTGCGGCCTTTGACTCTAACTGGTCACTGGCTACTCATCCTCTTCCTTCCCACCTCTAATGTTCCTCTATGCCTGTTCCAGGCACATTTAAAAACCCTCTACTATGCTTGCTCCCACAACCTTCTGTGGCAGTCTGTTCCATGGGTCCACCACCTTCTCTGTGAAGAAAAACTTCCTCACATATCCCCTTAACCTGCCTCCTTCCAGTTTCATGTCATGCTCCCTTGTCTGTTTACAACTCATGTATTGGAAGGTGTCTCCCCCCTGCACCCTGTTTATTTATTTATTACAGTCTCGGAATTTGATATACCTTTGAGTCACAGACTCATTTATTTATTTATTTAGCTTTTGTTAACCAGGTAAGCACACTAGACAGTCAAGTGCCTATTTTCAGGTGCGACCTGGGAGAATTACAAGGTACGGGTAACAACAATAGAGTCGAGGCACGGCAATCAACAAGGGACAGTCAGGTACAGGCAGTAATAATACAGCGTAAAAACATGGTAATCAACAAGGATCAGTCAAAAAATAGTAACAGATAGCAGCTGGGCAGATACATGAGGATACCCAGTTAGAGGGCACGTGTCGTAAGGGGGCAGGGAATAGTGGTACATGTACAACAAGGGAGGAGAGAAACATTTGCAATGGGTTGCAATAACAGGAAGGGGGCATGGGATAAAACTCAGGCTGCTAAGCCTGGCAGGGGTTCACTTAACCCTAACAGGGTGTAACAGAGTATATCAAGCGTGTAAGCAGTAGATAAAGACTTATGGCATCAAGTAAGACATGGCCAGGGAGCTCAGGGAATACACAGAGCATTTACAAAGGTTCCACGTCCAAAAGAAATCATAACAATTAGCCAAATACAACAATGTAACAAAAACATGACATGGATATAACAAAAAATACAAAAAACAATCAGAGCCATCATTATATCAGACTTTGTCAAAGTTGGCAAATAAGAACCACAAATAGATACCAGGGTAAAAGCTAAGATAAAATACATTATAAAATGGGTCTGTACTTTTTACCTCCTGATCGGCTGAGGGGTACTGTTTGCCATGTCTTTATCAACGCATATTGTGGCAACCAGTACCTCTTCAGTTAGTCAGGGCTTTATACCACACAGATTGTTGTGCCAGCCGCTGCAGCTCCTCAACATTACACGGAAGAAAGACGACCCTAATCTTCAAAGCTGGTGTGATAGTGAACTGCCTAACATGAAACACACCCACTCCCCACATACAGAGACACAAACAAACTCTGTATTTCCTTAGCAAGCAAGCAATATGATCCAATGGCCATAAATAATTTTAAAATAAATGTCTAACCTCCGCCTGAATGTTGAAAGATGAGCGCAAGTTGAAAGATGAGCGCAAGCGCCAAAGCTGTCCACGGACCTGCTCTTCCCTTACATTGTAAAAGAAAAATAAAAAAACACTCAGCACTGCCCAGCTCCTTCATTAAAGAGATTAAACTACCTAATCTCCAACGATGCCACATACCAGCAGTTATGGTTTAGAAAACCGCAAGGAAGGAAACGTCTGTGTGTAGTCTGTGTGCAGCGCCTTGTCTTTGTTTTTTTACAGTCTGTGTGTAGTGTCCGCAAACAGTCACGCTTGCTCCCAGTAAAGCGGGACTCTGAAAGTTATCAAAAAACCTAAATTAAAATCAAACATAAATATTAAAAAATCAAACAGAACAAAAAAAAACTATTTGTGTCTTGGGGGGCACAAAATCATAAACCTTACAATGCATCTGATAACATAAAACCTGGCTCCCGCTGACTGCAACTAAAACTCACTGGGCAGTTACTCCCCAGGCACACAAACTAAAAATGTGAAAGAAAAAAAAAAGCAGCATATTGTACAACATTTTCTGTGTTGCTCTGTGTGGGTGGCTGTGTGGGGAGTGGAGACAGAGACACCAATCACTGTACTGACAAGCCAGTGACAAGGATAACTTTTTTTCTTCTTTTCATACTTATACTGTTTTTTTTTATTCTACACTTTTTATGTACTTTTTTTTTTTATTTTATTCTTTACCAGGGGACCCATTTTATAAGCGCAATAACACTCTCTGAGGTGTGGGTTAACTCCTGATAAGAGCAAGCCCAGGTACATAAGGCACGCGGTGCAAGCGCCTCATGCCTAACATTGCACCTACGCATGCTCTTATCAGGAGATAACCCACACCTCATCACGTGTTATTGCTGGCATAATGTATCAGTATGTGATAATAGGCGGTCAAGAATAACTTTGTCGAAGTCAATAGGTTAACACGGTTCAGCCAAGACAAATAAAAAGGAGCAGTGGAAAAGGGGAAAGAGGGAGGAGTGGGGGGAATAGAAGGAAATTATGGTTCAGGAGCTACAGAGTGAGGTGAAGTAAAGAGGAAACACATCAAGTGAGTGGTACCTATGGGGAGGGTGTGGGGGAAGGGGTTGGGAGAGTGGCAACTGTTTAGCCAGGAAATGAGGGGATACATGAGGGTGAAGTAGCTTAAGTTGGGCAGCTTAGTAAAACTAAAGCTGGAGAATGAAATGGCATTGCTAGGACTGGAAGACAATTACCAACATGGGTTCAAGAAGGGAAGCTCTTGTACAACCAATTTGGTAACTTTTCATGAGCATGTGAGTAAAAGCCATGACAAAGGGCACCCTACAGATGTAATTCTTTTGGATTTTGCCAAGGCGTTCAACAAGGTTCCTCACATCACCTTAACTGCGAAACTGAGGGATCTTGGTTTTAGCTCAAACCTGTCGAGATGGATTAACAATTGGTTGCAAAATCGTGTCCAGCATGTAAGAATAAATGGATGCCTATCCAATATAAAAAATGGTCACAAGTGGAGTCCCTCCAGGTTCTGTTTTGGGCTCGACATTGTTCGGTTTATTCTTCAGTGATATGAATTATAATATTAAAAACTATGTACTGAAATTTGTTGATGATACAAAATTAGGCGGAGAAGTGGATATATATAGAATTGAGGAATAGTCTAAAAAACAATGGTATGATATTCAATATAGAAAAATGTGTGGTGATACACTATGGTAAAAATAACCCCAATTACAGTTACATATTGAATAGTGACATTCTCAAAGCATCTTCCTCAGAATCCAACCTTGGCATCAGGATAATTAACAAATTAAAATCTTCAGATCATTGTAAACTAGTGACCAGGAACAGTAAGGTTATAGTTAGAAGAACTGCACGTAGAATAAATGAACGTACATTCATTTGTAAATCTGAACAATGCATAAGTCAACTTCATAAAAGCTATGTTGGGCACATTCTGGATTATGGGTCCCCTGCCTGGTCACCCTACCTGATTAATGATATCAAACAAATTGAGAGTGTCCAGAGAGCTGCAACCAAATTGATTCCTACACTGAAGGGACTGACCTATCAAAAAAGGTTGGAAGAAACTGGTCTTTTTTCCTTACAACAGAGACACCAGAGAGGTGATCTATTATTATTATTTAAAATGTTGCAATCACCAGGTTTAAGTAAACAGTGTCACCTTGTTTATAGTAAGACTAGAAATAACCTCAGATTCCACAATACAAAATTGGTTGTTCCGAAGGCTTCAACTAACAAAACAGATAATTATTTCACTTTAAGAACCATCAGAGTATGGAATAGATTGCCACAAGAGGTGGTGGAAATTGACAGTTTTTATAAATGTAAAAATAGACTTGACATATCTTTCTACTCTAAACATCTAATGGTGTACGTGTGACCCACCTATGTGGGGGACAATCCTGATGGGCTTAATTGCCCCTTTTTGGCCAAATAAACCCAATGAACTTAGTAAACCCCTAATGAACCTAGTAAACCCCTAATGAACCTAGTAAACCCCTAATGAACCTAGTAAACCTTGTTGCAGCGGTTGAGAGAAAGAAGGTACTGTCTGAGGTTACATTTAAACTGCCCTGACTTGGAGGCAGTTTGTACATCAAGAGGGATATCAGATAGCCAGGTGGGAGCTCTGTAAAGAAAGGCCCACTGTGCTTGATTAGTCCAACAGAATGGGGCCTGATAGGTAGGTCTAGTTGAACTTCTCATCCTTCAAGGATTGGTTACTGGGGTAAGGAGGTGTTGTGTTGTTGGAAGGGGTTAGATCCAGATAGATCTTCTTACCTAGTAGGCAGATCTGGTACATGATCCTGCCACTAAGATTCAGCCAGTAGGTTTGGGTACACAGATCACAGGTGTGGGTGTACCTGTGAACCCCAGAAACTAATTGGCAGGCCTTACTGAGGGCAACCTTAATACATTTAAGTGAAATGTCAGTAGCTGCTCCATAAATGACTAGCCCATAGTCTACAAGAGAGAGGACAGAGCTGTTGACAGCAAAACGGGGTGCATCAGGGATAAGGCTGTGATGATGTCTGTAGAGGAGCCCTATTCGAGTATTAACAGCATTAGAAATGATGTTTATATGGTCATTACGAACATATGAACATATGAAATTTGCCAGCAGATAAAGGCCTAGAGGTCTATCAAGTCTGCTTGAATGTGCAGCTAGCACCCCTTATTCTGCAGCTGCCCCTCCCTTCCACCCTTCCCCTTCATTATCCCTTCCCCTTGTCCTGTCCCATCCTCATTTGAAGCAGTCCACTGTTCTGCTGCATACCACTTCAGCAGGTAACGCATTCCACCCAGCCACCACCCTCTCTGTAAAAAAGTGTCTCCTCATCTCCCTCCTGAATCTTCCTCACTCCAGTCTCATATCATGGCCCCTGGTGGCCCTCCCCTTCCTTACTTTGAACAGCCCCTCTGTACCAGTCTTGTTTATTCCTTTCATGTATTTAAAGGTTTCAATCATGTCACCCTGTCTCTCCTCTCCTCCAGTGAGTACATGTTCAACTCCTTCAACCTTCTCTCGTATGATAAGTCCCCAGCCCTTGATCATCTTTTGTCGCTCTGCTGCACCTCCTCCAGTAACTTAATGTCCCTCTTCAGATATCGGATGCCAGTACTGCACGCAGTACTCCAGGTGTGGTCTAACTAATGACCTATACAGTGGGCAGAATCACCTCCTCCCTCCTCGAGGATATACCCCTTGCAATACAACCCAGCATTTTGTTGGCCTTTGCAGCTGCCTTCCTACATTGTGCCGAGTTGTTCATTGACCCTGTAATGAGCACACCCAGATCCTTCTCCTCCTCTGTCTGGGCTAGCTGCACTCCCCCTAGCTGGTAACTCCTCCTTGGGTTCTTCATCCCAAAATGCAGCACCTTGCACTTTTTGGCATTAAAGCCCAGTTGCCACGTGTCTGACCAGGTTTCAAGCTTTGCCAGATCATCCTGCAACCCCTGCCATCCCCCTAGATCATCCACCACCGCACCTACCTTGGTATCATCAGCAAACAGACTGATCTTGCTCTTGATGTCCCATGATATGTCTGTAATGAATATCCCAAACAACACTGGTCCCAACACCGAGCCCTGTGGAACACCACTCATCACTGCCCTTGGGTGTGAGAGCTCCCCACCCACCATCACCCTCTGTTGCCTTCCCTGCAGCCAGTTTCCTACCCATCACACCAGCTTTGCACCCGCCCCTGTGCCTACTAACTTCCTTCCCAGCCTTCCATGTGGCACTGAGTCGAATGCCTTACTGAAGTCCAGATACAGGACATCCACTGCATGGCCCCTGCCCAGTTGCCTAGTTACCCAGTCATAGAACTCGACCAGGTTGGTTTGTCAGGATCTGCCACATATGAAGCCATGCTGTCTGTTGTCCTGTAGTCCTCTGGCCTCTAGGAGGGCCACCAGCCTCTCCTTCAGGATAGTCTCCATTAGCTTACCCACAATGGATGTGAGGCTCACTGGTCTGTAGTTTCCCGGTTCATCCTTGGGGCCACTCTTGTGGAGGGGCACCACATGAGCCATCCTCCAGTCTGGGGTACACACCCGAATGTAGTGAGGCATTAAATAGGTCTGCCAAAGGTCCTGCAAGGACCTCTGCCAGCTCCTTCAGTACCCTGGGGTGAATGCCATCTGGGCCTGGCGCCTTGTCCACCCTCAGTGTCTTCAAACTCTCTCGAACTCTGCTCTCCATGATTTCCCCATCTGTCACCACTTTCCACCCTGCTTCTGCCATTTCTCCCACCTTGGGTGTCACCCCCCTCTTCTCTTTAGTAAATACTGAGCAGAAGTACTCATTTAGTGCTTCCGCCTTATTACACCCTGCTTCCACCCAACCCCCCTCCTTCCGAATCCTTACTATCTGGTCTTTACAGCTCCTTTTCTCCCTGATGTACTTAAAGAAGTCCTTCTCCCCCTTCTTAATGCCTTGTGCCAGCCTGAGTTCCGTAGATGCTTTGGCTCCCCTTACTGCCCTTGTCACCTCCTTCGATTCTGTCAAGTACTCCTCCCTGTCCTCCCCCCTTCCTGTTTTCTTATACTTCTTAAAGGCAGCTCTTTTCCTCCTTACCTTTTCCATGACCTCCTTGCTCAACCAGATCGGTTTCTTAGCCCTAGCCTTCTTGCTTTGGGCTTTACAGCAGTTTTTGGTTGCCTCCACTATCCCCAGCTTTATGAGCTCCCACCTCTGGTTAGTGTCCATACTAGACTGAATTCTGGCCAGGTACCCTTTTACCACTTCCCCCATCCTCCCAAAGTCGGCCCTCCTGAAGTCCAGCACTATTGTGCCAGATTTCACTCCTTCCTTGCCCATATCCAATGTGAGCCATACTGAGTGGTGGTCACTCCCTGACAGCGGTTCCTCCACTGTAAGTTCTCTCACAAAGTCCCCATTTGCCAGCACAAGGTCAAGGGTATTCCCTAACCTGGTTGGTTCACTGACCATTTGCAGCAGGAAGCTGTCCTGGAAGGCATCCAGCAGTACCTGCTCCCTTCTGTTCCTGGTTGTTGGGGTGCTCCAGTCCACTCCTGGCATGTTGAAGTCCCCCACAATCACCACACTACCCTTCTCGCAGGTCCTCCTGATCTGTCCCGCTAGTTCCCTATCTAACTCCTCCGTCTGAGATGGTGGCCTGTAGACCACTCCCATTCTAAGAATCCTATTCTTTAAAGGATAAGGTGCTGTCAAGTGTAATGCCTAGGTACCTGAAGTTGCGTATTTGCTCCAGAGGATCACGACAGTTGTTAAGGATGGTGAGTCGAGCTGACTTATGCTTGTTGTGAGAATTTGCAAATAACATCACCTTGGTCTATTTATAGTTCAGGGTTAACTTGTGTTCTGTAAGCCAGGACTTGACCAGAACAAAGCTGTGCTGCAACTCTCTAGTAAGGACTTAGGAGCAGTCATAACTCTAGGGGAGCTATTAGGGGTTCCAGGTGTAGAGGGGGCTTAGAGAAGAAATCAGGGGGAAGGACTCCACTCAGGTCTGAGAAGGCATTTTTAAAGATGTCAACAATTTGTTGTGGATCCTGGGTGAAACCCCGTTGATGTTGATAGTGAAGGTGGAGTTTTGTTGGGCTTGCCAGTCAGTTCCTTGTTGTTCTCACAAAAATTCCTACTGTTACCCCATGTGTCAGTAAACACAGTTTTGTAACAATCAGATTTAGCAAGGCGAATTGCACGAGTGCACTTATTCCTAGCCACCTTGTACCTCTCCCAGTCAGAGGGGATCCCAGTGGCATGGGCTTTATGCCAGAGATGATCGCAAGCAGCCATCTGATTAAGGACAGAGGTGGAGATCCAGAGGTTACAGGTACCTTTGCATTTCCTTTTTCTGAGATGGGCAAAGATATCACAGGCTGTGTTGAAAGTAGTGATAAAGTATTCTAGTGCAGCGTTAACATTAACGGCCCAAAAAATAGGCATCCAGTCACACTGCTGAAGGTAACACAAGAATTATTGCCACTTCCCCTTTTCAGGACGTGCTGGTAAATTGCCTTAAGGGGGAGTTCAGGGGCCTTGTTAGACTAGAAGCTGATAACTGGGGAGTGGTCACTGAATGAGTCAGATAAGACCTCAGTGCCCATAAACCTTTCAGGATGGTTGGCAAGAAGTAGGTCTAATTGAGTGCTGTTGCCTGTTCTATAGTTGCGCCTGGTGGGGGAATTAACCAATTGGGAGAGGTTAAGGGCGGCGAGTGCATCTTTGAAAGGGTCAGCTTCGGGGGCAAGCCAGTTTACATTAAAGTCACCAAGAGCTACTATTTCAGAGTGATTTGCAAGGCTAATGATGTAGTCAAGTATAAGACTAAAGCCTCTGCAAGTATCCTTTGGGGAGATATATACAGAGAGAACAGTGAGGGAGTAACCACTGGTGCCAACTGCAATTCTGATTGCAAGTGCCTGGGCATTGTTATCAAATGCAATTGTCAGGAGGACTTGATCCTATAGTGAGTCTGATAAGTAAACAGCACACCCTCCTCCCCTCTTGTCCAGTCTGTCCTCTCTCAACAGGGTGTAGCCATCAAGGGCAACAGCAGTGTCAGAGATTTTGGGGAAGAGCCAGGTTTTGACCACTACAAGGACATCAGGTTTGTGCTGAAGGACCCATGTCTGGAGGAGATCGAGTTTGGGCAGAAGACTGCAGATGTTGATTGACGCTAGCTTAATGCCTCTCCATTTGCATATGCTTCCAAGTGGTTGCTGTACAGGACCAGGATTCAGGTGAATATTGCCAGAGAGTAGCAATAGAAGTAGGACACGACAAATTATGAAGTTCCTAAATGGCTTAGAATGAATAGGTAATCTGCTTTCCGAGGGTTTGCATGCAATAGCGAGGGGTGGCTGTGAGGCAAAGAGTGGTATGGGGGGAGGATGAGCAAGTTGAAATGGTCAGAAGTGTGGTAGGCCAAGATGGGGGGGGGCAAGGAGAGTGGGCTGGTGTACCACTTACAGTGCCGGTAGCTTGAGGTGTGTTAGTTAAAAGTGGCAAAGTGGGGGAGGGTGTGGATGTGCGATCAGCTAGATCAAAAGGGAGTATGAGCAATATAATGAATGCAAGTGATGTTCAAAATAGTAAGTATCCCATGATAACATAGGCTAGGGACAGCAGGCATCAGCGAGAGGGTGGATGGTGACAGACAAATTAAATGCAGTTGGTTAGATGGGGAGAGTAGAAATCATCCTGAGAAACAGGGGGAGCAAGCAAAATTAAATATAAGCAGAGAAACAGAGCAGGAGAAATTGTACCCCAAAGATAGTGTGGTGGTTAGGGTACCTGACTTTGGAGAACAGGGTCAGGGGTTTGAATCCCAGGAGAGGGCAATGGGAGGGATAGGAAAAAGGCAGTAGGGTGATAGGGTAGAGGTTGTTGGCTAGGGGGGCTTTGAGAATTGGGATCAAAAGAATGTGGAGAAAAATACCTGAGAGAGGAGAGAAAAGAGTGCACAAGAGTGACTCTTGGTGGTCACTGGTATAATTAATGGAGATAGCACAGGGAGGCTAGTGAGGAGGCATTAGCATGTTAGGGTGACATCTAGAGGTCAAAGAGTATAACCTGCTAGTGAGAAAGTGGGGAGATGTGAAAGTGATGACGGAGAGGTCATGTGACAGTGATGACCTATAAATTAAGGCACGGCCCAGGGTGGGTGGGAGGTACCCTTAAGGTACTTCAATGTTTCTATCATGTCCCCCGATCCCTCCTCCCCTCCAGCAAGTACATATTGAGGTCCCTGAGTCTCTCCTCATATCCCTGCACCATCTTAGTCACTCTCCTCTGGACCACCTCGAGCCTGCCAGTGGCCTCCAGAACAGAACACAGTACTCTAGGTGAGGCCTGACCAGCGTTCTATACAAAGGTATCACTACCTCTGGCCTTCTGCTAGTGACACCTCTCAGAAACAGAAATATTTCTGATGACCTAAAGATGTCAAAGCAGAGTTCAAAGCAGAGTACAAAGGCTGCAGGGAGGGCCAGTGGCATGCAGGGGTGTATAGGTATCACTAACAGAAGGCGGGATGTGGTGATGCAGGGTTTTAAATAATTGATTAGCAGTTTTTTTTTCTTGGGACAATACTAACTGTACAGAAAGTATTTATATAGGTTTTCTAGAAGTGTTACATTTGTTAAACACAGTGAGGTAAGTGCTATGCATTTTCACAATGTTTTAGAGCTTTTATGAGCAAAATGCTGATGGAGGATGGGGGCTGTGTGGAGGATGACAACAGTAAAGCTGACATATTGAACAGGTATTTCTGCTCAGTCTTTACTGAGGAAGAGGAGGGTAATGGGTCTGAATGGAGTACAAGGGGTGAAAATGGTGCAGAAATGGACACAAGTCCCTTTACACGAGAAAGGGTCCTGAAGGAACTGGAAGTAATAAGAGTTGATAAAGCAATGGGGCCAGATGGGGTGCACCCCAGGGTCCTTAAAGAACTAAGAGAGGTGGTGGCTGAACCTCTTGCTATCCTGTTTAGCCGATCACTAGAAACAGGGGAGGTACCCAAAGACTGGAGGATAGCAGATGTAGTCCCCTTATACAAAAGTGGGAACAAAGAGGAAGCGGGGAAATAGAGACCGGTCAGCCTCACCTCGGTAGTGGGGAAGATCATGGAAGCACTACCAAAGGAGAGATTGGTGGAACATCTGGTTGTCAATGGACTACAGGAACCAAGGCAGCATGGTTTCACCAGGGAAGGTCATGTCAGACCAACCTCATTGAATTTTTGACTGGGTGACTAGGGAGGTGGATCAGGGAGGGCATTGGACATGGCCTATCTGGACTTCAGCAAGGCCTTTGACACTGTGCCACATAGAAGACTATTGCACAACTGGGGAATATGGGTGTGGGCAGGACAGTAGTGCGGTGGGTAGGTAACTGGCTGGGCAGCAGGACACAGAGGGTGGTGGTAAATGGCTGTCACTCCACAGAGGAAGAGTGACCAGTGGGGTACCACAGGGATCAGTGCTGGGACCGGTACTATTCAATATCTTCATCAGTGACATTCATGCAGGACCTAGAAGGCAGAATTTCACTGTTAGCTGATGACACAAAGCTCTGTAACAGAGTAGACACACCAGAGGTGTAGACAGAATGAGAAGGGACCTGCAGAAACTTGAAGAATGGTCAGGGGTTTGGCAGTTGAAATTCAATGCAAGGAAGTGCAAGATAATGCATATGGGGCACAAAACCCTGGCACAATATATCAGTTGGGGGGTGAGGATATAGCATGCACCAAGCAGGAAAGGGATCTTGGAGTTATCATCTCTGATGACCTCAAGGCAGGGAAACAGTGTGACAAGGCAGCAGGTAAAGCAAATAGGATGCTGGAATGCATAGGCAGGGGCATCACCAGCAGGAAAAGGGAGGTCATAATTCCACTATACAAGACACTAGTGAGGCCGCACCTGGAGTACACTGTGCAGTTCTGGAGACCTTACCTACGTAAGGACATAGACAGGGTAGAGAAGGTTCAGAGGAGGGCAACAAAGATGGTGCATGGATTGCATCACAAGTCCTATGAGGACAGGTTGAAGGCACTGAACATGTACTCCCTGGAGGAGAGGAGGGAGAGAGGGGATATGATAGAAACATACAAGTATCTTACAGGGAGGAAACAGGGTGCAGGAATGCACTATTTTTAAGCGAAAAGATGTTCCAGGACCAGAGGGCATGGGATTAAGTTGGAGGAGGGACGATTCAGAGAAGCGTGAGGAAAATTTCTTCACAGAGCGGGTGGTGGACAAGTGGAACACCCTGCCAGAGGAAGTGGTGGGGGCTGAAACAATCACGGGATTTAAGAATGCATGGGATAGACATAAAGGAATTCTGGAGGTCAGGGGTAAGGGGCAACAGACTTCCTGGAAAACATAAACTGAACTTACAAACCTAAATGGGCAGACTGGGTGGGCCACAGGCCCTTATCTGCCGACACTGTCTATGTATCTATGTAATTTTTAGAGTTAAATAAAACCTTGTGATCTCTTTGTATAGAACGTTGGTCAAATGATGACTCCCTGGTCCCTCTCCTCTTTGGTGATTGTCAACAATTCCCCCACACCCCATTGTAGCTTACTGCACTTCTCGGAATTACCTGGATTTACTCTTTAACGAGCATCTGTGTTCACTGGTTGATTGGACACCTCTTTTGTTTGCTGCTGAATTTCAACTGCCAAACCTTTGACCTGCTCTCAAGCCTTTGCAAGACTCTCTGCATCTCCATAACCCCCTTCTCACTGTCCACCCTGCCACAGATCTTAGTGTCATCTGCGAAGAGGTGCATCATGCCCTGGATTCCATCTCCCATGTCACTGATGAACATACTGAAAAAGACTGGACCCAGGACTGATCCACGTGGCACCGCACTGGTGACCTCCCTCTCTTCTGATTTGACTCTGTTACCACAACTTTCTGCTGTTTCCCAATCTGTTCTCACCAGTGTCCTTCACTGCCCCTAGATCCTCTAGCTTCTTCACCAGCCTTCTGTGAGGTACTGAGTTGAAAGCCTTGCTGAAATTGAAGCAGAATAAATCCACACAGCATGACCCTTATCCACTACCCTCATTACACAGTCAACAAATACTATCAGGTTGGTATAACAACACCTCTCTGCCACTAACCCATGCTGTTTACTATCCTCGAGTCCCCTGTTCTCCAGGTAGTTCATGAGGTCCTCTTTGGCTAGTATCTCCCATCAATTTACCCACAATAGAGGTAAGACTGACAGGTCTGTAGTTACCCTGTTGCTCCTTATCCCCCCTCTTATGGAGCAGGACTATGTCAGCCACCTTCCAGTCTTTTGGAACTACCCCTGTGTTAATTTAAGTACTGAATACCCATACCAGGGGGTTCAGTTAAATCTGTTGCCAATTCCTTGAGCATCCTTGGATGCATGGTATTTGGCCCCAGGGCCCCATCTATCATTAGGTCAGCTAAGCCTTTCCAAAAACCATTCACTGGCAAATATTTCTGCCTTATCTCAGTGATCCCCATACAGCTACCTTAACTCATTCAGCTTGAGCGCCATGCAGAGGCTCTCTGTCCTCCCTTGTGAATACAGAGTAGAAGTAGCCTTTAAGAATGGATGCTTTCTGCCCCTCCTCTTCAGTTACCCTACCTCTCTCTAGCCTAACAATTCCTCCTCTCGTCTTTCTTTTCCCCAATATATATAAAGAACTGTTTTCCCCCTCCTTTGACACCCACCTCCAAAATTTGCAGCTCTGTGTCTGCTTCTGATTCTCTGTCCGCCATCATGGCTTCCCCTGTTCTCACTCCCCATTCTTCCTCCCCTTGTTATTGAGCAGGAGCAAGGTTTTATATCAAACCAGCAGAGGGGAACCTGCACATGGGCAAAACAGCGTCATGCATTGGGCTGGTACGAGACTGAGGATGGGGGAGGTATTCCCCAGCCTCTCTTCACTCTGACTTGTGCAGACGTGGTGGAACCCTGCGGAGGAGTGCTAGATAACCATGGGTGAAACTTTCACTAAAACTGCTAGGACAGGTCAGACGTAGATTGGCTTCTGTTTCTTCCTTGGGCCCCGAGCTCTGAATCAGTATCACCCAGATTTTCCCCCTCTCAGATTAGATCAGGAATGTGCAAAATGGGAGGCTAAGGGCCTCACTCGCTTTGCACAGCTCCTAATAAATGGCATATGCTTTTCCTTCCAGCAGCTCAAGGCTAACTTTCAGTTGCAGCAAACAAATTTTTTTAAGGTTTCTGCAGGTTCGATGCTTTATTTATTTATTTTGTTTTTACACTCTTTTTCCCTCCAGTCACGGCCTGTAGAACCTCTCTCAGGCATCTTGCCTGTTCCTGCTCGCTTGAGATCCTCTACACCCTAAGCCTCCTCTCTCTCCCCGGCCGGTACCCTACTGGCTTAACTTCCAGACCCTGGCTTCAGGTGAGGGCCCGGCGGAGAAACTGAAAGGCTGGGAGAGATGGATCCAGTGGTGGGCATGGGGGGGTCAGGTGCCATCACCTACCCCGCAGAGCTGGGTTTTTCCTTTGTTCTGGTGATTTGCTCCCTCTTCCCTCCTCCTTGCATGGTGCACATCTGACACCAAGGTGCATGACAACCCTACCTGCATCATCCACGCTACTGAATGTGCTGCCCGAATTCTGCAGTGCCCCCGATCTCCACTGGGAGCCGCTGGAACGTCGGGCAAACCCCAGTCCTCCCCCTGGGAGAGGAGAGCAGCCCTGTGGGCACTCGATCCTCTCCCTCCCCTGCCGACCCCGGGCGCCCAAGCTTGCTCTCGAACTCGGGTCCCGGCACGGCGAGAGGTGTGGCGTCCTGTGCCTCAACCCTCAGCGCCACCGGGCTGTTCGATGACTTATTAAAAGTGCAGACCATGAGACACTATTAAGTAGACCCAAGATGCCCTGGGAAGACTTTATTTATAGTATAGTTATGCTGAAGAGGAAAGTAAGATGCATATCAGAATTGTACAGTCTGTTGAATGAACTAGGCCCTGAACCAATGGAAAGGGGAAACAAGACATGGGAAAGGGAAATCCAGAGCATAATCCGCAGGGAGGATTGGGACAAGAAACTGAGAGTGGGATGAAGAGTTACATCCTCTCCCAGGTGGAAGGAATTTTTTTGGAAAATCCTGGTGCGATTTTTCTGAACTCCTACAGTGGCCTGCCATTTCCATACATCATATACCGCTCAGTGTTGGCAGAATTGTGGTAATGTGTGATCTCATTTTCATATCTTCTGGACATGCCTAATAATTAGAGCATTCTGGCTTTCGGTGAGAGAAGCGATATGGCAGATTATATCAGTTGATATTCCAGACAACTGTAAGCCCCCCAACACGGGCTTACCTTGAGTGGGGCTCCTCCGCCCCTCCTTCGGCGCTGTCCTGGGCGGGCTCTGGAGGGAGTCATACCTGGTGATCCCTTGCTGCAGCCCGATGCCGTCTTACCTGTCGCCACGAGTGGTGAAACACTTGTCAGTGCTGCAAGGTGCAGTGCCGCATAGTCTCAGGTTCGGGGAAGTCCGGGATGGGGACCACAGCCACGTGGAAGCAATGTCTCCCTTTTCCTTTTTATTTATTACACATGGAGGTCCTCCCGTGCGTGCGCATGCATGAGGACCGCCGGCTAAAATTTAAGGGGCAGGCTCCTTTTCAGGCGCCATGGCCGTGGGCTGAATTCACTAAGTGTTTCCCCAATCCTCAAGCAAGCAGAGGGATCGGGCAAAATACACAGAGCGACCGGATGAGCTCCAGTCACAGAAGCAAGGTGGGGCAGCCCAATTCGCGGGCAAGATTAGTCCGGGGGGGCCCCAAAATCCCCTAGGCTGGTGGGGAAAACAAAATGGCAGCCCCCATTCCTCCAGGCGATCTCGGGCTGCTGGGGAAATTCCCAGTAGCAGCCTGGGGGTCACATGGGGGCCGAGGGCCAATGGGAACGCTGAAGGGCTAGGGGTTTAAAAAGCAGGGACTGGCATCAAACTGGGGAGAGAACAAAGGGGAGAGAGAGTTAAGAGGTGGGGGGAGAAAGAGAGAGACAGCCAGGGGAAAGAAAAGCAAGGCCCCACTGAATAGGAGTGCTGGCTAGGAAGTCGCCCTACTCTAACTGTATCTCTCATCCCCCCCCGCAGAGTAAGAAGGAAAAGAGGCAGGAGGCAGACTGTGGATTGGCACTGGGTGAGGAAAACTGAGTTTTTTTCCTGAGAGCACCAGGGCTGACTGAGTGGGCTGGAGACCACAGCAGCAGTCAGTCCCGGAATCAGGAAACACTCCTCACCAAGGCCTGTGTTCTCTGCCCAGGGAGAGCTGGGGAAGCAGGGTCCGGATCTCACACCCTCTCATAGGGAAGGTTCACTTCACAGAACCCCCGCCAGTATAAAGGACTGTGCAGCCAAGGGGAGGAGAGTGGACAGGCCTGCCTGGTGAAGTCAGCAAGCAAAGGCCTGCAGGCAAAGCTAGAGAGGCCAGGCAAGCGAAGAATCTTCCCTCGCTCCAGTGGACTGCAATGTGATGGACCGCAAGTGTTTTCGCCCTCCCAGGGCACCATGAGTATCCCATGCAACTGCTCTGGGGAGGCTTTCTCTTGTTTATACTAATAGGGGCTAGGAGGAGCCCCCAACACACAACCCACAGACTGTAGGACTTGGATGGCTGTGCAAGGGCCCCAACGATATATAGCAGGCCTGCAGACTAAGGGACGGTGAGGTACCTACCGACGGTGACTGGTCTGGGTGCACCGGGGGGGGGGGGAGTGTGGATAAGGGGGTGTTTGGTATCTTGGAGGTTCGGATGGAATAGCTCCCACCTCCTCTGTATTAGGGTGTGATAATAAAACTGGTCAGTTATCGTTCATCTGCTTCTATCTGCTGTGTGTGGTTATCACTATTGTGGGGAGGGAGTGTGGGTCTGGGAGGTCCACACGGGCAGTCATAAGGGGAAACCATTACTAATCCTGGGGAAAAGTGCTAACCTGTTCTACCCACAAGAGGCAACACAGGGGCCCCAGGTAGAGGCACCAAGGCACCACAGAAACTCCGGTCAGGACTCAGGCCTGGCAACTCGGGGAGGTGCTGCTAGACGTCCCAAGAATGCCGGGGCAGCCCAGGTGAGTGTGAGTGTCAGGGGGGCTGTTACAAGTGGAGGCACTGGTGAGATTCAGACGTATTGACCCCGTGACTGCCCAAACGCGACTGTAGTTGACCTCCCTAACCCCCATTCTAGGTGTATTCCTCTAGTATTCTTTTAATCCTGTGGTTGGGTAATAGTTTTGTACTGAATTAATGAGGGAGGCTAGGGAAATGGCATTCCAGGACGTAAAGGACTGGTGCAACTTTGAGGGGCTGGACTCCCATAAGACGGTACTCATGCATAATGTGGCAGTGGGGCGATGCAGGGAGGACATATTAAACATCTTGGAGGGGGCCCTGCCTGACTGTGGGGGGTTGAAGGTCCAGAGGGTGGCAACCAAACCAGTTCGGGGGCGTAGGGATATAACCGTGGAGGCGGGAAAGGATTTGGGCCCCATGGAGGTGCACCCCGAAGTCACCCTGGAAGCATCCATTGAGACCTGAGCCCTATTAAAAAAGGGGTCGCCCAGTGGCCCACTATTCAGGGAGCCAGGTCCCTTGGACCCCCCCACCCAAGTAACAGAAGAGTTTTGAAACTCGGCTGGGGGAGTGGCTCAAGGAGGAAGGGAAGACCCTCCATGATATCTGGACTCTGCTCCCAGGAGAGGGGGGGCGCCTCCGATGGGTCTACCGGGTTGGTCGATCCCCTATGTGGGGGTGGCCCTCGAACAGTATAAGAGGTTGCACACCTTCTCTGGTACCCTCCCCACGCCCACAGGGGATGACGATTTCCACTCCTGGAGCAGCCAGGCTGCTCAGATGGTCCAGGTCTGGGGGCACTCAGAGGAGAAAAAATGCAAGAGGATCTTGGAGAGCCTCCAGGTATGGCGCTAGACATGATTTGGTTCCAACGGGCCAGCCAGTCCCACTGCACCCCCAGGACTATTTGGACATCCTGCGGAGCATCTTTGGGGTGGTCGAAAAGAGGAAGGCAGTGTTAAGCCAGCTGTGGGGCACCACTCAAAAGGTGGTCGAGAAACTGTCCCAGTACATCACCTGAGTCAAGACTGAGGTGCACAAGCTGTCTGAAGCTGGGCCTGACCCCCCCTCGCAGTAGCGCAGTTGCAGTTGGAGCAAATACTGAGGGCAGCATCCCCTGAAAGTGCTCTCGCTTTGGGCATGGCTCAGAAAAATGACCCCCCGTCCGTCAAGGAGCTACTGGATGAGGTCAAAGAGGAGGAGGCCCAACAGAATGTGGGAACCCCACAGGCGGCACTCACTGCCACCAGCACCACCCTGCAGCCAAAGGAGGCAGCCCATCCTGAACTGGTAGGGTTGCCGGACCTGGGGGCAGTGTTGCAGGAGGTCCAGGGCATGAAGAACCTGGTACAGGCAATGCAGCTCACCATGGAGTCCCTCTCTCTCCCAGCCAGGGAGGCACCGGATGCTCGGCAGCTGCCCTTGAGCTATATGGCTCCTCAGTCTGGCACTCAAGGGCGCCTAGGCCCCAGGACGTGTGGATTTGATTCAGATGTGGGCAGAACAGCCATACCAGGTGAGGTTGCTGCAGGGAGGCAAACCCCCAGCTGGTAGCTGAGAGGCACCAGGACCAGGAAAACTCCAACGGGGGCCAGTAAGGGAGCAACCCTCAGCCCCGAGATAGCTTTACTTCACCCTCTGGACCGACCCACACATACCTACCAACAGGGGCGTGCCGAAGGGCCTTATCGGCTCTTGGGCTGACACTGAGGTCCTGGTGGAAGAGGTGGCCTGCTTTGCACTACTGGACAGTGGATCCCAGGTTACCATCATCCACCGGCCCTTTTATGACCAGCACCTAACTCACCTCCCTCTCCAACCCCTGTTGGGATTGTCCCTGTGTGGTACTGGCAGCACTGATTACCCATATGATGGGTATTGTGTGGTCAGTATCTCCTTCCCAACAAAGGGAGGGGAAGCCCCACCCACTATAGAGGCCTTAGTGTTGCTCTGTCCAGAGCCGAAGAGCATGTCTGACACCCCGGTACTTATTGGGACCAATGCTAACATGTTTGAGTGGTTGGTCCAGATGTTTCATGACCGGGGTGGCATAGATGAGCTCGCCAGCCCTGTAGTTACCACCGCCATGAAGTGGTTGTGGCATGAAGTGACTGGTGACCCCGGTGGGGCCGACGTAGGTGGGCTTGGAGTGGTCCAGCGGGTGAAGGGGGAAAACTTACTCTCCCCCAAGGTGCTGAGTGCCATCTGGTAGGCATCACCCAGTTTGACAGATCCCCCCTCTGGAGAGGCGCGCGTGCTCAATGCCCCTCCTCCAGGGCAGCCTGCCACATGGGCTCCTAGTCCAGAGGGGGGTACTGCCCACCCCAGACAGTTCCTGGGTGCGGCATGTTACAGTTAAAGTTCAGAACGAGTCAAAAAGGCCAGTGACCATCCAGAGGGGTTGTGTGTTGGTATCCATTTTTCGGTGTGCTGGAGCCATGTCCATCGCCCCAAGGGAAGACCCAGGGGAGGAGATAGACCCATCATTGTTCAATTTGGGAGCTCTCTCATCTCAGACAGCTACAGGCGGAGCCTGAGCCACAAGTTGGGGAAATGACGGCGGGTTTTCTCCTTGCATGAGTGGGACATGGGGTGTGTTATTGGGGAGGAACACCGCATCTGGTTACGTGACGACCGCTCGTTCCAGAAGTGGTCGCATCGCCTGGCCCCTGGGGATGTAGAGGATGTCAGGAGACACCTGACTGAGTTGCTAAACGCTGGGGTCATCAAGGAATCCCGGAGCCCATATGCCTTCTCCATAGTGGTGGCCAGAAGAAGAGCGGGGCGGTGAAGATGTGCAAAGACTACCACTCCCTAAACAAAAGAACCATTCCCGACCAATACACGGTGTCCCGAGTGGAGGATGTGCTGGATAGTCTGTCAGGGAGCCAGTGGTTCTTGGTGCTGGATCTCCGGAGCGGGTACTACCAGATTCCCATAGTCGAGGAAGACAAGGAGAAAACCACTTTCATCTGCCCGCTGGGGTTCTACCAGTTTGAACAGATGCCCCAGGGCATATCCGGAGCCCCTGCCACCTTTCAGCACCTGATGAAAAAGGCTGTGGGAGACATGAACCTGCTGGAGGTCATAGTCTATCTGGAGATCCTCATCATCTTCAGGCACACCTTAGAAGAGCACGAGGCCCAACTGATGAAGGTGCTGGACCGGCTGGAGGAGTTTGGCCTGAAGGTCTCCATAGACAAAGGCCAGTTCTGTCTGCCTGCAGTCAAGTACGTGGAGTACATCGTCTCCACCGAAGGGGTGCGGACGGAAGGTGGAGGCCTTAAAATCCTGGCCCCAGCCCACCCACTTGCACACCCTGCAGTCCTTCTTGGGGTTCTGTGGGTACTATCAGAGGTTCATGAAGGACTACTCCCTGGTAGTACGGCTGCTGAATGACCTGATGCAGGGTTATCCTCCGAAGAATTGGAAGAAAGGTCAACCCCCCCCCAACAAGGATTATCTGTGCATTGGGGAATCTTTTGGGGCCCACTGGATGCCAGAGTGTGGAAGCTTTCTGGGAGAGCGTCCGGAGGTTGGGGGAGGCTCCGGTCCTCGCTTTCGTGGACCTGCTTAAGCCCTACGTCCTGCACACTGACGCCAGCCTGACTGGGCTGGGGGCCATCCTGCATCAGGAGTACCCTGAGGGGTTCTGCTCCATGGCGTTCGCTACCTGGGGCCTGACCTCCTCTGAGAAGAACTACCCAGTGCACAAACTGGAGTTCTTGGCAATAAAGTGGACGGTCACAGAGATGTTCCACAAATACCTGTACGGGGTCCCGTTCACCGTGCACATGGACAACAACCCCCTGACTTATGTCACCACCACAGCTAAGTTGGACGCTGAGGGGCATCAATGATTGTTGTCCCTCTCCACGTATAACTTCAGCCTGGAGTATCGGAGTGGGTGGGCCAACGTGGATGCGGACGCCCTGTCCTGATGTCCGCACAACGACCCCTCAGACTCTCCGGTCTGGGTCGAAGAGGCTCTGGTGTGGGTGCTGTGCTCCCAGGTTGGGCCCCCTAGCAATGCCACTGACTATCCCACCCAGAGCATAGAGGTACTGGGAGCCCTCATCCCCTGGAGCAATCCCTCCAGCTTATCTAAATTTAGCTGGCCTGGACCTCTCATCTTTGTTGCAGCCTAGTAAGACCGATTTGCAGTGGGAGCAAGGGGCGGAGCCTGGCATCTGAGATCTGCTTCGGGCCCTCTCCAAGGGGATTTCACCCTGGCCGGTGCAGAGCAACCACCCTGATGCTCGGCAGCTGCTCAGGGAATGGGACAAGTTGGTGCTGCGGGATCGCTTGTTAATGCGGGCGGTGCAGGACTGGGATTCCTCGGGCCATTTAAAATAACAGTTGGTGATGCTGGGTGTCTACCAGAAGCTGGTCCTCAAGTCACTGCACAATGACATGTGGCACCTAGGCTATGACCGCAACTTGGCCGCCTGCCGGGCCAGGTTCTATTGGCCCCGAATGAAGGCAGACATTGAGAGCTACTGCAAGCGCTGTCTGCGGTGCATCCAGCAGAAGACCTTGCCCCAACAGGCTGTGCCCTTAGTCAACATCCACACCAGTGGGCCCCTGGAGTTGGTGTGCATGGACTTCCTGTCCTTGGAACCAGCCTGGAAAAACGCAGCCAACATACTGGTCATCACGGACCACTACACCCGGTATGCGCAAGCTTTCCCCACCAAGGATCAAAAGGCGAGCACCGTGGTTAAGGTCCTGCAACACTGTGTCCAACACTACAGCCTCCCAAACAGAGTCATTCTGACCAGAGCTGGGATTTCGAGAGCCACCTGGTGAAGGAGTTTCTGACATGTTATGGCTTACAGAAATCCCACACCACCCCTTACTACCCCCCAGGGGGATCCCCAGCCCGAGTGGTTCAACAGAACGTTGTTGAACATGTTGGGCACTCTGGACCCTGCCAACAAGGCAAATTGGAGTCAGAGGGTGGGGCAACTGGTACATGCATACAACTGCACAAAGAACAATGCGACCTAGCACTCCCCCTTTTACCTCATGTTCGGTCGCAAGGCCCGACCGCCAGTGGACCTGTGTTTGGGGTATCCACTGATGGGACCTCCCATAAATTTTACCTGAAGTACACCAGCAGCCTATGGAAAAAGCTCCGAGCGGTGTACAAGCTTGCCTCTGATGTGACGTCTCGGAGCTGTCAGGGAAATAAGAGAAGGTACGATGCCAGAGTGCGCAGCCAGGACTTGGAGGTGGGGGATATGGTCCTGCTGTGAAATCTGGGATTCCAAGGGAAGCACAAGATCCAGGACCGGTGGGCCCCAGACAGTTATCTAGTGGTGGAGAAACTGCCGGGCCTGCTGGTGTATTGTATAAAGCAGGAGCATGGCTGTGGGCTTGAGAAAACAGTACATCGAAATCACCTGCTCCCCATCGGGGAGATCATGCCTACCCTGGCCCCGGGGTCCAACCCATCGATGGCAAGGCAACTCGTTACCTGAGAGATGCGTGGAGGCACCACAGAAACTCCAATCAGAACTCAGGCCTGGCCCCTTGGGGAGGTGCTGCGAGAACCCCCGAGAATGCCGGGGCAGCCCAGGTGAGTGTTAGTGTCAGGGGGGCTGTTACACAACTTCCCTGAATGGGTTCTGGGCATCCCCATGGTGGTGGGATTCCCCCCTCACAGAGAAAGTTAGTTCTTGCCTCTCTGGTGGCAGCCCTGAAAAGTATTACATTGCAGTGGTTATATGCATGTCCCCCTACCCTTAAAGAATGGGAAAATAGGACGTCACATATCTGTGAAATGGCTCGCATGATGGCCAGATTATACCTGAGGGAGAAGTACAGGATGGTGTGGGACCCTTGGTTCAGTTGGACAGAAGACAAAGGGGAAGATACGAGCACATGAAATTTGTCAGCAGAAAAAGGCCATTTGGTCTGTCGAGTCTGCTCAATTTTGCAGCTAACAGCCGTATTCTGCTGCTGCCCCTACCTCCATTCTCCCTCTTGTCCTGTCTCAGCACCTTCTGAAGCAGCCCATTGTTTTCCAGGCTACCACCTCTGCTGGTAACGTGTCCACCCTGCCACCACCCTCTCTGTAAAAAGTGTCTCCCCATTTCCCTCTTAAACCTTCTACCTTCCAATCTCATGTCATAGCCTCGAGTGTCGCTCCCCACCCTTACCCTGAATAGCCCCTCCGTACCAGTCTTGTTTATCCCTCTCATGTACTTGAGTGTCTCGATCATATCCCCTCTGTCTCCTCCACCAAGTACATGTTAAACTCCTTTAGCCTACTCTCATACGGTAAGTCCCCCAGTCCCTGGATCATCTTAGTTGCTCTGCACTGCACCTCTTCCAGTAATTTAATGTCCCTTTTTGGGTACAGGCTCCAGTACTGCATGCAGAATTCGAGATGAGGTCTAACTAATGATCTATACAGTGGCAGAATCACCTCCCCCCTCCTCGACGTTATTCCCCTTGTGATGCACCCAGCATTTTGTTGGCCCTTGCTGCTGCCTTCCTACACTGTGCCGAATTCATTGATCCTGTGATGACCACCCCCAGATCCTTCTCCTCCTCAGTCTCCACCAGCTGCACTCCCCCCAGTTGGTAGTTTCTCCCTGGACTTTTTGCCCCAAAATGCAGTACCTCACACTTTTTGGCATTTAACCCAAGCTGCTAAGTGTCCGGCCAGGTCTTCAGCTTTTTCAGACCTACCTGCAAACTCTGCCACCCCTCTATGTCATTCAGCACTGCCCCTATCTTGGTGTCATCGGCAAACAGGCTGATCCTGCTCTTGTTGCTCATGGAAATGTCTGCAATAGATGGCCCCAGCACTTACGATAGGATGACCTCCTTCTCTACCCCTAATAGTAAATTGGAAGAACAAATAGGGTTGACCACCCAGATTTCAGTGCCACAATTGCAAGATGACCCTCTGTCCTTAAGATACCCAGACAGCAAATTGGCTATTAAAGGAAAAGAGGCCTCTCCTAGCCACCTCTTACCATGCCCCTCTCACTTTGCTGATCCTTTCTCCCCTTTTTTTCAGGGAGAGAGGAGGATAGTAAATCAGTGTTTTGATTCTTTACAGATCAATGAAATACTACCCCATAGGTTAATGAAAAAGTAGGTATAAGACACACTCAAATGCCTTGCCTACATTTTTTTATTTAATCCAGGCTTATGTATATAGCTGGTGAGATTACATCAGTTTTCAGATTTATTATAGTCACAAATCTAATAAGGTTATAAATTGTTAAATGTGATTGATTAATAAGCTGGGTAGGCTCGGGGTGGGTCATACATTGGTCAACTGGGTGGCAAACTGGTTGACGGGCAGAAAACAGAGTGGTGGTAAACGGTATACAGTCAGAAGAGATGCAAGTCACAAGTGGGGTACCTCAGGGATCAGTCCTGGGGCCAGTCCTCTTCAATATCTTCATCAGTGATATTGCAGATGGACTGGAGCGTAAGGTTTGTCTGTTTGCAGATGACACCAAGATCTGCAACACAGTAGATGATCCAGATGGGGTGGGCAAAATAAGAAGAGATCTGGAAAAACTAGCAATTTGGTCGGAAGAGTGGCAACTGGGGTTTAACGCAAAGAAGTGCAAGATCATGCACATAGGGAAGAGAAACGCTGAAGCCACCTATAGGCTGGGAGGGGAGTTGCTGGCAGTCACAAGGGAAGAAAGAGACTTGGGCATTATCATCACAGATGACCTGAAATCATCCAAGCAGACCTCTAAAGCAGTAGGTAAGGCTAGAGGGATGCTGGGGTGTATTAGTAGGGGTATCACAAGTCGGAAGAGGGAGGTAATAATCCCTCTTTACAAGACACTGGTTAGGACCCATCTGGAGTACTGCGTGCAAGACTGGAGGCCACACCTCCACAAGGACATTAACCAAATTGAGACAGTCCAGAGAAGGGCAACCAAAATGGTGCAGGGACTGCATCAGAAAACATATGAGGACAGATTAACAGAGCTCAATATGTATACCCTAGAGCAAAGGAGGGAGAGAGGTGATATGCTCAAAACATTCAAACACCTTAAGGGCATTAACAAGGTGAAAGAGTCTAACGTTTCAATATAAGAAAAATAGCAGGACAAGAGGACACAGCATGAGATTAGAGGAAGGCCGATTAAGGGGTAATGTGAGGAAGTTCTTTTTCACAGAAAGGGTCTACCTCCCATTACCACCACCACCACTACTGTTTATTTCCAGGTAATAGAGAACATGTAGTGAACCGTAGATGTACAGGAATTTTGAGTTATAAATGGATACCTTAAGTTGTCCCTGTACATTCCAGAGATATTTCTGTGCTTCACTAGCTTGGCGGTTGGCGTGGCTCAGCTGGATCTCCATCTCATTCAGGTCTCCTTCCATCTTCTTCTTCAGTCTAAGGGCATAGTTTCAACTCCTGACCTCGGACTCCAGTGTACTCTGCATGGCTTCAACAACCCTTAGGTTGTTTCCTTTCATCTGTTCAATTTCTTCATCTTTCTCAATAATCTTCCAGTCGACATAAGATTTTATTTGGGTTAGTTCAAGTTGGACACAAAGTATTTTAGCCTGTTCATGTTCCAATGATCCCTACAGGATGGAAAGTAAAAATGAAAGCTAACATCACTGAGATTTCAAAGCAGAACTAGTCAGATTCCTGAGGGAGAATGGAATTCAGGGCCACACAGAAGGGCTCAGAGAAGCTAAGCTCTCCTAAATCTTCAAAGGCTGTGGGCGCCTGTTCAAACTTTCCTCAGAACAAAGCCTTCCCCATCAAGTCCTACCATGCTGTCTTACTCCATTAGCCCCATAAAGTCTGTGATCCTGTGCTTGTTAGGAAACTGTACTTGTTACAAATTACTTAACTGTAAATTGGGTTACTCCATCTGTATTTATTTAATGGTATGAGACTTATTTATTTCCCTGTTATAACTGGGGAGCATTTTTTCCCCACCGACAAAGCCAGTTATAAATTGTCATTAAAACCAGCTGTTCATAACAGTGAACATGTGCAGCTTTGTCAAGGGGAAAGGTACTGAGTGGCTTGCATCACAGTGTTTACCATAGACGTCAGAACAATAGGGCGAGGGGGGGTGAAAGCCCTGTCACTTTTTATGGCCTACAGGAGATTGCCCTTTGCCCTTTGCCTTTAAGCAATTAAAAAAAAAAAAATCTGCAAGTGTAAGTTAGCCTGACACAAGGTACACATAAAACAAGGAAGAGGTACTTTGCTCTCTCTGGGTTTTTTGGCACTCAAGACCTATCAAATGCTTTTAACATAAATAACAATATAGAATCTGAGATAAGACTCCAGATTCTAGCCCCCCTTCCCAACATGTGTTTAGTAACCCCAGAAACATTAGGGCAATCTAGCATGACAAAGCTGATTAAGTTCCAAAGCACACACAAAACAAAAGCAGTGCTTTGCTGTCTCAAGAAGTGCTTTTAACATAAATAACATAAATAACCTCTGATCGGGAGATCACATGATGTCTGCAGTAGTGTAGCAGCTCAGTTTTGGAGCTCCCATCTCTCCACCTACTCATCTTTAAATTCCTGCCTCTGTGCTCTATCCTGTCTATCAAAAACCTGCTGGAATTGTTTTCGCCTGCCTGCAGCTCTCACCTGTTCACCTTTTGGATCACTATTGGCACATCTCGTCGTGATGGAGGCTAAGATGTGGCAGGCCCCTCTGCGCCATACTCCGCCAACTACACCCAAGAAGGCGCCTAAGAAATCCAGAGCCCAGAGCTCACAAATCACCCAGCAGTCAGCTCAAACTGCTCCTTCTGTTCCTTTGACAGAGGATCGTTTTCTGCAAGAATGCCTTCCCTTTCAGGAAACCCTTGCAGATATCTCAACAGAGCTGAAATCCCTTAAGGCCAATATAGGTGAACTGGGTCACAGGATTGGAGATGTGGAGGCCCACATGTCCTCCCTGGAGAACTGGAGACAGAGAACAGACCCTGAAATTACCAAGCTGAGGCAGCAAGTATCCAAGTTAATGCTAAAAACAGAGGACCTGGAGGGGCGCAGCTGCAGGATCAACATCCTGAGTTTTGGCCTACCTGAAGCCGAGGAAGGTACTGTGGTGATCACCTTTATTCAAAAACTACTTGCCAAGGTGGTTGGGCCCTCTCCCTTTAATGCAGCTTACCAGATCAAGAGAGCTCATCGTTCCCTTCATCCAAGACCTCCTGAGGGCACCCCCCCCCCCAGGCCTATCACCTTGAAATTTCTAAGCTACCAAGAAAAACAACATGTCCTCTCCAAAGTAAGGGAGCTTCAAGCCATCCTGTGGGAAGGGAAGAACCTATGGATCACTCAAGACCTCCCAAGGGAGACCAGGCAGAAGCGAGCTACCTTCTACCCCACCATGAGTAAACTGATAGTGGACGGGTTTAAATTTAAGATGGCTTACCTGGCTCATTTGCAAGCCTTGATAGATAGGTCCTGGCTCACCTTTGAGTTGCCAGATCAGGCCTGCAATCTGACTCATCTACCAGACCTCTTTAAGATCACCTGGGGAGTTCATCAAGACTCGGTATGGGTCACCATATAACAAGTAGGACTTTTTCTTTTTTTAGTAGAGTAAATGTCTGCACTTCTTTTTTCTCCTTGATCGCTTGTGGCCCTGCTCCCATTTAGCGGCCTGGATATCTACTGCATGTCATCACACACCACCGTGAAGTTCCACTTATCTGAAGGATGCCTCAGTGCACTGGGGAGCTACCCTCAAACTGGCATTTCTCCTTAGGCCACCTTCACCAGACTTCCATTTTTAGAGGACTGGGAACCTTCTGGTCTGATGCACGCTTAGGGGGGAGCTATTTCTGGTCACACCTGGTCCATTTGTGTTTTTTAGTCCCTCACAGGGCAAGGTTTCCTGTCAAACTTGTTCACTATCAACAAAATATCATTTTGAACCTGTCGATTTTCATCTCTTCCCCACCATAAGGGAGTAATACTCTTATTTAATCCTCATCTGTGGGGGCAGGGGAGCTTTCCCTCAGGCTTTCTAGTGCTTCGCCTTGGCTCTCCCTAAGGCCATGCTTAGCTGATTTATTCATGTCCCCACGACTTTCTGGGGCCATCCTCCCATTTCTATGAGTATCTTACCCATTCCTCATAGTATGGCCCTCCTGGTTGTTGTCTCACTTGGTTAGCCGATCTGTCAGTCCCTGAGCCTTGCTTCTACATTAGCCTATTGGGCACAGTGGTTGCTATATAACCTAATAGTTCACTGGTTTCTGATGGTGGGGGCGCTGCCATTTGCTGGGCTTAGCTTGCAGGCTGAGGCCTATTACTATCTTGGTCCGGGGGATAGCCCTATTTTACCTCACCACCGGGTGTGCATTCTTAATTGCTAATCTGCTATGCACACTACAGGACTGGCAAAGCAACGATGCCATCCTTGTACCATACTCTCACTCTGGCACCCATAGTCACTGCTCTCACTGGTACGTATACCTTACTTACTACAGCCGGGTTGGGTGGGGGATGCAAGGGGCTAAGGGGTTATGGTCCCTTCTGGATTGAAGTCTTATGTGGTTTTCTTGGCCTGCCAGGTTGCAGGGGGACATAGACATAGACTTTGACGGCAGATAAGGACCACTTGGCCCATCTAGTCTGCCCATTTCCCTACCTACAGGATAGGCCGCAGATCCTAATTAACCAACAGCCTATTTCTTCCTACCCCGCACAAGAATTGCCTTATGTCTGTCCCATGCATTCTTGAATTCTCCCACAGGTTTAGACCCCACAACCTCCTCAGGAAGGTTGTTCCATGAATCCACTACCCTCTCTGTGAAATAATACTTCCTCACATTGCCCCTGAACCGCCCTCCTTCTATCTTTAAATTGTGTCCCCTTGTTCTTGCAAGTCTCTTTTTCTGAAAGATGCTACCCTCTTGGACTTTGTTGAGTCCACTGAGGTACTTAAAAGTTTCAATAATGTCCCCTCTCCCTTCTTTCCTCAAGGGTATACTTATTAAGCTCCTTTAGTCTCTCCTCATACGGCTTCTCTTGCAGACCCTGCACCATTTTAGTTGCCCTCCTCTGGACTACCTCTATCCTGTCTATGTCCTTGGAGATGGGGTCTCCAGAACTGGACACAGTACTCCAGATGGGGTCTCACCAACTGTCTGTACAGAGGGATAACAACTTCCTGTTTTCTGCTGCTGATGCCTCCCCTACATCCCAGTATACCCCCAGCCCTCCCTACTGCCTTCTCACATTGCTTGCTAACCTTAAGGTCATCTGATATGATTACCCCCAGGTCCCTTCCTTTTTGTTGTTGTTACTACCTGCCCACCCATTGTGTATTCTTCCCCTGGGTTCTTGTTTCCCAGGTGCATTATTTTGCACTTCTTTGCACTGAATCCTAGCTGCCATACTTCTGACCATTCCTCCAACCTTGCCAAGTCCCTTTTCATCCTTTCCACACCTCCTTGTGTATCAACCCTGTTGCAGATCTTTGTGTCATCTGCAAAAAGGCATACTTTTCCTTCCAGTCCCTCTGCAATGTCACTGATGAAGACATTAAAAAGGACTGAACCCAAAACTGAACCATGCAGTACCCCACTAGTAACCCCTCTTTCTTCAGAGCGGACTCCATTTACAATTACCTTCTGTGTCCTGTTGTGCAGCCAATGTTTTACCCAGGCTACCACCCTGGGACCCACTCCCAGGCTGGTTAATTTGACTATTAATCTTTTGTGTGGGACTGTGGCAAATGCATTGCTAAAGTCTAGGTAGGCCATGTCCACAGCCCCTCCCTGGTCTACTACTTTGGTCACCCAGTCAAAGAAATCTATTAGATTTGTCTGACATGACCTTCCCGCTGTGAATCCATGCTGCCTTGGGTCCTGTGCTCCACTGGCCTCTAGGTACTCAACTATTCTTTCCTTCAGAAGTGACTCCATCACTTTCCCTACCACAGAGGTCAGACTGACAGGTCTGTAGTTTCTGCCTCTGTCTTGGTCCCACTTTGTGAAGGGGAATCACAGCCGCCTTCCTCCAGTCCTCGGTACCACACCATCCTCCCATGATTTATTAAAAGAGTAGCCAGTGGTTTCACTAGTTCCTCCCTTAATTCTTTTAGAATTCTGGGGTGAATTCCATCAGGACCCATTGCTTTGTCCACCTTCAGTTTTAGGAGTTCTTGCAGAACCATTTCTTCTGTGAAAGGACTGGGATCGACCCCCCCTATCAAGAGTGCTTCTGTTAATTGGATTAGGCACTTCCCCCTCCTCTTTTGTGAATACTGAGCAGAAGTACTCGTTCAAGTATTCATTCAGTATCCCTGCTTTTTCACTGTCCCCCTCTGCCCACCCACTGTTCATTCTATTCAGCCTCACTATCCCTCCATTTGTCTTTCTACGCTCGCTGATGTACCTATAAAAGGTTTTTATCCCCCTTCTTAACCCTGCTTCCTTCTGCCTTAACTGGTACAGCTCTCTGTCCTGCTCCTTCTGTGTTTCCTCATACTTCCGGAATGCTATCTTTTTCTTCCTGACTTTCACAGCCACCTCTTTTGAGAACCATAGTGGCTTTTTCTTTCATTTTGATTTGTTTATTTGCTTCACACAAAGGCTTGTTGCCTCTGTGATGGCAGTTTTGATGATTCCTCATTGTTGCTCCACACCTCCTTCTAGCCTGTTTGCTAGTGCTTTTCTGAGGCACTCTTCCATCTTGCCAAAGTCAGCCCTCCTAAAGTCCAGTACCCTCACTTTTGTATGGCTTGACTCTGTAACTGAGTTTAACGTGAACCACACTGTTTGATGGTCACTTGTCCCCAGATGGCAACCCACTTCTAGATCTGAGATCCTCTCACTGCCCCCGTTTGAGAGTATGAGGTCTAAGATTGCTCCCTCACAAGTGGGTTCTGAAACTAGCTGTCTAAGGCCTGCCACCTGTAGGGCATCAAGAATGGCCCTGCTCTTGGATGTGGCTGCAGCAACAGGGACCCTGTACATAGTTAAAAATGTGTGGAGCATTGGGGGGAAGGGGTGTGGGACTCTGTTGTGCACTGTTACTGGACATTGCTTTCTTGGAGGGAGTGGGGAGGAGCTTTCACCAGTTTTGGCTGTCTTGTGTTTACCAGTTACTGTATTTACATTGGGTGGTGAAGGGGACTGTACATAGTTTATGGGGTGGGAGGGGGATAGCTCTCTGTTTTGTTTACCAATCCACCTGGGTCACTTGTTCACATTTTTATTAGTGACTGTATGGTCATTCCCAATGGGTTTTTTTCACTTATCATCTCTACTGGGGCCTGGTGGATACTGTTTGGTTGCTGGTGGGGGGAAGGTCGGAGTGTGCTCTAATCTACATAGCTTAATAGGTACTGTTATTAAGGATGGTGACTATGGCTAATAATTTTACTAAAGTGTTAACCTGGAATGTATGGGAGCAAGGGAATGGCTCAAACGATATCAGATCCTTAAGCATATGTCTGTACTTCAAGGAAAGATTATTTTCCTGCAAGAAACTCATCTTCTAAGTCACGAAGTTAACTTGCTACACAGACAAGGCATAGGGCAGGTTTTTGCCTCCAATGACTCTACCTCAAGCAAAGGTGTAGCCATCTTAATTTTGAAAAATGTAGCTTTCCAAGCTGAGCAGACAGTCTTGGACCTGAAATTTAAGTTTAATTTAGTGAAGGGCTCCCTGAACCAAAGAGACATTATTCTAGGTAGCATTTATGGCCCAGTTGGGGGTGACCCTCACTTTCTTATGGAAACTGCAGACAAGTTGGCCCCATTTTTGCCAGCTCCCTTAATCCTTGGGATGACTGGAATATTCCACCCACCCAGGACTTAGACCATTCTACTCCAATCTCTAGACCTTCAACTGCTTCTCAATGCACTTTAGGTGACCAAATAGACTCTCTCAGGCTATGCAACCCCTGGCAGATTCTAAACCCCACCTTTCGTGAGTACACTTTCTGTTCTGGGAAGCTAAGGGTTATCCTTAATAATATCTGTCAGTTTGCAACAGGTTTCCCAAGACTTACACATCATTGTATCCTCTACTGTACTCTTGATGTTTGGTCCTTTGATGATAGAACAAAAGGGGAACTAAAGTCAACATTTATGAAAAAATAGGTTATGCAGAGTGTTTTGATTTGTAGGTGTAGTCCTAGTGTGTCCTTCCCTTTGTCTGCTGTAGGGATTTTTTTTTTAATTTGCCTGCTAGTTTTATGGCCCCTGGGGATTTACATGCTTGCATTTTCTATGGCTTTTCTTTTTCCTACAATGACTCCTGTCTCATGTGACAGTGATGCATCCAGGACCATTGATTCAGAAAGTAATAACTGCTGCAGCACCAATCTGTTGTTAGGAGCCCGATGTTCTGACTTCAACTAACTCTTTGTAATTCAAACGTTCTGTTGTCTAGGTTTAAGTCTAGGTCTAGCCAGCAGAAGTGACTGTTTCAGTTTTAAGGCTTCTTACTTCATTAAACTATGTATAGCCTTAAAAAAAGCACCCAAATCCCACAGGTCACCAAACTATAATTAGTGAAGACTGTTTTCTTACAGAAAAGCCTACTAAATTACCCTCAGATGTTTGTCATATGTAACTGTAGCCTTTCATTAGAGCTCCCTGGACAAGGAGAGTTATTTAAAATTATAGCTCTACTGCCACAAACTTTACAAAATTAACAGCTCCTGTTAAACTAATGGTCCTGGATGACATCAGCACACAAATGAAAATTACGTACCTACCGTAATTCTTGATCTTCCTGGATATCTTCACCATTCATCACTGGTGGGTTCTAGCTGGAGGTGCTAGGACCCTGTGGGAAGCTTAGAACTCTAAGCTTTTACAGCTTCCTATGGAGGAGGAGCCAACATCGAAGAAGGCACCACCCCCAAGGTTGACGTATTGTGTGGTCTTGTGAGTTGGCCAGTAACCGACGCTGGTCCCTCTACCATCTCAGTACTGCTCACCAGAGGGGAAATTAGAGATAGTGGAAAAGGGAGGGGGGTGGGGCAAGAGACAGAAAAAGGAAAAGATATAAACTGAAAAAGGAATAAGCCGGCCAAAGAAGAAGGGATGAGGCTCTAAGAGATCTGGAAGGGGGACCCCAACCACTGGGCAAGCCAAGGGGAGGAGGAGTAAGAGCATGTAGGGGGTAAAGGGAGGAAGGAAAGAGAATAAAGAAAAGGAAAGAGAGGGAGAGAGACAGAGAGAGAAGGATATGGACCCCAACAAGGAGGACCCTAAAAAGGGGAGTTCTCCTTTGTGGACCAAGAGAGGTGACCCACTTTTTTTTTTTTTTTTTTTTTTACACAGGGTGAAGACCTCAGGTGGCAGATAGAGGGGGATGCAAGAGAGGACAAGAGGCCTCACAGACTCCAAGAGTCTTGAAGCAAGCACCACAAGATGTCAGGTGAGACACAGCTGACCCTTGCCACTGCCATTCAAGGTCACTACTCTCCTGGTCCACTGAGAAAAAAAGAGGGGTAGGGCCACCAGAATCTCTCACCCTTTCTCTCTCCCATTGCATAGGGGTGGGGAAAGGGCCCACCCCAGAGCAAGATCCCTCTGGATAGGGGGTCACTTAACTAGGAGAGCCCCCTTGATCCCTGAGTAAAATGTTGAACCCCTGGAGCCCATCGCCATTGGGAAAGTCGTGGAAGGCAGAGTACTTATGCCTTCGAGAAGAGTGTAAGAGGGGTTTGAAATTTTGAGGAGGTCCAAGGGGTCCTTGCCCCATGGGCAACCCAGGAGTGGATTGTCAGAGAAGAGAAAAGGAGCACACTAAAGGCTCCAAGAAGTAGGAGAGGATCCCTGGAGCCCCTGTGCCAAGATGGGGACTCAAGAACAAGAGGGCAATCCTCAAGCTCTAGGCATAAGGAGGCATGGGAGACAAGGAGCCCGAGAGAAAACCAGGAACTCCTGGCCCATGCTGCTATCATAAGGGAGTCCCATCCAAGGTTGTGTGGGGTCCTGAAGAGCCCCTGGCAAAAGGGGGCAGCAGCCTCTGCTTGCCCTCTCCCTAGAGTTGACTCCCTGGTGCTTCTAGAGGAAGAGTCAGGAAACCTAGAGGTACCAGCTAGATTATACCCACAATTGGCCTCAATTAGGGAGAAAGCAAGCAGGGAGGATGCACTGCTCAGGAGACTGGGGCCCAAGGTGGATGGGATGCAGTGATGAATGGTGAAGATATCCAGGAAGATCAAGAATTACAGTAGGTATGTAATTTTTATATCTTACCTGGATTAATCTTCACTATTCATCACTGGTGGGTGAGTGCCAAGCACACAACTGTGGCACTGGCACCTCCATGAGGGCTGAATCTTCCTTCAGCCTCCTGTGGGGGAAAAGCACAGGGAGGAAGGGGCCCCTGACAGGCCTGGTGAGGCCCAAGACTGGTCAGGGTGAGGCGGAGATGCCTGTTGCCTGGGAGAAAAAAGACACCTTGATAGCTCGCACCTCACCCTATGGGACGTGGAGGGGTTGTGGGATAACAGATGGACCAGACACTGAACTTCAGGTTCAACACACAATCTCTGTGTGATGTTTATTCAAAATACAGGAAATAAGCTTTTGCAATGCCATATTCCTTCTTCAGTACATCAGTTTGCAGCAACAGACTATGTATGTCCTTTCTCCACACTTAGCCAGCACCTATTGACACTGATCCCTGATCAAACCACTTTTCAGTGAAAACCCTTCATCCCTATGTGGGCCCCGTTTGCTAAAAGAAAAAAAAAACAAGCTAAAAACAAGGAACCTCAGTGCAGAAACACTGAAAAAAGGGTTACCCCAAAGGGCACTGGAAACAAATCAAGTTTCAAAGAAATACACTATACATACTTCCATAATGCAAAGCAGCATGGGATATATGTAAATCACCATGACATTTCAGACTTGTTCAGTTTACAGCAATTTACATGCATTTTAAATAGCACAGCTAACTTAATTTCTATAATAGTCACCTAGTACTTTTTATCATTATCAAAAACACCTAGTGCCATGGTATTTTCAACAGTTACATGTTTCATAAACATAAGGTATATTATGACATATTTTTTTATTTATTTATTTATTCTAGGATTACAAGTACCTTTGAGCCAAGGCTCTTTTACAAAGGTTCCATGTCAGAAATAACAAACAACAAGGAAGCAACAGTGAAATAACAGTAAACAATTCATGTACAACAGTACTATTGAGAAGGGTCAATTATAGGAAGAGTAAAGTGTAGAGGAGGAGGAGAAGTATTGTAGGTAATTAACAGAGGCAGCTATAGTAAAATGGTGAACTCAGCTAGGATGCATGTGCCCACAAGGAATGGGCAGGGTCAGGTGCCCAGCGGTGGCAGAGAAACAGGGATCAGAGGAAAGGGGGAGGATGAAGATGCAGCCAGAGGCATTTGTTGAAAAATAAATGGGAAGGAGTGATAGAAGAGAAAAGGGGTTTGGTGATGGGGGAATAAGTGCTATAATGGGGCAAGGAGAGACTAATGAGGTGGTATGAAGACCTGAGATTTGAAGTGGTACCTTAGAAGCTCGGGGGAAGGGGGCTGGGGTTAAGCAGCATATAAATTAGGATTAAAGCTGTGTAGGTCATCATCTAAGAGAGGCAGTCACAGGAGCTAGAAGCAATGAGATGGGCCCAGAGCCTGGTTTTGAACAGACCTAGTGTTGAGGCAGAGGAGATGATATGGCTGAGACCATTCATCCACAGAGGAGCCATATAGGCGAAGGAGCATTGGCCCTGCGTAGTTCAACAGCGAGGAACTTGTAGAATCTAGGTTGTTGAGCTCCTGGTGTTCTGTCGGTTGGTGTTTTGATATAACAAGGCAGTAACACCAGGGGGTGTGAGGCCTAGGTTGATTTTTCCCGCCACAGCACATGTGAGATGCTTTGTACAGTTGGAGAGTTGGAGCCATCCAGATTGTTCATAAAGGGTACAGGTGTGGGTGAGGTGTTGGGCACCAGTTGTGAGTCGGCGTGCTTTGTTAAGTGCAGCTGTTATACGTCGGAGGACAGAAGTCATGGCGGAGCCATAGATAATGAGGCCATAATCAATAATTGACACCACAGAGCTCTGGACGGCAATCTTCAGGGCCTCTGGTGCTGCCCTGTGCTTGTAGAGTAATCCAAGGCGTGTGCTGGCAGCTTTAGCCATGCTGTCAATGTGAGCCATGTAGGAGAGATTGGGGTCAAGCAGAATCCCTAGGTATTTGAATAAGTAAATTTGTTCAAGAACAGTCCCCTGCTTGGTGGAGATGGCAAGGGGGTGTTGCTTGTAACGGTTATATAAACTGCAGAATAGCAATGACTTGGTTTTCTTGTGATCGAGGACTAGTTTATGATTGGAGAAATATGTTTCAACAGCACTAAATCCGAGTCAGAGGCTGTGTTGTAGTGGTGAAAGGTCCTTGTGCGTAGAAAAGACAACAGCATCATCCGCATACAGGATGATTTGTTCTGAGCAGGATTGTGGTAGGGAGTTTAAAAAGAAGCTGACAAGGAGAGGGCCCAGTATGGACCCCTGAGGGACTCCAGAGTGGACAGGCAAGGCATCTGAGATAGCAATGGCAATTTTTACTCTTTGAGAGCGGTTGTCAAGGTAGCTTCTGAACCAGTGGGCTGAGTCCGGTGCGAGACCAGAAAGGAGTAGTTGGTCATACAGCAGCCGATGATGGACCGTGTTAAATGCCGTTGCGAGGTTGATGAAGACAGCCCCAGTAAGAAGACCTTTATCAGGGGAACTATACACTGCACCAGTAAATTCAAGCAGGGCAGTGGTGGTACTATGCCCTTTTCTAAAACCATGCTGTTGTGTGCACAGAATATTATATTTGTCCAAATAATCAGTGAGCTGGTCCGCAACAATACACAGTGCTATTACATACTAAATCCAACAACGATAAACACAACCTGTTTTACATACACTTGGAGGTCACAACAATAACCTCCCTGTACGAGGACCTAAGAGGGAAAAGGAAAATTAAAGAGGACACTATAGCGTAGTCAAGAAGAGGAAGGGGGGCCCATAGGTGGCCAACCTTATGGACTAGAAATTGTAAAGGATAGATTAGGCTAAGAAGTAGAAGAACTATGGCAACATATTTAAGAAAAGGTCGGTCCTCAAGAGTGGCAGGAGATCCCTGTCACATATCCCCCAACTTAACAGGGAAGCAGTTATTGCAGACTGCTTACCACCTTCCTGTCCCAGGAAGGGATGGAGCTTCCACCATCCATCTTCAGAAGCTCTGTCTCAGGGTCTCTAGTAACAATAAACATTTTATCATAAACATAGTGGACATCATCATTCTTTAACCTGAGGCATTAACACATTTCTCAACAGAAACTAACGGTACTTTTCCTGAACTATCTCTTTTTAAGGAAAGTATGTCATATTTCTTAACCAAAAAACCTGGATGGCTGTAAAGTCAAGTACCACAGAAACAATTTCTCTGGGGTAAGTAATTATCTGCTCCAACATCACCAGACATGTCCGTTTTAAGCAGCGGCCCAGTCCTAGGTTCAACCCCTCTAAATAAACCCACTATGTCTCTTGATTCATTTCACTTGCTACAGATACAGACACCTGAGGGTAGACACTCTTTTGGTGTTACCCCAACACAGGTTCCAATCTATTTTCCACCCACCTCCTCCTTGGTATGTTTTCCCTCAGAAAAGAATAAAACACATGTACCACCTCAGACTATTAACATATTGCAATATTAGCATCTTTAACCTGCAGTATACCCCAGTCAATACTGTTAATAGATTTAGCTGCATTAATACTAGAAAAAGTCCCTTCAGCCTCATAGGCTTCTTCTTGCTTGCTTGAAGTCTTCAACCCCAGCACAATATCACTAGGCACAGTCTTACCTGGAGTCTCACATTCAAGTTCCATAATTGCATCTCTGACCTCCAACAGGTAACATCCTGGGAACACAGGAAACAAAGGAATAGTCTATATTCCTATATATATATAGAATCAAGCACCTCCTCACCTATGAGGCCCAGAGGAGGCTGGTCCAAGCTACCTTTCTATCATTACTGGATTATGCCGACTTCATCTACAGTCAAGTTCAAGGGACAGCCTTAGCCAAACTTGATGTTCTTTACCACAGGGCCCTACGCTTTGTTTCTGGGGCACCCTATTCTACTCACCACTGTGACTTGTACTCAGTAGTGGTCTGGCTGTCTCTTGCATTCAGGAGACAAAGGAACGCTGCCCTTTAAATTTACAGAGCAATTGCCAAAATGCTGCCATAGTATACTGTATCTCTGACAGTTTGCCCTTCTGTGCTTTGGGTAACTATGTCCCGAGAAGCCACTCTTATATCTCTCTAGTGATACCGAAGGTAAAAACCCGTTATGCCAGATCATCCTTCAACTTTGCTCTATCCCAGTTATGGAACAACATTCAAAAAACTCTAAAATTAGCAAATCCCATAAAAGTCCCCGAATTCAAATTTCTTTATGCAAGAGTTTTCTCTGAGCACTGTAAGTGATACTCCTGATGTGCCGTGCCAGGTTCTGACATCCTGAGATCAACCCTTACCTCCTCTATGCTCTATCTATAGCAATCCTCTCCAGTCTCTTACTTTCCATTTTCTATTAGGACCTCCTTTGCCTTGGCTGCTCTTCAATCGGCCAGGGCATACAAACGTCTTGGTCAATACTAATAATACATGTGTGAATTTTCTACATCCTGCTTGATTATCCTTCTCATGTTATAGCTTTGTATATTTTATTTGTTGTTACATTTATGCTGCTCTATCATAGGAGCAGTAATGCCGCACCTGTATATGTATTATGTATCTGATTTCTGTATGACCAGGCCCACCTTGGAAATGAGCTTGCTCAACGGTGCTTCACCTGGTAAAATAAAGATTGACTGATTGATCCTGCTCAGCCAGGGGGTCCTCCACAAACTGAGCCCACGTAAAATCCTGCTGTGACTCTTTATCCAAACTCTCCAGCAGGGACCTCTCAAGCACCTGGCATTGGTGTTCCACCTCTCTCCATAGTCAGTCTGCCACCAGCTATTGCCCACTCATCCAGTGGATCATCCTCATCATGGTTTCCACCTCCCGGGTGTTGTCTTCGCACCTCCGGTCTACCTGGACCCCACAGTAGTTCATCACCCCTTTGCATCTCTTCATCGTCTTCAGACTTGACCTTCCTCTGAGCTCCCAGGTCCAGTCCAGGCAGCAGCTTCTCTGCATCTATCAGCCATGTTTCTGGCCAGAACTCTATGGACTTTCTTCTCTGGCAACTCCTGGTACATCGGTCCATCTGGGCGATATCCACCAGAAAACATCTCTCTTCGGCCAGTCCAGATGCTTCCTGCAAGTTATCCCACTTTTGACACCAAGTCTGTGGAGGGGTTGTGGGATAACAAATGGACGAGACACCAAACTTCAGGTTCAACACACAATCTCTGTGTGATGTTTATTCAAAATACAGGAAAGAAGCTTCTGCAATGCCATATTCCTTCTTCAGTACATGAGTTTGCAGCAATAGACTATATAAGTCCTTACTTTGCACTTAGCCAGCACCTACTAACACTGATCGAACCACTTTTCAGTGAAAACCCTTCATCCCTATGTAGGCCCCGGTTGCTTGGGTAGTGGGGGCTCAAAAAAAAAACAAGCTAAAAACAAAGAACCTCAGTGCAGAAACACTGAAAAAAGGGTTGCCCCATGGGCACTGGCAACAAATCAAGTTTCAAAGAAATACAACATCATACATACATACTTCCATAATGCAAAGTATCATGGAATATATGCAAATCACCATGACATTTCAGACTTGTTCAGTTTACAGCAATTTACATGCATTTTAAATAGCACAACTAACATAAGTTCTATAGTAGTCACCTAGTACTTTTTACCATTATCAAAAACACCTAGTGCCATGGTATTTTCAACAGTTACAGGTTTCATAAACATAAGGTATATTATGACATAGTGCTATTACATACTAAATCCAACAACAATAAACACAACCTGTTTTACATACTCTTGGAGGTCACAACAATAACCTCCCTGTAAGAAGACCTGAAAGGGAAAAGGAAAATTAAAGAGATCACTATAGCATAGTCAAGAAGACTAAGTGGGTGGGGCCCATAGGTGGCCAACCTTATGGACCAGAAATTGTAAAAGATAGCTTAGGTTAAGAAATAGAAGAACTATGGCAACAGATTTAAGAAACATTCAGTCCTCAAGAGTGGCAGGAGCTCCCTGGCATGGGAGAAGAAGTGGGACCATTGGAAAGGAGAGGCAATCACTCTACGCTGGGCCAGGGGTGATAACCTAGAAAAGGCGAAGCCGTGCCATCCGCCTAATGCAGACCGCAGTTCCTAACAGTCTGGAAGCCACCTCATTGGCATCATAAGACACCCTTGCTTGGTGCCTTGCTAGCTCCAGATCACGTGCAGAAAGGCTGATGGCTTGCCTGGTCACCTCTGAGTCAGGCAAGGATGCCAGAAGTTGTCCCAGCACCGTTCACAAGTGCCTAGCATAGGCAGCTTGTTGTGCCTGGTGCACCAAGATGCACAGAAGGAGACATGCCACTGAGAAAACCCTCCTACCCCTGTGATTAAACTTGGCCGAGTCAGAGTCTAGGGGGAGGTCATGCCTTGGACAATGATACCTGGAATGATATCCAGGAGCTCCATTGACAAAGAGGAGTGGAGCACTGCATCTGGAGACCCCAGGGGAGTGCAATACCTGTGCTGACAGTCCTTCAGGTCTGGAGAGGGGCAGAGGGACACTGCCAGACCTGATGTGATGCCTCCATGAAAAGGCGAGGCCATGGAGGGATGATAAGGTTTTCGGTGCTAAACTCCCCAAGGAAAGCACATGTCGCATGGTCAGGATTGCAACTTGCAAAATGGGAGATATGGAGCTCCCCAGCATACCTGACAGAAATCACTGATAGCTGGTGATATCAGCATCTGAGGACAGGTGGACAGAGGGATCCTCTTCCTCATGTGAGGAAGATGAGGAGGCTGAGGAGCCCAGTTCAGAGTCAGGGGTGGCTGGAGGCTCATGTCTAAAAATGACCTTGTCTGGGGCTCTAAGGTAGTAAGGGAAGGCAGCAGCTGCTGCCCTAAATTGTTCCAGGTCATTGGCCCCAAAGGGCCACAGAGGCCTGGGAGAGGAGGAGGAGGAGGAGGCAGAGGATCAGATGACATGAGGGGGATTCTGGTGAGCCAGAGCAGGACCTCTGCTAGGGTTATGAGACCGTGCTGGGGACCCCTCCTGAGGAGGGGAGCTGTGCAACTCACCCACTGCAAGATGCTCAACAAGAGAGGGGTGATTAAAGTGGTGCCCATGGGAAAGGACCCAATGATGGGGTGATTGGAGCTGGTCTGTCCCTTTTGGCAGCTCCTGGCCCCACCTGTTGCAGACCCTACCAGATCTGGTGAGGAGAGGAGAGAAGGGTCCACACTGTGACTCCTCCCAGAGCCACCAGCTGCCCTGGAAGAGTGCCTGCATGTCAACCTTGACCTCCCTACCCCCACCTCACCAGATAGAGACTTGCTTCATGGCTGACCCCTAGTACCCGATAGAAGGGGCTCTGGGAAAACTCCAGCATCATAAACAGTGCCAATATCCATTTCAGAACCCACCCCGATGCTGGAATCCAATTTGGTGCCAACCACGGTGCTGGAACCAGACCTGGCACCAGGGTCAGTGCCAACTCCCCCGGTACCTCAAATGGCACAGGAGGCCACAGAGGAGTCGGCCCCAGGGGCGGACCCAGAAAGAACAGTGGGCCGTTCCCGCTGTACTGGAGACTGAACGGCTGGGCATAGGAGTGTGATGGGACTCCTGGGAGTCGGGTAGCCAATCAGGGTCATCCCGATCATCCTCCTCCAAAGAGAAGGAGATCAAGGAGACTGTCAAAGAGGCCACCCCAAAACTCTCTCCCCCTCCCAGTACCACGGACGGCACTGGAAGGGGACCCACCACCGACAGCTGCACAGCCTCGCTCATTGTACCGGGAGACCTGGGGGAAGGGCCCAAAGTTCTGGCCTTGGCATCCCTGGACTGACACCACCCTTCGAAGGTGGGAGGATCCCAACCCACCTTCAATGTACTCAACTCGAGGACCCAGCAGTCCATGGAGAAGCAGGCATCGCATTTGTCCATGATGTGTGATGGACCCAGGCAGGTTATATAGCGACTATGGCTGTCTGTCATGGTCATCAGCCTGCCACAGCGGCACAGACACTTAGGGTCATGCCCCACCTTAGATTTTGAACTAGGCCCCAAACTGGACATAATCGCATGGGGGAAAATCCAGAAAAAAACATTAACAGACTCGGTGCCATAGAAACAGTCAAAAGCAGAAGAAAAGAAGACAAGAAACAGTTTTACCGGTATTCTGGAGGTCTACCATGTTGAGTTAGCAGCGGCCGCAGAACTTCCGCAGACTACGCAGGAGAAATTCGGAAGAAGGCTTCAGCTCCCACAGGAAGATGCACCGTGACAGTGGAAAAAGAAGAACTGAGGTTGTAGAGGAGCTGGCGTCGGTTACTGGCCAATCCATGAGTGCCACGCAATACGTCATCCTTGGGGGCAGTGCTGTCCCCGACATCAAACCCTCCTCTATAGGAACCTGAAAAAGCTGAGAGTTATAAGCTTCCCGCAGGGTTCCAGCACCTCCGGCTAGAACCCACCAGTTATGAATGGTGAAGATTAATCCAGGTAAGATCTGATGTATCCTTGCATACTGGCTCTGCTTGAAAAGCACTACTTCAACCACCACCAAAAAACAAACCAAACTACCCTAGTCAGTACCTGCACGTACTAAACTGCCACTTATTCATGCATGTTCTGTCTGAATGGCATCTCATTTGGGAGATGGTGACTCTTAATCTTTAACCATATTCCATCATAGTTGATACAGACTATCAAACAATTGCATGAAGTGAAGCCTAAATGCAGCATTCAGTCAAATTTTTCAGGCATATTCTCGCAGTAAGCACGAGGCAGTATGCACACAGATGGTGAAATTTCTGAAGGTGGCAGAGGGGGTTCTGTGCATTTCACTAGTAATATCTGGCGCAGCAATGCAAACCAAAGTTTTCTAAGCATCATTGCCCCTTGGGTTGTACCCAAATCAAGCAGAGTCATTGGATAGCAGAAATAATGATACAATCAAAGTTATCTGACCTGCACTGGCTAAAGTGGCTTTGTATTTTCTTGGATGCCTTTCAACATTAATCGCTTCTGAAAGATGTTTCAGTACAACTAGGGACAGTACCTCACCAGATCACTCAAGGCTAGATCCTGGGACTCTCTGAATCCTTAGTCCTTCTCAGACCAGCTGACCAAGGATCAGCTTGAACTATCCATTCAATTATTAACTTGTCCAGTAAATGGCATCCAATACAATTCCCACCCATACACCTCCTCGTGGTATTGGCAAATCTTTCTGTACTGCTTACCACTCCCAGCAACAGCACAACTTCTCCTCCTGATCACACTACAACCATTTACACATTTTCATCACCAACAGGCTCAGTATGCTGAGATGTGCCACTCAGCACACAGAGTCAGTATCAGTTAAATAAGGTCCATCACCTGACCCCACCCAACATGAATGGAATGGTGACTGAATGAGTGACTAGTCCAGTCAGGTACAGACATGCACAGTAAAGTCCTCCTGTCTGACCTCAAGTCAGTAGTTAACTATTATATGGCAATGAACGCTGCTTGGCCAGTCAGCGAGGAGAATGGCTGTACCTCTTATTCCGCGTACAGATGTCTCCTCATGCTATGTACCAAAGAGTGTCTGACGTAGGCTCAACCACTGTAGTATAGCAGGGTGAGAGTGGGTGAGCATGAAAGACATATTTACATATGAAAAAAGTACACATTTCAGCAACCAATAATCATTCTGCATTGATGTTGATCAACTGCCATGTAATAAGGTTATGGGTATAGTAAATGGTGTTTCTTACTGTTTCACAAGTTTCTCTCCCACTGGCTGGGCAGACAGAACTGCTCAGCTTCGCTTCAAGGTCCTCTCCCCAACAAGCATGAGAGACCCTTGTGAAACAGTAAGAAATACCACTTACTATACCCATAATCATATATTACAGCGTTTGCTGTCAGTGGGAAGTGTCTCTGTTCAAACTACGTTCAATAATACAACAAAAAGCAAAAAGCAAACCTAATATAAAAAACATAAAAAGAAGAAAAATCAAACTAAAAAAATATCCATGGATGGAAAAATTGTAAAGGGCAATGTACACTTCATGTCTTTTCATTCTTTGAGATGGGATGCATTACATCATTTGAAAATCAGTGAAGCCAGAGAGACCGTAGTAACTGGCATGGATGTAAGGCAAAGATCATAGGGGGTGTACACCTTGAGATCAGAAACGTAGAAACAGAATTTGATGGCAGATAAGGACTGCTTGGCCACCTAGTCTGTCCATTTTTCCCTGCCTATAGTATCACCGCAGATCCTACTTGATCTCTGGTCTATTCAACCCTCCCCCTTAATTTTCCCTAAGTTTCCTTTATGCCTATCCCATATACTCATGAACCCCACCCCTGTTTTCACCCTCACTACCTCCACTGGAAGACTGTTCCAGGAATCCACGGCTCTTTATGTGAAGAAGTACTTGCTCACATCTCTCCTGAATCTACCCCACTCCAGCTCATCATACCCCCTTGTCCCTGAGCACATTTTTGATCTCAAAAATACTTCATCTTGTACCTTGTTTACCCTGTGGGGTATTAAAAGACCTCTATCATATCCCCCCTCTCTCTCTCCTCTCTTCCAGGGTGTACATATGTAGGTATGTTAATCTCTCCTTGTAGTGGCAATGAATAGTCATTTTTCACTGTGACTCACACTGGGCTGTGGTGGTCCTAGTGGACTTTGCAGACTCTGTCACAACACTGCAAACAATAGCTACAGCAGATACATGCTCACAGAACCTGCCACAAGTAAGCTGCAGTACTTAGTATTCATGCTCACCTCAAGGTTTTTTACCTCCTATTTGCAGTCTGCTTTATCCCATGGCAATTACTGCATTGGGACCAGACATGGTTCAGCTGAATTCTTGAAGCCTGAATTTATGGGCCCCAACTGGATGCTGAACTAAAATTGTCAGTGGCCCCCTTCTATTACACTTACGCTACAGTCAAACAGCACTAGGATCATCTTCATGTTGATCTGACAAAGTGCTGGGAAGGGGATGCAAGATGTGTTCTGTAGTAATGTTCCAAGTTTTGGTAGTAGTTTGTTGTGGGCATATGATGATTTTGATATGTCAACCACACTGTTCTCCTAACCAAGCAATGCACTGTTGGAGTAAGCAATTCAGCTCCTGACTATTTCCATTTGTATCTGATGAGGTGATCTGAGATGGCGAGTTTAGGTGAGACATACTCTTCCCCAGTATAAGAATTACAATATTTGAGATTTGGGAGGTATGGGTGCCTATTAGGGGCCTATCTTTAAAGTGAGCCCCCCCTTCCCATTATAATTTAATGGTGGTGATGCATGAGCTACCAGTGCTTACTTCGGAGCTATGGGGACCAGGCCCTAGCAACCCCCCCCCATGATTACAACACTGCTCTGACATCCTCCAAATACCATGAGGGGCACCAGAAGGCTCAGTTCTGGGATCATTACTTTATTTTTTTTTTTGAAGGACCTGCCATCCATTTGTAGAAAATGCAAAATTCTTATGTACTGTATGTGGATGACATGGTCCAGTGTGCCAGCAGGACAGACACCGGCGACCTTGAGGCAGGCTTCAAGAAGACTTGGCACTTATGTAAGGTTGGTTCAAGAGAAACAAGTTAACCCTAAATAAGTTGAAAACTGTGTTCACAGTACGAAGAATGAAATTAAAGCTCATCAGTCTATGGAAGCAACCCACCATCAAACTAACAAAGAAATGCCACTCTGACTGACTCTGTGCCCTGCTGCAAGGAGCAGAGTGTCTGGCTGGACCAGCACCTGGACATCTCCATCCTCCATCCACAGATTTTTTCCAGGAAAGAAAAGCAAGCCACCCACAAGGGTATCAATTAGCTGAAACATGACCTTCACTGTATGTACACTCATGTGAAGAAAAGCCTAGATCAGCACATTCGGCAGCTCAACAAGAGGTTGTGAATACTGAAACCTGAATAGAATGTGGAGCTTTGCACAGTGTTTACAGTATGTCTACATCTTGCTTTAAATCATGTTCCTCCTATTTATTTATTCATTATTAGTAATATTAATAATAAAACCTCTGTTTCTAAGCAATTGATTCAGTTGAAATGGATGTGTAACCAGCAGAACCGAAGGGATCCCCCATTTAATACGGGTTGAGTCAACTAGGGGTGTTGTTGCTGACTGTATCAAAGAAAGTTATGAGAGGACTGAGGTATCCTGTGGGGCAACAAAGACTGCCTATCAACCCCGGGCAGTATGCAAGTGGTAACCCACTTAATCCTGCCCTTGTCTAACTGTAGTCATGCACGTTTTTGGCCAGAAGGAGGCTTTAGTTACTGTGTCTGCCCATTTGCTTAGTGGTTATAGCTTTTGATTCCTTCAAAAATGTTGTTCCCTTTAACACCACCCTCCTACAAGGGCGGGGTGATGTTAGCAAACACTGGCACGCCTAATGCACCTGATAGCAGCCTCCATTCAGCTCCCTCCATCTCCACTCGTGGTCACCCATTTTCATTTGTAGTCAACTGTACATGTAAAGGGGGTATTATAATACGGTACCTCTTAACATGTAACATAGAAACATAGATTTTGACGGCAGATAAGGACCGCTTGGCCCACCCAGTCTGCCCATTTCCCTACCTAATGGATAAGCTGCAGATCCTAGTTAACCAGCAGCCTACTTCTTTCCACCCTCACCCCCTAGAATTGCCTTATGACTGTCCCATGCATGCTTGAATTCCACCAGTTTTTGACTCCACAACCTCCTCCGGAAGGCCGTTCCATGCATCCACAACCCTCTCTGTGAAAACATACTTCCTTAAATTACTTGAGCCGCCCCTTCTATCTTCAAATTGTGCCCCCTTGTTCTTGCACACCTCTTTTTGAAAGATGCTACCCTCTTGGACTTTGTTGCTTCCTTGAGATACTTGAGTTTCTATCATGTCCCCCTCCTCCTTTCCCGGAGGTCTCACATATTCAGCTCCCAAGTCTCTTCATGTCTTCCGTGCAGACCCTGCACCATTTTAGTTCCCTCCTCTGGACAGCCTCCATCCTGTCTATGTCCTTGCGGAGATTGGGTCTCCAGAACTGCATGCAGTACTCCAGATGGGGTCTCACCAACTGTCTGTACAGAGGGATAATAACTTCTTGTTTTCTACTGGCGACGCCTCTCCCTATGCATCCCAGTATCCCCCCAGCCCTCCTTGCTGCCCTCTCACATTGCTTGCCCACCTTTAGGTCATCTGATATAACTACCCCTAGGTCCCTTTCCATTTTTGTTGTTGTTAGTATCTCACCCCCCATTGTGTACTCTTCCCCTGAGTATTTGTTCCCCAGGTGCATTACCTTGCACTTCTTAGCATTGAATCTAAGCTGCCATACAGTTAACCATTCCTCCAACCTTGCCAAGTCCCTTCTCATCCTTTCCACCCCACCTTGTGCATCACCTCTGTTGCAGATCTTTGTGTCATCTGCAAAGAGACATACTTTTCCTTCCAGTCCCTATGCAATGTCGCTTATAAAGACATTGAAGAGGACCGGTCCTAATACTGAACCCTGCGGTACCCCACTAGTAACCCCCCTTTCTTCAGAGTGGACTCCATTTACTATTACTCTCTGTGTCCTATTCTCCAGCCAATTTTACCCAGGCTGTCATCTTGGGACCCACCCCAGGCTGGCTAACTTGTATACTAATCTTTGTGTGGGACTGTGTCAAATGCCTTGCTAAAGTCTAGGCAGGCCATGTCCACAGCCCCTCCTTGATCTACTACTTTGGTCACCCAGTCAAAGAAATCTATCAGATTTGTCTGGCATGACCTTCCCGCTGTGAATCCATGCTGCCGTGGGTCCTGAGCCCTCTGGCCTCTAGATACTCAACAGTTCTTTCCTTCAGAAGTGATTCCATCATTTTCCTACCACTAAGGTTAAACTAACAGGTCTGTAGTTTTCTGCTTCTGCCTTGCTCCCACTTTTGTGAAGGGGAATCACATCTGCTCTTCTCCAGTCCTCGGGTACCACCCCATCCTCCCATGATTTGTTAAAGAGGGTAGTCAGTGGTGTCACTAGTTCTACCCTTAGTTCTTTTAGAATTCTGGGATGAATCCCATCAGGCCCCATTGCTTTGTCCACCTTCAGTTTTAAGAGTTCTTTCAGAACCCTTTCTTCTGTAAATGGGCTGGTATCAACTTCTGTATCCAGAGTGTTTCTACTGTTTGTTTTAGGTACCTCCCCCACTTCCTTTGTAAATACTGAGCAAAAATATTTGTTTAGTATCTCTGCCTTTTCACAGTAACCCTCTGCCCACCCTCCCTCCTCTTTATTATTAAGCCTCACTATCCCTCCTTGGTCTTCCTTTGCTTCCTGATGTACCTATAAAAGGTTTTACCCCTTCTAACTGAGTTGGCTATCTTTTCCTCGGTTTGGGCCTTTGCTGTTCTGACTGCCTTCTCAGCTTCCTTTTGCTTTAACTAATACAGTTCTCTGTCCTGCTCCTTCTGTGATTCCTTGTACTTCCTGAATGCTTTCTTTCTCTTGAACCTTCACTGCCACTTCCTTTGAGAACCATAGTGGTTTCTTACATCGCTTCGTTTTGTTAATTTGCTTCACACAAAGGCTTGTTACCTCTGTGATGGCAGCTTTATTATTCCCATTGTTCTTCCACCCTCCTTCCTGCCCATTTGCAGTGCATTCCTTAGGCACTCACCCAGTTTGCAAAGTCAGCCCTCCTAAAGTCCAGTACTTTTGCCTTTGTATGGCTTGACTGTATTGCTGTGTTTGTTGTGAACCACACTGTTCGATGGTCGCTAGTTCCCCAGATGGCTACTCACTTCACATCTGTGATCCTCTTCATCTCCATTTGAGAGAACCAGGTCTAAGATTGCTCCTCTCAAGTGGGCTCCAACACTAGTTGTCTAAGGCATGCCCCTTGTAGGGCATCTAGAATAACCCACTCTTTCAAGTGGCTGCTGCAACTGCACTCCAGTTAACATCTGGCATATTCAGATCACCCATCAGCAATATCTCCCTTTTCTGCTGTTCAAGTATTCTTTCTATCATTTCCTTGTCCATTTCCTCCCCTGAGAAGGTCTGTATACACCAACTGTCCGGCTGTGTGGTGCCATTGCCGGTCTCCAAATTTACCCACAGTGCTTCTTTCCTCCCTGTTTTCCCTTTTGTTCTGTTGCTTTGATTCCTTCCCTTATGTAAAGAGCTACTCCTCCTCCTCTTTTACCCTCCCTGTCCCTCCTGTAGATAGTGTATCCTGGTATGTTTATGTCCCAGTCATGGTTTTGTGTGTACCATGTTTCTGTGACTGCCACGATATCCAGATGTTCCTCCTCCATCAAGGCCACTAATTCAGGAAGCTTGTTACTCAGACTACGGGCATTGGTACTCATTGCTCTCCATTTTTTGATGGCTTTACCTTCTTTGCAACATCCCCCACTGACCTGTCTACTTGGTCTTTTTCTCATTTAGTACCCTGTTTTGTAGGAGAGGCTGGATTTTCCTGCTGCTTATCAGTGCCTCCCTTGACTAGTTTAAAAGCTTGCCAATGAAGCATTTAAACCGATTGCTCAAAAGACTTGTTCCTTCCTGACAGATGCAGACCATCCTGCCAGTATAGGCTGGTGTCCTCCAGGTGGAACCCCAGTCCCCAATGAAGCCAAACCCTGTGCTCCACACCATTTTTTCAACCATTCATTAAACTGCATGGTGCAAAGTACCTCGCTTCACTCATGCCATTGACAGGCAGCACCTCAGAGAAGGATATTGTGTGTGCTACTTGTCTTAGGCCCCTCCCCAATTCTACAAAGTCCTTCTGCACTGCTCTAATCTCATGATTAGCCAAGTCATTTGTCCCTAGGTGGACATGATGCCCAGCTCAGACTCCCTGCAGCAGCTGTTCTCGTGATCCTGAGGATGCGCTTCCTGTCTCTCCAAGCCATGGCACCAGGCAGGCACCTAACTTCAGTTTTCCCTGCTCCCCCCAGTTCTATCCCCCTAATAATCGAGTCCCCCACCAGGAGCTGCTTCCTTTCCTTGTGGTGTCCTCGGCCTCCTTCCTGTGGGCCTCCCTTGTGACAGCTGTCCTCAGCCTCCTTAGTCTCCTCTGCGGGTGCATCCATAGGGGAGCTATGCTCCCCCAGAATGGTGTATGGATTGTGGTGTGGAACAACTGACTGGGTGGTCCTCTCTTCCACCATCCTCACCCTCCCTGAGCCCACTGTGGTCCAACTGCTGTGCTTTCTTTGCAACCTCTGAGGTAGTGGTGGTGGCTCTGGTACTCCCTGGATGGGGGAGGTTTCCTTCCTACCGTCCAGTGTGGCCTGGGGGAAGGTCCCCTTACTACTGTCCAGTGTGGTCTGAAGACGGGCAACTTCCTCCCTCAGGGCAGAGAGTTGTCTGAAAATAGGGCAGCATCTCAGCCTCCAGAAAGACACCCAGAAGACTGCTGCCCCACAGCCATTACATTACACTACTCCCCACATTTTTTTTGTGTGTGTTTGGTTTTAATATAGAAATATATATATATATATATATATATATATATATATTATACAATGTGTATGCTTATATTGTCAGTGCAGTGTGCTAGGGGTATATGACAGTGATATGCACCTTGCACTCTTGAGGAAATGATGTCAGAACCCCAGGTATAAAAGGAACTATTGCCAGGTGGGTGGGTGAGGTGGGAAGGGTTGGGCCCAAACTGTGCCCTCACAAAACAATCAGCTAAAAGCTCTGACCCACCACTGCGATGAGTGCCTTCCTGTCAGCAAGATGCCCTAAACAACAATTTGACAGAGAAAATACCCTGCTAATCAAACAGAGAAAAATCCACACATCCAAGTCAGACACAGGTAAACCTCCCCAGCCCCAAAACAGGCCTGGTGGTTTGTGCTCTGAAAGCTGTCAGCCCCAAAATAAGCCAGCTGTGCTTTAAATTCTTCCTGCTCTGAAAATGTTAAGAATAGTAACAAACAAACGTAAACCTAGATCCACCTCCCTCTGTTGCTTGAAAGACTGTCTTTTCCTGTTTCACACTGCAGGTTTTTCTATGACAACTCCTTAACCACAATAACTTATTTAAAAATAGTTTAACTATCACAAACTCCTACGCACCAGTAAATTATTTAAAAATAGTTTCTGTCCCAAAATCCTAGTAGTCAATCCAGCTACCCCAAGGGACAACCAAAATGCAGTATTCAAACACTTATGAAGTTACTTCCAAGATAAGCAGAGTTTGCAAGCTTCTTTTCAACTCCTCAGCCACCTGTAATTTATTTAAAAATAGTTTAACTGTCAGAAAATCCTAGTAGACAATCTAGCTACCTCAAGGATCTACCCAAATGCAGTATTTAAATCCTTCTAAGTTACTAACAAGATAAACAGAGTTTGCAAGCCCCTTCTTGGTTAAACACTAAATAAATATGTGAATAAAAAGCAATTACCAAGGGTAGTTAGTTTCACCTCCCACAGAATTAAGCAAAAGTGCACATTTGTTGCAGATATCAAGTGCAATATAGAATTTCTCACACAGCTCACAGCTGAATAAAGAAGTAGTGTCCTTCCAGGTCAAGAAAATGTAGATAGATATTTTATTTATATAGCACTGATCTCCATGGATTCTGGGTGCTGCACAATATAAACATACACATCATAAAAACATTTTAAAATACAGTAAAACAGATTTAAAACAACAACAAAATACAAAATACAGCTGGGAGCAACAGCTTGTCTATCCATCATAAAGTGATAACCATTTTAAAACATCTTAAATGAAAAGCTTGATGGAATAAATGTTTTGAGGCCCTTCTTATGGGCTTCTACCGAGGGGGCATCCCTTAGATAACCAGGCAGGGAGTTCCATAGGGTAGGTGTAATTAGCTAAAAATTAAAATAAACATCAACAAAAGCCATCACTGTCCAGAATCCCATTATGCACTGATTAGTAACATTGGAGCCCCTTACCTTCTTTGTGTCATCATAATACAGATTTTAGGGGTGGGGCTTCAGCATGCAGTTGGTGGTTCAGCCAAAGTAGAAAGTACTGCTGATGAGTTAGTAAATTAAATATTGTACTAATGCATTGATTACACACATATTAATAAATACTGGCTCTATTACCCTGGGCAGGCAGCTTCTTGTCATAAGCTGTCTGCTCAGAGGACATCATATGCTTTATAAACTGTAGTTTTATTGTATGCATTTTATAAAGGATGGGGCATAAAATCTGTACATGCTGTATATGATAAGCTACAGTACTGTTTTTTTCAAATCTATGTCATATTTATGTATGTTACAATGTGATTCATTTTTCATACTTGTTAAATAAATGTGAACTTTTATCTAGACACCACTGGTTTGTGGAACAATATGCCACTGTGAATTCTCCAGTTTCAAAGTTAATAGGGCCACCAAGGGATGTCTCTTATGGTATAAGTTAATAGGGCCACCAAGGGATGTCTCTTATGGTATAAGTTAACAGGGCCACCAAGGGATGTCTCTTATAGTATAAGTTAACAGGGCTACCCAGGGATGTCTCTTATGGTATAAGTTAATAGGGCCACCAAGGGATGTCTCTTATGGTATAAGTTAATAGGGCCACCAAAGGATGTCTCTTATGGCATAAGAGACTCTGAGCACAAGGAATGATGATACTGGGATAGTAACACCGTATATATGGCATGGGATTGGAAAAATAAAAGGTGGCCCATAAGGTGTGGGAGTATTAGATGGATGAGCCTCCTAAAATAGCCACTGGACATGACATTGCACCATGCGACCATCACAATGCCATGCCCACACATCCAGTGTTGGTTAAAGTTCCAATTTTGCAGACAAGTACCCTGTCTGTAACCCCAAAAATCTGATGACCATCCTTTGCATTGTGACTTCCTGCTGCTGATTTGTGACTTTGTGGATGGCAGTATTTGGGTTTGGGACAGGGTGTTTCTTTGCAACCTGAATTCGCACAACCCCCCAACTGCGCCTGTGTATCAGACATCAACTGTTAATTCATGTTCAGCAACTGGATCCAAAGCTACATTAGTAGCCATTCTGTCATGAGATCAGCCCGAGGAGGGCAATCAAAATGGTGCAGGGTCTGCACCAGAAGATGTACAAAGAAAGACTAAAGGAGCTTAATATGTATAACCTTGAGGAAAGAAGGGAGAGAGGGGACATGATAGAAACTTTCAAGTACCTCAAGGGAATCAACAAAGTCCAAGAGGGTAGCATCTTTCAAAAAAAGAGATGTGCAAGAACAAGGGGGCACAATTTGAAGACAGAGGGGGGACGGCTCAGAGGTAATGTGAGGAAGTATTTTTTCACGGAGAGGGTTGTGGATGCATGGAACAGCCTTCCTGAGGAGGTCATGGAGTCAAGAACAGTGGGGGAATTCAAGAATGCATGGGACAGACATAAGGCAGCACTAGTGGGGGTAGAAGCAAGTAAGCTGTTGGTTAACTAGGATCTGCAGCTTATCTGTTAAGTAGGAAAATGGGCAGACTAGGTGGGCCAAGCGGTCCTTATCTGCCATCAAATTCTATGTTTCAGCCACCTGTTCAGAGGAAAAACAATCTGACTGATCCACTTTTTTTAATTGTATTTATTTAGAAATGTTAAAACCAGCTGCTTTACCGAGGCATTCTGGGAGATGGGCACAAGGAAAAAGATGTAACCAAATGACAGAAGAATATTACTGTAGAATAAATTGTGACATGCAAGTGATACAGCAACACATAATGCGGGTATAAAATTGCAAGTAATGCAAACCTGTACAAAGAAACCACTAACTGAGTTAGTGCTGATGGCTACTATTCCTTCTCCACCTCCCCTCCAGAGGATCCAAACAATCTTGTTTGTGCAAACTGTTCATGGTGCAGGGAAATCTTTCTTGCCAGTTATATGAAAGGAGCTTGGTTTCATATAGCACCTTTCATATGCACTGCATCCCAATGCACTTTTTTCTCAATTAAATTTTACTGAAGATTATGTATACAAATGATAACAAGCACACAAAAGTTACATTTCCTAAATAGCACAATAGCAGTATTTCAACAATTAAAAAGCTAATAAACAGATATCTTTTAAATATTGTATAAGACATTAATCATATACAAATAACTTATGGAATAAAGCATGTACCATTAAAATAAAAAGTTCCCTGCTATGTACATAGAAAGAATAGAACATTATAAAGATATAAATGTGAAATAAAGATGACAAAGGTAAAGGACTTCTAACATTGCTTCCACATGTCAGGAGAGAGTCCTGGGGGTTATACCATCTGTGACCTGAAGGTGACCAAACAGTGTGAAAAGGCGGTGGGGAGAGCAAACAGAATGTTGTGGTGCATTGGGAGCGGCATAACAAGCAGAAGGGAAGAGGTGATGATGCCACTGTACAGATCACTGGTGAGGCCTCACCTGAAGTACTATGTCTAGTTCTGGAGACCACATCTCTGAAAGGACATTAACAAAATAGAGGCAGTCCAGAGAAGGGTAACAAAGACGGTACATGGACTGCACCAGAAGCCCTACAATGAAATATTTAAGGACCTTAATATCTATTCACTAGAGGAAAGAAGGGAGAGGGGAGAGGGGAGATATGCTAGAGACTTTCAAGTACCTTAGGGGAATAAACAGGGTACAGGTGGAAATCATATTTCAGAGAAAACTGCACAAGAACCAGGGGGCCTGATATGAGGCTGAAGGGTGGAAGGCTCAGGGGTAATGTTAGGAAGTACTTTTTCACTGAAATGGTGGTGGAGCCATGGAATAGCCTTCCAGCAGAAGTGGTGGGTGTGAAAACAATACAGGGGTTCAAGAGTGCATGGGATAGACATAAGGGTACTCTGGAGATGTGCAGAGCAGGAGAGCCGCAAATCAAACAGGATCTGGGGCTGCAGCAGTGACTAGGGAAATGGGCAGACTAGGTGGGGGGCCATATGGTCCTTATCTGCTAACAGATTCTATGTTTAGCTGCCCCTTGTTGTTTCAGATGAAAGTTTTAGAGACGAACAGCAAGAAAGCAGGAAACATGAACAACAGAAGTAGAAAGAAAGAGGAAAAAAGTATGTGCTTTAGTGTAACATTCTGTCTTGTACTTCATCCTTTAAATCTTCTTTTAAAAAATATCATACAAATATATGAAGGAGCCAACAGAAGAAGGCCATTTGGTCTATCAAGTCTGCTTGTATTGCAGGGTCCACAGCTTGAGCTAATGTCCCTGCCCTCCCTCCCCACTCCTCCCATCCTCCCTACCCTTGAGCCTTACCTTCCCCCTATGTTTATCCCAGCCTCTCTTAAAGCTGTCCGCGGTCTTCAATGAGATGACCTCTTCTGGCAACGTATTCCAAGTGTCCACCACCCTCTCTATGAAGAAGTGCCTCTTGATCTCCCTCCTAAACCTCCCACCCTCCAGCTTAAGACTGTGCCCCCTCGTGTCATGGTTGCCACTCAGATTAAAGAGACTCTCCTTTTCAACCTTATTTATCCCTTTCAAGTACTTGAAGGTCCCAATTATGTCCCCCCTCTCTCTCTCTCTCTCTCTCTCCCTCCTGTCTTCCAGGGAGTACATGTTCAGTGCCCTCAACCCTCCTCATATGCCTTACCCTGCTGACCTGCTATCATCTTTTTAGCCCTCCTCTGGACCTTCTCCAGCAGGTTAATGTCCTTTTTGAGGCTTGGGCACCAGTACTGAACTTCATACTCTAGATGCTGCTTTACCAGTGACACGTATAATGGCAGTACAACCTCCTCTCTCCTACTACTGATCCCCCTAGATATGCATCCCAGCATCTTGTTTGCCTTTGCTGCTGCTTCCTTGCACTGCGTGGAGTGCTTCAGGTCACTAGTGATCATCATTCCCAGGTGGTTCTCCTCCTCTGATGCAGATACTCTGATTCCACGCAGGTAGTACTCTGTCCTGGGATTCTCGGCTCAAATATGCATAACTTTGCATTTCTTGGCATTTATGCCAAGCTGCCAGATTCTGGACCACCTACCTAGCTTTTTCAGATCTTCCTGGGAGTCCCATATTCTTTCAGCTGTGTCCACTCTCCTGCAGAGCTTGGTGTCATCCACAAATAGGCACATTTTTGCCCTTAATGCCATCCCCAATGTCAATGATGAAGACACTGAACAACACCGGCCCCAGCACAGAGCCCTGCAGGACCCCACTGGTTACCTCTCTGGTGCCAGATAACTCCCTCCACAACCTCCTTCTGGGTTCTGTCCCCTCAGCCAGTTTTCCACCCATTGGGCCATCTTTTCCCCAACCCAGAGATCCACCAACTTCCTGATCAACCTTTTGTGGGGCACAGAGTCAAAGGCCTTGCTGAAATCAAGATAGAGGATGTCTACCACTTGGCCTCTGTCTACTGTCTTAATGACACAGTCAAAGAAGTCAATCAGATTCATCTGACATTATCTCCCCCCATAAACCTATGCTGCCTTGCATCCTGTAGACCATGCTCCTCTAAATATTCCACCAACCTTTCCTTTAGTATGGTCTCCATTAGCTTGCCCACAATGGAGGTCAGACTGACTGCTCTGTAATTCCCTGGGCCATCCTTGGGATCGCTTTTCTGGAGGGGCACTACATGTGCTGTTCTCCAGTCCTCCGGCACCACGCCTGACTCCAGTGAAGTATTAAATATAACACATTTGGTAGGGTAAATATTTTATACAAAGGGATAGTAAAAGGATCTCAGATATTTTGTAAACATACAGATATGTCTTTTCTTGTAGTGTGAGAGACCTTAAAGTTTGCGGCCTGTAAGATTTTTTTAGTAAACTGTATATATTGCATAACATGGATATGGTGTGGTACACCATGCTATGGTAGGGTGTGGTACAGTATGGTATGGGTATGGAGTGGTGATGTACAGTATGGTACGGGTGTGGAGTGGTGATGTACAGTATGGTACGGGGTGTGGTGAGGTACAGTATGGTACGGGTGTGGTGTGGTAAAGTATGGTATGGGTAGGATGTAATACAATAGGGTATGGATCTGGTGTGGTACAGTATAGTATGGATCTGGTGTGGTACAGTATGGCATGGGTGTGATGGGATACAGTATGGTATGGGCATGGTATGGTAGAGTATGGTACAGATATGATATGGTACAATATAGTATGGACATGGTGTGGTAGAGTAAGGTACAGGTATGGTATTATACAGTATGGTATTGGTGTGGTGTGATACAGTGTGGTATGGAATAGTGTGATATGGTGTAGAATGGGTTTGGTGTGGTACAATATGGCATGGTGTGATACAGCATGGTGTGGTAGAGTACAATATGGGTGTGGTGTGATACAGTATAGCATGAGTGTAGAATGGGATTGGTGTGGTACATCATGGTATGGAAGTGGTGTGGTACAGTATGGTAATGGGTGTGATGTGGTACAGTATGGTATGGTGTGATACAGTGTGGTATGAGTGTGATATGGCACAGCATGGTTTGGTGTGTTACAATATAGTAAGGGTAAGGTGTAATGCAGAATGGTATGAATGTGGTGTGGTACAGTATGGTATGGGTATGAGTGTAATACAGTGTGGTATGAGTATGGTATGATATGATATAACAGGATATGGGTTTGTGTAAAATAGGTATGGTGTGATACAGTATGGTATGGGGATGGTGTGGTACATTATGGTATGGATATGTTCTGATGTAGTATGATATGGGTATGTTGTGGTACAGTATTGCATCAGTATAGTGTGATACTGCATGATATAGGTGTGGTACAGTATGGTATTGGCATGGTGTGATACAGTATGGTATGGATGTGGTGTTTTACAGTACAGTGTGGTATGGTAATACAGTATGGTGTGGGTGTGGTATAATACAGTATGGTATGCGGTACAGTATGGTATGGGTATGATATAGAATGTTAATAGTGTGGTACAGTATGGTAGTGGTGTGTACATTACGATATGGGTATGGTGTGACACAGTATGGTGTTTGTATGTTGTGCTACACAATAGTATGGCTATAGTGTGATACAGCATGATATCCCTGGCACCCTGGCAACTATCACCCCATTTCTATCCACCCTACCCTTGCCAAGCTTCAAGAACACATTGTCCTCTCCCAACTCACCTCGTTTCTATCTGACACCTTCTTTATCACCCCCTTTCCAGTCTGGTTTCAGGTAAAAACACTCAACCACCACCTCTCTCCTACTGCTCACAGATTTCATCCTAATCGGGATGGACAATGGCCAAATTACCTCTGCCATTTTTGTCAACATGGCCAAGACCTTCGACACTGTCTCTCACTCCCTTCTCGTCGACTCACTCCCAGCAGCTGGCCTATCTCCCTCTGCCACAAACTGGTTCAAGGCCTAACTTATCGGCAGAACCCAATCAGTTAAGATCTTGGATGCCACTTCCCCTTCCCTCCCAATTAGTAGTGGCATTCCTCAGGGCTCTGTATTAGGGTCCCTCCTATTCTCCATCTTCTTAAATGACCTTCCCTCTTCCTCCCTCCGCTATACATATGTATGCTGATGATACAGTTCTGCATGCATCTGGCTCCTGTCCTGATGAGGTTACAACCAGCTTACAGCCAGACTTCAATAAGGTTCAGCTCTGATTTGCTAACCATCAACTCTTCCTCAACACCAAGAAGACTGTCTCCATGACCTTTGGCACAAGGCAGAGACTCTCTTGGCTTCTCTCCTTACCCACTTTCCACATTCTTGATGGGACTTTACTTGAGGACACATCCTCCTTCAGATACTTAGGTGTTTGGTTGGACCAACACCTAAACTTCTCTGGACATATTGACATCATCCAGAAAAAACTGTGTCCCAAACTTGGTGCCCTGTTCAGGAACCATAGTTGCATCCCTCCTATGGCTAGGCGTGAACTTGTTCAGAAGATGATCCTGCCCATTTCTGACTACTGTGACACAGTCTATGGTGCTACCCCTAAGTTCTCCCTGGCGAGACCGAACACCCTCTTCAATTCCTTCTGCCACTTTCCCCTGGATGCCCCCCTTGCACTCACCACTGCAATCTTTATCGGGCCCTATCCTTCCCCCTTACAAATAGGCGACTCTCCCACTGTGCTAAATTCACCACTAAGCACTGGTTGAGTGAGCTCCCTTCCTACCTTACTTTCTCCTTTATAACAACCCCCCCATCCTCCCATTCCCTTAGATCACCAACTCCCGCACCCTGGTAGTCCCCCACAGATCCACCCTAATCGGCCAATCCGCTTACTCTGACTGCCTCCCAAATATTTGGAATTCACTCCCCCCTCAAATCCGGTACTGTTCTCATCCTCTGCCTACTTCATCAGCTCTGCCCTCAATAATTACCTTGCACCTAGCTGCTCCTGCCATGTCCCTCCCTAATTCCCTCCTCTAAGCCCTGGATAAACCCTACCCCTCTACCATCACCTTCATTTTACCCTGTGCACCCTCACACCCCAAATTTCTAGCTCTTCTCCCCTTCCCCCAAATTGCTCCCCCTTGATCTCTCACAGAATATAAGGGACCCCAAATGCTCTCCATGGGTCCCTTTCCTGCCCCAGGGGCTTATATCCCTCATCTACTCCCTTCCCCCACCATCCCTCCACCTCACCCCTTCCTCTTCTTTCCCCCTTTTCTTTCATGTTAGCACTTGTTTACTTGTCCACTCTTTCTACATATTATGTGCAACACTGTTTTAACACTGTTTGTAACGCCTGCCTTACAACAGTATGTTAATGTTGTTCTTGTAACCTGAATGTCATTTGAACACAACTCTTTCCCCCTCCTCCACCTCACCCCTCCCTCTCCTTCCCCCTTTTCTTTCACGCAAGCACTTGTTTGCTTATTAACCCAGCACTTATTATTGTCCACTCTTTCTACCCATTATGCGCAGTACTGCTTGTAACACCTGCCTTACAACTGTATGTTAATGTTGATCTTGTAACTTGAATGTTTAATGTTTCACTCCTATTGTACCCCTTCCCCCCAGGTTGCACCAGGAGATAAGCAACTTGTCGCTCAGTGTGCCTTCCTGGTGAAACATTTCAATAAATAAGTGTAGTGTGGTACAGTATGGTATGGGTATGGTGTGATGCAGTATGGGTGTGGTGTGGTACAGAATGGCACTGGTGCTGTGTGTTACAGTATGAAAAAGGTGTGGTGTGGTATAGTATGGTATGGGTGTGATGTGGTACAGTATGATATGGGTGTGGTGTGGTGTGGTGCAGTATGGTATGGGTGTGATGTGGTGCAGTATTGTACAGGTGTGGTGTGATATAGTATGGTATGGTGTGGTGTGATACAGTATGGTATGGGCCTGATGTGATACAGTATGGTATGGATAATAATAATAATAATAAAAATAAATGTGGTGTGGTGTGTTATAGTATGGTATGGCATGGCACAGAATGGCATGGATGTGGTGTAGTATAGTATATTATGGGTGTTGTGTGGTATAATATGGTATGGGTATGGTGTGGTTCAGTAAGGTATGGGTATGGCGTGGTACAGTATGGTGAAAGTGTGGTGTATAGTGGGTATTGTGTGGTACAGTATGGTATGGGTTTGGTGTGGTAAGTATGGTATGGATATGGAGTAGTACAGTATGGTATGGTGTGGTGTGGTACAGTAAGAGTATGGTGTGATACCAGTAGAAGAAAACATGGGACTCTATCTGTAATGGTGCTGTAGCACCACTGAGGATTCCATGACATCTTAACCCTTGGGAGTGAAGCTCAAGAGGTTTATGATGTCATGGAATCTAAAGATGGTGTTATAGCACCGTAACAGATACAGTGCCATGTGTTTTATGTGGTACATGGTACTCTTCCTAGAGTATGAACAGGCAAAATAAGCTGTACTCGCACTGCCTCAGCTCTAAGCCTCACTCAACATGACGACGATGCCTGTCCGCATTACTCACCACCGCGTCATTTGGAACAGGCACTGGCTACTCGGTTTAACGTTTTATGTCACAGGGCTATATGAATCACCAGTCAGTCACAGCGCTTTGGTTCACAGGCTCTCTCTTGATTACAATGATGTCTCAGCTCCATGGCAATTACACCCATCTGTGTCTCTCACATGGTGAGACTGAAAATTTAAATGCATGCGCCTTTCATCAGGATTCTAGGTCATAATACCATTGATCTGATGTCAGATCGATGGAATTATGACTTGGAATCCTCAGAGCAGTGGTATTACGAGTTCTGTTTTCACTGCAGTACAAATAGCAACAAATGCAAACCATGTATTACCGTATGGTGTGGTACAGTATGGTATGGGTCTGGTGTGGTACAATATGGTATGGGTATGGTGTGGTACAGGATGGTGTAGGTCTAGTGTGGTACAGTATGGTCTGGGTATAATGTGGTACAGTATGGTAATGTGTGGTACAGTACGGTATGGGTGTGTTGTGACTGGGTATGGAGTGGTACAGTATCATATGGTCTAGTGTGGTACAGTACTGCATGGTTAGGTGTGTCACAACATAGTATGGGTAGGTTGCAGTACAGTATGGTATGGGTGTGGTTAAGCATAGCATGGTATGTGTATGGTGTAGTACAGTATGGTATGGTGTGATAAAGTATGGTATGGTTATGGTGTAGAATGTGTATGGTGTAGCACAGTATGGTATGCGTACTGTATGGAAATGGTGCGGTATGGTATGTAATGTTGTATTATGGGCGAGCTGTGGTACGATATGATATGGGTATGGTGTGGTACATTATGGTGTGGCATAATCAGGGGGCCCTAGTGCTATTTGGCACTTTGTTCTGACTTCTGTGGCAGGGCTCCCAGGCTTCTGTGGCAGCATTTTCTGATTTCTGCAGCATAAATGATTCATTTCTGTGGCAGAATGCAGTCCTGCCATTGGCTAAAATATGATGTGATGTCATCAATGACATTACATACTAAGCTTAGAGAAGGGGCTTCTGGATAACTGAAATGGGAAAAGGAGCTGGACACTGGAAAAACTATATATTTGAATGAAGATTCATGAAGAACAATAAATTATGTGGCTCTATATATGTTCTCTGGCATAATGCAAAATTCTGTGGAAAATTCCATGGCTGCAGAATCACAGAATTGCAAGGGCCTTGTGCTTGGTATAAACATGGTTGGTATGGTAAGGTATGGTATGTTTTGGCATGATACAGGTATGGTGTGACACAGTATGTCATTGATATGGTGCATTATGGTATGATATGGGTTATGCAGGGGTGGTATGGTATGGGTATACTGTGGTATTTGTATGGGTATGGTGTGGTAGGGTATGGACACGGTGTGGTAGGTTGCCACATGGGTCTGGTGTTGTATGGTATGGGTATGGAGTGATACAATGTGGTACAAGTATGCATGGATATGCTGTGGAATGGGTATCTATTGATTTGGTGTGGTATGGTGACGTATGACTATGGGTATGGTATGGTGTGGTAGGGTATGGTTTTGTTTTTGCTACAGTGTCTTTCTATGATCCAAAGTCATAGATATCGAAAAGCCTAAAAACAAGAGCATACTGTAATAGAGCTGTGGGCAAGGCAAACAGGATGCTGGGTTATATATAGAGGTGGACAAGCAGTAGAATTCACATCATCAACCCATTGTAGAGGTCACTGGTGCAACCACACCTGGAACACTGAGCAAGGTACTGAAGTCCATACCTGACGAGGGACTGCAGCAATGTGGAAGCAGTACAGTGCGGGACAAATGAGATAGTTCTTGGACTAAATGCAAGACATAGGAGGAGAGGCAGCAAGACCTGAACATGTACACCCTTGATGAAAGGAGGGAAACGGGTGACATGACTGAGACATACAAGTACCTGCACGAGATAAATTGGGTGAATGCCAAGGAACTTTTCACCTTGTGTTCAGCTACAGGAATGAGAGAAAACTCACTTAAACTTGCAGGAGGAAGATTCAATAAGGACATCCGTAAGCACTTTTTCACAGAAACAATGGTGGACAAAAGGAATAAATTGCCAGAGAAAGTAGTACAGGCCAAATCAATGAGAATTTTCACACTGAGATGGGACAGACTAGTTACATAGGGTGGGAGACTGGATGGGTCGACGGGCCTTTTCCTGCCATATCTGTTGACTCATCCAGTCTGCTCACCCTACCGACCTAACTACTCTGTACTGGCCCTAGTAGTCATCCCTCCCCTTTGTCTCTGCTGCACCATTTTCTAAATAACCCCATATGCCTGTCCTTCAGCGAGTATGTTAAGACTTTTCAGAGTCTTCTGGTAGGTCTTTTCTTGCTACAAAGAGATCAGCTTTGTGGCCCTTTGCTGCACAGTCTCTAATCTAATTTCTATCCTTCATCAAGTACAACACCCAAAACTCCATTCTGAAGTTATGGCTGGAAAGCTGGACTAGAACTGATGGTATTAGCTGGCCCAGTGGCATTGAGGTGCTGGATGCCACACCTCACACTATGCCGGTGACCTGGGTTCGGAATCAAGCCTGGGCCATTGGGGGTCAGCTGGTGGGGGGAGAAGGATTGAGCATCCCAATAGATGCTTTCCTCCTCCAGGGTGGGGTGGGTTACCAGACAGTGGACGCACCCGCAGCACCACCACTGGTGGAAGCACGGGCAGTAGGGCACACAACTCTTCGGAGTCGGGGTTGGGAAGGTGCTGTAGGGCACTTGACTATGGAGTGCTTCAGTCTGGACGTCAAGTCCTTTACACTGGCGCCCTCAGAGGATGGGACCTACAAAATCAAGGGAGAAAAAATGCAAACACCCTGGGGCATCATCTCAATAAACTATTTGAGAGAGCAGTCCACAATCAGCTCACTGAGCACATAGGCAAATACACCCTCCTATGCAACAAACAGCACAGCTTTCACAAGACTCATTCCACTACCACTGCCCTCGCCCTCCTGACTGACCACATCCTCTCTAACATGGATAATGGTAAAGCCACCAGGGCTGTCTTCATCGACCTCTCAAAGGCTTGTGACATGGTTAACCATGCTCTCCTTACCTCCAAGCTTAGCCTCCTTGGTTGTTCTCAGAAAGACACAAGCTGGCTCACTAACTACCTTACCAATCACTCACAATTTGTGTGAATTGGTCAAACCTGCTCCCGCACCCTGCCTGTCTCTGTGGGGGGTCCCTCAAGGCTCAATCCTAGGTCCCTTCCTTTTCTCCTTATTCATTAACGCACTTCCCTTCGACTGCCTCAACTGTCACTCTCTCTCCTGTATGCCGATGACCTTGTCCTCTTCCACAGTGACAAATCCACAGCCGCAATCTCCTCAGTTCTCTCGCACAACTATGCTGCTGCCCACAGCTGGTTCTCAAAAAACCTCCTCTTAGTAAATGCCAAGAAACTAACTCCATGCTGTTTGGATCTAAGCCCTTTCTGGCCAAAACTAAAAACCATGCCCCCTTATGCATTCTCACCCCAGACGGCCCAGCCCTGGAGGATGTCAACACCTACAAATACTTAGGAGTACTGCTCGACCCCTTCCTCACTTTCAATGAGCATGCAATTTCCTTTGTCAGAAGGTTCCATCAAAAGTTAGGTGGCACCTATAGATTCAGGCAATACCTTACCCCTGAAGCCAGACTAGCCATTGTCCAGGGTAATCTTCTCCCTATTCTTGACTACTACTCCCCTATGTATGCCAGGACCTCAGCTACTGCCATGACTAAACTCTCCGCTGCTTACAACAGCGCCTGTCACTTTGCTTTATTGGCCCCGTTCTCCACCCACCACTGTACCCTCTATAATGCCCTTGGATGGCTACCGCTACAAGGTCGCTTTGACCTAGCCCTCTGCTGCATGGTAGACAATGTCATCTGCACAGCTCCAGAATCCCCCCAACTGTCCTTCTGAAAACCAGAATGCTCCTCTGCAACCTCCACTCTAATGGTACTCCCCCTCTAGCTGTTCCTGGGGTATCCACCAACATGGGTAGCAGAACTTGGTCTGCAGCTGCCCCTTTGCAGTGGAACAAACTACCGGCTGAACTCCATTCCATTGACAAACATTCCAGTTTCAAGTCCCGCCTTAAAGTCTGGCTCCTGGCAAACTCATCCGGCCACTGCTCACTGGGGTCTGACACCAACCCACACTAGTCAACTCCCCAGTCCAGGGGTTACCCATCTACCCACACTAGTCAATTCCCCTGCCTACAACTGTTATATCATACTTTTCACAGTAATATTTGACTTCCTTGCCTGTACATATTGTATATATATATTTTTTTTACTGAGTATTCTGTGTATTACTCGCTCACTGGATGATGCAGTCACATATTGTACACTGTGCCTACGATTTGTTTGTTTTGTACCAAATCTCCTCATGTCCGATATTGAAACCTTGTATTCACTGTTCTCAAATGGACCTATGCATCAAACCTGTAAATTGTGCTTACTATTGTTGCTTGTATCAAATCTGTTTCATGTGTATTACTGTTACCTTGTACTCCACTGTCACCCTGCGCCATGTGTTATGGCCCAGGTCGTACCTGAAAACGGTCCCTGGGATCAGTGCACTCACCTGGTTATCAAAGTCATAAATCAATCAATCAATCAAGCACTATGATGCCGGGATCCCAGTACAACAGGATCCAGCGGAGGAGCCGGGGGCATGAATCCCACCCTCCCCCACCCCAGAGGGGCAAAGTGCCCCGGGCAAGTACAAAATAAAAAAAGAACTGACAGTATTAAAATTAGGAACACTGGCACATGGACTGAAAGTGAGTAAAGATGGATTTGACAGGAAAAGGGGAAAACCAGTAGAATACTCCACACATTTATTGTTTGAAACTGTTCCCTTAAGTTTAAATTCTAGAAACATGATAAAGGACATACATGTAAGCTAACATTTTATTCTGATTTAGACGATCTATTATTTTCTCTCTATTGTTTTTCTTCTCTGTCCCGTTCTGAGTTAACTGTGCAAGGTATTCAGGAGACTGAAATTGAAAATTACAGCTTTAAAGTGCGGAAGTATGATCTCATTTGTTGTAAACAAAACCTTTATTCTGTACATATGTAACCACTTTGTTACCCGGGGTTACTAGAATCCCAGTAAGACCTAGTGGTAGGCAGGGAAGGCAGCTTGTGAAACTCCAGTTAAATGGGTTTCACACTGTCTCACTCTGTTCTCAGTCTCAGCTGAGACTGAGGGATGACATCACCAATAGAACTTTCGTGAGCTGCATAAGTCACATTGGAATCTGCAGCGGAGGGAGTTAGATAGAACGTTGGGAGTTTTCAAAGGAAGAGTTCAGTTCCAGTTTTGCCTTCAGTAAGAAGGAGACAGTGTCAGTTGCGCTTGAGTAGCGAGGTGTGCTCAAGTGGTGGAGACCGCTGTTGGTCTCAGTGCCCCTCCCTCCGGGGTGGGGGATGTAAAGATCCCCATGCAGATTCCTGGGGCAATCCCCTTAATTCTGCCAAGAGGAAGAAAAGCTGCCAGCTCAGTTCAGCCTTTGTTTTGTAAAGTTGGAAGATTTGTGATTCGCCTGTGGGGCACCTGCAACTAAAGGGTGAGTGTTTACTCTAACATGAGAGGACAAAATGTTTTCTTCACCCTAGTACATGTGTGGAAATCTAGGAATTGAGCTACATTTTGGGAAGCCTATAGGACTAGGCTAAACAAGTGGAGTAGTGTCAAATGCTAGAGTGCTATGTGATTCAAGTAATATGTAGAGGAGATGCGAGATCATCTACCCTTTAATCTACATTCAGAAATGGTTCAGTTTTCCCAGGGAAATGGCCGGGTATGGGCTGTGGGAGCTGGAGGTGGGCAAACCCCCCATCTTTAGTAACCAGGTCCACCTCTATGGATTTCTGCTGTGGTTGCTACTTTGCCTCATGCACTTGGCCAGTGATGAGGGAAGTACCCAGACGTGGGGTTGCAAAAGGGAAAATCTCTTTGGGAGTCGTGGCCTCTAAGTGGTGTGGGGAGCCACAACAAGTGTAAAGGAAAATTCTCTTTGTGAGATGGGGAGTCGTAACAAGTAAGGAAGAAATCTCTCTAGGAGTCGCAGACTCTAAGTGGTGTGGGGAGCCACGACAGGATCATTGGTTCATTCTTCCAATGGACCGTGGGGAGAACCCAAGTGTGTACAAGCCGGGCCAGTCGGGTTGTGTACCCAAAGCTGCATGCAAGTCCAGTCTGTGTGCCTGGTGGGTCTAGAGCCTGAAAACAGCATAATTGGTTCATTCCTCAAATGGACCGTTTTGTAGTCTCTAATTTGCATTACCAGGAAATGTAGCCCCATGGGGGTCCGTCTATGCTTTGTTTTGTTCAGCTAGTATGTGAATAAAAGCCACACTGAAGAATCCCATTCCTGGTTCTAGACATTACAGTTATTGCTTCCTGTGTTCGGATTTACTTGGGTGCCCCTTTGCAGAGTAGCCAAACCTAGGTCCCCCTGTGCCGAGTAACCTCATCCTCCCCGAACCCAGGTCCCCACCAGGTACTGCTGTCAGCTTCAACAGCATGCCACCTGTTTTGGCAAAAAGGCAGGGGTGAGGGGGTTACACATAGAAACTCTGTTTTGTTCTTTTTAAAGGGACACTGTCAACTCCCTTAGGCCTAAAAGTGTCCTTAGTTAAAAATTCATATGTTATGATTCATTACATTGTGTAGAGACTGCTAATGTAACCGGTTGTTTGATTCTGATTATTTTTGTCTTTTAAAAAGTGAAAAATAGACAGTCCACCATTCTGATGTTACAACATAAAAACGTGTTTTTAGGAAAAATGGATTTAGGAACACCCCTGACACAGTATAACCATTTATGATGCAGTGGGAGTAGACTATTGTAATGAGTGGCTGCACTGTGTGGGGGTGTTTCTAATGTTCAGGAAATATGAAATAAGAATACATACAGGATTTGAAGCAAAATAAGGTTGTTTACAGCTATACATTAAAGGAAAACTCTCATTATCTAAACTGTCCCACCTTGAAAGCCTTAGCACCCAATACGTTTTCTGCACATGAAAGCATTTGTTTTAGCAAGTCTACTTACAGAATTTTAATTTTGAAAAGTCTGCGGCTCCATTTCAGCTGAAGTTGTGGCGCTGTACAGCTAGCCCCAATACGGAATGTACTTTGGATGTGGTCTTACTATGACCTATACATTGACAGTATTAACTCCCATCTTTTCCTAAAACTCCCTCTCCCTACACACCCTATGTCAGCACTCCCACATGCCTTATTACACTGGGAAAAGATGTGTTAGACTGTCACTTATTATTACTCCCTGGTCTTCCTCTATGCTCTCTACTGGTATTACATTAATATAATTACCGGTTTCCCTTTTTTTCCATAGGGAAACCATGGCGTAATTTGTCGTAATGAAGGAGTGTTCATTACAGCAAACATGCGCACGATTTCCCTCACTGTGCGCACGCGCCCGCCACACTTCCTTGCTTCACGACACCGTGCCTACTGGGGGAACCGTTAACGGACAGCAAACCGCCACCTCAACTAGGCGGTAACTACGTAAAAAAAAACAAGCAAAATCTGCCTCAGTCAGTACTGTGCACAAGATAAAAAAAAGACTAATTACAAAGTCAAACTGCTGACTGCGGCCACGCACTTCACCGAACCCCAGCTGCACAGCTATATTTTATTTTATTCAATTGCTGAGGCAAAAAAAAGAAAACCCAGCAATTATATAAAATAAAATATGGGCCTGGGTGTGTAACGAATTACACCGGGTTAGATGTCTCACATAAACCCTCAATGCTTCGCTCTCGGGGTTTATGTAGCATCAAACCCCTCAGATGTGTGAAAATTATAATACATGATACACATATAATACATATAATATATAATACACTGTTCCAGGATTCATCCTTCCATGAGCCACCACCATACATGTTTGTACTAGACAGTTCCTCTTAATTTCCTCACATCCTGTCTCGCACAACATCCTTCTCACTATCAACTCTCTCCCACCAAGTTTAATAACAAAGTTATTAAATCGCTGCAGATGGTAGATAAAACAACAATGGAAAACAAAGGCTCTGTTGATAGGGCCAAGTTACTAAAGCAGCTCCACGATGTTATTTGTTGGATGTAGATGAAGGACTTATGAAGGAATATGGCCAGTGCTGAAAAAGCCCTATTCACCACAGATTTAAGCCTAGAGTGAGCAGACCCAGGTCTCTGGAACAGAGGTCTCTCCCTGGTCAGTGGTGGTGAGAAGGATCATCAACTCATGGGGGTAAGTGGGACCCAGACCGTTAAGGGCCTTAAAAGCAAAAATAAATCACACACACACATGTGCACACATACACACCCCTCTAAAGTTAGGGAATTGGGGTTCCTCAATCCAACTGCATCCCATCACTGCCTTTCCTGATTGGGTGGGGAAGAGTCTATGCTGAGTATTGCTTTGATTTCACTGAGAACACTGGTGGGTGTGTGGTGGGGGTCTTTACAATGCCCTCAGTACTACTCCTTCTCTGGCAGGCTGGGTCCCATAGTATCAACAATTCTGTTGACACCTATCATCATCATCACTGTCGCCGACACCTGCCCTCGCAGGGATAGTGATATTAATGGGGGCCTTCCAATGACCCCCAGCATTGCCCGACCTGCCATTGTTGGCTGAAGGAGGCCCAGTCTCGATGAAACGCCATCCATAGCAGCCTCCATCATTAGTCCTCAGTATACTCCTACTACAACTACATAGTTCAGTTGAGACTCCTTCTCTTCCCTCTTTGCCCCTGCTTCCCCCTCCACTTAACAGTTATTTCTCACATGGTATAATGCTTATCTGCCAGTTTTACTTGTTTAACATTATGCACCTTCTATGGGCCTTTTTGCTTTGACTTTGCACTTTCCGTAACACTGTATTTTCGTAGAAACTTCGTATTGTTTTTTATCCTTTGCTCCCCTCCCAGGGTCACACCTAGAAATGAGCCCAGGCTCAATGTGCCTTTCCTGGTCACTTTTCAAATAAATATACTATTATCATAGACGGTCAGGCCAAATGCTGGAAGCAGATGGAGGTGGGGGGGGGCATGTGAATGCCTCCCCAGGAGTCAAGCGCCTCACCTCCATGATTTCTTGGACATCCAGCTGACCACAGCTTGGAATTCAAAAAAATTCAAGCAAACCAGGTAGCAGTGTAATGCACTACTAATGTGCCAGTAGGTCATCACATTTTTTTACACCATGAGTTTCTGCACCTCTGATTCCTGTGGCAACCTCCAGTCCCTTCACTGACCTTTTCATGAACTTACTTTTAATCCACCAGTTATCCAGGATCACACGTGGTGGTTTGGGACCTGTCATATGGATCATGCGTGGGTCTGTGCGGGGAGGTTCCAGATCTGGTTGGGGCTGTTTTTCCTCTGGTTTTCTCCAAAGGGTGCTCCTGTACAATGACATGCATGCATGTGTGCAGTGGCTCGCATGGCATCTGGTCCTTCCTTGCAGTGTGCACTCACTTGCGCTACCACATTGCCTCTTCCAGGTGACAGTCAAGCAGCAAGACACTGCATCCCCCCACCCTGATAGAGATCTGTCTTTGGGACACTTGATCCTCTCCTCCAAATGGTACCCAGCTTGTCCTGAACCCGGGTCACTGGTGTTGCAAACAGTAGCCCTATCACCATGTCGAAGGGCTGGCTAACTGGTCCATTTTTGTTTGCACTTGTAGAGGTCAAGCAGTTCAGTACAAACTGCTACAATGAGGTTGCCATTTAGACTCATTCTGTATCGTTCAGAGGGCTTTTATTAGAGCTGTCCAGCAAACATGATATATTGTAGAGGTTGCACTAACAGGTGAGCCAACTGAACTAAGTAACTGCTGTGTAAGATTTTGCATCATACCTTCTGCTACATGTTTCTCCATTGGCTGAACTTGGCATGGTGAATGTCTGGATTAAGTCAGGCGCTGGGGAACTCAACACTTGCAACTAGGCCTAAATCTAGGAAACTTGACTTTCAACTGCCCCAACAGTACGAGGGATGTGCCTCAGTTTTACTTCTCAGAGTCCTTGCTGCATCCCATACTGAAAAAGCTCCTGTTGTGCACTGCCTTCTCAAAATGTAAAGCACAAGTTCACAAAAATGTAAAATGCACAATTAAAAAGTACAGTTATGTAAAAACTTACCGCAACAGCAGATCTTTGAGAGGTGCTCTTGCAGCAGGCAACACTGGTAGGACTAAGCCACGAGGTGCTAGGACCACATGGAAAACTTTTAGCCAGCAGTTTACAGCTGGGGACCACCCCAGATGTCAGCACACCGACATCCATCCTACGGTATAAATAAGGCAGTCCCCCAGACCTACTTTAGTTCTCCCGCGGACACTACGGCACCAAAGGCAAATGAATGGAGAACCGAGGTGGTTCCTCAGGGCTGAGGAAGCAGAGCAGTAGAGAAGGAGAAGGAGCAATTAGAGGGATGGAGGGAGAGAAAGCAGTGCCTTCTGCAAGAGCTCCTCTCAAAGATCTACTGTTGCAGTAAGTTCTTACATAACTGTACTATCTTGCTTCATGGGGGGATCTTGCAGCAGGCAACACCAGTAGGACGGAGTCCCAAGCAGTACTGGAACTGACCTGGTCAGCAGGTAGGAGGTAAGTAACAGTCAGAGGACAATTATGAGGCCCTGAAGGACGGTAATTCCGAAGCTGGCAATACACCAAGAGGTGATGTCCAGACTAGTGCGTGATGAAGGTATGGACTGAACTCCAAGTGGCCCCTGCATGAATCTCTGCAGTGGACACATTCTTAAATGAAGTTACTGAGGCAGTCATGCCTCTGGCTGAGTGGCCTTTGACCAGTCCCGGCAAAGACTTGTCATACTTGCTGCAGCAGTAAACAATACAATTAGCTAACCACTTCTCTCCTGAGGCAAATGAAACAAACTGATCAGTTTTTCTAACAAGGTGGGTGCAGTCCAAATAGTACTGGAGCACCTGGTGAACATCCAAAGTGGCAGAAGATACCAGGAGAAAGGACTGCTGTGTGACTGAACTTCTGTACTGGGATTAAAAAAGAACTTTTGTACTTGGACCTTTAATTTAGGGTAAAAAAAAAACTAACAAACAAAACAAAAAAAAGTGTGTGTTTGTCTGGGTTAACTGAACTGAATGGGTATCTGAACAGTTATCTAGGTGTAAATATCAGGTGATTGAAAGGACTTAATAGCTGTGAGGTTTAAATTACTTGTAGAAAGATCTAGTAACTAGGGGGAGTGGCTTAGCTAGAAGGAAGCTACATTTAAAGACTGCCTTAGAAAGATTCTGCTAATAGCTTGGCAGAAGACACCAGGAGAAAGGACTGCTGTGTGACTGAACTTCTGTACTGGGACTATATTCCCCTCCACCCAAAGCTAGTTCTATTTTTATAGGCACAGGAGTTGACTGACAACAGGAACTTCCTGTTTGGGAGCAGAAGTGAGTGATCACAGAACCACCAAAGACCCACCATCCTAGAAGGGCAAGAGTAGCTCTCTGGCCCCTCTAGCTGCTGGAGGTCTGCCTCTGAGCAAGTAAGTGGTCTACTGAGAAATATAGGATATTCTTGTCTCAGAACAGGACAATCAGGAGCTTAGAGGCACACAGGCAGAAAGTAAGGAGAGAGAAAAAAAACAGAGGAAAGAGTAAGGATTGCAAACAGTTAAGAGGCCAGAAATAAGACATGACTGGAGTGGTGCAGTGCAGTGGCTGTGGAGCAGCAGCCTTCCAGGAGACGTTCTGGAGGATGCGGTGTTGTCCCATCTGCAGGCACCTCTCTGGGCTGAGGGAGGAAGTTGCTCATCTCCAGGCTGAGTTAGTCAGGATTTGTGGGACCTCCTCTACCATCCAGGGACCACCAGTGCCACTGCCGTTGCCTCAGAGGATGCCAAGAAAGAGGAGCGGTTGGACCACAGTGGGCTCATTGGGGGCGAGGGTGGTGGAACAGAGGTGCATCCCTCCAGTTGTACCTCTCCACAATTCCTATGCCATTCTGGCAAAGTGTGGTTCCTCTATGGAGGCACCCGCAGTGGAGACCAAGGAGTATGCTGGGAACCTCCACAAAGGAGACCCACAGGAGGGTGGCAGGGGACCCTGCAGGAGAAGGAAACAACTCCTGGTGGGGGACCATTTTTAGGAAGGTAGAACTGGGGGAGGAAGGGGAGAGAGAGAGGTAAGGTGCCTGCCTGGCACCATGGCTTGGAGGGACAGGGGGCGAATCCTCAGGACTGCCAGAGCAGCTTCACAGGGGAGGGAGCTGGATGTCATTGTCCACCTAGGGACAAATGACCTGGCTAAGAAAGGGATTAGAGAAGTGCAGGAAGAGTTTGTGGAATTGGGAAGGGGCCTTAGTCAAGTAGCATGCACGGTAACCTTCTCGGAGGTGCTGCCCATCTATGGCATATGAGAGGCTAGGCTGTTCCACACCATGGGATTCAATCAGTGGTTGAAAAACTGGTGTGGAGCTCAGGGATTTGGCTTCATTGGGGACTGGGGGTCCACCTGGAGTGATGCAAGCCTATACTGGCATGATGGGCTGCATCTGTCCGGGAAGGGAACCAGGATCCTAGGTGATAGGTTTAAATGCTTCATTGGCAAGCTTTTAAACTAGCCAAGGGGGGAGGCACTGGAAAGGAGCTGAAACCAACCCCCCAAATAATCACAGTAGTAAGTGCAGCAAACACCAACATAGAGGTGTCGATAGGGAGAAGGGCAGGGTAAATGGAGAAAGTGACAAAGGCAAGAAGGACAGGGATGGGGCAAAAGGGAGTAAGGCCATCAGGAAATGGAGGGTAATGAGTACCAATGCCCGTAGTCTGGGCAACGAGCTCCCTGAGCTGGTGGCCTTGCTGGAAGAGGGATGCCTGGATATCGTAGCAGTCACAGAAACATGGTACACAGAGAACCATGACTGGGATGTTAACATACCAGGGTACATAACCTACAGGAGAGACAGGCGGGGGAGGAGTAGATCTCTATGTAAAGGAAGGGATAAAAGCAACTGAACAAAAGAGTAAACAGGGAGGAGAGGAGGCACTGTGGGTCACCTTGGAGACTGGAAAGGGCACCACAATCAGCACAAGGGTTGTGTACAGACCCCCATGTCAGGGAGAAGGAATGGACAAGGATATGATAGAAGGCATTCTTAGAATGGCAGAGAAAGGGGAGATACTGTTGATGGGAGACCTGAATATGCCAGATGTTAACTGGAGCACATTTGCTGCAGCCACATCCAAGAGCAAGGCCATTCTTGATGCCCTACAGGTGGCAGGCCTTAGACAGCTAGTTTCGGAACCCACTCGTGAGGGAGCAATCTTAGACCTCATACTCTCAAACGGGGGCAGTGAGAGGATCTCAGATCTAGAAGTGGGTTGCCATCTGGGGACAAGTGACCATCAAACAGTGTGGTTCATGTTAAACTCAGCTACAGAGTCAAGCCATACAAAAATGAGGGTACTGGACTTTAGGAGGGCTGACTTTGGCAAGATGGGAGAGTGCCTCAGAAAAGCTCTAGCAAACAGGCTAGAAGGAGGTGTGGAACAACAATGGGGAATCACCAAAACTGCCATCACAGATGCAACAAGCCTTTGTGTGAAGCAAATAAACAAATCAAAATGACAGAAAAAGCCACTATGGTTCTCAAAAGAGGTGGCTGTGAAAGTCAGGAAGAAAAAGATAGCACTCCGGAAGTATAAGGAAACACAGAAGGAGCAGGACAGAGAGCTGACACAGTTAAGGCAGAAGGAAGCAGGAGGAAGTCAGAATAGCAAAGGCCCAAACTGAGGAAAAGATAGCCAACTCAGTTAAGAAGGGATAAAACCTTTTATAGGTACATCAGCGGCGTGAAAGACAAAGGGAGAGATAGTGAGGCTGAATAGAATGAGCGACGGTGGGCAGAGGGGACAGTGAAAAAGCAGGATACTGAACGAATATTTCTGCTCAGTATTCAGAAAAGAGGAGGAGGGGAAGTGCCTAATCCAATTAACAGAAGCACTCTTGATAGGGGGTCATCCCAGTCCTTTCACAGAAGAAAGGGTTCTGCAAGAACTCCTAAAACTGAAGGTGGACAAAGCAATGGGTCCTGATGGAATTCACCCAGAATTCTTAAAAATTAAGGGAGGAACTAGTGAAACCACTGGCTACTCTTTTAATAAATCATGGGAGGATGGTGTGGTACCAGAGGACTGGAGGAAGGCGGATGTGATTCCCTTCACAAAAGTGGGACCAAGACAGAGCAGAAAACTACAGACCTGTCAGTCTGACCTCTGTGGTAGGGAAAGTGATGGAGTCACTTCTGAAGGAAAGAATAGTTGAGTACCTAGAGGCCAGTGGAGCACAGGACCCAAGGCAGCAAGGGTTCACAGCGGGAAGGTCATGTCAGGCAGATCTAATAGATTTCTTTTGACTGGGTGACCAAAGTAGTAGACCAGGGAGGGCTGTGGACATGGCCTACCTAGACTTTAGCAAGGCATTTGACACAGTCCCACAAAAGATTAATAGTTAAATTAACCAGCCTGGGTGTGGGTCCCAGGGTGGTAGCCTAGGTAAAACATTGGCTGCACAACAGGACACAGAAGGTAATTGTAAATGGAGTCCACTCTGAAGAAAGAGGGGTTACTAGTGGGGTACCGCAGGGTTCAGTATTGGGTCCAGTCCTTTTTAATGTCTTCATCAGTGATATTGCAGAGGGACTGGAAGGAAAATTATGCCTTTTTGCAGATGACACAAAGATCTGCAACAGGGTTGATACAAAAGGAGGCGGGGAAAGGATGAAAAGGTTGGAGGAATGGTCAGAAGTATGGCAGCTAGGATTCAATGCAAAGAAGTGCAAAATAATGCACCTGGGAAACAAGAACCCAGGGGAAGAATACACAATGGGTGGGGAGGTAGTAACAACAACAAAAAAGGAAAGGGACCTGGGGGTAATCATATCAGATGACCTTAAGGTTAGCAAGCAATGAGAATGCAGTAGGGAGGATGGGGGTATACTGGGATGGTAGGGAGAGGCATCAGCAGCAGAAAACAGAAAGTTGTTATCCCTCTGTACAGACAGTTGGTGAGACCCCATCTGGAGTACTGTGTCCAGTTCTGGAGACCCTATCTCCACAAGGACATAGACAGGATAGAGGTAGTCCAGAGGAGGGCAACTAAAATGGTGCAGGGTCTGCAAGAGAAGCCGTATGAGGAGAGACTAAAGGAGCTTAATATGTATACCCTTGAGGAAAGAAGGGAGAGGGGGACATGATAGAAACTTTTAAGTACCTCAGTGGAATCAACAAAGTCCAAGAGGGTAGCATCTTTCAGAAAAAGAGACTTGCAAGAACAAGGGGACACAATTTAAAGATAGAAGGAGGGGCGGTTCAGGGGCAATGTGAGGAAGTATTATTTCACAGAGAGGGTAGTGGATGCACGGAACAGCCTTCCTGAGGAGGTTGTGGGGTCTAAAACTGTGGGAGAATTCAAGAATGCATGGGACAGACATAAGGCAATTCTTGTGGGGGGTAGGAAGAAATAGGCTGTTGGTTAACTAGGATCTGTGGCCTATCCTGTAGGTAGGGAAATGGGCAGACTAGATGGGCCAAGCGGTCCTTATCTGCCGTCAAAGTCTATGTGTGAAGCAGGGCTTCCCCCTGATTAGAATACTCAGGAAAATAAACAGGCAGGTGGATGGAAATGATAAGAAGGGACTTGGCAAGGTTGGAGGAATGGTCAGAAGCATGGCAGCTTGGATTCAATGCAAAGAAGTGCAAAATAATGCACCTGGGAAACAAAATCCCAGGGGAAGAGTATACAATGGGGGGGTAGTAACAACAACAGAAATGGAAAGGGACCTTGGGGTAATCATACCTGATGACCTTAAGGCTAGCAAGCAATGTGAGAAGTTAGCAGGGAAGGCTGGGGGAATACTGGGTTGTACAGGGAGAGGCATCAGCAGCAGAAAACAGGAAGTTGTTATTCCTCTGCACAGACAGTTAGTGAGACCCCATCTGGAATACTGCGTGCAGTTCTGGAGACCCAATCTCCGCAAAGACATAGACAGGATGGAGGCAGTCCAGAGGAGGGCAACTAAAATGGTGCAGGGTCTGCAAGGGAAGCCATACGAGGAGAGACTAAAGGAGCTTAATATGTATACCCTTGAGGAAAGGAGGGAGAGGGGGGACATGATTGAAACATTTAAGTCTTCAGTGGAATCAACAAAGTTCAAGACGATAGCATCTTTCAGAAAAAGAGATGTGCAAGAACAAAGGGACACAATTTGAAGATGGAGGGGGGCTCAGGGGCTATGTGAGAAAGTATTTTTTCACAGAGAGGGTGGTGGACGCATGGAACCACCTTCCTTAGGAGGTTGTGGGGTCTAAAACTGTGGGAGAATTCAAGAATGCATGGGACAGACATAAGGCAATTCTTGTGGGGGTAGGAAGAAATAGGCTGTTGGTTAACTAGGATCCACAGCTTATCCAGTACGTAGGGAAATGGGCAGACTAGGTGGGCCAAGTGGTCCTTATCTACCATCAAAGTCTATGTTTCTATGGATGGATTGATTTAACATAAACTCTGACACGACTTTAGGCAGAAACTTAGGATTTGTACACAAAGACGTCCTGTCTTTGTGAAAAATCAAATAAGGCTCTACACATCAGAACCTGAAGGCTGGAAATCCTCCGAGCAGAAGTAACAGCAACCAAAAACAACGCTTTTCATGACAGGAAGTGTAGCTCGCAGCTTGCGGCTGGCTCAGAAGAGAAGGCAAGGTGAGCTTTTCCAACATAAACAGAAGATCCCATGATGTGACAGAATCCCTGATTGGAGGTTTCAAATGCATAATACCCTGCAAGAAAGGGCGGGTAAGTTCCAGCTGGGAAACAGATTTGCCCTCAATAGGTTCATGGTATGCATGAGATGGCAGAAAGGTGCACCTTAATGGTTGAGTATTCCAGACCTGAGTCCGAAAAGGACAGGAGGTACTCCAGAATGAGGTTCGCCGGACAGGTGAAGGGGTCCAAGTGCTGAGCAGTGGCCCAGATAAGCTCTTCCACTTCATGGCATAGGTAGCCCTCGTGGAAGGTTTTCTGGCTGCCACCAGGACATCTGCCACCCAGGAAGAAACTCTGAAGTGGGCAACAGCTAAGTCTGCAGGAACCACGCACAAAGATGCAGCGACTTCAGGTCTGGATGGACCACAGTGCCCTGCTCCTGGGAGAGCAAGTCGGAGCATAGGGGCAAGGGAATTGGAGGCTCTACTGCCAGTTGCTGCAGTAGAGGAAACCATATCTGACATGGCCAGTAGGGCGCTATGAGGACCATCTCTGCCCCTTTGGACTGAAGCTTGAGGAGTACCCTCTGCAGAAGAGGGAAGGCATACAGGAACCTCCTTGTTCAAGAGAGGGACAACGCATTGCACCAGAAAACACCAGGCCCTGGATCGAGCAAGCAGAAACTGGGCAGTTTTGCATTTAGTGGGGACGCAAAAAGGTCCAACTCTGGATGACCACACCTGCCGAAGAGGTCCTCGACCACAGAGGATAGCAGTTCCCACTCATGGGCCCATGACCTCTACCTGCTTAGACTATCAGCCAGGACATTTCTGATGCCTGGAACATGTATGGCAGAAAGTTCCAGGTTGTGCCTTATGGCCCAATATCAGACCCTCATTGCCTCTCTGCAAAGGGGGTAAGAGTGTGTCCCCCCCCGCTTGTTGATGTAGTGGACTACAGACATGTTGTCTGTCTGAATTAGGAGCGGGCCTGGAAGAAGGTGGGTCTGGAATGCCTGCATGATATAAAGGACTGCCCGCACCCTAGCACGTTGATGTGAAGATGCTGTTCCGCTTCAGACCAAATCCCCAGAGTTTGACAGTCAGCCAAATGGGCACCCCAGCCCAGGCCGGAGGCATCCATAGCGAGGATCTGCTGTGGGGACAACACTCGGAGATGAACCCCCTTGAGGAGATTGGAGGGGTTCTGCCACTACTTCAGGGTCTGTCGCACCAGACTGGAAACTAGCACAGGCTAATCCAAGTCATTGGTGCATTGGTCTCTCTGAACATGAGGGTCCTTTGAGGAACTCTCATATGCAAGCGGGCTAGGGGAGCCGTAGCTACAGCCACTGCCATGTTCCCAGAAGATGCAGGAAAGATCTGACTGGAACCTGGCGAGAGGAGGAAACCAATAGAGTCTGCGCTGTCAGACGTTCCACCTTGTCCTGTGGCAGGAAGGCTCTACCCTGGGACAACTCTAGGACTGCCCCATGTACTGGAGGTGCTGGCTCAGTGACAGACAAGATTTGGGCAAGTTTAGTGTAATCCCCAGGACCTGGAATAATCAAAAGGTGGATTCCAGGGTTCAGATTAACTGAGCCCTGGAGGGGGCTGTCAACGGCCAATCATCCAGATAGGGGACAACATAAAAGCCCTGTCTCCGAGGAGCCACAGCCACCACTGCTAGGTACTTGGTGAAGACTCAGGGAGCAGAGGAAAGACCAAAAGGGAGGGCCCAGAACAGAAAGTGGTCCCCCTGGAAGCAAAAACAGAGGAACTGGTGGTCAGGCAGGAAAATCAGGATATGGAAATAGGCATCCTGCATGTCCAGTGAACATAGTCAATCCCCCTGGTGGAGGAGGGGCAACAGTCCTTGCAGAGTGACCATCCTGAAGTGCTAGTACTCCATGTAGAGGTTCATGCAGCAGAGATCCATAACATGTCTCAAGTCCCCTGTCTTTTTGGGGACTAGAAAGAAGTGAGAATAGAATCTCTTCCCTCTTTGAGCCCTGGGAAATGGCTCTATGGCCCTTTTGAGCAAAAGTGCCTTAATTTCCTCCTGGATGAGGGCGATGTGGGCCTGAGGGTAATGGGAGTGCAAGGGAGGGCTTTCTGGGGGAAACTCTAGAAACTCAAGGGTGTGACCCCTTTCGATGATCTGGAGCACCCACTGGTCTGAAGTCATGGTGCGCCACCCCTCTAGGTATAGGGAAAAATGACCCCCTACCACCTCCCCCATGGTGTCTGCTGGAGGGGGGAGTTGGGCAAGGAGTCATGCTGTGGAACCAGGGGTGGCAGAGTAGCTGGGGATGCTCTGGAGGCCCTAGGGGTAGAAGCTCCAGCAGCTCGACTGGTAAAATCCTTGCACTTGAATGCACCTCTGGGCTGCCGGCCCTTGGATTGCTGTCTGGGATACCAGTGAAAGGACTGATGTTGGGAGGTCCTGGGTTGTGAACGGTACATGAAAAGCACTGACCTTAGAGCAGCAGACTAGATAATCAGGAAGTGATTATCAAAATTCTACTTTAGGGCTGGAAGCATGCAGCCATAGCTCCAGTTTCCATATCTGTAAATATTTTTTTTCTAGTGATCTTTAGTTTATTAGATTTTAAAATGTATTTCCATTGCTGTGGATCCACAATAAATATGGTTGGTGCCTAATTTGCAGTGGAGCTCCCCCTCACGTCACATCACGTCTTTTGTCTACTTCTATGGGACCCCGTGCTGTGCGTTCCCGCTGTCTCTATGTAGTACTGCGAGTCATGCGCATGTGCAGTTATCAGAAGAGGGTTCTAGTTCAACATGGTGTGTGGGAAAAATGTAAACAAAAACAAAGAAAAACAGAGCAAACTATGGGGTGACAGTACAGCAAAACAAGAATGATTACTAGGTATGTGCTCAAAAGAACACAGGGAACAAATCGTTGAAAAAAATCTGATTTTTTTCTATCTAGTACTGCTGTTTTAAAGCCTTACCTGACTCCTGGAGGTGAGAGATGACATCCTGGGCATCACCTCAAAAAAGAGTGGAACCTCAAAAATGGATGTCTAGGATTTTGGCTTGAACATCGGGGCAAACCGAGGCAGTATAGTGCAGTGGTTTAAGGCTCTGACCTGCAAACCTGGGTTTGGATCCCACAACCCCCACTTGCATACTATGTGACCCTGAGCAAGTCACTTAACTTCCTTGCGCTCCCAGGTTGCACCTGTAAACAAGCTTTCAGCTTAGTGTGTCTCTCCTGGTAAAACAAAGGTAAAAAAAAAAAAATAAACCTGACACCCACAGTCAGGAGTGACAACGGATGCAGACTCCTGCCGCTGCTGTGCGCCCAGCTGCATTAACAGTGTTGTAGGCCATTCTAAGCACATGGTTGCCCATGTCCGAGCCAGATTTAAGGAGCTAGACAAGCTGGGCCTTCACAGGGTCCTCAAGAAGGGCTCCCATATGGCATTTTGGTATAGTACCATATGGGCAAGGTAGCAGATGCATAGACTCGCCTGCCAAATTGGTCAGTTTGGTGAAGCTCCTTGTCAGGAGGGTGGGCGGTGAGGTGCATGGGATTTCTGGTGCAGTCATGGGCAGCTTTCATGACCACAGGATCCGCCTCCAGATGTTCGCCCAAGTAGGGTTTACCCACGGGCACATGATAGAGATGGTCAGCCTTTCTGGCCAAGACAGGGGTGGAAGAAGGATGCTTCCAGATTGATGAAGTGATGTCCTCATATGAGTCGATGAGGGGAGGCACTACCAGAGGGAAGGTCTCCTTTTTGTGAAGGCAGATTGCTAGGCACTGGCACTCAGGATTTAACTTCTCTGTGGCCCACCCATTCAGGGACTACATGTGCTGCATCACATTCAAAAAGGAAGGCTCATCTAGGGGAGACCTGGGAGTCACCTTGGGGGGCTCAGTATCATCAGAAGGGCCTCTGAGGCTTCTGAAGAGGAGGAATCCTCCTCGGATGGGTCACTGTCTGGGACCAGTGTCGGTGGGCGACATTCCTCCCTACGTCAGTCCTTGCAACCAATAGAAGACCCTGGAGACCTGGGATGATTAGGTCCTGCTCAGTCAGTGTCTTGAGGAGGAGGGTCCTGCAGAGGAGGAGGAGCAGAGGGCCTCCTGAAGGTATCCTTATCCTTCATAAAAGTCCAGCAGGCTGAGAACAGGGCATTATAATCCACCAGAGTAGGTGGATTATATGGTGGGTAAGGACACTGAGGAGGAGGGTACTGAGGCGTCGGTAGACGAGGAGGCGCTGGGTACCCTGGTGTTGGACTCTGAGGCGGTGGGTACCCTGGCGTGGTCCTTGAGGCATCGGGTACCCTGGGTGCCATCTGAGGATTTCCCGAAGGGTCAGCTGGTGTGGGTTGTGGCACAGGCTGGGGCAGAGGTGATGATGGCTGAGGTGCCATCAGTGTGGATGTTGGCAGAGTGGGCACTGGCCTGACAGGCGATGGCTGATGCTGGTCCAGCGAAGCAGCTGTCGTAGGCCCCGAAGTAGAGGCGGGTGCCTGCAGAGGGGAGTTCCCCCGCAATGGAGGCAAAGTCATCGCCTGAGTGGAGGATGAGTTGAACGCTTGCTCCGGGTGATGCCTGGAGACACCAGCCCTGGAAATCGGAACTGGCAATGCTAAGATTGGGAGGGGGGCAAGAAAGGTAATCCCCAGTCGAGCCACCTGGCTGAGGACCTGTGGGAACTATGGACCTGCACATCAGGAGCTGGGAGGCAGGGGATGAACTCCATTGCCCCAAGAAGCCACTGCCCAAAATGGAGATGAGGGTGGGCAGCTGTGAGACTGGAAAACCCATAGGAGAAAGGACTGCCAAAGGCGGAGGAGCTGACCTCCTGCAGGAGGAAGGCCAGGAGGTGGCCACCGGCTTGTGCGGTGATTGAGAGTGGGAGGCTGACCGAGGACAGCCCCGATGCTTATGCTTCCCTGTGGATGACTTCTCCTTCTGGGCAGAAGAAAAAGTCGACACCCCAGAGGCTGGGGAAGAAGAGGAACTATTTGCCTGAAGCTCCTTCTCCACTGTGGCTAACTTCTGCTGCAGCAAGAAGCTTTGAAGGGTCTTCAAGTGGCGTCTCTGTGTGGTCTGGTTGAAGTCCTGGCAGTGCTGGCAGGCCTCGGTGTCGTGGTCAGGGCCTAAGCAGAGCAGGCAAGAAGTGTGGCCATCCTTGGAGGGAAGCTGCTTGCCACAGGCACACTTCAAAGCTCGGTCAGAAGACTGAGCTGGAGAAGAAGACAAACCAAAGTAAAGTAACATCGGAAAAGAAACAATGTTTTTATTGAAAGAAAAGTAAAAGAATCATGGGTTAGAAGCACAAGAGAAAATGGCGGTTGACTGAAACTGCTATTCGTGAAGGGTCGATGGTGGGAAAAGAACCGAAGTAAGTCTGGGGGGGCCATCCCTTTTATACTACAGGATAGATGTCTGCGTGCCGACATCAGGGGCAGTCTCCTGCTGTAGACTGCTAGCTAGAAGTTTTCCTTGAGATCCTAGTGCCTGGCGGCTTAGTCCTACTGGTGTTGCCTTCTGCAAGAGCCCCCTTGAAGCAGGATTTAAACTTTCCACAGTGCTCTGAGCTTGTATCTCAACAATTTAATGTCAGTGGCACACATTTTCTCATTTTGGGTGCCCAAGTTCCACATTTTGAAGGAGAGTATCCCACATTTTGGGTGTCCGTGTCACACATTTTTTCATATTTTAAGATGCCACTTTGAAAGCCCATGTCCCGCATTTTGTGTGTCAGTGTCTCACACTTTGAGGGCTAGTGTCTTACATTTTCTCTCATTTTGGGTGTCTGTCCCACTTTTGAGGGAAAGAGCTGCGCATTTTCTTACATTCTGGGAGTCAGTGTCCTACATTTTGGGTGTCGATGACCTGCATTTTCTTAAATTTTAGGTGTCGGTGTCCCATGTTCCGAGGGCCAATGTCCCATATTTTCCCACATTCCGGGTAATGTGTTGCACTGTTGTGTGGGAGACCTGTGTTCATGCCACGAGCCCGACTCCTATCCTGGAGATGAAGGAGTCTGGGAAGAGCTAGGTCAAAGAGATAATACTCATCATTACATGCACGCAGGATGCTGCCATCCTCACCCTTACACACCGTTCAGGAAGCTGTGAGCCCATGGGGGGGCACGCACAGGAACACTACAAAAAGAGTGGGAAGCAAGTGTAGGGTGACATGGAAATTGTGACAGTGGTCTCCTGATCGGACCTAAATCAAGGTCCCAGTGGAAATTAAGAGCAGAGCCTAAGGAATGAAGAAAATATTGATGAATTAATTTGTATGCTCTCACTGCAATGTACTTGTACTGTACCTAGACTTCACTGCTGCCATTTTAATACAATGCACTGTGCACTGTATTGTTCACTCACCGTAATGTGAAGCAGCATGCACCTTATGTATGAATATTTAATGCACTGTTATTCCTCATTTCCCCCTTCCCCAGGATGCATCTGGAAATAAGCTTTTCCCAGCTCAGCATGCCCTTCCTGGTCACACTTTTGGATATCGGTTACGTTATATAACTGCTGCTCATTATTAACAATCCTATTAAATGTGAGACACTAGACCTCAAAATGTGAACACTGACAGTCAAAGTAAATAGACCTGATAATGTGTAAAATGTGGAACACTTATCGAAAATGTTGTACTCCCCTTCCATCAATCCCATACCTGTCTGAAATTCAGATTCCAAAGGCTCAGTTATAATAAACAAACTCTGGCAGAGCCACTACGGATGCAAATGCATTAACTAGATAAGGGTGTTCATGGGTTTAAACATATACATGAACTGCCACTGCATACACTAACTGAATCAAAGTATGGTACAAGAAAGGTGAAGAAAGGGCAGATAAATGTAACCCCCCTGCAAATGGGGGTTCCCAAAAGACTTCCAGGAGCTTGCTTGAATGCTCCAAGCCTGAATGGTGTTTGGCATTTAAGCCATTTATCAGTGAGTGTTTTTAGAGCCTCTGGTACTGTCTCTTTAAGAGCTGTCTGCTTGCAGACATAATTAGTTTGTATGGGGGGACTGTGTGCTTCTCTGAGTACCACTTGAGCTGCTGCCAATTCACTTCATTTTTGCAGTCACTAGGAGTGCAAGGGGAACCTATCTGAAAGATGTAACTGTTTGCCAGAGATTGTTTGGAGTAATAATGAAATTACGGTTCGTCTGGCCTGCTTTCTTTGCAGTCAGAACTGTGTCTGCTAGTTCCCCATTCTAGTTTTGAACTGCTGAACTGGACCAATCAGTGTGGGGTAAGCTAGCTCTAAAATGGTGCCTTGGACGAATCAGAACTTGGACTCATAATCTGAGCCAGCCACAAGAGGATTGTATGGGCAGTGACTCTGGGAGATGTAGTTTAGACTTCAGTGCCTTTTTGGACCAACAGCAGCAGTCTATTGTGAGTGACAGCCAATCCAGTCAAGAACTGGGAGGAACTCAAAGGAAGTGCCCAGTTTTGTCGGTTGGAGCTTCAGTTGAGCTTTGGCAGTGAAGAAGGAAGGAGCCCTGTGCTTTTCAGTGTGCAGTTTTAGTCAAAAACGTGTAAGGCCCAGAGTTCCGTCTGCAGCTTGTGTAACAGCTTGTTAGGACTGAATCTGTCCTGTGAAAAGAATCAAAGGATCTCTGAAGAGTAGAAACCAGGCTCACCCTGTAGAAGACTGGAAGAATTGCTGAAAATTGCACTCGGTCTGTCAGGAACTGAATCTGCTGTGTGTTCTCCCGGTATTGTGCAGTAATTGCGATCGGGATACAGATGCAGCCTGCCTGGTATAGTACTTTCTTTTATATGGATGTGTGAAGAGGTTTGTGTACCTCAAGTGAGCCCTGCTGACATTGAAGGACCCTATCTTATTTGGAGGTCGTGAGTACTAATTCAGGGTTGCTCCTGTTGAATTGCCACATTAAATCCAAATGGAATTACTGTACTGCTGACTGTTTAATTCTCCCTTTCTCTGTGTGAAAGGGCCCTACCAGCTGCCACGGTTTGGACTAGCCACTAGGGCTTGGGTACCCAGGGACAGTAACTGATAGGGATAGGCCTGTGCACAGAGCCATAGTAGATTATTAGAGTGATAAGCTAATTAACCTGATTTCCCCTGTCCTTGTTATATCCCCTAAATAAATCAGAGCTGCTTGTTTCAGCAAAGTTATACTGCCTGAGGTATTTGTCTATGTTAAAGTACTGTACTGTGATTGTTGCACTGTATCTCATTTCACAGGAGGTCCCAGTGCGGAACCAGACCTGGGGTAAGTGTATACTGTGAAGGTAATTCTGATATATTGTGTGGGCCACTAGTGGGAAGAAAGGGGCTAGCAGTGTCCCAGAGGGCTGTGACCAAGTTAGTTTAACTATTGCAAACCCTGACCTCTGGGTGGAGGCACCCGCCATTGGATCCAGGCCCCTCAACCTGTTAGTGGCAAATCAGGCAGGGGTAGTAGCCCCTGGGATAGCGCCATCTAGGGGTTACATCTTGGAGGCTCACCGCTGGATTGTGTGTCCTCTAGTGGCCATATTACGAACCACTGTTAAGAAAAAATGGGTACCCGACAGAAGTGGCTGTGCACCGGCTGGTGGAGTGGTGTACTGGGAGGAGATCGACCCCCAAATGCTATGCTTATCCTGGACATCCCCTGGGTATCAATACGGACACTGTGCAGGAGTACTTTCCAAGGTGGAAGGTTTACAAAACCCTGTGGTGGTGGGTCGGCATGCTAATCTGCTCACCCACACTTTCCTGGCCCTAGTAGAGTTTAAGGATCCAATAGATAGCTCCAAAGTGCCACAGACCATTACCCCAGAGGAGCCCTCACTGCTTGGAGAGTGATAACTAAGGACAGTAAAGACCGGGGAATCAGCCCCACCACTATCTGAAACTTTTGAGGAGAAATTTGCTGAATGGTTGCTGGGAGAGGGAAAACTGTGGAGGACTTGAAGAAACTATTCTTGCCACCTGGGGTGTTCCTCCCCAACACCCTCTCCTGCTCCAGTGCCCGTAATGGTGGCTGAACCAATGCAGACTCCTATTTCTGCACCTGCCATTAGTCACGACTCTTACCAGGTTGAGGATCTTCTCTGGCACCCTCCCACCCCCAAGGGAGGATGACTGGGAGACCTGGATAGACTATGTTGCCCCAAGTGCTAGAATGGCAATGCTCGGAAGGTGAAAAGCGAAAGAGGGTTAGTGAGAGCCTCCGAGGTCCTGCCCTGGCTACCATCCGTGCAAGCAACGGGCCAGTAACCCTGAAGCGACTGCACAGGCCTATCTTTGAGGCCTTGGAGAATGTGTATGGGAGCCCAGATTCTGATGAGGACCTATGGTGGAGGTAAAGAGATGCACAACAGTACCAAGGGGAGTTGTTGTCTGTGTATATCTCGGCTGGAAAAATTGTTGCAAGAATGCCTCAGAAAAGGTAGTTTGCCAGCGATTGAACTGGACCGAACCAGGCTGGACAGGATCCTTAAGTCTGCCCCTTCTCAGAACTGCTGTTGCTTCAGTTACACCTGGCAGATCGACTGGAATCCCCACCCTCCTATGATGAGTTAATGAGAGAAATCGAGGAGTTGAGAAAGACGACCTCGGGAGGGACCTGCACCAATAGCTGCGGCTACGACCCGAGTGACTGAGGTGACCCATCAAGTGAAGTTCAGGGGCAGAGGTTGGCAGTCAATGAGTGCTCTGACAAGGAAAAGATATGTCACAATGGGCGAACTGTTGAGAGATCCGGAATTCAAAAACAGTCCTTTATGAAGGCCACGCCTGCAAGTACGGGCCCTGACCTATATCGACTGCATCTGACTATGGGGGGTGGGGTACCCACCATGTATCTCCTGCTGATAACAGCTCCGAACTCGATTCCTTGACCATGGAAGTGAGAAACTGACGAGATGTCTCCAAATGCTTATCACGCGCGAGACAGAGATGGCACCAAGGTTTCCAGTTAGTAATACCCCCGCCCTGGCTCCCAGTGTGGCGCCTCAGCCAGCTCAAACTCCAGAAAGTATGTTTTGCTATAATTGTGGGAAGATGGGCACATGAAAGGGAATGCCAGTCCCCAAAAGACACTGACAAAGTTGCATATAGGCTACAAGGAGAGCTTCGAGAAGAAATCAGTGGTTAAGAGGTGCACCACATGATCCCAGTGAGGGCACCAAAAATGCTAATTCACGCCCTTTTGTGGCAAGGTCAGTTGCCCAGGCCCCCACTACCGCCTCCTAGACTGGTCCAGAATAGTGGGTCCCTCCATGGAGACCACTGTAAAGGTGAACGGAGTGTCTACAAGAGCTATATTAGACAGTGGCTCCCAAGTGACAATTATGTTCCAAGATTGGTATCAGAAGCATTTGTCAGACGTACCTTACAACCATTAGAAGGACTGCATGTATGGGGTTAAGTGAGAAGGCCTACCCCTATTCGGGTATATCCGATTTGGCTGTCTTTCCCCACCTCCGTGGCTGGAGTGGCGAACAAGTAGAGACCCTAGCCTTAGTGTGTGTCCCCCACTGGACTGTATGATGGTGTCCCTTTGTTGATTGGAACAAATGCTCATATGTTCGGAAGGCTGGCACAGTTGTGTTATGAAAACAGGGTCAAAGACTAGTAGAGCTTTAAGAGTTCGGCTTTAATTAAGAAGGCCTATGAGGCACAGAGAGATGCTGAAAAAACAGAACCAGAGGAACCGGTCGGAATTGTATGGAAGAAGGATCCTGAGTCTCTGATCCTGGCGCAAATGCCCAGTGTACCTTACAGGGAGAGGTCCGTGATCAGAAAGGATGTTAAGAATAAAATATTAATGTTGATGCACCAGGCGATGGAAAATTGCCAGAGGACTGCTGGTCAAGCCTAGTATTTTGCCCGCTAGAGCCCATGCTTATGCCAGAAGGGTAATGGTCCAAGTTCATAATGTGTCTGAAAGAGACATTCGAGTAAACAGAGGTTGCATCCTGGCTAATGTGCATTGTGCAGACACTGCAGTGCTACCCAGCAGCAAGAGTTCAAGGAAGAATGACAGAGTAACGCCTGACTTGTTTGATTTCGCGACTCCCGCTGCCAGCTGAATGGAAAGTGAAGATCAGTGAGAAGCTTGCCCAGAGAGACCAGGTGTTTTCTTTAAAGGAATGGGATGTAAGGATGCGTGCAAGGGCTGAGCACAATATCCGGCTGCATGACGAAAGACCATTTAACGTGAGAGGTCTCGACGCCTGGCACCCTGCTGACATAGATGATGTGAGCGGCATCTGCAAGAGATGTTAGCTGCTGGTGTAATACAAGAATCCAGAAGCCCTTATGCTTCCCCCATTGTGGTAGTGAGGAAAAAGAATGGAACAGTAAGGATGTGTGTGGATTATCGCACCTTAAACCGGCGGACTATCCTGATCAGTACACAATGCCCGCATTCAGGATGCTTTGGACTGCCTAAGCGGGAGCAAGTGGTTCTCTGTGCTGGATCTCCGCAGGGTACTATCAGATCCCGATGGCCCCAGAGGACCGTGAAAAGACAGCCTTTATCTGTCCGCTTGGCTTCTATGAATTCATGAGGATGCCTCAAGGGATTTCAGGTGCCCCAGCCACTTTTCAAGCGATTGATGGAGGCGTGCAGTGGGGACATGAACTTACTAGAGTGCCTGGTATACCTAGATGATGTTATTGTGTTTGGCAGCTCACTGGAGGAACATGAGAGCAGATTATTTAAGGTATTGGACCGACTGGAGGACTTTGGCCTTAAACTGTCCATTGATAAGTGTCAATTCTTTCAAACATCAGTAAAGTATGTGGGACACATAGTATCCACCGAGGAATAGAGACCGACCCAAGTAAAGTTGAGGCCTTGACCACCTGTCCACAGCCCAAAAATCTAAAAAACTGCAAAGATTCCTGGGATTCTGTGGTTATTATCGGCTTCATCAAGGACTATTCAAGAGTGATCCGCCTTTACTTAACCTTACTCAAGGGTATCCCCAACCCACAAAAATACCAAAAGTCAAGCGTCCCTCAAGACTGAAAGAGTGTATTTTCATCCGAGTGAAGTATTTGGGGCCCGCTGGACTCCTGATTGTGAGACTGCTTTTCATGAGATCATATATCAACTTACCCATGCTCCAGTGCTGGCCTATGCCGATCCAAGAAAACCTTACGTCCTGCACACTGATGCTAGCTTGCAAGGGTTGGGGTCTGTTGTACCAAGAGTTAACGAGAATGGCCTGAGACCAGTGGCCTTGCCAGTAGAAGCCTGACCCCATCCGAAAAGAACTATCCTGTACATAAGTTAGAGTTCCTAGCTTTGAAGTGGGCTATTGTTGACCAATTCCATGAGTACTTGTATGGGGCTAAAATACTAGTAAACTGACAATAATCCTTTGACCTATGTGCAGACCTCAGCTAAGTTGGATGCCACTGGCCATAGGTGGCTTTCTGCATTATCTACATATGACTATGCTCTCGAATACCGAGCAGGTCTGAACCACATAGATGCTGATGCTCTCTCCGGAGGCCTGTTCCCCAGAATGATTGGGTCCGATTGGCAGAACCTGACATTCGGCACTCTGCCGGAAGTTTGACAGGGAGGAACAAATGTCCACAGGACGCAGTGGACTGCATGGTGGATTGCTTGGGAGCTCTGAGAATTGCATACCTGCTGCTTATTGCCACTTTTTCTGCAATAGACATTGGTGCACTGCCTCAGCTGGACAATGAAGTATTCAGGCGGGCTCAACTCGCGATCCCATGATCAAAGCAGCTTTAGAAGCCTCTATGCAGGAAAAGATGTGTCCAAATTACGCCCACTGATTTGAGAACTGCACTGTTATACAAAGAAGGTCCTAAGTTGAAACTGATCAATAAACTGTTATACAGAGAAACAGTAGACAGAGGGGACAAGTAGACAAACAACAACTAGTGCTGCCCACTGCCTTCGAGACTCAGTACTGAGGTCCTTGCACAACCACATGGGGCACCTTGGTATAGACAGAACACTTGACTTGGTGAGATCCAGATTCTATTGGCCTAAGATGGGGGCTGATGTGGAGCAACACATTCGAACTTGTAGTGCTGCTTACAGAGGAAAGCTTTTGCCCCAGAGGGCTGCCCCCCTTGTTAACATTACCACCAGTGCACCCATGGAGCTGGTCTGTATTGATTTTCTAAGTCTGGAGTCAGATCAAAGAAATATCAGTAATGTGCTGGTGGTCACTGACCATTTCACGAGATATGCCCAAGCTTTCCCCACCAAAGACCAGAAAGCATCCACTGTGGCCAAAGTACTTGTAGAAAACTTTTGTTCACTATGGGCTCCACAAAGAATCCATTCTGATCAAGGGAGAGACTTTGAGAGTCGTCCTGATCAAAGAGATGCTTTCTCTGTGGGGAGTGCGAAAGTCCAGAACCACTCCTTACCACCCCAGGGGGACCACAGCCTGAACGTTTCAACCGCACTTTGCTAGATATCGACACCCTGCACCCAAAGGACAAGCCTAGATGGAGCCAACAAATTAGCACCCTGGTACATGCTTATAACTGCACCAAAGTGATGCCACTGGATTCTCCCCCACCCTGATGTTTGGAAGAGAAGCTCGACTACCAGTAGATGTGTGTTTTGGGGTCTCTCCTGATGGGGTTCAGGCTGAAAACTATTTACAGTATGTGCAAAAGTTAAAGGCCCAGCTAACTCATGCGTACTAACTGGCTCAAACCATGGCTGCCAAAAGAAATCTGGCCAACAAAGAAAGGTATGATAAAAGGTGAAAGCACAGGAACTCCAGGAGGGAGATGGGTATTGCTAAGAAATCTGGGATTGCATGGCAAGCACAAGATTGCTGACAGATGGCACCATCTCCCTCACATTGTAGTGGGCAAACTAGATGATCTGCCAGTGTACAAAGTAAGGCCTGAGAATAATTCAAAAGATGTAAAACAATGCATAGAAATCATTTACTGCCCATTGGACAAATCTTAATTGAGTCTGAGCCCTAGAAGATGCCCCTCTGGACCAGTGACTAGAGCTGCTGCTAAGAAAAGATCAAGAAAGTCTGCACCTACAGAAGCAAAGTTAAAGTGTTCCCCTCCACAAGTCCCAGTTGAGCATGACTGTCAGTCCATATCGGAAGAAAGTGAGAGTGACTTTGAATACTATCCTTCTTACGAACTGAGTCAATTGTTTGGGCAATCCCTAGTCAATACTGGAGACAAAGCTGGGCCTTCTGGACTGTTTAAGCCCCAGCTTCATCCCTGGAGCCAATGCTCCCAGAAAGTGAAGTGCAAAGCATCAGATCAGATGAAATGGAATCATTGTGCATGGTTGAACTGTTTGAGCTTTCAGGGAGGAAATGATAGATTGGGGCAGACTGGTGATACACCGAACAAGAAGAGTATTTTGAGTGCCCTGACAGTCCACTGCCAGTGTCAAAGCTCTCCATGCGAGCCAAATGTTGTGGACTCAGAAACTGTAACTCCTGGAGCTGAAAGTGCCCCAAGTTCTAGCCTCTCTACCCCATGGAGACTCCCTGACAAGTGTGGACAATGCTGAAAATGAGGCTCAGAGTGCAGAGACTGTAACAGTTCCCCTAGAAAGACTGGTCGAGCTGTAAAGCCTGTGTGCACCTCAGTTATGATTCCCTTGGGAGGCCTGTGGATTTGCCTCTCAATGTTGTCCATAAAGGAGTGTATGTGTCCCCGAGCTCATTGCCCAAACTGAGCGTCAGTGCTAACTCAAGTTACTTGTGTTGCCCTCTAAGTATGGTGCCCTTGCCCGTCCAGCCCCAAGGTAACTGATAGGAAGGGCCCCTCTCTTCAGGTTTCATGTACAAGAGGTAATAACTTGAGTTATGGTACAATGTGTATGTAATACTGTGTAAAGAGGACGATTGCAATGTTTCAGAAATGTGTTCTTGGTAAAATGATATATTGACTGATGATTACATGTGCGAGCCTAATGCAAATGTATATGGTTGCAGTTGAAACTTATGGGGTACTTGCTTGGCGAGACGTCAAGCTTTCCCAAACCAGGAAGGGTGTAACCCCCTGCAAATGGGGTTCCCAAAGACTTCCAGGAGCTTGCTTGAATGCTCCAAGCCTGAATGGTGTTTGGCATTTAAGCCATTTATCAGTGAGTGTTTTAGAGCCTCTGGTACTGTCTCTTTAAGAGCTGTCTGCTTGCAGACATAATTAGTTGTATGGGGGACTGTGTGCTTCTCTGAGTACCACTTGAGCTGCTGCCAATTCACTTCATTTTTGCAGTCACTAGGAGTGCAAGGGGAACCTATCTGAAAGATGTAACTGTTTGCCAGAGATTGTTTGGAGTAATAATGAAATTACAGTTTGTCTGACCTGCTTTCTTTGCAGTCAGAACTGTGTCTGCTAGTTCCCCATTCTAGTTTTGAACTGCTGAACTGGACCAATCAGTGTGGGGTAAGCTAGCTCTAAAATGGTGCCTTGGACGAATCAGAACTTGGACTCATAATCTGAGCCAGCCACAAGAGGATTGTATGGGCAGTGACTCTGGGAGATGTAGTTTAGACTTCAGTGCCTTTTTGGACCAACAGCAGCAGTCTATTGTGAGTGACAGCCAATCCAGTCAAGAACTGGGAGGAACTCAAAGGAAGTGCCCAGTTTTGTCGGTTGGAGCTTCAGTTGAGCTTTGGCAGTGAAGAAGGAAGGAGCCCTGTGCTTTTCAGTGTGCAGTTTTAGTCAAAAAGCGTGTAAGGCCCAGAGTTCGGTCTGCAGCTTGTGTAACAGCTTGTTAGGACTGAATCCGTCCTGTGAAAAGAATCAAAGGATCTCTGAAGAGTAGAAACCAGGCTCACCCTGTAGAAGACTGGAAGAATTGCTGAAAATTGCACTCGGTCTGTCAGGAACTGAATCTGCTGTGTGTTCTCCCGGGTATTGTGCAGTAATTGCGATCGGGATACAGATGCAGCCTGCCTGGTATAGTACTTTCTTTTATATGGATGTGTGAAGAGGTTTGTGTACCTCAAGTGAGCCCTGCTGACATTGAAGGACCCTATCTTATTTGGAGGTCGTGAGTACTAATTCAGGGTTGCTCCTGTTGAATTGCCACATTAAATCCAAATGGAATTACTGTACTGCTGACTGTTTAATTCTCCTTTTCTCTGTGTGAAAGGGCCCTACCAGCTGCCACGGTTTGGACTAGCCACTAGGGCTTGGGTACCCAGGGACAGTAACTGATAGGGATAGGCCTGTGCACAGAGCCATAGGTAGATTATTAGAGTGATAAGCTAATTAACCTGATTTCCCCTGTCCTTGTTATATCCCCTAAATAAATCAGAGCTGCTTGTTTCAGCAAAGTTATACTGCCTGAGGTATTTGTCTATGTTAAAGTACTGTACTGTGATTGTTGCACTGTATCTCATTTCACAGGAGGTCCCAGTGCGGAACCAGACCTGGGGGTAAGTGTATACTGTGAAGGTAATTCTGATATATTGTGTGGGCCACTAGTGGGAAGAAAGGGGTTGCAGTGTCCCAGAGGGCTGTGACCAAGTTAGTTTAACTATTGCAAACCCTGACCTCTGGGTGGAGGCACCCGCCATTGGATCCAGGCCCCTCAACCTGTTAGTGGCAAATCAGGCAGGGGTAGTAGCCCCTGGGATAGCGCCATCTAGGGGTTACATAAAAAAGTAATGCCACCATCTGTATTACAGTTACCTATATGTTTTACATTTTATTCTATGCACTGTTATAGCAATCAACTCAACAGAACTGGGCCCTCATATACATGAAGGTACCAACTGGTAGTGAATCAGGATTGTTAATTTTTCTAGCTGATTTTGTTGATTTTTACTGCTTAGAATACTTAATAACTGCAGTTTGTAGATGTTACCTGCATAGGAGTATTTACGCTGTTTGCATCCTTCTTCCACTAACCAACTATAGCCACTTGCATTCTTTTTCCCCTGTTCTACTCTACATATCCTGTCTGTGTCTAAGGTGAGCTGTAAGGCACCCTAAAGACTCAACTGCTTGAACTAAGAGCTTGATCGTTTTGCTCTAGTCTCTGCGTCCAATACTATTTTTCTTCTGAACTATCAGACCACGGTTCCTGTGTGTATGCTCTTCCTCCATGTCCTGTGTTTTTTCTTTTTTCCTGGCTTTGACCCCCAAGTGTAACAGCTCTTTGTGAAGGTGTTGTTCAGCTGCATTATAATCTGTCTGCCCTGCCCGAAAACCTCCCCTGCCATTATCTCCTTGTCTGATTGGGGCCGAGGTTTCTAGTGCCCATTATCCCTGTTGGCCTTAAATTAACACACCCTTCTCCATTCCACAGGCATCCTGCCTGGTACTGGTGACTGCCTCCTCCTGCAAGCCGCAGGAGCTGCTCGGAATCCAGCAGCTGTTCTGCGCTGACCCGCCTGCCTCTCGGCCTACAACCAGGTACACATTTTGAAGAGCAGCCCACAGCTACCAACAGGATTGAACTTGGCACTTTTTGCCTTTCAGGCCATTTGGTTGCACTACTACTGCTCCTGAGCTCTGATTAGGCATAACGCCATTCCCCCTTCTCTTATTGGTTCCCGACTCTAGCCTTCCTGAGATCTCTTTTTTAATACAAGAACTGCTAATGCTGAGTTTACCAGTACCAACTGTTAGTGAATCAGGATTGTTAATTTTTCTAGCTTTTTTTTTTGTCTACTTTTCCATTTGCAAAGTATACTGCAAAGCCACTAGCAGGCAACAACTCTTGGAAGTGCATTCCTCTTCCCACTGCTATCACCTAAGCACTTCTTGTCCTCTGTCCTTCTTCCCTAAAGCAGATTATTACGCCCTAACAAGCCATAGTCCATCACCCTACCGCTGTGCCATAGAGACCACCTCACCAACCCCGGCCACTATTAAATACGTATAGTTCCCACCCATTTCTCAAGTCTTTCTCTACCATCAGCTGCATACTGATCAACATGGACTAGTTCATTATTTTTTTTTCTGTATCTGGCTTGTCTCATCTTAAATGTACACAGCTACCGCTCCCTGCTCACTCTCTAAGTAACCATGGCCCCAAATTTTAAACTCTTACTGAGTGCCTTTCCCATTCTCATATTTCTGTCTTTGCCCACTCCCACAAGCAAGACAAGCCATAGTTTGGTTTACTCACCCAATAGTGAAATCTTGAAAAACCTTCACGTCAACATAGGTTGCTCATCTGGGAACATTTTCACTACTAATAAAGGACCTTGGTCTACCTCAATGATCCTGCCCCCTATAAATATTTGACCCCAGGTGGATCACATCCCCATCAACATGTTCTTAAGGACCACACCATCCTCATTTTATACAGGGAAAAGACAAAACCTCGCTGTGTTCGCATGAAGGTTAAATGTTTCTCCGAGGCTCGAAGAGAACTCCTACTCAGGCTAGCCCTTATGCTACTTCTGCTATCTGAAAACATTTATCCTAATCCAGGCTCTGAAGCACTTCCCACCTGCAATTCGCACCCTAAACAAGGTACCATTAAACTGGCCACAATTAATATCTGTAGCCTTTTAAGCAAAATTGACGTCCTGAAAGTCTGGGTAACTCAGCACAACCCTGACATACTATCTGTCGTTGAGACATGGATGACCCCCAAAATACCAGATTCTGCAGTAGCTATACCTGGATACACTTTATTCAGGCTGGACAGGCTGACCAAATGTGGAGGTGGATGTGCTATATTACTAAAAAATTCCCTAAAGGGGTATATTATGCCACCAATTGATCTCAGTGGCAATACCCAGGTACTGGCGATAAAAGTGCTGTTGGGGGCCTAGCACAAAACAATATCAGTACTCTCAGTCTACATACCTCCCAAAGACCCGGCCACTAGTCTCCTCAGTCTTCTTGACCATCTCCGCTCACAAAATCACCTCACGGGGACAATTATCATGGGAGATTTTAACATAAACTGGCTGTCACCTGCAACCAACTCACTAAAGGACACAATGACAGCCCTTCACCTAACTCAACTTGTTAATACACCCACTAGGATAAACTATAAAACAGGTATTAGCACCACCCTCGACTGGATAAATTCTAACCAACCTAACCGCCTTTTCAATGTAACTGTGCACCCTGACTCCATCAGTGACCATTCCTCCATACCTCTCAAGCTCGTGCCGCATAAATCAGGGACACTGCTTAAAACAATCAGGGACAGAGGACTAAAATCAGAGACACATCTTCAAAATTAAAGATATCCACCCAGAAAGCTGGTAGAATATGGGGCTTTGTGCAAAATGCATTTTCTAAGGCAGAACAAGTCTGTAACTTTAATACTCAACATTATTTTGTGCTTGCAATCCCCATTGTTTAGCCACGGAAACACAAACTTTAGGAGGGACAGAGTAAAATTTTGAGGCAAAATCAGGGACGTCCCTGAAAATCAGGGACAGTTGAGAGGTATGCATTCCTCAATCACATGCAGTTGGACTAATCAATTCCTTATCCCTCCTCCCCAAACTATCTACAGCAGGTTTCTCAGAAGGGGCCACCTGGACCTCCTAAAACAACAGCTTCATGCCCAAAACTGGAACATCCTGGACTCAACTAATGAAGTTAATGTAGCCCTCTGTCACTTTATAAGGGTTTTTAACACTGCTTGTGATACGCATGGTATTCTCAAAAAGATTAAGGTCTCTGGCACAGTTAACCCCTGGATCACTCCTGAACTCCTTTCCCACATGAAGTTTCTCGACCATCTCTGGTACTGTGCAAAAGCCACTGGTAAGCAGCAGGACCTACAAGCCTATAAAGCTGCTAAAAAAAAACTGCACGAGGGAGACTCGCCAGGCAAAAGACAAGTACCATAGGGAGATGCTTACCAACTCCTGAGGTGAGAGCAGAAGGTTCTGGTCTAATATAAATGATGTCACTGGCAAAAAAACTAAAGTATCGCCTACAATGCTAAACATAAATGGGACCCCTACCACTGACCCTTTGGAAATTGCTAATGCCTTTAACAATGCTTTTACCAATTTGAGCTGTGTTCTCCCACCTGACTTTTTCGATGATAATGATGATGCCTGCTCTACAAGCCACGGTGATGAAAATAGTCCTGAGCATCCCCTTTTTATTTTAAAAGGATATCATGCAACCTGGTTAGAAAACTACTAGCTAAGGTCCTAAGAAATGCAAGATACAGTAGTGACGGACTAGACCTTAAGCTTATCACCCAAACCCTAGATGAAGTTCTCCTACCTATAGCTAAGATTCTAAACCTTTCTCTTATACTGGGACAATTTCCTGATGCCTGGAAAACTGCCATCGTAACTCTGGTGCATAAAACCAGTGATCGTCTCACAGGGTAACTATAGGCCTATATCCATTCTCCCTCCACTCTCCAAGGTGCTTGAGCGAATTGTTACCAACCAGCTTGGTGCTTATCTGGACACATACCCCATCCAGTGCCCAAAACAACATGGCTTTAGAAAGGGGCACAGTACTACCACAGCATTATTAGAATTCACAAGCTTCATACAACAGGCCATCGATCAAGGCAAGATTGTAGGTGCAGCCTTTGTTGACCAAACAAAACCTTTTGACACAGTGAATCACACACTGTTGCTTGGCAAACTCTCTAAAACTGGTGTTGCCCTAAACACCCTGAAATGGTTCAGAAGCTACCTCAGTGATAGACTGAAGAGGGTGAGGATATCAAATGTAGTTTCGGAGCAGAGGGCTGTCCGATCAGGGGTACCTCAAGGCTCAATCCTGGGTCCCTTATTGTTCAGTATTTTCCTGAACGACCTTCCAGCTGTCAGCAACCAGTGTACTTTCCTTTATGCAGATGACGCGGTCATTTTTACTAGCCACCTGGATCCCAATGCTCTTGAAAACAGTCTTTAACAAGGCTTCACAGAAGCAGAGAGATGGCTTAATAATCACAAACTAGTGCTAAACTACAAAAAAAACTAAAGTCCAGCTGTTTTCGTCCTCTCAGAATAAGTTTAAGGCCCAACATCTCACTATCACCAACAACCACGGAGATGCTCTTGAACAAACTTAGCTTTTCAAATACCTAGGGTCTTACTCTGGATAGTCACCTTACCTTTGTGCCTCACACTGAAAATGTTGCCAGAGATGTTAATACCAAAATTGGGCTCCTCTTCAGACACAAAGTCTTACCTAAGAAGAACTGAAGGTTGCAGTTCACAGCTGGTCCTCTCGATCATTGATTATGGTCTAATCATATACTGTGCTGCAACCTCCACAGCTCTTAAATGACTCACGGTGGCCCTGAACAAAGCCTGTAGGTTAGTTACTGGTGCTACTCGCCTCACTCATACCTGTGAGTTATATGCTCAATATGACTGGCTCCAACTAAGTAACAGGATCAAATATCAAACCTGCCTCCTGTCCAAAAAAGCTCTACTTGGATTACTACCACTGAGCATTGGTTGCCTGCTAAACAAATCCCCTAAGACCCAACACACACGTACCTCAGTTTCTGACCTCCTTCTAGTACTCCACTGTCGGACTGCTCAATACCAGCGATCCTTTCAATACAGAGCCCCCCCGTTGTTTAATAATCTAAGCAACCAACTGATTAGTCTTTCTAGTCTGTCCCAATTTAAACTTATGCTTCGTCAGCATCTCCTAACCGAAAGCACTTGTGATTGTTACACCTAGTTTCCCACTTCTGCAGACACCCTTATACCACTTTTTTTCACTCTCTGAGGCTCTTACTTGACTTCCTGTTTCGTTTCACCTCTCCTGACAAAACAATTTCCCCTTTCCCCCAGCCACCTCCTCCCTTACCTCACCCCCTCCTTGCTCTTATCCCACTGACCCCCCTCTTCCTGAACCTGTCCAGGGCTCTGGTCCCCACTCTCCCGTTTCTTCTTTCCCTTCATCCGCCCTCCTTTTCCCCCTTCTACCACCTTGGCCTCCCACCCCTCTCACCCTATGACAAGGCCTTTGGCTGCCATATTTTCTTTTCCTTCTCTATCTGGACTCTAACCTCTCATCTCCCCTACCCCTTCCTTACTCTTTCCCTTCCCCCCACCTCTGATTAGCAATGTTGCTTCAAATGTACCTTATGGTTTTTCTATGCTTGCTTGTAATCTTGAGCATGTAGCACTGTTCCCACTTATTTACCAATTGACTTGCTGTGCTCCAATGATACCACAAATGTCTGTACTTCCGTTGATACCATGAATGTTGTCTAGACCTCCCTACCTTATTGTAACCCTTTCCTTTGACGTGAAACCTTTGTAAATGAGCTGCATCAAGCTCAAAGGTATTTGTAATCCGAGATGTAAATAAATAAGGTACTGTACCTTAATTACAAACACTGCTGAGACAACTATATGTTGTAACAAGGTGGAAGATAAACGCAACGTTGAGACATGTTTACAAAGACATCTGATGTGTTTAATTGATTTTGAGAGATTGTTACATACTGCACACACACATAATTAGTATATAAAATGCATATACCTAAATGTCAATGTAAATCTTACACATTTCATTACAAGCTGTTCTCCTGAAGGAAGATCCTACTGTACAAGGCCTAAGAAATTGGTGTTAGATAAAAGTAAACTGGGGTAGGTGTGCTACTGAGGACATTGCATAGTTTACCTTTTATTGCTACTCCACCCCAGGAACACACAATATGAAAATCAACAACCCCTTGATATGAAGCAACAGGAATTAGTTAGTACAAGGACAGAAACAAGTAGGAAACTGAGTAAGTGAGTAGACAAGCATGAGTACGGTAAGTCAAATAACATTTTAAAAAGTCTCACTATTTTAATTCATTTTTTACAAATGCATCTGCACAGAGCTGGCCCGGTGGCGCAGAGGGCTGAGGCACTGGACGTCTCACCTCACAGCATGCCGGCGACCCAGGTTCGAGAGTGAGCCTGGGTTTTTGGAGGTCGGCAAGGGGGGGTGGGCAGAGCAGGATGGAGCAGCCGTCAAGGCAGCTCTCCTCTCCTCTCCTCTCCGGGGAGGTGGGTGGCATCCCTCGCTCATGACTACCCCCTGGTGGAGGCTGAGGGGCTGTGCAAGCAAGGGTGCTGGTGATAGGCCAATGGGTTGGGTGGAGGAGAGCCATTACCGGGGCTGTAAGGTGCATACTTGCCTCTACATGCATGCGTCCTTCTCCTGGGGTCCTCAGGTAAAAACGAGGAGAAAAACGGAAAAAGGCAACCAGCAGCAGGCTGGCGACCGACTCTCCGCAGGTGCCGCTCCCAGACCAGGCGTAAGGTATCCCCGGTAATTCCGGGGGACGGAGCTGGGGGAGTCAGTCAGATTTGGGCTGTATGGGGAGCAAGGAGAAATAAAGATGCGATAAAAAAAAAATACATCTGCACAGTTGACAAATTTTGTAAATTTTGTTGCTTGCCTTGCTCGTAGATTAGAAAGCAGCTAACTAAAAGAAGCTACATTTTCTTATTAATTTAACACTTATATCTCAGCAGAAGTCAGTGTCTGCTGAGATTAAGAAAGACAGATACTTTATTAGAAGCAGAAGGAGTCTTATTTAGGGTTAAAAAAAGAAAGAAAAGAAAGAAAGTCAGTGTGTGTTCTGTGCTATGAAGGGTACTGTATCAACTTACTTTGCTAAACCAGTAACACAGAAACATAGAATCTGACGGCAGATAAGGACCGCTTGGCCCACTTAGCCTACCCATTTCCCTACCTGATAGATAAGCTGCAGATTCTAGTTAATCAACAGCTTACTTCCTCCCACCCCCCACTAGAATTGCCTTATGCCTGTCCCATGCATTCTTGAATTCTCCCACTGTTCCTGACTCCACAACCTCCTCAGAAAGGCTGTTCCATGCATCCACAACCCTCTCTGTGAAAAAATACTTTCTAACATTACCTCTGAGCTGTCCACCCTCTATCTTCAAATTGTGTCCCCTTGTTCTTGCACAACTCTTCTTCTGAAAGATACCACTGGGAGGCAGTATAGTGCAGTGGTTTAAGGCTCTGAGCTGCAAATCTGGTGACATCCAGCAGACCAGACCTGGGTTTGAATCCCACAGCTTCCACTTGCATACTGTGTGACCCTGAGCAAGTCACCTAACTTCCCTGTGCTTCCAGGTCGCTCCTGTTAAAAAGCTTTCAACTTAATGTGCTACTCCTGGTTAAACAACTAAAAAAAAAAAAAACTACCCTCTTGTACTTTGTTAATTCCCTTGAGATACTTGAAAGTTTCTATCATGTCCCCCCTCTCCCTCCTTTTCTCAAGGGTATACATATTAAGCTGCTTTAGTCTTTACTCATATGTCTTCTGGTGCAGACCCTGCACCATTTTGGTTGCCCTCCTCTGAACAGCCTCCACTCTGTCTATGTCTTTGCACAGATGGGGTCTCCAGAACTGCACACAATACTCCAGATGGGGTCTCACTAACTGTCTGTACAGAGGGATAACAACTTCCTGTTTTCTATTGTAGATGCCTCTCCCTGTGCATCCTAGTATCCCCCCAGCCCTTCTTACTGCCTTCTCACATTGCTTGCCCACCTTTAGGTCATCTGATATAATTACTCCTAGGTCTCTTTCGATTTTTGTTGTTGTTATTAACTCACCCTCCCATTGTGTACTCTTCCCCTGGGTTTTTGTTTCCCAGATGCATTACCTTGCACTTCTTTGCATTGAATCTGAGCCACCACATATTTGACCATTCCTCCAACCTTGCCAAGTCCCTTTTCATTCTTTCCATCCCACCTTGTGCATCAACCCTGTTGCAGATCTTTGTGTCATCTGCAAAGAGACATACCTTTCCTTCCAGGCGCTCTCCAATGTCACTTATAAAGACATTAAAGAGGACTGGTCCCAGTGCCGAACCCTGTGGTACCCCACTAGTTACCCTCCTTTCTTCACTGTGGACTCCGTTTACTATTACCCTTGGCGTCCTGTTGTCCAGCCAGTTTTTTATCCAGGCTACCACCTTGGGACCCACTCCAAGGCTGGCTAACTTGTATATTAATCTTTGTGTGAGACTGTGTCAAATGCCTTGCTAAAATCTAGGTAGGCCATATCCACAGCCCTCCCTGGTCTACTACTTTGGTCACCCAGTCAAAGAAATCTATTAGGTTCTGCCTGACATGACCTTCCTGCTGTGAAACCATGCTGCCTTGGGTCCTGCGCCCCCTGGCCTCTAGGTACTCAACAATTCTTTCCTTCAGAAGTGATTCCATCATTTTCCCTACCACTGAAGTCAAACTAACTGGTCTGTAGTTTCCTGCCTCTGCCCTGCCCCCACTTTTGTGAAGTGGAATCACATTTGCCCTCCTCCAGTCCTCGGGTACCACCCCATCCTACTTCTCTTACTAGAAGATGAAGATTTTCTTAATAAACTTAAACAAGAAATGAAAGTATTTTGGGAATACAACAAACCGGAAGACACTTCCTGGGCAAATACTTGGGAGTGTTTTAAATGCTATATGAGAGAGTACATCATTAGTATATCTTCTATGTTAAAAAAGAAAAAAAAAAAGCCAAACAGCAGGAGATACTTAAAAAAATAGCAGAAGCTGAGAAAAAGTTACTTCCAGAGGCATCTAATGAACAATGGGTATTTTGGTCCAGTCTTAAGACTGAATATTTTGAACTAATCGGGGAGAAACAGAATTTGCAATAAGAAGGTCAAGGCTTAATTATATTGATTCAGGCCTCAAGGCTACTAAAATATTGGCCATTAGATTAAAGCAAAACACAGCAAGCACAAGAATTTGTAGCATTAAAATGTTGGGGGATGATTCACTGATAATTGACCAAAGTAAAATATAATATGGAATTTATAAAATACTATAGGGAATTATATGATTGAGATGTAGTTCCAATGCCAGATACCTTAGAACAATTCTGCAAGGGGGTACAGGTGCCCAAAGTTCCCGAGAGATATAAAAATGTCTTAAGTAGTCTAATAGAAAATAGTGAGGTTGATGCGGCTATAAAACCACTAAAGAAGAACAAAGCCCCAGGACCAGATGGATATTCATCTAATTTCTTTCACAAACTCAGGGAGGAAATTGTTCCAATCCTGAATAATTTAAATAAGGAAGCATGGCAGAAATAATACTTTCCAGATGATATGATGAAAAGTCTAATTACCCTTATTCTTAACCCAGGGAAGGGACCAGACAATTGTAAAAATTACAGACCTATATCGCTTATTGACACAGATATAAAAAATTTTAGCAAAAATTCTTACTGACCGGTTAGAACATGTTATGCCTTTTCTAGTGGATAGCAGACAGGCAGGTTTCATGAAAGGGAGAATGGCAGCAGACAACACTAGGAAGTTGTTTCATATTCAAGAAGTTGTAAACAAATCAAATTTTGCTGCTGGTTTGCTTGCCTTAGATGCAGAGAAGTCCTTTGATAGGGTGCTAAGGCCCATATAATTAACACACTTAACTTATATGGTTTTCCATACAATGTTTCAAAATGGGTCAGCATACTATATAGGAATTTATCTGCATCTGTTATAACTAATGGTCTAGTATCTTCCAGTTTTGCACTCTTATGGGGGACTAGACAAGGTTGTCCTTTATCCCCACTGCTTTTTAATTTAACAGTCGATCCTTTAGTTAGAAAATTAGAGCAGAACAAGGATATAAAGGGAATTCCTATCCAGAATAAAGAATATCTTATGTTCCTTTATGCTGCTGATATTATTATTTCAGCACAAGACCCAGCAAATTCCATTCCCAGGATTCTTCAAACAGTGCATGACTTTGGAAATATTTCAGGGAGGAGAGAGAGCTTAATTGGGGGTGTGGCTTAGACACTATAAAAGCAGGTCACTCAAGTTACAACTTCCTGTTGCTTGCCTTGCTTGTAGATCAGAAAGCAGCTAACTAAGAGAAGCTACATTTGCGTTTGTGCATGTCTGCTGTGTCCGCTGGGCACGCTGAAACTGCTGGCATTAGACAAACTTGGATAAGATAATTTTAGCACATCCCCTACTTAGTAAATATACACCTTTAATAATGGAAAAAGAACTTAGTAAGTGTATGCAATGTTTGATGTATAGTGAGGGAAAGTATGGGAGTGAGTATGTATGCGCTAATTGCCATCTGATTACTACTCTTGAAGCAGAGATAGCGTTTCTGCTTAATATTAAACCAGTTTCTACTGATATTAGGGAATTGGAAAGTTACATTGATCTTATGGATAAACAACTTCATTCTAATGAACAATTTCCTTCACATTTAGGTAGCATTTCTATGCCTCCTGGTGAGGAGACAATTGTAACGACTAGTACTAGTATACCTGTTGCCTATGCCCCCTCTTATAAGGTGGATGATTATCTGCCCTCTTCTCATGATAATGATGACTGGACCATTGTCACAAAGCCTCTTAAAAAAAGGAGGGGCAGTCAAATACACAATAGTGCCCCTATTGAAATTCGTAATAGGTTTGAGCAATTGACTGTATCAAATAATGAAGTGCTACATGTTTTATCCTGTGCATCACCTCTGTTGATAATAATGGTTTAAAAACACTTTTCAATCAGGAGTTAATGCCCATAAATATTTGTCCTAGTAAGTCTCAAGCTACCAAATCAATACCTATTAAGTTAATTGCTCCAGAGTGTGTTAATCACCTGTTTCTGATTCTTGTACCCCTACTGTCTCAAAACAAGTGTTAGTCCCAGGAGATTCAATCATTAAGCACACTGACAGGGCGGTATGCAATAGTGACAAGAGCAACCGCACTTGTTCTAGCTTCCGTGGGGCCAGGGTATCTGACATTACCTCCATGATGCCTAAAATTTTACAAAATGCGGGGGAAAATCCACTGGTTATCATACATGCCGGTGTTAATGATATAAACAACACCCCATTTAATCAGTTACAACAGGACTATGTGGCGTAATGTAACCTGTTACTTGATAGGGGATGCTGTGTATGTATATCTGAAATTCTACCTGTCCCGACAGCAACATCTACCATGACGCAGAAAATCAAAGCCCTAAATGAATAGCTGAGAAAGTGGTGTTTTAAGCAGGATATACCCTATATTACCCACTGGGAATCATTTTCAGATCTTTCTTCCTTGTTTTGCTGGGATGGTTTACATCTCAGTCGTAGGGGTAGTACACTTATGGGGAAAAGTATCACTAAAATCATAAATCATTGTTTAAACTAAAAACAATGGGGGAGAATGGGTCTATTCCCAAGTCTTTGAATACTTACCAAAATATTATTACAATGTAAATTCCTAGCTTTGAATGCAAGATCTTTAAACCAACTCAAATTAGCAGAACTCAGCCAAATGTAAAACTTTAAATATAGGTGTGGTAGAATAACTGAAACTTGGTGGGACGCATCCTCAATTTGGTCCAGAGAAATTCCAGGTTATAAGTTATATCATAAAAACAAATTAGATAAGTAAGGCGGTGGAGTTTGTATGTACATACGAAATGATATTCCTTCTTTTGAAGTGTGTTCTGCCTTTCCTTTGGAAAGTATATGGGTTAAAATCTTATTGAAGAAGCAGTCCTATATAACTACTGGTAACATCTATCGACCTCCATCTGCAAATTCAGATTACACAACTGATATGTTTAAAGAAATTACACATTTTTCAGAATCTCAAGATACTGTAATATTTGGTGACTTTAACCTCCCTCATATTAACTGGGACTCATTCTCAGGACAGTCCTATGCCAAGAAAGGACTAATAGATGTGGTAGTTTGTACTGGATTACAACAACTTGTTACTGAGCCCACTCGAGGTCCTACTATTTTGGATATATTATTTACTAACATAGAGCAACAAATTAGCAATTTACAAATTTGGGATCCACTTGGGACCAGTGATCATTAATCTATTCTTTTTGAAATTCAACAGTTTAAAACTACACAAAGGAAGTATACAAAAAATTATAACAAAGCAAATTTTTCTAAAATCAATGAATACTTACAAAACATAAACTGGGAATCTAATCTTCTTAATTGTACAACACAACAAGCTTGGGACTTTTTAAAAAAAAACATTGTACATTATTTGGAAAATACCTTTATTTCATCTAAGAGGAAATTTAATAATAAAGGAAAAATTCCCCTTGGTTCAACAAGACAATTAAAAATCAGATTAAAATAAAAATGAAACTTTTTAGGAAACTTAAGAATAGTTCTGTTCCATTTAAAACTACTCTATTACATAAATACAGACTACCTGTGAAAAACTTAAAAAATTCTATTAAATTGGCAAAAAATAAGCTAGAATTTAAACTAGCTCACACAAAAGACTGTCACAAATCTCTTTTCTCCTATATAAATAGTAAAAAAGGTGTATCAAGGACCATTGGTCCCATTATAACGAATGGCTCTTCACTATCTGATATAGAAACCTCAAATCTCTTTAATAAGTACTTTTGTTCTGTCTTCTCTCAAAAATCACCTATTAGTACATTTAAAGTTCACCACATAAATTATCATAGGTTCTATCCAACTGACATTATACAGGCTATCAAAAAACTAAAATAAAATACTAGTCCGGGCCCAGACAGTATTCATCCATGGTTTCTGATCGAAACCTCTATAAATATTTCTATACCTTTGTCAATTATTTTCAATACGAACATACGAAATTTGCCAGCAGATAAAGGCCTAGAGGTCTATCAAGTCTGCTCAAATGTGCAGCTAGCACCCCTTATTCTGCAGCTGCCCCTCCCTTCCACCCTTCCCCTTCATTAACCCTCCCCCTTGTCCTGTCCCATCTTCGTTTGAAGCAGTCCACTGTTCTACTGCATACCACTTCTGCAGGTAACATTCCACCCAGCCACCACCTCTCTGTAAAAAGTGTCTTCTCATCTCCCTCCTGAACCTTCCTCGCTCCAGTCTCATATCATGGTCCCTGGTGGCCCTACCCTTCCTTACTTTGAACAGCCCCTCTGTACCCGTCTTGTTTATTCCTTTCATGTATTTAAAGGTTTCAATCATGTCACCCCTGTCTCTCCTCTCCTCCAGTGAGTACATGTTCAACTCCTTCAACCTCCTCTCATATGATAAGTCCCCCAGTCCCTTGATCATCTTTGTCGCCCTGCGCTGCACCCCCTCCAGTAACTTAATGTCCCTCTTCAAATACGGATGCCAGTACTGCACGCAGTACTCCAGGTGTGGTCTAACCAATGACCTATACAGTGGCAGAATCACCTCCTCCCTCCTCGAGGATATACCGTTGCAATACAAACCCAGCATTTTGTTGGCCTTTGCAGCTGCCTTCCTACATTGTGCTGAGTTGTTCATTGACCCTGTAATGAGCACACCCAGATCCTTCTCCTCCTCTGTCTGGCTATTGCACTCCCCTAGCTGGTAACTCCTCCTTGGGTTCTTCATCCCAAAATGCAGCACCTTGCACTTTTTGGCATTAAACCCCAGTTGCCAGGTGTCTGACCAGGTTTCAAGCTTTGCCAGATCATCCTGCAACCCCTGCCATCCCCTAGGTCATCTACCACGCGCCAACCTTGGTATCATCAGCAAGCAGACTGATCTTGCTCTTGATGTCCCCACGATATGTCTGCAATGAATATCCCAAACAACACTGGTCATAACACCGAGCCCTGTGGGACACCTCGTCACTGCCCTTGGGTGTGAGAGCTCCACCCACTACCACCTCTGTTGCCTTCCCTGCAGCCAGTTTCCTACCCATCTCACCAGCTTTGCACCAGCCCCTGTGCCTACTAACTTCCTTCCCAGCCTTCCATGTGGCACTGAGTCGAATGCCTTACTGAAGTCCAGATACAGGACATCCACTTCATGGCCCCTGTCCAGTTGCCTAGTTACCCAGTCATAGAACTCGACAGGTTGGTTTGGCAGGATCTGCCACGTATGACGCCCGCTGTCTGCTGTCCTGTAGTCCTTTGGCCTCTGGAGGGCCATCAGCCTCTCCTTCAGGATAGTCTCCATTAGCTTACCCACGATGGATGTGAGGCTCACTGGTCTGTAGTTTCCTGGTTCATCCTTGGGGCCACTCTTGTGGAGGGGCACCACATGAGCCATCCTCCAGTCCTGAGTACACACCCCGAGATGAGTGAGGCATTAAATAGGTCTGCCAAAGGTCCTGCAAGGACCTCTGCCAGCTCCTTCAGTACCCTGGGGTGGATGCCATCTGGGCCTGGCACCTTGTCCACCCTCAGTGCCTTCAAACCCTCTCAAACTCTGCTCTCCATGATTTCCCATCTGTCACCACATCCCCTGCTTCTGCCATTTCTCTCACCTTGGGTGTCACCCCCTCTTCTCTTTAGTAAATACTGAGCAGAAGTACTCATTTAGTCTTCCGCCTTATCGTACCCTGCTTCCACCCACCCCCTCCTTCCTAATCCTTACTATGTGATCCTTACAGCTCCTTTTCTCCTGATGTACTTAAAAGTCCTTCTCCCCTTCTTAATGCCTTGTGCCAGCCTGAGTTCCGTAGATGCTTTGGCTCCCTTACGCTTGTCACCTCCTTCCAATTCTGTCAAGAGTACTCCTCTCTGTCTTCCCCTCCTGTTTTCTTGTACTTCCTAAAGGCAGCTCTTTTCCTCCTTACCTTTCCATGACCTCCTTGCTCAACCAGCTCGGTTTATTAGCCCTAGCCTTCTTTGCTCTGGGCTTTGCAGCAGGTTTTGGTTTCCTCCACTATCCCCAGCTTTATGAGCTCCCACCTCTGGTTAGTATCCATACTAGATTGAATTCTGGCCAGGTACCCTTTTACCACTTCCCCCATCCTCCCAAAGTTGGCCCTCCTGAAGTCCAGCAGTCTTGTGCCAGATTCCCCTCCTTCCTTGTCCATATCCAATGTGAGCCATACTGAGTGGTGGTCACTCCCTGACAGCGGTTCCTCCACTGTAAGTTCTCTCACAAAGTCCCCATTTGTCAGCATAAGGTCAAGGTATTCCCTAACCTGGTTGGTTCACTGACCATTTGCGGCAGAAGCTGTCCTGGAAGGCATCCAGCAGTACCTGCTCCCTTCTGTTCCTGGTTGTTGGGGTGCTCCAGTCCACTCCTGGCATGTTGAAGTCCCCCACAATCACCACACCACCCTTCCTGCAGGTCCTCCTGATCTGTCCTGCTAGTTCCCTGTCTAACTCCTCCGTCTGAGATGGTGGCCTGTACATCACTCCCATTCTAAGAATCCTATTCTTGGAATCCTGGATTTGCACCCAAAGTGACTCCGTACTACCCTCCTCCCCTACACACTTCAGTCCTTCCTTCACATATAGTGCCGCTCCCCCTCCTTTCCCAATCATCCTGTCCCTACGAAATAACCTGTACCCTGGTACAGCCAGGTCCCAGTCATTATATTGGGTGGCCCATGTTTCCGCGATGGCTGCAATGTCCACCTCTCCCTCTGCCATGAGAACCTGTAACTCTGCAGTTTTCCTCCCAAGGCTCCTAGCATTAAGGGTAACCACCTTCCACCCTTCCCCCCCTCCCATCCTGCCCTCCTTTCCTAGCATCACCAACAGTACTTGCCATTTGTCCTTTGTCACTGTTATGGGGGGTAAGCTCATATGATTTCCCAACCTGTGGTCTCTGCATATCTCTTCCCCAACTGTCACCCCCCACTCCTAGTTTAAATTCCCAACTTCCTCTATATACTCTTCCATCCTCTGTTTCAGCACTTTCTTTCCCTCCTCACTCAAGTGTAGTCTGTCCTTGGCATAGAGACTACTGTCCTCCCAGGTCTCTCCCCCCCCAACAGCCCATACCCTTTAGCACAACACCAGGTTCTTAGCCATCCATTAAATTCCTCTATTCTCAGCTTTCTTGTTGTGCTTGTCTTGGCACGGAAGTATCTCGAAAAGTTACTGATCTTCCTGCCCTCACATAATTGCTAGTTCCTCAAATCTCCTCTGGACTATATCTACTGTCTTGTCAGCCAGGTCGTTTGTCCCAAGATGTATAATTAAATGAGGCTTGTCCCTACCCCTTCTAGCATTTGGAACAGACTGTCCCACCCTTTCCGGTGTCATTCCTGGCAGGCCTCCACCCAAATGCGACTATGCCTCTCCCACTTGCTACCCCACCTAACTCCTCTTAGTATTGAGTCCCTCAGCACTAAGATTCCACCCCTCTTACTCCCTGCTTGCTTCCATTCATCTCCCTCTCTCATTTCCAGCTCTTCTTCCTCCTGCACATTATTTCCCCTTTACCCCTGTTGCAATTCTCCCAGCAGAACTTCCCCCACTCCAGTTTGGTCCGGGCATTTATCAATTACTCCTCTAATTTCATCATTTCCTCCTCCACTTCTTCCTCTCTAGCAGTGCACAGCTGTTTCTGAAGACCCTTCACAAATGCCCGCCCTCTCTCTTCATAGTAACCTGTTCTCTCCTTTCCACTCCATGATTTTTGCCACTTCTTCGCCTCCCTCAGAAGTCCCTATTCCTCCTTCCATTTGTCTTTTGTCTCTGACCTGGTTTCCCGGCAATCGCTCTTCCAGGCCTGGGCCCCTTGTCTCTGCTTCCCTTCTTCTGACCCTCTCCTCACCACTGTTGGCTTAAATCGCCCTCCCTCATCTCCCCTTCTTCCTCCCCAGTATTGAGCTAAACCCACCCCCAATCTGCCTTGCCTGTCTTAGTTCCTCCTGCAGACCCTCAATCTCCTTTCTAAGTTTTTCTATGTGGTTGCACACTAAACATCCTCCCACACTCCAGGCAATGTTTAGAAAGATTGGTGCACCACAGTTGTTGCAGCCTACCACCCTACCCATTGCTGTCATTGCCCACCAGCGACCCCCCACCCTTCCAGATGCAGGATACCAAACACTCCCCCAAGTCTCCCTCTCCCCTCTATCAGTGCAAAACATTCTTTTCTTAATTTCCCTTACCCCCTTTGTTGTACACGTTTAGATAGATTGAGCAACTGCTTTTTATATTCCTATCTTTCCTATCCACACTCAAAGAGACTTTAAGTAGCCATTGCACAACCTTCTTCAAACTCCTACTCCTCCTTTTCCCAATGCAATATCAATGCAAGAAGTAATGAAAGCTCCTAGATTTGTATTTACTTCCTTCCACTGAGAGCAGTCTCCTCTTCACTTGCTGCTGTTCCTTTCCTGGATGTCTGCTTTTTGCTATGACAGGTGCATATCCTTTGCCTGTTTGAGGAAGTGATCAGAACCCCTAGTACAAAGGAAATAATGGACCAGGGGTGGGTGGGGTGAGGGGTTTGGGTGGGTGGGACCAGCCCAAGTCTTCCAGAAACAATCAGGTAGCTGAGGCCTCTGGTCAGACCATTATCACCCTTCCCCCACTATGCACTCAACTTTGCAGCTAGTGAAGCCAGCAACAATGAATCACAATTCTACTCATAGCCCCCAAAATAGGTTTGCTACCCAAAGAAACAGGACTCCAATTCAAACAGCTTCACCAACAACACATCAAAATAGGCTTGGAATTAGAAGATACAGGTCTCCAATTCAAATAAACAGACCCAGTTAAATTACACCAATTATGTTTTAAAACAGAAGAAATAGGCCTCTACAAATGCAGCCTGCCACACAGTGAACCAAACAAAAGAGCCCATTTATAGCTACCAAAACAGGTTTCAAAATTCCAACAGCCCCAAACAATACCCTGCTAGCCCCTTAGTAGTAAGAAAGAAAAGAAATAACATTCTACCAAGTAGAATCTACAAAAAACAATGTAAAACAAGCAGCTACTGTACTGTAGATCTGATCCTGTCCCCCTTCTAGTTCCTTACAAGAAAGCATTGTACCAAATGATTGGTGTTCAGCAATAGTTACTCCCATATTTAAAAAAGGCAATAGAGGTTCTGTGCAAAATTATCATCCGATTAGCCTGATCTCAGTGGCTGGTAAATTAATGGAACGAGTAATGAAGTCTCTACTAGATCAAGATTGTAAAAAATTAGGAATTTATGATTCAAATCAGCCTGGGTTTACTCCCAAGTATTCCTGCACCACCAATCTGATATCTTTTTACAATAATATAGGTACTCTACTAGATGTGGGTATCCCTACTGATGTAATTCTTTTGGACTTTAGTAGAGCTTTCAATAAAGTCTCACATGAAAAACTCATTACTAAACTGCACAATCTAGGTTTGTCACCTGATATTGTCAACTGGACTTTAAACTGGTTGACAAATCATTCTCAGAGAGTCAGAATTAATGATATCTTGTCTGATTTGGGTAGTGTGACATGTGGTGTACCACAGGGGTCGGTCTTGGGACCAACACTGTTTAACCTCTTTATCAGTGATTTACAAACAGGGCCAAATAACTTCATAGTCAAATTTGCAGACGATACTAAATTGGGGGGCAAGGTTAATAATCAAGAAAATATTTCTGCATTAAAGAATGATTTGGAAAAATTAACACTCTGGGCAAATGAAAATCATATGCAGTTTAATCAAGACAAATGTTTAGTAGTGCATTTCGGTGTAAATAATCCAAAAACGATATATCATATAAACGGACTACCACTTCACTCATCAAATTGTGAAAAAGATTTAGGGATATATGTTAATAATAAACTTACATCAAATGATCACTGTGTTAGAACTGCTTGCATGACCAACAGACTTTTGAGGCAAATAAAATGCACTTTTGTTAATCGCACTGAACAATGCCTTATTCCATTGTATAGGGCATACATTAGACCGTATCTAGACTATGGCTCCCCTTTCTGGAATCCAAACCAAAAAAAAGACATAGCAATTCTTGAACAGGTTCAAAGGAGAGTAATTAGAATGATTCCAAGATTAACAAATGTGGCTTATCAGAACAGATTAAAAGCTACTGGTCTCTTCTCTCTTCAAACTAGAAGATTAAGAGGTGATATGCTTATGGTTTTTAATTTAATAAATTCATCAGATCTAATGGAAAAATGTGGTCTAACGCTATCCAAAAGGAGACATGTTCCGAGACTGCATAATAAACAGCTTGAAGTAAAAACTTATAAAAGCAGCAAAAGGGGAAACTTTTTTCCAATAAGAGCATCCATTGTATGGAACACCTTGCCACAATAATTGGTAGAGGCAACTAGTGCCACTGTCTTTAAAAACAAATTAGATGTTTGGTTGAGGGATAATAGATAAATAATGTCCCACATAGTGTGGGGAACAGTCTCGATGGGCTCTGGCCTTCTTCTGTTCTTTCATACCAAGTAATACCAAGTAACAGTGGGAATTATTCCACATAACACATAATGCAAGTGAGAGGAATGAAGTTAATAAAAATAAAAGTGGAATGAAAGAGAAGAGAAGTAGCTATAAAATGAAAGGGGGGGGGCAAATACAGAGCTATTCCATGGCAATAGGTGATGTGTTCAATTGCTCTGCATCTCAGGTGGGTGCACAGGCAAAAGTAACATAACATAACATATATGAAAATAAAGAAAAATAAACAAAATACAGCTCACTGCAGAGCAGATTTGCAGTCATATATAAGCCAAAACAAGTTAAGTGATCAAGTGCTCTGCCTTACGGAGAGTGGCACTTTCCAGCACTTTCCAACATAATACCACATACAACAGGAATGTAAAATTAAGTTGCAGCTAGTGGCAAAAAATTCCAATTGGAGTTAACACTTGAGCTGCAGAAAAAGAAAACACAGTAAGACCACATGAGTAACAGTATTAGTTACCAATATAGAACAAGCATTTGTCAATGCCAAATGTTGTCTTGCTGGCATTTGGTACTGTCATATGTAGGTAGTCTTGGGCCACCTGTTGCATCCCAAGTAGGGAGGAGTGTTCTGTCCTGGTAGGATCACATAAGGATGTCATCTGTCGCATCTTAATTGTGTGATAACAACTAGTAAATATATGTCGCCTGTCAGATGTTTACTCTGAGTACCATAAGAACGTTCAAATGTCAGAGATTTCACCCTGTTATACTGAAAGGTTCTCATACGGTCCATCACAGATTCGACCTGGGCAGCAAGTGACAACCCTCTGTCGGCCTTTAGGGAGAGAAGTTTCAAGAGATGATAACATAAGTCTAGATAAGCCTGGCAAGTGGGTAGCCATCTGGGAACAAGCAACTACCAAACAGTGTGGTTCACGATAAACTTAGTTGTAGTCAAGCCACACAAATGTGAAGGTACTGGACTTCAGGAGGGCTGATTTTGTCAAAATGGGAGAGTGCCTCAGAAAAGCACTAGCACACAGGCAAGAAGGTGGGGTGGAGCAACAATGGGGAAATATCAAAATCTCCATCACAGAGGCAACAACCCTTTGCGTGAAGCAAATAAACAAATCAAAATGAAAGAAAAAACAACTATGGTTCTCAAAAGAAGTGGCGGGGAAGGTAGGGGAGAAAAAGATAGCATTCAGTAAGTATAAGGAAACATAGAAGGAAGCGGGTAAGGCAGTCAGAATAGCAAAGGCCCAAACTGAGGAAAAGATAGCCAACTCAGTTAAGAAGGGGGATAAAACCTTTTATAGGTACATTAGGGAGCAAAGAAAGACTAAGGCAGGGATACTGAGGCTGAACAAAGAGGAAGGTGGTTGGGCAGAGAGCGACAGTGAAAAAGCAGGAATACTGAACAAATACTTCTGCTCAGTATTCACAGTGGAAAAGCAGGGAAATACCTAATCCAGTCAATAGAAGCACTCTGGATAGGGGGTTGATATTAGTCCTTTCACAGAAGAAAGGGTTCTGAAAGAACTCTGAAAACTGAAGGTGGATAAAGCAATGGGGCCTGATGGGATTCACCCCAAAATTCTAAACGAACTAAGGGAAGAACTAGTAACACCACTGACTACCCTTTTTCATACATCATGGGAGGATGGCGTGGTACCTGAGGACTGGAGGAGGGCACATGTGATTCCCCTTCACAAAAGTGGGAGCAAGACAGAGGCAGGAAACTACAGACCTATCAGTTTGACCTCAGTGGTAGGGAAAATGATGGAATCACTTCTGAAGGAAAGAACTGTTGAGTACCTAGAGGCCAGTGGGGCACAGGACCCAAGGCAGCATGGATTCACAGTGGGAAGGTCATGTCAGACAAATCTAATTGATTTCTTTGACTGAATGACCAAAGCAGTAGACCAGGGAGGGACTGTGGACATGGCCTACCTAGAGTTTAGCAAAGCATTTGACACAGTCCCGCACAAAAGATTAATAAACAAATTAGCCAGCCTGGGAAAAACACTGGTTGGACAACAGGACACAGCAGGTAATAGTAAATGGAGTCCACAGTGAAGAAAGGAGGATTACTAGTGGGGTACCTCAGGGTTCAATACTGGGGTCGGTCCTTTTTAATGTCTTTATAAGTGACATTGCAGAGGGACTGGAAGGGAAAGTATGTCTCTTTGCAGATGACACAAAGATCTGTAACACAGTTGATACACAAGGTGGGGTGGAAAGGATGAAAAGGGACTTGGCAAGGTTGGAGGAATAGTCAAGTGTATGGCAGCTTAGACTCAATGCAAAGAAGTGCAAAGTAATGCACCTGGGAAACAAAAACCCAGGGGAAGAGTACACAGTGTGGGGTGAGATACTGACAACAAAAATGGAAAGGGACCTGGGGGTAGTCATATCAGATGACCTAAAGGTGGGCCAGCAATGTGAGAAGGCAGTAAGGTGGGCTCGGGGGATACTGGGATGCATGGGGAGAGGCATCGCCAGTAGAAAACAGGAAGTTGTTGGCCCTCTGTACAGACAGTTGGTAAGACCACAGCTGGAGTACTGTGTATAGTTCTGGAGACCCCATCTCTGCAACAGCATAGACAGGGTGGAGGCTGTCCAGAGGAGGGCGACCAAAATGATGAAGGGTCTGCATCAGAAGACATATGAAGAAAGACTAAAGGAACTAAAGATGTATACCCTTGAGGAAAGGAGGGAGAGGGGGGACATGACAGAAACTTTCAAATACCTCAAAGGAATCAACAAAGTCCAAGAGGGTGGCATCTTTCAGAAAAGAGATGTGCAAAAACAAGGGGGCACAATTTGAAGATAGAGGGGGGACGGCTCAGAGGTAATGTGAGGAAGTATTTCTTCACAGAGAGGGTTGTGGATACAGTGCCTTCAGAAAGTATTCACCCCCCCTTGGATTTTGTCACATTTTGTTGTGTTACTACCAGAATTTTTAATGCATTGAAATGATTTTTTCCCCCTCTTGATTCACACAGCATACTCAACAATTTAAAGGGGCAAAAATATTTGTATTGTGTAACAAACATTTATGAAACATTAAAAACTGAAATATCTTGTTTACTTAAGTTTTCACCCCCGAGTCAATACTTTGTAGAAGCGCCTTTGGCAGCAATTACAGCTTTGAGTCTTCTTGGGTATGCCTGTATCAGCTTTGCACATCTGAATTTGAGGATTTTCGCCCATTCTTCCTTGCAGATTTGCTCAAGCTCTGTCAAGTTGGAAGGGGAGCGTCGGTGAACCACAATCTTTAAGTCTTTCCACAGATTCTCAATGTGATTCAAGTCTGGGCTTTGGCTGGGCCACTCAAGGACATTCACCTTCTTGTTCTGAAGCCACTCCAGTGTTGCTTTGGCTGTATGCTTGGGGTTGTTGTCCTGTTGGAACGTAAATCTTCGCCCCAGTCCAAGGTCTATTGCAGACTGATGCGGGTTCTCCTCAAGGATGTGCCTGTGTTGGCTCCATTCATTGTTCCTCATCTTAACAAATTGCCCCAGTCCCTGCCGCTGAAAAGTATCCCCATAACATGATGCTGCCACCACCATGCTTCATGGTAGGGATGGTGTTACATGGGTGATGAGCTGTGTTCGGTTTGCGCCAGGCATAGCGTTTTGCATTCAGGCCAAAGAGTTTAATTTTTGTTTCATCAGACCAGAGAATCTTTTGCCACATGGTCTCAGAGTCTGCCACATGCCTTCTTGCAAATGCCAGGTATGCTATTATGTGGCCTTTTCTCAGGAGTGGCTTCCATCTAGCCACTCTCCCATAGAGGCTACATCTGTGAAGTGCTGCAGAGATTGTTGTCCTCTGGACAGGTTCTCCCATCTCAGCCATGGAACTCTGTAGTTCTGTCAGGGTGGTCATTGGGTTCTTGGTCACTTCCCTGACCAAGGTCCTTCTTGCCCAGTTGCTCAGTTTGGGAGGACGGCCTGCTCTAGGAAGAGTCTGGGTGGTTCCGTAATCTTTCCATTTCCTAATGATGGACCTGACTGTGCTCCTGGGAACTTTCAACACCCTAGAAATGTTTTTATACCCCTCCCCAGATTTATGCCTCCTCACAATTCTATCACGGAGTTCTACGGACAGCTTCTTGGTCTTCATGGTAGAGTTTCTGCTCTGACACGCACTGTCAACAATGGGACCTTATATAGACAGGTGTATTTCCTCTGAAATCATGTCAACCATTTGAACTGACCACAGGTGGACTCCTTTCAAGTTTTGGAGTGATCTCACAAGGAAATTGGATGCACCTGAGCTCAATTTGGAGTGTCATAGCAAAGGGGGTGAATACTTATCAAATCAAGACATTTCAGGTTTTTATTTTAAATTACATGTACAAAAAATTCCAGAAGTTTCATTCCACTTTGACATTATAGAGTAATTTGTGTAGATATGTGACAAAAAAATCCCATATAAATGTATTTTAATTTGAGTTTGCAACATCACAAAATGTGACAAAATCCAAGGGGGGTGAATACTTTCTGAAGGCACTGTACATGGAACAGCCTTCCTGAGGAGGTCATAGAGTCAAAAACAGTGGGAGAATTCAAGAATGCATGGGACAGACATAAGGCAATTCTAGTGGGGGGTAGGAGGAAGTAGGCTGTTGGTTAACTAGGATCTGCAGCTTATCCATTAGGTAGGGAAATGGGCAGACTAGGTGGGCCAAGTGGTCCTTATCTGCCGTCAAATTCTGTGTTTCTATCTGCCTACCCTCTTGGAGCGGTGCCTTGCCAGCTCTCTGATGGAACATTTTATAATATCCCATCAGAAAAGCATGTCAAGGTAGAGATCCTGGACTGATGTATGAGCCTGCAATATGGGTCCCAATCTGTCAGGAAAGGAAGAGTCCATCAGAATGTTGTTATTCAGCCTCCAACAGGGCTTCCCCGGCTGAACAGATGGGTCTATGGATAAAGTACACTGGAGGAGAAAATGAGCAGAGAGGCCGACGGGATAAACTGAAGCTGTCATGATGGTACACCTACTTAATACAACATAATCAATACATGTGGACAATTGTGCTCTATGGTAGGTAAATTCACCTGATAGATGGACAGCATGGAACGCATCTACCAGGTGGGACTCTCTACACAAGGCTTGCAGGCATAAGGAGTCACAATACAACTTGGACGTCTTTGCTAACCAATCATGGAGGTGTAGTGGGCAACTGAAATTTCCTGCAAGAACGATCGTCCTGGAGGAGCATAAAAAAGGTCGTAGGGACTTGAATAAGGTCACCTTGTCAAATTTTGATTGAGGAGTATACACAACAATCAGTCGGTAAGCCGTCTGATTGATATAACAATCGAGTAAGAGAGCCCGTTCTGGTTGTACGTCAACTACCTGAGTAACAGTAGGAGAAAGACAGTTAAACAAGATGGCAACACCCAAACACCACTCGGTGCTGAGTGAATAATAAGAAATACCAGATGTCCAAAGTCCTTTTGTGGCGACAATTTCACCCAAAGAACATAACCCTGTGTCCTTTAAAAAAAATCAGTTGTGCTCGAGAATCCCACAAGCCCTGCAAAAGTACCTTCCTTCACATGAGATTGTGAATGCTGTTGACATTCAGCATTGCAATCTTCATACTAGAGAAAAGGAAAGGTGAAAGCTAATATTTCACACAGAGGGATGAAGATAGGGAGGCATACCAAACTTCCCTAAGGGAAGCAGGAAAGGCAGTAAGGCAGGCAAAGGCCCAAACCAAGGAAACAGTAGCACGAACAGTAAAAGAAGGTGACAAGATTTTCTACAGATACATTAGTGAAAGGAGAAAGTCCAGAGGGGCATTGCTAAGATCAAAGGGGATAAGGGGTCATGTGAGGAGGAAGACCATGTAAAAACATCTATCCTAAATAGATACTTCTGCTCAGCATTTACTGAAGAGAAGGTAGGGCAGGGCCCACAGCTCTGCACCATGGACACAGTGGGGAGGGAGGTGTGCACTAGTCCCTTCACAAAAGAAAGGGTCTTACAAGAGTCGATATAAGCTCAGGGTGGACAAGGAATGAGACCTGATGGCATACATCCCAGGATACTAAAGGAGCTAAGGGTGGAACTAGCAGAGCCATTATCAGAACTGTTTAGTGAGTCTCTGAGCACAGGAGAGGTCCCAGAAGACTGGAGAAGGGCTCATGTGATCCCACTCCACAAGAGTGGTAGCAGGGAGGAGGCATGAAACTACAGACCAGTCAGTCTTACCTCAGTAGTGGGCAAGATTAAGGAGGCATTCCTTAAGGAAAGGATTGTACAACACCTGGAATCCATAGGAGTAAAGAATCCAAGACAGCATGGGTTTACAACAGGAAAGTCCTGTCAAACTAATCTTATAGATTTCTTTGACTGGGTAACCAGAGTAGTGGACCAAGGGGGAGCAGTTGATGTTGCTTAACTTAATTTCAGCAAAGCTTTCGATACTGTTCCACATAGAAGATTGATTAATAAGCTGGGTAGGCTCAGGGTGGGTCAGAAGTTGGTCAACTGGGTGGCGAACTGATTGACAGGCAGAAGACAGAGAGTGATGGTAAACGGTATACAGTCAGAAGCAGGGGTTCAGTTAATTTATTTTTAGTGGAAGTCTAAAACTTCCACAAGTTAAAATCTGGAAGTCATTGCAATTTTAGGAAGTCAAAATCCTTCCAGGATCCTACTTGTGGAAGTCAACATTCTAGGAAGGCCCAGTTTATGGATGTTAATACAATATATTATGGTAAAATACAATTTCTTTTAGGAATATCCTTCATTTCTGACTTCCACCCCTACAATTTTGGAAGTCAACTAATTTTTTGTTTTACATTGTGAAGTCAATGACTTCCTCCCCCTTTATTTTGGATGTTTTGGCCTTATTTTTGGAAGTCAAATACTCCAAAAATGGAGTTATCTGAACCCCTGGTCAGAAGAGATGCAAGTCACAAGTGGCTGCACTTCAGAGATCAGTCCTGGGGCCAGTCCTCGTCAATAACTTCATCAGAGACATTGTAGATGGACTCGAGGGTAAGGTTAGTCTGTTTGCAAATGGTACCAAGATCTGCAACAGAGCAGATGATTCAGATGGGGTGGGCAGAATGAGAAGAGAGCTGGAAAAACTGTCAAAATGGTCAGAAGAGTGACATCTGGGGTTTAACACAAAGAAGTGTAAGATCATACACATAGGGAAGAGAAACCCTGAAGCCACCTATAGGTTGGGAGAGGAGTTGCTGGCAATCACAAGAGACGAGAAATTGGGCATCATCATCACAGATGACCTGAAATTATCCAAGCAGATCACTAAAGCAGTAGGTAAGGCTAGGGGGATATTGGGGTGTATTAGTTGGGGTATCACAAGTTGGATGAGGGAGGTAATAATCCCTCTTTACAAGACACTGGTTAAGCCCCATCTGGAGTACTGCATGCAGTACTGGAGGCCACACCTTCACAAGGACATTAACCAAACTGAGGCAGTCCAGAGAAGGGCAGTCAAAATGGTGCAGGGACTGCATCAGAAAACATATGAGGACAGATTAATGGAGCTCAATATGTATATCCTAGAGCAAAAGAGGGAGAGAGGTGATATGATCGAAACATTCAAACACCTTAAGGCATTAACAAGGTGAAAGAGTCAGTCTTGGGCAAGGTTTTGGAGGGCATTATTAAAGACCATATTGGTGAACTCTTAGTAGGCAATACTGATATAACACAACATGGGTTTACACAGGGAAGATCATGCCAAACTAACCTGCTGGATTTTCATGGTAAAGTTAGTAAAGCCCTGGACAATCGAGATGCAGTGGATGTTATCTTTTTGGATTTCTCAAAGGCCTTTGACAAAGTCCCACATGGGGAACTTACAGATGCCCTAATTGATCAGAGAGTAAGTGGAAAGATCACTAGGTGGGTCGTGTCTTGGATAACAGATAGGAAACAGCGAGTATGCATCAAAGGCTCATATTCTGGTTGGGAGGAGGTGACCAGAGGAGTGCCCCAGGGGTCAGTGCTTGGCCCCTGCCTCTTTAATATTTGCATTTCAACATTAAATACATCATCGGGGATATGGTTGTCCAAATTTGCAGACGATACCCACATTGGACATATAGTTAACAATTATGAAGATTGTAATATCTTACAAATTGCTTTAAAAAGAGCTAGAATGTTGGGCAAATACTAAGAAGCTCACTTTTAACACCAATAAATGCAATGCTATGCATTTTGGAAAAAATAATTCATAAGCCCACTATGTGTTGGGTGGTAGGGTATTAGGAACAGTGCAGGATGAGAAGGATCTTGGTGTTAGAGTTAAAAATGATCTGAGCCCTAATTTACGCTGTCAACAGGTTATAAAAAAGGCAGGTGGTATACCGCATTGTATAAACAAGCATATTAAATGTAAGAAGAAAGAAGTGATGCTGCCCCTGTACACCTCCTTGATGAGGCTCCATGTGGAGTACTGTGCACAGTTCTGGGCACTGGGGGATAAGGGTGTTATAAAGGCGATTGAGAGGGTCCAGAGGAAGGCAACCAGAAGGATAAAAGAGGTAAGAGGTTTGGACTATAATAATAGGCTTACGAAACTAGGCCTGTACCCCCTGGAGTATCACAGGCTGAGGGGAGACATGTGCATGATATATAGGGCACTTGAAGATATACTTTTAGGGGAACAATTACGCCTTGCATGTAGGGAACAAGTATACAATACTAGAGCACATCCCCTACAGTTGGTGGATGAATGCTGTAGAACAAAGAAAAGAAGGATGTGGTTCTCAGTAAGAGTACCCAAGATATGGGAATGAACTTCCAATTGAGGTAGTAGCCAGCAGCAACATGGATACATTCAAGTCATGTCTTGATACTCATTTTAGTATTAATAACATCCTGGGCTATGTGTGAACTTACGGTGAGCAAAATGGACAATAGTCTTCAAAGCTCTGTGACACCTATGATACCTACGAACATGTTTCAATATAAGAAAAATAGCAGGACAAGAGGACACAGCATGAGATTACAGGGAGACTGATTAAGGGGTAATGTAAGGAAGTTCTTTTTCACAGCAGGGTGGTGGATGCATGGAACTGCCTACCTCAGGAAGTGGTGGATATGAATACAGTGCAGGGCTTCAAATAGGCATGGGACAGGCATAAGGCAGCAATATAGATGAGTATGAGTAGACAGGCCATTGACAGAGCAAAGGCCGATGGCACATTCATAAGGTAGAAAAAGAAATGGGCAGACTGGATGGGCATTGCGGTCCTTATCTGCCATCAACTTCTATCTTTCTATGCTTCTATGTATTTTATAGCCATCAAAAAATATGGCAGCTGCGTATGTTTCTTTTTGAATTTGACCTTTGATCCAGGTGAGAAGCCAACTTTCTGTTTACAGGTTGCCATCCACTTTGGGGTGTTGTCTTCAGTGTCCGGTGATCCATTTATGCCGATTGACATAGTGGAAGAGATGTCTGAATCAATATTGGCACTGGTATCCCCTCTTGCTTTTGGAAGCAAGTGAACAGAATCTGTTATGAAGAGGAAGAGATTTGGCAAATGCAAATAGAGAGAAAGTAAGCAAAGTTCAGTTTTGAAGGGATCGCCTGCGAGATATTTCGGTGAAGAAAGGAGGAGGTAGCATAGCTGACACTTCAGGGGCATCCGAAGGAAGCAATAGTGCCATGATCTCAGATGCGGCAATTGGGAACAAGTCTGAAGCAACTGGGGCAGCATGCATAGGTAGAGATAAAGTAGTGGAAGAGTCAGTAAGCAGGACGGTCAACAAAGGATGTCCCACAGAGATAGCCAAGGATTGGATGTTTGCTGCTGGCAACTGTAAAGAAAGCCCAGAATTCAGATCATTATCAGGCTGCATAGAGGTAGTGAGACTATCATCAAGAGATGACCCTGCAGGTTTGTTGTGAGCCGCCCACGGGAAACTGCAGAAGGAATGACCCACCACTTGGCAAAGATTGCATGTCATCCTGTTATGGCATTTCTCCGCTATATGTCCATGTTCCAAACAAAGGCTACACAGTTGTTGGTCACAGACATTATTAAGACAGTTGAGACAGCCACATTTAAAACAAGCCGTCGGTTGGCTTGAGAAGAAAAAAAACTCCACGATCGTGGCCCAAAAAAACTATTGGGAAGATGAGTTAGTCCAGTGTCTTTATACTTCAACCTCCAAGTTCAAATCCCATATTTGTCCAGTTTCTTGCCTGGGCAACTGAGCACCTCACAGCATTGTTTAACGCAATAAGTGATGTTCTGGATGCTCACCCCTTCATTGCAGAACATCACTGTCACCATACGAGTGGTAGGTCTGGTGAGGGGGACTGACGAAAAAGACAACCAAAGCTCTGAATACCATAAGGAATTGTACTTCATCCAAAACTGATACAATGAAGAGTGAAGCTGGAAAATTACATCATAAAATACTGATCCAGAGACATACTGTAGATATTGGCGAAGATGTCGTCTGGAACAAATCCAAGGGATTTCATTAAAAGCCATTTGAGTGCATTTCCCCGCAGGGCAGGTGTGGGCTGTGTTGTGAAAAGGTCCACATGCTTAAATGGAGCATCCTGGGGGTTTATGCAATGGAGCAGTCGGAGCAGAGGCGTCATCGAAAGAAGGTAGTGCTGAGGCTGCTGATGAAACCAGATCAGGTAGCACAGCACCATGCCTTGAAAGAGGTTGTGAAGCAACAGACTCTGAGTCAGCCCAGGAAAGCTGTGATTGGTGGTCCAGTGATGGAGCTGTGGCATTCCGTGGGTGTGCCTCACATGGTGATTCACAAGTATCAACATGAAAAACAGGCATAATGGTCAGGTCTGGAATCCAGGAATGGCTGTCTGGGCACATAATCCAGCCCACCTTCCGTAGTGCCTGTTCTGGGCTTCAACCAGGTTTGATGGATAACAGCTGCTTGTCTGGAGGATGAGGTGGAGTGCCCTGGTGCTGTCCTGCCAGAGGAGTTGGAGGTCCCAAGTCAATTGGGGCTGTCTGAACTGAATCTGGCATTAACACATTAGGTACCGAGGTACTTGGAAAATCAGCATAAGTCCCAGCTTTGTACAGAGGATCAGGTTCCATCATGAAAGAAGAGAACTGAGTGGGGAATACCCAGGGATTGTCCAGCACAGCAGCATGTCAATCAGCAGCAAAAGGTTGAGCAGGTGTAACAAGAGGCAGTGAGTTTGAAGCCATACTCTGTAAAAAGCATATTAAAGGGATTAGGGTCACTCCAAGCTGAGCCTTTGAGCCATCAGCAGAAGGGGCTCTGGTGAGCATCTAGCCTACTGGAAGGGATACCACAGACACCAAATGCAGGCAATGGAACTGCAGAGAATGTCCCCTGCCCTGCCCAAAATCATGCAACTGTACCCTGGTGACACTCCTTTGGAGAAACTGGTAGGCGGTGGAGCCATGGTCAGTGAAGCTGTGAAAACACTGCCAGCAACAGAAGGTGCAGAACAAGTGTACAAATAGTCAGTAGTAATGTTTACCAGAGTATCAAGGATTATCCCAGTGTCCATGATGTCAGAGGCAGAACCTGGAGGGAGAGGAGCTTTCCGGTGTAGCAGAGTCCCAGCCGAAAGCAACTTTGCAAGGTCAGGTATCAAAGGTTCAGCCACATCAAAGAAATCCTGTTGTTCTGCTCATGTGGGCGGACTTGCAGCCGAAGGCAGGATCCTTTCAGTTCCAGGACTGACACTCTCCATAGGCTGAGACGTCTCCGTAGCATCAAGCATCCACAGCAAATGTGCCCTCTGTGTTCAGTCCAGTAAGACATTGTGAGTTGTCCAGTAGAGTATCAGCTGGTGTAGAGGCAGAGTTCATTTCTGAAATGACTCAAGTAGGTAGCAGAGGCAATGCCAGAAAGACATGGGCTGCCTTGGATACCGGTGGAAAAGTTGCAGATACAAGCAGCAAGGGTGTAACACCAAATGGTGTAGACAAATCAGTCCCCAACCAAAGGGCAGGTGGCTGCTGAAGTCCATCTCACTCTCCAATGCCAAGGTTAGCCATCTTGGCAGACAGTTGCAGGGTCCCCCTACTGGCAAGAGTAGGGAAATTTCCCTGTTGTGAACAGTAAAGCAGGTGCGCTCATGGAATGATGGAGCTGATGAATTATCGGTGGCAGGTAACGCTCATACAGACATGCAAAAACATTGCTACACACGGCTGTGGAAAAATCACACAAAGTTAATCAATTTCCATTCAACGGTTACCCTGGCTCTTCAAGGGATCTAGCCCTGTTCTTCAGGGGGTGGAGTCAGATTTGATTGCATGCGTTTAAGTGGAGTAATGATAAATGACATGTATGTCACATGATTCAAGTCAATTAAACATTCCTTTCACCTAAATGTTTAATTGACTCGAATCATGACACATACATGTCATTAATCATTACTCCATTTAAACACATGCAATTAAATTTGACTCCACCACCTGAAGAAGAGGACTAGATCTCTCGAAGTGCTGGGGTAACCGTTGTATGGAAGTGGAATAAATTTATGTGATTTTGCTAGAGCCGTGTGTAGTGCTGGTTTTGCTTGTGGTTATGAATTTCCCCATTCACTAAAAATACCACCAACAGCTTAATCTGATTCAGCTTCAGTTGCTTATCATCTGTATTTCCCCCGAGACAAAGCTGAAAATAGGCAGAATTGTCTAGCCCTTTCCTGGTCAATGAAAACTATCTAAATAACTAAGTAACCATAGCCCTGGATAGAACACCTCTCTCTGATGAGAGGGTACTTAAGTCTAGATAAATGTTGTCTATTTTGTTTTTTAAGAAAAAAACATGGATTATGTGGGGCAAGAAGTTAGTTCTCCCTCCATGTACAAATTCATGAAAGAGTTCCAGCTGCTGTGACTCTCTCTCTCCTTTAAAAGACAGGTCCCCCTCATACAAGAGTTCTCCTGGCAAAGACGGATAATTGTGCCAGATTTTATCGAACTGCAAGTGGTAACTTATGATGCAAACTTGTTCTGTTTCCTCCTTATTGTGCTTTGGCCCCCTTCAAACTCACTTCAGTTGTGGCCCAAGTCCTTACGATTCAAACCAGGGCCCCATAAATGGCCAGTACTTTAATCAATATAGTGCCTCCTGTGACTCCACGGCCATGTTAAAAGGAGGAAATCTCCTCCAAAAGTGTAAAACAAAATAATCATTTTAATAACAATGTAGCTACAAGAACCAACTTTTCAGTGACAAGAAGCAAATAATCTCAGCAATGTTCAATAACACATGGTTTTAACTTTTCACTCCAATATGATACATAGCCCACTTATTATTATAATCAGACTCTGTGCAACATGAGTGGGGGTACAAATGTTACAATAACGAAATGTTTTTGTTGCACAAAGAACCAGCCTCCAAGATACTATAATATGTTATATTTTGTTGGTTCAGTTCTAGGGTTGCCATGGCAGTAAGGGAAAAGAGGCTGGCCTATAGAAAATTCAGTAAGAGCAAGAGAGAGGTGGATAGGGAAAATTATCTAAGGTTGGCTAGTGAAAGAAGTAAGGAAGTCCGGCGAGCAAAGGCACAGAAGGAGCTGCAGATAGCTGAAGGAATTAAGAATGGGGAGAAGGCTGTCTTTCACTATATAAGTGAGAAAAGGGACAAGAAGGAAGGGATTGTTGGGTTTAAGAAAGGGGTGGAGTGGATGGAAGATAATGGGGTAAAAGCATAGATACTAAATGAATAATTTGGTTCTGTCTTCACCAGGGAGGATGGACCAGTGCCTTCAGGAAGGAAAGAGGAGGGGGGGGAGACACATATGTAGTGATAGAGGAGGATAGAGTAAGGGAGAGTCTGCTGGAATTGAAAGTGGACAAATCACCGGGCCCGGACAGAGTACATCCAAGGGTACTAAAGGAACTGGCCCAGAAGGGTAGCCAGTCAAAATAGCGAATACAAAAATACCTGAAAGTCAAAACAGCAAATGTCAAAATAGCGAATAACACTAAGTAGTGACTCATAATTACATTGCTTCGAATATGTCATTCTCTCCACCATCAATGAGTGGCACAAAGTTATAATATTTAAAATGGGGGGTATGGGGGGCACAGCCCCCGCATATGTCACACGTGATCATCCCAAGAACAATTGTTAAGAGGACTGGCAGTAGCTGTTATGTGCTTTGGCATTCGCTATTTTGACAAGGAACCACTGAGGAGCTGGAACGGCCATGGGCAGACCTATTTAATAGTTCACTAGAGTCAGGTGTGATACCGCAGAACTGGAGAACAGCACATGCAGTGCCTCTCCACACAAGCGGTCCCAAGGATGATCCAGGGAATTACAGACCAGTCAGTCTGACCTCCATTGTGGGCAAGCTCATGGATCCCATACTAAAGGAAAGGTTGGTGTAATATCTAGAGGAGCACGGTCTCCAGGATGAGAGGCAGCATGGGTTCATGGGGAGTAGATCATGTCAACCAAATCTTACTGACTTCTTTGACTGTGTCACTAAGACAGTAGACGGGTCAAGCAGTAGATAGATAGAGGATGTCCTGATCTATCTTGATTTCAGCAAGGCCTTTGACACTGTGCCCCACAAAAAGTTGATCAGGAAGTTGGTGGATCTTGGAGTTGGGGAAGAGATGGCCAGATGGATGGAAAACTGGCTGAAAGACAGAAACCAGAGGGTGGTTGTGGGGGGTGAGTTACTTGGCACCAGAGAGGTAACCAGTGGGTCCCACAGGACTCCATGCTGGGATCGGTGTTGTTCAGTGTCTTCATCAATGACATTAAGGGTGGCATTAAAGGTAAAATGTGCCTATCTGTGGATGACAGCAAGTTCTGTGGGACAGTGGAGACAGCTGAAGGGATACAGGACCTACAAGAGTATCTGGAATAGCTGGGGATGTGGTCCAGGATCTGGCAGTTTGGCTTCAATGCCAAGAATGCAAAGTTATGCATATTGGAGCCAAGAATCTCAGGACAGAGTACCACTTGGGTGGAGTCAGAGTATGTGCATCTCAGGAGGAGAAGGACCTGGGAGTGATGATCACTAGTGACCTGAAGCACTCCACACAGTGCAAGAAAGCAGCAGCAAAGGCAAACAAGATCCTGGGATACATAGCTAGGGGGATGAGTAGTAGGACAAAGGAGGTTATATTGCCCTTGTACAAGTCAGCTGTAAGGCTGCATCTAGAGTATGGAGTTCAATACTTGGTGCCCACACCTCAAAAAGGACATTAACCTGCTGGAGAAGGTCCAGAGGAGGGCTACAAAGATGATAGCTAGTCAACAGGGCAAGGCATATGAGGAGAGGTTGAGGGCACTGAACATGTACTGCCTGGAAGACAGGAGAGAGAGAGGGGACATGACTAGGACCTTCAAGTACTTGAAAGGGATAAATAAGGTTGAGAAGGAGAGTCTCTTTAAGCTAAGTGGCAACCATAACACTAGGGGGCAGTTTTAAGCTGTAGGGTAGGAGGCTTAGGAGGGAGGTCAGGGAGCACTTCTTCACAGAGAGGGTGGTGGACACATGGAATGCACTGCCAGAAGAGGTCATGTAGTTGAAGACAGAGGGCGGCTTTAAGACAGGCTGGAATAGGCATAGGGGAAGGTAAGGATCATGGGTAGGGAAGATGGGAGGAGTGGGAAGGGAGGGCAGGGATATTACCTGAAAGAGCTTCTGGTTCCTTACTGCCCCAGGTGATTGCTCCACTTGGCAGATGAGGGGTTACTAGAGATTCCAAGGGTATCCTTAAAATCATCGGGGGCCCGTGCATTTATGTATGCGGCCCCTGCCCTTTGGAATTCTCTACCCCGACAGCTTCGGGAGTGCATAACCGTGGGGGGATTTAAACTGGTCTTGAAAACCTACATATGGCACCAAGCCTATGCTGTTTGATTTTATTGAAGTTATGGAATGTTACTGCTAGCTGTATTTAATTGTGCTATACTGTATCCTGCTTTTATCTTTTATTGTTAAAGCGCCTTGATATTTGAAAGGTGCTGTACAAATAAAGTTATTATTATTATTAGCTCAAGCTGTGGACCCTGCAATATGAGCAGACTTAATAGCCCAAAGGCCTTCTTCTGCCGGCTTCTTCGTATGTTTGCTGTTAGGAAGTACAAAATTAGTAACATGAAGGTTAGTTACATCACAGTTGAATACTGATCCAATTAGAGTGCAGCCCTGATGACATCATAGTAGCCCTGTGCAGTACTGAAGCCAGCAGTTGAAATCAAAAGGAAACAGTTAAAGGGGACAGGAATCGCTTGTTCATAAGTTTTATTAATTTGAAGTTGTGTGTGTCTTACATCAATTGGATTCTACTGTTTTTTCATGTCTTATTTGGACTGTTTTATGAGTTTTATCAATTTTCCATTTTTCTGACTGGGTTAGCTGACACTCATCAATCTGTAGAGTCCCGAGTCACTGAACTGTCAAAGATGTCATTTTATGATGTAACGGCTTTTGAGATCAATCTGCATGCGATCTGTGCACAGACTGTCATCGTGGGCGAAATTGAACAGTTATGGTACTTATGGAGTTTTATTTAATACAAAGTGCTGCTACTGTATTTTTTCTATTTTTTCGTATTGAATGTAGTCTTTTTTTTTTTTTTTAATTACTCTGGTGCTAACTGCTTTTGTTGTTGTAACCTGTACTTGTTTCACATATAGACTGCATTGAACTGACCCACATACTGTCTACATGTCCGGTAGTTCATAATAGCCTTTAGTATAAATCTGTACTGTTTTTGTTTCATCTTCAGTGTTACTTCACGAAGGGTAGTGTCCCACTTGGTCCCAATCGCCAATCAGAGAGCATTTATTTCATAGCCTTAGCCCACTGTCCCACCCCAGGTCCTCGCCACAACCCAATCTTCAGTAATTTTATTTTTAGCTACTACTTGTCTCAGTCCCTCACCCCCTCCCCCAAGTTTGACATGCAATACCCAGAGTAAATCTCAGTCCATGGTAGTGTGAGGCCCCTCTACACCTCCACTACCCACTCAGAACTCCCTCTCCTCCACTTGAGTGCCAGTTCATGACAGCCTGCACCATCACGCACTCTGCAGCTGCCCACCAACTGAACTATGAATGTACGCAACTTATTCATAATAAATAGCTCAGTTAGCGGGCAGCCGTGGAGGTGAGAGGAGGGCTGGGCTGCTCGCCAAGTGGCAGTCTTGTGTTGGGGGGGTTGCCTTGGTGGGTGGTGCCCACTTAACTACAGTTGTAATTGCGTCCTCCCGTTTGAAATGCAGTTGATGATTGACTGTTGTCTCTAATGGGTTGGGGCCCGGGTCTACAGTGGGATTGAGTATGTATTTAATTGTTTGCAGAGTCTGGTTGCTGTCTTTTTTATGTTTTATTTTTCGGTATCCTTCCAAGCCTCTCAATATTGCTTGTCCATGGTATAGTCAGATGTAAACGATCGCCTTCACAGACATCTGCAGCATCAAATCGTAACTGTCTTGGTATGTCATTCGTAATGTAATTAAAAATATGTACAGAAACTGTAGATTTAGTGTCCCTACACAGAACAAAAATTAGAAAATAAAGAGTGAAACTGTGTGAGAAATTTTATATTGCACTTGATATCTGCAACAAACATGCACTTTTGCTTAATTCTGTGGGAGGTGAAACTAACCACCCTTGGTAATTGCTTTTTATTCACATTTATTTAGTGTTTAACCAAGAAGGGGCTTGTAAACTCTGTTTATCTTGTTAGTAACTTCAGAAGGATTTAAATACTGCATTTGGGTAGGTCCTTGGAGGTAGCTAGATTGTCTACTAGGATTTGCTGACAGTTAAACTATTTTTAAATGAATTACAGTTGGCTGAGGAGTTGAAAAGAAACTTGCAAACTCTGCTTATCTTGGAAGTAACCTCATAAGTGTTTGAATACTGCATTCTGGTTGTCCTTGGGGGTAGCTGGATTGACTACTAGGATTTTGGGACAGAAACTATTTTAAATAATTTACTGGTGCGTAGGAGTTTGTGATAGTTAAACTCTTTTAACAGAGTTACTGGGGTTAAGGAGTGGTCACAGAAAACCTGCAGTGTAAAACAGGAAAAGACAGTCTTTCAAGCAACAGAGGTGGTGGATCTAGGTTTACATTTGTTTGTTACAATTCTTAAGATTTTCAGTGCAGGAAGAGTTTAAAGCACAGCTGACTTATTTTGGGACTGACAGCTCTCAGAGCACAAAACCACGGCCTGTTTTGGGGCTGGGAAGGTTTACCTGTGTCTGACTTGGATGTGTGGATTTTTCTCTGTTTGATTAGCAGGGTATTTCTCTATCAAATTGTTGTGTAGGGCATCTTGCTGACAGGAAGGCACTCATTGCAGCAGTGGGTCAGAGCTTTTAGCTGATTGTTTTGCGAGGGCACAGTCTTCCGGGAGTCTTTCTGGAGGCTGAGATGCTGCCCTATTTGCAGACAACTCTCTGCCCTGAGGGAGGAAGTTGCCCGTCTTCAGGCCACACTGGACAGTAGTACAGGGACCTTCCCCAGGCCACACTGGACAGTAGGAAGGAACCTCCCATCCAGGGAGCACCACAGCCACCACCACTACCTCAGAGGTATGTAAGAAAACACAGCAGTTGGACCACAGTGGGCTCAGGAAGGGTGAGGATGGTGGAACAGAGGCACACCCAGTCAGTTGTTCCACTCCACAATCCATACACCATTCTGGGAGCATAGCTCCCCATGGATGCACCCACAGAGGAGACTAAGGAGGCTGAGGACAGCTGTCACAAGGGAGGCCCACAGGAAGGAGGCAGAGGACACCACAAGGAAAGGAAGCAGCTCCTGGTGGGGACCCAATTATTAGGGATAGAACTGGGAGGAGCTAGGAAAACTGGAAGGTGCCTGCCTGGTGCCATGGCTTGAGGGACAGGAAGCGATCCTCAGGATCACGACAACAGCTGCAAGGGATTCTGAGCTGGACGAATTTTCCACCTAGGGATAAATGACTTGGCTCATCATGAGGTTAGAGCAGTGCAGGAGGACATTGCAGAGTTGGGGAGGGGCCTAAGACAAGTAGCACACACAGTATCCTTCTCAGAGGTGCTGCCTGTCAAAGGCATGGGGAGGCGAGGGTAATGGCACCATGCAGTTTAATGAATGGTTGAAAAATGGTGCGGAGCACAGGGTTTGGCTTCATTGGGGACTGGGGTTCCACCTGAGGACACCAGCCTATACTGGCAGGATGGTCTGCATCTGTCCAGGAAGGAACAAGTCTTTTGAGCAATCGGTTTAAATGCTTCATTGGCAAGCTTTTAAACTAGTCAAAGGGGGAGGCACTGACATGCAGCAGAAAAATCCCAGCCTCTCCCTACAAAACAGGGTACTAAATGAGAAAAAGACCGAGGTAGAACGGTCAGTGGGGGATGCTGCAACAGAAGGTAAAGCCATCAAAAAATGGAGAGCAATGAGTACCAATGCCCGTAGTCTAGGTAACAAGCTTCCTGAATTAGTGGCCTTGATGGAGGAGGAACATCTGGATATCGTGGCAGTCACAGAAACATGGTACACACAAAACCATGACTGGGATGTAAACATACCAGGATACACTATCTACAGGAGGGACAGGAAGGGTAAAAGAGGAGGAGGAGGAGGAGTTCTTTACATAAGGGAAGGAATAAAAGCAACAGAACAAAAGGGTAAACAGGGAGGAGAAGAAGCACTGTGGGTAAATTTGGAGACAGACAATGGCACCACAATCCGCAAGGGTTGTATACAGACTCCCTTCTCAGGGGGAGGAAATGGACAAGGAAATGATAGAAAGTATACTTAGAATGGCAGAAAAAGGGGAGATATTGCTGATGGGTGATCTGAATATGCCAGATGTTAACTGGAGTGCAGTTGCAGCTGCCACTTCGAAGAGTGCAGTTATTCTAGATGCCCTACAGGGGGCATGCCTTAGACAACTAGTACTGGAGCCCACTCGAGAGGGAGCAATATTGGACTTGATACTCTCAAATGGAGATGGAGAGGATCACAGATGTAGAAGTGGGTAGCCATCTGGGAACTAGCGACCATCGAACAGTATGGTTCACAATAAACACAGCAATAGAGTCAAGCCACACAAAGACAAAAGTACTGGACTTTAGGAGGGCTGACTTTGCCAAAATGGGTGAGTGCCTAAGGAATGCACTAGCAAATGGGCAGGAAGGAGGGGTGGAAGAACAATGGGGAATAATAAAAACTGCCATCACAGAGGTAACGAGCCTTTGTGTGAAGCAAATAAACAAAACAAGACGATGTAAGAAACCACTATGGTTCTCAAAGGAAGTGGCAGGAAGGTTCAAGAGAAAAGAAAGCATTCAGGAAGTACAAGGAATCGCAGAAGGAGCAGGACAGAGAACTGTATCAGTTAAAGCAAAAGGAGGCTGGGAAGGTAGTCAGAACAGCAAAGGCCCAAACCGAGGAAAAGATAGCCAACCTCAGTTAAGAAGGGGATAAAACCTTTATAGGTACATCAGGGAGCGAAGGAAGGCCAAGGGAGGGATAGTGAGGCTTAATAAACGGGAGGGAGGGTGGGCAGAGGAGATCTGAAAAGGCAGAGATACTAAACAAATATTTTTGCTCAGTATTTACAAAGGAAGAGGGGAGGTACATAAAACAAACAGTAGTAACACTCTGGATACAGAAGCTCAAACCGCCCATTTACAGAAGAAAGGGTTCTGAAAGAACTCTTAAAACTGAAGGTGGACAGAGCAATGGGGCCTGATGGGATTCATCCCAGAATTCTAAAAAGAACTAAGGGTAGAACTAGTGACACCACTGACTACCCTTTTAACAAATCATGGAGGATGGGGTGGTACCCGAGGACTGGAGGAGGGCAGATGTGATTCCCTTCACAAAAGTGGGAGCAAGGCAGAAGCAGGAAACTATAGACCTGTTAGTTTAACCTCAGTGATAGGAAAATGATGGAATCACTTCTAAAGGAAAGAATTGTCGAGTATCTAGAGGTCAGAGGGCACAGGACCCTAGGCAGCATGGATTCACAGCGGGAAGGTCATGCCAGCCTAATCTGATAGATTTCTTTGACTGGGTGACCAAAGTAGTAGATCAGGAGGAGCTGTGGACATGGCCTACCTAGACTTTCAAGGCATTTGACACAGTCCCACACAAAAGATTAATATACAAGTTAGCCAGCCTGGAGTGGGTCCCAAGATGACAGCCTGGGTAAAGAATTGGTTGAAGAATAGGACACAGAGAGTAATAGTAAATGGAGTCCACTCAGAAGAAAGGAGGGTTACTAGTGGGGACCGTAGGGTTCAGTATTAGGACCGGTCCTCTTCAATGTCTTTATAAGTGCCATTGCGGAAGGACTGGAAGGAAAAGTATGTCTCTTTGCAGATGACACTAAGATCTGCAACAGAGTTGATGCACAGGGTGGGGTGGAAAGGATGAGAAGGGACTTGGCAAGGTTAGAGGAATGGTCAAATGTATGGCAGCTTAGATTCAATGCTAAGAAGTGCAAGGTAATGCACCTGGGAAACAAAAACCCAGGGGAAGAGTACACAATGGGGGGTGAGATACTAACAACAACAAAAATGGAAAGGGACCTGGGGGTAGTCATATCGATGACCAAAGATGGGCAAACAATGTGAGAGGGCAGCAAGGAGGGTTGGGGGATACTGGGATGCATAGGAGAGGCATCACCAGTAGAAAACAGGAAGTTATTATCCTCTGTACAGACAGCTGGTGAGACCCCATCTGAGTACTGTGTGCAGTTCTGAGACCCAATCTCTGCAAAGACATAGACAGGATGGAAGCTGTCCAGAGGAGGGCACTAAAATGGTGCAGGGTCTGCACCGGAAGACATATGAAGAGAGACTTAAGGAGCTTAATATGTATAGCCTCGAGGAAAGGAGGGAGAGGGGGACATGATAGAAACTTTCAAGCACCTCAAGGAATCAACAAAGTCCAAGAGGGTAGTATCTTTCAAAAAAGAGGTGTAAGAACAAGAGGGCACAATTTGAAGATAGAGGGGGCTGCTCAGAGGTAATTTAAGGAAGTATTTTTCACAGAGAGGGTTGTGGATGCATGGAACGGCCTTCCGGGGGAGGTTGTGGAGTCAAAATCAGTGGTGGAATTCAAGCATGCATGGGATAGTCATAAGGCAATTCTGGGGGGTGGGGGTAGGAAGAAGTAGGCTGCTGGTTAACTAGGATCTGCAGCTTATCCAGTAGGTAGGGAAATGGGCAGACTGGGTGGGCCAAGTGGTCCTTATCTGCCGTTAAATTCTATGCTTCTATGAAACTTTTGCTACTCCACTGCATGAGATTGAACCCAGTGCCCTTTACCCTAAAGGCGTATGTACAATCCTCTGAGCCATGAGACTGAACCCAGTGCCCTTTACCCTAAAGGCGCATGTACAATCCTCTGAGCCATCAGCTCTGCCTGATGTATTGTCTGTTTTTTTTTTTTGTTTTTTTTTTTACTTATATTCATCAACATTGGTTGTGGCTGAACTTGAAAATAATTGTGTGTTGTTTCTGTTATTTTCTTTTTGAATTTTAGCAACAACAAAAAAACAGACACTTCATCAGGCAGAGCTGATGGCTTGGAGGACTGTGCATATGGCCCTGGGGCAAAGGGTCCAAAGCTTGATCAACTGCAGTGGAGTTTACAAATCTTCACTAATTATATATATATATATATATATATATATATATATATATATATTTCTTCTGTGTAGGGGCACTACATCTACTGTTTCAACACATATTTTCAGTTTAGAATTTTACTTAGCTTAGTCAGTCTGCCATACTTCTGCATATGTGCCTGTTCATGGTGAATAGGACCACTGATGGGACGGGGGAGGCCAGGTATCATTCACCTACACTTATGACAGTATCCTGACAATGGGTACTGCTGCACAGTTTTGGAAAGTCAAACTGTGTAGTCACCACAATGATCCCTGCAACTTCTGTGGTGACGAGTGCCGCTCAACTGGCGATCACAGACATTATGCCACATATGCAGACGATCGCACGACAGGAACCCGGATGGTTGTGGCACTTAAGAGACACGCACAGTGCAATTGCCAATAGCAGTTCTACTCACACTGTTGATGGTATAGGGTGGCAAGGGTGCTGTCCACTGTCAAGCCCATTCTGATAATGGTTCACTGTAGTTGCCAGTGGTAAGCAGTGTCCAGAGGCAAGTACATCGTGTGCAATGGCCGATCCGGTGCCCTTGCAATGTACACAGTACACGAACAGGAGACAATACTAATGCAAAAGGGACTGTGAGCACAAGACAAATTACTGAGAAGCAGGGACTGCATGTGCCATGGAAAGAGTGGGTGAGAATAGTCGGAGGTCACTGAGGGAGGATGACGTCAGATGACTGAATGCATTGACAGCACTGTAGTTGAGGGTGGGGTGGGGGCAACTTTGGGGAACACAACGCAATATTGGTGGGGTAGAGGCAGAGATATTAGATGACATGGTGCATACTGTGTGTGTGTTGGGGGGGGGGGCAATGTCTCCTGACACAGACACTGCTGTAATGCAGACTAGCCAGTTTTTGGGTCACTGATGTGTACAATTTGGCATATCTACATATTGGGTGAGTTGGATTTGTGTCACCTGGTAAGGGACTATCCTGTCAGCGTTAAGATCTACTAGGTTGGAGGGGTGCATTCAAGACACTGATCCCCAGGACTACAGATCCTCTCGCATGAGTGTATAGGTCTCACTATGCTGAGATGGGGGGCAGATCGTTGATCATCACAAAAGGCAGTGGATGACGTCTGCACAGCAAGTGACAGGTGTCAAACCACTTTGTAGATACCACTCTAACATACAAAACAGCTGCATTTAAAAAAATATATATTTATTTTGTGATGGCATTCATCAAAACATCCAGATCATTCATTTGGACAGCATTGTTGAGCACCACAATACTACTGAGACTCAATTCGAACCAACAACGGCAAGAAAATCACATTTTTTAGATTAAAAATCTATCTGCACGTGGGACTCTCAGTGCCTTGTGGATTGCAGATACCTCAACAGTCATACAGAAAACAACAAAATAATGTAGTGCTACCTTTACTACTTTATTTACTACTCTTTACTTCTGGGGTGATATGATTATCTGACAGCTTCACACAAAAGTGTAACATTTATTTTATTTTGTCTAAAATTTGGTGACTGGGTAGGCCCACTGAGCCCCGAAGGTCCCTTTTTCAGGGGCGACCTGGGATAAATACAAGTTACTCACCTGTAACAGGAGTTCTAGGAATGGTATATGTTGTTCATTCACACTGTCTGGCAGGTTCCTTGCCGCTTTAAATCTTGCTGGAAGGTCTTCAAGCTGGCTCCTCCCACCCACCCGGGTGGTAAAACTCTCGGCTCCGCCCCATAATGCCAGATCTAGCCCCCTGGAAGCCAGGTTATGCATCGAGCCGGAGAGTGGGAGGGAAGTGGGTGGATGAACAACATACCATTCCTAGAACTCCTGTTACAGGTGAGTAACCTGTATTTCTAGGGGCATGGATACATTGTTCATCCACACTGTCTGGCAGACTCCTAGCTGTTCTCTGGGAGGAGGGAGGCAAGGCGCACAGCCCCTACTTAGGGAATAAAGACTGGAGAACCGAGGCCCCAAAACCAGCATCCCGGCGTGACTCAAGGTCGATGTGGTAGTGAGTGATGAAGGTGTGTGCTGACTTCCAGGTAGCAGCCCTGCAGATTTCCTGGAAGCAGCCACCGATGCAGCGGTATGGCGGGTAGAATGAGCTCTTATCCTTCTGGGAGGCTCCATGCCTGATAACCCATAGCAGAGATCTATGCAGGAGGTGACCCACCTGCCTATCGTCTGCTTGGCTGAAGGTCTGCCAGGTGCGGCTTCAGCGTAGGTGACAAACAGCTGGCGAACCTCTCCCTGAACTTCAGCTGTCCGCTCCTTGTAATAAGCGAGCGCTCTTCTAGGGTCCAAAGTATGGAACCTATATTCGGCCCCCGAGGTGTGATTGGGGTAGGACACTGGCAGAGTCAACACCTGGTTAAGGTGAAACTCCGACACCACCTTCGGAAGGAATTTCGGGTGGGGGTGCAGGACAACCTTGTGTCTGTGGAAGACCAGATAAGGAGACTCGATGGAAAGTGTCTGGAGCTCTCCCATCCTTCTGGCTGATGTGATAGCCACCAAGAAGGCGGTCTTCCACGACAGGTGAGAGATGTTACACCTGTGCATCGGTTCGAATGCCCTGCCCATGAGCTTAGCCAATACCAGCAGTAGATCCCACAGAGGTGGAGGTTCTCGCACCGGAAGGGATATGTGATCAAGGCCTTTGGAAAAGCACCTGACCACCTCCTCCTCCTCCTGCTGCTGCACCGACTGCTTCCCGGCCCACGCCCGGTAAGCAGAGATGGCTGCCAGGTGCACCTTAAGGGTCGATGACCGAAGCCCTTGCTGAGAAAGGGACCACAGGTAGTCCAGAATGCTTGCCAAGGAACAGGAGGAAGGGTCCAGGCCCTTGCCCTGACACATAATGGAGAATCTCTTCCATTTGAAGGCGTAGCATTTTCTGGTCGACTCCTTACTGGATGCCTCAACGATGTTGAGGAACTCGTCGGAAAGATCCAAGGCCTGGAACTCTAGCCGCTCAGGAACCAGGCCATCAGGTGCAGGGATCGAAGGTCCAGATGGAATACCTTCCCCTGATTGACTGAGATCAGGTCCGGGCGGGCTGGAAGCCGCCTTGGGAGCCTGAAGCTGAGACTGAGGAGATCTGGATACCAGAACTGGTGGGGCCAGTCTGGGGCTACCAGAATCACCTGTGCTTTGTCCCTCCTCACCTTGAGAAGCACCTTGTGGATCAAGGGAAATGGGGGAAAGGCGTAGAAGAGGCCCACGGTTCACGGCCTCGAGAAGGTATCCCCCTGCAGTGAGCCCTGCTAAGGGGGGCGGGCATGAAACAGTCTCAGCTTTGCATTCTCCCTAGAGGCAAACAGGTCCGCCTGAGGCGTGCCCCAGTGGGAAAAGAGATCTTGTACTACCTCCGGCAGGAGAGACCACTCGTGAGACGCAGCCCCTATCTGGCTGAGGGCATCGGCCAGGGTGTTGGAGGCTCCCGCCATGTGAATGGCGAGGAGATCCGCCTCCAGGCTGTGCACGAGTGACCAAATGCGGAGAGCTTCCCTGCACAGAGGCATGGAGCGCGTCCCGCCCTGGCGGTTTAGGTAGTACATGGTCGTGGTATTGTCTGTCTGGACCTGAACCACTTGACCCCACAGAAATGGAGCGAAGGCGGTGAGGGCTAGACGAACCACTCGAAGCTCCAGCAGGTTGATATGGCATCAGGACTCCCAAGGGGACCAGAGGCCGTGCGCCTGTGTTCCCCAGATGGGCACCCCAACCCATCAGAGAGGCATCGGTCCATAGAGAGACCGTCGGCTCGGGGCGGACAAATGGGATGCCCTCCTGCAGATGTGCTGGAATGGTCCACCACTGGAGAACATTCCACATCCCCTGGGTCACTGTCACTAGCTGAACCAGCGGATCGAAGTGCTGTGACCATTGGCTGGCCAGTCCCCATTGAAGGGAACGCATGTACCAGTGGGCCCAATGGACCACGCTGGTGCAGGCCGCCATGAGGCCCAGGAGGTGCAGGAAGTCCTGGGCAGGGCGCGATTGCCCAACCTGAAATGACTGGGCAAAGGAGGAAAGAACCTCGGCCCTGTCCACCGGGAGCCATGCTCTGGCTCGAAGAGAGTCGAGCTCTGCCTTGATGAAATGTATCACCTGCTTTGGCACGAGTTCTGACTTGGCCTCATTGATGAGGAGGCCAATCTGAGAGCAATCCCGGAGGGCCAGATCTCTGGACCGCTCCACTTCCGCTCTGGAGGGGGCTGCAATCAGCCAGCCGTCCAGGTAGAGGTACACCCAGACCCTTCAGCGCTGCAGGAATGCTGTCACCACTGCCATGCATTTGGTGAAGACCCTGGGAGGTAGGGAGAGGCCAAAGGGCATGGCCCGGAACTCGTAAAGGGATCCCTCCGCTCTGAAGCGGAGGAATCTCTGATGGGACGGACGGATTGGGACATGAAAGAATGCGTCCTGAAGGTCCAGGGAACAGAACCACATGCCTCATTCCAAGGATGGGATTATCTGAGCCAGAGTGACCATCCTGAAGGTCCGAGACCTTAGGAACTTGTTCAGGTCATGCAGGTCGAGAATAAGGCGCCAGCCCCCCATCCATTTTGGGACCAGGAAATACCTGGACACAAACCCCGGGTCTGGAGGAGGATCTGCTACCTTCCTGATCACCTCTTTTTCGAGGAGCAGGGCAATATCGGCTCGGCGGGCCGACAGCAAGGCTGCGGACCCCGTGGCCCCTGAGGGGTGACGGCTCGGAAGGGTGGGGCCTGCTCGAACTCCAGAGGCAGGCCCTTTCCTACCACCTCCAACACCCAGCGGTCCGTGGTGATAGCGGACCAGGCGGAAAGAAAGTGGCGGAGCCGTTCCCCCACGGGGGGAACCCAGGGGGGAGTGACGAGGTTGGGGGCGACACCCCTCAACCCAACACTGGGCAGGCATGGAGGAGGGACCGGCCAAGGGACCTCCTGGGCCTTTACCTCCCTGCTTCCTATTAGAGGAAGCTGTGGGCTTGGGTTTGGGAAGCCAAGCACGAGCCTGCTGGCCCTGGTGCTGGTGCTGTTGGGCCGGATGTGCCGCAGACGCAGAAGGCAGAAAGGACTTGTGCTGCTGCTCTCGGTGGCCTTTGTCCTTCTGGGCAGAGGTGACCGAGTCCAGAGTGGCATTGGACTTCTCGATCCGCTGGAGGTGACCTTCCACTCCAGGGCCGAAGAGGTTGGTCCCTAAGAAGGGGATGTCCGCCAATTTGTGCTGGGTATCCGCCGTGAAGGTGGATATCCTCAGCCATACTCTGTGGCACATGGCCACCGCAGCCACAACCTATCTGGCACAGGAGTCTCCTATGTCCAGAGCTGTTTGGAGCTGCTGCTTCGCCACCGCCCTACCCAGGTCCCGAACCTGCCGGACCGTGGTCTGCAGGTCGGCCGGGAGATGAGGGATCACCTCATCAGGGAGCCCATGAGGGCGTGGGAGAAAGTGCGCCATCAGCACGGCCAAGCTGTCCTGGCGGAGGCCAAGGGAGGACGCAGCATACACCTTGCACCCGGCATAGTCCAGCTTATTGGACTCCTTGTCGGGGGGCTTGTCCACGTCCCTAGCGTTCCCGGAATGCCGGAAAACGCTTTCGGTGACCAAACCCTCGGCAGAGGGGTGTTCCGAAACCCGGGCAAAGAGCCGGTAGGGACTGCATACTTCCTGGCCATCCTGACCGAGGGCACAGGGCAGGAAGCAGGCCGCTGCAAAAGCTTCAAGGCTGGGCCAACAATGGCCCCAGCCATCGGAAAGGCCTCCGTGTGGGAATCCCCTTGGTCCAGTATCTCCATCAGGGGAATACTTGGCCCGTTTGGATACGGGCTCGAGCTGCATCCCGGTGGACTCCGAGATGAACCGAAGCAAACCTATGAAGGACGATGAGCTTTCATCCAACGAGTGACCCCATGGAGAACTCCAGGTCAACCGGCCTGGAGAACAGGGAGGAGTCATCATCGGACTCAGAGGAGTCCGCGAAGAGCTGCCTAGGGCCTGAGCCACCCTCCACCTGCTGAGGACTATCGGGAGTGAGGGTGACTGACAACCTGTGAGGCAGGCCTTGACCCGACCGAGAGTCCTTGGTCAGCGCCCCCGATTTTGGTTGTGGAGAAGGAGGTTCCACCACAATCAGTGGGGCAGCAGGTTTCGGCCGACCAACTGGCCCAGGCTTGGGCATCTCGACTACGGCGAGGAGTTGTTTCAGCCGTTCAGGTGACAGCCACTTGATGGCCGGGGAAGGCATCGGTGTCGACTTGTTCCCAGACAGAAGTAACTGCTGCCACATCAGGTCCTCGTAGCGTCAAAGCAATTTGCGCCGAAGCGTCTCCTCTTCCGAGGAGGAAGATGAGGACAAGCGGCGGCGCCGTCTTCCTCGGTGCCGAGACTGACACCGTCGATGTCGGCGGGATTGGCTGGACCGAGAAGAAGTCCGAGACCGAGACTGAGATCCTCGGTGTTTCTGAGGATGGGTCTGGGAAGGGGCCGGGGACACCCGCTCTTCACTCGGCTCGGACACCTTAACCAGGACTGCTGCACCGGGGCACAGGCAGATCTCGGTCTCCACCGGGGAACCGTGAAGAAGGGTTGTCGGCTTCACCAGTCGACAGCTCCGTCCGATGGGTCGAGAAAATCTCGACCGCGCCGACAGGGAGTCTCGCCGCTGGCCTGACGGGACGCCGTGAAGCCAGCGGCCTTAGCCGCAACCTCGACCGAAGTCGACAGTCGGCTGTCCGGGGAAGGAGAGCTCTCCCGCTCCCACGAACGCTGAAGATGGGACTTACCCTTAGAATCCTTCTTTTTGGACCGAGAGGAATGTCCCGATGGCCCCTCTCCCTTCGTGGAAAGGGACTGGCAAAGCTCCTTGAACGAAGCTGAATACGAGGTGCCCAAAGACAGCGGAATAAATGCCGCAACCGAGGAAGAGGAAGATGCGACCTTGGCTGCCTCCTCCTCGAGGGTGATCATCTGCTGGAGCTGCTCAGCCGAGCCAGCTACCGAGGTAACCGCCCAACGGGCCTCCTTTGACTTAACCGGCAGGTAGCGCTTCTTGGGGCACCCTAGCTTTAACCGGGCAGCGCGATCCTCCAGGACGTTGGTCGAGAATGAACAGCATGACTTGCAGGCCTTCCGGTCGTGTTCTAGGCCGAGGCAATAGACGCACGTGGAGTGCAGGTCTGTCCTGGACATCTTCTACCCACAAGGGCACCGCTGAAATCCGGGAGTCGATTTGTCCATCGTAGCCGCGAGGGAGAAAGATGACCGAAGTCTTGAAAATTTTAAAATGAGTTTATGGTGAACCGAAGAATTAGGATCCAGTCTATCACGCAGAGCGTTAAGGAGGGAACCTGAGCTTCCAAGCGGTAAGGAAGATCTGGCGTCATGGGCGGAGCTGAGAGTTTTACCACCCGGGTGGGTGGAAGGAGCCAGCTTGAAGACCTTCCGGCAAGATTTAAAGTGGCAAGGAATCTGCCAGACAGTGTGGATGAACAACATATCCATGTCCCTAGAACTACATATTTTCATACAGAGAAAGACTTGGGTTAAAGAGTAGTTTCAGGTGTGTGAGCAGGTTACAGCCATGGTTATCATCATGTATCAGTCCTTACAAATATGTTGACAGTAGAATTAACAAAAGGTGCAGAAGAAATGTAATTTTACATGGTAAGCTCATTGTTTACTACTGGCATGGTTCAGTGGAAAGTTAGCTGTGGTACTATGCCTAGAGGGAAGCACCGTGGAACCTGATAAGGTGCTTGGAGGATCTGGATATTAGGAGGATAGAAGCAAGTGGGGGGGGGGGGTCATGAGCCTTGACAATGACAAGTGCTAGTATCAGACATATAGGCTTTGAGTCTGGTGCGGAAGCTCATCAGTGAGGAGGCTTCCTGCTCTAGGGGTGGGAATTTGTTTCACAGGTAGGGGGCTGAGTAGAAGAATGACCTGCCGCCAGCGTTAGTCCTGACTCTGGGAACTTCAAGCAGTGTATGTCCAGATGTCCATATGCTCCTGGGGTTATGTTTGAGTGCGGCAGTTCCAGCAATGCTGGGTGGAGCGGAAGGGCTGAGTAGCTTGAAGGTCAAGCAGAGCAGGGAGTAGTGGAGATGAGAGGTCAGTGAGGGCCAGCGTAGCCGGGCAAGTGTGTCCCAATGGTGCATTCGCGAGTGGTCCTGGGTAGCAAACCAGGCTACCTTGTTATACAGGATTTGCATTTGGTGACCTCCTGCTTGGCCATGCCCTGTAAGATTGGGGCAGCGTAAGTCAGGGTGGGGAGGAGGACACTTATGGAGATTGAGTTCCTGGCCTCAGGGATGAGTTGATCTTTTAGCCGGTACAGAGTACCAAGTTTGCAGTGTATGGACTTGGTGACCTGATCCATGTGGTACTTGAAGGTAAGGCAATGATCCAATGGTAGACCTAAGTATTTAAAGGAGGGCACAACCTCGATGTCGTTTCCCGAGAGAGCAGCGAGTTGCAGAGATTTAGACATGTCGTGTCCAAGGGCGTTGCGTCCGAATAGCATCGCCTTAGTTTTGCCTGCATTTAGGAACATTCTATTTGCTCAGCCAGGCCTTGAGAGATGCTAGGTCAGCTTGGAGAAGGGACCTAGAGCTGCAATGTTATCCAGGATCGGTAGATGGCGGTGTCATCCGTGTACTGAACAACGAGCTTCCCCACAGTAGAGGCTTGTGTCATTTAATAAATATGGAAAAAGGGTGGGCGAGGATGCGGGACCCTGTGACCCTCTGTGGCGGTAGAGACCCGAGGCGGACCTTCCAGATGACCTCTGGGGTCGGCCCGATAGGTAACTCCCAAACCATTTGAGGGCGAGGGAGTCTAGGCCAATTTTATCCAGTTTTAGTAGCAAGAGTTTGTGATCCACAAGGTTGAAAGCCTTGGACAGGTCTATAAAGATGGCGCCAGTGGGTTTCCCATTATCCACTGCTCTGAGCAAGTCATTCGAGAGATGGATGAGTGCTGTGTCAGTCCCATGGTTAGTTCTAAAACCATGCTGTGAACGTGCAATTAGCTGATGGGACTCCAGGTAGTCATGGAGTTGGCCATAGACCAACCTTTCCTGTAGTTTTGCAAGTGTACTGAGCAGGGAAATAGGCATGTAATTGCTTATGTTTTCCCTTGAGCCACCCTTGTGAATAGGGACCATGTTGGCCTGTTTCAACTGGTCCAGAACAGTCCCTTCAAGTAGGGATCTGTTTATGAGCCAGGTCACAGGTCTGGTGAGGGATGGGGTGCCAGCCTTAAGTAGCCGAGGGTTTATCCTATCAGGACCTTCTGAGCCTTTGTCTTTCAGAGCCCTCAGGAGGGAACATGGTGCGTGTGGACTACAGTTGCTATGGAATGCACAAATGGCAATGTCACCATTTGGCAGTCTCGCTCCATATGCCAGTGTTAAACCAGGGAGCCAGAAATGGGCAGCACCAGTACCAGCCATGACTGTATTTATTGCGTTATAGTAAAATAAAAAAAATGTAATCAATTACCACTGTAACTAATAAAGACAAAAAATAACAGTTTTTCTTATATTTAGACACAGGCTTATAACGTGGATTCAATTCTTTATTTAATTTTCTGTCCTCTTTAATCCTCTCACAAACCACAGAATTGAAAGTTATAATAAGTGAACTTACAGCACATTAACCAAATATGCAATAGCGTGACTGAAAATATGCAGTTTATCATCACTACATAAGTAAAAATACCACCAACTGCTTAATCTGGTTCAGTGTTAGTTGGTTGACATCTGTATCCCACCCCCCAACCCCCAGGGACGAAGCTGAAAATGAGCAGAATTGCCAACAAAAACTAACTGAACTAAACTGGTGAGGTGGCAGGATTTTCACACAGGTATTAAGTGGGAAACAAGAAATAATAACAAACAAAGCTATGAGAGGACACTATCAAGACAGTAACTGGCAGTTGGTTTCACTGCGGAGGGCCCTGGCTTCCTTGTGAGTGAAATATGAAGTACTTTGTTGTTTCTCTGCACTGATGGAGTATACCGATGGAACAGTGAACCCCTGTGTGCGAAGACCATCACAGTGACAGGAATTGGCCAATAGCCACGCGTTGCTGTGATGGTCTCAGCTGGCACCGGGGACTGCCTCATCGGAGTATCACCCCCTCCTCCGACACAACCCCAACCTGAAGTTAATAATCCAGTCAGGGGTGTGGGGGGGGTCGCAGCCCCCCAATAAAAGAAAGACGCATCTCCGACAGTGCACTGCTGACTCTTGGCACTGCAGCTGTCACTGTCGGGGATGTCAGCACTGTGACTGTCACAGTGCCATGATGGAGATGTGGTTACTATTGGTGAACCAATCAGGCATATTGAAACGCTTCTCCAGGGTTGATGCTTAGACTGGCCATGTTGTCGCTGATGAAAGCTAAGTATATACAAAACAAAAAGAAAGTAATTTCAGGTGTCTGCCTACCAAGCTCAGGTTCTGAATGGAATGATGAAGGCTCACAATTACAAATAAAATCATTATGGATGACTTTCAGGTCCATAAGGCGTGGAGAGATAAGGAGAGAGACCGGGTGGATTTGCCCTTCACGTTACACATGGGGAATCTCTCTGGATCGCTAACATACTGCTTGACCCAGTGTGCCACACATTTGCACAGCAAAAGATGCAGGATGTGCACAATCTGGCATTACTTGATTAACTTGTCTGCAGCTTAAACTGGCTATTTATTGTAAATAGTGATCATTAATAGTTAATGCAACTCTAGGGAATTGTGAGGCACAAGGAAAGTGAAATGCTATACGCCCCTAAAGGCAAATCAACCCCTGGAGTGCCTTAATGCTAGTATGAAAACGTTATTTGTAATTAAATGTTTTGACATTTTAAATTCAGATCGCTTTACTGTTTATGATAGTTTCCAGCTAGTAGTATATTTGTTTATTGACCATGTATGCATGCTAGACAACTGGATACCTATTTGCAGGTACAACCTGGGAGAGTACAAAAGAGCGGCAGGTTACAATAGAATCTAGACAGCTACATAAACAAGGCAGAAGGTGATAGGTTAGTAAACCACCATTTAGGTATCATGTTGCACTAACAACAGGAAACAATGCAAATCAATACAGTTACAAGGTAAATGAACAATATACATACATACATAAGCAGTGGCCAGTAACCAAGACTTGGAGTTAACGCTCTAAAATGCGAGTCAGCCAATTAGAATGCTCCATTTCCACCTGTTGTTTTATAATTCTCATTCTCGAATGATGGGATAGAAGAACAGAGTATACACTCCTGCATGACAGCAGCAGGCCAGTTAAGAGAATACAGGAGCTTTAAAAATATCTCCTCTTTAGGACGGAGGAAAGAGAGATGAAGAGCGGGGGAGATAGAGAGGGAGGGGAAGGGAGGGGGATCAGGATCATTGATGCCATGCAGCCAACCTTTTTATTTGAATTTTCTGACAGTATTCATGTTTTGAATTGTTTAGGACACTTACAAATGAAAATAAACTGAAATAAGGCGTGTTGATCTGGACTACTTGTTTTACTTGCTGACTTGCTTGAAGATTCCTATAAGCCTTTCACAGAGGTAACCTCGTATTGTAATTACTGGAAACAAAAAATGTAAGCACTTGATTAAGGGACCTGTATGATCCAAATGCTTGTGTTTTGTTACATCTGTCTGCAATAAAAACAGGTTACTCACCTGTAACAGTAGTTCTAGGAGTGGTATATGTTGTTCATCCACACTCTTTGGCATGTCCCTTTCCCCTTTAAATCTTGCCAGAAGTCTTCAAGCTGGCTCCTCCCACCCTCCCAGGTGGTATATACCTCGGCTCCGCCTCATGACACCAGATCTTAGCCCACTGGAAACAAGGTGATGCGCCTAAAGCCGGGGAGGTCGGGTGGGTGCGTGCGGATGAACAACATATACCACTCCTAGAACTACTGTTACAGGTGAGTAACCTGTTTTTCTAGGAGCGTGCATATGTTGCTCATCCACACTCTTTGGCAGACTCCTTGCAGTTCTCTGGGAGGAGGGAAGCAAGACACACACCCCCTACTTAGGAAACAGATTGGAGAACCGAGGCCCCAAAACCAGCATCCCGCCATGACTCAAGGTCGATGTGGTAATGGGTAACCAGGTAGCAGCCCAAAAGATTTCCTGGATAGGGATGTCCCTGGAAGCAGCCACCGATGCAGCAGTATGGCGGATAGAATGAGCTCTTATCCCTCTGGGAGGCTCCCTGCCCGCCAACTCATAGCACAGACCTATGCATGATGTAATCCATCTTGCAATGGTCCGTTTGGCTGCAGGTCTGCCAGAAGCAGCCTCAGCGTAGGTGACAAACAGCTGGCTAACCTCTCCCCGAATTTCCGCCGTCCTCGCCTTGTAGTAGAAGAGAGCACATCTAAGGTCCAGGGTATGGAGCCTGTACTCGGCGTCCGAGGTGTAGTTAGGGTAATATACCGGCAGAGTCAACACCTGGTTAAGGTGAAACTCTGACACCACCTTCGGAAGGAATTTCAGGTGGGGGCGCAGGACAGATTTGTCCCTGTGAAAGACCAGATAAGGGGAGTCCACCGAAAGCGCCTGGTGCTCCCCTGTCATTCTGGCTGACGTGACAGCCACCAGGAAGGCAGTCTTCCATGACAAGTGTGAGAGCTCACACTTGTGCACGGGTTCGAATGGCTTGCACATGAGCCTTGCCAAAACCAGCAGAAGATCGTACGGAGGTGGAGGTTCACGCACCGGAGGGGATATGTGATCTAGGCCTTTGGAAAAGCACCCAACCACTGTCTCCTTTGCCAATGTCGACTGATCGGCCCGCACTGTAAGCAGAGATGGCTGCCAGGCACCTTTGTGGTCACGACCAAGACCCCCTTGGAGAGAGACCAAAGGTTGTCTAAAATGTTAGCCACAGAGCAGGACAAGGGGTCCAGACTCTTAGCCAGACACCAAATGGAAAACCTTTTCCATTTGAAGGCATAACATTTCCTGGTCGATTTCTTACAAGATGCCTCCACCATAGTGTAGACATCCTTGGAAAGACCCAGAGCCTGGAATTCTAGCCACTCAGGTACCAGGGTGTGAGGCGCAGGGACTGAAGGTCCGGGTGGAATATCTTCCCCTGGTTCAATGATAACAGGTGTACAAAGCCACTCCGGGGCCCTGCAGCTGAGGCTGAGGAGATCTGGATATGAGAACTGGCCAGGCCAATCAGGAGCTACCAGGATCAATTTTGCCTTGTCCCTCCTCACCTTGAGTAACACCTTGTTGAGCAAGGGAAATGGAGGGAAGGCGTAGAGGAGGACTGGGGTCCACGGCCTCAAAAAGGCATCCCCCTGCAGCGAGCCCTGCTCGGGGGGGGGCGGACATGGTACAGCCACAGCTTGGTGTTCTCCCTGGAGGCAAACAGGTCCACCAACAGTTGGCCCCAACGGGAGAACAGATTGTAAGCTACCTCTGGATGGAGAGATCACTCGTGGGATGTCTGGCCTATGCGGCTGACAGCATCCACCAGTTGGTTCGAGACTCCTGCCACATGGATGGCAAGGAGATCTGCCTCCAACCGGCTGACGAAGGTCCAGATCCAGAGCGCCTCCTTGCATAGCAGACGGGAGTGCATGCCACCCTGTTTGTTGAGGTAGTACATGGTCATGGTATTGTCCGTCTGGACTTGAACCACTTGACCCTGGAGCTGAGGAGTGAAAGCTGACAGTGCCAGTCTGACTGCTCTGAGCTCTAGCAGGTTGATGTGGCAACGGGACTCCTCGGGGGTCCAGAACCCGTGGGCTCTGTGGTCCCCCATATGGGCTTCCCAGCCCATGAAAGAGGCATCAGTCGTGAGGACGACCATCGGCTCAGCGCGGACAAACGGGATCCCTTCTTGCAGACGACCTGGGATGGTCCACCATTGGAGAGCATCCCACATCTTCTGGGTGACAGTGACCAGCTGGTCGAAAAGACCCTGATGCTGAGTCCACTGAGCAGCCAGCTTCCACTGGAGGAGGCACATGTGCAATCTGGCCCAATGGACCACTGAGGTGCACACCGCCATGTAACCCAGAAGGCGTTGGAAGCCCCAGGCAGGGCGCAAGTGCCCAACCAGAAATGATTGGGCAAAGAAGGACAGAACCTCCACCCTGTCCACCAGAAGCCGAGCTCTGTACCAATAAAGCCCATCACCTGAGAGGGCACGAGTTCCAACTTGGCCTCGTTGATCAGGAGGCCTAAATGGGAACAAGTTAGGAGGGCCAGATCCATGGACCTCTCCACCTCTTGCAGGGAGGAACCCGCCAGGAGCCAATCATCGAGGTAGGGGTGTATCCGAACCCCTTGACGCCATAGATGGGCCGCCACCACTGTGATGCAATTGGTGAAGACCCAAGGGGCTGATGACAGGCCAAACTGCATGGCTCAGAACTTGTACAGGGTCCCTTCGACCCTGAAGTGGAGGAACCGCTGGTGGGACGGATGGATTGGGACGTGAAAGAACATGTCCTGTAGATCCAGTGAACAGAACCATATGTTTCGCTCCAGAGGTGGTATGATCTGGTTCAGAGTTACCATCCGGAAGGTGTGAGACCTGAGATACTGATTCAGGTCGTGGAGACCTAGGATGGGGCGCCACCCCCCCCAATCCGCTTGGGCACCAGGAAGTACCTGGATATGAAGCCTGGGTCTCTAGGAGGATCCATCACTGAAGCTACTGCCTCCTTGTGGAGGAGCTGAGCAATGTCATCCCAAAGGGCCGACTGAGTGCCAACTGAGATCCTTTCCTCCCGTGGGGCACGGACTCGGCAAGGAGGGTACTGCTTGAACTCTAGAGGCAGTCCCCGACCGACCACTTCCAGGACCCACCTGTCCGAAGTGATACCGGACCAGGCAGAAAGAAAGTGGCGGAGCCGGCCCCCCATGGAAGGACCCAGAACTGGCGTGACGGGAGTAGGAGTGGCCACCCCAACCCATCACTGCGCAGGCTTAGAGGAGGAGGAGGCTCCTGGACTGGCACCTCGGCCTCCTTTGTGGGGCTGTTGGGGACCCTGCTTGGGCCTTTTGCCAAGCTTGAGCCTGCTGTTGCTGCTGATGCTGCTGACCTCCCTGGAAGGGGGGGCTGTCTAACCGCAGGAGAAGAGTGCCGAAAATACTTCTTCTTGCGCTTCTGCTGGTTCTTGCCCAAAGAACCCTTTGCAGAAGTGGCATCCAAGGTGGCAATGGACTGCTCTATGCGTTGGAGGTGACCTGTCACTCCTGGACTGAAGAGATCAGTGCCAAGGAAGGGCACGTCAGCTAACTTTTGCTGAGTATCTGCCAGAAAAGAGGATAATCTCAGCCAGGCCCTGTGGTGAGTGGCCACTGCGGTTGCTAGTGAACGGGCACAGGATTCTCCAATGTCCAAAGCCATCTGGAGCTGCTGTTTTACAACAGCATGGCCCTGGTCATGGACTTGCTTGACCGTGGTCTGCATGTCCACTGGGAGATGAGGGAGGACTTCATCTAGCAACCCCAAGAGGGCGTGAGAGAAGTGTACCATGATCACTGCCGAGCTGGCCTAACGAAGGCCCAAGGATGAGGCCGCATGTACCTTCTGGGCAGAATGGTCCATATTTTTGGACTCCTTGTCCAGAGGGCAGTCAAGTGTCTGTTGAGCTACCCATGCGTCTAAACACTGAGGCAGTCACAAGGCTCTCGGCCGAGGGATGCTCAGTGAAGCCCGCCAAGGACCCCATGGGTACAGTGTACTTGCGAGCCATGCGGGCAGACGGAGCTGGGCAAGAGGCAGGGCGCTGCCATAGCTCAAGGGCTGGGCCAACAATGGCTTCAGCCACTGGGAAGGCCTCCATCGGGGTATCCCTCTTAAGGATATCCGTGAGAGGATATTCCGCCTTCTTTTGGATAGGCTCCAAGGGCATACTGGTGGACTCTGAAATAAGTTGAAGGATGCCCTGGAAAGAGGAAGGACCTTCCTCCAGGCCTGTCACTAACAACTCATCAGGGTGTGAGTGAAGAACAGTGGTATCTGAGTCCGAGGAGTCGGGATACAGGGGATCTCCCGCCTATGTCCCCTTCTATACGCCAAGGGCGATCGGGGACAACAGTGATGGACAGGCGATGGGGCAGGCCCGTATCTGTCCGATCCTCCTTAGAGGGGGCCCCTCCCTGAGGCTGCTTAGGTGGTGGCTCCACCAATATTGGTGGGGACCCCGGAAAGGCCGAACAGGAACGCGTGCCGGTACTACCAGAGGAAGAACCGGAGTCTTCGGTTCCGGAGGAGTTGGTGTCGGCCTAAGAGGCTGGGGCCAAGTAATGGCCAGTGGAGCTGACTTTTGACCGGCCAGAATTAGCTGTTGCCACATGAGGTCCACATAACATCGACGGAGCTTCCGTCGAAGTCTCTCCTCATCCGAGGAGGAGAAGTATCGGTGGCAGCACCTCTTCCAGGAGTGTTTGTGACCCTTTGTAACAAGGGATAAAGAAGTTTGCCCCCATATTGCAGCCTAACCTCATTTCAGTCTGAAATATCATGTGTCTGTGTAACAAATGTTGCCCTATATAATTGGGTCATATAAAGCTTGTGAAGCCACAAGACAAACTACGCCACAAGTTGCAATATTAAAGTGCCTTTTGACATTTGTGCTGACCATGTAAGTAATAGCAAACATTTGGCCTATGTGACTGCAAGACAGGAACACAGGATAGTGTCCAAATTACCCTTTGACTATCTTCTAGTGTTTGTCCTTATCAGGACAGGCCAAAATGCTTGTATGCACATTCCTAAGTCCAAACCTATTTCTTCCTCCTGGACTTTGGTAACTGGTAGTGACAGCTGTTGCTAGCCATATATGATAATAGAATGTACACTATCTATACTTGTGCTGACCAAGGATGAGCTCATACATATACCAAAGAAAAAGTATTACCTTATAAGTTGATGCTTGTGCTTGTTTTAAACCAATCATAGAAAACCATAGGAAATGATGATGCTGTCTTCCACTATATAAGCAAGCCAGCACACACTGTTATTTTGAAGAATGTACCACTTGTAATCTCTTGCTGTGATTATTGTTATAATCATTAAATTCTTCCGCCATCAGTTTCGTCTCCGTTCGTCTCCTTTCTAAGTATCTGTGATTGATAATTTACTAACTGTAGTTTTTCCACAACGCTACACCCTTTTTCGTCTTTTTGACCGACGGGGTCCTAGTCCTCGATCGAGAACGATGGTGTCGGCTCTGTCGATTGGGAGAGGCCGGATTCGGTGAGAACCGAGGTTCCGGCTCCTGTCCCTCGATCGGTATACCCGAAGGACAGGTCTCCTCATCGGGGAAAGAAAGGATGGGTGTCCTCTCCAAGGAGTCGTCGAGTGGGGTCGGCAACAATGGCTCGATCGGATCAAGAGAAATCTCATCTGGTTCTGCTGTATCCTCGGCCTCGGTGCCTTGGCCTGACGGAAGGTCCGAGAAGCCAGCGGCGAGGAAGCGATCTCGACCGAGGTCAAGACTGCCAGGTCCTGAGAATTGGACCACTCTTGGTCCCAGGAATGTCTTCTTCAGACAGAAGATGATTTAGGGTCCTCGTCCCTTTTCTTAGGGTGGGAGGAGTGTGAGCCCGAGGGTGCCTCACCCTTGGTAGGGAGAGACTGGCACAGCTCCCGAAAGGACCCAGTGAAAGTGAAGCCCAGGTTAAGCGTCATGAAAAAACTTTGGCTGGCTGAAGCTTGAGCAGCTTCCTCTTCAAAAGCCGCCATTTGTTCGAGCTGATCAGCGGATCCCACGGCCACAGAAACCGCCCACCTGGCCGCCTTCGATTTCACCGGTGGACTGCAAAGCTCTGGTCTCCCTAGCTTTAGGCATGCCTTGCGGTCATCCAAGACATTGGGATGGAAGGCCAGACAAATGGTGCAAGAGGTGGTGTCATGCATGACACCCAAGCAATAAACGCACGAGAGGTGGGGATCGGTGCATGACATTTTCTGTCTGTAAGAACACCGGCAAAACCCGGGGGATGACTTGTCCTCCATTTCCGATGCGCTCGGATCAGAATTGTAAACTCTTATGAGTTTCAAAGAAAGCAAATGTGGCGAAAACCGTCGATTAGAATCCAGGACCTACGGTATTGCAGAAGCAGCATGAGGGAACCTGAATCTTCCAGTGGAAAGGAAGATCTAGCATCATGGGGTGCAGCTGAGGTATATGCCACCCGGGTGGGTGGGAGGAGCCAGCTTGAAGACTTCCGGCAAGATTTAAAGGGGAAAGGGACATGCCAAAGAGTGTGGATGAACAACATATCCACGCTCCTAGAATAATGTTTCTCCATTGAAACTTATTCCACTACCCAATGAGTCTATTAAATCAGTGCAAAGACTTGGGGGAACCACCCTGACATGTATATTTTAAGCAGTAACATATTAACAGCAAATTAATATCCACCTCCATGAAAATTGAGACCCCCGTTTATTCCACTGTGCTCACCCTTGATCCTTAGAGACTGTTTTGAGGGTGTTGTGTTGGCTAGCAAACAGCAGAGAATTAATTAATCTATTTGGAACCTTTGGAAACAACCCTATAGCTCAAAGGTATGTAATCTGAATCAAAATAAATAAATAAAATTGTGTAATATTTTGCTTGGAAGAGTTGCCAGTTTTATTGGAATAAAAATAGCTTAGGTAAAAACAGTTTTGGTTTAGTGTGGACATCCCTGGGTTTTAATCCGTGAGCTGTTTTTTTTTTTTATTTATTTTTATTTGAAATGGTCCTGGTTTGCTGAGACACTGAAACTAATGCATGTAGTAGAAAGTCACACAGATGTAACCAGCCCACTTTAGGACATGTGCATGTGTCTCAGGTTTTCATCTAGAAATTATAATCCCTGACAAGCTTTCTAAACCTCCTACCAGGCCATACTTGTTTGAAAGATTTTTGGGACTTTGGAGTTTCAAAAGTAGTTACACCTCAGTGGCTTCTTAACTTAATAAAAGTAGTATTGCCATGGCCAAATCAACATTGTTTTGTTGGTTTCTTGTTTCTTAGTTTAATGCCTGGTTCATTTTGGAAATCTGCAGGTATCCTTTCATGATTATGCGTTCAGTATTATGTCACTTGTCGCCAGTGGTGGCCAGGTCACAATTATGCCCCAGTAAAAGTATACTGTCACCACTTACAATGAACTCCAACAACCTCACTGCCCGTGCACAGTGGATGGAGCAGGGTGCATTAAGTAAGGGTAACCAACCCTGACAAGTAGACCAGGTCACAAACACTAGCTTCGCTCCCCAGTTGCCAGACAGAGTATTCAAACCATTTACTTCAGCAAAATTTGCATTTCATTTGAAATAAAAAAAATGTGGTTTCCAGCACAGTATACAGCACCCTGTGTACATACAGCCCCAGCAAGTCTTCCTCAGGGGGGCGTAACCCTGGTATCATACATCTCCAGTTTTATAAGCTGAGATCTATGACACAGTATTTTGCAAAAATTCATCTTGCCTACTGTTTTTAAAAGGAACATTTCTTTAGGCAAAACTCAGTGCCATAAAATTAACAAAGGTGCAATAAAACATCCTGGACAGTTACACAAATAATAATTTACAGTTGAATAACAAAAAAAACAAAGAAAAATTCAAGTTGATGTCATATCATGGATAGATCCACCTCTACAATATATTTTAACTTTTACAACATTTAAAGAGTTGGCTAACTAGACTAGTTTTTTCTTGTGTTTAAATATTATACAACAACAAAATAATGGCTACAATAAAGATCCTAATTTTTTTTTTATTTGGTTTTTATTAACCGGGTAGGCGCACTAGCCAAAAAGACTATTTTCAGGCATGACCCCGGGACAGTACAGTGACAAACTTCAAAGAACAACAAAATACATGGTACAGGTTACATAACAGCAACAATGTGACAAAGAATTGAGGTAGTTAGACCAAGATTTGCATTTAAGTTAACATAAGGCAAATACAATAAGGTCAGAATTGGGAAATTGTAGTGAGACCAAAAAACAGCAGTAATAATTACATAAGGCAATACAAGCAGGTCAAAATAAGTGACCAGACAGCTGTGCAGGCAGGAGAGGAGTGCGGTGCTGAGAGCGATAGCCTTCAAGCAGAGGTAGATAAAGGAGGGGCTGGGGAGAGGGTGGAGAAGGTGGACAGGATCACCTGGGAAGGAGAAAAGGAAGTGGAAGAATTAAATGAAAAGCAGAAGGAAATTAAATAGAGTCACACATGCCCCCACAATGCAAAGCATCATGGGCTACATATGCAAATCACCACAGAATGTTATGTTGGTCCAACTTTAAGCAGAATTGCATGGTGCCGAAAGGCCTCTCACACAGTCTCACAGTTTTACAATTTTGAAACAGAAAGGTGGGAGGTTTGATGGGGTGGGATAGCTACATGACTGGTGATTGGGAGGAGTGGGATAGCTACAGGGAGTAGGGTAGTCAGAAGCCAGGAAAAAATCAGAGGGGAGAACACTACTTAGGTCAGCGAATGCATCATTGAAGATGTTAGCAATGACCAGTGGGTCAAGAGTGATGGACCCATCAACATTTAGCATCGTTAGAGAGGATTTTGGTTGCTTCCCTGCAACTTCTTTAATGTTCTTCCAAAACTCACTTCCATTTCCCCAGGCATTAGAGAGAGCTTCTCTGTAGTACATGCTTTTCTTCAGTCTGATGGATTTCATGCAGTTGTTACGGGCACGTTTGTAATTTTGAATAACAGTTCGAGAACCAGAGGCCCTAGCCAGGGCCCAGAGGTGGTCCCTGGATTTCAGCTGCACCAGGAGCTCACCAGTTAGCCAGGGATTTTTTAGCGCCTTCACTTTTTGCTTTTTTTGGGGGGCATAGGTGTCGCAGATAGCACTGAAGGATGAAACAAAGTAGTTGAGAGCTGAGTCGACATCCGTGGCTTTGTAATCATGGGACCAATTATACTGATTGAGGCATGATTTAAGGTGAATCAGCCGACCATGAGGGAGAACTCTGCTGGTGATGACTTTAGGCGGGGGTTTGCAGAATTTGTTTGACCATTCACAAATAACAGGAATGGTCACTAAAAGAGTCAGTGAGCACGGAGGTGTTTGAGATACGGGAAGAATGACTGGTCAGGACCCAGTCCAGCAGGGTACTAGTACCAAGTTTCGTTGTTTTTTTCTTGTGTGGGAGAGGACCATTTGTGAGAGGTTTGCAGCCGAAATGGCATCCCTATAGGCATCTGCATTGGATGCATGCCAGTTAATATTAAAGTCGCCAAGGATGATTTTCTCAGAGCCCATTGGTAGGGTTCTGATAAAATTCAGAGTGGAATAGAGGCTTTTCCCTTGGTCTTTTGGGGAGATGTAAACAGAGACAATGGTGAGGGCTCTGCTGTGGGCCCCAAGGAGAATTTTAATTGGGAGAATCTGGGCTGCGGAGTCATTGAGGGGTTAGACATGGGGCACCCCATCAGACAGTCTTTGACGTAGCTAGCACAACCCCCTCCTCTTTTGGAGACACGATCAAGTCTATGCACACTGTGTCCTGGTATTTCGATAGCCATGTCTGGAATTTTGGGTGTCAACCAAGTTTAAACAACTGAAAGGATATCAGGTCGATGTTGGTAAGCAAAGATTCTAACAGCATCTAGCTTAGGTATCAGGCTGGTGGGGTGGGTTGAGAGCTGGTTGCAGGGCAGACAACAGAGCGTAGTTGTAAGGGGGAGACAGTAACGAGTGGGGTACTGCAGGGTTCAGTGCTGAGCCCTGTTTTGTTCAATGTCTTCATTGGAGACATTGCAGAGGGGGGTCAAGAGTAAGATCAGCCTGCGGACAACACTAAGATTTGTGCAAAAGCGGACAAGGAGGAAGGGGAGGCAGACACTCATGGAGGATCTAGCAAAACTCGAACACTGGTCTAGGGAGTGGCAGTTGGGGTTTAATGCTAAGAAATGCAAGGTCATGCACCTCAGAGACAGAAATCCCAGGACCAGCTACTGGCTTTGGGGGGCGGGGGGGGAGTGTAGATAACAGCTTCAGAGAAGGAAAGGGACCTGGGGGTAATAATCACAGGGGACATGAAGGTATCAGCACAGAGGGATCACCTCTAGAAAAAAGGATGTCATGCTGCCCTTGTATAGATCACTGGTGAGGCCACACATGGAATACTCTGGACAGTACTGGTGCCCATACCGCAAAAAGGATGTAAGACTACTGGACGGGGTAAAGTGCAGGGCTACAAAAATGATCATGGCACTAGGGGAGTTGCCGTATGAGGAAAGACTGAGGGAGCTCAACATGTATTCGATGGAAGAGAGAAGGGAAAGAGGGGACCTGATAGAAACCTTTAAGTACTTGAATGGCATAAACAAAGTCAGAGAGGGAGGATTGTTCCGCTTAAAAGGGGGAAAGGGTCACTGGGGGCACAGTCTGAAGCTGGAAGGGGGAAGGTTCAGGAGGGAGATGAGGAGGCACTACTTGACAGAGAGAGTAGTGGTTGGATGGAACGCACTGCCAGAGGAGTTAAATCAAACTGAAGACAGTGTATAACTTTAAGCAGGGTTGGGATAGCGTCATGGGCAGGGTTAGTACAGACCAGAACACAAAGGGGGGAAAAGACCGGGAAAGGGAAGGAAGGGAGGGGTTTGGGTGGGGCAGCTGTAGCGATACGAAATTAAGAGCTGCACACTCAGGCAGACTTGACAGACCTGTGGGCCTTTTTCTGAAGGCAATTTCGTATTTCTTTCCCCTTTCTTCTGTATATCCCTCTACATCTCTGTATTAGACCTGTTTATGTTAGACCTTTTTATACTGTTTTTTACTATGTAATTGTTTGACCTGGTGTTCTGTTCTCTTTTTATGCTTAGCTGGACGTTTGTGTAAACGGGCATTTCTGCTCACATACATTTCAGTATAAAATAAAGTTTAAATAAATACTTTTAATTTTTGAACCCGTAAAAGGGTCCTCTTTTGAGTATTCCCAGTATCACATATACCAGTTATTTTCACTATCACACACCAGCACAAAACAATAACTGATTTATCAAAGGTAGCCTAGTTGAGATGTAACATCTTGTTTCCAGTGGGATCCTGTTTCTACCCACTTGTACAGCTGAGTGGAATGGAGCACAGGGAGGTCAAGTCACTTGCTGAATGTCACACTGTTAGTATTTGGCTCTACCGAGGTTTGAATCTGTGCCCTCCCAGATGCAAATCTGGTGTTCAAACCAATGGACCACATTGCCTCTAATTACACAAAATTATGCTAGCGAAACAAAAATTATACACAACTGCTTCAGTACAAAGAAATGTAAAACAGCACTGGTGCAGACATTGTTTAGAGTGGTGCTAGCAGGACTCTTTGCAAACCACACAGGTGCAAAACATTTCACTCAACTGAAATGTCATAAAACATTGTATAAATCAACAGAACCCCAAAGGAGCTCGGAAACTGCTGCCACTGGAAGCACACACATTTTTTTTACAACAGGGCAATATACTTGTAGCTCCATGACACAGTGGCTTAACAAATTTGTAAGATGGCAGGGACGCTGATGACTGAAAATGCCATCAGCACAATGTACCGCAAATGTCACAGAGAGTTGAGGGAGATCAAAAGCTATTCATTGTAAATTACTGACAGCACTGTATTTTCCCTCTGTTGTCCCCTGATGTGATGTCATTTCCTGGGCCTGTGATTTACAAGATGGATGCCTATAGCTATAAAGGGAGGGGCAGCTAAATGGGGTTACAATTCTGACCCTAAAAGAGTTACAGGTTCAGCCAATAGCTTATGTAAAGCAGATTCCCATTGGCAGCACTACTAATACATTTTATAATTCATTTTAGTTTCCCTTTAATTACAATACAGCATATTATGAACTGATCAGATTCTATGTGACACTTCATAACCTAAGCCAAACAAAAATGAAACACACACATGCCTACCTACTTGCAAGTGAAGCAAATGTGGTTACTATCATTCAGTTGTAAACACCTATAGTAACAAATTGCAAGTTAAGAACATAGTGATGTATAAAATAATAACTAAAACATAACTGGCTATTTTGGTGCATTGGATATATTACTAACATTATTAAAAACAAATATTTGGAAAAATAAATGCATACATCTCGATATTATATACATTAAATGTTTCTAGTACAAAAAGAAAAAAAAAGGCAGCAGGCACCAGCATCCTTGACAGTCCCCTGTGTTCCAAAGTATACAGCATGTTCAACAGCTTGCTACTTTCTTCACGGAGAAACAGACAGAGTTGAACTTCTAATACTATAATAGACAAATAATCACTGGATGTCAGGTACTAGTGTCTCCCCAGAACTGCCTGCCTGAGAAAACGAAGTTGGCATTTAACACTTTAAGTGTGCTTATTATTTGGGAACAGGCATCACTGGAAGTCTTTGCTATGGAATGTCTTACAAAGTAGCATGATGATTGCTGTTAGGATGGAGGTGTCAAATGGCTTAATTAGGTGTTTATTGGGTCTGAGGGCACAGCAGTGCTTATTTGTTATGCAGAAAGCTCCAAGAAGTGTTTAACCCATTCTACTTCCAACAGCTTTGTATGTCTACCATCCATTGGTAACCTGACACAAAATGACAGGCAGAAGATAATGAGTTAACTTTCTGTGTTTGATGACTGTAGTGTAGAATGTCTGAAACTCTGCTGAGGGAGGGTTCAATTAACTCCTCAAGCTAGAGGAAAAATAGTGCTCTCCAGTCCCTATACACACACATGAGCAGCATAGTAATGTAGCTCCAGCGGAGGACTCTGTTTTTAACACTTACTGTGTGTTGTTTGGTAGCAAAAATGACCTCAGCACTTTTCTGAATGCAAAACGTCTGCAGGGCTACGCCCACTGCAGCCGTAATTTTGGGATCTTTGTGTATATCAGTACAGTTGCCTGCAGAATGTAAATTAACACACCAAGTGGCAGGTAAGAAAAAAACAGGTTACTCACCTGTAACAGTAGTTCTAGGAGTGGTATATGTTGTTCATCCACACTCTTTGGCATGTCCCCTTCCACTTTAAGATGGACTGGAAGTCTTCAAGCTGGCTCCTCCCACCCACCCGGGTGCTATATACCTCAGCTCTGCCCCATGACGCCAGATCTTAGCCCACTGGAAACTAGGTGTTGTGCATCCGCAGCTGGGGAGGTCGGGTAGATTCATATGGATGAACAAAATATACCACTCCTAGAACTACTGTTACAGGTGAGTAACCTGTTTTTCTAGTAGCGTGGATATGTTGTTCATCCACACTCTTTGGCGGACTCCTAGAAATTCTCCAGGAAGAGGGAGGCAAGGCGCACACCCCCTACTTAGGGAACAGAGATTGGAGAACTGAGACCCCCAAACCAGCATTCCGGCCTGACTCAAGATCAATGTGGTAGTGGGTGATGAAGGTGTTTGCTGACTTCCAGGTAGCAGCCTGACAGATTTCCTGGATAGGGATGTCCCGGGAAGCAGCCACCAATGCAGCAGTATGGCGGGTAGCGTTGAGCTCTTATCCCTCTAGGAGGCTCCTTGCCTGCCAACTCATAGCACAGACCTGTGCATGATGTGATCCATCTTGCAATAGTCCATTTGGCTGCAGGTCTACCAGAAGTGGCTTCAGAGTAGGTGACAAACAGCTGGCGAACCTCTCCCTGAATTTCTGCTGTCCTCTCCTTGTAATAGGAGAGGGCTTGTCTCAGGTCCAAGGTACGGAGCCTGTACTCGGCCTCCGAGGCGTCATTAGGGTAGTATACTGGCAGGGTTAACAGCTGATTAAGGTGAAACTCTGAGACCACCTTCGGAAGGAATTTCGGGTTGGGGTGTAGGACAACCTTGTCCCTATGGAAGACCAGATAAGGGGAGTCCACCGAAAGCACCTGGAACTCCCCTGTCCTTCTGGCAGACATGATAGCCACCAGGAAGGCCGTCTTCCACAAGTGTGACAAGGTACATCTGTGCACTGGTTCGAATGGCTTGCCCATGAGCTTTGCCAGTACCAGCAGTAGATCCTACGGAGGTGGAGGTTCACGCACTGGAAGGGATATGTGATCCAGGCTTTTGAAAAAGCACCCAACCACTGTCTCCTGTGCCAATGTCAGCTGACCAGCCCGTGCCCGGTAAGCAGAGATGGCTGCCAGGTGCACCCTAAGGGTCGATGACCGTAGACTCCCTTTGGAGAGAGACCAAAGGTAGTCAAGGATGTTAGCCACTGGACAGGATAAAGGGTCCAGGCTCTTGCCCTGACACCAAATGGAAAACCTTTTCCATTTGAAGAGATAACATTTCCTGGTCAATTCCTTTCTGGATGCCTCCACCATGGTGTAGACATCTTCGGAAAAACCCAAAGCCTGGAACTCTAACCACTCAGGTATCAGGCTGTGAGATGCAGGGATTGAAGGTCTGGATGGAATACCTTTCCCTGATTGAGTGACATCAGGTCCGGCCATGCTGCAAGCCACTCCGGGTCCCTGCAGCTGAGGCTGAGGAGATCTGGATAACAGAACTGCTGTGGCCAGTCTGGGGCTACCAGGATCACCTTCACCTTGTCCATCAAGGGAACTGGAGAGAAGGTGTAGAGGAGGCCTTGGGTCCACTGCCTCGAGAAGGCATCCCCCTGAAGTGAGCCCTGCTGAGGGGGCAGGCATGAAACAGCCTCAGCCTGGTGGTCTCCCTGGAGGCAAACAGGTCCACCACCGGTTTGCCCCAGTGGGAGAACAGGCTGCAAGCTACCTCTGGATGGAGAGACCACTCGTGGGATGTCTGGCCTAAGCAGCTGAGAGAATCTGCCAGATGGTTTGAGGCTCCTGCTACATGGATGGCTAGGAGATCTGCCTCTAATCGGCTGACGAGGGTCCAGCTGTGGAGCGCCTCCTTGCACAGCAGACAGGAATGCATGCCACCCTGTTTGTTGAGATAGTACATGGTCGTGGTATTGTCCGTCTGGACTTGAAACACTTGACCCCGGAGCTGAGGAGCGAAAGCTGACTGTGCCAGTCTGACTGCACTGAGCTCCAATAGGTTGATGTGGCATCGGGACTCCTCAGGGGTCCAGAGCCCGTGGTCCCTTTTGTCCCCCATGTGGGCTCCCCAGCCCATGAGAGAGGCATCGGTCGTGAGGACAACCATCGGCTCAGGGCGGACAAACAGGATCCCTTCCTGCAACTGGTCTAGGGCGGTCCACCATTGGAGAGCGTCCCACATGTTCTGGGTTACAGTGATCAGCTGGTCGAAATGACCATGATGCTGAATCCACTGGGTGGCCAGCTCCCATTGGAGGGGGGCTCATGTGCAACCGGGCCCAACGGACCACTGAGGTGCACGCCGCCATGTAACCCAGAAGGCGCAGAAAGTCCTGGGATGGGCGCAATTGGCCAACCAGAAATGAGGGCAAAGAAGGAAAGAACCTCCACCCTGTCCGCCAGGAGCCGAGCTCTGGCTTGACAAGAGTCAAGCTCTGCCCCGATGAAGCCCATCACCTGAGAAGGCACCAGTTCCAATTTAGCCTTGTTGATCAGGAGGCAGAGTTGGGAGCAGGCCTGGAGGGCCAGGTCCCTGGACCTCTCCACCTCCTGTTGGGTGGATCCTGCTAGGACCCATTCGTCGAGGTAAGGATAAATCCTGACCCCCTGATGCCTGAGATGGGCCGCCACCACTGCAATGCATTTGGTGAAGACCCCTGGGGCCGATGACAGGCCGAATGGCACAGCTCGGAACTCGTACAGAGTCCCTTCAACCCAGAAGCAGAGGAACAGCTGATGGGACAGACGGATTGGGATGTGAAAGAATGCATCCTGCAGATCCAGTGAACAGAACCACATGTTTCGCTCCAAGGATGGTATGATCTGGGACAGAGTGATCATCCGAAAGGTGTGTGACCTGAGTTATTGATTCAGGTCATTCAGATCTAGAATGGGGTGCCAACCTCTCATCCGCTTGGGCACCAAGAAGTACCTGGAGACAAAGCCTGGGTCTGCTGGAGGATCCACCTCTGGAGCTACTGCCACCTTGAGGAGGAGCTGAGCGATGTCGTCTCAGAGAGCTGACTGGGTCTGAATGGATACTCTCATCCCGAGGGGCACGGGCACGGGCTCGGCTTGGAGGGCACTGCTCGAATTCCAAGAGGCAGTCCCTGAGTGGCTACTTTGAGAACCCACCTGTCTGAAGTGACAACGGACCAGGCGGAAAAGGTTGTGGCGGAGCCAGCCCCCCCATGGGAAGACCCAGGGCTGAGGTGACGGGAGAGGGGTTGACAGCCTCTGCCCCGTCACTGAGCAGGCTTGGAGGAGGAGCAGAAGGCTTCAGGACCTGAACCTTGGCCTCCTTTACGGGCCTGTTGGGGTCTGGGCTTGAGTCAGGGGTGCCAAGCTTGAACCTGCTGCTGTTGCTGGTGCTGTTGTCCACCTTGGATGGAGGACTGCTGAGCCACAGGGGAAGCATGCCGAAAAGGCTTCTTCTTTTTCTTCTGCTGGTTTTTGCCTGAAGAACCTTTGGCAGAAGTAGCGTCCAAGATGGCATTGGACTACTGAATGCGCCTAAGCTGACTGGCCACTCCTGGTCCGAACAAGTCAGTCCCGAGGAAGGGCATGTCAGCTAGTTTGTGTTGGGTATCCGCTGGAAAGGAGGAGAGCCTCAGCCAAGCCGTGAGACGAGAGGCAACTGTGGCAGCCATCGAGCGGGCACAAGGATCCCCAATGTCCAGGGCCATCTGAAGCTGCTGTTTGGCAACAGGTCAGCCCTGATCACAGACCTGCTTGACCGTGGTCTGCATGTCCACGTGGAGATATGTGAGGACTTCATCCAGTGACCCTAAAGGGGCGTGAGAGAAGTGTGCCATGAGGATAGCCGAAATTGCCTGACGAAGGCCCAAGGAGGAAGCCGCATAGACCTTCCTGGCTGAACGGTCCAGAAGCTTGGACTCTTTATCAGGAGGTCAGTCAGTGTCAGCAGAACTGTCAGTACGCCTGAACACAGAGGTGGTCACCAGGCTCTCAGCCAAAGGGTACTCTGTGAACCCCGCAAGGGACCCCATGAGCACCGCATACTTGCGGGCCATGCGGGCAGATGGAGCTGGACTAGAGGTAGGGTGCTGCCAAAGTGCTAGGGCCAGGCCAACAATAGCCTCAGCCACAGGAAAGGCCTCCATTGGGGTATCCCCTCTCTTAAGGATGTCCGTAAGAGGGTACTCCGCCTTTTTCTGGATTGGGTCCAAAGGCATCCCTGTAGATTCAGAGATGAGGCGAAGAATCCCCTGAAAAGATGAGGGACCTTCCTCTATCTCTAAGCCAATGGTTGATTCATCATTACCTGGATGAGAATGCAAGCTGGTGATGTCCGAATCCGAGTAACCCGGGTATAATGGCCGACCACCCAGGTCACCTTCGACTTGCCGAGGGCGGTCCTGGGTGACTGTGACAGATAACTGCCAGGGAAGCCCAGTGTCTGGTCTGTCTTGGAAAGAGCTCCTCCCATGGGCTGTCTGAGTGGTAGTTCCACAACAATTGGTGGAGAGACCGTTTTGGGCTGAACTGGTGGTTTTGCTGACTCCATGGGCTGAGGAGCTGATTTAATCGGCTCCAAAGGACTCGGCTTCGGCCGAGGAGGCAAAAGCCAGGTGATGGCCAGTGTAGAAGCTGGAGTCGGCTTGTACCCAGTCAAAATTAGTTGTTGCCACGAGGTCCTCGTAGTGCTGGAGTTTCCACCGGAGCCTCTCCTCATTCAAGGATGATGAGGATGACCAATGGCGTTGCCTCTTTTTAGAGTGTTTATGGCTCTTCCTTGGCCTGTCAGTCGAGGGGGTCCGAGATCTCGATCGAGATTGGACGGGCAGACCTGGTCGCTCAGGAGACACCGGCGGGACCGTGATTTCCCAGGATCAGGGACCACTTCTTCGATGGAAGTCCCAGCAGGCTGGGTCTCGTCATCTGGAAAGATCAGATTAGGTGTTCGATCGAGGGAATCATTCACCGGAGTCGGCAATATCGGATCGATCAGATCGATCATGATTTCAACAGTCTATCGATAATTCGGTCGACTGACTAGATGGCAAAGCCAAAAAGCCAGCAGCCGATGAAGCAATCTCAACCGAAGTCAAGACCGCATGTTCCTGGGATAGAGATCTCTCCCGCTCCCAAGAATGTCTCAGTCAAGATGAAGACGATCCCAGATCCTTCTCTCGCTTATGGGATTGAGAGAAGTGCGAGCCTGCAGGTGCCTTTCCCTTGGTCGTGAGAGACTGGTACAACTCTTGGAAGGAATCTGAGAAGGTGGAGCCCAGGTTGAGCGGAACGAAGAAGCTCTAAGATGTCTCTGCAGCACGAGCCGCTTCCTCCTCGAACGCTTGCATGTGTTCCAATTGCTTAGCGGATACTGCAGCCACGGAAACCGCCTACTGAACCTCCTTGGATTTCACCGGAGGGTTCCTCTTCTCCAGCCTCCCCAGCTTCAGGAGTGCGAGATGGTCATCAGGGATGTTGGGATGAAAGGTGAGACATGGAAATTACGTACGTACCGTAATTATTGATCTTCCTGGACAGTCTCCATCACTCATTCAAAACTAGTGCGATAGCGCCAGAGGTGCTAGGACCAAGCGGTACCCTAAAATTTTCTGAAGGGTCGGCGCCGAGACAGGACCACGCATACGCGGCACTGCGAGACTAGCTCGCGCCTGTGTAGGCTATCTCGGCGTAGACCCTCCAACCGCCTCAGTACCTTTTCGACCGAGGAGGTGCAGTGTAACTAATGAGAATAACTCATCCTGAGTTTCTGGGCCTGAGAGGGCCCAGATGGCCTTTGCAAGAAAGGTCAAAGAACAATGTCCTCACAGTCTGAACCATAGGACCATGAAGACCTGGAAAGAAAACGAGTGAACCCAGGGGATGGTGGGTGGGCGTGTGAATGAGTGATGGAGACTGTCCAAGAAGATCAATAATTACGGTAAGTACGTAATTTCCATATCTTCCTGGACTAAGTCTCCATCACTCATTCACACTAGTGGGAGAGTACCGAGCTAAAACCAACAACCCTGAGTAGGGTGGTAGGAGATAGGGTTCATTCAGAAAGGACAGCCAAGGACTGTCCTGCTAATAAAAAGAGCTGTCCTGTAAAGAGCATCTAGTACATAGTGCTTACAAGATAAGCGCTCGAGTTGTAACTCACCACTTTGCAGACGACTGCAATAGGCATAAAATGAGCCTGCCAAGAAGCCACAACCACTCTAGGAAAGCGGCAAGAACCTGGCCTCACAATTTGGTCTAGGACCAAAATTAATAGTGTCAAAGACATTTACTAATGTAATGGAAAGGGACCTCAGGAACTGAAAGAGTTGGAGGTAAAGTCTATTGGTTCAAGGTAGACCAGAAAGTGTAGATGGAAACCCCCACTATCAAGTATGGCTGACCTGTAAACAGGTCCAAGAGCACTTGAGCCCCTTACTTGGTGGGCAAGTGGCTCCAGGTGAGGTTAGCCCATCAAGGAGAATGGTCTCCACTTAGTCACAGAAACCTTCCTGATGGAAGGCCAAGCACGACTTAGAAGCCTCTTGTGGCGGTCTAGTAGAACCAGATCCTACCCACTGCATATTCCAAAAGGAATCATCTTGCCCCTGTGTGTACAGCTATAGTAGCAGTCTCTGAACTCAGGGAAGAAAGGAAAAAGTGTACAGGAGGATGTGTCCATTGCGGAAAAAAACATTCCCACAGAAAAAAACAGGGGCTGGACTTCTAAGGCAAATAGAGGCAGATGTGTGTCGAGGAGGGACACAGCAGGACCAAGTTAGGGCTAACCCATTTGTTGACGTGACTGAAAGAGGCAGTGACTCAATGCGGTGGGGCACTACCCACTCTGGCCTCCCTGAAGGAAGTAGGAAAGGATTCTAGTTTGTTTGCTGAAAAATAAACATCACAACTCCGTCATGCACTTGGAGAGGATAGCTTCCTGAGCGACTGGCATGGACCAGTGCGCAGGAACCAAAGGTGTGAATATTTGAGAAGCTACCTCAGAAAAAATAACTGCTTGACCTTCCAGCAAGAAGGAGAGAATCCTTGTTAAGTTAAAGGCAAGGAAGTAGGAACCCAAGTTCCACTCGTGGAGAGTCGCTTGCTGCTGCAAGGCTCTGCTCAAGAGAAGAAAGCCTGATAAAAAGAAAGGGGAATTAACAGACTGGGCAGTCGCCTAGGTCTAGGAAATGTCTCTGAATGAGAGAAATCTCTCTTAGAGAAAGAGATGACCCATACCGCCGCCGGATCGCACTCCCCCAAGGGAAGATGAAGTCAGGTACTCTTTACCGTACTTTGGAGACGAGCGCCTCAGAGGCTGAGGCGGAACCTGACTAGATCCAAAAAGGGGGGTATCAGTTAACTTCGGCTAGGCCCTGTGCTGTGATAAAAAAATTTTTTTTTTTTTAGTCCGAGCCTAACGAGGCTTTCAGGCTGCTATTTTGCAAGGATTGTCTTGATACAAAATGACGAAGATATTCTCCATCTGAGTGCAGAAGAAGCCTAAGCGTACTTACTGAAATCATGACCGGACTAATAATCACTGCTGGAGAGATGTTAACCACCTGTGCCGAAGAAGCCGCCAAAGGGGCAATATCACAAGGGGGCTATATACCCCATGAAAGGAGCGGAAGAGCCAGAGCGGCTCCCGACCATTAAATTAGAATGTTCCATAGAGTGTAACTGTCTTGATGATTGAAAAAGTCTAGACACAGAAGTGTATTGTCCACGGACACAGTGTGAAATACTATAGTAGACCCCATTACTGAGGAACTACTGAAAAGATTTTCCATCACGGACTCTGATGATAGAGAAGACGTGCCGTTCAGTATATAAAATGAGTCATCCACTGTATTACTGACCAGAAGGACAGGGAAAGACCTATCTAGATACACTTCTACCCCAGAAGGACCTCCAAGAGAGGTCTAGGTCAGAGCCACTAGAGAGACTGCCATCAGGAAGGATGTTGAGGAACTTGGTACCACATAGGGAGCCAAGAAAGTGCTGAGCAGAATGAGACTCTGCTGGCACAGCAGTATAGCAGATTTCCATCAGCAGAAAACTGCTGGATGACACAAGATCCCACACAGACTGCCACTCACTAAGATGTGTGGAAAAAATAATTTGCAGAACATGAGTTCATTCTGCGGAAAACATCTCGCCACAAGTTCTGTGGAAAGGAAATCTGAAAAGGAAAAATGTGTCACTAATTCTGCCATACAGCACCCACTAGCACCCGTGCGGCACCAGCATCACTCATGGCACAGGAGGGCATCAAGCAGTGCCTATGCCAACCTGGGCGATACCCGAGGGCACCCGCGGCAGTACCCGCAGGCACCCCCAGCACCCATGTAGCAATGGCACCCGAGGGTACCCCCAACACCCATGGTACCATGCCACCCATGGCACCAAGGTACCCATGACACCCATGGCAAGAATGGCACCTGAGGGCACCAGTGGCACCCACGGGTGCCCCTGGTGCTACCCATGGCACCTGTGGGCACTCTTAGCACCACCCACTGCACCCATGGGTGCTCTGGTGCCACCCATGACACCCGCGGGTGCCACCGGCAGCACCCAGACACCCACGGCAACACTGACGGCATCAACAACCAATGGCAGCAACAAGAGCACCCACGGCGCTGCACAGAGTGATGGCACCGACTAAGGCACGGAGTTGACCAAGGCACGGCACCGACCAAGGCACCGAGCCACAGCTCCAAGGCATGGCACTGACCAAGGCACCGAGCCACGGCACTGAAAGAAAATGCCCACGGAAATCCTGAGAAGGAAAAAGGTGGTGCCCGTGACGGCCCCTGCATGGAAAAGGGAGAGGGAGTTAGGCACAAGGGGTCGACACTATGGCAAAGGCACCAAGAGGGCACCTCGCCCATTGTGATCCAATCGACCCGGCTCTGGTCCAACAGCTCCGAGGCCCGGAGGTCCCGAAATCAGGAACAGAGCCAGGAAAAACTGGAAAGTCAAACTCCCTGCTCCATAGGAGTGGCCCAGAGGTGAAACTGCCCACCAGAGTTCCAACGAGGACAGAGATGGGAGCTCAGAGTCAAGAATGCAGCCATTAGGAGCGGGGCCAAGAGGAACCCACCAAAGTCGGTTCAGGCCCATCGCCCCTCCCGACAAACAATCCTCGTGCAGACGTACCAACGGCAACCTTGAGCAGCACCAATTCTTCTTCCCCCGAGGAAGAAGAGCTCGAGGTTGCTTGAGCTGGATTCCTGGAACCACTAGATTTGTGCCTCGGAGGACTGCCCCCCCCCCCGAGCACAGGACTTCCGTAGTCAGACCTCCCCATTAATTATGTTCCAACATATCTCCCTTCCACTATGCCCATAAGGAAGGTACCATATGTCCTTAGCAACTGCTTGCCTTTACCTTGAGCACTCTCAATCTCAACATGAACTTGATATGTAAAATGTTTTCATTATGTGTGACTCCTATGTCCTTACTGCCCGGATGTCCTCCATTACTTACTGCTTGTAATCCTATGAAGTCTTCTATTGTCAAATAACATTATAATTACCTAAGTGTACTGATCTGTTACCTGTATGTAATTGTTACTCCCGGGTTGCCCCTGAAAAAGGGACCTCCGGGGCCCAGTGGGCCTACCCGGTCATCAAAATTCAATAAATAAACAATAAATAAATAAATTAATTAATTAAGGGCAGCAGACCGGACACAGCCCCTCTGCCATAAAAACTTTCAAACGAAGTCCTCCTTCTGTCACCGCTACTGTCTAAGGACGACTCCATTGATGGCAGGAAAGAATTTATTTTTCTTCTTCTTCATAATCTTCTTTTCTTGTTCGTAAAATAAGAAATTACTACTTAAAATATTTAAATTAAACGTTAAAAGCTGCTGTCGTATAGACAAAAACTTAGATTCCAGCAGACGAGCGATGTCAACATCCAAGCGCATTCGACGGCGGGAGAAAAGGAACTGAGGTGGTTGGAGGGTCGACGCCGAGATAGCCTACACAGGTGCGAGCTAGTCTCGCAGTGCCGCACATGCGTGGTCCTGTCTCGGCACCGACCCTTCAGAAAATGTTAGGCTCCTGCTTGGTCCTAGCGCCTCTGGCGCTATCCCACTAGTGTGACTGAGTGATGGAGACTTAGTCCAGGAAGATACATATTGCATTTCGAGATGTCATGGCCTACAATCGAGGCAATAGATGCACACGGGACTGCAAGGCCATTTTCTGGCCAAGGCACCAATGAAATTGGGGGAAGACTCTGTCTTCCATAATCGAAGCAGCTTAATTTGTAATCGCTAACGCGAAGAATGCAAATTTTAGAAATAACCAAAGGTTTGAAAGCCAGGGCCTACAAGAAGCGTACACACGAGGGAGGCAACCTGAATCTTCCAAAGGAAAGGAAGAACTGGCGTCATGGGGCACAGCCAAGGTATATACCACCCGGGTGGGTGGAAGGAGACAGCTCGAAGACTTCCGGTCCATCTTAAAGTTGAAGGGGGCATGCCAAAGAGTGTGGAAGAACAGCATATCCACGCTCCTAGAAATAAACTGATTTAGACTTTTACTGCAAAGCGTGGTACAACCCCCCCCCCAAAAAAAAATCAAAAAAACAATCATCAAAATCAAGGCAAAGTCAAAGCACAACAGATTTTTATTTGGGCAAATGCCCCATCTGGCTGTGACCTGGTGCTGCCACCATCTGTACTGTAATTCTCTAAAGCAACAGTTCATCAGGGCCCGATGGACTAGTACATTGTGCTGATGTGCAGGCAACCCGGGTTTGGGTCGGACTCAGGGAGCAGCTGCAGGCTGGAGTAACTGTCACACACAGCAGTTCGCTCCACCTGGGGAGGGCTGGTGGCCGGTTTCAGCACCACAGTGACATCTGCAGGAGAGCCAGGGAGCTTGCTCCTGCTGTAGTGCACTGTGGTCACACAGTGCTGAAATGGCAACTGCTTACACCACAGAGCAAGGGCAACATGGAAAAACTAGGACAAAACCACCCAGCTGCTGTTGTAATAATGGCCTCAGCATGACGCAGGGTATATCCTTGCAAGACCGGAGACTAGACGGTGGAAAAATGCAAGTACTGGGGGGAGGCACCCAGTATTTAGGCAGACTCAGGAGTGGAACTGAAGTACACAGCTGAACGTGTGTGCATCTCCCTTCCCTGAAGGCTAGGTTAGGTACAGCATGGAGGGGGTCCATTATGAGGGAAGGTGCTGGATTATAAATAAGTTTTGTGATAATTGACACAAAGCATCCAGAGCCACCAGACATCATACCCTGCATACAGTTGGCATCTTGATAAGTAGCACTGGAAATGGAACTTTCCATTTCGACAGCGCACAAAAGAATTATATGGCAGATCATCAGGAGGCCTGCAGGATTTTTGAGGCAGACTTTGGGGTGAGTTGTATAAACATAACTATTAACCAGTGTCTCAGACACGAGAGACTGGGCAACGTCTGAGGAGCAAAACCTTGTCATCAATCATGGTCTTATGGTAAGTGCCAAAAAGATGGCATAAATGATCTCTGACACAAACCCAAAAGCTTGCAAGGCTCACTCCCCTTATAGTCTTCTCTACCTTGGGTGGTACCCCTCTCTTGAATATGTTCCTCATTTCGAGTACCTCAGTTTGTGGCTTTATAGAAGGCTTGATTTCTCTGTCCACATTATTGCTATCCACAAAAAACACCGCCCGAAGTTTGGTTTCTATTACTGCAAGGTTTGTTTACCCTCTCCCAGTCCATCAGGAGATCCTCATTAAGATGATCCTAGCGATGTCTATGTGGATATGGTCTAGGATGCTGTCCCTAATTCTTCTGTTGCCAGACTGTAAGTTCTTTTCCACGCCTTCAGTTGCATTGTGTTAACTGCCCCACCCCAGAATCATCATTGATCCCTTGACATCAACCGCGCCCTCCCTCCCTCTTATCGTTTCACATGTTGTGTCTCCTTTCTTTCTAAATACAGATTCTCTTCCCTTCCACCTTATCTCATCTTCCATTCCCTCCTTCTCTTATTCGATCCATGTTTTTTGGTATTTTACCAATTCCCTACTTCAAATCCTCATCTGCGCAAACAGCTTTCTCCTCCCATCTCCCCTGCATCTATAACAACTTTTCCCCATTTACCTATCCTCTTCCTACCTTTTCATCAAAGATACATAGATACATAGACAGTGTCGGCAGATAAGGGCCTATGGCCCACCCAGTCTGCCCATTTGAGCTTGTAAGTTCAGTTTGTTTTCCTAGAAGTCTGTTGCCCCTTACCCCTGACCTCCAGAATTCCTTTATGTCTATCCCATGCATTCTTAAATCCCGTGATTGTTTCAGCCCCCACCACTTCCCTCTGGCAGGGTGTTCCACTTGTCCACCACCCGCTCTGTGAAGAAATTCTTCTCATGTTTCCTCTGAATCGCCCTCCTCCAACTCATCCCATGCCCTCTAGTCCTGGAACATCTTTTTCCTTAAAAACAGTGTTTTCCTGCACCCTGTTCCTCCCTGTAAGATACTTGTATGTCTCTATCATATCCTCTCCCTCCTCTCCTCCAGGGAGTACATGTTCAGCTCCTTCAACCTGTCTTCATAGGACTTGTGATGCAATCCATGCACTATCTTTGTTGCCCTCCTCTGAACCTTCTCTACCCTGTCTATGTCCTACGTGAGGTATGGTCTCCAGAACTGTACACTGTACTCCAGGTGGGGCCTCACTAGTGTCTTGTATAGCGGAATTATGACCTCCCTTTTCCTGCTGGTGATGCCCCTGCCTATACATCCCAGCATCCTATTTGCTTTACCTGCTGCCTTGTCACACTGTTTCCCTACCTTGAGGTCATCAGAGATGACAACCCCAAGATCCTTTCCTGCTTGGTGCATGCTATATCCTCACCCCCAACTGATATATTGTGCCAGGGTTTTGTGCCCCATATGCATTATCTTGCACTTCTTTGCATTGAATTTCAACTGCCAAACACCTGACCATTCTTCAAGTTTCTGCAGGTCCTTCTCATTTTGTCTGCACCCTCTGGTGTGTCTACTCTGTTACAGAGCTTTGTGTCATCAGCGAACAGTGAAATTCTGCCTTCTAGGTCCTGCGCAATGTCACTGATGAAGATGTTGAATAGGACCGGTCCCAGCACTGATCCCTGTGGTACCCCACTGGTCACTCTTCCCTCTGTGGAGTGACAGCCATTTACCACCACCCTCTGTGTCCTGCCACCCAGCCAGTTACCTACTCACCACACTACTGTCCTGCCCACACCCATATTCCTCAGTTTGTGTAATAGTCTTCTATGTGGCACAGTGTCAAAGGCCTTGCTGAAGTCCAGATAGGCCATGTCCACTGCCCTCCCTGATCCACCTCCCTAGTCACCCAGTCAAAAAATTCAACGAGGTTGGTCTGACATGACCTCCCCCTGGTGAAACCATGCTGCCTTGGGTCCTGTAGTCCACTGACAACCAGATGTTCCACTAATCTCCTTCAGTAGTGCTTCCATGATCTTCCCCACTACCGAGGTGAGGCTGACTGGTCTGTAGTTCCCTGCTTCCTCTTTGTTCCCACTTTGTATAAGGGGACTACATCTGCTGTCCTCCAGTCTTTGGGTACCTCCTGTTTCCAGTGAGTGGCTAAACAGGATAGCCAGAGGTTCAGCCACCACCCTCTTAGTTCTTTAAGGACCCTGGGTGCACCCATCTGGCCCCATTGCTTTATCAACTCTTATTACTTCCAGTTCCTTCAGGACCCTTTCTCGTGTAAAGGGACTTGTGTCCATTTCTGCACCATTCTCACCCTTGTACTCCCTTCAGACCCATTACCCTCCTCTTCCTCAGTAAAGACTGAGCAGAAATACCTGTTCAAAATGTCAGCTTTACTGTTGTCATCCTCCACGCGGCCCCCATCCTCCCCCTTCAGTCTCACTATCCCTCCCTTTATCTTTCTTTTTTCACTTATGTACCTGTAAAAGGTTTTGTCCCCTCTACCCACTGATTTTGCAATGTGTTCTTCTGTCTGAGCTTTGGCTTCCCTTACTGACCTCCCTGCCTTCCTTTGCTTCTCCTGGTACTTCTCCTATCCCCTTCTGCCTGTGTCTTTTTGTATTGCCTGAATGCAATCTTTTTGGCTTTCACTTTCTTTGCTACCTCTTTGGAAAACCATAATGGTATCCTCTTTCTTTTCCTCTTGCTAACCTGCTTAATGCATAATTCTGTTGTTCTTGTAATCCCCATTTTAAATACTGCCCACTGTTCCTCAACCCCTGATTCCTGTCCCATTCCCTACATTCCCAGATCTACTTCAGTTTCATTTTGCTCCCTTTTGTTCTTGCTCACACCCCGGCTAGACTGCCCTAGCTCCCATCATTTAGCTTGACATACCTTCACTTGGCTATCCTATAGCTTTGGGCCACCTGAATGTTAACCTCCATTCAGTGCTTAGTTGCTCACATTTATATCCTAATAAGATTCTGTATTTCCTTCTGTTCCCGATTTATTCGGTGATACCTTGTACGTTTCCACTGTTGGCTACTCAATCCGCACTGCTCATATGCATTGCACTGTGTTCAAATACGCTATAAGTTCTCCTGGGTTGTACATGGAAATGAGCCTTGGCTTGGTGTGCCCTTCCTGGTCACCAATTTTCAAATAAATAAAAAAAATTTCCCCAGATTCTCTTTATGCTCCCTGACTGAGGCAGGCCTGGACTCATTTCTGCCTCACACAACTGTGCACCACTTTCCCAGGCTTACCTTCCATGTGCACCACCTTCTGAGGCTTACCTTCCAGGCTGATGCCCTCAGTCATGGCAGGGTCAGGTGAGGGAGGCTGTTCCCCCCGAAGTCTTAATCCAGTAGGCCTGTAGATTCGTCCTGGTAGTGAGGCAGGTGGGGGTTGGTGTTCAGAGTATCACTGATGCCTGTCCTGCCATTGTTTTCCTCAGTTTTCTCCCTTCCCCTAGCTGCAGCACATTTGGGTTGTGCATGTACATGGAGGAACACATGCATCTTGGAACTGCAGTGTCCCCCTCCTCTGACGCTTATCTACCACTCGTGTGTTGGTGCTGCCCGAGGCTTCCACCTGGTGGTAACCAAGAGCCAAGATGACAGCAGAGCTGCCGGGCGGCCACTCAATCTTCTCCCAGCCTTCCCTCTCCCAGCCAACCACCGGCAACCCTAGCTCATTCCCGAACTCTGGTTGCCAGCATGGCGAGAGGTAAGTCGCACAGCACCTTGGTGCCACCAGGCCATCATCAATAAATAAATAAGTCTTTGACTCATTTATTTTTGCTTTCTGTATGTTCATCTTGTACCACTCTGTTTTTTATACCTCAGACCGAACACTGTTCATGTGTTCAAGAATATACTTAATTGCCTGTATCATGTTTTTAGATATCTCAACTGTCCCTCATTATGAGGGATGTCCCTTAGTTTACCCCTTGGAAGTGCTCTGTCCCACCTTTGAAAGGTGCTGCCCACACAGAGGAGATATTGTATACTCAAAACATTAAAGCAGACCTTTATAGTGTATGGTGGAACTTTGTTCTCACCAGAAATCCAGCCTTTCAAAAATGCTGTTCAGCCACAATCAGCAAAATGAATGGAACGCTGTACTAACCGTACGTGCAGAACAGCGTTCCATTAATTTAGATTTGAAAACTTGAGCCGTGGGTTGAAATCATGAACAGAAAACTGCCGCGTGTCAACATTATTTACAACTACCTGAAAAACTAACGTGCTGGTTTTCTGAAACAGGCACAGTTCATTTTAATGCAGGATCAACCAGATAGTCTACTTTACTTGCAGTTTTTGGCGGTGTCTATTTCTTCTCTCGCCAAGCGAGATATCCGTCTGGCATATTTTTTTTTTTTAAGAAAATCACTCCCCCACAAGAGAGTCAACCAATGGCAGCATACGCTGCTAAGTTAGAGACACCCAATCCCTAGCAACGACACAAATCCCTTTCATAGCGTTCGGAGACAATTTCTTTCAGCATGAATAAAATAAATTTAAAAAGCCTAAAAAAGGACACCATACACTATAAAAATACCAAATGGGTAACCCCATGAAGAACCATGTGTTCTGCCACCTCAGGGTCTGATTCCCAAGGACCTCTCGAGCTGCGCTCTTGAGGTCAAAGGGAATCAGACCCCTCTGTGGCAGAACACACTGGTTCTGCATGGTTACCCATTCAGTATTCTCTATGAAACATCCTGGGATGCTAAAATAAATCAAACCTTTAGCAAAAAAAGAACCAAAAGGAATTCCAGTATTTTATGAACATACGAAAAGAGCCAGCAGAAGACCATCTGGTCTATCGTGTCTGCTCAGTAAGTGATGCAGGGTCCGGCCTCACAATTTACAACAATGACCCTGCCCCTCCCAACTGTCTTTCCCTCTCCCCCCCTTCCTTGATTTCAAGGGTTCCCTTTGTGCTTGTCCCAGGCTCTCTTGAATGCTACCACTGTCCTTGCTGATACCACCTCCTCTGGCAGCTCATTCCAGGCAGACACCACCCTCTCCATATAGAAATGCTTCCTTACATCCCTTCTAAATCGCCCCCCATCAATTTTAGGCTATGCCCCATAGTGGTGCTGTTGTCACTCATTTTAAAGAGACCCTCCCTTTTCACTCTAATTCCCTTCCTGTACGTGAAAGTCTCTATATCACCCCTCTGTCTCCTCTCTCCCAGGGATTACATCCCCAGGTCTCCCAGCCTCTCTTCATAGGACCTATCCTGTAACCACTCAATCATCTTGGTTGCTCTCCTCTGGACCCCCTCCAACATGCCGATGTTCTCCTTAAGGTAATAATGTCACTACCTCACCAATGACTTGTACAATGGTAAAATACCCTCACTCCACCTACTAAATCCCCTTGCAATACACCCCAGCATCCTGTTAGCCTTTGTCACTGCCTTTTTACACTGAGAGGTGTATTTCAGGTCACTCGTAGTCGCTACCCCTAGATCCTTTTCCTCTTCGGAAGCAGTTAACTGAACACCTCCTACGTAATACGCTGTCCTAGGGTTCTTGGCCCCTATGTAAATCACTTTGCACTTTTTGGCACTGAAACTAAGTTGCCAGATTCCTGACCATGTCTCTAGTCTGCTGAGGTCCTCCCTCAAGCCCTGTATCCCCTCCTTGGTGTCCACTCTCCCACAGAGTTTGGTGTCATCTGCAAACAGGCAAATTTTGCCTTTAATGCCTTCCCCGATGCCATTTATGAAGACATTGAACAACACTGGCCCCAGCACCAATCCCTGCGGGACCCTGCTGGTGACGTTCTTGGTGCTGAAGAACTCGCCCCCAACCACTACTTTCTGTGTTCTACCACCCAACCAGTTTTCAATCCATCTTACAATATTCTTCCCCACCCCTAGATTCCTCTGCTTCATTATCAACCTTTTGTATGGTACAGAATCAAAGGACAAATGTTGACCTTGTATCTTCATGTTTGATGATGTGTTCCTCATTTTGAGTTCCAGTGTTCCACATTGTCCCTCACTGTGAGTGTATGCATCACCTACTGCAGTGACTAAAGGTTGAAAGGCATCTCATTTTTGCTGCATGTATTTTTTTTCCTGCACCCTTTCCTCATGGGTCATACCTGGAAACATGCTTTGGCTCAGTGTGCCCTTCATGATTACCAGATTTCCATAAATACATTATTTAAATGGAACATTAACCCTGTATAATGTCTATATATATATATATATATATATATACATATATATGCACACTACAAAAGAACCCCAGTGCAAATGCACTGGGGCATGGGTTATCTCAGAGGATATTGTCCACACAGCCAAATTTTAAAGAAAACACAAATTTCACATACACCAATAATGCAAAGCATCATGGGAAACATATGCAGACACAGACACGTGTTTTGTCCTCATTTGGACTCCTCAGTGTGCCATATCTGTATCACAGCCCAGGGAGAGGGAGGCAGCCTATAGGGGACCGTACTTGTTTGGGTGGGGGGCAGCCTAAAATAGACAGAAAAGAGAACTACAAAAGAACCCCAGAGCAAAAGCACGGGGGCATGGTTTATCCTGGAGGATATTGGCCACACAGCCAAATTTTAAAGAAAACACAAATTGCACATACCCCAATAATACAACACCCAATACCCTACACAGCCCACTGTACCCCTCATTACCCTTTGGTGCTTCAATTGGGGGGGGTGTCTGTCCTAATTTGACCCCACCTTGGGGAGTAAGGCAGGGGTGGAGGGAGTTGGAAAGCAAGAACTGCAACTGGGGGGGGGGTGTGAAAAGGCTGGGTGGTCACCTGTGGCAGATTGGGAGCAGAACCAGGACTGAAAAAATTACAAAAAATAAAAATAAAGAATCGAGAAAACAGAGCTACAAATTCACTGCATGCCCCACTGTGCTCCAGTAGAACATAAACACACAGAGAGCAAAAAAATAAGCACCACTGAGATGTGCTGCTAAATGATCACTCAGAAGCAGCTGTTATGATCACAAATTTTTACTTAAAGGGACACATTCATGTAGAGTGGCATACATAGTTTGAAAGCCCATGAAAAGTTTTTTTTAATTGAAGTATTGAGCACACCTGTAGCTGGAAGCAGTCCAGAGATATAGATGACCACGTCTGTGCAATATAAATACTACATTAGAGCCATTCTTAGAACCTTGTGATGTCAGTGATGAACAAGCAGTACTTAAAGGGGAAGTCTCCCATAGTTTCACACCCATATTTTCCCAACTCCTTATGTGTAACTGTTGTGCTTCTCCTCTAGTTGACAGCAGTCCTATTGCTGTCCAAATCTAGATTATAAATAAAAATATACAGCCCCCAGAAGTTATCAAAGTGTTTGTCCTCCATTTTACCATCAATGCTGCTGGAGGATGATGTCATTAGAGCAACAGATAATGGTGCTGCACTAAATGCTGTTCCACCAGTAAACAGAACCCACAATGTTTGGTCCCCCACTTGAGTAATGGGGGAACTCTTCAATTGTTGTGCTCATCCTGAAGTGCAGGTCTAATACGGACTAGGACCATATGAGTGTGATTCAGCACTGATTTTATATGTATATACAGTATGCCTATAAGGAAGTGCCTGTATGAGCTGTGTTAATGTTTCTGTTAACAAAAACAGTTTACCCAATAAATGACTCTGGGTACAACAAGAGTCTTAAGTGGCATTATATAGCTGTTTTATGTTCTCTGTGTGTGTTAGTATTCTCTGTTTTGATTGACACCAGCAGTGAGACACAATCTTGCAAAAATGTCCCTTTCCCTTTGTAACTAGGCAGTCAGTGATTGGATGGCTGATGTAAGGCAATAAAGAGTTCAGCTATAACAAGGAATAGGTTACCAGAATATCAGCTGCAGCATATGTAGGGTTTCCAGTTTTCGGTTTTAACCGATGAAACCCCCGACGTCTTTTTCTGCATTTTGGTTTAAACCGAAAAGCACCAAAATACGTTCAAAAGTCTCAATCGCGTCTTACCAGTTAGAGATAGAGTTAGAGATACTCATTTCATAAAACAATTTAACCCCGTCTGCCCATTATGTGAATTCTATGAACCTGCATCTGCATGCTTAATTCCAATTCCAGCTTGTTACTACAGCATCTCTACAAATCACTACACAGTAATCAAGTACCTTTGATACTGCCCCTCGCATACTTAATCTGCCCATTATGCTTCTCTCAATTGCCACTACACATCATTGATAACCTACTATTGTAGCTGCAGTCAAGTACTGTACCTCTAAATAATGCCCCTCGCATACTTAATCTGCCCATTATGCTTCTCTCAATTGCCACTACACATCGATAACCTACTATTGTAGCTGCAGTCAAGTACCTTTAAATAATGCCCCTCGCATACTTAGTCTGCCCATTATGCTTCTCTCAATTGCCACTACACATCGTTGAAAACCTTCTACTGTAGTTGCAGTTAAGTAATAATAGGCATCTCTCAATTACCATTACAGCATCTCTCGGTTCTAATGTAGCTGCCATCAAGTACCTCTGAATTAGATCTGACTGAATTAATAGAAGTGTACGTTGTCAATACTTGATCAACCTTATTTAGCTGAGGTGTGTAGTTGTGCAGTTAGCATTACACATTCACTTGCCCCTGGTGCTTGCGATCGTTTTCGAATTAAAAATGCCTAGAAGATCTAAAACGGCAGAGCAGTATGCAGCTGAACATAAAGATTTTATGGTCGAGCTTCTCCACGGCAAGAGACCCTAATATGCAAGTTCTGCAGAGTTACGGTGCCACTTGTGCCCGGTAAAACTGCGAGTCGTCTCGCTGAGCATGTGCTATCTAAAACTCACATGAAGCAGAAGCAGCCCCTGGAGAATGATGATCACTGCTTAAGCCAGATTTCTCTTACAGAAACCATCACTCGTTTCAAGTGAAAAAGAGAGGATGAGCGGGACATTGCTCATGAGTTTGCCAGAGCAATGATACAGTCGGGTGTCAGCCTACATCAAACGGACGGTCCTTTTGGAGATCTTTTTCGAAAGCGGGCACCTGCTGCATGAACTATGCCTAAATCTGGCCAAATGTATGATAAGTATCTACCCGAGGTATTCGATGCCGACATGGAGCACATTCTTGGTATGCTCAATGGCACACAGATTTCCGTAACAATTGATGAAACGTCGGAGATGCACGGTGACCCAGCTGTTGCTGTTATGTTTACTTTTGCTGACAGATTAAAGGGTTGGGGTCGGCGTACCATTATGGTAGACCTCGAGGTAATTGAGTGTTGCAACGCAGTGTCAATTGCTGCATTAACACAAAAGGTTCTGGATATCTACGGGAAGAACTGGGAGGATGTTGTATGCATATGCAGTGACAGTGCCAGCTATATGAAAAAATTATGTGATGATTTACGGAGAGCTCACCCGCAGTTCAAGGCATTCCCTGTTCGAGATCCGTGTCACCTGCTGGATGGTGTACTGAAGGCAGCAATCTCATCATCAAACATCATGAAAAAAGTAGTTGACTTTATTTTGCACTCTGGACCACTATTTAAATATGCACGAGAGCTTAAAAGAAAGTACTTTGCAGTGTGCTCATGCCTAGGGGTAAAACCAAAGGTGATACCCAGCATTACACATAGCCGGTAGTATACTGTGATAGAGGCTGTAGAAAGCTTGCTTGCCATGTGGAGACCATTTGCCATCATTTTATTATGTGCAGATGCTGAAGGGAAGAAATGTGATGAAACTAGAAAGCATGTAGACACGGACATCAAAAAGAACACTGTATATTGCGTTTTAAACTCTCTTACAGAGAATATGAGACCTCTGATTGATATAATGAAAAAACTTGAGTCTGAACACACAAGTCCATCAAGTATTCAACATAGTTGGAGTGAGCATTAAAATTCTGTTAGAAAGCAAAGTTGATGGAGGCAGCTCTGAGTATGGACCGGCTGCAAGTACACTTCTTGGGTGTCTGCCACTGGAAAGCCAGCAAGTACTGGAAGAGAGCTTTAAAATTTTTTACACAGCAATGTATGACAAATGGCAGGCTGTAATGGCAAGAAATATCCCAAATCCAACAATGGGATTTGAATTAAATGAATCCTCTCTGTGGTACTCAGCTCAAGTGTTTGATCCATTTAGAAAAAAACAAATTCTCTTCTAACTTTGAAAATTATGGCCCAGATATTTAAACTGTGCCATTTTGTGGCGCAAGCCCCTGCGCCGCTCAAAATAGTTGTGCAGGGGTGTGGCCAGGGCGATATTCAACGGAGCTGCACTATGGCGCAACTTCTTTGAATATCGCCTGCTACACCCACTGTGCATGGCGAGTGGTCACAGTGGAGCATTGAGATGCGGTATACAAGTTCCATTAATACGCCATGCACAGCACCATGGCGTTCAAAGGTTGACATGCAATGGGGCCATAATTTATGGAAGGCTATCGAGTGTCATTTGCATCTGATTATGGCCCCATTTGCATGTTATTAGCATGTAGGTGCGCCGATCCTCGGCGATTCGGCGCCTGGCGACCTGCCAGGCAGCAGCCGCCGGGACCGACGCCCCTGCAGCCCGATCACGGGCAGAACAGCAGTGCCCCCAGCAGCCTGATCGCTGGCAAAACAGTATTCTTCCCCACCCCAGCAGCCTGATCGCGGGCATAACAGTATCCCCCAGCAGCCCGATCATGGCATAACGGTATTCCTCCCATAGCCCGATCGCGGGCATAATGGTAATCTCCCCGACTCGCCCAATGTGGGCATAATGGTAATCTTTCCCACCCCGAGTAGCCCGATCGTGGGCATAATGGTAATCATCCCCACCCCAGTAGCCCGATCGCGGGCATCAGACCTCCGCCCCAAAGTCCAATATCCTGGTGGTCCAGTGGACCACGAGTAGCCTGATTGCGGGCAGCATCCTCACCCCCAATGTCCAAAATCCGTGGTGATCTAGTGGCCCTCACCTTCCCGCCACGGAGGATGATTACCATTATGCCCGCGATCGGGCTACTTGGGGGTGGGGGGAAGATTACCATTATGCCCGCGATTGGCTACTGGGGGTGGGGGAAGATTACCATTATGCCAGCGATCGGACTACTGATACCATGCCCGCCATCGGGCTGCTCGGGGGCACTACTATTCTGCCCACGATCGGGCATGGGGGGTGCCGCCAGTGGGCGGAACAGCCCAGGGCCACCCACAGGTAGCAGCTGCTGTGTTGCGCCCTGCAATGCGGCAGCTCACCTGTGGGTGGCCCTCGACTTGTTCCTTTTTTCAGTGTAACTTTGTGCAGGCGGTCAGGTTGCACCTGCGCCAACTCTGCCGGCCGGCTGAATATCGGGCTGTGCAGTTTATGCATGGAACGCCCCCACCTGTGCTCAGAGCACATTCTGATGCGCCTCACGATCAGGATTTGTGCAGGTGCACTTTCCTTTTCAATATCGCACTGAGCAAGATTAGAATAGGCATGGCGAACACTGTTGCGACCATGCACCACCCTTTGAATATCAGGGCCTATGTATTTATTTTTGATACTTTTAACAAACATGATACTGAATTACTATGTGTACAGTTTGATGAGTACTTTGCAGAACCATTGCCAACTAACAGTGAATTAGAAGAGCACACATTTTGGAGAGGTAAAATGAAGCAATGGCCAGAACTGAGTGAATGTGTTCTGTCAATTCTTGCACTGCCTGTCTCAAGTGCCAATGTAGAGAGGGACTTTTCAGAGATCAGGGCATTTACTGCCAGGAAAGAGAGAGGGAAAATGTCAAAACAAGCACTAAAAATGCATTGCATGATTTACTATAACAAATTTATCATTTAAAGTTATTACAGTATGTGCTTATGTGCAATTATGTGCAATTCTAATAACTTTTGATATTTATTGAACATAAACATCAATGCACACTGTGCTTTTTAAAAAAAATTATTACAATAAACACAGATAAATACTGAAATTGCCCTAATGATTTTTTTATTTATTCCGAAATACACAGAATTTTGCTACTTGAAAAGGGAGCGAGAAAAACTGAAAAATAAACACCTTTTTTCTTGATTAATAAACACCTAAAACCAGAAACTCTAAGCATATGGAAGAAGAGTAATCTAGTGGTTAAAGCACAGGCAAAAGAACTGGGAAACTGTGGTTCAAATCCTTCTAAAGTCCCTTATTCTCTAACCCTTAACAAGTTCCCCTAACCTCCTTGGGAACTGTGATGGCCCCTCAGGTCCATGACTTTAACAGTGCCCCCATTCCCATTATAAATCATTAGCAGTGATGTGAGAGCTATACCACTTCACTTTGAAGGTACTGAAAACAAGCTGTGGCAGCTCCCCCCCCCCCTTGTAATGCCAGCATTTGAAGTAGGATGTCCCTCACAAATCAGATGCTACACTTCAGCTGTTGTAGGTAAAGAAACTAATCAGTCTGTGTTTGTAGTACTCTGTATTTGCTTAGCTCATTCCTCCCATGTCATATGCATTCTATGTCTTGGTATTTCCAGTCAGAACCCAGATATAAGGAGCATTTGAAATGTAAAACAATACACTTTATAAAGTAAATGATCTAGCTCTCCTCTTTCAGGCTGCTGAAAGGGGAGTGTATAATTTGTGCAAAGGAAAAATTCAGTCTTGTGTGATCCTTTGGGAAACTGCTCAAGCCTACCTTGTAAATGAATCCTCTCGAGGGTTTTTGCCTGGTCCACTACAGAGTGACTGATTGACTGCTCAATTGATAGATTGGTTGATTAACTGATTCAGTCTACTGCTTTCCACAACATGTTACAACTGTCTCACATAGAGAAATGAGCAGTACACAGGAACAGCTTTTGTTTCCCGTGAATGCAATACTATTAGATGTATTACAGTATTTTCTCTACACATGCAGTATTAAGGCTGCAAGTACCAGTCCCTGTGTGAGTTGCATGACAGAACTGTCTTAAGCCATTGCAAACTTAAACTAAAAATCAGGCTAGGCAGCATTGATACCCTTATGTTTTGTTCTGCACTGTTGCTGCAGTGACATCAAGGAATGGGAGGGGCTGTATTACAAGTGACTCATTTGCATGTAAATGGAGGCTTGCTTGACATTTTTCTACCTTGTGTCAGAGCCTCAAACTCTAGATATGTGTTGCAACAGAAGAAATGGCTGATCTCTTATTGACATATGTACAGTACTTGATGTAATGTATAATAAATACATCAGACATATCCAAATCATAAATATACAGGAGTCTTCTTTAACTCAGTGCAGTTAGGCACTGCTTGATTGTCACTGACATCACAAGGTTCTAAGAATGGCTCTAATGTAGTATTTATATTGCACAGACTCAGATCATCTAGATCTCTGGACTGCTTCCAGCTACAGGTATGCCCAATACCTAAATTAAAATAACTTTTCACAGGCTTTCCAACTATGTATGCCACTGTAAATGAATGCGTCCCGTTAAGTTTAAAAATTATCCAGAGACCCCACACAGTTGCACCAACAGTATGCACCCTTGAACAAGGACTTTTGTTTTCTATTGATTCTCTATGGGCCCATCCTACTGCCAGGCATCTGCCCGGTCACAGACCCCCTCGGTTGTGGCTAGGGCGGGCTAATAGAGGCAGTAGGCAGGGCTGGATTTTTCCGTTTTTGGGGGCGGAACGCAATGATGTCACGCCAGTCCCGCCTCCCTTCGATCCTTGCTGGCACCGTCTGCTGTGACCCCTGGTTTCACCAGGGGTCCTCGCACCAACGACACCCCACACCTCCCCTGGAGAAGGAGAGCAGTCTGTCGGATGCTCGCTCCAACTCCCCGGCTGGCCTCCGACAACCCAGGTCCGTCTCAAATCTGGGTCGAGGCGCTATGGCAGAAATTCAACCGCTGCGCCGACAGGCCAGCATGAATAAGGACTTTTGCTGTGTACCCACACCCAGTGGGTAAGACTATTTATACACTTAAAGTGGTAGTGTACTAACAGTTTTACAATTTTCGTTACATACCAAAAGTGCTACAAAAAAGTGACAGGTATATCACTGTGTTGCACCTAAAAACAGACCCTGGCCTAAACTTAAAGTTATAAAGACCTAAGCAAAACACAATTTTATATATATATATATATATATATATATACACACACACACACACACACACACACACACATATACAGACAAAATGGTAATAAGACAAACTTATAAATCAGATTCAAATGGATCAAGGATGTGCATCCCGCTGTGGCCCAAGAGGTCAACCGTAATATTTTCATATGACACCACTTGTATGCCTATAATTGGAAGCAAAGTAGATATATGTCAGATAATGCTCAATTTCCTACCAACAGTAAATATATCCTAATAATACATAGATGTCAGTATTATAGTGCAAAGGCTGCAAGACTAGCACAATCAGCAAAATTACAAACATTTCTGACAAAAGGTGCAAAATTAGTTGCCTGCTACTTTCCCACTATAATAATGCTATCTATTAGATGTATGCATTTACTGCCTCTAGGAAATTGATTATCTGACACATGGTATTGCTTTGCTGTGTGATTAAGTTACCCCTATAAATATAATATCAATGATCATTACTACGTAAGGGATGACACTTTTTTACTGTATTTACAATTATGTGTGCCTCAAAACTGTGATAATATGAATTGTGCGTATTATTACATATCTAGGTAATAATGATATTCTCTGCTTCCAATTACAGGCATACAAGTGGTGCAGGATGAAAATACTGTATTACTACAAACCTCTTAGGCCATAAAGGAGTGAACCTCCTTGATCCACTGTAATACCCTGGCTGTCAGGATTCAAGAAGAATTAATATCAGTAGGAATTTAGCAGTGTGTATATGAGGCAACGAGAGGAGAAAATATTTTGGACGTGGTACTTACTAATATCCCTGATGACATCCAGCATGTAAACATTAGCCTCCAATAGGTGCAAGCGATCATGATTCTATTACCTTTTTAATAGACAAGACAAATCAATTAAGGGCAGTACAATCCAAGTCCTACATAACAGGGGTGATTATGGTGCAATAAGGGAAAGGTTGGTGGGATTTGATTGGAATAATATAATGAATGGACTACCAAATAAAGAATCATGGGAGTTGTTTGTTAAAATCTTACATGAGATGGTAGACAGCCATATTCCTAAAAGACAAGCATATAATCGTAGGGGGGAAAGTCACCTTGGATAAATAATGGGATAATCAGACTATGCAATAAGAAAAGATTGTTGTTTGGGAAAATGAAACATTTAAAAACTAAGAATAGCAGGAACAGATACACACAGATATTAAGGCATCTAAAAAGTGAAATAAAAAAGCTAAAAGACAGCTGGAATTTAGACTAGCCATGACAAAGAATGATATTAAAAGTTTTTACGCTTATGTCAATAATAAAAAGGAGAGCGATAATACAGGGGGTCCCTTAAATAATAACGGAGAAATTAATTTTAAACCAGAAGAAATAGCTAGTGAGTTTAGTAGATGCTTTAGTAGAGTGTTTACCAAACATGATCATAGCATGAAAAATTGCTTGACTGAAATTGGAAACCTAAATTTAGATAAAATAATAACAGTGGATAAAGTGCTAAAAAGAATAAGGCTACTGAAAGCTGATAAGGTGGCTGGGCCGGATGGAATCCATCCAAGATTCATAAAGGAACTGGAAGAGGAGCTTGCACCAGTAATTACCCTATTAGGTCAGAAATATTTGATTGAAGGTTATGTACCAAATGAGTGGCGATCTGCCTATGTGGTGCCGATATTTAAAAAGGGGAATAGGAGTGAAGCGGCTAATTATCGGCCAGTGAGTTTGACCTCAGTAGTTGGTAAGATAATTGAGGGGATTCTTAGCGAAGAGATTACAAACTAACTTGCAGAAAAAGGGATCATGGATAAAAACCAACAAGCTTTTGTTAGGAATAGATTGTGTGAGACTAACCTGATTTGCTTTTATAATTGTTAGCAAACGGGTTGATGAGGGTAGGAACGAGGACATGGTAATGCTAGATTTTAGCAGGGCATTTGATACAGTCCCACATGGGATAGTAATTGATAAACTCACAAGTATGGATATTGATGTTGGCATTGTAAGGTGGATTAAACACTGGCTGATGGACAGAACACAGCAGGTGAGGACACAGGGTCATCTGTCGGGGGGAGGAGAGGGTTACAAGTGGAGTGTCGCAGGGGTCGGTGTTGGGACCCCTGTTGTTTAGAATTTTTATAAGTGACCTAAACTTAACAAGTGGGATAGACTCATTTTTGGTCAGGACTTGATATACATCTCAGAATGGACAGTGAATAAAAAAATGAGCTTTAACATGGAAAAGTGCATTATGATGCATATGGGGAGAGAGATAATATCCAGCAGGATTACTACATCCAGGGCTCAAAAGTGAAAGTCTTGGATTGTGAGAGGAATTTGGGAATATATATATATATATATATATACACACACACACATATATGTATATACATACACACACACATACAGAAAGATATGAAAAGTGGAACCCATAGTAAAATCATTGCAAACAAAGCAATGCATTTGGTAAATTGTATTAGGAGTTTTCAGTCCAGAAGTGAATGGGTACTACTTCCACTGTTTAGATCATATGTCAAGCCGTGCTTGGCGTTTGAGTCCCTACTTCTCTGGTCGAGAAACCACAAAGATCATTTACTGTACCACAATGATATCTGGGTATAGGGAAAAATCAATGAAGACAGGTTGAAAACACTGGGACTGTGGTTACTGGACAATAGACATGCTGGGGAGAATCTATTGTTGTACAAGATACTGAAACAGGAAGACTTAAGGAGGGAATCAGGATTAGGATTTAAATATTGTAAATATAAGTTGAGAGGGCATAGTCAGCAACTGGAAGGAGAGGTGTATAGGACAGATGTAAGGAAATACAGGTTACTCACCTGTAACAGGAGTTCTAGGAATGGTATATGTTGTTCATCCACACTGTCTGGCAGGTTCCTTGCCGCTTTAAATCTTGCCGGAAGGTCTTCAAGCTGGCTCCAAAGCGGGCGGTAAAATTCTCGGCTCTGCCCCATGGCGCCACATCTACCCGCTGGAAGCCCAGGACATGCGTTGAGCGGAGGGGCTGGGTGGAGTGTGTGGATGAACAACATATACCATTCCTAGAACTCCTGTTACAGGTGAGTAACCTGTATTTCTAGGGACATGGATATGTTGTTCATCCACACTGTCTGGCAGACTCCTAACAGTTCTCTGGGAGGAGGGAGGCAAGGTGCACACCCCCTACTTAGGGAATAATGACTGGAGAACCGAGGCCCCAAAACCAGCATCCCGGCGTGACTCAAGGTCAATGTGGTAATGAAGGAGTGTGCTGAATTCCAGGTAGCAGCCCTGCAGATTTCCTGGATAGGGACGTCCCTAGAAGCAGCCACCGATGCAGCGGTGTGGCAGGTAGAATGAGCTCTTATCCCTTTGGGAGGCTCCATGCCCACCAACCTATAGCAGAGATCTATGCAGGAGGTGACCCACTTGCCTATCGGCCGCTTGGCTGCAGGTCTGCCAGGTGCGGCTTCAGCGTAGGTGACAAACAGCTGGCAAACCTCTCCCTGAACTTCAGCCGTCCGCTCCTTGTAATAAGCGAGCACTCTTCTAGGGCCCAGAGTATGGAGCCTATATTCGGCCTCTGAGGTGTGATTGGGGTAGAACACCAGCAGAGTCAACACCTGGTTAAGGTGAAACTCCGACATCACCTTCGGAAGGAATTTCGGGTGGGGGTGCAGGACAATCTTGTCCCTGTGGAAGACCAGATAAGGAGACTCGATGGAAAGCACCTGGAGCTCTCCCATACTTCTGGCTGACGTGATAGCCACCAAGAAGGCAGTCTTCCAGGACAGGTGAGAGATGTCACACCTGTGCATCGGTTCAAATGGCTTGCCCATCAGCTTAGCCAATACCAGCAGTAGATCCCACGGAGGTGGAGGTTCTCGCACTGGAGGGGATATGTGATCAAGGCCTTTGAAAAAGTGCCTGACCACCTTCTCCTGCGCCACTGACTGCTTCCTGGCCCATGCCCGGAAAGCAGAGATGGCTGCTAGGTACACCTTAAGGGTCGTCGACCGAAACCTTTGCTGAGAAAGGGACCACAGGTAGTCCAGAATGCTAGCCAAGGAGCAGGAAGAACGGTCCAGGCCCTTGCCCTGTCACCAAATGGAGAATCTCTTCCATTTAAAGGCGTAGCATTTTCTGGTCGACTCCTTACGGGAAGCCTCAACAATGTTGAGGACCTCATCGGAAAGACCCAAGGCCTGGAACTCTAGCTGCTCAGGAACCAGGCCGTCAGGTGCAGGGATTGAAGGTCTGGATGGAATACCTTCCCCTGACTGATTGAGATCAGGTCCGGGCGGGCTGGAAGCCGCCTTGGGAGCCTGGAGATGAGGCTGAGGAGATCTGGATACCAGAACTGGCGGGGCCAGTCTGGGGCTACCAGAAGCAACTGCGCCTTGTCCCTCCTCGCCTTGAGAAGCACCTTATGGATCAAGGGAAATGGGGGAAAGGCGTAGAAGAGGCCCAGGGTCCACGGCCTCGAGAAGGCATCCCCCTGCAACGAGCCCTGCTGAGGGGGGTTGGCATGAAACAGTCTCAGCTTTGCATTCTCCCTGGAGGCAAACAGGTCCACCTAAGGCATGCCCCAGTGGAGGAACAGATCTTGTACTACCTCCGGCAGGAGAGACCACTCGAGGGACGCAGCTTCTATCCGGCTTAGAGCATCGGCCAGAATGTTGGAGGCTCCTGCCACATGGATGGCAAGGAGATCCGCCTCCAGGCTGCGCACGAGGGACCAAATGCAGAGAGCTTCCCTGCACAGAGGCATGGAGCACGTCTCACCCTGGAGGTTTAGGTAGTACATGGACGTGGTATTGTCCGTCTGGACCTGGACCACTTGACCCCGTACAAATGGAGCAAAGGCGGTGAGGGCTAGATGAACCACTCGAAGCTCCAGCAGGTTGATGTGGCATTCGGGACTCCCACGGGGACCAGAGGCCGTGTGCTCTGTGCTCCCCCAGATGGGCACCCTAACCCAGCAGAGAGGCATCGGTCGATAGAGAGACCGTCGGCTCGGGGCAGACAAACGGGATGCCCTCCTGCAGATGAGCTGGATCGGTCCACCACTGGAGAGTGTTCCACATCTCCTGGGTCACTGTCACTGGCTGATCCAAAGGGCTGGAGCACTGTGACCATTGGCTGGCCAGTCCCTATTGTAGGGGACACATGTGCCAACGGGCCCAATGGACCATGCTGATGCAGGTCACCATGAAGCCCAGGAGGCACAGGAAGTCCCAGGCAGGGCGCAATTGCCCAACCTGAAATGACTGGGCAAAGGAGGAAAGAACCTCGGCCCTGTCCGCCGGGAGCCGTGCTCTGGCTTGCAGAGAGTCGAGCTCTGTCCCAATGAATTGTATCACCTACTTTGGCACGAGTTCCGACTTGGCCTCGATAAGGAGGCCAACTCGACAGCAAACCTGGAGGGCCAGATCCCTGGACCGTTCCACCTCCATTCTGGAGGAGGCTGCAATCAGCCAGTCGTCCAGGTAGGGGTACACCCGGAACCTTCGGCACCGCAGGAATGCTGTCACCACTGCCATGCATTTGGTGAAGACCCTGGGAGCAAGAGAAAGGCCGAAGGGCATGGCCCGGAACTCGTAGAGGGACCCCTCTGCCCTGAAGTGGAGGAATCTCTGGTGGGACAGACGGATTGGGATGTGAAAGAACGCGTCCTGGAGGTCCAGGGAACAGAACCACATGCCTCATTCCAAGGATGGAATGATCTGAGTCAGAGTGACCATCCTGAAGGTTTGAGACCTTAGGAACCTGTTCAGGTCATGCAGGTCTAGAATGAGGTGCCAGCCCCCCGTCTGTTTCGGGACCAGGAAGTACCTGGACACAAACCCCCGGTCTGGTGGAGGATCCGCCACCTTCCTGATCACCTCCTTTTCGAGGGTAGGGCAAGTCATCGCCGACGAGGCCGATTAGGAGAAGCTGCGATCTCGTAGCTCCCCGTGGGCGACAGCTCAGAAGGGCGGGGCCTGCTCGAACTCCAGAGGCAGACCCTTTCCTACCACCTCCAACACCCAGTGGTCCATGGTGATAGCGGACCAGGCAGAAAGGAAGTGGCAGAGCCGTCCCCCCACGGGGGAGCCCAGGGGGAAGAAACAAGGCTGGGGGCGACACCCTTCAACCCATCACTGGGCAGGCTTGGAGGAAGGACTGGCCGAGGGTCCGCCTGGGCCTTTTCCTCCCTGCTTCCTGTTGGAAGAAGCCGCGGGCTTGGCTTTGGGGTGCCAGGCGTGAGCCTGCTGGCCCTGATGTTGGTGTTGCTGGGCCGGATGTGCCGCAGGGGCAGAAGGTTGAAAGGACTTAGGTTGCTGACGACAGTCCTTGTCCTTCTGAGCGGACGTGACCGAGTCCAGGGTAGCGTTGGACTTTTCGATCCTCTGGAGGTGGCCTTCCACTCCAGGGCTGAACAGGTCGGTCCCCAAGAAGGGGACGTCCGCCAGTTTGTGCTGGGTATCTGCCGTAAAGGTGGATATCCTTAGCCAGGCTCTGCAGCGCATGGCCACTGCGGCCGCTACTGATCAGGCACAGGAGTATCCAATGTCTAGAGCCATTTGGAGCTGCTGTTTTGCCACTGCCCTTCCCTGATCCTGCACCTGCTTGACCGTAGTCTGCAGGTCGGCCGGGAGATGAGGTATCACCTCATCCAGGGAGCCCATAAGGGCATGGGAGAAGTGCGCCATCAGTACGGCCGAGCTGGCATGACGGAGGCCGAGGGAGGACGCAGCATGCACCTTGCGCCTGGCATAGTCCAGCTTTTTGGACTCCTTGGGGGGCTTATCCACATCCCTAGCGTTCCTGGAGCGCCAGAAAACGCTGTTGGTGACCAACCCCTCCGCAGAGGGGTGTTCCGAAAAAAATGGACAAAGAGCCGGTAGGGACCTCATACTTCCTGGCCATCCTGGCCGAAGGCGCAGGACAGGAAGCCAGCCACTGCCAAAGCTCCAAGGCTGGGGCAACAACTTGGCCCGCTTGGATACGGGCTCGAGCTGCATCCCGGTGGACTCCGAGATGAGCTGAAGCAGATCCATGAACGATGATGGGCTCTTGTCCATCGACTGCCCCCCCCGGAGGACTCCAGGTCAAGGGGCCTGGAAAACAGGGAGGAGTCGTCGTCAGATTCTGAGGAGTCTGCGAAGAGCTACCTGGGGCCTGAGTCACCCTCCACCTGCCAAGGATGGTCAGGAGTGAGGGTGACCGACAACCGGTTGGGCAGACCCTGACCCGACCGAGAGTCCTTGGTCGGAGCCCCCGATTTCAGTTGTGAAGGCGGAGGTTCCACCACAAATCGGTGGGGCAGCTGGTTTGGCCGAACAACCGGCCCAGGCTTGGGCACCTTGACCACCACAAGGGGTTGTTTTGGCCTTTCAGGTGACAGCAACTTAATGGCGGGGAAGGCAACTGCGTCCGAGGTTTTCCCGGACAAACGAGCTGCTGCCATATTAGTTCCTCGTGAAAGGCCGGCCACACGGCGCTCGGGCTTCCTCTTCCGAGGAGGAAGACGAGGACGAGCGGGCGCCCGACGCTTTCCTCAGTGCCGGACCGAGACGCTGATGTCGGCGGGATCGACTGGACCAAGGTGAGGTCCGAGACTGAGACCCTCGGTGTTTCTGAGGGTGGGTCTGGGAGGGAGTGGGGGCACCCGCTCCTCCCTTGACTCGGGAACCTTGACTGGGAACTCCGGCACAGGAGGCGCAGGCAAGTCCTCGGTTTCCACCGGGGGAACCGGTGATAAAGGGTTGTCGGCTTCAGCAGTCGACAGCCCGTCTGATGGGTTGAGAAAAATCTCGACTGTGTCGACAGGTGTCTCGGCCGGCTGACCTGACGGGGACACCGTGAAGCCAGCAGCCTTAGCCGCAACCTCAACGAGCAAAGTGTCGCCTGTCGGGGAAGGGACCTCTCCCACTCCCACGAATCCACGACGGACTTACCCTCGAGTCCTTCTTTTTTGACCGAGAAGAGTGTCCCGATGGCCCCTCACCCTTCGTGGAGAGGGACTGGCAAAGCTCCTTAAAAGAAGCTGTGTAGGAGGATCCCAGAGAGAGCGGGATAAATGCCGCTACCGAGGAAGATGAAGATGTGGCCTGGGCCACCTCCTCCTCAAGGGCGATCATCTGCTCGAGTTATTCAGCCGAGCCAGCCGCCGCGGACACCGCCCAACTGGCCTCCTTGGACTTCACCAGCGGATAACGTTTCTCGGGGCACCCAAGTTGTAGCCAGGCAGTGCGGTCTTCAAGGACGTTGGACGAGAAAGACCTGCACAACTCGCAGCCTGAGGGTCGTGGTCAAGGCCGAGGCAGTAGACGCACATGGAGTGGATCCGTTCTGGACATCTTCTGCCCCCATGGGCACCGCCGAAAACCGGGAGTCGATTTGTCCAACGCAGCCGAAAAGGAAGAATTTGACCGAAGTCTTGAAAACTTTACAATTATTTTCAGGTGAACTGAAGAGTTAGGATCCAGTCTATATGCGGAGCGTTAAGGAGGGAACCGAGCTTCCAAGCGGTAAGGAAGATCTGGCGTCATGGGGCGGAGCCGAGAGTTTTACCACCCAGGTGGGTGGGAGAAGCCAGCTTGAAGACCTTCCGGCAAGATTTAAAGTGGCAAGGAACCTGTCAGACAGTGTGGATGAACAACATATCCATGTCCCTAGAAATATAGTTTTAAGTGTAGGGTGATACAGTTGTGGAATAAATTACAGATAAATGTTGTGGAGGCAGTTAATTTTAATACATTTAAAGCAAGGTTGAGTCAGTATTTTATGGTTGGTAACACAGGTTGCCTCCACTGAAATTGGGGGGGGGGGGATAGCTTATATGGGCCTTGCCTTTTGGCTGTCTTAAAATCTCCAATATGAACTCCAGTATGAATCTGAATTATGAGACTGTCATATTATCCTTTTGTCTATATGTGTATTTTTTTTGCTTAGGTCTTTATAACTTTAGGTTTAGGGGCTGGCTGGTTTTAGGTGCAACACAGTGATGTACCTGTCACTTTTTTTCTAGTACTTACTGCACTTTTGGTATGTAACTTAAAAGTTGTAAAACAGTCTGTATGCTACCACTTTAAGTGTATAAATAGTCTTACCCACTAGGTGGCAGGTACATCTTAAAAAGTCCTTGTTCAAGGATGCAAACTGTTGGTGCAACTGTGTGGGGTCTCTGGATGATTTTAAAACTTAAATAAAAAATTTGTGATCAACAACAGCTGCTTCTGAGTGATCACTAAGCAGCACTTCTCATTGGTGCTTAGTTTTTTGCGCCCTACAAATAAAAAACCCTGAAAATCTCCTCAGGTAACAGAAATTAAAACTAGCAAAAAACACACAATGCAATGAAGAGATGAAGCTAATAGTGTTTATTACTTTCAGGTTTTACACTGTTGTGTTACAGAGAAAAAAAGACTCTGGCAGCGCATAATACTGATCAGTGTCTCACACAGACAAGGAAGGGATCCCTTTCACACAAAAAAAAACAAATGCTACAAGTGAGACAGATCACAGTAAACCACAGAGATCTAACTCACTCAATTAAAGTGTCTCAGAAAAAAATCACATAATGTTACACTGAGACTAAAACTGCCGTACAATTCAATGGAATAACAATAAAAACAGCTACACTGCTCACTGAGGTTTTTCAAATTAGCCAAACAGCTGCAGTCCCATGCACTACTTCATACACACCTTTTACACAACAAAGATTTCATTCACTTTTTAAAAACAGGGTTTTCATTATTTCGTAGCGACCGTCATGGATGGCTTTCATGTTAAAAAATATATTCAAGCATTCCATTAAAAGAAAAAGCAATTACCAGAAACTGCCTTTGGAAAAGTTGGCACTCATTCCCAATAATGAACTTACAGCATGCATTCACTTTATTGTTTACATATGTAGTGCTTGAATGTTGGCTAAGCCACTCAAGCATTTACTCAGGACAGCAGCCCTGTGGCAACTTTAAAGAGCACCTAGTGTCATAAACATAATTTTTAGACTCAATTGTGCTCTTTGCTAGTATGTTTTTCTGTGTTTAGCTTCCTCTTTTGGTACCTAACTATACACATTAACAGGAAAATTGGCTCACTGACTCCTGCTTCTTCATCTGCTCTGGCTGTTGGTCTAGATGTGACATGACACTGCAACTTTTTTTTTTTTATTTAGTATGCTTTCCCCCTGCACCCAGCCTGCCTCACTCTGCTTCTCCTCCAGCCCTGTTGTCCCACCGTATCTGGGACTTACCAGTCCAGTCCAGAGTGGCCCCAGTTTACCCCCCTTCCGTGGCAGAGCCCCTGGGATCCCCCACTTTATCCCGGAAGTTTTATTATATTTTCCTTGTTTTCTCCATGGGAGGCGTGGTGTGCAGTGACGTATGCGGCACATATGCCCGACATCTGGTATGCCTCCCAGCCATATACAGCCCCGGAAGTCAGATCCCTGGCCTCTGCAAGAGGCTAGTATCGTGCTAGCGATATCCCCACCTTCCCCCCAGAGGAGGAGAGCAGTCCTTGGGACAACTGAACCTCTTCCCCCCTGGCTGGCCCTCCAATTCCCAAGGTCGCTTCAGATCCTGGGTTATTGGCTTCGCAAGCCGTAGTGCTACCACTGCGCCGCCAGCCAGCTATAATACTGCAACTGTTTTCATAGCAACCATCTCATGAACAGAGGGCTATGGCATCAGGTGGAGACAAGCAACCATAGCAGATGAAACCTAAGGAACAGTGATCCTGTTAAATAGTTAAAAGAACCTCTGCTGGGTGTCTCTTATGGCATAAGAGACACCAAGCATGAGGACTAGGCAACAGAACTGCAAAGCTCAGAGGTTCTGGCTGCCCAGCCCTCATGAAAGGAGTCTCTTATACAATAACAGATACATAGAAACTTGATGGCAGAAAAGGGCCCAATGGCCCATCCAGTCTGCCCAAACCCCCCCGTCCTTTCACCTTGCCCCTCCTCTCCCCTCCATTCCATTTACTTGCCTTTATTTAGCCCCATGTAGCCATCCCAAGCCCTACTGAAGATACAATGCAAAGACTCTATTACCTTACTATATATCACTTAAGTTAGCTACTGCCCTGCACGGTTTGGGCCATGGATATGAAAAAGGCCTACTACCGTATGCCCCTGGCTGCCCACTTCATTCATCCGAGATGGGTCTCATCTCAATTCGCAGATCCCGGCTAAAGACCTCAGGGGATCATGCATTATGGGTTGCAGTCCTGGTGTTATGGAATTCACTTCCCCATGACGTGAGAGGAGCCCCCTTAGTTGAAACTTTTAAAAACTCCTTTAAAAATTCAGTTATTCAATATGAGTTATGGGTCTGGTGTTGTGTTTTAATGTTTTAACTTCCTTGTTGTAGTCTATATTATATGTGTGTGTGTTATATATATATATATATATATATATTTATTTATTTATTTATACAACACATGTTTTGGGATAAATGACAGGATAAAAAGTAATATCTCAGCCAGGTCGTGGAGATATCAGTGATATCTCCACGTTCCTATACGTCATCACAACGAAAGTGAAAGTTTTTCGATTTTACCCCTGCATGCCACAAATGAACACTCCTCTCTCGTGACTGTCACTCCACACTGGTAACCTCAATTATCACCACACCACTGTGACCTCTCATAATCCTGTCAGAAAGAGTTATTTAAAAAAAAAATTTAAGTTCATCCTGCTATTTTCTCCTGTGTTAGTCAAGAAGCAGTTTCAGTTTTGCTGCTGCAGATTAGCATTGTGACCGAGTGCTTTGTATGCTGTTAAATGAGGAAGTTGCAGAGTTTAAAAATAAGACAGCCTGCCTGTGAACAGTTTAAAAACTGCACCCTTTCCCCTTACTTTTCCAATATTTGTTTCAAATAACCTAGTGACAGTAGAAGGAGGACAACGAGAGAGAGAATATGTAGCTTTAGAAAAGTGAACGTAAGAGCAACGCTCGCTCACACTTGCGTTCACTTTTCTGAAGCTGCGGATTCTCTCTCTATCCTCTTTCTACTGTCACCAGCTTATTTGAAACAAACAACAGCAAACTAAGTAAAAAAACACAGTTTTTAAACTTTTCACAGGCAGATTGTCTTATTTTTAAACTCGGAGACTTCCTCATTTTAAAGCATACAAACGCTCGGTCACGCTGCAAATGTACAGCAGCAAAACTCGAAGTGCTTCTTGATTAACACTGGAAGAAAATGGCAGGACCAACCAGATAAGTTTCTTTTAAACAAACATTTATCTACAAATTAGGGCAGGATCAACCAGATAAACATTTTTTAAATAAGTGTTTCTTTGTTAGCAATAATGGCAGTTATCAACCATGTGTCACAACTACTGAGGGAGTGAAATGCCGTTGTGGAGCTGTCTGTTGTACTGAGAGAATAATAATTTTTTTTTTTTTTAAATAAAGATTTTTTACCATTTATCAAAGTATCAACCAAATGTCAGAGCTGCCTGGGGGTTGACTTCAGGTCATGCATCTCCCTAGCATATCTAATATGTAGGCATTGTGTCTGCTTGGTAAATCAAATATATAGGTATTATGCTAAGTGGGGGATGTGGGGATTCTGTCTTGGGGCCAAAACATGTGTTGTATAAACAGGACATGACATGGCCTGACAGAAGATATCATATTTATCTTCACTCAAGGCCAATGACATCAAGATATCTCACTCGTGGCTTCGCCACTCGTGAGATATCATGATATCATTGGCCTCTCGTGAAGATAAATATGATATCTTCAGTCAGGCCATGTCATATCCCCTATATATCTATCTATATATCTATAAGGTGTACACCTTGTACTCGGGTCACACCTGGAAATGAGCTTTGGCTCAGTGTGCCTTTCCCAGTCACCAATTTTAAATAAAAATATATATATATATATATATATACATATATATATATATGATATGCTGGGGGGAACCTGTGTGACCTATACAAGTGCTGTTTGACCTCAAGTAACCTCACGACTGGCGTAAGCCACTAGTGAGGTATCCGAGGTTAAACAGCACGGGTATAGATAAAACAGTTATCACACAGGTCTCCCCTGCATATTTCTTTTATGTAAAAGGGGCTGACCTCGTGTGCTACTGCAGCTTCAATTTTATTTGTTTTTTAAATAATAACTGGTGTGGGATTTTTTGGTGAAATAGTGCCCTTCCTCATTCTGTGTCCTGTTATCAAGGATGAGTCATCAGGACGCTGGCACTTACACTGCAACATCGCAGCTAACTGGTGGAGCAAGAGGCAGGCCGAAATGTTGTCTAAAAAGATGGAGGCAGTTTATAGTGAGAAGCATGAAACTACTGGCAGTTTGAGAGTTCGGGAGAATTCAGGAAGTGGTAACTGCAGGTTCGGGAACTGGTGTTAAAAAGATTTCCGTTGATGAAGGAGAGAAGGTTTACGAATCTGTGTGGTTCTTGAAATTTGGTGAGCTACGGATTTTAGCAGCAGTTCAGCACACATGGTGTGGCGGGGGAGCAGGATCGTTGCCTGGGTATTCAGAATTGTAAACAAAAAAAAAAGGAAGTTTCATTTTTAAAACATGCATCGTATTGTGAATAGTGTTGTACAACACTATATATGTATTTGTTTTTGCCTGTTCCTTGATTTGTACTCTCCCAGGTCATGCCTGACAATAGGCAGTTCTGTCTAGTGCACTTAACCTGGTTACCAAAAGCAAATAAATAAAATAGTGTTGCAGGCTGCTGTGAGTGTGTGGCGGGGAGGGTGTTTGGAACAGACCAGGCATCAGCTGTTAGATGAATGATGAGCAGAGGTGAGGTAGACAGTTGGTACTACCATCGGGTAGTGGATGCTTGTTATTTTCCTTTACAAAAATGGAGCCCGTGTTAATTATATTTTGAGAAGGAGGAGGAAGAGAGATGAGTGAGCAAGGAGATTTGTTTTGTGGGATATCTGGGGATCGAGCGCTACAATGGTAATGGCAATGCCCTGCACTATTAAATGAACCCTTGAAAATAGTACCGGGGCTGCTGACATAGTAACTGTGTAGATAAATGGGGTGTGATGTACTAACTGCGTAGATAAATTTATATAAATAAATTGATCTACACAGTGACTCAGATAAACAGATTTATCATACTCCATTTATACAGACTCCTGTTGCATAAATATATAGATAAATATTTTTTACTGTTTCTGTTATTTATGTAAGGCGCCCAGAGCCTCCAGGATCAGGCGTCCTTGAAATAAAATTGCCTTGCCTTTCAAAAGGTATTAATACTAGTCCTCACCCAAGCCCTGAAGCAAAATGGGACACTTCTAATGTTCCTGTATGAGAGATCACAGTACATAGGAGAACAGGTAGAGTGGCTGTGTGTGCTGATTGGCTGAAATCATCTGACTGATTTATAATTTGCATTAATGCATGTAGTTAAAAGGCAGCTAAATACTGAGACCAAGTGATACACAGGCAGAAATGTATCATAAAAAGTACAGTTACGTAAAAAACTTACTGTAACAGTGGATCTTCGAGAAGAGCTCTTGCAGCAGGCTATAATCACTAGGACTAGGCTGGCAGGTTTCAGGACTCCACAGAAAAATTCTAACTAGCAGTCTTAAGTTGGGGACCACTCCCCAAGTCGGCCTGCCCCCAATGTTGGCCTATGGTATATAAGGGGCGGTCCCCCAGCACCACCTCAGTTCTCCCACCGGAGACCCTGGCATACACATAAAAATGGAGAACCGAGGCTTTCCTCGTGGTGAGGAAAGAGGAAGGAAGGAGACAAACACCAGGAGGATGGTGGGAGGGAAAGCAGCACCTGCTGCAAGAGCTCTTCTCGAAGATCTACTGTTATGGTAAATTCTTACGTAACTATACTATCTTACTTCGAGTTGGAGCTCTTGCAGCAGGCTATAACCATTAGGACTGAGTCCCAAACAGTAAAAGGACTGACCCAGTCAGATGGGAGGAGGTAGAAGTCAGTGTAAAAACCTCCCAAGAGAAGGTGTAGAAGGACAGCGAGTTCAACAACTGCTCTTCACCTGGGAAAAATATCCAGACCGGAAGCCGGAGGAAGGTGAGAGCCAGGCTCAGGTGGCTGCTACAAGAATGTTAGTCGAGGGTCCCTTAGTAAGGGAGGCAACTATATCCCTGGTAGCCCTGACCCAAGACGGAAAATGCTAGGGGAGGTAGGTAATTTACTAACCCATAGGGAAAGGTATAAAAACGAGGTCCCCACTGTTCTCAGGGGCAAGAAAACCAGAATTGAACAGATGTTCTGAAAGTTCGGGTGTGGTCCAGAAGGGAAATAATGAAGCACCCAGTGAACGACCAGAGTATGGAGGAAGGACTCCCTTGAGCTGAAGTACTCTGGATAATAAGCAGGAAAAGGAATGTCCTGACCAGCATAAGCCTGACATTCCCTGAGGAAAGAAAGAAAAAAATTACTCACCTTAGTAACTGTATTTCTCTTCTAATGGAGTCTTGCTGTATTCTGACTATATGCAGTTAGCCTCAGCACTTGAACTGCTCCGGAGAGGAAAGAGTTAACTCTATGCCACGGCATAGAACGTTGAGCTCGAGCTCAGTTTTCAAACCTCTGTCCCAGGTACTCTTCAGTGTAACTGTCAGATTCTTACGAGACCTATACTAAGCAACTAACAACCCAGAAATTGTTTTTGAAACTTTTGTGCCAAAAGGCAAAAGACATAAATTTAGGGTCCAAAGACTCAAGTCGAGACCCCCAAAAAGAATCTGAGTAGGTAATAAAAAAAGTATAATAAACATGGTAACAAGAAAAAACTCAATTAAGAAGAGGCACCTAGGTATATCCTGGGATGCAACACTGCGCCTGCCCACCCACATCCCAAAACAACTAGGTTCCAGGAAGGGAGGCAGGGAAGGAGGTCAGAATACAGTAAGACTACATTAGAAGAAATACAGTTACTAAGGTGTGTAATTTTTTCTTCAAACAACATGAAGTCTTGCAGTATTCTGACTATATGCAGACTACCAAGCAGCACCCCCAAGGAGGAGGGAACTACAGAACCTATTTTGGAAACAGGCTCTGCAGTACCAAACCTAGCATCACTTCTTGCCTGAATGTCCAGGGAGTAACGCTTGGTAAATGTGTGAACAGTCTTCCAGGTGGCTGCTTTACAGATTTCCACTGAGGGTATGTCTCTAGCTGCTGTGACCGAAGCAGCTGTACCTCTGGTAGAATGAGCCCTCAGGCCTGAGGGTGGGTCTTTCCTCAACTTTGAGTAGCAGAACTGAATGCAAGAGACAATCCACCTAGCAATAGTTCTCTTGGTGGCAGGCTTACCTTTACCCACCTCCTCATAAGTGAGAAACAGCTGGGAGCAGTCGTTTCTATGGGGCTTAGTGGATTCTAAGTAGTAACTCAGAACCCTTTTTACATCAAGACTGTGTAGTCTCCTCTCTCCAGAAGAGGAGTGATCAGTGAAAAATACAGGCAGTGTCATAGACTGGTTCAGATGGAAGTCTGATATCACTTTAGGGAGGAATTTCCTATTTGTACAAAGGACCACCTTATCCCTATGAAATGAGATGAAGTCAGGTTCCACTGATAGAGCCTGTAACTCACTGATTCTCCTGGCAGAAGTAACAGCAACCAGGAATACAGTTTTCCAAGTCAGGTATTTGAGCTTAGCTGAGCAAAGGGGTGCAAAGGGAGGCTGCATCAGCTGTGCAATACAGATATTCAGGTCCCATAGAGGAGTAGGATCCCTGAACGGAGGACTGATGTGGACCAAACCTTTAAAGAATTTCTTGAAAACTGGGTGGAAGGCTAGAGAGGAGCTCTTCCCAGCCAAAAGAAAAGCAGAAATAGCTGCCAAATACACCTTGAGAGTGGTAGGCCGAAGGCCTAAACTGTTAAGTTATACCAAATAATCTAAAGCAGTGGCAATATCAGTTGAATCCGGCTGGATGTGCCTCTGGGAACACCAGAACCCAAACCTCTTCCATTTAGAATGATAGATTTTCCTAGTGGAAGGTTTCCTACTGGCCTTAAGGATATCCAGAGCTGATTGCGAGAGATGCAGGTCTGCATATTCTAGCTCCTCAAGAACCAGGCCTTGAGCCAGAGTGTGTGAAGATTGGGGTACAATATCCTCCCCTGAGATGAGGTGAGGAGGTTGAACTGTCTGGGAAGGCACAGGGGAATTGTCACTGATAGTGACAATAGTAGAGGATACCAAGGCTGTCTGTCCCAATCCGGGGCTATCAGAATCATAGTGCAGGGTTGGGACCTGATCTTGACCAGAATTCTGAATATCAGAGGAAACGGAGGAAAAGCATAGAGAAACCTGTTGGTCCAATCCAATAGGAGGGCATCTAGAGGACAAGACCCCCACAGAGGGGGCCTGCAGCAGAACAGAGGGAGTTGATGGTTGTCCGGGGCTGCAAAGAGATCTATCTCTGGAGTACCCCATCTCTTGAAAATGATCCAAAGAATGAGAGGATTCAGGGCCCATTCGTGGTGACTTTGAGAAATTCTGCAGAGAGCATCTGCAAGTACATTGTCCTTCCCTGGGAGATGCACAGCAATCAGGAAGCCTGCAGGGAATAAGCTAGTGACCATATTTTCATGGCCTCGGACCGAATGCCCCCCTGCTTGTTGATGTACCACATGGTTGTGGTGTTGTCTATCCTGATCTGAACCACTTTCCTCTCAATTAAACTCGAAAATGTCTGAAGAGCCAGAAAGACAGCCCTGAGTTCGCGAAGATTTATGTGTAAAAGAGACTCCTGATGGGACCAAGTCCCCTGAGCAGTATGCTGATCCAGGTGGGCTCCCCATCCCAGCAGAGAAGCATCTGTGGTGAGAGTCACTGTGGGAGCCTCACAGAGGAAAGAAACCCCTTGCCTCAAGTTGTCCTCTTCCAGCCACCACTGGAGGGCCTGAACCAAAGTCAGAGACACTGGAACCGACTTGGAGAGGGGATCTTTTTTCTGAGACCAAAAGGCTCTTAAGTGAAACTGAATATCCCTCATCTGAAACCTTGCCCCTTGCACTACTGCAGTGCAGGCTGCCATGTGGCCTAGCAACTGGAAGAAGTGTCTGGCTGGCTGAGACACAAGTGGACGAAAAGAGGAAGCCAGAGAGAGATGAGGGATTGGACCCTTGAAAGAGGAAGGAAGGCCTTGGCCTGAACAGTGTCCAGCTCCACTCCTATAAATGTGAGAAGCTGAACTGGCTCCAGAACAGACTTTTCCAGATTTAGGATGAATCCTAGGGAGTGTAGAAGATTTTGAGTGACCCCTAGAGCTGACCTGACTTGGTCTGGGGACAGACTTACTATGAGCCAGTCATCCAGGTAAGGGAACAGTAAGATGCCTTGTCTTCTGAGGAAGGCCATCACTACTGCTAGGCATTTGATGAATACTACTGGGGCAGATGTTAGGCCAAAAGGCATTGCTCTGAACTGGTAATGGCCTGAGGGACTGCCTGATAGGTATGTGGAAGTAGGCATCCTTGAGATCCAGGGAGGCTAGCCAGTCTCCTGGTCTCAGAGAGGGAAGAATAATTCCCCGAGTCACCATCTTGAACTTTGGCTTTAGTATGTGTTTGTTTAGGTACCGTAGATCCAGGATGGGTCGCCACTCCCCTGTCGTTTTTAGAGTAAGGAAGTACCTGGAGTATAATCCTTTTCCCCTGGGAATGAGAGGTACCATTTCCACTGCCTGCAGAAGCATTAGAGAAGAAACCTCTATTTCTAAGGCCTGTTTCCTCTTCCGAGGAAGGACAGAAAGCCTTTGCTCTCAACTTTGGGAACCTGCTCACATCATCTAAAACTGCTAACTAAGATAAACTATACAACTAAAATAAATAATTTTGTAACGAAAAGATCCCCACGACTCTGGAATTCCTTACCAGTTGCTGTTGTTAATAATGTAGATTTAGATGAGTTTAAATATAATCTTGATATGTATATGGGTATTACAAAATTTCAATTTCTGCCATTGGTTTAATGGCAGCGAGTTCATAAATGGGCTTACATCCTTGAACTTGTAATTATCCTATGAACCTATGCTGAAGCTGAGAGCAAGATACTGGCTCACCACTTCCAGGACCCACTTGTCTGAAGTGACAGACTTCCAGGCCTGGAAAAAGTGAGCTGGCCTGCCCCCTACAGGAATTGGGGAGACGACCCTGGCTGACACATCAGGGTGTCTGTTTGGCAGGGGGCTTAGACTGAGAGGAGGATGCAGCCCTGGTCATCCCCCTTCTGCCTCTTCCCCTAAAGAACCCCCTCTGCTGAAAAGAAGAGGAGGCCTGGGCCTGGTAGAAAGGCCTGTGAAAATGCATGCCCCTGCCAGCCCTGGATTGCTGCCTCTGAGGAGTGGTCTGCTTTTCTTTGGCTGCAGCATTCCTGTATGTGGTCCTGTACTCGTACATCTTTTTCATGTACATCTCTGTTTGCTCCCCAAACAGAGAGTTACCAGTGACAGGAAAATCCATGGCCTTGGTCTGGGTATCCTGAGATAAACTGGTACACCTGAGTCAGGCAAATCTCCTCATGGAAACAGATGTAGCCATGACCCTAGAATGAACATCATTCGAGTTCACAGCAGCATGAAATTTGACCTTTGAAGCTTCAATGCTATCCACAGCCACCTGCTCCAGCTCCTTGGCCAGCTGGGGAGGGGCATTCTTAGCCAGCTCCAGAACTGCATCCCGCCTAGACTCCTGGTATCTGGCTATATATGCCATATAATTGGATTGCCTGAGTCCCAAAGAGGATGCCAAGTACTGCTTCTTTGCCATGGCATCCACTTTCCTGGAATCCTTATCTGGGGGGTGAGATGCCAGGGGGATATTATAGCCTTGTCACAGGCTGCAGCTTGCACTGCCTCAACATGGCTACAATGGTTAATAAGGAAATCCGTACCAGGGCCTGACAGAGCATACCTCCTGTCCATTTTCTTATCCACAGGAGATATGGATGTTGGAAACTGTAATATTTTTTGGGTCTGTTTCCCCTGGGACTTGTGCAGAGGGATAGACACCCTTTCTGACTCTGGGACATCCATCATCTCAACATAGTCAGGCTCCTCCTGGTCCTGTTCAGTTCTTCCACTGGACGCTGAAGAGTCTCAGCCACCCTCTTGTAAAACAAGAAATGGGAAGGGGACTCAGAAAGCCTTGGAGGAGACACATTAGAAGGCCTGTCTGGGGAGATGTCAGGCTCAATAGGCTCATCTAGGTCTTCATAATCCTCCTCAAATGCTTCGGGGTCATATTCAGAAGCAGACAAGTCTGACCGAACTGACCGTCTCCGTGTCGGTTCAGTCAGAACTGAGCGAAGCGACTGCACAATTGCGATCGCTTTGACCATCTCGTCAATGGTCGGATCATGGGAACCCGGATCCGAACCGGCTGACTTGCACTTTCTTTTTGTAGGAACTGATTCCGCAGAATTGGCTCTCCTCTTGCCCGAGGAGGTATCGCCCAGGTGAGTAGGGCACTCCCTCTGGTTCGACTGGAACCGAACCGGGCTGGCCATCCGGGTCAGCGGATTTTTTGGCCTCCCTTTCCTTCAGCCTACTTAAACGTTTATCCACAGTGGCCTTAGAAAAGTTCCTGCAGATTTGGCAGTCTTCTTTGAGGTGATTAAACCCCAGACAATAAACACAGATGAGGTGGGGATCAGCCTTGGCAAAAGCCTCCCCACACTCAGTACAGTACTGAAACCCAGTGGGCCCGGTTTTCCTTTTGGGTTTCTCAGACATGCCTTTTAAATACAAGCTCACCCTTACCAGCGTTCAAGCCAGGCAACTACCAAACCTATCGGTTCCAACCATGTCACGGGTTGGATGAAAGAACCAGAGACATCAACGTCTTTTTCAGGAACCGACTGATACTGGAAAACCACAGTAAAATACCTGTAAAAAACAGAAACAACAAACTGCTTCGGTTCCCAACCGGACCGACCGTAAAGAAACCAAAAACAAAAACAATTTCTTTCTAAACCAGTCTACTACCTACTAATACACTTACTGTACCAGAACAGAGATGTGAAGGCCGAAAAAATAAAGAAGTGGTTTACTAAACTGACCGATTTTACCACAACTGAACCAAAGTGAAAGAGAGGATCTCCGGAGTGACTTCACAGTAAAGAATCTGACAGTTACACTGAAGAGTACCTGGGACAGAGGTCTGAAAACCGAGCTCGAGCTCAACGTTCTTTGCCTCGGCATAGAGTTAACTCTTTCCTCTCCGGAGCAGTTCAAGTGCTGGGGCTAGCTGCATATAGTCAGAATACAGCAAGACTTCATGTTGTTTGAATATGTTTTATGCGCATTCTAGCTCAGAATGCCTGCGAGCCAAAAGTAGAATAAGACCTAAAAAAGACGCTTTCTGGAAGGAAAGCGAAGGTTGCAACCAGTGGCAGGCTCAGAAAGGAGTCTAGATCAGAAAAATTTCTCAAGGATGTGTCAAGAGAGGTAAGCGGAGCACAGGTCTTGCATTAGATAGGTGCCAGGTAAGCAACGAGGGTTGAAGGAAGCACTGAGAGTATGAGAAACTCAGCCCTGAGAAAAACAGTGAACAAAAAGGAGAAAACTCCCAAACAAGATTCTCCAGACAGGTAAATGAACCCAGTGGATGAGAGGTAACCCATGAGAAAAAACATTACCACTGCTAAACAAAGGGAGGTCTTAATGGGTGGAATTCCATCAAGCACTAGAACCTCTGCCACTTGGGGGGGCCCACAAATGGCAGCCACTAAACTAACAGAAAAAAGGGCAAGGAGGGTCCTTAGTTATGGAAGGACCTGGGCATCCTGCTCCGGAGAAGGCAGGGTGGAGCACAAAGGCTGTCATGATCACATCAATGCCCCCTATGACTGCAGGTAGAGTAGAAAGACTCTGCACCCACGGAAAGGGGAAGGGGGTAGGTTGCAACCTCCCTGTACAGAAAAGGTAAGAAAGGTTCACTCTGGCAAATACCAGGTTTGAGAGTGAACCCCCTAAGAGAAGGAGCTTGCCCTCGGGCTTGTGAACAAGATCGCATAAGGTAATCGGATGAAGGTGCTTGTAACACCTGGAACCTGACTGGCAGTCGGTTCCCGGTGGACTCCATTCCCAGATAGGGATGATTTCCCTGAATGGGGGGGGGGGACCCTGCTGTTTGTCTATGAAGAAGACCACAGCCCTATAGTTCATCTGGATGAAACGAGGGCATAAGCACATGGAGAGCCAAAAGGGCCAGCTGGGGGTAAAGATACAGCCCCAGTTCCAAGTCAGTGAATTGGAGGCTTCCTTCCTGAGAAAGGCTTCCCTGAATCCAATGGTCTACCGGATGGTGTCTGATGGAGCATCCTGATGCGGAATCAGAAGAAAGTAAAAATTTGGTCGGCTTAAGGCCACAGCCAACGCAGTAAGCACACATGTGAAGACATGTGAAGCCGAACAAGGGCCAACTGGCAGGGTCCAAAAACTGTTGAAGGTTTCTGTAGTGGCGGAAGAAAAGAAACCTTCTGTGAAGCTGGAAAAGGAAGAAAGACAGCCTTTATGTCCTGCAACCAAAGCCGGTCCGCTAGGAGTGACCGAGGGAATAAGGCTGGCTAAGATTCAGGATGGGACATAGGACCCTGAATTGTAGGGATGAAATGGGATAACCATCCCTGACCCTCTCTACCGTGGAGGAGCAGGTACTATGGCCTGCTTCTACGGTAGTGCCTGAATCATGGCTGTATTGAGGGAAGGATATGGAAAGGGTTCAGACAACAGCCATATGGGCTGGCATGACAGTCTGGACGGTCCAGGGTTGCCCTAAGGGCTGATCCAGAGAGGCCTGAGAATGGCCGGTGAATGGACGCCGGGTAGGGGCGGGAGCGACACAGGGAATGGACGCCAGTAGCAATGCCCCATTCCTGATGGCTAGAAAGGGATGCTCACAGAGTCCCTGCCTAAAAGAATAACCCTTGGAAAGGGGGAAATCTAGGATGGCGACAACATCGGGGACAAGTTCTAAGATTCCCAACCAGGAGGATTACCTGGAACAGACAGATGAAGGTGTTGCCCTCCCAGCACAGTGCTGCACAGAAGAAGGACACGAGGATCTAGGTGCTCAGAACCATGCCCGTGTCAGGAACGCAAAAGAGATTTCCTCTCAAAGGGCATGAGCCAGGATTGGCAACATTCCATGATATACTTATCCCATAAGGAAATCTGGAACTGGGCCATGTGGGTGGTAGAAGGGCATGAGGAGGCTTAAAAGTGCCAGAATCAACCTCGGGCAGAAAACAGTGGCCTTAGAGACCTCCTCTGAGTGACCTGCAGAGGAGGGCTCGCCTCTAGGTGACCAGACAGGGTGAAAGTCTCCTCTATGCTGTCGAGGCGGTAGAAGACATCCCTCTTTCAAATTTAGTGATTGCCTCAGACGAGGCTAAGAGCAGTGGGATGACCCCTGAGAGCAGTGCCATCCAGTAGGGGTATACCGCCAGAAGACGCCCCATAAGGTCCACATTCTTTATGTCTCACCTCCATAAGCTATGGTTATGCCGCATTGCGGCCACAGTGGAGGGATCATCCGGAGAGGACTTGGTGGTAACTGGAGACCCCTCCTGAACTGGAATGCAGGACAGCAGAGCCCAAAGGAGGAAAAGGCAAACAGCAGTGCTACTCCCGGGGAGACTTACAATGGCCTGAGTCAAGTATACCAGGTGAGGAGAAGGCACCCTCAGAGGAGGTGGAGGTGAACTTCTAGACATCCCCAGAACCCTGACTCCATTCCCAGACACTGAGGTGAGGGGAAAAGGGGGCAGGAGGGAGGGAGGTCCTCCTTGTTCATGGAATGAATCAACCAAGAAGGAAAAAGAGAGAGACTCTCTAAACAGGTGGGAGACCCAGACGGCAGTGGCCAAAGCCCTGGTACACTGACATTAGCCCTTAAGTCAAAGGGTAGCAAGTGCTGGCTAAGGTGACGGTGAACCTGGCGTCAGTGGCAAAAGGTCCGGCTGATGACTGAGGAGCACCCTGGGATGACCGTGGAGGCCTCACTGGGGCAGAAGTAACCTGAATGTCAGTAGTCGGGTCCGAGTGTACAGATGGTGGTTCTGGAAGCACAGGGACAGTGAGCATCAACAGAAGTGATGACATTCCCACGGGCACTGGCTAGCTGGCGACACTGTCGTCCGATGACTGAGGAGCATGACAGGACAGCCAAAGAGGTGCCACCGGGGAAGTAATAACCTGGGCATCAGTGGTGGAGGGCCACATGCACCGATGGTGGCCCTTGAGGCACAAGGACTGCGAGTGTTGGCTGAAGTAGTGATAAGGCCAGCCAGTGATTCGGGAGGATCTGGGGATGACCAAGGAGATGCCCCCAGTGTAGAGGAAACCCAGACGTCAGTGGCGGAGGCCCGGGTGCATGGTTGCTGGCCCTCCCAAGGACCATGAGTGTCGACTGAAGCGACGGTCACCCCGGTGTTGCTGACTAGCGAGAAAGTTGGCTGACAGCTAAGGCACGCTCATGATGACCTGAGGGGCATCGCTAGATGGACCTGGACATCAGTAGTGAAGTCTTGGTGCACTGACATCGGCCTTGGAGACACTAGGACCGTGGACGTCGGCTAAAGCGACATCGGTCTTTCAGGTGTCGGCCGAGTGGCGAAAGGGTCAGATAACGGCTTAGGAGGGTCCGGGGGCAACCGGAAGGCATAACCAGGGTGACAGAAAAACAGACATCAGTAGAGGAGCCCTGGGGCACTGACATCGGCCTTAGAGTCACTAGGACCATGAACATTGGCTAAAGCGACATAAGTCTCCCAAGCGTCGGCTGAGTGGTGATAAGGCCAGCTGACGGCTGAGGAGGGCCTGGGGATGAATGGAATACGTCGCTGGGATAGTAGAAAAAACTGATGTCAGTAGTGAAGTCCTGGGACACTAACGGCAGCCTTGGAGACGCTAGGACCGCGAAAGTCGGCTTAAGTATGTCGGTCTCCCACGTGTCAACTAAGTGGTGACAAGGTCAGCCAACAGCTGAGGAGGGTCCGGGGATGACCAAAAGATGTCACCGGGGTCGACATCAGAGAAGCTGGTGTTGATCTGACAGGCACAGGCTGACACAGGTAAACAGAAACAGACGTTTGCCTGGAGAGGGCAACCTGTCGAAGGGAGTGGACTCCTGAGATGGGGTAGAGGTGTCACACACACGAGGGGAAGTGACGCATGCCCCAGGCATCGCTGGGAGGAGTCGGACTAGCAGACGCCCTCGGCCAGTGGGGATGATGGGCAAAGACCTGCCACCCTACTTGGAGGGTCCGTCCAAGCTTCCTGTATTAGGAAGACAGTGAGGGCCTAAGGGACAGGGAAGAAGAGAACCACCGCCTGATGACTCAGGGAAGGCGGAGAGGTGTACCTCTGGGAACCTGTGGAGAGATGAAGGCTGCCAGGGCCCATCAACTGGAACCTGGATCCAGAGCTGGAGACAGACCAGAGAGTCACCTAGAGTGTTTCCCAGAGTCAGCACTTGCAGCTGGGCTTCTATTCTCTGAAGAGCTGGGGAAGTCAAGGCCTTGGATCTTCATATCCATCGGCTTGAACTCCTGTAGATGCAGAAACATTCTCCAGTTCAGCTGGCAGAGGAAGCGAATTCCCGGAGAAAATCCTGGGAGATCAGGCAGGCCTCAGGATTACAGTTTGGGCCTATGCAGGACCAGAGGGATGCGACCGTCTGCTTGCCGACCGACTACTTTGTCTGCTATTATTTCTGAGACTAAGAGTGGAGAAGTTCCTCAAATTAAAAGAAGAAAAAAAAAGCAGGTTGGAAAACTTGATAAAAAAAGGCAGTCGAATGAAGCAGAAGGTGTCCGTGGAGCAAATTTGATGGCGGGAAAACACCTGAGGTGGTGCTGGGGGGCTGCCCCTTATATACCATAGGCAGACGTCGGGGGCGAGTCAACGTTGGGGGCGGTCCCCCGCTGAAGACTTCCAGCTAGACTTTTTCCTTGGGGTCCTGCCACCTGCTGGCTTAGTCCTAATGGTTACAGCCTGCTGCAAGAGCTCCAACTCGAAGTAAGATGTAATGTTTTTCCCCAGTTTTTCCTGAGATGTCAGTGGCTCAAGTAATCCAGCACTGAAATGCCATGGTACCTCAAGTCCATGTAGAGCTGGACCCTCTAAATTCTGCAGTTCTGTGTTTGCTTGATTTAGCACTCTGATACAGAACCAGAGTACTGCCTCAATTTGTAGAGAGCTATATAAAAAAAAATGCTGGTTTTCCATCAGTTCTCTCTTCTTTTGTCCTGCAGTCCTCCTCCATACTCAACGGCTGATGTTACTGATAACATAATCAAATGGCACCACAGCCAATGGCTGGAAACACATCTGTCGCAGATGAGAGCTGGTTCTGACATCTGAAGTAGTCTGATGAAAATGGGGTGACTGAACTGGTGGCAGGGAGGAACTCAAACCAATGGTCTTTTCCTCTCCTTAAATATGTATGCATGCTTTTTGCGGAACTGCAAAAAACTTGAGGCTGTGACCGGCGATGTGTACACATAGCAAATTTGGGTAGGAGGAGTCATAATCTTGAGTTCTGGGCTGCTATATAGTGTTACTACGAGCATCACCTGCTCAGGTACCAGACAGATGGTGGCAACACTGCCATATAAAAGTGCTCATGATGGTTACCAGGTAAAGGAGAGACCTCAGCTGGTGAGGGGAATATTGCTGAAGATACTCAAACTTGTTTAACGAAAAGCTTGTGAGGGCAAAATCCACTGGAGATTTCCAACCTGGTTTAGTGAAAAAGCTTGTATGGGGAATATCCACTGGTGATACCAAGTCTGATTTAGTGAACAGCTTCTGGAGCGAATATCCATTGACAATATCCAAACTGGGTTCATTGGCCTGAATGTGGAGGTCACTGGACTGATTTATGAAAAATACTGAGAGAGGAATATCTGCTCGAATAGACATTCAGATTTTCTGAGTGAGCAGCCCATGTCGGAAAAATCTGTGAGTCACCCAGGCAGATTTCACTGGGTAGTGTTTGAAAAGGATACACATTGCAGGTGTTTGGATTAATTTATTAAGACCGGCTGAGGTGGAGGGTGGAGATCATCTAACCATTTTTCTGTGCAGTGTCAGGGATAAATCCAGACTAAAAAAAAAAAAAAAAGCATAGAATTCATATCGACAGGGCAGTTGAACAACTTGAGAGAAATCCTCAGAACTAGTAATAAAAGCCACTAAGGAGAGTCCATGGTCAGGTGGAACTGGCAAAGTAATACATCTATATTTCGGGAAAAAAAATCAGTCCTGCAACCAAAAACAAAACCAAGATTAGTAATGTTATTTACTTCTGGCTCATGACATGAATTCTGTTCATTCCCTCACAATATTATAAATCATGACACTGTTCTTAACTACTCAGGATTGTTTATTCCTAATCATTCCACAGACATAGAAACATAGACTTTGACGGCAGATAAGGACCGCTTGGCCCATCTAGTCTGCCCATTTCCCTACCTACAGGATAGGCCGCAGATCCTAGTTAACCAACAGCCTATTTCTTCCTATCCCCCACAAGAATTGCCTTATGTCTATCCCATGCATTCTTGAATTCTCCCACAGTTTTAGACCCCACAACCTCATCAGGAAGGCTGTTGCATGCATCCACTACCCTCTCTGTGAAATAATACTTCCTCACATTGCCCCTGAACCGCACCCCTTCAAAGGGGACAACCTTATAAGAGACACAGGAACTGTACATGTAAACATATATTATTAGAACTGGCTTTAGTAGCTCGCATTAACTGGGTCATGCCCCCACTGGGGGGAACAAATCATAGTACCAATGCCTTATGCAGAAAACAAACCTGGAAAAGAACAATTACATAAGAACTTACCATAACAGTAGATCTTCGGGAGAATCGCTTTCATCAGGCCACACATTTGGAACTATTCTTGCATCAGTGCTAGGATCACATGGAAACTTTGCAAGCCACGGGCCACCTACAGCAACGTCATGCACCAGCGTACACATAAACGTGGGCGGCCCCATTTCTGCTCAGTTCCCCACTGGAGATCATGCTCAGAGGACCTCCCTCAAGGGAACCAGAAGAGACTCCAGCACCCCACATACCAGGCGAGACTGACTGCTGGAAAAGACAGCAATCGAAGCAGCAAGGCAATAATCTAAAGTTGTAACCCCGAAGGGGGAAGGAGCATGGGATGGCATGGCCATTTCAAAGAGATTCTCCTGAAGATCTACTGTTACGGTAAGTTCTTGCATAACTTATATCTTCTTCGAGGATATCTTTTCCATCAGGCCACGCCTTTGGAACAAGTCCCAAGCAGTACCAAAAGCTAACAGTCTGGGTGGATGGAGCCTATAGGCTTATGACAGTCGGCTTTGTAAGCCACCTTGACCAAACCTTGCTCTTCTACGCAAGACAATTTCCAGACTGTAAAGGTGTGGACAGTACCCCAGGTGGTTGCTGCACAAATTTCTGCAGTGGAAACATTCCTAACACAAGCAACAGAAATGGCCATACCCCTTGTGGAATGATCATAAAGTACACCCGGAAGTTCCTTACCATACTTTCTGTAACAGAATGTAATACAATGTGCTAGCCATTTGGACAAGCACTGTTTAGAGACTGGCGTGCCCACTTTCCCATGGGCGAATGAAACAAAAAGTTGAGAGGACTTTCTGCAGTCCTTGGTACAATGTGTACAATATCTGAGAAGTCTATGCATGTGTAACGTATAGAGCCATGCTTCCCCTGGATTGGCATGCTCTGGATAATACAAAAAGATGCGGATGGTTTGATTTAAAGTAAACTCAGGACACTGCCCTTGGTAAAAACTTAGGATTCGTGTATAAAGACACCTTGTAACATGGCTAAAACAAGAGAAGAGAAACAAAGTAACGCGATTGGCACAAGAGCGTCAGGTGGTACAAGAGCAACACGGCATTATGGCACGATAATGCCATGTTGCTTTACAACGCTCTGAGCAATAATGCTGCGTTGAGAGCGTGAACGCGCTCGAAAAAATATATCAGCAGTGTAAAAAGTAGACGGCAGTTCAACCAATAGGTGGCGCGACTAACGCAGAGCAAAAGGGAAAAGGCAGTAATGAATTGAGTAGTCCTAGGTTGACCAATAGGTGACGGGAGGAAGAGAGACCGTGAATGGGAGCTGGGAGACACACAGTGCGGTGGTGTGATCTGGACTTGTGCAAGTGTTTAGGGGATAGAGCAATGAAGGGCAAATGGTGCTGTTTGTTAGCCAATAGTGTAGCAATTGTAGTAGAATGCAACCTGTCAGTCAGAAGGAGAAGTGAATAAGAGATCAGGTACAAAATTAGGAAAACTGTTCTTGTTGTTTGAAAGCACCACCTATTGGTCGGAATAGCGACCAAGGTATCAAGTGAAAGCCGCTGTGTTGGGAAGTCGTGCAATTGTGAAGGAGGGCAGAGAGGAGTCGGTAGCAGATAATATATGTCTGCAAGCTGAAAGTGTTGTGTGTCTCGCAGAGGGAGCGAAGCGAATCAGAGACTACTAGTCGGAGCACAATGGCAGTGGAGAAGAACGAGCTGAGCAAACAGATCAGCGAGAAACAGAGGAGAAGTGCTGAGCTGTAGTTAAAGCGCCGCCTGTAGGTCGTGATAGTCACTGGTCCGGACTATAGTCTGCTCAGGAAACTAGTGGCAGACTTTGAGCATAGTAAAGTTGGAGCGTAATACAGTTTGCCCAGAATGCAGCAGCGCATGAATGTCAGATGAAAACGAAGTCAAAGCAATACAGCAGCCGACTAGAACGATGAAGTTTTGAGGTCTGATTAGTTTATGTGTATGTTGTTGTGCAAAGTACAATTGTAAGGTGTCCTAAAGTGGTACACACTATATTACTGGATGTGGCCAGTGCAACGTGCACGGTTGGAGTTAGACAGACCATTAGAAAGTAACACACGTGACTCATAATTGTGTAAGTAAAATAACTCTTGCTGCTGAATTATGTTTAATAGGAAATAAAACATTATCTCACTAATAGTTGCCTTGCACCCGCCATGTTACAAGTGCATTAATCCACTCTGAAGGTGGCATCTAATGGAGAGTTAATGCATGGTTGGTCATTGTAGGCACTCGGCCTGCGGTCCCGTGCCACAACGGCCCCAACCATGCATTAACTCCCCATTAGATGCCACCTTCGTCATGGATTAATGCTTACTTGTCTTTGTGGAAAATTAGATAAGGTGGCTTACACATTACAGCCTGCAGCTCTGAAATCCTTCAAGTAGATGTGATTGCAACTAAATGTAACTCTTTCCAAGATAGAAAGAGTAAGCTAAAAGCAGCCAAAGTCAGTTTTTCCCAAAATGTTTTAAATGTAAAATGCCTCTCAAAAAACATATGAGCCACCTCTAATTGAGCAACCATACGGCCACCAACAGGCACGTGAAATGTTGATATAGCAGCCAAGTGCACCTTGACTGAAGAATACTGCAGGCCGACAAATGATAAGGACAGTAAGTATTCCAAGACCTGATTGACCGGGCAGGTAAATGGATCCAAGTTATGTGAAACAGCCCACAAAGCAAACCGCTTCCATTTCACTGAATAGGTATGCCTGATGGACAGTTTTCTGGCAGCCACCAGAACATCAGCTACTTTCTGGGATACTCCAAAGCGAGTGATGGTTATATCTTCAGAAGCCATGCATGCAGATGTAGGGACTTCAGGTCTGGATGGACTAGGGATCCCTGTTCCTACGACAGCAGACCTTTGCACAGGGGCCGAGGTACTGGTGATTCCACAGCTAGTTGCTGTAGTAGGGGACACCATATTTGACGAGGCCATAGGGAAGCAATGAGTATTAGTTTCCCCCGTCCATCTTCAGCAGTACCCTCTGAATTAGCAGAAGGGGAGGGAAAGCATACAGAAATCTCCCTTTCCAGGTGAGGAACAATGTGTCTTGCCAGAAAACTCCAGGCCCTGGAGCAAGCGAGCAAAAACACAGTAAAGTGTTGTGTGAGACTTAAAAAGGACCCACTCTGGACGAACCTATCTTGTGAACAGGTTGTCAACCACCGAGGTCAGCAGTTACCACTCGTGTACTTTGAACTGTGACCTGCTTCGCTTGTCTGCTAAGATGTTCTGGATGCCTGGAACATGCACTGCTTATAGTTCTAGATGGTGTTCCAGAGCCAAATACTAAATTCTCATTGCTTCCCAGCAGAACAGGTAGGAATGAGTCCCCCATTCATTGTTGATTTAATGCAACACACTGACACTGTCCATCTGTATTAACAGAGGACCTGGGGACGAGTGTTCCTGAAATGCCTGGAGTCTGTGTAGGATTGCTCTTATTTCCAGGACAATTATATGCAAATTGCACTCCGCCTGGTTCCATATGTCCTGTGTCTGAAGAGGCCCAGGTAAGTTCCCCATCCAGAACTTGAGGCATCCACAGTGAGGATATGATCTGGAGTAGGAATCAGGAATGGGATGCCCTTTAACAAACTGCTGTGTGTAAGGGAGACGTTACTAGAACCTTCGGATTAAAGTCATCTGTTAATTGGCCCTACTGGACTCTCAGAGTACACTGTGGTATCCGCATGTGCAATCTGGTCAGCGAAACTGTGATAATGGCTGCTGCCATAAGGCCCAGAAGGAAAGTCCTTGCTGGGACATAGCATCTGTCATATACCAGCTGTGCTTGTGCAATCAGTTGTTGTGCCCTGTCCAGTGACAGAAAAGTACAGTTAAGTAATAACTTACTGTAACAATAGGTCTTTGAGAGGAGCTCTTCCTGTAGGCAACACCATTAGGACTAAGCCGCCAGGACCCCACGGACAAAATTCTGGCTAGCAGTACCAGCTGGGGACCGCCTCCTTATGTCGGCACATCAATGTCTGTTCCAGTATAAAGGGGGTGGTCCCCCACACTCACCTCAGTGCCCCCCCACTGGAGACCCTGGAGCAAGGTCCAACAGGAGAAAAGGAGGACTCCTGAGGCCTGAATAGGTTGAGGTCGAGAGAGAGAGGGGAATGGAGGGAGGTGAAAAAGGGCCTACTGCAAGAGCTCCTCTCGAAGATCTACTGTTATGGTAAGTTCTTATGTAACTGTACTATCTTACTTCAAGGGGGCTCTTGCAGTAGGCAACATCATTAGGACAGAGTCCCAAACAGTACCCGAAGACAAATATCCAGGAGGAGGAGGAGGAGGAGAGGTAGGAAGACAACCCCCACCAGGGAGCTGACTTCTGACAGGAGGTCAATGTCAGAAAGACAGACTGAGAGTCTGAAGAGCACTCGGAAAAAGAGTGCCTCCAATAGGGTAGACCAAAGAAAAGAACAGGTGACTACTACTGACTGAGTCTGAGTCAAAAAAGGCATTTCTCCAGTTGGCCACGACCAGGAGTCAGGGAGGACAGAAGGCCAGTGACAATAGCTGTCGTCAGTCTCCTTCAAAAGATCAAAAGAAAAGGGAGAGGCCATAACCGAGTCTCCCTTATGGCCAGAGAAGGGCATCAAAGGGAAATCCTTCCTGGCTCTGGATTTGATCCTAGTACCTGAACCCTGCACAGGGAAAGGAAGAAGGGGCCCTACAACCCACAAGGCCAAATCCCATAGTCTCAGTGACCTTCACAGAAAGCCACCAAGTTGGCTGAAAGAAAACAAAAACTCAAACAAGTGACACTCGGGGGAGGAAAGGGGAAGGGGAGGTAATCCAGAGAGATGCCAGGCCTTCCTCCAAGGGAGCCCGTCAAAGATGAGGCTTGCTGCAATCTGGCTAAGACAGGAAAAGGAAAGGTCGGAAGTTGGTCAGGACCGAAGGCGTCCGACCTAAAAAGGTTCAATAAAACCAAGGGGAGGCCCATTCCCGAGAGGAGGAATGGAAATTCTAGACAGAAAATGGGGAGGAGTTGCCTAGGAGGAAAAATATCTCCTAAGAGGGACAGTCCATTCTACGCTCCATCCTGTGGGATGAGGGATGAAGAAATCTAACACACCGCCTGACCGGTAAATGTCCGGTGGGAAGGCAAAACCCCAAAGAGCGAGGAGGCAAAAGACCAGCTGTGTGCCTGGGGGAGAGGATATATATAGAGATAGATATATATGTATATGTATATATATATATATGTATATAAAACATCATCCCCTGAAAAGGGGGCAAAATCCTAAATACTCAGATGAAACTACAATCTGTCTGCAACAGCTAGGTCACTCGCCAAGGCCCACGGACATCGTGGAGAAAAGAAATGTGCCCCTGCGAACAGAGATAGAGGAAAAACTGATATCCATCCTGCAACCAGCATCTGTGTGGAAACGCAGTGGGCAAGTAAGGAACAGGACCCCGTCCCAATGGGGAAACCAGAAGTAAAGTGGGGAATTCCTGAGCGAGGAAGACCCTGCAGCTGGAATGACCCTAAAGGCTGCCACAGGAGACCCTTGGAATACCGAGGTCCGCTCCAACGTCTAAGAATAGGGAACCATTTGAACATCAGTACCTGTGCCATAATGTCCTTCCGCGATAGGGTATCGACTGATCAACACAGCCAGAGGCGGTGAGAGGATGGCCATCTGTCTTACAAGTGGCAAACTCTGTCAGGGTAGCGCGATCCCAACAGAGGGGCCGCTTCAGTGAAGAGACTTGTTTGGACCAGAAGGAAGAACTGAGACAGCCAGACAACCTTACAAAAATCCACAAAGCTGTATGGGTCATGGACTCGCAAGTGGCCAGTATTGTCTCCACTGTCGTGGACCAACAAATGCCTGTAAACCCAGGCAGGACACCAGAAAGAACCCTGATAAGTCGGAGCTTTTTAAAACGAGCAGGGAGGGGGAGACTTTGTTCCCCTTAAAAAGGAAAAATTCCCAATGTGTCCCAGGGACCAAGGGAACCTGAGAACTGGTGTTTGGATCTTCTGTATCGAACCCAAGGGGTAACTGATGCTGGTCCTGGTTGCTATAAGGAGTAGAGAATTTCTCTGCCCTGTAAGCCCAGGATCTCTGTTTCTTTACCCGCCAACCCAATGATGGTGGTCAGGGTAACAGACTCTGACAGTGAGCCCTTTAAATGAAGAAACGAGGCCCCAGGCTCAAGGAGAGGGCCGAAGGCAACCGACAAGTCGGGAGGCCCTAAGAGATAGCCTAGAACTCTGTTGAGAAGGTGGAACCAGAGTAAGCCAGTTCAACCCCGGCACCCCCCCACCACCACCACCACCCAGGGTAGGTCCTGAAAGGGAGGAACTCTGAAGAAAAAATTGACGAAAAGGGCAGAAAAGTCTGAGGCTGTTGGAGAGGGGGGGATCCATCACCCTGTCAAAGGACACCATCCTCTCCCAGAATCTTCTTAGAAGACCAGAGGTGGAGAGGAAGGTAAAAGTCGTTGAGATTGGGGCAATGGGTCTGGTGTTGGTGCCGGGGCACCCGCCACTATCTAGGTCTTCACGGCTGATGCATCCTGAGGCTGCAGCCAACGACAGAGTCTTATGCTTGCCCCGCAGAACCGGGTGCTGTGTGTGATGTCCAGGAAGGCTGTCAAGCTGTGCTTGTGAACCGCCCCGATGCCTCTTAGACATGGGTTGACGAGGGGCTCCCAAGTCCTGGAGGGAAGTCATGAGTGCCTGAAAATCTCCCCGAACAACGTAGGACCTCCAAAAGGGGCATCCGAAATGGAAGCCTGGGTCGCAGCTTTAAGGTTTGTTAGATGAACCCATGCATAGCATCTGAAACAAATGGTAGAGGCAGCACTTCGGGTTGCCGCGTCCACTGTATCGTACGAGGCTCATATGGCATAGAACCCCACATTAGAAGCCGAGGTAAGGAGATGATTCAGCTGAGACTGGGTATAAGAATCCCCAGTGGAGTGTAGCAAATCTCCAATTTGACCCAAAATGGACTGCTAGTGTACCAGCATGTGGACCAAATAATTCTGTGCTCTCAAGGCTAATGCCGTATAAGCCTTATACGAAGAAGCCAGCAGAAGAAGGCCATTTGGTCTATCAAGTCTGCTTGTACTGCAGGGTCCACAGCTTACACTACTGTCCCTGCCCTCCCACCCCACTCCTCCCATCCTCCCTACCCATGATCCTTACCTTCCCCCATGCCTATCCCAGCCTCGGTTACAGCTGACCACTGTCTTCAACGAGATGACCTCTTCCGGCAGTGCATTCCAAGTGTCCACCACCCTCTCTGTGAAGAAGTGCTTCCTGACCTCCCTCCTAAACCTCCCACCCTCTAGCTCAAAACTGTGCCCCCTCATGTTATGGTTGCCACTTAGCTTAAAGAGACTCTCCTTATCAACCTTATTTATCCCTTTCAAGTACTTAAAGGTCCCAATCATGTCCCCTCTCTCTCTCTAGTCTTCCAGGGAGTAAATGTTCAGTGCCCTCAACCTCTCATCGTATGCCTTATCCTGCTGACCCGCTATCATCTTTGTGGCCCTCCTCTGGATCTTCTTCAGCAGGTTAATGTCCTTTTTGAGGTGTTGGCACCAGTACTGAACTCCATACTCTAGATGCAGCCTTACCAGTGACCTGTACAATGGCAGTAAAACCTCCTCTCTCCTACTACTGACCTCCCTAGATATGCATCCCAGCATCTTGTTTGCCTTTGCTGCTGCTTTCTTGCACTGCACGTTGTGCTTCAGGTCACTAGTGATCATCACTCCCAGGTCCTTTTCCTCCTCTGATGCAGATACTCGGACTCCACCCAGGTAGTACTCTGTCCTGGGATTCTTGGCCCCAATATGTATAACTTTGCATTCTTGGCATTAAAACTAAGCTGCCAGATCCTGGACCACCTCCCCAGCTTTTCCAGATCTTCCTGTAGGTCCTATATCCCTTCAGCTGTGTCCACTCTCCCATAGAGCTTAGTGTCATCTACGAATAGGCACATTTTGCCCTTAATACCATCCCCAATGTCACTGATGAAGAGAATGAACAACGCCGGCCCCAGCACTGAGCCCTGCGGGACCTCTCTGGTGCCAGATAACTCTCCCCCCACAACCGCCCTCTGGGTTCTGTCCCTCAGCCAGTTTTCCACCCATCTGGCCATCTTTTCCCCAACCCTGAGATCCACCAATTTCCTGATCAACCTTTTGTGGGGCACAAAGTCAAAGGCCTTGCTGAAATCAAGCTAGAGCATGTCTACCACTTGGCCTCTGTCTACTGTCTTAGTGACACAGTCAAAGAAGTCAATCACATTAGTGTGACACGATCCCCCCCCCCCATGAGCCCATGCTGCCTCGCATCCTGGAGACCACGCTCCTCTAGATATTCCACCAATCTTTCCTTTAATATGGTTTCCATGAGCTTGCCCACAATGGAGATCAGACTGACTGGTCTGTAATTCCCTGGGTCATCCTTGGGACCACTTTTGTGGGGGGGCACTACATGTGCTGTTCTCTAGTCCTGCGGTACCACGCCTGACTCTAGTGAACTATTAAATAGGTCTGCCAGTGACCCTGCCAGCTCCTTAGCCAGTTCCTTTAGTATCCTTGGATGTACTCTGTCTGGGCCTGGTGATTTGTCCACCTTCAATGCCAGCAGCCCCTCCCTCACTCTATCCTCCTCTATCACTACATCTGTGTTCCCCTTCCCCCTGCTCCTCTTTTCCCTCCTGAAGGCACTGGTCCATCCTTCTCCCTGGTGGAGACAGAACAGAAGTATTTGGGGGTGGGGGGTGGAGCTAGCAGCCCAGCCAGAAGCAGCTATTTTAATGTTACCACCTACTCGGTTTTTGACCGAATAGATTCAATTTTCTAGGTCCAGATTCGGTCCTCCTGTTTTCACCATTGTAATTTCGGTTTTTATGGTGGGTCAAGCAGCATCTGTGAGATCCTCCACTAACTGTTTCATTTTCTTCTCATCTGACTGTAAGCAAGTGTCCAAACATTTCAGAGTGCTTGCCTGCTTGCAGTGCATGCTAATCAGGAAGTGCCTTCGAGTGCATGGCACTTGAAAGAGCCAAATGTGTCCCTGTCTGCTTAGTTGTCACCTCTAACTTCACACCAGCAAATTGGATTATTCCTGGGAAGGGTAAACAATACCACCTTAATTTTTCTGAAACCCTTAGACATTCAGACAGGCACCACATTAGGGCTGCTTCCTGTCCCAGTGTGGACTGTATAATCTGTGTTTCAGAAACCTTATCTGCTAATCCAGTTTTCTTCAGAGTAGTACTTTTTCAGTCATTTTGACTGCTCACATACTTGTAAAACAGATTTTGTTAAATCCTTCACAATTTTACTTGCATGTTCAGGTTATAAACAAGTTCTGATGTCATGCAGAACTTTTTTTGTATACCAGTCAGCCTGAGAGGTGTAAAGTAGGGCTACTAAAACCATTAGCAGCAAATCAACCTAATCCTTTCCAGGCTGCATTGTGAGTATGGTCTTTGACTGCTGTGATAAGGAATACCTTTATACCTTTAAATGCTCAACAGTTTTTTCTCTTAGGGTCTCTCCTATATTCTATATGTGTTACCCCTTTTGTTAAAATAATAATCTAATATGCTATTCCATTTCTAGCAATACTACACCTCTCTCTGTCCTCAGTAGTTATTGCTGTCAGTTTTCATACTACCTGGATATTACAGGAAGACCGGCACTTAACTCCCTTGTGCTCCCAGATTGCACTTGTAAACAAGCTTTAGCTTAGTGTGTCTCTTCTGGTAAAAAAAGTAGTTTACAGGTGCAGCCTAGGAGCATAAGGGAGTTAAATGACTTGCTCAGGGTCACACCATATGCAAGTGTGGGCTGTGGGATTCAAACCCTGGTCTCCAGGTTTGCAGTTCAGAGTCTTAAACCACTGTGCTATTCTGCCTCCATGCTACATATCACATACCATGCTATCTGCTATGTATGACTGACATGGAAAAAAATAGGGTATTTAACAGCATAGTTCCTACCACTTTTAAAAACATGTCTAACATTACAAATAACTTTAGAGTAGGAGCAATGGGAGGGACAGTACAGTAGCACATTTAGAATGGCACATGAGATTTGTAATTACATGTCATCCACCATTACTGGTGTAGTTTATTTATTTATTGAGGGTGTTTTACCAGAAAAGGCCACCTGATCCAAAATAGCCAGTTGTCAGAGGTGTCCTTACAGTCACTCGATGTGTGAACTAAGCTATGCACACAGGATGTAATGCCCCCTGAACCCCTTCTCTAACCCCACCACGTTAACACACACTGACATTTTAAATATTTAAATCTAAATCAAACAAACCAAAAATAATAACCATGATGTAATTTAAAGAAGTAGCACACAATGCAATATCAGCAGCAATTCTGAATAAATCAAGTGAATCAGAGTCCAAGCGACGCCCTCATCAGTCATAAAAGGGGCCTGGTTAGGGGTGGTGTTGGGGGCGTGGTTTTGTATTCGGTTTTCATCTCATCCAAAGGTGGCAACCCTAAGCTATTTTCTGGAGCTCCTGAGAGAAGCTCTTCTAAGCTGCTAAATTAACTGAATTATACATCTACACTGACTTAGGAAATATATGAATATCTTCAGTGAAGTCTGCTGTACCTCCGAATATAAAAATCAATTCATTATGGGCTGAACAAAACTGGTGAAACAGGACTTTTTCCAACTGTGGGCCTCTGTAGCGAAACAGCCAGACCGTGTGGACGGAGCGTCCTCCTCAACCTCTGCAGAACAACCTTCGGCCTTGTTAAACTCCCTCCAAACCTCAGTAAATGCTCTCACAAAACTGTGCAGCAAATTGATCAAAAGCTGGACCCCTTTTCACAATGCTTTCAAGCTGTGGAAGCACAACTTGACACCATGGGAGAAATAACTAAGAGCGCTGAGGCAACAACGGGAAAGGCACTGACTGCAACCACCATCTCTCTCAAACAGCAGTCAGTCCTTCGTAGCCACATGGAGCAACTCAAGAATTCAATCCGGGTGGCAAATATACAAATCCTAGGTCTCCCCAAAGGGTTGGAAGGAGAAAATCTCCTACAGTATCTGGGTTCTTGGTTCTCTGATATTACAGGACTGAGTGATTTTAAAATCGTGCGGCTTACAGGATTACTTCCCCATGCAGGCCCAATGCTAACACTGAAAACCCTCATACCATGCTGCTCACACTTACCTCAGCGGCAATCCTTGGAGCCATCAGAAATAGAGGTCCCATTTTACAAGAAGAGTGTCGTATCCTTTTCTTTCCAGATCTCGCTTACGCCATTAAAATGAGACACAAGGCATTCGACAGAGTAAAACTCAAATTGAGGGACTTGGGCATCACTTATTCACTGGCCTTTCCAGCCTGCTTATGTTTTACAGATGGCCAAAAGCAATACCGATTCACTGATCTGAAAGAAGCTAGAGTGTTTGTGGAGAAGATCGCAACTCGGCGAGCACAGGAAGAACCCCTTACTGAGGATGAGTCAGAGGACGACTGAACACAGAAGTTGCAGTGGACTCTCAATTTAAAAAAGCCAGACTGGTTTGCCAATTCATATTTTATTCATTAGTAGTTATTGGACTGGTGCAAATAACTTTTGGGTTCCATGGGAAGGAGAGGGCCTGTTTTCATAAATATAATTTCTCCTTCTTATCAGGGAGCAACATGCAATATGTGCTAGTTTTCTTTTGCAGAACAACTTTCTCTACATGGACACAATATTTTTATTGGCCCTATCTTGACATTATTTACAGAAGACGGTCTAACACAGAATGTTACTATACTGGCAAGTCTTAAGTTCTGACATATTGCCCTGTGTCCTCTAAGTTAGGAGGTTTTCAGGGACAGTTAAATCCATTGTTTATATTAGCAGTTGGCTATCTCTATAGCATGTTTTTTACTGTTACTATATATGATAACTAAGTCTTAAGCTACTACCCAGGAGAAATGGAATCAACCTTGCAGACCCTGTATAAATGACAACTTACGTAGAGGTGTGGGCTAGGGACGGTCCCTAGGCCATTATGGCATCTAATTTTTCCTGCAATAAGAGGGGCGTTTATTAAAACAAAGGAGTAAACAAATCAGCAGCCAACTCCTGGAAATTAGCTAATTAAGTTTAACTTTAAATTGTAGCAACATGGGCTTAAGAGGAGCTCTGGAATGAGAAAATACTTATTTTTCTGAAGTGTAGATTTATACCAAAGGACCTGTACATGGTCGGTTAAAAATGTTTACTCTTTACATAAATGGGTATGCCCACTTTGGGCATTGGCTACAACATAGTTCCTGAATGTTGTTTAATCCCATCTATATATTACTAACTTGTATTCACTCCCCAGTGCTGTACCATTAGTAGTGTATAATCATCATCTTTGGTAATGTATATTTAAGCAATAAACCACGACAGGGTGTGGGTGATGCTGGGTTTACCCACGCCTGGCATGGTTTGGTCACGAGGCCTCTGGCCAAGTGAGCAAACTATGCCCGGCATTGGTAAACCCCTGCATCACCCACTCCCTGGAGTGGATTATTGTGACTATACAATGACCCTCTAGGTTTTGTGACAAAAAAAATAAAATAAAGAAAAATTTGTTTTTGAATTTTTAATTGCTTTTCTTGGTTTTATTCCTGTGCTAAGCAAAATAGTTCTGTGTTGCTATGGTAACAGGCTGAATGGAGCGGCAGGGCAGAGGTGGTCAATGCTGGGTCACAGGCTGGGGAGCACTTGTAAAATATATTTTTTTGTTTAAGTAGGAAAAATGAACTGTGATTACTGGCGACTGCGCATTGTTCTCTCTTTCGTAGGGGCTCATTGCAGTGTCTGTGGAATGCACTGTGAGCGCCAGAGACTAAAAAAAAAAAGCTCACACTTTCGGAGGTGTTCTGGGACTGGCAAGTGAATGTCACTGCTGTCAGCAGTAGCGGGCTAGAGACTTTGTGCTTCTGGATTCACCTCTTCAGGAAGGACACCGTAACTGTGTCCCTCAGGGAGATTTCTTTTCCGCTTTTTTATTCATTTTCGTTTGTTAATCTAAATTAAAATGATTCCCACGGTGGCAACGGGACTGCAGGTACATAGCAGACCGGGGATGAAGCGGGAGTGTAGTGACAGACTGGGGCAATGTTTCAGTAGAGCCGGGGTTAAAAATAAAAAATTAAAAATTGTGCGGTGTTCCCGAGGGTTCTGAGCGGTAACGGCTGCATGTTTCAGTTCACCCGGTGAAGGCTGCTAGCAGTGAGTGGGCTAAGTGTGGAACAGCCATGAATTACCAACACCATAGATTAGCGCAGGATTAGCAGGTATTCAACGTGGTGGTTTCTGGCCACTAACGTTCGGTGTCAGATTTATTTTAGAAAGGTGCCAGTTAGCCAATCAGAGTGTCCGCTTCCTGAAGCCATTATATAATGATATTCTACTACTGATCTATATGCTCAGGAACAATGTGTTTTATGCACACAGTATGTGTGAAATACTAAATAAAAAGTTTGAAAAAAAAAGAATTCATTTAGTATCTCTGCTTTCCCCCATTATCTTCCACCCACTCCACCCCTTTCTTAAGCCGAACAATCCCTTCCTTCTTGTCCCTTTTCTCACTTATACAGCGAAAGAAAGCCTTCTCCCCTTCTTAATTCCTTCAGCTATCTGCAGCTCCTTCTGTGCCTTTGCTCGACGAACTTCCTTACTTGCCTCACTAGCCAACCAGGCAATTTTCCCTATCCACCTCTCTCTTGGTGTTCCTGAATTTTTTTTACAGGCCAACCTCTTTTCCCTTACTGCCTGGGCAACCCCAGAACTGAACCAGCTGAGCTTCCTGGACTGATGGGTAGTCCCGAAAACTCAGGCTTTCTCCCATGGATGGAAGCCCCTCAAGTACAGAGGCATCTGCCTTGGGCTGGGAGCGAAGTGGTCCTTACCAACTGCAGCATGATAAAGGCGATCAGCCTTGCGTTGGGTGGCCGGAACCAATGTTGGTTGTAACCACACTGTGGAGGATATGTTGTCATGGGGAGGTACCAGGGTGGGATCACAACCGCATCTACTTCAGGAAGGCGCAGATGTTGTGCAAGGCGCCGCCACTGGGGGGTCTTGATCCTCTGTGAGCCACCCCTGAAGGGCTTGTATCACCCTCATCATTTCCAGAAAGGAACGATCTTCTGGGTGTATCCCAAATCCAAACTTCCTTGGGAGATGAAAGCGGAGTAGGGGAGGCCGGGAATCAGATACCATGTGTAGGGACTGCTCAGAATCCACCACTGAACCCAGTGAAGGGGAGACCCCGGGGTTTACTTCCTGATCCGCTGCCCGATGTGAACCCCTTTCAAAGGGTGAGTTGTCTAGGCCTAAAGGCTGGGCGTCTTTTCCAAGGGAAGACGAAGGTATCATGAATTGAGAGGCCAAAGCAGCCCTTGGAGCCGACACCCACCAGGTGTTCAATAAGGCTCCATAGTCCATCGATGTTCGGCAGAGAGAAGTGAAAGTGAACACTGGATAATGCACCAGAAGGTCCAATGTCTGGTTTGACAATGTACCGGCTGTAATCAGAGCCCATCCAGAGGACACCATGCGAAGGGCTGACTCTGCAACGGCACCTGAATCCATGACAAGAGGTTGAAGCCGGCTGTTCAACCTCTATAAAATGCCTGATGGGCGGAGCCTAGAGGTCGAAACCTTAGGAAGCACTGCAGACTCCAAAGCAGACTGAGTTAAGCCTGACTGGTCTGAGGACAGTGGACATTATGGCTTAGAACCATCAGGCTTCGGGTCCCAGGCTGGAGGCTCGGGAGACAAGGGCCTCGTCGGGGACTAAAGGGGAGAAGCCTGGGAGGCCACCCTCAGTGAGAGCATGGAATCATGGAGCCCCAAGGGCAGCTGCTCCGAAGAGTAAGGCTGTGGCCCAGAGAGCAACTTAGGGCGTCACATCACTAGACCATCGCCAGACCCTGGCCCAGGGTCTGGTGAAGATGCCAAGGCCGTAAGGGTGGAATCAGTCTCAGCATCGGCCTGGCCACCTACATCAGGCACTTGAATGAGGACCAGCCTGAGCAGCAGGAGCGGAGGAGTGGAGGAAGGAATCTCCACGTCCATAGAAGCACTATCCGGTAGCCCCGGAGGAAGGAAGGCTGGCACGGACTAAGAAGTCAACTATCCAATGGATGAAGACTCTGCAGCTGTCACAGTCCCCAGAGAAGACACCAGGGTGGACCGATCCCGGTCCTGATGTTTCTTGTGCTTCTTTTTAGACACCGACGGAGGATCCCTAGAAGTCTGGGTTGTAGAAAGGGACTGCAGCTTTCTCTCTAGGGTGGCCAGCTTCTGCTGCAGGAGGTGCAACTCCAAGACTTTCTGCCTCCTTTTCTGAGTGACTGAATTAAACATTTGGCAGGCCTTGCAGGCTTCAGTGTCATGGTTCAGGCCTAAGCAGATGACACAAACAGAGTGGCCATCCTTTTCAGGGAGCTTCCTCCTGTAGGCGCACTTGGACTTATGGATCTCAGTAGAAAAGTGTGGCCATGACATAATGTCGAAAGATATCTGTAAAGATTAATAACAAAACCTCAAAGTGGAAAGAAAAAATGGCGGTTGACTGTAGTGGCATTGATCCGAGAAGTCCAATGAGCGCAGGTTGACGGCAGGAAAGGAACTGAGGTGGGTGTAGGAGAACACCCCCCTTATACCGGAACGGACGTCGATGTGCCGATGCCAGGGGCAGTCTCCATTTGATACTGCTAGCTAGAATAGTTCCGTGGGGTCCTAGCGCCTGGTGGCTTAGTCCTAATGGTGCTGTCTACTGCAGCAGCCCCCTCGAAGTACGATCACAGACCCCCTAGACTGTATCCAAGACAGCCCTTATGTATTGCAGGCACTGGCAAGGTGTCAGTACGGACTTTGGTATGCTTACTGTCACCCCTATGGTGTCAAACATCTGTCTGGTTCAAGCTAAGGTCTGCAGTAGCTGGTCCCTGAAGGGGGCCTTTAATAGCCAGTCATCCAGGTAAGGAAAGACATATAGGCCTTCCCTGCAAAGGGCTGCTGCTACAACTGCCCAGCACCTGGTATACTCCAGTGGTACAGAAGATAAGCCAAAGGGCTACACTTTGAACTGGTAATGCTCCTCCTCAATCATGAATCCCAGATATTTCCAGTGAGGCTTCCTGATTCTGATATGGAGATAGGCATCCTTCATATTCACTGAGCATATCTAATCCCGTTTGCAGCAGGGGAATGAGACCCTGTAGAGAGACCATCTGAAACTTCTTGTATTCTATGAAGAAGCTGAGATTCTTGAGATCCAGAATGGGCCACAGATCTTCTGCCCACTTGGGGACTAGAAAGTATCTGGAATAAAACCCTCTGTGCCTCTGTCTGGGAGGCACTGGTTCTATGGCTCATTTGCGGAGAAGGGCCTGTACTTCCTCTTGCAACATGGACACATGGACATCTGTCCTGGTGGATATGTTGTTACAGGTGGCAGATGATCTGGAGGGCTGTCCAGAAGCTCCAGAGCATGACCTTTCTCTATAATCTCAAGTACCCATTTGTCTGTGGTAGCTGCCCTTCACTGGTTCAGATGGAGGGAGAAGGGACCCCCTACAACCACTCCTGGAGGTAACAGTGGTTAGAGGGTGTATGGCGAGTCATGCTGAGCTGGGGGTGCAGAGCCAGTGGCTCTACCACCTCTGGGTGCTTTTGTATAGGCACCTGGGGGTGGGAGAGGGACTGTTAAGGCCCCCACACCCCACCTCTACCCTGCTGTCTGTAGGCCTGATGTCTGCTTCTGACAGCAGACTGACAAAAATGACCTCTGCCTTACCTCTAACTGATGTACGGTACAGAGTTTTCCGACCTCAGAGTCTTACCAGATGAGTGAAGATTTTTCAAAGCTTCTTCAACATCAAGACCACAGGGCTTCTGTTCTCTAAAGGTGCATTTAAAACGGTCTACTACACATCAGTGGCAAATCCTGCTACCCTAAGCCAGGAGTAGCACCTTAAAACAGATGCCAGAGGCCACAGCCTAGGCAGAGGCATCAGATACATCATATGCTGTGCCGATCAAGTCTTTACCCACATCTGCACCAGCAGTAACAGTCTTGATTAACTCTTGTTTTTCAGTACCCTCAGATAAGCCCTGTGCAGCAGCCTTAGCCTTCCTCCAGAGGGTATTCTGATATTTTATCATGTGGGACAGCCAGAGAGGCAAAGGCATAGATGCATTTACCCAGTACATCCAAACTTCTGGATTCCTCACCTAGAGGAAGGGAACTCGGGTGTCGGGTGCCCTGGATCTATCATGGGCAGCTGTGATCACTGTCACAGATTCACTCGGCAGGTCAGGCCCTCTACTCCAAAAGTGCCAACCTCTGAATGCAGTCTTGTGAACAGTGAAAAAGACAAGGTAACCCTCTTGTCTGTTTTTGTGAGTTCGGATCAACCTTTGATCTCAGTTCTGGAGGGATTCAAACTGTTAACCTCTTGCTAGCATATCCAATGCACAGGCTCAGATATATCTGTCTTCAGGGGGCCAGATATCTTTGCCTACGGGCACCTAACCAGGCATGCAGAAATGAACCCTTTAAAACTTTAATAAAGACCTCAGATTTAAAACGCTTCTTTCCAGTTTGGTACCACCATACAAGCTATGTCTGCCGTCTGCTATAACCATAAATATTTCTCAGCAAAAGAAAGCAATTCAAAGACAGACCAGGTTTGCTCTAAAATTAGAGTTTTTACTAAAATATATATTAATACGTCAAGCATACAATACAGAACTCATATCACACGATATACACATCTTTAAACAAAACAAGGTTTAAAACAGTGCAATTCCTATAACAATATTCAGATTTTGTCTAGCTTTCTAAATACCTGTTTTCAGTGCTCAGATGTTATCTTGGTCAGAGTCAGATAAAAGTGTCTCTAGTGAAAAAGAACAATCTTTACAAGCTGTATCTGCCAACCCCTTTTGGATGAAGTCATCCAGCTCCTCCTCTGTCAAAATATCTAGAAAATATATATTTCTATACAACCACAGGTTGTAATTTCAAGTACTAATTCTGCAACCTTAGCATAACTCAAAAGTTTCAAATTACACTTTCTTTGATCTCATGCTGTACCCTCCTCACACAGGCTTCATATGAGCATTTCTAACCCCTCACCTCTGTGTATTAACCTGTGTTTTCTCTTCAACATCATAAACCTTTTTTTATGATTTTCCCTCTTAACAAAGTTAACTCAAAACAACTCTGTAATTAACTCAGAGAAACAGGATCCTTGATTAAAGTCTTCCAGGTAACACACTGTCTCTAAAAACTGAGTGTGTGATACATGCTGTCAGCAGTACTCTTGGCCTGCAGCTGTGAGCTGAAATCTGGGGGGGGGGATGAGTGAGGTCATTCCTAGAGCATTTGATTCATTACTACATTTTATATAAAAAAAATATTATACAGCACTCAGAAGGGTTGTCTACATCACACTCCTCCTCACCTAGACTGAATCTGGGGGATCTATCCCCTACGTGGGATGAACTTCCTAAATTAGTTCACTCCTCGTAGACCCTAGGCAGCCCATCGGAGTTCTTGTTCTTTGCTCCAGCACTATGTACGATTTTTAGATCATACCCTTGTAAAGCAAGACTCCATCTTAGCAGTCTGCCATTGCTCCTTCCCATCTGCATCAGCCAAACCAGGGGGTTGTGGTCAGTCTACACCACAAAATGCTGCCCATACAAGTATGGCTCTAATTTCTTCAGGGCCCACACTATGGCAAGACACTTCTTTTCCACCATGGAGTATGCTAGCAGCTCCCTGGGGAGCAGCTTCCAACTCAGGAATGCTACAGGGTGGTCTGCCCCTTTACTAGATGTCTGGCTAAGTACTGCTCCAATACCCACGTCTGAGGCATCCGTCTGAACTATAAAGGTTTTGCTATAGTCTGGACTTGTCAAAACAAGAGCACTGCACTGTGCCTCCTTCAGTCTGGTAAAGGCTTCCTCACAGGTTGGGCCCCAAGTAATTTTCTCTGGCATTGTTTCCTTTGTCAGGTCAGACAGGGGAGCAGCCAGGGCACTGTAATTGGGTACAAATTTCCTGTAGTACCCTGCTGTCCCTAGAAAGCTCCTGACCTGCTTCTGGGTTTCTGGTCTGGGCCACGCCTGAATCACCTCTGTCTTTATCTGGTTAGGATGGAGCTGTCCCCGGCCTATCACATGCCAGAGATATGCCACTTCCCCCATGGCCACCTGGCACTTCTCGGCTTTGACAGTGAGCCCGGCCCTCTGTATCCTGCCCAGCACTTCCCTAAGGTGGGAAAGGTGTTCCTCCCAGCTGGTACTGAAGATGGCAATGTCAGTCAGGTACACCACGGCGTACTCCTCAGCACCATTCAACACCTGGTTCAGCAACCTTTGGAAAGTGGCCGAGGCGTTCTTCATTCCGGAAGGCATTACTTTGAACTCAAATAAGCCTACTGGAGTGATGAAGGCTGACCTCTCCCTAGCTCTGTCTGTCAATTCTACCTGCCAATACCCCTTGGTCAGGTCAATAGTTGTAGGGTAGGTCACCCCTCCCAACTTGTCCAGGAGTACGTCTGTCTGGGGGCATCAGGTGGGCATCGGACTTTGTGACTGCATTCAGTCCACAATAGTCCACACAGAAACGAATTGAGCCATCTGACTTGGACACAAGGGCTACGGGTGAGGCCCAGGGGCTGTGGGATCTCTGGATTACCCCTAAATCCAGCATCTCCTCCACTTCCCTCCTAATGTCCTTTTGGACAGCCTCTGACACCCGATATGCTGTCCACCATATGGGCGTCTGTGTCCGTCTCCACATCGTGTGTTGCTAAGGGGGTTAGTCCAGGCTTGGCGCTAAACAATGGGGCAAAGTCTGCTAAAACCTCCCTCACTTTCTGGATCTGGTCCGGGGTCAGATGGGGAGACAATTTTAATGCCTCCATAGAGGACTACCGCTTACTCTCTTCCAGCAAGTCCAGAAAGGGGGTCTCCTTCGTCCGTCCCCTCCCCATGACTACACACTGCGAACACCATGTCAGCCCTAGTTGCATATGGCTTCATCATGTTGACATGGTACATCCTTGCTGTCTGTCTACGCTCAGGTAACTCCACAATGTAGTTTACGTCATTTACCTTCCTAACCACTTTGTACGGTCCTGCCCACTCAGCTTGCAGCTTGTCTTTCCGGACCAGAATAAGGACCATGACTTCCTGACCCACCATGTACGAGCGAGCTCTGGCTCTACGGTCGTACCACACCTTTTGTTTCTGCTGGGCAGCTGCCAGGTTGCTCTGGGCTGTCCCCATAAGCTCCTTCAGCCTTTCCCTAAACCTAAGGACATAATCCACAATGGGAGTTCCCTGGGTGGAGTGCTTGCCTTCCCAGTCCTCCCAGATCAAGTCTAGGGGCCTACGTACCCAACGTCCATATAAGAGTTCAAAGGGGGAAAAGCCTGTCGACTCTTGGGGCACCTCCCTGTATGCAAACAACAGGTAGGGAAGGTATTTCTCCCAGTCCCTCCCATGCTGTTCAGCAAAAGCCCGGAGCATTGACTTTAGGGTACCATTTAAACGTTCCACGAGTCCTTTGGCTTGTGGGTGATACAGTGTCGTGCATCTCTGCACCACCCCACACTTCTTCCATAGACATTTCATTAGGTCTGACATGAAGGAACCCCCTCGATCGGTGATTACCTCCTGTGGAAAGCCAACATGGGAGAAAATCCCAAGCAAGGCATCTGCCACTTCGTCTGTCCTCAGTGAGGAAAGGGCGACTGCCTCTGGGTACCAGGTGGCATAATCCACCACAGTCAGGATGAATCTCTTCCCTGAGGAGCTGGGGATATTTAAAGGCCCCACAATATCCATTCCCGCCCTCTGGAATGGCTCTTCCACTATGGGCAAGGGGAACAGGGCAGCTTGGGTTTTCTTGCCCACCTTCCCTTTTTCTTGGCACCAGTGACAAGACTTGCAATACTCCTTCACCTGCTGGGTGAAGTTAGGCCAGTAGAAATTCTGGGCCAACTGCTGCCTTGTGCGCGCGATTCCCATATGACCAGACAAGAGAATATCATGGGCAACCTTGAGCAACTGCTCACGATATCCCTGGGGAACGACAAGCTGCCTGCCTAGCATCCCTCCCTCTCTCTCTGTACTGCCTGTGTATACATAAGTCTATTTTCCCAATAAACCCTATGTCTGCCATCACCTCCATGTGCACCATCCGAGTCTGCCCAAGCCCTCAGCTTCTCTAAACTAGGGTCACTTCTCTGAGCAGCTGCGAACCCCTCGCACCTTCCCAAGGCATGGGACAAGTCCACTTCAGTCGCTAAACTAGGGTCCCTAGCACTAGCATCACAGCCCTCAGGATCACTGTCAATCCCTAGCCTCTAACAAGGGGTCACCCCTTCCTCTTTGGAGTAACCCTCTGTAGCTGGGTGGTTACTTGCTACTGGGGAAATTTCTACCCCCTTTTTATCAGTCTCCCCCTCTGGAGACACAGGCTGGGGAACCAGCCTCTCAGTATCTTCACCAATGGCTTCTGGGGGGCTCAGGGAAAGTACAGTTATGTAAGAAAAAATTACTCACCTTAGTAATGTTGTTTTTTCTATTGGAGTCTTGCTACATTATGACATATGCAGTGAGTCCCAACCGTCGAACTGCTCCGGAGGTGAAAGAGTTAACTTTCCATGGCAGGCATGGAACGCTGAGCTCGAGCTCAGTTGAAAACTCTGTCTGTTGTTCTTCAAACTCAAACCGTCAGATCTTTACGAGCTAAACTCACTGAGGTCCTGTGGAAGCTGTAAACCTACACTAGCCAACTGGCTACTAAACATAATAACACATTTTGGTCCCAAAACAAAGACTCAAGTCAGGAGCCCCAAAAATGAAAAACACAACACCAAGTCACCCCAAAAGAAGGGTGAAAACAACAAGGTGGGCACCTACTAAGTGCCAACACTGCACTGCCCACCCACATCCCAAAAACAGAGGTTCTGAGAGGAGCAGGCGGTGGAGGGAGGAATCATAATATGCAAGACTCAATAGAAGAAACAACATTACTAAGGTGAGTAATTTTTTCTTCAAACAACATGAAGTCTTGCTAAATTATGACATATGCAGACTACAAAGCAGTAACCTCCATGGAGGGGGGACAGAACCTACTTGGGAAATAGGCTCTGAAGCACAGCCATGCCAAAGCGGGCATCATTCCTAGCCTGGCTATCCAGGGAGTAATGCTTGGTAAAAGTATGAACTGTTTTCCAGGTAGCTGCTTGACATATCTCTAGAATAGGGATGTCCCTGGCAGCAGCCAGGGAAGCAGCTGTACCCCTGGTAGAGTGAGCCCTCAGGCCTGAGGGAGGAACCTTACCCAGTTTTTCATAACAGAATTGGATACAAGAGACAATCCACCTGGCAATGGATCTCTTAGTGGCAGGTTTCCCTTTACCAACCTCACCATAAGTGAGGAATAGTTGGAGGGAGTCAAACCTGTGACCCTTGGTACGCTCTAAATAGTAGCTAAGGGCTCTTTTGACATCTAAACTGTGCAGCCTCCTCTCGCCAGAGGAGGAATGGTCAGTGAAGTACACAGGAAGAGAAATAGATTGATTAAAGTGGAAATCTGAAACCACCTTAGGCAAGAACTTCCTGTTAGTCCTGAGGACCACCTTATCTCTATGAAAGGAGATAAAATCAGGCTCCACTGACAAAGCTTGTAATTCACTTATGCGTCTGGCAGAAGTGATGGCTACCAGAAACACTGTTTTCCAAGTCAAGTACTTAAGCTCTGCTGAAGACAAAGGCTCAAAAGGCAGTTGCATAAGCTGAGCAATGCAAACATTAAGGTCCCAAGCAGGGGCAGGGTCCCTGAATGGAGGGTTGGTGTGAAGCAATCCCTTTGAAAACTTGGAGAATACAGGGTGAGCTGAAAGAGGAGAGGGCTTACCTGCTGAAATAAAGGCAGACACAGCTGCCAGATACACTTTTAGGGTAGCTGGTCTCAGCCCCAAGGTATTTAGATGGACCATGTAATCCAGGACTGTGGGTAAATCAGCAGATTCTGGGAAATATGCTTCCAGAGCACCATATGGAAAATCTCTTCCACTTGGAATTATAAGTAGCCCCTGGTAGAAGGTTTTCTAGAAGCCTTCAGGATATCCATTACACCCTGGGAAAGGTGTAATCAGCAAACTCTCTCTTCAAGAGCCAGGCCTTGAGATTGAGAGATCTGAGGTTCGGTACCAAACCTCCCTGAGCACAGGTTAACAGGTTGTGATTCCTGGGAAGACAGAGGGAAGATGGACTGCTAAGGACAGCAGGAGTGGATACCAGGGTTGTCTGGCCCAATCTGGGGCAATCAGGATCATCTTGCAGGGTTGAGACCTGATTTTGACTAGCACTTTGAACAGCAGAGGGAAGGTGGGAAAAGCATCGAGAAACTTCCCTTCCCAATTGAGGACTAAGGCATCCGGAGGGACTGAGCCCAACACTGGGGGCCTGCAGCAAAAAAGGGGAAGTTGATGATTGTCTGGGGCTGCAAAAAGATCTATCTGTGGGGTGCCCCATCTGGCAAATACCACCTCCAGGACCAGGGGGTCCAGTGACCATTCGTGATGGCCCTGGGAAATCCTGCTGAGAGCATCTGCCAGGACATTGTCCTTGCCTGGGAGGTGAACTGCCACAAGGGAGGTGTTCAGGAGTAAGCCAGAGACCACAACTTCATTGTTTGCACAAGGCCGTAGACCGAGTGCCCCTTGTTTGTTGATGTACCACATTGTGGTGGTGTTGTCTGTTCTGACCTGTACCACTTTGTTCTGAACAGACTTAGAAAAACTTGAAGTGCTAGAAAAACTGCTCTGAGTTCCAACAGATTGATGTGGAGCAGAGATTCCTGAGGGACCACAACCCCTGGGTAGTGAGGTCGCTCATGTGAGCTCCCCATCCCAAGAGGGATGCATCTGTAGTAAGGATTAAGGAGTGAGACTGGGTGACAAAAGGAACCCCTTGTCTGAGATTGCTCTGATCCTGCCACCATTGTAGGGCCTGGATCAGGGTTCGAGTCACTGGGATCAATTTGGTTACAGGATCATTCCTTTGAGACCAAAAGGCTCTCAAATGGAACTGAATGTCCCTCATCTGAAATCTTGCTCCCTGCACCACTGCTGTAGAAGCAGCCATGTGCCCCAGGAGCTGTAGAAATGCCTTGCTGGTCGAGACACCTGCAGGGCGAATGAGGAGGCCAGAAAGACCAGGGTCCTTGCCCTGTCCAAAGGGAGGAAGGCTCTGGCTTTCTCTGTGTTCAGCTCTGCGCCTATGAAGGTGAGGAGCTGAACAGGCTCTAGAACTGACTTTGAAAGATTCAGAAGGAAACCTAGAGAGGTGAGCAGTTGCTGAGTTATCTGTAGATGTAACCTGACCTGGTCTGGGGACTGGCCTACTATGAGCCAGTCGTCCAGGTAAGGGAAGATGGCAATTTTTTGCCTTCTTAGTGAAGCAACTGCTACTGCCAGGCATTTTGTGAACACCCTTGGAGCAGAGGTGAGGCCAAAGGGCATTGCTCTGAACTGGTAATGGCCTGAGGGCAGCTCAAACCTGAGGTACTTTCGATGGGAGCTTCTGATGAGAATATGGAAGTAGGCATCCTTGAGGTCCAGGGACACTAGCCAGTCCCCTGGCCTTAAAGAGGGTAGAATAATTCCCAGAGTCACCATTTTGAATTTTGGTTTTAAAAGGTGCTTGTTTAAGTATCTGAGATCCAGGATGGGCCACCATTCTCCTGTCTTTTTTGGGGTAAGGTAGTACCTGGAGTACAACCCTTTGCCCTGGTGTAGGGGTGGAACCCTTTCCACGGCTCTGAAAGCCAGAAGGGAAGAGACCTCTGCCTCTAGGGCAAGTGCCTCTGAATGATTTGCAGGTGGAAAGGATCTGGTTCTCATCTTTAGAAACTTTCTGAAGCTGAGAACCAGTCCCTGGCTTACTACTTCCAGGACTCACTTGTCTGATGTCAGAGACTCCCAGTCCTGGACAAAGTAAGCCAGCCTGCCTCCTGCAGGTAGCTGAGAATCGGCCCTGGCAACCCCATCAGGGTGCCTGCTTGGCAGGGGCTTTGGGCTGAGGGGTGGAAGCAGGCCTGCTTGCACCCCGTCTGCCCTCCCTCTACAGAACCCCTCTGGGCAAAAGCAGAAAGGAGGCCTGCTTGGTAAAGGCTCATGAAAGGCCTGCCCCTGCCCCTGGGAAGCTGCCTTTCCTTGGCCTGTGCACTCCTATAGGTGGTCCTATACTCATCCATTTTCTTCATGTAATTCTCTGTCTGTTCCCCAAACTGAGAATTACCCACAACAGGAAAATCCATGGCCTTAGTCTGGGTATCCTGTGACAGGCTAGTACATCTGAGCCAAGCCATCCTGCGAAGAGCCACAGATGTAGCCATGACTTTGATGACACATCATTTGAGTCCACTGCAGCATGGAATTGCACCTTGGATGCCTCAATACCATCAGCAGCCACCTGCTCCAGCTCCTTGGCAAGCTGGCCAGGGACCTGTTTTGCAAGAGCCATAACAGTATCCCATCTGGATTTCTGGAATCTAGCAACATAAGCCATATAATTTGCCTGTCTGAGTCCCAAGGATGCTGCCATGCACTGTTTCTTTGCCATGGCATCAACCTTCCTGGAGTCCTTGTCCGTGGGGTGTGAGGCCAAGGGGATATTTGCCTTGTCACAGGCTGCAGCCTGCACTACCCCCAACATGGCTGCATTGTTGTGGTAGGAACTCCGTATCAGAGCCTGACAATGTGTACCTCTTGTCCATTCTCTTATCCACAGGAGGTATAGTGTGAGGAGTTTTAGAATTTTAAAAGTCTGTTTCCAAAAGATTTATGCAAGGAATAGACAGTCTCTAGACTCTGGGATATCCATCATTTCCACATAGTCAGGCTCCTCTTGATCATCCACAGCTTCCTCCATAGGGAGCTGGAGGTTTCAGCCACTTTTTATAGAAAATAAAATGAGAAGGGACTCAGAAAGCCTAGGAGGGACACTCCTGAAGGTCTGTCTGGGGAGATGTCCGGGTCGATGGGCACATCCAGACTTTCAAATCCACATTCACTCTCCTCATACTCCTCTTCCCCTTCCTCCGGTTCATAATATTCATCTAAATCGTAGTCTTGAACCGGTGGAACCGGCCGAACCGGGCGCTTACCTGATGACACTGGTTCGGTCGGAACCGGAGAAAGCGACTGGACAATCTGAATCGCTTTGGCTATCTCTTCAGCGGTCGGAGAGGAAAGTTTTGGCTCCACACCAGCTGATTTTCTAGTCCTTTTTGCTGGAACCGACCCCTCAGAGTCGGCTCTCCTTTTGCCCGAGGAAGTCTTGCCCTGGTCAGAGGGCACTCCCTCTGGTTCGGTTGGAACCGAACTGGGCTGGCCATCTGGGTCAGCGGACTTCTTGGCCTCCCTTTCCCTGAGCCTACCAACTCTGCTGCAGGAACATTTTTACAAATCTGGCAGTCTGCATTGAGGTGGTCAAACCCCAGACAATAAACACAGGTGGTGTGGGGGTCAGCCATGGCAAAGGCTTCCCCACACACACTGCAGTGCTGAAACCCAGTGGGCCTGGTTTTTCTTTTGGGTTTCTCAGACATAGTGCCAGTCCTAACCAAACTTGCCCGTTTATGGCAATCCGCCAAGCAAGACCCTCTTATCGGTTCCCAACCGTGTCACGGGTCGTGGAAAAAAATGTAAGAAATTCCGTTTTTTTTAGAAAAGATAAGAACCGGTAACCACACTCTAAATGATAAAATAAAATATTTTTAAACAACCTGATCGGTTCAAGAGCGAACCGATAACAGTTTACAAGTTCCACACAGAAGAGAAATAATGTAAACCTATCTAGTACTCACAAATACCACAGACAGAGCTTGAACCGACCGGTTGCGGTTTAAATTTGGTCAAAAAAAATGAGAAAATAATACTTTAACCGACAAAATGAACCGAGCAGAAGGAGAAATCTCCGGAGCAACTGTTCAGTGAGGCGGAGTAAAGAATCTGACGGTTTGAGTTTGAAGAACAACAGACAGAGTTTTCAACCGAGCTCGAGCTCAGCGTTCCATGCCTGGCATGGAAAGTTAACTCTTTCACCTCCGAGCAGTTCAAGGTTGGGACTCACTGCATATGTCATAATATAGCAAGACTTCATGTTGTTCAAGAACTTACCGTAACAATGTAGATCTTCGAGAACAGCTCTTGCAGCAGGTTACACAATTAGGACTGAAGCCGCAGGCGCCAGGACCCCACAGAAATTTTCTAGCTAGCAGTCTTCAGCGGGGACCGCCTCCGACGTCCGTCCCGCCCCCGACGTCAGGCGTAGTACATAAGGAGGCGGTCCCCCCACAATCCTCCCGCCGGAGACTCCCAGCCGCTGGATGACATCAGAAGAGGAGACCAAGGATCCGCCACCAGATGGCCAAGACTGTAAAATCGGAATGTCCCATCCCGTAAGATGGGTATTTGGCTATGACCTACCTCCAAAAGAAGGGGGATGGTGGGCGGGAAGGTACCTGCTGCAAGAGCTGTTCTCGAAGATCTACTGTTACGGTAAGGTCTTACGTAACTGTACTATCTTACTCCGAGATACAGCTCTTGCAGCAGGTTACACCATTAGGACTGATTTCCAAGCAATAGTGGCAATCCTACGCCACAGGGAGGAAGAAGGGTAGAGATCTCAAGCCTAGGACAGAAGTCCCTGAAGGATGGCTAGGCCGAACCCTGCTCTTCGCCTCAATGCAATGTCCAGACTGTAATGCCTGATAAAGGTTATGCACAGAGCTCCAAGTAGCTGCAGCGCAAATAGCTGAGGTGGAGACGTTCTTTAACGCCGCAAAAGAAGTGGCCACCCCTCTCGTGGAATGACCCCTGACCTCACCCGGTAAGGGTTTATTGCGCTTGTCATTACAGAAAGTGATGCACTGGATGAGCCACCTCGAGAGAGACTGTTTGGAGACAGGAGCTCCTTTCATTCTGAAAGCAAAGGAGACAAAGAGTTGGTCTGCCTTTCTAAACTGTTTGATTCTGGTCAGATAATATCTGAGCCACCGATGCACATCGAGGGTGTGCAGAAGGGCTTCTCCTCGCTTAGTGTACCTTGGGAAATACACTGGTAGATCGATATCCTGGTTAAGCGTGAGGGCTGAAACCACCCTAGGCAAAAACTTTGGGTTTGTCCTCAAGGATACCCTGTCCTGGTGAAAAACCAAATAAGGCTCTTTGCACATTACAGCATGCAATTCCGAAATCCTTCTCGCCGAAGTAACAGCAACTAAAAATAACGTTTTCCATGAGAGAAAACATAGCTCGTAATCCGTGGCTGGTTCAAAAGGTGGCAGCGTAAGCTGCTCCAGGATGAAGGGTAAGTCCCAAGGAGGAATCGGATCCTTGATGGGCGGCCTAAGGTGGAGGACTCCCTTAAAAGGCACGAGTAGTGTCCAATTGGGCCACTGTCCGGCTAGACTATGTAAGGCATGGTAGCAGAAATTGCACAAAGGTGCACTTTAATCGAGGAGTAAGCCAGTCTGGAATGAAAAAGGGAAAGCAGGTAGTCCAGAACCAGCTTTTTGGGACAGTCTAACGGCGAGAAACTGCACGCTTGAGCCCACAAACAGAATCTACGCCATTTCACGGCGTTCCTTGCATGGGTTGCCAGTTTTCTGGCGGCAGACAGCACATCTGCCACTTCTTGCTAGACCCCGGATCACATCATGGCTATGTCGCTAGGAGCCAAGCATGCAGGTTCAATGAACGTAAGTCTGGATGAACCAATGAGCCCGCCTCCTGAGACAACAGATGGGAGCTGATTGGCAAAGGAACTGGAGGCTCCTGGGATAGCTGATGCAGAAGAGGGAACCAAATTTGTCTGGGCCAGAAAGGCGCGATCAAAATGAGCGTCGCCTGCTCCCTGCGAAGTTTTAAGAGAACTCTCTGGATCAACGGGAAAGGAGGGAAGGCATAGAGGAATCTGCCCGCCCAGGAGAGGGACAACACGTCTCGCCAGAAAACACCAGGCCCTGGATCTAGCGAGCAAAAATTGGGCAGTTTTGCATTGGATGGGGACGCGATAAGGTCTAACTCTGGAGTGCCCCATCTGTGAAACAGATCCTCTGCCACCTCCTGTAGAAGTTCCCACACGTGGCCTCTGGCCTGAGAGCGACTCAAGACTGTCTGCGATGGTGTTGTCCACTCCCGGGATGTGTACTGCAATTAGGTTTGCGCCATGTTGCAATACCCACTCCCACACTCTTATGGCCTCCCTGCAAAGCGGGTAGGAGTGAGTGCCTCCTTGTTTGTTGAGGTAATACATCACTGCGATATTGTCTGTTTGCAACAGGAGTGTACCCGGTGGAATTTCCGACTGGAAGGCCTGCACAGCGTAAAGTACTGCCCTCATTTCCAAAATGTTGATGTGGAGATGAGATTCCTGGGCTGTCCAAAGGCCCTGAGACCGCACACCGTCTAGGTGTGCTCCCCACCCGAGCCCTGAGGCGTCTGTGGAGAGAGTCACAGTCGGAGATGACGCTCTGAAGGGAACCCCCGTGGAGAGGTTCCCTGGATCTCGCCACCATTGCCAATCCCGAATCGCGGCATTCGTGATTCGAATTGGCTGCTGCAGATGGTCTTGGCTTTGGTCCCATTGTACCCTTAGCATCCACTTGGTTACCCGCATGTGGAGCCGTGCCATCGGGACTGTTGCAATTAGCCGCAGCCATGTGTCCGAGCAGGCGAAGGACCAGTTTGGCCGGGACGGTCTTCTTCACCGACTGGTCCCTGATGAGGGATCTGATGTGTTCCGCTCTGTCTGAGGGGAGAAAAGCTTTCCCTCTGACGGTGTCCAGAACTGCTCCTATAAACTGTAGTTTCTGGGATGGCACCAGGAGTGACTTCTCATAGTTGATGAGGATACCCAGTGATTGAAAAAGGGACTGGGTGCCGTGAATGGCCGTCATCAGTGCCTCCCTGGAGGGTGCCATGAGAAGCCAGTTGTCCAGGTATGGGAACACGTAGTGGCCTTGTCTCCTCAGAGACGCCGCTACGACTGCCATGCACTTCGTAAAAACGCGAGGTGCCGATGACAGCCCGATGGGAAGAGGTCGGAACTGATAATAGCGGCTCTGAAACTCGAAGCGCAGGAACCTCCTGTGCGCTTGAGCAACTGGAATGTGCAGGTAGGCGTCCTGCATGTCCAAAGACGCCAGAAAGGCGTCTCGCTTCAACATGGGAATTAGACCTGGAAGGGTCACCATGTGGAAGCGTTTGTAAGCGACCGACAGGTTGAGGTCGCTGAGGTCCAGTATTGGACGGAGGTCCCCTGTCTTCTTTGGAATCAGGAAGAAGTGAGAATAATACCCTAGTCCTCTCTGGTTCTCTGGAACGTGCTCCAAGGCTTCTTTCTCCAGAAGCGCAAGCACTTCCTGCTGTATGAACAGGGCGTGCTGACCCGAGTAGCGGGAAAGCAGGGGAGGTCTTGTAGGTGGGCTGCCTACGAATTCTATATAGTGGCCTTTTTTGACCAGTTGCCGCACCCACCTGTCGGTGGTGATCGACAGCCACCCTCGGCAGGTGGCATGCGATGCGACCCCTGACCTTCATTTCCCGTTGATCCTGAGGAGGGGCCGGGAAGGAGTCATGCTGTGGCAGCGTTCGATCCAGCAGGCTGGGCCGACTTTGCAATTTGTTGGCCTCTGCCTGGGGATGACTTAGCCTGGGCTTTTCGGGTGAAAATGCCCCTCTGCTGTTGGCCGGAACATGGCTGTTGCCTTTGTATCCGGCCGCAAAAGCGGCTCTGGTTCCTACGAAAGGAACTGGGCCAAGACCTGTACATGGCCTGTATAGATCTGACTGCCTTCCCTGCGTCCAGAAGTTTGGTGATCACCTTCTCGGAGGCTTCACCAAATAGGACCTCGCCGTTGTAAGGGACGTCTAAGATGTTCTTCTGGATGTCCGAGGTAAAACCGGAGACACGGAGCCAAGAGTGTCTCCTGAGACACACGCCTGAGGCTGCAGCCCTGGCTGAAGAGTCCGCAGAATCATATGCAGCTCTGAGCACCTGGGTCCCCCACATCCGAACCCGTGCGGAGGAGGTTCAAGAGCTCCTCCTTTTGGTCGCCATCGGGCATCTTCTTGACCAGGTCCTATCCCTGTTCCCACAGTGCGTTCTGGAATTGAACCATGTGGGTGAAGTACTTCAGTGACCTGATGGCACAAGTCGCAGCCGCATACGTGCGCCTACCCAGGACATCCAATTGCTTGGATTCCAGGGCCGGTGGCTGTGTGCTCAAATGCTGAGGTCTCTGAGACCGGTCATGCGAGGCAGTGATGACCAGGGAGTCAGCCAGAGGATGGTTCGCCAGATACTGGTCCTCCCTAGGGGCCTTGTATAGGTGGTCAGCCTTCTTCGGCACTGCTAGAGTAGAATGCGGACGCTTCCAGGCAGCCTTGGTGACGTCCGCAAAAGTGTCCACCAAGGGTGGCACTACCACAGGCTTTGGGTCTTTCTGCCGAAGGTAGCGGGCAAGGCAATGTCTCTTGGGGTTGAGCTCTTCAGCATCCCACCCCATATTCTCCTGGATGTGCCTCATGATCTCCGCGAAAGAGGGATCATCCGGAGGAGACCTAGGTAGGTCGTGTGGGTCCGGAGAGGGAATTCTGATGGGAGAAGGAGATCTGGTGCACCCTGAGGTGTCAGATCTAGAATCCTCCCCAGACGGGGTGTACCGGCATCGTTTGGGCCTCTTAGGACTGGGTGACCCTGAAGTGGATCTAGAGGGAGGTCTTCTCCTGTCTGAGGATCTGCCCCGAGGAGGTGGTGTTCGCTCCTTGGGGGCTGGTGACCGTCCTACGGACCCCTTGGGCGAAGAAGGGGGCATAGGCAGTGAAGGAGTGGGTGGAGGCAGAGTAGGAGGAGGGTGTGTGGTGACCACATCTTTCCTGATGGTGTTCCACCAGAAGGTAAAGAGGTCCTTTACCTCTGCCAAGTTCAAGCCCGACAACGGGCCGGGCGCCGGTGGCCTGTCGCCGGGGTCGGGCGTCGGGTCCCTGGGGTCTCCCGCTCCGGGGAAGTTCCCGTGGAAGCCCAACGCCTCCGGTGTCGCCCACCTGTTCCTTGGACTGAGTGGTATCCTCCTCCGATGAGTCCTGAGTCCTTCCGCCGACGTCAGCCGGTGACGGTGGTGCGGTCCTCCTTTCTGGGGGAGCCGGCGTCGGTTCCCTGGCCGACGTCCTCGGAGGTGAACGCCTGGCCAGCGATGGGTGTTTCACCGTCGCCGGCTCCTGGGAGCGCCGGTGATGCTTGGCCGACGGGTGGGCTGATGTCGGGTCTAGCGTCCGTTTGAGGGACGTCAGGTCCTTGGTCTTACGAGGAACCGGGTCCGACCCACGCGGAGGCTGGGAAACCGACCTAGCATCGGAGTCCCGACGGCGGGAGGAAGATTTGTGGTGCTCCCCAGACTTAGACGAGACCGTAGATGGAGTGGACGATGCCGATGGCCTGGAAGTCTTGAGGGGCTGCAGAGAGGAGGAGCCGCTAGAGGATCTGACCTGAACCGGGGGAGGCTGAGATTGAGCCCTGGAGGGAGAAAGGTCTGACCACGAGCCGGAGCTTTGGGAGTCCGAGGCCCTCGCCGGGGACCTGGGCCTTTCCTTCTCCCGGTGTTTGTGGGTTTTTCCCGACGACTCCCCCTGGAGGAAGGTTCCTTATCCATGCTCTTCAGTTTCTCTTCTAAGAGAAACGTTTGAAGGGCCTTCTGGTGGCGGATCCTGGTGTGACTATTGAAGCCCTGGCAGAAGGAACAGGCCTTGGTGTCGTGTTCTGGGCCTAGGCAGCGCACGCAGGCCGAGTGAGGATCCTTGAAGGGGATCTGTTTGCCGCAGGCACACTTCGATTGGTGACCTTCCAGAGAAGTGTTTGGAGATGACATCAGATGAATCCAAGTCTGTGAAGAAAGATGAGAATGTTGTAGCTCTAAGTTCGTCGCACGCTAGAAAGGGACAGAGAGGCTGATGTTTGCGATGTCGACGGCGGGAAAAGAACTGAGGATTGTGAGAGGACCACCTCCTTATGCACTATGCCTGACGTTGGGGGCGGGACCGACATCGGAGGTGGTCCCCGCTGAAGACTGCTAGCCAGAAAATTTCCGTGGGGTCCTGACGCCTGACGGCTTCAGTCCTAATGGTGTAACCTGCTGCAAGAGCTGTATCTTGAAGTAAGATCTACAATTTTCCCTGGCCGCTTAGCTACAGGTAACTGCACATATCACCCCCTGCTGGAGACTGTTACCCAGGATCATATCCACTGCTAATGTGTTTGCTACAGCCACCTGTTGCACAGTTCTCCATTTCACCCCAGTCCAGGAGAACACTGGCTAGTGGCAATGTTTTCTCTTCACCCGCAAAGTCCTGTACAGTCACATATTTATTGGGTATAAGCTGACCAGGCTGTACCAGATCCCCTTTTACCAATGTCAGGGATGCCCCTGTGTCCCTTAACCCCTGCGTCTGTACGCCATTTACCATGACTGGGTGCACGTGTTCCCGCATGTTCACTGGCATGCTTCCAGGGACACACGAACAACCCACTTCCTTTCTGGTACTACTTTGCGTATTATTGCTTGCTCTTCTTGGACACTGGCAATGTGCCCAGTTTCTTTACATAACCAACAAGCATTTCTCACTTCAGAGAAATCTTTTCTTGGAAACCTGGGGCTAACTGGTTTCGGTGGAGGTACTGAGGGTTTTAGCTGCCCTGAAGGTGCGCTTTTCCCTTTCTGCGCTGCCACGCCTGCCCCATTCATTCTCAGAGCAGGTCTGCTCTTGGCATATCGGTCCGAGAGTTCAGCAGCCTCTTGCACTGTTTTTGGATCTCGGTCCTCTAGTCAGGTTTTTAGCTCTGCTGGGCATGCCCAATAAAAATGTTCTAATAAAATCACATTTTCAATTTTATCAACAGTGTTTGCCTCAATTCCTTCCCACCGTTTTAAAAACTGACATTGTTTCGTGGCTAGCTCCTCATAGCTCATATCAGGGCTTCTCCTGAGCTTACAGAATTTAGCTCTGTATGATTCAGCAGTTAATTCAAACTTTTTTAGTAGTGCAGCTTTTAACTTGCTGTAATCATCACTGTCTTCGTTGTTCATTTGACCCAATGCATTCTGAGCTTTTCCGGTAAGTAGTGGGGATAGCTGGAAGCTCTAGGACTCTCTAGGAATTTTAGCCTGAATGCAAACTTTTTCAAAAGAATTTAAAAAGGCGTCCATGTCCTCCCCATCCTTAAACTCAGCTATTAATTTAGAGTTCAATTTGTAACCCAGTACTGCAGTCCCAGTTAAACATAGAAACATAGAATCTGACATACTAACATACTAAAATGCCAGCAGAATAGGCCTAACGGTCTTTCGTGTCTGTTCGTTTGGTCAGCCCCCACCCTGGGTGCTGACCTTGCTGTCCCCCTCACCTTCTCTGGCTTCTCCCTTCCCAGTTCCGGATATTCTTGCTGCATTGGATTTTGCTTCCAGAACCCTTCCCCTGTACCTGTCCCACCCCCTCTTGAACCCCTCCACTGTCTCTGCCTCCACCAGCCCCCTAGGCAGTGCATTCCATGGCTCCACCACCCTCTCAGTGAAGTAGCACCTCCTCCTTTCTCCCCTAGATCTTCCCCTCCAGCTTCCACCCATGCCCTCTAGTGGCCCCTTCCTCCTTCCTTCAAGCACCCTGACTGTTCCTCCCTATTTACCCTCTTCATGTACCTGAAGACCTCTATCATGTCCCCGGTCCCTTCTCTCTTCCAATGTGTACATATTTAGCTCTTCAAGCTCTCCTCATAGGTCCTGTCCCCAATCCCCAAATCATTTTGGTTGCCTCCTCTGGACCCTCTCCAGGAGGTTAATGTCCCTCTTTAAGTGTGGCCTCCAAAACTGCACGCAGTACTCCAGGTGCGGCCTCACCAAGCAGTTATACAGAGGGAGTATCACTTCCCTCCTTCTGGAGGTGATCCCCTAGCGATGCATCCCAGCATCCTGTTGGCCTTGGCTGCTGCCCTCCTACAAGTCTCAGAGTTGTTCATCTTGACATCCACCACCACCCCCAGGTCCCTCTCAGCCATTGAGACTTGTAGTATTTCCCCCAGGGTGTACACTTGGCCTGGGTTTCTGGCCCCCAGGTGGAGTACCTTGCATTTCCCTGCATTGAACCTCAGCTTCCACTTTCTAGACCATCTTTCCAGAGCCTCCAGGTCCCCCTGCAGGGCCACCCCCCTCCTCCCCTCCACCACCGCCCCCAGTTTCGAGTCATCTGCAAAGAGACTCATCTCACTCCTGATTCCTGTCCTTATGTCAGATACGTAGGCGTTGAACAGAAAGGGCCCAAGGACTGATCCCTGTGGGACCCCACTAATGACCCTCCTTGGGGATGAGACTATCCCACTAACTACGACTCTCTGGGTCGGTCCTGGAGCCAATTTCCTATCCATCTGATCATCTGGTTTCCCACCCCCATTTCTCCTAGCTTATCCAACAGGCCCACGTGAGGAACAGAGTCAAATGCCTTGCTGAAGTCTAGAAAGAGGACATCCACTGGTCTACCCAGGTCCAAGGCACTTGTCACCCAGTCATAGAACTCCGCCAGGTTTGTCTGACACGATTTCCCCGGGATGAATCCATGCTGTCTATCGTCCAGGCACCCTGACTTATCCAGGTCCCCCCTAGCCTCTCCTTGACAATGCCCTCCATCACCTTGCCCACCACCGATGTCAGGCTGACAGGCCTGTAGTTCCCTGCCACCTCCCTTGATCCCCTTGTGGATAGGCACTATATGCGCCACCTTCCAGTCTTGGGCACCCACCCTGTCCTCAGAGAGATGGTGAAAAGCTCTGCCAGGGGTTTCCGCCAGGACATCTGCAAGTTCCTTCAGCACTCTAGGATGTAATTTATCCGGCCCGGTGCTTTCTCCGTCTTAAGGGAGCTGAGGGCTTCCTACTCTCTCTGCTGTGATTTCACTTCTGGTACCTCTTCTCCCTGCTTAGCCCTCCCCCACCTGCCAGTGATGCCTCCCCCTCTCCCCAGACCTGCCGATCGGTAAGGGTCCCCCCTCCTCATTATCTCTGTCTCCTCCCATGTATGATGCAGCACCCCCATTTTCCCTGGTGAAAACTGAGGTGAAGTACTCATTTAGTACCTCAGCCTGCTCCCCCGGGTCTTGTGCCCATCTCTCCCCTGATTTAATCCTGCTAATCTGCCCCTTCACCCTTCGTCTTTTCCCAATGTATCTAAAGAACCCCTTTTTCCCTCTCCTAATTTCCCTGGCCAGGTTCTGCTCCTTCCTTGCCTTAGCCCCTCACCACTCTAGTGGCCCTTCTAGCCATCAGCTCGTACTCCCCTCGATCCCTTTCACTCCTTGAGCACTTGAATTTCTTATAGGCTGCTTTCTTTCCCCGCACCACCTCCTGGACCTCCCTGGTCCACCAGCAGGGTTTTTGGGCCCTACTGCATTTTCATCTTACTCTTGCACAGGTGCTGGTAGCATCCTGCACCCCTCTCCTGATGATTTCCCACCTAGTATCAGCGTCCATGTCTGACCCAATCCCATCCAAATGCTCCTTAAGGATCCTTCCCATTTCCTTAAAATCCGCCCCCTGAAGTCGGTTACTTCCGTCTTTGTGCAGCCTTCTACCCTTCCTAGGTCCAGGCAGAACCAGACCGTGGCATGGTCACTCCCCGCCAATGGGTCCCTTACCTCCAGGCCCCCAATCTGGTCACTGTCTGCCAGGACCACATCCAGTACCCGTCCTCCCTGGTCGGTTCCCTCACCTGCTGAGTTAGGAATGCGTCTTGAAAGACATCCAACAACCTCTGTTCCCTGGTCACAGAGGATGTCATAGTCTCCCAGTCTGTTCCTGGCATGTTTAAGTCCCCCAACACCACCAGCGTTCCTCTGCCCAGTCTGCAGTGTCTCCCAACATCTGCCACCAGACTGTCCTCCAGCTCCTCCGCCAGGGCAGGGGGTCTATACACCACTCCTATTTTTACTCTCTTGCCCCCCCTTGTTATCAAGGTGACCCAAATCGCCTCCACGATTCCTCCGCCTCCTCTACTCCCCTATGTCAATGCAGTTTTGACTATCATTGCTACCCCTCCCCTTCCCTCCCCTGTCCTTCCTGAACATAGTGTAACCCTCCAGGTTCAGGTCCCAGTCATGTCTTGCAGTGGCCCAAGTCTCAGTGACCGCTGCCACATCCCACTGCTCCCTCAGTTAACATCGCCTGGAGCTCAGGCATTTTGTGCCCAAGCTCCAGGCATTTAGCAGGACTACCTTCCATTTCCCTATAGTTCCATTTCCTGCTCATGTTCCCATGGGAGATTCTGTTTCTCCTAGTCTGCACCTTTGCCAGTTGGCCTTTTCCTGCAATCCTCCTGGTCCCCAGGGGTGGAGACAGAGTCCTCCTTATCGCACCCCCTGACAGCCTTTTCTCCCATCCCACCCCCTTCACAAGTTTAAACCCCACTTTCACCAATGAACTCCTCTATTTTCAACTTAAGGATTCCTCCTCCAAATTGAGATGTAGTCTATCTCTAGCATACAGCTCCTTATCCTCCCAGGTCTCCCCCAATCCCCATCAACCCATACCCTCTGGCCTCACACCACTCCCTGAGCCACTGGTTTATCTCCTAATTTTCCTTTTGTGTTCCCCACTAGCCCTTGGCACTGGCAGGATTTCTGAGAAGGAAACTGTGCATCCTATGTCATGACAGACCCTGGCGAGTTCCCTGAATCTTGCCTGTATCTCTAGCTCGCTATTTCCCTCAATGTCATTTGTACCCAGGTGGACCAGTATGTCTGGGGAACCCCCACAGTCCTTTGCCAGCTGATATATCTCGTGCTTAGCCCTGTGCACCGTTAGTCCAGGGAAGCATCTTGTTCTAACTGGCCTTGTTCTGACGGCAGATAAGGACCGCTTGGCCCACCCAGTATGCCCATTTCCCTACCTAATGGATAAGCTGCAGATCCTAGTTAACCAGCAGCCTATTTCTTCCTACCCCACCCCCTAGAATTGCCTTATGACTGTCCCATGCATGCTTGAATTCCACCACTGTTTTTGACTCCACAACCTCCTCTGGAAGGCAGTTCCATGCATCCACAACCCTCTATGTGAAAAAATACTTCCTTAAATTACCTCTGAGCCGCCCCCATCTTCAAATTGTGCCCTTGTTCTTGCACCTCTTTTCTGAAAGATGCTACTCTCTTGGACTTTGTTCATTCCTTGAGGTATGAAAGAAGTTTCTATCATGTCCCCTCCCCCTCCTTTCCTCGAGGCACAATACTGCTGTAATAAACTCCTTAGTCGCCTTCATATAATATTCGGTGCAGACCCTGCACCATTTTAGTTGCCCTCCTCTGGACAGCTTCCATCCTGTCTATGTCTTTCGGAGATTGGGTCTCCAGAACTGCCAGTACTCCAGATGGGGTCTCACCAGCTGTCTGTACAGAGGATAATAACTTCCTGTTTTCTACTGGTGATGCCTCTCCCTATGCATTCCAGTATCCTCCCAGCCCTCCTTGCTGCCCTCTCACATTGCTTGCCCACCTTTAGGTCATCTGATATGACTACCCCAGGTCCCTTTCCATTTTTGTTGTTGTTAGTATCTCACCCCCCATTGTGTACTCTTCCCCTTGGTTTTCGTTTCCCAGGTGCATTACCTTGCACTTCTTAGCACTGAATCTAAGCTGCCATACATTTGACCATTCCTCTAACACTGCCAAGTCTCTTCTCAGCCTTTCCACCCCACCTTGAGCATCAACTCTGTTGCAGATCTTTGTGTCATCTGCAAAGAGACATACTTTTCCTTCCAGTCCCTCTGCAATGTCGCTTATAAAGACATTGAAGAGGACCAGTCCTAATACTGAACCTTGCGGTACCCCACTAGTAACCCCCCCTTCTTCAGAGTGGACTCCATTTACTGTTATTCCCTGTGTCCTATTCTCCAGCCAATTCTTTATCCAGGCTGTCATCTTGGGACCCACACCCAGGCTGACTAACTTGTATATTGATCTTTTGTGTGGGACTGTGTCAAATGCCTTGCTAAAGTCTAGGTAGGCCATGTCCACAGCCCCGCCCTGATCTACTACTATGGTCACCCAGTCAAAGAAATCTATCAGATTTGTCTGGCATGACCTTCCTGCTGTGAATCCATGCTGCCTTGAGTCCTGTGCCCCTCTGGCCTCTAGATACACGACAATTCTTTCCTTCAGAAGTGATTCCATCATTTTCCCTAACGCTGAGGTTAAACTAACAGGTCTGTAGTTTCCTGCTTCTGCCTTGCTCCCACTTTTTTGAATGGGAATCACATCTGCCCTCCTCCAGTCCTCGGGTACCACCCCATCCTCCCATGATTTGTTAAACAGGGTAGTCAGTGGTGTCACTAGTTTTACCCTTAGTTCTTTTAGAATTCTGGGATGAATCCCATCAGGCCCCATTGCTTTGTCCACCTTCAGTTTTAAGAGTTCTTTCAGAACCCTTTCTTCTGTAAATGGGCTGGTATCCAACTTCTGTATCCAGAGTGTTTCTACTGTTTGTTTTAGGTACCTCCCTCTTCCTTTGTAAACACTGAGCAAAATATTTGTTTAGTATCTCTGCTTTTCAGTCACCCTCTGCCCACCTCCTCCCTTTATTAAGCCTCACTATCCTCCTTGGTCTTCCTTTGCTCCCTGATGTACCTATAAAAGGTTTTATCCCCTTCTTAACTGAGGTTGGCTATCTTTTCCTCGGTTTGGGCCTTTGCTGTTCTGACTGCCTTCCCAGCTTCCTTTTGCTTTAACTGATATAGTTCTCTGTCCTGCTCCTTCTGTGATTCCTTGTACTTCCTGAATGCTTTCTTTTCTCTTGAACCTTCACTGCCACTTCCTTTGAGAACCATAGTGGTTTCTTACATCGTTTGTTTTGTTTATTTGCTTCACACAAAGGCTTGTTACCTCTGTGATGGCAGTTTTTATTATTCCCCATTGTTCTTCCACCCCTCCTTCCTGCCCATTTGCTAGTGCATTCCTTAGGCAGTCACCCATTTTGGCAAAGTCAGACCTCCTAAAGCCCAGTACTTTTGCCTTTGTATGGCTTGACTCTATTGCTGTGTTTATTGTGAACCATACTGTTCGATGGTCGCTAGTTCCCAGATGGCTACCCAATTCTACATCTGTGATCCTCTCTTCATCTCCATTTGAGAGAACCAGGTCTAAGATTGCTCCCTCTCGAGTGGGCTCCAATACTATTTGTCTAAGGCATGCCCCATGTAGGGCATCTAGAATAACCCCACTCTTCGAAGTGGCTGCTGCAACTGCACCCCAGTTAACATCTGGCATATTCAGATCACCCATCAGCAATATCTCCCCTTTTTCTGCCATTCTAAGTATACTTTCCATCATTTCCTTGTCCATTTCCTCCCCCTGAGAAGGGGGTCTGTATAGGGGTACACCAGGACCCTTCGGCGCCGCAGGAATGCTGTCACCACTGCTATGCATTGGTGAAGACCCTGGGAGCTGGGAAGAGGCTGAAGGGCATGACTCGGAACTCGTAAAAGGGATCCCTCCGCTCTGAAGTGGAGGAATCTCAGAAGAGATGGACGGATCGGAACATGAAGGATGCGTCCTGGAGGTCCAGGGAACAGAATCACATGCCTCGTTCCAAGGATGGGATATCTGAGACAGAGTGACCATCCTGAAAGTCCGAGACCTTACAAACTTGTTCAGGTCATGCAGGTCAAGAATGGGGCGCCAGCCCCCCATCCGTTTGGCGACCAGGAAATACCTGGACACGAGCCCCGGGTCTGAAGGAGGATCCGCCACCTTCCTGATCGCCTCTATTCTGAAGCACAGGGCAACATCGGCTCGTCGGGCCGACAGCGAGGCTTCGGACCCCGCAGACCCGGGGAGAGTCGGCTCGAAAGAGAAGGGCCCGCTCAAAGATCAGAGACAGGCCCTCACCTTCCACCTCCCACACCCAGCAGAAGGAAGTGGCGGAGCTGTCCTCCCATGGGGGAGGAGACCCAGGTAAGGGTGGTGAGGTCGGGGGCGACCCCCTTCAAACCGTCACTGGGCAGACTTGGAGAAGGGACTGGCCGAGGAAGCTCCTGAGCCTTTACCTCCTTGCTTCCCATTAGAGGAAGCCGCTGGCTTGGGTTCGGATGCCGAGCGCAAACCTGCTGGCCCTCTTGCTGGTGCTGATGGGCCGATCGTGCCACAGGGACTGAAGGACGAAGGGGCTTACGCTGATGTTGCCGGCGGCCCTTGTTCCTCTGGGCGGAGGTGACCGAGTCCAAAGTGACTTTGGACTTTTCGAACCCCTGGAGGTGTCCCTCTACTCCAGGGCCGAAGAGGTCAGTCCCCAAGAAGGGGATGTCCACCAACTTGTGCTGGGTTTCCGACGAGAACGTGGATATCCTCAGCCACGCCCTGTGGCGCATGGCCACCGCGGCCGCTACTGACCTGGCACAGGAATCACCTATGCCCAGAGCAGTCTGAAGCTGCTGCTTAGCCACCGCCCTTCCCTGGTCCCGCATCTGACGGGCCGTGGTCCGCAGGTCGGTCGGGAGATGAGGGATCACCTCATCCAGGGAGCCCATGAGGGCGTGGGAGAAGTGTGCCATCAGCGCAGCCGAGCTGGCCTGTCGGAGGCCTAGGGAGGACACAGCGTAAACCTTACGCCCGACATAGTCCATCCTTTTGGACTCTTTGTCGGGAGGCCTATCCACGTCCCGGGCGTTTCCAGAACGCTGGAAGACGTTAACGGTAACTAACCCTTCAGCAGAGGGGTGCTCTGAGAAACCGGGCAAAGGGCCGATAGGGACCGCATACTTCCTGGCTATCCTGGCCGACGGCGCAGGACAGGAAATAGGCCTGCTGTAGTAGGACGCCATCTTTCCTAACTATTGCTACTCTGACTTTGCACTTTAGAAAAAAAAAATAAAATAGGCAGGAACTTGACTGTACACCAAGTGATATATAAACCCAAGCCACTTACCTGCCCTGGTGCTGCTGGTTGGAGTAATGGCTTCTCCAGTTCGTGTTGCCGCTGGCACTGCTCTCTCCTCTCCTCTGCCTCTCTGCGTTCTTGCTCTCTCTTCTCCTCTGCCTCTCGCTGGCACGCGCGTTCCTCACGGTCTGCCTCCCTCTGTTGTCGCTCTGCCTCACGGTCCGCTTCCCTCTGCTGTCACTCTGCCTCCAGTTCTATCCTCCGCAACTCAATCTGCAGCTTGAGTACCTCTGGATTCAGGATACTGGTGACCTTCCCCTGCTGCTGTGGCCCTTCACTGACAGTGACCCTGCTGTCCTCCTCATTGGCTCTGGACCCCTCACTGGCCACTGGTTCTGACACTCTCGAGTTCTGGTCCCTTTTAGTCATGGTCTGTGACTCCCTGCTCTGGGTATCTGCTACCGTCAGGGCCTCTATGAGGTTCTGCTTACTGGCTTTCACCTCGAACAGGACTCCTCTGTCCTCGCACAACTGTTTTAACTGTTCTACAGTGTGCCTGCTGTAGTAGGACGCCATCTTTCCTAACTATTGCTACTCTGACTTTGCACTTTAGAAAAAAAAAATAAAATAGGCAGGAACTTGACTGTACACCAAGTGATATATAGTTCTGTTTCCTTTTTAAAATAAAACTCTGCCTTTTTCTTTCTTTGTAAGAGAGCCTACGGTCTCAGCTGACACAGAACAATAAGCTTGGGATACCAAAATTAATGCCACCGCTGCCAAACAATCTGTCACAGATTCACTCAGCAGGTCAGGCCCTCTACTCCCAAAGTGCCAACCTCTGAGTGCAGTCTTGTGAATAGTGTAACAGACAAGGTAACTCTCTTGTCTGTTTTTGTGAGTTCGGATCAACCCTTGGTCTCAGTTCTGGAGGGATTCAAACTGTTAACCTCTTGCTAGCATACCCAATGCACAGGCTCAGATATATCTGTCTTCGGGGGGGCCAGATATCTTTGGCTACGGGCACCTAACCAGGCATGCAGAAATGAACCCTTTAAAACTTTAATAAAGACCTCAGATTTAAAACGCTTCTCTTTCCAGTTTGGTACCACCATACAAGCTATGTCTGCTGTCTGCTATAACCATAAATATTTCTCAGCAAAAGAAAGCAATTCAAAGACAGACCAGGTTTGCTCTAAAATTAGGGTTTTTACTAAAATATATAATAATACGTCAAACATACAATACAGAACTCTTATATCACACAACATACATATCTTTAAACAAAACAAGGTTTAAAACAGTGCAATTCCTACAACAATATTTAGATTTTGTCTAGCTTTCTAAATACCTGCTTTCAGTGCTCAGATGTTATCTTGGTCAGAGTCAGATAAAAGTGTCTCTAGTGAAAAAGAATAATCTTTACAAGCTGTATCTGCCAACCCCTTTTGGATGAGGTCATCCAGCTCCTCCTCTGTCAAAATATCTAGAAAATATATATTTCTATATAACCACAGGATGTAATTTCAAGTATTAATTCTGCAGCCTTAGCATAACTCAAGTTTCAAATGACCCTTTCTTTGATCTCATGCTGTATCCTCCTCACACAGGCTTCGTATGAGCATTTATGACCTCTCACCTCTGTGTAATAACCTGTGTTTTCTCTACAACATCATAAACTTTTTTATGATTTTCCCTCTTAACAAAGTTAACTCAAAACAACTATGTAATTAACTCAGAGAAACAGGATCCTTGATTAAAGTCTTCCAGGTAACACCTTGTCTCTCAAAACTGTGTGTGTGATACATGCTGTCTGCAGTTCTCTTGGCCTGCAGCTGTGAGCTGAAATCTGGGGGGAGGAGGAGATGAGTGAGGTCATTCCTAGAGCATTTAATTTTTCAGCAGAGACAGTCATTAATACATTTATATAAAAATATTATACAGCACTCAGAACGGGCTGTCTACGTCACAATCACCACTGAATCAATCAGTCTCAGGCTGGTTATCATAATGAGACTTGTCAAATGAAGCAAAAGTATATCCTGTCAGCATTTCTGAGAACAGCCCGTACAGTGTCTGGCCTATGCCAGGCTATGTAAGTAGCATCTTCCAAGGCTGGATACAGGGGAGAAATGATGACAGAAGGAGATTCTGGCATGTCCAGAAACTCCAGAAGATTCCTTTTAGTGGAATCATGTTCCTCCAAAGTAAACCCCATGGCAGCTTGCATTTGCTGCATTATAGCATAAAAGAACAGGTTACTCACCTGTAACAGTAGTTCTAGGAGTGGTATATGTTGTTCATCCACACTCTTTGGCATGATCCTTTCCCTTTAAATCTCGCCGGAAAGTCTTCAAGCTGGCTCCTCCCACCCACCCGGGTGGTAAATACCTTGACTCAGCCCCATGATGCCAGATCTTAGCCCGCTGGAAGCAAGGTGATGCACCTAAAGCCAGTGAAGTCGGGTGGGTGCATGTGGATGAACAACATATACCACTCCTAGAACTACTGTTACAGGTGAGTAACCTGTTCTTCTAGGAGCGTGGATATGTTGTTCATCCACACTCTTTGGCAGACTCCTAGCAGTTCTCTGGGAGGAGGATGGCAAGGCGCACACCCCCTACTTAGGAAACAGATTGGAGAACCGAGGCCCCAAAACCAGCATCCCGGCGTGACTCAAGGTTGATGTGGTAGTGGAAAATAAAGGTGTTTGCTGACTTCCAGGTAGCAGCCTGACAGATTTCCGGGTTAGGGATGTCCCTGGATGTAGCTGTATGGTGGGTAGAATGAGCTCTTAACCCTCTGGGAGGCTCCTTGCCTGCCAACTCATAGAACAGACCTATGCATGATGTGATTCATCTTGCAATGGTCCATTTGGCTGCAGGTCTGCCAGAAGTGGCTTCAGCGTAGGTGACAAACAGCTGGTGAACCTCTCCACGAATTTCCGCTGTTCTTTCCTTACAGTAGGAGAGAGCACGTCTCAGGTCCAGAGTATGGAGCCTGTACTCGGCATCCGAGATGTAGTTAGGGTAGTATACCGGCAGAGTGAACACCAGATTGAGGTGAAACTCTGAGACCACCTTCAGAAGGAATTTCAGGTGGTGGCGCAGGACAACTTTGTCTCTGTGAAAGACCAGATAAGGGGAGCCACCGAAAGTGCCTGGAGCTCCCCTGTCCTTCTGGCTGACGTGATAGCCACTGGGAAGGCCGTCTTCCACGACAAGTGATTGTGCATGAGTTCGAATGGCTTGCCCATGACCTTTGCCAAAACCAGCAAGAGATCCCACGGAGGTGGAGGTTCACGCACCGGAGGGGATATGTGATCCAGGTCTTTGAAGAGGCACCTGACCACTGTCGCCTGCGCCAATGTCGGCTGACCGGCCCATGCCTGGTAAGCAGAAATGGCTGCCAGGTGCACCCTAAGGGTTGAGGACCGCAGACCCCCTTTGGAGAGTGACCAAAGGTAGTCTAAAATGTTAGCCACAGAGCAGGATAAGGGGTCCAGACTCTTACCCTGACACCACATGGAAAATCTCTTCCATTTGAAGGCATAACATTTTCTGGTCGATTCCTTGCGAGATGCCTCCACCACAGTATAGACATCCTCGGAAAGACCCAGAGCCTGGAACTCTAGCTGCTCAGGTACCAGGCCGTGAGGTGCAGGGATTGAAGGTCCGGATGGAAGACCTTCCCCTGGTTTAATGATATCAGGTCCGGGTGTGTGCAAAGCCGCTCCTGGGGCCTGCAGCTGAGGCTGAGGAGATCTGAGTACCAGAATTGGCACGGCCAATCTGGGGCTACCAGAATCACCTTTGCCTTGTCCTGCCTCACCTTGAGTAACACCTTGTGGCTCACGGGAAATGGAGGGAAGGCGTAGAGAAGGCCTGGGGTTCACGGCCTCAAAAAGGCATCCCCCTGCAGCGAGCCCTGCTGAGGGGGGCGGGCAAGGCACAGACTCAGCTTGGCATTCTCCCTGGAGACAAACAGGTCCAACGGTTTGCCCCAATGGGACAACAGACTGTAAGCTACTTCTGAATGGAGGGACCACTCATGGGATGTCTGGCCTAGGCGGCTGAGAGCATCCGCCAGTTGGTTCGAGACAACTGCCACACAGATGGCAAGGAGATCCGCCTCCAACCGGCTGACGAGGGTCCAGATGTGGAGCGACTCCTTGCACAGCAGACGGGAGTGCATGCCACCCTGTTTGTTGAGGTAGTACATGGTCGTGATATTGTCCGTCTGGACTTGAACCACTTGACCCCGGAGCTGAGGAGCGAATGCTGACAGTGCCAGTCTGACTTCTCTGAGCTCCAACAGGTTGATGTGGCATCGGGACTCCTCGGGGTCCAGAACCCATGGGCCCTGTTGTCCCCCATGTGGGCTCCCCAGCCCATGAGAGAGGCATCGGTCGTGAGGACGACTGTCGGCTCGGGGCGGACAAACAGGATCCCTTCCTGCAACCATTCTGGGACGGTCCACCATTGGAGAGCGTCCCACATCTTCTGGGTTACCGTGATCAGCTGGTCGAATTGACCATGGCACTGAGTCTACTGGGCGGCCAGCTCTCATTGGAGGGGGCGCATGTGCCACCTGGCCCAACGGACCACTGAGGTGCATGACGCCATGTAACCCAGAAGGTGCAGAAAGTCCCGGGCAGGGCGTAAGAGCCCAACCAGAAATGATCGGGCAAAGGAGGAAAGAACCTCCGCCCTGCCCGCCGGGAGCCGAGCTCTGGCTTGACAAGAGTCGAGCTCTGCCCCGATGAAGCCCATCACCTGAGACGGCATGAGATCTGACTTGCCTTGTTGATCAGGAGGCCAAGCTGCCAGCAGGTTCAGAGAGCCAGATCCCTGGATCTCTCCACCTCCTGAAGGGAGGAACCTGCCAGAAGCCAGTCGTTGAGATAAGGGTAGATTTGAACTCCTCGACGCCGAAGATGGGCTGCCACCACTGCAGTGCACTTGGTGAAGACCCGCAGGGCTGATGACAGGCTGAACGGCATGGCTCGGAACTCGTGCAGGGTCCCCTCGACCCTGAAGCGGAGGAACCGCTGGTGGGATGGACGGATTGGGACGTGAAAGAATGTGTCCTGCAGATCTAGAGAATAAAAATGAAAATTACGTACCTACCGTAATTCTGATCTTTCTATGTATTTTCACCATTCATCACAGATGGGTACTGGCTGGAGATCAGGACCCCGTGGGAGCTTTTTTTTTTGTCAAAAAGGATAGGCGGAGCCGACACACCATCGGCACCGCCCTCGAGGCCGATGTACTGCGTGGCGCTCGAGGGTTGGCCGTTAGGCTGTGTCGACTCCGCCTGCCTACCAGTTCTGAGTCGTCGCAAAGGTAAGAGAAGGGATGGAGGGTGGGACAAGAGAGTCCAAGGGACAGAAAAAGGAAAGGATAACTGAACTAAAGGAGAAATAATGACTGAGAGGACAGCAAAGAAGAGATGAGACTAAGGGGATTGAGTAGGGGCCCCAATCTCTGGAAGCGGAAGAAGGGAGGGTAGGGAGGGAAGAGAATTTAGGAGAGAGTGAGAGGTATCAAGGTATCCGAGACCCTTGTCCGTCACCAGATTGTATAGGAACTGCAAGGAGCGGCAAAGCTCTCTGCCAGAATTCAAGGCACAGAATAGCTGGCAAATACCTCAGAAGCAGAGTCGGCTTTCTGGAAGGACAGGGTACAGGGATTTTAGTACTCTCTCAGGAAAAATGTTTGGTGAAAAAAGGGTTGTTTTTTTTTTAGACAGTTGGATGGAAACCAGAAGGAGAACAGGAGGAGGGCAACCACCAACCCCCACCCCATCAGGGTGGAGACAAGTAGTAGAGAAGGAGTGCCGCTCGAGCTGTCTACCTTTTATAGGAGAATACCCCCCAAGTGTGACCCTACTTCACCCTGCTCCTAAAGAGAAGAGGGGGAGCCATAGAGAGGGAGGGGGACCCAAAGACTGAGGGCCCCAGGGGGATGGTGGGTGGGTTTGTGATGAATGGTGAAGATACACAGAAAGATCAGAATTACGGTAGGTACGTAATTTTCATATCTTTACACCCTAAGGGACAGAGTCCCTTAGCCCTCAGTGGGTGACACACTAAGGGGGGGGAACCTTCAGGGCCTGGGGAGGCCCGAGAGTGGGGAGAGAGAGAGACGGGGTCCCCCCGTAAGGGGAAGGAAGCTGCCCCGACAAGCGCCGTCTTGCTCTATGGGAGAAAAGGTAGGTTCCCTGATGGGCGGAGCAAATCACCCTACGCCGGGCCAAGGGTGACAACTGGGAAAGACATAGCCACGCCGATCTCTTAGTGCAGATTGCTGTCCCTACGACCCTGGTAGCTACCTCGTTGGCGTCGTAAGATGCCCTCGCTTGGTGCCTTGCTAGCTCCAGGACACGTGCAGAGAGTGCGATGGCTTGTCTGGTTTGCTCCGAGTCAGGCAAAGAAGCTAGGACCTGACCTAGCCTGGACCACAAGAACCTGTTGTAGGCTGCATAGTGGGCCTGGTGAGCAGAAATAGAAAGGAGCAACCGTGCCGAGTAGAAGGTCCTCCTCCCCCAAAAATCAAAATCCGAGGAGTCTTACTCCGGGGGCCGGTCACGGTGGAGGGTGCGAAGCCCATCAGGAGTGTCCAGATGCATCAAGCCAGACTGCGGATGAGGCATGGAACCTGGAGACTCCGGGGGAGCGCAATACCTCTGGCTGAGGTCCCTGGGGCAGGAACTCTGGAGAAGGGCCTCTGCCAGAAACGCAAGGAGGCCTCCCAAAAGGGAGCAGGCCAGGGCGGCACCACAAGGGTGGCCTCGCCAGAATCACCTAGAAAGGCGTGCGCCGCATGCTCAGGCTTGCTAACAGTAGAGGGTGAAAGGTGCAAGTCCTCCAACATCCTCACGAGGAAGCGCTGATACTCCAAGAGATCAGCAGCCGGAGAGATGTGGACAGAAGGTTCCTCTCCCCCAGAAGAGGGGGATGAGGAGCTGGAGGTCACCATATGTTCCGAGGGTGGCTGCATGGGGGGAGGTTGAAAAACCTGGCTGTCCATAGCCCTAACATAGGCAGGGAACAGGGCAGCCACCGCTCTGAACTGCTCCCAGGTGAGAGGGCTGCTAGGACCAAGAATGCCTGGGAGCACAGGAGAATGTGGCAGAGGGATAGGGGCAGAGCCGAGAAAAAAAGTCGGCTGACCTCCGCCAGGGCTAGGGAGCGGACCATGAGCACCAGAGGAGGGCGCCCCGGAAGACTCCACAGTCGACAGCTGTACAACCGCGTGGTACAGTCTTGGCTGCGCCTGAAGAATCCCCAGTGAGGCGACTGCGATGTAAGTCCAGAAGGACGGTCCCCTGCCTCAAAAGAATGGGACTCCTCAAGGAACCCAAGGGGAAGGGTGGAAATCCCATTGCTCTGTCCATGGGCCCTAGTGACCCCAGAAAAGGCAGACGACCGACCCCACACCCTCGACCCTCAGAGTCCGAGAGAGTCCTCCTCCTCGAGAGGGCCAGCCTAGGGTAGCTGGCATCTCTGGCAGCCCCAAGGGAGACCCAGGGAACAGTACCTCCCTCCTGTAGGCTTCTCGATGGGCCCCAAAGTTGCGCATCAAGACACACCACTGGAGGGGTACCACCACCGAGGGTCGATGAAACCCCAAGACCAGGTTGCAGAGCAATGGTGGCTCGCACCACTGCCTGCTGGTCAGCACCACTGACTCTAGTCTCGGGGCCACCTGACTCTCCTCAGTAGGGGCTGGCTCCGACCACGACGAGACCACAGGGTGCCCTCCCCAGTCAACCCCGAAGGGTGTGACTGCTCGCCTGACTCGGAGCCTAACTCCGACCCAGGAGGTAGAGTCCAGGTTCTGAGCCAAACAGTAGGAGGCGGGCAGAACCAACCTTGCCAGCGGCCCGCAGCCAGAGTTGTGGCTAAGACGGCACCTGCGTTCTCCGCAATTCCCCGGAAGGGACCTGCAGGAGGCACCGGGCAGCTCGAGCCAAAGGTCCAGAGCCAGGCCAGACGCAGCGCCGGCTAAGTCCACCCAGCACCGGGGCGGTACCAGGGACAGGACGGCGCCGACAGCAGCCCCAGCAGCAACCTCAGCTCCGATAATGACACCGCTGAGTCCACGGCGCCGCCGAGCGCACTGGAGACCAAGCGCGCCGACGCCGACGGCCCTGAAGGGCAGACCCGCGCCGAACACGGCATCGATCGCCTCGGCGCCACGAACAGCACCAGAGCATGGACGGCACCGACAGCCGGAGTCGGCGCCCTACAGCGCCGAGCCGCAAGGCACGCGGTGTTGCGCTCAACCTCGGCACCGAGGATGGCGGAGGCGACATGGCAAGGAGGACGCTGGATCCTGTCCCACGGTACTACTGAAGCGGTATCAGGTGCCGCGAACGGGCCAACAAGGCCTATGGCGCTAACAGGCCCATGCGCCATTTAATGGCGCCAAGGCTCCGACGGCATCGAGGACGGCGCCGACTGGGCCTTCCGGAGCCGCTGGAGCGACACCGGGGAGCCTTCACCCCGAGGGCGATTACCATGGCGGTGTGTTCTCCTGCCCGCCTCCCAGGAGGAAGCAGGACGGGCCTCCTGCACCGCTGAGGAGCTCGGAATGGCCAGGCTAAGTAGCTAAGGCCCTCCTCCTCGGTCCGAGAGAGAACCGGAGGGGACCCGGAGGAAGGCCGAGAGCGGCTTGGCCCGACGAGTGCGAACCCTACCCCCGAAAGTCGGCGGAGCTCGCCCCACTTTCAACGCGTGCTGTTCGAGGACCCGACGGTCCATGGAGAAGCAGGCATCGCAAGAGTCCATGTCGTGAAGTGGGCCAAGACACGCAAGACACCGGTCGTGCTGGTCGGTGACGGAAAACTTTCGGCCGCACGGGCACTGACGCATGGGGGGCCGACCCGTCTTCGAAGACTTTTTGCCCTCCGACCGAGACATGACCTACAGAGAAAAAAACACCAAAACAGACTCGACGTCGCAGAATTCAAATAAAAAGGAAAGATCTTACCGGGGACGTCGAGTGGAGGCAGAACACAGAACTGGCAGGCGACCGACGGACTGAAACATCGATTTCGAACAGGCTGAAGGCCTAAAATCTGGAGAGAAGCTTCCCACGAGGCGACCTCGACGGCGGGAGATGAAGAACTGGTAGGCAGGTGGAGTCGACACAGCCTAACAGCCAACCCTCGAGCACCACGCAGTACGTCGGCCTCGAGGGCGGCGCTGATGGTGTGTCAGCTCCGCCTACCCTTTTAAAAAAAACAAAAGCTCCCGCGGGGTCCTGATCTCCGGCCAGTACCAATCTGTGATGAATGGTGAAGATTGACACAGATAAGATCCACATGTTTCACTCCAGGGATGGCATCATCTGGTTCAGAGTTACCATCCGGAAGGTGCGAGACCTGAGATACTGATCCAGGGCATGGAGATCTAGGATGGGGCGCCAACCCCCCATCCGCGTGGGCACCAGGAAGTACCTGGATACAAAGCCTGGGTCTAGAGGCGGATCTGGCACTGGAGCTACTGCCTCCTTGCGGAGGAGTTGAGCTATGTCGTCCCGAAGGGCCGACTGTGTGCGAGCTGAGATTCTTTCCTCCCGAGGGGCTTGGCTTGGCTGGGCGGGTACTGCTTGAATTCCAGAGGCAGTCCATACCTGACCACTTCTAGAACCCACCTGTCCGAAGTGATATCGGACCAGGCAGAAAGAAAGTGGTGGAACCGACCCCCCACGGGCGGACCCAGGGCAGGCGTGACGGAAGTAGGGGTGGCAACCCCCAACCCATCACTGAGCAGGCTTAGAGGAGGAGGAAGCTCCTGGATCAGTGCCTTGGCCTCCTTTATGGGGCTGTTGAGGGCTCTGCTTGGGCCTAGGGTGCCAAGCTTGAGCCTGCTGCTGCTGTTGGTGCTGCTGACCTCCTTGACAGGAGGGCTGCCTGACCGCAGGGGAGGACTGCCGAAAAGGCTTCCTCTTCCTCTTCTGCTGGTTCTTGCCCGAGGAACCCTTAGCAGAAGTGGCATCCAAGGTGGCACTGGACTGTTCAATACGCTGAAGGTGGCCTGTCATTCCTGGGCCTAACAAGTTGGTACCAAGGAAAGGTACATCAGCTAACTTGTGCTGGGTATCCACCGCACAGGAGGATAACCGCAGCCAAGCCCTGTGGCGGGTGGCCACTGCGGCTGCTAAAGAGCGGGCACAAGAATCCCTGATGTCCAGGGCCATCTGGAGCTGCTGTTTGGCAACAGCACGGCCCTGATCATGGACTTGCTTGACCGTGGTCTGCATGTCCATGGGGAGGCGAGGAAGTACTTCATCCAATGAGCCTAGGAGGGCATGGGAGAAGTGTGCCATGATTACAGCCGAACTGGCCTGACAAAGGCCCAAGGAAGAGGCCGCGTAGACCTTACAGGCAGAGTGGTCCATGTTCTTGGACTCCTTGTCCGGAGGTCGGTCGGTGTCAGCCGAGCTACCAGTACGTATAAAGATGGAAGCAGTCACCAGGCTCTCTGCTGAGGGATGTTCCGTGAATCCCAGTAGGGATCCCATAGGCACCGCATACTTATGGGCCATACAGGCAGACGGTGCTGGGCAGGAGGCTGGACGCTGCCAAAGCTCAAGGGATGGACCAGTAATCGCTCCAGCCACTGGGAAGGCCTCCGTTGAGGTATCCCCCCCTTAAGGATATCCGTAAGGGGGTGCTCCGCCTTTTTCTGGACAGACTCCAGGGGCATTCCAGTGGAATTGGAAATGAGGCGGAGGATGCCCTGAAAGGGGGAAGGACCTTCCTCCAGGCCCGCCGAGAGTAACTCCTCATCACCCGGATGGGAGTGCAAACCAGTGGCATCCGAATCCGAAGAGTCGGGGTACAGCGGTCTCCCTTGATATGCTGAGGGCGGTCAAGGGTAACCATGATGGACAGGCGTCTGGGAAGCCTGGTGTCTGGATGGTCCCCTTTTGAGGGAGCCCCTGAGATAGGCTGTTTAGGTGGTGGTTCCACCCTAATCGGTGGTGAGACAGGTATAGGCTTAGGAATAATGGCCGGCCCCACAGGAGGAGGAACCGAAGATTTCGGGTCTGAAGGGGTCGGCGTCGGCCCTTGAGGCACAGGCCAAGTAATGACCAGGGTGGGATGGCGTAGCCAGCTTCTGTCCAGCCAAAATCAGTTGTTGCCACATAAGCTCCTCATAGCGTTGACAGAGTTTCCGTCAAAGCCTCTCCTCGTGTGAGGAGGATGAGGACCTGTGGTGGCGCCTCTTTTTTGAATGTCGGTGGCCTTTCTTTGGTTTTCCTGCCGAAGAAGGAGACAGAGTCCTCGATCGAGACCGATGGGGTCGACCGGGCTCGGGCAAAATCGAGGCTCCGGATCAATTCTCTTGATGGGGACACCCGAAGGAAGTGTCTCGTCATCAGGGAAAGAAAACACTGGGGTGCTCTCTAGAGAAGCGTTGACTGGAGTCGGCGAAATAGGCTCGATCAGCTCGAGAACAATCTCGGCCGGATCAGCCGATCCCTCGGTCTCCGCCTGGCCAGACAGAAGATCCGTGAAGACGGCGGCCGAGAAAGTGATCTTGACGGAAGTCAAGGTCGCAGTGTCCTGGGACTCGGACCTCTCTCGGTCCCAGGAACGTCTCCTCTTTGAAGACGTTGGATCCTTGTCCCTCTTCCGAGGGCGGGAGGAGTGCGAGTCTGAGGGCGCTCACCCCTGGTGGGGAGAGACTGGCACATCTCCCTGAAGGAACCTGTGAAGGAAGAACCGAGGTTGAGAGGCACAAAGAAACTTTGGCTGGCCGAAGCTTGGGCAGCTTCTTCTTCGAAAGCCTTCATCTGCTCGAGCTGCTCGGCGGATCCCGTGGCCGTGGAAACCACCCACCTCGCTTCTTTAGATTTCACCAGCGGGTTCCTTTTCTCCGGTCTCCCCAGCTTAAGGCGCGCCGTGCGGTCGTCGAGGACGTTGGGATGGAAAGCCAAGCAAAAGGTACAGGTGGTAGTGTCATGACCGACACCTAGGCAGTACACGCAGGTAAGATGGGGATCGGTTCCGTGACATTTTCTGGCCGCACGTACACCAGTGAAAACCAGGGGACGACTTGTCCTCCATATCCGAGGCGCTATTATCGGAATTGAAAACTCTGACGCGTTTGAGAGTTAAATTTGGTAAAAACTGACGGTACAAATCCAGGGCCTACGATGGCTACAGTTAGCACAGGGGGACCCGAATCTTCCAGTGGAAAGGAAGATCTGACGTCATGGGGCGGAGCTGAGGTATTTACCACCCGGGTGGGTGGAAGGAGCCAGCTTAAAGACTTTCCGGTGAGATTTAAAGGGAAAGGGACATGCCAAAGAGTGTGGATGAACAACATATCCACGCTCCTAGAAGGAGGGATTCCCTGCAGGTGACCTAGGTGCATTTATCAGAGTCCTCACCGCAGGAGGAGTCTGTTGAACTGGTGCCATGCACATACTGGCTATCCTCAGCATAGTCTTCATCCTCCTCCTCCTCCTTCATTAAGAGGTCAGGATTTTATTCACATTTGTCGTCTTCTTTCATTGACAGGAATGAAGGACTGTGCCGATGATGTCAGCAGTAGTTGAGGAGGTTCATTCCGCAATACTGACAGGGTGGTTATAGTGGTAGTCACCACTGATGGAACCACTGTATGAAGAGGCAGGCCTGGCAAGTTGCCATATCATATCTGAAAATGACAGCAGCATGGCCTGTTTGTCAACGCCACTTTGAGTCGTGATCGTGACCACACTACTTGGTGGTGGAAGTTGCTTCTCTGGCGAGGTACTGGCCGAATTAGGCCCGCTAGCACCTATGCCAAGCCCCCACTTTGGTGTCTGGTCCACAGTCGGGGGAGGGGGGGGCGGTGGTTGCCACCACTGCAGCAGATGACGCTGAAGCTTGGGACGTACCTGCAATCCACAGCAGTGACCTGAACCTCACCAGGGGAGCCTTTTCCTTATCCTAGAATTTTATAGGTATTTCGACAACCACGATTCAGTCACCAGGGCAGGCAACGCGGACTTGCCCTGCATGGAGGTCTTTTTTTGTAGTGTTTACACTTCCCCGGACCAGGGCGACACATGCGCATATGTGTGGAGACACGCGATGCACGCCAGGATTCAGCAGTCCCTTCAGCCCCACCCGGACTAGCATCGCTGCTTCCTCTCATCTATGCTCCAACTGGACCACCTGGTGGGAGCGGAACTATGGCAGAATGGGCTACCACCCCAGGAAGGGAGAGCTGCATAGCAGTTCATTCTCACTTTGACCCTCCCCCCCAAGCCAGCACCCCAGCAGCCCAAGGTCATTCCCGAACCCGGGTCGTTGGCATGGCGCAAGGTAAGGTGTCCAGCGCCTCAGCACCACTGGGCCGGCACAGCTGAGGTCTTTTTAAGGAGGAATTTTTCCAGTGCCCCTTTTCTGCGTCGCCTGATAGTGGAGTTGAATCCATGGCAAATCTCACAGGCTTTTACCTTGTGAGAGAGGCCTAGGCAGCAGACACACACTTTGTGCATATCATCCTTGTACATTTTCCTCTCTGCAGTTGAAATACCGAAAGAGCAAAGACGGTTCTTTTGGCAACATGCAGGTTGCTGAAAACCACTAACATTTAGTACCATTCTCATACAAAAAAAGAAAACAGCAGCTTTGTGCAGTGGTGTTTCCGACTACAGGTCCAACAAGTCTGACAAGGAGGTTATTTACTAGACTACACTGAACTGAATTCTTTTTGGACCTGTGTAAGTAACTAGTATTGATTCTCTGTTTTTGGGATTGACTGTTTTTAGTTTAACTTTAATTTGCCAGGGAAAAACTGTAGCTGGGAGATATCTGCAGTCATTTGTGACTAGACCTGTTACTTAACCTCTGTCAAATAGGTGTCTGAAAGGAAGGAAGGCACTCCCTGGGGTGGAGGGTCAGAGTTGTAGTTGATTGTTTCTGGAGGGCACAGGTTTACTCCTACCCACCCACCCCATGCGCATAACTTCCTTTATAGCAGGGGTTCTGACATAATTTCCCCAAAACTAACAACATACACCTCTTTATATCCTTAAAGGCACAGCACACTGAATAGGGGGTAGAGACACTCACAAGCTTGCACACACTAAAACAAGAACAAAAAAAAAAGCATCTGTAACAGGAAGGGACACAGACATGTGAGGAGTGGTGCAATGCACTGGCTGTGGAGCAGCAGTCTTCCGGGAGACATTCTGGAGACTGCATTGCTGCCCTATTTGCAGGCACCTCTCTGGTCTGAGGGAGGAGGTTGTTCGACTCCATGCTGACCTGGCAAGGATTCGGGAAACCTGCTCCCCCACCCAGGGACCATCCAGGCCACTGCCGCTACCGCAGAGGTTGCCAAGAAAGTGGAGTGGTTGGATCACGGTGGGCTCAGGGAGGGTGAGGATGGTGGAACAGAGGTGCATCCCTCCAGTTGTGCCTCTCCACAATTCATTTGCCACTCTGGCAGGACATGGTTTCTCTATGGAGGCACCTGCAGTGGAGTCCAAAGAGGATGCTGGGAACCTCCACAATGAAGACCCACAGGAGAGTGGCACAGGACCCCACAGGGGAAGGAAACAACTCCTGGTGGGGGACTCAATTCTTAGTGGGGTAGAACTGGGGGTGGGAGGGGTAAGGGAGGTAAGGTGCCTTCCCGGTGCCAAGGCTTGGTGGGACAGAAAACGAATCCTCAGGATCATGGGAGCAGCTGCAAGGGGGTGTGAGCTGGATGTCATTATCCACCTAGGGATGAATGACCTAGCTGAGAATGGGATCAGAGCAGTGCAACAGGGGTTTGTGGAGTTGGGGAGGGGCCTTAGACAAGTAGCATGTACAGTAACTTTCTCGGAAGTGCTACCTGTCTATGGCATGGATGAGGCTAGGGCACTCCGCACCACGAGATTCAGTGACTGGTTGAAAAACTGGTGCAGAGCTCATGGATTTGGCTTCATTGGGGACTGGGGCTCCACCTGGAGGGATGCAGGCCTATACTGGCGCGATGGTCTGCATCTATCCAGGAGGGGAACCAGGATCCTAGGTGACAGGTTTAAATACTTCACTGACAAGCATTTAAACTAGCCAAGAGGGGAGGCACTGAAAAGAAGAAGGGAAATCCTAGCCCCCCCCCCAAAAAAAAAAAATCAGGGTAGTTAGTGAGGTAAACACCAAGATAGAGCAGTCAATAGGGAGAAGGGCAGGGGTAAATGGAGAAAAAGACAAAGGCAGTAAGGACAGGGATGGGGCAAAAAGAAATAAAGCCACAAAAAAATGGAGGGTAATGAGTACCAATGCCCGTAGTCTAGGTAAAAAGCTCCCTGAAATGGTGGCCTTGATGGAAGAGGGATGCCTGAATATCGTGGCAGTCACAAAAACATGGTACACAGAGTACCATGACTGGGATGTCAACATACCAGGGTACACAATCTACGGGAGGGATAGGGAGGGAAGAAGAGGAGGAGGAGGAATAGCTCTCTATGTAAGGGAAGGAATCAAAGCAACAGAACTAAAGGGTAAACAGGGAGGAGTGTAGGCAATGTGGGCCACCCTGGAGACTGGAGATAGCACCAGCTGTATACAGACCCCCGACTCAGGGGGAGGAAGGGGACAAGGAAATGATAGACGGCATCCTTAGGATGGCAGAGAAAGGGGAGCTGTTGCTGATAGGGGACCTGAATATGCTAGATGGTAACTGGAGCACCTTTGCTGCAGCCACATCCAAGATTAGGGCCATTCTCGATGCCCTACAGGGAGCATGCCTCAGAGAGCTAGTTTTGGAACCCACTCGGCAGGGAGCAATCTTAGACCTGGTACTCTCGAATGGGGACAGAGAGAGGATCTCCAGTCTTGAAGTGGGTAGCCATTTGGGAACAAGTGACCACCAAATAGTGTGGTTCACGATAAACTTAGTTGTAGAGTCAAGCCATACAAAAGTGAAGGCACTGGACTTCAGGAGGGCTGATTTTGTCAAAATGGGAGAGTGCCTCAGAAAAGCACTAGCAAACAGGCAAGAAGGTGGGGTGGAGCAACAATGGGGGAAACATCAAAACCGCCATCACAGGGGCAACAAGCCTTTGTGTGAAGCAAATAAAACAAAAGGAAAAACCACTATGGTTCTCAAAAGACGTGGAGGGGAAGGTTAGGGAGAAAAAGACAGCAATCAGGAAGTATAAGGAAACACAGAAGGAGCATGACAGAAAACTGTACCAGTTAAAGCAGAAGGAAGTGGGGAAGGCAGTCAGAATAACAAGGCCAAAATCGAGGAAAAGATAGCCAACTCAGTTAAGAAGGGGGATAAAACCTTTTATAGGTACATTAGGGAGCAAAGAAAGACTAAGGCACGGATACTGAGGCTGAATAAAGAGGAAGGTGGTTGGGCAGGGAGCGACAGTGAAAAAGCAGGGATACTGAATGAATACTTCTGCTCAGTATTCACAATGGAAAAGCAGGGGGAGGGGAGATACATAATCCAGTCAATAGAAGCATTCTGGATAGGGGGTTGATATTAGTCCTTTCACAGAAGAAAGGGTTCTGAAAGAACTCCTAAAACTGAAGGTGGATAAAGCAATGGGGCCTGATGGGATTCACCTCAGAATTCTAAAAGAACTAAGGGAAGAACTAGTAACACCACTGACTACCCTTTTTAATAAATCAGGGGAGGATGGTGAGGTACCTGAGGACTGAAGGAGGGCGGCTGCGATTCCCCTTCACAAAAGTAGGAGCAAGACAGAGGTAGGAAACTACAGACCTATCAGTTTGACCTCAGTGATAGAGAAAATGATGAAATCACTTCTGAAAGAAAAAACTGTTGAGTACCTAGAGGCCAGTGGGGCACAGGACCCAAGGCAGAATGGATTTACAGCAGGAAGGTCATGTCAGACCAATCTAATTGATTTCTTTGACTGGGTGACCAAAGTAGTAGACCAGGGAGGGGCTGTGGACATGGCCTGCCTAGACTTTTGCAAGGCATTTGACACAGTCCCGCACAAAAGATTAATAAACAAATTAGCCAGCCTGGGAGGGGTCCCAGGGTGGTAGCCTAAGTAAAACACCGGCTGGACAACAGGACACAGCAGGTAATAGTAAATGGAGTCCACAGTGAAGAAAGGGGGTTACTAGTGGGTACCTTGAGGGTCAGTACTGGGGCCGTCCTTTTAATGTTTTATAAGTGACATTGCAGAGGGACTGAAGGAAAAGATGCCTCTTTGCAGATGACACAAAGATCTGCAACAGGGCTGATACACAAGGGTGGAAAGAATGAGAAGGGACTTGGCAAGTTTGGAGGAATGGTCAGAAGTATGGCAGCTTGGACTCAGTGCAAGGAAGTAAAAGTAATGCACCTGGGTAACAAAAACCCAGGGGAGAGTACACAATGTGGGGGGGGGGGGTAGTAACAACAACAAAAATGGAAAGGGACCTGGGGGTAATCATATCGGATGACCTAAAGGTTAGCAAGCAATGTGAGAAGACAGTAGGGATGGCTGGGGGGATACTGGAATGTATAGGGAGAAGCATCCCAAGAACAAAACAGGAAGTTGTTATCTATTTGCAGATGACACAAAGATCTGCAACAGGGTTGATACGAAGGTGGGGTGGAAAGGATGAAAAGGGACTTGGCAAGGTTGGAGGAATGGTCAAATGTATGGCAGCTTAGATTCAATGCAAAGAAGTGCAAAGTAATGCACCTGGGAAACAAAAACCCAAGGGAACAGCACGGAATGGGAGGGTGAGATACTGACAACAACAAAAATGGAAAGGGACCTGGGGGAAGTCATATCAGATGACCTAAAGGTGGACCAGCAATGTGAGAATGCAGTAAAGAGGGCTGGGGAGATACTGGGATGCATAGGGAGAGGCATCACCAGCAGAAAACAGTGAGTTGTTGGCCCTCTGTACAGACAGTTGGTAAGATCACATTTGGAGTATTGTGTACAGTTCTGGAGACCCCATCTCCGCAAAAACAGACAGGGTGGAGGCTGTCCAGAGGAGGGCAACCAAAATGGTGCAGGGTCTGCACCAGAAGACATATGAAGAAAGACTAAAGGAGCTTAAGATGTATAGCCTTGAGGAAAGGAAGGGGGGTTGGTACATGATAGCAACTTTCAAATACCTCAAGGGAATCAACCACGTCCAAGAGGGTAGCATCTTTCAGAAAAAGAGATGTGCAAGAACAAGGAGCACACTTTGAAGATAGAAGGGGCGTTCAGAGGTAATATGAGGAAGTATTTCTTCACAGAGAGGGTTGTAGATGCATGGAACAGCCTTCCTGAGGAGGTTGTAGAGTCAAAAACAGTGGGGCAATTCAAGAATGCATGGGACAGACATAAGGCAATTCTAGTGGGGGGCAGGAGGAAGTAGACTGTTGGTTAACTAGGATCTGCCGCTTATCCGTTAGGTAGAGAAATGGGCAGACTAGGTGGGCCAAGCAGTCCTTATCTGCCATCAAATTCTGTGCTTCTATGTTTCTATGACAGAAGACGGGGGAAAAAAACTGAGGTGAGTCTGCCCATGTTTATGTATATTCTGGCACATGACATCATTGTGGGTTGCCAAATTTCCGTGTGGTCCTAGCGCTGACACAGGTAAAGTTCCAAAGGTGTTACATGATGAAAGAGATATCCTAGAAGAAGATCAGGAGAAATGGTTTGAGGCAACCCTTGATCTTGTTCTTAGCAGTGGTGATCAGGGTGGGGACAAACTGGGTAGCTGCCACAAAACAAAAAACAAAAATGGTTTGGCTACTAGATTTTGAAAGTTATTGGCCAACAGGCTACCTGCACACAAAGTGATATTTGAGCCCTTAAAGGTGACAGCAAACAGTTTTCACACCTCTAGATGTCCTCTTGTTTTCCTTTTAATGTCTACTCAATATTCATATATGTTTTGACACGTTTTGTTAAACTAATAATCTAATTTTGTTGCCTTTGTAACTACCCTGAATCCCTCTCCCATCAGCTCTCTCTCTCTCTTTTCATACTGCCTAAACATTCTACGATATCAATAACATCATTCCAGGCCACTTAGATGAACAGCATGGAACGGTGTGTGGGGGGAGTGTGATACTGCACCAAAAGCTTGGTTCCCTGAAGCTGGGAGGTTGTAAGTTTTTAAATTACACTTAGGGACAGCTGCAGTTAGTGGGTGTAGAACTGCACTCAGACATTAGCTAAAAAAAAAAAAAGTTTAAAGGGGTTAGCAAGAGAAAACAGAGAGGATAGGATGTGTGGAGTGGTGCAGTGTAGTGCCTGTGGGGCAGCTGTCTTCCTGGACACCTTCTGGAGACTGCGCCACTGTCCTATATGCATGCACCTCTGTGTGCTGAGGGAGGAGGTTGCCAGACTCCAGGCCAAGCTGTCTTGGATCAGGAACACCCTCTCCCCAAACAGGGACCACCTAGTCTGCCGCGCGCTACCTCACAGGTTGCCCAGGAGGAGGAGCGGTTGTTCGACATTGGGCTCAGTGGAGGTTAGGGTGATAGAACACAAACACATCTCGAAACTAGTTCCACTGCACAAGTCATACACCGCCCTCGTGGAGCGGGAGTGTTCCATGGAGGAACCCACTGTAGTGGACATAAGGGATGTGAGGCTCTTCCCCTTCGGAGACCTCAGGGGGGAAAGGGGAGACCCCAGAGAAGGAGAAAGCAAATCCTGGTGGGGATTCTATAGTGAAGGAAGTTAAGCTGGGGACAGGTAGCGAAGAGGATAGGGACGTTTGGTGCCTTTGCAGTGCCACAGTGAGGAGGGATGGAGAGAGGATCCTAAGGACCACTGGGGCTGCATGAAGGGAGGGTGAGTTGGACATCATTATCCTCCTGGGGCTAGTGACCTAGCTAGGGATGAGCCAGCAGCTGTCTAGGAGGAGGAGTTTAGGAAGTTGGTGAGGGGTCTTAGGCAGGTGGTACGATCTGTAACCTTCTCAGAGGTGTCACCGGTCTATGAGGGATATGATTCTCTGCACCAGAAACTCAATGCTTGGCTGAAGGATTGGTGCAGAGAGAAGGGGTTCAGTTTCATTAGGTACTGGGATGCCACCTGGAGGGATAAGAGCCTGTACAGCTGGAACAGCCTGTATCTATCAGGAAGGGGCTCCGATGTGCTCAGTAAGAGGTTTAAATGCTACACTGGCAAACATTTAAACCAGCTGAGGGGGGAGGCATTATAAGGCAGTGTCATTTAAGTGGTCTCCCTCCCTGCTCAGGAGGGCAACTAGCTGAACCAGGAGGAAAGAAAACCACAAAGAGAATCAAAAAGTAATGAAAACCAGGAAATAGGAGGTAAGAATGGAATTAAAATTAGAAGTAGCTCAAACGAGGAAAGTCAAATGGTAGAAAGGAGGGAGAATGGGAATATATGCTGGAAAGCCATGTGTGCAAATGCCAGAAGTCTAGGAAACAAAATTTCAGACCTAGAGGCCACCTTTGTAGAAGCTGACCTGGCCCTGATAACCATTACGGAGACCTGGTGCAACAAAAATCAGGACTGGGATTTGGCTATACCAGGATATGCTCTGTATAGAAGGGACAGGGCAGGTAGGAAGTGAGGAGGAGTGGCTCTTTATGTAAGAGACAACATAAAGACTACAGAAGTACAGAGAAATGGGTGGGGGGCAGAGGTACTGTGGGTCACCCTGGAGAAATGTAAAATTCGCACAGGAGTGATCTACAGGCCTCCAGCATAGAGGGATGAAGTGGACGGGGAAATTATGGAAGAAATCCATAGGATGGGTCAAAAGGGGGAGGTGATACTGGTGGGAGACTTCAAGGGACATTCTGAACTCCCTGCAGGGATCGTCCCTCAAGCAGCTAGTAATGGAGTCCACCCGTGAGGGAGCAATATTAGACCTGGTACTGACAAATGAGGAAAATGTTGCAGATGTCACAGTTAGAGACCACCTGGGGACCTGGGATCCCCATACAATATGGTTTAATATTAAGATGGTTAGAACTGAACCACACTAGAACTAGGGTCATGGACTTCAAACTGGCCAACTTTCCGGTTATAGGAGAATGCTTCAGGGATGCCTTGGCTGGGGTAAGGGAACTTTAGTTGAGGATCTGGGCAAAAATTAAGGAGGTATCGAGAAGGCTAGAAATCTCTGTGTCAGGCAGGTTAGCAAGGCTAACAGAAAAAAAAGAGGCCACTACAGTTCTCTGGAGAGATAGTGGAAAAAGTAAAGGCAAAAAGATGGGCCTTTAGGAGATACAAAAAGTCACAGAAGGAGGAAGAGGATAGAGCGAACTACCAAGAAAAACAAAAAGAGACAGGGAGGGCAGTCAGAAGAGCTAAAGCACATGCAGAGAAAAATATTGCTAAATCATTGAAGAATGTGGACAAGACATTTTTTAGATACATAAGTAACAAGAGAAAGACTAAGGTAGGGGATAATTAGGCTAAAAGGGGAGGGAGGGGTTTGCATGGAAGAGGATCACCAAAAAAACAGACGTACCAAAAAACAGTTTACTCCCCTGTAACAGTAGTTCTAGGAGTGGTGTATGTTGTTCATCCACACTTATTGGCATGTCCCCTTCCCCTTCAAATCCTGCCGGAAGTCTTCAAGCTGGCTCCTCCCACCCACCCGGGTGGTATATACCTCGGCTGTGCCCCATGACGCCAGATCTTAGCCCGCTGGAAGCCAGGTTGTGTGCGTCCGCAGCCGGGGAGGTTGGGTGGGTCCATGTGGATGAATAACGTAAACCACTCTTAGAACTACCAGATAAGGGGAGTCCACCGAAAGCGCCTGGAGCTCCCCTGTCCTTCTGGCAGACGTGATAGCCACCAGGAAGGCTGTCTTTCAGGACAAGTGTGACAGCTCACACTTGTGCACTGGTTCGAATGGCTTGCCCATGAGCTTTGCCAGTGCCAGCAGTAGATCCCACGGAGGTGGAGGTTCATGCACTGGAGGGGATATGTGATCCAGGCCTTTGAAAAAGCGCCTGACCACAGTCTCCTGCACCAATGTCGGCTGACCGGCCCGCGCCCGGTAAGCAGAAATGGCTCCCAGGTGCACCCTAAGGGTCAATGACCATAGACCCCCTTTGGAGAGAGACCAAAGGCAGTAGAGAATGTTAGCCACAGAACAGGATAAGGGGTCCAGACCATTACCCTGACACCAAATGGAAAACTTTTTCCATTTGAAGGCATAACATTTTCTGGTCGATTCCTTTCGAGATGCCTCCACCACGGTGTAGATATTTTTGGAAAGACCCAAAGCCTGGAGCTCTAGCTGCTCAGGTACCAGGCTGTGAGGTGCAGGGATTGAAGGTCTGGATGGAAGACCTTTCCCTGGTTCAGAGATATCAGGTCCGGGCATGTACAAAGCCGCTCTGGGGGCCTGCAGCTGAGGCTGAGGCTGAGGAGATCTGGATACCAGAACTGGCACGGCCAGTCTGAGGCTACCAGAATCACCTTCATCTTGTCCCTCCTCACCTTGAGTAACACCTTGTGGATCAAGGGAAATGGAGGTGAGGCATAGAGGAGGCCTGGGGTCCACGGCCTTGAGAAGGCATCCCCCTGCAGTGAGCCTGGCTGAGCTTGGTGTTTTCCCTGGAGGCAAACAGGCCCACCATCGGTTTGCCCCAACTGGAGAACAGGCTGTAAGCTACCTCTGGATGGAGAGACCACTCGTGGGATGTCTGGCCTATACAGCTGAGAGCATCCGCCAGCTGGTTCAAGGCTCCTGCCACATGTATGGCTAGGAGATCCGTCTCCAACCGGATTACGAGGGTCCAGATGTGGAGTGCCTCCTTGCACAGCAGACGGAAGTGCGTGCCGCCCTGTTTGTTGAGGTAGAACATGGTCGTGGTATTGTACGTCTGGACTTGAACCACGTGACCCCGGAGCTGAGGAGCGAAAGCTGACAGTGCCAGTCTGACTGCTCTGAGCTCCAAAAGGTTGATGTGGTATCGGGACACCTCGGGGGTCCAGAACCCATGGGCCCTGCTGTCCCCCATGTGGGCTCCCCAGCCCATGAGAGAGAGGCACCAGTCATAAGGATGACCGTCAGCTCAGAGCAAACAAACGGGATCCCTTCCTGCAACTGGTCTGGGGCGGTCCACCATTGGAGAGCGTCCCACATCTTCTGGGTTACAGTGATCAGCCAGTCGAAATGACCATGATGCTGAATCCACTGGGTGGCCAGCTCCCATTGGAGGGGGCGCATGTGCAACCGGGCCCAATGGACCACTGAGGTGCATGCTGCCATGTAGCCCAGAAGGTGCAGAAAGTCCCGGGCAGGGCGCAAGTGCCCAACTGGAAATGATTGGGCGAAGGAGGACAGAACCTCCGCCCTGTCCGCCGGGAGCCGGGCTCTAGCCTGACAAGAGTCGAGCTCTGCCCTGATAAAGCCCATCACCTGGGAAGGTATGAGTTCCGACTTGGCCTTGTTGATCAGGAGGCTGAGTTGGGAGCAGGTCTGGAAGGCCAGATCCCTGGACCTCTCCACCTTCTATTGGTGGAACCTGTCAGGAGCCAGTCGCCGGGTAGGGTAAATTATGACTCCTCGACACCGGAGATGAGCCACCACCACTGCAATGCATTTGGAGAACGAAGTCACGAGGTCGAACGGCATGGCTTGAACTCGACAGGGTCCCTTCGACCCTGAAGCAGAAGAACCGCTAATGGGATGGACAGATTGAGATGTGAAAGAACGCATCCTGCAGATCCAGTGAACAGAACCAAATGTTTTGCACCAAGGATGGTATGATCTAGGACAGAGTGATCATCCGAAAGGTGCATGACCTGAGAAACTGATTCAGGTCGTGGAGATCTAGAATAGGGCACCAGACCCCCATCCGCTTGGGCACCAGGAAGTACCTGGAGACAAAGCCTTGGTCTGCAGACGGATCCGCCATGATAGCTACTGCCTCCTTGAGGAGGAGCTGAGCAATGTCGTCTCGGAGAGCCGACTGGGTGCATGCAGAAATCCATTCTTCCCGAGGGGCACGGGCTCGGCTGGGAGGGTACTGCTCGAATTCTAGAGGCAGTCCCTGACCGACCACTTCCAGAACCCACCTGTCAGTAGCGATAGCGGACCAGGTGGAAAGGAAGTGGCGGAGCCGGCCTCCCATGGAAGGACCCAGAGCTGGCATGACGGAGAAAGGGGTGGCAACCCCCACCCCATCACTGGGCAGGCCTAGAGGAGGAGGGGGCCCCAGGACCTGAGCCTTGGCCTCCTTTGCAGGCCTGTTGGGGTCCAGGCTTGGGCTGAGGGTGCCAAGCTTGAGCCTGCTGCTGTCCTCCTTGATAGGACTGCTGAACCACAGAGGAAGAGTGCCGAAAAGGCTTCTTCTTTTTTTTCTGCTGGTTCTTGCCTGAAGAACTCTTGGCAGAAGTGGCATCCAGGGTGGCACTGGACTGCTCAATGCACTGTAGGTGACTGGCCACTCCTGGGCCAAACAAGTCGGTCTCAAGGAAAGGCACATCAGCTAACTTATGCCGAGTATCTGCCAGGAAGGAGGAGAGCCTCAGCCAAGCCCTGCGGCGAGAGGCCACTGCGGTGTCCATCGAGCGGGCACAAGAATCCCCAATGTCCAGGGCCGTCTGGAGCTGCTGTTTGGCAACAGCACGGCCCTGGTCCCAAACCTACTTAACCGTGGTTTGCATGTCCATGGGGAGATGTGAGAGGACTTCATCTAATGACCCGAGAAGGGTATGAGAGAAATGTGCCATGATGACGGCCGAACTGGCCTGACAAAGGCCCAAGGAGGAAGCTGCACAGACTTTCTGAATGGTCCAAAAGCTTGGACTCCTTAATGCGGGGGATGGTCAGTGTCAGCAGAACTGCCAGTACGCCTGAATACAGAGGCGGTCACCAGGCTCTCGGCTGAAGGGTGCTCTGTGAACCCCGCCAGGGACCCCATGGGCACCACGTACTTGCGGGCCATGCGGGCAGATGGTGCTGGACATGAGGCAGGGCACTGCCACAGTTCAAGTGACAGACCAACAATGGTCTCGGCCACAAGAAAGGCCTCAGTCGGGGTATCCCCTCTCTTGAGGAAGTCCATGAGAGGGTACTCCACCTTTTTCTGGATGGGTTCCAGGGGTATCCCTGTAGAATAAGAGACGAGATGGAGGATCCCTTGGAATGAGGAAGGACCTTCCTCCATTCCTGTGCCAACGGAAGACTCATCATCCCCAGGATGAGAGTGGAGCCCAGTGACATCAGAGTCCGAGGAGTCGGGATACAGCAGCCTGCCGCCCAAATCACCCTCGACCCATCGAGGGTGGTCCAGGGTGACCATGACCGACAGATGTCGGGGGAGCCCAGTATGTGGTCGGTCCTCTTTGGAAGGAGCCCCTCCCACAGGCTGCTTAGGCTGCAACTCCACTACTAGTGGTGAAGAGACTAGAAAAGGACGAACCGGAGGACGGGCCGACCCCGCGGGCGGGGGAACCAAAGGCTTCGGTTCCGAGGGACTCGGCTTTGGCCTGGGAGGTGAGAGCCAAGTAATGGCTGGAGTAAGCGGTGGAGCTGGCTTCTGCCCGGTCAAAATCAGCTGTTGCCACATAAGGTCCTCGTAGCCTCTCCTCATCCGAGGAGAACAAGGACGACCTGTGGGGTCACCTCTTTTTGGAGCGCTTATGGCTCTTCCTTGACCGTTCAGCCGAGGGGGTTCTAGACCTAGTAGACCGAGATCGGGCAGGCCGACTCGGTTGCCCGGAGGGATCGGTGAAACCTGGGGGTCCGGAAATGGGACCTCGATGGGGACACCAGCGGGCTGGGTCTCCTCATCGGGGAACACAAGGACCGGAGTCCTCTCCAAGGAGTCATCAGCCACGGCCGGCGACAGAGGGTCGATTGGGTAGAGAACAATCTCGACCTCATCGGCCACTTCCTCGGTCATCTGGCCAGACAGAAGGTCCGTGAAGCTTGCGGCCAAGAAAGCGATCTCGATCGAGGTTGAGACCGCATGCTCCTGGGATTGAGAACTCTCTCAGTCCCAAGAGCGCCTTCGCCAAGACAAAGATGAGCTGGGTTCTTTGTCCCCCTTTCGAGAGTGGGAGGAGTGCGAGCCTGTGGGCGCCTCACCCTGGGTGGGGAGAGACTGGCAAAAATCCTTAAAAGAACCTGTGAAGGTGGAGCCCATGTTGAGTGAAACGAAAAAGCTTCAGATTCTCCGAAACGCGGGTGACTTCTTCTTCGAATGCCTTCATGCGTTCCAGCTGCTCCGCGGAACCTGCGGCCATGGAAACCGCCCACCTAGCCTCCTTAGACTTCACCAGAGGATTCCTTTTCTCCGGTCTCCCCAACGTCAAATGTGCCAGGTGGTTGTCCAGGACATTGGGATGGAAGGCCAAGCAAAACTGCAGGACGAGGTGTCATGGCTTCACACTAGGCTCGGCTATGACGACGAGATGGGATTGGTGCGAGACATCTTCTGGCCGAAAGGACACCGGCGAAATCCTGAAGAAGATTTCTCTCCCATGAGCGAGGACTCAAAAGCGCGATCGCTAACTCGAACAAATTTTAATCTTAGTAAAACCGAAGTTCTGAAAGCCAGGGCCTATGAAATGCGTGAGCAAGAGGGAGGCAACCTGAATCTTCCAGCGGAAAGGAAGATCTGGCATCATGGGGCAGAGCCAAGGTATATACCACCCAGGTGGGTCGAAGGAGCCAGCTTGAAGACTTCCAGCAAGATTTAAAGGGGAAAGGGGCATGTCAATAAGTGTGGATCAACAATATATCCACGATCCTAGAAATACACGTTACTCACCTGTAACAAGAGTTCTAGGAATGGTATATGTTGTTCATCCGCACTGTCTGGCAGGTTCCTTGCCGCTTTAAATATTGCCGGAAGGTCTTCAAGCTGGCTCCTCCCACCCACCCGGGTGGTAAATCTCGGCTCCACCCCATGACGCCAGATCTAGCCCGCTGGAAGCCAGGTTGTGCATCGGGCCGGGAGGTTGGTGGAATGTAGGGATGAACAACATATACCATTCCTAGAACTCCTGTTACAGGTGAGTAACTTGTATTTCTAGGGACATGGATATGTTGTTCATCCACATTGTCTGGCAGACTCCTAGCAGTTCTCCGGGAGGAGAGAGGCAAGACGCACACCCCCTACTTAGGGAATAAGGACTGGAGAACCGAGGTCCCAAAACCAGCATCCCGGTGTGACTCAAGGTCGATGTGGTAATGGGTAATAAAGGTGTGTGCTGACTTCCAGGTAGCAGCCATACAGATTTCCTGGATAGGAACATCCCTGGAAGCAGCCACTGAAGCAGAGGTATGGCGGGTAGAATGAGCTATTATCCCTTTGGGAGGCTCCATGCCCACCAACCTGTAGCAGAGATCTATGCAGGAGGTGACCCACCTGATTATCGTCCACTGGGCTGCAGGTCTGCCAGGTGCGGCTTCAGCGTAGGTGACAAACAGCTGGCGAACATCTCCCCGAACTTCAGCCGTTCGCTCCTTATAATAAAAGAGCGCTTTTCTACGGTCCAAAGCCTATATTCGGCCTCCAAGGTGTGATTGGGGTAGAACACAGGCAGAGTCAACACCTGGTTAAGGTGAAACTCCGACACCACCTTCGGAAGGAATTTCGGGTTGGGGCGCAGGACAACCTTGTCCCTGTGGAAAACCAGATAAGGAGACTCAATGGAAAGTGCCTGAGCTTCCATCCTTCTGGCTGACATGATAGCCACCAAGAAGGCGGTCTTCCACGACAGGTGAGATGTCACACCTGTGCATCGGGTTCAATGGCCTGCCCATGAGCTTAGCCAATACCAGCAGTAGATCCCACGGAGGTGGAGGTTCTCGCACTGAGGGGATATGTGATCAAGGCCTTGAAAAGCGCCTAACCACCTTCTCCCTGCGCCACCGACTGCTTGCCGGCCCGCGCTCGGTAAGCAGAGATGGCTGCCAGGTGCACCTTAAGGGTCGTCAACCAAAGCCCTAGCTGAGAAAGGGACCACAGGTAGTCCAGAATGCTTGCCAAGGAACAGGAGGAAGGGTCCAGCCCCTTGCCCTGACACCAAATGAAGAATCTCTTCCATTTAAAGGCATAGCATTTCCTGGTCGACTTCTTATGGGATGCCTCAATGATGCTGAGGACCTCGTCGGAAAGACCCAAGGCCTGGAACTCTAGCCACTCAGGAACCAGGCAGTCAGGTGCAGGGATTGAAGGTCCAGATGGAATACCTTCCCCCCTGGTTGACTGAGATCAGGTCCGGGCAGGATGGAAGCCGCCTCGGGAGCCTGGAGCGGAGGCTGAGGAGATCTGGATACCAGAACTGGCGGGGCCAGTCTGGCGCTACCAGAATCACCTGCGCCTTGTCCCTCCTCACTTGGAGAAGCACCTCGTGGATCAAGGGAAATTGGGGAAAGGTGTAAAAGAGGCCCGGGGTCCACTGCCTCAAGAAGGCATTCCCCCTGCAGCGAGCCCTGCTGAGGGGGGCGGGCATGAAACAGCCTCAGCTTGCATTCTCCCTGGAGGCAAACAGGTCCACCTAAGGTGTGCCCCAGTGGGAGAACAGATCTTGTACTACCTCCAGCAGGAGACCACTCGTGGGACGCAGCTCCTATCTGGCTTAGGGCATCGGCCAGAATTTTGGAGGCTCCTGCCACATGGATGGCAAGGAGATCCGCCTCCAGGCTGCGCACGAGGGACCAAGTGCAGAGAGCTTCCCTGCACAGAGGCATGGAGTGCATCCCGCCCTGGCGGTTTAGGTAGTACATGGTTGTGGTACTGTCCGTCTGGACCTGGACCGCGTGACCCCATACAAACGGAGCGAAGGCGGTGAGGCATTGGGACTCCCGAGGGAACCAGAGGCCATTCACTCTGTGCTCCACAGCTGGGCACCCCAACCCATCAGAGAGGCGTCAGTCGATAGAGAGACCGTCGGCTCGGGGCGGACAAACGGGATGCCCTCCTGCAGATGAGCTGGAACGATCCACCACTGGAGAGCGTTCCACATCTCCTGGGTCACTGCCACTGACTGGTCCAAGGGACCGGAGCGCTGTGACCATTGGGCTGGCCAGTCCCCATTGTAGGGGACGCATGTGCCAAGTGGCCCATCGGACCACGCTGGTGCAGGCCGCCATGAGGCCCAGGAGGCATAGAAAGACCCGGGCAGGGCGCCAATTGCCCAACCTGAAATGATTGGGCAAAGGAGGAAAGAACCTTGGCCCTGTCCACTGGGAGCCGTGCTCTGGCTCACAGAGAGTCGAGCTCTGCCCCGATGAATTGGATCACCTGCTTTGGCACGAGTTCCAACTTGGCTCGCTTGATGAGAAGCCAACCTGAGAGCAACCCTGGAGGGCCAGATCCTTGACCGCTCCACCTCTGGTCTGGAGGAGGCCGAATCAGCCAGTCGTCCAGGTAGGGGTACACCCGGACCATTCGGCGCCGCAGGAATGCTGTCACCACTGCCATGCATTTGGTGAAGACCCTGGGAGCATAGAAAGGCCAAAGGGCATGGCCTGGAACTCATAAAGGGACCCCTCTGCTCTGAAGTGGAGGAATCGCTGGTGTGACGGACGGATTGGGATGTGAAAGAACGCATCCTGGAGGTCCAGAGAACAGAACCACATGCCTTGTTCCAAGGATGGAATGATCTGAGCCAGAGTGACCATCCTGAAGGTTCGAGACCTTAGGAACCTGTTTAGGTCATGCAGGTCTAGAATGGGGCGCCAGCCCCCCATCCGTTTCGGGACCAGGAAATACCCGGACACAAACTCTGGGTCTGGTGGAGGATCCACCACCTTCCTGATCACCTCCTTCTGGAGGATCAGGGCAATGTCGGGTCGACGGGCCGACAGAGAGGCTGCGGACCCCGTAGCCCCCCCATGGGGTGACAGCTCGGAAGGGCGGGGCCTGCTCTAACTCCAGAGGCAGACCCTTTCCTACCACTTCCAACACCCAACGGTCCGTGGTGATAGCGGACCAGGCGGAAAGAAAGTGGCGGAGCCATCACCCCACAGGGGATCCCAGGGGGAAGCGACGCGGCTGGGGGCGACACCCCTCAACCCGTCACTGGGCAGGCTTGGAGGAAGGACCGGCCGAGGGACCTCCTGGGCCTTTTCCTCCAGGCTTCCTGTTGGAGGAAGCTGCAGGCTTGGCTTTGGGGTGCCAAGTGCGAGCCTGATGGCCCTGATGCTGGTGTTGCTGGGCCGGACGTGCCGGAGGGCCAGACGGGCTAAAGGGCTTATGCTGCTGCCGGCGGTCTTTGTCCTTCTGGGCAGACGTGACTGAGTCCAAGGTGGCATTGGACTTCTCAATCCTCTGGAGGTGGTCTTCCACCCCAGGCCCAAACAAGTCGGTACACAGGAAGGGGACGTCTGCCAGGTTGTGCTGGGTATCTGCCATGAAAGTGGAGATCCGCAGCCAAGCTCTGCGGTGCATGGCCACTGCGGCCACTACCGACTGGGCATAGGAGTCTCCAATATCGAGAGCTGTTTGGAGCTGCTGCTTCGCCACTGCCCTTCCCTGATCCTGCACCTGCTTGACCGTAGTCTGGAGGTCAGCCGGGAGATGAGGGATCACCTCATCCAGGGAGCTCATAAAAGCGTGGGAGAAGTGCGCCATCAGTACAGCCGAACTGGCCTGACGGAGGCCGAGGGAGGATGCAGCGTACACTTTACGCCTGGTATAGTCCAGCTTTTTGGACTCTTTGTTGGGAGGCTTGTCCACATCCCTGGTGTTCCCGGAATGCCGGAAAACACTATCGGTAACCAGCCCCTCCGCAGAGGGGTGCTCAGAGAAACCGGACAGTGACCCGGTGGGGACCGCGTACTTCCTGGCCATCCTGGCCGAAGGAGCAGGACAAGAAGCCGGCCGCTGCCATAACTCCAAGGCTGGGCCAACAATGGCTTCAGCCACCGGAAAGGCCTCCGTGGGAAAATCCCCTTGGCCCAGTGTCTCCTTGAGGGGATACTTGGCCCGCATGGATACGGGCACGAGCTGCATCCCAGTAGACTCTGAGATGAGCTGAAGCAAACCCATGAACGAGGACAGGCTCTCATCCATCGACTGTCCCCCAGAGGACTCCAGGTCAAGGGGCTTGGAGAACAGGGAAGAGTCGTCATCAGACTCCGAGGAGTCTGCGAATAGCTGCCTAGGGCCTGAGCCACCCTCCACCTGCTGAGGACGGTCGGGAGTGAGGGTGATCAACAACCGGTGGGGCAGTCCCTGACCCGACCGAGAATCCTTGGTCGGAGCCCCAGATTTAGGTTGTGGAGGCGGGTTCCACCACAATCGTGGGGCAGCTGGTTTTGCCGGAAGTACAGTTACATAAGAACTTACCGTAACAGTAGATCTTCGAGAACAGCTCTTGCAGCAGGTAACACTATTAGGACTGAAGCGGCAATCAGGACCTACAATTCTTCTAGCTAGCTATCTTCAGCAGGACCTGCCTGATGTGTGGTCTGTCTCCGACGTCAGGCGTAGTACAAAAGGGGCGGTCCATGGATTCCCAGTTCTTCCTGCCGAGACTTCCGCCGCAGGATGACATCAGAATGGGAGACCGAGGATCCATCATCAGAAGACGTAAAGGGCATAAGCCCCTGCCAAAGGCTCTGAAAGCCTGCCTCCAAGGAAGATCTGCTGTAGAGCTGTTCTCGAAGATCTACTGTTACGGTAAGTTCTTACAGTACTGTACTATCTTATCGATACAGCTCTTCGCAGGTAACACTATTAGGACTGATTTCAAGCATAACGCTGTAAGCATACTGGGAGGAGGAGATTAGAAAATATCCATGCAAGTCCTGACTCTAGGACAGGAAACCCTGTGCACGCCAGGCCAAAACCGCTCTTCGCTGTGAGGCAATGTCCAGGCTATAATGCCTGATAAAGTGTGTACAGAGCTCCAAGCAGCTGCAGCACAAATGGCAGAGGTGAGACATTACGTGCTGCAAAAGAGGTAGCCACCCTTGTGGAATGGTTCCGAACTGCCCTTCGGAAGGGGCTTCTGTTTAGTTTTAGTAATATGATATACACTGGACAAGCCAGCAGGAAGTGACTGCTTCAAACTGGTTGGCCCATCATCCTCTCAGCAAAGGAAACGAAGAGCCGTCTGATCTGGGGTTGTTTCGCTCTGTTTAGGTAGTACCTTAGACAGCGGTGAACATCCAGGGTGTGAAGCAGCTTTCTCCTCTATTGGAGTACTTGAAAATAGACAGGCAGGTCAATGTCCTGATTAAGAGTGAGGGTGGAGACCACCTTAGGCAAAAACTTCGGATTTGTCCTTAGGGACACTCTGTCCTGGTGGAAAATCAAGTAAGGTTCCTTACATGTAAGAGCGTGAAGCTCGAAAATTCTCCTTACGTTTTCCACAACAGAAAATGCAGCTCGCAATCCGCGGCTGGTTCAAAGGGGGGGAGCGTGAGTTGTTCCAGGATGAAGAGTAATCCTAACGGAGGGACAGGGTCCTTAATAGGTGGCCTAAGGTGTAATACCCTCTCAAAAGTCTCGAGAGACATCAAGCTGCGCCACTGTCGCCTGTCCCACCGAAGTGGTAAGCAGAAATAGCGCGAGTGCACTTTGATAGAGGAAGTGAGGCTGAACCCGACTGGAAGAGCAAGTAATCTAACACCCGCTTTCACGGAGCAACCATGAGGGAAAGGAGCGTGTTACGACCACAAACAAAACGGGCGCCATTTCATGGCGATGTCGCATGCTGTCGGGTTTCCTGGCCGCAGAAAGGACTTCTACCTCGCGCGAGACCCGCGTCGCAAAATGGCTATGTCTCTAGGAGCCATGCACGCAGGTTCAGTGAACGTAAATCCGGATGGACCAGTGAACCTTTCTCCTGAGACAAGAGATGGAAGCTGAAAGGCAACGGGAGCGGAGGTTCCCGGGACAGCTGCGTTAGCAAGCGGAACCATATCTGCCTGGGCCAGAAAGGGGCTACCAGGATCATTGTTGCGTGCTCCCTGCGCAGTTTGAGAAGAACTCTCTGGATCAACGGGAAGGGAGGGAAGGCGTAGAGGAATCTGTTCGCCCAGGAGAGGAAAATGCGTCTCGCCAGAAAACACCAGGCCCTGGATCTAGGCAGAAATTGGGCAGTTTTGCGTTGGATGGGAAGCGAACAAGTCCAACTCTGGAGTTCCCGATCGTAGAAACAGATCCTCCGCTACCTCTTGAAGGAGTTCCCATTCGTGGACCCTGGCCCGGGAACGACTCAGGCCATCCGCGATTGTGTTGTCTACGCCGGGAACGTGAACTGCAATCAGGCTCGCGCCGTGTCGGATTACCCAATCCCACACTCTCATCGCCTCCCTGCAACGGGGTAAGAGTGTGCGCCTCCTTGTTTGTTGAGGTAATACATCACCGCCGTGTTGTCTGTCTGAAGCAGAAGAGTACTCGACGGGATCTCTGACTGAAAAGCCAGCAGGGCATATAGGACCGCCCTCATCTCCAGGACGCTTGATGTAGAGGTGAGCCTCCTGAGGGGTCCATGTTCCCTGGGATTTCACCCCGTTCAGGTGTGCACCCCACCCCAGCCCTGAGGCATCTGTGGTGAGGATTACCTCCGGGGACGGCGCTATAAATGGGACGCCCGCAGAGAGTGTACCTGGGTCTAGCCACCACTGCCAGTCTCGAATCACGGCATTCGTGATTCTGACCGGATGCTGCATGTGGTCTTGCCTTTGGTCCCACTGCACCTTGAGCATCCACTGGGTCACCCGCATGTGGAGCCTTGCCAAAGGGACGGTTGGAATGGCCGCAGCCACGTGTCTGAGCAAGTGAAGGACCGACCTCGCGGGGACGGGCTTCTTCTTCGAAAGATCCTTGATGAGGGAGCTGATGCGTTCCGCTCTGTTGTTAGGGAGAAAGGCTTTCCCCCGGACGGTGTCCAGAACTGCTCCTATGAACTGCAATTTCTGGGACGGTATGAGGAGTGACTTCTCATAGTTGATGAGGATGTCCAAGGACTGAAACAGTTCCTGAGTGCTTTGAATAGCCATCAACAGTGCCTCTTGGAGGCTGCCATGAAGCATGTCGTCCGGATCGGGGAACACGTAGTGGCCCTGTCTCCTTAGAACGCTGCCACGACTGCCATGCATTTGGTAAAGACCCTGGGGCCAAGACAGTCCGAACGGAAGAGCTTGGAACTGGAAATGGTGGCCAAGAAACTCAAGCAAGGAACCTCCTGTGCGCTGGAGCTGAGAGGATATGCAGGTATGCGTCCTGCATGTCTAGGGGCGCAAGAAGGCGCCTTCTTAGCATGGAATCAGACCTTGAAGAGTCACCCAGCGAATAAACATGGCGACAGACAGATTGAGGTCGCTGAGGTCCAGGATTGGACGGAGGTCCCCGTTTTCTTCGGAACCAGAAAGAAGTGAGAATAGTATCCCAACCTCTCTGGTTCTCTGAACGACTCACCGCCCCCTTTTGCAGGAGCGCAAGTATCTCTTGCCTGATAAGCAATTTGTGCTGACCCGAGTAATCGGAGAGCAGAGGAGGCCTCGAGGGTGGCTTGTCTGCGAATTCTATAAAGTGGCCCCTTCAACCAACTTGAAACCCACCTGTCGGTAGTTATAGACTGCCATCCTGGCGGTAAGTACATGTCGACCCCGACCTTGATGTCCCGTTGATCCTGAGGGCGGGGGCCAGGAAGGAGTCAGGCTGTGGCGGCTGAGGGACCCGCGGGCTGGGCCAGCTTAGCTGGGCGCTGGCTTCGGCCCGCGGGCTGTCTGCCCTGGGCTCTGCGGGAACTGGAGCCCCTCTGCTGTGGACCAGTGCGGGACTGTTGTCTCTGCGTCTGTCCATGGAAATGGCTTTGGTTCCTACGAAAGGAACTAAGCCTCGGTCGGTACATTGCCTGGACCGACCTCACCACCTTCCCGGCCTCTTGGAGCTTGGTGAGAACCTTGTCAGAGGGTTCACCAAAGAGAACTTCTCCCTCGAAAGAGGCGTCCATGATATTCTTCTGGACGTCTGGGGTAAACCCGGAGACACGGAGCCATGAGTGTCTCCGGAGGCATACGCCTGAAGCTGCCGCTCTGGCCGAGGAGTCCGCGGAATCATACGCTGCTCAGAAGCACCTGGGTTCCTACGTCCGAACCTCGCGCGGAGGAGCTGCAACATCTCCTCCTTCTGCTCACCTTCTGGCATTTTTTCTGCCAGATCCAGTCCCTGCTCCCACAAGGCGTTTTGGAACTGCACCATGTGGGTCAAGTAGTTCAGGGATCTGATAGCGCATGTAGCAGAAGCATACGTGCGCCTGCCCATAGCGTCCAGCAGTTTGGACTCCAGGTCCGGTGGCAGGGTGCTCAAATGTTGCGGTCTTTGGGACCGGTCATGAGAAGCTGTGATGACCAGAGAGTCGGCCAGAGGATGTTGCGCCAAGTACTGGTGCTCCTTAGGAGCCTTGTACAGGCGGTCAGCCTTCTTCGGCATCGCCGGGAGTGTGTGGACGCTTCCACGCTGCCTTGGTGACGTCCACAAAAGTGTCCACCAAGGGTGGTACCACTACAGGCTTAGGATCTTTCTGCCAAAGATACCTGGCGAGGCGTAGTCTCTCGGGGTCTAATTCTTCCGCATCCCAGCCCATGTTCTCTTGGATATGTCGCATGATCTCAGAGAACAATGGGTCATCCGGAGGAGATCTAGGAAGCTCACGTGGGTCCGGAGAGGGGATGTGGATCGGAGAGGGGGATCTGGATCCTGAGAATTCCGATCCCGTGTCCTCCGTCGAAGGCGAAGGCGGTGTCTTCTGGGTCTCTTGGGGCTGGGTGACCCTGAAGAGGATCTAAACGGAGGTCTCCTTTTGTCTGGTCTCCCCCTAGGAGGATCCGTAGGCTCCTGGGGGGGAGGTACTCAGCCTGCAGCCCCAGATGGTGTGAGGGGCGCAGGAGCCGGAGGAGTCGCAGGAGGAGGAGGAAGAGGAGGAGGTGCGGGAACCATATCCTTTTTAATGGTATCCCACCAGTAAGTGAAGAGCTCCTTGACCTCAGAAATGCAAAGACCCGACGATGGACCGGGCGCCGGTGGTCGGTCGTCAGGTTCCGGCGTCGGCTCCTCAGGGGCCTCAGGCTGAGGAGAGAGTCCCCTGGGAGGTGTGATGGGACCGGGTTCGCCCATCTGGTCCTCGGGCTGCGTCAACTCTTCCTCCATGATAGTCTCCTGACCGACATCGGCAGGAGGCGTCGGGGTCCTTTCCTCGATATGTACTGGTGTGGACGTCGGCCCCCCTGCCGACGACCGAGGGGGTGTAGGCCTGACCGGCGACGGACATCTGGTGGTCGACTGCTCCTGGGACCTGTGGTGAGAGGCCGAGGTAAGCTCCTTGGTCTTCCGCTGGGGAGGAGGAGGCAAGGAGGCAGACCTGATGTCGGGCTCAGAATGGTGGGAACCCGACTTGTGGCGATGGTGATGGTCCCCAGACCTAACCAGGGCTTTGGATGAAGATGGGGGCCTGGAGGTCTTGGCCTGTGAAGAGGAAGAGGATCCCGAAGGTTTCTTCACCGCAGTGGGGGGAGGCTGAGAACGGGCCCGGGAGGGTGAACGGTCGGACCGGGAGCCAGAGCTACGAGAGTCGGAGGCCCTGGACGGGGACTTGGAGGAAACCTTCTCCCTGTGCTTTCCTGAGTGTTTGCGGGCCTTCTCTGCAGATTCTCCCTGAGGAGTCCATGGCCTTGATCCTCTCTTCAAGCAAAATGCCTGTAGAGCCTTCTGGCGACGGATCCGGTCCGCTGTTGAATCCCTGGCAGAACGTGCAGGACCGGTGTCGTGGTTCGGGCCTAGCACCGATGCAATGCACGCGGATTCCTAAACGGATTTGCTTCCCACAGGCGCAATTTCGAGGGATGGCCTTCAACGGAGGTTGGAGAGGACATCAGACAGCAATCGGGCTGGAAAAACAAACTTTTCCGAAGGAAGAACTTAACCGTATGCGGCTAAGAAACGAGACAAGGGTTTGAGACATGCAAGTTTATCAGGAAAGAACTGGGAACTAGCGGGACCGCTTCTTTGTACTACGCCTGACGTCGGAGGTGGGACCGACGTCAGGGGCGGTTCCCGCTGAAGATAGCTAGCTAGAAGAATTCCGTGGGGTCCTGACGCCTGCCGGCTTCAGTCCTAATAGTGTTACCTGCTGCAAGAGCTGTATCTCGAAGTAAGATCAACCGGTGCCGGTTTGGGCTCCTTGACCACCACGAGGGGTTGTTTCGGCCTTTCAGGTGACAGCCACTTAATGGCCGGGGAAGACGACGGCATCAGCTTGTTCCCGGTCAGAAGGAGCTGCTGCCACATTAAGTCCTTGTAGCGTCGATGCAATTTGCGCCAAAGCCTTTCCTCCAAGGAGGAAGAGGACGAGCGGTGCCACCGCTTTTCCTCAGTGCCGAGACCAAGACTGCCAGTGTCGGCAGGATCGGCTGGGCCAAAAAGAGGTCCGAGACCGAGACCGTCAGTGTTTCCGAGGGTGGGTCTGGGAGGGAGCGGGGGAAACCCGTTCCTCCCTCGACTCAGGAGCCTTAACCGGGGACTTCAGCACAGGAGGCGCAGGCAAGTCCTCGGTTTCCACCAGGGGAACCGGTGAAGAAGGGTTGTCGGCTTCTCAAGTCGACAGTCCGTCCGATGGGTCGAGAAAGATCACGACCACGTCGACAGGTGTCTCGACCGGCTGACCTGACGGGGACACCGTGAAGCCAGCGGCCTTAGCCGCAACCTTGACTGAAGTCGAAAGTCGACTGTGCGGGGAAGGGGACCTCTCCCGCTCCCACGAACGCCGACGGTGAGACTTACCCTTCGAGTCCTTCTTCTTGGACTGAGAGGAGTGTCCCGATGGACCCTCACCTTTCGTGGAGAGGGACTGACAAAGCTCCTTAAAAGAAGCCGTATAGGAGGAGCCCAAGGACAGCGGGATAAATGCCGCGACTGAGGAAGACGAAGATGCGGCCTAGACTGCCTCCTCCTCGAGGGCAATCATCTGTTCAAGTTGCACAGCCGAGCCCGCTGCTGCAAAAACCGCCCAATGGGCCTCCTTTGACTTCACCGGCAGAATACGTCTCTCGGGGCGCCCAAGTTGGAGCCTGGCAGCACGGTCCTCGAGGACATTTGCCGAGAAGGACTTGCACAAAACGCAGGCCTGCGGATCGTGGTCAAGCCCGAGGCAGTAGACGCAAGTGGAGTGCGGATCGGTCCGAGACATCTTCTGCCCGCACGGGCACCGCCGAAAACCGGGAGTCGATTTATCCATCGCAGCCGCGAAAGAAGAAACAGACTGAAGTCTTGTAAACTTTAAAATTAGTTTCAGGTTAACCGAAGAGTTTGGATCCAGTCTAAACGCAGAGCGCTAAGAAGGGAACCTGAGCTTCCAAGCAGTAAGGAAGATCTGCCGACATTGGTAGGAACCAAGAGTTTTACCACCCGGGTAGGTGGGAGGAGCCAGCTTGAATACCTTCCGGCAAGATTTAAAGCGTCAAGGAACCTGCCAGACAGTGTGGATGAACAACATATCCATGTCCCTAGAACAAATATTTCTGTTCGGCATTCATGGTAGAAGGGAGAGGTGGCGCATACATAATTAAGGACAAGGGCATCAAGGTAACGGGGATCGGGACACAAGCCCTTCTACAGTGGAGAGGCTACTAAGGGAACTATCACAGTTAGGACTGGATAAGGCAATGGGACCTGTTGGGGTGTACCCCAGGGTATGGAGGGAACTCAGGAGTTGGCTGCACCTCTGACACCCCTGTTTAAACTATCACTGAAAACAGGGGTGGTTCCAAGAGACTGGAGGAGGGCTGATGTAGCTCGATTCTATAAAAGTGGAAGCAGGGCGCAGGCAGGAAATTACAGGCCCATCAGTCTGACTTCAGTTGTGGGTAAAGTTATGGAATCACTACTTAAGGAAAGGTTGGTGGAATGCCTTGTGGACAAAGGACTACAGGATCCGAGGCAGCATGGCTTCACTGGAGGAAAATCTTGTTAGACAAACCTGATCGACTTCCTCGACTGGGTTACTAAGGCAGTGGATCAGGGAGGAGCACCTGACATGGCCTACCTGGATTTCAGCAAAGTTTTCAACACCATTCCCCACAGAAGGCTGGTGAACAAGTTGAGTAGCCTTGGGGTGGGTCCTGAAGTAGTTAGGTGGGTAAAGAGCTGGCTAAAAAACAGGTGTCAGAGGGTGGTGGTAAATGGCGTTCACTCGGTAAGGCAAAGTGACCAGTGGGGTGCCACAGGGGTCAGTACTAGGCCCAGTCCTCTTCAAAATCTATCAGTGACATTGCAGAGGAACTGGACTGGAAGATATGGCTGTTTGCGGATGATATAAAAATCTGCAACAGAGTAGACACTCTCAGGTGGGTGGGGGGGGGAGTATGAGAGAAGATCTAAATAAGATGAAGGAATGGTTACGAATCTGGCAGCTGATCTTCAACACAAAAAAAGTGCAAACTCATGCACCTAGGGCACAGGAACCCTATGGCTAAGTACCACCTGGTAGGAGAAGGGCTGGTAGTAACAAAACAAGAAAAGGATCGGAGGGTAATCATATTGGATGACCTGAAAGTGGCTAGACAGTGTGAATCTCTGGAACTCCCTCCCAGACTCAATTTGTTCTGCCCCCACCAAACACTCCTTATCCATGCTGCTACAAGGCTACACTACCCCTCTCGTAACTGTCCTTAGTCCTATGCCCTACACATTCTCCCCTTTTTTCACCTCCTCTTCACTTCCTCCCTCCCTACTTTTAACCCCCATTAACTCCTCAGCTCTACATCATTTCAAGCGATGGGGACCCTCTTGAGTTGGTTGGATTCTTTCCCTTTTTCTGACACTTCCCACATTGCGATGCTTCTGCAGTGCTCCCGGTCTCCACTGGGGGCTGAGGCAGAATGAAGCAGCTCTGTAACCCACCCCAGGAGAGGAGAGCAGTCCTACGGACGCTCAATCCTCTCCTTCCCCTGCCGACCCGAGTCTGTTCCCGAACCCAGGTCGCCGGCGTGGTGTGAGGTGAGGCGCCAGAGCCTCAGCCCTCTGCGCCACCGGGCCGGATGGTTGAATTCTTTAAGTACCTGGGCATCTTTGCGAGATCATCACCTCTCCATTGAGGCCCATGTCAACAAAGTCACCAAAAGGTTGGTTTGCTTTACCGTCTTCGCCCCCTGCTGTCAACTGCATCCTGCCAAAAAACTGCTACTGTCTCACTCCTTCCATTACTCTACTACAGGGCTCCACTATTCATATCGCTCAATGCCTCCCTTTCGAACCAGATGAAACAGCTACTGTATATCATAAGATAGGATGCTTTGCCACTGGAGCACCACCGCAGCCATACCACTGCACTGTACTAGCATCCTTGGGCTGGCTACAACATGAGCACAGAATTCAGTATGACGCGCTGTGCCTCACCTTTAAGCTCACACATCTCAGTACCCCTCCAAACCTATCTGACATTTTTGCACGTAAGCAGTATAGTCGGTCTCTCCACTCTACCTCTCTTCTGCTCTTAACCATGCCAGCTCTACCTCTCTTCTGCTCTTAACTATACCAAAGACATGCCTAACCTTGGGTAGAAGATCCTTTGCTGCCCCGTTGGCTTGGAACGCCTCCCCCTTCTATCCTCTCCTGCACTACCCTCCCTCAATTCAAACAAACTCTGCAAATCCACTTATCCCACTCTGGAACCTGTAACTGCCCCAACTGAACCACATGTTTTTGCCCGCAGCGTGCTGTGCCTCAACCCCAATGTTCAATTCCCAGTTGCTACTGTACCAGTTTCACTTTGTTCAATGGTATTTTCACCACATTGTTTAAGTGAATGAGTATACTGATGAACATGACAGACTGCCCTAATGACTAACCAACCCCCCCTTCAGTCTAGACAAAAACTGCTTAGAATAGTCCCTCGGTATTCTGTCCAGTGCTTCTGCTAACACCAGTGTCACCACCCTGCATTACTGACCCTATTTTATGCCTCCCTGGAGTTTGAACCATATTCTTTTTCTTCTTCCTCCTTGATCTTGTCTTAGCATAGCCCTATACTGTGAACAGTACACAGAACTGCGACTCTTTTCTCCTGTACTAGTTCTACACTGTTACACTGTTGTACTACACTGCTACATTATTTCCCACGACCATGTCATTACACTGTACCTCTCTGTATTTTGTATAAATACCACATGTATGTATGTAACATAGAAACATAGAATTTGACGGCAGATAAGGACCGCTTGGCCCACCCAGTCTGCCCATTTCCCTACCTACCTACTGGATAAGCTGCAGATCCTAGTTAACCAGCAGCCTACTTCTTCCTACCCCCACCCCCTAGAATTGCCTTATGACTGTCCCATGCATGCTTGAATTCCACTACTGATTTTGACTCCACAACCTCCTCCGGAAGACCGTTCCATGCATCCACAACCCTCTCTGCGAAAAAATACTTCCTGAATTACCTCTGGGCACCCCCTCTATCTTCAAATTGTGCCCTCTTGTTCTTGCACACCTCTTTTTGAAAGATGCTACCCTCTTGGACTTTGTTGATTCCCTTGGGGTGCTTGAAAGTTTCTATCATGTCCCCCTCTCCCTCTTTCCTCGAGGGCTATACATATTATTAAGCTCCTTTCGTCTCTCTTCATTTGTCTTCTGTTGCAGACCCTGCACCATTTTTAGTGCCCTCCTCTGGACAACTTCCATCCTGTCTATGTCTTTTGGGAGTTGGGTCTCCAGAACTGCACACAGTACTCCAGATGGGGTCTCACCAGCTGTCTGTACAGAGGGATAATAACTTCCTGTTTTCTACTGGTGATGCCTCTCTCTATGCATCCCAGTATCCCCCAGCCCTCCTTGCTGCCCTCTCACATTGCTTGCCCAGCTTTGGGTCATCTGACATGACTACCCCGGGTCCCTTTCCATTTTGTTGTTGTTAGTATCTCACCCCATTGTATACTCTTCCCTGGGTTTTGTTTCCCAGGTGCATTACCTTGCACTTCTTAGCATTGAATCTAAGCTGCCATACATTTGACCATTCCTCTAACCTTGCCAAGTCCCTTCTCATCCTTTCCACCCCACCCTGTTCATCAACTCTGTTGCAGATCTTTGTGTCATCTGCAAAGGGCATACTTTCCTTCCAGTCCTTCTGCGTGTCACTTATAAAGACATTGAAGGACCCGGTCTTTATACTGAACCCTCGGTTCCCACTGTAACCCTCCTTTGTTCTGGGTGGACTCCATTTACTATTACTCTGTGTCCTATTCTCCAGCCAATTCTTTACCCAGGCTGTCATCTTGGGGCCCTCCCAGGCTGGCTAACTTGTATATTAATCTTTTGTGTGGGACTGTGTCAAATGCCTTGCTAAAGTCTAGGTAGGCCATGTCACAGCCCCTCCCTGATCTACTACTTTGGTCACCCAGTCAAAGAAATCTATCAGATTAGGTCTGGCATGACCTTCCCGCTGTGAATCCATGCTGCCTAGGGTCCTGTGCCCTCTGGCCTCTAGATACTCAACAATTCTTTCCTTCAGAGTGATTCCATCATTTCCTATCACTGAGGTTAAACTAACAGGTCTGTAGTTTCCTGCTTCTGCCTTGCTCCCACTTTTGTGAAGGGAATCACATCTGCCCCTCCAGTCCTCGGTACCACCCCATCCTCCCATGATTTGTTAAAAGGGTAGTCAGTGGTGTCACTAGTTCTACCCTTAGTTCTTTTAGAATTCTGGGATGAATCCTTCAGGCCTCATTGCTTTGTCCACCTTCAGTTTTAAGAGTTCTTTCAGAACCCTTTCTTCTGTAAATGGTCTGGTATCAACTTCTGTATCCAGAGTGTTTCTACTGTTTGTTTTAGGTACCTCCCCTCTTCATTTGTAAATACTGAGCAAAAATATTTGTTTAGTATCTCTGCCTTTCACAGTCTCCCTCTGCCCACCCTCCCTCCCTTTATTAAGCCTCACTATCCCTCCCTTGGTCTTCCTTGGCTCCTGATGTACCTATAAAGGTTTTATCCCCTTCTTAACTGAGTTAGCTATCTTTCCTCGGTTTGGGCCTTTGCTGTTCTGACTGCCTTCCCAGCCTCCTTTTGCTTCAACTGATACAGTTCTCTGTCCTGCTCCTTCTGCGATTCCTTGTGCTTCCCTGAATGCTTTTCTTTTCTCTTGAACCTTCACTGCCACTTCCTTTGAGAACCATAGTGGTTTCTTGCATCGTTTTGTTTTGTTTATTTGCTTTACACAAGGCTCATTACCTCTGTGATGGCAGTTTTATTATTCCCATTGTTCTTCCACCCCTCCTTCCTGCCCATTTGCTAGTGCATTCCTTAGGCACTCACCCATTTTGGCAAGTCAGCCTCCTAAAGTCCAGTACTTTTGTCTTTGTATGTCTTGACTCTATTGCGTGTTTATTGTGAACCATACTGTTCGATGGTCGCTAGTTCCCAGATGGCTACCCACTTCTACATCAGTGATCCTCTCTCCATCTCCATTTGAGAGAATCAAGTCTAATATTGCTCCCTCTTGAGTGGGCTCCAGTACTAGTTGTCTAAGGCATGCCCCCTGTAGGGCATCTAGAATAACTCCACTCTTCAAAGTGGCAGCTGCAACTGCACTCCAGTTAACATCTGGCATATTCAGATCACCCATCAGCAATATCTCCCCTTTTTCTGCCATTCTATGTATGTATGCATGCCTTTATACAAGTATGCATATTCTTCCTATGTACCCCTACCCCGGGGCACCCCTGTAAAGGGGACTGCATGGTCTCAGTGAGCTTACCCGGTTACCAAAATTCAAATAGATAAATCAATTCCTATCATCTTCTCCCCCCCCACTTCTTTCTATTCACAAGTTTTCCCTTCTTTCCCACTTTTATTCTCCTTTATACCCCCATCCACCCTTTCCTCCCCTTTCCAGTATTATTCACTCCACTCTCTTCCACCGCCCCCTACCTTGTAACATTATTTCCGCCTCCCCTCTTTCTCTCCTTTCCCCCACCCCCTCTTATCCTCTGCCCTACTTCTCTCTCACCCCTCTTCCTTTTTAGTTTCCCACCTTTCTTGTCTATTACGTGGACATTACAGCTGTGTGTGTGTGTGTGCCTGGTTAACTCTTTCTTCTGACTGTTTAAATGAGCATTATTACTGCTTATCTATATGTTTATTGTTTATTATTATCCATTTAATGTATTATTGTATCACTGTGATTCTACTTAATTGTACTGTACTCATTCCTAACCCTTTCCCCAGGACTCAACTGGAAACGAGCTTCCGGCTCAGGGTGTCTTTCCTGGTAAATCTCTTTTAAATAAACAAGGCAGTGGGAAAAGCTAAAAGAATGCTTGGATGCATAGGCAGGGATATCACCAGCATAAAGATGGTGGTGAGTTCTGTGTCCAGTTTTGGAGGCCCCACCTCAGAAAGGACATAGACAGGGTAGAGGCAGTTCAAAGGAGGACAACCAAAATGGTGCAAGGCCTGCATCAGAAACCCTACAAGGAAAGGCTCAAGGAATTAAACATGTACTCACTCGAAGAGAGAGGGGAGACATTATAGAAACATTCAAATATCTCATCAATATAAGCAAGGCACAGGATGGGAGCATTTTCCATAAAAAAAATGCTCGAGGACAAGGGGTCATACTACAAAGCCTGAGGGAGAGGCTTAGGGGAAATGTAAGGATGTTCTTCTTCACTGAAAGGGTGGTGGATGCTTGGAACAGCCTCCCAGCGGAAGTGGTTAGGGCAAAGACAGTAACAGGATTTAAGAACACATGAGAAAGAAATAAGAGAATCTTAGAAGCAAGGCAAGCATGGGAGAAATCCGAGGACAGAGGAGAGTATGAGGTGGTACTGTAGGCAGTGAAAATAGGGCAGACTGGGTGAGCCAGCTGTCAAATTCTATGTTACTGATGTCATGGAATGTCTTAGAAAAAGAGAGAGCATTAGCCGCTGAGGTGAGTGGAACTCAGTGTAGATCTGATGAAACCCCAAAACTAGGTTATGTATTTATCAAAAATTGGTCAAAGCGTATCTGCATTCATAACTGCCATGGAACGCAAGAAGGGAAGGCAGTTCACTATGTAAAAATACTTTCCTATCACCTTTAAAAAGGATAACCACTAAAAATATTATAACAACAAAACAAGGTGCTACATCAGCAAGTGGTCTGAATAAAAACAAAATTATAATATTAAATACACACTGAAAATAGAAAACAGTTAAAATTGATGTTTCAACCATAGGTCTTCTTCAGGAATTATCTAAAAGAGAAAAAGGCAAAGTTAATGGAGCTGTAAGCAGAAATAAGGGATATATATGCGAAGAAAGAAAATAGAGGGAGGCTCGAGGAGATAAAGTGATATTAGGCAAGATAAGAAAAGAATCTGGAAAACAAAATGGTGATGATGGGTATGAAAATATTGATTTGGCTACCCGATTTTCTTTTCAATTCTTTCATAACTGGGTAAGGCCCACCAGGCACAGGTGTCTGTTTTCAGGGAAGACCCGTGAACACTAGGTGGTTAATGACTTGGTCAGTCACACACCATGCAAGTGGAGGTTGTGGGAATCACAGGCTATACTGCCAGCTCAAGGTTATATTGCTAGATTTTGAAAGCTAGTGGCCACACTGACCACCAGTTCCAAAATGAGTTGTCCCACCATGGTGGGGACTATAAAACCTCCAGTGTAAACATCAAGGCACCAGTAGGAGGCAGTGACCACAGCTGGGTAACTTTCTCCCTGGCAACAGGGAAGGATAGCCTGGCCTCAGCCACCAGGACCTAGAATTTAAAAAAGACAGACTTTGTTAAGATGAAGGACCTGGTGTCCAAAGGTCAGGGGCTACTGCATGACGGTTGGTAATAGCACTTCTGGTGCTCTTTGAAAAATGTACTCAAAGCAGCTATAGAGTTCTCTACTCTTGAAAGTAATAAGGGAAAAACTGACTCTCTGGCACGAGGGATGCAAGGTAACTGAATCTGAATCTGAACAAAAAAAATATCTATGACCACTAGAAAAAGACACGGCGTCAACATTAAGTTTTGAGGCCACCAGCTAAGAGAATTACATAGATACATAGATACATTGACAGTGTCGGCAGATAAGGGCCTATGGCCCACCCAGTCTGTCCATTTGAGTTTCTAAGTTCAGTTTATGTTTTCCTGGAACTCTGTTGCCCCTTACCCCTGACCTCCAGAATTTCTTTATGTCAATCCCATGCATTCTTAAATCCCGTGATTGCTTCAGCCCCCACCACTTCCTCTGGCAGGGTGTTCCACTTGTCCACCACTCGTTCTGTGAAGAAATTCTTCCTCACATTTCCTCTGAATCCTCCTCCTTCCAACTTCATCCCATGCCCTCTAGTCCTGAAACATCTTTTTCACTTAAAAATAGTGTCTTCCTGCACCATGTTCTTCCCTGTAAGATACTTGTATGTCTCTATCATGTCCCCTCTCTCCCTCCTCTCCTCCAGGGAGTACATATTCAGTTCCTTTAACCTGTCCTCATAGGACTTGTGATGCAATCCATGTACCATCTTTGTTGCTCTCCTCTGAACCTTCTCTACCCTGTCTATGTCCTTACACAGGTAAGGTCTCCAGAGCTGTACACTGTACTCCAGGTGGGGCCTCACTAGTGTCTTGTATAGTGGAATTATACCTCCCTTTTCCTGCTGGTGATGCCTCTGCCTATGCATCCCAGCATCCTATTTGCTTTACCTGCTGCCTTGTCACACTGTTTCCCTACCTTGAGGTCATCAGAGATGATAATCCCAAGATCCCTTTCCTGCTTGGTGCATGCTATATCCTCACCCCCCAACTGATATATTGTGCCAGGGTTTTTGTGCCCCATATGCATTATCTTGCACTTCTTTGAATTGAATTTCAACTGCCAAACCCCTGACCATTCTTCAAGTTTCCACATGTCCCTTCTCATTCTGTTTACACCCACTGGTGTGTCTACTCTGTTACAGAGCTTTGTGTCATCAGCAAACCGTGAAATTCTGCCTTCTAGGTCCTGCGCAATGTCACTGATGAAGATGTTGAATAGGACTGGTCCCAGCACTGATCCCTGTGGTATCCCACTGGTCACTCTTCCCACTGTGGAGTGACAGCCATTTACCACCACCCTCTGTGTCCTGCCCACACCCATATTCCCTAGTTTGTGTCATAGTCTTCTATGTGGCGCAGTGTCAAAGGCCTTGCTGAAGTCCAGACAGGCCATGTCCACTGCCCTTCCCGATCCACCTCCCTAGTCACCCAGTTAAAAATTCAACGAGGTTGGTCTGACATGACCTCCCTCTAGTGAAACCATGCTGCCTTGGGTCCTGCAGTCCATTGACAACCAGATGTTCCACCAATCTCTCCTTCAGTAGTGCTTCCGTGATCTTCCCCACTACTGAGGTGAGGCTGACTGGTCTGATGTTTCCCGCTTCCTCTTTGTTCCCACTTTTGTATAAGGGGACTACATCTGCTGTCCTCCAGTCTTTGGGTACCTCCCCTGTTTCCAATGATCGGCTAAACAGGATAGCCAAACATTCAGCCACCACCTCTCTTAATTCTTTAAGGACCCTAGGGTGCACACCATCTGGCCCCATTGCTTTATCAACTCTTATTACTTCCAGTTCCTTCAGGACCCTTTCTCGTGTAAAGGGACTTGTGTCCATTTCTGCACCATTCTCACCCCTTGTACTCCCTTCAGACCCATTACTCTCCTCTTCCTCAGTAAAGACTGAGCAGAAATACCTGTTCAATATGTCAGCTTTACTGTTGTCATCCTCCACGTGGGCCCCATCCTCCCCCTTCAGTCTCACTATCCCTCCCTTTGCCTTTCTTTTTTCACTTATGTACCTGTAAAGGTTTTGTCCCCTCTACCCACTGATTTTGCAATGTGCTCTTCTGTCTGAGCTTTGGCTTCCCTTACTGACCTCCCGTTGCTTCTCCTGGTACTTCTCCTTATTCCCTTCTGCCTGTGTCTTTTTGTATTGCCTGAATGCAATCTCTTTGGCTTTCACTTTCTTTGCTACCTCTTTGGAAAACCATAATGGTCTCCTCTTCCTTTTCCTCTTGCTAACCTGCTTAATGCGTGATTCTGTTGCTCTTGTAATCCCCATTTTAAATACTGCCCACTGTTCCTCAACCCCTGATTCCTGCCCCATTCCCCTTAATTCCTCTTTCAAGTATCTCCCCATTTTCCCAAAGTCTGCCCCCTAAAATCCAGGATACGTGTTTTTGTGTGGTTTGGTTCTGCTCGTTCTGTGATTTCAAACCACAGCGACTGGTGGTCACTGTTCCCCAGGTGCTCCACCACTGGTACCCCCATCACACTGTCCCTGTTTGTTAGCACAAGGTCCACTATTGCCTTCTGCCGAGTTGGTTCCATGACCAGTTGCTTGAGGAAGGCACCCTGAAGGGAGTCCAGCATAAATCTGCTCCTAGTTGATGCTGCTGCTGGGATGCTCCAGTCCAGGTCTGGAATACTGAATTCTCCAACCAGTACTACCTCACCCTTGTCTGCCATCCTTTGGATGGCTAGCATCAGCTCCCTATCTGTTTCTTCCTCCTGGGCTGGTGGTCTATAGACCACACCTGTGCGGATGGCTGTCCCCATTTTCCTTTCCAGCTTAACCCACAGTATCTCTCCCCCATTTTGTTCCTCATGGATCTCTGTGGCCCTTATGTCATTTTTCACATACAGTGCCACTCCTCCTCCCTTCCTACCTGCCCGGTCTCTTCCGAATATGTTGTAGCCAGGAATGGCCATCTCCCAGTTGTGGTCATCATTACACCAGGTTTCTGTGATGGCCACAATGTCCAGGTCTGACTGCACCATGACGGCCTCCAGATCTTCTATCTTGTTGCCAAGGCTCCTGGCACTGGCACACATGGCTTTCCATGATTTGACCTCCCTAGAGTGTTTAGCTGTTCTACTCCAGCCCCTTCCCTGGTTGTCCTTATCCCCAGTTCTCCTTGCTGTCTGCCCTTCTGCTGAATTTGGCCCTTTTCTGCCTATCCACCTCTTGGGCACTCATCTCCATCTTTTGCACACTGCTTTGTTGAGATATCCACTCCTCCAATTCACTGGTTCCACTGCTAGCTGTGGGGGGGTTGGCAAGTAGCTACCCTCCTTGCTGACCTGCCACCCCCCTTTGGCTAGTTTAAATGCTTGTCAATGTAGCATTTAAACTTATCATTGAGTGCTTGGATTCCCCTCCAGGATGGATGCAGGCCGTCAGGCTTGAACAAACATCCATCCCTCCAGGTGGGTCCCCAGTCACCAATGAATCCAAACCCTTCCTCACAGCACCAGTTCTTCAACCATGAGTTAAAAGTTCCTGGTGCATGCACTCCTATGCTCTCCCATGCCTCTTGCAGGTAGTACTTCTGAGAAGGTGACAGAAGTAGCTACTTGCTTGAGACTGCTCCCCAATTTCCTAAACTCTTCCTGAACTTCCTTTGGCTCCCCATTTGCCAGGTCATTAGTACCTAGGTGGATAATGACATCCAGCTCACCCTCCCGTCTTGCTTTCCTGGTGATCCCCAGGATCTTCCTTCCATCCCTCCATGCCGTGGCACCTGGTAGGTACCTCACCTCCCTGTCATCTCCCTCCTGTGTTCCTAGCTGGATTCCTCTTATGATGGAGTCCCCCATGAGGATTTGCTTCCTCCTCCTCTGGGGTTCACTGCTCTCCCCGCTGAGGTCACCTCCTTGGCTAACCTCCACATCCTTTCCTTCCACTTCTCTGGGTACCTCTATTTGGTTGCCCCCATTTGCCAGTGTAACTAGGAAAATCCACTAGCCCCACAGACTTTTCCAGTGGCCCAGCTGGCATACCTACTGAAACGTTACCTTCTCCAGTACAAGCTGGCAGGGTTAAAGAAAAATCTTACTAGCCTGATACAATATCTACCAGCATTTGGCTAGTGGCCCAGTGCCAATATCGATCACTGGAAACAGGTTGCCTCCAGGACAGAATACGAGCAGAACAGAGGGGCTGAAAGGTTAGAAAAAAATTACTCACCATAGTGATCTTGTTTCTTCCAAGGGAGTCTTACTGTATTCTTACTAATGCAGTTAGCCCTTCCAGTTGAACTGCCCCAGAGATCAAAGAGTTAAAGCCTACATACTAATAGTGGAATGTTCAATAGGCTCTAGTCCAGGAGCCAGGTGCATTTATCTATGTGTCTAGGTCCCAAAGGTTTGATAACTATATCTTATATAAAAAAGTGTGTAGAACCCAGATTTATACTTCTTATTCATTCAAAGCTGAACATTTTCTTGGAAAATGCAATTCTTCAATGTAAAAATGAACTGTCGGTGAAAACTGTGTATATTTTAATTAATGATTCCTTCTTTAGTTTCAGTTCTATAAGCTTTTATTGAAATACTGCAGACACTGTAACAAACAACAACATACGTATCAAATGCTTAATATTAACGTTATTATTTATTTTATTCTATATTTAACTTAAAGCAGTCAACTTTATGACATTTTATGAACCTAAGTACAACAATCAGTATTCTTGTTCACTGTCTTCATTATCTGACATGTTAAGCAAATCTGTCTCATCAATATCGACATCACAGTCACTGTCGTCATCATCTTCATTTGGATTGTTGTCATGTTCGTTCAATTGCTCACTTAAGGCTGGTGGTACTACAACACATGTGAACCACGGTGGCTTGTATTTGCCATCCTCATAGGTCCAGCCATTGTCCTCTGGCTTCAGTAGTGTCATTTCAGGGTTGTCTGCATTTTACCTCAACAATGAAATGTAATTTGCATGGCAGATGTGTTGTGTCAGAGTTGATTTGCATGGTGGCAGCGAGCTTGCATCTGCTCCTTTGATCTTTTCTAAGGGTGTGTCTTTGCCACTCAGTCAATACATCATGTTGAACATACAGTAGTGGGCTGTGTTGACACTTTTTACTTTCTGTCCATAGAAGGTATACACAAAGCTCTCAATTGTTTCTTCAGTTTCTTTAGACAAGTGTGGACATTCCAGTTTTCCAAATGTCTGTGTGTACTCTGTATTCTTTTCCATAATTGTTAAGAGGTCACACCTTCCCCTTGCCTTTGAACGCTGGTGACCTGTCAGTGCATGGAGACCTGGTAGAACTGCGCACACAGGTCTGCCCAACTCCGCTGACAAGCGGGATACATCTATGAATCTTCCTGTGTTATTCCCTGAATGGCCAACGTCCATATGCAGTCTGAGATTATCATTTAGACTTGCATGCTACAGCACAACGCCCAGAATATTAGTATCATCTGCCCTGATCACTACATGCATATCTTCATCCTCATTTTGACTGCAAATGTAGTGCATGTGTTTACATGATTCTTGTGTCTGCTCCTATGTGTTTGCTTTTCAGGGCCTTGCACTCTAGTCTGAGCATATGTCAAGCTTCCACTTTGTACGAGCAACAAGTTTCTCCTACTGCATACATGATCTTTTTATCACCTTGAACTTCACAGTACACATCAGAATTCCATGCTGTAGCTAGAAAACCTAGGAGAGCCATCTTGAATGAAGATGAAGACAGGGATCCAGCAAAGTCTCTTGGTCGGCTTTGGTTAGGACCAGTTATGAGACAGGAGAGTGGATCGATGCTATGCTTTCCTCTCTTCTCTTGTTCAAGACCTCTAATCGATGGTGACGTGTTACAGTCACTGACAAGGTGGACTTCATTTGCGAAAGTACAGCAAACAAGAAACAGGACGGTGTTTGCCACACCGTGGAATGTTGGTGGCAGGTTTGTAAGACTTCTTGATCAAGAACATGGCATCAACCACAGTGGCATTTACAGCACAAGGTGGCTACTTTGGACTCTAGTCTCAAGTTTCATTTCTTGCTGGCATTTGGCCATCCGTTTGTGTTCTTGTCATAGTTTCTTCAGACCTTTCTTTGGGTACAGCTGTCTCCTCAATATTGGATGGTATGTTTTGGTATGCTATACCCAAAATGTCATGGAAAGTGTCATGACCGTCAACTCTGTCATCTCATCATAACTGTTGAAAGCCAAAACAGTGGCTAAACCTGGCTGTATGAGCAGTCCATCTGGTGTAGCCATATTCTTCTCCATTATATTGGTTGTGACTGCAGTTTCGAGTTCCTCCACAACATGGTAGCTGACCCAGTGACCAAACCTGTTCAAAAGGCAGTATAGCACAGTGGTTTAAGGCTCTGAGCTGCAAATCTGGTAGCAGACCAGACCAGACCTGAGTTTGAATCCCACAGCTTCCACTTACATACTGTGTGACCCTAAGCAAGTTACTTAATTTCCCTGTGCTTCCAGGTCGTGCCTGTAAAAAAGCTTTCAGCTTAGTGGGCTAATCCTGGTTAAAACAACTAAAAACAGTTAAAACTTTCTTACTGCCTGTCATGGATTTCATGGCCATGCCCAAGAGGTGTTTTTGTGGTTTGATTATTCCCCATGACACTGTAAACATTATGTTATCTGCAATAGATTGAACTATCCTCTCCTGTCGTTCACTGCCCACTTCTGATGAACCCGTGAGTACAGTATGTAGGAATGTCTGAAGAAGGGGTGGCAGTTTTACATTTTCTTCTATTAAGTCTTCAAATTTAACTTTGGTTTTATTATGAGGCTGTACCTTTAGGAGTTCCAACAACTGTTCTCTTATGTGTTGAGCTGCTTGTGCATCCCTCCAGTCAGTCTGTTTCTTAGCAGACCTGATGATTGTACCCGCTCTTCTACTTTTCGTATCAAATATGATACTGTCGTTGAAGTGATCCGCCAGTTTTCACTGCAAGCTCTGTGGGTCGTAATTTGTTTCACATCTACTACACTCCATAAGAATGTCCATGTACCTTTTGTATAGCGATAGCAATGATTTTTCTTGCATTCCATTAACAATGATGTACTGCACATACTTAACAAATCTGGAAAATGCAACCTGGTGACTGTCCCTCAATTGACTGTATTCACATTTTGTACCTGTGCCCTTTATTCGTTCTGCCTTTTTTACATACTTGTTCTTACAGCTGTTGTGGTACTTCACTTCTTTGGCTATGAGATCAATACTGCTTACCATCATATCCATTTGTCGAGAGTCCATTTCTTTTGCTGTGTTTTTTATGCTGTCTGCTGCCCCATAAGTTACACATGCTGTAGGATATTCAAAAGTCTCCTCTGACCCCTTAGGATTCCTTTTCTTGTATGATTTGCAGCATATACATTCATTTGGGAATATGCCTGATGTAGATGCTGCAGATTCGGATAGAGCGCTATGAACTTGGAAGCGAAGCAATTTTGCTGGATAACGCTTTACGATGTCTTTTTTTAAAGTTTCATCAGCTGCAAGTTTACCAAAACTCTTACATGCAGTGAAGTGCTTATAGCAGATATAATGATACACATGGCTGCTGGAGTAACGTTCAGGCAATTCAAGACACACCATGTTGTACTTTGACAGTGTTTGACTAGAATGCCTTTCCTTTTCATCAACTACTTTCTCCCAACGAGCATCATCAAAAGGTAGTGGGTCTCCATGGTCTGTGCTAACTCCTGGATCAGTGTGTAGGATGCATTGCCTCTGCAGTTTGTGAGAAGGCTTGCTAGCCATATTTGAAACATTAATAACTAAGTAAACCGAGTCTATTAAATAAATTAGATAAATTAAATAAATAACTAAGTAAACCGAGTCTATTACATAAATGTAAAACTTTTAGCTACTCTTAAGAAAGTGCATTTTCCAAGACAACGTACAACTGTGGATGAATAAGAGTTGTAAATCTGAATTCTACACACTTTTTTATAGGAGAAACAGTCCTCAAACCTTTTGGACCCAGACACTTAGATAAATGCACCTGGCACCTGCTCTACTCCAGCTTGTTTTTCAAACCACTGTACCTGGTACATTCTATGTAATTGCCAGACTGTTACGAGCAAACTATATTGATAATAGCAATAATGAGATAAACTAAGCTATGCTAATTATAAGATATATTGAACCAATAATAAATATCTAACTTGCATAGTCAAATGGCTACAAACCCAATAAGGGCATCAAAAGACTCAAGTCACAGATGCCCATGAAAAAACCACCCCAGTGATCCAACATTTCTAAGACTGACAGCTGGAGTGCAGTGCCCCCAAGTTCTAGTAGGGGAGGTAGGGTAGCAGGTCAGAACACAGTAAGACTCCCTTGGAAGAAACAAGATTACTATGGTAATTTTTTCTTCAAACCCCAGGAAGTCTTACTGTATTCGGACTAAAAATGCAGACTACCAAGCAGTGCCTCTTGGAGGTGGGCACAGAACCTACTTTGAGAATAGGCTCTGCAGTACTGCTGTGCCAAATCTGGCATCGCTCCTAGCCTGGGTATCCAGGCAATAGTGCTTGGTGAATATATGAACAGTTTCCCAGGCAGCTGCTTTGCAGATTTCAAGCAGAGGAACATCCCTTGAAGCTGCTGTGGAAGCAGCTGACGACACAAAGATCTGCAACAGGGTTGATACACAAGGTGGGGTGGAAAGGATGAGAAGGAACTTGGCAAGGTTGGAGGAATGGTCCAATGTATGGCAGCTTAGATTCAACGCAAAGAAGGGCAAAGTAATGCACGTGGGAAACAAAAACCCCAGGGGAAGAGTACACAATGGGGGGTGAGATTCCAACAACAACAAAAATGGAAAGGGACCTGAGGGTAGCCATATCAGACGATCTAAAGGTGGGCAAGCAATGTGAGAAGGCAGTAAGGAGGGCTGGGGTGGTACTGGGATGCACAAAGAGAGGCATCACTAGTAGAAAACAGGAAGTTGTTATCCCTCTGTACAGACAGTTGGTGAGACCCCATCTGGAGAACTGCGTGCAGTTCTGGAGTCCTCATCTCCGCAAGGACATAGACATGATGGAGGCTGTCCAGGGGAGGGCAACTAAAATGGTGCAGGGTCTGCACCAGAAGACATACGAACAGAGACTAAAGGAACTTAATATGTATATCCTCGAGGAAAAGAGGGAGAGGGGGGACATGACAGAAACTCTGAAGTACCTCAAGGGAATCAACAAAATCCAAGAGGGTAGCATCTTTCAGAAAAAAAGATGTGCAAGAACAAGGGGGCACAATCTGAAGATAGAGGTGGAATGGCTCAGAGGTAATGTGAGGAAGTATTTTTTCACAGAGAAGGTTGTGGATACAGGGAACGGCCTTCCAGAGGTGGTTCTGGAGTCAAAAACAGTGGGCAAATTCAAGAATGCATGGGACAGACATAAGGCAATTCTAGTTGGGTGTAGGAGGAAGTAGGCTATTGGCTAACTAGAATCTGCAGCTTATCTATTAGGTAGGGAAATGGGCAGACTAGGTGGGCCAAGTGGTCCTTATCTGCTATCAAATTCTATGTTTCCAGCTGTCCCCCTCATACAGCAAGCCCTCAGGACCACTGGTGGCTCCTCACTCAGTTTGCCATAGCAGAACTGAATACAGGCCACAATCCATCATGCAATGGTCCTTTTTGTGGCTGGCTTGCCCTTTCCCACTTCCCCACAGGTGAGAACAGCTGAGTACACTCATTCCTATGGCCTTTCATCTGATCCAGATAGTAGCTGATAGCCCTTTTTACATCCAGACTATGCAGCCTGCACTCACCTGAGCTGGAATGGTCAGTAAAAAAGGCAATGTAACGGACTGGTTCAAGTGAAACTCTGAGACCACTTTGGGAAGGAACTTCTTTGTTCTGAGTACAACCTTATGTCTGTGGAGGGCAATGTAATTCGATTCCACAGACAAGGCTGGTAGCTCACTGATCTTCTTGCTGAAGTAATAGCCACTAAAAACACAGTTTTTCATGTCAGGTATTTAAGCTCTGCTGAGGACATGCGTTCAAATTGGGGCTGCATGAGCTGTGCTATGCAGACGTTCAGGTTCCAAGAAGGGGTAGGCTCTCTATGAGGAGGGTGCAGATGGAGCAACCCCTGAAAGAATTTCTTGAAAATGGCATTAGAAGACAGGGAAGGGCCCTTCCCTGCTGAGAGACAGGCAGAAACAGCTGCCAGATGCACCTTGAGGGTAGAATGCCTAGATAATGAATGTGAGCCAAATAGTCCAACAAGACTGCCAAGCCAGCTTCCTGTCGATCTATATCCCTTTGAGAACACCAGATAGAGACCATTTTCCCACTTTGATGTGAAAGTCTTCCTGGTGGAAGGATTTCTGGAGACCCTTAGGATGTCCATGACCGCTTCTGATAGATGCAAGCCTGCATACACTAAATCCTCAAGAGCCAGGCCTTGAGCCTGAGGGACCCAAGGCTGGAGTACAGGATCCTCCCTTGGAAGGACGTCAGAAGGTTGTGCCTCCTGGGGAGGCAGACTGGACTGGCGGCTGACAAAGACAGTAGCACTGAGTACCATGGTTGTCTGGCACAGTCTGGGGCAATCAGAATCATTATCGCAGGCTGTTCCCTGAGCTAGGTCAGCACCCTGAATATCAGGGAAAATGGAGGGAAGGCGTACAAGAACTTGCTTGTCCAATCCAGGATCAAGGCATCTAGGGGTATTGAAACCAGAACTGGTGGTCTGCAGCAGTACTGGGGCAACTGATGATTGTCTGGGGCTGCAAAGAGGTCCACCTCTGGGGGTGCCCCATCTCCTGAACACTGCTAGCAGGACTTGCCTAGAGACTGCACGGTGTTCTGTGTTGTGACCAGAGATTCCTCTACCTGTTGGGGAGAGTGCCTCCATTCGTGATGGCTCTGATTGATCCTGCTGAGTACATCCACCAAAACACTGTCTTTGCCTGGCAGGTGGATTGCTAACAGGGAGACCTTGAGGGAGTAGGCCAGACTCCAGACCTTCATGGCCTCTGTGCACAGGACAGAAGACCTGGTCCCTCCCTGTTTGTGTTTATAATACATGGTGGTTGTGTTGCCTGTTCTGAACTGAACCACCTTCCCCTGCACCAATGTGACAAATGAGTGCAGTGCTAGCAGCACTGCTCTGAGCTCCAGCAGGTTTATGTGCAACAGAGACTCCTGCTTGGTCCATGTGCAGTGTGGTCCCCTAGGTGGGCCCCCCACTCTAGGAGGGAGGCATCCGTGGTCAGTACCACGGTAGGAGACTGTTGCAGGAAAGGTACACCCATCCTGAAGCTGTCCTTGTCCTCCCACCACTACAGAGCTTGAATCAGTCTGGAGGTCACTGGTACTACCTTGCACAGAGAATCCCTCCTCTGGGACCAAAAGGACCTGAGGTGGAACTGGATATCTCTCATCTGGAACCTGGCTCCTGGGACTACAGCAGTGGCTGAGCCATATGGCCCAGAAGCTGGAGAAAAAGCCTTGCTAATCGAGGGACATGCAGCCGAAAGGAGGCTGCTAACTGGATAATGCTGTCCATCCTTGTCTGTGGTAGGATAGCTTTTGCCCAAACTGTGTCCAGCTCTGCCCCTAGAAATTCTAGGAGCTGGACTGGCTTCAGAACTGACTTTTTGAGATTTACCAGGAACCCTAGAGACTGCACGGTGTTCTGTGTTGTGACCAGAAATTCCTCTACCTGTTGGGGAGAGTGCCTCATGACTAGCCATGACTCCTAACCTTCTCAGATGCGCCACGGCCACTGCCAGGCACTTTGTGAAGGTTCTTGGTGCAGAAGACAGCCCAAAGGGCAAGGCCCTGAACTGATAATGGCCTGAGGCAGTCTGAACCCAAGGTATTTTCTGTGAGACTGCCTGATGGGGATATGAAAGTAGGTGTCCTTGAGGTCCCGGGATGCCAGTCAATCCGCTTGTCTTAGAGTGGGAAGGATCAGAGCCAGGGTGAATATTTTGAATTTTGGTTTTGTAAGATGCTTGTTTAGGTATCTTAGATCCAGGATGGCTCGTCACTTCCCATTTTTCTTCAAGTTAGAATGTACTTTGAATACAACCCTTTTCCCCTGTAAGGGAATGGGACAAGTTCCACTGCTCTGTTTTGCAACAGAGTGGACACCGCTGCCTCCAAGAGGGATGTTTCTGATTTGGTGGCAGGTTTGAACAATTTTGCTCTTATTTTTGGAACTGACTTGAAGCTTAGAGCAAGACCCTGGTTTATTACTTCCAGGACCCACTTGTGTGTGGTAATGGTTTTCCACGCTTGGAAGTAATAAGCCAGCCTGACCCCTACTGGGGATGGGGAGGCGACCTGAACAATCACCTCAGGGAATCTGCTTGGCAGGGGTCTTGGGCTGAGGGCTAGGTCCACCACGACCAACACCTCTTCTGCCTCTATCCCTTAAGTAGCCTCTTTGCTGCTAGTAGGCAAGGAAGGCCTGGGCCTGATAAAAGGGCCTCTGGTAAGGTCTGCTCCAGCCTCCCCTACTTTGCTGTCATTGAAGAGTGGCAGCCTTCTCTTTGGCTGCAACACTCTTGTAAGCCACTCTGTAGTCATCCATCTTTTTCATGTATGTCTCAGTTTGTTCCCCAAGACAGAGAATTTTGCACTTGGGGAAAATCCAAGGCCTTAGTTTGGGTGCCTTGAGAGAAATTAGTGCATCTTAACCATGCAAACCTCCTTTGAGATAGAGCAGTGGCCATGATCCTGGAAGCACTATCATTAGTATCCACAGCCATGTGGAACTGGTACTTAGCTGCTTCCATTTCATTTTTAGTCAGCTTCTCCAGGTCAGATGCCAGCTAAGGAAAAGCACTGCTAGCCAATTCTTAGACAGATTCCCACAAGGACTTTTGGTACCTGGAAAAACAGGCAATGTAAGAAGCTTGCCTTATGCACAAGGAAGCTCCCAGGTACCCCTTTTTAGTCAGAGAATCGATTTTTCCGGAGTCCTTCTCTGGGGATGTGAAGCCAAGGGAATGCCTGTTTTCTCACAAGCAGCAGCCTGGACCACCCCTTCATGGCTGCAGTGGCTAAATGAGAATTCAGTGCCACTGTCAGCCAAGTAATACATCCTGTCCAGTTTCTTATCCACAGGAGGTATATACGTTGGGGTGTGCAGGATTTTCATGGTCTGCCTTTTTAGAGACTTGTGGATGGGGATCAAAAATCTCTTGGAAGCAGGCAGATCCATCATCTCTATGTAGTCAGACTCTTCCTCTTCCTCAGAAGCTTCCTGAGCAGGGAGCTCCAAAGCTTCTGCTACCTTTCTTATAAAGGCATAATGGGAGGCAGGGTGCCCAGAGGGACGAAGAGGAGATTCAGGGTCCAGGTGTTCTGGTGAAACCTCAGGCTCGATGGGCTCATAAAAATCGTCCTCCTCTTCTTACCACTCCTGATCATAAAAAGGTTCAGACCCAAATGAACCAGAGGGAAGTGCAGTACCTGGTGTTTGAACCATTGAACACTGACCCGGTTCACCTGAACCGGCTTGCAGAGACTGGATAATTTGAATGACTTTCGCCAGTTCTTCTGCGGCTGGCGGTTCTTTTTTTTTTTTTTGCTGCAGGCATTTCAAGGCCTGAGTCAGTGGCTCTTTTCCCTGTGGAGGTTTCGCCCTGGCCCGAGAGCACCACCTCTGATTACACCGGTTTATCTTTGGTAGTGGAACCGGACCGACCTTCTGTGTCGGTTGACTTTTCAGCCATTCTCTCCTGCAGTCTATTCAACTGCCTATCAAGCGTAGACTGAGAGAAATTTTCACAGATTTCACAATCTGCCTGAAGGTGGTCAAACCCAAGGCAGTGAACACAAACGAGATGCGGATCAGTTTTAGCAAATGGTTCACCGCAATTGGTACAATGCTGAAACTCTGTGGGACCAGTTCTTTTCTTGGGTGTCTGTGACATAACAACAACCAAGAAATTTTTTTTTTTTTTAACACTTATCCACAGTGGGTGGTTTATACCCAGATAAGAGAAGATATTTGGTAAACAGCCAGTTTAGCAGCTGAGGAGAAAACTGAGAATAAATTTGGTTTTCTTTACCAAAAGTCTACCGATCCCTCAAATAGTAAATTTACAACACAGACTAAGAATTTTATCTCAAAAGATAAGAAGAAATCTTTGCTTTCCTCCCGGGTTGCAAAAAACTATCAGAAACCGAAAAACTTACTGGAAAGTAGACACCCTAGTCTAGTCTAACCTGTAACCGAAGGACAGAGGTTTGAAAATTAAACTAAAATAAACAGTGGTTATAAAAACCAACAAAACTTGTACTTCAAATGAAGGAGCTGAGGAGAGATCTCAGAGGCCACTTCACAGGCAGGCAGAGGAAAGAATCTGGCAGTTACATAGAATGTACCAGGGACAGTGGTTTGAAAACCGAGCTCAAGCCTATTGATCATTCCACTATAAGCATATAGGCTTTAACTCTTTCATCTCCGGGGCAGTTCAAGTGGCAGGGCTAACTGCATTAGTCAGAATACAGTGAGACGTCCTGGGGTTTGAATTATGAAAGCTAAAGAGGGCCTGGAAGTCAGGATAGCAGGTGCAGCAGACAACTCCAAAGCCTTCCTCCAATACAAAAATTGAAGGAGGAAGGTCAAGGAGGGGACTGGACCTCTATAAAAAGGGGAACAGGGAAGGAACCACTGAGAGAGACAGAGTTGACAGCAGAGATGCTGAATGAATACACTGCTTCAGCATTCACCATGGGGCCTCCAGGGGAGGGATAGGGCTCATTGGTAGGACCCACTACATCCAGAGCAGCCATCATGCAGCTTGCAGACATCACATCCACTCTGGCAGTAACTACCTGGTGAAGATCAAGCCAGGTAAATCCCCAAGGGGCAAATGGGGCACATCCTAGGATCATAGTGGAGCTAAGGGAATAATCAGCAGGGCTACCTGCAATATTTCAGCATTCTGTTTGGGAAAATGTGATGTCAAAGGACTGAAAACTGGCCAAGGGGATTCCCATCTTCAAGAAGGGAGCAAGAGGGAGACCCCAGCAACTACAGGATCTGTGAGCGATTTTTGCTGGGTAAGGCCCAGGAAGCCATTATCAAGGGCAGAATAATGTAGCACTTGGTACAGGCAGCGGTCCTTGTCCCCTCTCAGTATGGCTTTATGAGGGGCAAAGTGTGCCAAACCTACCTGTACTCTACACGAAGGGGTGACAATGAAGGTGGACGGGGCAAGGATTTAGGCAACGTCTATCTGGATAAGGCCTCCGACACTGTGGCACACGGTAAGTTCCTGGGTAAAGCAACATAAAAAAAAACATACAAATTGTTGGCAGATAAGGACCACGAGGCCCATCTAGTCTGCCTGTAAGCCTATCCTTGCTTGCGGTCTTTGACCCCACTTGGTCAGCAGCTATCTCCTTTTCTTCCCACCCAAGGGACCCCTTATGGCTGTCCCATGCATGTTTGAAGCCTCCCAATGTGTATGCGCCCACCACCTCCTGTAGCAGATTGTTCAATGAATCCACCACTCTTTCTGTGAAGAACAACGTCCTCCCAGTCCCCCTTATCCTGCCCCCCTCTATTCTCATATCAGCACCCCTCTATTCTCATATCAGGCCCCCTCATTTTCGTATGTCTCCGATATTGAAAGATGCCACCCCCCTGCACCTTGTCTTCTGCCTTTAAGGTACCTGAAGGTCTCTATCATATCTCCTTGCTCCCTTCTGTCCTCCAGGGAGTACATACTGAGGTCCTTTAGTCTCTCCTTGTATGTTTTCTGGTGCAGGTCGTATACCATCCTTGTCGCCCTTTGCTGGACTGCCTCCGCCTTTCAATGTCCTTTTGAAGATGCAGCCTCCAAAACTGTTTAATGTCTACATTAGTGACATAGTGGAGGGGTTGGAGGGAAAGATCTGCCTGTTTACAGATGACACCAAGATCTGCAACAGGGTAGATACTCCAGAAGGGGTGGAGAAAATGAGGAGAAACCTAAGTAGACTGGAAAACTGGTCTAAGGTGTGGCAACTGAGGTTCAATTCTAAGAAGTTAAGATAATGCACTTGGAATGCAGGAACCCAGGGGAGAGCTACAGGATAGGGGAAGAGTTACTAACAGTCCCCAGGAGGAAAGTGATCTCGAGATTATCATTTCTGATAACCGAAAAGTGTCACAGCAGAGTACAAAGACTGCAGCAAAAGCCACTGGCATGCTAGGGTGCATAGGCAGAGGTATCTATAGCATAAGGAGGGAGGTGGTGATGATTCCGCTTTATAAAACACGAGTGAGGCCTCACCTGGAGCACTGTACGCAGTTACACAGAAACATAGAATATGACTCAGCTTGACCTGGAGCTTTAGGTTCAATGTAGCTAAAGTCAAGGCGCTGAGGACGAAAAGTAGAGGCTGGATGTCCACATTGTGGGGGTGCTACTGTCGCTGCAATGGATGAAGAAAAGGCTTGTGGGGGGGTCATAACAGACAAGGGGATGAAATATGACGAACCGTATGCAGCCTCTGCCAAGAGGGCCAACCGAATGCTGTGGTACATCAAAAGACGGTGACCAGCAAGGTGGGGGAAGTTATCCTGCCACTCTGCAAGGTCCTGGTCAGGCTCCACCCGGAGTACTGCATGGAGTTTTGGGCTCCTCAGCTAGACGTAGTTGAGAGGGTGCAACACAGGGCTCACAAAATGATAAGGGGTATAGAAGGCAAAAACTAAGAAGAGGGGCTGGTGGCTTTTAAAGCAGAACTACAACAAAAACATATTTTTCCAAAAAAGCTAGTTTCCGCTACATTAATAAAAATATTAGCATACCTGTCAAATCTACTTTTCTTGCTACCTGACAAGTTTTTATTTTATTTTTTTTTTAATTTTCTCAATCCTAACCCTTACCAGGTTTACAATGGTATTTATATGCAAAACGTGGCAATCATCTTTTTTTTCTAGAGAAAAAAATAAATTAAAACATTTACAAAGCCGGCCCATCAGTGCAGCAGCTATATTTCCGCTTGCAGCGCCGGTGACCCACGTTCGGGAGCAGACCCGGGTCACTAGAGGGCCGGCCAGGGGAAGAAGGCTCGAGTGTCTGACGACTGCCCGCTTCTCTCCAGGAGGGGAGGGAGGAGGGTGGGGATGCAGTCCAGTGCCTGCTGACTTCCGTGAAGACCAGAGGTATAGCAGTGTGCTGACTGAGGGGCGTGGCGGCCATTGGCGAATGCCTAGACATCATGGCACGCCACGCCTCTGGGGAAAAAAAAAGGGACAATCTCTCCACCGTTCGACCAGATGATGTTCATCCAGTCCCCCCGCTGCCATGAATGCACTGGTCGGGCCCCAGACACCACCTCAGCAGCACCTGAGGGGCCAAGATGGCCCGCACCGGTGCTTTTCTCCTCGAAGGGGAACCCATCCGGTGAAGGGTTACACTGGATTACCCAGAGGGTGGCTGCCATGTGAGGTGGTGGACGGTGGCAATGGGTGGGGGCACAAGTGAGTGGAGTGGGAGAGACCATAGATGACCCGAAGGAGAAGCCGACAGGGAGGATAAAAACAGAACACAAAAAAAAAAATTTTTACAAAATACTAACATTTTGCTGGAACTAGAACACTTTACCACCAAAAAAAACTGGAAGGTACCGGGAATCTTTTATAGTAAAAAAAAGGTAGGGTCAAACTTTTTACCCAGTTTCATTGCACTGCTGCTTTACTGCTGGTCACACTGTAGAAAAGGAAGCTGAGAGGGGACATGATCTCAGTTTGCTGCATACTCAAAGGGTATCGGGCAGACTGACCAGGCAGAGATGTCTGATATAGTGTCCCCGGCAGGACTTGGGGACATGCCCTGAAGATCAGATGTGGTATATTCAGGGGTAATGCTAGGAAGCACTTCTCCCAGGGGCGGTGAACCTATAAAACACCCTGTCAGCAGAGACAGTGGACATGAACACAGGCAGACCTTCAATGTAATCCAGGACAAGATTCTGTTTACCATATGAATCACTGGATACCCTGTGTAGCAAAGTGGGTAGGGAACCCCTGTAGGTTAGTACCTTTACACAGCAAACAGTACTCTTATATACCTGCTTATGAAGCAGGGGGTGGAGAAGTCATTTCCATTCTTAAATGACTCTATTTCAAAAATGTAAAATGGGCTCCTGCCATCTGAGACAGGGGTAGTGCGGTGCTGCTGAATTCATTTTTTTTTGCTAACCGGGTTAGGCCCACTAGGCACCAGTGCCTATTTTCAGGGGTGACTTGGGAGCAGTAGGGTGGTTAAGTGACTTACTCAGTCACACAGAATGCAAGTGGAGGTTGTGAGAATCAAACCCAGATCTGATACATGTTCCAGCTCATTCACAGCTTGTTACTCTAACATCTAAGCTATACTGCCAGCCCTTTCAGTTTTTAGTGACGTTTATACTATACCTCACAGAAACGAAGAATCTATCTGTACACTGGCCTATCCTGTCTGCCTGTTCCTACCTATGTAATGCTGAATGACAGAGTCCTAGAGGCTCCTTAGTTCCCCCCCCCCCTTCTGGTTGGGCCTGCACCAAGCCCTTGTACTGTAGCTATCCTACCGTTGTTTTAACCCCACCACTAATCTCAGGCCACCTCCTTTGGCAGCGTATTCCAACCCTCCATAACTCTCTCTGTGAAAAATAACTCCCTGGTATCTCTCTTAAACTCCTCTGCCCATCAGCTTCATGGAACAGCCCCTGGTGCTTGTGTTCCTACTCAGTCAGAACAGTTCTCTGCTGTCCACTTTATTTATCCCATGGAGGTATTTGTAAGTTTCAGTCATGTCCCCTCTCTTTTCTTCTCGCTTCGGGCATGTACATCTTCAGATCTGCCAACCTCTCTTCCTACACCTAGCTTCACCTGAACTCTTTCCTTCTAAGACTGCTTGAAAGGCAGAGTAGAGAAACTTACCAGAGCAAGGGAAAAGGATTAAGACTTATTTTGGCTAAGCAGATTTACTGTGTGGTGGTGTTTTTTAATTTTTACTCACAGGGATTGCTACTGTTTGTAGCTAACATTTCATTGTTTTATTTTTCTCTGTAGCAAAGTGTTTCTTACAGCGTATATCTTCTCTGAAATTATTACAGGTGGTGCTTTACAGGTTTTACAGTTTTATCTAACATTAGGATAAGCTTTTAGGGTTACTACATTTGTTGTTGACTGATTTGTTTCTGCTCTTACCTCCTTGTTCTTTCGTCCGTGGTTCTTTTTCGGCAGGGGAAGGGCCCAACCACCCATCCCCATCCCCAACCACCCCACACTACACTCCTTTTTTAAGGTACCACAGTTGTGACATTTCCTGTGGCAGAGCAGGAAGGGGTGGATCAGTGGCGCCTCCACAAGGTGAGCTCATTTACAGGGGTACTAGTAATTTAACTTGTTATAACAAGTTAAACAAACCACAATCAAACCAATACTTGCATTTTTTTTTTCTTTTTTTTTTCCCCTTCTAATTACTCTGACTAGGTTATAAACCCAGCAACTTATCTGGAATGGATATCATTAACTGCAGGTACTGTGGAACAATTTTCAGAAGGACAGTCTTACAGGATTTAGGACACTGTCCTACATGCTGGGCCTTTGGAAATCTTAGGGCTCAGCTCCGGGCAGCATGGGCAGAGATTGCACACCTCAAATTTCATATTCAAGAGGAAATACATTATAAGAACCACCCGCCATTTCTCCAGCATCCAACAGAAAAACCTCGACCGCAGAGGGTAGTTGGTCCAGGAGGTTGGCATGTGGTTAGGAGGGCAAATCGGTGCCCCATCACTCTCGCTCTCCAACATATTGCCTCCAAAACCACATAAACACTACAAACAGGTATCTGCCTCTATCTCTGAAATCAAACAAAGAGGCAGAAGACACTGCAGAGCAGGACACTGCAGCACAGGAGCTAGCACAACAAAACTCGCCCAAATCAGGAACCAAAACAAAAAAAGCAAAAAGGAAATCCAAAAAACTTCTGATCATAGGAGACTCCATGATTCAGGGAGTTGATACCCATCTCCAGCCAGGGGTAATGGTCAGATGTCTCCCAGATACATCAGCATGGAGAGACACTGACCGCATTTCTAAAATTGTTCACAAAGCAGGAGAAAACATTGATGTCCTAGTACACATAGGGACTAATGATCTCGCCAGCCGGTCAGTTGTGGAGACCAAGGAACACCTGACCAGGCTGGGCGACAAACTATCATCTATTTTGTCCGGCATCTCCTTCTCTGAGATCCTGCCAGTCTGGGAGAGGGGAGCAGATGGACGGAAGGTCAGAGAAGGGGAGATAGGGGAGCTAAACACATGGCTCAAGGGCTAGTGCCAGGAAAAAGGACACAGATTTGTAGGGAACTGGCAACAGTTCTGGGAGCGAAAGTTCTTTAAATTTGATGGACTGCATCTGACTAAGGAGGGAATCAGTGCATTGGGGCAGAAGTTTGACGTCTTTGGAGAATATTTAAACTAGCAAACGGGGAAGAGGGGTGCAGCACCCCATACGTCGAATGGGAAGAACACCCCACCCCCCCAGCTAGTGGTCAAACAGGGATTCAGCATGTTTGCGGTTCATTTGCATCACCAGGTAAGAAAAAAGGTTTGTCTCCCCATACGACGCACAGGGGTAATGCCAAACTTCACCCAACAACCAACACACCAAAATCTGGCCAATGGAAAATCATGTACACAAATGCTCACAGCCTGAGAAATAAGATCCCAGACCTGCAGGCAAAATGTCAGAGGCTAAACTGGACATAGTAGCAATTAGTGAGATGTGGTTTACCAGTAACCACACTTGGGAGACTTCAGTACCTGGCTATGTATTGTTCAGAAGAGACCAAGGCGCAAAAAGGGGGGGAGGAGTGGCCCTGTATGTCAATGAAAATATCAAAGCTACAGAAATTCAGAATACACATAAGGAGCCAGAAGAACTGTGGGTCACCCTGGAAACAGGAAATGGGACAGCCATAAGAACTGGGGTTGTCTACAGGCCCCCAGACCAGGGGGAGGACATAGACACATTACTGTTAGAAGATATACAAAACATGACAGCTAAAGGGGAGGTTCTGATAATGGGAGACTTCAACATGCTGGTTACAGATTGGTCAATACCAGCAGGAACATCTGCCAGAACTAGACACATATTGGATTCCCTGCAGGGGGAGGGCCTCAAACAACTGGTACAGCAACCCACAAGAGACAGGGCTATCCTAGATCTAGTACTGACTAACAAGGAAGGGATCACAGATCTCCAAGTAGAAGGTCACCTGGGGGCCAGTGACCATCACATGGTATGGTTCAATTTGGCTACTACATCTAAATCATCCTATTCCAAGGCAAAAATATGGGACTTCAGAGGAGCTGACTTTGATAAGATGGCCAACAGAGTTAAGCTAGCCCTGGCAAAAAGAAACACAGGTGAGGGGGTACAGGCAAAGTGGGCAAGCATTAAGGATGCAATAGTTGAAACAACATCCCATTGTGTTAGACAGAAAAGGAAGTGCAAAAGAAGAAGGAAACCACTTTGGTTCTCAAATACAGTAGCAGAAAAGGTCAGAGCCAAAAGGCTGGCCTTCAGGAAATATAAGGGAACACAGCTGGATGAAGATAGGGAGGCATACCAAACTGCCCTAAGGGAAGCAGGGAAGGCAGTAAGGCAGGCAAAGTCCCAAACTGAGGAAACACTAGCACGAACAGTAAAAGAAGGTGACAAGACTTTCTATAGATACATTAGTGAAAGGAGAAAGTCCAGAGGGGTATTGCTTAGCTTAATGGAGAAAAGGGAGCATGTGAGGAGGAGGACCCTGTAAAGGCATCTATCCTAAATAGATACTTTTGCTCAGTATTTACTGAAGAGAAGGTAGGGCAGGGCCCACAGCTCAGCATCATGGACACGGGGGAGGGAGGTGAGCACTACTCCTTCACAAAAGAAAGGGTCCTACAAGAGCTTGCTAAGCTCAGGGTGGATAAGGCAATGGGACTTGATGGCATACATCCCAGGGTACTTAAGGAGCTAAAGGTGGAACTAGCAGAGCCATTAGCAGAACTATTTAGTGAGTATCTGAGCACAGGAGAGGTCCCAGAAGACTGGAGAAGGGCTCATGTGATCCCGCTCCACAAGAGTGGTAGCAGGGAGGAGGCAGAGAACTACAGACCAGTCAGTCTTACCTCAGTAGTGGGCAAGATTATGGAGGCACTCCTTAAGGAAAGGATAGTGCAACACCTGGAATCCATAGGGGCACAGGATCCAAGACAGCATGGGTTACAAAAGGAAGGTCCTGTCAAACTAATCTCATAGATTTCTTTGACTGGGTAACCAGAGTGGTGGACCAAGGGGAGCAGTTGATGTCGCCTACCTTGACTTCAGCAAAGCTTTTGACACTGTTCCACATAGAAGATTGATAAATAAGCTGGGTAGGCTCGGGTGGGTGAAGTTGGTTAACTGGGTGGCAAACTGGTTGACGGGCAGAAAACAGAGAGTGGTGGTAAATGGTATACAGTCAGAAGAGATGCAAGTCACAAGTGGGGTACCTCAGGGATCAGTTCTGGGGCCAGTCCTCTTCAACATCTTCATTAGTGACCTTGCAGATGGACTAGAGGGTAAGGCTTGTCTGTTTGCAGATGACACCAAGATCTGCAACAAAGTAGATGATCCAGATGGGGTTGGCGGAATGAGAAGAGATCTGGATAAACTAGCAAAATGGTCAGAAGAGTGGCAACTGGGATTTAACGCAAAGAAGTGCAAGATCATGCACATAGGGAAGAGAAACCCTGAAGCCACCTATAGGCTGGGAGGGGAGTTGCTAGCAGTCACAAAGGAAGAAAGAGACTTGGGCATCATCATCACTGATGACCTGAAATCATCCAAGCAGACCTCTAAAGCAGTAGGTAAGGCTAGGGGGGTGTTAGGGTGTATTAGTAGGGGTATCACAAGTCGTAAGAGGGAGGTAATAATCCCTCTTTACAAGACACTGGTTAGGCCCCATCTGGAGTACTGCGTGCAGTATTGGAGGCCACACCTTCACAAGGACATTAACCAAATTGAGGCAGTCCAGAGAAGGGCAAGCAAAATGGTGCAGGAATTGCATCAGAAGACATATGAGAACAGATTAACAGAGCTCAATATGTATACCCCTGAGCAAAGGAGGGAGAGAGGTGATATGATCGAGGCATTCAAACACCTTAAGGGCATTAACAAGGTGAAAGAGTCTAACATGTTTAAATATAAGAAAAATAGCAGGACAAGAGGACACAGCATGAGATTAGAGGGGGCCGATTAAGGGGGAATGTGAGGAAATTCTTTTTCACAGAAAGGGTGGTGGATGCATGGAATGGCTTACCACAAGAAGTGGTGGCTATGAATACAGTGCAGGGCTTCAAACAGGCATGGGATAGGCATAAGGGAGCAATACAAATGACTATGAATAGATAGGCCACTGACAGAGCAAAGGCCGATGGCACATTTATAAGGTAGAAAAAGAAATGGGCAGACTGGATGGGCCTTGCGGTCCTTATCTGCCGTCAACTTCTATGTTTCTATGTTTCAGTCAATGGATCGTCCTGGATATCCTCCTCTGCACTGCCTCCACTCTATTCTGATCCGTCTTCAGATGTGGACTTCAAAACTGCACACAGTACTCCAGGTGAGGACAAACCAATGATCTACACAGTGGCAGCCTTTATCCTGCTGGAGATCCCCTTCCTATGCACTGGAACATCCCATTTGCCCTACCCACCACCCTACTGAATTGTGCTAATGCCTTCAGATTGTCTGAAATTACTAATCCCAAATCCTCTTCCTCTGTGATGCTTTCCACTGCTACCTACCCCCTTCAATATTCAGTGGTAGAATTTCTTGCCCCTATGTGTATCACCTTGCACTTCTACTTTTTTCTTCAGCGGAGCATAGCTGATACACTGACTGTGTTTTCTTAATGGCATATAACAGGTACTTTTTGCTCTTCTTAAATTTGATTATAGAGTTATCATCACTTTGGAGTTATTTCACCTTGTACTTCTTGGCATTCAACTGCCATATTTTTGACATTTCCACTCCATCACGGCCCTCCTTCATACTGTAATTTAAACACCCTCTTCACTCTCCACCTGGCTAAAGATCTTAGTATTACATATAAAAAGGTACATCTTGACCTGAATCCCTACCTTGGTGTTGCAGATCATTTCAATCAATCGAAAATAACAGAAGTTAATGGGACATTTCTCCGGAAACAGTGATGAAACTACCCTATTTTGACAAGGTACCACAACAGTATGTATTATCACTGGAGCCCCAGAGGGACCCTCTACTTCCCCCATCCTGTACTCTCATCTCCCTGGTCACTGCAGGGTGGCATGTCTGCTCCTTTTGCCAAAGTATTCATTTTGGAGTTTCAGGGGGTGCTGCGCTGCAGAGGCAGCATGCGTAAACTCTGTGGAGATGGAGTAAGACAATCCACTGTCCCACAGTAGCAGCATCTCCTCTGGTAAACCGCCTGACATGGGAAAGTATAGTTACGTAAGAACTTATCGTGACAGTAGATTTTCGAGAGAGGCTCTTGCAGTAGGTAATAACCATTAGGACTAGAGCCACCAGGTGCTAGGACCACATGGAAAACTTTTGCTAGCAGTGTTTGGTGAGGGTCCCCACACCCACTCTCCAGTTCTACCACCGGAGACCTAAGAAGGTGCGACAGGAGAATGGATTGGGCTCCTGGAGCCAAAAGAAAGGCTAGAAAGAAGTAGCCGCAGAAGCAGGGGGAAGGTACTTACTACAAGAGCCTCTCTCGAAGATAGTACAGTTACGTAAGAACTTACTGTAACAGTAGATCTTCGAGAGAGGCTCTTGCATTAGGTATTCACATATAGGACTGACCCGCCAGGCGTCAGGACCCATGGAAAAATTTCTAGCTAGCAGTCTCTGGCGGGGGACTGCCACCATGTCAGGTGACTGACGTCATGCGACGTCAGTAAAAAAAGGGGCGGTCCCCCACGCCTGCCTTCCAGTTCTTTCCCGCCATCGGCTTGTGAAAGTTCCTCGAGGTAGAGTTCAATGCTAGTCAAGTCATTCGTCGGTCTAGTTTTCGGACTTTTCTACCTCGTCTTTTTCTCTTTTTCTCAATTAACTGATCGATTCACTGTGTATGTCATCCCCGACGCCTTCCGAATCGCATAACCATAAGTGCAACTACATAACTGTGCTATCTTACTTCGAGAGGGCTCTTGCAGTAGATTATAACCATTAGGACTGAGTCCCAAGCAATGGAAGTCAGACAAAGACCGAGAAACATGGGAGGCAGGAAAGGTCTGCAGTAGGTACAGAATTAAGACAGGAGACCCTGAAGGACAGCTAGTTCAAAGCCCTGTCCTGCACCTAGAAGCAATCTCCAGACTGTAATGCTTAGTGATGGCGTGGACACAGCTCCAAGAGGCTGCCGCACAAATGTCTGTGGCAGAAACATTTCTGAAACAGGCAGTAGGTGCAGCCATGCCTCTGGTTGAGTGCCCTTTAACTTCCCCTGGGAGTGGCTTGTAAGACTTCTGATAACAAAACAAAATTCAGTTTGCCCCACCGGCCCAGCGGTTGGATTTCCACTTGCAATGCTAGTGACCCAGGTTCGGGAACAGATCCGGGCCGTCAGAGGGCCAGCCGGGGGGGAGAAGGACAGAGTGTCCGACGACTGCTCGCCTTCTCCAGGGGGGAAGGGGTATAGTGTTTGGCTCAATGCGGACATCTAGTGGTGGTTGGGTGTACCATGCGAGCCAGCACCATAAGTAGGCTCAGGGGCGGGGTGGACGCTGGCCATCATTGCACGTCCCTGCCCCTGCATAACTGGGGAAAAAAATAACGCCACCGGCCGCCCTAGATGAAGCCCTCCCTCGGCTTCAATTAGCCTCCAGGATGGCCCCTTCAACCTATCCCATCATTGCGGTACCTTTGAGGGAGTGGTGCTGCACTCCGCCCTGGGGGGTAAGCCAGGGGGTATCGAAGGGGCACATCCGATGTGGAGGTGGGAGCAAGGGTCCGTGACCGGACGGAGGTTCCTGGTAGCTGGCGGCAACAAAAAGCATAATAAAAAAAAAAAAAGTTGGTTTGCCAACCATTTAGACAAACACTGTTTGGAAACTGCAGTGCCTTCTCTCTCTTGGGTGCAAAGGAAATGAAAAGCTGATCTGTTTTGCAGACTGATTTAGTCTGGTTCATATAGTAACACAAAGTTCTGTGCACACTGAGAGAGTGCAGAATGGCCTCCCCCTGGTCAGCGTGCTCAGGATAGTACACTGGTAAGTGTATCATCTGATTCAAAGTAAACTCAGAAACTATCTTTGGTAGGAACTTAGAATTTGTACACAGAGCTACCCGGTCTCTGTGGAAAATCAAATAAGGCTCTTTACACATGAGGGCCTGAAGCTCGGAAATCTGAGCAGAAGTGCTTTCCAAGAAAGAAAGCGCAGGTCGCAGCTCACGGCTGGTTCAAAGGGAGGCAAAGTGAGCTTTTCGAGAATAAAATTTAGATCCCACGGAGGAACAGGGTTCCTGACCGGGGGATTCAGGTGAAGAATTCCTTTCAGAAAGGTTCTGGAAACCTCCAACTGAGCCAGAGTTTTGCCATCCACTGGAGTGTGGCAGGCAGAAATGGCAGGCAAACGGACCTTCAGAAAAGAGTAACAAAGGCCAAGGTCAGAGAGGTGCAGCAGATACTCCATAACCTGTGGGACCGGGGCAAGAGTAAGGGTCCCAATCCTTGGATGTAGCCCAAATGGAGAACCTCTTCCATTTCATAGCATATATGGTTCTTGTGGATGGCTTTCGGGCCTACGCAAGGACCTGTGCAACTCTGGAAGAGTCCCCAAAGCATGCAGCAGCTATGTCAGCAGGTGTCACGTGTGAAAGTGAAGGGACTTGAGACTTGGATGTAGTAGCCTGCTCTGATCCTGGGTCAGCAGGTACTGGCAGAAGGGTAGCAATACTGGAAGCTCCACCAACAACCGCTGGAGCAGAGGGAACCAAATTTGGTGAGGCCAATGAGGGGGTGATCAGAATCATGCGAGCCTCTTCTGCCTGTAGCTTCCAAAGTACCCTATGCAGAAGTGGGAAGGTGTACAAGAACCTCCATGTCCAGCAGAGAGACAGCGCATCTCACCAGAAAACACCAGGCTCGGGAATGAGCGAGCAGAAACTGGGTAGTTTTGCATTGGATGGGGAGATGAACAGATCTAGATCTGGACAACCCCAAAGACTGAACAGATCCTCAACTACTGATTGTCTAAGTTCCCACTCGTGCAGCTGAGACTGTCCGCCATGACGCTGTGAACTCCTGGGATGTGCACTGCCGTCAGCTGGATGCTGGGCTGAACTGCCCAATACTACACTCGCATCGCTTCCCTGCAAAGGGGGTACAATCGTGTGCCTCTCTGTTTGTTCAGGCACCACACCACACTCACACTGTCCGTCTGGACAAGGAGTGTGCCTGAGCGGAGGAGGGGCTGAAAGGCCTGAAGGGCGTACAGCACCACGTGCATCTCTAACACACTGATGTGCAGAGAGGGCTCCCACTGAGAACCAGGATCCCAGAATCCTGTGATCCCCCAGATGAATGCCCCAGCCCTAGCCGGAAGCATCCGTTGTCAGGGTTTGGGTAGGGAAGGGAGACTAGAAAGGAGCCCCTTGACAGAGACTGCTCAGATACTGCCACCACAGGAGGTCCCAACACATGGGGTTGGATACCAGGATTCTGTGATCTATGTCGTCTGATCTCTGGTCCCACTGCACTCTCAGTGTCCACTGCATAACTTGCATGTGGAGCCTGGCTAGAGGAATAGTGGGAATAGCCGCGGCCATGAGACAAAGTAGGCGCAAGAGGGACCGGGCTGTGGTCCATCGGCTAGTTGCCACTTGGTTGGCCTGCTGTCGCAAGGTCTTCGCCCTATCCAAGGGGAGGAAGGCCTGACCCTGAGCTGTATCCAGCACCACCCCAATAAATTGGAAGAACTGTGAAGGAATAAGGTGGGACTTGGGATAGTTCACCATGCTGAAAAAGGTCTAGGGTAATGGACAAAGAGGCTACCAGGCTGTCCCTCGATGGTGCCGACAGAAGCCAGTCATTGAGGTCTGGAAACACAAACAGACCCTAGTGGCATAATGCCGCTGCCACCACCACTAGGCACTTGGTGAACACCTAGGAGCTGAAGAAAGGCCAAAGGGGAGTGCTTGAAACTGAAAATGTTCCCCCTGGAAAGAAAACCAGAGGAAGCGGCAGTGGGGGGGGAAAGATTGGAATATGCAGGTAAGCATCCTGCATATCTAGGGCACAGAGTCAATGTCCCTGGTGAAGTAGTGGTAACAGACCTAGCAGGGTCAGTATTGCAAAATCTTTAGTACTCACGTACAGATTGAGCATGCTGAGATCCAGGATCAGACGGCGGTCTCCCGTCTATTTGGGGACCAGGAAGAAGTGGGTGTAATATCCCCTTCCCACCAAGTTACGAGTAACAAGCTCTATGGCAGATTTTTGCAGAAGAGCCTGTATTTCCTCTCTGATGAGAGGAATGTGATCTTTTTGGTAGTGAGAGAGTCCTGGAGGATTTCTTGGAGGTCTTTCTGTGAATTCTATGGTGTGGCCTTGAGCGACTAGCTGAAGGATACACAAGTCTGTGGTGTTCACCTCCCATCTGGTTAGATGTTTAGTGAATCTGCCCCTACCGGTTCCTCCTGAGCTGACGGCGGAGGCTGGGGGCCCTGCCGCAAGTCAGGAAGCGGAAGGGTTGGGTGGGGAAGCGATGCCCCGGAAGCCCGCTGTGACTTGACTGGAGGAGTGGCCGGTGCTGAAGGAGCCCAATGTTTGGTCTGACATCGGGAGGGCTGTTGCCTGTTTTGATGCCTTTGCTGGCAATGAAAAGGCTGCTTAGGCTTGGAGTTGAAACGATATGGACTGGACAGAGTGCAAGGCTTTGCCACTGTCCTGTAACTCAGTTATGATGTCTTTGACTTCACCCTCAGAGAGAACTGGACCTCTGAAGGGGGCATCCTGAATGGCTGCATGGACAAATTGGGCCAATCCAGATACCCACAGCCAGGAGTACCGATGCATGCTAACAGCAGTAGCGGTGCTCCAACTGGAAGCATCTATGGCATCATATGTAGTCCTTAGGGAATGTCAGCAGGAGATGTCTGCTGCCCAGACCATTTTAGCAATCTTAGTTTTCACCTTGGAGTCAGACAAGGCCTTGAACTCTGACTTAAGCTGACCTAGGATAGATTTCTGGTACACGGATCATGTGTGCCAGACCATTCAGAGCTCTGAGGGCCAATGTGGTAGACGAACAAACTTTACGTCCAAACTGCTCTATTTGCCTTGACTCCTTGTCAGAAGGGGGGGTGCTCATATGCTTTGGCTTAGCTGTATGGTCATGGGCCACAGAGTCCATCTTAGGATGAGAACTGAGGTGGTCTTTGCCCTCGGGGTCCAATATAATCTGTTAGCCTTCTTGGCGAACGTGGCCACTGACGAAGGCTGCTGCCAAACTGTGGAGGCCAAATCCTCATGCAGGCCTATCCACGGAGGAATGAGAACTGGAGACAGCTCTGGCATGTCTAGGTGCTCTGCCAGTCTCTTACATTGAGGGTCTTGGTCCTCTGTCTTCCACCCATTTCGCCTCTGAGAAAGAGGGATCCTCTGGGGGGGACTTGGGATCCTCAGAGGGAGGGGTCTCAAAGCCCGAAGCAGAGGAGGTGGAACAGTCAAAGTCCAATGAAAGGCTTCTGTCCGGGAACAGAGCCTGTAGAAGAGGGATCTCCTTAGAGGAGACTGTGAGGCCCCTATCGTTGCCTGCTACTGGGGTAGGGTATGAGGCATGGCCTGAGGCAGAAGGACAAGAATCCACTGGTGAAAGGACCTGGGCGTGGGTTCCAGTCGGACCGGCAGGGAGGCCACGAGAGGCTGGCGGTCCAATTCAGAAACCAGCTGGGACTTGGTCTCGCTCCACCAAGACTGAAGCGCTGCCCTAAAGTCCGCCTGAGGTTGAGGAGCTGGAGGAGGGGGCGGAGGAGGCTGGTACATGGGCGAGTAACCTGGAAAGTGATAAGCCGGCATAGAATAACCATGTGTCGGGTAATGATAGCCCAGAGTACCATAGCTGGGAGAGGGATAGCCTGGCGTAGAATACCCTGGTGTGGGGTATCCTGGCATCTGGTACCCTGGTAGCAGATACCCAGGAGAGGGGTAGTGAGGCGCAGGGAAGCCTGGCATTGGAATTCCAGACAAAGGCCCCGATGGCGAAGCTGAGAGTCCTGATGGAGGCCCTGACAGCAGATAACCCGATGGAGGGGCCGAGGGACCTGACAGGGGGCCCCGACAGAGGGTAGAAAGGGTCTGGTAACATCAGGTCTTATGCCGGACCCACCGGAGGAAGTTCTGGCATTGGCCCCAATGGGGCGGAGGGTCCCACCGGGGTCTGGGGCAGTGCAACGGGCCCAGATGGGGGAGTCTGTGGTGCAGGAGTCATTTACTCCCAAGGGAGGTCTGGCACTGGGCATTCCGGCTCTGGCACCTGGGTGGTGTCAGGGGACGCTCCCCCAACTCCGGCTCAGGAAGATCAGGTGAGCCAGGAGTCTCCACCAAAGGAGGTGGGGAAGAAGGATCCCGCAAGGGAGAACCCTCTGGGGAAGGCTGCAGCCGAAGCGGCAGCTGGCGTTGATCCAGCGGATCAACTTCAGGCTTGTTATTGGGTCCCAATGCAAGCGCCATGGCTGGGCGGACGCCAGAGAAGCTGGCATGCAGCTAATCAGCCTGGGCTGGGTGGTTGTCAGAGGAGCTGACGACCAACTTTTCAGCCACGACACTATAACTGGACCTGGGGGTTTTGAGAGGTCTAAGAGTAGTGGAGTTCTCCAGAACTCCAGAGACACCAGCCTGAACCACAACCAGCTCAAGTGGGGGGAACCAAGGGCTGCTCCGTGGAGGAGGAAGCGGACTTGGCTGGTGAAGCGTTACCTGCGTTAAAGGGAGGCCACTCGGTGTCTGCGGCTCCCAAAGGAGGCTGGGAAGGAGACCGACTGAGGTCCTGGTGCTTCTCCTTGTCCTTCTTCTTCTTGTGGAAGTCGGATGAGGAAGACAATCCCCACAGCTTCCACAGCTCCTTTTCCATGGAAACCATCTTCAGTTTAAGAACATAGGCTTCCAGGACCTGTTGGTAGTGTTGCCGTGTGGCCTGGTTGAAATTCTGGCAGATCTCACAGTCCTCGGTCTTGTGCTCGGGTCCCAGGCAGAAAAGACAAAGGGAATGGCTGTTCTTATGAGGGAGCTGTGTGCCACAGGAATCACACTTGTTCTTATATATTTATGAATTGGCGAGCAAAAGGACTATTGTCTACATAGCTCTGTATTACCTATGATACCTATGATTATGCGACTTGGAAGGCATCGGAGAAGACATACACGAAAAAGATTTACTTTTCTAGAAATACAGAAAATAAAGAAAAAACGATGAAATACTCATCCAAAAATGGCAGCTGACTGAGAGACTACTGCTGTGGACTCTGGTCTATAATGCCGACCTCACCATGAAGCAAATGGGTCCATATCTAGCTGCACGGCAAAGCTATGGGATCAAATACTTCTTTCAAATGGTGGGGGCCACTGGATTGTTCCCCTTTGTTTCCCTGCGGGCCCAACATCATCTTCCCCAAATTGATTTTATATCATATTTGCATATTAAATCTTTCTTGCTCCCTCATGAGGAGTCTCTTTCGGCACTGACCGAAAACCCTTCTCAACTATTGCAATTAATTCAGGCCCACATTATGGGAGCTTCATCAGAGCATTTAATCAGCAAAACTTATAAGGCCCTCACAAAGAAAAGGGATTCTACGACCACCATCAGAGTTAGGTGGTCGGATGACTTAAAAGTCTAAATAAATGAGTCAGCATGGAATGACTCAGCCCTTCCAGCATTAAAAACTTTCTCCTCACCATACTGGACGGAATAAGTCTGGAAACTCTGGACACGTTTCTTCAGGACCCTAGCCCTTTTGGCCAAATATGGAGAAACAACAAGGGGAGAGTGCTGGAGGGGATGTAGTGCCGGGCAGGCAGATCAAAGCCATGTCTTCTGGCTTTGCCCGGGGGTGGTGACCTTTTGGTCAGAGGTACTGGGGGAATTAGAGGCAAGATACAGGACCTCGGAGCTGTTTACCCCAATATACATGTTAACATTTATAAAACCATCTGGGCTCCGAATAGATAAAAGTGTATTTAAACAAATTACTAAATTAAATGTAGCAGCCTATGAGACCATCACCAGACTATGGTATACTAAAAAGTCTCCATCTAAACAGACTTGGCTGACCCAAGCGAGGGAGATTTATCCCTTGGAGCGCCTTTCTGCCAGACTCCTAGATAGAACTGAGAAATCTGACACTCAATGGCGGAAATCGGTATCCTAGCAATTGCACCACTATGCTGATTTTGTCCCATAGTCACCTACATTAGAACAAGGGACACATATTTAAAAAGGCAACAAGAGACAAGGGGGATAAATATACAAAGATTTAAAAAATGGAATGCCTCAGGGCAGAACTCTATGGACTGAGACAAGTTGGGAATATGGGCTGAAACTCTGGGTTGGTGAAAGTAGGAGACTGTTTATTACGGTGGGGTGCAGATGGGGGAGGGGAGAATACAGCTACTTAAAAAGTGGAAACTACGACACCTTTTGCTGTAAAAGAACTAAGAATTTATGTTTATCCTTCCTGTATATTAATTTCATTCTCAACAAACCTGTCACTGTACCACAATGTATTCTACTATTTGTAAAATGTCTGAAAGAGCATGAAACAAATAAAAAATTAAAATAACAAAAATGGCGTTCGACTGAAGCAGCATTCTCTGCAAGGTCCGACGTGTGCAGGTTGACGATGGAAAAGAACTGGAGGGCAGGTGTGGGGACCGCTCACTATACAGCATCACGCTGACGTTTGTCACGTGACGTCAGGTGGGCGGTCCCTCGCCAGACACTGCTAGCAAATGTTTTCCGTGTGGTCCTAGCGCCTGGCAGCTCTAGTCCTAATGGTTATTACCTACTGCAAGAGCTCTCTTGAAGTAAGATCTGTGATTGATGCTGGACCAGACAACTGACACTGAGATGGGCAGGACTAGGGAGAAAAATAGAAAAAACAAGCAAACTTGGCCTGGTGTCTTGGATGATGGCTAGCAAATGCCCCCACACCAATGACACCCACGCTCCCCCACCACCACTTCCTCTAGGGTCACATAGGCCCTACCCATGACGAAACAGATCAGCCCTCAGACGACAGAGGCACTTGAGTGTATGAAGATGGACTGTGGAGGGCCACAGAGAGGGTTCGGTGAGCAGCACAGCCCAAGCAACCGAAAAGAGTAAGGCACAGGTGGGTATAGGGAAAAATATTTTTTTTGTCTATGAAGGAGATGCAAGCTGTCCTGGCCGTCACAGATGCTAAAGGTGTGTCAACCTGTGCAGAGACCCTGTGTTCACTTCCTCAGTTGCACCAATAGTTAAGGGACATGGATATACAGTGACTGAAAAAGTCAAAGTTAGTTTTTTAAAACAAAGATTCTGGGATGTCTTACTAGCGATGCTTACATTTCTAATCAGCTGGAACAAACTGGGTTTCTGTAATGGCAGGGATCTGACAAATTTCATTTTCTACAATTTCATCTTTTTTTTTTTTAAATCTTTGTTCTCCTTTGTATTAGAATCACCCTGCTGGTTCATGTGGCCATCTCGCAACCCCAATACATCCTTACATGCCCACCCCCCCACTGATGGAGCATGCAGTGTAGCTTCCCCTCTGGGGTGCTCCAATCCTATCAGGGGGTCATGAGGTGGACGGACAGGGCCAGAGTGTTCCTCAGCTGTTACAGCGAAAGCAACAACAATGCATACACAAAATTTCTGGGTGCCCACTGATACATAACCGTAGAAAAAGCAACAAAGTCACTCGCAGCCTTGAGCGTGAAGACCTTTTTCTGGCTCCATTTTACTGAGCTAAAACAAGCTACCTACTAAACTGTGGAGTTACATGACCTACATCTGAGGCCAGAACCTAGCTCACAGGTACACTTACCTATACAGAAACCAGACAACTGGAGATCTGCCCCCCCACCCCAGACCAAGGAAGAGGCAATAACAGCCTTGAAGTGCTGGGTACTGCAGTTTTGGAATAATTTAACTGCTCACTGAGGTAATACAATTACCAATCTTCACACTCAAGGCTGCGACTGACTTTGTTGTTTTTCTTGCAACTGTCATCCAGCAGGCTCCGCCTCACAAACACGGATGACGAGGACTCCAGGTGCATGAAGTGCCCTAACAAAGAGCCCTGTTGGCATCTTCTCTCTCACTCTGAGCGTCCATCTGTACTGCCCTGTCATCTCCCAGTGGCAGTGGCGCAGTGAGTCTTATAACTCATGTGACCTGGCACAGTAGAATGTCCCCATCTGCACCCTCCCACTGCACCAAGGGTCTAGCCCCCCCCTCCCCAATTCAATCAGTTTAATCAGCAAAACACCACAAACTTGACCCCCCCCCCCAGAATCTGATACAAACTGGGCAGAAAGCAATGGAAATTACCACACCTCAGAATTGAATCCGGGGATCAGACCATCTCATACTGGTTGCTTGTGATGTAGTGAGAAAGGCAGCAGGCTAGGAAAATCCCAATAAACTGTGGAGAGAAAAGAAAAATTATTAGAAAACTAGACTGAAGCAACCAATAAAGAAATTACCACAGGGGCCACAACACCATAAGCTGTGTCAACAGAATGGAGAGGTGTGTACAAGTGCCAGGTCAATGCAGTCATGTAGAGGCCCCACACACAGCTTAGTGGTCAGTAACTCCCTATCTTCTTGCATTTCTTCATTCTATACAGGCAATTTGGTTTTCCGTTTCTGTGAAACTACTGCAAATCTCAGATATTCATAGAATCATAGAATCTTGACATACGAACATATGAAACTGCCAGCAGAAAAAGGCCATTTGGTCTAGTGAGTCTGCTTAATTTTGCAGCTAGCACTCGTACTTTGCAGCTGCCCCTCCCACCCTACTTCCCTCCCTCCGTGCCCTCCCTTTTGCCCTATCCCACCCCCTCTTGAAGCGTCCCACTGTTTTACAGGCCACCACCTCTGCAGGTAGTGCGTTCCACTCTGCTACTACCCTTAAAAAAAATACCTCCTCCTTTTCCTCCTAAACCTTCCACCCTCCAATTTCATGTCATGACCCCAAGTGTTTCTCCCCAACCTCCCCTTGAACAGTCCCTCTGTGCCTGTCCTGTTTATTCCTCTCATGTACTTAAAGGTCTCCGTCATATTCCCCCTGTCCCTCCTCTCCTCCACAGAGTACTTGTTTAACTCCCTGTCTAATCTCATATGGTAACTCCCCCAGACCCTGGATCATCTTTGTAGTTCTGTGTTGCACCCCTTCCAGGAATCTAATGTTCCTCTTTAGGTAAGGGTGCCGAAACTGCACACAGTACTCCAAGTCGAGTCTGACCAGTGATATGTATAACGGCAGAATCACATCCCTCCTCCTAGAGGTTATACCCCTTGCAATACAACCCAGCATCTTGTTGGCCACTGCTGCTGCTTTCCTACACTGTGTCGAGTTGTTGATAATGAGCACCCCCAGATGTTTCTCCTCCTCAGTCACAGCTAGCTGCACCGCCCCCCCCTCCCCAGATGGTAGCTCCTCTTTGGATTCTTTGCCCCGGAATGCAGCACCTTACATTTTGTGGCGTTAAAACCAAGTTTGTCTCCAGCCTTGTTAGATCTTCCTGCAATCCCTGCCACCTCCCTTGGTCATCCACCACTTATCTTGCTATTTATGCCTACCGAAATGTCTGTAATAAACACACCCAAATAACACTGGCCCCAGCACTCACCCCTGTGGGACCCCACTCGTCACTGGCCTTGGGGATGACAATTTTCCTCCCACCACCACCACCCTCTGTTGCCGTCCCTGCAGCCAGTTTGCCACCCATCCCACCCCACCAATTTTGCCTGTGCCCCTTAGCTTACATGCTAGTCTTCCACGTGGCACTGAGTCGAATGCCTTACTGAAGTCCAGGTACAGGACATCCACTGCATGCCCTTTTGTCCATTTCCCTAGTCACCCAGTCACAGTAGTCCACTAAGTTGATCTGGCAGCATCTTCCCTTGACAAAGCCATGCTGTGACTGTCCTGCACCCCACTGACCTCCAGCCTCACCTTCAGGATTGTTTCCATCAGTTTCCCCACTATGGACGTCAGACTCACTGGTCTATAGTTCCCTGGTTCATCTTTGGGACTGCTCTTATGGAGTGGAACCATGTGAGCCATCCTTCAATCCTAAGGTACTCACCCTGAATCCAGAGAGGCATTAAACAGGCCTGCCAATGGGCCTGCCAGGACCTCTGCCAACTCTTTCAGTACCCTGCGGTGTATGCTATCCAGTCCCGGTGCCGGTGCCTAGTCACCCTCACTGCTCTTAACCCCTCTAGCACTCTACCTTCTGTGATTTCCCAGACCGTCACCCCTCCCTCTCTCTCTGATCCTATCCTCTCCCCAACCTTAGGTATTTCCCCCTTTCTCTTTAGTAAAAACCGAGCAGAAGCAGTCATTAAGCGCTTCTGTCTTTTCGACCCACTTCCCTCTCCTTCTTAATCCTTACTATTTGGTCCTTACAACCCCTTTTCTCCCTGATGTACCTGAAGAAGTCTTTTCCCCCCTCCTTAATTCCCTTTGTCAGTCTGAGTTCCCTTGATGCCTTTGCTGCCTTTACTTCCCTGGTCACCTCCTTTGCTTCCTTCAGGTACTCCTCCCTGTCCTCTCCCCCACAAAGTTCTCCTGTATCTCCTATAGGCGACTCTTTTCCTCCTCACTCTGTCTATGACACCCTTGCTCATCCAGCTACTGTAGCTTTCTTTGCCCTAGACTTTTTACTTTGGGCCTTGCTGCAGGAATTTGTTGCCTCCACTATCCCTAGCTTAATGAGTTCCCACCTCTGATTTGTGTCCATATTAGGCTGAATTCTGTCCAGGAACCCTTGCACCACTTCACCCATCTTTTTGAAGTCAGCCTTTCTAAAGTCTAGCACCTTTGTGCCAGATGCCCCCCTCTCCCTGCCCAGCTGCAACTGGAAATGAAAATTACGTACCTACTGTAATTATGATCTTTCTGTGTATCTTCACCATTCATCACTGTTGGGTATCTGCCGGAGGTCAGGACCCCGGGGGAGCTTTTTAAAGGTAGGTGGAGCCGACGCATCATCAGTGCCGCCCTCGAGGCCGACGCACTGCGTGGCGTTCGCGGGTTGGCTGTTAGGCTGCGTCGACTCCTCTTGCCTGCCAGTTCTGAGCTGCTGAAGAGGTAAAAGGAAAGGAGTGGAGGGTGGGACAAGGAAGTCCAAGAGACAGAAAAAGGAAAAGATGTGTGAACCAAAAGGAGAAATAATGACTGAAAGGACAGGAAGGGAGAAGAGTTGGAAACAAAAGGGATTGGGAGGGGCCCCAATCTCTGGAAAAGGAAGCGGGAGGTAGGGTGGGTAAGGAATTAGGGCAGAGAGGGAAGAAGGTTAACACATCCCAGACCCTGGTCCGTCTCCAGACTGTATAGGAACTGCAAGGAGTAGCAAAGGCTTTCTGCCAGAATTCAAGGCACGGAATAACTGGCAAACACTCCAGATAAACAGAGTCGGCTATTCTGGAAGAAGGACAGGGTACAGGGAATTAACACCTTCTTAAGAAAAGATTATTGGTGAAAAAAAGGGGAGAACATTTATTTTTTTCATAATTGAGGAGAAATAGGTTGGAAGGGAACAGAGAGGAGGAAAGAAAGGAGGGCAACTGTCAACTCCCAACCCACAGGGATGAGCCAAGGCACTGAAAAAGAAGTGCCCCCCCATGATGTGCACTCTCCCTGGAACATTATCCCCCTGTGTGCCCCTGTTTTACCCCACTCCTAAAAAAGGAAAGGGGGAGGGATGGGCACAGAGAGGGAGGGGGACCCAGAGACTGAGGCCCCAGGGGGACAGAGGGTGGGATCGTGATGAATGGTGAAGGTACACAGAAAGATCATAATTACGGTAGGTACGTAATTTTCATATCTTATTTGTGTCAATCTTCACCATTCATCACTGTTCGGTGATACCAAGCCCCCACAAGGGGTTTTCTTTTACATCCTAAGGATAAAATCCCTAGCTCTCAGTGGGTGACACACTAAGAGGGATCCTTCAGGACCTGGAGGCCGAGGTGGAAAGAGTGAGGCGGAGTTCCTGGAGGGAAGGAGATTGCCCGACAAAGCGCCATCTCACTCACAGGGAGAAGAGATGGGTTCCCTGGTGGGAGTTAATCACCCTCCCCGGCCAAGGGTGACAACGGAAAGATGCAGCCATGCTGTCTGCCTAGTGCACACAGCTGTCCCTACGACCCTGGTAGTTACTTCGTTGGCATCACAGGATGCCCTCACTTGGTGCCTTGCTAGCTCCAGGCCACGCGCAGAGAGTGCAATGGCTTGTCTGGTTTGCTCCGTATCAGGCAATGAGGCTAGGAGCTGACCCAGACTGGACCACAAGAACCTGTCATAGGCTGCATAGTGGGCCTGATGTACAGAAATAGAAAGAAGTAACCGTGCCAAGTAGAAAGTCCTCCTACCCCAGAAGTCAACATCCGAGGAGTCTTGATCTGGGGGCCGGTCACAGTGAAGGATGCGAAGCCCATCAGGAGTATCCAACTGCGTCAATCCAGACTGTGGATGAGGCATGGAACCTGGAGACTCCGGGGGTGCGTAATACCTCTGGCTGAGATCCCTTGGGGCAGGAACTCCGGAGAAGATTCTCTGCCCTTTCTCTCCCGAAAGGGAGCAGGCCAGGGCGGCACCACAAGGGTGGCCTCACCAAAATCGCCTAGAAAGGCATGCGCCGAGTGCTCAGGATTGCTGATAGTGGAAGGAGTAAGGAGCGGACCGTGGGCACCCACGGAAGAAGGTGCCCCAGAAGACCCCACAGCCGACAGCTGAACAACCATTTTGGTACTGCCTGGCTGCGCCCGGAAGAATCCCCCCGTGAGGTGACTGGCACCATATAGATCCAGAAGTACGGTCCCCTACCTCAAAAGAATGGGACTCTCTCAAAGAGACCGATGAGGAACAGCGGAGATCCGCACTACGGCTTCTCCCTGAGCCCGGGTGGACCCCCCAAAAAGGCCAATGTGCCGACCCCATGCCCCTCGACCCCTCGGAGTCTGAAAGAGCCCTCCTCCTCGAGAGGGCCAGCCTAGGTAGCTGGCATCTCTGGGTAGCTCCTGAAGGGGCTATCCAGGGCACAGTACCCTCCCCCCAACGTAGGTGTTCTGATCGGCCCCAAAGTTGGGCGATCTAGGCACACAACAGGTGGGGGTACCACTACTGAGGGGTCAGTGAAACCACCAAGACCAGGCTGTAGAGCTATGGTGGTCTGCACCACTGCCTGCTGGTCAGCACCCCTGACCCCAGTCTCGGCAGCCACCGACCCCACCTCAGAAGGGGTCCGACTCCGGCTTGTCAAGAAGACTACTGGGCTGCCCACCTCAACAGCCAACCCCAAAGGGTCAGACTGTACGTCTGACTCAGAGCTCAACTCCGCCTCCGAGGAGGTAGAGGCTGAGGCCCTGTGCCAAACCGTAGGTGGGCGCCCACTGCCATCCTTGCCAACAGGCCCAGAAACCAAAGCTGTGCCTGAGTCGGTGCCAAGCGCCCCCGCAGCTCAGCGAATGGAATCATAGCGAGGCACGGTCCCAGCCTGAACAAAGAGCTCCAGGGCGGGACCAGTCATGGCATCCATCCGGTCCCATGGCACCGTGAGTGGCACTGAGGGGCGAAGGCAGAGAGCAGAACAGCAGCTTCCCCAACACCATTGGCACCATGGATGGTGCTGCCCTGCTCCACAGCACCGTGAGCTGCACCGAGGGCAGGGGCGGCACCCAACACGGGCGCCAGACAGAGGAATCTGAAGGCCCCACAGTGTCGAGCCCCAAGGACACGGCGCCATGCTCAACCTAGGCGCACGAGACATTGAAAAGACAGTGCTGTAGCAGCTCCACGGCACCGCTAGCAGTGCGGTACATGACGGCTCTGACAGAAGCCATGGCGCCCGCGACAAGTAAGCGCCGACTCCAGCTCCGTCAGCAGAGGCCCGGCCTGAGGCCCACTATAGCGCCGACCGACACGCTATCGAGGACAGCGCCGACCCAGGCCTTAGAACCCACGGGTCCAACACGGGAGCCTTCACCGAGGGGATTGCCTTGGCGGTGCCTCCGCCCGCTCCTGGAGACGAGACGGAGCGGGCCTCCTATGCCGCAGAAGAAGCCTCGGCAACAGCTATTCTACTAGTAGCGAGGCTCCTCCTCCTCAGTCCGTACAGAATGGGGAGGGACCCGGAGGAAAGGCCAAGAAGGCGTGGCTTGGCCCGATGGTGTGCACCCGACCCCGAGAAAGTGGGCCTAGCCCCCACTTTCCATGGGCGTTGCTCGGGCGACCCAGCAGTCCAAGGAGAAACAGGCGCTGGGTACCTAATCCATGTCGCCAAGCAGGCCACACTAGAGACACCGATCGTGTTGGTCGGTGACGGAATACTTTTGGCCAAGGCACCGGCCACATAGGGGGCCACCCATCTTAGTAGATTTCTTGCCCTCCAACCGAGACATGACCTACGGAGAAAAAAACACCAAAAACAGACTCGACATCGTGGAAATATAAAAATAAGGAAAGATCTTACCGGGCGACGTTGAGTGTCGGCAGAAACAGAACCGGCAGGAGAACCAACGGACTTCGAACAAAGATAACATTTTTTGGAAAAACAACTGCGGAGCAGGACTAGGACCTTCACAGCTTCCCACAAGGTGTCCTCTACGGCGGGAGATGAAGAACTGACAGGCAGGAGGAGTCGACGCAGCCTAACGGCCAACCCGCGAGCGCCATGCAGTGCATCGGCCTCGAGGGCGGCATCGATGGTGTGTCAGCTCCACCTACCTTTAAAAAAAAAAAAAAAAAAAATCCTGCAGGGTCCTGACCTCCGGCAGATACCCAACAGTGATGAGTGGTGAAAACTGACACAAATAAGATCCATACTGTCCGATGGTCACGCCCCACCAGTGGCTCCTCCACTCTCAGATCCCTCACCCATTCCCTGTTAGACAGTACGAGGTCAAGGGTATTCCCTTCCCTAGTTTGTTCGCTGACCAACTGCATCAGGAAGTCATCCTGGAAGGCGTCTAGCATTATCTGTTTCCCTTCTACACTTGGTGGCAGGGGTCCCCCACTCCATTCCCGGCAGGTTGAAGTCACCTATCATCATCCCACCCTTTCCACAGTTCCTCTGGATCTGTTCCGCCAATACCCTATCTGTCTCTTCCAATTGGGAGGGTGGCCAGTACACCACCCCGAACCATAGTGTCCTATTTTTTGGATCTTGGATTTTCATCCATAGAGCCTATGTATCTCCCTCTTCCCTAACACACTTTAGCCCCTCCCTCACGTAGAGCGCTGCCTCCTCTCCATTCCCCTTAACTCTATCCTTGCAGACTAGTCTGTAACCTGGAACCGCCAAGTCCCAGTCATGGTTTTGGGTGGCCTATGTCGCGGTGATGGCTGCCATGTCCACCACCACCACCCTCAGCCATGAGAGCCTGTAGTTCTGTATTTTTATTCCCCAGGCTTCTAGCATTTAAAGATACCACCCTGCATCCCCTTTCTTTCTCCCCTTCTCCTACCTCCTCTCCCTTTATGGCCCTCCCTGTATTGTTTGCCCCTCGCCTCATCTCACTTTTATGGGGGGGTAAGCCCATATGGTTTCCCATCCTGAGGCCTCTGATCACCTCAATCTCTTTTGCCACCCCCCTCTCCTAGTTTAAATTCTCCTCAATATACTACCCAAGCTTTTGCTTCAGTACTTTCTTCCCCTCTTTGTTTAAGTCCAGTCTATCTTTAGCAAATAGACTGCTGTCCTCCCAGATCACCCCCCCACCCTCCTACCAGCCCATACCCTTTTTCCTGACACCAGGTTACCAGTCATTGATGGCAGAAAAGGGCCTCTTGGCTCATCTAGTCTGTCCCTTTGCCTCCCCCCTACCTATTCCTCCCTTCTCCCTCTGACGGCACCCTGATATTAGTTTATGGGGTGTTAGGAGGGCCTCTTTTATGGATATGAGTGTCATCTTGCGCGTTCTTAGGGCAAGAGAACTGCGTGTATTGTTGATCGTGGGAATGATGTTCCCCAACTAATCACAGCACTGCCTTCAGCTGTGCGTGAAGTACTCTTATTGCCATAACTACCGACCCATCTCCATTCTCCCTCCCTATCCAAGGCTCTTGAGAGGATAGTCTCTGACCAGCTAACGGACCACCTAAACAAATACAACCTGCTTAGTACGCAGCAACACGGCTTCCGGAAGGGCCATAGCACCACCACTGCCCTCCTGGAACTCACCTCACACATCCACTCCACTCTAGATAGAGGACAAATCACAGGGGCTGTATTCATAGATCTTACTAAGGCGTTCAACACCGTCAACCACCTGCTCCTGCTATCCACTCTGACCAGCTCGGGATTCTCTCCGGATGCCCTTGGTTGGTTCTCTGACTACCTGTCAAACCATTCCCAGCAGGTAAAGATAAGAGACACAGTCTCTAGTAGGCTACCTGTCCTCTCGGGTGTCCCGCAAGGGTCCATCCTTGGTCCGTTACTATTCAGCCTCTTTCTAAATTCCCTCCACAAGACCTGCTCCGGGAACCTTCCCCTCTATGCGGATGATGCCGTACTCTATACGGCCAACACTGACCCTTTACAGCTCCACCTCTCCCTCCAGTCCGCCTTCAGCTCTGCCAAAAAATGGCTAGCCTCCCATCATCTTGTCCTGAACTATTCTAAGACTAAGGTTATGTACTTCTTCCACCCATTTAATTCTAAAAAGGTACTTTGTCCACAGCTGAGAACTGCCAACCATACCACCCTTGACCAGGTGGACTCCTTCAGATATCTTGGCTTAACACTCGACCCTGCACTCACATTCCACCAGCATATCCACCTCCTATCTGCTGCCCTCAATGTGTGGCTCGGGCTCCTGTATCGCCTCAAACACTGCTTTACCCCAAATGCATTAAGGCTAGCTGTCTCCTCCTCAGTCCTCTCCCTACTAGATTATGGTCTAGTCATCTATGGGGCAGCTAACTCATCGGCACTCAGCAGACTACGTGTCTCCCTAAATAAAGCTTGCCACCTCACCTTGGGCTGTGATCGGCTAACTCATACATGCACAATGTACAATGCTACCAACTGGTTGAACCTTGACAATAGGATCAAGTTCCACACATGCCTCATGGCAAAAAAATTGCCCTTGGTCTCTGCCCATCAGGTCTCGCTCCACTCATAAGACCAGCCCAATCGCTTAAGCACACTCGTAGCTATGGTAAGCACCTCCTATCTGTCCCCCATTGCCGTACATCCCTATACCAGAGGTCCTTCAGCTACAGAGCCCCATCCTGGATAAACAGTCTGCCCACTCCGCTTGCAAATGAGAACAGATTAGGATCATCCAAAGCCACCCTTAGAGCCCACCTACAGGCCTCGAACCATTGTGATTGCCTTTGACCAATCCTTCATCAAATGACCGGCCTAGGCTGCGGCCGGCACCCCCTCCTCATAACCCTGCAACTAACAGCGGCCCTCTTGTTTAGCTCTGCACTGTTATGCCATTTGTTTTGCTTGTTTGCTCTATCTTGACCTAGGTCTCCTCTGCAAGGCCCACAAATGCCTCTGTAACAACTGATAATGTAACTACCTATGTACTGCTGTACTGCTATGTAACCTCTCTTCTCGTATGTAATATTTGTGACGTGGAACCTTTGTAAAGGAGTCTTTGACTCAAAGGTACTTCTGAATCTCCAATAAATAAATAAATAAATAAATAAATAAAGAGTACTTAACGTGTTCAAAGTGTAACGGGATTCTGATAACTGCCACTCGCGCCACATGACTGGACTCCCAAAAAGTTTTTTTTTTTTTTTTAATAAATGTGCCACAATCTCTAATACACACAATACATTTGTTTGAATGGTCTGCATAGCATCCTTGGTTTAGACTGTCTGACCTTAGACTGACAGATATCCTGTCCTGGATGGTGTCCCACAGGGGTCTATTCTTGGGCCCTTACTGTTTTCCCTAGTTATAAATGATATGCCGAATCATTGTGGTGGGGCAAATTTGACACTGTATGCAGACAATGCAGTATTATGCAGGACCCCCCCATGATGCTGCCCAATTAAATCACACACTTGGGAAAGACCTATTATCTTTAGAAGGTTGGCTTGAAACCAACAAGCTAGTGCTAAGTACTAAATGGAAAAAAAGACTGTGGCTTTATTACTTGGCCCCAAAGGCCTGGGATATGACAGGACACAATATGTAACACCTACTCTTTCAAACAGAACAAAAGTGGAGGTGGCGGACTCCATTAAGTACCTAAGGGTCACCCCTGATCAAGACTGTACCTTCAAGACACACACTGATCTGCTGACCAAGTCTCTGAACCAGAAATTAGGTTTGTTGTATCCGATAAGCCCTTTCCTAACAAATGACTCTCGATTAAGGATAGCTACTGGTACCCTGTTACCCACTCTTTTATATGGTTCCTCTGTTCTCTACCCAGTAAAAAGAGTAGAAATGCAGAGGCTAAAAATCTTGTACCACAGGATAAGCGGATTAGCAGCAGGTACCCCACCCTGTGAGCATCACTGACACCAAGTGCTGCAATTCTTAAATTGGCTCCCCTTAGAAGGCAAACTAACTTATCCCTCCTTGTGCTTAGCCTGTAAACTCAGGATGGATAATCCCCCACTAAATCTGGCTTCTATGATAACCACCAAACAAAATAGCAAGACACTAAGATCCTCCAACCAGCACAGCCTCTTCAAGTCCCTAAAGTCAAGTCCTCCCAAGGGCTTAGGACATTTGCTGCCTATATCCCGTCCCTTTGGACTGCATTCCTAAGTAATCTCCAAGAATACAACTCACTTGGGGTATTAAAGAGAGGACTCAAAGCTCACTTGTTGGAGCTGAGCCAATGCACTTACAGTGTATGGTAGAATGCTGTCATGAATAGAAATCCATAACTAGAATGGAGTTGTTATGCTGCAGTAGCTATGTCATCACAGCTGTTATGCTGCACTAGCTATGTCACTACTGCAGCATAACAACTTGGAATGCTGCCACATAGTTGCTTTCCTCAATCCAGTTAAGCTGGAAGTTGCTGTTTTTTTTTTTTTAACTTGAACTTGCAGAAACATCTGTAGCACACGGTGTCAGTTAAAAAAAAGAAAATGTTAAAATTTCTATTTTCTGTTGTCTTCTCCAGCTGGTTTTGTTTAATTTTCTATGCTGTAACTGCCCATACACTATAAAAGATTATGTATAAGCAGTCATACACAAACAAGGAAATTCTTGTATCTTGAGGTTCCCTTGGTAACAGAGTACCTCTCGAGCTGCGCTCTCGAGATCATCTGTTACCAAGGAAACCTCTCGATACAAGAATATCCTTGTTATGTATGACTGCTCATACATAATCCTCTATGTTATCGCTGAATTATGTCTACTTATGAGTGAACTCAAACTCTATAATGCATGACAGTCCAATTAATTTAACCTATTGTTTTCCTGTTCTGTAACCAACATACGTCTTACTGCGTAACTGCTGTTTACAACTGTATGCATTCACTGTGAAAATTCCCATCAGAGGTGATTTACTGTTTGCTAACTGTAATTAATCCTGGGTTACCCCTGAAAAAGGGACTGTAATGGTCTCAGAGGGCCTACCCGCTTACCAAAAATAAATAAATAAAATAAGAAGCATGACCCACAATGCACTGCAGGTACTAGCAAGCACACAATGACTAGCAAATAAATACATTTCCCATTGCAGTGTCTGAAAAATGTAATGGCCCTGATATTCAAGGGTGAGTTCTGGAGTGAACGTAGTTAGCAACAGTGCTAACCAGGGTACGTGCTAGCACTCCGGGCCGGGCGATATTCTAAGGCCCCCTGGAGCACCCCCCAACCCGGCAGTGCCAAGGCACTAAAATACTGCTGAGCCTATGCAAATGAGGGGGGCCGCTCATGCATACTGGTGCAGCGACATATTCAAAGGTATGCAGTGGCGGTAAACAGACCCCTGGTCTTGATTTGTTCTGAATGGCCATCTAAAATACAAAAAAAGAAAAAAAATAGATTAAAAAAAACAATCACATTAATGTCCAAGGAGCGTTCTCCATATAATGACATCACAAAACATTCTAGCGCAGGAGCAGCTCTATCGGGAAGTGGAAAGGATCAGGGGCTTCGCTCCACAGAGCCAAACTACGATCCCTTCCCCGTCAAAAATCGGGGCATATATAAATCATAATTCTGGCACCAGTGGAATTGGGGGTAGATTAGGGTCCTTTCTGTTTTTTGTTGGGCGACTGCAAAAAGAGCAGGAAAGGTGCTCTTTAATTCGCAGCTTGAAGTTGCAGTCCTCCATTACTGACATCATAGTTTGTTGCTGTGGAAATGATTATGACATCCCAAACAGAGAAGTGTGACTCCAGCAAAAGATCAAACAGTTGGAGTAAATCAACTGCACAGGACAGGAACATAGCAATGAAAAATAAAAGGACCAGAAATACAGGAACTCCATAAAGTGTATATTTATTTATAGATTTAAAAGTTGGTAACCAAGAAAGGCACCCTGAGCCAAGGCTCATTTCGAGTTGCGACCTGGGGTAAGGGAAATAAGAAACTACTTGCATAGTAAATTATCGATACAAATTACCTATCACAGATATGGATATAGGCACAAAATAAATACAACGGTAGCCGCAAATGAAGTGGAAACCTGAAATAGCAGCATAAATACAGCAATGATATGGTGGCTAGACATAAGCAAAGTGCATAGTGCAGGTTGAGGCGGTGGGGACTGTGTTAAAGAGCCTCACACGAAGAGGGGCTGACAGGAGATGGTCAAGGACGAGGATATGAGAGTAGGAAGGAGATTTACAGGAACAGGAGGGTGCAAGGAGTTGTCTTAGTTGCTATCTAAAGGCAGAAAGTGAGGGGGAGAGGCAGAGGGGAGCAGATTCCAGAGGGAGAGGAGGTGACAGCAGAAAGTAGCTTTGCCAGCAGATGAGTCAGGGTGGGGAATGGAGAAGATGCAGGAATCCCTGGGGTGGAGGGAATAGGAAGAGAAGGGAGCAGGGGAGATGTGGGAGGATAGGTAGGATGGAATGGATCCAAGCTAATATATGATAATGAGGTGGCATATTGAGACTGGTGACATGAAGGGAGGGGGAGGATGGAGAGGGAGGAATAAAGGAAGCAGTGATGAGTGTGGAGGGGAGAGTTGGTAGTGAAACATACGAAGAAGCCAGCAAAAGAAGGCCATTTGGTCTATCAAGTCTGCTCGTGTTGAAGGGTTCACAGCTTGAGCTACTGTCCCTGCCCCCCCACTCCTCCCATCTTCCCTACCCATGACCCTTACCCTTCCCCTATACCTGTCCCAGCCTCTCTTAAAGCTGCCCACTGTCTTCAATGAGATCACCTCTTCTAAACATAGAAACATAGAATCTGATGGCAGATGAGGACCGCTTTGCCCACCTAGTCTGCCCATTTCCCTACCTAATGGATAAGCTGCAGATTCTAGTTGCCCAACAGCCTACTTCCTCCTACCCCCCACTAGAATTGCCTTATGTCTGTCCCATGCATTCTTGCAGCACATTCCAAGTGTCCACCACCCTTTCTGTGAAGGAGTACTTACTGACCTCCCTCCTAAATCTTCTATCCTCCAGCTTAAGACTGTGCCCCCTTGTGTTATGGTTGCCACTCAGCTTAAAAAGACTCTCCTGATCAACCTTCTTTATCCCTTTCAAGTACTTGATGTTCCCAACCATTTCCCCTCTCTCTCCCCCCTCTCTTCCAGGGAGTACATGTTCAGTGCCCTCAACCTCTCCTCGTATGCCTTACCCTGCTGACCAGCTATCATCTTTGTAGCCCTCCTCTGGACCTTCTCCAGCAGGTTAATGTCCTTTTTTGAGGTGTGGGCACCAGTACTGAACTCCACACTATAGATGCGGCTTTACCAGTGACCTGTACAAGGGCAGTATAACCTCCTCTCTCCTCCTACTACTGATCCCCCTAGATATGCATCCCAGCATCTTGTTGGCTTTTGCTGCTGCTTTCTTGCACTGCACGGAGTGCTTCAGGCCACTAGTGATCATCACTCTCAGGTTCTTCTCCTCCTCTGATGTAGATACTCTGACTCCACCAAGGTAGTACTCTGTCCTAGGATTCTTGGCTCCAATATACATAACTTTGCATTTCTTGGCATTGAAGCTAAGCTGCCAGATCCTGGGCGACCTCCCTAGCTTTTCCAGATCTTCCTGTAGGTCCTGTATCCCTTCAGCTGTGTCCACTCTCCCACAGAGCTTGGTGTCATCCACAAATAGGCACATTTTGCCCTTAATGCCATCTTCAATGTCACTGATGAAGACAATGAAGAACATCGGCCCCAGCACCAAGACCTGCGGGACCCACTGGTTACCTCTCTGGTGCCAGATCACTCTCCCCCCACAACCACCCTCTGGGTTCTGTCCTTCAGCCAGTTTTCCACCCATCTGGCCATCTTTTCCCTCAACCCCGAGATCCACCAACTTCCTGAACAACCTTTTGTGGGGCACAGAGTCAAAGGCCTTGCTGTAATCAAGATAGAGGATGTCTACCGCTTGGCCCCTGTCAACTGTCTTAGTGGCACAGTCAAAGAAGTCAATCAGATTTGTTTGACACACCCTCCCCCCATGAACCCATGCTGCCTCACATCCTGGAGCCCATGCTCCTCTAAATATTCCACCAACCTTTCCTTTAGTATGGTCTCCAAGAGCTTGCCCACAATGGAGGTCAGATTGACTGATCTGTAATTCCGTGGGTCATCCTTGGGACCACTTTTGTGGAACGGCACTACATGTGCTGTTCTCCAGTCCTGTGGTACTATGCCTGTCTCTAGTGAACTATTAAATAGGTCTGCCAGTAGCCCTGCCAGCTCCTCAGCTAGTTCCTTTAGTACCCTTGGATGTACTCCGTCCAGGCCTGGTGATTTGTCCACCTCCAATGTCAGCAGCCCCTCCCTCATTCTATCCTCCTCCATCACCACATCTGTGTTCCCCTCCCTCCTCTCCTCTTTTCCCTCCTGAAGGCGCTGGTCCGCCCTCCCTGGTGAAGACAGAACAGAAGTATTCATTTAGTATCTCTGCTTTTCCCTCATTATCCTCCACCCCTTTCTTAAGCCTAACAATCCCTTCCTTCTTGTCCCTTTTCTCACTTATATAGCGAAAGAAAGCCTTCTCCCCTTCTTAATTCCTTCAGCAATCTGCAGCTCCTTCTGTGCCTTTGCTCGCCTGACTTTCTTACTTGCCTCACTAGCCAACCTTAGGTAATTTTCCCTATCCACCTCTCTTGGTCTTTCTGAATTTTCTATAGGCCACCCTCTTTTCCCTTACTGCCTGGGCAACCCCAGAACTGAACCAGCTGGACACACTGGCCCTTGTATTCTTACCCCTGAGCCTAACGCACTGTGTGGCAACCAGTATTCCTTCCTTAATGATGGACCACCTTTGGTCCACCCCATATCTGCTCTGATGCCCACCTGATGGCTCCTTAGCACTTTGCCCATTTTCCTTTTCCTGATGTCCGCCCTCCTGAAATCCAAGATTTTGGTCTTAGACAGGATCCTTTCCCTACCCATATCCAACTGGAACCACACTGTGCAATGGTTATTTCCTCCCAGTGGCTCCCTGACCATTATTTCCTGTACATGTTCCCCATTTGTGAGCACCAGATCAAGAATTGCCTCAGCTCTTGTTGGTTCAGTGATGCCCTGAATCAGGAACCCACTCTGCAGTCCTTCCAGGATCACCTAACTCCTTGCACATGACGTAGATGGTATGCTCCAGTCCGACTTGGGCAGGTTGAAGTCCCCCACAATTACCACCTCTCATTTCCCCACAGCTTCCGATATTTGTGAGCTCAGTTCCCTGTCCCTCTGCTCATCCTGACTGGATGGTCTATAAACCACCCCTACCCTCACCTTTCTCCCTCTATTGGACCTTAAATGAACCCATAATGCCTCCAACCCCCCTTCCTCCAACTCATCCCTTGTGCAAGTTATTCCCTTACTTATATAAACTGCCACCCCTTCCCCCCCTTCCCGACTACCCTATCCCTCCTGTATAGTTGCTATCCAGGGATGGTAAGGTCCCAGTCTGGTTTCAGGAAAAAACACTCAACCAGCACCTCTCTCCACAGCTCACAGATGCCATCCCAATCGGGATGGACAATGACCAAATTACCTCTGCCATTTTTGTCGACCTGGCCAAGGCCTTCGACACCGTCTCTCACTCCCTTCTCTTCGACTCACTCATGACAGCTGGCCTATCTCCCTCTGCCACAAACTGGTGCAAGGCCTACTATGATGGCAGAACCCAATCAGTTAAGATCTTGGACGCCACTTCCCCTTCCCTCCTCATTAGCACTGGAGTCCCCCAGGGCTTGGTATTAGGGCCCCTCCTATTCTCCATTTTGTTTTTTTAATATGATGACATTCCCTCTGTTTGCTCCCTATCCTCTGCAATACATATGTATGCCGATGATACAGTCCTGTATGCATCTGGCTCCTGTCCTGATGAGGTTACAATCAGCTTACAGCAAGACTTTGACAAGGTGCAGCTCTGGTTTGCTAACCATCAACTTTTCCTCAATGTCAAGAAGACTGTCTCTATGACCTTTGGCACAAGGCAGAGACTCTCTAGGCTTCCCTCCCTACCCATTTTCCACACCCTTGATGGGACTTTACTTGAGGACACATCCGCCTTTAGGTACTTAGGTGTTGGGTTGGACCAACACCTAAATTCTTTGAACATACTGACGCCATTCAAAAAAACTGCACCCCAAGCTTAGTGCCCTGTTCAGGAACCATAGTTGCATCCCTCCTACGGCTAGGCGTGAACTTGTTCAGAAGACGCTACTGCCTATTTTTGACTACTGTGACACAGTCTATGGTGCTGCCACTAAGTCGTCCATGGCCAGACTGGACACCCTCTTCAATTCCTTCTGCCGCTTTGCCCTGGATGCCCTCCCTTGCACCCATCACTGTGATCTTTATCATGCCCTATCCTTCCCCTCTCTTACAAACAGGCAACTGTCCCACTGTGCTAAATTCACCTCCAAGCACTGGTTGAGTGAGCTCCCTTCCTACCTCACCTCCTCTTATAACACCGCCCACCCTCCCATTCCCTTAGATTAACCAACTCCAGTACACTGGTTGTCCCCCACAGATCCACCCAAATCGGCCAATCCAGTTATTCTCACCACCTCCCAAAAATGTGGAATTCCCTCCTCCCCTCAAATCCTGCACTCATCTTCCACCTACTCCATCAGCTCTGCCCTCAATAATTACCTTGCAACTAGCTGCCCCTACCATGTCCCTCCCTAATTCCCTCCACTGAACCCTGGACAAACCCTACCTCTCTACCCTCACCTTCATTTTACTCTGTGCACACCCACCCCCCAAATCTCTAGCCCGCCTTCCCCCCAAATGCTCCCCCTTACTGGCCTCCCTTAATCTCTCACAGAATGCAAAAAGACCCCGAATGCTCACCATAGATCTTTCTCCTACCCCCCAAGGAGCTTGTATCTCTGATCTATTCCCTTCCCCCACCATCCTAAAGGGGTCTCTCTGGGACACTGCCTTAGCCCCTTCTCTCTGGTCCCACCAGTCCCCTTGCAGGGTTCCTCACATCCTGAGGGGGTCTCCAGGGACACAACTCTTCTCCATCCCCCACCTCACCCCTCCCTCCCCTTTTCTTTCACGTAAGCACTTGTTTACTTATTAATCTGGCACTTATTATTTTCCACTCTTTCCACATGTTATGCGCAACACTGCTGTAACACTGTTTGTAACACCTGCCTTACAACTGTATGCTAATGCTGATCTTGTAACTTGAATGTTTAATGTCTCACTCCTATTGTACTCCTTCCCTTCAGGTCGCACGGGGAGATGAGCGACTTGTTGCTCAGTTTGCCTTCCTGCTGAAACATTTCAATAAATAAATAAAAATGTTTCCCAAGTCTCGGTTACTGCAGCTATATCCACCCTCCTGTCCGCTAATAGTGCCTGCAAGTCTTCCATCTTGTTTCCAAGACTCTGTGCATTCAGAGACACCACCCTCCACCTAGAATCTGACCTTCCTTCTCTTCTCTCTAGTCTGTTATTCACATTTATCCCTTCTGTGTGCACCCCTCCACGTACTCTTGTTATGTGTTCCTCACCCCCTCCACCCTTTGTGGTGTTCTTGCCCCTTCCACCTCCTCCTCAGACCTCTTCCATCCTCACGGGGGAGGTTCACTCTTATCCTCCTCTCGAGTCTGTGGGCCTGGGCGTCCACTGCCCCCCAAGTAGTTTAAATTAAGTGTAGTGATTATGCTATTCCCCAGTTTGTCCCAAGTGCCCTCAAACCCTCCCTACTGAGGTGTATCCTGTCTGGTGAAAAGAGTGCTTTGTTTGACCAGGTCTCCTCCCCGTCCCCAATACAGATGCGCATCTCCTCCCTGTACCATTTCCTCAGCCAGTTACTGAAATCCTCTGTTCTTCTTTTCCTGGCTGTGCTGGCCCTTGGTACTGGTATCACCTCTGAGATGGCCAGTGAACTTCCTTCCTCCCTCCCTGCAGATCTTCCCTAACTCCCTGAAACAGCAGAAGGCATTACAGAGGGTATCCAGTTTGGCAACGTAGATGGAAGGGGAAGTACCACAGACCACAGCAGCATAATCAAAGATTGGTGTATAAACTGAATTATATAATTAAGATTAAAAAAGGGACCAAATCTGAAAACATCATTGGTCAAAACACATCAAATGACTGTTGATAAATTTCCCAGGAACCACTAATCTACCTAACAACAGCCTAACTAAATTGGGGGGAGGGGGGAGAGGGGGACAACTTTTTCCACTAAAATAAAAACTTTTTCGCTTTTTACATGCAATACCCACAACAAGGCATTGGTTTCTTCAAAATAAGTGCACTTCCTGCTGTGTTGAAATGTGCCTGGGGGGTGCATTAATTCTCCAGACACCCATGCCTGTCATGGATTATTGCTAATATATCATTTTTCAACATTTTCAGAAAAATGAGAAAAGTAGTTACGCAAGAACTTACCTTAACAGTAGATCTTCAAGAGAGGCTCTTGCAGTAGGTAATAACCTTGAGGACTGCTCCCCCAGATGTCAGGACCACACGGAAACTCTAGCTAACAGTGTCTGGTGGAGGACCGCCCACCTGATGTCACGTGACCAACATCAGTGTGACACTATATAGTGGGTCCCCATGTCTGCCTTCCAGTTCTCCTGCGGAGACCTCTGAAAAGAGCGACAGGAGAACAGGAAAGAGACTCCTGGAGCCAAAATAAGCTCATAGAGGAAGAACAGCGAAGTTGGGGAAGGAGGCGGGAAAAGATTACCTACTGCAACAGCCTCTCGAAGATCTACTGTTATGCAGTTCTTTACATATACTGTACTACTTCGAGAGGGCTCTTGCTGTAGGTAATAACCTTGAGGACCAAGTCCCAAGCAGTGTGAATCAGAAGGTACTGAAACATGGGAGGCAGGAAAGGTCTGCAGAGAGATACAGAAATCAGGACAGAAGGCCTTGGAGGACAACTAGTCCAAAGCCAGCCCTGCGCCTAGAGGCAATGTCCAGACTGTAATTCTTAGTGAAAGTGTGGACAGAACTCCAAGTGAACGCCGCACAGATGTCAGCGGCACACCTCTTAACTGTCACACATTACGAGGTATGTCACTCATTTTCCCCTCAGAAATCCTTTGTCCCACATGGGGAAGGTGATATTCCACATTTCCCACTGAGACTTTAAAGCAGAAATTCATAATACTCTATTATGTTCAGTTATCAGCAAACATTATGAACATTAGTGCACTGATAGCCACAGTGTACCGAGTTTCAGTGCCGTGTTTGATGATATGTCACATTTTGGTCATTTGTCACACATCTTGTCACATATTTTGATGAAGAAAGTTTGAGAGGTATGGTCAGTGGCAGACACATTCCTGAAACAAGCAAGAGAAGCAGCCATGCCTCTAGCAGAATGCCCTTTAACCTCCGCTGGGAGGGTTTTACCATACTTCTGGTAACAGAACACAATACAGTTTTCCAACCACCTGGATAAACACTGTTTGGAAACTGCTGCGCCTTCCCTTTTGGGTGCAAAAGGAACAAAAACCTGATCTGATTTTCGGACAGACTTGGTATGGTTAGTGTAGTAACGCAAAACTCTGTGAACATCCAAAGTACGGAGAGTTGCCTCCCCCGACTGGAAAACTCAGGGTAATACACCGGCAGTTGAACAGACTGAGTAAACACGAACTCAGAAACCACTTTTGGTAAAAACTGAGGACTAGTACGCAGAGCAACCCAGTCTCTGTGAAAAATCAAATAAGGTTCCTTACACATCAGGGTCTCAAGCTTGGAAATCCTTCTAGCTGAAATAACTGCAACTAAAAAGAGCTCTTTTCAAGACAAACAGCGCATACCGCAGCTACTAGTCAGTTCAAAAGGAGGCAGGGTAAGTTTCTCTAAAATTAAAATTAAGCTCAAGCTCCAAGGTGGTGCAGGACTGTTCACCGGGGTATTCAGATGGAGGATCCCTTTCAGAAAAGTTTTGGAGACCTCCAGCTGAGCCACAGCTTTGCTCTCCACCAAGTTGTGGTAAGCAGAGATAACAGACAGGTGAACCTTCAGTGAAGAGTAACTCAGGCCCAGGTCGGAGAGACACAGAAAGTACTCCTTGACCAGAGGAACAGGACATGAGAAAGGGTCCCAACCCTTCGAAGTGGTCCAAATGGAGAAATGCTTCCATTTCATAGCAGAGGTCATCCTTGTGGAAGGCTTTGTAGCCTCCACAAGGACTTGAGCCACTCTAGAGGAGACTCCATAGTGTGAACCAGTTATGTCAGAAGGTGCCACGTGTGAAGGTGAAGGGACTTCAGCCCTGGATGGACCAGCGTGCCCCTCTCCTGAGTCAGGATATCGCGGCAGAGGGGCAAGGGAACTGGAGATTCCACTGCAAGCTGCTGGAAAAGCAGAAACCATGTCTGACAAGGCCAACATGGAGTGATCAGAATCATGAGAGCCCCCTCTGCTTGAAGCTTAAGCAGCACCCTCTGCAGAACTGGAAAGGGAGGGAAGGAGTACAAAAACCTCCCTGTCCAGCTAAGAGATAGCGCGTCTCACCAGAAAGCACCATGCCCAGCAGCGAGCAAGCAAAACCTGGGTAGTCTTGCATTGTATGGGGAGGCGAACAGATCCAAGTCTGGACGACCCCATAGGTCAAAAATATCTTTGACCACTGCTTACTTGAGCTCCCATTTGTGGGCTCTTACGTGGGCTGGCAGTATAGCCTAGAGGTTAGAGGAACGAGGTGTGAACGAGCTTGATACATCCAGCAGACCAGACCTGAGTTTGATTCTCACAACCTCCACTTGCATACTGTGTGACTCTGAGCAAGTCACTTAACCACCCAGTGCTTCCAGGTCACCCTTGAAAACAGGCACTTGTATCTAGTGGGCCTTACCCGGTTACCAAAGACTAAAAATAAAAATAAAAAACGCTGTGAGGTGTATTCGACGCAGAATTGCCCAATTCCAAACCCGCATTGCCTCCCTGCAGAGGGGATATGAGCAAGTGCCCCCTTGCTTGTTTAGGTACCAGAATACACACATATTGTCCAACCGGACTAATAGTGGGCCCTGGCACAGCAGGTGCTGGAAGGCTTGAAAAGCATACAGCACTGCCCTTATCTCCAACACATTTATGTGTAGGGAGCATTCTGACTGAGACCAGAGCCCTTGAGTCCTGTGGGTCTCCAGATGAGCCCCCAAATCCATCCCTGAAGCATCCATAGTCAGGGTCTGGACAGGGCGAGGGGACTGGAAAGGGACCCCTCCAGTAAGGCTGCTGAAATCCTGCCACCACAGGAGTCCCGCTGCATCAAGCTGGAGACCATGACCATGTCATCTAGGTCATTCGACCTCTGATCCCACTGCACCCTGAGCATCCACTGCAAAATACGCATGTGAAGCCTGGCCAGACAGACAGTGGGGATGGCCGCTGCCATAAGGCCAAGAAGCCGGTGAACTGACCTGGACAAAATCCACCTGTTGGAGGCTACCTGGCGAGCCTGCTTCTGTAAGGTTTCCGCCCTGTCCTGAGGGAAGAAAGCCATACCCTGGGCCGTATCCTGCACCACTCCAATAAACTGGAGACACTGAGAAGGGACAAGTTCGGACTTGTGGCAGTGGACAGTAATCCCCACTTGCAAAAAAAGGGTCAGGGTAGCTGAAAGGGAAAGTTCTAGCTGTTCCCTTGATGGGGCTGACAGAAGCCAGTTGTCGAGGCAGGGGAACACATAGTGGCCCTGGTGTCTCAGGGCTGCCGCCACTACTGCAAGGCACTTGGTAAAAACCCGGGGTGCCGAGGACAGGCCAAAGGGGAGAGCCTTGAGCTGATAATGTTCCTCCTGAAAGGAGGACCTGAGGTAGCGGTGGTGGGCCAGAAAAAACAAGATATGCAGGTAGGCATCCTGCACGCCCAGGGCACAGAGCAACTGTCCCTTGTTCAGGAGGGGCAGCAGACCTGGGAGAGTCAGCAAGCAAAACTGTTTGTACTCTATGTACAGGTTTAGAGTGCTGAGGTCTAGAATTGGACACAAATCTCCCGTCTTCTTTGGAACCAGGAAGAAGTGGGAGTAAAACCCCTTCCCTATCTGGTTTACCAGGATGGGTTCTATGGCTTCTTTTTGTAGAAGAGCCTCGATTTCCTCCCTTATGAGGGGGATGTGCACCTTTGGATAGTGAGATACCCCCGGGGGCTTGTTTGGCATCTCTGCAGAAGTTCCAATGTGTAGCCTTGAGCCACCAGCTGAAGAACCCGCGAACCTGTGGTGACTGCCTCCCACCCCAGCAGATGACTGGTAAATCTTCCACCACCAGTTCCCCCAATGGAAGGGGGGGCAGGTCACGGTGCAGGAGGTGGAGGGAGGGTTGGGGAGGGCTGCACCCAAGGCTCTCTGAGCTTTGGCTGGAGGGGTGGCTGCAGCTGAAGGGGCCAGACGTTTGGTTTGACATCTGGCTGTCTGTTGCTGTTTCGTCTGCTGCTTGGTCTGGCAACAAAACGGTTGTTTGGTCTTAAATCCGGGGTGGTACACTGTATAGACTGACCATAAAGCCTTGCCCTTATCCTGAAGGCTGGTGATTATGTCCCGAGCGTCCCCGTCAAAGAGGACAGAACCCCAGAAGAGGGCATCCTGGATGGCTGACTGGACATCAGGTGCCAAGCCTGACACTCTTAACCAGGAATACCTTCTGAGGCAAACTGCACAGCGGTGCCCTTGGCCGAGGAGTCCACTGCATCATAAGTCGCCCTTAAAGGAAATTTCCAATATGAGGGAGCTACTCACATATTATGGTAGCTGCCCTCAGCGACAGTTATTCTAAGCATGTTTTAATGATTAATTGTAGCATATACCTTTTAAATATTGCTCGTAACTTTGGTTTTAATATGGGCTGCCCGATCACTTCAGAGCGCTCCAGTCCCACCGCACTCTCCTGGTCACCGTCATTACGTGCTCCAGTCGCGAGGCACCAGCACTAAGTGAATGGGGCTTCTTTCCTGTCGTTCTTATATCTCAGGATGGCCAGTTGGTCAGTAAAGGGACACCGCTCGACTAACATGGTCCTTGTGTTAGTCAAGCGGTGTCCTTCTTTACTGTCCAACTGGCCATCAGATAAGAAGAAAGAAAAGAACCCCATTCACCTATATGTCACCACGCCTCCTGGTCACAAGTTGTTACGGCCTGAGCGCGGGGTGTGGTGCCGGTACTGGAGCGCCTGAAGTGATCAGGCAGCTCGTTGTAAAACCAAAGTTATGAGCACAGAAAAGTACAGTTACGTAAGAACTTACTGTAATTATAGATCTTCGAGAGAGGTTCCTGCAGTAGGTCATTACAAGCAGAACTAGCGCCACCTGGCACCTGGACCATATGGCAAACTTTTCCAGCAATGCCTGGCAGGGGACCACCCACCTGATGTCACGTGACAATGTCAGCATGACCCTATACAGTCGGCGGTCCCCACACCCGCCCTCCAGTTCTCTTGCTGGAGTCCCTGAAGGAGAGACAGGAGAAGGAAACAGGTTCTGGAGTCCCAAAATAAATTTAGGGGAAGGAGGAAGGGAAAAACATGACCTACTGCAGGAACCTCTCTCAAAGATCTACTGTTACGGTAAGGTCTTACATAACTGTAGTATCTTACTTCGAAAGGGTTCCTGCAGTAGGTCATTATAAGTAGGACTGAATCCCAAGCAGTCCCTCCGAAAAGAGACCGAGAGAAACACGGGAGGAGTAGAAACCAAAAGGAAAGGACAGAATGGGACCAGCTTAGGACAGAAGGCCCTGCAGAACGGCGAGGCCAAACCCGGCCCTCCGCCTAGAAGCAATTTTCAGACTGTAATGCTTGGTAAAGGTATGGACCGAACTCCAAGTTGCTGCTACATAGGTCTCTGCTGCAGAAACATTATGATGAAAAGCTGCAGATGCAGCCATGCCTCTAGTGGAATAACCTCTAATAGACCCCAGCAGAGGTTTGTTCTACCACTGATAACAGAAGCAGAAGCAGTTAGCTAGCCACTTAGACAGGCACTTTTTGGAGACAGCTTTCCCCAAGGATTTGGGGATAAAGGAAACAAAGTGCTGGTCATCCTTATGGGAATCTTTCATGGTCCGGGCTTAAGCAGATGACACACTTGTGATGACTGTCCTTGTCAGGTATCTGTGTTCCACAAAGCTCACGCTTCTTCTTCTGTGGCGGAAAAGACATAGAAAATGGAAAAAAATGAGAAAACTCGGAAAAGGGTACTTGCAAAGGCACAAAATAAACAGCAATCACTGTGGAAGTTTACTACGAGGAAACATGCATAAGACAACGGCAGAAAGAACTGGACGGCAGGCATGGGGACCACCCACAATATAGGGTCACGCTAACATTGTCATGTGACGTCGGGTGGTAGGTCCCCCGCCAGGCACTGCTGGAAAAGTTTGCTGTGCGGTCCAGATGCCAGGTGGTGCTAGTCCTACTTGTAATGACCTACTGCAGGAACCCTCGCGAAGTAAGATCATTGAATCTACCGGCAGACAAAGACCATACAGCCCACCTAGTCTGCCCATTACCCTACTTGGTTTGGCAATCCCTACTCTTATCTGGACTGCCTTTCCCCCACTCTGCTGTACAGCAGGGTGCCTTTATGCTTATCCCATGCACTTTTGAATCCCTGTACTGTTTCCACTTCCACCACCTCCGCTGGTAGGCTGTTCCACGGATCCACCACCCTCTCTGTGAAAAAATACTTCCTAGCATTCCCCCTAAGCCTCCCTCCCTCCCTCCTGCCTCATGTTATGTCCCCTTGTCCTTCTGCACTTTCATCTCTGAAATATGCTCCCCTACTGCACCCTGTTTATTCCTCTAAGTATTTGAAAGTCTCTATCATATCCCCTCTCTCTGTGAACAGATGTTTAGTTCCTTAAGCCTTTCCTCATAAGACTTGTGCAGTCCATGCATCATTTTTGTTGCTCTTTTCTGGACTGCTTCAATTCTGTCTCTGTACTTCCTGAGATGTGGTCTCCAGAACTGGACACAGTATTTCAGATGAGGCCTCACCAGTGATCTATACAGTGGCATCACCACTTCACTCCTCCTACTGGTTATGCCCCTTCCTATGCACCCCAGCATTCTGTTTGCCACTGCTTTTTCGCATTGTTTGGCTGACTTCAGGTCCTCGGATATGATAACCTCCAGGTCTCTCTCCCGACTTGTGGTGGCTAGAACCTGCCCTCCCCCCATCCTGTATTCCTCTCTTGGGTTTCTGTGTCCCAGGTGTATTATCTTGCGTTTCTTAGCATTGAAATCCAACTGCTAAACCCTTGACCATTCCTCAAGTAGTTTTAGGTCATTTCTCATTTTATCTAGCCCCTCCTGTGTGTCGACTCTGTTACAGATCTTGGTGTCATCTGTGAACAAGCATACTTTCCCCTCCAGTCTCTCTGTAATGTTGCTTATGAAAACAATGAATAGAACTGGACCCAGCATCGATTCCTGTGGAAACCAGCTGGTCACCTCCCCCTCTTCTGATTTTATGCCATTTACTACCACCCCCCTCTGGGTACTGCCAGTTACCAACCCATTTTACCACTTTAGAGCCCACACTCAGATTCCCCAATTTGTTAAGCAACCTTCTATGAGGAATGGTGTCGAAGGCCTTACAGAAATCCAGGTAGGCCACATCCACCGCCCCTCTGTGATCCACCAACCTGGTCATCCAGTCAAAGAAATTGATAAGATTAGTCTGACAGAACCTACCCTTAGTGAATCCAGGGTCTTTTGCTCTGCTTGACTCCAGGAACTTCACTACCCTCTCCTTAAGCAGGTACTCCCTCAGCTTCCCCAACACTGAGGTCAGGCTTACAGGTCAGTAATTGCCTGCTTCCTCCCTACTTCCAGTCTTATGCAGGGGGACCACCTCCGCCCTCCTCCAGTACCCAGGTAACTCCCCTGTCTCTAGTGACTGGTTGAAGAGGGCTGTCAGCGGACCTGCTAGGATTTCCCTGAGTTCCTTCAACACTCTAGGGTGAATCCCATCTGGTCCCATTGCCTTGTCTGTCTTTACTTTTCCTAGTTCCTCCAACACTCTATCCACCATAAATGGGCTGGTGTCCATCTCCCCATACATCTTTCCTCATGAGTCTTGGCCCTCTCCTGCCTCTTCCTTGGTAAACACTGAGCAAAATATTTGTCCAGTACCTCAGCTTTCAGGTCGTCCTCCACCCACCCACCTCTTCTTTCTTTAGTCTAACAATACCATTTCTGGTCTTCTTCCTCTTGCTAATATAATGGAAGAAGGTCCTGTCCCCCTTCTTAATAGCCTGTGTTATTCTTTCCTCCGTTCTTGCCTTAGCCCCTCTGACAGCTTTCCCAGCTTCTCTCTGTTTCTCCAGATATTTCAGTCTGTCTTCTTCTTTCTGTCTCTCTTTATATTTCCTGAATGCCTTACTGTTTTCTTGCACTTTCTCGGCTACTGACTTAGAGAACCACAGTGACCGCTTCTTTCTTTTGCTAAGCAATCTGACACATTGACTTGTCACTCCTGCTATGGATTTCTTGAGCCCAAGCCACTGTTCTTCTACCCCATCCCCCTGTATCTTCTGCTGCCAGGGCAATTCTGAGCTGTTCCCCCATCTCTATGAAGTTGGCCTTCCATAAATCTAGGATCTCAATGTTTGAATGGCTTTTTTCTGCCAGGGTGTTGACTCTAAACCACACAGTTCTGTGGTCACTGGTACCAAGGGGACTGCCCACCTCAACATCCATGATTCTGTCCCAGTTTGTCAGCACTAAGTCCAGTACAGCCCCCTCCCTGGTGGGCTCAACCACCAGCTGCCTTTCGTTTGCCCCATACATGGTAGACATGAGGTCCCTGCTCCTTGACGTACTTGTAGTCTGAGTATTCCAATCTGCATCCGGCATGTTGAAGTCACCCATTAGTAGTACTTCCCCTTTGGCTGCCATATTATGGATGGCTTCCACTAATACTAGATTTATATCCTCCCCCTGTGCAGGAGGCCTGTAAACTACTCCAGCACGGATGGTTGTTTTGTTCCCTGACTCCAGAGTGACCCACAATACCTCTGCTTCTTCCCTGGATCCCTTCCTTTACATACATAGCAACCCCAGCTCCCCTCTTCCCCTCCCTATCCTTTCTATAAAGTGTATACCCTGGTATGGCTGCATCCCAGTCATGGTTCCCTGCGTACCATGTCTCCACAATAGCCACAATGTCCAGGTTTGTGTCTGCCATCAGTGCCGTTAGGTCTGGAATTTTGTTTCCCAGACTGCGGGCATTTGTGAACATGACCTTCCACTCTGTATACCACCTTAATGTTCCTTGTTTATTAGTCTTTGCCCTGCACCACATCAGTGATGTACCTTCTGTTCTCTCCCCCACTCTAACCATGGTAGTTTTACGGTTAGATATTATGTCCTCACTGCTTTCAGTTATGTCCTGTAAGGGGAGGCTATGATAATCCCCTTGACCATCTATGCCTCCCCCCTTGGCAAGTTTAAATGATCACTAAGGATGCACTTAAACTTCTCAGAGAGGATAACTTTGCCTCCCCTGGATAGATGCAGGCCATCGGGAGAATATAGTCCTTCATCCCTCCAGGTGAGGTTCCAGTCCCCAGTGAAACCATACCCCACCTCTCTACACCATTTCTTTAGCCATTTGTTTAATTCAATGATGCGGCTGTCCCTCCCTTCCCCCTTGCCGTGGACAGGTAGCACCTCTGAGAAGGTGACAAGAGTGTGCTACTTGCCCAAGACTCCTCCCCAGCTCCCTGAACTCTTCCCTACATCTACTCCCTCTTTAGCCAGGTCATTAGTCCCTAAGTGAATAATAACGTCCAGCTCCCCCCTCCTTGCTCCCGTCCTTGCAATCCTAAGGATTCGCCTGCCCTCCTTCCAAACTGTGCCTCTAGGTAGGCATATTACCTCCCTCTCAACATTGCTATCTGACCCCAGCTCAATCCCCCCTGACAATGGAGTCCCCAACCAGGATTTGCTTCCTCCTCCTGTGTGTTCTCCTTGCATCTGCCCTTGGGGTTCCATTCTGGATGACCCCCTCAACCCCCATGGTGTTCAACTGCGGAGATGCTGCGTAATCTCTCTGCTCTGCCATGATGGCATACGAGTTGTGAAGTGCCACTGGCTGGGAGATGTGCCTCCGTGCTGCTCCCGCACCCTACCAGAGGCCACCATAGTCCATCCTTCCCTCCTTCTTGGCAACCTCTAAGGGAACGGTGGTGGACATGGTGTTCTCTGTACGTATATATTTGTACTGTCAATATTCTTTAGTGGTATTATGCATCAAGGAATGTAGATTTATGTCAGGGTGTGGTGTGTGCCTATGTTGTGTATTGAAATAAGATGGCTAACAGTGTGTGTGTATACAGTCCGCTGGTACCGTATGATGTCGCAGGTTAACGGTATAAAGGAAGTGAAGCGCTAGGGGTGGGTGGGGTGTGGAGGATGGGCCCCTCCTGACCACCAGAGACAATCAGCCACACCAGCAAACCCCCACAGAAACACTCAGCTGCACCTACAAAATCCCCCGAACAGGTAACTTTCCAAATGAATCCAAAAAAGCAACATGGTAACAACTGAAAGCAACAATAAACTGCAAAAGAAACAATAACAAAAGCAAAAAATCAGCAAAAATCAACAGTCACTTCCCTGAGATGAACTGCTTCCTTCCTCTTCTAGCCCCTTATGAGAATCAAACAGGTTAGCAGCTATACCACTCTGACTCAGCCCCACCTCCAGGTAGCAGTTAGCAGCAGCTCTGCTGAGGAGCCAGGTCAGACAATTAGCACCCCTCCCTCAAGCTTAATGGCTTAAAAAAAAAACACAAGATGAGCAGAATTGTTTCCCAAGTGAAATAAGAAGTATAAAAGAACTAAAACCAGCAATGAGCAGGTTCTCTCTTGACCACCAGAGACAAACAGCCACACCAGTAAACCCCCACAGAAACACTCAGCTGCACCTACAAAATTCCCCAAACAGGCAACTTTCCAAATGAATCCAAAAAGCAACCTGGTATCAGCTGAAAGCAATAGTAAACAACAAAAGAAACAACAACAGCAAGACATCAGCAAAAATCAACAGTCACTTCCCTGAAATTAACTGCTTCCTTCCTCTTCTAACCCCTTATGAGAATCCAGCAGGTAGGAGCAATGTTTAAAAGGTATGGGATACAATTAAAACATGCCTAGAATAACTGTCGCTGAGGGCAGCTACCACAATATGGAAGTGGTAGCTGCTTTCAGCTAAGTCAGACATTTACTTTAAAGAGTGAGGACAGGTGACCTTATCGGACCTGATGGTGTCAGCCAGGGCAGTCTTGAACTTTGAGTCTGGCATGGCTTCAATGACAGGCTCAAACTGACAAGAGAGAGACTTCTGGTACACCAGCATGTACACCACATAACTGAGGACACGCATAGCCAATGTGGAGGAAGAAAAGAATTTCCTACCGAATTGATCCAGCTGCCTCGACTCCTTGTCTGGAGGGGAGGTGCTCATGTGCTTTGGTTTGGTGGACCTGTCATGAGCTGCTGTAATAACCACCGAGTCTGCCTTTGGGTGGACGCTGAGATGGTCCTTACCCTCTGGAGTCCTGTATATTCTGTCTGCCTTCTTGGCCACTGCTGGGATAGAGGAAGGCAGCATCCAAATGGTAGAGGCCGAGTCCTCGAGAGGTTCTAACCACGGGAGCATCAGGACAGCTGCAGCCTCCTGAATATCCAGGTGTTCCGCTGGTCTCTGATGCTTGGGGTCTTTGGGCATCAGTTTTCTATCCGTAGACATCTGCAATCTTTTTCAAGAGGTCTGCGAACGAAGGGTCCTCCGGAGGCAATTTGGGGGACTCCTTGGGCTCTTCTGTAGGGGGAGTCTTATAGTTCGAAACTGAGGAGGAGGAGGACCTAGATTTGGAGTCCGAATCTGAGGACTCCAGACATCAGACATTAGGGCGAGAGGTCTCTTGAGGTCTAAGAGGGATACCGTCCGTCATCGGCCCCGTCAAATGCCCTTTCGTAAGGCCCAGTGAAGACTGGCGTGGTTCCAGTGGAGAGGCAGACCTGGGAGTCTGATCCATGTGAACTGTGGTAACCACCCCTACAGGGAGCCAGCTGTCCAGCTCAGAGACTAGCTGCGATTTGGTTTCCACCCACCAGGACTGGAGGATGGCCTGGAAATCTGTCTGAGGCGGAGGAGGAAGCAGAGGGAGCTGGGAGACAGGTTGAATCTCTGTAACAAACTCTGGCATCAGGTACCATTGAGTATAATACCCATGCGTTGGGTAACCTGCAGGAAGTAAGTCGGAGCATACCCCACTTTGTTCCCCCTCGCTACCCTCCCCACACCACACCCATCCCTAACTCGAGGCATAGTTCTCCTACTTTGCCTGACCTAGTTTGCTCATATCTTTACCTGTTATTGAACAAACTGGCAAAGTCACAATAAAGACTGCTTTTGTTTTTGTGTTGTTCATAATTCCATTTAAAATTGTACATTGTAACCATGACCTCTATTGTAACTCTCTTCTCCTCCCCCCTCCCCCCCAATTGTTTAACCTGGTGAGACACACTAAGCTGAAAGCTTGTTTACAGGTGCAACCTGGGAGCACAGGAAAGTTAAGTGACTTGCTCAGAGTCACACAGTATGCAAGTGGGGGCTGTGGGATTCAAACCCAGGTCTCCAGATTTGCACCTCAGAGCCTTAAACCACTGTACTATATTGCCTCCCTCTCCTGCATATATAACTTCCTCCACTGCTTGTTTGCTTTGTCTCTGTTGACATGGAACCTTTGTAAAAGAACCTCTGGTTCAAAGGTGTTAATCCTAGAAAACGATAAATAAAAATACCCCGGCGTCGTAAAGCCTGACGCTGGGTAGCCCGCTGGAGGGTAACCAGATGAATAATGTGGCGCTGAGTAACTGGGCATAGGGTAGACCGAAGGAGGCCCAGATGGCGGTGCCGTAGGACCCAACGGGGGACCCTGAGGGGGCCCGAAACTCGCCCAGAAGGACCCGGAATGACAGCATTAGGCATGGGACCGGCAGGCAGTAAGCCCAGTGTTGGTGCTGACAGCCCGACCAGAAGAATTGGGGGCAGAAGCTTGCCCAGAGTGCTGACATGAGATCCGGAGGTGACCAGTCAGTGATGTCGCCTGATGGACGACCCCCATCCCCCGGCTCCCTCTGATCTGGGGAAGGTGGAGGAAGCTCCAAAAAAACAAGAGGAGGGGTATCCCAGTGGGGAGACCCAATAGGAGAAGACTGCATTAGGACCAGCAGCTGGCTCTTGTCCAGCTGGACGTCGTCAGGTCCAACATCAGGACCCAACGTGAGCATTTCAGTCAGGTGGTCATCGGAGGATCTGAAGACATGTTTACTGACCGTGGCCATGCGGACACTGGAGTCCCCGGTGCCAGACTTATCGGCCCGGGCCAGGCACTTGTCGGGGTGTCCAACAAGTGACTCATCGGCCCCTCCTGGCTGCTTAGATCCCTTGGAGGAAAAGGGTCTAAGAGTGGCGGAGGCCTTGAACTTGGCGGAGGCGCCCGTAGCCAAGATCAGTGGTGGCAAGAGAACCAAGAGCTGCTCCTGGGAAGGTGGGGCAGACTTCAGTTGTTTTAACCAGGAGTGGCACACTAAGCTGAAAGCTTGTTTACAGGTGTGACCTGGGAGCACGGGGAAGTTAAGTGACTTGCTCAGGGTCACACAGTATGCAAGTGGGGGCTGTGGGATTCAAACCCAGGTCTCCAGATTTGCAGCTCAGAGCTTTAAACCACTGTGCTATACTGCCTTGGCGGCAGCAGCGGTCTTCCCAGAGGAAGACAGCCGCTGGTCACCCGAGGGGCCCGAGGGTGGCCGAGGGTGAGAGAGAGACCTATCCTGGTCCCGGTGCTTCTCTTTGTCCCTCTTCTTCTCATGTTTGAGGGAGTCAGTAGGGGAGGATGAAGCTCTCCTCAGCTTCTGCAGCTCTTTTTCCATGGTGGCCATCTTTTTTAGCAAGTGGGCTTCGGGGACCTGCTGGCAGTGCTTCCGTGTGGCTTGCTTGAAGCTCACGCAGGCCTCACAATCCTTGGTCTTGTGTTCTGGGCCTAGGCAAAAGAGGCACTGTGTGTGAGAGTCCTTATGTGGGAACTGCGTACTGCAGGAATCGCACTTGTTTTTATGCAATTTGACAGAAGATGGAAAAGACATATACAAAGATTAAGTTTTTGTAAAATGAAGAAAAACTGACACTCATCTGAGAAATGGCAGTCGAAACTGAAGCAAGGAATCCGCAAGGTACAACGTGTACAGCTTGACGGCAGGAAAAAAACTGGAAGGTGGGCGTGAGGACCACCCACTATATAGTGTCACACTGACGATGGTCACGTGATGTCAGGTGGATGATCCCCCGCTAGACACTGCTAACTAAAGTTTCCATGTGGTTCTGACGCCACAGGTGCAGTCCTCAAGGTTTATTACCTACTGCAAGAGCCCTCTTGAAGCAAGATCTAATTTTAAGCACAGCTTCCCACTCAGTGGCATCAATTTCTGTCTTAAGATTCCATGAAATTTCTGCTGCCTTGGTTTCGTTTTCATTTGATTCTTGGTATTTCTATGTCTGGACTACTAATTCCCGAGCCTGGATCACCAGCGTTACGGGCAGTAACAGTGACGCTTTAGTGCTGGGCCAGCCTTCAAGGAAAGATCAGCACAGACAGCGAAGACAGGGGACACGACATTCTTTAGGTACATCAGTGAAAGAAGGAAAATGGGGGTTGGGGATGTAAGGCTCAGAAGGGATACAGGGGAGTGCAGGAGGGAGACCTGGAAAAGGTGGAAATACTGAACAAATACTTGAACTTCTGTTCAGTATTCACTGAAGAGGGGGAGGGTCAGGGACCACAACTGGGAAACAGACATGAAGGGGAGGTAGTGGTGAACACAAGTCCATTCACAGAGGAGAGAGTCCTGGGGGAGCTCGCAAAACTAAAGCTGGGCAAAGCAATGGGGCCAGATGGCACACATCCAAGCATGTCAAGGGAGCTGAGGTAGCAGCTCCTCTGGCAGCTATGTTCACCAAGTCACTAAGCACAGGAGTGGTTCTGGAGAACTGGAGGAGGGCACATGTAGTCCCTTTACACAAAAGTGGCAGTAGAGAAGAGGCAGGAACTATAGGCCAGTCAGCCTCACCTCAGTAGTGGGGAAGATCATGGAGACGCTGCTTAAAGAAAGAATCGTGGCACACTTGGAATTCATCGGTGCTCAGGGTCCAGCATGGATTCACAGCAGGAAGGTCATGTCAGACGAATCTGATAAGATTGTTTTTGACCGGGTGACAAAGAAAGTAAATCGGGGAGGGGGGGGTGGACGTCGCCTACCTCGATTTCAGCAAGGCCTTCGACACTGTCCCACATAAAAGGCTGGTTAACAAGATGTGTAGTCTGGGAATGGGGCACAAGGTGACAAACTGGGTAACAGACAGGAAACAGAGGCTGGTGGTAAATGGGATCCAATCCAGGGAGAGAGGGGTAACCAGCGAGGTACCTCCGGGATCAGTCCTTGGGCCAGTCTTCTTTAATGTCTTCATTAATGATATTGCGAAAGGACTGGAGGATAAGGTCTGCCTGTGTGCAGATGACACTAAGATCTGCAACAGGGTGAGTATACCAGTGGAGAGGATGAGAAGAGACTTGGGAAGGCTTGAAAAATGGTCTGAGGTATGGCAGCTGAGGTTCAATTCAAAGAAGTGCAAAATAATGCACCTGGGATGAGGGAACCCTGGGGAAAGCTACAGAATGGGGGGGGGGGTGAGTTGCTGATGATCACCAAGGAAGAAAGGGACCAGGGGTTATCATTTCAGACGACCTCAAGGTGTCTAAGCAGAGTACAAAATCGGCAGGGAGGGCCAGTGGCATGTTGGGGTGCACAGGCAGAGGTATTACTAGCAGAAGGCAGGAGGTGGTGATGCCATTGTATAAAACACTGGTGAGGCCTCACCTGGAGTACTGTGTGCAGTTCTGGACGCCGCACCTTCATAAGGACAAAGAGGTGGAGGCAGTCCAGAGAAGGGCGACAAAGATGGTACAGGGCCTGCACCAGAAAACATATAAGAAGAGATTAAAGGACCTCAATATGTACTAGATAGAGGAGAGGAATCAGGGGGATATGACAGAAGCATTCAATAACCTTAAGGACATAAATAAGGTGCAGGGGAGTGACATCTTTCAGTATATTAATACCTTCAACAAAGAAGCACTTTCCTCCCCAGCAATTGGACCCTTTAAAAAGAATCTCCGACTTTACCGCACCTCTACCTCCAAATGTGACTGCTTCTCCTAATTGACTGGTCCATTCTCTGACTAGATGATCTTGACCCATGCCCTGCATCCCTCCTGACACTACTCTCACTGGCATCTGTCTTCCTTGTGCTCCTCACCTCTCTCCACCCTCCTTCCCCTTCCCCCCTACACTCCTCCTCCTCCTCCACTGTTCTAACCCCACCTTTTCCCTTGTTCCTGATCCCCTCCCACCATCCTTCTCCCCCTCATGACAAAGGCCCCTCAGCCTACCACTTCTCTCTGGCAATCTCCTATACAATATCAGGCTGATAGTCCCCTTTCTTCTTAATTCCCTTACTCTGCTGCATCATCTATCTGCCTATTTAGGTTGCTCCCTACTAATAACCATTATCTCTAAAGTGATCTTCAGCTGTAACGAAATGTCAGCCTTGTCTACACTATGCCTGTTCACCATTACCAACTTTTGTATGTATGTTCCCCATTCCTTTGATGTGGAACCTTTGTAAATGAGCAGCTCCTGCTCAAAGGTACTTGTAATCTGAGAGTTTAATAAAATAAATAAAATAAAAATAAGAAATTGGAAGGTGGCAGGTTGAGGGGAATGTGAGGAAGTTTTTCTTCATAGAGACATAGGTACATACATATATTCTGTAGGCAGATAAGGGCCACTATGCCCATCCAGTCTGCCCGTTTATGCTATCTGACGAAGTGGCCAGAGACCCCATTTGGTTACTGGCTTTAGCTTTTTCGTCACATCTCTAATATTCCTTTATTCCTGTCCCATGCATGTCTGAAGCCTGCCACCACTTCCTGAAGCAGGCTATTCCATGCATCCACCACCCCCTGTAAAAAAGAACTTCCTGAGATTACCCTTTATGTGGCCACCCATCAGTCTCATATCATGCCCTCTTGTTCTGGCACTATTTTTAAACTGGAATATGTCTGTCCACTTCCACCTTGTTCATGCCCTTGAGGGATCTGAACATTTCTATCATGCCACCTCTCTCCCTACTTTGCTCCAGAGTGTACAAATTGAGGTCTCTGACCTTTTCCTCATAAGGCTTGTGATGTAGACCTTTCACCATTTTGGTCACCCTCTCTTTTTTTGTCAATGTCCTTACGAAGGTGTGGCCTCCAGAACTGGATACAGTGCTCAAGGTGAGGCCTCACCAGGGTCCTACACAGTGGAATTATCACCTCCCTCCTTCAGCTTGATTCCCCCTTCCTATGCACCCCAATATCCCAGTGGTCTTCCCCACCACCTTGTCTGTCTGCCTTGTGGCCTTCAGGTTGTCTATGATCATGACCCCCAAGTCTCTCTCTTCCTTAGTAACTGCCAACAGCTCTCCTCCAAACCTGCAGCTTGCTCCAGGGTTCCTGTTCCCCATGTGCATGATTTTGCATTTCTTTGCGTTAAACCTTAGCTGTCACACATCTGACCATCTCTTCAACTGTTCCAGGTCCTTTCTCATCCTTTCTACCCCCTCCAGGGTATCCACCTTGTTGCAGATCTTGGTGTCACCCGCAAATAGGCAAACCTTTCCCTGCAGCCCATCTGCAATGTCACTGAAGAGGACTGGCCCCAGAACTGACCCTTGAGGTACCCCATTGGTCACCTCCCTTTCCTCTGATTGGGTTCCATTTACCACTACCCTCTGTTTTCGGTCCTTTAACCAATTTTCAATCCAGTTTACCACCTTGTGTCCCATCCCCAGGCTTCCTAGCTTGTTGATCAGTCTCCTGTGTGGGACAGTAACAAAGGCCTTACTGAAATCTAGGTAGGCAAGGGCAACAGCACCCCACACCCCTCGGTCTACTGCCTTTGTCACCCAGTCAAAAACTCTATTGAGATAAAGTTTGACAGGACTGCCCTGCAGTGAACCCACGTTGCTTGGAATCCAACATCCCTATGACTTCTATGTACTCCACTGTTCTTTCCTTGAGGAGTGTCACCATTCTTTTTCCTACTACAGAGGTTAGACTAACTGGTCTGTAGTTCCCTGCATCTTCTTACTCCCGCTCTTGTGAAGAGGGACATTTGCCCTTCTCCAGTCCTCTGGGCCCACTCCAGTGTCTAGGGACTCACTAAACAGGGCTGCCAGCTCAATTCTCAGTTCCCTTAAGACCTTGGGATGTATGCCATTTGGACCCATGGCTTAGTCCACCTTGAACTTTGCAAGCTCATCTAGGACCATTTCCTCTGTGAATGGACTGGTGTTTACCTCCTTTTCCAGAAAAGGTGGTGGACACACGGGAACAGCCTGCCACAGGAGGTGGTGGAAGCGAAGACAGTGGAGGGATTTAAACATGCCTGGGACAGGCATTAGGGAATCTTAAGAGGTAGGAAGGAGTGGGGAAAAGTCATTGACCAGGTAGGGTCAGAGGCCACACACAAGTGTAGAGCTTACGGGCAGACTGGATAGGCCTAACAGTCCTTATCTGCCGACAATTTCTAGGTTTCTAGGTTTTAAAATTCTTAATAAGTTGATTATCACCCCAGTTGAGTAATACATTGATACATCCACACAGACCACATGAGTGGTCTCTCTCATTTTTAAGGGTACCAGAACTGCTCATATTCGGACAACAGTTCTCGTACCCTAAGAATGCATGTCAGACCACTCTTACAACCGCAAGAGTGGTAGAGCCATGCAACAGACTGCCAGCCGAGGTGGTGGGTGCAAAAAATGTTAAGTGGTTTTAAGTATGGCTGGGAAAAAATTAAGGGTTTAGTGGCTGCTCAGGGCATCAGAATCGGGAAGAAGAAAAAATTACTTACCATAGCAATCTTGTTTCTTCCAAGAGAATCTTTACTGTATTCTGACATATGCAGTTAGCCTTCATCATTCAACTGCCCCAGAGAGGAAAGAGTTAAAGAACCTGTGCAAACAGTAGAATGCTGATGGACTCAAGCTCAGTTTTCAAGCTACTGTGCCTGGTGCATTCTATGTAACTGTCCGATTCTTACGAAACATGTACAAAAAGATGCTATCTATGCTATCCTAAAGAATTAATTCTAAGAACTACAATCCTCCCTGAGAACAGGACATCTGAAAAGACTCAAGTCACAGATGCCCAAGAACAACCAACCTAAACAAGTTTCAATAACAAAACATGAACAGCTGGAGTGCAGTTCCCAGCAGGTTCCAGTAAGGGAGGTAGGGTGGGAGCTCAGAATACAGTAAAGATTCCCTCAGTAGAAACGAGATTACTATGATAAGTAAATTTTCCTTCATGCCCCAGGAAATCTTTACTGTATTCTGACATATGCAGACCACCAAGTAGTACCTTTGGAGGTGGGCACAGAACCTATTTAGGAAACAAGCTCTGCAGTACTGATGTGCCAAACCAGGCATTACTTCTGGCCTGGGTGTCCAGGCAATAGTGTTTAGTAAAGGTGTGAACAGTTTTCCAGGTGGCCACTTTGCAAATGTGTAACAAAGGAATGTCTCTGGCAGCTGCTATAGAAGCAGCTGTACCCCTGGTGGAATGAGCCCCGAGGCCCACTGGGGGTTCCTTTCCAAGTTAACTGTAGCAAATCTGAACACAGGTAACAATCCAGCATTCAATAGTCCTTCTTGAAGCTGGTTTGCCTTTCACCACTTCTCCATGGGTCAGGAAGAGCTGAGTATTATCCTGCTATGGCCTTTTGTATGATCCAAATAATAGCCAATAGCCATCTTAACATCTAGGGTATAGAAACATAGAATTTGACGGCAGATAAGGACCACTTGGCCCACCCAGTCTGCCCATTTCCCTACCTACTGGATAAGCTGCAGATCCTAGTTAACCAGCAGCCTACTTCTTCCTACCCCCAACCCCTAGAATTGTCTTATGACTGTCCCATGCATGCTTGAATTCCACCACTGATTTTGACTCCACAACCTCCTCTGGAAGGCCGTTCCATGCATCCACAACCCTCTCTGAAAAAATACTTCCTTAAATTACCTCTGTGCCCCCCCCATCTTCAAATTGTGCCCTCTTGTTCTTGCACACTTTTTTTTGAAAGATGCTACCCTCTTGGACTCTGTTGATTCCTTGAGGTACTTGAACGTTTCTATCATGTCCCCTCTCCTCCTTTCTCGAGGCTATACATATTAGCTCCTTTGTCTCTCTTCATATGTATTCGGTGCAGACCCTGTACCATTTTAGTTGCCCTCCTCTGGACAGCTTCCATCCTGTCTATGTCTTTGCGGAGATTGGGTCTCCAGAACTGCACACAGTACTCCAGATGGGGTCTCACCAGCTGTCAGTACAAAGGGATAATAACTTCCTGTTTTCCACTGGTGATGCCTCTCCCTATGCATTCCCAGTATCCCCCCAACCCTCCTTGCTGCCCTCTCACATTGCTTGCCCACCTTTAGGTCATCTGATATGACTACCCCCAGGTCCCTTTCCATTTTTGTTGTTGTTAGTATCTCACCCCCCATTGTGTACTCTTCCCCTGGGTTTTTGTTTCCCAGGTGCATTACCTTCACTTCTTAGCACTGAATCTAAGCTGCCATACATTTGACCATTCCTCTAACCTTGCCAAGTCCCTTCTCATCCTTTCCACCCCACCATGTGCATCAACTCTGTTGCAGATCTTTGTGTCATCTGCAAAGAGACATACTTTTCCTTCTAGTCCTTCTACAGTGTCGCATATAAAGACATTGAAGAGGACCGGTCCTAATACTGAACCCTGCGGTACTCCACTAGTAACCCTCCTTTCTTCTGAGTGGACTCATTTACTATTACCTCTGTGTCCTATTCTCCAGCCAATTTACCCAGGCTGTCATCTTGGGACCCACTCCCAGGCTGGCTAACTTGTATATTAATCTTTTGCGTGGGACTGTGTCAAATGCCTTGCTAAAGTCTAGGTAGGCCAAGTCCACAGCCCCGCCCTGATCTACTTCTTTGGTCACCCAGTCAAAGAAATCTATCAGATTCATCTGGCATGACCTTCCCGCTGTGAATCCATGCTGCATAGGGTTCTGTGCCCCTCTGGCCTCTAGATACTTGACAATTCTTTCCTTCAGAAGTGATTCCATCATTTTCCCTATCACTGAGGTTAAACTAACAGGTCTGTAGTTTCCTGCTTCTGCCTTGCTCCCACTTTTGTGAAGGGAATCACATCTGCCCTCCTCAGTCCTCGGGTACCACCCCATCCTCCCATGATTTGTTAAAAGGGTAGTCAGTGGTGTCACTAGTTCCACCTTAGTTCTTTTAGAATTCTGGATGAATCCCATCAGGCCCCATTGCTTTGTCCACCTTCAGTTTTAAGAGTTCTTTCAGAACCCTTTCTTCTGTAAATGGCTGGTATCAACTTCTGTATCCAGAGTGTTTCTACTGTTTGTTTTATGTACCTCCTCTTCATTTGTAAATGCTGAGCAAAATATTTGTTTAGTATCTTTGCCTTTTCCAGTCTCCCTCTGCCCACCCTCCTCCCTTTATTAAAGCTTCACTATCCTCCCTTGGTCTTCCTTCGCTCCCCTGATGTACCTATAAAGAAAGGTTTTATCCCCTTCTTAACTCGAGTTGGCTATCTTTTCCTCGGTTTGGGCCTTTGCTATTCTGACTGCCTTCCCAGCCTCCTTTTGCTTTTGATACAGTTCTCTGTCCTGCTCCTTCTGCAGATTCCTTGTACTTCCTGAATGCTTTCTTTTCTCTTGAACCTTCACTGCCACTTCCTTTGAGAACCATAGTGGTTTCTTACATTGTTTTGTTTTATTTGCTTCACACAAGGCTCGTTACCTCTGTGATGGCAGTTTTATTACTCCCCATTGTTCTTCCGCCTCCTTCCTGCCCATTTGCTAGTGCATTCCTTAGGCACTCACCCATTTGGCAAAGTCAGCCCTCCTAAAGTCCAGTACTTTTGTCTTTGTATGGCTTGACTCTATTGCTGTGTTTATCTGAACCATACTGTTCGATGGTCGCTAGTTCCCAGATGGCTACCCACTCTACATCTGTGATCCTCTCTCCATCTCCATTTGAGAGAATCAAGTCTAATATTGCCCCTCTCGAGTGGGCTCCAGTACTAGTTGTCTAAGGCATGCTCCCTGTAGGGCATCTAGAATAACTCCACTCTTGAGTGGCAGCTGCAACTGCACTCCAGTTAACATCTGGCATATTCAGATCACCCTCAGCAATATCTCCCTTTTCTGCCATTCTAAGTATACTTTCTATCATTTCCTTGTCCATTTCCTCCCCTGAGAAGAGTCTGTATCTAACCCCTGTGCGGATTGTGGTGCCATTGCCGGTCTCCAAATTTACTCACAGTGCTTCTTCTCCTCCCTGTTTACCCTTTTGTTCTGTTGCTTTTATTCCTTCCCTTATGTAAGAGCTACTCCTCCTCCTCTTTACCCTCCCTGTCCCTCCTGTAGATAGTGTATCCTGGTATGTTTACGTCCCAGTCATGGTTTTATGTGTACCATGTTTCTGTGACTGCCACGATATCCAGATGTTCCTCCTCCATCAAGGCCACTAATTCAGGAAGCTTGTTACCCAGACTACGGGCACTGGTACTCATTGCTCTCCATTTTTGATGGCTTTACCTTCTGTTGCAGCATCCCCACTGACCGTTCTACCTCGGTCTTTTCTCATTTAGTACCCTGTTTTGAAGGGAGGCTAGGATTTTCCTGCTGCTTGTCAGTGCCTCCCCTTTGACTAGTTTAAAAGCTTGCCAATGAAGCATTTAAACCGACTGCTCAAAGACTTGTTCCTTCCTGGACAGATGCAGACCATCCTGCCAGTATAGGCTGGTGTCCTCCAGGTGAACCCCAGTCCCCAATGAAGCCAAACCCTGTGCTCCGCACCATTTTTCAACCATTCATTAAACTGCATGGTGCTAATTACCCTCGCCTCCCCATGCCTTTGACAGGCAGCACCTCTGAGAAGGATACTGTGTGTGCTACTTGTCTGAGCCCTCCCCAACTCTGCAATGTCCTCCTGCACTGCTTTAATCTCATGATGAGCCAAGTCATTTGTCCCTAGGTGGACAATTCGTCCAGCTCAGACTCCTTGCAGCTGTTCTCATGATCCTGAGGGCCCGCTTCCTGTCCCTCAAGCCATGGCACCAGGCAGGCACCTTACTTCAGTTTTCCCAGCTCCCCAGTTCTATACCCTAATAATTGAGTCCCCACCAGGAGCTGCTTCCTTTCCCTTTGGTGTCCTCTGCCTCCTTCCTGTGGGCCTCCCTTGTGACAGTTGTCATCAGTCTTCTCTCTGGTGCATCCATAGGGGAGCCATCTCCCCAGAATGGTGTATGGATTGTGGAGTGGAACAACTGACTGGGTGTGCCTCTGTTCCACCATCCTCACCCTCCCTGAGCCCACTGTGGTCCAACTGCTGTGCTTTCTTTGCAACCTCTGAGGTAGTGGTGGTGGCGCTAGTGCTCCCTGGATGGGGAGGTTCCTTCCTACTGTCCAGTGTGGCCTGGGAAAGTTTCCTTACTACTGTCCAGTGCGGCCTGAAGGCGGGCAGCTTCCTCCCTCAGGGCAGATAGTTGTCTGCAAATAGGGCAGCATCTCAGCCTCAGAAAGAATCCTGAAGACTGCTGCCCCACAGCCATTACATTGCACTACCTCACATGTTTATCTACTGTGTGTGTGTGTGTGTGTGTGTGTGCTACGTGTGATTGGTTATATAGAAATATATATATTATACAATGTGTATGCTTATATTGTTAGTGCAGTGTGCTAGAGGATATGACAGTGATATGCACCTTGCACTCTTGAGAAATGATGTCAGAACCTCAGGTATAAAGGAATTATTTCCAAGGGTGGGTGGGGTGAGGGGTGGGAAGGGTTGGGCCTAAACTGTGTCCTCACAAAACAATCAGCTAAAAGCTCTCACCCATCGCTGCGATGAGTGCCTTCCTGTCAGCAAGACACCCTACACAACAATTTGACAGAGAAAGTACACTGCTAATCAAACAGAGAAAAATCCAGACATCCAAGTCAAGTATGCAGCCTGCGTTCCCCTGAAATGGAGTGATCAGTGAAAAAGACAGGCAGGGTAACAGATTGGTTGAGATTAAAGTCAGACACCACTTTGGGGAGGAATTTCCTATTGGTTCTGAGGACTACCTTGTCCCTATGGACCGAAATGTAGTTAGGCTCTGTGGACAAAGCCTGGAGTTCACCTTCTGGCTGAAGTAACTGCCACTAAAAAGACTGTTTTTCAAGATACGTACTTGAGATCTGCAGAGGACATAAGCTCAGATGGGGGTTGCATTAGCTGTGCAATGCATATGTTCAGGTCCCAAGGGGGGACTGGTTCCCTTTGTGGGGGATGCAAAGGAAGCAATCATTTGAAGAACTTCCTGAAAATTGGATTGGAAGCCAAAGAAATGCCCTTACCCGCTGAGATGTAGGCAGACAGCGCTACCAAGTGTACCTTGAGCGTAGATGGCTTAAGGCCTAGGGAATGAAGATGGGTTAAGCAGTCCAACAGGACTGGAAGTACAGCCTGGTAAGGATCCATGACCTTCTGTTGTACCAAATGGAGAACCTCTTCCATTTAGAGGTGTAAGTTTTCCTGGTAGAGGGCTTTCGAGAGACCCTTAGGACCTCAAGGACCCCTTCAGGAAGTTGCAGATTAGCATACTCTAGGTCCTCAAGACACAGGCCATGAGCCTGAGGGCCTTGAGGTTGGGGTAGAGGATCCTCCCATAGGAGGATGTCATCAGATTGTGCCTCCTGGAGAGGCAAATTGGTCTGGAAATTGACAGGGACAGGAGCAGGGAGTATCAAGGCTGCCTGGCCCAATCTGGAGCTATAAGGATCATTGTTGCTGGCTGAGACCTAACCTTGTTCAGCACCCTAAGCAACAGAGGGAATGGAGGGAAGACATACAGGAACTTCCCTGTCTAATCCAGTATTAGCACATCCAGTGACACTGTGCACACTGCAGGGGGCCTGCAACAAAACTGCGGCAACTGATGACTGTCTGGGGCTGCAGATATCTATCTCTGGTGTGCCCCATCTTCTGAAGACAGTTTGCTGGATCTGTCTGTTCAGAGACCACTCATGGTGGTTTTGATTGATCCTGCTCAGTGCAACTGCTAGGACGTTGTCCTTCCCTGGACGATCAGACTGCTGAGAAAGAGACCCTGAGGGAATATGCCAGACTCCAAATTTTCATAGCCTCTGTGCACAACAAGGTGGACCTTGTGCCCCTGTGCTTGTTTATGTAATAATGGTTGTGGTGTTGTCAGTTCTGACTTGCACCATCTTGTCCTGGACCAGTGAGGCGAATGACTGGAGGGCCAAAAAGACTGCACTGAGCTCCAACAGGTTTACATGCAGTAGTGACTCCTGCTGGGACCATGCACTGTGCACAATGTGCTCTCTCAGATGGGCATCCCATCCTAGGAGGGAGGCATCTGTCGTCAACACTACTGTTGGGGACTCCTGCTGAAATGGTACCCCTTCTCTGAGGTTGTCCCTTTCCTGCCACCACTGCAATGCTTCAGTGAGAGTATCTGTGACCGGTACTACCTTTGACAAGGAGTCCTTTTTCTGGGATCAATGGGAACTGAGGTGGAACTGGATGTTTCTCATCTGGAACCTGGCTCCTGACACTGTTGCTGTTGAGGCTGCCATGTGGCCCAATAGTTGCAGGAAATGTCTTGCTGGTCTCGGGGTGTGAAGCTGGAAGGAACTTGCCAGCTGTGCCAGGCTGTCCACCCTTTCCTGAGGAAGGAATGCCTTCCCTTTCTGAGTGTCCAGCTCCACTCCTATGAAATCCAAGAGCTGGACCGGCTGCAAGATTAACTTTTTCATGTTCACCAGGGACCCCAGAGACTGCAGGGTAGCCTCTGTGAGGACTAGAGCATCCCTTACCTGTGGAGAGGACTGCCCCATGACTAACCAGTCATCTAGGTCACCCCCCTGTCTTCTCAAATGTGCCACTACCATAGCCAGGCACTTTGTGAACACCCTTGGGGCAGAGGTATGATCGGAAAGGCAGAGATGTGAACTGGGAATGGCCTGATGGTAATCTGAATCTGAGGTATTTCCTGTGAGATTGTCTGATGGGAATGTGGAAATAAGTATCCTTGAGGTCTAAGGATGCCAGCCAGTCTCCCTGCCTGAGAGTGAGGAGGATCATTGCCAAAGTGACCATCTTGAACTTTGGCTTTATCAGATATCTGTTTAGGGTTCTGAGATCCAGTATGGGTCACCACTCCCCATTCTTCTTTAGGGTTAGGAAGTACCTTGAGTAAAATCCTTTTCCCCTCTGGGAGATAGGGACAGGTTCCACTGCTTTTGCCAGTAGAAGGCTGGCTACCTCTGATTCCAGTAAGGCTTTTTCTACTGGGGTTGCAGGTTTGAACAGCCTTGCTCTCAATTCTGGGATGCACCTGAAGCTGAGAGCAAGACCCTGGCTTACTACTTCCAGGACCCACTTGTCTATGGTGATGCCTTGCCATGCTTGGATACAGTGAGCCAGTCTGCCATCTACCAGTACCAGAGAGGCAACCCTGAGAACCACATCAGGGGATCTGCTTTGCCTGTGTCCTGGGCTGAGGGCTGAGGTCAGAGCACTTGTTGCCCCTTCCACCCCGCCTCTAAAGTAGCCACATTGCTGCTGGCAGTCTGAGAGAGCCTCAGCCTGATAAAAGGGCCTGGTATAGGATCTCCCCTTTCCTCCCCTACTTTGGTACCTCTGGGAGGTGAATGACTTCTCTTTGGCAGAAGCACTTTTGTAAACAGTCTTCTACTCATCCATCTTTTTCATGCAAGCTTCTGTTTGCTCACCAAACAGAGAAGTCTGCTCATAAGGGAAATCCAATGCTTTGGTTTGGGTATCCTGAGAAAGGTTAGTGGCTCTGAGCCAAGTAAATCTTCTCAGAGACACTGTAATTGCCATAAGTCTGGCAGCAGTGTCATTGGCATCCACTGCCATGTGGAACTGGTATTTGGAAGCCTCAATGCCACATCTGGCCGTCTCTGCTAGATCAGCTGCTAGTGCAGGAGGAGCTTTGCTAGCCAGCTCCAACACTGAGTTCCAGAGACTGTTTTGGTACCTGGACACATATGCCATATAAGTGGCCTGTCTGATGGCCAAAGAAGCCTCCAAGTAGCCTTTTTTGGCCAAGAAAACAAGCAGGCAGACTGCATGGGCCTTGCGGTCCTTATCTGCCATCAACGTCTATGTTTCTAGAGACTCTCAATTTTCGAGAGTCCTTGTCAGGGAGGGGAGAGGACAATGGCACATTAGCTCTGTCACAGGCAGCTGCCTGTACCACTCCCTCATGGCTGGGGTGACTTAAGAGAAACTCAGCCCCACCCCTAGCCAAGTGGTATTTTCTGTCCATTTTCTTGTCCACTGAAGGGACAGAAGTAGGGTTTTGCACGATTTTCAGGGCTTGCCTCTTTAATGACTTGTGGATGGGGAGCAGCAAGCATTTAGTGCCCCATCATTTCCATGTAATCCGATTCCTCCTCCTCCTCCTTAGTGGTCTCCTGAGTGGGAAAGGTCCAGAGTTTCTGCCACTTGTTTCATAAAAGAAAAGTGGGAAGAGTAATCTTCAGGATGTTGAGGGGAGACTCAAAGTCCTATTGTTCTGGCGAGACCTCAGGTTCAATTGGCTCCCCAAGGTCATCGTCCTCCTCCTCTTCACCCCTTCATAATAGGGGTCCAGTTCAGCCGAACCAGGAACCGAAAAAGCAACCACTGGTAAAAACGGTGGTTGAACTGGAGAGTGAACTGGCACTTGCTGAGGAACCGGAACCGATGAGCCGGGAATACTCTGCAGCAATTGTATTATTTTTATCGCATGTGTTATTTCTTCAGCAGTCAGAACTGCCGCAACCTTTGGTTACAGCTCCTTCACTGTATGTTTCTCCTTTTGTTTCTTTTTGTCACGGGCCAGTTCAGCAGCCAGTTCTGCACTTCTCTTAGACTTTGAGGAGGTTTCATCCTTGTCAGAGTGCTTTGCCTCCAGTTCCTTAGATTTTTCCTTGTTATCTCAGTCTGTTAAGGTACCTGTCATGCACAGACTGAGGAAAAACCTTTACAAATTTCACAGTCTGCATTCAGGTGGTCAAATCCTAAGCAGACAACACAAGTTGTGTAGGGATCAACCTTAGCGAATGGTGTGGGGGGGGGGTCCATCGTTGGTTCCTTCGCCGGCTGGACGTCGGACGAGCCACCGTGAGGCTTAAAGGCGAGCTCTCGGCGGGCGGCAGAGGAGCAGACATCCGACTTATGAGAGCCATCACCGGAGGCGGGCCAAGTAGAGTGATCGTCCTGGTCCGGTGGAGTGGAGGCCGCGTGTCGCCCTGAAGGGTCGGACGTCTTACCAGCCCTCTCCGGGCAGACGTCAGAGGAGCCGACGCCCGGCTTACCAGAGTTACCCATGGTAGTAGGCTGTGAGCCTGCGGCCGAACCAGGGGCGGAGGCCTCCAACTGCCCGGAGGTGCCCGCAAGGCCCAGCGCCGAGCTGCTAGACGGGTGGGGTCGGCGCTCGGAAACCTCCGAGGCAGCTGCCGAGGACCGATCCTCGGAGGGGATGTTACTTGATGCCCCAGCGACTCCCGAGGGAGACGCGGTGGAGGAGCCCTTGTCCAGGTGCCTCTCCTTCTCCTTCTTCTTCCGATGGCCTTCGGGGGAAGTGGACGCCTGCTTCAGTTTTTGCAGCTCCTTCTCCATAGAACTAATTTTCTTCTTTAGAATATGGGCTTCCAGGGATTGCTGCCGCCTTTTCCGGGTAGCCGCGTTGAAACTGAGGCAGTGCTGGCACTTCTCGACCAGGTGATCGGGGCCTAGGCAGAACAGGCACAGGGAGTGGCCATCCTTGTACGGTAGCTGGGCGCCGCACGAATCGCACTTATTCTTGTGCTCGGACGGTGTAGGGGACAACATACACCGACAATAGTACTGATGTTAGTCGAAAAAAAGATTTTTCGGTAAAAAAAACGACGAAGGTAGGGCTGACGAAGCACAAACTTTTCCACGAGACGCTGCACAAGCTAACGGCGGAAAGAATTGAAGGCAGACGCCTGGGACCGCCTTTATACCGACGTCTCCTGACGCTGGTCACCTGACGTGGTGCGGTCCTCGCCAGGACTGCTAGCTAGAAATTTTTCCGTGAGGTCCTGCCGGCGTTAGTCCTGTATGTAATTACCTACTGCAAGAGCCCTCTCAAAGTAAGATCACAAGCTGTGTAGGGATCAACCTTAGCGACGGTTTGCCACACACACAATGCAGTGCTGAAAACCAGTAGGGCCGGTTTTCTTTTTGGGCATCTGTGACATAACCCCTTAACCAAGAAATACCAGCTCTGTGCCAACTAATGAATAATAATACATTTTTTTTGGGGGTTGGTTCAGTGACTGAGAAGAAAAAATTACTCACCTTAGTAATGTTGTTTCTTCTAATGGAGTCTTGCTATATTATGACAATTGCAGTATGACCGCAGGTTAGAACTGCTCCGGAGGTGAAATAGTTAACTTTCCATGCAGGCATGGAACTTAGAGCGCAAGCTCGGTTGAAAACTCTGTCTGTTATGCTTCAAAGGTAAACTGTCAGATCTTTACGAGCTAAAACTCACTAAGGTTCTGTGTGGAAGCTGTAAACCTACACTAGCCAACTGGCTACTAACATAAACACTCATTTTGGTCTAAAACAAAGACTGAAGTCAGGAGACCCCAAAATGCAAAAACACAACACCAATTCACCCAAAAGGTAGAGTGAAAACAACAAGGTGGGCATCAAAAAGTGCCAACCTGTACTGCACCCACATCCCAAAACAGAGGTTCTGAGAGGGCAGGCAGGAGGGAGGTCATAATATAGCAAGACTCCATTAGAAGAAACAACATTACTAAGGTGAGTAATTTTTCTTCAAACACACATGAAGTCTTGCTATATTATGACAATTGCAGACTACACAGCAGTACCCCATGGAGGAGGGACAGAACCTACTTAGGAAATAGGCTCTGAAGCACGTTGTGTTAAATCCTAGCATCACTCCTAGCCTGATGTCCAAGGAGTAATGTTTGCAAAGTGTGAACTGTTTTCCAGGTAGCTGCTTGACATATTTCTAGAATAGGAATGTCTCTGGCAGCAGCCAGAGAAGCAGCTGTACCTCTGTAGAGTGAGCCTCAGGCCTGAGGGAGGAACTTACCCAACTCTCGTAGCAGAATTGGATACAAGAGACAATCCATCTGGCAATGGATCTTAGTGGCTGGCTTTCCTTTCCCAACTTCGCCATAGGTAAGGAACAGTTGGAGGGAGTCAAACCCATGACCCTTGGTACGCTCTATGTAGTAACTAAGGGCTCTCTTCACATCTAGGCTGTGCAGCTTCCTCTCCCCAGAGGAGGAGTGGTCAGTGAAATACACTGGAAGAGAAATAGATTGATTAAGGTGGAAATCTGAAACCACCTTAGGCAGGAACTTTCTGTTAGTCCGAAGGACCACCTTATCTCTGTGAAAAGAGATAAACTCCTGCTCCACTGACAACGCTTGTAATTCACTTATGCGTCTGGCAGAGGTGATGGCTACCAGAAACACAGTTTTCCAAGTCAAGTACTTGAGCTCAGCTGAAGACAAGGGCTCGAAAGGGGGTTGCATAAGCTGAGCAATGCAAACATTAAGATCCCAAGCAGGGGCAGGATCCCTGAATGGAGGGTTGGTGTGCAACAACCCCTTAAAAAACTTGGAAAGTACGAGATGAGCTGAAAGAGAAGAGGATTTACCTGCTGAAATAAAAGCAGACACAGCTGCCAAGTGCACCTTGAGGGTAGCTGGTCTCAGCCCCAAAGAATTCAGGTGGACCATATAATCCAGGACTGTGGGTAGAACAGCAGAGACTGGGGAAATATGCTTTTCCGAGCACCATATGGAAAACCTTTTCCATTTGGAATTGTAAGTAGCCCTGGTGGAAGGCTTCCTTGAGGCCTTCAATATATCCATTACACCTTGGGAAAGGTGTAAATCAGCAAACTCTAACTCTTCAAGAACCAAGCCTTGAGATTGAGAGATTTGAGATTCGGGTACCAGACCCTTCCCTGGGCACAGGGTAACAGATTGTGATTCTTGGGAAGACACAGGGGAGGATGGACTGCTAAGGACAGCAGGAGTGGATACCAGGGCTGTCTGGCCCAATCCAGAGCTATCAGAATGACTTTGCAGGATTGGGATCTGATTTTGACTAGTACTTTGAACAGGAGAGGAAAGGGGGGAAAGGCATAGAGAAACTTCCCCTCCCAATTGAGGGCTAAGGCATCCAGCGGAAGAGAGCCCAACACTGGGGCCTGCAGCAAAAGAGGAAGTTGGTGATTGTCTGGGGCTGCAAAAGATCTATCTGCGGGTGCCCCATCTGGCAAATACTACTCCCAAGACCAGGGATCCAGTGACCATCTGTGGTGGCACTGGGAAATCCTGCTGAGAGCATCTGCCAGGACATTGTCCTTGCCTGGAGGTGAACTGCCTGAAGAGAGGTGTTCAGGGAGTAAGCCAGAGACCACAACTTCATTGCTCGGTTGCCCAAGGCCGAGACCGAGTGCCCTTGCCTGTTGATGTACCACATTGTAGTGGTGTTGTCTGTTCTGACCTGAATACTCTTGTTCTGAACAGATTTGGAAAAAACTTGAAGTGCTAGAAAAACTGCTCTGAGCTCCAACAGGTTGATGTGCAGCAGGGATTCCTGGGGAGACCACAGACCCTGAGTGGTGAGGTCGCCCATGTGAGCTCCCCAGCCCAAGAGGGACGCATCTGTAGTAAGGATTAGAGAATGAGACTGAGTGACAAAAGGAACCCCTTGTCTCAGGTTGGTCTGATCTTGCCACCACTGTAGGGCTTGGATCAGGGTTCGAGTTACTGGGATCAATTTGGTAAGAGGATCCTTTCTTTGAGAACAAAAGGCTCTCAAATGGAACTGGATGTCCCTCATCTGAAATCTTGCTCCCTGCACAACCGCTGTGGAAGCAGCCATGTGCCCTAGGAGCTGCAGAAAATGCCTTGCTGGCCGGGAGACCTGCAGGGTAAATGAGGAGGCCAGAGAGACCAGGGTCTTTGCCCTGTCTAGGGGAAGGAAAGCCCTGGCTTCCTGTGTGTTTAGCTCTGCGCCTATGAAGGTAAGAAGCTGGACAGGCTCCAGAACTGACTTTGAGAGATTCAGAAGGAAACCTAGAAAGGTAAGCAGTTGCTGCGTTATCTGGAGATGTAATTTGACCTGGTCTGGGGACTGGCCTACTATGAGCCAATCGTCCAGGTAAGGAAAGATGGCAATCTTTTGCCTTCTTAGGTAGGCAACTGCTACTGCCAGACATTTGGTAAATACCCTTGGGGCAGAAGTGAGGCCGAGGGGCATTGCTCTGAATTGGTAGTGGCCTGAGGGCAGCTCGAACCTGAGGTACTTTCGATGGGAGCCTCTGATGGGAATATGGAAGTAGGCATCCTTGAGGTCCAGGGAAGCTAGCCAGTCCCCTGGCCTTAGAGAGGGTAAGATAATTCCCAGAGTCACCATTTTGAACTTTGGCTTTAAAAGGTGCTTGTTTAAATATCTGAGATCCAGGATGGGCCGCCATTCTCCTGTCTTTTTTGGGGTAAGGAAGTACCTGGAGTACAAACCTTTGCCCTGGTGTAGGGGAGGAACCCTTCCACAGCTCTGAGAGCCAGGAGGGTAGAGACCTCTGCCTCTAAGGCAAGAGCCTCTGATGGAGTCACAGGTGGAAAAGATCTGGTTCTCAGCTTTGGAAATTTTTTGAAACTGAGAACCAGTCCCTGGCTTACTACTTCCAGGACCCACTTGTCTCATGTTAAAGACTTCCAGTCCTGGACAAAGTAAGCCAGCCTGCCCCCTACAGGTAGAGGAGAATCGGCCCTGGCAATCCCATCAGGGTGCCTGTTTGGCAGGGGCTTTGGGCTGAGAGGTGGAAGCAGACCTGCTTGTACCCCGTCTGCCTCTTCCTCTAAAAAAAACCCTCTGAGCATAGGCGGAGGAGGAGAAAGCTTGGGCTTGGTAGAAAGGCCTATGAAAAGGCCTGCCCCTGCCTCTATGAAGCTGCTTTTGAGGAGTGGCCTGCCGTTCCTTGGCCTGTGCACTCCTATAGGTGGTCCTATATTCATCCATTTTCTTCATGTAATTCTGTTTGCTCCCCAAACAGAGAATTTCTAACAAGGAAAATCCATGGCCTTGGACTGGGTGTCCTGAGACAGGGTAGTACATCTGAGCCAAGCCATCCTGCAGTGCCACAGAAGTAGCCATGACTCTTGATGAAACATCATTAGAGTCCACTGCAGCATGAAACTGCACCTTGGATGCCTCAATACCATCCATAGCCACCTGTTCCAGCTCCCTGGCAGCTGGTCAGGGCTTGTTTTGCTAGGCCAGCACAGTATCCCATCTGGATTTCTGGTACCTAGCAGTATAAGCCTATAATTTGCTTGTCTGAGCCCCAAAGATGCTGCCATGTACTGTTTCTTTGCCATAGCATCAATCTTCCTGGAGTCCTTCTCAAGGGGTGTGAAGCTAAGGAACATTAGCCTTGTCACAGGCTGCAGCCTGCACTACCCCCACATGGCTGCATTGCTGAGTGAGGAAATCAGTGTCAGAGCCTGATAAGGTATACCTCTTGTCCATCCTTTTATCCACAGGAGGTATAGTGTGAGGAGTTTTTAAAACTTTTACTGTCTGTTTCCGAAAAGATTTATGCAAAGGAATAGACAGTTTCCTAGACTCTGGAATATCCATCATTTCTACATAGTCTGGCTCCTCCTGGTCATCAACAGCTTCCTCAACAGGGAGCTGGAGAGTTTCAGCAACTTTTTTATAAAACATGAAATGAGAAGGGGACTCAGACAGTCTTGGAGGAGAAACCCCTAGGGGTCTATCTGGAGAGATGTCCGGATCAATGGGCACATCCAGATCTTCAAAACCACATTCACTCTCCTCATATTCCTCTTCCCCCTCTCCCGGTTCATAAAAATCCTCAAAATCATAATCTTGAACCGGTGGAACCGGCCGAACCGAACACTTACCAGAAGGTGTCGGTTCGGTCGGAACCGGAGAGAGAGACTGGACAATTTTAATAGCTTTAGCTATTTCCTCAGCAGTTGGGAAGAGAACTTTTGGCTCTAAACTAGCTGACTTTCTAGCCCTTTTTGATGGAACCGGCTCCTCAGAACCGGCTCTTCGTTTGCCCGAGGAAGTATCACCCTGGTCAGAGGGCACTCCCTCCAGTTCGGTTGGTACCGAACCGGGCTGGCCATCCGGGTCAGCGGACTTTTTGGCCTCCCTTTCCCTGAGCCTACCAACTCTCTTATCTATGGTGGCAGCAGGGAAATTGTGACAGATCTGGCAGTCTGAATTGAGGTGGTCAAACCCCAGACAACAGACACATGTGGTGTGTGGGTCAGCCTTAGCAAAAGCTTCCCCACAAGCACTACAGTGTTGAAACCCAGTGGGTCCGGTTTTTCTTTTGGGTTTCTCAGACATAATGCCAGCCTAACCAACTTGCCCATCTATGGCAATCCACCAAGCAAGACACCCTTATCGATTCCCAACCGTGTCACGGGTAGTGGAAAAAACCGTAATGAAATCCAGTTTTTTTAGAACCGATAAGAACCGGGAACCGCACTCGGAAAAAGGGCTAGTAGATTTAAATACAACCTGATCGGTTCAAACCGAACCGATAACACATTACAAGTTCCACACAGAAAAACAAATGTAAAACCTATCTATTACTTACATTACCACAGACAGAGCTTGAACCGACCGGTTGCGGTATAATTTCAGCTAAAAACCGAAAAATAATACTTTTAAACCGACAAAATTAACCGAGCAGAAGGAGAAATCTCCGGAGCGACTGTTCAGTGTGGCAGAGTAAAGTATCTGACAGTTTACCTCTGAAGCACAACAGACAGAGTTTTCAACCAAGCTCATGCTCTAAGTTCCATGCCTGCATGGAAAGTTAACTATTTCACCTCCCGGAGCAGTTCTAACTTGCGATCATACTGCAATTGTCATAATATAGCAAGACTTCATGTTGTTTGAAACCCCGGTTCAATACACAGAACAAATAGGCAAGCACAGGCAACTATAACTGACTAGGAATTATGACTAGAAAGAAAAATTTTTATCTCAAAGAATAGTAAATAATGTCGGTTCCTTACCGGTTCAGAGAACCGATGAGGAACCGCAAGTTTACCTAACTGAAGCTAAATCTAGACTTGTCTATCTGTATTAACCAAAGACAGTACTCTGAATAAAGAAAACTAAAATAAATGAATCATAACCTGAAAACCGAAGAAATAAAGAAAAATCTTCAAGAAGCTAAAGGAGCAATCTCTGAGGCGTCTAACTCTGGCAGGTGGAGTAAAGAATATACAGGTTACTCACCTGTAACAGGCGTTCTAGGAATGGTATATGTTGTTCATCCACACTGTCTGGCAGGTTCCTTGCCGCTTTAAATCTTGCCGGAAGGTCTTCAAGCTGGCTCCTCCCACCCACCCGGGTGGTAAAGCTCTCGGCTCCGCCCCATGACGCCAGATCTAGCCCGCTGGAAGCCAGGTTGTACGTCGAAGCCAGGGAGGTCGGGTGGGTCGTGTGGATGAACAAACATATACCATTCCTAGAACTCCTGTTACAGGTGAGTAACCTGTATTTCTAGGGACATGGATATGTTGTTCATCCACACTGTCTGGCAGACTCCAAGCAGTTCTCTGGGAGGAGGGAGGCAAGGCGCACACCCCCTACTTAGGGAATAAAGACTGGATAACTGAGGCCCCAAAACCAGCATCCCGGCGTGACTCAAAGTCGATGTGGTAGTGGGTGATGAAGGTGTGTGCTGACTTCCAGGTAGCAGCCCTACAGATTTCCTGGATAGGGACGTCCCTGGAAGCAGCCACCGATGCAGCGGTATGGCGGGTAGAATGAGCTCTTATCCCTCTGGGAGGCTCCATGCCCACCAACCTATAGCAGAGATCTATGCAGGAGGTGACCCACCTGCCTATCGTCTGCTTGGCTGCATGTCTGCCAGGTGCTGCTTCAGCGCAGGTGACAAACAGCTGGCGAACCTCTCCCCCGAACTTCAGCCGTCCGTTCCTTGTAATAAGCAAGCGCTCTTCTAGGGTCCAAAGTATGAAGCCTATATTCGGCCTCCGAGGTGTGATTGGGGTAGAACACCGGCAGAGTCAACACCTGGTTAAGGTGAAACTCCGACACCACCTTCGGAAGGACTGTCGGGTGGGGCGCAGGACAACCTTGTCCCTGTGGAAGACCAGATAAGGAGACTCGATGGAAAGTGCCTGGAGCTCTCCCATCCTTCTGGCTGACGTGATAGCCACCAAGAAGGCGGTCTTCCACGACAGGTGAGAGATGTCACACCTGTACATCGGTTTGAATGGCCTGCCCATGAGCTTAGCCAATACCAGCAGTAGATCCCACAGAGGTGGAGGTTCTTGTACCGGAGGGGATATGTGATCAAGGCCTTTGAAAACCTTTTCCTGCGCCACCGACTGCTTCCCAGCCTGCGCCCGGTAAGCAGAGATGGCTGCCAGGTGCACCTTAAGGGTCGTCGACCGAAGCCCTTGCTGAAAAAGACACCACAGGTAGTCCAGAATGCTTGCCAAGGAACAGGAGGAAGGGACCAGGCCCTTGCCCTGACACCAAATGGAGAATCTCTTCCATTTGAAGGCGTAGCATTTTCTGGTCGACTCCTTACGGGACGCCTCAACAACGTTGAGGACCTCGTCGGAAAGACCCAAGGCCTGGAACTCTAGCCGCTCAGGAACCATGCCGTCAGGTGCAGGGATTGAAGGTCCGGATGGAATACCTTCCCCTGACTGACTGAGATCAGGTCTGGGCGGGCTGGAAGCCGCCTCGGGAGCCTGGAGCTGAGACTGAGGAGATCTGGATACCAGAACTGGCGGGGCCAGTCTGGGGCTACCAGAATCACCTGCGCCTTGTCCCTCCTCGCCTTGAGAAGCACCTTGTGGATCAAGGGAAATGGAGAAAAGGCGTAGAAGATGCCCGGGGTCCACGGCCTCGAAAAGGCATCCCCCTGCAGCGAGCCCTGCTGAGGGGGGTGGGCATGAAACAGTCTCAGCTTCTTATTCTCCCTGGAGCCAAACAGGTCCGCCTAAGGCGTGCCCCAGTGGGAGAAGAGATCTTGTACTACCTTCGGCAGGAGAGACCAGTCATGAGACGCAGACCCTATCTGGCTTAGGGCATCGGCCAGGGTGTTGGAGGCTCCTGCCACGTGAATGGCGAGGAGATTCACCTCCAGGCTGCGCACGAGAGACCATATGCAGAGAGCTTCCCTGCACAGAGGCATGGAGCATGTCCCACCCTGGCGGTTTAGGTAGTACATGGTCGTGGTATTGTCCGTCTGGACCTGAACCACTTGACCCCGTAGAAACGGAGCGAAGGCGGTGAGGGCTAGACGAACCGCTCGAAGCTCCAGCAGGTTGATATGGCATCGGGACTCCCGAGGGGACCAGGGCCGTGCGCTCTGTGCTCCCCCAGATGGGCACCCCAACCCATCAGAGAGGCATCGGTCGATAGAGAGACCGTCGGCTTGGGGCGGACAAACGGGATGACCTTCTGCAGATGTGCTGGAATGGTCCACCACTGGAGAGCGTTCCACATCCCCTGGGTCACTGTCACTAGCTGATCCAGCGGATCAGTGCTGTGACCATTGGCTGACCAGTCCCCATTGAAGGGGACGCATGTACCAGCGGGCCCAACGGACCACGTTGGTGCAGGCCGCCATGAGGCCCAGGAGGCGCAGGAAGTCCCGGGCAGGGCGCGATTGCCCAACCTGAAATGATTGGGCAAAGGAGGAAAGAACCTCGGCCCTGTCCACCGGGAGCCGTGCTCTGGCTCGAAAAGAGTCAAGCTCTGCCCCGATGAAATGTATCACCTGCTTTGGCACGAGTTACAACTTGGCCTCGTTGATGAGGAGGCCAATCTGAGAGCAAACCTGGAGGGACAGATCTCTGGACTGCTCCACCTCCGCTCTGAAGGGGGCTGCAATCAGCCAGTCGTCCAGGTAGGGGCAGAACTGGACCCTTTCGGCGCCGCAGGAATGCTGTCACCACTGCCATGCATTTGGTGAAGACCCTGGGAGCTAGGGAGAGGTCAAGGGCATGGCCCAGAACTCGAAAAGGGATCCCTCCGCTCTGAAGCGGAGGGAATCTCTGATCAGACGGATGGATTGGGACGTGAAAGAACGCGTCCTGAAGGTCCAGGGAACAGAACCACAAGCCTCGTTCCAAGGATGGGATTATCTGAGCCAGAGTGACCATCCTGAAGGTCTGAGACCTTAGGAACCTGTTCAGGTCGTGCAGGTCGAGAATGGGGTGCCAGCCCCCCCGTCCGGTTTGGGACCAGGAAATACCTGGACACAAACCCCGGGTCTGGAGGAGGATCCACCACCTTCCTGATCACCTCTTTTTCGAGGAGCAGGGCAATATCGGCTCGGTGGGCCAACAGCGAGGCTGCGGACCCCCGAGGCCCCCTGAGGGGCGACGGCTCGGAAAGGTGGGGCCTGCTCGAACTCCAGAGGCAGGCCCTTTCCTACCACCTTCAACACCCAGTGGTCCGTGGTGACAGCTGACCAGGCGGAAAGGAAGTGGTGGAGCCGCCCCCTACGGGGGGAACCCAGGGGGGAGTGACGGGGCTGGGGACGACACCCCTCAATCCGTCACTGGGCAGGCTTGGAGGAGGGACCGGCCGAGGGACCTCCTGGGCCTTTACCTCCCTGTCTCCTGTTAGAGGAAGCCGCGGGCTTGGGTTTGGGATGCCAAGCGTGAGACTGCTGGCACTGGTGCTGGTGCTGTTGGGCAGGACATGCCGCAGGCACAGAAGGACGAAAGGACTTGTGCTGCTGCTGTCAGCGGCCTTTGTCCTTCTGGGTGGAGGTGACCGAGTCCAGAGTGGGATTGGACTTCTCGATCCACTGGAGGTGACCTTCCACTCCAGGGCCGAAGAGGTCGGTCCCCAAGAAGGGGACGTCCGCCAATTTGTGCTGGGTATCCGCCATGAAGGTGGATATCCTCAGCCATGCTCTAAGGTGCATGGCCACCACGGCCGCAACCGATCTGGCACAGAAGTCTCCTATGTCCACAGCTGTTTGGAGCTGCTGCTTCGCCACCGCCCTACCCTGGTCCCGAACCTGCCGGACCGTGGTCTGCAGGTCGGCCGGGAGATGAGGGATCACCTCATCCAGGGAGCCCAAGAGGGTGTGGGAGAAGTGTGCTATCAGCACGGCCGAGCTGGCCTGGCGGAGGCCAACGGAGAACGCAGCGTACACCTTGCGCCCGGCGCAGTCCAGCTTTTTGGACTCCTTGCCGCGGGGTTTGTCCACGTCCCTAGCGTTCCCGGAATGCTGGAAAACGCTGTCAGTGACCAATGCCTCAGCAGAGGGGTGTTCTGAAAACCCGGGCAAAGAGCCGGTAGGGACGACATACTTCCTGGCCATCCTGGCCGAGGGTGCAGGGCAGGAAGCAGGCCGCTGCCAAAGTTCCAAGGCTGGGCCAACAATGGCCTCAGCCACGGAAGAAAACCTCGTGAGAATCCTCGGTCCAGTATCTCCGTCCAGGGATACTTGGCCCGTTGAATCACGGGCTCGAGCTGCATCCCGGTGGACTCCGAGATGAGCCGAAGCAAACCCATGAAGGACGATGGGCTTTCGTCCAACGACTGGCCCCCGGAGGACTCCAGGTCAACCGGCCTGGAGAACAGGGAGGAGTCGTTGTCGGACTCAGAGGAGTCCGCGAAGAGCTGCCTGGGGCCTAAGCCACCCTCCACCTGCCGAGGACGGTCGGGAGTGAGGGTGACCGACAACCTGTGGGGCAGGCCTTGACCCGACCGAGAGTCCTTGGTCAGCGCCTCCGATTTCGGTTGTGGAGGTGGAGGTTCCACCACAATTGGTGGGGCAGCAGGTTTCGGCCAAACAACCGGCCCAGGCTTGGGTATCTCGACTACGGCGAGGGGTTGTTTCGGCCGCTCAGGTGACAGCCACTTGATGGCCGGGCAAGGTGTCGGCGTTGACTTGTTCCCGGACAGAAGTAACTGCTGCCACATCAGGTCCTCGTAGCACCGACGCAATTTGCGCCAAAGCCTCTCCTCTTCCGAGGAGGAAGATGAGGACGAGTGGCGGCGCCGCTTACCTTGGTGCCGAGACCGGGACCGCCGATGTCGGCGGGATCGGCTGGACCGAGAAGAAGTCCGAAACTGAGACCGAGATCCTCGGTGTTTCCGAGGACGGGTCTGGGAAGGGGCCGGGGACACCGCTCTTCCCTCGGCTCGGACACCTTAACCGGGGACTGCTGCACCAGGGGCGCAGGCAGATCCACGATTTCCACCGGGGGAACTGGTGAAGAAGGGCTGTCGGCTTCACCAATCGACAGCCCGTCCGAAGGGTCGAGAAAAATCTCGACTGCGTTGACGGGAGTCTCAGCCGGCTGGCCTGACAGTGACGCCGTGAAGCCAGCGGCCTTAGCCGCAACCTCGACCGAAGTCGACAGTCGGCTGTCCAGGGAAGGAGACCTCTCCCCCTCCCATGAACGCCGACGATGGGACTTACCCTTAGAATCCTTCTTTTTGGACCGAGAGGAATGTCCCGATGGCCCCTCTCCCTTCAGGGAAAGGGAGTGGCAAAGCTCCTTGAAAGAAGCTGAATACGAGGTACCCAAAGAGAGCGGGATAAATGCCGCGACCGACGAAGAGGAAGATGCGGACTGGGCCGCCTCCTCCTCGAGGGCGATCATTTGCTCGAGCTGCTCAGCCGAGCCAGCGCCAGTGTACGCCCAATGGGCCTCCTTCAACTTAACCGCGGTAGCTCTTGGGGCCTAGCTTTAACTGGCAGCGCCGATCCTCCAGGATGTTGGGCTAAGAACGAACAGCATGACTCGCAGGCCTGCGGGTCGTGTTCTAGGCCGAGGCAGTAGATGTACGTGGAGTGCGGATCCGTCCTGGACATCTTCTGCCCACAAGGGCACCGCCGAAATCCGGGAGTCGATTTGTCCATCGCATACACGAGGGAGAAGATGACTGAAGTCTTGAGAATTTTAAAATGAGTTTCGGGCAAACTGAAGAATTAGGATCCAGTCTCTCACGCAGAGTGTTAAGGAGGGAACCTGAGCTTCCAAGCGGTAAGGAAGATCTGGCGTCACGGGGCGGAGCCGAGAGTTTTACCACCCGGGTGGGTGGGAGGAGCCAGCTTGAAGACCTTCCGGCAAGATTTAAAGCGGCAAGGAATCTGCCAGACAGTGTGGATGAACAACATATCCATGTCCCTAGAACTGACAGTTACATAGACTGCACCAGGGACAGTAGTTTAAAAACCAAGCTTGGGCCTATCAACGTTCTACTATTTGCATAGGTTCTTTAACTCTTTCCTCTCCAAGGCAGTTGAATGATGAAGGATTACTGGGATAGGGAGGCAGTATAGCACAGTGGTTTAAGGCTCTGAGCTGCAAATCTGGAGACCTGGGTTTGAATCCCACTGCCCCCACTTGCATACTGCGTGACCCTGAGCAAGTCACTTAACTTCCCTGTGCTCCCAGGTCGCACCTGTAAACAAGCTTTCAGCTTAGTGTGCAAGTCATGGTTAAATAACTGCAAAAAAAACAACAACAAAAAAATGCATACAGTATGTCAGAATACAGTATAGATTTCCAGGGTCTTGAAAGGGAGGGGGGAAGAGAAGGGCTAGGACTGTGGAGGAACAGTAGGCCCCTGGGCAAAATAAGAAACATGGGCAGATTGGATGGACCTTTGGTCTTTTTCTGCCATTGTTGTCTATGTTTCTAAAGCCCTGTTTACATCACCACATCTGCAGCGCAGTAACCTCTGCACATGGGTTAATGCGCTGCAGATGTCACCGTGTAAACACTCACTGTTCCATCTCAGGATACGTTCGGAGCAATTTTTTGTAATGTAGCAGAAGAGGGTACCCCATGAGACTCCAGCGGATTAGCCTGGTGTGTAAACCCAATTGTGCGCTCCATCTGCTGCATGTTTTGGCAAGACAGTGCGGCAGCGTCACAGACCACACACGCTGCTCATCATTTATGCCCCCCCAATAGCCACCCGGTGCAATTTACGGTGGAGCACAGGGGGCTGTGTAAATGCAGACTGTGCCTGTGGAAAGACAGAGTGGCACACTCAGAGCGGTGCACTGCTCAGTTCACAGCTGCGGTGTAAACATGGCTTAAAAGTGTACACTATGTGCGTATTTAGACATGTCACCACGCTCTGCAGTATGCCACTGCCACTGTGATGTGAAGACTGTGACAGCAGTTCCAGAAGAAAAGTGCAGAGAAAAAGAACCAAAAGGATGCAGAGAGAGGTTGGTGGGGGAGATGCACCTAAAGTCAAACTGTATTTAAACCTGCAACCCAGTATCTCTGTAGAATTTGTTTTTAAAATACCGGGGTGGGGGTGGGAGTGTTACATTCCCGGTCCATCTTTACTGTCCTTTCAGTAAACTCAATGGGTGCTTCTTGAGCAGTTCTGGAGGCTGGAGAGGAGCTAACATGGTCCCTCTACAAAAGAGCGGCAGCAGGGAAGAGGCTAACAACTAGAGGCCGCTCAGTCTTACTTCCATCACAGGGACATGCCAAACGAATCCAACAGATTTCTATGACTGGGTAACCAGGGAAATAAATCAGGGGAGGGCAGTGGACATAGTCTATCAGGACTTTAGGGGTGTAGGTAGTGGTACCATAAACATCTGGTATGTCAGTGGTATCCCAGATGTTACGGAAAACGTGATGGCTTTTCTGAATTTTCTTTTTCTGAATGAACAAAAACCAGAACAAAAAAAAAAAGCTGAGCTTGCCTTACTGAATTATAACAGCAGTAAGGCAGCTGCAAAGGATTGGGGGGGAGTTTACTGCCTATGGCACATGTAGTTTGGTACACTGCGGGAGGCATTATCTCATAGTAAACAACACCCCACCCCTCAGGCTGTGCCTCTTAATGTGCAACCCACCTGGGGGATGTGTTTATTGCAACATCCACACACTAAGTCATGTTTCATTTTCTTTACTTATAAAATAGGTAAGGGAAACTTGTGTTGTGGTTGAAGGAGTCTAGTCACATGACCAAACATTACTTTCATACAGTTGCAACTTTCAATTTTTTAAAAAGTATGTGATAAATGGCCCATAATAATGATGCCTGTGTTGATTTCTTAACTTGTTTGGATATCTATTAGTGTATATTTGTCTGTACATATTAATTCTGACACGTGACTGCTCTAAATCGACACCCTGCTGTTGTAAGGTCACCTTTCCCGGACCCTCTTGGAAACGAGGTGCATCACCTAACTATTAATACATACATAACTAAAAATAATACGGCCTGTTGTGGGTTTTTGCTTACTTCAGCCATAGAAACATAGAATTTGTCGGCAGAAAAGAGCTACCTGGCCTACACAGTCTGCCCAGATGGTCCCTGCCTAGTCTGTCTCCGCAGACCCTAACTGTTCTCCGCCACCCCCCAACCCCGCCTATTTACTAGTGTCACATTTATTTTTGCTGTGCTTTGGATCATGTCAGTGAAGTATAATTTTGCTTTATTTTAATTGTATTATACTTTCATGACTGATTTTATTTGTTTGACTGTAAGGTGCCCAGAGCCCTAAGGAATGGGTGCTGTATAAATAATATTGCTTTGCCTTGCCTAATATTCCACTATGTCTACCCCACACATCCTTGAAGCCCCCTGCTGTTCTCACCTCCACCACTTCCACTGGCAGTCTGTTCCATGTGACTACCACTCTTTCAGTGACGTAGTACTTCATCACATCCCTCTTACCCTCTGCCCTGCCGACTTCATCACATGCCCTCTGATCCTGGTGCTCTTCATTATATGAAGGAGACTCCAGCAGCCCCTGCAGCCTGCTCATCCTTACGACGAATTAAATGAATAAAACACCTTGGGTCACTGAACACCACTCACAGTGCATCAAAAGCCACAAGGGACTCCCACCACTCCACTACTGCATTAGTCCTGGGTCGCGAAATCCATTAATGGTACATCAACAGCATGTCATTATGTAACCCATAAACTGAATGCCCACCAGGGAATCACATGACCTCCATAGTACATGAGCCCTGGGATCACGGAACAATATAGTCACATATGGGGCATCACACGGACATTGGGGAGTCATACATGATTTCTCCCTGCAGCACGGATACTAACCAATGGCGGAGCTAGACAGCAGCACATGTAAAATGACCAACTGGTAGTCTCAGAGTCTATTTAAATAGCATCAGACTACCAACTAAGACTACCACTGTTACTACTAAGTACATAAAAGTACATTACAGAAAGAAGTACGGAATACTACATAAAAAGATGTTATTTCCAATTTAATTGTAAATCATTTTATCAACTTATACACTGATACAGTGTTTTTTTCATAGTAAATGTACAGTGCCTAATGTACAAACAGTATTGTCAACTATAACTACTGTCACTCTTGTATGCAACAATCCTAACTAATGTATCTTGCCTAATGTATGTAACTGTTGCTTTATGTAACTAATCCCGTGTCGCCCCTGAAAAAGGGACCTCGGGTCTCAGTGGGCTTACCCGGTTACCAAAATTTAAATAAAATAAATACATATTACAGGCTATGACTCATTGCTGAGTTTTTCTGTTCTTTCTTGTAAAGTTGTTTACTGTTATAATGAGTTTTTGTGGTTTCAGTACAAATTATTAACAATAAAAAAAAAAAAGTACTGGGTTCCATAGAGTGGGGCCTGCTACCGAAAAGGCCTGAGTGATCACCTAGTAACCTAAAGAAAGCTCCCACTGGAATCAATATGTTCAGGGAGAACAAAAGGGAATGGGAGAGTTTATAGGAGCTCGAGATCACTTGAACAGAATTAAATAGGCTCTAAACAACAGCACTGACTATATAGGTATATAGGCTCTCTGTCAAAAAAACACAGACCTCTGCCTATGTAACGGACAGACCTCTGACAATGGCACAGACAGACCTTGGTCTATGATAGTATGGACATTACATAGGAAAACGTACCTGGAAGCATGCAATCCCAAAGGCTATCCCAGCCACAATTCCCAAGTTCGACTCCATGAAACTGCTCAGTAACTCGACACAGCCCTGGATGGGGATATAAACACACATACATCATTGTCAGAGGCTATCAGAAACAGCAACATACAGTATATGACTTGCAGAAGGAAGGAGAATAGGCCAAGCTGTGCTGTAAGCTGTTGCATACATTAGGCTTACAATACAAGAACTAACCCCATCAACACTGTCAAAGGTTTGTTATGCCAGCAATAACATGTGGCAGGGTGTGCTGTTAGTCTGTATTACACTGAAGTGACATCACATGACCCGATCAGGTTGATTAGTTATATGGAACTGTTGGGGGAGGGGGAGAATACCTTGTAAATAAGCTTGAGAAACACGTAAAGCTATTGAAATATGCAAATTAGGCAATAAACACAACTGAGAAATGCAAATAGGACAGCAGAGGCAATTGGAATACGCAAAACAGCAATGAGGCATTCCAGACGTTCAAACCAGTTTCTGAGCTAAAGTTCAACTTGTGAGCATTTAGTCGGAAAACCAGCATGGAAACAGAAATGGCTTCCTCTTTGCGGTTCGATTGTTCAGAAACCGGTCTCCTAGCTATTTCTTTACCATGAAATACTAGCAATAAGCCTCAATATACTAGCAATAATTGTGAGCATGGGCGTGTCGGACCGCATGTATATTAGCACTGGCACCGTAGATAGTGTCCTTGGCCTCCGATCTTTATCTGGTGCCCAGTGCCATTATTCCCTCATACACCCACCAATGCATTCAATTATTGTTCTAATAACCATATGCCCTTGGTGCGTTGTGAGGTATGGGACCGAAGGGAGAGTGCTTTCAACCACCAGAAAAATGCAGATCTTCTTCGGGGGTATCTCAGTCATTAAGTTACACTGTCGGAACCTTCGCCATCGGTGAACGGGAATCCACACATAAGGTTTTCAGCAGTACAACTGGGGCCGCCACGCCATCTATGTCAGCCGGCGTCAGCAACCCTATATAGGCATAGGTGGCCCCGCTCCCTCCTCAGTTCTTTCCCGCCGTTGACTTGCAAGCACTGTCTCCGCGGAAGCTCCATTGCAGTGTTTGTGCCTTTTTTTGGCCTACAGCCGTTTTTTCCTCTACTCCTTACTAAAACCTCTTGTTAGAGATTTTTTCTTTTTTGTTTATGTCGAGAGTTAACCCTTTCTATGCCGCAGACTAATATATCAGTCCAGAATTCCCATACGTTCTGATTCTGTCAGCAGCCTAAGGGTTAATCAGTCTTCTTCTCTTTTCCGGTGCTGCCGCTGTGGAAAGAAGATTGCCTCTACAGACGAACAATCCATTGTGTCTGCTATCTGAGGCTGGGAGATCAGAGGGCTGTGGGTTCAGTTCCCACATCTGGCACTTGGGTTAATATCCCAATACTGACACCGTAATGCAGCATGAGAGGGGTGCTGCACTTCTGAGGTGCCGTCTTTCCGGTGAGACGTTAAACCGAGGTCCCATCTGCCTGGATTGGTGGTAGTCCAGGTGGATGTTAATGATCCCATAGCACTTATCGAAAAAAAGCAGGGGAATTTTTTATTAGAATAACAAAATCAACTCAATACAAAACAGTGTTGCCTCATACAAAAGAAAAGTACAAATCGTAACAAAGGCAAATAAGTATTACAGTTATACATATCCAAAGGGGTTGTCTAATATAAAAGTAAAACTTAAATCTAAACCCAAGACAAAAGAACCCCCCACCAAAAGAGTAGAGGAATTTATTTATCCAAAAGTTAAGAAGGAAATAAATTACATACTTAATAGTGTTACTGCACACAAAATCATATGAAAAAAATAAAAATAAACAAAAATTAGCATTTCATCAAGCATACAATACAAACTTTCATTTTTAGAGTCCTAAAACGGAAAATCTGAACCTCCCCCCCCCCCAATGAAAAGTGTAGGGGAAGTTTTTGTTGAAGTTACAATAACCTAGATACAAATCGAAAAATATATTAAACAAAAAAAAAGTGGAGAGAAAAAAAAAATATGTATTAAATCATACGATATTACTAAACAGAAAAAATTTTATTTAACAATAGAGAAAAAAAAAAACAAATGCAATAATACAACCTATAAATCTATGAAGAAAAAGGAGAAAAAAGTTTGAAACAAAGTAGAAGCTGAATTCATACGGAATCGCTAACCATCAAACCCCTTTCCCTTGATCCCCTGCCTCTCTTCCCTTAAAGCCAATCAAAATATTCCCAATGAAACTCCCATTCAGGTAAAGGGAGTTTCAAAAACTCCTTACGTTTAAATATTTGTAATGCCGTAACTATTATAGGATAAAGTTCCCCTCCTGAAATTTCCGTTTGTTGAAGTGCCAATTTGCATCTAATTATCCATATCCAATATAGAAAATGTACCATGATTATACATAACGTACTATGTGGAATGTGGTTTAATGAAACCGGAATAATGCCATAAAATAATAATCTTTCATCTGGAGGGAAATTAAATGACCACATCCCTGTATTAACAATCAAATCCCAAAAGGACTGAATATATGGACAATCAAAATATAAATGTGACACAGTTTCAATACATTGTATACAGGAAATTCTTGGGCAATATCGATCTTGAAGCTGTTTATGCTTATGATTCCCTTTCACATTCACCTTTCCATGAACTGCCAACCATACTGTATCCCACATTTGCTCCGGGATTCTAACATCTAGAACTAACTTAGAAATTGAGAGTTGATCTCTCACTGAAAAATGTACAAAAGGATAATCCAGGAAAAAACCCTGTATAATATCTGCATACAAAATTCGCCTTGAAATTTTTAGAACTGAAACAAATGTCACTTTCCATTGTTTTATTTTATCAAAAACTTCAGCCCATTGATTATCCAGTCGTGGTGATCTTTTATTTTTATGCAGAAATAAATTCCTATTCCATTCCCCTATGACACCTTGTAATTTTGGTAACCTCTAAAAAACCCATACTTTTGAAGAGGGTTTCATTAAATAAAGTAAGTTATTATAAATAAAGATCATAAAAAAAGCACCAATGGATTAAGCATATCTAAACCACCATCCTTCATAGGTTTATAAAGCAGATTACGCTTAATGGGATTCAAACGGCTACCCCAAATACAAGAAAAAAAACATGCCAATAACTTCGCCTCCAAAGACCTAGGTAAAGGAAATATAGTGGCAATAAATAAAAAAACTGGTACAAGAAAGGATTTGATTAAATAAATTCTTTTTTTTGACATTCTCCAAACGTTCCAACGTGCAACCTTATCCATTCCTTTATTTAAAGCCCTCGTCCAAGTCCCCTCAGCTAAATTCTTCTGACCAAAATAAATTCCCCAAATCCTACTTGTTTTTTTTGCAATGGGTATACCCCTAATCTCTAATATTGGGACATCAAACCCTTGAATGGCCAATAAAATAGATTTCTGAGGATTCAAATGCACCCCAATTTCCGACCCTATGATTTGAATTATATCATATGCCTTGAGAAGAGACACATCATCTTCTGCTAATAAACAAATATCATCTGCATAGGCAATAACTTTGATATTCTGTTCTACTTCAAAGCCTAAACCTCTAATTAAAGGTGATTTTTGCAAAATCCGAAGTAATGGATCAAAATAAAAAACATACAGTAAGGGGCTCAAGGGACACCCCTGGCGCACCCCTTTCAAAATTTTACAAGGGTTACCAATATGACCATTTTCACATGGACGTACAAAAGCTAAAGCATAGCATAAACGTAACCACTGAATAAAAGGCTCAGGAAATCCATAAGATTGTAAACATAACCAAAAAAATGATGTGAAACATTGTCAAAAGCCTTGGCCTGATCCAAACTCATAACAAACCCTCCAGTCAAGCCAGAAATTGTCGTATTCTGCCCACACTCCATAATTTCCCTTAATAAGCATACTGCATCTAAAAGACTTCTTCCTGGTATCCCACAAAACTGTACAGCATATATCAAAGAATTCATTACCGCCATTAATCTATTACCCAATAGTTTGGCAAAAATTTTAAAATCTACTTTCAATAAAGTAATTGGACACCAATTAGTAATGTCTGACCTCGGTCCTGATTTAAACAAGAAAATCAAAAGCCCCTCGTACATCTGCATAGGTAGACAAACATCTTTTAGCATAAAATTATAGACATCCAAAAATTCTGTTGGCATATTATCCCACACTAATTTATAAACCTCTCCCGTTATACCATCAGACCCCGGGGAGGTATTGATTTTTAAAGACATAATCACATTTGTTATTTCTTCTGATGAAAACAGAGCTATTAACATATCAGATTGCTTAGCCGTAAGTTGTGGTAAATCAGCTGCCTGTAATATCAAAACCAAGGCTTTATGATCCAATAATACCTCTTCATACATTTTAGAAATAAAAGATTATAAATACTCCATCACATTTGCATTATCCACCAGTAAATCTCCTCGTTCATTAACTAAGTTCACAAACCCTTTTTTCTCACTCCTCTTCTTACAATCTATGAATGGATTTGTTTGATCTACTTTCCTCTGTGTTCCAAAAGACTGTTCCTTCTGTAGGGACATTAATCGATTATACAGATATAGGGACATTTCTGCACGAATCGTACTAATATCATGACCATAATCCACCTTACTAACTGACTGGATTGATATTAAATGATACAAATGTTTCCGAAGCTCCAAATATTTAGTATTCAAAGATGCAGCCTGTACTGCAGTTTAAAACTGAAAATATTGTGTGAAACAATATTTCACATCCTCCCACCATTGGCTAAGTTGACCTTCATACAGAAATATCGTGGAACATTTATCAATAAGAAGCAAGCGTAAATCATTTTTAACAACCTCATCCATTAATAAAGATGTATTCAATCTCCAAAAACCCAGCCCAGACACTCTTGGGGGTGGAATTGCAACATGAATCCCTAACAACATATGATCCAAGGTTTCAATAGGTAATGTACCTGCAAAGCATATTCCAGCAGTTGGCTTCATAAATATGTAATCAATTTTTGAGGACAAAGTCCGTCTACGATAGGTAGCCTTGACCTTGTGACCTCCCTGTAGGTGTGTGTCTTGTAAACCATCTTGCGAAATCATTTTAAGCATAAAGGTTTTATCACAATATTGTTTACTACCAGAACGAGTTTGTAAAGAATTCACATTAAAATCCCCTCCCAAAAAAAGTTGCCTACTAGTATACAAGAAAGGCTGAACTTTAAGCATTAACTCTATTCTTTGAGCTTTGGATTGCGGGCCATAAACATTAATTAATCGACAGGAAAAAGACCCTATCGCAACATCCAACATCAATGCCCTACCTGGCTCTAAATCCACCAACCGGAATACCTTAAGATCACAATTCCTAAAAATAATACCCACACCACAACATGAATCAGAACCAATAGACCAATATGTGGGTCCCCAAACCCAATCTTTTGTGGCCAAATGTAAGTCTAATGAGGTATGGAATCGAGTATCCTGTAAAAAAAAATGATATCACACTGTAAATGCTGTAGAATGGAAAAAGTAGTAGCTTGTCTAACATGAGATTTTAGACTACTGGCATTCAGACTAGCCAATTTAAGATTCACGGGCTCAGGGTGGGTTCTTTTTTAAGCGAACACTAGATCTTGTTCGTCTAGAAGGTAATATAGGTATTCCGGAACATAACTCCATAGCTTGGGTAGTTCCGTGTACTCCTTGTGAGGGAGGGGGGTCCACAACAATGTCTGATGGTTGTTCTTCCTCAACTCTATTGCCCCAGGAGGAAAAAACTGAGAAACGGTTTGAAAGGGGTAATGGGGATATCTGTCCCGGGTTTGGACAAGTAGCCATATCTTCTACTATAATGACATCCATACTGAAAGTAGAATCTTCCGAATTTAGAGATGGACCCAGTGTTTTGGTCTTATCAGAATCTACAACGGGACACGAAACCTCAACCGTTTAAATGTAGATCCACCAGGCTGAAGTTGATGTTTAGTAGGTAATACTATACCATCAGGTAAAGGGGAAGGGATAATGGAGGGTTCAACCTGAGATAAAGAAGTCATAGAGATCGACTGTGACTCCACCTCTACTGGGGTGGGAAAAAGCAGTAAAACCAGTAGGTCGGGAGAGTGGAGGAGCAGTCCTTGGTAAACCCCTCTAGCTTCCACTACCACCACGACCTCGCCCTCGTCTCCTATTAGGAACTGAAAAGTCGACACCCGCTTCCTCATTCCTGGCAAAGGAATGTCGAGCTCAAGAAAGTAACACATCATGATCAGAGGCCTCCTCTGAATTATGAGCAGCCCAAGGGCAATCCTGAAAGGCATGTTCGTCATCCCTGCAGAGATTACATATGGGGGGGGGCTGCACATTGCATAGCTGTATGGCCTAAAATACCACATTGGAAACACCGCAGAGTATCACAATCAGTATTGAGGTGGGACAACGACCCACACTGATAGCAACTCTTAGGCTGCCCTGCATAGAAAAGAATTCCTCTATCCCGGCCTAAAAAAAAGGAACTTGGGAGGTGTTGCATACTGTGTTCAGATTGGTTCAGCTGAACCCGAAAAGTCCACCCCCCAGTCCAAAAACCATTATCATCCATTATAGGACAGGGATGATCAAATATGGTAAATCGTTTTTCCAACCAGAATATTATATCCTTAATATCCACCCCTTCATTTCTAAATAACAATGTGACCGTTTTAATGGTTGGTTTAGTTATGGGTATAGCCAAAAAATCCTTCCAAACTTCTGTGTGTTTTTCTTCATAATATAGCTTCCAAAACTTATCCAATGAAGACATAGTACAGAAACTGATATCATACATGTGGTCACCCGGAATATGGATAAAAGCATAAACCTCAGCAGGTGTAAAGCCCATAGAGTCCATTAATAATGATTTACCAACCCATAGTCTGTCAGGTACAATCGGAGCCAAACCTTTATATCGAAGACGAACCAAAAATCTCCTTTTAGCAGCTGTAATGGGTTTCTGAAATAAACCTGCATAGGTGGTAGATTGTCTGTTTCCCAGAGGTACTTCAGCATGAACTGCTTCTTCTACAACCGGTCCTACCGGCTCCTGCTCACTCCCCTCATTGCGCTGTTTTCCCTGAGCAATGTCATCCCCACCTACATCAGGTTCTGGAGCACAAACGTCACCTAGAGCTCCCTCATGTACTGTCTCGATACCTGGATGCTTGCTAAGCTCAGCGTCTGTCGCAGGCACCAAAATCCTTTCTATCTGCGACTTTCCTGTTAAAGGATTATGATTTCCAACCTTGTCAACCTCTGCAACAGGAGATGTTTGTTCAGGTATGTCAGAATTCTTAATACCAGAAGTTAGGGAACCGAGGATAGGAATAGAGGGGTCCGGTAGCCAGCGCCCACTGACAAACACCCAACCCGCCTGGTCAAGTGCTTTCCCTGGTTTCCAGTCTGAAGAAGTCCCCTCAAACACTATATCCTGGGATACTGTTTCTCCATACAAAGGGTCAGGAATAGGCATCGAATTCAATGGAGGTGATGCCTCCAGACCCCCCCCCCCTCGTAAACGTTTACTCACGTCCTGTTGTGGACTAGCCATCGATCGTTTACGTTTTTTACCTTCTTCATCCAGTTGAGATTTCTCTTTAAGGAGTTCCTGCTCCACTACTGACAGCATAGATAATAACTGTTGCTTTTTTGAAATAATCCAACCCATAGTAACTCTTTGTCTTTTGTGTTTTCTTCCTCCCGAAATGGGTACTGAACTTGAAATTCCAAAACCTGAAACCGTGGATTCCACAGGCATGGGGGGATCTACAGACTCCCTTACATCGTGCTCTCCATTTCTAACAGCATGACCATCTCCGTTCGAGTCCAACAGCAGACTGGGAACCTCCATCCCTGCAGACAGACGGACAGCTCCACCTGCCTACAGAGAAGGGGAATTTCCCTGGTGTCCTGGCCAAATTTCCCTCATTCACTAAAAATACCACCAACAGCTTAATCTGGTTCAAGGTCAGTTGCCATTCATCTGCATCCCCCTCTCCCGGGTTGTGCCTGAAAATAGGCAGAATTTGTCTAGTGCACTTACCCAGTCAACAAAAACGAAATAAACAAATAAATCTTGGGCCTGACCATGACATCTCAGACTGTGAACTCTGCCAGAAGTTTAATCAGACAACCCTCAGGCGACGCAAGAAGGCTCTCAAAAAATTCCTGATGGAACAGTAGGTAGCCAACTCCGGGCAGGAGTCCTACGGGGCCCCGGCTGCTCAGTCACCCACTGGATCTTTGTGCTCTCAGGCCTTAAAGGCCAGAGACAAGTCCTCAGAGAAAAGTCACAAAAAAGACCTTGATCGTGACCACTCCCCCTGGTGGCCATCCCGTTCCCCGTTGGCCTCTCCTTCTTCGGGGGGGGGGCTCTTTGTTGACGGCGGCTGCCACGATGAAGAGACCAGTTGTCCAGGTCACTGTTTCTACGAGACCCATACCGACAGCTCCTCCGCCTGACTCACAGGGCACCTGGCTGTCGACCTTCGGGCTGTTGGCCCCATCTCCGTCGACGATGAGCTTGTTGTCGATGGTTGCTCTGTCGAGATCTGCCCCTTCCTTCCTGAGGGCTACAGGTTCATCGGGTTCTCAAGATGGAGGGTCATTGGCTACTGTGCCGTCCAACCCCCCGGTCGTCGACGACCATGGATCTGAATGAAATACTTGTCAAATTTACCAACGTACCAGTTCAGCAGCTTGGTACCTTCAATAGGCCCTTGTCACCAGCACCGTAGATGGTGGTTTCATCATCAATATCTATTCACTGATCATGGGAGGCTCCCCATGGACCACCGACAACCACTTCGATGCCAGACCCAGATGAGGAAGTAGACATTGAGGAGGAGTACCATCCTGATCTCATCCTCCCTGATGATATAGAGGATGAGGAAGAAGAGGAAGAAGTCCTCATCTATGACAGGTCCACTGCCTCTTCAGTTAGTGAGGACTCAGTCAAACATACTCCTTGGTCTCCTCCTGAGGAGGCCACCTTTTTCAATATCATGAAGCAACTGTCTGCTACTACAGGCTTCCAGATCGAGGAGAAGGATGTCACCAGGAAAGACCTGGTGGATTAAGATTAAGATTATCACTCATATGATGCCAGCCCTGAAAAATGCCACCACAGCAGCCTGGCATAGGCCAGACATGATGCCAGCTGTGCCATGCAGGGCAGACAAGCTTTATAACGCCCTTCAGAGCCTTCCCTATTTTGCTGCCCATGCAGAAACCAATTCTGTGGTCAACAAGGCAGCCCATGACAGGTCTAAGGTGCCAAAGTACCTAAGTTCCCTCCTCCCAGACAAGGAATCCTGTAGGATTGACTTCTGGGGTAAAAGGATTTATGCCTCCTCTACTTTTGAGGCATATACTATCTGTCACATATGGTTAAGTTCCAGAATGCCAACTGGTGAAAGGGCAAGGCTGCTGCTCAAGCCCTTCCTAATGGCACCCAGAAGCAGGAATTGCTCCAGTGCCTGCAAACCACTGAGGATGTCAGTAAGTACCTCCTCAGGGCCCTGTATGATATGGCAGACACAGTGGCCAGGGCAGCTGTCACCGGTATTTGCCTTCGTAGACACTCATGGTTGAGGGTCTCTGGCTTTGTAACTGATGTGCAAAACAAGGTGCTCAACGCCCTCTTCAATGGCACCAAGCTTTTTGGCTCTGATGTCCAGGACCTTATTAATGATCTGCAGGCCTCTGGCACAGCCATTAAGTCTATCCACTCTCTCTACCACATTCAACCCCGTGGTAAAGGGCGCTCTACTTTTTGTAGGCAGGCCAATAGACCAGGCTTGGGCCCCCGCACCCAGGGCAAGAGCAGAGCCCAGTCTTCCTTGCTTGCCCCCTCTAACACTGAAGCAGAGGCCAAGCATCTCAGAAGTGACAGATCAGCTTCCACAGCTGGTTCCACCTCAGCTTGACTCCTTGCCAGACCCCCTTCCTCTGGTCCAGACCCAGGAGGTGGTGGTCAGAGGTCAGTTCTCCCTACATCTGAATTAATGGAGAACCATAACTTCACATGCTTGGATCCTGCAGATCACAGAGAGCGGTCATACCTTGGAGCCCATTCAACAGCCTCCAGATACTCCTCCTCCTCCTCCTCCACCCTCAAACTACCCCTCGGCACACTTGTCTGTTCTCCGGGTGGAGGTACAGTCACTTCTGTGCAATCAGGCAATCAAACTGGTGCCAAGGCAACAAAGAAACCAGGGGTTTTATTCCAGGTTTTTCCTGGCCTCCAAAAAGACTGGAGATCTGAGAATCATGATCTCAAGGACCTCAATATTTTTGCCCTGTATAAAAAATTCCGGATGGTAACTTTGCCAGGACTCATGCCCCTCCTCAAGGCCGGGGACTGGTTCTGTTCACTGGACATGCAGGACACTTACTTGCACGCACATCTCGGTCTTTCCTCCTCACTGGTGGTTTCTTCATTTTGCCTTTCAGGGCAAACACTGCCAGTTCAAAGTGCTGCCCTTTGGCTCATCCTCTGCATGTCTTTACCAAATGCTTGGCAGCAGTCGCAACAGCTTTCAGAAGAGAGGGACTGTTTATCTTCCCTTACCTGGAAGACTGGCTTCTCAAGGCCCTGTCCAGGGAACAGCTCTTGCCGACTCTGGAGCGCACTCTAAAGCTCTTCCACTCTCTCGGCATAATGGTCAACCGGCCCAAGTCAGTTCTAGTACTGTCCCAAAGACTGCAGTACATCCTGGCGGTTCGGGACTCCGAGCAGGGGAAGGCCTTCCTGCCCAAAACAGGGCAGAATGCCTTATCGCTCTGGCTCAGGAAGTCACTCAGAGTCAGTACATTCCTGCAAGACTGTACCTCAGGCTATTGGGTTTAATGGCCATGGCCATTCCCACTGTTCCACTGGCCAGACTTCACATATGCACCCTTAAGTGGACCCTCAGAGTGCAATGGCACCAGCGTACAGATGAGTTAAACCAACAAGTCCTGGTCTCCTCCCCGGTTTGCAGGGTGCTGTAGTGGTGGATGGACCTCTTGAATCTTCTTCTAGGGGTTGCCTTCCAGATTTCTTCCTCGCATCAGACTCTAACCACGGATGCTTCGGGTCCAGGCTGGGGAGCACACCTGGGTTCCTTCCAAACCCAGGGCTCCTGGTCCTAGTGGGAAGCCACCCTGCATATCAATGTCCTGAAGATGAGAGTGGTGCTCTGTGCCACGCAGGCTTTTCAGGAGCATTTGGCTCCAGGCCAGATGCTGGTGCAGTCAGACAATCTGAGTGTTGTTTACTGCATCAACAAGCAGGGCAGTACTCACTCATACCCTTTTTGCAGGGAGGCCATTAGAGTGTGGTTTTGGGCTCTGGAGCACAAACTGACCCTCTCTATGGTCCATGTGCCAGACAACCTAAACACCCTGGTGAACAGTCTCAGCAGGACTCAGTCCAGCATGCACGGATGGGAGATTCTCTCATCCATAGCAGAAGAACTGTTTGACACATGGGGTCATCCAGAGTTGGACCTTTTTGTTTCCCCACTTAACGCCAAACTACCCAATTTCTGCTCTCTAGATCCAGAGCCTGGAGTTTTTTGGTAAGACGCGTTGTCCCTCTCTTGAAGTAGGAGATTACTGTGCACATTCCCTCCATTTCCACTAACACAAAGGGTGCTGAGCAGGCTACAAATGGAGGAGGCCAGCATGATTCTGGTAGTTCCATTCTGGCCTCGCCAGATATGGTTCCCTCTGCTTCAGCAGCTGGCAGAGGAACCTCAGGTTCCTCTGCCGCTTTGCAGGAATCTGCTGACCCAGGATCAGGGAACCCGGGTCCATCCCAACCTCAGGTCCCTCCATCTGCATGCATGGTTCCTGAGGATGTAGCCATCGCCATGTGAATCGGGGTCTCCAAAAGAGTGGCCGACATCCTGGTGGCCACCTGCTAGCCTTCCACCTGTGCCACTTATGCCATGAAGTGGAAGCAGTTTGCCATCTGGGCTGCTTACCTGTCCTGTGAAAAGCTGACCCTGTCTCCTTTTGAGCCAATCGCAACTTGCAAACTGCGCTTTCTCTCTTGGAAAGTGCACTTTTTAGTTGCAATTACTTCTCAAATAATTTCAGATCTTCAGGCTCTCTGGTATGAGGAGCCTTATTTGATTTTTCACAAAGGCAAGGTATCTTTTGCACAAATCCTAAGTTTCTTCCTAAGGTGGTCTCACTTAATCAGTCTATCCACCTTCCTGTTTGTTTTCCTGAGTGTGCCAATCCAGCGGAAGCACTGCTACATATGCGTAGATCTTTGAAATATTATCTGCTTCAGACTAAGTAGTCCAGAAGGGCTAAGCAGTTGTTTGTTTCTTTAGCCCCAGGTAGAGAGGGTGCTTCAGTTTTTAACCAGTATTTATCCAAATGGTTAGAAAATTGCGTTGTGTTCTGCTACAAGTATGGCAAAGAATTACCTGGAGCTCTCAAACCTCATTCCACCAGAGGTATGGCTTGTTTTAAAGGGGTCTCAGGCGTTGACATTTGCGCTGCTGCCACCTGGAGTACAGTCCAAACTTTCACCAAGCATCACAGTCTGGACATTGCTTCCACAGCCCATGCAGGATTTGGCAGGGCTGTGCTACAAGGACTCCTGTCTTAAGTTTATGGAGATCCAGCCTCCCAGACTGTCTGTTTACTCTTGTCACTGCTTGGTACTCATTCCTACAGTGTAACCTGATGATTGCGATACCCCAAAAGAAGATAGACCAGTTACGTAAGAACTTACCCTAACAGAAGATCTTTAAGGGGATATCAGTCATCAGGTCTGATTTCCCTCCCACCATCCCCCTTCTTGAGGATCCTGTTCAGGACCTGGCTATCTGCTATTTCCATCTTTTCTATCTAGAGCTGGGTCCATCTCTCCTTGGTTCCCCAGATTGTGAGCCTTGCTCCCTTCGTCTCCAGAGGGAAAGAAATGAGGAGGGAGCGGGGCCTACACCTATATAGGGCTGCTGACATCGACAGCGTGGGGGCACCAGTTATACTGCTGAAAATCTTGCATGTGGATTCCCTTACACCAACGGCAAAGGTTCCTACAATGTAACCCGATGACGGAGATTGCCTCGAAGATCTACTGTTACAATAAGTTCTTACATAACTGCTCTTTATTACAGCATATCTACACATCCTGGAGCATGTTTTCACAGTGGTATGTAATTATGGGCCAATAATTGCATGCCTCTGGAGTGTTATTAGTACCTAATACCTGCAAACAGGTGAGAAGTGTAATTACTAACCATAACTGCACAACCCTAATGCCTTCCCTCTCTCCCCGTCTTAACTAACTAGTATCTAAATCCTTTGCCCCCCAAATGGGGACACCAGCCTGAACCAAGTTATCTGCTGGTTTTAGCTTGTTGCTGCGCCTTTTCTCAAAGGGGACTCCACCCAGCTATTAAGGTCAACATGATCCCTCCATATGGGCCTCATTTAACTCGAATCCCACTAGGACCCACTCCAGATGCACGGAGTGGTACCCCGGTTTCTCACCCTAGGGTGAGTGATGGGCGGAGGACCCTACCCCCCCCCCCCACTTACAGTACCTTCCGGTCACCTGGGCAGGACTCTGCTAGCCCTTGGGGGGGGATATAGAACCTAATCCTGGTCCCTACTCCCCAAATCTCACCCTCAACAACCCCTTAAACCCCTTCTGGGCTGACTCCAAAGGGCTCAAACTTACTCACATGAACACTGGCAGTCTAAGGCACAAATTCCATGACCTCGAGGCATGGGCTGCACTCTATAAGCCCAATGTACTAGCTGTGACAGAAACCTGGCTCAAACCACAGATCCTCCCCCACGAAGTGGACCTAGTGGGCTACCTTACCTTCAGAAAGGACAGGGTGGGGGAAAAAGGAAGGAGGGGTTATTATTTACGTCAGCACTGCCCTGCAAGCCTCGGAGCTAGACTTCCCCCCTCAAAGTGGATCCCTAGCTGAAACACTATTTGTAAAAATCCTCCTTGGTAACACCAAGCCCCTTACCATAGGGTGTGTCTACCTCCCACCCCAAACTGCGGCCTCCTCCTTGGAATCCCTAACAAATCACCTTGAGGACTACTCCATGGGGAGGCCATACTCCTTGAGGATTTCAATCTCCACTGGCTATCACTAGTCACCTCCTCTACTAAGAACCCAATACTTGGCTCTCCATTTACACAGGTCATTGACCTCCCCACAAGACATAACCCCAAGACAGGTAACCACTCTCTCATTGACTGGGTCCTCGTCTCCTGCCTGGGCCGTATTCTGTCAGCGGGGATTACGTCTGACTCCTTGAGCGACTACTCACCTATCTTCTGCATCTGGTCCAACAAGCCTCCAAAAATTACCGCTAAGGTCATTGAAGCGAGGAATTATAGTACGTTTGCACCAGCCGATTTCTGCTCCGACCTGAGGAAACTTGATTGGGCCCCCATCGTCTCCCTCCCTACACTTGACAAGGCACTTGAATATTTCACCCAGGCCTTCTTGTCTGCATCTAATAGGTGCACCCCAATAAAAAAAGCTCAAGAGTACAGGGAAAATGCCATAAATGGCTGAGCCCGAGCCTCAAGCATTTCATGCTCTTCCGGGACAGAGCTTGGGACACCTACAAATCCTCTGGCAACTCATCAGACTGGGCAAAGTACAGAGAGCTGAGAAATCACTGTAAAAAATCCTCGAAACAGGCTAAATCTCAGTACCTAAACGACCTCCAAACAAGTCACCTACGTGACCCCAAAAAATTCTGGGGCCACATAAACTTACTCCTCAAGGGTTCCACAAGCAGTCAAACTGACTCCATCCTGGTAGGGGACTCACTGACCAATCTTCCATTCGTAGTTGCTGAGGCTTTCTGTGCCTCCTTCTCTATCCCAAATGAGCCCCCCCTCCTTGTCCTCCCCAGGTTTGCCATTTACTCTAGAGAGGTGTGGGTGCACCAAAGGCCTCAATTCCACCTGAAGCTGGTCAATCAGTCTGAGGTACTACCTCTCCTATGCAAAATTAACCCTACTTCCTCCCTGGGCCATGACCAGCTTGAACCTCACCTGCTGAGGGCTGCTGCTCCGGCTATCATCCTTCCTGTCACCCTCCTCATAAATAGGTCGCTCCGGGAAGAAATAGTCCCAACAATGTGGAAGGTAGCGACCATCGTCCCCGTCCACAAAAGTGGGCCCAGAGACAAATTGGGAAACTACAGACCAATCTCCCTTCTCAGCCCCCTCAGGAAAATTCAGGAAAGACTAGTTTCTAACCAGCTACAGGACTATCTAGAGCAGCACCTTCTCATGGCTGATGTGCAGCATGGTTTCAGGAAGGGCCACGGTACCGACACTGCGCTCATCAGGCTCACTGCGGACATCCTTGCCTCTATGGACCAAGGCTCCCCAACGGGCGCCCTCTTCATTGACCTATCCAAGGCCTTTGACCTTGTCAACCATAATCTCCTTCTCTCCAAACTCCTACTCCTAGGACTGGATGACCACTCGCTTTCATGGTTCGAGAGCTATCTGAATGACCGTGCCCAAAAAGTCCGCTCGAGGAGTACCCAGTCTGGACCCAGACCCGTTACCTCTGGGGTACCCCAGGGCTCAATCTTGGGCCCCCTGTTCTTTTTTACTCTTCCTCAATAATATTGAGAAACTGCACACTCAGCAAACTCATTCTGTACGCGGACGACACTGTCATATACTGCAGTGACCCACAACTAGTGTCATCTCCACTAAATTGCAGAACAGTCTCTCAACTCTTGAGGCCTTGTTCTCCTCAAACTCCCTGAAGCTCAACGAAGAAAAGCCGAACTGTTTGGTTCTAGACGTCTGGGCTCTGACAGAAGTGAGCGGCTCCAGATCAGCACTATCCAGGGAAAAAGAGTTGAGGTCATGACCAGTTTCAAATACCTTGGGGTCCATCTTGACTAAGAGATGACCTACAGACCCCATATCGACTCCATAACCTGGTCCATCCATCAAAGGCTTGGTATCCTCTACCGTCTGGGGAACTCCCCTATCCTGTATTGCACATTGAGCAATTGCCTGCTGCAATCTTCTCCCCTCCATCCTATATGGGGCTCCTCTATTGCAGTTCCTCCATGAGACGGAACTCAATAAACTTACCATACTCTACAACTGAGTGGCTCGCTTCGCCACAAACTCCTCCCCTAGGACGCATCACTGTGAGGCACTTAAGGAACAGAACTGGCCCACTCTTCGGCACAAACTAGCCTACCCACTGCCTGCCTTGCCTTCAAATTCTCTACCCTTGGTCCCCCTCCCCACCTTCGTGGACTACTCTCCCCCAAAGTACAATGCCGAACCCTGCGATCCTCTGCAAATCACCCCCCTAGACATCCCTTGGATACGCTCCAACCAAGGCAAACGCTTCTTCAAATATGCTGCCTCCTACCCATGGAACTCCCTGCCAGCTAGCTTGATTGACTCACCCACCCTTAACCAGTTCAAGACTTGACTCAAACTATATCTCCTCAATCTCAGCCTCTGTGGCTGCAACCGGTTAGCTTCCTAGTCCAGGTCTCATTTCCGTCACCCTGCCTTAAACCCCCCTCCATCCCGGATGAATCTCCAAAATAAGGATGTCAATTATTCTGTTGCTGTCTCAATTCCCTACTAATTGGTGTGTAACTTGACATCATGTATTGCTTATAAGAGCCTGAATGTGAACCTGATGTTACCCCTGTAAACTGTTGCTAATGTATATTTGTGTACCTATTGTAACTACTGTAAATAATGCTATTATGTGTCTTTCTCTGTAACTAATTCCGGGTCGACCCTAAAAAAGGGACCTCTGGTCTCAGTGGGCTTACCCGGTTACCAAAATCTAAATAAATAAATAATGCCTGGGGGAGTACATCATGAGAATATAATAACTGGAGAGCGTTTTCCCCCACAGGGAAACCCGGTTATAATTTTCTGTTATAATTGGCTGGTTATAACAGCGAACACGTGTTGCGTTTCCCTCGCTCTGCACACTGGCTTGCTGCTTACAGTGCGCATACACACTATCTCTGCAGTGCCACCATATTTCATGATAGGTCTTTTGACTTTTGAGGATTTTCGCTTTTTGACTTTATAATGAGACAACCCCACAAGCTACATGCCGTGCTTCTCGCAGTTCGTGCTCAGCAACAAAAACAAAAGAAAAGAAAGTAAAAACGGCACTTCCCGCAACCGCACCTCAATTAACACAACCGCTACTGCAAGATTAACAGAAGAGAGGTAAGAGAGAGGGACCTGCAGAGCACAGATCTCAAAGAGCAGGGAATTTAATTTGGGTGGGGGGCTTCAAACACCACCACCAATGCTGCTTAACTGCTTTGAACAGCAGCACCATCCACTGGCCATACTGATTTCTGTAACTGCTGTATAGTGTTTTCAAGGTGAGAAAACGCTACCCAAAGATTATATAAAACAATACATGGAGGACAGTGCAAAACTTGAATTTAATGCACGCCCTCAGTGTAGATGTGTTAATAAACCCTCTTGGGCTTTGCCCATGGGGTTTACGTAGCATCCCACACCTCGGGTGTGCATTAAATTCTCGTTATGTAACCCCCCCATATGTACAGTTCTGGCATCTCTTATGGTTATAAGAGTGCCTTCCCAACTTCTTTGTGTGGGAGAACAGCAAAGCTAAGCTGAGGAGTTCTGGTGCCTGAAGGACTTGAGACGATATTCTTGTAACCATAAGAGATACTGAAACTGTATGTATACACATACTATAAATCATATTGAAGGCTTCTGTTTTTTTTTTTTTGCATAATTTTTTTACTGATTTAAAAAAAAATGTTTTTTAACAACATAAACAACACACAACAGCAACATGTTTAACAGACATACAACAAACAGATGCATTCCATATTTTTACATATACAGTTATTAATAAACAACACATTAATTATATTTACCCCTCATCCAGTTCTACCATGTACTATTTCATTTACATTTCCAATCTATTCTTCCCCACATTTAATCTTCTCCAAATTTATCTGCAGCCATTAATTTATAGGTCTTTAACCATCCTGTATGTTTCTATCCCAATCCCATCCTTAATATATTTTCTTCTTCCCCACTAAGTGATGCCAGGAAGGGAGCCCACTCCCTATAGAAGAATTCTCCTCTATTCTTGAGCATAAGGGTCAGCCTTTCGAGTGCTAATGTTTGCAGATTAAGTCTACGCCACTGCGTAATGGATGGTGTTACACATGTGACCCAAGTATTTTGTATACAGTGCCTCGCCAACATGAGTACTACCCTCATCTACCGCGGTAGTAGTTCCCATTTTCCCTCTTCTCCTGGAACCATGCCAAATAAACCAACAATCTGTTCTACCCCCAGGGGACAGCCTGCCATTTGACTAACTTCCCTAATGACCTCACCCCAAAAAGCCTGAAGGACTCTACACACTCCGAAACAGTGCATATACGTCCCTCTCTCATTTCCACACCTACCGCAGATAGGAGATATGGTTGGGTATGCCCTATGCACTACCTCTGGGGGACAATAAAGCCTATGCACAAATTTATAAAAGGCTTCTTTGAATCTATTACACACTAGGAGCCCTACATGCCCTTCTATCAGCATTTGCCAATTACCCTCTGTTATGTCACCCCCTATGTCTCTTTCCCACAGTGTTCTTGTTTTCTGGGTATAATCTGGGTAGTCCTGTTTCCCTATTTTTGCAGCCTTTCTAATAAATCCCTTGGGGTCTTTCTGCACCAGATATATCAGTGACGTCTCCCCCCATTTCTGCACCAACTCTCCAACTCTCCTCCCCTATCCATTTTAGACACAAATGTCCTATAAGCTGAAGGTATCGGAATACCTGTTGCCTTTGTAGCCCCAGACCCTGCACAATATCTCTCAACGGGCATAAGGTTCCCTGCTTAACCACATCCCCTATACTCTGTACTCCCTTGTTCTCCCACTCTTTAAAACCTCCGTCCTCTAATCCCTGGAGAAAAAAGGGATTATCCACCACAGGCAGGAGCAGGGTCTCACCTTTACAAATCCCCCTTTTATTCCTAAGGCAATTCCAGGCCTCTAACACAGACCTTACCAATGGATTGCCCCCACCCTTAGCAGAGAATGCTTTGAGACCCCTACTGTGCAGATAGGCAGACAGTCGTCCCAGACAACCCCATTGTTCTAAGTCGACCCAACTGGCCACAGCTAGTCTGTACCCAATCCGCCACATAGCGTTGCTGTATTGAAAGATAATTCCACACGCCTGAAAGTTTAGCCCCCTTACTTGTTGCAGCTTTCAATCTCTGCAAGCAGGCCCTCGGGCGCCTTTCTCTCCATATAAATTTAGTAAATACTTTCTCAATCCACTGGATGTCCCTTCTTAGCAGACCTACCGGTATCATCTGCATGGGATATGATTCTTGGTAAAACGTTCATTTTTATTAAATTAATACGGCCCAACCAAGAGATGGGAAGCTGCATACAACGCCTCAGGTCTCCCTCCATTTTTTTAAGTAAAGGTGTATAGTTTAACCCATACAATGCCCCAACTGTCCTACCCACCGTTATACCCAGATAAGTAATAGACTTATCCTTCACCTGTAATCCCCATCTTTCATCCTCCACCTCTTTTTTAGGAAAGCTCAACAACTCCGATTTACTAAGGTTTATTTTGTAACCAGAGAACACCGCAAAGGCATCTATTATCTCCAACAGGAGTGGCAGGGAAACCTGCGGGTGCTTGACAAATAAAAGCATGTCATCCATACAAAAGCTACTTTGTGTATCGTGCTCCTAGCCCCTTCCACCCCATGAAACTCCGAGCACTGACAAAGTGCTATAGCCAATGGTTCTAATGCCAATGCGAATAGTAAAGGAGAAAGGGGGCTACCCTGTCTCGTCCCCCGCTCCAAACCCACAGCATCCAAGGGCTCACCATTAACCAAAATCCTGGCCCTGGGAGCCCAATACATACCCCGTACCCACTGTACATATGATTCATAGAGACCAAACCGGCTCAACACCTCAAAGAGGTATTCCCACTCCACTCTGTCAAACGTCTTTTCAGCGTCCATAGAGATGATATACGACTTTTCATTTGTTTGCCCTGCCCTCCACACCACATTGAGCAATCTCCTCATATTATAATATGAAAATCTCCACTTTATAAAACTGGTCTGGTCTGGGTGAATCAGCACAAGCAGGCAACCTTCCAGCCTCAAGGCCAACATTTTAGGTATAATTTTAAGATCACAATTTAAAAGTGATATTGGCCTGTAAGAGGCACAGTCCAGCTCATCTTTGCCTGGTTTAGGTACTAGACAGATCAGGGCTTCTAAACATGTAGTGGGAAACACCGGACGCTCCCCTTCCTCCCCCAACCGCATCAGCCCACACAACACCTCCACTGTTTGCCCTGCCAAGGTCTTGTAGTATTCCACAGGGAATCCATCAGGGCCACTTGCCTTCCCCCTCTGCAATTTCCCTATGGCTTTAATTACTTCTTCCTTCGTTACCGGTTGGTTTAACCTCTCCCTCTGAGCAGGCGAAAGTTTGGGAAGTTTCACCTTATCCAGAAAGTCTTTCATCATTTGACCCTTGCCCTGGCAGCCAGCCTTATATAACTACTTGTAATAATCCCGGAAAGCACTCCTTATCCTTTCAGGTTCCCTGTGCACTACTCCTCCTCCCTGCCCTCTTATACCTGTTATTCTTGTAGGGCATTTACCCCCCTTCATAAGTCGCACAAGCAGGGGCCCGGGCTTATTAGACCACTCAAACATTTGCCGCCTACAGAAGAACCAGGATGTCGTGGCCTCACTTCTCACCAAAGCACTCAATACCTCCCTGGTAGCCATTAATAATTGCACCACCTCCCCCCGCTCTCCCCGGGCTGCCCTTTTTTTTCCAAATCTTTAAGTTTCTTCTCCAGTTCCTGTCTTATTTCATGTTTCTCCCTCCAGTATTTGGCCATAAATGCTATAATGGCCCCCCTCATGAAGGCCTTGCCCACATCCCAATATATGGCTTTTGGAACCTTACTTCCCTCATTAGTTTCCTTGTACCCTTGCCTATGATCTACCAGGTATTCCCTAAGCTCCTGGTTTGGAAGCATGTACGATGGAAATTTCCACTGAGGAGGGGAGGCTCTACCCACTCGCATCTGAATCCTCCCTATAACCATAGCATGAACACATGAATAGGGCTGTGGGCTATATCAACCACTCTATTATGCCAACCCCTCGGCAGGAAGATGTAGTCAATCCTGGTCCATGTCCCATGAGGGCTAGAGGGAAAAAGTATACTCCCTGGCCCCTGGGTACAGCATCCTCCAGCTATCAGCCAAATCCATATCTGCCATTCCCTCCTGCCACTGTCCCAATACTTCTGTCCTCCTCCCCTTACCTTCGGAGTGGTCCAATACCGGCTCCATTGTACTATTCAGATCTCCTCCCATAACTAGTCCTGGGAATTGTTCTTTCGTAAGTAAATCCAGGAGTTCAGGGAAGAACCCGGGATCATATACGGCAGGGCATAAACACTGCCAAAAGTAACTGATTCCCCATATAATTGCCCCACTATAAAAACATGTCACCCATTCCGGTGATCTCTCACCACCCTGGTGACTTCCATAGGTAACTGCCTATGTAAAAGGACGGCAACCCCTCTTTTGCGGGTAGAGTACGAGGCAGCGAAGCATTTACCCACCCAGCCCCTAACCAGTTTAGCATGCTCCACGTCTGAAAGGTGAGTTTCCTGGAGTAATGCAACCTGTGCCCCCTTTCTTTTAAGGGCCGCTAGCAATGTTGTACGGTTAATCGGATTATTAACCCCTGCACATTCCAGAAGACCACTTTCAACTCCTGTAGACTAGTCATGCTGTAACTAGTCCACGATCCCCGCCCCTCAGCACATGCCTCCAGAATTCCAGGTCATAACTGTGAACTGGACTCTGTGAAAATCTGTATCCATCATAGAATGCATCACACACAAAACAGCAGTGAACTATGTACAAAATGCAAACGTAAACCTTAACTCCCCTTGCTATACTCCACCCCATTTCATCTTCAACTTGATTAATAATGTCCCTCAGCCCCCGCCCAAGCCAAGTAGAGACAATACCCCAAATACACCCCCCACAAGTACACAATTGCTGACCTAGCATGTGTCATTACACCCTCCATGGATAAACTGCCCAGCTGTTCCAACAACAGTTGGCACCAGCCTTTATTCCTACTCAAAAAATGCAATTAGAAATTGTACATTGCATGTTATAAACTGTAGATTATACAGACCCCCTCAACCCTCTATCTTTGGCCCAGAAACACAGCCTGCACAAGCTAAAATAAGTACTTTTCGTATAATTCAGCACTCCCCCCATATACCCTCTTCAGGTGTCCACTAATAAACAGAATGCGTGCGCAGTCAGAGACTTCAGAGGTTCCACGCTGTTCGAGGAGGGAAGCAGGCCGCGCCAACAGTACATGCACTAAGCCCCTCCCCCGGCCCCATCTTATCTGACTTTCGGTTCATTGCCTCAGCAGCCCATCCACATAGCAGGCATCTCTCTACTCCACAGGGCAGTCCCAAAGTTCTCAGTTCTGCTAAGGCCGATTCGTCCATGGCACCCTCTTTTTTACTGTAAGCGCACACACTCTTATCACAGGGTATTACTCTGCTCCTCATCCCTCAGAATAAAAAAAAACAACCTGTCAGTATATGAGCAGAGCAAAAGAGAGGAGAGTCACAACAAAATAGAGAAAACAATTAACTTCGGAGGTGCTAATCCACTTCACAAGTCATATTGTCCCTACGTAAATTAGGAGAAAAGGAAGATACAAAAAAATAAGCTCAGGCTCATTTCTTTATTTAGCCAATTTCTTTTGCAGATCTTTTACAAACTGTTCAGCCTTAGGGAGCTCCCAGAAAGAAAACGTCGTTCCCTCATGCTGTATTTTAAGAACAGCCGGATAGCTCAGGAAAGTCTCCACTCCAAGGCCTCTCAGTTGAGCCATTAATGGATTAAACATCTTACGCTTTTTAAGGAGATGAAGCGAATAATCTTGCGAAAGATATAACCTGGCACCCTCAAATTCCAAAGAGCCTTTCTCACGGTATGCCTACAGAACCGTTTCCCGATCCTGGAATGCATGGAATCTCATGATCTCTTGCCTCGGGGGCTGATCACCGGGGGTCGAGGCATCACGGCCCTATGGGCCCGTTCTAACTTCAGTTGCCCATTTTGTGGGTGCAGACCCAGCAGTTCCGGTAGAGTTTGGGCACAAAATTTCAGCACATCCCCCTTTTCTACACCCTCTGGGAGACCCCTAAGGCGCAGATTAAGGCGCCTATGATAATCTTCCTGGTAGTCAAATGATTCCTTCAGGTCATCCAGCTCTTTTTGCAGCATTACTACTTGCCCAGGGACTTCCATAGTCTCGTCTTCCAGTCTGGATATTCGATCTTCTACCTCTCCAATTTTATTGCCCTGCAGCGTTTGTTGCTCCAGAACTTCCTGCAGTTTCAACTCGATTTTGCTCTCCAGCTTCAAAAGTCGAGGTTCCATCGCCATGATTACTTGCCCTGTCACCTCGTGGCCCAGCGCACTCATTTCAGCCATCGAAAGCGATATAATACCCTCACTTTCACTCGCTGACACAGCTGCCGACTTCTTCCCGGCTTTACCAGCCAGACGCTGACTTTTTCCGGGATTTGGTGTCAAATACTCCTCCATGACACCTTCCCACATGTATTTTTACCGAGCACTGCTTATAAAATATACTTTAAAGGGGTTCTTTTGTAACTTTTACCGACCGTTGTAGCGGAGCAGCACCCAGGCACGTCTATCCAGCTAGCTGCCCATCAGCGCCCGCCGAAGGCTTCTGTTTTTAACTGCATCTCAACTTTTAAACTAAAATGTTTTTAATTTGTAGAAAATATGAGACTCCTGTGTGGGAAATGGACTATGCAAACTGAACTTAGAACTTTAGAATTTTAGAACAGTTTGCATGAGAGACTTTGTATGTTAATATGTCTCCTGGAGCCACTCTTTGCTGTATAAGAGTGGTTTCATGCACATTCGGCTTGAACATGAACAGCAAAGCGAAGCTGTTCTAGTTGAAGCTGAAGGCAAGTGAAACCACTGTGATACAGCAAAGAGTGGCGAAGGGGGAAATATTAGTATATTATTGATCGAGCGTGATCATGCACGATCAATAATATATTTAAAAAAAAAAAGTTTCCTGAACGTGCCGCTTCAACTTATTTCATGCATGAGACACTTTCACAGAATAAGAGTGTCTCATGTGCAGAGTAAAAGAGCGCTCAGATTGGCCGGAAGGTCTCCCTCAGTCTATAATGGCTATGAGTAAGTCTGGAATGTTTGGAAATAAACAATCCTGATTGGATAAAAATGATGTCATGATTTATAACTATAAATCACTCATTTGATTTCAGGCAATCAGCATTCACAACCACATGGCTATTATCCTGTGTACAGTTGTTATGAAGAAACAAAGTGGAGCATTTCACCTGGGGTGCTATGTGCATGTTTTCAAATTACAAATAATGAGATGAAAAACATTATAGTAATACATGGACAGGACTTTCCCATAAAAGTGGTTAGTGGTTATTTCCTGTAAATACCATTGCAAATAGAAAAGTACAGTTATGTGAGAACTTACCATAACAGTAGATCTTCGAGAGAGGCTCTTGCAGTAGGTATTCACATACAGGACTGACCCACCAGGTGTCAGGACCCCATGGAAAAATTTCTAGCTTGCAGTCTCTGGCGGGGGACTGCCCCCATGTCAGGTGACTGGCGTCATGTGACATCAGTATAAAGGGGCGGTCCCCCAAGCCCACCTTCCAGTTCTATCCTGCCAAGGGCCAAACGAGGCAAGACGAGAGAGAAGAGGATATTCCCCCCATGGAAATGGAGCCAAAGAAGCTTAGGGGGATGGAGGGTGGGAAGGCAATACCTACCGCAAAAGTCTCTCTCGCAGATCTACTGTTACGATAAGTTCTTACGTAACTGTACTATCATACTTCAAGAGGGCTCTTGCAGTAGGTATTCACGTACAGGACTGAGTCCCAAGCAGTCTGAAACAAGGAGAAGTACTCAGATGGAGGAAAACTATCCATAGCATGGAACCTCCGGCTCAACTGGTCTTATGAAAGAAGACCTTGAAGCACAGCCAACCCGAAGCCTGCTCAACGGCGAGAGGCAATGTCCAAACTGTAGTGTTTCGCAAAGATATGGACAGAAGTCCAAGTTGCGGCTGTGCAGATGTTTGCCGCTGACACATTCTTGAACAAGCCACAGAAGCAGCTACTCCTCTGGTGGAGTGACCTCTGACTTGACCCGGCAGGGTCTTGTTATACTTGTTGTAACAAAAAGGGATACAATGAGCTAACCATTTTGGTAGGCATTGCCTAGAAACAGCATTGCCTTCTCTTTTATGAGCAAAAGAGACAAAAAGCTGACCAGTTTTCCTGAGATCCTTAGTCCTAGTGGTGTTGTATCTCAGTATTCTGTGAACATCCAAAGTATGTAAGAGGTACTCCCCTTGATTGGAGTGTTGCATAATGAAAGTGGGTAGCTCAATGGACTGATTCAACGTAGATTCAGCCACCACCTTAGGGAGAAACTTAGGGTTGGTGTACAGAGCCACACGTTCCTTGTGAAAAATCAAGTAAGGGAATTTACACATCAGGGCCTGAAGCTTGGAAATGTGCCGAGCAGAAGTAATGGCCAGAGGAAGAGTGTCTTCCAAGAAATGAACTTTGAATCTGCTGTAGCTGCCGGCTCAAAGGGAGGCAGGGTAGCTTCTCCAGAATAAAATTCAAGTCCCAAGGAGGGGCAGGAATGCAGAGGGGGGGTCTCAAATGGACAAACCCCTCTGAGGAAGGTCTTAAAGACTTCCAATTGAGCAAAAGTTCTGTCCGCGAAGGGAATGTGGTAGGCTGAAAACGCTGCCATATGGACCTTTAATGAGGAATGGCTGAGACCCAGATCGAAGAGATGGCACATGTAATCCAGGACTTTAGTGGCTGGGCAAGAGAAAGGTTTGAAGTCCTTTGAAGTGTCCCAAATTGAAAACCGTTTCCACTTCATGGTGTAGGTGGACCTGGTGGAAGGCTTTCTGGTCTCTACCAAGATGTCCGCTACTAGTGGAGAGACTCTGAAGCAGGCTTTTGCTACATCTGCAGGAGCCATGCATGCAAATGAAGGGATCTGAGACCTGGATGAACAAGGGTCCCTTGATCCTGGGTCAACAACTACTGCGACAGAGGAAGAGGAAGTAGAGGTTCCTCTGAAAACTGTTGCAGAACAGAGAACCAAACTTGCCTGGGTCGGAAGGACGTGATGAGAATCATTCAAGCTCCCTCCGATCTGAGCTTGTTCAGGACCCTCGGAATTAAGAGGATAGGAGGGAAGGCATAAACAAATCTGTCCCTCCACGCGCGAGACAGAGCGTCCCGCCAAAAAATGTCTCGCCCTGGAACGAGCAAGCAGAAGGCGGGAAGTTTTGCATTTTGGGGAGATGCAAAGAGGTCTATCTGAGGTGTTCCCCATCGCAGAAAGATGTCCTCTATGACTTCTTGACCCAGTTCCATTCATGGGCCCTGGCCAGGGACCAAATAAGTTGGTCTGCCAGCGTGTTTTCCACTCCCTGAATGTGAATAGTAGTCAAGTGAAGGTGATGCTGGGTTTCCCAAAGCCAGACTCTCATCGCTTCCCAGCACAGAGGGCAGGAGAGTGTTCCTCCCTGCTTTTTGAGATACCAGACTACGCACATGCTGTCTGTCTGTATGAGGAGATGACCGGGAAGGATAAAGGAGTGCAGAGCCTGAAAGGCATAAGGGACTGCTCTCAGTTCGAGCACATTTATGTGTAGATCTAGTTTGAACCTGGACCAGCTGCCCTGAGTCCTGTGAGATCCGAGATGGGCTCTCCAGCCTTCGCCTGATGCATCTGTCATCAAAGTCTGGCAGGGGAGTTCGACGTTGAAGTAAACTCCCAGTCACAGGTTCTCCTGCACCATCCACCATTGTAAGTCCCTGATCATGGGATCGGAAAGTAGTACCTCTCGGTCTAGATTGTCCAGGGTTTGGTCCCATTGAGACCGAAGCATCCATTAAGAGATTCTCATATGGAACCAAGCGTGTGCAACTGTCAGAATGGCAGCCGCCATAAGCCCGAGAAGGCGAAGGACTGACCTGGCGCCGACCCTCCTGCGAGCGGACAGAAGACAAGCCTGGGTCTAGAGGGCATCCACCCTGTCCGGAGGCAAAAAGGCTTTGCCGATGGTCATGTCCAGAATCACCCCCTATAAACTGGAGGCGTTGGGAAGGGACCAAATGGGACTTTGCTTGGTTGATGGTGATACCCAGGCTGGTGAAAACCTGCAGGGTAAGGGAAAGGGAGTGCAGGACCTCCTCCCTGGATGGGGCTGTCAGGATCCAATCATCCAGGTATGGAAATATCCGTACTCCCTGGGTAGGCAGGTGGGCCGCTACCACTAACAGGCATTTGGTAAAAACTCGGGGAGCCAAGAAAAGACCAAACGGGAGGGCCTTGAACTGGTAGTGGTCCCCCCTGAAAGCAAAAACGGAGGAATCTGTGGTGGGAAGGGCATATGGGGATATGCAGGTAGGCATCTTGCATGTCCAAAGCACACAGCCACTGTCCCTGCCGAAGGAGCGGTAGAAGGCTCTGTAAGGAGAGCTTTCTGAATCGTTTGTTCTCCATGAACATGTTCAGTGAGCTGAGGTCTAGAATAGGCCTCATATCTCCAGTCCTCTTTGGAACCAGGAAGAAATGTGAGTAGTAGCCTGTCCCCCGAAATTGGTTCTATCGCTGCCTTTGACAGAAGGGAGGTGATTTTGTCTAGTACCAGAGGAAGACATTGCTAGGAGTAAGATGACCAGGGGGACAGTCTTCTGGGTGATTTCTGAAGAAACTCGATTGAGTTTCCTGCTGAAATCAACTGGAGCACCCAAGCATCTGACATTATCCTCTCCCAGCCCGGCAGATGGAAGGAGAATCTCCCCCTACCGGTTCCTCTGGAGCTTCCAGAGGCAGTGGGAGATGCAGGGAGTCAGGAGGTGTGGGGCAGCGCAGCAGTCGAGGCTCCCGCAGCCTTTTTGCCAGGGGGAGGCTTGGTTGCTGGAGGGGCCCAGACGCTTGTTGGGCCACTTGCCCTGTGGCTTTGGACAGCTGCGTCTACGAAAGGGACTCCACTGCCCTTGAGGGGGCCTGTACATAGAATCTACAGACTTGAGTGCAGTGCCTTTCTCCTGCAGGTCGGTAATGATGTCCTTGACATCACCCCCGAACAGCACCGAACCCCTGAAGGGAGCATCCTGGATAGCAGATTGCACTTCAGGACCAATCCTGACACTCGGAGCCAGGCATGACCCTGTAAGCCTATGGCGAAAGCTGAGCTCCTTCCAGCTGAGTCCACTGCATCGTAAGTGGCACGAAGCATGTGCCTACTGGCCAAATGAGCAGAATGGACCAGATCTGCCACTTCCTGCTTAGTGTGAGACTCAGGAATGGAGTCCAATTTTGATTCCACCTGACTGAGGATGGTCTTCTGAAAGTACCCCATATGTGCCACATAGTTCAGGGCCCTAATACCTAGGGTAGAAGAGGAATGAATCTTCTTCACGTACTGGTTCAGAAGCCGTGACTCCTTGTCAGGTGGGGACGAGCTGAGGTGTTTCTGGATTAGCGGAATGGCCATGAGCGGCGCTAATAACGACCGAATCCGCCATGGGGTGTAGGTTCAAAAAATATATACCCTTGGGAGCCTGATATAGCTGGTCTGCCTTCCTCGGAAGTGGGGCTAACGCGGAAGGTTGTTTCCAAATAGTGGAAACAAGGTCCGCGTGAGGCTCTATCCAGGGTGGAATCAGTGTAGGAGCAGTATCGGGCAGATCCAAGTGAGCAACGAGCTTTTTACGCTGTAGGTCTGGCTCCAGTGATTGCCACTGATGGACTTCTTGGATTTTCTTCAGTAACTCCACAAATGAGTGATCCTACGGAGGGGACTTCGGAGGGTTCCTTGACTTGGGGCTGTCTGGAGTACGTGGCTTGTCATCCAGATCAGAGTGTCCCTCCAAGTCCAAGTCAGACGTGCCTGACGAAGATGAGGAAGACTCCTCTCTACGCGGGGAAGGACGGCCCCTTTGGGGAGTTCCCTGGAGCATGTGTCCTCCCCACTCCGGGCACCAGAGGGCTCTCCTCTGGTGTTGGGTAAGGGGGAAGGAGTCTCCCGTCTCCAATGTAGGGGATCCTGAAAAGGGTTTGGCATTGGTAAACGACTCTCTACTTCTCTGGTGAGTTGAGCCTTGGCCTCAGCCCACCAGGAGGCCAGAGTCTCCTTCCAGTCTGCCGACGGCTGGGACATGGGCAGCAGAGGAGGAGGAGGAGAGGGAGATACGGATACTGCGGATATCTGTAAAAGGAGTATCCATAACCTGACTGCGGGCAGCCCAGCATCGGGTATTGAGACGCTTGGTACTGCGGTGTCGGATATTGCGACATCGGGTACTGAGGCGCGGGATACTGCGGAGTCGGGTATGGTGGCTCCAAGTATTGAGGTGTCTGATACCCAGGAGCCAGGGGCTCTGGTGAAACAGAGGGACCTGGCAGAGGCCCAGCTGGCGGGCCAGGCAAAGGAAAAGCTGGCCCCACGGGCATCGGGCCCAGCGTAGGAACACCATCCGGCAAGGGGACATCGGCCAGCGTCGGGGTCGGTGTCAAGGTGCCTGGTCCCGAAGGAGGAGGCCCCGACGGCAGCTTGTCAAGATCCTCTGTGATGACCAGGGAGGAAGGATTAGAGTCCCCAGGGCTCAACAGAAGGGACACAGGGACCTCAGAGGGCAACGCGACGCGCTGCGGAGAACCTGGAGCATCAGATCGATTGAGAGGGTCTGGCGCAGGCTCCTTAGCCAGGCGGGCGTCAGTAGGGCTGACGTCTGGCTTATCAGTCGGATCAGAGCGGATGTCGGAGGAGCCGACATCCGACTTATCGGATCCCTTGTCAGAGGAAGGGATTGCTGGAGATGTGGCCTTGTCGGGCGAGAGTTTGGCTGTGCGCCCTCCTGAAGGAGCGAGCGGCTTAGCAGCCTTGTCTGGGCAGACGACGGTGGCACCAGCATCCAACTTAGCGAACCCGCTCAAACCCAAGGCCCGCATGGTGAAAGCAGCCCTCCCGGGAGCAGAGGCCTCCTTTTCCCTGGAGGCTTCCGAAGGGACCAAGCACAAACCAGATGGGAGGGGCAACACCTTCTTGGACACCACCAAGATGGTCATCGTGGAGCAATCCCCCAGAAGGGACATTACCTTCAATGCCTCGTATCCAGCCAGAGCTGCGGTAGCCATGGAAGCCAATTCCCACTCCTGATGCTTCTCCTTGACCTGTTTCTTCCTGTGACCTTCGGGGGAAGTGGACACCTGCATTAACTTCTTTAGCTCCTTCTCCATCAATGCCATTTTTTTTCCTTGAGGGTATGGGTTCCAGGGACTGCTGCCATCTTTTCTAGGTAGCAGAGTTAAATTGTTGGCAGTGTTGGCACTTCTCCACGAGGTGGTTTGGGCCCAGACAGAAGAGGCACAAGGAAAGGCCGTCCTTGTGTGGCAGTTGACAGCCACACGAGTCGCACTTATGTTTATGCAATTCAAAGGGCGTTGAGGACGACATACACAGCGAATCGATCAATTCGACGAGAAAAGAGAAAAAACGAGGTCAAAAAGTCCGAAAACTAGACCGACTAACGACTGACGAGCGTTGAACTCTACCGTGAGGAACTTTCACAAGCCAACGGCGGGAAAGAACTGGAAGGCGAGCGTGGGGGACCGCCCCTTTATACTGATGATGGGGCAGTCCCCCACCAGAGACTGCTAGCTAGAAAATTTTCCATGGGGTCCTGACGAATGGCGGGTCAGTCCTATGTGAATACTTACTGCAAGAGCACTCGGCGAAGATGTACAGTTACGTAAGAACTTACCGTAACAGTAGATCTTCGAGAGAGGCTCTTGCAGTAGGTAATTACTTGTAGGACTGCACCCGTTGGCGTCAGGACCACACAGAAACTTTTGCTTGCAGTGTCTGACGGGGGACCGCTCACCCAACGTCACCGTGACGGACGTCAGCATGACACTGTATAGTGGGCGGTACCCACATCCGCCCTCCAGTTCTCCAGCCGGAGACCTCCAAGAGTCATGACAGGAGAATGGGAAGAGGTTCCTGAATCCAAGAAAAGGCTCCTGGAAAGAGAGCTACAAACTGAATAGTGGAAGGTGGGTAGGAAAAAGGTGCAAGAGACTCTCTCGAAAATCTACTGTTATGGGACATTCTTACGTAACTGTACTATCTTTATTTTGAGAGGGATCTTGTAGTAGGTAATTACTTGTAGGACAGAGTCCCAAGCAATCAGAGTCCAAGGGACAGAAAAACATGGGAGGCCGAACACTTAGGACAGGAGTCCCTGGAGGACTGCCAGTACAAAACCGGCCCAGCGTTTAGATGCAATGTTCAAACTGTAATGTTCTGTGAAAGTGTGGACGGAACTCCAAGTAGCAGCCGCATAGATTTCTGCAGCAGACACATTTCTGAAACAGGCAGTAGAGGCAGCCATTTCCCTGGCAGAATGTCCTTTGACCTGCCCTGGGAGGACTTTACCATACTTCTGGTAACAAAGAATAATGCAGTTTGCCAACCATTTGGAAAGGCACTGTTTGGAAACTGCTGCACCTTCTCTCTTTGGTGTGAAAGAAAGAAAAAGCTGATACGATTTGCGGACAGCTTTAGTCCTGTTTGTGTAATAATGTAAAATTCTGTGTACATCTAACGTATGCAGAACGGCCCTCCCCCCGATTAGAATGTTCGGGGTAATACACCAGCAATTGAAGAGATTGATTCAGGGTAGCCTCAGAAACAACTTTTGGAAGAAATTTAGGATTTTTGCACAGAGCCACCTCTCTCTGTCTCTGTGAAAAATCAAATAAGGCATCTTATACATCAGGGCCTGAAGCTCGGAAATTCTTCGAGCAGAAGTGACTGCAACTAAAAAAAGAACTTTCCAGAACAAAAAGCGCATGTCACATATCTTTGGCGGTTCAAAAGGAGATAATGTCAATTATTCCCCAAAAAAGTTAAGGTCCCATAATGGAGCAGGGTTGCGTACCGGGGGTTTCAGATACAGTATACCTTTTAAGAAGGTTTCTGAGACCTCTAACTGAGCCAGAGTCTTGCCACCTACTAAATCATGGTAGGCAGAGATGGCTGTTAGATACACCTTTAGTGAAGAACAGCTCAAGCCCAGGTCCGATAGATGTGGAAGATACTCCATGACCTGGGGAGCGGGACACCAGAAAGGATCCCAAGACTTCAAGGTGGGCCAGATGAAAAAGCATTTCCATTTCATGGCATAGGTAGTTCTCGTAGTGGGCTTTTTTGCCTCTAACAAAATCTGAGCTACCCGAAAGGAGACCCCATACCTTGAAATGACTATGTCTTGAGGAGCCATTCGTGCAGATGAAGGGATTTCAGCCCCAGATGTACCAGCGTGCCCCCCCTCCTGGGTCAGGAGATCGTAGGAAAGTGGTAGAGGAACTAAAGGTTCCACTGCCAGCTGTTGGAGCAGTGGGAACCAAAGTTGTCACGGCCAAAACAGAGCTATCAATATCATTTGTGCTCCTTCTGTTTGTAGCTTGATCAGCACTCTCTGTAAGACTGGAAAGGGAAGGAATGCATACAGATAATTCCCTGTCCAAGAAAGCGACAGCGCGTCTTGCCAAAAAGCACCACACCGGGACTGAGCGAGCAAAACTTGGGAAGTTTTGAGTTTGATGGGGCTGCAAATAGATCCACTTCCGGACGACCCCAGAGGTCGAAGAAATGATCTAGTACTTCTTATTTTAAAACTGGTTTAAAAACATATTTATGTAGTTTAGCTTTTATTTAAATATAGTTGATATATTATAATGCTGTTTTAATCTATTTATGTATATGTTTTATGTACAGCGCCTTGGTTGTGAAAGGCGCTATATAAATAAAGCTGATTTGATTTATTTTAGCTCCCACTCGTGGGCTCTTACTCTGGTGCGGCCGAGACTATCTGCGAGAACGTTATGCACACCTGGGATGTGGACCACCAGAAGACAGACTTTGTACAGAACGAAAAAATTACACACTTTAGTAATTCTGTTTCTTCCTAGTGATACTCAGGTATTCATAACTTTCTGCAGTAAGCCTGGAGGGTTGGCCTGCCCGGAGGGAATGGAACATATGCAAATGATGGAATCATCTGCACGTGACAACTTTTCAAATGCTGCCCTATACTATACTCAAAGTTGATGTGGTAATGGGTGATGAAGGTGTGTGCTGACTTCCAGGTAGCAGCCCTGCAGATTTCCTGGATAGGGACGTCCCTGGAAGCAGCCACCGATGCAGCAGTATGGCGGGTAGAATGAGCTCTTATCCCTCTGGGAGGCTCCATGCCCGCCAACTTATAGCAGAGATCTATGCAGGAGGTGACCCACCTGCTTATCGTCCGCTTGGCTGCAGGTCTGCGAGGTGCGGCTTCAGCATAGGTGACAAACAGCTGGCGAACCTCTCCCCCGACTTCAGTCAGCCGTCCGCTTATATGTCACTTATAGTAAGCGTGCGCCCTTCTAGGGTCCAGAGTATGGAGCCTATATTCGGCCTCCGAGGTGTGACTGGGGTAGAACACCGGCAGAGTCAATACCTGGTTAAGGTGAAACTCCGACACCACCTTTGGAAGGAATTCTCGGTGGGGACGAGGACAACCTTGTCCCTGTGGAAGACCAGGTAAGGAGACTCGATGGAAAGCGCCTAGAGCTCTCCCATCCTTCTGGCTGACGTGATAGCCACCAAGAAGGCGGTCTTCCACGAAGGTGAGAGAGATCACACCTGTGCACTGGTTCGAATGGCTTGCCCATGAGCTTTGCCAGTACCAGCAGTAGATCCCACGGAGGTGGAGGTTCTCGACGAGGGGAAATGGTCAAGTCCTTTGAAAAGCGCCAGACCACTTCTCCTGCGCCACTGCTCACTGCCCTCGCCCGCCGTAAGCAGAGATGGCTGCCAGGTGCACCTGTGGGTCGTCGACCCAAGCCTTGCTGAGAAAGGGACCACAGGTAGTCCAATATGCTCGCTAGGGAACAGGAGGAAGGGTCAAGGCCTCTTACTCTGACACCAAATGGAAAATCTCTTCCATTTGAAGGGAGTATCCCTGGTCGACTCTTACGGGACGCCTCAACTACATTGAGGACCTCGTCGGAAAGACCCAAGGCCTGGAACTCTAGCAGCCAGGAACCAGGCCGCCAGGTGCAGGGATTGAAGGTCCGGATGGAACACCTTCCCTGATTGACTGAGAGCAGGTCCGGCGAGCTGGAAGCTGCCTCGGGAGCCTGGAGCTGAGGCTGAGGAGATCTGGGTACCAGAACTGAGGCCAGTCTGGGGCTATCAGAATCACCTGCCTTGTCCTCCTTGCTTTGAGAAGCACCTTGTGTATCAAGGAAATGGGGAAAGGCGCAGAAGAGCCCGGGTCCACTGCCTCGAGAAGGCATCCCCTGCAGCGAGCCCTGCTGAGGGGGCGGGCATGGAACAGCTCAGCTAGGCTCTCCCTGGAGGCAAACAGGTCCACCTGAGGTGTGCCCCAATGGGAGAACAGATCTTGTACTACCTCCGGCAGGAGAGACCACTCGTGGGACGCAGCCCCTATCTGGCTTAGGGCATCGGCCAGGGTGTTGGAGGCTCCTGCCACGTGAATGGCTAGGAGATCCGCCTCCAGGCTACGCATGAGTGACCAAATGCGGAGAGCTTCCTTGCATAGACGCATGGAGCGCGTCCCGCCCTGGCGGTTTAGATAGTACATAGATACATAGACAGTGTCGGCAGATAAGGGCCTATGGCCCACCCAGTCTGCCCATTTAAGTTTGTAAGTTCAGTTTGTTTTCCAGGAAGTCTGTCGCCCCTTACCCCTGTAAATCAACCTGCTGGAGCTCCGACATGTAATATAGGGACCTGCTTACATGGTCGTGGTATTGTCCGTCTGGACTCGGACCACTTGACCCCGAAGAAACGGAGCAAAGGCAGTGAGAGCTAAGCGGACTGCTCGGAGCTCCAGCAGGTTGATGTGACATTGGGACTCCCACAGGGACCAGAGGCCGTGCGCTTGGTGTTCCCCCAGATGGGCACCCCAACCCATCAGAGAGGCATCGGTCGACAGAGAGACCGTCGGCTCGGGGCATACAAACGGGATGCCCTCCTGCAGATGAACTGGAACGGTCCACCACTGGAGAGTGTTCCACATCCCCTGGGTCACTGTCACTAGCTGGTCCAATGGATCGCAGCATTGAGACCACTGGCTGGCCAGCCCCCATTGAAGGGGGCGCATGTTCCAGCGGGCCCAGTGGACCACGCTGGTACAGGCCGCCATGAGACCCAGGAGGCACAGGAAGTCCCGGGCAGGGCGCGGTGCCCAACCAGAAATGATTGGGCAAAGGAGGAAAGAACCTCGGCCCTGTCCGCCGGGAGCCGTGTCTGCTCAAGAGAGTCGAAGCTCTGCCCCAATGAAAAGAATCACCTGCTTCGGCTTGAGTTCCAACTTGGCCTCGCTGATGAGAAGGCCAACTTGAGAGCAAACCTGGAAGGCCAGATCTCTGGACCACTCCACCTCCTGCCTGGAGGGGGCTGCTATCAGCCAGTTGTCCAGGTAAGGGTACACCCGGACCCCTCAGCGCCGCAGGAATGCTGTCACCACTGCCATGCATTTGGTGAAGACCATGGGAGCTGGAGACAAGCTGAAGGCATGGCTCGAACTCGAAAGGATCCCTCACGGCAAGCGAAGGAATCTCTGATGTGCGGACGGATAGGGGCCGATGAAAACGCGTCCTGCAGGTCCAGAGACAGAACCACCGCCTGCTCAAGGATGGTACTATCTGAGCCAGAGTGAAAATCCTGAAGGTCCGAGACCTTAGGAACTTGTTTAGGTCGTGCAGGTTGAGAATGGGGCGTCAGCCCCCCGTCCGTTTCGGAACCAGGAAGTACCTGGACACAAACTCCGGTTCTGAGGGAGGGTCCGCTACCTCTCTGATCACCTCCTTCTCGAGGAGGAGAGCGATGTTGGCTCGGCGAGCCGACAGTGAGGCTGCTGACCCCGAGGCCCCCCCGAGGTGCGACGGCTCTGAAGGGCGGGGCCTGCTCGAACTCCAGAGGCAGGCTTTCCGACCACTTTCCAACACCCACCGTCCATGGTAATAACGGACCAGGTGGAAAGAAAGTGGCGGAGCCCCTCACAAGGGGAACTGAGGTGGACGGGTTGGGGGTGACACCTCAACCTGTCACTGGGCAGGCTTGGAGGAGGGACCGCCGAAAGTGACCTCCAGGGCCTTTACCTCCCTGCTTCCTTGAAGAGGAAGCCGAGGGCTTGGGTTTGGGATGCCAAGCTCGAGCCTGCTGGCCCTGACGTTGCTGGGCCAGATGTGCCACGGGCGCAGAGGGACGAAAGGGCTTAGCCTGTGGTCTGCGGCCTTTGTCCTTCTGAGCGGATGAGACCGAGTCCAAGGTAGCATTGGACTTCTCGATCCTCTGCAGGTGACCTTCCACCCCAGGGCCGAAGAGGACATCCGCCAACTTGTGCTGGGTATCCGAAGTGAAGATGGATATCCTCAGCCATGCCCGATGGCATATAGCCACTGCGGCCGCTACTGACCTGGCACATGAGTCTCCATGTCCAGAGCAGTCTGAAGCTGCTGTTTGGCTACTGCCCTGCTTCCTGGTCCCACCTGCCTAACCGTGGTCTGCAGGTCCGCCGGGAAGATGAGGAACTACCTCGTCCAGGGGCCCAACAGGGCATGAGAAGTAATGTGCCATGAGTACGGCCGAACTGGCTGGCCGAAGGCCGAGGAGGACGCCGCAGAGACTTTGCGCCCGGGATAGTCCAATTTTTGACCCTTGTCGGGAGGTTTTGTCCACGCCCCTAGCTGCCTCAAGTGCTACCGCAAAACGCTGTCGGTAACCAGCCCTCGGCTGAGGGTGTTCCAAAACCGACAAGGAACCGGTAGGGGACCGATACTTCAGGCCATCCTGGCCGATGGGCGCAGGACAGGGAAGAGGGCGCTGCCAGAGCTCAAGGCCGGGCCCACTATGGCCTCGGCCACCGAAAGGCCTCCGTAGGGGAATCCTCGGTCCAGTATCTCCGTGAGGGATACCTGGCCCGCTTAGACACAGGTTCGAAGCTCATCCCGGTGGACTCCAAGATGAGCCAAGCAATCCCAGATAGGGATTTAGGGTTATCGCCCATCGACTGACCTCCAGAGGACTCAAGTCTACTCGCCTGGAGAAAAGGGAGGAATCGTCTGTCGGACTCGGAAGAGTCTGCAAAGAGCTGCCTCGGCCTGAGCCACCTCCACCTGCCGAGGTCGATCGGGAGTGAGGGAGACAGACAGCCTATGGGTGGCTCTGAGCCCACTGCCACACCTTGGTCGGAGCCCCCAAATAACGGCTGCTGGGAGGCGGAGGTTCCACCGAATCGGTGGAGCAGCTGGTTTGGCCAACAACCGCCTGGGAACAGTGCCTTGGTAAGTCGAGTGGTTGTTTCGGCGGCCCGTGACAGCCACTTAATGGCCGGGAAGGCGAGGCGCTTGGCTTGTTCCCGGTCAGAAGGAGCTGTTGCCACATGAGGTCCTCGTGATCACCGATGTAACTTACTTGAAGCCTCCTCATCCGAGGAGGAGGAGGACGCGGGCGGCGCGTTGCCATCATGTGCAGACCGAGACCGCCGCATGACAGCGGGATCGGCTGGACCACAAGAAGTCCGAGACTGAGAACCTCGGCTTTCTGAGGACGGTGCTGGGAGGGAACGGGTGGAACCGGCTCTCCCCTTGGCTCGGAGGGTTCTCCCGAAGGCTCCGGAACCGGAGGCACTGGCAAGCCCACAGGATCCTCAACTCCTACCGGGGGAACCGGGGAGAGAGGATTCTCGACTTCGCCTGGCGACAACCCGTCCAACGGGTCTAGAAAAATCTCGACTGCGTCGACGGGAGTCTCGGTCAACTGACCTGACAGGGACACCTGTGAGACCAGTGGTCGGGTTTAACGATCGACTAAAGTCGGCGGCCGACAACTTGGGGAGAGGGACCTTTCCCGCCCCAAGAGCGTCGACGGAGGGACTTACCCTTGTCTTTCTTTTGGACTGAGAAGAAGGTCCAGCAGATGCTGGTCCTCTCCCTTAGTGGAGAGGGACGACAAAGCTCCTAAAGGAAGCTGTATAAGAGGAACCCAGGAGATGGGATAAATGCCATGTCGAGGAAGATGCGCCCGCCGCCTCCTCTTCAAGGGCGATCATCTGCTCTAGCTGATTCGCAGAGCTCCGCCACCGCGGAAACCACCAACCGGCCTCTTTGACTTCACCGAGGAAAACGCTTCGGGACGCCCAGTTGTAATGGGCAGCACGGCCTCCCGAGGACGAGCCGAGAAGGAAGAGCACAGGTCGCAAGCCCGCGGGTCGTGCTCAAGACCCAAACAGTAGACACACGTGGATGCGGATCCGTCCGAGACATCTTCTGCCCGCAAGGGCATCTCCGAAAACCGGGAGTCGATTTGTCCATCGCAGCCGCGAGGGATAGAAGACCGAAGTCTAGAAATGCAAAAACTTTAAATTCGCAAAACCAAAGAATTAGGAACCAGTCTTATATGCAGAGCGTTAAGGAGGGAACCTGAGCTTCCAAGCGGTAAGGAAGATCTGGCGTCATGGGGCGGAGCCGAGAGTTTTACCACCCAGGTGGGTGGGAGGAGCCAGCTTGAAGACCTTCCGGCAAGATTTAAAGCGGCAAGGATACCTGCCAATAAGTGTGGATGAACAACATATCCATGTCCCTAGAATCTTATTTCTTCCCAGTGATGCTCAGATATTCATAACTTTATGCAGTAAGCCTGGAGGGTTGGACTGCCCGGAGAGATGGAACACATGCAAATGAGTAGAATTTTTTGCATGTGAGCATCTTTAAAATACTGCTTCTACCAACTGTAGTGTTCTAACCTCTTCAGATTTGTGAGAAGCCTGGAAGTCAGGCATTAGGAAACTAATGTAACTAACATTCTATAAAAGAAAGGTTTCCCCTAATTAAAGTATAGAATTTAGAAAGAAACTCCAAAGGGAGGATAACATTTGACAAAACCACATCAAATAAAACTCCAAAAGGAGAACATTGAAAACTCCAGTTTAAAAATGATTAAAAGAGAGAAATGCAAAAAAATAATATGGCTTGGTGGCACCAGCATGCGGAGTGCAGAGGCTGAAGTTCAGGAAGGGGAGGAAGGGAGAGAAGTTATGAATATCTGAGCATCACTGGGAAGAAGTAAGATTACTATGGTAAGTAATATTTTATTCTAACCCCAGTAATGCTCAGGATATTCATAACTTTATGCAGACTACCAAACAGTACCACTGGAGGTGGACACAGAACTTATTTTGGAAACAGACTCTGCAGAACTGCTGTGCCAAACCTAGCATCACTGCTGGACAGAACGTCCAAGTTGTAATGCTTTGTAAAGGTGTGAACTGTTTTCCAGGTAGCTACTTTGCAAATGTCCACCAAGAGAACCTCCCTGGCAGCTGCAAGGGTAGCAGCAGTTTCTCTTGTAGAATGCGCCCTCAGTCCGAATGGGGGCTCTTTACCTGCCTTAGTGTAGCAGAACTGAATACACCGGACTAACCACCGAGAAATGGATCTTTTTGGGTCTGGTTTACCCTTTCCTACATCCCCATATGTAAGGAAAAGTTATTTTCCATTCTTCCTGTGGCCTTTAGTGGCTGTCATGTAATAGCTGATTGCCCTTTTCACATCCAGACTGTGTAATCTTCTTTCACCAGAACTGGTATGGTCAGTGAAAAAGACAGGTAGAGTGATTGATTGGTTCAGATGAAAGTCTGAAACCACTTTAGGAAGAAACTGTCTGTTTGTTCTGAGGACTACCTTATCTCTGTGAAATGAGATATAGTCTTGGTCAATGCAGAGAGCCTGAAGCTCGCTAATTCTCCTTGCAGAAGTAATAGCTACTACGAAGACTATTTTCCAAGTAAGGTATTTCAAGAGGGCAGTAGCCATGGGCTTAAAAGGAGGGCCCATGAGCTTGGCTATACACAAATTCAGATCCCAAGCAGGCACTGGTGCCCTGTGAGGTGGGTGCAAATGCATCAGTCCTTTAAAAAACCTTTTGAAAAGTTTGTCAGAGGCTACTGACACTTTTGTCCCTGCAGAAAGGTAGGCGGATATCGCTGCTAAATGAACCTTAAGGGAACTGGGTTGCAAACCTTGTGAGTGCAAATGAGTGAGATAATCTAAGACAACCAAAACTCCAGCCTTATGTGGCGTAAGGTTTATGCTGGAACGAACACCAGAGAGAAAATCTCTTCCATTTGGAAGAATATGTTTTCTGTGTAGTGGGTTTTTCTATAACCCTTTCAAATATTTAAGACAGCTTCTGAAAGATTTACATTTGCGTACTCTAATTCCTCAAGAGCCATGCTTTGAGATGAAGGGACTTGAGATTTGGGTACAACAATGTTCCCTGACTCGAAGTCAGGAGACTGTGACTGAGCTGAGGGGCAATTGTATTGGTTTGCTGACAGACATGGAGAGCAGAAAAGAGTACCATGGCTGCCTGGGCCAATCTGGAGCTATCAAGATCAGAGATGCTGAGAGGGATTTTAGCTTCAGTAACACCCTGAAAACCAAAGGGAAAGGGGGAAAGGCATACAGGTGCCTGCCTGTCCAGTCCAGAACCAGGGCATCCAGAGGAACTTTGCCCTGTGCTGGTGGTCTGCAGCAATATTGAGGTAGCTGGTGGTTCTGGTGGGATGTGAACAAGCCTATCTCTGGAGTGCCCCACCTTCTGAAAATAACTTGTATCACCTGCTTGTTCAGAGTCCATTCGTGATGGGCCTGGTTGATGCGGCTTACTGCATCTGCCAAAGTATTGCCCTTTCCTGGCTAGTGGATTGCCTGGAAAGACACCTTCAGAGAGTATGCCAGAGTCCACATTTTCATGGACTCTGTGCAGAGGAGGCCTGACCTGGTGCCTCCCTGTTTGTTTATGTACTACATTGTGGTGGTATTGTCTGTTCTGATCTGTACGAACCTGCCCAATACCAGTGAAGAAAAAGCCTTTAGTGCTTGGAGCACTGCTCTGAGCTCCAACAAGTTTATGTGCTGAAGGGACTCTGCTGCTGACCAGGTGCCCTGAGTTGTGTGCTTTCCTAAATGGGCGCCCCAGCCCAATAGAGATGCATCTGTTGTGAGTACCAGAGAGTGGTTTTCCTTCTGAAAAGGCACTTCCTGCCTTAAACTGGATTCCTGTTTCCACCACAAGAGGGCCTTTAATAGTGCCCTTGTCACTGGTATAAGCTTTGAAAAGGGGTTTCTTTTCTGATGCCAGTGATTCCTGAGGTGAAACTGGATGCCTCGCATATGAAACCTGGTTCCTTGCACTGTGCCTGTGGATGCAGCCATGTGGCCTAGAAACTGCCTTACAGTTTCTGACTTGTTCAAGGGTAAAAAGGCTCTTCCATGAAGTATGCTGATTTCTGCCCCTATGAACTGCAAAGTTTGAGCAGGGGGTAGAACTGATTTATTTTGGTTTATTATAAAACTCAGAGACTCTAAGAGGGATTGATTGGGTGATTCTTAGGGAATTCCTTACTTGGTCTGGTGAGCTTCCCACCACCAACCAATTGTCTAGGTATGGGAAGACAGTCACTCCCTGTCTTCGTAGATATGCCACTACAGCAACTAGGCACTATGTGAATACCCTTGGTGCTGAGGAGAGACCGAAAGGGAGAGTTGAGAACTGACAGTGACCTGAAGGGAGCCTGAAGCTGAGATATTTTCTGTAAGGTTCCTTTATGGGGATGTGGAAATAGGCATCTTTCAAGTCCAGTGATGCCAGCCAGTCCCCTTTCTGGATTGTTGGCACTATCCGAGCCAAAGTTACCATTTTGAACTTTGTTTTTTTCAGATGCTTGTTCAAAGCTCTGAGATCCAATACTGGCCACCACTCCCCACTTTTCTTTGTTGTTAGGAAGTATCTGGAGTAAAAACCCTTTCCTCTCCGGTGGTAGGAACTGATTCCACTGCTCCGAGTTGTAACAATTTCTGAACCTCTGCTTCTAGTAGTGTCCTTTCTGCTAGAGGAAGTGAGCAGTAAACATTGGTCTTCTGTGGAGGAAAAGATTTGAAATCCAGAGACAGACCCTCACTCACTACCTCCAGCACCCACTTGTCTGTGGTGATGCTTAACCAAGCCTGGAGGAAGTGAGAGAGTCTGCAGGGAGGAGGAGTCTGAGCCTCAGGGGTTTTGCTTTGATTGGGGCAGAGGTTGGGTTTGAGAGCCCCTCCTGGAGCCCCTTCTACCCCTACCCCTAGAGTACCCTGTTGTGGATACTGCTGGTACTGGGGTACAGCTACTGGCTGGAAAAAGGGTCTGGTCATAAAAGACCTTCCCCTGGCCCCCCTTGCATAGTGCCTAGTGGATGGAGAAGCACGCTCCTTAGCAGAGTTGCTTCTATAGGCTGCCTTATACTCATCCACTTTTTTCATATATGCAACCGTGGATTCCCCAAAAAGAGAGTTTCCCTCTAGGGGAAAATCCAGGGCCTTGGATTGATTATCCTGAGTAAGGTTAGTGGCCCTGAGCCAAGCAAATCTTATCTGTGCCACAGTGTTAGCCATCCATCTGGCTGCAGTGTCACTGGAATCAGTAGCCATCTGGAACTGGTACTTAGCCGCCTCTAGCCCAAACCTGGCAGTTTCAGCCAGGTCTTCAGACAAGGGTGAGGGGGCTTTCATGAACATGTCCCACGCTGACTGCCACAGGGATTTCTGATACTGGGCAGCATAAGCTTGAAAAGTAGCCTGTCTCATGGCCAAAGAAGCTGATAAATAGTCTTTTTGGCCATGCTATCCATGTTCCTGGAGTCCTTGTCCGGAGGATGGGAGGACAGGGGGACTCTGGCTTTGTCGCAGGCTGCCTGCTGTATAACCCCGTGATGGTCAGGGTGGGAGAAAAGGAAATCAGCTCCCATCCTGTCCAACTTGTATTTTTTTATCTATTCTCCTGTCAATAGGAGGAACAGAATTAGGGGTCTGTAGAAGTTTTAGGGTGTCTTTTCTTAACAAATTTATAGACTGGCAAGAGGAGGGTTTTTGTGGGTGTTAAACCCATTAAACAACTAAAGTTAAACAACTAAACCCATCATATTTATATATTCAGTTTCCTCCTCATCCTCAATCTGCTCTGTGGTAGCAATATCAGGAGCATCTGCCACTCTCCTCACAAATGTGAAATGTGAGGAGCAATCCTCCGACACCCTGGGAGGAGAACCAAATTCCTGCTCAGGTGACACCTCTGGGGGAATTGATTCATCCTCTTGAAAAGGATCATCCTCCTCCTCCTCATAATATTGCTCCTCCTGTAAAGAGGACAACACACCACTGCTAGCCTCGGGACCCTGGGAGGGGCAGGCTGCTGGGGAACAATATTTTGCAGTGCCTGGATAATTTTAAAAGCCTGGGCTATCTCTTGAGCCGAGAGCAGAGCAGGCACCTGTGCAGAAGTCCCTGGTTTAGCTGGGGAAGATTCTGCATGTTCAGTTTTCTTAAGTTTCTTTGAGGGAACCAGGGAGCCAGCTTGTTCTTTACCTTGTTTTGCCCCTTTTTCGACCATCTCAGGGGCAGGGATAATCACATTTGTAGGTTCAGCCACAGCAGACTGGGGTGTCATCTGGCCAGAGCCAGAGGGACCCCTAGGAAATCTTTAATTTAGCCTTTCAAGGCATTTTTCCACATTTTTTCCGGGAAAGTTTTACATACTTCACAATCCTGGTCCAGATGTTCGAATCCCAGACAAGCCACACATAAGGTGCGTTTGTCTGCCTTAGTAAAAACATCTCCACATTTGAAACAATTCTTAAAACTGGGTTCTCCGGTTTTCTTTTTAGGTTTCTCTGACATAGTAATGTCAAAAATGAGAAAAAACACTAACCGCTAATAAAGAGCAAATGCGGTTATTTATATATATATATATATATATATATTTTTTTTTTTTGGTGGTCGGTTCCGGAACCAATAGGAACCGGAGGAACCGAACCCAGGAGATGATAGATGAACCGGTTCAGCGGTTCTGTAACCAATAGAAAGTGGTTACAAAAACAATGAAATACAGTCAAAAACTAAACTAATAATAAACAAAAAACAAGGCTCTTTAATCAGAGAACCCCGATAAATTAAACAACTAACCCGGTCCCCCCCAACCCCGGTTATCCTGAACTGTGAGGAACCAGAAAAAATTTATAATTTAAGCAATAAACAAGATTTACACTAACAATCAGTAGAGGCAATAAAAGAAATAGAATATAATTAAGTTATTTAAGGTTTTGAATCTTCTTTCACGCGAAAGAGTAAGACGACCACTCTGAGCGACTGGACTTTTAGGTGGAGAGAAAAATCTGAAGAGGTTAGAACACTACAGTTGGCAGAGGCAGTATTTGCAAGATGCTCATGTGCACAGAATTCTACTCATTTGCATGTGTTCCACCTCTCCGGGCAGTCCAACCCTCCAGGCTTACTGCATAAAGTTATGAATATCCTGAGCATAACTGGGGTTAGAACAGCTGTTTCCTGTCCTGCCTATGGTCCTTAGTGGTTGTCATATAGTAACTGAGAGCTCTTTTCACATCCAGACCACGAAGTCTTCTTTCACCAGAAGTAGAATGCTCAGTGAAAATGACAGGTAAGGTAACAGATTGTTGTGTGAAAAATCAGAAACAACCTTTGGTAGGAATTATCTATTTGTTCTCAAAACTACCTTATCTCTGTGAAAAAAAGATACAATCCTGCTCCACAGAGAGAGCCTGTAGCTCACTTATTCTTCTTGCAGTATTAATTGCCACTAGAAAAACTGCTTTCCAAAGTAACATATTTGAGATGAGCTGTAGCCATAGGCTCAAAGGGGTGCCCCATGAGCTTGGCTATACAAACATTAAGGTCCCATGCTGGCACATGTGCTCTGTGGGGATGGTGCAAATGGGCCAGACCTTTGAAAAAACTTCTAAAAATGGGGTCTGAAGCTAGTGATACCCTGGCACCAGCAGAAATGTAAGCAGACAGTGCTGCAAGGTGTACCTTGAGTGAACTGGGTTGTAGACCCAAAGAATGTAAATGAGAGAGGTAATCCAAAACAGCTGGGACCCCAGCCTGCATTGGGATCAAATCCCTAGTCTCACACCAGATTGAAAACCTTTTCCATTTAGAAGAATAAATTTTCTTAGTAGAGGGTTTCCTATAGCCCCTCAGAATGTAAAGCACTGATTCAGAGAGTTGCAAGTCAGCATATTCTAGTTCCTCAAGAGACAAGCTTTGAGGCTGAGGGACTTGAAGTTCGGGTATAACAGGGTCCCCTGGCTGGAGGTCAATAGATTGTGCCTCAGAGGGAGTCGTATCAGTCTGGCCACAGACGTTGAGAGCATTAGAGAGTAGCATGGCTGCCTGGGCCAGTTCGGGACTATTAGGATCAGAGATGCTGAGTGGGACCTGAGCTTGGGTAACACTCTGAAGACCAAGGGAAAAGGAGGGAAAGCGTACAGGAACCTCCCTGACCAATCTAGAGTCAGGGCATCAAGGGGTAAAGTGCCCTGATCTGGTGGCCTGCAGCAGTATTGAGGCAAGTGGTGGTTCTGGTGGGATGTGAACAAGTCCACCTCTGGAGTTCTCCACCTTCAAAATATTATGTCTACCACCTGTTTGTTCAGAGTCCATTCATGATGGGCCTGATTGATCCGACTTAAGGTATCTGCCAGGGTATTGTCCTTTCCTGGTAGATGGACTGCCTACAAGGAGACTCCCAGAGAATACGCGAGAATACGCTAGAGTCCAAATTTTCATAGCCTCTGTGCAGAGAGGCCCTGACCTGGTGCCTCCCTGTTTGCTGATGTAGTACATTGTGGTGATATTGTCAGTCCAGGTGCTTAAAGGGCACAGAGGCAGTAGGGAGAAAAAAAAATAAACAGAGGAAAGAGTAAGTATTCCAAACAACAGTGAAGGGGCCAGAAGTAAAACATGATGGGAGTGGTGCAGTGCAATGGCTGTGAAGCAACTGTCTTCCGGAAGACATTCTGGAGGATGCGGTGTTGTCCCATCTGCAGGCACCTCTCTGGGCTGAGGGAGGAGGTTGCTCATCTCCAGGCTGAGTTGGCCAGGATTTGTGGGACCTCCTCTCCCATCCAGGGACCACCAGCGCCACTGCCATTCCCTCAGAGATTGCCAAGAAAGAGGAGCGACTGACCCACAGTGGGCTCAGGGAGGGTGAGGGTGGTGGAACAGAGGCACATCCCTCCAGTTGTACCTCTCCACAATTCATAAGCCGTTCTGGAAAAGTGCGGTTCCTCTATGGAGGCACCTGCAGTGGAGACCAAGGAGGATGCTGGGAACCTCCACAAAGGAGACCCACAGGAGGGTGGCATGGGACCCCACAGGGGAAGGAAACAATTCCTGGTGGGGAACTCCACTGTTAGGAAGGTAGAACTGGGGGAGGAAGAGGAGAGGGAGGTAAGGTGCCTGCCTGGCACCATGGCTTGGAGGGACAGGGAACGAATCCTCAGGATCGCCGGAGCAGCTGCACAGGAGAGGGAGCGGGATGTCACTGTCAACCTAGGGACAAATGACCTGGCTAAGAAAGGGATCAGAGCAGTACAGGAAGAGTTTGTGGAGTTGGGAAGGGGCCTTAGACAAGTAGCACGCACGGTAACCTTCTCGGAGGTGCTGCCTCTCTATGGCGTAGGTGAGTCTAGGGTGCTCCACACCATGGGATTCAATCAGTGGTTGAAAAACTAGTGCAGAGCTCAGGGATTTGGCTTCATTCGGGACTGGGGGTCCACCTGGAGTGATGCAGGCCTATACTGGCGTGATGGTCTGCATCTGTCCAGGAGGGGAACCAGGATCCTATGTGATAGGTTTAAATGCTTCATTGGCAAGCATTTAAACTAGCCAAGGGGGGAGGCACTGGAAAGGAGCAGGGAAATCCTAGCCCCCCCCCCAAAAGTCAGGGTAGTAAGTGAGGTAAACACAAAGTTAGAGATGTTGATAGGGAGAAGGGCATTGGTAAATGGAGAAAGTGACAAAGGCGATAAGGACAGGGATGGGGCAAAACCGTAGTCTGGGCAACAAGCTCCCTGAACTGGTGGCCTTGATGGAACAGGGATGCCTGGATATCGTAGCAGTCACAGAAACATGGTACACAGAGAACCATGACTGGGATGTTAACATACCAGGGTACAAAACCTACAGGAGAGACAGGGAGGGGAGAAGGGGGGGAGGAGTAGCTCTGTATGTAAGGGAAGGGATAAAAGCAACTGAACAAAAGAGTAAACAGGGAGGAGAGGAGGTACTGTGGGTCACCTTAGAGACTGGAAATGGCACCACAATCTGCACAGGGGTTGTATACAGACCCCCATGTCAGGGGGAGGGAATGGACAAGGATATGATAGAAGGCATTCTTAGAATGGCAGAAAAAGGGGAGATACTGTTGATGGGAGACTTGAATATGCCAGATGTTAAACTGGAGCACATTTGCTGCAGCCACATCCAAGAGCAGGGCCATTCTCGATGCCCTACAGGTGGCATGCCTCAGATAGCTAGTTTTGGAACCCACTCGGGCGGGAGTAATCTTAGACCTTGTACTCTCAAATGGGGACAGTGAGAGGATCTCAGATCTAGAAGTGGGTAGCCATCTGGGAGCAAGTGACCACCAAACAGTGTGGTTCACGATAAACTCAGCTACAGAGTCAAGCCATACAAAAGTGAGGGTACTGGACTTCAGGAGGGCTGACTTTGGCAAGATGGGAGAGTGCCTTAGAAAAGCATTAGCAAATAGGCTAGAAGGGGGTGGAGCAACAATGGGGAAACATCAAAACTGCCATCACAGAGGCAACAAGCTTTTGTGTGAAGCAAATAAACAAATCAAACGAAACAAAAGCCACTATGGTTCTCAAAAGAGGTGGCGGGGAAGGTCAGGGTGAAAAAGACAGCATTCAGGAAGTATAAGAAAACACAGAAGGAGCAGGACAGAGAGCTGTACCAGTTAAGGCAGAAGGAAGCAAGGAGGGAGGTCAGAATAGCAAAGGCCCAAACTGAGGAAAAGACAGCAAACTCGGTTAAGAAGGGGGATAAAACCTTTTATAGATACATCAGGGAGTGTAGAAAGACAAAGGCAGGGATAGTGAGGCTGAACAGAATGGACGGTGGGTGGGCAGAGAGGGACAGTGAAAAAGCAGGGATACTGAACGAATATTTCTGCTCAGTATTCACAAAAGAGGAGGAGGGTAGGTGCCTAATCCAATTAACAGAAGCACTCTGGATAGGGGGGGTCAATCCCAGTCCTTTCACAGAATAAAGGGTTATGAAAGACCTCCCTAAACTGAAGGTGGACAAAGCAATAGGGCCTGATGGAATTCACCCCAGAATTCTAAAAGAATTAAGGGGAGAACTAGTGAAACCACGACTACCCTTTTTAACAAATCATGGGAGGATGGTGTGGTACTTGAGGACTGGAGGAAGGTGGATGTGATTCCCCTTCACAAAAGTCGGAACAGGACAGAGGCAGGAAACTACGGACCTGTCAGTTTGACCTCTGTGGTAGGGAAAGTGATGGAATCACTTCTGAAGGAAAGAACTGTTGAATACTTAGAGGCCAGTGGGGCACAGGACCCAAGGCAGCATGGGTTCACAGCGGGAAGGTCATGTCAGGCGAATCTAATCGATTTCTTTGACTGGGTGACCAAAGTAGTAGACCAGGGAGGGGGCTGTGGACATGGCCTACCTAGACTTTAGCAAAGCATTTGACACAGTCCCACACAAAGATTAATAGTCAAATTAACTAGCCTGGGAGTGGGTCCCAGGGTGGTAGCCTGGGTAAAACACTGGCTGGACAACAGGACACAGAAGGTAATTGTAAATGGAGTCCACTCTGAAGAAAGAGGGGGGTTACTGGTGGGGTACCGCAGGGTTCAGTATTGGGTCCAGTCCATAAGTGACATTGCAGAGGGACTGGAAGGAAAAGTATGCCTCTTTGCAGATGACACAAAGATCTGCAACAGGGCTGATACACAAGGAGGTGCTGAAAGGATGAGAAGGGACTTGGCAAGGTTGGAGGAATGGTCAGAAGCATGGCAGCTTGGATTCAATGCAAAGAAGTGCAAAATAATGCACCTGGGAAACAAAAACCCAGGGGAAGATTACACAATTGGGGGGCGGTAGTAACAACAACAAAAATGGAAAGGGACCTGGGGTGATCATATCAGATGACCTTTAGGTTAGCAAGCAATGTGAGAAGGCAGTAGGGAGGGCTAGGGGGATACTGGGATGTACAGGGAGAGGCATTACCAGCAGAAAACAGGAAGTTGTTATCCCTCTGTACAGACAGTTGATGAGACCCCATCTGGAGTACTGCATCCAGTTCTGGAGACCCTATCTCCACAAGGACATAGACAGGATAGAGGCAGTCCAGAGGAGGGGAACTAAAATGGTGCACGGTCTGCAAGAGAAGCCATATGAGGAGAGACTAAAGAAGCTTAATATGTATACCCTTGAGGAAAGGAGGGAGAGGGGGACATGACAGAAACTTTTAAGTACCTTAGTGGAATCAACAAAGTCCAAGAGGGTAGCATCTTTCAGAAAAAGAGATGTGCAAGAACATGGGGACACAATTTGAAGATAGAGGGGGGACGGTTCAGGGTGAGGAAGTATTTTTTCACAGAGAGGGTGGTGGACACATGGAACAGCCTTCCTGAGGAGGCTGTGGGGTCAAAAACTGTGGGAGAATTCAAGAATGCATGGGACAGACACAAGGCAATTTTTGTGTGGGTAGGAAGAAATAGGCTGTTGGTTAACTAGGATCTGCAGCTTATCCTGTAGGTAGGGAAATGGGCAGACCAGGTGGGCCAAGTGGTCCTTATCTGCTGTCAAAGTCTATGTTTCTATGTGGTGGTATTTTCTGTCCTGACCTGTACCACCTTTGACTGTACCAATCCTGAAAATGTCTTTAGAGCTAGAAAGACAGCCCTGAGTTCCAACAAGTTTATGTGCTGGAGGGACTCTGCGGTTGACCAGGTACCCTGGGTTGTATGATCCCCCAAGTGGGCGCCCCAGCCCAATAGGGATGCATCTGTTGTGAGAACAACTGAGGGGTAGTCTTTCTGAAAGGGAACAACTTCCCTTAGATTGGGTGCTTCCTTCCACCACTGTAAGGCATGCAGCAGAGTTTTTGTGACCGGAATGGGTTTTGACAGAGAATCTTTTCTTTGACTCCAGTGAGCCCTGAGGTGGAACTGGATATCCCTCATTTGAAACCTTGAACCCAGCACTGTGGCTGTGGACGCAGCCATATGACCCAGATGTTGCAAGAACTGCCTTGCAGGCTTGCTCCTGTTCAAGGTGGAGGAGTTTGCTACCAACTGAAGATTTTTGACCCTGTCCAGAGGGAGGCAGGCCCTGTCCTGCAGGGTGTCTATCTCTGCCCCTATGAACTGCAACTTTTGTGCAGGAATGAGAACTGACCTTTTGGGATTGATAATGAATCCCAAGGATTCCAGAAGGCCTTGGTTAAGGCTTAGATACTGAATGACCTGTTGTGATGACTTGCCCACCAACAGCCAGTCGTCCAAATATGGAAAAACCGTTACACCCTGCCTTCGAAGGTGTGCTACCACTGGTGCTAGGCACTTTGTAAACACCCTTGAGGCCGAAGAAAGGCTAAAAGGCAAGGTTGAAAAGTGGTAGTGACCTGAAGGGAGTTTGAATCTGAGATATTTTCTGTGAGACTCACTTAAGGAAATGTGGAAATAGGCATCTTTTAAGTCCAGTGATGCTAACCAATCCCCTTTCTGGATTGTCTGCAGAATCAATGCTAAAGTTACCATTTAGAACTTTGGCTTTTTTAAATCCCTGTTTAGGGCTCTGAGATCCAATATAGATCGCCACTCCCCACTTTTCTTTGTGGTGAGGAAGTATCTGGAGTAAAAGTCCCTTCCTCTCAATGGGCTTGGGATAGGTTCCACTGCTTTTAAAAATAGCAGTTTCTGGATCTCTGCCTCCAGCAGAATCATTTCTGCCAGGGAAGGTGCACTGAAACCCTTGGCTGCTAGAGGAAGAAGGGATTTGAAACCCTGAGACAAACCCTGACCCACCATCTCCAGGACCCACTTGTCAGTGGCGATGGTCAGCCAAGCCTGGAGAAAGTGGGAAAGTCTGCCTCTGACAGGGAGTGAGGAGGTGACCTGTACTTCAGGGGGTCTGGTTCACTTGGGGTGGAGATTGTGCTTGAGCTCCATGTCTAGATCCCCTTCGACCCCTGCCCCTAAAGTACCCCTGCTGTGGGTACTGCTGGTACTGGGTGTGACCACTGGCTAGAAAAAGGGCCTGGTGTGGAAGGACCTGCCCCGGCCTCCCTTTCCATAAGGCCTGGTGGATGGAGATGCTCTCTCTCTCTACTAGAGTTGCTTCTGTAAGTGGCCTTATACTCGTCCACCTTCTTCATGTATGCCACTGTGGATTCTCCAAAAAGAGCATTTCCCTCTAAAGGAAAATCCAGGGCCTTAGATTGTGTATCAGCAGTAAGATCTGTGACCCTCAGCCACACAAATCTCCTCTGGGCTACCGTATTTGCCATCCATCTGGCTACAGTATCGTTGGTATCAGCAGCCATCTGGAATTGGTACTTAGCTGCCTCTAGCTGTTTCTGCTAGGTCATCAGATAGGGGTGAGGGAGCATTCTGTGAAATGGCCAGTACTGACTGCCACAGGGACTTTAGGTACTGGGCAGCATAGGCCTGAAAGTTAGCCTGCTGCATGGCTAGGGAGGATGACAGGTATCCTTTCCTTGCCATGCTATCTATTTTCCTAGAGTCCTTATCTGGTGTATGGGATGCCAGAGGGACTCTAGCCTTATCCCAGGCTGTTGCTGGATGACCTTTTGGTGATCCGGATGAGAAAAAAGGAACTCTGCCCCTTCCCTCTCCAACTTATCCAGGGAGGACAGAATTTGGGGTTTGCAACAATTTCAGAGCATCTTTCTTAAAAAATGTATTGACTGGGAGGAGGAGGGCTTTGGTAGGAGTCAAACCCATAATTTCCAGACACTCTATTTCCTCCTCATCCTCCACTTCTTCCCTTGTGGAGATGTCAAGGGCATCTGCCATTTTTCTCACCAAAGTAAAGTGAGAAGAAAAATCTTCAGATGTCCTGGGGGTGAATCAAAATCCTGTTCCGGGGATACCTCAGGTAAGATGGGTTCCCCTTCATCCTCCTCATATTTGCTGCATTCCTCCTCTTCAATAAGGGGAATTCTGCCAGGCTGTCCTGCTGTAACAGGCGGTTGCTGAGCAGGGGGCACCAAACCCTGCAAAGCCTGAATGATTTTAAAAGCCTGTGCGATTTCCTGAGGAGTTGGCATGACAGTAGCAAATACAGAAGTCCCCTGATCAGTATGTGGTGGTTCTGTATGCTTCAGCTTGCGTGCTCTTTTAGAGGGAACTGGGGAGCTAGCCGGTTCAGAAATCCTCTTAATAGCTTTATCACCCTTCTCAGGGGTGGAAGTATCAGCAGATGTGGGTTCAGCCACAATAACAGAGGGTATCAGCTGGTCAGAGCTAGATGGACCCTTGGGGAGCTTCTTTTTCAGCCGTTCCAGGCGTTTCCCAATAGTTTTTTCAGGGAAAGTCAGGCAGATTTGTCAATCCTCTTTAATATGTTCATATCCCAGACAAGGAACACACATAGTGTGCTTATCTGCCTTTGCAAAAACATCCTCACATTGAGTAAAATTTTTTAAAACCGGGCTAACCAGTCTTTTTCTTCGTTTTTTTCTGCCATTTAAACCAATAAAAAGAGAACCGCAAAAAGACAAAAATGTAAATAATAATAAATGCAGTTGTGGTCGGTTCCGGAATCAAAAAGGAACCGGAGGAACTGAACTGACAGAGAAATTTGGAACCGGTACTAGCAGTTCAGTAACCGATAACCACGGTTACAAAAAAACACTTTTAAACAATAATAAAATGGGTTTTGCGCTAGAAAAAGGAAAACGAAAATACAAAGTCTAACCCAGCTCCCTCCCAGTTATTCTGAAACGAAAGGAACCAGCAAAAATAACTAAATAACTACAAAAACAAAGTTCAGCTAAATAAAACAATCTATATAAGGCAGCAAATGAAAATAAAGCAATACTTATATGTTTTTATAAGTTTCTTCACTTCAAACAGATGATGAGGTGTGACACTCCGAGCGACCAGACAGTTCAGGCAGACAGTAAAATCTGAGGAGGTTTAGAACATTGGCAGTTAGTATAGGGCAGCATTTGAAAAGTTGCCACGTGACTTCCCTAGAGGCTCAGGGCACCATTACACAAAATAGGGGCAAAACTATAATCAGAGGGACGCTGTTGAGCAGCCCACCGGCAAGAAGCACACTATACCAGCTGTACATCTAGGTGGAATTCAAACTTAAATAACTAAAATACAAGGCAGGAATTGTCCTTTATTCTTGCAGATCTGAACAGCTGACTTTAAGAGGAGTCGTGTGGTACCAGATACTACCATGGGTCGTAATCAAAAGGCGAGTGGCAGTGGTCCTAAAACAACCCAGGCAGCAGAGCTACAGGCTTCTACAAATCCATCAACAACAAGTGGCCCAGAGCCCCCGTGGAGAGCACTGCAAATTTCGATGCAGGCCATAGACCTGAAAGTAGAGTCAATTTTCCAGAGGTTCACGGAGCAAGACGTAAAATTGGAGGTGGCCACTCAAACCGCTACATCGGCAGAGAAGATCGCTAATCAAGCGATGGCCTCGACTTCCAAATTGGTGCAAGAAAATGCACAACTAAAGTACCGTCTTGAGGCCTTAGAGAACTCGAATAGGGCCTCTCATGTAAGGATCATCGGCCTGCCGGAGGGAAGTAAAGAAGGAGACCTGCTACCTTTCTTACAGAACTGGATGACTGAAGTACTGGACTTGCCAAAAGATACAGTTAACTATTTTTGTAAAGCATACCGTATACCTTTTCGAGCAGCAGGCCCACGCGTTGAGGCTCTGAGAGTTGCTCTTCTGATAACGGTAAACCCCATAGTTAAAGAATCGCTCCTTCACGCAGCTAGATCGGCAGATGGTCTTAGTTTTAATGGCTCTACTGTCCATTTATTTCTGGATCTTTCATATGCAACCAAGGCGAGGAGGAAGAAGTTCGATGCAGTCTGGGCACGACTTCGTGGTTTGGGAATATCGCACTCATTACTGATGCCGGCCCGGCTCTGCATTTACTATGGGGGACATGTGTTTCAATTTAGTGACCCTGTGGAAGCGAGTAAAAAAGGTGGAAGCTGTCAGTCGAGAATTCCAAGCTCCAGAGAGTCAGGATATGCCCGAATCTGATGAAGAGACCTGAACTGCTCAATCGGAGCTGAGGGACAAGTAAAGTTACAAATGTGTTTAATCATTGTTAATGTTATTTTTCAACTTATGAAGCTAGTTGAACTCAGAGCAACAAATGAGGTTGCAAAGACTGTAGTATATAGTTTAAAATACTGCGTTTGTGTTATACTACAAATAGACGTATCTGTAACTAGTGGGGTATAAATGTTTGGAATACCTATTTTTGGTCTGGGGACACATCAACACTGGTGGTTGAATATTATTACATTGCTTGGACTTTTAAAATTTTGAAACGGTTTCCCCAAAAGCCTTGGTGGACTGTCGCTTTAATGGATAACCATGCTATGTGATATTTTAATTTGTCCCCCCCCCCATTCCTAATACAGGTCTGTGTAGGCTATCAATCCTATCTATACATTGAAAGTATTTGTACAATATATATGATGTCTGGCAGGAGAATGCACAATATGTATTGTTTTTTGATGACAAAGTAATAAATATAAAATAACAACAAAAAAGAAGTTGTCACGGGCAGATGATTCCATCATTTGCATATATTCCATTCTCTCTGGGCAGTCCAACCCTCCAAACTTACTGCAGAAAGTTATGAATATCTGAGTATTACTGGGGTTACAATGCCCAATTCCAAACCCGCATCGCTTCCCTGCAAAGAGGATACGAGCGGGTGCCCCCGTTTGTTGATGCACCACACTACCCACATGTTGTCCGATTGGATCAACAGGGTATCGTGCTGAAGTATGTGCTGAAAAGCCTGAAGAGCATAAAGCTCTGCTCTCATTTCTAGCACATTTATGTGCAAGTGCAGTTCTACAGGTGACCACAGGCCCTGGGTTCTGTGAAGTCCCAGATGGGCACCCCATCCCATTCCTGACGCATCCGTGGTCAGAATTTGGGAGTAAGGAGGGCCCTGAAAAGGGACTCCTTGAATCAGGTTGCTGGAGTCCTGACACCATAGCAGATCTTTCTGCTTCAGACTGGAAATTAGGACAGGACTATTAAAGTCGTCCACCCTCTGATCCCACTGTGACCTGAGAGTCCACTGCGAGATGTGTATGTGGAATCTAGCCATTGGGACTGTAGGAATAACTGCTGCCATGAGGCCAAGTAGTCGGAGAACCGCTCTGGCTGAAATGTGTCAACTGGAGGATACCAGCTTGGCGTGCCTCTCCAGAGTCTCTGCCCTGTATTGGGGGGTGCTGTACTGCTGGGGTGTGCCGTCCATCGGATAAGACGTTAAACCGAGGTCCCTTCTGCTCATCCTGGTGTTGTCCTGGTGGGTGTCCAGCTGGAAGTAAAAGAACCCAGGGCACTCTGCGCAAAGAGCAGGGAACATTCCCGGTGTCCTGGCCAACATTCCCCTTCCCATAAACCGGTTCATGCAATTATCCAGGCTGTGTGTGGGTGATGAAGTGCGATAAGGCCGCCACCACACATTCAGTCACTTCACTACCAGTCTAGCATTGCTTGTAAAGGGCTTTGGGAAACTGTGTATGAAAAGCGCTATATAAATGCTTCTTCTCCTTCCTTCTCCTTCTTCTTCTTCTGTCCAGGGGGTGGAAGGTCATACCCTGTACAGTATCCAGAATCGCTCCAATAAATTGGGAGGCACTGGGAAAGAGCAAGCTGGGATTTGGGGTAACTGACAGTAATACCCAGACGCTCAAAAAGGTGCAGGGTCGCTGATATGGAAGCCTCCAACCCCTTCCTCGATGGAGCCGTAAGAAGTCAGTCATTGAGGTAAGGGAAGACTTAGTGCCCCTGACTTCTCAAGGTGCCTGCCACCACTGCTAGGCGGTGCGGAGGACAGTCCGAAAGGGAGAGCTTTGAACTGGTAATGCTCCCCTTGGAAAGAAAACCTGAGGAATCTGCAGTGTAGACGGATATTGCGATGTGCTGGTACGCATCCTGCATGTCCAGGGCACAAAGCCCTTGTCCTCTGGAAAGTAGAGGCAGCAGACTTTGTAGTGTCAACATCCGAAACCTCTTGTACTCTATGAAGAGGCTGAGGGTACTGAGGTCTGGAATATGGCGTAGATCCCCAGTCTTTTTGGGTACCAGAAAGAAGTGGGAGTAAAATCCCTTCCTGATCTGGTTTGCCGGCACTGGCTCTATTGCTTCTTTTTGAAGAACAGCCATGATCTCCCCCTTAAATGGGGAATGTGCACCCTTGGGTAGTGAGAAAATCGCGGAGGATTGTTTGGTGTTTTTTCTCAAAATTCGAGAGCGTGACAAAGTTTTATTAACTGAAGCACCCAGGAGTCTGTTGTGATGGACTCCCAGTCTCCCAGATGCCTTGCGAACCTTCTGCCCACCTGTTCATCTGACAGACGAGGAGGAGAGAGGGCGGTCAGCGAGTCAGGATTGGGGGGGTTGGGAGGACCGCTTCTGAAGACCTCTGGGTTTTGGCTGGAGGGGTGGTGGCTGTATTGGGAGCCCTACGTTTAAACTGACATTTGGGTGCGTGTTCATTTTTTATCTGGTGTCTCTTTTGCTGAAAAAAAAGGACATTTTTGCTGTTGCTTCGGGTGGTATATGGTGTGAACCAGCCGAAGAGCTGTGCCTTTGACCTGCAGGCTCATGATAATGTTCTGGGCAACTCCGTCAAAAAGGACAGAGCCTCTGAAAGGGGCATCCTGAATAGCCAACTGAACATCAGGGGCTAGGCCTGATACTCTTAGCCAAGAATACTGACAAAGACTCCCAGCCATGGCTGTACTTCTAGCAGAGGAATCCACCATGTCGTAGGTGGCCTGTAAAGAATGACGTCCCGCCACCTTGGCCGATCGTAAAATGTTTGCCAAGGTGGTCTTTGCTTCAGAGTCTGGGAGGGCCTCAACAACGGGCTTGAGCTGGCAGAACAAAGACTTCTGGGACACTAGCATGTGCAAGATATAGTTCAGAGCATGAATGGCTAGTGTATAAAAAGAATAAAATTTCCTCCCAAACTGGCCCATTTGTCTGGATTCCTTGACGGGAGGGAAGGTACTAAGGTGCTTTGGCTTTGCAGACCGATCATGGGCTGCAGTAATGACCACCGAATTAGCCTTAGGATGTACGCTGAGGTGGTCCTTGTCTTCAGGGGTCCTGTAAACCTGGTCAGCTTTCTTGCCCATGGCTGGGATATAAGGAGGGTCTGACAAATGGTTGAGGATCAATTCTCACAAGGTTCCAGCCAAGTGGGTGTGAGCACCGAACCAGTCTCTGGGAAATTCAGATGCTCTGCCAATCTTTGTCATTTTGGGTCCAGAGCAACTGATTTCCATCCTTGAGCCTCTGCCATTTGTCTGAGGAGGTCTACAGAGGAGGGATCTTCTGGTGGGGGATCTGGGAGACTCCCTAGGGACTGGTTCCTCATGGGGGGTGTCTCAAACCCCGAATCTTCAGGAGAGGAATCGGAGTCCACATCGGAATCATCAGAATTTTTTTCACGGATCGGAGGTTTCTGCTCCCTGGGGGTCCCTTCTGACATCAGGGGTTGCGTTCGGGCTGTCTGGCCTGAAATCGAGGACGCCCTAGTGGTAAAAATCTAGGCAGCCTGTGTCCAGTGGTTGCAGATGCTTGCTATCCAACTCTGAGACCAATTGTGATTTTGTCTCAGACCACCAAGATTTCAAAATCTCCCTAAAATCTACTTGTGGTTGTGCAGGAGTAGGTGGAGTGGGAGGAGGAGGAGGCTGACAATGGGAGAACCCTGACCTGATTCCATGTCCTAAGAAACTGGTGGAAGGATAGTGAGGATAACCTGGTGTAGGATAGGAATGGTAACCAGTGTAGCCAGAGTAATAGAAACTGGCCAAAAAGGGGTCCGGCGTTGGGGCTGAGAGAGAAATCTGATGGCGGAAATCTTGACGGTGCCCCAAACGTCGGAAAGTCAGACGGCGGTCCTGACGGAGGTTAACCTAACGGCAGCCCTGACGGAGGGTAGCCTGAAGGTCCTGAAGGCGGATAGCCTGATGGAGGGCCTGACGATGGTCTTGTAGGAGGAAACCCTGGCAAAGGGCCTGAAGGCGGAACTCCTGAAGTGGTCCCGAAGGTGGAAAACCTGCTGGTATAAAACTGTTTTTTTTTTTTGGTGACATCAATACAATAAAAGTACATAAATCAATAACTGAAGTGCTGAGGATCAAATTGATACCAACTTAGTCATGGGGAGACCAAAAGGAACAGCGGGGAGGCTCTACTCAGAAAAACAGCTCCTTAGCTGTTACTGCCACCACATGGTGTCCTGGAGCAACCTACAGGCCCAAGCAGCACAAAAGACTCTTCACCTTGGGAAACCATTTTGAATGCAGTTATGGAAATGGTCCGTAAGTTGGCACGAGGCACAGGATGTGAAAACTGAATCTGCGACGAAAATCACCAAAGACGCAGATGAACTATCTCAGAGGACCCAGGCGAACTTCACTAAATCTACACAAGAAATCAATCAATCACTTGAGGGTCAGGATGGAAGCAATGGAGAATGCAGCACGGGCAATGAGCGTCAGACTGGTGGGGTTACCAGAGGGCACAGAAGGGGAGAATCTCCTAGCATTTCTTAAAACAACAGCTAAAGGACATCCTACCATCGGATTACAAGTTTGACACTGACGCTCTGAAACTTGCATTCAGAATCAACTTCTGACATGCCCAGTCGAACAGGGATGTACCGTGTACTATCATGTTAGTGACTATGGGAATCATGGCTCGAGAGCATATACTTCAATGGGCAAGACTTAACTTTCCAGTCACTCTGGAGAGCCATGACATAAAAATCTTCCCGGACTGGTCATACGCCACCCGTATTTGTTGCAAGCTCTTCGACCCCTTGAAGAAACAACTGTGGGGTTTAGTGGTTGCTCACTCCCTGCTGGCTCCGGCCCAACTTCGCATATCCTACGGAGGCAAAACTTACAAGTTTAACGATCCAGAGAAGGCCCAAAAGAGAGAAGATGCAATCGTGACCGAGTTTCAAAACAGACCCCCAGAAACACAAGGCTTACCAACAGAGTCAGAAGATGAGGATTAACATCTTGCTAGTAAACTGTTTAGTTTCTTTTCAGACTGACCAGGTGGTTGTTCATCGCGGGGACCAAGAAACCCAACATAAGACAATGTGAATTGGAAGTTTATTTATTAATACATCTCTCCTTAGTTTTCAGAGAAAACATACCTTAACATAGGGTTTCATGTTCCCCAATGACACCTGGCACCTATATTTAGCACTTAGTTTTAAATGTGTTATATCTAGCCAAGGCACATCAAAATGGTATTGTACAGGTCCCAACTATTGGGGAGGAGGCTATTAAAAGTGAGGTAGAACCAACTGAACAGACCCGTTTGGTCATTAGAACCGGCTACTGAAAGGTAGCACATAGTGTTTTTAAGCTTAGTGAATGTTATGAAGGTATTAACGTGCACCCATGAAAAGGGAATGGGTTTACCAACACAACTCAGCAATACTAGCATATTAGTTGCAAACTGCCGCAAAGAAATTTATACATGCTTTTTTAAATGGCAGTGTATGCATTGCTAAGAGAAGATAAAAATACCTTGTACCCTGATGTTCAACTTAGTGGGAACAATAACATATATGGTCATAGATTTCAGTATCTTAAATGTATCACCTAAATGTGTTTTAATCCCACAGGTTTAATGCAGTTGGCTATCCTAAATGTTCTTTATCGAAATGTTAACCACTTTCATGTGGATAATACCTCATATGATGCATCTCCTGTTGACTGACTAACTATAGTGAAGTTAATATATGAGATTGGTAGTGAGATGGGAGCCAATGTAATCTTGCTCCATTAACTATAATGCTTTTGCTCGTATTTTATAAAATGAATAAAACAAAGTTCAAAAAAAAAGGGTGAAAAATCCAACACAACCTTCGGGAGGAACTTCCAGTTGGGGCTAATGACAACCTTGTCCCTGTGGAAGACCAGGTAAGGAAACTCCACTGAAAGGGCCTGGAGTTCACTGATCCTTCTGGCTGACGTGATAGCCACCAGGAAAGATGTCCTCCACGACAGATGTGACATCTCACATTTGTGCATCAGTCTGAATAGCTTGCTCATGAGCTTTGCCAACACTAGCAACAAGTCCCAAGGTGGTGGTGGTTCACGCACCGGAGGGGGAAATGTGGTCAAGGCCTTTGAAAAAGTGCCTGACCATCTTTTCCTGTGCCACCGACTGCATACCAGCCAGTGACCAATAAGCAGAGATGGCTGCCAGGTGCACCTTAAGGGTCGTAAACCGAAGTCTCAACTGAGAGAGGGACCAACGGTAGCAGAGAATGCTAGTCACTGGGCAAGATAAAGGGTCCAACCCCTTGTCCTGGCACCAGATGGAGAACCTCTTCCATTTGAAGGCATAGCTTGTTTAGGGTCGACTCCTTCAGAGAAGACTCGACCACGGTGAGGACATCTTCGGAGAGACCCAAACCCTGGAACTCTAGCCACTTAGGAACCAGGCAGTCAGGTGCAGGGATTGAAGGTCTGGAAGAAGTATCTTCCCCTGATGGATTGAGAGCAGGTCCGGGCGTAGAGGAAGACACCTCAGGAGACTACTGCTGCTGAGGCTGAGAAGATCAGGGTACCAGACCTGGCGAGGCCAGTCCGGAGCCACCAAGATCATCTACGCCTTGTCCCTCCTGGCCTTTAGCAGCACCTTGTGGATCAAGGGGCACGGAGGGAAGGCATAAAGGAGGCCCGGGTTCCAGGGCCTGGAAAGCATCCCCCTGTAGCGTTACCTGCTGAGGGGGCAGGCACAGAACAGCCTTAGCATTGCGTTCTCCCTGGAGGCAAACAGGTAAACCAGAGGAGTGCCCCACTGGAAGAACAGGTTGTGTAGAGAGACCACTCATGAAACACCTCGCCCACACGACTGGGAGCGTCCACCAGCTGGTTGGAGACACCAGCCACATGGATGGCCAGGAGACTGGCCTCCAGGCTGCACATGAGGGTCCAAACACGGGGAGCTTCTCTGCACATGGGAAGGGAGCGCGTCTCACCATTTGTTGAGACAGTACATGGTCATGGTGTTGTCCGTCTGGACCTGAATGACCTGACCCCGAACATGCAGGGCAAAGGCGGTCAGTGCCAGCCGCACGGCCCACAGTTCCAGCAGGCTGATATGGTCTTGGGGGCCAGAGTCCGTGGACCCTGTATTTCTCTAGGTGGGCACCCAGCCCATGAGAGAGGCGTTGGTCATCAAGATGACTGTCGGCTCTACGCAGACAAACAGGATACCTTCCTGCAGACTAGCCACCACTGGAAGGTGTCCCACATCAGCTGGGTCACAGTGACTGTCTGGTCGAAGTGACCCTTGTGCTGAGACCACTGGCTGGCCAGCTCCTACTGCAGAGAGCACATTCTCCAGCAGGCCCAAGAGATTAAGCTGGTGCAAGCTGCCATGTATCCCAGGGAACTGGGTCATAATGTCGCAGTCATAAACAGCACAGCAATGTAACGCGCTGTCAATACAGCTGGTACATTGCCATCAACTCAATAATAACGAGGAATGGAACATCAAGCGCTGGAGAAGCATATATTCTTGATTTTGTGGGGCGCCTTTAAATCCTCCCCATTTAAATAATCACCTAGGGGAGGCAACTACTTGATGGGGAGAACACGGACGAGGGGGAAAATTCTTGATTTTACTGAGGTCGCTAACAATTGATAAATGCTTATTAAGAGAGTCCACTTAACCACCTAACTTGGTGTCATCTGCAAATTTTATTAACTGATTTTCCAAGTTGTTGTTTATGTCCCTAATGAAAATTCCAAATAAAGTTGGGCCTAAAACAGAGCCCAGGGGACCCCACTGCTTACTTCTCCCTCATATGACAAGGATCCATTTATTTGCACATGTTGGTATATGTTTTGTAACCAATTTTTAATCCACCTTACAATACTTGTGTGGATTCCTAGGTCCACTAATTTAACAATTAAGATGTTGTGAGGGACCTTGTCAAAAGCTTTAGCAAGATCTAAAAGAATGACATCAACTGGACTACCGCAGTCAAGACTTTTGCTTACAGCATCATAAAAAGTGAACAAGTTAGTTGTACAAGATATTCTCTTCTTAAAACCATGCAGGTAGCAATCATCCAGAGCCAGCACATCCAGTTCATTTTCTAGCCTTTGCTTCACCAGTTTTTCCATTAACTTGCAGAAAATGGAAGTTAGGCTAATCGGCCTATAGTTCTCAATCTTCCCCTCACTGCCCTTTTTATGTTTGCTTGCGTGCATGCGCAAGAAACGTTTCATCACAGCTTCGAGGAGAAGCAGGGTTTTGGAGGTGCGGCACTGTAGCGGCCAATGGCCCTAGTGCCTTTTGAGGCTTGGCCCACTTTCCCCAATGCGGTGGCATGCTGCTGCTGACACTAGTTCAGCCAGTGTGCCATCGCCTTGAAATGTTTTCGCTGCTACAATCAGGGGCCGCCTCATCACTGCAGTGTCAGCCAATCTGCTGCAATGAGGAAGCGACCCATCATTGCAGGGCAGTACCTTGCCGTCCACATGCCCCCGACCCAGTTCATTTGCCAATAGGGAAGCCCACTCCCCGTTGGCATACTGTAACCCTCTCCACCATTTGTTGTGTGCTGAGGGGGTGCCCAATCCCCCTCGGCACCATGAGCCCCAACAGTCTTTCTTTGCCGACGGAGGGCCCAATCCCCGTCAGCTTCAGTCCCCCTTCCCATTTCAATTTGCCAATGAAGGCCCTCCCTGTTGGCATAATGCCCCAATTTGTGTGCCAAGGAGGGTGCCCAATCCTTTGGCTACCCTCTCAGAATGTACCGATCAGGGTGCCTAATCCTGGTCGGGCAACCCCCCAAAAAAAAAAACACCAGGTGGCATGCTGGAGCCCACCCCAGTGTGCCAAATGTCCTGTTAAAAAAAGAAATAAATAAAATGTCCCGCAATGTTTTTTGTTATTTTGTAAACCTGTAAAACAGAAAATGGTCCATCGTTGAGTTTGGTGGCCCTTCCCCAACCAGCGCACCTCTCGCCTCTGCCTCCCCATACCCCCCACTCCATACTTACCTCCGGAGCCCAGCGAGACTATCTTCTGTGGACCGGGAACACATCTGCACTCTTCAAAGCTGACCGTGAACTGAAGAAATGCCAGTAAGCTGTATAATGGCATAAATAGGGTTGTTTCAACTTTGGTGCATATCTCCGGCATTGTTGGGAATTTTGGCACCACATTTTCAACATGGGGTTACTGGGACCCTACTCATAAATTCAGCCACTGTCATTGCGTTATTCAGTCCCGAAAGGTGATTTCGCTGTCACTGCGAAGAATCACTTTTCGGGACCGATTAACGAAATGACAGTGCCACTGTTCATGAGGTGGGCTCTCAAAAAGCCTATGTTGCAAATTTGGTGGAAAAAGTCCAAAAAATGACTGTTTTACAAGCGTGCATTACACAGTTTCCACGCCGTAAAGTAACCATTAATTTGCAATATTTTCACTCCAGATTTTCAACATTGGCATTTTCCCACCTCTTTATGAACAGTACAGCTGTCATTTACATATCCTGGCTGAAACGTGTTTTCACACTTCCGGCGCAGAATAGCGCAGTTGCAGTGGGAAATCAGTTTTTGGGACAGATTAAGAAAATGACCGTGACACTGTTCATGAGCAGAAGTCCTAAAATGCCTAATGTTGAAAATTTGGTGATAAATTCCATAAAATGACTGTGTTCTGAACATATGAAATTTGCCAGCAGATAAAGGCCTAGAGGTCTATCAAGTCTGCTCGAGTGTGCAGCTAGCACCCTTATTCTGCAGCTGCCCTCCTTCCACCCTTCCCCTTCATTAACCCTCCCCCTTGTCCTGTCCCATCCTCGTTTGAAGCAGTCCACTGTTCTACTGCATACCACTTCAGCAGGTAACGCATTCCACCCAGCCACCACCCTCTCTGTAAAAAAGTGTCTTCTCATCTCCCTCCTGAACCTTCCTCGCTCCAGTCTCATATCATGGCCTCAGGTGGCCCTCTCCTCCCTTACTTTGAACAGCCCCTCTGTACCCGTCTTGTTTATTCCTTTCATGTATTTAAAGGTTTCAATCATGTCACCCGTCTCTCCTCTCCTCCAGTGAGTAGATGTTCAACTCCTTCAACCTCCTCTCGTATGATAAGTCCCCCAGCCCCTTGATCATCTTTGTCGCTCTGCGCTGCACCCCCTTCAGTTTTACGAGCATGCGTTGCGCAGTTTCCATGCACCCTTGTAACTTCACGAATTTGTAATATTTTCACGCCAGATTTTCAACACTGGCATTTTTTCACACCTCCTTATGAACAGTACTGCTGTCATTGTTCATATCCTAGTCAAAATGCGTTTTCACACTTCCAGCGCAGAATAGCTCGGTCCCTGTGGGAAATCAGTGTTTGGGACAGATTAAGATCGAGCGAGAGAGGGGGAGTGACCAAGCTCAACTGAGCTCTGCCAGGACTACTGCAGATTTCTTTGTGGGCAGAAAAAGGTGCCAACGCAGGCAGGAGTCCAGTACAAAAGGGCAGCCTGCAGCGCCGGGAGAAACAGAACAAGCGAGTGGGGGGGGTGGAGTGAGTGAGCTCAATGGAGCTCTGTCAGGACTGCTGCGGATCTCTTTGTGGGCAGAAAAAGGCGCCAATGCAGGCAGGAGCCCAATACAAAAGGGCAGCCAGCAGCGCCGGGAGAAACAGAATGAGCACGTTAGAGTGGGGGAGTGAGCGAGCTCAACGAAGCTCTGTTGGGACAGCTGTGAACTTCTTTCTAGGCAGAAAAAGGCGCCAATGCAGGCAGGAGCCCAGAACAAAAGGGCAGCTTGCAGCACCGGGAGAAACAGAACGAGTGAGTGAGAGAGGGGGAGTGCGCAAGCTCAACGAAGCTCTGTTGGGACTGCTGCGGATTTCTTTGTGGGCAGAAAAAGGTGCCAATGGAGGCAAGAGCCCAGTACAAAAGGGCAGCCTACAGCGCCGGGAGAAATAGAACAAGTGAGTGAGAGAGGGGAATGAGCAAGCTCAATGGAGCTCTGCCGTGACTTTAGAGTTGCCCACCCTCCTGCCCAGGGCCCTCTGTGATCCTATATTACAGAAGGGTCTCTGGGGTGGAGACAAAGCAAATATTGGATACTTTTAGGACTGCTGTAATAATACAGATTTAGTTGTTCCGTTTCTTTCTCTAACTGAGCTAAGTATTGAGCTATACTGTTAGGATTGCTGTAATAATACATATTTATTTGTTCTGTTTATTTCTCTGAGCTGAGTAATACTTGGAGTGCAATAGGATTTAACTGGCCAAGTGAAACTATATAGGAGAGCTGAGCAGCAAAAATATGGTAGCTGAGGGTGAAAAACTGACAAGGAGGCTTTAGGCTTTACAGTAATACAGTAACTAACAGATGAGATTTGAGACTGAATTAATCCGGTCAGCAAGAGGGCCGTAGGAGGATTAGTGTGGGGGGGGGGATCATGAATTTGAGTAAATAGGGGCCTAACACTTGTAGCAGGGTACAGAAACTGGGAGTAAGAGCCTGTAACATAAGATGGGGGCCAAAATGGTTCAGGTGCCACATGTCAATAGGGCGGGCATCTTTGGAAGGGTGGTGGGGTGTACAGGGTGCGGGTCCGCCATGATCCTGGACTGGGCTTGGAGGATGGGGGGTGTATGGCCTGTAGACAACTGGCTAGTTTGAGGAACTGTGGAGGTTAGGGAGGAGTCTAAGTGGCAGGGCAGATGGTATGGTAGGCATCCTGGCCGGGGGACAGGGGATGGCAAGGGGATGGAGGAATAACAGCGAGGGACTGAAACCAACCCCAGTATCTGAGGCACAAGCAGAAAAGAGGAGAATGGAGGGGTGCCCAAGGGTGAGGTGGGGGGCCTCCTGATGGGGGGGAAGAGACAAAAGGTACCAGGGGAGAGCTGATGGCTCTGGGCAGGAGGGACCAGGGGTGGCATGGAGGGGAACAAGTAGGAGGGGACCCATGGGGAAGAGATGTAGGAGGGTATCTACTGGAATGATTTAGCGTCTGCTATGGGAGGAGCAGGAAATCACACTGGGGGAGGACAAGCGGCATGAGAGGGATGGGAACAGATAGCGAGGACAAAAAGGGTAGAAGAGGGTTGTAGTAAGGAAGGAGGGGTGGTGACTGGAGGAGAGAAGGCTACAGGAAGGGGGAAGGATGGGAGGGGCATCACTATCGGGGTAGAAGGGAATGTGGGCTCTAAATCGACAACAGCAGGGATAGGAGAGGGGTTGAAAATCAGTAGGACAGGAGGGGAAGTCGACATGGAAAGCCCAGTAGGAAGTAGTCAGGCTGGGAAAGGGTATGGGGGGGATGGGAGGAATAAGGCAGAAAGGCGTGAGGCGGAAGCAGGGGGTACTGAACAGAAGTCACAGAGGAGCAGCTGGTGGGGTAAGCAGGAAGTACAAAACTGGGTGGTGGAAGGAGCATTAGAAGGAAAAGGGTAGGGATGGGGCACCATCCTGGGGATTCTACACTGAAAGGGGTGAGATGGGGCAGAAGGGCACAGCTGTATTTGGGTTGAAGCTATCCCCAGGTTGACTGCAGGAGGGGCAGGGCGGCACTGCTCAAGTGTGCAGCGAGGGGGGGAGACCTCATTTAGTGTTGCATGTGGGTACAAACGACTTGGCAGGGGAGACTGTAAGTAGTAGTAGTAAAAAGTTTATTTCTGATATCAGAAACAGGATAAAACCCAATTCAGCATCAGCTAATTTACAATGGGGTCCTACTATGCAAAAACATAATTTCTACTGTGGAAGTAGTAAGGGGGAGGTTTGAGTAGTTATGCAGGCAGTGTGAGGGGGGTAGGGAGTCGTGGTGACCTTTGGAAGGTACTCCCGGTACCATGTGCAAGCATGGGGAGGAAGGGTAGGATTGAAGAGTTCTACAAGTGGCTGAGGAATTGGAGCCACACCAAAAATTATGGGTTATAGACTAACTGGGGTAGGGTCTGGGGAAATAGTGACTTGTACACAGGGGACAGGGTACACTTGAGCAGGAAGAGGAAGGGAATATTAAAGGCAGGATTAGAAGGGTATAGAAACATAGAAACACAGAATGTGACGGCAGATAAGGACCGCTTGACCCACCCAGTCTGCCCATTTCCCTACCTGATGGATAAGCTGCAGATCCTAGTTAACCAGCAGCCTACTTCTTCCTACCCCCACCCCCTAGAATTGCCTTATGACTGTCCCATGCATGCTTGAATTCCACCACTGTTTTTGACTCCACAACCTCCTCTGGAAGCCATTCCATACATCCACAACCCTCTCTGTGAAAAAATACTTCCTTAAATTACCTCTGAGCCGCCCCCCTTCTATCTTCAAATTGTGCCCCCTTGTTCTTGCACACCTCTTTTTTTGAAAGATGCTACCCTCTTGGACTTTGTTGATTCCCTTGAGGTACTTGAAAGTTTCTATCATGTATATTTCTACTAAGATGGATTTAAACTAGTGGGGGGGGGGGTGGCCAAAAGACTGAGGTTGGTAGAAAGGTCCGGACATAGAAGTCTAATGAGTTCACCCCCCCTAGATATAGGTAAAGGCAGAGGCGTAGTAACCCTGGGATGGGGCGGGCAGAGTGGTCTGAGTGTCATACAGAAGGCACCACCACCCGGTAAGAATAAGGAGGAGAAAGGGTGTGGACTACCAGGAGTAAGGACACAGGCCAAGGAGAGGAGAAGAGTGAGGAGAAGGAGGGGTACGGATGGAGGTGGTCTCTCTTAACGCAAGAAGCCTAGGGAACAAAACTGCAGAACTTCAGGCGCTCCTTTGAGATGGGAAGGTGGAGATTGCTGCAATGCCAAAGACTTGGGCCACAGAGTACCATGATTGGGACCTGGCAATCCCGGAATACAGGATTTACAGGAGGGATCAGGTAGTTGGAAGACGAGGGGGTTGCACTCTATGTGAGGGAAGGGATTAAATGCATAAGGGACGAGGAAGAAGAGGAGAGGACAGAGGTGCTTTGGGTGCAGCTCCTGGACTCCAAAGGCAAAAAGCTGAGGCTGGGAGTGGTGTACAGACCACCAGCCCAATCCGGGGAACTGGATGGGGAGTTGGCAGAGCAGATAACAAAGGTGTGTAGAAGGGGGAGTGTGGTGATAGTGGGGGATTTTTACCTACCACGAGTTGACTGGAGCACCCCGGCCACCAGCAGTACCAGGGAGCAGGTGCTCCTTGATGCATTCCAGGAGGGCCTTCTGACGCAACTGGTAAGTGGGCCTAAAAGGCTTGGTAGCACTCTGGACCTAGTACTGGTAAATGGGGAGGTGGTGAGGGAGGTAAGGGTGGAGGACCCACTAGCAGGTAGCGACCACCAAACAGTGTGGCTCGTCGCACTGGGCAGGGAGACAGGAGGCACGGGCACTAAGGTGGTGGACTTTATTAGGGTGGACTTTGGGAGGATGGGAGCAATACTGCAAGGGAGACTCCAGGATATAAGGCTGGGGATGGATGCAGAACAAAAGTAGGGAGTCATAAAGACTGGGCAAACAGAGGTCACAGTAGCCTGCACCAGGGTCGGGAGTAAGAAGAGCAGAGCCAATAAACCATGCTGGCTGAACAAGAAAGTGCTGCAAGGGGTGAGGGCAAAGACGGCTGCATCCTGGAAGTACAGGAGAACAGGGAAGCGAGAGGATACTGAGGCTTTCAGGAGTTGGTCAAGGGAGGTTGCCAGGAGGGTGAAAAAAGCTAAGGCCTCCAGACAATTAAGGTCCGCACAGGGCATAAAGGGATGGGAAAAGAACTTCTGTAGGTATGCCAGGGAAAAGAGCAAGTGCAAGAAATATTTTGTGAGGATAAAGCGGGGAGGGGATTGGGTGGAAAATGGGGAGGAGCAAGTGGAAATTCTAAATGAGTACTTCTGCTCTGTTTTCACTAAGGAGAGGGATGGTCCACTACCAGAATGGGCTGGAGGGTGAAGGGGGGAGGAGGTGACGAACAAAGTGATCACAGGGAGTAGGGTGCTAGAGGGGCTGAGGGCAGTAAGGGTGGACAAGGCACCAAGTCCCAGTGGCATCAACCCCAGGGTGCTGAGGGAGATGGAGCTGTTGGCTGAGCTGCTGGCAGATCTGTTCAACACCTCCCTTGAAACGGGGTGTGTAACCCAGGACTGGAGGGTGGCCCATGTGGTGCCCATACACAAGAGTGGGCCTAGGGAGGAGCCAGGAAATTACTGGCCAGTAAGTCTCACGTCCATAGTGGGTAAGCTTATGGAGGCGATACTTAAGGAGAGGCTAATGGCATTCCTAGAGAGTAATGTCTTCCAAGATGGGCGGCAACATGGGTTTGTTTCAGGGAGGTCTTGTCAAACCAACCTAATAGAGTATTATGACTGGGTGACAAGGGAGTTGGACAGGGACCATGCGGTACATGTCCTGTCCTTGGACTTCAGTAAGGCCTTTGATACAGTGCCTCATGGGAGACTGGGGAGGAAGGTGATGGTAGTGGGGGTGGAAAAAAAGCTGACTAAATGGATAGAGAACTGGTTACATGGGAGAGTGCAGAGGATGGTGGTGTTGGGGGAGCTCTCGGCACCCACAGCAGTGACACGCGGGGTGCCGCAGGGTTCAGTGCTGAACCCGGTGCTTTTTGGGTTCTTTATCTCCGATATAGCACATGGAGTGGGGAGCAGGGTTAGTCTGTTCGCACATTATATCAAATTGGGGCCAGTGGTGGACAAAGAGGATGGGTGGGAAAAACCTCTGGGGGACCTAACCAAACTAGAGACATGGTCAGTGGAGTGGCAGCTAGGACTCAATGCATAGAAGTGTAAGGTGATGCATTTCGGGGCTAAGAACCAGAAGAGGGACTATTGGTTGGGGATCACAGAGGAGGAGAAGGACCGAGGGGGGTGTTGGTTAACTAGGAGCATGAACAACTCGGCCCAGTGCAGGAGAGCAGCAGTGAAGGCAAACAGGATGCTGGGGTGCATCGCAAGGGGGTTCTCATCCAGACACAGGGATGTGATCCTACTTCTCTACAGATCATTGGTCAGACTGCACCTAGAGTCCTGCATGCAATACTGGAGGCCACACCTGAGGAGAGATATAAAGTTACTGGAGGGGATGCAAAGGAGGACAACAAAAATGTTAAAGGGGATGGAAGGAAAGGAATATGAAGTTATGCTGAAGAAGCTGAACTTGTACACATTGGAGGAGAGGAGGGATGGGGGGATATGATTGAAGCATTTAAATACCAGCGAGGGTAAATAAATCCAACACCGAGGGGGTGTTTAAACTGAGGAGTGGAAGAGAGACAAGGGGGCATGGACTAAGGTTGGAAGAGAGACGTTGCAAGAGGGAAATGAGGAGGCACTACATTTTCACTCCAGATTTTCAACAGTGGCATTTTTTAAAACCTCCTTATGAACAGTACAGCTGTCATTTTTCACATCATGCCCCAAATATGCGTTTACACATCTAGCGCAGAATAGCGTGGCTGCTGTGGGAAATCAATGTTCAGGACAGATTAAGAAAACCATAGTGACAGTCTTCATGAGCAGAGGTCACAAAATGCCAATGTTGAAAGTTTGGTGAAATAATTCCACTAAATGACTGTGTTACACTCATGCGATGCACAGTTTCCACGTATGCTCGGAAGTTTCAAAATTTTTAATAAATCACTACAGATTTTCAACATTGCCATCTCTTCACACCTCCCTATGAATGGTACAGTTGTCATTCTTCACATCCTGCCCGATCTGTGTTTTCGTACATCTTGCGCACTGTGTATGGTCACTGTGGAAACTCAAAGTTCAGGATACATTGACAAAATCACAGAGCTACTGTTCATGAGAAGAGGCCCCAAATGCTTTCATGAGGTTGGGGTCACAAAATGGCCATGTTGAAAATCTGTAGTGCAAATAGCAACAAACGCCCGGGGCATGAGGGTTTCTAACTATAATGTACCACTCTGTACAGACTGACAGGCATCAGGGGTGTGCCTTTGGATTCCCAACTGTAATGCTCATGCCATTCCACCCCCACCCACCCTGCAGCCAGTGACAGGCATCAAGGTGTGTCTTGGACTCCTCAGTCCCTGAGTTCACCCCATTCTCCTATACTGCACCTATTTCAGCATATGTCCTTATGGAGTGTGGTGACTGTATAGTTGAACACCCCAAGGCACACCTCAACATGTGTCGGTGTCTGCTGGATAGGGTGAAGTGAAATGGTATGAAAATTATGGGTGACAACCCAAACGCATACCCCAATGCCTGTCCGTCTCTGCAGAGTGGAGGTGGGGTTGACACGAAGTTCAATACTTCACTGCCATTCCTAGTCTGCATCTCTCCAACTCTTGCATTTCCAATGCTAATACCACCAAGCAAACATTCGGCATTGACAAATGCTTGTTAAAGATAGGGACAACTGTAGCTAGCCGCCAATCATTCGGAACCTCTCCAGTTTCAAAAGATTTATTAAAGATGACAGACAGGGGATAGGCCAAATATTCTCAAGCGCCTATTAAGAGACGTGGGTTAATGTCATCAGGACCTAGGCTGGTTGTACTCTTTATTTTCTTTAATTCAGCCATTACTTCTTTCCCGGTGAAATGATACTTGTTGATATGATTGTTTTCTAATGCTATATCCCCTGGATCCTTGGGTGAAAACACTGAGAAAAAATAGGTATTAAAAAGCATCTGCTACCATGTCATCCTTTTCTATAATATTCTCATTAATTAGAATAGGGCCAATGCTCCTGGAGGTGGTTTTAGTATTAGAATTGATGTACGAATAAAGAAGTTTAGTGTCCATACTGTGTGCGATATTAAATTCGATGTTTAGTCTATATCTTTTTATCATGTTCTTTAGTAATTTTTGCTCCTTGATGTAAAGCCTGTTTGCTGACTTCAGTTTGATTTTGTTTATATTTCTTATAAGCTCTTTGCTTAATTTTCATTTGTTTCCTAATCCCTGCAGTCAGCCAGTTTGGGACCTTACCCTTCCTGTTATATTTTCTTTTTAGGGCACTACGTGGTTCTCTATATTATAAGTGATCCCTTTACAAGTTCCCCAGGCCTTTTCAACAGATAAATCTACAAGTACATGGTCCCAATTAATGCCTGATAGGCATCTGTGTATGTGGTCAAAATTAGCTTTGTCGTAATCCCTTACTTTGGTGTTTTTAATTGGTGCAGCTCTACCTATAGTTAAGCTGCAGGTTACCATGTTATGGTCGCTGTTCCCTAATAGGCAAGTTGAACGAACATCAGTGATATCCTCATCCATCTTAGTTATTATATGTTAGCAATAACCCACCACAGGGTGCGGGGTTATAGGCATTTAATCCACATCTGGGGTGCACTGTGAGGCATGAGGCCAAAGGCCGAGCATCCTCACAGCAACCCAGGTGTGGATTAAATGCCTATAACCTCATACAGTGGAGTGGGTTCTTGCGCTTACAACATGGGTTACGTTGAGGACAGGATAGAACCCCTAAAAAGCAGCTGTTCCCCATTTTAATGGAAGAAAGGGACTGTATCCTTCCACCTTGCAAAGTAGTACCTGACAAAAGATGCACGCTGTTGCTTCTTATGCAGATACAACTGTCACAATACACTTCTGATATGATTTTTGTAATTTATGATGTCTAATAATGTAGCAACTCGGCTCAGGATACCACAGATCTGCCGATCCCTATACTGTGACAGCTGTACAAGGCTGACAGTGATTGGCTGTGGCTCAGCTGCAGCTGTGAACAGAGCAGCTCAGTAATTGGTGGAGAAGGCAAAATGACTGAGACACTGATTGGTTCTGAGAATGACATGCCTGTGGATTACTGTTGCACAGTATCAATAGTGCTCATTGAGGCCAACTGTGCCTTTTGAAAGGGGTGGGTTGGAAACATGGAGCTCACCAACGGGACTGGGTGACTCTGGGAGCGGAACCATGCAGCACATCTGGAATCCTGACTGCCGTGGGATGGGTTGGGGCTAGGGAAACAGGAACAAAATAGGCATCTGCCACTCCGCTCTGTATCACATATACCGGGAGTATTTGGACTGTCACAGTGAAACCCATGTGTTGCTCTGCAGTACGCTTTCTCATGCTGCCGTTGTTTTCTACTCCTACTCGGTCTCCACTTGTGTAACTGATCATTACACTGGGACAGCTGCTTCACACTGATTGGCTGTCTGACACCTGCGGACTGTGAATTAAATGTTCTGTTTCATCTACACTACTGCTGCTCTGCTACTGCCTGGGATGCTCTACACGATGCATGTAATTGGTAGAGGAGTGGGTGTGCGTAGGCTTCACAGATACTGTATGATCATCTGTTCCAGCGTGTCAACTGCACAAGGCTGCAACTCGTTGCCTGACACATAGCTGGTGAGTTTCGGTCACAGTTTTAGGTTATTTCACGGTTGCTGCTAATCCGTATACTATGACAACTGTAGAAGACTGACAGTGATTGGCTGTGCCACAGCTGCTGAGTGTGGATTAAACTTTCAGTTTAATCCACGGTTGCAGTGGCTCAGCTACATTAGCAGGAGCAGCACTCTGCATTGTAGAAGTAGAAGGCCACTGTATTACCCATTGCTCGCTCACTCTCTTACGAGGATAATGTCTCACTCTTTGGAGCAGCACGGCTGAGCACAGTTCAAATATCTCAGTCTCCTCGGCTCGCTAAGTACAAAAAAAAAAATGGCTACTTTTCAAAACTAAATGAGGAGACTGTGCTGACCCCTCCACTTTGTTAACAGGTTTTCCCAAAGCTGACAAAAAGGATTCGGCAGGTTAACCATGGATTAAATAGAGAATTTAATCCACGGCCACCTGACACCTTCTGCCCAATGACAGGTCTTGGCTAAGGTAAACCATGTTATGAGGTCTAATATATTGCATCCTCTTGTTGGTTTATAAACATGCTGTTCTAGGCCTACATTTATGAGTGTGTTCACGAATAGACGCTCAACTTCATTTTTGCCAGTGAAAAGCTCCCAATTTATACCTGGAAGGTTAAAGTCTTCCATTATGACTGTATCACCTATGTTGGACGCTTGAATAATTTCCTGTATTAATGCATTATTATACTCGTTGCTAGAAGCCAGGGGTCTATTGCAACATCCTATTAGGATGGATGGTCTACTCGGAAACTCCAGCTTTATCCAGATAGTTTCTATATTAGAATGAACTTTGCCCGGGAGTTGATACATATATGATGTAATATTCTCGTTTAAATAGACACAAACTCCAACCCTTGTCCTGTGATCTCTATTTCTATAACATAATTTGTACCCAGGGATATCTTTCAACAATTCTGAAGAATCATTCCACCATGTTTCATTTATAGCTGCTATGTCAATGTTGTTTTGGAGCATAGCTGCTTCAAGCTCCGCCCTTTTTATAACGTTCAGGCTTCTGGCATTAGCCATAAAGATGTTACATCTAACATACTAACATACTATTTGCCAGCAGATTAGGCCTTACGGTCTATCGAGTCTGCTCGAACCGAGATCCTTAGTTGGGTGCCAAGGCCCTCCCATCCCTTGTGCTCCAGAAACCCCTATCATCCATCCCCACCCCCCTGGGACAGGCCATCATCTGATACATCCACTTTCTGTGTCTGTCCCACCCTCTCTTGAAGCCCTCCACTTTGGATCTCTGAACCAGCTCGCCATGCAGTACATTCCAAGGGTCCGCCACCCTCTCAGTGAAAAACCTCCTCCTCTTTTCCACCCCTCACCCTTCCACCTTCCAACTTCAAACCATGCCCCCTAGTGATACCTCCCTGCTTTAGTCTAAAGATCCCCTCCATGTTTACCCTATTTATTCCCTTGAGGTATTTGAAGACCTCAATCATGTCCCCCCTGTCTCTCCGCTCCTCCAGTGAAAACAGGCAGAGCTCCTCAAGTCTGTCCTCATACGTCAAATCCCCTAGCCCTCATATCATCTTAGTTGCCCTCCTCTGAACCCTCTCCAGGAGCTGTATGACCCTCTTCAAGTGTGGTCTCCAGTACTGTACACAGTACTCAAGGTGTGTCTAACCAGTCCATTGTACAGCAGCAGAATCACTCTCCTTGCTCTGAGGTGATCCCCTTATGATGCATCCCAACATCCTGTTTGCCTTGCTAGCCTCTCCTGCACTGCTCAGAGTTATTCATACATGCATCCACCATGACCCCTAGGTCTTCTTCCCTATTGAGGCCTCCAGTGCCTCCCCTCCCAGGGTGTACCTGTGTTTAGGGTTTCCCCGACCAAGATGCAACACCTTGCACTTGGTGATATTGAAATTTAATTTCCATGTGTGTGCCTAGCTTTCCAGGGTGTCCAGGTTCCCTTGCAGGGCCAACCTCCCCTCTTCTCCCTCCACTACTGCTCCCATCTTGGAGTCATCCACGAAGAGACTCATTTCACACCCTATACCCTCCCTGATGTCCGATATGTATGCATTAAACAGGATCGGACCCAGGACCGAGCCCTGCGGTACCCCACTACCAACCTCTCTAAGGTTCGAGAGCTCCCCACAGACCACTCCTCTCTGGGTGCGTCCAGCTAGCCAGTTTTCAATCCATCTGACCATCAAAGGGCCTACTCCTAACTCCATCAGTTTCTCCACCAGACCATTGTTGGGGACAGAGTCAAACGCCTTGCTGAAGTCCAAGAATAATACATCCACAGGCTTTCCCCTGTCCAGTTCTGATGTTACCCATTCATAGAACTCCACAAGGTTGGTTTGACATGACCTACCTGGCACAAACCCATGTTGCCGACTATCCAGACCTCCCACCTCCTCCAAGTACACCCCCAATCGTTCCTTTAGTATACTCTCCATTAATTTTCCCACCACCGAGGTCAAACTGACAGGTCTATAGTTACCTGGTACTTCCCTCGACCCCCCTTTATGGATTGGCACCACATGTGCCTCTCGCCAATCCCTAGGTACCCTCCCTGTTTCAAGTGACCTGCTGAAGAGCTCCGCCAGGGGTGCAGCCAGTATGTCCGCCAATTCCCATAGTACTCTCAGATGAATGCCATCCGGCCCAGGAGATTTGTCTTTCTTTAGGGCCTTGAGGGCTAACCACACCCTTTTGGCAGAGACAGCATCATCCGTCCCCTCCACCTTACTGGCCTTTTTATCCTTATCCAGATGTGACACCCCTGGGGTACCTCTCCCTTCCTCTTGCTCCATTTCTGTTGCTCACCTGATCCCACTTACTGCCGCTTCTATCCCCTTCATGCCTTGCTTTGTAGATATCCCATCCCCCTTCCTAGTGAACACAGAGGCAAAGTACTCGTTAAATACCTCTGCCTGGTCCCTTGCCTCTTCCACCCATCTATGGACTTGCTTTACATTACTACTTCTCAATATGGGTGAGGTGCCCCTCGACACCGGGCCCGAACAAGTCTGTGCCCAGGAAGGGGACATCTACCAGCTTGTGCTGGGTATCCGCCGTAAAAGTAGAGATCCTCAGCCAGACTCTCTGACGCATAGCCAGTGCGGCCACCACAGAACGAGCGCAAATGTCGCTTAAGTCCATGGCAGTCTGGAGCTGTTGCTGTGGCCTTGATCCCAGACCTGTTTGATCATGGTCTGCAGGTCCACTGGGAGATGAGGAAGCACCTCATCAAGTAAGCCCAGAAGGGCATGCAAGAAGTGGGCCATCACAAGGGCTGAACTCGCTTGCTGAAGGCTGAGAGAGGAGGCAGCACACACCTTCCTGGCCATATGATCCAATTTCTTGGAATCCATATCGGACGGCTTGTCAACATCACCCACGTTGCCAGAGCGCCTAAAAATGGAGTTGACCATGAGTCCCTCAGCTGAGGGATGCTAAGAGAATCCCGAAAGGGAACTGGGAGGAACCGCATACTTGCGGGCCATCCAGTCCGATGGCACCGGTCAAGAGGCCAGGTGCTGCCACAGCTCCATGGCAGGACCAAGAATGGCATCTGCCACCGGGAAGACTTCCCCAGGAGAGTCTCCCCAGTCAGGGATCTCAGTAAATGGGTACCGAGCCCACTTCTGAATGGGCTCCAATGGGAGACCCATGGATTCAGAGATGAGACAGAGAAGACCCATAAAAGACGTAGGGCCCTGCTCCATTGACAGATCCTCGACCAACTCCAAGTCCACCAGATGGGAGTGCAAGGAGGAGCCCTCCAATTCCAAGGATTTATGGAAAAGAGGGCCACTGCCAGAGTCCCCACTGACCCTCCAGGGATGGTCAGGGGTACCGGTGATGGACAGCCGATGGGTAAGACCCGAGGCCGGGCGGGCTTCCTAGGTCGGAGTGCCGGATTTCAGCTGTTTCGGTGACGGCTCCAACAAAATCGGCGGAGAGGCTGGGGGAGGCTGAGCCAGGACCTAACGGGTCTCTTCCTGCCAAGGCGGAGATGGCTGCGGCCTCTGTGGCAAAAGCCAAGTGATGGCTGGGGACGAAGCCAGAATGGGCTTTACCCCGGTGAGAGTAGCTGTTGCCACATTAAGTCTTTGCAGTGCCAACGCAGCTTGCACCGGAGCCTCTCCTCATCCAAGGAGGAGAAATAGCGGCAGCACCGCTTACCCAAGCGTGAAGAGCACGAGCATCAACGTGGTGCTAGACTCTGGGTTCCAAGAGCGGCACCGCGACCTCAACCATCGGGGCCACCAATGGTGGATATCAGAGGTGGCCAGCGATAGCCGGGTCCCCTCCTGGTCCACAGACTCTAGGTTGAGAGGAGGCAGATGAGCAGACTGGTCTGTCCCTCCCTGAGTGAGTGGTAGGACCAGAGTCCTAGAAAGGGAGGTATCAGCCTCTTTCGATGACAACGGATTGAGACCTGCGTCTTGACCAACTGGCCTGATGGGGAGATCGTGGGGCCGGCAGCCTGAGCCAAAGAATCGACCAAAGTCGGAACCTCCAGAGAAGCGCAGGAATAGGAGGCCCGAGAGCTCTCTGGATCCCACGAACTTCGGTGAGACCGTTTCTTGGTCTCTTTTTTAGACTAGGATTTAGACTTAGTGCCTGAAGGACCCCACCCATGGGTGGGAAGGGCCTGGCACAAATCTTTAAATGCCCCTGTGAAGGAGGCACCCAAGGAGAGCAGCAAAAAGGCCGAAGCCAAGGAAGTGTGATCTGCAACCTGGGCCGCGGCCTCCTCAAATGCCGCAAGCTGTTCCGCGGACCCCGCAGCTACAGAGACCACCTGACGAGCATCCTTTGATTTAACGGGTAGATCCCGATCATCCGGACGACCCAGAAGCAGGCAGGCATGGCTATCCTCCAACATGGACGTATGGAAAGTGTGACACAGGCCACATGCCTGGGGATCATGCTCATGGCCCAGGCAGTAGGCGTACATGGTGTGCAGGTCTGTCCAAGAGATCTGTCCTCAGGCACATTTTTAAAATCCGGGTGCCAACTTGCCATCATCCATACTGGAGACTGGGAGGAATAGCCTGAAGACAATGTTTTTGAAGAATTACGAAGTTTAATAAGCAAAGGGCCTTCTCAGTGTGAGAGCATTAAGGAGGGAACCCTCTTCCAGCGGAAAGGAAGATCTGACGTCACAGAGCACTGTCGAGGGAGTTACCACCCGGGTGGGTGGGAGGAGCCAGCTTGAAGACATTCCAGCAAGCCTTAAACGGGGAACACTGCCAGAAGTGTGGACTGAACATCACATCTACGTCCCTAGAACCTATGATGTCACTGTCACATTGTTAACATGCAGTGGAGGGACTAGAGATAGATATGTCAGCTGCCAGGTTGACAGCTAGTCCACACATGCAGCACAATATCATCATATAAAATGCTTTCTAACAAGCAAAAAGAAAAATATTTCAGAAATAAAGTTTCAACTGACTACGTCTTAAAATTTGTATAATTTTCCTGTCTGTCTGATTCCACTAGCTCTTTAAGTGTTGCAAGGGGTGTCACTTATTGAAAAACAGTGTGTTCCTGTGCTCTTTGGGGCTGACAGAACTACCCAGCTTAGTTTCTTGGTTCTCTGGCCCAAACAGAAAGTACAGTTGCATAAGAACTTGCCGTAACAGTAGATCTTCCAGAGTATCTCTTGCAGCAGGCCATAACACATGGGATATCCAGCTGTAGGCATCACTTCCTCCGGATGATTTCCTAGCAGCCTCTCCAGAGGCCTCCCCTTCCTGTCACCTGATGTGCTTTTGCACATATATAAAGGGGAAGCCCCTGATACTTCTCAGTTCAATTTTCTATCTTAGCGACCGATATGAATAGTGAATCATAGGTCTCCAATGGGAACCGAGGATAGGAAAAAAAGGCAGCAGCTCAAGGCTTTCATGAGAGGATGGAGCAAGGTACCATTCTGAAGCAGGAGAAAGGGGGAAGGTGCAAGGAGCAGCCTGGCCTGCTGCAAGAGATACTCTTGAAGATCTACTGTTACGTAAGTCCTTACGCAACTGTACTATCTTCTTCAGGCCAGTCACTTGCAGCAGGCCATAACACATGGGAAGAATCCCAAGCAGTTATAATGCCCACGAGAGGAGGAAGTGAACCACAGCAGATTAGGACAGGAGACCCGTCCAAAAGCGGCACGCTTCTTAGAAGCAAAGTCTAGACTGTAATGTTTTGTGAATGTATGTACGGTAGACCAGGTGGCGGTCTCGCAAATTTCCAAAGCCGAGATGCCTCAAAAACACGCTGTGGCGCTGAGGGTTGAGGCGCTGAATGCCACACCACCATCCATGCCGCGACCTGTCCGGAACGCACTGGCCGCCGGGGTTGGCCGGGAAGGGTTGAGAATGAGTGCCCGTGAGGTGCTCTCCTCCCTGGGTAGCATGGGAGGGTTGTCTCGATGTGCTGGTGACCCCTGTTGGAGCCTGGAGGCACTACAGCAGCCAGACACGCACGCAACCAGCGTGGACGACGCCGGCAGGGTTGTCGTGCGCCAGTGCGTCGATGTGCACCATGCAGGGAGGGAGGGAGGGAGTGGGTGGGCTCAAGAACACAGAAAACAACGGCGCTCTGGGCAGGCGACAGCACCAGTCCACCATGCCCTCTGCCGGGCCTTCCCCAACTGACCTTCCAGGTCATCCGTTCCCCAGCCCTACCCGAGCCAGAGTCAGAATTGTAAGCGTGCCCAAGAGGAGAGGGTGAGCCACCCCGGGCGGGTTAAACCAGGGGTACTGGCTTCGGTGAGGGGGAGGAGAAAGGAGGTGCAGAGGTGCGGATTGGGGAGGCTTCAGGCTGGGCAGGAAAGGACTATGTTGCCTGAGAGAGGATCCAGGGCACCGCAACCACAGGGAAAGAAAGTTAAAAAAAAAAATGCTGTGGAGGTAGCCATGCCTCTAGTGGAGTGGAGTTTCATGGAACCTGTGAGAGGTTTATCATATTTATTATATATGCACGTAATGCAGTTGGCCAACCATGTGGACAAGCACTGCTTAGAAACCCGATTGCCCAGTCGACCTGGGGCGAAAGAAACTAAAGGTTGCTCAGTCTTTCACAACTGTTCAGTGCAGAGAAGATAAAGTCTCAATGTTCTTTTCACATCGAGAGTGAGAAGCAGGGCTTCCCCTGGATTCTCAGGCTCCACAAACTCCCTTTGAGCCTATGTCTTCAGCAGAGCTTAAGTACTTGACCTGGAAAACTGTGTTCCTTGTAGCCATTACCTCTGCCAGGCGTATCAGTGAATTGCAAGCCCTGTCAGTGGAACCTGATTTTATCTCATTTCACAGGAATAAAGTGGTCCTTAAAATCAATAGAAGGTTCTTGCCCAAATTGGTTTCAGACTTCCATTTAAACCAGTCTATGTCTCTCCCTGTTTTCTTTACTGATCATTCTTCCTCAGGAAAGAGGAGGCTACACAGTTTAGATGTCAAAAGAGCCCTTAGTTACTACATAGAGCATACCAATGGTCACAGGTTTGACTCTCTCCAGTTGTTCCTCACTTATGGAGAAGTGGGAAAGGGCAAACCTGCCACCAAAAGATCTGTTGCCAGGTGGATTGTATCTTGTGTACAATTCTGCTATGAAAAACTGGGAAGAACTCCGCCCTCAGGCCTGAGGGCTCATTCCACAAGAGGTACAGCTGCTACCCTAGCTGCTGCCAGGGATATCCTCTTTTAGAAATTTGTCAAGCAGCCACCTGGAAAACGGTCCATACCTTTACCAAACATTACTCTCTGGATAGCCAGTCTAGGAGTGATGCTCGGTTTGGCACAGCAGTACTTCAGAGCCTATTCCCAAAGTAGGTTCTGTCCCCCTCCTTGACTGTACTGCTTGGTAGTCTGCAATTGTCAGAATACAGCAAGACTTTCCCCTCTCAGAACCTGTTTTTGGGAAGTGGGTGGGCAGGTGCAGTGTTGCACCCAAGGGGTGTTTTTTGTTTGCACCCTCCTCCTTTTTTGTTTGGGTGCTGATTTATGATTGTTATTTATAATTGATTGGTTTTTGGGTTTCCTGACTTGAGTCTTCCTTGGGAATCCAAAACTTTTTTCAGCCAGTTGGCTAGTAAGAATTTTTACAATTTCCACGTAGAATATTTAGTTTAGTTGGGCTCGTAAGAATCTGACGGTTTAGGTTTGAATCACTCCAGACAGAGACTTCAACCGAGCTCGAAGCATTCTATGCCCTGCATAGAAAGTTAACTCTTTATTCTCCGGGGCAGTTCAAAAGTTGGGAATCACAGCAATTGTCAGAATACAGCAAGACTTCATGTTGTTTGAAAACAAGAGTAATATCCCGAGCCTCTTTGACAGATGGGAGCTGGTTCTATGGCATGTTTCGGTAACACAGCATCTATATCTACTTGCAGTATTAGAGCATGGTCCGGAGGGTAGTGTGAGATCCGAGGAGGTAAAGGAGGAGGAGGAGGAGGAGGAGGACTGGTCAAGTCCAAGACTGTACTGGATCAGTTGAAGGATCCACAGGTCTGACATGGTCCTTTACCAACCTCAGAGGTGCAGAGAGAACCTGCTCCCGATGGCCGAGGAGGGGGTCTTCGCCTTCACGGCCGGAGACATGCCTTCAGGCCAAAGGTTGGCCCTGCTGAGGGTCAGCGGGGATATACCGGGACATCTTTGGGGCATTTCTGGGGCCTGGCAGGGGGAACTCAGCCTTGCAATTGTGAGCAGGTTGCCACTGAGTAGTTGGTTTACCCTTAGAAGAGCATCTCAAAAGGATCCCTTGTATGCAGGCTTCGCCTGAGGGTGATATAGGGTCCAAACAGACTGGAGGGTACGACCTGAGTCTGGCAGGTCTTTTAGAATGTCTTGGGTCTGTGGCTTAAAACATTTGTCCCCTTTAAAGGGAACATTAAGGATGGATTGTTGGACATCCTGCGAGAATCCGGAAACCCTTAGCCATGCATGGCGTCTGAGGCAAACACCCACAGAGGAGGCCCTAGCCGAAGAATCAATGACATCATAGGTAGCCCTGAGCTGGTGGTGGCAGCGGACAGCTACAGCAGTGGAAAGTTTCACATCAAGGTCCTCTTGAGGATGGCCAGGCGGAAGGGACAGGACCAAAGCTCAAGTGACCCTAAGTATCTCCTCCTGATATTTGAGGAGATGGCCCATACAGTTTGCAATGCGAAGGGACAAAGTAGCTGAAGCATAGACTCGCTTTCCCATGATATCCAATTTCATGGTATTCATCTGGGGGTTGAGCACTCATGTGTTGTGTTCTTGTAAATCTATCATGAACCACATTTAGAACGACAGAATCCACCTGTGGAGGTGTAGAAAGATAAGAATGTTCCACGTGGGCCCTATAAAGTCTATCTGCCTTGCAGGGAGTAGAGGGGATCTGGAATGGTTGTTGCCAGGCAGTCAACATGGCCTCCTCAAAAGCATCCACAAGGGGAGGGCGGACCAGTGTGTGGCTATCTGAAAGACCCAAGTACTTGGCAAACTTGCTTCTTAAGGCATCCTGTACCATAGTTTGGAAATACAGGTTACTCACCTGTAACAGGAGTTCTAGGAATGGTATATGTTGTTCATCCACACTTATTGGCAGGTATCCTTGCCGCTTTAAATCTTGCCGGAAGGTCTTCAAGCTGGCTCCTCCCACCCACCCAGGTGGTATAACTCTCGGCTCCGCCCCGTGACCAGATCTGCCCGTTGGAAGCCCAGCTAAAGGCTTCAGCTGAGCTGGTCAGGTGGATGTAACATACCATTCCTAGAACTCCTGTTACAGGTGAGTAACCTGTATTTCTAGGGACATGGATATGTTGTTCATCCACACTTACTGGCAGACTCTAGCAGTTCTCCGGGAGGAGGAGGCAAGACGACACCCCAATACTTACTTGGGAAAGAGAGACTGGAGAACCGAGGCCCCAAAACCAGCATCCCGGCGTGACTCAAGGTCGCATGTGGTGATGGGTAATGAAGGTGTGTGCTGACTTCCAGGTAGCAGCCCTGCAGATTTCCTGGATAGGGGCGCCCTGGAAGCAGCCACCGCTTGCAGCAGTATGGCGGGTAGAATGAGCTCTTATCCCTCTGGGAGGCTCCATGCCCCGCCAACTTATAGCAGAGATCTATGCAGGAGGTGACCACCTGCTTATCGTCCGCTTGGCTGCAGGTCTGCCAGATGCGGCTTCAGCGTAGGTGACAAACAGCTGGCTAACCTCTCCCGACTTCAGCCGTGTTATTTTGTAATAGGCGAGCGCCCTTCTAGGGTCCAGAGTATGGAGCCTATATTCGCCTCCGAGGTGTGATTGGGGTAGAACACCGCAGAGTCAACACCTGGTTAAGGTGAAACTCCCACACCACCTTCAGAAGGAATTTCGGTGGAGGCAGGACAACCTTGTCCCTGTGGAAGACCAGGTAAGGAGACCTCGATGGAAAGCGCCTGGAGCTCTCCCATCCTTCTGGCTGGACGTGATAGCCACCAAGAAGGCGGTCTCCACCGACAGGTGAGAGAGAGCACACCTTGCATAGGTTCAATGGCTTGCCCATGAGCTTTGCCAGTACCAGCAGTAGATCCCACGGAGGTGGAGGTTCTCGCACCGGGAGGGAAATGTGATCAAGGCCTTTGAAAAGCGCCAGACCACCTTCTCCTGCGCCATCGATTGCTTCCTGCCCGCGCCTGCGTAAGCAGAGATGGCTGCCAGGTGCACCCTTAGGGTCGCCGACCTAAGCCCTTGATTAGAAAGGGACCATAAATAGTCCAAGATGCTTGCCAAGGAACAGGAGGAAGGGTCCAAGCCCTTGCCCTGACACCAAATGGAAAACCTTCTCCATTTGAAGGCATAGCATTTTCTGGTCGACTCCTTACGGGACGCCTAACTACATTGAGGACCTCGCCGGAAAGACCCAAGGCCTGGAACTCTAGCCGCCAGGAACCAGGCGTCAGGTGCAGGTGAAGGTCCGGATGGAACGCCTTCCCTGATTGACTGAGAGCAGGTCCGGGCGAGCTGGAAGCTGCCAGGAGTCCTGGAGCTGAGACTGAGGAGATCTGGTACCAGAACTGGCGAGGCCAGTCTGGGGCTATCAGAATCACCTGCGCCTTGTCCCTCCTCGCTTGAGAAGCACCTTGTGGATCAGGGAAATGGGGAAGAGAAGAGGCCCGGGGTCCACTGCCTCGAGAAGGCATCCCCCTGCAGCGAGCCCTGCTGAGGGGAGCGGGCATGGAACAGCCTCAGCCTCGCTCTCCCTGGAGGCAAACAGGTCCACCTGAGGTGTGCCCAATGGGAGAACAGATGCTGTACTACCTCCGGCAGGAGAGACCACTAGTGGGATGCAGCCCCTATCCGGCTTAGGGCATCGCCAGGGTGTTGGAGGCCCTGCCACATGAATGGCTAGGAGATCCGCCTCCAGGCTGCGACGAGTGACCAAATGCAGAGAGCCTTGCATAGAAGCATGGAGCGCCCCGCCTTGGCGGTTTAGATAGTACATGGTCGGGTGTTGTCCGTCTGGACTCGGACCACTTGACCCCAGAGGAACGGAGCAAAGGCGGTGAGAGCTAGGCGGACCGCCGGAGCTCCAGCAGGTTGATGTGGCATCGGACTCTCAAGGGGACCAGAGGCTGTGAGCCGGTGTTCCCCAGATGGGCACCCCAACCCATCAGAGAGGCATCAGTCGATAGAGAGACCGCCGGCTCGGGCGGACGAACGGGATGCCCTCCTGCAAATGACCTGGAACGATCCACCACTGGAGGCTGCCACATGCCCTGTGTCACCGGCTAAGCTGGTCCAAAGGATCGCAGCGCCAGACCACTGACTGGCCAGTCCCCATTGAAGGGGACGATGTTCCAGCGGGCCCAACGACCACGCTGGTGCAGGCCGCCATGAGACCCAGGAGGCGAGGAAGTCCCGGTAGATGCAATTGCCCAACCAGAAATGATTGGGCAAAGGAGGAAAGAACCTCGGCCCTGTCCGGCTGAGCCAGCGGCCTGGCTCAGAGAGAGTCGAGCTGCCTTCCGATGAACAGAATCACCTGCTTCGCTCGAGTTCTAACTTGGCCTCGCTGGAGAAGGAGGCCCAGTTGAGAGCAGACCTGAGGGCCAGATCTCTGGACCACTCCACCTCCTGCCTGGAGGAGCTGCTATCAGCCAGTCGTCCAGGTAAGGGTACACCGGACCCCTCGGCGCCAAGGGAATGCTGTCACCACTGCCATGCATTTGGTGAAGACCCTGGAGCTGGAGACAAGCCAAGGGCATGGCTCGAACTCGAAAGGATCCTTCCGCCGAAGCGAAGGAATCTCTGGTGAGACGGACGATAGGGACATGAAAAACGCGCCCTGCAAGTCCAGAGAGCAGAACCACACGCCACGCTCCAAGGATGGTATTACCTGAGCCAGAGTGACCATCCTGGAAGGTTCGAGACCTTAGGAACTTGTTTAGGGCCGTGTAGGTCGAGAATGGGGCGCCAGCCCCCGTCTGCTTCGGAACCAGGAAGTACCTGGTCACAAACCCTGGGTCTGAGGGGGGTCCGCTACCACCCTGATCACCTCCTTTCGGAGGAGGAGAGCGATGTCGGCTCTGAAGGGTGGGGCCTGCTCGAATTCCAGAGGCAAGCCTTTTCCCACCACCTCCAGTACCCACCTGTCCGTGGTAACAGCGGACCAGGCGGAAAGGAAGTGTCGGAGCCATCCCCCCACGGCGGGAACCAGGGGTAAGGTGACGGGGATGGGGCTTACACCCCTCAGCCCGGCCACTGGGCAGGCTTGGAGGAGGGACCGCCGAGGGACCTCCTGAGCCTTTTCCTCCCTGCCTCCTGTTAGAGGAAGCCGCGGCTTGGGTTTGGGATGCCAAGGTCGAGCCTGCTGGCCCTGACGCTGCTGGGCCGGGCGTCAGCTAGGCTGACTAAAGGGCTAAGGCTGTGGTTTGCGGCCTTTGTCCTTCTGAGCGGAAGAGACCGAGTCCAAGGTAGCATTGGACTTCTCGATCCTCTGCAGGTGACCTTCCACCCCAGGGCCGAAGAGGTCAGTCCCCAAAAAGGGAACATCCGCCAACTTGTGCTGGGTATCCGAAGTAAAGGTGGATATCCTCAGCCAAGCCCGCCGACGCATAGCCACTGCGGCCGCCACCGACCTGGCACATGAGTCCCCAATATCTAAAGCAGTCTGGAGCTGCTGTTTGGCCACTGCCCTGCCCTGGTCCCGCACCTGCTTGACCGTAGTCTGCAGATCCGCGGGAAGATGAGGGATGACCTCATCCAGGGAGCCCAACAGGGCATGAGAAAAATGTGCCATGAGGACGGCCAAACTGGCCTGACGAAGGCGTCGAGAGAGGACGAGATCAGACTTTCGCCCGACATAATCCAATCTCTTAGATCTTGTCGGAGGTTTGTCCATTACCCTCATGCTATGCCGGCGCGCCGGAAAACGCTTGTCGGTAACCAACCCTCAGCAGAGGGTGCTCTCAAAACCGGACAGGGAACCGTAGGGACCGTGATATTTCTGGCCATCCTGGCCAAGGCGAGGACAGGAAGCAGGGCTGCCAAAGCTCCAAGGCCGGACCTACTCATGGCCTCGCCACTCGAAAGGCCTCCGCTGGAGAACCCTCGTCCAGAATCTCCGTGAGGGGATACCTGGTCTGCTTTGGAACGGGTTCGAGCTCATCCCGTGGACTCGAGATGAGCCGAGCAGTCCTAGGAAGGACGACGGGCTATCGCCCATTGACTGTCCTTCCTGAGGACTCCAAGTCTAGTCGCTTGGAGAAAAGGAGGAATTATCTCGACTCGACGAGTCCTCAAGAGCTGCCTCTGGCCTGAGCCACCTCCACCCGCCGAGGTCGGTCGGGAGTGAGGGTAACAGACAGCCTATGGGTAGACCCTTAGCCGACCGAGAATCCTGGTCGAGCCCCAAATAGTGGCTGTGGAGGCGAGGTTCCACCGGAATCGGTGGAGCAGCTGGTTTTGCCGAACAACCGCCTGTACAGGCTCCTCGGTAAGTCGAGGTTGTGTCGGCCGCCCGTGACAGCCACTTAATGGTCGGGAGGCATTGCGCCGGCTTATTCCCGGTCAGGAGGAACTGTTGCCACATGAGGTCCTCGCATCAGCCGACGAACTTACGCTGAGCTTCCCCGTCCGAGGAGGAGGACGAGGACGAGCGGCGACGCTGCTTACCGGCGGTGCTGAGACCGAGACCGCTTATGACGCGGGATCGGCTGGACCGCCAAGAGTCCGAGACCGAGACCGAGGCCTCGGCTTTTCCGAGGTCGGTGCGGGAAGTGTCGGCAGGAACCGCACTCCCTTCTGCCTCGGAGGGTTCATCCGAGGCCCGGAACCGGAGGCACAGGCAAGCCCATCGGGATCTCAACCTCTGGGAACCGGGAGAGGGGAGTCTCGGCTTTATAGGCTACAACCCGCCCAACGGATCGAGAAAATCTCACTTGCCGACGGGAGTCTCAGTCAACTGACCTGATGGGGACACCGTGAGACCAGTGGCTGGCCGAGTGGTCGATCAAGTTGACGGTCGGCGACTCGGGAGGACCTTTCCGGCCCCAAGAGCCGCCGACGGAGGGATTTACCTTTTGTCCTCTTTGGACCCGAAAAAGGTCCAGCAGACGCTGGCCCTTTCCCTTAGTGGAGAGGGACAGACAAAGCTCCTTAAAGGGAAGCTGTAGAAGAACCCAGGAGAGAGCGGATAAATGCCGTGGCCGAGGAAGATACGGCCCGCGCCGCCTCCTCTTCGAGGGCGATCATCTGCTCGAGCTGATCCTCACGAGCTCACCGCCGCGGACACCGCCGACCGGGCTCTTTAGACTTCACACCGAGGGAAACGCTTCAGGACGGCCCAGATGCAATCGGGCAGCACGGGTTCGAAAAATGAGGCCGGGAAAAGAAGAGCACAAGTCGCAGTCCCGGGTCGTGCCTTCCAAGGCCTAAACAGTAGACACACGTGAGTGTGGATCCGTCCGAGACATCTCTGATCTGCAGGGCATCTCTGAAAACCGGAGTCGATTGTCCATCGAGCCATGTAGGATCAAGACTGAAGTCTTTAGCAAAACTTCAAATTCGCAAAACGGAAGAAATAGGAACCAGTCTCAAACGCAGAGCGTTAAGGAGGGAACCTGAGCTTCCAAGCGGTAAGGAAGATCTGGCGTCATGGGGCGGAGCCGAAAGTTATACCACCCGGGTTGGTGGGAGGAGCCAGCTTGAAGACCTTCCGGCAAGATTTAAAGCGGCAAGGATACCTGCCAATAAGTGTGGATGAACAACATATCCATGTCCCTAGAAACCAAAGATATGTACCATAATATCTGAAATTTTAGGAAGGATCATCTGGAGGAGAACAGGGGAGGACCTCCAGGGCGTCCCCGGGTATGGAAGACGTCTCAGAGGAAGAGACTTGTGAGCCATAATCCTGATCCATTTCTTCATCCACCTCCTCCTCTAGATCCCATTCCTACAAGAATGGTTTGTCAGTCCTGGGAAGAAACCCAGGGGAGGAAGGAGAGGAACCCCGTCCGGGAGGCTAAAGAAGGACTGGAAGGGACTGAGGTAGGGACCACAGCATTCCCCAAAGGGCAAGGGGAGGATCTGGTAAGGCTTATAATAGACTGGACCAGAGCCTGGACATCCACCATGGCCAAGTGACCCCCTGAAGAGGAGGGCAATGGACTAGATGGGTACCACCGAGGGGATGGCCGGGGGCAAGGGACCCAGCCAGCTCGTTGGTATGGTGGGGTGAACACAAGACCCTAAAATAGAGGGTGGGGGAGCACTCAAAGAGGTCGCCCCCCCAAGTCATTGGAGGCGGTACCATGATCATCAACAGGCACTCCGTCGACGTGGGAGGCAGGCATGTAACTCCCATCGACGAGATGGAAAGAGAAACAAAAGGGTCCACCAACAATGAGAAACAGCCAGAATGGGTTGTCGATGGGAGCACCATCGACAGAACAGCAGATGAGCGGCTAGAGTGCCCCGTTGACAGGACGATCACTGAACGCTCAGTCGATGGAAGTACCATCGGAGCAGACGCAGCTATCGTCGACGTATGATAGCTGACCATGCAAGTTGGCAGAGGCAGCAGTGGGAGCTGCAGCACAACTGCAGATATTGACGGAGGAACGATCGAAGACCTGGAGGGGCCCACTACCACTGACAGTGGAGGAGATGGTGTGCTGTCAGTGGGACGAAGAAGATGGCGGCGCAGGGGAAACATGTTTAGACTTAGAGGACTGTTTCCGCCCGGCTCCAAGCTCCATCAACGATGAGGGTTCATGCCTCCGAGACTCCAAGGAGGAGGTTGAAGGCTTCCCTGCAGTGGAACACCGCTGCTGCTCCAAAAGTGCTACCTTCTGCTCCATGAGGTATTCCCTTAGCTGCTGGAGCCTTCGGCATTTGGTGGCCTTATTGAACCGGCAGCAGAGGAGATACTCCCTGGTGTCATGCTATGGATCAAGGCACCGAACACACACATTGTGGAACGTGATACTCCAGCCACAGGAACACTTCTGAAACAACGGTTTCGAAGACATCAGTAGATGAACTCTTAGGTGACTGTAGAACTCTTCATCGACGAAATGTAGAAAGCTGGTAACTCTTCGAGAACTTGATGTTGACTCGGTCGCGGTTGGAAAAGAACTGAGGAGTATTAGGGGAATCCCCTTTATATATGTCCAAAAGCACATCAGATAACAGGAAGGGGAGGCCCCTGGAGAGACTGCTGGGAAATCATCCGGAGGAAGTGATGCCTATGGCTGGATATCCCATGTGTTATGGCCTGCTGCAAGAGACTGGCTCGAAGAATATCTTTATTTTTTATTAGACATCACCTCACATAGCACTTACATAATATAACACACCAAATAAATGGGATCCGTCAAAAAACAGTGGATTCAATGAGCAAACTGAATTCAAAAACAATAACAAGAATCACAGTAATTCCGTTCCAGCAAATATAGGTTCAATCCACTAAGAAGAACAGGCAACCATGGTGGAATCAGGAAAACGGAGGGGGTATTATGGAGGTTGCCTGTGTATTACAATATCGTGTTGAGCCTGCCACAGACCACCTCATGAGCAGGTAGTCCGCACCCGTCAGAATCCTTGCCTCACCTGCTGACTGACTACTTCTTTGGCTTTCACCAGGTCCCTGAGGTCCTTTTCACTGCAATTGTTCGGGTCCTTGCAACAGCTCGTCGGGATCCCTTTCTGCTTGAAGTATTCTGTCCCTTCCCAGTCGGTATAGTTCGTCACACCACAACATTTCAGCTGCAATGCAAAATTAGAGAGTAAAATGCTAACCCAAAACAAGCAATGCTCTGAGCACAATTAGCAAGCTTAGCTCAAAAGAAACAGCCATCCAACCCGTATGAAAAGTCTGATTTAGCAAATTATGCCATGGAGGTGTCATTGATGGTACAGTAATTTAAAGAGTGGCCAACAACAGTAACACCGTACATGGGCGAGTACTATTGAGCGGCTCAATACAAGCGACTCAATAATACCGCTCCCATGTAGAGTGAGTGGAGAAACAGAGCACTGAAACACAGAAACATAGAATTTGATGGCACATAAGGACCGCATGGCCCACCTAGTCCGCCCATTTCCCTACCTAACGGATAAGCTGCAGATCCTAGTTAACCAACAGCTACCCCCCACTAGAACTGCCTTAAGTCTGTCCCATGCATTCTTGAATTCCCCCACTGTTTTCGACTCTACGATCTCCTCAGGAAGGCTGTTCCATGCATCTACAACCCTCTCTGTGAAGAAATACTTTCTCACATTATCTCTGAGCTGTCCCCCCCCCCATCTTCAAATTGTGCCCCCTTGTTATTGCACATCACTTTTTCTGAAAGCTGCTATCCTCTTGGACTTTGTTGATTCCCTTGAGGATTTTGAAAGTTTCTATCATGTCCCCCACTCCCTCCTTTCCTTGAGGCTATACATCTTAAGCTCCTTTAGTCTTTCTTCGTATGTGTCTGGTACAGACCCTGTCCCATTTTGGTTGTCCTCCTCTGGACAGCCTCCACCCTGTCTATGTCTTTGTGGAGATGAGGTCTCCAGAACTGTATACAGTTCTCTAGATGTGGTCTTACCAACTGTCTGTACAGAGGGCCAGCAACTTCCTGTTTTCTACTGGTGATGCCTCTCCCTATGCATCCCAGTATCCCCCCCAGCCCTCCTTACTGCCTTCTCACATTGCTGGCCCACCTTTAGCTCGTCTGATATGACTGCCCCCAGGTCCCTTTCCATTTCTGTTGTTGTCAGTATCTCACCCCCCATTGTGTATTCTTCCCCTGGGTTTTTGTTTCCCAGGTGTATTACTTTGCACTTCTTTGTGCTGAATCTAAGCTGCCATATATTTGACCATTCCTCCAACCCTGCCAAGTCCCTTTTCATCCTTTCCACCCCACCTTGCGTATCAACCCTGTTGCAGATCTTTGTGTCATCTGCAAAGAGACATACTTTCCCTTCTAGTCCCTCTGTAATGTCACTTATAAAGACATTTAAAAGGACCGGCCCCAGTACTGAACCCTGCGGTACCCCACTAGTAACCCTCCTTTCTTCACTGTGGACTCCATTTACTATTACCTGCTGTGTCCTGTTGTTCAGCCAGTGTTTTACCCAGGCTAACACCCTAGGACCCACTCCCAGGCTGACTAATTTGTTTATTAATCTTTTGTGCAGGACTGTGTCACTTGCCTTGCTAAAGTCTAGGTAGGCCATGTCCACAGCCCCTCCCTGGTCTACTACTTTGGTCACCTAGTCAAAGAAATCAATTAGATTTGTCTGATATGACCTTCCTGCTGTGAATCCATGCTGCCTTGGGTCCTGTGCCCCACTGGCCTCTAGGTACTCAACAATTCTTTCCCTCAGCAGTGATTCCATCATTTTCCCTACCACTGATGTCAAACTGACAGGTCTGTAGTGTCCTGCCTCTGTCTTGCTCCCACTTTTGTGAAGGGGAATCACATCCGCCCTCCTCCAGTCTTCAGGTACCACACCATCCTTCCATGATTTATTAAAAAGGGTAGTCAATGGTATTACTAGTTCTTCCCTTAGTCCTTTTAGAATTCTGTGGTGAATCCCATCAGGCCCGATTGCTTTATCCACCTTCACTTTTAAGAGTTCTTTCAGAAGAAAAAATTACTCACCTTAGTAATTATATTTCTTCTAATGGAGTCTTGCTGTATTCTGACAATTGCAGTGATTCTCAACCTTTGAACTGCCCCAAACAAAGAGATAACTTTCTATGCAGGGCATAGAATGCTGAGCTCGAGCTCGGTTGAAGTCTCTGTCTGGAGTGTTTTGAACTTAAACCGTCAGATTCTTACGAGCCCAACTAAACTAAAAATTCCATGTGGAAATTGTAAAAATTCTACTGGCTGAAAAAAAGTTTTGGATTCTCAAGGAAGACTCAAGTCAGGAAACCCAAAAACAAAACCCAGTATACTACAAATAATAATAATAAATAAGCACCCAAACAAAAAGGAGGAGGGTACAAGCAAAAAACACCCCTTGGGTGCAACAATGCATCTGCCCACCCACTTCCCAAAAACAGGTTCTGAGAGGGGAGGCAGGAAGGGAGGTCAGAATACAGCAAGACTCCATTAGAAAAAAGATAATTACTAAGGTGAGTAATTTTTTCTTTAAACAACATGAAGTCTTGCTGTATTCTGACAACTGCAGATTACCAAGCAGTACCGCCAAGGAGGTGGGACAGAAACTACTTTGGGAATAGGCTCTGAAGTACTGTTGTGCCAAACCGAGCATCACTCCTACCCTGGATATCCAGAGAGTAATGCTTGGTAAAGGTATGGACTGTTTTCCAGGTGGCTGCTTGACAAATTTCTAAGAGAGGGATATCCCTGGCAGCAGCCAGGGAAGCAGCTGTACCTCTTGTGGAATGAGCCATCAGGCCTGAGGGTGGAGTTCTTCCCAGTTTTTCATAGCAGAATTGTATACAAGACACAATCCACCTGGCAATAGATCCTTTGGTGGCAGGTTTGCCCTTACGCACTTCTCCATAAGTGAGGAACAACTGGAGAGAGTCAAGCCTGTGACCCTTGGTACGCTCTACGTAGTAACTAAGGGCTCTTTTGACATCTAAACTGTGTAGCCTCCTCTCTCCTGAGGAAGAATGATCAGTGAAGAAAACAGGGAGAGATACAGACTGGTTTAAATGGAAGTCTGAAACCACTTTGGGCAAGAACCTTCTATTGTTTCTAAGGACCACTTTATTCCTGTGAAATGAGATAAAATCAGGTTCCACTGGCAGGGCTTGCAATTCACGGATACGCCTGGCAGAGGTAATAGCTACCAGGAACACAGTTTTCCAAGTCAAGTATTTAAGCTCTGCTGAAGACATAGGCTCAAAGGGGGGTTGCATAAGTTGAGCAATGGAAACATTCAAATCCCAGGCAGAGGCAGAGCAGGGTCTCTAAAAGGAGGACTGGTGTGAAGCAATCCTTTAAAAAATTTACAGAACACAGGATGGGAAGATGGTGAGGAAGGCTTTCCCCACAGACAAAAACGCAAAAACAGCTGACAAGTGTACCTTGAGAGTAGCTGGTCTGAGGCCTAGGCCATTAAGATGGACCATATAATCCAGCACCGTAGGCAATTCAGCAGTGTCTGGAAAAATATGCTTTTTAGAACACCAAATGCTGAATCTTTTCCAAATGGAGTTGTAAGTCTTTCTGGTGGAGGGCTTCCAAGAAGCCTTGAGGATATCCAGAACCCCTTGGGAAAGATGCAGATCTGCAAACTCTAACTCTTCAAGAGTCATGCTTTGAGACTGAGAGACTGAAGACTGGAGTACCAAATCCTTCCCTAAGAGGATGTTAACAGGTTGTAATTCCTGGGAAGAGACAGGGGAAGATGGGACTGCTAGGGACAGCAACAGGGGGTACCAGGACTGTCTGGCCCAATCTGGAGCAATCAGAATCACCTTGCATGGTTGAGACCTTATTTTTACCAAAACTTTGAACAGGAGTGGGAAGGGGGGAAAGGCATACAGAAACTTCCCCTCCCAATTCAGGATCAGGGTATGCAGAGGGACTGAGCCCAGGACTGAAGGTCTGCAACAAAAGAGCGGGAGTTGGTGATTGTCTGGGGCTGAAAAGAGATCTATCTCTGGAATGCCCCACCTTGAAAAAATCACTTTCAACACCTGAGGGTCCAGGGACCATTCGTGATGGCCCTGAGAAATCCTGCTCAGTGCATCTGCTAGCACATTGTCCTTGCCTGGAAGGTGAACTGCTACAAGAGAGGTTTGCAGGGAATAAGCCATGGACCACAAGTGCATGGCTTCCGTGCACAAGGCCGTGGACCAAGTGCCCTCCTGCTTGTTGATGTACCACATGGTGGTGGTGGTGTCTGTTCTGACTTGAACCACCTTGTTCTGTACCTACTGTGAAAACGCTTTTAGAGCCAGAAAAACTGCCCTGAGCTCTAGAAGACTGATGTGGAGAAGGGATTCTTGGGGGGACCACAGCCCCTGGGCAGTAAGGGACCCCAGGTGGGCTCCCCAGCCCCGGCGAGAAGCATCCGTGGTAAGGACCACTGAACAAGGCTGAGCAACAAAAGGAACACCTTGTCTTAAATTGTCCTGATCCTGCCACCACTGGAGGGCTTGGATCAAGGTCAGAGTCACTGGGATCAGTTTGACAAGGAAATCCTTCTTCTGAGACCAGAAAGCTCTCAGATGGAACTGAATATCCCTCATCTGGAATCTTGCATCTTGGACCACTGCTGTTGAAGCTGCCATGAGGCCAAGAGCTGGAGGAAATGCCTTGCTGGTCGAGATACCTGAAGGCTGAAGAAGAAGCTAGTTCCATAAGAACCCTTGCCCTTTCTAGAGGAAGAAAGGCTCTTGCTCTGAGTGTGTCCAGTTCTGCCCCTATAAAGGTAAGAAACTGGACTGATTCGAGAACTAACTTGGGAAGGTTGAGAAGAAATCCTAGAGAACTGAGCACTTGCTGGGTCACTTGTAGGTGAGACTTAACTTGGTCTGGAGACTGACCCACTATTAGCCAATCATCCAGATAAGGAAAAATGGAAATCTTTTGCCTTCTTTGAAAGGCAACTACTACTGCCAGGCACTTTGTGAAAACCCTTGGGGCTGAGGTTAGGCCAAAGGGATTGCTCTGAACTGATAGTGGCCTGAGGGCAACTCGAACCTGAGGTACTTTCTGTGGGAGCACCTGATGGGAATGTGAAAGTAGGCATCTTTGAGGTCCAGGGAGGCTAGCCAGTCCCCTGGCCTTAGAGAGGGAAGGATTATTCCTAGAGTTATCATCTTGAACTTCAGTTTTAAAAGATGTTTGTTTAGCTATCTTAGGTCTAGGATGGGTCGCCACTCCCCTGTCTTTTTGGGGGTCAGGAAGTACCTGGAGTATGGTCCTTTGCCCCAGTGTAGGGTAGATACTCTCTCTATGGCTCTTAAAGCTAGAAGAGAAGAAACCTCTGCCTCTAGGGCAAGGGTTTCCGGGAGATTTGCAGGTGGAAAAGATCTGGCTCTCATCTATGGAAATTTTTTGAAGCTGAGAACCAGTCCCTGGCTTACTACTTCCAGGACCCACTCGTCTGATGTAACAGACATCCAGTCCTGGACAAAGTAAGTCAGCCTGCCCCCTACTGGAATAGGAGAATCGACCCAGGCAAGCCCATCAGGGTGTCTGCTTGGCAGGGGCTTTTGGCTGAGGAGTGGATGCAGCCCTGCTCATCCCCCTTCTGCCTCTCCCTCTGAAGAACCCCCTCTGAGAAAAGGAAGAAGAGACCTGTGCTTGGTAAAAAGGCCTGCCCCTGCCCCTAGACTGCTGCCTTTGAGGAGTTGCCTGCCTTTCCTTGGCCTGAGCACTCCTGTAAGTGGTCCTGTACTCATCCATTTTCTTCATGTAATTCTCTGTCTGCTCCCCAAACAGAGAATTACCCACTACAGGAAAATCCATGGCCTTAGCCTGGGTGTCCTGCAAGAGGCTAGTACATCTGAGCCAAGCCATCCTCCGAAGAGCCAGAGATGTAGCCATGACTCTTGATGACACATCATTAGAGTCCACAGCAGCATGGAACTGAACTTTAGATGCCTCAATCCCATCTGCAGCAACCGCCTCCAGCTCCTTGGCTAGCTGGGGGGAGGCCTGTTTAGCCAGTGCCAGTACAGTGTCCCACCTGGACTTCTGGTACCTGGCTGTATAGGCCAAGTAATTCGCCTGCCTGAGTCTCAAAGAAGATGCCATGTACTGCTTCTTTGCCATGGCATCAATCTTCCTGGAGTCCTTGTCGGGGGGGGGGGGTGTGAAGCCAAGGGAATATTTGCTTTGTCACAGGCAGCAGCCTGCACTACCCCAACATGGCTGCATTGCTGATATAAGAACTCCATATCTGAGCCTGAAAGTGTATACCTCTTGTCCATTCTTCTATCCACAGGAGGTATAGTGTTAGGAGACTTAAAGATTTTTGTGTCTGTTTCCAAAAAGATTTATGGGGGGGAAACAGACAGTCTCCTGAACTCTGGGATGTCCACCATCTCTACATGATCAGGCTCCTCTTGATCTTCCACAGCCTCTTCCATAGGAAGCTGGAGGGTTTCAGCCACCTTTCTGTAAAACAAAGTGAGAAGGGCACTCAGAAAGCCTAGGAGGGGAAACACCTGAAGGTCTGTCTGGGGAGATGTCCGGTTCCACAGGCACATCCAGACTCTCACTTACATCATCATCATCCTCAAATTCCCCTTCCTCTTCAAATTCCGGTTCATAAAAATCTTCCAAGGCATAATCTTGAACCAGGGGAACCAACCGAACTGAACCCCTGCCAGAAGGAGCCGGATCGGTCGGAACCGGACGGAGCGATTCCACAATCTGAATCGCTCTGGCTATCACTTCGGCTGTCGGAAAATGAACCTCTGGATCCGAACCGGTCGATTTGTCTTCGCGTTTTTTTTTTGTCGGAACCGATCCCTCGGAATCAGCTCTCCTTTGCCAGAAGAAGTATCGCCTTGGTCAGAAGGCACTCTTCTGGTTCGGTCAAAACTGAACCGGCTGGTCATCCGGGTCAGCGGACTTCTCGGCCTCCTTTTCCCTCAGTCTACCTAATCTCTTCTCAAGGGTAGATTTGGGAAAGTTTTTACATATTTGGCAGTCTGAATCGAGGTGGTCAAACCCCAGACAATAAACACAGGTGGTGTGGGATGGGCCTTAGCAAAGACCTCCCCACACTCACTGCAGTGTTGAAACCCAGTGGGCCCGGTTTTTTTCTTGGGTTTCTCAGACATGGCCAACCTAACCAAACTTACCCTTTTTTGGCAACCACCAGGCAAGACTCCCTTATCAGTTCCTAACCGTGTCACGGGTATTGGAAAAAAATGGTTAAAACACGCTTTTTTTAGAACCGATAAGAACCGGTAACCGCACACTAACTAAACACACAAATTTCACGAACAAATAGCCGGTTCAGCCGAACCAAGCCACACTTTTACAAGTTCCACACAGAAAAACAGAACAATTCCCATCTAGTACTCACGGCACCACAGACAGAGACTGAACCGACTATGCGGATACTTTTTTCGGTTTAAAACCGACAAAAACTGAAAACTTTCACCGACTTTCGAACCGAGCTGAAGGAGAACTCTCCGGAGCGACCGTTCAGTGAGGCGGAGTAAAGAATCTGACGGTTTAAGTTCAAAACATTCCAGACAGAGACTTCAACCGAGCTCGAGCTCAGCATTCTATGCCCTGCATAGAAAGTTAGCTCTATGTTCTCTGGGGCAGTTCAAAGGTTGGGAATCACTGCAGTTGTCAGAATACAGCAAGACTTCATGTTGTTTGAACCCTTTCTTCTGTGAAAGGACTAATATCAACCCCCCCCATCCAGAGTGCTTCTATTGACTGGATTAGGTATCTCCCCCTGCTTTTCCACTGTGAATACTGAACTGAAGTATTCGTTCAGTATCCCTGCTTTTTCACTGTCGCTCTCTGCCCAACCACCTTCCTCTTTATTCAGCCTCAGCATCCCTGCCTTAGTCTTTCTTTGCTCCCTAATGTACCTATAAAAGGTTTTATCCCCCTTCTTAACCGAGTTGGCTATCTTTTCCTTGGTTTGGGCCTTTGCTATTCTGACTGCTTTCCCCGCTTCCTTCTGCTTTAACTAGTACAGTTCTCTATCTTGCTAGTTCTGTGTTTCCTTATACTTCCTAAATGGTATCTCTTTCTCCCTTACCTTCCCCGCTGCTTCTTTTGAGAACCACAGAGGTTTCTTCTTTAATTTTGATTTATTTGCGTCACACAAAGGCTTGTTGCCTCTGTGATGGCGGTTTTAATGCTTCCCCATTGTTGCTCCACCCCACCTTCTTGCCTGTTTGCTAGTGCTTATCTGAGGCACTCTCACATTTTGACAAAATCAGCCCTCCTGAAGTTCAGTACCTTCGTTTTTGTGTGGCTTGACTCTACAGCTAAGTTAATCGTGAACCACACTGTTTGGTGGTCGCTTGTTCCCAGATGGCTACCTACTTCAAGATCAGAGATCCTCTCTCCATCCCCAGTTAAGAGTACCAGGTCTAAGACTGCTCCCTCCTGAGTGGGTTCCAAAACTAGCTGTCTGAGGCATGCCTCCTGTAGGGCATCGAGAATGACCCTGCTCTTGGATGTGGCTGCAGCAAAGGTGCTCCAGTTAACATCTGGCATATTCAGGTCTCCCATCAGCAATACCTCCCCTTTCTCTGCCATCCCAAGGATGCCGTCTATCATTTCCTTGTCTATTTCCTCCCCCTGAGACGGGAGGTCTGTATACAACTCCTGTGCGGATTGTGGCGTTATTTCCAGACTCCAGGATGACCCACAGTGCCTCCTCTCCTCCCTGTTTACCCTTTAGTTATTTTGCTTTGATCCCTTCCCTTACATAGAGAGCTACTCCTCCTCCTCCTCCTCTTCCCTCCCTGTCCCTCCTGTAGATTGTGTACCCTGGTATGTTGACATCCCAGTCATGGTTCTCTGTGTACCATGTTTCTGTGACTGCTACAATATCCAGGAATCCCTCTTCCATCAAGGCCATCATTTCGGGGAGCTTTTTATCTAGACTACGGGCATTGGTACTCACTACCCTCCATTTTTTATGGCTTTATTTCTTTTGTCCCTTCCTGTCCTTACTGCCTTTGTCTTTTCTTCATTTACACCTGCCCTTCTCCCTATTGACTGCTCTATCTTGGTGTTTACCTCACTAACTACCCTGATTTTGGGGGGGACTAAGATTTCCCTTCTCCTTTTCAGTGCCCCCCCCCCCTCCTAGTTTAAATGCTTACCAATTAAGCATTTAAACCAATCACCTAGGATCCTGGTTCCCCTCCTGGATAGATGCAGACCATCGCTCCTGCATAGGCCTGCATCCCCCAGGTGGAGCCCCAGTCCCCAATGAAGCCAAATCCCTGAGCTCTGCACCAGTTTTTCAACCAGTCATGGTGCAGAGTACCCTAGCCTCATCCATGCCATAGACCGGTAGCACTTCCAAGAAAGTTACCATGTGTGCTACTTGTCTAAGGCCCCTCCCCAACTCCACAAACTCCTGTTGCACTGATCTGATCCCATTCTCAGCCAGGTCATTCATCCCTAGGTGGATAATGACATCCAGCTCCCTCCCCTGCAGCTGCTGCCACGATCCTGAGGATCGTTTCCTGTCCCTCCAAGCCATGGCGCCAGGCAGGCCCTTACCTCCCTTTCCCTCCCTCCCCCAGTTCTACCCCCTAACAAATGAGTCCCCACCAGGAGTTGCTTCCTTCCCATGTGGGGTCCTGTGCAACCCTGCAGTGGGTCTACACTGTGGAGGTTCCCAGCATCCTCCTTGGTCTCCACTGAGGTGCCTCCACAGAGGAACCATGCTCTGCCAGAGTGGCAATGAACTGTGAGAGGCACAACTGGAGGGATGTGCCTCTGTTCCACCACCCTCACCCTCCCTGAGCCCACCATGGTCCAACCATTTCTCTTTCTTGGCAACCTCTGAGGTAGTGGCGGTGGCCTGGGTGGTCTGGGTGGGGGAGCAGGTTTCCCGAATCCTTGCCAGGTCAGCATGGAGATGAACAACCTCCTCCCTCAGACCAGACAGGTGCCTGCAAACAGGGCAGCAACGCAGTCTCCAGAATGTCTCCAGGAAGACTGCTGCTCCACAGCCAGTGCATTGCACCACTCCCCACATGTCTGTGTCCCTTCCTGCTACAGATGCTTTTCTTTTGTTGTTTTTTTTTGTTGTTGTTCTTGTTTTAGTGTGAGTAAGCTTGTGAGTGTCTCTACCCCATATTCAGTGTGCTGTGCCTTTATGGACATGAACAGGTGTATGTTGTTAGCAGTTTAAAGGAAGGGATGTCAGAACCCCCACTATAAAGGAAGTTATGTGCTTGGGGTGAGGGGTACGGTGGGTGGGAGAAAACCTATGCCGTCTAGAAACAATCAACTACAACTCTGACCCTCCACGCCAGGGAGTGCCTTCCTTCCTTTCAGACACCTATTTCACAGAGGTTAAGTGCCAGGTCTAGTCATAAATGACTGCAAATATCTCCCAGCTACAGTTCCTCCCCGACAAATTAAAGTTAAAACTAAGCAAAGTCAACCACAAAAACAAAATCAATACTGAGGGATATGCGCTACACTCGTGAGAAAGGGGATAAAAAAATGGATTTGGCCGAGCTCTGCCGAGCTGGCCGTGTGGCACAGTGGCTTGAGCCACTGCACCTGGAGCCTGTGGTGCCAGGTTCGGATCCCGGTGCAGGTAGAAATTTTGCTTCCAAGGGGAGTTGCTATATTTTCCTAAGTCCACTCCCCCTGGAGTTTAGAATCCTAATTTTGGGGTGTGCAGGGAGGGCTTGCCCCCCACATAAAAAAGTTCATTATTTTGTTTATTTTTCTTGAAATTTGCGACGGTTGGTGTTATGCGGTTTGCCCTTTTGATGTTGGGCGGTTTTTGTCTCGCTTTTATGTGATCAGCGGTCTTATGCACTCGCTGTTATCACATAAAACTCTAACATACTAACATACTAAAATGCCAGCAGAATAGGCCTAACAGTCTTTCGTGTCTGTTCGTTTGGTCAGCCCCCACCCTGGGACCTGACCTTGCTGCCCCCCTCGCCTTCTCTGGCTTCTCCCTTCTCAGTTCCGGATATTCTCGTTGCACTGGATCTTGCTTCCAGAACCCTTCCCCTGTACCTGTCCCACCCCCTCTTGAACCCCTCCACTGTCTCTGCCTCCACCAGCCCCCTGGGCAGCGCATTCCATGGCTCTACCACCCTCTCAGTGAAGCAGCACCTCCTGCTTTCTCCCCTGAATCTTCCCCCCCTCCAGCTTCCACCCATGCCCTCTAACTGCCCCCTCCTTCTTCCTTCGAAGCACCCTGACTGCTCCTCCCCTATTTACCCCCTTCATGTACCTGAAGACCTCTATCATGTCCCCCCGGTCCCTTCTCTCTTCCAATGTGTACATATTTAGCTCTTTGAGCCTCTCCCCATAGGTCCTGTCCCCCAAGCCCCAAATCATTTTGGATGCCCTCCTCTGGACCCTCTCCAGGAGTTTAATGTCCTCTTTAAGTGTGGCCTCCAAAACAGCACACAGTACTCGAGGTGTGGCCTCATCAAGCAGTTATACAGAGGGAGTATCTCCTTCTGGAGATGATCCCCCTAGCAATGCATCCCAGCATCCTGTTGGCCTTGGCTGCTGCCCTCCTACAAGTCTCCGAGTTGTTCATCTTGACATCCACCACCACCCCCAAGTCCCTCTCAGCCATTGAGACTTGTAGCATTCCACCCCCCCCGGGTGTACACCTGGCCCGGGTTTCTGGCCCCCAGGTGCAGTACCTTACATTTCCCTGCATTGAACCACAGCTTTCACTTTCTAGACCATCTTTCCAGAGCCTCCAAGTCGCCCTGTAGGGCCACCCTCCCCTCCTCCCCATCACCACCGCCCCCATTGTTGAGTCAACCGCAAAGAGACTCATCTCACTCCTGATACCTGTCCTTATGTCAGAGATGTAGGCGTTGAACAGATGGGGCCCAAGGACTGATCCCAATGGGACTCCACTAATGACCCTCCTTGGGGATGAGACTATCCCGCCAAGTCCTGGAGCCAACTGTCTATCCATCTGATCATCTGGTTCCCCACCCCATTTCTCCCAGCTTATCCAACAGGCCCTCGTGAGGAACAGCGTCAAATGCCTTGCTGAAGTCTAGAAAGAGGACGTCCACTGGTCTACCCAGGTCCAAGGCACTCGTCACCCAGTCATAGAACTCCACAAGGTTTGTCTGACACGATTTCCCTGGGACGAATCCATGCTGTCTATCGTCCAGGCACCCTGACTTTTCCAGGTCGCCCCCTAGCCTCTCCTTGACAATGCCCTCCATCCTCCTCCTAACAACAGAATATTTCTGAAAAACATAATACAGTGGATCCCACTTCAATGCAATTTGTTTAAATGTAATTTCCTGGTAAGTGCATTCTTTTTTCAATTTTTTACATAAGAATTCTATGTTCAAAATTGCATTTTAAAGCACAATGGTTAAGTGCAAATGTTGACTAAATGCACATTTTCACACTAGCAGTACACCTTTAAACCTGTTAATCGGGTTCCCGGTAAGCGCATGAGGTGCTAGCAGGTACAACTGTTACCTGTACTTAACTGGCAGTTACCAGCTCACCAGAAGGGAGGCAAAGACAATGGAGATAAAATCACTGACACACCCTGCCCAATGTATTGCCTGTACACTGGGAAGGAAACTACTTGCTAAGAAAATAAATTCCCAGATGTGCCTTAAACGATTAAGAATAGCCCTCATTTTACACAATTGTGGTGCACATCCCAGTGTAACCATGTCCAACATAAAGCTGATTTTATCCTCCAAAACCGATCTACAGTGAAGTACTGGGGTTAAAGATGGAGGAACGGGATGACAATGCAACACCAGGCAATGGAAAACAATCAACAGTTTTGTCACAGCCTGTGAGAATCGTGATTTTTCTATCTCATTCGAGTTAAAGCACTATATACATCAACACACTGTAGACAATGGTAGGCAAAGTAAAATGACTATTTCCAGCTATAAATTAATACAAATGATCTCCTGTATAAAAAACTGCTATTCAAATAATATAACTTATTAACAGTATGAACAGTCTTTGCAGGTAAAGGCTCAAATCGAGGAAACACTAGCACGAACAGTAAAAGAAGGGGACAAGACTTTCCATAGATACATTAGTGAAAGGATAAAGTCCAGAGGGGGAATTGCTAAGATCAAAGGGGATAAGGGGGAGTGTGTGGAGGAGGACCAAGGAAAAGCAACTATCCTAAATAGATACTTTTGCTCAGTATTTACTGAGGAAAATGTAGGGCAGGGCCCACAGCTCAGCACCATGGACACAGTGGGGAGGAAGATATACACAAGTCTCTTCATAAAAGAAAGGGTCCTACAAGAGCTCACTAAGCTCAGGGTGGACAAGGCAATATAACCTGATGGCATACATCCCAGGATACTAAAGGAACTAAGGGTGGAACTAGCAAAACCATTACCAGAACTATTTAGTAAGTCTCTGAGCACAGGAGAGGTCCTAGAAGACTGGAGAAGGGCTCATGTGATCCCGCTCTACAAGAGTGGCGTCAGGGAACTACAGACCAGTCAGTCTTACCTCAGTAGTGGGCAAGATTATGGAGGCACTCCTTAAGGATAGGATAGTGCAACACTTGGAATCCACAGGAGCACAGGATCCAAGCCAGCATGGGTTTACAACAGGAAGGTCCTGCCAAATGAATCTCATAGATTTCTTTGACTGGGTAACCAGAGCAGTGGACCAAGAGGGTACAGCTGATGTCACCTACCTTGACTTCAGCAAAGCTTTCGATACTGTTCCACATAGAAGATTGATTAATAAGCTGGGTAGGCTCGGGTGAGTCAGAGGTTGATCAACTAAGTGGCAAACTGGTTGGCAGGCAGAAAACACAGCGTGGTGGTAAACGGTACACAATCAGAAGAGATGCAAGTTACAAGTGGGGTACCTCAGAGATCAGTCCTGGGTCCAGTCCTCTTCAATATCTCCATCAGTGACATTGCAGATGGACTGGAGGATAAGGTTTGCCTGTTTGCAGATGACACCAAGATCTGCAACAGAGTAGATTATTCAGATGGGGTGGGCAGAATGAGAAGAGAACTGGAAAAACTGGCAAAGTAGTCGGAAGAGTGGCAACTGGGGTTTAATCAAAGAAGTGCAAGATCACGTACGTACGGAAAAAAGACCCTGAAGCTACCTAAAGTCTGGGAGGGCAGTTGCTGGCAATCACAAGAGAAGGGAAACTCGGGCTTCATCATCATAGATGACCTGAAATCATCCAAGCAGACCACTAAAGCAGTAGGTGAGGCTAGACAGATGTTGGGGTGTATTAGTAGGGGTATCACAAGTCGTAAGAGGGAGGTAATAATCCCTCTTTACAAGACACTGGTTAGGCCCCATCTGGGGTACTGCGTGCAGTACTGGAGGCCGCACTGCACAAGGACATTAAAGAAATGGAGGCAATCCAGAGAAGGGCAACCAAAATGGTGCCAGGACTGCATCAGAAAACATATGAGGACGGATTAACGGAGCTCAATATGTATACCCTAGAGCAAAGGAGGGAGAGAGGTGATATGATCGAAACATTCAAGCATCTTAAGGGCATTAACAAGGGGAAAAAGTCTAACATGTTTCAATATAAGAAAAATAGCAGGACAAGAGGACACAGCATGAGATCAGAGGGAAGCCGATTAAGGGGTAATGTGAGGAAGTTCTTTTTCACAGAAAGGGTGGTGGACGCATGAAATGGCCTACCTCAGGAAGTGCTAGATATGAATACAGTGCAGGGCTTCAAACAGGCATGGGATAGGCATAAGGGAGCAATACAGATGAGTATGAATAGATAGGCCATTGACAGAGTAAAGGCCTATGGCACATTCATAAGGTAGAAAAAATGGTCAGAGTGGATGGGCCTTGTGGTCTTTATCTGCTGTCAACTTCTATGTTTCTATGTTTGTGTCTTTGCCTCTTTTTACTCAGCATTCCCTATACTTTTAATGTAATTCTGGATTAATGTAAATTCCACTTAGGCACATTTTGCCTTAACAAAATGGGTGAGGACTTAAGTGGAATCCACTGTATTCAGACACAATTAGTTTATATTTCACATTAGCTCTGTATTTTCCTCCCTATTATTTATATATTTTTTCATTGCTTTATTTCCCCAGCATAGCCCAGCTGCGATACAATATCTTGTTTTCTGTAAGGTCCTGCTTCTACTCATTTTTATAACTAGGTGGACTAAAGAACAATGTAGGCACAGTAACCTGGCCGAGGTCACACACAGAGGATCTAGCTCTAGCAGGGTCTGAACATGTGATCTCCCAGTTCCCAAGCCAGTGCTCAAACCACTAGACTACACTGTCTCCCGATGATCTATTACTAAGGTAATTTGTGTGAAATCAAGATCTTTGTTTCTTCAGAATTCATCTGCTCTTGCTCACTCCCACACCTGAGGTCAGCCCTGCTTAGACTGCTGTTTACTGGCCTATTTCAGTACCTTCAAAGGAAATCCATCTAAAACTGACATGGTATACAATAACAGGGAGGAGCCCGCCAAGATACAACACAAAATACTGCGTAATTCTGCACAGTTACTATAAGAAATTTCAATTTTCATGACAATCCCTTTTGTCATGTCATATCATATCATGTCATGTCATCTGTGACACTGTGTTGCAAACTGGCAGGCACCACACTATGTTGTTCTCCCCTCAGGGTTAATCGCCTTACCCATTACTGTTTGCTGTACACTGGTTTGTGTTGACTATCTCCCACCCTCCTTTATGCTGGCAGCTTTACAGATAAAAATGCTCCATTCCCTGGAAGCATTCTGCTTGACAGAATTGCTCCACCGTCACTCCAGTACTTTTAATTTACTTTAATGTTTTACCAGGAAAGGCATACTGAGCAGTGAATGCTCGTTTCCATATGTGTCTTGGGGAGAGGAGAATAGGGATAAATAGCAAAGGTACAAAGGAGGTACACTGTCAAAATACAGTAATACAAATAATACATACAGTATAAAGTAACATATACAATATAAATTGGATGACGAGAAGTACAGTAAGCTACAGACAAATTAAAGCAGAACAGACATTTTGAGTCAAATATAATAATCATATCAAAATGCATGGGTTAAGTAAGTAATAAGACACGACAGGGTGTGCATAAAACATATTTTACGTACACCTAGAGGCGTTGTAAGACACAAGGCCTTGGCCCAGTGCGTTCAGTCCCTCGGTGTGAGTAAAATATTTTATACGCACACCCCTGGAGTGTCTTATTGCGCTTATGAAATGACTCACTTAAGTTGTATAATGAAAAAAGACAAAGAACCTCTGTGCGTAAACACTGAGGCAAGGGTTACCCCAAAGGGCATTTGGCTGGGAAGCCAAGTTTCAAGAAAATACAAAATCACACACGCCCCCACAATGCAAAGCATCACGGGCTGCATATACAAATCACCACAGAATGTTATGCTGGTCAACTTTTAAGCAGAATTGCATGGTGCCAAAAGGCCTCTCACACAGTTTGCAAAGGGTGCTAACAGAAGACATAGACACGTGTTTCGTCTTACCAGGACTCATCAGTATGCCTCGTCTGTTTGACAACCCAGTGGAATGGACCAGCTACCCCTAAGGCAGTGTGCCTATGTCTTCTGTTAGCACCCTTTGCAAACTGTGTGAGAGGCCTTTTGGCACCATGCAATTCTGCTTAAAGTTGGACTAGCATAACATTCTGTGGTGATTTGCATATGCAGCCCATGATGCTTTGCATTGTGGGGGCATGTGTGATTTTATAATGAAAAAATACACAAACGTTTTAAAATTGCTTGAAACCATTTATTTAACTAGATAACCTTACGCATGAGGAAAAATAGTCCCTTGAAAGGGGAAGGGCTTGACTGATGTGCATGTCATAGCAGTGGAATTAATCGGTATTTCTGTACTCACTGTGTTGCTTTCAATTGTATTCTCAGGGTCATCATTGAAAGAATCACGGAAGATCTGCTCATGCTCGTCTTCAGTGAAAGTTAGGTCAAAACTAACACTGTTGATGTCCGACATGGCAAACGATGTGAGTATTCACTTTGGCAGGGGAAAAACAATGGCTGACAATCGCTTTGCCAACATTCTATTATACAGATCAATGGGCAGTGATCGGTACTATTTGGTGGGATTTATTTTTCATTGTGTGTGCCTGTTTGCTAGGGAGGGGAGGGAGAGAGACCAGTAGAGGTTGCAGTGATGGGTATGGGGAGGGCAGTCAAGAGCGAAACAGCATAAGGAATGGAAGAGAGAGAGTCCAGCCTGGTTAGGGAAGATTGGGGAGCGGCACTGTAGACTACATCAACATAATCAACTCTAGGGAGGATCATTTTCTGGATCAGTGCATGGTGAGCCAGTAGTAGGATTCAACCACGATTCCTGTATAGAGCATCCAGTCTGGGGAGCAACGTTTTGTGGATGGCATCAATGTGTCCAGAGAAGTTAAGGTTCTGGTCAAGTCAGACCCCAAGATAGCTAAAGGAGGAGCTGTCCTTGAGCAAAGTCCCATCAAGGATGTGGAAGGCGGGGAGGGATGGGATATACGAACATACGAATATATAAAATTTGCCAGCAGATAAAGGCCTAGAGGTCTATCAAGTCTGCTCGAATGTGCAGCTAGCACCCCTTATTCTGCAGCTGCCCCTCCCTTCCACCCTTCCCCTTCATTAACCCTCCCCCTTGTCCTGTCCCATCCTCATTTGAAGCAGTCCACTGTTCTACTGCATACCACTTCAGCAGGTAACGCATTCCACCCAGCCACCACCCTCTTTGTAAAAAAGTGTCTTCTCATCTCCCTCCTGAACCTTCCTCACTCCAGTCTCATATCATGGCCCCTAGTGGCCCTCCCCTCCCTTACTTTGAACAGTCCCTCTGTACCCATCTTGTTTATTCCTTTCATGTATTTAAAGGTTTCAATCATGTCTCCTGTCTCTCCTCTCCTTCAGTGAGTACATGTTCAACTCCTTCAACCTCCTCTCGTGTGATAAGTCCCCAGCCCCTTGATCATCTTTGACGCCTCCGCGCTACCCCTCCAGTAACTTAATGTCCCTCTTCAGATACGGACGCCAGTACTGCACGCAGTACCCAGGTGGTCTAACTAATGACCTATACAGTGGCAGAATCACCTCCCTCCCGAGGATATACTCCTTGCAATACAACCCAGCATTTTGTTGGCCTTGCAGCTGCCTTCCCACATTGTGCCGAGTTGTTCATTGACCCTGTAATGAGCACACCCAGTCCTTCTCCTCCTCTGTCTGGGCTAGCTGCACTCCCCCTAGCTGGTAACTCCTCCTTGGGTTCTTCATCCCAAAATGCAGCACCCTGTACTTTTTGGCATTAAAGCCCAGTTGCCAGGTGTCTGACCACGGTTCAAGCTTTGCCAGATCATCCTGCAACCCCTGCCATCCCCCTAGGTCATCCACCACCGCGCTACCTTGGTATCATCAGCAAACAGACTGATCTTGCTCTTGATGTCCAATGATATGTCTGCAATGAATGTCCCAAACAACACTGGTCCCAACACTTGAGCCCTGTGGAACACCGCTCATCACTGCCCTTGGGTGTGAGAGCTCTCCACCCACCACCACCCTCTGTTGCCTTCCCTGCAGCCAGTTTCCTACCCATTTCACCAGCTTTGCACCCGCCCTGTGCCTACTAACTTCCTTCCCAGCTGCCTCCATGTGGGCACTGAGTCGAATGCCTACTGAAGTCCAGATACAGGACATCCACTGCATGGCCCTTATCCAGTTGCCTAGTTACCCAGTCATAGAACTCGACCAGGTTGTTTGGCAGGATCTGCCATGTATGAAGCCATGCTGTCTGCTGTCCTGTAGTCCTTTGGCCTCTAGGAGGGCCACCAGCCTCTCCTTCAGGATAATCTCCATTAGCTTACCCACGATGGATGTGAGGCTCACTGGTCTGTAGTTTCCCGGTTCATCCTTGGGGCCACTCTTGTGGAGGGGCACCACATGAGCCATCCTCCAGTCCTGAGGTACACACCCCGAATGTAGTGAGGCATTAAATAGGTCTGCCAAAGGTCCTGCAAGGACCTCTGCCAGCTCCTTCAGTACCCTGGGGTGGATGCCATCTGGGCCTGGCACCTTGTCCACCCTCAGTGCCTTCAAACCCTCTGAACTCTGCTCCATGATTTCCCATCTGTCACCACTCCCCCGTCTGCCATTTCTCACCCCTTGGGTGTCACCCTCTTCTTTAGTAAATACTGAGCAGAAGTACTCATTTAGTGCTTCCGCCTTATCGCACCCTGCTTCCACCCAACCCCTCTTCCTAATCTTTACTATGTGGTCCTTACAGCTCCTTTTCTCCCTGATGTACTTAAAGAAGTCCTTCTCCCCCTTCTTAATGCCTTGTGCCAGCCTGAGTTCCGTAGATGTTTTGGCTCCCCTTACTGCCCTTGTCACCTCCTTCGATTCTGTCAAGTATCCCTCCCTGTCCTCCCCTCTCCCTGTTTTCTTGTACTCCCTAAAGGCAGCTCTTTTCCTCCTTACCTTTTCCATGACCTCCTTGCTCAACCAGATCGGTTTCTTAGCCCTAGCCTTCTTGCTCTGGGCTTTGCAGCAGGTTTTGGTTGCCTCCACTATCCCCAGCTTTATGAGCTCCCACCTCTGGTTAGTGTCCATACTAGATTGAATTCTGGCCAGGCACCCTTTTACCACTTCCCCCATCCTCCCAAAGTCGGCCCTCCTGAAGTCCAGCACTATTGTGCCAGATTCCACTCCTTCCTTGCCCATATCCAATGTGAGCCAGTGTGGTCACTCCCTGACAGCGGTTCCTCCACTGTAAGTTCTCTCACAAAGTCCCCATTTGCCAGCACAAGGTCAAGGGTATTTCCTAACCTGGTTGGTTCACTGACCATTTGCAGCAGGAAGCTGTCCTGGAAGGCATCCAGCAGTACCTGCTCCTTCTGTTCCTGGTTGTTGGGGTGCTCAGTCCACTCCTGGCATGTTGAAGTCCCCCACAATCACCACACTTCCCTTCTCGCAGGTCCTCCTGATCTGTCCTGCAAGTTCCTGCCTAACTCCTCCGCCTGAGATGGTGGCCTGTACACCACCCCATTCTAAGAATCCTATTCTTGAATCCTGGATTTGCATCCAAAGTGATCCGACTACCCGCCTCCCCTTCCTCCCTTACACACTTCAGTCCTTCCTTCATATAGTGCCACATCCTCCTTTCCCAATCACTCTGTCCCTCACAAATAATCTGTACTCTGGTACAGACAGGTCCCAGTCATTGTATTGGGTGGCCCATGTTTCGTGATGACTGCAATGTCCACCTCTCCCTCTGCCATGAGAACCTGTAACTCTGCAGTTTTCCTCCCAAGGCTCCTAGCATTAAGGGTAACCACCTTCCACCCTTCCCCCATCCTGCCCTCCTTTCCTAGCATCACCAACAGTACTTGCCATTTGTCCTTTGTCACTGTTATGGGGGGGTAAGCTCATATGGTTTCCCAACCTGTGGTCTCTGCATATCTCTTCCCCAACTGCCACCCCCCACTCCTAGTTTAAATTCCCAACTTCCTCTATGTACTCCTCCATCCTCTGTTTCAACACTTTCTTTCCCTCCTCACTCAAGTGTAGTCTGTCCTTGGCATAGAGACTACTGTCCTCCCAGGTCCCTCCCCACCCCTCCACCCCAACAGCCCATACCCTTTAACACAACACCAGATTCTTAGCCATCCGTTAAATTCCTCTATTCTCAGCTTTCTTGTTGTGCTTGCCTTTGGCACAGAAAGTATCTCTGAAAAAGTTACTGATCTTTCCTGCCCTCACATAATTGTGCTAGTTCCTCAAACCCTCTGGACTGTATCTACTGTCTGTCAGCCAGGTCGCTTTGTCCTAAGATGTTAATTAAATGAGGCTTGTCCCTACACCTTCTAGCATATTTCAGAACAGACTGTCCCACCCTTTCCGCTGTCATTCCTGGCATGGCCTCCACCCAAATGCGACTATGCCTCTCCCCTTGCTACCCACCCCACAACTCCTCTTAGTATTGGGTCCCTCAGCACTAAGATTCCACCCTCTTATTCCTGCTTGCTTCCATTCATCTCCTCTCTCATTTCCAGCTCCTCTTCTTCCTCCTGCACATTATTTCCCCTTTACCCCAGCTGCAATTCTCCCAGCAGAACTTCGCCCGCCCAGTTTGGTCCAGGCATTTATCAATTACTCCTCTAATTTCATCATTTCCTCCTCCACCTTCTTCCTCTCTAGCAGTGCACAACTATTTTCTGAAGGCCCTTCACAAATGCCCGCCTCTCTCTTCATAGTAACCTGTTCTCTCCTTTCCACTCCATGACTTTTGCCACTTCTTCGCCTCCCTCCCAAGTCCCTATCTCCTCCTTCCATTTGTCTTTTGTCTCCTGACCTGGTTTCCGCAATTGTTCTTCCTGGCCTGGACCCTTTGTCTCTGCTTCCCTCTTCTGACCCTCTCTCACCACTGTTGGCTTAAATCGCTCTCCTCATCTCCCTTCTTCCTCCCTCCAGTATTGGGCTAAACCCACCCCAATCTGCCTTGCCTGTCTTAGTTCCTCCTGCAGACCCTCAATCTCCTTTCTAAGTTTTTCTATGTGGTTGCACACTAGACATCCTCCCACACTCCGGCAATTTTAGAAAGATTGGTGCACCGCAGTTGTTGCAGCCTACCACCCTACCCATTGGTGTCGTTGCCCACCAGCGACCCCCCACCCTTCCAGATGCAGGATACCAAACACCCCCCCAAGTCTCCCCTCTCCCTCCTCTATCAGTGCAAACATTTTCTTTATTTCCCTTACCTCCTTTGTTGCACACGTTTAGATATATTGACTCTGCACCAATTTGGGGCAGCAGGCCTTCTTCTTCCTCCTCACACCTTATTTCTGGAATACCTTCCCCAACAGAGCTTTGAACCTTGTCCACTCATCAAGTATTTAGAATTAAAGGACTACTGCAGTCAAAATCTGCAACCCCCCCCCAAAAAAAAAGAGGCTACTCACCTCTAACAGTAGTTCTGGGAGTGGTATATGATGTTCACCCGCACTTTCTGGCAGTGTCCTTTCCCATTTAAGACGTGCCGGAATGTCTTCAAGCTGGCTCCTCCCACCCACCTGGGTGGTAACTCCTCTAGTTCTACCCCGTGATGCCAGATCTTACCCACTGGAAGCAAAAACAGTGTGCTACTTGCCAGGGGAGGTCGGGTGGGTTAGTGCGGAAGAACATCATCATATACCACTCCTAGAACTACTGCCACAGGCAATGTGTTTTTCTAGGGACGTGGATATGATGTTCTAACTACACTTTTTGGCAGACTCCTAGCAGTTCTCCTGGGAGGCAGGGGCAAGGCGCACACCCCCTATTTAGGGAACAGAGATTGGAGAACCGAGGCCCCAAAACGAGCTTCCCGGCGTGACTCAAGGTCATTGTGGTAATGAGAAATGAAGGTGTGTGCTGACTTCCAGGTAGCAGCCCAACAGATTTCCTGGATAGGGATGACCCTGGAAGCAGCGGTATGCCGAGAGGAATGAGCCCTTAGCCCTATGGGAGGCTCCCTACCTGTCAACCTATAGCAGAAGTCAATGCAGGATACAATACACCTGCCAATCATCTGCTCAGCTGTCGGTCTGTCTCAGTGTAGGTGACAAATAGCTGGTGAACCTCTCCCCAAACTCTAGCCGTTCGCTCTTTATAATAGGCTAGCGCTCGCCACAGGTCCAGAGTATGAAGCCTGTGCTCGGCCTCTGAGATGTGGTTGGTGAAATACACCAGGAGATTAATCACATGGTTAAGGTGAAAATCCGACACAACCTTCAGAAGAAACTTCGGCTTGGGGCAAAGGACAACCTTGTCCCTGTGGAAGACCAAGTAAGTTGACTCCACCCAAAGCACCTGGAGCTCGCTTATCCTTCTGGCCCACGTGATAGCCACCAGGAAGGCAGTCTTCCACAACAGGTGAAACATTTCACACCTGTGCATCGGTTCGAATGGCTTGCCCATGAGCTTTGTCTACACCAGCAGCAAGTCCCATGGTGGTGGTGGTGGTTCATGCACCGGAGGGGAAATGTGGTCAAGGTCTTTAAAGAAGCACCAGACCACCTTCTCCTGTGCCACCGACTGCTGACTGGCCCGTGCCCGGTAGGCAGAGATGGCTGCCAGATGCACCTTAAGGGTCGTCAACCGAAGGCCCGAGTGAGAGAGGGACCACAGATAGTCAAAGATGCTAGCCACTGGACAGCACTAAAGGTCCAGACTATTGCCCTGACACTAAATGGAGAACCTCTACCATTTGAAGGCATAGCATTTCCTGGTTGACTCCTTCTGAGAAGCCTTAACTATGATGAGGACATATTCGGAGAGACCCAAAGCCTGGAACTCTAGCCATTCAGGAACCAGGCTGCCAGGTGCAGGGACTGAACATGAATGGAGTACCTTCCCTTGATTGATGGAAAGCATGTCCAGGCATAAAGAAAGACGCCTCGGGATCCTGCTGCCGAAGCTGAGGAGATCAGGGTACCAGAACTGGCTTGGCCAGTCCAGAGCCACCAGGATCAGCAGTGTTTTGTCCCACCTCACCCTGAGCAACTCTTTGTGGATCAAGGGAAATACAGAGAAGACATAGAGGAGGCCCGGGCTCCAGGGCCTCGAGAAGGCAACCCCCTGTAGTGTTCCTTGCTGAGGTGAGAGGGTACAGTACAGACTCAGCTTTGCGTTCTCCCTGGAGGCAAACAGGTCCACCAGAGAGGTGCCCCACTGGGAGAACAGGTTGTGTACAACCTCTGGGTGGAGAGACCACTCATAAGATGCCTCGCCCATACGGCTGACAGCATCCGCCAGCTGGCTGGAGACACCAGTCATATTGATGGCCAGGAGCTCAGCCTCCAGGTTGTGCAGGAGGGTTCACAAGCGGAGTGCCTCCCTGCACAGAGGGAGGGAGTGTATCCTGCCCTGTTTGTTGAGGTAGTATATGGTCATGGTGTTGTCCATCTGGACCTGAATCCCCTGACCCCGAATGTGAGGAGCAAAGGCAGTCAGCGCCAGCCAAACTGCTCAGTGCTCCAGTAGGTTGATGTGGCACTGGGACTCCTCTGGGATCCAGAGCCATGGACACTGTGTTCCCCCAGGTGGGCACCCCAGCCCATGAGAGAGGCATCAGTCATCAGGATGACTGCTGGCTCTGGGAAGACAAACAGGATACCTTCCTGCAGATGTTTCAGGACTAACCACTACTGGAGGGTGTCCCACATCGGTTGAGTCACAGTAACTTGTTGGTCAAAGCAGCTCCTGCACTGGGACGACTGACATGCCAACTCCCACTGCAGAGAGTACATTCTCCAGAGGGCCCAACAGACCACAGTGGTGCAAGCTGCCATGTACTCTAGAAGGAACAGAAAATCCCTGGCAGGGCGCGACTGCCCAACCTGAAATGATCAGGAAAAGGAGGAGAGAGACAAGCCCTGGCTCTACAAGAGTTGAGCTCTGCCACAATGAAACTGATCACCTGCGAAGGCACGAGTTCCAACTTGGCCTCGTTGACCAGGTCCCTGGACCACTCCAACTCTTGCCTGGAGGGACCCGTGATCAGCCAGTTGTCCAAGTAAGGGTAAACTTGGACCCCTCGGCACCTCAGATAAGCTGCTATCACTGCAATGCACTTGGTGAAGACCCTGGGGGCTGAGGACAGGCTGTATGGCATGGCCTGGAACTCATAAAGAATCCCCTCCACCCTGAACTGGAGGAACTGGTAGTGGGATGGACCGACCGGGACATGAAAGAATGCATCCTGAAGACCCAGAGAGCAGAACCACATGTCCTGCTTGAGCGATGGTATGATCTGAGACAGAGTTACTATCCTGAAGGTGCGCGACCTGATGAACTTGTTCAGGTCATGCAGATCTAAGATGGGGTGCCAGCTCACCATCGGTTTTGGCACTAGGAAGTACCTGGACACAAATCCTGGGTGTTCTGGAGGGTTCGAGGCAGAGCAACGACCCCCAGTGAGAAGCTGGGTACGTCCCAAGGGCTGACAGGATGTCGACGGACACTATGTCCTCCCGTGGGGCGTGGGCTCGGCAAGGCAGGTACACTACGAACTCTAGAGGCAGACCCTGACCGACCACTTTGAGAACCCACCTGTCCATGGTGGCAGCGGACCAGGCAGAAAGGAAGTGGTGGAGGATTCAAAGGAGGTGTAATAGGCATGAGGGAGGCACCCCTCATCCCGTCACTGGGCACGCTTAGAGGCAGAGGAGGGCTCAGCTGTGGAGCCACCGGGCCTCGTCCTCCAGGCTTGCAGGGGACTGTGGCCAATGACTTTGGCCGAAGTCGCAAGGCCTGAGCCTGCTGCCCAGCTCGGAGCTGGGCTGGCTTGGCTGCAGGAGTGGAGGTGGACCAAAAGGGCTTCTTTTCTATGGTTTGGAGCTCTTGGGATCCCTCTGAGCAGTTACGGAGTCCAAGGTGGCACTTAACTTCTCAATGCAGGCGAGGTACCCCTTGGCCCTGGGCTCAAACAGGTCGGTGCCCAGGAAGGGGAAAATCTGCCAGCTTGTGCTGGGTAGCTGCCATTAAGGTTGAGATCCTCAGCCAAGCCCTGCACGCATGACCACTGCGGCCATCATGGACCGGGCGCTGGAGTCACCAATGTCCATGGCTGTCTGGAGCTGTTGTACAGCTACACCCCGGTCCTGGTCTCAGACCTTCTTGACCGTAGTCTGTAAAACCGCTAGAGATGAGGGAGAACCCCACCAAGAATGCCCAACAGGGCGTGAGAAATGTGGGCCATCAGGAGGGCCGAGCTCACCTAGTGAAGGCCAAGCGAAGAGGCAGCATAGACCTACTCACCTGTTAGTGGGTTGTGTAGATGCTAGCTGCCCGATCCTAGCTGAAACTGTATGGAGATCCTTGGAGAGGGCAGTCTTTCCAGACCCCCTAAAGGAGGCGGTCATTCAACCACTCCTTAAAAAGCCCTCCTTGGATCCCGACGATCCAGCTAACTACCGACCTGTCTCTAACCTTCCTTTTGTGGGGAAGGTTATTGAGAAGGTGACTGCATCGCAGCTGGACGATCACCTTGTGACTCACAATGTCTATGAAGTTCTCCAGTCTGGTTTTAGGAAGAGGCATAGCACTGAGACTGCCCTTGTTTGGGTATTTAATGACATCCTAATGGTGAGAGATCAAAAGGCTTGTACCATCTTGGTCCTTCTCGATCTCTCAGCAGCTTTTGACACTGTGGACCATGGGGTGCTCTTGGAGACCCTGCAGTTCCTTTGTGGACTGTCGGGTACAGTCCTCGAATGGTTTCAATCTTTCCTCGTAGGTAGGTCTCAGAGGGTAGTCACTGGAATTTATTCCTCTGACACCCTTCCCTATCCTGCGAGGTGCTGCAGGGCTCCATATTGGCACCCATGTTGTTTGCAGTATATATGCTGCCATTGGAAGATATCATCAGATGATATGGCGTGAGTTTTCACTGCTATGCAGATGATACTCAGCTGTATATGTCCTTTGTGCCCGGACAGGTTGATGCTGTTTCCATGCTAAACAGTTGCCTCTCTGAGATCAAAGACTGGATGAATTCAATCTGGTTGAGACTGAATCCAGGTAAGACTGAGGTGTTGGTTGTGGACCCGGGTCACCTGGGGACAGGTTCTGGAGCTGGGCACATGTCGGGCCTATGCTTGATGGTGTCCAGCTCACTACCTCAGACCAGGTGCGTAACCTGGATGTTATTTCTGATGATGGTCTGACCCTGAAATGTTAGGTGTCAGCTGTGGTTAAATCCTCATTTTACCATCCGAGGCATACTGCCCGGGTGAAACACCTGGTTCCTCCGGGTTACCTTCCAACATTGGTCCATGCCTTCATTACTACTCGTCTTGACTACTGTAATGCCCTCTACCTGGGGTTGATATCTGCCACCTGCAGATAGTGCAGAACACTGCGACCAGGCTGCTGACTGGCACTTCTAGGACCAGTCATATTACACCTGTGCTGCACAAGCTGCACTGGCTGCCAGTTCAGTGGCGGATCACCTATAAGGTAGGCTTGCTTACCTTGAAGGCCCTACACAAACAGGGACCTGACTACCTGAGAGATCTCCTGACTCCCTACTACCCCAGTCATCCTCTCTGATTCGCTGACGAGGGATTATTACAGGTTCCCAGGGTTCGTCTAAAAACTTCCGGAGCTTACACTTTTTCATTTGCAGCACCGACCCTGTGGAACTCTCTATCTCGTCGGTTAAGAGAATGCCTGACCGTCAGTAGTTTCAAAACTAAGTTAAAAACGTATTTATTTTCTCAGGCTTATCCAGATTTTAAACATTTATACTGTTGATGTTTTTATATGACTGTACAGCACCTTGATTTTGAAAGGTGCTTAACAAATAAAGTATTGATTGACTGATTGATTTTTGGCCGAATGGTCCAATTTTTTGGACCCCTTGTTAGGTGGCTTGTCAACGACTCCCACATTGCCTGAGCGCTGAAACATGGAATGGGCCACCAAGTCCTCAGTCAAGGGATGTTCAGTGAACCCCGAGAGGGAAGCAGTGGGAACTACATTCTTGTGAGCCATCCTAGCTGATGGCACGGGAGGGCAGGACGCAGGATGCTGCCAAAGCTCCAAAGCAGGGCTGAGGATGGCCTCTGCTACCAGGAAAGCTTCCCCAGGGGAATCACCAAAGTCCAAAATCTTGGTAACTGGATACTGAGCCCGTTTCTGAATGGGTTCCATCTGGAGCCCCGTGGAATGTGAGATGAAGAGGAGAAAGCCCTTAAAGGATGTAGGACCCTTGTCCATTGACAAACCCCTTGCCGACTCAGTGTCCATCGGACGAGAATGCAAAGAGGAACTTTCCGACTCCGAAGAGTCGTTGAAGAGGGGTCGATCGCCCGAATCCCCACTGACCCTCTATGGACGGTCTGGGGTGATGGTGACCAACAGCCGATGGGGAATGAACCGAGGCTGGCCGAGACTCCTTAGTAAGAGTGCCAGTTGTCAGCTGTTTCAGGGGCGGCTACACCAGGATAGGTGAGGAGGACAGAGGAGACCAAACCAGAACTATTTTATGGGTCTGCTCCTGCGAAGGTGGAGAAGGCATCAGCCTCTGCAGTGAAATCCAAGTGATGGCCGGGGTAGAAGCTGGTACAGGCTTCATTTTGGCAAATACAGCTGCTGCCACATTACATTCTCGTATACTGATGCAACTTGTGCCAAAGCTTCTCCTTACCAGAGGAGGATGAGGATAAAGAATAGCGGTGTCACCGCTTACCCAAGCCCCTCGATTCACGGCATCAAGACCTGGACCTTGACCTCAACCATCAGGGGGACAGACAGCAGGCCTTAGAGAGGGCCTGCGAGACCCAGGGTACCGCCTGTTCCGGCTTGTCGATGAGAGCTGGTGGGTCAGCGGACTGATCCGTCACTCCCTGGGTCCGAGCTAGGACCAGAGTCCGAGACAGGGAGGTATCGGCCTCTTCAGGCAACAATGGGTCGACCAGCTCAAGAAAAATCTCAGCCAGAAGATCGACCTACATCTCGGCCAACTGGCCCAACGGGAACACCATGGAGATGGTGGCCTGAGCCGAGGATTCGACCGAAGTTGGAACCTCCAGAGAAGCGCAGGAACCGGGAGCCAGAGAGTGTTTCCGATCCCACCATCAATGGCAAGACCGTTTTTTGGTCTCTTTCTTGGATTTGGACTTGTATGCCAACAAAGGGCCCTGCCTATGAGTAGTGAGAGCCTGGCACAAATTCTTAAATGCCCCTGTAAAGGAAGCACCCAAAGAGAGTGGCAAAAAGGTCGAAGCTGAGGAGGACTGAGCCACACCCTGAACCACAGCCTCCTCAAAAGCTGCAAGCTGTTCGGCAGGCCCCACAGCCGCAGAGACCACCCAACGGGTGTCTTTACACTTGACTAGTGGGTACCGAAGACTCGGATGCCCTATGAGTAAGCGGGCGTGGTGGTCCTTTACAACAGACGGGTGAAAAGTGTGCCAAATGTTGCATGCCTGGGGATTGTGTTTATGATCCAGGCAATACATGCACAAGGTGTGTGAATCTGTCCAGAACCCCCAGAGCAGACTTCTCATCATCCATGTCAGTCGGGGTGAAGAAACAGCCTGAAGGCAAAGTTTTTTTTTTTATTTTTGATGAAGAAATCCGAAGATTCAAGCAAAGGGCCTTCTCACCATGAGAGCGGTAAGGAGGTAACCATCTTCTTCCAGCAGAAAGGAAGATCTGGCATCATGTGGCTGGGCCAAGTGAGTTACCACCCAGGTGGGTGGGAGAAGCCAGCCTGAAGATGTTCCAGACAGTCTTAAAGGGGAAAGGGCCTGCAAGAAAGTGTGGCTAGAACATCATATCCACGTCCCTAGAAATACTGTTTTACAAATTTTGACTGTAGTATTCCTTTACATTCAGGGGTTATCTGCTGTCAAGGTATGTCTATACCTGAAACTCATGCCACTGGTAAATCTACAGTATATCCTGTACATTGCTGTACTTGATTCTTTGTGTCTGCTTAGTATTTTTGCTGCTACCACGCTCTGTGGCCGTTGCTGTAATGTTATACTATGTTCCACTAGTAATATTAATTGCCAGTCTTTATTTCACTGTACGTTATAAGTAATCGACGTGTAATATCTGTAATAAAATGTAAATTTTGCTATCTATATTATGTCATTACTTACCTGTTGCATGTTACAACCGTCTTGACCTACTGTTTTATTCTCTCCAGGGACATGCCTAAAAATACACATTTATTGTCCTGTGCATGTACCTATCGCATTAACAAAAACTAGGTAAGTAACTAATTCTCTGCTTGTGACATCAGTCATTCCCACAGCAACAGACTGTGGTGTCAAAACAGAGGAGAATGAGCTGCTGGAAGCGAGGAACTCCAACGGATAAAGATCCGGTGTTTGTGAAAATGTCCCACAGTGATAACGGGGAGGATAAATTAAATGTAAGCTGAACTTTGACTAAATATTGTGGAGCGGATTTTATAAGGGGTTTAACTGCCATAAGCTAGCGGTGAGGCACAGATATGGCACACAGGGCTTGCGACAATCTAATGGGACTTTATATCCCGTGCGGCAACTGCTGCAAGACAGAGCACTTTTTTGTGATCTAGCTGGCATCAATCCCCAGGGACACTTTTTATAGTGCTTGCACCAAATATCTGGCGCAAACTGCCATTAATCAGGTAAACTGTGTCCGAGCTACTAAAATTAAACACAGCTGCGGCAAAACCGTTTGGCTCACCGCCAGAAAATAAATGTGGTTGATACAAGCCCCGTGCCAGCCTCTGAAAATCCAGCTCTATGAGTTTTCTCCAGAGACTTCAGCAGCTCTGTAAAGGAGAATTGCATGAAACCAGTTATTTTCCCTAGTAGAAGCCGTTTTTTTTTTTAAACACTGTTCTTGTTCTAGCTACACAGGCTTTTTAGTTATTCCAGTGGGTGTTTCTTATTCACATGCTGCTTGCAAGGACCATTTTAGAGCCCTGGGATGAAATGTATGTCCTTGTTCTTCTCCCAAAACATTAGTGTTCTACTACAGAAGTTTCTGATTGACAGCAACACAAACGATATCAGATGTTTCTAAAATGCTACCTACCACCAGGGTATAAATCATAAATGCCCACTGTGGTTACTAAAAGGCCTGTACAGATAAGAACAATAACAACATTTGGACCAGTGTTTATAAACAGCTTCTACCTGGTAAACGGACTTATATGTTCAGCACTGCTCTCCTTTAAAGTGTGGACAGCTACTAAATAAAAAGGAACCAAATGATTATATTTATGACTGATGTGTTTATTTACTTTGCTTTTGGTGCAGTACTAAATACTTCATATAATGCAGTACTTATTTCACATGTTTTTCAGAAATAATCTGACTCTTCCTAACTGATCTCACAACTGCTCCTTTTGTGACATCAGTCACTTATGGTAACGATTACGATGTCAAAACACAGGCACTGTAAGGTTGGCTGGGGACTGTCAAATGCTTATTACATTGGCTTTCTGGATAGGCCCACAATATGAACTTTAAAACCTGGAAAAGAAAACTGACAATGTAAAAAAATCAGATTATTTGGTACACACTGTAATAGCTGAAAGATAATGTTTATAAATTATATGCTGAAATGGACACCTGTCCTGAAAGAATGACGGAAGTCAAAGAAATGCAGCAAAAATCATAAACAATCCTGGAAATGGTCCTCTCCTCTTTTCTCTATTTATTAATGATATTCCCAGTCTTTCTCTTAACAGTAGCATGCTCATGTATGCTGATGACCTGGTTCTTTATTCCTCATCTAAATCGATTGATGACATCAACCACAAACTTTCAATCCCTTCAATTATGGTTCTCAGACAACCATCAAATCCTAAACATAGGCAAAACACAGGCTATGTTATTTGGATCCTCAAAAAAAGTGCCCTCTGAAGCTCCTAAGCTCCTTGTTCACTGCAGTGATGGAACCTCGGTCACTAATACCCCTTCTTTCAAATATCTCGGGGTTACACTCGACTCTGCTCTTGATTTTATAGCCCATGTCAACGAGGTCTGTTGAGCTGTTAATGCAGAAATTGGCGCTGCCTACTGTGTACGCCACTCCCTCACACCATCAGCCAGACTCTCAGTAGCTAGAGGAGTACTCCTTCCGCAGCTCCTATATGCACTTCCAGTTCTTTTCCCTGCCTCTACCAGTGTGCTCAGAAAATGGGATACTTCCTACAACAATATCTGTAGGTTCGCCTTATCTGCCCCTCACCTAACTCATCACTGCCTCCTATACTCCTGCTTAAACTGGCTGTCACCTCAGGGCCTCAGGGCTTACTCCTTAGGGTGTTTTATTGACTCTCTTACTAGACCACCTCGTCCAGACTCTCTGGCTGACCTTCTTATCCCTGTCTCCCAATCCCGCACCCTTAGGTCCTCCTCCATCCCAATGCTCTCACTTAGACCTTGTGCTACAAAAATGGGTGAACAGGCATTCTCCAGTTTTGCTCCTAAGTTCTGGAACTCGCTGCCCCTGCAGGTTAAAAATTCCACCTCCCACCGCGTTTTTAAGAGCTTGCTGTTCTCGCACCTCTACACCCTTGGAAACTGCAAATGCACCTAGACATAACTACCACTTGGTCTCCTGGCTGGGAATTGACTTATTAGTGTTTTTTATAGTGTGCCAAGTGGTATTTGTTCACTAGCTGGGCTAGGACTGTTAGCTTATCCACTAGCCTACCTGGCCTCTTACTGTGCCCATATTACTTCTTTTCTTGACCTATCTTAAAATGTACTCTAACCTGTGCTATATTGTATGTACTATGTTGTTGTTTTCATTTATGTATTTGTACAATAGTGCTTATTTGTATTCTGCTTTGTACTCTCGGGGGTTGTGCCTGAAAACAGGCAGATTGTTGCCTAGTGCACTGACCCGGTTACCAAAAGCTAATAAATAAATAATAGGCTGCCCCACGGCCAAGCCAGCATTACTCTTGCTGTGACGAGGACTCGAGCTCATCTGCCACGCTTGGGATACCAGTCGGGTCTGCAAGGAAATACAGCGCAGACTGCTCAGAAACATGCAGCCTTGGAGAAACAACTACTGGCAATGCTTGCTGCATGGCTGTCCATTGGTGGGTCAGGGGAAGGGAGATGTGCTGCTGAAAATCCCTCTACATCACAACATGCAGATGGGGGCTTACGGTGCTCATTACAGTGGCTGCTCATCCGCTCCCCCAATGCTGGTGTATTAGGCCACTGTACTGAGCTCTTCCCCTCCACCAAACATGCTATCTTGCCCGCAATAACACTCAAGGAGCCTGTTTGTGGCAGTCAATTACAGGGCTAGCTTGGGAGACACAAGAGAAGGATCCTCAGAGGGGACAGAGGGAGCCAGCCCACCAGCGCAGCAGTTGAATTTCTGCTCGTGACGCCAATGACCTAGGTTTGGGAACGCACCTAGGAGTCAGAGGGCCTGATGGAGGGAGAGGTACTGAGCATCCAGGGGACTGCTCTCCTTCTCGGGGGGGGGGGTCTGCGTATCCGCTGCTCAACTGACCTCGGGCAGAAGCCAGGGAGCCAGCAGTGTCTGGTGCCTGAAGGATTGGGGGCATGTCGGATGCTGTTCTTCACTGCACGCCACGCCCCCGGAGGTTTCCACACAAAAATAAGGGCCACCACATATAACATACCATTTTACCGGCTCCGGTCACCCACCGGGACCCTTCCGCAGTCAACCTATCCTGTCTCCCACCGATCCGGCTCGAACTCATACCCCGCCCTGGGAGGCAATCCAGGGGCGAGTTGCACACCAAATACCCTTCCTGATATAACAAAACGTCATGATAGAGAAGCCTTGGTGGCTGAGCCAAGCTCTTACCCCTTTTTTGTTTAATACATCTGTTACTGTGTCACCCTTTATCCTCTACAGCAGCACACTCTCTTTTTTGCCACTATTGTGTGATTTGTGTTCCTGAGGAAGGAGTTTTGCACCCAACTGCTGACCTGCAGGTATGGGAGAATGAACACAAACACAGTGTGATGCACAGAAAACGAAGACTTACTGTAATATTTGGTTCACTGAAAACTGCATGAAATTGGCAAAGGTACCAGTGACTGATAGATGCAAACTACTTAATGGTGACAAAAGACAGAGTGTGCTACTCGGGGGCTGTTGTAAGAACGCAGCATTAAAGGAATAAGGATAAGTGCTTGGTTCAGACACTGAGGCTTCTCTATCATAACGTCTTGTTACATCAGCAAGTGTATTTGGTGTGCAACTTACCCACGTCCACACAGTGGATAAATTCTAGATACAATCTCTTATCTGACTCTGTGACAGACACCCACCATCTCTAGGACTTGTCCTTGTTCTTTCCAATGGCTTGTCCCACGTGTCGGGGTTGGAGGAACTTGTCTTACCAACCTTCAAAGCAGGATCCAATGCTGTGCCTAGTCGATGGTGCCAGGCCTGCGGGAGGGTTATCTGTTGTCATGCTTCAGCAGAGAGGTTTCCACCATTTTTCTTGCTGCCTGGATGCCGATGTGCAAAGACGCACAGCATCTGTCAATGCGCCACACTCTTCTGGGCCTCTTGTCTGCCATGACACCATGTAAGGCTGTCATGATAATACAACATGACTATATATCATGATAATTACCACAGACAGTAGTTTACTGTTGTAACAAAAAATAAATAAATCCCAATTACAGTGCAGGACGATACAGCATGATAAAACGTCTTAACCAGCTGCTCCACCAATGTGTCCTACTCCAGTTGCTACCATGATTCCCAATTCTCCACCTTCCTCCAATCATATTTTTACAATTTTTCCTAAAATTAGAAATGCAGCAGATTATCGTGATAATCACTATACCGTAACATTTTTATACAAATACCATGATACTAAAGATCTGATATTGTGACATCCCTAACACCAAGCCTCTGCTAGATAGTATGGGCACTATGGGGGCGCACCCCTTCCCCACCCAGGAGATGAGAACTGTCCCTCCAAATGCTCTACACCCCCCCCCAACTGCTCAATTTCTATCCCAAACTTGCGGTACCAGTGTGTGCCATCAGGTCAGTTTCATACGTAGTTTCTTTCTGGTCCTCGCGCAACTCTCCCTACCTTTCGGCACATAGTTTGTTTTTTCCAGTAACATTTAATACATAGTTTTATATATCTGCATTACACTACACTGCTTTTACATATCATAGTTTTGGGGAAAAAAAAAACAAGAAAACAAGTACAGAAAAACTTTACACAGTTCCCAGTCCAGCTGATTTGTTATCGATACATGTAAAATATCACTGCAATAAGATAGGTTTAACCTTTAGAATTAATCTCTGCACACAAACTATATTTACCTTCCCTTGGGGGGGTGAGAGTCATTGTTACCTACACTTCATGCTAGTCTTGGGGGTTTATCACTAACTTAATTCTTATGAAAAGAAACACATCAGTGAAGAGGAAGATGGTTATGAGGTTAAAATGACCAGATGCCAGCTGAGAGGACTAGGCAGAAGACTCACATTTTTCTGCACAGTATCTACTGCATGGCTTATTTCATCTGTTCCATTGTACATAAGCACAGCCTTTTCATAGTTTCCTTTGAAAGATTCTCTGATCTGCAAATAAGACAAAAAAAAATGAGCATTAGGTCAGGAACAAGGCATATGCCAGTGACACTCTGCATATCAACAAACTCTGTACCGTCCAGGAGAGCATTTTCACTGTCTCACTACCATCTTGGATATCAGCTTTAGAAGTCTTAATTAAATGTACTCCAGGTCAAACCCAGGTAGTAACAGATATAGAAATGCACACATTCTTTTTGTACACTGTATCATGGATAATGCCAGTAAAATCATATGCACAAATGGACCAGCATTCATATTATATGTATCCACCGTATTTACAAAGAGAGCAACATGGGTAATATGTGCAACCACCATATTTACAGACAGCACAATGTGGGTAATATGTGCAACCACCATATTTACATACTGCACAACGTGGGTAATATGTACAACCACCACATTTACAGACTGCGCAGCATGGGTATTATTTGCAACCACATTAATAGACTGCACAACACGGGTAATACGTGCAACCACCACATTTACAGACTGCGCATCGTGGGTAATATGTGCAACCACCACATTTACAGACTGCACAACGTGGGTAATATGTGCAACCACCACATTTACACACTGCGCATCATGGGTAATATGTGCAATCACCACTTTACAGACTGCACAACGTGGGTAATATGTGCAACCACCACATTTACAGACTGTGCATCATGGGTAATACATGCAACCACCACTTTACAGACTGCACAACGTGGGTAATATGTGCAACCACCACATTTACAGACTGTGCATCATGGGTAATATGTGCAACCACCACATTTACAGACTGCGCATCATGGGTAATATGTGCAACCACCATTTACAGACTGTGCGTCATGGGTAATATGTGCAACCACCATATTTGCAGACTGTGCATCATTGGTAATATGTGCAACCACCATATTTACAGACTGCGCATCATGGGTAATATGTGCAACCACCACATTTAGAGACTGCACAACATGGGTAATATGTGCAACCACCACATTTACAGACTGCGCCTCACAGGTCATGTGTGCGACCACCACATTTACAGACTGCGCATCATGAGTAATATGTGCAACCTCCACATTTACAGACTACACATCATGGGTAATACATGCAACCACCATTTACAGACTGTGCGTCATGGGTAATATGTGCAACCACCACATTTGTAGACTGCACATCATGGGTAATATGTGCAACCACCATTTACAGACTGTGCATCATGGGTAATATGTGCAACCACCATATTTACAGACTGTGCATCATGGGTAATATGTGCAACCACCGACATTTATAGACTGCGCATCATGGGTAATATGTGCAACCACCATTTACAGACTGTGCATCATGGGTAATATGTGCAACCACCATATTTACAGACTGCGCATCATGGGTAATATGTGCAACCACCACATTTAGAGACTGCACAACATGGGTAATATGTGCAACCACCACATTTACAGACTGCACCTCACGGGTCATGTGTGCCACCACCACATTTACAGACTGCGCATCATGAGTAATATGTGCAACCTCCACATTTACAGACTGCACATCATGGGTAATACATGCAACCACCATTTACAGACTGTGCGTCATGGGTAATATGTGCAACCACCACATTTGTAGACTGCACATCATGGGTAATATGTGCAACCACCATTTACAGACTGTGCATCATGGGTAATATGTGCAACCACCATATTTACAGACTGCGCATCATGGGTAATATGTGCAACCACCACATTTAAGACCACGATCATGGTAATATGTGCAACCACCATTTACAGACTGTGCATCATGGGTAATATGTGCAACCACCATATTTACAGACTGCATCATGGGTAATATGTGCAACCACCACATTTAGAGACTGCACAACATGGGTAATATGTGCAACCACCACATTTACAGACTGCACAACATGGGTAACATGTGCAACCACAACATTTACAGACTACGCATCATGGGTAATATGTGCAACCACCATATTTACAGACTGCGCATCATGAGTAATATATGCAACCACCACAGCTACAGACTACGCATCATGAGTAATATGTGCAACCACCATATTTACAGGCTGCGCATCATGAGTAGCATGTGCAACCACCATATTTACAGACTGCACAACATGGGTAACATGTGCTACCACAACATTTACAGACTGCACAACATGGGTAATATGTGCAACCACCATATTTACAGGCTACGCATCATGAGTAGCATGTGCAACCACCATATTTACAGACTGTGCATGATGAGTAATATGTGCAACCACCACATTTACAGACTGCGCCTTACAGGTAATACATGCAAAGCACCACATTTACAAACTGCACCTCACGGGTAATACTTTCAACCACCACATTTACAGACTACGCCTCACAGATAATGTGTGCAACCACCACATTTACAGACTGCGCCTCACGGGTCATGTGTGTGACCACCACATTTACAGAGTGTGCCTCATGGGTAATGTGTGCCACCACCACATTTACATACTGCGCCTCACGGGTAATATGTGCAACCACCACATTTACAGACAGCACAACGTGGATAATATGTGCAATCACCACATTTACAGACTGCAAAACATGGGTAATATGTGCAACCACATTTACAGACTGCAATACATGGGTAATATGTGCAACCACCATATTTACAGACTGCGCATCATGGGTAATATGTGGAACCACCACATTAATAGACTGCGCATCATGAGTAATATGTGCAACCACCACATTTACAGACTGCACATCATGGGTAATATGTGCAACCACCACATTTACATATTGCGCCTCCCGGGTAATGTGTGCAACCACCACATTTACAGACTGCGCATCATGGGTAATATGTGCAACCACATTTACATACTGCGCATCATGGGTAATATGTGCAACCACCACATTTACATATTGCGCCTCCCGGGTAATGTGTGCAACCACCACATTTAGAGACTGCACAACATGGGTAATATGTGCAACCACCACATTTACAGACTGCGCCTCACGGGTCATGTGTGCGACCACCACATTTACAGACTGTGCATCATGGGTAATATGTGCGACCACCAAATTTACAAACTGCGCATCATGGGTAGTATTTGCAACCACCATATTTACAGACTGCGCATCATGGGTAATATGTGCAACCACCACATTTACAGACTGCACATCATGGGTAATATGTGCAACCACAACATTTACAGACTGCACATACATGGGTAATATTACAAACTGCGCATCATGGGTAGTATGTGCAACCACCATATTTACAGACTGCGCATCATGGGTAATATGTGCAACCACCACATTTACAGACTGCACATCATGGGTAATATGTGCAACCACCACATTTACATATTGCACATCATGGGTAATATGTGCAACCACCACATTTACATATTGCGCCTCCCGGGTAATGTGTGCAACCACCACATTTACAGACTGCGCATCATGGGTAATATGTGCAACCACATTTACATACTGCGCATCATGGGTAACCAGCACATTTACAGACTGCACATCATGGGTAATATGTGCAACCACTATATTGACAGACTGTGCATCATGGGTAATATGTGCAACAACCATATTTACAGACTGCACATCATGGGTAATAAATGCAACTACCATGAATTCCTACCAACTGGCTTACTTTTATGCAGGAATGGAAGGTGTCCTCGTTATGTTTTTAGTATACTCCTTGCACCACTGCTTTGAACTGATGTGCTTTTCTTAGAAAAGGATACTGTCACCCGCCCCCCCCCAAAAAACAGGCCACGTTTGCCCTTTAAACTAAAGCATGTGTTGGGGGGGGCATTGATAGTATCTTAAATACAAAATGTAATACTGTGGTTAAAACTCTCAAACAACAACTAGATGTTTTGGAAAAACTATTTTTAGCTCATTACCAGGATTGTTTACACACCGGGAACAAGATCAATACGAGAGTTAAAAACTAAAGGTTTAAAGGCTAAAATAAAAAAAGTAATTCGCTAATCTGAAAGTGGACAAAGCAATGGGACCAGACGGGGTACATCCTAGGATATTGAGGGAACTCAGGGAGATACTGGCTAGTGACTACACCTGTGATCATCCTATTTAACAGATCACTCATAACAAGAGTGGTTCCAGAGGACTGAAGGAGGGCAGATATAGTCCCCATTCACAGACGTGGTAGCAGGGAGTTAGGCTAGTTATCACTGCTGAAGGAGAAAATAATAAAATATCTTGAATCTAATCAGTTACAAGACCCACGACAGCATGGATTCATGGGAGAAGAGTCACGTCAAACAAATCTGACAGATTTCTTTGAGTGGGTGACAAAGAAATTAGATCAGGGTAGAGCGGTGGATGTGGCCTACCTTGATTTCAGTAAGGTTTTCAACACTGTTTCACATAGGAGACTATTAAACAAGCTGGGTAAGGGAAAGGGAACATTGTTTAACCAGGAGTAGCACACCTACTGGGTAGCTTAACAAGCTGGGTAGCGTAAGAGTGGCTCAAAAGGTGGTAAACTGGGTAAAAAAATTGGTTATGATGCAGGCAACAGAGGGTAGGAAGTTCACTCAGAGGAGGGAGGGTAACCAGCAAAGTGCCTCAGGGATCTGTGTCTTCACAGCTGACACTGCAGAGGAGCTGGAGGGGAAAGTCTGCCTCTGCAGATAACACCAAAATCTGCAACAGAGTGAATACTCCAGGAGGATGGAAAAGATGAACAGAGACCTGAGAAAACTCAAGGAGTGGTCAAAGGTATGGCAGCTGGGTTCCAATGAATAAAACTGCAAAATAATACACCTGGGACGTAGAAACCCAGGGGCAGTGTACAAATGGGAGGAGTGTTATCGACAACCACCAAGAAGGAGAAGGACCCATGGGCAATAATCTGATTGACCTAAAGGTGGCCAGACAGCACAACAAGGCAAAAGAAAACACGAGAAGCTGCACGCCAAGGCCAAGGTGAGGAAATGAATCAACTTACGTCAAAGTTACACTTGCCATTTACAGATTTATTCAGAGAGCCATAGTGAGCCCACAACCTCAGCGTTTCGTGTCTATGACATCTAGCTTCATCAGGAGTAGGAATCTGCACACTAGTGAGCTCTTTTAAACTATTCCACTTATTAAAGAGACAATACATTTAACACTTGAACAAAAAACAGTGCAAACTGACAACAGACTGCAGGAACTACCCTGCAAATGAGCTAATTCAGTGCTAAACCCTGTAGTAGAAATTTCTGAGTTCATACTAGTTATGCTGTTACAGGGTTACAGAATGTCACTGAGGTTACTTGAGGTACATTTGTAGAAGCAGAAAGCAAAATAAAACTGGACAGAACTGGTTGGTACCAGCCTGGATAACAGGCTCGGACAAAAATATAAGATAAAACATGCTTAGGCAAAACATATAAGATAACAGCATGTTACGGCATTGAAGGTAAGCTGTACGTTGATATGGTGTGAGTGAAACTCATTGTTTCACTCAGGTCAGCTCAACCCAGGCATATGTATCAAAAGTATTGGGAAAGAAATGAGAGTGTTTTCTGTTACATTGGTATCAACATGTTTTTCTAATTCATGATTGGTTAATACTGCAATGTTGGTATTTTCAAGATAAAAGTACGCCTAACAACGCCTTGATAATAAGTGTATATAAGTGATTGACTAATGAAACTCAGGGAGCCTTGCATGTTGTTGGAAGCAGACTCCTATATGCATATGTATTAAACTTTTCTTTTACTACATGCAGTGTTCCTGAGCCTGATTTTAAAGTAAAGTGTAAGAAGAATATATTTTTCCACGACAGTTTTGGCGTGAGTCGGCAGGATCATGCCGGACTGGACCGGAGTAGTCCTGGTCGGGGAGACGAATCCCAAGACTTCTGGTAAAAGTACCCTACAGCAAAGCGGAGCCAGGGTGGACTGTCCCCATCGCAGAGGATTCTCTTCGACCCAGATGGCGCTTGATCACTGTAAGTACCTGCACTCAGGCTGTTGCATGTAATAAAAAAAAAAAAAAAAAAAAAGAAAATTGCTTGTACAAGTTGTAACTGATATCAGGATAGCTTGAGTCTGAAATAGTGACAAAAGTAGCTATAAGTCTGAGCCTGAAATAGTGGCAATAGGGACTAGGCGCCATAAAGTAAACCGGTAACAAGTAAATAGGGATGTTTGAGCCTGCTCTGACAGTGTGTGAGTATAAGACAGACAAAGGGGGGCCTTTAAGTGGGTTGAGCACCCAGCAACAGAACCTTTCAGTAGGTTGAGCACCCAGCAACAGAACCTTTAAGTGGGTTGAGCACCCCAGCAACAGAACCTTTAAGTGGGTTGAGCACCTTTAGGAAACTAGAGAGAAAAAAGGTGAAGGAGGCAGGCAACAGTAACTCCCGGTGGTTGTTTTTTTTATCTTTTCTCTTTGATGAAACTGTGAAAGAATATGTGGAGAGATGTATTAAGGAAAAGTCTCTCAAACAAGCAAGGGCAACTGCCCTTTGCCCTTGTAATTTGTGCTTGCTACAGTATATACTGTTGGAGCCAATGACGGCTTTTCAGTTCAGGCTGTTTTAGTAAAAAGCAGTGGCTAATTAACAACGTTAGATAAGCAACATTTAGAGAAAGAAAATAAACTACTGTGGATGTACACAGTAGGTGACTACAGACAGGATGATTTGAAAATCCTCCCCCATGTTGCCTATCTGTGTAGTTTCAAGTTTTTCTGTATCAATTTGTTCCTCGCCTCCTATAGAGGCTGAAACATTTGATCCCAAACCCAAGTACTGGGGACCTCTACCAGATGGATCTCAACCTAGTACTGTTAGAGATGTTTTTGTTGTGTTTTTAAACTGCAAACTAGAGCTCTGGAAAAAGACTTGGTTTGGCAGGTTACTAAAATGGCAAAAAAAAGAAAACCTTTGAAAGGGTTAAAACCTTTGAAAGGGTTAATAGCTGCAGCGTTTGAAAATTATCATGAAGGTCCTGCAGTCGGTTTTCTCAATCGGACCAGTGTATCAAAAAAGAAAAAGGAAAATACCTTGGTAAGTCTGAATTGTTTTATTATTTAAAGTTTTTTTTATGTCTGTTCTATTTCTGTAATACGTATACTAAACAAGGTAATGCTCCATCCTCTTGTGCGATTTTCCAGTGCATATCTGTGTTCTGTAATTATGTTCTGTTGTCAAGGTTAGAGATAGGATTGACTGCTTCGTGCACAACATGTTACAGTAAAAAGAAAGAGGAAGCTTTTTGCCTCATATCTGACTGTTTTAATTGGTTTTATTTTTAATGGAACATTTGTGCTGCCTAGATAGGGTCAGTGAAGAACTTTTGTATGTAGTTGTTGGTTGGAGCAGGTAGTTTGAAGGTGAAGAGATATGACGCCATAGATTGCAATGTGAAGAAAGATTTGTAGTTTGTAAGCAACGCCAAGCCACTGCTAGGTGAAATGTAATGTGTTAACAGCTATAAATGGCTTTATCATACTTCTAGTTAAAACCAGAAACTTTTGCAAAATGGCAGAGTGCCATATTTTAGCTATGTGCCAAAGGTGTAAACCACGCTATACGTAGATGTGTTCACTTACAGATGGTGTGTTGTACTACATTTTAAAGGAGTTAAAATGTGTTTAAAAAGTGTTTTGTTCTGGAAAGATTTGGCATGGCGATATGTATAAATGTGTTGATTTAAAATTGTCAGTGTTACAAGACAGGGGAGGCAGCACATATATCTAAAACACGTACAGTTTTCTAATAAAACTATGGGCATTACCTCAGCAAATTGGTGTCAAATAATGTCAGTCTTATTTTGTGTTAAGTATTTCTTTTTGTGTATGTGTATGTGTGTGTACTGTCTTGGCCAGCAGTTTTACTGTGTGCTCTATTATTATTTAAAGATATTTTAATATTAGTAGTGTTCAAGGACACTACACAAATAACTGGGTTTGAACAACCCTTGCATGCACACTGTGACCTTTTGCACGTTATTTGACCTTCTTGTGTTTCAACATTTTATGTTACTACCAGTTCAAACTTGATGTGTATTCCATACCTAAAGCACAACTTTTCACAAAAAATGTATGTTTTCATGAAAGCACACCAAGAGTGAACTATGTAATTTGACTTTTTATTGCAAAACTAGTATTCTAAGTGAAGAGGAACAAACTTTTCTTCTCGTCTCACTGCTTCTGACTTGCAGCCAACACAGCAATACTCCAGCTGGAAGGGGAGAATTATTCATCATCTCCCCATATTTTTATTATATATATATACACAGTACGCTTTTGAAAAAAAAGGACTATTACAGCTGTTTTTGAGAGTTTACCATCTACAGTTAAAAAACAATGGTTTTGGTTTTTATGTGTGACCATGGTGTAATCATTTTTTTTTTTGAAATGCATTCTAAAAATATGTACGTACAGTATTACCATCAATCCGGATCTTATAAATTCAGCTGACATTTTGTCATGCTTAGGATAAGGGAACCCAGGGACGCTTGGCTTCTTTTATCCTATGGAAATAATCTTGTTTTATTTTTAAACTGGTGTGTGTTTGTATTTGTTGTTTGTCTGTGTTTCTTCTCTTTCTTCTAGAGAAAAAGAGGTTCCCCATCTTTATAGTAAGGTATGAAACTTACTAAACTAATTGTAATATTATCTTGTTATAATTTAAAGTGTAAGTAGGTGGGGACTGCAATGGGGCCACCCCATTACCATTTATCCAGTGCATATTTTTTTTAAGGTGCTGTGCGACTAGCTACTAATATTGCCAGACCATTTCTGGGTTAATATTCATGTCACCATCTACAGCTAACCTTTTTATTGCTACAGTATTCGAGCTGTCTCTTCCACCAGTAGGAGCTCAGGGGGAGGGGGTAAGCTACCCTTCCTCCCTTCCAGTGTAGTACCCACAAAGGTTGCAAGGTACATCACTGTTCCCCCAAAGGGGTAAATAAAGAAAATGTGTATTTGCCAATAATTGTTTCTTATTTACAGGTTTTTAGAAAGACCCAAAGTATTTTGACAGCATAACCCAGCCCAAGCCCTTCTGTTTTGTCTAGTGCAAACAGTTAAATCTCACACCTATTATTAATACAAGGGCTTCTGCCCTCAGCAAGTAATCAGTTACGCTGGAGGGTAAAGTTGTGTATGTATGTCCACACATATTCATTCTTTTGATTGTCTTTTCAGCTTTCTTACCCTGTCAAAACAAATGTAAAACAACTTTTGTCATAGCCTTACAGCAATGAATGCATTTTTTTTCAACCAGTAAATTCACAGTACTCTAACATTTCTGGACTCTAAGCTAAGTTTACAGTTTATATTTGTTGTTTAAAATGTATGTTATGTATTATGCTCAATACTGAAATTGTTCTGTTGCAAACACTAATGTTTCACGTTTATGTTATAATGTTTTAATATACATCTTACTACACTGTATCATGTCTGTATTCAAGAAAGTGCTCCACATGTATAGCGTTTTTAATGCTCATAACCAAACCTAAATACTGGGGCCAGCATTGCTGACCCACCCCTACAATATGTTCCAAAGCAAAACCCCAGACAAATCAATGCTCCATTTGTCTTATTATTCACAGGTGCAATAGGCACTGTTATTAAATTGGCATAGGCCAATAACATACGTATTAGTCCCACTAATTGCACAGTGTATCAGGCATATTGCTATGAACTATATGTTTGAAGCATGTTATTGTAACATTACAAGATTTTATGACTCAGGTCTCAGTCAGGCCTGCTTGCAACAGACAGGGAAATAATGTTCATCACTGTCATAATTGCTTCTGTGATTTGAAAGCAGGGTGTAATCATAACATTGTCATGATTTACAGATGGTCAAATGGTATAATTGAACCTCGGCCTGCACCCCCAGGGTGTGCGGTTGATGTCCCATTTTTATTTTTCTCTTTCCAATTGCCAGAATTTAGGCTCTGTCACACCACTCTTTACAAAACAAAAAAGCCAAATGGTTTACAAGATTGTTGTTTATGTGTTTTTAATTCAGTGTCTAACACACTTTGCAAGTTTGCAGGTTTCCACGGTGTGGCACACATAAGATCTCCACATTCCACAGCAGTAATACTTTCATCTAAGTTGCCAAGACCTTCATCTTTTTCCTGAAAAGAAAACAACTGCCACAGCTTTGATGTCATCACTATCTTTGTGCCTGACTAGTTCCATATAAGGACTATTGCATAAATCAAGTTATTATTACCTCTGCAAGGGTAATGTTTTCAGCAAAATACACCTATTAGTAGAACTTTAAATCCACTGAATAAGGTCCAGTCAGTTCAGGCTCTGCAATCAAGCTTATTGTTTCTGCTTACTATGAAGTTAAGTCTGGGGTAGGGGCAATCCCCTAACTCCAGCAAGAACATTTTTTTCAACTGATCTTCAAGCAAGACATGCATTTTCTTCACTGCTGCTTGTTCCAAACATGGCTGGTACCTTATACAACCCTATTACTCTGGTTTATTGTAAACTGTTACTTTTTTATGAACTGTTAATCTTTGTGCCGGAGTGTAATCAACTATCACGACACAAATGCCATGCAAGTGTGTGTGTGTGGCTCCATTAAAAGAACTCAATGAACTCAATGCATAATCTAATGCACCCTGGCCAATGTGTCTCGCTAATCAGCCATCCAGCAGCCAGCAACATGAACACTGACTTTCTACTATGCTGGTGTTTGTTTTAAATTACTGTCTGCATTGCCCATGTGCCTTGTGGGGTTACCACCATTCTGCAAATGACATTTCACCTGTACTGTAGTTACACCAACCTGTGCTTACTTATATGAACTTTATGGACTGTTATGTTTTATAAGGACTTATCTGTCAAGAGGCATTATCAACAGATTCTTCAATCAAGCTCCAAGGGTGTGCCACACCTCAACACAAGGTAGCATCTACCGTATTCACTCTCAAAGTGGATTCCATAAACTCTTTTTCATCAACAAAATTGTTATGTTATATTGTGTTATATGTGGTGTCACATGTTAGCATTTTTTTCACATATTTAAATTGTGGTGTTGACATCCCTCAGTTCTGTATTGTGTTTTACAAACTCACCATTTGTGTTCCATCTGTAACTACCTCTGTATCAACTCCAGAACAGAATGTTTTTTTATAAATGCCTTAACTATCTGTATGCTGGCAACCAGTTTTAAATCATATAGATAAAAAGGGGGTGGTTAGTTGATACAAAGTATCAAAAGGGGGGAGAATGTAGTAGAAATTTCTGAGTTCATACTAGTTATGCTGTTACAGGGTTACAGAATGTCACTGAGGTTACTTGAGGTACATTTGTAGAAGCAGAAAGCAAAACAAAACTGGGATAGAACTGGTTGGTACCAGCCTGGATAATAGGCTCGGACAAAAATATAAGATAAAACATGCTTAGGCAAAACATATAAGATAACAGCATGTTAAGGCATTGAAGGTAAGCTGTACGTTGCTATGGTGTGAGTGAAACTCATTGTTTCACTCAGGTCAGCTCAACCCAGGTATATGTATCAAAAAGTATTGGGAAAGAAATGAGAGTGTTTTCTGTTACATTGGTATCAACATGTTTTTCTAATTCATGATTGGTTAATACTGCAATGTTGGTATTTTTCAAGATAAAAGTACGCCTAACAACGCCTTGATAATAAGTGTATATAAGTGATTGACTAATGAAACTCAGGGAGCCTTGCATGTTGTTGGAAGCAGACTCCCATATGCATATGTATTAAACTTTTCTTTTTACTACATGCAGTGTTCCCGAGCCTGATTTTAAAGTAAAGTGTAAGAAGAATATATTTTTTCCACGACAACCCCCGGAGACAACCAAACCTAATATAAAACACCAGTGCTTAAAATAACAAACAGCAAACATGACCAAATATCCAAGCTCACTAAAACTAAACTATAAGTTACACATATGGCTAAACAGCAAAACAATTAGTCATTTATGCTTTTTGGTATTATTTGGTCAGAAGAGTGTTCCTGGTGGTAGTCAAATACCGAAGCCCATATGAGTAAATCTATGTAAGTCAGAAAGGCCGCTAAAAAAAGCACCAATCAAAATATTTTACGACTAAAACAGGGCTTCTGGTAAAAGGAATTAATAGCCAGGAAAACTGTAATGCAAATTTGATCCATACAGTAAACAGAGAATACTGGATGGATTACCATGCAGAACCAGTATGTTCTGCCACAGAGGGGTCTGATTCTGCGACCTCGAGAGCAAAGCTCGAGAGGTCCTTGGGAATCAGACCCTGAGGTGGAAGAACACACGGTTCTGCATAGGGTTAACCATCCTGTATTTCTGATAGTGTATGGTGCCCCTCAAATTATTTACAAGTATTTTTTCGGCTTTAAAACTGTTATTTTTTCCAATTAAAAAGAAATTGTTGTCTCCCGCTTGATTATATGGCGAGTTTTGTGGTTGCTAGAGACTGGGCGTCCCTACATTAGCAGTGCGCACTCCCACTGGTTGTTGTTCTTGTGTGGGCGGGATTTACACACAAAAAAACACGGCAGCCGAATGTCTCACTTGGCGTAATAAGAAACTCTCCATATGCCGAAACTTGTAAGTGAAAAGATTTTGTAACTATAAAATCTGGTTGTTCCAGCTTTTCTAGTTTTTAGTAATTAACTGATCCTCGTCTGACAAACCACCGCAGACATTTTCGACGTGTTTAGTGAAAATACTGGTGCGCGGCGGTTTTCTGTTTGTGCTTTAAAAACAGGGCTCATGCTTTGCAGTCTAAATGAATTGAATGCTGTCCTGCACGTACGGTCAGTACAGCAGTCCATTTATTCTTGTGATGAAGAGCATTTTGGTAAGGTGGAATTTCGAGTGAGAACAGCATTCCACCATACACTATAAATATTGTAAATCCAATTAATGGATACATTTCAGTGACTGCTCATAGACAAAAGGCTATTTACAATCAAAATCATACCAAAAAGGTTACGTGCAATGCAGTAAATTGACAAATATTTTTAATAAAGTCAAAGTTTTTTTTTTTTTTTTTTTAGAAAACCTAATATTTGACAGCACTTATGAAAATATATCAAATCAGAATTTGGCCTACAAGTATGAAGAAATGTGAATGTTTCTGCTGCAAAGACCTACAATGGAGTGTGCTTTTAAAGCAAAATCCACTTTGCTTCATGTTGCAAAACATTTTCTTGTCCGTCACCTTCTCACCCCCCCTCGGATTCACTGATATATGTTCAATTCCAAAAAAAGTGAACCGATCCATCAGTCAGTCAGTCACACAAAGTAATAGAGATTATACAAAACTACTGGCATATTTTGCAGACTGAACCACAACTTGAAGAATGGACACTGGTACCACCAAAAGTTATTGTACAGGAGGAGTCGTAATATAGCAGACAGCGTAGTGAGAAGTCATACAGCAAGATACATCAGAATGCAGGCCGCTTCCGTGGGTAATTTAAAAATGTGGATCTTGTGTATACTGTAGATATGTCTTAGTAGGAGATGCTTTTTCTGATCAAGACTCCAAGAAAACCTTTAGGGTTAATGCTTTTATTAACCGCCATACCGAGAATGCAGTATATAGGGCAATCTGTTCTTGTAATTACTTTTATGTAGGTAAGACTTTAGGCAAGTTTAAACTATGCACAGGAGAACAGAAAAGAGCGATTGAAAAGAAAGATAGTAATAAGGCACTGGCTGCCCATATTATACAGTAATGTTCACACTCTCAGCTAGGGGAAGGGATCTGGACAGATTGCTTCTAAAACATGAGTTTCTGGCCATATACTTTAGGGGCCATGGGGGAACAGGACTGAATGACAGCTTTCAGCTTACTCCATTCTTACAGATACGTATGCATATTTAATGCACTGAGTTCACTAAGTTCTGCAGCAGCAAAAAAAGCATAAGCCCATAACAGCTCGTATTAGGACAAATTATAATAATTAAGGGTCCTGTTTGTAGAAATATAAACATCAAATTTTTTTTTATATCCTTTGAACTACTAGAAATGACTTTCAAAGGCAATCTGTTCCAAAACGGGATTGTTCGAAAAGTGTAAAAGTATTTTCTATCTTTAGTTTTAAATTTCTCAATTTTAATCTGTAATGGATGTCCTCTGGAATTCAACTGGTCATTCTTAAATTCAATTTCTAGGTTCAGTATTAATAAAGGATTATTTAGTATATCAAAAAAGAACAAAAGATCACCTCTCTGTCTTCTAACCTCTAGACTGTGCAACCCTAATCTGTCCAGTCTATCCTCATACGAGTATTGATTCAACCTGGTTATTGATTTAGTATATCTTCACTGTATTTTTTCTACTTTACTGATTTCTGTTATTTTATATGGAGACCATATCTGGGATCCATAATCCAAGATAGGTCTCACGTATGAGAGATATAGTGGCAACAATACCTCAGATGTTCTACTTTTAATATTTCTTTTAATTGATACTAGTATCCTATTTGCTTTTGCAATAAATAGAGGTTACTCACCTGTAACAGGAGTTCTAGGAGTGGTATATGTTGTTCATCCACACTTACTGGCAGGTTCCTTGCCGCTTTAAATCTTGCCGGAAGGTATTCAAGCTGGCTCCTCCCACCCACCCGGGTAGTAAAACTCTCTGCTCTGCCCCATGACACCAGATCTAGCCCGCTGGAAGCCAGGTTGTGCGTCGAAGCCGGGGAGGTCAGGTGGGTTGTGTGGATGAACAACATATACCACTCCTAGAAAGTACAGTTATGTGAGAACTTACCGTAACAGTAGATCTTCGAGAGAGGCTCTTGCAGTAGGTAATTATATATAGGACTGACGCCGCGGCGGCAGGACCCCACGAAAAATTTCTAGCTAGCAGTCCCTGGCGAGGGACCCCCCACGTTAGGTGACCGCGCCATACGACGCTAGCAAGGCTGCCCGGACGCCCACCTTCCAGTTCTTTCCCGCCACAGGCCCGGACGAGAGAGAAGCAGATATTTCCTTCAATGGAAAAGGAGCTAAAAAAACCTAGGGGGATGGAGGGCGGGAAGGTATTACCTACTGCAAGAGCCTCTCTCGAAGATCTACTGTTATGGTAAGTTCTCACATAACTGTACTATCTTACTTCGAGAGGGCTCTTGCAGTAGGTAATTACATATAGGACAGAATCCCAAGCAGTCTGGAACAAAAGAAAGGCACAGGGAGGAGGTACTACTCCAAGAAGTAGAAAAGAGAGACCTTGCAAGCCTCAAGAAAGGAGGCCTTGCAAGACCGCTAACCCGAAGCCTGCTCTACGGCGAGAGGCAATGTCCAAACTGTAGTGTTTAGTGAAGGTATGGACGGAAGTCCAAGTGGCGGCAGCACAGATGTCTGCTGCAGACACGTTCTTGAAACAAGCTGCAGAGGCTGCTACTCCACGAGTGGAGTGACCTCTGACTTGACCCGGGAGGGTCTTGTTGTACTTGTCATAACAGAAAGTGATGCAATGGGCCAACCATTTTGATAGGCATTGCTTAGAAACAGCATTGCCTTCTCTTTTGTGAGCAAAAGAGACGAACAACTGATCAGTCTTTCCGAGATCCTTCGTCCTATCGGTGTAGTATCTCAGAATCCTGTGAACATCCATGGTGTGGAGCAAGTATTCTCCTTGGTTGGAGTACTGCGTGAAAAAGGCAGGTAATTCAATTGACTGATTTAAGGTAGACTCGCACTACCTTCGGGAGGAACTTAGGATTAGCAGAAGAGCAACTCGCTCTTTGTGAAAAATCAGATAAGGGATTTTGCACATCAGGGCCTGAAGCTCGGAAATTCTACAGCGAAGTAATGGCCACCAAGAAGAGCGTCTTCCACGATAAAAACTTCAAGTCTGCGGAAGTCGCAGGCTCAAAAGGAGGAAGAGTAAGTTTCTCGAGGACAAAGTTTAAGTCCCACGGGGGAGCTGGAGTTTGGACAGGGGGCCTAAGATGAAGGACCCCTCTGAGAAAAGTTTTGGATATCTCCAGTTGGGCGAATGCCTTATCAGTGAAAGGGACATGGTAGGCTGAAACAGCCGCCATATGGACTTTCAAAGAGGAGTGACTGAGACCCAGGTCGAAAAGATGACGCATGTAGTCAAGGAGAATGGTGACAGGACAGGAAAAGGGCTCCACATTCCTGGACGCAGCCAGGATGGAAAATCTTTTCCATTTCATGGCGTAGGTGGACCTAGTGGAGGGTTTTCTAGCCTCCACCAGGATCTCGGCCACCTTAGGAGAAACGCCAGGAGATTGAGCTAGGTCTGCAGGAGCCATGCATGAAGTTGGAGGACTTGAGTCCTGGATGGACCAGGGTCCCTGATCCTGGGTCAGTAATCCTGGAGATAAAGGAAGAGGAAGAGGAGGAACCTCTGAGTATTGTTGTAGAAGAGAGAACCAGATTTGCCTGGACCAGAAAGGAGCGATCATAATCATTCTCGCTCCTTCCAAAGCCAGTTTCTGCAGCACACGAGGGACCAGAGGAATTGGGGGAAAAGCATAGACGAATCTGTCCTTCCAACTTAGAGATAGAGCGTCGCTCCAGAAAGCGTCTTCCTCTGGAGCGAGCGAGCAAAAGATTGGAAGCTTTGTGTTTTGGGAGGAGACGAACAGATCTATCTGAGGAGTCCCCCAAACCTGGAAGATGCTTTTTAGAACCTTTTCGTCCAGTTCCCACTCATGTGGTAGAGCCAACGAGCGACTTAGCCTGTCTGCCAGGACGTTGTCGACTCCCAGAACATGGATCGCCGTGAAGTGAAGGTTGTGAAGAGTTGCCCATTCCCAAACCCTCATCGCTTCCCTGCACAGTGGGTAAGACCGCGTCCCTCCCTGCTTGTTGATGTACCACACCACACACATGTTGTCCGTTTGGACAGCAAGGTGGCCGGGAAGGATGTATTGGTGAAGGGCCTGGAGAGCATACAGCACTGCTCAAAGCTCGAGCACGTTGATGTGGAGAACTAACTCCGATTTTGACCATAGGCCCTGGGTTCGGTGAGGACCCAGATGGGCTCCCCAACCTTCGCCTGAAGCGTCCGTGGTCAGAGTCTGATCGGGGGGAGGATGAAAAAAGGGGATCCCCCAGAATAGGTTCTCTCGAACCATCCACCATTGCAAGTCTCTTACCATCGGCGAGGAGATCAGAACCAGATGATCTAGGTCGTCTACTCGCTGATCCCACTGAGAGCAGAGAGTCCACTGAGAGATTCTCATGTGGAGGCGGGGGCGCGGAACCTTCGGGATGGCTGCCGCCAAGAGCCCCAGTAGACGGAGCACCGACCTCGCCGGAACCCTCCTATATTCTGATAGAAGGGAAATCTGGGACTGGAAGGAGGCCCCCCTGTCTGGAGGCAGGAAGGCCCTGCACATTGTTGTATCGAGGATTGCCCCGATGAACTGGAGTCTCTGAGAAGGATCCAGATGAGACTTGGAATGGTTGATGGTGATACCTAGGCCAGAGAAAACCTGCTGGGTGAGGGAGAGGAAATGCAAGAGTTCCTCCCGGGACGGGCGCCAGGAGCCAGTCGTCCAGGTAGGGGAAAAACCTGAACTCCCAAAGGACGTAGGTGGGCTGCTACCACCGCCAGGCATTTGGTAAAGACTCGGGGAGCCGAGGAAAGACCAAAAGGGAGCACCCAGAATTGGTAGTGGTCCCCTGGAACGCAAACCTGAGGTACTTTCAAGGGCGGGCGAATGGGGATGTGCAGGTACGATCCTGCATATCCAGTGCACTAGCCATTGGCCCGGCTGAAGCAGGGGCAAGAGGGTTTGAAGGGAGAGCATCCTGAACCTCTTGTATTCCACATATAGGTTCAGGGAGCTGAGATCGAGAATGGGTCTGAGATCTCCCGTCTTCTTTGGTACAAAGAAGAAATGGGAATAGTAACCTGTCCCATGGAGGTGAGAAGGAACAGGCTCTATAGCCTGCTTCGCGAGGAGAGCAGAGATTTCTTCCCTGACCAAAGGAAGATGGTCCCTTGAGTAAGAGGAGTTCAGAGGGGGGTGACGTGGAGGTTTCTGCAGAAACTCTATGGAGTGCCCTTCTGCTATGATCTGAAACACCCATGAATCTGATGTTATCCTCTCCCAACCCGGAAGGTGAGGGAAATCTCCTCCTACCGTTCCTCCGGGTGCCAGAGGCGGTGGAGGAAGGAGTCAGGTGAGGCAGCGCCGCAGCTGGGGCACCTGCTGTTTTTTGGTGGCGGGGCCTGGCAGCCGTAGGGGCTCGCTGTTTGCGTGGCCCACCTTCCCGAGGTTTCGCTTGAGGCCGCTGCGATGCGAAAGGGACGCGCTGTGGGGGATGGGGACGGCACATTGAATCAACAGATTTAAGGGTCGTCCCCTTCTCCTGCTAATCAGTGATGATGTCCTTGACATCACCACCGAAAAGCACAGAACCCCTAAAAGATGCTTCTTGGATTGCTGACTGCACCTCCGGGACCAGACCTGACACACGGAGCCATGCATGATGCCGAAGACTTACGGCGAACGCAGTGCTCTGTCCTGCGGTGTCCACTGCATCGTAGGTTGTCCTCAGAATATGAAGACTGGCCGAACGAGCAGAACGGACCAGGTCGGCTAACTCCTGCTTGACTTGGGAGTCAGGCAGAGTCAATCTTAGATTCCGCCTGGTAAGGACTGCCTTCTGGTAATCCCCATATATGCTACATAATTTAGGGCTCCTAATCCCAGTGTGGAAGAAGCGAGATCTTCCTTCCATACTGATCCAGAAGGTGGGATTCCTTATCCGGGAGACGAGTCAAAATGTTTCTGTGTGCTGACCGCCGGAAGCGCTTAATCATAACCGAATCCGCACGGGGTAAGAGAGTCTAAAGTCTACACTGAGCCTGTATAGCCTATTGACTTCCGAGGAAGTAAATAAGTTAAACGGTTGTTTCCAAATAGTGGAAACAAGGTGGGCGTGAGGCTTCGAATCCAGGGTGGCACTAGAGTAGGAGCCGTAAGGGGCAAGTCCAGATGTTCGGCGAGTTTAACCCATTGAGGATCTGGCTCTAAGGAACGCCACTGATGGACTTCCTGGATCTTCCTGAGCAACTCCGTGAAGGAAGGATCCTCCGGAGGAGACTTCGGAGGAGTCCTCGGTCAGGGGCTTGGATGGAGAGTGCGGCTCGTCGTCTTTCTCGGAACACCCATCGGAGGGCTCTGAGGACTCCAAGAGTGAAGAAGAGGAAGAATTTGAAGCAGAGTAGGACTCCCTGACTCATCTGGGGAGGAACGGGTTCCTTAGGGGGGGATCCCCGAAAGCGTGTCCTGCCCCTCTCTGGATCCCGAGGGCAGAGCCCGGGAACCTGGAGGCAGAGAGGAGGGCGCCGCCTGGGGTGCAGGAGCCGGGTGCACCGTCGCCTGAAGACGGCTCTACACCTTGGTGAGCTGAGCCTGGCCTCAGCCTACCAGGAGGCCAGAGTCTCCTGGCGATCCACCGCGGCCTGGGGGAGGTGGAGGAGGAGGAGGGGATAGTTGTAACGGATGAAATCCGTAAGGAGAGTATCCGTAACCCGGCTGCAGGAATACCGAGCAGGGTACTGCGGCATCGGGTACCGCGGCGGCAGTGGAGTCGGCGCCGTACCGCGCGCAGGGATACTGTGGACCTGGGAAACCGCGCCGGATATGGCGACAGCGGATACCCAGGCACCGGAGGAGCTGCCGGAGCAGACGGCCCAGCCAGGAACTCCACGGGCGGATCAACCATGATAGGCCCGTGGGGTGGAGGGCCCGATGGAAGAGGAATATCCCCCGCCGGCATCGGAAGGGCCGGTGTCGGAACCGGCAGGGCCGGTGTCGGAGCCGGCGACAGGGGAATCGATGTCAGATCCGGCTCTGTAGGAAGAGGATTGGACGGTAGCCCAGGATCCCGAGCCTCGTCTGGGGACGGAGGAGAAAAGTCCCTGGGGTCGGGCAGGGGGGACTCGGGCTCCCCTGACGGCAGCAAAGGCTGCGGGGAACCTGGTACGACAGACGAAGCAGGGTCTGCCGTAGGCTCCGAGGCCCGGTGCACGTCGGAGGAGCCGATGTGTGACTTAGGGGCCGAATCCCGGGGGACGCCAGAGGAGCCGGCGTCTGACCTCGGGGGTCTCTCGTCGGAGACGGACTGAGGATGAGAAGAGGCCCGGTCCGACAGGGACATTGCTGTGCGCCGCCCCAAAGGGTCGGGCATCTTAGCGGCCTTCTCCCGGCGGATGTCGGAGGAGCCAACGTCCAGCTTATGGGAGGCGCCCGCACCAGTAGGCTGCAAGACTGCGACGGTACTGGGGGCTGGAGCCTCCTTTTGCCCGGAGGCACCCGGCGGGCTTGAACGCGAACCCGACGGGCAGGCCGACGCCTCCTTCAAAGCCTTGGAGGCTGCTGTCGGGCGATCCCCAGGAGGGGATGTTACCTTGCCCGCGACTCTGGCCAGAGGCCGGAGTCGCAGAGGAGGAGGCCTTCTCCCAGTGCCTTTCCTTATCCCGCTTCTTGTGCCTTCAGGGAGGTCGACGCCGCAAGTTTCTTCAACTCTTCTCCATCGCGCATCTTCTTCTTGAGGAGATGGGCTACGAGAGACTGCTGGCGTCGTCTGCGGGTGGCCACGTTAAAATGAAGGCAGTGCAGACACTTGTCGACCGCGTGGTCGGGGCCTAAACAGAAAAGGCAGAGGGAGTGACCGTCTTTGTGAGGCAGTTGGGCACCGCAAGAGTCGCACTTATTTTTTGAAGGGGACGACATATACCAACGGTCACCTGACGATAGAAATACAAAATACTGAAACTTTTCGGAAAAACCGACGAAGTAACAGGACTGAGCAACAGAAACTTCATCCGAGGAGGCTGTAACGAGCTGAAGGCAGGAAAGAATTGAAGGCGGGCGTCCGGACTGCCCTTTATACCGGACGCCGATGACGCCGGTCACCTGACGGGTGCGGTCCTCCGCCAGGGACCAAGTTAGAAATTTTTCCTCAGGATCCTGCCCCGGCTAGGCCAGTCCTATATGTAATTACCTACTGCAAGAGCCCTCTCAAGGTAGATTCCTGTTACAAGTGAGTAACCTGTATTTCTAGGGACGTGGATATGTTGTTCAATCCACACTTACTGGCAGACTCCTAGCAGTTCTCCAGGAGGAGGGAGGCAAGGCACGCACCCCCTACTTGGGAACTAAGGACTGGAGAACCGAGGTCCCAAAACCAGCATCCTGCCGTGACTCAAGGTCGATGTGGTAGTATGTAATGAAGGTGTGTGCTGACTTCCAGGTAGCAGCCCTGCAGATTTCCTGGATAGGGATGTCCCTGGAAGCAGCCACCGAGGCAGCAGTATGGCAGGCAGAATGAGCTCTTATCCCTTTGGGAGGCTCCATGCCCACCAACCTATAGCAGAGATCTATGCAGGAGGTGACCCACCTGCCTATCATCTGCTTGGCTGCAGGTCTGCCAGGTGCGGCTTCAGCGTAGGTGACAAACAGCTAGAGAACCCTCTCCGAACTTCAGCTGTTCGCCTCCTTGTAATAAGACACGCTCTTCTAGGGTCCAAAGTATGGAGCTTATATTCGGCCTCCAAGATGTGATTGGGGTAGAACACCGGCAGAGTCAACATCTGGTTAAGGCAAAACTCCGACACCACCTTCGGAAGGAATTTCAGGTGGGGGCGCAGGACAACCTTATCCCTGTGGAAGACCAGATAAGGAGACTCGATGGAAAGCGCCTGGAGCTCTCCCATCCTTCTGGCTGACGTGCTAGCCACCAAGAAGGCGGTCTTCCACGACAGGTGAGAGATGTCACACCTGTGCATCGGTTCGAATGGCTTGCCCATGAGCTTAGCCAATACCAGCAGTAGATCCAACGGAGGTGGAGGTTCTCATACCGGAGGGGATATGTGATCAAGACCTTTGGAAAAGCGCCTGACCACCTTCTCCTGCGCCATCGATTGCTTTCCGGCCCACGCCTGTAAGCAGAGATGGCTGCTACTAACTCTTAGGGTTGTCAACTGAAGCCATAGCTGAGAAAGGGACCACAGGTAGTCCAGAATGCTAGCCAAAGAATAGGAGGAAGGGTCCAACCCCTTATCCTGACACCAAATGAAGAATCTCTTCCATTTGAGGGCATAGCATTTTCTGGTCGACTCCTTACAGGATGCCTCAACAATGTTGAGGACCTCGTCGGAAAGACATAAGGCTTGGGACTCTAGCCACTCAGGAACCAGGCCGTCAAGTGCAGGGATTGAAAGTCCAGGTGGAGTACCTTCCCCTTGTTGACTGAGATCAGGTCCGGGTGGGCTGGAAGCTGCCTCGGAAGCCTGGAGCTGAGGCTGAGGAGATCTGGATACCAGAACTGACGGGGCCAGTGTGGGGCTATCAGAATCACCTGCGCCTTGTCCCTCTTCGCCTTGAGAAGCACCTTGTGGATCAAGGGAAATAGAGGGAAGGCATAGAAGAGGCCTGGGGTCCACGGCCTCGAGAAGACATCTCCTGCAGCGAGCCCTGCTGAGGGGAGCGGGCATAAAACAGCCTCAGCTTTGCATTCTCCCTTGAGGCAAACAGATCCACCTGAGGAGTGCCCCAGTGGGAGAACAGATCTTGTACTACCTCCGGCAGGAGAGACCACTCGTGAGATGCAGCATCTATCCGGCTTAGGGCATCAACCAGAGTGTTGGAGGCTCCTGCAAAATGGATGGCTAGGAGATCCGCCTCCAGTCTGCTCACGAGAGACCAAGTGCGGAGAGCCTCCTTGCACAGAGGCAAGGAGTGCGTCCCGCCCTGGCAGTTTAGGTAGTAAATGATCGTGGTGTTGTCCATCTGGACCTGGACCACTTGACCCCGTACAAATGGAGAGAAGGCGGCGAGGGCTAGTCAGACCTCTCGAAGCTCCAGCAGGTTGATGTGGCATCGAGACTCCTGAGGGGACCAGAGGCCGTGCGCTCTAAGCTCCCCCAGATGGGCACACCAACCCATCAGAGAGGCGTTGGTCGTCAGAGTGACCATCGGCTCTGGGCAGACAAATGGGATACCCTCCTGCAGATGACCTGGAACGAGCCACCACTGGAGGCCATTCCACATCTCCTGGGTCACTGTCACTGGCTGGTCCAGAGGACCGAAGCGCTGTGACCACTGGCGGGCCAGCCCCCATTGCAGGGGATGCATATGCCAGCGGGCCCAATGGACCACGCTGGTGCAGGCTGCCATGAGGCCCAGGAGGCGCAGGAAGTCCCGGGCAGGGCGCAACTGCCCAACCAGAAATGATTGGGCAAAGGAGGAAAGGACCTCAGCTCTGTCCGCCAGGAGCCATGCTCTGGCTCGAAGAGAGTCGAGCTCTGCCCCGATGAACTGAATCACTTGCATTGGGACAAGTTCCGATTTGGCCTTGTTGATGAGGAGGCCAATCTGAGAGCAGATCCCTGGACCACTCCAACTCCAGCTTGGAGGGGGCTGCAATCAGCCAGTCGTCCAGGTAAGGGTACACCAGGACCCTTCGGCGCCGCAGGAATGCTGTCAATATTGCCATGCATTTGGCGAAGACCCTGGGAGCTGGAGAGAGGCTGAAGGGCATGGCCCAGAACTCGTAAAGGGATCCCTCTGCCCTGAAGCGGAGGAATCGCTAGTGACACAGACGGATTGGGACATGGAAGAATACATCCTGGAGGTCCAGAGAACAGCACCACATGCCTCGTTCCAAGGATGGAATGATTTGAGCCACAGTGACCATCCTGAAGGTACGAGACCGTAGGAACTTGTTCAGGTCATGTAGGTCTAGAATGGGGCGCCAGCCCCCCATCCATTTTGGGACCAGGAAGTACCTAGACACAAACCCTGGGTCTGGTGGTGGATCCGCCACCTCCCTGATCACCTCCTTCTGGAGGAAGAGGGCAATGTCGGCTCGATAAGCCGACAGAGAGGATGCGGAACCCGTAGCTCCCTACGGGGCGACGACTCAATAGGGTGAGGACAGCTCGAATTCCAGAGGCAGACCCCTTCCTACCACTTCCAACACCCAGCGGTCTGTGGTGATATCGGACCAGGCAAAAAGGAAGTGGCAGAGCCATCCCCCCACAGGGGGAACCCGGGAGGAGACGAGGTTGGGGCGACATCCTCAACCCGCACTGGCAGGCTTTGAGGAAGAGCCGCCGAGGAGCCGCCTGGACCTTTTCCTCCTGGCTTTCTACGGAGGAAGCAGCAGGCTTGGCTTTGGGGTGCCAAGTGCGAGCCTGCTGGCCCTGATACTGGTGTTGCTGGGCCGGACGTGCCTCAGGGGCTGAAGAACGAAAGGGCTTACGCTGCTGCTGGCGACCTTTGTCCTTCTGGGCAGACATGACAGAGTCCAACATGGCACTGGACTTCTCAATCAGTTGCAGATGACCCTCCACCCTGGGACCGAACAAGCCGGTACCCAAGAGGGGAACGTCTGCCAGCTTGTGCTGGGTATCTGCCGTAAAGTTGGAGATCTGCAGCCAAGCTCTGTGGCGCATGGCCACTGCAGCTGCTACTGACCGGGCACACAAGTCAGCGATGTCCAAGGAAGTCTGGAGCTGCTGTTTGGCCACCGCCCTTCCCGGATCCCGCATCTGCTTGACCGTCATTTGAAGGTCAGCCAGGAGATGAGGAATCACCTCATCCAGGGAGCCCAAAAGGGCATGTGAAAAGTGTGCCATCAGGATGGCCGAGCTGGCCTGACGAAGGCCTAGGGAGGAAGCAGCATAAACTTTCCGCCCGGAGTAGTCCAGTTTCTTGTCGGGTGGTTCGTCCACATCCCGAGCGTTCCCAGAACGCCGGAAAACGCTGTCGGTCACTAGCCAATCCGCGGAGGGGTGCTCTGAGAAACCGAAGAATGAACCGGTGGGAACAGCATACTTCCGAGCCATCCTGGCCGAAGGTGCTGGACAAGATGCTGGCCGATGCCATAGCTCCAGGGCCGGGCCAACAATGCTTCGGCCACCGGGAAGGTCTCCATTGGGGAATCCCCTCGGTCCAGGATCTCCGTGAGGGTCACTTGGCCCATTTTGAAACAGGTTCGAGCTTCATCCCAGTAGACTCTGAGATGAGCCAAAGCATTCCAAGGAACGAGGATGGGCTCTCGTCCACCGACTGACCCCCAGTGGACTCCAAGTCAAGCGACCTGGAGAACAAGAAGAAGTCGTCGTCAGACTCCGAGGAGTCTGCGAACAGCTGCCGAGCGCCTCCGCCACCCTCCACCTGCCGAGGTCGATCGGGAGTGAGGGTGACCGACAACTGGTGGGGCAAACCCTGACCCGACCGAGAATCCTTGGTCGGGGCCCCAGTTTTAGGTTGTGGAGGTGGGGAGTTCCACCACAATGGGTGGTGCAGCCGGTTTCGGCCGAACAACCGGTGCCGGTTTCGGCCCCTCGACTACTATGAGGGGTTGTTTCAGCCACTCCAGTGACAGCCACTTAATGGCCGGAGAAGGCGACGGAGTTGGCTTGTTCCCAGACAATAAGAGCTGCTGCCACATTAGATCCTCATAGCACCGACGCAATTTGCGCCAGAGCCTATCCTCCAAAGAGGACAATGAGGATGAGCGGCACCGCCGCTTTCCATGGTGCCGAGACCGCCGATGTCGGCGGGACCGGCTGGACCAGGAAGAGGTCGGAGACTGAGACCTTCGGGAACTCTGAGGGTGGGTCTGAGAGGGGGCCGGGGAAACCCACTCCTCCCTCGCTTCAGGGACCTTAACCGGGGGACTCCAGCACTGGAGGCACAGGCAAGTCCTCAGTTTCCACCAGGGGAACCGGTGAAGAAGGGTTGTCGGCTTCTCCAGTCGACAGACCGTCCGACGGGTCGAGAAAAATCTCAACCACGTCGACGGGTGTCTCAGCCGGCTGACCTGATGTGGACACCGTGAAGCCAGTGGCCTTAGCCGCAACCTCGACCAAAGTCGAGTGTCTACTATCCAGGGAAGGGGACCTCTCCCGCTCCCACGAACATCGACGGTGGGACTTACCTCTGGAGTCCTTCTTTTTGGACCGAGAGGAATGTCCCAAAGGCTCTTCTCCCTTTGTGGAGAGGGACTGGCAAAGCTCCTTAAAAGAAGTTGTGTAGGAGGAGCCCAAGGAGAGTAGGATAAATGCCGTGACCGAGGATGATGACGATGCGGCCTGGGCCGCCTCCTCCTCGAGGCTGATCATCTGTTCGAGCTGTTCAGTCGAGCCCGCAGCCGCAGACACCGCCCAACGGGCCTCCTTCGACTTGACCACAGGATAACGTTTCTCGGGTCGCCTCAACAGCAGTCGGGCAGTGCAGTCTTCCAAGACCGAAGCCGAAAAAGATTTGCACAACCCACGAGCCTGTGAGTCATGGCCGCAAGGCAATAAACGCACGTGGAGTGCGGATCGGTACGGGACATCTTCTGCCTACAGGGGCACCGATGAAATCCAGGAGTTGATTTGTCCATTGCAGCCACGAGGGAAAGAGAAGACCGAAGTCTTTTGAAGTTAAGAATAAGTTTCGGATTGACCGAAGAGTGTGGCTCCAGGCCTAAAACACAGAGCGCTAAGGAGGGAACCTGAGCTTCCAAGCGGTAAGGAAGATCTGGAGTCATGGGGTGGAGCCGAGAGTTTTACAACCCAGGTGGGTGGGAGGAGCCAGCTTGAAGACCTTCCGGCAAGATTTAAAGCGGCAAGGAACCTGCCAGTAAGTGTGGATTGAACAACATATCCACGTCCCTAGAACAGCTGTTTTTCGTGCTTTAAAGTTTAATTTGTTATCAACAAGTATCCTAAGATCTTTTTCAGTGACTTTAGTTTCAATCGGTACCCCATCCAAATAATAAACCTGATTTGGATTGTGTCTACCTATATGTAAAACACTACATTTCTTAATGTTAAGTTGCATCCCCCATTTCTTTACCCATTTGCTTATTGCGTCGATATCATTTTGGATCATCTGAATTTGATCAATATTTTTGCATGGGCCACAAATTTTTGTGTCTTCAGCATATTTCATAATATTACACCTGATGTTATCATCCAGATCTGCCATAAAGATCTGAAAAACCGAGGGTCCTAACACAGACCCTTACGGCACTCCACTTGTCACCCGGCACTCAATAGAATGATGGCCCCGAACTGAAACTACTTGGGAACGCTCATAAAGCCAGTCATCTATCCACCTAGCAACAGTATTATTTATTTCATACTTTTTCAGTTTTTGATGTATTGCCCAATGCGGAACTCGATCGAAGGCTTTATTAAGGTCAAACAGAAGTACATCAACAGGAACACCACTATCCCTCATTTTACTAACATGGTTATAAAAGGTAACCATATTCGTAGCACAGGAATACCTCTTCTTAAAACCATGCTGGTTCTGATCAAACAATGGATCATTATTAATATGCTGATTTATTCTTTTATAAGGATTTCCAATATTTTACACAGTATAGATGTAAGACTTATTGGTCTGTAATTTGAGACAAGGATTTTGCTGCCGCTTTTATGAATGGGGTAACTTTTGATTTTTTCCACTCTTTGGGTGATTTCCCAAAATGTACTGATTTTTCATACAATAATTTTAATGGCAACCAGATATTATCCTTCATGAGTTTGAGCATGGTAGAGTTTATATTATCCATTCCAGTAGCACTATGTTCTTTCAGTTTTTCGATTACTGTAATTATTTCTTCTTTTGAAAAACTGTGGTTTCCTTCCAATATCCCATAATCATTCTGTATATTTTTGCACAGTCTGTTCCGCGTATACAGAGGAAAAATAACTATTAAATGAATTTGCAATCTCTATTGGCTCTGTAATGACAATGTCATCAACTGTAATTGAAGTTAACTCTCCTTTAATTCTTTTTCAGTGTATTAATATAGTTGAAGAATTGTTTACCGTTAGATTTTGAAGCTGTTTTTGCTAAATGTAGTTCATGCTCTTTTTTAGCTTTATTTATTCTATTCTTACACTTTTTTAATATGTTTAAATTTAGACCAATTCAATTCTGTTTTCTTCGTAATGTATTGTCCGTATATTTTGTTTTTCTTTTTTATTAACTTGGTTAAGCTTTTATTTAACCATTTAAATTTTCTTCCATATTTATTATATTTGTTAACTTGTTTAACATAGGTGTTCATAATGTTGTGTATAGTAGTTTTAATAAAAACCCATGCCTCTTCAACAGATTTTCCTGACAATAGGTCCTCCCATTGTATGCTACTTAATTTTTTGTGTATGTCATCCTTATTTGCGGTATTATAGAGATAAATCTTAGTGCACCCTGCAACATATGTTTTTTCATAATCCAGGGTAAACAGGACAGAAGAATGATCGCTATTACCAACTGGTGACATTGTCACACATTCAGCTAGGTTAATATCCTCAGTTGTTAATACTAAATCTAGTATGTTATTAAGTCTTGTTTGTTATACAGACTGAGTTGGGTTGTTTTCATTACAAAAATACATGCAATGAAAAACATGTTAAAATGTTGACATTTATGACTATGATGATTGTATAGTGCTCCAGTCTTATTTATGTACAAGGGTACTGTGTGATGGTAGGGGTAATTATATGTTTTTGGTTTTTTAAATCAAGTTTCTTTCCCTCCTCTCGCCACTGGCTGTGGCCCCAACAGTCATTCTGTCTTGTGCCCCTCCTTCCGAGGCCCTCCCAATCCGTGATCCTGGTGCAACTTGACCACCCATGACACACCTTCAGGTGGACACCCCCACGTCATTGCCTCCCAGGGCGGGGCTGCCTACAGCTCCCCAGCGCTTACCTTGTTTATCTAGCACCTCCTATCAGGCAGAGGTGGTGGGTGCCAAGATCCAGTGGGCAGGATCCAGAGTTGGAGGGTGGAACAGACAACGTCTTCCTCCCAGCCAGCAGGGTTTTTCCATTTACATGAGCGTGAAGTTCCCCAAGGGAGCGCAGATGTGCAATGACGTCCTGCAGGATGTCTCCCAACATACCCATCCTGTCCCTGACATGACCCCAGGTTGTTGTATCCCCAGTCTCTGCTAGGAGTCACTGGTTCTGGGGAGCTACACATCCACCCTGCCCAGGAGAGGACAGCTGTCCTCCAGATGCTCAATCCTCTCCTCCCCTGCCGACCCCCGATGGCCCATGCTCGTTCCCAAACATGGGTCACCGGTGTGGTGCGAGGTGTGGTGCCCAGCACCTCAACCCTCAGTGCCACTGGACCGGCTGGGGTGATTAAAAGTTGTAAATTATTTTTAATTATTAACCACTCTGACCTCTCATTCCTTCTGTCCTTTCCTCCTCTTCCCCCTCCCCCTTTTATTGATTTATTTAACAATATCGGAATTACAATCCTTTGAGTCAGAGACTCATTTACAAAGGCTCCATGTCAGATAGAATACACAGGTTACAAGACATATATTAGATGTTGAGCACAGTTACATAACGAACAGTATCTATGAAACAGCTCACAGGGAATACTCAGTGGGTGGAGAGGGTGATTGTACAGTAGGTAAGGGGTGGGATACCATAGGCACTGAGAAATACCGGCCAGAGGGGAGGTAGATAGGCAGGATGGGAGTCTCTTGTCCAACAGAAGGAGACAGTGAGCAAGAGGACAGTATGGTCCAGAGGAGAGGATGGGACAAGGAGGCTGGAACATGTTAATGGCAGTGGCAGGTACGGGACGCTAGGAGATGGTCCCGAAGGAGGGTCTTTAAGCGACTGAGTTTGTTCTTAGAGTTGACAAGGTTGGGAAGAGAGTTTAGCCAGGAGGGTGCTCGGTAACAGAAGGATCGCTGTCATCCTTTCCCAAAATAATAACTTATTGTTTTTACTGGATTTTTCATGGGTGAAGATGTTTAACAGCACGCACCTTATTCTAAGCAATTAGTCACTAGCTTTTTAAGCACAATAAGTAGCTTAATATGTGTATGTACTTTTAAGACTTTAGTTTAAACGGGATTCAGGTGCATGCTTCAGGTATGCCTTGACAAAGAGTGAAAGAAGCTTGAAAACATTTGGCGTGGTGTGGATGTGCTGCTTATTTTTAATTCGATTTTTTAATAAATATTTAGAATCAGACAAACAAAGGTGGTTCAGATTGTCCCTGTATTTGCCCTGGCATGACGTTTTTGTTTTTTATTGTTGGAAGTTACGCACGGAGCTTAGCTTTAATATCTGGTACAAAACTACCAAAGAGATTCCTGCACCATCCACCAATCCACATTCAGAGAAGAAAAGACACAGACAGACTGTTACAGTATAGCTTATTTATTCATACAGTGCCAGAACTGCATACCTCACAACGAGGACGCCAGCAGGTACATCTTGTACCATCTCCAATTAGTTTCGCTTAACACATCATCAGACTCCTTTCACAGAAAGAGTGGTGGATTTCTGGAACAGTCTACCAGTGGAAGTGATGGGGGTGAAAACAGTGTTGGGACTCAAGAATGTATGGACTAGGCATAAGGGAATCTTAGTGGAAAGGAACTGGGGGGGAAGAGTCAGAGATGAAGTAGAGTCTATGATGGTATTGTAGGCAGGGAAAAACAGGCAGACTGGGTGGGTCAAGCAGTCCTTATCTGCCGCCAAATTCTATGTTTATGTTTCTACATTAACCTTGTTGTAAGGTCTTAAAGTAGTAATGCAATGAAATTTGGCAAAAAAATTTAACCATGCCTTTTTTTTTTCACTATAAAATATTTCAGGCATCTTCCAGTTTTAGCTGGTAGTAAAAAATGTGATTATTTTGTGAATGTTTTTATTTAGTTTCTTGTAAAAGAAAAAAAGATGGCTGCCACATTTGGAACAGAAGTAGCATTGTAAACCTGGCAAAGGTTAGGAACAAGAAAAAAAAACTCATGGTTTGCAGCACAGGCGGTACCTAGAAAAGTAGATTTTACAGGTGTGCTTAGATTTTTATTTATTGTAGCTGAAACTAGCTTTTTTGGGGGAAAAAATCATTTTTCATTGCACCACTGCTTTAAATATTGAATCAAATTCTGTGCAGAAAGAAAAAATTACTCACCTTAGTAATGTTGTTTCTTCTAATGGAGCCTTGCTATATTATGACATATGCAGTGAGTCCCAACCTTCGAACTGCTCCGGAGGTGAAAGAGTTAACTTTCCATGCCAGGCATGGAACGCTGAGCTCGAGCTCGGTTGAAACTCTGTCTGTTGTCAGATCTTTATGAGCTAAACTCACTGAGGTCCTGTGTGGAAGCTGTAAACCTACCTAGCCAACTGGCTACTAAACATAAGAACACATTTTTTGGTCCCAAAACAAAGACTCAAGTCAGGAGACCCAAAAAATGAAAAACACACCAAGTCACCCCCAAAAAGGAGGGGTGAAACAACGAGGTGGGCATCAACTAAGTGCCAACACTGCACTGCCCACCCACATCCCAAAAACAAAGGTTCTGAGAGGGGCAGGCTGGGTGGGAGGTCATAATATAGCAAGACTCCATTAGAAGAAACAACATTACTAAGGTGAGTAATTTTTTCTTCAAACAACATGAAGTCTTGCTATATTATGACATATGCAGACTACACAGCAGTACCTCCATGGAGGAGGGACAGAACCTACTTAGGAAATAGGCTCTGAAGCACAGCTGTGCCAAACCGAGCATCACTCCTAGCCTGGATGTCCAGGGATCAATGCTTGGTAAAAGTGTGAACTGTTTTCCAGGTACCTGCTTGACATATCTCTAGAATAGGGATGTCCCTGGCAGCAGCCAGGGAAGCAGCTGTACCTCTAGTAGAGTGAGCCCTCAGGCCTGAGGGAGGAACCTTACCCAGCTTTTCATAACAGAACTGGATACAAGAGACAATCCACCTGGCAATGGATCTTTTAGTGGCAGGTTTCCCTTTACCGACCTCACCATAAGTGAGGAACAGCTGGAGGGAGTCAAACCTGTGACCCCTGGTACGCTCTATGTAGTAACTAAGGGCTCTCTTCACATCTAAGCTGTGCAGCCTTCTCTCGCCAGAGGAGGAATGGTCAGTGAAGTACACTAGAACAGAAATAGATTGATTAAGGTGGAAATCTGACACCACCTTAGGCAAGAACTTCCTGTTAGTCCTGAGGACCACCTTATCTCTATGAAAGGAGATAAAATCAGGCTCCACTGACAAAGCTTGTAATTCACTTATGCGTCTGGCAGAAGTGATGGCTACCAGAAACACAGCCTTCCAAGTCAAGTACTTAAGCTCTGCTGAAGACAAGGCTCAAAGGGAGGTTGCATAAGCTGAGCAATGCAAACATTAAGATCCCAGGCAGGGGCAGGGTCCCTGAATGGAGGGTTGGTGTGAAGCAATCCCTTAAAAAACTTGGAGAATACAGGATGAGCTGAAAGAGAAGAGGGTTTACCTGCTGAAATAAAAGCAGATACAGCTGCCAAATGTACTTTTAGGGTAGCTGGTCTCAGCCCCAAGGAATTTAAATGGACCATATAATCCAGGACTGTGGGTAAATCAGCAGATTCTGGGGAAATATGCATCCCAGAGCACCATATGAAAAAACCTCTTCCATTTGGAATTATAGGTAGCCCTGGTGGAAGATTTCCTAGAAGCCATCAATATATCCATTACACCTTGGGAGAGGTGTAGATCAACAAACTCTAACTCTTCAAGAGCCAGGCCTTGAGATTGAGAGATTTGAGGTTTGGGCACCAAACCCTCCCCTGAGCACAGGTTAACAGGTTGTGATTCCTGGGAAGACACAGGGGAAGATGGACTGCTAAGGACAGTAGGAGTGGATACCAAGGTTGTCTGGACCAATCTGGAGCGATCAGGATCATCTTGCAGGATTGAGATCTGATTTTGACTAACACTTTGAACAGGAGAGGGAAGGGGGGAAAGCATAGAGAAACTTCCCTTCCCAACTGAGAACTAAGGCATCCAGAGGGACTGAGCCCAACACTGGGGGCCTGCAGCAAAAAAGGGGAAGTTGGTGACTGTCTGGGGCTGCAAAAAGATCTATCTGTGGGGTGCCCCATCTGGCAAATATTACCTCCAGGACCAGGGGATCCGGTGACCATTCGTGATGGCCCTGGGAAATCCTGCTGAGAGCATCTGCCAGGACATTGTCCTTGCCTGGGAGGTGAACTGCCGTAAGGGAGATGTTCAGAGAGTAAGCCAGAGACCACAACTTCATTGCTTCGGTGCACAAGACCGTAGACCGAGTGCCTCCTTGCTTGTTGATGTACCACATTGTGGTGGTGTTGTCTGCTCTGACCTGTACAACTTTGTTCTGAACAGATCTGGAAAAAACTTGAAGTGCTAGAAAAACTGCTCTGAGTTCCAACATACTGATGTGGAGCAGAGATTCCTGAGGGGACCACAATCCCTGGGTAGTGAGGTCGCCCATGTGAGCTCCCCACCCCAAGAGGGATGCATCTGTAGTAAGGATTAAGGAGTGAGACTGAGTGACAAAGGGAACCCCTTGTCTCAGATTGCTCTGATCCTGCCACCACTGTAGGGCTTGAATCAGGGTTCGAGTTACTGGGATCAATTTGATTAGAGGGTCTTTCCTTTGAGACCAAAAGGCGCTCAAATGGAACTGGATGTCTCTCATTTGAAATCTTGCTCCCTGCACTACTGCTGTAGGAGCAGCCATGTGCCCCAGGAGCTGTAGAAAATGCCTTGCTGGTCGAGAGACCAGCAGGGTGAATGAGGAGGCCAGAGAGACCAGGGTCCTTGCCCTGTCCAAAGGAAGAAAGGCTCTGGCTTTCTCTGTGTTCAGCTCCTGCCTATGAAGGTGAGGAGCTGGACAGGCTCTAGAACTGACTTTGAAAGATTCAGAAGGAAACCTAGAGAGGTGAGCAGTTGCTGAGTTATCTGCAGATGTAACCTGACTTGGTCTGGAGACATGCCTACTATGAGCCAGTCGTCCAGGTAAGGGAAGATGCAATGTTTGCCTTCTTAGGAGGCAACTGCTACTGCCAGGCATTTTGTGAATACCCTTGGAGCAGAGGTGAGGCCAAAGGGCATTGCTCTGAACTGGTAATGGCCTGAGGACAGCTCAGACCTGAGGTACTTTCGATGGGAGCTTCTGATGAGAATATGGAAGTAGGCATCCTTGAGGTCCAGGGCGCTAGCCAGTCCCCTGGCCTTAGAGAGGTAGAATAATTCCCAGAGTCACCATTTTGAATTTTGGTTTTAAAAGGTGCTTGTTTAAGTATCTGAGATCCAGGATGGGCCGCCATTCTCCTGTCTTTTTTGGGGTAAGGAAGTACCTGGAGTACAATCCTTTGCCCTGGTGTAGGGGTGGAACCCTTTCCACAGCTCTGAGAGCCAGGAGGGAAGAGACTTCTGCCTCTAGGGCAAGTGCCTCTGGTGGATTTGCAGGTGGAAAGGATCTGGTTCTCATCTTTGGAAATTTTTTTGAAGCTGAGAACCAGTCCCTGGCTTACTACTTCCAGGACCCACTTGTCTGATGTCAGAGACTTCCAGTCCTGGACAAAGTAAGCCAGCCTGCCCCCTACAGGTAGGTGAGAATCGGCCCTGGCAACCCCATCAGGGTGCCTGCTTGGCAGGGGCTTTAGGCTGAGGGGTGGAAGCAGGCCTGCTTGTACCCCGTCTGCCTCTCCCTCTAAAGAACCCCCTCTGGGCATAAGCAGAAGAGGAGGTCTGGGCTTGGTAAAAAGGCCTATGAAATGGCCTACCCCTGCCCCTGGAAGGCTGCCTTTGAGGAGTGGCCTGCCTTTCCTTGGCCTGTGCACTCTTATAGGTGGTCCTATACTCATCCATTTTCTTCATGTAATTCTCTGTCTGCTCCCCAAACAGAGAATTACCCACAACAGGAAAATCCATGGCCTTAGTCTGGGTACCCTGTGCCAGGCTAGTACATCTGAGCCAAGCCATTCTGCGAAGTGCCACAGATGTAGCCATGACTCTTGATGACACATCATTAGAGTCCACTGCAGCATGGAATTGCACCTTGGATGCCTCAATACCATCAGCAGCCACCAGCTCCAGCTCCTTGGCAAGCTGGCCAGGGACCTGTTTTGCTAGAGCCATAACAGTATCCCATCTGGATTTCTGATATCTAGCAACATAAGCCATACAATTTGCCTGTCTGAGTCCCAAGGATGCTGCCATGTACTGTTTCTTTGCCATGGCATCAATCCTCCTGGAGTCCTTGTCAGGAGGTGTGAAGCCAAGGGAATATTTGCCTTGTCAGGCTGCAGCCTGCACTACTAACATGGCTGCATTGTTGAGTAGGAACTCCGTATCAGAGCCTGACAATGTGTACCTCTTGTCCATTCTCTTATCCACAGGAGGTATAGTGTGAGGAGTTTTAGAATTTTACTGTCTGTTTCCAAAAGATTTATGCAAAGGAATAGACAGTCTCCTAGACTCTGGGATATCCATCATTTCCACATAGTCAGGCTCCTCTTGATCATCCACAGCTTCCTCCATAGGAGCTGGAGGTTTCAACCACTTTTTATAAAACATAAAATGAGAAGGGACTCAGAAGCTTAGGAGGAGACACTCCTGAAGGCCTGTCTGGGAGATGTCCGTTCAGTGGGCACATCCAGACTTTCAAATCCACATTCACTCTCCTCATACTCCTCTTCCCCCTCCTCCGGTTCATAAAATTCCTCTAAATCGTACTCTTGAACCGGTGGAACCGGCCGAACCGTACGCTTACCTGATGGTGCCGGTTTGGTCGGAACTGGGGAAAGCGACTGGACAATTTTAATCGCTTTGGCTATTTCTTCAGCGGTTGGAGAGGAAAGTTTTGGCTCTACACCAGCTGATTTCCTAGTCCTTTTTGCTGGAACCGACTCCTCAGAGTCGGCTCTCCTTTTGCCTGAGGAAGTCTCATCCTGGTTAGAGGGCACTCCCTCCGGTTCGGTTGGAACCGAACCGAGCTGGCCATCCGGTTCAGCAAACTTTTTGGCCTCCCTTTCCCTGAGCATACCAACTCTCTTTTCCAGGGTAGCTGCAGGAAAATTTTTGCAAATCTGGCAGTCTGCATTGAGGTGGTCAAACCCCAGACAATAAACACAGGTGGTGTGGGGGTCAGCCTTGGCAAAGACTTCCCCACAGACACTGCAGTGTTGAAACCCAGTGGGCCCGGTTTTTCTTTTGGGTTTCTCAGACATAATGCCAGCCTAACCAAACTTACCAGTTTATGGCAATCTGCCAGGTAAGACCCTCTTATCGGTTCCCAACCGTGTCACGGGTCGTGGAAAAAAACATTAATAAAATCTGTTTTTTTTAGAACCGATAAGAACCGGTAACCACACTCTAAATGACAGATTAATATATTTTAAACAACCTGATCGGTTCAAACCGAACCGATAAACCGTTTACAAGTTCCACACAGAATAGAAATTAATATAAAACCTATCTAGTACTCACAATACCACAGACAGAGTCTGAACCGACCGGTTGCGGTTTAAATTCGGTCGAAAACCAAGAAAAACAATACTTTAACTGACAAAATGAACCAAGCAGAAGTAGAAATCTCCGGAGCGACTGTTCAGTGAGGCGGAGTAAAAAATCTGACGGTTTGAGTTTGAAGAACAACAGACAGAGTTTCAACCGAGCTCGAGCTCAGCGTTCCATGCCTGGCATGGAAAGTTAACTCTTTCGCCTCCGGAGCAGTTCAAAGGTTGGGACTCACTGCATACGTCATAATATAGCAAGACTTCACGTTGTTTGAAACACTATCAGCCTCCCCCACCACATTAATATGAAAAGGTCAAATACAGCTCGCAGGGGGTTGACAGTGGACAGTGTCACTTAAATTGCAGTGATAGACACAATCAGTCGTGTAGCAGTGCCCTTTGACAGACCCTCTGAATGCACATTTTTTTCTCAATTTATTAGACCCTGCTGAGAGGCAGCATTTTGTTTTAAAGGAGGCCTTGCTTCAACCCATTCTGTATCCATTTTATTTTTTTAACCATTAATTTACCAGGTGGTGTCCCCTGGAGACCAATGTCGCTTTTATAAGGGCAACTTGTATACACGGCAGGAGTACAGACCTCATATACAGTACTGGATTTGACAAAGTCAAGACAGTGTATCACGGTATATTGTGCCTCACAAAACAAAACAAAAAAAAAATCAAAGTATTTTTACAACGACAAATTTTCATCATTAGGAAACGAAGCATCATGATTCATTAATTTTTTTTGTTAACCCGGTAGGCAAAGGCATGTTAGGATAATGAAAGATCCCACGCCCAAGCCCTCAAAGGCTAGTGGGTAGGCCATAGTTATTCTTATAAATAGAAAGGATTAATTTTAGCAGATATATTGAGGAGCGGTTCGGGGCCCATATGAAAACACCCGGGGCTAATCAAGCAATGGCCCTGCCAGAAGGTACATTAGGCAAGTAAATTCCCATTTTCAGGCACAACCTGGATAATGTATATCCCGTACTATGTCTCAGCATGTTGAGTCACCACGACATCCCTACTCTACCGTATATGATTCCCGTGAAGCTAGATTTTATCTTCTGGCTGAGTGAAGTAAAACTTGGTCGGGCCACACAATGGGGGTTCACGGTTATTAGCTGACAATAAGTGCATGAGGTCAACCTATGGAACTCCACGGACGGACAGTTAGGATTGCTGCCAATGGAAGGAGTACTGTTGGGACTTCTCAGGTGGCATGGTAAAAATAAAGAAGTTTAAAGAGCTGGTGACACATTCAGGAAAACTTAATAATATTTAGGCACTGTCCAGCTTGTATTTCCCTTTAGTTCTGTATTCCTCCTTCCTGTTATTTAGTAGTGAGGTCATGTGCATGAAAACAGGATCTTCACTGCTGAAGAGTTCATCTATTTCTGCTGCTTTCTCCCTACCTGAAGTCATAGAGCACTGCTTGTGACCTCACAATTACTCCCATAGCAACAGACTGTGATGTTGCAACAGAGGATTATAACTTGAAGAAGGGAGTAAGCTAGAAAAATGCAGTATGGTCTCACCATAGCACTGCCCTGGTGTCAAAATGGTTAATAGAACCTGTACTAATAGTGGAATGTTAGGCTCAAGCTCAGTTTTCAAAGCACTGCCCCCTGGTTGCACTGCCTGTGACCGTCAGATTCTTATGAAGCAAGCAGATGCTAAAACAAACTAACTAATCTATTCTAATACAACAAATTAAACCCCTTTTTAGGACAAACCCCTTTTTATCATGACATTATTTTTGCTACCACCTCTGCGGACCTGGCAGGGGCTACGACACCCCACCCCACCCCTCAGAGGGGTACGTCCTCTGGCCCATCGTGGGTCCTGCTGGGTCCCGGTATTTTTCTTCCGTTTTCTCCCCCACGCCCGTGCAATGAGAGCAGCAGCTGTCTCCACCTCCGCAGAGACAGCCAAGCACCCTGGGCGCGGGCCGAACCCCTCTTCTTGTGCTGACGCACGCAGCACAAATCCCCCTCCCCGATGAAGGAGAGCAGTCCTCCGGATGCTCAATCCTTACCTTCCCCGGCCAACCCCCGAACGACCCAAGTCTGTTCCCAAATCCGGGTCATCGGCACAGCGCGAGGTGTGGGGTCCAGCACTTCAACCCTCAGCACCACTGAGCCGGCAGGACAAACCCCCTCCTTTTAACAGCAAGGGCATCTCTAAGACTCAAGTCACAGATGCCCAAGAAATAAACAGGTACACCCAACAGGGTTTCTACAAGATATGGACAACTGACATACAGTGCCCTCTAGGTTCTAATAGGGAAGAAAGGGTGGGAGCTCAGAATACAATTAGGATTCCCTTGGAAGAAACAAGATTACTATGGTAAATGAGAAACAGTAAGAAACCGCACCACTCGGAGCGGACTTCAAAATAGCAACTTTTAATGAAAAAAGTTTAAAACATCGCCAAAAGTGCAAGGTGCATCAGAGATGCAGCTACAACCCTCTACCGGTTTCGCATTCAAACATGCCATTCTGAATTGGGATTTAGATGCTTCTATCCCCCTCTCTGCAGCCTCTTCAAGATCAGCTGCCATAAGGGCTGGGACAGATTTTGTTATTTCCATCACTGTATTCCACAGTGTCCTCTGATATCTAGCAACATAGGCCATATAAGGGGCTTGCCTGATAATCAGAGAGGATCCCAGATAAACCTTTTTGGCCATGGAATCCATCTTCCTGGAATCCTTCTCCAGTGGGTGTGATGCCAAAGGTATGCCAGCTTTATCACAAGCTGCAGCCTGCACCACCCCCTCATGGCTTGGGTGCCCAAAGAGAAATTCAGATCCAACTTCAGCCACCCAATATTTCTTAACCACCTTTCCATCCACAGGTGGCATAGAAGTGGGAGTCTGTAACACTTTATTCACCTGTTTCTTAAAGGACTTATGGATGGGCAAAAGCAGTCTTTTGGAGACTAGGACGTCCATCATCTCCATATAGTCCTGTTCTTCCTCCTCAACAGTGGACTCCTGAGTAGGAAGATCCAGTGTTTCAGCCACTTGTTTCATAAAAGCAAAGTGGGATGTGTAGTCCTCAGATCCCTTATCAAGGGAATCAGGACGGTGGGGATCAGAGGAGATATCAGGTTCAATTGGCTCCCCATAGTCTTCATCCTTGTCCTCATCTTCATCTTCATCCTCTTCTTCTCCAAAAGGTTCTTCCCCTTATTCAAATAAACCGAGAACTGAAGGTTTGCGACTGCAAACGCTTCTCAACTGGAACCGGGGTACTTGGTTGGAGCACTTGAATAATCCTGATAGCTAGTAGCCGGTTTGTCTGCAGCCAGGTCAGCAGTCTTTTCAGACATCTTCTCCTGCAGTCATTTAAGTTGCCTCTCAAGCGTCGACTAAGGGAAGTTTTTACAGCTATCACAATCCACTTTGAGGGGTCAAACCCCAAACAAAAGACACAAATAAGATGAGGATCTGCTTTAGTGAACAGTTCCCCACACTCGGTACAATGTTGGAAATCTGTGGGGCCCGTTCTTTTCTTGGCTTGTGACATTTAGCCCACAACACTTTTTTTTTTTGGTTGGTTAAAACGAACAACTGAGATTTACCCCAATAAAAAATTTAATAAAAGAGAACTGATTTACCTTAAAAGTTGGAATAGCTAAGGCACACTGAGAATTACCTCAGAAAAAAAAAAGAAAATCACCGGTTCTGTCTCGATTGAGAAAAAAACCAAAAGGAACCGAAAACTTATCCGATTAACACTAATCTAGACTAAGTCTACCTGTGAACCTAGGAAAGTGCTCTAAAGTCGAAATAACTAAACTGACTTCAACAAAACCGAGAAAAATAAACTTCTTCAAGTAAGTGAAGGAGAGCTCTCTGGAGATGTCTTACTGAGGCAAGTGAAGTAAAAAAATCTGACGGTTGCAGGAAGTGCAACCAGGGACAGTGGTTTGAAAACCGAGCTCGTGCCTAACATTACACTATTAGCATAAGTTCTAGTAACCATTTCGGCTCCGGGGCAGTCCTATGGTGAGACCATACTGCATTTGTCAGAATATGGTAAGATTTCCTGGGGTTTGAAAGGAACTCTAAGTGATAAAGATCACATATGGTCATGCAAATTTCCTTAGTAATAAATAATTGGGAAGAAAAATATATAAAATACCAAATTATTATGTTTTTTTTAAGTTTTCCTAGAGACGTCAGTAGCTCTTTAAAGAACCGCTGACAAGACCAGGATAGGCAGTTCACACAAAGGAGCTGCCTACCAAGAGAGTTTTAAGGAATCACAGACAGTAAATAATTTTCTCTTGCAATGGTTTCTGTAAAATGAAACTTACTATGTTCCACACCTAACTTCCTGCTGCTCTGAAGCTGTCAGCTGAAGCCCTGCCTTGAAAATAACATTGTGCCATGTGGAGAAGAAAAATTACTCACCACACTAATTACGTTTCTTCGAAGGGATCCTTTAGCATCAGTAACAACAGCGGTAAGCTGACCAGGTTAAGCGGCCTCTGAGGTGCAGCCATGAATAATGCATATAATGGAGTGGCCAATCAGAACTGAGCAGGAGGGTGTGCTGAGTGGAGCTTGCTCACAGGGCACCAGAATTTTTTGGAAGACAAAAAGAGGACAATGTCCAAAAGGACTGTGCCAACAGGCTTTAAAAACTATGCAACAGCATGAGCCATAACAAGACTATGATCAAACATTAACTATGCTCTGAAAACAATCCAAAAACCTGAGTAAATTGGGCAAAAAGGATTAGAAGCAGAGTCCTCTGCAAGCAGGTGCCTGGGGAGGCAGGGTGGGAGGGTATTGATGCTAAAGGATCTCTTGGAAGAAACAGAATTACTACAGTGAGTCATTTTTTCTTCTCACCCCAGGAGCCCTTTAGCATCAGTAAAACTGTCACTGAAGTATGCAACTGCTTCCATCACCCTTAGTTTGCTTGCTGACTGCATCCTGCCCACCTTCCTATGTCAATCTATAAACCTCATTCTGGCCACTATCTAATTATTTCATTATTCATGGGTCCTTATTCATCCCTTCTACCCTTGTCCATCCATCATGTCACGGCCTGTCAACTTAGTGCTCCTAGTAGTGTAACTGTCCCTGTCCAATTCTCACCCATAACTGAAAATGCATTTGATCCACTTTTCAGTCTTCCTTCTTACAGTATCTATCTTCATCCTCTCCCTGAAGATGTTATGAATATGAATACTATGTATATAACCTTCTACCTAATACTGTGTACATAGATCTGCACTGACTGTACTTAATTGCGTTATCCTTGACCTTGTGTGATGCAGGTCCACCTTGTAAACGAGCTTGCTCAATGGAGTTCGCCTGGATAAATAAAGATTTGACTGATTGATTGATTTGATTGAGTAACAATAGCAGACAACAAAGCAGTACAGTTGGGAGGCAGGTGCAGAACCTACTTGGGAAAGAGGCTCTGCAGGACCGTCCTGCCAAATTTAGCATCAGACCTTGACTGTACATCCAGGCAGTAATGCTTTATGAATGTGTGTGTACAGTCTTCCAGGTAGCTGCTTTGCAGGCATCTATCAAGGGGATGTCCCTTGCAGCTGCCACAGAGGTAGCAGTGCCCCTAGTAGAATGGGCCCCGAGGCCTTGAGGGGGCTGTTTGCCAGCCTCGGCATAACAGAACTGAATTCAGGAAACTATCTGACAGATAGTTCTCTTGGTGTCCGATTTTCCTTTCCCCACCTCACTATAGGTGAGGAAAAGTTGGGTAGTGGAGCTTCTGAACTGTTTAGTATGCTCCATGTAATAAGACAAAGGTCTCCTGACATCTAGGCTACGAAGCCTTTATTCCCTTGAAGTGGAATTGTCAGTGAAAAAGACAGGGAGAGTAACGGACTGATTAAGGTGGCACTCAGAGATCACCTTGGGAGGGACTTTTCTATTTGTTCTGAGCTCCACCTTATCCTTGGTGAAGGATAATATAGTTAGGCTCAGTGCAGAGTACTTTCATTTCGGAAATCCTTCTTGCAGAAGTGATGGCCACTAGGAATACTGTTTTCCAAGTGATATATTTTAGGTGAGCTATAGCCATGGGCTCAAAGGGAGGCCCATGAGCTTAGCAATGCAGAGGTTAAGGTCCCAAGGGGGACCAGGTTCCTTGACTGGGGGCTGCAAGTGAAGAAAGCCCTTGAAAAACTTCTTGAATATGGGCACAGAAATGAAAAATTTATCTCTCCCAGTGGAAAGGTAAGCTGAAATTGCGGCTAAGTGAAGTTTTGGGGATGAAGCCTTAAGGCCTGATGACTGAAAAAGAACCAGGTAATCCAAGAGAGAGGGAATAGAGACCTTTAAAGGTTTTATTCTTTTCTTTTTGCACCAAATGGAAAATCTCCTCTACTTAGCTGCATATGTTTTCTTTGTGCTTGGCTTTTTAGCCATGTGAAGAATTTTCAGAACTTGTTCCGAGTACTGGGAATCTGGGAACTCTAAACTCCTCAACAACCAGGATCTGAGGTGAAGAGATTCCAGGTCTGGATAGGACACCCCTACTTGAGGTAGGGTGAGGAAATAGTGACTCGGGAAGTCAAACTGGTTTGCTGTGAGACAAGGCCAACAGGAGAGGGTACCAGGGATGTCTCTGCCAGTCTGGTGCTATGAGGATCATTGTTGCTGTGTGATCGCTGAGCTTCAGCAGAACTCTGTGAATCAGAGGAAAAGGAAGGAAGGCATAAAGAAACTTTCCTGCCCAGTTCAGAGTTAAGGCATCCACTGGGAGAATGCCCAGTGCTGGGGGCCTGCAGCAACACAGAGGGAACTGGAAATTGAGGTGGGATGCAAACAGGTCCACCTCTGGTGTGCCCCACCTCCTGAAGACTGTGGCAAGGACTTGCCTGTTCAGAGTCCATTCATTGTGTCCTTGGCTGATGTGGCTCAGAGCGTCTGCCAGGGTGTTGTCCTTACCTGGAAGGTGTATGACAGAGAGACACACATCCAGGCAATAGGCCAGGGATCAGATTCTCATGGCCTCTGTGCACAGCTTAGTGGACCTTTTGCCACCCTGCTTGTTTATATAGAACACGGCAGTAGTGGTGTTGTCTGTTCTGATCTGAACAGTGTGTCCTGTGACCTGAGGGGCGACAGCTTTCAGTGCCAGGTGCACAGTCTTGAGCTCCAGAAGATTTATATAGCTTACAGATTCCCAAGTGCCACCGACCGAGGAGTTGTCCAGATGAGCTCCTCACCCCAGGAGAGATGCGTCTGTGGTAATGATCTTTGAGGGACAGGATAACTGGAAGGGAATATCCACTGAGAGGTTTTCCTTTCCCTTCCACCAGTCTAGAGCCTGGAGTAGTGTTTTTGTCACTGGGACAAGCTTGGACAGAGAGTTTTTCTTTTGCAACCAATGAGCTTGGAGATGGTACTCAATCAATTAATAAAGCTTTATTGGATAACAAATTGAGATAAATGTCTAATTTTCAAATGCATCCAACAATAAACAAGAATACACATAATTTAACATACAATAGAAATTAATAATATAATAAATAAGACATACGATTAGGAATTGACCACGTAGCAAATTTCAGTTAAAACAAATATTAATTTAACTATAGCAACTATAATGCTTATGATAAAGACTAGCTAACGATGCTCGAAGCCTTGCCAAGAGCAGTAACACTACTTTTTAGTTGCCTGGCTACTATGTCCAGTGTTCTAGGAACAGCTACTGCCAAAACCTTATCACCAAAACTAGATCTACTTTTTTTTTTTTTTTTTTATTTATTTTGCCCTTTATCCTGGCTGGACCACCGTCTACTTCCTCCGCCCTGATCATGGCCCCCCGAAGACCTCTACCACCGCCTATAGCTGCAGAAGACCCTCGGTCACCCCCGGCTTACCCCCCGGGGGCTGTGGCACAGGCCACCTGTGACCAGACTGCTGACTGGTTGGGGTCCCATAGCGGCGAGTAGCGTCTGAGATCTCGGGGAGGCCATCTGGTGGTCCTGCCCGCCTTTCCGTTTTTCTCCCCAGAGAGGCGGGGCGTGCAATGGCGCCAGCGTCTGCCCGCCTCCTCCCCACCGTCCAAGCGTCAGCTGCGTGAGAAACTCCCGGCCACGCCAGGAAGTCCCCAGCGCTCCGAGCACTACCCACACCCTCGGAGAAGAGAGGCTGTCAGCCAGACGCTCAATCCCTACTCCCCGGCCAGCCTCCGGCCGGCCGGATCCGTTCCCGAACCCGGGTCGCGGCGTCTGGCAATCCACCGCTGCACCGGCAGGCCGGCCCTAGATCTACTTTTTGGAATCCAATACGAGATTCGAGATACAGACCTCAAAGAATATTTATATACAGGTCTAGACTCTAATACATTCAACAAAATGTTTGTAGTGTCCGTATAATAAACTTATACACAAATATGTCTCAATGAGAATCTCATCGATCTACTAAAGAGGTGTTTCCCTATACAGTATACATCCATGTGTTCTATAAGGAATATTTGAAATAAACCTTAATGCACTATTATACAATGTATCCAGTGACCCTAATAATGAACTTTTTTCATTTTTACAGAAAAAATCCCCATAATCTAGGACAGACATAAATAGTGAAATAACTAACAATTTTCTAACTTTTAAACTAAACGGGGCTTTATTCTTATAGAAAAAGGCAAGTAGCCCCTTTAATTTATTTGAAATGTGTATACTATGAGAATCAAAACTTAAATGATTATTAAGTATCAAATGTAGATACCTATAAGAAGTAACTCAATCTATGGTAACTCCAGACAAGGTATAAATATCCCTAGTTATGATTTCTTTCATATTTTGTTTTTCATATAACATCCATTGAGTCTTTTTTTCATTCAGAAGGAGCATTAATTCCAAGAGCTTCCTCTGAGTGTCCAAAAAATCATGCTGCAGTACATCTATGGCTGTAGTTGTATTGTCTTTTGCAGTATATATGACAGTATCGTCTGCATACAGATACATACTGGAGCATGAGCAGTGCCTGGGCAGATCATTCACATACAGTGAAAATAACAGGGGACCCAGTGCTGACCCCGAGGTACCCCTGTGTTCAGAACAGCAAGATCTGAACAGGCACCCCCCATTCTGACACCTACCAATGCATGTCCCTCATCTGGAATCTTACTCCTGGAACCACAGCAGTCATGAAGGCCATGTGGCCCAGGAGCTTTAGAAAATGTTTTGCAGGTCTTGGCTGTCCTAGAAGGAAGGAATCTGCTAGAGAGAGAAAATTCTGAATCCTGTCCTGAGGAAGGAAGAAAGACTTTTGCCTGCTGGGTGTCCAAATCTGCTCCTATAACACTGAAGAGCAGAGAGGGTTGCAGAGTGGATTTATTTTTGTTGATTAGGAATCCCAGGGAAGACGGTCTGTTTTGTACAATTTAGAGCCTCTCTGACCTGCTGAGGGGTCTTGCCCACTATAAGCCAGTCGTCCAGATGGAAAGAATGAGATGTCCTGTTTTCTTAAGTGGGCTGCCACTACGGACAGGCACTTCGTGAACACTCTGGGAGCAGATGTCAGGCCAAAGGACATGGCTGCAAACTGGTAGTGACCTGAATCTCAGAAACTTTGTGTGGGACTGCCTTATTGGGATGTGAAAGCAGGCGCCCTTGAGATCCAGGGAGGCTAGCCAGTCTCCCTGCTGCAGGGAGTGTATCACCATTTGGAGGGTTACCAACCTGAATTTCAGTTTGAGTAAGTGCCTGTTTAAGTAGCCGAGGTCTAAAATAGGTTGCCACTCCATGTTTTTCTTTAATGTCAGGAAGTATCTGGAGTAGAGACCTTTTCCAAGTTGTGAAAAGGGAACTCTCTCCACCACTTTGACTGATAGCAGGGTCTTTACCTGTAACGCCAACAGATATCTTTCTGTTGGGGATAGGGGGTTTGACAATGATGGGCCCCGAAAGGAAGGAAACTGCTTGAACTGTAGGAGTAGACCTTTTTCTACTATCTTCAAGAAGCACTTGTCTGACGTGATGTGGGTCCAAGCTTGGAGGTAGTGGGAGAGCCTGCCCCCTACTGGAAGAGTGGAGGTGATCTGGTTGCTGAAGTCAGGGATAAGGCTGTGTGGCAGGGGCCGAAATGGTAGCAGCTCTCCTCTGACCCCTCCTACCTCTGCCCATGAAATAGTCTCTCATTTAAGAGAAGTCCATAGGCATAGGACAGTATGCCCTGGGGAAATAGCCCCTGCCTCTATTTCCCTTAGGTGGTGGCTATTCGGATATAGAGGCTTTCTGCTTTGCTGCACTGCTTTCAGAGATGGACTTGTACTCCTCCACCTTTTTTCATGTATGCTTCAGTTTTGTCCCCAAAGAGGGAATTATCTTCACAGGAGAATTCCATAGCTTTGGACTGGGTGTCCTGTGATAAATTAGGAGTTCGTAAATGGAAATTACGTATTTACCGTAATTATTGATCTTCTTGGACGATCACCATCACTCATTCACACTAGTGGGATAGCACCGGAGGCACTAGGACCAAGCGGGAGCCAAAACTTTTCAGAAGGGTTGGCGCCGAGACAGGACCACGCATGCACGGCACCACGAGACTAGCTTGTGCCTGTGTAGGCTATCTCGGCATTGACCCTCCAACCGCTTCAGTACCTTTTCGACCAAGGAGGTGCAGCGTAACTAATGAGAATAACTCATTCTGAGTTTCTGGGCCTGAGAGGGCCCAGATGGCCTTTGTAAGAAAGGTCAAAGAACAATGACTTCACAGCCCAAACCATAGGACCATGAAGACCAGGAAAGAAAATGAGTGAACCCAGGGGATGGGGGGTGGGCGTGTGAATGAGTGATGGAAACCGTCCAAAAAGATCAATTATTACGGTAAGTACGTAATTTCCATATCTTCCTGGACTAAGTCTCCTTCACTCATTCGCACTAGTGGGACAGTACCGAGCTAAAACCAACAACCATGAATAGGGTGGCAGGAGATGGGGTTCACTCAGAAAGGATGGCCAAGGACTGTCCTGCTAATAAAAAGAGCCGTCTTGTAAAGAGCATCCAGAACATGATGCTTACAAGATAAGCGCTCGAGTTGTAACGCACCACTTTGCAGATGACTACAATGGGCACAAAATGAAACTCTGCCAGGAAGCCCGCAACCACTGTGGGAGAGCGGCAAGAACCCGGACTCACAATTTGGTATACAACTAAAATTAATAGTATTAAAGACATGTACTAATCTAATGTAAAGGGACCTCAGGAACTGCAAGAGCCGGAGGTAAAGTCTACTGGTTCAGGGTAGACTGAAAAGCGCAGATGGAACCCCCACTACCAAGTATGGCTGACCTGCAAACAACAGGTCCAGGAGCACTTGAACCCCTTACTTGGTGAGCAAAGAAGGTCCAGGTGGGGTTAGCCCATCAAAGAGAATGGTTTCCACTTAGTCATTGACACCTTCCTGATGGAAGGCCACGCGCACAATTTAGAAGCCTCTTGTGGTGGTCTAATAGAACCAGATCCTAGTCACTGCATATTCCAAAAAGAAATCATCCTGCCCCTGTGTGTACAACTGTAGTAGCAGTCTCTGAGCTCAGGGAAGAAATGTGTCCGCCGCGTAAAAAACATTCTGACAGCAAAAAAAAAACAGGGGCTGGATTTGTAAGGCAAATAGAGGCAGATGTGGCGTCAAGGAGGGACACAGCAGGACCAAGTTAGGGCTAACCCATTCGTTGAAGTGACTGAATAGCGGCAGAAGTGACTCAATGCGGTGAGGCACTACTCACTCCGGCCTCCCTGAAGGGAGCAGGAAGGACTCTAGTTTGCTTTGTTGAACAACAAGAAAACATTACTCACCTTAGTAATGTTGTTTCTTCTAATGGAGTCTTGCTATATTATGACTATTGCAGTTTGCCCCAGCCTTAGAACTGCTCCGGAGGTGAAAGAGTTAACTTCCATGCAGAGCATGGAGCTTAGAGCGCAAGCTCGGTTCAGAAGCTCTGTTTGGCTGGTTTCAAACCGAAACCGTCAGATCTTTACGAGCAAAAACTCACTAAGGTTCTGTGTGGAAGCTGTAACCTACACTCAGCCAACTGGCCACTAATATATTAACACATTTTTGCTGGTCCCAACACAAAGACTCAAGTCAGTGGACCAAAAAATTAAGATAAAATAACTAAATAAACACAACACCCAAACATGAAAGAGGGCATCAATAAATGCCAACAGAGGACTACCCACCCCATACCCCAAAGTAGGAGTTCTGAGAGGGGCAGGCTGGGGGGGGAGGTCATAATATAGCAAGACTCCATTAGAAGAAACAACATTACTAAGGTGAGTAATTTTTTCTTCAAACAACATGAAGTCTTGCTATATTATGACTATTGCAGACTACACAGCAGTACCTCCATGGAGGAGGGACAGAACCTACTTAGGGAATAGGCTCTGAAGCACAGCTGTGCCAAACCGAGCATCCCTCCTGGCCTGAATATCCAGGGAGTAATGCTTGGTGAAAGTGTGTACTGTCTTCCAAGTAGCTGCCTGACATATCTCCAAGATAGGGATGTCTCTAGCAGCAGCTAGAGATGCAGCTGTGCCTCTGGTAGAGTGAGCCCTCAGGCCTGAGGGGAGAGCCTTACCCAGCTTTTGATAGCAAAATTGGATACAAGAAACAATCCGCCTGGCAATGGATCTCTTTGGTAGGTCTCCTTTCCCAACCTCACCATAAGTGAGAAACAGTTGGAGGAGTCAAACCTGTGACCCTTGATGCGCTCTATGTAGTAACTTAGGGCCCTCTTAACATCTAAGCTGTGCAGCCTCCTCTCACCAGAGGAGGAATGGTCAGTGAAGAACACTGGAAGTGAAATAGATTGATTAAGGTGGAAATCTGAAACCACCTTAGGCAAAAACTTCCTGTTAGTCCTGAGGACTGCTTTATCCTGTGAAAGAAATAAAGTCAGTTTCTACTGATAAAGCCTGTAACTCACTTATCGTCTGGCAGAAGTGATGGCTACCAAAATACAGTTTTCCAAGTCAAATACTTAAGCTCTGCGAAGACAGAGGCTCAAAGGGGTTGCATTAGCTGAGCAATGCATACATTAAGATCCCAAGCGGGCAGGGTCCCTGAATGGAGGATTGGTGTGAAGCAATCCTCTAAAAACTTGGAAAATACAGGATGAGCAGAAAGAGAAGAGGGCTTCCCTGCTGAAATGAAGGCAGAGACAGCAGCCAAGTGCACTTTCAGGGTGGCTGGTCTCAGTCTCAAAGAATTAAGATGGACCATGTAGTCCAATACAGTGGGTAGATCAGCAGATTCTGGGGAAACATGCTTCCCAGAACACCATATGGAAAACCTTTTCCACTTGGAGCTATAGGTAGCCCTGGTGGAAGGCTTCCTAACAGCCTTCAGGATTTCGAGAACACTTTGAGAAAGTTGCAAATCAGCAACTCTAACTGCTCAAGAGCCAAGCCTTGAGGTTGAGGGATTGAGATTGGATACCAAACTCTCCCTGAGCACAGGTTAACAGATTGTGGTTCCTGGGGAGACACAGGGGAAGATGGACTGCTAAGGACAGAAGGAGTGGGTACCAGGGCTGCCTGGCCCAGTCTGGAGCAATCAGGATCATTTTGCAGGGCTGAGACCTGATTTTGACTAGTACTTTGAACAGGAGAGGGAAGGGGGGAAAGGCATAAAGAAACTTCCTTTCCCAATCGAGGAGAAAGGCATCCAGGGGAACTGAGCCCAACACTGGGGGCCTGCAACAAAACAGTGGAAGTTGATAATTGTCTGGGGCTGCAAAAGATCTATCTGAGGTGCCCCATCTGGCAAACACTATCCCCAGTACTAGGGGATCCAGTGACCATTCGTGATGGCCCTGGGAAATCCTGCTGAGGCATCTGCCAGGACATTGTCCTTGCCTGGGAGGTGAACTGCTATGAGGGAAGTGTTCAGGGAGTAAGCCAGAGACCACAACTTCATCGCCTCGGTGCACAAGGCCGAGACCGAGTGCCCCTTGTTTGTTGATGTACCACATTGTAGTGGTGTTGTCTGTTCTGACCTGTACCACCTTGTTCTGAACAGATGCAGAGAAACCTGAAGTGCTAGAAAAACAGCTCTGAGTTCCAACAGATTGATGTGGAGCAGAGATTCCTGAGGGACCATAATCCCTGGGTGGAGAGTCGCCCATGAGCTCCCATCCCAAGAGGGATGCATCTGTAGTAAGGGTCAAGGAATGGGACAGAGTGATGAAAGGCACCCCCTGTCTCAGGTTGCTCTGATCCTGCCACCACTGAAGGGCTTGGATCAGGGTTCGAGTCACTGGGATTAACTTGGATAGAGGATCTCTTCTTTGAGACCAGAAAGCTCTCAAATGGAACTGAATGTCCCTCATCTGAAATCTTGCTCCTTGCACCACAGCTGTGGAGGCAGCCATGTGCCCTAGGAGCTGCAGGAAATGCCTTGCTGGTCGAGAGACCTGCAGAGTGAAGGAGGCGGCCAGGGCCACTAAGGTCTCTACCCTTTCCAAGGGAAGGAAGGCTCTGGCCTGCTTTGTATCCAGTTCTGCACCTATAAAGGTGAGTACCTGAACAGGTTCCAAAACTGACTTTGGAAGATTGAGAAGAAATCCCAGAGAGGTAAGCAGCTGCTGGGTAACTAGCAGGTGTGATCTGACCTGGTCTGGAGACTGACCCACAATGAGCCAGTCATCCAGGTAGGGAAAAATGGTAATCTTTTGCCTTCTTAGGTGAGCGACTGCTACTGCCAGACACTTTGTGAACACCCTTGGGGCAGAAGTGAGGCCGAAGGGCATTGCTCTGAACTGATAATGGCCTGAGGGCAGTTCGAATCTGAGGTACTTTCGATGGGAGCTTCTGATAAGAACATGGAAGTAGGCATCTTTGAGGTCCAGAGAGGCTAGCCAGTCCCCTGGCCTTAGGGAGTGTAAAATCATTCCCAGTGTCACCATTTTGAACTTTGGCTTTAAAAGGTGCTTGTTTAGATATCTTAGATCCAGCATAGGCCGCCACTCTCCTGTCTTTTTTGGGGTAAGGAAGTACCTGGAGTATAGACCCTTGCCCTGGTGAAGGGGAGAAACCTTTTCTACAGCTCTGAGAGCCAGGAGGGTTGAGACTTCTGTTTCCAAAGCAAGAGTCTCTAAAGGGTTTGTAGGTGGAAAAGATCTGGCTCTCATCTTTGGAAATTTCTTGAAGCTCAGAACCAGACCCTGGCTCACTACTTCCAGGACCCACCTGTCTGAAGTTAAAGACTGCCAGTCCTGGACGAAGTGAGCCAACCTGCCCCCTACAGGTAGTGGAGAGCCGACCCTGGGCATCCCATCAGGGTGCCTGTTTGGCAGGGGCTTTAGGCTGAGGGGTGGGAGCAGGTCTGCTCGAACCCCGTCTGCCTCTCCCTCTGAAGAACCCCCTCTGTACATAGGCTGAAGAGGAGGGGCCTGAGTCTGGTAAAAAGGCCTGTGAAAAGGCCTACCCCTACCCCTGGGGGGCTGCCTCTGAGGAGTGGCTTGCCGTTCCTTGGCTTGTGCACTCCTGTAAGTGGTTCTATATTCATCCATTTTCTTCTTATAATTCTCTGTCTGCTCCCCAAACAGAGAATTTCCCACCACAGGAAAATCCATAGCCTTAGACTGGGTATCCTGTGACAAAGTAGTACACCTGAGCCAGGCCAATCTCCGAAAAGCCACAGATGCAGCCATGACTCTAGAGGATACATCGTTAGAATCCACTGCAGCATGGAACTGCACCTTAGATGCCTCAATACCATCAAGAGCCACCTGCCCAGCTCCTTTGCAGGCTGGCCAGGGACCTGTTTAGCTAAGGCCATGACAGTATCCCATCTAGATTTCTGGTATCTTGCAACATAAGCCATATAGTTAGCTTGTCTGAGTCCCAAGGATGCTGCCATGTATTGTTTTTGGCCATGGCATCAATCTTCCTGGAATCCTTGTCAGGAGGATGTGAAGCCAGTGGAATATTAGCTTTATCTGAGGCTGCAGCCTGAACTACCAACATGATTGCATTGCTGTGAAAGAAAATCTGTATCAGGACCTGACAAAGTGTACCTCCTGTCATCTTTTTATCCACAGGAGGCACAGAATTAGGACTTTAACATTTTATTGTTTGTTTTCTAAAAGATTTATGTAAAGGGATGGACAACCTCCTGGACTCTGGGATATCCATCATCTCCACATAGTCAGGCTCCTCTTGCTCATCCAAAGCCTCCTCTAAGGGAAGCTGGAGGGTCTCAGCAACTTTTTTATAAAACAAAAAATGAGAAAGGGACTCAGAAAGCCTAGGGAGAGACTCACCTGAAGGTCTGTCTGGGGAGATGTCTGGTTCAATGGGCACATCCAGACTTTCAAAGTCACATTCACACTGATCATAATCCTCATCCCCCTCCTCTGGTTCATAGAACTCTTCTATATCATAATCCTGAACCACTGGAACCGACCGAACCGACCTTTTGCCAGACAGTGGCGGTTGGGAGGGAGACTCGGGACAGGGACTGGACAATCTGTATTGCCTGGCTATCTCAGCAGCAGTTGGAGAAGAATTTTGGACTCCAAACCTGCTGATTTTGAATTTCTTTGCTGGAACTGGCTCCTCAGAGCCAGCTTTCGTTTGCCCGAGGAAGTCTCGCCCTGGTCAGAGGGCACTCCCTCCGGTTCGGTTGGCACCGAACCGGGCTCGCCATCCGGGTCAGCGGACTTTTTGGCCTCTCGTTCCCTGAGCCTGCCCACTCTCTTGTCCAGGGTGGCTGCAGGGAAATTTTTTACAAATCTGGCAGTCTGAATTGAGGTGGTCAAACCCCAGACAATAGACACATGTAGTGTGTGTGGGTCAGCCTTGGCAAAGGCTTCCCCACAGACACTACAGTGTTGAAACCCAGTGGGCCCGGTTTTTCTTTTGGGTTTCTCAGACATGATGCCAGCCTAACCAACCAACTTGCCCTTTTTAATGGCAGTGCCAGGCAAAGACACCCTTATCGGTTCCAAGCCGGAGTCGCGGGTCGATGGAAAAACGTAATGAAATCCGTTTTTTAGAACCGATAAGAACAGGAACCCGCACTCTAAGAAGCCTTAAAAGGCTTTAAACTTATATTTAAATACAACTCGATTGGTTCAACCGAACCGATAATACTTTACAAGTTCCACACAGACAAAAACCCTATCTATTACTTACGATTACCATAGACAGAGCCTGAACCGATCGGTTTTGCGGTTAAAATAATGACATCGCGGTTAAATTAAACCGAGAAATAGTGCTTTAAACCGAAGAAATGAACCGAGCAACAGGAGGAATCTCCGGAGAGACTGTTCAGTGAGGCGGAAAGAATCTGACGGTTTCAGTTTGAAACCAGCCAAACAGAGCTTCTGAACTGAGCTCGCGCTCTAAGCTCCATGCTCTGCATGGAAGTTAACTCTTTCACCTCCGGAGCAGTTCTAAGGCTGGGGCAAACTGCAATAGTCATAATATAGCAAGACTTCATGTTGTTTGAAACATCACAACTCCGTCACACACTTGGAGAGGATAGCTTCGTGTGCATCTGGCACGGAACCAGTGCACAGGAACTGAAGGTGAATATTTGGGAAGTTATCTCAGAAAAAGACCTACTTGACCTATTGTCAAGAAAGGAGCATGTCGTCTGTTAAGTTGAAGCAAGCAAGGAAGTAGGAATCTAAGTTCCGACTCGCTGTAGAGTCACTTCTGTTGCTGCGAGACTCTGCTCAACAGAAGAAAGCCTGACAAAAAAGGGGGACTAACAGACTGGTCAGACGCATAGGTTTTGGAAATATCTCGGAATAAGAGAAATCTCTCTAGAGAAAAGAGATGACCCATACCACCGCTGGATCGAACTGCCCCTAGGGGTAGAAGAAATCAGGTACCCTTTACCGTAGTTTTAGAGACGACGGAACCTGACCAGATTCAAAAGTGAGGTATCGGGTAATCCCGACTAGGCCCTGTGCTGTGATAATTCTAATCCCCTTTTCTTTTTTTTTTAACCATTAGTCCGAGCCAGACAAGGTTCCAAGCTGCTATTTCGCAAGGATTGCCGGATACAAAAATGACAAAGATGTCATCCCTCTGAGAGGCAGGAAGAGCCTGAGGATCCATAACTGAACTCAGGACTAATAATAACAGCTGAGCAGATAATAACCACCTGTGCCGAAGCAGGCACCAAAGCGGCGGTATCAGAAGGGGGCTATATACCCCTATCAAGTGAGCGGAGGAGTCTGTGCAGCTCCCGACCACTGAATTAGAATGTTCCACAGAGTGTAACTGTCTTGACGACTGAAAGAGTCTAGACGCAGAGGTGTATGGTCCACAAATGCAGTCTGAATACTATGGCGGACCCCATTACTGAGGAACTACTGAGAAAAGAAACATAGAAACATACACTTTGACAGCAGATAAGAACCACTTGGCCCACCCAGTCTGCCCATTTCCCTACCTACTGGATAAGCTGCAGATTCTAGTTAACCAACAGCCTATTTCCTGCCACCCCCCACTACAATTGCCTTGTGTCTGTCCCATGCATGTTTGAGCTTCCGTTGATGATAGAGAGGGCGTGCCCTTCAGTATATAAAATGAGTCATCCGCTGTATCACTGACCAGAAGGACAGGGAGAGAGAGAGACTCATCTAGATGCACTTCTACCCCAGAAGGATCCCTAAGAGAGGTCTAGGTCAGAGCCACTACAGACTCCGCCACCAGGAAGGATGCCAAGGAGCATGGCACCACGTAGGGAGCTGAGAAAGTGCTGAGCGGAATGAGAGGTTCCACTGGCAGAACACTATTGAAGAGTTTCATCAGCGGGAACCCGCTGGATGACACAAGATCTGATACAGACCACCACCACCCACTAAGATGTGTGGAAAAAATAATCCACAGAACAGGACTTCAATCTGTGGAAACAACCTGCCACAAGTCCCACAGAAGAAGAGGTCTGCAAAAGGAAATCCGTCACTAGCTCTGTCGGACAGCACCAGTCGGCACCCCCGTGGCACCAGCGTCACTCAAGGCACAGGAGGGCACCAAGCAGTGCCTATGCCAACCTGGAAGACACCCCAGGGCACCTGCAGGTACCCTCGGCACCCATGGCAGCAATGGCACCCAAGGGCACCCCCGACACCCTTGGCACCCATGAAACCCACGGCAGCAATGGTACCCGAGAGCACCCAATGGCACCCAAGGTACCATGGTACCCATGACACCCATGGACCCATGGCACCCAAGATACTCATGGCACTCATGGCATCCATGGGTGCCTGCGGTGCCACCTGCGGGAGCTCGGTGCCACCCACGGGTGCAAGGCACCACCTACGGGCACACAGCACCACCCACAGGCATCTGAAGCACCGCGAGACACCCACAGCACCACCAGCAGCACCGGCAACCAAGGTAACAAACAGCTCGCACAGCACCACACAGACCCCCGGCGCTGACCCAAACAGCAGCAGCGCTGCCTATGGCACTGATGCCAACCAGCGGCCACAGCGCCGGACCTGCAGCACCACCATGGTGTTGGGCACGGTGCCAGGAAAAACACCGTGGAAAATGCCAATGGAGAAGACGGAGAGAAGGAAAAAGGTGGTGCCCGTGCCAGCCCCAGCATGGAGAAGGAGAGGGGGGTAGGCACAAGGGGTCGACACGATGGTGAAGGCACCAAGAGGTCACCGTGCTCGTCCTGATCCAATCGACCCGGCTCTGGTCCAGTGGCTCCGAAGCCCAGAGGCCCAGAAATCAGGAACACAGCCATGAAAAAAGGAAAAGTCAAACCCCCTGCACAGGTGCAGCCCAGAGATGAAACTGTTCACTGGAGCTCCAACGAGGACAGAGATGGAGAGTTGAGAATGTGGCCATTAGGAGCGGGGCCAAGGGGAACCCACCAAAGTTGGTTCAGGACTATCGCCCCTCCCGACAAACAATCCTTGTGCAGACATACCAAAGGGCAACCTTGAGTGGCACAGATTCTTCTTCCCCAAACGAGGAAGAAGAGCTCGATGCTAAGCGGAGCCAGATCCCCGGAACCGCTAAACTCGTGCGTCGGTGGACTGTCCCCCCTCCCCCCCCCGAGCACAGGACTGTCTGTAGTCAGACCCTCCCTCGTTACTCAATGGTGGCGGACCGGGCACAACCCCTCTGCTATAACAACTTTCAAACGAAGTTTTCCTACCATCACCGCTACCGTCTAAGCACGACTCCGTTGATGGCAGGAAATAATTTATTTTTCTTCATAATCTTCTTTTCTTGTTCGTAAAGTAAGAAATTACTACTAAAAAGTTAAATTAAACACGAAAAGCTGCTGTCGTATAGATGAAAACTTTGATTCCGGCAGACGAGTGATGTCGACATCCAAGCACACTCCACGGTGGGAGAAAAGGAACTAAGGCGGTTGGAGGGTCAACGCCGAGATAGCCTACACAGGCGCGAACTAGTCTCATGGTGCCGCGCATGCATGGTCATGTCTTGGCGCCCACCTTTCTGAAAAGTTTTGGCTCCCGCTTGGTCCTAGCGCCTCAGGCGCTACCCCACTAGTGTGAATGAGTGATGGAGACTTAGTACAGGAAGATCCAAGCAAAGCGCCTAAGAGAAACAGCCTGCGCCATGGCCCTTGTGGCTGTATCATTAGTGTCTGTGGCCAGGCGAAACTGGTATTTAATGGCTTCTAAACCAGTCTTCACAGTCTCCCGCTATGTCCTGGACCATCTTATCTGTTTTATGTGTAAGGATAACCTGGATGGAACTCCATAATGCCTTTTAGTACTTAACAGTTTATGCTAAGTATGAGGACAGGCATAAAAGCAAAGAGGCTGTGCTGTGGTAAAATACTTTTTTGCCACGGAGTCCAATTTTTGGGATTCCTTCTCAGGAGGGTGACAGGGACTTTAGCCTTGTCACAGGCTGCGGCCTGAACTACCCCTTCACGACTAGGACGAGAATAAAGAAAGCCAGCCTCATTTTTGGCTAGCTGGTACTTTCTATCCACTTTTTTATCCACTCTAGGCAGAGGAGTAGGGCCCTGCAGGAGCTTCAGAGTGGATTTCTTTAAAGATTTATAAATTGGGAGCACAAACTTTTTTGTAGGAGGAAGACCCATCATGTTCCTATAGTTAGGGTTACCACCTTTTAAGAAGCCCAAAGTGGGACATTTGTTACGGAAACATGATTTTTCACAGAACAATATGTAATCTCAATCAATGCAACAGACTTGTTTTCTCTAAATAATCAGAATTAAGACTAAGTGTTGTAGTTTTCTAGTTGTTTCTTGTGTTTCTTATTATTTTATGGTATTTTAGTTAAGGTATTAGCTAGTTTTTTGCAGCACTTAGAGGAAAATCAGAAAATATTTTTCCTACTATAATATCAGGACATGCAGTATTTTTCAAGTTTTTGGGCAGGACACAACTTCCCAAATCAGGACTGTCCTGCGAAAATAGGGACAGGTGGTAACCCTACCTTTAGTTTTCATCCTCAACATCATCCTCTGTGGACTTCTGGGTGGGAAAATCCAGGTGTCCACCATGTGCTGTAGAAAGATGCAGAGGGAGAATCTGGGGAGGTACCAAAGCCTAGGTCAGGTGAAATGTCTGGCTCCAGAGGCTGGCCCCCTGGCTCATCATCATCATCATCATCATCCCCCCCCCCCCGAACATAATAGCAGGATGACCCAAATGTTGGAACAGAGCTGCTTGGATTGACTGGAGTAGAGGAGGCAAAGAAAACGCCACACATACTCTGCAATGTTTGATATGGGTACCATGCCTTAGCCATTTCTGCTACAGGGGGCAAATCTTTGCTCGAGTCAGAGAATTTCTCTTTTTCTTTAAGGGACTGAATCTCTTTATTCTTTTCTTTATCTTTGTGCTTTTTTGCCACTGACTTCTCCCCTTGCCTTGATGCGGGAGGGGCAGTGGGATGTTTTTTTTTTTGCATGATTTTTTTTTTTTACCAGGCACAGAATCTGTGACCTGTTCCCCATGTCTCTTTTTTGGCATGTCACCATTATTATTGTTTTGTTTGTCTGACTTAGTTTCTGAGAGGTCCTTGTCTTTAGGTTTATGCAGGGCTGAGGAACCCTTTTTAAACAGGAGAAGCAGACTGAGAGGCCATGTATTCCAATCTTTTGGCCCTCTTTTTAACAGTTTATGAACAGAATTTAGAGCAAATAGAACAACTGTTCTGGATTCAAGCACTGTAAACACAAGTCGTCATTGTCTGCTTTAGCTATTATATTTTACCACACTTAAAGCAATTTTTAAAACCTGTGGGTCCATTTCTTTTCTTTGCCTTCATTGACGTCTATGTCCAGTAAGTGAATTTTAATTTCAAGTTCAGAGATTTTTCACAGGTTTAAGGACCTTGCATTAAGGGATATTTTGCAAACCTTAGGTGTCAGGGCTTATTTGCTAGAGTCTTGAGTGTCACCCCAAGCTCCCCCTCTGATGTTAGTTTAAACGACTGTTAATGTGTGAAATAATTCTCCTGCCTAAGATGGAACTACCTCTCCTGCTCAACTCAAGCCCATCCCAACAGAAGAGAGAAGGGTTGTCTGCAAAATATTCCCAGTGCATCAGGCATTTTATTTCCTGTGACAGGAACCATTTCATCAGCCACTCATTATAGGCTTTAATTCTGTTAATGACATAAGCAGTAGCTCTTGGTACTGGCAAAATCTCTGAGAAGCATACTTCACAGCCCATTTCGGTCAGAATGTTGTTAAGGAAGATGGTGTATAACTTCATTTGACTTAGGTGGCATCTACTGATGTCGTTTGTACCAGCGTGTATTACTACCACAGCATTTGCACCAGAAGAAAAAATTACTCACCTTAGTAATTATGTTTCTTCTATTGGAGTCTTGCTGTATTCTGACTAATGCAGTTAGCCCCAGCCTTTATACTGCCCCGGAGAACAAAGGGTTAACTTTCTATGCAGAGCATAGAATGCTGAGCTCGAGCTCGGTTGACGTCTCTTGTCTGTTTCCCTTTGAAATCTAATCGTCAGATTCTTACGAGCAAAAACTCACTAGCTATTCTATGTGGAAACTGTCAAATTTTTACCAGCCAACTGGCAACAAAAAGTTTCGGATTCCCAAGGGAAGACTCAAGTCAGGAAACCCAAAACAAAAAACCCCTTCAAAATAAGAACAACAACAAGAGAAACACCCAAACAAAAGACAAAGGGTGTAGAGGAGCACCCATGAGGTGCAACACTGCAACTGCCCGCTTCCCAAAAACTAGGTTCTGAGAGGGGGGGGGGGGTCAGAATACAGCAAGACTCTAATAGAAGAAACATAATTACTAAGATGAGTAATTTTTTCTTCAAACAACATGAAGTCTTGCTGTATTCTGACTAATACAGACTACCAAGTAGTACCTCCATGGAGGAGGGACAGAACCTACTTTGGGAATAGGCTCTGAAGTACTGCTGTGCCAAACCGAGCATCACTCCTAGCCTGGATATGCAGAGAGTAATGCTTGGTAAAGGTATGGACTGTTTTCCAGGTGGCTGCTTGACAGATGTCTAAGAGAGGAATATCCCTGGCAGCAGCCAGGGAAGCAGCTGTACCTCTTGTAGAGTGAGCCCTCAGGCCTGAGGGTGGAATATTTCCCAGTTTCTCATAACAGAATTGTATACAAGACACAATCCACCTGGCAATAGTTCTGTTGGCGGCAGGTTTGCCCTTTCCCACTTCTCCATAAGTGAGGAACAACTGGAGGGACTCAAACCTGTTACCCTTGGTACGCTCCATGTAGTAGCTAAGGGCTCTTTTAACATCTAAACTGTGTAGCCTCTTCTCTCCTGAGGAAGAATGATCAGTGAAAAAAACAGGAAGAGACACAGACTGATTCAAGTGGAAATCTGAAACCACTTTGGGCAAGAACCTTCTATTGGTTCTAAGGATCACTTTATCTCTGTGAAAGGAGATAAAATCAGGTTCGACTGACAGGGCTTACAGTTCACTGATACATCTGGCAGAGGTAATGCTACCAAAAACACAGTTTTCCAAGTCAAGTACTTAAGCTCTGCTGAGGACATAGGCTCAAAAGGAGGTTGCATAAGTTGAGGAATGCAAACATTTAAATCCCAGGCAGGGGCAGGGTCTCTAAAGGGAGGATTGGTATGAAGAAATCCCTTAAAAAATGTACAGAATATAGGATGAGATGACAGTGAGGAAGGCCTTCCCACTGACAGAAAAGCAGAAACAGTTGACAAGTGCACCTTGAAAGTAGCTGGTCGGAGGCCTAGGCCATTAAGATGGACCATATAGTCCAAAACTGTAGGTAATTCAGCAGTGTCTGGAGAAATATGCTTCTTAGAACACCAAATGCTGAATCCCTTCCATTTGGAGTTATAAGTCTTTCTGGTGGAGGGCTTTCAAGAAGCTTTGAGAATATCCAGAACCCCCTGAAACAGATGCAAATCTGCAAACTCTAACTCTTCAAGAGCCATGCCTTGAGATTGAGAGACTGAAGACTGGGGTACCAAATCCTTCCCTGAGAGGAGGTTAACAGGTTGTAATTCCTGGGAAGACACAGGGGAAGATGGACTGCTAGGGACAGCAACAGGGGGTACCAGGGCTGTCTGGCCCAGTCTGGAGCAATCAGAATCACTTTGCAAGGCTGTGACCTTATCTTGGCTAAAACTCTGAACAGAAGGGGGAAGGGAAGGAAGGCATACAGAACTTTCCCTTCCCAGTTCAGAACCAGAGCATCCAGGGTGACTGAGCCCAAGAATGGGGTCTGCAACAAAAGAGGGAAAGTTGGTGATTGTCTGGGGCTGCAAAAAGAACTCTCTCTGGAGTGCCCCACCTTGAAAAAATCACCTTCAATACCAGAGGGTCCAAGGACCATTCGTGATGGCCCTGTGAGATCCTGCTCAGTGCATCTGCTAGCACATTGTCCTTCCCTGGAAGGTGAACTGCTATTAGAGAGGTTTGTAGGAAATACGCCAGAGATCACAACTTCATGGCTTCTGTGCACAAGGCCATAGACCCGAGTGCCTCCCTGCTTGTTGACGTACCACATGGTGGTGGTGTCTGTTCTGACCTGAACCACCTTGTCCTGTACTGAATGAGAGAAGGCTTGCAGGGCCAGAAAAATTGCCCCGAGTTCTAGGAGATTGACATGGAGAAGGGATTCCTGAGGGGACCACAGTCCCTGGGCGGTGAGGGCCCCCAGATGGGCTCCCCAGCCCAGAAGAGAAGCATCCGTGGTAAGGACCACGGAATGGCAAATGGAACCCCTTGCCTTAAATTGTCCTAATCCTGCCACCATTGAAGGGCTTGGATCAGGGTCCAAGTCACTGGAATCAGTTTGGTTAGGGAATCCTTCTTTTGGGACCAAAAGGCCTCCAGATGGAACTGAATGTCCCACATCTGGAAGCTTGCCCCTTGGACCACTGCTGTAGAGACTACCATGTGGCCCAAGAGTTGAAGGAAATACCTTGCTGGTCGAAACACCTGAAGGCTGAAGGAAGAAGCCAGCTCTATAAGAACTCTTGCCCTGTCCAGGGGAAGAAAGGCTCTTGCTTTGACCGTATCCAGCTCTGCCCCTATAAAGGTAAGAAGCTGGACGGGCTCGAGAACTGACTTGGGAAGGTTGAGAAGAAATCCCAGAGAAGTGAGCACTTGCTGGGTCACTTGCAGGTCTGACTTGATTTGGTCTGGAGACTGACCCACTATTAGCCAGTCATCCAGGTATGGAAAAATGGAAATATTTTGCCTCCTTAAAAAGGCAACTACTACTGCCAGGCACTTTGTGAAGACCCTTGGGGCTGAAGTTAGGCCAAAGGTCATTGCTCTGAACTGATAGTGGCCTGAGGGCAACTCGAACCTGAGGTACTTTCTGTGGGAGCGCCTGATGGGAATGTGAAAATAGGCATCTTTGAGGTCCAGGGAGGATAGCCAGTCCCCTGGCCTTAGAGAGGAAAGAATTATTCCCAGAGTTACCATCTTGAACTTTGGTTTTAAAAGATGTTTGTTTAGGTATCTTAGGTCTAGGATGGGTCGCCACTCCTCTGTCTTTTTTGGGGTAAGGAAGTACCTGGAGTACAGACCTTTGCCCCAGGGTAGGGTAGGTACTTTCTCTATGGCTCTCAAAGCCAGCAGAGATGAAACCTCTGCCTCTAGGGCAAGGGTTTCTGAGAGACCTACAGGTGGGAAAGATCTGGCTCTCATCTTTGAAAATTTTTTGAAGCTGAGAACCAGTCCCTGGCTTACTACTTCCAGGACCCACTTGTCTGATGTAATAGACATCCAGTCCTTGACGAAGTAAGTCAGCCTGCCCCCTACTGGTATAGGAGAGTCGACCTGGGCAGGCCCATCAGGGTGTCTGCTTGACAGGGGCCTTAGGCTGAGGAGCGGATGTAGCCTTGCTCATCCCCCTTCTGCCTCTCCCTCTGAAGAACCCCCTCTGGGAAAAAGGAGAAGAGGCCTGTGCTTGGTAAAAAAGCCTATGAAAAGGCCTGCCCCTGTCTCTAGACTGCTGCCTTTGAGGAGTTGCCTGCCTCTCTTTGGCCTGAGCACACCTGTAAGTGGTCCTGTACTTATCCATTTTCTTCATGTAATTCTCTGTCTGCTCCCCAAACAGAGAATTACCCACTACAGGAAAATCCATGGCCTTAGCCTGGGTATCCTGTGAGAGGCTGGTACATCTGAGCCAAGCCATTCTCCGAAGAGCCACAGATGTAGCCATGACTCTTGATGACACATCACTGGAGTCCATAGCAGCAAGAAACTGAACTTTTGATGCCTCGATCCCATCTGCAGCCACCTCCTCCAACTCCTTGGCTAGCTGGGGGGAGGCCTGCTTAGCCAGTGCCACTACAGTGTCCCACCTGGACTTCTGGTCCCTGGCTGTATAGGCCATATAATTCACCTACCCGAGTCCCAAGGAAGATGCCATTTACTGTTTTTTTGCCATGGCATCAATCTTCCTGGAGTCTCTGTCTGGGGGGGTGTGACACCAAGGGAATGTTTGCCTTATCACAGGCAGTAGCCTGCACAACCCCAACATGGCTGCATTGCTGACATAAAAACTCTGTATTTGAGCCTGAAAGTGTATACCTCTTGTCCATTCTTCTATCAACAGGAGGTACAGAATTGGGAGACTTCAAGATTTTTTGTGTCTGCTTCCCAAAAGGTTTGTGAAGGGGAATAGACCGTCTCCTGGACTCTGGGATATCCATCATTTCCACAAAATCATGCTCCTCTTGATCCTCCATTGCTTCCTCCATAGGAAGCTGGAGGGTCTCAGCCACCTTTCTGTAGAACATAAAGTGGGAAGGGGACTCAGAAAGCCTAGGAGGGGATACACCTGAAGGTCTGTCTGGGGAGATGTCCGGTTCAACAGGCACATCTAGACTTTACCATTACCATCGTCATCTTCAAACTCCCCCTCCTCCTCAAACTCCAGTTCATAAAATTCTTCAGGGGTATAATCGTGAACCGGGGGAACCGACCGAACCGAGCCCCTGCCAAAAGGCGCCGGATCGGTCGGAACTGGGCGAAGAGATTCCACAATCCGAATCACTCTGGCTATTTCCTTGGCGGTCGGAACATGGACTTCTGGATCCAAACCGGACGATTTTTCTTTGCGTTTTCTTTTTGTCAGAACCGAACCCTCGGGATTGGCTCTCCTTTGCCCGAAGTATCGTCCTGGTCAGAGGGCACTCCTTCTGGTTCGGTTGGAACCGAACCGGGCTGGCCATCCGGGTCAGCGGACTTCTCGGCCTCCTTTTCCCTCAGTCTACCTAATCTCTTCTCAAGGGTAGATTTGGGAAAGTTTTTACAAATTTGGCAGTCTGAATCGAGGTGTTCAAACCCCAGACAATAAACACAGGTGGTGTGGGGATGGGTCTTAGCAAAGACCTCCCCACACTCACTGCAGTGTTGAAACCCAGTGGGCCCGTTTTTTTTTTCTCAGACATGGCCAACCTAACCAACTTACCCTTTTTTCAGCAACCGCCAGGCAAGACTCCCTTAACAGTTCCTAACCGTGTCCACGGGTGTTGGGAAAAAAACGTATCAAACACATTTTTTTAAAAACCGATCAGGACCGGTAACCAAACACTAAAGTAAGATACAAGATTTAACTGATCGGTTCAGCCGAACCGATCCACACTTTTACAAGTTCCACACAGAAAAAAACAGTACAAAACCTATCTAGTACTCACGGTACCACAGACAGAGACTGAACCGACTATGCGGAAAATAAATTTCAGTTAAAAACCGACAGTACACCGAGACGTCAACCGACTTTCGAACCGAGCTGCAGGAGAAATCTCCGGAGCGACTGTTCAGTGAGGTGCAGCAAAGAATCTGACGGTTAGATTTCAAAGGGTAACAAACAGAGACATCAACCGTGCTCGAGCTCAGCATTCTATGCTCTGCATAGAAAGTTAACCCTTTGTTCTCCAGGGCAATTTAAAGGCTGGGCCTAACTGCATTAGTCAGAATACAGCAAGATTTCATGTTGCTTGAATGTTTCAATATATTTGGAGCCATCAATGTTATGTTGGATATTCCTGCTCCCCTGAAACTGGAGCAGGTACGTTTACTTTTATCCGGATTACACACGGTCAATATCCCAATAGCCATAATCTAAGGTTGATAATGCCTAGAATTTGCATTTCTGCATCTAGGATGCCTTTAATAATTTTTTCCATTACTTTGCATGGGATGGAAGTAAGGCTGATGAGGCAGTAATTACTCACTATGGAACGGTTACCCTTTTTTAGTATAGGCACAACTATAGCCGTTTTCTAGTCAGGTGGAACAGATCATTCCTGTAATGATTTATTAAAAATAATGGAAAGTGGTATGGCAATATTTCCTGCTGTTTCAATCAAAAATCTAGGATTAATTAAGTCTGGTCCACAGCTAGTATTTGGTTTTAGATTTTTTAAACAAACAGACTACATCAGAAATAGTTATGGTGTGATTGTTTTCAGTGAAGAAGAAGAAGAATCAGTATTTATATAGCGCTTTTCATACATCCAAAGCGCTTTACAAGCAATGCTAGACTGGTAGTGAAGTGACTGAATGTGTGGTGGCGGCCATATTGCACATCATCACCCACACACAGCCTGGATAATTGCATGAACCGGTTTATGGGAAGGGGAATGTTGGCCAGGACACCGGGAATGTTCCCTACTCTTTGCGAAGAGTGCCTTGGGTTCTTTTACTTCCACCTGGACACCCACCAGGACAACACCAGGATGGGTAGAAGGGACCTCGGTTTAACGTCTCATCCGAAGGACGGCACACCCCAGCAGTACAGCACCACCCAATACTGCACTCAGATGCCAGCGATTTTTAGGTGCAAGTCCAATCCCAGTGTGGGACGAGAACCCACGACCTTCTGGTCCAGAGGCGGATGTGCTACCAGCTGAGCCACGCTGACACCTGATGTGACAGTATTTGTGTTAGTTATAACTGTATGATTTGAGAATCTGATGCAAAATAAGTGTTAAATGTGTCGGCTGTCTCTGTATCAGATGTAATGGTGTTTGTACCGTTGGTCAACAGCCCTATTTGTCTGTTACTACATTTTTAACTGTTGAGATAAGAAAATAGTGATTTAAGCAATAAGCATGACTATGGTTATGTTAATGGTCTGTTAATCACCTTCTAGGACGGTGTACTTCCAGGTGTAAATGAAAATACATGCCCCTAGAGGGTGATTAACTGACCATTCACATAATCCCTGGGAGTGCCTTATTGCTATTATAATAAAAAATGTTTTTAAACAGTGTTAAACCTTGTTCAGCATATGGTTAAGCTCTACATGTATGTTAATAAAAGATTAACATAAGGCTGTTAGAATGTTTGCAGCCAATCAGAAAGCTCCATTTCTCAGACCCTTTTTATAATTATGATTATCTTTGGAGTGGGCTATAAGGAACTCGAGGTTTCATTTTGCCTTCCTGATAGTCTTTTTTAATTCTTTAACTGCAGTTCTGTACTGTCTCAATACAAGTTATTTTGTGTCTGTAGTGCATTTTTTTAAATAAGTGAATAGTTTTTTTTTTCTGTTTAATTTTCCTACGAATATCATTATTTAACAAGGAAGGAATTTTACCTTTGTTGTTATATTTTATCCGGGTGGGGATATAAGCTTTTTCTAGGTCTAATATCTTTTTTTTTTTTTAACAAATACCCAAGAGTCTTCCAGGGTAAAAGGTGATACAATTGTTTCCCAAGGGGTATTTATTAGGCTGTTATTTATTGCCTCAAGGTTAGTTTTGTGGTAGTTATACATGTGAGCATTCTGTGTTATTATGCTAGATTCATACTCTAGATCAAATACAATGGTATGGTGGTCGTTATTCCATAGTGGGTCTGATATTGAAAGATTCAGGACTTTGTCCTTAATATTAGTGATCACAAGGTCCAAAATGTTGCACCCTCTAGTGGGTTCTTGAACAATTTGTTCAAGCACTAGTTAATTTATTGTTGAAATAAAAGTTTTTTCAGCTGCTGTTATGCCGTTATTGGTAAGCCAATTAATGGACGGCATGTTAAAATCTCCCTGGATCAGGATGCCACCTCTGTTCACCATGTGGTCGATGTCCTGTATTAGTGTGTTAGTATATTCTGAATTAGAGGATGGGGGAGGCGAAAACATATGTCCAAAATTAGTTGTGGGTGTTCCTGAAACTGAATGGCTACCGATAAGCGTCCTGTTGATGAAGCATGTGGGTATTCATGTGAATGAATTGTATCTTTGATATAAAGACATACACCACCCCCTTTTTTGTGAAGTCAATCTTTTTGGTATAATTTAAAGCCCGGTTTGTCTTTCATCCAGGTTGAATCTGAATCCCACCATGTCTCCGTTACTGAAATTAATGGAGTGGCCATTCAGAACTGGACAGGAGGGTGTGCTGCGTGGATCTTGCCCAGAGGGCATCAGAATTTTTTCTCCAACTGACTGAGAAACACTGCCTCTGAGGTGCTCTCTCTCTCTCCATTTGACAAAACAATGTTTTTGTGCCTAAAAATTTACTTTTGTGCTGAGTTCATGAGTATTTTCTAAATTTTTACTAATAAGGGTTTTTTCGCAGTTCCCGGGAACTGCATTCCCCCCCCCCTTTTTTTTTGGCGGCTCCCTGCGATTCCTTTTAACACTTTCTGAGGTAAAACTTTACCATGTTTGCTACAGTTCGATGGTTTTTATTGTTATTTTAATAGTGGTTCCCTTTTTTTACTGGGAACCGCTATTTTCTTCACTTTTTCTTCATTTGCTTTTTAAATCGCAGTTCTTTACCGCGAGGGAACTGACCGCATCTTCAACTTTTCCCTATTGGGAACCAAGTATTAAACACTTTTCTGACAAACTGGCATGTCAGAGAAGGCAGTAAGGAGGGTTGGGAGGATACTGGGGATGCACAGGGAGAGGCATCACCAGTAGAAAACATAAGATGTTCTCCCTCTGTACAGACAGCTGGTGAGATCCCATCTGGAGTACTGCGAACGGTTCTAGAGATCCCATCTCCACAAGGACAGAGACAGGACAGAAGCAGTCCAGAGGAGGGCAACTAAAATGGTGCAGGTTCTGCACCAGAAGCCATACAAAGAGAGACTAAAAGAGCTTAATATGTATACCCTCGAGGAAAGGAAGGAGATGGGGGACATGACAGAAACTTTCAAGTACCTCAAGGGAATCAACAAAGTAAAAAAGGGTAGCATCTTTCAGAAAAAGAGTTGTACAAGAACAAGGGGGCATAATCTGAAGACAGAGGGAGATGACTCAGGGCAATGTGAGGAAGTAGTTTTTCACGGAGTGCGTGGTGGACAAATGGAACAGCCTTCCTGAGGAGGTCGTGGGGTTAAAAACAGTGGGGGAATTTAAGAATGCTTGGGACAGACATAAGGCAATTCTAGTGGGAGGTCGGAGGAAGTAGGCTGTTGGTAAAACTAGGCTCTGCAGCTTATCCAATAGGTAGGGAAATGGGCAGACTGGATGGGCCAAGCGGTCCTTATCTGCTGTCAAAGTCCATGTTTCTATGTAGCTTACTGCTATTGTTACTGATGCTAAAGGACTTCTGGGGTGAGAACAGAGGTGCTGTCCTGTGTATGAAATGTGCTGGGAATCTGGGAGGGAACTTGTGCATAGTTCTTCGATTAGACTCTGCTTTCTGCTTTTTTATTTTGGGGGGTACATAATATTCCCCCTAAACATAAAACGTGGCGAGCAAAGTTTATTACTTTAACTATACAGCCTCCACCCACTATCCTGATCGCATTCCATTCACAGGATTGGAGCCCCCGCTCTTCATTTAGGGTCATGAAAATGCTGTTTGTGGTAGGGCTACGGAGGACTTCTTCAGAGAAGGTATAGCAGGAATTTAAGATCATAGCATAGTATATTTAATGTTACAGAAACCATTACAAGAAAAATAATTATTTATGTGTCTCAATTAGACAAACAGGACAGACAGGTCCTTTGTGTGAGCACCCTGCCACGAGGGAATAACATGTCAGCTCCTTGTGAAAGTTGCCAGTTTGAGGAACGTAATGCTCAGCTTGCAGTCTTTCCACACCTAGCCAGATTACCAACGTAAGTGGTGGGAGCAGGGACTAAAAATTAGTTCAAAAACAGGTTGGCCAGGGACAGGGGCTGGCAATACCAAAAAGTGTTAGTTAGGGAGGTGGGGGATTGGGGGAAGGGGAGAGTGAGCTGGGTAGGAATTAGGGCTAAACACCCCTTTAAGACTCTAGGTCCTGGGGATAGGTAGGACATTTTTCTGGGCAGAATGGATGGCCCCCTTGGTCTTTATCGTCCAGCAACGTCTAAGTTTTTCTGTATCTGTGTCCAAGTATTTTTGACATTTTACATTTTCAAGCTGGTGACGAGTCTAAGGGTATAATCAGGGGAAGGCTCTTGCATCCTTTAAGTGCCAGAACAACTCTTTTGTTCACTGTCTTTTCACCTGCAAAAAATGAAAATTACGTACCTACTGTAATTCTTGATCTTCCTGTGTATCTTCACCATTCATCACTGACTGGATGATCACCAGAGGCACAGCACCCCATGGAAGATTTTCTTTTTCCCCCCCCGAGGGGGAGGAGGCCCTCGAGGCCGACACACTTCGTGGCACTCGCAGGTTGGCCAGTGACGGCCACTGACTCCTTTTTGCCATTTTGCTATCCTTTTTGCCATTTACATTAACAACATTGATTCTAGCCTCACCAAAGCCAATGTTCGCCTCTTTGCAGATGACACTGTCTTATGTCAGTAACCCTTCACCAGCAAAGGCCTGTGAAATACTACAATCAGAGTTCTCCCTGTTGCAATACCAACTACTTGAAAAAAAACTATTAAATGCTAAGAAGACAAAAGCTATGCTCTTCTCCACCAATATATATACTACCACTTTCTCACCAAGCATCCCTCCCCAACTATCCACCATCCTTGGAGAAAGCCTTGACTATGTTGACAAATTCAAATACTTAGGGTATGGATTGACAACAGACTTGACTATACTCAGCATATTGAAGAACTCCTGAAAAACTCCGACAGAGGCTCGGCCTTTTCTTCAGAATCAAGCATTATTTAACCAGAGAGTCAAAACAGAGACTAATCCAGGCCTCATTTCTATCACTCATCGACTATGCAGATTTCCTATATAGCCAATGTACTATTTCCTACTTAAGTAAACTGGATACCTTGTACCACAGAGCTCTAAGATTCATCACAGATCTTCCTTCAACACTCATCATTGCTCTCTCTATGCTGCAGTTGGTTGGACATCCTTACACCTCAGAAGGAACAAAAATGCTGCTTTATGTATTTACAAAGCTCTGTCTAACAATCTTCCATCCTATATCTTAGATTGCCTTTACACTGGCTACAGCTAGGTCATATGCCCTAAACAACAGCCTCATCACTGTAAGATACAAAAGCCTGCACCGGCATGGGAGATCTGCAATCAGCTACTCTCTAGCATTTGCTTGGAATTCTCTGCAGAAGACCCTAAAGTTGACCACCTTCATACCTATAGCATCCTTTAGAAAGCTATACACGAGTCTCTTCCCTGAGATATGCAACTGCTTTCACAAGGCCTAGTCCAATCACACCACTTACCCCCCCACTTCTTTTCTTTTCTTTCTTTCTATGCAGCTTTGCTACACCATTGCCGAAACCTCTTCTGCTTCTCCTGGCACTTACCTTTTTCCCATTCACTCACTACTAGTTGTTTGAGTTCCTATCCAAATACACCCACCAGCCCCCCATGTCTTCTCTTTTCAGAGGTTACTTCAACAACCCCAACACTTTCCCACTTTTCAGTCATAACTGTCTGATTTAGTCTATTCTGGAGCTTGAAATCTCTGGCTACCCTGCTTGTATTTATGTTTATATTATTGCATCTGCTCATTTAGAAAGTTTTTTGTATATGTCTGTTATTGTACCTTCATGTTGTTTCTCGACCTATCAGGTCCATCTTGTAAATGAGCTTTGCTCAATGATGTCTGCCTGAATAAATAAAGATTTTGATTGATTGATTGATTGACTCCTCCTCTGTCCTAGTTCTGCTCACTGGAGAGAGTGGAAAACAGGTGGATAGAGAAAAGATAAGGGCGGGGCAAGGGAGCCCAAGGGATTGCCGATGGAAAAAATGTAAACTGAAAAAGGAATATGCTGCCCAGAGACAGAGGAGAACCACCTACCTTTTGGCCCCAGCCCCTTGGCAGCCAACCAGAGAGACAGAGAAAGAAAAGGCAAAAGGAAGGAAAGATGGGGTTGGGGGGGGGGGACACCACCACACTCCACACTAAGAAATTTGAATCCTGGGTGAGAGATGTTGAATGACATCTGAGAGGGTACCGAGCTTTCCTGGTCCCTATGTCCACAACATCTGGGTTTTCAAGTGGTCTCTCATTGAAGCAGAAATAGGCCCAACTTTACTTGGCTACCGAGATCAGACAGATCGGGTACAACCAGGAGAAAAGGTCATAGGTGGAGACTCCAGATTTCACTGAACAGCAGTTCAGATGGATAGGTTCCGGTACTGGGCTCCTCCCAAAGGAGTGGAGAAAGTCTCTCTCTCTCTCCCCCCCCCCACTTCAGTACAGGGCAGGACAGCCCCCAAGGACAGGACCCCCACGGTTACCACTGTCTCAGAGGAAGAACCCGAGAGTTCAGAGGATCCTGTCAGGATAACTCCCCCCCCCAAGTTGGGGGTTGGGGAGAAAAGAGGAAGGAAAATTGTACGGAGAAATGAGAGAGTAGCCCTGAGCCCTCTCCCCTCCCTCCATCCTGGGGGGGGGGGGAGAAATCCTCCACCAAGGGAGCTGACTGTGTCTCACATGACCGGCCGAGCCCTGGAGGAACCCACCCGAAAGAATGCAGGGACTCACAGAGAGTCTACACAACCAGGGCGAGAAGCCCTACTTGCCCTCCCCCTCAGGGTGGGCCCTCTATCACTTATGAAGGTAACAGAGGACTGGGAGGTACAAGTGGGAGTCTGCCCACAACTGGCCTTGAGGAAGAGGAGGGCAAGCAACGAGGAGGCATCGCCCAGAGACTGAAGCCCAAGAGGAGAAGGTGGGCAAGTTTCAGTGGTGAATGGTGAAGATGTACAGGAAGATAAAGAATTATGGTAGGTAAGTAATTTTCATATCTTACCTGTATCAATCTTCACCATACATCACTAACTGAGTGAGTAACAAGCCCCCCCCCCCCAAGGGGACCCAGCACTGCCCTGAGGGACACGAGTCCCTCAGCCCACCGTAGGGGAGAACTACGGAAGGAGAGAACCCATTACAGACCAGTGAGGCCTGTGACTGGTCAGGGTGAGGCAGGGTTTCCTGTGACCTGGGAGAAGAAACTCGCCCCTGCAGTTCCCATCTTGCCCTGCAGGAAAAAAGGCGGGTCCCCCAGAAAGCGGAGGCAAGTACCCTATGCTGGGCCAAGGTTGACACCCTTGATAGATGAAGCCACACCGTCCACCTAATGTAGACTGCTGTTCCCACTAGCCTTGAAGCTACGACGCCCTTGCCTGGTGCCTTGCGAGCTCCAGACCCTCAGATCCTGCATGGAGAGGGCAGTGGCCTGTCTGGTCACCTCCGAATCAGGCAGCAATACCAACACCTGGCTAAACACTGACCACAGATGCCTATTGTAGGCAGCATGGTGTGCCTGATGAGCTGCGATGCTAAGCATGACATACGTTAAGGAGAACACTCTCTGTCCCCAACGGTCGAACTCTGCGGAGTCCGCATCCGGGGGTCGGCAATGCACCACGTATCTATGCCCAGAAGGGGTGTCTAGCAATCCCACTCCCGAAGTGGGATGAGGCAAGTCACCTGTAGACCCCTGGGGTGCACAATACCTGTGCTAGCAGTCCACTGGGGCTGACGGACACTGCCAGATACGGTATGGTGCCTCCTGGTAAGGGACCGGCCAGGAAGGGACCACCAGGAGGTCAGTGCTGAATTCACCGAGGAAAACGTCCATTCAGGACTATGATGTGGGATAGCTGCAGATCGCTGACCAACCTCACAAGGAAGCGCCGATACTCTGTCTGACCAGCGACTGAGGACAAATGGACAGAGGTAGCCCCTTCCTCAAAGGAGAAAGATGAGGAGGCTGACGAATCTGAAGAATCAGAGTCTGGATGCTGTGGGGAGAGACAGGTGGAAAACCTGTTCAACCACAGCCCTGATGTACGTGGGGAAGGCGGCAGCAGTGGCTCTGAACTGCTCTCAGATCAAAGGCCCCGAAGGACTCACATGACCCAGGAAATGAGAAGGGGGCTGCAGAGGCAAACGCATTTTACTTTATGTGAACAACCTCTTCCAGGGTTAGGGAACCTAGCTGGCAATCTCAGACCCCCTGGAGATCCATGGGTCTGCAGAGACTGGCCGCTTAACCAGTTCAAAGCAGTCAGGACTGTGCCACCCCTTGCCTCACCTCCTCAACCCCGCCGACTCCGAGGCAGACCTTCTCCTCACTCCCGAAGCTAGAGACTGCTCCAATCCCACAGCACCCCCCCCAAGGGAGGAGGCAGAAGAGGGAGTCCCTGTTCCAGACCCGGATGAACGAACGGCACCAGTACCAGGGCTGGCAGCCATTCAGACCCCCAAAGCTAGAAGCACCGTCCCCCAGACCAGGGGCCGCTATCAACTGACCCGCTCCTGATGCCGCCCACGGCATGGGAACCGGTGACGACGACTACCACCAGAACAAAGGGAAGGGGAACCCGGGAGGGCACAGAGGTACTGGGCACCGGAGAGCCCTCTGACTCCAAGAAGTCGGGCCAGCAGTCCGGATCAATCTCTCGATCATTCAGCTCTGGAGACGAGAAAATCCAAAAGAACTCCAGACGAGCGACTCCAGAGGTTCTTCCACCCTTGGCGCTGCCCAGTACCACTCACAGCACCATCTCAATCACCGAAGCTGCAAATGGCGCTGATGGGCGGTGCTGAGGAGCCACCCGTGCTGGGTCCAGCAGACGTGGGGCACAACACCGGGGGAGTCTGCACCACCAAGGAGATGACTGCCTGTGCGGTGCTCTTGGTCTGGCCACCAAGGGGACCGCACTGATCCTCCGGCACCACAGAAGAGGCCTCCTCCCTGGCAAGGCCAGAAGGGGAGGAAGCCCCCCTCCTCACCTGTCCATATAGAACTGGAAGGGAACCCAGAAGAAGGGCAGAGAGACCTGCACTTGGAGCCCCTCGTACAACGGCGCCCTCCGAAAGTCGGCAAAGCGTGGCTTACTTTCAACATGCGAAGCTCAAGAACTCGGAGGTCCATGGAAAAGAAAGCGTCGTAATTATCCATGTCGTGAGATGGACCAAGGCAGATGAGGCAACAGTCATGTCGATTCATGATGGATATCTGCCGGCCGCAAAGACACTGACACATAGGAGGCTGGCCCGCCTTGAAAAAATGCTTTTTCTTGTCCCCAGATGAACCCGACATGACTCACAGCAACTAAAATCAAAATAAGCAGAAGACTAGGCGCCGCTAATAAAGGGAAAGATCTTAACGGTTTCTGTAGAAAAATGGCGCTGAGCAGTATGGAACTGGAATGGAGAACCTAGGCGATGACAACGGCATCGAACTCAAAAGCGGAACTGGACTAGGCCGCGATGTCACAGCTGAATTCGCTCTGCACGGCAAGGTGCTGTGCTCTCGACGGAGGGAGAAGCAGAACTGGGGCAGTGGAGGAGTGGGTGTCCACTACTGGTCAACTCACGAGCATCAGTGTGTCAGCCTCGGGGGTGGCGCTACCTACTCCCCCTAGGGGAAAAAAAAGGCTCCTGCGGGGTGCTGCGCCTCCGATCACCCAGTCAGTGATGAATGGTGAAGACTGACAGAGGGAAGATCATGAGGCCACATACTCTAAAGAGTGCTGAGATGCCGCAGCATGCACATTTGCATAAATTATAATATTTCACGCACTGTGATGTCATCATTGTTGTATCCAATCAACATTGAAGTGCTCTGATTGAGACTGGCCCATCACCAGAGTGGAAGAGCTACTGTTCACGACATTGGCAATCCACATTCAGGAACAAGGTCAAGACATCAGGGGCCAGCCTAGGAAGAAGGACTGAGTGTCCCAGAGAACGCTCTCTTCCTTCAGAGAGGGAGGGAGGGACAGGTTCCCTGCTACAACAGTGCCACCTGGAAGGCCACAGGTGGAAGTGCCGTAGGTGACACCAGGGGGGGTGTACGTCGGTCGGATGCTGTGTGACACTCTTGCATGCTCGCGCTTCAAATCCCTAGTGCACGGACATCCTACAGGAGTGGGACTGAAATACAGTAAATTCCCTGGAGTGAGCAGAACGACTCTGGATCTGATCAGGTCCTGCATCCTCCTAATAACCACCCTCTCTACCCCGGGTTCTCTTGACTCCATTCCCCAGAGGTGGGATGTTTGAGCCCGGCACAGCCAGGACCCAGCACAGAGGGTAGACCCATTAGGGTTAGAAGGACAGCATTAAGTGTCAGGGATTCAGGGGAACACGTGGCTGGGCCAGACCCAGGAAGATGGGGCCACACCACAAAACAGGAGCATAAACAATTAATTATAAAGTGCTTTCATGGGAGAAAGGGTGTTCATTTTGTTTCACATCTACTAAATGTTTAATAAAGTGATCAGCTAGATGACCGTTTCTCCAAGCTAGTTTGCCATGCACCATACACACAATACAATCTATAGCTCCCTTTTGAGATGCAAATAAAGTGGTCACAAACAGCAAATCTAAATTAGAGTCCAAGAGTCTCTGACTGAGCCACTGTATGTTTAGAGATATTACAGCAGGCTCTGTTGTAAGGAAATCCAGCATTTATCATTTATTAATATTACATGTCTTTTGAACTGATCATTGCTCCTTCTCCTCCACCCCCAAACATTTTGGAAACCAGAAAAACACATTTGCAATCCTAGTTCCCTGGAACTGACCGTAAATACACAGTGCAGGAACCAATAAACCAAACTAACAACAAAATTAACAACTTTAAGTCAAATGTCAACATTCTGCAGTTTCCAAAGGTGCTGCTTTCTGGGGTGACCACTTCCTTCAGCTGAGGGAAAAGATTTGTTGCTGTAAGGTGAGGCAGTGGGAGAGCAGCCAGGTACCAAGGGCACAATTTGAAAATACCAAACATAGGGCCAACTCTGCAACTCAGTGGCAGGGCTGTCGTTTACAATGCCAGCACCTTGGGTTCAGGAGTGAGCCCAGGATGCTGGAGGACTGCGGGCGGGGGGGGGGATAAAAGAGCATCCCACAGGACGCACTCCTCCTTGGGGTGGGTGGAGACTGACTGTTGCTGTACGAGTACCATCTGGGGGCACCCAGGAACAGCAAGCCAGTCAGGGATGTCAGTGGGTGGAAGATGCAGTAGCTTCGTTGTGTAGCGCACATGCTGCGTAATCACAGCCAAGCATACTGGGAGGGAGAAACGGTGAAAACACCCTTCCCCACAGGAAAACACCAGCAGCGTTCAGTTTCTGCACTGCTCACTCAGCACAGTGAAGCACTCCTACCATGGCATTCGGAGAAGCCCGAAAGGAGTAGTTGTCCCAGTAATCCCTAGCATAGGAGGGTTCCTCACAGGGCACGTGGAGGAGAATCTTCCTGGGGTCTGGACTGGTGTCAGAGCTGATGTCTGCCAGACCGATAAAGGGTAAAGCACATCAGTTCAAGGAGTAAAAACTTATTAAAAAATAAATAAATAAAACACCAAACATTCTTAGCACAACCCGCAGGAACAGATTTGATCCAATTAGTGATATCATACATCACATTTGTGGTACCAGAACATTTATTATTTATTAGTATTATAATGTTTTCCTTTCAACAGATCACTGCTCCTTCCCTATCTAACCCCCCACCCCAAGCACAATTCTCTTCTACCTTTTCATGGGAATCAAGACTAGGAAGGTTGGGTTCCTCCCTCTTATGCAGGAGTTCAAGATGATTTCAGGTTAAGAGTCCTTGATCTATGAAATTCCGCTCGGGTCCCAATGCCAGCATGTCTCTCTGACCACCACTGAATTCTGTCTCTCTCTGGGCCTGGCAGCATCTGGAGGAAAGCTGTTCAGTGATGAGCAAGCCACTGGGGATGGGAGATTCTAGGCAGCAACATAAGACAGCCTCAATTAGAATTCACCTTGTGGGGTGGGTAGACAGGTACTAGGTTCAAGACCGGGATCAGCCCTACAATTTTAAAAATTGTTAGCTCTTTGGCTAATAACTGTCCAACACGAAGCAAAAAAATCAGATCTTTCAGTGCCAAACTCAAATTTTTGAGCAGTGATTGGCTAAACAGCATGAAAAATTGGCTGCTACCATTTGATTTTTAATGAAACAGGAGACACCAATATTTTCCAACTGAACAAAACAATCATATAAAGAGCACCTTTCTCAGTGCTTTTAACAAACAGGGAGCTCCCTTACCTGAATAGGAACTCCTCTGTAGTGTAAAATATTTTTTTTCTGCAGCGCCCAAATGAAGGGACGGGATTGTAATTTGCCCCAGAAGGCTGCCAGCACGATCCCCTTCCACTTCCTACTAGTCCGCTCCACCCCTGCACTCCGTTTTATAAGAACATACATACAAACACAGGGGTAGAATTTAAGGAAAAAAAAAGTTGTATTATTGGCAGAATACCAGAGTCAGAATGTTGGTATTTTGCCAGGAAATTTGGTATTCCGACCAATTTCCATAGATTTTTATATTTTAAAGCTAGAACATTTGAGAGAGAGATTGATTCTGAGTTTGAAGTACGCAGCCTTATCTCTCTGTGTCACAATCTCTCTCTCTCCCCCGACCGCTCACCCCCAGTAACAGCAATCAGGGTGCAGAAGGTTCCCTGTTCAGAGTCTTCTATCTGGGAAAGTTACTTTTTAACAAAACAAAAAAAAAGTCAAGTCAGCTCTCTCTCTCTCTCTCTCTCTCTGCTACAGTACTGTATTTCCGAACCACATCTTGCTGTAAGAGGGCAGAGAGATAAAGAGCAAGAGCGAGTTTGTAGCTTTTTTTTTCCTTCAGTCTCACAATCATGGTCCACACAGGCAAATAAAGAGAGAGAGATCAGAGGAAGTTGGCAGACATCGAGGAGGGCATCTGGGGAGGACCTGTACAAACCAGTAGGAGCACCATTTCCAAAGGTTGTCACACCACTCGTCCCCACATGACACCACTGCACGAAACTCCATTATTTTCTTTATTTCGCTAACAGAGAAATACCGCACAAAGAACTGGGTGTTGCCGTAAGAGACTGCCGATTAATTTGATTTTTGCTACACTCAATAAAGGACTAAGCACTACCAACCAGGTGTCCCTGATTGTTCGAAAGGTGATGAGTGCTCCATTTGTCCCTGAATGGATCTGCAGTCCCTTACAGCAGCACCCAGTTCCCCCATGCAGTGTTTCTCTGTTAACCAAGTAAAGAAAATAATGGAATTTGGTGCAGCGGTGTCATGCAGGGGATGAGTGATGTGACAGCCTTTAGAAATGGTGTTCCTACTGGTTTGTAAAGATACTCCCCACATGCCTTGATGTCTGCCAACATCCACTGATGTATGTCTTGTCACTCTCTCTATTTGCCTGTGGTCAGGAGCTGGTACTGCATGCTGATAACAAGTAAAAATCTGGTATTTTAAGTGGGATACCAGGGCTCAAATTTTGGCATTCCAGCAAGAAATTTGGTACTCAAAATGTACCAAAATACTGCTAAATTCGAGCCCTGAAACATACAAAGAAGTCAGCAGAAGGCGGCCATTTGGTCTATCCAGTCTGCTCGTGTTGCAGGGTCCAGAGTTTGATGTACAATCCCTGCTCCCCACTCCTCCCATCCTTTCTACCCATGATCCTTACCTTCCCCCATGCCTATCCCATCCTCTCTTGAAGCTGCCCGCTGTCTTTAACGAGATCACCTTTCCCGGTAGCGCATTCCAAGTGTCCACAACTCTCTCTGTGAAGAAGTGCTTCCTGACCTCCATCCTAAACCTCCTCCCACCCTGTAGCTTAAGATTGTCCCCCTCGTGTTATGGTTGCCACTCAGTTTAAAGAAACCATCCTTATCTACCTTATTTATCCCTTTCAAGTATTTGAAGTTCCCAATCATGTCCCCTCGCTCTCTCCCCTGTCCTCCAGGAGAGTACATGTTCAATGCCCTCAACCTCTCCTCATAGGCCTTACCCTGCTGACTAGCTATCACCTTTGTAGCCTTCCTCTGTAACTTCTCCAGCAGGTTAATATCCTTTTTTAAGTGTGGGCACCAGCACTGAACTCCACACTCTGGATGTGGTGTTACCAGTGACCTGTGCAAGGGTAGAATAACCTCCTCATTCTCTTATTATTGATTCCCTTAGCTATGCATCCCAGCATTTTGTTTGCCCTAGCTGCTGCTTTCTTGCACTGTGTGGAGTGCTTCAGGTCACTAGGGATCATTACTCCCAGGTCCTTCTCCTCCTCCTCCTCTAATGCAGATACCAGGACTCCACCCAGGTAGTACTCTGTCTTGGGATTCTTGGCTCCAATATGCATAACTATGCATTTCTTGGCATTGAAGCCAAGCTGTCAGATTCTGGACTACCTCCCCAGCTTTTCCAGATCATCATGTAGGTACTGTATCCCTTCAGCTGTGTCCACTCTCCTGCAGGGTTTGGTGTCATCCGCAAATAGGCACATTTTGCCCTCAATACCATCCTCAATGTCACTGATGAAGACACTGAACAACACCTGCCCCAGCACCGAGCCCTGCGGGACCCCTCTGATGACCTCTCTGGCACCAGATAACTCTTCCCCCCACAACCACCCTCTGGGTTCTGTCCCTCAGCCAGTCTTTCACCTATCTGGTCATCTTATCCCCAACCCCGAGATCCACCAACTTCCTGATCAACCTTTTGTGGGGCACAGAGTCAAAGGCCTTGCTGAAATCTAGATAGAGGATGTCTACCACTTGGCCCCTGTCTACTGTCTTAGTGACACGGTCAAAGAAGTCAATCAGATTTGTTTGACACGATCTACCCCCCATGAACCCATGCTGCCTCGAATCCTGGAGACCATGTTCCTCTTTATAATGACACCACAATCCACATGGGGGTTGTATACAGACACCCGTCTCGGGGGAGGAAATGGACAAGGAAATGACAGGAGGCATCCTTAGAATGGTAGAAAAATGGGAGATATTGTTGATGGGGGACCTGAATATGCCAGATGTTAACTGGAGCACATTTGCTGCAGCCACATCCAAGAGTAGAGTCATTATTGATGCCCTACAGGTGGCATGCCTCAGGCAGCTTGTGCTGGAACCCACTCGAGAGGGAGCAGTGTTAGACCTGGTACTCTCAAATGGGGACAGTGAGAGGATCTCAGATTTAGAAGTGAACAAGCAACCACCAGACAGTGTGGTTCACAACAAACGCACGCAGACATAGAGTCAAGCCATACAAAAGCAAGGGTACTGGACTTGCGCAGGGCTGACTCTGGCAGAATGGGAGTGTGCCTAAGGAATGCACTAGCAAACAGGCTAGAAGAAGGGGTGGAGGTACAATGGGAAAACATTAAAACTGCCATGCCATCACAAAAGCAACAAGCCGCTGTGTGAAGCAAATAAACAAAACAATATGAAAGAAAAAGCCACTATGGTTCTCAAAAGAGGTGGTGGAGTAGATTATGGAGAAAAAGACAGCATTTAGGAAGTATAAGGAAACACAGAATGAGCAGGACAGAGAACTATTCCAGTTAAAGCAGAACAAAGGGGGGGGGAAGCAGTCAGAATGGCAAAGGCCCAAACTAAGGAAAAGATAGCCAACTCAGTTAATAAGGGGGATAAAACCTTTTACAGCTACATTAGTGAGCAAAGAAAGAACAAGGGAGGGATAGTGAGGCTTCATAAAGGGCAGGGGGTGGGATGAGGGTGATAGTGAAAAGGAAGAGATATTGAACAAATACTTTTGTTTAGTATTCACAAAAGAAGAGGAGGGGGAGGTACCTAAACGAAACAACAGAAGCACCCTGGATAGGGGTGTCGATACCAGTCTATTCACAGAAGAAAGGGTCCTGAAAGAACTCTTATAACTGAAGGTGGACAAACCAATGGGGCCTGATGGGATTCACCCCAGCATTCTAAAAGAACTAAGAGAACTAGTGACACCACTGACTACCCTTTTTAACAAATCATGGGAGGATGGTGTGGTACCTGAGGACTGGAGGAAGGCGGATGTGATTTCCCTCCACAAAAGTGAGAGCAAGGCAGAGGCAGGAAACTACAGATCTGTTAGTTTTGACCTCAGTAGTAGGGAAGATGATGGAATCACTTCTGAGAGAAAGAATTGCTGAGTACCTTGAGGCGAGTGGGGCACAGGACCCAAGGCAGCATGGATTCACAGAGGGAAGGTCATGTCAAACGAATCTAATAGATTTCTTTGACTGGGAGATCAAAATAGTAGACCACGGAGGGGATGTGGACATTGTCTACCTAGACTAGACTTTAGCAAGGCATTTGACACAGTCCCACACAAAAGATTAATAAACAAGTTAGCCAGCCTGGGAGTGGGTCCCAGGGTGGTAGCCTGAGTAAAAAATTGGCTGGACAACAGGGCACAGAGGGTAATAGTAAACGGGAGTCCACCTCAAAGAAAGGGGGGTTACTAGAGGGATACCGGAAGGTTCAGTACTGGGACCAGTCCTCTTTAATGTCTTTATAAGTGACATTGCAGAGGGAATGGAAGGAAAAATATGCCTCTTTGCAGATGACACAAAGATTTGCAACAGAGTTGATACACAAGGGGTATGTGGAAAGGATTAGAAGGGACTTGGCAAGGTTGGAGGAATGATTAAAAGTATGGCAGCTTAGATTCAAACGTACGAACATACAAAATTTGCCAGCAGATAAAGGCCTAGAGGTCTATCAAGTCTGCTCGAATGTGCAGCTAACACCCCTTATTCTGCAGCTGCCCCTTCCTTCCACCCTTCCCCTTCATTGACCCTCCCCCTTGTCCTGTCCCATCCCCTTTTGAAGCAGTCCACTGTTCTACTGGATACTACTTCTGCAGGTAACGCATTCCACCCAGCCACCACCCTCTCTGTAAAAAGGTGTCTCACCTCCCTCCTGAACCTTCATCCCAAACTGCAGCACCCTGCACTTTTTGGCACTAAACCCCAGTTGCCAGGTGTCTGACCAGGTTTCAAGCTTTGCCAAATCATCCTGCAACCCCTGCCGTCCCCCTAGGTCATCCACCACTGCTCCTAGAAACGTAGAAACATAGAATCTGACGCCAGATAAGGACCACTTGGTCCACTTAGTCTGCCTATTTTCCTACCTAACAGATAAGCTGCAGATCCTAGTTAACCAACAGTTTACTTCCTCCTACCCCCCCCCACTAGGACTGCCTTATATCTGTCCCATGCATTTTTGAATTCCCCCACTGTTCTTGACTCCACGACCTGTTCAGGGAGGCTGTTCCATGCATCCACAACCCTCTCTGTGAAAAAATACTTCCTCACATTACCTCTGAGCCGTCCCCCCTCTATCTACAAATTGTGCCCCCTTGTTCTTGCATATCACTTTTTCTGAAATATGCTACCCTACCTTGGTATCATCAGCAAACAGACTGATCTTGCTCTTGATGTCCAGTGATATGTCTGCAATGAATATCCCAAACAACAATGGTCCCAACACAGAGCCCTGTAGAACACCGCTCGTCACTACCCTTGGGTGTGAGAGCTACCCACCCACCACCACTCTCTGTTGCCTTCCCTTATGCCAGTTCCCTACCCATCTCACCAGCTTTGCACCTGCCCCTGTGCCTACTAACTTACTTCCCAGCCTTCCATGCGGCACCGAGTCGAATGCCTTACTGAAGTCCAGATACAGGACATCCGCTGCATAGCCCCCTATCCAGTTGCCTAATTACCCAGTCATAGAACTCCACCAGGTTGGTTTGACAGGATCTGCCCCGTATGAAGCCATGCTGTCTGCTGTCCTGTAGTCATTTGGCCTCTAGGAGGAGCACCAGCCTTTCCTTCAGGATAGTCTCCATTAGCTTACTCACGATAGATGTGAGGCTCACTGGTCTGTAGTTTCCCAGTTCATCCTTGGGGCCACTCTTGTAGAGGGGCACCACATGAGCCATCCTCCAGTCCTGAGGTACACACCCCGAATGTAGTGAGGCATTAAACAGGTCTGCGAAAGGTCCTGCAAGGACCTCTGCCAGCTCCTTCAGTACCCTGGGGTGGATGCCATCTAGGCCTGGCGCCTTATCCACTCTCTGTGCCTTCAAACCCTCCCGAACTCTGTCCTCCATGATTTTCCCATCTGTCACCCCCTCCCCCACTGTTTCTGCCATTTCTCCCCCCCTTGGGTGTCACCCCCTCTTCTCTTTAGTAAATACTAAGCAGAAGTACTCATTTAGTGCTTCTGCCTTATCGCATCCTGCTTCCACCCAACCCCCCTCCTTCCTAATCCTTACTATGTGGTCCTTACAGCTCCTTTTCTCCCTGATGTACCTAAAGAAGTCCTTCTCCCCCTACTTAATGCCTTGTGCCAGCCTGAGTTCCGTAGATGCCTTGGCTCCCCTTACTGCCCTTGTCACCTCCTTTGATTCCATCAAGTACTCCTCCCTGTCCACCCCCTCTCCCTGTTTTCTTGTACTTCCTAAAGGCAGCTCTTTTCCTCCTTACCTTTTCCATGACCTCCTTGCTTAACCAGCTCGGTTTCTTAGCAACAGCCTTCTTGCTCTGGGCTTTGCAACAGGTTTTGGTTGCCTCCACTATCCCCTGCTTTATGAGCTGCCACCTCTGGTTAGAGTCCATACTAGATTGAATACTGGCCAGGTACCCTTTTACCACTTACCCCATCCTCCCAAAGTCGGCCCTTCTGAAGTCCAGCACTTTTGTGCCAGATTCCAGTCCTTCCTTGCCCATATCCAATGTGAGCCATACTGAGCGCTGGTCACTCCCTGACAGCGGTTCCTCTACTGTAAGTTCTTTCACAAAGTCCCCATTTGCCAGCACAAGGTCAAGGGTATTCCCTAACCTGGTTGGTTCACTGACCATTTGCAGCAGGAAGCTGTCCTGAAAGGCATCCAGCAGATTCAATGCAAAGAAGTGCAAGTAATGCACCTGAAACAAAATCCAAGGCAAGTACACAATTGGAGTGGGTACTAACAACAACAAAAATGGAAAGGTACCTGGGGGCAGTCATATCAGATGACCTAAAGGTACAGTAGGCAGGCAATGTGAGAAGACAGTAAGGAGGGCTGGGGGATACTGGGATGCACAGGGAGAGGCATCACCAGTAGAACACAGGACGCTATCATCCCTCTGTACAGACAGCTGGTGAGACCCCATCTGGAGTACTGCATGCAGTTCTGGAGACCCCATCTCCCCAAGGACATAGACAGGATGGAGACAGTCTAGAGGAGGGCCACTAAAATGGTGCAGGGTCTGCACCAGAAACCATGCAAAGAGAGACTAAAGAAACTTAATATGTATACCGTCGAGGAAAGTAGGGAGAGGGGGGACTTGACAGAAACTTTCAAGTACCTAAAGGGAATCAACAAAGTCCAAGAGGGTAGCATCTTTCAGAAAAAGAGATACGCAAGAACAATGGGGCACAGTCTGAAGACAGAGGGGGAGACGGCTCAGGGGGAGACAGCTCAGGGGCAATGTGAGGAAGCATTTTTTTCACAGAGAGGGTAGTGGACGCATGGAACAGCCTTCCTAAGGAGGTTGTAGGGTCAAGAACAGTGGGGGAATTCAAGAATGCATAGGACAGACATAAGGCAATTATAGTGGGGAGTAGGAGGAAGTAGGCTGTTGGTTAACTAGGATCTGCAGCTTATCCATTAGGTACAGAAGAAAAAATTACTCACCTTAGTAATGTTGTTTCTTCTAATGGAGTCTTGCTATATTATGACATATGCAGTATAACCCCAGGTTAGAACTGCTCTGGAGGTGAAAGAGTTAACTTCCATGCAGGGCATGGAATCTTGAGCGCGAGCTCGGTTGAACACTCTGTCTGTTGAAGCTCAAACTTAAACTGTCAGATCTTTATGAGCAAAAATTCACTAAGGTTCTGTGTGGAAGCCGTAAACCTACACTAGCCACTGGCTACTAACTACAAAAACACCTTTTTGATCTTGATCCCAAAACAAAGACTCAAGTCGGGGGATTCAAGAAGAAACTTAAGCATAACACCTAAGTACCCTAGAAGGGTGAAATGAAGTGGGCATCAAAGAAGTGCCAACATTGCACTGCCCACCCACATCCCAAAAACAGAGGTTCTGAGAGGGGCAGGCTGGGGGGGAGGTCATAATATAGCAAGACTCCATTAGAAGAAACAACATTACTAAGGTGAGTAATTTTTTCTTCAAACAACATGGTCTTGCTATATTATGACATATGCAGACTACACAGCAGTACCTCCATGGAGGAGGGACAGAACCTACTTGGGAAATAGGCTCTGAAGCACGGCTGTGCCAAATCGAGCATCACTCCTAGCCTGGATATCCAAGGAGTAATGCTTAGTAAAAGTGTGAACTGTTTTCCAGGTAGCTGCTTGACATACCTCTAGGATAGGAATGTCCCTGGCAGCAGCCAGAGATGCAGCTGTACCTCTGGTAGAGTGAGCCCTCAGGCCTGAGGGAGGAACCTTACCCAGTTTTAGTAACAGAACTGGATACAAGAGACAACCCACCTGGCAATGGATCTTTTAGTGGCAGGTTTCCCTTTACCAACCTCACCATAGGTGAGGAACAATTGGAGGGATTCAAACCTGTGACCCTTGGTACGTTCTATATAGTAACTAAGGGCTCTTTTGATATCTAAACTGTGCAATCTCCTCTCACCAGAGGATGAATGGTCAGTGAAGTACACAGGGAGAGACATGGATTGATTAAGGTGAAAGTCTGAAACCACCTTGGCAAAAACTTCTTGTTAGTCCTGAGGACTACCTTATCTCTATGAAAGGAGATGAAATCAGGCTCCACTGACAAGGCTTGTAGCTCACTTATCGCCTGGCAGAGGTGATGGCTACCAGAAACACAGTTTTCCAAGTCAAGTACTTCAGCTCTGCTGAAGACAATAGCTCAAAGGGGTTGCATAAGCTGAGCGATGCAAATATTAAGATCCCAAGCAGGGGCAGGATCCCTGAACGGGGGATTGGTGGGAAGCAACCCTTTAAAAAACTTGGAGAACACAGGGTGAGCTGATAAAAAAGAGGGCTTACCTGCTGACAAGAAGACAGACACAGCTGCCAAGTGCACTTTTAGGGTAGCTGGTCTTAGCCCCAAGGAATTCAAATGCACCAAATAATCCAGGATCATGGGCACATCAGCAGATTCTGGGGAAATATGTTTACTAGCACACCATATGGAAAATCTTTTCCATTTTGAATTATAGGTAGCCCTGGTGGAAGGCTTCCAGAGGCCTTCAAGATATCAATACACCTTGAGAAAGGTGTAGGTCAGCAAACTCTAACTCTTCAAGAGCCAAGCCTTGAGATTGAGAGATTTGAGGTTCGGATACCAAACCCTCCCCTGGGCACAGGTTATGATTCCTGGGAAGGCATAGGGGAGGGTGGACTGCTAAGGACATGAGGAGTGGGTACCAGGGCTGCCTGGCCCAATCTCGAGCAATCAGGATCATCTTGCAGGATTGAGATCTGATTCTGACTAGCACTTTGAAAAGAAGAGGGAAGGGGGAAAAGCATAGAGAAACTTCCCTTCCCAACTGAGAAGGAAGGCATCCAGAGGGACTGAGCCCAACACTAGGGGCCTGCAGCAAAAAAGGGGAAGTTGGTGATTGTCTGGGGCTCCAAAGAGATCTATTTGCGGAGTGCCCCATCTGGCAAATATCACCTCCAGTACCAGGGGATCCAGTGCCCATTCGTGATGGCCCTGGGAAATCCTGCTGAGAGCATCCGCTAGGACACTGTCCTTGCCTGGGAGGTGAACTGCCATAAGGGAGGCGTTCAGAGAGTAAGCCAGAGACCACAACTTCATTGCTTCGGTGCACAAGGCCATAGACCAAGTGTCCCCTTGCTTGTTGATGTACCACATTGTAGTGGTATTGTCTGTTCTGACCTGAACTACCTTGTTCTGGACAGATGTGGAGAAGACCTGAAGTGCTAGAAAAACTGCTCTGAGCTCCAGTAAATTGATGTGGAGCAGGGATTCCTGAGGGGATCACAGCCCTTGGGTGGAAAGGTCGCCCATGTGAGCTCCCCACCCCAGGAGGGATGCATCTGTAGTAAGGGTCAAGGAATGAGACTGGGGGGTGAAGGGAACCCCCTGCCTCAGATTGTTCTAATCTTGCCACCACTGAAGGGCCTGGATCAGGGTTCGAGTCACTGGAATCAATTTGGTTAGGGGATCCGTCCTTTGAGACCAAAAGGCTCTCAAATGGAACTGAATGTCCCTCATCTGAAATCTCGCTCCCTGCACTACTGCTGTAGAAGCAGCCATGTGCCCCAGGAGCTGTAGGAAATGCCTTGCTGGTCGAGAGACCTGCAGGGTGAAAGAGGAGGCCAGAGTCACCAGGGTCCTTGCTCTCTCAGAGGAAGGAAGGCTCTGCTTCTTTTGTGTTCAGTTCTGCGCCTATGAAGGTGAGAAGCTGGACAGGCTCCAGAACTGACTTTGGAAGACTGAGAAGGGAACCTAGAGATGTAAGCAGCTGCTGGGTTACTTGCAAATGAAGTTTGACCTGTTCTGGAGACTGGCCTACAATGAGCCAGTCGTCCAGATAAGGGAAGATGGCAATCTTTTGCCTTCTTAAATGAGCAACTGCTACTGCTAGGCATTTTGTGAACACCCTTGGAGCCGAGGAGAGGCCGAAGGGCATTGCTCTGAACTGGTAATGGCCTGAGGAAGTTCAATCTGAGGTACTTTCAATGGGAGCTTCTGATGAGAACATGGAAGTAGGCATCCTTGAGGTCCAGGAGGCTAGCCAGTCCCTGGCCTTAGAGAGGGTAAAATAATCCCCAGGGTCACCATTTTGAACTCTGGTTTTAAAAGGTGCTTGTTTAGATACCTGAGATCCAGAATGGGCCGCCATTCTCCTGTCTTTTTTGGGGTAAGGAAGTACCTGGAGTACAACCCTTTGCCCTGGTGTATAGGCAGAACCCTTTCCTCAGCTCTGAGAGCCAGGAGGGCAGAAACTTCTGCTTCCAGGGCAGGACCCACTTGTCTGATGTTAAAGACTTCCAGTCCTGGACAAAGTAAGCCAGCCTGCCCCCTATCGGTAGTGGAGAATTGGCCCTGGCAACCCCACCAGGGAGCCTGTTTTGCAGGGGCTTTGGGTTGAGGGGTAGAAGCAGGCTTACTAGAACCCCTTCTGCCCCTTTCTCTAAAGAACCCCCTCTGGGCATAAGCAGAAGAGGAAGCCTGGGCTTGGCAAAATGGCCTATGAAAAGGCCTGCCCCTGCCCCTGACATGCTGCCTTTGAGGAGTGACTTGCCTTTCTTTGGCCTGTGCACTCCTATAGGTGGTCCTATACTCATCCATTTTCTTCATATAATTCTCTGTCTGCTCCCCAAACAGAGAATTTCCCACAACAGGAAAATCCATAGTCTTATACTGGGTATCCTGTGACAGACAGCAGTACATCTGAAGCCAGGACATTCTGCGAAGAGACACAGATGTAGCCGTAACTCTGAGATGAAACATCATTAGAGTCTACAGCAGCATGAAACTGCACCTTGGATGCCGCATAATACCATCCGCAGCCACCTGCTCCAGCTCCCTGGCAAGCTGTTCAGGGGCCTGTTTTGCTAGGCCAGGACAGTATCCCACCTGGATTTCTGGTACCTAGCTGCGTAGTTGCCATTAATTTGCCTGTCTAAGTCCCAAAGATGCTGCCATGTACTGCTTTTTTGCCATGGCATCCATCCTCCTGGAATCCTTTTCAGAAGGGTGAGAGGCTAGAGGAATATTAGCCTTGTCACAGGCTGCAGCCTGCACTACCCCCACATGGCTGCACTGCTGAGATAGAAACTCCGTATCAGAGCCTGATAAAGCATACCTCTTGTCCATTCTTTTATCCACAGGGAGAATAGAATGAGGAGTTTTCAGAATTTTTACTGTCTGTTTCCTAAAAGATTTATGCAAGGGAATAGTCAGTCTCCTAGACTCTGGAATATCCATCATTTCCACAAAATCAGGCTCTTCTTCATCAACAGCTTCCTCAACAGGGAGTTGCAGAGTGTCAACAACTTTGTTGTAAAACAAAAATGAGAGGGACTCAGATAGCCTGGGAGGGGATACTCCTGAAGGTCTGTCTGGAGAGATGTCCGGTTCAATGGGCACATCCAGACTGTCAAAATCACACTCACTCTCCTCGTACCCCTCCTCCCCTTCCCCTGGTTCATAAAAATCTTCAAAATCATAATCTTGAACCGAGGGAACCGACCGAACCGGGCGCTTACCCAATGGTGCCAGTTCAGACGGGACTGGGGAAAGAGACTGGACAATCTGAATAGCTTTGGCTATTTCCTCAGCGGTTGGAGAAAGAACTTTTGGCCTCAAACTAGCTGACCTTCTAGCCCTTTTAGTTGGAACCGGCTCCTCAGAGCTGGCTCTTCGTTTGCCCGAGGGAGCATCGCCCTGGTCAGAGGGCACTCCCTCAGGTTCGGTTGGAACCAAACCGGGCTGGCCATCCGGGTCAGCGGACTTTTTGGCCTCCCTTTCCCTGAGCCTACCAACTCTTTTTTCCACGGTGGCAGCAGGAAAATTTTACAAATCTGGCAGTCTGCATTGAGGTGGTCAAACCCCAGATAATATACACATATGGTGTGTGGGTCAGCCTTGGCAAAGGCTTCCCCACAGAGGCCACAGTGCTGAAACCCAGTGGGTCCGGTTTTCTTTTGGGTTTCTCAGACATAGTGCCAGCCTAACCAAAACTTGCCCGTTAACGGCAATCCACCAAGCAAGACTCTCTTCTCGGTTCCCAACCGTGTCACGGGTCGTGGAAAAAAACGTAATAAAATCCGTTTTTTTTAGAACCGATAAGAACCGCACTCTAAAGGGCTAGAAAGTAATTTTTAAACCCCTCTGATCGGTTCAAACTGAACCGAAAAAGACGTTTACAAGTTCCACACAAAGAAAAATTAAAAAGTAAGCCTATCTATTACTTACAATACCACAGACAGAGCTTGAACCGACGATTGCGGTTAAATTTTGGTAAAATAAACCGAGAATTACACTTTAAAACCGACAAACAAACCGAGCAGCAGGAGGAATCTCCGGGCGACTGTTCAGTGAGGCGGAGTAAAGAATCTGACAGTTTAAGTTTGAGCTTCAACAGACAGAGTGTTCAACCGGGCTCGCACTCAAGATTCCATGCCCTGCATGGAAGTTAACTCTTTCACCTCCGGAGCAGTTCTAACCTGGGGTTATACTGCATATGTCATAATATAGCAAGACTTCATGTTGTCTGAAATGGGCAGACTGAGTGGGCCAAGCGGTCCTTATCTGCCATCAAAGTCTATGTTTAGTATGGTCTCCATGAGCTTGCCCACAACTGAGGTAAGACTGACTGGTCTGTAATTCCTTATTATGATGTTTGTATAAAGAGAGCGCAGGGGCGTGCTCCAATCACGTCTACAGAGCATAATTTATAATGTAGATTTACCGATTTTAAATCAGGTTTTGGTAAAGATCAATGCCAGGGTTCAACTAACAACATAAAATAGCAGAAAACGGAAAAGGGGAAGGTAAGAAGAAAGGGAAATCCACAGGTAATGAACTATTCTTGTAAAATGTTTCTTTGATACTTTATCCAAGAAGCCTATACCGATGTATTGAAAGGTAGAAGTAACTTCTCTGTCTCAGAGCAAGAAAATGGTATGGCGCTGAAGAAACACGAATGCAGACAAAGTTGTCCAATTTCTATGATTCTTCTCTTTATTGTATAAAAATGGCAATGGGCTCAAAGTTTCACCTATGAAATAGGCTTTTTCAAGAGTTGCCTTTAAAATATGATTTTTCGGATACAATTATAGTCTTATTTCCATGACTTGACTTTCTATGACGAAATTTCTGTTCAATTCCTGTATCATGTAGTTATGAGCAAGTCTCAATTTATTGGCAGCCTTCAATATGATTTACTTAGTTCCACCAATTTGTTGTCCCTCAGGATCCTTGCCTTTTGCTGGAGTTTTCGTTAATGCGTAGAACGCTAACTCGAACCTTGGCATCGATCTTTCCCCAACCCAATTAAAAAATAAATAAATAAATAAAATATTGGTAAATCTGCTTTAGCAACGATGCTCCCCAGAAGTGAATGGCGTACGCCTCCCCGCACTCTCCCTTAAATAAACGTCATAAAATGTCAGGGTGCAGGGGCGGAGCGGGCTAGTAGGAATTGGAAAGGGATCATGCTGCAAGCCCCTCAGGGGCAAATCACGATTCCTTCCCTTCCTTTGGGGGCTGCAGAAAAAAAATATTTCACACCACAGAGGAGCTCCTATTCAGGTAAGGGAGCTCCCTGTTCTTGGTTAAAAGCATCAAGAAATAACAAGAAAGGTGCTTTTTAAGTTGGCAAAACAAAAAAAAGCGAGCAGTAGCACTAACCAGGGTCAAAGAGGGGCAACATATGTCAAAGAGTGAGGTTGGGAGGGTAAAAAGGTGGGAAATGTCCTGAAAAGTCAGAAAACGGAATTAAAAAAAAAAACCAAAAAAACTTTGTTTTCCCCAATTTTTTTTGTGTGTGTGCAACAGGTAATAATGAAGTCACCAAATACCTACCTCATGTCTGAAGACAAAGCCGCAGACTGCAGCTACCAGCTCAGCCAAGAAGACCAGAGACAGGAACATGGCATACTGCAAGGAGACAGGAAAAGGAATGAATCAAGCTGCACCTCAGCAACAGGGTTACAAGAGTCTAGAAAAACCTTTCATTACAGGGTCTCTCATGAGGTGAAATTAAAGCAGCAGTATTTGTTAGTTGGCAAAAAAATATATATACTTAACTAGCAATAATATATTTCTGTTTGAATTTTTATTCTTTGGATAAGAGAAGCATCTAGTCAAAGACTTCAGTTCAATCAGGAAATACAGGTTACTCACCTCTAGCAGGAGTTCTAGGAATGGTATACGTTATTCATCCACACTGTCTGGCAGGTTCCTTGCCACTTTAAATCTTGCCGGAAGATCTTCAAGCTGTCTCCTCCCACCCAACCCGGTGGTAAAACTCTCGGCTCCGCCCCATGACACCAGATCTAGCCCGCTGGAAGCCAGGTTGTGCGTCGAAGCCGGGGAGGCTGGGTGGGTCTTGTGGATGAACAACATATACCATTCCTAGAACTCCTGTGACAGGTGAGTAACCTGTATTTCTAGGGACATGGATATGTTGTTTATCCACACTGTCTGGCAGAATCCTAGCAGTTCTCCGGGATAAGGGGGGCAAGGCGCACACCCTCTACTTAGGGAATAATAACAGGAGAACCGAGGCCCCAAAACCAGCAACCTGGTGTGACTCAAGGTCGATGTGGTAGTGGGTAATGAAGGCGTGTGCTGACTTCCAGGTAGCAGCCCTGCAGATTTCCTGGATAGGGACGTCCCTGGAAGCAGCCACCGAAGCAGCGGTATGGCGGGTAGAATGAGCTCTTATCCCTCTGACAGGCTCCATGCCCACCAACCCATAGCAGAGATCTATGCAGGAGGTGACCCACCTGCCTACTGTCTGTTTGGCTGCAGGTCTGCCAGGTGCAGCTTCAGCCTAGGTGACAAACAGCTGGGGAACCTCTCCCCGAACTTCAGCCGTCCGCTCCTTGTAATAAGCGAGCACTCTTCTAGGGTCCAAAGTATGAAGCCTATATTCGGCCACTGAGGTGTGATTGGGGTAGAACACTGGCAGAGTCAACACCTGGTTAAGGTAAAACTCTGACACCACCTTCGGAAGGAATTTCGGGTGGGGGCGCAGGACAACCTTGTCCCTGTGGAAGACCAGATAGGGAGACTCGATGGAAAGCGCCTGGAGCTCTCCCATCCTTCTGGCTGACGTGATAGCCACCAAGAAGGTGGTCTTCCATGACAGGTGAGAGATGTCACACCTGCGCATCGGTTCGAATGGCTTGCCCATGAGCTTAGCCAATACCAGCCGTAGATCCCACGGAGGTGGAGGTTCTCGCACCGGAAGGGATATGTGGTCAAGGCCTTTGAAAAAGCACCCGACCACCTTCTCCCGCGCCACAGACTGCTTCCCGGCCCGCGCCCATTAAGCAAAGATGGCTGCCAGGTGCACCTTAAGGGTTGTCGACCGAAGCCCTTGCTGAGAAAGGGACCATAGGTAGTCCAGAATGCTTGCCAAAGAACAGGAGGAAGGGTCCAGGCCCTTGCTCTGACACCAAATGGAGAATCTCTTCCATTTGAAGGCGTAGCATTTCCTGGTCGACTCCTTATGGGACGCCTCAACAACGTTGAGGACCTCGTCGGAAAGACCAAAGGCCTGGAACTCTAGCTGCTCAGGAACCAGGCCGTCAGGTGCAGGGATTGAAGGTCCGGATGGAATACCTTCCCCTGACTGACTGAGATCAGGTCCGAGTGGGCTGGAAGCCACCTCGGGAGCCTGGAGCTGAGACTGAGGAGATCTGGATACCAGAACTGGCAGGGTCAGTCTGGGGCTACCAGAATTACCTGCGCCTTGTCCCTCCTCGCCTTGAGGAGCACCTTGTGGATCAAGGGAAATGGGGGAAAGGCGCAGAAGAGGCCCAGGGTCCACGGCCTCGAGAAGGCATCCCCCTGCAGCGAGCCCTGACGGGGGCAGGCATGAAACAGTCTCAGCTTTGCATTCTCCCTGGAGGCAAACAGGTCCATCCGAGGCATGCCCCAGTGGGAGAACAGATCTTGTACTACCTCCGGCAGGAGAGACCACTCGTGGGACGCAGCCCCTATCCGGCTTAGGGCATCGGCCAGAATGTTGGAGGCTCCTGCCACATAGATGGCAAGGAGATCTGCCTCCAGGCTGCGCACGAGGGACCAAATGTGGACAGCTTCCCTGCACAGAGGCATGGAGCGTGTTCCACCCTGGCAGTTTAGGTAGTACGTGGTCGTGGTATTGTCCATCTGGACCTGGACCACTTGACCCCGTACAAACAGAGAGAAGGCGGTGAGGGCTAGACGAACTGCTTGAAGCTCCAGCAGGTTGATGTGGCATCGGGACTCCCAAGAGGACCAGAGGGCGTGCGCTCTGTGCTCCCCCTGATGAGCACCCCAACCAATCAGAGAGGCATCGGTCGATAGAGAGACCCGTCGGCTCGGGGCGGACAAATGGGATGCCCTCCTGCAGATGAGCTGGAACGGTCCACCACTGGAGAGCGTTCCACATCTCCTGGGTCACTGTCACTAGCTGATCCAAAGAATCGGAGCGCTGTGACCATTGGTTGGCCAGTCCCCATTGTAGGGGACGCATGTGCCAACAGGCCCAACAGACCACGCTGGTGCAGGCCGCCATGAGGCCCAGGAGGAGCAGATAGTCCTGGGCAGGGCGCAGTTGCCCAACCTGAAATGATTGGGCAAAGGAGGAAAGAACCTCGTCCCTGTCCGCCGGGAGCCGTGCCCTGGCTCGCAAAGAGTCAAGCTCTGCCCTGATGAATTGTATCACCTGCTTTGGCACGAGTTCCGACTTGGCCTCGTTGATAAGGAGGCCAACTTGAGAGCAAACCTGCAGGGCCAGATCCCTGGACCGCTCCACCTCTGGTCTGGAGGAGGCCGCAATCAGCCAGTCGTCCAGGTAGGTGTACAACTGGACCCTTTGGCGCCGCAGAAATGCTGTCACCACTGCCATGCATTTGGTGAAGACCCTGGGAGCTAGAGAAAGGCCGAAGGACATGGCCCGGAACTCGTAGAGGGACCCCTCTGCCCTGAAGTGGAGGAATCTCTGGTGGGACGGACGTATTGGGACGTGAAAGAACGCATCCTGGAGGTCCAGAGAACAGAACCACATGCTTCGTTCCAAGGATGGAATGATCTGACTCAGAGTGACCATCCTGAAGGTTCCAGACCTTAGGAACCTGTCCAGGTCGTGCAGGTCTAGAATGGGGCGCCAGCCCCCCCCCCCCGTCCGTTTCGGGACCAGGAAATACCTGGACACAAACCCCGGGCTTGGTGGAGGATCTGAAACCTTCCTGATCACCTCCTTTTCAAGGAGCAGGGCAATGTCGGCTCGACAAGCCGACAGGGAGGCTGCCGTCCCTGTAGCCCCCCGTGGGGCGACGGCTCGGAAGGGCGGGGCCTGCTCGAACTCCAGAGGCAGGCCCTTTCCTACCACCTCCAACACCCAGCGGTCCGTGGTGATAGCGGACCAGGCAGAAAGGAAGTGGCGGAGACGTCCCCCCATGGGGGGAACCCGGGGGGGGCGACAAGGCTGGGGGTGACACCCTTAACCCGTCACTGGGCAGGCTTGGAGGAAGGACCGGCCAAGGGACCTCCGGGGCCTTTTCCTCCCTGCTTCCTGTTGGAGGAAGCCGCAGGCTTGGGTTTGGGGTATCAAGCGCGAGCCTGCTGGCCCTGATGCTGATGTTGCTGGGCCTGACGTGCTGTGGGAACAGAAGGTCGAATGGACTTATGTTGCTGACGATGGCCCTTGTCCTTCTGAGCGGAGGTGACCGAGTCCAGGGTAGCGTTGGACTTTTCAATCCTCTGGAGGTGGCCCTCCACTCCAGGGCCAAACAGGTCAGTCCCCAAGAAGGGGACGTCTGCCAATTTGTGCTGGGTATCCGCCATAAAGGTGGATATCCTCAGCCAGGCTCTGCGGTGCATGGCCACTGCGGCCGCTACTGATTGGGCACAGGAGTCTCCAATGTCTAGAGCCGTTTGGAGCTGCTGTTTCGCCACTGCCCTTCCCTGATCCCGCACCTGCTTGACCGTAGTCTGCAGGTCGGCCGGGAGATGAGGGATCACCTCATCCAGGGAGCCCATGAGGGTGTGGGAGAAGTGCGCCATCACTATGGCCAAGCTGGCCTGACGGAGGCCGAGGGAGGACGCAGCATACACCTTGCGCCCGGCATAGTCCAGCTTTTTGGACTCTTTGTCGGGGCTTATCCACATCCTAAGCGTTCCCAGGCGCCGGAGAAAACGCTATCGGTGACCAACCCCTCCATGAAGGGTGTTAAAAACTTGACAAAGAGCCGGTAGGGACCACATACTTCCTGGCCATCCTGGCCGAAGGCGCAGGGCAGGAAGCAGGCCGTTGCCAGAGCTCCAAGGCTGGGCCAACAATGGCTTCAGCCACTGGAAAGGTCTCCGTGGGTGAATCCCCTCGGTCCAGTATCTCCGTCAGGGGATAGTTGGCCCACTTGGACATGGGCTCGAGCTGCATCCAGGTGGACCCCGAGATGAGCCAAAGCAGACCCATGAACGATGATGGGCTCTTGTCCATCGACTGCCCCCCCCGGAGGACTCCAGGTCAAGGGGCCTGGAAAACAGGGAGGAGTCGTCGTCAGATTCCGAGGAGTCTGCAAAGAGCTGCCTGGGGCCTGAGCCACCCTCCACCTGCCGAGGACAGTCGGGAGTGAGGGTGACCGACAACCAGTGGGGCAGACCCTGACCTGACCAAGAGTCCTTGGTCGGTGCCCCCGATTTCGGCTGTGGAGGCGGAGGTTCCACCACAATCGGTGGTGCAGCTGGTTTCAGCCGACAACCAGCCCAGGCTTGGGCACCTCGACTACCGCGAGGGGTTGTTTCAGCCTTTCGGATGACAGCCACTTAATGGCCGGGGAAGGCGACGGCGTCGGCTTGTTCCCGGACAAAAGGAGCTGCTGCCACATTACATCCTCGTGGCGTCGGCGCAATTTGCATGAAGCCTCTCTCTCCGGTAGAGCGAGAGATGGCGGCGCTACCACCTCCGGTGCTGGGGCCGGACCGCCGATGTCGGCGGGATCGGCTGGACTGAGCGAGGTCCAAGAGCGAGATCCTTGGTGTTTCGAGGGTGGGTCTGGGAGGGAGCGGGGGACACCCACTCCTCCCTCGGCTCGGGAACCTTGACCGGGGACTCCGGCACAGGAGGCGCAGGCCAGTCCTCGGTTTCCACCGGGGGAACTGGTGATGAAGGGCTGTCGGCTTCACCAGTCGACAGCCCATCCGACGGGTCGAGAAAAATCTCGACCGTGTCGACGGGTGACTCAGCCGGCTGGCCTGATGGGGACACCGTGAAGCCAGCAGCCTTAGCCGCAACCTTGACCGAAGTAGAGTGTCAACTGTCCAAGGAAGGGGACTTCTCCCGCTCCCACAAACGTCGATGGTGGGACTTACCCTTCGAGTCCTTCTTTTTAGACCGAGAAAAGTGTCCCGATGGCCCCTCTCCCTTCGTGGAAAGGGATTGGCAAAGCTCCTTAAAAGAAGCTGTGTAGGAGGATCCCAGAGAGAGCAGGATAAATGCCGCGACCGAGGAAGATAGGGATGCGGCCTGGGCTGCCTCCTTCTCAAGGGCAATCATCTGCTCGAGTTGCTCAGCCGAGCCAGCCGCCGCGGACACCACCCAATGGGCCTCCTTGGACTTCACCGGGGGATAACGCTTACAGGGCACGCGTTGTAGCAGCAGCTGGCGGCCTTCAAGGACGTTGGCCGAGAAAGATCTACACAACTTGCAGACCTGCGGGTCGTGGTCAAGGCCGAGACAGTAGACGCACGTAGAGTGTGGATCCGTCCTGGACATCTTCTGCCCGCATGGGCACCGCCGAAAACCAGGAGTCAATTTGTCAATCGCAGCTGCGAGAGAAGAATTTGACCGAAGTCCTGAGAATTTTAAAATTATTTTCGGGTGAACTGAAGAGTTAGGATCCAGTCTATACTCAGAGCATTAAGGAGGGAACCTGAGCTTCCAAGCGGTAAGGAAGATCTAGCGTCATGGGGCGGAGCCGAGAGTTTTACCACCCGGGTGGGTGGAAGAAGCCAGCTTGAAGACCTTCCAGCAAGATTTAAAGTGGCAAGGAATCTGCCAGACAGTGTGGATGAACAACATATCCATGTCCCTAGAACCAGTGATTCTCTCTGCAGTATTTTGGGAATCATCATGGAACATAGTTGGAGTATATAATTGTATTTCTGACACAGACTCATTAGATTTTATTTTTAAGTGAGACGTTATTACTCTGCAGGAAACCTGGACTACAGAATAACTTAATTTAAACTGGTATGTGGGACACACTTCTTTAGCATATTCAAGACTGAATCTTGATCGTCCGGAAGAGGGGTCTTTTGCCCCGGTTAGTGTCAAAATATCTGAGAGCAAAGCGGCTTATTTGTACCAAGCATAATTTAATATAATTGCTTTTGGAATGCTATGACAGACTGCTTGTATTTGTTAATGTATACGTTTCTCCAAAATACTCTAATCGCTATTATCAGTTTTGGAATAGCACTTTTTCAGAAATTACGAAGGCCACTGCAAGATTTCCAGCAGCTATTATTCTAATCATGGGAGAGTTGAACTCAAAAACTGGCAGTTTCGTAAGCAATAACCCATAACAGGGTATGGGGTTACTGGGGATTAATCAACACCCCGGGTACGTTGAGAGGCATGAGGCCGCAGGCCAAGTGCCCTCACAGCATCCGGGGTATTGATTAATCCCCAATAACCTCATACCCTGGAGTGGGTTACTGCACTTATAACATGGGATCTTGCAACAAAGAAAAGAAATTAACACAAAATGTTTTACCACGATGCATATACAAGAAATGTGCATGTATCCTGACGAGATGTAATATAGTCCCCAGAGTGACACTGACAGGTGAGTGCAGCAAGGTCTATACAGACAGACGACTTAAATGAAATGTGCCGCTCACTCACTGTAGCGCTGTGAGCTGCTCTCTCTCTGTCTCCCGCATCCACGCTGTTCCTTCTGTCTGCAGCTGGGAACTGTGTGCAGCATGTTTTGTACTGTACTGCAAATACTGATGGGGACAGCGTCTGATGAGCGTGCATCGTGATTGTGGTCTGCTCCGTCACTGGACATCATCTGTTGGGGGGGCCTCTGGACACAGAAGACCGATGACAGCTGCTCTCTCTCCGTCTCCCGAACACAGGTTGTTCCATCTCTTTTTCTCTCCCAGTCACGACTGTTGCTGCAGAGAGAGACACACAGCAGGGGTCGAAATAATCACCTGTCTGCCTGTCCCAGACAGAGTTTTCCCTAGGGACAGCTGGTTTTATTTCTCTGCTTGTCCCTGGGACAGGCACCAAGAGAAGAAGCATCAGCGGGCACTAGGACCCAGGAGATGCTGCCATCTGTAAGTTTGGGTTATGGTTGCCAGCATCATGGTGTCACATGTTTAGAGATGTCTATTCAACGTGATGGGCTCTTCTGTGAAGTCGAAGAAATGAAAACAGTGCTGCAATAGGGCTAGACTGTGCATGTATTCCTTGTAACTGTGCATGTGCCTGTCTTCCTTTTGCTTTCTGCACTGGATACCTCATTTCTCTGTGTACTGTATTTGCAGCAGCTACTCAAGACTCACTTTCATTCATAGATAGGTAGCAGAGTTTGGATGCAAATTAAAAACCCTTTTCAGGGCTACTAGCTAAGAGAGGCATGGGTAAGGCTAATTAAAAACCACTGTATGGGTTACAGAACCATATCTGAAAGTCCTTTTCTGGACAGACAGTCTGGGCAGAAAGAGGGGGATACTTTGTATCTAGAGATTAAGAGAGGAACTTAAAAAGCCTGAGACAACCACTTAAAACCCCCTGTTAGGACAGGAAGGGCTCCAGAAACAGGAGATAAGGGGGACTGGTTGAATGCCCTTGTCAGGGTTACTGAGTAGGGGGAGCCATTTAGTGTCCAGGCTATACACAGGAACAGAGGAAGCTGATCTGCTTATCAGAGTAAAGCAGAAGGGAGCTGATTAAGGGCCCTGGTCAGAGCTACTACTGAGCAGGAGGGAGATGCAAATCAAAGCCCCTATCAGGTCAGTGAACTGGGTGCACACTTGTTAAGTCCTTTTCAGGGCACTGTACCAACCAGGTGGCACACTAGTTATTATTAGCGTGTATTTAGAAACAGAAATATAAAATTTGTAAAGAAAATCAACAGGACAGGTACAGATTCTTTGGGACAGTCAAAATAAATATTGCACCTGTCCCTTGGACAGCCATCCACAAAAAAATTATTTCTAGCCCTGACACAGAGAGAGGGAAAGAGAGAGAGAGAACGAGCAGATTACAGCAGTGTTGGTGTACAGTGTCTGTCTCCCACTGTGTGTCTCTCTCTCTCTCACTGTATTCTTACCATCTCTCCGAACTACATCTTCCCACTGCTGCAGAGAGACACACAGGGACAGAGAGACCGCAGTTTGCAGCAACGTTGGTGTATAGTGGGTGTCTCCCGCAGTGTCTCTCTCATTCACCGGATCGCACTCCCACTGTCTCTCCAACTACCTCCTCATCCCACTGTCTCTCAGTCATTGTCAAATAAGACACAACGGACAGTGCTTCCCAATGATTGCATGCCTGCACACACACACACACACACACACACAGAAAACGACAGAGAGCATTGCAGAACCTTTGAATTAAATGTCACGGTCCTGCTGTGCGTGTCTCTGTCGCCAGACCGGCAACAGGGACCCTGGCAGTACTCTTGCTGTAGTAATGGCTGCCATTAACTTTTCAGTTCTGAACAATATAACGAGTGCCGCTGTACCTAGTGATACTGCTGGAGGCTGCTTCACACCAATCGTACATATACTGAGGATTAATCAATGGTCAGATGGCACTGACTGACCATTTGCCTTCTGTTTTATCATATCCCATGCTAAAAACCATTTAGCTGAGCTCCCTTTCTCTGTGCTAGATCCCAATAAGACATCTAGAGTAACAGCTGATAATGCAATGAATGACTTACTAGTCTTTCTTGAAGAAAAATACTTGACTTTTCTAAAGGGGCATTTTCTGGGAATAGATCATCCCAATATACCTTTTGTTGGCCACAATGGATACAGTCTCATAGATTATTGTATTTCATCTACAGTATATTCACCCACAGTATATTCAACCTCATTACATTTTTCTTTTAGTACTGAAGCTCACCTAGAAAGCAAACTTTGTCCACTAATATAGAAAGCTTCTGCTTCAAACAGTCTTACTCACACGCAAGAGGGACATGTAATCAGTCCTGTTCCTCCTAAATTACATAACAGCAAGAGATCAAAATGGAACAAGAAACTAGATTTACCTACTAAATCTCAGTTAAAATCAGATTACTGTTTTCGTAGACTTAACTGTTTTACTACTTTATCATCTCCTGAATTATTTATATGATTGATTAAAGGGGCACTGCCAGCTTTTCTCCTTGGGTTCTGCCCACAATCACACAGTGTGCCTCTTGGCTCTAACCTACTAAAGATATGCTGCAGAATATTCCTGTATATGAAAAAGACAATATTTTTTAACAGTTTGGCAAAATTTCACATAAATACCTTATTACTCGTCCCGAAGTAAAGCCCCGCCATTCCGGAAGCACATCCAGGACAGGACCCCTGTCGGGTTCAATAGCGTCTACCACAACACGGTCTGATTTCAGTTTTCATACACAGCATACTTAGTCATAATATGACCTGTACCCCACATGATTTTATAAAGTTCCATTTATCTGCGCCTTCAAACTGAGCACTGGAAGTAATTGAATTCATATTTTAATCGTGGCCAAAATCCACGAATGCGCATTGATGGCACCTCTTGCATATCGTGGGATCTTTGAGCATGCAGTTTGTGCACATGCGGGGATTTAAGCCTGGCAAAAATAGCAGACTGATACCGAGTCTCGGTTGGCGCAAATAAGCAGACTTTCTAAATCATGTGTGAAGCTAACATATGACTAATATAATATCTTCTCAAGGTGCACTAGTAGCGAATCTGGCGGTCCTGACAGGAGTCGACTGGATGCTTCGAATGGAGCTTCACTTCAGGACAAGTAATAAGGTATTTATGTGAAACTTTGCTCAACTGTTAAAATATTGCCTTTTCATATATGGGAATATTCTGCAGCATATCTTTATTAGGTTAGTGCCAAGAGGCACACTGTGTGATTGTGGCTAGAAACGAAGGGGAAAAGCCGACAGTGCCCCCTTAAGTCAGATCTTCAGCTTTGCCAGTCAATCTCTGTACTCCAACACTAGAGCTATAACCAGCCCCACTGGTTTAATGCTAACTGAGAACACCATAAAAAAAACATTAATTGAACAGCATCTTCAGTGCAGCGAAACAAAATCCTACGAGGGGCAATATTTGTTTTCTGCAAAACAAAAGATTACGAGCAACTTAAAAAAACTGTAAGGATCAGCAAAATGTATAGCAAGAAATGCTTGAGCCAACTGATGTAAATGATACAAGACGCTTTTGGCACCTGGTTGCCATGGGCACCAAAACTTATACTGACACCACCACATCGCACATTTTCCCAAATAGATGGGTCACTTATTTTTTTTCTAAGAACACAGGAAAACAGTGACCACTCACCCAGATTTGAGTGTATTTCTATATATTTTATTTACATGAACAGAGATATTTATAGGGCCCCACAGACCACTACTGTTTTGGCTGGGGGAAAAGAAAAAGTACAGTTATGTAAGAACTTACCTTAACAGTAGATCTTCAAGAACAGCTCTTGCAGCAGGTAACACCATAAGGACTGAAGCTGACAGGCGCCAGGACCCCACAGAAAACTTCTAGCTAGCAGTATATAGCTGGAGACCACCTCTTGATGTCGGCCCACCCCCGACATCCGCCTATGGTATAAAAAGGGCGGTCCCCCAGCCCAACCTCAGTTCTCCCGCCGGAAAATCCAGCATGTGCAGAAACTGGAGAACGCAGGTGGTTCCTCTACAATGAGGAGAGAGAGGTAACAGAGATGGAGAAGCAGTCACTAGGGGGATGGAGGGAGGGAAAACAGTACCTGCTGCAAGAACTCTCGAAGATCTACTGTTACGGTAAGTTCATATGTAACTGTACTATCTCACTTCGAGGGGGCTCCTGCAGCAGGTAACACCATAAGGACTGAGTCCCAATCCCAAGCAGTGAAAAGCCTGACCCCAAACAGCCGGGAGGAGGCAGAAGTCCACGTATGGCTCTCTAGAGAGCAGGCCCTGTAGGACAGCAAGTCCAGAGCCTGCCCTACACCTAGATGCAATGTCCAGACTGTAATGACAAATGAAAGTGTGGACAGAACTCCATGAGGCTGCTGCACAAATATCAGCAATGGACACATTAATGAAGGAAGCAAAAGTAGCAGCTGTGCCCCTGGTAGCATGGCCTTTAACCGGTTCCAGTAAAGGCTTGTCATATTTGTATTAACAATAAACAATGCGACTGACTATATGGACAAGCATTGCTTCGAAACAAAAGCCCCTTCTTTCCTAGGGACGAATGAAACAAACTGATCAGATTTTCTAATGGCACGGGGGCAGTCTAAGTAATATCGGAGCACCTGGTGGACACCCAGAGTACACAGTAAAGCCTCCTCTTGATTCAAATACACAAGCAGATGGATGTCTTGATTCAGAGTAAACTCAGACACATTAGGAAGAAACTTAAGATTGGTCCTCAAGGACACCCTGTCCTTGTGGAAAACTAAATAAGGCTCTTTACACATCACAACCTGAAGCCCGGAGATCCATCGAGCAGAAGTAATGGCAACTAAAAATAATGCTTTCCACAACAGAAAGCATAGCTCGCAGCTTGCGGCAGGCTCAATGGGAGGCATGAAAAAATTACTCACCTTAGTAATTATGTTTCTACGGACATGGATATGTTGTTCATCCACACTGTCTGGCAGGTTCCTTGCCGCTTTAAATCTTGCCGGAAGGTCTTCAAGCTGGCTCCTCCCACCCACGCTGGTGGTAAAACTCTCGGCTCTGCCCCATGACGCCAGATCTTCCTTACCGCTTGGAAGCTCAGGTTCCCTCCTTAATGCTCTGCGTGATAGACTGGATCCTAATTCTTCGGTTCGCCCGAAACTCATTTTAAAATTTTCAAGACTTCAGTCATCTTTCTCCCTCGTGGCTGCGATGGACAAATCGACTCCCGGATTCCTTGTGGGCAGAAGATGTCCAGGACGGACCCGCACTCCACGTGCGTCTACTGCCTTGGCCTAGAACACGACCCGCAAGCCAGCAAGTCATGCCGTTCGTTTTGGCCAACATCCTGGAGGACCGCGCCGCCCGGTTACAGCCACACCCGAGAAGCGCTACCCGCCGGTTAAGTGGAAGGAGGCCCGTTGGGTGGTTACCGCGGCAGCTGGCTCGGCTGAGCAACTCGAGCAGGTGCTCGCCCTCAAGGAGGAGGCACCTCTTCCTCAGTCGTGGCATTTATCCCGCTCTCACTGGGTACTTCGTATTCTGCTTCGTTCAAGGAGCTTTGCCAATCCCTTTCCTCGAAGGGAAAGGGGCCATCAGGACATTCCTCTCGGTCCAAAAAGAAGGACTCTAAGAGGAAGTCCCATTGTCGGCGTTCATGGGAGCGAGAGAGGTCTCCTCCCCCAGACAGCCGACTGTTGACTTCGGTCGAGGTTGCGGCTAAGGCCGCTAGCTTCATGGCATCCCCATCAGGCCAGCCGGCCGAGACTCTCGTCGATGCGGTCGAGATTTTTCTCGACCCATCGGATGGGCTGTCGACTGGTGAGGCCGACAACCCTTCTTCACTGGTTCCCCGGTGAGACCGGGGATCTGCCTGCACCACCGTTGCAGCAGTCCCAGTTCTACGGCTTTTCGAGCGAGGGAAGGCGGGTGTCCCGCTCCTTCCCAGGACTCCCGCAGCAACCGAGGTTCTCGGTCTCAGTCTTCGTCTCGGTCCAGCCGATCCTGCTGACCTCGGTGGTCTCGGTACCGCGGTAAGCGGCGCCGCCGCTCGTACTCGTCTTCCTCCTCGGAAGAGGAGAGGCTTCGGCGCAAACTGCGTCGACACTATGAGGACCTGATGTGGCAGCAGTTACTTCTGTCCGGGAACAAGTCGACGCCGTCACCTTCCCCGGCCATAAAGTGGCTGTCACCCGAGCGGCCGAAACAACCCCTCGCTGTAGACGAGGTGCCCAAGCCTGGGCTGGTTGTTTGGCCAAAACCAGCTGCACCACCAATTGTGGTGGAACCTCCGCCTCCACAACTGAAATCAGGGGCACCGACCAAGGACTCTCGGTCGGGCCAAGGCTTGTCCCACAGGTTGTCGGTCACCCTCACTCCCAACCATCCTCAGCAGGTGGAGGGTGGCTCAGGCCCCAGGCAGCTCTTCGCGGACTCCTCAGAGTCCGACGACGACTCCTCCCTGTTCTCTAGGTCCAGTGACCTGGAGTCCTCCGGGGGGAAGTCGATGGACGAAAGGCCATTGTCCTTCAAGGGTTTGCTTTGGCTCATCTCGGAGTCCACCGGGATGCAGCTCGAGCCCATGCCCAAGCGGGCCAACTATCCCCTGACGGAGATACTGGACCGAGGGGATTCACCCACGGAGACCTTTCCAGTGGCTGAAGCCATTGTTGGCCCAGCCTTGGAGCTCTGGCAACGGCCTGATTCCTGCCCTGCGCCTTCGGCCAGGATGGCCAGGAAGTATGTGGTCCCTACCGGCTCTTTGCCCAGTTTTTCGGAGCACCCCTCTGCTGAGGAGTTGGTCACCGACAGCGTTTTCCGGCATTCTGGGAACGCTAGGGACGTGGACAAGCCCCCCGACAAGGAGTCCAAAAAGCTGGACTATGCGGGCGCAAGGTGTACGCTGCGTCCTCCCTTGGCCTCCGCCAGGCCAGCTCGGCCGTGCTGATGGCACACTTCTCCCACGCCCTCATGGGCTCCCTGGATGAGGTGATCCCTCATCTCCTGGCCGACCTGCAGACCACGGTCCAGCAGGTGCGGGACCAGGGTAGGGCAGTGGCTAAGCAGCAGCTCCAAACGGCTCTGGACATAGGAGTATCCTGTGCCAGATCAGTTGCGGCCGCGGTGGCCATGCACCGCAGAGCATGGCTGAGGATATCCAGCTTCATGGCGGATACCCAGCGTAAATTGGCGGATGTCCCCTTCCTGGGGACCGACCTCTTCGGCCCTGGAGTGGAAGGTCACCTCCAGCGGATCGAGAAGTCCAATGCCACTCTGGACTCGGTCACCTCTGCCCAGAAGGACAAAGGCCACTGGCAGCAGCAGCACAAGACCTTTCGTCCTTCTGCGCCTGCGGCACATCCGGCCCAACAGCACCAGCACCAGGGCCAGCAAGCTCGCGCTTGGCATTCCAAACCCAAGCCCGCGGCTTCCTCCAATAGGAAGCAGGGAGGTAAAGGCCCAGGAGGTCCCTCGGCCGGTCCTTCCTCCAAGCCTGCCCAGTGACGGGTTGAGGGGTGTCGCCCCCAGCCTCGACACCCCTCTGGGCTCCCCCCATGGGGGGACGGCTCCGCCACTTCCTTTCCGCCTGGTCCGCTATCACCACGGACCGCTGGGTGTTGGAAGTGGTAGAAAGAGGCCTGCCTCTGGAGTTCGAGCAGGCCCCACCCTTCCGAGCCCGTCGCCCCCACGAGGGGGACCTACGGAGTCCGCAGCCTCGCTGTCGACCCGCCGAACCAATATTGCCCTGCTCCTCAAAAAAGAGGTGATCAGGAAGGTTGCGGATCCTCCTCCAGACCCGGGGTTTGTGTCCAGGTACTTCCTGGTCCCAAAACGGACGGGGCTGGCGCCCCATTCTCGACCTTCACGACCTGAACAGGTTCCTAAGGTCTCGGACCTTCAGGATGGTCACTCTGGCTCAGATAATCCCATCCTTGGAACGAGGCATGTGGTTCTGTTCTCTGGACCTTCAGGACGCGTTCTTTCACGTCCCAATCCGTCCATCCCACCAGAGATTCCTCCACTTCAGAGCGGAGAGATCCCTTTACAAGTTCCGGGTCATGCCCTTCGGCCTTTCCCCTAGCTCCCAGGGTCTTCACCAAATGCATGGCAGTGGTGACAGCATTCCTGCAGTGCCGAAGGGTCTGGGTGTACCCCTACCTGGACGACTGGCTGACTGCAGCCCCCTCCAGAGCAGAGGTGGAGCAGTCCAGAGATCTGGCCCTCCAGGTTTGCTCTCAGGTTGGCCTCCTCATCAACAAGGCCAAGTCGGAACTCATGCCAAAGCAGGTGATACAATTCAACGGGGCAGAGCTCGACTCTTTATGAGCCAGAGCACGGCTCCTGGCGGACAGGGCCGAGGTTCTTTCCTCCTTTGCCCAATCATTTCAGGTTGGACAATCACACCCTGCCCCAGGACTTCCTGCACCTCCTGGGCCTCATGGCGACCTGCACCAGCATGGTCCGTTGGGCCCGTCGGTACATGCATCCCCTTCAATGGGGACTAGCTAGCCAATAGTCACAGCTCTTCGATCCGCTGGATCAGCTAGTGACAGTGACCCAGGAGATGTGGAACGCTCTCCAGTGGTGGACCGTTCCAGCACATCTGCAGGAGGGCATCCCATTTGTCCACCCCAAGCCGACGGTCTCTCTATCGACCGACGCCTCTATGATGGGTTGGGGTGCCCATCTGGGGCAGCACAGAGCGCACGGTCTCTGGTCCCCTCGGGAGTCCCGATGCCATATCAACCTGCTGGAGCTTCGAGCGGTTCGTCTAGCCCTCACCGCCTTCGCTCCGTTTCTACGGGCTCAAGTGGTTCAGGTCCAGATGGACAATACCACGACCATGTACTACCTAAACCGCCAGGGCGGGACGCGCTCTATGCCTCTGTGCAGGGAACCTCTCTGCATTTGGTCTCTCGTGCGCAGCCTGGAGTCAAATCTCCTCGCCATTCACGTGGCAGGAGCCTCCAACACCCTGGCCGATGCCCTAAGCCGGATTGGGGCTGCATCTCACGAGTGGCCTCTCCTGCCGGAGGTAGTACCAGATCTCTTCTCCCTCTGGGGCACGCCTCAGGCAGACCTGTTTACCTCCAGGGAGAATGCGAAGCTGAGACTGTTTCAAGCCCGCCCCCCTCAGCAGGGCTCGCTGCAGGGGGATGCCTTCTCGAGACCGTGGACCCCGGGCCTCTTCTACGCCTTTCCCCTATTTCCCTTGATCCACAAGGTGCTTCTCAAGGCGAGGAGGGACAAGGCGCAGGTGATTCTGGTAGCCCCAGACTGGCCCCGCCAGTTCTGGTATCCAGATCTCCTCAGTCTCAGCTCCAGGCTCACGAGGCGGCTTCCAGCCCACCGGACCTGATCTCAGTCAATCAGGGGAAGGTATTCCATCCAGACCTTCAATCCCTGCACCTGACGGCCTGGTTCCTGGCGGCTAGAGTTCCAGGCCTTGGGTCCTTCCGGCAGGTCTCAACGCGCTGAGGCGTCCCGTAAGTAGTCTCAGAAAATGCTATGCCTTCAAATGGAAGAGATTCTCCATTTGGTGTCAAGCAAGGGCCTGGACCCTTCCTCCTGTTCCTTGGCAAGCATTCTGGACTACCTGTGGTCCCTTTCTCAGCTAGGGCTTTGGTCGATGACCCTTAAGGTGCATCTGGCAGCCATCTCTGCTTACCGGGCGCGGGCCGGGAAGCAGTCAGTGGCGCAGGAGAAGGTGGCCGGGTGCTTTTTCGAAGGCCTTGATCACATATCCCCTCCGGTGCGAGAACCTCCACCTCCATGGGATCTACTGCTGGTATTGGCTAAGCTCATGGGCAAGCCATTCGAACCGACGCACAGGTGTGACATCTCTCACCTGTCACAGAAGACCACCTTCTTGGTGGCTATCACATCAGCCAGAAGGATGGGAGAGCTCCAGGCACTTTCCATCGAGTCTCCTTATCTGGTCTTCCACAGGGACATGGTTGTCCTGCGCTTCCACCCGAAATTCCTTCCGAAGGTGGTGTCGGAGTTTCACCTTAACCAGGTGTTGGCTCTGCCGGTGTTCTACTCCAGTCACACCTCGGAGGCCAAATATAGGCTCCATACTTTGGACCCTAGAAGAACGCTCGCTTATTATAAGGAGCGGACGGCTGAAGTTCGGGGAGAGGTTCCCCAGCTGTTTGTCACCAACACTGAAGCCGCACCTGGCAGACCTGCAGCCAAGCAGACAATAGGCAGGTGGGTCACCTCCTGCATAGATCTCTGCTATAGGTTGGCAGACATGGAGCCTCTCAGAGGGATAAGAGCTCATTCTACCCGCCATACCGCTGCTTCGGTGGCTGCTTCCAGGGACGTCCCTATCCAGGAAATCTGCAAGGCTGCTACCTGGAAGTCAGCACACATCTTCATCACCCACTACCACATCGACCTTGAGTCACGCCGTGATGCTGGTTTTGGGGCCTCGGTTCTCCAGTCTTTATTTCCCAAGTAGGGGGTGTGCACCTTGCCTCCCACCGCCCGGAGAACTGCTAGGAGTCTGCCAGACAGTGTGGGTGAACAACATATCCATGTCCCTAGAAATACAGGTTATTCACCTGTAACAGGAGTTCTAGGAATGGTATATGTTGTTCATCCACACGACCCACCCGACCTCCCCGGCTTCGACGCACAACCTGGCTTCCAGCGGGCTAGATCTGGCATCATGGGGCGGAGCAGAGAGTTTTACCACCCGGGTGGGTGGGAGGAGCTAGCTTGAAGACCTTCCAGCAAGATTTAAAGCGGCAAGGAACCTGCCAGACAGTGTGGATGAACAACATATACTATTCCTAGAACTCCTGATAGAGGTGAGTAACCTGTATTTCTTCTAATGGAGTCTTGCTGCATTCTGACAATTGCAGTTAGATCCTGCCTTTCAACTGCCCCGGAGAACATAGGGTTAACTTTTCTATGCATGGCATAGAATGTTCATCTCGAGCTCGGCTGAAGCCTCTGCCTGTTATTCGAACTGCAACCGTCAGATCTTTACGAGCAAAAACTCATTAGGTGTACTGTGTGGAAACTGTCAAATCTTTACTAGTCAACTGGCAAAAATATAATGTTTTTGGTTCTCAATGGAAGACTCAAGTCAGGAAACCCAAAAACAAAAAAAACATCAAATGAAATAACATTCCACCCAAAGAAAAAAGAGGGTGTAAAAGAGGCACCCCTAGGGTGCCAACACTGCTCCTGCCCACCCACATCCCAAAAACTAGGTTCTGAGAGGGAAGGCAGGGGGGAATTCAGAATACAGCAAGACTCCACTAGAAGAAACATAATTACTAAGGTGAGTAATTTTTTCTTCAAACAACATGAAGTCTTGCTGTATTCTGACAACTGCAGACTACCAAGTAGTACCTCCAAGGAGGAGGGACAGAACCTACTTTGGAAACAGGCTCTGAAGTACTGCTGTGCCAAACTGAGCATCACTTCTAGCCTGGCTATCCAGAGAGTATGCTTGGTAAAAGTATGGACTGTTTTCCAGGTGGCTGCTTAACAAATTTCTAAGACAGGAATATCCCTGGCAGCAGCCAGGGAAGCAGCTGTACCTCTAGTGGAATGAGCCCTCAGGCCTGAGGGTGGAATTCTATCCAGTTTTTTATAGCAGAATTGGATAGAAGAAACAATCCACCTGGCAACAGATCTCTTAGTGGACAGGTTTGCCTTCCAACTACTCCATAAGTGAGGAACAACTGGAGGGATTCAAACCTGTGACCCTCGATGCAGCTCTATGTAGTAGCTAAGAGATCTTTTAACATCCAAACTATGTAGCCTCCTCTCTCCCGAGGAAGAATGATCAGTGAAGAAAACAGGGAGAGGTATAGATTGGTTGAGGTGGAAATCTGAAACCACTTTAGGCAAGAACTTTCTGTAAGTTCTAAGGACCATTTTATCTCTGTGAAAAGAGATGAAATCAGATTCCACTGACAAGGCTTGTAATTCACTGATACATCTGGCAGAAGTAATGGCTACCAAAAACACAGTTTTCCAAGTCAAGTACTTAAGCTCTGCTGAGGACAAAGGCTCAAAGGGGGGTTGCATAAGCTGAGCAATGCAAACATTAAGATCCCAAGCAGGAGCAGGAGCCCTAAAGGGGGGATTGGCATGAAGCAATCCCTTGAAAAACTTACAGAATACAGGATGGGATGACAGAGAGGAAGACTTGCCTACAGACAGGAAAGCAGAAACAGCTGCCAAGTGTACCTCGAGAGTAGCTGGTCTGAGACCTAGGCCATTAAGATGGCCCATATAATCCAGAACCGTAGGCAATTCAGCAGAGTCTGGAGAAATATTCTTCTTAGAACACCAAATGCTGAATCTTTTCCATTTGGAGTTGTAAGCCTTTGTGGTGGAAGGCTTTCAAGAAGCCTTAAGGATATCCAGAACCCCTTGGGAAAGATGCAGATTTGCAAACTCTTAACTCTTCAAGAGCCAAGCCTTGAGATTGAGAGGCTGCAGATGCGGGTACCAAATCCTCCCCTGAGAGGATGTTAACAGGTTGTAATTCCTGGGAAGAGACAGGGGAAGATGGGCTGTTAGGGACAGCAACAAGGGATACCATGGCTGCCTGGCCCAGTCTGGAGCAATCAGAATCACTTTGCATGGTTGTGACCTTATTTTGACTAACACTCTGAACAGGAGAGGGAAGGGGGGAAAGCATACAGAAATGTCCCTTCCCAGTTCAAAATCAGAGCATCCAGGGGGACTGAGCCAAGACGGGGGTCTGCAACAAAGAGAGGAAGTTGGTGATTGTCTGGGGCTGCAAAAGATCTATCTCTGGGTACCCATCTTGAGAAAAATCACTTTCAACACAGGGGATCTAGGGCCCATTAAGTGATGGCCCTGGGACATTCTGCTCAGTGCATCTGCTAGGACATTGTCCTTCCCTGGGAGGTGAACTGCTGCCAGAGAGGTTTGCAGGGAGTAGGCCAGGGACCACAACTTTATTGCTTCTGTGCACAAGGCCACAGACCGAGTGCCTCCTTGCTTGTTGATGTACCACATGGTGGTGGTGGTGTCTGTTTTGACCTGAACCACCTTGTTCTGTACAGATTTGGAAAAAGCTTGCAGTGTCAGAAACACTGCTCTGAGTTCCAAGAGATTGATGTGATGCAGAGATTCCTGAGGCGACCACAGTCCCTGGGTGGTAAGTTCCCCCAAATGGGCTCCCCAGCCCAGCAGGGAAGCATCTGTGGTGAGGACCACTGAATGAGACTGAGTGACAAATGGAACCCCTTGCCTCAAACTGCCCTGATCCTGCCACCATTGCAGGGCTTGGATAAGAGTTTGAGTCACTGGAATTAGTTTGGTAAGGGAATCCTTTCTTTGGAACCAAAAAGCTCTCAAGTGGAACTGAATGTCCCTCATTTGGAATCTTGCACCCTGGACCACTGTGTGGAAGCTACCATGTGGCCCAGTAGCTGAAGGAAATGCCTTGCTGGTCGAGACACCTCAAGGCTGAATGAAGAGGCCAGTTCCATGAGGGACCTTGCCCTTTCCAGGAGAAGGAAGGCTCTTGCTTTTATCGTATCCTGTTCTGCACCTATGAAGGTGAGGAGCTGCACTGGTTCGAGAACTGACTTTGGTAGGTTGAGAAGGAATCCTAAAGAAGTGAGCACTTGCTGGGTCACTTGCAGGTGTGACTCGACTTGGTCTGGAGACTGACCTACTATGAGCCAGTCGTCCAAGTATGGGAAAATGGAAATCTTTTGTCTTCTTAGGAAGGCAACAACTACTACCAGGCACTTTATGAAGACCCTTGGGGCTGATGTTAGGCCAAAGGGCATTGCTCTGAACTGATAGTGGCCTGAGGGCAACTTGAACCTGAGGTACTTTCTGTGGGAGCAACTGATGGAAATGTGAAAGTAGGCATCTTTGAGGTCCAGGGAGGCTAGCCAGTCCCCTGGTCTTAGACAGGGAAGAATAATTCCCAGAGTTATCATTTTGAACTTTGGCTTTAAAAGATGTTTGTTCAGATATCTTAGGTCCAGGATGGGTCGCCACTCTCCTGTCTTTTTGGGGGTTAGGAAGTACCTGGAGTACAATCCTTTGCCCCAGTGTAGGGTAGCAACTCTCTCTATAGCTCTGAGAGCTAGTAGAGAAGAAACCTCTGCCTCTAGGGCAAGGGTCTCTGAGAGATTTGCAGGTGGAAAAGATCTGGCTCTCAGCTTGGGAAATTTTTTGAAGCTGAGAACCAGACCCTGGCTTACTACTTCCAGGACCCACTTGTCTGATGTAAGACACATCCAGTCCTGGACAAAGTAAGCCAGCCTGTCCCCTACTGGTATAGGAGAATCGACCCGCGCAGACCCATCAGGGTGTCTGCTTGGCAGGGGCTTTAGACTGAGGGATGGATGCAGGCCTGCTCATCCCCCTTCTGCCTCTCCCTCTAAAGAACCCCCTCTGCGAAAAAGAAAAGGAAGAAGAAAAAGAGGCCTGTGCTTGGTAAAAAGGCCTTTGGAAAGGCCTGCCCCTGCCCCTGGACTGCTGCCTTTGAGAAGTTGCTTGCCTTTCTTTGGCCTGAGCACTCCTGTTAGTGGTCCTGTATTCATCCATTTTCTTCATGTAATTCTCTGTCTGCTCTCCAAACAGAGAATTACCAACTACAGGAAAATCCATGGCCTTAGCCTAGGTATCCTGTGAGAGGCTAGTACATCTGAGCCAAGCCATTCTCCGAAGAGCCACAGATATAGCCATGACTCTTGATGATGCATCATTGGAGTCTACAGCAGCATGAAACTGAACTTTCGATGCCTCAGTCCCATCTGCAGCCACCTGCTCCAGCTCCTTGGCAAGCAGGGTAGGAGCCTATTTAGCCAGTGCCAATACAGTGTGTCCCACCTGGACTTCTGGTACCTGGCTGCATAAGCCATATAATTAGCCTGCCTGAGTCCCAAAGATGCTACCATGTACTGCTTCTTTGCCATGGCATCAATCTTCCTGGAGTCCTTGTCTGGGGGGTGTGATGCCAAGGGAATGTTTGCCTTAACACAGGCAGCAGCCTGCACAACCCCAACATGGCTGAAAAGGAACTCCGTATCTGAGCCCGAAAGAGTATACCTCTTGTCCATTCTTCTGTCCACAGGAGGTATAGAATTTGGAGACTTAAGAATTTTTTGCGTCTGTTTCCCAAAAGATTTGTGGAGGGGAATAGACAGTCTCCTGGACTCTGGGATGTCCATCATCTTAACATAGTCAGGCTCTTCCTGATCCTCTACTGCCTCTCCACAGGAAGCTGGAGGGTATCAGCCACTTTTCTGTAAAACATGTAGTGTGAAGGGAACTCAGAAAGCCTAGGAGGAGAAACACCTGAAGGTCTGTCTGGGGAGATGTCCGGGTCAATAGGCACATCCAAACTTTCACCATCACCATAATCATCCTCAAACTCTGCCTCCTCCTCAAACTCCAGTTCATAAAATTCTTCCAAAGTATAATGCAGAACCGGGGGAACCGACCGAACCAAGCCCCTGCCAAATGGTGCCGGTTCAGTCGGAACCGATCGAAGCGATTCCATAATCCTAATCGCTTTGGCTATTTCATCGGCGGTTGGAGTACGAGATTCTGGATCCGAACCGGTCGACTTGTCTTTTCTTTTTGTCGGAACCGATTCCTCGGAATCGGCTCTCCTTTTGCCTGAAGAAGTACCGCCCTGGTCAGAGGGCACTCCTTCTGGTTTGGCCGGAACTGAACCGGGCTGGCCATCCGGGTCAGTGGACTTCTCGGCCTCCCTTTCCCTCAGTCTACCTAATCTCTTTTTCAGGGTAGATTTGGGAAAATTTTGCAAATTTGGCAGTCTGAATCGAGGTGGTCAAACCCTCAGACAATAACACAGGTGGTGTGGGATCAGCCTTAGCAAAGACCTCCCCATACACACTGCAGTGTTGAAACCCAGTGGGCCCGTTTTTTTTCTTGGGTATCTCAGACATGGCCAACCTAACCAAACTTACCCTTTTTGGCAATCCGCCAGGCAAGACTCCCCTATCGGTTCCTGACCATGTCACGGGACTTGGAAAAAAACTTACTAAAACCTTTTTTTAGAACCGATACGGACCAGTAACCACACACTAAAGTAAAGTACAAATTTTACCTCAAAATGATCGGTTCAGCCGAACCAATCCACAAGTTTACAAGTTCCACACAGAAAACGGAACAAAAACCTATCTAGTACTCACGGTACCACAGACAGAGACTTGAACCGACTATGTGGAAACAACAATTCGGAAGAAAACCAACCGAAAACCAACACTTCAACCAACTTTGAACCGATCAGCAGGAGAAATCTCCGGGGCAACTGATCAGTGAGGCGGAGTAAAGAATTTGACGGTTGCAGTTCGAATAACAACAGGCAGAGGCTTCAACCGAGCTCGAGATGAACAGTCTATGCCATGCATAGAAAAGTTAACCCTATGTTCTCCGGGGCAGTTGAAAGGCAGGACCTAACTGCAATTGTCAGAATACAGTAAGACTTCATGTTGTTTGAAAGTAAGCTTCTCTAAAACAAACAAAAGATCCCAAGGCATGACAGGGTCCCTGATGGGAGGTTTCAGATGCAGTATGCCCCGCAAGAAAGTGCAGGAGAGGTCCAGCTGGGCAAGAGACTTGCCTTCAATAGGTGCATGGTACGCAGAGATGGCAGACAAGAGCACTTTAATCGACGAGTAACTCAGGCTTGAGTCAGATAGGGAAAGGAGGTACTCTAGGATGAGATTCGCTGGGCATGAGATGGGATCGCTGGACAGGAGAAGGGATCCATTTGACGAGCGGTGGCCCGCATGCAGAACCACTTACACTTCATAGCATAAGTGGCTCTAGTGGAAGGTTTCCTGGCTGCTGCAAAGACATCTGCCACCTGGGAAGAAACCCCAAATCAGGCAACTGCTAAGTCTGGAGAAGCCATGTATGAAGGTGCAGTGACTTGAGGTCCAGATGGATCAGAGTGCACTGCTCCTGGGCGAGCACATCAGAGCACAAATGCAGGGGAATCGGAGGCTCCACTTCTAGTTGTTGGAGGAGTGGAAACCATATCTAGCATGGCCAATAAGGGGCTATTAGGATCATCTCTGCCCCCATGACTGCAACTTGAGAAGTACCCTCTGCAGTAATGGAAAGAGAGGGAAGGCATACAGAAACCTCCTTGTGCAAGAGAGTGACAACGTGTCTCGCCAGAAAACATCAGGACCTGGATTTAGCGAGCAGAAACTAGGCAGTTTTGCATTGGATGGGGACACAAAGAGGTCCAGCTCGGGATGGCGCCACCTGCCAAAAAGATCTTCGACCACTGAGGGAAGACATTCCCATTCGTGTGCCTTGGGCCAGGAACAGTTTAAGCTGTCAGCCAAGGTGTTTTGAATGCCTGGAACATGCACAGCGGTCAGATCCAGATGATGCTCTATGGCCCAACACCAAAGTCTTATGGCCTCCCTGCAGAGGGGGTAAGAATGCATTCCCCCCTGCTTGTTTATGTAAAAAAACCATAGACACATTGTCTGTTTGGATCAAAAGAGGACCCCAAAGTAGGTTCGTCTGAAAGGCCTGCACAGCATACAGGATAGCCCGCATCTCCAAAACATTGATATGGAGATGCCTCTCCAAAGGGGACCAGGTCCCCTGTTTCTGACGGTCTGCCAGATGGGTGCCCCAGCCCTGGCTCAATGCATTGGTGGTCAGGATCTGTTGAAGTGACTCCGTCCCAAAATGGACCCCCTAGGAGAGGTTAGAGGGGTTCTGCCACCACATCAAAGTCTGTTGCACAGAGTTGGAGACCAACACCTGTTGTTCCAAATCATTTGTGCGCTGATCCTATTGGACCAGAAGGTTCCACTGAGCTACCCTCTTGTGCATTCGAGCCAGGGGAACCGTTGCAATGGCCTATATGTCCAAGTAGCCTTAGAAATTTTCTGACTGAGACCTGGCAAGACGATGAGACCAGTTGAGCCTGTGCCTAAAGACGTTCTGCCCTGTCTGGAGGAAGAAAAGTTTTTCCTTGGGCAGTGTCCAAGATTGCCCCGATGTACTGAAGTCTCTGACTTGGCCAAGGGGAGGATTTGGGGAGGCTGAGGTTGATCCCCAGATCACAAAGCAGACTGAAAGTGGTCTCCATGGTTCTGATCAACTGGTCCTTGGTGGAGTTGTCAGAAGTCAACTGCCCAGGTAAGGAAGACATAATGGCCTTTCTTCCTTAACGTCGCAGCCACTACTGCGAGACACTTTGTAAAGACTCGAGGGGCCAAGGACAGGCCGAACGACAGAGCCCGGAACTGATAATGGTTTCCCAGGAAGCAGAAGTGAAGGAACCTCCTGTTGTGGGGGGAAGGGGACACGAAGATGTGAAGATAAGCATTCTGTATGTCCAGAGAACAGATCCAATCCTCCTGATGGAGTAGGGGGAGAAGGCCGGAGAGAGTGAGCATCCTGAGTCGTCTGTATTCTATGAACTGGTTCATGTGGCTGAGGTCCAGGATGGGACGCAAGTCTCCAGTTCTCTTTGAGACTAGGAAGAAATGATAATAGAATCCCTTCCCTCGCTGTGCAGGAGGGACGGGTTCTACTGCCTGTTTTCACAGGAGCGCCTGGATCTCCTCTTGGAAGAGGATGATGTGGGCCTGGAGTAATGGAAGGGCACTGGAGAATTGTCCAATGGGAATCTCCAGAAATTGCTTGGGAAGTAGCTTTCCTCTTCAAGGCACTTTTGGGTTGTTAGCCCCGGATTGCTGTTTGGAGGGTGACAAAAGGACGGTCGCTGAGAGGATCTAGGCTGAGATCGCTATAAAGTTTGTACTAAATGCAAAGCCTTGCCTGAGTCCTGCAGGCGAGTGATTATAATTGTTTAATTGTTTAATTGTGTAATTGTTTCATTAGTATTTCGGAAAGACCTTTGAGCGTGAGCTCTTTTACAAAGGTTCCACGTCAGGGTTGACAATAAGACAATACACATATTCAGTGGTTACAGAGGCCTGATCATTAGGCATTAAAGAGTGATTACGTGACAATTAGACAAATAGGAGAAAAAAAACTGAGCAGTTGTAATTGAATACTAAGCTATTTCTAATCGGCTGCCCCAGGTAGCACACCCCTGGAAACCTCCAAATCCAATGACAGACTATGCCAGAGTAACTGCATAGGGTTTAACGCTATCCCAGATGGCAAGAGGCTGGGTGACAGTGAAATAAGGGGGATTGGGTTTGAAACCAACCGCAGAGAGCGAGAGCTGGGGGATAGTGAAACTGGGGAGCTGTGAGGGGAGCAGCTCCAGAGGGCTTTGTGCTTGATGGTGTGTGTGTGTGTGTTGGTGGGGGTGTTTGGGAGGGGCAGTACCAAGTGCGTTTAAAGAGGACTGATAGCTTACTTAAGCCCTTGGCTAGGCTGGAATGGAGGCAGGGTTCTCTAGGTAGCCCTGCTGGGTGTTACCATGGGGGTAGGCCTGTCTATAGAAACATAGACTTTGACGGCAGATAAGGACCGCTTGGCCCATCTAGTCTGCCCATTTCCCTACCTACAGGATAGTTAACCAACAGCCTATTTCTTCCTACCCCCCCACAAGAATTGCCTTATGTCTGTCCCATGCATTCTTGAATTCTCCCACAGTTTTAGACCCCACAACCTCCTCAGGAAGGCTGTTCCATGCATCCACTACCCTCTCTGTGAAATAATACTTCCTCACATTGCCCCTGAACCCCCCCCCATCTTTAAATTGTGTCCTCTTGTTCTTGCACGTCTCTGTTTCTGAAAGATGCTACCCTCTTGACTTTGTTGATTCTACTGAGGTACTTAAAAGTTTCTATCATGTCCCCTCCCTTCTTTCCTCAAGAGTATACATATTAAGCTCCTTTAGTCTCTCCTCATACGGCTTCTCTTGCAGACCCTGCACCATTTTAGTTGCCCTCCTCTGGACTGCCTCTATCCTGTCTATGTCCTTGCGGAGATGGGGTCTCCAGAACTGAACGCAGTACTCCAGATGGGGTCTCACCAACTGTCTGTACAGAGGGATAACAACTTCCTGTTTTCTGCTGCTGATGCCTCTCCCTATGCATCCCAGTATACCCCCAGCCCTCCCTACTGCCTTCTCACATTGCTTGCTAACCTTAAGGTCATCTGATATGATTACCCCAGGTCCCTTTCCTTTTTTGTTGTTGTTACTACCTCCCCCCCCCATTGTGTATTCTTCCCGAGTTCTTGTTTCCCAGGTGCATTATCTTGCACTTCTTTGCATTGAATCCTAGCTGCTATACTTCTGACCATTATCAAGTGGGGCCTGAGAAGCAGGTGCATTTTGAGTTAGACATTAGGTGCTGTTTGAGGCCTACTTTGAATTGAGACAGGCTGTTTGTTTGTAATTTTATTGGGAGTTCATTTATCCAGAGGGGGGCTCGATAGGAGAAAGCACGTTGCCCTAGTGAGGTTCGATGGAATGGTATGGACAGTGCTCATTTCTTCCTCCGTCTGGTGATGTGTGTTGAGAGAGAAGCCTCAAGCAGGTTTCCTATACAGGGTGGGGTTTTTCCAAGGAGTGCCTTCTTTCCCAGGAGGCAAGTTTGGTATTTGATCCTGTCTTTTAGGTTAAGCCAGTTTGTACGCTCATACAGGGTGCAAGTATGAGTGTAGTGATCTGCACACAGGGTGAGGCGGCATGCCTTATTGAGTGCAATTTGGAATCTTTTGAGCACTGTATCAGTAGCAGCTCCAAGACCACCAGCCCGTAGTCTATCGTGGAGAGTATGGAGCTGGAGACTGAGATTCGGAGTGCTTCTGGGGTGAGGGATTTCTTATGCCTATAGAGAACCCCGATCTTTGTGTTTACCACTTTGACAAGGGAGTCTACGTGGTGCGTGTAAGTGAGAGAGTCATCAATGGTGACTCCAAGGTACTTGAACAAGTGCACCTGCTCAATCTGCTCACCAGCCTTGTTGGTGATTACAAGAGAAGCATGCTTGTGTTTGCTGTAGGGGCTGGATTGTAGCATGGCCTTGGTTTTCTTGTAATTTAGTATCAGCTTTTGCCTACTGAACCAGTCCTCGAGTTTATTGAAAGAGTTCTGTAGTTCTGTTTGTAGGGCAACCTGAGAGGTGCTGCTGCTCAGCAGCATGGCATCGTCCGCACACAGAATAAGTTTGGTGTCACAGGCTGTGGGTAGGTCATTTACAAAGAGACTGAAAAGCAGAGGCCCTAGAATTGATCCTTGAGGGACTCCTAGGAGTACATCTCTGGAGCTGGATAACGTCTGCCCGATTTTGACTCGCTGGCTCCTGTGTGTTAGATAGTCACTTAACCAATTCACGGCGTTTGGTGCCACACCCAATCTTAGGAGCTGAAGTACTAGCAGAGAGTGGCTGATGGTGTCGAAGGCTTTGGTGAGGTCAATGAAGATGGACCCCACCAATTTGCCTTCATCCAGCACCTTGTGCGCATAGTCAGTGTATTCCAGCAGTGCCATGGTGGTACTGTGTTTTTGCCTGAAGCCATGTTGGTTTGGGCAGAGCAGATTGTATTTATTGAGGTATTCTGTGAGTTGACCTGCTGCAATTTTTTCCAAAGCTTTGGATAGTGGGGAGAGGATAGATATTGGCCTGTAGTTTGACACCAGCACCTTGTCACCATTCTTATGCACTGGAGTTACCAGGGCTTGCTTCCATACCTCTGGAAATTGAGCTAGGGCCAAGGATTTGTTAAATAGCATTGTTATGGGCATAATAAGAATATCAAGGGTGAGAGATAGTAACTTCATGTTCAGCCCGCTATTCCCAATCTGGTTTTGCTTAGGACTTTCCTGACCATCGTTAGGGCCTCCTTCACAGTCACCTTCTTAAAGTAGAAGGCTGGGTGGTTAGTTATGAGCAGGTTGGCACAACCTTGCTCCTCCACAGGCAGAAGGTAGTCTGGAGGCAGCACTGAGGACAGGTCTGTAAAGGCCTGGTTAAAGGAATCAGCAATGGCTAACAGATCTGAGGAAGATGAGTTATTAATGTTGAGCATCTTAGAGTGCTGCTTTTGATCTTTACCAAGGATGTTCTTGATGTTGTCCCAAAACCTCTTTCCATCTCCCCATGCATTGTTAAGCTGGGTCTTATGGAAATTAGCTTCATGAGCCTGATAAGTTTGGTGCACCGATTTCTCGGCTTTGTAGCACTGTAGGTCATGCTTGCTGCCTGAGTTTAAGGCTTTTTCCAGAGGCAGTCCTCTCCTTTAGGAGGGAGAGGAGCTTGCCATCAATCCAGCCGTAACCTCCCCAATTTTCCGCTTTGTGCATGGTGCATAGATATCACAGATGGAATTGAAGCCCTCAGTGAAAAAACTAAGGGCCTGGTCCAGCGTAGGTGCCTTGTTGATGGGGAACCAGTTGTAGGCAGACAGGGCCAATCTGAGGGATCCAAGTTTGCCTTTCCGCAGAACCCTGCTCTCGATGAGGCGGGGTGGGCTTTTGGCAAGTTTAGTGGTCCATATAAAGGAGATTGGGGAGTGGTCACTTAGCACATCCGGGAGAACCCTGAGTTCGGAGAATCAAGTCGGTGAGCTAGTTAAGACCCAGTCAATGAGGGAGCTGATACCAGCCTGGTAGTTCTGCCTGGTGGGGTGAGTTACGAGTTGCATAAGATTGTGGGAGGTGATTAGGTCTCTGGAGGGTGTTGCCTCCTTACATAACTAGTTAATATTAAAGTCACCGGTCAAGATGAGTTCTGAGCCCTTTCTGAGTGCGCTAATTTCTTCCATAACAAGAAGAAGGCCTTTCTTGGCTTTCTTGGGGGGCAGGTAGGTTGTGATGATGGTAAGGGTCTTGCCTTTTGGGCCGACTTGTATTTTTACCACTAGTAGCTCGTAATCCTCCACAACTTTGGAGATGGGGAGGATGGAGCAACTCAATGAGTTTCTGGCATATAGGAGGCAGCCTGCCTATTCTATCAAGTCAAAATGCTTGGAATCCTTCAATGGCCACCTCACCATCTTTGATCCTACCCGACAGCCAGGTGCCAGTTAGGCAGAGTATGTCGGGGCATGGATGGTCATCCAAGCCTGGAGCTAGTTGAATTTGGCAGTTATACTGCAGATGTTTAGTGATACTATCTTTAGGCCGTTCACTGTATGGAGCCCCCTGCTCCTCAGGGTTGTTGGTCCAGGGTTTAGGTGAACATTACCAGAGAGCAGCAGTAGCAAAAAGATAACCTTTCTGGCAGATAGGGTGATGTTTATCTTCCCTCGCGTCTTCATTCGCCTGCGCATCAGGTGGGGGAGGTGTCTATATGCCTGTGTTAAATTAGGAGGAAAGCTAACCGTTAAAGTTACGGTTTGCAAGGTTGGCTTGGCGATAACTGTGTATGGGAGGTGAGGGAGGATTAAAAGCCTACAGTTACCGGAAGTGGTAGTGGCCATGTGTATGCTTTTCTTCCAGCTTGCACCCAGTGAGGATTCAGAGTGGGGAGGTAGGGGTCCAAAATCGTATATGGTACCAGCAATGCAAAAAGAGGTAGTGAGTAGTAGTAGTAGGTGGTTGCACCCCCATGGTAGTTTGTTTGGTGTTGCTGGCCTGCTTAACTGCTAGCTGGTTTATAGTTGAAAGGGTATATAGTCGAATTAGGGTGAAGTCCCTAACAATAGGGCAGGTAGAGCAGTAATTGAGAGAAGTTAGACGGAGTGGCTGGAGAAAAAGTTGCAAGCATGTGTGTGATCCTGTGGGTGGGACTGCTTTAAAAAGGGGCAGTGAGAAAGTGGGTCAAGTCAGGTATTGAAGACAGGGAGGCCAACAGCATGAAAATGTGCAGCAGTGGAGTGACCAATCAGCTGCTAGGCTGAGGAAAGGGACGGAGTAAGGGTCTATTTAATACTGTGAGGAGGTGGGGGAGGAGAGTGGATGAAAAAATTTGGTCCAGAACACAGCACAGAAAGAGATTTCCCTGAGATCAGGAAGCGCCAGGCATTGGAAAATCAGCCAAGGAGCAAAGCTGCCAATCAGTGCCTGACTCCTCCACTGGGCGTCCAGTCAAAACAGTGGCATTCAAAACCACGAGTTTCAAAGGTCCGGTGCGTACCTGAATCTGTCCGGGGGTCAGTCGGGTGGTCTGTTAGCTGTGGCCTGCTCGGAGAGAGCCAGGGTCACAGGAGCAGCTTGGGAAACCCGCAGATGGGCTGTCTGTGGAACAAGGAGAGAAACACAGAGGATTAAATACAGTCAGAGTACAAAGGCAAGCTCACTGGGGGGCAGGCAATGGGGTAGGACAAAGCATGAGGTAAAGAGGTGGTAAATGCAGGGCAATTATTTAGAGCTAGAAGAGGAGTTAATGGGGGGGGGTCTGTGCTTTGGCACCGGGACGTCTGAGGAGGACAGCAGCAGCAGGGAGTTGTAAGGGAAGGGTTTGTAGGTAAGGCAGAGAAGAAAGTAGGGTGTTTAGAGAGACAGCATTACAAGTGGGGCAGAGAAATTAATAATTAGCAGAGTGACCAGTGTGGGGAAGGGGCAGGGTTTGTCAGCAAGGCAGAAATGGAAAACTGCAGCAGTCTTGCTCAGTAGCTAGGTCCAGCAGTCAAACATCAGCTACTATACAATACAGTTTGTCCAGCACTAGATTGCATAGCACTAAGTATCACCAAGAGACTAGACTAATGGCTTGTAATAGACTAGCTAAGCTGGCAGGTAAAATAAGACCAATTGATGCATAACATATGTAAATTACATTAATAAAAATTCAGTCCAGAACACAGCACAGAAAGAGATTTCCCTGAGATCAGGACGTGCCAGACGTTGGAAAATCAGCCAAGGGGCAAAGCTGCCAATCAGTGCCTGGCTCCTCCACTGGGCATCCAGTCAAAACAGCGGCATTCAAAACCATGAGTTTCGGAGGTTTGGTGCGTACCTGAATCTGTCCGGGGGTCAGTCGGGTGGTCTGTTAGCTGTGGCCTGCTCGGAGAGAGCCAGGGCCATAGGAGCAGCTTGGGAAGCCCGCAGATGGGCTGTCTGAATCTGTCCTGGGGTAAGTCGGGTGGTCTGTTAGCTGTGGCCTGCTCAGAGAGAGCCAGGGCCACAGAAGCAGCTTGGGAAGCCCGCAGATGGGCTGTCTGAATCTGTCCGGGGGTCAGTCAGGTGGTCTGTTAGCTGTGGCCTGCTCGGAGATTATATTTTGGGAATGCTCGCAAAACAGAACAGGACCCCTGAAAGGGGCATCTAGGATCTTAGATTGCACCTCTCGAGTAAAACCGGAGACTCTGAGCCAGAAGTAGTGACGAAAACAAACTCCTGTAGCTGCAGCTCTGCCTGTGGAGTCCTCCGAATCATAAGAGGCTCAGAGAACATGACTCCCAATGTCCAAACCCAATCTGAGAAGGTGTAACAGCTCAGTCTTTCCAGAAACATCAGGCTGAGTCTGTGCCACCTCCAAGGCTTTCTCCCATAGGGCATTCTAGTATTGGACCACACGGGCCAGAAAGTTCAGGAAACGGATAGTGCAGGTGGCAGAGGCATAGATCTTCTTACCGAATTGGTCTATCTGCTTCGAGTCCTTGTCGGGAGGCTGAGTGCTAAAGTGCTGGGGCTGCTTAGATCGGTCATGAGCAGCATTAATAACAACAGAATCAGACTCTGGGTGCTCCCCATAAAAAGGCTTGGAACATCGGAGCATTACACAGGCAATCTGCCTCCTTGGATGTTGCCGGGGTGGAAGATGGAGGTTTCCAAGCAGCCCTGTTGACGTCCTTGAAGGAATCAATAAGGGGTGAAATGACCAAGGGCAATGATTTCTTTTTACGGAGGATGACAGCTAGCCGACGTCGCTCAGGGTCCACTTCCTCCGTGTCCTAACCCATAAGGGACTGGCTGTGCCTCATCACATCCATAAAAGTAGGGTCATCTGGGGGAGACTATGGGGTGTCCTTGGGCTCCTCTGGTTCTGACAGCAAGTCAGAGCCCTCTGATTCATTATAAGAAAAGGAGGAAGAATACCTTCCAGACTCACCTGAATCCGGAGATGGAGACTGCAAGTGACAATGCCTTCATTGGATGGACCTCGGATGAGTAGTGCCAGTCTGGCCAGGGATGTGCGGTAAGCTCTTTTTTAGCAGGTGGCTTGGAGCTCTTCTGGGGAACCTGCTCCTTTGTCGGATTCGGAGGAGGGTCCTTAGAAGCTGGAGTAGGGGGCCCCTTTGGGGCCTTCTTATCCTTAAGGTGTTGGTCCTTGGGGCAAGGAGCCATCCGGCATCAGTCTGACCAGGGTAGAAAAAACGGGCATTGGTCCCTCAGGCATCGGCTGAGTGACGACAGGGTCAGCTAGCGACAGTGGAGGGTTAGGGGACGACTGCAAAGGTGTTGCTGGGGTTGATGTCGAAGTGGCCGGCACTGACTACACAGGTGTGGGCTGATGCCAGTATAGTGATGCAGCTGGCGCCGGCCTGGAAGGAGAAGCCTGTCCTGGGGAGCTGACTCCCGAGCAGGGCACAGGTTGTCACTCTCGCAGGGAAGGTGAGTGCATGTCCTTGGCATGGCTTAGTGGTGTCGGCCCCTGAAGTCAGGACCGACTTAGCAGACACCTTGACCGAAAGGGTGATGGGCAAAGACCTGCCGCACGAGAACCTGGTCAAGCCAACCAGCTGATGTAAGGGCCAGGGCATCAGGGGCTGAGAGGCTGGGGACAAAGTGCTGAACCCTGAAGAATCATCACCCGAGACAATTGATGAGAGTGCGTGGATTGACCGCTGGGAGCCCGAAAGGAGTGAGGGCTGCTGGTGTGAAGGGGCTGACCTCCTGCAGGAGGAAGACCCAGGCTCGGTTCCCAATTTGCGCAGAGTCCTGGAGTGGGAAGCTGACTGGGATTTATCCCTATGCTTCTCCTGGTGTTTGTGCTTTCCGCTGGACTACTTCCCTTTGTAAGAAGAAGTCGTCGAAGCCCCGGAGGTCAGGGAAGAAGAGGTACTTTTATGAAGCTCCTTCTCCATTGCTGAAAGTCTCTGCTGCAGCAGGAAGGCTTCGAGGGTCTTCTGGCGGCAAAGTCTGGTGCACTGGTTAAAATCTTAGCAGTGCTAGCAGGCTTCAGTGTCGTGGTCTGGGCCTAGGCACAGCAGACAAGAAGTGTGGCCATCCTTCAGGGTAAGTTGTTTGCCCCACGCACACTTGGTCCGCCACCGCTCCAAAGAGGAAGATGGAGAAGAAGACATGCAAGAAAAAAGCTGAAAAGAATATTAGTAAAATAATGAAGCACGGGTAAACGTGGCTAAAATGGTGGTAGACTGTAGCAGAAGGCGTCCATGTACGTCCAACTTGTGTGGGTCATCGGCGGGAAAAGAACAGAGGTTGGGCTGGGGGACCACCCCTTTTATACCATAAGCGGACATAGGGGCAACCCAACGTCAAGGGGCGGTCCCCCGCTGTACACTGCTAGCTAGAAGTTTTCCATTGGCTCCTGGCGCCTGCCGGCTTCAGTCCTTATGGTGTTACCTGCTGTAAGAGCCCTCTCGGAAGTGAGGTCCTTACTTACCACAGTAATATTGTTTCTTCCAGGAGATCCCGCTGTATGCTTAAAGAGCAGCTGATGCCTTTGGGAAAATATAATATATAGATACAAGTCAGCTTGTATTTTCATATACTTTATACAGATTTCTCCTCTCCATCATTTATTACTGAAAAAATTCCCACAAATACAAGATATTTACCCCTTAGAGTTCCTCTGTCTCTATAACTTGTTCCCTACTTGAAATCATAATGCCCTGTTGTAACATCACAGTCTGTAGCCATGGGAATAACTGTGATGTCACAAGCAGAGTATTATGACATCGGGTTGGGAAGAAGCAATGGGAGCTGATGAACCCTCAAGGAACAATTATCCTGTTTTTAAAGCAAATTACCTCACTAACAAGTAATGGGGATAAGAAATACTAAGCTGATGAGAAATATAAGCTACTTTGTGTCCAACTGTTATGTTGAAAGTTCTTCTCGAGGTGTCGGTGGTTCTTTAATGCAGTTAGCCTAGTAGGTTCAGCTGCCAAGGAGAGTGGAACTTCTGTAAATTAGAGAATGCTGAAGTGGAACTAGAACATTGTTCTAATCTCTGGCTCTAGGTGCTGCTGCATTCTACAAGCTAACATCAAATTGATTTCAAGCTATGTGGGCAATAGTCCCCCTATATAGTAACCTAAGCTATCCTAAGTAACAGCGAATAAAGAAAACAATGGCCCATTTGGGTTATCTATGGCAGACACGACAAACAAAAAAAATTGTGAGCAAACAGCAAGCAATGTTCAGTGATAAAGAAAGCTGGCACTGCTTGAAGGGGAACCTTTTCAGGCTCTGGAAGGAGAGGCAGGGAGGGAGATTTAAGCATACTGAAGGATCCAATGGAAGAAACAATATTAGAAACAATATTACTATGGTAACAGTTTTCGTTACACCCCAGGAATCCCTCAGTATGCTTAACTAATGCAGACTACTAAGCAGTACCTTGGGAGGTTGGGTACAGAAGCTATTTGGGGAAAGGTTCTGCAAGACTGCAGTGCCAAATCTGGCATCAGTCCTGGATTGTACATCCAGGTAGCAGTGCTCTGTAAAAGTGTGCACTGTTTTCCAGGTAGCTGCTCTGCAGATTTCCGACACGGGGGATATCCCTTGTAACTGTCACTGAGGCAGCAGTATCCCTTGTAGAGTGAGCACTGAGGCCTTGAGAAGGCTGCTTGTCAGCTTTGCCGTAGCAAAACCGGATGCAGGCGTCTATCCAGTGAGTGACAGTCCTCTTTGAAGCTGGCCTACCCTTACCCACCTCATCACAGGTAAGGAACAATTGCGAGTGGGAAGATCTGAGATCTTTGGTGCATTCCAGATAGTAAACTAATGACCTCTTGACATCCACACTGTGAGGCGTCAGTTCATCAGAACTGGATTTTTCTGTAAAGAAAACTGGAAGTTTAATGGATTGGTTAAGGTGGAATTCAGAGACCACCTTGGGAAGGCATTTCCTGTTAGTTCTACGGACTACCTTGTCCTTGTGGAAGATAATGTAGTTTGGGTCTGTACAGAGTGCTTGGAGCTCGCACACACTTTTTGAGAAGTAATGGCCACTAGGTAACCCGTTTTCCAGGTGACATACTTGAGGTCTGCCATAGTCATATGCTCAAAAGAAGGCTCCATGAGCTTGGCTATGCACAGATTTAAATCCCAAGGGGTTACAGGCTCCCTGAGAGGTGGGCACAAGTGAAGGACACCTTTGAAAAATTTCATGAAAATAGGATGAGAGGTTACAGTCCTCTCTTTACCTGCTGAAATGTAAGCAAAAAACTGTGGCCAAGTGGACCTTAAGGGCTTAAGTCTTGAGACCTAGCCCCTATAAGTGTACCAGGTAATCCATGAGAACTGGCAGTTCTGCCTGGGAAGGGTGGATATGCCTAGGCTCACACCACAAGGTAAATCCTTCCACCTAGAAGCATGTCTTTCTAGTGACAGGTTTCCTGTAAACTCTGAGTAACGAAGTACATCCGCTGCGAGCTGAAGACCCAAAAACTCTAGGTGCTTAAGAACCAAGCCTTGAGGCGGAGGGATGGGTATGTTACCCTGCCCTGAGACATGGTCAGCAAATTGTGACCCAGGGGGAGATGGATGGACTGATGCTTTGACAGAGACAGGAGTAGAGGATACCATAATTGTCTGACCCAATCTGGAGCCACCAGAATCATGGACACCTTGGCTCCTTCGATTTAGGAGGACTCTTGAAAAGCACAGGGAATAGCAGAAAGGCATAAAGGAACCTCCCTGTCCAGTCCAGGGCTAGGGCATCCAGAGTGAGGGAACCCAGAGCTGGTGGCCTGCAATAAAACAGAGGGAGCTGATGGTTTTCCTCTGAGGTGAACAGATCTATTTCTAGAGCACCCCACCTACTGAAAACAGTTACTAGGACTTGCCTGTTCAGAGCCCACTAGTGGTGCCCCTGGCTGATTCTGCCGACAGCATTGGCCAGGGTATTGTCCTTTCCTGGTAAATGAACTGCTGACAGGTTCACTTCTAGTGAGTAGATCAGAGACCAGATTCTCATTGCTTCTGTGCAGAGTATGGAGGATCTGATGCCCCTTGCTTAATACATGGTGGTAGTGTTGTCTGTCCTGATCTGGACTGACTGGCCTTTTATCTGAGGAGAGCCAGTAGTACTACCCTCAGCTCAAGGAGGTTGACGTACAACCTGGATTCTTGGGGAGACTAAGTGACACTGATTGCCTGATGGTCCAGGTGTGCTCCCCATCCCATGAGGGAGGCATCTGTGGTTATGACCACGTTGGGAGACTGCTGTTGGAGAGGGACCCCTTCCCTGAGGTTGTCTCCCTCTTTCCACCACTCCAGTACTTGAAGAAAAAATTACTCATCATAGTAATCTTGTTTCTTCCAGGGGATCACATAGTATGATTAAACTAATGCAGTCAGCCTTCAGTGTTAAACTGCCACAGAGAGATGGAATTATGCAAATTATGGAACTCTGATTGGCACATGCCGGTTTCAAACTGCTGCCCTTTGTAACTGCTGCACTCTGAGTGCTCAGATTCATTACATAGCCTAACAGGGTAAATATCCTCTAGCTAACTCACTATACAGAGTAAGCCCCCCTAAATCACAACCCCATAAACAAAACAAAATCCCAAGTAGGGGCAAAAGCTTGAACCAACTGGTTAAATAAACTTAAGTATTCAGTCATGAACTATATAAAAAAATCAAAGCACTAATGCAGAACCAGTGTCTGTCCTTTTATTTATTTATTAAATTTATATAATCTGTTTACAGCCTTTGAGCAAGAGACTTGTTTACAAAGGTTCCTTGTCACAGAGAGGACAAAACAGTGATACAGGTTACAGAATGCGGACAGTTATATATATTTTGTACAATCTATATACATAAGTTACATTGAATCAGTACAGGTCACCCCAGATATACAGATGTCTAGCAGGGGGAGGGATAGAGGAACTAGAGGGGAGGAGGGGGATGTGAGGAAGCAGTCCGGAGGACTTTGTTGAGAACTGAATGTACTGGGGGGTACGTGAGCACCAGTTAGTGACAATGACAGCAGCGGGTGTTGAAAAGGTGGTTCCGAAGAGTGAGTTTAAGGCCCTGTCCAGACTAGAGCTTTGGTAACGTTACTGGTGCCCTGTAACGTTACCGCTTGCTCTAAAAACGGTTGCGTCCAGACCTGTAACGGTTTAAAAAGCGTTCTTTAAACCGTTCTTAAAACCACCAAAGAGCAGGTCTTTAGCACGGTTGTTGAAACGCTTACTCGTTTTTCTTCATTTTGAGGAGAAAAGGACGGGTGAACGGCGTGTTCTGTAAAATGTGTCCCCCAGCGATCCACAATGCACTGCTTTCCTTCCCAGAGCACAGTGCGTATTGTGGCATGTGCGATGGTGCCTACCAGGAAGTACACGAGTGTAAACAGCGCTGAGCGGAAAGTTTAAATACCCTCCTCTTGTGCAGTTCAGTACAACCACACTGCATCATAAGTGATCGAAGCAAGTTGGCCTGAAGAGGCTACTAAACTCCTGCTTGATTTTTGGTCACAGGAGTGTGTACAAGAGGAGTTAAACAGTTTCAGGAGAAATACAGTAGTATACCAGAAGGTGGCTGAGTATTTATTTGAAAATGGAATTGAGCAGTCAGCCAAACAGTGTCGAGATAAAATAAAGCAGCTAAAGGTCAGGTATCATAAGGTGAAGACAGCAATCGCTGATCTGGCCGTCGTGTTGTATGTCCATTTTTTGACCAGCTTGATCGTATATTGGGCACAAAACCCACATCTGATCCACTGCACGTCCTTGCAAGCAGTGAACTTGAAACAGAGGTTGACCCTTCTGACCCTGAGCTTCCAGAATCAGGTGTGTTGCCATTTGCTCCATTATGTATGCCCCCCCCCCAAAAAAAAGAGTATACCAACTCAGCATGTGCTAACCTTATTTATTGCAGATGTTGATCAGGCAGCCGAGTCATCCATCAGCTTAGATAGTGAGTTTGCTGGTGAGGGCACATCATGCCCATGTGGAACATCTGGCAGCAGCACTGCATCCTCTGATGTAAATGCTGTTCGGCACAAGCATACATCCAACAGTGAGCCACTATGCAACCTCAGAAAGAAGAAGAGGGTCAGTCGGATGCAGGAGCTTGCTGAAGTAGTCTTCGAGCCCACTAGGAAAATGCTGATGAAGCAACATAAGGAGTTGATGGTCATGGAAAGGGAGAGGGTCAGGGAGGAGAGGGACATGGAAGAAAGGTTACGTAGGCAGGAGGCAGAGCAGAATGCAGAGTTTTTCAGAAATATGTTAGCGCTACTATCTGGGCATTATCGTCCTCCTATTGTGGCAGCACAAAATACATAAACATGTGCACCTTCACAGGTTGAAACTACTGCAAGTCATAGCCATGAACCCGGGGATCTAGAACCTATAGAAAACTCTGATCCCGTGTCCTCCGTCGAAGGCGAACGGCGGCGTCTTCTGGGTCTCTTAGGGCTGGGTGACCCAGAAGAGGATCTGGACGGAGGTCTCCTTTTATCTGGTCTCCCCCTTGGAGGGATCCTGGGCAGGAGGTAACCGGCCTGCGGACCCGGATGGAGAAGGGGGCGCAGGAACCGAAGGAGTAAGCAGCCTAGGAGGAGGAGGAGGTGGAAGAAGAGGTGGGGTGGGGACCACGTCCTTTTTAATGGTATCCCACCAGTAAGTGAAAAGCTCCTTAACCTCTGAGAAAGAAAGACCCGACGAGTGGACCGGGGCACAGGCGTCGGCCCCCTACCGCGTCCGGGGTGCGTTTGGCCGGGCGACGGGCCGCCTGGGCGGTCGACGGCTCTGGGGACCTGTGGGCGCAGAGGCCGACGCTGGTGGGTCGACGCCGGGTCCGACGGGTCTTCTTAAGAGGTGAGCCTTTGGTCTTCGCTGGGGAGGAGGAGGCAAGGAGACAGACCTGACATCGGGTTCAGAATGGCGGAACCCGACTTGTGGTGATGGTGGCGGTCCTCGACTTGACCAGGGCCTTGAAGATGAGGAGGCCTGGAAGTCTTGGCCTGAGAAGAGGAGCCCAAGATTTTCGCCGCAGCAGGGGAGGCTGAGATTCAAGAATGACCGAGGTTGAGAGGACATCAGACAATAAACTGACTGAAGAAAAACGAATTTTCCGAGGCGAAAAACTTTACCACGCGTCGCGTGCTAGAACTGGAACCGAAGGGTCGAGACTTGCAAGTCGACAGCGGGAAAGAACTGGGGAATCTGGCGGGACCGCCCCCTTATGTACTACGCCTGACGTCGGAGGCAGGACCGACGTTGAGGGCGGTCCCCACTGAAGATAGCTAGCTAGAATTTTTCCGTGGGATCCTGACGTCTGCCGGCTTCAGTCCTAATGGTGTAACCTGCTGCAAGAGCTGTGTCTCGAAGTAAGATCAGGTGGTATTGCTCCTGCTCCACAGTGTGGTGGCAGTGCATTGTCCATTCCTTATGCAGCAACTGCACCAGTACCCACGTTTGGTCATCCCACCACATTATCGTCAGCACAGGCATCACTGAGTACTGCTCCCATGCAGGTGGTCAGTACTGCATCAGTGAACAACATGAATGGTGCTGGTGTAGTGGCTTCGTGTGTTGGACAAGCTGCCCATATATGTGATGCTATGACACAATCTACACACAGTGACATGGGACAACATTACAACACTAACCATGATCGTACTGGTACTTTTTTCCATGGTGGTTTCACACAGGCCTTAATGGGTGATGATGTTACTTGGACAACCTTGTAGGTATGGGTATCTGTCAGTACATTGATAAGGTTCTAACAACATGTGTGCCTCTGACTGCATGATGAGTGATACAACACCTTGTTGTTCTGGCAGTAATGACAAGTACTGCTCTTGAGCAATCAGTCAGAATACATGGCTAACTTTCTACTGTTAATGTTAGTTACTGCTGTGTGGTGTTGTCATTGGAGCACTGCAGTAATAATGATGACACACATTTGTAGGTGTTATCTATGGTTTTAATACATATTGTGCAGTGCACATTCAGAAACAGAACCATGAGTTTCTTTTCAAAAGTTCAACGTTTAAACTACATTTTAACAGTTGTTGTATAGTACAGGTTATTAAAATGCTTAATTAGCAATCCCAGTGTTAAAAACACTACAGTTTTAGGGCATAGTTGTTGTGTTAAGGTTACATACATTTCAAATGCATTTTTAAAAGTCATGCAACAACATACCCATTTCAATATTAACTGCTGAAACAATTATTTTTTCAATTAACTTTAGAAGTTTTAACTAACTATGTATGTGTTATTACAAGTATGCTTCATTTTCTGTTTCTATGGGAGTAGTTTCTCATGACAGTTGCAATAAAGAAGTATGTTAACATCTACAGCTTGTTCTGCTTTAACTTCACAAATATACAGTATATCATGTACCACTTGTATGCTGAGCTGCTAGCGGCTCACAGATACAACTGCCAGTACTGTCACACACATTAATGGTTGTTGACATATTCTGCTAGTGCATCCCGTACATTAGTGGCCTGGCGATTCATGGCTGCCACAGATAATTCACCTGGGGGAGGACACTCTTGGTCAGCTGGTTGAGGGAACTGGCAGCTCTCGGCTTCTCAGACCCAACTTTCCAGAAAGGCCTCTGACTTTTCCTCACAAAGGTTGTGCAATGCACAGCAGGCTCCTATCACATACGGGACATTCTGAATGGCATATTCATTTCTCTTGAGTAGACATCTCCAACGGCCTTTCAGTCTGCCGAAGGCACATTCCACTACCATTCGGGCCCTGCTCAGACGGTAGTTAAAATTACGGCGAAGGTCATTTCCAAAATCAGAATAGGGCTTCATAAGCCAAGGCAGAAGAGGATAGGCTGGGTCTCCAATATCACAACTGGTACACTGACCCCGCTGATGTCTCGAGACATAAGGGAACAGCTGACCACTCAGTCCCAGCTTGTATAACTTACTATTCCTGAGGACTCGAGCATCGTGAACCTTGCCAGGCCATCCAACATTAATGTCCAGAAAACGAAATTTGAGATCAACCAGAGCCTGCATCACTACAGAATAGTAGGATTTCCTGTTGTAGAATTCACAAGCATTACCAGGAGGTGACAGAATTGGGAAGTGGGTCCCATCAATTGCCCCCCCACAACTGGGGAAACCCCACTCACTCTCGAACCCCTGTATGATGTCTGGCACATTATGTATTCGGATCACCTTGGGTAGTATGACACGGACAATGGCCTTGCACACATCGATTACTATCTCACCGACAGTAGATCTGCCAACCCCGAACAGATGCCCAAGGGTTCGATATTCCACATTGGTGGCAAGGCACCACAGGGTAATGGCAACCCGTCGCTGCACTTCAACAGCCTTGCACAGTACTGTGTTGGACCGCTTTATGTGTGGGCTCAGTTCTGTGCACAAAGCTGTAAAAGTCAGTTTAGACATGCGGAAATTACTGAGCCATTGCTCATCAGGCCAAGAAGAAAGCACTATCTGCTCCCACCAGTCAGTGGACCTTGGATGTTTCCACACTACTCTGTCAACTGTAACAGTGTTCAGTGTTATTGAGAGAAGCAGATCGCTCACAGCAGCAATAGTAGCTGCTGCATCTGTTGAAATCGATTGCCTGCAAGTGGCGTACACCACGATGTTGTCTCTCTTATTAGTACCTGCACGGCTTCATGAACCAGCGATTCAGGCAGAGCAAACAGCAGTATGAATCAGGCGCCCATGTCAGTGGTCTGTTTACATGGAGACGCCCGCAATGCCTATGGGACCGTACAAGGCCGCATGCGTAGCAGTGCTGATTGCTGGGATATGGGTGGCCTCCTGAGGACTGTAACGCTTTTCAAAACGTTACAGGAAAATGGAGAAGGAACACTGATGTGGATGCAGAGTAACGGTTTAAAAATCAATTCAGCTGTTGAATGTGGACACACAGAAACGGGTTGAATGGTAACGTTTTTAAAAACGTTTTTATAGCTCATTGCTAGTCTGGACAGGGCCTAAAAGGGGCAATTTTGGGAGTGTATGTGACGATGACAGGAAGAGAGTTGAACCAGGAGGGGGCCCTATAGCAGAAGGATCTCTGTGCTAGGGAGGTCCTAGTTCTGGGTACCATTAGGGTGGTGTTGTCTGAGCTGCGGGTGGAGACTATGGGGGAGGCCTGCTGAAGGGAGGCAGACACCACAGGGGGGAGAGCCCGAGCAGGATTTTCTTGGCTAGTAGGCAGGTCTGGTAGTGGAGCCTTTCTTCGAAGTTGAGGAAATTGGCAGTGGCATAGAGATGGCAGGTATGGGAGAGCCTAGGGGCACCGATCAGGAGCATACAGGCCTTGTTGAGTGAGAGCTGGACCTTACTGAGTGCAATATTATCAGTGGCTCCGTATATAGGCAGGCCATAGTCCACTAGAGACAGAACAGCAGATGTGATGGCCAGCCGGAGAGCATCGGGTGGGAGACAATCCTTGTGGCGGTAAAGGAGGCCAATTCGGGTGTTAGTGGCAGTCGAGAGAGCATTAATGTGGGCGTGGAAGGTGAGGGCAGTGTCAAAGGTAATCCCTAGGCATTTGTAGGTGGATACTTGCTCAAGAGGGTGCTGAGAGCTGGGGAGGATAAGGAGGGGGGCATTTATTGCTTTGTTTTGATGGTGGGAGAAGAGCACTGACTTCGTCTTTTTTAGATTAATAAGAAGTCCATGTTCCTTGAACCACTTTTCTGCCTGGCTGAAGGTGTGTTGGAGAGAGTCCTGGAGGGAGGCAGATCTGCAGTATGAGGCATAGCAAGGCATTTGATACAGTCCCACACAAAAGATTAATACACAAGATAGCCAGCCTTGGAGTGGGTCCCAAGGTGGTAGCCTGGATAAAAAATTGGCTAGACAACAGGACTCAAAGGGTAGTAGTAAATGGAGTACACAGTGACGAAAGGAGGGTTACTAGCCGGGTACCGCAGGGTTCAGTACTGGGACCGGTCCTTTTTAATGTCTTTATAAGTGACATTGCAGAGGAACTGGAAGGAAAAGTATGTCTCTTTGCAGATGACACAAAGATCTGCAACAGGGTTGATACACAAGATGGAGTGGAAAGGATGAGAAGGGACTTGGCAAGGTTGGAGGAATGGTCAAATGTATGGCAGCTCAGATTCAATGCAAAGAAGTGCAAGGTAATGCACATGGGGAACAAAACCCTGGGGAAGTGACATAATGGGGGTGAGATACTGACAACAGTAAAATAGAAAGGGACCTGGGGATAATTATATCAGATGACCTAAAGGTGGGCAAGCAATGTGAGAAGGCAGTAAGGAAGGCTGGGGATACTGGGATGTATAGGAAGAGGCATCAATAGTAGAAAACAGGAAGTTATTATCCCTCTGTACAGACAGTTGGTGAGACCCCATCTGGAGTACTGTGTGCAGTTCTGGAGACCCCATCTCCGCAAAGACATAGACAGAGTGGAGGCTGTCCAGAGGAGGGCAACCAAAATGGTGCAGGGTCTGCACCAGAAGACATATGAAGAAAGACTAAAGGAGCTTAATATGTATACCCTTGAGGAAAGAAGGGAGAGAGGAGACATGATAGAAACTTTCAAGTACCTCAAGGGAATTAACAAAGTCCAAGAGGGTAGCATCTTCCAGAAAAAGAGATGTGCAAGAACAAGGGGGCACAATTTGAAGATAGAAGGGGATGGCTCAGAGGTAATGTGAGGAAGTATTTTTTCACTGAGAGGGTTGTGGATGCATGGAACAGCCTCCCTGAAGAGGTCGTGGGGTCAAGAACAGTGGGGGACTTCAAGAATGCATGGGACAGGCATAGGGCAGTCCTAGTGGGAGGTAGGAGGAATTAAGCTGTTGGTTAACTAGGATCTGCAGCTTATCTGTTAGGTAGGAAAATGGGCAGAATAGGTGGGCCAAGCGGTCCTTATCTGCCATCAGATTCTATGTTTCTATGTTTCTATAGAGAACGGCATCGTCCGCGTACAGAAGAATATTGCCAGAGCAGGCACTGGGAAAGGTGTTTAGGTACAGACTGAAGAGTAGGGGACCCAGGATGGAGCTGTGGGGAACCCCTGAGCGGACAGGATGGGTTTCAGAAAGAGTTCCAGTGATTTTTACGCACTGGGATTGAGCTGAGAGATAACCAGAGTACCAGGCGAGGGGACCAGTGGAGAAACCGATTTGGTAAAGGCAGTCAAGTAAGAGGGGATGGCAGACAGTGTCAAAGGCCCTGGAGAGGTCAATGAACACTGCTCCAGCAAAGTTGCCAGAGTCAAGGGAGAAGTGCAAGAAGCTGGAGAATTCTAGGAGGGCCACGGCAGTGCTATGGCCTGTGCGGAAACCATGCTGCTCAGGGCACAGGACGGCATATTTAGTTAACTATTCGGTGAGCTGTGTGGCCACCACTTTTTCTATAGCTTTGGAGAGCGGGGGAAGAATGGAAATTGGACAATAGCTGCTGGAGGAGGACCTGTCACCACTTTTATGAATGGGTGTGATGACAGCCATTTTCCAAACACTGGGGAATTGACCCAGGCAAAGGGATCAATTTAGTATGTCCGTTAGGGGGATTAGGACATCATCCAGGACTAGTCTTAGGATCCTGGTGTCCAGGGAGTCATTGCTTGGGCTACTGCTGCCCAGTGCTTTTAGCAGGAACGGCCTGGCTTCAAGCGCGGATATTTTGTGTGGGTGGAACTGAGGGCGTTAAAGGACAGGGGGCTGGGATTTGGGTATGGGGTCAAAGAAACTACCAGGAAGGACAGAGCTAAGATCCATGAAGGTGGTATTAAGGCAGTTTGCTATGTTTAGGGGGTCCGTGGTACTACAGCCATCAATAGAGAGCTGGGATGGGGGGGGGAGTGTGATTTCACATTCAGCTGTTTAACATTATCCCCCATGCATTTCCAGCATCCTAACACCAAGTGCTACCAGCTATACAGCCAGAGGCAGGATGAGGGGGGGCCCTATCAACACCTTTCCATCGAACTGTGCAGGGGCAGTGTGCTTTCAGCTATAGGGTCCCCCCAATGGCTCAATGAAATCCCAGTGCACATTCTAAACTCTCTATGCATCTCGCAATTCAAAAATGGCCTAAGGCAACGCCTTCTTACTAGGACTAACACCCATAATGCCCACTCACCCACACTCTCCTTCCCCTTCCTTTTAACCCCACTCTTCCCCCTTGCCCTATCCCTCTGTCTTCCTCTGCCCCTGTGCCTTTTCCCCCACTGGATCAACCTTATAACCAACCTACTACCACTACCTCCCAACCTCCTAGACAAAGCCACTTTGGACTGGCCACTCGCCCCCAGTCTCCCCTTCCCCTCACTTTAACTCCTCCTCAGACTCTCACACTAGGTGTTACACCTCTTTATCTCCTTCGCTACATACAAACACCGCCTTTACCCTAGTTGAATGCTCTTAACGCTGTACTATCACCATTGGTGCTATGAATGGCACTGTAACCTTATTGTATACTAGCTACCTACTATTCGAGTATTGTATATAAACTGTGTTATTGTTGTCATTGTCACTGTTTCATGTGGAACCTTTGTAAAAGAGCTCTGAGCTCAAAGGTATGAAAATAAATAAAAAATAAATAAGGTGCGGGCTGACCCCCAAGAGGAGGTAAAGGTAGCATACAGTAGTCTGCCTTGGCCTTGCAGGTAGCCCAAGTGCACTTACTGCACGTGGCACTGTAGGCTTGTCTGTCTGCTGCCCTGCCAGTCTCCGCGGTTATGTGCCAGAAGTTATCGCTCTCCCTGTGTTTTTGGAGCAAGGAGGGGATGACCCATGGAGCATTTTGCTTTTTGGTGCGGAGTCTGGTAAGCGGCGCACAGAGATCACAGGCTTTGTTAAAAACCTGTGTGAATATGTCAAGCACAGAGTAAATGCTGGGAGCTTTGTTGATGGGGGACCAGTCAATCTGGGAAAGAAACTGTTTACGCTTTTTCAGGCCAACAGGGTGGAGGTGCCTGCGGAGAGTGGTTTGAGCCACTGGTTTGGGGGGGTGGAGAAGGACCATAGGATAGGGGAGTGGTCACTTAAAGAATCGGGGAGAATTTTTACGTCCTGGATTTTGTGGGGGCGGTTGGAGACTATGACATCCAGGAGGGTGCTGGTCCCACTAGAGGGGTTGAGTCTAGTGGGCTGGGAGACTAACTGGGTCAAGACAAGGGCACCGAAAGAATCCCTTGTTGGGGAGACAGCAGCACCAAGCCAACTGACGTTCAGGTCCCCTACTAGGACTTGTTCAGCTTTGGGTGGGACAGTTGAGAGATATTCTGTGAGTGACAAGATTGCCAGGTTCTGGTTCCTTGGGGGAACATAGGAGACCATGATGTAGAGCGGGCCCCTGGAGGGATCAGGGATGATTCTGAGAGTGAGGGCCTGGGCCCCATTTTCGAGCTTGGGGGCAGGGAGCGCAAGACCAACAATAGTGTCACGCATGAAAACAGCACTGCCACCCCCACATTTGCCTACTTGATCCTCCCGGTAGAGGGTGTACCCAGGGAGTGAGACAAAAGAGTCGGGGGTGGATTTGGAAAGCCAGGTCTCCACAAGGGCAATGATGTCAGGCTGGTGTAGAATGACCCAGCACTGGAGCGCAACAGATTTTTTTCAGCAAGCTGCAGATATTCAGGGAGGCAATGCGGAGTCCCAAAGACAATGTCTTGGGTGGGCTGGCGGGAGTAGGGCCTGGGTTGGGGTGGACATTTCTAAAGAGTAGCAGCAGCACAGTAATCATTCTAACCAGGGGACAGTAGCCATAGGCATCCTTAGCTGGATGTCGAGATGAGGGTGAGGCCGCAGGGGTAGACGGAATGGGTAGGGCATGAAGGGTAGTAATGGCAGTGAAGAGGTGGGTCCAGGGAGGGCCCGGGTAGGCAGAGGGGTTGGGAAGGCTGCCAGGAGGTGGGGCAGGACCTAGGGGGGCGGAGGCAAGAGTGGGGGGTTGAGATAAGACAGGTGGTCTAGGGTGCTGACCTCTGAGGGCTGGGATAGTGATCTGGCTGGAGAAAGGCAAGTACCAGGGTGGCTAAAATAGTGAGGCGCTGTAGAAGGGGATGTGTATGCATGATGTCTATATTTATAATAGTGGTGGACTGTATAAGGGTCTCGGCTGTGCTTTTAAGAGGGTGACTGCCACTTTGGAGTAGTGGTAGGGCTGCGGACTTTGGTGCACCAGGTTCAAGACCTCTGGGGGGGGGTGAGTGTCCTTGGGCCAGGATAAAATGGAAATCCAGGCATTTGGGAGGCTGGAGTAGGCTAGGTCTGAAGCTGGGTGGAGGAGTGAAACGGTGACTCCTAGTGGTCACAAGGGGACTGGAAAGTTGAGCTGGGAGGTGGACAGCAGGGGGCCAGGTGTATAGTAGCAGTGTAGTAGTCCAGGTTAAGAATAGGGGTATGGAGCGGTGATAGGGACTAAGCAGGGATGAGAGTGAGAAACGGAGTAGCAGGGGTGGCTAGAAGGGCTCAAGGGTTAGAAGAGGAAGTGGGAATTCAAAGTGAATAGCAGAATATCCTCATGTGGCCGAGCCGGTGGCGCAGAGGGTTGAGGCACTGGACGCCACACCTCGCTCCATGCCGGCAACCTGGATTCGGGAGCGAGCTCGGGCTGCCGGGGGTTGGCCGGGGGGGAGACAGGCTGGAGTGTCCAATGACGGCTCGCCTTCTCTGGGGGAGGGAGGGTTCTATATCCCGGCAAGTGGTGACCTCTGGCGGAGGCTGGGGACGCGACGGCAAGTCAGGGTCCTAGAGGCTGGATTGGTTGAGGATGTAGGACGGCAAATAATCAGCCTCAAGACTATAGGGAGGGGGGAAGGGACGTTGCCAACATCGGCGTTCGTGCCGTGACGTACAGGGCCCGCGACGTCACACAGGGAGAAAATGGAAATACCCCCACTGGAGCCGAGAAGACGGAGCGCCGAGCCTGGGTGTCTATGTGCGGAGCCAAGCCTGCAGCCCCACGGACCCTGACACATGCAAGTTTGAGGGACTGCCCCACCCTGACTCACCTGGGGCTATTCATGGCAGAATGGAGGAACCTGGGGACTGACAGGTAAGGCTCCAGCAGAGATTAGGCTTAATGAGAGACTCCTGATGATGTGGGTCCATGGGTAGTAGGTGGGATAAATTGGGGAGAACACCCTCATGTGGCCAGCGAGCATATCCTGCTAATGGAGAAGTGGGGACTTAGAAAAAAATGGAAGCGGGAAGAAACAATAAATTGAGGGCCGGCTTTGGGTGGGAGGGTGGCTGGGGCAGGGTAGTCGATGCACAGCATTGACAGGCTAACACCCCTCACAGAGTTCAGGAGGAGAGTAGTTACCTTTAAGGGCTCTGGTGGACCTCACTACCCCTGCTGTGTGCAGGCTTCCCTAGCTGTGTGTGTCATATATATCTCTATAGGTTCAGGAAGGGGAGGCAGGGTGGGAGCTTTAATCATACTGTGTAACCCCTTGAAAGAAACAAGATTACTATGGCGAGTAATTTTTTCTTCTAACCCCAGGAATCACACAGTATGATTAAACTAATGCAGACTACCAAGCAGTACCTTTGGGAAGTTGGGCCAAGAACCTATTTAGAAAACATGTTCTGCAGCACTGCTGTACCAAATCTAGCATCAGCTCTGGACTGTATGTCCAGGCTATAATGCTTGGTGAAAGTGTGTACTGTTTTCCAGGTAGCTGCTTTGCAGATTTCCAGAAGTGGGATATCCCTTGCAGCTGCTACTGATGTAGCTGTGCCCCTCATAGTGTGCCCTGAGGCCCAGGGGAGCCTGTTTATCCACTTTACTGTAACAGAACTGTATGCAAGCTACTTCGCTTAGATGTAGGTTTACCCTTCCCCATAAGTGAGGAAAAGCTGGGTATGCTCTGGCAGATGAGCCTTGGTCCTGTCAAGGTAATGACTTAATGCCAGGGCCCCTACTTTTCTGTGGCACAGTGTGGGACCAAGTTCCATGGCAAGACTTCCAATTGCCGCAGAACTTCTGCGGCGGTGGTTTGTAATTTCTGCAGAAGTTCTGCGGCACTAACAAACTACCACATCACAGTGTCAGCTTGTCATCCTGACTTCACTTTCATGGCAGTGGTTATAGCAATCAGGGTGGCGGAAAGCACAGTAACACTAGTTCAAGGAATAACTGACTTATAAAAATAAATGTATGCCTAAAAATGCAAAACAAATGTCTCTCCTTTAAGGTCCTAGCCTGTTGCATAAATGACATATGCAGAAGGGATCTTATGTGATAAATAAGGTATTTCTATATGCATGCTATCTATCCCACTAATGAGGTTTACACTGGCTATCACTTATATATTTGTACGTGCTTTCTACACCACTCATGAGGTTCCCACTGTGTATCACTTATATATTTATATGCAATATGTAAGAAAAAATTACTCACCTTAGTAATGTTGTTTCTTCTAATGGAGTCTTGCTATATTAGGACAATTGCAGTATGACCGCAGGTTAGAACTGCTCCGGAGGTGAAATAGTTAACTTTCCATGCAGGCATGGAACTTAGAGCGCGAGCTCGGTTGAAAACTCTGTCTGTTGTGCTTCAAGCACAAACTGTCAGATTCTTTACTCTGCCTCACTGATCAGTCGCTCCGGAGATTTCTCCTTCTGCTCGGTTCATTTTGTCGGTTTAAAAGTATTATTTTTCGGTTTTTAGCCTAAATTAAACCACAGCCGGTCGGTTCAAGCTCTGTCTGTGGTAATGTAAGTAATAGATAGGTTTTACATTTATTTTTTCTGTGTGGAACTTGTAATTCTTTAATCGGTTCGGTTTGAACCGATCAGGTTGTATTTAAAATCTACTAGTCCTTTTTTAGAGTGCGGTTCCCGGTTCTTATCGGTTCTAAAAAAAACGGATTTCATCACGGTTTTTTCCACAACCCGTGACAAGGTTGGGAACCGATAAGGGTGTCTTGCTTGGTGGATTGCCATAAACGGGCAAGTTGGTTAGGCTGGCTTATGTCTGAGAAACCCAAAAGAAAAAACGGACCCACTGGGTTTCAACACTATAGTGTTTGTGGGGAAGCTTTTGCTAAGGCTGACCCACACACCACATGTGTCTATTGTCTGGGGTTTGACCACCTCAATTTAGACTGCCAGATTTGTCACAATTTCCCTGCTGCCACCATAGATAAGAGAGTTGGTAGGCTCAGGGAAAGGGAGGCCAAAAAGTCCGCTGACCCGGATGGCCAGCCCGGTTCGGTGCCAACCGAACCGAGGGAGTGCTCTGGACCAGGGCGATACTCTCGGCAAACGAGAGCCGGTTCTGAGGAGCCGTTCCAGCAAAAGGACTAGAAAGTCAGCTAGTTTAGAGCCAAAAGTTCTTCCCCAACTGCTGAGGAAATAGCTAAGCAATTCAAATTGTCCAGTCTCTCTTCTCGTTCGACCAACCAACACCTTCAGGTAGTTGCTCGGTTCGGCCGGTTCCACCGGTTCAAGATTATGATTTTGAGGATTTTTATGAACCGGGGGAAGGGGAGGAGGAATATGAGGAGAGTGAATATGGTTTTGAAGATCTGGATGTGCCAATTGATCCGGACATCTCTCCAGATAGACCCCTAGGGGTTTCTCCTCCAAGGCTTTCTGAGTCCCCTTCTCATTTCATGTTTTATAAAAAAGTTGTGCTTCAAATGCAAACTGTCAGATCTTTACGAGCTAAAACTCACTAAGGTTCTGTGTGGAAGCTATAAACCTACACTAGCCAACTGGCTACTAACATAAACACTCATTTTTTGGCCTAAAACAAAGACTCAAGTCAGGAGACCCAAAAATGCAAAAACACAACACCAATTCACCCAAAAAGGTAGGTGAAAACAATAAGGTGGGCAGCAAAAAGTGCCAACCCTGTACTGCCCACCCACATCCCCAAAACAGAGGTTCTGAGAGGGGCAGGCAGGAGGGAGGTCATATAGTAACACCCATTTGAAGAAAACAACATTACTAAGGTGAGTAATTTTTTCTTCAAACATGAAGTCTTGCTATATTATGACAATTGCAGACTACACAGCAGTACCCCCATGGAGGAGGGACAGAACCTACCTAGAAATAGGCTCTGAAGCACGGCTGTGTTGAAACCGAGCATCACTCCTAGCCTGGATGTCCAGGGAGTAATGCTTGGTAAAAGTGTGAACTGTTTTCCAGGTAGCTGCTTGACATATTTCTAGAATAGGAATGTCTCTGGCAGCAGCCAGAGAAGCAGCTGTACCTCTGGTAGAGTGAGCCCTCAGGTCTGGGGGGGAACTTTACCCAACTTCTCATAGCAGAATTGGATACAAGGGACAATCCACCTGGCAATGGATCTTTTAGTGGCTGGCCTCCCTTTACCAACTTCGCCATAGGTGAGGAACAGTTGGAGGAGTCAAACCTATGACCCTTGGTACGCTCTTATGTAGTAACTAAGGGCTTCTTCATCTAGTTGTGCAGCCTCCTCCCCAGAGGAGGAGTGGTCAGTGAAGTACTGGAAGTGAAATAGATTGATTAAGGTGGAAATCTGAAACCACCTTAGACAGGAACTTTCTGTTAGTCCGAAGGACCACCTTATCTCTGTGAAAAGAGATAAACTCTGCTCCACTGACAACGCTTGTAATTCACTTATGCTGCCTGGCAGAGGTGATGGCTACCAAAACACAGTTTTCCAAGTCAAGTAGTTGAGCTCAGCTGAAGACAAGGCTCAAGGGGTTGCATAAGCTGAGCAATGCAAACATTAAGATCCCAGGCAGGGCAGATCCCGAATGGAGGGTTGGTGAAACAACCCTTAAAAAAACTTGGAAAATACAGGATGAGCTGAAAGAGAAGAGGATTTACCTGCTGAAATAAAAGCAGACACAGCTGCCAAGTGCACCTTCAGGGTAGCTGGTCTCAGCCCCAAAGAATTCAGGTGGACCATATAATCCAGGACTGTGGGTAGATCAGCAGAGACTGGGGAAATATGCTTATCCGAGCACCATATGGAAAACCTTTTCCATTTGGAATTGTAGCAGCCCTGGAAGGTTTCCTTCTGCCTTCATATATCCATTACACCTTGGGAAAGTGTAAATCAGCAAACTCTAACTCTTCAAGAACCAAGCCTTGAGATTGAGAGATTTGAGATTGAGTACCAGACCCTTCCTGGGCACAGGTTATTCCTGGGAAGGGACAGGGGAGGATGGACTGCTAAGGACAGCAGGAGTGGATACCAGGGCTGTCTGGCCCAATCCGGAGCTATCAGAATGACTTTGCATGATTGGGATCTGATTTTGACTAGCACTTTGAACAGGAGAGGAAAGGGAGGGAAGGCATAGAGAAACTTCCCCTCCCAACTGAGGGCTAAGGCATCCAGGGGGAGTGAGCCCAACACTGTGGACCTACAGCAAAAAAGAGGAAGTTGGTGATTGTCTGGGGCTGCAAAAAGATCTATCTGCGGGGTGCCCCATCTGGCAAATACTACTCCCAAGACCAGGGATCCAGTGACCACTTGGTGGCCCTGGGAAATCCTGCTGAGAGCATCTGCCAGGACATTGTCCTGCCTGGGAGGTGAACTGCCGTAAGGGAGGTGTTCAGGAGTAAGCCAGAGACACAACTCATCGCTGTGCACAAGGCCGAGACCAAGCGCCCCTTGTTTGTTGATGTACCACACTGTAGTGGTGTTGTCTGTTCTGACCTGAATACTCTTGTTCTGAACAGATTTGGAAAAAGCTTGAAGTGCTAGAAAACTGCTCTGAGCTCCAACAGGTTGATGTGGAGCAGAGATTCCTGGGAGACCACAGACCCTGGTGGTGAGGTCGCCCATGTGAGCTCCCCAGCCCAAGAGGGACGCATCTATAGTAAGGATTAGAGAATGAGACTGAGTGACAAAAGGAACTCCTTGTCTCAGGTTGCTCTGATCCTGCCACCACTGTAGGGCTTGGATCAGCATTCGAGTTACTGGGATCAACTTGATAAGAGGATCCTTTCTTTGAGACCAAAAAGCTCTCAAATGGAACTGGATGTCCCTCATCTGAAATCTTGCTCCTTGCACAACTGCTGTGGAAGCAGCCATGTGTCCTAGGAGCTGCAGAAAATGCCTTGCTGGCCGGGAGACCTGCAGGGTAAATGAGGAGGCCAGGGAGCTAGGGTCTTTGCCCTGTCCATGGGGAGGAAGGCCCTGGCTTCCTGTGTGTTCAGTTCTGCGCCTATGAAGGTAAGAAGCTGGACAGGCTCTAGAACTGACTTTGAGAGTTCAGAAGGAAACCTAAAGAGGTAAGCAGTTGCTGCATTATCTGAAGGTGTAAATTGACCTGGTCTGGGGACTGGCCTACTATAAGCCAATCGTCCAGGTAAGGAAAGATGGCAATCTTTTGCCTTCTTAGGTAGGCAACTGCTACTGCCAGGATTTGGTGAATACCCTTGGGGCAGAAGTGAGGCCGAAGGGCATTGCTCTGAACTGGTAGTGGCCTGAGGGCAGCTCGAACCTGAGGTACTTTCGATGGGAGCTTCTGATGGGAATATGGAAGTAGGCATCCTTGAGGTCCAGGGAAGCTAGCCAGTCCCCTGGCCTTAGAGAGGGTAGGATAATTCCCAGAGTCACCATTTTGAACTTTGGCTTTAAAAGGTACTTGTTTAAATATCTGAGATCCAGGATGGGCCGCCATTCTCCTGTCTTTTTGGGGGTAAGGAAGTACCTGGAGTACAAACCTTTGCCCTGGTGTAGGGGAGGAACCCTTTCCACAGCTCTGAGAGCCAGGAGGGTAGAGACCTCTACCTCTAGGACGAGTGCCTCTGATGGAGTTGCAGGTGGAAAAGATCTGGTTCTCAGCTTTGGAAATATTTTGAAGCCGAGAACCAGTCCCTGGCTTACTACTTCCAGGACCCACTTGTCTGATGTTAAAGACTTCCAGTCCTGACAAAGTAAGCCAGCCTGCCCTCTACCGTAGAGGAGAATCGCCCTGGCAATCCCATCAGGGTGCCTGCTTGGCAGGGGCTGGGCTGAGGGTGGAAGCAGACCTGCTTGTACCCTGGGCCTCCTCAAAGAACCCTCTGAGCATAGGTGGAGGAGGAAGCTTGGCTTGGTAAAAGGCCTATGAAAAGGCCTGCCCCTGCCTCTAGGAAGCTGCTTTTGAGGAGTGGCCTGCCTTCCTTGGCCTGTGCACTCCTATAGGTGGTCCTATATTCATCCATTTTCTTCATGTAATTCTCTGTTTGCTCCCAAATAGAGAATTTCCCACAACAGGAAAATCCATGGCCTTAGTCTGGGTATCCCAGTACAGGCTAGTACATCTGAGCCAAGCCATCCTGCGTAGTGCCACAGATGTAGCCATGACTCTTGATGAAACATCATTAGAGTCCACTGCAGCATGAAATTGCACCTGGATGCCTAAATACCACCCATAGCCACCTGTTCCAGCTCCCGGCAAGCTGGTCAGGGACTTGTTTGCTAGGGCCAGCACAGTATCCCATGTGGATTTCTGGTACCTAGCAGCATAAGCCATAATTTGCTTGTCTGAGTCCCAAAGATGCTGCCATGTACTGTTTCTTTGCCATAGCATCAATCTTCCTGGAGTCCTTCTCGGGGGTGTGCTAGGGAGTATTAGCCTTTGTCACAGGCTGCAGCCTGCACTACCCCCACATGGCTGCATTGTTGAGTGAGGAAATCAGTGTCGGAGCCTGATAAGGTATACCTCTTGTCCATCCTTTTATCCACAGGAGGTATAGTGTGAGGAGTTTTAAAACTTTACTGTCTGTTTCCGAAAAGATTTATGCAAAGGAACAGACAGTCTCCTAGACTCTGTAATATCCATCACTTCTACATAGTCTGGCTCCTCTGGTCATCAACAGCTTCTCAACAGGGAGCTGGAGAGTTTCAGCAACTTTTTATAAACATGAAATGAGAAGGGACTCAGAAAGCCTTGGAGAGAAACCCTAGGGGTCTATCTGGAGAGATGTCCGATCAATGGGCACATCCAGATCTTCATAACCATATTCACTCTCCTCATATCCTCTTCCTCCCCGGTTCATAAAAATCCTCAAAATCATAATCTTGAAAAGGTGGAACCGGCCGAACCGAACGCTACCTGAAGGTGTCGGTTCGGTCGGAACCGGAGAGAGAGACCGAGAGACTGAACAATTTGAATTGCTTTAGCTATTTCCTCAGCAGTTGGGGAGAGAACTTTTGGCTCTAAACTAGCTGACTTTCTAGTCCTTTTGCTGGAACCGCTCCTCAGAACCGGCTCTTCGCTTGCCCGAGGAAGTATCGCCCTGGTCAGAGGGAAATTCTCCGGTTCGTTGGCACGAATCCCCGGCTGGTCATCCGGTCAGCGACTTTTTGGCCTCCCTTTCCCTGAGCCTACTAACTCTCTATCTATGGTGGCAGCAGGGAAATTGTGACAAATCTGGCAGTCTGAATTGAGGTGGTCAAACTCAGACACAGACACATGTGGTGTGTGGGCGCCTTAGCAAAGCTTCCCACAAACACTACAGTGTTGAAACCCAGTGGGTCCGGTTTTTCTTTTGGGTTTCTCAGACATAATGCCAGCCTAACTAACTTGCCCGCTTATGGCAATCCACCAAGCAAGACATCTCTTATCGGTTCCCAACCTTGTCACGGTCGTGGAAAAACCGTAATGAAATCCGTTTTTTTTAGAACCGATAAGAACCGGGAACCGCACTCTAAAAAAGGACTAGTAGATTTTAAATACAACCTGATCGGTTCAAACCGAACCGATAAAGAATTACAAGTTCCACACAGAAAAAATAAATGTAAAACCTATCTATTACTTACATTACCACAGACAGAGCTTGAACCGACCGGCTGTGGTTTAATTTCAGCTAAAAACCGAAAAATAATACTTTTAAACTGAAAAAATGAACCGAGCAGAAGGAGAAATCTCCGGAGCGACTGATCAGTGAGGCAGAGTAAAGAATCTGACAGTTTGCGTTTGAAGCACAACAGACAGAGTTTTCAACCGAGCTCGCGCTCTAAGTTCCATGCCTGCATGGAAAGTTAACTATTTCACCTCCGGAGCAGTTCTAACCTGCGGTCATACTACAATTGTCATAATATAGCAAGACTTCATGTTGTTTGAACATACGTACATGTGTGTGGTGAGAGAGACAGAGATACTGTGTGTCTGTGTGTGTGTGTATACATATATATATGTATACACATACATATATATATATATATAGATATATATAGATATAGATATATATATATATAGATATATATATATACACACATTTTTTTTTTTTAATTTCCATGAACTTGCATCCTCATTCATACAGGTCCCATTGGAAATGGAATAAAGGAGTTATTGCAAAACTCATTTTTCATGTCAACCTGCTTACCCTGACACACTACGTAACACCATCAGGCCATGACATGCATGTGAAACAATTGTGAGACAGAGCTCTCCAGCCCATCACAATGTGTCTACCATGTGACAGAACACTGCACCATACCTTCCCAGGCTCTGAGCAGTGATGTGTTCAACCAATCCTTGTGCTGCCCAGCCAGCTCCCAGAGCTAATCTCTGAACCTGAGTTGCCGGCACGGAAACACAGCATGCTACCCTCTGGCCCAACAGCTGTCCCTGCACGCAACATTTCTCCATAACTTTTAGGTGATTCTATCAACCAATGACAATATGTAATCAATAACCCTGGCAAAAATGCGTACAATGCAATTGTTTATTTAACAGGTCTAGTCTTTCAACAGGTCTACACATTATTATATTCCACTTTTCTGGGCATAATTACTTTATTTTTCTTAAAAATGACAGTTGAATTCATTTTACCAGTTATTCATTTCAGATGGCATCTCTATACCTTAAAGGCACAAATAGGTTTGTACAAAGTGAGGTATGGACTTAACAGGTCTGTGCTATTGACAAGGTTTTGTTTAAGTTGGCCATAGTGCAATGATGTAAGACTGAAAATTGTATTAGGCTGTAGTGCAGGTTGAGCAAATATCACCATGTCTGATGTGCTGTGCCACTGTCTCTGGCAGTGGGAGCTGTGGTAGATAAGTGACTGTTCATTTCTGTTGCATAATGCAACCATTTCGTTAGCTAATGTATGATGTTATAGCAATGATAACATCACATTCTAAGAATATAGGGGGGATTTTGGATATAAAAAGAGGGGAAGGGAACCAGATTCCATGGATAAACAGAAATATTAATAAACAAGCATTTGTCAGTGCCGAATGTTTGCTTGCTGGCATTGGCAGTGGTAGTCTAGAAGTTACAGAGCTGCGTAATAGGAATGGCAGTGAAGTATTGAACTGAAGCCAACCCCACCACCACCCTGCAGAGAGTGACAGGCATTGGGGTGTGCCTTTGGGTCGTCAGGCATAACGGCCACGCCATTTCACCACACCCCACCCTGCAGACACTGACAAGGAGCCAGAAGAACTGTGGGTCACCCTGGAAACAGGAAATGGGACAGCCATAAGAACTGGGGTTGTCTACAGGCCCCCAGACCAGAGGGAGGACATAGATACATTACTGTTAGAAGATATACAAAACATGACAGCTAAAGGGGAGGTTCTGATAATGGGAGACTTCAACATGCCAGATACAGATTGGTCAATACCAGCAGGAACATCTGCCAGAACTAGACTCATGGTGGATTCCCTGCAGGGGGAGGGCCTCAAACAACTGGTACAACAACCCACAAGAGACAGGGCTATCCTAGATCTAGTACTGACTAACAAAGAAGGGATCACAGATCTCCAGGTAGAAGGTCACCTAGGGCCAGTGACCATCACATGGTATGGTTCAGTTTGGCTACTACATCTAAATCATCCCATTCCAAGGCAAAATATGGGACTTCAGAGGAGCTGACTTTGATAAGATGGCCTACAGAGTTAAGCTAGCCCTGGCAAAAGAAACACAGGTGAGGGGACAGGCAAAGTGGGCAAGCATTAAGGATGCAATACTTGAAGCAACATTCCATTGTGTTAGACAGAAAAGGAAGTGCAAAGAAGAAGGAAACCACTTTGGTTCTCAAATACAGTAGCAGAAAGGTCAGAGCCAAAGGCTGGCCTTCAGGAAATATAAGGGAACACAGCGGATGAAGATAGGAGGCATACCAAACTGCCCTAAGGGAAGCAGGTAAGGCAAGGCAGGCAAAGTCCCAAACTGAGGAAACACTAGCACCTAACAGTAAAGAAGGTGACAAGACTTTCTATAGATACATTAGTGAAAGGAGAAAGTCCAGAGGGGTATTGCTAAGCTTAATGGAGAAAAGGGAGCATGTGAGAGGAGGACCCTGTAAAGGCATCTATCCTAAATAGATACTTTTGCTCAGTATTTACTGAAGAGAAGGTAGGACAGGGCCCACAGCTCAGCATCATGGACACAGGGGGGAAGGAGGTGAGCACTACTCCCTTCACAAAAGAATGGGTCCTACAAGAGCTTGCTAAGCTCAGGGTGGATAAGGCAATGGGACCTGATGGCATACATCCCAGGGTACTTAAGGAGCTAAAGGAGGAACTAGCAGAGCCATTAGCAGAATTGTTTAGTGAGTCTCTGAGCACAGGAGAGGTCCCAGAAGACTGGAGAAGGGCTCATGGATCCCGCCCACAAGAGTGGTAGCAGGGAGGAGGCGGGGAACTACAGACCGGTCAGTCTACCTCAGTAGTGGCAGATTATGGAGGCACCCTTAAGGAAAGGATAGTGCAACACCTGGAACCATAGGGGCACAGGATCCAAGACAGCATGGGTTTACAAGGAAGGTCCTGTCAAACTAATCTCATAGATTTCTTTGACTGGTAACCAGAGTGGTGGACCAAGGGGAGCAGTTGATGTCGCCACCTTGACTTCAGCAAAGCTTTTGACACTGTTCCACATAGAAGATTGATAAATAAGCTGGGTAGGCTCGGGTGGTCAGAAGTTGGTCAACTGGGTGGCAAACTGGTTGACGGGCAGAAAACAGAGAGTGGTGGTAAATGGTATACAGTCAGAAGAGATACAAGTCACAAGTGGGGTACCTCAGGGATCAGTCCTGGGGCCAGTCCTCTTCAACATCTTCATTAGTGACCTTGCAGATGGACTAGAGGGTAAGGCTTGTCTGTTTGCAGATGACACCAAGATCTGCAACAGAGTAGATGATCCAGATGGGGTGGGCAGAATGAAGAAGAGATCTGGATAAACTAGCAGAATGGTCAGAAGAGTGGCAACTGGGATTTAATGCAAAGAAGTGCAAAATCATGCACATAGGGAAGAGAAACCCTGAAGCCACCTATAGGCTGGGAGGGGAGTTGCTAGCAGTCACAAAGGAAGAAAGAGACTTGGGCATCATCATCACTGATGACCTAAAATCATCCAAGCAGACCTCTAAAGCAGTAGGTAAGGCTAGGGGGTGTTAGGGTGTATTAGTAGGGGTATCACAAGTCGTAAGAGGGAGGTAATAATCCCTCTGTACAAGACACTGGTTAGGCCCCATCTGAGTACTGCGTGCAGTATTGGAGGCGCACCTTCACAAGGACATTAACCAAATTGAGGCAGTCCAGAGAAGGGCAACCAAATGGTGCAGGGACTGCATCAGAAGACATATGAGGACAGATTAACGGAGCTCAATATGTATACCTTGAGCAAAGGAGGGAGAGAAGTGATATGATCGAGGCATTCAAACACCTTAAGGGCATAAACAAGGTGAAAGAGTCTAACATGTTTAAATATAAGAAAATAGCAGGACAAGAGGACACAGCATGAGATTAGAGGGAGGCCGATTAAGGGGGAATGTGAGGAAATTCTTTTTCACAGAAAGGGTGGTGGATGCATGGAATGGCTTATCACAAGAAGTGGTGGCTATGAATACAGTGCAGGGCTTCAAACAGGCATGGGATAGGCATAAGAGAGCAATACAAATGACTATGAATAGATAGGTCACTGACAGAGCAAAGGCCGAAGGCACATTTATAAGGTAGAAAAAGAAATGGGCAGACTGGATGGGCCTTGCGGTCCTTATCTGCCGTCAACTTCTATGTTTCTATGTTTCTAAGTGTCACGGTGTGCCTTGGGGTCTTTGGCCCTTATGCGCACCCCATTCCATCAGGAAATACGGTGAGATGGGTGCGGTATAGGAGAATGGGGTGAACTTTGGGGCCGAAGAATCCAAGGCATACCCGATGCCTCTCACTGGTGCAGGGTGTGGAATGGTATGAGCACTGCAGGCAAGAATCCCAAGTCACATCCCTGATTCGGTCATTCTCTACGGTGTTGGGCATTATGGATTTGAAACAGCAGCCACCTCAGGCATTCGTTAGTATTTTCTCCAAATTTTCAACATGTTTTTTGTGACCCCACCTCATGAACACTGGCAATATCAGTTTGTTAGGCGAAAGCTGCTTATGCACAGCGACTCACGGCATTTAGCACCACAGGTGCAAACACATTCCAAACAGGATGGAAAAAATGACAGCTGTACTGTTCATGGGGAGGTGTAAAAAATGACAATGTTGCAAATCTGTAGTAAAAATATTAAAAAAACTGGTGAAGTCACGAGCGTGCATAGAAACTGCGCAACGCACACCCGTAATGTAATTAGTTTGGAGATTTTTTACAGCAGATTGTCAACAGAGGCATTTTGGGACCTCCAACCATGAACAGTGTCACTGTGATTTACTTTATCTGTCCTGAACAATGATTTCCCACAGTGACCACACATCTCTGCGCTGAAAGTGTGAAAACACATTTCGGCCATGTTGTGAAAAATGACAGCTGTATTGTTCATAAGGAAGAGTGGAAAAATGCCACTGGTGAAAATCTGGACTGAAAATATTACAAAGTCATGAACTTACGAGGTCCAGTGGCAGCTCTACACAGGGCCGCCAGGGCACGCGTTCCCGCAAAAAATGTTGTGCCCCAGTTGGTGCCCCATATGGTGCAGAGCTTCCCCCATAGTAACAATATATCAGTGCCCTGGCTGCCATCTGTTGTGCCCCAGCTGTGCCCTGGTAACCATTTGTGGCTAGAGCCGCTGCTGACGAGGGTGCATGGAAACTGCGCAATGCTCACTCGAAACACAGTCATTTTATGGACTTTTGTCACCAAATTTTCAACATAGCCATTTTAAGACCTCTGCTCATGAAAAGTGTAACTGTGATTTTCTTAATCTGTTCCAAACATTGCTTTCGCACATTGACTGCACCATTGTGCGCTCCATGTGCAAAAACACATTTTGGGCGACATGTGAAAAATGGCAGCTGTACTGTTCATAAGGAAGTGTTATAAAATGGCAATGTTGAAAATCTGGAGTGAAAATATTGAAAATTCCCAAACTTACGAGCGTGTGTAGGAACCGTGCAATGCATGCTTGTAAAACAATCATTTTTAGGATTTGTTTCACCAAATTTTCAACATAGCCATTTTAAGACCTCTGCTCATGAAAAGTGTCACTGTGACTTTCTTGATGTGTCCCATACATTGATTTCGCACACTGACTGCGTCATTGTGTGCTACATGGGTGGAAACATGTTTTGGGCAAGATGTGACAAATGACAGCTGTACTGCTCATAAGGAAGTGTAATAAAATGGCAGTGTTGAAAATCTGGATTGAAAATATTGAAAATTTGCGAATTTACGAGCGTGTGTAGGAACCGCGAACGACGCCGTAAAACAATCATTTTTAGAATTTTTTCATTAAATTTTCAACATAGCCATTTTAAGACCTCTGCTTCAGGAACAGTGTCACTGTATTTTCTTAATGTGTCCCATACATTGATTTCAAGACACCGACAGCGCATTGTGCGCCATATGGCGGAAACACATTTTGGGTGAGATGTGAAAATGACAGCTGTACTGCTCATAAGAAGGTGTGGTAAAATGGCAATGTTGAAAATCTGGAGTGAAAATATTGAAAATTGGCGAACTTATGAGCGTAGCATGGAACCGCGCAACGACGCCAGAAAACAGTGTGTGGACTCCACAATTTTCAAAATGAGCTCTTGAGACGCCCACCTTATGAACGCTGGCAGTGTCATTTGCTAATCGGCCTGAAAGGTGATTTCACGCAGTGACTGCAAAATCACCCTTCCGGCCCGAATAACGCCATGACAGTGACATCATTCATGAGAAGGGTCCCAAAACCCCATGTTGAAAATTTGGTGCAAAATTCCAAAAATGCCTGAGATATGCAACAAAGTTGAAAAACCTATCTATCCCATTATATTGCTTACGCGCATTTCTTAGTTCGGTCGGCTTTGAAGCTGCAGACGTGTTCCCTGCTCCAATCAAGATCGTCGGCACGAGGTCCGAGGTAAGTATGGGGTGAGGGGGTGGGGAGGCAGGGTGCGAGGGTGGGTGCGGGTTGTGGAGGAGGCAGGAGACCGCGCTGGACCGCTTTTTATTTTACAGGTTTTTTACCAAAATGACGACGGACGCTTGCCACGCTGGGGTGGGCTCCCAGCGTGGCACAAGGACGCTTGTGGGGGCGGAGCCGACGGGGACTGGGCACCCCATCGCCATAGTATCAGTTGCCACGCTGGGGTGGGCCTCAGCGTGGCACCCAGTACTGGGCAGTAGAGCCAACAGGGGATTGGGCACCCCTGCTAGCTATACGATAACTTGCCACGCTTGGGTGGCACCCAGTGTGGCATATGGAAGGCTTTGGGGGAGCTAGCACAGACGACGGGGATTGGGCACCCTGGCGGCTATATAGTGTGTGCGTGGGGGCAGCACGCAGTATGCATGTGTGTGTGTGTGTGTAGAGGGGAAGCTGCGCATGAGCAGGCGATATCTTATTGCTGCTCACTGAAGCGTAGCTCCCCCTTTCAACTGTACGCCACTGCATTTTGGAGCTATCATAGACAGTTCCAGCATGCATTGGTGGACTGGGGCCGCGCGCCTGCCAACACACTGACTGAATTGGAAGAGGGGGTGACACACCTCCGAAAACTCGGATGATGGCACTATGTTTCTTGCACATGCTTGCAAGCAAACATAAAAATCACCAAGAAGAGTGAATTCTGTGGCACCACAGAAGTTCTGCGGTAGACTGCAAGTTCTACGCAAAATTCTGCGGCCGCAGAATTCTAGGGGCCTTGCTTAATGCCCTCTTGACATCCAAACTATGCAGCTTCCGCTCAAGTGAGCTGGAATTCTCAGTGAAGAAAACATGTAAGGTGATAGTTTGATTCAGATAGAAGTCTAAGATCACTTTAGGGAGGAATTTCCTATTGGTCCCGAGTACGACCATGTCCCTGTGGAATGCAATGTAGTCCTGATCTGTACACAGGGTTTGCAAGTCACTTATTCTCCTAGTTGAGGTAACGGCCACCAGGAAGACAGCTTTTAATGTGACATACTTTAAGTCTGCAGTTGCTACTGGCTCAAATGGTGGCTCCATGAGCTTAGCAATGCAGATGTTTAGGTACCAAGCTGAGACTGGCTCCCTAATTGGAGGATGAAGGTGGTTGAGACCTTTGAAAAATTTTCAAAAGACAAGGGGAAAGGCCATGGACCAGTTTTTGCCAGCTGATATATATGCTGAGACTGTAGCCAGGTGAACCCTCAGAGTCGAAGGTCTAAGGCCCAATGTGTGTAAGTGGGTCAAATAATCCAACAGGACAGGGAGACCAACTCTGGAGGGGACAGTGTCCTTTTCTAAACACCAAATGGAGAACTTTTTCCACTTTGTGGAATAAGTTTTCTTGGTGGATGGTTTCCTGGATCCTCTGTGCACTGTCAGAACCTCCTCTGAGAGGTTTAGGCTAGCAAACTATGTCAAGAGCCAGGCCTTCAGCCGTACGGATCTGAGGTTGGGATGCAGGATCTTGCCCCGGGAGGATGTCAGGAGGTTGTGCCTCTGGGGCCGGTGAATTGGAGAGACAGACAGGGTTACCAGGAATGAGTACCACAGCTATCTCACCCCGTCTGGTGCCACCAGTATCATTGCTGCTGGCTGGGACCTGAGCTTCACCAGGGTCCTGAGCAACATTGGGAAAGGAGGGAAGGCATACAGGAATCTTCTTGACCAGTCCAGTACAAGTGCATCCATGAGGACTGTGCCCTTGCTAGGAGGTCTGCAACAGAACTGTGACAGCTGATGATTGTCTGTGGAAGCAAAGAGATCTATCTCTGATGTGCCCCACCTTCTGAATACTGCCTGTAGCACTTGTGAATTCAGTGCCCACTCATGGTGCTCCTGGCCGATCCTGCTGAAGGAGTCTGCCAGGACACTGTGGTTCCCTGGAAGGTGGATAGCGGACAGAGACACCTGTAAGGAGTAGGCCAGACTCCACAGCTTCATTGCCTCTGTGCACAGTGAGGTGGATCTGGTTCCCCCTTGTTTGTTAATGTAGTACATGGTGGTAATACTGTCTGTTCTGACCTGTACCACCTTGTTTCTTAGATGAGGAGCAAATGTCTGGTATACTGCCCTGAGCTCGAACAGGTTTATGTGCAGTGTTAGGCCCAGCATGTGTGCCCCCACCCTAGCAGGGAAGCATCTGCTGCATCACTGAGGGATTCTCTTTGAGGAAAGGGATTCCTTCCCTGAGGTTTTCCCTTTCTACCCACCACTGCAGCGCCTGCAGGAGTGTCTGTGACTGGCACCAACTTGGCTAGGGAATCACTTCTTTGAGACCAGTGAGCTCGCAAGTGGAATTGTATGTCTCGCATCTGAAATCTGGATCCTGGAACAACTGCTGCAGCAGATGCCATGTGACCCAGCAGTCGTAAGAACTCTCTTGCTGGCCTGGGCCTGTTTAGCCGGAATGATCCTGTCAACTGCAGGATACTGTTCACCCTGTCCTGGGGGAGAAATGCTCTGCCCTGACTGGTGCCCAGCTCTGCTCCAGTGAAGTCAAGAGGCTGTACTGGCTCTTGCCAGGATTTCTGCAGATTTATAATGAATCCCAGAGACTCTAGTGTGCTCCTGGTAAGGTCCAGAGATTCTCCGGTGTGCTGCAGGGGCTGGCCCACAACTAGCCAATCATCCAGACATGCGAACCCAGTTACACCCTGCTTTCTTAGGTGTGCCATGACCACAGACAGACACCTTGTGAATGCCCTGGGGCTGAGGTTAAGCTGAATGGCACTGCTGCAAACTGGTTGTGGCCTGAGAACAGTCTGAACCTCAGGTACTTTCTGTGGCTCAGCCTGATGGGAATGTGGAAGTATACATCCTTTAGATCCAAGGATGCCAACCAGTTCCCTTTTTGCAGTGTTGGGATGATCCTAGCCAGAGTCACCATTTTGAACTTTGGTTTGGTTTTAGTATATGTTTAAGAGTCGCAGATCCAGAAAAGGTTGCTAGTCCCCATTTTTCTTCTAAGTGAGGCAATATCTTGAGTAGAAGCCCTTTCCCCTCTGTAGCAGGGGTACAGGCTCCACTGCTTTGATTGCCAACAGGTTTGCCACTTCTGCCTCCAGGAGAATTTTGTCTGCAGAGGTTGCTGGGGCACAGTTTCTGGCTCTCAGTCTGGGGAGGGATTTGAAGCTTAGAGACAGCCCTTGGCTCACTACCTCCAAGACTCACTTGTCTGTGGTGACTGAATGCCAAGCTTGGAGGTAGTGAGCCAATCTGTCTCCTACTGGTAAGGGGAGGCGACCTGTACCAGCCCATCAGGGATTCAGTTTTGGCTGGGACTGAACTTGAGGTACCTGGGCTGATCATCTCCATGGACCTCCTGCCCCTAACCTCTAAAATACCCCCAGGATGCTGGTAGTCTGGCAACGCTTGTGCCTGAAAAAAAGGCCTGGAGTAAGAGTCCCTACCCCCGCCTCCCTTGTACTGGGACCTAAACAAAGTAGAGGGCTTTTCCTTGGCTGAATTACTCCTATAGGTGGCCTTGTATTCTTCCACCTTTTTCATATAGGCTTCAGTTTTGTCCCCAAAAAGAGAGTCACCTTCACAAGGAAAATCCATTGCCTTGGTCTGTGTGTCCCGAGTCAAATTTGTGGCCCTAAGCCATGCAAACCTTCTCATGGAGGCAGCCATGAGACTAGCCACAATATCATTAGCTTCCACAGCCATGTAGAACTGATACTTGGTGGCATCCAGTGCCACCCTAGCAGTGTCCGCCAGGTCCAATGCCACATCACCTGGAACTCTGTCAGTAAGTGCCAGAACAGTATTCCATAAGGTCTTCTGGTACTGTACTGCATAAGCCATATAGTTTGCTTGTCTCACCAGGAGTGAGGCAGCCAGATACCCTTTCTTCCCCATCCCATCAATTTTTCCTGGAATCTGCATCAGGAGGGTGGGATGAAATAGGCATTCTGGTTTTGTCACAAGCTGCTGCCTGAACTAATCCCTCATCATCTGGATAGTGAAACAAAAATGCAACAGTTGACCTGTCCAGATGATATTGCTTATCAACTTTTCTGTCCACCCCTAGGATAGTAGTAGGGTTTTTTAAAATGTGCATCACTGCTTTCCTCAGGGATTTATGCATGTGGAGCATCAAACATTTTGTTGGTGCTAATCCCATCATCTCTAGGAAGTCAGCTTCCTCTCCATCCTCTTCAGTCTCTTGAAGAGGGAGATTCAATGTTTCTATCATTTGCTTTACAAATGAGTAGTGTGATGTATAATCTGCTGGACCAATAGGTGGGAAACCGAAGTTCTGTTCAGGGGATACCTCAGGTTCAATGGGGTCTCCTTCTTCCTCCTCCTCCTCTTCTTCCTATGGATTGTAATAGACGTACATTAGTTCCTGACCCCCTGGAACCGGGGTAGGAACCGGAGGACCAGGTGCTGGAACTGGTACTACAGCCTGCAAAACCTGCAAAGCCTTAGCAATGTCCTCAGCAGAGGACTCAGGTGTCTTGTCTGCTGAGAGCTACTTGGCCTTCTCGGCCGGAGGTGCAGCGACATGCTTCTCTATGTTTTTTTCTTAGTAGGAACCAGTTCACTGGTCGGTTCCACAGGCCTTTTAATTTTACCAGTGTCAGTTTTTTTTCTGTGGATTTTGGGTCCACTGATTCTTTTGGCCTGTCTTTATTCTTTTCAGAAGAGGGGGTAGACGGGACATCCTCAGAAGAGGTTGTAGAAGTAGCCATCTCTTCTAATTTTTTTAAACCTCTTGCAGTGTCAGTGGCTCAGCCGGTAGATCAGAAGGCTGTGTGTGGGTTCTATCCCCACACCAGGCACTTGGGTTAAATCCCAATACTGACACTGTAATGCAGCATGGTGGGGGGGCTGCACTCCTGAGGTGGCGTCCTTCGGATGAGACGTTAAACCGAGGTCCCATCTGCCTGTTCTGGTGGTAGTTCTAGTGGATGTTAAAGATCCCATGGCACTTCTCGAAAAGAGTAGGGGAATTTTATCGAAAATTGGTCTTCTTTACAATCAAATACAATGTTCATAACATATGCAAAGGAGAAAAAAAATAGCTCAATCATCATACAAAGCATTAATAAGACAACAAAAAATGATTAATCAATAAAGAAAGGAAAACTGAAACAAAAAAATGTAGACACCATTATACATCATAATACAGCTGTCTCAAAACCAAGAGTCACAATTAATCCACAGATGTTTAACTTTTTTTCAGGAGAAAAGTGTAAGGTATCCAACTGCATTGTCTTACTAATTGCCTTATGAATGTTAAGAAGTTTTAAATAAGAAATAGTCCTTTGCTGTAAGACCCACATGCAGCATGCCTGCCAAATAAAATATCTACTAATGACAAGTGCGATGTATAGTGTATCAGCATGGTATTTACCAAAAGAGCCATCCATTGGCCCAAACAGCAATGTCTGATCATCAATGTTTGAAAACAGAGGTTCTTTCCAAGCTTCAGCAAGAAGATTCCAAAATGGTGTAATGTACTTACAATCCAAAAACAGATGTGTTTCTAACGTCTGTCCACAGATGTCTCTGGGGCAGTATCTTTCTGCTGTTTGTGTTTGTTGTTGCCTTTAACATTTAATCTGCCATAATTACATAACCACGTACAGTTCTATGCAAAGGGGGGATTCTTGGATTAGATAGTTGATTAATAACTACTTGTTTATGGATTGCTGGACAACAAGGAAAATCTATGTCAGACTGACATTCGAATTGTAGAATTAACCTATAAATGGATTTTCTGTCTAACGTCTGAAGATGCGTAGGGGTCAGGCCCCATTTCATGACCATTTGTATGCTATCTAGCCCATATCATGGGAGCACTTTAAGCCTACTCAGGAGCCTGGGCCTGTTTTCCTTCCAAGATGGAAGGCTGGGTTGGAGCCATGCCATGCTGCCATGACCATACCTCTCCAAGTATGAACTACAGGTTTCAAGGCAAGACTAATATTGTAGGAAAAGAATAAGCTCATATAAAAGGCCACAGGGTGTATCATGCCTGCCCCTCCCTTAGCTATGGGAAGATAAGTGAATTCCCTTTTCACAGGGTTCAGTCAAGAGCCCCAAAAGGCTCGAAAAATATATTAAATAGCCCTGTTATAACCCCCTGAGGGGGAAGGAACACATAACTTTTAAATACAAAAATATAGGAACTAGGAGTGTTTTAATCAAAACAACTCCTCTCTCTTTTTTTTTTTTGAGAGCTGTTGTCCCTGCCAACTACCCACCAACCTATTTGCCCGATCTATCCCTTTTTCCCAAATAAGTGTGGAAATGTCACCAGGACCAAATTCAGTATCTAAAATTGTTATTGGGTCTTTAGATACTCGAATCCCAGCCGACTGACCTAGGGGTGGAAGGGAGGTGGTCCCAAGGGTTACCCCTTTGCATTTCTCAATGTTAATTTTAAAGCCTGACAGATCAGAGAATCGGTGTAATACATCTGATAGTACATCAGGCAAAACGGTTGGGGCTAAAGTATAACTCCCTCCCTAGCTCCTGCTCAGGAAACCTTCTTCTATATGCGGATGATGTTCTCCTTTATGCTCCAGCCCTGACCCACTGCAACTCCACCAAACCCTTCAGACCTCCTTAAGTGAAGGTGAACGGCAGTTCACTGCACAGCGCCTCATATTGAACTACAAGAAGACCAAGTTCATGATTTTCACCCACCCCCAGAATTCTACAAAGGAGCTTTGCCCCCAGGTCCTAACTGCTGACCTAACCCCTCTCAAACAAGTGGAAACCTTCAAATATCTAGGAATCATCCTGGACCCGGCCCTCAATTTCCACCAACACATACACCACCTGTCCACTGCCCTCAATGTCCGCCTTGGCCTGCTCTACCAGTTTAAACATTGTCTTACCAAAGATGCCCTCAGACTTGCAGTCTCATCCTCTATCCTCTCCTTCCTCGACTACGGCATACTCATATATAGCGCTGCCTCCACATCCGCCATCAATAGGCTACGTCCCTCTCTCAACAAAACCTGCCACCTTGTCCTGGACTGCGACCGCCTTACTCATACCTGCTCACTTTATAACTCCACTAACTGGCTTAACTTAGATAATAGAATCCAGTTCCACACCTGTCTCATGGTCAAAAAAAAAAAATCACCCAACCCCCCAGCCTCACCTCCCTAATCTATCCGGCCGCAGACCCTAAAATAACTTGTAGCTCCGCAAGAAGCTGTTCACTGTTCCCCGATGCCAAACCTCCCTATTTCAAAGGTCCTTCAGTTTTAAGGCCCCCTCATGGATGAATGGCCTACCCAGCTCCATCACAAACGAAAACTCTATCGGCCTCTTCAAAAAACAAGAGTTATCTCCAGTCCTCAAACTACTCCAACTGCTATTAAACCTGTTTCTCGATCCTCCCCCACAATGACAATGGCCTCTGACTGGCTTACCCCCCCCCCCAAATCTTCCTATATATTTATTCTGTGCCACCCTAAGTTTCACTGGTCCTGTTTGCGAGCCTTACATTGTACTTTTACCACATATACAGTTTATTTTGTACCATTACCATGTATCTAGCTGTTCTGTTTCATGCAATGTATGTTTACTCTATTACTGTACTGTCCAATACTTGTGACGTGGAACCTTTGTAAACGAGTCTCTGACTCAGAGGTATTTTCCAAATCCTGAATAAATAAAAAATAAATACATAAAAACCAAATCATCTGCATAAGCCAATACTTTCAGTGGGGGAGAATCAGAAATAACTAATATCCCTTCTATATCATTATTGATAACATACGAATTAGGATGTCTATTACAAAAGTGTATAGCAACGGACTTAGTGGACACCCTTGTCTTACCCCTTTGCAAACCTTAATCCTTCTACCATACCACCCATTTACATTTGGAGAAATGGATGCCCCTTTATACATATGACTTAGCCATGACACAAAAGTGTCGGGAATACCAAAGGCTCGCAAGCCAGAAAACTGAAATTTATGGGAAAGCCTATCAAAGGCTTTCGCCTGGTCTAAACTTAGCACAACCCCTGGAGATGGTCAGACCCACCTCTGTGAAAGAGTTCCCTCAACAGTATAAGACTGTCCTGTTGCCGCCTACCTGGGATGGCACAAGACTGGGAGGGGCTAACAAGATAATGGGCTACTCTGGTCAAATGGGCTAGTAATATCTTACTCAGAATTTTTAACTCAGTGTTAAGTAGGCTAAGGGTCGCCAATTACCAGTAACATTCATAGGCCCTTTTTTTTTTTTACAGCTGTGGGCAGAGCCTGCAGACGTTTTGCAAGTACAAAAGTAGTGCTGTCATGTTTTCTGTCCATGGAACTGACTGAAGGTGTAAATAGTCTCTTCCACCTTACCTTCCTCCAAGCAATGTTTTCCACCCTCAAATAAATACACGTTCATGTTAGTCAATGGTTGTAGGGTACTATTTTCTTTCTTAAATGGGTGGTACAAGAACTGGAACCTGAGTAGTGGGAGGCAGCATTAGTGTTTTTTTTTTTTTTTTAGTAAGATCCACCTCCGCTTCCACACCAAACTTTTTCTGATTCATGTAGGAGGGGCATGAGATAGCTCTATCATGCTGTAACAAGACACACTAGTTTGGGACCTTGCCAACCAATAGACATGCCTGTGCAGTGGAGAACAGAACAGAAGATATTTAATCATTCAAACTGACGTAAAAATCCTTTGGAACAGATGATTATCAGAGCCACCTGGGGCCTCAGAAGGAGACCTAGACACACATTCTAGGTTACAGTAACAGCCACATATTTTTCTTAAACATTTTATATATGTATAGTTTATACATAATTTGTCTTTAGTAGTTTCAAAACTTTGAAAGCATTGGTGTTAGTAATGCATTTAGAAATACAATTTTTAATTGTCTTTACAGTTAAACATGCAGTTTCATGTCAGGGCATATTTGTTGGGGTAGTTCAAATTATTTTAAACATGGGCACAGTACTTGGTAAATACAGACTTTACTTATTTGGTATTACTTGGTATGAAAGAACAGAAGAAGGCCAGAGCCCATCGAGTCTGTTCCCCACACTATGTGGGACATTATTTATCTATTATCCCTCAACCAAACATCTAATTTGTTTTTAAAGACAGTGGCACTAGTTGCCTCTACCAATTTTTGTGGGAAGGTGTTCCATACAATGGATGCTCTTATTGGAAAAAAGTTTCCCCTTTTGCTGGTTTTATAAGTTTTTACTTCAAGCTGTTTATTATGCAGTCTCGGAACAAGTCTCCTTTTGGTGAGTGTTAGACCACATTTTTCCATTAGATCTGGTGAATTTATTAAATTAAAAACCATAAGCATATTACCTTTCCTTCAGCTATAGAGCCCCAACCTGGTTTAACTCTCTCCCTGCCACCATCACCAATGCCATCACCATCTCCACATTCAAAACCGCACTTCGGAACCACATCTTCAGCACTCGTAACTGCTCCTGTCTCTGAACATAGCCTCCACCTCCTTTTCTTTTGACAATGCCCCCGGCAGCTCTCCACCCAACCATCCCTCCACCACTTCCCTGTACACCATGCCTAGGTTTAACCTGGCCAGTGCCAGTTGTTTCAATGTTTATCTACCAGAATGCTCACTTGATACCGACTTGTTTAATACCTGTTATCGATTACATGTACCCTGTACCTGTACCCAATTGTATCTGTCTGTACCAACTGTATCTGTCTGACCACAATGTGACGTGGCACCTCTGGTGAATGCCTATTGATTTTTGGCAAATCTTTGCTATGTAACCGAAACGCAATATATGTCTTTATGTGATGAAGTACCTTTGTAAACGAGCCTCTGGCTCAAAGGTTGTAAACTGATTCTTAAATAAATAAATAAATACCTCTTAATCTTCTAGTTTGAAGAGAGAAGATACCAGTAGCTTTTAATCTGTTCTGATAATCCAAGTTTGTTAATCTTGGAATCATTCCAGTTACTCTCCTTTGAACCTGTTCAAGAATTGCTATGTCTTTTTTTTGGTTTGGATTCCAGAAAGGGGAGCCATAGTCTAGATACGGTCTAATGTATGCCCTATACAATGGAATAAGGCATTGTTCAGTACGATTAACAAAAGTGCGTTTTATTTGCCTCAAAAGTCTGTTGGTCATGCAAGCAGTTCTAACACAGTGATCATCTGATGTAAGTTTATTATTAACATATATCCCTAAATCTTTTTCACAATTTGATGAGTGAAGTGGTAGTCCATTTATATAATATATCGTTTTTGGACTATTTACACTGAAATGCACTACTAAACGTTTATCTTGATTAAACTGCATATGGTTTTCATTTGCCCAGAGTGTTAATTTTTCCAAATCCTTCTTTAATGCAGAAATATTTTCTTGATTATTAACCTTGCCCCCCCCCCCCCAAATTTAGTATCATCTGCAAATTTAACCATGAAGTTATTTGGCCCTGTTTGTAAATCACTGATAAAGAGATTAAACAATGTTGGTCCCAAGACCGACCCCTGTAGTACACCACTTGTCATGCTACCCGAATCAGACAAGATATCATTAATTCTGACTCTCTGAGAACGATTTGTCAACCAGTGTAAAGTCCAGTTGACAATATCAGGTCACAAACCTAGATTGTGCAATTTAGTAACGAGTTTTTCATGTGAGACTTTATCGAAAGCTCTACTAAAGTCCAAAAGAATTACATCAGTAGGGATACCCACATCTAGTAAAGTACTTATATTATTGTAAAAAGATATCAGATTGGTGGTGCAGGAATACTTGGGAGTAAACCCATGCTGATTTAAATCATAAATTCCTAATTTTTTACAATCTTGATCTATTAGAGACTTCATTACTCGTTCCATTAATTTACCAGCCACTGATGTCAGGCTAATTGGACGATAATTTTGCACAGAACCTCTATTGCCTTTTTTAAATATGGGAGTAACTATTGTTGAACGCCAATCATCTGGTACCTTGCTTTCTTGTAAGGATTTGTTGAAGATAATTGACAAAGATATAGAAATATTTATAGAAGTTTCGATCAGAAACCATGGATGAATACTGTCTGGGCCCGGACTAGTATTTTTTTTTTAGTTTTTTGATAGCCTGTATAATGTCAGTTGGGTAGAACCTATGATAATCTACGTGGTGAACATTAAATGTACTAATAGGTGATTTTTGAGAGAAGATAGAACAAAAGTACTTATTAAAGAGATTCAAGGTTTCTATATCAGATAGAGAAGAGCCATTGGTTATAATGGGATCAATGGTCCTTGATACACCTGTTTTACTATTTATATAGGAGAAAAGAGATTTGTGACAGTCTTTTGTATGAGCTAGTTTAAATTCTAGCTTATTTTTTGCCAATTTTATAGAATTTTTTAAGTTTTTAAGTTTTTCACAGATAGTCTGTATTTATGTAATAGAGTAGTTTTAAATGGAACAGGATTATTCTTAAGTTTCCTAAAAAGTTTATTTTTTATTTTAATCTGATTTTTAATTGTCTTGTTGAACCAAGGGGGAATTTTTCCTTTATTATTAAATTTCCTCTTAGATGGAATAAAGGTATTTCCAAATAATGTACAATGTTTTTAAAAAGTCCCAAGCTTTGTTGTGTTGTACAATTAAGAATATTAGATTCCAGTTTATGTTTTGTAAGTATTCATTGATTTTAGAAAATGTGCTTTATTATAATTTTTTGTATAGTATAACTTCCTTTGTGTAGTTTTAAACTGTTGAATTTCAAAAAGAATAGATGAATGATCACTGGTCCCAAGTGGATCCCAAATTTGTAAATTGCTAATTTGTTGCTCTATGTTAGTAAATAATAGATCCAAAATATTAGGACCTCGAGTGGGTTCAGTAACAAGTTGTTCTAATCCAGTACCAACTACCAATCTATTAGTCCTTTTTCGGCATAGGACTGTCCTGAGAATAAGTCCCAGTTAATATGAGGGAGGTTAAAGCGATTTACCAAGTTTACCTAAGTGAACTCATCATCTGCTTGCTAACTGCATATATAACTGAATCACTATGCATTTTGTTACATGCACTACTAATTTTAGCAAAATAAAACCATTTTTCTTGATCGCAAACCAGAAAGTGTCATTTTGTGTATTGGCACCTGTATCTGTTGACCTTTGCACTCATTTGCTTTGCAACGACACCTCAGGGAATCTGCGCTCCGCATTAATTGCTTAAAGCGACTTGCCAACTTTCCCCCATCAGATGTTTTCAGGTCACCATCTCTCCGTGGAGTGCATACAGTCATTTTCACCCTAGAGATAAATATTTATTTTCTAAATACGCAATTTTATTTCGTTTTTCCATGCCGCGGTTGTCTTGGCCACTTTTTTTTCTTTGTCTCGGTCACAGAATTTAGTACGGCAGTGTCTACTCCAAACAGTTCCTTTGCTGGATCCGATGATGATGGCGATATGCTGTCCTGTGGACAGTGATTTTTTGGACAGTGACAATGTGTCCGAATTTGACTTTAGCTGCATAATGGACCCATACAGGGACGATCCCTTTGCCAGCAGCGAGAGCAATGCAGGCAGCACATCAGGCAGCAGCAGTCCCGATCCATTCCAATACGGCGGCGACTGCAGAATCAGTAACACCATTTGATAATTTATCATTTTTTTGTTTGGTGGTGCCATGATGTGGCCGTCTGTGCCGTATTTCATTTGAGTATTTCAAAACCTTGCTACTGACTAATTTCTTTTCCTCCCACCATCGATGTGCCCCATCAAATTGTACCTTGGGTTCTCTTTCGTGTGTGTGTGTGTGTTCTTTCACTATCTGAACGAGTACTTGGCTGTTACTGCTTGATCCAGAAAGCACTGCTCTGTATGCGACTGATCGAACCTATGTGATGGGGTCACAGTTGGTCCATCTAGATGCAGGTGACTGCTTTTTGTGCCTCTCAGATCTATGATGAACTGTAAAGTTAGACTTTACATACATAATATGGGACAGCTGTACAGTGAGGCGGAACAGGCAGGTGAGAACAGAATTATGTTCCAAGTCCAAAGCCGCACCTGGCTTGTTTGGGCTTTTCTGTGCTGGGTACTAGTGACCATCCACCCTGGGATTTTGTGGTCGCTTAGTATGGACCACATGATGCGATTAGTAGCAGGCACCAGTTGTCTACCAGCATCGCTGATGGATGTATGCAGTTCCAGTCTATCCTTTTCCTATTGCCGATGGTGTCCCCTATTGCTTTTGCCTGTATGTGTGTTGGTTTCGGGTTTTTTTGGGGGGAGGGGGGTTGGTGGGTGACTGCATATGCCCTGACACATCGGGAGATAATCGCAACTGGCACTGCGTCTGTTGCTTATGCTTAGTAGCACATACAGTGATGCTGATATCCAAAACTATTAATAAAAACTGGCTGTGTCTTTCACTCTACGTTGGCCCATGTCACTTTCCATTTAGGTGGGGGGGGGCAATGGGTGGTGGGTAGCATTGTGGTCTGTATTATCTGCATAATCTGCTCATGTCATATTGGCTTTATTTATGCTCATATCCGCTAACACATACAGTACTACATGCAATTATAGAAGATTACTGTGTTATTTTGTTTTTTTCACTTGATTGGTTGCCATTCTATATGATGATGTCTGTCTCTTTCTCCTGACTTTTGTTTGTGTTTCTGTCCTTATATGGGGGGGGGGAGAGGCTGCCATCGATACTCATATGGCACTGTATACATAAAGGTGGCATCAGTTGACAGGGGGGGTTATGCACTGCCATCTCATGATGTCATACTGTGGATGTGCAGCTACCCCGTGAAACATCTAATACTACATTGTAAGTAGTTCATCTCAATAGTCCCAGACACACTCATCTCAGCTTCATTCTGCCCATACCCAGGAGCACATACTGAGATATATTATTGATGATTGCTCTATGATCATTTTTTTTTTTCTGTTTCAGCCCCTCGGCTCCCTATACAGCTCACGAATTTAAGTATTCAGCACTGTAGTTTCATGCAGTTTAATTTTGGGTCTGGACTGAACTAAATACCAGTGCTCCCATTCGACTGAGTCCTGAAACAATAAATGAAAGGGATGAAAAGGGCATGGAGTCAGGCGCAGTGGGAACGGACTCCTCGATTGCCACTACAAGATGCAGATGCATTCGCAATGCATCTGCATGAGTTTCGAACAAAGAAAAAAAAGTGGCCAAGACAACCACAGAGTGGAAAAACTAAATAAAATTGCGTATTTAGAAAATAAATATTTATCTCTAGGGCGAAAATGACTGTATGCACTCCATGGAGAGATGGTGACCTGAAAACATCTGATGGGGGAAAGTTGGCAAGTCGCTTTAAAGTCACCAAATATTACAGTATCTTGAGATTCTGAAAAATGTCTCATTTCTTTAAACATATCAGTTGTGTAATCTGAATTTGCAGATGGAGGTCGATAGATGTTACCAACAGTTATATAGGACTGCTCCTTCAATAAGATTTTAACCCATATACTTTCCAAAGGAAAGGGAGAACACACTTCAAAAGAAGGAATATCATTTCGTATGTACATACAAACTCCACCGCCTTGCTTATCTAATCTGTTTTTATGATATAACTTGTAACCTGGAATTTCTCTGGACCAAATTGAGGATGCGTCCCACCAAGTTTCAGTTACTCCCACCACACCTATATTTAAAGTTTTACATCTGGCTTTGAGTTCTGCTAATTTGAGTTGGTTTAAAGATCTTGCATTCAAAGCCAGGAATTTACATTTAGTTGTAATAATATTTTGGTAAATATTCAGAGACTTGGGAATAGACCCATTCTTCCCCATTGTTTTTAGTTTAAACAATGATTTATGATTTTAGTGATACTTTTCCCCATAAGTGTACTACCCCTACGACTGAGATGTAAACCGTCCCAGCAAACAAGGAAGAACGATCTGAAAATGATTCCCAGTGGGTAATACAGGGTATATTCTGCTTAAAACACCACTTTCTCAGCCATTCATTTAGGGCTTTGATTTTCTGCGTCATGGTAGATGTTGCTCTCGGGACAGGTAGAATTTCAGATATACATACACAGCATCCCCTATCAAGTAACAGGTTACATAACGCCACATAGTCCTGTTGTAACTGATTAAATGGGGTGTTGTTTATATCATTAACACCGGGCATGTATGATAACCAGTGGATTTTCCCCCGCATTTTGTAAAATTTTAGGCATCACGGAGGCAATGTCAGATACCCTGGCCCCATGTAAGCTAGAACAAGTGCGGTTGCTCTTGTCACTATTGCATACCGCCCTGTCAATGTGCTTATTGATTGAATCTTCCAGGACTAACACTTGTTTTGAGACAGTAGGGGTACAAGAATCAGAAACAGGTGAGTGTTTAACACACTCTGGAGTGATTAACTTAATAGGTATTGATTTGGGTAGCTTGAGACTTACTAAGACAAATATTCATGGGCATTAACTCCTGATTGAAAAGTGTTTTTAACCCATTATTATCAACAGAGGGTGATGCACAGGATAAATCATGTAGCACTTCATTATTTGATACAGTCAATTGCTCAAACCTATTACAAGTTTCAATAGGTGCACTATTTGATGATAAAGTGTATTTTTTCTTTCAAGTTTGAGAAGTCTGCATTATATATGTGTAACCGTGTTGTAAATGGTTAAGTAGGCAGTGGTTTAAGGCTCTGAGCTGCAAACCTGGAGACCTGGGTTTGACTCCCACAGCCCCTACTTGCATACTGTGTGACCCTGCTCAAATCACTTAACTTCCTTGTGCTCCCAAGTCACACCTGCAAACAAGCTTTCAGCTTAGTGTCTCTCTCCTGGTAAAAAAAAAAAAAGTGCCTAGAATTATTTTTTTAATATAGTTGAGTTTATATGTGGTAAGTAGGTAGGGTATGATGTTTTGAATGTGGCAGTAGGATTTAGCATGTGCACTGCTTTAAAATAATTTCACAGTATTTTATACTTTCTTAAAAAGAAACTCCACATTTGTGTGGGGGCTGTGGGATTCAAACTTAGATCTCCAGATTTGCAGAGAAGAGCCTTAAACTATACTGCCTCCCTAGTTATGGCAGTCATCTGTTTTATGGTTCATGGTGTTGGTGTAGTAAGCATGCTAACATACAAAAATGCCAGCAGAATAGGCCTAGCGGGCTTTCGTGTCTGCTCATTTGGTCAGTCCCCACCCTGGGAGCTGACCTTGCTGGCCCACCACCCCCGGCCTCTCGGGCTTCTCCCTTCCAAGTCCAGGGGAGAGCCAGCTAACTGGGGTTGCTGTAAGACAACAGCTACTAAATAGCACTAATTCACTATTTTTACTTTCTGTGTGTGTCAGGGCTAGCTAGCAGGAGTGTTTCAATTTTAAAACTTCTAATTTTATCAAACTATACACAAGCATAAAAGCACAGAAACTGCCCAGATCATCAATGCTATAATTAATACACACTCTAGCTGTTTTCTTACAGAAACCCCACTCAGTTAGATTTCAAGTATTTGCTAAGCTGTAAATGCAGATATCAGCATTCTATAAGCAGTTAGTGCTAATTAGCTCTGTAAGAAAAGTTTCATTTTTCTGTAGGAGCTGTGGAATTCAAACCCAGATCTCCAGATTTGCAATTAAAGGAGTAGTCCACCCAGAATTTGCAAAAAACATATGTTATGCCGAATGTTTTGCTATGTATGTTAAGTCCTAGTGTGTCCTTCCCCTTGTCTGCTATTAGGAGTTTTTCCTAAATTAGCCTGCTAGCTGTACAGTAGTTTTATGACCCCTGGGGATCTCCATCACAGATATGTTTATTGGCTTTCTTTCTCCTACGATGCACCCCATCTCATGTGACAATGATGTAGCCAGGCCCTTAGATTTAGCATGTGCACTACTTTAAAATCAGTTTAAAATCAGTTCACAACAACCGAGCATTGTGTTCTTATCCAGGGAGCAAGCTAACTGGGGTTTCTGTAAAATAGCTACTAAATAGCTCTAATTCACTGTTTTTGTTTTCTGTGTGCATCAGGTCTAGCTAGCAGGAGTATTTTAATTTTAAAATTTTAAATTTTATCAAACTATACATAACCAAAAAAGCACAGAAACTGCCCAGATCATCAATGCTATAAAATGCTGTAATTAATAGACTCTAGCTGTTTTCTTACAGAAACCCCACTTCAGTTAGATTTCAAGTATTTGCTAAATTGTAAATGTAGGTATCAGCATTCTGTTAGTAGTTAGTGCTGCTTGTGGTCTGTGACAAGATCCCTCTTTTTTTTTTTTTTTTTAACAAATGAAGTGTATGGTAGGAAGCTGCAGCCTAGAAAAAGCAAAATACTTTAAAGTCAGCTTTTCTCCTGCCTGTGGTATGGCATGAAAGTAATAGGATGACAGTGACTATTCCAGCTACACATTTGATTCCATTTTACAATGGTTCACTGCACTACACATTTAGAGCCAGATATTCAAAACATTGCACCAGGCAAAAACCATTTGCACGGGATTAGCGCAGGTTTGTTATATTCAAACGGCCAAATAGCGCGAGCAAACTGCATTAGCACCAGGCAAAATCATAATGTATGCAAGGGGAAAACTGAGGGGGGATGTACATAAATACAGGCGAATGCTATTTTCAGCGACTAGCGCTGCACAAAGTGGTTTTGCGCGACTTAGCACAACACTTAGCGAGGTGCACATTACCGCCCAGGAAAAGGTAGTCTTAACCCTGGGCAATCAGCTCTGTGTGACATTTTGGCTTTGTGCGGTGTTTGTGCGGCTTTGTGCTGCTTTTGCGTGGCTTTGCACGACCCTAACAAATAAATATGACACATAGACAAAGCCAGTCATAGAGGAAACATGCTGCTCACTGATGGCATCACAATGATGCCATCATCTGCCACCAGTCCCAGCTATGCCAGGCAGTAAGTGGTAACCCTGCCGCCAGTGGACAGCACGGCAGTGTGGCCATACAGCACACACCTGTGGACCACTCTTCTGTGGACACCAACAGATGCCAGCATACACATGCAGCACTGTGGGCATGGAGGATGTTGAGGGGAGAGTGTACAGGTGGCCAGGCTGTGCCACAGACCAGGTGTGGCCACAAGGCTGGGACATATCATGCAGTGCACATGGGCCAGTACTGGGAATACCCCAACACCAGTGTGCCTTTCTGATAATATATGCCCCCCCGGCCACATACCGCACAGCTGTACAACTGCCACAGCACGCAAAGTCGGACATGTATATGTCACTGTGAGCAACCCATGCCAGAGGTGCAGCATCTGTGAGTCACACAACCATGTAACAGTAATGTCCACTGTCAGCAAACGCCCACATGTTGGGCCTGTCACTGTGTATAGTGCAGTCATCAGCACTGCCCTACACACCATAGGCAGTGCTGTGTCCACACACTACTGACCCCCTTGCTACTGTAGTGTCTGCTGTGTACTGTAGCACGACCTACAGTGTGACAGTTGCATGCAGCACCACCATCATCTGTACCTATGTTGTGTTGTTCCAGTACAGCTGCAGTCAGCAGCTCATGTAAAAGTAGTGTTCAAAACTGTATAATATTCCCCTGAACTGTTTGCGCAGCACTAACACATTTGCATGGGTTTAGCGCAGGGCTAAACCGTTAGCCCGGTGCAAACTGCATGCAAATCAGGGCATAATGAGATGCTAATCTGGATGTCTGCCCAGGGATTACCTAAGTAGGCTCATTTGCATGTCACTTTTGAATATGGGAAAGTTTAGCGCCGGGGAAATGTGTAGCCCTGCGCTAAACTCGCGCAAACAGTTCGGGGAATATTATACAGTTTTGAACACTGTACTTTCACATGCGCTGCTGCCTGCAGCTGTACTTGGTCCACACATTTGCTGGCACATACATTGGCCACATAATTCACCTCTACTTACCTTCACATCGCTGTGTACTGTGTTGCTGTTGTGGTTTGCACTTCCTGGTTGCTAGATTCAGAGCTGTCTTATTCCAGGGCTAAGTTTGCCCTGCACTCCCAGCCCAGTTTGCCAGGCCTCATTTCCATGCTATATTCAGAAGCTATTTGCCCAGGGCTATTCCTTTTGAATATAGCTTGCTTTGTGCTCCGGGCTAAGTTTGTCCGCCAGGCAGTGTTAATTTAGCCCCGGGGCAAAGTTTTGAATATCTGACCCTCAGTGTATCAAACTTTTTCAAATAATAAAACAAATATTCTCTAAACGAAATAACTCACACATACATATTTTTATACTTTATTAAAAAGACACTTCACATTTGTAACAAAAAAACAAATGAAAGTCATGTTACAGAGCAAAATCAACCCTAACTCCCAGTTCCTTCTAGTAGAATGATGATACCTACATTTATGGTTTAGCAAATACTTAAGAGCGGAGTAGATGTTCTGTAAGAAAACAGCTACAGTCTTTACTAATTATTGCATTGATAATCTGGGGCAATTTCTATGCTTTTTATTGTTGTGTGTAGTTTGATAAAATAACATTTTAAAATGAAAACACCTACTACTGCTAGCTAGACCTGACACACACCGAAAACACAAATAAAGAATTTGAGCTATTTAGCTGCTGTTTTCTGTGCAAATGCTAAATTTAAGGGCCTGGCTAAATCACTGTCACATGAGATGAGGGTGCACCGTAGGAAAAAGAAAGCCAATAAACCTGATTGTGATGGAGATCCCCAAGGGTCGTAAAACTACCACACAGCTAGCAGGCTAATATAGCAAAAATACAGGTTACTCACCTGTAACAGGAGTTTTAGGAATGGTATAAGTTGTTCATCCACACTATCTGGCAGGTTCCTTGCCGCTTTAAATCTTGCCGGAAGGTCTTCAAGCTGGCTCTCCCACCCACCCACCCGGTGGTAAAACTCTCAGCTCTGCCCCATGACGCCAGATCTAGCCCACTGGAAGCCAGGTGGCTTAAAGGCCAAGCTGGGAGGTTATGGGTCAGGGATGAACAACATATACCATTCCTAGAACCCTGTTACAAGTGAGTAACCTGTATTTCTAGGGACATGGATATGTTGTTCATCCACACTATCTGGCAGACTCCTAGCAGTTCTCCGGGAGGAGGGAGGAAAGCACACCCCTACTTAGGAATAAAGACTGAGAACCGAGGCCACAACCAGCATCCCGGCATGACCCAAGGCGACATGGTAGGGGTAAAACGGCATGTGCCGACTCGGTAGAGCCCCTGCAGATATCCTGGATAGGGACATCCCTGGAAGCAGCCACCGATGCAGCGGAAGGGCGGGTAAAATGAGCACTTATCCCTCTGGGAGGCTCCATGCCCACCCACCTATAGCAGAGATCTATGCAGGAGGTGACCCACCCGCTCATCGTCCGCCTGGCTGCAGGTCTGCCAGGTACGGCTTCAGCGTAGATGACAAACAGCTGGCGAACCTCTCCCGAACTTCGGCCCTACGCTCCCTGAGAAGGCGAGCGCTCAACTAGGGTCCAATGGAGCCTATATGCGGCCTCCGAGGTGTGAATGGGAGAGAACACCGGCAGAGTCAACACCCGGTTAGGGTGAAGCTCCGACACCACCTTCGGAAGGAACTTCGGGTGGGGTGCAGGACAACCTAGTCCCTGTGGAAGACCAGATAAGGAGACTCGAAGGAAGCGCCTGGAGCTCTCCCATCCTTCTGGTTGACGTGGTAGTCACCGAGAAGGTGTTCTTCCACAACAGGTGGGAGAATCGCACCTGTGCATAGGTTCGAATGGCTTGCCCGTGAGCTAAGCCCTATACCAGCAGTAGATCCCACGGAGGTGGAGATTCTCTCCCCAGAGGGGAAGCGTGATCAAGGCCTAGGAAGCGCCAGACCACCTTTCCTGTGTCACCGACTGCCTTCCGGCCCGCGCCCGGAGGACAGAGGTGGCTGTCAGGAGCACCTTAAGGATCGTCGACCGAAGCCCTTGCTGAAGAAGAAGAAAAGGAACGGACCACAGGAAGTCCGGAATGCTCGCTGAGGAATAGGAGAAGGGACCAGGCCCTATCCTAACACCAAATGGAGAACTCTTCCATTTGAAGGCGTAGCATTATCCAGTCGACTCCTGGTGGGACGCCTCGACAACGTTGAGGTCCTCGCCGGAAGACCCAAGGCCTGGCAACTAGCCGCACAGGAACCAGGCTGCCAGGTGCAGGGACTGAAGGTCCGGATGGAAAACCTTCCCCTGATAATAGAAATCAGGTCCGGGCGGGCTGGGAGCCGCCTCGGGAGCCTGGGGCTGGGGCTGAGACTGAGGAGAGCTGGATACCAGAGCTGGCGGAACCAGTCTGGGGCTACCAGAATCACCTGCGCCTAGTCCCTCCTCGCCTTGCCTGTGGACCAAGGGAAATGGGGGAAAGGCGTAGAAGAGGCCTGGGGTCCGCGGCCTCAAAGGCATCCCCTACAGCGAGCCCTGCTGAGGGGGGCCAGCAAGAAACAGTCTCGGCTCCGCATTCTCCCTGGAGAGAAAAAGGTCCGCCCGAGGCGTGACCCAGTGGGAGAAAGATCTTGTGCTGCCTCCGGCAGTGGACACCACTCATGAGGCGCAGCCCTTATCCGGCTTAGGGCATCGGCCAGGGTGATGGAGGCTCCTGCCACCAAAATGGCTAGGAAACCACCTCCAGGCTGCGCACGAGACCACACGCAGAGAACCTCCTCACGTAACAGCAAGGGGCGCGCCCGGCCCTGGCGGGTTAGGTAGCACATGGTCGTGGTATTGTCCGCCTGGACGTGAACCACTTGACCCCGCACAAATGGAGCGAAAAAGGTGTGAGCTAAGTGGACCGCATGAAGCTCCAGCAGGCTGAAATGGCATCAGGACTCCCGAGGGGACCAGAGGCAGTGCACTCTGCGCTGCCCTTGATGGGCACCCCAACCCATCAGAGATGCTTCGGTCGAAGAAGACCGTAGACTCGGGGCGGACGAACAGGATGCCCTCCTGCAGATGTGCTGGAATGGTCCGCCATAGGAGAGCGTTCTACATCCCCTGGGTTACTGTCACGGGCTGGTCCAAGGACCGCAGCATTGTGACTGCTGGCTGGCCAGCCCCCATTGAAGGGGGACGCATGTACCAACAGGCCCAATCAGACCATGCTGGTGCAGGCCGCCACGAGGCCCAGGAAGTGCAGGAAGTCCCGGGCAGGGCGTGATTGCCCAATCAAACATGATTAGGTAAAGGAGGAAGAACCTCGGCCCTGTCCACCGGGAGTCGAGCTCTGTCCCGATGAAGGATCACCCGCTTTGGCACAAGTTCCTACTTGGCTCCATTGGAGAGGAGACCGGTCTGAGAGCAACCTAGAGGGCCCAAACTCCGGACCGCTCCACCTCCGCTCTGGAGGGGTTGCAGCCAGCCCGCCGTCCGGGCAGCGGTGCCCCCGGACCCTTCAGCGCCACAGGAACGCTGCTGGGAGAGGCCAAAGGGTATGGCCTGGAACTCGAAAAGAGATCCCGCACTCTGAAGCGGAGGAGTCTCTAAAGAAACGGACGGAACTAATGTGAAGAAAATGTCCTGGAGGTCCAGGGAACAGTCACCCGCCTGGTTCCAAGGATGGGTTATCTGAGTCAGACAGACCATCCAGAAAGACCGAGACCCTAAGAAGTTGTTCAGGTCGAGCGGGTTGAGAATGGGGCGCCAGCCCCCCGTCCGTTTGGGGACCAGGAAAAAATGACACAAACCCCGGGTCTGGAGAAGGATCCACACCTTCCTGATCTCCCCTAATTTGAGGAGCAGGAAAAAGTCGGCTCGGTAGGCCAACAGCCAAGCTGCAGACCCCGTAGCCCCCCCGAGGGGCGACGGCTCAAAGGGGTGGGACCTGCTCGAACTCCAGAGGCAGGACCTTCCCTAGCACCTCCAACACCTAGCGGCCCGTGGTGATAGCGGACCAGGCGGAGGAGGTGGCGGAGCTGTCCCCCCACGAGGGGACCCGGGTAGGCATGACAAGGCCGGGGGTGACGCCCTGCAGCCTGTCACTGAGCAGGCTTGGAGGAGGGACTGGCCGAGGAAGCCTCTGAGCCTTTACCTCCTTGCTTCCCTTTAGAGGAAGTTGCTGGCTTGGGGTCGAGATGCCCAGAGCAAGCCTGCTGGCCCTCAAGTTGGTGTTGAAGGGCCAATCGTGTTGCAGGGACCGAGGGACAAAGGGGCTTACGCAAAGGTTGCCAGTGGCCCTTGTCCCTCCGGGTGGGGGTGACCGAGTCCGGAGTGGCATCAGACTTCTCGGTCCCCTGGAGGTGTCCCTCCACTCCAGGGCCAAAGAGGTCAGTTCCCAAGAAGGGGATGTCCGCCAACTTGTGCTGGGTATCTGGCGAGAAAGTGGATATCCTCAGCCGCGCCCGGTGGCGCATGGCCACTGCGGCCGCTACTGACCTGGCACAGGAGTCACCTATGTCCAGAGCAATCTGAAGCTGCTGCTTCGCCACCGCCCTACCCTGGTCCCATATCCGCTGGACCGTGGTCCGCAGATCGGCCGGGAGATGAGGGAGCACCTCATCCAGGGAGCCCAAGAGGGTGTGGGTGAAATGTGCCATCAGTGCGGCCGAGCTGGCCTGTCGGAGGCCTAGGGAGGAGGCGGCGTAAACCTTGCGCCCGACATAGTCCATCCTTTTGGACTCCTTGTTGGGGGGCCTATCCACATCCCGAGGGTTTACCGAACGCTGGAAGACGTTATCGGTAACTAACCCCCTCAGCGGAGGGGTGCTCCGGAAAACCAGGCAAAGAGCCAATAGGGACAGCATACTTCCTGGCCATCCTGGCCGAGGGCGCAGGACAGGAAGTAGGCCTCTGCCAAAGCTCCAAGGCTGGGCCGACAATGGCCTCAGCCACCAGGAAGGCCTCCGAGGGTGAACCCCCTCAGTCTAGGATCTCCGTCAGGGGATAATAGGCCCGCTTAGACATGGGTTCAAGCTGCATCCCGGTGAATTCCGAGATGAGCCGAAGCAGACCCAGGAAGGACAATGGGCAGTCGTCCAAAGACCGGCCCGGGGAGGACTCCGGGCCCTCCCTCCTGGGGAACAGGGAGGAGCCATCGCCAGACCCGAAAGGTCTGCAAAGAGCTGCCTCAGGCCTGAGCTTCTCCTCACCCGCCGAGGGCGGGTGGGAATGAGGGTGACCGACAACCTGCGGGACAGGCCGTGACCCGACCGAGGTTCCACCGCAGTTGGTGGGGCAGCAAGATTTGGTCGAACAACCGGCCCAGAAATGGGCACCTCGATTGCGACGAGCGGTTGCGTCGGCCGCTCCAGCGGCAGCTGCTTAATAGACAGGGAATGAATTGGAGTCAATTGATTCCCAGACAACAGCAACTGCTGCCACATAAACTCCTCATAACGTCGATGCCATCTGCGTCGAAGCCTCTCCTCATCCGAGGAGGAAGACGAGGAGCATTGGTGTTGCCACTTAACTCGGTGCCCCGACCGAGACCGCCGAAGGCGGGAGCGGCTTGACCGAGAAGAGGACAGAGACCGAAACTCAGATCCTTGGCGAAACCGAGGGTGGGTCTGGGAAGGGGCGGGGGACACCCGCTCTTCCCTCAGCTCGGACATATTGGCTGAGGATTGCCGCCCCGGAGGCGCAGGCAGAACCTCGGCCTCCGCCGGGGAAACCGGCGAAGGGTTGACGGCTCTGGCAGTAGACTGCCCGGGTGACGGGTCGAGGGAGCCCCCGACAACGTCAACGGGAGTCTTGGCCGGAAGGTCTGACGGGGACACCGTGAAGCCAACGGCCTGAGCCGCAACTCTGACCGAAGTCAAGGTCATGGACTGGGAAGGGAACTCTCCGCCTCCCACAGACGCCGACGGTGGGACTTACCCTGCGACCCCCTGGACCTGGGTCGAGAGGCAGATCCCGATGGCACCTCCCCTTTCGAGGAGAGGGACTGTCGAAGCTCCCTGAACGAAGCCGAATGAGAGGAACTCAAAGAGAGCGGGATAAATGCCGCGACTGAGGAGGGAGATGCAGCCTAGGCTGCCGTCTCCTCCAGGGAGGAAGAAAGATCGAGCTGCTCAGCCGAGACAGCAGACGCAGACACCGCCTGACGAGCCTCTAAAGATTTTACCGGCACAAAAAAATCCTCGGGGCGCCCAAGCCTAAATCGGGCCGCATGATCCTCCAGGGCGTTGGACGAAAGGGCGCAGCACAGTTCGCAAACTTGCGGGTCATGGTCCAAGTCGAGGCAGTATATACACGTGGAGTGCGGATCAGACCTGGAGGAATTCCACCCGCCAGGGTGCCTCCGAGAGCCGGGGAACGAATTGTCCATCGCAGCCACGAGGGAAAAGAAGACCGAAGCTTAGAAAACTTCAAAACTAAATTCGGACGAACCGAAGAATAAGGATCCAGTCAAAAACGCAGAGCGCTAAGGAGGGAACCTGAGCTTCCAAGCGGTAAGGAAGATCTGGCGTCATGGGGCGGAGCCGAGAGTTTTACCACCCGGGTGGGTGGGAGGAGCCAGCTTGAAGACCTTCCGGCAATATTTAAAGCGGCAAGGAACCTGCCAGATAGTGTGGATGAACAACATATCCATGTCCCTAGAAACTTCTAATCGCAGACAGAGGGAAGGACACACTAGGATTTAACATACATATCAAAACACTCTGCAATTCTGGGTGGACTACTCCTTTAAGAGCCTTAAACCACTCTACTATACTGCCTCCCTAGTTACGGCAGTCATCTGTTCTATGGTTCGTGATGTTGGTGTAGTAAGCAAATCAACATACTAATATACAAAAATGCCAGTAGACTAGGAATAGTGGGCTTTCGTGTCTGCTCATTTGGTCATTCCCCACTCTGGGAGCTGACCCCACCCTCTCGGGCTTCTCCGTTCCCAGTCCAGGGTATTCCCACTTCATTGGACTTTGCTTCCACAACCCTTCCCCAGTGCCTGTTCCATCCCCTCTTGAACCTCTCCACAGTCTCTGCCTCCACCAGTCCCATGGGCAGCGCATTCTATGGTTCTACCACCTTCTCACTGAAGCAGCATCTCCACCTTTCTCCCGAGAACCCCCCCCACCAGCTTCCACCCATGCACTCTAGTTGCCCCCCCTTCATCCAGACACCATGACTTTACACCCCTGTTTACCCCTTCATGTACTTGAAGACCCCTATTATGTCCCCCCGTCCCTTCTCTCTTCCAACGTGTATATATTCAGCTCTTCGAGCCTCTCCCCTTAGGTCCTCTACCCAAAGCCCCAGATAATTTTGGTTGCCTTTCTCTGGACCCTCTCCAGGAGTTCAATGTCCCTCTTTGAGTGTGGCCTCCAAAACTGCATGTAGTACTCAAGCTGTGGCCTCACCAAGCAGTTATACAGAGGGAGTATCACTTCCCTCCTTCTGGAGTGATTCCCCATAGTGATGCCTCTCAGCATCGTGGCCTTAGCCGCTGCCCTCCTACAAGTCTCTGAGTTGTTCATCTTGACATCCACCACCACCCCAGGTCCCCCTCAGCCATGTAGTCACAGCAGCAGTACACTGCATAGCAGAAATAAAATGTAAATAAACAGGTCATGCAACAGATGTGCCGTGCAGTTACTGAAGCAAGAAATGTATAGCTGTCATTTTTCACATCCTGTTCAAAATGTGTTTCTGCACCTATGGTGCCAAATGGCAGAGTCGCTGTGCAAAATCTTTCAGCTAACAAACTGATAGTGTCACTATTCATGCGGTTGGGTCACAAAACGCCCATGCTGAAAACTTGGCGTGAAAATACCAAGAAACACCCAGGGCATTAGTGTTTCTGACCATAACACCCTGCACTGTAGGGACTGACAAATATCAGGGTGTGACTTGGGATTGTCAACAGTAAAGCTCATGCCTTTCCACCCCCAACCCCACCCTGCAGCCAGTGACAGGTATCGAGGTGTGCCTTTGACTCTTCGGCTCCAAAGTTAACTCCATTCTCTTATGCTGTACCCATTTCAGCATATTTCTGTATGGAATGGGGTGAGTGTAAAATGTAACTGTGCATATTTGTACTCCACTTCTGCACAGACCTCATACTTTCCTAATATTCCCACTATCACACGCATAACTACCTTGCCCTCATCAAAAGCGCCCCCCTCTGAAAGTTAATATCACATTTTCTCTAACAGTCCATCATCATTACACCTGACTTCCTGACATCAACACATTGCTTAAATATAACTTAGACCGCCTCATGGACAAAAACCTTGTTTCTCTTAAAAAAAAACAAAAAAAAACAAATGTGTAAATAACCCAAGGATGAATATATGCCAGCCATTACTTTTTCATGTACTGCCACCTTCTGTACCATCAAGGGGATTTGCATATTTTTCTCTTGATGCTTTGCATTATTGGGATATGTGCAATTGTGTTTTCTTTAAAATTTGTCTGTCTGGCCAGTATCATCTGGGATAACACATACATCAGTGGCATTTACTCTGGGGTTCCTTTGTAAGCTTCTGATTCCTTCCATTAATATGTACACCTCCATATATTTTCCTAATAATGTGTATGCCTTCCTTAGAACAGAAACCAAAACAAATCTTATTACTTACAAATCATTGTGCTGTTTTTTCATACCTCAACAATTTCAAACAAATTCACTAACTTCATTATGCAGCCGTGGTGGAGCTGACCAGAGTTTGTTATATATTAGTACTAGTATGGCTTCCTGCATGGATGAGGCAGAATTGGAAGACTTCAGTATATAGTTGAAAAGGATCTCTAAGACAAGGGCTAATTCTTCACGAAAAACTTTATAGAACCCAGATCCCAGTCCATCAGATCCTGGGGCTGAGTTAGATGTTAACTGTAAGATGGCCATAGTGACCTCCTTCAGGGTCATATCCAAAGCAGACACCTGTGCTAAACCTAGAGAGGCAAACAACCCCTGGGGATCAAAGTCTTGGGGGGGGGGGGCGGTGACCGAACAAACCTTCTATGTAGGTTTCCACTACACCCAAAATTTCCTGAGGGGAATGTACCAATTGCCCAGAGGGGGGAGTAAGCTCAGTAATGAGCCTGTTTTCCACCCTAGTTTTACTCTCTTTATAGTGGTCTAAAGATTTCTGACGTACCTGTGTACCGAATCTAAGCTCTTGGCTAAGAGATTTTAGCATACAGTAATTGTACTGGATTTCAGCCATCTGCTTTTTAGTGTTACGGATGACCAGGCTATAGTCATGTGTAGTTAACTCAGCTTGAGAAATGAGATGCTGTAAGTGACGGCATAACTGCAAATAATGCAAGTAATCCTTATTTGCGACATAATGGGCCCTCTGGTGAAACAAACTCTGCCATGCCCATTTAGTGTCCTCCCACCAATCTAAAATGCTGTCATAAAATTCAGAGACCAAAAGCCTAGTCGCCCAATCCTGTGACCACATTTTTTTTCATTTTGGGATCTTCCATCAGGGATTCATTCAGTCTCCACTTGTTTTTCTTACATGGGGGCAGTGTCCCATGTGACCTGTATTCTAATGGCAACATGATCTGAAAACTCACTGGGATGTGTGGAGATATTCAGAACATTCAGCACAGAGGAATTAAAAATGAAATCTATTCGGGTCTTTAGAGGGCCTCTAAAGTACGTGTAACCTCCTGACTGCTGAAGTTTCCTGTAGGCATCATCAACCAGAACAGCAGTGTTAACAATTTGTTGTAAAGTGGAGGAGTCACAAAATATCTTTGAGGTCTGCAGACCTCTACCTGATTTGGATACCCACAATTAAAGTCCCCCAGCCATACCAGTAGTCTGGATGCATGGAGAAAAGGCTGGACTTCGTTAAACAATGCCACTCTCTGTGCTTTCATTTGGGGGCATAAATGGCTATGAGCCGGAATCTTTTGGAGAAGAAAGAAATATCAAGAAGTAAAGCTCTACCCGGATGAATGTCAACTAATTTGGAGACTTTAAGGAAAGGACTGGAGAGGAGGATACGTACCCCATCACAGCTATCAGTACCTGTGGACCAAAAGGATGGACCCGAGGTCCAAGCTCTATTGGATTGCTGGAGTTCAAAATGGGTTTTCAATCGGGTATCCTGTATACAGGTAATGTCACTATGTAAGTTGTGTAAAGAAAACAGGGCACCTAAATGCTTTCTTTCATTCCTGATACTATTTATATTAAGAGTGGAAATTATAAGAGTGTACATTTTAGAATAGGGAGAATGAAGGGGTCATCGCTACAACTAAGATGTGCCAGGCTAAGGTGTTTTGGAGGTTCAACATTGTCTCGTCCTTTTGCTATAGAATCCCCCACCCCACCCACCCTCAGTATCTGTTATGGAGTTTATGAAGATGCATCTGTTCCCTCACCTACAGAATCCCCTTCAGTCCCCTTTGAGGTGAAAAGAGCATATACTTGTTCCCTAGCTTCACTGGGGCAGTGGATGATTCAAGTCTAACACCGGCTATTTTAGTTGTTTGGGGAACTGCCTTTCCTTGTCTTGTTCATTTTTTTGGGTTACTGTTTTAAAGGGAAGTTCATTTTCTCGGTGGAGGGGGGGAGGCATTTCTGTCTCAGGCCCGACAACATCCACATTCTGCACCAGGGCTTCAGTTTCACTATTCCTAGATTCAAGTACTGGGTCGGGGAGAATCAGCTGTGGGTCCCCTACCTCCTAGTCAGGTGTGACTATGGTCTGGGGGGTGGTCCAATTGTTCAGGGTTAGAACTGGCCTGAGTGTTTGCTTGAACTACTATTCGTTTGGCCTGGGGATGCTGAGCCACATTAATTAAACCCTCATGAGAAGGGCAGGCCTCTCTATTACGTGATGTCCTTGGGCAACGACCACAGACATGCCCAGTTCATTCACAAAGGTTACACTTGAAAAGATTTAAACAAGCAGATGCCAAGTGACCATATTCCAAGCAGTGGCTACAGCGAGAGGTCTCACAGGCAGAACGCAGGTGTGCTCTACAGCCACATTTAAAACAAGACCTGGGGTGTCCACTGTGAAATACAGAACCTCTATCTTTCCCTAAGTAAAAAGAACTAGGGAGGTGAACTGGGCCAGAGTTGGTGGAAAAGAGTCTGACTCATATTTTCCAGCCCATATCCCGTATCTGCTCGCTATCAAGTGTAGGCGTTGGTTTTCCCATAATCTCACACTTTTGCCTCAACTAAAAGAGTCTGTCTCCTACGTTGACACCCTCGTTTGTAAACATAACAGTGATGTGTTTAACTTGGTTTGGATAAGGGAATGGCATGAAAGGGAATCCAAACGGAATTATTCTGTAAAGACTGATACTGGGCCCAAAAATGGTCCAGACTGGAGACATTCTTAAAACTAACATCGTAGTTCCCATTTCCCAAACTGATTAGTGCAAAAATATCACGGAAAATAATTTCATCTAATTTTTTAACAGATTTCTAACCACGTGGATTCTGTCTGGGTGTTTTTCTAATCCCCCATTATACAACAATCTGACTGTGTTGCGTCTAGGGGCAGGTTCGCCCTTATTTGCAAACAGGTCAGAAAGTTTAAACACAGAAAAGGGGAAATTGTTTAACCAGGAAACGCACACTAAGCAGAAGCTTGTTTCCAGGTGCGACCTGGGAGCACAAGGAAGTTAAGTGACTTGCTCAGGGTCACACAGTATGCAAGTGGGGGCTGTGGGATTCAAACCCAGCTCTCCAGGTTTGCAGCTCAGAGCCTTAAACCAGTACGCTATACTGCCTCCTAGGCTCTAGAGAAGGTGCACCTTGTTGATTTTGCAATGAAGCTATACTAGGCCACAGATGAAGAGGTTCCTCATTGTCTTGGGTTACAGTAGTAGGAGTAAGTACAGTAGACACGTCAACGTTATTTAAATCAATAGTACAATTTCCAGAAACAACATCTGAATTCTCCCAATTATTAGATAAATTAGAAAAGTTACCCTGGGGTGCGCTGGTGCTCTGTTCACGTCTGCTGGTGGTGGCCACTGTAGTCGAAGAGGCTGCTAATATCCTGCAGTAGGAAGGGTCTGCCAAGTCCGGGGTCCATTGTCCCGATTGCCCCTGGATCCAGCTGGCATCCCCTAGTGCATGTATCAGGGACCAATTCCCCAATCCAATTTCAATGTTCTGAGGAGCATGAGACTTAAACGATGTCAGCTCCAATCTACTGTTTTTCGGCTGTCCAAAAAGAAAAAGTATCTTCCTCAGCACCAGAGGAGGCCAGACATGGCCTAGGATTGTTGTCATGTGGATGGGCCTGTCTCCCGGCCCAGAGACATAGCTTCCCAGTCTTCCCCTTGGGGAGGGTAGAAGAAGGAACAGATTCCGAGTGAGGTGGCTGTTGGCACACAGAAGTTACTCAGTCATTACTGCCAGCCACAGGCGCTGCATTGCCCGGACTTGACACTCTGTCAGCAGTTGCAGAGAGGGGCCCCACAACTACAGCAGGAAACTATGACTCACCCTCAGCATGACTCAGCGGTGGTTTGACAGAAACATCCTGGGAACCGACAGCCGCTTGCGAGGTTAGTTCAAGGAGCTCTGCATCCAATCCCTGGGCTTTTGCAAGATATTTTTCTTTTTCAGCCTGTAGATTCTTTAATCTTTCAGCAGGGTCCCGTGAGAGGCCAAGGCAAAGTTTTCCGTTTTGCACTGTACTGAACTAGTATCAGGACGTAAACAGGGCTCAAGAGAAGTAGCATTAGCACTTCCATAGTTTTCCATGTCATCCTCGGAAAAATCAGCCGCAACAAGTGCCAAATATACGGCCTCCTGAGTGGAAAGGGCAGGCCTTTTCCCCTGCTACCTCGACATCCATTCTCTCCACTGGGTCTTCCAGAGTGGCCATCTTCGACAGACAGCCAAGAGATCCCCCTACTAATTTTGTACCACCTTATAATGAAACTGTAAGAAACATAGAAACATAGAATTTGACAGCAGATAAGGACCGCTTGGCCCACCTAGTCTGCCCATTTTCCTACCCAACAAATAAGCTGCAGATCCTAGTTAACCAACAGCTTACTTCCTCCTACCCCCCACTAGGACTGCCTTATGTCTGTCCCATGCATTCTTGAATTCCCCCACTGTTCTTGACTCCACGACCTCCTCAGGGAGGCTGTTCCTTGCATCCACAACCCTCTCTGTGAAAAAATACTTCCTCACATTACCTCTGAGCCGTCCCCCCTCTATCTTCAAATTGTGCCCCCTTGTTCTTGCACATCTCATTCTCTGAAAGATGCTACCCTCTTGGACTTTGTTGATTCCCTTGAGGTACTTGAAAGTTTCTATCATGTCCCCTCTCTCCCTTCTTTCCTCAAGGGTATACATATTAAATATTAAGAGTAAGAGTTTTTGAACGTGCCTGTGAAAAATCATTTAAGCAGATGTTTACAAATACTAAAAAAGCAGGATATGTAAATATTAGTTCTGATGAAGCTGCTGCTTTAAAAAGTTTGGGACAAAATAAGTTAATTACTATCAAACCAGCAGATAAGGGCAGCTCCATAGTTGTTATATCTACAGATTAATATATTGGTGAGGTACAGAGACAGTTAAAAGATGCAGAATTTTATGTTAAGTTGGTAACTGATCCTACAAAAAAATTTAAAAGGTGAAAATATGTTTCTTTATGAAGCATTGTTGTCTGGGATCATTTCTAAGGAGAAATGGGGCTTTCTAACTGTGAATCATCCTATATGAGCTTGCCTGTATATTCTTCCCAAAATACATAAAGATCTGTGTGCTCCACCTGGTAGACCTATTGTATCCGGGAGTGGTAGCTTGACAGAACCACTCTCTCAATGTGTGGATGCGTATATACAGGGTTATGTTTCAAGACTACCCTCATTTATTAGAGATACTACACAGATGCTGGAGGTTCTGGACAATATGCAGGCCGAACCAGGGTGGTTTTTGGTGTCTATGGATATCAAGTCCCTTTACACTAATATACCACATGTAAGGGGCCTAGAGGCATTGGATTATTGGTTGGGACTAGATGGTGCTATCAGTGAGCAAAAAAAGCAATTTCTATTGACTTGTGTCGAACATATTCTGAGTAAGAATTGTTTTTGTTTCAGGATGAAACATTTTACAACTTAGGACGGCTAGTGGGGCAACTTTGCCCCTAACTATGCCAACCTCTATTTGGGGCTTTGGGAAAAAGTAATAGTCTATGACGCTGATGCCAATCCTTTTTACAATAGGATTGACATTTGGCGTCGTTTTATTGACTATATATTTTTGGTGTGGAAGGGCACTTTGGCAGAATTGGGAACATTTGTAAGTTATCTAGAAAATAGCAACCTAAATCTTAAATTTTCAGTGCAAAGTGATTTAGATTCAGTTTCATTTTTGGATCTGAAAATAACCATGAACATGGATGGGGCATTCAGAACAAATCCATTTAGGAAAAATACAAATAGAAATTCACTACTGCATGCCTCAAGTTGTCATCCACGCCATATGGTTGATAATATACCCAAAGCCCAGATGATGAGAGCACGTTAGAAATTGCTCAGAAGATGTTGATTTTGTAGTTAATGGCATGGATATGTATGCAAGATTCATTGCACGTGGTTATAATTCCACATTGGTTGAGCAGGCATACCTGGAAACTCTGGAGATTCCCAGGGCGAGTTTATTTGATAATAAAAAACATCTGAACGATCCACTTAGGGCAAATTTTGTAACTAACTATACCATACATGCCAGTATGATACAGCAAATAGTACTAACTGGCAACTAACTGGAAAGTGAACCTACCCTTTCTGAAATAACACAATCAAAACCGAGAATGGTGTATCGTAGGGGCCCAAACTTAAAAGACAAGTTGGTCCACAGCTTCCAGGAGTACAATGCTGAGAATGTGGAAGGTATCAGTACATGGTTAGCCCCCTCCCTATGGGCAATTTCAGATGTGGTAATTGAAAATTATGTCCATATATTAAGCACACGGACACTTTCACTACATGCAATAATGACAAATTGTTCAAGATGAAGTCATTTTTGAATTGCAGTACTGAGCAGATAGTGTATTTGGCAACATGTGATTGTAGTGATTTTTATGTGGGCAAAACTATTAGACCTATGAAAATACGTATGGGGGACATCTGAGATGCATAAGAGAGGGGGATATGAGAAATGCTTTGGCTAGCCATGTACAAACTAAAGGCAATATTAATGGACCACACAATTTTCAATTCTGTGCAATTGAAAAAGTTAAAGTGGGCCCAAGGGGTGGCAATTTGAATGAAAAATTGCTACGGAGGGAATCTTTTTGGATTTTTATTCTGGGAGCTTTGGAGCCAACAGGACTGAATGACCGCATAGAACTCATGCCATGTATACATAAACAATAGATGTAATATATTGCTATTGCTTTGGGAAAAATGCTGTGTTCTCATGTTTTTCTAATTTATTATTTGTTTTTTTCTTTTTAGGGTTGTTTAATGTTACCTGATGATTACTGGTCTATGTAATTACATTTTGGAAGTTGGATGCACATTCCATGCCTATGTGATGATAAATTAACCATTATCAGGTTTTTTTATGTTAATTACTTACCTGTTCTTTTGTTCTGTTACCCTATGTTATGATTGAGTGGTTTGAAATCAGTTTACCTAAAGACCTTTTGTTAAAAAGAAATTCTTTTAAGATATATTTAAAAAGCACTAAAATTTCATATAGTAATTATAATTGCATATAAAATTTGTATAGTTAGGCTTGCTATATTTGATAGGTGCTTTTTATGGTATATGTTTATGGTGAATTTATATTCAATATTAAGTTAATACTGTCACTTTAAATTTAAGGTGTGTTCTGTGTACTTAAGGCTCTTTCATTAGATGCAAAGTTAGCCTCCTGATGACGCATATGTTGCGAAACCGGTAGAGGTTCAGTGAACCAGGTGCTGTTGGTGGTGTTTGGCGTTTGCCGTTTTTTACAATCCTTTTTTTCAATAAATGCTGCATATTGGTCCAGTGCTGTGTGGTGCAGATATTTGTTTGTTACATGTTTATGTTATATTCCGTACACTGACCCCTTAGAGCGGTTTTGTTTCTCTGCTGAATTTCCCTGGTTCCCTGGCCAAATTTCCTGCCATTCACTAAAAAAAAATACCACCAATAGCATAATCTGGTTCAAGGTCAGTTGGCATTCATCTGTATCCCCCTCCCCCCAAGTCGTGCCTGAAAATAGGCAGAATATGTCTAGTGCACCTACCTGATCAACAAAAATTAAATAAATAAAAATAAATAAGAGTTTTGGGAAAAGGTCTTGCAGATAGCACAATCAGAAAAAAAATGACCAGTTCTTAAGCAGAAAATACAGAGGTCGTGCCTGTCTGCTTTAGCCACTATCTGACCACAACTACTACAGTTTTTAAAACCAGTGGGTCCCGTCTTTTTTTTAAGTTTTTGAACCTCTGACATTAGTAAGATTTTAAACCACTTACTGCACAAAGCGATTGGTTCCTACAACGTTCTTGCACCCAGTAAGCAGAGATGGCTGCCAAGTGCACCTTAAGGTTCATCGACCAAAGCCCTTGCTGAGAAAGGGACCATAGGTAGTCCAAAATGCTAGCCATTGGGCAGGATGAGGAGTCCAACCCTTTGCCCTGACACCAAATGGAGAATCTCTTCCATTTAAAGGCATAACATTTTCTGGTCGACTCCTTACGGGACGCCTCAACGATGTTGAGGACCTCGTCGAAAAGACCCAAGGCCTGGAACTCTAGCCGTTCAGGAACCAGGCCGTCAGGTGCAGGGATTGAAGGTCTGGATGGAGTACCTTCCCGTTGTTGACAGAGAGCAGGTCCGGATGAGCTGGAAGCCGCCTTGGGAGCCTGGAGCTGAGGCTGAGGAGATCTGGATACCAGAACTGGCGAGGCCAGCCTGGGGCTACCAGAATCACCTGCGCCTTGTCTCTCCTCGGCTTAAGAAGCACCTTGTGCATCAAAGGAAATGGAGGGAAGGCGTAGCAGAGGCCTGGGGTCCACGGCCTCAAGAAGGCATCACCCTGCAGTGAGCCCTGCTTGGGGGGGGTGAGCGTGGAACAGCCTCAGCTTCACATTCTCCCTGGAGACAAACAGGTCCATCTGAGGCGTGCCCCAGAGGGAGAACAGGTCTTGCACTACCTCCAGCAGGAGAGGCCACTCGTGAGATGCATCGTCTATCTGGCTGAGGGCATTGGCCAGACTGTTCGAGGGTCCTGCCACATGGATGGCTAGGAGATCCGCCTCCAGGCTGAGCACGAGAGACCATATGCGAAGAGCCTCCTTGCACAGAGGCAAGAAGTGCATCCCGCCCTGTTGGTTGAGATAGTACATGGTTGTGGTGTTGGTGGTTAGGGCCAGCCGGAGCGCTCGGAGCTCCAGCAGGCTGATGTGGCATCGGGACTCCTGAAGGGACCAGAGACCGTGGGCCCTGTGCTCCCCGAGATGGGCACCCCAACCCAACAGAGAGGCGTCGGTCATCAAGATGACCGTCGGCTCGGGGCGGACAAACGGGATACCCTCCTGCAGATAAGCTGGGACGAGCCACCACTGAAGGCCATCCCACATCTCCTGTGTCACGGAGACTGGCTGGTCTAGAAGACCTGAGTGTTGAGACCAATGGCGGGCCAGGGCCCACTGCAGGGGGGGGTGCATATGCCAGTGGATCCAACGGACCACACTGCTGCAGGCCGCCATGAGACCCAGAAGGCGCAGGAAGTCCCGGGCAGGGTGCAACTGCCCAACCAGAAATGACTGGGCAAAGGAGGAAAGGACCTCGTCGGCCCTATCCGCTGGGAGCCGGGCTCTGACTCAGATAGAGTCGAGCTCCGCCCCAATGAACTGGATCACCTGCGAAGGCACGAGTTCTGACTTGGCCTCATTGATAAGGAGGCCTAGTTGAGAGCAAACCCAGAGGGCCAGATCCCTGGACCGCTCTGCCTCCAACCTGGAAGGGGCTGCTATCAGCCAATCGTCCAGGTAAGGACAGACCCGGACCCCTCGGCACCGCAGGAATGCTGCCACCACTGCCATGTATTTGGTGAAGACCCTGGGAGCTGAAGAAAGGCCAAAGGATATAGCCCAGAACTTGAAGAGGTTCCCTTCTGCTCAAAAGCAGAGGAAAGGCTGATGAGACAGACGTATTGGAATGCGAAAGAACACGTCTGAAGATCCAGGAAGCAGAACCACATGCCCAGTTCCAGGGATGGTATGATCTGAGTCAGAGTGACCATCCGGCAGGTACGCGGCCTTAGGAACTTGTTCAGGTCATGTAGGTCAAGAATGGGGCGCCAGCCCCAAGTCTGTTTTGGAACCAGGAAATACCTGGACACAAACCCTGGGAAAGGAGGAGGATCCGCCACATTGCTGACTACTCCCTTGCGAAGGAGCAGAACTATGTCGTCTCGGACAGCCACCACGGAGGCTACAGATCCAGTAGCCCCCAGTGGGGCGCGGGCTCAAAAGGGAGGGACCTGCTCAAATTTCAGAGGCAGGCCCCTGCCGTCCACCTCCAGCACCCAGTGGTCCGTGGTGATAGCGGACCAGAAGGAAAGAAAGTGGCTGAGCCGCCCCTTCACAGTGGGACCCAGGGGAGGTGTGACGGGGATGGGGACAGCACCCCACAACCCGTCACTGGGCAGGCTTAGAGGAGGAGGAGGAACCGGTCGAGGGGCCGCCCGGACCCTTCCCCCAGGCTTCCTAACCGAGAAAGCGGTGGACTTGGCTTTGGAGTGCCAAGAATGAGCCTGCTGGCCCTGCTGCTGGTGCAGCTGGGTGGGTTTTGCCGCAGGAGTGGAGGGACGAAAGGGCTTACGCTGCTGTTGGCAGTCTTTGTCCCTCTGAGCAGATGTGACAGTGTCTAAGGGGGCATTAGACTTCTCGATGCGCTGGAGGTGACCCTCCACCCCCGGGCCGAACAGGTCAGTCCCTAGAAAGGGGACATCTGTTAGCTGGTGTTGGGTATCTGCCATGAAGGTTGAGATCCGCAAGCAAGCCCTACAGCGCATGGCCACTGCGGCTGCCACTGACTGGGCACAGGAGCCTCCAGTATCCAGAGCTATTTGTAGCTGCTGTTTAGCCACAGCTCTTCCCTGATCCCGAACCTGCTTGACCATGGTATGATGGTCAGCTGGGAGATGAGGGAGCACCTCATCCAGGGAGCCCAACAGGGTGTGAGAAAAGTGTGCCATCAGGACAGCTAAGCTAGCCTGATGAAGGCCTAAGGAGGCAGCAACGTATACCTTCCTCCCAGAGTAGTCCAGCTTTTTGTACTCCTTGTCTGGGGGCTTGTCCACATCCCTAGTGTTACCGGAGCACCGGAAGACACAGTTGGCCACCAACCCCTCAGCCGAGGGGTGCTCCGAGAAACTGGAGATGGAGCCGTTAAGGACCGCATACTTGCGGGCCATCCTGGCCAAAGGCACAGGACAAGAGGCCAGGCACTGCCAGAGCTCTAGAGCTGGACTCACAATGGCCTCGGCCACTGGGAAGGCCTCTGAGGGGGAATCCCCTTTGTCCAGAATCTCTGTGAGGGGATATCTGGCCCGTTTCTGCATGGGTTCGAGCGGCATCCCTGTGGATTCCGAGATGAGTTGAAGGATACCCAAGAACGAGGAGGGGGCCTTGTCCATGGACAGACACCCCAAGGATTCCAAGTAGACTGAACAAGAATACAACGAGGAGTCTTCAGACTCCGAAGAGTCCACATAGAGCTGCCGACCGCCTAAGCCACCCTCCATTCACCGAGGATGACTGGGGGTGAGGGTGACCAACAACCGATGGGTCAGTCCTTGAGCCGACCGAGAATCCTTGGTCGGAGCCCCAAAAATCAGCTGCGGAGCAGTGGTTCCACCACAATGGAAGAGGCAGCCGGTCTAAGCCGAGCAGTCGGAGCCGGAGCCAGGTCCTCGACCAAGGAACCGGGGGCCGGAGACTGCTTCGGCCATTCTGGCGACAGCCACGTAATCGCCGGTGAGGGAGTCGGAGTCGGCTTGTTGCCGGCTAAAGGAAATTGCTGCCATATAGATCCTCATAGCGCCGCAGTGTCGGGACCGGGACCGCCGACATCAGCGGGACTTACCCGAAGCGGAAGAGGACCGAGACCATCGGTGGGGCCGAGGAAGGAGCAGAGGAAAACCGCAACTCCTCGGTTCAAGGTCCTTGACCGGGGACTAGGCTCCAGGCTTGAGACAAATCCTCAGAGGGCACCGGGGGAACCGGTGTCTGAGAGTTGTCGGCCTCCTCGGTCGACAACCTGTCAGTGGGTTTGAGAAAAATCTTGGTCTCGTCAACAAGCGTCTCGGCCGGCTTGTCTGTCGGGGACTCCGAGAAACCAGCGGCCCAGGTCACAACCTCAACCGAAGTCGAGAGATGACGATCCAGGGAGCAAGACCGCTCCCGCGAACATCGACGCTGGGACTTACCTTTGTGGTCCTTCTTCTTCGACCAAGAGGTATGAGACCCAGAAGGACCCTCTCCCTTGGTAGAGAGGGACTGACAAAGTTCCCAAAAGGAAGCGGTACAGGAGGAGCCCAGGGAGAGTGGGATAAAGGCCGAGGAGGATGAAGCCGTGGCCTGGGCCGCCTCCTCCTCGAGGGCCGTAAGCTGTTCAAGCTGCTCCGCGGAGCCCGCTGCCAGACACTGCCCAACAGGCTTCCTTCAATTTAACAGGCAGGAACCGTTTCTCCGGGCACCCCAGTTGGAGTCCGGCAGCGCAGTCCTCAAGCACCGAGGGGGAGAAGGACAGACAGAGGCCACAAGCCTGCGAGTCATGGTTGAGTCCAAGGCAGTAAATGCACATGGCGTGAGGATCGGTGTGAGAAATCTTCTGCATGCAAGGGCACCAACAGAATCCGGAAACAAATTTAACATCCATCGCAGCCACAAGGCAGTCGAGCAAAGACCAAACTCAAGTGAACTTGAATACAAGTTTGGGAAAATGTGAAGATTTAGTATCTAGGCCTACAAAACGCAGAGCGCTAAGAAGGGAACCTGAGCTTCCAATCGGTAAGGAAGATCTGGCATCATGGAGCAGAGCCAAGGATTTTACCACCCGGGTGGGTGGGAGGAGCCAGATTGAAGACCTTCCGCCCCATCTTAAAGCAGCAAGGTACCTGCCAACATGTGTGGATTGAACAACATATCCACATCCCTAGAACAATCGGTTCCCTAAATATAAAACGGAACTGGGTGCTTAGCATTTCCCTGACAGGAAAACAACCTCAAATAAAGAAAACAAAAATAAAATCTACAAAGCTATACAGAACTCTAATGGAACTATAAATAAACAGTGAAATAAAGACAAAGTAAGAAATAAAGACTACAATAACAACAGTTTCCTGTGGTTCCACGGAACCGAAAAACTAATAAATCTAACCAAAATAACTACACTAAACGAAAACATGAGGGCAGCAATTTAAGAATAATAAAGTAAAAACAGTACTTATCAACCAAAACAAGTAATATTAGAAAGTTGAGGACAGCTCTCCGAGGCGTCTTAACTGGCAGGCGGAGTAAATAATATGAGCACTCAAGAGTGCAGCAGTTACTAAGGGCAGCAGTCTGAAATTGGCACGTGCCAATCAGAGTTCCATCATCTGCATAAATTTCATCTCTCCGTGGCAGTTCAACACTAAAGGCTGACTCCATTAGTTTAATCTTACTGTGTGATTCCTGGGGTTAGAAGGGTTTTTGTGACTGGTACCAGATTTGAAAGTGGATCCCTTCTCTGGGGCCAATGAGCTCTGAGATGATACTGTACATCTCTCATTTGGAATCTGGCGCCTGGCACTGCTGCTGTAGTGGAGGCCATATGGCCAAAAAGGCTGAGAAAACACCTTGCTGGCCTGGAAGTAGTGAGTTTGCTAGATTCTGAAGGTTTTGCAACCTTTCCTGAGGAAGAAAAGCTATTCCCTGTATGGTGTCCAGCTCTGCACCTGTGAACTCCAAGGACTGCATTGGCTGAGTTTGGTATTTCTGTTGATTTATGAGGAATCGTAGGACTCCAGAGTTCCCCGAGTGAGTTGAAGGTACTTTCTGACCTGTTGGGAAGAGATTCCTACAATCAGCCGGTCATCCAAGTAGGGGAAAACAAAGACTCCTTGCCTTCTGAGATGTGCCGAGACTACAGCTAGGCATTTTGTGAATACTCTTGGGGCCAAGGAGAGCCCAAAAGGGACAGATGAGAAATACAAGTTACTCACCTGTAACAGGAGTTCTAGGAATGGTATATGTTGTTCATCCACACTTATTGGCAGGTCCCTTGCCGCTTTAAATCTTGCCGGAAGGTCTTCAAGCTGGCTCCTCCCACCCACCCGGGTGGTAAAACTCTCGGCTCCGCCCCCGACGCCAGATCTAGCCCGCTGGAAGCCAGGTTGTGCGTCGGCCAGGAGGTCGGGATTGTGGTGGATGAACAATATATACCATTCCTAGAACCTGTTACAGGTGAGTAACCTGTATTTCTAGGGACATGGATATGTTGTTCATCCACACTTATTGGCAGACTCTAGCAGTTCTCCGGGAGGAGGGGAGGCAAGCGACACCTACTTAGGTAGAAAGACTGGAGAACTGAGGCCCGACCAGCACCCAGCGCGACCTAAGGTCGATGTGGAAGGGAACAGTAAAGCCTGCTTCCGGGCGAAGCCCTGCGGATATCCTGGACGAGAAGTCATGGAAGCAGCCACCGATGCAGTGAAGGACGGGTTAAAAAGCGCTTATCCCTCTGGAGGCTCCATGCCGCCCGCCTAAAGTGGAGACCTTGCAGGGGTGACCCGCCCGCTTGTCTTCCACTGGGCTGCAATCTGCCAGATGCGGCTTCAGCGAAGGTGATGAACAGCTGGCGAACCTCTCCCGAACTTTAGCTCTACGCGCTCACGAGGTGAGTGTTAAAACGGTTCCCACAGAACCTGAATACGGCCTCCAAGGTGTGAATGGGGATAAACCCCCGGCAGAGGCAATACCCCCGAAGGGAAGACTCCACCACCGCCTCCGGAGGAACTTCGGGTGGGGCGCAGGACAACCTAGTCCTGTGGAAGACCGGATAGGGAGGTTAAAGGAGCACCTGGAACTCTCCCTGCCTTCTGGATGGCAGAGTGGCCCCAAGAAGGTGTTCTTCCACAACAGGTGGGGGAAAACGCACCTGTGCAAAGGTTCGGATGGCTTGCTCATGAGCTAAGCCCATACCAGCAAGGATTCCACAGAAATGGGGATACTCTCCCAAAAGGGGAGGCGTGATCGAGGCCTAGAAGTGCCAGACCACCTTCTCTGTACCACCAGCTACCCTCCGGTCCACGCCCGGAAGACAGTGGTGACCCGCAGAAGCACCTAGAGGGTCGTCGACCGAAGCCCTGGTGTAAGGATGGACCACAAATGGTCCGGAATGCTTTGCCCAGGGACGGGGAAGGGCACGGCCCTATCCGATCGTCGGAAGAAGGAGAACTTCTCCCAAAGGACAAGTATCTTGGCCGACTTCTTAGCAGGACGCCTCGAAGGTCGAGGACCTTGCCGAAAGACCCTAGGCCTGGCCCCTAGCCGCACAGGGGACGGCCTACAGGTGCAGGGATTGAAGGTCCAGATGGATAACCTTCCCCTGAAAAGGAAAGACAGGACCGGCGGACTAGAGACCGTCTCGGGAGCCTGGGGCTGAGACTGAGGAGAGCTGGATACCAGCACTGGCAATCCAGTCTGGGCTACCAGCATCACCTGCGCCAAGTCCCTCCTCGCCTTGCCCGTAGGTCAAGGGAAATGGGGGAGAGGCACGGAGGGGCCCGGGGTCCGTGGCCCCGATGGCATCCCCTGCAGCAAGCCTTAATGAGGGGCGGGCAAAAAAACAGTCTCAGCCTGGTATTCTCCCCGGAGGGAAGAGGGAGAAGATCCTGTGCTACCCCCGGCAGGGGAGACACTCATGAGGTGCAGCCTATGCCCAGCTCAGGGCCGCAGCCAGGGAATTGGGCTCCTGTCATGAAATGACTAGGAAGCCTCGACTGCGCAACCGCCCAATGCGGAGAACCTCCTTGCACCGAGACAAGGGATAGATCGAACCTGGCGGAGTAGGTAGCACATGGTCTTGGAATAGTCCAACTTGGACTTAGACCGGTAGACCCCGTACAAGCGGAGCGAGCGGTGCCGGCTAATCGGACCGTCTGTCTCCAGCGAGCAGAAAGGACATCGGGACTCGCAAGAGGACCAGAGGCGACACACTCTGTATTCCCCAAGATGGGCACCCCACCCATCCGAGAAGCATCGGTCGAAGAAGACCGGCAACTCAGGGCGAACAAGCAGGATAGTCTCCTGCCGAAGGTAGAACGGTCCAAGGGAGCGTTCTCCTAACTCCTGGGCTGTAAGTCACGAACTGGTCCACGGGACGCAGCGTTGTGACTTCTGGCTGGCCCCTCCCACTAAGGGAAGGCCGCCCTGAGGCCCAGGAGGAGCAGGAGGTCCTGGCAGGACGTAATTTCCCAGCCAACCTGACCAGCAAAGGAGGAAGAACCTCGCCCTGTTCGCCCCCGGAGCTGAGCTCGGACTAAAAGTCGAGCTTAGTCCCGAAGAAGCTTCACCGCTAAGATATGAGTTCTCACTTGGCTCCCCAAATGGGAGACCAGTCTGCCTCCGGGTGGGTGATATCCGGACCCTTCCATGCCGCAGAGACAGCTGAGCAAGGAAGTGCTAGGAACTGTGGAAGCAGCTCCCCCAAGAAGAGGGTGGAGCCTCCCCAAAAACGGACGGAACAAGGAGTAGGTACATCCTGGAGACCAGGAAACAGCTACACGCCACGTTCTGAGGATGGGATGTCTGCAGAAGAGAGACCATCCAGGCGCAGGGAGGATGGGCGCAAGCCCTCGTCTGTGAGAGACCAGGAATACCTGGACGCAACCCAGGGTTGAATTGGGGGTCCACGGCCTTCCTGATCATCTCTAACTAGAGAGCCAGGCATGTCGGACGCACCGGCACGGGTAGTGAACTCAAAATTCCCGTGGGGCAACAGCTCAAAGGGGATCCGCTCGCAACTTGCGACAGGATCCACCCTAAATACCTCCAGAACGAAGGTGGAGCCGTCCCCCCACGGGAAAACCCGGGCTGGGACGACGGAGCCGGGGCAATGCCGCTTGCCCCGTCACTGAGCAGGCTTAGAGGGGGAAGGAGCCGAGGAGCCCCTCGGTTTCCTGCCTCTCTGCTTCCTTTTGGAGGAAGACGCTGGTTTGGCAACAGGCCGCCCAGCGCATGCCTGCTGGCCCTCATGCTGGGCCAGGGGGGCCCCAGGGCTCAGGGGGCAAAGGGGCTTACGCAAAGGCTGACAGCTGCCCTTGACCCCGCAGGCGAGAGTGACCGAGTCCGGAGTGGCATCAGACTTCTCGGGCCCATGGATGTATCCCTCCACTCCAGGGCCAAAAAGGTCAGTCTCCAAGAAGGGGATGTCCGCCAACTCGTGCTGGGTTTCCAAGGAGAAGGATGTTAACCTCAGCCACGCCCTGCGGCGCATGGCCACTGCGGCCGCCACCGATCTGGCACAGGAGTCGCCTAGATCCAGAGCCATCTGGAGCTGCTGCTTCACCACCGCCCTACCCTGGTCCCGCACCTGTCGAACCGTGGTCCGCAGGTCACCTGGGAGATGAGGGAGAACCTCGTCCAGGGAGCCCAAAAGGGTGTGGGAGAAATGTGCCATCAGTGCAACCGAGCTGGCCTGATGGAGGCCTAGGGAGGATGCAGTGTAAACCTTACGCCCGACATAGTCCATCCTTCTGGACTCCTTGTCGGGGGGTCTGTCCGCATCCCCAGCATTTCCAAGACATTGGAAAACGTCGTCGGTAATTACCCCTTCAGCCGAGGGGTGCTCCGAGAAACCGGGCAGAGAACCGACCGGGATAGGATACCTCCGAGCCACCCTGGCCGAAGGCGCAGGGCAAGAAGTAGGCCGCCGCCATAGCTCCAAGGCTGGGCCCACGATAGCCTCAGCCACTGGGAAGGCCTCCATGGAAGAACCCCTTTGATCCAGAATCTCCATAAGTGGGTAAGGAGCCCGATCGGAGACGGGCTTAAGCTGCATTCCAGTAAACTCCGAGATGAGCTGAAGTGGACCCTTCGAAGACGATGGGCTGTCGTCTAATGGATGTTCCTGGGAAGACCTGGGGTCCTCCCTGTCAGGAAACATGGCAGAGCCTGCTCCAGGCTCCGAAGGGTCTGCAAAAAGCTGCCGCAGGCCCGAGGCACTCTTCGTCCGCCGGGGGCGGGCAGGAGTGAGGGGACCAAGTGACCTGAAGGACAGGCCATGGTCCGGCCTGAACTCCGCCGAAGGCGGAGGGGCAGCGAGGGTCGAACGAGCAACTGGTCCTGGAGAAGGCTCCTCGACCGATTCGAACGGCTGCCAACCAAGCGGCGGCTGCTTGCTATCCGGAGAATGAATCGGGGTCGATTGAAACCCAGACAACTGCTGTCGCCACATAAGTTCCTCGTAACACCAACGCCAACGGCATCGAAACCGCTCCTCATCCAAGGAGGGGGACGGAAGAAAGCAAAGCCACTTAACCCGGTGCCCCGACCGAGAACGCCGAGATCAGCGTGGAGCGGCTAGACCGAGAGGTAGACCGAGACCCAAATCCTCGGGGTAACCGAGGGTGGGCCTGGGAAGAAGCGGGGGGCACCCGCTCCTCCCTCAGCTCGGAAGAACGGACCGAGGGCTGTCGACCCGAAGTGGAGGACAGAGCCTCGACTTCCGCTGAAGGCGGCGGGAAGACAGCCTCAACAGACCCCTCGAAAGACAGGTCTAGAGACTCGACAATGTCGATGGGGAATTTGGCCGGCTGACCTGACGAGGACACCGTGAGGCCAGAGGTCGGTTTAATCTCGATCAAGTCGAGCTGCCGGGCCGATGAGGGAGGGGAAAACCCGCCCGCCGACGAAGAGACCCCGGCCATGCCCTTAGCCACAGGCCGAGAGACAGGTTTGTGTCTCTCCTTGTAGGAGAGGGAATGACGAAGCTCCCTGAACGAGCTGGAATGAAAGGAATCCAAGGAGAGCAGGATAAGCCTCAAGAATCAAGGAGAGGGAAGGGGAAACCCGCCCTTCCCCGCAGGATCAGACTGCAGAGAAACAGTCGAAGCGGCACCCGCCGGATCCGATGGAATCTCCAGAGCGGAAAAACTACCGGATGTCCAAGCCCCTTAACGGGCTGCGCGGTCCTCCGAGAGCTGGAGCGAAGGGCAGAACAAAAGTTGCAAGCCCGAGGATCGTGGATCCAAATCCAGCCAAAAGAGCACGGGAGTGCGAATCCTCCTGGAGGAACTAACTGTACGCCTTTCGGGACCCGAAAAGCCATCGCCGAGCGAAGAAGAAAGATCAAGATTCAAGGACACTTCAATAAATTTGAAGACCGAACTTTTCAGGAACCAGTCAAAAACGCAGAGCGCTAAGGAGGGAACCTGAGCTTCCAAGCGGTAAGGAAGATCTGGCATCATGGGGCGGAGCCGAGAGTTTTACCACCTGGGTGGGTGGGAGGAGCCAGCTTGAAGACCTTCCGGCAAGATTTAAAGTGGCAAGGGACCTGCCAATAAGTGTGGATGAACAACATATCCATGTTCCTAGAACTGGTAGTGCCCTGAAGGTAGCTGGAACCGTAGGAACTTCTTATGAGTGGGTCTGATTGAAACACGGAAGTAAGCATCCTTCAGATCCAGGAAGGCCAGTCAGCTGCGCTGTTGCAAGGAGCGAATCTCTACAGAGAGAGTGACCATTCTGAACTTTGGCTTCACCAGGTTCTTGTTCAGGTATCAGAAATCCAAAATAAGTAGCAATTCCCTAGTGTTTTTCTGAGTGAAGAAGTACCTTGAATAAAGACTTTTCCCCCACCGAGAGGGAAGAACTTTTTCCAGCAGAATCCTTTCTGCTGGAGTTGAAGGTGGGGGATTCATATGAACCTGCAGTTTTGGGAATCTTTTAATCTGTAGGGAGACCCCTTGGCCGACCACCTCCAAGACCCATCTGTCTGTGGTGACATTTTGCCATGCTTGAAAGTACTGAGTCAACCTCCCTCCGACTGGTACTGGGTTGGTGTGCCGGGCAGGGCAGTCAGGGGTTGTTTGGGGTTGGGAGTCAGTCTGTCTGGGCACTCATCTGCCCCCTTCCCTGAAGTAATCCCTCATCTGAGGGTACTCCAGACATGGGAACCAGACAGTAAGCTTTGGGGTAATATCCCCTTCCCCTGCCTCCCCTTCCTTGGGACCTACAGGAGGTGGAGGCCTTTTCCTTAGCTGAACTGCTCCTGCACGCACGTGGCCTTATACTCTTCCACCTTCTTCATGTAAACCTCAGTCTTGTCACCAAAATATGAATTATCCTCACTGGGAAAATCCATGGTCTTGGCCTGCATGTCTGGGGTCAAAATTAGTGGCTCCTAGCCATGAAAACCTCCTCAGGACAATGGCAAGAGCCATAAATCTGGATGCCAAGTTGCTGGCGTCCACTGCCATGTGAAACTGGTATTAGGTAGCATCAAATGCTACCCTGGCAGTGTCTGCTATGTTGTACACCACATCACCAGTGACCTTATCACACATGCCCAAAACTGAATTCCAGAGGGCTCTCCGATATTAGGCAGTGTATGCCATGTATGTAGCCTACCTCAATGGGAGAGAAGCTATGGTATAACCTTTCTTGCCCATGCCATCAAGTTTCCTGGGATCCTTGTCAAGACGATGAGAGGAGAGCGGAACCCTGGCTTTATCATGGGCAGCCGCCTGGACCACCTCTTCATGACTGGGTTGGGAATAAAGGTACTCAGCATTGGTTCTGTCCAGCTGGTACTTCTTTTCTGTCTCCTTGTCCACCCGAGATTGAGAAAGGGGCTTGACAGATTTTCAGGGTTGCTTTCTTAAGGGACTTATGGACAGGCAGTGCCAGCCCCATCATTTGAAGGAAACTGGCTTCCTCCTCCTCTTCCACCAACTCCTGGGTGGGAAGGTTGAGTGTGTCAACCATCTGCCTGATGAAGGCGTAGGAGGAGGTACAGTCCTCTGGTCCCCTAGGAGGGGAACCAAACCTTTGTTCAGGAGAGACCTCCGGTTCTATCAGTTCCCCATCATCTTCCTCCTCTTCCATTTTCGCTATAGTACTTAGTACCCTAGTCAAAGGGAACCAGGGCCTGAGGTGGCAGCTGAGGAGGAACCGGGGTAGCCACAGGGAGACCCAGCATTTGCAGGGCCTGAATGATCTGGAGGCTTTAGCAATGTCCTCTGTAAAAGGTAATTTTGTTTTGTCCACTGGGAGCTCCCTTGTTGCTTCAGCGGGAGGTGCAGTGACATGTTTCTTTTTTGTTTTCGCTTACCAGGAACCAGGTCTGAACCCTGTTACATGGATCTCTTGTGCTTATTTTAGTCAGTTTTGTCAAAAACTTTGGGATGCAGAGGAATCCTTAGAGGGACAGTCTTTCGATTTATTATAAGAAGGATCCTCCTCTGATCATTTAGGTGACAAAGAGGAAGACTGAGAGGCCATTTCTGTTAGTTTTTTGGCCCTTTTCTTTATAGTTTTAGAGCAAAGCCTACTGCAAAGCTTACAATTGGCAAATATGTGACTCGGAACCAGGCACTGTATACACAAGTCATGGCCGTCTGCCTTGGCCAAGAGTTGAAAACACTTAGAACAGTTTTTAAAACCTGTGGGTCCTGTTTTCTTTTTAGGCCGATCTAACAAGCCAATTTGTCAGACATAGCCAAATATTGGTTCACGGTGAAATAAAAAATAACTTGCAGTTGGTTCCCTAGGAACAAGAAGAACAGCTAAATACAAGAAAAAGTTAGCACTAAAAACACATATTATGCAAATGTATAGTAATTCACGGCTAGGTTCCACAGGAAAAAAGAACCACTAAATGAGAGCCCAAAACATCTCAGTTCCCGCGTGAACGGAGACGAAAACAAATTATAACCTAAAAATTACTGAAGTTTTGACAGAAAACTCTAAATAAATTGCACTCAGAATAGAAAGAAAGCCAAACTTTTTCTAATTTAACACACTGTTTCACCAGTTCCCGGGAACAGAGTTGGGACCGGAGAAAAACGCAAAGTTAACAAATTTTCTAACTAACTAAATAAATACACTACTGGAGGCAGAAATAAGAAACATAAGAAGTACTTTTAATAAAAAAGTTCAAATAAACCAACCTGCAGCGAAGTTGCTGAGGAGAGATCTCTGGGGCGTCTTGCTACTTGCAGGGATATTAATCTGACATTAGCCTGTAGAATGAAGTAGCACCTAGTGGCAGAGATCTGAACTATGTTCTAGTTCCACTTCAACATTCTCTAAGTCCCTATCTCCAGGGCAGTTTAACCTACCAAGCTAACTGCATTAGTTAAGCATACTGAGGGATTCCTGGGGTTTGATAAACCTTCCTCAGGGATACCTACTAACAACATACTCATTCATCTCTTGCATTTGTCCTGTTATTTAATCAGTCTTGTTTTATTTCCAGTGCCCTAAGGCAAATAAATTGCATTCTGGACCATTCGAAATGGATGGGTAGAGCCAAGGTAGAGCACAAACTTATTTGCCAGAGGTCAGTGGGAATAAGACTGATTAAATAACAGGACAAATACAACAGATGAACATTTATGTTGTTCACAGATAGCAGGTATCCCTGCCCACCCTGAGGAAGGCCCCCCGCCCAACACACTGGTGGTGTGTGGGGCCCTATAAATATCTGTTCTTGTAAATAAAATCTATAGGGGAAAAAAACGCAAATCTGGGTGAGTGGTCACTATCTTCCCTGTTTTTAGAAGTTGTATGCTCTCCATAGGAACAGACTGCTCCATGATTTTATTTATATGTTTTGCAGTACAGTGAGTGGTTCCGGAGTCCTTCCTATCACTTATTTTTGTCAAATGTATGATGATCCATCGCTAGCAAACATGCCCTCTTTTCTCACTCAGATGCTAACTTATTTTTCTGCCTGCTTGCTAATCTCCAGTATCCATGCTGATCAAGCCATTTCATCCTTTAAAGAGCAGCTCTGCACTTCACCATGCACTATTGTAATGTTTCAGCTCTTACAGTTCACTAAAGAATGCCTTCTTTTAGTTCTAAGTTTTACTTTTCGGGGTTTATATCACATCTTGGTAGCCTGTCTGAATCTGTCTAAAAGTATTTGACTGCCCTCTCCCAATCTCAGCGTTCCTTTGTTTATGACATCATAATGCTCACCATTATTGCAGATTGGATGTCAAAGACCACAACTGTGAGATCAGTATAAGTCAGATTTTTTTGAACAGCACAGTGAAATGAGTACTGCATCACTTGAAATATTTAATACACCTGTTAACAGGAGAAAAAAAATAAAAAAATTAAAAACACTGAAATTACCGATAACAGTTGCAAATATGATAGTTTAAACATTTTATTTTAATAGATACTTGCTCTTTAAGCCACAAAATGCTCATTGGCCAGACTGGAGCTCTACAGAGTGGTTTTAGAGGGACAGATTATAGTTCAGATACACTATTTTTTCAATATTTGGAAGATTTATACCAATATCTTGGCAATGTTCCCAGATTCTTCCTATACAGACACAAAAATGGAGTACTGATGAGTCAGCATGCATTTATTTGTTTCTGGGAATGCTCCAGGGTAGGGGTATAGAGAGGCAAATACATACAAGGCAAAGTGCAGTGAGTGTAAACAAAACAGTATACAGGCAGGAATGACCTACCGAGGCAACGCAAACAGTAGGGAACAGACAATATTACAGTGAAATTAGGAAACGCAATAATTACATTCCATGGCAAAATATACAGTGAGTTCTAACAAAACTAGAAAATTAAAATGAGAAATCCTTAGCCCTTTTCAGGGAGGTTTTAGACTGGGTTATCCCATGGTCGATCAGTGCTATACACTGACTCACGTCGCAGAACAATTACGCAGTCCTGAAAAAAAAAAACTATATGTGACTGATATTGATCTCTGGGCCATATCTGACTCTCTAAATAGGACACTAAATGGGAAAAACGTCTAAAACTGGAGGTTGATTAGGCTCTGTTAATTCCAATACATTAGTTACTGCACATTCAAACACCTGGGCTCAAGTAAGGTATGATTTAGATGGAAACCTCTAAAAAAAAAGAACGAATTATCAATAAAGGTGTCAAGGGTGCCTGCTTGAACCCCTGGTGCCAGATTTTCAAAGGCCCCCCTTTTCAGTGCATATGCGGAAAATCCTTGCGGGTCCACAAGGTTTTGATGCATGTGCTGCTATTTTCCATCACAGAGCCATTTGTGACCGACTCTGCAATTTACAGCAGCTTGCTATTGTTTTCTGGTGCTTGTGTGCCAAAATGCTACACCTGGTAGCACCAGACGTAGCATCCCCCGCAATACAGGAGAGCTTTCTGGGGGTGCATAAAATACATACTTTCTCCCTTGAATACAAGAGAGACTCACTCTACGATTCTGAACTGGGAATGCCCCGCTCTCATTTATGCAGATAATGTGGCATTATTTTCCCCCAACAGGTTTACAGAGAAAGTTAGCAATTCTGGAAGTTGCTTGTTCCTCTCCACAGTTAACCAGAAACAATAACAAAAGTAAAGATATGCTATTTGGGGCCTAAAAGAGTAAATACTCCTGGTAAATAAATTATATAAAAAAAAAATCAAAAATAGTTAAAGAATACTGTTATTTGGGACTCCCCTTCACGTACAACCTAAGATGGACTCAACATCAGAATGCATGGAAAAATACGTAAAGTAAGCAATTACCCACGACAGGGTATGGGGTTATTGAGGATTAATCAACACCCCAGGTGCATTGTGAGGTACGAGGCTGCACTTCATTCTTGGTTCTCCTTGATCTCTCATATCATATCATAGATCATGGGGTGTTGCTGGAGTGCCTGAGGCTGATCTGCGATCTGTCTGGGACAGTCCTCAAATGGTTTCATTCTTTCCTCACAGGCAGAACTAGAGTGGAGTCAAGGATTTTTTCCTTGGCACCTTTCCCCCTGCTTTATGGGGTGCTGCAGGGCTCTGTGTTTTCACCCATGTTGTTCGCGGTGTACATGCTGCCGTTGGGAGACATTACAAGGCGATACGGACTGAGTTTTCACCGCTATGCAGACGATACTCAGCTGTACATGTAATCTGTACCCAAACAGGGTGATGCTGCCTTAACAACTGCCTCTCTGAGATCCAGGATTGGATGAGTGCCAACTGGCCAAGGTTGAATCCGGATAAGACTGATGTAACCCCCTCGTTCCCAGGGGTTACTAGAATCCCGGGTAGATTCAGTGGTAGGCAGGGAAGGCAGCTAGCAAAATGGCAGTTAAATGAAGTAGATACATTTAATAAACATTTAACTTTAGTAAATGACCTAAATCAATTGATGGTGTGGGCAATAGAAAATGGAATGATGTTCAATGTTGAGAAATGTGCAGTGTTACATTTTGGATTAAAAAATCAAAAGTACAGATATATATTGGGAAATGAGCTACTGCGAGTAGTTACATCGGAAGGAGACTTAGGGGTCACAGTCAATAATTCCGTTACATTTTCAGAATATTGTTGCAAGGTATCATTTAAAGCCAAAGGTCTTATTAACAGAATAAAAAGAGCTTTTATTTGTAAGTCAGAACAGTGTATTGTTCCCTTAAATAGGACATACATTAGGCCATTATTGGACTTTGGATCACCCTTTTGGTCTCCTTATCATATGAAAAATATCAAAATGATCGAAGGTGTTCAACGTTCGGTTACTAAACTAATCCCTCATTTAAAAAGATTACCCTACGATATTAGATTGAAAAAAAATGGATTACATTCCCTGGAACAAAGAAGACAGAGAGGAGATTTATTATGTTTACATAAAATATTGCAATCACCAGACATGATGATTCAGTGTGGACTGGAAATTAATAATAATCATAGTAATCTTCGATCTCATGAAGTAAATTGGTCATACGTAAGGCTAACACTAAGAAAAGAGATAATTTTTTCACAATTAGATGTGCAAAGAATTGGAATAGGCTTCCACGAGCAATAGTTGAAACTGATGGGTTAATCCAATTTAAACATCTTTTAGATAAGCAGTATTACACTGAGGGAATTATGGTTTGATGATGCCCGCAAGTGCGGGGGACAATAATACATGAGCATTTTTGCTTCCTTTTGTCCTATTTTCCTAGTAGTATTCCTAGTAGTATACTCTGTCTCTCTCTGTTTTCAGTCTCTGCCGAGCTCTGGAAGGATGATGTCATACAGAACTGTCGCAGCAGCATAAGCCACACTGGCCAGCTGCTAGGGAGTTAGCTTTAGAATGTTCGCAAGTCTGTAGTTGGAGTTCAGTGGAGGAGGCTGCACTGTTAGGCAGCCCCTCATTCAGCTCTGTCAGAGAGCTACCAGTTTGTGTTTTTTAAATTCTCACCCTATTGGTTGACAACTATACCAGTTCTGGAAGTGGTGAATACCTTTATTTATTTATTTATTAGCTTTTGGTAACCGGGTAAGTGCGCTAGGCAACAGACCTGCCTATTTTCAGGCACGACCCGGGAGAGCACAGGACATTGGTTACAATATGCAGAAATGCACAGACATAATATAGGTGTACAGGAGCAAAACAAGATATACATTGGGTAGCACAGTAATAGTTACATAAGAAAAAATTACTCACCTTAGTAATTGCTTTTCTTCTCATGGAGTCTTGCTATATCATGACTAATGCAGTTAGCCACTGCACTTGAACTGCCCCGGAGAGGAAAGAGTTAACTCCAGGGAGTCTGGAGTTCTACAGCGCGAGAGCGCTTATGCCAAAGCTCTATCTGGGCAGTTTCAAATGAAACTGTCAGATCTTTACGAAGCTAATACTAAGCAACAAGTCTGTGTGGAAAGCTCTACACTAGCCAAATGGCTACCTACTAGTAGAAATAACAACAATATAAACAACAATAACAATAATAACAATGAATAATAGTATTATTAGTTACCCCCTGACAAGCACCATTAGATCCCCTTCCCCAAAGACTCAAGTCCAGGAAGGGCCAATATATACCTAAATAAATAACCTAGTTCCCTAACCCTAAATAAAAGAAGGTAAGGGAAAAACTACAATGGCATGACACAGTGCTTGCACTAATTTGCCACCCCTACCCAAGTAGAAGTTCTGAGAGGGGCAGGAGGGAGGGTGGTCATAATATAGCAAGACTCCATGAGAAGAAAAGCAATTACTAAGGTGAGTATTTTTTTCTTCAAACACCATGAAGTCTTGCTATATTATGACTAATGCAGATTACACAGCAGTACCTCCATGGAGGAGGGTCAGAACCTACTTAGGAAATAGGCTCTGAAGCACAGCTGTGCCAAAACGAGCATCTCTCCTGGACTGAATATCCAGGGAATAATGCTTGGTAAAAGTGTGAACTGTTTTCCAAGTAGCAGCTTGACAGATTTCCAGAATGGGAATATCTCTAGCAGCCACTAGAGATGCAGCTGTACCCCTGGGAGTGAGCCCTCAGTCCTGAGGGGGTTCTCTACCTAGTTTTTGATAAAATTGATACAAGAGACAATCCACCTTGCAATTGTCCTCTTAGTGGCAGGTTTCCCTGCCAACCTCCGCTATAGGTAAGGAAGAGTTGGAGGATTCAACCTGTGACCCTTGGTGCTGCTCCAAATAGTAGCTTAAGGCTCTTTTGACGCCCAGCTGTGCAGTCTCCTCTCACCTGAGGAAGAATGCTCAGTGAAAAATACTGAAGAGATATTGATTGGTTCAGGTGGAAATCTGAAACCACTTTAGGCAAAACTTTCTGTTAGTCCTGAGGACTACCTTATCTCTGTGGAAAGAGAGAAAATCTTCTTCCACTGACAGGGCCTGTAGTTCACTTATGCGCCTGGCAGAAGTGATAGCCACTAGGAAAACAGTTTTCCAAGTTAGAAACTTCAGCTCTGCTGAGGACAGAGGCTCAAAGGAGGTTGCATTAACTGAGCAATGCAAACATTCAGGTCCCAGGCGGAGCTGGTTCTCAAAAGGAGGGTTAGTGAAGTAACCCCTTAAAAACTTGGAAAACACAGGGTGAGAAGAAAGGAAGCAGGCTTCCATGCTGACACAAAAACAGAGACAGCTGCCAGATGAACCTTTAAGGTAGCTGGCCTAAGGCCTAAGGAATTTAAATGGACCAAATAGTCCAGTAAATAGGCAGATCAGCAGATTCTGGGATAATCTGCTTCTCAGAGCACCAGATGGAAAACCTTTTCCACTTAGAATTGTAAGTGGCCCTAGTGGAAGGTTTCTTGAAGCCTTTAAAATATCCAGAACACCTTGAGAAAGATGTAAGTCAGCAATTCTAACCCTCAAGAGCCATGCCTTGAGATGGAGGGATTTGAGGTCCGGATACCACACTCTCCCCTGTGCACAGGCCAGCAAGTTGTGGACTCTGGGCAAGCTCAGGGCAGGGTGGACTGTCAAGGACAGAAGCAGTGGGTACCAGGGCTGTCTGGCCCAATCTGGGGCAATCAGAATCACTTTGCAGGGCTGAGATCTGATTTTTACTAGTACCCTGAAAAGAAAAGAAAAGGGGGGAAAGGCATACAGGAACTTCCCTTTCCAATCCAACTGAAAGGCGTCCAGGGGGACTGAGCCCAGCACTGGAGGCCTGCAACAAAACAGAGGAAGCTGGTGGTTGTCTGGGGCTGCGAAAAGATCTATCTGAGGGGTGCCCCATCTGGCAAAGACCGACCCCAGCACCTGAGGATTCAGAGCCCATTCGTGATGGCCCTGAGAATCCTGCTGAGGGCATCCGCCAGGACATTGTCCTTCCCTGGAAGGTGAACTGCTATCAGGGAGGTGTTCAGGAGTAAGCCAGAGACCACAACTTCATTGCTTCGGTGCACAAGGCTGATGACCGAGTGCCCCCTTGCTTGTTGATGTACCACATTGTTGTGGTGTTGTCTGTCCTGACTTGAACTACTTTGTTCTGGACAGAAGCTGAAAACTCTGAAGAGCTAGAAAGACAGCTCTGAGTTCCAAAGGTTGATGTGGAGCAGAGATTCCTGAGGAGACCACACTCCCTGAGTGGACAGGTCGCCAAGTGAGCCTCCCACCCCAACAGGGAGGCATCCGTGGTGAGGGTGAGGAGTGGGAGACAGGAATGAAAGGAACCCTTGTTTTAGATTGCTTTGATCCTGCCACCAGTGTAGAGCCAGGATCAGAGCTTGGGTCACTGGAACCAATTTGGAAAGGGGGTCCCTCCTTTGAGACCAATAGGCCCTCAAATGGAACTGAATGTCCCTCATCTGGAATCTTGCTCCTTGCACTACCGCTGTGGAAGCAGCCATGTGCCCTAGGAGTTGCAGAAAATGCCTTGCTGGTCGAGAAACCCACAGGGTAAAGGAGGATGCCAGGGCAATGAGCCTGTCTACCCTTTCCGAGGGAAGAAATGCCCTGGCTAACTTTGTGTTCAATTCTGCACCTATGAAAGTTAGTACCTGAACTGGTTCCAGAACTGACTTTGGTAAATTCAGCAGGAATCCCAGGGAAGTGAGAAGCTGCTGGGTGACTTGCAAGTGAGATTTTACCTGATCTGGGGACTGACCCACTATGAGCCAGTCGTCCAGGTAGGGAAACACAGCAATCCCTTGCCTTCTTAAATGAGCCACTACCACAGCTAGACATTTTGTGAATACCCTTGGTGCAGAGGCAAGAAGGGCACTGCCCTGAACTGGTAGTGGCCTGAGGGCAGTTCGAACCTGAGGTACTTTCGTGAGAAGGCCTGATCAGAACATGAAAATAGGCATCCTTGAGGTCCAGGGAAGCCAGCCAGTCCCCTGGCCTCAGGGAAGGCAAAATCATTGCCAGAGTTAACATTTTGAACTTTGGTTTCAAAAGATGCTTGTTCAGGTACCTTAAATCTAGGATGGGCCGCCATTCTCCTGTCTTTTTTGGGGTAAGAAAGTATCTTCAGTACAGCCCCTTGCCCTGATGGCAAGGAGGGACCCTTTCTACTGCTTTGCAGTCCAGAAGAGAAGAAACCTCTGCTTCCAAAGCAAGGGCTTCTATAGGATTTGCAGGTGGAAAATGTCTGGCTCTCATCTTTGGAAACTGTTTGAAGCTGAGAACCAGACCCTGGCTTATTACCTCCAGAACCCATCTGTCCGAAGTTAGGGACACCCAGTTCTGGCTGAAATAAACCAACCTGCCCCCCACTGGTACAGGAGAATCGGCCCTGGGCACCCCATCAGGGTGCCTGCTTGGCAGTAGCCTTAGGCTGAGGGGAGGGGGACGGTTTACTTGTGCCCCGTCTACCTCTGCCTCTGAAGAAACCCCTCTGTGCAAACGCAGAGGAGGCCTGAGATTGGTAAAAAGGCCTGTGGAAAGGCCTGCCCCACTTCTGGGAGCGTGCCTCTGTGGAGTGGCATGCCTCTCCTTAGCCTGGGCACTTTTGTATGTAGTTCTGTATTCATCCATCTTTTTCATATAGTTTTCTGTTTGTTCCCAAACAGAGAATTACCCACTACAGGAAAATCCATAGCCTTTGACTGAGTATCTTGGGACAGATTAGTGCATCTGAGCCATGCCAACCTACGGAAAGCTACAGAAGTGGCCATGACCCTAGAGGAAACATCATTAACATCAACAGCAGTATGAAATTGAACTTTAGAGGCTTCAATGCCATCAGCAGCCACCTGTTCCAACTCACTAGCCAGCTGGCCATGTGCCTGCTTGGCTAACTGCAATACTGTGTCCCATCTAGATTTCTGATATCTAGCTACATAAGCCATATAATTTGCCTGCTGAGTCCCAAAGAAGCGCCATATACTGTTTTTTCAACATGGCATCAATCCTCCTGGAATCCTTATCAGAGGATGTGAGGCCAGGGAATAATAGCCTTGTCACAGGCTGCAGCTTGAACCACACCCACATGACTACACTGCTCAGTGAGGAAGTCTGTATCAGGGCTGACAAAGTATACCTTCTGTCCATTTTTTTATCTACAGGAGGGACAGAATGAGGATTTTTTAAAATCTTTGTTGTTTGCTTCCTAAATGACTTATGCAAAGGAACAGACAACCTCCTAGACTCTGGTATATCCATCATTTCTACGTAATCAGGCTCCTCTTGCTCATCCACAGCCTCCTCTAAAGGAAGCTGGAGGGTTTCTGCAACCTTTTTGTAAAACATAAAATGAGAAGGGGACTCAGACAGACTAGGAGAAGATTCTAAAGGTCTGTCTGGAGAAATGTCCGGTTCAATGGGCATGTCCAGACCCTCCCAGCCACATATATATTGATCAAATTCCTCCTCCCCCTCCTGTGGTTCATAAAATTCCTCAACATCATACTCCTGAACCACTGGAACTGAACAAACCAACCCTTTACCAACTGTTGGTGGTTCGACAGGACCCTGAGACAGTGACTGGACAATCTGCATGGCTTTAGCTATTTCTGCAGCAGTTGGAGAGACAATTTTGGACTCCAAACCTACTGATTTCTTTGTCTTTTTCACTGGGACTGGTTCCTCTGAACCAGCCTTCCTTGCCCGAGGAAGTCTCGCCTGGTCAGAGGGACACCCTCCTGGTCCAGTGGGTGCTGGACCGGGCTGGCCATCTGGGTCAGTGGACTTTTGTCCTCGCCCCTGAGCCGTCCCAATCTTCTTTCCAGGGTGGCTGCAGGAAATTTTTACACACCTGGCAGTCTGACAGGAGGTGGTCAGCCCCCAGACAATAAACACAAGTGGTGTGTGGGTCAGCCTTGGCAAAGGCTTCCCACAGACATCACAGTGTTGAAACCCAGTGGGCCCGGTTTTTGGTTTCTCAGACATAATGCCAGCCTAACCAAAACTTGCCCTTTGATGGCAGTGCCAGGCAAGACACCTTTATCGGTTCCTAACCGTGTCACGGTATTTGAAACCTAATTTTAAAGCAAGGTTTTTTAGAACCGATAAGAACCGGAACCGCACTCTAAAAGCCCAACCAACACTTTAAAACGTTAATTTCAGAAAACCGATTCGGTTCAAAACCGAACCGATAATTGAATTTCCACACAGACTTTAATTTTGTACTTACGGTTTACCAGATAGAGCTTTTAACCGAAATGCGGTAAAATAAATACTTTTTGCCGGTTCAAATGAACCGAAAATACTCGCTTGAACCGAGAAATGAACTGAGCTGAAGGAGCTGATCTCCGGAGCGACTGTTCACTGAAGCGGAGTAAAGAAACTGACAGTTTCATTTGAAACTGCCCAGAGCTTTGGCATAAGCACTCTTGCGCTGTAGAACTCCAGACTCCCTGGAGTTAACTCTTTCCTCTCTGGGGCAGTTCAAGTGCAGTGGCTAACTGCATTAGTCATAATATAGCAAGACTTCATGGTGTTTGAAGGGTACATTTTAGGCATAGATTGTAATAAGGATGTAAAATAAAGCAATTAGGGTAACCATAAGACAGCTGAGGACAGTAAAGACATCAAGGTTCATAGCCACCTAGACAAGCATATTGCATGGGAGAACATTAGTGTAGTACTCAGGGTCAGACCCGACAGCCTGCAGTGGGACAAAGCAAATTAAGAGCATTGCCTATGGTTTTCCCAGTGCCCCATCCCAGGAGGGATGGGTGAACATCAGGATGCAGGGGCAATCCCCTGGTCCTTTTTGGACTCTTGAAGCTGCCTTGTGACAACTACTCTGAGAGTACCTTGTCTGTTTTCTGAGTAAAACCCAGGAGTACCTGCAATACCTGTGAGGTGATTTTCTCTGACAAAGGGACCCTGTCACCTAGCCTTTGGTTTAAAAGCTTTCTGCCTACGTTGGAGTCCTATATGTGACTGTCCAAGTACAGAACTTTTAATTCTGACACCCAAGGGTGTGTGTAGCATGTTAAGTGTGATAAACATTTAAGACAACAGCTACAGTTTTCTACAGTTGTGTGGTGTTATTAACCGGATAAATGGCAGAGTATAAGCCTGAAAACAAAAGGTGGGAGACCCCCCCCCCCCAGTCTGGAGTAACCAGTTTACCGCTATGGGTTCTGAAGGGCACCTATTACTTTTTCTTCAGTGCAATTGGCCAATGCCTGAGAAGAGTGTTTACCCCTGTATGTGGGTTGTTTTCTTTAAAGTTTACCCTAGTATAGTGGGTTCTGAAAGTTCTGAGCCTGTATGTGCTCCTTGGTGGTCGTGTGTACCACCTCTACTCCTGTGAAATATGGGACCAGTACCTGACCGAATGCGCCAATTTCCAGTAGGAACCAGTGTGCTCACCAGTGTGTGTTTTCTTCATCCTATGCTAAATGGGAATTCAGGAATGTCTATACCTCAGAAATCTGCATTACCAGTATGTGTAGCCCTATGGGGGTCCATCTTCTCTTTGTGATTATTCCTACTCTGTTACGCGAATAAAAGCCACACTCTAGAATCCCAACCTGGTCTGGACAGTAATGTTATTGTTTCCTTGTGTCTGGAGATACTTGGGCGCCCCTGTCCAGAAGTGCGAACCTAGCATAGTTCTAAGCAAACGTTTTCTCCCAGGGACCCGCCATTGTTGGCCATGGCAATTGGTCCCTACCAGGTGTATGCCAGGTAGTTGCCACACTTGGCTGCCTGTGTTGAATAACAGACTAGTCCACCTTGTATATGGTGGCAGTACTAGCTGCATAGAGTGCATTTGTAGATAGATTTTTCAATGTAAACCCCCACCCCTCTCTTTATCCCCCTAGCCGTTGTAGTGAGAGGAGAAGCCCTGCTAGTTAAACAAGGGGGACCGGTGAGGGGGTTACAAAAAATGAGGGCTCGTCTGACGATGTGTTTTGAATTTGGGAGAAAACAAAATATAGTTTGCTCAGGCTGTGGCTAACATTTTGTCTATCTGGCAATTGGTAGCCCAAAACTGGAAGCTTTGCACAAAAGGATCTGTCTAGGATAGTGCCATCCATATGTGCCGCTGTGTGCCTGCTGTTCATGTGCTGCTGTGTGTTGTCTCACCATTTACCAAGGGACTGTAGAGCCAGAATGTGTATGCCCTTGTCCTGCATCAAGTACAGCATTTATAAAACTTTAAATCTTAAGTTTTCTGTGACAAAAAGTATTGTGGACTTTAGGAAACAAAGAGACAATTGTGCCTTGAAAGTTTCATGTGCTTGTGTGAAAAGGGGGAGTCGCTAAAGAAATAGCCAAGTTCTGAGCAAAGAAATGGTCAAAAATGGTGCTCCTGCCGTGAAATTTCAGCAGAGGAAATAATTTTGTTTGCAGTTTAAATTCTGCCCTGCTCGACGATCGCCGTGGAGGAGGAGCGCAAGAAGAGAGACAGAGATACTCATCTGCATGGCGTCGTGTGATTGATGCGACCAAAATCAGTCCCGTCCCCTAGCCAGCTTCAGAGTGCAGCCAGGTGTTTGAAAGGGAGCGAGCGAGTGGTGTGCGAGTTAGTTAGCCAGGAGAAAGCATCCAGGGGACAGTGAACATTCTAATTCTGCAAATACAGGCTTTTTCTGTTAAAGTTCGGGCTCAACCCAGTATCCGACTGACTGGGAAGTAAGCAAGGTGTTCGTAGTGACAATTGGCAGGTTTGCCAGCCCGTTTCAACCCAGAGGCCTTCAAGGATCAACTTTAGGCTAAAATTTTCCACCGGAGCAAGCCAGCTACTGATTCAGAGAGTACCATTCAGCAAAACTGAGCTCGAACTGTGTTGTGATTTTAACAAAGCCAGCTGGATCTGTGTGTAAACAGTGTGATTGTTTTTGCAAAGGAGGACTGTAAAGTGAAGTCAAAACAAACAAGAATTCTGAGCAACAGACTGTGAGCATGTATTATGGATTCAGCAACAGTATAATTTTCTGAGCAATCGAGAGACTGAGTTGTATGAGAGGCTGCAACAAGCAGGCAATCCTGTTCCTAGAAATACTGTGGCTTTTAGTGACTCTGAGCAAGTAAAACTGATTGAAAGCTAAACGTAAAGTCCAGAAATCATATAAATGTGCTGAGAAATATGAAAGCAGTGCAATTGTTACAGTTTGAGTAAATTATCAGTAGCAGAAAGTTAGATATGCAGCTTCTTGAGTCAGAGACAGATTTGCTGATGCATCAGGAGTGCTGCCGCTGCTATTATAGGGTGGGGCAGTAATGTAAACAGAGCAGCAGGAAGCCATTTTAAAGCAACAGTGCAATGAAAATGAGTTAAAATTTGACCCCACCTTTTTTTCTTCCTAACTGATGCCAGATGCCTTCCAGTTTATTTTGATGGTGACATTTTCAGTTTTCATTATCATTTAAGAATTTTATGAACATTTTAAAGTAATTATTTCTCAAGAAAAAAAGATGGCCGCCTCATTTTTGCATAGAAATAATACTGAGGACCCGAGGAGGATAAGAGTCCAGACAAAAATGCAAATGTACAGTACACAGCATAGAAAGCATCCAGAAAACCCAAACCAACAGTGCTGCCAATATTTTTTATAACCATAACAGAAAATTAGCTTTTTGGAATAACTTTTTTCATTGCACTGCTGCTTTAGGAGACTGTTCCAAGTATCGTGAACTGTGTAATAACAATGAATTTTAATGTGTTTATTTACAGACCTATCCGGATCATGCCCGAGCTATGATAGCTAAGGAGGCTGCCAAGTTAAAAGAAATGGAGCAATGTTTCTACGGTAACAATTTGCCTTCTCATGTTGCAATTCCCAACTACCCTGTGAGAGTATGCCCAATCCTGCCTCAAGGCTGGAAGGGACGTTTTCTTAATTCCTCACTGTTCGGGTTGCTTAGTGAAGTATGGTCTGTCCAAAGCACCTGGAATTCGTTTGGCTCCCACCTGGACAAAAGTACAAAACCCTGCATGCAGCAGCACACAGCACCAGGTTGAACCTGTTGTGGGAGGCCCAGCAGAGTGTGGCCCAAAGGAAGAGTGTGTAGATGTACTGCAAGAGCAGATTCCTCGTGATGTTTTCACACCTATGTCTCAAATGGACAGTGCGGAGGAAGGATCCGTGGACCCATGGAGAGAGGGTCCTAGTCCTAACCTAGTTGGGGAGGACGAGGTTCAAGAAACTTTAGAATGGGAGGTGTCTACCTCCATGCCCAGTGAAGAGTGGACTGTCTCAGGTGTGGGGATGACTGTTCACTCTTGAGCCCAGGTTTTAAGTAAGGAAGAGGAGAGGAGGAAGATGTGTATCTTTCTGTTGAGGTTCCCAGTCTGCGGCCTCAAGCTCCTGCCTTGGAAGAACCAGAGACAGAAGCTGGTGACTCCACTCCACTGCTCTGCCTGCAGATATGGTCGGGGACAAGTTTTACCATGCTTTAAGTATGCGGCACTGGTTGAACCAGGACTGGCCACCCCCAAGCCGTGCAAGTGACTGTGTATTGGAGAAGAGTAGTAAGGAGGAAAGACTGGTTCATAGGAGAGCAAATGCCACATATGGAATGTCCTTTCCTACCTTTCTTCAGAGAGTCTAGGAGGAGGTAGAGCAAAACAGGAAAACCTGGTTACTGGAGGAAGTTGGGAGCCTTTGTGTTCAAAGGATCACAGGGTTTACTCCCTCAGGCTATTCAAGATATCTTTCCCACTTATCAAGGCCCTTTTGAGACAAGGTCCCAGATTAGAGGTTTATTTAGAGTCCTCCTCTATAAAAAAAAATAGGTCAGAGGTCAGTCACATTTAGGTCAATTACACTGTTCAGTGGTCTTCCACCCACTGTTACTAATGCTGTTACTGTATGCAAGTTTAAGAATAATCTTACTCAACGGCTGAATACATTCACTGATTGTAACTGCAACTGTTAATATTGTACTGTATCATAATGTCTGTTTTGTATGTGTGTCTTGTATTATTTACGAGTATGTCTTAATGTTTTTATTGTTATATTTACTTGTCGCTTCTGAAAACAGGCAATTTGCTCATCTTGCTAACAAGTATAAAAAATAAAAATGAAATTAAATGAAATGGAAGCCTGCAAGAATCTGCATCCAAGCGCAACCCCTTGTGTGAAAAACAGTCATAAATGATAGACTAAAGTTTTGGAAATTGGACAGGACATTGTTCATGGACGCTGTACAATATGTGGACAAAGCAGGAAATGAAACTTTCTACAACATCAATTATGAATGCCCAGATGGGGTCATAGTTCTTGCACCTGACCCAGAGTGGTACTACCCTTAATGGTTGCCACTCCCTGAGAATATGCTCATGCCTACCCCGAGGGAAGTAGAGCAGTGACAGCAAAGTATCTGCCATCCAGTAGTTGCTGTACCTATGTGTTCCGCCAGACTGGTGTTCCAGGATTCAAGGTGCATCCAAGATTCATCAGACCTGCACTGTGCCTTTCCAGTTTCCTCGCCTGGACCTCCAGGTGACCTCAACCCAGCTGTTTTTCCTGATTCATCGCCTGGGATGCCGGATGACATCAATCCAGCTGTTGGTTCCTGTTCCATGGTTCAATTTCCAAGATGACCACACCCCAGCAGTTTCCTGTTTCATTATGTTTCCAGGAAGATATCTACCCAGCTGTATCCAAACAATTCTGCCAGGGAGGGAGAGTCTTCGGCTGGAGAAGTAGGTGATTCCATTTGTTCGTTCTACAAGGGACTGGTAAGTCCAGCCTTTTCTTACTGTATCGACATTGCAATACACATCCTACACCTGGCAGACTACAAACTGTTGAAGAGTCTCCCCCTTTTGGACTACAGTACTTCAAGAACTGAACTTCGATGGTCTCCGGCCCAGAAGAGACTTTTATGGACCTTGCCCTCGGGCACATCTGTTTTGTCACTAGTTGGGACATTTAGGGCATTCCATCACCCCAGAAGGTGTACTGTACATAATGTTAAAGATTTTCTACTGTTTTCTACTTTTCTATAAAATATTTTTGGGATTCTCCAGTGTTTTGATGGGAGGGGGTATGATACTGTGTCTTGCAGATTTGGGGTGTTTTGTTGTCTCTTTTTTCTTTCAGGTGTTCCTGATGAAGAAAGAAGAGAAGACCAGAAGAGGAGTGGGAACTCATCAGAGTTCTCCTGTTTTTGTAGAGTGTTTTTGAATTGTGAATTGGTTAACATGTGTTGACAATTTTTCTTCCATGGGTGTATGTGTGGGGGATTGTAGGAGTGTAATGTTTTGCTATAGTGTTAGCTCTGTGTGTTTTTTGTTTGCAGGTGCCCTGGGTTGGGGAGAGGGTTCCCCTGTGGGTAGATTTTGGATAGATAGGTTTACCCTAGAGGGTTAGGGGGGTGGACAGGCTGTGGTCCTGACCTGCAGTAGGGGTCACAGTTTTGGTCTGTTAGGGCATGCTCTAGGCAGTTCTCCCAGAGCCACTGATTCTCACTAGTAATATCTTAGTGTAGGGGGTGATGCATCAGCCAAAGGTCTCCAGGCCATTAGTGCTGTCTGCATGTGCTGGCACATGGTAGAGGAGAAGATAGCGCTACCACCCCGTAGTCAACACATAGGGTAGGATGGTCTGGTGCCTGGTACGGTAATGACTGGGGACAGTCATTTTCCTGGCTGAGGGTGGGTGTAACCCCCTCATTCCCATGGGTTACTAGAATCCCAGTTAGAATCAGTGGTATGCAGGGAAGACAGCTAGTGAAATGTCAGTTAAATGGGTTTTTTTTTATTTATTTATTTTAACATCAGTTTAAAACCTTTGAGCCAGAGGCTCGTTTACAAAGGTACCTCGTCGGTATGAAAACAGAACAACATGTATACATGAGACACTCAGAAATACAGTACAGCAATAAGGCACAGGCAAGTTGCAGGCAAAGCGATACAGTCAGCACCACTCCTTAACAATAGGCATACTTTTTTTTTTTTTTTTTTTTTTTTTGAGACATCACGGAGGTGGGGATGGGATGGGTCAGGGGCAGTGGCAGTGGCAGGAATGAGAAGTGAGAAAGTGATTTTTTAGGCGGTATTTGAAGCTAGCGAGCGATGGGGCGTCAGTGATGCCAGCTGGGAGGGAATTGTACCGGGGAAGGGGCTCTATAGGGGAAAGCCCTTTGGCCCTGGGTGGTCCGCACCCTTGGGATGACCAGAGCAGTTTTGCTGGAGGCGCGGGTGTGCACCGTGGGGTTGGATCGGTGAATAGAATTAGCAAGGTGTGGCGGGATAGCCCATGGAGGGCTTTGTAAGGAACTTGGCACGTTAGGAACAAGAGGCGCCATCGAGGTTGAGTAGAGAGGACATGGAATAAAGATGACAGGTATGTGTCAGTCTATGGGCACTGGTAATAAGTCTGCATGCTTTGTTAAGCGTTAGGCGATTTGTGAAGGGCTGTCTGGTCTGCCGAGCCATAAACAGGAAGGCCGTAGTCAACTAGGGAGAGCACCGAAGAGGTGACAGCCAAGCGAAGGGAGTTTGCAGGGAGACATTTTTTGTGCCGGTAGAGGATACCCAACCGTGCATTGGAGGCAGAGGTCAGAGCAGAGATGTGGTTATGAAAGGAGAGACCAGAATCGAAGATTATACCAAGGTATTTATAGGAGTGCACAAGATCTAAAGGGAGATTCAGGGCGGAGTGAACAGAGAGAGGAAAGTTGCTGGACTTATTTTGGGGGTGAGTAAAAAGCATAGTCTTAGTTTTCTTAAGGTTGATGACCAAACGATGATCAGTGAACCAGTTTTCAGCAGAGGTGTAGGCACGCTGGAGGGAGTTTTGGAGTGAGGTGGGGTTACTATCAGAGGCAAAGAGAACTGCGTCATCTGCATAGAGAAGGATCTTTCTGCGATGCATAGGGCAGGGAATGTGAAAGAGAGAGAAGAGTAATGGCCCAAGTATGGAGCCCTGGGGAACTCCTGAGCGGATTAGGCAGGTACTGGAAACAGTGCCACCAACCCGCACACGTTGGGAGCGGTTGCTCAGGTAACTGGCACACCAGGAGAGTGGACCAGCGGCAAAGCCCACACTGGCAAGGGTAACTAATAGTAGAGGGTGTGAGACTGTATCAAAGGCTTTAGATAGGTCTATAAATACTGCACCAGCGAGGGAGCCATCATCAAGTGAGTTATGAAGGAAGTTGGCAAACTCCAGGAGAGCAGTATTTGTGCTATGACCAACTCTGAACCCATGCTGTTCAGGACAGAGGACCTCATAGTTCGTGAGGTAATGTGTGATTTGGCTGGCAACTATTTTCTCCAAGGCTTTAGAGAGGGGGGAGAGGATGGAGATAGGCCGGTAGTTGCCTGTGAGCGTCCTATCACCACCTTTGTGAATAGGGGTAATAGTGGCGACCCTCCAGATGGTGGGGAATTGCCCCAGGCAGAGGGACTTATTAAAGAGGCAAGTAATGGGTGAGAGGACCTGATCCAAGACCTGACGAAGGAGATAGGGATCAAGGGAGTCATTGCCAATGGAGTTGCATTTTAGGGCTTTTAGTAAGTAGGGCCTTAACCTCAAGGGTGGTGGAGTCAAGGAAGGTGGAAGGGGCGGGAGGTGGAGGGCAGTCATGGCGGAGGGATCAAGAAGTTGCACAGGTGCACTGCACTAAGGTCAGTGAATGAGTTGTTGAGGTGCGTTGCAATGAGGGCAGGGTCCGTGAGAGGTGGTTCCATCAATGTTGAGAAGCGATGGGGGTGTACCACCATTTAGCTGCTTGATGTTGTCCCAGAAGGACCTAGGGTTACCCAGGAGGAGGTAAGAGCAGCATGGTAATAATCTGCCTTTGCTTATGGACGGCCCACGACACTTGTTCCGGCAGCTGCATAGGCCTGTTCCATCGCTGGTCGGCCAGTTTCGATAGCAATGCCGGCAAGTTGTCACGCTGTTTGAGAAGTGTGCGTAAGGCAGGGGTAATCCAGGGGGTGTGCCTTACTTTAGACCTAAGTGGGGTAAGGGGAGCGTAGGTGTCACAAGCAAGGTTGAAGGTGTGGACAAAGAAGGCTAGCGCATCGTCAATATCCGTGGTGTTTAGTAGTGGGGACCAATCAGTACCAGCTAGGTGGTGTTTTAAGTCTTTTAGCCCACCAGGTCTAAGCCGACGACGGTGGGTGGTACGAACAAGGGGCTTGGGCGGGGAGGTTGCCCAGAAGAAAAGAACTGGGGAGTGGTCACTAAGGCAGTCTGGTAGGACTTGCACATTGTAGATGCGGCTGGGCCTGTTGGTGAGCACCACATCCAGAAGAGTGCCAGTGCCCGTGCTAGGATTTAACCTGGTAGGTTGTGAGACTAGTTGTGTCAGATCAATGGCAGAGAATGTCTCACGGGAGGTGGACCCTTTGGAGATAGCCAGTTGATATTCAGGTCACCTACCAGGATTTGGTCAGAGGGGTTAGGTAGGAGGTTATGTAGTCAACTAGGGGCCCAGTGCCTGAGCTTGATTTTTGGAGGTATATAGGCAGTAGTCAGGAAGATTGGAGCCCTTGAGGGTCTGGTGACAACTTTAGAGTTAGGGCCTGGGCATTGAAATCAAGGGGGGGGGGGGCTAGGCCAAGAAGTGGGTCTTTAACATAGATGGCACAACCACCACCCCTCCTACCGATGCAGTCCAGCCGGTGGAGGGAGTAGCCTGGGAGAGAGACCTGGGCATCAGAGGTGGAGCCGGAAAGCCAGGTTTCAACTAATGCAATCACATCAGGATTATGAACAGCCACCCAGCATTGTAGGGCATCCAATTTTTTGAGGAGGCTACAGATATTAATAGATGCGATACGCAGCCCAGTCGATTTCAAGGGAGACATTGGGACAGGTCCAGGATTGGGATGGATATTGCCGGATAGGAGCAGAAGGAGGAGAGCAGCCCTAGGCAGGAGGTGGTGGAGGAGAAGTCTACTGGATAGGGGAAGGGGAAGGGGGAGGCAGTACAGGGATGGGCAGGGAACCCCAGACAGGGAAAGCTAACATGATATGATAGAAGAGAGGCAGGGGGTGGGAGAGGGGAGGCCAAGGATGCTGGGGATGAATAGAGGGAGGGGTGAGTGAAGGAGGATGGGGGCTGGGGGGACCGGGGGCTACTAGGACACAGGTATGGCTGGGAAGTGGGCAGTAGGTAGTCATAGGAGAGGTGAGGATGATGATAAGAAGGAGGTGAGAGGGGGGCAAGCTGGTTCAGGAAAAATAGACATACTAGGGAGTGGAGGGGATGACAGAGCCCCGCAGAGGTGTACTAGGGTCCCTGGTGGAAGAACACAGAGGTAGTATGGGAAGGAACGATAGAGTGCTGGAAGAGAGGAGAGGAGGCAGGCACCACCTAGTGGCCACCCAGTATAATCTGCAAATGTGAAAGTGGGGACTTAGGCAACAAGACAACACAGGAAGTGACGAGGCAATCCGGAGCCAATATAACAAGGGCCGTCCTGGGTGGGGGTGGTTGGGGTGGGGGCAGCTAGCACCCCACAGCCGAGTCCACAGTAACAATCAGTGGGCTGTGGAGCTAGGCAGCCAGAAGACCATCACAAACGGCCATGTAAAATGTCCAGAGCCACGAGGTGGGAGGCCTGTTTACCTGGGGAAAAATAGTGGCAGCCGAGGTCCCGAGTCCCGAGCGCTCCTGAGCGCTCCTGTTCCTTCACCCGTCGCGGTCAGAAGCGTTCTGTGGGGGGGGGGTGGACCTGCTAGGAAAGGTAGAAGGGCAACATTAGTATGCAGTGGGAGACAGTATAGGGAGGCTAGTTAGGACAGCAAATCAATACATGCGCAATCAGCACAACACGGAGCAAGGTCCAGTAAAAACCCCCACCAAGCTGTTACTACACAGTACAATAGTCCACTTTTTTTTTTGTTTTTTGATTACATTGCAAGCTAACTACCGTATACAGCTACAGGGTAACGCAGTTAAGGCAAATCAAAAAACACATCAGAACATCCCTCAGATAACATGCAGCCATTAACTAGCAGGGAAAAGAGCTCAAGATAGCACTAGTACAGTTAGGCAATGAACAGCAATCTCAAATCAACAGACAGAAGTACAATTACAGGCGCGGAATTGTTGTTTGCGACCCAGCACCCTATCAGGTAGCACCCCACAGCCGAGTCCACAGTAACAATCAGTGGGCTGTGGAGCTAGGCAGCCAGGAGTCCATCACAAAACGGCCATGTAAAATGTCCAGAGCCACGAGGTGGGAGGCCTGTTTACCTGGGGAAAAATAGTGGCAGCCGAGGTCCCAAGTCCCGAGCGCTCTGTTCCTTCACCCGTCCCGCGGTCGGAGCGTTCTGTGGGGGTGGACCTGCTGGGAAAAATAGTGGCAGCCGAGGTCCCGAGTCCCAGCTCTGTTCCTTCACCTGTCGCGGTCGGAAGCGTTCTGTGGGGGTGGACCTGCTGGGAAAAATAGTGGCAGCGAGGTCCCAAGTCCGAGCGCTCCTGAGCTCCTGTTCCTTCACCCGCCGCGGTCGGAAGCGCTCTGTGGGAGGTGGACCTGCTGGGGAAAAATAGTGGCAGCCGAGGTCCCGAGTCCCAGCGCCTTGTTCCTTCACCTGCCGCGGTCGGAAGCGCTCTGTGGGGGTGGACCGGGAAAATAGTGGCAGCCGAGGTCCCGAGTCCCAGCGCCCTGAGCGCCCTGTTCCTTCACCCGTCAAAGGGGTCGGAAGTGCTCTGTGGGGGTGACCTGCTGGGGAAAATAGTGGCAGCCGAGGTCCCGAGTCCCAAGCGCCCTGTTCCTTCACCCGTCGCGGTCGGAAGCGTTTCACACTGTCTCTCTGTTCTCAGTCTCTGATGAGCTCTGGAGTCATGATGTCATATAGAACTGTTGCAGCAGCATAAGCCACACTGGACAGCTGTTAGGGAGCTGGCTTCAGAATGTTTCGTGAGTCTGTAGCTGGAGTTCGGTGGAGGAGGCTGCACTGTCAGGCGGCTACTCATTCAGCTCCATCAGAGAGCTACCAGTTTGTGTTTTTTTAAGTTCTCATCCTAGTGGTTGACAACTGTACCAGTACTGGAAGTGGTGGAGACACTGTCCTACGGTTTTCCCAGTGCCCGATCCCAGGAGGGATGGAGTGAACTTCAGGATGCAGGGGCAATCCCCTGGTCCTTTCTGGACTCTTGAAGCTGCCTTGTGACAACTACTCTGAGAGTACCTTGTCTGTTTTCTGAGTAAAACCCAGGAGTCCCTGCAATGCCTGTGAGGTGATTTTCTTTGACAAAGGGACCCTGTCACCTAGCCTTTGGTTTAAAAACGTTCTGCCTATGTTGGAGTCCTGTATGTGACTATCCAAGTACAATATTTTTAATTCTGACACCTGAGGATGTGTGTAGTATGTTAAGTGTGATAAACATTTGTTTGTTTGTTTGAATTTTGTTGACCCGGTAAGCCCACTGGGCCTAGAAGTCCTTTTTTCAAGGGTGACCGGGGAGAGGATACAGATGGTAAGCAACTGAAATTGAACCAGATTCAGCTGTTGGTGGTATGTTTAGTGAATGAGGGAAATTTGGCCAGGACACCAGGGAAATTCCCCTAGTCTTCGGTAGGGGGACCCTTGGCCACGTTGATGGAGGTCTCAGTTTGTGCTGAGATGTAGTCGGAGGAGGTTGTGGAGGAGGTACGTGATGACACTGTTGCTTCTATGCAGGAGACATTTGTACATGGAGGTGCGGTTAATGGAAAGGGAGAAGCATTTGAGCTCTCTCAGAATTCATCTTCTGTTCAAGCAGAGTCGCAGTTTCAGCTGGAGAGATAGGGAGAGGAACCGAAGTTTGCGCCTACTGACTTTGCTACGGGAGACTTTCCCCCTGCTACTTCCTGGCAGGGGGGGTGAGACTATTGCTGTAGCACCAGGACCGCTTCTGGGAGGGATTACGACGAGTCAACGTGGAGACCGAGCGGTCTCAATGTCACAGATTTTTCTGGCAACAGTTTGGAGTAGAACCTCTGCAGGAGGCTCCAGAGGGTAACTGGACTGCTTCGGATGCATTGGTGCATGCGGGTTGGACTAGGTCGTCCGCAGGTGACTGGATACCGGATCACAATTGGAATGAAGCGGAACACGGCATTTTATGTTCTGCAAACAACCCTGCACCGAACTTACTGAGCTCACATAAGGTATTGAAACTTCAGAAACATGATGCGAGCGAACAAACTGTTACTGCTCAACGACAAAATGACTGGGGGGATTTTATGGATACTGAGTTATATAGTCAGACAGAGCATGTTGCTCGATTTGTGGGGGATGCCGTCTCTGTAGTGAATGTTCCATGCTCAGGGGAGGTTTCCAAGGGGTTTGTCCAAGCGGGGACATTGCCTACTCATACAATGCATACCTCTGTGTCCCCAGCCTGTGTGGAGAACCCTCCCAGTGGTGTGAGGCATGGTGAGGATTCTCCTTTGCCACAGAAGGCTTCTTCGGCCTTGGGGACAGCTCCTCGGGGGAGTAGCCTCTACCATGTTAGATTTTCCATATCCCATTGTAGGGCGGCTGTCTACCCCTGTTCCAGATGGTGGTGCAGGGAATCCCTCAGCTCCCCTTCCAGATGACCCTGGGGAGGGTACCTCTGGTTCGACTAGTACTTCAGATCGAGTCCCAGGCAGGGGGCCTACTCTTTCTGATTTATTTAAAAATAAGCTCGAGCAAGCCCCTAGGAGTAATGCAGTTCGCATACGTTACAAAGGAGGACTCCCTGACCACCCAGACCGATATTATGTAGCCAGAACACTAAAGTCTTCTATGTGATTTCAGGCCTCTGATATCTATGTCCTTATACATATTTCGGGTGAGGACACATTTGACGTCAGCTTTAAAACGAATGTGGGTTTGGAGAAATTTGGGCAAAAGTATGGCACCTTGAAACAAACTCCTCTATGGACCCCGTTTTATGTTATTCCATTGACAAAACCAGCTATTAGGACTATTACCATCATGTTTCGTAATGAGGGGGTTAGTATTAGTGATATCTATCATTGGCTTCAGAACAGATGTAGTATTTTATCCCCTCCTGAAGCCATAATTGACTCTGAAGGTCTGTGGACGGGTGGCTGGAAATTTCGAGTTAAGCTTTTTCAGGTTAATTCTGACATAGGAAGATGTACTAACAGTTTCTTTCTAGGCAAAGACAGAGGAGTTTGTTTTTATAGAGGACAACCTAGGGCCTGCTACAAGTGTGGTGCCCACAGCCACTTAAGTAGTACCTGTGATTTATTGAAATGCAGTCTGTGTGGGGGGGGTTGGTCACCCAAGTGTGAACTGCAACAACATTTATCAATGTAATCTATGTGATGAAAAAGGACACGCATATCATCAGCGTCCTTGGGCTAGTAGAAATAGGACAGCAGGATGGAATCGGGCCAATTTGGTGCAGAAGGCACAAGACAAACAGGAACAGACACAAGATGCTGTTATCCCTGTCCCTCCTCAAGAGCCTCCCCCATCTGCTTCACAGACACCTGCTATTTCGGAGGCTGTAAACCTGGAGGGGGATAAGGATCTCTCTCCTGAGGAAATGGAAGTTCAGGTGCTGGATGTGGAGGTCTCTTTGCCTGGGACACCACATACAGTTGAGTCACAGGACTTGGGTGCACCCATTGAGAATGTGGAAAATTCCTCTCGGAATAGGAGGGTCACAAAAGCTACGGCTCGGCAGTCACAATTGGTTTGTGATGTTCCCACAAATAATGCTTATGATTTGTTACGGGGGGGATGATTGGATGTTGACTCTGAAGCCTCTGTGCTTCCTTCTGATGTAGATGTCCCAAATATTAGGCCTCTAAATACGGTTAAAAAAAAAAGATAGGAAGAAAAAGGGAGGGAAGAAACGCAAAAATATGGCCACTCAGGATGATAGCTGATAATTACTTTTCAGCACAACACTGGCACAGTTTCGGATCTCTTCTCTGAATGTTTGTAGTTTTAGAAACTACAAAAAGCAGACTGCCTTTTTTCATTTTGCAGCTACATTGCATACTGATATTGTCCTTTTACAAGAGACAAGACTTAAAACCATATTTGAAATTCGGCAGGCCCAAAGGGGTTGGGTATGGGGTCTCTCCTATTGGACTTTTGGAGAAGAGACGGCAGATGGTATTGCTATATTGTTTAAATCTACTGTTTTTCCATTACTAGGGTTATAGATGTTCTTCCGGGTAGAACTTTGATTACAGATTGCAGATTTCAGGATTTTTTATTTCGTATCATGAATGTTTATGCTCCATAGACTAAAGCTGCTAGAATACATTTATTTTCTCTAATTAAACCCTTTCTCTGTACATGAAAACATATCATTTGGGGTGGGGATTTTAACTGTAGTCTGGATGTTTCATGCAGGAAGGACACTGGTAAAAAGGTATATTGTGATTCTTTAGCATTAATGAACCTGATTAGGGATGCCACTTTAAATACAGGTTACTCACCTGTAACAGGAGTTCTAGGAATGGTATATGTTGTTAATCCACACTGTCTGGCAGGTTCCTTGCCGCTTTAAATCTTGCCGGAAGGTCTTCAAGCTGGCTCCTCCCACCCACCCGGGTGGTAAAACTCTCGGCTCCGCCCCATGACGCCAGATCTAGCCCGCTGGAAGCCAGGCCGTCCGCTCCTTATAGTAAGCGAGCGCTTGGCTAGGGTCCAAAGTATGGAGCCTATATTCGGCCTCCGACATGTGACTGGGGTAGAACACCGGCAGAATCAACACCTGGTTAAGGTGAAACTCCGACACCACCTTCGGAAGGAATTTCGGGTGGGGGCGCAGGACAACCTTGTCCCTGTGGAAGACCAGATAAGGAGACTCGATGGAAAGTGCCTGGAGCTCTCCCATCCTTCTGGCTGACGTGATAGCCACCAAGAAGGCGGTCTTCCACGACAGGTGAGCGATGTCACACCTGTGCATCGGTTCGAATGGCTTGCCCATGAGCTTAGCCAATACCAGCAGTAGATCCCACAGAGGTGGAGGTTCTCACACCGGAGGGGATATGTGATCAAGGCCTTTGAAAAAGCGCCCAACCACCTTTTCCTGCGCCGACTGCTTCCCGGCCCGCGCCCGGTAAGCAGAGATGGCTGCCAGGTGCACCTTAAGGGTCGTCGACCGAAGTCCTTGCTGAGAAATGGACCACAGGTAGTCCAGAATGCTTGCCCAGGAACAGGATGAAGGGTCCACGCCCTTGCCCTGACACCAAATGGAGAATCTCTTCCATTTGAAGGCGTAGCATTTTCTGGTCAACTCCTTACGGGATGCCTCAACAACGCTGAGGACCTCGTCGGAAAGACCCAAGGCCTGGAACTCTAGCCGCTCAGGAACCAGGCCGTCAGGTGCAGGGATTGAAGGTCCGGATGGGAAACCTTCCCCTGATTGACTGAGATCAGGTCCGGGCGGGCTGGAAGCCGCCTCAGGAGCCTGGAGCTGAGACCAAGGAGATCTGGATACCAGAAATGGCGGGGCCAGTCTGGGGCTACCAGAATCACCTGCGCTTTGTCCCTCCTCGCCGTGAGAAGCACCTTGTGGATCAAGGGAAATGGAGGAAGGCGTAGAAGAGGCCCGGGCTCCACGGCCTCTAAAAGGCATCCCCTGCAGCGAGCCCTGCTGAGGGGCGGGCATGAAACAGTCTCAGCTTCGCATTCTCCCTGGAGGCAAACAGGTCTGCCTGAGGCGTGCCCCAGAGGGAGAACAGCTCTTGTACTACCTCCGGCAGGAGAGACCACTCGTGAGACGCAGCCCCTATCCGGCTTAGGGCATCGGCCAGGGTGTTGGAGGCTCCGGCCACATGAATGGCGAGGAGATCCACCTCCAGGCTGTGCACGAGTGACCAAATGCGGAGAGCTTCCCTGCACAGAGGCATGGAGCGGCCCCTACCGGCGGTTTAGGTAGTACATGGTCGTGGTATTGTCCGTCTGGACCTGAACCACTTGACCCCGTAGAAACGGAGCAAAGGCGGTGAGGGCTAGACGAACCGCTCAAAGCTCCAGCAGGTTGATTTAGCATCGGGACTCCCGAGGGGACCAGAGGCCGTGTGCTCTGTGCTCCCCCAGATGGGCACCCCAACCTATCAGAGAGGCATCGATCGATAGAGAGACCATCGGCTCGGGGCCGACAAACGGGATGCCCTCCTACAGATGTGCTGGAACAGTCCACCACTGGAGAGCGTTCCACATCCCCTGGGTCACTGTCACTAGCTGATCCAGCAGATCGAAGTGCTGTGACCATTGGCTGGCCAGTCACCATTGAAGGGGACGCATGTACCAACGGACCACGCTGGTGCAGGCCGCCACGAGGCCCAGGAGGCACAGTACGTCCCGGGCAGGGCGCAATTGCCCAACCTGAAATGATTGGGCAAAGGAGGAAAGAACCTCGGCCCTGTCCGCCGGAAGCCGTGCTCTGGCTCGTAGAGAGTCGAGCTCTGCCCTGATGAATTGTATCACCTGCTTTGGCACGAGTTCCGACTTGGCCTCGTTGATGAGGAGGCCAACCTGAGAGCAAACCTGGAGGGCCAGATCTCTGGACCGCTCCACCTCCGCTCTGGAGGGGGCTGCAATCAGCCAGTCGTCCAGGTAGGGGTACACCCGGACCCTTCAGCGCCGCAGGAATGCTGTCATAACTGCCATGCATCTGGTGAAGACCCTGGGAGCTAGGGAAAGGCCGAAGGGCATGGCCCGGAACTCGAAAAGGGATCCCTCCACTCTGAAGCGGAGGAATCTCTGGTGAGATGTACGGATTGAGACGTGAAAGAACAAGTCCTGAAGGTCCAGAGAACAGAACCACATGCTTCGTTCCAAGGATGGGATTATCTGAGCCAGAGTGATCATCCTGAAGGTCCGAGACCTTAGCAACCTGTTCAGGTCGTGCAGGTCGAGAATGGGGCGCCAGCCCCCCCCCCGTCCGTTTTGGGACCAGGGAGTACCTGGACACAAACCCCGGATCTGGAGGAGGATCTGCCACCTTCCTGATCACCTCTTTTTCGAGGAGCAGGGCAATATCAGCTCGGCGAGCCGACAAAGAGGCTGAGGACCCCGTAGCCCCCCCAGGGGCGACGGCTCGGAAGGGCGGGGCCTGCTCAAACTCCAGGGGCAGGCCCTTTCCTACCACCAACAAAACCCAACAGTACGTGGTGATAACGGACCAAGCGGAAAGGAAGTGGCGGAGCCGTCCTCCCATGGGGGGAACCCAGGGGGTAGTGACGAGGCTGGGGGCGACACCCCTCAACCCATCACAGGGCAGGCTTAGAGGAGGGGCCGGCCAAGGGACCTCCTGGGCCTTTACCTCCCTGCTTCCTGTTGGAGGAAGCCGCGGGCTTGGGTTTAGGATGCCAAGCGCGAGCCTGCTGGCCCTGGTGCTGGTGCTGTTGGGCTGGACATGCCGCAGGCGCAGAAGGACGAAAGGACTTGTGCTGCTGCTGTCGGCGGCCTTTGTCCTTCTGGGCGGAGGTGACCGAGTCCAGAGTGGCATTGGACTTTTTGATCCGCTGGAGGTGACCTTCTACTCCAGGGCCGAAGAGGTCGGTTCCCAAGAAGGGGACATCCGCCAGTTTCTGCTGGGTATCCGCCATGAAAGTGGATATCCTCAGCCATGCTCTGCGGCGCATGGCCACCGCGGCCACAACTGATCTGGCACAGGAGTCTCCGATGTCCAGAGCCATTTGGAGCTGCTGCTTAGCCACTGCCCTACCCTGGTCCCATACCTGCCGGACCGTGGTCTGCAGGTTGGCCAGGAGATGAGGGATCACCTCATCCAGGGAGCCCATGAGGGTGTGGGAGAAGTGTGCCATCAGCACGGCCAAGCTGGCCTGGCGAAGGCCAAGGGAGGACACAGCATACACCTTGCGCCTGGCATAGTCCAGCTTTTTGGACTCCTTTGTCGGGGGTTGTCCACATCCCTAGCGCTCCTGGAACGCCGAAAACGCTGTCGGTGACCAACCCCTCGGCAGAGGGGTGCTCTGAAAACCCGGCAAAGAGCCGGTAGGGACCGATACTTCCTGGCATCCTGGCCAAAGGCGCAGGACAGGAAGCAGGCGCTGCCAAAGCTCCAAGGCTGGGCCAACAATGGCTTCAGCCACCGGAAAGGCCTCTGTGGGTGAATCCCCTTGGTCCAGTATCTCCGTCAGGGGATACTTGGCCCACTTGGATACGGGCTCGAGCTGCATCCCAGTGGACTCCGAGATGAGCCGAAGCAAACCCATGAAGGACGATGGGCTTTCGTCCATTGACTGGTCCCCGGAGGACTCCAGGTCGATGGGCCTGGAGAACAGGGAGTCATCGTCGGACTCAGAGGAGTCCGTGAAGAGCTACCTGGGGCCTGAGCCACCCTCCACCTGCCGAGGACAGTCGGGAGTGAGGGTGACCGACAACCTGTGGGGCAGGCCCTGACCCAACCGAGAGTCCTTGGTCAGCGCCCCTGATTTCAGTTGTAGAGGCGGAGGTTCCACCACAATCGGTGGGGCAGCTGGTTTCCGCCGAAACAACGGCCCAGGCTTGGGCACCTCGGCTACAGCGAGAGTTGTTCGACGCTCGGGTGACAACCACTTGATGGCCGGGAAGCGATAGCCGGCTTGTTCCCGGACAGAAGTACTGCTGCCACATCAGGTCCTCGAGCGTCGATGCAACTTGCGCCGAAGCCTCTCCTCTTCCGAGGAGGAAGACGAGGACGAGTGGCAGCGCCGCTTACCTCGGTGCCGAGACCGCCGGTGTCGGCGGGATCAGCTGGACCGAGACGATGTCCGAGACTGAGATCCTCGGCGTTTCTATGGATGGGTCTGGGGAGGGGCGGGGGACACCCACTCTTCCCTCGGCTCGGAAGCCTTAACCAGGGACTGCGGCACCGGAGGCGCAGGCAAGTCCTCGGTCTCCATCAGGAGGACCGTGAAGAAGGGTTGTCGGCTTCACCAGTCGACAGCCCCGTCCGATGGGTCGAGAAAATATCGCACGCGCGGCGGGGTGTCCGCCGCTGGCCTGACGGGACGCCTGTAGCCAGTGGCCTTAGCTGCAACTCTCAATCAAGTAGAGTGCAGACTGTCCGGAAAGGGACCTCTCCCTCTCCCACGAACGCCGACGATGGGACTTACCCTTAGAGTCCTTCTTTTTGGACCGAGAGGAATGTCCCGATGGCCCCTCTCCCTTCGTGGAAAGGGATTGGCAAAGCTCCTTGAAAGAAGCTGAATACAAGGTACCCAGAGAGAGCAGGATAAATGCCACGACCGAGGAACAGGATGATGCAGCCTGTGCCGCCTTCTCCTCGAGGGCGATCATCTGCTCAAGTTGCTCAGCCGAGCCAGCCACCGCTGTAACCGCCCAATGGGCCTCCTTCGACTTAACCGGCGGGTAGCGCTTCTCGGGGCACCCGGCAGCGCGGTCTTCCAGGACGTTGGCCGAAACGAACAGCATAACTCGCAGGCCTGCGGGTCGTGTTCTAGGCCGAGGCAGTAGACGCACGTGGAGTGCGGGTCCGTCCTGGACATCTTCTGCCCACAAGGGCACCGCCGAAATCCGGGAGTCGATTTGTCCATCGCAGCCACGAGAGAGAAACTTGACCGAAGTCTTGAGAATTTTAAAATAAGTTTCAGGCGAACCGAAGAATTAGGATCCAGTCTACACGCAGAGCGTTAAGGAGGGAACCTGAGCTTCCAAGCAGTAAGGAAGATCTGGCATCATGGGGCGGAGCCGAGAGTTTTACCACCCGGGTGGGTGGGAAGAGCCAGCTTGAAGACCTTCCAGCAAGATTTAAAGCGGCAAGGAACCTGCCAGACAGTGTGGATGAACAACATATCCATGTCCCTAGAACGGATACTTATAGATCACTGCAGACTGATGAAGGGGCTACTTATCATAGATATATCTACAATATGAGGATAGATTACCTTTTTACCCCTAAATATTGTACGCTGGTACAGGTTTTGTACATCCAAACAAATTTTCTGATCATCATTTACTAACTGAGGTTTTAATTTGGGTTCTGCCCCCCAAATATTTATTTCTCAGGAGTCCCTGTGGAGACTTAATAGTTCTCTTCTTCAACAAACCGTGATAGTACAACAGGTAAAGACCTTTTTACATTTGGCAGTGTCAGTGGCTCAGTAGGTAGCACACTCGCCTCTGAGGTCGGGAGATCAGAGGGCTGTGGGTTCAGTTCCCACATCTGACACTTGGGTTAATATCCCAGTACTGACACAGTAGTGCAGCATGAGAGGGGTGCTGCACTTCTGAGGTGCCGTCTTTCGGATGAGACGTTAAACCGAGGTCCCATCTGCCTGGATTGGTGGTAGTTCAGGTGGATGTTAAAGATCCCATGGCACTTATTGAAAAGAGTAGGGGAATTTTTATTAAAGCTGGAACGTAAAATACAGTCAAATAATACACAAAAGCAAAAGCAAATTACTCGAAACAAAATACATATGCCATCATACATAAAATACAAAACTAACATTGCAATAGACTCAAAACTTACTAGACATACTGAAAAAATAACCCCCCAACCCACTAAAAGAGATGGGGAATTTTTACTATTTCAGTAAACCAAAACTGAAAACATAGTGTTAAATCACACAAAATAATATATAAATCATATAGAAGATAATCTATTACAAAGATATATCATCCAAACAATGTAAAAGGAAAACTGCAAAACAGTCCCCCGCTCCCACTTACAAAATGAGTAGGGGAACTTTTGTTATCATAGACAGCAAACCAAACAATAAATTCAATCAATGTTAAGTCACATTGAAGAAAATGATACAGCATATTGTTATCATAATAGAAAACAAAGATTATACATAAAACGAAAGGGAAAAAAAAGAAGAGAAGAAAAAGCAAATAGAAAACACTAATTCAATACATCCAAAATAATTATTCTAAATTAACCCAATGAAGTTATAGCCAATCTACAGAATCCCATCTAGAGTGACATATAAATGAAGAAAATTCCCCATAATCCTGCCTTTTCAATCTCAATATTGCATTAGCAACCATACCAAATAATGCTTCTTGTGAAAAATTTTGTTGTTGAATGGTGAAACGGCATCTCACATACCATATATAGTATTTAAAACAAAGCTAAATCAAACATAAAGTCACTTTATCATATTGCACAGTGGTTACTGGCAGAATCCCTATACACAACATATCTAACGTCATAGGGTATAAAGGAAAGGTAGGCCATTTTCGTAAAACAAGACTCCAAAATCCTTTTATAAAAGGACATTCCAAAATAAGTGTTCCATTGTCTCCAATAATTCAAAACACGCACTTCTAGGGCAATACCGATCAGTAATTTGCTTATGTTTTAGATTTGCTCGGACATTTAATTTGCCATGTAGGGATAACCATAACACATCCCACATATGAGGTGGAATCGGGAGGTTAACATATTGCCAATTGCACGCTTTATAGGAGATGGAAAATAATCAAATGGAGCCGAATCTTGAAAATACTTTTGTAAAATATATGCGTATAATTCCTTTCTAGTAAAATGCAAAAAGGTATGCCTTGAAATACCCCATAATTTAATTTTCCCAAAACATATTTTAAGAGATTGTGGGAGATGGTTTATGGAACGCTGTCTCGGGAATACCTCATATTCAGGCCAGAAAAGACATAAATCTCCCAGAGTATCCTGAAGCCATGGTTTCTAGTGTGTGTCTCTATCTATAAACAGAGGTTTTAAATTTGTATAGAGAAACATAGTAAAGAAAAAACTACAGGATGTAACATTTTAGGCCCCCATGTTTTTCTCCTAAACAACAGGCTCTCTTTATGGGGTTCAGTCTACTGCCCCATATACAAGCAAAAAGCATCCATATAACTGTGCTCCAAAGCTAAAGGAAGACTAAAACTGCACTTAAATATAAAAATATGGGTAATAAGAATGTTTTAACCAGTTGAATCTGTTTCAGTTTAGGCAGTCTCCATGTATTCAGGCAATCTACCTTAGTTTGTGCTTCCTTTAGTTTAAATTTCCAATTTAGATATGCTAAATCTCCTGCTCGAATAAAAGACCCAAAATTTTACAAGTATCCTTAATTACGAATACCTATGACCTGTGTAAGATGAAAATACTCTATCCCCAGTGTTATACAATTGCATTTCTCATAGTTAATTTGTGCACCAGTATATAACAAAACCCTGTAAAACTTTTTTTGAAAACCCTTGCAGAGGAAGATCCCCATCGAAAACATAAATCATCCGTATAGGCAATACATTTAACTTCAGGATCAGTACTTGAAAAGGAGAGTCCCGTATACTGTCATGACCATACACCCGCCTAATTAAGGATCTATAGTAAATAAATACAAAAGGGCACTAAGAGGACATCCTTGACGACACCCGTAATATGGGATATATAGTCCCTACCCACCCATTACAAAAAGCTTGAGCAGTAGCATTGGCATAACAGGTTTTATCCATTCTATAAAGGTATCGGTACACCATACCCAACTAAACAGTCCCATAAATAACCATGTCTTACATTATCAAAGGCTTTTGCCTGGTCTAAACTCAAAACCAAACCTGTAAGTTCCCTGTAGATCCCTTTTGAAAAGGTCCTAAAAGTATTAGACTATCGGTAATGTTCCTATTTGGAATGGAACATGTTTGTGCCGGATGTAAAAGGAATGTGCATTAAGTAACAGTCTATTGTTTAATATTTTGGTAAATAGTTTAAAATCTGTATTTAATAGGGTTATAGGTCTCCAGTTTAACAAATCCTCTATCTCCTTTTTATACATAAAAACTACAAGCCCTCGTTCATACTTTTTGGTAATATCCCGAGGATAGTATTTCATTCAAGACACCTGTAAATTCTTCCAATAATTGTTGAAAAATTATTTTATAAATTTCATACGGAATACCATCATTCCCCGAGGCTGTACCAGCTTTTACTTGTGCCAACACTGCAGCAACCTCTTGTGTTGTAATATGTGCTACTAAGTTAACTGACCCTGAATCTGAAATTTGGGGTAAATTACATCCTCCCAACCAGTTCTCTTATGTGTGACTCAATGTTTCAGTAATACCAAAAAGTTTCTGTACATGTAAATCAACAATCCGCATAACCTCTCTGGTATCTGTGCACCAAATCCCTGCCTGATCATTAAGACCTGTCATATGTTTCTGATGTCTTTGGGAAGCACTAAATTGAAATGAATTCAGAAAGGCCTTTGTGCCTTGGGTACCAAAACAGCGTTCATCTTCTAAAGATTTTGCCCGATCATATTGAAAATTATTCATCTTTTCTCTTGTTTCGTATAACTGGGGGAGGACTGAAACCTCACCATTGGCCACACGAAAGTGTAAATCCAAAAATTACTTTCTATAATTTAAGTAAGTATCAGTTTTGTATTTACCATATAATCTCCTATTGATTGAAAAAACGTTTAATTTCAGTTTTGTATCCATCCACCATTCGATAAGTATCATAGAGACATAACACAGATTTCCTGGCCTTTAAAATAGCTAGAAAGCCATCTTCGATTGTGGGAAGAAGTAATAGAGCCAAGTTCATTCTCCAGTACCCTGGACCCCGATGCATAGGCATATGACTTGCCACCGTAGCTACTATAATTACATGGTCAGAGGAAGTAACAGCCAATGTTCTAGTATCAATCACCTGCAGGGAATTGGAAAGAAACCAAAAATCTATCCTTGTGGCCTTATTGCCCTGAAAAAATGTTTTTGCCGGATTCCCTGAAAGGGCCATAACATCACTAAGGCCTGTTTGAACTAGTAAATTATTAAGACAAGTAGCATCACAAAACATTTTGGTGGTTCGGCATCCCCTATCTGTATTGTATCTACTACAATTGAAGTCACCCCCCCAAAAAAACATACTTTGAAGTAAATAAATAAGGTTGAAATAAGCGAAATATTTCAATACGTGCAAATTTTGTTTGAGGTGCATAAACACTGATTAACCGACACTGTAAACCGTTAATCACTACATCCAACAACAATACACGACCAGGGACAAGATCAACTAGTTGTATCACCTTTGCAGTGGGATTATTTAGGGCTATACCTACACCACTACAGGGGTCTTCACCCATAGACCAATAGGTAACCCCCATCTCCAGCCAGTTGCTAATTCAATATTGAGTTTGGTATGTAACCTAGTATCCTGCAAAAAACACATCATAATCCTTTTTCTCAAAAAGTGATAAAATCAACACCCGTTTCCTCTTGGATAACATACTATTCACATTTAAAGAAGCTACCGAAAGATTATAAACTGCTACCATCAAGAGAGGGGAAACGACCAGCCATATTTTTGAACACATTTTAGCATATTATTTTTTCTTGTTCCCTTTCCTCATTCCCAATCTATTTTTTTTCTTTTTGCCTAAATCAGTTTTTGCCAAATTTTGATCTATATCAGACGTACCATCATGCTGTGAGGAATTTACAGAAACTGAGTCAGACTCCGTCCCTGTGTCATCTTGTAATACAATAAAAGGATTATGTGTAGCCGTCATAGGGGGTTCAGGAATCACCATGCTAATACTGCCAGATCGAAGACTACGTCTTCTGGAAGATACCAGAGTAAAGGCCTCTTCGGGCGGGAGCGGTGGAGGCATTGAAATCAAACTGCCGCTAGAAACCTCCACTTGAGAGACAGGATTTTGTGTCACTGACAGAGGCTCAGAAACATCAGGGTGTATCTGCGACTGAGGTTCTTTTTGAATCAGTGCACAACCATGATTACCAGAAATATGTGGTTGAGGTCTCCCAGAGGGTGTGGTAGGGGTTTTATTCCTAAGGGCAGCTTTAACCGCCATATTGATGTAAAAATCTTGAATACTATAGTCTCCAGATTTATTTTATGCAGCTTAAAGGGCAATCAACAAAAGAATGTGCATCTTCACACAGTGAACACTTACTGGGGTGATGACAATCAGTAAGGACATGTCCTTGTTCTCCACATTGAGCACATTTACCACTTCACATCCTACTCAGGTGCCTAGGAGAGCCACACTTATAACAATGTCTTGGTTGGCCTGGATAAAAATAAAACCCTATCCCGACCCAAATAGAAACAACTAGGTAAATGCTGTAGACCTTCATCGTTTTGAAATAGATTAACCTTATATCTCCACCCTCCATTCCAGAAACCTTCATCATCCAATATAGGCTCAGGATTCCCGAACAGTACATTTTTTCCACCAGTACGTTATATCTTCTACATTTACTCCTCATTCCGAAAAAGTACATTTATTACTTTAAAGGATTGTTTGAGAGGTATAGCCTGAAAATGTAACCACGCTGGGTTAATTTTTAAAAGAGCATATCTCATCAAAATTTATTTAGCAAATCTGGTGTACGAAAACTAATGTCATAATTATTATCCCCTGGGGTATGTATAAGGGCACATACCTCCCTGGAGAAAAACCCAGCATTTGCTTAATCAAACCTTCCCCACATAAAAACGAGATCTGGCATACCATCCATAGGACCCAAGAACCTTAAACGCACTGCATTCTTCACGTTTTGTAAAGTAACTGGTTTTTAAATAAACTAGCAAATGTAACAGGGGTTGTGAGATAACAGACTGATCCTGTACTGGATTTAACTCAGAACCCAAAACATTCGTATAACTTAAAGCTTCAGGAGTGACAGTTTGTCCTAACGTGGGCTCTGATAGCAAAGAACCATTTGATAGTAAATTAGAAATACTGGTTTGAGGAGACACACATAAAGAAGAGTGTACAGTTATTACAGGGGAAGTTTCAAAACAGTCTGGCCCATAGCTAGATACAGCATCCCTTGATGCAGATTTGGCCTTTTCCCCATCTGCTACACTTGTTCCCGGCAGAGGGATTATTGGTCGGCTATCCAGCCTCCTCATCTGATTGTATCCAACCTGCCTCCTGGAGAGCTTGTTGAGGGACCAGGATTCATTAACCACCAGATTAGCATCCTGAGGTGGGGTTTCATCCAGTCGATCAATCTAAAAAACTGGGGCCTTTTAGAACCTTAGGCACAGTACCTGGTAGGCCCAAGGAGAGTCCAAAATGGGCCTTTTTCTTTTCGATCCTCCTCAGCTTGTTGTTTTCGTTGAGAACTCAGCCAAGCTTCTTTTATCAGCTGCCGTTTTTCAAACCATACATTAAGCTCCTCAGACCCTGCGAAAGAGCTGGAGCTCCACACAAAACTGCAGCATCTTCAGCCCATCATTTTCCGAGATCCCAGGCTCCGTCAGAAACTCACGGTTTTGCTCCAACTCCACTCCTGATGACTTCCGTGCCGTGCACTAATACTTCAGGCCGCTGGGATTCCTGCACGCCATGCTGGCCACCATCAAGGTGCATCCCAGCCATACCACTGTCCCTCAGACGGATGATTTAGGAGTTGAGCAACATCCGTCCCACTTCCACTGTCTCTCTGCAGCCATCCGAAAGCCTGCATTATGTTCCCTCGCTGAGCCTTGCTAACTCAGCCACAGCATGTCCCTCCTCCACTGTCCTCCTCCTCTGCCATCTTGGTCCCACAGAAAATGGGTCCCCTGCTCACAGGAAACAGGAAGTAGGGGAATTTCCCTGGTGTCCTGGCCAAATTTCCCTCATTCACTAAAAATACCACCAACAGCTTAATCTGGCTCAAGGTCAGTTGGTATTCATCTGTATCCCCCTTCCCCAGGTCGTGCCTGAAAATAGGCAGGATTTGTTTAGTGCACTTACCCGGTCAACAAAAACTAAAACTAAAATAAATAAATAAAAATAAAACATACCAGACTATCAGTTCTCTGTCGTTATGATTCTCTCTGGGTATGGTGGAAGGATACCAAAACAGAGCTGAAGTTTCTTTTCCAGAATATGGGGAAGCGAAGAGTTAGGGACAGATATATGACATATCTCAGATACAGAGACCAACTGTATAAACTTTTGTCTTTATCAATTACTTCTTCTGCCCATTATACGTCACAAATAGCAGAGATTAAAAAAAAGTATGTTTACCACTCAATATGATAGAGCGCAATCTCTTGACATGAAAATGCAATTTGGTACATCTTATTCACCTTCAGTGGACCCTTTTCAGGCTTGTAAAGATAGGTTGCATGCTACTGTGATGTCGGGTCTATATCGTACTGATGGTACCATAGATAGTTCAGTCACTGGTATGCAATCTATTGCTCAGACTCACTTGAGATTGATATTCGCTACTACCCCTGCTTTGGATATGTCCTTAACGGACATATTTCAGGCACCAGCCCCAAAGTATCTACTTTTCTTGCCTGTGACTTAGTACTCCCGATCACACAGGAAGAGGCAGCTTTGGCTATTGCACAGCTACAATTATGGGTTGTCCCGCGTTTAGATGGGCTCACACATGAATTTTATAAATCATTTTCTGAGGATTTGACCAAAGTTTTAGCCATGGTCTATAATAGTATACTACACGAGGTTGATGGGAGTCAAGATTTTGGGACTGCAGTTTTGAAATGTATTTATAAAAAAGGCGGTAGGTTTTCCTTAGATAACTGGAGACCACTCAATCTCCTCAACGCTGATTATAAAATTCTTGCCAAAATTCTTAGTAGTAGATTACAGAGGACTGCCCAGGAGGTGATTGATATTTCACAGACATGTGCCATTCCTAGAAGACTTATTCAGAATAATTTGTTTTTATTGAGGGAAATCTTTGAAGCTAAAGCAGCCCATAGGATCAAAGGTTTTGTTTTATCGTTGGATCAGGCTAAAGCCTTTGATAAGGTGCAACACACCTACTTATTTCAGGTTTTGGAACTTTATGGAATACCACACCAGTGTTTCTCAACTGGCTTAGGCATTTGTACTCATTTTCTGGATTTAGACCACAGATAAATGGTTGTTTGGGTGACTTTATTCCTCATTGTACTGGCATTAGACAGGGTTGTCCATTAAGCCCATTATTGTATACATTTGCTCTAGACCCAATTATTAGACAAATTAAATGGGACACACAAATTCTTGGTTTGGCCCCGTACTCTGATTTATGTCCGGAAAAAATATCTGCTTATGCAGATGATGTGGTTTTATTTGTCCAAAATAAAGCTGCAGGTGATAGTGCGATCCAGATGTTTCATAGCTTTTCAAATATATCAGGGGGTACTCTAAATATACAGAAGAGTGTTTCTATACCTTTAGATGATGATTCTATCCAGATTTCAGATGTGGAGGGTATAAGGATAATCACTGAACCACATAAAATTCTGGGGGTGTGGTTTAATGTCTCAGATGCAGCTACCTTTAATTGGGAGAATAGATTGTGTGTGAAATTAAAGTTCGAGTATGGAAAGCATGGAAACTGGGGAAGAAGAAAAGGGTCATGATAGTGAAACTCCCTATATTCTTATATTTAAGCTATGTATATGCCCCCCCCCATACAATTGGAGACTCATTTATTCAGTGCCTTCTTTCAAATGATATGGGGTAGTTGGCTTAATCCCATTAAGCGAGAAATTACATATTTACCTGTTAAGAGAAGGGGTCTTGGGATGATTAATCCCGTTGCTTTCTTTCACTCTTTTTCTTTATTAAGTATTGTATTGTGAGAAACATAATATTTGTACTCCTTGGGATCATTGGGTAAATCGCTCACTGATGGAAGTTATAGGAAAATATGAAGACTTGCCTCCTAAATTTACACGATATTTACATATACCTTCATATGCGGTAGATTGTTTTAAGAAACTAAGACATTGGAAACTACAGAAATCATCAGTACTTATTCTTAATGGGAAGCAGATATACCAGAAATTTGTCAGTATTACGGAGCCATTGCTTCTGTTTCCAGAATGCACCCCCTCAAAAATGAAGTATGCTTTAAAGCTTAGTGTTGACAGACGGATTCCACAACATATGTGGGATGTCACGTGGTTGTGCTGTCATGGCAAATTAAATATCCAAGGAAATTTAAAACATAAATCAATCCAAAAGAGATACTGTCCTAAACCAAACTGTCTACAACTTGGAAGAAACCATGCAACACTTCTTTTTTGAATGTGAGGATACTCAACTATTATGGAAAACTTCAGCGTTTAAATGGCAGTGGCCTTTCCTAAGTAGAATTGCTTATCAGATATCGATACTGGGTAAATTTTCTGATATATGGGGTAAATTCCATAGGAGTACATTATGAGTTATTTTTTCTATTTGTAAGTATTTTCTATGGCAAGCCAGATGTCAATATGTTTTACAGCAACTTCATTCCTCTCCTCAGAGTATAATACAGCAAATTGAATGGGCTATTTCCAAAATTATGGAAGTGGAACAAAAATGTTTAACAAAAACGCAATTTCACCTACTGTGGAAATATATTACTTTTCTTAATTAAGATATTGTCTATCTAGAATACATTTTGACGAACCATGTTATTTTTGTGCATTTAGATTCACTATTATATTGCCTGATTTCTCTTATGTATAGCTTGTCTGATTTTCTTTTTTTAGTTGTATGTTTTTGTTATATTTCATTCCCTGACTGCATCTTTGTTTATTTCCTGATATTCTCCATGATGCTGTGCATTGATTTCTTAATAAAATTCCCCTACTCTTTTCAATAAGTGCCATGGGATCTTTAAAATCCACCTGAACTACCACCAATCCAGACAGATGGGACCTCAGTTTAACGTCTCATCCGAAAGATGGCACCTCAGAAGTGCAGCACCCCTTTTATGCTGCACTACAGTGTCAGTACTGGGATATTAACCCACCTGCCAGATGTGGGAACTGAACCCACAACCCTCTGCTCTCTTGACCTCAGAGGCGAGTGTGCTACTTACTGAGCCACTGACATTTAAGACAACAGCTATAGTTTTCTACAGTTGTGTGGTGTTATTAACCAGATGAATGGCCGAGTATAAGCCTGGAAGTAAAAGGGGGGAGACCCCCCCATCTGGAGTAACCAACTTACCTCTACGGGTTCTGAAGGGCACCTATTGCTTTTTCTTCAGTGCAATTAGCCAATGCCTGAGAAGAGTGTTTACCCCTGTATGTGGGTTGTTTTCTTTAAGTTTACCCCAGTACAGTGGGTTCTGAAAGTTCTGAGCCTGTATGTGCTCCTTGGTGGTCGTGTGTACCACCTCTACTCCTGTGAAATATGGGAACAGTACCAGTACCTGGCCGAATGTGCCAATTTCCAGTAAGAACCAGTGTGTTCACCAGTGTGTGTTTTCTTCATCCTATGCTAAATGGGAATTCAGGAATGTCTGTACCTCAGAAATCTGCATTATCAGTATGTGTAGCCCTGTGGGGGTCCATCATTAAAGCCTCATTAAAAACATATTTATTCAACTTGGCTTTTGGGGATAATGTTTAGTTTTACTTTTGCTGCCATTTTATATGTTTTATTGATTGAATGTTTGTCCATTTTTTTCTTACAATGTATACACGCTTTGGTTTTTGAAAAGCGCTTTATAAATAAAAGTTGATTGATTTATTTTATTTAGCTTTTGTTAACCAGGTAGGTACACTAGGCAAGTTGTATGCCTATTTTAAGGAACGACCGGGAGAGTACAACGGGTATTACAGATACAGCAACACAGCGTAGCAGGTAAACAAGTACATATTGTAACTTAGTACACTGAGTCAATAAAACAACCAGGCAGTATAGGGATCATAATGTAAGACAGGAAATGATAGAATATATAATGAGCAAAGATAAAACAACATTGAACATCTGTAGCATAGACAAGTGCATAACGAAGAGCTGGACCGAGATCAGCAACCGATTCGATTCAGTTTGTGTTCCAAGTAACGGCCACAAGGTGGACTAGTCTGTTATACAACATAGACAACCAGGTGTGGCAACTACCTGGCACACACCTGGTAGGGACCATTTGCCATGGCCAACAACCCGGTCCCTGGGAGAAAGCGTTTGCCAGAACAGCTCGGTTTTTCACTTCTGGACAGGGGACACCCAAGTAACTCCAGACACAAGGAAGCAATAACATTGCTATCCAAACCAGGCTGAGAGTCTAGAGTGTGGATTGATTGATTGATCTTCGCTTTGTGATTATTCCTACTCTTTTACGTGAGTAAAGTCCACACTCTAGACTCCCAACCTGGTTTGGACAGCAATGTTATTGCTTCCTTGTGTCTGGAGTTACTTGGGTGCCCCTGTCCAGAAGTGAAAACCAAGCATAGTTATAAGCAAATGTTTTCTCCCAGGAACCCTGGTTGTTGGCCACGGCAACTGGTCCCTGCCAGGTGTGTGCCAGGTAGTTGCCACACTTGGTTGTCTATGTTGTATAACAGACTAGTCCACCTTGTATATCATGGCCATAGTAGCTGCACAGAGTGCATGTGTAGACAGATTTTACAATGTAAACCCCCATCCCTCTCTTTACCCCCCAAGACCACTGTGGTGAGAGGAGAAGCCCTGCTAGTTAAACAAGGGGGGGGGCGGTGGGGGGGGTTACAGGGAGATGTTGGTTGTGGACCCAGGATGTCAGGTAGCGGGGTTGTCTGATGGGCAGCCATCCGGGCTGTGGCTGAGGGGCAGCCAGCTGACTACCTCTGACCGGGTGCAAAATCTGGGCGTTATGCTTGATGGGGGGGCTGACACTTAAGTCTCAGGTGTCAGCCGTTGTCAAAACCTCATTTTACCATCCAAGGAATATCGCTGGATAAAACACTTGGTCCCACCTGATGACCTTCCAAAGTTGGTCCATGCCTTTGTGACCTCCCGCCTTGATTACTGCAATGCCCTATATCTAGGACTAGAGGGAGTGGACCTCCGCCGCCTTCAGCTGGTGCAGAATGCGGCTGCCATGTTGTTGACTGGCTTACCAAGATCTTGCCATGTCACACCTGTACTCCGTGGCCTGCATTGGCTGCTGGTCCAGTGCAGAATCACCTTCAAGGTCGGATTACTGACCTACAAGGCCCTACATGGACAGGGACCGCAGTATTTGCAAGATCTCGTCTGCCCTTACTGCTCTCTCCACCCACTCCGCTGACGCGCGGCTGCTAGAGGTTCCCAGGGTCCATTTGAAAACTTCGGGAGCGAGATCCTTTGCTTTTGCAGCCCCGACCCTATGAAACACTCTACCTCATCGGATTAGAGAGTGTCTGACCACTGAAGCTTTTAAATCTGTCTTAACAACCTATCTAATGTAGCATTCTTTGAAAATTGAAATTTCTGCTGCCTGCATATTTACTGATTTTATATATGATATATTTTATTGGTTTTATATTTGCACAAGCATTTGGTAATTATCTGAATTGTGCTTTCAAGAAATAAACGATTGATTAATTGATTGAATAACACCGTACCTTGGAGCGGGTTATTGCACTTATAACATGGATTATGTGGAGACAAAGGAAAAATCCACAGAAAGGGGTTTCCCCCTGTTCAAATGCCAATAAAAGTACTGTATCCTGCCACCTTGCAAAACAGTCCCTAACAAACAATGCATGGAGCACTGCTGTTGTACATTCATAGGCAGAATACGAGTCTGGAGGTAAGACAGACCTATAATGACTCGCCACTTATCAGTGGTACTGTCTGCATTTTAGGGTTCCCATATGTTGATCCAACAAATCTGTAAATGATTCCATAGTACTACATGAAACCACATCATCTGGTAGCATATTCCATGTAGACACCACACGCTGACTGAACCATTTCACTCTTTTGGCTGTTCTGCACACTTCACCTCTTATCTATTGATTGTGTGATCTATTAGCCCTGGGTTTATGACAGTTCTGCAAACCCATGGCTTCCCACAAAAACTTCCTTTTACTTGCATTATAGATATAACATAACTCCCCCTCAATCTTCTGTACTCCACAGAATACAGACCCAGATCACTCAGTCTGCCATCAGCCATGTTGTTAATTCTTTTAGTCATCTTCCGTCGCAACCTCTCTAATACACTTTTGTCTCAAATTGTTTATGGTGCACAGAAATGGGAACAGTACTCCAGATGAGGCCTAACAAGAGATGAACACAGTGGAACAATCACCCGAGGGTCTCTACTTTTGATGTTTCTAAAGATACAGCCCATGATTTTGTGACATTTTTGGGGTGTAATCTTTGAGTGAGTGCTGAAAGACATGTTATTTGTCACAGCTACCCCCAGATCCTTTTCATTTGAAGTTTCCTGGAGTACTGTAGTTCCTAATTTGTACGTAATACGTGGGTTCTTGGGTCTGAAGTGCATTACCTTACACTTTTCAACATCGCCCCTCAGGTTATTAGCAGCGGCCCATGAAGTTATTAGGCTGAGATCATTCTACAGCTGCTGACCAGCATTAGTACTGTTAACAACTGCACCTATCTTACTATCTCCTGCGTACGTGGACATCCATAACCTTCCAGAAGTTTGCATTCTTTTTTTTTTTTTTTGCTTTCATTTTTTCCCTACCGGCCCCCAGTCGGCTCTTCCAATCAAGGCACTCCTACCTCTGGCCGCCATCCGTCCCACACCCATCCTCCACATCGGGCCATCACCATTCACCCCCATGGCTTTCCCCCTGTGGCAGGTAGCCCCCAACTCCGCACCAGGACTGGATCCAGCTTTGGTGATGCCTTCGGAGGTACTGCGCTCTTGATGGACGGCCATCAAGCCACTCAACCAGTACCGTTTCGTTTTTCCTCCACGGGCTAAGCATGCAATGCCAGCAGTGGGCATGCCATGCGTGCGTCCACACACAGCAAGCCCGCCTGTTGCTCCGCTCCCGTCCCCCCACTGTACAGGCCCAGGCGTGCCAACACCTAGCCTCTGCTAGGTATCAGGCAATCGCTAGCCTCTGTTCCCCACCCTCCTCGGGAGAGGAGAGCTATCCTCCGGATGCTCGATCCACTCCCACCCCAGCCAGCCCCTGATGCCCCGCTCGCACCTCAAACACGGATCACCGGTGTGGCAGGAGGTAAGGCATCGCTGCCTCAGCCCTCCGCGCCACTGGGCCAGCTAGAAGTTTGCAATCTTGAGATAAAAATGTTGAACAGCATAGGGGCCAAGCATCAGACCTCATACTGGTTAAGGAGAAATAGGGCAGACTGGGTGGGCCAAGAGGTCCTTATCTGAAGTCAGTTTCTATGTATGTAAAACAACATTTTTTTCAACAAATTCTGTTACTTTAAAGCCAAGAATGGGGGAGCCCTGGTTGTGAGCTGAAAACATGGCGAGACAGATCGGTCCTGACTATATTATAGTTTCCCTAGGTAGTGACTCAGTTGGCAGCACGCTCACCTCTAAGCCAGGAAGATCACACTGTCATGGGTTCAAACCCCACTCCAGGCACTTGGGCTAGTATTTATCACTGACACTTCAGTACTGTGCTGGGGCTACCTCAGAGGATGACCAAGTTTAAGGATGGATAGCAGCATCAGGTCCAGCATCCTGAACTGGGCACATCTTGTCTCCAGACTTCAAACCTGCCCAGCGTCAGTTCCAGTGGCCTAAACCAAGTGCAGTATCACATCCCGTGGCCTAAACAAGAGGCAGTATCAGGTCCTGCAGTCCAAACCAATGCACAGTCCAGCCTGTTGCCCAAACTGGAAGCTGTGTTAGTACCCACACTTAAAATGGGCACATCAGACGACACAACCTAAACTAAGTGCAGTGTCAGGTACTGTGGCACAAACTAGGTGCCACATCAGGTCTCACAGCCCAAACTAGATGCAGTACCGAGACCTGCGGTCGAAACCATAAAACAGCTTATAGTAAACTGTCCATAGCTGTATGCCAGAAATTTACTGGCTGCTGGAAACTGCCTACACTCCCCTGCACTACCAGTATCTAATGGATGGCTTTGAAAAGTTTGTTGCAATACAAGGCATATAAAAGGTACTATATAAATCCAAATTCTAATCTATTTTACTGTCCCTGCACTACCAGTATCCAACACATTGTTTTGTAAAACTCATTTAGCTACAACATGTATAAAGGCGCTAAATAAATCCAACTTCTACTCTGTTCTATGTCCCTGCACTAGCACTAACGGATTGTCTTGCAAAAACTGGGATGTGTGTGCAAGATGCTAAACTGATCAGCATTCTACTCTACAGTCCCTGAACTGCCAGCATCTAACTTGTTGCTCAGTAAAATTCAATAATACAGTGTGTATGAAAGGTTCTATATAAACCCAAATTCCGTTCTACAATCCCTGCACAACCAGTACCTAGCTTGTTGCTCTGTAAAACTACATGTGATACAGTGTATACGACAGGCACTATAACAGACCAATATTCCTTCATTCAAGCCTTCATTCCATGGAGAAAGGTAGTAGTGACCTACCAGCTTTAGCATCCATGTGCTCCCACGACAGGTGGCAAAGCAGCCAAACAGACCGAAGATAACAATGAAAGATCCGGTGCCAATCAACACATAGGGAGTGTTGGTGTTCTTCTCGTTCACAAGTGAGAAACAGACTTCCAGGCTCACCTTGCCCCAGATTCCTACGGCCAGAAGGATAACCCCGGTAATCTGAAGTAAAAAAAAAACAAAAAAACATTTGCTTATTATTTTGGTGTTAAATCTTTTGTTAAATTAAAGGCAGTGAAGACTACTGGTTAGAGCACAGAACTCAACTAGATCTCAGGTTCGAATACCAACTACTCATTTCCAGCAGGCTCAAAGGAGCTATCTATTTAAAGAGCATTTGATGCCTGAGGAAAGCTTATAAAATGGCGAGGATAAATCCAAAGACCTCATTCACTAACAGCCATCACATGATCGTGCATTAAAATACTACTGATGTATGGTTAGAAACTGGATCTCATTACAAATGCTGGAAAACCTCACTACCTACAGTGAGCCATTTTATCAACATATGCCACTCCAGGGTGTACATTAAAGGATTAATGATGCACTTCCCAAGGCTGTAGGGACACTTTGCCTTCAGCCTCATGCTTTACTATGCCCGTGGGGCGCACATCGTTAATCCTTTAATGCACATCCCATCGTGGTGTATTGCTTACATAGCATTTAGACACAGTTCAGCTGATATGTCATGCACTTGCTTCTGGAAGGCAGTGTGGTTTAGGTTACAGCACAGTCCCTGGGAATCAGGAGACTCAGGTTCAAATCCTACCAGAGCCACTGACTCATAGTGTGACCCTGATTAAGCCAGTTAACCTCCCTGTGGTTTATTTTATTTATTTCTGTAGTGTCCCTATCCAGGGACTCAGAGCGCTTCACAATTAAAACACAGTACAACAGCTTTAAAACATTCATTAAAATACAAACTTGGAGCAAGCAGCAATATACTTAAAACTACCTATATAATAAAATCCAAACTATTTATACATTAAAAGCCTAGCTGAATAGGAAAGTTTTTAGTCCTTTTTTGAAAGGTTTCCACCGAGGGTGCCTCCTGCAGTTGTCTGGGTAAAGAGTTCCATAGGGTAGGTGCAGCCACTGAAAACACTCTATCACCAGAGTGATGTAACCTAACCCCAGAAACATTAAGATGGCAACCCTCAGTGGAACGGAGAGCCCAGGAAGGATGGACAGTGTGGCACAAGGAGATCTTGCAGGTAGACTGGTCCCCCCCCTTGTGTAGGGCCTTATAGAAACATAGAATTTGACGACAGATAAGGAACGCTTGGCCCACCTAGTCTGCCCATTTCCCTACCTAACTTAACCCTACTTATAGGTCAGTAATCCGACCTTGAAGGCAACCCTCCACCTAACCGGCAAGCCAGTGCAGTTCACGGAGGACAGGCATAATATGATCACACTTACGAACGCCTGTCAATAGTCTTGCCACGCATTCTGCACCAGCTGCAGTTGGCAGAGGTCATCTCCAGATAGCCCTAGGTAGAGGACATTGCAGTAATCCAGCCTGGACATTACGAAAGAGTGTATTAGTGAGGTTAGGTCCTCAGGGGATAACAGGTTCCGAATCCAGGTAATGTTCCTCAGCTGACTGAATCCGCTCTTAACAACAGCCAACACCGGAGCATCAAAGGTCAGGCCACTGTCGAGGATCACGCAGATTCTTTACCTGTTCGAACGGGATCAGCAGTACCCTCCCCAGTACAAGACCAAGGAGGTCCCCAAACCCCCAAATGATGACCCAGATTCACCACCAGCACCTCAATCTTGTCGACGGAGTCTCAGTTAGGAGTCATCCAAGTCTGGACCTCTGACAGGCAGTTTTTAAGTACAGAGTTCGCTATCTGGTTACTTGGAGCACAGGACAGATATAGCTGGGTATCATCTGCATAGCAGTGACAACCCAGCCATACAGCCTGATAATGTCTCCCAATGGCAGCATATACACAGTAAACAACAAGGACGACAAGACTGACCCCTGCAAGATACAGGTCAGAGGCTTCGGGCTAGATGAGGCTAACCCCATCACCATCTTCTGTACTCTGCCTGTCAGGTATGACCTGAACCACTTGATGACTTTAACGGACAAGCCACACCAGCACCACAGTCAGTCAAGTAGCACCTCGTGGTCCACAGTATCAAATGCTGCCAAGAGATCCAGGAGGACCAAGATGGTACACTCCCTCCTGACTCTCGCTATTAGGAGATCACTAAGCACCTTCACCAGGGCGGTCTCCGTACATGCCCAGCCCTAATCCCAGACTGGAAAACCTCATAGGTGGAGGACGAGGCGAGTCGCCCCTCAAGCTGACTTGCCACCACTTCTTCTATAACCTTCCCTAAAAATGGGAGGTTAGGCTAAATCTCAGCTGGGCTGTCTTGGGTAAGAAAGTCTGTAGTTGCCGAGACAGTCCGGGTCCACCTCTTTAGTCTGGCTTTTAATGGTCACTTAATTTCACCATGTTTTTGCTCAGTCCCTGATTATGGCATCCTAAACAATTTTAAATTAATTTATATTCTATTTATTTAAAATTGTATTAATGTAATTTTGTTTTATTGCATTGTATTTCTCTGTAAGGCGTCCAGAGCCTCCGGGACTGGGCGCCATATAAATAAAATTTGCCTTGCCTTGCCAATGGCTCTGCCCCACACAGCTGAAAGACTGGGCACATGCAGGAGCCCATTCAAAATAAGACGCTAAATCTCAGCTGGGCTGTCTTAGGTAAGAAAGTAACTTTGTAGTTTAAGAGTCAGAAGGGACACCAGGTCCATGAAGCCCCCCCCCCACCCCCAGTTCATAAGCACAGCCCAACAAGTATCACCACAAGTACTAAATTATAGTGATTTCCCCTCCCACTTACAGTTCAGGTTGCCTAGCGATTCCCTTAGTAATCAGAAATGTGTCTAGGTTTACATTGAAAGCCTGTACTGTCTTCAAGTCCACCATCTCCAGTGATCAGCTGTTCCATAGGTTCAACACCCTCCGAGAGAAGTGCCCCCTAACATTATCCCTTAAAAGGGTACTGTCAACTCCCCTAAGCCTCAAATTGTACCTAGATTACAAAATACGTTATAAATGCTCACAATCTGTAGAGACTGCTGATGAAGTTGGTAGTTTGATTCTGATTCATTTTATCTTTTTAAAAGTAAAAAACAGACTGCTCACCATACTGTTATTGCCACACAAAAATATGTTTGTTTACATTCTTTGATCAACATCCACTGCATGTTTTCTGGACTTGCGAATGCCCCTATCTGGTCACTCATAATGCTGCAGGAGGCAAGGAAACCACAGCATCACGAGCGGCTGCACTGTTTGGGGGTGTTCCTAATGTTCAGGATGTATGCAATAAGAGTACATCAAAGGAGCTGAAGCAAAACGAGTCTGTGTAAAATTGCACCATACACATGCATTTCAATTCTACTAAAAAAAGGAAGCAGATCAAACAACCGACAACTTCAATAAGCTTTAGAGAAGGTAGCAATCATGAAATGCGAGTTTTCAACTAGAAATAATAGGATGCAAAAAGGGTTGACAGTGTCCCTTTAATTGGTCACCTTTGAGCTTCAGGGAGTGTCCCCGCATCCTACTGAACCACACCAGATCAAACATTTCTGTCTGTTTGATCCTTTCACTACCCTAGAGTATACGGTGGACCGAGATCCTGTCCCCCCTCGGCATCCTTTTCTCAGGGTGACATGTTAAGGGCCTCCAGTCTCTCCTCACAGCTGTTATCCTCCACACCCCTGATCATTTTGGTGGCCCTGAGTTATGTTGGTTGTGTTATATTGGGAAAACTCTTTGAAAAGAAGCAGTCACATATACTGCACTCTGTATATGTCAACTGCCTCGTCATTTTGTTTTTATCCACTAATGCTTTTGTGTTGGGATGGACAAATTTAGGTGGATTTAAATTAGAAGTGGTAACAGATGCCGGCCCGCCAGTGCATCAGTAGGGCTACCGCTCGCCACACCGATGACCGGGGGGGGGATCAAATGTCCCAGTGTATGCTCTCCTCCTCACGGGGGGGGGTGCTGCGTCCTGCATCACTACTGTCACCCGCAGATGTACAGGTGGCACAATGCTTGGGACACATGGAAGGGATGCTGGGTTGCACATCGTGCAAGTGTGCTGACACATGCTCACGTCGGGGACTGTGTCCCAAGCACCAGAGTCGCTGCAAGGCATGGGGACACACGGCATGAAAGAGAACAGGGGAAACTAAAATTAAAAAAATCCTCCTCCGCCCATAGCTCTGTGAAATCTGGTACATCCAGACCGAAAGCAGGTACATCCACCAAGCCAGAGGAGAGGTGGCGTAGAAACAATAAATAAAAGAAATTGAAAAGTGGAAGATGGGCTGACCCATTGGCATAGTGGTAACAATACAGCTCAAGACAGCAGCAACCAAGTTCAGAAGCGAGCACTGGTCGTCAGGGGTTGGTCAGGTGGACGGAGATGGCGTGTCCCAGAGGACACACACTTCCTCCAGAATGGCAAGGTTGCTGCCTCCTCTACAACACTGCTACCTGGGTGACTACGAGTGGCAAAGCAGTGTAGGTAGAGTGGAGGGAGAACATCAGTTGGGCTCTGCTCAAGCACACAATGCTTGTACAAGCATGGAGCCCCTAGCATACCAATGGCCCACGGGGCCGGAAGAAAAAATTACTCACCGCAATAATCTTCTTTCTTCCAAGGGGTCCTTTAGCATTAATAACTATAGCAGTTAGCTGGCTAGGTGCAAGTGCCCCAGAGGTATGCCTTCTAAGAGAATTATGAGCTAGGGCATCAGCAAGTCAAAATAGGGGAGTGTGCTGAGTGAGAGCAGCCTGAAGGGCTGCAGAATTTTTTCGAAGAAAATAGACACATGCCCCGAAAAGTGAAACATAGAATTCGATGGCAGATAAGAATCACTTGGCCCACCTAGTCTGCCCATTTCCCTACCTAATGGATAAGCTGCAGATCCTAGTTAACCAACAGCCTACTTCCTCCTACCCCCCACTAGAATTGCCTCATGTCTGTCCCATGCATTCCTGAATTCCCCCAGTTTTTGACTCCACAACCTCCTCAGGAAGGCTGTTCCATGCATTCACAACCCTCTCCGTGAAAAAATACTTCCTCACATTACCTCTGAGCCATCCTCCCTCTATCTTCAAATTGTTCCCCCTTGTTCAAGCACATCTCTTTTTCTGAAAGATGCTACACTCTTGGACTTTGTTGATTCCCTTGTGGTACTTGAAAGTTTCTATAATGCCCCCCCTCTCCCCAAGGTATACACATTAAGCTTATTAAATTCCTTTAGTCTCTCTTCATACGTCTTCTGGTGCAAACCCTGCACCATTTCGGTTGCCCTTCTCTGGACAGCCTCCACCCTGTCTATGGCTTTGCTGAGATGGGGTCTCCAGAACTGCAAACTGTACTCCAGATGGGGTCTCACCTACTGTTTGTACAGAGAGATAACAACTTCCTGTTTTCTACTGGTGATGCCTCTCCCTATGCATCCCAGTATCTCCCCAGCCCTCCTTACTGCCTTCTCACACTGCTTGCCCACCTTTAGGTCATCTGATATAACTACCCCCAGGTCCCTTTCCATTTTTGTTGCCAGTATCCCACTTCGTACTCTTCCCCTGGGTTTTTGTTTCCCAGGTGCATTACTTTGCACTTCTTTGCATTGAAATTAAGCAGCCATACATCTGACCATTCCTCCAACCTTGCAAAGTCCCTGCTCATCCTTTCCACCCCTCTTGTGTATCAACCCTGTCTTAGATCTTTGTGTCGTCTGCAAAGATACATACTTTTCCTTCCAGTCTCTCTGCAATGTCACTTATAAAGACATTAAAAAGGACCAGACCGAGTACTGAACCCTGCGGTACCCCACTAGTAACCTCCCCCTTTTTTCACTGTGGATTCCATTTACTATTACCCTCTGCATCCTGTTGTCCAGCCAATGTTTTACCCAGGCTACCAGCCTTGGACCCACTCCCAGGCTGGCTAATCTGTTTATTAATCTTTTGTGCAGGACTATGTCAAATGCCTTGCTGAAGTCTAGGTAGGCCATGTCGACAGCCCCTCCCTGGTCTACTACTTTGGTCACCCAGTCAAAGAAATCGATTGGATTCATCTGATATGACCTTCCCGCTATGAATCCATGCTGCCTTGGGTTCTGTGCCCCACTGGTCTCTAGGTGCTCAACAGTTCTTTCCTTCAGAAGTGATTCCATCATGTTCCCTACCACTCAGGTCAAACTGACAGGTCTGTAGTTTCCTGCCTCTGTCTTGCTCCTACTTTTGTGAAGGGGAATCACATGCGCCCTCCTCCAGTCCTCAGGTACCACACCATCCTCCCACGATTTGTTAAAAAGGGTAGTCAGTGGTGTTACTAGTTCTCCCCTTAGTTCTTTTAGAATTCTGGGGTGAATCCCGTCAGGCCCCATTGCTTTGTCCACCTTCAGTTTTAGGAGTTTTTTCAGAACATTTTCTTCTGTGAAAGGACTGCTATCAACCTCCCTATCCAGAGTGCTTCTATTGACTGGATTAGGTACCTCCCCCTCCTCTTCCTTTGTGAATACTGAGCAGAAGTATTCATTCAGTATCCCTGCTTTTTCACTGTCCCTCTCTACCCACCCACCCTCCTCTTTATTCAGGCTCAGTATCCATCCCTTTGTCTTTCTTCACTCTTTAATGTACCTATAAACGGTTTATCCCCTTCTTAACCGAGTTGGCTATCTTTTCCTCAGTTTTTGGGCTTTTCTAGTCTGACTGCCTTCCCCGCTTCCTTCTGCTTTAACTAGTACAGTTCTCTGTCCTGCTCCTTCTGTTTCCTTATACTTCCTGAATGCTATCTTTTTCTCCCTAACCTTCCCCATCACCTCTTTTAAGAACCATAGTGTTTTTTACGTTCGCTTGCGCGCATGCGCAAGGAACGTTTTGGGAAAGTAGTACACTTTGGAGGTGTGCCTCTCCCTTGCAATCCACTGCTCAGTTGAGCGGGCGTGGCGGTCCTGCACCAATGGGTGCAGGGCTGTGTATGACAGCGGTGGTCGCCCGCTTCAAAACCACCACTGCTCAAACACCCGTCACGCCCCCTCCCAAAACTTTGGTGCCACGCTGGGAGCCCACCCCATCATGGCAAGCGTCCCGCGTTGTTTGCCGACAGGGGTGCAATCCGTCGGCTCCTCGGCCCCAGCCATCTTCTGCCATGCTGAGGCCCACTAGCCCGTGGCAAGCGTCCCGCGTTGTCAGCCGGCAGGGTGCCCAATCCCCGTCGGCTCCGGCTACCCAGCCATCTTCTGCCACCTGAGGGCCCACCCCAGTGTGGCAAACATCCAGACGTTGTCAGCCGGCGGGGTGCCCAATCCCCCATGATCACGGCCCCCCCAGCCATCTTCTGCAGCTGAGGCCCACCCCAGCGTGTGAAAGATCGTCATCGACTGTAAAAAAAAAAAAAAAAAACCTGTAAATTAAAACTGTCATCCACGGTCTCCCGCCCCCTCCACAACCCGCACCCACCACTGGCACCCTGCCTCCCACACCCCACCCCATACTTACCTCCGGAGCTCGGCACGACGATCTTCAGTGGACCGGGAACACGTCTGCACTCTTCAAAGCCGACCGTGAACTGAGGAAATGCCGGTAAGCTGTATAATGGGCTAGATAGGGGGTTTTCAACTTTATTGCATATCTCAGGCATTTTTTGGAATTTTTGCACCAAATTTTCAACATGGGGTTTTTGGGACCACTTCTCATGAATGATGTCACTGTCATGGCGTTATTCGGGCCTGAAGGGTGATTTCGCGGTCAGTGCGCGGTCACTGCGCAAAATCACCCGCCAGGCTCAACTTGCCATGGTTACTCATGAGAAGGAGTCCCAAAACCCCATGTTGAAAATTTGTGCAAAATTCAAAAATGACTGTTTTATGAGTTAGTGCTATGCAGTTCCTACGCACGCTCGTAAGTTTGCGAATTTTCAATATTTTCACTCCAGATTTTCAACATTGCCATTTTACCACACCTCCTTATGAGCAGTACAGCTGTCATTTTTCACATCCTGCCCAAAACGTGTTTCCGCCCATGTAGTGCACAATGGCACAGTCGGTGTGCAAAATCAATGTATGGGACACAGTAAGACAATCACAGTGACACTGTTCATTAGCAGAGGTTTTAAAATGCCAATGTTGAAAATTTGGTGAAAAAATTCCTAACAATGACTGTTTTATAGCGTGCAGTTCGCACAGTTCCCATGCGCTCGTAGATTTTCAATATTTGCACTCCAGATTTTCAACATTGCCATTTACCACACTCCTCACTGAGCAGTAGAGCTGTCATTTTTCACATCCTGCCCAAAGCGTGTTTCCGCCTATGGCGCACAATGGGGGTAACAAAAGGTCATGCTGAAAATTTATTGTGCAAATACCAGCAATCGCACAGGGCATTAGGGTAAAGCACCATACGTGCCAAACACCACTGCAAATACCTGCAAGCGAACGTTCGGCATTGACAAATGCTTGTTTCTTTTGTTTTGATTTGTTTATTTGCTTCACACAAAGGCTTGCTACCTCTGTGATGGCAGTTTTGATCTTTCCCCATTGTTGCTCCACCCCTCCTTCTTGCCTGTTTGCTAGCGCTTTTCTAAGGCACTCTCCCATTTTGACAAAATCAGCCCTCCTGAAGTTCAGTACCTTCACCTTTGTATGCCTTGCTCTACAGCTGAGTTTATCATGAACCACACTGTTTGGTGGTCCCTTGTTCCCAGATGGCTACCCACTTCTAGATCTGAGATCTTCCCTCCGTCCCCATTTGAGAGTACCAGGTCTAAGACTGCTCCCTCCCTCCCGAGTGGGTTCCAATACTAGCTGTCTTGAGGCACGCCCACTTGAGGGCATCGAGAATGGTCCTGCTCTTAGATGTGGCTGCAGCAAAGGTGCTCCAGTTAACATCTGGTATATTCAGGTCCCCCATCAGCAATATCTCCCCTTTCTCTGCCATCCTAAGGATGCCTTCTATAATTTCCTTGTCCAGTTCCTCCCCTTTCCCTCCTGTAGATTGTGTACCCTGGTATGTTGACATCCCAGTCATGGTTCTCTGTGTACCATGTTTCTGTGACTGCCACAATACCCAGGCATCCCTCTTCCATCAAGGCCACCAGTGCAGAGAGCTTGTTACCTAGACTATGGACACTGGTACTCATTACCGACAGGATTCAAAAAACATGCAAATGTCCAAAACCTGAAAACAGGTAACAACGCTCTGAGCACAAAACTCATTAATAAAAAAAACAAATTTGGTAATAAAAATGAGAACAGAGCCCTTCTCCTGACTGGTGAACAGGAGGGGAAGGGTGGTAGCTTCCTGATGCTAAAGGACCCCCTTGGATGAAAGAAGATTACTGCGGTAATTTTGCCTTCTTACCCCAGGAGTCCTTTAGCATCAGTAACTACAGCAGACTACCGAGCAGTACCAAGTCAGTGGTGGGCAGAGAACCTACTCAGGAAAGAGGCTCTGCAGAATCGTCCTGCCAAATTTGGCATCAGATCTGGACTGCATATCTAAACTGCAGTGCTTCACGAAGGTGTACACAGATTTCCAGGTAGCTGCTTTGCAGACATCCAGAAGTATGTCCCTTGCTGCTGCCACAGAGGCTGCAGTGCCCTTGGACCTTGGAGGAGTGGGCCCTGAGCCCCACAGGAGGTTGATGACAAGCCTTTTCATAGCAGAATCTAATACAAGAGACCAACCAGTGGGAAACAGTTCTCTTGGTAGCTGGTCTTCCTCTGCCTACAGTGGCGTCCCCCAGGATGAAACCCACTTTTAACACACTCTGCAGTATGCTGCAGCAGACCTACTGAATAAAGCAATGCAATTTCAATGGCAATTAGTCCGTTTTTATCATGCAGGAAACTGTGGTATTCATTTCATCCAGGCAGTGTCACATTTTCCTGAATGACAAAGGGGACTAATTACCATTGAAATTATATTTCTTTATTCAGCAGGTCTTATGCAGCATTCTGCAGAGTGCTGAAAAATGCTGCAGAATTGCGCTTCATCCTGGGGGATGCCACTGTACATCTCTGTAAGTGAGCAACAACTGAGTAGAAGAGCCCCATGACTGCCTAGTATGCTCTAGGTAGTAAAAGAGGGCTCTTCTGACATCCAAACTGTGGCGCTTTTGCTCCCCAAGAGTGGATTTCTCAGTAAAGAAGACAGGTAGAGTAATGGACTGGTTTAGGTGGAATTCTGAAACCACCTTAGGCAGGAACTTCCTATTTGTCCTGAGCTCAGTTTTATCTCAGTGAGGAATTATGTAATTAGGTTCAGTGCACAGGGCCTATAACTCTGAAATCCTCCTGGCAGAGGTAATGACCACCAGGCAGGAAGACCAACTTCCAGGTCACAAACGTGATATATGCAGTAGCCATAGGCTCAAAAGGGTAGCTGCATGAGCCTAGCTATGCAGAAGTTCAGGCTCCAAGGAGGAACCAGCTCCCTGACTGGAGGCTGGAGGTGCAAGAGGCCTTTGAAAAACTGTTTGACTATGGTGTGGTGGAAAAAAAAAAAATACTTTTTCCTTTCCCACCGGAGACGGGCTGAAACTGCAGCCAGGTTTAGCTTGAGGGAAGAGGTTTTTCAAGCCTGATATCTGCAGATGTACCAGGTAATCCAGCAGCTGAGGGCCTGAAGCTGTAAAAGGATTGACCCTTTTGCTCTTGCACCTGAGGGAGAACCTTTTCCATTTGGCTGGATAAGACTTTTTTGTGTTAGGTTTATTAGCCATTCTCAGGATCTTAAGGACCTGCTCAGAGTACTGAGAGGATGGAAACTCTTAACTCCTCAAGAACCTGGCCTTGAGGTGAAGAGAGCGTATGTCTGGATAATGCACTCCTATCTGAAGAAAGGTCAACAGAAAGTGAGTTGGCGGCAGTCGAATGGGCCTGCTGCAGGAGAGAGAGAGAGAAGAAAAGGGTACCAGGCTTGCCTGGGCTAATCCGGTGCCACCAGAATCATTGATGCAGGCTGTTGTCCGAGTTTCAGCAATACTCTGAGTATTAGGGGAAAAGGAAGAAATGCATATGGGAACCTCCCTGACCAGTCCAGGATCAAGGCATCCAGGGGAAGCGTTCCCAGGACTGGGGGCCTGCAACAGTATTAAGGAAGCTGGAAGTGAGGGGAAAGGCAAACAGATCCACTTCTGGTGTGCCCCACCACCTGAACACTGTGGCTAGTACTTGCTTGTTCAATTGTGTTTGTCTGGGAGGTGAACAGCTGAAAGGCTGACTCCCAGGGAGAAGGCGAGAGACCAGATTTTCAGAGCCTCCGAACAGAATATTCCTGATCTAGTACCACCCTGCTTGTTTCTGTAAAACACTGCAGTGGTGCGGTCTGTTTAAATTTGTACAAGTCTGTCCTTTTATGACAGGAGCAAATGCTTTGAGAGCTAGAAAGACTGCTCTGAGTTCCAAAAGGTTTGTGTGTAACTGTGATGCTTGGAGAGTCCAGATGCCACTTACTGAGGCACTGTCCAGATGTGCTCCCCACCCCAAGAGGGAGGCATCACTTTAGTGGGAAGCGGAGCCTGGAAGGGTATCCCTGCTGCCAGATTTGCAGGGTTCTTCTACCAAAGCAGAGTCTGAAAAAACTGCTCCGCCAGAGGTATCAGCTTTAAAAAATTCTTCTTCGAGACCAGCGAGCTCTGAGGAAGGCTTGCAGGTGTCGCATCCTGTACCTGATCCTGGGACCACTGTAGGCATTGAAGCCATGTGTCTCAATAGCCTGAGGAAATGTCGGGCTGGTTTTGCTGTTCCTGGACGAAAGAATCTGCCACTGAGGGGAAGTCTGAATTCTGACCTGTGGAAGGATGGCATATCCTTTCTAAGTGTCCAGCTGAGCTTATATGAAGGTGAGTCGCTGGGTGGGTTCCAGGTGAGACTTCATTTAGATTTACCAGCGAACCCAGAGACTCCAAAGTGAGCCCTGTAAGGGGGAAAAAAAAACTCCTTGCCTGACAAGGAAAATTTGGCACTATGAGCCAATCAGCAAAATGGGGTAGATAGAGACACCCAGCTTCCTGAGGTGTGCTGCTACCACTGTCAGGCAGTTTGTAAAGACTTTCGGGGCTGAGGACAGACCGAAGGGCCGCTGCAAGCCCACAGGGAGTTTAAACCTGAGAAACTGCCTGTGTGACCTCCTTATGGGTACATGGAAAAAAAGGAGTCCTTTAGATCTACGGAGGCTAGCCAGCCTCCCTGCTGTAAGGACTGTATGACTAATAACAGAGTGACCATCTTGAAACTGGATTTTAACAGCAAGATAGATTGCCACTACCCAGTTTTCTTTTGTGTCAGAAAGTACCTGGAGAAGAGGCCCATGCCCCTTTTCGTGGACAAGGACCCTCTCCACCACTCAGAGAGCTAGAAGGTTTTTACTTCCAACCCCAACAGTAACACCTGTGTTGGGTAAAAGAGTCTTAGACACCTGGGTACACTTGATGTCTGCCTACACTCACATCAGGGCATAGACTGCGAAGCTGCTGGCTGGGTCGAGGTGGCCGTCTTTGGCCTTTCTGCCCCTCCCTTTGAAAGCACCCCTGTACCGAGAGCCTTGGGAATGTAAAGCCTGGGAAAATAACCTCTGCCCCTACTGCCCTCGGGTGGAATTTCCTCAGGGCAGGAGCCTTAGATTTAGCCAAGAGGCCTTGTTGCAGTCAGTTGTTCTGCAATCAAACTATATGATTTGATCACAGGGAAAGTCCAAGGCCTTAGATTAGGTGTCTGGGGTAGACTAGTAGTTCTAGGCAAGGCAAAGCGCCTCAGAGAGATGGCATGGGCCATGGCTCTGAAGGTGGCATCTTTGTCATCATCTGCCATGTGGAAACGGTACTACATATCTTCCAAGGCAGTTTTTGCTGTATCCACCAGCTCCTGTACCACTGTATCCAATCCTTTGTGGGTAATGGCCAGGACATAATTCCACAGTGCTTTCTGATATTTGGCCATGAAAGCCATGTAGGAAAAAAGGTGACAAGCAGCTGTGGTTTGCTATGAAATCTATTTTTCTGGAGTCCCTGTCCGGGGGTAAGGAGGAAAAGGAGATCCCAGCTTTCTCGCAAGCTGCCTGCTGCACTATACTCTCATGGCTGGGATGTACTCAGCTTTGTTTTTTATACAATTGAATTATTTACTTTTTCGTTTCAGCCCACTTGTCAACCCGTGCCACAGAAGTGGGCGTCTGAAGCAGTTTCATGGTATTTTTATTTATATTTTTTCATTATAGATATGCACGGCCAGTCTTTTAGGAGGTGGGAGACCTTTTTTATTATAGATATGCACAGCCAGTCTTTTAGGAGGTGGGGGATCTTTTTTCATTATAGATATGCACGACCAGTCTTTTAGGAGGTGGGAGGTGGGAGACCTTTCAACTCCCTATAATCTTTATCCTCATCTTCAATGGACTCCTGAGTAGGGAGCTCCAGGGTGTCTAGCATGTTTTGGATAAACGTAAGCATAGAGAGGGGATCCTCCCGATTAGCAGAGGAAGCTCCAAGAAGAGGGAGTGGACACATAAGGTTCTAGGCCTTCCAAATTCATGTCAGAGCATTCATAAAAAGACTCATCATCATCATCATCTGTATCACCCTCACAGTCTCTGCAGTGAGAACTGTGGAAGAGTGTTTAGCAGCCCCTGTAAACATAGACCCCATCATATGTAGGGTCTGAAAGACATGTCATGCTTTTGCCAAGTCCTGCACAGATGGGAGATCCTGTGTAGACTGAGCTCTCTCTATTTTTTTTTTCTTTGTATGTTTTGCGCCATCTGTTGTCTCACTAATAGGTTTCCCACGAGCAACGGTGGCGTTTTTGTCTGTACAGACTATCTTTTTAGCCACTTCATCAGCAGCTTGATCAAGCTTCCTTTTTAGACACTTCACCAGCGCCCTTATTACTTCTTTTTTTTTTTAATTTGAGGGGAACTTCATCAGGTCCTTTTGGAAGCTTTATTTATTTAGCTGGGACTTGGATTTTTATTTTTTTTTTATAAAAGTTAGATGGCCCTCTTTGAACCATATATATTTTTTTAGGTCTCTTTGCTGTTGACCAAATTTGTGCAAAGAGAGCCAGTAAATCTGGACCAAAAACAACTATAGCACAGGTTGCTGAACACACTGTTAAGCTAGTCCTGTGGCATCTGACATACTTTTTTCATGGAGGTCCAGATTTCTGTTTAGATCTGGGATTCTCTGACAAGCCAATCCACAGAAAACCCAGCAGTAACTGTCAGAGTTTGTACCAAACACAACAGAAGCACAAGTTGCTGAAAACACTGTTAAGCCGGTCCCGTGACCTGTTTTTTTCACAGCAACAACTGTCAAAGTTTGAAAATCAAAAAGTTACCTCGCAGTAGGGACTGACGAGTTCTGAGGTAAAGAATAAGGCAAAATGCAAAAATGTGATGGTTCCTTCATGAATCGCATCAAAAAAGTGAAGAACCGTCGAAAATAAGCATCCACGGTTAAAAACTAGTATAAAATAAGCAGATGCAGTAAAAATAATGTTGAAATAACACAGCTGCGGTAAAAATAACAGAGATGCACAAAAGAAAAAAAAACCACTAAAAAAAGAATAGTAAAACTACACTCAGCACACTAAAAATTAAAGTTTGTGGGGAAAACTTTACCAAGATAAGCGAATAGGAGGCTGTCAACAAGAAAAGTTGAGAGGCACCTCTGGGGCAATGTTGCTCAGTTAGCACAGAAAAAATTCTGAAGCCCTTCAGGCTGCTCTCACTCAGCACACTCCCCTCCTGTGTTTTGACTGGCTGATGTCCTAGCTTATTATAATTCTCTTAAAGGCATACCTCCATGGCAGTTCCACCCAGCCAGCTAACTGCTATAGTTACTGATGCTAAATGACTCCTGGAGTAAATAACACAAGAACATGGAAAAATGCCCTGACTCATGAGGAATGATCTCGGGTATGCTCAAGCCCAGACTCCTGCCACTAGCTGCTCTCTCCACACCCAGGATTTTCCTGCCTTTGTACTCAGGGGGAGGTGGGAGGTCAGAGTCTGATATGGCCATGTCCTGCCAAGGGGAGTAAGCCTATGAGTTGAAAGCCAGAGAGAGGTAAGTGCCAGAGACACACGGGGCATATACAAAACATTGTGAAGTTTTACACAGAGAACACTGTATGAGGTGGAGTGCATTATGAAAATGTAATATACAGCAGAGGTGTATGATGCTATGTAAACCCCAAAAGCGAAGCTCGAGGGCATGCATTAGACTTGCACTGCATCCTATTATTTCCAGAAAGCAATTACTTCTTACCAGATCAGCTAGTGCAAGTATTCTCACAGCAGGGAGAGAAGTCCAGAAGAGGAGAGAGAGCTAGGTGTGTTCATTCAAAGCTAGCCATCTGATGTGGGAGGGCACTGTATCACTCCACTACAAACTAAATTACAATACACCCTGTCTTTCAAACTTAAAAACCACCAGAACACTACTGCTTAAAAGATTTAGGAACAAACCAGGGTGGGCTTTGGACAGGCAAAACTGTTTTACTGATACATATTTTTTTTTAAATCTGTTTATTCCTCCTTTTCCAACCATGCCTCTCTTCCAGTCTAGCCCCCCCTTCCCCCGCCACCCAAGCCCTGTCATCCAGCATCTTGTTGACGTCCCTTGACCGGACGTGGAAGGCCTGCTACGGCAAGACTTACACATATAGAATAATGTATAGGGAACTGTGCACAACAAGGCTGTGTTTCCATCGAGGGGGTTGATGACATCATAGACCTCGAGAGTGAAGCTCGAGAGGTCCCTATGATGTCATCAACCACCCGAGATGGAAACACACGGCCTTGTCGGTGCACAGTTCCCTATCTAATATTTTATATAGTATATGGTTCACCCCAAAAATGTGGTCGGTTTAATTCACAAAGTTGAGGTATAATTTCATACCTTGTGTATACCTTCAGTCACACTGCGCATCTACCTGGTCCGTGTTGCCGCGCCGCTCTGCTGCCGACCTGAGTATCTCCATTCTCACCGTTGTCCCGCTGTGCTGCCGACCACAAACATGAACCGAGGTAGTGTTGTTACAAACACTAAAAAGGACAAACTGAATGTTTGGAAACACTGAGCCAATTATGGCAGAGTCTGTGTCCAAAGAATCTTTTACCCGCTCTCCCAGCTGCTCGCTAAGTGGCGCCGCCATCTTGACTCATATTTTTTTTTAAAGTGTGATGTTTCAGCCAATCGGGAAACAGTTCAAGGGTAAAAAGTTGTTGTACTATCAATGTGATGTCAGAGCGATAGTACAACAACTTTTTTGACCTTTGAACTGTACTAAAGCAAGATTTCAGCAGTTGCTGAAATCCATTCACAATAGAGGCTAACCATATACTATAATGTCTTATGATGGTTCCAGTCTAACCAGCTTTGAGTCAACACTAAAATAAAACCGTTTCCATGACCTTTGGTACCAGCCACAAAACTGGACAGACTCACTTCAATGCCCATTTTCTCCACCTTGGATGGTTCCCTAATTGAAGTGGTTATTTCCTTCAAGTACCTTGGTGTACGGTTTGACAGCAAGCTTGACTTCTCTGTCCACACAGGCACCATCCATGCCGAGCTCCATGCTAAACCTGGTGCCCTGTACTGTAACAAAGACGCTCTTTCCCTACAGGTTCACCAAGAGCTTGTCACCAAAATGGTACTCCCTGTCTCTGACAATGCAAACGTGGTTTATGGGTCCACGCCCTCCACCTCCCTGGCCAGAATGGTACCCTCTGCAACTCCTTCCATTGCTTTGCAATCAGCTCACCCTCGAACTCATCACTGCTCACTTTATTTATTTACTTATTGAATTTTGTTGACCTGGTAAGCCCACTAGGCCTAGAAGTCCCTTTTTCAGGGGCGACCAGGGGGAAGGGTGATACAGATGGTAAGCAACTGAAATTGAACCAGATTAAGCTATTGGTGATATTTTTTGTGAATGGGGAAAATCTGGCCAGGACACCGGAGAAATTCCCCTACTCTTTTCAACAGAGGGCGTTGCGTGTTCATAGAGAGTCGTCAGTGTGCTGGTGAACGTCAGAGAGGGAGGACGTGTGGGAGGCTGAGGTGCTGATCACCTCCTCAGCTTCCTTGGGTCGGCGTGATCATAATGGAGTCGGACCAAACCACAGAAACGTCTGTTTTGGATAAAACAATTGAGGTACCTAAATCTTCTGTTCCCTGCAGTGTTCCTTTGGAAGCAGGTGTGGTGGGTCCAGCTCGTGATGCTGCGACAATACAGCTGCAGCTCGACGACCTTGAAATCCAGTTTCAGCACTCTAGGAATATTTTGCTTACGGAACTGCAGCAGCACCAGGATGATGTTCCTAATGCACAGGAACAGGAAGTAGCACAGCCGCCTATAGTGCTGCACTCGGAGTCTCAAGACGCCGCCGGGAAACGATTCTGTGCCTCAGACTTTCCCTGCTCCTTCTTCTTCGAACAACAGATGGATTTGGGTGAGTCGGTTACTTCTAATACTTCATCGTTATCCTGTATAACAGAAAGTTCAATACGCCAGTGCGTCAGATGGTTTAAAAATAATTACAGGGCCCTAATGTGGGCGCTCACCATAGGCCTTGCTCCTAAAGATAAGGGGGTATTGCTGGGGTACTACTGTAACCAGCTTAGGAAGAAAAGGGAAGCTTTCCCCATCGGTGGCATCTACCACACCAGAGCCTTCAAATTGGGAGGGAGACAGAAGCCCCTGCCTCTTGGGTTACGATGGCTCTGGAAGCAGCAGCATGGGTAAAGTCCCCAGATGGTACAAAATGGGACGCTAATTTCCCAGTTGTAGAGCAGGTTATACAATCTTCTCCTTCACAAGAGCCCCTTATATTTCCAGGCCAGCCTTCTCCTACAGAAGAGGTGCAGCAGTCTTCTGACCTCAGTCTTTTGTATGAAATAAGAAGGCTAGAAGGTGAAGGTACTCCTTCAGTGGTGGGTACCCCCCACCCCCCTTCTGTGGCTCCTCCATCCCATAATGTGCAGCAGTTGCCCACTGACAAAAGCTCTTCTCCTTTACTTGCTGCTCTGGATACTTCTTCTTCCATTTGGTATAATAAGGTAAATGAAAAACTGTTTCCTGCTACTTTTGGACTTGTAAATGAGCCTGCTACCAGGAGAAATGCAGTTTGCTTAAAGTTTAGAGGTCCTCTGGAGGACATTCCTAATAGACATTTTGTTGGCTGTGAACTCTTGAAAAATAGCATGAGGTTTTATGCATATGAAATCTATGCCTTAATACATATGCCCGGGGATTCAGTCTTTGATGTAAGCTTTAAACACCCTGCAGGACTGGATCGCTTTCGGAAGCAGTACCAAGCACTAAAAGCTACTCCATTATGGAAAGCCTTTCTGGCTATACCCTTCAAAAAACCAGACTCAAAAAAAATTACAATTTTGTTTCGTAACGAAGGGGTAAATGTTACTGACATTACCTACTGGTTGCAACAACACTGTTCTGTGAAAGGGGCACCTGAACCTGAACTGGACGACGAACATCTTTGGACAGGGGGTTGGCGTTATCAAATAGATTTACATCTTGAAAATGGTTTAACTAAACATCTACCAAACTGGGTTTTTTTGGGCCGGGATAGGGGAGTGTTATTTTATCCAGGTCAACCGTGGGCTTGTTACAAGTGTGGTGCTTTAGGTCACTTAAGTAATGTGTGTGATCAACAAAAATGTGGTCTTTGTGGAGATTTGGGTCATGTAGGGGCCCACTGCAGAAGGCCCATGAGATGCAACCTTTGTGATGAACAAGGGCACACCTTTCGAACTTGCTCATGGGCATCACATAACCAAAATGATCCCACCCTCTGTGCTGAACAGGATGTGTATGTGGCAAATGCTCTAAAGGAAGAACAAAGAATGCAGGATTTGCTCTTACACTCCAGTTCAACTACATCTGACACACATGCACAGTCTCATATTCTCCCACCACCCACTAGCGAAGGAGGGGAGAAGGCCCTGGATGGGATGGATACAGCCTTGCCAGTACCTCACATTTCTGATACAGCTAGAGAGGATACTGACCCAATTTCTGTTTCCCACACCGATTCTTCGACCCCTGTCCCACCATTGGTGGGTGAAGAATCAAGTGACAAGATTACTCACCAATCCTGTACACCTTCGGAGGATATGAAGGCCTCTTCTATGCCACCCCCCAGAAGTACAGCCAGAGGTTCCTTTCCAGAGGGTTACTCGACCAAAATCTTCTATATCAGGTTTTGTTACTACCTGTTTTTCTAGTGAGCCAGATTTGGTTGTAGTCCAGAATTCTTTTGCCCTTTTACAGGATCCAGAAGGTATGGACTCGGACATATCTTCTGTCGCATCTTCCCTTGCTGATCCCTCCCCAGATGTGGGCCTTAAAGATAAACCAAAACCAAAAAAATGAAAAAAAAGAAGAAATGATGGTTTCCAATGTTGTTTAAGGATCCTTTTTTTAAACAAACTCCTTCTGCTTCATGGCAGCCCATGTTTCCTTTCTCACTGTTGATGTTAACAGTATTACATCAAAAAAAAGGAGGCAACTCACTTTTTCTAGTTTGAGGGAAAACACTGGTACTGTTATCCTTTTACAGGATACCAGATTGCACTCACTGAGTGATTTAAGAGAAGCAGAAAAGGACTGGAAGTAGGGTGCTTGCTTTTGGTCCTTGGGAGAGGATGTTTGTGATGGAGTAGGTATTTTGTTTTCTAATATTTCAGCACAAGTATTGCAGATTTTGGATATTTAGCCCGGTAGAGCTATGTTAATGGATGTGGTGCCTTCCCATTGTGTTTACCGTATTATTAATATCTACGCACCACAGTTGAAGGCTGATAGGTCAGCTCTTTTTCAGCACATTTCTCCATATTTGCATACTTCTAAGCTAGTACTATGGGGTGAAGACTTTAACTGTGGTCTCGCTCCCAGGGACTGGGGCAGGAAAACGCAGAAAGTATATTATGATACCACTTCTCTTTTGAAAATATTAGGTAATAATAACCTTCTTGATGTTTATGAGATATTACACCTGGTCCCAGTGCATACTTTTTTAAAAGCTCCCTATCATCATGCATAGATTTCTGTTTTTTGTCTGATAGGATTACTTGTTCCAAAGTTATAGTGCTACCGTTGGAAACTTCAGACCATGCGGCCTTAAAATTACTAATTGGCACTCATCAAAAACTTCAGATGGGTTGTGATTATTGGAAGCTGAATGTGTCCTTCTTACAGGATGACCTTATTCGCTCCCATATCCCCTCCTTTTTTCGGGCACGATCGGAAGTTCTTTTTTTCTATGATAGCCCTCTAGATTGGTGGGAAGATACTAAACAAGATCTGAAACTGCTTTTTATGCGATTTCCCAAGATAAAGGCCAAAAATTCCTTTCTAACATACTTAGGTTATATAGCCCAGTATTTAAAGCTTTTAACTCAGGTCTCCTCCTCATCCGATGCTGTGTGTCAACAATTTTCGGTTATTAAGAATAAAATGCTTGATTTTCTAAAAAAAAGGAGAATAAACTTTTATTATCAACAAAAATATGTGGTCTCAGGAACACGAGACCATGTGAATCCTTATGATCTCTACTCAAGATTCACCTAGATTGTGTATGACTGCTTTAAGGGACATGATAGATGGTACTCCTGTGCACGATATTAGGGATTTACGTCAGGTAGTACAGACGTATGTGAGAAATACATTCCAAAAACCCGACTCTAAATTCTCCACTTCTTCTATGGAACAACTTCTTATTCCCCCGCTATCGTTGTCAGATACTGAGGACATGATGGCTCCTAGTACAATAGGGGAAATTGAAGAAGCAATAGGTAAATTGTCAACTCATACAAAACCGGGTATTGATGGCATCCCTAATGAATTTTATAAAACATATAAAGATATAATACTTCCTTGGTTACACTTAGTGTATTGAGCAATTTGGTCTCAACAGAGATTAACATCTAGCATGAATAACGGAATTATGATTTTCTTGTTTAAAAAGGGTGATCCAACATTGTTGCATAACTGAAGACCATTAAGTTTATTGTCTTCAGATTATAAAATTTTGGATAATATTTTATCACACCGTCTCTCTAAAGTTGCAAATAAATTACAAATTCCTACACAGACGTGTGCTGTTCTTGGGAGAAACATTACACATAATCTTATATACGTTAGGGAAATTATAGATCAAGGTTTACAAAATAAATTTTCTGGCTATCTTCTCTCTTTAGATAAAAAAAAGGCATTTGACGCCATTCATCACGATCACATATGTGCAGTATTAAGTCATTATGGTATTCCTCCTTTGTTTCTAGATTTATTACAAACATTGTACATGTCTGCACAGGTTACGCCATTGATTAATGGACATTTGGATTTCCCAGTACCTTTCCAAGTTGCTGTCTGTCAGGGATGCCCTTTGAGTCCCTTGTTATTTGCCTTTGGTTTGGATCCCTTATTACAACTGACTGAAACAGATATTAACATATCGGCCATTGTCACAGTGGAGGGTCTTGTTTTTCAGAAGGTTTTGGCTTATGTGGATGACTGTGTGTTTTCTGTGGCAGATTTGGATTCCGGTAGGACAATTCTTACAACTCTACAAACTTTACAGTCTAGTACTGGCACAAAGATTAATGCTGAAAAAAGTAAGGTACTGGTTTTGGGTACTGCTTTGCAGTCAGATACTTTTATTATTCCTGTGGTAACCCGGTGCACTGAAAATACTGGGTATTTATTTTGGTTCTCAGGAGGCCATACAGTCTAATTGGGATTTGATAAATGATGTTGCATATCAAAAAATAGTGAAATGGCAATCCTGGAAAATGACAAGACAGAAACATGTATTCCTTTTGAAATCTTATATTGCTCCTCTATTTCTGTATATTTCGTGCATTTTACAATGCATGTAAAAATTATGAGTCTTTTCTTTCAGCAGTTATGGGGCAGTCATCTGAACCCAGTGAAGGGGGCACACACGTATAGACCCTGGAAGTCTGGTGGACTTGGTATGATTAATCCCATTGTTTACTTCTTTAGTAATTTCTTTCATGGCTCAATTAGACCCATGTTACTTGACACCGATGTGATGGGGAGTCTGTGTATGGATCTGTGGGGACAACCTTTTTTTTTTTTTTTATCAGCATGGGGTAGGGGAAAGTTGCATTCCCCGGAAAAACAACTTCCCATTTATGTAAGACTCACTCTGAAATATATACGATTGTGGAAAGTAGAACTTAGTTGGTTCTTTTCTCATGAGAGAAATTCCTTTAACTCTTCAGTTATTATTTCTTGTTACTATGATGAACCTTTGTTTCAGGTCTCTGAAGATGCTGATACTGCCTTGTTATTAGCAAGTATCATAGAACCTAGGATCCCTTCCAAAATGAAGGATATGATTTGGCTTTGTGCTCATCAAAAGCTTAATGTTACAAACATAAAAACATAGAATTTGACTGCAGATAAGGGCCGCTTGGCCCACCCAGTCTGCCCATTTCCCTACCTGATGGATAAGCTGCAGATTCTAGTTAATCAACAGCTTACTTCCTCCTGCCCCCACCTAGAATTGCCTTATGCCTGTCCCATGCATTCTTGAATTCTCCCACTGTTCCCGACTCCACAACCTCCTCAGGAAGGCTGTTCCATGCATCCACAACTCTCTCTGTGAAAAAATACTTTCTAACATTACTTCTGAGCCATCCCCCCTCTATCTTCAAATTGTGCCCTCTTGTTCTTGCACATCTCCTCTTCTGAAAGATACTACCCTCTTGTACCTTGTTAATTCCCTTGAGATACTTGAAAGTTTCTATCATGTCCCCCCTTTCCTCAAGGGTATACATATTAAGTTGCTTTAGTCTCTCCTCGTATGTCTTCTGCTGCAGACCTTGCACCATTTTGGTTGCCCTCCTTTTAACAGTCTCCACTCTGTCTATGTCTTTGTGGAGATGGGGTCTCCAGAATTGCACGCAGTACTCCAGATGGGGTCTCACTAACTGTCTGTACAGAGGGATAACAACTTCCTGTTCTCTACTGTTGATGCCTCTCCCTATGCATCCCAGTATCCCCCCAGCCCTCCTTACTGCCTTCTCACATTGCTTGCCCACCTTTAGGTCATCTGATATAATTACTCCTAGGTCTCTTTTGATTTTTGTTGTTGTTATTAACTCACCCACCATTGTGTACTCTTCCCCTGGGTTTTTGTTTCCTAGATGCATTATCTTGCACTTCTTTACATTGAATCTGAGCTGCCACGTATTTGACCATTCCTGCAACCTTGCCAAGTCCCTTTTCATTCTTTCCATCCCCACCTTTTGTATCAACCCTGTTGCAGATCTTTGTCATCTGCAAAGAGGCATACCTTTCCTTCCAAGTGCTCTCCAATGTCACTTATAAAGATATTAAAGAGGACCAATCCCAGTACCGAACCCTGCGGTACCCCGCTAGTTACCCTCCTTTCTTCACTGTGGACTCCGTTTACTATTACCTTTTGTGTCCTGTTGTCCAGCCAGTTTTTTATCCAGGCTACCACCTTGGGACCCACCCAAGGCTGGCTAACTTGTGTATTAATCTTTGTGTGAGACTGTGTCAAATGCCTTGCTAAAATCTAGGTAGGCCATATCCACAGCCCCTTCCTGGTCTACTACTTTGGTCACCCAGTCAAAGATATCTATTAGGTTCGTCTGACATAACCTTCCTGCTGTGAAACCATGCTGCCTTGTGTCCTCTGCCCCACTGGCCTCTAGTTACTCAACAATTCTTTCCTTCAGAAGTGATTCCATCATTTTCCCTACCACTGAAGTCAAACTAAATAGTCTGTAGTTTCCTGCCTCTGCCCTGCTCCCACTTTTGTGAAGTGGAATCACATTTGCCCTCCTCCAGTCCTCAGGTACCACTCCATCCTCCCATGATTTGTTAAAGAAAGTAGTCAGTGGTGTTACTAGTTCTACTTGCTTGGCAGAAGACACCAGGAGAAAGGACTGCTGTGTGACTGAACTTCTCTGCTGGGCCTAAAGTAGAAGAACTTTTCTATTTGGACCTTTAATTTAGGGTATAAAAACTAACATACAAAAAAAAAAAGTGTGTGTGTTTGGGTTAACTGAACTGAATGGGTAACTGAAAAGTCATCTAGGTGTAAATCTCAGGTGACTGAAAGGACTTAACTGCTGTGAGGTTTAAATTACTTGTAGAAAGATCTGGTAAGTAGTGGGGTGTGGCTTAGCTAGAAGGAAGCTACATTTAAAGACTGCCTTAGAAAGATTCTGCTAATAGCTTGGCAGAAGAAACCAGGAGAAAGGACTGCTGTGTGACTGAACTTCTCTGCTGGGACTATATTGCCCTCCACCCCAAGTTAGTTCTATTTTTATAGGCACAGGATATGACTGACAACAGGAACTTCCTGTTTAGGAGCAGGAAGTGAGTGGTCACAGAACCACCAAGGACCCACCATCCTAGAAGGGCAAGAGTAGCTCTCCGGCCCCCTCTAGCTGCTGGAGATCTGCCTCTGAACAAGTAAGTGGTCTACTGAGAAAGTACAGTTACGTAAGAACTTACCGTAACAGTAGATCTTCGAGAACAGCTCTTGCAGCAGGTTACACCATTAGGACTGAAGCCGGCAGGCGCCAGGACCCCGGAGATTTTTCTAGCTAGCTATCTTCAGCGGGGACCGCCCCCGACGTCCGAGGTCGGCCCGCCTCGACGCGTATGTGGTATAAGAGGGGGCGGTCCCTACCAGAATCCCTAGTTCTCGCCGGAGACTCCGCCAGAAGCTGCAATAGCGGGGGAGACCGAGGATCCACCGTCAGAAGGCAAAAAGGAGTACGAAAACCCTGAGTAGAAAAAAGGGGATTTCCCTTACAAGTGAAAAACTGACTCCTGCGCCGCCCAGCCATGCGGAAGAAAGCAACGTCCTGCTGTCTGATCATTCAGACTGGCTGGCTGAAATACTCACCATCCTTTCTTCCCTCACTCCTCCGTCCTAGAGGAGCAACTGCGAGCGAAGACCTCCTCCAAGGGGATACGGTGGGCGGGAAGGTACCTGCTGCAAGAGCTGTTCTCGAAGATCTACTGTTACGGTAAGTTCTTACGTAACTGTACTATCTTACTTCGAGATACAGCTCTTGCAGCAGGTTACACCATTAGGACTGATTCCCAAGCAGTAAAGCTTGACCCCTTCACATCGGGAGGAGGAAAAAGAAGAAACCGAGGAGCAGCCGCCCAACCTCGATTCAGGACAGGAGGCCCTGCAGCACGGCCTGGCCGAAACCAGCCCTTCGCCTAGAGGCGATATCCAGACTGTAATGCCTGATAAAGGTATGCACAGAGTTCCAAGTAGCTGCAGCGCAAATAGTTGAGGTTGAGACATTCTTGAGAGCTGCAAAAGAAGTGGCTACACCCCTAGTAGAATGGCCCCGGACGGAACCCGGGAGGGGCTTTTGTTTGGATTGGTAGCAATGAGAGATGCATTGCACAAGCCAGCGGATAAGGATTGCTTAGACACTGGCCGACCTCCCATTCTCTGGGCTAAGGACACTAAAAGTTGTTCAAGCCCAAAGGACTTAGTTCTATTGAGGTAATACCTCAGGCTGCAGTGAACATCAAGAGTACGGAGCAAAGCCTCTCCTCTATTGGAATAGTTCGGGAAGTAGACCGGAAGGTCAATATCCTGATTTAAGGTCAGAGCTCAAACCACCTTAGGCAAAAACTTAGGATTCGTTCTCAGAGACACCCTGTCTCGATGAAAAACCAAATAAGGCTCCTTACACATCAGGGCATGAAGCTCAGAAATCCTTCTGGCTGAAGTAACTGCAACTAAAAACAACGTCTTCCAAGACAGAAAACGTAGCTCGCAATCCGCGGCTGGTTCAAAGGGAGGGAGCGTGAGTTGCTCCAAAACAAAAAGGAGATCCCATGGAGGAATCGGATCTTTAATAGGAGGCCTAAGGTGCAGCACCCCTCTCAGGAACTCCCGAGAAGCGTCCAGTTGAGCAATGGTGCGTTGGCCCACCGGCTGGTGATAGGCCGAAATAGCACAAAGGTGTACTTTAATAGAGGAGTAGGCTAACCCCGAGTGAAAAAGGGAGAGGAGGTAGTCCAAGACTGCCCCCACAGGGCAACCTAAAGGAGAAAGGTCACGAGCCCGTGACCAAAGACAGAATCGGCGCCATTTCATGGCGTAAGTAGCGTGAGTAGCCGGCTTTCTGGCTGCAGAGAGTACCTCTGCAACCTCCTGCGAGACCCCGTGTCGCATGATGGCTACGTCTCTAGGAGCCAAGCGTGCAGGTTCAAAGACCGCAGATCCGGATGTAATAACGAACCTTGCTCCTGAGACAGAAGGTGAGAATCTGCGGCAGTGGGAGTGGAGGTTCCGAGACAGCTGCGCCAGCACGGGAACCAGATTTGTCTGGGCCAGAATGGGGCCACCAGAATCAAACGCCCGCTCCCTGCGCAGTTTGAGCAGAACTCTCTGGATCAACGGAAAGGAGGGAAGCGTAGAGGAACCTGTTCTCCCAGGAGATGGACAACGCTGGCCAGAAAACTCCAGGCCATGGATCTAGCGAGCACAAATTGGGTAGTTTTACGTTGGATGGGGATGCGAGTAAGTCTAACTCTGGAGTTCCCCATCGAAGGAACAGATCCTCGACCTCCTGAAAGTTCCCACTCGTGGACTCTGGCCTGGGGCGACTCAGGCCGTCCGTGATCGTGTTGTCCACGCCCGAGACGTGTACGCGACTAGACTTGCGCGTGTCCGATTACCCAATCCCACACTCATGGCCTCCTGCAAAGGGTAAGAGTGTCGCGCTGTTTGTTGAGGTAGTACATCACCGCCGTGTTGTCCGTCTGAAGCAGGATGGTACACGGTGGGATTATGGACTGGAAAGCCTGGAGAGCGTAGAGTACCGCTCTCATCTCCAGAACACTGATGTGCAGATGAGCTTCCAGCGGACTCCATACACCCTGAGACTTCACCCCATCCAGGTGAGCTCCCCACCCAAGACCTGAAGCGTCCGTGGTGAGGGTAATCTCTGGGGAAGGCGCTGCGAAAGGGATGCCCTTGGAGAGCGACCCGGGGGCTAACCACCATTGCCAGTCCTGAATCACTCATTTTGTGATTCTGACCGGGTGCTGCAGATGGTCTTGCCTCTGGTCCCACTGCGCCTTGAGCATCCACTGCGTTACGCGCATGTGGAGCCGCGCGAGAGGGACCGTGGGAATGGCCGCAGCCATGTGACTGAGCAAGCGAAGGACCAATCTGGCCGGAGCGGTCTGATTCGCTGATAGGTCCTCTATGAGGGACCTGATGTATTCCGCCCTGTCACCTGGGAGGAAGGCCCTTCCCTGGACCGTGACCAGCACTGCGCCTATGAACTGCAGGTTCTGCGATGGTACCAAGAGCGACTTCTCCTGGTTTATCAAAATCCCGAGCGATCTGAACAGGATCCGAGTGTCCTGGATCGCTTGCAGAAGTGCCTCTCTGGAGGCGGCCATGAGAAGCCAATCAGTCGAGTCAGGAACACATAGTGGCCCTTCCTCCTTAGAGCAGCTCCCACCCGCCATGCACTTGGTGAAAACCCTTGGAGTGGATGACAGTCCGAAGGAAGGCTCAGAAGTGGAAATGGTGGCTAAGAACTCGGGCGCAGGAACCTCTCTGCACCTGAGCTATGGGGATGTGCAGGGCATCCTGCATGTCTGAAGGCAGCTAAATAGGCGCCTTGTTTAGCATGGGATGAGACCGGAAGGGTCACCATCGAAACCTTTTATGGCGACCGACAGGTTGAAGTAAGCAAGTCAGGAATTGGACAGAGGTCCCCTGTCTTTTGGGAACCAGGAAGAAGTGAGAATAATACCCTAGTCCTCTCTGGTTTCCTGGGACAGGTTGAATTATCCCTTGTCAAGAGGCGATCACCTCTTGCCAAATCAAGTCGCGGTGCTGACCGAGTACCGGAGAGCAGCGGAGGCCTCGGGGTGGCTGTTCTGCGAACTCTAAAAAGTGGCCTATGCTGACCAGCTGAAGAACCCACCTGTGGGTGGTTACTGCCTGCCAACCCGACAGGAAGTTGCATCGACCCCTGACCGAAAGTCCGTTGATCCTGAGGCGGGGGCCAGAAAGGAGTCATGCTGTGGCGGCTGAAGGACCCGCCCGGCTGGGTGGCCTTGGGCGCTGGCCCTGCTGGCGGGCTGCTTCCTGGGTCGCCGGAAGCCAGAACCCCTGTGCTGTGTGGCAGGCAGGGCTGTGCCTCTGAGTCCGCCCGCAGGAGCAACCTTAGCCCCTCTGAAAGAGCCAAGCCTCGGCGGTCCCACATCGCCTGGTACATCGGACCGCCTTTCCAGCCTCTTGGAGTTTGGTAATAATCGCTCTGATGGGTTGCAAACAATACCTCACCTTCAAAAGTAGCGTCCAAAATATTTTTCTGGGCGTCTGGGGAATGAAACCGGAGATCTGAAGTCAAGAGTGCCTCAGAGCAAACACCTGAAGCAGCCGCCCTGGCTGGCGGAGTCCGCTGAATCATATCACGGCTCTCAAAACTTAGGTTCCCGTCTGAACCCGTCCGGAAGAGCTGAAGAATCTCCTCCTTCTGCTCACCTTCAGGCAACCTCTGGCCACCTCTAGGCCCTGCTCCCACAGGGCATTCTGAAACTACACCATGTGGGTGAGGTAGTTCAGGGACCGAAGAGGCGCAAGTCGCCGAGGCGTAGTCGCCTCCCAGAATCCAGCTGTTTGGACTCTGGGTCCGATGGCAGGGTGCTCAAATGTTGCGGTCTCTGGGACCGATCATGTGAGCAGTAATCACCAGGAGTCAGCCAGAGGGTGCTGTGACAGGTACTGGTCCCCTTAGGGCCCTGTACAACCTGTCAACCCTTCTTGACACCGCCCGGGAAGCGAATGTGGGCGCTTCCATACACAGCCTTGGGCGTCCATGAAAGTGTGTCTACCAGGGTGGCACCACCACAGGCTTAGGGTCTTTCTGCCGCAGGTACTTCCCCAGGCGTAGCCTTTCGGGGTCGAGTTCCTCTGCTTTCCAACCCATATTCTCCTGGATATGTCTGAGTATATCCATGAAGGATGGATCATCCGGAGGAGACCTTGGAGTCTCACATGGGTCCGGCAAGGGAAGCGAGACCGGAGATGGGGATCTGGACGATGAGCAAGATGATCCCGTTTCCTCCGTTGACGGCAACCGACGTCGCCTCCTGGACCTCTTGGGACTGGGCGATCCGGAGGACGACGATCTAGACGGAGGTCTCCTTTTAGAGTGCCGGCCCCTGGGAGGAGTCTCAGGCTCCCTGGGGACAGAATGGCCAGCCGACCTCACAGGTGAGGTGGGGCCAGCTTCTGTAAGCAACAGGAGGAGGAGGTGGAGGAGGAAGGACTGGGGTACCACATCCTTCCTGATAGTATCCCACCAGTATGTAGAGGTCCTTCACCTCGGCCAAGGACAGTCCCACGTCGGCTCGAGTCGAGGCGAGACGTCGGGTCAGCGGCAGCTCCCGGGGGCCTCGGGCGGTGGCGAAGACCCGGGAGACTCCTCGCGGCAGGACGCCCGCCTGGTCATCGGGCTGGGCGAATCCCCGTCGGTGAGGACTCCTGTCCGACCCGGCGTCGGAGGCGCGGAGCCCTCGGCTCCAGGCAGCAGCGGACGTCGGTCCCCCACCCGGCGTCCGATGCGCAGAAAAGAGGCCGGCGACGGCCGGAGGAATGGTGGCGAAACGGCCGATGGCGGTCTGGCGCGCCGGATCCACGGTTTCCTCAGCGGAGTGAGCTCCAAGGTCTTCCGGGAGAGAAGACCGGGCGTTGAGGGCCGGAGGCGGGAGCCCGACTTGTGGTGGTGGCATTCCCGACCGCCAAGGCCTTCTGGGCAGATGAAGAAGGCGGCCTGGCGGCAGAGGCCTGGCGGGCTTAGTAGCAGGAACCGCAGCAGGGGGGCGAAGAGGCCCTGGAAGGCGGACGGTCCGACCGAGACCGAGCTCGGGACTCGGAGGCCCGGATCCAGCGACGGGCAGGATCCCTGGACCACGGCGACTTCCGGCGTGCCGTCATCGCCGAATCCCCTTTGGAGGACATCGCCTGAAGTTTCTCTTCAGGAGGTAGGCTTGAAGGGCCTTCTGCCAGCGGATCCTGGTGCGGCTGTTGAACCCCTGGCACAGGGGCAGGCCTTAATATCGTGGTCTGGGCCCAGGCACCGAACGCACGCGGTGCGGGTCCTTGAACGGAATTTGTTTGCCGCACGCGCACTTGGAAGAGTGGCCGGTCGGGGAGGACATCAGACAGGTAACTCTTGATTGCAGAAAACTTCCACAGCAAATCTCTATTTTGAAAAACCACGCTTCGCGTCGCTAGAACTAACCCGTAGATTGAGTGCATGCACTGTCGACGGCGGGAAAGAACTGGGGATTCTGGTGGGACCGCCCCCTCTTATACCACGCCTGACGTCGGAGGCAGGCCGACGTCGGGGGCGGTCCCCGCTGAAGATAGCTAGCTAGAAAAATCTCCGGGATCCTGGCGCCTGCCGGCTTCAGTCCTAATGGTGTAACCTGCTGCAAGAGCTGTATCTCGAAGTAAGATATATAGGATATTCTTGTCTCAGAACAGGACAATCAGGAGCTTAAAAGGCACACAGGCAGAAAGTAAGGAGACAGAGGAAAAAAAAACAGAGGAAAGAGTAAGGATTGCAAACAGTTAAGGGGCCAGAAATAAGACATGATTGGAGTGGTGCAGTGCAGTGGCTGTGGAGTAGCAGTCTTCCGGGAGATGTTCTGGAGGATGCGGTGTTGTCCCATCTGCAGGCACCTCTCTGGGCTGAGGGAGTAGGTTGCTCATCTCCAGGCTGAGTTGGCCAGGATTTGTGGGACCTCCTCTTCCATCCAGGGACCACCAGTGCCACTGCCGTTGCCTCAGAGGTTGCCAAGAAAGAGGAGCGGTTGGACCACAGTGGGCTCAGGGAGGGTGAGGGTGGTGGAACAGAGGCGCATCCCTCCAGTTGTACCTCTCCACAATTCCTATGCCATTCTGGCAAAGTGTGGTTCCTCTATGGAGGCACCCACAGTGGAGACCAAGGAGGATGCTGGGAACCTCCACAAAGGAGACCCACAGAAGGGTGGCAGGGGACCCTGCAGGGGAAAGAAACAACTCCTGGTGGGGGACTCCATTGTTAGGAAGGTAGAACTGGGCAAGGAAGGGGAGGAGGGAGGTAAGGTGCCTGCCTGGCGCCATGGCTTGGAGGGACAGGGAGCGAATCCTCAGGATTGCCGGAGCAGCTGCACAGGGGAGGGAGCTGGATGTCATTGTCCACCTAGGGACAAATGACCTGGCTAAGAAAGGGATTAGAGAAGTGCAGGAAGAGTCTGTGGAATTGGGGAGGGGCCTTAGTCAAGTAGCACGCATGGTAACCTTCTCGGAGGTGCTACCCATCTATGGCATAGGAGAGGCTAGGGTGTTCTGTACCATAGGATTCAATCAGTGGTTGAAAAACTGGTGTGGAGCTCAAGGATTTGGCTTCACTGGGGACTGGGGGTCCACCTGGAGTGATGCAAGCCTATACTGGCATGATGGGCTGCATCTGTCCGGGAGGGGAACCAGGATCCTAGGTGATAGGTTTAAATGCTTCATTGGCAAGCTTTTAAACTAGCCAAGGGGGGAGGCACTGGAAAGGAGCAGGAAAATCCTAGCCCCAAACAATCACGGTAGTAAGTGTGGCAAACACCAACATGGAGGTGTCGAGAGGGAGAAGGGCAGGAGTAAATGGAGAAAGTGACAAAGGCAAGAAGGACAGGGATAGGGCAAAAGGGGGTAAGGCCATCAGGAAATGGAGAGTAATGAGTACCAATGCCCGTAGTCTGGGCAACAAGCTCCCTGAGCTGGTGGCCTTAATGGAAGAGGGATGCCTGGCTATCGTAGCAGTCACAGAAACATGGTACACAGAGAACCATGACTAGGATGTTAACATACCAGGGTACATAACCTACAGGAGAGACAGGCAGGGGAGAAGAGGGGAGGAGTAGCTCTCTATGTAAAGGAAGGGATAAAAGCAACTGAACAAAAGAGTAAACAGGGAGGAGAGGAGGCACTGTGGGTCACCTTGGAGACTGGAAAGGGCACCACAATCCGCACAGGGGTTGTGTACAGACCCCCATGTCAGGGGGAAGGAATGGACAAGGATAAGATGGGAGGCATTCTTAGAATGGCAGAGAAAGGGGAGATACTGTTGATGGGAGACCTGAATATGCCAGATGTTAACTGGAGCACATTTGCTGCAGCCACATCCAAGAGCAGGGCCATTCTTGATGCCCTACAGGTGGCAGGCATTAGACAGCTATTTCCTCCCGAGATGGGGGTCTGTACACAACCCCCATGCGGATTGTGGTGCCATTTCCTGTCTCCAGGGTGACCCATAGTGACTCATCAACTTCCTGTTTACTCTCTATTTCTGTTGCTTTAATCCCTTCCCTTATATAGAGAGCTACTCCTCCTCCTCTTTTACCCACCCTGTCCCTCCTGTAGACTGTGTATCCTGGTATGCTGACTTCCCACTCATGGTTCTCTGTGTACCATGTTTCAGTGACTGCCACAATATTTATTTATTTATTTAGCTTTTGTTGACCGGGTAAGTGCACTAGACAAATCCTGCCTATTTTCAGGCACGACCCGGGGGAGGGGGATACAGATGAATGCCAACTGACCTTGAACCAGATTAAGCTGTCGGTGGTATTTTTAGTAAATGAGGGAAATTTGGCCAGGACACCGGGGAAATTCCAGGCATATCCAGGCATCCCTCTTCCATTAAGGCCGCTAGTTCAGGGAGCTTGTTGCACAGACTACAGGCACTGGTACTTATCACCTTCCATTTATTTTTTATGGCCTTACCCCTTTTAGCCCCATCCCTGTCCTTAACACCTTTTTCTGCATTTATCCCCGTCCTGCTCCCTACTGACTTCTCTGCCTTGGTGTTCACCTCTCCAACTACTGCGCTTTATGGGGGGAGGCTAGGAATTCCCTGCTCCTTTTCAGTGCCTCCCCTTTGGCTAGTTTAAATGCTTGCCAACAAAGCATTTAAACCTGTCACCTAGGATCCTGGATCCCCCCCTCCCGGACAGATGCAGACCATCATGCCAGTATAAGCCTGCATCCCTCCAGGTGGCTCCCCAGTCCCCAATGAAGCCAAAACCCTGAGCTCCACACTAGTTTTTCAACCATTCGTTGAATTCCATGGTGCGGAATACCCTAGCATCATCCTTGCCACAGATAGGCAGCACCTCAGAGAAGGTTACTGTACATGCTACTTGTCTAAGGCCCCTTCCCAACTCCACAAACTCCTCTTGCACTGCTCTGATCCCATGTACAGCCAGGTCATTTGTCCCTAGGTGGTCAATGACATCCAGCTCCCTCCCTCATGCAGCTGCTCCCGCGATCCTGAGGATTCGCTTCCTGTCCCTCCAAGCCGTGGCGCCAGACAGGCACCTTACCTATCCCCTTCCTACCCCCCTTATGATTCAGTCCCCCACCAGGAGTCATTTCCTTCCCCTGTGGGGTCTCGTGCCACCCTCCTGTGGGTCTCCTTTGTGGAGGTTCCCAGCATCCTCCTTGGTCTCCACTGCAGGTGCCTCCATAGAGGAACCACTCTCTGCCAGAACAGCATATGAATTGTGGAGCGCTACAACTGGAGGGATGCACCTCTGTTCCACCACCCTCTCCCTCCCTGAGCCCACCTTGGTCCAACTGCTCCTTTTTCTTGGCAACCTCTGAGGTAACGGTGGTGGCCCTGGTGGTCCCTGGGTGGGGGAAGAGGTTTCACGAATCCTAGCCAGGTCAGTCTGGAGACAGACAACCTCCTCCCTCAGACCAGAGAGGTGCCTGCAAACAGGGCAGCATCGCAGCCTCCAGAATGTCTCCCGGAACACTGCTGCTCCACAGCCACCGCACTGCACCACTCCCATCTTGACTTATTTTGTGTCCCTTCTCCTGTTAAACATAGAAACACAGACTTTGACGGCAGATAAGGACCACCTGGCCCACCCAGTCTGCCCATTTCCCTACCTACTGGATAAGCTGCAGATTCTAGTTAACCAACAGCCTACTTCCTGCCACCACCCCCACTACAATTGCCTTATGTCTGTCCCATGCATGTTTGAATTCCCCCACTGTTTTAGACCCAACAACCTCCCCAGGAAGGTGATTTCATGCATCCACCTCTCTCCGTGAAAAAAAAATTTCCTCACATTACCCCTGAGCCGTCCCCCCCCCATCTTTAAATTGTGCCCCCTTGTTCTTACACATCTATTTTTCTGAAAGATGCTACCCTCCTGGACTTTGTTGATTTCCTTGAGGTACTTGAACGTTTCTATCATGTGCCCCCGTCCCTCCTTTCATCAAGGGTATACATATTAAGCTCTCTCAGTCTCTCTTCATATGATTTCTGATGCAGACCCTGCACCATTTTAGTTGCCCTCCTCTGGACTGCCTCTATCCTGTCTACGTCCTTGCATAGATGAGATCTCCAAAACTGCACACAGTACTCCAGATGGGCTCTCACCAACTGTCTGTACAGAGGAATAACCACTTCCCTTTTTCTACTTGTGATGTCCCTTCCTATACATCCCAGTATCCCCCTGGCTCTCCTTACTGACTTCTCTTATTGCTTACCAACCTTTAGATCATCTGATATGACTACCCCAGGTCCTGTTATGTTGCTTTGTATGCTTATTGTCTCCTCCTTCTATGTATTTTTACACTTACTTTCGTACTGCCCATGTGCCCTTACAACTCTCACCCTTCCTGTTCTGGGACAGGAACTTCCTGTAGTCTTCAGTCTCCTTCCTCCGTGCTTGGATTCAGACCTCCAGCAGCCGGAGATAAAGGTTTTTTGTTTTGTTTTTTTTTTTAGGTTCCTTCAAGGTTGCTGAAACTAATGTGTCTCAGTGATCCTTCCTTTCCTACTGCCAAACAGGAAGTTCCTGTTGTCAGTCAAATTCAGAGGCTATAAAACTAGAACGACTTTGGGTGGTAAGGAGGGAAATTAGTGAAAAATCTGTAGTTCTGGACTTCTGTTTCTTGCTCTGGAACCAGTTCTCTCTTGCCAGAAACAGCCGGAAGCTGTAATTGGAGACAGCTGCTTTTGCACACCTAAACTGCTAAGCCATACCCCCAATTAGATTCACTCTCTGCTCTCAGTAAATTAAGGTGATACTGCCCCCTTCCTCAGAAAAAAAACACCTTTTTTTTTTTTTTTTTACTTAAATGAGACCCCCTTCTTCTAATAAAGTATATGTTTGCTTAATCCAAACAGGTACTACTCCTGCTGAGACAAAAGTGATTAATTAGTAACAAATCTGTAGTTCTGGACTTCTGTTTCTTGCTCTGCAACCAGTTTTCTTCTGCCAGAAACAGTTAAGGGCAATCATAAGCATAAACAGTTGATAGACAGGTTTTGTCAGGAACAATCCTGCCAGGGTCAGGTTGAAACTACTCAACATCTATTTTTTAACTGTACTGTTACAAAAAAATTTTGGCACGCTTTGGCACATTGGTGGGGAGAACCTTTATTTCGCAATATGACTTACAATATCCTAGTTTGGGGTCAGATTGCGGGACTATGGGAAAAATGGCATAAAGGTACTGTTTTTGTGATACTGGCTTGTATTAAATGGCATATTTGGCAAGCTAGATGTTTAAGAGTTCTTCAAAATAAAATGATACAGATGCAAGATTTATTTTTTCTTATACAGGATAAGCTAGATAAACTTTATGAATATGAACTCCAAAATTTAGATGAAATAGGTACTCATTTATGGAAAGATATCGGATGGGTGGGATGATGTTTTCAATTTTTCCCTTCTCTTGTTTCCAACTGTATGATTTCTATATTGTTTTGATTTAATTATGTTTTTTTTTCTTCCATTGGTTTTGTGATCATTATTAGATTGTTTATTGACTACTGTACGTTTCTTCATTTTATTGTACTTTGTTTTTGGTTCATAATAAAAATTTCCCCTACTCTTTTCGAAAAGTGCCATGGGATCTTTAACATCCACCTGAACTACCACCAATCCAGGCAGATGGGACCTCGGTTTAACGTCTCATTCGAAAGACGGCACCTCCAAAGTGCAGCACCCCCCTCATGCTGCACTACAGTGTCAGTATTGGGATATTAACGCAAGTGCCAGATGTGGGAACTGAACCCACAGCCCTCTGATCTCCCAGCCTCGGAAGCGAGTGTGCCACCTACTGAGCCACTGACACTGAATTTACTCATCACTATCCATTCTTCCCTTTCCATCCCATCACCAAATGCACTGTGCCTCCTTTATATCTAAATACTAGACTTCTCATCACTCCTTTCCACTGTTCCCTCTGCTCCAGGGACCATCACACCTTTGTTTTGCCACATCCCCATTCCTTAGCTGGCCAATCAGCTTTTGCCTATCGTCTGCCTTCACTTTGGCATCAACTTCCCTCCAACTCACTGCCTCACCTTCCTCAGATATGAACTGCGACGTCTTGCATGCCCCCCCTTGCTACACTTTCCCTTCCCCTTAACAGTCCCCTTGCCCCTGGTGTAATGCTGAACTGCCGGTTTGCATTTGTTTGATCATTATGCATTTAATTGGTCTTTCTGTGCTATGACGTTGCACTCTTCTTGTAACACTGTACTTACCTAAGCTATGTACTATTTTTTATCCTTTGCTTCCCTCCCCGAGTCGCACCTGGAAACGAGCCCCAACTCTGTGTGTCTTTCCCAGTCACCAATTTTCAAATAAATAAATGTTAATTGTTAGATATTTTTATTTGTTCTTAAATAAATAACATTTTCAGCAGGCCACTCTAATTTCCTGTGGATTAGCAACTCTGGCTATTATTGATGCAGCAGACACCATGTATCATATGTACAGTAAAGGATGGAGAATCACAGGAATCATAGGAATGGTACTGGGCCAATGGGACTAGCGTCCTATATGCTCGCCGACTAGTTATAAGCTCTAATTTTATTTATATATGCATCCCATCTAAGTTTAAAAACTGAAGTTGTTGGGCTAGCCACAATCTCTAGTGGTAGTCTATTCCAGTCATGTACAACTCTCTGCTTGAACCCCCATGTACCACGTACTTTCTTTCTGTGAGGTGCTGTTAACTGCACAGGGTGAGACCTAGTGTTATATGATCTTGAGCTAATTTCAGGACCGGTAATGCCCCAGAGATCATCATTGTTCCATGCCCTACGTACTAAGCACATCGCCTTTTTTTCTTCTTGTCTCCAAGGAATACATATTCAACTCAGACAGACGGGTCTCATAGTTCTTACCTGCCATACTGTGTATTGCTTTGGTGGCTCTCTTCTGTACTCTCTCCAATAACGCGATATCTTGCTTTTTATATGGCGTCCAAACCTGGGCACCATATTCCATGACTGGTCTAACCAGGGATGTGTACAATGGCATTATGACAGCCCTACTTCTAGCCGATATGTCTTAATATACAATTTAGAATTCTGTTTCCTTTCTGAGCTATTTATTGGCAATGTGATGTAAAGGACATATCGCTGGAGACTATAATACCTAGATCCCTTTCCTCATCTATTGTTTTCAAAACAGTATTTCCTAATTTATAAGATATTTTAGGATTTCTTTTCCCCAGATGCATGATAAAGCATTTATCTTGATTTAATGTCAGCTTAGATTGATTTGTCCATGCTTCTATGTTATCAATTGTTTCTTGTAAGTCGGATGAATTTTGACCAATATTTATTTCTGCACCTATCCTGCAGTCGTCTGCAAATTTATGTAACCAAACGGTATTAAGTTTTATTTGAAGAGATGATACATATAGGTTAAATAGGCAGGGGCCCAGCATCGAACCCTGGGGAACCCCACTAGTCACTTCTGACTGTTCAGAGAGCTCTCCTCTAATACACACTCGGTTTCTGTTTTTTAGCCAATTTTGGACCCAGTTTATTATAAATGGATTTATAGTAATTTACTCATTTGTTGTATGAGTTCTGGATGAGGAAGCTTGTCGAAAGCCAGCACGTCCACAGGAGTTCCTACATCAAGTCTGCCTATAGCACTGTTATAGAATGCCAGCATATTGGTCTGGCAGGACCTTCCTTTTACAAACCCGTGTTGAGAATGGTCTGTAAGATGTTTTAAATTTAGATATTTACTGATCTCATCCTTTAATATTCCCTCCAATATTTTTGAGGGAATAGCAGTGAGACTAATGGCACGGTAATTTGCAGGATCAGTCTTATTACCTTTTTAATAATCGGAATTACTATTGCTGACTTCCAGCAGTCAGTTACTTCCCCTGTGTCCAAAGATTTTTGAAATACATAGGTTATTGGGTGGGGGCTATTATCTTTGCCAATTCTTTCAGTATTTTGGGTGTAGTCTAGGGGACCCAGGGATTTGTTAGGATCTAATTTGGCTAATCTTGTTTTTGACTTCCATGGTTTTTAATTCCATTCTATCTTTTAATTGAATATCTTGTACTAAAAGTGAATGTAAACCATTTTTTTTATTATATACAGTCAAAAAAATAATCATTTACTAGGTCTGCCTTTTCTTTGTTTTCAGATGTTGTACCCCCATTTGTTTAAGGGTCCTATGCTGTTGGAGTTCCCCTTTATGTTATTTATGTAAGCAAAACAGACTTTATGATTTCCTTCTACTCTGTTAGCTAAATTGATTTCATGATTTGTTTTAGCCCTCTTGATTTGTTTTTTCATATGATTAGATATTTGCATATATTGAGTCCTAGTTTTATATGATTTAGTTGTTTTCTACTTTTTAAACAGCCTGAGTTTCCTGTTTATTAGTTTTTTAATTTTCGGTGTCCACCATTGTATTTTATTATTATTTTTCAGAGGATACTTTTGTTTAACAGGGATGTTTTCGGCTTCTTGCTGCTTAATCTTAGTGGAAAAGTTTTCCCAAGTGATTTATTGCCAAAGTCTTTTTTCCACTGCCAAGTTGTGAGGTTTGCTTTTAGTTTCATCTTAGCAAAATTTGCTTTGCCAGAGTCAAGGATGACAGTGTTTTCCGTTTGTTCATTTAATGATTCAGCTAATTTAAATTCTACTTTGGAGCAGTCGCTAGTACCTAGTGATGCAGTTATCTTGCATTCACTTAGTATATCTCCCATTTTAGTTAAGACTAAATCCAATATGTTCTGTCCCCTTGTCTGATCTTCGACTCGCTGTATTAACCCTATTTGGTCACATGCGTTTAGAAACTCTCTCTCCAAGGGTGTTACTGCAAGTAATACATCCCATTTAATACCGGGTAAATTGAAATCTCCTAAAAAGTACAGTTACGTAAGAACTTACTGTAACAGTAGATCTTCGAGAGAGGCTCTTGCAGCAGGTAATTACATATAGGACTGACGCCGGTCGGCGGCAGGACCCCACGGAAAAATTTCTAGCTAGCAGTCCCTGGCAGGGACCACCCCCACGTCAGGTGACCGCGCCACATGCCATGTCGGTATAAAGGGCAGTCCGGACGCCCTGCTTCCAGTTCTTTCCTGCCACAGGCGGAAGACCAGGCCGAAGAGAAAGCGGATATTTCCCTCAATGGAAAAGGAGCTGAAAAAGCCTAGGGGATGGAGGGGAAGGTATACTGAAGAGCCTCTCTAGAGATCTACTGTTACAGTAAGTTCTTACGTAATCGTACTATCTTACTTCGAGAGGGCTCTTTGCAGGTAATTACATATAGGACAGAATCCCAAGCAGTCTGGAACAAATGAAAGGCACCGGAGGAGGAACTACTCAAACATTAGCAAATAATCTAGCAGGTCTCAAGAAAGGAGGCCTTGCAAGACAACTAACCGAAGCCTGCTCTCTGAGGCAATGTCAAACTGTAATGCTTAGTAAAAGTATGGACAGAAGTCCAAATGTGCGGCAGCACAGATGTCTGCTGCAGACACGTTCTTGAGCAAACGCAGGCGGTAACTCCACAGGTGGGTACCTGACTTGACCGGAGGTCTTGTTGTATCCATAACAGAAAGTGATGCAATGGGCCAACCATTTTGATAGGCACTGCTTAGAAACAGTGTTGCCTTCTCTTTTGTGAGCAAAGGAGACGAACAACTGATCAGTCTTTCTGAGATCCTTTGTCCTATCGGTGTAGTATCTCAGTATCCTGTGAACATCCATGGTATGGAGCAGGTATTCTCCCTGATTGGAGTACTGAGTGAAGAAAGCAGGTAATTCAATAGACTGATTCAAGGTAGATTCCGCTACCACTTTCAGTTGAAACTTAGGGTTCGTGCGAAGAGCAACTCATTCTTTGTGAAAAATCAAATAAGGGATTTTGCACATTAGGGCCTGGAGCTCGGAAATTCTGCGAGCGGAAGTAATGGCCACCAAGAAGAGCATCTTCCATGATAAAAACTTCAAATCTGCGGAAGCCGCAGGCTCAAAGGTGGGAAGGGTAAGTTTCTCAAGGACAAAGTTTAAGTCCCAAGGCGGAGCTGGGGTCCGGACAGGGGGCCTGAGATGAAGGACCCCTCTAAGGAAAGTTTTGGAGACTTCCAGCTGGGCAAATGCCTTGTCAGAAAAAGGGACATGATAGGCTGAAATAGCCGCCATATGAACTTTCAAAGAGGAGTGACTGAGACCCAGGTCAAAAAGATGAGGCATGTACTCAAGCAGAATGGTCACAGGACAGGAAAAGGGCTCCACATTCCTGGACGCAGCCCAGATGGAAAATCTTTTCCATTTCATGGCATAGGTGGACCTAGTGGAGGGTTTTCTAGCCTCCACCAGAATCTCGCCACTTTGGAGAGACACCAAAAGCGAGATTGAGCTAGGTCTGTAGGAGCCATGCATGAAGATGAAGGGACTTGAGTCCCGGATGGACCAGGGCCCTTGATCCTGGGTCAGCAATCCTGGAGATAAAGGAAGAGGAGGAGGAGGAACCTCTGAGTATTGTTGTGAAGAGAAACCAGATTTGCCTGGGCCAAAAGGGGCGATCAGAATCATTCTTGCTCCTTCCAAAGAAGCTTCTGCAGCACACGAGGCACTAGAGGAATTGGGAAAAAGCATAGACGAATCTGTCCTTCCAGCTTAGAGATAGAGCGTTGCTCCAGAAAGCGTCTCGCTCTGGAGCGAGCGAGCAAAAGATTGGAAGCTTTGCATTTTGGGAGGAGGCGAACAGGTCTATCTGAGGAGTGTCCCAAATGTGGAAGATGCTTTTTAGAACATTTTTGTCCAATTCCCACTCGTGTGGTAGAGCCGACGAGCGACTTAGTCTGTCTGCCAGGACATTGTCGACTCCCAGAACGTGGATCGCCGTGAGGTGAAGGTTGTGAAGCGTAGCCAATCCCAGACCCTCATAGCTTCCCTGCACAGTGGGTAGGACCAAGTTCCTCCCTGCTTGTTGATGTACCACACCACACACATGTTGTCCGTTTGGACAGCTAGGTGACAGGAAGGATGTATTGGTGAAGGGCTTGGAAGCATACAGCACTGCTGGAGTTCGAAACCGTTGATGTGGAGAAACGATCTCCAACTTGACCATAGGCCTTGGGTTGGTGAGGACTAATGGGCTCCCCAACCCGCCTGAAGCGTCCGTAGTCAGAGTTTGGTAGGGAGGATGAAAAGGGGACCCCGGAACAGGTTCTCTGAACCATCCACCATTGTAAAGTCTCTTACCATCGCCCGAGAGATCAGGACGGATGATCTAGGTTGTCTACTCGTTGATCACTGAGATCGGAGATCCACTGAGAGATCCTCATGTGGAGCGTGTAAGCGGAACTGTCCGGGATGGCGCGCCCAAGCCCAGTAGGCGGCGCACTGACCGCTGGGACCATCCTGTGTTCCGATAGGAGGAAATCTGTGACTGGAGGGAGGCCCCTGTCCAGAGGCAGAAAGGCCTTGCACATTGTTGTGTCGAGGATTGCCCCGATGAACTGAAGCCTCTATGAAGGATCCAGGTGAGACTTGGAATGGTTGATGGTAATACCCAGGACAGTGAAAACCTGCTGGGAGAGGAGAAAATGCAGGAGTTCCTCCTGGAAAGGGTCGCCAGGAGCCAATCGTCAGGTAGGGAAAACCTGAGCTCCCAAAGACACGTGGTGGACCGCTACCACCCCAAGCATTTGGTAAAGACTCGGGGCGAGGAAAGACCAAATGGGGCGCCCAGGTGGTAGTGGACCCCTGGAATGCAAACCCTGAGGTACTTGGTGCGAAGGCGAATGGGGCTGTGCAGGTCGCATCCTGCATATCCAGTGCACAAAGCCATTGGCCCGGCGAGCAGGGGCAAAAGGGTTTTGAAGGAGGCATCCTGAACCTCTTGTATTCCACATACAGGTTCAGAGAGCTGAGATCGAGAATGAGTCTGAGATCTCCGTCTTCTTCGATACAAGGAAGAAGTGGGAATAGTAACCCGTCCGTAGAGGTGAGGGGGACGACTCTATAGCCTGTTTCCAAGGAGCGCAGAGACTTCTTCCCTGACCAAAGGAAGATGGTCCCTTGAATAAGCGGAGTTCAGAGGGGGGTGACGTGGAGGTTTCTGTAGAAATTCTATGGAGTGCCCCTCTGCTATGATCTGAAGCACCCATGAGTCCGATGTTATCCTCTCCCAACCCGGAAGGTGGAGGGAGAACCTCCCTCCTACCGGTTCCTCCGGGGCGTCCGGAGGCGGTGGGAGAGGGAAGGAGTCAGGTGGTGTGAGGCAGCACCGCAGCTGGGGCACCCGTTGCTTTTTTGGGCGGCAGGGGCCTGGCAGCTGTGGGGGCCCGATGTTTAGTGGCCCGCCTTCCCTGAGGTTTCGCTTGAGCCGGCTGCGTCTGCGAAAGGGACGGCGCTGTGGGGGATGGGGACGGTACATTGAATCAACAGATTTTAGGGCCATCCCCTTCTCCTGCAAAGGTGCTTCTTGGATCGCTGACTGCACCTCCGGGACCAGACCTGACACACGGAGTCATGCATGACGCCGAAGACTCACAGCAAACGCAGAGCTCCGTCCTACGGTGTCCACTGCATCGTACGTCGTCCTCAAAATATGACGGCTGACCGAACGAGCAAAACGGACCAGGTCAGCTAACTCCTGCTCGACTTGGGAGTCAGGCAAAGAGTCAACCTTAGATTCCGCCTGGGTAAGGATGGCCTTCTGGTAATCCCCCATATGTGCTACATAGTTCAGGGCCCTAATCCCCAGTGTGGAAGAAGCGTGAGATCTTCCTTCCATACTGATCCAGAAGGCGAGATTCCTTATCCGGAGGCGAGCTCAAGTGTTCGGGTGTGCTGACCAGCCGTGGCGGCACTGATCACAACCCGAGTCTGCGGGGTGAGAGTCTAAAGTCTACACCTCCGGAGCCTGGTATAGCCTGTTCGACTTCCTGGGAAGTGGTTAAAGCCGACAGTTGCTTCCAAATAGTGGAAACAAAGGTGGGCGTGAGGCTCGATCCAGGGTGGCACTAGGGTAGGAGCCGTAAGGGGCAAGTCCAGATGTTCGGCGAGTTTAACCCGTTGAGGATCTGGCTCTAAGGAATGCCACTGATGGACTTCCTGGATCTTCCTGAACAACTCTGTGAAGGAAGGATCCTCCGGAACAGACATCGGAGGAGTCCTCGGCCGGGGTTTGGACGGAGGGCGTGGCTCATCGTCTTTCTCGGAACATCCATCAGAAGCCTCCGAGGAGTCCAAGAGAGAAGGGGAAGAAGAATCTGAAGCAGAGTAAGACTCCTAACTGCGTCTAGGGGAGGCAGGTTCCTTGAGGGGGGGATCCCAGAGCAGCGTGTCCTGCCCCTCTCTGGATCGAGGGAAAGCCCAGAATCCGGAGCAGAGGAGTGTGCGAGTCTAGGCGTGTCACGGAGGCGAGGGGTGGCACCGTCGTCCGTAAGATGGTCTCGACTTCTTGGTGAGCTGAGCCTTGGCCTCCAGCCCACCAGGAGGCAAGAGTCTCCTGAAGATCACCGGCAGCCTAGGGGGCGGTGGAGGAGGAAGGGCAGGGATAGTTGTATGAGGAAATCCGTGAGGAGGTATCCGTAACCCGGCCTGGTATACGGAGCGGGTACTGCAACGATCGGGTACTGCGGCGTCGAAGAAGTCGGCACCAGGTACTGCAGCGAGGATACTGCGGACCTGGGAAACCGGCGCCGGATATGACGGCGGATACCCAGGCACTGGAGAGCTGCGGAGCAGAGCGCCCAGCCGGATAGGCCCGTGGGGTGGAGGGCCCGATGGAAGGAATATCCCCGCGGTGTCAGAACCGGCGTTAGGCGGGCAGTGTCGGGCCGGTGTTGGAGGGCGGCCGCCAGGCCGCATCGGGAGCGGCGTCAGATCCGCTCTTCAGGAAGAGGATCGGACGGTAGCCCAGGTCCGAGCCTCATCCGGGATGGAGGAAAAATCCCGGGTTGGGCAGGGGACTGGGGCTCCCTGACTGCAGCGAAGGCTGCGGAGGCCTGGTCACGACAGGCGTAGCAGGTCTGCCGTGACTCCGAGGCCAGGCGCCGTTGGAGGAGCGGCGTGTGGCTTATGGGCGTCGAATCCGGCGGACGCCAGAGGAGCCGGCGTCCGACTTCGGGGGTCCCTCGTCGGAGGCGGGCCGAGGATGAGAGGAGGCCCAGTCCAAGGGGGACACTGCCGTGCACCGCCCCGAAGGGTCAAGCATCTTAGTGACCTTCTCCCGGCGTACGTCAGAGGAGTCGACGTCCGGCTTAAAGGAGGTGCCGCACCAGTAGGCCGCAGGCCTGCGGCGGTACTGGGGGCTAGAGTCTCCTTTTGCCCGGAGACGCCTGGCGGGCTCGAACGTGAACCCAACGGGTGGGCCGACGCCTCCTCCAAAGCCTTGGAGGCTGCCGTCGGGCGATCCCGCGGAGGGGATGTTACCTTGCCCGCGACTCCGGCCGGAGTCGCGGAAGAGGAGGCCTTCTCCCGGTGCCTTTCCTTGTCCCGCTTCTTATGTCTTTCAGGGGAGGTCGATGCCTGCCGAAGTTTCTTCAACTCCTTCTCCATCGCGGACATCTTCTTTTTGAGGAGATGGGCTTTGAGGACTGCTGGCATCGTCTGCGGGTGGCAGCGTTGAATCGAAGGCATCTGCGGACACTATCGACCGCATGGTGAGGGCCTAAACAGAAAAGGCAGAGGGTGACCGCTCTTTGTGAGGCAGTTGGCCACGCATCGATGTCGCACTTATTCTTTTGAAGGACGACGATATACCGACGCTCACTGATGAAAGAAGAATAAAATTTACACTGAAAACTTTTTCGCAAAACCGATCAAGTAACAGGACTGAGCGATATGAACTTAACCACGAGGAGCTGCACGAGCTGACAGCTGGAAAGAACTGAAGCATGGATGTCCGACCGCCTTTATACCGACGTCATGTGATGCCTGTCATCTGACGTGGGGGCGGTCCCCGCCAGGGACTGCTAGCTAGAAATCTTTCCATGGGGTCCTGCCGCCGGCCGGCATCAGTCCTATACGTAATTACTTACTGCGACAGCCCTCTCGAAGTAAGATCTAATATTCTATCAGCTGTGTGATATGCGAATTTAATGCACACCCAAGGTGTGGGATGCTCCATAAACCTTGAGGATGAAGGGGTTTTAAAGGTCTTCCGCAGCTTCCCTAAGTATATCTCTAACTAGGCTGCCCAGACCACAGAAAAAGAGGAAAGAAGAATGTGAATATACTGTAAACAGTTAAGCAGATTGCAAGTACAAGAGCTGAAGAAATACAAATGTTCTGGGACGATGTAAATATTTTGCTTTGAGGAAAGACAGCTGTCTGGATTTGTAAAGTAATAAATGTACATACTGCTTGATGCTATTATTGGGATGAATATTCCAATGATTTGTGCGTGCCTTTGCGAAAAAGTGCCCTTCCGATCCCCCAGCTGTGCACCCCAACCACAAACTGTATCTCTGAACCACGGACTGACCCCCAACCCCACACAAAGGTGGAGGGCTCCCAAACACCTTGCCACTGGAAGTTAGTTCTGCCCTATATAAAAACTCTTTTTTATAATTTTTTTTATTTAAATAAGTAAAAATGAGAACAAAAGGTAAAGAAGAAAAAGAAAAAGATACTCCTGATGAGCCACTGTAATTCCGTTGTTTGACCTGTAGATGGCAGATGCTGCACTTGTTTTGTTGTTTTTGAATACAAGTTAAGTGAACTGGGGTGTATTGATACAGCTGTGACTGTTGAATGTAAACAGATTAGGGATGCTTTTCAGCACTGTTACGCTGAGATATCAGCACTAGGTTCTGAGCTCCTCAGTCAATCAGGTTTCTGGGTATTTTATACACATTTCATAATTCATAACAAAAAGGTGTTACACAACGTGTCTAACTTCTGAGGAGGTGTGGAGAGAAACAGTACAGGAATTTTATAAATCTAGGGACAATGACATCTTAGGATCAGTCCTCAGCCAAAATGGCATCAGCCAGCAAAGTGCACCCCACTGTGCCAGTACAAAAAAAAAAAGTGGTATGCAACGAATGTGTATTACAGGTGAAAAATGCAAATGAAGGCACTCAGCTGTTACTCTATGTCCCACCCCCCCCACCACTGAGCCACTTCTAACCCAGCAACAATGTTCCCAATCATGTTCTTTGCTGGGCTACCTGGTATTCTAGTGGGGCCCCATTCCATTTCCGAAATTAGTTAAGCCCCTGGTAATCTAGCGCACCCAGTCTCCCTAGCCCTGGTCACCTGTGTTGGATAAACACAAGTGGCCCCAGGACAATTTGAATCCCCCGATGTTGATGCACACCCAGTGCAGAATTCCGCCCCCATGTTTAAGCTGCCATTTGCCAAATCGCACCAGCATGCTTTTTTTTTTGGTGGAGGGGGGGTATCAGCGACGCCCATTCAACAAGGAGACCACGTTCCTACAGACGGAGGACATAGGACATTTGAGTCAACCAAAGTCACTGGAGATGACCGGATGAAAGAATTAAAGGTCTGGAGGAGACAGGCCAGGCCTGAATCAGTATGGTATGCTGTCAGTTATCTCTCCTACCCATCTACCCCCTCTTTCGGTTGCCTACCTATTCAATTAAATTTGTGTGTTGGGAGCCCTTTCCAATTTGCCAAGAAATATGGGGAACATGGCAGTGGCACAGTGAAGAGCAGTTAGTTAAATGAGCCAGTGTTTTCAGTGGTCAGTACCTTTTTGTTGCAAATGGTGCAAAATCTGAGAGGCAGGCAATGCAATCCCCCAGTGCGTTGCCTCCGTACCACTGAGGCTTCATCAAGGTAACTAGAAGCCAAAACTATAAATGGTTTCACGCATGGCTGGGACAAAGTGAAGGCTATTACAACATATGGTAGGGCACTGTTGTGTATGGAAATCCATACACCTGAAGAAGTCCTTCTGCTGCAGTAGTAACATAGCTACTATAGCAGAATGACTTTTATTCTGCTTACGTCACAATACAAGTACCCCCATCAGTGCAGTAAATAGGATAGAGGGCAGTTGAAGCATCACACGCGTGAGGTGGCTGGCGGGCAGGTGGCAGTGAAGTGCGATGGGCAGAGGGCAAAGGCTGACTGATGTAACCAGAGAAAGTAAGTGATTGTGACTTTTTTTCACTATATACTATGCCCCCACCACCACCACCCTTGTTTAACATTTCCTTATATTAACAGAGTCACGTGGCGGTGAAAACCAATCACCCAGCTTTCTCCTTAGCAGCTTATACTCTGTCACCACAAGAGGCTGCGAGAAGTGGTTCTTGCTGTACTCCCCTCCTCTGTGCACTTCCCCTTTCAGCTGCTGCAGTTTTAACCCATTGTGCAGACTGCTGAAATGGCCGCCCCTTCTACCTCCTCATCGGTCTCTTGCCCACCGTATCCTCCCCCCCTCTTTCACAGTAGCCCCCCTCCCCCTCTCTCTTCTCTCACATTTACACAGTTCTCTGTACTTGTCCTTCCCAGTACCAACACAGTAACACTATAACAACCTACCTATAATATCACATACCACCTCTCTCTCTCTCTGCCCCACCTTCCCCCTCCTCGTGGCACCAATCATCCTCTCACTTCCTGTACCAGTACATAGCCCCAATATGAAAGCATCTGCTGTTGCCAGGGAACACAAACTCATTAAGTTTGCCATAACCCGCTACATCCCCCTCCTTCTTTTATTCGGGAATGTTCACCCTAACTCAGGGCCAGCTCCCCAGACCACTCCCCTTGGTGATAAAAGGAAAGGCCTTATTGCTGCTTCCCTAAATATCTGTAGCCTACTGAAAAAATCCGACCCTCTTCGAGGATGGATTGTGCAGCACAAGCCAGACATCCTGGCTTTAACTGAGACCTAGCTCTCCAAAACCACTATGGACTCACATGTGGCCCTTAACAGCTACTCCATCCTTCGATCAAATCGCCAAAGCAAACGGCGTGGCAGCTGCACACTCTATATTCAAAACTCCCTCCAAGCAATGGTTGTCCCCTTCCCACCTCTCATGGATGGGGCCCAAGTACTCACTGTAAAGCTTATTCTGGGCAAGCCAGGTAATAACCTCTATGTTTTGGTGGTTTATATTCCACCGCGTAAACAAAAGGCAACTTTCGCAGCAGTTGCTAACTGCATCTCATCTCTCCCTTATTCCAGTGAGATTATTGTTCTGAGTGACTTTAACACAAATTGGCTAGCACCATCGGTTGCCCACTATAAAGATGCCTTATTGGCCATGGGCCTGACTCAAGTTGTCCAATCCCCCATAAGACATAACCACAGGACAGGGAACGCTACTTTGCTGGACCTAATTTTCACTAACCACCCAAATAGAATCTCAAAGGTCTTAGTGCTGCTCCCTGATGCCATCAGTGATCACTCGCCTGTACACTGCTGGAGGTCCTGTAAGGCCCCTAACCCACCCCCCAAAACTATATACTGTAGGCTTTTAAAACACGGTTCACTAGCCAGGTTAAAAAAAAAAACACCTCTCAAACTGTGACTGGTCACCCATAGATGCAGCAAGTAGCATAGATGATGTACCTACCTATTTCATAACCTCTTTCAATTCTGCACGACCTTTTTGCCCCAGTTGCAAAGCAGGTAGTAAAAAAACGTGATACCCCCTGGCTATCTCAAACACTACTCGACCTCGTGCACCATCGGGATAATCTCTGGCACAGAGCCATCACTTCAAGACTGCCTCAGAACAAACAACGGTACAGATAAGCTAGGAACAAATGTACCTGTGCCTTACGTCAGGCCAAAGCCATTTATTATCGAAATGTCCTCACCTCCTCTAGGGGCTCAGGTAATAAATTCTGGGATACTATCAAAGAACTAAATGGTAAAACCCTACCCCCTCACCCTCCAAACTCTCAGTCAATGGGACCATATCTCAGGACCCATACAAATTGCCAATGCCTTAAACTCTTCCTTCTCTGACCCTAGCAGTGTGTTGCCCCCTAACTTTGTTGCCCCCCCACACCCTACAGCTTCTTCATCTTTATATGTTCCCCCCACATCCACCCCACCTTTCAGGTTTCAAGTAATAACACTAAAAGAGGCCAAGTCTTATATCTCTAATGTCCTGGGTAAGAGCCCCCACAGCAGAGACTCCCTGGATTTAAAACTCCTCCACCTATCTCTCAAAGCTGTCCTAGTCCCCCCTCACTAAAATTCTTAACCGCTCCCTCTGTCTGGGGTAGTTCCCCACCCCCCGGAAAAGGGTTGTCATCACCCCACTTCTGAAAGGTGGTGAACGCACCGCCTCTACTAACTACCAGACGATCTCTATTCTGCCCCCTCTCTCTAAGGCCTTTGAAAAAATAGTAGCCGATCAGCTCACTGAACACCTATCAAAATTTAATCTCTTGTGCCCCGAGCAGCATGGGTTCTGCAGGGGCCACAGCACCACCACAGCTCTCCTTGAATATTTCTCCTACATCCACAAGGCCATGGATCTGGGGCACTTAGTTGGGTCGGTTTACACCGACCTAACTAAGGCATTTGATACTGTCCATCATGCCCTTCTCCTTAGATTCCCTGACTGACATGGGACTGACACCTGATACTACGGCCTGGTTTGAAAAAGCACAGTCATGTAAGAACTTACCACAACAGTAGATCTTTGAGAGAGGCTCTTGCAGTAGGTAATTACAAATAGGACTGAATCCGGCAGGCGTCGGGACCCCACGAAAAAATTTCTAGCTAGCAGTCTCTGGCGGGGGACCGCCCCCACGTCAGGTGACCGACATCAGGTGATGTCAGTATAAAGGGGCGGTCCCCCACGCCCGCCTTCCAGTTCTTTCCCGCCAAAATACAACAAGGAGAGACAAGAGAGAAGCTGATGGTTCCTTCACTGGAAAAGGAGCTGAAAAAGCTTAGGGGGATGGAGGGCAGGAAGGTATGACCTACTGCAAGAGCCTCTCTAGAAGATCTACTGTTACGGTAAGTTCTTATGTAACTGTACTATCTTACTTCGAGAGGGCTCTTGCAGTAGGTAATTACATATAGGACTGAGTCCCAAGCAGTCTGGAACAAGAAGAAGCAAACGGGAGGAGGAAGCTACCCAAAAGTAGACCCTCTGGCTGTGAAGGTCTTAGGAAAGAAGACCTTGCAGAACAGCCAACCCGAAGCCCACTCTACGGCGAGAGGCAACGTCCAAACTGTAATGTTTCGTAAAGGTATGCACAAAAGTCCAAGTTGCGGCTGCACAGATGTCTGCCGCTGACACATTCTTGAAAGAGGCAACAGAGGCAGCGACCCCTCTGGTGGAGTGGCCTCTGACTTGACCCGGCAGGGTCTTGTTTTACTTGTCGTAACAGAAAGTGATACAATGAGATAACCATTTAGATAGGCATTGCTTAGAAACAGCATTGCCTTTTCTTTTACGAGCAAAAGAGACAAACAGTTGATAAGTCTTTCTGAGATCCTTCGTCCTGGTGGTGTAGTATCTCAGAATTTGGTGAACATCCAAAGTATGCAAGAGGTACTCCCCTTGATTGGAGTGCTGCATAAAGAAAGCAGGCAGCTTCATGGATTGATTCAGCGTAGATTCCGCAACCACCTTGGGGAGAAACTTAGGGTTGGTACGGAGAGCCACACATTCCTTGTGAAAAATCAAATACGGGATTTTACACATGAGGGCCTGGAGCTGGGAAATCCTTCAAGCGGAAGTAATGGCCACAAGGAATAAAGTCTTCCATGAAAGGAACTTTAAGTCTGCTGAGGCTGCCGGCTCGAAAGGAGGCAGAGTAAGCTTCTCAAGGACAAAATTCAAATCCCAAAGAGGGGAAGGAACCCGAATTGGGGGTCTCAATTGGAGGACCCCTCTAAGTAAAGTCTTGAAGACTTCCAGCGGCGCAAAAGTCCTGTCCCCAAAAGGAACATGGTAAGCAGAGATGGCCACCATGTGAACCTACAGAGAGGAATGACCGAGACCCAGATCGAAGAGGTGTCGCAAGTAATCCAAAAGTCACCCAACAGAGCACGAGAATGGCTCGAAATCTTTGGAAGCAGCCCAAATAGAGAACCGTTTCCATTTCATGGCATAGGTAGATCTAGTGGAGGGCTTTCTGGCCTCCACCAGAATCTCAGCCACCAGTGGGGAAACCCCGAATCGGGCTTGAGCTACATCTGCAGGAGCCATGTGTGCAACTGAAGTGTCTTGAGGCCAGGATGGACCAGGATCCCCGATCCTGGGTCAGCAAAAGATGCGACAGAGGAAGAGGAAGCGGAAGTTCCTCTGAATACTGTTGCAGAAGAGAGAACCAAAATTGTCTGGGCCAGAAAGGAGTGATTAGGATCATGCAAGCTCCTTCTGAGCTGAGTTTTTGTAAGACCCTCGGAATCAAGGGGATGGGGGGAAGGCATAGATGAATCTGCCCTTCCAGTCAAGAGACAGAGCGTCTCTCCAAAAAATGCCGTGTCCTGGAGCTAGCGAGCAGAAGTTGGGAAGCGTTGCGTTGTGAGGAGACACGAAGAAGTCTACCTGCGGTGGTCTAACTGCGGTGTTCCCCAACGTAGGAGGATGATATCATGGATGAGGTAGCCAGACTCAGAGCAGAAGTAAACTGGGTCAGGAGTACCATCACCCCTATCCAGAGACCACCCAGTCCAACGAAACTGCCTCAAAGGATACCGAGAGCGAGGAGCACTTGGACGACAGTGGGCTCAGGGAGGGTTAGAGCGGTCAGGCAGAGGCACATCCCAGATCCTATTCCACTCAAGAACTCATATGCCACACTGGCAAGCAGGGGACAACAAACAGAGTGCCAGAGAAGTGGAAGGAAAGGATGTGGTGGTTAGCCAAGGAGGTGACCTCAGCGGAGAGGAAGTGGACCCCAGAGGAGGAGGAGGAAGTGAATCCTGGTGGGGACTCCATCGTAAGAGGGTCCAGCTAGGAACACAGGAGGGGGAGGACAGGGAGGTGAGGTGCCTACCAGGTGCCACGGCATGGAGGGATGGAAGGAAGATCCTGGGGATCACTGGGAAGGCAAGACGAGAGGGAGAGCTGGATGTCATTATCCACTTAGGTACTAATGACCTGGCAAATGGGAAGCCAAAGGAAGTTCAGGAAGAGTTTAGGAAATTGGGGAGAGGTCTCAAGCAAGTAGCTACTTCTGTCACTTTCTCTGAAGTACTACCTGCGAGAGGCAAGGGAGAGCATAGGGGTGCATGCACCAGGAACTTTAACTCATAGATTAAGAACTGGTGCTGTGAGGAAGGGTTTGGATTCATTGGTGACTGGGGACCCACCTGGAGGGATGGAGGTTTGTTCAAGCCTGACGGCCTGCATCCATCCTGGAGGGGAATCCAAGCACTCAATGATAGGTTTAAATGCTACATCAACCAGCATTTAAACTAGTAAAGGGGATGGCAGGCCAGCAAGGACAGTACCTACTTGTTCACCCCCCACAGCTAGCAGTGGAACCAGTGAACCAGAGGAGCAGCTATCTCTACAAAGCAGTGTGCAAAAGATGGAGATTAGTGCCCAAGAGGTGGATCGGCAGAAAAGGGGCAAAAGTCAGCAGAAGGGCAGACAGCAAGGAGAACCAGGGATAAAGGACAACCAAGGAAGGGGCTGGAGTAGAACAGTGAAACAGTCTAGGGAGGTCAAATCATGGAAAGCCATGTGTGCCAATGCCAGGAGCCTTAGCAACAAGATGGAAAATCTGGAGGCTGCCATGGTGCAGTCAGACCTGGACATTGTGGCCATCACTGAAACCTGGTGTAACCACGACTGGGAGATGGCCATACCTGGCTACAACATATTCAGAAGAGACAGGGCAGGTAGAAAGGGAGGAGGAGTGACACTGTATGTGAAAAATGACATAAGGGCCACAGAGATCCAGGAGGAACAAAATGGGGGAGAGATACTGTGGGTTGAGTGGAAAGGAAAATGGGGCCAGCCATCCGCACAGGTGTGGTCTACAGACCACCAGAGCGAGGAGGAAGAAACAGATAGGAGTTGATGATAGCCATCCAAGGATGGCAGACAAGGGTGAGGTAGTACTGGTTGGAGACTTCATTATTCCAGACGTGGACTGGAGCATCCCGGCAGCAGCATCAACTAGGAGCAGATTTATCCTGGACTTCCTTCAGGGTGCCTTCCTCAAGCAACTGGTCATGGAACCAACTCGGCAGAAGGCAATACTGGACCTTGTGGTCACAAACAGGACAGTGTGATGGGGGTAACAGTGGGGGAGCACCTGGGGAACAGTGACCACCAATCACTGTGGTTTGAAATCACTGAACGAGCAGAACCAAACCACACAAAAACACATATCCTGGATTTTAGGGGGGCAGACTTTGGGAAAATGGGGAGATACTTGAAAGAGGCATTAAGGGGAATGGGGCAGGAATCAGGGGTTGAGGAACAGTGGGCAGTATTTAAAATGGGGATTACAAGAGCAACAGAATTATGCATTAAGCAGGTTAGCAAGAGGAAAAGGAAGAGGATACCATTATGGTTTTCCAAAGAGGTAGAAGAAAGTGAAAGCCAAAGATTGCATTCAGGCAATACAAAAGACACAGGCAGAAGGGGATAGGAGAAGTACCACTAGAAGCAAAGGGAGGCAGGGAGGTCAGTAAGGGAAGCCAAAGCTCAGACAGAAGAACACATTGCAAAATCAGTGGGTAGAGGGGACAAAACCTTTTACAGGTACATAAGTGAAAAAAGAAAGGCAAAGGGAGTGATAGTGAGACTGAAGGGGGAGGATGGGGGCCGCGTGGAGGATGACAACAGTAAAGCTGACATACTGAACAGGTATTTCTGCTCAGTCTTTACTGAGGAAGAGGAGGAAAATGGGTCTGAAGGGAGTACAAGGGGTGAGAATGGTGCAGAAATGGACACAATTCCCTTTACTCGAGAAAGGGTCCTGAAGGAACTGGAAGTATTAAGAGTTGATAAAGCAATGGGGCCAGATGGGGTGCACCCTAAGGTCCTTAAAGAACTAAGAGAGGTGGTGGCTGAACCTCTGGCTATCCTGTTTAGCCAATCTCTGGAAACAGGGGAGGTACCCAAAGACTGGAGGACAGCAGATGTAGTCCCCTTATACAAAAGTGGGAACAAAGAGGAAGCGGGGAACTACAGACCAGTCAGCCACACCTCGGTAGTGGGTGTACTGATGGAAACTGACACAGAGATGTAAGGCGCTGGAAAGGCAATTGCCAGACCAGAAATTTATTGCAGACAAAAAAGAAACTTAAAAAGCCGTAAAAATCAACTGCATTTCAGCAAATAAAATACAAAATGAACAAAAACAACATCAAATAGTATTCAACTCCTGCTTTCTTGAGGTACAGGCAGCAATAGTCACCTTACCAGCACATAGAGTTGGCTACAGGTCTGGAAAGGAGCAGACCTAAACAGAGGGGGTCAGTAACCGGCTGATCCCAAGACGAATCTGAGGTCTCCCAGAAAGGATACCTCATTTATAGTAGAGTATAAACATGTGACTATTGCTGTCTCCTCCCTCAAACCAACTACTACAGCAAAAAGCCCACAGTTATTTTATTATTTTGATACCATGAGCTCAACTGAATGAATTACCTTCATACATGTTTGCTAATGTTAAAGTTCATAAAACAAAACAATATAACAGAAAAACAGCTTTGCTGCAGGAACAGGTGGCTCCTCCCTTTCCCTCAACTATAACTAAGTGAAGGAAAGGGCCGGCTGCCTCCTAAGGAGACAGCAGAAACAACAGCCTCAGTGCAAGCACCAGACCCAGTCCCTGGGTTTTCAGGTAGGAGTGAACTGCAGGCAGTAGCGGAGCCAGGTTTGGGAACATTTGGGAGCCAGGGGGGCCTTTCAGTCAATCACTGGCTCCACAATGGGCACTAAACATTGAATAAAGATGGTGGTGGGGCACCACTACTCACACTGAGGCAGCCAGGAGGGGCGACCATCCCCCCAGCCCCGCCACTGACTTCAGGTTCTAATAGTGTGAAAGCCTGTTTGTTTACAATGACAACAACCCTAAATAAAAAGGGCTAAACTATCTTATGCTAACTTAACCAGAACCACAGACAGCATGAACTTTGGGGATAATATTGCAGACTGCCACACACAGTGTCTCAGAGTGTGTAATATTTAGTAGTCTCACAGCATGAAGCACACAACTTCTGAATTCTAACTGCCCAGTGTGCTTTAATTAATAGTCTGGGAGCAGGGCTTTCTAAACAAACACAAAACACATTAAGACCAGTAGCTACACCCACGGTCTCATGTGCAAGTTCGAGCAGCTCCAGCCCAAGTTCCTGTGCTTAAGCTATGATTCTGAAACACATTATACCTCAGTGAATGAGACAAGGGAAGGCTGGTATTTGTTCCTATGCAGAGCAGAAAGGAACAAGCATTTGTCAATGCCGAATGTTTGCTTGCTGGCACTGGCATTGGTAGTGTAGAAGTTACAGAGCTGCATAATAGAAATGGCAGCGAAGTATTGAACTGAAGCCAAACCCACCACCACCCTGCAGAGAGTGACAGGCATTGGGGTGTGCCTTTGGGTCGTCAGGCATAACGACCACGCCATTTCACCACACCCTACCCTGCAGACACTGACAAGAGTCACGGTGTGTCTTGGGGTCTTTGGCCCTTATCGCACCCCATTCCATCAGGAAATACAGTGAGATGGGTGCGTATAGGAGAATGGGGTGAAGTTTGGCCGAAGAGTCCGAGGCACACCTTGATGCCTCTCACTGGCTGCAGGGTGTGGGTGGGGTGGAATGGTATGAGCATGGCAGGCAAGAATCCCAAGTCACACCCCTGATGCCTGTCATACTCTACAGGGTGGGGCGTTATGGTCGGAAACCCTAACGCCTCAGGCATTCGTTGGTATTTTCACTCCAAATTTTCAACATGTTTTTTTGTGACCCCCACCTCATGAACAGTGGCAATATCAGTTTGTTAGCCGAAAACTGCTTTTGGACAGCGACTATGGCATTTGGCACCACAGGTGCAAAAACACATTCCCGAACAGGATGTGAAAAATGACAGCGGTACTGTTCATGGGGAGGTGTGAAACATGGCAATGTTGAAAATCTGCTGTGAAAATCTTAAAAAAACTGCTGAAGTCACGAGCGTGCATAGAAACTGTGCAACGCACACCCGTAATGTAACAAGTTTGGGGATTTTTTTTTTTTTACAGTAGATTGTTAACACAGGCATTTTTGGGACCTCCGATCATGAACAGTGTCAGTGTGATTTTCTTTATCTGTCCCGAACAATGATTTCCCACAGCGACCACGCATCTCTGCACTGAAAGTGTGAAAACACATTTCGGCCATGCTGTGGAAAATAACAGCTGTACTGTTCATAAGGAGGTGTGGAAAAATGCCACTGCTGAAAATCTGGACTGAAAATATTACAAATTCATGAACCTACGAGGGTGCGTGGAAACTGCGCAATGCTCACTCATAACACAGTCATTTTATGAAGTTTTGTCACCAGATTTTCAACATAGCCATTTTAAGACCTCTGCTCATGACCAGTGTCACTGTGATTTCCTTAATCTGTCCCAAACATTGTTTTCGCAAACCGACTGTACCATTGTGCGCTACATGTGCAGAAACACATTTTGGGCGAGATGTGAAAAATGTCAGCTGTACTGCTCATAAGGAAGTGTGGTAAAATGGCACTGTTGAAAATCTGGTGTGCAAATATTACAAATTCGCAAACTTGCCAGCGTGCGTAGGAACTGCGCAACGTGCGCTCCTAAACCAGTCATTTTTGGGAATTTTTTCACCAAATTTTCAACATAGCCATTTTAACAACTCTGCTCATGACCAGTGTCACTGTGATTTTCTTAACGTGTCCCATACATTGATTTCGCACACCGACTGCGCCATTGTGCGCTTCATGGGCAGCAAGCATTTGGGTGAGATGTGAAAATGACAGCTGTACTGCTCATAAGAAGGTGTGGTAAAATGGCAATGTTGAAAATCTGAGTGAAAATATTGAAAATTCGAGAACATACGAGCATGAGCAGGAACTGCACAATGTACGCTTGTAAAACAGTCATTTTTAAGAATTTTTCCACCAAATTTTCAAAATAGGCTTTTTGAGAGCCCACCTTATGAACACTAGCAGTGTTGTTTCATTAATCATTCCGGAAAGATGATTTCGCACAGTGGCTGCGAAATCACCCTTCGGGCCAGAGTAACGCCATGATAGTGCAAGAATTCATGAGGAGGGGTCCCAAAAACCCCATGTTGAAAATTTGGTGCCAAAATTCCAAAAAATGCCTGAGATATGCAATAAAGTTGAAAAACCCCTATCTGTCCCATTATACAGCTTACCGGCATTTCCTCAGTTCGCGGTCGGCTTTGAAGAGTGCAGACGTGTTCCTGGTCCACCGAAGATCGTCGCGCTGAGCTCGGAGGTAAGTATAGGAATTGGGGGGTGTAGGGAGGCAGGGTGCACTGCGCAGTGGGTGAGTGCGGGTTGTGGGGGAGCAGGAGACTGCGAGGGACCGTTTTCTTTACAGGTATTAATTTTTGAAAAAAGGCGGCGGGACATTTGCCATGCTGGGGTGGGCTCCCAAGCGTAGCAGAAGAGGCGGCTGGAGGGGCATGGAGCGGCGGAGAGTTGGGCACCCCGTTGGCCATGGCATCTGTTGCCACGCTGGGTGGGCTCCCAGCGTGGCACCTCTCCGGGGGACAGTGAAGCCGGCGGGGATTGGGCACCCTCGTCGGTGACAGCGAGGGACAGTGGAGCCGGCGAGGGATTGGGCACCCCCATCGGCCATACATCATTTTGCCACGCTGGGGTGGGCTCCCAGCGTGGCACCTGGGATCTTTGAGGCGTGGAGCCAGCAGGATTAGGCACCCTGTCGACAGTACAGTGTGGAGGAGGGAAGGCGCATGAGCACGCCAGTGCAGCGGCGTGCAGTGTGTGTGTGTGGGTGGGGGAGAGCTCTGCTCACTCAAGCGGAGCTCTCCCTTTCAACTGTCTGCCACAGCATTTTCCTGCTGTCAGACAGCTGGAGCAGTGATTGGCGCTCTGCGACTGCGCCTGCAAATACACTGACTGAATTTGTAAAACTCGTATGATGGCACTATGTTTCTTGCACATGCGTGCAAGCAAACATAAAATATGAAAGCACTAGACCGCTAGAAAAAGAATACAGTAAAGAAATACAGGTTACTCACCTGTAACAGGAGTTCTAGGAATGGTATATGTTGTTCATCCACACTTATAGGCAGGTTCCTTGCCGCTTTAAATCTTGCTGGAAGGTCTTCAAGCTGGCTCCTCCCACCCACCCGGGTGGTAAAACTCTCGGCTCCGCCCCATGACGCCAGATCTGGCCCGCTGGAAGCTCAGGTTGTGCGTCGAAGCCGGGGAGGTCGGGTGGGTCGTGTGGATGAACAACATATACCATTCCTAGAACTCCTGTTACAGGTGAGTAACCTGTATTTCTAGGGACATGGATATGTTGTTCATCCACACTTATTGGCAGACTCCTAGCAGTTCTCCGGGAGGAGGGAGGCAAGGCGCACACCCCCTTAATACTTACTTGGGAAATAAGGACTGGAGAACCGAGGCCCCAAAACCAGCATCCCGGCGTGACTCAAGGTCGATGTGGTAATGGGTAATAAAGGTGTGTGCTGACTTCCAGGTAGCAGCCCTGCAGATTTCCTGGATAGGGACGTCCCTGGAAGCAGCAACCGATGCAGCAGTATGACGGGTAGAATGAGCTCTTATCCCTCTGGGAGGCTCCATGCCCACCAACTTATAGCAGCGATCTATGCAGGAGGTGACCCACCTGCCTATCGTCCGCTTGGCTGCAGGTCTGCCAGGTGCGGCTTCAGCGTAGGTGACAAACAGCTGGCGAACCTCTCCCCGAATTTCAGCCGTGCGCTCCTTATAATAAGCGAGCGCCCTTCTAGGGTCCAGAGTATGGAGCCTATATTCGACCTCCGAGGTGTGATTGGGGTAGAACACCGGCAGAGTCAGCACCTGGTTAAGGTGAAACTCCGACACCACCTTCGGAAGGAATTTCGGGTGGGGCACAGGACAACCTTGTCCCTGTGGAAGACCAGGTAAGGAGACTCAATGCAAGCGCCTGAAGCTCTCCCATCCTTCTGGCTGGCGTGATAGCCACCAAAAAGCGGTCTTCCACAACAGGTGAGAGAGATCACACCTGTGCATTGGTTGAATAAACTTGCCCATGAGCTTTGCCAGTACCAGCAGTAAATCCACGGAGGTGGAGGTTCTGCACGGAGGAAATGTGATCAAGGCCTTTGAAGCGCCAGACCACCTTTTCCTCGCCCCGACTGCTCCCGACCAGCGCCCGGTAAGCAGAGATGGCTGCCAGGTGCACCTTAAGGTCGTCGACCTAAGCCCTTGACTAGAAAGGGACATAAATAGTCCAAAATGCTTGCCACAGAACAGGAGGAAGGGTCCAAGCCCTTGCCTGACACCAAATGGAGAATCTCTTCCATTTGAAGGCGTAGCATTTTCTGAGTCGACTCCTACGGGGCGCCTCAACAACATTGAGGACCTCGTCGGAAAGACCCAAGGCCTGGAACTCCTAGCGCTCAGGAACCAGGCCGTCAGGTGCAAGGATTGAAGGTCCGGATGGAACACCTTCCCCTGATTGAGTGAGAGCAGGTCCGGGCGAGCTGGAAGCTGCCTCGGGAGCCTGGAGCTGAGGCTGAGGAGATCTGGGTACCAGAACTGGCGGGGCCAGTCTGGGGCTATCAGAATCACCTGCACCTTGTCCCTCCCTGCCTTGGGAAGCACCTTGTGAATCAAGGGAAATGGGGGAAAGGCGTAAAAGAGGCCCGGGGTCCAGAGCCTCGAGAAGGCATCCCCCTGCAGCGAGCCCTGCTGAGGGGGGCGGGCATGAAACAGCCTCAGCTCCGTGTTCTCCCTGGAGGCAAACAGGTCCACCTGAGGTGTGCCCCAGTGGGAGAACAGATCTTGTACTACCTCCAGCAGGAGAGACCACTCGTGAGATGCAGCCCCTATCGGCTCAGTGCATCGGCCAGGGTGTTGGAGGCTCCTGCCACATGAATAGGCTAGGAGATCCGCCTCCAGGCTGCACAAGTGACCAAATGCGGACAGCTTCCTTGCATAGAAGCATGGGCTGGCGTCCCGCCCCCTGGCGGTTCAGGTAGTACATGGTCTGTGGTATTGTCCGTCTGGACTCGGACCACTTGACCCCGGAGAAACGGAGCAAAGGCGGTGAGAGCTAGGCGGACCGCTCGGAGCTCCAGCAGGTTGATGTGGCATCGGGACTCCCGCGGGGACCAGAGGCCATGAGCCCGTGTTCCCCAGATGGGCACCCCAACCCATCAGAGAGGCATCGGTCGATAGAGAGCCCGTCAGCTCGGGGCGGACAAGCGGGATGCCCTCCTGCAGATGAGATGGAGCGGTCCACCACCGGAGGCGTTCCCACATCTCCTGGGCCACCATCACTAGCTGGTCAATGGATGCATGGCGTTGTGACCACTGGCTGGCCAGTCCCCACTGAAGGGGCGCATGGCGCAGCTGTCAGGACTACGCTGGTACAGGGCAGCTGAGACCAGGAGGCGCAGGAAGTCCCGGGCAGGCGCGTTGCCCAACCAGAAATGATCGGGCAAGGAGGTAGGACCTCGGTCCTGTCCGCGGGAGCCGTGCTCTGGCTCGAAGAGAGTCGAGCTCTGCCCCGATAAACAGAATCACCTGCTTCGGCTCGAGTTCCGACTTGGTCTCGTTGATGAGAAGGCCGACTTGAGAGCAAACCTGGAGGGCCAGATCTCTGGACCGCTCCACCTCCTGTATGGAGGGGGCTGCTATCAGCCAATCGTCCAGGTAAGGGTACACCCGGACCCCTCAGCGCCGCAGGAAGGCTGTCACCACTGCAATGCATTTGGTGAAGACCCTGGGAGCTGGAGACAGGCCAAGGGCATGGCTCGAACTGAAGAGGATCCCTCCTGCTCAGCGAAGGAATCTCCAATGTGATGGACGGATAGGGACGTGAAAGAGCAGCGTCCTGTAGGTCACGAAAGCAGAACCACACGCCGTGTTCCAGAGATGGTACTATGCGCCAGGTGACCATCCTGAAGTTCCGAGACCTTAGGAACTTGTTCAGGTCGTGTGGAGGTGAGAATGGGGCCCAGCCCCGTCTCGTTCAGAACCAGGAAGTACCTGGATACGAACCCGGGTCTGAAGGGGTCCTCTACCTCCTGATCACCTCCTTTTGGAGGAGGAAAGCGATGTCTGCTCGGCGAGCCGACAGTGAGCCCGGACCCGAGGCCCCGAGGCAACGGCTCTGAAGGGCGGGCCTGCTCGAATTCTAGAGGCAGGCCTTTTCCCACCACCTCCAGAACCCACCTGTCCGTGGTAATAGTGGACCAGGCGGAAGAGAAGTGTCGGGCAGGTCCCCACAGGGACCAGGGAATGAGTGGCCAGGGGATGGGGCGACACCCCTCAGCCACGTCACTGGGCAGGCTGGAGGAGGGACACGGCCGGGGGCGTCCTGGGCCTTTTCCTCCCTGCTTCCTGTTGGAAGAAGCCGACGGCTTGGGTTTGGGATGCCAAGCTCGAGCCTGCTGGCTCTGATATTGCTGGGCCGGGCGCACCGCAGGCGCAGAAGGACGAAAGGGCTTAGGCTGTGGCTTGCGGCCTTTGTCCTTCTGAGTGGAAGAGACTGAGTCCAAGGTAGCACTGGACTTCTCGATCCTCTGCAGGTGACCTTCCACCCCAGGGCCGAAGAGGTCAGTCCCAAAAAAGGAACATCCGCCAACTTGTGCTGGGTATCCGAGGTAAGGTGGATATCCTCAGCCAAGCCCGACAACTGGCATGGCCACTGCAGCCGCCACCCGACCTGGCACATGAGTCCCGATGTCCAAAAGCAGTCTGGAGCTGCTGTTTGGCCACTACCCTCCCTGGTCCCGCACCTGCCTGGCCGTAGTCTGCAGATCCAGCGGGAAGATGAGGAGACGACCTCATCCAGGAGCCCAACAGGGCATGAGAAAAATGTGCCATGAGGGGCCGAACTGGCCTGGCGAAGCCGAGAAGAGGACGCAGCATAGACTTTTCGCCCGGCATAATCCAATTTCTTGGATTCCCTTGTCGGGAGGTTTATCCACATCCTAAGCGTTCCAGCGCGCGAAGCTGTCGGTAACCAACCCCTCAGCAGAGGGTGTTCAACGGACAGGGAGACGGTGAGGACCGCATACTTCCTGGCCATTCTGGCCCGAAGGCGCAGGACAGGAGAGCAGGCGCTGCCAAAGCCCAAGGCGGACCCACTATGGCCTCCGGCCACCGGAAAGGCCTCCGTGGAGAATCCCTCGTCCAGAATCTCCGTGAGGGGATACCTGGCCCGTTTAGAAGCGGGTTCAAGCTTCATCCCGGTGGACTCCGAGATGAGCGAAGCAATCCTAAGAAGGACGAGAGGGCTATGTCCACTGACTGTCCTCCGAGGACTCCAAGTCCATGCACTTGGAGAAAGGAGAATCATCTCGGACCCGGAAGAGTCCTCAAAGAGCTGCCTCGAGCCTGAGCCACCCTCCACCTGCCGAGGTTTGCTCGGGAGTAGGGTGACAGACAGCCTATAGGGCAAACCCACTAGCCAACCGAGAATTTTTGGTGGAGCCCCAACTATGGCTGTGGGCGGAGGTTCCACAGAATCGGTGGGGCAGCTGGAATTGGCGAACAACCGGCCTGGGAACAGGCTCCTCGGCCTCGAGGGGTTGTTTCGGCAGCTCCGGTGTACAACCACTTAATGGCGGGAAGACAACTGGGTCGGCTTATTCCCGGTCAAAAGGAGCTGTTAGCCATTATTAAGTTCCTCATACCTCCGGCGCAACTATGCCGAAGCCTCCCTCGTCCGAGGAAGAGGGAAGAGGAAGTGCAGTGGCGCCGCTTACTGTGATGCGAGACCGAGACCCGCCTATGGCGGCGGGATGACCGGACACGAGATGTCAAGACCGAGACAGAGAGTCTCGACTACGCCCGAGGCGGGGAGAAGTGTCGAGCAGCACTCCCTCGGCTCAGACACGATCCACAGAGCTCGGAACCGGAGGCACAGGCGAGCCGACAGGATCCCCAACTCTCACCGGGGGAACCGGGGAGAGGGGATTCTCAGCTTCTCCAGCCAACAACCCGTCTAATGGGTCGAGAAAAATCTCGACCGCGTCGGCGGGAGTCTCGGTCAACTGACCTGACGGGGACACCATGAAGCCAGTGGCCGAAGCTGAGGGGTCGACCGAAGTAGACTGTCGACAAGGGGAGGGGGATCTTTCCCGCTCCCAAGAGCGTCGACGGAGAGACTTACTTTTGCTCTTTTTGGACCTGGAAAAAGGTCCCGAAGAAGTTGGACCCTCACCTTTCGTCGAGAGGGTCAGACAAAGCTCCTTAAAAAAGATACGAGGCACGAGAGAGGCGGGACAAATCCGCTAGCCGAGGTAGAAGCGGCCGCGCCTCCTCTTCTAGAGGCGATCATCTGCTCGAGGCTGATCCGCCGAGCCCGCCGCCCGCGGACACCGCCAACTAGGCCTCTTTAGATTTCACTGGTGGAATTCTCTTCTAGGGCCCCCAGTTGTGATAAGACAGCACGGTCTTCAGGGACGTGGGCGAAAAGAAGAGCACAAGTCGCAGGCCTGCGGGTGCGTGCTCAAGGCCCAGGCAGTCAGACATACGTGAGTCGGATCCGTCCTAGACATCTTCTGCCCGCTGAGGGCACCTCCGGAAATCGAGGGTCGATTTGTCCATCGCAACACTGAGGAGAAGAAGACCGAAGTCTTTTACAAAAACTTTTGATTCCAGACTTTCGAAGAATTAGGAACCAGTCTTAATCGCGGAAGCGTTAAGGAGGAACCTGAGCTTCCAAGCGGTAAGGAAGATCTGGCGTCATGGGGCGGAGCCGAGAGTTTTACCACCCGGGTGGGTGGGAGGAGCCAGCTTGAAGACCTTCTGGCAAGATTTAAAGCGGCAAGGAACCTGCCTATAAGTGTGGATGAACAACATATCCATGTCCCTAGAAGCACCCATTTTGTGCTCAGGTGGCCAACCTGAAAATGGGGCACTACAGAAAGAGAAAAAGCAGAGAAAAGACAAATATGCTACTGTAGTAGACTTTTTTTTAGAAAACAATGAGCATATGAACACAAATACCAGGCACCCTTCCACAGTGGGGAAGATCATGGAAGCACTACTGAAGGAGAGACTGGTGGAACATCTGGTTGTCAGTGGACTACAGGACCCAAGGCAGCACTGTTTCACCAGGGGGCGGTCATGTCAGATCAACCTCGTTGAATTTTTTTGACTGGGTGACTAGGGAGGTGGATCAGGGGAGGGCAGTGGACATGGCCTATCTGGACATCAGCAAGGTCTTTGACACTGTGCCACATAGAAGACTATTACACAAACTAGGGAATATGGGTGTGGGCAGGACAGTAGTGTGGTGGGTAGGTAACTGGCTGGGCGGCAGGACACAGAGGGTGGTGGTAAATGGCTGTCACTCCACAGAGGGAAGAGTGACCAGTGGGATACCACAGGGATCAGTGCTGAGACCGGTCCTATTCAACGTCTTCATCAGTGACATTGCATAGGACCCAGAAGGCAGAATTTCACTGCTCGCTGATGACACAGCTCTGTAACAGAGTAGACACACCAGAGGGTGTAGACAGAATGAGAAGGGACCAGAGAAACTTGAAGAATGGTCAGGGTTTGGCAGTTGAAATTCAATGCAAAGAAGTGCAAGATAATGCATATGGGGCACAAAAACCTGGCACAATATATCAGTTGGGGGTGAGGATATAGCATGCACCAAGCAGGAAAGGGATCTTGGGTTATCATCTCTGATGACCTCAAGGTAGGAAACAAGCGTGACAAGGCAGCAGGTAAAGCAAATAAGATGCTGGGATGCATAGGCAGGGGCATCACCAGCAGGAAAAGGAAGGTCATAATTCCACTATACAAGACACTAGTGAGGCCCCACCTGGAGTACAGCGGACAGTTCTGGAGACCTTACCTATGTAAGGACATAGACAGGGTAGAGAAGGTTCAGAGGAGGGCAACAAAGATGGTACATGGATTGCATCACAAGACCTATGAGGACAGGTTGAAGGAACTGAATATGTACTCCCGGGAGGAGAGGAGGGAGAGAGGGAATATGATAGACATATACAAGTATCTTACAGGGAGGAACAGGGTACAGGAATACACTATTTTTAAGCGAAAAAGATGTTCCAGGACTAGAAGGCATGGGATGAAGTTGGAGGGAGGACAATTCAGAGGAAACGTGAGGAAGAATTTCTTCACAGACAGGTGAGTGGACAAGTGGAACACCCTGCCAGAGGAAGTGGTGGGGGCTGAAACAATCACGGGATTTAAGAATGCATGGGATAGACATAAAGGAATTCTGGAGGTATGGGGTAAGGGGCAACAGACTTCTAGGAAAACATAAACTGAACTTACAAGCTCAAATGGGCAGACTAGGTGGGCCACAGGCCCTTATCTGCTAACACTGTCTATGTATCTATGTACTCCCTGATCGAGTTCCCACTCGTGAGTGAACAACTGACTGAGGTGGTCTGCCAACATGTTCTCGACCCCTGGGACAAGAATTGCCATGAGGTGAAGGTTGTGCTGCACTGCCCAATCCCAAACTCGCATTGCCTCCCTGCAGAGAGGGTAGGAAGGAGTTCCTCCCTGTTTGTTGATGTACCAGACCACACATATGTTGTCCGTCTGGACAGCCAGATGCCCGGGAAGCAGATACAGATGTAGAGCCTGAAGAGCATACAGCATGGCCCGAAGCTCAAGCACATTGATGTGGAGTGTTTTCTCGAGCCTGGATCAGGAGCCCTGGGTTCTGCGAGACCCCAAATGGACCCCCAACACTCAGCCAAGGCGTCTGTAGTCAGCGTCTGGGAGGGGGGAGCAAGGCAGAAGGGAACTCCCTGGCAAAGGTTCTCCTGAACCATTTACCTTTGCAAGTCCCGAGCCATGGGACTAGAGACCAGAACTAGTTGATCTAGGTCGTCCACCAACTGATCCAACTGAGACCGAAGCGTCAACTGAGAGATTCTCATGTGGAGCCAAGTGTGAGGGACTATCAAAACAGCAGTTGCCATGAGCCCGAGGAGGCGAAGGACCGACCTGGTGCTGACCTGCCTGCAGCTGAACAGGCTGACCCAAGTCTGGAGTGTGGCCACCCTGTCCAGTGGCAGGAATGCTATGCCGGAGGTCGTGTCCAGGATCGTCCCGATAAACTGGAGCCTCTGGGACAGGATCAGATGGGACTTGGCCTGGTTAACGGTAATACCCAGGCTGGTGAAAACCTGCAGGGTAAGGGAAAGAAAGCACAGGAGCTCCTCCCTGGATAAGGCCGCCAGGAGCCAGTCGTCCAGGTATGGAACAACCTGAGCACCCTGGGTACGCAGGTAGGCCGCTACCACCGAAAGGCATTTGGTGAACACTCAAGGCACCGTGGAAAGACCAAAGGGAGAGCTTTGAACTGGTAGTGGTCCCCCTGCAATGAAAAACGCAGGTATTTGCGGTGGGAAGGGCGAATAGGGATATGCAGGTTAGCATTCTGCATGTCCAGAGTGCACAGCCACTGTCCCGGCCGAAGAAGGCGCAGAAGACTCTGCAGAGAGAGCATCCTGAACCTTCTGTACTCCACAAACAAGTGCAGGGAGCTGAGGTCGAGAATCGGCCTCACATCTCCTGACTTCTTCAGGACCAGGAAGAAACTGGAGTAGTAACCCGTCCCCCAAAGATGGGGTGGAACGGGCTCTATCGCCTCCTTCCGAAGAAGAGAGGATATTTCTTCCAGGACCAGCAGAAGGTGTTCTGGGGAGTAAGACAACCGGGGGGTTCGAGGAGGTTTCTGAAGAAACTCTACTGACTGTCCTTCTGCGATCAGCTGGAGCACCCAAGTGTCTGAAGTGATTCTCTCCCAACCCAGTACATAGAAGGAGAATCTCCCTCCTACCGGTTCCTCTGGAAAACCCAGAGGTTGTGGAAGAGGAAAGGAGTCAGGAGGTGTGGAGCAGCGTCGCGGCTGAAACCCCAGCTGCTTTTTGGGTGGGGGGGGGGCTTGGCAGCCAGAGGGGCCTGACGTTTGTTGGACCACTTTCCCTGAGGTTTCGCCTTTTGCCGAGGAAGTCTGCGAAAGGGACGACGCTGAGCCTGAGGGGGTCTGTACATGGAGTCGACGGACTTACAGTAAATGCAGTACCTTCCTCCTGCAGATCGGTGATGATGTCCTTGACACTGCCACCGAACAGCACTTAACCCCTGAAGGACGCGTCCTGGATAGCAGACTGCACCTCCGGGACTAAACCTAACGCCCGGAGCCAGGCATGACGCTGCAAACCCATGGCAAAAGCCGAGCTCTGACCAGCAGCATCCACTGCGTCGCACATGGCACGAAGCATGTGCCGAATGGCCGAACGTGCAGACCGGACTAGATCAGCCACTTCCTGCTTCATCCAAGACTCAGGAAGGGAGTCCAATTTAGCCTCCACCTTGCTAAGGATCACCTTCTGGCATATGAGCAACGTAATTTAGGGCCTTTATACCCAGAGTAGAAGAAGCACAGACCTTCTTCCCGTACTGGTCCAGAAGGCGGGATTCCTTGTCGGGTGGTGATGAGCTCAAGTGCTTAGGGTTAGCCATCCGACTGTGAGAGGTGCTAATCACAACCAAATTAGCTTGAGGGTGTGAATTTAAAGAGTCAACACTCTGCGGAGCCTGATAAAGCCTGTCCAACTTCATACAAAGGGAGCTAATGCCAGCGATTTGCTTCAAATAGTGGAGAAAAGGTCGGCATGAGGCTCAATCCAAGGTGGCACCAGGGTAGGAGCGGTCTCGGGCAGATCCAAGTGCGCAGCGAGTTTCTTACGCTGTGGATCTGGCTCCAAGAAATGCCACTGATGAACTGCCTGGATTTTACGCAGCAACTCCATAAAGGAAGGATCCTCCGGAGAAGACTTCGGAGGAGTCCTTGGTCTGAGCTTGTCTGGAGTGCGTGGCTCGTCATCCAGATCTGAATGACCGTCAGAGTCATCTGAGGAGGATGAAGAGGAAGAAGAAGACTCTTCCTCCCGACGCGGGGGAGGAACGGACCCCTTGGGAAGCCCTCGGGGAAGAGTACCTGCCCTGCTCTGGAACCAGAGGGCTCGCTTCTGGTATCCGGGGGGGGGTCTCTCGTCTCCAGCGTAGGGGGTCCGGAACCAGGACTGGCACCGGAGGACACCTCTGTACCTCCCTGGTGAGCTGAGCCTTGGCCTCAGCCCACCAGGAAGCCAGAATCTCCTTCACCACTGGCAGCTGAGGAGGCGGTAGAGGAGGAGGGGGGGTACGGATACTGAGGGTATCCATAAGGCGCGTATCCGTATCCCAACAGCGGGAAGCCCAGCGTCGGGTACTGGGGTGCCAGATACTGCGGGCCTGGGTAAGTCGGCGTCAAATAAGACGGGGTCAGATACCCACCTAGCAGGGGGGTCTGCAGGAGCAGAAAGCCCCAGAAACAGCCCAACGTGGTGGACCCGGAATGGGAGGGGCCCGAGTGAGGCACTTCTGGCAATGAGATATTGTCGGGCGCCGGATAGGCCAGCATTGGTATCCGAGATCCAGCATCGGGTCATCCGCCCAGCGGAGGGAGACCCGACGCAGCATACCCACCTCCTCAGTGTCGCCCGGGAAGAAGGGTTACCATCCCCGGGGTCCAACAAAGGAGACGCTTGCGCTGGATGCAACAAGAGTTGCGGCAAGCTCAGGACAACAGAGGCTTGAAGGGTCGGCGTCGGCTCCAGCGGCGGACATCGGAGGGACCAACGTCCGTCTTATCGGTGGGATCCGGGAGGATGTCGGAAGAGCCAGCATCTGAATTATCGGACCCAGCACCCGATGAAGGCCGCGAAGGAGGGGTGGCCTTGATGGGCACTTTGGAGGCCGTGCGCTGCGCCGGAGGACCGGACGTCTTAAGGGCCTTACCTGGGCGGGCATCGGAGGAGCCGATGTCAGACTTAACGGGGCCGCTCGGACCAGAAGGCCACACAGTAGCGGCCCTACTGGGAGCAGCTGCCTCCTTAGACCAGGAGGCTCCCGAGGGGCCCGAGCACGAGTCCGATGGGAGGGTTGATGCCGCCTTGCAAGCCTCCAAGATGGCTGCCACGGAACTGCCTCCCAAGGGAGGCATTACCTGCAGCACCACGACCCAAGCCGAGGCTGCGGCGACCTTTGAAGAGGAGTCCCATTCCTGGTGCTTCTTCTTGTGGTCGGCCTCCGGAGAAGTAGAAGCCTGTCTGAGTTTTTTCAGCTCCTTTTCCATGGAGGTCATTTTGAGTTTAAGAACGTGGGCCTCCAGGGACTGCTGCCTCCACTTTCGGGTGGCTGTGTTAAAGTCCTGGCAGAGTTGGCACTTCGATGGGATGATCGGGGCCTAGACAAAAAAGGCACTGGGAATGTCCGTCCTTGTGCGGGAGCTGGGCGCCGCAAGAATTGTGCTTGTTTTTGTGCACGGAGGGAGTCAGGGATGACATACACAGCAGCTGTAGGTAAGGTTGATGATAATCAAATTAAAAATTGACGGTAAAATTATCGATGATTGATTACGAAGCAATGAGCTTAACCCTTGAGGGGCACTGCACGAACTACTTGGCGGAAAAGAACTGAAGAAGGGGCATGAGGGACCCGCCTTTATACTGACATTGGTCACCTGATGTGGGGCGGTCCCCGCCTGAGACTGCTAGCTAGAAAATTTTCCGTGGGGTCCTGACATCTGCCGGCTTCAGTTCTATTTATAATTACCTACTGCAAGAGCCCTCTCAAAGTAAGATCTATCTATCCAACAGGTCAAGCTTGGCACTACTCTCTCCTCATGCCTTCCAGTTCACTCTGGGGTCCGTCAAGGCTCCATTCTAGGCCCCCTTCTATTTAGCCTTTTCTTAAACTTATTACCCAGAGCCTGTTCCGGTCGGTTACTTCTTTATGCTGACGATGCAGTTATTTCCTGGAGCAACCCTCAGCCTCAACCATTGCAGGATGCCCTACAGAAGTCTTTCACTGAAGCTGAGACCAGGTTCACAGAGCACAGGTTAGTAATAAACTATAAGAAAACTAAAACCATGATCTTTGCACACCGTCAGAACCCCTACCACGACTCCACTCTACTTGTCAACACCTCCCAAGGCTCCCCGCTTGAGCAGGTAAACGCATTCAAATACCTGGGCATGACCCTTGACTCCTCCCTTATCTATCATGCACATACCCATATCCTTTGTAACACTATCAACTCCAGAATTGGCTCCCTTTATCGGATCACATACTGTCTGCCCCCGTGATGGGCTGTGCCTTGCTGTGTCGTCCTCGGTCCCTCTATGCTGGACTATGGAATAGTGTTCTATGGCTCAGCTGATAACACTGCTCTCTGTCGCATTAAGACAGTGCTAAACAAGGCCTGTCGCCTGGCGACAGGCTACGATAGAACTACCCACACATGTGACTTCTACAGTCACTCAAACTGGCTAAACTTTGAATGTCACCTTAAGTATCACACATGCCTCCTGGCTAAGAAAATCCAGTGGAAAGTCACCCTACCTAGTCTTCAGGGCCTCATTCAACCATCCTTCCCACAAAGATTCATTAGAAGTACCTCCAATGTTCCCCTTCTTGGTCCCCTGCTGCAGGACATCCATGGGTCAAACAGCCTTTTATCACAGGGCTCCCAGCTGGCTAAATGACCTACCTGTTCCTCTGACTGCTGGTACAAAAATAGGCCCTTTTAAAACCTCACTCAAGAAATTTATCACTAGCAACTCTACTTGCGACTGTTCCTAGTAGTACTATACTAACTCAGCCCCTGCCACCTCCTTCACACTGAATAATTTTTCTGAGAGTATTTATGTCTTATTTTGCATCATGTAATATTAGTGCATTTCCTCATTTACCTCTCAACTGTATCATCTCCTTGCATCGTTATCAGTTATTATGATGAACCCCTGCCTTATAATCTGTATCTTTGCTTCTGTTTTGCACACGACTCTGGGCTCTCTCGGACCTCTGCTATGGAATGTTACTCAGTTCTTTACCTTCCCTACTAATGTAATATATGGACTGACTGATGTCATGTACCTGTAATTGTGATGTTTTACTATGTTGACCGACGAGGAGCCTTTGCAAAAGAGTCTGTTGACTCAAAGGGTGTAATTCTGATTTCTCAATAAATAAACAAACAAAAATAGCATATGAGAGCCCAAATACACAATTACACTATTCTTAAACCTCATGGTTTCCTTGACGACAGAGGGACCTCTTGAGCTTCGCTCTCAAGGTCCTCATTATCATGGTACCCACTCAGTGTGAGAGGTCATCATCGTTATGGTAACCACTCAGTGTAAGAAAAGCGTTGCTGTGTATGGGCTCTCATACATTATTCTATATGTGGCTACTCAAGGCAATACTAGCAGAGTGGAGATTAGAGGGGGGATAGGGAGGGCTAGTGCCCTGGATGACAATAATATCGCAGGGATAGATAGGTAACCATGGGCAGACTGGATGGAACATCGGTCTTTTTCTGCCAACACTGTCTATGTTTCTATGTTAAAAAAGTACTTAGCACTGAGAATACTTGATTAACTGCTCTTCGGTGCACCACTGATGTGTTCCCTGTATGCTGATTTTTCTGTAAGCAGTACTAACATTTGGAAACAGAGCACCACTGTGATTTGCTGTGTGCCATCTCAGGGCAGCAGTCACAGCACCAGCACCACAGTCATCCTCCTGGCTCGGCAGGCCACTCAATATCATCCCTACACAGTGCCGACAGTCAATGTGTGTGAAACTGAAATTGGAGCAGCCAATGAGGAGGAGGATGGGAGGGTGAGTCACAGGATATAACTAGTCCCTGAAAAGTAACAGTTGCTCTGTTTTTTTTTTGTTTTTTTTTAATCTAGTAACATCATTCGCGCAATCATAAAGAAGCAGTCATAAAAAACATAAGTGCCATGATTTGCTATACTAAAGCAGAAGGAATATGCACCAGTCTTCCACTGTTAAGCATATGTGAATACTGAAAGTCTTGTTGGCAATTCCTTGGAAGCATGTATATTACCTGAATTTTCTTTTTCTTTCTTTTTTTTTTTCAAAAACCAATAAAAATACAATAAAAAAGCAGCAGCATTTGTTAGCTTGCAAAAAAATGTATATAGTTTCTAAGCAAAAATATATTTCTCACATCCTTAGATTCATCTTCAGTACATTTTTAGTTTTCTTAGGTGTTTTTAAAACAACTTTGTGGCTAATTCTGTAATTAATGACAAGTCAGTAAAGATGGCCACCTCTCGCACACTATTTTAAAACCTCTTCCATAGACTTTATGTGTTTTGTACATACCAGATTCAGATGTTTCTGATGGAAAACATCACAGTGTCACACCAAGATATTTAATTTTTTCATGGCAGGCATGATGCAGGAAGAAAAAATTACTCACCTTAGTAATTTGTTTCTTCTAATGGAGTCTTGCTGTATTCTGACAATCTGCAGTTAGCCCCAGCCTTTAAACTGCCCCCGGAGAGTATAGGGTTAATTTTCTATGCAGTGCATAGAACGTTGAGCTCGAGTTCGGTTGAGGTCTCTGTCTGCAGCACTTTGAAACCCAACCGCCAGATTCTTACGAGCAAACACTCACTGACTGACTATGTGGAAATTGTAACATTTTTTAACTAGCCAACTGGCAACAAAAAGTTTTGGATTCCCAAGGGAAGACTCAAGTCAGGAAATCCAAAAAAACTATCCAAATAAAGATTATAATATAAGCACTCAAGTAAAAAAGGAGGGTTCGCTGAAGACACCCCTAGGGTGCAACACTGCACCTGCCCACCCACTTCCCAAAAACAGATTCTGAGAGGTGAGGGAGGTCAGAATACAGCGAGACTCCATTACAAGAAACACAATTACTAAGGTGAGCAATTTTTTCTTCAAACAACATGAAGTCTTGCTGTATTCTGACAATCTGCAGACTACCAAGCAGTACCTCCATGGAGGAGGGACAGAACCTACTTTGGGAATAGGCTCTGAAGTACTGCTGTGCCAAACCGAGCATCACTCCTAGCCTGGATATCCAGAGAGTAATGCTTGGTAAAGGTATGGACTGTTTTCCAGGTGGCGGCTTGACAAATTTCTAACAAAGGGATATCCCTGGCAGCAGCCAGGGAAGCAGCTGTACCTCTTATGGAATGAGCCCTCAGGCCTGAGGGTGGAATTTTTCCCAGTTTCTCATAGCAGAATTGTATACAAGAAACAATCCACTTGGCAATAGTTCTCTTGATGGCAGGTTTGCCCTTTCCCACTTCCCCATAAGTGAGGAACAACTGGAGGGATTCAAACCTGTTACCCTTGGTACGCTCTATGTAGTAGCTAAGGGCTCTTTTAACATCTAAACTGTGTAGTCTCCTCTCCCCTGAGGAAGAATGATCAGTGACGAAAACAGGGAGAGACATGGACTGATTCAAATGGAAGTCTGAAACCACTTTGGGCAAGAACCTCCTATTGGTTCTAAGGACCACTTTATCCCTATGGAATGAGATAAAATCAGGTTCCACTGACAGGGCTTGCAATTCACGGATACATCTGGCAGAGGTAATGGCTACCAAAAACACAGCTTTCCAAATCAAGTACTTAAGCTCTGCTGAAGACATAGGTTCAAATGGGGGTTGCATAAATTGAGCAATGCAAACATTTAAGTCCCAGGCAGGGGCAGGATCCCTAAAGGGAGGATTGGTATGAAGCAATCCCTTGAAAAACTTGCAGAATACGGGGTGAGATGACAGTAAGGAAGGCCTTCCCACTGACAGAAAAGCAGAAACAGCTGACAAGTGTACCTTGAGAGTAGCTGGTCTGAGTCCTAGACCATTAAGATGAACCAGATAATCCAGAACTGTAGGCAATCCGGCAGTGTCTGGGGATATATGCTTCTTGGAACACCAAATGCTGAATCTTTTCCATTTGGAGTCATAAGTCTTTCTGGTGGCAGGCTTTCTTCGAGAGGCTTTCAGAATATCCAGAACCCCTTGGGACAGATACAAATCTGCATTCTCTAGCTCTTCAAGAGCCATGCCTCGAGATTGAGGGACTGAAGATTGGGGTACCAAATCCTCCAGAGAGGAGTTTAACAGGTTTTAATTCCTGGGAAGAGACAGGGGAAGATGGACTGCCAGGGACAGTAAGAGGGGGTACCAGGGCTGCCTGGCCCAATCTGGAGCAATCAGAATCACTTTGCAGGGTTGTGACCTCACTTTGACCAGAACCTTGAACAGTAGAGGAAAGGGAGGGAAGGCACAGAGAAATGTCCCTTCCCAGTTCAACATCAGAGCATCCAGAGGGACTGAGCCCAAGACCGGGGGTCTGCAACAAAACAGAGGAAGTTGGTGATTGTCTGGGGCTGCAAAGAGATCTATATCTGGAGTGCCCCACCTTGAGAAAATCACTTTTAATACCAGAGGGTCCATGGTCCATTCGTGATGGCCCTGGGAGATCCTGCTCAGTGCATCTGCTAGCACATTGTCCTTCCCTGGAAGGCGGACTGCTATCAGAGAGGTCTGCAGAGAATAAGCCAGAGACCACAATTTCACGGCTTCCATGCACAAGGCCGTGGACTGAGTGCCTCCCTGCTTATTGATGTACCACATGGTGGTGGTGGTGGTGTCCGTTCTGACCTGAACCACCTTGTTCTGCACTAACTGAGAGAAAGCTTGCAGGGCCAGAAAAACTGCCCTCAGTTCCAGGAGATTGATATGAAGAAGGGATTCCTGAGGGAACCACAGTCCCTGGGCTGTGAGAGCCCCCAGATGGGCTCCCCACCCCAAAAGGGAAGCATCTGTGGTAAGGACCACCGAATGAGACTGAGTAACAAATGGGACCCCTTGCCTTAAACTGTCCTGATCCTGCCACCATTGAAGAGCTTGGATCAGTGTCCGAGTCACTGGAATCAGTTTGGTAAGAGGATCCTTCTTTTGGGACCAAAAGGCCCTCAGATGGAACTGAATGTCCCTCATCTGGAATCTTGCTCCTTGGACCACTGCTATAGAGGCTGCCATGTGGCCCAAGAGTTGAAGGAAATGCCTTGCTGGTCGGGACACCTGAAGGCTGAAGGAGGAAGCCAGTTCTATAAGAACTCTTGCCCTTCCGGGGAAGAAAGGCTCTTGCTTTGACAGTATCTAGCTCTGCCCCTATAAAGGTAAGAAGCTGCACCGGTTCAAGAACTGACTTGGGGAGGTTGAGAAGAAATCCCAGGGAAGTGAGCACTTGCTGGGTCACTAGCAGGTCTGACTTGACTTGATCTGGAGACTGACCCACTAGGAGCCAGTCGTCCAGATGTGGAAAAATGGAAATCTTTTGCCTTCTTAAAAAGGCAACTGCTACTGTCAGGCACTTTGTGAAAACCCTTGGAGCAGATGTTATGCCAAAGGGAATTGCTTTGAACTGGTAATGGCCTGAGGGCAACTTGAACCTGAGGTACTTTCTGTGGGAGCACCTGATGGGGATGTGAAAGTAGGCATCTCTGAGGTCCAGGGAGGACAGCCAGTCCCCTGGCCTTAGAGAGGGAAGAATTATTCCCAGAGTCACCATCTTGAACCTTGATTTTAAAAGATGTTTGTTCAGGTATCTTAAATCTAGGATGGGTCGCCACTCCCCTGTCTTTTTTGGGGTAAGGAAGTACCTGGAGTACAGACCTTTGCCCCTGTGTTGAGTAGGAACTCTCTCTATGGCTTCTAAGGCCAGAAGAGATGAAACCTCTGCCTCTAGGGCAAGGGTTTCGGAGAGACTTGCAGGTGGAAAAGATCTGGCTCTCATCTTCGGAAATTTTTTGAAGCCGAGAACCTTTCCCTGGATTACTACTTCCAGGACCCACTTGTCTGAAGTAACAGACACCCAGTCCTGGACGAAGTAAGCCAGCCTGCCCCCTACAGGGATAGGAGAATCGACCCGGGCAGACCCATCAGGGTGTCTGCTTGGCAGGGGCCTTAGGCTGAGGAGTGAAAGCAGCCCTGCTCATCCCCCTTCTGCCTCTCCCTCCGAAGAACCCCCTCTGTGAAAAGGGAGAAGAGGCCTGTGCTTGGTAGAAAGGCCTATGAAAAGGCCTGCCCCTAGACTGCTGCCTTTGAGGAGTCGCCTGCCTCTTCTTGGCCTGTGCACTCCTGTAAGTGGTCCTAAATTCCTCCATCTTCTTCATGTAATTCTCTGTCTACTCCCCAAACAGAGAATTACCTTCCACAGGGAAATCCATGGCCTTAGCCTGGGTATCCTGTGAGAGGCTAGTACATCTGAGCCAAGCCATTCTCCGAAGAGCCACAAATGCAGCCATGACTCTTGATTATACATCACTGGAGTCCACAGCAGCATGAAACTGTACCTTAGATGCCTCAATCCCATCCGCAGCCACCTCCTCTAGCTCCTTGACCAGCTGGGGGAGGTCTGTTTAGCCAATGCCAGTACAGTGTCCCACCTGGATTTCTGGTATCTGGCTGCACAGCCCATATAATTAGCCTGCCTGAGTCCCAAAGAGGATGCCATGTATTGCTTCTTTGCCAAGGCATCCATCCTTCTAGGGTCTTTATCTGGGGGGAGTGAAGTCAAGGGAACATTAGCCCTGTCACAGGCTGCAGCCTGCACGACCCCAACATGGCTGCATTGCTGGTAGAAAAACTCTGTGTCTGAGCCTGATAAAGTATACCTCTTGTCCATTCTTCTATCAACAGCGGGTACAGAATTAGAAGACTTTAAAATTTTCTGTGTCCGTTTCCTAAATGATTTGTGCAGGGGAATAGACAGCCTCCTGGACTCTGGGATGTCCATCATTTCAACAAAATCAGGCTCCTCTTGATCCTCTGTAGCTTACTCCATAGGGAGCTGAAGAGTTTCAGCCACTTTCCTGTAGAACAGATAGTGGGGAAGGGACTCAGAGAGCCTAGGAGAGGAAACAACAGAAGGTCTGTCTGGGGAGATGTCCGGTTCAATGGGCACATCCAGACTTTCTGCTCCATCATAGTCATCATCTTGTTCATAATCCCCCTCCTCCTCAAATTCTGGTTCATAAAAATCTTCAGGAGCACAATCCTGAACCGGTGGAACCGACCAAACCAAGCCCCTAGCTAACAGAGCCGGATTGGACAGAACCCGGTGAAGCGATTCAACAATCCGAATCACTCGGGCAATCTCATCAGCGGTCGGAACATGAACCTCCAGATCCGAACCAGCTGACTTGTCTTTACGTTTCCTTTTCGTAGGAACCGATCCCTCAGGATCGGCCCTCCTCTTGCCCAAAGAAGTATCACCCAGGTCAGAGGGCACTCCTTCTGGTTCGGTCGGAACCAAACCGGGCTGGCCATCTGGGTCAGCGGACTTCTCGACCTTCTTTTCCACAAGTCTACCTAATCTTTTCTCCAGGGTAGACTTAGGAAAGTTTTTACAAATTTGGCAGTCTGTTATCGAGGTGTTCAAACCCCAGACAATAAACACAGGTGGTGTGGGGACTGGCCTTAGCAAAGACCTCCCCACACTCACTGCAGTGTTGAAACCCAGTGGGCCCATTTTTTTTCTTGGGTTTCTCAGACATGGCCAGCCTAACCAAACTTACCCCTTTGTCGGCAACCGCCAGGCAAGACTCCCTTATCAGTTCCTAACCGTGTCACGGGTATTGGAAAAAAACATTTAAAACACGTTTTTTTTTAAACCGATAAGGAATGGTAACCACACACTAAAGAAAAGCACAAGAAACCAAACTAATGGATCGGTTCAGCCGAACCGATCAAACAAGTCTTACAATTTCTACAAAGTAAACAGAAAACTATCTAAGTACTCACAGTACCGCAGACAGAGCCTGAACCGACAATGCAGAATTAATTTCGGATTTAAATTCGGAAAGAACCGACAACTTTAACTGACTTTGAACCGAGCAGAAGGAGAAATCTCTGGAGTGACTGTTCAGTGAGGTGGAGTAAAGAATCTGGCGGTTGGGTTTCAAAGACAGAGACCTCAACCGAGCTCGAGCTCAACATTCTAAGCACTGCATAGAAAATTAACGTTATACTCTCTGGGGCAGTTTAAAGGCTGGGGCTAACTGCAGATTGTCAGAATACAGCAAAACTTCATGTTGTTTGAATGAAAGCTTTTGAAAATTTCAAAATCCTGTATCTTAGTTCAGAAACTAAAAGAAAAGAAAAAGGAAAATGGCTATATACTGTACTGTCAGAAAAAAATATATATGGTGACTAGCACATAAAAAAAAATTACTCACCTTAGTAATTATGTTTCTTCTAGTGGAGTCTTGCTGTACTCTGCCTATTGCAGTTTGGTCCTGCCTTTCAACTGCCCCGGAGAACAAAGGGTTAACTTTTCTATGCCTTGCACAGAATGTTCATCACGAGCTCGGTTGAAGCCTCTGCCTGTTGTTCAAACTGCAACAGTCAGATCTTTACGAGCAAAAACTCACTAGGTGTTCTGTGTGGAAACTGTAAAATTTTTACTAGCCAACTGGCAAATATATAATGTTTTTGGTTCTCAAAGGAAGACTCAAGTCAGGAAACCCAAAAACAAAAACACATCCAAAAAACAACATTCCACCCAAAGGAAAAAGAAGGTGTAAAATGGACACCCCTAGGGTGCCAACACTGCTCCTGCCCACCCACATCCCAAAACCAGGTTCTGAGAGGAAGGTGGGAGGTCAGAATACAGCAAGACTCCACTAGAAGAAACATAATTACTAAGGTGAGTAATTTTTTCTTCAAACAACATGAAGTCTTGCTGTATTCTGACTATTGCAGACTACCAAGCAGTACCTACATGGAGGAGGGACAGAACCTACTTTGGAAATAGGTTCTGAAGTACTGCTGAGCCAAACCGAGCATCACTCCTAGCCTGGCTATCCAGAGAGTAATGCTTGGTGAAAGTATGGACTGTTTTCCAGGTGGCTGCTTGACAAATTTCTAAGAGAGGAATATCCCTGGCAGCAGCCAGGGAAGCAGCTGTACCTCTTGTGGAATGAGCCCTCAGGCCTGAGGGTGGAGTTCTATCCAGTTTTACATAGCAGAATTGCATACAAGAAACAATCCACCTGGCAGTAGATCTTTTCGTGGCAGGTTTGCCCTTACCCACTTCTCCATAAGTGAGGAACAACTGGAGGGATTCAAACCTGTGACCCTTGGTACGCTCTATGTAATAGCTAAGGGCTCTTTTAACATCCAAACTGTGTAGCCTCCTCTCTCCCGAGGAAGAATGATCAGTGAAGAAAACAGGGAGAGAGATATAGACTGGTTGAGGTGGAAATCTGAAACCACTTTAGGCAAGAACTTTCTGTTGGTTCTAAGGACCACTTTGTCTCGGTGAAAAGAGATGAAATCAGATTCCACTGACAGGGCTTGCAATTCACTGATACGACTGACAGAAGTAATGGCTACCAAAAACACAGTTTTTCAAGTCAAGTAGTTAAGCTCTGCTGAGGACAAGGGCTCAAAAGGGGGTTGCATAAGCTGAGCAATGCAAACATTAAGGTCCCAAGCAGGAGCAGGATTCCTAAAGGGGGGATTGGTGTGAAGCAATCCCTTGAAAAACTTACAGAATATAGGATGGGATGACAGAGAGGAAGACTTGCCTACAGACAGGGAAAGCAGAAACAGCTGCCAAGTATACCTTGAGGGTAGCTGGTCTGAGACCTAGGCCATTAAGATGGACCCTATAATCCAGAACCACAGGCAGTTCAGCAGAGTCTGGAGAAATATTCTTCTTAGAACACCAAATGCTGAATCTTTTCCATTTGGAGTTGTAAGTCTTTCTGGTGGAAGGCTTTCGAGAAGCCTTAAGGATATACAGAACCCCTTGGGAAAGATGCAGATCTGCAAACTCTAACTCTTCAAGAGCCAAGCCTTGAGATTGAGAGACTGAAGATTCGAGTGCCAAATCCTCCCCTGGGAGGATGTTAACAGGTTGTAATTCCTGGGAAGCGACAGGGGAAGATGGACTGTTAGGGACAGCAACAAGGGATACCACGGATGTCTGGCCCAGTCTGGAGCAATCAGAATCACTTTGCATGGTTGTGACCTTATCTTGACTAACACTCTGAACAGGAGAGGGAAGGGGGGGGAAGCATACAGAAATTTCCCCTTCCCAGTTCAGAATCAGAGCATCCAGGAGGACTGAGCCCAAGACTGGGGGTCTGCAACAAAAGAGAGGAAGTTGGTGATTGTCTGGGGCTGCAAAAAGATCTATCTCTAGAGTGCCCCATCTTGAGAAAATCACTTTCAACACCAGAGGATCTAGGGCCCATTTGTGATGGCCCTGGGATATTCTACTCAGTGCATCTGCTAGGACATTGTAATTCCCTGAGAGGTGAACTGCTATCAGAGAGGTTTGCAGGGAATAGGCCAGGGACCACAACAAGGCCGTAGACCAAGTGCCTCCTTGCTTGTTGATGTACCACATGGAGGTGTTGTCTGTTCTGACCTGAACCACCTTGTTCTGTACAGATTTGGAAAAAGCTTGTAGTGCCAGAAACACTGCTCTGAGTTCCAAGAGACTGATGTGAAGCAGAGACTCTTGAGGCGACCACAGTCCCTGGGTGCTAAGATCCCCCAAATGGGCTCCCCAGCCCAGCAGGGAAGCATCTTTGGTGAGGATCACTGAATGAGACTGAGTAACAAATGGAACCCCTTGTCTCAAATTGTCCTGATCCTGCCACCATTGCAAGGCTTGGATCAGGGTTCGAGTCACTGGAATTAGTTTGGTAAGGGAATCCTTTCTTTGGGACCAAAAGGCTCTTAAGTGGAACTGAATGTCCCTCATTTGGAATCTTGCCCCCTGGACCACTGCTGTGGAAGCTGCCATGTGGCCCAATAGCTGAAGGAAATGCCTTGCTGGTCAAGAGACCTGAAGTCTGAATGAAGAGGCCAGTTCCATGAGGGTCCTTGCCCTTTCCAGTGGAAGGAAGGCTCTTGCTTTTACCACATCCAGTTCTGCACCTATGAAGGCGAGGAGCTGCACTGGTTCGAGAACTGACTTTGGTAGGCTGAGAAGGAATCCTAAAAAAGTGAGCACTTGCTGGGTCACTTGCAGGTGTGACTTGACTTGGTCTGGAGACTGACCTACTATGAGCCAGTTGTCCAAGTATGGGAAAATGGAAATCTTTTGTCTTCGTAGGAAGGCAACAACTACTGCCAGGCACTTTGTGAAGACCCTTGGGGCTGATGTTAGGCCAAAGGGCATTGCTCTGAACTGATAGTGGCCTGAGGGCAACTCAAACCTGAGGTACTTTCTGTGGGAGCACCTGATGGGAATGTGAAAGAAGGCATCTCTGAGGTCCAGGGAGGCTAGCCAGTCCCCTGGCCTTAGAGAGGGAAGGATAATTCCCAGAGTTACCATTTTGAAATCTGGCTTTAAAAGATGTTTGTTCAGATATCTTAGGTCCAGTATGGGTCGCCACTCTCCTGTCTTTTTGGGGGTTAGGAAGTACCTGGAGTACAATCCTTTGCCCCTGTGTAGGGTGGGAACTCTCTCTATAGCTCTGACAACTAGGAGAGAAGAATCCTCTGCCTCTAGGGCAAGGGTCTCAGAGATTTTCAGGTGGAAAAGATCTGGCTCTCATCTTGGGAAATTTTTTGAAGCTGAGAACCAGTCACTGGTTTACTACTTCCAGGACCCACTTGTCTGATGTAAGAGAGACATCCAGTCCTGGACAAAGCAAGCCAGCCTGCCCCCTACTGGTATAGGAGAATCGACCCCGGCAGACCCATCAGGGTGTCTGCTTGGCAGGAGCTTTAGGCTGAGGGGTGGATGCAGGCCTGCTCATCCCCCTTCTGCCTCTCCCTCTAAAGAACCCCCTCTGAGAAAAAGAAAAAGAAGAAGTGGCCTGAGCTTGGTAAAAAGGCCTTTGGAAAGGCCTGCCCCTGCCCCTGGACTGCTGCCTTTGAGGAGTTGCTTGCCTTTCTTTGGCCTGAGCACTCCTGTAAGTGGTCCTGTATTCGTCCATTTTCTTCATGTAATTCTCTGTCTGCTCCCCAAACAGAGAATTACCAACTACAGGAAAATCCATGGCCTTAGCCTGGGTATCCTGCGAGAGGCTAGTACATCTGAGCCAAGCCATTCTCCGGAGAGTCACAGATGTAACCATGACCCTTGATGATACATCACTGGAGTCTACAGCAGCATGAAACTGTACTTTCGATGCCTCAATCCCATCTGCAGCCACCTGCTCCAGCTCCTTGGCAAACAGGGTAGGAGCCTGTTTAGCCAGTGCCAGTACAGTGTCCCACCTGGACTTCTGGTACCTGGCTGCATAGGCCATATAATTAGCCTGCCTGAGTACCAAAGATGCTGCCATGTACTGCTTCTTTGCCATAGCATCAATCTTCCAGGAGTTCCTGTCTGGGGGGTGTGATGCCAAGGGAATGTTTGCCTTATCACAGGCAGCAGCCTGTACAACCCCAACATGGCTGCATTGCTGAAAAAGGAACTCCATGTCTGAGCCTGAGAGTGTGTACCTTTTGTCCATTCTTCTGTCCACAGGAGGTATACAATTGGGAGACTTAAGAATTTTTTGTGTCTGTTTCCCCAAAGGATTTGTGGAGGGGAACAGACAGTCTCCTGGACTCTGAGATGTCCATCATCTCAACATAATCAGGCTCTTCCTGATCCTCTACTGCTCCTCCACAGGAAGCTGAAGGGTATCAGTCACCTTTCTGTAGAACATGTAGTGTGAAGGAGACTCAGAAAGCCTAGAAGGAGAAACACCTGAAGGTCTGTCTGGGGAGATGTCTGAGTCAATAGGCACATCCAGACTTTCACCATCACCATAATCATCCTCATACTCTCCCTCCTCCTCAAACTCCGGTTCATAAAATTCTTCCGAGTATAATCCGGAACCGGGGAACCGGACCGAACAAGCCCTGCCAGAGGTGCGGTTGTTCGGATCGAATCTGGGATTCCATAATCCTAATCACTTTGGCTATCTCATTGGCGGTCGAAGAATGAGATTCTGGGTCCGAACCGGTCAATTTGTCTTTTTTCCTTTTGTCGGAACAGATTCCTCGGAATCGGCTCTCCTTTTGCCCGAAGAAGTATCGCCCTGGTCAGAGGGCACTTCTTCTGGTTCGGTCAGAACCGAACCGGGCTGGCCATCCGGGTCAGCGGACTTCTCGGCCTCCCTTTCCCTCAGTCTACCTACTCTCTTTTCCATGGTAGATTTGGGAAAATTCTTGCAAATTTTGCAGTCTGAATCGAGGTGGTCAAACCCCAGACAATAAACACAGGTGGTGTGGGAATCAGCCTTAGCAAAGACCTCCCCACACACATTGCAGTGTTGACACCCAGTGGGCCCGTTTTTTTCCTTGGGTTTCTCAGACATGGCCAACCTAACCAAAACTTACCCTTTCTTCGGCAATCCGCCAGGCAAGACTCCTCTATTGGTTCCTGACCATGTCACGGGTCTTGGAAAAAAACATACTTAAAAGACGTTTCTTTTTTTTTAGAACCGATAGGGACCAGTAACCACACACTAAAGTAAAGTACAAGTTTTACCTCAAAATGATTGGTTCAGCCGAACCGATCCACAGTTTACAAGTTCCACACAGAAAACAGAACAAAAACCTATCTAGTACTCACAGTACCACAGACAAGAGACTTGAACCGACTATGCGGAAACAACAATTTGGTAGAAACCGACCGAACACCAACACTTCAACCGACTTTTGAACTGAGCAGCAGGAGAAATCTCCAGAGCAACTGTTCAGTGAGGTGGAGTAAAGAATCTGACGGTTGCAGTTTGAACAACAACAGGCAGAGGCTTCAACCGAGCTCGTGATGAACATTCTATGCAAGGCATAGAAAAGTTAACCCTTTGTTCTCCAGGGCAGTTGAAAGGCAGGACCTAACTGCAATAGTCAGAATACAGCAAGACTTCATGTTGTTTGAATGCTGCTTTAAGTTTTGCCCTGTGAGTGTCTGGTGGCCCAACTGTAGCAGCCAGCTAGCATGTTACAAGTTACAGTAACCTATATCTGGTGTCATGATAAGGTTTAATCTCCAGTAAATTAAGTGTAACATGCTGCCCTAGGCATGGACAACACAAAAACTGTGGATCCTGCACCACGCCACTAGGCCACGCACCATTTCAGCTGGCTCCTTTCATAAAAAGTCCTGAATTATATTTTCTTGGTTTGGCTACAGATATTGTGATGTGGCCACAAGCATTTGCTTGCAATTCATCAAAAAACTACAAATGTAAAATTTCCAGCTTAAACATCAGGTGCACACTTTACAGTTTCCAGGCCCCCCAAACATATGTGATATATTACCCGCCAGCGTCGAGGGGTATAAATGTTTCCATTAATGTCCATCTTATAAAAAAAAGTTATATTCCTTGTAATTTTACCCCCTGCATAAACGGAGCCACTTTCCGAACCTACGGTCACACCCACAAGCCGGCACACACACCCTGTTTTGTGATGTCATAAAACGAAGGCTGTGTGTACGCACCCCATTGACCTGAATGGGGGGGATTTTTCAATAGATTTTACAACTATTTAGTTGCAATTTTAAGGAATCAAAGCGACCGCTCAACTAACAGGGTCCCTGTTAAATCGAGCGGTTGCTTTGATTCCTTAACATTGAGACTCTATTACTTTCTATTACGTTTGGAAACTTGTTCTAGGAAGATCTGTGTAGTCGCTAGCAAGGATGGAGAAGTACTAAACAAAGTAATACACTTTACAATTATAGTTACTTATTTCTTTTTATACAAAAACAATACAAAATTAATACATAACAGATAAAATTTTTTGAAAGTAATAGGTTAGTCACTATAATAAATGTAATCAGTTACAGTTACGTATTTTTGTATAAAAAATCATAAGTAATTGTAACTGTAAGATGTATTATTTTTTCCTGTACTTCTCCATCCTTGCTAGTGACTGCACAGAGCTTTCTGGTACAAGTTTCCAAAAGTAATAGGAAGTAATAGAAAAAGTAACTTACCCAATACTGGCGCTGGGCCGTCTGATACAGTGTCCCACAGAGGTCTCTGATTCCGAGGAATAAGGCAGCCAATCCGGGTCCACATCTGAGTCAACACCCTCCAAAGAAGAGTTGACCAGCAGGACCTCAATACTGGCTACCCCGAGAACACCCTGAGGGACGGCACCGCAAACGGCGCCAGCATCTCCAATGGCGCCAGCCGTTCCCACTGCACTGCCCACGGCCCCTGAACCCAACACCAACCTATCCACGGCCCTGGCCGCACACAGCGCCAGAACCCAAAACAGCGCCACCGGAGCTGTGCAGGTCACCAGCACCGTGAGCAGCGCTGAGAACCAAACCGGGCCCGCAAACAGCACCAAGATCCGAAGCGGCACCACGAGGCAGCCAAGGGTCCATCAGTGCCGAACCAAGCAACCCTGGGCCAGGACACTGGGGGAGCCTGCACCTCAGAGGAGGTGACTGCCGCCGCCGCGACGACTTGACCACAGGAAAGGCCGCATCGCTCCTTTGACAGCACAAAAGAGGCCTCCTCCTTGGCAAGGCTTGCAGATGAGGAGGCCTCCTCCTCACCAGGCTGTCTAGATCTGGGAGGGGACCTGGAGGAAGGGTCTAAAGACCTGGCTTGGGAAGCCCGAGAGCGATGCCATCCTCCAAAAGTCGGCGGGGCTCTGCCAACTTTGAACGCGTGAATTTCCAGAACACGGCGATCCATGGAAAAATAGGCATTGCATCCATCCATATCATGGTTAGGTCCCAGGCACCAGAGGCAGACATCATGCCAGTCCGTCACGGAAAAAATGCCGGCCACAGGGAGCACCAACGCATGGGGGCGCAGCCCGTTTTCGATTTACACTTGGCTCCAGAACCAGACATGATGCGAAATAAAATAAAACACAGCAAAAGCTCCCGATGCTGTTAAACAAATAGTCGGAACGAACTTACCAGCCAGTAACGGTGTCAGGATGTAGAACCAGGATAAGGAGTTGGCGTTGAACAGACAGCATCAAAAGAAGGCCTAATGACGTACTACGAAAACATTGTACTCGCACAGCAGGTGCAGCCTCAATGGCGAGAAAAACAGAACTGGGATGGTGGAGGAGTCTGCGGCGCCTAACGGCCGACCCTCGCACACCACGCAATGCGTCGCTCTTGTAGGTGGCGCCATTGGTGTCGACTCCGCCCTCCAAAAAAAGAAAAAAACTGCCGTAGCGGGTGCACACTTCCAGTTTAAGCCCAGCAGTAATGAATGGTGAAGATTGACATAGGAAGATCTGAACAGATTAGATTGGCCTATGGTCTTTACCTGCACATAATGTTCTACTGTTCTAGTGTTTTCCATGCCCAAATTCTATACTCTGGGAAAGTGGCTGAAAATCTAGTGCCACACCAAACGGGAGTGGAAAAAGGAAAAAATCTTATATGTAAGGTGATCTCTGGGGAGAAATATCAATCCTCAGAGACCCTTAAAACACCACAGACTATCACACCTCTAAGCACTTTTTAACACAGAAACACGGAAGATGACGGCAGCAAAAAGCTGTACCCACCCCAGCCAGTCTGCCCAGCCCTAACTATAGCTGGATGTGATGGTTTAGAGGCCAACCAGTCCTCCTCCCCCCTCCTGTTTTCCCACTGTTCTTACCAACCCTGTTTCTGACCCAACCCATGTTTGACCCCCTGCACTGATCTTGCGCCAATGACTTCTCTTGCCATTTTAGTCCACTTATCCACCACTCTCTGCATAAAGAAACACTTCCTGGCATCTGTCCTAAATCTCCTCCCTGCTAGCTTCATGGAGTGAGTCTTTCCACTTAGTGTGAACATCTCAGTACTATCTGCCCAATTTATTTAATGAAGGTTTACATCTCTTATGTCTTCCTCCTAGCCTCTAGACTTTATGGACTGTGAGGTCCCCCCAGTTTCTCCTTGTAGGACTTCCCTTGCTGTCCCTGAATCATCTTGTATACTTTTCTCTGCACCACCTCCACCATGTCCCTCTACTTCCTCAAGTGTCACGGGTTCTAGAACGGCACACAGTATTCAAGGTGAGGTCAAACTAGGCATCTGTACCTGAGCAGGATCACCTCTGTCCTACTGCTTATCGCCCTCCCTATGCTTCCCAGCACCCTAGTTACCCAGCCAACTGCCTTACTGCTCTGCATGGTTTTCAAACTGTCTATAATTATCACTCCCAGGTTCTTCTGCTCATTTGCTCTACTGAACAGTGCTACTCTACCACCCCCACCCAGAGACTCTTTCCAACATACTATACACTTCCATGAACAGGCCTGTCCCCTAAAATGGCAAAGGGCATAACAAACGAGATAAAAACTCTATGCTGCCAGCACACTGATGCAACGTGCTATCAAGACTGCTTTTATCAGGAAATCTGGTCTTTGCTCCCTAGCAGTGGTTTATTTATTTTATTTTTATTTATTTTAATCTAGGATTACAATACCTTTGAGCCGAGGCTCTTTTACAAAGGTTCCACGTCAGCATGTGCAACAGTCATCATTTTTAGTTACAAACATACAGTCATTGACTTACAGACATATGTAATAACCAGTACAAAGACTTGAGCTATGAACAAGACGAGGGAAGGGGGTGGGTGGTGGGGAAGTGAGGTAGGAGATCGAGGGGGAGGAGGCAGGGGGTAAGGGAGTACGTGGAGGTGGTTGGGGTGGGGGCAGGAGTGGAGATACAGGGGGGAGGTGGGCAAGGGTGGGAGACAGTGCAACCAGGGGGCCGTGTCGAGGGAATATGATAGGTAAGGTGCTAGGGGTGCAAAGACTGATTGTAAGTGCTAGGTGCTGGGGCATGTGCAGCTGGAACAGTGGAAATGTTACGATGGGCAATCGCAGGATACAAGCAGTGAGAGGCGCAGCTTGGACTTGAACAGGCCGAGTGTTGGAGCGGTCGCTATGTCGCTGCCAAGAGAGCTGAGCCAGTTGGATACCCGATAGGCGAATGATCTTTGTCCTTGGGTCGTGAGACATCGTGGGATATGTAGTAGATGGGAATTGGATCTCCTTGTAGTGACGTTCCTATGTCTAGGCTTAAGGGCACAGACACCAGGTGGGGCCAGACCCATTATAATTTTCTTGGCCGTGATGCAGGTTTGCTATTTTAAGCGTTTGTCCAGTTGAAGCCATCCAGATTGGGAATAAAGGTCACATGTGTGGGTACAGCGATGCGAGCCAGTGATGAGACGACAGGCCTTATTCAGGGAGGTTGCGATACGTCTGAGAGCAGAGGTAGCTGCAGACCCATATATGATAAGACCATAGTCTATGATGCTGACGATGGAGCTTTGGACGGCCACTGCCAGTGCTTCTGGAGTTAGGTGTTTCCTGTGCCGGAATAATATGCCTAACCTCGCATTGGCAGACTTTGCAACATTGCTGATATGGACAGCGTATGAGAGGTGGGGGATCAAGGGTGATGCCGAGGTACTTGAATGATTGTGTTTGCTCTAGGATGGCTCCTTGTTTGGTTGCAATGGAGAGGTGGAGTTGTTTGTTTTTGTTGTGGGGGCTGCAGAAGACCATAGACTTGTTTTTTTTTCTGATTGAGAAGCAGTTTATGATTTATAAACCAGTATTCGATGGAGGAGAATGCCTGCTGAAGTTTATTATTACGTAATCTGATTGGATCAGGGTCCGAGGTGAGGATCACAGCATCGTCGGCGTACAGAATTATTTCTTCTGGGCAGCTGTCTGGTAGTGAGTTTAAGAAGAGGCTGAAGAGGAGGGGTCCCAGAATGGAGCCCTGGGGAACTCCTGAGCGGACCAGTCTAGGGTCTGAGAGTGTATCAGCGATTCTTACTGTTTGGGACCGTTCTTCAAGGTAGCTCTTAAACCAGCCAATGGAGTCAGTTGACAGCTCAGTGTTCTGAAGCTGGACAAGCAGGAGGCGGTGATTAACGGTGTTGAAGGCTTTAGTTAAGTCTCTGGTAGCAGTGATGGCCTTGGGGGTGGGGAGTTAAAATATGGGTCAAACTGGACCCACTGATGTAAAGAAATGTGGGTCAAATGGGAACCTGCAGAATCATAATCTGATCTAATGCAAACATTTCCATAGCGTAGTAGCTAAACACTGAAAGAAAAAAAAAAATTCTTACTTTTTTTTTTTTTTTTTACATGACACTTTTCCTTCCTTCAATTACTGCTACAGAGCAGGTACAGTACATCACTCTGGACTGAATTGCAAACCAGCAAGTGAAGCATTTCTAGGCAGGCTACAACTTTAGTCATTTGGTACAGCCTGATGCAAAAAAAAAAAAATTAAGGTCATCCCACTGGGGCAGCGGTAGTGCTACTGCTTGCAGCACTGAACAGTCGAGTTCGGAAGCAAACTCGGGGCAGAGAGCTGGAGTGTGGGTCTGAACAGCCCAGTGATGCTTGGATCCTAGCAGAAGCTGGGGAAATGGCACCCAGGACTGCCAAGAAGGGCAAGGGGGGGGGCATGGCAGATGCCGAAGTGCAGTGCATGGAAGCATGTGACACTCATCATGGCATCACTATACACCATGCTTCAGGGGGAGAGGCAGATGGGGAAAAAACAGCATATCAGCAGCAGGATGGTGCCAAATACCACCCAGTCCCACATTCAAGCAGTGGGGCCCACCAGCAAGAACTGGATCCTGTTCCCGATGGGGGCTGGGGAACCCCATCAACCCCCATGGGGGGGCAAGCCCTGGGGGAAGACAGGCTAGCAAGGTAAGTCTCAGTGGACGTTGGGGTGTCAGGGTTGGGGTATACGGCAGATGGGGCCGTCCAGTAAGGGGAGAAAAAGACTAACAGCCAACCAAAAAAACCAAAAAGTTAAATCAAAGCACCTCATCTTTTTTGTATTTGGAGTCCTCTTTTTTCTTATTGTCATTTACATTAGAAACATAAAATCTGACAGCAGATAAGGACCGTTTCGCCCACCCAGTCTACCCATTTTTTTCCTGCCTATACTATTACATAAAAACATACGAATTTACCAGCAGATAAATGCCTTATGGTCTATCAAGTCTGTTTGAGTGTGCAGCAAGCAACCTTTATACTGCAGCTGCCCCTCCCCTGACCCTCCGTCTTACCCTATCCCATCCCTTTTTGAAGCAGTGCACTGTTCTACAGGGTATCACTTCTGTATGTAATGCATTCCACTCAGACAGCACTCTCTCTATAAAAAAGTGTCTTCTCATTTCTCTCCTGAACATTCCCCCCTCTAATCTGAGATTGTGACCTCGAGTGTCCCTACCCTCCTTAACATGAACAGTCCCTCCATGACCGTCTTGTTTGTTCCCTTCATGTGCTTGTAGGTTTCAATCATATCCCCCCCCCCGTCTCTCCTCTCCTCCAGTGAGTAAATGTTCAATTCCCTCAGCCTGCTCACGCAGGGTATGTTCCCTAGTCCCTGGATCATCTTTGTTGCCCTGCGATGCACCCCCTCCAGTAACTTAATGTCCCTCTTCAGGTATGTGCGCCAGTACTGCATGCAGTACTCCAGGTGTGGCCTAACTAGTGACCTATACAATGGCAGGATCACCTCCCCTCTCCTTGAAGATATATCCCTGGCAATACAACCCAGCATTTTGTTGGCCTTTGCAGCTGCCTTCCTGCACTGTGCCGAGTTGTTCATCAAGCCCGTTATAATCACCCCCAGATCCTTCTCCTCCTCCATCACAGCTAGCGGACCCCCTCCCCCCAGCTGGTAGCTCCTTCTTGGGTTTTTTGCCCCGAAATGTAGCACCTTGCATTTTCTGGCATTGAACCCCAACTGCCAGGTGTCCGACCAGGTCTCCAATTTTGACACCCAAGCCACCCTCCTAGGTCATCCACTGCTGCTCCCATCTTGGTATCATCTGCGAACAAACTGATCTTGTTTTTGACGCCCATTGAGATGTCTGATATGAACAACCCACATACACCTGTCCTGACACTGAGCCCTGCTGTACTCCGCTTGTCACTGCCTTCGGAGATGAGCGCTCCCCTCACACCACCACCCTCTGCTGCCTTCCCTGTAACCAGTTTACTACCCATCCCACCATTTTTGTCCCTGCACCTGTACCTGCCAGTTTACTACCCAGCCTCCCATGTGGCACCGAGTTGAATGCCTTACTAAAGTCCAGAAACAGGACATCCACTGCATGGCCCTTGTCCAACTGTCTAGTTACCCAGTCATAGTAATCCACCAGGTTGGTCTGACATGATCTGCCCGTGACAAACCCATGCTGCCTAATGTCCTGCAGCCCAATGGTCTCCAGCAGGAACACCAGCCTCTCCTTCAGGATTGTCTCCATCAGTTTTCCCATGACAGACGTGAGGCTTACCGCCCTGTAGTTTCCTGGTTCATCCTTGGGACCGCTCTTATGGAGCGGTACCACATGAGCCATCCTCCAGTCCTGAGGAACACTTCCTGAGACCATGGAGGCACTGAACAGGTCTGCCAAGGGCCCACCAGGATTTCTGCCAGCGCTCTCAGAACCCTGGGATGAATGCCATCCGGCCCTGGCGCCTTGTCCACCCTCAGTGCCCTCAGGCCCTCCAGTACCCGGCCCTCTGCGATTCCATCTGTCACCTCTCCCCCCCCCCCCGAGCCTGACCTCCCACCTCCCCTTGACAGTGCCCCTCCTTTCTCCTTGGTAAACACTGAGCAGAAGTATTCATTAAGCACTTCTGCCTTCTCTGCTCTGTTCCACCCCCAATCCCTCTTAATCCTTATCATTTTGTCCCTACAACTCCTTTTCTCCCTGATGTACCTGAAGAATTCCTTCTCCCCCTTCTTGATGCTTTGCGCCAGCCTGAGCTCCTTAGACACCCTGGCTGCCCTTAATGCCTTCATCACCTCCTTCGATTTCTTCAGGTGATCCTCTCTGTCCTCCCCTCTCCCTGTTTATTGAACATCCTAAAGGCGGTTCTTTTATATCTTACTTTCTCCATGACCCTCTTGCTCAACCAGCTGGGTTTCTTGGCCCTAGCTCTCTTACTCTGGACCCTGACGCAGGTTTTGGTTACCTCCTCAATGCCCACTTTTATGACCTCCCACCTCTGGTTAGTGTCCACATTAGTTTGGATTTTAGCTAGATACCCTTTAATTACCTCCCCCATCCTCCCGCATTTGACCTTCCTGAAGTCCAACACTCTTGTACCCGTTTCTACTCCCTCCTTACCCACTTTCAACGTGAACCACACTGAGTGGTGGTCGCTCCCTGCCAGCGGTTCTTCCACCCTGATATACAATATATATTAACTATATAACATACATGATATAAATACGTAAATAAAAACATAACATTACAGTACATATGGTAAACAAGTTCACTGTCCATGACACTTCATCTGCTTTTTACGGCTGCAGGGGCGGAGCTTGCAGACGTCTTGCTTCTAAAAAGCACTCACCAGATCCGGAACTGAACGAACAACAGTAGTGGAGCTGAAGCTTGATCCCTCCACCAGCTGAAGCCCTCCACCGTATCCCCGCTGTGTCTATCTCTCCCTGCAGTGATGCAGTCATTTGTTCATGGTGGACATCTCATTGGTGCGTGTGTTCCCCCTGACCCTCCCCCCGCAGCCAGGGTTCCCTTCGGCGGCGCAGCAGCCCCCCCTTCACAGGTGCGCTACTTTAATGCAGTACTTCTGCATTTTGTGTTCTTATATTCCAACTCTCTTCTGTTGCTGAAGTCAGCAGTCAGTCCATTTTTTCTCTCGATTTTCAGTGTCACAGTATGGCAGTCTAATCAAAAACATTAGTAGGAAATAAAGGAAAAAAAAACTATGCGACAGCGCTTAGTGTTATTGTCACTGGAGCTCTCGCCAGCCTGACTGGATCACTGCTGATTTCTTTTTTTTTTTTTTTTTTTTACTTTTAAGCATAACCTTCTTGGGGATGCATCATACTCCCCTCAAGTTGTAGTAGTTGAGGCTGCAGGTTCCCTACACAACAGTGGTTTGGTTAGGCTGGCGAGACCTCCGGCGACAATAACCCTAAGCGCGGTCGCACAGTTTCTTTTTTCCTTTATTTCCTAGTCAGCACAAGCAGTGAAAGCTTCATTCTGCTTGTCAGTTCCCAACAGTAGAGAATGCAGCAGTTGGGCTGCAGGGAAGAGAGAAAGCTCCATCAGTCCCCAGCAGCAGAGAACGCAGCAGTTGGGCTGCAGGGAAGAGAGAAAGCTCCATCAGTCCCCAGCAGCAGAGAATGCAGCAGTTGGGCTGCAGGGAAGAGAGAAAGCTCCACCAGTCCCCAGCAGCAGAGAACGCAGAGTTGGACTGCAGGGAAGAGAGAAAGCTCCATCAGTCCCCAGCAGCAGAGAACGCAGTAGTTGGACTTCAGGGAAGAGAGAAAGCTCCATCAGTCCCCAGCAGCAGAGAAAGCAGCAGTTGGGCTGCAGGGAAGAGAGAAAGCTTCATCAGTCCCCAGCAGCAGAGAACGCAGCAGTTGGACTGCAGGGAAGAGAGAAAGCTCCATCAGTCCCCAGCAGCAGAGAACGCAGCAGTTGGGCTGCAGGGAAGAGAGAAAGCTCCATCAGTCCCCAGCAGCAGAGAATGCAGCAGTTGGACTGCAGGGAAGAGAGAAAGCTCCATCGGTCCCAGCAGCAGAGAACGGCAGTTGGGCTGCAGGAAGAGAAAGCTCCATCAGTCCCCAGCAGCAGAGAGCGCAGCAGTTGGACTGCAGGAAAGAGAGAAAGCTCCATCAGTCCCCAGCAGCAGAGAACGCAGCAGTTGGACTGCATGGAAGAGAGAAAGCTCCATCAGTCCCCAGTAGCAGAGAACGCAGCAGTTGGACTGCAGGAAAGAGAGAAAGCTCCATCAGTCCCCAGCAGCAGAGAAAGCAGCAGTTGGGCTGTGGCAGAGAGAGAGTCTGGGCAGTAACAGCAGCAGATATGGCCAGTCCAGCCCAATGTACCAAAAGTCCAAAAGGGAACCACTCTCAGGCAAATACCACCAAAAAAAATCAGTAAATATAATACAAACGTAATTTGTTGGTCTACAGCACTTGGTAAACGCTCACTTCCCCAGCGCTTCAGCACACAGCCTTCCTCAGTGGGTGTGGCTACTTACATCTGACATCACTTTTATGCACAAATGTTCAAGGGTGCACCAAATATATATTTTTAACATCAAATAATAAAAGTGATAGAAAATTCATGTAAAACAATAAACGTGACATACAGTCCCCAGCAGCAGAGAAAGCAGCAGCTGGGCTGTGGCGGAGAGAGTGTCTGGGTAGTAAACTTGGAAAAAATACAAGCTCTCCACCCTACCTGCTGACCTGTTGAGCTACAAAACTCTCAGAAACAGGTGTAAGCTGGCCATCAAAATGGCCAAAAGAGAGTATGTCACACAACTACAGAAAAAGAATCTAGGAAACCCTAGACTTTTCTGGGCACACATAAATGGGTTATTAAAGGGGAGCGGTGAGACCAAATATGGCCCCATCGAGGTAAATCGTCAATTAACAAACGATGACCCCTGCATCGCCATGGCACTCAACCACCACTTCACGAATCTCGACTCTGACAAGGCTGGACTACCTCCCCTCCACCCAGACCCTAACGGGCAGTCACTTCCTAACCTTGACCGCCCAACCTTCCACCTCAGTCTGGTAAAACCTAAAGAAGTTCTCTCATTATTAACGACTCTTAAAACCTCTGGCTCCGGGGGACCCAATGGGATTCACCCCAGGCTACTGAAGAAAGGGGCCCAGTCCCTAGTCAGACCCCTGACCTGGTTCTTTAACCGATCCCTAAAAGAGGGCGCAGTCCTTGAACAATGGAAACAGGCCTACGTGGTCCCTATCCACAAGGGAGGCCAGCGGGAGTCCACTAGCAATTACAGGCCTATCTCCCTACTTTGCACCCTGGCAAAGATACAAGAGAGGCTGATCTATGGGCAACTCCATGAATACCTAGAGTTCCATCAACTTCTGACACCCTCCCAGCATGGCTTCAGAAACAGGCATGGGACGGACACCGCCCCTCACCAAATTCTCCACTGATGTTCTCAGAGAATTGGATAAGGGGACCCCTACTGGTGCGGTCTTTATCGACCTATCCAAGGCCTTCGACCTGGTCAATCACAATCTGCTATTGACAAAGCTGGGCAATGTAGACCTTAACAGGCATTCCCTTATGTGGTTCGAAAGCTACTTAAATGGATGCTCACAGAGCGTAAAATGGAAAGACTCCATATCGGAGCCATTCCCATTACTAGAGGGAGCGCCTCAAGGGTCGATCCTTGGCCCCCTCCTCTTCTCCCTTTTCACCAATGAACTCTGTGACCACTGTGGTGGGAGTTCTGTGGTCCAGTACGCCAGATTATGCCGTCCTGTATCGACCCTCCACTAATCTGGGAGACCTCAGCTCCTGGCTACAAGGAGACCCGAGTTCCCTCGAGCAATGGCTTGTCAACAACAGAATGATCCTTAACACAAGCAAGACCAAGGCCATGCTGTCTGGCCCAAGATCCCTTGGACGTGATAGAAGCCGACACCTACAACTGACTTCTGCGTCAGGCAGTAGGCTAGAGGTTGTGGCGTCACTAAAATACCTTGGCCTCACCCTGGAGCAGGGCTTCACTCTCAAGGACCACGTGGATCAAGTAACTAAAAACTTACATGCAAAACTAGGCACCCTCTACCGACTGAAAGACCAGCTGATACCTGAAGCAAGGGTCTCCATCGCCACCAGCGTCCTCCTCCTGACAATCACCTATGCGGCCCCAGTGGTCCAGGGAGTAGCTAGACTTGAGATGAACAGACTCCAAGTTCTATAAAATAAGGTGGCTCGGTTCGCCACCCAGTCAAACCCCAGGAACCATCACTGTGACACTCTATCCCAACTAAATTGGCCCTCCTGGGAAGCCCATCTCCAGTACCCCTTGCTTTGCCAAACCTTTAAATTAATCAGCCCAACCCCCCCTCCCAGCCTCTCGGGACTTACTGCACTAAAGAATAACCCTTGGCTTCTCCACACAACGGATTGCACGCTCCTAGCTGTCCCAAGGGTCAGAACCAAGGTGGGGGTTAAGTCTTTCGCTCACACGGCACCCACCCTACGGAACTCCCTCCCTCCCGGAGTGCAGGAAGCTCCCTCCATCAAAAATTTCTGCACAAGGCTTAAGGCTCATATTATGGCTACCTCCAAATGCAGCTGCTAGAGATACGGGTCCACCACACGGACACCCAAACCTCACAGTCCGTTACTACCTACTGTGCGCTACCTGTCTCTGCATTGGCGGTTCACACCCCCCCTTTCTTAGTATTAATACAAATGCACTGCTGTAATGCCAATCTCAGCACATGTAACCAGCTGTCTGTACACCCCTGTATAACTTATATCACAAGAGTATTTTCTACATTTACCGTATTGTGATGTATCCTATGTTATGTAAATCCCAGGTCGCCCCTGAAAAAGGGACCTCCGGGGTCCAGTGGGCTCACCCGGTCACCAAAATTTAATAAATACTATTTTCAGCATCATACATGTGTACAGCAAAAAGTACAATAGAAAAGCCATTGTGGAGAACTACACGAGAAAAATATTGAAGTCACTGAGTTTCGGCAGGATCTACAATTTGTGATCACTAATATACTTGCATGTTACCACCGCATAAGAAGAGACAGTGAAAGAAAAAATTGGGATCTCCCATAGTTCAGCATTGCATCTTAATTTCATGGGGATCTGCATAAGAGATGAATAAAAATCAGAATCAAAATGAATGAAAATTGAACCCCTCTTTACATTATTTACCTCAATGACCCCCTTGGACTATAATGCAACGTCTTGATTTCGTTGGGATCCATATATAGATAAAGCAAAAGTCTGGCTCTCTAATACTATTTAAGTTCATACAAGAGTAGTATCTAAAGCAAAGATGTTTATGGTCTCCCTTTGAGCTTCAAAAAATAAAATAAACGGTAAACCCGTTTACATTATTATTATTAGCCTCAAAATAGCAAAAAAACATAATGTATCCCTTAGATTATAACGCAACATCTTAATTTCACCATTTTGTCTTGGAGTCATCGGGCCAATGTACCAGCCTCCCCAGTTCCAGCCAGCATCCCAGTCAGGGCAGCGAGTCGGGGTAGCACCACTGGGAAGGTGCTGTTCACCTGAGCATTTTATTTATTTTTTTAAGTATAACCTTCTTGGGCAAGCATCTTATTCCCCTCAAGCTGTAGGGCTAGTGTGGCCCAAACAGGCTTTAGACCATGTCAAGTGGTACTGCCTATATTAAGTTGGGGGAACTTCAGATGTTGTCAGGCCTTTACTCAGTGGATAGAAACAATTTATAGCTTCTCCAAAACCTTTGCTTACACCAGCGGATTAAAGTATAAAGCAATTATATAGCAAAGACAACAAGGTAGCTGCCCCTCTCATAATTATTAGTTACGAAGGCAAACAAACCTCCTGTCTATGCTAATACGGAACATTACAGGTTCACAAGAGAAACAAAATCAGATGGAAAGGAGCTTTCTTTTGATTGTGCTTTACGTTGATGCTTTCAGTGTTTTACTTTTTGCTACTCAGTACCCTTGGGTCTCATGACCCCAATGGCTCCCCATGCACAGTGAGTGATGGTGAGTAGGACTGTAAGGGGTAAGAGATAGTATTGATTGGCAGGAGCTAAACCTAAAACATCTGTTCTCCGACTCAAAAGCAAATGTGGCTGGTATGGTAGACAAGGGTGTACAAATCCTATTGCTCTCTGTCTGGAACAAGTCAATTTCCTTGAAGGGCAAGTACAAAAAGAGAGCTAAGTTTATTTTAATGACTAGGGGCAAGTAAAAATTCAGCTACAGTCATAGCTGGGCAAGTCCTAAAAGTTTTGATTGCAACACCCCTGATGGTAGATCCTCTTTGCACAAGGAGAATGTCTATACACAGCCAGACTCCAAGGATGAATGGATTTCCTCTTAAGAACTCCAACTGCTTTCTCAAGCAAGAGAGAATCATTAACCAGATATCTTATGGGCAAATAGTCTGAGTTAATAGACTCAGAAACTTAAACTGTTCTTATGTTCCTGAAGCTTACCTGGTTTTCCAAGTTCAAGCTTCCCCACTTCACCTTCTCCCCAGACCCCACCCCCTCACTGCTCTCCCCGACCCCACCACCTCCCCAGACCCCACCCTCCACCCAAACCCACCCTCCCACATTGTCACCCAGACCCCCCAACTCTTTTCCCTTGCCCCCTTCCCACCTCCCCTAATAAAATATAACTTCTATTATAAGGCTTTTTGGATTTAGCAATTTTTCAACTGGGTAATAATTTTTAAGGAAAGCTTAAATTCTGAAGTTAAGATTAAAGAACTCTTCAATATTTATGGGCTCCCCCTTAAAAATGAAGTGCCCTCTTATGCCTTCTAATAATTTTACCTTTTTTATTATGACATTAAAAGTATGTATCGATAAAGGAATAATGCATGACAGGGTGTGTGTCGTGCTGGGATAACACCACGCCTGGGGGGGGGGGAGTTGGGCACGAGGCCCGCAGGCAGAGGGCATCCAATGCCCCAGGCGTGGCGTTATCCCAGCACGAAATACACCCTGGAGTGCATTATTCCCATTATAAAACGACTTGTTATTATATATAGAATTAAAAAATAATTTTACAGAATGTTTGTATTAGTGTGGAAAAATATTTTTGTTTCTTAAGAGGAGATGCAAAAAAAGAGAATAAGCTCCAAACAATCATCAAGAGATTCACAGTGAGGCTGAGACTAGAGCTGTGGTGCTATGCTGGGATGACGCCATGGGTCCAGCCCCAGACTGACCAATCACAGTCCAAGATTCTTTCTTGCCATTGTATAATATATTAATTTTGAATAGGCAATTTAATATAGAAAGCATTAAATTGATGTACATAGGTGTTCTATATATTTTTCAAAATAGGAGTATACTAATATACGAACATACGAAGAAGCTGGCAGAAGAAGGCCATTTGGTCCATTAAGTCTGCTCGTGTTGCAGGGTCCACAGCTTGAGCTAATGTCCCTGCCCTCCCTCCCCACTCCTCCCATCCTCCCTACCCATGATCCTTACCTTCCCCCTATGCCTATCCCAGCTTTTCTTAAAGCTGCCCACTATCTTCAACGAGATGACCTCTTACGGCAGTGCATTCCAAGTGTCCACCACCCTCTCTGTGAAAAAATGCTTCCTGACCTCCCTCCTAAACATCCCACCCTTCAGCTTAAGACTGTGCCCCCTCATGTTATGGTTGCCACTCAGCTTAGAGAGACTATCCTTACCAACCTTATTTATCCTTTTCAAGTACTTGAAGGTCCCAATCATGTACCCCCTGTCATCCAGGGAGTACATGTTCAGTGTCCTCAACCTCTCCTCGTATGCCTTGCCCTGCTGACCGGCTATCATATTTGTAGTCCTCTTTTTATTTTTATTGAGCCCTGTCACTTTAAATATGAAAAAATACAGCTGAACATTGCTATAAAAGAAGGTAGGGCACCATCCTTTGAAAAAGCCTTACTGGCAGTTTGAAACATTAGGAGTTGTTCCCTGCTGTTGTTTCTGCATGTCTGTCACTTGGAATAAAATAAGGAATTAAAAAAAAAAAAAAAAACTACAATGGTGTGGACTCCCTTATTTAGTAACAGATATGAGTGCCATGACTGACTGCTTGCTTGTACCTGTGTTTGTCACCGAGCACCTGGTCCACTGAGCAGCTCACTTTAACTACAAACTGGTTTTCCAAGTTCTTTAATCTTCCTCAAAAGGTTGCAGTTCTATTTAACCCCAGAAGCATTAGAAGCTTCCAGGACAAGCACTCAAGTGTCCAGTTTCTGTATGTAGCCCTGACAACCATTTGGAACCATTAGTTGGGCATGCCCAGATCTCCCCCAGTTGCACGAGTGGTCAGAAGGCATGATATGCTTTGTGCCTGAGTATATAAAGGGGGCACTACATTTTGGGGGCTAGGAGAGGATGGTGTTTTGAGAAAGATGGGAGTACAGTAAGTGGGGGAGTGGCAGCAGGGACATAGCCCGGCTGGCCAACAACTCCTCAGCTGTGATGGAGTGTCTCTGGGGAGTCCAGTGCCAGGCTTAGACCACATAGAAGGGTACAACTCCTTAAGTAATTAGTGCCAAATGTTTGAGGCTCAAATAAGTAGGTGTATGAACATAAACATAAAGGATTCATAGTGTTTTCAGTCCAAAAAATAGGCATCTGCCTCGAAGTGCTGAGAATCGCTTGTGCCCTTGTTTGAGCCTAATAGATGTGGCACCAATTACTTAGGCAATTGTAGCCTTCTCTGTAGCCTAAGCCTGGCAATGGGCTCTTCAAAGGTGGTTATAACTATATGTCACTGTTCTTAGCTATTTGTTTCTGTGTAGTTATCCCTCGATGAGCACCCCATCTGCTGACACAGGTTTGCTCTCCTGCCAAACAGAGTACACGAGGAGGCCACCAATGAGTCAGTAGGTCAAGTCCATACGAAGGGGTGTCAGGTCTCACAAGGCTGCCAAGGCCTCTGATACAGTTCTGTACCCAGATGGTAGAAAAGGTACCATCAGCTAAGTTGTTGGCAATATTCTCCACTGTGTTAGAGAGGCAGTACAGCGCAGTAGTTTAAGGCTCTGAGCTGCAAACCTGGAGACCTGGGTTTGAATCCCACAGCCCCTACTTGCATACTGTGTGACCCTAAGCAAGTCACTTAACTTCCTTGTGCTCCCAGGTCGCACCTGTAAACAAGTTATCAGCTTAGTGTGTCTCTCCTGGTTTAAAAAAAAGACCCATTACTTAATACTGTAGTGCTGCACTAACAGGCATAGTGACAAGCTAAATGTAATAATGCGGCCAACAGCCTATTAGCACGAATGCTATAAAAAAAATAAAAAAAAATGGCTTTGCACTTTGCTAAGTTGTTAGCACATTAGCACTCAAGACACCAATGTGCCCATGTAAATGAGGGGTTCCTCCAATGTGCCCATGTAAATGAGGGGTTCCTCTAATGTGCCCATGTAAACGAGGGGTTCCTCCAATGTGCCCATGTAAATGAGGGGTTCCTCTATGCATATGGGTGTACTGGTATCTCCAAACATACAAAAATGCCAGCAGAAACAGGCCTCGCAGTCTATCGGGTCTGCTTGGGTGTGCAGCTCAAACCCTAAATTGCCGCTGCCCCTCCCTCCCCCCGCTCCATTGACCCTTACCCTTACCCTATCCCACCCCTCTTGAAGCTGTCTACCATTTTGCAGGCCACTACCTCACCCAGTAAGGTGTTCCACTTGTCCACCACCCTTTCCATGAAGAAATATCTAATTTCTCTCCTGAACCTACCTCCTTCCAATCTCAGTTGATGACCTCTCATATCCCTTCCCTTCCTCCTCTGGAAAATCCCCTCTGTTTTCATCTTATTTATTCCCTTCAGGTACTAAAAGGTCTCAGTTATGTCGCCCCGTCCCTTCTCTCCTCTAGAAAGTACATATTCAAGTCACTCAGCCGTTCCTCGTAGGTCTTGCCTTCCATTCCCTGGATCACTTCTGTAGCTCCACACTGTACCCCCTCCAACAATCTGATGTCCTTCTTCAAGAACGGATGCCAGTACTGCACGCAGTATTCCAGGTGGGGCCTGACCAGCGACCTATACAGGGCATGATAACCCCCATCCTTCTGGAGGAGATCCCTTGAGCTATACACCCCGATATTTTGTTGGCTTTTGCTGCCGCCTTTCTGCACTGAGCGGAGTTGTTCATGCTCCCTGTTATGATTACCACTAGGTCCTTCTCTTCCATGGAACAGCCCAACTGTACTCCATTTAAGTAATAATCCCTCCCCTGGCTCCAGGCTCCGAAGTGCAAAACCTTGCATTTCCTGACGTTGAACCCCAGCTGCCATTTATCTGCCCACTCCTACAATTTATCAGGTCCTCTTGCAACCCCACCCCCATCCCTGAGCCATCTACCACTGCTCCCATCTTGGTATCGTCTGCAAACAGAATGATTTTACTCTGGATACTGTTCGAGATATCTGCAATGAAAATCTCGAACAGTACTGGTCCCAGCACTGATCCCTGTGGTACCCCGCTCGTCACTGCTCTTTGTGACGAGAGTTCCCTCCATACCACCACCATTTGCTGCCTTCCACTCAGCCAGTTTTTGATCCAGGTCACCATTTTTGGTCCCGTCCCCTCATTCTCCAGCTTCCCCCCAATCTCCCATGCGGCACTAAATCAAAGGCCTTACTGAAGTCCAAGTACAGGACATCAACAGCATGGCACTTGTCCAGTTCCCACGTCACCCAGTCGTAGAACTCCGCCACGTCTGTCTGGCATGACCTGCCTGCGACAAACTCATGTTGCCAGTCGTCCTGAATACCATTTGCCTCCAGGAAGCTCACGAGCCTCTCCTTTAGGATGGTCTCCATGAGTTTGCCCAGAATCGAGGCATGAGACTCACTGGCCTATAGTTCCCTGGTTCATCCTTTGGCCCACTCTTATGGATGGACACAACTCAGGCCATTCTCCAGTCCTGTGGTACACATCCTGTGTCCAGGGAGGTATTGAACAGGTCTGCCAGTGGCCCCGCCAGGACCTCTGCCAGCTCCCTCAGCACTTTAAGGTAGATGCCATCTGGTCCAGGAACTTTGTCCACCCTTATTGCTTTCAGCCCCTCCAGCACCCTGCCCTCTGTAATCCCTACATCTGTCTCCTCTCCCCTTCCTTGCCCATCCCCCCTACTTGCCTGCGGTAATTGCACCCCCTTTCTCCTAAGTGAATACAGAGCAGAAGTAATCATTCAGTCCTTCTGCCTGCTCTGCCCACTTCTCCACCCACCCCCATCCTTCCTGAATCTCACTAGCTGGCAATTGCTTCTCCTTTTCTCCTCTATGTAGCGGAAGAAGTCCTTTTCTATTTTTTTTGATCCCCTGTGCCGATCTCAGTTCTCTATCAGCTCTGCCCCCCGACCAGTCTGGTGACCCTCTACACTTCTCTCTGAATCTGTCTTGATCTTCTCCCCTCCTCGTTTTCCTGGACTTCCAAAATGCCGTCCTCTTGGCTCTCACCCCTTCCCTGACCTCTGGTGTCAGCAACTGGGTTTCTTTGCCCTGCCCTTCTTAGTTTTTGTCCTACTGTAGGTCCCTGTTGCCTCCGCCAACCCTCTCCTTATAATGCTCCATTTCTGGTCTGCATCCGTGTGCTGTTAGATGTCTGCCAGGTGCTTTCCCAGAATTTCCCCCATCAACTCAAAGTCTGCTCCCCTAAACTCAACTACCCCTGTACCCGTGCCCCCTGTGTCCCTCCCCATGTTCAGCCTGAACCACACCAAGAAGTGGCCACTCTCAGCAAGCAGTTCCTTCACATCTAGGTTCCTTACCACTTCCCCATTATTCAGTACAAGGTCCAGAGTCTTTTCTAACCAAGCTGACCCCTGTACCAGATGAGTTAAGAAGCTGTCTTGAAAAGCATCCAACAGGATCCCTTCCCTTGCACTTGTGGTGGCAGGTGTGCTCCAGTTCCCCCAGCAGGTTGAAATCCTCCACCACCACTGTGCTTCCCTTCCTGGTTACCTTTTCGAATTTGATCTGCTAATTCCCGGCCCAGGTCACACCCCTGTGATGGCAGCCTGTGCGCTACCCCCATCCTCAGTGTCTTGTTTCTCACATCCTGGAACTACATACACAGAGCCTCTCTGTCCTCCCCTCCTCCCCTTCCTCCCTTGCACACTTAATCCCCTCCCGTACATAGATCGTCACGCTCCACCCCATTCTCCTTGGACCTATCTTTTCTGAATAGCCTGTACCTTGGGATCATCATATCCCAGTCCTGATTCTCGGTGGCCTATGTTTCTATGGTGGCTGCTATGTCCACCAATTCCACCATCAAGAGAGCCTGTAACTCCGCTGTTCTGTACCTCAGACTTCTTGCGTTTAGTGATACCACCTTCCAGCCTGTAGTCTCCCCTACCTTACCATCCCTCTTCCCCCTTAACCCCCCTTGCCCCACACCCACCACTGCCTTTGCCTAGCACTAGAGGGGTGAGCACCCTATGCTCCCCTCTCTGTCCACTGTGTCTACCAGTGGATGCCTCACCACCCCCTTCCTAGTTTAAATCCACCCTCGTTGAAATATACCCCACCAATCTCTGTTTAAGTACGCCCTTACCCTCCTTGCTCAAATGTAACCTGTTCCCTGCATGTAGATCACTGTTGTCCCATGTTCTGCCCCAGCCTGACACCATTCCATTCTCCCTGGTTTGTCACCAATCCCTCAACCACCTGCTGAACTCTTCTATCCTTTTTTTTCTCCCTGTAATTGCACACGGCACCGGCAGCACCTCAAAGAATGACACGACCCTCCCCCCACCTCCTCACACTGCCTCCCCAATTCCTCAAACCTCCCCTTTACCACCTCTACTGTTTCACCGCTAAGTCGTTTGTGCCCACATGCACTACCATGTGTGGCTTCTTCCTCCCTCTGCTTACACACTTTAGAAGTGCCTGCCCTGCTCTATACATGGTTAACCCAGGCTGGAATAGCCTCAACCCAGATACCACTGCGCCTTTCCCCCCTGCCCCTCCATCTGATCCTTTCAGTATGAAATCCCTCAGCACCAGTAACCGCCCCCAGTCATTCTGATCCTGACCCCCCCCCTTTTACAGTGGGCCATGTCTTCTCCAAGGTCCCCACTGCCCCTCTCATTAGATCCCTCATCTGCACCAACTGTGCTCCTTGTATAATTTCCCCCGCTGCCTCCCTTTCTTTTACCATCTCTTCTTCCTCCTCTACCCTCTCCCTCCTCCCCCCTCTCCTTTTCCTGTTGTGATTCCTGCCTCCTGGCTCTTCCCTACACTTCTCCACCCCTCACGCAGCCCCGGTACCTGCCCTTCCTCTACCAACATGCAATCCTATTTCTTGATACCCCCACAGCGGTGCCCATCTCCCCCTTCCTCATTAGCTGGTCCCCCCTCCTCCTAGTGCACCTTTGTGTGCCTCCCCCCCATCCTCCTTACATCCCTAAATATAGCCCTGATGTTCCCTCTCTGCATCTCCCAGCCTCCCCTTGCTGGGGTTTCTCCCACCCACCCCACTCTCATTAGTTCCCTCCATAAGTTCCCTACTTCATCCTCCAGTTTCCTTAGCCTGCTACAAATTGGACAGCCTCCCAGTTTCCATAATAAATTCATCCAAACGACCGCCCCACAACCACTGCAGCTTACTATCCTCCCTGTTCCTGCCGCCCTCCCCCCACGGCAGCCCTCATTCCATCCCCTATTCCACTGCCTCCACCCACCCCCATCCATTTCAGTCCACCCCTCCTTGTGTGCCCCCAGCTGCCCTTCCCTCCTACTCCCCATTATTCGCGATCCGATTCGAGTGTATCCCCCACACCTTTCCATCGTCCTTAAATGCTCTAATCACTAGTCTGATGCTGATCCATCTTTAACTCTCTGGTTCTCAGTTTGCTAACCCTAGTACAACCCCCTCAGTGTATTACCTTAATTAACCTAAGTACGATTCCCTCAGTGTATTATACTAATACAGTTTGCAATAATGTGATCCTAACACAGCCCCTTTATGGTCCTGAACCACAGCTTAGTAATATTATCAACTGCCCTCCAAGTCAACTTTGCATTATGGCATCACGTTACAATGCTAGCTTTCAATTTCGTATCAGAGCAATCCCGTGTGCTTGGTTCATCTGACACACCTTATACTTTTAGATAATCCTCCCCCAGTCCTATAGCCACCAATCCCGGCTGCCCTGGGTGAGGCTAGTGACTATTTAAAAGACCGGAGGGGGTGGGAGCGGAGGGACAAAAAATCCAAGTCTGAACTGGGAACTCTCTGCTCCTCCGTGGGTTCCGGTTCACTGAAGCTGCCCTCTGGTTCTGGTGGTGCGGGGAGGAGGGGGGTCACGACAGAGACCCGGCTCAGTGCGTACCTTCCCTGAGTGTCCTCTCCTGCCGACTACTGTTGCAGGGATGAGAAGGGGCCAATTTAAAATGCTCCTTGCAGTTTAAAATTGGCGCCCTTTTTCCCCAAGTCACGGTGGCTTCTTTCTTCCGCTCCGGTTGGAGCATTTCCCAAAAGTTAAAAAAAAAAATTCAAGTCTGAACCGGGAACCCTCTGCTCCTCCATGGGTCCCAGTTTACTGAAGCTGCCCTCCGGTTCTGGTGGTGCAAGGAGGAGGGGGGTCCCAATGAAGACCCGGCTCAGTTCCCACCTTATTAGAGTGTCCTCTCCTGCCGACTGCCACTGCAGGGATAAGAAAGGGCCAATTTAAATTGCTCCTTGCAGTTTACATTTGGCACCTTTTTTCCCCAAGTCGCGGTGGCTCCTTTCTTCCGCTCCAGTTGGAGCATTTCCCCAAAGTTAAAAAAAAAAAGAGAAAAAAATATCCAAGTCTGAACCGGGAACCCTCTGCTCTTCCGTGGGACCCGGTTCACTGAAGCTGCCCTCCAGTTCTGGTGGCACAGGGAGGAGGGGGTCCCGATGGAGACCCAGCTCAGCTCCCACCTTCCCCGAGTGTCCTCTCCTGCCGACTGCCCTGTAAAGTTTTATGGCAATGTTAAAAGACAAAAAACAATGGTTTAATGATGTTCTAATAACAGCATGTTGTTAAAAGAATGAGACTGATTGTGCCCCCTCCCCCAACCTAGGACTTGTTTGCTGACTAATCTCAGTCTCCTTGGTAGTCTAGTGCTCCCCACCCCCCACCTGATGTGTCTGATGCTGTGTAAAGTAATAACTACAGCCCTGGTAGTATACTATCCCACCCGCATCATGGTCACTGGCACTTACCCCTCTTCTAAGCTCCGCAACCAGTCACCGCCTGCTGCATCCAAGTATTGGAAAAAAAAGTCCTACAAAAGGCTCCTTTATTTTCTTCCTTGTCCACGGCAAATGGTGGTCAACTGTGGAGGTTCGAGGAGGGCAAGTGGCAGCCATCATCTTGGGGCTGCAGCAGGGGTGTAGCTTTGGCATGTGGGGCTGCCATCAGGAGGGGGTTGAGCTGCTAGACTACCAAGGAAATAGTCCGCATTTTTCACAGCACCAGACATACAATCAGGTAAGGAAGGGGGGTCCACTCCACTTCCAGGAAGGCAGTTATCTATTTTACACAGCATTGGACGGGCATCGGGGGTTGAGGGGGCACTTTGAGACTATAAGGGAGAGGGTCAGGGATTATGTGGCAAATGGGCACTGGCTTAAGAAGGGGGCACTAGACTACTAGAGAGATATTTGGCATGGGTTCCCAGAGTGAGATACTCACTGTGTGACCTTGAGCAGATCATGTCACTTCACAGTGTATCACACAGTGATGGAACCAGGTTGTAGCAGGACCTCACTGGAAACTGTCACTCTGCTGGCATGATCTCAGACTTGACAAAGCAATACAAAACACCAAGACTATGGGTGACTGCGTTGCACCAGGGTGCTCAGCCTCCACTCAATCCAAGGGGCAAAGGACTGCTCCACAGATTTAAGTGTGCCTTTAATGAAATGCAAATTACCTTTTAGGGTCTTTTCTGCTGCCTGGGATCATTTAATGTCTCCTTTTAAAGACTGTGACTTATTGTCATTTGGCAAAAATGTTTAGGGTGCCCTAGCTGCAGCTTTGCTCTTTGAACACTATTGTTTCTATTGAGTGTGTTACACTCCTGTGGGCAGCACAGGGCTGTACTTTGTACCAGAGCATCCTTTTTGCACTTTGGTATGCGCTGCTCTCGAGGGGCTATTTTTAAACATTCTTGCACACACACAGTTTGTTATAAAAAGTTTTAAAAATAGCTTTTTTGCACCACTTAGTGCTTTTGATAGGGACTCCATAAGGTGCAAACCACCACTTTTAAAAATTTGAGCCACCATAGTTTAACGTCATATTTCTGTCACTAGGGTGAACTACTCTAGGGCACAAATGATACTGCTCCCTGACCGTATGGGACACTGAAAACATCAGAGCTAAATCCGGGCCACAGAACTTCAAGCTCTAATAAAGTGAACATGAAATTAAATAGGATATTATATAAATTGATTTTGAAACAAAACAATGGCAGACATCAACCTCAAAGATTGAAAAGGATTGCAGAATGAAGTTTATAAAACATTTTAATATGAACTGCTGCCTTGAAAATAAATAGTACATTATAGTGTAGTTTTAGGGCTTATTGCATATGAAATTCAGCAAGTTCAAAAACATTGTTGTCCACAGACCAAAAGTTGTTATGCACAGTCTAAAAATGTTGTGCACATTCTATTACCACTCTTCATTGTGACTGGTACACTCTGCTGCCCTTTGAGGGTGCACTGCCTTTCTCTGAGCTCTGCTGGCTGTCTTTCAATGGCTACTACCTGGATGTCCTGCCCTTAGTAATCATTGTTTCTACTGGGGTAGTGCTATTTGTTTTGTCCCCTCTGCTCTGCTGCTTCAACCCAATTGGCTGAATTCTCATTCCACCTGCCCTACTTCCATATTCGGTGTGGCTGCTTCCTGTGTGGCTCTGATCCTTTACTTCCCCAGTGGTTTTGACTGTCTGCGCTGGCTGCTCCCAGATCTTCTGCTGTGGCCACTGCCCTCCGACTGCTCCTTCCAGTAGCTGGTCATGTTTCTCACAGGAGGCTTCCTGGTTGTTACCTGACCACCACCCCACCCACCCCCGCGTTAAGCATTCCTACTGTTTGTTGTCTCCTGCTGTTTGTGTCGGCTGGGGGTTCCGTCCTTTTCTGTGTTTCTCCCATTGCTGTTCCTGCTGCTCTTATTCATTCATTCACTTCCTGCTGGCTACTGCTGCACATTCCTCCAGAATCTCTCACTTTACTTTCATTGTTGTGGCCATGGTAATGATTGTTCTTATTGCCTTGCTTTGTCTTAGATGCCCGTACCACTTTGGATCTACAAGCTGCACGGCCATCAGCTGTCTCGCTTCATCCTCCTGGCTTTCTAGGTCATCAATCCACTGCTTCTTTCCATTTTAGTACCACCCACCAGTCTCATGTCACGTATGCACAACGACCTCATGGCGAACACGGTCACCATGCCCAAGATGGCCATCGTGTCTCAGTTCGCATGCGCTACCTCCAGTGACCATCCTGGACACAGCACACTTCTCTACTGTGAGTTCCGTCTTGACTGAGAACTTCCCCTGTGACCTCCGTGCTCTCTGCATGCATCATGAATGCCTCTATGCAGCCGTGTGGGCTCTGACCAAAACTTGTTCTGCTTGTCTATACCAGACATCACAATCCACCGATAAGGACTACAGATGCAGCGAATTTAAACTCCCCTGGAAATATCAACTTCACAAAGCTTTGCCAAGTAACTACTGGCATCACCGACTTCGAACGCTACCATTTTTGTGAAGTTTTCTGTGTGAAGTGAAATCTTTTCTCACAAAATAAAGTTACTTGCCCTCTACAACTATCTCGCACCTAGCTGCTCCTGCTGTGACCCTCCTTAATCTCCTTCTTCTAAACTCCTTACATAGCCTCTCCCCTTTTCAGTACTTACCCCTGCCCCTCCCAGATACAACTTCTGTCTTCCTCCGCCTTAAATCTAACAAGCTATTCTCTCTCCATCCTCCTCCCACCTCTACTGGCCTTCCCTGCACCCTTGCAGGGACTCTCAACATCCTGAAGCTGATCCATGGGTTTGATCCCAGCCTATCCTAGGTGTTAGTTCACACCTACTCCCCCTCTCCTATACCCTCTCCAAATTCCTACAATTAGCTCTTCCCTCCATTTCTCCCTAGCCTGCTCAGTCCCCTTACAGGGTTCTCAGCATCCTGAAGGGGACCTTCTGGGACTAGGCCTTTCTTTTTTCACCCCCTTCTCCATCCACTGGCCTTCCCTGCTCCCTTGCAAGGTTTCCAGCATCCTGAAGGGTTCTTTTGGGTTACGCCCTATCCTCTCTTAGGTGTTAATTCACGCTTCCTCCCTCCCCCCCCTCAAAATTCCTACTGCCATTCTTATCCCCCTTCTCTCTAGCCCTCTCAGTCCCCTTGCAGGGTTCCCAGCATCATGAAGGAGTCATTCTGTGACTCGGCTCCCCCCCACCATTCACCTTACCTTTCACATCTGCACTTGTTTACTTAGTTTTACACTTGCACTTATTATTGTTCTTTCAATTTATCTTAATGTACATGTAACACCTGTTTTATGCAAACGTAGGTTAATGTTGACTTGCAACTTGAGTGTATTACTGTTCCATCCTCATTGTACTCCTTCCCCCAGGTCGCACCAGCAGACTAGCAACTTGTTGCTCAGTGTGCCTTCCTGGTAAAACATTTCAATAAACAAACAAATAAAAAACTTGAACTTTGCCCAGCAAAAACTTTGCAAAGTCATCACTTCGAATTTTCTGCAGTTCTGGCACAGCAAAGTTTTCTCAACATCATACACCTCAAATTAGGACACCATAACTGTACAACAGCAACAGACTGGTGTCATAATCATAGGATCGTGCTCACACGTGTCTTCAAGCAGCCAGAACAGATTAAAAACTAGATGAAGATAAAAAGGAAGCAGAAGCCATTTCCTCTAACAATGCTTTAACAAGTCTAATCATTCCATTGCATTGCCCTGATACAAAATGACTACCAAAGTGGGATTTTTCAAGAGCCAGTATACTGCATGTCACAAATACTACCCTTCAAAGGTAGTGAACTATTACTTCTTATATCCTAAGTATGTTTTTATTTTTCTTCTTGCTAACTAGAACAGGTTCTACCTGACAATACTAAGTGTGATATGTGGAACATTACACTACCTGGAGGCTGACATAGCTAGTTCTATTCCTTCACATACATCACCAGCCGGGCCCTATGACAAACCAAACAAAAAGCCAGTTTTAAATGCACACTGAAAATAAAAAGAATAGTTACCTACCATAACAGTAGATCTTCAAATCCTCTCCACTGTGCCATGTCATAAAAGTGTAAGCCATCAGCGTCATGACCACATGGAAATTTTTGCTGGCTGGGGCTGCCCACACTGGCCAGCCCAGCATGCCTCAGCCCCCCCCCCCCAGGAGATTGGACCAGCAGGAACCGAAGCGACAAGGTCCAACCCAGGCACACAGGAGAGAATATGGAAACCCAAGTATAAATAATGTATGAGGCAGCACAGGAGAAGCAGCATGTGAGATCAGGCAGCATGTCACCTGTCACTCGACAAGAGGAGGCGGGGAGCTGTGGTTCAGTGGAGCAGACTGTCTCGAAGATCTATTGTTATGGTAGGTAACTATTCTACCTTCTTTGAGGACATCTCCCTCCATCAGCCACATCATGGAACAATTCCCATACAGCGCCAAGTACAGAGGAAGAACAGCAGGACCTAACGTACCCTGAGAAAGGAGGCCTTGCAGAAAACTAAGGCCGAATCTGGCACATCTGTGAGACGATGTCGAGACTGTAGTGTTTAGTAATGCAAGAAGAGTACTCCAAGTGGCAGCAGCACATATTTCAGCATCAAACACATTTTGGAAAGCAAGCCACTGAAGCAGCCACCCCTCATGTGGTGTGAGTATAGACAGGACCAGGAAGCTGCTTACCACACTTCGGTAACAAAACAACTGACCAGCCATTTGGACAGGCACTGTCTGGAAATCAGGGAGCCAACCATCCTAGGTGCAAAAGCAGCAAACAGTTGAGAAGATTTTCTACAATCCTTCATATGATCCAAGTACCAAAACAGCATCTTCCAGATGTGCAGTGTATGTAAATATCGTTGCCCATTACCTGTGGGAGATGAAAAATAAAAAGGTCAACAGTCTGATTTAGTGTTCTTGTAGATACTACCTTTGGAAGGGAAACGAGTATAAAGGAGGCTCTGCAACCAGAGCCTGCAATTCTGAAATGTGTCTAGCAGACACCATAGCCACTACAAAGAGCGTCTTCCAAGAGAGGAAGCACAGCTCACAAGTAGTATCAGGCTCAAACTGAGATGCAGTCAAGTGTCTCTAGAACAAAATTAAAGTCCCGCACCAGAACCGTAAACAGTAGAATACCTCGAGAAATCTACAGGAAACCTCTGTATAGGCCACAGTTTTGCCATCTGTATGACTATGAAAAGCTGACACCGCAGCCATGTGGATCTAAACAGAGGAATACCCCAGTACTAAGTCCCTAAGGAACAATATATAGGCCAGCACTTTAGGAACTGGACATGTAAAGGAATCCAGTGCATGTCCAGTGAACCAAACTGTAAAATGTTCCCATTTTTTCGAATAGGTGTACCGTATAGATGGCTTTCTAGGCCACCAGCAGAACCAGCAGTAAGCACCAAGGAAACCCCAAAGCGGAAGAATTCTACAGTATGTCCTCAGGAACCAAGTGTGCAGGTGCAAGGATCGAAGATTCAGGTGCACCAGAGCACCCTGCTATTGTGTCAGAACTCCCGCCCTCAGGGGGAGAGGGACAGGAGGTTCCACTGCCAACTGTCGGAGGAGTACAGAGAACCAAATTTGTCTGCACCAGTAAGGGGCCTCCAGAATCAAGCTGGCTGGCTCAATCCATAGCTTGACCAGAACCCTCTGCTTCACACAGAATGAGGGAAAGTATACAGAAACTTCCTTTCCAGGAGACAGAGATAATGGGCCTCACCAAAAAACTCCAGGCCCTGGAGCAAATGAGCAGAAACACAGCAGTTTTGCGCTGTATGGAGACATAAACAGATCTATGTTTGGGCGACCCCATTTTTCAAACAGGTCGTCCAGAACGGAGTTGGAGAGCTCCCATTCATGGCACATCACACGGGATCATATGAGGCGATCTGCCAGTGCATTCTGGGTGCCAGGTAGGAACACTGTGGATGGAAATATATCTTGTTCCACTGCCCAATGCAAAAATCGAGAACCGCGCTCCGTAGACTCACATCTCTAAAATGACTTCTCTGTCGTTGAGGCCTGGTTCTCTAAAAACAAGCTCCCCATGAACTATTAAAAAAAAAAACAAGGTTATGTTATTCGCAAATCCCCACAATAAACGCAAGGCTTATCAAATGACAATCCCAAACAGCTTGCAAATTCCTCTAGAGCAGGTGTACAACGTTAAAAACCTAGGTGTAACCCTTGATAGCTCCTTATCCTTTGCCCAGCATGTTGACCATCCTTTGCCCATCATGTTGACCTACTGTTGTTAAGGCTGTCAATTCCGGAAATGGCCTCTTTATACAGGCAATGCCATAGCCTGACCCTTGATGCGCTATCACTCGCTGTTAAAAGCTCCATCTTTTCTATCATTGACTATGGGCTTGTGGCGTATGGCGCAATCTCTGACACTACCCTCAAACAAGTAAACATGACCTTACATAAATCCTGTAGACTAGTACTAGGTGCGCACAGACTTACTCACACTTGCAACCTTTATGTCCAGACCAACTGGCTGACCCTACAGGGAAGGATACATTACCAGGTGTGTCTCCTAGGGGAAAATTACTGCCTCTGCCTAACCCCACCAGCTATCCAGCATCTCCTAAACTCAGCATCCAATCTCCACCTGACACCAGGTATGTCCAGACAATCTCTGCAAGTCCCTTTCTTCTGAAAGTCACCAACTCAGCGGTCCTTTGCCTACCGTGCACCATGCTGGCTAAATGATCTCCCCCCTGACATAACCAATGAGCCTAAGCTTGGGCCATTTTAAAAATCCTCCAACACCTTACCTCTTTAAGCAGCAGTGCCTGCCAATACTAATTTTCACCTACCCTCTGCCCTGCTCCTCTCCTCCACCTCCTGCCTACTCTACCTAATCTCCGGTTTCCCGCCCCAACCCCTTCTCACTTATACTGCTCCTCTGTCCCCCTCCTTCCCACTTATTCACCCCAAACCGCCAAACCCTCTCACCCTACCCCCCTCCTTCTACCACTCCTGACAAAGTTTAACTTCTGACTGCCTCCATGTGTGATTGTTAAATATGTATTTGCCTGTATGTTAATTATACCTAACTCTGCACTTAAAAATTGTTCCATTACTACTTGTAATGTTTTTGTTTGACTTGACGTGGAACCTTCGTAAACGAGCTTCCAGCTCAAAGGTATTATTCCAATAAATAAATAAATACATTCTCTTTCCCTCTCTGCAGAGAAGATAAGAATGAACTCCACCTTGTTGGTTGATGTAATACATCACCGAAATATTGTCTATACAAATCAGTAGCTGATTCCCTATGAGGACAACAGCAAAGGAATGTAGACCACACAGAACAACCCTCATCTCCAGAGTGTTCCTGTGCAGAACCACGTCCAGAGGGGTCCACTGGCCCCGTTGCAACGGGGCTCAGATGGGTACCCCAACCCCAGGCATCCATGGTCTTCACCAGGAGGAGGGATGGCCCACAGGAATGGGGACCCTGACTCTAGGCTGAAGCAGTCTAACAAACAGAGGAGGGAGCGATGAAGTGGAGACCTGTATGAGACATTCCAATTTGTCTGACTGCTGAGTCCACTGTGCCCTTAGAAACCACTGAGTGATTTTCATGTGAAGGCGAGCTACTGGGACAGTCAGTATGGCAGCTGCCATCAGGCCAATTAACCTTAGAAGGCATCTGGCTGAGACACAGTCTCTGGACAATACCAGCTATGTCCGTGCTACCAGTGCTGTATCATAGCTGGAGGGCAGAAATGCCCTTCCCAGACCTGTGTCCAGAACTGCTCTTATATACTGGAATCACTGGCAAAGAATAAGAACCAAATTTGGTTCATTGACCAGTATACCTTGTCAAGTCTCCTTAAACCTATCCAACCTACATACTTACTCAGATCAAACAGCTCTCACACATTCACTGTACCTAAGTCCTGCTCCTCGACAGGCGACCGGGCTTTTGCTGTCTGTGCTTCCAGACTCTGGAATACCCTTCCTGTGGCCGCCCACTGTGCAGGCACACACAACAGTTTTAAAAAACTCCTGTGGGAGCATTTGAACTCCCTCTCGGCCTGCCACTGCCCCTGAACCCCTATCTATCTGGCTGTTTTCCTCTCAGCCACAGTCTTCTGCACTGTATACCTGTGTTAATTCTTGTCCCTTATCCTTATATTTGTCTTATGAATGCCTCTCTTTTCGCCATATGGCAATCTAAGAAATGGTATTTGATTGAAATTTATTGTTGTACTCTGTTCATCATATGTAACTACAATGTACGCACTGTTAAATCACCTTGCCTACTGTACTAAAGTTTCAGTTTGTGTAAATGCTTCCAACTCTGTCTGTATTTTTTTTCACTATTACATTGTCTGTACATCTTACTGTAACCTTCTGGGTCGCACCTGAAGAGAGGCATTTCTGTCTAGTGTGCTTACCCGGTCAGACAAAAACTAAATAAATAAATACCCAGCTGGTCAAAGTACTGTCGGGTCCAAAATAGTGTGTAGACAATTGTCTCCTGAGACAGGTCTGTCAGTAGCCAGTCATCTATGTATAGGAAAACGTGGAGGCTCTCCCTGCAGAGGGCAGCTTAGGAGGTGGTAGTCATGTGACCACGTCCCCACTTTCCCATCTGCAGCTTATAAAAAAACACCTACAAAGGGCATCTGTTTCCAACTCACACAGAAGCACCTTGTTCAGTCAGTGACACTACTCTTGGGCTCCATTTGAAAACTACGGAAGCTAGGGTCTTAGTTAGGAAATCAGAACAGGAGGGCACACTACAGCACAAGTGGACAGTCTGGTTGTGGTACCTCAGAATTAAAACGCATCATGGTGTCTACAAATCTGAAGCAATCAACACAGTGTTGCCCTATGGCTATTACACTGTCAGCCTTATTAATCGTACGTGATGTTACCAGTTGTCTTCTTGTTAAAGACTGCTCCCCATATAATAGTTACTCCTCAAAGGTCATAGTGGATCCCCCTGGTGGCTCAGCCACTGTTTCTAAAGTGTCCTATCACGGCATCAACATGCCTAGGAGGGAAGGCAACTCGCACACTAGGCGTACTATTAACTGACCCACCAGTCGCAGTGTCGGGCGTGCCAGGTAGGGACAGTCTCTACCTATTACTCCGCAGCCTCCTGCTCCTAAGGTGTGGGGACGTGGAGACAAACCCTGGCCCCCCACACTCTTTCTCACAATGGTCCTTCATGCATGGCATCAGAATAGCTCATATTAACGTCAGTAGCATTATACCAAAGATTCAGGAACTGGAAGCCTGGGTGTCGCTCCATAAACCCGACGTTCTTGGTGACAGCAAAACTTGGCTGAAACCTACATCCCCTGACAGTCCATGCCACATACAAGGATATAATATTTTTAGAAATGACAGACTTGGCCCTAAGAGAGGGGTGGGGTTTTGATCTGCCTGAAGGACCACATAATCGGTTCCATTACTGCCTCCAGCTTAGCCCAGGAGGCGACACCGGCTGCTAATGGAAATTATCATTGGTAACGTGCTCAAATTACACTTGGGCTGTGTATATAAAACTCTCCGCTGGGAGGGATCGATGGACTAAGAAAAATAATTACTGAAGTTGCTGATCTCTCGCCAGTAAGGAACACCATCATTCTAGGCGACCTCAATCTAAACTGGCTAGACAACAAGCAACACAGCTATGCTGAGCCGCTCAAAGAAACAAAACTAACACAGATTATTTAATCACGCATGCGCCACAACTCCAGAACCGGCAATCATATGCTACTTGACTGGATCCTGACAAACCGTGCAGACAGGGTCAGCACCACAGGAGTCATGGCAGACTCCATCAGCCACCACTCCCCTACTTACTGTACGTGGTCTTGCCAAAAAATCAATCCCCCCCCCTCAAAGATCATCTCTTTCAGGAACTTGACTAAGGTAGATATGGATGCCCTAATCAGAGATCTGGGTAGAATAGACTGGTCCACCTTCTACACATTAAAGGATGTGAACACAGCACTGGGATTCCTCACCGCTGCCTTAACCTCCATACAAGACAAACACTGCCCCATGACTACTCGGTGTGTAAGGGGAGGAAACACTAGATGGGTTTCCAGGGAACTAGTTGCCCTGATGAAAGAGCGGGACAAGGCTTGGGTAAACCACAAGGCCGCACCAACCCACAGGAACTGGGCTGTGTACAGGCAACTGCGTAACCGTTACAAGCAGGACACCAAATCTTTAAAAGTCTCTTATTTCAAGGCCCAACAATCTCAGACCCTTAGTGATCCTAGTAGTTTCTGAGTGGCAGTCAACTCTGTCCTTAAACCAGCTAAACAACAAGAAGCCATCTCCCTAGTGAGTGACGTAGGTCTTCAAATGGATCCTGAGACTGTGGCGAACCTCATAAATAGCAAATTCTCAAACCTAATCTCTTACCTAACCCAGCTTCCCTCCACATCTCAGAGCGCTGTCAAGCAGACTAAAACAACCATCAGTCCACCTTTTTATTTTAAAGAAACATCTCAGAGATATACCGCCTCCTAAAGTCTCTGCCCAGTATGGGCAGCGCAGGTAGTGATGGGCTTACACCACAATTCCTCAAGCCAGCATCGGCAGCTGTGGCAAAACCACTCTTGCACATAATTAACCTTTCCTTGATCACTGCCAAGGTGCCAGCACTCTGGAAAGAAGCCAGAATAATCCCCATATTTAAGACTGGTGACCGCACCTTCCTGATAACTACAGACCCGTATCCATACTGTCCAACATGGGAAAAATACTTGAAAAGTGGTCCACCATCAGTTATTGGAGCACACTGATAACAGCCTGCTATCCAAGGACCAACATGGTTTCCATAGGGGCTTTAGCACCACCACTGCACTTACCAAATTCACAGACAACGTGCTCAGCAAAGCGGATAAAGGTAGCCTCACAGGGGCTATATTTGTAGACTCATCAAAAGCCTTTGACATGGTGAATACTTGTAAAAAGTTTAACACTGTTCTTCAGCAGCAGTGGACCAACAAGTGGTTGACGGCACAGAAGGTGCAAAGGCATGCTGGGGGCACCCACGTTATATGAGCGCCAACGAGGCACGTCGATGTGAGCAGCCCCAACCAGCAAAACTTTCTGGGTGGTCCTGATGCCAACGGCTTACAGTTCTATGATGCAGCTCAATGGAGGGAAATATCCTCGAATATTCCATGTTTCAACCATAGGTCTTTGTCAGGAATCATCTATTAAAATAAAATATCAAAGTTAGGCACCTAACTTTGCTATTTGCTCTTAGTTTATAATTCCTGAAAACCACCTATGGTCAAAATGTAAAATTTTTTATTTTTTTATTTTTTTTAAAAACACATATTTTATTGAAATTTTTCAAGAACTAAAATAGTCAGTATTATGGTGTGCACATGAAATACAGAACCATTCAGTAAAGAAAATTTCATTGTTAAAAGTTGAAAAAACAAAAGTACTGCATAGCAGAAAATAAAAAAAAAAATTATATAATTGGGTAATTAAAATACCTACTTGCAACAAATATGACTACTAAAGAATTATAAATAGTTAAATCAAATAAAGGGTAACAAGAATTTGTACAGTCCCTCTCTCGGCATCATCAGAAGAAGTCTGCAGTTGTGAAGTTCATAAGGTACACATCCCATTTGGATCACTGCATCAGGATGTTAAGATTGTCACCATCATAGCGGAAGCACAATTTCATGTACATTTCTTCCATGATTTGAATTTCTTTCACTAAATTAATCCAGTCGCTAACCGTGGGAATGGCTGGAACCAACCACATCTCCTGGTGATGGCATTCACTGCGGCCACTACGAAGATGTGGTGTATGTAATGGTTCTGGGGGGGACTTTCCTCTTTAGGGAGTACACCAAGAAAGAAAATTTCAGAAGTATGGGGAAGCGGAACTTCCAGGATATCTGAGATGGCGCTAGCAACATCCCTCCAAAACTGACGTATTTTGGGGCTGACCAAAATATGTGAAAATGGCCTCTTCTAGCTCTACTGTGTCTCCAAGATCAGTCAGAGTCCCCAGGGGTATAGTGTCATGTGAAGGTGAGGGCTCAAAATGTCGAATAACTCTATTTTGAGCATGCATTTAATATTACCTTTTTGTTTTGTTTTCAGCCTCCACATTGACACAACACCTTGTTTAGTTTTTTTGTTGTTGTTTTTATGATCTTACATCAGCCCTATGACCTCACCATCTGTAACATCCCAACTGACCAAGCAGAACCAATCACCTGCTGCAAGATCGGTCACTTGCGATATTACAGTCAGTAAGGTCATAATATTCATGAGGTATGAAGAGGAACAGAACTAGATACGTCAGTCTTTAGGTAAAGTACTACTCTTTACATCACACCTAATGCAGTAAAAAAAAAAAAAAAAAAAACCTTCTAATGAACAAATGGAAAAACATAGAAACATAGAAATTGTCGGCAGATAAGGACTGCTAGGCCCATCCAGTCTGCCCGTAGGCCCTATTCATGTTTGTATCCACTCACCCTAAGTGATCAATGGCTTTTCATCACTCCCTTCCAGCCCAAGGTTCCTCTGTGCTTGTCCGAGGCATGTCTAAACCCTTCCATTATGCTTGCCCCCACCACGTCTTGTGGCGGTCTATTCCAAGTGTTCACCACCCCCTCTGTGCAGAAAAACTTCCTCGCGTTACCTCTTAATCCCCCCCCCCCCAATTTCATATTGTGCCCCCTCGTTCTGGTATCTTTTCTACATTGGAAAAGATCTCCCAAAAAGAAAAATATTTCAAAAATAAAGTGTAACAGCTGACTACATTTAAAAATTAATAGCATTTTCTACATTCTATTTTTGGCACCACTAGCTCTACACAAAGCATATCAGCTGAATTGTGTCTATAAATTCTGTTTTTTTTTTTCAAAATTTGCCTAGAGATGCTGGGGCAAATGCAAATTATGAAATGGGTATACAAAAATCCAGACGCTTGACTGAGTAGTTCAGAACCCTGACTTGTTTACATTAAGCAGCAACAGCTGTATTAATACACCTCAATTCACGTACTAGAATTAAAAAAAGGGCATCTGGCCAGCCAGGTGGTGCTGAGGCGCCAGATGCCTTAACTTGTGCTATGCCAGCGACCCAGGTTTGGGAACAACCTTGGGTCGCCGAGGAGCTGGCATGGGGGAGGGCAGGAGCCGGATCGAGCTGCCTACAGATGGCTGTGTCGCCCTCCTGTAGTCCTTCCGCATCCGGGTGGAGGTCCAGTGGCGGCGCAGGCATATATGGCTGACCGGTATGCCGGGGCATCCCGCAGTGCATGGTGCGCAGCCACATCAAGGACATGAGGGTGGGCGAAAAACAGATAAACACATAATTGAAAAAAAAAAAGGCATCTGAAATCTATTGGCCAAAATTACAATGGCTCAGTAAGTCTACTTTTTTATTTTCCCATATAGGTTCTTCTAGTACACCTTGTGTCATGGGGTGCAGGTCATTTCTGTCCCAATCCCCCCTGTGCCAGCAACCGTCTCCCACAGGGACTCGCCTGACGGCTGGAGATTCTCCCCCAAATTCCCCCTTGTGGCAGGGTTGAAGGGAGGAGGGATGTCCTCCTCCCCATCCTCCTCAAGACAATCCAGGGCAGACCAATGGCAGTTCCCTGGTGACAGCACGGACTCAGGGACAGGTGGGCAGGAGCCCCCCTCCGATGCCTTTTTCCTCCTTTTCTGTCCTGCCCCCCCCCCACAGGCTGTCAATGAGTGTCTGTGGAGACACACGTGTGACGCTCCTACAGCACCCAGTAACGTGCTGCCCGAGCTGCCCTACCACCAGGTCTTCTCCTGGTGGCAGTTGTGAGCCCTACCAACATCACTCCCCTCCCTAGGAGAGGACAGCAGTCCCTCGCACACACAATGCTCTCCCACCCCAGCCTACCCCCAGCAACCCAAATCCGTTCTCAAACCCGGGCTGCTGGCATGGCTCAAGGTAAGGCGTCCGTGCTTCAACCCCCCCCATGCCATTGGGCCAGCTATGTTTAAATAATTTAATTCAAATTTGAATTTTACGCCACTATGATTCTGTTAGAGATATTTTCGCCATACTTTGGTGGTATGCTCCCCAAGCTCACACCCTGACTAACCACATAATCCATGAACTTTATACACCTTCTACATTTTTTTCTGGAATTTATTACTTGTATCTTGCTATTATTGTTCCTGTACATTCTCCCATTGCTGTCACTTTGTTACTGACGTTTCACTCCCTGCTGTATCCTCCTCCCCTGGGCTGCACCTGGAAATAGGCTCCAGCTCAATGCGACTACCCTGGTCACCAACAGTTTAAATAAATAACATGTCTTTTGTGCGTCCAGCTGATGCCTTGCGGCATTCTTCTCGCTCTGCTCTGGCCAGGGGACACCACGTGTTTTTGTGCACTTACGAGGAAGTAACTGCTATAGTTATTTACAGTGCTTCCCAGTACAAAGGAGGGGCTTCTCTCTCTGCACTTTGATCCCAATCAGATAAGACTGCCAACTCAGCCCACAGACAATAGGGAACAACAGTTAATGCGGAATGGATCAGCAACTGAACAGAGACAGAAATACAAAACAGTTGTCTTACGGAGTGGATCTACATCAAATGATGACCTCTCAGTTTTCAAAAATCGATCTGTGTCTTTGGTTCATACTGGACAAACACACTCTGGCTCGTGTTGAATTATTAAAATTGATGACTAGTTTATCACACCATGTAGGAAAGGCAAACCCACAGAAAAGAAAACTGACCACCTCCATCCCATTATAGCTCACAGCCTACCCAAGTACAACATGTAGTGATGCCAGTTTCGACAGGGCAGGAAGATAACTCTAATTCCCACCCTCATAGCAAAAAAAATTTTATATATATATACTGTGTATATATATATATATATATATATATATATATATATATATATATATATATATATATATTTTCCACCACCACTACAGTTCTCTTATCCATGGTCAAGTGGGTGAGCATATTTTTTTCTCTCATGTTACTGTTCTTCAGCAGAAGTAGCTGTTCCGCTTGCCCTTGACAAGCCATCTACTTAACAAAGGTGGCATGAACACTTTATAATGGCAGAAGCACGTTTGCCGTGGACATGCACAAAACAGAATCTGGCACCGGTCGGAGCTTGAAAAGGTTTTCTGGCCAGTGGGATTTGTCCACCTATGTCTTTTCTCCCTCTTCCAAACATGAATCGCAACCCAGTTACTGGATATAGTCATGCACAACTGTGGATTTTAGTGATAAAAACTGGCATCCAAGAAAGGGAGATTCGCCTTATACTGTACATGAGGCCAACCTATCTATGTGGTTTACACACACACTAAAAAAAAAAAAAAAAAAACATATTTAGGTTTTCACTTTGGACAGGAAAACTGTAGTTTTTCTAAATCTGACAATGTAAAAAGAGGTCAACTTAAGAGACAGACGAGAAGCTTATACAGTACTTTACATGGTATTTTAATCACTTGGCCCTTTAAAAGTTAGCTTGTTAAGGGCCGACTTATTTCCTCCATCATACAGGATGTCCCCCTTTAGTCCACTTGTGGACCTCTCACTGTATTCATGATGTGCAGATTTGTGGGGTTGGAAAGCAGTCTTTATTCTTGAACCGGAAGCCAATTTCTGGGCCAAGTGTTTTTTTTTTTTGGCTAATCGCATTTTTCAACATGTAGGCTCCATCGCAGATGACAGCAGAGCCAAATGCCCAGATACTGGCAGGCAGTAGTAAGCTGGAGCTCATGGTCGTCTAGGAAAGAAATAGCTAGCTGTTTATTGCTGCACACGAGTTTGGCCCGAGATCCCAAAACCATTATTTGTTTTATTTCTGTGGTAAGCATCAGCTCATTCAGTAGAAAGGAGGCTTGGACATTGCTGAATCTTTTTGGGAGTTTTATTGCTGAACCAGATTACCAGTTAGTATTCGAGGGAAGAAAACTGTCCAAATTGTGATGAGGTATGGTTCTATTTTTTGGCTAGTTAGATTTGTGATTATTGTCCAAGGTGCTACTAAAACATTATCATCTCCAACCACTCCCCATGCTAAGTGCAGCGCTATGTTTTAGCCAGTTTGATTTCTGATTAATAGCCAGAGTGGGTACTTCAAGTGCATGAAAAGAAAAACACCACACAGCATTGCTTAAAGACCCCAACCCCCCAAATTTGGTAAACAGAGATTTCTGACTGGTGGTCCATGCCCAGCCTTGCTGACTTGGCACCCCCACCCAGTCCAGCCCATCTACTTGCCACTTTATTACCCTGCCAGCCCTGCTTACTTGGCATCTACCCCCAACCCTACTGACTTGGCATTTAACCTCCCCTGTTGACTTAGCACTTTATCCCCTCCAGCCCTGATGACTTAGAATTTTATTCCTCCCACCCCTATCCCCCACCCAGGCCTGTTATCTTGCCACTTTACTCCCCCACGCTGCCGAGTTAGCACTTCAACTCCCCACCCACACACGCCCTGTTGAGTTGCCACTTTATCCCTCCCTCCACCACCCTGGTTGATTTGGCACTTTAACCCCTCACCCAAAAGTCCCTTTAGTACCCCACCTGTCCTGCTGACTTGGAACTAACCCCCCTTGATTTTCGTACTTTACCCCTACCCAACCCTGCTGACTTGGCACTTTATCCCCCGCTTTGGTTGGCACTTCCCTCTTATCCAAAGTCAGTATTACCCCCAGTACTGCTGACCTGGCACTTCATCCCCGACCCCGTTGATTTGGCACTTTCCCCTGCTGATTTCGGCAGTTTGCCCCCTTGGATTTGGCACGTTATCACCCCCTTACCCAAAAGATGAGGCTGTAGCCGATGAGCAGGCTCTTGAGGCAAGTGATCACCGGTTTGGTCTGCAGCCGGCGGGAAGGCGAGGGCATGGCGCTGTTGGCTGTGAGCTACTACCTCGGAAGACACCCGTACCACTATTACCGATCCCCACAACTTGTCTCGCTCTTACTTTCTGGCAACTTGTTGCCGAACTTTTTTCGCTACCCGGAAGTCGCTGTGGCAATGTGTGACGTCAGCGACAAGTACTTCCGCCCCGCTGCTATGGGGACCGCTATGGTTTCATTGCTATGAACTGATCTGTGAAGACCTTTGGAAGCGCTTGCAACAGACCTTCCTCTATACAAATGCAGAATACTTACGGGGAAGGGGGCATGTGCTGTCCCACACAATGCGCGTGACGGCCCTAAATGGGGTTCCCATCTCTACCTACTTTATTACTACCCATAGTACCCAGTGTATATTCTCTAGTGATTTCCTTGGTGAACAGAAATTTATAAGATCTTGATTACTATGTGGAAATGGGGGGACCAGCCTGGAAGAGCTGGTTCCAGGAGAAAAAAACGTATTTAATCTTTGTTAACCAGGTAAAGCCCACTAGGCATAAGTGCCTGTTTTCAGGGGCGACCCGGGAGTTTTGGGCTGGTTAAGTGACTTGCCCAGAATCACACCGCTAGCAAGTTGAGGTTGTGGAAACCAAATCCAGGTCCACTGGATTTACCAACCTCATTCACAGTGCATTGCTCAAACCTCTACGCTATACTGCCAGCCAAATAAAAAGACTCAGTTGCAGAAGCAAAAATGTGGACTGATTTCTCCTATGTAAAATAGAAACATAATGATCACAGGAAAGACCATGGGTCCATCTACTTTGCCATTATCTACCCTGGGAGTTGTCCATGCAGGGTATCATAACTGACTAAAGAAAGTATAAAAAAAAAAGCAAACTATAATGGGGAAACGTATCCCCAGACCCCTGTGAAGTGTGTTCAATCCTACATCAAGTGAATTTGTTTCATTGTCGGAACTGCTTGATGCAACTTGCTCATAAAAACAGTGAAATAAACCATTGCCGTCTGCAAAAAAGAAAATAAATGGAGCCAGGTACGATCCCCAGCCAGCTAGGTCTTCTATAAAGAGGTGGATAGGTTCCATTACAGAGAAACAAGTGTGCATGTGGCATGTGTGCATGCTGCACACTTGTATTTCTGTAAGGGTTCCATTCTGAACCCAGTAGTGTGAACAACTAGAAGATTGTGATAGGATTGCAAAAACCTGAATGGTTCCTGAACCAGAATGTGCCTAGAACCAGGTGTCTTAAATGGGTATAGTACTAAAACACTGAAACCAGACAGAATGCAGGTTCCATACCTATTCCAGACCCAAAATGTACCCCTATCTAGGGTTCTGGAGGCAGAGTCTGTGTGGTTCTCGATGTATTCCTGTACCCTGGTTCCAGATGCATGTTCGGTTAGGAACAGGAATGGTTACAGAACCTGCATTCTGTTGTTTTCTCACATTCTAGAACTATTCCTGTTCTAGATGCACAGTTCCGGGCCATTCCAGTGTTTACTCATGCCCAGTCTTACGCCGTCTAACCAGGACATTCCTGGCTTAGGTTACTGCTTCCCAACAAAAAAAAAACAACAAACATGTCTTGATCTAAGACCAGAAAAAAAATGTTTACTTTCATTAAAAATGTCATCCTAGCAAGTGAAACATGAATGACCAAGTGGATTATTTAATGAAAATCATTGTGAATAAATAAGTAAAATAAGGAGTGAATGCTTTCACTGTTGTGAGACACAACAGTTGTTGGAGTGGGGAAAATCCTGATCTTCAAGGAATCGATCTTAACAATTGATTCTTACTAATGGGTCTGGGAGTCAGAGATATTAGGATCCATGGGAACAAATTTTATTTGCTGGGAGAGTCAACGTCAGCTGTTGACGGCACCTGCGCACCTTGCGTGGTGCCTCAAAAGCCATCCAATAACTGTCATCCGTGCCCTTGCGCACCTCAGTTCTGTTCTTCCTGCCATTGAGTGCACATTGTGAGAGCAACGGCGCCTCAGTTTGACCGTCATTGCCAAAATTCTTCTGCGTCACTACCGAATGTCTTCCATCTGCGGTGCCGTCCTTGTTTCTTTATTACTGTTTGTGACATTGAAATCCAGAAAACTGAAAAAGGGGGCAAAGAAGGTGAAGAAAGACCACTGGCCTGCTGTGCTGTCATGCATCATTTCCACTATGAGAAACCCATTTGTGACAATGTATTGACATCAACAGTACTGGACTCACCTTAGCTTGCCTCGCAACATGGATGTGTGCAATGCCTGCTTTTCCACTGACTGCTGTATGTTAGAGATCTGTACAGTTAAGTGGGGTCTCCTGATCCCCACCTTCGGAGGCAGGCATCACGCACATGAAGCCAAGGCATGGTCTCTGGGCCCTTCCTCTGGGCTTCTTACCAGCATTTCTCATGTTGAGGAAGCACATGGTCCTCCTTGACCTCTCTGATTTATAGGAGGCCCTGGAGGGTGGGTCTGATGGACAGCTGGCTCCTTCTGAGCAGCCAGCTGCACACATTCCCCAGTCTGACTGCCCTGAGCAACATACACCCCCAGTGGTGAGGCCAAAGCTATATGCTTGGACTACACCAATGGACACCTTGATGTTGCACCCTGGTACCACGTTAGCTCTCGACACTGTTCGCGGTGTCGGTGACCAAGTTGGTGCCGACCATGATGTCGGGTCCCATCCTGACATTGTTCACAGTATCTGGAGAAGGACTGGCACTGAGGCTGTGTGGTATCTAGTTGCTGAGCTGGAGGTATTGATGTCTCCCCTTAGCAGCCCTTGTGGCTCTGGGGGTTGGGGTCAGTGCCACCCCTTGTGACAGGCATGGCACTGGCCATGGAGTTGGTCCTAGCCCCAGTACTGGGCATGGTGACAGTGCCACCCCTAGGTCCGTATCCTAGCCCAGTACTGCTCACAGCACCTAGACTGCTCCTGATGCCACTGTTAGTGTCCGGGTGGGGATTGGCCAGAGGTTGGCATCAAACTGAGGGCGGTGCCAGCCGCAGCACCAGAGGGGAACTCACTTCTAGGCCAGTCTTTGGGCTGGTGATGGAGTAGGCACCATCTTGGGCCTGGGGGGATGGCTCAAGATGGAGTTCTCTCCAGACCCATCTGGTGACCCCACCACCAGTGAGGACTGGAGCTGCTCTGAGGGGATTGTATGGCTCCACTCTCCTCACCTGGGGGTCTTCCTCCATGGGCACTGACCTGGTTATTATTCTTTTGTTAGTCGACCTTGTTCAGGCAGTCTGGGCGAGGTCCCACGAGCATCCTCACAGCCCAGGTATAGGCCCTGGAGCCCCTGGCTTCTGCTTCGGCCTGTAGTACCTCTGCCAGAACTACCAGAGATCATGGGATCTCTGGGGCCGATCACCTGGAGTCAACATGGAAGGACAGCTGGTGCCTTGTACCAGTACCATAGGCATACCAACTGGGTTCAATTTCAACCTGGCCCCCAGGTACCACACCCTTCCATATCCAGTGCCGCCTCTCCATCAGCAGCATCCTTGGAGGGCATGGAATCATCCCATCACATGTCCTCAGCCTCTGAGTACTCCTTGTACCAGAGATTCTTGGCGAACATGTTGTAGGCACTGTACTGTGTCCTTGCAGCTGGGACGCCTAGTAGATTTCATGATGCAAACTCTGTCATCCCTCCCTGTCCTAGAGCCTTTGAGAAGTGTTTAAGGGCAGTCTGGAGACATCCCTTCTCAAGCCTTCCAGCCCCAAGGGATGTCCAGCTACAGTACTGTGCACTCTTGGGCTCTATAGGAGCAGTTCCTCACCCACCTCGGTGATTGAGGTCATGCAGACCCTGATATGGCCTCAACGCCTGCTGCATGACCGACCTCTTGAAGCTGACCATGCTCAGGAAGATGCTTTAGGCAGGAAGGTATTTACGTCAACTCGCACCATAATGTGCATCACTGCACATCAGGCAGCTTAGAACCAGGACCTCTGGGTGCAGCTAGGTCTGATCCTAGCTGCCATGCCACACACAGAGTTAGTCCAGCAAGCCACTAGCCCGGCGAAAGATATTTAACTCCCAGTTTCGGAGGGGATCATGTCTTCTCCCGCAGGGTCAGGCAGGAGCTATCAGGATGCCCTCCTGCTAATCTGTCTAACTCCGACTGGTCTCTGACTCACCTGACCCATGAGGAACCCCTGTCTCAAGTGTTCTCCCTCATGCAGAGGCCTGAGGGTAATCTTACCTGCAAGGTGAGCCAGATTCTCCCTTTTTTGGAAAACTTGGTACTCTGAACCCATTAGTATGAATAAATGGTGAAAACTGATTCTTGGAAGATATGAAAATTACATGCCACAATTGTTGATCTTCCAGAGTATCTTCATCATGGATTCAGATACCCGCCCACCATGCCATGCTCAGCTAAGAACCATTACCTCTGGCAACTTACCCTGTGGGCACTGGCAGCATATTTATCTGCACTATATCTTGTTGTTTTAAAAAAAAACGGTTGAACACTCTGGTGCCAAACCCGACACCCCCAGAAAAAAGGGAGTGAGGGTTCCCTTGTTGCCCTCCTACTACCAAAAAAAAAAGCTTGTGTTTTTTTCTGTGGAGTGAGTAGGTGGCTTCTTCCCTACATTTTTTTCAGTATTCTCTTTCTTCCTGCCCAGAGTATATCTACTCTTGGGTATATCCCTGTTAGTTGCTATATGCAACATGTGCTCTGGACACTATCCAGTCTAACTCCACTGAGCAGATGCGCTGTCTGTGGAGAGGTGCAGTGCACTTTGCTTTGGACCTATGTACTATCTTCACACAATCTACATCACTGTGGTTGCAGAGAGATGCAGGGCATGTTCTTCTACCCATGCTGGAATTTTTGGTTGGTATCCCTTGTTGCTTTTCTCTGTGCCTTTAACTTTTGTCCGCTCTGCCTGGAGCATTCTAGAGGAGATAACCACATCTTGGCTTCCTAGGATTGCTAGTCCTGCAAGTCCTGTACTCCTCATCCCTACTTTTCTCTGATCTGTCATGGAGAAAAGAGGGTTATGGGTTTACTCTTGAGTTAACTCAAGTTCTGTCTGGTAGCATGGAGCTATTCTGTTTTTTTGGAAGTCCAGATGTAATTGTTCTATTTTGACACAATTGCCATCTCATTTGCAAGGGGGTCCTGATTTGGACTTCCCCTTTTATTACTTCTGCCAGAACCATCTGCTTAGGGATGCTGCCATGTCTCTTTACCTGAAGAAGGACCTGTGGGTTCCTGAAAGTTGTGCACTATACCACCTCTGTACAAGACATATTGGTCCAAAAAAGATATCAAGCTAGCCATCAACTCCTGTTTTCCAAAAAACAGTATGGCTAAAATCTCTTTCTACTACTGTGACAGGGTTGAATAGGACCCTGTCCCAGTTGTTATGGAGAGTGTGAATGCAGGAACCCCACTAATTAAGCGACTGCTTTAATTTTACTGTAGGACTGGTAAAAATTACTAAAAAAAATGGCTTTAAAAATAGCCCCCATAGATTTGAATGGGGCTCGCCCCCATGCTTTCCCGGGCCACACATCACAGTTTCAGAGAGCACGAGGGCAGAGCAGGGGCACCAAGAAGCTGGAAGGGATCGGCTGGCTGAGGGTTCGGTGCCAGTTATGATCCCTTCCCCCGGTAAAATTACGAACTTTTAAATTAAAATTTTTGCAGGGGTGAGCTCAGGATGATATAAGATATTGGGCTATGAAGCCCAATATCTTATATCAGAAACTTCCTTTAAACTCTAAGTCTGATAACTCTGGTGGGGGTTGTCACAAACCCACTCAGTAGGTCAGCCCTTTACTCCCAAAGTGCCAACTTCCAAGCGCAGTCTAGTGAACAGTTAACAGAAACAGGATAACCCTCCTGTCTGTTTTGTGGGTTTGAATCAACCTTTGGTCTCAGTTCTGGAGGGATTCAAACTGTGAACCTCTTGCTAGCATACCCAATGCACAGGTTCAGATAATTCTGTCTTCAGGGGGCCAGATATCTTTGCCTACGGGCACCTAACCAGGTGTACAAAATGAACCCTTAAAACTCTAATAAAGACCTCAGATTAATCTTACCTTTTTCCAGTTTGGTATCACCATTCAAGCTTATGCACAGTGTCTGCTTTAACCATATATATTTCACTTGTTAAAGAAAGAAATTCAAAGACAGACCAAGTAGGCTCTAAAAATAGAGTTTTACTAAAATAGATAAAAGTATGTAAAACATAAAAATACAGAACCATAAATCACAAGAACCATACAATCTTTTAAAAGAACAAGGTTTTAACAGTGCAATTCCTACTATAATGTTTAGATTTGTCTCTCTCTTTCTAAATACCTGCTTAAAGTGCTCAAAGATGTTTCTTTGTCAAAGTGTAGATAAAAGAGTTTCTGAAGGAAAAAAGAAGACTGTTTAAAAAAACTGTCTTTGACATCCCCTTTGTGCGAGGTCACCTAGCTCCTCCTCTGTTTATTAAAAATCATACACCCAGGAAGTTTTATCATTTTAGAAGGAAAGTTAATTAAAGTTATATCAGCAGAAACTCCTTTCCCCATGTGACTTCCCCAATCAAGTCTGTAAATTTCCTTTCATCTATGAGCAGTATCCCCTCTCACACAGACATCAAAGCATTATGATCTCGCACCAGTGTGCTAAACCTGGTTTCCTCCTTGAAACATCATAAAAGGGATACTGATTTCCCTCTTAGCAGTTAAAGCTATATTTAACATAGAAAAAAACAGGAGATTCTTTTTTTTTTATGTGATCTATTTTTCCGCCCCGTGCTCGCTGGTCCTTCACTCCTTCGGGCTCTTGCCAAGTTCCTCCTAACCTCTTCTGTCCTTGCCTGGCCCTCCTCTGACTCCCCAGATTGCAGCCAACCCCCAGAATATCCCAGTGTATCCCTTCACCAGGCAGGTCCCTCTCCTCCGAGGGGGAAGGCACCGGGGGGGGAGGATAGCCCCAGTGCTCACTTCTAGGGCCTGGGGATGCTGCTGGGGAACAGGAGGTGCCAGGAAGGCACTGGAGGCCCTCAGGAACAGAGAGCCATCATCCGGAGGCCTGCAAGTGATTTTCCTGGCTTTCTTGAGGAAAGTCTGGACGTCAAGGTGAGAGCCGACGTCTGTCACGCACCACCCTAATGACCCCGACATGCTGCTCTACCACTGGCCTCTGCCAGTGGTCACTTCAGCACCGGGTCATGACCCCTACCCTCCCTGGAGACAGCGAGCAGTCATGGGACGCTCTAGCTGCCTCCCCGTGGCCATCCCTTCAGTGCCCCGAGCTCATTCCTGAACCCGGGTTGCTGGCATCGCATGTGGAAATCCAACCACTGCGCCGACGGGCCGGCTTAAAACAGGAGATTCTTGATTAAGGCCTGTTCTAGTCTGTAATTAGCTTCTGGCCTTCCAGATAACACCTTGTATCTAAAACCTGTGTGTGTGTGTGTGTCATTTTACATGCTGCCTCAGCATCTCTCATGAGAGATAGTCCATAACACATTTTTATATTACAAAAAAATCATAGTGTACTCAGAACTGGCTGTCCACATGTCACAATCCCTGCTAAAATTACGAACTTTTGAATTAAAATTTTTGCAGGGGTGAGCTCAGGACGATATAAGATATTAGGCTATGAAGCCCAATACCTTGTATTGGAAACTTCATTTAAACTCCAAGTCTGATAAGAACTCTGGTGGGGGTAACAAATCTGTGCCCAAAGATGTTATTTGCTATAACTGTAATAAGCCAGATCATATTGCAAGAAATTGCCGTAAGAAGAGTGACACTGGAACAGATTTCTCCTTAGCAAATTGGGGCAAGTACTTAACAGATGTGAAGGTGCAGGATAAGACTGTAAAGGGACTCACTGATTCGGGAAGCAGACAGACCCTAGTGCATGTTGAAGTGCTGGGAAAACACTGTGCAAAAGGACCAGGTACTGGTGTCATTTACATCCATGGGGACACTTAATACTATCCCACCACCCAACTGACTCTGACCATTAAGGGTGTGTCACACCAAATAAAAGTGGGGGTAGTACCTAAGTTACCTGTACCCATGATTATTGAAAATGACTGTCTAGGATTTACTGAGTTAATCTCAGAGGAACGGAACCCTGCAGTTTCAGCAACAGTGGTAACGAGCTTAGGCAAAGAACATCTCAAATGGTGGGGACACTTTTCCTTTCAGTGATTTTGATTCAGACTTGTTTGAGCACAGCTCCAAGATCCGGAAATTCAGGAAAGAAAGACGATGCCTAAAGAAACTGTGGCAAAAAATGACTGATGGACATAAGGGGTTAACATATGAAATGCTGAAACTAAACTGATCACTGATTGTGAGTTTCTTTCAGAGTAAGCTAATGATGTTTCTCTCCAGGGTTATTTTAAGCAGCTGTGGGTGAAACCAAAACAGGGTGAATCAATCTTTAAAAAATGTAATGGGTTACTGTACAGAGTTTGGGTTAAACCTCAGACAAAGGACCAGACAGAACAATTGGTTTTACCACAGAAGTATAGAAAAGTGTTATAATTACCGGCTCTGCCTTTTCCCCATAGGGAAACCGTGGCGTAATTTGCCGTTATAAAGGAGCGTTTATAACGGCAAACACGTGCATGGCTTCCCTTGGTTTTCGATCGCCCGCTTAGTTTGTCCCTCGCTTACTTGCCTCTCGCCGATTTCATCTTTCACGAACTCAGCCTCCACGCCATAGGAATTTGGCAGTGGGTAAGTTCTTTTTAAAGTGGTATTTTTCCGAATAGAGAGGGCACCAGAAGAGCTGAAAACAAAAAAAATCTGCCATGCTACTGACAAAAAGCGGACCAGAGCGTGGCAGCACCAGAACTACTCGAGGAACATCCTGTATTTTATATAATTGCCGAGGCAAAAGGCGAGACCAACAATTATATAAAATAAAAAATGGGTTGGGGGTGTCAAACTCAATTTTTACACACACCCTCGTTGTGGGATGCTTTTCACAAACCCCTCGGGGTTTATGTAGCATCCCACAACTCGGGTGTGTGTAAAATCTCCTTACACACCCCGATCCATACTTTATTCTATATGTTATAGATAGCACATGATAGTCCTATGGCTGGTCACTCAGGGAGGGATTGCACCCAGGCCAGATTGCTGTTTTTACTGACCTGGAATGCATGAAGATGTTGCTTTAATTCCTGTGCCGAGTGTCAGAAAGTAGCCCCAGTCACTAGAAAAGACAAGGTGCCCCTACCCTTGATAGATGTGCCTTTTGAGAGAATTACAATGGATGTGGTTGGCCCTTTAGACAAAAGTAAAAAGGGTAATAGATTTATCCTGGTAGTATGCGACTAAGCTACTCAATACCCAGAAGCAGTTCCAATCTGTACTGTCACAGCTTCAAAAGTGGCAGCAGAGCTTGCAAAAATTTTCAGCAGAGTGAGTATACCTAAAGAAATTATTATTGATCAGGGTAGTAATTTTGGTGCTGCATTACTTAAGGAACTGTACAGACTACTAGGTACAGTATCACTGCCATAAGAACCTCCCCATATCACCCTCAGACAGACTGTCTTGTTGAGTGTTTTAACCAAACCCTAAAACACATGTTTAAAAGGTTTGTAAAAGGGGAAGGAAAAGATTGGGACCAATACTTGCCTTACCTACTTTTTGCTTACAGAGAAGTGCCACAGACATCAACAGGATTTTCACCATTTTAAATGCTGTATGGTAGGCAGCCAAGAGAGCCACTGGATGTGATAAAAGAAATGTGGGAAGATAACCCCACTCAGAAACAATCTATAACATCTTATATGTGTGCCCTAAGACAGAAGCTGGCAAAATATGTTGAAATTGCCCATGGTAATCAGGAAGAAGCCCCAAACCAGCAGAAAGTGTATTATGACCATGGGGTAAAAGAAAACGTTTTTGAGCCAGGTGAAAAAGTTTTGCTACAATTACCCACGGCAGAAAGTAAACTGTTAATGAAGTGGCAAGGGCCTTATAGTGTGCTTAGATGTACTGACACCGTTAGCTATGAGATTGAAACCCCTGACAGGAAAAATCCTACTAAGATATACCATGCTAACCTCCTCAAGAAATGGGTTGAAAAAATGCCAAAAGCTGCTTTGCTAGTTTTACCAGAAACTGATAAAGAAGATATTGATGTAGCTAATGATAGACTGGAACAAACTATAACTGCTGATGCTGTAAAGGTGAATGTTTCCTTAAACCCCGAACAAACCACAGAAATTCGTAACTTGCTAAAGACATTTAACAGTACTTTTACCACAGTACCAGGCCAAGCAAAAGGGGTCAAGCATGTAATAGTGCCAAGGAATGCTCGCCCTATTAGGCAAAAGACATACAGGTTACCAGAGCAGTTAAGAGCCGACGTGGTTAAGGAAATACAAAAACTGAAAGAATTGGGTATCATAGAAGAGTCAGAGTGCTTGGTCATCTCCAATGGAAATTGTAAACAAAAAAGAAGGGGTTGTTAGAATCTGCCTTGATTTTAGGAAACTTAGTCAAGTGTCAGAATTTGACAGTTATCCTATGCCCAGAATAGATGATTTGGTGGACAGACTGGGGAGTGTAAAATATATCAGTACCCCTCGATCTCACCAAGGGTTACTGGCAAATTAATTTAGCTACAGAATCCAGAGACCAAGCTGTATTTGCCACTCCTGTTGGAGTCTATCAGTTCACCACCATGCCATTTGGTCTACATGGTTTACCAGCTACATTCCAGCGGTACATGGATGTAATTTTATCACCTCACACTGGTTATTGTGCTGTGTACCTGGATAGTGTTGTGGTGAACAGTCCAGACTGGAAAAGCCACCTGGAACACCTATGAGCAGTTATCCAAGCTATCAAAAATGCAGGTCTGACTATTAATCCTACCAAATGTGCAGTGGCCATGCAGGAAACCAGATATTTTGGCTATGTGTTGGGGAAATGGAGAAGCTAAAGAGCCACTGACGCCTCAAGAAGAACTTTGACGAACATATTTGAACTCAGAGCAGCTTATATTTCTCATTAGTTCTTTATTTCTTATCTCCATTATTTACTACTGAGTTCAGATGCATGAAAATAGAAAAGTTGTTCCCTGATGGCTAATCAGCTCCTATTGCTTCATCCCAACTGATTTCATAATACGGTGCTTGTGACATCACAGTTATTCCCATAGCAACAGACTGTGATGTCACAACAGATCTTTATGATGTCTAGTAGAGATCAATTATAGAGGCAGGTGAGCTCTAAGGGATGAAGATCCTTATTTTGTGGGAATTTCTTCAGTAACAAATAATGAAGAGGAGAACTCTATAGAACATGTGTGAAATACAAACTGAATTGTGTCCAGCAATTATGTTTTCCAAAGTTTTTTCCAAAGCGTCAGTTTTAAAATAGAAGCTGTAGCTAACAGCCCTGTTCCTAAAATAAAGAAACATGTCAGGTCATTTTTAGGGCTGGCTGGTTATTATCAAAGATTTGTTCCCAACTTTGCTGAGTTAGCTACTCCCCTCACTGAACTCACAAAGAAAAGGTTCCCGAATAATGTGAAATGGACCCCAGAGTGTAATGAAGCTTTTCAAGCCATTAGGGCTGCATTATGTTCAGCCCCTGTTTTAAGAAGCCCAGATTTTGAGAAACCATTTTTGTTACAAACAGATGCATCAGAGGTAGGCCTATGTACAGTCCTGAGTCAAAATATAGATGGGACAGAACATCCTATTCTGTACAGAAGTAGGAAGTTGCATTACAGAGAGAAAAGGTGCTCCACCATTGAAAAGGAATGTCTAGCAGCAAAGTGGACCATGTAGTCCCTTATGTTTTATTTGCTAGGAACTACTTTGTACTTATAACAGATCACAATCCTCTCTGTTGGCTTAAACAAATGAAAGATACAAATTCCAGAATCACAAGGAGGTACCTGGCACTATAGCCATTTAAATTCAAGGTGATACACAAATCTGGTACAGAGAATAGCAATGCTGATTTTCTGTCATGATATGGATCAGGAATAGAGAGTTCAGAAGATTGAAAAACAAATGTATGAGTTTAAGCTTTACTGTTTGCTATACTGTTACAGAAAAAAGGATGCTGCGTGTGCTTAATTGTGCTTGCGCACAGATGTTCTTTGAAGTTTATTTTTTATGTTACTGCTAGTACTAATAAACACTTTTTGCAAATTCTACAACTGCTCCTGGTTTTTCCTATGCTTCATGACCTCTGCCTCGATGACAACTACCTATCGCTATCCACATTCTGTTTTGCTAGTGGTAAAAGGCTTTGGCTCTTTTTAAACCCACTATTCGTGTACCTCTTGGTAGGCCTAACCCTTAGGCTCTAAGTTGGCAGTTGGATTTTATTTGGTTGTTTATTTTATTTTATTTCTCTTTACTGTCTTTCTCTTCCATCAAACAGAACTGTGATGCATGAGGGAACCCATAATAGTTACTGGCTGGTGCATGGCATCACGTGAGGTGCACTTGTGCCATCAGTAGCTGACATTGGCTCCCTCCCTGCAAAAACATTTGCTTCCTTGGGGTCCTAGTTCCTCCGGCTCCAGACCCATTAGTATGAATCAATGTTGAAGATATTCTGGATAGATATTCCCTGGCTTGGTCTTGGGAGGAAGGGGAGTACTCAGCAACAGTTGTACTTGAACGGGTTCCAGGGCGGGCCATGGCACTGGGGGCACCAGAGACTCGGCAGTCCCACACACAAGTTGTCCACAAATGGCATAAGAGTCAAGCAGTAGGTTTATTTTCCTGACACAAAGAATCTGACAGAAAAATAGTTGCCCACTGGTGCTGCTGGTGCAGTGACAACAGGTGCACAAAGTCCAGTTTTTTGTTATAGTAATTTGCACAGTAACAGGTATGAACCCACCCCCTTTTACTCGGGGGCACAACTACTTTTGACTGGCCTTTCCCAGGGGTGAACAACATCCGGGCATCCCCTATTACCACTGTATCCATTCTATGTAAGATCTTGCACTGCCTGTCCCAGGTTATGCACTTGGGGCTCATCCCTGGACAGAGGGGCATCTCTTTTCCTAATAGCACTAAGCAATTTACATGAAACTTGTACCAAAAACTACAGGAGATCTTGCTCCTCCTGTGCCAGATCAGGTGCTTGGGGTTCATCCCTGGACAGAGGGGGAATCTCTTTACTGTTTTCCTTTCCAACCTTCAAATCCATACTGAGGAGGCGTCACCTATGTCTGAGGCAGTCCTCCCTCAGTGTCTGAAATGTTCCACAGGAATTCCCTTAGCTCAGAGGGCAATTCCACTTTTCTCACACTGGTCAATACTTTACTTCACTTTCCCAAAATATTTGAAGAATTCATCCGTAATTTAAAGATCTAAACATGAAACAACGTTGGGAGTTATTTAAATCAGTCATAGAAGAACTAGAACAATTATACATTCCAATTAAGAAAATCCATAATAAAAAGAGCAAAATACCTCCATGGTTAAGAAATGCTATTAAGCTACAAATCTATGAAAAAGAAAAGGCATTTAAAAATATGAAAGTACAACAGAGTCAATCAAACTACACCCTGTATAAACATGAACTGAAAGTAACCAAACAATTAATTAGTAAAGAAAGATGAAAAATTTAATTTAAATTAGTAGTCACTAAAAATGCCAAAGTACTCTATTCCTATATTAATAAAAACAAAAACCAGATGCACAACATTGAACAGTTAAGCAACAATGGGAAAGACATAAACAATCAGGAAATGGCAAATAAATTTAATTCATTCTTTGGGTCCGTGTTTAATGAGGAGGAAAGTATTATCCTTAAAAACATTGAACTACCTTTAGTTAAAGAGATCAGTGAGGACGAGGTGTTAAAAGCCTTAAAACTAATCAAACAAAACAAGGCCCTTGGACCAGATGGTATAAATCCAAATCTTCTGACAAATATTACGCAATCAATCTGTAGCCCCCTTAAACTTATGATTAATGCTTCTCTGCAGCATGGGGAAATACCTACAGAATGGAAATTAGCAGTAGTCACTCCCATTCATAAAAAAGGGAGCAAAAGGGAAGTCAGTAACTACCACCCCATAAGTTTGACTTCGGTTATATGCAAAATAATGGAATGTATTCTAAAAAATAGAATAGATTTAGAACTGGAAAACAAAGGATTAAAAGGCTTTAACCAGCTTGGTTTTACATAGAAACATAGAGGTTGACGGAAGATAAGGACCACAAGGCCCATCCAGTCTGCCCATTTCTTTTTCTACCTTATAAATGTGCCATCGGCCTTTGCTCTGTCAGTGGCCTATCTATTGATACTCATCTGTATTGCTCCCTTATGCCTATCCCATGCCTGTTTGAAGCCCTGCACTGTATTCATAGCCATTACTTCCTGAGGTAGGTTGTTCCATGCATCCACCACTCTTTCTGTGAAAAAGAATTCCCTCACATTCTCCCTTAATCAGCCTCCCTCTAATCTCATGCTGTGTCTTCTTGTCCTGCTATTTTTCTTATATTTAAAAATGTTAAACTCTTTCACCTTGTTAATGCCCTTAAGGCATTTGAATGTTTCGATCATATCACCTCTCTCCCTCCTTTGCTCAAGGGTATACATATTGAGCTCCGTTAATCTGTCCTCATATGTCTTCTGATGCAGTCCCTGCACCATTTTGGGTGCCTTTCTCTGGACTGCCTCAATTTGGTTAATGTCCTTGTGAAGGTGTGGCCTCCAGTACTGCATGCAGTACTCCAGATGGGGCCTAACCAGTGTCTTGTAAAGAGGGATTATTACCTCCCTCTTCCGACTTGTGATACCCCTACTAATATACCCTAACATCCCCCTGGCCTTACCTACTGCTTTAGAGGTCTGCTTGGATGATTTCAGGTCATCGGTGATGATGATGATGCCCAAGTCTCTTTCTTCCTTTGTGACTGCCAGCAACTCCCCTCCCAGCCTATAGGTGGCTTCAGGGTTTCTCTTCCCTATGTGCATGATCTTGCACTTCTTTGCATTAAATCCCAGTTGCCACTGTTCCAACCATTTTGCTAGTTTATCCAGATCTCTTCTCATTCTGCCCACCCCATCTGGATCATCTGCTCTGTTGCAGATCTTGGTGTCATCTGTAAACAGACAAGCCTTACCCTCTAGTCCATCTGCAATGTCACTAATAAAGATATTGAAGAGGACTGGCCCAGAACTGATCCTGGGTACCTCACTTGTGACTTGCATCTCTTCTGACTGTATACCATTTACCACCATTCTCTGTTTTCTGCCCGTCAACCAGTTTGCCACCAGCTGACCAACTGACCCACCGAGCCTACCCAGCTCATTTATCAATCTTCTATGTGGAACAGTGTCGAAAGCTTTGCTGAAGTCAAGGTAGGCGACATCAACTGCTCCCCCTTGGTCCACCACTCTGGTTACCCAGTCAAAGAAATCTATGAGATTAGTTTGACAGGACTTTCCTTTTGTAAACCCATGCTGTCTTGGATCCTGTGCCCTTATGGATTCCAGGTGTTGCACTATCCTTTCCTTAAGGAGTGCCTCCATAATTTTACCCACTATGAGGTAAGACTGACTGGTCTGTAGTTCCCTGCCTCCTCCCTGCTACCACTCTTGTGGAGTGGGATCACATGAGCCCTTCTCCAGTCTTCTGGGACCTCTCCTGTGCTCAGAGACTCACTAAACAGTTCTGCTAATGGATCTGCTAGTTTCACCCTTAGCTCCTTAAGTACCCTGGGATGCATGCCATCAGGTCCCATTGCCTTGTCCACCCTAAGCTTAGCGAGATCTTGTAGGACCCTTTCTTTTGTGAAGGGAGTAGTGCTCACCTCCCCCACCGTGTCTATGGTGCTGAGCTGTGGGCCCTGCCCTACCTTCTCTTCAGTAAATACTGAGCAAAAGTATCTATTTAGGATAGATGCTTTTACAGGGTCCTCCTCCTCCTCACATGCCCCCTTTTCTCCTTTGAGCTTAGCAATATCCCCTCTGGACTTTCCCCTTTCAATAATGTATCTATAGAAAGTCTTGTCACCTTCTTTTACTGCTCGTGCTAGTGTTTCCTCAATTTGGGGCTTTGCCTGACTTACTGTCGTCCCTGCTTCCCTTAGGGCAGTTTGGTATGCCTCCCTATCTTCATCCTGCTGTGTTCCCTTATACTTCCAGAAGGCCAGCCTTTTGGCTCTGACCTTTTCTGCTAGTGTATTTGAGAAACAAAGTGGTTTCCTTCTTCTTTTGCACTTCCATTACTGTCTAACACAATGGGATGTTGCTTCAAGTATTGCATCCTTAATGCTTGCCCACTTTACCTGTACCCCCTCACCTGTGTTTCTTTTTGCCAGGGCTAGCTTAACTCTGTTGGCCATCTTATCAAAGTCAACTCCTCTGAAGTCCCATATTTTTGCCTTGGAATGGGATGATTTAGATGTAGTGGCCAAATTGAACCATACCATGTGATGGTCACTGGCACCCAGGTGACCTTCTACCTGGAGATCTGTGATCCCTTCCCTGTTAGTCAGTAGTAGATCTAGGATAGCCCTGTCTCTTGTGGGTTGTTGTACCAGTTGTTTGAGGCCCTCCCCCTGCAGGGAATCCACCATGTGTCTAGTTCTGGCACATGTTCCTGCTGGTATTACCCAATCTGTATCCGGCATGTTGAAGTCTCCCATCATCAGAACCTCCCCTTTAGCTGTCATGTTTTGTATATCTTCTAACAGTAATGTGTCTATGTCCTCCCCCTGGTCTGGGGGCCTGTAGACAACCCCAGTTCTTATGGCTGTCCCATTTCCTGTTTCCAGGGTGACCCACAGTTCTTCTGGCTCCTTATGTGTATTCTGAATTTCTGTGGCTTTGATATTTTCATTGACATATAGGACCGCTCCACTCCTCCCTTTTTCGCACCTCTGTCTCTTCTGAACTGTATATAGCCAAGTACTGAAGTCTCCCAAGTGTGGTTACTGGTAAACCACTTCTCACTGATTGCTACTATGTCCAGTTTAGCCTCTGACATTATTGCCTGCAGGTCTGGGATCTTATTTCCCAGGCTGTGAGCATTTGTGTACATGATTTTCCATTGGCCAGATTTTGGTGTGTTAGTTGTTGGGTGAGGTTTGGCATTTCCCCTGTATGTCGTATGGGGAGACGGACCTTTTTTCTTACCTGGTGATGCAAATGAACGGCAAACATACTGAATCCCTGTTTGACCACTAGTTGAGGGGGAAGGGGTGTTCTTCCCATTCGACATATGGGGTGCTGCACCCCCTTCCCATTTGCTAGTTTAAATATTCTGCAAAGATGTCAAACTTCTGCCCCAATGCACTGACTTCCTCCTTAGTCAGATGCAGTCCATCAAATTTAAAGAACTTTCACTCCTAGAACTGTTGCCAGTTCCCTATAAATCTGTGTCCTTTTTCCTGGCACCAGCCCTTGAGCCACATGTTTAACTCCCCTATCTCCCCTTCTCTGACCTTCCGTCCATCTGCCCCCTCTCCCAGACTGGCAGGATCTCAGAGAAGGAGATGTCGGATGAAATGGATGATAGTTTGTCACTCAGCCTGGTCAGGTGTTCCTTGATCTCCACAACTGACCAGCTGGTGAGATCATTAGTCCCTATGTGTACCAGGACGTCAATGTTTTCTCCTGCTTTGTGAACAATTTTAGCAATGCAGTCAGTGTCTCTCCACGCTGATGTACCTGGGAGACATCTGACCATTACTCCTGGCTGGAGATGGGTATCAACTCCCAATCAAGGAGTCTCCTATGATCAGAAGTTTTTGGATTTCCTTTTTCCTTTTTTTGTTTTGGTTCCTGATTTGGGTGAGTTTTGTTGTGCTAGCTCCTGTGCTGCAGTGTCCTGCTCTGCAGTATCCTCTGCCCCTTTGTTTGATTTTGGAGATAGAGGCAGATACCTGTTTGTAGTGTTTATATGTTTCTTGGAGGTAATATGTTTGAGAGCACAAAGTGATGGGGCACCCGATTTGCCCCTCCTAACCACCTGCCAACCTCCTGGACCAACTACCCTCTGCGGTCGAGGTTCTTCTGTTGGATGTTGGGGAAATGGTAGGTGGTTCTTATAATGTATTTCCTCTTGAATATGAAATTTGAGGCATGCAGTCTCTGCCCATGCTGCCTGGAGCTGAGCCCTAAGATCTCCAATGGCCCAGCATTTAGTACATGTCCTAAATCCTGTAAGACTGTCCTTCTGAAAGTGTTCCGCAGTACCTGCAGTTAGTGGTATCCATTCCAGATAAGCTGCTGGGTTTATAACCTGGTCAGAGTAATTAGAAGGAAGAAAATGCAAGTAATGGTTTGATTTTGTGTTTTGTTTTCGGATAACTTGTTATAACAAGTTAATTACTAGTGCCCCTGTAAATGAGTTCACTTTGTGGATGCCCCACTGATTCTCCTCTTCCTGCTTTGCCACAGGAAATGTCACAACTGTGGTACCCTACAAAAGGAGTGTTGTATGGGGTGGTTGGGGATGGGGGTGGGTGGCTGGGCTCTTCCCCTGCCGAAAAAGAAGAACCACGGATGAAAGAACAAGGAGGTAAGAGCAGAAATAATCAGTCAGCAACACATGCAGTAACCCTGAAAGCTTATCCTAATGTTAGATAAAACTGTAAAACCTGTAAAGCACCACCTATAATAATTTCAGAGAAGATATACCCTGTAAGAAACACTTTGCAACAGAGAAAATAAAGCAGTAACAGAAGATATACCTTGCAAAAGACAATTTGAATCAGAAGATTACAGCAGTAATCTGTTAGCACACACCTGTAGGCACACCTTGTAATAATGCAGAAGAAGGTATCCCAGCAACAACAATTTGAATCAGAGAAAAATAAAGCAATGATGTTAGCAACAAACAGTAGCAATCCCTGTGAGTACAAAATAAAAATAACAACACACAGTAAATCTGCTTAGCCAAAAGAAGTCTTAATCCTTTTTCCTTGCTCTGGTAAGGTTCTCTGCTCTGTCCTTTCAAGCAGTCTTAGAAGGAAAGAACTCAGGTGAAGCTAGGTGCCTTGGCCAGCAAACCAAGTCTTCTACTAAAGAATAGATCCTGTACCACCAACCTCAACAGTTTTAATGAGAGTCAGCAAGTCATTGGACCAAGGTATTCCAGTTGATATCATATTTCTTGACTTTAAGAAGGCGTTTGATAAGGTTTCACATAAAATCCTTGTTAACAAAATGCAGAGCATGAACATGGATCCACACATAATAATGTGGTTATCAGCATGGCTAACTAAGAGAACGCAGGTGGTTAAAATTCTGCACATATATTCATATCCTACAGCAGCGACTAGTGGGGTTCCCCAGGGTTCGGTACTGGGGACTACTTTGTTTGGAATTTTTATATCTGATTTACAAACAGGGATAAAAGGGCATGTAAGCAAGTTTTCAGATGACACTAAGGTATGCAGTGAAGTAAATTCTGCTGAGAAAATCATAGCACTACAAAATGATATCATCACATTAGAGAGATGGACAAAAAGTAACCAGATGGCTTTTAATGAAGAAAAATGTATCATTATGCATCTTGGCCTAAAAATTCCCACATAAATTATTATCTAAATGGTAAAGAGCTAAAAACAGTTACAACAGAAAAAGACCTAGGAATTTTAGTTAATGATCAACTAATACCAGGGGAACATTGCAGACTCATCACACAAAGGACTAATCGTATATTAACAGCTGTAAAAAGATTGTTCTCGTGTAAACAAGAAGCATGTATTTTACAACTGTATAATTCATTTATTTGACCTCACTTTGATTATGGAGCAGCCTTCTGGGCACCATACCTTACGCGGGATAAGAAATTAATCGAGACTGTCCAGAGAAAAACAACTGAACTTATTTCTAGATTAAAAAACCTTCAGTATGTAGATAAGTGCAAGGAACTAAATTTGTATGACTTGGAGACTAGAAGGCAGAGGGAGGATCTATTATTATTATTTAACATCCTAAAGGATAATACCCTAATGGAAAAATGTGAAATAAAATACGCTAATAAAATAATTGCATTAAGATGCAATAATAAACAGGTATATGTTCCAAGGGTGGCAACAAACAGAAGAAAATATTTTTTCACTGTCAGGGCTATTAAACTCTGGAATAGGCTCCTACAATTTATAGTAGATACAACCAAATTTGAGCAAGTCAAAAAACATCTAGATGGGAACTTTCTTTGTGCACCCCTCTCTTGCCTATGACCAGCACAAGCATATTACCACAGAGGACTGGGAAACCATGCTACTGCTATCTATAGTCACTAACTATGGGGTTCCACCTTTCAGCAAGGCTGGCTACCAGAGGCATCCTCCTGACAGAACAAACTGACTACCCATGACCACACCACCACTGGTGTAGTCACCAGCCTGTCTCCCATCAGACATTCACCTGACTCCATCACCAGGCATCAACTAGGGTACCCTCTAACTAGGCACAACCCACTGCTACACTACAGGGGCCTCAATACCATACCCTTCCCTACACTGGAAAGCAAAGCATGCTTTAGCACCATTAAGAATATCCACCAGGCTTTGCAATGCATTTCCTAACACTAACATATACATTCTCTACACTGGTAAAAACGTTTCATAACAGTACATGTTAAAGACATTTCAAAACCATTCAGTAGACATTTTTTAAAACAACAGTCCCTGAAGCACTCTGGAGTGCTTTGCAAGAGTCCTCATGTTCCTCTTTTTCTTCAGCTTCACCTGCAAAAGAGCATGCAAAAGCACACAACTAGAGCTGGCCCATCGGCACAGCAGTAGTGCTAGCACTCGTGGCACCGGTGTCCCGAGTTTGGGAGCGAGCTTTGGATCGTGGGGGCTGCCAGGGGAGGAGGATTGAGCTTCCCACAAGATACTGTCCTCCGGGGAGGGAGGGTTCCCCTTCCCACTGCTATGCTGCCACCTGGGTGACCACAAGTGGTAGTGCAGATCGGGGACACCAGGGGAAGCATGGATGTCAGCCAGATCCAGGAGCAGCACCACACCTCTGCATGCCCGTGACCCCTTGGGTCTCCTTTGCGTGCCGACATCTGTAGAGCAGGAGAAAACCAGAAAAAAATGGCACCTGCACACAAGGATGACAGATTGCCAGACACCGGTCTGGATTTCCCCTGCCTGTCCCATGGTGCCAGGCTTCCTGACGAAACATAGAAATTCAAGGGTATGCCCTCCACCTCATCTCTGCCTGGGGGGAACAGCCCTAGTTCATGGGGGAAGACCTGAGCACCGGATAGCAGGTAATGGGGGGACAACAGCAGAATGGGTGCCTTGGTGACTTCTGATGGAGTTTGTGTGCAGGAGGAAGGGGGCATAAACAGGAATATCAACAAAAGAAAGCACACAGCCACATACTACTTGACTCTAAAAATTATTTTTTTGTAAAAGGGATTTTAATAGAAATATTTCATACTTTTTTTTATTGTTGTGCTTTTGTGCAAAACACTACAAAATCATTAAAACATGGGGGAAGGAAACCCTAATAGTCCATCTAAGGATAAATGTCCTTGAGGGTGGGCTTTCCTAGACAGAACTGTCTCTGGAGATGGATGGAAACAGTTCTAAAGGTTTTCAGATAGGCATACCGCCCAATGGAAGTGTCCAGACAAAGTATCCAAAGGGACCAAGGTGGAAATATTACCTCCTGGATGCTGCAAAACACATACATAGTTTAAGCTGAGTGGGTTGCACATAATAGCCCTCAAACATATGAAACAGTTCTCAATTAGCAAGAAACAAGAGAAACTTGGCCTTACCAGTTCAGATGTGCAGAGAGGGCCCTGGTAACTCATGGCTGCTGCTGGAGTGGCTGTCTGCCAACCTTGTGTTTTGGCTCTCTCACAACCTCTGGAAACTGGATACCTAGGCAGACTCATCCCCTTGGTCTTCAGGAGATGATGGGTGCAATGGCCGTTGTCCTCCTCTTTGACCGATGCTCTGCAGAGCATGTGGCCTGCCAACCATGGCTTACAGTTTCTTTAAACTTTTCTTGACAATGTGGCCCGCCGACCACGTCTTACAGTCTTCTTCAAACTTCCCCTATTGTACACTTGGTTCTCCACGATGGTGCCAATCTGGACTTGCCAGGAAGTTTCCTCATCAGTGCCAGTCTGGGTGAGACTTGTAAATAATGGTGCCATTTGGAAGTTGCATTGTCATGCTGTGAACTTCTTGGCTCCCTTCTTTGTCCACCACAATCACTGAGTCTATGTGAAGAGTCTTGCCAGGTCTCCACATTTTTATTTGCTCTTCACACTTCCTTTTTAACACTGTGACTCCCACAGGGGTCTACAAAAACCTTTGGCCCATGGCCATTCTCATTACTTGGTATTACTTGGTATGAAAGAACAGAAGAAGGCCAGAGCCCATTGAGACTGTTTCCCACACTATGTGGGACATTATTTATCTATTATCCCTCAACCAAATGTAACCCCCTTGTTACCCGGGTTACTAGAATCCCAGTAAGACCTAGTGGTAGGCAGGGAAGGCAGCTTGTGAAACTCCAGTTAAATGGGTTTCACACTGTCTCACTCTGTTCTCAGTCTCAGCTGAGACTGAGGGATGACATCACCAATAGAACTGTCACAGCTGCATGAGCCACAATGGAATCTGCAGCAAGGGAGTTGGAATAGAATGTTGGGAGGTTTGAACAGTATTCTGTGGTCAGCTGGTGTTGGGAGCTTGCTGAGGAAGCAGCACAGCAGCTCAATGTAGGCTTTTGGAGCCTCAGCCCTGACAGAGGGCTACTTTCAGGTAAAAAGGGTGTGTGTCTTCACCAAAAGAGAGACACAGAAGATAATTGAAGTGGTGGAGACCGCTGTTTCGGGTCTCAGTGTCCCCTTCCTCCGGGGATGGGGGCAGGAAAGGGTTTTCCTGCAAATTCCAGGGACAACCCCCTGGTTCTGCTACTAATGGAGAAGCTGCCTATTTGTTCCAGAATTTTTGGAAGAACAAGAAGACTTGTGAATTGCCTGAGGGGCACCTGCAACCGGAGGGTGAGTGTCTACTCTTCCTGAAAGGGCCTATGTTTTTCACCCTGGGACTTGTGTGACATCTGGGGATTAGACTACTGAAATAGTGGGAGGCCTAGAGTAATAGGCTTAGCCAAAAAGTAAAAGTAGGTTCAAGTCCAGTGCTTACTGGGAAATCAAAATGATATGTAGACGAGATGTGACATACGTCTACCCAGGAATCAACATTGTCAAGCTTTCAGTAAAAGAATTGTTTAGTTTCCAGAGAAATGGCCTGGTATGGACTGTGGGAGCTGGAGGTGGGAGACCCCCCCCTTTAGTGACCAGGTCCACCTCTATGGATTTGCTCTGTGGATTTCTACTTTGCCTCAGACACTTGGCCAGTGATGAGGGAAGTACCCAGATGTAGTATTGGAAGGAAAATTCCCTCTAGGAGTCGAAGGCTCTAGTGTGGTTTGGGGAGCTGCAACAGGATAATTGGTTCATTTCCCAAAATGGACCGCAGATCAAGTGGCCGGCGGGGGGGGGCCGAGCCAGTGGGGAAAACCCAAGTAGTGTACAAGTCGGGCTGTGTACCCAAAGCTGCGTGCAAGTCCGGGCTGTGTGCCTGGTGGGTTCAGAGCCTGGGGGCTGGAATGGTAAAGAAGTGTTCTGTTATCTCTAATCTGCATTACCAGGAATGTAGCCCCGTGGGGGGTCAGTCTATGCTTTGTTTGTTCAGCTTGGATGTGAATAAAAGCCACACTGGAGAACTCCATTCCTGGTTCTGGACATTACAGTTATTGCTTCCTGTGTTCGGATTTACTTGGGTGCCCCTGTGCAGAGTAACCAAACCTAGGTCCCCTGTGCCAAGTAACCTCATCCTCCCCGAACCCAGTCCCCACCAGGTACTGCTGTCAGCTTCAACAGCATGCCACCTGTCATTTTGCTAAAAAGGCAGGGGTGAGGGGTTACACAAACATCTAATTTGTTTTTAAAGACAGTGGCACTAGTTGCCTCTACCAATTCTTGTGGCAAGGTATTCCATACAATGGATGCTCTTATTGGAAAAAAGTTTCCCCTTTTGCTGGTTTTATAAGTTTTTACTTCAAGCTGTTTATTATGCAGTCTCGGAACATGTCTCCTTTTGGAGAGTGTTAGACCACATTTTTCAATTAGATCTGGTGAATTTATTAAATTAAAAATCATAAGCATATCACCTCTTAATCTTCTAGTTTGAAGAGAGAAAAGACCAGTAGCTTTTAATCTGTTCTGATAATCCAAGTTTGTTAATCTTGGAATCATTCTAGTTACTCTCCTTTGAACCTGTTCAAGAATTGTTATGTCTTTTTTTTGGTTTGGATTCCAGAAAGGGGAGCCATAGTCTAGATATGGTCTAATGTATGCCCTATACAATGGAATAAGGCATTGTTCAGTGTGATTAACAAAAGTGCATTTTATTTGCCTCAAAAGTCTGTTCGTCATACAAGCAGTTCTAACACAGTGATTATTTGATGTCAGTTTATTATTAATATATATCCCTAAATCTTTTTCACAATTTGATGAGTGAAGTGGTAGTCTGTTTATATGATATATCGTTTATGGATTATTTACACCGAAATGCTCTACTAAACATTTGTCTTGATTAAACTGCATATGATTTTCATTTGCCCAAAGTGTTAATTACCTTGCCCCCCAATTTAGTATCATCTGCAAATTTAACTATGAAGTTATTTGGCCCTGTTTGTAAATCACTGATAAAGAGGTTAAACAATGTTGGTCCCAAGACTGACCCCTGTGGTACACCACTTGTCACACTACCCGAATCAGACAAGATATCATTAATTCTGACTATCTGAGAATGATTTGTCAACCAGTTTAAAGTCCAGTTGACAATATCAGGTGACAAACCTAGATTGTGCATTTTAGTGATGAGTTTTTCATGTGAGACTTTATCGAAAGCTCTACTAAAGTCCAAAAGAATTACATCAGTAGGGATACCCACATCTAGTAGAGTACTTATATTTATTGTAAAAAGATATCAGATTGGTGGTGCAGGAATACTTGGGACTAAACCCATGCTGATTTGAATCATAAATTCCTAATTTTTTACAATCTTGATCTATTAGAGACTTCATTACTCACTCCATTAATTTACCAGCCACTGAGGTCAGGCTAATTGGACGATAATTTTGCACAGAACCTCTATTGCCTTTTTTAAATATGGGAGTAACTATTGCTGAACGCCAATCATTTGTTACAATGCTTTCTTGTAAGGATTTATTGAAAATAATTGACAAAGATATAGAAATATTTATAGAGGTCTTGATCAGAAACCATGGATGAATACTGTCTGGGCCCAGACTAGTATTTTTTTTTTTAGTTTTTTTGATAGCCTGTATAATGTCAGTTGGATAGAACCTATGATAATCTATGTGGTGAACTTTAAATGTACTAATAGGTGATTTTCTTCCATCAACCATGTTTCATTGAAGTTCTCTGTTTTGTACCAAACCCATCATGGCAGATATGGGTACTACCCTCCAAATTCTTCCACTGCTTTTCTCTGAATTTTGCATTCTTTCTTCCTGCTTTTTGGAAGATGCCTTTCACCAGACTGACTAGGTGGTGGCCAGATCTGGTCATCCCAGGCTTCCTTGTCCTAAGGTGGCAGGACACTGCTGTAATCCACCTCCTCTTCTTCTTCTTCTTCAGCTGATGAAGCCTCCTCTGACAAGGTGGTGACAGTAGTGGCATCAGGCAGGGTGTCAACTCATCACTGGTACACTGGGAACTACATCAAACCTCTCAGTTTCTTCAGTGGTTGGAGTTGAACCCGTCTGACAGCCAGGGCCACACACTTCACCCACATTGCGAGACGTTAGGTAGCCTCCAGCATTGACATTGCCTTGCTGCTCCCCAGACTGTCTGCTGGCTTCTCTTCCTTTGCTTCTTCCTCGCCTAACAAGCTGACTGTAAACCCAAAAGTGTTGGCTTGGCTGCATCACTGCTGGACCCACTCTTGACAAAATTCTTTCAGATCTTTTTCATCAAATGATTCTGTCTCAACATCCACACCCCACCTAGATACCAACTGGCACAACTGACTTGGGCCCTGAAAGGCTAGGGGTGGACATAGTCCATATGTCTCCCTGCATCTCCGGCAGTGTGGTACTTCCAACATGTCTCTTCCCACATAAAAACACACCACACATACTGATGCTGGCCATCCAGGTAGGGGCACTTTGTCTGGAGTCCCAGCATGCCCAGTGCCTTCTTCCATTTCTCTAAGCAGACTTTCTTTCTGGGTGACCCAGGCATGCACACGCGGTGGATAGCGATTATCTCTTCTGCCGCCCATGCTCCTGGATGCTGCAAAACGCATACATAGTTTAAGCTGAGTGGGTTGCACATAACACTGGCTTTCACAATACTTGAACTTGTTCGGGGGGGGGGCAGTGCGTTTGAATGCTGCTCCCATTCTTGACCATATAATTTTTTGCAATGTAATTCATTTTGTTACAGTTCACTTTACTTGGAGGCCTCACTAGCAACTTGCCACTGCAGCTTTTCTTGCTCACTATGCATAACTGCGCCCGAAGCTCTGCACACTGAGTTTCAATTCACATTATGCCATTTCTAGGCCTCACAGTCTTGTCCCTGAGTCCCTGCCTGCCACACACATTTTTCCAATACTTTCCTATCTCCATGAAGGAATCCTGTACCTGTTGCAACCTGCATTTTTTTTCTTCCTGCAGCAGTTTCGGTTCTCTCTTCATCCCATGTCCTATGTTCAATTTACATGCAAACATTTTGTTTCTCAAGCAGTTTGCCAGTTTTGCGATTCTTAGCAGCTTGTAGCAGTTTCTTAAAGTGCATTTGATTAAAAAACACTCACAGTTCAGCTCAATTATCACTTTTCTTGTTCTGTCCTGGACAACAGACCCATCACTCAACACTGAGTGCAATTTTAGTTACCAGCAGTCCTGAATGTGGTGACTGACTCTGAATTATTTCTTCCCCCTTGGAAACAGATGGATGGCTGCCCATGCTTTGGGATCTACCCGTCGCTTGCTCTAGATGACATTACGCAGTCCTAAATTTCATACTTTTTGAGAAATTCCAAACCGGCCCGAAGTCTACATCTCACTGCTTGCTGCTACACGAGCTCCACTCTGACTCAGCTGTTCCACCCATCCCCTCTCACACAGAACACAGTCCCAAGGGTGGAACTTACTGGCTCCAGCCAATCACATGATGCTATGTGGATTAGGGTAGGGGACTCTCTCTCTCTCTCTCTCTCTCTCTCTCTCTCTCTCTCTCTCTTTCTCTCTCCTTTCAAGTGCATACTGGCTCTCTGGGAAGGATTTTAAACTGCAACTTGAACTTTTTTTTTTTACTTGCCACTTAGACCACGGCTTGAAAATCACTATCTCTTTATAGTTAGCTCTTGCTCCAGTGGTTACACAGCCACAAAATTTGTCACCCAGGCCATTTCTTGAGGCAACCATTCCCCAAAATCCCTAGATAAGACCCCATCTTGTATAACCCCCCACACACACACACACACACACACACACACTACCGTCAGGTAAAAACACAGTTGGCATATTCGCACCACAGATGACATTGGCAAATGTCCATTCACTCCATTGGCAATTATTTCCCTGGCTCGGTCTTTTGAGGAAGGGAAGTACCCAAGAAACATTTGTATTTGAATGGGTTCTGGGATGGGCCATGGCACAGGGGGGCACCAGAGACTCGGCAGTCCCACACACAAGCTGTCCACAAACAGAAGTAGAGTCAAGCAGTAGGTTTATTTTCTAACACAAAGAATCTGACAGAAAAGCAGTTGCTCACTGGTGCTGCAGGTGTAGTGACAACAGGTACACAAAGTCCAGTTTCTTGTAGTAGTATGTTGCACAGTAACAGGTACGAACCCACACCCTTTTACTCAAGGCACAACTACTTTTGACTGGCCTTTCCCAGGGGTGGACAACATCCGGGCTTCCCCTATTACCACTGTATCCATTCTATGTAAGATCTTGCACTGCCTGTCACCAGATCGGGCACTTGGGGTTCATCCCTGGACAGAAGAGACATCTTTTTTCCTAATGGCACTAAGCAACTTACATGAAGCTTGTACCAAAAACTACAGGAGATCTTGTTCCTCCTGTGCCAGATTGAGCACTTGGGGTCTGTCTCTGGACAGAGGGAGCATGTCTTTACTGTTTTCTTTTTCAACCTTCAGATCCATACTGAGGAGGCGCCACCTATGTCTGAGGCAGTCCTCCCTCAGTGTCTGAAATGTTCCACAGGAAATCCCTTAGCTCAGAGGGCAATTCCACTTTTCCCACACTGGGCTGCACTTCACTTTGCTTTCACAAAGGTGGTGGAACACATCCCCAAATTACTCCCGCTAGAAGAATTCATCTCCACTGACTTCTTTGCCCTCTGGGAGAGCATGGACGGTAAACGGCCATCGCCATCACTTGGCACCTCTGACATATGCTGATATTTGGGCTGGCCAGGCCAATGGGTGGGCGACCTCCCCCAGTCAGCCCTACACCCCTCCACTGCCAGCAGGCAGTAGGCAACCCCACACAACTCTGCGCTCAGGCAGAAAACTCTCTCCTGCTGCATTCCATGCCAGCGTTCCAATTTGGCCCATGCTGCTGCAAGAGTTCCATCCCCTTGAAGCCTCTGTCAGGCTGACTGACAGAAGTTGCCTTGGGAACACGAAAGCAGGTTTTTGAACCTGTGCTGCCCAGTAAACCTACCTAGCAACCTAATGTAACCAAATCTACCAGGGTCCTAGTAACCCAGCGGAACCCAGGGGTTACATATAAATTAATAAAGATATTTTCTTAAAGTCCAGTTCAACTTCCTTTTTTGGGTCATTTGAGGCTTATTCCTGTGCAACAGTGGCGTGGTTCCTCTTACTGTTTGCCTGGAGAGCCACTATTCAAATGTAAATAAATATCTTGCACGAACATTTTAAAACCTTCATCTCGATCTCATTCTTTTGTACCCCATACCAGTCCAGGAGTCTCACCAATCACAGCTTGTTTAGGCCTTCCTGAAGTTTGTCTCAATCTTCAAGGGAGTCCACCACCTTGGCCTGCTTATGCCATCAACAAAACGTTAGAGCAGTCTGCTGGAGGGAGAACCCAGATTTCAGATCAATGCAAATGAGAGATTCCCTGATATGCAGAAAGGATAGTCCCTGGTATTGAGACAATGCTGAATGAAAATGTCTCACTGACTGGTGCCTGCGGGGAGTGCACTGCTCCCGTTTAATGAGAATGAGATTCCCTGATATACAGAAAGGATAGTCCCTGGTATTGAGACAGTGTAGAATGAAAATGTCTCACTGGTGCCTGCAGGGAGTGCTCTGCTCCCGTTTAATGAGAATGAGATTCCCTGATATGCAGAAAGGATAGTCCCTGGTATTGAGACTGTGCAGAATGAAAATGCTTCACTGGTGCCACAGAGAGTGTTCTGCTCCCGTTACAGTGAGAATGAGATTCCCCGATATGCAGAAAGGATAGTCCCTGGTATTGAGACTATACAGAATGAAAATATCTCACTGGTGCCACAGGGAGTGCTCCTGTAAGGATAAATAGGGGATATGCAATAGCCTGTCTCAGAATATGCAATTTATGTTCAGTTGTGAGGCGGCAGGACCATAACTCATGGGTGGCAGACCATGAGTGAGTTTTGAAAGTCCTGACCCTTACAAGTGATACTAAACTCCATGGGCCAGAATTTCAAAGCCCCGGCGCAAGCTGCGACAATAGCAGCTTGTGCCGAGTGCTGTCCGCCCGGGACCCTGCACCCGAATTTCTATTGAACAAGGTCCCGGCGCCTAAGTCTAGCAGCGGGTGGCAAAGGGGGTGCTGTGCCTGACATATGGTGCACCCACCTGGAATGCCTCAATGGCTGTGGGGAGTCCGCAGCACCCACAGACAGGGGCTGGCAATCGGGCACTGCCCCCCCCCGACATCACTGCACTAACGACACCAGCGCTGCCACTCCCGGTACTCTGGTGGGCTAATGCCCCACCCGTACCATCTCAGCACTCCCACCCTTCCCGCACTTCAATCCAGCGATGGCACTGCCTTTCACAGAGGCTCCCCAGCCGCCGCCCGAATGGGCGTCCGCGCGCGTACTGTATACAGTGCACGCACCGACGCTCATCTGTGGCGGCTGTGGTGGTATGGAGGGCAGTGGTGTCTGGGATCAGGTGCTGGGGTGGGCGCAGTGATGGGTGGGGATTGGCAGGACGCATGGACATGGGTGTCGGGGATCATGATGGGGGTGAGGGGGACCACCGGACCACCAGGGATCGCACACCAGAGATGGATGGGGTGGGCCACATGGTGGCACCTACAGGACAACCCCCCAGGAGCCGTCTAAGTCCCCTTAGACCTGCCCCTCACTGGTCTTAGGGTACTTGGCACTTGGTTCCTGGGGATTCTCTCAAATTCTGGATCCAAGGGCTGCGGCAGTCTGGGTCTGCCGCAAACCCCGAGAGCCATGTCGCAGCCACTTTCATGGCACAAGGATTGCGCTAGCACACTTTGGTGCAGGCAGCTTGCTTGGTGATGCAGGCTGCCTTTCAAATTCCCACTTGGCGCAGCCCTTGGCACAAGGTGCTTTTGTGTCAGACCTGTTTGATGCAGGCACCTTGCATCAATCTAAGGCCTTGGAAAATAGGGCCCCATATTTTTAGTCAGATCATTGCATGTTCAGTTTATTTGTTTTTTATGTTGGCTTGCACATGCGCAAATGACATCTTGTAGTAGTAGAACTTTCTGAGATGTGTCAGTGTTGTGGCCAATGCAGGGAATGCTTTAGTGGGTGCGTCCCTCAGCCGCCAATCAGTGAGCATGCTGGCGATGGCAGCAGTTTCAAAGAGAGCCATGGAGTTGAAAGAAGTCTGCCGCTCCAAATAGGTACGTTTCCTCACTGGAACATCAGATGACAAGGCTCCGTTACGTGTCTTTCCTGGTGAAACATTCCAATAAATATGGCGGCTCCTGCCACCCGCCAAACAATCCCCACAAAGCCAACATTGGGGCTGCCCAGTCCCTGTGTCAGCATGTCCCCCCACCCCAGTTCAATTTGTTTACCGATGGGGGTGCCCAATCCCCATCAGCATCGTGTGTCCCCCCCAACTCACACATACTTTCGTTGCCAACTGGGTGCCCAGTCCTTGTCGGCATCATGTTTTCCCCACAACACATACACACATACTTTCTTTGCCGATGGGGGTGCCCAATACCCATCAGCATCATGTCCCCCCGCCCAAACTCGTGGCACATGGGGAGCCCACCCCAGTGTGCCCAAAATCATTTTTTTTCCACCTGTAAATGAAGAAAACCTTCTCCTGATGTCCATTTTTTTTTTACCTGTAAAAATAACGGTCCTCGTCGTCCGCCTGCACCCCTCCCCAACCCGCACCCACCTCTGCACACCCCATCTCCACGCACCCCCCTCACCCCATAGTTACATCTGGAGGGCTGGCGCTGCGATCTTCTGTGGAGTGGGAACACATCTGAACTCTTCAAAAGCCAACCTGGAACTGAACAAAATGCAGTAAGCTTTCTAATGGCAGGTAATGGGGGGGTTTCAACTTAGGTGGATATCTCAGCCATTTTTTGTGAATTTTGATACCAGATTTTCAATATGGGGTTCTTGGGACCCCACCTCATGAACTCATGCACTGTCATCTCGTTACTCAGTCCCGAAATGTGATTTCACGATCACTGTGCAGAATCACCTTTTGGGACTGATTAACGAAATGACAGTGCCACTGCTCATGAGATGGGGTCCCAAAAAGCCCATGTTGCAAATTTGGTGAAAAAATTCCAAAAACATTATTGTGTTACAGGCGTGCATTGCGCAGTTTCTATGCCTGCTTATAACTTCAACAATTTTTAATATTTTCACTCCAGATTTTCAACATTGCCATGTTTTCACACCTCCTTATGAACAGTACAGCTGTCATTTTCACATTCTGCCTGAAATGTGTTTTCACACCTGTGGTGCACAATGGCGCGGTCGCTGTGGGAAATCAACTTTCGGGATAGATTAGCAAAATCACAGTGCCACTGTTCATGAAGGGAGGTCCCAAAATGCCTATGTTGAAAATGTGGTTAAAAAAATCCCCAAAATAATTGCGCTACAGGTGTGCATTGTGCAGTTTCTACGCACGCTCGTGACTTCAATTTTTCATATTTTCACTCCAGATTTTCAACATTGCCATTTTATTACACCTCCTCATGACTAGTACAGTTATCATATTTCACATCCTGCCCGAAATGTGTTTTCACACCTGTGACACCACATGGTGCAGTCGCTGAGCAAAATCACCTTTCAGCTAATGAACTGATAGTGTCGCTGTTCATGAGGTGGGGTCACAAAAAGCCCATGTTGAAAATTTGGAGTGAAAATACCAACAAATTTCTGGGGTGTTTGGGTTTCCAACCGTCGTAACACCCCACCCTGTAGACACTGACAGGCGTCAGGGGTGTGACTTGGGATCGTCAGCTGTAATGCTCATGCCATTCCACCCCCAACCCCACCCTGCAGCCAGTGACAGGCATCGAGGTGTGCCTTGGAGTCTTTGGTCCCAAAGTTCACTCCATTCTCCTATACTGCACCCATCTCAGCATATTTCCTTATGGAATGGGGTGAGCGTAAGGTCCGAAGACCCCAAGGCACACTGCAACACTTGTCAGTGTCTGCAGGGTAGGGTGAGGTACAATGGCATGAATGTTATGGCCTACGACCCAAAGGCACACCCCGACGCCTGTCAGTCTCTGCAGGGTGGGGGTGGGGTTGGGGTTGGCTCAATACTTCACTGCCATTCCTATTATTCATCTCTCTAACTTCTGCACTACCAATGCCAATGCCAGCAAGACAACATTCGGCATTGACAAATGCTTGTTTATTTACAGTTTTTCTCCTCCTGTATCCTTGGCTGGCCCTCCTTCCCACTTATCCTCCTTGCCCCATCACCTCGGCTTCTCACAGGACTTACCTCTGCCTGAGTCACCCATGGTTTGCCCTTCATGGCATGGTGATAGGAATCCCTCAACCCACTGAGTTCTGGACCCAGATTGTGAAGTGCCTGAGTCACTGGGAACTGGCCCTGCAGAGGACGACGATCATCCTGCCAGCCTGGGTGATTTCCAGTCTTCCTTTCCCCACAAACTGCTGTCCTACCCCTCCTCACATGGATGCCAGTGTTTGAGACTATGTCCCTGATATGTGTGTGTGTGTGTGTGTGTGTGTGTGTGGTGGCACACTCGCATAATAGGCAGTACGGCATGTCCCTCCGTCCCTATGCTCCGTGTGCCCTACCTCCCACATATCTGTAGGTGGCAGCGCTGTGGTGGGACATGGCACCCTGCCCCCACAGGAGAACATCCTGTGGGGCACTCAGTCCTCTTCTCCCTTGGCCAGTCCCCGGTGATCCAGGCTCATTCCCAAACACAGGTCACCAGCATCGCGAGCGGTAGCTCTGTTGCTGCACCAACGGACTGGCACATGTTCAATTTCTATAACATTGTTTTAATAGTTATGACTTTTAAATCATCTGTTTACATGAACATTTAACTGCTTTTGTTTGATTTTGACTGCCCGCTTCAAAACTGCACATAGCTATTGTGATGTCATCAGCACTGTGCAAATTGCTTTTTGATTGGTTCAGTATTCCACTGTGATGTTCCCAGTGCTGCTAGATATCAATTGTGTCATACTCCAAAATGCAAGATATCTCACAAAGTGACTCCAAAAATATAAACTTCAGTACATGTATTCTAGGATATTTTGGGATCATAGAATAATCAAGTTTGAGAAGTTATGTACAATTTCTGTCACAGCCACAGCATCTAAAAAACATATACTAAAAACATGCATAAAGGAGCCGTCACCATCCAAAATGGAATGGAAAATGTAATGATTGAAATCCCTAAAATCAGAGAAGATTGCACATGGGTTTTGGGATAAGAAAAAAGGGTTTGATGAAAAATGGAAAACAGTCCTTGAGTTCTGCACTTCATAGAAACTCATAGGTTTCATAGGTGGATTCGGAACTAGGTAGACCTGTGGGTCCATAACAGCGCTCCCTTTTATTTAGTCATAACCCAAAATTCCTGATGCTACCAGATACCTATCTAAGCTGTTTTTAAATGCGCCATGGACTTGCTGGCCACCACTAGGAAGGGGCTGTGGACATGGCCTGCCTAGACTTTAGCAAGGCATTTGACACAGTCCCACACAAAAGATTAACATACAAGTTAGCCAGCCTGGGAGTGGGTCCCAAGATGACAGCCTGGGTAAAGCACTGGCTGGAGAATAGGACACAGAGAGTAATAGTAAATGGAGTCCACTCAGAAGAAAGGGGGGTTACTAGTAGGGTACCCTGAGGTTCAGTATTAGGACCGGTCCTCTTCAATGTCTTTATGCTTGATATTGCAGAGGGACTGGAAGGAAAAGTATGTCTCTTGCAGATGACACAAAGATCTGCAACAGAGTTGATGCACAAGGTGGGGTGGAATGGATGAGAAGGGACTTGGCATAGAGGAATGGTCAAATGTATGGCAGCTTAGATTCAATGCTAAGAAGTGCAAGTAATGCACCTGGGAAACAAAAACCCAGGGAAGAGTACACAATGGGGGTGAGATACTAACAACAACAAAAATGGAAAGGGACCTGAGGGTAGTCATATCAGATGACCTAAAGGTGGGCAAGCAATGTGGAGAGGGCAGCAAGGAGGGCTGGGGGATACTGGGATGCATATGGAGAGGCATCACCAGTAGAAAACAGGAAGTTATTATCCCTCTGTACAGACAGCTGGTCAGACCCCATCTGGAGTACTGCGTGCAGTTCTGGAGACCCAATCTCCGCACAGACATAGACAGGATGGAAGCTGTCCAGAGGAGGGCAACTAAAATGGTGCAGGGTTTGCACTGGAAGACATATGAAGAGAGACTAAAGGAGCTTAATATGTATAGCCTCGAGGAATAGAGGGAAGGGGGGACATGATAGAAACTTTCAAGTACCTCAAGGGAATCAACAAAGTCCAAGAGGGTAGCATCTTTCAAAAAAAAGAGGTGTGCACAAGGGGACACAATTTGAAGATGGGGGGAGCGGCTCAGAGGTAATTTAAGGAAGTATTTTTTCACAGAGAGGGTTGTGGATGCATGGAACGGCCTTCCGGAGGAGGTTGTGGAGTCAAAAACAGTGGTGGAATTCAAGCATGCATGGGACAGTCATAAGGCAATTCTAGGGGGTGGGGGTAGGAAGAAGTAGGCTGCTGGTTAACTAGGATCTGCAGCTTATCCAGTAGGTAGGGAAATGGGCAGACTGGGTGGGCCAAGCGGTCCTTATCTGCCGTCAAATTCTATGTTTCTATGTTACCTCAAGTGGTAGCTCATTCCAGATTTTTGTTACCCTGACACTAAACCAATATTTCCTCTTTTTTGATTGATAGGTTGCGCCCTTTAATTGGTCTGGGTGTGCTCTGGTGTTGTAGACCTGAGTCCTCAGTTCTAATCCCAATTTTTCCCATAATTCATCATCAAACAGCGCAGTATACACTAGGCACATATCACCCCTAAGTCCACGGTACTCTCGGGAGTACAGGCCAAGAGACTGAAACCTCTGCTGATAGCTCATAGAAACATAAAAACATAGAAGTTGATGGCAGATAAGGACTGCAAGGCCCATCATGTCTGCCCATTTCTTTTTCTACCTTATAAATGTGCCATCGTCCTTTGCTGTCAGTGGCCTGTCTATTCATACTCATCTGTATTCCTCCCTTATGCCTATCCCATGCCTATTTGAAGCCCTGCACTGTATTCATAGCCACCACTTCCTGAGGTAGGCCGTTCCATGCATCCACCACCCTTTCTGTGAAAAAGAACTTTCTCACATTACCCCTTAATCGGCATCCTCTAATCTAATGTTGTGTCCTCTTGTCCTGCTATTTTTCCTGCATTGAAACATGTTAGACTCCTTCACCTCGTTAATGCCCTTAAGGTGTTTGAATGTTTCGATCATATCACCTCTCTCCCTCCTTTACTCTAGGGTATACATATTGAGCTCCGTTAATCTGTTCTGATATGTCTTCTGATGCAGTCCCTGCACCATTTTGGTTGCCCTTCTCTGGACTTTTTATTTTTATTTATTTATTTATTTATTTATTTATTTCAATCTAGGATTACGATACCTTTGAGCCAGGCTCTTTACAAAGGTTCCAAGTTAGCGTGCAACAGTCATCATTTTAGTTACAAACATATAGTCATTAACTTACAGACATGTAATAACCAGTACAAAGACTTGAGCTATGAGCAAGACATTGGAAGGGTTAGAGGGGTGGGGGAAGTATGGGTGGGAGAGTCGAGGGGGAAGGAGGTGCTGAGGGTAAGGGGGAGTACAGGAGGTGGTTGGGGTGGGGGCAGGAGTGGAGATACGGGGGAGAGGTGGGCAAGGGTGGGAGACAGTGCAGCCAGGGGGCCTTGTTGAGGGAATATGACAGGAAAGGTGCTAGGGGTGCAAAGACTGATTGTAAGTGCTGGATGTTGGGGCATTTGCAGCTGGAACGGTGGAAATGTTAAAATGGGCAATCGCAGGATACAAGCAGTGAGAGGCGCAGCTTGGACTTGAAGAGGTCAAGTGTTGGAGTGGTCGCTATGTCGCTGCCAAGAGAGTTGAGCCAGTTGGATGCCCGTTAGGCGAATGATCTTTGTCCTTGGGTTGTGCAACATCGTGGGATATGTAGTAGATGGGCATTGGATCTCCTTGTAGTGATGTTCCTATGTCTAGGCTTAAGGAGGGCACAGACACCAGGTGGGGCCAGACCCATTATCATTTTCTTGGCCATGATACAGGTTTAGTATTTTATGCATTTGTCCAGTTGAAGCCATCCAGATTGGGAATAAAGGTCACATGTGTGGGTATGGAGATGTGAGCCAGTGATGAGACGACAGGCCTTATTCGGGGAGGTTGCAATATGTTTGAGAGCAGAGGTAGTTGCAGACTCATATATGATAAGACCATAGTCTATGATGCTGATGATGGAGCTTTGGATGACCTCTGCCAGTGCTTCTGGGGTTAGGTGTTTCCTGTGCCAGAATAATATGCCTAACCTCACATTGGCAGACTTTGCAACATTGCTGATATGGACAGCATATGAGAGGTGGGGATCAAGGGTGATGCCGAGGTACTTGAACGATTGTGTTTGCTCTAGGATGGCTCCTTGTTTAGTTGCAATGGAGAGGTGGAGTTGTTTGTTTTTGTCGTGGGGGCTGCAGAAGACCATAGACTTGTTTTTTTTTTCTGATTGGGAAACAGTTTATGATTTGGAAACCAGGATTCAATGGAGGAGAAGGCCTGCTGAAGTTTATTTTGTAATTGGATTGGATCAAGGTCCGAGGTGAGGATCACAGCATCGTCGGTGTAGAGAATTATTTGTTCTGGGCAGCTGTCCAGTAGTGAGTTTAAGAATAGGCTGAAGAGGAGGGGTCCCAGAATGGAGCCCTGGGGGACTCCCGAGCGGACCGGTCCGACAGTATATCAGCGATTCTTACTGTTTGGGACCGTTCTTCAAGGTAGCTCTTAAACCAGCCAATGGAGTCAGTTGACAGCCCAGTGTTCTGAAGCTGGACAAGCAGGCAGCAGTGACTGACAGTTTCGAAGGCTTTAGTTAAGTCAATGTAGATTCAGCCTAGGAGTTCACCGGAGTCAAGTGCGTTGTGGATTGCGCTGGTGAATTCAAGTAGGGGTGTGGAGGTGCTGTGACCTTTGCAGAATCCGTGTTGTTGCTTGCACAAGATGTTGTACGTATCCAGGTATTCTGTGAGCTGGTCCGAGACGATGCGTTCTAGCGCCTTGGAGAGTGAGGGTAGTAGAGAGATAGGTCTGTAGTTATCGTGGGCAGTTTTGTCACCACTTTTATGGATTGGGGTGACAGTGGCATATTTCCATCTGTCCGGGAACTGGCTATGGCTGAGGGAGAGGTTGAAAATTCTGGTCAGAGGACTAAGCACTTCATCAAGTGTGAGAGACAGGATTTTGAGATCGAGGGAGTCATTACAGAAAAAAGGCAATAGAGGTTCTGTGCAAAATTATCATCCAATTAGCCTGACCTCAGTGGCTGGTAAATTAATGGAATGAGTAATGAAGTCTCTAATAGATCAAGATTGTAAAAAAAATTAGGAATTCATGATTCAAATCAGCATGGGTTTACTCCCAAGTATTCCTGCACCACCAATCTGATATCTTTTTACAATAATATAAGTACTCTACTAGATGTGGGTATCCCTACTGATGTAATTCTTTTGGACTTTAGTAGAGCTTTCGATAAAGTCTCACATGAAAAACTCATTACTAATATGCACAATCTAGGTTTGTCACCTGATATTGTCAACTGGACTTTAAACTGGTTAACAAATCATTTTCAGAGAGTCACAATTAATGATATCTTGTCTGATTCGGGTAGTGTGACAAGTGGTGTACCACAGGGGTCAGTCTTGGGACCAACATTGTTTAACCTCTTTATCAGTGATTTACAAACAGGGCCAAATAACTTCATGGTTAAATTTGCAGACGATACTAAATTGGGGGGACAAGGTTAATAATCAAGAAAATATTTCTGCATTAATGAAGGATTTGGAAAAATTAACACTTTGGGCAAGTGAAAATCATATGCAGTTTAATCAAGATAAATGTTTAGTAGTGCATTTCGGTGTAAATAATCCAAAAACGATATATCATATAAATGGACTACCACTTCACTCATCAAATTGTGAAAAAGATTTAGGGATATACAGTATGTTAATAATAAACTTACATCAAATGATCACTGTGTTAGAACTGCTTGCATGACCAACAGACTTTTGAGGCAAATCAAATGCACTTTTGTTAATCGCATTGAACAATGCCTTATTCCATTGTATAGGGCATACATTAGACCGTATCTAGACTATGGCTCCCCTTTCTGGAATCCAAACCAAAAAAGACATAGCAATTCTTGAACAGGTTCAAAGGAGAGTAACTAGAATGATTTTAAGATTAACAAACTTGGATTATCAGAACAGATTAAAAACTACTGGTCTCTTCTCTCTTCTCTTTTCAGACTAGAAGATTAAGAGGTGATATGCTTATTGTTTTTAATTTAATAAATTCACCAGATCTAATGGAAAAATGTGGTCTAACACTCTCCAAAAGGAGACATGTTCCGAGACTGCATAATAAACAGCCTGAAGTAAAAACTTATAAAACCAGCAAAAGGGGAAACTTTTTTCCATTAAGAGCATCCATTGCATGGAACACCTTGCCACAAGAATTGGTAGAGGCAACTAGTGCCACTGTCTTTAAGAACAAATTAGATGTTTGGTTGAGGGATAATAGATAAATAATGTCCCACATAGTGTGGGGAACAGTTTCGATGGGCTCTGGCCTTCTTCTGTTCTTTCATACCAAGTAATACCAAGTAATAATCTTGATTTACCAAGGGTTTTGGTTACATATTTGCGTACTTGGTGAGCCTTGACTGCTTTGAAGTAGAAGCGGGGGGAGCTGGTGGGAGTAGTGTTCATTGCGGACAGAGGGACTTCACCATCTTTGATGTAGTCCTGGGGTAGGACAGCGTTGAGGTCGGTAGAGGCTTTGTTAAAGGTATCCACAATGGTTTTTGGTTTGAGGATTGTGGTTCCGTTGATGTTGAGTATTGATGGGGGGGTTTTGGGTGGATTCCCGGTGAGTTCCTTTATGTTCTTCTAGAATTCCTGACCATTGCCCCAGGAGTTTGTGAGGGCATGCTTATAGTAGGCGGACTTCATTTGCCGGATGGTTTGGGTGCAGTCATTGCGAGCACGTTTGTAGTTTTGGATGTCGTTTTGCCTTCCAGAGTTTCTGGCCAGCCCCCATAGGTGGTCTTTTGGTTTTAGCATCCTGAGGAGGTCTCCTGTGAGCCAAGGGTTACTGAGTGATTTTACTTTGCATTTCTTAATAGGAGCATATGTGTCACAGGCCACAGTGAAGATGTTTATGAAGTGGTCAAGGGCAGTGTTTACGTTGGTTGCACTGAAGATAGAGGACCAGTCTTGATGGAGGAGGTGGGATTTGAGTCGAGGAAGGTGACCACTGGGTAGAACCCTGCTGGTGATAGTTTTTGGTGGTTGTTTGATGAATTTATTTGACCAGGTGCAGCTAACAGGGGAGTGATCACTGAGAAAGTCAGGGAGGACATTAGTGTTAGATATCCGCGATGGGTGACTGGTAAGGATCCAGTCCAAGAGTGTGCTGGTGCCGGGCCTGTAACTTTTCCTGGTTGGTGAGCCAACCATCTGTGTGAGGTTCACCGCAGCAAAGGTATCCCTGTGTGCACCAGCATCAGCCGCAGGCCAGTTGATGTTGAAGTTGCCTAGGAGGATGGATTTGGTGTCCGGTGGGAGTGACTTTACAAACTCAAGAACAGCTGTTAGACTGCCTCAATCTGGTTAATGTACTTGTGAAGGTGTGGCTTCTAGTACTGCATGCAGTACTCCAGATGGGGCCTAACCAGTGTCTTGTAAAGAGGGATTATTACCTCCCTCTTCCGACTTGTGATACCCCTACTAATACACCCTAACATCCCCCTAGCCTTACCTACTGCTTTAGAGGTCTGCTTGGATGATTTCAGGTCATCGGTGATGATGACGCCCAAGTTTCTTTCTTACTTTGTGACTGCCAGCAACTCTCCTCCCAGCCTATAGATGGCTTCATGGTTTCTCTTCCCTATGTGCATGATCTTGCACTTGTTTGCATTAAATCCCAGTTGCCACTGTTCCAACCATTTTGCTAGTTTATCCAGATCTCTTCTCATTCTGCCCACCCCATCTGGATCATCTACTCTGTTGCAGATCTTGGTGTCATCTGCAAACAGACAAGCTTTACCCTCTAGTCCATCTGCAATGTCACTGATGAAGATATTGAAGAGGACTGGCCCCAGGACTGATCCCTGAGGTACTCCACTTGTGACTTGCATCTCTTCTGACTGCATACCATTTACCACCACTCTCTGTTTTCTGCCTGTCAACCAGTTTGCCACCCAGTTGACCAACTTCTGACCCCCCCCCGAGCCTACCCAGCTTGCTAATCAATCTTCTATGTGGAACAGTGTCGAAAGCTTTGCTGAAGTCAAGGTAGGCGACATCAACTGCTCCCCCTTGGTCCACCACTCTGGTTACCCAGTCAAAGAAATCTATGAGATTAGTTTGACAGGACCTTCCTTTTGTAAACCAATGCTGTCTTGGATCCAGTGCTCCTATGGATTCCAGGTGTTGCACTATCCTTTCTTTAAGGAGTGCCTCCATAATCTTGCCCACTACTGAGGTAAGACTGACTGGTCTGTAGTTCACTGCCTCCTCCCTGCTACCACTGTTGTGGAGTGCGATCACATGAGCCCTTCTCCAGTCTTCTGGGACCTCTCCTGTGCTCAGAGACTCACTCAACAGTTCTGATAATGGCTCTGCCAGCCCTTTTAATCCACTTATGTGCTTTGTAGCTCTCCTCTGTACCTGCTCCAGTGCTCTGTTTTCAGATTTACCACCTGGTGACCAGAGTTGGGTGCAATATTTCGTATGTAGGCGGACCAAAGCTGTTTAAAGAGGCATCATGACTTGTCTGTCTTTGTACTGTATATGTTTGTTAATGCAATATAGCAGATTGCCTGCTTTCTTTATTACCTGATTGCAATGGGACTTGAAACTGAGATCATCACTAATCAGTATTCCCAGGTCCCTTTCATCCTGTGCTGATTTGAGCTGTACTCCGTTTCATGAATACTTGCGCTGATCATTTTTTTCCCCATGTGCAGTACCCTGCACTTATCCAAATTAAAGGTGGATTGTTTTGTTATTGTCCGCTGTTCCATTTCCCTCAAGGCTGTTTCCAGAATTAAGGCTTCACCCTGTGTATTTATAATGGACCCTATCCTTGTATCGTCTGCGAATTAACGGCTGCATTTGTTTCTAGCGAGGAATGTACAGATTAAAGAGGCAGGGCCCCAGCACTGAGCCCTGGGGGACTCTGCTGATCACTAGTTCTCATTTTGACATGGATCCCTTTACACATACCCTCTGTCTCCTGTCTCTTAACCAACCCTCTATCCAACAAGTTAAGTTACTATGGATATCGTGCTGAATTGTCAGTGTCAGTGGCTCAGTAGGTAGCACACTCGCCTCTGAGGCCGGGAGATCAGAGGGCTGTGGGTTCAGTTCCCACATCTGCCACTTGGGTTAATATCCCAATACTGACACTGTAGTGCAGCATGAGAGGGGTGCTACACTTCAGAGGTGCCGTCTTTCGGATGAGATTTTAAACCAAGGTCCCATCTGCCTGGATTGGTGGTAGTTCAGTTGGATGTTAAAGATCCCATGGCACTTATCGAAAAGAGTAGGGGAAGTTTTTATTAAATGGAGGACTCCAAACAAATTACAAAACAAGTCATGATGCAAAGGGAAACACAAAAAGAAACATTAATTCAACCAATGATAACAATTCACCCATAAAGCAGAGCATTTAGGTTCTCCAAAGGATTTTACATCAGAGTTATAGACAGTATGAAGAGTCTGTAATATATTATAGAGAAGTTCATCAAACGAAACAGTACGTTGTTGGGTAGACCAAAAAGATCTAGATTGCCAGATATAAAATCTAATAACAAAGAAAACCAAAAGTAAAGTATCTGCAGGATACCTAGACCATTCACCCTTATGTGAACCATACATCAATGTCGCATAAGAAATTGATGTAAACAAAGGTTCCTTCCATTTATTTGCTAACCAAACCCAAAAAGGTACAATGTATGAGCAATCTAAAAAGAGATGCTTCTGTGCTTCCAACTCAGAATGACAGAGAGCACGAGTACACCATCATTCACATAACTGTTTGTGTTTATGCGTGCTACCCACGGGCAATCTACCATAAGACCCCAACCAAACACTATCCCAAATAAAGGCCGGTATCCGTCCATGGGAAAGTAATTTTAAAATCCTGTCTTGGGACTGAGGGAGACAATCAGGAAAAGTTAAAGGTTCTGAAAAATCAGCTGAAATCATAATGTTATATAACTGTTTTCTATGCAAGGTTTCTAAATGCGATATAATTAAGTTCCATTTTTAATTAAATAAAAGCCCTTTACCATACATGGGATAAGGGGTACTTTATACAAAGAAATCCAATTAGCTGATCTCCAGTAAGATAAACATTTCATAAAACCACAAATTAACATAAGAAAACCAGGGCTTGAAACCAGGCAGCGTAAAAGGACAAAATTACTCAACAAAAATATACTAAGAAAAAAAGCTATAGGATGTACCATACCCACTCCACCTTAACTAATAGGTCTATATGTAAATCCCCTTTTAATGGGGTTTAGCCTACTCCCCCAAAAAGCTTGAAAAAAAACACTAGATAAAGACGTAAAGACAGAGGATGGGGGAGGAAACACATAACTTAAATACAAAAAAATGTGCAAAAGCAGAGTTTTAATTAATAAAACTCTTTTACGTTTTGCTATTTGTTTCCCTTTCCAACGAGACACAACAGATTGAGCAATAGTAATCTTTTGAGACCAATTGATTTGCATCATATCAATATCACCAAACTCAATTCCTAGTATGGTTATAGGAGCTTTGGAAATAGGGATTCCTGCCAGGGTGCCAGATTCAGGAATGGGTGAGAGACCAAAAGGAAACCCTTTACACTTACCATAATTAATTTTAGATCCCGAAATTTTAGAAAATAAATCCAAAATTGCAACAAACTGAGGTTCTTCTTGAAGTGAATGTAAACAAACCACCAAATCACCTGCATATGCTAAGATTTTGATCGGTAAAACAGTATCTGCCAGCCGCACACCTGATAAAACACTATTAGCACTTACCATACGGATGAAAATATCAATGTAAAAAACATATAATAAAGGACTCACGGCATCCTTGCGAACGCCCCTCTGAACAGTTATAGGAGGACCACACCAACCATTAACATTAGGAATTAGGGAAGTCGAATGGAAAGCAACCAATCCAAGCAATGAAAGGACTGGGAAAACCATATGCTCTTAAACTGAAAACAGAAATTTGTGTGAAACATAATCAAATGCCTTTTCTTGATCCAAACTTAGTAAATAACCTTGCATGGTACCAGTTTGAGACACTGAGAAAAGTTTGCGGATAATTAATAGATTATCATACTGGGAACGGCCAGGTACAGAACAAGTGTGAGAAGAACTTAACAATGAATCCACTATCGGTGTAAGCCTACGTAATAAGATTTTACTTAAAATCTTTAAATCAGTGTTCAGTAAACTAAGTGTCCTCCAATTTCGTAAATCAGTTTTTAAACCTTTTTTATAAAGTAAAATTACAATGGCATGATACATAGAGGGAGCCAAACTAGCAGATGACAACATCGCATTAAACAAAGATGTCAAAAGTGGGACTAAAGTAGAGTGAAATGTCCTATAAAAAGCTACCCCAAAACCATCTGTACCAGGAGCAGAGTCCAATTTCAAGGAAAAAATAGAATCTTTCACTTCTAACTCAGAAATTTTGTGCAACAGACGAGTACTATCAGCAGAGTTTAAGCGGGGCAAATGTAGGTCTGCTAGATCCAATAAATCCAGTTGAACATGATCATCTACACTATACAAGTTAGTTAAATAATTGGTCACCACCTCCAATAGAGCTGCTGGAGTTCGAACTAAATCCCCAGAATCTGATTTTAATTCCGTAATAACACGATTCACAACTCTGTTCTTACAATCATTGAATGGATCCAAAGCACCTTTACGTAATTTTAAACCAAAATGATGTTTGAAATCAAGAGATTTAGCTCTATCATATCTGTATTGAAACATGAGTTGTTTCACTTGACTAATCTGGGCACTATAATCAAGACTTTCAGTTTCAGTTAGAGAAATTAGTTTTTGCAAATGCGACCGTAATTTCAGATATTCCAAATATTGAGAATTACTTTTCCTCTTGGAACATGTTTGAAAAAAAGTTTTTCCAAACATATTTAGAATCTTCCCACCAAGAGGCAACATCATCGTAGACATCCAATACAGATAATCTAGCAGTAAATTCTTGCTGCCAAGCTTTCTGAACAGATTCATCCAATAGCAAGGAGTCATTCATTCTCCAAATATTCTTTTTACAACGGGGAGCTCCATCCCAGGACATTTGTACTGTTAAGGATTTGTGATCAGAAAATTCCCAAATATTCAATACCACCGTAGTGATTTGTAAAGACAGTGAAAGAAAAATAAAATCAATACGTGTAGACAACTGATTTTTGAAAAATGTCCTACCCCCATCAGAATAAATGCTTCGATAAGCATCTCTAAGCTGAGCTGTGTCTAAAATCTGTTTCAGCTTTTGAGAATCACAAAACAATTTGGATGTCTTCATCCCTCTATCTTTAATATCAAGTACACAATTGAAATCACCTGCCCAAACAATAAAACGTGAGGTATACAAATAAGGGGTGTATGTTGTTCAGAAGCGCTACTGAAAGCTTTGGTCTAGGGGCATATATATTAATCAAACGGAATCTTTCCGCACAAAATTTAAATCTAATAAAAGAGCACGTCCTGGAGAAATATCTACCATTTTGGACACCTGTAGGATGGATTTGTAAACAAAACCCTACCCCATCACAAAGATCTTCGCCATTAAACCAAAAGACATTCCTAATGACCAAAGATTACGTGCTTGCTGAACTTCATAACAGGTCTTCAATCTGGTATCCTGGAGACACACAATATCAGCTTTCAAATTTTGTAAACAAGTCAAAGCCATAACCAGTTTCTTATGACTTTGATGCTATTAACATTAAGTGAAGTCACAGTTAAAGAAGTCATCAGAAAGGGAAAAGATGAAACACTTGAAAGAAACCATCCATACAAACCATCAAGAAACTTTAGACACTCTCCGCTCTGAGAACGCCTCGAAAAATTTCAATCTTTCCTGTATCACCCTCCTCCTTCTGAAAAGGTATCATTAATCAAAGAGGCCTTAGAAGAGCGATCAGACTCATCTCCTTCAGACTCATCCTTGGAACCCAAAACAGCAAAGCAGTTACCCACTTTCCAAGACTCTGAAGGGGTAGTACTCATAGGTACCTTAGACTCTTGTTGAGATGGAACCAGTTTACCCGACCTATGACGTTTTTTTGCAGTAACCTTCTTAAAAGAGATACCTTGGGATAAAGGAGGGGGCATATCTGAAATCTCACCTTGAACCAAAGGAGTGGGATCAGAAGACGTAGACTGGGGGGTGTCTAAGTCACCCTCTGCCAATGGGGGTGATTGCACCGTATGTGAAACTACTGGCAGAACTGCACTATTCAACCCAGAGTCTACAACTAGATCAGAGTCAAACTGTGTGGGGAGGACATGAAGGAGGAATAAACGTGTCAGAGGTTTTAGTAGGAACAGAACAACCATGCTGGGCTCCTGTAATTAGGTCTTCATGGGAAGGACAATGATCTCGGTTGTCACGAAAGCCCATGGGCATTTGGCATAGCCATGTCCGGACTGCTCACACAAATTACATTTAAATAAATTCAACAACGTGCAGCTAAATGGCCAAATTCAAAGCAATGGGAGCAACGTGGAGTATCACAGGCCGATTCAAATGGGATCTAGAGCCGCATTTAAAACAGGCCTTGGGTTGTCCAACATAAAACAGACTACCTCTATCTCGTCCCAAAAAAAACTATTCGGAAGGTGTTGTGGACCAGCAGGAGATGAAAACAATTTAACCCTCAATTTCCAACCCCTATTCCAAATCTGTTCGCTATCCAAGATAGGGAACAGGTTTATCAAAATTTCACACCGTCTTCGAAGCCAAAAAGGGATGTCTTCAATATGAACACCTTCATTGCGGAATAAAACAGTTATCAGTTTTATTAAAGGTTTCGTCAAAGGGACTGCAAAAAAAGGGGTCCAAAGAGGGGAGTCCTTTACCTTCTGAAATATAGACCAAAAACGCTCCAAACCCCCAGAGGTTTTAAAGCTAATGTCATAATTGGCATTACCTAAATGTATCAGTGCATAAATGTCTGAAGACATAAATTTCATTGAACCTTTTAGTAATACTTTAGAAATATACAGTCTGTCCGGAGGATCCTCTAAACCTCCCTTGTATAATAAAAGCACAGCATTTCTACGAGGAGCAGGTTCCCTCGTGTTAGTAAATAAATCGGAAAGTTTAAATGTAGGAGGAGTGACAGTACCATTTATTCCAGAATTGGAAGAAGAAGCCTTTGGCAACCCAGACTGGGGATGGGACTGACCAACAGAAATAGTCACAGTACTAGCTGTAGCTGTAGTAGAAATGGTATCTGAAAGAACAGGGCCAGGAACAGCAGTACTTAATGGGCTATGGTCCTGAGAAGTACCCAGGCTATTATATGTTTGTACTTTAGAGTTGTTAGGATCTGGTATCCATTCCCCTGTAGGAGTTTGTAACCAACCAGCCTCAGAAATAGCTCGTTCTGGGGACCAATGGTGCGAATCAGAGGAGTTCAAACTAACAGTCTGAAGTGGAGCAGTAATATCAGTTGCATTAGTAGGGGATATCGGAGGATCACGTAAAGGCTTGGAATTTTCTGCCGTAATAGTAACGCGTATCCTCCCTATTCAGTCCACCAGTGCCAACTATATCATTAGGAGGGACAGCAACACACGTAGAACAGCTGCAGTCATCCCTAATCGCTTCATCTGCTGCCCTGCAAGCTGAAATGCTGAACTTTTAACAGGCGATTCAGAGGAAGAAAGCTGTGCTAAAGAAAAATCAGAAGGATCCAAAGACTTACATGCAGCAGCCTCGCCACAAACCATCCCCGTATCAGGAACATCCACAAGAGCAGCGGTCGGCTCTAACTTCGAACCGAGCGTTACGCAAGCCGCAGGCAACCCGGAAGTACGGGAGGCTGTTCGTGACAATCTCAAGGCGTCAGACCGCAATTCTCTCAGCTCTCGCAATAGGCGTTACTTTTTGCCGTTGCAACTATCCGCATCTGCAAGGACATCTTGTAGCAAATGCTCTTTTTGTTTAATAATAGCAGCATAATCCACCAACATGCCTTCAGGGTCAGAGTAAGTAGATACCTCATCAGAGACCTTGTTAACGTTAAAAACTCCTCAGGAATAGACGATCTTGCTGTTCAAATCCATAATCTGTCTCCTCCTGTGCAGGATAAGGCCCACTCTCTGCTCAGACACCTCCATCGACTCCGTAGGTTGGGACACAGTAGCCATCTTGCGTCCGTCCACCAAAGGTTCCCCCTCCTCAGAGTAGGGGAAGTTCCCCGGTGTCCTGGCCAAATTTCCCTCATTCACTAAAAAAAAAATACCACCAACAGCTTAATCTGGTTCAAGGTTAGTTGGCATTCATCTGTATCCCCCTTCCCCGGGTCGTGCCTGAAAAATAGGCAGGATTTGTCTAGTGCGCTTACCCTGTCAACAAAAACTAAAATAAAAAAAAAAAATTAAAAATTAGAGCTTCTACCAATTGGCCATGAGGAACTTTATCAAAGGCCTTTGAGTAGTCCAAGAATATAACATCCACTGCATTTTTCGCATCTAGGGCCTTACTAACTTTTCCATAAAATTCCAATAGATTTGTTTGACAACTGTAGCAAGTAATAGATGGTGTGTTCAATAACTTTCTAACAGAGATGGTAACCAACTAAACTTTGGTCTTCTCTTTCTTTTCTGCTTCTTGCCATCTTCTTTCTCCCTTTTTCTTTCTTCCTCTACCCTTAATAGTTAAGAGCCGTAACATGTAGTTAGGTGGGATAAAACACAGAAAAGAAAAAAAAAACTATACTGAAAACAATAAGAATGAGAGCTTCCTCTATATGCAGAGGGAGTAGTCACTGGTACAGGGTTCATTTCTGGGTGGGGAATTGGAACAACTGACAGTTTTTAATTTTGACCCACATTTTCCTCTACCTTGGGGACAACTTGCTCACTGTTATAAAGGTTTTACATTGCAACCAAATATGACCCATTATTTTTTCATTTGATCCTTTTTATACCCAGTGGGTCAGTGTCCCACATAGATAAATATCTGAAATGAACCCTGCTGGTATTGAGAATGTACCAAATGAAATACTGTATCTCACTAGTGCCTGCAGGGAGTACTCTGTCTCCATTATAGTGAAAATGAGAGATTCCCTCATAGGCACAAAGAGGAGAATCTGATTTTGAGACTGTGGAGAGTGACAATGCCTCACTGGTGCCCTCAGAGAGCACTCTGCTCCTGTTACAATGAGGGTGAGAGATTTCCTGATAGGCAGAGAGAGGGGTTCCTGGTTTTGAGACTGTGCAGAATGAAATGTCTCAATGGTGGCAGCAAGGAGTACTCTGCTCGCATTACAATACAATGAGAATAAGAGATTCCCTGATAGGCACAGAGAGGGATCCATGGTTTTGAGACTGTGGAGAATGAAAATGTCTCATTGGTGCCACAGGGAGTGTTCTGCTCCCGTTACAGTGAGAATGAGATTCCCTGATATGCAGAAAGGATAGTCCCTGGTATTGAGACAGTGCAGAATGAAAATGCCTCACTGGTGGCCTGGCAAAATGACTGCTATCGGGGAGACCAAGGTTCATAGCAAGCTTCCGAATCCCATACTAGGAGGCTGGCCCACTAGCACAGTCATAGGGTTACTGCTAATGACACTAACAACCTGGGATTGGGAATGAACCCAGGACATCAGAGGCTTGCTATGGGACAGGAGGATCAAGCATCCTAGAGGAAACAGTCTGTCTTTGGAAAGGGGAGGCTGCAGGCTTTGTTGCATTGTTACCGCTTGCGTGAGAACAGGTGATGGTGCATCTGGAGCAGACATGGCAGGTGGACACCAGCAATGTCAAAATGCACACATGCCATGCATACATGCTCATGAATGCATGGCATGCTGGTGTCCAAGGAGACAAAAAAAAAGAAGGAAAAGCACTGGAACTATGAATAGTATGATGCTGACTCCCATCAAGTTACACCAAACCTGGATTTCTGTTGACATCGTCTGGGTAATGGCAGCCTGGAACTTTGGTTCCTGCTACCCCCCCCCAATATAATCTGAAGTCATCAGCCTAAAATAGAAATTAATTCCCTGGCTAAAGGTATAAGCCAGACAGCAGCTAAAGCAGAGCCCTCAGAGACACCTGCACAAAAACTGAAAGACCTCACTGTAGTGGAGAAACACCGATCTACTCCATGCCATGCTACTGACATGGAAGCAGCGGCCTCCTATGAAGATGATCTGCAGCCCAAAGACACAGACGAGAGTACAGGCCTAATCACAGCCATCAAACAAACTGCAGAATGGTCAATAAAATAGATAAAGCACACACCCATCTGTAGTCTGACATTCACAAGGTTGAGAAACAAACAGAAGTATCTGAGGAATGGGTGGTGGAACTGGGGGCAACTACCGACACCTCAGACTCCTTCCTTACCTTATGGCCAGAGAGAGGGAACTTACTATTAAACTAGATGACCTGGGAGGGCATAGTAGAAGGCAAAATCTCTGAATTTATTGAGTTCCAGTGGGTGCTGAAAAATCTGCTGACAACATCACCACCTTTCTCCAAATATTCCTCCAAAAACTCTCTGAAACTCCCTGATGACTCTGATTTGAGCATGGACCGAACACATTGAGTGCTGGGCCCAAAATCTACCAGCCCCAGCATGTGTGCCAGATAAATCCTCACAAAGCTTACCTCATATGCCGGTAAGGAGGAAATCCTGGAAAGAGCCTGGCAGTTCAAGGACCTCAGATATAAAAGTACCCAAATCACTGTGGACAATGATTACACTTCAGTGGTGCAGGATAAAAGGTGAACCTTGGGGGTAATTAAGCAAATTATAGCTAAAACTTGAAAGCCCAGCTCCTTCATCCAGCCAGACTAAGAGCTGAAACCCTGAATGGCACCACAATGTTTGCTGACTTCCTGGAAGTGGCACTTTACCTCAAGGAGATTGGGGTGCAGTTTCTGACCCCAGAGAAGGACAGACTGGAAAGGGGCCATCTCCATTCTACTTGGGAGGCTGCTTGAGGAGGTACTAAAAAAAATAAAAAGACAACCAGGCACGACTGCCCCCCCCATCCCACTGCGCTCTGACATACGATCCCTCCTCTAGCCTTATGGGGCCATGGAAGACCACAGTAATGGAAGCAGTAGCACCAGGGAGAGGGAGGGAGGCACAGTGACTCAAGATGAAGGAGAGCAGACCCAACCTCAAAACTGACTTAAGATGCTGTGACACGACAGCGGCATCATGCAGATAGCCATTACCAAACCACACTGGACTTAAACTCAGTATCCTTTACTGTTTATTCTGATTGCTGTGCACTGAACTGATTTGTATGCTGAAATGGATTCATACTAAGTAGTAGTAGTAGTAAAAAGTGTATTTTTAGACAGGAAAGATCTTATTTACATCATTGGGTTATAGACCCATTTTCAATATGGTCTTGTTAATTCAATTCTTAGTTCCATCATAAAAAGAACACACTAATACAAAATATATAAACATTCATTAATCATTACCACATTTCATATGGGGGATCACAACTATCACAACTATCATATAGACAATTATAAAATACATTCAATTAGCATAAATTTATACTAAATTTTATGTTTATACCAAATTAAATATTTAAATACTTTGGTAGTTTATATTTCTTTCAAAGCAGATATACTTTAATCCCATCAGGAAATAAGTGTATAAAACATCCAATATTTAAACAAGAGGATCTAAGTCTATAGTTCAATCAAATTGTTTGGGATATTCATTGCATACATGTCATGGGAAATTAAGAGCAAGATCAGTCTGTTTGCTGATGATACCAAGGTAGGAGCAGTGGTGGATGACCTAGGGAGATGGCAGGGGTTGCAGGATGATCTGGCAAAGCTTGAAACCTGGTCAGACAACTGGCAACTGGGGTTTAATGCCAAAAAGTGCAGGGTGCTGCATTTTGGGATGAAGAACCCAAGCAGGAGTTACCAGCTGGGGGGAGTGCAGCTAGCCCAGACAGAGGAGGAGGAGGAGAAGGATCTGGGGGTGCTCATTACAGGGTCAGTGGACAACTCGGCACAATGTAGGAAGCCAGCTGCAAAGGCCAACAAAATGCTGAGTTGTATTGCAAGGGGTATATCCTCAAGGAGGGAGGAGGTGATTCTGCCACTGTATAGGTCATTAGTTAGACCACACCTGGAGTACTGCGTGCAGTACTGGCGCCCATATCTGAAGAGGGACATTAAGTTACTGGAGGGGGTGCAGCGCAGGGGACAAAGATGATCAAGGGGCTGGGGGACTTATCATACGAGAGGAGGCTGAGGGAGTTGAACATGTACTCACTGGAGGAGAGGAGGGACGGGGGAACATGATTGAAACCTTTAAGTACATGAAAGGAATAAACAAGACAGGTACAGAGGGGCTGTTCAAAGTAAGGGAGGAGAGGGACACCAGGGGCCATGATATGAGACTGGAGGAGAAAGGTTCAGGAGGGAGATGAGGAGACACTTTTTACAGAGAGGTGGTGGCTGGGTGAATCGTTACCTGCAGAAGTGGTATCCAGTAGAACAGTGGACTGCTTCAAAAGGGGATGGGACAGGACAAGGGGAAGGGTTAATGATGGGAAAGAGTGGAAGGGAAGGGCAGCTGCAGAATAAGAGGTGCTAGCTGCACATTCGAGCAGACTTGATAGACCTCTAGGCCTTTATCTGCTGGCAAATTCCGTATGTTCGTAATCAGTGAGACAGGGAAGCCAAATTTTTATTTAATATTATAATCTTTTAATAATTACCACTTATTATTTGTAGCAATTACAATTCCAATATTTAAGTTTCTTTAACAAACTCAAAGAGAGTTTAGTACTTTGTTATTTTTGTCTTAATTTAATGTCAATAGAGTCCCACTATTGCCTTACCTTAGCTACAAAGGTCACGTTCCCAAATCTGTTTTTAATTTCGGTTTGTAAATACTTATTGTTCGAATCTCTTAAGTTGTATTTTGATTCCTTAATTATTAATTTATCATTAAATACTGTTTTTTTTTTCCTGTATCACTGAGTGAATTTGTCCCATCCATTTTAAATCCCTTTTATGGTCCAACAGTAACCAGTTTAATGAATGTAACATTTCACAGTGATGTTTACAGTAGTCACATTTCAAAATGAATCTAGCAAGACTATTATAGACTATATCCAACTTTTTTAGATTAATTCTACTTGTTAAACCTGCATGCATAAGTGGTAAATATGGGGAGAGGGGGAATGGGATATGAATTAAATGAGGCAACAGGCAGAAAAATGAAGACGGGGACTTAAGACAAAATTAAAAGAAAATGTAAATGAAACAGGAGGGAGAGGGGTAATGGTAACACAGTAGTACCTACCAGGAAGTCACTGATCAAACCGTGCTCTCTCTGGATACAGCCAGGATGGCATATGTATGGCTCGGGAGCATGACAATTCGCTCCCGACAATTCGCTCCCCGACATTTCACTCCGGTGTCAACCCGCTCCTTGATAACACGCTCCCCTGACAACTCACTCCCAAGTATTGGTCACTGAATGCCGATCAGTTCCACGAACTTAAGGATGTCCTTGCCTTCCAATCCTTCAGGTCCTTGAGCTCTTTATTGTCTGCAAGTATTTTAGAGTCCATTGCGGGGATATAATCCTCCACCTCAGAGAATGATGCATGATTTTCCTGCCTGACGTATGGACAGGAGAATAAGCTAAAGAGACCAGTCACCCTATTGTTCTGATTTTTATTCTCTAACTTTTTTTTTATAGCATATTAGTTTCATGGAGAGTGAAGAGTTCTCCATCAGCACTTAAACTGTGCATAGCATTTTGCTCTGCTTGTAGTGTAAAGTGCACTATCTGAAAACCTCCTCCTCCAGCTTTCCCATTAATGCCAATCATTTGAGCATTTATATATGCCATTTTCTGGTATTTTGTTATGTCTTCAAGCAGAGATGCATCCTGAGGGGTGACTAGCTTTGTCATGTAGACCTGTGTTTTAGCTCCTGTTTCTTTTTGGACTGAATTTAATTCAGACACAGCAGTATCGGAAAATAGGAATGGGAGTTTGTACATTGGCTATATTCAATTTCAGACAGTCCTTGGGCAATATACTGACACTGAGCTGCATCTTTAACAGAGAGCTCCACACCTGAATGTGCTTCTTCCTCAACGGACTGTACCGAGTCATACAATTGCTCATTTTCATCATCTGAATGTTAGGAGGGCAGTTCTGAAGGCTCTGAAGGGTCACTTTCTGCACTCAGAACATTCCCTTCTCCACTTTTCTGTGACTTCTGTGGCTTCTCCTAGTTCATCCTAATCCGCATGTGTGTCTTTAGTGCTGTGACTGCTAAGAGATCAAGACTGGCGAGCTAAGGGCCATGATTACTGGGAGTGAATTGACGGGAGTGGAATAGGAAGGAGCGAGTTGACATGGGAGTGAATTGTCGGGAGTGAAATGTCGGGGAGCGAATTGTCAGGAGTGAATTGTCATGTACCCGTATGGCTCTCAGACAAAACCTAACTCAAAAAGGTAAAGGAGGGCTTTTACAGGGCCCTTGTACCGTTAGGCACATATAGCCATCTAGCAAATGCCTCCCTCCGCTTATCTAAGTTTTGAAGGAAGACAGTACATGCCTAATATTGTTTTTGTTAGTGCCATCTCAGCCAGGGAATGCTGACTGTACTTCTATACACTATTGTGGCTGCCTATTGCCTAGCCCTATTTGAATGTACATTGCTGTTACCAATTTGTATCATTACTTTACAATCTGTAATTATTATTCTGCTCGTGCCTTTTGGCCAGGGACATGCCTGAAAATGGTCCGTTTGATCAGTGCACTCTAACAAAGTCATAAATAGAATAAATAATATCTGGTGCTCGCGATTACCACAAAACCGATCTGGGTCATGACTGATATCCAGATCCCAGGGGGTGCTCATGGACCTGGGGGCCTGAGGCCTGTTGGGATCCCTTTACAGGTGAAGGGGATCTGATGGCCATGGGAACCTCTTGACCCTGAAATTCCTCAGGAATGAGAGCTGATAGGACAAATGAGAGTGGCGGACCCAGTGTAACAGTACAGTCATGATGGAGACACAGAATGTGAATGGGTGGCCAACTCAAAGATACGCTTAAATTAAAAAAAGAGATTAATGGTGATCAGACAGCAGCAGTTTACAAAACTGAATGTGAAATATTCTCCCAGTGGGCTCAGGTGGGACCTATTTGGGGCGCATACCTTACACGATGGGGCTGGCTTCACTCTGAAGGGGGAGGCCCTGGGCACCGGAACCTCTACCCCACCCACAGATTCCAAGATGGAGTCCATATCCATATGCTATAGAATTGGCATGCCCCGCAGCTCAGCCTCTAGAGAGATGAGGTTAGAACTAACCAAGGGGTCAGAAGAAGGGGATGCACAGTGGCCTCTACCGAGATAAGGGTAGGGCACAGCCAATTTATCTAGGCATGAATTAAACAGGATTCTACTCAAATATCAGGGTTGGGGATGAGATCACAGATTTTTGTAATATGCTGAAAAGGACATCTGGAATAACAGCAGGATGGCGACTCGTATGGCTAAGTCTGCTGATCCTGCATAATCCTTCTTTCACAAAGCATGGCAGTCCCAAAAGTGCTTCAGAGGACACCGACCCCCCCTAGTTGACCTAGGAAGCTAAGGAGGGGAGGCAGGGTGCAGTGAAGCCCTCAAGATTCAGAGAACTGTGGGAAATGCATGCTACATAATCACATTGTACAATGGCCGCCATATTGATGCTGTGCTAGGGCAGACCTGTCAACATCAAACAACCCATACAAATGTTTTTATTACTGTTTTATTCTTGTTTTTCCTGTTGGTTATCTAATTCATAGTTACGGGTACAAAGATGTTGGTTTGTAATCACTGCAGACTTACTCTTTTTCATTTATTTTTTTGGGTGCCACGCCACGCTGGTAGTCATTGCACACCGTGCTTTCGGGACCAAAAGGGGACAAAAACACAGAAAAAGCACTCTGTCCTCCAGTAGGCGAAGGTGGGTCCAGTGGCCTAGCTCCACACCCAACGCTGGGTCTTCCGGCCTGCTTCCAGTGCTTCCTCACTTCCTGGTCCTCTGTCTAGATTACTTCAGAAAGGTCACCAGAGGAGCCGTCGGTCCCGCCCCGGGGGGCTTAGATCTGGGGGGGTCAGAAGGGCCAGAGGAGTGAAGGAGGATCCCCTTCCTGGAAGGTAGGACCAGGACTTCAGGCAGGGTGGGATACGGTTGGATACCGAGCGATCACACCGGAGAGAGTCTGGGGGGCGGCGAAGGAGGAGGATAAACAGAGTTTGAAAAAAAAGAGGAACTTTAGTGCTGTATCTACATTTTTGAGGGAGTAGAGCTGAGTCCAGTTTATACCACTCAAATTGGACCCGAGTGCTTCCAGGTTAACTCTTGAGGAGTTCCTGAATGAAATCAGCTTAGGCGGGGGGGGGGGCGCTTCCTATGGCAGGACCAGATGCAATAGACTGGTGAGTGATCGCTGATAGAGTCAGAGAGGACTCCTGCATCAATCACCATATCTTCCTTGTTTGTTAACATCCAATTAAGAAGGGTATGCTTCTGAGATTTGGGGTTAGGTCGCATTGGAGAGTGGATAATCTGGGACAGGTTGACTTGTTTAAGGAGCTCAGCATAACCTAGCTGATTGCCCTCTAATCAGTTTAGGTTAAAATCTCCTGCCAGTAGGATATTTCTGTTGGGGGTGAGGTTTATAGCCTCCTGAATTATATGTTGGAGTCCATCGATGCCTCCTTTGGAGGGGGTTGCATACGCATCTGAGGTACATTTTCTTGGTCGATCCAATGAGAAATTCAATTATAATCCATTCAGGGGTGTGGGCATCCCCAGTGCTGGAGGTAATTATAGTGCCAGTAAGATGGTCCAAAATGTATAAGAGAACTGCAGCACCGTTCTTGGACCCTGGTCTGTCATTCCTGTAGATGTTGTATCCCTGGAGGTGGCAAAGTGAGTCGGGGTACTTTGGCTTCAGACAGGTTTCACTTATTCCAAGAACATCCAGTTTATGCAGTAGCGCCCAAGCTTCCAATTCCTGAAATTTAGGAAGAAGGCTTCCTATGTTCAGGTTTGCAGTTCTGAGACCTTCATTACTAGCCCACTGAGCTCTAGTTTGGCTAACTAGGGTCGTGGTGAGGGCCTGGGTTAGCCTCAATATCACCACATTTTAGGAGAAGTCTTTCCTTTTTTAACTTTATATTTATTGCTTTAAAAGAAAACAATACATACACTTCCTCATACAAGACAATCAATGACTTTCAGATCCAATACAGTTGGTCTACAAATATCTCCCTTGTAATCTGTCACAGTAGGAATTGAGGGTTATCTACTAAAATGTCCACAAAGAAAGTCCTGAAATACCAGCCGACTCAATAACATAAGAATGTCCATCTTGGGTAGTATCAGCGGAAAAAATTACTGCAATCCTGTTGGATTGCTATTTATCCATATATAACTGTGGAACTATAAAGAGATTGTGCTTTCCAGAATTTGCACTACAGCAAGCCAGAAGAAAAAAACATGTTTTCCCCATTAACTTTTTAAAAACTAAATAGGTATAGTCAAAGAGACATAACAGTGTCCAAGTTTAAAGCTTTTACCATCAGGAGACTAATAACAAACAGAGCCTAGAGGACTAGTATTGTCCCACACCTTCCCCTCCAAACCAAGAACCTATTAAGACCACATTATCCCTATCAGCAAATGGGCTTACCTTAAGTCGGTAGCTTCCCTTATGATATAAGTAAATAGTCCTATATATCTTATACAGTGAGGAGGTAAGTGGGCAAATCAGACAGATATCAAAATGAAAAAAATGTCTCCCCAAAATTAAGGGAGAGACCACTTTTTAAATAGCACTGTAAAGCTTCAACCATACCAAATAAATCAGAGTCCCCTAAATTAGTAATCCAACTCAGTCATTATCCGAGGTATCTTCCTCCAGGTTCCCCTCTGTTTTTGCATCGAATTCCTTCTCAATTTTTTTCCATCCAGTGCCCTGCATCCTTGGGGTTGTTAAACTGCCAGCTTTTTCCCCCATAAATTATCCAAAGGCGTGCCGGTAACAGGAAAGAATACACTATTCCCAGTGCACGGAGTCTCTGCCGAATTCCGTCAAATTGTTTGTGGCATGCCCTCATTTGATACGAAAGATCCAGGGACATTTTGACATCATGCCCAGCAATATTGATCGGGTACACTGATCTTACCGCCGATAACAGCTGATCCTGGATCTCCACACCCATCATACGCACTAGGATAGTGCAAGCTTGATCCATGGTGGTAGGCCTGATCCTTGGGTTTATTCAGTATGCCCTTCTGAGGGCACCCCAGTCAACAATCTCTGGGACCGGAATAGTGTCCTGCATCCAGCTTATCAGGAAATTCAATAGACTGGTGCCTTCAACCCCCTCTGGAACCTCAACAAGTCTTAGGTTTCCAGCTTGAGTTTCATTCTCTAGGGCCTCTAACCGACCCCTCGGATGTGTGTTCTTCTTAGTCAGGGAGAAAACTGCTGCTTGTGTGGAAATGGAGCGTTTATCTACTTCAGCAACTGTACCAATGAAGTCTTTTATGACAGCCTCGTGCATCTCCAGTTTTGTTAGTGTGTATTCCATCTTGCTGTCCATAGATTGTACTGTCCCAGAATTTGTTTCCATGAAGGGGCTTGCGATCCTTCTGTGTCAAGCCCTGCCTTGTGGATTGCTGTTTCTCGGGCCTGCCCTTGCTTGGCTCTGGTAGTTTTAGATGCTCTTGAACCCATGGGTTTTGTTTTCCCCATAATGTGTTTGAGTTCATTAGGAAGCTAAATACTTCAAGAATCCAATTTTCAACCTTCCTGTCTTCTATTTTTGACTTTACAGTATTAAAATGAAGTTTTTTCTAGGCTAAATTGTAGAGCTGGTCTGGAAGACATCCTACTGGGAGATCAGCTCTCTAGCACCCCCAGGAGAAGCAGTCTTAAGTGTGAGGGACGTGCTAATCCACAGCCAGGGGTCATGCATACTGAGATATATATGTTGATCAAGAGCCAACCCGGCAGCCACTTGTTCTTTCTATCAAGATGTGCTAACGCAGTTAGTGAAGGCACCAGCAGGACTGGATGTGATGCCAGAGTATATCCCACTGCCTTAGATGTGGAGTAATCATTTAAGGGGGATACATCCTCTGAGTGGATGAAACTGCATGTGTCACATGAGAATAGAAGAAGTGACAAGGATAGTGAGAGCAGTACAGCAGAGGCTACCAGACCCCTGTTTCGGAATATCAGTGATAATTGCCATCTGCTTATGTATTAAGTGGCCCTGGTAAATAGGGTCACTTATGCAATGTAATTACCATTGAATGTGTTAGTCTATTTATTCTGTATGTATATGTATATTTAACTATTACTGCTCACTGTATACTATCTATGTTTATCTTGCTGTCTTGTAACTCTGTACATTCCCCTCTTGTTGTTATGTATCTTGTTTGAACCTGTATTTTCATTGTACTCTCCCAGGTCGTACCTGAAAATAGGCATACAGATTGTCTAGTGTACCTACCTGGTCAACAAAAGCTAAATAAATAAATAAATTTGCAAGTTTTCCCTGAGGCCATGTCTGCATACTTCATCACCAATCGAAAGTCAGAAGTCACAGTCATAGTTAAATGTTTAGGCTCAGTTTCTCACCCCAAAGCATGGGGTTAGTAAATCCAAGAGTCAAAAATAACCTATTCTCAGTATCAGGCAAGGATCAACATATGTTATTCATAATTTGCCTTACTATCCTAATGAATGTAGTTGACTATTAGACCTTATCTATTTATTTAGATTTTGATAACTGGGTAAGCTCACTGAGACCAGAGGTCCCTTTTTCATGAGCGACCCAGATTAGTTACAGACAATAATTACATATATTGGCAGGAGTACACAGTAGTTCATACATTGGTAGGAGTACACACTAACTGGAGCATTTTTATTTATTTTATTTAGATTTTGATGACCGGGTAAACCCACTGAGACCACTGGTCTCTTTTTCAGGGGCGACCTGGAGTAAAATTACATACACCAATATTACATATATCAGACAGTAGTACAGGGAGTAGAAGTGAGACAGCATCAACTGGAGAGACAGTAATTACAGGTAGGCAAATCTGGTGTAACAACTGTAACAATACAGAGTTAGTAGAGATTATAGTTCAGCCATTTGACAACAGGGCATGAGAGAAACATTTGGTCTGGTAGGAGAAAGGAGGACTAGCGAGTGCAACCACATAGGCTAAGTTCCAGCAAGTAAACCTTAAGGCCAGCCTTGAATCCTTGAAGAGAGGGCCTCTCGACCAGATTAGCCGGGAGCGTGTTTCAGATGTAAGGGGCAGCGTAAGAGAAAGAATGCTTACCCAAGTTGGTGCATATTCGGGGGATGGTTAGGGTCCGGCTGGACGAAGACCTCATTTCTCTGCTTTGTACTCTGGGGTTTAGCAGCCCATGGAGGTGAGGAGGAGGGTTGGCGGTGGTGAGTTTATAAGTCAGGCAGAAGGTGGAGTAGGCCAGTTTATGGCGTAAGGTCAGCCAGTAGAGGTCTGCAAGGACCTCACAGTGATGTCTCCTAGGAGGAGAGTTTGTGGCAAAGCGTGCAACTCTGTGGTAAAGTACCGTTAGTTTTTTGAGTTCCCCTTCTCATAGGAACTGCAGTAGGGGAGCCCCGTAGAAGAGGTGGGGGAGGAGTGTACAGTTTGAGATTGCATGCTGAGCCCCGTCAGTGAGGGAGTTTCCCAGTCGGTAGAGAAGTCCGAGTCTCTGGGGGATGGACTTGATAAGTGAGACGATGTGGGGCTTGTAGGACAGTTCATGGTCAAGAAGTATCCCCAGGTATCTGATCCTGTCGAGGACCTCGACCCGCTTTCCCTGGTTCAGTTTAAGCTGGAGAAGGTCACTCCTATCCGGGCCGAGGTGCCTGGGCCCAAACAAGACAGCCTTCGTTTTCTCCTCATTCAGTAGTAGAGAGCTGGCTGAGAACCAGGCTTCAAGTGTAGTGAGACTAGATTGGAATTTAGCAGTGATAACACTGGGTACCGGGTCACTGCAGTAGACAACAGTGTCATCAGCATAAAGGATGAGAATGCTCGGCCCACGAGCCAACTCTATGTCATTGACAAAGAGAGTAAAGAGCAAGGGGCCCAGGATTGAGCCCTGGGGTACCCCTGAGACCACTGGATGGGTGCTGGACTGCGTTCCCTTCCAGGTGACTTTTTGACTTCTGTTTAGTAGGTAGCTCTCAAACCAGTAGTAGGAGAGGCCATCTAGACCAAGGAGGTGAAGTTTGGTGAGCAGCAGACTGTGGTTGACCAAGTCAAAAGCCTTTGATAGGTAGATAAATAGGGCTCCAGTGAGGAAGCCTTGGTTCATGGCATCAAGAGCATCAGATGTGAGCTGGATGAGGGCCATGTCAGTGCCGTGGCCTTTCCTAAAGCCGTGTTGAATATCTACTAGGAGGGAGTGATGCTCTAGGTAGTCATGTAGCTGGTTGTGGACCAGTCTCTCCTGAACTTTCGCAAAAGGGCAGAGGATAGAAATGGGCCTAAAGTTCCCCACTCTGTCCTTAGGCCCTTTTTTGTGAACCGGGACTATGGTGCCTACATTCCATTTGCTCGGGGCCGTGCCCTCAAGGAAGGATCTGTCGATGAGCCAAGTGACAGGGAGGGCAATGGCAGGGGCAGCAGCCCTCAGCAGTCTAGGTTCAAGCAGATCATGTCCTGGTGAGGAATCAGGGTTAATCCTGAGCAGGAGGGACAATACTTCAGAAGGTTTGGCGAGTTTGAGGTGAAACTGGGGTCGTGCGTTTTCCCAGGTGGTGTCACCGGAGAGGGGATCGCCAGGTGGGATTTGGGGAGAGGGTCTGCCTGGGTTGGAGAAGGAGACATTGAAGGCCTCCACTACTGTGGAGGGGTCATTGGTCAAGGTGTCTCCAATGAGCATAGCTCCATCCTGTGCAGGGGAGGCACCCTTAAGTAACAGGTTAATTTGGCTCCAGAATTTCTGGGGGTCACAGAGGTGACTAGTCTGAAGATCACGTAGGCACTTAGTTTTGGCATATTTGGAGGCTTTCTTGCAGTAATTCCTTAATTCTCTATATTTCTCCCAGTCTGTGCTACTGCCGGTGGATTTGAACAATCCCCAGGCCTTGTCACGGAGCAACATGCTGCCTTTCAGGCCAGAACTTAGCCATTTGTGACACTTTCCCTGTACCCTGAGCTTCTTATGTGGCGCGTGAGCATTAGCCATGGACAGGAACAAGGAGGTGAAGTATTCTAGGGCTTCGTCCAGGGTGGGGAGGGTGAGAATGGGATGCCAATCGATGGCACGAAGGTCAGAGCAGAAATTGTTGGTGACAAGTCTGGTGTAATTCCCGGCCTCTATAATCCTGGCATCCGGTTTAGGGGACTTATTGGACCACACACAAAAGATTGGGGAGTGGTCACTCAGGGAGTCAGACATGATCCCGGCAGCAAGAATATGGTCAGGGCAGGAGACAAGGGCCCAGTCAAGTAGGGAGTGGTTGTCAGACTTGGTATTGAGCCTGGTGGGCAGGTTTATAATTTGGGTCAGGTTGGAGTCAAGCACCGTGTTTCTATTAGTCAATGTCCCAAGGGCAAGCCAATTTTGGTTAAAGTCTCTGAGGAGGATGAGTTCCCCCAAGGGATGCTCGGCCATGGCATGTATTAGGGATTTGAGGGAAGTGGCAGCAGTCTGGGGTGGGAGGTAAACGCACCTGACGTACAGTGGTTTGGTGTCTCCAAGTAATAACTTAACCAGAATGATCTCATTTACAGCGTCATAAGGGGGGGAGGTCCATCTGTGAGGCATTGAAACTCATCTTGGTGTAGATAAGGACCCCACCACCTCTCTTGCCTACATGATCCCTTCTACAGGTATTGTAGCCAGGCAAGTCTACCTCGTGTGGGAGTATATGAGGTTTAAGCCAGGTCTCCATCACTGCTAGTACATCAGGTTTGTACAGTGCTGACCATGCTTCAAGGTCATGGATTTTGTGCCTTAGGCTGCCTATGTTCATGTGAACCAGCCAGAGGCCCCTGGCTGCAGCCCAGAGTGGGTTGGCAGGGTCACTGAGAGCAAGGTTAGGGGAGTGGGGGCCAGGGTTGGGCGCAACATCTCCCCTAGTGCAAGCTTGAGCCTGGCAAGGTACTTCATGATTTTGGAGGGAGAGAAAGAGTATCTCCGCCTGTCTCCCGGGGAGGTACCATAGAAGAGGTTGTAGCAGTTTCCGTTACGGGTTATCCCATATAAAGAGAGGAGCAGTGGGTTGGCCTCCTCCACCAGGGGCTTTGGGGGATGATAGGGCTGACCCGAGGGTGCATCCTGGTTGGGGGGGCACATGAGGACAGCAGGCCAGCTCCCAGGATAAAGGCTATGTAGGCAAGGGCTACCATAGGTCCAGCATCCCGCATGGTAGCCTAGGTTATGACTTGGAGTGAGTCTGCAGTTCCTAAGGTAGGAAGCAGAAGCAGAAACCTTAGGGGAGGATTCACCAGTAAGACAGCCTATGGACCCTTTGGCAGGAGAAGAAAGGGGGGTCAGGGTAGAGTGCAAGGCAATTAGACTAGTAGAATAAACCTCTAGTGGCAGGTTAGCTTAGGGCAGATGGGCAGCAAGCTCAGAGATTTACAGTAGAGTTCAACTTACTCCAGGTATAGCAAAGATAACTTTAAACCATGTAGGAACAGTTTGTGGAACAGTAACCTCAGTGGGGAGAAAGATAATGTTATTCAACAGGCAGCAAGTCAATGTTCAAATTAACATGTACACATCTAGGAAAGGCAGAGGTAGAACAGGTTGTGGAACAGTAACCTCAGTGGGGAGAAAGATAATGTTATTTAACAGGCAGCAAGTCAATATTCAAATTAACGTTGTACACATCTAAGAAAGGCAGAGGTAGAACAGCAAAAGTTAGCTTATGACAGGTAATCAGCAGGCTCAGAGATATTCTGTTTAGATCATCTTTTCCCGAGTTGGGCAATAACAGGTTTAAACAATGTAGGGCAGCTTTGTAGAACTGAGAGAGGTAGTAGATTAAGTAAACAAGTTAACATGTGCAAAAATTAGAAGGCAAATTGTCTGGTGGGCGGTATCCTTGCATGGCAGGGGGGTAGGTAGGAGGGATAGGTTCTCCCTGGGAAGGGGTGGGGCAAAGGTCCATTTAAGGGGAGGAGGGAACAGGGTGGATGGGCAGGAGAAAAAGTCGTTTGGTGATCCTCAGGAGGCTGTGGCAGGGGGAAGGGACCCACAGCAAAGGGCCACCCTCTCAAACCCCTGGTGTCCAGCAAGCGAGTGTAGCCAGCAGGGCTCGAGAGCCGACTTTAAAATCCATCACCTGAAACGTCACTGAGGGTCAGGACCAATGGGCGCCCAGTCCCTGTGTTCAAAATCGGGTTTGCGCTCTTTTGGCAGTCGGCGCCCTGGAAGGTCATAGCGAGGTAAGGCTGTGCTGGATTTTTGTTTGAGCAAAGTTCTGTCCCCCCACACCCAAGTAGTCAAGTGCAATGTCCAGGGTTTAGGCGAGGAGTGCAGCCAAAGGGATCCGGTTGCTGGCTTGGTGGGGTTCGGGGGAGGTCCGCTTGGAAAAGTGCCTCATCCCAAGGAGTAGAAGACAAGTCGTTCGGTGATCCTCAGGAGGTCGTGGCAGGGGGAAGGGAGCCACGGCAAAGGGACACCCTCTCAAACCCCTGGGCATCCGGCAAGAGAGTGATTTTAGTTAGACTATTAGACCGGGAAGCAGAACCTTACCTGGTCAAGGCTCTGAATGGTTCCAGCCCACTTAATAACTCTCTAGATGTCAAGCTCCTCTATCTGTCCCTGGACACACTGCTCTTCCCTCTCACTGCCCTGCTAAACTGTTCCCTCTGCTTCGGACAGTTCCCTAGTAAATGGAAAAATATGGTTATAATGCCCATCCACGAAGGAGGGGATCCACTGCTCCCAGGGAACTATCAACCAATTTCCATTCTCCCACCACTGTCCGAGGCCCTAAAAAGGATAGTGTCAGACCAACTGACTAACTACCTAGAAACACATAACCTGCTCTGTGAAAAGCAGCATGGGTTCCAAGCCAGACACAGCACTACAATGGCTCTCATTGAATTCTTGAATCACATTCACTCTGCTCTAGACAAGGGACAGCTGTCAGGGGCCGTGTTCATTGACGTTTCCAAGGCCTTTAACACGGTCAACTACCCCCTCCTGCTGAACAGCCTCATGCATGAGGGCCTCTCACAAGGTCCCCTAGACTGGATTGCAAGCTACCTGACCTTCAAGACACAATGTGTTAGAATAAACAATGCAGTATCCAGCACCTGCCCCACCCGCCCTGGAGTCCCACAGGGCTCCATCCTAGGGCCTTTACTTTTTAGTCTGTTTTTGAATTTTCTTCTTTCCTCATGCCCTGGTAAGATCCTTCTATATGTAGACAATGCCATCCTCTGTGCCTCCCACACCAACCCTGCCAACTTACAGGCCTCACTACAGCACTCATTCAGCCAGGCTGAGCACTGGTTTGCCGAACATAGGCTAGTCCTAAACCTGAAAAAACCAAAACCATGCGGTTTGCTCACCACCAAAGTAAACTGAAAAACACCCACCTGAAAATCCTGTCCAGCTCACTTCATCCCCTTGAGCAGGTCTAATCATATACATACCTAGGGGTTATGTTTGACCTTACTCTAGATTTCCATGGCCACATCAGCACACTCGCATCTGCAACTGACTCGCATATTGGTCTCCTCTACCACCACAGAGACTGCCTACCCCCTGATGCCCTACAACTAGCTATCACCTCTTCCGTCCTGTCTCTGGTCAACTACAGACTACTGGTCTACACCACCACGGATGCCACAGCTATCAATAAAATAAAAGTAATAATCAACAAATCCTGTAGGCTCCTGACTAGGGCTGATCGTACAACCCACACCTGCACCCTCTACTCCCGTGCCCAGATCCTCAATCTCGATGAAAGACTTCAGTTCCAGGCCTGCCTCTTGGCAAGAAAATCCCTGCTCAGACTAACACCATCAGGAGTATTGGCCTCCCTGTCCCCATCCACCTCCATGGTTCAGACACGTAGCTCAGACAAACTAGCACTAACTATCCCCAGGGTCAGAACACTTGCCCAGAGATTGTTCCCAGTCAGGGCTCCTACCTGGTTTAACTCCCTACTGGCATTGGTCACTGCCCACACCAAGCTTGGCCCTTTCAAAGTGGTCCTCAGGAATCACCTCTACACCACGCGTACCTGTACCTGCCCACATTAGGCCTACTGCCTATAACTCTGTTGCACTGCTACTACTAAAAGCGGGCCCTCATTATGACAATGTCTAATCCACTAGACTGCTCCACTAACTCACTCAGGGCCCCCATTATGTCATTGTTTTACTGCTGCATTGCTTAGCTAACACTCTGTATAGGCCTGACTCACTGTTCTTGCTGTTTTGCTTAGCTACCACTCTGTGTAGGCCTGCCTCACTGTTCTTGCTGTTTGCTTAGCTAACACTCTGTGTAGGCCTGCCTCACTGTTCTTGCTGTTTGCTTAGCTAACACTCTGTATAGGCCTGCCTCACTGTATTATAATGCCTGTACCCTACTTGCTGAACATCTAGAATTATCACTCTGTATGTCATACTACTGTTTATGTATGTCTCTTGTTACTAGATGTGGAGCCTTTGGAAATGAGTCCATGACTCAGAGGTTTGTAATTCCGATATTTCTAATAAATAAAATAAATAAATAGTTTATCATTGATTCCAGAAACATGTTGCAACAAGAGACCTAGCTCAGTAATCGGGGGCTGGGGATAGGGAAATTCAGATTTAAGAACCTTAGTTAATAAGGCAAAACCCCTTTGTAGCATTGATTAAGTCTTTACTTCAGGTGGATTAAGAGGCTAATTTACATAACCCAGGTGTGGGAAGGTACCATTCGCTATTCAATATGGGTAGGGAGGTCATTGTTAAATAGGCCAGGATTCAACCACATTGTAGAGGATATAGGGGTGTAGGAATCAACTGATTGGTTTTACGTAAACAGGTGCCAATGAAGGTGGAGCCAAATTTGGGTGGAGGAGAGGTATAGTTGTCATCGAGGCACAGGTCAGGAAGCATAGGAAAACCAGGAGCAGTTGTAAAATTCTCAACAAGTGATTTTTTATTAACAGTAAAATAAAAAAGTAAAATTGTTCAGTATAACTATTTACAAAGGCAGTATAAACAGAGAAAATTCATGTGGGTTTCTTCTCAATTTCCAATCTCAGTCCTTGTGTTTCTCTCTTACAAAAAATTGCAGCTCTGTTTAATAAGTCTTTGTAACCCCCGCTCTTTAAGAAAACAGCATACTTCTCACATAGTGTTCTTGTAAGTTTCAACAAGTGCAGCAAAAAGAACATTGTGACACAGAACTGACCTTTTGCATATAACTTGTCAGAGAGTTTGCAAATAGGTTAACCCCTTGAGTTCCAAACAGCTTTTTGCAATAATTTCAACAGTATAACTATATGCATTTCAACAGTAAAACTATATACATTTATAAACAAAGGGATCCCAATATCGGTTACATTTCCACATATTGATTCACATATATTTTTATACCAGCACATATGCAAGGGGGGAAAAAAGACAGAACAGCAAGTGAGGGTAGAGAGATAGCGAGAGGCAGAGAATTGCAAGACCGTTGGGGTGATCAAGTCCTAGGTCTCATGAGAAAATATGGTTGCGCAACCAGACAGAGAAGAGACAGAAAAGGGAAGAATAGAACAGATCCTTGCATTTAAACTCTCCAGAACAACTGAGCCAGTGCCCTATTCAACCTTGTCACATACCCCTTACAAAATCAGGTTTCCAAAACTTTATTTAAATTCTTCTTTAACATGACAGTAGCTTATAATCTGTATAATTAAGCATACCAAACAGAGAAGTTTCAACTCACACATTTTTTTCAACCTTTGAAATTTTCAATTCCGGATCCATATCTAAACAGAAAATCAGCATTGACATTCTCTTTCCCAGGTTTGTGCATTACTTCAAATTTAAATGGCTGTAGTGCCAGGTACCATTGTGTGATTCTCAAATTTTAATCCTTCATTTGGTTAAGCCAACAGAGAGGACTGTAATCTGTTACAAGTACAAAGTCAGTTCCTAGTAGGTAAAACTTAAGGGACTCCATTGCCCACTTTGCTGCAAGACATTCCTTTTCAAAGGTGGAGTACCTTTTCTCTCTGTTGTGCAATTTCCTACTTATGTATAGAATAGGATGTTCTTTCCCATCTAGATGCTGACTCAGGATTGCACCTAGGCCTAGCTCTGATGCATCTGTTTGTAACAAAAATTGTTTCTCAAAGTCTGGGCTTCTTAAAACAGGGGCTGAACATAATGTAGCTTTAACAGCTCAAAAAGCTTTGTCACACTCTGGGGTCCATTTCACATTCTTCGGGTACTGTTTTTTTAATGAGTTCTGTGAGGGGAGAAGTTAACTCTGCAAAGTTGGGAACAAATCTTCGATAATAACCAGCCAGCCCTAAAAATGACCGGATATGTTTCTTGGTTTTGGGGACAGGGCTGTTAGCTGCAGCTTCTATCTTGGAAACCTCTGACTTGACTTCTCCAATTTCCAAAACTTAGCCCAAATATTTGGTTTCCTGCGTGCCCAATGCACACATAGAGTAAGATTAATTGTCAGACCTGCCTTTTTGATTGATTGGATAAGTGCTTGTAGGTGTTCCAGGTGGCTTTTCCAGTCTGGACTGTACACCACGACGTCATCCTGGTACACAGCACAATAACCAGTGTGAGGGGATAAAATTACATCCATGTACCGCTGGAATATAGTGGGTGCACCATGTAAACCAAACAGCATTGTGGTGAACTGATAGAATCCTAAAGGAGTGGCAAATGCAGTTTTGTCTCTGGATTCTTTAGCTAGGGGGATTTGCCAGTAACCTTTGGTGAGATCGAGGGTATTGATATACTTGGCACTCCCCAGTCTGTCCACCAAATCATCTATTCTGGGCATAGGATGACTGTCAAATTCTGACACTTGATTAAGTTTCCTAAAATCAAGGCATATTCTTACACACTCTTCTTTTTTGTTTACAATCACCACTGGTGATGACCATGCACTTCTCAACTCTTCTTTGATACCCAAGTCTTTCATTTTTTTTATTTCCTTAACCACATCTGCTCTTAAACGCTCTGGTAATCTGTATGTCTTTTGCCTAATAGGGTGAGCATTCTGTGTCGCTATTATGTGCTCAACACCTTTAGCTTGGCCTGGCACTGTGATAAAAGTACTGTTAAATGTCTTTAGCAAGTTACAGATTTCTGCGGTTTGTCCAGAGGTTAAGGAAACATTCACCTTTACAGCATCAGCAGTAATAGTTTGCTCCAATCCATCATAAGCTACATCAATATCTTCTTTATCAGTTTCCGGTAAAATTAGCAAAACAGCTTTTAGTGTGTTATCAACCCATTTCTTGAAGTGGTTAGCATGGTATATCTTAGTAGGATTTTTCCTATCAGGGGTCTCAGTCTCATAGTTAACTGTGCCAGTACATCTAAGCACTTTATAAGGCCCTTGCCACTTAATTAAATCGAAATTTAAATACCTGTAAGTTTTCTTTCTCTGATGGCTGGTCTCCGGGCTTCCTTACACTTGGGCTGTACCTCCTGATGCTGGTCGTCAGGCAGGAATCAAAGATCTGCAGCGAGGGGGCATCCAGCCCTCCATTTACGGCTTCCTCCGGTAGTTCTGAAAGCAGTCCAAATGTGGCAATACTGTGAGAACTTGGAAACAAAACACAAGAAAGTTTAAGGCAAACATGGCCCTGAGGCCAGTCAACTATGTACATTCTGGGAGAGAATCCGAAGCCTGGAGACCAGCCGTCGGAGAAAGAAAATTTAGAGATATTTAAATTTTGATTTCTCTCTCCTAAACTGGTCTCCAGGCTTCCTTACACTTGGGATTTACAAAAGCAGTACATCCCCAGATGCCCCAGGTGGGAAGAATATCCATTACCCTTAAGAGTCCACCACCTCCGGAAGCACTCAGCAGCCCAAGGATGCCGCTGCCAAGGACATCACGTCCAGCTTGTAAAATTTTGTAAATGTGTCAATGGATGACCAAGTGGCTGTCCTGCATAAGTATGCTGGAGATGCTTCTCTGAAGTTCGCCCACAAAGTGGCCATAGCTCTGGTGGAATGGACTCTCACTGGGCCAGACAGAGGTACCCCAGCCTTGTCGTAGGCCGTGGTGATGACTGATCTGATCCATCTGGCTATCGAGTCTTTTCAAGCTTTTTTACCCATATTTTGACCTGCAGTTGAAATGAACAAGCTTGACATTTCATGTATATCCTCTGCCCTCTTGATATACATTTTTAATGCTCTTCTAAGGTCTAGCATATGAAATTCTCTTTCCTTTTCATTTTTGGGTTGTGGGCAGAAGGAAGGGCGAATAAGCTCTTGGTTACAATGGAAAGGAGTCATAACTTTGGGTAAAAACCCTGAATCTGTATGAAGTACCACAGAGTCCTGATGAAAAACGGTGTACAGCTCTTTGGCGGACAACGCTTCCAGCTCGCTGATTCTCCTTGCTGAAGTAATAGCTACCAGAAAGATCACCTTCATTGTGAGATGCATGATGGAAGTCACCTTGAGAGGTTCAAAAGGCACCTTGGTTAAGGCTTTGAGAACCAGGTTAAGTCTCCAAGGTGGAACAGTTGGCTTGATTGGGGGGGGGGGGGGGGGGCGTTTTAACATTGCCGCCCTTAGAAACCTCCTGACATGAGGGTGTGAACCCAGTGAGTCTCCCAGGTCTATTAACAAAAGCGCCCCCAGGGCTGAGACCTGAACTGTTAGGGGGGCTGGTTGCAGCCCTGTGTCAAATCCCTCTTGAAGAAACTGTAATATCACAGATAATGATATTGTTTGGTCCTGTATATCTTTAGATTGAAGCCAGAACAAGAATTTCTTCCAGATTCTTTAATACTCTTTAGAAGAGGAGGGGCAACATGAGTTCACCATCATTTTGATTACCAGAGCTGTATAGCCTAGCTCCTTTAAAGTTTCCTGCTCAATCTCCAGGCTGAAAGGGATAGGTTGCTCAAATTAAGGTGCAGGACCAGACCCTGATGGAGAAGGTCTGGGCTGAGTTGGAAAGATACAGGTGGTCCCATTGACACTTGAACAAGAAGTGGGAACCAAGGGCAGCAAGGCCATCGGGGACAGACTAGGATGATCTCTGCTCTGTCTCGGGCCACCTTGTGCAGAACTCTGGAAAGCAGTGGTATCGAGGGGAAGGCATACAGGAGGGTGAACTGACCCCAGTCTAGGGAAAAGGCATCCTGAACTACAGCTATCTCGTTCCTGACCAGGGAGCAGAATTGTTCTGCCTTGGAGTTTCGCCTGATGCAAACAGATCTACCTGGGGATTGCCCCACTGCTCCGTTAGGAGGTAGAAGGCACTGTCCTTCAGCTCCCACTCCCCTGGTAAGACATCTTGGTAACTTAGCCAGTCTGCTGTGACATTTACCTGTCCTGGAATGTACACAGCTGTTATACTCACCAGCTGTTGCTCTGCCCATTAAAAGAGATGCAGTGATTCCCGAAGCATTTTTGAGCTTTTTGTGCCTCCCTGATGGTTGATGTAGGCCATCATTGTCCGACTGTCTGTTAGAATCAACACATCTTGATTGCGTATTTGTTGTACAGGGCTAGGCAAACTGCCCTCATCTTGAGGACATTATACTGTACTTTGATTCTACCAGTGACCATTTGCCTTGTGCCGACAGCTGATGCAGGTGGGCCCCCCCCATCTCCTGAGGCTTGCATCAGTCGTGATTCTGAGTTGGTGTGGATGTCTCAACTTTCGGCCCCTCATTACATTTGACTCAGAGACCACCACCAGAGGGAGGATTTTATCTGCTGAAACATAGAAACATAGATTTTGACGGCACATAAGGACTGCTTGGCCCACCCAGTCTGCCCATTTCCCTACCTAATGGATAAGCTGCAGATCCTAGTTAACCAGCAGCCTACTTCTTCCTACCCCCAACCCTAGAATTGCCTTATGACTGTCCCATGCATGCTTGAATTCCACCACTGTTTCTGACTCCACAACCTCCTCCGGAAGGCCATTCCATGTATCCACAACCCTCTCTGTGAAAAAATACTTCCTTAAATTACCTCTGAGCCGCCCCCCTCTATCTTCAAATTGTGCCCCCTTGTTCTTGCACACCTCTTTTTTTGAAAGATGCTACCCTCTTGGACTTTGTTGATTCCCTTGAGGTACTTGAAAGTTTCTATCATGTCCCCCCTCTCCCTCCTTTCCTCGAGGCTATACATATTAAGCTCCTTAAGTCTCTCTTCATATGTCTTCCAGTGCAGACCTTGCACCATTTTAGTTGCCCTCCTCTGGACAGCTTCCATCCTGTCTATGTCTTTGAGATTGGGTCTCCAGAACTGCACGCAGTACTCCAGATGGGGTCTCACCAACTGTCTGTACAGAGGGATAATAACTTCCTGTTTTCTACTGGTGATGCCTCTCCCTATGCATCCCAGTATCCCCCAGCCCTCCTTGCTGCCCTCTCACATTGCTTGCTCACCTTTAGGTCATCTGATATGACTACCCCCAGGTCCCTTTCCATTTTGTTGTTGTTAGTATCTCACCCCCCATTGTGTACTCTTCCCCTGGGTTTTGTTTCCCAGGTGCAGTACCTGCACTTCTTAGCATTGAATCTAAGCTGCCATACATTTGACCATTCCTCTAACCTTGTCAAGTCCCTTCTCATCCTTTCCACCCCACCTTGTGCATCAACTCTGTTGCAGATCTTTGTGTCATCTGCAAAGAGACATACTTTCTCCTTCAGTCCCTCTGCAATGTGCTTATAAAGACATTGAAGGACCGATCCCATACTGAACCCTAGGTACCCACTGTAACCCCCTTTCTTCAGAGTGGACTCCATTTACTATTACTCTCTGTTCCTATTCTCCAGCCAATTCTTTACCCAGGCTGTCATCTTGGGACCCACTCCCAGGCTGGCTAACTTGCATATTAATCTTTTGTGTGGGACTGTGTCAAATGCCTTGCTAAAGTCTAGGTAGGCCATGTCCACAGCCCCTCCCTGATCTACTACTTTGGTCACCCAGTCAAAGAAATCTATCAGATTTGTCTGGCATGACCTTTCTGCTGAGAAACTGGGATTAGCTGGTGCTGGCTGTGTCTGGACTGGGACCACAGCCAGAGCAGATGGGCTTGAATGGGCCACATGTGCACTAGAGCTCAGGGGACTGAATCCACCAGTGACACTAGAGTCCCAGTTAGCTGCATGAAGGTCTGTGCTGGCAGCTGGGCTGCTGTGAGAAATTTCTTGATGAACTTCAGCAGGTCCCAGAATTTTGATTCCGTGGGGAAAACTTTGTTGGTCTGTGTCCTGAAGTCTGCCCCCAGGTGGTTCAAGTTCTGGTTCCGAGTTAGGGAACTCTTCTTCCAGTTGATGACAAATCCGTGTGCCAACCGTGTGACTACCTCTGTCACTGCCTGTACTGCTTGGTTGAGCTTCAGGACCTTGATGAGGATATCGTCCAGGTAAGGGAAAAGCTGTATCCCCCTGTTCCAAAGGTGGGCAGTTACCACTACCAGCACCTTCGAGAATGTCCTTGGGGCTGACAAGAGGCTGAAAGGAAGGGTTTTGAATTGGAGTTGTTGGCTCCCCACCTTGAATCTGAGATATTGTCTGTGTATCCTCTGAATGGGAATATGCAAGTACGCATCTTGCAGGTCGATGGATGCTAGAAAGTCCCCTTGTTGTAATTCCCTGATGATTGATGACAAGGTTTCCATCTTGAAGGGTCTGCTGTGCACAAACCGATTTAGGAATTTGAGGTCTAAGACCAGTCTGAACCCCCCCGTGCACTTAGGCACGATGAAGAATGGGGAGTATACTCCCTGATTGAAGTCTGTGGGTGGAACCTGCTCGATCACTCCTTCTTGCCGAAGGTCTGTGATGGCTTGTAACTTCATCTGTCTTTTGGGCGGGTTGTCTGAGATAGGGGAGGGCACCCTGTGTGGTAGGGATGGCTTGGGCTCGGATTCTATCGGGTAACCCTTGCTGATAATGTCTAGTTTCCATTTGCCTGACATCATATGGACCCATTCCTCGAGGAAATTTGAAAGTCTGCCCTTTACTCAAGGATGGGTCCAGATGGCTTCATTCTGACTTTTTGTTGTTGTTGCCGGTGTCTCTGGAGCCTCCACCACCACCGCATCCCCCCCTCTTAAAGTTACATTGGTTACGGGAAGAAAAACATGTCCTTTTCCCAGAAAAGTTAGGGTTTTGACCTTTGTTGTAACTCCAGTCATGAAAATTGCACCTGGAGCCTGAGGACCATGATTTGCCCCCGCCCCTGGAATGGGGCATGTGTACCTTGGCTGTCTCCCCAGATTCCTACATGGCCTCCTTCAGGGCTGAACTGAACAGGAGATTTCCTTCATATGGCACATTCACCAGATGACTCTTTGAAGAGGCGTCTGCTTGCCAGGCCCAAAGCCAGAGGTTGCGGCAAGCCAAGGTGCGATAAAACATGGTCCGTGCAGCACACCTGACTGCCACCTCAGACACGTTGGTTACATAAGTCACCTCAGTACCTCACAAGCTGCCTAACTCTCTGCATCCCTAGTGCCTGTTCTCTCATAAGTGTTACCATCTTATCTCTGGCTATCCCTAAAGTTAAAATGCACTTTGGTAAAGCCTCAATAAGCTTCTCTCTTCCTACATTCTGGAATAAGATCCAGAAAACCTTAAGGCTCGCTGCACCTGTCACGTTCTCTCTCTTCAAATCCTTGCTCCTGAGGACCTTCTCCGAGGTCTGTCATTGTTTCAAGTCAAGGTCTTAACATCACAATTTGTTACTGCCTTAAATTCTGGACTTGAACCTCAACCATTGCCTGAGGTGTCATTTGAGTCCTCCCTTCTGTCATTGTCCAAATCAAGGTCCCAACATCATGATCTGTCTTTGCTTCAAATATTGAACTTTAACTCCAAACATTGCTTGTGGCATCTGTCATGTTCTCCCTTTGAATAGTCCTTCCTCCCTAGACCATCATGTCCAACCATCTCCTATCTCGGCTGTCCTTCCCTCCCCACTCCCTATACCCCTCTCCCCTTCCCACCCCACTTGCCAGGCCATGCCTACAGTACTTATCAAAGGACTCTTACATCTTGATCTTCTTCACATTTTGATGCTAGAGGAACTGCCACTCCTACTCACTATGACTCCTCCAATAATGTTTACTGTATAAACTGTAGCACATTACCTTATGTCCATATATCTGTATCCATGCAATTGTATTTAAATGGCACTACCTCCTGTTGAACCTATTGCTATGTTCCTGTGCAAGTATCTTGTCACATGCGATGCTTATATGCTATAGTGTTGTGATTATTACTATGTAATTGTTATGTACGTTCACTCAACCTGTCATGTCTTAACCCTGTTGCAATTGTTTTGCCCCAGGTCCATCTTGTAAATGAGCTTGTCTCAATGATGTTCTGCCTGGCCAAATAAAGATTTTGATTGATTGATTGATTGACTGATAAGCCAAGGCTAGTCCCATTAACTGCAGCCGATGAATAATCGGTAAGTTTTTCTCTGGGTCTTCTGCAAATTAAAAGGCTAGATCCAATGCCCAGGACAGGGTGACTCTAGCCGAGAAGAGATTCGCTGTTGCCGCCTTAAGTGAAGTCGCCAATGCTTGGAAGGCCTTCTTCAGTGAGGCATCCACTTTTCTGTCTACTGAGTCCCTTAGTGATGCCCCTCCTTCAGCGGGGATGTCCGTCTTTTTGGTTAGATTAGAAATCAGTGGATCGATCCTGGGGCAGTCTAACCACTTTTCTGATGGCTTCTTGTCGAACTTTAGAAGTTTAGAGATCCGACGGGGGACCGGGTATGTGAGTTCTTGACCTTGCCATTCCTCTTTTAGTAAGTCCTGTATGGCGAGGGGGGGTAGGGAAGACTGTGGCTGATTTGGAGGTAGATGCCAGGTAAAAAATCTGTTTCGGCTGGGAACGGACAGCAGGAGAAGATCTGAGGTGGATCTCAGACATGACATTTTTAATAAAAAAATCTAGGTCCTCCCGGTCAGAGTGTTTGGATGGGGAGTCGTCCAAGTTTGATGATGAGCCACTATCTCCCCCACCTCAAGGGAAGAGCTGACATCTTAGGAGTCCAGTGAATGTCCCCTGCGATGGTTTCCTTTGTGTGTGCCCCTAGATCTACTTCAGGAATGAGATCTTTTCTTCCTCCTGTGATGTGAGGAATAGTGATCATCCCCTCTGATGATCTGTCCCTGTATCTGGATTTTTTCTTTTTGTCATAGTGATGTGAAGATAGCTGCCCCTCATCAGAGGAGGATGGGGAGGGGGGTCCTTTTTCTTTTTGCCTTTTTGTGGGGTCTCATATCAGGGGATCCTGGTGGTTGCCAGTCAAAGCATGCAGGATCCAGAGCAAAGGCCCTGTTTAACTTGTTTATAAGATCTGGAGCCAGGGAAGGGGCTGCAGCCTGTTGGGTATCCCTGGTTGCCATTCCTCTCTGACTCTCTGACCTGGAAGCAGCCAGTTGCTCAGACCTTTCTTGGGTATTCGTCTGTGTTGAGGGAGAGGTTGCATCTGCTGAGTCCTCCCCATTCGTGGCCACTGCCTTTTCATATGTAAGGCAAAGTGAGAAAGCGAAGATGATCAGGAGCGGGGATTTGCAGTACTGACATTTTTTGCCCCTGCTAGACTTTACTGAGGCCATGATTCCTAAAATGCCCTTTATTCAATGTACTCCCTGTGGTGGTGGAACCCCCCCCCCTCGGTATACCATTTAAGTAACACCAAGAATCTGAGGTGCAAACCTTCTCTTTCTTCTCTGTCACTGTCTTTTCCTCTAATTTCTTCTAAGACTGTTGCACAACAGCATTTTTATTTCTCTGTCTAGTTGACGTTGTGACTTGTTGGCCACTCGTTATAACAGGAACTCTTTAGCTGTCCCTGTTTTCCTGCTTCTGCTACCTCTAGAAGTATAAGTATGGTATGCTTAAGGCTAAAAACTGGTGGCCCAGATATTCAAACTGCTCCAGGCTGTGGCGCAAGCTTGGGCGCAGCTCAACTTAGCTGCGCAGGGGTGTGGCCTGAGCGATATTCAAAGGAGCTGCGCCATGGCCCAGCAGCTTTGAATATCGCACCCTGGCCACCCCCACTGTGCATGGCGCAGTGGCACTGCGCCAGCACAAGTGGCCAGAGTGGAGCACGGAGATGCGCTAGTGCAAGTGCCATTGTGCCATTCACAGCACCTGCGATATTCAAAAGGTGACATGCAAATGGAGCCATAATTTATGCAAGACTCACATGGGGCCATTTGCATGTCATTATGGCCCCATTTGCATCCCATTAGCATGCAGGTACGCTGATCCCTGACAACTTGCACCTGGCGCCCTGCCAGGCAGCAGCCGTCGGAGACCGACGCCCCCTGCAGCCCGATAGTGGGCATTTGTTAAAAAATGAAGTCCCCGTCCAATATCCCTGGTGGTCCAGTGGACCGCTATGTGCCCAATCGTGGGCATCCGTTATAATAACCCCCCCATCCAATATCCCTGGTGGTCCAGTGGACTAAATGCTGCCTGATCATGGGCATCTGTTTCACAGAAAACATCCTATTACCGTGGTGGTCTAGGATATCCCCTCCCACCCACCACTGGGTCCCACCGTCCCACTCCCCGGTGAGGCGGCAGCACCCACCGCCTGCCACCAGCAGACTGACACCTTGGTAGGGCTGCACCCCCGATAGTTCACAGCGTGAGCCAATGGGTGTGCATCCCTTACCGTACTACACATTCCAGATATGTGAATGAATCATTCCGCGATCGGGCAGCATTTGGTCCACTGGACCACCAGAGATATTGGACGCGGGGGTTCATGTCAACAGATGCCCACGATCGGGCAGCATTTGGTCCACTGGACCACCAGGGATATTGGATGGGGGGGTTTATTATAATGGATGCCCGCGTTCGGGCACATAGCGGACCACTGGACCACCAGGAATATTGGATGGGGACTTTATTTTTAAACATATGCCTGCGATCGGGCATGGGGGGCGCCGCCAGATGCAGCTGGAACTCGGGTGGCCACCTACAGGTGGCCGCTGCCATGTTGTGCCCTGCAATGCGGCAGCTCACCTGTGGGTGGCCATCAGTTGTTCCTTTTTTTGGGGGGCTTAACTTTGTGCTGGCGCAAGTAGGGGTTGTGCATGCATGGCTCTGCACATCCCGGGCTGAATATCGGGCTGTGCAGATTATGTATGGGAACGCGCCCCCCACCTGTGCCTGCATACATTACTGATGCGCTCCGGTGCATCGGGATTTTTGCGGCGCACTTTTCCCTTTTGAATATCGTGCTGGGGCGCATCAGTGGGTTGTCATGGTGCAACACTGTTGCGCCATGCGCAACCCTTTTGAATATCTGGGCCTGGTATGCCTAAAATATGAGTAGTACTGATAGAGGAATTTGTCTGAATACCCCAACCCCAATCTGTAAGACGTACGTCTGTCTGGGTTATTGCAACCCGGATGCCTCACTTTCACTGGGTTTTTCAAGTAAAACAAACAGCAGTTTAAACTCCCTACTTTAATGTTAGAATTTGTTTTTAAACAGTCTTAAGAAGCTGATTATGTATCCGCTTCTTGTTCAAGATAAGCATGTAAACAAAATATGGGACAGAATCCTTGTATATATAGGTTTAGCGTTTTTTCATTCTTGTAATTCTCAAGCACTGAGTCACTTGCTGAAACCTGACTTTGAACAGTGACTCGGTGCATTTAAAATGCACTGCAATGCTTCTGTGCAACTGTTCTCTTGACACTTAATGTGCACATTATCTGAAAAGATTTAGAAGCAATTACCTTGCGTCTCTGGAAGATGCTCCCAAACAGCACGCTTTGCATGTTTGCAGGCTGTACACAGATACACCAAGCTTAGTAGGTGTGGTTGCTTTAGGGAATGAGTAGCATGATGTGAGCTAGCTGTTAGCAAACCTCCTCCTCCTACAAAATGGGCAGAGTTTAGCCTAATGCAGCCCATATTCCTGAAATGAGGGGATATTGTTTTTATGCATCAAGATACGAAAGGAATGTTATGCCTTACTTTGATTATTTGTACACTGAATAAAGAGTGCTATGAAGTATTTAGAAATGCCTGAATCTAAGGATAAAAGAAATGTATATGAGGTAATTATTGGGAGGGGTTTCAGCTTGTGGGAGGGGTCTGAGACCTTTAATAGACTCAAGCTGAAACACTATGGCAGGTAGTCATTGGGAGAAGACTGATGAGGTTCTCCCAGTGAGATCTCTCATAGAGGTCAGGCACAGACAAATGTTAGCTGATAGCTCTGATTGTTTCAAGCTAAGCTGTGCTTTTTGCCATTTCCTTTCTGTTATGTTTCTATGAAAGTTATTTGTTTTACTTCATTTCATTTTGAATTTATTTTTTTTTAACAAAAATCATGCCTTCTAGGAGTGCTGTACTGGTTATACCGTCTCCTGTGTAGCCTATTTATCCCACCCATGACAAACTGGTACCAGGAGTGGGGTTAACTGGAGGTCCAAGTCACTTGGGGGATTCCAGAATGGATACTGCAGTTTTAGTATCACAAGTAGACTATCATAAGTTAGGAACATGGCTCATAAACTGGAAGAGCATGCATTGTCCTCAGGAGTCAAACAATTCTGACAGGGGAACCCTTGTTGTCAGGGCTCCCTCCTGTGACAAGACTAAAGGTTAAGGCTGGTCCAGCTACTAGTAATATCGAGAATAACACAAGTCACCTAGGAGCTGTGAATATGGATGAGCCAGAGAAACAACGTGAGGATGTGCCACCTGAGGATTTAAGGGTTGGCACTGAGGCAAGTAGAACAAGATAAACAGAGAGAACAGGAATATCGAGAAAAGGAACAAGAATGGAGAAGACAAGATAAATGGTGGGCGGATACTTTGCAGATGTTTCAGACCTTAAGGGCAGGTCAGGGGGCTCCGACCAATCCCAGAGACATCAAGTTAACAAAAATGACAGTAACTGATGATGTAGAGTCATATCTAACAACTTTTGAGCATGTGGTCCAGGTGCATAACTGTCCCCAGGACCAATGGGTGGTCTGACTTGCCCCCTCACTGGTTAAGCTCAATTAGCCTGCACTAATATGGACAGTGGTCTTGCTAATGACTATGTAACAGTTAAAAAAAAATTCTGAAACAGTTTGACATAAAAACAGAGACATATAGACAGAGGTTCAGAACCCTAAATCATATGCCTAATGTACCACCAAGGGAAACATACACTAGACTGCAGGACTTGTGCACAAAATGGATTCAACCAGAGGGAAAAACAGAAAAGGCTGTCATGGATTTATTTGTTCTTGAACAATTCATTCAAATCATGTCACCTGAAGTTCAGCTCTGGATTTGAAAGCATAATCAAGATACTCCCAATTATGCTATCACCTTGGCTGAGAACTTTTGTCTCAGCACGTCAACCCTTAAGAAAAGGATCTCAAAGGACTGATGGAGCTCCAAATAATGCCACTACCAGTACAATATCTCAGGTAAGGCCTTCTATTCCAACTTCTTCTGCTACTGGGAATAAAAAGGAAAGTGTAACGGGTACCCCTAGACACACAGATCCAACCATAGAGTGTCACTATTGCCATGGCCTGGGACATATCGCTAGGTTCTGTCCTAAGAAGAAAAAAGAGCATGCATACTTTGCCTCAATGAACTTGGGTCATTTTGTGATCCCTATACAGATAAATGGGCAGACTATTAAAGGTGTGGTAGACTCTGGCAGTAGACAAAGCTTGATACAAGCTGACCTAGTGAACCTAGAAAAAAACAGCTTCAGCAATGACAGGAATTATTTGTATCCATGGAGATATACATCAGTACCCTACAACTTCTGTGACTTTAACCATTAATGGACATGTAGATGTCATTACTGTGAGGGTGGTACCAACTCTACCTGTCCCATTTATTTTAGGACAGGCTTATGTTAATTTTAACAGATTGGTTTTATCCTGTCATGAGCAAAATGCTAATAGCTAGTTGCAGTCACTACCAAGGCTCAAACAGTTAAAAGGAAAAATACAGATAGTGAATGTTTGTTACTGGATTTTACCGGACAAAAGAAGGCACAAGGCCCATTGAGATTGTCCCCCTCAACAGAGGGTCACTGTAGATTATGGGTTAAATTAAGCCATTTATCTAGCTCAGATTTAAATATGTCCAGGGATGTAGAACTAACCGTCTTCTGAGGAAGTATGTACCATAGTTTAGCAGCTCTTATATTAAAAAAAGTTGTCATGTCTATTAGTGTTTGCCCAGTTTACTTTGAGCTGCTGGTTATGCATCCTGCCCACTATACACTTATTGGGTAATGTCAGCCCACATTGTTCCATTAATGATGGATTTTTGGTAAGTTTGTAAGTTAGCAGGATATCACCCCGCTTTCTTCTTAGGGAAAGGGGATAGAGTCCTGTTTCCCTTAACCTGGTACTATAGTGTTTATTTTTCAGCCTCAGGATGATTTTTGTAAGCCGTCTCTGAACTTGTTCCAGGCGATTTATATTGCCCTTAAGATGAGGGTTCCAGAAGGGGGACCCATAATCTAAATGAGGTTTAACATATGCGCTATATAATGGTACTAAACACTGTTCAGAGTTATTAATAAAGGTTCTCCTAATTTGTTTAATGATTATATTTGATGTGCTGGCTATTTTGTTGCAGTGATTACTGGCTGATAGTTTGTTATCTATCAGGCTACCTAAATCCCTTTCACTAGATGTTGATTTAAGACAAGTATTATTTAGATAATAATTATGCTGCAAGTTGTTTTCCCCAAAATGAAGTATTGTACATTTAGCAATGTTAATCCTTAGGCTGCCGGAAGATTTAGAATGCATAGGTTTTTAGGACAAGATATCTTCTTGGAGGTAGCCAAAGGGTTAAAGGTCATTAAGTTAACTTTAGCCCATTGTTCAATATGTTCTAAATCCTGTTGTAATAATAACATGTTTGCTATTGAGTCAACTCTATCCCCAAGTTTTGTATCGTCTGCAAAATCTGAGATGATGTTGTTTGAGGAAATATCTATACCTGATATGAAAACATTAAACAGAGTAGGGCCATGAACTGAGCCCTGAGGTATACCACTCATTACTTTTCCAGTATTAGACAAGACTCCATTAATTCTGACCTTCTGTGTTCTATTGTACAGCCACCCGGGATATCCAATTAACTAGATAAGGAGAAAAGCCAAAATTGCGAAGTTTATTGATGAGCAATATATGTGATGCCTTATCGAAAGGCTTGCTATAATCAAGTAAAATGATGTCTGCCGGAATGTTTGTGTCTAGATCACTACTTATTTTATTATAAAATGAGATTAAATTAGTAGTACGAGTGCCGTGGTTTGAATCCATGCTGAGATACATCCTGTATGGAAAGCTGCTGCATTTCTTCTTCAACTCTGGATTTAATTATACGCTCCATTACTTTCTCAATGACGGAAGTTAAACTAATTGGGCGATAGTTCTCTACATTTGCTTTATTTCCTTTTTTTTGCGAATTGTTGTCACTGTAGCATTTCACCAGTCATCAGGGATTTTATTTTCTAGTAATGATTTATTGAAAAGTAAGGTGAGTGGAAGAGCTACTGAGGAAGATGTCAAGAATCTTGAGTGAATATTATCAGGTCCTGGACTTGCAGATTTTTTAAGGAATAATAGGGCATTTGTTTTCTCAGTAGTATTAAGAAAAGAAAAGGGGGAATTATTTTATGTGTAATGGTATTAAAGACAGCATTATCAAAAACTGAACAAAAGTATTTATCGAAATGGTTAGCAGTTTCCTGATCAGATTTAATCGAGTTTCCATTTACCTGAAGTGGTCCAACTGTCCTAGCATTACATTTTTTACTATTAATGTACGAATAAAGGGATTTGTGATTTGTTTTGGAGTGAGCCAAATTAAACTCAAATTTGAGCTTGGCCTGTTGTATAGATTTCTTTAATAATGATACAGCAAGTTTGTATTTATATCTGGTTGTTGGGTTGGAATACTTGTAAGTTTCCTAAAAAGACACTCTTCCTTTTAATTTGTTTACTTATGGATTTCATGAACCAAACTGGAATTTTACCTTTTTTGCTATATTTAATTTTATTAGGAACATAAGGTTCTTCCAATTGGTGAATAATGTGTAAGAATGATTCGTATGCTCTTTTTATTGGCATATTATGAACTATTTCCACCCAGTCACGATTATTTCTTACCAAGTTTATTTCTGTAAAGTTAGCTTTATTATAATCTTTATATGTTTTATTGTTTGAGTGTTTTGAAGTTTTGATATTGATACTGAGTTGTACCGAATTATGATCACTACTACCAATTTAAGTTACCATTTCCTTTTCAGGATGATGTCTTCGGAGAGACTGGAAAACCTAAAAAGAGTAGGGCAGAAAAAAGAAGAGCTCAAGCTAGATGGAAACAGGGTGTTGATGTATCTGCTAATAGAATACCTTCCCTACAAATGTATGATATTGCTCAGGAACAGCAAATGGATCTATCTCTCAAACCTTTTTTTTTTTTTTTTTTTTTACAGGTGGGGAAAAAAGGTCCTTCAGGTGTCCCTGTGATTGAGAAAAGGAATAAAATCCTATACAGAATATGTACTCATCCCTCTACTCATGAGCAGGTTGAACAGTTTCTAGTGCCTACTAATTATAGGCAGGATTTATTATTTCAAATAACATGAAGTCTTGCTGTATTCTGACTATTGCAGTGATTGCTAACCTTTGAACTGCCCCGGAGAACAAAGAGTTAACTTTCCATGCAGGGCATGGAATGCTGAGCTCGAGCTCGGTTGAAGCCTCTGTCTGCTGTTGTTTAAACTCCAACCGTCAGATTCTTTACTCCACCTCACTGAACAGTTGCTCTGGAGATTTCTCCTTTGCTCAGTTCAAAAAAATCAGTTAAAGTGTCGTTTTTTGCTCAGTTTCTACCGAATTTCTGCTACCAAACCTGTCGGTTTAAGTCTCTGTCTGTGGTACCATGAGTACTAGATAGGTTTTGCATTTAGTTTCTGTGTGGAACTTGTAAACATTGGATCGGTTCGGTTTGAACCGATCAGTTTGGGTTTAAAAAATCTCTGAATTTTATTAGAGTGTGGTAACCGGTCTGTATCGGTTCTAAAAAAAATGGATTTAATTACTTTTTTTTTCCAAGACCTGTAACACGGTCAGGAGCTGATATGGGTGTCTTGCCTGGTGGATTGCTGAAAAAAGGGTAAGTTGTGGATAGGATTGGCCATGTCTGAGAAACCCAAGAAAAATACCGGGCCCACTGTGTTTCAACACTGTAGTGTGTGTGGGGAAGCCTTTGCTAAGGCTGATCCCCACACCACCTGTGTTTATTGTCTGGGGTTTGACCACCTCAATTCAGACTGACAAATTTGTAAAAGTTTTCCCAAAGCTACCCTGGATAAGAGAGTAGGTAGACTGAGGGAAAGGAGGCCGAGAAGTCCGCTGACCCAGATGCCCAGCCCGGTTCAGTTCCAACCGAACCAGAAGGAGTGCCCTCTGACCAGGGCGAAACTTCTTCGGGCAAAAGGAGAACCGATTCTGAGGAGTCGGTTCTGGTTAAAAGAAAGAGAAGGGAAAAATCATCCAGTTCGGATCCACAAGTTCTTTCTCCAACCACTGATGAAATAGCCAAAGTGATAAGGATAGTTCAATCGCTAACTTCGGTTCCGGCCGAACCGGCACCATCTGTCAGGGGCTCGGTTCGGTCAGTTCCCCCGGTTCCAGATTATACTTTAGAAGAATTTTATGAACCGGAGGAGGAGGAGGAGGGAGAGTATGAGGATAATGTTCATGATGGTGATTATGAAAGTCTGGATGTGCCTATTGACCCGGACTTCTCCTCAGACAGACCTTCAGGTGTTTCTCCTGCTAGGCATTCTGAGTCCCCTTCCCACTTTATGTTTTACAAGAAAGTGGCCGAAACCCTCCAGCTTCCAATGGAAGAAGCAGTAGAGGATCAGGAGGAGCCTGATTTTGTAGAGATGATGGACATCCCAGAGTCCAGGAGATTGTCTGTTCCCCTTCATAAATCTTTTGGGAAACAGACATTTAAAATTTTAAAAACTCCTAATTCCATACCTCCTGTGGACAGAAGAATGGACAAGAGGTATACTCTTTCAGGCTCAGACACAGAGTTCCTTTCCCAGCAATGCAGCCATGTTGGGGTAGTGCAGGCTGCTGCCTGTGACAAGGCAAATATTCCCTTGGCTTCACACCCCCGAGATAAGGACTCCAGGAGGATTGATGCCATGGCAAAGAAGCAGTACATGGCAGCATCTTTGGGGCTCAGGCAGGCTAACTATATGGCCTACACAGCTAGATACCAGAAGTCCAGGTGGGACACTGTGCTGGCTCTGGCTAAACAGGCCCCTGACCAGCTTGCCAAGGAGCTGGAGCAGGTGGCTGTGGATGGGATTGAGGCATCCAAGGTGCAATTTCATGCTGCTGTGGACTCCAATGATGTTTCATCTAGAGTCTTGGCTACATCTGTGGCCCTTCGGAGGATGGCTTGGCTCAGATGTACTAGCCTATCACAGGTTACCCAGGCTAAGGCCATGGATTTCCCCGTCATTGGTAATTCTCAGTTTGGGGGAGCAGACAGAGAACTACATGAAGAAGATGGACGAGTACAGGACCACCTACAGGAGTGCTCAGGCCAAAGAAAGGCAAGCCACTCCTCAGAGACAGCATTCCAGGGGCAGGGACAGGCCCTTTCAAAGGCCCTTTTACCAAACCCAGGCCTCCTTTTCTGCTTATGCTCAGAGGGGGTTCTTCAGAGGGAGAGGCAGACGGGGAATGAGCAGGCCTGCTTCCACCCCTCAGCTTAAAGCCCCTGCCAAGCAGACACCCTGATGGGTCTGCCCCGGGCCGATTCTCCAATACCTGTAGGGGGCAGGCTGGCTTACTTTGTCCAAGACTGGAAGTCTTTAACATCAGACAAGTGGGTCCTGGAAGTAGTAAGCCAGGGACTGGTTCTCAGCTTCATAAAATTTCCCAAGATGAGAACCAGATCCTTTCCACCTGTAAATCCATCAGAGACCCTTGCCCTAGAGGCAGAGGTTTCTTCCCTCCTGGCCCTCAGAGCCATAGAAAGGGTTCCTACCCTACACAGGGGCAAAGGATTGTACTCCAGGTACTTCCTAGCCCCCAAAAAGACAGGAGAATGGCAGCCCATCCTGGATCTAAGATATCTGAACAAGCACCTTTTAAAACCAAAATTCAAAATGGTGACTCTGGGAATAATTCTGCCCTCTCTAAGGCCAGGGGACTGGCTAGCCTCCCTGGACCTCAAAGATGCCTATTTTCACATTCCCATCAGGTGCTCCCACAGAAAGTACCTCAGGTTCGAGTTGCCCTCAGGCCACTATCAATTCAGAGCAATGCCCTTTTGCCTAACATCAGCCCCAAGGGTGTTCACAAAGTGCCTGGCAGTAGTGGTTGCTTTCCTAAGGAGAAAAAAGATCTCCATCATTCCATACTTGGACAACTGGCTCATAGTGGGTCAGTCTCCAGACCAAGTCAAGTCACATCTTCAAATAACTCAGTGTAGTGCTCACTTCCTTAGGATTCCTCCTCAACCTTCCAAAGTCAGTTCTTGAGCCAGTACAGCTCCTCACCTTTATAGGGACAGAGCTGGATACAATAAGAGCAAAAGCCTTCCTTCTCCTGGACAGGGCAAGGACCCTTATAGAACTGGCCTCTTCATTCACCATTCCGGTGTCTCGACCAGCAAGGCACTTCTTGCAGCTCCTGAGCCACATGGCAGCCTCTACAGTAGTGGTCCGGGGGCAAGATTCCAGATGAGGGACATTCAGTTCCACTTAAGAGCCTTCTGGTCCCAAAGAAAGGATTCCCTTACCAAACTAGTCCCAGTGACTCGAACCCTGATCCAGGCTTTGCAATGGTGGCGGGATCAGGACAATTTAAGACAGGGAGTTCCTTTTGTCACTCAGTCTCATTCAGTAATACTCACCACAGATGCCTCCCTGCTGGACTGGGGAGCCCACTTGGGGGATCTTACCACCCAAGGACTGTGGTCACCTCAAGAATCTCTGGTTCACATCAATCTCTTGGAACTCAGAGCAGTGTTTCTGGTACTGCAAGCCTTTTCCAAATCTGTACAGAACAAGGTGGTCCAGATCAGAACAGACAATACCACCACAATGTGGTACATCAACAAGCAAGGAGGCACTCGATCTACGGCCTTGTGCACAGAAGCAATGAAGTTGTGGTCTCCGGCCTATTCCCTGCAAACCTCTCTGACAGCAGTTCACCTCCCAGGGAAGGACACTGTCCTAGCAGATGCTTTCAGCAGGATATCTCAGGGCCATCACGAATGGACCCTAGATCCCCTAGTTTTGGAAGTGATTTTCTCCAGATGGGGCACTCCACAGATAGATCTTTTTGCAGCCCCAGACAGTCACCAACTTTCTCTCTTTTGTTGCAGATCCCCAGTCTTGGGCTCAGTCTTCCTGGATGCTCTGATTCTGAATTGGGAAGGGAAGTTCCTGTATGCTTTTCCCCCCTTCCCTCTCCTGTTCAAAGTGCTAGTCAAGATCAGGTCTCAACCATGCAAAGTGATTCTTAGTGCTCCAGACTGGGCCAGACAGCCCTGGTACCCACTGTTGCTGTCCTTAGCAGTCCACCTTCCCCTGTCTCTTCCCAGGAATTACAACCTGTTGACATCCTCTCAGGGAAGGATTTGGTATCTGAACCTCAAATCTCTCAATCTCAAGGCCTGACTCTTGAAGAGTTAGAGTTTGCTGATCTGCACCTCTCTCAAGGGGTTCTGGATATCCTTAAGGCTTCTCGAAAGCCTTCTACCAGAAAGACTTCCAACACCAAATTGAAAAGGTTCACTATTTGGTGCTCCAATAAGCATATTTCTCCAGAATCTGCTGGGTTGCCTAAAATCCTGGACTATATGGTTCATCTTAATGGCTTGGGACTTAGACCAGCTACACTTAGAGTGCATCTGGCAGCTGTTTCTGCCTTCTTGTCAGTAGGCAAGCCCTCTCCTCTGTCAGCCCATCCTGTGTTTTGTAAGTTCTTCGAGGGATTGCTGCACACCAATCCCCCCTTTAGGGACCCTGCTCCTGCTTGGGACCTTAATGTTTGCATTGCTCAGCTTATGCTACCACCCTTTGAGCCTTTGTCCTCTGCAGAGCTTAAGTACTTGACTTGGAAAACTGTGTTTTTGGTAGCCATTACCTCTCCCAGGCGTATCAGTGAATTGCAAGCCCTGTCAGTGGAGCCTGATTTCATCTCTTTCCATAGAGATAAAGTGGTCTTAAGAACTAACAGGAGGTTTTGGCCTAAGGTGGTTTCAGATTTCCACCTTAATCAGTCTATGTTTCTCCCTATTTTCTTCACTGACCATTCCTCCTCTGGAGAGAGGGGGTTGCACAGCCTGGATGTAAAAAGGGCCCTTAGCTACAACATAGAGCGCACCAAGGGTCACAGGTTTGAGTCCCTTCAGTTGTTCCTCACTTATGGAGAGGTCAGTAAGGGCAAACCTGCCACTAAAAGATCTATTGCCAGGTGGATTGTCTCTTGTATACAATTCTGCTATGAAAAACTGGGTAGAACCCCACCCTCAGGCCTGATGGCTCACTCCACTAGAGGTATAGCTACTTCCCTGGCTGCTGCCAGGGATATTCCTATCTTAGAAATTTGTCAAGCAGCCACCTGGAAAACAGTCCATACATTCACCAAGCATTACTCTCTGGATATCCAGGCTAGGAGTGATGCTCGGTTTGGCACAGCAGTACTTCAGAGCCTATTCCCAAAGTAGGTTCTGTCCCTCCTCCATGGAGGTACTGCTTGGTAGTCTGCAATAGTCAGAATACAGCAAGACTTCATGTTGTTTGAAGAAAAAATTACTCACCTTAGTAATGTTGTTTCTTCTAATGGAGTCTTGCTGTATTCTGACCTCTCCCCCGCCTCCCCTCTCAGAACCTGGTTTTTGGGATGTGGGTGGGCAGGAACAGTGTTGGCACCCTAGAGGTGCCCCTTTCTCACCCTCCTTTATTTTGGGTGTGTGTTGTATTTTGTTTTTTGGGTTTCCTGACTTGAGTCTTTGCTTTGAAACCAAAAAAGCCATTTTTTAATAAATGTAGTTGCCAGTTGGCTAGTGTGAGTCTTATAGTTTCCACACAGAACTTCTAGTGAATATTGCTCATAAAGATCTGATGGTTGGAGTTTAAACAACAGCAGACTGAGGCTTCAACCGAGCACGAGCTCAGCGTTCCATGCCCTGCATGGAAAGTTAACTCTTTGTTCTCCGGGGCAGTTCAAAGGTTGGCAATCACTGCAATAGTCAGAATACAGCAAGACTCCATTAGAAGAAACAACATTACTAAGGTAAGTAATTTTTTCATCTTGCACACGACATACCCAGTGCTTGTCATGCTGGAAGGGAAAGGACTTTGGCTAGGCTTCTGCAAAGGTTTTTTTGGCCAAGTATCCATACCGCCATTGCAGAATACTGCCAAAAGCTGTCCAGAATGTCAGCAAGTTAGTCAGATTACCTGCAAAGATCAGGTGCCCTAAAAGCCTTGCCTTTGGTTTCTCAGCCTTTTGAAAGGATTGCCATGGATATTGTTGGCCCATTAATAAAAAGTTCAAAAGGCAATGGATTCATTGTAGTCCTGTGCGATTACGCTACAAAATATCCCGAGGCTTTTCCTCTCAGAAGTGTCTCAACCCCTAAAATAGCAGAAAAGATTATGGAATATTGTAGCAGGATGGGGATCCCTGTGGGCTCCTCAGTGTGGTTAAGGAAGCTTGGGAGGGTGAACTACAAGTAAAGCATGTGGACATCTTAGAATACTTGACAAACCTCCATAAGAAGCTTCTTTTGTATACTAAGCAGGCCCATCAAAACAGTATTGTAGCTCAAGGTAAACAAAAGACCCTTTATGATTTCAAAACACATGAAAAAACATTTAAACAGGGGGACAAAGTATTATTATTACTTCCTTCCACAGAGAATAAATTAGTGATGAAGTGTCAGGGTCCCTTCACCATTTTAGAAAGAACAAGACCTGTCACAGATAAAATTGAGACTCCCAGAAAAAGAGCAACTACTAAAATTTATCATGCCAACTTGTTAAAGAAGTGGCAAGATCATGGGGAACAGAAATCTTGTTGTTATGTTTATTCTGAGACCACTGAAACAGATCTTGATATAGCTTAGAAGAGATTGGAGGGTGAGGAAACTATTAAACATGTATTTTTCAATCCATCCTTAACTAAAGGCCAAACAAAAGAACTGATGCAGTTGTTGCAGAGGTTTGAAGCTACATTTACCAATGTGCCAGGACACGCTGCTAATGTAGCTTATGTGATCAAAACCACCACAGATCCCATAAGACAGAAAGCGTAGAGGCTGCCAGAAAAGCTCCGCAATGACATTAAATTGGAAATAGAAAAACTATTAAGCCTAGGCATCATAGAACCATCCATTAGTCCCTGGTCTTCCCCCATGGTAATTGTACCTAAGAAAGAAGGTGGCATCCACCTCTGTTTTGATTTCAGAAAATTGAATATGATTTCACAGTTTGATGGATATCCCATACCCCGGGTGGATGACATCATTGATCATATAGGCCAGGCCCAATATATCTCCACCTTAGATCTCACAAAGGGGTATTGGCAGATCCCTTTAGACCCAGATTCCAAAGAAAAAAATACCTTCAGTACCCCTTATGGACTTTTTTCAGTTTGTATATATGCCTTTTGGTTTACACGGAGCCCTGGCAACCTTCCAAAGGTATATGGACAAACTGTTAACACCACACATACAGTATTGTTCTGCATATTTGGATGATGTGGTCATTTATAGTAAAGATTGGACTTCCCACTTTGAACTGTTAGCCAGTGTAATTCACACTATTCAATCAGTTGGATTCACCATAAACCCTTCTAAGTGTCGCTTAGCTATAAAGGAAACAAGGTACTTGGGTTTTATATTAGGGAACGGGGTAATTTGTCCTGAAATCGAGAAAGTGGCAGTGGTAGCAGACTGTACTGTACCAGAAACCAAAAAGGAAGTCAGATCTTTCCTGGGACTTGTTGGATATTATAGGTGGTTTATTCCTGATTTTGTCACACTTGCTACACCACTCACTGATCTAACAAATAGGAGTGTACCCAATAAGGTTCCCTGGTCTCCCATTTGTGATGAAACTTTCCGATCCGTCAAAGCTGCTTTATGTGCCTCACCAGTATTATGATTTCCTGATTTCTCACAACCTTTTGAGGTACATACTGACACCTCAGAGACTGGGCTGGGGCAGTATTATGTCAAAATATTAATGGAGAAGAGCATCCTATCCTGTATATTAGCCAGAAATTGTTTCTTAGAGAACACAAATATCCAACTATTGAAAAAGAGTGTTTGGCAATCAAATGGGCCATTGAGGCCTTGACATTCTATCTTTGGGGCAATAAATTTACTTTTTTTACTGACCATCACCCCTTATGCTGGTTGAATCAAATGAAGGATAAGAATGCTTGCATCCTAAGATGGTATTTGGCACTTCAAAACTACAGATTTGAAATCAAACATAGATCTGGTACTAGTCATAAAAACACTAATTTCCTTTCTAGGTATGGTGCTGAATAGTACTGTAACTTAGCCCCGGGGCAAAATGTAGAGATATAGCTGTCATCATTTGGTGTACAGTCTATATATAATGTTTGTTGTTTTTTTTTTTTGGGTGCCCTGGGGTGGGGCTTCTGTGAGGGTAGGTGAAAGCCCCATCTCATTCCTTAGGGAATGTGGAAGTTATATCTTAAGACAAACCATTTCTGATTGGTTTGTTTTTGAATAGGGGGTTGTATGTGGTGGTGGACCCCCCCCCCAACAGTATACCATTTAAGTAACACCAAGAATCTGAAGTGTAAACCTTCTCTTTCTCCTCTATTACTCTCTTTTCCTCTAATTTCTTCTTAAGACTGTTGCGCAACATTTTTATTTCTTTGTCTAGTTCACGTTGTGACTTGTTGGCCCCTCGTTATAATGGGAACTCTTTAGCTGTCCCTGTTTTCCTGCTTCTGCTACCTCTAGAAACTTGGTATGCTTAAGGCTAAAAACTGGTATGCCTAAAATATGAGTAGTACTGATAGAGGGATTCGTCTGAATACCACCCCCCATCTGTAAGACGCACATCTGTCTGGGTTATTGCAACCCGGATGCCTCACTTTTACTGGATTTTTCAAGGGATACAGACAACGGTTTAAATTCCCCACTTTAATGTTAGAATTTTGTCTTAAATGGTCTTAAGAAGCTGATTATATATCCGCTTTTTGTTCAAGATAAGCATGTAAACAAAATATGGGGCAGAATCCCTGAATGTATAGGTTTAGCGCTTTTTCATTCTTGTAATTCTCAAGCGCTAAGTCGCTTGCTTAAACCTGGCTTTGAACAGTGACTCGGTGCATTTAGAATGCACTGCAATCGTACCTCTCAACTGTACCACATTACGAGGACCGTTCCTCATTTTACTTCACAAAAGGTCCCTGTTCCACATTGTGAGGACTTGTTCCACATTCAGTATTAACATTTTAAAGCAAAAATCTATAGTACATGATGCAAAAAATATATTATTCAATTATTAACAGACTTTCTGAACATAAACGCAAACACGTTAACAATGTTCAGAGCCTCCTAGATAAAGATTTGATTAAGTGTTCCACATTTTGCTCATTCGTTCCACATTTTGAGAGGCAATGTTCCACATTTGGAGGAGAAAAGGTCAAGAGGTATGACTGCAGTGCTGCTGTTCTCTTGACACTTAATGTGAACATTATCTGAAAAGATTTAGAAGCAATTACCTTGTCTCTCTGGAAAATGCTCCCAAACAGCAAGCTTTGCATGTATGCCCACTCTGCTGGAATTGTTGTCAAGCTCTGCTACCACCTTTGGGGCTGTGACAGTATGCATTTTTTTATATTTTTTTTATTTTAGTCTTTGGTAACAGGGTAAGGCCCACTAGGCACAAGTGCTTGTTTTCAGGGGTGACCTGGGAGCACTGGGCGGTTAAGTGACTTGCTCAGAGTCACACAGTATGCAAGTGGAGGTTGTGAGAATCAAACTCAGGTCTGGTCTGCTAGATGTACCAAGCTTGTTCACCCCTCATTCCTCTAACCTCTAGGCTATACTGCCAGCCCATTGGAACTGCCTCTGTGTATTGAGTAGCATAGTCACATACTACCAAAATTAATCTATTACCCTTTTTACTTTTGTCTAAGAGGCCAACCACATACATAGATACATAGATACAGAGACAGTGTTGGCAGATAAGGGCCTATGGCCCACCCAGTCTGCCTATTTGAGCTTGTAAGTTCAGTTTATGTTTTCCAAGAAGTCTGTTGCCCCTTACCCCTGACCTCCAGAATTCCTTTATGTCTATCCCATGCATTCTTAAATCCCGTGATTGTTTCAGCCCCCACCACTTCCTCTGGCAGGGTGTTCCACTTGTCCACCACCTGTTCTGTGAAAAAATTCTTCCTCACGTTTCCTCTGAATCATCCTCCCTCCAACTTCATCCCATGCCCTCTAGTCCTCCACTGCAATTCTCTCAAAAGGCACATCTATCAATGGTAGGGCCATCAGGGGCACCTTGCCTTTTTTAGTCGCTTGTGCTACTTTCTGACACTCATCACAAGAACTGCAATAGGTAGCAACATCTTCATGAATTCCAGGCCAGTAAAATCTGTACAGCAATCTGACAAGGGTGCATTCCCTCCCCAAGTGACCAGCCATAGAAGTATCATGTGCTATCTGTAACAACTCAGATCTATACTTTGTGGTATAACTAATTGTTCTATCTGGTCCTGTGTCTGAGGTTTAACCCAAGCTCTGTACACTAACCCATTACATTTTCTAGACATAGGTTCACCCTGTTTTGGTTTTACCCCCAGCTGCTTAAAATAACTCCAGAAAGAAACATTGTTAGCTTGTTCTGAAAGAAAATCACAATCAGTGATCAGTTTAGTTTCAGCATTTTCATATGTTAACCCCTTATGTCCATCAGTCTTTTGTTGCCACTGTTTCTTCTGACGTTGTCTTTCTTTCCTGGATTTCCAGATCTTGGGAGCTGTGCTCAAACAAGTCTGAATCAAAATCAGCTAAAGTAAGAGTCCCCACCATCTGAGATTTTCTTTGCCTGAGCTCTTGTCACCACAGCTGGTGAAACATCAGGATTTACTCCCTCTTTGATTAACTCAGTAAATCCTGGAAAGTCATTTCCAATAATCAGAGGTACAGGTAACTTAGGTACTACCCTCACTTTCATTTGCTGTGACACCCCATTAATAGTCAAAGTCACTTGGGTGATGGGATAGTATCAAGTGTCCCCGTGGATGCAGATGACACCAGTACCTGGTCCTTTTGGACATTGTTTTCCCAGCACTTCAATATGCACTAGGGTTTGTCTGCTTCCCAAATCTATAAGTCCCTTCACAGTCTTATCTCTCACCTTAACATCTGTGAAGTACTTGCCCCAATTGCTAAAGACAAATCTGCTCCAGTGGCACGCTTCTTATGGAAATTTCTTGCAATATGACCTGGCTTATTACAGTAATAACAAATAACATTTTGGGGCACAGATTTGTTACCCCATCAGAGTTCTTATCAGACTTGGGGCTGGATATTCAAACTGCACCATTCTGTGGCGCAAGCCCTTGCACTGCTCAAAAAAGTTGTGCTGGGGTGTGGCCGAGGCGATATTCAACGGAGTTGCACTATTGAGCAACTCCTTTGAATATCTTCTTCCAACCACTGTGCATAACTTTTTACTGGAACTTGCGCCACTGCAAGTGGTCAGAGGGAGCATTCAAGATGCAGTGGTGCAAGTTCCATTGTGCCATGCGCCAAATTTCCGATATTCAAAAGGTGACATGCAAATGGGGCCATAAGTTATGCAAGGCGCAGGGGGGCCATTTGCATCTACTCATGACCCCATTTGCATGCCATTAGCATGCAGGTGCGCCGATCCCCGACAACTTGCACCTGGCGCCCTGCCAGGCAGCAGCCGTCGGGGACCGACATCCCCTGCAGCCCGATCGCAGGCATGAAGTAAATCTCCCCCCTACTTGCCCAATCGTGGGCATAACAGTATTAAACCCCCCCGACTGGCCCGATCGTGGGCATAACATAAATGAAACAACCCCCACTGGCCCGATCGCGGGCATAATGTGAAACCTCCCCACTGACCTGATCGCGGCCAGAGCGGGTTCACCCCCAAAGAGCAATATCCTGGTGGTCCAGTGGACCCACGAAGCCCGATTGCAGGCATAAGAATCAAACCCCCAAAGTCCAATTTCCCTGGTGGTCAGTGCCCCCACCCATCCATGGTGCCCCACCACCCGCTCCCCCCCAGTCAGCTGGTGGGCTGCAGCACCCCATCCGCCTGCTGCCCCGCTGCCCGCTGACTGACTGCCTGGTAGGGCTGCACGCACATTGGTGCAGAGCAAGAGCCAATGGGCGTGCAGCCCCCTCCGTACAAGGCAGTCCAGATTTGTGAATGAATTCATTCACATATCTGGACTGCCTTGTATGATGGGCTGCAGCCCATTGGCTCTTTGCTCTAGGCGTGCAACCTGGCGGTCGGTCGGTGGGCAGCGAGGCGCTGGGTGGTCTGCTGCCCACCCGCTGGCTGGGGGGGCAGGTAATGAGCTCTGTGAAGTGGTGGCCACCTGACCACCGGGGAAGTGAACTTTGAGAGGATTGACACTGCTGCCCGTCGGGCTCGATCACTGGACCACCGAGGAGTAACCTGAAGGTGACTCCATCGGCAGCGGTGGGCCAATGGGGAATTATTATGTTATGCTGACGGTCGGGCCAGTGAAAGGTGTCATTATGTTATGCCGGCGATCGAGCCAGTGGGGGTCATTATGTTATGCCGCGGGTGGGCCAGTGGGGGTTGTCATTTATGTTATGCCCATGATCTGGCCAGTCGGGGAGATTTCACATAATGCCAGCGATCCGGCTGGGGGGGCACAGGGAACAAGTGGAGGGCCACCCACAGGTGGCAGCTGCTGTGTTGCACCCTGCAATGCGGCAGCTCACCTGTGGGTGGCCCTCGATTTACTCCTTTTTTTGGGGGGCTCAAAGTTGTGCAGGCGCAGGTAGGCGGTTGTGCCTGCACAACTCTGCACAGCCCGGCTGAATATCGGGCTGTGCAGTTTATGCATGGTTCCTCCCCCTCTGGTTGAGCATGCCTTCATTAGCATTGCGCTGTTGCTCAGCATGACTTGGGGGGCGCAACTGCCTCCTGCTGAATATCACAGAATGGTGCAATTTTGGACTTGCACAGGTGCAACCCTATTGCGCATGGCGCAACCCTTTTGAATATCCAGCCCTTGGTGTTTAAATGGTAAAAAGAGTGTCTTACCATAGCTTGGCTGTTACCTCGCTGCTGTGGCATTTGTCTGGCCATTTGGTTGTCTTCTGACAAAGAAACAGCATTTTCCCCACTTTCTAGTCAGCGTTCCTTTACCCAAAGCTGCACATTTGTAGGCAGGATGTTAAAGAATTGCTCCAATGCAAATGTGTCGATGATCTGTGGGACTGTTTTGCTCTCTGGTTGGAGCCATTTTATCAGGAGTTCTCTGAGTCAGTTGAAGGCTTCTCGGGGATTGCTGACCGAGTTGTACTTCAGAGGTCGAAATCTCTGCCTGTAGGTCTCTCCTGAGATGTCATAACTTTTTAGGATTTCACTTTTCACCAGGTCATAGTTTTCTGACTGTGCAGTGTCCATATTGCTGTAGGCAAGTTGGGCTTTCCCTGGTAGGTAAGGTACCAGGCTGATTGCCCATTGCTGCTTTGCACTGGCAGGCTGTAGCAACCCTTTCAAAAGCTGTCAGGTATGCTTTGATATCATCTGAGGGATACAACTTTGTAAGTTTAATGTATTTTAGCATTGTTTGTGTCTTGTTGCTCTGCTGGACAAGCGCCAGATCCTCCAGCTTTGATAACTTGCAAGGCATCCATCCATCGCTGCACCTCTTCTCTTCTTCGCTGCTCCTGTCGCTGCATCTTTTCTTTTCTCTGTGCTTCTAAATGTTGAATCTCTTTTTCTCTCTGCTTCTCCATCTCTTCTTGTTGTATAGCCCACCATTTGAAAAAGGCAGTCAAGCTTTCAGGTTCTGTCACTGCCTGTTCTTTTTCTATAACTGGTGCTAGCTGTACAGTCTCAGTTTGGACTTCTGTCTCTGCTAGTTTGGCTGCCATTCTCCTGGTAACCACTCATGGGCTTACTGCTGCAGAATCCATGCCTTTCTTCTATGCCTCCCTGGTACCAGGTCTAATATCCACACACAAAACTCCTGGTTTAGAGTATGCACGGCATAAATCCCACTTAGGCTGATATCATCTGTTATCAAGGGATAGGTCAGGAAGCATAGGAAAACCAGGAGCAGTTGTAAAATTCTCAACAAGTGATTTATTATTAACAGTAAAATAAAAAAATAAAATTGTTCAGCATAACTATTTACAAAGGCAGTATAAACAGAGAAAAATTCCAGTCTCAGTCCCTGCGTTTCTCTCTTACAAGAAATTGCAGCCCTGTTTTTTATAAGTCTTCACAACCCCTGCTCGTTAAGACAACAGTGTGCTTCTTACATAGTGTTCTTGTAAGTTTCAACAAGTGCAGCAAAAAGAACATTGTGACCCAGAACTGTCCTCTTGCTTACAGCATGTCAGAGAGTTTGCAAACAGGATAATCCCTTGAGTTTCAAACAGATTTTGGCAATCATTTCAGCAATATAATTATATACATTTAAACTGTAGAACTATATACATTTCTAAACAAAGGGATCCCTATATCAGTTACAGTTTCACATATTTATTCACATTTATGTTTATACCAGCAGATATGCAAGGGGGAGAAAAACAGAACAGCAAGTGAGAGTAGAGAGATAGCGAGAGGCAGAGAATTGCAAGACCATCGGGGTGATCAAGTCCTAGGTCTCACAAGAAAATTTGGTTGTGCAACCAGACAGAGAAGAGACAGAAAAGGGGAGAACAGAACAGATCCTTGCATTTAAACTCTTTCTCCAGAACAACTAGGACAGGGCCCTATTCAACCCTGTCACAATAGTAGAAGGAGAGGAGGCTACTGCACCATGAGTGACTGCATACTGTGGAAGTGCTCTTAATGCTCAGCAAGAATGCAGTAAGTGTAAATCAAATATATGAAACAAAACAAGGTTGTGTATAATAGTAATGGTTTTCCTAGATCACAATAAATAAATAATTACCCCATCAGCATGTTTTTCAGTTTTACTAAGAAATGAAGCAGACAGAACAACCAACAAACTTTGTGAATTTTAGAGAAGATGAGCAATTATAAAAAGTGTGTCTTCAGCTAGAAATAATATGATGCATAAAAGGTTGCCAGTGTCCCATTAACGTAAATGGCATAAATAGCCTGGTTAAATGAAAGCAATAGTTAAAACTTATAAAGGGAGAGCGGGTAGAAACTATATTCATCCTGGAGATGCATTAAACCCCACAGAAAGTCAGGGGGTAGATATTTGACAGTAACTGGGGAATTCCAGAATACTCTGGTTATCCAGGTGAATGGGTATGCCTCCTCCCGGTTCTCCTTTTGCATTGTATGCTAATCTGCTGAAAGTGGTTGCCGAGAAGGCAAAGGGTATGCCAATTATGGGGAAGGGATGACTGGAACCTGATGTTTGACCGAGCTCCGATACCACATCCCAGATCCTGGCTTTGAATAACGCTATACCCAAAAAAGTAGCTGACTTCATGAAAGAACTAGGAATGGGAGACGTTTGGAGAATAAAGTACACCACAGCCAAAGACTACATGTGTTGCCCCATTTTAAAATATATTCTAGGCTAGACACTTTTTTATTTTACTTGTATTTTTATTAAAAGATGTTTTACAGTTATAATTATTACATTTTCTGGACATTCAGACAGAACTCAGTAAAGCATTACAGGACTTTCACATCGAAAAAGACTTACAGTCTATAATTTAGGATTCCAATTTGCTAGTAGATATAACACACACCACCCAGGTTTAAAGGTAATCTCAAGATTAAGGGTAGGGCTTCATAACATGATACCTTAAAGGGAAACATCCACATAAAAACATGCCCAACTTCAGTGTGAGGCAGGGCCCAATTCGCACTTTTAACAAAAGTTGATTTTTTTACCTTTGGTGTCTTTATTTATTTATAATTTATCTGCCTGATCCTGCGTCCCTCTCTGCCGACATTTTAAACTCAAGCGCCCAGAGCAGCGCACCCACAACCAGCCTTGGCTATCCCAAGAATGATATGCCATGCGGGGAGCAGCTGCAGGTCTGTCCATAAGATTCCTGTATAGCCAGAGCTTCTAATACCTCCAGTTGGGAACATACATGTCTTTGTGCTATACTGAGACCAGGTATAGACTGGCAGTCTACTACCAAACTGGAGGTATTAGAAGCTCCGGCTACTTCTGTATCTGCCCTTGGTGCTATGGTTAACAACAAATTATCTGCCTCTGATCATTGCAAGAAAGTTACAAAAACAGCAAATGGGATGATTAAAACGATCCAGCGCACCTTTATATCTAGTAATGAACAGTGCTTGATTCCTTGATACAGGACTAATGTCAGGCCTTACTTTGATTATGGGCCCCCTTTCTGGAATCCATCCATACTTGAAGGGGATGTCGATCTGTTAGAGAGGGTCCAGAGGCAGATTACCAAGATGGTTCCTCAATTAAAAAATAGAGTGTATGAGGAAAGACTCATGGAGACTGGTTTATTTAACTTACAAAGCAGAAGACTGGGGCTTTATTATTGATATTCAAAATTCTTCATTCAGCTGACTTGATGTCTCAGTGTGGGCTGAATGTTTGTACAAGAACAACCAATTTAAGGTCCCACTACAAGCAGCTTATTGTCCCATGGGCATACACTAATAAAAGAGATAGTTACTTTATTATTCGATCAGCAAAAGCCTGGAATCGATTACCCCAATAATTAATCAAACAACCATAACAAGATTTAAAAATGGTCTTGATGAGTACTTCTGTTCAAAGCATATTGTGGTATAATTCACCCTCTTGGTGTGGGAGACAGTCCTGATGGGCAGATCATCTACTTTTGTCTTTTCTTACTTAGTAAACCTAGTAACTAAAATAAAACACCCCCACACAGGAAACCTAGTGCTAAAAACAGAACAAATTTTAGAAGCAATCCTGGCTTATTATAAAGCATTATGTTTAATGAAACAACTTCAGCCAAAAGAGACTTTCTCCAATCCCTAGCCTTACCCAAGATGAGGAAGGACCAATGTGCAATGTTAATAGCCCCCATCACAGACCAACAAATATATAAGACCATTAAAAATCTTAAAACAAATAAATGTCTGGGCCCAGATGGATACAGTGGGGAGTTTTACAAAATTCTCTGAGAAGAGGTAACTCCACTACCTACCAGTGTCTTTAATGAGATGAAGGGGAAGCCCTGCCACCCACCTGGAATTACACCACTATAATGGTAATCCCAAAGGAAGGGAGGGCCCAACATATTACAGGGCCCTCTGTTTTTAGCAGAAATGTGGTCTGACCACAGAATTTGGGTCTGGCTGCAGAAATTACACAGGAGCTGCCCCAGTAAGTTAGACAGAGACTGCCCCACTCCTTTCTGCCCACTACTCTGCCTGTGTGTAGCTTTATAAGGACTAAAATTCACCCCTAACAATCTCAGCCACTCAAACCCTGCCCACTTAGCCCTAAGAGCCCCCTTGAGTCACCCTATTTTTTTTTATAATGGCACCCTTTTCTAGTCGAAGGCAGCGGAATGATCTGCTGCCTTTTCCTGTCACTGCTTATGAGCCAGGCTGTTTGTTCTTCATTGCAGTAGTGCTTTCTGTGGCCCACACAAAGCCATAGTGTGTCCCAAACTGGGGCATGAAGCCAGCATTTGAGCCCAGCGGTAATAACAAGCAGTAGGGGATAATCCTACTGAGCTGAACCAAAAAAGTGTGCCAATATAAAAAACAGAGTGATTTGATGAGGCTGTCTCTGGGTGGAATGAATTTTGTGGCTAAGATATGTAAGGTAGGTTTTTCTTGTTTTATGAGGGGGCAGAGTAATTTCTTAGAGGAGACTTTTATAATACTTTTGAGAGAGGAAGATACATGATCACTGTACAGTGCTGGATAAGACATGGATAATGACAAATTTACATAGAAACACAGAATTTGACAGCAGATAAGGACTGCTTGGCCCACCTAGTCTGCCCATTTCCCTACCTAATGTATAGGCTGCAGATCCTAGCATACCTCTCAACCTCCCAACCTGACAATGTGTGACAAAGGGCTACAAAATGTGTGACAAATGGCAAAAATGTGGTACACCCATTTTTTCGCAGCGCGCGGAGTGTCGTACCTCGGAGCTTTGGGCTGGTAGTGACTTGCTCAGAATCACACAGACACAGTATGTAAGTGGAGGTTGTGAGAATTAAACCCATGTCTGTGAGTCCTAAGTTCATTCACTGCTGCTTGCTACTCTAACCTCTAGGCTATACTGCCAGCCTAAACAAAGGTGATGGTAGTAGAAGGTGGAAGCACGACTGGCGAGCAGGACGTCATGTGCAAGTTACAAAGCACGGGCCACGGCACTATGGAGCTGCTCAGAGGAACAAGAGGTCAGGAGCTGCAGAAACACACTCAGCTGCAGCACAAATTCAGCCCATACTGAAAAGCAGTGGACCCTTCATATAACAGCACTGTCCTGCCCTGTATGTTGTTTTAGTCTACGCAAGAATTTTCTGTGTTGCAATACAGAAGAGGGGTACCCTTGCAAAAAGAGCATACTTATCCACAGTCATTAACTAATCTACTTAGCTAAGAGTTTCAAATATTGTTAGCCAGAATTTGAAATGCTGCCAGAATATTTCATGTCAGAGAGAACCTAAATTGCTTGGAATATTATTTGTAAACAAAAATGACAGATTTGTGTTTTAAATGCCTATGAAAGCAAAGCCAAATGTGTTGAAGCTCACAGGGAACACCATTGCAGCTTGTTTTCATAAATTAGAAATTAATATATTCACAGAGAGGAGGAATGCCTTTCAACACTGAGAATAGTTTATAGCTGTGGTTAGATCCTTGGCTGTGAGCCTGTGACACAGGTGATCTCAGGGTCGAATCCCACCACAGCAAAAGATGTGGCCTGCACCAAATAGGCTGAACTCTGGCATCTGCCCCTTTCCAGCTGACAAGCTGCCTCAGTAGGAACACGGTGCTGCACCTCAGCTGGGCTGCAAGGGGTGAAGAAACCGAACAAAGTCCCTTTCAGGAATATTAGAGCCGAAGGTTCAAATCACTAGTATGGGCCGTCACCAAGAGAACCCCCGCCCACCTCATCCCCCCAAAACAACCAAAAACAACCAAAATGGGCACAAAAAACAAACAGAATACTAACCCCCCCCAGTTGGGTCAGTCTCTGGTGGCGTTCTTCTGCTGCTTCCTCGCTCTCTGTCTCGGGCGTGCGTTAGTGTGGCTTGTTGTTCCAGGCTCCGGCTTCCTTCCTTCCTTCCTAGCACAGCGATTGATGCCTTCAGGTACTTCAGTACAGTGGCCCTACCTGCGAAACAGTACCGATGCTATGGTTCCCCCTCTGGGCAGCAGGCTGCTTTACTAGCCTGGCAGCAGACCTGAGGGGGGACCTGATACAGCACAGCAGTGCTGGTGGGGTGGGGCGACCTGGCTATGCTCTTCTCTCTCTCTCACGACACCTCCCCAAGCCCCCCACCCACATCAACATCATTACTACTACGACAGATGTGAGGAGTGCCAGAGATTTAATTGGAGGAGACAAGGAGCCAGCCCGGGAGGATTAAACAAAGGGATCAGTGGAATGCTGAGCAGTGTGGCCGCGTGGTTTGGTGTTCCGATGCGGAAATAAAACGGCAAATGCGGGGCAGCAGTATAGGCAGACTGCAGGGCTCAGAATCCGGAACGTCATGCAAAATCCGGTACACTTGAGAGGTATGGATCCTAGTTGACCAACAGCCTATTTCCTCCTACCCCCCACTAGAATTGCCTTACGTCTGTCCCATGCATTCTTGAATTCCCTCACTGTTTTTGAGTCCACTACCTCCTCAGGAGGGCTGTTTCATGTATCCACAACCCTCTCTGTGAAAAAATACTTCCTCACATTACCTTTGAGCCATCCCCCCTCTATCTTAAAATTGTGCCCCCTTATTCTTGCACATCTCTTTTTCTGAAAGATGCTAACATCTTGGACTCTGTTGATTCTCTTGATGTACTTGAAAGTTTCTATCATGTCCCCCTTCTCCCTCCTCTCCTTGAGTGTATACATATTAAGCTTCTTTAAGCGGTGCACTTACCCGGTCAACAAAAAACTAAATAAACAAGCATTTGTCAATGCCGAATGTTTGCTTGCTGGCATTGGCAGTGGTAGTGCAGAAGTTACAGAGCTGCTTAATAGGAATAGCAGTGAAGTACTGAACTGAAGCCAACCCCACCACCACCCTGCAGAGAGTGACAGGCATTGGGGTATGCCTTTGGGTCATCAGGAATAACAGCCACACCATTTCACCACACCCCACCCTGCAGACACTGACAAGTGTCACGGTGTGCCTTGGGGTCTTTGGCCCTTATGTGCACCCCCATTCCATCAGGAAATACGGTGAGATGGGTGCGGTATAGGAGAATGGGGTGAACTTTGGGGTCAAAGAGTCCAAGGCATACCTTGACGCCTCTCACTGGCTGCAGGGTGTGGAATGGTATGAGCATTGCAGGCAAGAATCCCAAGTCACATCCCTGATGCCTGTCATTCTCTACTGAGGTTGGGGTTATAGTTTGGAAACCATAATAAGCTCAGGCGATAGTTGGTATTTTCACTCAAATTTTCAACATGTTTTTTGTGTTACTTCATGAACAGTGGCAATATCAGTTTGTTGGCGAAAGCTGCTTATGCACAGCGACTACGGCATTTAGCACCACAGGTGCAAACACATTCCGAACAGGATGTAAAAAATGACAGCTGTACTGTTCATGTGGAGGTGTAAAAAAAGGCAATGTTGCAAATCTGTAGTAAAAATATTAAAAAAACTGGTGAAGACACGAGCGTGCATAGAAACTGTGCAACGCACACCCGTAATGTAATTAGTTTGGGGATTTTTTACAGCAGATTGTCAACAGAGGCATTTTGGGACCTCCGATCATGAACAGTGTCACTGTGATTTTCTTTATCTGTCCCAAACAATGATTTCCCACAGTGACCATGCATCTCTGTGCTGAAAGTGTGAAAACACATTTCGGCCATGTTGTGAAAAATGACAGCTGTACTGTTCATAAGGAAGTGTGGAAAAATGCCACTGGTGAAACTCTGGACTGAAAATATTACAAAGTCATGAACTTACGGTGAGTGGAAACTGCGCAATGCTCCTCCTAAACACAGTCACTTTATGGACTTTGTCCAAATTTTCAACATAGCCATTTTAATACCTCTGCTCATGAACAGTGTAACTGTGATTTTCTTAATCTGTCCCAAACATTGCTTTCGCACACTGACTGCACCATTGTGCGCTACATGTGCGAAAACACATTTTGGGCGACATGTGAAAAATGGCAGCTGTACTGTTCATAAGGATGTGTAATAAAATGGCAATGTTGAAAATCTGGAGTGAAAATATTGAAAATTCGCAAACTTACGAGCATGTATAGGAACCATGCAACGCACGATCGTAAAACAGTCATTTTTAGGAATTTTTTCACCAAATTTTCAACATAGCCATTTTAAGACCTCTGCTCATGAACAGTGTCACTGTGATTTTCTTAATGTGTCCCATACATTGATTTCACACACCGACTGCGCCATTGTGCGCTACATGGGCGGAAACATGTTTTGGGCAAGATGTGACAAATGACAGCTGTACTGCTCATAAGGAAGTGTAATAAAATGGCAATGTTGAAAATCTGGAATGAAAATATTAAAATTCGTGAACCTGCAGGCCTGCATAGAAACTACGCAATACCTCTCGTAAAACAGTAATTTTGGAATTTTCCACCAAATTTTCAAAATAGGCTTCTTGAGCCCACCTTATGAACACTGCCAGTGTTGTTTTTTGTTAATTGGGCCCCAAAGGTGATTTCCGCAGTGACTGCGTAAATCACCCTCGGGACCCGACAACGCCACACAGTGACAGCATTCATGAGAAGGGTCCCAAAAATCCCATGTTGAAAATTTGGTGCAAAAATTCCAAAATATGCAACAAAGTTGAAAAACCCTATCTATCCCATTATACAGCTTACCAGCATTTCCTCAGTTCAGAGTCGGCTTTGAAGAGTGCAGATGTGTTCAGTCCACCGAAGATCATTACACGGACTCGAGGTAAGTGTAAGTTGAAGTGTGGGGAGGCAGGTCGCAGTGGGTGGAGTGCGGGTTGTGGGGAGCAGGGAGACTGCGTGGGACCGTTTTTCTTTACAGGTATTTTTTTTTAAATGGCGGCGCGGGGCGTTTGCCACGCTGGGGTGGGCTCCCAGCGTGGTACAAGAATGGCTGGTTGAGGCGTGGGCCGATGGGGATTGGGCACCCCGTCAGTCATAGCATCAGTTGCCACACTGGGGTGGGCTCCCAGCGTGGCACCCTGTACTCTGGGGGAGGAGAGTGGAGCCGGCCCGAGGATTGGGCACCCCGTCAGCTATCGATGATTTGCCACACTGGGGTGGGCACCAGCGTGGCATGTGAAACTTTTAGGCGCGCTGGCACAGCCGATCGATTGGGCACCCCGGCTGTACAGTGCAGCGGGGCAGCACGCTAGTATGCGTGCGTGTGTGTTTGTGTGAGTGTGTGAATGTGTGTGTGTGTGTGTGTGTGTGTGTGTGTGTGTGTGTGTGTGTGTATAGGGGGAGCTGCGCATGAGCAGGCGATATCTGATCGCTGCTCACTGAAGCGTAGCTCCCCCTTTCAACTGTGCGCCACTGCATTTTGGAGCTGTCTATGCATTGGTGGACTGGGGCCGTGCCTGCCAACACACTGACTGAATTGGAAGAGAGGGTGACACACCTCCGAAAACTTGGATGATGGCAGTATGTTTCTTGCACATGTGTGCAAGCAAACATAAAAATCTCTCTTCATATGGCTTCTGGTGCAGACGCTGCCTAATTTTAGTTGCCCTCCTCTGGACAACCTCCATCCTGACTATGTCCTTGTGGAGATGGGGTCTCCAGAACTGGATGCAGAACTCCAGATGGGGTCTCACCAACTGTCTGTACAGAGGGATAATAACTTCCTGTTTTCTACTGGTGATGCCTCTCCCTACACATCCCAGTATCCCCCCAGCCCTCCTTATTGCCTTCTCACATTGTTTGCCCACCTTAAGGTCATCTGATATGACTACCCCCAGGTCCCTTTCCATTTCTGTTGTTACTATCTCACCCCCCATTGTGTACTCTTCCCCTGGATTTTTGTTTCCCAGATGCATTACTTTGCACTTCTTTGCATTGAATCTAAGCTGCCATACATTTGACCATTCCTTCAACTTTGCCAAGTCCCTTTGCATCCTCTCCATCCCACCTTCTGTATCAACCCTGTTGCAGCTGTTTGTGTCGTCTGCAAAGAGACATACTTTTCCTTCCAATCCCTCTGCAATGTCACATATAAATATGTTAAAGAGGACCAGTTCCAGTACTGAACCCTGTGGTACCCCACTAGTACCCCCCCTTTCTTCAGAGTAAACTCTGTTTACTATTACCCTCTGTATCCTGCTGTCCAGCCAATTTTTATCCCAGGCTGCCACCTTGGGACGCACTCCAAGGCTGGCTAACTTGTATATTAATCTTTTGTGTGGGACTGTGTCAATGCCTTGCTAAAGTCTAGGTAGGCTATGTTCACTGCCCCTCCCTGGTCTACCACATTGGTCACCCAGTCAAAGAAATCTATTAGATTCGTCTGACATGACCTTCCTGCTGTGAATCCATGCTGCCTTGGGTCCTGTGTCCTGCTGGCTTCTAGGAACTAAACAATTCTTTCCTTTAGAAGTGATTCCATCATTTTCCCTACCACTGAGGTCAAACTAACAGGTCTGTAGCTTCCTGCCTCTGTCCTGCTCCCACTTTTGTGAAGGGGAATCGCCTCTGCCCTCCTCCAGTCCTCCGGTATTACACCATCCTCCCATGATTTGTTAAAAAGGGTAGTCAGTGGTGTCACTAATTCTACCCGTAATTCTTTTAGAATTCTTGGGTGAATCCCGTCAGGCCCAATTGCTTTGTCCATCCTCAGTTTTAAGAGTTCTTTCAGGACCCTTTCTTCTGTGAATGGACTGGTATCGACCTCCCTATCCAGAGTGCTTCTATTCTTTGATTTTGGTACCTCCCCCTCCTCTTCTTTTGTGAATACTGAGCAGATGTATTCATTCAGTATCCCTGCTTTTTATGTTGCTTGCACGCATGTGCAAGAAACATAGTGCCATCATCCAAGTTTTTGGAGGTGTGGCAGCCCTCTTCCAATTCAGTCAGTGTGTTTGCAGGTGTGGCTGCAGTTCTCCAATCGCTGCTGGAGCTGTCTATGACAGCAGTCTAAAATGCAGTGGCATACAGTTGAAAGGGGGAGCTACGCTTCACTGAGCAGCGATAAGATATCACCTGCTCATGCACGCTCCCCCTACACACACACACACACACACACACACACACACACGCACGCATACTGCATGCTTGGCTCCCCCCCCAAACACTGTATAGCCGATGGGGGGTGCCCAATCCCGTCGGCTGTGCTGCACTCCCCAAAAACAGATTGCACATGCCACACTGGGTGCCCACCCCAGCATGGCAACACATGGTATAGCCGACGGGGTGCCCAATCCCCGCCGGCCCACCGTCCCCCGAGACGGTGCCATGCTGGGAGCCCACCCCAGCATGGCAACAGATGCTATCAGCCGACGGGGTGCCCAACTCTGCTGGCTCCACGCCCCCAAACAGCATCCTTGTGCCACGCTGAGAGCCCACCCCAGTGTGGCAAACATCACGTTGTCCTCCTGTTTTTTAAAAACAGCCTGTAACACAAAATGGTCCCTCGCTGTCTGGGCCCCCACCCGAGCAGTTCCTACGCACTCTCGTAAGTTTGCAAATTTTCAATATTTGCACTCCACTGACTTCCAAATACCTACACAGCATATACAAGCAAGCAACATTCGGCACTGACAAATCCTTGTTCACTGTCATCATCTGCCCATGCTCCCTTCCCTTTAGTAAGCCTCACTATCCCTTCCTTCATCTTTCTTCACTCCCTAATGTACCTGTAAAAGGTTTTATCCCCCTTCTTAACTGAGTTGGCTATCTTTTCCTCAGTTTGGGCTTTTGCTATTCTGACTGCCTTCCCCACTTCCTTCTGCTTTAACTGGTACAGTTCTCTGTCCTGCTCCTTCTGTGTTCCCTTATACTTCCTGAATGCTACCTTTTTCTCCTTAACCGTCCCCATCACCTCTTTTGAGAACCAAATTTACAAAGTCACTCAATGGCACTCTCAAGAAAATTTAGGAAAGTGGTGAGGCTGAGATGGGCGGGGGTTCAGTCTTATCTATTTTAAAACCATGAGAAGGAAAGTGCTTGCTGAGGCAGAGAGCAATATGCAATCCATATGGGGTTAAGCAGAAGAGGTGGCTGTGGTTGGGATTGGGAGGTTGCCAACTTGATGAGTCAACTCTGGTGCCTGGGGAAGAAATGTGAATGACAGAAAAATAAAGAAAATGGACAGTTAATTAAACAAAATTGTCGGAACAGGAAAATAATGAGAGAATACTGGATAGACTGAAGAAATTAAAAAGAAGAAACCACGGTAAGAAAAGCGAAAATCTCAAGCTGAAGATTATTTATGCAGAATGTGGAAACTAAATGAGGGAAGAAACAGAAATAGGGTAAACAAATCACAAAAACACTGCAGATGATACATTTTTAAATATTTTAATGTTTATTTGTTGCTTTGGGACAATATTGTATTGGTATACAAATGGAAGGGTGGATGAGGGATGTGTGGGCAAGATAGGTTTTAAGCTCACTGCACTTCAACTAAAATTGTTGCTGAGGGACAAGCTGATTTACCCAAACAGCACCAATACAGCTTCAAAGTTTTTTTTTTAAAGTATGAATATCTTGACCTTTCAATGCAGTAGTCAGAATAAACAAATATTTAAGTATGAGACTTACTCAAGTGACTGAATCATATTTTTGATCTGTGTAACTGATGGCCCAATCTCTTACAGTTCCCTAGTCTAATGGCTAACCCCAGTGTGTCATCATTTTGTGATGAAAATGTGTTCATGAAGCACTGCAAATAGCATTCCTTTCCTTCATGGGGTGGGTGGTGTGGCTATGATGGGTGGAGGTAGACGACACTGGATTTTTAAATTAAGATTAAGCATATCTGTTAATGGGGGAAGGGCAGGATCACATAAGGTGGAGAGAGATAGAAGTATGCTGCCATTGGGTCCAGGGTGGGGAGGAGGAGAGAGAGCATTACTAACATTAGGGGGGAGGGTGACGAGCGAGAGAGAGAGAGAGAGAGAGAGAGAGAGAGAACATTGCTGGCATTAGTAGGTGGGGGATGGGGAAAAGGAAGCTTTTCTTTTACTGAGTTGAGAGGAGGGGAGAAGAGAGCAGAGGGCATTGCAGCCATTTGGTCTGGGGTGGAGGAGATAGCTTTGATGCCATTATTTCCTCTGGAGGAAGGGAAGCTTTGCCTGACACAGAAACAGACAATGAGAATACAGAGACACAAAAAAGTGAAAGGAAAAGTAAGCTGAGCCATCATGATAGGCCAGTGGTTGCACATCAAGGTTCCATAATGGCAAGCCATGTTCAGGTGTGATCCTGGGATCACCCGGCCTGCTCTGAAACAGCCCATGGTCAGGGGGTGCTACAGATGTCAAGGCTTTCTGGCTAGGGGAGGGTGGTCTACATAAAAGAAAATGAAGAAAAGATGAAGCCAAGGTAATAAAGATAACAACCAAGCTAAAGGGTTATTCAAAATGGGAAAATGAATGTAGGAAAGAGTGAAACAGAAAAAAGAGAAATGATCACACTAATACTACATATGTTTAATGGGGGTATGATGATTACCAGAGTTGTACAGGGTGGGGAAGTGGGTAGGAGGGGGGAATAATGGGGGGAGGTAGAGCAGCTACTGTGCACTACCAGTGAGCTGCGTTGGACAGACAAGATAGACAGTTAGGCCTAATCTGCTCGCAACTATGTATGTATGTACACTTTTCTTGTATGGCAGTTTTGTGGGGTGGCAGTATGGGGAGCCTCTCAGTCCCCCAAAGCCCACCACCCCCAACTGTGACTGTGTATAGGGCCCCAGATAGGTGCTCACAGAGGAGAGGAGAGGAGTCTTGGGTGCTCCATGGTTAGGCTACTTCAGGCTCCCCCTTGGGGAACAACTGTTCAGCTCTGTGTTTGCTGCCAGCAGATTGGGGGAAGTGCCTGCAAGTAGCCGTTGATGTTGCATACAATGACTCTAAGCCCTAAATAAATTTAGATAAATATGAAAAGCCAGAACAACAGCTGAAAAGCATAAAACTGGATGTTTAAAATACATTATGTAACTTATGTTTCTGTTGTGGAAGTTAGGGGTCCTCCTCATGGACCATCCTTGCTGGGTCCCCCAAAACTGTAATGCTGGCTCTGTATTGTTTATTTATTAATGTGCTGTAGAACTTTAAACCTTGCCACAGAACTTGACTTAACTGTATCACAGAAGTTCAGAGTCTCTGCCCCAGAAGTTAGTCTACAGTGCCACGGAGAACAGAGGGCCTTGACATGTTGTATCACCCCATACCTCTCCTCAAGACAGACAAGATATATATATGGTAATACTGGTAAAATAACTGAACACTGTGCTCCCTAACATAATAGACTTGGACCAAACAGGCTTTCTTATAGGCAGACCAGCACCAGACAATGTCTGGAAAACAAATAATGTCATAGACGTAATAACCCGCCAGAAAACACTGGCTTGTATTTTGAGTCTTGATGCTGAAAAAGCCTTTGATAAGGCAGTATGGAGCTTTTTATTTCTGGTCCTGGAACAATTTCATTTTCCAGAAGAATTTATGGCCAGGGTACAGATGCTGTATTCCTCCCCACAAATGGTGGCATCTCCCCAAGATTTAACTTATATTGGGGGGCATGTGGCAGGGCTGCCCTCTCTCATCCTCCTTATTTGCCTTATATATTGAACCCCTAGCAAACTGGAGTGGGGACAACCCCAACATCAAAAGAATAGATGGGAGGGTACAGCTCAGAAGACAGCATTGAATGCAGATGATGTCATGCTAGAAAAGTGGAATCTTGATTCTATATTCCAGCCACCCCCTATGTATTAGACTGGTGTAACTGGAGGTGGAGATCAGCTCACTGAGAGAGGAAATGGTAAGAGAGTGGAAGGTGAAGGGGCAGGATGTGGGGGGCTGTAGAAAAGGGTCAGTGCATTTGGGCCATCTGGGGTCATGGAGGCATGGGGCAGACTAGCAGGGGAAGGGGAGGAAAGGCATATGAGCAGATTGGGGGGACAGGGAGGAAAGAGTCAGGGATCGGGAGGTGAGGGGAGATACGCCTGGCAAGAAGTAATGGCTAAGGAAAGGGGGCCTCAAGGAAAGTCGCATAACTCAGCAGTAGGGAGAAGGAATTCACAAGATGGGAAGGGTATTACAGTGTCCAACAGGTACTCTCCTCTAGCAGGCGATCTTTGGGAAGGAGTGCCAATAGGACCAGTGGGAGCAACAGGCATGGCACAGGAAAAGGGGGTTAACAGAAGGGAAGAAAGAGAGTTGAGAACATATGGGGGTGGATGTGGTAGGGGAAGGAGTAAAGCTGAGAGGGGAAGGGATTCTGAGTTTGCAGGAGGAGGAGGAGGGAGGCAGCGCAAGGGAAGATAAGGGAGATGGGGAAGCTGAAAGGAGCCCAGAAAGTAAAAGAAAGGTTCAAGTTAGTATGTGCATTGAGAGCAAAATGGAGGAGGTGAATGAGAGGGTTACCAAATCAATGGGAAAATCTGAGAGTTCACTGGCAGTAGTAGAACAAAAATGGGAGGAATGGGATGGAGGTAAAAGTGGCAAGTGGGAGTAGAGAAGCAGCATCCTTAGGATGGTAGAAAAAGGGGAGAGATTGTTGATGGGGTACCTGAATATGACAGATGTTAACTGGATCACCTTTGCTGCAGCCACATCCAAGAGCAGGGTCATTCTCAATGCCCTACAGGGGGCATGCCTCAGACAGCTAGTGTTGGAATCCACTCAGAAGGGTGCAGTCTTAGACCTGGTACTCTCAAACAGGGGTGGAGAGAGGATCTCAGATCTAGAAGTGGGTAGCCATCTGGGAACAAGTGACCACCAAATAGTGTGGTTCACGATAAACACAGTCGCAGAATCAAGCCATACAAAAGTGAGGGTATTGGACTTCAGGAGGGCTGACTTTGTCAAAATGGGAGAGTGTCTCAGAAAAGCACTAGAAAATGGACAAGAAGGAGGGGTGGAGGAACACTGGAGAAACATAAAAACTGCCATCACAGAGGCAACAAGCCTTTGTGTGAAGCAAATAAATCAAAACAAAAGAAAAAAAAACACAATGCTTCTCAAAAGAGGTGGTGGGGAAGGTTAGGGAGAAAAAGATAGCATTCAGGAAGTATAAGTAAACACAGAAGAAGCAGGACAGAGAACTATACCAGTTAAAGCAGAAGGAAGTGGGGAAGGTAGTCAGAATAGCAAAGGCCCAAACCTAGGAAAAGATAGCCAACTTGGTTAAGAAGGGAGATAAAATAATTTTATAGGTACATTAAGAAGTGAAGAAAGACCAAGGGAGGGATAGTGAGGCTTAAAAAGGGAAGGGTGGGTGGGCAGAGGGACAGTAAAAAGCAGGGATACTGAATGAATGCTTCTGCTCAGTATTCACAAAAGAAGAGGAAGGAGAGATACCTAATCCAATCAATAGAAGCACTCTGGAAATGGGGGTCAATACCAGTCCTTTCACAGAAGAAAGGATTCTGAAAGAACTCCTAAAACTGAAGGTGGACAAAGCAATGGGGCCTGACGAGATTCACCCCAGAATTCTTAAAGAACTAAGGGGAAAACTAGTGACACCACTGACTACCCTTTTTAACAAATCATGGGAGGATGGTGTGGTACCTAAGGACTGGAGGAGGGCACATGTGATTCCCCTTCACAAAAGTGGGAGCAGAGCAGAGGCAGGAAACTACAGACCTGTTAGCTTGACCTCAGTGGTAGGGAAAATGATGGAATCACTTCTGAAAGAAAGAATTGTTGAGTACCTAGAGGCCAGCAGGGCACAGGACCCAAGGCAGTATGGATTTACAGTGGGAACGTCATGTCAGATGACTCTAATAGATTTCTTCGACAGGGTTACCAAAGTAGTAGACCAGGGAGAGGCTGTGGGCTTGGACAACCTAGACTTTAGCAAGGCATTTGACACAGTCTCACATGAAAGATTAATAAACAAATTAGCCAGCCTGGGAGTGGGTCTCAGGTTGGTAGCCTGGGTAAAAAATTGGCTGAACAACAGGACAGAGGGTAATAGTAAACTGAGTCCACTGGGGGTTACTAGTGGGGTACCACAGGGTTCAGTACTGGGTCTGGCCCTTTTTAATGTCATTATAAGTGACATTGCAGATGGACTGGAAGGAAAAGTATGCCTCTTTGCAGATGACACAAAGATCTGCAACAGGGTTGATACACAAGGGGGTGGAAAGGATGAGAAGGGACTTGGCAAGGTTGGAGGAATGGTCAAAAGTACAGCAGCTTAGATTAAAAGCAAAGAAAGACAAAGTAATGCACCTGGGAAACAGAAATCCAGGGGAAGAGTACACAATGGGGGGAGGTATTAACAACAACAAAAATGGAAATGGACCTTGGGGTAGTCATATCAGATGACCTAAAGGTAACCAAGCAATGTGAGAAGGCAGTAAGGATGGCTGGGGGGATCCTGGGATGCATAGGGTGGGGCATCACCAGTAGAAAACAAGAAGTTGTTATCCCTCAGTACAGATAGTTGGTGAGACCCCATCTGGAGTACTGCGTGCAGTTCTGGAGACCCCATCTCCACAAGGACATAGAGATGATGAAGGCAGTCCAGAGGAGGGCAACTAAAATGGTGCAGGATCTGCATCAGAAGCCATACGAAGAGAGTCTAAAGGAGCTTAATATGTATACCTTCAAGGAAAGGAGGGAGAGGGGGGCATGATAGAAACTTTCAAGTACCTCAAGGGAATCAACAAAGTCCAAGAGAGTAGCATCTTTCAGAAAAAGAGATGTGCAGGAACAAGGGGACACAATTTGAAGATAGAGGGAGGACTGCTCAGGGGCAATGTGAGGAAGTATTTTTTCACAGACAGGGTGGTAGACACATGGAATGGCCTTCCTGAGGAGGTTGTGGGGCCCAAAACAGTGGGGGAATTCAAGAATGCATAGGACAGACATAAGGCAATTCTGGTGGGGGGTAGGAAAAGTAGGCTGTTGGTTAACTAGGATCTGCAGCTTATCCAAAAGGTAGGGAAATGGGCAGACTAGGTGGGCCAAGTGGTCTTTAACTGCCGTCAAAGTCCATGTTTCTATGTAACACCAGTGGGGAGAGCAGGGAGGGAGTAATGGGGGGCAGGACATAGGGGAAGGTGGAAATCGAAGGAGATGAGGGGATTATGGCAATAAAAGAGACTCCTGGAACTAGGAGAAAGGGAAAAGTAATAATTAACAAGCATAAGTTAAATAGGGGCAGGGTCATACTCACTGGGGACTTGATTTTAAGAGGAATTAAATGGGGTGGCAGGTGTAGTGCAGTTTGGGTGGAGTGCTTGCTGAGTATGACAGCGTCAAAGGTAATTCATCACATTCCATCATGGGGAGAACCTCAGGATGAGAAATCACACTTGATTTTCCATCTGGGTGAGATTCATGGAGCAGGCTAGGTTTTGTAACAACCTGTGCTTCCAATCTATAGCATTTTCAGAGGTGTTGCCTGTGCATTAAAGCGAGCACTGAAAGGAAACAAAGAATCATGATCTGTGATCAAAGGTTACAGGTCCTTTGCCAGCTCTGCCCCACCACTCTGGAACAGTCTACCGTCAGCTGTGACAAACTGTTCTGCTCGATACTCATTTAAAAATGCCCTGAAATCTCACTTGCTGGTAGTAAATCAGTGCTGTTGCACTTGAAATGTTGGTGCCCTTACATTCCTGAGTTTTGACCTGTATTGTCCTGTATTTATTTGCCTTTACATTGACTAGTGGCAGGCCACCTGTACACCTACCCTGTGTATCTGGCTTCCTCTACTGCTACCTGTTTTCTTTTGTCTACTATATGCTCCTTATTTATGAACCAATGTGATTAATTGCCCTACCTTTGTCTCTTGTATGCTAATGTGCCTTTCATCTGTAAATAATTCCGGGTCGCCCCTGAAAAAGGGACTGTTGTCTCAGTGGGCTCACCCAGTCAACAAATTTCAATCAATAAATAAATAAATCATGGAGTTCTACCAATGGCTAAGAGGCTGGTGCAGGCAGAGGGGGTATGGGTTAGTGGGGGACTGGGGAACAACATGGGATGATGAAAACCCATATGCCCAGGACAGACTACACCTAATCAGGGAGAGAAAGGCAGTACTGAGCATCAAATGTAAGAAATTCATAGAGCAAACATATGATTTAAACTAAATCGGGGGTGGGGGGGTAGTGAAAATGACGCACACGTTGAAATGCCAAAAGATAGGAGTGTTGGGAGGATATTCATCCCCCACCCCCAGGTAAATGTACAATTGTTAAGGAATAATATGCCTAGAGGTAAGGGAGGGTAATTGGAGGAAGAGACTTTCCACAAATTCCAGAAGCCTGGGAAATAATGTTAGATTTGGAAGCATTAATGGAGGGGAGAGAGGGTTTGGATATTGTAGCAGTAACAGAGACCTGGTGGTTCAAGCATCAAGACTGGGAGGTGGGGGTCTTGGGGTACAAGTTGTTCAGGAGGGCTAGGATAGGCAGGAAGGGGGAGGAGTGGCGCTATACATTAGGGAGGTAATTAAGGTCATGGAAGGGAAGAAGGAGCAGGATGAAGTGGACAGCTTATGGGTCACACTGGAGAGGAAGGTTGGGACAGCATTAAGACTAGGGGTGATATACAGACCCCCTAAGCAGAGTGAGGAACAGGACATACAGCTGTCATGAGAAGTACAAAGAATGGCCCAGAAGGGGAAGATTCTACAGGTGGGAGACCTGAATCTCCCAGATATAGACTGGGATATCCCATCAGCTAGGTCGACTAGGAGTGGGGAGATCCTAGGGACACTCCAATGTGCCTTCCTGCATCAGCTGGTTAGGGAGCCTACAAGGGAGGGTAACATACTTGACCTGGTCCTTACCAATGGAGATAGTGTGGAGGGAGTGGAGGGAAGGGCCAGCCTGGGAGACTGTGATCATAGCACTGTGGGCTTCAAGGTCAGAGCAGGATATGAGACTTGTCATACCACCACAAAGGTACTAGACTTCAGACAGGCAGATTTTCCCAGGATGAGGGAGATTTTCCAGGAGGTAGTGAGAGGGTGGGAGGTGATGGGGGAAGGGTGGAGGATCTATGGAAAAAGATCAAGGGGGTGCTCCTTAAAGCAACAGAGGGAAGTGTAAGAAGGGTGAGGAAAAACAAGAGAAGGAGGCCACTTTGGTTCAATAGAGAAGTGAGAGGGGCAATCGGGGAGAAGAAAAGGTCATTCAGGGAATATAAGAGGATGTAGGGAAAGTTGGATAGGGAAACTTACAAAGAGAAGCTAAGGATGGCAGGGCAAAGGATTAGGATGGTTAAAGCAGAAACAGAGGAGAGAATTGCTAGGCAGGCCAAAAGGAGGACAAGACGTTCTTTTGGTACATTGCAGAAAGGAGGAAGGCAAGACAGGGGATAGAAAGGATTAAGGTGGAGGAGGGATTGCAGGTGAAAGGAGATTTTGAGAAAGCTGAAGTGCTCAATGGTTACTCAGGTAGTTTTTTTTTTAGTCTTTGGTAACTGGGTTACCCTGTTTTATGATGGAGGGGGACGGAAGGGCACCAGAGCTAAGCGAGAAGGGAAAGTGAGGAGGGGGGTGGCTCCAAGCCCAATCAGTGTGAAAGAGGTAAAGGAGGAATTAGGTAAGTTGAGGGTGGACAAGGCCATGGGACCAGATGATCTTCACGTTAGGGTCCTCAGGGAATTAAGGGAGGTACTGGCGGAACCACTGGTGGGGTTGTTTAACTTGTCCCTGGATACAGAGTGGGAACCAGAGGACTGGAAGAAGACATACATGGTGCCAATTCATAAAAGTGGCAGCAGAGAGGAAGCGGGCAATTACTGTCTGGTTAGTCTCACAACGGTGGTAGGTAAAGTAATGAAGGCAATATTGAAACAAAGGATGGTTAGATATTTGGAAGCAGGGGGTCTGTAAGACATTCGGCAGCATGGCTTCACTTGGGGACGGTCATGTGAGACAAACTTGATTGAATTCTTCGATGAGGTGATGAGGGTGGTTGATCAGGGTGGGGCAATGGACGTGGCCTACCTGGATTTCGGGAAGGCCTTTGATGCCGTGCCCCACAGAAGACTGGTTAATAAGTTGGTTAGTCTAGGGGTGGGGCAGAAAATAGTAAGATGGGTGGAGAGCTGGCTGACAGGGAGAAGCCAGAGGGTGGTGATCAATGAGGTACACTCTAGGAGACTGGGGTGTTGAGAGGGGTTCCTCAGGGGTCAGTGCTGGGACCCACTCTGTTTAACATCTACATCGGTGACATAGTAGAGGGGCTTCAGGGGAAGGTCAGCCTTTTTGCAGATGACACAAAACACAGTAACAGGGTGGACACCCGGGGGGGGGTGGAGGCAATGAAGAATGATGTAAGGTTACTGGAAGAGTGGTGGGAAATGACAGCTGAAATTGAATGCCAAGAAATGCAAAGTGATGCACTTGCGGAGGAGGAATGCAAATGCCACATACGCATTGGGGGGGGGGAGAAAATGGCAGCAACCAGGCAGGCGAATGATTTAGGGATTATAATCGCAAATTACCTTAAGGTGGGGACCTAGTGTAGCAAAGCAGTGGGCAAGGCTAATAGGATGTTGGCGTGCATAGGGAGAGGGATAACCAGCAGAAGGAGGGAGGTGCTTTACAGCTCCATGGTGAGGCCACACCTGGAGTATGGGGTACAGTTCTGGAGGCCCATCTAAGAAAGGACATAGATGGCATGGAAAGGGTGCATAGAAGGGCCACTGAAATGGTGCATGGGCTAAGAGGGATGGCATATGAGGAGAGGTTGAGGGAACTGGATTTGTATCCTCTGGAGATAAGAAGGGAAAGAGGGGACATGATAGAAACATTCAAGTATGTGAAAGGAATCAATAAAGTAGGAAAGATCTTATTTACAGGGAAGGTAGTTACAAGAACTAGGGGACATGGCCTGAAGGTGGAGGGGGAAGGTTTAGGGGAAATCTTAGGAAGTATTACTTCACAGGAAAAAGTGGTTGAGCCACGGAACAGACTGCCGGAGGAGGTGGTGAGTGCCAGTACAGTGGAGAGATTCAAGAGGGCCTATGACAAACACAGAGGGTTGTCAAGGGGAGGACGAGGGGAATCTTGGGAGGGGGTGACAGGTAGAGGGAGGGAATGGGAAGACTGGATGGGCCAAGAAGGCCCTTTTCTGCCGCCACATTCCTATGAATCTATATTCCTTATATATTCTTTGCAAAAACTCCATTAATGCATCAATTTTTGTTGCCATTAAAACGGCAAAAGTATGGAAATGCAATGTTAGGGTTTTCAGCACTAACTCTGCATTGCCCCCAAGCAGCCAAGGGGGCCAAGGCAACACAAGCAACCACAGACATCTATCATCATGTAAGACAAACAACATACAACTCTTCCCAAATGACATAAGAGACATCCATCATCATAGTCCAGTGCTTCTGTAGCCACGGATACACATGCACACCACCTGGGAAGTGCAGTATATAATTTGAATAAGATTATATTATAAATTTTAAGTGATATATCCACATGGCAGGGTGTGCGCAAGGCTAAATTGCTGCATGCCCTAGGTGGGTTGTGAGGGACAAGGCGCAACTGAGTGCCTTCAGCCACCTGGGAAGTGAGATATAAAATTCCCATAGGATCACATTGTAAATTGTAAGTAAGCAATAACACATGACAAGGTGCTGAATAATGCTAAATTACAGCATGCCCAAGGTGGGTTATGAGGTACGAGGTGCATCGGAGTGCCATCAACCACCTGGGAAGTGCTGATGTTTTCACTCAGGTGCCAAAGGCATGCTAAGGATGTGGGAGAGTCAGCAGGCGGCTGCTCTGAAGAGCACCGGGCACCTGACTTCTTTGTCTGGAGACAGAGGTAATATTCCAGCTTAAATGGCACGTAGCTGAATGACACAAAATGAAACCAAAAAAAAGGGCAACAGCAGCAGAGCAAGATGCAGCTCTGGGTAATATGGTGAAAGCAGTTTTCATGTGCACTGACTAAATGCCAGGAAGAAAAGGAAGTGTTGGTTGGTGGCTGCATGAGAAACACAGCATGCCCTAAATCACTTTGCCTGATAACGTGAAGTGGGAATACGAAAATCAGTGACTCACACTGTCATGGCAAGGCAGCACTGGCCGAGCAGGGGAAAACAGAAATGGAAACATTAAGCGTGCAACAGTTTTGCTCCCCCCTTCCCTTGTTTGGAAGGCAGGAGGTGGGAGCTATTTAAAAAGCAAATTGCAGTTTGGTTAATTGGAAAGGGTTCGAGAACAAAAAATATTAACAATATTTCCAGTAGGGAGGTAGCATATTCCATTTCTGCCATACCTCCATAAAAGTGAAAAGAAAAGTGAATTTCCTGCCATTTTTTGCTGACTGTAAAAAATCTAAAAGGTATCTATAAATGAAACATTACTCATTTTGTGGATATTTTGTGCCGAATAAATGTTGTGCTCACGGTACCAAGCTTTCAATTTTTGTTTTAAAGTTATTTGCATTTGTTGAAAAAGTGACAAAAAAATTATTTTTCTCCAGCTTTTTTTTATTAATTAAAACAAGCATTTGTCAATGCCGAATGTTTGCTTGCTGGCATTGGCATTGGTAGTGTAGGAGTTACAGAGCTGCATAATAGGCAGTGAAGTATTGAACTGAAGCCAACCCCACCACCACCCTGCAGAGAGTGACAGGCATTGGGCTGTGCCTTTGGGTCGTCAGGCATAACGGCCACACCATTTCACCACACCCCACCCTGCAGACACTGACAAGTGTCACGGTGTTCCTTGGGGTCTTTGGCCCTTATGTGCACCCCATTCCATTAGGAAATACAGTGAGATGGGTGCGATATAGGAGAATGGGGTGAACTTTGGGGCCGAAGAGTCCAAGGCATACCTCGATGCCTCTCACTGGCTGCAGGGTGTGGAATGGTATGAGCATTACAGGCAAGAATCCTAAGTCACACCCCTGATGCCTGTCATTCTCTACAGGGTGGGGCATTATGGTTGGAAACCCTAATACCTCAGGCATTCGTTGGTATTTTCACTCCAAATTTTCAACATGTTTTTTTGTGACCCCACCTCATGAACAGTGGCAATATCAGTTTGTTTGCGGCTGCATGCTACAGGCGACTACGGCATTTAGCACCACAGAATACAAAACATTCCAAACAGGATGTGAAAAATGACAGCTGTACTGTTCATGGGGAGGTGTAAAAAATGGCAATGTTGCAAATCTGCAGTAAAAATATTAAAAAAACTGGTGAAGTCACGGCGTGCATAGAAACTGTGCAAGGCACACCTGTAATGTAATTAGTTTGGGGATTTTTTACAGCAGATTGTCAACACAGGCATTTTGGGACCTCCAATCATGAACAGTGTCACTGTGATTTTCTTTATCTGTCCCGAACAATGATTTCCCACAGCGACCACGCATCTCTGCGCTGAAAGTGTGAAAACACATTTCGGCCATGTTGTGAAAAATGACAGCTGTACTGTTCATAAGGAAGTGTGGAAAAATGCCACTGGTGAAAATCTGGACTGAAAATATTACAAAGTCATGAACTTACGAGGGTGCATGGAAACTGCGCAATGCCCACTCGTAACACAGTCATTTTATGGACTTTTGTCACCAAATTTTCAACATAGCCATTTTAAGACCTCTACTCATGAACAGTGTAACTGTGATTTTCTTAATCTGTCCCAAACATTGCTTTCACACACCGACTGCACCATTGTGCGCTACATGTGCAGAAACACATTTTGGGCGACATGTAAAAAATGGCCACTGTACTGTTCATAAGGAAGTGTAATAAAATGGCAATGTTGAAAATCTGGAGTGAAAATATTGAAAATTCGCAAACTTACGAGTGTGCGTAGGTACTGTGCAATACACGCTCATAAAACAGTCATTTTTAGGAATTTTTTCACCAAATTTTCAACATAGCCATTTTAAGACCTCTGCTCATGAACAGTGTCACTGTGATTTTCTTAATGTGTCCCATACATTGATTTCACACCGACTGCGCCATTGTGCGCTACATGGGCGGAAACACATTTTGGGCAAGATGTGACAAATGACAGCTGTACTGTTCATAAGGAAGTGTAATAAATGGCAATGTGTTGAAAATCTGGATTGAAATATTGAAAATTAAGAAACTTATGAGCGATGCGTAGGAACTGCGCAAGCTGCACGCTCGTAAAACAGTCATTTTAGAATTTTTCACCAGATTTTCAACATAGCCATTTTAAGACCTCTGCTCATGAACAGTGTCACTGTGATTTTCTTAATGTGTCCCATACATTGATTTACGATTAATCGACCGCGCCATTGTGCGCCACATGGGTGGAAACACATTTTGGGCAAGATGTGAAAATGACAGCTGTACTGCTCATAAGGAGGTGTGGTAAAATGGCAATGTTGAAAATCTGGATTGAAAATATTGAAAATTCGCGAACTTACAAGCGTGCGTAGGAACTGTGCAACGCACGCTCGTAAAACAGTCATTTTTGGGAATTTTTCTCCAAATTTTCAATATAGGCTTTTTGAGAGCCCACCTTATGAACAGTGCCAGTGTCATTTTGTTAATTGGTCCCAAAAGGCAATTATGTGCAGTGACTGCGAAATCACCCTTCGGGCCCGATTAACGCCATGACAGTGACAGCATTCAACAGAAAGGGTCCCAAAAACCCCATGTTGAAAATTTGGTGCAAAAATTCCAAAAAATGCCTGAGATATGCAGCAAAGCTGAAAAAACCCTATCTATCCTATTATACAGCTTACCGGCATTTCCTCAGTTCGCGGTCGGCTTTGAAGAGTGCAGACGTGTTCCTGGTCCACAGAAGATCGTCGCTGGAGTCGGGAGGTAAGTATAGGGTCAGGGGTGTGGGAGGCAGGGTGCGCAGTGGGTGGGCGTGGGTGGGGGCAGAGACACTGAGGACCGTTTTCCAATTCAGTTTTTGTTTTTAAACAAAGGACAGAATGACGGAGACGTTTGCCACGGGGTGGGCTCCCAGCATAGCACAAGGGCAGCTTTTGGGGGCGTGGAGCCGATGGGGATTAGGCACCCCGTTGGCACAGCATCTGTTGCCACGTTGGGGTGGGCTCCCAGCATGGCACAGGAGGGCTGTTTGGGGGGGGGAGCCGATGGGGATTGGGCACCCCCATCAGTGACAGCATCTGTTGCCATGCTGGGGTGGGTTCATGTGGCACCCTGTACTCTGGGGGGAGAGACAGTGGAGCTGACAGGTTGGGCACCCCGTCGGCTACACATATGCCTGGGGTAGGCACCAGTGGCATGTGGAGCGCTTTTGGGGGTGCAGCACAGCCGATGGGGATTGGGCACCCGTCGGCTATACAGTCAACTATGTGTGGGGGGTCGAGCCGCAGTATGTGCTGCTGGTGTGTGGTGGAGCATGCATGAGCAGGCGATATCTTATCGCTGCTCACTGAAGCGTAGCTCCCCTTTCAACTGTACGCCATTGCATTTTTGCACTGCTGGACTGCTGTCATAGACAGCTCCAGCAGGCATTGGAGAACTGCGGCCGTGCCTGCAAACACACTGACTGAATTGGAAGAGGGCTGCCACACCTCCAAAAACTCGGATGATGGCACTATGTTTCTTGCACATACGTGCAAGCAAACATAAAAAAACTAAAAGGTATCTATAAATGAAATACCACTCCATTTGATAACATTGGTAATACAGAGCTCTATAAAGACTAATGTCCATTTGGCTCACTTAAACTTTGGATTTAATATCCCACTATATTACTGCCCCTCAAAAAAATATCCAAAGACTGTTTGAAAGATGTCATATTCTGACTAGCTACCACCTCAATCGGTAAGTCATTCCAAACTCTTGCCACCCTATTTGAGAACCAAAACAAACGTGATTTTGTCCTACATCTACCCACCTTCAACTGTAAGTGGTGGGCACAAGTGTTATATGACTGAACCCTAAGATGCAGGTCCAATTGCTCCCAAAGCTGATTATCAGATAATGCCCGAAAAACTAGGCACATGTCCCCTCTCATTCTACGATATTCCAGGGGATAGAAATCCAGCTTCTTCAACCTGTCCTCGTATGTCATCTCCTTAACTTCAGATATTTTTCTAGTAGCCCTTCACTGCACCCTCTCCAGGGCTCCAATATCCCCTCTATAGCCTGGTGCCCAGAACTGCACACAATACTCCATATGCGGCCTCACAAGAGAGATATACAAAGGGAGCAACACCTCTCTCTTCCTGCTTTTAATATGTCTATGTATGCATCCCAAAATTTTATTTGTCTTCTTGACCACTGAATTGCACTGTGCGTGGAACTTGAGGTCTTTGGTGACCCTTTTACCCAAGTCTGTTTCCTCATGTATCACTTTAAGGATATATCCACCCAAACTATAATTTATTTCTGGATTTTTTTTACCAAAGTGCATAACCATACACTTTTCCACATTAAAGGTGGCCCCATTTTTCTTTGCCCATAAATCCAATTCTCCAAGTGCTAACTGTAAATTTGAAGCATCAGATGCAGTATGTTATTAACTGGATGGCCTATGCATGTGTCATCAGCAAATTTGGAAATCCATATGTCATCTGTTACCTGCATAGTTGACATGTAAAGGTTAAACAGACATGGTCCCAATACAGATCCCTGTGGGATCCCACTAGTGACTGCTGCCCAGTCAGACATTTCTCCAAGGACACATACTCTCTGTTTCCTTGCAGACAGCCAATCTCCCACTCAGTTTACTATTGTGGGATGTATCCCTAAATTAGAAATAGTTTTAGTCAATTTTTCATGAGGGACCTTATCGAATGCCTTTGCTAGGTCTAAGAATATCACATCCACTGAGCTGCCTTCATCGAGTGATCTACTAACTTTACTGTAGAATTCCAATAAATTGGTTTGACATGAACGTCCCTTAGTAAATCCATGTTGGGACTTATCCTGTTTCTCCTGCAGCTCCATATAGACCATAATATGGTCCTTGATAATACCTTCCAGTATTTTTCCAAGTGCCGACGTCAAGCTAATCAGCCTGTAATTGCCCACTTCATTCTTCTGTCCCTTTTGGTAGATAGGGACAACCATTGCCAGTCTCCATGTCTGCACAGTTAGCCCTGATTCCAGTGACTGCTGAAATATTTGTGTAATTGGCCCTGCCAAATAGTTTGCCAATTCCTTTAGCAATCTGGGATGCAGACCATCTGGTCCACTAGCTTTATTATGGTTCAAATTTCTAAGCCTTGATTTTACATCCTCTAACTCGATTTTGAAATCAAGAGCTCCAACTGTAATGCAATCCACTAGGCTGTAATGTTTGTCTAAATTAAACACAGAGGAAAAATATGTGTTAAACCTATCAGCCATTTGCTTACTGTCAGATATAATTTTATCATTGTTATCTTTCAGTGGTCCAATTTGTTTACCCTGTCCCCTTCTATTATTTACATATGTGTAAAAACTCTTGTAATTATCCCGAGTTTTTGTTGCTAGTTTTTGTAGATATTTTTGTGCTGAACAACTTTTGTGCTCAAAGTACCCATGCTATCATTTTTTATTCTAAAGTTATTCACATTTGAATACAGTTAGTGGAGCTATAATACATCCGCACTGCTGGCATCTCTCACTTCATTCACATCATCAAGGCAGCCATTTTAGGATTCTCAGAGCAGGATTTTTGAATCAGGAGAGGCTGTGTTTACAATTTTCAAATGCTATGAAACTGCATTTATCTTACTTTAATAAATGCAGTTTCAGTATAAATATAAACAGCCTCTCCTTTACAAGTCTATGGATTAATATTAAAAAAATGTGTAAAAATATTGCTTAGTTGTCCTTTAATATAAGACATTGTAGTTCTTGCCCTCTCATAGCAAACAGCAATCACTATTTAATTCAATTTAACATTCATTACTCTCATACAGCATATCAGGGGGTATCAGAATTCTGTTTATATAAAAAAGCTAAATTAACAGAAATTGATAAAGCACTAACAAATACAAATTGAGGTTCTTTATTAGTAAATTGTAACACAGAAAAATCTGGCTGAAAATAAAAAATGTCATATTAAATATTAGTGATAAACATATTCCTAAGTTCAAAAAGATGATAAAAGGTCAAATTAAACCAAAATGGCTTAATAACAAAATTAGGAGGTTAATAAGAAAGAAAAATAAAACATCTAAGTCATTAAAAAATTAAAATATTCATTGTCTGTGGGACAAATACAAAGAATTACAGAGAAAAAGCAAATGGGAAATAAATAAAGCAAAAAGGAAAGTGGAACTTAATCTTCCAAAAAAATTTAAAAAAGGATAGCAGCAAATCATTTTGCAGTTATATTTCTTCACTACAGAAACCAAAATGTACAGCAGGAATTATAATTAGTAAGCATACAACAATTAGCGATCCTAAAGAAATGGCTAATGTATTTAATGTATATTTCTGTAATATGTTTGCTAAAAAGAATATAACACCCGAAGATGTTGGTAGTGATCAGAGTGTATATGTTGAGATTTCAGAGGATGAAATTAAGAATAAAATTAAAAATCTTATAGCTCACACTGTCACGGTCCAGATATGATTACTGGCAGTATGATTAAAATCATTTCCAAACATTTAGCACACTCTCTAAAAAGTCTACTCGATCACAGCATTAAAAATAGCCACATTTCTAGTGACTAGAAAAAGGCAATCTTAACTCCCCTATTTAAAAAGGGTGAAAAGCAATATGTTATTAATTACAGACCAATTAGCCTTCCATCAGTCATGGGCAACATGTTAGGAGGCATCATAAAAGATAGAGTATCTTTCTCCTTGAATAATATTGATCAAGATCAGCAAGGTTTTAAAAAAAGCAGATCATGCACTACAAATTTGTTGCATTTCTATGAAAGAGTGAGTCAGCATTTAGATAATAAAATACCTTGCAATATTATTTTTTTAGACCTTAGTAAGGCCTTTGATCTTGTGCCTTATTGGGCAGTCATATAGAACTGATATTGATGCAACATATTAAATGGATATCAAAATGGCTGGAAGGGTGCACTCAGAAGGTTCAAATAAACGACTTCTTGTCTGACAAAGCGTTTGTAACAGACATGAACCATTGGGTTTCTTAGGTGGCCTCCCTGGGTTGCACTGTGTTTTTTACCTGCATATTTCACAATAAATGGGACATTAAAATGCAAAAGGACTGGTGAGTCTACTGCTTTACTGGATACTGAGTTCTGAGTCCTTTCTGTCTATATGTGTACCTGAGGGGTTTGTATTGGGCCCACTTATATTTTATATCTTCATGGCTGATTTGACTAAGGATATAAGCAGTTGGAACACAAAATATGCTGATGATTCTCAAATAGGAGGTACATGTAACACTAGAGAGGAAGCATACAAGATTCAAGAAGATCTCAGTCGTATTTCAAATTGAGCTTCAGTCTAGGAAATTAATTTTAATACTGATAAATGTAAACTTATGCATTTAGGAGCAAATAATAAAAAAATCCAGTATTTTCTATGTGAAAGGCAACTCACAGAAACTGACAGCAAAAAAGATTTAGGAATCATGATTAGTAATGACCTAAGTATGACCAAGCACATAAATGAATCTATTAAAAAAATCTAGTAACTTTATGTGGTCTATCAGAAGTAATATAAAGTCCAGAGATTCAGCTGTACTTGCTCTGCTTTACAGGGCTTACGTTTGTTCTCACCTAGATTATGGTTCTCAGTTGTGGTACCCGTATAGTCAATCAATCAATCAATCAATCAATCAAATCTTTATTTATTCAGGCGATCATCATTGAGCAAGGCTCATTTACAAGATGGACTTCATAAGGTCAAGGTTCGAGTTGGTGCACAGCAATTACATCACATACTTATGAGACAGTTATACATACAGAAACAAGAAAATGTTATTTATAACACAATAATATACAGAGAATTCACATGTTAAAGCTTGGCAAGAGAAAGTTAACTAAATCTACAATATATACAATACATATATATCACAATGAGGGCATGACAGTCACTACATAATGAGTACAAGGATGGTGAAGGGAATATTGGGTGCCATATACTGGCAGTGTCTGGCTGGAAGGAATATGCCATATGTGATTGGAATAAGGTTTTGTGGGATGACTATTCTATCTCTAGCGGTAGCAACTGCATTTCTCTGTGAAGAAGGCTGTACAGTGCTGCTTGAAGGATGTAAATGGAATGATAATGGACAGTTTTAGGATTTTGTAGGGTGTTCCATGCTATGGCTAGAGAGTAGCTGATTGCTGCCTCCCTATTTTGGTGTTGACTTTGGGCAATTTGAGCAGGATGATATTGTTGTTTAGGGCATAGGAGCTGGGAGTGGTCAGGTTGAAGCAGTCCAGGATATAGCTTGGGAGTTTTTGATAAAGCTCTGTAGATCCATAGAGCTGCATTTCTGCTCCTCCTGACATGAAGGGAAACCCATCCAACTGAATCATAGAGAGAACAATGGTGAGTATTATATGGCAGGTCTGTAATGAACCTTATTGCTCTATGGTATAAGGTATCCAACTTTTGAAGGTAGGGAGTGGAGCAGTGACTATAGAGGAAGTCTGTGTAGTCAATGACTGATAGAAAGATGGCCTGACTAATCTCATCTTTGAATCTCTATTAAGGAAGGTTTTTAATCTGTAGAGGAGGTCAAGCCTTAGGCTAAGCTTTTCAGCAGTTGTTCTAGATGCTGAGTAAAGTCAAGTCTGTTGTCAATCCACACACCTAGGTATTTAGAAATTTTCAACATACTCCAGATTTTCTCCAAGTATAGCATATCTGGGGGAGACTGATTGAAGAGGATGTGTTGGTGGAGTTTTGGTTAGGAACATCATTGCTTTGGTTTTCTTTGCATTTAGCAGAATCTTTTTCTCGAGAAGCTGATGTTGTAACAGGTAGAATTCTGCTTGTAGGATTTCATGAGCAACTTTAGGTGAAGGGTTGCTGACATACAGTACAGTGTCATCAGCAAAGAGATGTACTGAGGACTTGGTAAGGGTTGAATCAATTTTATTTATATAAATGGCAAAAAGGATAGGACCCAGAATAGAGCCTTGGGGGACTCCTCTTGACAGTGGTCTTAATGGGGAGAGGTCACCTTCAGCTTTTACCTGCCGTGATCTACCAGAGAGGTAGCATCTGAACCACTTAGGGGAGGATGGATCTAGGCCAATGGAGTGTAGGGATGAGAGTAGCAGTTCATGGTCCACAGTGTCGAATGCTTTGCTCAGGTCCAGGAATACTGCACAGACATTGTTCTTTTATCCAGTTCGGTTTGCCAATCATTGGTGACCTTGGCTAATGCAGTGATAGTGCTATGTTTGGCCCTGAATCCAGATTGAGCTGGATTTAATAGATTAGCATTGTCCAGATATTCCCTTAACTGAATACTCACTAATTTCTCCATCTTGGATAACATAGGTAGGATGGAAATGGGCCTGTAGTTATTAAGATCCATAGGGTCCCCTGATTTTAGAAGGGGACCACTTGGGCTGTCTTCCACAGCGTGAATAGAGCCAGAGTTTAGGGAAAGGTTAAAGAGGTGAGTTAGGGGGACTGCAAGCACATGACACGCAATCTTTAGAAAGAATGGGTCCAGAAGATCTGCTCCTGCACTTTTTTTGGTATCTAGATGCCATAATACATCCTCAACTTGTTTCAACAGTATAGGTTTGAAGCTAAAGGAGGAGTCAACTCTTTGTTCACCAGTATAAACAGAAAGATGTTATCCAGTTGGAAAGGGTTCAAAAAAGAATAACAAAATACATGACTTGGCTGCATCAATTGAGTTTTTAAGATAGATTGACACATTTAAATCTAATGTCTCTCGAGACGAGATGTTTAAGGGGGATTTGTTACTCATAAAAAATATTGCCCAAGATCCCGATCGAATGCATAAAATGGGTTTTGAATTTAAGCAAAGAACTATTAATACTAGAGGATACTCATTACAGATTAAAAGACATATTTTTAACAGTTTAAAGAGAAAATGTTAGTTCTCGCAAAGAATAGTTAACTGGTGGAATTCACTAACATATGATATAATTGTAACACTTATCCCAGCCAATAGCAGCATCTTGCAACCAGGACCCCCCTACTTGTTACTCAGACAAGGCAACAAACCACAAGTTGGCAGAAAATAAGTATCACCCCTGGCATTAGGGTAAATACTTGCCTCGGGCATCTCAGAGGTCAGGGGGTTGGTGCACAAAATAACATTTCTATTTAACCCAAGTCTTGGAGTTAGGTGCCAGGGCTATGCTGTGTCTCCTATCTGAGGGGCCCCAAAACATTTCAGTCAGAGACTCAAAGATAGAATGTCTACAACCATAAACTTTGGGATTGTATTGTATGGCATTATTTCTAACAGGATGTTAAAATGAAAAGGTGGTCCCCCAAGGCGGTAACTGTTCTGAACAGATGACAACTTTTTGCAGGCAGAAATGTTTCACACTCTGGTAGTACTGTAATTTCACATAGAAACATAAAAACATAGAAGTTGATGGCAGATAAGGACCGCAAGGCCCATCCAGTCTGCCCATTTCTTTTTCTAACTTATAAATGTGCCATTGGCCTTTGCTCTGTTAATAGCCTATCTATTCATACTCATCTGTATTGCTCCCTTATGCCTATCCCATGCCAGTTTAAAGCCCTGCACTGTACTCATATCCACCGCTTACTGAGGTAGGCCGTTCCATGCATCCACCACCCTTTCTGAGAAAAAGAACCTCCTCACATTACCCCTTAATCGACATCCCTCTAATCTCATGCTGTGTCCTCTTGTCCTGCTATTTTTCTTATATTGAAACATGTTGGACTCTTTCATCTTATTAATGCCCTTAAGGTGTTTGCATGTTTCAATCATATCACCTCTCTCCCTCCTTTGCTCCAGGGTATACATATTGAGCTCCGTTAATCTGTCCTCATATGTTTTCTGATGTAGTCCCTGCACTATTTTGGTTGCCCTTCTCTGGACTGCCTCAATTTGGTTAATGTCCTTGTGAAGGTGTGGCCTCCAGTACTGCACGCAGTACTCCAGATGGGGCCTAACCAGTGTCTTGTAAGGAGAGATTATTATCTCCCTCATCTGACTTGTGATACCCCTACTGATACACCCTAACATCCCCCTAGCCTTACCTACTGCTTTAGTGGTCTGCTGGGATGATTTCAGGTCATTGGTGATGATGATGCCCAATTCTCTTTCTTCCCTTGTGACTGCCAGCAACTCCCCTCCCAGCCTATAGGCGGCTTGGGTTTCTTCCTATGTGCATGATCTTGCACTTCTTTGCATTAAACCCCAGTTGCCACTCTTCTGACCATTTTGCCAGTTTATCCAGATCTCTTCTCATTCTGCCCACCCCATCTGGATCATTTACTCTGTTGCAGATCTTGGTGTCATTTGCAAACAGACAAACCTTACCCTCCAGTCCATCTGCAACGTGACTGATGAATATATTGAAGAGGACTGGCCCCAGGACTGATCCCTGAGGTACCCCACTTGTGACTTGCATCTCTTCTGACTGTATACCATTTACCACCACTCTCTGTTTTCTGCCTGCCAACCAGTTTGCCACCCAGTTGACCAACGTCTGATCCACCCTGAGCCTACCCAGCTTATTAATCAATCTTCTATGTGGAACAGTATCGAAAGCTTTGCTGAAGTCAAGGTAGGTGACATCAACTGCTCCCCCTTGGTCCACCACTCTGGTTACCCAGTCCAAGAAATCAATGAGATTAGTTTGACAGACTTTCCTTTTGTAAACCCATGCTGTCTTGGATCCTGTGCTCCTATGGATTCCAGGTGTATCCTTTCCTTAAGGAGTGCCTCCATAATCTTACCCACTACTGAGGTAAGACTGACTGGTCTGTAGTCCCCTGCCTCCTCCCTGCTACCACTCTTGTGGAGCAAGATCACATGAGCCCTTCTCCAGTCTTCTGGGACCTCTCCTGTGCTCAGAGACTCACTAAACAGTTCTGATAATGGCTCTGCTAGTTCTACCCTTAGTTCCTTTAGTACCCTGGGATGTATGCTATCAGGTCCCATTGCCTTGTCCACCCTGAGTTTATGGAGCTCTTCTTTCATTTGTGAAGGGACTAGTGCTCACCTCCCTCCCCCCCCCGTGTCCATGGTGCTGAGCAGTGGGCCCTGCCCTACCGTCTCTTCAGTTAATACTGAACAGAAGTATCTATTTACGATAGATGCTTTTACATGGTTCTCCTCCTCCTCCTCACATGCCCACTTATCTCCTTTGATCTTAGCAATACCCCCTCTGGACTTTCTCCTTTCACTAATGTATCTATAGAAAGTCTTGTCACCCTCTTTTACTGTTTGTGCTAGTGTTTCCTCGGTTTGGGCCTTTGCCCGCCTTACTGTCTTCCCTGCTTCCTTTAAGGAAGTTTTGTATGCCTCCTTATCTTCATCCTGCTGTGTTCCTTATATTTCCTGAAGGCCAGCCTTTGGCTCTGACCTTTCTGCTACTGTATTTGAGAACCAAAGTGGTTTCCTCTCTTTGTACTTCCTTTTCCAACACATGGATGTTGTCAAGTATTGCATCCTTAATGCTTGCCCACTTTGCCTGTAAAATTCTCACCTGTATTTCTTTTGCCAGGCTAGCTTAACTCTGTTGGCCATCTTATCAAAGTCAGCTTCTCTGAAGTCCCATATTTTTGCCTTGGAATGGGATGATTTAGTTGTAGTGGCTAAATTAAACCATACCATGTGATGGTCACTGGCCCCCAGGTGACCTTCTACCTGGAGATATGTGATCCTTTCCCTGTTAGTCAGCATTAGATCTAGGATAGCCCTGTCTCTTGTGGGTCATTGTACCAGTTGTTTGAGGCCCTCCCCCTGCAGAGAATCCACCATGTGTCTAGTTCTGGCAGATGTTCCTGCTGTATTGACCAATATGTATCTGGCATGTTGAAGTCTCCCATTATCAGACCCTCCCCTTTAGCTGTCATGTTTTGTGTATCTTCTAACAGTAATGTGTCTGTGTCCTCCCCCTGGTCTGGGGGCCTGTAGACAACCCCAGTTCTTATGGCTGTCACATTTCCTGTTTCCAGGGTGACCCACAGTTCTTCTGGCTCATTATGTGTATTCTGAATTTCTGTAGCTTTGATATTTTCATTGACATACAGGGCCACCCCACCCCCCCTTTTTGCACCTCAGTCTCTTCTGAAAAGTACATAGCCAGGTACTGAAATCTCTCAAGTGTGGTTACTGGTAAACCACATCTCGCTAATTGCTACTATGTCCAGTTTAGCCTCTGCCATTATTGCCTGCGGGTCTGGGATCTTGTTTCCCACATGCAAGCATTTGTGTACATGAGATTCCACTAGCCAGATTTCGGTGTGTTAGTTGTTGGGTGAGGTCTGGTGTTTCCTCTGTGCATTGTATGGGGAGTTGGACCTTTTTCCTTACCTGGTGAGGCACTTTTCCAAATGACTTCCCTGTGCTCAGGGATCTCTGGATCTGTACCCAGTGTATTGTGGGGGTTACCACGCACTTAAACTTGAAACACGTGACAAGATGGACCCTTGTTAATATCTGCAGGAAGACTGTTCCTATCTTGTAACCAGTTAGATACACTCTGCAACCATGAAAGAGGTTCTGCTCACCCTGGCCAAAGTCAGACTCTGCCATTACCACAGGAAACAAACTGGATTCTCCAGCCCCGCTTGGCTGCTAAAGACATCTTTACATTCAGCACATTATCAGCACAATTTTGTGGTGAATAGGGTTCTGAGTGCCTGTAATCTAGCCAGCGTAGGACACATACACCACCAAACAATCCAAAGTCTATTTTCAAATGAACCTTGAACTCACGGTTTGGTATTCCCTTTCACAGGCATTTGAAAGAACACTTCAGTCCACAGTCCTCTCCCAAATCCATAGCCTTCTGAAGAAAACTCACACAGTCTCTTCACTCTGGGCAGCTGTGACAGTCTTTCACAAGATTGCCCCTAAGAATCACTGAATTCTTAGTCCCTTTCCACTTCTCTGAATGAAAACTTGACCCCACAGGGGCTCCACTAGATCAGGTCTCCACCACTTCCAGGCAAACATTTGTTGATTACCAGACTAAGGTGAGAAAATAATGAACAGGGGTCCTTCCCCCAAACAAGAGAGGTACCAGGCCCACTCTTTCTCTTAGATCTTATGGATAGCTCTTTTTCCAACTTGGAACTGCAAGATTCTAACCGCGCTCCCACACAACTGAGCCAAGTGTGGCTTATGCTGCTGCAAGAGTTCTTTTTTTTTTTGTATTATTTATTCATGCGCCTCTCACTGGCACCCCCAGTCAGTCATTCCTTCAGAGCACCGAGGCCCCCTGCTGCCATCTTGACCCTTACCACCATCCACTGACCTGACATGGCAGCAACATTCAGGGTAACCTGATGCATCCTTTCGTCGGGAGGTTCCCTCTCTTCTGGGGGGGTAGTGCCTCATGGGCGAAACTGTGTATCCCTGAGGGCCGCTAGGTCAGATTGGGCTTTCTGTGGCTTTGTGGTGGTGTGGGCTGGCATTCATCATCTGGTCGCCAGGGAGCACTTTTCCTCATTTTTCTTGTCCCGCCCACAATAGCCCTAATTGTCCTTCCTGAGTGCGGCAACCTTGGGCAGGAAAATGCGGGGGGAGGGTGTCAAGGCATCACGTTCCCCTAGCTCATCACCCAATCCACCCACAGGTGCCAAGGCCCTGCCCACCCCCCAGGAGGGATGTATGCAATGGACACTTTTGCAACCCCTCTCTGCCAGACTCCACTCCTGGTATCTGGGCTTAGGGCATAAACCCTGGTTGCCAGCGTGCTGAGCAAACCCTTTTTGCTCACCACCACAGAGCTGGCCCTGAGAGAGTTCTAAATGACATCATCACCTCATTCCCTGCCCAGCTTAACCAGGTAAATGATGTAATATATGGTAAAGAGTTTAAACCCCTCTAATGCTGCCCAGAGGCCTTCCTGATCTAAAACTAAAGGGATTCTAGTAACCCCAGGGACTGAGTGGTTACACTCAAAGCCAACAGATGAGCCTTGCTGTCCATAGCAAGGACTTTAGACTGCAACACAGGCCATCCAACCTTTGGGCACCCTACAGGGAGAGGTGGCCAGGCTCCCCTACCCATGTCTTAACATAGGTTACACCAGACAGCATGAAGGCAGGCTGAAGCAGCTTCAGCTATACTTGACAGACTAAAGTGGGACCCTTCCTCAGAGGCTCAAAGGAACCTCCTGAAGCATGCCCTAGCAAAACAGAAGTGATGATCCCTATCCTGATCAGGACCACCAGCCTATCCATCACCCTAGCCCATTAAGGAAATGCTATCTACCCCTACACTACCCAAGGGGCAGCCTATACCTACACATTTTACGATTTACACGGTGTACTGCTTAAGAAACATACATACATTGCTATGCATTTCCCAAGCCCCAGTACTACACACTTTAAACCTGCAAAACAAAATGTCTAACATTTTCCAGTTAAAACATTTCAAAAACACCCAAAAGATGACTCCTCTGAGTCCCAACATCCTCTTTTTGTCTTCTTTTCTTCTCCCAGGTGCACCTGTGAAAGAAAACATCCTGCAAAAAAGAAACAACGTACAAGAAAGCACATACCTGCAAGGGAAAACAGCAAACAAACTTCACACCTGCAGATACAATCCAATCCCAAAAACATTTTAAAGGGTTTTCTACAAAAGGCAGTATAAAAGTACAAAAATAACACCTGCAAAACATTTTTGGGGGAGCCCTTAATTTTCCATCTAAGAAGGAAATGTCCCAAGTGCACAAGGCACTCACATTCAAGAAAGTCACTGTAGGCCGATGCCAGTCCAGAACTATTCTTGCAACAGGCATGAGGCCTACTGGAACCTTTAGTCCAGATTCAGATGTCCAATGGACCAAAAAAGTAGGGACATCTCTGCATCAGTGGACAGTACTTTAAACATAAAAAGTAAGAGAAAAACTTGGCCCTACCATTTCTGAAGTGCAGCCTGACTATTCTGCATCACCTCTCTGGATCTGATCTGGATCTCTTCTTCTTCTTTGGCTGAAGAAAAATCTTCGGAGCAAGCTCTTCCATGCCACCTCAGGACCTGGTCACTGCTGATCGAGGAAGAAACCTGTAGCCATGACATCCCTCATTGCTCCCATTGCTGTACTCTGACCTCTGAATCTTCTTTCTTTGGCTGATTGCCTACTGAGGGTTTGGCCCACCAACCACTGGATCTTGCTCATAGCTGGCATTTGCACTTGCTGGATCTTCCAGGTACTTTTAAGGGTAGTACCACTTAGGATGAGGACCATAAATTATTGTTCCAGCAGGGCAAATCACTGTTTGCATTACATTGTGGCCATCACTGAAACCTGGTATAATGATAACCACGACTGGGAGATGGCCATACCTGGCTACATATTCAGAAGAGACAGAGCAGGCAGGAAGGGAGGAGTGGCACTGTATGTGAAAAATGACATAAGGGCCACACAGATCCAGGAGGAACAAAATGGGGGGAGAGATACTGTGGGTTAAGCTGGAAAGGAAAATGGGTACAGCCATCCGCACAGGTGTGGTCTATAGACCACCAGCCCAGGAGGAAGAAACAGATAGGGAGCTGATGCTAGCCATCCAAAGGATGGCAGACAAGGGTGAGGTAGTACTGGTTGGAGACTTCAATATTTCAGACATGGACTGGGGCATCCCAGCAGCAGCATCAACTAGGAGCAGATTTATCCTGGACTCCCTTCAGGGTGCCTTCCTCAAGCAACTGGTCATGGAATCAACTCGGCAGAAGGCAATACTGGACCTTGTGCTCACAAACAGGGACAGTGTGATGGGGATAACAGTGGGGGAGCACCTGGGGAACAGTGACCATCAGTCATTGTGGTTTGAAATCACAGAAAGAGCAGAACCAAACCACACAAAAACACGATCCTGGATTTCAGGGGCAGACTTTGGGAAAATGGGGAGATACTTGAAAGAGGCATTAAGGGAATGGGACAGGAATCAGGAGTTGAGGAACAGTGCAGTATTTAAAATGGGGATTACAAGAACAACAGAATTATGCATTAAGCAGGTTAGCAAGAGGAAAAGGAAGAGGAGACCATTATGGTTTTCCAAAGAGGTAGCAAAGAAAGTGAAAGCCAAGAAGATTGCATTCAGGCAATACAAAAAGACACAGGCAGAAGGGGATAGGGAGAAGTACCAGGAGAAGCAAAGGGAGGCAGGGAAGTCAGTAAGGGAAGCCAAAGCTCAGACAGAAGAACACATTGCAAAATCAGTGGGTAGAGGGGACAAAACCTTTTACAGGTACATAAGTGAAAAAAGAAAGACAAAGGGAGGGATAGTGAGACTGAAGGGGGAGGATGGGTGCATGGAGGATGACAACAGTAAAGCTGACATATTGAACAGGTATTTCTGCTCAGTCTTTACCTGAGGAAGAGGGAGGGTAATGGGTCTGAAGGTACAAGGGTGAGAATGGTGCAGAAATGGATGCAAGTCCCTTTACACGAGAAAGGGTCCTGAAGGAACTGGAAGTAATAAGAGTTGATAAAGCAATGGGGCCAGATGGGGTGCACCCCAGGGTCCTTAAAGAACTAAGAGAGGTGATGGCTGAACCTCTGGCTATCCTGTTTAGCCGATCACTGGAAACAGGGGAGGTACCCAAAGACTGGAGGACAGCAGATGTAGTCCCCTTATACAAATGTGGGAACAAAGAGGAAGCAGGGAACTACAGACCAGTCAGCCTCACCTCGGTAGTGGGGGAAGATCATGGAAGCACTACTGAAGGAGAGATTGGTGGAACATCTGGTTGTCAATGGACTACAGGACCCAAGGCAGCATGGTTTCACCAGGGAGAGGTCATGTCAGACCAACCTCATTGAATTTTTGACTGGGTGACTAGGGAGGTGGATCAGGGAAGGCAGTGGACATGGCCTATCTGGACTTCAGCAAGGCCTCTGACACTGTGCCACATAGAAGATTATTACACAAACTGGGGAATATGGGTGTGGGCAGGACAGTAGTGTGGTGGGTAGGTAACTGGCTTGGTGGCAGGACACAGAGGGTGGTGGTAAATGGCTATCACTCCACAGAGGGAAGAGTGACCAGTGGGGTGCTGGGACTGGTCCTATTCAACATCTTTATCAGTGACATTGCGCAGGACCTAGAAGGCAGAATTTCACTGTTCGCTGATGACAAAAAGCTCTATAACAGAGTAGACACACCAGAGGGTGTAGACAGAATGAGAAGGGACCTGCAGAAACTTGAAGAATGGTCAGGGGTTTGGCAGTTGAAATTCAATGCAAGAAGTGCAAGATAATACATATGGGCACAAAACCCTGGGACAATATATCAGTTGGGGGGTGAGGATATAGCATGCACCAAGCAGGAAAGGGATCATGGGGTTATCATCTCTGATGACCTCAAGGTAGGGAAACAGTGTGACAAGGCAGCAGGTAAAGCAAATAGGATGCTGGGATGTATAGGCAGGGGCATCACCAGCAGGAAAAGGGAGGTCATAATTCCGCTATACAAGACACTAGTGAGGCCCCACCTGGAGTACACTGTACAGTTCTGGAGACCATACCTACATAAGGACATAGACAGGGTGGAGAAGGTTCAGAGGAGGGCAACAAAGACGGTGCACAGATTGCATCACAAGTCCTATGAAGACAGGTTGAAGGAACTGAACATGTACTCCCTGGAGGAGAGGAGGGAGAGAGGGGATATGATAGAGACATACAAGTATCTCACAAGGAGGAACAGGGTGCAGGAATACACTATTTTTAAGCGAAAAAGATGTTCCAGGACTAGAGGGCATGGGATGAAGTTGGAGGGAGGACAATTCAGAGGAAACATGAGGAAGAATTTCTTCACAGAACGGGTGGTGGACAAGTGGAACACCCTGTCAGAGGAAGTGGTGGGGGCTGAAACAATCATGGGATTTAAGAATGCATGGGATAGACATAAAGGAATTCTGGAGGTCAGGGGTAAGGGGCAACAGGCTTCTAGGAAAACATAAACTGAACTTACAAGCTCAAATGGGCAGACTGGGTGGGCCATAGGCCCTTCAAACACCATGAAGTCTTGTTATATTATGACAATTAGCAGTTAGCCACAGCACTTGAACTGCCCCGGAGAGGAAGGAGTTAACTCCAGGCTGACTGGAGTTCCAAGCGCGAGCGCTTTGCTGAAAGCTCTATCTGGCTAGTTTCAAACTGAAACTGTCAGATTCTTTACTCCGCTTCACTGAACAGTCGCTCCGGAGATCTGCTCCTTCAGCTCGGTTCATTTCTCGGTTCAAGCGAGTGTTTTTAGGTTCATTTTAACCGACAATAAGTATTTATTTTACCGCATTTCGGTTCAAAGCTCTATCTGGTAAACCGTAAGTACAGGATTTTAAAGTCTGTGTGGAAATTAATTGCTCGGTTCGGTTTTTGAACCGATCGGTTTAAAAAACAATTTTAAATAATAGCTTGGGCTTTTAGAGTGCGGTTCCCGGTTCTTATCGGTTCTAAAAAAACCTATCTCTTAAATTGGGTTTTTTCAAATACCCGTGACACGGTTAGGAACCGATAAGGGTGTCTTGCCTGGCACTGCCATAAAAAGGGCAAGTTTTTGGATAGGCTGGCATTATGTCTGAGAAACCCAAAAGAAAAACCGGGCCCACTGGGTTTCAACACTGTGATGTTTGTGGGGAAGCCTTTGCCAAGGCTGACCCACACACCACATGTGTTTATTGTCTGGGGGCTGACCACCTCCTGTCAGACTGCCAGGTGTGTAAGAATTTCCCTGCAGCCACCCTGGAGAAAAGATTGGGCCGGCTCAGGGAACGAGAGGCCAAAAGTCAGCTGACCCGGATGGCCAGCCCGTCCAGCACCCACTGGACCAGAGGGAGTGCCCTCTGACCAGGCGAGACTTCCTCAGCAAAGGGAAGGCTGGTCTGAGGAACCAGTCCCAGTAAAAATCTAGGAAATCAGCAGGTCTGGAGTGCAAGATTGCCTCTCCAACTGCTGCAGAGATAGCTAAAGCCATACAGATTGTCCAGTCACTGTCTCAGGGACCGGCCGAACCACCAACAGCTGGCAAAAGGTTGGTTCATTCGGTTCCAGTGGTTCAAGAGTATGATGTTGAGGAACTTTATGAACCACAGGAGGAGGGGGAGGAAGATTTTGATCATTATGTATGTGGCTGGGAGGGTCTGGACGTGCCCATTGAACCGGACATTTCTCCAGACAGACCATTAGAATCTCCCCCTATGCTGTCTGAGTCCCCTTCTCATTTTATGTTTTACAAAAAGGTTGCAGAAACCCTCCAGCTTCCCTTGGAAGAGGCTGTGGATGAGCAAGAGGAGCCTGATTATGTTGAGATGATGGATATCCCAGAGTCTAGGAGGTTGTCTATTCCTTTGCATAAGTCATTTAGGAAGCAAACAACAAAATTTTAAAAATCCTCATTCTGTCCCTCCTGTAGATAAAAAAAATGGACAGAAGGTATACTTTATCAGGCCCTGATACAGACTTCCTCACTGAGCAGTGTAGTCATGTAGGTGCGTACAAGCTGCAGCCTGTGACAAGACTAATATCCCCTGGCCTCACATCCTCCTGATAAGGATTCCAGGAAGATTGATGCCATGGTGAAAAACAGTATATGGCAGCTTCTTTGGGACTCAGGCAGGCAAATTATATGGCTTATGTGGCTAGATATCAGAAATCTAGATGGGATACAGTGTTGCAGTTAGCCAAGCAGGCCCATGGCCAGCTGGCTAATGAATTGGAACAGGTGGCTGCTGATGGCATTGAAGCCTCTAAAGTTTAATTTCGTACTGCTGTAGACGTTAATGATGTTTCCTCTAGGGTCATGGCCTCTGTAGCTTTCCGTGGGTTGGCATGGCTCAGGTGCACTAATCTGTCACAGGATACTCAGTCAAAGGCTATGGATTTTCTGTGGTGGGAAATTCTCTGTTTGGAGCAAACGGAAAATTATATGAAAAAGATGGATGAATACAGAACTACCTACAAAAGTGCTCAGGCCAAGGAGCGGCATGCCACTCCACAGAGGCACACCCCAGAGGTAGGGGCAGGCCTTTCCACAGGCCTTTTATCAATCCCAAGCCTCTCTCTGCTTTTGCACAGAGGGTTTTTCAGAGGCAGAGGAGGTAGGCGGGCACAGGTAAACTGCCCCCCAGCCTAAGGCTACTGCCAAGCAGGCACCTGATGGGGTGCCCAGGGCGATTCTCCTGTACCAGTTGGAGGCAGGTTGGCTTATTTCAGCCAGAACTGGGTGTCCCTAACTTCGGACAAATGGGTTCTGGAGGTAGTAAGTCAGGGTCTGGTTCTCAGCTTCAAACAGTTTCCAAAGATGAGAACCAGACATTTTCCACCTGCAAGCCCTTTAGAGGCCCTTGCTTTGGAAGCAGAGGTCTCTTCCTCCTAGACTGCAAAGCAGTGGAAGGGTTCCTCCTTGTCACCAGGGCAGGGCTGTACTCCAGATACTTTCTTACCCCAAAAGACAGGAGAATGGCGGCCCATTCTAGACTTAAGGTACCTGAACAAGCATCTTTTGAAACCAAAGTTCAAAATGTTAACTCTGGCAATGATTTTGCCCTCCCTCAGGCAGGGGACTGGCTAGCCTCCCTGGACCTCAAGGATGCCTATTTTCATGTCTGATCAGGCCTTCTCACCGAAAATACCTCAGGTTCGAACTGCCCCTCAGGTCACTACTAGTTCAGAGCAATGCCCTTGGTCTTACCTCTGCTCCAAAGGGTATTCACAAAATGTCTAGCTGTGGTAGTGGCTCATTTAAGAAGGCAAGGGGTTGCTGTGTTTCCCTACCTGGACGACTGGCTCATTGTGGGTCAGTCCCAGATCAGGTAAAATCCATTGCAAGTCACCCAGCAGCTTCTCACTTCCTGGGATTCCTGCTGAATTTACCAAAGTCAGTTCTAGAACCAGTTCAGGTACTAACTTTCATAGGTGCGAATTGGACACAAAGTTGGCCAGGCATTTCTCCCCAGCGAAAGGGTAAAGCTGATTGCCCTGGCATCCTCTTTCACCCTCATGGGTCTCTCGACCAGCAAGGCACTTTCTGCAACTTCAGGGCACATGGCTGCCCCACAGCTGTAGTGCAAGGAGCAAGATTCCAAATGAGAGACATTCAGTTTCATTTGAGGGCCTATTGGTCCCCAAGGAGGACCCCCTTACCAAATTGGTCCCAGTGACCCCAACTCTGATTCTAGCTCTTCAGTGGTGGCAGGATCAGAGCAATCTAAGACAAGGGTCCCCTTCATTCCCATTTCTCATTCCCTCACCCTCACCACGGATGCCTCCTTGCTGGGTGAAGCGCTGAGTGATCATTCCACTCAGGGAGTGTGGTCCCCCAGGAATCTCTGCTCCACATCAACCTATTGGAACTCAGAGCTGTCTTTTAGCTCTTCAGGTTTTCTCAGCATCTGTCCAGAACAAAGTAGTTCAGGTCAGGACAGACAATACCACAACAATGTGGTACATCAACAAGCAGGGGGCACTCGGTCATCAGCCTTGTGCACCGAAGCAATGAAGTTGTGGTCTCTGGCTTACTCCTGAACACCTCCTAGTAGCAGTTCACCTTCAGGAAGGACAATGTCCTAGCGGATGCCCTCAGCAGGATTTCTCAGGGTCATCAAGAATGGTCTTTGAATCCCCTAGTGCTGGGGTCAGTCTTTGCCAGATGGGGCACTCCTCAGATAGATCTTTTTGCAGCCCCAGACAACCACCAACTTCCTCTGTTCTGTTGCAGGCCTCCAGTAATGGGCTCAGTCCCCTGACGCCTTTCTGTTGGATTGGGAAGGGAAGTTCCTGTATGCCTTCCCCCTTCTCTTCAGGGTGTTAGTAAAAATCAGATCCCAGCCCTGCAAAGTGATTCTGATTGCACCAGACTGGGCCAGGCAACCCTGGTACCCACTGCTTCTGTCCCTGACAGTCCACCCTCCCCTGGACCTTCCCAGGGTCCACAACCTGCTGACTTGTGCCCAGGGGAGAGTTTGGTATCCGGACCTCAAATCCCTCCACCTCAAGGCTTGGCTCTTGAGGAGTTAGAATTTGCTGATTTACACCTTTCTCAAGGTGTCCTTGATATTTTAAAGGCCTCTAGGAAACCTTCCACTAGGGCCAGTTATAATTCCAAATGGAAGAGGTTCTCCATCTGGTGTTCTGGGAAGCAAATTGTCCCAGAATCTGCTGATTTGCCCATTTTACTGGACTACTTGGTCCATCTTAATTCCTTACGCCTCAGGCCAGCTACCTTAAAGGTTCATCTGGCAGCTGTCTCTGCTTTTATATCAGCAGGAAAGCCTGCCTCCTTTCTTCTCACCCTGTGTTTTCCAAGTTTTTTAAGGGGTTACTTCACACTAACCCTCCTTTTCGGGACCCAGCCCCTGCCTGGGACCTTAATGTTTGCATTGCTCAGTTAATGCAACCCCCCTTTGAACCTCTGTCTTCAGCAGACCTTAAGTTCCTAACTTGGAAAACTGTTTTCCTAGTGGCCATCACTTCTGCCAGATGCATAAGTGAGTTACAAGCCCTGTCAGTGGAAAAGGATTTTATTTCTTTTCACAGAGATAAGGTAGTCCTCAGGACTAACAGAAAGTTTTTACCTAAAGTGGTTTCAGATTTCCATCTTAACCAATCCATCTCCCTTCCAGTATTTTCACTGAGCATTCTTCCTCGGGTGAGAGGAGACTGCACAGTTTGGACGTCAAAAGATCTTTAAGCTACTATTTGGAACGCACCAAGGGTCACAGGGTTTGAATCCCTCAACTCTTCCTTACCTATGGCGAGGTTGGCAAAGGGAAACCTGCCACTAAGAGGACAATTGCCAGGTGGATTGTCTTTTGTATCCAATTTTGCTACCAAAACTAGGTAGAGAACCCCCCCCTCAGGACTGAGGGCCCATTCCACCAGGGGTACAGCTGCATCTCTAGCGGCTGCTAGAGATATTCCCATTCTGGAAATCTGTCAAGCTGCTACCTGGAAAACAGTTCACACCTTTACCAAGCATTACTCCTGGATGTCCAGTCCAGGAGAGATGCTCGGTTTGGCACAGCCGTGCTTCAGAGCCTATTTCCTAAGTAGGTTCTGGCCCTCCTCCATGGAGGTACTGCTGTGTAATCTGCTAATTGTCATAATATAGCAAGACTTCATGGTGTTTGAAGAAAAAATTACTCACCTTAGTAATTGCTTTTCTTCTCATGGAGTCTTGCTATATTATGACCACCCCCCCAACCTGCCCCTCTCAGAACTTCTACTTGGGTAAGGGGTTGGCAAATTAGTGCAAGCACTGTGTCATGCCGTTATAGCTCTTTTTCCCTTTTCCCCTTTTCTTTAGGATTAGGAAAACTAGGTATTTCTGTTTTTGGTTGTATGTTTGGCCCCCCTCCTGGACTTCTGTCTTTGGGAGGGGCTAATAGTGCTTGTTAGGGGTGATATTGTTGTTGTTGTTGTTTCTGTTATTGTTATTCTACTAGTAGGTAGCCATTTGGCTAGTGTAGGGTTTTTTTCCACACAGACTTTTGCTTAGTGTTGGCTCCGTAAAGATCTGACAGTTTCAGTTTGAAACTAGCCAGATAGAGCTTTCAGCAAAGCGCTCGCGCTTGGAACTCCAGTCAGCCTGGAGTTAACTCCTTCCTCTCCGGGGCAGTTCAAGTGCTGTGGCTAACTGCTAATTGTCATAATATAGCAAGACTCCATGAGAAGAAAAGCAATTACTAAGGTGAGTAATTTTTTCTTATCTGCCGACACTGTCTATGTATCTATGTAAATCATTTTTACTAAGTGCATTGTCTCTTTGCCCTCACGATCAGTCACTGTTGCTGACTCCAGGTGGAGGGAGCGATCCACCTTCCAAAGACTTGACTTTATCTTGGCAGACTTTATTCTCTGGCATTGGACCAAGGCCTTTCATCCAGCACCAAAGATCACTGGTGGATGCTGTGGCTTCTTCCAGCATCTATTCCTCATGCTTGTCCTCAATCTGCTCCCACATCCATCTAGGCATAAATGGATATTTTACACCAAATTCTTTCTCAGCTCTCCTCCATATTACTCTTTCTTCCTTGCTGATCTTTGGCAGAGGTAAGCCCGCAGCCTGACTTGGGGGTGGGAATGTCTGCTGTAACCATGCCTCTGTGTCCCACACAGGTAAAGAACAGTTCGCTACTGTCTTTTTCTGTGCTACTTCCACACTGGAGCCCCTTGTCTCTTCTGAGGGCTCAAAAACTTCTACAGTTGCTGCTGCATCTGATGGCATTGTCTCACTATCTGTCACTGCCAACTCTTCCAAAGCTTCCATGTGTTCTGTCCAGGAACCGGTTACTGGTTCGATATCTGAGAATATCCCATACTCATTACTGCTGGAGGCATGGGTCTCCCAGGTGATGAGGTCATCCAGCTCCTCATCTTCTCCAAACACACTTGGACTTGGGCCACTTGCCCATGGATTTACAGGTTCTGTTCCTGCCACTGCCAAACCCCTCTCAGCCTTTTCCTCTGATGAGGGACTACATGCTGCTTGCACCTCTGTGTTGCATTCTGCCACATTCATAAAGAACTCTCTCAAGAAAACCTCTGGTTCCTCCTACTTTTCTTTGTCATCACTCTGCCTCCCACAGCCATGCCTCTCATTGAGGGTCCAGATGGGAGTCAACAAGATACAGCAGACTATCTCTCCAGGCGGCCACTAGCCATACTCCTCCCAGACTTTACTCTGCAGTCCTGGCAGTTGAGGATGGCTATTACATCTCTTCCAGCCTTTAAACATACTGTACACACAGTCACTGGATAGCCAGGGAGCACTATGTTGTGTGGTGCTCCCACACACCCATATTCCTCCTCACACTTTCTCAATTCTAGCTCTTTTTCTGCTACCCAGGTCTTGACATACAGAGGACACTGCTGCCTTCTACTAGCCATGTTTGCTTTCTGAAAAACAGTCCCAGAAAAACACCAACGGCCAGATATTCAAACTGCGTTATTTTGTGGCGCAAACCCTTGCGCTGCACAAAATAGTTGCGCAGGGGTGTGGCCAGAGCAATATTCCAAAGAGTTGCGCCTTGGCAACTCCTTGAATATCACCCCACAGCCACTGTGCATGGCGAGTGGAACTTGTCCACGCAAGTGGTCAGAGGGTGCATTCAACTTGCGGTGGCGCAGTACCATTGCGCCATCGCAAATTTCCGATATTCAAAGGTGACATGCAAATGGGGCCATAATTCATGCAAGGTGCAGGGGTCCATTGCATCTGATTCTACCCCATTGCATGCCATTGCGCGATCCCGAGGACTTGCGCCTGGCGCCCTGCCAGGCAGCAGCTGTCGGGGACCGGCGCCTGCAACCGATCGCGGGCAAAGAGTGAAAAATCCCCACCACCCCCCACTGGCCCGAGTAGGGCAATAGCAGAAAAGTCCCCCTCCCCGACTGGCCCGATCGCGGGCGTAGGCTTATCCCCACCAGCCCGATCGCGGGCAGCAAAGTTTCCCACCGAACATATCCTGGTGGTCCAGTGGACTGATAAGCCCGATCGCGGGCTGGATATGTTCAAGCACACCCAGACATATCCTGGTGGTCCAGTGGACGATAAGCCCGATCGTGGGCTGGAGATGTTCAACACACACCTCCCGAACATATCCCTGGTGACCTGGTGTCCCCCACCCCACCCACCCACGTAAGCTCACCGCTCCGCTCACCCCCGCAGCCGCAGCATCCCACCCGCCTGTCCCTGCTGCCCACTGACTGACTGCTCGCAGGGTTGCATATCTGATTGCGTAGAGCAAGAGCCACGGGCATGTAGCCCATACCATATAGTGTCCAGATTTGTGAATGAATCATTACAAATCTGGACTGTCTTGTACTGGTGGCTGCACGCCCATTGGCTCTGCCTGCACCAATGGGCATGCAGCCTACTGGGCATTCAGTCAGCGGCAGCAGGTGGTGGATGCTGCCACCCGCCGGCCGCGGGGGAGCGGGGTGGGGCTTCAGTGTGGGTGGGTGGGGACACTAGGTCACCAGGACATGTTCTGGCTGTGTGTGTTGAACATCTCCAGCCCGCGATCGGGCTTATCGGTCCACTGACCACCAGGGATCCATTCGGGGTGGTGTGTGCTGAACATTCCAGCCCGCGATCGGCTTATCGGTCCACTGGACCACCAGGGATCCGCTTGGGGTGTGTGTGTGCTAACATCTCCAGCCCGCGATCGGGCTTATCAGTCCACTGGACCACCAGGGATCCGTTCCGGGCAGTGTGTGTGCCTAAACATCTCCAGCCCGCGATCGGGTTTATCGGTCCACTGGACCACCAGGGATCCATTCGGGGGGGGGTGTATGCTTAAACATCTCCAGCCCGTGATCGGGCTTATCGGTCCACTGGACCACCAGGGATCCCTTGGTGGGGACACTTTGCTGCCCACAATCGGGCTGTTGGGGATTTGGCTATGCCCGCGATCGCCAGTCGGGGGAAGGGAGACTTTTCTGCTGTTGCCCGCTATCGGGCCAGTGAGGGGGGTTGGGGGATGTTTTACACCTTTCCCCATGATCGGGCTGCAAGGGAGGCACAGGGAGTGGGTTGAGGGCCAGCCACAGGTGGCAGCTGCTGTGTTGCGCCCTGCAATGTGGCAGCTCACTTGTGGGTGGCCCTTGACTTGATCCTTTTTTTTTTGGCTCAAAGTTGTGCAGGCGCAGGTTGGGGGTTCGCCTGCACAACTCTGCACAGCCCGGCTGAATATCGGGATGTGCAGTTTATGCATGGTTCCTCCCCCTCCAGTTCAGCATGCATTCATTTTCATTGCGCTGTTGCTCAGCATATTTTCAGTGGTGCAACTGCCTCCTGCTGAATATCGCAGAATGGAGCAATTTCGGACTTGCGCAGGCGCAACCCTGTTGCACATAGCGCAACCCTTTTGAATATCTGGCCCCATTACTATATGTACAATATCAGTTCCTTTTATTCTCAAAAATCTCTTATTGTTTGTCTGACCACTCTACTTGAGCAACTTGCACTTACTTTGGCTTTGCTGTACAATTTCTTTACATTTGCTTTTGCTTCTAGGCCCCCATGCCAAAATGGCTGCTGAATCCTTGTCTGCGTCACAGCCTCACTCACTCTGTTTTCTTTTGCACAGCATGTTGCTTATCTGCTCAAACCTTGGTTACTTTACTCAGCACTTGGATTCTTTGCTCACACACTTGCTCACTTTGCATAAAACTGCCCAGAGACTTTTCCTTGGCTTAACTCATTGCCTCCAGAGCAGCTCTCTGAAGTTGCACCACTGGTCTCCTGTATACTGTTAACAGTAAATCCTGGGCCTTTCTAAGCAAAATCAAGCTATAGTCAGTATGCCACAAACAAATCCTAATAGCTCAAGAACCATAAGTGCTAGACACAAAGTATGAGTGGCAAAGTTATTCAGCACAAAATTACCTTTCTAATGGTGGTATGCAAATAATAATATGTAATTTTTTTTTCTATGCTGGTTGAAACAGCAAAAAAAAAATTTTTTTTTTTTTCACTAAAACAGGCAACATAAGCCATACACACCATATCATAAACAAATGCGAATAACTCCTAAAGTATACATAATATACACAAAATATCAGTGGCAAAGTTGTTCAGCACAAAATTAACTTTCCAATAATGGTATGCAAATAATAATATGTAATTTTGTGTTTGTTTCTATGCTGGTTGAAACAGCGAAAAAACAATGTTTTTTTCACTAAAACAGGCAACATAAGCCATACACACCATACCATAAACAAATGTGAATACCTCCTAAAGTATACATGATATACACAAAATATCAGTGGCAAAGTTGTTCAGCATAAGATTACCTTTCCAACGGTGCTATGCAGTCAAATAAACAGTATATTATATTCTGTTATACTATATATTAAAATATATAAGTGACTTCTCTAGACGTTGCAAGGGCACACTGGGAGTCAGTAGCCGACTTCTGCAGGTGTCCTCAGGACACACCAGTGTATTTTACTGATGACTAGAGGTGTCAGCTAGGAGACAATGAGTTAACAGGGTTGTTTGTGCACTTACAAGAGTAGCTGGTTCCCTACTAATGCTGCAGCCTGCCACTAACTCAATGGCAGCTCTTGCTTTTGCTTTTGGGTGGTCCTGCCTGACAATTTGCACAATACACACCAGCAGTAGCTACTGGAGTGATTGCTACATGGGAGAAGCCAGATTTAAAAGTTTTTAATACTTTATCAGTTCTCATTTGGAAAAGAATCCAAAGTTCAACAATGCCACTACTCAACTCAGCCAGATGCCTTGCACACTCCTCTCTCTCCTCTCTCTCCTCCTCAAACAACTGAGCAGGTCCACAGAGTTCTAGCCAGGGCTGGGGCTTGCATGCCAGGGCCAATCACTCTAAACTATGCAAAAGAGCTGGAAGCTCTTTCTCTCTCTTTCTCTTTCACAGCAATCCACAAGCTGATAGAGCCAAAATTTAAACTGCAAAATGAACTTTTTTCCATGGCTTGTGTTTACAGTCCCAAACAGTGCTTCCCACTGAATTCTGACACTGCAGCACATTTAAGATATTGTTCTTTCTAGCCACTGCAATACTCTCCTCCTCTGGCTTGGGGAAAAATTATATCCACAGTTTTCAAATGTTTTTAGGCACAAAATCACTTGCAGCTGGCAAATCTTGACCACTTTTGATAGTTTTAAGCACATTTTAAGCACAGTTCCTTAATTTCACGAAAACAGTCCATTCAGCACATTTATCACAAAAGTACCATACTGTTTGTACATTGCAAGGCAGGCATTTTCTTTAGCAAAAGTGCAGCTTTTTTGCACAAAATGATCCTTGGCATGGTGCACCGCCACCAGACAGAAAGACCACAGGCATACCCTCTTCACTGGCATGGCAACATTTTTCCTCTCCCCCAAATCTTCAGATGAGCCCCAGTTTTGTAACACTTACCCTGGCCAAGGGTGGCATCTTGCAACCAGGACCCCCCATACTTGTTACTCAGACAAGGCAACAAACCACAAGTTGGCAGAAAATAAGTATCACTCCTGGCATTAGGGTAAATACTTGGCTTGGGCATCTTAGAGGTCAGGGGCTGGTGCACAAAATTATATTTCTACTTAACCTGAGTCTGGGAGAAAGGTGCCAGGACTATGCTGTGTTTCCTATCTGAGGGGCCCCAAAGCATTTTACTCAGAGACTCAAAGATGGAATGTTTGCAACTATACACTTTGGGATTGTATCATATGGCTTTATTTCTGACAGGGTGGTAAAATGAAAAGGTGGTCCCCCAAGGCTATAACTGTTCTGAACAGATGACAAAAACTTTTTGCATGCAGAAACACTTCACACTCTGGTAGTACTGTAATTTCACATGAACACTTTTCCAAATGACTTATCCATCCCTGTGCTGAGGGGTCTTTGGATCTGTACCCAGTGCATATATTGTGGGGGTTACCATGCACTTGAACTTGAAACACCTGACAAGATGGACCATTGTTAACATCTGCAGGGAAACTGTCTGTGACAGGGTGACCCCTGTCATAGTGGACACCACTGTGATAAGTTGGAGCCATGTCCCAAGCAGTTAATATGTTTTATATAATGTCCAACATGCTGCTTGGCTGGCTGAAACAAAACTATTTTCATATGGGAATAGCAAAAGCTTGTGTCTGTGTTTTTAAAAAGTTTCCCTGGTACCCCATATTATTGTGTATAAAACTGCTAGGATATGTTTTACAGCAGACAGAATGTCCCTGCAGGAGAGTACAGAATGTTCTGACCTTGGGTCTGACCTTTCCTAATGCTGTAAACAAGCCTGCAGCTGCCATTTGAACTGTTCTCTATGGAGCAACAGTGGCCCCAGTGGCTAATTTTATGTTATCTGATGAATGGAATTTTCCTAATTCCCAATGAAACTATAAAAAGCCCTACCTCAATGCTGAGAGAGGATAGATAGGGTGGTCAGTTGAATACTGGCTAAAGGAAGGTGGAAGACCTTCTGGTAGTGTGTGCTTTCACACTGTTTGATTCTTGCTAGGCTGAAGAAAAGCCTTAGAAACTGTTGAAGCTAAGCAGTTGTCTGACGTACCATTTTGCTTTCTGTATATTTTACTTGATGAAAATAAAATGATAAATGCAACTATGCATTTTTTATGCATCTGATTTGTGGTCTGTCTGAATTTGTGTTATCCTAAATCCATGCCCAGTGACATATGGTGTAAGAAGTGGTATCTGTCTGGACATCCAAGGACCTGGTATCTAGGATATACGACAGAGGTACATGACACCAGAGTTGAGGAGGACAGTGCCTGATGGAGATGGTGACCTAGGTGAGGCACCATGGATGGGATGGGATGAGATGGACCCGATGGCCAAATGTAGACCCTAATATGACTTCTTCACTGGATGAGTGGAAGATAGCTGGAGGCTGTTCGATGGCAGAGAGAGAGAGGTGGAGCGCAGATGCCAGGAGCTACTTGAGAGGTCCCACTCTGAGGATGTCAAGGAAGAATCAGTGGAGCAGGATCCATGGAATCTGGAGGATAAGGACCTCCTGACAGAGCATTTGTGACCAACATTTGTGGAGATCCCATTGTTGCCCATTTTCCCAGGCTGTTACTTGGTGGAGGACACCAAACAAGAAGAGGAGACCCCAGGTAAGACTTTGTCTGGCAATGTATTACTGGGGGGAGAAGACTTCAAGCAAGATGGAAGAAGCCATATGGGCTAAAGGGACTTTTGCATGTTTTGAACCTCATCCCATAAAAAATTATTGTTCTCCTGATGTTGACTGGGGAAAGTTGCAGGTAGGGGATCCTGAAGTAACCCAGTTAAGGGAGTATGTAAAAATCAAGGTTGGGAGATGGGTTCGTGGTGGTGTGGGGAACACGTTATGGTGGTATTAACTTAGGAAGGAAGTTCTCTATCATATGAGGCCCAACCCCCAGATGAAGCAAGTGGATGCCCAGGTAGTGGTGCCCGTGGCATACAGAAAAAAGGTGATGAAGTATGCACACTCCAGTCACTCGAGGCAGCTGAGCCATGGGGAGGTTTTGGCTAAACTAACCCCATATTTCTATTGGCCAGGCATGCAAAGGCAGGTAGTAGCATACTACAAGACTTGTTGTAAGGGCAGACAGATAGTGACCACTGAAAATAATGTAGGAAGAGTAACCCAGAGGGTGAAAAACAAGAGGTGGTACAGTTGGAGGAGCGGGAAACTCCCACATGGAATAGAAGGGCAAGGTGGTGGCCAACACCACTGAACAGAAGGGAAAGATGGTGGCCAACACCACTAGAAGTGCATAAGATTTGATACAAAAACCCAGAGGTTAGGGACAGGCTGTTAGGCATACAGCATGGTATGTTACTAGCCGACCTTTAAATGTTAAAGTGGGAACGGAGCAAGGTAGTTCTCCCTCCGAAGGCAGTTCTGCTGGGTGCTGGATGGTCCAGTCATTCAAATGTTCAAATGTATCTGGTCAGGGAAAGTCAGAATATGGTATAAAACTACTGTTGATAGTTCTTTTTCTTGATGTATGTAATGTTTTGTAGTTTACCAATGTGGTAAACTTGTAAAATGTCTCAAAAGTATTTGTATTGTTATGAAAAGGATACTTTACAAATGTTTTTTTGAAAGGGACCCTGAGACAAAGCTTCAGGAGAAGGTGAGCAGAAGCTCCACACCCTTCCAGGGTGTGAGTTAAGATTTGGACAACCATAGGACAGTTGCCCTCTTATGCGGGGGGGGGGGGATGTGTAACAGGGTGACCCCTGTTATAGTGGACACCCCTCCTGGGATAAGTTGGAACCATGTCCCAAACAGTTAATATGTTTTATATAATGTCCAGCATGCTGCTTGGCTGGCTGAAACAAAACTGTTTTCATATGGGAATAGCAAAAGCATGTGTCTGTGTTTTTAAGGTTTCCCTGCTACCCCATATTATCATGTATAAAACTGCTAGGATGTGTTTTACAGCAGACAGAATGTCCCTGCAGGAGAGTACAGAATGTTCTCACCTCAGGTCTGACCTTTCCCAATGCTGTAAACAAGCCTGCAGCTGCCAATTGAACTGTTCTCTATGGAGCAACAGTGGCCCCCAGTGGCTAATTTTATGTTATCTGACGAACAGAATTGTCCTAATTCCCAAAGAAACTATAAAAAGCCCTACCTCAGTGCTGAGAGAGGATAGATAGGGTGGTCAGTTGAATACAGGCTGAGGAAGGTGGAAGACCTCCTGGTAGTGTGTGCTTTCACACTGTTTGATTCTTGCTAGGCTGAAGAAAAGCCTTAGAAACTGTTGAAGCTAAGCAGTTGTCTGACGTACCTCTTTGCTTTCTGTATATTTTACTTGATGAAAATAAAATGATAAATGAAACCATGCATTTTTTATGCACCTGATTTGTGGTCTGCCTGAAATTGTGTTATCTTAAACCCATGCCCAGTGACACTGTTCCTATCTTGTAACCAGTTAGATCTACTCTGCAACCATGAATGAGGTTCTGCTCACCTGCAATTACCCCAGTAAACAAACTGGATTCTCCAGCTTCACTGGGCTGCTAAAGACATCTTTATATTCAGCACATTATCAGCACAATTTTGTGGTGAATAGGGTTCTGAGTGTCTGTAATCTAGCCAGTGTAGGGTACATACAGCACCAGACAACCCAAAGTCTATTTTCAAATGAACCTTGTACTAACGGTTTGGTATTTCCTTTTACAGGCATTTAAAGAAAACTTCAGTCCACAGTTCTCTCAAAAATCTATAGCTTTTTGAAGAAAACTCATGCAGTCTCTTCACTCCGGACAACTGTGACAGTCTTTCAGGGGATTGCCCCTAAGAATCACTGAATTCTTAGTCCCTTTCCACTTCTCTGAATGAAAACTTGACCCCACAGGGGCTCCACCGGATCAGGTCTCCACTACTTCCAGGCAAACAATTGTTGATTACCAGACTAAGGTGAGAAAATAACAAACAGAGGTCCTTCCCCCAAACAAGAGAGGCAGCAGTCCCATTCTTGCTCTTAGATCTCACAGAGAGCTCCTTCTCCTTCAAACTCCAACTCAGAACTGCAAGGTTCTAATAACTCTCGCACACAGCTGAGCCAAGTGTGGCTTATGCTGTTGTGAGAGTTCTAAATGACATCACCCCATTCCCTGCTCAGGTCAACCAGGTAAACAATGATGTAATGTATGGCAGAGAGTTTAAAACCCTCTAATGCAGCCCAGAGACCTTCCTGCTCTAAAACTGAAGGGATTTTAGTAACCCCAGGGACTGGGCGGTTGCATAATTATCAGTAATAATAAACTTTCATTGAAGACAAAACTAGATAAATAGATTTGTTTGGTGCAAATTTCCAGTATTATGGGTGCTGAGATAGGAGTGCCAAATGGGCTTCAGCCTTCTGCTCCTTAAAACTACCTTAGTATGAACCTTAGTATGAGATCACTTAGAAACGTATGCATGTGTCAGCCCCAGCCATTGCCTACCCCCTAGCTCACATCATTAACCTCTCTTTCTCCCACTGCATGGTTCACCAGGCCTGGAAAATTGCCAAGGTACTCACTCTATATAAAAGGGGAGACTCCTCACCCACCCTAACTCCCTCCTCCCCTCCCTTGCTAAGCTCCCAGAATCCCTCATCTGCTCCAGACTTGTTAACTTCTTACACTCCTCAGACTTTTCACCATTCCAGTCTGGCTTTAGAAAGCACCACTCTACCATATCGACCCACTGTAGGTTATTGAATTCATCCTTACAGGGATTGATCAGGGCCATATCATTTCTGCTATTTTAATTGATCTGGCCATAGCCTGTGACTTGGTGTCTAACCCCTCTCCTCCTCCTCAAAAAACTGTGCTCCATCGGCCTCTCTACCAAAGCTGTTGATTGGTTCCATTCTCTTGGGCCAGCAACAGTCAGTTCAAGTGGGGGACCATTCTGTTCCCCCCCATCCCTGCTGGAGTCCCACAGAGCTCCTTACTAGGGCCACTTCTTCCCTCCATCTTCTTCAATGACCTACCCTCTGTGTATGTCTCCTAAATCATCCATGAAACAGTCATCTACATGTCTGGCCCTACAGCATCAGCTATGTCCATTCCACTCCAACAAGACCTCCATAACATCCTACAGTGGTTCCATGTTAACCAGCTTAAGGTAGACACCAAAAAGACAGTAACCATAAACTTAGCTCCTCCCAGAAACTGGTCAGGCTGCCATTCTCCACGTCTTCACCACCCTAGCTGGCACCCCATTGGAAGTGGTCCACATGTTGTAATACCTTGAAGTCTGGCTGGACAGTGAGCTTGACTTTTCTGTCCATATAGACGCCATCCACTCCAAACTATGCTCCAAACTGGGTGCCTTATTCAGAAACTGCCCCTTAATGCGTTACCTTCAGAAGTGGTATCCAGTAGAACAGTGGACTGCTTCAAAAGAGAATGGGACAGGACGAGAGGGAGGGTCAATGAAGGGGAAGGGTGGAAGGGAGAGGCAGCTGCAGAATAATGGGTGCTAGCTACACATTCGAGCAGACTTGATAGACCTCTAGGCCTTTATCTGCTGCTAAATTTCGTATGTTCATATGTTCGTAAGAATGACTCTGCCTTCAGGTCCATAAGAAATTGGTAACCAAAATGGTGCTCCCAGTTTTCAATTATGCTGATATAGTCTATGACATCGCCCCTTCCTCCTCCCTCACCAGACTGGATACCCTATGCAATTCCATCTGCCACTCCGCCAAATACTCTCCTCCTCATACTCATCACTGTTCCCTCTACGCTTCCTTCTCCATCCCCCCCCCCAACACTGTCACTTCTTCAGGCCCACTGTGCTACCTTCATTGCCAAATATTGATTTGGGTCTTTGCCCTCCTATCTCTTGTCCCTGTTATCTCCTGCTTCCAGCTCCTCCTACTTGCTTCACTCCAGGGATTCCCGCACCTTCTCCACCTCCACCCTCACTCTTCTGCTGGTCAAGCAGCCTTCTACTATTGCCTCCTTTTCTCTGGAATCAGCTCCCTTCTCCACCTATCCCTCTCACTCCCTGCCTTTAAACTTCACCTGATGCAACTACCAATGCCCCCCTGCTCCTGCTTTCCACCCAAACTCTATACCCCTCTTCCTGCCTCAGTCCTCCAAATTCTGCTGTCTTGTTACTATGCACTTTTACCTGCTACAGAAATGTTCCTGTGCTTGCTTTGGTTCCCTGGCAACTTTTTCACTCCTACTGCTGTTTCTTAGTACACTCGTTTCCACCACAGTCTAATATGTCTCCCCCTGTCTTTTAAGACTATTGACCTAACCATGGCTGCTACAATGATGTACCTCGTTAGAGTATATGACTTTTTGCAACTTCCTCAGAGTTGTACCAGCTCCCCTATGTTAAACCTACTGAATTTTGACCTGCATTCCTTGTGAATGGAAATGCACTTGTAGCGTTTCTCCTACCCTTCCCTCAGGTCACACCTAGAAACGAGCCCTGGCTCAGTGTGTCTTTCCTACTTAACAACTTTCAAAATATACAAATAAATACATACCTAACAAAGCCAGAAGCCTCAATAATAGAAGTATGGAGGGACCTCAAAATCTTCGGGACACACGCATGCTATGTCATGCTAAAACAAAAACAGAACTGCTTAAGTTTAACTATAATCCCTCACACCACATCAAGGAGCTATTCCCATTGAAATGGCAAGCTACCCAGATGAAATACTTAGGGGTCCACATAACCAAGCATTTTTACAAGCTGTACAAAGCCAGCTTCATCCCACAAACACAAAATGTGCAGGAAGATTTGAATAGATGGGCCCTAATTAACTTTCCGTTGTACTCCAGAATTGTCCCTTTAACACAGTGAATATTCTGCCACAATACCCGTACCTTGTTCAGAGTATCCCCATTTTAATATCAAAAAAGCAGTTTATTCTCTGGCAAAAATGTTTCTCAAAATACCGCTAGATGGCAGAAGGCCCCAGGTAAAATACAAACTGCTGCAACTGGGTAAGGCACCAGGAGGGAGAGCTGTACCAGACCTTGAAAACTGTCATCTAGCAGTGCATGTATGAGCCCTGCTACTGTGGATGGTCCCCACATAGAGGGCAACCTGGAAACTCACAGAACAAAGTGGGAGGCAGTATAGCGCAGTGGTTTAAGGCTCTGAACTGCAAATCTGGTGACATCCAACAGATCAGACCTAGGTTTGAATCCCACAGCTTCCACTTGTATACTGTGTGAGCAAGTCACTTAACTTTCCTGTGCTCCCAGGTTGCACCTGTAAAAAAGCTTTCAGCTTAGTGTGCTACTCCTGATTAAACAACTAAAATAAAACATAAAAAAAGGGAGGGGTGCCCCTAGGAACCACAGCAATGAATAAAACATGTAGGCAAGCAGATTCCAACATCACACTTCAGCAGTCTGTTCTATCCTCATGGTGGACTACTGAACGTGGGATAAGTTTTACCCGAATCCCTATCTATGGCAGCTTAGATGGCTTGCATGGGATCCTTTTCTCCCTCCAGCTTCATTAGACTCATTGGAAGCTTAGCTTCCCAGTGCATCTATGGAAAGGAGGAGGTCTCACAGACATTTATATCTTCCAACTGGTTTTCCACCTAAACAATAACAACTGTTTCAGGTACATCCAAATAAAGGCACACATTCAAGCTCAGAGCAGGGCCTTACAAAAGCTGGCCCCAGTTAAACATTTTGTAGCAACATTGGAGGCCATACTAAGGGGGTCGTGTACAATGGACAAGTATCTGCCCTCTGTTATGCATTGTGAGACTTAAACACAGACCATGCTGTTAACATCAAACAAAAGCAGAATGGGGAAATGATATTGAGCTTTCAGACAAAGAATGGGCCATGTTCTTCCAGACAACTTTTAAAACAACTAGTTCTCCACTGTGGCAGGAGTCTGCCTGAATAGTTATGATTCGATTCTTCTGTACGGCTGCGATAGAGGGAAAATGGGCACTGAACTCCTCCCAGGCCTGCTGAAGGCTCTGTTCAGAGTCAAGGGTACAACACACACACACACATCTTCTGGTCATTCTCTAAGCTGACCAGATTCTGGGAACAGATCACAGAGACCCTCATGGAACTGTTCATGTTAGATGCACCACTAAATATTACTCGGGCCATCCTGAGCCTCCCCCCCCCCGGATGGGGTGAGAAGTAAAGTCACAACCTACCTATAGCATGTGCGTTTGGTGGCAGCACAAAAGACCATAATGAGACACTGGTTCCAATCAAAGTCTCCAACACACCAGCAATGGACAGATATAGTTACTGAAATCATATATTACATGGAACAGCTCACATACCAGGCAAACCAGCATGAGCTATGCTTTAAAAGTGGATGGCTGATATGAGCACTGTACCTAAGTGAAACAGACCGGGACTTTATCCCATAAATGTCTCCAAGAAAGTCTACCCCTCAAACTGTGCTCTTGGGGATGTGCTGTAAAAACGCATCCTGTAGGGGAATTCCAGCCAATACAGCTACCTCATAACTGAAAGCTTGAGGCAAAAGCAAATATAATTGTAATATTTATACAAAATTACTGTTCTCTGTACTGTACCACTGTGTCTCATTCTGTGTAATGAAATACTTGAATGTCTGTAAGAAATATGCTATACTGTGATTTGCCTTGTACCTAAGTTATAAAACAAACTTGAATTAAAAAAAATGCCAAATCTGACTTTCCACAGGCCTCCCTTGATGGACTGGATGGTGGTTCCTATTTACCCCTGAGTGGAGCCCACACTTACTGCAGGAGTTGTGCTAGGGACCCTGTAAAGACTCAGTAAGAGCATAAAATAGGGGACGATGGAGCTGGAGAGTTGTAAAGCAGAGGAAGGGAAAAAAAGAATCCCATACTAGGGTAGGCTCATGGCCAGACGCACTGCAGCTGCAAGTCACTGGACTCCAGAGGAGAGGGGAGTGCACTGCCCAGCATTTGTACACCCCTCCCCCCCCAGTTGTCCAAGTAGCAACACAGGCATCAGCTGTGAAAGCTGTCACTTGCCTACCTTTCTGTTCCACAGAAGGGTGTAACCATTGCGGTATCAATTGTCAAGGTGGGGAATGGGGAAATTTGCTTTCCACTCAAAAACAAAATGGAAGAACATAAAAAAAACATGCTTTCCTGGTGCCAGTTTGGAAGTTAGGTGACAAAAACTGCAGCACTCAACTACTGTGTAGATGTCAGCATGGCTCAGTTGGTAGCACAGTTGCCTTTGGACCAGAAGGACATGGGTTCTAGCCCTGCATTGGGACTTGGGCTCATACCATAAACACTGGCACCCAAGTGCAGTATTAGGGGGATGCTGTACTTTCAGGGTATGCTGTCCTTTAAATGAGATGTTAAACTGAGATCCTTCGTCCATCTCTGGTGATATCCAGGTGGAAGTAAAGAAACCCAGGGCATTTCTTTGCAAGAGTGGGGAAACGTTTTATTAATTCAAAACAGCACAAAGAAAGTTACAGAAAATATTCTACATAACTATTTATTTTATTTTATTTATTTATTTAGTTTTTGTTGACCGGTAAGTGCACTAGACAAACCTGCCTATTTTCAGGCACGACCCGGGAGGGGGGACAGATGAATGCCAACTGACCTTGAACCAGATTAAGCAGATTAAACTAATGCAGAAACAAAGAGAAACAAGCATTTGTTAATGGCGAACATTTGCTGCACTGGAAGATGTCTGCCCCTGCACCTTGCATATGGCCTTGAGGTACTCGAATGTATGTATCATGTTTCCCCGCTCCCTCCTGTCCTCCAATGAATACATATTGAGGTCCTTTAATCTGTCCTGATGCATTCTGTTTTACAAGCCATGTGCCATATTGGTTGCCTTTCTGTGGACTGGCTCCACCCTGTCAATGTCCGTATGAAGAGTTGTGGCCTCCAGAACTGCACACAGTACTGTAGGATAGGGCTCACTAGTGCATTATGCAATGACATCACCACCTCACACCTTTGGGTTAATGATACCTTTGCTAATGTATCCAAGCATGCCACTGGGCCTCCTTGCAACATTTGTGCTCTGTTTTTGACATATAAGGTCATCAGAACTGATAGCTCCTTCCTTTCTTTCCTTGGTGATCATCACCACCTCACACCCATCCAGTAACTCTCCCCAGGTTTCCCTCTTCCCAGGTGCATTATTTGTATTTATTTGCATTGAACCTCAGTTGGCACTCCTCAGACCATTTTTCAAGGCTCTCCATGTGCCTGCTCATTTTCTCCACCCCTTCTGGAGTATTCACTCTGTTACAGATGTTGGTGTCATCTACAAACAGGCATACAGACCTTTCCTTCTTGCCCATCCTCAGTGTCTGTAATGAAGACATTGAATAGGACTGGTCCCAGGACTGATCCCTGAGGTACCCCGCTGGACATCACCCCCTCTCTGGATTGGATGCCATTACCACTATCTTTTGCCTCCTGTCCATCAACCAGTTTCTAACCCAGTGTATCAGCTTGTGCCCTGTGGCCAGACTACCCATCTTGTTATATCAGCCTTCTATGTTGGTCGGCATTGAAGGCTTTCCTGAAATCAAGGTAGATGATGTCCACTGCCATCCCTGATTTACTTCCTTACTGAGGCACTAGTGTTTCAAACCCTAATGCCAACCCCAACCCACACCCTGTGGGGACTGACAGGCATTGGGGGTGTGCCTTTGGATCGTCAGCCATAATGCTCATGCCATTCCACCTCACTGCACACTGCAGACCCCGACAGGCATCATGGTGTGCCTTGTGGTCTTCAGCCCTTACGCTCACCCCATTCCATAAGGAAATAAGCAGAGACCATCCACCTTCTTCTACTTAGCTGATGTCTCTTCACCTCCCCCTTGCTCCAATCCCTCCTTCCTCTATTTCTCCTCTCCCCACAGCCACCATTTGTCATTTCTTATCCTCCGGTGTATCTTCTATTGAACCTGTTTGGATTCCTGACTGCTCTCTATTCCACCCACCACTGCTTTTTAGCCTAGAGGGATCCACATTTATTATTTCCTGTATACATTGAGACTTATTTGTATCTTTCCTTTATTGCTGCCATTTGTATTCAAATGTACTATTGTAACCTTTTGCATTGTGTTATAACTGCTCTTCTGCTACATGCTGTTGTTTAGATTCTACTCTGTGCCACTGTACATGGCCTGGATCATGCCTAAAAATGGTCCCTGGGATCAGTGCGCCTACCCAGTTACCAAAAGACATAAATAAATAAATAAATAAATAAATAAATAAATAAATAAATAAATAAATGGGCACTATTGGAGAATGGGGTGAATGTTAGGGCCAAAGACCCCAAGGCATCCTCGATGCCTGTCACTGGCTGCAGGATGGGGATGGGATGGAATGGTGTGAGAATTATGACCAACGACCCCAAGTCACTCCCCGACGCCTGTCAGTCTCTCACAGGGTGGTGGGGGAGGGTGTTACAGTTGGAATCCCTAATGCCCTGGGTGTTTCTTGGTATTTTCACGCCAGATTTTCAGCATGGGCTTTTTGGACCCTCTCTCATGAACTGTGGCACTATCATTTTGTTACTCAATTACGAAAGGTGGTTTCATGCTACAACTGCGCCATTTGGTGCCACAGGTGTGAAAACACATTTTGGGCAGGATGTGAAAAATGATAGCTATACTGTTCTTGAGGAGGTGTGAAAAAATGCCAATGTTGAAAATCAGGAGTGAAAATATGAAACATTGGCAAAGTTACAAGCGTGCGTAGAAACCATATAACGCATGGCGTAACACAATCATTTTTTGGAATTTATTCACCAGATTTTCAACATGAGCTTTTTGGGATCCCACTTCATGAACAGTGTCACTATCATTTCAGTACTCCATCCCAAAAGTTGACTTCGCACAGTGACTAGTGGAAGTTTGGGTAGAGGAGTTCCAGTGGACATGGTAATGCTTGACTTTAAAAAAGGTTTTGATAAGGTCCCTCACAACTTACTCTTAAAGAAAATGATAACACTAGGCTAAACCCCTTTATTATTAAATGGATATCTTCATGACTGGCTAATAGAACCCAACAAGTTAGAGTGGCAGACAAATTGTCAGATGAAATTAAGGTTACTAGCGGAGTTCCTCAGGGCTCAGTTTTGGGACCCGTTCTGTTTGGGATATTTATTAGAGACACAAATGATGACCTAAATTGTAAACTAGTCAGATTTGCAGATGATACAAAAATCTCTTCTGAGGTTGATACACAACTAAAGATTGATTTCTTTAAACAAGATCTAACGAAGCAAGGAAATTGGGGAAAAAAAACAAACTGGAGTATAATACTGATAAATGTATGGTTATTTATTTTGGAATAAAACATCCATATATAGCTTATAGTATTAGCCAATGTCATATAAAAGCAGTAGAATCTGATCGTGATCTGGGAATTATTATCAATAAAAACTTCTCTAATGCAGCTCAATGTAGACGGGTTTCCCGTAGAGCTAATTGTACCTTAATATCGATTACAAAAGCATTTGTCAATAGAAGTCAAGCCTGTATTCTACTGTTATACAAAATGTATATAAGACCGCATGTGGATTTCGCTGCAGCATTTTGGTCTCCATATCTAAATAAGGACATACAAATCATAGAATCGGTACAAAGAGAGGCTACAAAATTGATATCACCCTTATGTAAGCTGGCCTACCCTGATAGATTGAGGTTTAAACTATGATCTAAGGACCCAGAGATTAAGGATCTGTTAATGTTTTATTATCTTAAATGAGCCCTATTTTACCAAGGAATGTGGATTGAATGGTGGCAAAATCTGAGGGCTTGAGATGTCATAATAGACAACTTATAGTTCCTAAATTTAGAACCAATAGAAGTAAAACTATTTCACAGTTAGAACAAGTAGGTACGAACTCACTACCCTCAGATCTGTTTGACAAAAATCATTTGATGCCTTCAAACATGCCCTGGATGACTACATCCTTAACCATGGAATTTAAAACACCCCGAGGTGTGGGAGGGTGGTCTCGATGGGCTAATGCCTTCTTCCACCTTTGGAAACCTGAGTAATACTGAGTAATTCTGTGCCGCAGGTACAAAAACATGTTTCAGGCAGGATGTGAAAAATGACAGCTATACTGTTCATAAGGAGGTTTGAAAAAAATGGCAATGTTGAAAATCTGGAGTGAAAGTATTAAAAATTGGTGAAGTTATGAGCATGCATAGAAACTGCGCGGCGCACACTCATAATGTAGTCATTTTTTGGAATTTTTTCACCAAATTTGCAACATGGGCTTTTTGGGACCCCTCCTCATGAACAGTGGCACTGTTGTTTCATTAAATCGGTCCCAAAAGATGCTTTCATGCAGCAACTGCGAAATCACTTTTCGGGACCAAGAAATAAAATGACAGTGCCAGTGTTCATGAGGTGGGGCCAGAATTCCTAAAATTGGCTGAGATATCAACCTAAGTTGAACCCCCCCCCACTGAGTCCCATTATAAGGCTTACCGAAATTTCTCAGTTTGTAAGTCACCTTTGAAGAGTGCAGACATGTTCCCAGTCCAGAGAAGATGGCAGCACAGGACCTCCAGAGGTAAATATGGGATAAGGGGAGGTGGGATACGCAGAGGTGGTGGGGATGGAGAGGGGGGGCCTGGGGAGATGACGATGGACCGTTTTCTTTTTTTAAGGGAAAAAAAATAAATTGGGGACAGTTTTCTTTATTTTACAGGGCAAAAAAAATAATATAGGCACATTGGGGGTGGCCTCCCAGTGTGCCACATTAGTTGAGGGGGTGGGGAAACATACGGACATGAAGATTGGGCACCCTGATGTCGGCAAAATATCTATTCCGACTGGGGCGCGTGGGGAGACAACTGACACCAGGAGTGGGCATTCTAGTGTCAGAAACATAAAAAAAATATATTATTTCAGCACACTGGAGTGGGCCCCAGTGTGCCACATTAATATGGGGGGGGGTATGTGCCAATATGGGATTGGGCACCCGATATGGGCTGTAATAAAAGCACATGGTGGCTAATCTTGAGGGAGGGGCAGAAGCCAGCACCGGGAGAGGTGCACCGCCACAGTTGAAGCTTGGGGAGGATTTAGAGGGACAGGGACAGAGACAGAGAATACAGGGAGCAATCAGTGTCATGCGCATTAGTGTGCACTCTAATGCGTAATGGCAGGAGTTTGGGCTACAAATGAAGCACTTCCATTGAGCGTTCATTTGTTTCTAGTCCATGGCAGAGCTGAACTGATACAGTAGTCTAAGATGTATGGTCACAGAATTTTTACCTTTCGCCATAATTCAGATATACAGTATAGAAGGAAATTCCATCCATAAATTTCCCAACCAAGATGTGGTAAACATGGAACAAGATGGGAATTTTTTATTTGCATAAAACAGAAACTATTTACAGAAACAAAACATCAAAAGCAAATACATACAGAAACAAACCAAACTTTTACAGTAACAAAATCAAAGTGGCAATTACAGAAGCAGAGTAAATTGTTCTGTTCAAATAAGCGAATCATGGTCACCAAATCACATACACACACAAAGAAGAAAACCAAAATCTTGGCCTAGAGCCTAGACAAAGAATGTCAGCAGAAAAATGCTTCTATAAGGCAGCCACTTGGGGTACATTAAAGATCTTTATTTATTTATTTGCACATCGGTTTACATCCTTTGAGCCAGATGCTCATTTCCAAAGGTACCTCGTCACATTGAGGACAGACAAAACAGATTTAGGTTACAGCATAAAAGCCAACTGACTTAAAATTACACTGCATGTTTCCATCTTTCTGAAAACAATACATGAAGCATTTTCATAAACACATGGACAAGAGTAAGGGATTTTCCCAGGTGTCCTGGCTCACATTCCTCTTCCTATAAAACTGGTTTGGGCAATTACTGACCACAGCTGTGTGGAGTATTTTCATGTGAAATGGCTTCACTACACATTACAGTCATTTCACTACCAGTCTCCCTTCACGGTAACAGGTGAGGCCACTGCCTCCTTTTAAGGGCAACCTGGAAGCACTGGGAAGGTTAAGTGACTTGCTCAGTGTCACAAAGTATGCAAGTGGAAGTTGTGGGAATCAAACCCAGGCCTGCTAAATACACCAAGCTCATTCATAGCTTGTTGCTCTAGCCTCTAGGCTATCTCCTGGATCGTTCCTGAAAATAGGCATAAAACTTGTCTAGTGTACTTACCCAGTATACAAAAACTAAATAAATAATACTGTCAGCCCAGCCTAGTTAAAGGGGAACAGTCAGCACTAAGATCCCCTGGTCCTTATTTGCATTTTGCCTAGAAAAAAATATATATTTTACTTACTGTTTAATGCAGTATAGTAGATTGTTTCAGACTGATTCTGCTGATTTGCAAAATGACATTTTCTGTAACTACAAATCCTAGAATCCCTGCAGTTGACATCAGATGAGGTGGCAGCAGTAGGAGATTCAGTAGCCTTCAGTGCATACTAGAGTTCTTCTAAGCTCTAGGGCCGATATTCAAACATTTGCACAGGGGCAAACAGGTCTTTGCTCATGCAAAACTAGGGTTTACACTGGCTCCCCATATCCAAAAAGGTTGTTGCACAGGCAAAGAGGGTTAGCACCCACACAAAACATAATGTATATGATGGGCAGGGGAGGGGTGTGGCCAAATAGCCATGCGACCCATATTCAGCAGCTTTAACGCTCACAAAAGGGTTTAGTATGATCCTTTTGTGCAGCCCAAATATTGCTGAACAAAACCCCAACTTACTCCAGGGTACCCTAGCAGCTACCGGAGGTACTGCAGCCACCTAGCTGGTCGGCTGCTGAAGGAACACATCTACCCTCCGTGGTCCCTGGCACCCCCCCCCCCACCGATCACCAGCCCACCCTGTAGTCTAACAAAATCCCTGGTGCTAGTGGACCTCCTCTGATCACCAACCCATCCTGTAGTTTAACATAATCCCAGGTGCTAATGGTCCCCCAATCACCAGTCCATACTGTATTATAACGCAATCCTCAATTGTTAGCCCATAGTACAACGGAATATCCTCCCTGGTGTCTAGTGGTCCTCCAGGCACCACCATGGTACCACTGCCCGAATGCCATAATCCCTGGCATCTAGCACCATGCCTACCACTGCACCAAACACCTCCCTCAGTTAACTTACATTCTCCTCGGTGCCACATGTATACGGTGACAGGCACAGCCTCCTAACACCTCCTCGGCCAGATGCTGTATGTCCAGGCAGGGTGCACCTCTTATTTATAGGACAGGGTGATGTGCTCTGTCCTATAAATAAGAGGTGTGCTTACTGCCTGGACATACAGCAGCCTGCCGAGGAGGTGTGAGGCGGGCTGTGCAGGTCACCTTATACACCCATGGCACCAAGGGGAATGGTAGGGTGATGGGAGGGTGTTCGCTGCCGTGGTGGGGGGGACACTAGGTGCCAGGAATTATGGCATTGTGGACAGTGGTATCATGGATTGGTGCCCAAGGGGGACCACTGGATGCCAGGGAGGGTATTCCATTGTACTATGGGCTGGCTATCGGAGGGAGGAAGGGGGGACCACTAGTACCAGGTTTTTTATATAAGACAGGATGGGCTGGCAATTGGGGTGGGGACCACTAGCACCAGGGATCCTGTTAACCTGCAGGATGTGCTGACAGTTGGAGGAGGGACTACTAGCACCAGGGATTAAGTAACCTATGTAGACGGGGTATCTGGTCAAAACCCCAGCCGCACATACAAGTGGACAAAAACTGCATGGGCATAAGCACGTGTGCAGTCTTGGAGTTTGTTTAAATAATCTAGTACTGTTTTGGACCACACTAGATTAAACGGACCACACAGCATGATTTTTGACTATGCCGTGTTTTGTCATGGGATTTTGACATGGTGTCCAGGACAGGCTAGCTATCGGAGGGGTAGGACCACTGGCACCAGGGATTTTCTTAAACTACAGGATGGGTTGGCAATCGGAGAGGGTGGGACTACTAGCATCAGGGATTGTGTTAAACTACAGGACAGGCTGGTGATCAGAGGGGGGAACCACTAGCACTAGGGATTTTATTAAACTGCAGGATGGACTGGCGATCAGAGGGGAGGGAGGAACATTAGCACCAGGGATTGTGTTACAATACAGTACAAGCTGGTGATCAGGGTGGGGGGCACTACCACCAGGGATAATCTACACAGCTCTAGGACCTGGCAATGGTGGAGGGCAGCGCCACACTAACCTGCTTCACTACTCATGCAAATGAACCCATAATTGGCATGCAAATAGCCCCATAGCGCATTGCACGGCCAATGGGCTCATTTGCATGGGCTCTTTGAATATTGCAGATAGCGTTCCAGCGCTATCCATTCTGTCGCCATACTTCGGGATCCATGTTGGGGCAGTACAACTTGACATAGCACTGTGCTGACACGGCCCTATATTCATTTGAATAGCACTGGTGCATCGTTCATCTGAATATAGAATCTCCGGGATCCTGGGCAATCGTAAGGCACAGTGCAAAGTTTTGCACTCTGCTTTGTGCTATTTCGAATAGTGGGCCCCTGATCTTTTGTTTGCTGAGCCCACTATCCTCCCTGGGCTAAGTATAGTACCAGAAGACTGTACTTAGTCTTGGGAGAACAATGGAACTAGCAAACATCTGACTGGAGTTTATAAAAGCTCTAACATGTACTGCAGGCTGTTGAGTCTCCCAGTGCTGCAGCCCTTCTCTGATGTCAGCTGCATAGAATTCTAGGATTTCTGGTTGCAGCATTTGTCAGCTTTGAAGTGAGCAGAATCAGCCTGAAACAATCTACCATACTGCAGTAAACAGTAAGAAATACAAATGTTTTTGCATATAATGTGCAAATTGGGGCTAGTCCACACTTGGGTGTTGGGGTTTTAGTACTGATTATTACCCTCTAAAGCCAGTCTGTTTAGGTTGGGGTGAGGTGCATCGGTAGCACAGTGGGAAAAGTGGTCCTCAGGCTGACAGCACAGAGAATGAGAGTTGAGAATGCGTCACTAGTACTAGTAGATGTGTCTACAATTTTCCAGGATTTTCTATTGGCTTTTCTCCTCACAGCCCACTCTTCCTGACGTTTAATGTCTCAGAGCAGCAGTGCTGTTCAGTCATTTTCTTGGCAAATGCTATTATTTGGAAGCAGAGAAGAGACGGCTGTAATAGCAGAGCCTCTGGCAGCGAACGTGCCTGTTCTGGGAAGTAAAGTGGGCTGTACAGGAACCCAGAGAACAAAAGCAGGAGAGGCACAGCAACAGGTAACGATTTACCACACAAGGAAGGGATTCACCTTGACAGAAGCATCAGGATACTGAGTAAAGAAATCCAACCAGCACCAAGAAAGGAAAAATATTCATTTTAAACACTTCAAGGAATGTATGGCAGTGTTTCTAGGGAGTTGTTGCAAAAAAGTTTTGTTTAGGTTAAGAAGTGTTCGTAGTTTGTCAGCAGTGCAATTAGAATACATTTTTTTTACATAGTGTCTCTTCCATTCATGTAGAATCTCAAATTACTTTTCACAGTTAATGCTGTCTTAGGGTATGTCATCAGTGAGTGAATGTTGTTTCTTTGAGGCAGTAAAATGTAATCAATTTTTTTTGCATCTATTTCTGTAGTTTGAAGGAGGTATTTCTCTTAAGTGTGTCCTCCTGAGTGGTGTTTCAGCCCAGCTCCTCTGACAGCCAGGTCTTGGGACAGTCAACATGTTACTGGGTGTATCTGTCTCGCAGTAGCTGATACTTGCAATGACTTTGGCACTTGGTTGGAGTATGAAGGTAAGTGACTAGGAAGTTCAGTGGTGGTGGTGGTGGGGACTGAGGGGAACACAGTTCCAGAATTAAATTAAAACTCTGACTCGATTCCAGGGGCAAAATGAGGAAGAATCACTCCTCTGTAAAATGTACTCTCTTAAAAGTATACTTACTAGCTAAATAAAGTGTAAAAATGCAACCTAGAATGAGGAACATATCTACAAACCCTTGCAAGGTATGTTCAATCCTACATCAAATATGGTGGGTATCCCAGTGATATTTTTTCCATTTCCAAGGAGGAAGTTCTAGCGGGGCCCTGTTTGTGGTTGCCGAAGATGAATGTTTTGTACAGAGGTATACATGCAGACAGATCCCCTCCCCCGCACACATGCACATTCTTAAAGGAGAACTGCACTGAATCTGAAAATCTTTTTTTTCCTGTAGAGGCTGTTTTTTTGTTTTTTTAAATACTGGCTCCAATTTTGTTATTTTCCCACCTTAACTGGCTTTGTAGTGAACTCAAGGGGTCACGCTATTCTGATTTATGCACTACTGGTAAGTACTGTACCATTTTAGAACTGTATGATGTGGTTTCTTTCAAACATGGAGTTCTATACTGGAACACGGATACAATGTGACAGCTTTAGAGCCTGAGCCACATAGTCCCACGGGGGTGCTTAAACAGAAAAGGTAATTATTTTTAAGATGTTCCCATTTTCAGAAATTATATTCACACTCCTTGACGATCCATATGTAGCTGTACCTGAATTAAAAGTTATGCGAAAAACATCATTGCACACTGTGCTGGTTTTATGGGCTGTATTCTGTTACAGTTCTCTTCAAGGAAACCAGTAATTTGGGGTCATAACAGTGTCCTGGATCCTGATCCAGTCTATACCAGGGTATCCCAGGGCACGGCCCTGGTAAAAGAATGCCGTGCTCCAGCTGACACCCCATGTGGTGCAACGCTATCCCCATAGTAACAATATGTACACTTTGTATAGGTGCCCTGGCTGCCAGCTGTTGTGCTCCCCCTGTGCCCTGATAACCAACAGAGGCTGGAGCTACCACTAGTCCTGGTCAGGACCACCAATTACAGCCGCAAGCCCTCCACAACAACATGCTGCACAGGAAGGAGAGAAAGACTCTCTTTTGTTATTAAAATGTTTTTTTTTTTTTGCTGTCACACAAAGGATATTCTCTTGCTAGAGACTTGGAACATGCAGGATAAAATTTGGGGGAGGGGGGCCCATTTATTGTGACTCCCCTCAGAATGTATTTCTCAAACACATTTTAAAGTTTTCCAAAATTGAGGGTTGGGTGGGGGGCTAGCACCCTGAGCCCTTCTCCCCAATGTGCACCTATGAGACTGCTATATCCCATAATGCTGTTCTGTTGTGGAGCAGGAATCCACCCAGGACTGGCCTCGCCCTGAACCAGCTCTAGCTCCTAGTCCAGCCAATGTCCATCTGAGGAGCTCTGTGGCAGTGAATGGGGGCAGCTGTGATACATCAGTGTTGCCCTCTAGCTGCAGCCTCAAAGAGCAACACTGGGAGGGGGCAGAGAAACATAGACCAGCTATGCACAAATCACATGTATGGTGACCTTATGTGCTGAGCAGACCTAGGAGATCAACGACGACGATGACATGGACTATATTGTAAAATGGGTAAGAAAACCCTGAACCTGTAATTGGCCAGATGTGATCACATGATCATGCATTATTCTAGCACAAGAGCACAGGTCAGCAATAGTTAACTTTCTAAACCTCATTATTCAGTTTTTAAAATAAAAATCAAAGGAGCCATTTTATAATCACAGTAGGCACTTCAAGGTGCTTGTAATTGTGGGATAATAGCACTTTTTGGGTGTGTAAGGCCCTCAGCATTGCCTCGTGCCTTACTTCCCAAGGTGTGTGGTTATACCACAATTACATACTCTCTGTTATGCCTTATTTCTTAACCAGGTCTAGGAGCTTAAGGACATGAATGACATCATACATTTCTAAACTGGGTTTCAGTTCCAGCAGCATGCAAATCAGAAACACTTGCTGAACATGCTAACAGGCCAACTAAAGAAAATAACAATATGGGAACCAATATACAACAGTGCATCTACAGAAAAGATAGGCTTTCAGAGCTCTGTCTAGGTATGTAGAGACTCACAGATATACTGATGTACTGACACACACACACACACACACACACACACACACACACACACACACACACACAGTACATAAAGGATATGAAATGGATATTCTTTAAATAACTTATTTTGCCTGATGAGTTGTGTTTCACCTTTGTAACCTCCCAAGTGGTGCAGCAAAGTGAAGCTACAGAGGGCAAACCCAATGAGTCAGGATAAACCAGTTATTTAGACCAGTCTCAGCTGCATGTTCAGTTTATGCAATGCGAGGCTGGTTAGCCGAGAATAAATTGGAACAGTGAGGCTAAATCATGGAACTGGAAGGATAAATCCTTTGTTCTCATTTTAGATTACACAGCTGTGTGAATAAAACATTTATTTGTCTTTCAAAATCACACTCACTGGATTAACACAAACACACACACGTATGTATATAACTTTTTCTAATTTATGACTGTATACTTTCTGTAACAAATGGCCTGCCTTATGGCTCGGGCCATGCCTGAAAATGGGAAAAGTCTTGGCCCAGTGCACTAATCTGTTTACCAGATAATTAAAGGAAAGAACACTAAATGGCTGGCATAGAGTGATTTTTACCTCCTCCACAATTTGCTTTGTAAATCAGAGGTATGTAGCTGAGTGGTTTAAGTAATGTTTTCCACTGATGACTAGAAACATAACGCTTCTGTCCCCACCGCCCTCTTGTCTGCTGCTGTAATGTTAATGTTTTCCAAATGGGAAGTCCTAGCAGAGTTATTGGCAGGCCAGTGTCTGCCTGAACCAGCTCTGCTCTGCTTCGATATGTTATTACAGAAAAGCTGAAATATTTTCTTTTCCTTAATTTTCTCAAAGCTACTGTACTTATTCTCTCTGTTTTCACAGCCTCCCATTAAGGGATAATTGCCCAGTACTACTACTAACACTGCTGCAGCGTACCAAGGACAACATTGCTCTTTTTTTCCATACTGTGCCTGCATGTGTCGGTGTCCGTAGCAACACTGGCTGGCAATGCCACAGTGCTGTGAGAGATTCTCCACAGCAGTGCCCAACATTTGCTGGACGCCTCAAGTTGTGGCGAAAGACAGCTGTTGGGGCCTGAAACCCCCCTGTTGACAGGGAAACAGATACTTGTGTAACCCCTAGGTGGCACTATCCCAAGGGCTACTACCCCTGCCTGCTTGGCTAGTAGCAGGTTAAGGGGCCTGAGTTCTGAAACAGGTGCCTCCACCCGGTGGTCAGAGTTGGTAATGGTCAAGCTAACCTGGGCACAGCCCTCTGGGACACTGTAACCCCCCTTTTTCCCTTCTAGTGGCCTGAACACTGTACAATAATCATTTCACAATACCCCTGGTACACCACGCAAGTGCCCACACTGTTTGCACTTATCACCAGGGCTGGTTCCTCTGGCATGACCCTGGAGACCCCCTGTAAAACAAGGTTATGCACAGCAAATAGTAACAGTACAGTACTTTGAGCACAAACTGGAACCACAGTCAGATTACATGCAGAAAAACTTAGATCTGATTTATTCAGGGGACTTGAACAAGGAAGGGGCAAAATCAAGTTAATTAGCTTAAAGGTTATATCAATCAAGCAGTTATGCATGCACTTTGAGTCCCCCCACACAGCCCACCTCTGGGTACCCAGGTGGAGAAGAGATGGGCTAGCCAGGACCGTTGCCCAGGGTTGCAGCTGGTTGGGGCCCTGTGATGGAAAACACAACATGCACAGTACACAATATTTGTAATCCGGAGCCAGAGGGCTCAGTTCATAAAGGAAATGAAACAAGACAATCAGGTGACACACTCAGATTAAGCTGTTGTTGCAGGGAGCTACCCTGGTATTTACTCATGATACCCAAGACTGGACACAGGCTGGACGAAAATCGAGACTGCAGGTGGTTGATCTGGAATGTCAGGAGAAGCAGGGCCCACACAAGTTGCAGAGGCATCATTCCTGTTCAAGTGTGGAGCCAGGAGCTGGTCCCCAGGCAGGTCTCTTGCCAATGGCTTCTCTGTGCAGTGGGTAGTCTGGCTTGGCCAGTCTGGCAAGGCCCAGACCGCATGGAGGCAAATTCCGGTGCAGTCTGTTTTGGGCTGGATACAGCTTCCAGCAAGCAGAACACAGTTCACACAGTGGGGAACTAACTCACAACCCACTAGCAGCTCATAGCACATTTACATGTATGGAAATTCTACTGTACCAGGCAAAGCGTCCCCCGATCACAATCGCAAAGTTTCTGCACACACCGGGAGCTTAGGGGAAGCTGGAACTCCTGACATTCAGCAAAATCTTCAGTCTTCTTCAGGTTGAGCCTTGCCCACTTTAGTAGCTTACTTTAGTCACACAAACTTGGATTTAGTCCAAAATAATTCTCTTCTCTCCCTCTCAGGAGCAGCAGGCAGACATACAGGCCAAATACTCAGCCTTTTCCCAGTTCTCCCATGCGAATCCACTCAGGATTGCTGCTCAGAATTACTTCAGCTCCTTCTTCTTGAGCTTCCAGCTCAGAACTAACTCAAAACCGCAAGCAGCCCAGGACTTCCCCAAGATTCAAAATATTTGATTGGCTGATTTGGCTGTCCCCCTTCAGTTGCAAAAAAGGCGCAAAAAGTTCAAACTACAGTTCCTACAGATTTTGAATTCAGACAGCTCCTGTAGTCTGGCTACATTTTAGGTCCCACCTGTACTGTTTGGTCCAATTTGCAGTCCAGGACCAAGATAGTGGAGACAAACAAAACAGTCCTTGTTACAAAAAAAGCAGGTTAGACAAACTACATTATAATTATCACTCTAAATGATTTTCAGTAAATAGTTACATCTTTCAACAGAGCTCTCTCTCAGATTACTTAAGCTGCAATCAGGCAGCTTTTAAAGAGACAATACACAGAGGCTATACAGGCTCTGGTAATCACATTTAAACTGCTAAAAGCATGGGGCGCCAGCCTGGCAGTGAGCATTTAGGCAAGCTCAAGGAAGACTTTTTGGGAACCCCCATTTGTAGGAGGGGTTACACCTGGCATGGACATTGTTACAGATGCTAATGTCCACATCACAAAATCCTCCAACACAGCTGCCAGTAATTGGCACCCTTGTTGGTAGTGCCACCTGACAGGCCACAGACTGACTAGGTATAGAGACTGAACTGTCATCTCATTCACCCAAGGTGGGCTCTGCTTTTTTTTCTAATCCTTTCTTTATCTCCCTATCAGCTGACCTGCCCCCATCTGGATCACTCCCCCCCCCAGTCCCGGTGCCCAGTGTCCCTGGGACTTACTTTCACTCCAGGTGTCCTCTACAGCAGGAACTAATCAGAGGTGACCAGTCACTGCTGTGAGGCCTGCAAGGGACCGGGCTATTGTCTAGCCCTGGTTGGAAAATGTGTCCTCCATTTCCTCCCATGCTGTGACGCAATGTGTACACTGTGCCTCAGCGGAGACACCCCAGTTGTCTGGGCATGGGATCCCTTCCTTGCATACTGTCCTGCTGCATTGCCACATAGACTTCTTTAGGTAGCAGTTGACCAGTGGGACAAGCTAATCTCCTTGCCAGAGGGACAAGAACTGTCCAAGGAATGCTCAGTCCTCCCTCCCCCTTCCAGCCTCTGAGTAACCCACATCTACTCCTGAACCCGGGTCACTAGTGTAGGGAGTGGTACTTCTACTGCTGCATTACTGGTCTGGCGAAGGATAACTCTGCTTGACAGGGTTGAGGAACTTTGGCAGGAGCAGCCTGGGGAAGGGTACACTGATGCCACTCACACTATTACCTGTTTGATCTCCTGTGTCATTACGTGTCCTCGCACCCTCTCCACACCACTGAGAAGGGCCACCTTGTTGTCACCAGAGCAAGGCACAAAACCTCGGAGAACTAGGCCTTTGAGGTGGCAGGCCTGATCCTGTGGAATTCTCAACTGAGGGCAGTGAGGAAGGGGCAAGTTATTTATTTCTAATATTGGAGTTACATGGTATATCAAAGTTGTTCATTATATAGACACCAATGTTATAAAAATGCTCAGTAATGATCCCATGCATACATTTTTGTTTAGGCTCTGCAGTTCCTATTGGGGGGGGGGTAAACAGGGCTGTCCCTTGAGCCCTATTTTGTATATATTCTTAATTAATCTTTTATTATGGATACAACAATCAGAAGGAATAAAATGTCTTTGTGTTACACCAAACTCAACAGAGGTGAAAACAATAGCATATGCAGGAGATACTAGTATAATGATTATAAACGAGTGGTCTGGAATAATTCTTCAAACAATTTTAACCATTTTTTTTCTAAAATTTCAGGTTTTAGTTATCAGAAAAGTTTTGCCACACAGATTGCAGAGATGTGTATAACTGAGAGTTTGACAAATATTGCAGTATAAAAGTTTCTAATAATCCTGTGAAAATACTATATTGGGCATTATGTTTAATTGTCATGAGGAGAGTATGTACTGTTGGATGGAATGTGTTAGATCAGCACAACAGAAATTAATCTGGAAAAAGAGAAATCTCTCTAAAAGAAAGAGTTTTCTTTTTTTTAACAGTTTATTTTATTGTATACTTTCAACAGTCAACATACATACACATCTTTACTCTCACTTACGCTACATACAATTAACATCCTACAACAGTTACCTTAACCCCTCCCCCCATGACAATTATTCCTCTAAGACTGAATCTTTCAGGTGCAGTACTTATTTCACATTTGTCAGCCTACCTTGTGAGGAAAAATCCAAGTAATTTCTCTTGCATGTTTATCTTTTAGACAGTATTAACCAGTATTAGTGAGGGCCCATTGGGTTTCTCTTTCAGACAGTCACTGGATCCAAGGTTAATAATACATGCAGTTTTCCCCATTTCTTCTGATAGCTTTTGCACATGTCGTTGGTACAGGCAATAATCTTTTCTATTTGTAGCATTGCTAGGATCTCGCCATGCCATTCCCATGGGATGGTAGTGTGTCATCCAGCCAATGCCAGAGTATCACCTTTTTGACTGTGGCCACTATTAAGGCAATATGGTATCTCTGGGTAGTAAGCAGCTGCTTATTGTAGTGTCCCACCATACAGATTTCAAGAGAGAAAGCTCTCTCCAAACTAAGCAGTGGGTCTAACTTCACCTTAACCTGCTCCCACAGCGGCTTGGCTTTACCGCAGTCCCATAAAATATGATACAGCATTCTCCTGACCATCCCTCACTTGGTACATAGGTCATCATTTCTTTTGCCCATCTTAAAAAGCTTTTCTGGGGTGTAGTATAGGTTATGTGGTATCTTAAGCTGCATCAGTTGTAATGCTTCTATTTTAATGTATTTATACAGGCCGATCCATATCTTTTCCCAATCTCTTTGTTTACTGTTCGGAAGAAGGGTCTGAACCCAGTATTGACCCTTTTCTGGACCTTCCGGGATACTGTCTATAGACAATTTTGCATATATCTTAGATATTGTGTTGGGACTATTAGCCAATGTCTGAAGGTGTGCTACTGCTTGTGCATGGTGTTCACTCCATGGTTGTGGCCCCATGCGCTGCATTATGGCATGTGACACTTGAAGGTAGTGGTATTCTGTACCTTTTCCATTCCCTGCTTCTGCCAGGAAAACTCTACTGTTTTTTAATTTTCCTTTCCCCACTATGGTGTTAATCATTGGGATGTTCCAGTATCTCCATGGAGCTGTACAAATTCACCTATTACCTATGCAGGTATTAGGATTGTTGAGGACTGGTTGGGTGGAGTCAGTTCTTGATTCCAACTTGAGTTCCCTACATAGCTGGTGATTCACTCTAATGGACGTCATTGTTGGTGTATTTCTAATGGTAAGGGGTATTCTTTTCAATAGGCAGTGGATTAATGTCTGTATGTTTACTCCTTCCCTTTTACATAATTCCTTCTCTGTGTCTAGCCATCCAGTTGTATAGCCTTGGAAGAAAGAGGGGTATCGTTCCCCACACCATCTGAGCTACTTACTGCCATGGGCCACCAAGTAGTAGTGAAGAAAGTTGGGTTTGGGGTAGCTTAAGGCTCCCTTTAGCCTTTGGTCCTGTTAGTTTTGCATAAAATCACCTGGCAGCTTTCCTGGCCCATATAAATTGTGTAATTATGGAATACAACCTCTTGCACCAGCCGCAGGGTAGTGCCATACTGAGCATGGATAGGGGGTATAGTATTCTGGGGAGGATATTCATTTTAATGGTACTTACTCTGCCCATGAATGACAGAGGGAGTTCTGTTCACCTCTCTAGATATAATCTTATTACATCTACAAGGTTGTCCAAATTTCTCTTTTTCATGCTGTTTCTGTCCCTAGTAATATCAGTTCCCAGGTATCGTAATATATTAGGGGACCATTGCAACCCCACTCTCTTTACCTCTGCCTTATGTGTGCCTGAGTTTAGGGGCATGACTACTGTTTTAGAAACATTGAGTTTGTAGGCAGAAATGGTCCCAAATTCCTCTATCAGTCGTAATGGTTTCATCAGGAATTTTCTTGGTTCCCCAACATGCAGTAAGATGTCATCCGCATAAAGGGATATCTTATATTGTTCTTCCCCTATCCTAATGCCCTGTATGTGTGGGGATTGGTTAAGTTTATGCACTAGTGGCTCCAGGAACAGGTTGAACAGCAGTGGCAGCAAGGGCAGCCCTGTCTGGTGCCCAGCTGAAGTTGTAGGCCTTGGGAAAGGACTCCATTGCATAGTATTCTAGCCGAGGGACCAGTGTAGAGTATTCCTATCCAGGTTCTAAATTCTTCTGGGAGGTTGTACTGCTCAAGGACCAAGAATAAATATTTCCATGAGACTCTGTCAAAGGCTTTCTTTTCATCTAGAAAGACCAGGACCACCGGGGTCTCTGGCCCTCCAGATGCGGAGATCAGGTGTTCAGTTTCCTAATGTGGTAAGTGGAGTTCCTTCCCTGCATGAAGCCTACCTGATCATTGCCAGTTAGGCCCTCCTACACTTTACTCAGCCTTGTTGCTAACATTTTTGTTGGGATTTTAACCCTTAGGCTGCTGGAAGACTTAGAACGCATAGGTTTTTAGGATAAGATATTATGTCGGCGGCAGCCTAAGTATCCAGGTTAATAATGGAGATTGATTTATAATTAGCCACTAACTGGGGGTCCCTATCCAGTTTAGGTATTAAGGTTCTCATGGCTTGTGTCATGGAGAGGTCCATGAGTCCCTTCTTGTGCATATGTGAATAAACTTTGGCCAAGTATGGGCTCAAGACTTTACCAAAAACTTTATAGAAATTAGAGGTATATCCATCGAGGCCCAGGGCTTGTCAGATATTAATTGCTTAATTGGCATTTGGATTTCTACGGGCTTTATTACTCTTTTAAAAGTCTGCTGCTGATCCTTACTTATTTGTGGTAGTGCAACACCCTCCATAAATCACTCAAACCTATTTTCCAAATCTGGAGCTTCCTCTGCTGTGTACAGTTGCTGGTAAAACTCTTTGAATGCTTGAGCAATCTCTCTTACCCCTGTTAGTGGTCCTTCCCCATTCTGTTTCTTTATTCCCACAACTGGGCGCAAGGCTTCCTGTTTTTTCAGCCTAAGCACCATCAACCTCCCTGCTCTGTCACCCTGCTCTAGATATTTAGCCCTGGTTCTGTATATTGCTCTTTCAGCTTTATGTCATATGAGGTCATGGTATTTATCCCTCAGTGTGTTAAGAGCTATTCTGTCGGTTTCTAAGGTATGGGGATTTAGTCTTTTCTCAATGTTTCGTATCTCGGTAAGGGTGTTCTGCAGGTCTTTTTCACTTTCCTTTTCCTTTTTAGTTGCTATCCTCAGTAGTTCTCCTCTGACATGGCATTTAACTGCACCCCATCCCACATCCAGGTTCTCCACTGATGCAATATTTTGCCTAAGGGACTCCTCTAGAACATTTTTGAGTTTATCTTGGACATCTTTATCTTTTAATAACCTATTATTTAGGCACCATATTCTATCCTGATCTGTTGTTGAAGCAATCTGGTGTCTCATGATCACCAGATTATGATCTGATATCACTCGGGCCTCAATTTCACACCCATTCAACCCCTGTGACCAGTCTCCTGACCCCAGGAAGCAGTAAATTCTTGACTCCAATCCGTGTGCCTATGATTTGAATGTGAACTCTCTATCCTGCGGGCGCAATACCCTCCACAGGTCATGAAGCCCCAAATGATTCATGAGGTCTCGAACTCCTCTTTGTGCTGGGGTAAGGCCCCATCTCAAACCATCCATTCTATATATGTCTGTTGACATGGTTAGATTTCAGTCCTCCCTATTAACATTAGAGGCCCCATTAGTTGTGCCAGGGCTCCTAGCAGATCTGCAAAAAATTTCAGAGAGTCCAAGTTAAGGCCATACACATTACCCAGTACCAGTCTTGTGTTATATAGCAGTCCCTGCAGGAAGATAAACCTGCCCTCTGGGTCCCTGATTTCTCTTTCCAGCATGAATTTGCCAGTTTTAGAGAACAGGATCAATACCCCTTTTTTATTCGTACCTCTTCCAGCTCCAAACACTTGTCCCACCCATTGTCTACGAAAGAGGTTTACTCTTTGCTCTGGCAGGTGCGTCTCCTGCAGGAATGCTATCCCCACCCCCAAGTGCTTCAGGTGACATATCTTTTAGGTGCACTGTGGGCCCGTTTAATGTTCCAGGTAGTTTATTTAATTTCTACAGCCATAATTCATTGCAGTTTTCTTGTGGTCTGACTTGGGCATCTCAAAGTCAATATTAAACCAAGCTCACCTGCCATTCTTATCAAGTCTCTTAAGTGTGATCCGATCCCTTTTCCCCTCCACCCCCCTCACATTTTATCACAAACAAAATCACACATATTACACCATTAAAACACATTTAACAATTTTAGAACTTGTTTTTGTCAATCCAAAGTTTGGGTTATTCACCCACTACCTTAAGCAAGTATTAACACACTAATCATATATGTGCCTTTGGGTACAGCTGAGCTCCCTGTGTCCTGGGTAAGTAAGGGTCTTTTCACCTCCCTCTTGTGGCACCTTTGGCCCTCACCCGAGTCCCCACTCTGTCCAGGTGTTGTTGTTGCGCCCCAGCTAGAAAGAGTTTTCTTAATAAAGACTTTGCTGTTGCCGTGTTTTTTTATATATAAGCTATATTTTTCCACCTCCAGTTGAACTGGCGACAAGAATTTATAGTATTTTGGGGGGGGGATTCTGGGTGTCTAGACTGAATCCTATTAAGAGAGCATATACTTATCATTCAGTTGTGTTTTGGCAGTATGTATGATAAACCCACTTGTATTTTTTATCAGCATGTTCCTATCATATAATTTAAAGTCAGCTTTAAATAATTAAGGAAAACAATGGGTCCCTATGGTTGAGGAATGGCTGGTGCCTATAATAACAGAGTGGAGCAAAGGAAAGTTTTCATGTACTTAGAAAAATTATAAATACCTAATTCCATGATATTTCAAAACTACTTTGTATAAACTACAAAACTGGAAAATTCAGACAGAGGATATAAAAAATAATAACAGGATAAGTTTAGCTTACTCCACTAAGCTTGGTCCTTTCAAGGTCTCCCTCAGAAGCCATCTGATAAGTACTCACTGCTGCAACTGCACATAATCCCCCACCTGCCCCTTACCCTCACCCCTAGGCTGGGTTTGCCCTGTCTATTTTTGCTATACATGCCTGGGGTCTCAGGCAACATCTGCTGACTAATGTAATAAAATATCTCTGGTTACTACCTGATGTGGTACTCATGTACTTGTATTATGACTACTGTGACCTACCTATTACCAAGCTAGTACTACCATTGAATTCCTTTAACACTGGCTGCTTTTTTAATCTAAGCATTATGTACTGTACTGTTTTGTTTGCTGTGATGTATTGCTGTCTCAACGAGGTGCCTTTGTAAATGAGTTTTTGACTCAAAGGTCTGTAAACTGATGATCTAATAAATAAATAAAATAAATAATATAGATCCATAATAGAGAGAAATTCCCTCCCCTATAGTATTATCTTATTGTCTGAGTAATAAAATTACAGAGGCTTTGGAATTAGTGAATAATAAGAGAATGCTGAGGCACGTGTGGGACATCATATGGTTACGTTTATATGGTCAATTATTAGTTAAGAATAATCTGACACATAAGGCACTGTAGGAAAGGGAATGTCTGAGAAGTGGTTGTCAAGGATGTCTTTTGACTCCTAAGCATGTCTTATCAGAGTGTCCCTAAAGCAAATCGTTGTGGCTAACAATAAGTAGGCCATGAAATAATCCTTTGTTTTATAATGTGACATATCCAAATGTGGCTCTAGGTATCTTTTCATCTGAATGGGCCAGGTGTAATGGCAGCACGTTGCAAGTGTTTTTGCAGTATGTAAATATTACATGTGGCAATCAAGACGTGCTTTAACATTGTAACAAAAATATATACAGTACCTCCCCAGGTTACAGTAAGCATGAGCTCAACATGTTTTAAGAGACTATAATAACTGGTGACTCCCCTATAATGGCTGCATATCCAGTCCTGTTAAAATGCCGTACTAACCCACAGGACCTCCTTGTGAATGAGCTTGCTCAACAGAGTCTTTCCTGCAATGAACTTGAATTCCATAATAACTCAATAGCGGGTTATTACGGCATTTTCTTCCTCATGCTCTCACTTATCTGAAGTGTGAAGGAAAGCACACTATATTTGTGTGACTATGGCGGCTGCTCACATACGCTCGCTCACGCAAATACAGCTTAGAGTTTTTGTCTCTCTAAACCTTGCACCAGTTATTAAAAAAATAATGCCTGCGCAAGGTTTTCTTATGAGGATTTTTCACAAGTACTCGGTGTGTGATAATCATGAGATTTATGAAAACCCACACCTTGTGTGTGTGAAAAATCGTCATAACACACACCTGCACGGGCATTATTTTCTATTTATCTGGCTGAAAAAGTTAAATGGATGAATTCAAAAATGCAACAGCTTTAGAACATTTTAATTTAAGAATAATGAATGAGGCAGAGTATATCAGCATGTTGGACATATAGTAGAGTTAATTTCTTGACTCGGGGACATTTATATGAGGGATATTTTCTTTTGAAATGATCTTTGTTTTCTATATTTTATATGACTGATACATCTTTGTTACGTTTTATGGTTCTGTTTTGTTTATATAGTGTTTTTCTTATCATAATTAATTTTCTTTCTGCTGTATATATTTTCGTTTTAATAAAATACCCTTGGTGGAAGCCTTTAAAAGGGTCTTAAGACCTGTTTGCACAAGCATTTCGGAATGACTGTCCCCTTGTTATTGTGATACCCCAGTATTTAGTTTTATTTATTAGATAGTTGTTGAAAAATTAGATGATAATTTATTTATTTATTTTATGTATTGATATTTTATTCTATGTCTTCTACCTGTTTGCTTTTGTAATGCACCCTGAGCCTCTAGGGGAGGGTATCAGAAATAAATAAAGCTATTACTACTACTACTGCTGCTGCTACTACTACTAGTGCTACTAATACTGCTGCTACTACTACTAGCATTACTAATACTGCTACTACTACTGCTGCAACTGCTGCTACTAGTGCTACTACTACTTCTGCTGCTACTACTAGTGCTGCTACTACTAGTACTATTACTACTGCTGCTGCTGTGAGACTACTACTGCTGCTACTATGACTAGTGCTAAACGTTGCCATTACTTTATTGCTGCTACTACTAGTGCTCACTACTGCTGCCAGCCACTACTAGTGCTACTTACTGCTGCCACTACCAGTAGTGCTACTACCACCAGTGCCACTACCGCTGCTGCCACTATTACTGCCGCCACCACCACAGCTGCTACTACTAGTACTGCCACCGCCACAGCCGTTACCACCATTAGCAACACCACCACCGCCGCTGTTACCATTACCGCCGCCGCCACCAGTGTCACCGCTGCCGCCACCACCACTGCCACAACCACTGCTGCCGCCACCACCAGTAGCACCACCACTGCTGCTACCACTACTGCTGCTGCCGCTACTGTCACTGCTGCTGCCACCACTCACCACTGTCACAACCACTACTGCTGCTACCACTAGCACCACCACCGCTGTCACTACCACCAGCACCACCACCGCCGCCACTACCACCACTGCCGCCACCACCAGTGCTACTACCACCGCTGCCACTACTACTACTCCTGCTACCAGTGCTACTGCCACTGCTACTACCACCGCTGTACCACCGCTGCCACCACCACCACCGCCGCTGCCACCACCAGTGCCACTGCCGCTACCACCAGCGCCACCACTCACCGCCGCCACCACTCACCACTGCCGCCACCAGTGCCACCTGCCACTCTGCCACCACCACCGCTGCACCACCACCGTCGCCACCAGCCACAGCCGCCACCACCAGTGCGCCGCCACTGCCGCCACCACCACCAGCACTCACCACCGCCGCCACCACCAACGTTTCTTTACCACCGCCGCCTCGCCACACTACCAGGGCCACCACCACCAATAACGCCACCACCACCACCCCGCCGCCACCACCACTCACTGCCGCTGCCACCACCACCAGTGCCACTCACCACTGCTGCTGTCACCACCACTGCTGCCAATAGCACCAGTGCCACCACCAGCACCACCACCACCAGCGCCACCACCGCCGCCGCCACCACCACCAGTGCCACTACCACCGCCGCCGCCACCACCAGTGCCACCACCGCCGTCACCACCACCGCCGCCACCACCATTGCTGCCACCACCAGCAGTGCCACCACCAGTGCCACCACCGCCGCCGCCACACCACCAGCGCCACTACCACCGCCGCCTGCCACCACCACTACTGCCACCACCACCAGTGCCACCACCACTGCCACCACTAGCACCACCACCAGTGCCATGACCACCGCCGCCACCACCACTAACGCCACCACTGTTACCACCACTTGCTACCACCACTCACCGCCGCCACCACTACCGCTACCACCATTGCCACCACCACCACTGCTTGCCACAACAGCCGCCGCCAGCAACAGCCGCCACCAGGCGCTCGCTACTGCCACCGCCGCTGGCACCACCGCTGCCGCCACTACCAGTGTCACTGCCGCCGTCACCAGCGTCACAACCACCACCGCCGCCACTACCACCGCCGCTGCACCACCACCAGTGCCACCACCACCACCGCTGCCGCCACTCACCACCGCCGCCACCACCACCAGTGCCACCACCATTGGCACTCACACCACTAGCAATTTTCACCAGTGCCCACCATTGCCACCACTGCTCAGCACCACTGCCACCACCATTGCCACCACCACCAGCACCACCAGTGCCACCACCATTGCCACCACCACCAGCACCACCAGTGCCACCACCACTGCCACCACCACCAGCACCACCACCGCCACCACCATTGCCACCTCACCACCAGCACCACCAGCGCCACCACCATCAGCCACCACCACCAGCACCGCCAGCGACACCAATTACTGCCATTACCGCCGCCGCCACCACTGCCGCCACTCACCACCAGCGCCACCACCACCGCCACCACCACAGCGCCGCCACCAGTGCCGCCACCGCCACCGCCGGCCACCACCAGCGCCACCACCACCGCCGCTGCCACCAGTGTCACCGCCGCCGCCACCAGCGCCACAACCACCACCGCTGCCTAATGACCACCAGCACCACTGCTGCCACCACCACCAGTGCCACTGCCACCACCACCGCCGCCACCACCACGCCGCCACCACCACCACCGCCACCACCACCGCCGCTGCCACCACCACCAGTGGCACCACCACTGCTTGCTTGCCACCACTGCCTGCCACCACCACCAGTGCCACCACCACCAGCACCACCACCACTTGCCACCACCACCGCCACCATCATTGCCACCACCACCAGTGCCACCACCACCGCCGCCACAACACACTAGGTGCCACCACCACCGGCTGCTGCTGCCATTGCTGCCACCACCACCAGTGCCACCACCATCACACCACCACCAGCACCACCACCAGCGCCAATCCCACCACCGCCGCCACCACCAGCCACCACCACTGCTCGCTGCCACCACCACCAGTGCCACCACTACTGCCACTACCACCAGCACCACCACCAGTGCCACTACTACAACCGCTGCCACCACCGCTACCAGTGCCATTACCACCGTTATTACCACCGTTGCCGCCACTACCACCGCCTTCACCACTGCCACCACCACCACCGCCGCCACCACCACCAGTGCCACTACCACTGCCACCACCTACAGCCGCCGCCACCAGTGCCGCCACCGCCGCCACCACCACCAGCGCCACCACCACCGCTGCCACCAGTGTCACGACTGCAGCAGCCACCAGTGCCACAACCACCACCGCCACCAGCACCACCACGCGCCACCACCACTCAGTGCCACTGCCACCATGCCATTGCCACCACCATTGCTGTTACCACTAGTGCCACTCACCACCAGCCCACCACTACCACTGCCTGCCACCACCACCAGTGCCACCACCACCGTTACCATTACTGCTGGCCGCCACCACCACCAGCGCCACCACCGCCGCCGCCACCACCATTGCCGCCGCCACCACCACTATCCCACTCCCACTGCCGCTGCCACCACCACCGCCACCGCCGCCACCACAGCGCCACTGCTGCCGCCACCATTACCACCATCACCACTACCAGTTGCTACCACTCACCAGGCACCACTACCGCTGCCACCACCAGTGCCTCCACCACTGCCGCTGCCATTACCACCAGCACCACCATGTCCGCCACCGCCGCCACCACCACCGCCGCCACCACCACCATCGCCTCTCCACCACCGCTGTTGCTACCACCGCTGCTGCCACTCACCAGTGCAACCACTACTGGCCACTAGCACCGCCGCCAGTGCCACCACCACCACCGCCGCCACCACTGCTGCTGCCATCGCCTAGTGCCACTGCCACTACCACTACTGCTGCTGCTACTCGAGTGCCACTCACTTCCTACTTCACTACTGCTGCAATTGCTACTACTGCATAACCCTGCTACTACTACTGCTGCTGCTACTACTACTGCTGCTGATGTTACTGCTATTACTGCCACTACTGCTGTTCCCATACTACAGCTGCTGCTACTCTAGTGCTACTACTGCTGCTGCTACTATTACTGCTACTACTACAACTCCTGCTACTACTACTGCTACTACTACTAGCTACTACTACAACCCTGCTACTATTACTGCTGCTGCTACTACTAGTGCTACGACCCTGCTGCCACTAATGCTGCTGCTGCTCACTACTAGTGCTACTGCTCTTACTACTACTACTGCCATTACTGGTGCTCTTACTACTACTGCTACCACTACTACTGTTACTACTACTGCTACTACTGTTTACTTCTCATGTATAAACCAAGGACTTCCATTTCTAGTGCTGTTAATGTGGCATCTCTTGCAGGCAAGAAATCTCATCACCCACAAAAAGGATATAAGGAAACAAAATCATTTCTAGCTAATGTTGACCCAGTAGCACAGTTATTGCACTACTGATCTCCATACCAATGACACAGGTTTATTAATGAACTTGGATTGCTTAGGGGCCAGCTGATAGAAGGAGGATTGAGCATCCAAAAGACAACTCTATTCCCTAAGGAAAAGAGATTCTGCATCATCCACTGCTTCACTGCCACCTGGTGGAGGCCAGAGGCAGCACAGTAGGAGCACATAGAAGGGGAGTGGGGCAGCGGCCAGATGCCAGACACATGTATGGACATGGGTATGCATTATTGCATGCCAACACCCTCATAGAGTAAAAATAGGAGATGTATAAAAAAGCCCCAGTCTGCCAGTACCCTCTTGCGGCCTTAGCAACCGACATGGCAGGATTCGCCACCATCATGGTCCAGAGTAAGTGATAAATAACCAGTAAGTCCATTAAAGGTTGATGATGCAGCTGTGGGATGCCGTTGGGTGTTTCCAGATGTGTCGAGGGAGCAGGAAGTAAACTATTCATGTGATTGCCCTATTGGGATTTTGCCAGTCACCCCTTGTTTACTCTCCTTCTTTGCCAGTATCAGCCCCTTATGCTTGTCCAACCCTTCCATTAACCCCCAATGTTTTCTACATTAAGTTTCTCGCCCATTGTCTTTATCAGATTCATGACTGTAAGTGATTAGGAGTGATTGTGTGCTTCACTGTACTGCAGTAAACACCTGCCAACAGCTGTTAATAACTAAAACACTCTGGTTATGAAGTACCAGTCAGATCATGGTGCCATGGCGCTAAATCTATGTGTTTTTAGGCAGTTAATGTTTTATTTTACCGGTTGCCATAGTTTTTCTCTGAACTTTTATAAATGTCCTTTCCTAGTTAGAAAAGCACTAAAAATACTATTTTAAAAAGTCAAGCGGCCCTCTCTGTCAACAGCCCATGCATTCACACTGTCAATATGGAGCAGACTGGCACCAGCAAACTCGCGATGCAGGAGTTCTTTGTTTGTCAACTTATTTAAGTTCAGCACATCACAAGATAGAATAGCATCTTGCAAATTTGTTACAGTATATCTGTGTTCTAGTACAGAACTCTGTGGCTGAGTACAGAACTCAGTGGCAGTTATGGGCTAAGACAGCTGGCCAATCACTCCCTGAGATAGGACAGCAGTCACTGGGGCACTTGATCCCCTCCCACTCTGCCGACCCCCAGCAACCCATGCTTGTTCCTGAACAAAGGTCGCTGGGTGTTTCAGGAAGTAAGACATTCAACACCTTAGCCCTCCACACCACTGGGTTGGCTTGGATTCCAGTTCCTTTAAAGGCTATTATTATCATTGTCTCTTGATAAGGTTGCTGTTGGAAAGTGTTGTGTTGTAGTGAGTTATAAAATGGTTATCTAAAATAGAGAGCTATGATTCACCGAGGCCATCATGTGACCATGTGGCAATAGTGCTTACTGCACAGTTACAGGTTTTGCTTTCTTTTTGCATGTTTTTGTTTTTAAAAATCCATTTTATGCTGATTGGATAGCACGGTGGGAGCACTACCACTTGTTATGCCAGCGGCCTAGGTTCAGGGTTGAACTCTGGTTGCTCAGGGACTAGTGGCCAGGTGAGGGAGGATTGAATGTCCCAAGGACAGATCTCCTCCCTCAGGGTGGGGGACCTCTGCACTCCACTCTTAGACTGCCTCCTCATGGAGACCAGCTGGTAGTGCAGTGGATGCAGCACTGATCAGGGAGGGGCAGCTGTTGATGACAGGTGTGCATGTGTGCAGGGGTTATGGAAGGCCACCCTGATGTCCCAGCAGCAGCATGGCACTCTGCCATGTTGACAACCCAGGTTCAGAAGTGAGCCCTGGCAGTTGTGTTGTGAGGGCAGGCTAAGCTGAGACAGCTGCTTCTCGGCAGTGCATCTCAGCCGGGCAGAGGAAATGTTTAATACATTAAATAAAAGGGCCAGCCTCTAGATGTGCTGGAAACAGTGGCTGCCAACAGATAGCCATGACACCCAATCCCTGAACCACTCAGCCTCAGTTACACTGGCACAATCAAGTCTGCACAGCAAAGATGAAGAGGATGAACAGTTCTCCATTACTTCTCTTCAACTATTTAATGAACTCAAGAAGCTAGGCACCTCAATGGATTGCGTGGAAAAGGCGATCGGCGAGACATCACAAGGCCTGGTTAAAATGAAGCAGCACACCTCAGACCTGGAGGAAGGCCTCTAAAGTCACAGAGGTAGTGGACCAACATGGTACAGCCTTCCACTATGTCTAGCGTCAGGAGCGGGAACTTACTGAAAAACTGGACAATTTAGAACTTCATTCCTGGCAGGGCAACATCAGAATCCATGGGCTACTGGAGGGCTCTGAGACAGGCAAAATGGGACCCTTCTTGGAATCTGTTCTTTGAAAACTCCTTGTGTCGCCTGCCAATGTGCCATTGAACACTGCCAGAGCCCATAGAGCCTTTTGATTTTGACTCTCAAACGCCAATGCGTGACCATGCTCTCAAATTACTCGACTTTAGGACCAAATCAAAATTCCTGCAGCTGACATTTAACAAAAGGAGCTGGTGTCTGGAGACACCTGGCTCTCTTCTTGAGCATAATTCACCCAATTAACCCTGCTCTAGTGACAAACATTACAGGCGATCAGAAGCATTAATTTCATTAACTGCAGGTACTGTGGAACAATTTTCAGAAGGACAGTCTTACAGGATTTAGGACACTGTCCCACATGCTGGGCCTTTGAGATCTTCGGTCTCAGCTCCGGGCAGCATGGGCAGAGATTGCACGCCTCAAATTTCATATTGAAGAGGAAATACATTATAAGAACCACCTGCCATTTCCCCAGCATCCAACAGAAAACCTCGACCCATGAGAGGGTAGTTGGTCCAAGAGGTTGGCAGGTGGTAGGAGAACAAAATCAGGTGCCCCATCCTCTCTGCTCTCCAACACATTACCTCCAAAAACCATATAAACGCTACAAACAGGTATCTGCCTCTATCTCTGAAATCAAATAAAGAGGCAGAAGACACTGCAGAAACAGGACACTGCAGCACAGGAGCTAACACAACAATACTCACCCAAATCAGAACCAAAACTAAACAAGCACAAAGGAAATCCAAAAACTTCTGATCATGGGAGACTCCATGATTCGGGAGTTGATACCCATCTCCAGCCAGGGGTGATGGTCAGATGTCTCCAGGTACATCAGCATGGAGAGACACTGACCGCATTACTAAAATTGTTCAACAAAGCAGGAGAAACATTGATGTCCTAGTACACATAGGGACTAATGATCTCACCAACCCGGTCAGTTGTGGAGACCAAGGAACACCTGACTAAGCTGGGTGACAAACTATCATCTATTTGTCCGGCATCTCCTTCTCTGAGATCCTGCCAGTCTGGGAGAAGAGGCAGATGGACGGAAGGTCGAAGAAGGAGATGGGGAGCTAAACACATGGCTCAAGGACTGGTGCCAGGAAAAGGACACAGATTTGTAGGAACTGGCAACAGTTCTGGGAGCGAAAGTTCTTTAAATTTGATGGACTGCATCTGACTAAAGAGGGAGTCAGTGCATTGGGGCAGAAGTTTGACGTCTTTGCAGAATATTTAAACTAGCAAATGGGGAGAGGGGTGCAGCAGCCCATACGTCGAATGGGAAGAACACCTCTCTCCCCCCTCAGCTAGTGGTCAAACAGGAATTCAGCATGTTTGCCATTCATTTGCATCACCAGGTAAGAAAAAAGGTTTGTCTCCCCATACGATGCACAGGGTAATGCCAACTTCACCCAACAACTAACACACCTAAAATCTGGCCAATGGAAAATCATGTACACAAATGCTCACAGCCTGGGAATAAGATCCCAGACCTGCAGGCAATAATGTCAGAGGCTAAACTGGACATAGTAGCAATTAGTGAGACGTGGTTTACCAGTAACCACACATGGGAGACTTCAGTACCTGGCTATGTATTGTTCAGAAGAGACCGAGGTGCAAAAGGGGGGAGTGGCCCTGTTGTTAATGAAAAAATCAAAGCTACAGAAATTCAGAATACACATAAGGAGCCAGAAGAACTGTGGGTCACCCTGAAACAGGAAATGGGACAGCCATAAGAACTGGGGTTGTCTACAGGCCCCAGACCAGAGGGAGGACATAGACACATTACTGTTAGAAGATATACAAAACATGACAGCTAAAGGGAGGTTCTGATAATGGGAGACTTCAACATGCCAGATATAGATTGGTCAATACCAGCAGGAACATCTGCCAGAACTAGACTCATAGTGGATTCCTGCAGGAGGGCCTCAAACAACGGGTACAGCAACCCACAAGAGACAGGGCTATCCTAGATCTAGTACTGACTAACAAAGAAGGGATCACAGATCTCCAGGTAGAAGGTCACCTGGGGGCCAGTGACCATCACATGGTATGGTTCAATTTGGCTACTACATCTAAATCATCCCATTCCAAGGCAAAATATGGGACTTCAGAGGAGCTGACTTTGATAAGATGGCCAACAGAGTTAAGCTAGCCCTGGCAAAAGAAACACAGGTGAGGAGGTACAGGCAAAGTGGGCAAGCATTAAGGATACAATACTTGAAGCAACATCCCATTGTGTTAGACAGAAAGGAAGTGCAAAAGAAAGGAAACCACTTTGGTTCTCAAATACAGTAGCAGAAAAGGTCAGAGCCAAAGGCTGGCCTTCAGGAAATATAAGGAACACAGCGGGATGAAGATAGGGAGGCATACCAAACTGCCCTAAGGGAAGCAGGTAAGGCAGGCAAAGTCCCAAACTGAGGAAACACTAGCATGAACAGTAAAGAAGGTGACAAGACTTTATAGATACATTAGTGAAAGGAGAAAGTCCAGAGGGGTATTGCTAAGCAATGGAGAAAAGGGAGCATGTGAGGAGGAGGACCTGTAAAGGCATCTATCCTAAATAGATACTTTTGCTCAGTATTTACTGAAGAGAAGGTAGGGCAGGGCCCACAGCTCAGCATCACGGACACAGGGGGAGGGAGGTGAGCACTACTCCCTTCACAAAAGAAAGGGTCCTACAAGAGCTTGCTAAGCTCAGGGTGGATAAGGCAATGGGACCTGATGGCATACATCCCAGGGTACTTAGGAGCTAAAGGAGGAACTAGCAGAGCCATTAGCAGAATTGTTTAGTGAGTCTCTGAGCACAGGAGAGGTCCCAGAAGACTGGAGAAGGGCTCATGTGATCCCGCTCCACAAGAGTGGTAGCAGGGAGGAGGCAGGGAACTACAGACCAGTCAGTCTTACCTCAGTAGTGGGCAAGATTATGGAGGCACTCCTTAAGGAAAGGATAGTGCAACACCTGGAATCCATAGGGGCTCAGGATCCAAGACAGCATGGGTTTACAAAAGGAAGGTCCTGTCAAACTAATCTCATAGATTTCTTTGACTGGGTAACCAGGTGGTGGACCAGGGAGCAGTTGATGTCCTACCTTGACTTCAGCAAAGCTTTTGACACTGTTCCACATAGAAGATTGATAAATAAGCTGGGTAGGCTCGGGGTGGGTCAGAAGTTGGTCAACTGGGTGGCAAACTGGTTGACTGGCAGAAAACAGAGAGTGGTGGTAAATGGTATACAGTCAGAAGAGATGCAAGTCACAAGTGGTACCTCGGGATCAGTCCTGGGGCCAGTCCTATTCAACATCTTCATTAGTGACCTCGCAGATGGACTAGAGGGTAGGCTTGTCTGTTTGCAGATGACACCAAGATCTGCAACAGAGTAGATGATCCAGATGGGGTGGGCAGAATGAGAAGAGATCTGGATAAACTAGCAAAATGGTCAGAAGAGTGGCAACTGGATTTAATGCAAAGAAGTGCAAAATCATGCACATAGGGAAGAGAAACCCTGAAGCCACTTATAGGCTGGGAGGAGTTGCTAGCAGTCACAAGGAAGAAAGAGACTTGGGCATCATCATCACTGATGACCTAAAATCATCCAAGCAGACCTCTAAAGCAGTAGGTAAGGCTAAGGGGGTGTTAGGGTGTATTAGTAGGGTATCACAAGTCGTAAAGAGGGAGGTAATAATCCCTCTGTACAAGACATTGGTTAGGCCCCATCTGGAGTACTGCGGCAGTATTGGAGGCCACACCTTCACAAGGACAATTAACCAAATTGAGGCAGTACAGAGAAGGGCAACAAAATGGTGCAGGGACTGCATCAGAAGACATAAGGAGGACAGATTAACGGAGCTCAATATGTATACCCTTGAGCAAAGGAGGAGAGAGGTGATATGATCGAGACATTTAAACACCTTAAGGGCATAAACAAGGTGAAAGAGTCTAACATGTTTAAATATAAGAAAAATAGCAGGACAAGAGGACACAGCATGAGATTAGAGGAGGCCGATTAAGGGGGAATGTGAGAAATTCTTTTCACAGAAAGGTTGGTAGATGCATGGAATAGCTTACCACAAGAAGTGGTGGCTGTGAACACAGTGCAGGGCTTCAAACAGGCATGGGATAGGCATAAGGGAGCAATACAAATGACTATGAATAGATAGGTCACTGACAGAGCAAAGGCCGATGGCACATTTATAAGGTAGAAAAAGAAATGGGCAGACTGGATGGGCCTTGAGGTCCTTATCTGCCGTCAACTTCTATGTTTCTATGTTTCTATGTAAGCACCTCACCTCAAAAAATATAAACATGCAAATCCTGAGCCCAGCTAAGTATAAAATACATACAGCTGAGGGGCCACATTCTTCCAATTATTAGCTGAAGCAAAACATTTGCTGAAGAAGCTAGGAGTTCCTTTCTGAACTCTTTGCAACTCTGGACCCTGCCTTGCAGGCTATACCTGACGCCTTGGTCTGGCACAAAGTTATCTAGGCTTGCAAGCGTGGCCAAGCACAGCAATCAGCGGTATGCTGTCCCAGGAAAGAACAAAGCAGGGAAGGAGAAACCAAACTGTTCACAGGAGCACCCACCACATCCAATGGCCCATGCTGAGAAACAGTGGCAGCTACATGCAAAAGAGACAGTTGTCAGAACTTGAACATGTATCGGCTAACCTCTGTTTCACAGGTTGGAGCAGGCTGCTTGTTGCTGATTAAACAGTTGGATACTTAATACACAGTTATCTCTCTCTTGAACACCCGAGTGGCCTCTAGAGGTAAAGCACCTGGCTGAATTGAGAGGTAGGCTTGAATTACCAGTCTCTCCTTTACTTATCCTCCTTTTTAATATTGAAAATAGGTTCAGAGAATGCAAAATATCTGTTATATGGGATAGCAGGGCGGGAATGGGAAATGTAGTATTTTGAACCTATAGTTGACGGGACAGGTGGGGTCTCATGGGGTTGTGGCAGGAGACTTTATTAAATGTGTAAATGTCATCTTCCTCTCTTTCAGCACTCCCTCCCTGGATGGCAATTGGATGGGTTGCACCTTCCAATGCCAGTACCAGGCAGAGGGATGACTCAAAGCCCTGCTTGACAGGGCTGTGCAAACCATGAAGGCTGGAATGGGATCTTTTGTTCTTTCCCGGTCATTGCTCAGTAGGGCGTGCGGGATGGTCCTTGCTGGTGGAGGGGAGGCAACGAAGAGCTTAATGGTGAGAGCAGGGTTTGTTGTCAAGATCAGTACTTAATAGCACTAGTAGCCACTGTGATTGGGTGAGAGAGAAACAAACATTTTATTTATTTTTATTTATTTCAGTCTTGGAATTAATACCTTTGAGCCAAAGGCTCGTTTACATAGGCTCCATGTCATATCAAAGAACAGAACAAACAGTATAGTGAGAAAATACATAGTGATCCTAGGAGTAAATGTAAATGTCATGGAACAGGGGGGCTCTGTCTCTGCACAATGGTGATCTGGCTGACAATCACTAGAGGGCCAAACTAATCCTTAAGTAGTTGGCAGTCATAATCACACAGATGGCTGAGTGGGAGGGTTCAGTGAAATCCAGGCAGTGGGCGGCTTGGCAGCCGCAGCCTCCCATGGGGCACCATGGCCCTCTGAGCCCCAACAGCAAATAGTACATTTCAATTAAGAGGGTTGGCCTCCAAACAGAAAGTGCATGCCCCTGTGGTGGTGGGGCTCATAGGCCCCTACTTTTCTGCTGCACTTTGGAACTAAGTTCTGTGGCAGGATTACCATTTGCCTCAGAACTTCTGCAGCAGTGGTTTGTAAATTCTGCAGAAGTTCTGCAGCACCAGTGAACTGCCACATCACAGCGTCAACCTGTCATCCGACTTCATATCCATGGCATGGCTATGGCAATTGGGATGGGGCACTAGTAATACTAGTTAAAAAAAACAACAGAATTTTACAAATAAATTTATTTTTAAAAAATGCAAAACAAAATCTGTCACTTAAGGACCTATACTATTACATAAATGAAACATGCATGTAACCCTAGGTTCGGGGGCAAAATATTTGCTCAGCATTATACAAGGTTTGTACTCCTGGACAGGGTCACTCAAGTAAATCTGGACTCCAGAAGCAATAACTGAAATGTTCAAACCAGGAACTGGGATTCTAGAGTGTGGCTTTTATTCACATAAACACAGAGAATAACAAAGCAAAGATGGCCCCCCACAGGGCTACACTCACTGGTAATGCAGATTTACAGAGGTACGAGCACACTTCTTCACTACACGAAACCCTCAGGTTCTGATTGACTGTAGGCACACGTGGTCCGAACTGGTACACTTTTCTCTGATTCCTTGACATGGCAGTGCTAGGCCACTTTTCTATATGGTATGGAGGTTGATGGTGGCTCCTAAACCACCCATGAGCACTTTCAAGCTGTAAAGGGAAGAAACTCCACAATCCCACGTCTGGGTGCTTTCTGCAAACATTGAGCAAGTGCCTGGGAGAAAGCCATAGGTGCCCAAACTGAAGCTGGAGAGGTAAACCTGTTTACTCCAGATGGGTGTCTCCACCTCTTCCTCCCAAATCTATGCTCGCCATTCATTTGGATACAACACCTTTCTTTGAACTACTGGTTGTAGATGCTCTCTAGAAATGTTTAGCACATTAAACATTATACACTGTATTCAGGCAGTGTCCTGACTTAAAAAGTTCTGTAAGTGGCTATGTCCATATCCTAGACCCCCACTGCTTCAGATGCTTCCAAGCCATACACAAATTAAAAGCTCTGTACTTGGCAAGTCTTCTCCTGACCCCACAGTAGACAGATACTTTTACACAAATCTCTGTCTTGGTGAACGTAGTCTGTATATCAGAGCAGAACTCACCATGATATGTAGGTGCCCCAGGGCTCTTAACCACAAACTCGTATTTTCTGATATTCTCAGTACAAACTTCTCTCTCAGGTAGCTTTCCCTTTCCAGGCAGGACCGGGGGATTGACCCTAAAATGCTGGATTCCTCCCCATCCCTCTGAGGATGGGTGCACTGGATTAACATTGGGAATGGTCTCTACCACTTCCTTCTGGTCTCTTCTGTGTTCCTCTCTAGGGTGAGAACACATAACCCACTTGTCTGATGTAGCTCTAAATCTGAGCTAGGCTCTGAGGGGCTGCCAACTGCAGCACACCTCTTCCTCTCACTGCTCTCTCAAGACTCTCCTGAAGACTGACTTGAATTCCCCAACGTTCTATAGCTAACCCCTGCTGCTAACATTCTAATGTGGCTTATGCTGCTGCGAAAATTCTATGATGACATCATCACTCCAGCTCAGCTGAAACTGAAGACAAAGTGAGACAGTGCGAAACCCATTTAACTGGTATCCCACAAGCTGCCTTTCCCTGACTGCCACTGGTTCTGGAGGGATTCTAGTAACCCTGGGGAACAAGGGGTTACATCCACCTTTGGCAGGAAAATGACTGTCCGCAGTCATTATCTACCCAGTCCCAGGCCATCCTACCCTATGTGTTGACTATGGGGAGGTAGTGCTACCTTCTCCCTTACCATGTGCCAGGCACAGGCAGACAACACTAAGGGCCCAGAGGCCTTTGGCTGATGCATCAGCCACTACACTATGATCTTGCTATGGTAACTAGTGGCCCTGGAAGAACTGTCCAGAGCATAGCCCTAATAGACCAGTACTGCTGCTCCTACTGCAGGTCAGGACCACAGCCTGTCTATCCCCCTAGCCCTCTAGGGAAAACCTATCTGACCAGAAACCAAATCTACCCAAAACAGGGGAACCTCCCCCCATCCCTGGACACCTGCAACCAAATCCAAGGAGCTAACACTACACTCTAAGCATTACACTCCCACACTCCCGCACAGCCACACCTGTGGAAGGAAAAGTTAACGCATGTTATCAACAACACAGTACTTTAAACAACAACACTTTAAAGCACATAAGGAACTCTGATGAGTCCCTTGTCTCCTCTTCTTGTTTTCTCTTCTGTCTTTGTCATGAACACCTGCAAGAGAAAAGACAAAAACACACACCCCTAATCTGCAAACACAGTACGCTATCCAACCCCTACCATCAAAACACCAGAGAATCCCAAAAAATATTTATTATTTATTAAATTTTGATAATCGGGTGAGCCTACTGGGCCCTGAAGGTCCCTTTTTCAGGGGCGACCGAGGGTTACAAAATACATTACATGGGATTGTTTGACAGGATACATAACAAATGTTATACATTATTACACGGATAGTATACAACTAGATACATTAATTACATCACATAGATACATAGAAGGGCAGACAATAGTGGCAGTGTAATAAGTGGGAGCGATAAAGGAGTAAAACTTTGGAGTACCTTATCCTAACACATACACTTTGTGGAGGTAGCCAGGTGCGCCTTAAGCCTGGTGCGGAAGGTATAGGCGGAGGTGGTTTCCTGAATGCCTTTGGGGAGGGAGTTCCATAAAGTGGGGGCAATAAAGGCAAATGACTTCCCAACCGCCTTTGTTCTGACCCTTGGCATCGAGAGGAGCATCCTGTTGGTCGAACGGAGTTTCCTGGGGTTCTTCTTTGTGGAGATGAGCCCAGCTAGGCTGGGTGGGGGAAGGGAGTGGAGAAGTTTGTAGGTGAGGCAAAGGGAGGGGTACTGAAGCCTGTCCTCCCAGGGGGGCCAGTCTAGGTGGGACAGCAGGTCACAGTGGTGGGTCCTTGGGCCAGCTAAGGAGGCAAAGCGGGCCACTTTGTGGTAGAGAACCTGTAATTTATTTAGCTCTTGTCTAGCTGCTCCCTGGATAACAGGGGCCGCATAGGTGGGTGTGGGGAGCAGAACACTCATAGCAATGGAGACCCGGGCCGCTGGTATCAACTGGTCTTTCAGCCTGTACAGGATCCCAAGTTTAGAGTAGATATTTTTGGTTACCTGTTCAACGTGCCCCTTGAGGGTGAAGCCCTGATCCAGGGTGAGTCCCAGGTATTTTATGGAGGGGACCACCTCAATAATCTTACCTGAGGTGGTCATCAGTTTGAGAGTTGACTTCTATCCCGATAGCCAGATCTGGGGCCAAACAGCATGGCCTTAGTCTTGTTCAGATTGATGACCATTCTATCAGTGACTAGCCACTCCTCTAGGGACTCCAAGTCATCTTGGAGCCCAGAGCAGAGTTCTCCCATGTTGGTGGAGGGCCAATAGAGGACTATGTCGTCAGCATATTGTACCACTGAACTCCCTCCTCAGTGGTTGCTGAGGTCGTTGGTAAATAGCGAGAAAAGAAGTGGGCTGAGTATTGACCCTTGCGGCACCGCTTCAGTTAGGGGAAGAGGCTCAGACAGTGAGTCTTTCCATTTTACCCTCTGTGACCTGCCAGAAAGGTAGCTGGAAAACCACGATAGGGAGTGCCTGTCTAGTCCAACCTGCCTCAGTTTGGAGAGCAACAGGTTGTGGTTAACGAGGTCAAATGCTTTAGATAAGTCTATAAAGACTGCCCCTGTGGGTGTCCCCTTGTCAAGCTCTCTGAGTACATCTGTTGAGGACTTGATGAGAGCAGTGTCAGTCCCATGATTGGTTCTGAAGCCATGCTGTGAGGGGGCTAGAAGTTGGTGGGTTTCTAGGTAGTCACAGAGTTGATCGAAAATCAACCTCTCTTGTATCTTACCGAGGCTACAAAGTAGGGAGATAGGCCTGTAATTATTGGTTGATTCCCTCGTACCTCCCTTATGGACAGGGACTATGTGAGCCATCTTCCAAGGACTGGGGATGGCCCCTTCCGCAATGGAGCGGTTGAGGAGCCAGGTTAGGGGCCTAGCAAGTGCTGGGGCCCCTTCCTTGAGAATTCGGGAGGCAATACCGTCAGGTCCCATGGGTCCCGTTGCTTTAAGGGCTTTTAGTAGAGGGAGGACTCTTAGTCTAACTAGCCTAGGTGGAAGGGGTACGTCGGTAAGATGGGGAGGGGTCAAAGGGCGGGGGTGGGTGGGCAGACCAGCTTTGATCTGTTCCAGGTTGGTGAACTGATGGTTGAGTGCCATAGCGATGAAGGAATCATCGCTAGTTAGCTGGCCATTTACCTTCATGGTGCCATGTTCTGCCTTGCCGGTACCTCTTTAGTAGCCCATTTATGTGGGCCTGGAAGAGTCTAGGGTTCCCTAGATTCTTTTTCTGTAGGTCAGTGACATACTCTCGTTTTGCCACTTTTATGGCCAGTTTGCACCTATTTCGAAGAGCCTTGTAGGTTGTGAAATCAGCTGGTAGTGAGGATAGTTTGTATTTCTTCCAAGCTGAGTCCCTGTGTTTCATCAGGGTTTTCACATTGGGGGTGATCCACTTATAGCAGCTCCCCTTGGTGCGGAATTTCTTCATGGGGGCCAGCCCGTCAGCCACCATGGTGAGTGCTCCCTGGAAGAAGGCAGTGGCTTCATCCAATGTTGGGAGAAGTTTGATGGGACCTCAGTCTATACTGTTAAGACATCCTAACAGGTGCTCTGGCCATAGGTGAGAGAAGTCCTTGCCACCAGGATTCATGGGCGGGCTCTGGGGACCCTGTTTTCCAGATGCAGAAGATAGGAATGGTGGCTCAGTGCATCGGCTAGTATGCCCCCGCCTGTACATTGGAGGGTTTGCTCGTGAGTATCCAGTCTAAAGTGGTATGGTTACCCGTTTTATAATTCATGCGGGTGGGCCCAGCGATGATCTGTTCTAGGTTAGCATACTGGACCAGTCCTATTAAGGAATGGCTGCCTTGAGGACCCAATTTAGATTGAAGTCCCCAGTAGGAGTAGTTCTGTGGAGAACTCATCAGCTAAGTCCTTAGAAACGTTTCAAGGAGTTCTCGTGTTCGTTGGGGATTGTAAACGCATCCTATATTGAGACGCTTTCGAGGCCAAGGGTGATCCTCACAAAGGTTGCTTCACCTTCCGTACAGTTGGATAGTTTTGGGATAGCTGTACAGTGTTCAGGGTGTCTTTCGTAGATTAGCACCCTCCCCCATTTGCCGTCTGTCCCTTCTGTGGGAGGTATATCCTGAGGCTGCTACGTCATGTGGAAGAATGTGAGGTTTGAGCCAGGTTTCAGATACAGCCAAGATATCTGGGTTGTACCTATCTAGCCAGGATTGAAGTTTGTGAACCTTTGGCTCAGGCTGCATATATTCATATGCGTACTACGTAATCCCTTGGTGGATGCCCAATGGGGGTCCAGTGGGAGGAGACCAAGAGGTTGTGTGTGTGGTGGTCCAGGATTTGGCTGTACATCCCGGCCATGAGCAGGAGGGTGGCAAGAAGGCAGAGAGGGGATCCACCCAGGGGTAGGGACATAGTTCTAAACTTTCACCTGGCGGTGAGTAAAGATGAATATAGGACACCTTTTGCAGTGCATCAGCAGTCAGGGGTCCTGCCAAATTGCTGGGGGTATGGAGATTGCTCCCAGGAGTGATGGGGAGGTCCAGAGGAGAGTGACCTTGAGTCCTGTTCACCTATGGTCATGGTCATGTCAGTCCATAGGAGAGATAGTATGTATAGGACAGCCAGGAGGAGTCCTCTATTAGGTCCACTAGAGGCAAGGGGTCCAGGCTTGGGGGGGGGCTCATGCTGCCAGCCCCTAGCAGAATCACTCAAAGGCTAGGTGGAGGGGGGGTGGTCACGTGGCTTGGTCAAGTTACCCTGCTGATGTGATACTTTATAGAGGGAGAGGTTGTCCGCTATACCCTCGAGAGAAAGTATTTTAACTGGTCCTGCTATACTTGCAGGCCCCTTTGGGTGCTTTTTCAGTTATTTGCATCTGGGAGGGCTCTCTGGTGGAGGGCGGGCTGGACAATAAACAGACTAAGTTAGCAGTATGTCTGGCAGTTCAATGATACATTAATGCCCATTAAGCACGTTTATACAGGATATTCTAGAAAACAGTCTAAAGGATATTATTGGGCAAGTAAACAGTAAGGAGGGACTGTCAGAAGGGGGCAGGCAAGTCAATAAAACAGTCTAATTAGCAGTATATCTAGCAGGTATAAAGGATGCTATCAAGGCCCCTTAGACAAATTTATGCGGGCTAGTCTAGAAAACAGTTCTAATTTGCAATAGATGTAACAGTTACTAGTGATTCATACAGTGCTCTTTTGCCACATTTATGCAATTAAGTATGGAGAGTATACTATAGAAATGCGAGAGTTAGCACAGTGGTTAATTAGCTACTAGTAGGCATAGGTAACTTGTAACACTTCAGTATGGAGTTATAGTTAAACAGGTGGTTAGTTGGGAAAATTAGCGATTCTAAGATAAGTTGGAGTAGTCGGAGTTCTGTTATATCGAGTAACAGTTTAGTAGCTGAACACCACCTAGTGGGTGAATGATAGGTGATCTCGAGGGTATACCAGTTACCGCCCAGTGATTGTCAGGTCCAGCAGTGGGCTGGGCGACTATGTATTTAATACGACAACTAAACAGGGTGGGTGGGACGGCCCACAAATCCGATCCCTGCGGTACTTGCTGGAGCGAGAAGCCGCCAGGGGAGTCCTGCACTTCTGGGGAGGTCCACCGGTTCGAGGGGCGCTAGCCGGTGCCTCGACCCCTGAGGAAAGTCCTTGGTAGTCCCGGGAGCTGGAGGCTTGTTTCTTTGGTGGTGGGGAGTCTACAGCCCCAGCCACTCTCCTCCCCTGGTGAAGAAATCTCTTGTAGTCAGGCAGTGCTCTCAGCCTTAAGACCAGGCTGGGAGAGCATCGTCACAGGGTCAGGATCCTATCAGCGAGTTGCTGATATTTGAAGAAATTCTGTGCGCCACTTCTCGGTTATGGCACAAAGGCACGGGTCGGTTGCAGTTTGAAAATTCTGTGGGCAACGAGAATGGAGATGTCGGGGGTCTTCAGCAAAAGGCAGTGTCAAAAATCCGATCCCTGTGGTACTTGCTGGAGCGAGAAGCCGCCAGGGGAGTCCTGCATTTTGGGGGAGGTCCACTAGTTCGCGGTGCGCTAGCCAGTGCCTCGACCCCGAGGAAAGTCCTTGGTAAGTCCCGGGGAGCTGGAGACTTGTTTCTTTGGTGGTGTGGGGGAATGTCAAGCAGCCCCAGCCTCTCTCTCCTCCCCCTGGTGAAGAAATCTCTTGTAGCCAGCAGCAGTGCTCTCAGCCTTAAGACCAGGCTGGGAGAGCGTCGTCACAGGGAATATATATATTTTTTTTTAGAAAAGTGAAAAACAGTAGAAAAATATTAACGTATTTACAATAAACATTTTGGGGATGGAATGCCCTAAATGTCCCACCTAGTAACAACAGTGCCCGAAGGCAAGTCCAAGTAAGAGTCTCTCCTGGACCAGAGCCCGGTGAAGCACAATTCTTGAGGACTGTAGTCCCGAAGGGGGAAGAGTCTTTGTGGACAGTTCATATAGTCTGTAGTCTGTTAGATGCAGGATGTGCATTGCAATGTTAATAAGGTAAGATTTACCAGTCCCTTGAAGAACGAAAATGGTACGGCACCTGGATCTCCAGCCGAAGACTCTCCCTGGCAGTATTTTTTGGATACAGTTAGGCAGAAATCTTCCGAAACAACAGGATGGCACATTTGGAAACTGTTGGATTGATGTCATCTAGGAGATGAAACCTTGGAACAGGAAAAGGAAACAGCTGGTCTGAAGTCATCCGAAATCCCAGGCGATGAATCAGGATACAGCTGGGCTGGTGTCCTCTGGATATGATGTCATCTGGAAGGCCAGGCGATGGAATCTGGAAAGCCAGTCAATGGAATCTGGAAGGCACACTGCAAGGCTGATGAATCTGGGGCACCTGGATCCTGAAAAGCCAGACAGGCAGAACAACATAGGTACAGCAATGGCTGGATGGCAGCACTGGCTACCGCTGCTCTGCTTTCCACTTGGTAGGTATGGGTACATTTGCAGGAAGTTGGTTACATTGAGGAAAGTACCACAATGGGTCAGGTGCAGGAATTATTACCCCATCTGGGCGCTCATAATTCACATTGTAGAAGCCCTCTCCATCCACGATCCGAACAATGTATATGAACAGTGTCCTGCCCACTTTCCAATACTTGAATTTTTCTGAAATTACTCTATCTCTGACAAATTGACTTGCACCTGGATGCACATATTTTGTTTTTCTTCCACTATCCAGGATTTCCTGTTTCTCTGTCTCCTCCCAGACTCTCCAAGGAAAGGTAGGAAAGGATATCCCATAGATTTAATTTGCTTTCCTATGAAAGAGTCTTTCCTCTTTGCTACACTTGGTCAACTTAAGACCTCTGGCCTGGCTTAGGCGGTCAGTCCTGGTTCTGCCAGCTACATACTCAATGCAATGTAAATGGATCTCTGACCTCTTTGTGGGGACAGGGCTGTGGAGTAACCAATCTCTCCTTCTTTCTGCACCTCTGAGGCAAGAGCCTGAGGCTGTGGACTAGCATCTTCATCATAAGGCAACATAGGTTCCCCCACCTCCTCTTCCTCACTGAGGATCTGAGCCCAGGAGTGAGCAGACATCCTCACTCCTGAGATGGTCCACTCTTCACTGGGCGTGGAGGTCGACACCTCCCATTCAAGAGTCTCTCTCATCTCATCTTCTCCTATGAGACTAGGGCTCAGCCCCTCTCTCCATGGATCTGCTGATGCTCCCTTCGCAACTGTCTCTCTGTGACCCGGACTCAGATACATCAGCACTACTTTGCTCTGCCTGTAGATCTACACCCTCTTCCTTTGTGCCACACTCTGCTGTGCTTCCCCCAACAGGCTCCACCAGGTGCTGTGTGCTGCCATTTGCAAAATCTTGAAGCTTTGTCCATGTGGGAGCCAAACGAATCTTGGGTGCCCTAGTTAGGCCATGTTTCTCTAGGCACCAAAAACAGTGAGGAACTATAAACACGCCCTTCCAGCCTTTAAGCACATTATGCACACTCTAACTGAATATCCAGGAATCGCCACGAGGAGGCAAATGTCCTCCATAGTAACATCTCTCAATGTCTTTCAACTTGTTAACTTACTATCATAGTCCGGCATGATCCGGTAGCGGATGATCCCGATGTCATGAGTGCAGAGAAAAAAAAGTTCACTGTTATTTCATAACTCACTTCATTTGGAAAAGTCTTACAAAATGGCTCCGCTGCTGTGTTTACTTTACTACCCCAGCATGTCATGGTGGAGGCAGCACTCTGGCGCATCAACGTTTGTTTCTGACTCAAGCCACTGCGCATCGATTTACACACTTTACTGCTAAAGTTCATCAAACTGCTTAAACTGCACTGTTTGCTCTCTCAGCACATTTCTATGATTTTTTACAGGACTTTTCATTTCCTTTAAATCACTGTTCTTGCTTAAAGTCCCTAAAGCCACAGTATTTCATTACACAGGATTGCCTGTATTTTTGTTGCATCTTTCATACAACCCACAGTCTCTCACTTTGCTTTGAACATCATACTGTTGCTGAGCCCATAATTATGCTCACAGTCTAATGCTCAGAATTCTTGCTTAGTTTGATTAACTTGCACAGTCTTTCTTTGCACAAACAATCACACTGCTTACACACAGATTCAGCTGACTTTAGTTAAAATCACACACAGTTTGAGCTGTTTCTCTGGATGGTACTTACTGAATCAGTAGCTCGTAATTAAGTGATGGAAAATTCGGCCTACAGCCGATCCTAGAGGCCTGTGATAGTACTTCTGTTGGCATTGTTGCTTTTAAGCAAAATGTATATGTTAGTCTGGAATGTATGTGCATGAATGGTTGTTTTATGTGGTTTGTGGGTATGTGTAGTTATTGTTGCTTCTTTGCACATAGTAAGAAATGGATTGGTCATCCATTATCTTGCTGTTGCAAACGGCTTAAAGTTCCCTATTTTGGGTTCCCTCCCTTACTCGCTTTTAAATAACAATACTATTAACTGTTGGTTTAATTACAATAAATAAGAACACGTTATTAAACATTATTTGAAAACTTGCTTATTTAGCCAAACAGTATTAGTATTAGTAGCGCTATGCTTAAAACTGTTATGAGACTGATACACGATGTTGGCAGCGCTTAGAAGTGTTTTTATGCCGCTGTTCCATTCCTTCACCAAGAATAGGAACAGGCATGTTTTTGCTCTTGCTGTTTTACTTCAAGTTTTGTTTAAGCTTTGGTTGAAGGAGAAGGAACCTCTTAGTTTGCTTAAAACAAAAAAGGACTCTGGAATGCGAGGGAGCTACAACCCAAGGTTGCTGCGGGGCTGTTCCTCTTCCCATTCAAGATGCGAAACCTGCAGGTCCTGCCGTGGAATTTGCAGGACAGAGCTAGACAGGTGCATTCCTGTCTCTTTAGGCACTGGAACCTTAAATAAATTCATGTAATTGGGAGTACTCACTTCAGGGCTAATTTGTCATCTAAGAGCTGGTTTAAAGCCCTCTTTAGAAAATCCAAGTGAATGCCATAACACTGCCCAGCAACCCTGTTCCTTAGCACCGCCGCCTCTCTCTATCTTTATGCAGGAAAGCTGGAGCGGTGCTTGTGGCCTTCTAAAGGTGAAGTAGGGAGGAAATTGCTTGTTAAACAATATAATGAATGCCATGCTATTTTAATAAAAGTTATTTTAGAGGGTTTAAGAAAATAAAACTTGTAAGGAATGGGTATTCAGACCAAGTTTGTAAAATCAGTTTGATTGATGGGTAGGCGGACCAATCTGAAAGTCCTGCCCCCTATATATATCCGACCATGAACAGAAGTAGATCAGATAGAAGTTAGGTGTTGATTCAACAACACCACAGGAGTCTAGCCTTTACTACTCCTACAAATTGCTTTTGGATTTATGTTTAGTGCTGCAAATGAAGCCTGTTGTTTGAATTCTGGTACCCTCTTATTTTTCTTTTGTTTTGTCGTACAGTTCACTTTAATTTTGTTCTGTACATAAATAAATATACATACAGTTCTTCAAGCGACTGAGTTGGTGTCCATCTATTAACCCACAAACTTTCACAAGGGCTCTGGATTGAAGCGGACTGGCAGTCCTGCCGATTGTCCCTCTGAACACCTTGCTTTCTTCCCAGACAATCGAAATGTGGGTTGAGCCTGATTTAAACAGAAAAGTCTGATTTTATTACTTTTACAATGTTTTCAGTCACTCAATGCTCCTCCTGGCAAGCCAGTTCGCATATCACTTCTCTCTCTCTCTCTCTCCTGCCTCTCGAACACTGTGCAGTCACTCTGAAACCGACTTGGGAGCGGACTGATTGCAGTCTCACCAATCACTCGATGCCATGCAAATGAATCTTCTCTTCTTGTACTCTTCTACTCCATGGCGACTAACAGGCAAAATTTAAACTGCAAACCACTTTTTTTTTTTTTTTTTTTTAACTGTGACTTCTTGGCAGGAGCACCATTTTATCCATTTTTCATGGCATTTACTCTGTGATTCCCCAGTCCACACAACAAGCACTTTAAACTTCAAGGGCACAACTCTCTCTTTGTTTCCCACAGTTTTCCATACTTTTTTCTTGTCACAGGTTGAACCTTAAAAACTGGAAAATGTTATATTTTGATGCAGGACAAGGGGAATACACAATCTGGCTTTACTGTTCCTTGGTAAACTGGTGGCACAATTACAGCAGCACATGAACAGCAGCACACAGCGGCACATTTAGGTGGCAATGCTTCTGACTTTTTGGGCTACCTAATGCCAGACAGCCAAAATTCTAGCAATAATCTAAGCAAACTTTTCTTGTTTTCTCCCTAAAATTACAATCAAATCCTAAGCGGTGCCTCCATTTTGTAACCCTAGGTTCAGGAGGAAAACATTTGCTCAGCATTATGCTAGGCTTGTACTTCTGGTCAGGGGCACCCAAGTAATACGGACTCTGGAAGTAATAACTGAAATGTCCAAACCAGGAATTGGATTCTAGAGTGTGGCTTTTATTCACATAAACACAGAGAATAACAAAGCAAAGATGGACCACCACAGGGCTACACTCACTGGTAATGCAGATTTACAGAGGTACAGAGCACACTTCTTCACTACATGAAACACTCAGGTTCTGAATGACTCTGGGCACACACGGCCCAACAGGTACACTCTCTCCAATCCTTAACATGGCACCGGCCAGTGCTAGGATACTTTCGATATGGCATGGAGATTGATGGTGGCTCCTAAACCACCCACGAGCACTTTCGAGCTGTAAAGGGAAGAAACTCCACAATTCCATGTCTGGGTGCTTTCTGCAAACACTGGGCAAGTGCCTGGGAGAAAGTCATAGGTGCCCAAACTGAACCCGGAGAGGTAAACCTGGTTACTCCAGATGGGGGGAGGGGTCTCCCACCTCTTGCTCCCAAATCTTTGCTCTGCCATTCATTTGGATACAACACCTTTCTTTGAACTACTGGTTGTAGATGCTCTCTAGAAATGTTTAGCACATTTAACATTCTACACTGTATTCAGCGGTGTCCTGACTTAAAAGTTATGTAAGTGGCTATGTCCATATCCTAGACCTCCACTGTTTCAGATGCTTCCAAGCCATACACAAATTAAAAGCTCTGTACTTGGAGTCTTCTCCTGACCCCACAGTAGGCAGATACTTTTACACAAATCTCTGTCTTGGTGAACATAGTCTCTATATCAGAGCAGAACTCACCATGGTATGCAGGTGCCCCAGGGCTCTTAACCACAAACTCAGATTTTCTGATATTCTCAGTACAAACTTCTCTCTCAGGTAGCTTTCCCTTTCCAGGCAGGATTACCCCTGAAATGCTGGATTCCCCCCCATCCCTCCGGGGATGGGGCACTGGATCAGCATTGGGAATGGTCTCTACCACTTCCTTCTGGTCTCTTTTGTGTTCCTCTCTAGGGTGAGAACACACAACCCACTTGTCTGATGCAGCTCTAAATCAGAGTTAGGCTCTGAGGGGCTGCCAACTGCAGCACACCTCTTCCTCTCACTGCTCTTTCAAGACTCTCCTGAAGACTGATTTGAATTCCCCAATGTTCTACAGCTAACCCCTGCTGCTAGCATTCCAATGTGGTTTATGCTGCTGTGAGAATTCTATGATGACATCATCACTCCAGCTCAGCTGACACTGAAGACAGAGTGAGACAGTGTGAAACCCATTTAACTGGTATCCCACAAGCTGCCTTTCCCTGCCTGCCACTGGTTCTAGGTGGGATTCTGTAACCCAGGAAAAAGGGGGCCAAGCACGCAGAGAGGACCTTCTGTGATAAATCAGTTATCTATACACCTCGTGCTGTTTACACCACTCATGAAGTCTCCGATGTGTATCACTTATATATGTATAAGCAATCTGTAACATAGTTTTTTATTTTAATAATTTTCCTTTTTTGACCATAAAATTGTATCCTCATTGAGCTGCCGGTGTGCGCTGAGGGTTGAGGCGCTGGGCGCCACACCTCGCCATGCCGGCGCACCCAGGTTTGGGAATAAGTGTGGGCTATCAGGGATCGGCAGGGGACAGAAGGACTGAGCTCCATTGGCTGCTCTCCTTCTCTGGGGAGGGTTCTGTGCAAGTCTCACCATTCTACTGCCATCTCGGGTGAACTCAGGATTGACGAGTGCAGATCGGGGCACGCAGAAGGTATGGGGCAGCATCGGCCGAGAAGCCCTGGGAGGAGTTGCATCTCGTGCACATCCCCATTGGCTATCCTAGAGTGCCGATGTTTGTGTGAATAGAATACGGGAAAATGGTGGCCGTCACTCCTATTTGATGACCCTCGCTAAGTGCCTCAGCAACTGCCAAGATGGAGCAGACTCTGCTGTAAGCACCCGCTCCACCGTTGTTTGGGGAGAAGGTAAGGGGATCCTCTCCTCTCCCACCTAGGGGATATCTGGGATACCTAGGAATAATGAAGTAGTGAAACACTCTAGGGCAGACTCCTGTGTGTTGGGACATCGAGGTTAGCAGGCATATGGGGTCTGATTGAGTGAAGTGATGTGGCTGGAAGGAGGATAAATCGGAGTTAAAAAAATTATCTTCATTCATACAGGTCCCTTTGGAAGTGGAATAAACAGAATAGAGGAGATATTGCAAGACTAATTTTCATGCCAATCCACTTCTCATGACACACTACATAATCCCACCTGGCCAAACATGCACATGAACCCCTTTGTGAGAGAAGGCCCCCAGCCCATCACAAGGTGTCACCTGTGTGACAGAACACTGTGCCATACCTTCCCAGGCTCTGAGTGGTGGTGTGCAAGCGGCTGCCCCCATCCTTATATTGCCTAGCCAGCTCAGAGCTCATCCCTGAACCTGAGTCACCAGCATGGGAACACAGCATGCTACCCACTGGCTCTGCACACAGTATTTCTCCATAACTTGTATGTAATTTATCAACCCGTGATAACATGTAATCAGTAAGCCTAGTAAAGATGTGTACAGGGCAATTATGCATTTAGTAGACCTGTTCTTTGAACAGGTCTACATATTATTATATTCCTCCTTTCTGAGCATAGTTACTTTATTTTTCTTAAAAATTCATTTTATCAGTTTTTCATTTCAGACAGCATCCCTATACCTTAAAGGTACAAATAAATCTATGCAAAGTAAGGTATGGAGTTAACAGGTCTATGCTTTGTGAAGTATTTGTTTAAGTTGGCACTAGTGTTATAACTTAAGACTGAACATTTTATTAGGCTGTAGTACAGGTTGAGCAAACATCACAGTACCTGATGAGCTGTGCCACTTCCTCCAGGAGCTGTGGTAGATAAGTGACTGTTCATTTCTGTGGCAGAATGCAGCCCTGTCATTAGCTAATGCATGATGTGATAGCACTGATAACATCCCATGGTGAGCACAGAGGAGTTCTGGATATAAGAGGAGGGGAAGGGAACCACGTGATGTGGATAAACTGGAAATATTAATAAAGAATCACCAAGAACAGTGAATTCTGCAGCACTGCAGATATTCTGCAGTAAGTTGCAAATTCTGTGCAAAATTCTGCGGCCGCAGAATTCTATGGGCCTTGTGGACGTGAGTATAGCCAAGGCTTACCATGACAGTGAAAGATCATGTGAGAATATTAGGACAAGCCTGTGTATCTTATCCTTGAGTTACATGTCACTACCACTATGATAGGACTCTCCTGAACTGTACAGGCAAGACCACCTTCTTACAGAGCAACTGGGAAGAAAGCTGAGAGCAAAAAGTCACATGCCACTCAGAGCTGGGAAAAATCCACATCTTACTGTATTGCAGAAGGGAGTGACACCCACCTAATATTGGCACCAGAGGGGAGGGAGCAAAGGCTAATCACCCTACAATGAGAAGGACTGCTCAGATGTGACAGAAGAAGTGCAAATGGAGAAATTCTTCTTCTGGGCCCTTGCCTCTGGGGTGCCTAAACAATGGGGGCAGAGGGACTAGAATTTTAGGGGTACTGTGCTCAGATTTGAAGGATAGGCATTTCTTCAAAATTGCCAGGAGTGGCAAGAATGGCGGATGGCTTAAACAGCATCCGCTGGATGCACAGTCACCAGCAGACTGGCAGCACCTGGCTGCTCTGCCATCGTCTATATTGTTAGCCAGGTGGTCAAGTGAGCTTTTGAAGTTTTGATCTTCCCACAGTGAGTTACTGTTTGTACATAGTTTTGAATGTTATGCTTTATGTTTCTTTATGAGTGTCCTTTATTTTGCCATGTTGGTGGGAGGGGGTTGCCACACTCCTGTGGGTTAGCTGAGGTTTATCTCCATTGGTACCATGACAGTGGGTGGATAGCAACCTACACTGTAAGGGGCCAAAACAGCCAGTTAACAGTCCAGGGTCATGAAGGAGTTGAAACATAGAAACATAGAATTTGATGGCAGATAAGGACTGCTTGGCCCACCTAGTCTGCCCATTTCCCTACCTAACGGATCAGCTGCAGATCCTAGTTAACCAACAGCCTACTTCCTCCCACCCCCCCACTAGAATTGCCTTATGTCTGTCCCACGCATTCTTGAATTCCCCCACTGTTTTTGACTCTACAACCTCCTCAAGAAGGCTGTTCCATGCATCTACAACCCTCTCTGTGAAGAAATACTTCCTCATATTACCTCAGAGTCGTCCCCCCTCTATCTTCAGATTGTTCCCCCCTTGTTCTTCCACATCTCTTTTTCTGAAAGATGCTACCCTCTTGGACTTTGTTGATTTTCTTGAGGTATTTGAAAGTTTCTATCATGTCCTCTCTCTCCCTCCTTTCCTCGAGGCTATACATCTTAAGCTCCTTTAGTCTTTCTTCATATGTCTTCTGGTACAAGCCCTGCACCATTTTGGTTGCCCTCCTCTGGACAGCTTCCACCCTGTCTATGTCTTTGTGGAGATGGGGTCTCCAGAACTGTACACAGTACTCCAGATGTGGTCTTACCAATTGTCTGTATAGAGGGACAACAACTTCCTGTTTTATACTGGTGATGCCTCTCCCTATGCATCCCAGTATCCCCCCAGCCCTCCTTACTGCCTTCTCACATTGCTTGCCCACCTTTAGGTCATCTGATATGACTTCCCCAGGTCCCTTTCCATTTTTGTTTTTGTCAGTATCTCCCCCCCAACCCCATTGTGTACTCTTCCCCTGGGCTTTTGTTTCCCAGATGCATTACTTTGTACTTCTTTGCATTGAATCTAAGCTGCCATACATTTGACCATTCCTCCAACCTTGCCAAGTCCCTTTTCATCCTTTCCACCCCACCTTGTGTATCAACCCTGTTGCATATCTTTGTGTCATCTGCAAAGAGACGTACTTCCAGTCCATCTGCAATGTCACTTATAAATGCATTAAAAAGGACCGACCCCAGTACTGAACCCTGCAGTACCCCACTAGTAAACCCCCCTTTCTTCACTGTGTACTCCATTTACTATTACCCTCTGCATCCTGTTGTCCAGCCAGTGTTTTACCCAGGCTACCACCCTGGGACCCACTCCCAGGCTGGCTAATGTGTTTATTAATCTTTTGTGTGGGGCTGTGTCAAATGCCTTGCTAAAGTCTAGGTAGGCCATGTCCACAGCCCCTCACTGGTCTACTACTTTGGTCACCCAGTCAAAGAAATCTCAAACAGGCCAAAGCTCAGTACTTAAATGACCTCCAAACTAGGCATCTACATGACCCAAAAAGTCTGGGGCACATAAACGCATTCCTCAAGGGTTCCACAAATAAACAAACAGACTCTATCCTGGTAGGTGACTCACTGGCCAATGTTCCATCCGAGCTTGCTGAGGCTTTCTGTGCCTCCTTCTCTATCCTGAATGGGCCTCCCCTTCCTGCCCTCCCCAGGCCTGCCCTTCACCCCGGAGAGGCATGGGTGCACCCATGGCCTCAATTCCACCTAAAGCTGGTCAATCAGTCTGAGGTACTACCTCTCCTATGAAAAATTAACCCTACCTCCTCCCTGGGCCATGACTAGCTTGAACCCCACCTACTGAGGGATGCTGCCCCAGCTATCACCCGCCCTGTCATCCTCCTCATAAATAGGTTGCTTCAGGAAGGAATGGTCCCAACAATGTGGAAGGTAGTGACCATCGTCCCTGTCTACAAAAGTGGGCCCAGTGACAAATTGGGAAACTATAAACCTATCTCCTTCTCAGTCCCTTGGGAAAATTCAGGAAAGACTAGTCTCTAACCAGCTACAGGTCTACCTAGAGTAGCACCACCTCATGGCTGATGTGCAGCATGGTTTTAGGAAGAGCCATAGTTGCCGACACTGCTCTCATCCGCTCACAGTGGACATCCTTGCCTCTATGGATCAAGGCTCCCTAACGGGTGCCCTCTTCATTGACCTATCCAAGGCCTTTGACCTTGTCAACCATAATCTCTTCCTCTCTAAACTCCAGTTCCTAGGACTGGATGACCACTCTCTTTCTCATGGTTCGAGAGCTATCTGAATGACCATTTCAAAAAGTCCACTGGAAGGGCACACGGTCTGGACCCAGGCTGCCATCGCTTGAGTCTCCCAGGACTCAATCCTGAGCCCCTGCTCTTTTCACTCTTCCTCAATAATATTGAGGAACCTGTCTTTCAGCAAACTCATTCTGTATGCAGATGACACTGTCATATGCTGCAGTGACCCCCAACCTAGTGTCACCACCACAAAACTGCAGGACAGTCTCTCAACTCTTGAGTCCTGGTTCTCCACAAACTCCCTGAAGCTCAACGAAGAAAAAACCAAAGCCGTACTGTTTGGTTCTAGACGCCTGGGCTCTGACAGAGGTCAGCTGCTCCAGATCAGCACAAACCAAGGAAAAAAAGTTGAGTCATGACCAGTTTCAAATACCTTGGGATCCATCTTGACCAAGAGATGACCTATAGACCCCATATCGACTCCATAACCCGGTCCATCCACCAAAAGCTTGGCCTCCTCTACCATCTGGGAAACTCACTATCCTGTGTTGCACGTCGAGCAATTGCCTGCTGCAACCTTCTCCCCTCCATCCTATATGGGGCTCCTCTACTGCAGTTCCTCCGAGAGACAGAATTCAATAAACTTACCGTACTCTATAACCGAGTGGCTCGCTTTGCCAAAAACGCCTCTCCTAGGAGGCATCATTGTGAGGCACTTAAGGAACTTAACTGGCCCTCTCTTCTGCACAAACTAGCCTACCCCAGCACCTGCCTTGCCTTCAAGTTCTCTACCCTTGGTTCCCCCACCCATCTTAGTGGACTACTCTCCTCCAAAGTACAATGCTGAACCCTGCGATCCTCTGCAAATCACCCCTTGACATCCCTCGGATATGCTCCAACCAAAGGCAAATGCTCCTTCAAATTTGCTGCCTCCCACCTATGGAACTCCTTACCAGCTAGCTTGACTGGCTCATCCACCCTTAGCCAATTCAAGTCCGGGCTCAAAGTATATCTTCTCAATCTTAGCCTCTGTGGCTGCAACCGTTAGCTCCCTAGTCCAGTTCTCAGTTCCGTCACACTGCCTTGAACCTCCCTTCTTCCTGGATGTATCTCCAAAACTATGATGTCAATTTTCTGTGATTGTCTCAATTCCCTACTAAACTGATGTGTAACCTGATGCCATGTACTGCTAATAAGAGCCTAAATGTTAACCTGATTCTACCCCTGTAACCTGTTGCTAATGTATATTTGTGTAACTATTGTAATTACTGTAAATAATGCTATTATGTCTTTTTCTGTAACTAATTCCAGGTTGCCCCTGAAAAAGGGACCTCTGGTCTCAGTGGGCTTACCCGGTTACCAAAATCCAAATAAATAAATAAATTAGATTTGTCTGACATGACCTTCCTGCTGTGAATCCATGCTACCTTGGGTCCTGTGCCCCGCTGGCCTCTAGGTACTCAACAATTCTTTCCTTCAGAAGAGATTCCATAATTTTCCCTACCACTGAGGTCAAACTGACAGGTCTGTAGTTTCCTGCCTCTGTTTTGTTCCCACTTTTGTGATGGGGAATCACATCTGCCCTCTTCCAGTCCTCAGGTACCACACCATCCTCCCATGTTTTATTAAAAAGGGTAGTCAGTGGTGTTACTAGTTCTTCCCTTAGTTCTTTTCCAATTCTGGGGCAAATCCCATCAGGCCCCATTGCTTTATCCACCTTCAGTTTTAGGAGTTCTTTCCTAACCCTTTCTTCTGTGAAAGGACTAATATCATCCCCCCCCCCCATCCAGAGTGCTTCTATTGACTGGATTAGGTATCTCCCCCTGCTCTTCCTTTGTGGCTACTGAGCATAAGTATTCATTCAGTATCCCTGCTTTTTCACTGTCGCTCTCTGCCCAACCACCTTCCTCTTTGTTCAGCCTCAGTATCCCTGCCTTAGTCTTTCTTTGCTCCCTAATATGCCTATAAAAGGTTTGATCCCTCTTCTTAACCAAGTTAGCTATCTTTTCCTTGGTTTGGGCCTTTGCTATTCTGACTGCCTTCCCCGCTTCCTTCTGCTTTAACTAGTGCAGTTCTCTGTCCTACTCCTTCTGTGTTTTCCTTATATTTCCTGAATGCTATCTTTTTCTCCATAACCTTCCCCTCCACTTCTTTTGAGAACCATAGTGTTTTGTTCTTTCATTTTGATTTGTTTATTTGCTTCACATAAAGGCTTGTTGCCTCTGTGATGGCAGTTTTGATGTTTCCCCATTGTTGCTCCACCCCACCTTCTTGCCTGTTTGCTAGTACTTTTCTGAGGCACTCTCCAATTTTGACAAAATCAGCCCTCCTGAAGTCCAGTACCTTCACTTTTGTATGGCTTGCTCTACAGCTGAGTTTATCATGAACCACACTGTTAAGTGGTTACCCACTTCTAGATTTAAGATCCTCTCTCTCTCTCTCTCTCTGTCCCCATTTGAGAGTACCAGGTCTAAGATTGCTCCCTCCCGAGTGACTTCCAAAACTAGCTGTCTGAGGCATGACCCCTGTAGGGCATCAAGAATGGCCCTGCTCTTGGATGTGGCTGCAGCAAAGGTGCTTCAGTTAACATCTGGCATATTCAGGTCCCCCATCAGCAATATCTCCCCTTTCTGTGCCATCCCAAGGATGCCTTCTATCATTTCCTTGTCCATTTCCTACCCCTGAGACAGGTGCCTATATACAACCCCTGTGGGGATCATGGTGCCATTTTCAGTCTCCAGGGTGACCCACAGTGCCTCATCTCCTCCCTGTTTACCTTTAGTTCTGTTGCTTTGATCTCTTCCCTTACATAGATAGCTACTCCTCTTCCTCTTCTCTTCTACCCTCCCTGTCCCTCCTATAGATTGTGCACCCTGGTATGTTGACATCCCAGTCATGGTTCTCTGTGTACCATGTTTCTGTGACTGCCTCTTTATCCAGGCATCCCTCTTCAGAGGCAGTGTAGCACAGTGATTTAAGGCTCTGAGCTGCAAATCCTGGGAGACCTGGGTTTGAATCCCACAGCCCCATTTGCATACTGTGTGACCCTAAAGCAAGTCCACTTAACTTCCCTGTGCTCCCAAGGTTGTACCTGTAAACATGCTTTCAGCTTAGTGTGTCTCACCTGGTTAAACAATTGGAAAAAATCAAGGCCACCAGTTCAGGGAGCTTTTTATCTAGACTACAGGCATTGGTACTTGTTACCCTCCATGTCTTTTTTGGCCTTATTTCTTTTTACCCATCCCTGTCCTTACTGCCTTTGTCTTTTTCTCCATTTACCCATGCCCTCCTCCCTACACTTGGGAATTATGGTAGCTTTCCTACAAGAAACACATCTAACTCAGCAGGGGCATGCCAACGCTCCATCTACTCATATCCTATGTTGAGCACCCTCACTGCAGGGGTTTGCTATTTTAGTACATAAGTCATGCCCTTTCAAGCTTACAGAAGTGGTCACAGACCCTGAAGGTTGCTATGTTTGCATAAAGAGTACCTTTTATATGGTATCTTGCACCCTGATAAACAGCCTCTATACCCCAAATTAGGAGAAAGATGATATCCAATTGCTGAAAGATAAACTGATCTCCCTGGCCCCACCCCAAATGATTTATTCTTAACAAGGGAAGACCTTAACAATGTACTGCATCCCTGTTTAAACAGAGCAGGTATGAATGGACCTTCTTAATTCAGGCTGGGAACCTGTCTTCAAAAACTGATGAAGGAACTGAGGTTGGTGGAGGTATGTCGGTTCTTTCACCCTACAGTGCAAGACTACACATGTTGGTCTCCTCCCCACAATACATATTCATGCATAGGGATTTTCCTGGTCTCTTCCACCTGGGCCCACACAGCAGACTCATGCGAGATCAAAATCACACCCGGTCACTCTGGACATGGCCCTGACACCTGTCCAGAAGACACTCAGCTAGAAATTAAATGTTTCACAGATTAACAATCAAGAAGCAGCAAGCTGTGTGGTATTTATAGACACTAGATACCAGGGGTCACTCACTAGTATGAAACAGACCCCATGAAAATTGTGCAGCAGTTTGGGATTTTTTATAAAAAGTTGGACACCCACAACAAACCACATGCCTTCCACAGTAGTTATTATACACCACTTAACACTAGAAGTCAAAGAGGCACTAGATGCACCAATCAGGTAAGAGGAAATTCAGGTAGTGACTGGTGCCCTAAAAAACAGGCAAGTCCCCAAGACCAGATGGGTTGGCTATGGAGTTCTTGAAGATCTTCTCAGAGCACCTATTTCCCATACTTGGTGGTGTGTGTGGAGCGGTGTAGGAGAGAAAGGGGGCACACTCCTCATGGCATTACATTCAGATTTCAGTGATGCTGAATATAGGTAACGACCCTTTAGTGTGTGGGTCATACCTTGCCATCTTCATCCTGAAACAAGACCTCAAGGTGTTCAGTGCACCTTGGCCTCATGGATGCATCGGTGGGTGGGGTCCCTGGTTCACCCAGCTCAGATGGGCTTCATTAATGGACAGCAAATACATAATAACATCAGATGTCTTCTAAACATAATTTCACGGCATGATTTCTGGATTTTTCACACTGGTGATCTTTATGGATGCCAAAAAGGCCATTGACCAGGTGAACTGGGGATTCCTGCACTGCACTCTGTAAGAGATGGAAGTAGGGAAGCCTTTCAAATGAGCATTCAAAACCTCTGTGCCTCCCTTTAGGCCATGGTGAAAGTTAATGGACTTCAGTCTGAGCACTTCTTCCTAACTAGGGGTACCAGGCAGGGGTGCCTCCTCTCACCACTCCTATTCACACTGTGCATTGAAACCCTCGCTACGGCAATCTACCAGAACCCAGACAGCCAGGAAATTAGTGCAGGAAGCAGGGAGCTTAAAACCTTTCTGTACACTGACTCCCCTTTTTTTTCTGTCCTCCCCAGAAGCCTCTGTACCGGCACTGTTGCACAACTTAAAAATATATAACATGGTAGCCAGGTACAAGATTAACTTCAAAAACTTGGAGGCAATCTGGCTAGGAGGCATGTGCCCAGCTATCTTCAAAGTTACCTTCCCCTTAAGGTGGGCAACATGTAATCTTGTCTGATACCTAGGGGTGTGAATCTCACCAAATTGAGCCTCGTTATTCGCACTCAGCTAAGAGAAGCTGCTGAGAAAAGTTCAGGTGGACACAGCATGTTGGGACCTGCCCACACTGAGCCTAGTGGGTCATATTACTACCATGAAAATGAACATATTCCCAAGGTTTCTTGTTGTCAGACACACTGCCTATAAAGATCCCTGAAAACTTCTGGGGATGCATACATAAGTTATCGCTGTCTTTCATATGGGCGAAGGGCCAACACAGGGTCAGTAAATGTTTCTTGTCCCTACCCAGGAAAAGTTGCAGACTAGCAATGCTAGATTTCCACATATATTACCCAGCAGCATGGCTGGTCCTGATCATAACCTGGACCAAGCAGAGGGAAGCCACGGGCTGGCTGGACACTGAGATGCGTGAGTCCCTGCCAGCTTCACTGTTCACTCTCCCACACACTCATCTCTCCACACACACCTGGTTGGAGATACCTAACCCTTCAATGAAGCACTCACTACAGGTCACAAACACACCTAATGGAATAGGCCCCCCTTCCTATAATAATTAGGGACCCAGGTGTCATCCCACCCTGACCACAGTTCACAATACACTCATACAAGGGAATCAAATAAAATGCTAAAGTCTGAAAGTAATATAGAAAATATTGCTTTAAGTGAGCAAGTTTAATTCCAGCAGATAAGCAAGGACCCTGGAATTCTGCAATTCTGCAGTTGCGGAATTTTCTGCAGAATTTACATCATGCCACAGAATTCATATAGTGCCGCAGAATTCATTGTTTTTGGTGAATTTTCATTCAAATATACAGTTTTTTCACAGTGCCAGGCTCATGTATGCATCTTGTTTATCCTGAAGCCCCTCCTCTATGCTTGGCAGGTGATATCATCTATGACATCACATCATATTTTAGCCAATGGTAGGACTGCATTCTGCCACAGAAATGAATAAATCATGCCACAGAAACTGGAGAATGCCGCCGCAGAAGCCTAGGAGCCCTGCCACAGAAATCAGAAAATTCTGCCGCAGAGCACTAGGGGCCCTGCATATAAGTATGCAAGATGTAGGACTGCAAACTCAATGCGAACCCCTAGCGCCTTAACTCATACGAGTCTTCAGCGGGGATGAAGCTTCAGGAAAAGCAGACTTGCATTTAAGCTATGCATACCAGACACATAATTAATTAATTTAATTTACCTGCCCATTGGGCCATGTTACAAATGGTGCATCTTAAAGTGCTCAAACAGCTTCAGAAACATCATGGAGAGATAAATAACAAAGAATACAAAATAGTTGATTTTAGAAAAAAGATACATATATAAAAAATGTATAGAAAAATGGTGCTAGTCTTTAGACAAAATGCTAATAATTAAGGCTTTATGGATTTTTTGTGCATTCCTATGTGTCACTTCTTTATGCCACAAAATGTCCATTAAACTAGCTAGGTATATTTGTAATATTAAAGACAGCAAGATACCATCCAGGGAGATTGTTTGCCAAGACAGATACTGTCAGAATAACTTCAATTTCATTTTTTCCAGATAGGATGGAGTAACCCCTGGTATGGTGCCAAATTTCTGAATACAGGTTCTATATGAAAATAAAATAAAGAAAAGCATAATTATAATTGCAAAGCCATAATTAAAGCATGAAGAATGTATCAGAAAGGCATCTCATTTAAATTTATTCATGTAATGCAGCTATTAACCATTTTATTATGTTTGCTTGCACTCATGTGCAAGAAACATAGTGCCATCATCCGAGTTTTCGGAGGTGTGGCAGCCGTCTTCCAGTTCAGTCAGTATGTTTGCAGGTGCGGCCACAGTTCAGCAATGAATGCTGCAGCTGTCTATGACAGCAGTTGAAAATGCAGTGGCCATACGGTTGAAGGAAAGCTTCGCTTCAGTGAGCAGCGATAAGATAACGCAATTCTCATCGGCTAGCCCACACAGCGCATCGCACGCATACCGCGTGCTTGTGCCCTCCACGCACACACTGTATAGCCGATGGTGCTGTGCTCCCCCAACAGAGTTCCAGATGACACACTGGGGCCCACCCCAGCATGGCAACAGACCATGTATGGCTGACAGGGTGCCCAATCCCCGACAGCTCCACTGCCCCCCCCAAGAGACTACAGGGTGCCACGCTGGGAGCCCACTCCAGCATGGCAACAGATCGTATGGCCGATGGGGTGCCCTATCCCGTCGGCTCCTCGGCCCCCCCAAACAGCCTTCCAGCTGCCACGCCGGGAGCCCATCCCAGTGTGGCAAACGTCCAGTGTCTAAGTTACACAAAAAAAAAAACCTGAAAGAAAAAACCTTCCTTTGCTGACTGTCCTGACCTAATCTCCCCCCACCCGCACCCACCCTCTGTGCACCCTGCCTCTCCACACCCTCCTCACCCCACACTTACTTCCGAGCTTACGCGGCAATCTTCAGTGGACCGGAACACGCCTACACTTTTCAAAGCCAACCGCAAACTGAGGAAATGCCAGTAAGCTGTATAATGTAATAAATAGGGTTTTTTTCAACTTTAGTACATATCTCAGGCATTTTGGGGAATTTTTCACCAAATTTTCAACATGGGGTTTTTGTGACCCCACCTCATGAATTCTGTCACTGTCATGGCGTTAATCAGCCTGAAAGGTGATTTTGCGGTCACTGTGTGGAACCACCTTTCGGCACTGATTTATGAAACAACAGTGTCACAGTTCATGAGGTAGGCCCCTAAAAACCCTACATTGAAAATTTGGTGAAAAAATTCCCAAAAATGACTGTTTTACGAGCATGCGTTGCGCTGTTCCTATGCACACTCGTAAGTTTGCAAATTTTCAATATGGTCACTCCAGATTTTCAATAATGCCATTTTACCATACCTCCTTATGAGCAGTACAGTTGTCTTTTCTCACATCTGACCCAAAATATGTTTCCGCGCATGTAGCGCACAATGGCACAGTTGGTGTGCAAAATCAATGTTCGGGACAGATTAAGAAAATCACAGTGACACTGTTCATGAGCAGAGGTATTAAAATGGCTATGTTAAAAATCTGGTGAAAAAATTTCCGGAAATTACTGTTTTACGTGTATGCGTTGCACTGTTCCTAAGCATGCTTTTAAGTTTGCAAATTTTCAATATTTTTACTCCAGATTTTCAGCATTGCCATTTTAACACACCTCGTTATGAGCAGTATAGCTGTCATTATTCACATCTTGGCCAAAATGTGTTTCCATCCATGTAGCGCACAATGGCGCAGTCGGTGTGCAAAATCATGTTCGGGACAGATTAACAAAATCACAGTGACACTGTTCATGAGCAGAGGTGTTAAAATGGCTATGTTAAAAATCTGGTGAAATATGTCCATAAAATGACTGTGTTACAAGCGACCATTGTGCAGTTTCCATGCACCCTCGTTACTTCATGGATTTCTAATATTTTCAGTCCAGATTTTCACCACTGGCACTTTTGAGCACTTCCTTATGAATGGTACAGCTGTAATTTTTCACACCATGGCCAAAATGTGTTCTCGCACTTCCAGCGCAGAAATGCGTGGTCGCTGTGGGAAATCATTGTTCAGGACAGATTAAGAAAATCACAGCGACACTGTTCATGAGCGGAGGTTACAAAATCCATGTGTTGACAGTCTGCTGTAAAAAATTCCCAAACTAATTGCATTATGGGTGTGCGTTGCGCATTTTCTATGCACACTCATGACTTCACCAGTTTTTTTAATATTTTCACTGCAAAATTTCAACATTGTCATTTTTTGCACCTCCCCTGGAACAGTACAGCTGTAATTTTTCACATCCTGTTCAAAATGTGTTTTACTTGCGTGTGGTGCCAAATGGGCGTGATGGCTGTGCAAAATCAGCTCGGCTAACAAACTGATATTGCCACTGTTCATAAGGTGGGGTCACAAAAACTTATGTTGAAAATTTGGAGTGAAAATGCCAACGAATGCCTGAGGCATTAGGGTTTCCGACCATAACACCCCAGCCTGTAGAGACTGACAGGCATCAGGGGTGTGACTTGGGATTCTCGTCTGTAATGCCCATACCATTCCACACCCTGCAGCCAGTGAGAGGCATCAAGGTGTGCCTTGCACTCTTCGGCCCCAAAGTTCACCCCACTCTCCTATACAGGACCCATCTCACCGTATTTCCTGATGGAATGGGGTGAACATAAGGGCCAAAAACCGAAAACACCGTGACACCGTCGACACTGCAGGGTAGGGTGTGGTGAAATGGCATGGCTGCTATGTTGACGCACCCAAAAGGCACACCTCAATGCCTGTCAGTCTCTGCAGGGTGGTGGTGGGTTGGCTTCAGTTCAATACTTCACTGCCATTCCTATTATGCAGCTCTCTAACTTCTACACTACCAACACCAATGCCATCAAGCAAATATTCAGCATTAACAAATGCTTGTTATTTCTTTAAAAATGGTTTTATGTCCCACTTATCATTGAGACCATGCAGTTTGACACAATTTAACTTAAAAATCCACATACTTTCTTTCTCAAGTAAGGTGTTGGATCTGTCACCCCCTAGTTTAAGTGGTGGTATCCACTCAGTACCAATGAATCTTAAATCATCAGGTCTAGAATCATGGTATAAGGCAAAATGGGTTCCTACAGGAGTATTCTGTCTTTTATTCACAATAGATCTCACATGCTCTTGTATACATTGTTTAAGAGGTCTTTTTGTTTTCCCTACATAAACTAAACCACAGCTGCACTATAGTGCATATACAACATAATTAGTGTTACAGGTTATCAGTTCTCTGATAGTGACTTTATTTTCAGGATCTCTAGGATGTACCAAATACTGTACTTTTAGCGCATGTTTACAGATGTTGCACCTATTACATTTATAGAACCCAACAGGCCTTTTAGGGAGCCAGGCTTGATTTTCACTCTGTGCAACTTCCGGTGATCTACTGTGGACTAACTTGTCCCTTAGATTACTAGCCATACTAAATCAGACTCTGGGTGACAGTCCCACACCCCCCCCCACCACCACCATCACATCATCACTGAGTAAAATGGGCCGATTCGTATGAATAATATTGCCTATTTTTCCAGCCATATTGTTATACTCAGTGATAAAAGTGCATGGCATTTTGTCATTAAGATTTGGCTCCCTTTTGTTTTCTTTCAGTAGTTCATTCCTTTCTAAAGTAACAGCTTTTCTTTTAGTTTGTTTTAATAGGGTGCTGTCATAGCCCCTTGCTTTAAATTTCTCTATAAGTTCATTCACTTGTATTTCAAAATGTTGTTCTGAATTGCAATTTTTTTTTAACCTCAGCATCTGGCTGTAGGGTACAGATTTTTTCAGACTGGGGGTGGGCACTGCTAAAATGTAAAACTGAATTAGCAGCAGTATGTTTTCTAAATGTTTTTGTATTAATTTTAAGTTCTTCATTCCCTTTGTCCTCTATTGATAAGGTTAAATCCAGAAATTCAATTGTGGCTGCATCACTTTAAAAAGTAAATTTCAGATTTAAGTCATTTTTGTTGAGCCATTCCATGAAATTGGGTATCTCACCCGTCTCCTTTCCAGATGCATATAATATCATCAATAAAATGGAACCAATATTTAATGTATTTGTAGTAAGGGTTATTCTGTTCATTAAGAACTAAAGTATTTTCCCAAGAACCCAAAAAGAGATTGGCACAGCAAGGTGCCATGGCTGCACCCATTGCAGTGCCTCTTTTTTTATGGTAAAAATTACCATCAAATTCAAAGAAATTGTGTGTTAGGATGAACTCGAGGGACTTCAAAATAAATTAATTTGGTATATTATCCAAACCTTGATAATTTTCCATAAATGATTTATTAGCTGCTATACACTGTTTATGTGTGATAGAAGTATACAGTGACTCCACATCAATGCCCAGCCAACTGGTGTCCTGTTCCCATTTAACATTCTTTGCTTCCCTAACAGGTCTGTGGTATCTTTAATATGTGATGGCAAGTCAATGACTAAAGGTTGGAGAAAGAAATCCACGAATTTATGTAGATTTTGGATTAAAGAGCCCACCCCAGAAACTATGGGTCTTCTTGGTGGCACTTCCTGGTTTTTATGCACTTTGGCTAAAATGTAAAAACCTGGCGTTATGGGGAATTGTGTCCATAGATACTTCAATTCTTTTTCAGTAATATCCCCCTTCTCTGCAGCTGAATTCAGAAGTGTGTGTAACTCCTTTCTATACTGTGGTGAGGGGTAAGAGAGAAGTTTGCTATAACTGTCTGTATCATTCAGTAATGACATTGTTATTTCCCTGTACATCTCTATTCTTAATTACTATGTTACCTCCCTTGTCAGCAGGTTTGATAACTATTGACTCATTTTCTGTTAATTTTCCAAAGCTAAATTTTCACATTTAGTTAAATTTTGTTTGGTTTCTTATCATTTGTTGCCAATAGTTCTAAAACCTGTCTAGACACCACCTTTTCATAAGCAAAGATAACATTATTATAGGTTTTAGGGAAAATATTGATTTATGTCTAAATGCCTGTACTCTCAATTTCTTAAAGTCTTTATTCACAACCAAAAGTCCATTGCCTGTTTACCTGGTGGGCAATTAAGTCCTGTTCATTTTCAGAAAATAAACCTCCAGTGCACAAAATGTGGCGTCCATAGGTTCTGAGGTTGTGGTGGGACTAGAACCCATTAAATCCAAATCTTCCATTTGAACAATACTGTTGTCCAGGGCAGATTCCATTTCCAAGCAGATATTGAAACCCATTTTTGTATTTTTTTCTCTTTCAAAAAAGAGTTTTAAATGTAGTTTCCTAAAGAATTTGTGTAAATCAACAAAAACGGTGAAGTCATTCACCAAGGGGGTTGGGATAAAACTTAGGCCCTTCTTAAGAACTTCTTCTTGTTTAGTATCTAACACAGTTGAAAATAGATTTAGTACCTGTAAACAAGGCCTTTCTTTTTCTCTCTCAATTGCCTTTCTGTTCCTGCTTGCACTATGTCCTTCTCGTTTACCTCTGTGTGTTTTCTTTTCTTTGCCTTTGCTTTCTGTCGCTTTTGAAAATCTTTTTTTTTCTCTGGTGCTTGTGCCGTTCTTCTGGTCAATGGTTCAGTATTTTTTTTTTTACTTATATCTTGATATTGTTTTTCTCTTCTCTGACAAACCTCACCCTAGACCTATGTCTGCCCTGCTGTTTGATCTGGGATTCCCCATGACAAAATGTCCCCTTTAGAATAATCGTTCTGGTCTCTATTAAGTTTGGTGATTTTCTCTGTATTATTTCATCCTCATATTTTTTATTTTGTTCTTTAGTTGTTTGCTGAAATCAGGAAACTCAATACATTCTTTATACAGAGTAATTTCAGTTTTAGTTGTTGTATTTCCTTTGATAAATCAGTATGTTTACTTAGATCGTCCTTAATTAGTAATTCAATAAAAATTTTGGAACATTCAATTGCAGCCTTAGTCTATTCTTCCTTAAATTGAAAGTTCTCAAGTCCACATGGGGGAATAATAGATACTCTAAGGACCCTCAAGGCTTGACCTCTGTCAATGTATTCTTCTAAGGTACTGATATTACAGCTAATTTCTAGTTCTTTAATTAGAAGTGTCTCAAAAGTAATGAAAGCATTCTGATACCTTCAAATGCCTTGTCACTCACCTCAGTTCTGTTCAAATTGCTTCTCGTTTTTTTTCTCCTCTCATTGAAGCTGAGCAATTCCGTTTCTTCCCAGTCAGGTGTTGTGCTGTCTCTTCTGTTAGAAGCGATGCAGCTCCAGCATTCATAGTTTCTTTGGATGTAATCCAATAGAAGAAAAATAAGGCACCTGAGAACCAAGTGAGTCCAAAATTATTCTTGTTTTGAGTCAAAACCGTCACCCGTGGTGGTGCAATCTGTAGTGTCTGTAAGCACTACAGACAGGACTCCCCTTCAGCAAGCCACTGCGATGCTACAAATCTGACCCGGCTGCACTGTGCTGGAGGTGGCTAAACCTCCACATGAACACAAACCACAGTTCACAATGTGCTCACACAAGGGATTCAAATAAAATGCAGGAGTCCGAAAGTAATATAGAAAATATCGCTTTAAGTGAGCAAGTTTAATTACAGCATTTAAGTATACATGATGTAGGACTGCAAACTCAGTGCTAACCCCTAGCGCCTCGACTCATATGAGTCTTCAGCGGGGGTGAAGCTTCAGGAAAAGCAGACTTGCATTTAAGCTATGCATACCAGACACATAATTAATTAATTTAATTCACCTGCCCATTGGGCCATGTTACAAATGGTGCATCTTAAAGTGCTCAAACAGCTTCAGAAACATCATGGAGAGAGAAATAACAAAATACAAAATAGTTGATTTTAGAAAAAAGACACACCCTGCACTGATCCTGGCTTTTGCAGATGAACCATGGTGATGCGCACGAGATACTGACACATCATGATGACACAGAAATGTAATGCTGCCATATTGGTTCTTGTGACAAAGATCCAGAAAGAGATGATTTGATACCTTTTATTGGACTAATATAGATTTCAAAAGAAAATAGGTGCTTAAACATCTATTTTCTTTTGTAACATATATGTTGGTCCAATAAAAAGGTATCAAATCATCTCTTTTTTTCTGGTACTTTTGACACATCATGAGGAATGGCTTCTGCATCCCATTCCTGGAACTGCAGCATATGTATAGGCTACTCACACATGACCACTTCTGATTCCTGCAGGTGAGGCCCTATCTGGCCTCATAGAACCTAGCACAGCAAGTAGGGAGGGATCACACATCTTTAGAAGAATTTTTGTACTGGCAGCCCTGTTGTTGGGGGTGTGATTTCTAGGGTATACTAAACCCTTTTAGGCATAGAAACATAGAAGTTGATTGCAGATAAGGACCGAAGCCCATCCAGTCTGCCCATTTCTTTTCTACCTTATAAATGTGCCATCGGCCTTTGCTCTGTCAGTGGCCTATCTATTCATACTCATTTGTATTGCTCCCTGCCTATCCCATGCCTGTTTGAAGCCCTGCACTGTATTCATAGCCACCACTTTTGAGGTAGGCCATTCCATGCATCCACCACCCTTTCTGTGAAAAGAATTTCCTCCATCCCCTTAATTGGCCCCCTCTAATCTCATGCTGTATCCTCTTGTCCTGCTATTTTTCTTATATTTAAACATGTTAGATTCTTTCACCTTGTTAATGCCCTTAAGGTGTTTGAATGCCTCGATCATATCACCTCTCTCCCTCCTTTGCTCAAGGGTATACATATTGAGCTCTGTTAATCTGTCCTCATATGTCTTCTGATGCAGTCCCTGCACAATTTTGGTTGCCCTTCTCTGGACTGCCTCAATTTGGTTAATGTCCTTGTGAAGGTGTGGCCTCCAATACTGCACGCAGTACTCCAGATGGGGCCTAACCAGTGTCTTGTAAAGAGGGATTATTACCTCCCTCTTACAACTTGTGATACCCCTACTAATACACCCCAACACCCCCCTAGCCTTACCTACTGCTTTAGAGGTCTGCTTGGATGATTTCAGGTCATCAGTGATGATGATGCCCAAGTCTCTTTCTTCCTTTGTGACTGCTAGCAACTCTCCTCCCAGCCTATAGGTGGCTTCAGGGTTTCTCTTCCTATGTGCATGATCTTGCACTTCTTTGCATTAAATCCCAGTTGCCACTCTTCTGACCATTTGCTAGTTTATCCACATCTCTTCTCATTCCTGCCCATCCCATCTGGATCATCTACTCTGTTACAGATCTTGGTGTCACCTGAAAACAGACAAGCCTTACCCTCTAGTCCATCTGCAAGGTCACTAATGAAGATGTTGAAGAGGACTGGCCCCAGGACTGATCCCTGATGTACCCCACTTGTGACTTGCATCTCTTCTGACTGTATACCATTTACCACCACTCTCTGTTTTGTCGCCAACCAGTTTGCCACCCAGTTGACCAACTTCTGACCCACCCAAGCCTACCCAGCTTATTTATCAATCTTCTATGTGGAACAGTGTCAAAGCTTTGCTGAAGTCAAGGTAGGCGACATCAACTGCTTCCCCTTGGTCCACCACTCTGGTTACCCAGTCAAAGAAATCTATGAGATTAGTTTGACAGGACCTTCCTTTTGTAAACCCATGCTGTCTTGGATCCTGTGCTCCTATGGATTCCAGGTGTTGCACTATCCTTTCCTTAAGGAATGCCTCCATAATCTTGCCCACTACTGAGGTAAGACTGACTGGTCTGAGTTCCCTGCCTCCTCCCTGCTACCACTCTTGTGGAGTGGGATCACATGAGCCCTTCTCCAGTCTTCTGGGACCTCTCCTGTGCTCAGAGACTCACTAAGCAGTTCTGCTAATGGCTCTGCTAGTTCCACCTTTAGCTCCTTGAGTACCCTGGGATGTATGCCATCAGGTCCCATTGCTTTATCCACTCTGAGCTTAGCAAGCTCTTGTAGGACCCTTTCTTTTGTGAAGAGAGTAGTGCTCACCTCCCTCCCCCCTGTGTCCATGGTGCTGAGCTGTGGGCCCTGCCCTACCTTCTCTTCAGTAAATACTGAGCAAAAGTATCTATTTAGGATAGATGCTTTTACATGGTTCTCCTCCTCACATGCTCCTTTCTCCATTAAGCTTAGCAATACCCCTCTGGACTTTCTCCTTTCACTAATGTATCTATAGAAAGTCTTGTCACCTTCTTTACTGTTCGTGCTAGTGTTTCCTCAGTTTGGGACTTTGCCTGCCTTACTGCCTTCCCTGCTTCCCTTAGGCGGTTGGTATGCCTCCATTCTCATCCCGCTGTGTTCCCTTATATTTCCTGAAGGCCAGCTCTTGGCTCTGACCTTTTCTGCTACTATATTTGAGAACCAAAGTGGTTTCCTTCTTCTTTGCACTTACTTTTCTGTCTAACACAATGGGATGTTGCTTCAAGTATTGCATCCTTAATGCTTGCCCACTTTGCCTGTACCCCTCACCTGTGTTTCTTTTGCCAGGGCTAGCTTAACTCTGTTGGCCATCTTATCAAAGTCAGCTCCTGAAGTCCCATATTTTGCCTTGGAATGGGATGATTTAGATGTAGTAGCCAAACTGAACCATACCATGTGATGGTCACTGGCCCCAGGTGACCTTCTACCTGGAGATCTGTGATCCCTTCTGTTAGTCAGTATTAGATCTAGGATAGCCCTGTCTCTTGTGGGTTGTTGTACCAGTTGTTTGAGGCCCTCCCCCTGCAGGGAATCCACTATGTGTCTAGTTCTGGCAGATGTTCCTGCTGGTATTGACCAATCTGTATCTGGCATGTTGAAGTCTCCCATTATCAGAACCTCCCCTTTAGCTGTCATGCTTTGTATATCTTCTAACAGTAATGTGTCTATGTCCTCCACCTGATCTGGGGGCCTGTAGACAACCCCAGTTCTTATGGCTGTCCCATTTCCTGTTTCCAGGATGACCCACAGTTTTTCTGGCTCCTTATGTGTATTCTGAATTTCTGTAGCTTTGATATTTTCATTGACATATAGGGCCACTCCTCCCCCCCTTTTTGCACCTCGGTCTCTTCTGAACAATACATAGCCAGGTACTGAAGTCTCCTAAGGTGGTTACTGGTAAACCACGCTCACTAATTGCTACTATGTCCAGTTTAGCCTCTGACATTATTGCCTGCAGGTCTGGGATCTTATTTCCAGGCTGTGAGCATTTGTGTACATGATTTTCCATTGGCCAAATTTCGGTGTGTTAGTTGTTGGGTGAGGTTTGGCATTACCCCCAAAGCGCCGTGAGAGACAAACCTTTTTCTTACCTGGTGATGCAAATGAACTGCAAACATACTGAATCCCTGTTTGACCACTAGCTGAGGGGAGGGGTGTTCTTCCATTCGACGTATGGGTGCTGCACCCTCTCCCCATTTGCTAGTTTAAATATTCTGCAAAGACGCCAAACTTCTGCCCCAATGCACTGACTCCTCCTTAGTCAGATGCAGTCCATCAAATTTAAAGAACTTTCGCTCCCAGAACTGTTGCCAGTTCCCTACAAATCTGTGTCCTTTTTCCTGGCACCAGCCCTTGAGCCACGTGTTTAGCTCCCCTATCTCAACTTCTCTGACAAAAGATCATCTGGAGTTTACAAAGGTGAAGACACAGTGAGAAAGGGAAGCCCAAATAACTATTCAGTTAGAAAGATGGTGTAAGCTGTAAGAATGCAGTGGAAGGCTACCACATTGCCAGTGTGGAAGAAATTTCGATGAAGATGCTTAGTGCAATTCTTTCATACACCGACCATCACACAACACTTGGGAGCAGGGACTTCAAGCCTCTGCTGGAGAAAATGTGGGGGTGTTGGATCACACTTCCGCATCTTTTGGGACTGCTCTGCCATTAGACTGTATTGAGCCCAAGCCCACAGTAAGTTGGAGGATCTTTGGAGCATAGCTATTCCATTACCTTTCAACACCTGTTGCAGGAAAACCAGTCCTGGGGTGAGAAATTGGGCACAGCAGACACCACTTCATGCCTTGTGCACAGATGCCATGAATGGTATCACCACCTGTTGGTTTCAGGTGACACAGCCCACAGTGGCCATGTGGGAGGGGTGCGTAGCAGAGTGGTGCAATATGGAATGGGTCACCACTAACCTGAGGCTCTCCCTAGAGAAACACACAGAAAAGTGAGCCAGATAGGGATGTCATGGTATCACAGTTTTATGGTAGACAGTATTCGGTATTTATGGTTTTATGATATTAGAAGTCATGGTATTGATACCATGGGCAATGTCTGATACTGTGATAACTGTGTTTCATGGTATACCATGGTATTCAGACCGTTCAACTAAATTTTTTTCATGGACAGTTGTCCCTTCCACACCAACTCTCCCTGATAAAAGAGTTTGAGGAGGCTCCTTTTTTGTACAAAAAGTACTTCTTCTGTAATACCGTGGTTTATTAGGTTTACTAGGTGAATAAGGACGCAGTAGGAATAGTAGCAAGTGAGACTATGACAGAATTTAAGACAAGATTGGATGATTAGTTGATTACTCAGGGCATTACAGGTTATTAATATGCCAGGTCGTTATGGACTTCGGTCTCCTTGGCCTTCTACCTATGAGACCTAAGGACAAAAAGAAGCTTTGTAGCCTATCACTGACCCCACATTTGTGGAAATCACACTTTGTTATAGTTTTGAAGAGCCAATGATCTACACTTTTAAAGGATTCAAAGGTGCTACAGTCTACTAGCTCTTGTGGTAGCTGATTCCAGAGCCTTGGTGTTCTTACTGAAAAGAAATAAAGCCTCTTGTTTGTTTTTACTTTGCTCACGATAAGTTGTTGATTGTGAAGTCTAGGTACTATTTTTCTTTGTGTTTTAACAATACCACATTTGTCCATCAGCGAAGGTGATTTAAGAATTTTATATAAAAACATAGATCACCTCTAGTGCGCCTAAACTCCAGTGAGTGTAGGCCTGTTTTCTGATGCCTCTCAGGATACGGTAATGATGCTAAATGAGGAATCATTTAGTTGCCTTTCTCTTAATTCTCTCAATCACTTGTATGTCCCTGACCATGTATGGACTCCACACTGGTGACCCACAATCTGTATATGGTCTGATGTGTGCTTTGAACAATGGGACAATACATTCCTCACTCTTAGATATGAACATATGGTTGATGCATCTAAGTAGTGAGTTGGTGGTTTTACTTACATGATTACAGTGATTAGAGGAGGATAATTTGTCATTTATCAGAATGCCTAAGTCTCTTTCACATGTTGAAGATTTTATTATAATATTGTATAGTGTATATGTTTGTTTAGGATTGTTATAACCTAGATGGAGAACAGAACATTTGTCTGTATTGAATGTCATTTTATTTGTCTGTGCCCAATGCTCTAATACTGAAAGGTCATTTATTAATAAGTTCATGTTATGGTTAGAATCCACCCTACCACCTAGTTTGCATCATCAGTGAATTTTAAAAGTATGTTCCTGGAGCTAATCTGCATATCTGAGACAAAAATGTTAAATAGTACTGGGCCCAGAACTGACCCCTGCGACACACCACTAGACACACCCACATTACTGGAATAAGCACCATTAATCCTAACATGCTGGGTCCTGTTGGTTAACCAGCAATTTATCCATTTTATGTTGCAAGAAAACCCAGGATTGATAGCTTAGCTAGGAATACTGTGAGTAACCTTGTCAAAAGCTTTGCTATAGTCCAGGAGGATGATGTCCATGGCACTCTTGTTGTCTAGCTCTTGGTTGACAGTATTGTAAAATGCTATTAAGCTGGCAGTGAAAGAAAGGCCTTGCTTGAACCCCTGTTGTGAGTGGTTGATAATGCCTAGAATTTGCATTTCTGCCTAATATGCCTTTAATAATTTTTCTATTACTTTACATGGATGGAAGTAAGGCTGATGGGGCAGTAATTACTCACTATGGAACTGTTACCCTTTTTTAGTATAGGCACAACTGTAGTCGTTTTCCAATCAGATGGAACAGATCTTTCCCTTAATGATTTATTAAAAATAATGGAAAGTGGTAAGGCAATATTTCCTGCTGTTTCAATCAAAAATCTAGGATTAATTAAGTCTGGTCCACAGCTAGCATTTAGTTTAGATTTTTTAACAAAGAGACTACATCAGAAACAGTTATGGTGTGATTGTTTTCAATAGACCCTGATATGACAGTATTTGTGTTATAACTGTATGATTTGAGAATACTGATGCAAAATAGGTGTTAAATGTGTCGGCTGTCTCTGTGTTAGATGTAATGGTGTTTGTACCATTGGTCAACAGCCCTGTTTGTCTGTTACTGCCTTTTTAACTGTTGAGATAAGAAAACAGTGATTTATGATTATCTTTGGAGTGGGCTATAAGGAACTCGAGGTTTCGTTTTGCCTTCCTGATAGTCTTTTTTAATTCTTTAACTGCAGTTCTGTATATTCTCAATACAAGTTCTTTTGTGTCTGTAGTGCATTTTTTAAAATGAGTGAATAGGTTTTTTTTCTGTTTAATTTTCCTACGAATATCATTATTTAACAAGGAAGGAATTTTACCTTTGTTGTTATATTTTATCCGGGTGGGGATGTAAGCTTTTCTAGATCTAATATCTTTTTTTTAACAAATACCCAAGAGTCTTCCAGGGTAAAGGTGATACAATTGTTTCCCAAGGGTATTTATTAGGCTGTTATTTATTGCCTCAAGGTTAGCTTTGTGGTAGTTATACATGTGAGCATTCTGTGTTATTATGCTAGATTCATACTCTAGATCAAATACAATGGTATGGTGGTCGTTATTCCATAGTGGGTCTGATACTGAAAGAATCAGGACTTTGTCCTCAATATTAGTGATCACAAGGTCCAAAATGTTGCACCTCTAGTGGGTTCTTGAACAATTTGTTCAAGCCCTAGTTCATTACTGTTGAATGTTTTTTCAGCGCGCTATGCCGCTATTGGTAAGCCAATTAATGGACGGCATGTTAAGATCTCCCTGGATCAGGATGCCACCTTTGTTCGCCTGTGGTCGATGTCCTGTATTAGTGTGTTAGTATATTCTGAATTAGATGATGGGGGAGGCGAAAACATATGTCCAAAATTAGTTGTGGGTGTCCCTGAAACTGAATGGCTACTGATAAGCGTCCCGTTGATGAAGCATGTGGGTATTCATGTGAATGAATTATGTCTTTGATATAAAGACATACACCACCCCCTTTTTTGTGAAGTCTATCTTTTTGGTATAATATAAAGCCCGGTATGTCTTTCATCCAGGTTGAATCTGAATCCCACCATGTCTCCATTACTGAAATGTTGTCTATGTCCAGTAAGTGAATTTTAATTTCAAGTCCAGAGATTTTTAACAGGTTTAAAGACCTTGCATTAAGAGATAATATTATGCAAACCTTAGGTGTCAGGGGCTTATTTGCTAGAGTCTTGGGTGTCACCCCAAGCTCCTCCTTTGATGTTAGTTTAAACGACTGTTAATGTGTGAAATAATTCTCCTGCCTAAGATGGAACTACCTCTCCTGCTCAAGTCAGCTCCATCCCAACAGAAGAGAGAAGGGTTGTCTACAAAATATTCCCAGTGCATGTGATGGTTACCATACTGTCAGAATTTCATACCGTGACATCCGTAGAGCCAGATCAGAATCCAGAAACCTGGGCCACCAGTACCCTGGGGAGGGGTACCAGAAGGGCATATCAGTGAATGGGTACTGGTTGGGTTACGGGAGGTGAATAGATGTACTCTGCCCTGTCATGTTGTCAGATAGTATCCTATAAGTTTGGATACCATCAGATACCGCTATTTTGCTGGATATCGATAGCCTCGGATGGCATAGACATCCAACTAAGGATCCTGCTATGATCCACTGCAAGTATCCGAGGATCTGACCTGGATCCGATGGATCTGACCATGATTCAATAGATCCGACCATCAGATCTATTTGAGGTGGGATCCAATGAATTCATCTATCCGAGGTTGGATTAGATGGATCTGACCAGCGGATCCATTTGCCGGATCCTAGGTCGGATACCTGCACTATCCAATGGAGGACAGTTGGATCCACAAAAGTACTATCTGAAAAACACTACTGCCCTACAATATGCATGGCATAATAAGAGATGATCGATGGAAAAGCTCAGCTACACAATGCTGAAATTATGCTGGGGATAGTTGTACCCCATAGGGTCATGTTATTTGATGTTACAGCCTGGTTTAAAAATTCCTGATGAATACTGCAGCTTAGCATACAATGTACGAATGGTGGAAGGCTCAAAGAATGAAGCTGTCATGTGCCATATTTGTACATCAGTTGCTGATGTATATGAAATGTACTTAAGTACTACCTGTGTATGCATGTAACTTCTTGTACTGCTTGACTTTTCAATAAAACAAAGTTTAAAAAAAGGAAAAAATCTTTATAAAATTTTTTTTTTATAAGTGTAATAACACACTCTAGGGGTTTGCATTACACTGTAATCACAGCACGCCCTGGGTGTTATATGGCACGTGGCCAGTGGGCTTGTGCCTCACTACTACCTGGTGTATGCAGTGATATAGCATAATGCTTGCCGTGTTTCAGTAGAGGGATGAGATGATCATGACATCATAGCCCTCAAGAGTGAAGCTTGAGAGAGATCTATGATGCCTTCTCAATCTGAAGGTGAGCAAACATTAACGTTTAAGCTCAGAGTGTGCAGTGCACTCATGCTGCTCCCACATCTGCACTCCAGGGGAAGGGTACCCCAACCCCTAGCAGCAGACCCCAGTGCCTGCAATCTCTCCAGCTCTTAAAATCAAAAAGCAAAAACAATGGACATAGCTATGCTACTAAATTCTCACCTTAGTGTTCCGAGCATCATTCCTACCGAGTCACACCCATGGCCTTCAGAAGCCATAACTTACAGTGCAGCAAGTAATTAATAAGACACAACGGGGTGTGCATTGTGCTGATAAAACTACATAGCCAGAGGCATGGCACAGGCACAGTGATTCAATCCCTGGAAGTGGAAGCCCGACACTGTGAGTTATGGTCCTGCCCTCACAGTTGAGCATATCCCGTGTGTGTGTGTGTGTGTGTGTGTGTGTGTGTGTGTGTGTGTGTGCAGTGTGTGTTTGTGTATCTGTGTCTGTATCTGTGTGTGTGTGTGTGTGTGTGTGTGTGTGTGTGTGTTTATATAGTATATGCATGTGTTTGTGTATGTGTATGTATGTATCTGGACTGCACATTGGACTTACAAGAAATCAGGAATTTAATGCAAGCATGAGGGGGAAGCATTATCTTAAGAACTGAGTTAGGAAAGCCCATCTCCACCAAGCCACAAGTAAGATAAATTCCAGATTTCTAGCCGAGTAAGGCCATGGGAGATTTGATTATACCACTGGCATTTTTTTTTTTTCAACAGCGCCATTGTTTTTTCTGGAGAGCATGTGTGTGTGCGTGTGCGTGTGTGCATTTGTGCTTGTGTGCATTTGTGCGTGTGTGTGTGTGTGTGTGTGTGCACACGCACGTTACAGTTACTAAACAGCTACTGGGTGGGGAGGGGCATGGAGCTTCTGCACATGATGTGAAACATATCATGGCATTTTTTTAACAGATGTGTTTCTAACTAGGTTAAGGCAATGTTGGCCTCAATTCTCTAGTTAAAAATGTGGTTAAAGACCACTGCGACCAAAAATTTGATTCTGCTGTTCAAATGTGTAAAACGCCTATTTTCACATTTTTATCATGACATATCTGTTTGGAAGGTTTCAATTTACATGCAGCTTAACAGTTTAAACATCCCAGGCTTGTAGCTGTTTTGTAGTTGATCTCTCTTTTCCCCTTTGTTAGTGACCATGCCCCCTTCTTGCCAGCTTCCCCAGCCTTGTCATCCAGCTTCTACCGGATGTACTTTATGACTACATTCTTCCAAGGTTTATTATCCTCCTGGCAGGAGATATCGGTTCTCTCCAACTCCTGACGTTTTCCAGATGTAGTCAGAAGAGGTCCCAAGGTTGACAGTGTGGGGCCTGCAGGAGGACCGATTTCATTCTGCTTGCTCAGGGTGTTTTATGTTTACTGTCTCACACCTAAAGAACACCAACAGCAAGGATATGCATGTGCATGCATGCAAGCATACATAGTGCAACACCAGCCAGTATCCTTCCTCCCATAGAGCCGCCCAACTGCACTGCAACCTGTGGTCACCCAGGTGGCAGTATCACAGTGAAGCTGGATGCTCTTCCCAAAGGGAGGAGGAGGAGGAGAGAGAGTGACCCCTGGGACAGTCAGTCCTCATCCTCTGCCATCCAGCCTCGGGCGTCCCCATCTCATTCCCAAACCTGGGTCACCAGTGTCACAGATGGTAGCCATTGACCAGTGAGTGCTGCATGACAGTACTGTCGAGCCTTACCCTATCGCCCGACTTGGGCGCACGGATCGGACACCAGGTTTGTGGAGCCCCAGAGGTCCCGCCACAATGGGGTATGTTGTAGAGGTTAAGGCTCCTCTGGACAGGCAGGTTGTTGGGGCTGGGTTGTGGCTATGGGCTGAGGCAGTGGCTCCGAGAGAGACAAGCAAAAATGTTTTTAATTTTGTTTTAATATAAACTAAAATTGGTGAAGAAATTAAACATGACTGATGAGCCAGCTCAGGGAAAAGTGAAAAGGAGCATGCAGATTACTCTGAAAATATTATTTATTTTTTTAACAAAAAAACAAAAAAAAACGAGTTTGCTGGCCCGGTAGCATGGCGGGCTGAGGCAGCAATGCCTTACCTCCTGCCACGCTGGTGACCCGTGTTCATATGGTGCAAGTGGGTTGCTGGGGTCAGCCAGGGAAGGAGAGGTCAGCGTCTGGAGGACAGCTCTCTCCTGGAGAGGGTGGGACTGGAGATCAACGCATGCCTGGCCCCCAGTGGTGGCTGTAGGCTGCTACCAGATTCCAGATGGGCAGAATGAAGAGATGTCTCAAGGTGTCAGCAAGGGAAGTGAATGCTGTTCAGCCATTGGCATCCTTGCACGCTATGTCCCACACTCGGGCTCAGGGAGAAAGAAACCGGAGGAAGAAAACACTGTGGACCGGGCGGGATGATTCCGGACTCACAGGCGCCACACCTGGCCAGCTGGCACCTCAAGCAGGGTGAGTACCAGTGGACACCAGGTGATGGGCTGGTAGGCCGGAGGAAGGGGCCAGTCTGGGAGGAGATAAAGAAAAACAAACAAACAAAAATGTTTGCTGAGTGTGCAGAACAGGGTTTGCACTGCACAGGACAACATCAACTCTGCAATCACTGTTCTAGCATCTGACTTAGACTCCAAACAGGTAGTTCATTCAGTTCTGTGACTGGTCTGGATTGGGATTCAGGAAGCATTTTGTGAGTGATTCACGGGTGGGGATGGGCAGTAAGCCAAGTGTGTTGTAGTCTTTTTTTGTTGTTGTTGATTTCTTTATGCTCCCCTGTGCCAAATGGCTCCCATCCACTGGTCCCCAATCCCATCATGTCAACTCTTTCCAAGGCTCACCTGCCAGGATGTGCCCCAGATAGCCAGTTGAGGGGCCTTGGGAAACCGGTGTCATTCAGCCAGTGAGCAGTTTTTCCATTTTTTCTGTGCAGAGGAAGGGACGTGTAGGCACCAGTGCCGCATACCCCAAGAGCAGCATGCTGAGCATCTGCCCCCTCCACCCCTTTGTGTAGTCTCCTTGTGCCAAACCCAGCCACTGCTAGGGACCAGGCTAACACTAATGCCAGCCACTGATCTCCTACCTCCTCGAAGAGAAGAGCAGTCCTTGGGACGCCGATCCTCCCTCCTCGGCTGACCCTTTGACTCCCAAGATTGCTTCAGACCTCAGGTTGTCGACACTACAAGTGAAAGCTCTATCACTATGCCAGTGAGACAGCTTTTTTAATTTAGTTCACTTTTTGCACCCCTACCCGACTGGCCCCATCGGTCTGAAATGCTGGACCCAGCTCCATCACTCACGCTTCTCCGAGACACCTCAGCTCTGTAGCACCCTGGCTTGCCGCCAGGGAGCAGCGCCACCATGGGTCTCACCCTTCCCCATTGGAGACTGGGTAGGTACAGCAGAACGAGCACCACAATCGGCAGTGTAGCTTGCAGGTCAGATGTCCTCCTACAGCGGTTGGGCACTGTTTTCCCTGTTCCTCCCCAGGAGGCATGGTGCAATGATGTTGTGGTGCACACAACAGTGTCTGCCCTGCCTCCCTGTCTTGTGAGTGTTGACTGTCAGACCTCTGGCTTCCACCAGGGGCCAGTCGAGTGCGGTGCTGTCCCACCCTCTCCACCAGAGGAGGAGAGCAGTTCTTCAGATGCTCAATCATCCTCCTCCTCCTCCTGGCTGCCCTCCAACACACCTGGGCTCACTTCCGAACCCGGTCGCCGCATCATGAGTGGCAGCTCTACCTCTGTGCTTGTGGGCCAGCCCACTCTAGTCTTTTTAATGTGTGCAAGAAACCAAATGGACGAGTCTGATGTTGCAAAAGGCTGCAGAAAACTGTTCTGCAACATGAAAATGGGAGTAGTTCCTCTGCATATTTTAGAGATCACTGTTGAGCCCTTTAATGATTATAATGTTTATGGTTCCGTAAAGTTTTGTACAGTTAAAGGAGGCAAAATACCAGTTCCATGGCCCCCTTCCTGTGATTACTACTGATTTTACTTTTTAACCATGTTTACACGGCCGCAGTGCTGTGGTGTTTGCAGCATTCTTTTCCTGCTCCGGTCGCTGCAGCAAGCTTAGTTAACTATTTACACAGCCCACCCTCACGCTGACGCAGGTTGCAGTGGAGAGGGGCTGTGTATTCTGGGATCCGTGTGCTTCACCCTCGAGGTTAGCAGTGGAGGAGCATGGAGAGCAAGCTTTCGATCAGAGCGTGGAGTCACACAGCACTATTATCTGCTTGCTCCTTTATGCACACCTTCCTAAGCCACAGCGAAAATATGCTGTGAAGTGCTTCAGGATGCTCCAGTAATTGTCCACACCTCTGACTTTACAGCACATCAACTCATGCGCATGGGCTGATGCGCTGAAAAGTCAGCAGTGTAAAGATGCCTTTTGTTGCTTTCTTGTTAATGTGTCTGTATTATTTCTACAATAAAAAGCAACCAATGGGGGGAAAAGGTTGCAAAGGACGGCTACAATGGGCAGTATTCCCTTGCAACATAACACCCATTTTTTATGTTTGCTTGCACTGCATGCATGTGCAAGAAACATGGTGCCACCATACGAGTTTTCGTAGGTGTGCCACTCAGGTTCCAATGCCATGCTTCCTTTTGCAGGCACTGTCCCACCACACCAATACATGTCAGAGCTGTCTATGACAGCAGTTCAGATGCAGTGGCATACAGCTGAAAGTGAAAAAACGCTACAATCAGTGGTGGTAACATGTAGGCAATTTGCATACTGCCATCCTCAGCAGTACGCAAATTGCCTGCATGTCACACTGCATCTGAATTGCCATAGACAGTTCTTCCTCCCCCCCCGACTGAAACACCTACTAGCACGCTGGGAGCCCACCCCAGTGTGCTCATGCACTCCCCCCTCCCGCACACTGTATGGCCAACAGGGTGCTCAGTCCCCTGTCGGCTCCACTGCCTCCCCCAAAACTGACTTCCAGGTGCCACGCTGGGAGCCCATCCCAGCGTGGTAACAGTTCAACATCCATGTGGCCAATGGGGGTACCCAATCCCCCGTTGGCTCCACTGCCCCACCAAACAATTTTCCAGATGCCATGCTGGGAGCCCATCCCAGCATGGCAAAATCCAGCTGCCTTTCCTGAAAAAGGTAAAAAACTGTAAGAAAAACAGTCCTTCGTTTACTGTCTCACCCCCAATCTGCGCCACCCTCTGCACACCCACCTCCCCACAGCCCCCCCACCATCACATACTTACCTCCAGAGGCTGGTGCGACAATCTTCGGTGGACCGGGAACACGTATGCACTCTTCAAAGCCGACCGCAAACTAAAGAAATGCCGGTAAGCTGTATAATGGCATAAATGGGGGGGTTTCAACTTTGATGCATATCTTGTCCATTTTGGGGAATTTTTTTCACCAAATTTTCAACATGGGGTTCTTGGGACCCCACCTAATGAACTCAGTCACTGTCATTTTGTTATTCAGTCCCGGAAGGTGATTTCGCAGTCACTGCGTGGAACCACCTTTCGGGATCGAGTAACGAAACAACAGTGTTACAGTTCATGAGGTAGGCCCCCCCAAAACCCTATATGGAAAATCTGGTGAAAAAATTCCCGACAATGACTGTTTTATGAGCGTGTGTTGCGTAGTTCTTACACACACTCATAACTTCGCAAATTTTTAATATTTTCACCCAGATTTTCAACATTATAATTTTACCACACCTCCTTATGAGCAGTATATATAGTCATTTTTCGCCAAACACTTGCCCAAAATGTGTTTTCACAGTACATGTAGTACACAATGGCGCGGGTCGGTGTGCGAAATCAATGTTTGGGACATATTAAGAAAATCACAGTGACACTGTTCATGAGCAGAGGTCTTAAATGGCTATGTTAAAATTTGGTGACAAAAGTCCATAAAATGACTATGTTATGAACGTGTATTGCGCAGTTTCCACGCACCCTCGTAAGTTCACGAATTTGTAATATTTTCAATGCAGATTTTCTACAGTGGCATTTTCTACACCTCCTTATGAACAGTACAGCTGTCATTTTTCACACCCTGGCCGAAATGTGTTTTCGCACTTCCTGCGCAGAATAGCGTGGTCGCTGTGGGGAAACAGTGTTTGGGACAGATCACAAAACCACAGTGACACTGTTCATGAGCGGAGGTCTCAACATGCCTGTGTTGACAATCTGCTGTAAAACAGTCCCCAAACTAATTACAGTTTCTACGTACGCTCACGACTTAACCAGTTTTTTTATATTTTCACTCCAGTTTTTCAACATTGCCATTTTACACCTCCTCATGAACAGTACAGCTGTCATTTTTCACATCCTGTTCAAAATATGTTTTTGCATCTGTGGTGCCAAATGGCATAGTCACTGTGCAAAATCAGCTTTTGGCTAACAAACTGATATTGCCACTGTTCGTGAGGTGGGGGTCACAAAAAACCCATGTTGAAAAATTGGAGTGAAAATACTAATGAACACCTGGTGCGTTAGGGTTTCTGACCATAATGCCCACCCTGTAGAGACTGACAGGCATCAGGGGTGTGACTTGGGATTGTCACCTGTAATGTTCATACCATTCCACCCCACCCACACCCTGCAGCCAGTGACAGGCATCGAGGTGTGCCTTGGATTCTTCGGCCCCAAAGTTCACCCCATTCTCCTATACTGCACCCATCTCACTGTATTTCCTTAATGAATAGGGTGAGCATAAGGCCCAAAGACCCCAAGACACACTGTGACACTTGTTGTGTCTGAGGGGTAGGGTGTGGTGAAATGACATTGCCATTATGCCTGGACATCCCAAAGGCACACCCTAATGCCTGTCAGTATACAGGGTGGTGGTGGGTTTTCACTTCAATACTTCACTGCCATTCCTATTATGCAGCTCTCTAACTCCTACACTACAAATGCCAATGCCAGCAAGCAAACATTCGGCACTGACAAATGCCTGTTTTTTCCTGGGAAGAGCCAGTTAACTAAGCCAGGTGGACAAACAGTAATTTCTTGCAAAGAGGCTGTTCTGACTACTTAAAAATGCGTAACTATATGTGTGTGTGTGGGGGGGTACATAAACCAGTAAGTGCTATATTTGTGATGTTTAATTGCTACCAGTTAACGAAACTGAGAATAACTTATTTTACTGTCCTGCAGCTTGGGCTGTGTGTGGGGAGTAACTGAGTCGAAGTCATCTGTAGAAAAGTAGTGTTTTGTTACCCTGTCAATGAGTAGGTATTGTGATCTGTGTGTTTGACTTGGGGAGTTGGTTTATAACATGTGTCTATAAAACAATCTACAAAATGCAATCGAGCAGCAGACTTGTCCATGCAAATGCTGTGGGACATGTTGCTAAGTGAGGCTTTTATGTGTTGGTGGTAAGTTATAACCACTGGGTAATGGCTAATGATGCATACCAGTAGTTCCAGTTTTGTACTCCATTTTATTAACTGAAAGTTTGTGGAACACTCTCTGATGGGGGTGGGGTGGTGGATTATAACCTATTCAAAATACCTGACGCAGAAATGCTGCACACAGAACTGAACTGATTTGCAAATGGACGCTGGTTTGCAAGAAGGCACCAGCATGCTGAATTCTGCTCAGTAAACTTATTTAAAAAAAAAAATTATTAAATTTTAAATTGTTGCAACATTTCTTGTCAATCAAGTACATATTGTTTTTGGAGAGAGGTTTAACATTAACCCCCATGTGCTCAGATATCTTTCTTTATTTCTACTTCAGCTTGTGTTTGCAAGGACACACGGCACACTTTCTGGAGCACTACACCCCATCACATGTGCAGGCGGACGTCCTGTGTATGTCCTTTGTGTAATAAATTAAAAGGAAGGGTTGACTAATATTTTTCACATAACCTTATTTGTTGCAACAGTGTGTGTGTGTGTGTGTGTCTGTGGTGTGTGTGTGTGTGTGTGTGTGTGAGTGAGTGTGTGTGTGTGTGTGTGTGTGTGTTTTGAGGGTACATACCCAGTGGGTAGTGTGTGTGTGTGTGTGTGTGTGTGTGTGTGTGTGTGTGTGTGTTTGAGGTACATACCCAGTGGGTGGTATGTGTGTGTGTGTGCGTTTGGAGGATATACTGTACCCAGTGGTGGTGTGTGTGTGTGTGTGTGTATTTTGAGGGTACATACACAGTGGGTGGTGTGTGTGTTTTGAGGGGTACATACCCAGTGGGTATATGTGTGTGTGTGTGTGTGTCTGTGTGTGTGTGTGTGTAGTGTGAGTGTGTGTGTGTGTATGTGTGTGTGTTTGGAGGTGCATACCCAGTGGGTGGTATGTGTGCCAGTATTAAAATACCACCTGGGTTATGTATCTTCTATTAATAAAGGAAACATGGAAGGATTAATATTTAATATTTCAGGCACCATTTATTAACCTTAAAGACACAGTCATTGTTTACTGTGTAATTTGTGTTAAGTTGGGAACCATTTCACTGTAAGTTCAAGTTTTTTGTTTCAAGTTTTATTATTGCAGGAAAACTCCATTGAGCAAGCTCATTCACAAGGAGGTCCTCAGACATGTACAAACAAAAGGACATGACATGGTACAGCTAACGTAAATACAAATATGTAAAGGAAGCACACATAGTTCATGAAGGAGTTGCATAGAGAAAGCATCATTGTAAAGTATACAGTAGAAGAACATTTGGTACATAGAATGCCATCCCCTACAAGGTAGGGTATATAGACTTAACATTGATAAATGCAATGAACAAACATCATATACTAATCATTGGCAGGACAAATGGGCTATGGCGGGTGGGCAGGGTTGCGTGGATGAGGATATCTAGCATAGATAGGGAGCAGTAGGTGTATAGATAAGCGGTCACGGGGGGAAGGAGAAGGAGCAGGTGAAGGAAACATAGTGGTAGTCACGGAATGCAATACACAAGCTCAGAGGTTTGAGTACGGAAAGGACTAGTGTCGGAGAAGGTGATAAACACTGGCACGTAGCAGTAGGAGTAGGGCTTAAAAGCAGTTACAAGAATCTTTTATTTGCTCTTAGCTCTTTAAAGAAGTTAAACAGAAACACAGAAGCTGACGGCAGATAAGGACAGTGAGACCCATCCAGTCTGCCCATTTCTTTTTTTGCCTTATGAATGTGTCATAGACCTTTGCTCTGTCAATGGCCTTTCTATTCATATTCATCTGTATTACTCCCTTATGCCTATCCCATGCCTGTTTGAAGCCCTGCACTGTATTCATGTCCACCACTTCCTGAGGTAGGCTGTTCCATGCATCCACCACCCTTTCTGTGAAAAATAACTTCCTCACATTCCCCCTTAATCGGCCCCCCTCTAATCTCATGCTGTGTCCTCTTGTCCTGCTATTTTTCTTATATTGAAACATGTTAGACTCTTTCACCTTGTTAATGCCCTTAAGGTGTTTGAATGTTTCAATCATATCACCCCTCTCCCTCCTTTGCTCCAGGGTATACATAGTAGCCCAGATATTCAAACTGCACCCCAAAAGTGCGCAACAGCAGGAAAAAGTGCAAGTCCACTGCGCCCATGCGCAAGAGGCTAATATTCAAAAACTCAGCTGAAGATGTGCCTACAGCCAACAACTGAATATCACACCACCTGCACCACAGTGCAACAAGGGATGTTCAGCTGAGCAGTCCAGAGTGCCATAGCGCAATCAGGATGCTCCCAGCAGCAGGGCAGGGCAGCAATGCAACAGCACGACCAGGGATGCAGGGGCCCAGCACCCATGCCACAGATGGGCAGAGGAACACACAGCAGAATAGACATCGTCCCCCCCCCACACCCCATGCACTGCACAACTGGGGGAGGGCTGGAATAACCACTGGCCCATGGAGACAAGCAACCAACCCACAGCTGGGCCATGGTGCCCCATCACACCCCCTGGCAAGCTGTGACCGGCACACAAGGAGGGCCGACCACCCCATGGCACACCATCCCCCCAATGCAGAGCACACCCTGCACCGTGACCCCCAGACACCCTGCCCAGGAGCAGTGTCCACCAGTGCAGGATACCCCATGCATGCTACCACCCCCACTGTGACAATGCAACCCTGTGCACCACAGAACCATGCAAAGGCAGCCCCACCATGAGCACCCGTCGGTGGATGGCAGCACACAGTGATGCAACGACGGCATACACAGTGCCACCACGCACAGCCCCCCCGAGGTACAGCTGAGAGACCAACCATGCGTCGGCACACGAGGTACCCCACACATGACAGGGCATGCCCCGGAACCCACCACCAGTGGTACAGCACCCTGCACACCCTCTCAAGGACACACCCTGACCCAGCACTGGCCACAACAGCCAGCACAGACACCCACAGTGGTGCATGGAAGCATGCACCACACTGGATGCAACACAGTGCATGGACAAACACCCACCCATACCCAAGGGCACACCAACACAGGGACGAGTAGCAGGGCAATCAAGCCCCAGCATGGGGCCATGGAACAGTGTACACACGGGCCAGGCAGTCCTCCATTGCACAGGAGTGCCAGACACCCCATGCAGGCACTGTGGACCTGTACGCCACCAGCATTTGCCCGAGCAAGTCACAGACAGTGGTGCACATCCCCTGCAACACACAAGTCACAACATGGAGGGACAACAACAGCGGAGGCCACAGTGTCACCCGAGGCAGACATGCACCACACCAGTGACAGGAGGCAACCCAGCATTGTGATGGATACAGTGGCTGCCCTGCATGGACAGCCACCACTGACAAGCCAGCAGACCGTGCAGGTCACAGACATGCAAGGGTGTCAGCTGCACAGGCCATGGACGGGCTGACAGGTGCACCATGGACACAGAGCATGCACCATGGACCACTGCACAGTCATCCAGTGCACAGGGAACAACACACACACCCAGACACTGACTGATAGCTACTCCCACACCTTAGTCACTTCCCCACGGACACACACACATACCCATGACTGCACCACCCCTGACGCCATGCACACCACTGCAGCTGAGCACCTATAGCCCACTGCAAATCAGAGACCACCACAGTAGTCATATCAAAAGAACTGTATTCAGGATACTCGTGACGGCCACCAGCGGATGGCGGCTTGATCGAGTGGCTCCTCCCTCAGCTCAATTTAACTGTTTCCATACAGCCTGTCTGATAATATTTATAAGAAATTAAAAGAAATACTAATGGAAACTCATCTAGAGAGATCCCGCTCCAAAATCAGAAAAAAGACGGATGACAGAGGATTGAGCCCAGCCAGTTCAACAAACAGTGGCAGAGAATCTCCGCAGTATGGCAGGAATGGATACTAAAACAGAGCTCAATACACTTCTCGCCCAGGTTTGAAACCTTTTATCTGAAATCAGCAATTTCGCTCTGAAACGTAAACAGGAATTTGTTAATCTATGTACTGATTTAAAAGGGCTAGAGAAAATAGTGACTGCCACCGAAGACCGTGTTTCAACAGCAGAAGATGACCTTATCCAAATCTCTCGTGCAATGGAATTTATAATAACTCAACAAGACCAGATGGCTGCTAAGTGTACAGATCTTGAAGCTCATTCCCGGAGGGACAATTTAAGAATTTACGGAGTGCCAGAAGCTTCAGCAGTCAGGGAGATGCACGAATCCTGGAGGATTTACTGCGACATGATTTAGACCTCCCCGTCCTTTCATTTTAGAATCGAGAGGGCCCACAGAGTGCTAGTACCTAAGCCAACCTCCCCAAATGCCAGACCCAGGTCGATTGTGTAAAATTTGCAAATTTTAGAGAGAATGAACAGATTTTAAGAATAGCCTGGACGGACGCAGAGCTATGTGAGGAAGTGGACTCCATATATTACATCAATGGGGGAGGAGGGAAGGTTTGGGGAGAACTAAGAGTGGAGGAGAGACATGGAGATATGAAAACCCTATCAAGAAATAACTGAAATGATGGACAACATTAACTCGATGAAGATGTGTTAAAAGAAATATGTCCCAGAATATAAAATAACCCGAGCTGATGAAATAGCTTAATATGCAAAAGGATTGATTTTGCTATTATCTGCATGCATCTCAAACAATGTAAACAATGTAAAAAAAAAAAAGGATAAGAACTGAGAATGAAATGTAACTGTGCTGAAATATGCAATAAATATGAATATAAAAAATAAAAAGAATTTACCCAATGCCTCTATCGACTCTACTGACCCATGTCCCTTTAGGGTGCTAGTCCTTTCTCCCTTCCCATACTCTCTCGCCTTTTTCCCCACTAGCCTTCACACTCCACTTGCAGGGTTCTCAGCATCCTGAAGAGGTTCCATAGTGCCTAGGTTTGCCATCTTTTCTGCCCCCATCTACCAATCCTTGGCCTTCCAGGTCCCCTTGCAGGATCCCCAGCAGCCTGGTGAGTTCCTTGGATCAGGCCTCATCCCCTACCAGGTGTTATTTCTCATTATCCCTCTATAAATTACAACATCCATTCGGTATCCCATAATGGTCTACTAGCAAAGCTGGGGGTGGGGTGAGGGGGGCAGTTGCTCAGGTGGGTGGAAAATTGGCTTACGGTGCAAATACAGAAAGTAGTGGTTGGAGGGATAGTCTCCTCCCCCAGAAGGATGATCAGTGGGGTCCCCCAGGGTTCAGTCCTAGGGCCACTCCTGTTCAATTCCTAGGTCTCAGACACAGGGAGGGGTGTTAGGAGTAGGCCGTCTCTCTTTGCGGATCACTCAAAACTGGCAGCACTGGCGGACGGGCAGGAGGGGAGAGAGAGGCCCTCCAAGGGGATCTGGATACCCTGGGAGGGTGGGTAAGGAGGTGAAGATTGAAGTTCAATGCAGGGAAATGTAGGGTGCTGCATCTGGGGGTCAGAAACCTGAGCCATGCATGCACCCGGGGGGGGGGGGTTGCACTGCAAGTCACATCGGGAGAGAGGGACCATGGGGTAGTGGTGGACAGCAAAATGAACAACACTGAGAACTGTCGAAGAGCTGCAGCAAAAACAAACAGGATACTGCGCTGCATAACCAGGAGGATTACCTCCAGGAAGTGGGAGATGATCCTCCCTCTGAATAATGACCTGGTTAAGCCGCATCTTGAGTACTGTGTGCAGTTCTGGAGACCCCATCTTAAGAGGGACATGGCGCTGCTGAAGAGGGTTCAGAGGAGGGTGACCAGGATGATTCAGGGCTTGGAGGGTAGGCCCTATGAGGACAGACTGGAAGAACTCAATCTGTATGCACTGGAGGAGAGGAGGGACGGGGGGACACGATAGAAGTTTTCAAGTATGTAAGGGGGATATAATAAAGGCAGAGCCAGGGAAGTGTTCAGGCTTCAGAAAGGGGGGGGGAGACTACCAGGGGGAACGAGTGGAAGCAGGGGGGTGGGGGGGAGCGCAGGAGACACCTTCACTGAGAGGGTGGTGGAACCACGGAACGCACTGCCCAGGAGTCTGGGAGAAGAGAACACAGTGGAAGAATTTAAGAAGGGTTGGGACAGGTACAGGGGGATACTGAAGCCAGGGAAGACCACCTTTGGGGCTGGGAGGGTGGAGGAGCGAGCTCCCAGTGGGGAGTAGCTTCCGAGCAGACACGATAGACCATGGGGCCCTATTCTGCTGGCTTTTGCTATGTTACTATGTTAACTGTAGGAGGGTTTATAATTGTCTGAACTTCCCTGCCTCCTTGCAGGGTTCATCGTATCCTGAAGGGTTCTCTTTCTGGGGTCAGGCCTTATTTCCCTTCCTAAGTGTTGATCACACTTACTCCCTCTCTCTTGCCCTCTCTAATCCCTACTTCAGTCCCCTGTCCCCTTGCAGTGTTCACCACATCCTGAAGGGGGGTCTCTCCGGGACACGACTCTGCACTATCAGTCATCTCATTCTCTCTCCCCTTCACCCCTTATTTCACAATAGCACTCATTCACTTATTACCACTGCACTTATTAATTATTCTCACAAATTATATATGTGTGCAACATTGTTTGTAACTGCCTTAATTGTATGCTATGTTGATCTTTGTTACTTGAATGTAAAATGTCTCATCCCTATTGTACCCCTCACCCCAGGTCGCACCGGGAGACAAGCAACCTGTTGCTCAGCGTGCCTTCCTGGTGAAACATTTCATTTCAATAAATAAAAAAATAGTCTTAAAGGAAAAAAAAAAAAGAACAGCCTGGAGGCAGAGAAAAGTGGAATACAATGGCGCTCGTCTCTCTTTCGATCAGGATTACCCCCCCCCCTCGATTCTGCAACAGTGCATGGCCTACTCCCCGATATTGTGTAAACTTAAAGCTTTAAACATAAAATTTCAAACTCCCTACCCTTCTCGCCTTCGAGTGTGGTGGGACTCAGGTACAGAACTATACCACACTGCTGAGGAAGCTCTTCGGGCTTTAAAGGACAAGGGACATGAGGTTGCTGAGGCCTCTCCTCGTAAAATACACCAGCCCATCTATCAACCCCCTTGGCAACTGTATAAATCTCAACACCCTAATCGATCGGGAAGACGAGCAGCAGCGACCACAATTCAAGAAATCAAGGAAACGTTACACAGACTCTCACACCCTCAATCCTTAGAAGGGCAACAAGTGGAGAATTTGGAGAATACCTGAAAGAAGGAAGGAAATGAGGATTGGGACACAGTCATTTAACCGCATTGTCTCTGCCTTACCTGAGCTCACCACTGCGAATGGAAAAAAGATGCACACTTGTTGGATACCAGTCTCTTGAAGTTTGAAAATTTTTTAATTATAATTGGACATGAGAAGAAGGTTATGGTTGGTAGAATCTTGGGGGGGGGGGAGGAGAGCAATCGGTAATTACCGAGAAGGCTCTATAGGCCAGATGTTATATTGGATGGCTTACGTATATAATATAGCCTCTCCATCTGTGAAAGAGGGAAAACAAGACAACCTGAAGAGGGAAGTCGGGAGTAATTAAAATGTTGGGAGTACAGGGGGGAGCAATTGGGATAGATGCTTCTAAAGCGGCAGTCTTTGGGTAAATAGATAAATGGGCATCATGCAGGTTAGCCCAGGAGCCATGATAAACTCTCCCCCAACTAAAAAGGAAAAGGGAGAAGTCGATAGGCAAAGGGATCAAGGGGGGGGGGCCCGAGGGTTTTTGAGGAGACCGTTAATAAAGATGGATGGGGTAGAAACAGATATTATTATTTTGCTACCTTCACGCTCAGTAAGTATATTACACAGCTGAAGTTATTGAGGGAGGAGTACATGCTCCTGTGTAATGAATAGAGGTAGCACTGACTTGTCTTGATATAGGAAGACTCACCTCATCCATTAAGGAAGAAGGGCAAACTTAGTTGGGGCTGTCGTAGAGGGGGAGTTATTCCGATTTGAGAACCTTATAATCCTGGAAGGTCTAATTAACGGGTAGAGGGGGAAATATATGAGTGTCTGAGCAACGGTACTGTGATGCCACGAATCTAGATTGATCTGGGAGAAAGGGCAAGGTATCTGTAGAAATTTTTATATTAACAGGAATCTGGGACCGCAAACCTGAATTATAATAGAGGGATGAGGGGGGGAACTTTCATGGCTCCGAACACGCACTCACTGAGTTGGGTGGGGACCTGGATAACGGGGGACTGCTCGATGGCGCCAGGTATGCTGCAGGTGACATTTGGCCCAGACATCGGGCTTGGAACTGGGGATCTCAAGGTCCAGAGGGAACGTACCCCATTTGGGGCACCCTTACCTTCTATCCGGGTTGAGTCAACCTGGAATGACAGAGAACAGGAAACTCTGTTCTCCTCCCTTGGGAGTACCTATGTAAATAGTTATGATCCAAGATGGAAGACTGCTCAGTTGGCAGTTACACCTGGGGAAAGAAACCTTAATGTTTATGTTGGTGTTGTTTATGTTAGTTGTAAGGTCTTGACAGTATTCAAACTGCATCACTGGCATCTTGTATTGATAATATATGATAATAAGTGGAACACATTGCAATGCTTGGGGGGTTGGGGGGTTACGGGGGGAATGGTGAAATTATTAACAGACGGTATTACATTTCTAATTGTTAAATGGTTGATAACATCAATTTAAGAATCCTTTCTCACAATGTTAACGGGCTAATCAACCCGGTGAAAAGATACAAAGCTCTATCTATGATTAAAAGACAGAGGCCCTCGGTTGTGCTCCTGCAGGAAACCCACTTAAATAAATCTGAACACCAGAAACTAGGGAAACTTGGGTTTGAGCAAGTAATAGCTGCATCTTATGGGAAAGGGAAAAGAAGAGGGGTTGCAATATTGATCCCCAGGGGGGTGCAGTTTCAAAAATTATCTAGTTACGCAGACACAGAGGAGCAATTGGTCATTGTTAATGGGAAATTAGAGGGCACCCCGGTCACCCTGGCATCTCTCTATGCTCCCCCAGGCTCCACTAAGGAAACCATGCAACTTCTACTGCAAAAGATAACCGAGTTCCAAAGAGGCTTGCTTGTTAGTGATAGGAGCTGATCTAAATCAGGTGTGGGACCAGAGGGACACATCAAATGCAAAAGTGGTCCGTCTGAGCCCAACTAGTCGATTTATTAAAAGTCATCTGAGGGGTACCTTCCTGGTGGATTCCTGGAGACAGCTTAATAAGAATAAAAGGGAATATACTCATTATTCTCACCCACATGGCTCCTTTGCTAGAATAGATTATATATTGATATCCGGAGAGCACCAAGAGCAGGCTGTTGAATGTAGACATATCCCCTCGGTACTCTCCGATCACTCTCAGGTAATGCTCCGGCTGAACTGGAGAGCGGAAAAAGGACAATCTCTCTGGAAATTTAATAATTATTTCTTAAATTTAAAAGCGTTTACAGACATGGCCAAAAAAAGGCTGAAACAAATACAACAGGACAATAAGACCCCTCAGGTGACCAACAGTATATTCTGGGACACAGTGAAGGCTGTATTCAGAGGGGATTGTATTAAGTTTGCTACACAGTTTAAAAAACAACAAAATCAGCAGATAGAAAAACTACAGAGTCAGCTACTGAGACTGCAGGGGAGATTAGCAGAGGGAGACTTATCTATCTCGCAGGAAATACAGGTGGTTAAACAGAGAATCCAGAAACTAATAGATATTAGGACGGAGCAGGCCCTGCAGTGCCTGAGACAAAGGTACTTTGAAACAGGCCCCTGAGTGTCTCGCCTTCTAACACACCGCCTGAGACAACATACCGCTAAAACTATGATTACTCGAATTAGAGATCCTGTCTTAGGCCAACTATTAAAAACCCCTGAAAAAATTTTAAGCGGGTTTAGGGAATTTTATATGAGGCTATATACCTCGGAGCGGGAGTCAGACAAAGAGCAAATCAACACCTATCTGTCCAAACTAAACTTACCGACCTTAACTAGGGAGATAAGAAAGGCTCTGGACTCCCCTATATCCACTTCAGAACTATCTTTGGCGATTAAAAATTTTAAAACAAGAAAATCTCCTGGTCCAGATGGATTCACTCCTGAGTTTTTTAAATTCTTTACCCAGGAAATTGAGAAACCTCTGCTGGAGACATGCAGGGCAGTGCATTCGGGGGAAGTAATTCCCGATTCATGGAATTATGCAGTCATTTCAAGTGTCCCTAAACCCAGAAAAGATATTACACACTGTGGTGCCTTTCGCCCTATCTCAGTTTTAAATATTGATTATAAACTATTTACCTCGATATTGGCGAGACGCCTAGAAGGGGTATTGCCTAAATTGATCAGTGGGGATCAGACAGGGTTTATTCCGGGAAGACAGACCCAAGACAATATTAAAAGGTCGCTGCAGATCTTGTACCATGCTGCTCGATCGGGGGCCCCAGCCTGATCCTCAGTTTAGATGCGGAGAAGGCCTTCGACCGAGTGGCGTGGAAATTTTTGGAGTTGACTCTGGGGGTCTTCGGGTTCTCTGAGTCTTTAATTTGAATAATACAGAACATATATACCAAACCGAAGGCATATATAAAAATCAATGGAAGAGTCTCCCCCCATAGATCTACAACGGGGGATGAGACAGGGTTGTCCCCTTCCCCCCTGCTTTTTGCACTGTATTTGGAGCCCTTGGCCCAAGCCTTGAGAAATGACGAGCGGGTGAAAGGATGGGACTTAGGAGGGGGAAAACATAAACTGGCGTTATACGCTGATGACTTACTGATTTATCTTCGGGACCCCGAGTCCACACTAGAGCCCTTATGGACAAGATTATTGGAGTTTGGTCATCTGGCAGGCTATAAGATCAATATATCTAAAACAGAGGTTTTAAAATCACATTATGACCCCTCAGAAAAGATCCGAAGGATATTCACTTTTAGATGGGACACCTCCCAGATTAAATACTTGGGGGTGTATCTGAGTGATCAGATGGACCAGATGTACTCCCTTAACTATGTCTCATTATTGAGGAAAATTAAGTTAGAATTAGATAGATGGGCGCCTGTCACTATGCCAATGATCCAGAGAGTGGAAGGGATAAAAATGATAATACTTCCTCAATTTTTATATCTGGCTCAGACCCTCCCTGTTCCAGTTCCAGAGTCCTTTTTTTGCTCCTTGAACAGGACAATATCCCGTTTTATTTGGGGTCTGGTACTCCAGATCCCAAAAACGGAGGGAGGCCTAGCACTGCCAAATTTCAAATTATACTACTGGGCGGCTCAACTTCGTACTGCCGTCTACTGGTTGGATCAGTCATACACTGCCAGGTGGGAAGATTCACAACTTGAGGAAATCACCCTGCTTAAAAGCATAAATGATATACTACTAAGGCAGAGAGGGCGAACAAATGTAAACCGGGAAGGGAATCCTTATACAGCCTTCACTGTGGGGGTTTGGCAAGGGGTCTTGGGGGATAGGAGTGCCAAGGGGTGATGCTATTTGTTGAACTCTATTCCGTACCTGAACACCTTCCCACCTAATAAATGGGACAGTGGTTTTAGGAGATGGGAGGAGAGAGGTTTACACCTGGTTTGGGATTTCCTGGATGGGAATACGGTCCGGTCTTTTGACTCACTGGTTGAAAAATATGGAATCAATTGGAAGGACAGATTCAGGTATTTTCAGATAAGAAATTATATAAGTAATGTAGTAATACAGTTTAAGCAGGAACTCCTCGCCTCCACAAATCGCATATTTACTCAAAGGACAATAGAAGAGACCCTGCTGGATCCTATAATCTCTAAATTATATCAGGCCTGTTGGCCTGGAAGAGCGACTCTTCTGTACACATTAAAAAAGCCTGGGAAAAAGACCTGGGAGTGCCGATTGGAGAGGATTTCTGGGTATGGACTCAAAAGAGAGTTCACTGGGGTATCTCATCAGCGAGCTGGCGAGAGTTTTCATGGAAGATCCTAACTCGTTATTTTAGATCTCCAGCTATTCAGTCCAGATTTCATGGCTCTATTTCTGCTAAATGCTGGAGGAACTGTGGGCATATACATGCTTCCCTAGCACATTTACTATGGGAATGCCCTGAGTTGACTCCCTTTAAACAAAATCTTCGACAGGCTCTAAAAGAAATAATAGATCCCGAATTAGAGATGTCCCCTCTGGGTTACTTTTTCCTGTACTTGCCTAAGAAATTGCGTGACCCCCTGACAGTAAGGTTTCTAAAAATTGCTTTTTTGGTGGCTCAAAAAATAATGACCAGTAACTGGTTATCTCCTAAGAAGATTACTTTGAATATGTGGCAGGATCGCATGATAGATGTGTATAGAATGGAATCAATAACAGCCAAACTTAATAAGGGATTTTCAACATTTGAGATGTTGTGGAGGCGATGGGTCCTTTATATGGGAGGGGAAAGGCCTGAGTTTGTCCCCTGAATTTGGACAAGAATGGGTTCAATCAGGAGAGGAACAGGGCAAAATCTGGAGGGAAGTATGATGGGTCTTGTGGTGCGCACTTTGTAGGGCTTCTGCTCCTTCTGTCTCCTTCCCCCCCCCTCGCTCCAGAGTTTCTCATTAATAAGGGAATATAAATAACCGCCTTACTTTAAGACGTTTCTTGCCAGTGATTGTAATGGAGGTGAATCAAATTGTATAACTGTTATATGTGTATTGTCAGTGTATGTCATATGGGCCTCTGCCCTATAAACTTCACTAAATAAAGAAAGTTTAAAAAAAAAAAGATTTGTATTCAAAACATCCAACAAAACTATATACAATTATTTACAAATGTGTGGGGAGGGCCACAAACAAGGTGAGGGTGGGTAAGGGGCAGGGGTGAACAAATGGTACAGGAAAGGAGTGGTGTGAGGGTGGGTCCATGGGGGTAGGGGAAATCAGGGGCAGTTTGAAGATCAGCGGGAGCCCCGCTCCCCGCTCCGGCTGCTGCTCCTTCCATGCCACCGCCGCCTGACCCCCAGCCGCTCAATCCTCTGCAGGATGTCCAGTGATGCCCTGGCCACAGTAAGAATTTTCTGCAGTGCCTCCCAGATCATGCTCAGCTGCTGGACACCTAGGACAAGGGAGCAGAGTCAATAGGTGTGAATGCACAGCCCCATACAGCCCACCCACTGTGCATGGCATACGGCCATGGGACGTGCCTCTGTGATGGTGTGTGACCACCCACAGTGATCGTGTCCACAAGACCTGCCCACCCAGGTGCACACAGCCATGCGGACCGCTGCAGACACCCACCAGCCAAGTCCTGCACAGCACCACCGTGGCTGTTTAATGACATGGCTATGTGGTGCGAAGGCAGTGGCACAGCCATGTACCCGGTGCACGCATGGACCACCATTGACACACTCCCAGACATGCAGTGCCACTGGACAGTGCTGACTGTAATAAGTTGCATGCATGGCAGTGGTGTCAATGGATGGTGGCCATGCCCCGCTGCCCACCCTATTACACAGCATGCAATAGTAATCATGGAGGTAAGGCACTCACCATCATGAGGCTAGTCCCTCTGGCGCTGTGGACCTTCGCCCCTCCTGTTGTTCCGGTCCTCCAGCTGGCGCCTCCGCCCCTTGCCAGCCGCCTCTTCTGGGCCTAAGGTGCAAACATGGAGAGAGGAACATCAGTACAATCCTGTAGCAAAGTCCCCTTCCCCCATGTGTGTGCAATCCCACCCAGCCAGACCCACCCACCCCACATCCTGATAACACCACCACAGTCAACACCGGACGGTCCCCCCATGTTCCGGACACATGCAACTGTGATACCCATATGGAAGATAAAAGTGTATGGACATTACACCTACCTGGCCATGGCACCGCGTTCTCCTGGCACGTGCCCAAGACGGGCAAGCAGGTCCGGGTCCCTCCGCCTCAGGTCCCCATACCTGTGGCGGCACTGCTCCGCTGTCTGCCCCATTCCTGTGGCCTCCTCCAGGGCACTGACCACCTCCTGCCACACTTGGCTCCTGGACCTGTCCAGGGGTGCCTCCCCAGACAGAGGGCCAAAAAGTGGCTCAACAATGGCAACCAGGTTTGTCATTTCAATCTGGCTCCACTTGGCAGCTCTCCTCCGTGCCATCTCTCTTGCTCAGTAGGTTCAAAATGGCACTCTGCAGTGCGATTCCACCACGTGCAGATGCTGCGCGGTACAGCGCTGCTATTCCCTCGTCGCTGTCACCAAACAGCACAATAGTGGTACACCCATGCCTGACGCATGGCACCTGGGGGCAAAGGTCAGGCACAGGGTCAAGGGTCTCTGGTGCATGGACAGGCACAGCGTGATTGGAACCCAATGCATGTAGCGCAATTGGGTGCCTGTGTGCTACCTCCAGTAGTGGCCTACTGCGCTGTTGCCCCACTGCGCTTACGATGCCCCAGTGCCACAGCGCCATATAGGTGAACATCGCTGTAGCACCACTGGTACAATGGTGGCCATGCCCTGCATTGCCTCCCGTGCACAGCACGTCAGCAGCGCGGCAGGCACCTGCGTCATCAACCCGGGCATGCACAGTTAGGTGTGTACTGCGCATGTCACAGAACTGCGCCCTTGGCTCAGCATGTTCAACACAATTGCGCAAAGCACAAAAGCACGATATTCAGCCGTCATATACAAATCAGCTAATCAGCCATTCAATGGCACAGCACTGCAATCTGCATCCGCTTAAAGTTGCACCTCGCCTCATTTGCATGGGTTGCGCTATAAAAGTGCGACATTGGGCTGCATTGGCCATAGTCAGTACTGCAGTCTATTGGTGAGTTGCATGCTGTTTGGGAGTGTGGACTGTGGATTTGGGACATGCATGGGACTGCACAGTCACAGGTAACAACTTTCATTCTCATAGGCTGAATCATGACCGAGCGAGTTGTGGGAGAAGAGGAGGAGGCCAAATTTCACCAAGGCCGAGATGGATGCCCTGTTTGAGACCTACCTGGACCAGGAGCTGCTTCTCAGCGGACGCCAGGGAACACCACAGGCCTGTGCTGCTGCATGGAAGGAGGTGGCATGTGCTGTGAACCTGCATGGCAGCCACCAGCACTCCGTGCAGGAGTGCAAAAAGAAGATGGGCACAGACAGGAGGAGAATTAAGGAGAAGGTGGCTGCCATCAGGGCAGCACGATCTGCAACAGGTGGGGGACAGTCGGAGGTGCTACGCCTGACCCCATAGGAGGAGAGGGTTGCTGGCAGCATGCAGCGTTGTGCCATTGAGGGTGTTCCGGGTGGTGGCTTCCAGACGGGTGGTAGCCCGTCACTGCATGGTAGATCATGGTCTGTCTATTGGGGGGGGCAGGGTAGGTCACATGCAGTAACGCGACTTTGTTTTCTGTTACAGATCCTGAGCATCTGCATGGGTCAGCAGTGGTAGGCCTCTCCACTGAGGCCAGTCAGATGGAGATGGAGGAGGGCCCATCCACCTCCACAGGTATATGCGGCTCAGTGCGACAGTGGGCCCACCTGGCTGTCCAGACCGATGTTGTTGGAACAGGTGCAGAGGAGGCCCTGCCCATGTCCCAGCATGCTAGCGTCCACGGATGCCAGCATGCTGTGACTCGGGCTGGTGCCGGGTCCATCACCGATGATGATGTCGCTAACATCATGGGCAGTGACACGTGTGTGCCACAGGATGGCCACAGAGCAGGTAACATCGCGGCCATGGCTGTGGGTGGTGCCGCTGTGGAGGCCTGCGTGTCATCACAGTCCCAGCCTCGTGGCTGTCAGCACCAGTAGGGCAGCACTGGTGTGTGTGTACAGGACAGTGGAACTGCTATGCCACTGTGGTGGCACCAGTGAGCCCTGGAGAGCGGCAGCCGGAGGGGCAGCATCAGCAGTCGGCGAATGGGCTTGTAGGTACAGTGTCAGGGGGTGGCGTCAGTGCCCCGCCTGTGGACATGCCCAGACCTGGTCCTGGTGTGCAGCGCCCACCCTCAAGGGGTACTGAGCATCAGGGCCATGCACACCCTGAGGGACAGGATGCTGAGCAGGCAGATGACCTCTTGGATGAGCACACCCGCATACTGCAAGCATCAGTCAACCAGCAGATTCAGCCTGCGACGTCGGTGGATGCACTGCGCGGCGGCTCTGGAGAGGGGCAGAGGAGCGTCGCAGCAGAGACACCGCCTGATCCTGGCAGGGATGGACCGTTGCTGGAGGATGTGACCGCTGCCATTGACAGACAGACACAGGCATTCACTGCTGTCATGGCCACAATGGGCACACAGTTATTTGCCCATGCGTTGCAGACACCACGCAGTGCACTGTCCACCCCTGCTCCCCGGGCGTAGGTGACACCATCCTTGTCGATACTGGGTTCAGCTGTGGGCATCCCGAGCACGCCTGGCACAGGCATGTTTGGTGTGCTGCAGACCCCTGCGTGAGCACAATCGCATTCACGCAGTGGAACCCCTTGGGGACCATCAGTGCCACCCCATGAGGCCAGTGGTCAGCCTGTCAGTGCTGGCAGGTCTCGGCGGGGCTGCCCACGCATCTGTGGCAGCCGGGGCACTGTGGCATGTGACTGACCTGTCACCCAACGCGGCTACTGTCTGATGCTGCCCTGTGTGCATTGTGTGTCATTCAGCGGGCAATGCACGGGTGGGTACCCGGCCCTGCACGCAGACACACACAGTCCATCTGCACACCCTCCCGGCTGCTGTCCGCAGTTGCGTGTGCATGATGATGCCTGCATTGTGCTGTACACCAATGTGCAATGGTGCTCAGCATCTGACATACACACAATGACAGGCAGTGGGCGTGGTGGTCTGTTGACGTGTGTGGCTAGGGGTGGCGTTCTGGGTCGGTGTGCCTCCTACCCTTTGTGCATGTCTGGTGCATTGTGTGTGTGTGTGTGTGTGTGTGTGTGTGTGTGTGTGTGTGTGTGTGTGTTTGTCCGATGCTATGTTAGACCTCACCATCCCTGGTGATGTGTGTGGTTCCATGCCCGGCCACTTCCCTTGATGGCATGCACCCCTGGTGTGTGTCCATGCGTGTTTGTGGGTTGTGCCTTAGCCACTGTTGGTTGCACATGGCCCCATGACTTACCTGGGTTGGCTGAAGTGCTCCTCCATGATGGTGTCCCAGTGCAGCTGCGCCAGCCAGAGCAGTCGGGGGTGCCGTCGCCCAAGGGGGGGCTGCCCATCACCACTGTCACCGGCGTCCTCATCGTCCCCATTGCTGCCCCCCTCTTCGACCTGTACAGCTATCCCACATTCGTTGGTCATGTTGTGTAGGATACAACAGGCCAGGAATAACCCGCAGGCTTCTGAGGGGCTGTATTGTAGGGCACCACCGGAGGTGTCCAGGCAACGGAAACGTGCCTTTAGCATCCCGAACACCTGCTCAATGATATTACGTATGGTGGCGTCTGCCTCATTGTAGCGTTGCTGCAATGGGGTCACAGGCCGCCGGTAGGGTGTGAGCAGCCAGGGACGGAGTGGGTATCCACTGTCACCTGTGTGTAGAGGGTGGAGGTTAGTTTGGTGATCAGCATTGCCCTGCCCCGGGCCATGTAGGCCACTACCCATGTCACCTCTGACCATTTCCCCCCAGGCCCTATGATTGTCTGTGTGGTTTGCATACTCACCCACTAGGTGGCCAGTGGGGATATTCCCACTCTGGAATCTGTAGCACAGTGCCGACTGGTGCCAGATGAAGGCATTGTGTGCTCCCCCAGGGTGCGTGGCACAGACATTGATTATGTGCCCCCTGGCATCGCACACCACCTGGCAGTTGATGCTAGCATAGTCCTTGCAGTGTATATATGCAGCCCCCTCAGGGCCAGGTGGTGTGCGGATGGCCACATGGGTGCAGTCTGTTGCTCCTAGCATGCCAGGCATACGTGATACCCTGTGGAACTCCTGTATGTTTGCTGTGCGCTTCGCCGGTGTGCTGGGGAAATGGAGGTACTCTGCAGCATGTGGCAGCAGTGCGCTGAGGAATTGGGTGAGGTGGCGTGACGCAGCCGACTGAGTTATGCCTGTGGTGTCCCCAGTTGGTCTCTGGAAGGTACCCATGGTGAGCAAGCACATGCAAGCTGTCACTTTCTTCTCCACTGACAGAGCATGGCTCCGTCGTGTGGGTGCCTGCATCACATCACTGCACAGCTCACAGAGCTGCCTCAGAATTGCCCGATTCAGGCTGTACTGGCCCACGATCTCCGTATCACTATACAGCTCTAAGTTGGTGCGGGCTCGGTACTGCCTGTTGGGGGTATACCACTGACGGGCCCTTCCACGGCCATGCCCCCCTGCTGCCCGCCTTCTCACTCCCCTCATTACTGCCTCCATCTGGATGGTGGCACTGGCCATGTCCCTGGCTTGTGTTCACCCCACCTGGCAGCTGTTTCTGTGACCCCCCCGCTGTCCTGGCTGCTACTTCCCCTGCCTGTGCTGAACACCTGACTGTGCTGGCCTCACTGCTGTGTGGAAAGTACTTCCCCCTTCTGCACTGTGGCTCCCCACACCTTCCCCTGAGCCTGTGGGTTCCAGGTGCCCTTTCTCTGGCCTACCCTGTGTGTCCCTGCTGCCCAGTTTCTCTGGCTAGAGCTCAGCCTCATGTGCCTTCCCTGTAGCGTTCTTGCGCCTCTCCCTTGATCCTTTTTATTTTGGCTCATTTCACTATGGCACAACTTCCGCTGTCCCAATTGTGCATGGCGACGTTGTTGAATATCGCACCGCGCATTTATGCATGGTTCCTCCCCTTCAGTTGCGCATACATTCATTATCATTGCGCTGTTGCTCAGCGTGATTTGGGGGGTGCAACTGCCTTCCGCTGAATATCGCAGAATGGTGCATTTTCAGACTTGCGCTGGCGCAACCCTATTGCGCATGGCGCAACTCTTTTGAATATCTGGGCCACTGAGTTCAGTTAATCTGTACTCATATGTTTTCTGATGCAGTCCCTGCACCATTTTGGTTGCCCTTCTGTGGACTGCCTCAGTTTGGTTAATGTCCTTGTGAAGGTGTGGACTCCAGTACTGCACACAGTATTCCAGATGGGGTCTAACCAGTGTCTTGTAAAGAGGGATTATTACCTCCCTCTTCCGACTTGTGATACCCCTACTAATACACCCCAACATCCCTCTAGCCTTACCTTCTTCTTTAGAGGTCTGCTTGGATGATTTCAGGTCATCAGTGATGATGACGCCCAAGTCTCTTTCTTCCCTTGTGACTGCCAGCAACTCCCCTCCCAGCATATAGGTGGCTTCAGGGTTTCTCTTTCCTATGTGCATTATCTTGCACTTCTTTGTGTTAAAACCCCAGCTGCCACTCTTCCGACCATTTTGCTAGTTTATCCAGATCTCTTCTCATTCTGCCCATGCCATCTGGATCATCTGCTCTGTTGCAGATCTTGGTGTCATCTGCAAACAGACAAACCTTACCTTCCAGTCCATCTGCAATGTCACTGATGAAGATATTGAAGAGGACTGGCCCCAGGACTGATCCCTGAGGTACACCACTTGTGACTTGCATCTCTTTTTACTGTATACCGTTTACCACCACTCTGTTTTCTGCCCATCAACTAGTTTGCCACCCAGTTGACCAATGTCTGACCCACCCGAGCCTACCCAGCTTATTAATCAATCTCCTATGTGGAACACTATTGAAAGCTTTGCTGAAGTCAAGGTAGGCAACATCAATTGTTCCCCCATGGTCCACCACTCTGGTTACCCAGTCAAAGAAATCCATGAGATTAGTTTGGCAGGACCTTCCTTTTGTAAACCCATGCTGTCTTGAATCTTGTGTTCTTATGAACTCCAGGTGTTGCACTATCATTTCCTTAAGGAGTGTCCCCGTAATCTTGCCCACTACTGAGGTAAGACTGACTGGTCTGTAGTTCCCTGCGTGATCACATGAGCCCTTCTCCCATCTTCTGGGACCTCTCCTGTGCTAAATTCTGCTAATGGCTCTGCTAGTTCCACCCTTAGCTCCTTTAGTACCCTGTGATGTATGCCATCAGGACCCATTGCCTTGTCCACCCTGAGCTTATCAAGCTCTTGTAGGACCCTTTCTTTTGTGAAGGGACTAGTGTGCACCTCCCTCACCCCTATATCCATGGTGCAGAGCTGTGGGCCCTGCCCTACCTTCTCTTCAGTAAATACTGAGCAGAAGTATCTGTTTAGGATAGATGCTTTTACATGGTCCTCCTCACACACACCCTTATCCCCTTTGATCTTAGCAATACCCCCTCTGGACTTTCTCCTCTCACTAATGTATCTATAGAGAGTCTTGTCACCTTCTTGTACTGTTCGTGCTAGTGTTTCCTCAGTTTGGGCCTTTGTCTGCCTTACTGCTTTCCCTGCTTCCCTTAGGAAAGTTTGATATGCCACCCTACTGTATCTTCATCCTGCTGCGTTCCCTTATATTTCCTGAAGGCCAGCCTTTTGGCTCTGACTTCTTCCTGCTACTGTGTTTGAGAACCAAAGTGGTTTCCTTCTTCTTTTGCACTTCCTTTTCTCACTAACACAATGGGATGGTACTTCAAGTATTGTATCTTTAATGCTTGCCCACTTTGCCTGTACCCCCTCACCTGTATTTCTTTTTGCCAGGGCTAGCTTAACTCTGTTGGCCATCTTATCAAAGTCCGCTCCTCTGAAGTCCCATATTTTTGCCTTGCAATGGGTTGATTTTGTTCTAGTGGCCAAATGAACCATACCATGTGATGGTCACTGGCCCCGAGGTGACCTTCTACCTGTAGATCTGTGATCCTACCCCTGTTAGTCAGTACTAGATCTAGGATAGTCCTGTCTCTTGTGGGTTGTTGTACCAGTTGTTTGAGGCCCTCCCCCTGCAGGGAATCCACCATGTGTCTAGATCTGGCAGATGTCCCTGCTGGTATTGACCAATCAGTATCTGGCATGTTGAAGTCTCCCATTGTCAGAACCGTCCCTTTAGTTGTCATGTTTTGTATATCTTCTAATAGTAACGTGTCTATGTCCTCCCCCTGGTCTGGAGGCCTGTACACAATGCCAGTTTGTATGGCTGTCCCATTTCCTGTTTCTAGGGTGACCCACAGTTCTTCTGGCTCCTTATGTGTTAGTTAACTGGGACAATGTTAGATAGTTTGAGACTGAGTTGGAGATGGTTCCATATAGTAGGAAGAGTATGCGAGATTGCTCTTTTACCACAGGAAGTACGGGTCCTGGGAACATCGAGCATGATGAGGTCTGATTTCCTGAGAGAATACACACTATGGGAGATGCAGATAAGAGATATAAGGTAAATCAGTAGTTTATGCAAAAGCAATTTGAGGGTCTAAACCCCGGCATGAAGCAGACACCTGGTGGTGAGAGATGTCCAGCCAACAGCTATATACAAATCACAATGGTGCCTACGATAGGATCAGTTGGTAATGAATCACAATGCGCAGTGGTAGAAGGTGTCCAACTTGCTAGGCTTGAGGCTGTGGTGGAGGAATAGATTAAATCACCGTAGTCAAGTAGAGGAAGGAATGTGGCCTGGACGAGTCTCATTCGAGTCTCGAGGGGGAAAAGAGACCTATTTCTAAAGAAGAATCCTAACCTGGCTTTGAGCCTCTTGGATAAGTCCTCAATGTGTTCATGAAAGGAGAGTTTATTTATCTAACCAGATCCCCAGATATTTAAATTTCGTAACCACTTCCAATGGCTCTCTTAGGGAGGTCACAATAAAGTCTTTTGGAGGGTCAAGGGAGGTACGAGAAAAAATCAGTTGTTTGGTTTTCTTTGCATTGAGGAGAAGCTTAGCTTTTATTAGACTGATTTCAAGCTGAGCAAAGTCTGCTTGGAGCACGTCCCTGACTTCACCTAAAGTTGAGCCAGAGGAATACAGAACAGTGTCATCGGCGAAGAAGTGCAGGTTGGAGTTAGTTACGTTGGAGTCCAGGTTATTAATATACAGAGAGGGCAAGATCAGTCCTAAAATGGAGCACTGGGGGACTCCTCGGACAATCGGTAGAGAGGCAGAGAAAAGGCCATCCGCCTTAACTTTCTGGGTTCTCCCTGAAAGATAGCTAGTGAACCACTGAGTAGTAGAGGAAGTGGCACCTAGGTTAGTAAGGCAAGTGACTAGGAGGTTATGGTCAACAGTGTCAAAAGCTTTACTAAGATCCAAGAAGACTGCGCCAGTAATTTTCTTGGCATCCATGGCAGAGATCCAATCATTAGTTACTTTTGCCAATGCAGAGATGGTGCTGTGATTTGCCCAGAAACCGGATTGTGCTGGGTTAGGGAGTGAATAGGCTTCAATATACATTTTTAATTGGTTATAGATCAGTTTCTCGAGGACTTTAGAGAGGATGGGCAAAATGGAGATAGGCCTATAATTATTCAAGTCACGGGTCCCCTGACTTGAATAGGGGGAGAATATGGGCGGATTTCTAACATGATGAAACTATGGCTGAAGTGATGGAAAGATTAAAGATATGGAGGATGGGGGTAGTGAGATGGGCATGGCCTAATCTGAAGAAGAAAGGTTTGAGACCATCGTCTCCTGCACTTTTATTGGTATCCAGGTTAAGAAGTGAATCTTCGACTTCTTTAAAGCTGAGTGTACTCAGTTGAAAGGGATAAGATGAAGTGCAAGTTGGCGGAGGGGAACTAGGTTGGCTCTTGACATGGCTAGCATACAGTGATGAGTCAAAAGCTAGGCCAGCAGTGACAAAGTGAGAGTTAAGTTCTTCAAGGATTAGAGGATTACTTTCCACCACCCTGCCACTGGTAAATATCTTCGTAGGAATGGAGGGGGCAGTAGGCTGTCCTTCAATAGAGTTAAGTGTTTTCCAAATTTTATGAGAGTTTCCGTTTGCCTGCTCAAGGGTAGAGATGTAATAATTTGCTTTGGCAGTGCAAATGCTTTTTACACAAGCATTCCTGGCTGCCCTGAATGCCTGCCAATCTGCGGGTCATTTGGAATGCCTGGCTCGCGCCCACATCTAGTCCTGGTTTGTCAGTGCTGCCTTAAGATCATGCATAAAGCAGGGGTGGGAGTTGTTGCGCACTCAGACTTGATGAAGTGGGCATGCTCATTTACCAGACTGACTAGGTTGTCGCTAAGGGCAGAGACAGCCTCATTGACATTTTTGACGAGGTAAAGATCTTGCCATTTGATCTTACCTAGGTCAGAGAGGAAATTTGCTGCAGTGAACTTATGAAAGGACTGTTTAGTTATGAATTTGAGCTCCTGGTGGGTCTTAGGTTGAGATCTTATGCATGCAACAATCCTGTGGTCACTCATGTCGTTGTGGAAAACTACTGTGTGTGAGATTTTATGCGGATGAGTCATTATTATAACATCTAAGACAGTGCTATTGGCAGCATTTAAGGTATTGTTCCTTGTGGGTTCACTAACCAGTTGCACAAGGCCAAGCTTGTCACAGAGAGATTTAAGGCAATGTGATTTTGGGGTTAGCCAATCCAGATTGAGATCCTCTAGGAATATTGCTTCGGTGTTAGCCGCAGATACTAGGGATTTCAGTATGTTAAGGATTTCGGAGCTGCCAGATGGAGGCCTATAACCACCTATAATGGTGACACATTCCGAGCAAGGGAAGTGAAGCTTTATCTATACAAGCTCAAATTCCTTGGGTATAGTTTTACAGTTGATGTCAGTAACAGAGTACTTGGTCTTGGCATAGATGACTACACCTCCACCCCTAGATTCCCTATCTGCCCTGAAATGTTTGTAACCCAGGAGGGTAATTTGTTGGTCGGTATTAGCCTTTTTAAGCCAGGACTCCATTATAATGATAAGGTCGGGATTAGTATGCGCAGCTCATGCTTGCAATTGAAGAGATTTTTTAGACAGGCTTAATATATTAACCATCATCATTTTTAGACCTGGTGCAGCTGCAAAGTCTGGTGGTGAGGTAAATTGCATAGGAGGGCTGGGATTTAACTCCACATTGCCCGAGCACAGGAGGAGCAACAATACCATTTTCTTTAGATATCTTACTAGATGGGAGATTATTTTTTTCCTGTGGGATTGCCAATAGGGCATTGCCACTGATGCATGATTGGTACTAAATGAGGTGGCACTAAATTGGCAGTGCAGTGTGATAAGGGACAGTGCTCGAATAGTCATTGGTAAAGGTAAAACAGAGAGGAAGGGGCCAAAAGGAGGGTATGGGCGAAGGCAGGGTGGGACGGCAAAAAAAGGGAGGTGCAGTGGGCAGGAGCATCATAGGTTGTGATACTGTAGTCCAGGGTTTGAATAGATCGTGGTACTTCATGGTGAGATAAATCATAGGGTAAGCTGGTTTCTAGAAATAGCAGGAGAGCAACGAGGCATAACATATTACCGATAGGGTGAAGGCTGAAAGCATATAAGGGTAGGATACTTTTGCTGGGAAGGGGACAAAGCCACAGTGCAGGCATTCTCAGCAGGGAGAAAAAGAAAAAATGGAAGCGAGAAAACTGAAGTCTGGGAGCTGCAATACTAAAACACAATGCTTTACGACGACGTGGCGGCTAATTGGCTCTGATCCCCAAACAAGGTCTGTGGGGGTAATAGGCCTAGTAGCCAATAGAATAACAGAGAAACCAGGTGGGTGGAGCAGGGTTCTATTTAAAGGAGGCCTGGGAGGGGTGGGGGAGGAGAAGAATTATCGTACTACTTAGGTGCAGGAATTGCCATTAAAGTCAATGTGGTGGGGGCGCTGCGGAGCGCTTAACATGGCGGATGTTTTTAGATTAGTGGCAGCTCGAGGTGGCATTATTTAACTAATTTTACAGGCTTGGAGAACTCAACAAGGCTTATTTCTGAAAAGGGGTGGCTCAATACCTTTAAGATCGAAATATGGGTCCTAAATAAGATAAGCATGCTGCGCAGCAGATTGAAGCCTTCCTCTCGCCTGCATCGGGCTCCAGAAGTGCAACAGGAGGGCCGCCTGCTGGATCAGATATCAGGCCTGGAGGGACTCCTCACCCCCAAATCATGGCTCTCTTAGAGAAAAACCAAGCTACAGGAGAGGACACTAATCGCAGGCTTGCGACACTGGAAACCCGTTTCACTGAAATAGAGACTCGAGTCCAGACTAACGATTCTCGAACCACGGAGCTCCATACAGAGGCAGACCAACAATGGAAGAGGAATGCTGCCTTCATAAAAGATTTTCTTTTCATGTGCTCTAAAATAGAGGCACTGGAGAATACACAGAGGCAGGCAAATATTAGAATTGTTGGCTTCCCTTCCCAAATAGCGGGAAGACATGATCTTATCCCCACAGTACATAGACTGCTTTACACTGACTTGTGCTTGGTGCCAGAGGACTTGTGTGTGTCTCTGTTATTAAGGCCTTCTCAATACCCATTCGAGCTAAACCACGGGCTGGGCATCAGGGGAACATCCCCTAACAGTGATAGTGACGCTCTCCAGTCCGGAGGCCCGCGTCCCAATCCTACAGTTGGCACGGCAGTGGGATGACCTGATCTAGGAGGGCAGCAAAACTGCTCTATTACCAGATATCTCTTCACAGACTGAGACAAGAAAAAAGACACTACAAGAAACCAAGAAGCTCCTTTCAGAGAATGGCATCTCAGCACAGCTGCAATTTCCAGCATAGCTACAAGTTCACCATGCAAACAAGACACACACATACTAATCGATCCTGAGGCAGCAGCGTCCTTTGCTTCCAAGCTCCTGGAGGGTCAACGTATGCCTAATGAGAGAGGGGAGAACAGTGATTCGGACTTGGACCCTAATGACTGATCAGTTTGAAGAACTTTGTGGTAAATTGTTATAGTCTAGGAGGTTGCAGAGTTCTTCAGCATTCATTTCATGTTACTAAAAGCGATTTACTAATTCTATGTAATTTCCTCTTTAAGAATTCTTGTTGTCATGTTAAGCAGCTCATAAGATTTCCTAAATGCAGTTGGCATAATATTTGTCTGTATTTCTCATGATGAGGCATCATATAATTTTGGAGCATTTGGGCTCCACTCAATTTGTGGGTGGTTTTTCAAAGTTCTTATAATAGCCTGTATCCCTACCAGCCATGAGATATGAGCTTAGAGGTAGGGGAGTTATTTAACTTAATTGGGACCAGAACACCTGTACAATGTCCTATGGATGCTTTAAATCTGAGAATTTCAGCCTCCCACCTATTATCTGATATTCTAAGAGGGGCAAGAAATGCTGGCATATAGCTTGCTAGTAATAGGAAAGTGAGAGTGAACTATCCTACAGTATTATTTTGCTGGACTTTTAAATCCTTGAAATCACCTGTCCAATCAGTAGCAATGTATTTGATATTATATATAGACCTATTTAAATATATCTAGAAATCTCTCTTGGTCGGTAGGATGTTCACCTATACAGGTATTTTGTGGATATGGTGTAAACTATATGATATAAAATGCTATAAATAAACAGTTTAAAAAAGAAAGTCAATGTAGAAGGGCGCTCCAATCAGTGGATGGCTGGAATGCAGGTGAACCAATCAGCGTCCACCTGCAAGCGCGCCACACCAATTGGGATCAACCGACAGTGCTGGGTCCAGGAGACTGATCAGTCAGTGGTCATACCTGCAAATGGGACCACTTCCAGGGGTCCGAAGTCCAGCGAGGGCTGGAGTAAGGGTCAGGAGGCAGCCGAGAGAATGGCTGGTGCTGGCTGCCTGGCTTTCCAGTGCGCCGCTCAGGTGCAAGACCCTAGGAAAAAAAGAAAACAGTTGGAATAAGTAAGCATGTTCAGGGGGAGTTTTAGGTGGGCGGCTGGTGGCAGATCATCAGCGCAGGGTGGAGGTGATTGTAGGTTTTCTCAAATGGCACCAATTAGAAAGGCAGGGAAGGGCAAGCCTCAGATAATGGGCAGAGAGAAAAGTGGAGATTAGCCAAGAGAGGGGGAGGGTTGTCTCTGAAGGAGAGGAGAGGGCGAAAATTACTCCAACTCGGGAAGGGAGAGGATTGTCTGGCGGTATTCAGTACAGGAGGGAGGTAAAAAAAGTACAAATAGAAGCTGAACTGAACAGGATAGCATGCAGAGGGAATTGATGAAAGGCAGTTTGTTGCTAGACTTACTTACACTGTACAGCATAAACAGGCTAAGGTCTTAAGCAATAAAATGTTGCACAAGCATTGAAACAGTTCTAGGTTGCAAATACAGCGGCTTACTGAGAATATTAACAGAGAGGATAGTGGCAATTAAGAGGGGAACTCAACAAAATTATCGTACTACTTAGAAAATGTGGTGTACTAAAGGAATAATGAAATTATGTAACGACAAGAAGGCATATGACAATATGAAAAAAATGGGTACAGACGAAGCTAGCATGAATTTTTTTTTTTTTTTTTTATTAAATTCTCGGATTACAAATACCTTTGAGCAGAAACTGCTCGTTTACAAAGGTTCCACACAAAGGATGAGGGTCAACATACTTACAGAGGTAGTAAAAGAATGCACAATAAACAACCAAAACAACTAAAAGAAAAAATAAAGATACTCAGTTATGACATACTTTGAGATAATATTCATAAAACGAGCAGCTTGAGTAGGCAGCTGGCTGTGGTAACAATAAGAGAAAGAGGGCACCATAGGCAGTTAGTTTTGCAGGCATGCGACCGGGAGAGGAAGTTGGCAAGCTAATGGGCCACTGTCCGATGGTAGTGGAAAATGTCTTGTACCAGTGGAGATGAAGCAGGAAAGGAGTCACAAGGAAGGCCCAGTGCCAGAGGGAATGAGATTGGGAAAGGGCAGGCTGTGAGACATGAGTGAGCAGGGAGGTGTTTAGAGAAATCTCTGTTCAACAAAGCAATCACATTGAGTGGTAGAGGTGAGGTAAAGTTTGAGATTCCTTTTGAAGGATCCAAGTGTAGTAGAGGAAAGTGATTCTTTATTGAGGGAATTGAACCATTGAGCAGCTCTATAGATAAAGGACCGCTGACCCATGGAGGTACGACATCTGGGAACCTGAAAGGTTAGATTGGGCACCACGTGTTTGTTGAGTGCCACTGTAGGTAGTAAGGAGTGAGCTAACACCAGGTGGCATGAGACCAAGGAGAATCTTTTTGGTAAGTAAGCAGGACTGGTATTGTATTCTGCTGCGCAGGGGTAGCCAGCTGGCCTGTGCACAGAGGTCACAGGTGTGAGTTAGTCAGGCTGCACCTGTCAGTAGTCTACAGGCTTTGTTGAGAGCAACTGAGATCCTGCGAAGGGCACTTCTTAGGGCAGAGCCATAGATGGCAAGGCCGCAGTCAATGATAGAGGTGACAGAGCTGTAGATGGCTAGTTTAAGGGCATCCGCAGGCATACTTGTGTTTGTGTAGTAGTCCAATCCGTATATTGGCGGTCTTGGCAACAGTGTCAATATGCCGAGTGTAGGAGAGGGTACTATCCAGGGTAATACCAAGGTACTTGAACTCCTTGACATGTTTGAGTGGGTTCCCAGCGAGGTTCTTGATGGTGAGGGACAGAGAGTTGTGCCTGCTCTGTCGGTTACAGAAGGACACGGCTTTAGTTTTGCTGTGGTTCAGGACAAGTTTATGAGAATTGAACCAGTCTTCGATGCGATTGAAGTCGAGCTGCAGCTGGGATTCAAGGACTGTAATGTCATGGTGGCTGGAAAACAGGACTGCATCGTCTGCGTATAGTAATATTTTTTGGTGGCAGGCACTGGGGAGATTGTTGATGAAGAGGAGAAGAGAGGGCCCAGAATAGACCCTTGGGGACTCCGGGCGGACCGGTTCTCATCTGAAGAGATCCCTGCAATCCTTACACGTTGGATCCAATTATCAAGGTAGCTGGTGAACCGTGGAAGGGCATCGCTGGAGATCCCAATGGAGGACAGTTGCTTGAGCAGTAGGGGGTGTGGTTAACTGTGTCGAATGCCTTGGTAAGGTCTATACATACTGCCCCTCCACAATTCCCTTTGTCAAGCGTGGCATGGATGAAGATTGTAAATTCCAGTAGTGCAGTGGTGGTGCTGTGCCCTTTTCTGAAGCCATGCTGCTCTGGGCACTGTACATTGTACTTATCCAGGAATTCAGCTAGTTGGTCCGACACTATTCGCTCCAGCGCTTTGGATAGTGGGGGGAGGAGTGAGATAGGTCTGTAATTGGTGTGTAGTGTCCTATCTCCGCTTTTGTGAACCGGTGTGACAGTGGCTTTCTTCCAGAGACAGGGGAAATGGCCCAAACTAAGCGAGAGATTAAAGATCTTTGTAAGTGGTTCTAAGATTTCATCGAGGTCTTGTGCCAGCAGTTTCAGGTCAAGGAGTCACCACTGTACCCTTTGTTTGCCGATGGCCTTTGAATGTATTTTCTAGCTACTTATGGTGGGACCTCCTTAAAAAAAAACTTTGGGGTTGTACGTTCTAGTCGGGGGGTAACTTGGGAGGAGCTGGAGGGGAGGTCATCGAAAAAATTTGGTGGAAGGACACTGTCCAGGTTTGTAAATGCATTATTAAAAGTGCTGGTGATGATACCTAGCTCGAGTGTAGGAATGCCATGAAGGTTGAGCATAGTGGGTGGTGCTTTAGGATCCTTGCCTGTGAGTTCTTTCATGTTGTTCCAGAATTTGTTTCCCTGGCCCCAAGAGTTGGTCAGAGCCTCTTTGTAATAGCTGCGTTTAGCACTCCATATTCTTCGAGTGCAATCATTTCTGGCTGCTTTGTATAATTGTGTGTTTACTTAAGGCCGGAGTTGCACGAGCACAATGCCAGAGGTGGTCTCTGTGCTTGAGCAGAGTTAAAAGGTCAGTAGTAACCCAGGGGTTGGTCTGTCCTTTGACCTTCATCTTTTCACTGGTGCATAGATGTCACAGGCTTCTGAAACGCTTGATAAATAGGTCCAGAGCTTTGTTGGTGTCATTGAGGAGTCAAGCACTGCCCAGTTCAGCCTGGTTAGATGGGATTTAGCAGCTGGAGGTGCCCTTGTTTGATAACCCTGGCATAGATAAGCTTGGGGGGGGGCTTGTGGTATTTGTTTGACCAGGAACAGATGACAGGCGAGTGGTCACTTATTGTATCCGGGAACAGAAACATTGGAGATGCGTTCAGGGTGGTTAGATAGAATCCAGTCTAGAAGTGTAAGGGAGCCTGTCCTATAGTTACACCTAGTGGGGGCATTGACCATCTGAGTGAGGTGATGCACCGCGGCTGCATCCTTATAGGTAGCGGCCTCAGCGGAGAGCCAGTTAATGTTAAAATCATACATGATTATGGTTTCAGAATTATGTTGCTGGACCCTTAGATATTCCATGATGCTATAGAAGCCAGCAGCCTGGTCTCTTGGGGGTAGGTAAACCAAGATGACAGTGAGTTCCTTGTTATGTCACCAAGGAGGATTTTGATTGTGAGGACCTGAGAGGAGTTGCTCAGGCTGGGGATGGGATGATGTGACCCATAAGGGTATCCTTAAGATAGATGGCGCAGCCCCCGCCCCATTTAGCAATCCTGTCTTGCCTGAAAATGCAGTAGCCAGCGATAGAGACTGAGGTATCAGGGATTTTAGGGTTTAGCCATGTTTCCACAACTGAGAGAACATCAGGGTTGTGCTGTAGGATCCATGTTTGGAGGGAGTCAAGTTTGTTGAGGATGCTGCAGGCATTGATGGATGCCACGGTGAGTGTCCCTGTCCTTCTGCTATATTATAAAAAATTATAAAAGAACAGTGAAGAGTTTAAAAACTAAAATCAAAACAGAAAGGAAAAGATTGGAAATGAATTTAATATATAGACAAGATAATGGAAAAGGTCTTCATTCTTATATAAATAATAACAAGAATGTAGTTAGACAATTAGGATCCCTAGACATTAATGGGGGAGAATTAACTGAAGTACCAATAATGGTAGAACATTTTAACCAATACTTCTGTTTTGTATATGATGATAAGGTTAATGAAGAGATCCAGCTAAAGGATAATATTAAACAAGAATTAGCTTTGGAAATAAATAAGGAAGATATAGAGAACATATTGAAAGGATTAAAACCTTATACATCTTCAGGTCCAGACTCACTGCATCCAAGGTTATTAAAAGAAGTCAGTAAGCAGATAGCACCTCCTCTGGCAAACTTGATTAGTCTATCTTTTAGTACAGGTGAGATACCAGCAGATTGGAAAAATGCAATGGTAATACCTATATATAAAAGAAAGGGATTAAATACCATCATGACAAATTACAGACCAATCAGCCTGACAGCTGTGCTGTGTAAGGTGGCAGAGAGAGTGCTAATTGAAAAGTTAGAGGAGGTCTTAATAGCTTTAAAGGTGTAAGACGCCAGCCAGCACGGGTTGAAAAGAAATAGGTCATGCTTGACTAATCAATTAATTTTCTATGAACATATAAATAAATTAATTAACAAAGAATAAACAGTTGATGTCATCTATCTTGACTTTCAGAAGGCATTTGACGAGGTCTCACATCATCAATTAATTGTTAAAATTGTAAATATGGGAATTGACAGTAGATTGAGAAGGTGGGTGCAAAATTGGTTGACAGATAGGAAACAAGTTGTGAGATTAAGAGGCGTTTTGTCAGAGGAGGCCAGGGTCATGAGTGGGGTTCTACAGGGGTCGGTCTTGGGCCCCACACTGTTCTCCCTATATATAGGAGACATCCAACAAGGTATACATAATCTATTAGTAAAATCTGCAGACAATATGAAACTGGGACGGGGGTTTGCAGGTGGGCTCCAAGGAAGAAATCAAACAGATGGAGGCTAATTTAAAACAAATTGAGATATGGGCAAAAAACAATAAATTGCCACTAAGTATAGAAAAGTGTAAAGTGATGCATATGGGGAACAAGAACCTCAAACAAGTGTACTTCTTGAACAACACTAGGATGGAAGTAACACATAGGGAAAAAGATTGTGGGATAATAATAGACGATAAATTGACTTTTAAGGCACAAAGGTCAGAGGTTATAAGGAGAACAAATTATATGATAAAAAACATCAGAAAAAGTTTTATAAATAGATCTAAACAATGTCTGGTGCCATTATATAGGACGTATGTAAGGCCCTATATGGATTATGGATCACTGGTGTGGAGTCCGTATGCAAAAGGTGAAATAAATAGGCTGGAAAGAGTCCAAAGGACATTCACTAGGATGATAAAGACTGAGGAAGGTAGAGTGTATGAGGAAAGACTGGAAAGATTAAAATTGTTTAAATTAGAGGATAGAAGAAAAAGAGGGGACTTATTACAGTTCTTTAAAATTATGAAAGATCCTGAACTAATGGAAGGATTAGGAATAGAATTTGTGAAGAAACCAGAAGGACTTAGAGGACACAGGTTACAAATAAAACTGGAAATGGTTAAAAAGAATTTCAGATATTTTTCCTTTGTCCAGAGAACAGCTAGAATATGGAATGTTTTACCAGATTATATTGTCAGCAGTAGTAGTTTAGAACAATTCAAAAGAGAATTAGACAAGCTAATACGCTTTAGGATGTAAATGAGCCAGGAATGGTAAAATGGGCTTGAGTGCCTTCTTCCATTCTAATACATAGTATGAAATCTAGTATGCAGGAAAGTTAATGTGGAATGGCGCTCCAATCAGTGGATAGCTGGATCCTTTTTGGTATTTTGGTGTTGATGTGGTTTCATTATCCATTATTTTGTTTTTTAACCAAATCACATTTTTATCGGTCACTAAACAGAAAAGGAACCTTGGGGTTATCGTATCTGATGACCTCAAGTTGGTGGGGGCAGTGCAACAAGGTAGTAAGCAGGGCTAGCTCGATGTGGGGAGCATAGAAAGGGGAATCTTCAGCAGAAGAAAAGAGGTGGTGCTGATCATTGGCAAGACCCCACCTGGTCAAGTACTGTGCCCAGTTCTGGAGATCACATCTCAGGAAGGACATAGACAGGATGAAGGCTGTCCAGAAGAGGGCAATTAAAATGGTGCAGGGGCTGCATCATAAGCCCTATGAGGAGAGGCTGAGAGATCTCAATATGTACACCCTGGAAAAGAGGAGTGAGAGGGGGGAATATCAGTACCACATGAGAGGGGACTAATAGGACGAGCAGCAAGATTAGACAGGGGTGCATTCCCAGATGGAACAGGGCCAGTGAGGGAAAAATGGGAAAAAGACCTCGGAATACCCATCTCCGAAGACAATTGGGCACTCTTAGTGGGCTCACATATGGGCCTATTATTATGTAATAGGTTTAAGGAGGCCCAAGATAAATTTCTGCACAGACTTTTTTACCCACCTAGCATGGTGCACAAGTTTCACCAGACAATACCCCAATTTGTAGCAGATGCAAAACAGAGACGGGAACATATGCTACTCTTTCTGGGGATGCAGCGTTTTATAGAAATACTGGTTGGAGGTGGCCTCTCACCTTAAAGACATCTGGGGAGTGAGAGCAGAGATATCCCCACTCTCCCCTCTCATGAGGATTGAGCAGGAAACTGAAGGAGAATGGAGGTTGCATGCTCGGCAGATAAGAATAATGCTGGTGATTGCTAGACAAGTCATCCTTAATACACGGGTGTCCAGTGCAGAACCAATTATCCAGATGTGGAGAAACCTCATACTGGCTAACTTGGCCTCGGAAAGATGAACTTATGCACTAAAAGGTAGGGTGGAATGGTTTGAGAGGGACTGGGGACCATACCTAGCTTCACTGAAACCAGTAGAGACCAGTGGACTATACCAAGGTCCAATATAGAGAAAGGTAATAAAATACAACAGGGACCAGATCTCCCCTGCCTGTGCCCTCCTTGACCAACTTGAATAAGGAAGAAATAAATACATAAGAAATGTGTAGACCTCAAACTGTGAAAATATCACAGAAATAATAATAGATGGCAAAAGTATTAATTGTAGAATGCATTACTCCACATTACTTATTTACTAGTTGTATCTTTAATTTTTATTTTTTATTTTACTTGCTAACTTCTTTTGACATCTAGGCTCACAATTAACTGAGTCACCATGAACTCAGTAGAATGTCTTTAATTATAAGTAGGGTAATAGAAGATTGATTGAATTGGACAACATGTTATATAAAGGAAACATAAGTATAAAAACTGGAATACAGGACATGTAAACTGTGAAGAGTCAGAAATGTGAATGTATATGTCTCTGTTAGACTGAATGTTATTTGAGAATCTAATAAAAATATTATACAAAAAAAAATAAATAAGTACCACACAATGGTAAATAAGATAGAAGAGGGTAGTATTTTTCAGAAGAGATGGTGCACAAGAACAAAGGGGCATGCAATGAAGCTCGGGGGGTGGGATTTAGGAGGGATGTGAGGAAGTACTTCTTCACTATTAGAGTGGTGGATGCCTGGAGCAGACTTCAATGTAGACGGTGGGGCCAAAAACAGTGCGGAGCTTCAAGCATGTATGGGATAGACACAGGGGACTCTTGGTAGTGAAGCTGAGGGAGGTGTCCGGAGATCAGGTAGGGTTTATGGTGATGGTATAGGAGGGGACAAAATGGGCAGACAAGTGGGCCAAGCGGTACTTACCTGCCAAAAAATTCTACATTCTGTGTTTTGTAGACCAGGCTGATACATGTCTGAATGTGCGCCAGGAGCTACTTCTCACATGTCATTGTCTCAAGTACGCCCTGATGGGAAACATGGGGGGAGGTATGGAAAAGTAAGCAGTGTGGCAAAGTCAGCATTAATTGCAAGTTGCTTTTGTAGTTATTTGAACACAGTGACTGGCTCTGAGCATGCACACCACACAGCCACCTCAGGTGCACATGCAGAACAGATGACACTGGAGCACCAGCTCAGAGTCGCTGTTTTTCTGTTTAAACAGCTTACTTTAGTACTGCTTTTACTTTAAATGTCTTGCCTTTTCTATTTTGGAAGAATATTGGACTAGGGAGGAATCTTGGTGGCAAGTTGGGCCACCTCAACAAGGCACTCTACCCCCATCGACCTAGATTAAAATAATAAAAATTGAAAAGAAAAAAACACTCTTACAGCAAAAGATGGGTCCTGGCTTGTTGTGTCTTGCTGGCGTAGGGAATCCAGTTTCCCAAGATGCAATTGGGTATGGACCAAACTCTGATGTTCAGGTTGTGGTGGTTTAAGACAAAAGATTATGATAAAGGTTCACTTACCACTCAGGATAAGTGCTGAGTGGTTTGTGTGGGGACTGTTGGGTCCTCAGGCACCAGTAGATGTGGTAAGTGGTTGACTCCTGACTGAAGAAGGGAAAGGGGGAAATTGTTTAACCTGGAAAGGCACACTAAGCTGGAGCTTGTTTCCAGGTGTGACCTGGGAGCACAAAGAAGTTATAGAAAATCACATATACCCCCACAATGCAAAGCATCATGGGCTGCATATGCAAATCACCACAGAATATTATGCTGGTTCAACTTTAAGCAGAAATGCATGGTGCCAAAAGGCCTCTCACACAGTTTGCAAAGGGTGCCAACAGAAGGAAGTTAACTGACTTGCTCAGGATCACATAGTATCCAAGTGGGACTGATGGGATTCAAACCCAAGTCTCCAGGTTTGCAGCTCAGTGCCCTTAACTAATACGCTATACTGCTTCCTTGTTAGGAGGAGCAATGTAGTTTAGCATTAATTTCATCCCCTTTTGTATCCAGTCCTTTATAGTGTATCCACATTTGTGTATGCGATATATATATACTGTACATGCATATTTTATAAAATATACATATGTTGGGGGGTAGTCCTGTGCCTGTTTATATACATTAACCAGTTATTAACAGTCAAAGTAACATCTTTGTGACTGAGTGTACAGTATTACATAGAATAAAATGTGCTGTGGTGTGCGTTCTGATCTCTGTCCGTCTCATTTCATTTGTCATCGTCATCATCATCATCATCATATCCAGGACTACTGTTTGGTATCCAGTGGCAAAGTGTGGTCTTTTGCCTCCTGTGGATCCAGAACCAGAGCCTGATTTCAGGTATGGTGAGCATACTTGTACAGTGGCGGCCCCCAGGATGAAACCCAATTCTGCAGCATTTTTCAGCACTCTGCAGAATGCTGCAGCAGACCTACTAAATAAAGCAATGCCATTTCAATGGCAATTAATCCCTTTTGTCATTCAAGAAAATGTGACACTGCCAGGATGACGTGAATGCCACAGTTTCCTGCATGACAAAAGGGACTAATTGCCATTGAAATTACATTGCTTTATTCAGTAGGTCTGCTGCAGCATACTGCAGAGTGCATTTCATCCTGGGGGATGCCACTGTATGTTTACAGTTATGAAACGAGAAACGTCCTTGTGTTGAAACAAATGCAACTGACACCACATTTCTTTGATATTGCAGAAAACCAGCAGCAGCATCTAGATAACATCAAACATGTCTTCAGGAGTAAGGATTCATATTAGGAAATGTCCAGAGTTTTAAGGCAGTTACCCTTGATAGCTCCATTATCAATGTACTCAAAAATACTTCAATGTACCTCCTGAAAGTACATAATTATCCAATTTTCTCTTAAATTCTGACTTGGTTTTATGAATAACAATCTCAACAGGTAGCCAGTTCCGTGCATTCACCACTCTTGATGTATAGAAGTACTTTCTTTTATCCGACCTGAATTGTTTTCCCCTGATTTGGAGTGGATGCTCAGCCGGTGGTCGCGAGGGCACCCGAGAGTCCTGCCCTCCCCCAGCACGAAACTGAAGCCGGCGTCTGCTGCAGCCGGTGGTCGCGAGGGCACCCAAGAGTCCTGCCCTTCCCCAGCACGAAACTGAAGCCGGCGTCTGCTGCAGCTGGTGGTCACGAGGGCACCCGAGAGTCCTGCCCTCCCCCAGCATGAAACTGAAGCCGACGTCTGCTGCAGCCGGTGGTCGTGAGGGCACCCGAGAGTCCTGCCCTCCCCCAGCATGAAACTGAAGCCGGCGTCTGCTGCAGGTACGAAATTTGTCACAGCTGAAAAGGCCAGGACTCTGTTTACAGCCGATAAGGCCAGGAGACCGTTTGGGGAACGCTGCGTGGGGTTAGCTAAACGCTGCTGCTGCGTGTGTGTGGACACAATGGAGCTGGTGCTTCTTGGCGCCTTTTTAAACATTATTGGTCGGCAGAGCCATAGAGATAGTCTCTTTGCTGCAGTACCTAGTGAAAGAAGCAGCTCTTTTTCCTGCATCTCAGTGCTGCCTTAAGGGGCTATCCTGCTTTTCACCTAGCCTCGGTGGTCACTTTAATTTGTACTTTAAATCGCAATTCTAGTAATCATTACAACTGTAGAGTCATTTAAGCAACCAAGTGCAGTACTGTATTGAATCTCTAGCTTTGAAATCAAATTGTTAGCTAAAGTGCAGTTGCAGCTCGCAGTTACTACGCATTTATGGAACCCAATGAAATACTGTGTTGTCTCTAGCATTGAAGTCATTTGTTAGCAATAGTAGCACAGCTTGTTGGTATCACTTTGAGTTAGTATAAGGGCAGCTTGTGTAGTAATATGCTTAAAGCCTGCCTGCCCCCCCCGGCCGGTCATTGTCGAGTAACCTGAGCTCTACAGCTGCAGCTCCTCCTGTCTTACCTGTTATAAATGTGCCCGTTTTGTCTCCTCTCCACAGCCGGTGGTCGCGAGGGCACCCGAGAGTCCTGCCCTTCCCCAGCAAGAAACTGAAGCCGGCGTCTGCTGCAGGTACGAAATTTGTCACAGCCAAAAAGGCCAGGACTCTGTTTACAGCCAATAAGGCCAGGAGACTGTTTGGGGAATGCTGCGTGGGGTTAGCTAAACGCTGCTGCTGCGTGTGTAGGGCCCCGCCGGCACTCTGCGCCGGCTCCCCACCACCCCCACCACCACCCTAGGTGAGCAGTGCCTTTTATACGCGGCGTGAGGTGCGGAATTAACCAATCAGCTCACTTCCTCATTAGCAGGTTATTCCAAATCACCACTAGTGGCCACTCGATCTCTCCCCCAGCTGTCAAAACCCATTCCTCTCGTCATGCTGCCTCTGGAACTCACCTTGTTAAGCCTACTCTTCCCCCTAACCTCCCTCCCACCAGCCATCTACCAGGATTCTCCTGCCTCCCCCACTAGAGGCTACACATGGGCCCCCCCATATCACACTACACTCCACCCTGGCCCACCCACACTATCAACTCTAATCAATTGGAATATAGGGCGCCTCCTGCCTCCTTCTTTCCACCCTGGGCTGTCAGTCCTACACCCATCACTTCCTAAATACTGCCCACCAGCCACCCATCAGCCACTGACCCCTGAAGGCAAGAAATGCGACGCCATAGTAAAACACCTAATAACTATATCATGCTCCTAGCAGGTGATGTTGAATCAAATCCAGGACCACCTACCCCCCCAAACAACCTCATCCCCTCACCTATCCAATTACCTCGGGGGCTTAAAATTATGCATCTTAACATATGCAGCCTCCTGAACAAAATTACCCCCCTCCAACTGTACATCCTCTCCCTATCACCTGATATCCTTATCTCTGAAACTTGGCTGAAACCACATAACTTGGATGCCGAAGTAGCAATCCCTGGCTACTCCCTCACTCGTTACGACCGTCCGGCAAAAGAAGGGAGGGCATTGCCATATTCATCTCTTCCAAGCTACAATCTGCACCAGTCCAACTCCCAAACCCAACGCACGTATAGACTCCCTCCTACTAGACTCACCACCTCATTCCACCCCTCTTATATATAGCAGGGTCCTACTGCTCCCCAGACACCCTCCAAACTCCATCATTGAACATCTAAGCACCCTAAAACACTTCTGCAAGGGGCTAACTATACATACTTGGGATTTCAATATCAACTGCTATCGAAACTAATTCTAAGCTCATAAACCAGGTGACTGCTCTAACCTCTCCCAGCATATTACCGAACCCACCCGCTTAAACCATAAATCTCTTAACCACTCTCTCCTCGACTGGGCCCTTACCACACATCCCCATAGGGTGTTACAAGCTGGTACTCTGCCCGATTCCCTCAGCGACCACCACATGACTTACATAGTACGGAAAATTTTCAAACCCCAGGCACCACCCCCTCGAATACTGCTCACTAGGGCCTACAAATCACTAAACCTTGCTGCACTGCTAAGAGACCTATCTAACATTGACTGGTCTTTTATCCAACATGCTTCCTCCATTGACTCAGCCCTGGAATTTTTCAGATCTAATTTCCTCGCTATCTGGGACTACTACACCCCTCTCAGAAGAGCCCGCATTAGGGGCGCCCACCTACCTTGGGTACATGCCCATATCACCGACCAACTCCATGCCAGGGACATGGCCTGGATATCTTACAAGGCATCAGGGTCTCAGGCAGCCCTCCAACACTACCGCACACTCCGGAACGCAAGCACCAGGTTAATTTGCCAGGCAAAAGCAAACTACTTTAAGACTTCGTTCAACACAAACCACAACCACCCAGCAAAATTCTGGAAGTCCTTGAAATCCCTGCTCTCTCCCCCATCTCAGCCACCCACCCCTGCCCTAAAGGTAAATGGCTCCTTGGTAACTGACCATGGGGAGGTGGCCTCTGCTTTCAACTCATTCTTTACAAACTGTGCCTCCTCACTCTTCCCCACAAGCATGCGCCCCCCAATGATACCACATCCACCCTCTCAACCCCCACCCAGATCCCAACACTTCTCATTTTGCCTGGTCTCCCCAGCCAAAGTACTAGCTGCCCTATGCACACTCAACCCTAACAAAGGCAGATGCCCCTCCGACCTTGATTCCAAGATGTTATACTTATCTGCCCCTGCCATTGCCACCCCTCTGGCCTCCCTCTATAACCTCTCTTTCTCTCTCGCCAAGATCCCAGCTGCATGGAAACATGCCACAGTCATCCCTCTCCCTAAAGGCGGTGACCCCTCCTCGCCGGGCAGTTACCGCCCTATCTCCCTCCTCCCAATTCTAGCCAAACTCCAGGAAAAACTTGTTCTCTCCCAATTGTCCACCTTCCTGGACAACTCCTCATTCCTGTCACCCTATCAGGCCGGCTTCAGGAAATCGCCCTCCATAATCACATCCTTGCTCAAGTTAACAAATGACATTCTCACTGGCATGGACAATGGGCAAATCACCTCCGCCATCTTCATCGACCTAGCTAAAGCTTTTGACACGGTGTCACATTCACTACTGTTATCAAAACTCACCTTAGCAGGCCTCTCGGGGGAGGCCACCAGCTGGTTCCACTCTTACGTAGCAGGGAGGCAACAAGCAGTTAGAATTGGCTCACTCACCTCTGACCCACTACCCGTCTCAATAGGTGTGCCACAAGGCTCGGTCCTTGGCCTGATACTCTTCTCTATCTTTCTAAATTACCTGCCCTCCGCGTTCCCCCTTTTGTCCATTCACATGTATGCTGATGACACCGTAATTTACGCTACAGGCCCCTTCCCCGCCATCGTGTCATCCAAACTCCAGGAGGATATTTTAATGCAATCCAACTCTGGCTCCACTCTCACCAACTATTTCTCAACCCAAAGAAACCGTCTCCCTAACCTTTGGGACCAGGCAAAGACTCTCCAGGGCCCACCTATCCCCTGCCTTCCACACCTTAGATGGAACCTCCTGGAGACCTGCACCTCGTTCAGATACCTCGGGTCTCGCCTGACCAGCACCTAGACTTCTCAGCCCACATTGACTCTATCCACAAAAAACTGTACCCGAAACTGGGAGCCCTTTACCGGAACAGAGGCTGCCTGCCCCTGCCAACCCGAAAAGAAATTGTCCAGAAAATGATACTCCCACTCCTTGATTATAGTGACATAGTTTATAGCTCGGCCCCCAAATCCTCCCTCTCCAGGCTAGACCCTCTCTTTCATTCCTTCTGTCGTTTTGCCCTGGACCGCCTGCCCACAACTCACCACTGTGATCTCTACAGATCATTAGACCTTCCTTCCCTACAGGACTGGAGAATGGCACATTGTGCAAGAATAACAGCAAAATACTGGTCTCAGTTCCTCCCCCCGTACCTTGCTAATACCCTAACTGCCCAAACCCCTTCATGCTACACCCTCCGTAATCTAGACACTAGGCTCCTCACACCCTCAGATAAGTCCTCCTCCAACGGTCAACGCGCATTCAAGTACCGAATGTCTTACCTAGGGAACACCCTCCAGCAGTAATCAGACACCCTCCCCCTCTCTGCAGCTCAACCTCCTCCTCAATCAGCATTTTACCACCACCTGCTCGTGCAGGTAGCCCCTCAAGGTATTTCCGAAGGTTCACATACACGATTTGTATGAGTGTTTACTGGCTATATGTTACAATGTGTTTTCGCTGCACTTAAGCATCATTGTGTGCCCTAGCTGAACAAGTTTCTTCCCCTGCCAAGAGGCAGGCATATTTTGTTATACAATGTGTGTCTCTTGACCTTGCATTGCGCTTCGGTGCTCATTTGTATGTTGCTCTGTATACTGCCTTGCCCTGAATCCCCTTCCCCCCAGGACGCATCTGGAATCGAGCGCTACAACGCTCAGTATGCCTTCCTGGTAAAACGCTTAAATAAATAAATAAATATCTATATTTCCCAGTTTAAAGTCAATGTGTAGTTCAACCATTAATAAAGGGTCCTGCATGATGTCATACATGAGGAGAATGTCTCCCCTAGTACACCTTGTTTCTAGCAACATCAAATCATGATCTCCAACATCTCTTTCATCCACCCCAAAGAAGATGAGGTACAGGCAGAATTACAGAAAGGACTGGGAACTGGAAGCAGAATTTAAAGGATGGTTACATAAGAGCGACAAAGGGGAGGAATACCCATTTTGTGTGTACATATTAATACACAGTTCCATGAAATGCATTGTTTGGGGAGGAGGTAAAATATTGGTGGATTGGATTGTAATTAAAATTGTCAAGATGCTAGTTTAATTCGAGTCACAGGGTGAAACGCTGTAGACAGATGTTAAAATAGTCTATTATGCAGTCAGCAGAGGATTATTTTTGTATTTTTTTTAAGCTTACTTACACAATTAGGTATCTTTTTTCTGTTCGGTCCTTGCAACAAACACATGAAAGTTACCACTGGAGGGAAAAACGATCTTCGTCATAGTGGCCGGGGTGAGTAACACAGGAAGCTGTTCTCATCACTTACATCAAATGTAACTGTCAGCAAGGTTTTTGCACAGTCCGTGCTGATGTGGCCTTGGCAGAAGTGCTGTGAGCAAGAGCTGTGGCAGAGCATCACTTGCCATTTGCACTGGCCAGTCACTTTATTGAACTGTTCCCAGTGATGCTCAAGGATGCCAAGATTGCAGAGACGTTTTCCTGTAAAAACAGCAAAACAAAGTCTCTCTGTCTCTCTTGGTAAATGTCATCAGCGAAAAACTGAAATCATCTGTCGTCAACCTAATGAAAGTGCATGACTTCAGTCTCCTAATCGATGTGAGCAATGATGCAACAGTGGCAAAGCAGCTAGCCCTTGTTGTTCGTATACGAGATGGCCATGGTCAGGTACAATCATTTTTTTACAAGCTGATTGAAGTTAATGGTGCCCCGTCTGCATCTAGGGCCACATTTAATACAGATATATTATTCAACTCTATCACTGAGGAACGCCAAAAGGATGACATACTCTTTGAAAACATTGTAGGTTTTGGGTCCGATGGAGCCAGCATGATGATTGGTACAAGAAACAGTGTGCTGTCCAGATTCAAGAAAGAGCTGCCTTCCATCTTTAGCATTCACTGCATCTATCATGTTGCACACTTGGTAGCTAATGAGGCAAGCAAGGTTCCCCCAATGACATTCAGAGTCTTCCTGTTGATATCTGGCAAAGCACATGCAGACATTCCAGACCTCTCAGGAATTTATTTTTTATTCTTTGGCCAAGTAAGGCCCAATAGGCACAAGTGCCTATTTTCAGGGGTGACCCGGGAGCACTTGTGTGGTTAAGTGACTTGCTCAGAGTTACACAGTATGCAATTGGAGGTTGTGGGAATCAAACCTAGGTCTGCTAGATATACCAAGCTCATTCACAGTTCATTACTCTAACCATAGGCTATACTGCACAAGCATAAATCCGCACCGTCTACTAAAACCATGTCAGACTAGATGGCTCAGTCTGCATCAAGTGGCTGGGAGAACTATAGAGCAATTTCAGGCACTTAAGTCATATTTTAAGAGATTCAGTGAAAGAAGGGCTACAGTAAGTAAAGATTATCCCACGAGGGAGTCATGGGTTACTGGGAATTAATCCACGGCTGGGGGTGGGTTGTCATACAAGGCTGCAGGCTGAGTGTCGACAACCACACAAGTGGCGGGCAAAGACAACCCCATTTTCCCTGCCCACGTTACAAAAGCACCCAGGACAACTGCCTTGCTTCACTACTACCACATGCCGAAGTCATGCCCCTAGCCATCCACGACAGTGCTTCCCTTCCGCGCATTGTGAGGACATACACACCTCCACCACTCTCCCTACTCTCAGGGTAAAGTCATGCTAGTAGTTCACACAGAAATCCTTGTCGACAACACCCGATGTCTCCCACAGGAAGGAGACCCTAAGCAGTACAGAGAGACAGCACTGAGAAACCCAGGGTAGGCAGAGAAAAGTACACTCCGATATTGCGGTAGGAATTAACTTTCATGTGCAAATGGGGAGAACATCAGAGCCCACGAACTACAGCCAGGGGTATAAGATGAAGGAGGGAGGGGTATGAGCAGCTTGGGAGTAAGGAGACACATACAACAACTCGGGGCTCACACACACTACATTAAGCATGGAGGGCTATGAGCAGTCAACGGCTAGCAGGACTCCGGAAAAGACACATACATAATGCAACAATGCTACTAACAGAGATTAAGTGGACAGGACTCTGGATAACATATTCAGCAGGGAGGCAGTGGTATCAGCGACCTGACCCATTCTCACCATGCACAGTTGCGCCATGCCCCGAGATCCACAGGGAAGGTGGGTGGTGGGTGGGTGGAGAAGGAACAGACTGTCCCCATTGCCTGTCAGCTCTGTGCTGCGAGATCCGAGGGGTGGATGGGTGGGGAGGGAAGGAGGGAGGGAAGAGCTTCTACTCATGCACTGTCAGCTCCATCACTTGAGATCTGTGGGGTGGTTGGGTAGGTAGGGAACACCTTCCCCAGATGCACTGTTGCATATCGGTGCCCCGAGATCCACAGGCAGGTGGGTGGTGAGGAATCAGAATTTAGAGAGGAACAGCAGCTCACACAGTTTGGACGTTCCACACTGGGATATTTAGCATGGTGCTTAACTTCGGAACTAGCAGACTGTGCTTCTATGGTGTGGCTGCTCATGATACTGCAACAGCAACCATGGATTACTTAAGAATTAATCCAAGGTTGCCTAACCCATCCGGACCAATGGGAGCACTCTATTCATACTGGTCTGCTCTGGCCATGATATAATGCGAATTAGAACAGCTTTATGTTCCAACCTGGCAAGGCTGTGCTTCATGTTCCTAGACTATGCATTGCCCCTCATTCTGGAGTTAAACCTTCTGTTCCAGCAGGAGAAGCCAAATACTCACTTTGTTCTTTATGAGCTACAGATAATGTACAAAAAGCTGCTGTCAGAATTCCTAACAATATCCACAATTAGAGAATCTGCAAATATTCAGGACATTGATATCACTAACAGCCAATACCACCTTCTGTTGGAACAAACAGCTTTTCATAAAGCTGACTGCAAGGCACTTGTAAAACAACTGGAAGAGAATGGAGAAGAGGAAATTGTTCTACAATTCCTGACACTTGCAAAGAAATTCTGGCTTTAGGTATGTCTGCAAATGAAAAAAGAATGCCGTTTGGCAATAATGATTAAAAAATGGCAAAAAATCTTCAAAGCTGATTGGCTGACAACATTGCAAAGGTGGGCATCTATTTCTTGTTAGAAAATGGGACAAACACTATCAGCTCTCTGACTGGCTGAGAGCTATAATGGGGGGTACATTAAGTTACGATAGACGCCTGCTTCGAAAGACATGCCAATTCGAGATGCCCCATTACTGAAAAATATCTTTGGGCACCCTGAGTTGGCATCTGTCGAGACGCCATTTTTTGCCCTCGCTAACTGACAGAGACATATTGCGCCACCATCCCCCACCTGCCATGCCAGTCTAGAGGTTCAAAAGTATTTAAAAAAATTTCTTACTTGCATCCTCTGTCCCTCGCTCTCCCCTGCAATGTTTTTTGTCTCGCTCTAACTCCCATGGCTTTCACCCTCGGTCGCTCATTTTCTGAGTCTCCACTTCCTGGTTATGGGATGCAGGGTCACGCAAGGTTACGTGACAAACATGAACAGCCTTCCAACCTGCGCTACTGACGAGGGGGGAAGGGAGCTTACAGGAAAGAAAATACAGGTTACTCACCTGTAACAGGAGTTCTAGGAATGGTATATGTTGTTCAGCCACACTGTCTGGCAGGTATCCTTGCCGCTTTAAATCTTGCCGGAAGGTCTTCAAGCTGGCTCCTCCCACCCACCCGGGTGGTAAAACCCTCGGCTCCGCCCCATGACGCCAGATCTGGCCCGCTGGAAGCTCAGGTTGTGCGCCGGGCCGGGAGGTCGGTGGTTGTAGGGATGAACAACATATACCATTCCTAGAACTCCTGTTACAGGTAAGTAACCTGTATTTCTAGGGACATGGATATGTTGTTCATCCACGCTGTCTGGCAGACTCCTAGCAGTTCTCCGGGAGGAGGGAGGCAAGGCGCACACCCCCTACTTAGGGAATAGAGACTGGAGAACCGAGGCCCCAAAACCAGCATCCCGGCGTGACTCAAGGTCGATGTGGTAATGGGTAATAAAGGTGTGTGCTGACTTCCAGGTAGCAGCCCTGCAGATTTCCTGGATAGGGACGTCCCTGGAAGCAGCCACCGATGCAGCAGTATGAAGGGTAGAATGAGCTCTTATCCTTCTGGGAGGCTCCATGCCCGCCAACTTATAGCAGAAATCTATGCAGGAGGTGACCCACCTGCCTATCGTCCGCTTGGCTGCAGGTCTGCCAGGTGCGGCTTCAGCGTAGGTGACAAACAGCTGGCAAACCTCTCCCTGAATTTCAGCCGTGCACTCCTTATAATAAGCGAGCGCCCTTCTAGGGTCCAAAGTATGGAGCCTGTATTCGGCCTCCGAGGTGTGATTGGGGTAGAACACCGGCAGAGTCAACACCTGGTTAAGGTGAAACTCCGACACCACCTTCGGAAGGAATTTCGGGTGGGGGCACAGGACAACCTTGTCCCTGTGGAAGACCAGGTAAGGAGACTCAATGCAGAGCGCCTGGAGTTCTCCCATCCTTCTGGCTGACGTGATAGCCACCAAGAAGGCAGTTCTCCATGACAGGTGAGAGATCACACCTGTGCATTGGTTCGAATGGCTTGCCCATGAGCTTTGCCAGTACCAGCAGTAAATCTCACGGAGGTGGAGGTTCTCGCACCGGAGGGGAAATGTGATCAAGGCCTTTGAAAAAGCGCCAGACCACCTTCTCCTGCGCCACTGACTGCTCCCCGGCCCGCGCCCGGTAAGCAGAGATGGCTGCCAGGTGCACCTTTAGGGTCGCCGACCTAAGCCCTTGACTAGAAAGGGACCATAAAGTCCAAAATGCTTGCCACAGAACAGGAGGAAGGGTCCAAGCCTTGTCTCTGACACCAAATGGAAAATCTCTTCCATTTGAAGGCGAGCATTTTCTGGTCGACTTCCTACGGGACGCCTCAACAACATTGAGGACCTCGTCAGAAAGACCCAAGGCCTGGAACCTAGCAGCCCAGGAACCAGGCGTCAGGTGGGGGATTGAAGGTCTGGATGGAACACCTTCCCTGATTGACTGAGAGCAGGTCCGGGCGAGCTGGAAGCTGCCTCGGGAGCCTGGAGCTGAGGCTGAGGAGATCTGGGTACCAGAACGGGCGGGCCAGTCTGGGGCTATCAGAATCACCTGCACCTTGTCCCTCCTTGCCTTGAGAAGCACCTTGTAAATCAAGGGAAATGGGGGAAAGGCGTAAAAGAGGCCTGGGGTCCACAGCCTCGAGAAGGCATCCCCCTGCAGCGAGCCCTGCTGAGGGGGGTGGGCATGAACAGCCTCAGCTTCGCTGCCTCCTGAGGCAAACAGGTCCACCTGAGGTGTGCCCCAGTGGGAGAACAGATCTTGTACTACCTCCGCAGGAGAGACCACTCGTGAGATGCAGCCCCTATCCGGCTCAGGGCATCGGCCAGGGTGTTGGAGGCTCCGCCACATGAATGGCTAGGAGATCCGCCTCCAGGCTGCGCACAAGTGACCAAATGCGGAGAGCTTCCTTGCATAGAAGCATGGAGCGCTGGCCCCACCCTGGCGGTTCAGGTAGTACATGGTCGTGGTATTGTCCGCCTGGACTTGGACCACTTGACCCGGAGAAACGGAGCAAAGGCGGTGAGAGCTAGGCGGACCGCCGAGCTCCAGCAGGTTGATGTGGCATCGACTCCGCTGGGACCAGAGGCCGTGGCACTGTGTTCCCTCAGATGGGCACCCCAACCCATCAGAGAGGCATCGGTTGATAGAGAGACCGTCGCTCGGGCGGACAAACGGATGCCCTCCTGCAGATGAGATGGAACGGTCCACCACTGGAGAGCTGCCCACATCTCCTAGGTCACTATCACTAGCTGGTCCAATGGATCGCAGCAGACCACTGGCTGGCCAGTCCCCACTGAAGGGGCGATGTGCCAGCGTGCCCAACAGACCACGCTGGTACAGGCCGCCATGAGACCCAGGAGGCGCAGGAAGTCCCGGGCAGGGCGCGATTGCCCAACCAGAAATGATTGGGCAAAGGAGGTAAGAACCTCGGCCCTGTCCGCCGGGAGCTGTGCTCTGGCTCGAAGAGAGTCGAGCTCTGCCCCGATGAACAGGATCACCTGCTTCGGCTCGAGTTCCGACTTGGCCTCGTTGATGAGAAGGCCGACTTGAGAGCAAACCTGGAGGGCCAGATCTCTGGACCGCTCCACCTCCTGTCTGGAGGGGGCTGCTATCAGCCAATCATCCAGGTAAGGGTACACCTGGACCCCTCGCGCGCAGGGAATGCTGTCACCACTGCCATGCATTTGGTGAAGACCCTGGGAGCTGGAGATAAGCCGAAGCATGGCTTGTCAACTGAGATCCTCCGCCAAAGCGAAGGAATCTCCATGACGGACGGATAGGGACGTGAAAGAATGCATCCTGTAGGTCCAGAGAGCAGAACCACACGCGTGTTCCAGAGATGGTATTATCTGCGCCAGAGTGACCATCCTGAAGGTTCGAGACCTTAGGAACTTGTTCAGGTCGTGCAGGTCGAGAATGGGGCGCCAGCCCCCCGTCCGTTTGGGAACCGGGAAATACCTGGACACGAACCCCAGGTCTGAGGGGGGGTCCTCTACCTCCCTGATCACCTCCTTTTGGAGGAGGAGAGCGATGTCGGCTCGACGAGCCGCCAGTGAGGCTGCGACCCGAGGCCCCCCGAGGTGCGACGGCTCTGAAGGGCGCGGCCTGCTCAAATTCCTAGAGGCAGGCCTTTTCTCACCACCTCCAGTACCCACCTGTCCATGGTAACACGGACCAGGCGAAAGGAAGTGTCGGAGCTGTCTTCCTCCAGGGGGAACCAGGGTAAGGTGACGGGATGGGGCGACACCCTCAGCCCGTCACTGGCAGGCTTGAGGAGGAACCGCCGAGGACCCTCCTGGGCCTTTTCCTCCCTGCTTCCTGTTGGAGGAAGCCAACGGCTTGGGCTTGGGATGCCAAGCTCGAGCCTGCTGGCCCTGACGTTGTTGGGTCAAGGCAGCCAGGGCGCAGAAGGACGAAAGGGCTTAGGCTGTGGCTTGAGGCCTTTGTCCTTCTGAGCAGAAGAGACTGAGTCCAAGGTAGCATTGGACTTCTCGATCATCTGCAGGTGACCTTCCACCCCAGGGCCGAAGAGGTCAGTCCCCAAAAAGGGAACATCCGCCAACTTGTGCTGGGTATCCGAGGTAAAGGTGGATATCCTCAGCCAAGCCCGACGACGCATGGCCACTGCGGCCGCCACCGACCTGGCACATGAGTCCCCAATGTCTAAAGCAGTCTGGAGCTGCTGTTTGGCCACTGCTCTGCCCTGGTCCCGCACCTGCCTGACCGTAGTCTGCAGATCCGCGGGAAGATGAGGGACGACCTCATCCAGGGAGCCCAACAGGGCATGAGAAAAATGTGCCATGAGGACAGCCGAACTGGCCTGATGAAGGCCGAGAGAGGACACAGCATAGACTTTTCGCCTGGCATAATCCAATTTCTTGGATTCCTTGTCGGGAGGTTTGTCCACATCCCTGGCGTTCCCGGCACGCCGGAAAACGCTGTCGGTAACCAACCCCTCAGCAGAGGGGTGTTCAAAACCGACAGGGAACCGTAGGGACTGCATACTTCCTGGCCATTCTGGCCGAAGGCGCAGGGCAGAAGCAGGTGCTGCCAAAGCTCACAAGGTCGGACCCACTATGGCCTCGCCACCGGAAAGGCCTCCGTAGGAGAATCCCTCGTCCAGAATCTCCGTGAGGGATACCGCCTGCTTAGAATGGGTTCGAGCTTCATCCCGGTGGACTCCGAGATGAGCCGAAGCAACCCTAAGAAGGACGAAGGGCTATCGTCCACTGACTGTCCTCCCGAGGACTCCAAGTCCATGCGCTTGGAGAAAAGGGAAGAATCATCCTCGGACTCGGAAGAGTCCTCAAAGAGCTGCCTCGGGCCTGAGCCACCCTCCACCTGCCGAGGTTTATCGGGAGTGAGGGTGACAGACAGCCTATGGGGCAAACCCGACCGAGAATATTTGGTCGGAGCCCCAACTAACGGCTGTGGAGGCGGAGGTTCCACCAGAATCGGTGGGGCAGCTGGAATTGGCCGAACAACCGGCCTAGGAACAGGCCTCGGGCGCAACGAGGCTGCTCGGGCCGCCCGTGACAGCCACTTAATGGCCGGGAAGACGACTGGGTTGGCTTATTTCCGGTCAAAAGGAGCTGTTGCCACATAAGTTCCTCATACCTCCAACGCAACTTGCGCCGAAGCCTCCCCTCATCCGAGGAGTAGGAAGAGGAAGAGCGGCAGCGCCGCTTGCCACGGTGCCGAGACCGAGACCGCCTATGACGGCGGGATCGGCTGGACCGCGAGGATGTCCGAGACCGAGAGTCTCGGCTAGGCCGAGGACGGCGAGGGGAAGTGTCAGGAATCGGCACTCCCCTCGGCTCGGACAATTCCATCAAGGCCTGAACCGAGGCACGGACGAGCCGACGGGATCCTCAACTCCCACCGGGGAACCAGGGAGAGGGGATTCTCAGCTTCCTCCAGTCGACAACTCGCCTAACGGGTCGTGAAAAACTCGACCGCCGACGGAGTCTCGGGTCAACTGGCCTGACGGGACACCGTGAAGCCAGTGGCCGAAGCTGAGGGGTCGACCAAAGTCGACTGCGCACAAGAAGGGAGGGGATCTTTCCCGCTCCCAAGAGCGTCGACGGAGAGACTTACTTTTGCTCTTTTTGGACCTGGAAAAGGGTCCAGAAGAAGTTGGACCCTCACCTTCGTCGAGAGGGTCAGACAAAGCTCCTTAAAAGAAGCCGAGTACGAGGCACCAAGAGAGTGGGACAAATGCCGCAGCCGAGGTAGAAGCTGCCCGCTTCCCTTCGAGGGCGATCATCTGCTCGAGCTGATCTGCCGAGCCCGCCGCCGGGACACCGCCAACCGGGCCTCTTTAGATTTAACCGTGGAATTCTTTTTCGGGCGCCCTGCTGTAATCGGGCAGCACGGCCCTCAAGGACGAGGTCGAAAGGAAGAGCACAAGTCGCAGGCCTGCAGGTCGCTCAAGGCCCAGCAGTAGACGACGTGGAGTGCGGATCCATCCTAGACATCTTCTGAGTCGACGGTCCATCGCAGCCGCTGAGGAAAAGAAGACCAAGTCTTTTAGCAAAAACTTTTTGATTTCGAACTTTCAAAGAATTAGGAACCAGTCTTATACGCAGAGCGTTAAGGAGGGAACCTGAGCTTCCAAGCGGTAAGGAAGATCTGGCGTCATGGGGAGGAGCCGAGAGTTTTGCCACCTGGGTGGGTGGGAGGAGCCAGCTTGAAGACCTTCCGGCAAGATTTAAAGCGGCAAGGATACCTGCCAGACAGTGTGGATGAACAACATATCCATGTCCCTAGAAACTGCCATTCTTCAAAGTAAGCACAAAAACCCAGGGCAACCAACAAAATTATTAAAGTTTACAACAAACTCCATCTCTTGATGTGGTACTGGAAGGGGGAGAGGATAACTAGAAGGGAATGGCTGGGGGGGTTGCAACAGCAGATGGAACAGCACAAAATTTGAGGGACTATTTCATCAAAAATATGTATTTTTTTACTCTTTGTGTTTATTTACAAACTAATTTCTTCTTTTTTCTTACTATTTAATTAAAATTTACAATGATGCCCATTTTCTAAGCGCAATAATGCCCTTCAGAGTGGGCGGTATGGGCAATACCAGATTGGCCAAGGGCTATAAGGCCCTCTGCCTGCGGCGTCGGGCCTCATTGCACCCCTGGCCAGTCCGGTATTGCCCAATACCGCCCACCATGTTGGGCATTATTGCTTGCATAGAGCCCTATAAAGAACAAGTACCAGCTGCATGTCGCAGTGTTGAAAGTGGTATGCTTGTGCCAGTTAAAATTTTAAAATACACTAGATACCTTTTTTCTTCACTCGCTAAGCGAGAGAAAAAAACAGACTCAGCCCAATCACAGGCACACACAGACACGAACGCAAACTCTCCCACAACTCTACTGCCAGTGTTTCTTTTAATAATTTAACTGCATCCCTAGTTTTGAAAAATAAATGTAACAGCATTTAAAACAGCCATCAAGATAAAAGCGATCTTCCTCACAGCACTACGCCATTGTGGTCACAATATTCCCCCATTTGGCCACACTGCAAACAAAGGAGAAAAACACAGAAAAAAAACACAAAACTTTTTTTCTTTCAAACAGTATTGGTTTCCTGAACTGCCTAGTTCATTACTAGTCCGATCATGCTCCATCTTAAATGATGTTGCACTTCCAAACCAGTGGCACAATACAAAAGACGATCGCAAACAGAAAAAACATTATATCACTTAACATGAACCTAACGACTGCATTTCCCTCTTCTGTGTAGGTGCTGATAAAAGCAACCAAACGTGTAAGAATTAAGCCATGACGAAGGTAGAAGCTAATGCTGAATTAATGCATGGTTGGGAGGGTTGTGGCCCAAGGCCGCAGGCCAAGGGCAAACAACAGCCCAACCATGCATTAATCACATTAGATGCCACTGTCGGAGTGGCGTAATGCACTTGTAACATGGGCCGCGCAACTATAGAGTTGCGAAGAATGTATTTGCCATCGGTAGAACAACAGAACACAGGGACTCGGTATGTTTCGATAAGGTTTTTACTGAACTTCCACAACCTGTTACAGAACAGCTTTTATATGCTGATGCAGTGAAATCATTTACTACCGCTACATTAATACAACAGTGCGCCTCACATGCTAGTTCGACTTATTTTGCAGTCTAGGCGGGTATTACTCTCATACCACTCGTTGGAGGTCTGCAGTGGAGTACTGTCTCGCCGCGGTGTGCGGATCCCTGACAAATTTGCATCTTCGGTCGCTCACTTCTCATTGCTGCTCTGAGATAGCTCCGATGTCGCCCGCTCCATGTCCTGCTTCATCTGGTGCTACTGCCTCTCGGGTCTTTGTGCTTCCTGACCGGCTCCTATCTATTCCTATTGTGCGCAGCTCCTATTTCTCCCCTTCCCGTTTCCGACACTGCCTAGCTTGTTGCCCGCTCCCTGCCCAAGACTGGCGTCCCTCTCACAGTTGATTCTCACCTCTCCCTGGTGCTACTTACCTAGCTGTCTGGATGGTCCTGGTACTTCAGTTTTGGACACAGCGGGTATGCTGGATTAATCCCTCCTCTGACTTTGCCCACATGATCGACTTCGGCCTATCGTGCCTCCACATTTGCCCATTCACTTTATTGCCATGTTACAAAAAGTGATATCCACTGTTGTGTGTGAATGTGTGTTAGGGGAGAAGATAAAGTAGCAAAGAACCATAAGCTGCAGGAGATCCTCATTGGAAAAAACGATTATAAAAACAGCAGCACCCTCCACTGGTTATCCAGGGACTACTTTACCTCAAAACTTACATACAATTTTTTTTTATTTATTTTATATATAATCAGTTTTATATATATATATAGTTTAAATGTCACCTATGGGCCATTTTCTAAGTGCAATAATTCCCTCCAGGGTAAGCAGTATTGTGGAATGCCAGACCTTCCAGGGGCTATAAGACCTTCCGCCTGTGGCATCAGGTCTCATTATGCCCCTGGGCAGTCTGGTATTCCCCAATACCACCCACCCCGTCAGGTATTATTGCTTACTGGTGGCATATACAAACATCTAGAGGCAATGAATCCCAGGAACAGCATCTCTCCAAGACCAAATTTATGACTTTGGCAAACAGATTCCCCAACATTGTTGGAATCAGTGATGCAGACAGAGAACAGCTTGAAGACGAAACTCTGGAATATGAAATGACGACTTTTTCAGAAGGAAAGACGGCCCTGCCAATTGATGAGTATTGGCAGTATATCAGAAACCTCAAGAGCCCAAGGAATCCAAAGCAGCCAAGATTCCAGCTGCTTAACCAGCTAACATCAGCGCTTTGGATTCTGCCTCATGAAAATGAAGATATAAAAAAGTTATTCAGTGAGGTCAACCCCACCAAAACTAAGAAGAGAAGCAGCATGAAAGCAAACACACTGAATGCACTGTTACATGTATCATTCAATAAAACAGAACAGGACTGTTTTGAATTAAAACTATCAAAGGCCATGTTAGAATGCTGCAAAAGCAAAGAGAAATACTAATACTGCACACTGCAAGCAAATATTTGACACATAAAGTAACCTTTTATTTAACTTTTGTAACATGTTTAATTAATTTTTTAACTTGTAGAATAAATAGCTACCCATAAAAAAACACCGAAACATTGTTTGCAGTGATTTGATTTTATTGACGGAAAAAAAAACATGTAAAAATGCGTTCTTCAATCTGTTGGTGTATACAGGAAAATCTACAGGAATTTCATCAAGGTTTTACTGGGAAAACACAGGGAAAAAGAGGGTACACAACAGGGAAGTGCTTTACCGGATCTGGAAGGGCTGGCTCTGGGGGGAGTGACTTCTGTGACCAAGATATGCAGGGTAGGTTTTTCTTGTCTTATGAGGGAGCAGAGTAATGTCTAAGAGGACACCATACAATACTTTTGAGGGAGGAAGAGGCAGATGACCATTGTACAGTGTTGGACCAGATATGGATAAGGACAAATTTTTAACTACAAAGCCAGTCAATGGTACTCTCAAGGCTATTTAGGAAGGTGGTGGGACTAAGATGGGCAGGGGTTGGTTTTATCTGTTTTAAAACCATGAGAGAGAAAGTGAGCTATCTGCAGGGGTCGAGAGGGTGCACGTGGCACTTCTACCCACTTCCCCCCACCAATCGCCGACTGTGCCACTAGGACCGGCCCTGAAGTGGCCAGAAGGGTCCTTCCTCCACCTCCCAGATTAAGCAGCCAATCTCCTGAAGTCTCCTGGCAAACGGAGCTGCAAAAAATCCCTCCAAACTCAACCTGAGCTGCCAGACATAGATAGCGGCAGGATCACCTACCTGCTTTTCAGTCTCTCCCAGAGCCATCTGCAGGGGTCGAGAGGGTGTACACGGCACCTCTAGCCACCCTCCACTCCACCGATTACTGACTGCACCAGTAGGACCAGCCCTGAAGCAGCCAGAGGGGACCTTCTCTCTGCCTCCCTCCCAGACTGAGCAACCAATCAACCTGCTCCACATCATCCCTAAGCAACATAAAAAAGGTCACTGCCCAAGTGGGCCTCCACGCTAACGGTCCAGAGCGCTAAGGGCTGCAGCATAAAGGGTGTCAGCTGTGGGAGTTGGCTATCGGCCAGCCACGCTGCCCCACAGTGCCACTCGTGGCAGCCACAGCAGCAGCAGAGCTCCCTCCTGGAGCTGAAACTAATGCGAGGAGGCTAAGAGGCCTTCTGCCCCCCCCAGCACACTGCCACTCGTGGCAGCCACAGCAGCAGCAGCAGCAGAGCTCCCTCCTGGAGCTGAAACTAAGGCGAGGAGGCTAAGAGGCCTTCCACCCCCCCAGCACACTGCCACTCGCTGCAGCCACAGCAGCAGCAGAGCTCCTTCCTGAGCTGAAACTAAGGCGAGGAGGCTAAGAGGCCTTCCGACCCCCCCAGCACACTGCCACCTTCAGCAGCCACAGCAGCAGCAGAGCTCCCTCCTGGAGCTGAAACTAAGGCGAGGAGGCTAAGAGGCCTTCCAGCCCCCCAGCACACTGCCACTCGCGCAGCCACAGCAGCAGCAGTACTCCTCCTGAGCTGAAACTAATGCGAGGATGCTAAGAGCTAAGAGGCCTCCCGACCCCCCCAGCACACTGCCACTGCTGCAGCCACGCAGCAGCAGTACTCCCTCCTGGAGCTGAAACTAATGCGAGGATGCTAAGAGCTAAGAGGCCTTCCGACCCCCCCCCCAGCACACTGCCACTCGTGGCAGCCACAGCAGCAGCAGAGCTCCCTCCTGGAGCTGAAACTAACGCGAGGAAGCTAAGAGGTGAAGGAGACCTCTCTCAATCTACCAGATACCTGTGTGGGGTGTTCTTGTGCTGGACTTTAATGACAATTAAGGGCATTTTTTGTCCCCACAGATCAACAGATTGTTTTTTACTGGGGCTACAACCTCTGTTCTACTGCCTGCTGACTACTACTGCTTTGAGGTTACTTTAAATCTCATAGTTTTGAACTGTTACTTGCTTGTATTAAGCTCTGTACTTATCTAGCAGATGACCGACTGGGGTGTTCTTGGGGCTACTTTACTCTCTGCAACTGTTGATTTACCTAGCTGTACTGTCCTGACTTGAAATTGTTTAGCAGTTTGAGTTTAGAAGCTTACCTGAATGCTCTGGATGTCGCCATCTTGGAACTCTAGCGCATGGGCAGTTGGAGCTGGAGTTGGGACATAGCCCAACAGCTCGCGCATGCACAGTAGGGACCTGAATACCTGTACAGTCTCCCGCTGCATACTAATCTCTGCCCTTTGTCTGCTCCCTTACTTAGGCCTTCCTACCCCCCCCCCCAGCACACTGCCACTCGCGGCAGTGCTCCCTCCTGGAGCTGAAACTAACGTGAGGAGGCTAAGAGGTAAAGGAGACCTCTCTCAAGCTACCAGATACCTGTGTGGTGTTAGCCCGCCCCAGCCACATACCCACCCAGGGGTGTCCCTTCCTTTATTGACCCGCTTTGATGACATCACTTTCTGGCTACTGAATTACTAAGTCCCCACTTTCCCATTTGCAGGTTATACCTGCCAGCCACTAGAGGGACCCACAGACACCTACCTCAGGTACAGTCAAACAAACCTCTACCCCCAAACCTCCTGGGTCCTTCTGTCAGCCTGTGCCACTTCGCTCCTCCACTACTTCTGCTTACCTCAAATCTCTGGCCACATCGATCCTCCTCTACCTACTTCTAATCCCTGTCTACATCTCCCCCAGCCCCACCCCATAGTTCATCATACATCCTGACCCCCAGCCTCACCTCCTAGTCTGCACCCTGTGACCACTAGGAGTCGCTATTTCTCACCCTGTTTCTGGCCCCAACCCAGCACGCGTCAAGCCCCAGAACACGGAGCTCAGCTCCCACCCTGGTCCCTTCTCCAGCTGCCCTGGCTGAGACTTGAACTTGGTACCCTCTGTACCAGAGTCTGGGACACTACCACTAAGCCAATGTGGTATCTACACTTGCTGAACAGCACCCAAAATACTTCTACCTTTCTGCCCTGCTGATACGGCAAGCACCATGTCAGCCCACCTCCTCCTAATATGCCTCCCCCTCATACTTATTCTGGTGCCTATAACCCAGCAACCAGGCAGCCCACCCAGTACGCCGACCCTAGCATCAATTCCCCCGGACATAATAAGATCCCACCCCACAATGACCATGTGCCCCTACCCACAGCACCCATCCCCAGGTTACCTCCCCTCTGCCTACCCTGGCGCCCAATGGCAGCTAATCACCCCTGCCCTCCCGAACGTGCTGACCCTACCCATCCCCTGCTCCCTGACAGCCTCCCCCCGGCCCTGAATACCCACCAAAACCTCGCTAAACTCTGCCCCCTAGCTAGAGCCATGATCCTCCTACTACTCCTTATGGGCAATATACATCCTAACCCAGGCCCCACCCAGACTAGCCCCCCAACTGGGACCGCCGGTCTAAGTATAGCCTCCATGAATATATGCAGCATACTCACAAAATTTGATTCCCTCCAATGCTGGGTCATGCTGCATAAACCAGATGTCATAGCACTGGTGGAAACCTGGCTGTCAAAATCCACCCCGACCACTTTGTCTCACTACCAGGATACACCCTATACCGAGGGGATCGTGTTGGCAAACATGGGGGAGGCTGTGCTAGCTATACTAGAGACTCACTTACTGGACTAGCACTCCCTGACCCGGTTCTTGTAAATGGGGCTCAGGCCCTCAGCCTTAAACTTACGCCTGACCCCACCAGGGGCCCCCTATATCTCACTACAGCATACATTCCGCCAAAGCACCAAAATCCGGCGATGTTATCCTTAACCGATTATCTTGATACCCTCCAACACAAGGTTGATCACATCCTTGTGGGGGACCTAAACGTGAACTGGCTCAGCACCTCCTCTTCCACCACCCGATATACCTTCGCGGCTATGGATCTGACGCACCTCAATTCCCAACCCACAAGAGTAAACTCCAAGAGAGGTACCACTACCCTTCTAGATGTAATCATCACAAACCGCCCCCAAAAAATCCAAGATATCCGGGTCCTCCCAGACTCACTTAGTGAGCACTTCGCGATCCTATTCAGCTGGATGACCACCACACCCCAACTTAAAGCCCAACCCACACTCCGCAGGTGCCTCAGACCTGGTGGACTAAAAAGTCTCAAACGAGTTCTTGCCCAGATAAACTGGTCACCCATACAGCATGCTCCTAACACAGACACTGCTCTCACCTTCTTTTCCCAAACTTTCAACAAAGCCTGCAACCTCTATGCGCCACTTACCAGAACACGTACCAAAAAGCTCAGTGTGCCCTGGGTTACCCCTGCCCTACGCCAACTGCTCAAGCACAGGGATAACCTATGGCACCTTGCCACTGAAACAGGCCAGGTAGCTGACAGAAGGCTTATAATGCAGCACGGAACAAGTGCACCTGGGCTATCTGTAAAGCAAAGGCCGACCATTACCAGGCCACGCTCACCTCCTCCTCCTGGGGGTGTGCGCAAACCTTCTGGGACAACGTTAAACAACTGAATGGGAGTGCCCACTACCCCCCTAGCCCAGATCACCATGGACGGCTCTACCTTGACTGACATGGCCTGCATAGCCAAATTCCTAAACACTACCTTCATGGACCTTAGCTTGGTCCTCCCCAGTAATTTCTTTGACCCTCCCGACCGGCCCCTGTCATCCAACGCCCTTGTTTCCACCTACGTAGGGTAACTGACCAGGAAGCCAGACCACACCTGCTCAAAGCTTTAAAGAGCAATAGTCCCGGCAGCGACTCCCTGGACCCCAGCATTCTCCGTCGGGTGCTGGACCAGGTACTTGCTCCGCTCACCACCCTACTCAACAGATCCCTCTGCCTGGGGCAATTCCCAACTGCATGGAAAACAGCCATAGTTATGCCCATCCACAAAGGCAGTGACAGGGCTAATGCAGGGAACTACAGACCTATCTCCATCCTCCCACTCCCCTCCAAAGCCCTTGAAAAGCTGGTGGCCTCTCAAATCACTGAGTATCTAACCAAGTACAACATTCTCTGCCCAGAACAGCATGGCTTCCAGGCAGGGCACAGTACCGGAACAGCTCTAATTGAGTTTTCAAACTTCATACACTCCTCCCTGGATGCCGGTGCCCTAGCCGGTGCAGTGTTTGTAGATCTCTCAAAGGCTTTCGACACTGTCTCTCACCCCCTCCTGCTGGAAGCCCTCTCCCATACTGGCCTATCTACTGGGCTGATCTCTTGGTGCACTAGCTACCTATCTGACCGCCTTCAACATGTCAAAATCAATGGGACACTTTCCACAACCTGTCCCATCCGCTCAGGTGTCCCCCAGGGCTCCATCTTGGGACCGGTACTCTTCTCAATCTACCTAAACACCCTACCCAGTGCATGCACTGGTAGAATTCTGTTGTATGCGGATGATGCCATCCTCTTTGCCACCCACTGCAACCCCAACGCCCTCCTGGACACCCTACAACTCGCCTTCAATGATGCAGAAACCTGGTTCAAAGAGCACAGACTTGTCATCAATCTCAAAAAAAACAAGTCAATGCTCTTTACCCACCCTCAAAACAAAGTCAGTAACTTCCCACTACACATCCTTCCCAGCTCCTAGCAACCCCTTAGACTAGTCCGCTCGTACAAGTACCTTGGGATCAGCATCGACACAGCCTTCTCCTTCCACACCCATATTGATGCACTTGCCTCTGCTACTAACGTGCAGCTAGGTATCCTCTACCGCTATAAAAACTGTCTCCCCCCATTGCCCTCCGACTAGCAGTTACATCCTCGATACTGTCCCTGGTGGACTACGGCCTACCTGTATACGGTGCAGCTGACTCGACAGCCCTCAATAAAATCCGCATTGTCCTGAATAAGGCATGTAGGCTTATGGCAGGGGGCCCCCAGGCTCACTCACACATGTCAGCTATATGACTTGACAAGGCTGCTAAATCTGGACGAGCGACTTCAATACCAAACCAGCCTCATTACGAAAAAAAACCTTCTCAGGCTATCCCTCCCCTGGGCTGACAGCCTCCATCCGCCAAGCCCAACCCTTGGTTAATACCCGAACCTCCTGCAAGATCACCCTTCTGATCCCTAGAACCAGGACAAGCCATGGACAGAGATCTTTCTGTTATAGAGCCCCAGCCTGGTTTAACGCGCTCCCACCAACCATCTCTGACACCACTACTATCTCCACCTTCAAAACCGCACTGCAGAACCAGCTATTTAATGCACGTGATTGCACCTGTCACTAGTCGTGACTTAGTCCACCACATACTGACAATGCTCGCATGAGCGGCACCACTGTAACTAGAATGGTTCCTTCGCTCCACAAATACCCGTAAATACATATGGTTGTCATTTTATTACAATTCTGAAACTCTGTGGTGTAACAATGAGCCTGTAATGTAATGCATTTGTCCTCAATGTGATGTAACAATGAGCCTGTAATGTAATGTATTTGTCCTCAATGTGATGTAACAATGAGCCTGTAATGTAATGTATTTGTCCTCAATGTGACGAGGTACCTTTGGAAATGAGCCTCTGGCTCAAAGGTTGTAAACTGATGTTCAAATAAATAAATAAAAAAATCTACCTTGTCTACCTGTGTGACACTTATTGGACATGATAATTGGACACACTGCTGTAAGTCATATTGTGTACCATGTAACCTGCCACATATAGTGCTTGGTTGTATGCTGTTGTAAATCTTGTTACTTAAGGTGGTATGATACACACAACAAGCTGTGAGAGGTTGTCTACAAATTGGTTCTCCTCTCTGGGTTTTTAACTAGGTGGTCCTAGCTGTAGTACAGCAGACCCCAGCCCTAAGTGTTCCTGCATAAGGAACCTCCCATGTGCACGTCTGGCTAATGCTAGTACCTTCGGCGATTGTCCTGTAATGTGCAAGCTGCCTTACTGCTCATACAGAGTGACCTGGCTATTAGTCTGTGCTTTATTTAATCTGGTTTCTTTAGCTCTGCACCCACATATATAACTCTGATGAATATTGATTGTAGTCAGTAAGTGTTGTCCCTTTGCTAGTCAGATATCACCAGTTCCTACTGGATGTCCCCAGGTAGTGTTATTACACTCACTCAGTTTGGTTATTACTTCCTAAGAGAAGTTCTTTAAAGGACAGCTAAACCCCCTGTTTTTACAATTAAGCAATTAAACAATCTGGCATCATAGAAAGGTAAAGGAAAGGCTGCTGTTTACACTGATGATAAAACTGCATTTATGTAATTAACATAAATGCAGTTTTGTAGCATTTGAAAAATGTAAACATCAACCTTCCCATTTCAAAACTCCCGCTCTGCCTGCTTCCTAAAATTACCACCAAAGGTGCTGTGTGATGTCATAGGAGCCCAACTCAGACAGATACATTGCTCTCTGTAGTGCTAAGCAGCTTGTTGTATTTCATTTGTTTTAGAGTCACCTCACAAAAACTATCAAAACCATGACTTAACGTGTATTATTTCCATTACCTTTCATGAAGGCAGCTTTTTTAATTGCTTAATTGTAAAAACAGGGGGTTTAGTTGTCCTTTTACTAGCAGGGGCCCCCTAGAGGCATGCTGTACTCCATAATCTATCACTACGTCCACAATTATTCATCGTCATGGGTCAGTTTATATGGAATGAATGGCTCTCACTAAGCCTCTGTAGTTTACTCTATCTTGCTGAATCCTTCCCCCTTCTGGTCATGTCTAGTACTAAACCATATGAATACCTGGACTTTTCTATGTCCAGTCTTATAATGCATCATGCCCTCATGGTATCAACTAGAAACTTGTTGCCATTGCACTGTTACTCTTGAATGGCAGCCATCCTAATAAAATGAAAATGGTACTGTAACTTTTTCAGCATGTGCCTAAGATCCTGTCCTCTTATCTACCTAGCCTTTATTTGCCTACTACTTTCTAGTAATGTTGAGCTGAACCCAGGTCCTGGCTCTGCTACCCCTGCTCATAACCCTGCACTACAGCAAAATATTAAAGGCCTCAAAATTGCTCATAACAACATCAGAAGCCCAGTCCACAAACATTACAAACTACTGGCATGGGTCACGCACTACCAACCCAATATCCTTGGTATAATGGAGACTTGGCTAAAACCACTCATACCTGATAACCTGTGTGCTCTCCTAGGATGCAGCTCTATCTGCTGTGATCACCCTGGCCCCAAAAAAGGGTATGGCACACTAATATACTTAGGTCCCTAGGTCCCACCTACAGGTAAGAGCCCCAGTTCATCCCCTCTCTCTCTAGAATCTCCACTGGAATGCTGCTGTGGTAAACTCACAGTGGATGGTACAAAAAAGCTTCACCTTTTCAGTACATATATTCCCCCCTACTGGATGCTCATGTATATTCCCCTCCCTAATCAAACCCATCAGTTCAGCAGTCAAAAACAATGAATTCATAATTTTTGGTGATTTTAACAAAGACTGGATCAGTGACTGTGGCAAAAAAGTAGTACAGTCCCGCAATATGCTAAATTTTACTCAGGTCATTACCGAGCCCACTAGGTGCTCCAACAAAGGTGATATGCAGACACTTATCGACTGGATTCTAACACCTAGGCCAGATAGAAATCAAATCTCAGGAGTCCTTGCTGATGCCATTGGTGACCACTCTCCCATATTCTGTGCATAGCAAGCAAAACTCCCTAAAGCCCCTCCAAGAATCATTCATCTCCGGAAATACGCTAACCTGGACCCAAAGCTCTTTAGGCTGGCAGTAGCTAACAAAGATTGGCCCTGCGTGTATAATGCCGCTGAGGTAAATTCAGCAGCCAATTTCTTCACTACAGTGTTAATCAATCAGCAAGGTAATTTTGTCCCATTTACCAAAAGGAGGGTGAGTACCCCTTTAACAAAATGGCTGGACCATGAGCTACTGACAAAACCTAATGAGCATGACAAGAGATGGGGGGGTGGTCTTTAAGGCCTCCCAATCCCCCCTGGATTGGTCTGACTATAGAGAGCAATGGAACATATGCAAAAGGGAGGTCAGAAAAAACAAAAACAATCACTGTAAAACGTTTTTTAGACTTAACGGCCCAAAACCCTAGTGTTCTGGCAGCAAATCAAAAAATTCTTGGTCAGCAAAAAAGTTGCCCATCCCCTGATATGTTACTAAATGGGGTGCATTGCAATAATAGCATGACAGACAATAGCAAATGCTTTTGACTCGCATTTTTTAGACCTCTCCTCATATATGAGTGTCTCCCCAAAAGTGCTACAAGCCAGCACCTGCACTGGGTCAACACAAACCCAGTCTCAGCCTCCATTCTACTTTAAACGAGTCAGGCCTCTAGAGGTCTATGAACTCCTTATGCAGATTCCAGGCTCCAAATCCACGGGTCTAGAGAGTATTGAACCCAAACTTCTAAAAATTGCCACCAAAGAGTAAACATCCCCAGTAGCCAAACTAATCAGCCTCTCCCCCACTACAGGTGCAGTGCCTGATGCTGTCCCAGGTTTTTAAGAAGGAAGACCACAGAATCCTAAATAACTATAGGCCTATTGCTATTCTAACTGTTCTAAATAAAATATTGGAGAATGTAGTGGCCTCACAACTTACAAGTCACCTCTCAGCCCATAACCTTGTATCCAATACTCAGCATGGATTTTGTAGAGGGCACAGTACCGCCACTTCCTTCCTCACCCTCACAAACAGCATTTCCTCTGCCAAGGACACTGGTAGCCTCACATGTGCCATTTTTACTGATCTGATGAGAGCTTTTGATCTTGTCAATCCCACCTTGCTCACTGGTAAACTTGTGAACCTGGGTATCTCACAAACTGCTGTCCCCGGGTTTTGTAACTCTTTGACAAACATAGCCCAAAGGTTATTGTATGCGTCCTTCCTCTCACACCCTGCACCTACACTTATGGGTGTTCCCTAAGGCACCATACTTGGCTCAGTGCTGTTTGCCTTGCACATTAACTCTGTTACACATAGTCTAACCAACTCCTCAGCCATACTCTATGCCGACGATCTGGTCCTCTATACTAGCTCAAAGGATATTGGTCAGATCAATCAGCACCTAACAACAGACCTACAGGCTGTTCACACCTGGCTATAGTTAAACAAGCTGATCCTCAGTACCACAAAAACTCAATTCCTGATCTTTGGTCCATCCTCCAAACTCAAGAGCATGCCCATCCCCTCTATCTCTAGCATACCAAGATGGTACTTTGGTCCCAAACACCTCTTTCTTTATATACCTCAGAATCATCTTTGACCCTACTCTGGATTATGCATCTCATGTTACGACTGTCTGCAAATCTGTGAGCTCCATGCTTGGTGTCTCATATAAAGTTGTCCAAGACCTGACACCACAGGCAGGCCTCGCCATTACCAGAAGAATGCTACTCCCCAACATGGGCGGCTCTACACCAGGGCCTGCCAGGGCACGTGCCCTGGTAATAAAATACTGTGCCCCAGTTGGTGCCCTAAATGGTGCAGATCTTCCCCCATAGTAACAATATATCAATGCCCTGGCTGTCATCTGTTGTGCCCCAGCTGTGCCCTGGTAACCATTTGTGGCTAGAGCCGCTACTGCTCCCCAAACTTCTCTATGGAGCCCCAGTGTACTCTTCAGCATCAAAATCCACCCTACTCAAATGGGATGTCACCTGTAATAATATCTGCCACTCTGTGTCTAAGTCACCTAGACTCACTCACCACTGCTCTCTCTATGGTAAGCTGGGTTGGCTCCCTCCATCGCTCCTGTGTAACCATAGTTACGGTTGTGTCATCTTTAACATGTTACTAAATGGGCACCCTCAATCCTTTGCCTCCTCTCTCCAGACTGTTGAAAGGGTATGCCGTCACTGCAGCGACTCTGACATCGCGAAGACCATCACAACAACAGGAATCGGGCAAAACCCGCCTGTCGCTGTGATGGTCTGTGCGGCAATTGGGACTGCCTCGCTGGGTGCTTGTCTCCCCCCCCCCCCGGTCCAACTCCGATTCAGAGTTAGAATCCTAGAGACTGGGGGTGTGGGGCAGAGCCCCCCACAAGGCAGGGGTTCGTGGGCACAGCCCTTGATTGTGTGCGCTGACATCCCCGTGGCTTCAATGCCGACAGATGACACTGTAGCTATCGCTGTAGGGGATGTCGGCGCTAGCGCTGTCGAAGCGCTATAAGTAAACCGTTGAAAGTGGCTACTACCTGAGATCTACTGGAAATGACCTGCTTACAGTCCCCAGAGTTAAAACTCATGCTGGTGAAGTGTCATTTGCCTGCTCTGCCCCTAATCTCTGGAACTCCATTCCTGCTGATGTCTGACAATGCTCCTCTGTACATTCTTCCGTCTCAAATATTGTGAACATCTCCTTAGTCAGATGCTCTGCTCCTGTCATGGTACTTCAGCATTTTCCCCATGTGCACTTCTTCCAAGTGGGAACTGCTGATTAACAGCTTCTAATCAGGAGGCAGTATAGTGCAGTGGTTTAAGGCTCTGAGCTGCAAACCTGGAGACCTGGGTTTGAATCCCACACCCCCCACTTGCATACTGTGTGACCCTGAGCAAGTCACTTAACTTCCTTGTGCTCCTAGGTCGCACCTGTGAACAAGCTTCAGTTTAGTGTGTCTCTCCTGGTAAAAATCAAAAACAGCTTTTAATCAGCACCCCACCAAAACTACTACTATGAATATTACTTCCCTCTCCTTAATGTCTTTGTGTCTCTGTGTACTAAATGCGCTGTTATTATCGGCTTCTTTACAGGCACATAGACTTGTGACTACAGTACTTTTCTTTTTCTCTCTCCATATCACACAGAGGGTACTGCAACTTTTGTTACATACATTTGCATCTTTTCAGAGCCTGTCTCTGTAACTGACGGCAATACAAACTGCATACATTCTTATCAGATTTATCCTGTTCTATTAGATGTTCATTTCGTGCAGTGTATGTTTTTCAATATATTATATTTTCACTGCCTGTATTCTTGGTTGTAACCTCCCGGGTCACACCTGAGAATAGGCATTTCATTGCCTAGTGTGCCTACCTGGTAAACAAAAGCTAAATAAATAAAGTGCTTGCTGGGGCAGAGGGTAATATGCAATCCATATGGGGTTAAGCACAAGAGGTGGCTGTGGTTGGGACTGCGAGGTTGCCAACCTGATGAATCAGCTCTGGTGCCTGGGGGAGAAATGTGAATTATAGAAAACTAAAGCAAAGGGACAGCTAAGTAAACAAAATTGTTGGGGCAGGAAAAGAATGAGAGAATACTGAATACAGCAGAAAAAATCAAGAAGCAGAAAAGTGAAAAACCAAAGCTAAAGATTATTTATGCAGAATGTGGAAACTAAATGAGAGAAAAGAGAAACAAATAGAGAAATAGAGAAAAAAATCACAATGACACCCACACCGCAGATGATGCATTTTTAAATATTTTAATGTTTATGTGTACAGTAGCGTTGGGACAGTACTGAACTGGTAAAAATGGAAGAGTGGATGATCGATGTATTGGCACTACAGGTTTTATTTATTTATTTAGTTTTTTTTTGACCGAGTCAGTGCTCTAGACAGCAGAGCTGCCTATTTGCAGGCACAACCTGGGAGGTTACGTACAATGGGGTAAAAAGCAGCAGTAAACTACATGGAATGAGACAGGTGAACAACAGCCATACATTTACCTAACAAAGCACTGTGATGTACACATCACAGTGGCAGAAGACATAAGGAACTGGCAGAACAGTGGCATCATATGTAAGCACAAATACAACAGTACAACAACGAGTATTAAGTAGCTGGGGTAATTAGGTTTGAGTAGAGCTCAAGGAGAGCCTCACTCAGTGATAGGAACAAGTGACAGGGCAGATCTAAGAGGGGCAGGCAAGGAAGTGTCAGTTCCCCCTACAGGGACAGTGGTCTGAGCTATCACATAACTTGTGGAGTTCCAGTTTAAAAATCCAGTGAGTTTGGTCGTGCCTGAGCTCCAGCAGTAGGGAGATCCATCATTTTGGAGCAAAAACAGAGAAGGCGTTTTCTCTCATTTTGGTGTTACACTTGGGTATAGCAAGGTAGGACATAACAGCCGATCTCAGGGGGTAGACAGAGGGGACCAGTTTCAGCAGGAGGGCCAGCCTGTCAGGTTTCTGGGCGTTGATGATGTTGTTAACAAAGCAATAAGTGGTGACTTGATGGAATGCTGTGGGGAAGTGCCAGTCAAGGCTGGAGTAGAGGGAGCAGCAGTGAGTGAGTGAGTGAGCTTGGGTACAGACAGGGCAAAGTGGCAGATACTATTATAGCAGACGTCCCACTTATGGAGAAGACCTTTAGAAGATATAGGAAGGGCAATCACACAGTAGGCAAGTTTATCTCTCAGGACCCCCTGAGCAATTGTCTGCCTAGCTGCCACTGTCAGATTGTGTCTAACTTTGTACACCAGCCCCAGCTTTAAGTTGACAACTTTGACTGTGGTAGAGAGATGGAGGTCAAAGTTCAGGGCTGGGTCCAGGGTGACTCCTAGGTATTTAAATGAGGAGATGGTATTGAGTGGGGAGTCATCCGATCTACTGATGTTTAGGGCTTGGGGGCAGGTCCTGATTTTGGATAAGTTTGTTTTGCTTCAGCAATGACTGGATGGTTTTGAAATCGAGGTTCAGGGTCAAGTTGATATCAGATAGATCAAAGGAGCTGGAGTATAGGACCATGTCATCTGCATATAGTAGGGTGGAACTTGAGCCCAACATTGGGGGGAGATCATTGATGAAAATTGAGAAGAGTAGGGGACCCAAAATGGATCCTTGAGGAATGCTGATCCAGATGTGAGAGAGAGAGAGTGAGAGGGGACTCATCATTGTTGATCTGCACAAACTGCCAACTATCTGATTGATAACTGGAGAACAAAGTGGTTGCCATGGGAGAGAAACCAGGGGTTGACAGTTTGGAAAGGAGCAGAGGTGGTCCACCAGATCAAAGGCCTTTGTGAGATCCATGAAAATAGCCCCTGTGAGAAGGCCTTTGTCCACAGCCAACCGGATGTGCGTGGTGAGCTGTAGACGCACAGTGGATGTACTGTGCCCCCACTAGAAGCTGTGCTGATCTGAGGAGAGAAGATTGTGGAGGTGCAGGGGGTCTGAGACCTGGGCAGCAATGATTTTTTCAAGAATCTTGGACAGAGTCGATAAAATGGCAATTAGGCGGTAGTTGTCTACATTCGTGGTGTCACCCTTTTTGAGGACGGGGACCACGTGAGCAGTCTTCCAAGGGGAAGAAACAAGACCAGTAGCCAGAGACAGGTTAAAAAGATGTGCAGCTGGGGTAGCTATGTGGGGGGAAGGGCAGTGGTTCTCAAGAATTTAGGTAACAGCCTGTCTATGCCAGCTGATCCATAGGGAGGAATGGAGCATAGGAGATGCGGGACTTCCAATACAGTGACAGGATGGAGGTTAAAAAGAGGGTTGGTCAGATCCTTGGTGACTTGAGGTGGCCCCAACGTTGGTCCAGGTGGAGTTGCATACCTGGAGAGGTTAGTGAAATGAGAGTTGAAAGCCTCAGTGATGGTGAGAGAGTTGTTGCAGTTTTTCTCATCCAGAACCATTTCAATAATGGGTTCCCTGTTGTCCCTCCCCAAAATGAAGCTGATGTGACTCCAGAAACCTCAGGAGTCGCTTATAGAGGATTTGAGCAGCTGACGGTAGTAGGCACTCTTGGCAGCTCTGATTGATGCTTTACATAAGTTCCTGAGCCTTTTGTACTCAGTCCAGTCCTCAAGGGACTTAGTCTGTTTCACTTGGTACCAAGTTTTGTCTCTCAGTTTGATAGTTGCCAGCAGCTCACTATTTAGCCATCTAGCCTTAAGCTCACTGCATCTTAACTAAAAATGTTTCTGAGGGACAAGTCAATTTACTCAAAGAGCACCAGTGCAGCTTCAAAGTTTTTTTTAAAGCATATATAATTTGACCTTTCAAGACAGTACTCAAAGTAAACAATTATTTATTTAAGGATGGGACTTAAGTGACTGACTCAAATGTTGGCTCTGTGTAACTAACAGCACTATCTCTTACAGTTCCCTTGTCTGACAGCCAGCCCCAGGGTGTCATCATTCTGTGATGAAATTGTTTATGAAGCACTGCAAATATCATCCTTTTCCTTCTTGGGGTGGGTGGTGGGGCTATGATGGGCAGGGATGGGATACACTGAATTTTAAAAAGTGGGGTTAGGCATAGCATTTAGTTAGGAGGAAGGATCACGTAAAGGAGAGGTGAGAGTGAAATTTGCTGCCATTAGCTAGGTGGGTGATGGGGAGAGAAAAGCTTTTCTTTTATGTATTGTGGGAAGGGAGAAGGGAGCAGAGAGCATTTTTTTCGTTTTTGGTGGATCACATAGCTTGCTGCCATTATTTCCTCTGGTAGAAGGAGAGCTTTGACTGACATAGAAACAGATACTGAGACTACAGAACTACAGAGACAAAAGTGAAAACTGAAAAACCGCCAGCTGAGCCACCACGATAGGCCAGTGCTAGCGCACCAAGGTTCCATGACAGCAAGCCATGTTTGGGTGTAATCCTGGGATCACCATGACCATTATAAACAGCCCACGGTCAGGGGGTGCTGCAAATGCCAGCATTTTCAGGTTTGGACAAAGAGGTGCACATAAAAGAAAGTAAAGAAAAGATGAAGCCACGGTAAGAAAGATGACAACCTAACTACAGATTTATTAAAAATGAGAAAACTAAAGTAGGAAAGAGAGAAACAGAAAAAAATTAAAATAATCACACTAACCGGCAAATGTATGGCAGTTTTAATATGGGGAGCCTCTGTATCTCCCAAAGCCCCGCCACCCCCAATTGTGACTATGTATGGGGCCTCAGATAGGTGTTCACTGAAAAGGGGCATCTTCTGTGCTCCATGACTAGGCTACTTCAGGCTTCCCCTGGGGAGCAACTGTTCAGCTCTGTGTTTGTTATTAGGTTGGGGGAGCTGCCTGCCAGTAGTCGTTAATGTTGCATACAATGACACTAAGCCCTAAATAGATTTAGATAAATATGAAAAACCAGAACAACAGCTGAAAAGCATAAAACTGAATGTTTAATAGAAATTATGTAACTTATGTTTATGCTGTGGGAGTTGAGTCCTCCTCACAGGCCATCCTTGGCATTGTCTGCCAAAACTGTAATGCTGGCTCTGTATTACTTATTTAATTATGTACCTCAGAACTTTAAAACTTGAATTAACTGTGCCACAGAAGTTCAGAGTATCTGTCACAGAAGTTAAGTCTACAGTGCTGTAGAGAATGGGGGCCTTGAATATGAGATGAACAGAGGTACTCACAGTTACCAACCAAGAGAGGGACCTTGGGGTAATCATAGCTGATGTCAAAGTGGCAGAACATTGTTAAAAGGCAGTAGGCAGAGCTAGCCAGATGCTGGAGTGCATATGGAGGGGTATTTCTAGCAGGAGAAGGGAGGTGGTGTTACCACTGTATCGTTCACTAGTGAGAGCCCACCTGGAATACTGTGTCCAGTTCTGGAGGCTTCACCTCTGCAATAACATTGACAGGGTGGAAGCGGTAGAGAGGAAGGCTACCGAAATGGTGTGGGAGTTGAATGACAAACCATATGAGGAAAGGCTATGGGAGCTTAACATGTACTCCCAGGAAGGGAGGAGAGGAGAGTGAGAGGGGAAGAGATTGACCTGTAAGTTCCTCATAGGGGTGAACAATGTGCAAGAGGAGGAGCACCAGCATGCTGTGAAGCTGGGGGGGGGGTTTAAGAAGGAAGTCAAGAACACTTCATCATAGAAAGGGTGGTGGATGCCTGGAACAGCCTACCAGAAGAAGTGATGGGGGTGAAGATAGTGTAGGGAGAGAAATGGATTATATTACTATTATTGTTTATGCTTATGCAGCTTATTATAACTGTAGGAATATAGCTCATGCATTTATTATTATTGTTGCCCCCCCCACACCCCTCCCCTCCCATGAAATCCCCTTCCATACCGTGGCTCTCTTTCAAGCCTGTTCTCCTGGAGGACACACTCGGGTACTACTTGCTCTAAATCCATCCAAGGGTATGTAACCCCCCCTGTTACCCGGGGTTATTAGAATCCCAGTAAGACCTAGTGGCAGGCAGAGAAGGCAGCTTGTGAAATTCCAGTTAAATGGATTTCACACTGTCTCACTCTGTTCTCAGTCTCAGCTGAGACTGAGGGATGACATCATTTTAGAACTGTCGCAGCTGCATAAGCCACAATGGAATGTTGCAGCTAGAGAAGTTAGAATAGAATGTTGGGGAATTTGAAGTGAGTCAGTAGTAGTTCAGTAGTGGGCTCAGTAGAGAGAAGAGGTGTGCTGCAGCTGCAGGCCCTCAGAGCCCCTAAAGCTGCTAAAGAGCTATATTTTTGTTGAGGTGTGTGTTCTCACCTGAAGAGTAACACAAGAAGAGCCAAGTGAAGTGGTAAAGACCACTTTCAAAAGGTTCAGGGCCCCATCCCTGCGGGGATGGGGTATGATTCAGCCTGCTTCCAGGGGCAATCCCCTGGCCTGGCTAGAGCAAGAAGAAGCTGCATGTGAGGATCTGTGCTGAGGCACCAGATGTTTTTGTGAGATTTCTTTGAAGAGAGAAAAAACCTGTGGGGCACCTGCAACCAAGGGGTGAGTTTGCTCTGCTAAAGGGCCAATGTGTTTTCACCTGGGACAATGTGAATTTAAGTGACTGTTACTGTGGGGTCAGGAAAAGACAGCCAAGTACAGTTAAAGTTGTGGGAATTGGACTGCTTAACTCTGTGGGGGTCTAGAGAAATGGGCACAGCCACTCTTTAAGTATGTTTCAAGTTCAGCACATATTGGGATGGAAGGAACCGTAGATTAAATGTGACATACATTTAAGGAGAAGCTACAAAGTAAAGTGTTTTCAGAGATGAGGTATTAAAGTTCAGAGGAATGGCCGGGTATGATTTATGGGAGCAAGAAGTGGGAGACCCCCCCATCTGGCGTGACCAGAGTCACCTTTTCAGGTTCACTTTGAGATACCCGTTTGCTTTCTCTCAGGTACTTGGCCAGTGCCTGAGGAAAGTACCCAGACATGAGATTGATGATGAAGATTCCCTAATAGAGCCAGGAGAGCTTGTGTGTGGTATGGGGAGCCACAAATAATTATCCATGATAAATGGGAGATAGTCCAAGGGCTGGCAAGGGAGCCAAGCCAGGGAAACCAGAGAAGAGTCAAGTTCGGGCCGAGTGCCTTGAGTGTTTCTAAACCCGAGGGTTTAAAAGTTTAGAAGATGAATGTCTGTCTCAAGAGAAATCTGCATTGCCAGAAGTGTAGCCCTGTTGGGGTCTGTCTATGCTTTATTGTTCCCTTTTATTGTGAATAAAAGCCACACTTTATAATCCCAACTACTGTTCTGGACATTTCAGTTGTTGCTTCCTGTGTACGGAGTTACTTGGGGGCCCCTGTGCAGAGTAGCCAAACCTAATCACCATGCCGAGTGACACCTTTCTCCCCAAGTTTCAACTTATAAAAATGAAGGCACCACGTCATAGGACCCAGGCCCCTCAACCTGTCACTAGCCACACAGGCAGGTGTAGATGCCCTCTCAGTCTAGCGCTGACTGGGGGTTACATCTTGGAGGCTACCACTGGGATTCTGTTGAAATTTGGGAGAAGGAACAAGACAGGTTGCTTGGGTGGTGGTAAGCATTTTGACTATCTGGCAGTGGGTAGCCCAAAAAGTCTGAAGCAACTGCCAACTAAATGTGCCACTGTGTACTGTTGTCTGTGTGCTGTTGTGATACTGCCAATTGTTTGCCAAGGAGCAGTAAAGCCCGAGAATGTATGCCCTTGTCCTGCATCAAATTACAGTGTTTATCAGCTTTTAAAAGTGTTTGTGTCAAAGAAAAGTGTGAAACACTGTGGGTAGCAAAAGGAAAATTGTGCCCTAGATGTTGGAAATGCTTTCTTTGTGGACTGAGAGACTTGTTGTGCTTAATAGCCACGATAAATGGTTAAAATGTGCTCCTGCTGAGGAGCTGCAGTTGGAAAAAAAAAAAGTGTGGTTTGCAGTTTAAATTTGCCTGCTCTGCGATCGCCGTGAGAGGAAGAGCATTCGAGAGGAAAGAGGCTCATCTGCATGGCGTCGAGTGATTGGTGAGACTGCAATCAGTCCCGCCCCCAGCCAGCTCTAGAGCGACTGCACAGCATTCGAGAGGGAGATTGAGTGGAGTGTGCGAACTGGCTTGTCAGGAGGAGCGTCACGGTGAATGAAAGCACTGTAAAAAGTTTTAAAACTGACTTTTCTATTTAAATTCGGGCTCAACCCTCATCTCGAGCTTCTGGACTGTGAGTGTGGTGTTCCGAGGGACAATCAGCAGGACTGCCAGGCCGCTTCCTTCCAGAGGCCTCCATGATGGGCTGTAGGATGCTTTTTCATCGCAGCAAACAGCTACTGTGAGTACCATCCAACAGAAATAGCTCAGACTGTGTGATTTCGCCAAAAAGCCAGCTGAATCTACTGTATGTGTAGCAGTATAATCGCTTTGCAAAGAAGGACTGTGTTAAGTTTCACCAGCTAAAGCAAGAATTCTAAGCAACAGACTGTGATCATAATTATAGGTTCAGCAACAGTGTAATTTTCAAAGCCAAATGAGAGACTGTTAGTTGTATAAGAGATGCAGCAAAACATACAGGCAATCCTGTGCTTGAAATACTGAGGCTTTAAGGGATTGTAAGTTAGAGCACTGTCTTCAGGGAGTGAAAGGTCCAATGTAAATCATATAAATGTGCTAGGAAGGAGAACAGTGCAAGTTTGAGCTAATGTTATCAGTAAAGTGTGTAAATCAGATGCGCAGTGGCTTGACCCATTTACAGAATGTTGATGCGTAGGAGTGCTCCCGCTGCCATGATAAGGTGGGACAGGCATGTAAACACAGCAGCAAAGGAGCCATTTTGTAAAATGTTTTTCGATTGAAGTTGGGACTGGTAATAACAGTGAGTGTTTGTTTTCTCTGCAGTCATAGCTTCAGGACCAGCCCGTTACCCGAATCATGCCCGGGCTATGATCGTAGGAGAAGTTAACAGGTTGAGAAACATTGAGAAGTACTACTATGGAGGACGACTGCCTCCTCGTGTGGCGATTCCTGGATATCCCATACAAGTATGTGTGATGTGCTTAAATGCTGGAAGGGACATCTTCATGGCACCTCACTGTTCTGGGTGCCCTATAAAAATATGTTTTGTTTAAAGTGCCCAAGATTCGTTTGGCTCCTACATGGACAAAATTACAAGAACCTGCAATTGGCAGCACACAGCACCAGGAAGGACCTGAGGAGGGAAGTTCAGTAAAATGTGGCATAAAGCTAGAGGGTGCAGATCAACAGACAACACAGGCGACTGATGTGTCCGAGTCTGAGTCATTGAGAGACAGTGCATAGGGAGCATCAGCAGACCAGTGGATAGAGGGGCCTATGCCAAGTCTCATAGGTGAAGATGAGACAGAAGAAGCCATTGAATGGGAGGTTTTGACCTCCACGCCTAGTGAGGAGTGGACCGTCTCAGGAGTGAGGATGACTGCTCACTCCTGGGTGCAGATTCTCAGTGAAGATGATGAGGGGGAACCAATCTGGCCTGACGAAGAAGGCGTGGGTTCACAGACTCCAGTTCCTGGCTTAGAGGAACGCATGGAAGACAGTGATGATGCCACTGCCCTGGCTGTGCAAGAAGAAGCCAGGGATCCATCTTTTGTGTCGTTAAGTATGCAAAACTGGCAGAACTAGGACTGGCCACCCCCAAGCCAAGTCAGAGGTTGCAGGTTGACCAAATGCAGTAAGGAGGAAAGACTGGTTCATAGGAAAGCGAATGAAATCTATGGAGAATCATTTCCTACCTTTCCTCGAAGGATCTGGGAGGAGATAGAAAGATGCAGGAAATATTGGATTATGGAAGAGGCCATGACACATGTGCACCCTCGTGACAGCAGATTTGTAAGAGACAGAATCTTGCAAGAAAAGTTCCAACAATGGAAAGTGGGCAGGACATTGTTTATAGACACTGTTCAGATCATGGACAGCCAGGGAAATGAATCCTTTCACAATGTGAATTATGAGCGCCCAGACGGGGTAATAATTCATGCACCTTACCCACTGTGCTATTTCCCACAATGCCAAGAACATCCTGCAAATGTGCCCAGCCTACCAAGTGGAGAGCAAAGCAGTGGTAGCCAATGCTACCATTCCAGCTGTTGCTGTACATATGTTGTTCCGCCAGTCTGGACGTCCAGGATCCAGGTGCCCCACCTTCAACAGTTCTAGAGTGTGCTGGCTTTCCAGAATCCATCAACGTGGCCCACCAGATGACTTCAAATCCAGAGAGGACACCAGCCCAGCTGTATCCTGATTCATCGCCTGGGTATTGGATGACTTCAGACCAGCTGTTTTCCTTTTTGTTCCTGTTCCAAGGTTTCATCTCCGGAGATGACATCAGCCCAGCTGTTCCCAGATGTGCCATCCTGTTCGTGTTCTGCAAGATGTCCGCCCAGCTGTATTGACCGAATGCTGCCAGGGAGAGTCTTCAGCAGGGACATAGGTTTCATATGATTTCCATTCTTTAAGGGACTGGTAAGTCCAGGCTTTTTCTATTTCTGACATTTGCAGGTACACACCCTACATCAGCAGACTTCAAATGTGTGAACTGTCCTCAAAGACTCACCCCTTCGGGACTTTGACCTGCTAGAACTTTGCTTCACGGCCTCTGGCCCAAGAGAGACTCTTTATTGGACTTGCCTTAGGGCATTGTGAGTCACTAGAAGGGACATTTAGGGCATTCCATCCCCCAAAATTGCAAATGTGTATTGTAAATATTCTATTTTTCTACTGTTTATACTGTTACTGTTTTTCTACTTTTCTAAAAAATCTTTTTGGGATTCTCCGGTGTTTAGATGGTAAGGGTTAGATAGACTGTGTATGCAGATTAGGAGTGTGTGCTGTCTTTCTTTTTCTTGCAGGTGTTCCTGAAGAAGATAAGAAGAAAAGACAAGAAGAGGAGGAGGGACTCAGTGGAGTTATTTTGGTGTACTTTAAAAGTGTTGTAGTATTAAAGTACAGATGTTGTTGTGGTTACTGTATGTAATTTTCCTTCCACAGGTATGGTTGTGGGGGAGTGAGGGAGTAATGCATAGTATATGGTATTAACTCCTGGTGTGTGGTTGCATGGTGTCCAGGGTTGGGGGAGGTCCCCTGTTGTTTTGTATTTGGGAATTTTGGGTTAGAGGCAGACAGATTTTCCCTAGAGGGCTAGGGGGATAGACATGCTGTGGTTCTGAATGGCTGTGGGAGCTGCAGTACTGATCTATTAGGGCTATGCTCTGGACAGTTCTTCCAGTGCCACTGAGTACCCATAGTCAGCGGGTAGAGTAGAGGCTGATGCGTCAGCCGATGGCCTCTGGGACCTTAGTGTTGCCTGTCTGTGCCTAGCACATGGTAGGAGGGGCCTGATCACCCCTCTCCGTAGGTAGCACATAGGGTAGGATGGCCTAGGCCAGGTAACTAATGACTGCAGACAGTCATTTTCCTGGCCCAGGGTGAGTGTAACCCCCCCCCGTTACCCAGGGTTACTAGAATCCCAGTAAGACCTAGTGGCAGGCTGGGAAGGCAGCTTGTGAAATTCCAGTTAAAAGAATTTCACACTGTCTCACTCTGTTCTCAGTCTCAGCTGAGACTGAGGGATGACATCATTTTAGAACTGTTGCAGCTGCACAAGATATACTGGAATGTTGCAGCTAGGCATGTTAGAATAGAATGTTGGGGAATTTGAAGTGAGTCAGTAGTAGTTCAGTAGTGGGCTCAGTAGAGAGAAGAGGTGTGCTGCAGCTGCAGGCCCTCAGTTTCCTTAGCTATGCTAAAAATCTATATTTTTGTTGAGGTGTGTGTTCTCACCTGAAGAGGAACACAAGAAGAGCCAAGTGAAGTGATAGAGACCGCTTCAAAAGAAATTAGGCCCCATCCCTGGGATGGGGGGGATCTTAGCCTGCTTCGGGCAATCCCCTGGCCTGGCTAGAGCAAGAAGAAGCTACCTCTGAGAATTTGTGCTGAGGCACCAGATGTTTTTGTGAGATTTCTTTGAAGAGAGAAAAAAACCTGTGGGGCACCTGCAACCAAGGGGTGAATTTGCTCTGCTAAAGGGCCAATGTGTTTTCACCTGGGACAATGTGAATTTAAGTGACTGTTACTGTGGGGTCATCAAAAGACTGCCAAGTACAGTTAAAGTTGTGGGAATTGGACTGGTTAACTCTGTGGGGTCTAGAGAAATGGACACAGCCACTCTTTAAGTATGTTTTAAGTTCAGCACATATTGGAATGGAAGGAACCGTAGATTAAATGTGACATACATTTAAGGAGAATCTATCTACAAAGTAAAGTGTTTTCAGAGATGAGGTGTTAAAGTTCAGAGGAATGGCCGGGTATGATTTATGGGAGCAAGAGGTGGGAGACCTCCCCATCTGGCGTGACCAGAGTCACCTCTTCGGGTTCGCTTTGAGACACCTGTTTGCTTTCTCTCAGGTACTTGGCCAGTGCCTGAGGAAAGTACCCAGACGTTGGACTGATGATGAAGATTCCCTGATAGTGCCAGGAGAGCTCATGTGTGTTGTGGGGAGCCACAAATAATTATCCATGATAAATGGGAGATAGTCCAAGGGCTGGCAAGGGAGCAGAGCCAGGAAAACCAGAGAAGAGCCAAGTTCGGGCCGAGTGCCCTCAGTGTTTCTAAACCTGAGGGTTTAAAAGTTTAGAAGATGAATGTCTGTCTCAAGAGAAATCTGTATTGCCAGGAGTGTAGCCCTGTGGGGGTCCGTCTATGCTTTATTGTTCCCTTTTGTTGTGAATAAAAGCCACACTATAGAATCCCAACTACTGTTTTGGACATTTCAGTTATTGCTTCCAGTGTCCGGAGTTACTTGGGAGCCCCTGTGCAGAGTAACCAAACCTAATCACCATGCTGAGTGACACCTTTCTCCTCAAGTTTCAACTTATAAAAATGAAGGCACCACGTCATAGGACCCAGGCCCCTCAAACTGTTCACTAGCCACACAGGCAGGGGTAGTAGCCCTCTCAGTTTAGCACCGACTGGGGGTTACAGGTAAAAGCTCTGACGGCCTTGACCCTAGACTGCTCCACCTTTCTGCATACTCCATTGCTTATCCCGTGACTAATTTTCTGAACCTCACCTTTTTACATGCTACAGTTTCTGATGCTTGGAAGTCTGCCACCGTGATCCCACTCCCTAAAGGCGGGGACACCTCCAACCAAAGTAGCTTCCCATCTCTCTACTCCCCGCTCTGGCTAAACTTCAGGAACATCTGGCCCTGGAGCAACTTTCCTCCTTCCTTGATTCCTCCTTTTTCACTCCTTTCCAACCTGGGTTCTGCAAAGACCACTTCACCACCACCTCTCTCCTCCAGCTCACTGACTCCATTCTCTCAGGCATGGATCAGGGGTGCATCACCTCTGCCATCTTTGTCGATTTGGCCAATGCCTTTGACACTGTCTCTCACTCCCTTCTACTCTGCAAGCTATCTGCGGATGGCCCCTCTGATTCAGCCACCAGCTGGTTCTGTTCCTACCTCATAGGCTGGTCTCAGTCTGTCAAAGTAGGCAACTCCCTCTTCCCTCCTCTCCCAGTCAACACAGATGTCCCCCAAGCCTCAGTACTTGGACCAGTATTGTTCTCTATTTTCCTTAATGACCTCCCTAGTGCCTGCACATCTTCCTCTATCCACATGTACACAGACAACACTGTGTTATTCTCCTCTGGGATCTCCCCCTCCATGGTGGCCACCAGTCTTCAACTGGACTTCAAAAATATCCAACACTAGTTTAATGCAAACCAACTTTCCATGAATGTAAAAAAAAAAAAAGTGTCCTTTAACCTTCCACATCCTCTCTGGCTCAATACAGGACGATGTAGCCACATATAAGTACCTTGAGCTATGGCTACACAAAAATCTAGACTTCAGAGTACACATTGATACCATCCACAAAAAACTACTCCCTAGACTTGGTGCTCTTTACAGACACCGCAGCTGCCTGCCTCAGCAAGCTATGAGAGAAATCATCCAAAAGATGATTCTCCCTATCTTTGATTTTGGGGACATAGTCTACAGCTCCGCCCCTAAAACCACCTTATCCAGACTGGACACTCTCTTCAATTCATTCTGCCACTACATACTCGGCTGCCCCAACCATACTCACCACTGTGACCACTGTTCCTCGCTCTTCTTTCCCTCTCTCCATGCCAGGCGCCTGTCTCACATTGCCAATTTTGTTGCGAAGATCTGGCTCGGTTCCCTGCTGCCTTATTTGTCCTCTCTCCTATCGATCCCCCTTCCCTCCTGCTACACTCTCCACATCTCTACACATAGAACTTTTAGCCCTCCCACCAAGGTGCACCACATCTGTCTGTGCCACCTTCTTGTATAAATTACCCGATGTCTGGAACTCCCTCCTGCTAGAAATTCACTCTGCTCAATCCTGCCATTCACTTTTTCTCCTCCTCCATAAGCACACTATTCATTACTGCAACTGCACCTAATACCCTTCTCCCCTCCTGTCACCTATCTGCCAGGCCTTGTTCCCCCACGGGGGTTCTTGGCATCCTGTAGGGGACTAGTTCTTGCGTGGCCTCTCCTCCCTCCCCCTCTCCCCTTCCCCTGTCCCACCCACTCACACCCTCCTTCTTAGCTGCTAAGTCCTGTTCCCTGCAGGTTCTCAACATTCTGAAGGGATCAGCTCTGCTGCCTTTCTCCTGTCCCCCTCCTCTACTCCCCACCCCTCCCCTTTCTTTTTTCACCTAATCTGCTGAGTCCTGTTCCCTTGCAGGGTTCTCAGCATCCTGAAGGGAACTAATTCTTGGGTTGCCTCTCTTCCCTCCCTCCCTTCCTCACCGGCCCTGACCTTTCCCCTCCTTTCACTTCCACTTGTGTTATAACTGTCTTTCTCTTTAATTCTAAATTAGCACTTGGTAGCCCTGAGCTCAGCCTAACACTTCTAGCACTTCCATGTGTTCTCCATCTTCTGGCCCCATTCCCTAAAGGTTACCAGTCCTTGGTCTATTACTGTGTATGTAACAGCTGCATATTGTTTTGCATACCCTGGTTTGTTTCAACCAGTGTCTCTGACCTTAGCTTACTTACCTATCAAGCTTCTTTTATGTGATACTGTCTGTTGTCATGGATTAATGTGTACCGTGTTATTTACTGCACCTTATGAATTTGAATTGCATTGTATGCATTTTATTGCTATGTTTTTGTTTGATCTTCCCTGTCTTGTAATCCCCCCCAAGACGCTTCTGGAAATGAGCTGTTTACCGCTCATGTTGTCTTTCCTGGTGAAACCTTTCAAATAAATAAATTATTAGCCATTGCATACTATTAGTGCTGTACTGCTTATAAGAAATGTTCTGCCTTTTAGTAATTGTATTTTCTGTAAGTCAGAGGCCTTCTCTGCGTAAATGAGGTGCAAAGGAATATGGCAGCCTAGCTAAGCACAAACTAGCCATGCTGCCACACTGAGTCAGGGCCAAGCGATTGCCTTCCAGACAATTGTTATGAGAATGTGATTGTTCACCACATTCCAACTGTCTATGCAGAGTCTGAACATTACTGATAAGGGGTAGTGCCAATGCATCTGAAACTCACCTGCATGTGAAACTCTCCTTCAGAGGAGGCACACCAGCATGCTGTGAAGCTGGGGGGAAGGGAGTTTAAGAGGGAAGTCAAGAAATACTTCTTCACAGAAAGGGTGGTGGATTCCTGGAACAGCCTACCAGAAGAAGTGATGAGGTGAAGATAGTGGGGAGCTTCAAGCATGCATGGGATAGGCACATGGGCATAATAGGTAGAGGTAAGGGAGGGACACCTGTGACCAAATAGGATCCAGGGTGTAGTAATAGGCAGGGAAAATAGGGCACACTAGATAGGCCCAGCCCTTTTTTGTCAACAGATTCTATGTTTCTTTCTTTTCCGCCTCATCGGGGACCTCACAGGCCCCTCGGGCCACCACAGTTCCATGGACCTCAGACTGTAAACCACTCAGCACTTCCACGGGCGCGAGCCTGCAGCCGCCCACCTCTCAGAACCAGCTCAGGTACAACCCCAGATTGCAAGTGACTCAGCTTCAGTTCAAACTGAAGCACCATCTCGGGGATAAGCCCCCACTGGCTAGTATTCAATTGTGGAACCTGTGGATTGGCCCATCTTGTAGCCGGCCTTCCTCAAGCTGCTCTGCTTGGAACTGCATTCTGGAACCTTGACTGTTTTTTTTTTTTTTTTTTGTTTAGCGTTGTCCATGGATTCAGCTGTTGTTTTGGGGTGTTTACTCTTGTACTGCTCTCCCAATCGGCCAGCTTCCCATAGTGAGCTCAGCAGCAGGCAAAGCATACCACGCTGCTCTGCTCACTTGGAGCCCACCTACTTTGGAGCTACTGAACTTGTCTGCATTTTTCGGCCCACTTCCCCACCCCTTCCCAGGCCAACCTTAAATACACACTAACTCCGTCCACCTTTTCACATTTTCCTAACTTTGGCAAATAAGCTCATAAGTGGTTAGTTGCTCAGTCATTAAAGGGCTACAGCTCAAAAATCTAGTGTTCTTCTCGCATGAATTGCCTGACACTTTTGATATCTAGGAGTGGGCTTAACTTTGGGTATTAATGTGGTCTTCCCTCTGGTTTTCCAGCTTGGACTTAAATCAATGGTCACTGTCCATATGGCAAACGCACTATTTTAGAAGTATAATCATCGCCTGTCACCTGTTCTCAGATTCAGAAATATCTACGCTTTGAGGTTACAGGTAGGGTAGGGCACGATGTGGGCTATCTTGTCATTCCCCTGTGTGTGTCCTCCTTTTGATATGCATTAGTCTCCTTATTAGGTTATCTCAGCTTCTGCCCAGTAAGGTCTCTACTGTTAGAAACTCGGAGGCTTCCCAATGCCCAGCTAACTTCCTGAATTTTTACCTAACTGCCTTTCTGTTCCCCAAACTGGATCCGGCACTACATCTGCACTGGCGGGGGGCACAATTGAAGCATTAGCTAAGGTGGACATCCCACCTACAATGTATGACCCACAGTCTCCCAAGTACTTCATGGTTAGGGCCCTGATCTTTGCAGTACTAGGCCAGCTGGGCGATAGTTTCATGGCACCAACAGTTATCTCCAACTACCCTCTCAAATGAGAAAGAGCCAGGGCCCTTAGACTTCTCCTAGGGGCTATCAGGAACTTCAGGAAGCTTCTACTCCTTTTGCTGCTCTGCTCAGGCAATGTTGAGCTTTACCCAGGTCTGCCAGCAACCATCTCTTCTCCATTTGACCTGTCTAGTCTCAGGGGCATACGTTTTATGCACATAAATGTGTGCAGCCTCCCAAAGAAATTTACCTCTATCCAGACTTGGGTATATCATACTGCTCCTGACATACTAGTGGTCACTGACTCATGGCTAAGACCTGGAATTACTGACCACGAGGTGAAAATCCCATCATACTCACTGTTTAGAACTGACAGGCAGTCTAGAGGAGGTGGAGTAGCCATTACTTGGTATTACTTGGTATGAAAGAACAGAAGAAGGCCAGAGCCCATCGAGACTGTTCCCTACATTATGTGGGACATTATTTATCTATTATCCCTCAACCAAACATCTAATTTGTTTTTAAAGACAGTGGCACTAGTTGCCTCTACCAATTCTTGTGGCAAGGTGTTCCATACAATGGATGCTCTTATTGGAAAAAAGTTTCCCCTTTTGCAAGTTTTATAAGTTTTTACTTCAAGCTGTTTATTTTGCAGTCTCGGAACATGTCTCCTTTTGGAGAGTGTTAGACCACATTGTTCCATTAGATCTGGTGAATTTATTAAATTAAAAACCATAAGCATATCACCTCTTAATCTTCTAGTTTGAAGAGCGAAGAGACCAGTAGCTTTTAATCTGTTCGGATAATCCAAGTTTGTTAATCTTGGAATCATTCTAGTTACTCTCTTTTGAACCTGTTCAAGAATTGCTATGTCTTTTTTTTGGTTTGGATTCCAGAAAGGGGAGCCATAGTCTAGATATGGTCTAATGTATGCCCTATACAATGGAATAAGGCATTGTTCAGTGCGATTAACAAAAGTACGTTTTATTTGCCTCAAAAGTCTGTTGGTCATGCAAGCAGTTCTAACGCAGTGATCATTTGATGTAAGTTTATTATTAACATATATCCCTAAATCTTTTTCACAATTTGATGAGTGAAGTGGTAGTCCATTTATATAATATATTGTTTTTGGATTATTTACACCGAAATGCACTACTAAACATTTGTCTTGATTAAACTGCATATGATTTTCATTCGCCCAAAGTGTTAATTTTTCCAAATCTTTCTTTAATGCAGAAATATTTTCTTGATTATTAACCTTGCCCCCCAATTTAGTATCATCTGCAAATTTAACCATGAAGTTATTTGGCCCTGTTTGTAAATCACTGATAAAGAGTTTAAACAATGTTGGTCCCAGGACCGACCCCTGTGGTACACCACTTGTCACACTACCCGAATCAGACAAGATATCTTTAATTCTGACTCTCTGAGAACGATTTGTCAACCAGTTTAAAGTCCAGTTGACAATATCGGGTGACAAACCTAAATTGTGCATTTTAGTAATGAGTTTTTCATGTGAGACTTTATCGAAAGCTCTACTAAAGTCCAAATGAATTACATCAGTAGGGATACCCACATCTAGTAGAGTACTTATATTATTGTAAAAAGATATCAGATTGCTGGTGCAGGAATACTTGGGAGTAAACTCATGCTGATTTGAATCATAAATTCCAAATTTTTTACAATCTTAATCTATTAGAGACTTCATTACTCATTCCATTAATTTACCAGCCACTGAGGTCAGGCTAATTGGATGATAATTTTGCACAGAACGTCTATTGCCTTTTTTTAAATATGGGAGTAACTATTGCTGAATGCCAATCATTTGGTACAATGCTTTCTTGTAAGGATTTGTTAAAGATAATTGACAAAGGTATAAAAATATTTATAGAGGTTTCGATCAGAAACCATGGATGAATACCGTCTGGGCCCGGACTAGTATTTTTTTTTAGTTTTTTGATAGCCTGTATAATGTCAGTTGGATAGAACCTATGATAATCTACATGGTGAACTTTAAATGTACTAATAGGTGATTTTTGAGAGAAGGCAGAATAAAAGTACTTATTAAAGAGATTCGAGGTTTCTATATCAGATAGAGAAGAGCCATTGGTTATAATGGGACCAATGGTCCTTGATACACCTTTTTTACTATTTATATAGGAGAAAAGAGATTTGTGACAGCCTTTTGTGTGAGCTAGTTTAAATTCTAGCTTATTTTTTGCCAAATTAATAGAATTTTTTACGTTTTTCACAGATAGTCTGTATTTATGTAATAGAGTAGTTTTAAATGGAACAGAACTATTCTTAAGTTTCCTAAAAGTTTAATTTTATTTTAATCTGATTTTTAATTGTCTTGTTGAACCAGAGGAATTTTTCCTTTATTATTAAATTTCCTCTTAGATGGAATAAAGGTATTTTCCAAATAATGTACAATGTCTTTAAAAAGTCCCAAGCTTGTTGTGTTGTACAGTTAAGAAGATTAGAGTCCCAGTTTATGTTTTGTAAGTATTCGTTGATTTTAGGAAAATTTGCTTTATTATAATTTTTTATACAGTATAACTTCCTTTGTGTAGTTTTAAACTGTTGAATTTTAAAAAGAATTGATGAATGATCACTGGTCCCAAGTGGATCCCAAATTTGTAAATTGTTAATTTGTTGCTCTATGTTAGTAAATAATAAATCCAAAATATTAGGACCTTGAGTGGGTTCAGTAACAAGTTGTTGTAATCCAGTACTAACTACCACATCTATTAGTCCTTTCTCAGCATAGGACTGTCCTGAGAATGAGTCCCAGTTAGTATGAGAGAGGGTAAAGTCACCAAATATTACAGTATCTAAAGATTCTGAAAAATGTGTAATTTCTTTAAACATATCAGTTGTGTAATCTGAATTTGCAGATGGAGGTCAATAGATGTTACCAATAGTTATATAGGACTGCTCCTTCAATAAAATTTTAACCCACATACTTTCCAAAAGAAAGGGAGAACACACTTCACAAGAAGGAATATAATTTCGTATGTACATACAAACTCCACCGCCTTGCTTATCTAATCTGTTTTTATGATATAACTTATAACCTGGAATTTTCTCTGGACCAAATTGAGAATGCATCCCACCAAGTTTCAGTTACTCCCACCACACCTATATTTAAAGTTTTACATTTGGCTTTGAGTTCTGCTAATTTGAGTTGGTTTAAAGATTTTGCATTCAAAGCTAGGAATTTACATTTAGTTGTAATAATATTTTGGTAAATATTCAGAGACTTGGGAATAGACCCATTCTCCCCCATTGTTTCTAGTTTAAACAATGATTTATGATTTTAGTGATACTCTTCCCCATAAGTGTACTACTCCTATGACTGAGATGCAAACCGTCCCAGCAAAACAAGGAAGAACGATCTGAAAATTATTCCCAGTGGATAATACAGGGTATATCCTGCTTAAAACACCACTTTCTCAGCCATTCGTTTAGGGCTTTGATTTTCTGCATCATGGTAGATGTTGCTCTCGGGACAGGTAGAATTTCAGATATACATACACAGCATCCCCTATCAAGTAACAGGTTACATAACGCCATATAGTCCTGTTGTAACTGATTAAATGGGGTGTTGTTTATATCATTAACACCGGCATGTATGATAACCAGTGGATTTCCCCCCGCATTTTGTAACATTTTAGGCATCATGGAGGTAATGTCAGATACCCTGGCCCCATGGAAGCTAGAACAAGTGTGGTTGCTCTTGTCACTATTGCATACCGCCCTGTCAATGTGCTTAATGATTGAATCTCCCAGGACTAACACTTGTTTTGAGACAGTAGGGGTACAAGAATCAGAAACAGGTGATTGTTTAACACACTCTGGAGTGATTAACTTAATGGGTTTTGATTTGGTAGCTTGAGACTTACTAGGACAAATATTCATGGGCATTAACTCCTGATTGAAAAGTGTTTTTAAACCATTATTATCAACAGAGGGTGATGCACAGGATAAATCATGTAGCACTTCATTATTTGATACAGTTAATTGCTCAAACCAATTACGAGTTTCAATAGGGGCAATATTGTGTATTTGACTGCCCCTCCTTTTTTTGAGAGGCTTTGTGACAATGGTCCAGTCATCATTATCATGAGAAGAGGGCAGATAATCATATGTATTAAAGTTAAATTTCAAGTCTCTGTCATTGACTCAACCTCTATTCAAAATGAATTTGAATGTCTATCCCTCAAGGTCAAGATTTCTCCTATGGTCTCACTGTTTGTAGCTGGATGCTACAGGCCTCCATCAGCTGGACTACAGCTGTTGCGCCAGCTAAACAAGACCCTGGGATCCTTATCATTAGAAGTCATAATTCTAGGAGACTTCCATTTGAATTGGATTTCTAATGCCTCCACACCCCTCAAAGCTATTTGTGACTCCCTTGAACTGACACAACTTATCAATGAGCCTACGTATCCAAACTTGAAGAACCCTAACAATAACTCATTACTGGATCTTATCTTAGTAAATAAACTGCACCTATTTTCACATGCTGGCGTGTTCTTCACAGATACCAGCGATCATGGCTTTATTGCTTATGTTAGAGTGTCCCAAACTGCCACATCTGCCTCAAAATTTACCACCAAAAGATGCCGATGCAACTTAAACCCCCATACGTTTACTATACAGCTAAGAGAATTAATATGTTGGCAAGACTTTTACCTTGCAAAATCAGTGGACACTGGGTACGACATCTTTCATGAAATCGTGTCGGTGCCCTGGATAAGCACACTCCTTTGGTTAAAATCCGCAATAGGATGAAATCCTGCCGATGGTTCACACTGTCTGCCTTACTAAAAAGAGATGTGCTTTGGAAAATAGCATGGAAATCTAAGCACCCAACAGACTGGATCTTGTTTAGGAGGGCGAGGAACCTTTGCACCAAGCTAGTCAGAGAAACAAAGGCAACCTTCTATTGTAGAGAACTTGACACTTCCTCAAAGTTTTACTCCAAATTTTGGAAAACTTTAAAGGATTTAGAAGGATTCACTCCTGGAAACTCCCTACCTGCAAAAATCTCAGTTGGTGGTACCTCCGTTTCTGATAAACCCACCATCCTCGAACACCTCAACAATCATTTTGCCACTGCAGGATTAGCCTTCAACACCTCTCCTGACAATAAGCTATGATCCCAACTTGGTGTCCAGGACCAAGGAGTCCCTGTCTCTAACTCCTTGTTCTCCCTGCAGCCTGTTCCAATGAAGGAGGTCGAAGACCTCCTTTTACAACTGGATATCAAGAAAAGTGCTATAGCCAACTTTTTTGACCTTTTCTACCTGAAACTTGGTCATCAGGTCCTGGCTGTCCCACTTACTCATCTCTTCAGTCTATCACTTGCCCAAGGTGTCATTCTGCCATTATGAAAGACAGCTCATGTCATCCCCCTGTTCAAATCTGGAGATCCTGCAGACCTTAATAATTACAGACCTACTTCCCTACTTCCTATGTTATCCAAACTGCTGGAGAAAATTGTTAGTAACCAGCTCAAAAATTACCTAGAATCAGCAAACCTAATTAACCCTCTGCAATCTGGTTTTAGATCACGACACAGCACCATCACAGCCCTCGCTAAAGTGACCAATGACCAGCAGCATGTACTGGATGCTAAAAACTTTGTGTGCGCAGTATTCTTAGACCTAAGAAAGGCCTTTGATACTGTTGACCATGATCTGCTCCTTACATCCCTCAGGAACATTGGCTTGGACATCACTCCTTAAAGTGGTTCTCTGATTACCTTACAGGCTGATTCCAGCAGGTTAAAGCAGAAGGGAAATTTTCTCCTTTAAAACCTTTATCGAGAGGAGTTCCCCAGGGCTCCATATTGAGTCCTCTACTCTTCGCGATTTATATTAACAGAATTAATGCCAACATCAAAGCTGCTAACATTCATCTCTTTGCAGATGACACGGTGCTCTACATCGAAGGACCCCCTCCTACTGCCGCATGCGATGATCTGCAGCGTGATTTCAATCAGCTACAACTTCAGCTTTTAAACCAGAAACTACTACTAAATGCCCAAAAGACCAAGGAAGTGTTATTCTCACCCCACATATCTGCAGCCACCCCATATCAGATCGTTACAATTCTAGAAGAACCCTTGGAATACGTGACTAAGTTCAAATACCTAGGGGTATAGATTGATCATGGGATATCCTTTATTGACCTCATAGAAGAGCTGCTAAAAAAGTTCAGACAGAGACTAGGTCTCTTTTACAGAATTAACCATTTTCTGACAAGGGAGGCCAAGATGACATTGGTCCAAACTACTTTTCTTTCCCTTCTCGACTATGTGAACTTCCTATACTGTCAGGGCCCCACCGCTGCACTCACAAAGCTGGATACTCTGTACCACAAAGCCTTAAGGTTCATCACTGGTCTCCCTTACTTGACGCATCATTGCTCCTTATGCTCAGCGGTGGGATGGTCATCTCTTACGTACAGGTGACAGAGAAATGCAGCCATCTGGACATTCAAAGCCATTACTAATAGGCTGCCCCAATATATTTTGGATTGCCTGCCACTATGTACAGTAGGCAAGTACACATTAAGAAGTACCTCTTATATTTCGCTGGTTGTACCTAAGGTTAGATCTCGCTTTGGTAGGGCCTCAATATGTTACATACTTCCCCTGCTGTGGAATAAGTTACAGAATCCTCGAAATTGGTCCACCCTATGACCGTGGCTGCTTTCTAAACAATTTATGCTTACTTTTTCAATTAATCCTGTAATTGCTACCATTGAACGTGATCCGATCCCGTTATGGTGAACTAGTGCCTTACACACCATCTACACATTACTCTCTCTCTCCTTTTCTTATACCACTAGCATTCATCTGTATCTTTTATACTCTCTATGAATGTCTTGTTCTGGCTACTGTGGCCATATATTATACACCCACACCATCACCCGTTCATGTCCTTCCCTACCCCGACTTGGCATATGCACTTAATACCGAAACAAACTCTAGACCATCTTACCACCTGACCATGACCTCCCCTGTTACCCCCAATCTAGCATATGCACTTAAACTCCTCCACTGCATCAGTCCTCCTTAGGCTCCTTCACTTCCTTTTTCTTTCTCACCTCCTCATCGTCCACTTTGCTGCTGCTACTCCTCCTCCCCAGATATCATTCTCAGACCCAGTTATTTCCTCCTCCCTCCTCTGTTAGCCTTAGGCTTTTATGCTTGTATACAGTTATTACAGTCAATGCATAAATCACTGAAATGTCTTCTACTCTGTAAATATTATGACTAGTTTTGCTGTTAGTATCAACTAGTCACTGCATTTACTGTGCTATTTCCCTCCTTGGTTTGTTGCCTGTTGTTCTCTATGACTATGTATTCTGTCCAGGTCCATCTTGAAAATGAGCCTTACTCAACGATGTTCGCCTGGTAAAATAAAGATTTTGATTGACTGAATTGCTGCTTTCCAAACACTACTAACGCAGTGTCCCAGCTGTTTTCAATCACATCTTTACCACAGGAATCAGTGCCATTCCATGAATAATGCATAAACAGTATGCACTTCCTCACACACACATACCTTTTTTTTTCAAAAGAAAGACTCTTCTTCTCAAAGTGAGAAATTCATTTTCTTGAAAAATATTGTCAAAACAATGTTGCCGTATTGTATTTTGACCAATACTTGACCAGAAGTGCAATATATTATTTTATACAGTATGGCCCATGTTATATAACTCATAAATTATCACAGAATATAAAACAGCCAACATACCCATTCTCTATCTCTATTTAAGTAAGGAACTACTGTATATGTATCATATCCAAAAGAGTAGTTTTACTAGTAGCTTGGTTTGGTACTAGGAAAAGCAGGAGAAAAAGGCTACAGGTGAAATGACCATTTTGCTGATTCAGGGTTTTAAATAATTGATTAGCATTTTTTTTCTTGGGACAATGCTAACTGTACAGAAAGTATTTTTATAGGTTTTCTAGAAGTGTTATGTTTGTTAAACACAGTGAGGCAAGTGCTATGCATTTTCACAATGTTTTAGCACTTTTATGAGCAAAACGCTAATCAATTTTTGGAGTTAAATAAATCCCTGTGATTTAATAAAATGCGATATAGTAAAATATTTTCTTTATGTGTAACTTCTATGTCCTAACTGCCTGCATGTCTTCCACTACTTACCGCTTGTAATCCTATGAAGTTTTTTTTGACAAATAACATTATAATTAACTGAGTGCACTGATCTGTTACCTGCAAGTAATTGTTACTCCCGGGTTGCCCCTGAAAAGGGGACCTCCGGGGCCCAGTGGGCCTACCCGGTCATCAAAATTCAATAAATCAATAAATAAATAAATAAATACAGCCTTGAATGTGCTGCCTGTTCATATTTAGTGATGGATTATAACTGCAACAAGCCACAGATTAATAGGTGGCCTATCATACCTTTCAAGTGTCTCACATTAGGAGGGATGGGCCACATTTTACCTCTCAGAACTCCTTTGTCTATACTTTTCAACTGTCTGACATTAGGAGAAACATTCCCCATTTTGCCCCTCAGAACCTTTCATTTCCATACTTCTTTACAGTCTCACATTAGGAGGGGCACCCCTCAGTTTACCACTTGGAGTGAGCAGTAAGATCAGAGATGTCTCTCTAATGCAGGGCAGCCAGGTTTGTCTCCGATGTGCTGTAGAATCTGGCCTGACACTGATGTTATGTGTATGTCTTTATCTTGGTCTGTTAATGCCATGCCTGTTCATTTTTTCCAGGTTCTGGATACCCATCTGCACAGAATTATGACAATGAGGTCCACTCAGACACCTCCCGGCCAAAGCCTGCCCGTGATTACCTAGGTAAGGGCCATTCTGAAAGCCAAGAAGGATGCTGCCTAGCCAGCCTGGTGGTGCTGAGGGATGAGGCGCTGAACGCTTTACCTCATGGCATGTTGGTGACCCGGGTTCTGCAACGAGACCGGGTTGTCAGAGGTCAGTGAGGGGGGGAGGTCGGAGCTTGATGGAGCTGTTGACAGGTAAGCTCTATGCGTACCCACTCCTCGGGCCTCTAAGGTAAAAATGGAGGAAAGCCTGTGGCAGGATAGCAACGACTCTCTGCAGGCCCGTTCCACTGTTGGAAAAAGGTGAGCCCTGCAATTCCAGGTGATGGGGCTGGGGGTAGGTCAGATGGGGCTGTCTGGGGGTGACAAAATATGTTAAATGATAAAAAGAAGGATGCTGCCTTAGGCTTTGACTGAGCCTCGCACTCTCTCTGTCACGCTCTCTTTCATGAGAGATCCATTGTCTACTATTGGGAGTCTATGAACTTATCTCTACTGATGTTAGCTGATGGTACACATTGGATTTCTGCCAATATAAACTGGAGTCATACTGGTGTGAACAAAGTCGTATTAGTTTATCTGCTCTTTGCCTGAATACTTGTTACAGGTTTCTCTGAATGTCTTTTGTTGCTAACTTTTCACTTGTTTTCTTGCTGTATTACTTTACCCCCTTGCATTGTCACTTGTATTTTGCCATTGTTTGGAGCCTGGATTCCTGCCTAGGAGCTGGGATTTAAACTGGAAAGCATCCTACTTCCCCACCTTTTACAAAGTTGTATGCCAGTTCCTGCACCTCTGTCACCTTTTCCCATTGAATTCAATAAGAGAGTTCGACCACCTTATTTCAGTGATGAAAGTGAGCAGGAACGAACTGGAACTCAGTTCCTGTACCTTTTTTGCATCCTGTACTTTTTCCTACTGATATTTGAAATGAAAGTCTTACAACAGTAACATAATGACAGTTTCTTGGCCAGTGACATGAGATCAGTGGATTCCATCACACAATTTGACTTGCAGAAAATTTAATTTGTTTTAGAAATACTTTGACATCTCTGATTGGGTGCACCAGTATCTACACAGATGTGTCTGGAATTGAAAGACATGTAGAAACATAGATGTGGACAGCAGAAAAAGGGCCAATGGCCCTTCCAGTCCCAAGAGTTATCCTTCAGAGCGAGGATCTTAATTCTGCTTTTCATTTGTGCAAATGATTGAGTTCCTGTACTTCTTGTTCACCACTTACACCACTGTCTTATTTACTGAAGTACTTATAGTACCTAATGCGAGACATACCTGGGAGTGTGGTCACTAGACACTCATTGTAAGTGGGATATCACATTAAGGAGGAAAAGTCAGCATTAAGAGCCCCACACCCAAGTTGGTACTTTGTGTGCAAAAATCTTTTTTTTATTACTTACTGTTTTCTGTAGTATAGTAGCTCATATGAGGCTAATTTTGCTAACTTCCAAGCTGACATTTGCTTGGCTTGGAGGTTCAGTAAGCTGCAGTGTATGTTAAAGTTGTTATTAGCTCTGAACTTTTGTTTGCTAGTCCCACTGTCCTCCTGGGGCTAAGTACAGTCTCAGATGACTGTAACATCCATCCATCCATACATACATACATACAAAGTTGCCAGCAGATTGGGCCGATCAGCCTATCACGTCTGCCCGAGATGCAGTTTGCTGTTTGGTTACTGCTGCTGCTCTATCTCCCTTCTTGACCACTTACTCCCAATCCCACCACCCAGAGCTCCCCTACTGTTGTGGTTCCTACCACCTTGTACCACGCCCCTGTACCTGTCCTCCTGTAACATAGAGATATAGATTTTGTTTGCAGAAAGAGACCAGTACACCTATCTAGCCTGCCCCTTTTCCCTGCTTATTCTGACACTTCAGACACTATTTGGTAGCTGGCATTATTCCCTCCCCCCCTTCTTCTACCCAGTATGCCCCTGTGCCTATCCCACACATACTTGGAGCTCCCCACAGTCTTTGACCCCACTACCTCCTCTGGCAATCTGTTCCAGTCGACCACCACCCTTTCTGTGAAAAAGTGTTTCCTCACATCCCTCCTAAATGCCCGCCCCCATTAGCTTCACTGCATGCCCATGTGTTCTAGTTTCTTCTCATCTCTGAAAGAGACAGCCCTCTTGCAGCTTGTCCCCCCTGAGATATACTTGCAGGTCTCAGTCATGCCCCCTCTCGCTGCCCTCTCCTCCAGGGAGTACACATTGAGTTCCTGCAGCCTTTCCTTGTAAGGTTTGTTGTGCAGCCCTTGCACCATTTTGGTTGCCTTCCAGGGTACCACCTTCACCGTGTTAGTGTCCTTGTGTAGTTGCAGACTCCAAAACTGGACACAATATTCCAGGTGGGGCTTCACTACTGAGCAATACAACAGCAGTACCAGCTCCCTCCTCCTGCTAGAAATCCCACTCCCAACCCACCCAGGCATCCTACTAGCCTTTCCCACTGCCTTGTCACACTGACTGGCTACCTGTGAGGTCATCAGATATGATGACCCCAAGATCTCTTTCTTGCTTGGTGACTGTAAGTACTCTCCCCATTTTAAACACAGAACCTGGGTTTCCTCACTCCAGGTGCATAACCTTCTAATTTGAGTACTATGTATCTTATGGACCTAGTCTGCGCTTATTATTACTGTTATGTTATTCACTACATGTATTGTGTATTTGCCTGTATACGTGCCTCAGGCTCTTCTTGTGAATGAGCTTGCTCAACGGAGTTTTCCTGCAATAAACTTGATCTTGAACTTTTTGGCACTGAAACCCAGCTGCCATACCCTATACCACTCCTCTAGTTTCCCCAGATCCCTTTGCCTTCGCTACTCCCCTTTCTTAGTGTCCACCCTCTTGCAGGTTTTTGTATCGTCTACAAAGAGACACACCTTCCCCTCCAGTTCCTCAGCAGTGTCACTCATGAAGACATTGAAGAGGACCAGTCTCAGCACCAAACTCTGTGGCACCTCATTAATTCACTAATCACGCTCCTGTCCCCTGAGTGTCTGCCATTTACCACCATCCTCCGCCTCCTGTCCTTCAACTAGTTAAATACCCAGCTTACCACTTTCTCTCCCCCCCTGGCTGCTTAGTTTCTTAACTAGCCTTCTGTGCAGAACAGTGTTGAAAGCCATACTGAAGACCAGAAAGGCCACATCCACTACTCTCCCTTGATCCTCCTCCTGATCCTGATTAAACCCAGTCAAAGAAATCTATGAGATTTGTTTGACATGACCTCCTCCCTGTGAAATCGTGCTGCATAGTTCTGCAGCCCAATCGTCTCCAGGTACTCCACGAGTCTCTCCTTCAGTAAGTCTCCATTAATTTCCTCACCACTGATGTGAGACTGACTGGCCTCTAGTTGCTAGTCTTTTCCCTGTTGCTGCTTTTGTGCAAAGGGACCACATCACTTGAGGTGCTGATGCCTCTTTATAAAACCATGGTGAGACCTCAGCTGGAGTACAGGGTCCAGTTCTGGAGACCTCACCTGCGAAAGTACATAGATGGGATTGAATGGGTTCAGAGAAATGCAACCAAGATGATGCATGGTATGCATAGGAAGCTCTATGAGGAAAGGTGTAGGGAATTGAATCTGTACTCATTGGAGACTGGGGGGGGGACATGATAGAAACATTTAAGTATGTGAAGGGGATTAATAAAGTGAGGGAAGGATGCATATTTACAAGGAAAGTGGGAGCTAAAACTAGAGCTCATAGTCTGAGATTAGAAGAGGGAAGATTGTGGGGCAATGTGAGGGGGTGTTACTTCATGGAGAGGGTGGTGGAGTCCTGGAACAAACTACCTGAGGAGGTGGTGAGGGCCAAAATGGTGGAGGGGCTCAAGAGGACATGGGACAGACATAAAGGGTTGACCAGTGGGGAGAAGGGGAGGTCCCTAGGCAAAGGAGACGAGTTGGGGGGTAAGGGGCAGACGTGATGGGCCAGAGGGGTCCTTTTCTGCCAACACAATTCTGTGATTCTGTGATTCCATCAGCCCTACTCCAGTCCTCTGGAACTATCCCCTTCTCCAATGAGGTGCTGAATAGCGTAGCCCGAGGGGCAGCTAGCACATGGTCAGTTCTTTTAGAACCCTTGGGTGAATCCTATCCGACCCCATCACCTTATTCTCTTTTAGTGCTTCCAATCCCTTCCAGACTCTCACTACTGAGAATGGACTTGTGTCCACTCCCCAGGTACTTGCTGCTACATACTGCCCCCCCCCCACTTTGAAGACTAAGCAGAAGTAATCATTTAAAATTTTAGCTTTCTCTTGATCTTCCTCTGTACTGTTCCTCCCCCACACACCCCCCGCTCTCCTGATTCTCCCTATCCCTCACCTTGTCTTCCTCTTTTCACTCATGTATCTGAGGAAGGTCTTGTCACCTTTTGTAACCTTCCGAGCTATCCTCTTTTCTGTTTGTGCTTAAGCTACCCTCATCCTCCTTCCTGCTGCTGCCTCCCTTTGCCTTACCAGATACAGCCCCAGTCTGCTTCTGTCTGGATTTCTTTGTACTTCTCAAATGCTGTTTTCACTGCCTTTGCCACCTCCTTAGAGAACCATCGCAGCTTCTTCCTCCTCCTCCTTCCTTTGCTCACTTCCTTCAAACAGCATGCCGTTGCTTTGGCTGGCCATGCCTTAATCCTTTTCCACTGAGTCTTAACTCCCCCTCAGCCATCCCCTTTTCAAGGTTTTTATTGAGGCAGTTTCCCAGATCTTTCAAATCTGCCCTCCTGAAGTCAAGGACCCTCATCTTAGTGTGTTTTTCTCCTGCCCAAGCGAAATGCCAAACCACACCATATGGTGATCACTTGTACCCAGGGGACTACCCACAACAATGTCTGCAATACTGTCTCGGTTTGTAAATACCAGGCCCAGAACTGCCCCATCTCTAGTGGGTTCTATAACCAGCTGCCTGAGAAATGCCTCTTGTAGGGAGTCAAGTATGGCCCTGCTCTTTGATGTAGCTGTGGCCAGAATGCCCCAGTCTACATCTGGCATATTAAAGTTCTCCAAAATCAATACTACCTGCTTATTTGCCATTTTGCTAATGGCTTCCCCCAAAGCTCTGTCTAATTCCTCCCCCTGTGCGGGAGTTCTTTACACCACCCCCATGCAGATAAAGGCCCCTGATGCTGTCTGTAGGTTGACCCATAGTACCTCCAGCTCTTCCTTATCCCCCTGTATCTCAGTGGTCTTTATACCTTCCCTCACATATAAAACAACCCCTTACCATTCCTGCCTCACCTATCATTCTAGAACATGGTGTAGCCTGATTGTTCACTTCTCAGCTGTGGATGTCAGTGCACCATGACTCCATTATGGCTACCAGATCCAAGTCTGTCCTCGCAATGACCACCTCAGAGTCAGGGATTTTGCTTCCTAGGCTCCTTGCATTGGCACGCGTGACTCTCCATTCACTGTCCTTCGCTCTGGGAGAATGGCAGGCATGACAAACATCTGATCTGAATTTATAACATTTCAAATGACTAGAATACTGCATTCTGATTGCTACTATGTATACTTAATTGCATTACTACCAGCACCTAAAAAAGTTACACTACCTGTGCTAATCTGTCTCATTATGAAGTTTATCTATGTGTCGCATTCACGTTTTACTGTTCAAACAGATGTCATTTTTCTCTCACTTAGTAAAACTCTTGGTACAGCTCCTGCTGCGAACCCCTGGTAACCTTTGTACTACTGGTCCCACTTTGACTCCTGTTCATGTGCTCACTCACACTCTGCTCTCTTTCTTCTTGACATGAAAAATTATATTCAACTAATATTGCCAATACCTGACACAAACCTTAACAGTGCTCTGCTCTATCATCCTGTCTGCCACCTGCTCCAACACAATGTTCACACACAGTCAGTAAAAAAAAAAAAGTCTGCACCTTTGCATACCTGTCAAACACTGGGTCTTCGTTTTTTTTTTAAATGGAATCCTCCAATATTTATTTATTTAGCTTTCGTTGACCGGGTAAGTGCACTAGACAAATTCTGCCTATTTTCAGGCACGACCCGGGGGAGGAGGATACAGATGAATGCCAACTGACCTTGAACCAGATTAAGCTGTTGGTGGTATTTTTAGTGAATGAGGGAAATTTGGACAGGACACCGGGGAAATTCCCCTACTCTTTTCGATAAGTGCCATGGGATCTTTAACATCTACCTGAACTACCACCAATCCAGGCAGATGGGACCTCGGTTTAACGTCTCATCCGAAAGACGATAGGCAGGGAAAAAGTTGGTGTTTGAGTGACAGCAAACAGAAACTAATCACAACTTCACCATCTAGTGGTGGAGGAACTGTTTTGCTGAAAGTATTACATTTTTTAATGTTTTTCCAATTTCTACTTTTTTTTTGTTAAGTTTAGCTAATAATCCATTTTTATGTTTACTTGCACGCATGTGCAAGAAACATAGTGCCATCATCGGAGATTTCGGAGGTGTGTCACCTCCTCCTCCAATTCAGGCAGTGTGCTGGCAGGCGCGGCCCCTGTAAGCCAATGCATTTTGGAGCTGTCTATACCGCGCTCCAAAATGCAGTGGGCACTGATTGAAAGGAGCTATGCTTGAGTGAGCAGCGAAGAAGCTGCTCACGCGCAGCTCCCCCCACAGGCGCATGCTACCGCACGCAGTGTATAGCGAAGGGTGGCTAAATCCCTGTCGGCTGAGCTGCCCCTGTCTCCTCCCCAGTAGTTGATGCCACGCTGGGGCCCACTAGCGTGGCAATCCGTCATTTGCGAAGGGGTGCCCAATCCCCGTCGGCTGAACGCGCCTCCCAAGTCCTTGTCACGCTGGGAGCTCCACCCCAGCGTGGCAAATGGTCCCACGATGTTTTTTTATTTTTTGGTGTGATGGGGGTGCCTAATCCCCGCCGGCTGAACGCCCTCAAAGTCCTTGTGCCACGCTGGAAGCCCACCCCAGAGTAGCAAGCGGTCCCACAACGTCCTTTTTAATTTTTTTCACCTGTAAGAAAAACGGTTCAGCGGTGCGCCTCCCAACCCCTCCCACAACCCGCACCCACCCACTGCGCACCAGCCTCCCCACACCCTCCCCACCCCATACTTACCTCCGACTCGCGCCGACGATCTTCGTGGACCGGGAACACGCCTGCACTCTTCAAAGCCGACCGCTAACTGAGGAAATGCCGGTAAGCTGTATAATGGGCTAGATAGGGGGTTTCAACTTTATTGCATATCTCAGCCATTTTTGAGAATTTTGCACAAATTTTCAACATGGGGTTTTTGTGACCCTTTCTGAATGATGTCACTGTCATGAGCGAGTTGCTCGTCGGGTGATTTCACGCAGTGACCTGCGAAATCACCCTTCAGGGCCAAATACCACCATGATAGTGACATCATTCACTAGAAGGGGCTCAAAACCCCATGTTGAAAAATTTGGTGCCAAAATTCCAAACAATGACTGTTTAATCAAGCTGCATGCTATGACAGTTCCTCGCTTAGGCTCGTAAGTTCAAGGAATTTCAATATTTTCACCCAGATTTTCAAAATTGCCATTTCACCACACCTTCTTATGAGTAGTACAGCTGTAATTTTTCACATCTCACCAAATATGTGTTTCCGCCCATGTAGTGCAGAATGGCGTAGTCAGTGTGCGAAATCAATGTACGGGACAAATTAAGAAAATTACAGTGACACTGTTCATGAGCAGAGGTCTTGAAATGGCTATGTTGAAAATTTGGTGAAAAAATTCCTAAAAATGACTGTTTTACGAGCATGCGTTGCGCAGTTCCTAGGCACGCCATAGGTTTGCGAATTTTCAATATTTCCACTCCAGATTTTCAACATTGCCATTTTTCCACACCTTCTTATGAGCAGTACAGCTGTCATTTTTCACATCTCACCCAAAAACGGTTTCCACTATGAAAGACAATGGCGCAGTCACAGCGTAACTCAGTGTATGGGACACATTAAGAAAATCACAGTGTCACTGTTCATGAGCAGAGATCTAAAATGGCAATGTTGAAAATTTGGTGACAGAATTCCTAAAATGACTGTTTTATAGTGAAAGTGCTGCAGTATGTTCCCACGCACGTCAGGTTTGCAAATTTTTCAATATTTCCACTCTAGATTTCCAACATTGCCATTTTTCCACACCTCCTTATGAGCAGTACAGCTGTCATTTTCACATCCTGGCTAAAACGTGTTTCCGCCTAATGTAGCGCACAATGGCGCAGTCGGTGTGCAAACTCAATGTATGGGACACATTAACAAAACCACAGTGACACTGTTCATGAGCAGAGGTCTTAAAATGGCTATGTTGAAAATTTGGTGAAAAATTCCTAAAATGACTTTTTACGAGCGCATTGCTGCAGTTCCTATGCATGCTCGTAAGTTTGCAAATTTAATATTTTCACTCTAGATTTCCAACATGTCCATTTTATTAAACTTCCTTATGAACAGTACAGCTGCAATTTTTCATATGTCACCCAAAATGTGTTATCGCAAACTGTAGCGACAATGGTGCTGTTGGTGTGCGAAAGCAATGTTTAGGACAGATTAAGAAAATCACAGTTACACTGTTCATGAGCAGAGGTCTTAAAATGGCTATGTTGAAAATTTGGTGACAAAAGTCCATGAAATGACTGTGTTACGAGTGAGCATTGTGCAGTTCTCACGCATCCTCATTAGTTCATGACTTTGTAATATTTTCAGTCCAGATTTTCACTAGTGGCATTTTTCAACACTTCCTTATGAACAGTACAGCTGCCATTTTTCACAACATGGCCGAAGTGTGTTTTCACACTTTCAGTGCAGAGATGCGTGGTCGCTGTGGGAAATCATTGTTCGGCACAGATAAAGAAAATCACAGTGACACTGTTCATGATGGGAGGCACCAAAATGCCTGAGCTGACAATCTGCTATAAAAAATCCCCAACCTAATTATATAACAGGTGTGCGTTGCACAGTTTCTATGTACGCTCGTGACTTCACCATTTTTTTAAATATTTTTACTACACATTTGCAACATAGCCATTTTTACACCTCCCCATGAAAGAGTACAGCTGTCATTTTACATCCTGTTCGAATATTTTGCACCTGTGGTGCTAAATGCCGTAGTCACTGTGCATAAGCAGCTTTCGGCTACCAAACTGATATTCCCCCTGTTCATGAGGTGGGGTCGCAAAACAAACATGTTGAAAATTTGGAGTTAAAATACCAACGAATGCCTGAGGTATTAGGCTTTTCAACTAAATCGCCCAACCCTATAGAGAATGACAGGAATCAGGGGTGTGACTTGGGATTCTTGCCTGTGATGCTCATACCATTCCACACCCTGCAGTCACTGAGAGGCATCGAGGTATGCCTTGGACTCTTCTCGCCCAAACTTCACCCCATTCTCTATATCGCACCCATCTCACCGATTTCCTAATGAAATGGGTGCGATAAGGACCAAAGACCCCAAGGAACACGTGACACTTGTCAGTCTCTGCAGAGTGGGGTGTGGTGAAATGGCGTGGCCGTTATGCCTGACGACCCAAACGCACACCCCAATGCCTGTCACTCTCTGCAGGGTGGTGGTGGGGTTGGCTTCAGTTCAATACTTCACTGCTATTCCTATTACACAGCTCTGTAACTTCTACACTACCACTGCCAATGCCAGCAAGCAAACATTCGGCATTGACAAATGCTTGTTATAAGTGCACTTGAACACTCCATGGTGTAGGTGGTAGTGTGATCACAACATTTCCAGGGGCTGAAGGCACTGGGCCTGAGGCTTCTCGCCTTAATACACACCAGGGCGTGCTGTGATCACATTTCTATCCACACCCTGTCTTCTCTAATTGCTTACTAAGGCAAAGAGATGCAAACTGCAGACATGTGCTGGCTTCTGATGGAACTCCTCAGTGCAGATCTGTAACTATCTCAGTCAAATGACAAGTTAGTCTAGACATTTACTACACTTGGAGGTAGCATTGCCTTTGAGGCTGATGGGAAAATATCAGTATGTGGGATCCATAAAGAATACAAGGAAAGAACACATTTCAAATTGTTCTTTTAGATTTCCTTGACCAGTTCTTGCATCCAAGGACCTCCACATCAGGCATGGGGGAAATGGTTCTGGAAAAATTCCTAGGGACAGTTCAAATATCTGAAACAGTTTTGGGACAGAGTGGACACTCCAACAAAACTGGTTCAAATGATTTGAAACAGTTCGAATCCAAACTGGAACCAGACCTGAAAACAGAAGTGCCTGAATGTTACCTGTAGCTGAGGTAGGCACCAAACAGCTAACAAATAGCAGTTCTGGGCCACCGAGTTATGCCTGTGCCTCCCACCCAAAGCAAAAATCACTAGTCTGCATCAGAGATCCCTCCAGCACCCTGCTTATCAATAATCCTGGTCAGTAATATGGTAAAGTGATGGGGGGCTCATCAACGTCTCTTCTTGGTCAGTTAAGTGATGCAGTAGCGACACACCTCGCAACCTTTCATCCAGATATGTGACAAATAGGCAAACCATGTGATACATCATCAAAATGTGACACTGCAAAAACTCAGAACACTGTAGGTTTCCATGCACTAATATTTATAATGTTTGCTGATGATTGAGTACAATAGAGTAACATGAATTCCTGCTTTGAAGTCTCAGTGGGCAATTTGGAAAGTTACCTTCTCCAGGTGGGTCAAAGGGTTTCTGACAGGTAAAATGAGTAACATACCTCATAATGTGCGACAGCTGTATGAGTGACACACCCTTCTCCTCCCCCAACTGAGGGAACCATGCGGTGGTGGTAGGGTCAACAGTTTAGTTTCGGGGCTTAATACATGTCCTCATAATGCTGGCAGTTTGCACTGCTTTTGTTAACTATTTATTTTATCTGTGGTGTCAGTGGCTCACCTCTTATGGGTGCTTCACCCACACCAAGACTGCCAAACAACCTCTTGAGTTTCCACCTGCTTACTGCTCTTCCACTCCTTTCCTGGGTCTCCACTCTTCTCCACAGCTGATCTCTGCTTGCGACCTCCAGGATCCAACAGAGGGGAATCCAGGACTCCCAGGGTAACCAGTAGGCAACTGGTATTCAGGGTGCACAGCAGTCATCATCCTGAAGGCCTGCTACCTATGTTCACCCCACCCAGCCTCCCCTGACCTTGCCTTCTCTGTAAGGATCACTTCTGCTGCTCTTGGTCTTTCTTTCGGGAGCACACACTGAGTGGTCACTCACTGCATCAAGGCTGCACCGTGCCAGACCACAGGATGGGCTTGAGTGAGTGGTGGAATGGTTGTTGCAGTATTTGCTGGACTCCATCTTGACACTGGGAGCCAGATTCAGCACAATGTCATCAGGACACTTATCTTTTGTAACGCCCCCACCCCTTTCCCTCAGGTAAAACACAGTTGGCTTATTGGCACCACAGATGACATTTATAGCAACAGTCCATTCACTCCACTAGCACTTATTTCCCTGGCTTGGTCTTGGGAGGAAAAAGGATACCCAAGCAACATTTGTATTTGAATGGGGTCTGGGGCAGGCCATAGCACTGGGGGTACCAGAGATTTGACAGTCCACACACGAGCTGTCTACAATGAAAAATAGAGTCAAGTAGTAGTTTTTATTCTGACAAGCTGGAATTGACAGAACAGGGGCTGCAGGTACAGTGACAACAGGTACACAGTTCATCTTTTTCCACAGTAGTAATTTGCACAGTTACAGGTACAAAACCTACCCTCAGATGCTCAGGGTCACAAATTACTTTTTCCCCATCCATCCCTCTTCTGGGCTGTGGACACACACAGTACATTTAACTGGCCTCTGCCAGGGGTGGACAACATACTGACTTCCCCTTTTACCATGGTTTCCAAACTACATGAGATCTTACTCCTCCTATTCCTGATTGGGCACTTGGGGTTCATCCCTGAACAGAAGGCATCTCTTTTCCTTATTCCAGATCCATACTGAGAAGGCACTGCCTATATCTGAGACAGTCCCCCCTCAGTGTCTGAAAGTTCCACAGGAATTCCCTGAGCTCAAGGGGCAATTCCATGTTTTCCCACACTGGGCAACACTTTACACAGAGTCTCTCACAGGTAGGGATGGACCCCACAATTACTCACAGCTGAAGAAACATCAACTCTGCATCAGAGTTGTCACCCTCATAAGGGCACAGAAATGCAGCTGACCAGAGCAACTGCTCAACGCTGTTCACATTTCCTGACTTTGGGGCTGACCAGGCCGGGGTGGACCACCCCCCAGCTAGACCCACACTCCTCCTCTGCCAGCAGGTGGAAGGCAACTCCCTAAAGTCTGCAGTAAAGCAGAAGAACTCTACCTAGCAGCATTCCAAGCCAAGATTCCAGTGTGGCGTATGCTGCTGTGAGAGTTCCTCTTGGAGCCTCTGCCAGGGTGACTGACAGAAGTTGCCATGGGAATCACAGCAGGTTTATGGACCTGAGCTGCCCAGCAAATCTACCTAGAAACCTAATCTAACCTAAACTAACAGAGTCCTAGTAACCCAGGGGAACCTGAGAGCTACACTTTTTTATTGAAAACTTTTTTGCACATAGATACAGCATTTGAATTATTGCAGACGTAACATGTCCATACAGCAAGTTTCAGATTACGGGTATTTTGAAATCTCAGTACAGTAACAATGCTGATGACCCACTTCACCCTGGCTCAGTACTGGGGGAGAGCAAGGCAACCACTCTGCTCCAGTATCACCCATATCTTATGTTTATATTAATCTGCTGGGGAGGAGCAAGGAAGCAGGACCACTGGGAGGCATAGTTTAAGACACAGTCCCTCACCTCTGTTCACCATGCCAAGCTGTTCTGTCTAGGTCTCCCCAAAACATTCTAAGGGTTTTTGTTTCTAAGGTACAAAGGCCAAGTCATAGGACATAACATACATAACCCACATATTCCATCTGGAGGTGAAGATGTCTGTTTTCTAATTTAAGCTAAAAGTTGTTTTTCCCATTTTGAGGAGTGTATTAACTGTAGCTCTTCTGTCTTCCATGCTGCTTTGTTTGGGGGTGAGCCAAACAAGTAGATTTGTGGGATCAGAACATGTTTTGCTGAGTCTGTTTATCCTCCAAACTGTGCTGACTGGCATCTCACTCCCTCTGGCCTTTGAATGCCGGCCCAGCTACCCAACAGACTCCCTCCTCACTACCATCTTCCTGGAGACCTAATCAGACATGCAGTGGCTATGTCCCGGGGCTGGCTTGTCCTTACCAGGGGCCCACTCTAAACATGCCATGGAGTAACATGTCCTGAGCCCCATTGCTTTCCATCCCAGTTGACAGTTTGCGCCTGCCAGGGGCCTCCCCATGACCTGGAAGAGGAACTGCACACACTTCAGGTGCTGGTTGAGCGGCTTCATGGATGGTGCACCAGGGGTCCACTGACATGGGGAGGACTGCAAGGTCATCATTTGGCATATATGTGTAGCATTTCTAAATTTACCTTTTTGTCCCTCACAAACCCACAATCTGTAGCTGGCCTCGGGGATGCCTGATGGGGCCTAGTCACCCACACCATCAACGGTACTTCCACCATGCAACCAGCAGAGTGGCTATAAAGCGGTGCTATGAGAGCTGTCCCCAAGGGATTCTCTGAACCCTCTCAGATGGTCTCTGCTCCTTATGTGGCAGCCTGGACTTGGAACATGCACCCAGGTCACCAGCATGCCAAAGCAATTCCCCATCATGCCATCAGCATGTCAGGGCCCTCATCATTCCATCAGCACCTCCGAGCTCCATCATGCCATCAGCACCTCAGAGCTCCATCATGTCATCAGCACCTCTGAGCTCCATCATGCCATCAGCACCTCAGAGCTCCATCATGTCATCAGCACCTCAGAGCCCCCATATTGTCACCAGCACCTCAGAGTCCCCATATTGTCATCAGCATGTCAGAGCCACTGTGGCTTAATGAGATCCCCGCTGCTGCACTTAACACTACAAACATTAGGTCCTTTAAAAACAAACTGAAGCAACACCTGCTGAACTTAAACATCTGCGACTGCCTGAACTGAGAATGTATCCCCTCAACTGACCGTCTAACCCTCCTGGAGTTTTACCCTGGTCCCATCCACCCCTTCCCCTGGCGCCCCCCAATAAGCACCCCACTAGTCACCCATCCACCCACAAGTCACTCTTTCCTCCAAACTGCACCTGGTGACATTACCCTCATTTCTCCTTCCCCCCACTCTGGTACCCCTATGTTTCTTTCCCCCTCACACCCCTGCTTCCCTACTCCTCCCAACATCCCCCTACCTCTCCCCTTCTCCCACTTTCCTTGCTCCACAATCTCTCTCCCCTCCTTTTTTTCCATTTTATACTTTGACAAGCCCTTCTGGGGAAGCTATCTTGATAAGCCTCCCAGTGTTTATTTACCCCTGGTGTATAAGTCAATTTGCCCATGACTCATGTAATTATTTGTTGCCTGTATTCTGTTATACTTTAAGAATTGTTTATGTTATTGTGATGTCCATACTGTTTTGTCCTGACGTGGAACTTTTGTAAAAGAGTTCATACTCATCAAAGGTTGAATCCAAATGTCCAAATAAATAAAAAATAAATAAAATAAATAGAGCCCCCCCCCCCATAATGCCATCAGCACCTCAGAGCCCCCATAATGCCATCAGCACCTCAGAGTCCCCATCATGCCATCAGCACCTCAGAGCCCCCATCATGCCATCAGCACCTCAGAGCCCCCATCATGCCATCAGCACCTCAGAGCCCCTATCATGCCATCAGCACCTCAGAGCCCCTATCATGCCATCAGCACCTCGGAGTCCCTATCATGCCATCAGCACCTGAGAGCCCCTATCATGCCATCAGCACCTCAGAGCCCCTATCATGCCATCAGCATGTCAGAATCCCTATCATGCCATCAGCACCTGAGAGCCCCTATCATGCCATCAGCACGTCAGAGCCCCTATCATGCCATCAGCACCTCAGAGCCCCCATCATGCCATCAGTACCTCAGAGCCCCTATCATGCCATCAGCATCTCAGAGCCTTCGTCCTGCCATCAGCACCTTAGAGCCCCTATCATGCCATCAGCACGCCAGAGCCCCATCATGCCATCAGCACCTCAGAGCCCCCATCATGCCATCAGCACGTCAGAGCCCCTATCATGCCATCAGCACCTCAGAGCCCCTATCATGCCATCAGCATGTCAGAGCCCCTATCATGCCATCAGCACCTCAGAGCCTTCATCCTGCCATCAGCACCTTAGAGCCCCTATCATGCCATCAGCACGTCAGAGCCCCTATCATGCCATCAGCACCTCAGAGCCCCCATCATGCCATCAGCACGTCAGAGCCCCTATCATGCCATCAGCACCTCAGAGCCCCCATCATGCCATCAGCATGTCAGAGCCCCTATCATGCCATCAGCACCTCAGAGCCCCTATCATGCCATCAGCACGTCAGAGCCCCTATCATGCCATCAGCACCTCAGAGCCCCTATTATGCCATCAGCATGTCAGAGCCCCTATCATGCCATCAGCACCTCAGAGCCCCTATCATGCCATCAGCATGTCAGAGCCCCTATCATGCTATCAGCACCTCAGAGCCCCTATCATGCCATCAGCACCTCAGACCCTTCATCATGCCATCAGCACCTCACAGCCCCTATCATGCCATCAGCATGTCAGAGCCCCCATCATGCCATCAGCACCTCACAGCCCCTATCATGCCATCAGCATGTCAGAGCCCCTATCATGCCATCAGCACCTCAGAGCCCCTATCATGCCATCAGCACCTCAGAGTTCCCATCATGCCATCAGCACCTCAGAGCCCCTATCATGCCATCAGCACCTCAGAACCCCTATTATGCCATCAGCATGTCAGAGCCCCTATCATGCCATCAGCGTGTCAGAGCCCCTATCATGCCATCAGCATGTCAGAACCCCTATCATGCCATCAGCATGTCAGAGCCCCCATCATGCCATCAGCACCTCACAGCCCCTATCATGCCATCAGCACCTCACAGCCCCTATCATGCCATCAGCACCTCAGAGCCCCTATCATGCCATCAGCACCTCAGAGTTCCCATCATGCCATCAGCACCTCAGAGCCCCTATCATGCCATCAGCACCTCAGAGCCCCGATCATGCCATCAGCACCTCAGAGCCCCTATCATGCTATCAGCATGTCAGAGCCCCTATCATGCCATCAGCACCTCAGAGCCCCTATCATGCCATCAGCACCTCAGAGCCCCCATCATGCCATCAGCATGTCAGAGTCCCTATCATGCCATCAGCACCTCAGAGCCCCTATCATGCCATCAGCACCTCAGAGTTCCCATCATGCCATCAGCACCTCAGAGCCCCTATCATGCCATCAGCACCTCAGAGCCCCGATCATGCCATCAGCACCTCAGAGCCCCTATCATGCCATCAGCATGTCAGAGCCCCCATCATGCCATCAGCACCTCAGAGCCCCCATCATGCCACTGGCACCTCAGAGCCCCCATCATGCCATCAGTATGTCAGAGCCCCCATCATGCCATCAGCACCTCAGAGCCCCCATCATGCCATCAGCACCTCAGAGCCCCCATCATGCCACTGGCACCTCAGAGCCCCCATCATGCCATCAGTATGTCAGAGCCCCCATCATGCCATCAGCACCTCAGAGCCCCCATCATGCCATCAGCACCTCAGAGCCCCCATCATGCCACTGGCACCTCAAAGCCAGCAGAATATGATTTGTAATAAACAACCTTAACACCTCACTGGGGACCTTTCCTTTTTTAAGAAACACTGAAACATAGAATTTTTGGCAGAAAAGGACTGCTTGGCCCACTCAGTCTGCCCAGATTTTCTCCTGCCTATTCTGTCCCAGCAGACCCTAACTGGTCTCCAGTGACCCTTCCCCCTCTTTTTATTTACTAGTATTCCCCTATGTCTATCCCATATATGTCTGACCCCCACACACAGTTTTTGACCCCACTACCTCTCTTCCAGTGAAGTAGCATTTCCTCACATCCCTCTTAAATTTCTCCCCTTCCAGTTTCATTGCGTGACCTCTTGTTCTGTTGCACGTCTTCATTTGAAACAGGCTCTCCACCTGTACCCTGTTCACTCCCATGATGTACTTGTAGATCTCTGTCATGTCCCCTCTCTCCCTCCTCTCATCCAGGGTGTACATACTGAGATCCCTCAGTATCTCATCGTACAGTTTCTCATGCAACACATAAAAGAAGAAAAGCTGGTCTACTGTCACAGCGGCAACATTGTTGCTTGTGATGCCTGCAACCCAGGTTCAAGAATGAGCCAGGGTGCTGCAAGGGGAAGCAGGATTGAAGATCCTGATCTAGAGGATGCTGTCCGCTGGGGAAGGAAGGTCACTCCTAATGCTGCAACATTGCCACCTGAGCGACCATGGGCAGAAATGTAGCACAAGTACCATGGGATGGAGGATGCTGGATAAGCTCTGTGTTGACATGCTCAGCATGCAGGCATTTGGAACTCTCAGTGGGCCAGCATCCTAGGGGATGGAACAGAACAATGAAAAACACTCCACCAGGAGGCAGGATGCAAGGGGTACTCTCAGGCCCCACTGTGGATGGCTGGTCTTCCACCATGGAGTCCCTGATCAGAGAAGAAAGACACAGACCACCAGCCTGTAGCCAGACGTGGAGAGCTTCTTCTCAGGGGGCAAGCCGAGTGGCAACAGGGTAAATGCCAGTGATTTTGCGGATGGGTTGGGGAGGTTGCCTGCTGAATGGTCAGTGCTAGAGACAAGGGGAACAAAAAATGTAAATTGTAAAAAAAAAAAAAATAAAAGTTTAAGATGACTGCTATTAATGGTTCTGTTTTGACATTCTTTTTAGCTCCAAGGTGGTGTTACACCTTAAATATTGCGAACGGAGAGGCATTCTGCTATTCTCCTAGAGACGGGAATTATCAGAGCACACTGGGAACACGCTGTGAGATCTCATGTGACCGAGGCTACCGTTTTATTGGACAGAGGAGTGTGCAGTGCATGGCAAACCGCCGCTGGTCAGGAATGGGCTACTGCCAAAGTAAGTCTATTGAAATTTAAAATGAAAAAAAAGGTTACTGTACACAGCATGCTCTCAGCCCAGATCTATCTGGGATGTAGGTAATAACTTAGTTTTGTATAATTGTACCCAATCTGTGTTCGGGGAATAATTAATTGGGGGTGGCAGGTCAGAGGCATATTCCTCAGCCGGTGCTATTACAAATCTCATTTGCCGCTCTGGAGGAGGAGGCACCCGGGACAGTGGCCAGCAAGGATTTGGGGATCCTCCCTAGAGGAGTCCCCAAGGCGGGAAGGAGAGGACCCCAACAGAGGAGAAAGCAACTTCTGGTGGGGGACTTGATCATTGGGGGGTGTAGATTTGTGAACAGGAAGGGAGGGAAAAAGGGAGGTAAGCTGCCTACATGGTGCCTTGGCTCAGAGGAATGGAAAGCGAATCATAAGGATCACTGGGGCAGCAGAGCAGGAAGGGGGGAGCTGGATGTCATTGTCCACTTGTAGACAAATGACCTTGCTAGGGACAGGGCTGGGATTGTTCAGGGGGATTTTAGGGAGCTGGGGAGGAGTTTAGACAGGTAGTGCACTCAGTGGCTTTCACTGAGGTGCTGCCTCTGTACGGCAGGAGGGAGGATAGGGTTCTCTGCTCCAGGAGCTTCCACTTATGGTTGAAGGAATGGTGTAGAGAGGTGGGGGGTCAGCTTAACTGGGAACTGGGGACCCACCTGGGGGGATACTTGCCTGTATGGAGTGATGGCCTACATCCATCTAGAAGGGAAATCGCAGTTCTCAGTGGACAGTTTAAATGTTACTTTGATGAATATTAAAAAGTGGAAAGAGCAAGGACTCAAAGGGAGGTAAATTCCCCAGGGTGCAAAATTAAGAAAAAAGCAGACATGTTGAACTAAAAACGGACAGGAACTCTAGCTGTAAAAAGAAAGGGGAAAAGCAGAAAGAGCAAAAAAGAAATGGTGGGGGGGGAATAGTAGGCAGAGTGGAAACAAAATGTGGAAGACCATGTGTGCAAATGCAAGAAGTCTATTAAATACAATTACAGACCTTAGTGCCATCATGATGGAGGCAGTCCGGTGTAATCCCCTTACAAATGGGGGTCCCAAAAGTCTTCCAGGAGCTTGCTAAATGTTCCCAGTCTGAATGGTATTCAGCGCTTAAGCCGTTTGCATGGCACTGCAGTGAGTGCTTTTAGAGCCTCTGGTACTGTCTCTTTAAGAGCTGCCTATTCGCAGGCCTAATTAGTTTGTATGGGGGGACTGTGTGTTTAATGCTCGAGCCCCTCTCGAGCTGCTAACAAATCGCTCTGTTTCTGCCGTCACTAAATGCGCAGAGGGAGCTTTACTGAAAGGTGTAACTGTTTGCCAGGAATTTTTTAGAGTGATAATGAAAATACAGTTTGTTTAACCTGCCTTTTTTGCAGTCTGGACTGCTTCTGCTTAGCCCTCCATTTTGGTACTGAACTGCTGAATTGAACCAACCAGTGTGAAGGGGGGATTGTTAAAATGGAGTCTGCCGGCGAATCAGAACTTGGACTCTCATTCTTGAGCCAGCCACCTCTGTACTGTATGGCCACAGCCTCTGGGAAATGTAATTTGGGCCTTGGCGCCTTTTTGCACCAACAGAGGAAGCCCTACTGTGATTGACAGCCGAATCAGCCAACCAAACTGGAGGGAACCCACAGGAAATGCCCTGCACTGTTGCTGGCAAGCCAGTTCGGTAGTGACAGTGAAGTGAGAAGGAGCCCTGCTCTTGCTGCGGAGTGTAATTTGCGCAGGAAGCGCATGGGAGGCCCTGAAGTCAGACTGCAGCCATTGTGAGTGACAGTTCGGATTGAATCCAAGGTTGCGAGGAGAAAGAAGAACCAGAAGTGTGAAAGCCAGGCTCAACCTGAAGAAGACCGAAAGTTTGCTGAACGCGATTGGCCTGTCAGGGACTGCTGATGCTGTGTGTGTTCCAGGGTAATTTTGCAGTAATTGCGATCGGGATCAAGCAGCAACCTGCCTGGTATAGTACTTTCCTTTTACATATGAATGTGCGTAGTGCTTGTGGAGAATTGCAATTTTATTTCCCCTTTACTGCGAACTGTGTGCTGAAGCGGGAAGCAGATCCCAACTTGATTCGGACTAAATCCGTTTGCTATCAAATGCTGTTGGGTCCAGTCACAAGGGCCCTGTCTCCATACACTGTTGTTTCTGGCAATCCAGCAAGAACATCCACCATCCAGCTCTCAGCTTTGGGTATTGTGAGTACAAATCAAGGTATCTCCCTGCAGCCTGTTATCAATTACAACTGTGTCATCTAATTATTACAGTTTCATTTCTTCACGAACTGAGCCCCAGGGCTCCAGATTACAAATTGTGGGTGCATGTGCTTTTCCATCACAGGGCCCCAACCAGCTGCACTGACCCTGACTAGCCCCCCACCATCCTGGGTACCCAGTGAGTGTGACATTTGGTACTCTAAGTACGTGCACAGTACTGCGATTATTAATGTATTTAATCTAATTAACCTGATTTCCCCCTTTCCTTGTTACAGCTCCCTAAATAAATCAGATCTGTTGTTATTGAACTACATGCTGTCTGTGGTGTCAGTGTATACTGAACCAGTATTGCATTGTGTTGTGTATGTTGTTTTACAGGGGGTCCTCAGAGACGTGTTGCAGAATCAGTCTCGAGGGCAACTGGTATCTATACGTGTAAAAAGTGTGCATATGTGGGGTATTGGGAAGATAACTCCCGTGTACTGTGTGGGCCACTAGTGGGAACAAAGGGGGGGATCACAGTGTTCCAGAGGGTTGTGCCTGAGCTAGTTTAACCACTACCAACCCTGACCTCTGGGTGGAGGCACCCGTCACTGGACCTAGGCCCCTTAACCTGTCACTAGCCAGACAGACAGGGGTAGTAGCCCTTGGGATAGCGTCACCTAGGGGTTACATCTTGGAGGCACCACTGGGATTAACGTCCTCTAGTGGCTGTATGAGAGAATTACCCCAATGTGTTCAATTTAGGAGAAAAAAATGGAGGGGCTTACTACGCCCAAGCTAAACATTGGCCCCCATAAGTTAATGGTGCACAAATTGATGGGGTGGAGCGAAGCTGAGGAGACAGAGCCCCAAAAGGGTATCCTGCTGCTGGATGTCCCCTTAGGAACTAACAATACTGACATTGTGTCCACTGTAGAACACGTTAAGTGCCTGGCCAAAGTTGAACTAAGGGGATGAGATGCTGATTTATTTGAACAAACTACGCTGGTGCTCTCGTGTAGTTCCCCGATAGACCCTGAGAAGGTACCACCTATGATTCTGCCTGAAGGTGCCCAGAATGGATGGAGGGTCATTCACTTACATAGTGGTCTGACCACCCCGGTTGGGTCCCCTGGTACCGATGGGTTTAAAGAGAAGCTGCTCAAGCTGTTAGCCTCAGAAGGAAAAACTGCCCAAGAGTTGGTAATAGTGTTAGACCTGTCAGGGGACCACATGCCCTTGCATACCCTGACCACCTCCCCTGTGTCCCCCAGGAGCTCCCCAATAGCTGCATCCCCCATTATAATTCCCCCAATACAGCTGGACTCCTATAGAAGGCTCAGACTTTTCTCCGGTACTGTACCAGTGCCTTTGGGGAGGATGATTTAGAGACCTGGACGGACTATGCTACCCCTTTAGTGCAGTAATGGCAATGTTCAGAGGGGGAAAAGAGGAAGTGCTTGATGGAGAGTTTGAGAGGCCCTGCCCTGGAAGTCATCCATTTTCTATGTGCCACTAGTCCGGAGGCTACTGCAGCAGAATGCCTCTCTGCCTCGGAGGGGGTGTTTGGCAGCACAGAATCAGGGGATGATTTATTGGGGAAATTCAAGTCAGCCAAGCAATGGAAGAATGAAAAGTTGTCTGCTTTTGTCACTTGGATAGAGAGGGCTCTGCAGAGGGCCCACAGAAAAGGGGGAGTGCCTGCCAAGAGTTGAACGGAGTCAGATTAGACCACATCCTGAAGTCAGCTAAATTTTCAAGCGTAATGATATTGAAGCTCAAATTGCAAGACAGGAGGGCAAGCCTTCCGGAGTACTGTCTTTTAATGAAAGAAATTCGTGAGGTTGAAACTGATGAAGAGGGCTGGGAGCCCTGTGCTGGGGCTCTGAACACTTGCCAGACCCCTGAAAGGAGTATTCGGACGAGGCCCAACAGTTGAGGGAATTAATTAAAGAATTGACTGAGGTAGCCAGAGAACCAGATCTGTATCAGGCTCCCCCTGAGCCCAAAAGTGGAGTGGTAGTGCATGTTGTTTCCCCTGAGACCCAGATCGAGGGTAACCTGCTAGCAGAGATACGAGAGTTGAGAGCGATGGTGGGGGAGCTGCAAAGAATTGCCCTAACCCCCAGCTGTAGTGGAGATTCAGAAGGTCAAGGGTGTAGGTCCTCAGTCCAGGAAGAGCCTCGTCGAGCCCCCGAGGTGCCTCTTACCAAGAACAGACCCCTCACCCTTCAAATACCCTAGATACATTAAGTTTTGTTGCTACGATTGTGGGGAGGATGGGCATTTTCAGTCAGCTTGTCGCTTGCCAGAGAACTTGAGAAAAGTTATCAATAGGTTGGTGGCCTTGCATCACAAGACTAACGCCCGGCCACCAGGCGGAGCTACTTGGAAAAGTTATGCCACCAGGGCCAATGCCCAATCGACACCCAAGTCAGCGCTGCCAGAATGGTCTGAAGTGGTGGGTCCCTCCATGGAGACCACTGTAAAGGTGAATGAAGTGTCTACAAGAGCTGTATTAGACAGTGGCTCCCAAGTGACAATTATGTTCCAGTATTGGTATAAGAAGCATTTGTCTGATGTGCCCCTGCAAGCATTGGAAGGACTGCATGTCTGGGGATTTAAGTGAGAAAGCTTACCCTTACTCTGGCTATATCTGAATTTGGAAACCCTGGCTCTAGTGTGTCCCCCTACTGGACTGTATGATGGGGTTCCTCTACTAATTGGGATGAATGCGCATGTGTTTGGATGGTTGGCGCAGTTGTGTTATGAAAAACAGGGGTCACGGATGGGTAGAGCTTTAAGAATTCCAGCTTTGATCAAGAAGGCCTATCAATCAATCAATCAATCAATCAAATCTTTATTTATTCAGGCGAACATCCTATGAGGCACAGAGAGATACTGAAAGAGTGGACCCAGAGAAACCAGTTGGAATTGTCTGGAAAAAGGATCCTGAGTCTCTGATCCTGGTGCCAAATGCCCAGTATAACTTACAGGGAGAGATCCATATCAGAAAGGATGTCAAGAATAAAATACTTATGCTGGATGCACCAGGTGATGGAAAATTGCCAGAAGGACTGCTGGTCACGCCTAGTATTTTGCTTGCCAGAGCCCATGCTTATGCCAGAAGGGTAATGGTTCAAGTTCGTAATGTGTCTGATAGAGAGAGTCGAGCAAATAGAGGTTGCACCCTGGCTAGTGTACATTGTGCAGATACTGCCGTGTTGCCCAGTAACAAGTGTTCGGGGAAGAATGACAGAGTGACACCCGACTTGTTCGATTTCGGTGACTCCCTATTGCTAGCTGAATGGAAAATGAGGATCAGTGAGAAGCTTGTCCAGAGAGACCAGGTATTTTCTTTAAAGGAATGGGATGTAGGATGTGTGCAAGGAGCTGAGCACCATATCCGGCTGCATGATGAAAGGCCATTTCGTGAGAGGTCTCGACGCCTGGCACCTGCTGACACAGATGATGAGAGATGCAACAGATGCTTGCTGCTGGTGTAATACAAGAATCCAGAATCCCGTATGCTTCACCTATCGTGGTAGTGAGAAAAAAAAATGGGACAGTAAGGATGTGCATGGATTATTGCACCTTGAACTGGCGGACTATCCCTGATCAGTATACAATGCCTCGCATTCAGGATGCTTTAGACTGCCTTAATGGTAGCAAGTGGTTCTCAGTGTTGGATCTTCGCAGTGGGTACTACCAAATCCCAATGGCCCCAGAAGACGTGAGAAGACAGCCTTTATCTGTCCACTTGGTTTCTATGAGTTCATGAGGATGCCTCAAGGGATTTCAGGTGCCCCAGCCACTTTTCAATGACTGATGGAGCGTGCACTGGGGGACATGAACTTATTGGAGTGCCTGGTATACCTAGATGATGTTATTGTGTTTGGCAGCTCACTGGAGGAACATGAGAGCAGATTGTTCAAGGTGTTGGACCGACTGGAAGACTTTGGCCTTAAGCTATCCAACAATAAATGTTAGTTCTTCCAAACCTCTGTAAAGTATGTGGGGCACTTAGTGTCCACTGAGGGAACAGAAACAGACCAAAGTAAATTTGAGGCATTGACCACCTGGCCCCAGCCCCACAATCTAAAAGAACTGCAAAGATTTCTGGGATTCTGTGGCTACTATCGCTGGTTCATCAAGGACTATTTGAGAGTGATTCATCCTCTACTTAATCTTACTCAAGGTTACCCTCCTACCAACAAAAAATATAAGAGGTCGGTTTCTGCTGAGACTGAGAGAGTGTATTTCCATCCTAATGAAGTTTTTGGGGCAAGATGGACACCTGATTGTGAAGCTGCTTTTCATGAGATTATATACCAACTTACTCATGCTCCTGTCCTTGCATATGCAGATCCAGCAAAACCCTATGCCCTACACACTGATGCTAGCTTGCAAGGTTTGTGGGCTCTAACATACCAGGAGCAGGGGAATGGCCTGAGACCAGTGGCCTTTGCCAGCGGAAGTCTGACCACAAGTGAAAAGAACTATCCTGTGCATAAGTTAGAGTTTCTGGCTTTGAAGTGGGCCATTGTTGACCAATTCCATGAGTACTTGTATGGGGCTAAGATACTGGTAAAAACTGATAATAATCCTTTGACCTATGTGCAGACTTCAGCCAAGTTGGATGCTACTGGCCATAAGTGGCTTTTCGCATTAGCTACATATGATTACGCTGTTGAATACAGAGCAGGCCAGAACCACATAGTTGCTGATGCTCTTTCTTGGAGGCCTGTTTCCTGAAATGACTGGGTCAGACTGTCAGAACCTGATATTCGAGCACTCTGTCAGAAGTTTGATAGGGAGGAACAAATGTCCATGGATGCAGTGGACTGTCTGATGAATTGTAAGGGGCCCTCTGAGAATTGCATACCTGCTGCTTATTGTCACTTTTCTACATTAGACATTGGTGCACTGCCTCAGCTGGACAATGACAGTATTCAGCGGGCTCAATTCCGAGATCCTACAATCAAATCAACTCTAGAAGCCCTCTACGCAGGGAAAGATGTATTCAAGTTACGCTCCACTGATTTAAGAACTGCATTGTTGTACTGTACAAGGAACGTCCTAAGTTGAAACTGATTAATCGACTGTTATACAGAGAAACAGTAGACAGAGGGGAACAAATAGACAAACAACAGCTAGTTTTGTCCACTGCTTTCAGAGACTTAGTAATAAGGTCCCTACACAACCACATGGGGCATCTTGGTATAGACAGAACACTTGACTTGGTGAGATCCAGATTCTATTGGCCTAAAATGGGGGGCTGATGTTGAGCAACACATTTGAACTTGTAGTCGCTGCTTACAGAGGAAAGTCTTGCCCCAGAGGGCTGCCCCCCTTGTTAACATCACCACCAGTGCACCCGTGGAGCTGCTTTGTATTGACTTTCTGAGTCTGGAGTCAGATCAAAGAAATATTAATAATGTGCTGGTGGTCACTGACCATTTTATGAGGTATGCCCAAGCTTTCCCCACCAAGAACCAAAAGGCCTCCACTGTTGCAAAAGTACTAGTAGAAAACTTTTTTGTTCACTATGGGGCTCTGCAAAGAATCCATTCTGATCAAGGGAGAGACTTTGAGAGTCGTTTAATTAAAGAGATACTTTCTCTGTGGGGAGTGCGAAAGTCCAGAACCACCCCTTACCACCCCCCGGGGGACCCACAGCCTGAATGTTTTAACCACACTCTGCTGGACATGCTGGGCACTCTCCACCCAAAAGACAAGTCCAGATGGAGCCAGCAAATTAGCACATTGGTACATGCCTACAACTGCACCAAATGTGATGCCACTGGGTTCTCCCCCTAACGCCTGATGTTTGAAAGAGAAGCCAGGTTACCAGTAGATGTTTGTTTCGGAGTTTCTCCTGATGGGGTCAGGGCTGATAACTATTTCCAGTATGCATAAAAGTTAAAGGCCCAGCTGAATCATGCATACCAACTGTCTCAAGCCATGGCTGCCAAATGAAATCTGGCCAACAAAGAAAGGTATGATAAAAAGGTGAAGGCACAAGAACTCCAGGAGGAAGATCGTGTGTATTGATAAGAAATCTGGGACTGCATGGCAAACACAAGATTGCTGACAGGTGGCATCATCTCCCTCACATTGTTGTAGGCAAACTGGATGATCTACCTGTGTACAAAGTAAGGCCCAAAAATAATTCAAAAGATGTTAAGACAATGCATCGAAATCATTTGCTGCCCATTGGCCAAATATTGATTGAGTCTGAACCCCCACAAAGTGCTACCCCTGGACCAGTGACTAGAGCTGCTGCTAAGCAAAGGCAGAGAAAGTCTGCACCTACCATTGCTGAGTTAAGGCTTTCTCCACAGCAAACCCCAGTTGAAAATGACTGTCAGTCTACTTCAGAGGAAAGTGAGTGCAACTTTTGATACTACCCTTCTTATGAACTAGGTCACTTGTTTCAAGGTAATCCCCTAGTCAATTATGGAGATGGGCCTTCTGGACTGCCTAAGCCCCCAGCTTTGTCCTTGGGGCCAATACTCCCAGAAAGTGAAGTGCAGAGTATCAAGTCAGATGACATGGAATCACTGTGCATGGTGGAACTGTATGACCTTTCAGAGGAGGAAAATGATGAACTAGGACAGACTGGTGATATACCAGAGCAAGAAGAGTATTTCGAGTGCCCTGATGGTTCACTGCCAGTGCCAGAAAACTCTCCATGTGAGCCAAGTGTTGTGGACTCAGAGATTGCAAATCTGGAACTGAAAGTGTCCCAAGTTCTAGCCTTTCTACCCCGATAGACACTCCCCTGATAAGTAAAGACAGTATTGAAAGTGAAGCTCAAAGTGCAGAGACTATAATAGTTCCCCCTAGAAAGACTGGTCGAGCTGTGAAGCCTGTAGTGCGCTTAAGCTATGATTCCCCTGGTAGGCCTGTGGATTTGCCTCTCAATGTGGTCCATAAGGGAGTGTATGTGTCCCCGAGCTCATTGCCCAAGCTGAGCACAGGTGCTAACTCCAGATTACTTGTCTTGCCCTCTAGGTATGGTGCCCCTGCCCTATCCCGCCCCAAGGTAGCTGACAGGGAAGGGCCCCCCTCTCTCCAGGTTTCATGTGCAGGAAGTAATGACCTGATATCAAGATGTATTGTATGTATAATGTTATGTAACCAGTAGTAAGCTGTGTCATACAGTATAAGTGTATATAACAAAGGTTTAATATGTTGACTGTTGTTTAAAAGGGTGCAAGTCTAAACTGTTGGTGATATAACTGTATATGATGATTTGCTTTAAAGTGTTATAAGGGCACCTACTTGACACGGACGCCAAGTTTTTTCAGGCCAGGAAGGGTGTAACCCCCCTACAAATGGGGGGTCCCAAAAGTCTTCCAGGAGCTTGCTAAATGCTCCCGGTCTGAATGGTGTTCGGTGCTTAAGCCATTTGCATGACACTGCGGTGAGTACTTTTAGAGCCTTTGGTACTGTCTCTTTAAGAGCTGCCTGCTTGCAGGCCTAATTAGTTTGTATGGGGAGACTGTGTGTTTAATGCTCAATCCCCCACTCGAGCTGCTGACAAATTGCTCCATTTCTGCCGTCACTAAATGCGCAGAGGAAGCATTACTGAAAGGTGTAACTGTTTGCCAGGAATTGTTTAGAGTGATAATGAAAACACAGTTTGTTTAACCTGCCTTTTTTGCAGTCTGGACTGCTTCTGCTTAGCCCTCCATTTTGGTACTGAACTGCTGAATTGGACCAATCAGTGTGAAGGGGGGGATTGTTAAAATGGAGTCTGCTGGCGAATCAGAACTTGGACTCTCATTCTTGAGCCAGCCACCTCTGTACTGTATGGCCACAACCTCTGGGAAATGTAGTTTGGACCTTGGCGCCTTTTTGCACCAACAGAGGGAGTCCTACTATGATTGACAGCCGAACCAGCCAACCAAACTGGAGGGAACCCAAAGGAAATGCCCTGCACTGTTGCTGGCAAGCCAGTTCGGTAGTGACAGTGAAGAGAGAAGGAGGCCTGCTCTTGCCGCAGCATGTAGTTCGCGGGGGAAGCACGTGGGAGGCCCTGAAGTCAGTCTGCAGCCATTGTGAGTGCCAGTTCGGACTGAATCCAAGGTTGTGAGGAGAAAGAAGAACCAGAAGTGTGAAAGCCAGGCTCAACCTGAAGAAGACCGAAAGTTTGCTGAACGCGATTGGCCTGTCAGGGACTGTTGATGCCGTGTGTGCTCCCGGGTAATTTTGCAGTAATTGCGATCGGGATCAAGAAGCAGCCTGCCTGGTATAGTACTTTCCTTTTACATATGAATGTGCATAGTGCTTGTGGGGAATCGTGATTTTATTTCCCCTTTACTGCAAACTGTGTGCTGAAGCGGGAAGCAGATCCCAGCTTGATTCGGACTAAATATGTTTGCTATCAAATGCTGTTGGGTCCAGTCACAAGGGCCCTGTCTCCATACCCTGTTGTTTCTGGCAATCCAGCAAGAACATCCATCATCCAGCTCTCAGCTTTGGGTATTGTGAGTACTAATCAGGGTATCTCCCTATAGCCTGTTATCAATTACAACTGTGTCATCTAATCATTACAGTTTCATTTCTTCACAAACTGAGCCCCAGGGCTCTGGATTACAAATTGGATGCGCATATGCTTTTTCCATCACAGGGCCCCAACCAGCTGCACTGACCCTGGCTAGCCCCTCACCATCCTGGGAACCCAGTAAGTGTGACATTTGGGGCTCTAAGTACGTGCACAGTATTGTGATTATTAATGTGTTTAATCTAATTAACCTGATTCCCCCCTTCCTTGTTACAGCTCCCTAAATAAATCAGATTTGTTGTTATTGAACTATATGCTGTCTGTGGTGTCAGAACATATCGAACCAGTATTGCATTGTGTTGTGTATGTTGCTTAACCTTGTTTTACAGGGGGTCCTTAGAGACGTGCTGCAGAATCAGTCTCGAGGGTAAGTGGTGTCTATATGTGTAAGAAGTGTGCATATGTGGTATATTGGGAAGGTAACTCCCATGTACTGTGTGGGCCACTAGTGGGAACAAAGGGGGGATCACAGTGTCCCAGAGGGATGTACCCGAGCTAGTTTAACCACTACCAACCCTGACCTCTGGGTGGAGGCACCCGTCGCTGGACCTAGGCCTCTTAACCTTTCACTAGCCAGACAGGCAGGGGTAGTAGCCCTTGGGATAGCACCACCTAGGGGTTACACCTGTATATTGTGTACCTTACTGAGTCATGGCACACAGAAAACCATAACTGGAACATGGTCATACCAGGCTATACTCAGTTCAGGAAGGATAGGGTGAGAAGGAAAGGAGGAGGGGTGGTAATGTATGTGGGGGGATATCAAAGCCATGGAGACAGAGAGAATCCAAGGGGGGGTGGAGGGGATGCAGGTACTGTGGGTCACCCTGGAGGCAGGAAGTGGAGCCACTATTCACACTGGTGAATCTACAGACTTCCATCACAGGGGGAAGAATTTAGATAAGACACTGCTGGAAGCCATTGGCACAATGTCATGAAAAGAGGAGGTGTTGTTGGTGAAGGACTTCAGTCTGCCAGATATAGAGTGGAGCCTCCCAGCCACAGCTTCAGCTGGAAGCAGATCTATCCTGGACTCCCTGTGTGAGGCAATTCTCTCAGGCAACTAATCAGGGAACCCACTCATTACGGGGCAATACTGGACCTGGCGCTCATTAACAGGGACAGTGTTGCAGACGTCAAGGTGGGAGGTCACCTGGGGACCAGTAATCACCGTACAGTGTGGTTCAACATAAGGATGGTGGTGGAAGCAAACCATACAAAAAGGAAGGTCCCATCACAGATGACCTAGCAAGGGGGGGATGATCTAGGTGGGGTGGAGAGACAGTGGGCTAAGTTAAGGGAAGGCATAGTGAAGGCAACAAACCTCTATGCAAGGGACGTGAGCAAAAGCAAGAAAGTGGTTGAGAAGGCAAATGCTAAAAGGGTGGCTTTCAGGAGCTATAAAGAGACACAGAGGGAAGAGAACAGGGAGCCATATGAGGAGAAGCAGAGGGAGACAGGGAAAGTGCTGAGGACAGCAAAGGTGCAAACTGAGGAAAGAATAGCCCAAGGGGTAGCGAAAGGGGATACGACATTATTTAGGTACATAAGTGAGAAGAGGAAGACTAGGGGAGGGATTGTGAGGTTAAGAAGGGCAGGTGGGGACTGTGCAGAAGATGATCAAGAAAAAGAAGACATCCTGAACAAAAACTGTTGTTCATGTCTTCACAGAGGCAGGGGAAAGGGATGGGCCACAAAAAACAACAGGGGCACTGAACGGTGAGAGGTAGGCACACGTCCCTTTAGAGAGGAGAAGGTGCTGAAGGGACTAGTAAATCTGAAAGTGGACAAAGTTATGTTGCTATGGGGCCAGATGTGATATGCCCAAAATGTACTGAGGGAGCTCAGGGAGGTACTGGCAGCACCTTTGACAGTCCTTTTTAACAACTCACTGGAAACAGCAGTGGTTTCAGAGGACTGGAGAAGAGTAAATGTAGTCCTGCTTCTCAGAGGCAGTAACAGGGAGGAGACTGGCAATTATCAACCAGTCAGCCTGACATCGGTGATGGGGAAGCTAATGGAGTCACTGCTAAAGGAAAGGATTGTGGAATATCTTGAATCCAGCAGGCTACAAGACCCGAGGCAGCACAACTTCATGGGGTGAGGTGTGTGTGTGTGTGGGGGGGGGTTCATGTCAGACAACTCTAATAGAATTGGATGTAGCCTAATAAGTTTTTAGTGAGGCTTTCAACACCATTCCATATAGGAAACTTATAAAGAAACTGAGCAGCTTGGGGGGATCCAAAGGTGGTAAAGTGGGTAACAAATTGGTTAAGGAATAGATGGCAGAGGTCGGTGGTAAATGGAGTTCATGCCAGGAAAGAGAGGGTGAACAGTGGAGTGCTACAGGGCTCAATACTGGGACCAGTCCTCCTTTATATCTTTATAAATCACATTGCAGATGAGCAAGAAGGGAAGGTCTGCCTCTTTGTGGGTGACCCCAAAATCTACAATAGGGTGGACACTCCAGAGGGGGTGGATAGAATGTGCAGAGACCTGAGAAAACTTACGCAGTGGTCAATGGCATAGCAATTGGGTTTCAGTGCAGAAGTGCAAAATTATGCACTTAGGGCACAGAAATCCAGAGGCATTTAAATGCAGGAATGTTGCATAAATATGAAGCTATTTGGAATCCTTACTTTACATGGCTATCTGGAAACTGAAGATTATGGGAATAGTAGCTGATTAGTCTGCAGTATTAGTAAGACTGAGCAAAATTTAGACAGACGTCCTACATAGTGGATGGAACAGGGTACTAATTACAGTATTTACTTATAATGATATTGATTGGTTGTATTTAAATATTCAATTTATAAATGTTTGTTTCAATGTACTTTGATGATTTTATGGATTATATGATTTATGATTGTAACATTTTTCTGAAAACAATCAAAACTTTGTTTGAGAGAAACCCAGAGGCGGAATACAGAATGGGAGAAGAGGTATTGACTGTCACCAAAGAGGAAAGGGACCTGAGAGTAATCGTAACTGATGACCTCAAGGTAGTGAGGCAGTGAGACAGAGCAGTGAGTAGGGCCAGTTGGATGTTTGGGTGCATAGGGAGGGGCATCACCAGCAGAAGAAGGGAGGTGGTGTTGCCACTATCTAGATCTCTGGTGAGATTCCACCTGGAGTATTGTGTCCAATTCTGGAGACCACATCTGAGGAAGTACATAGAGTAGAGGCAGTCTAGAGGATGACAACTAAAATGGCGCAGGGCCTGCATCATAAGCCCTATGAGGAAAGACTGAAGGACCTCAATATACCCTGGAAGCAAGGAGGGATGGGGGGATATGACTAAGACCTATGGATACCTCATGGGGGCAAATAAGGTATGGGACAAGGGGACATTCAATAAAGCTCGAGGAGTGTAAATTCAAGAGAGATGTGAGGAAGTACTCCTTCAGTAAAAGAATGGTAGATGCATGGAACAGTCTTTCGGTGGAGGTGGGGAGCAGGTGCAAAAACTGTGGTGGGATTCAAGCATGCATGGGATAGGCAGAAGGAAATCTCAAAGGAAAATGGGAGGGAGGGAGGGAGGGAGGGAGGAGGAAGGAGCCAGAGATCAGGTAGGGTCTCCTGTGATATTACAGGCAGAGAAAAAATGGGCCGACTGGGTGGGCCAAGCAGTCCTTATCTGCCATCAAATTCTATATTTCAATGTTTCTAAACAAACACGACGGGCTCACTATCACGTGTGTAGAGCCAATGATTTTCCATTTTCAAAAATGAACAATTCTGTTTGACAACATCTTAAAAATTCATTTTGTGTTTTGTTCCCTAAATCTAAGGGCAAATCAGCATGTTTGGTACAAAATCTGGCTGAAAATGGAATGGTTTGCACAAAAAGCTGGTGTAAAATCGGGTTATTTGTGTAATAAAGTGGTACAAATAGAGTTTTTTTAATGAAAAAACATCTCTCAAGTGCTGGTTTAAAAATTACAAATTACATTTTTTTCTGATCTTTTTCCACCAAAACCAGAAAAATAATTTGTCCCACTTGATATGTTGGTGATCTGGTCGGGGAACATGCCCTTGCCATCAGAGAGCCAGCAGGGAAGGGAGGGGAGGATTGAGTGTCACAGTGGAAGATAGAAACATAGAAACATAGACTTTGACGGCAGAAAAGGATCACTTGGCCCACCCAGTCTGCCCATTTCCCCTACCTACTGGATAAGCTGCAGATTCTAGTTAACCAGCAGCCTGCTTCCTGCAACCCCACACTATAATTGCTTTGTGTCTGTCCCAAGCATGTTTGAATTCCCCCACTGTTTTAGACCCAACGACCTCCTCAGGAAGGCTGTTCCATGTATCCACCACTCTCTCCGTGAAAAAGAATTTCCTCACATTACCCCTGAGCCGTCCCCCCTCTATCTTTAAACTGTGCCCCCTTGTTCTTACACATCTCTTTTTCTGAAAGATGCTACCCTCCTGGACTTTGTTGATTCCCTTGAGGTACTTGAATGTTTCTATCATGTCCCCCTGTCCCTCCTTTCATCAAGGGTATACATATTAAGCTCTCTCAGTCTCTCTTCATATGGTTTCTGATGTAGACCCTGCACCATTTTAGTTGCCCTCCTCTGGACTGCTTCCATCCTGTCTATGTCCTTGCGTAGATGAGGTCTCAAAACTGCACACAGTACTCAGATGGGTCTCACCAACTGTCTGTATAGAGGATAATCACTTCCCTTTTCTACTTGTGATGCCTTCCTATGCATCCCAGTATCCCCCTGGCTCTCCTTACTGACTTCTCACATTGCTTAACCACTTTTAGGTCATCTGATATGACTACTCCCAGGTCCCTTTCCATTTTTGTTGTTGTTAGTACCTCCCCTGCTATTGTGTACTCTTCTCCTGGGTTTTTGGTTCCCAGGCGATTACTTTGCACTTCTTTGCATTGAATCTAAGTTGCCATATGTCTGACCATTCCTCCAACCTTGCCAAGTCCCTTCTCATCTTTTCTACCCCCTCTTGTGTATCAACTCTGTTACAGATCTTTGTGTCATCTGCAAAGAGGCATACCTTTCCCTCCAGACCCTCTGCAATGTCACTTATAAAGATATTAAAGAGGATTGGACCCAGTACTGAGCCCTGAGGTACTCCATTAGTAACCCCCCTTTCTTCGGAAGATGTCCCCTTTGGGAATGGAAGGCTGCCAGCTGTTCATTGACCTAGCTCCCTCTGAGGATCCTTGGTGGGGGGGGGGTGCAGGTGGCACATCAAACGTTAAGGGATGGCAAGATGAGTGTACATCCACTCTGCATGCCTTTTGCATGTGCGTGTGAGTGGCACGTTGTGCCATGGCCTTGAGGAGGTGGGACACAAAAATTGAAAAGCAGTTCAGGGGGCTGGCCCACTGGCACAACGGTTAGATTATCACTTGCAGCACTGGCGACCGGGGTCTGAAAGCAGACTCAGGTAGCTGGAGGGTTGGCTGGGGAGAGGAGGATTGAGCGCCCAAGGGGCACTCTCCTCTGGGGAGGGAGGGCTGCTGTTCCCACTGCAATACTGACACCTGGTTGCACACAGGTGGTGGTGCAGTGAGGGAGTGCCTAGTGGGAGGGCTGAGCATCAGTTGGGGCCAGAGAGATGCACATTGGTGCGTGTGCCACCTGCTTGGCCCTCTGTAACCACTGACGCTCATGGACAGGACCAAAAGGAAACAAAGAAAAATGTCCTGCTGCCGAGCCTGGCTCCTGGATCCTGCTGCAGCATGCATGGTAACCCGAGACCGGTGGGAAGGCCTGACACAATTGGTGATTGAGGGAGTTGCCTCCCCCTTCCCTGCCAGGGGGAACATACCGAGGCAGGATGGGGGCCGATGACAGCCGGCGCACTCGGGATCGGCTGTGCCATAGGGATCCTGTGGGGGTCAGGTAAGGCGATGGTAAAAAGGGGGCACCAAAAAACATTAATAAAAAAAGAAAAAAACAGTTCAGCCACACTAGATGATGGGTGCTGCCTGCAGGCCCCGCACCACCACCTGGACTCTCTCCTTCAGCTGGATCTGATCTGACACCACTGACGTGCCATGGGGTGTGCCATGAGAGCTTTCTGGAGCACTGAGATAGATCACAGAGATGGTGGGTGGTGGGATTGGGCTGACGTTCTAAGGGGGTGCTGAGTAGAAGGAGGAGGAAGAAGATGAACAATGATAAAAAAACAATGATGCACGACTGTGTATGAGTTATTGTGGGATAATGGCGCACCTCAGGAATGCCTGGTATTACTTGGTAGTAGTAGACAAAAGGAGGCCATAGGCCCATCTTGATTGTCTCCCAGTCTTATTGGGCATATGTTCCCACAGTATTGTGCCCAGTTTAGATATTTATCTAATCCTGTTTAAAACACAAGAAATATTTAGAATTTACTATCTCACTTCGTAGTTTGTTCCATACTGTTGCTGCCCTCACAGTGAATACATTGTTTCTTTTGTTAGTATTTGCCCTTGATATTAATAACTGCTTATTATGTAACCTGAGGGACTGAGTTCTGGTGTTATATTGTAACTCACACAAGGATGTTAATTCCAGGTACATAGATACATAGATACATAGACAGTGTCGGCAGATAAGGGCCTATGGCCCACCTAGTCTGCCCATTTGAGCTTGTAAGTTCAGTTTGTTTTCCTAGAAGTCTGTTTCCCCTTACCCCTGCCCTCTAGAATTCCTTTATGTCTATCCCATGCATTCTTAAATCCCGTGATTGTTTCAGCCCCACCACTTCCTCTGGCAGGGTGTTCACTTATCCACCACCCGTTCTGTGAAGAAATTCTTTCTCATGTTTCCTCTGAATCGTCCTCCCTCCAACTTCATCCCATGCCCTCTAGTCCTGAAACATCTTTTCGCTTAAAATAGTGTTTTCCTGCACCTGTTCCTCCCTGTAAGATACTTGTATGTCTCTATCATTCCCTCTCTCCTCCTCTCCTCCAGGGAGTACATGTTCAGTTCCTTCAACCTGTCTTCATAGGACTTGTGATGCAACCCATGCACCATCTTTGTTGCCCTCCTCTGAACCTTCTCTACCCTGTCTATGTCCTTACGTAGGTATGGTCTCCAGAACTGTACACTGTACTCCAGATGGGGCCTCACTAGTGTCTTGTATAGCGGAATTATGACCTCCCTTTTCCTGCTGGTGATGCCCCTGCCTATACATCCCAGCATCCTATTTGCTTTACCTGATGCCTTGTCACACTGTTTCCCTACCTTGAGGTCATCAGAGATGACAACCCCAAGATCCCTTTCCTGCTTGGTGCATGCTATATCCTCACCCCCAACTGATATATTGTGCCAGGTTTTTGTGCCCCATATGCATTATCTTGCACTTCTTTGCATTGAATTTCAACTGCCAAACTCTTGACCATTCTTCAAGTTTCTGCAGGTCCTTCTCATTCTGTCTACACCTCTGGTGTGTCTACTCTGTTACAGAGCTTTGTGTCATCAGCAAACAGTGAAATTCTGCCTTCTAGATCCTGTGCAATGTCACTGATGAAGATGTTGAATAGGACGGTCCCAGCACTGATCCCTGTGGTACCCCACTGGTTACTCTTCCCTCTGTGGAGTGACAGCCATTTACCACCACCCTCTGTGTCCTGCCACCCAGCCAGTTACCTACCCACCACACTACTGTCCTGCCCACACCCATATTCCCAGTTTGTGTAATAGTCTTCTATGTGGCACAGTGTCAAAGGCTGCTGAAGTCCAGATAGGCCATGTCCACTGCCCTCCCTGATCCACCTCCCTAGTCACCCAGTCAAAAATTCAATGAGGTTGGTCTGACATGACATCCCCTGGTGAAACCATGCTGCCTTGGGTCCTGTAGTCCATTGACAACCAGATGTTCCACCAATCTCTCCTTCAGTAGTGCTTCCATGATCTTTCCCACTACCGAGTGAGGCTGACTGGTCTGTAGTTCCCTGCTTCCTCTTTGTTCCCACTTTTGTATAAGGGACTACATCTGCTGTCCTCCAGTCTTTGGGTACCTCCCTGTTTCCAGTGATTGGCTGAACAGGATAGCCAGAGGTTCAGCCACCATCTCTCTAGTTCTTTAAGGACCCTGGGTTACCCCATCTGCCCCATTGCTATCAGCTCTTATTACTTCCAGTTCCTTCAGGACCCTTTCGTGTAAAGAGACTTTGACCATTTCTGCACCATTCTCACCCTTGTACTCCCTTCAGACCCATTACCCCCTCTTCCTTAGTAAAGACTGAGCAGAAATACCTGTTCAATATGTCAGCTTTATTGTTGTCATCCTCCACGTGGCTCCCATCCTCCCCTTCAGTCTCACTATCCCTCCCTTTGTCTTTCTTTTTTCCTTATGTACCTGTAAAGGTTTGTCCCCTTTACCCACTGATTTTGCAATGTGTTCTTCTGTCTGAGCTTTGGCTTCCCTTACTGACTTCCCTGCCTCCTTTGTTTCTCCTGGTACTTTCCCTATCCCCTTCTGCCTGTGTCTTTTTGTACTGCCTGAATGCAATCTTTTGGCTTTCACTTTCTTTGCTACCTCTTTGGAAAACCATAATGGTCTCCTCTTCCTTTTCCTCTTGCTAACCTGCTTAATGCATAATTCTGTTGTTCTTATAATCCCATTTTAAATACTGCCCACTGTTCCTCAACCCTGATTCCTGTCCCATTCCCTTAATGCCTCTTTCAAGTATCTCCCCATTTTCCCAAAGTCTGCCCCTAAAATCCAGGATCGTGTTTTTGTGTGGTTTGGTTCTGCTCTTTCTGTGATTTCAAACCACAATGACTGGTGGTCACTGTTACCCAGGTGCTCCCCCACTGTTACCCCCATCACACTGTCCCTGTTTGTGAGCACAAGGTCCAGTATTGCCTTCTGCCGAGTTGGTTCCATGACCAGTTGCTTGAGGAAGGCACCCTGAAAGGAGTCCAGGATAAATCTGCTCCTAGTTGATGCTGCTGCTGGGATGCTCCAGTCCACGTCTGGTATATTGAAGTCTCCAACCAGTACTACCTCACCCTTGTCTGCCATCCTTTGGATGGCTAGCATCAACTCCTATCTGTTTCTTCCTCCTGGGCTGGTGGTCTATAGACCACACCTGTGCGGATGGCTGGCCCCATTTTCCTTTCAGCATACCCACAGTATCTCTCCCCATTTGTTCCTCCTGGATCTGTGTGGCCCTTATGTCATTTTCACATACAGTGCCACTCCTCCTCCCTTCCTGCCTGCTCTGTCTCTTCTGAATATGTTGTAGCCAGGTATGGCCATCTCCCAGTCATGGTTATCATTACACCAGGTTTCAGTGATGGCCACAATGTCCAGGTCTGACTGTACCATGACAGCCTCCAGATCTTCCATCTTGTTGCTAGGCTCCTGGCATTTGCACACATGGCTTTCCATGATTTGACCTCCTAGACTGCTTCACTGTTCTACTCCAGCCCCTTCCTTGGTTGTCATTTATCCCTGGTTCTCCTTGCTGTTTGCCCTTCTGCTGAATTTTGCCCCTTTTCTGCTTATCCACCTTTGGACACTAATCTCCATCTTTTGCACACTGCTTTGCAGAGATAGCCACTCCTCTGGTTCACTGGTTCCACTACTAGCTGTGGGGGGTGAGCAAGTAGGTACCGTCCTTGCTGGCCTGCCACCCCCCTTTGCTAGTTTAAATGCTTGTCAATGTAGCATTTAAACTTATCATTGAGTGCTTGGATTCCCCTCCAGGATGGATGCAGGCCGTCAGGCTTGAACAAACCTCCATCCCTCCAGGTGGGTCCCCAGTCACCAATGAATCCAAACCCTTCCTCACAGCACCAGTTCTTCAACCATGAGTTAAAGTTCCTGGTGCATGCACTCCTATGCTCTCCCTTGCCTCTCACAGGTAGTACTTCTGAGAAAGTGACAGAAGTAGCTACTTGCTTGAGACCCCCCCAGTTTCCTAAATTCTTCCTGAACTTCCTTTGGCTCCCCATTTGCCAAGTCATTAGTACCTAGGTGGATAAGGACATCCAGCTCACCCTCCCGTCTTGCCTTCCCAGTGATCCCCAGTATCTTCCTTCCATCCCTCCATGCCGTGGCACCTGGTAGGCACCTCACCTCCCTGTTCTCCCCCTCCTGTGTTCCTAGCTGGATCCCTCTTACGATGGAGTCCCCCACCAGGATTCGCTTCCTCCTCCTCTGGGGTACACTGCTTTCCCCACTGAGGTCACCTCCTTGCCTGACCTCCACATCATTTCCTTCCACTTCCTGGGTACCTCTATTTGGTTGTCCTCATTTGCCAGTGTGGCATATGAGTTCTTGAGAGGAATAGGATCTGGGATGTGCCTCTGCCTGACTGCTCTAACCCTCCCTGAGCCCACTGTCATCCAAGTGCTCCTCGTTCTCGGCATCCTTTGAGGCAGCTGCATTGGACTGGGTGGTCCTGGATGGGGTGATGGTACTCTGACCCAGTTTACTTCCGCTCTGAGTCTGGCTACCTCATCCGCCAGTCCAGAGAGATGCATGCAGATAGGGCAGCACCTCAGTGTCCAGAAGGTCTTCCTGAATATGGCTGCCCCACAGCCACTGCATTGCACCACTCCCCACATTATACTGCAATTCCACTACTTCTCTGCTACTGAAGCTCTCTTAGTTCTCTTTTATTTATTTACAGTACTAAAATCCTGTAACTGATCGTCAGATATATATTTTTTAAGGAAAAGAAACCAATAAATAAATAAATGAGTCAAAACACTTGTCATGCTGAGGGTGGTCTTCTTCCCCCTTATGCCCCTCCTACTTCACACCTCTTACTATACCCTGTGTTTAGCTCCTGTCAATCAGATTTATCAGGGCATATAATTAAGAGTTGGGGGAAGGGGTGGGAGGGTGAAAATTTGCAGCAATTAAAGACAGCACAGAATTACACCACCACTATGTTTTAAATTTTCAACAGCCCAAAAACAATTATAAGTAAAGACAATACAGAAAGAAAGTATAGTGTCACTACAAGCCTACAATCTAAGTTTAAAAGGAAAATACCAATTACCAGTTACTCTAAAGCACTGAATTGAATATGTTTCCTTCCTTCACCTTCTGGCTTTTCTGAGAAGATGAACCTCTGTTTGCTGCTTTAACTGTGACTAAGCCCCACCTCCAGTTATCACGTAGCTGAGGTCAGAGGCCAGACAATTAACACCCTTCACCCAGCTACAGGACAGTCAGACAAGCCAAGATAAAATTTGCAGCAATTAAAGACAGCACAGAATTACACCACCACTATGTTTTAAATTTTCAACAGCCCAAAAACAATTATAAGTAAAGACAACACAGAAAGAAAGTATAGTGTCACTACAATCCTGGAGGATTTTGAATAGTTGTAATAAATCTCCTGTAGCTCTTCTGTCTTCTAGTTTAACTACACTGGTTGCCTTTATTCTATCAGTGTAAGATAATCCTTTAAGGTGTGGTATTATTTTTGTGGTTCTTCGTTGAACTTTCTCTATGATATTGATATCTCTTTTGAGATATGGGTTCCAGAATGGAGATGCATAATCCAAATGGGGGCGAATGTAAGCCCTATATATGGGCACAATACACTGTTCACTGCACAAAAGCTCTCTGGATACCCTTCAAAATTCTGATTGCCATTTGAGTTATTTTGTAGCAATGGTCTTGTGAGCTCAGTCTGTTATTGATTATGACACCTAGAGCTCTTTCTTTCTTTCTTTCTCCAATGCTTTTAGTTGTTTACCATTTAGTATATAGAGGTACCGTGGATTGTTTCATCCAAAATGTAAGACCATGCATTTATCCTGGTTGAGGACCATCTTATTCTTTTTGGTCCATTTGTCTATATTTTTCAAATCTCCCACTAGAGATAGAGCAGCCGAACAACAACCAGTCACCTTCTCTTAGTGCAGTTTATGAGCCACTGCAAGGCAAATTTATATCATGAATTACAATGAGAAAGGGAAAATGTGAACCACTAGGAATTGAACCTAGGACCCCTAGCATTCCGTGCTAGTACTTTGCCACTGAGCTATGGTTCACACAGCTGCAGCAGCTGTCCCAGACCTTCCTTCAAATTCCCATACCCCTCTTCTGTTGTTGTGTAACTTTGCAACCTAAGAAATACATCAGAACAACAACCAATCACCTTCTCTCAGTGCAGTTCATGAGCCACTGCAAGGCAAATTTAGATCCTGAATTACAATAAGAAAATGAATATGAATTTGAAGGAAGGTCTGGGACAGCTGCTGCAGCTGTGTGAACCACGGCTCAGTGGCAAAGTACCAGCCCGGAATGCTAGGGGTCCTAGGTTCTATTTCTAGTGGTTCACGTTTTCCCTTTCTCTTTGTAATTCATCTACTACCGATAGGTAATTTGTTGATGTATTTACCTCTCCCCCCAGTTTGGTGTCATCGGCCAACTTGGATATGTAGTTTACTATACCCTCATCCATATCGCTAATTAACATTCCAAACAGGACAGGCCCCAAAACAGACCCCCAAGGAACCCCGCTACTAACACTACATTCTTCTGAAAGCTGTCCATTGAGTCTCACTTGTTGTGTTCTGCCACTAAGCCAATTCTTTATCCATCTTATAACAGTATAGTCTGACCCCATACTGATAAGTTTTAATAGACATTCATGATGCGGCACTGTATCAAAAGCCTTCCTGAAGCCCAATAAAATGACATTGAGCGGTTTATTCTGATCTAGGCTTAAACTGATGTTATTGTAAAAACTTATTAGGTTTGGTATACATAATCGGACACTTTTAAATCCACGTTGGTAAATGTCTCCAATACCTTTAGTATCTAGATCTATTTCCAGTTTGTTTGATTATTCTCTCAAGGACTTTACAACAGATTGAAGTGAGGTTTATAGGCCTATAATAGGATACTCGCACCTTTTTTTCCTTTTTAAATATAGGGACTACTACAGTATAACCCTTTTGCAGTTTATGGGAACATTATCCATCTCCATGGTTTTGTTGTTCAAAACAAACAGGGGAAATGAGACAATAGATGCAGTCTCCTTTAGGAATTTAGCCTGGATATTGTCTGGGCCTGCAGCTGAATTCTTCTTAATCAGAATTATTGCAGAGTATACCTCGCTGGGGGTAATTTTATTGTGTATTGATCTAGGAATATATACCTCTTGGGATAATTTTTCACTAATATGGAGCCAAAGTAATTATTGAAAATGTTAGCTGCCATCTCGTTGTTTATCAGCCTTCCATTAATTAATTAGTGGGCCCACTAGGTTTTTCATATTTTTGCATTTCTTTACATAGGCAAAGAGGGTTTTTTAATTGTCTTTTGTATGAGCAATGTGGAACTCAGTTTTCTGTTTAGCCTTCCTTATCATAACCTTCAGAGTTTTTAATTTGTGCCAGTAAGTGTTCCTTGCTGAATCAGTCTGCTCCCTTTTAAGCTTTGAAAATGCCTTTTCTTTATTTTTTTATTGAGTTGTAAATCATACAGGAATTTTCCCTTTTTTATTACATTTCTTTTTGATAGGGACATATTCATTTTCTAATTCTAGAACAGTGTTTTTTATTAGAGACCAGCTATCTTCAACTGATAAATTCAGCATCTCTTGGGCCCAATCCACTAATGAAAGGCAATCCCTTATACTGTTGAAATCTGGCCTCCTATAATCTCCAAAAATATGAGCACTAGTCTGTTTGGACTTCCCTATCATTAAACAGCAAGAAACAATATTATGGTCACTATTTCCAGGTGGGTTTGCGATGGACACCTCGGAAAGATCGTTTTCTATATTTGTTATAATGAGATCAAGGATGTTATTCCCATGAGTGGGTTCATTTATGACTTGATCGAGTCTATTCCCCACTAAGGAGTCCAGAAACAACCGTTCTGACTCATTTGCTGTTGATAATGACTCCCCGTTCATACTTGGATGGTTAAAGTCACCCAGGACTATGGTGTCACCTATTGACAAAGCTCCTTCCACTTCAGCTATGATAGTCTCAGCATATTCCTTAGTAGAATTTGGAGGCCTATAGCAGATCCCCACAATTGCTTTTGGTCTATACTGGAAATTAAGCTGTAACCAGACCAACTGTACTGTAATTGCTTTATTCAAAGTTATTTGATGGTACTCAATACAATTTTTTACATAAAGGCAAACCCCACATCCTTTTTTTCCTGCTCGGCCATTTGTGAACAAACGGTATCCCAGTATGTCTATAATCTACTGGCTAGCTTCATCCCAACATGTTTCAGTGACCCAACTATGCTCATATCATCTCTGAGCATTATAGTTTTGAGTTCTGATTTTTTTAGAAGGTTCAGACTATGAGCATTTGTTAACATTATTTTATGACTACTTATCATAGCGCTCTTGTGACTTGGATTACCATTATTGGTTACTTTAGCTAACATTATCCCCAGTCCTGTTAGTTTAAATTTTTGAAGATAATGTATTTCAGCTTTTTTCCTAGTATCGCACTGCCTCGCCTGCTTAGGTGCAGTTCATCCCCACTAAACAGCCCATAATTATTCACAAAGATTTCCCAATGGGTAATGCAGGTTAACCCATTCTATAACGTGCACTTACATAGACATTCATTTACGGACTTGATTTTTTTGTGTCTACTGTAGCTAGCCCTTGGAACCAGCAAGATTTCTGAGAGGAGAATCTCACAATTTTTTTCTTGTAATTTGTTGGTGAGAGTTTTGTACTCTTCCTTGACTTCTTCAGTTGTTTGTTAATGTTATTTGTTCCAGCTTGAACAATTACGAGTGGTCTTTCTCTGCATTTGCTAGAATATTATCTGCCATAACTGTGATGTCTGATGTTAATGCCCCAAAAAAACTACTGCATGTCCTGTTTGCTTTATCAGGATTACAGAATAGCCTGTCTATATATTTTGTTATGGAATCACCCCAAACATAGGTTTGCCTAACAGGTGTTTAGGCTCATTGCTGGGGGGAGGAGGTGTTAAAGTAGAACAGTATGGCGTTTCCATCTTCATATTCTGGAATGCCTTATCTTCTACTGATTATTTTAAGGGGAGAGCTCATGTTCAAGAGGTCTAATTTCTTTGTTTATATCATCATCATTATGGTTATAAGTCTCCTCAGGTGCTTTACCTGTTACAGCATCAACTAGAGTCATTGAAGCATCATTGATAGCAGTATGGTGTAAACACAGTGATTCCTGTAGCACTTAAACATTGCCCTCCTGCCCTTTTGTGCTTCCTATTGTTGGTAACAGTTGTCTATTCCCCCTTCTTCATCAGTACCTTCTTCAACCTGTTCTCTGTCCCTTTTTCTTGAAAGGGCCTCTAAATTAATTTCTCCTTGGGAATTCCGGGAGTACAAAGTCTTGATTTTCTGTGTCATATCTATTTGGCTTCTTTTGAGTAGGGACAGTTTTGTACTCAATGTGTTAATTGCTATCAGAAGTTCTGTTATTGGTATTACATTTTTCACAAATATATTCCCAACTTCATACTTTTCAGATATTATTTTGTACATCAGGCAACTTGTATATTTAATGCATGTCTCACCCTCTAACATTTTTATGGTTTCCATGTAGGCTTGGAATGCTCACACAGGAAAAGTATGAACCGGGGATGGTGGGTGGAAGAACCAGGATACACAAGCACGGAGCCAGTGACAGTTCCCTGGATGTATACTAGTGTTTACTGAGATGTTAAGTGGCTCAAGCCCCAGTAGGTAGAAACTCGCTATATGTACTTATTAAAATAATTTGGGTCCCAACCTTTGGAATACTACTACAAGAAATACACCAGGTTTATAAAAAAGAAAATGATTTTACTTCCCACACTTTGTGTGGATTTTACTGATAGAACAGGTCTTTAATATTATATACCCAGAGAAGTAATAACAATTTATTGTGTTTTACATCAGCTGCCGTCCTATATCAAACAGTATACTCTTTTAATTAGTTTTGCCCCTCACCTTGTTTTGTTAGAGTTCTGGCCCCACAGCTCTGTCTGAACTGGCTGACATGGCAGACACACACTACTCTCTGCATGCGTCACTGCGCACTCGTCCCACCAGAGCTCACCCAGCTCGCTGATGGGCGATCATTATATACCCAGTGACCCAGAAGTCAAGTCTCTGGTGTCATGCTGTGTCTGGGATGGTTACTAGCACTTTAAAATACAAAAATGAATAAAAAAATGCTCCATTCCCCTAAGGAACAATTTGGCCACCTTAACCCAGCACACAGATCACAAATAAAAATAGGCTGGAAACCCGCCTCGCAGGTTTTGTAGTTATCTCAAGCACTACAACTTCCACCACTTCCTTGGTCACCCTATAGTGCAGTGACCTACCCACTCTGTGCTCAGTAATAATAATATACGTAAAAAACAATAAAATCCAAAGTTCAGGTGCTGATGGGCTGTCACACAGTACAACAACTGTCCCACAGCACAACACAGCATTTTCTGTCCATACTCATCTAAAAAGCACCATTATCCCACAAGTCTGCATACCCTGGAGTGCCTTATTGTAGTGATGAAAAGGTTACTCTGAGTTTTTCTTTTTAAGACCAGGTACCAGGATATCTGGTAGCCCAGAAGCAGAGATGTAGCCATCAGCAGTGCTCTCTGTCTCAGGAAAGGCGCCACTGTGCCAATCTTAAAGTGACCTCAGTGGAGGACCAAGAAGGAGGATGCATGCGTCCACCCTCCCTCCATTGGGGGTGTGCCATGGAACACAGTTTGCAGTGCTGGTGGGCAGGGTGGGTAGCTAGATGGGAATGTGCCCGTAGGGATAGCGAGTGACCACATTACACTGATGGCTTCTGACACAAGAGCAGTGGGGAAAACATAGAAACACAGACTTTGATGGCACATAAAGTCTGCTTGGCCCATCCAGTCTGCCCATTTTCCTACCTTTCAGATAAGCTGCAGATCCTAATTAACCAACAGTCTACTTCCTCCAACCCCCCCCACTAGAATTGCCTTATGTCTGTCCCATGCATACTTGAATCCCCCCACTGTTTTTGACCCACTACCTCCTCTGGAAGGCTGTTCCATGCATCCACCACCCTCTCTGTGAAAACATACTTCCTCACATTGCCCCTGAGCCACCATCCACCCTGTATCTTCAAATTGTGCCCCCTTGTTCTTGCGCATCTCAGTTTCCGAAAAATGCTACCGTCTTGGACTTTGGTGATCCCTTAAGGCACTTGAATGTTTCTATTATGTCCCCCCTCTCCCTCCTTTCCTCTAGGGTATAGATATTAAGCTTCTTCAGTCTCTCTTCATATGGCTTCTGGTGCAGACCCTGCACCATTTTAGTTGCTCTCCTCTGGACTGCCTCCATCCTGTCTATGTCCTTGCGGAGATGGGGTCTCCAGAACTGCACGCAGTACTCCAGATGGGGTCTCTCCAACTGTCTGTACAGAGGGATAACAACTTCCTGTTTTCTACTGGTAATGCCTCTCCTTATGCATCCCAGTATCCCCCCAGCCCTCCTTACTGCCTTCTCACATTACTTGCCTACCTTTAGGTCATGTTATATGACTATCTCCAGGTCCTGTTCCATTTTTGTTGTTGTTAGTACCCCCCCCCCATGTGTACTCTTCCCCTGGGTTTTTGTTTCCCACATGGATTACTTTGCACTTCTTTGCATTTTTTTTAAATATCTTCTTTATTTAGATTTTATAACTTATTTACATACAAAATCACCAGATCAGAGAGGTTAAATACATTTGCAAACATCTTATTACAGTCAGCTTGGGTATAGACACTAGACGCAAAGTTACAGCAGATATGTTTTCATCAAACAAAGCTTAAAGAAAAAAAAAAGGGGGGCAGGGGTCAATTTACAGTTCTCTTATCTCCGTAAGTCACGGTTTGATTTCAAATCTTCTTCTGTGGTAGCAACCAGTAAACCTTTTAGGGCTTTATGAGTCGCTAGGTCTGCTGGACACCGTGAAAACCCCCTCTATATAGTGCCAAGCAATACAGCTGGGAGTACTGTCTGGGACTAAGGCCTCCATTGTCTGAGGGTGCGCCCCCAAGTGACGGACTCCAGGGCCCAGTACAGATCTGTTCCTTATCTACTTAACACAAGCCCGCGGGGGGGACTCCAATCATCCTAGGTTACGCTTCTAGGGTGTGAAGGTGGGGTCTTTTAACATATAGTATATCTGCCACCTGATCCATCTGTTGGTAAATTTTTCCTTTTGGTCATTTACACTGTGTGTTATTTTTTCCATAACATAAATCTGCCTGGTAGTTTCCCACCAATCCTGAATTGTAGGGGCCTTTGGTGTTAACCATAACTTGGTGATAGTTTTCTTCGCTGCGGCAAGAAGTATCAGAAGCAAATATCTAATGCCTGGGCTGGAAAGGTGTTTAGGCAGCACGGAGAATAAAAACATCTCCATTGACAGGTGAAACTGGAGGTCTAACAACTCCCGAAGATGGGTCTGCAAGTGCCTGAAGTATGGTTGTAGAGTCGGACAGCTCCACATGATATGAGTGTGATTCGCTGTGTCTCGGCCGCAGTGGCGACAACAGCTAGATGAGTGATTGGGTATAAAATGGCTGGTTATCACGGGAGTTCTGAAATACCTGATTAGGCATTTCCATGCGAATTCCCACCAAGTATGCCAGCTCGAGAGTCTTGCTGTATATCTCCAGGCTCTCTGCCAGTCTTCCAGGGTTATCAGATAGCCAGACTCCCTGATCCACTGCTCCCTTACCCTTTCTATTTGGACGGTGCTATGCAAATTTAAGGCCCGATAGTACTGAGATATCAAGTGGCCTCGGTTAGGGGCCCTGTTAAGGATCATTTGTTTCTGTACCAGTAGTGGGTGTCTCTCTTGCTCCACACTTCACGAGGGTAAGCCATTCACATAGTGGCGGATCTGAGTATCGAAAGAAATCTCGATGTGGCAAATTATATTTCCTTTGGATTTCCATGTATGAGCGAATGACCCTTGGGAGGTAATCTGTGTAAGATACTTCAGCCGCTCCTTCCCAGTGCGAAAACCAATGTCTAGACTGTTTGGCCCGAAATCACCCAGACTAGGAATTGGGCATAGGAGAGGTAGAAAAGGCCCCAGTTGGTATGTTTTCCTAACACCCTGCCATCCCCGCAGTAATGCCGCTATCCATGGATTCAAGTGGTTATTTGCGGTTCCAGTCATTGTAGGATAATAAACAATTCGGTGAAAGGTGTAATCATCTGTCAGTGCTCGCTCTATATCCAGCCAGTGTGGAGAGTTTCCCTGGTTTTGTCTGGCCATCACGTACATCACACATATAGCCTGCTGGTAAAGCCTCAGGTCTGGAAGGCCCAAGCCTCCTCTGTCACGAGGTAGCGTAAGAATTTTCAGGCGGACCTGTGGCTTGCTACTGGCCCAGATAAATTTAGAGATGTATCGATTTATTTCTTTGTATGTCGTCAATGGTAAGTGAATCAGAATGTTTTGGAATAAATATAGGGCTCTTGGTAGGACAATCAACCTAACCAGGTCGATCCTCCGAGCCAGGCCTAAAGGGAGCGTCGTCCAGGCGGCCAGGTCATTCTTTACCTGGAGCTTAAAAGGGGAGTAGTTATATTTATAGTAGTCCCGGGGATTCTTAGGGATGGAGATACCCAGGTACCTTAGTTTGTCCAGGTTCCATCTACTCGGAACAACTTCTTGCACTCTGGACGATGGGGTGTAGTGGAAGGTAAGCAATTCGGTTTTGGTGAGGTTTAGTTTATACCCTGAGACCAGCCCAAAGTCTTCTAGGGTTTGTTTGATTAAAGGGAGGGATTGTTCAGGATTACGAAAGTAAAGGAGGATAGCATCCGCGTATAGAGCTATTTTGTATTTGACCCCACCTAACTCCACCCCCCCTCTATTCTCCTGTCCTCCCTTATCTTCTTAGCCAACGGTTCGATGAAGGCCGCAAACAGAAGCGGAGAGAAAGGGCACCCCTGTCTCGTTCCCCTGTGCAGAGGGAAATAGGCCAAATAATGTCCGTTTATTTTAACACAGGCATGCGGGGAAGTGTAGATATTTTTAAGGGCAGCGAGCAGGTGGGGGGGAAACCGAATTTATGTAGGGTCGCGTATAAAAATGGCCATGCCACCCTGTCAAATGCCTTTTTGGCATCTAGGCTGACAAGCAGGGTTGGAATTCCAGAGATTTGTATATGGTGGACTAGGTGAAGAGTCCGCCTTATACTATCGGAAGTGGTACGGGACCAAACAAAGCCAGTCTGATCTTTATGGATTAGCAGTGGGAGTATCTGGTCTACCCTATGTGTTAATATATTCATGAATAATTTATAGTCTTGATTAAGTACCGAAATGGGCCTATAGGAGGAGCAAAATTGTGGGTCCTTATTGGCTTTAGGGATTACAGAGATCGAGGCATATGGCCAAGATGGGGGGGGGTGTCTCCCCTCCATCACAGCATTAAAGACTCCCAGCAAGTTAGAGGAGATCTGTGGCCTGACTGCTTTATAAAATTCTGCTCCGTACCCATCAGGGCCAGGGGCTTTCAGAGATTTGGCATTTCCAATTGCTTGGCATAACTCACCCTCGGAAATCGGAAACCAGGGCTTCGCCTTGTTCCTCTGTGAGTCATGAGCAGGGCACCGACAGGAATTCGAGATGTGCTGCGAGGTGGCCGACCCTTCGGGGGTGTATAATGAGGTTTAATATGCAGCGAAGGCCTTCACAATGTCATGGGCCTTAGTGAGGCAATGACCACAACTAGGGTGATTTATTGATAGGATTGTGGCGGCCCTTTTTTGGTTTTGGATTTGGTAAGCTAACAACCGCGTTGCTCTCAGCCCCACCTCATAGAACTTCTGGCGCAAAAAGGTTAAAGCGATCTCTGTTTGCTGATATACAAGATAGTCCAGTTCATATCTGGTTTGCTGCAGCTGGGGGAGAATCGATGAGTCTCCCTGCTTGTGTGCCATCTGCAAGAAATGTATGGCATCCTCCAGTCTACAACTTTGAGCTTTGCGTTGTTTTTCTTGTTCCGCAGTGTATTTAATTATATGGCCTCTAAGCACAGCCTTAACTGTGTCCGAGTGAATTGAGGGATGGGAGTCTGCAATTGGGTTATCTGATTTTATATCTTGAATTTTTTCTGCAAGAAATTCCCCAAATTGTTTAGAGCATAGACAGTATGGGTTAAGCCGCCAGAGTGTTTTTTTGGGCTGAAGGTCAAAGTCCCATGAGGAAAACTGAGGGCGTGATCAGAGAGGATATATCCCTGATCTGCACCTCATGCAGCAAACCCAGTGCTCGACCTGTGTGTATATTTGGTCAATCCTGGAATAAGTACGGTGCACGAGGAATAGTAGGTGTAATTCCTGGATTGTGGATGTAATTTCCTCCACACATCACACCAACCCGCCTCTCCTATGAATTTCTTAAAATATCTTTGGGTTGCTGACATTTTGGGGGGCCTGAGATTAGGCGAGTCTAAATTAGGGTCAATGGTTAGATTGAAGTCCCCAGCCATCATAAGAACTCCCTTGGTCTTCTGTATAATCTTATCCAGTAGGGGTTTCATTTGTGGTTTTGAGGTACCTGGGGGCAAATATATATTTACCAAGGTTACCAGTTTGTTGTTTATTACACCCTGCACCAATATCATTCGGCCCTCTGGATCTGTCCATGTGTATTCCACCTTGAAGGGAAGGCCAGGGGAGACAACTATAACTACTCCCCTCCGTCTGCCCGCCCTGGCCGAGGAAAAGAAGGTCTGACCCCTGCTCAATTTAGCTAGTTTGGCATGTTCGGTATGGGTCATATGGGTCTCTTGTAAATACGTTATATCCGCCTTAAAGCGTCTAACAAAGGATAGAGTTCTAGAGCGCTTTATGGGTGATACCAACCCATTGACATTAAGGGACAGTAGTTTAACTTTTGGATGACTCATCGCGGCTTATAGATAAATGAGGACTGTCCCCGCTGATCCGCCCCCTAGGGGCCCCGGGTCCGACACCCTCAGACCACACCCTCGCTGAATGCCATGACTCAGATCTGTGATTGTGACATAACAACAATAACAACTAAACCTCAGATGGTTTTTACAAATGACAACATAAAACACATAACAAACAATCAATATTCCAAGCATTCTTAACTGACAACTAGTACTTCCACAGATCAGGGAACCTGATCCAGTGATAAGGAAACCCTTATCAAATGCCCAGAACCCTGGGCTTCAGCACTTTGTGCCTGGGAAAAGGGAAAGTGGAATAGGTGACTGGTATAGGTGCCACGTAACACCCTCGTGATCCCTCTCATAGCATGTTAAGAGAGAAGTGTTTTATATAGGGGAGAGAAATCCATCTCGGGGCTTATGGAGGAGATCGGCCTGAGATCCCCCTAATTTCACGTTGGGGGGGACTTGGCCCACCTTCTCATCTCAACCAGGAACAGGGGGTACTCCAGCCCCGCATACTAGTGCATGCAGGGGCAGAGGTGAACCAGGCCAGGATGAATATGTGTGGTTCCTCAGTTGTCTCACGGCCGCATCATAACGTGAAAAGCATAAAAATCATCCCCCGGGCCTTATAGGGCCTGCCAGGTGAGGACTGTCCAGGGAGGGTCTGCCGGGTCAACCGTATCCCTCACCCTCCATGTGTGTAATCGAGAAGGAGAGAGGTCGCCCGTCCGACCATGGGCTCCCCTCAGTGGTGGCCCGGCAACAAAGGGCCTCCCCCCACCCTCATGTCCCCTGACCCCACCGAGGACCCCAATCCAGACAGGGCAAGGGGGGGCTCCAATTTGGTACGAGGAGGGACCGCCACATAAGGTTTCAAATTCCAGGGTAGGCAACTCGGGACCCCCCCCTCGGCGCGCCCACCATCCAGGGTTGTCCTGATTATCACCACGGGGGGAGAGCCCCACCGACTAGCTCTAGTCGGGAGGGGGGGCCACTCCGTCCATCCCCAATGGGGGAGATGTGGGAGTAGAGGCGGTGTCCACTAATTGGCAGCGCGGTCCGACTTGTACCCTAGCCCAATCCACTGCCCACCCTCCTCCCCCCCGTCACAACATAAGGATCCTGTAGCAGATATTTATTGTCCTGTATATTCAGAGGTAGCTCTGAGTCCATAGGTACAATTCTGACCGTGTCCTTGTTCCAAGTATCCCTCAGTTCTCTTGAATTCACTCCCCCCTCACTCCGCTGCACCCCCAAGTTGCTGGGACATTTTGCTTTTTGGATCCTCAGATGTGGCCATCGTGGTCTGAAAAGTTCCCTCTGAAATTCGGGGGAAGGGATCAATATTGTAGCGGTCCATCTTGGCAGAGTAACTTCCCCAACTCCCGCTCATACTCCCCCTGTCCCAAAGGCCTCAGGATTGGAGCATAGCCGTTTCTTCCCATTTCTACCCTTCTACTCTTAATTAGACCCTGTGTCAGGAGGGGACCACTAACCTCCTCATCCCCTCCCCCCCCTCTGCGTACTTGTTTAGGGCTGCAGTCCTTCCATTCACAGAGGGGCCCCTCAGATCGGCGTGGCCTCAATGACCAGGCAGCTCCCCTCCCATCCCTTCCATGGTCAATCTCCATCTCGCCCCCGTGCAGTCCTACACAGTAACATTATCTTTATTGCCGCTTTGCCATTACAGTTCTCCCCCCGGGGACCTGTACTCAAAAGTAAAAATACTTGCGGGTAGTTCAGGTGGTCGCTTCGGTCCTCTGCTGTCACTGGTTCTCTGTGGCCTGTTGGGATGCTTGTAAGGTGCCTCCGATCTTCTGGAGGGCCTCCAAGCCCTGCCTGCACCACGAGCTCTTTTGTCCACTGCTCCACACCTTTTGGGCTAGTTTTGAGGCGACCGTGGGCTCCCTGCTGGTGGTACTCTGAGATGCTTCCAGGTTCCTGTTGTGGAGTTCCGTTGTCAGCTCCTCGGCTGTCTCGTACATGTGGGTACCATCTGGGAAAAGGACCACTATCTTAGAAGGGTATGGGGTACGGAATTTGATTCCCGCCTGCCTCAGGACCCTCATCGCAGGAGCGTAGGCCCGTCTTCGCACCATTGTTTCCGGGGAGTAATCACTGTCGAAAAACAAGCGTTGCTCATCTAAGAATACTTTCCCCATCTTCCAGGCAGTGTGTAAAACGGCTTCCTTTTCCTGGTATCTGAGGAAACGGATTAGGATGGTTGAGGCGGGGAGCCGAAGCTTGGGCCCAGGGTGCGATCGCCCTCTCGAGCTCTAAAGAAATAGAATCTGGCAAGTGAAGCAGTTCCCTTAGTAGCTTCTGTATATATTGGATCGTTTCCGAGCCTTCAGTGCCCTCCGGGATTCCCGACAGCCTTAAATTATTCCTCCTACTTCGACATTCGGCATCCTCCACCCGGGCCTGCAGGGCCCTCAGCTCTCCATGAATCTGCACCACAGCATGCTCCATGTCCAGCATCCTGTCCTCCGCTGCCACGATGCGGGCCTCCCCGCTCTCCTGACGCTTTTCCAGTTTATCTATATCTGTGCGCAGCGCCGTAGCTGTGGATTTCATTTCTTTACGAAAATCTCTGAGTTCGGCAAGCATCTGGGCCATTTGTTTCTGCAATATGAGGTGGGGGGCCTGATCTGATCACGCTTTACTCCGGCTAGAGGAACTCGAGGCCCGGGAACCCTCACTGCCAGACCCCTCATCGGCGGATTTCTCCTCTTCATGCTGTGCCAGCACTGAGAATCTTGCTTCCTCTCGCTTCCTGGGCATTCTTGGATCTCTCCGAGCACTGAATCAAAAGGATGGCTGTAGATTTGCAGACTTAGGAGGGCGAATAACGGAATCACTCGGGAGAGCCACTAGGACTAGGCAGCCATAGTATCCATGACGTCACCGGAAGTCCGCACTTCTTTGCATTGAATTTAGGCTGCCATACTTTTGACCATTCCTCCAACCGTGCCAAGCCCCATCTTATCCTTTCCACACCCCCTTGTGTATTAACCCTGTTGCAGATCTTTGTGTTATATGCAAAGAGGCATACTTTTCCTTCCAGCCCCTATGCAATGTCACCTATAAAGACATTAAAGAGGACTGGTCCCAGTACTGAACCTGCAGTACTCCACTAGTAACACCCTTTCCTCAGAGTGGACTCTGTTTACTATTACCTTCTGCGTCCTGTTGTCCAGACAATTTTTTACGCAGGCTACCACCCTGGGACCCACTCCCAGGCTGGCTAACTTATTTATTACTCTTTTGTGCGGGACTGTGTCAAATGCCTTGCTAAAGTCTAGGTAGGCCACATCCACAGCTCCTCCCTGGTCTACTACTTTGGTAACCCAGGCAAAGAAATCTATTAGATTTATCTGACATGACCTTCCCGCTGCAAATCCATGCTGCCTTGAGTCCTGTGCCCCACTGATCTCTAGGTACTCAACAATTCTTTCTCTCAGAAGTGATTCCATAATTTTCCCTACCACTGAGGTCAAACTAACATGTCTGTAGTTTCCTGCCTCTGCCTTGCTCCCACTTTTCTGAAGGGGAATAACATCCACCTTCCTACAGTCCTCAGGTACCACACCATCCTCTTATGATTTGTTAAAAAGGGTAGTCAGTAGCGTCACTAGTTCTTCCCTTATTTCTTTTAGAATTATGGGGTGAATCCCATCAGGCCCCATTGCTCTGTCCACCTTAATTTTTAGGAGTTGTTTCAGGACCCTTTCTTCTGTGAATGGACTGGTATTGACCCTCCTATCCAGAGTGCTTCTATTGCTTGGTTTAAGTGCCTCCCCCTCCTCTTCTTTTGTGAATACTGAGCAAAAGTATTCATTCAGGATCTCTGGCTTTTCACTGTCACCCTCTACCCACCTCCCCTCCCATTTAGTAAGCCTCCCTATCCCTCCTTTGGTCTTTTTTTTTTGCTCCCTAATATACCTATAATAGGTTTTATCCCCCTTCTTAACCAAGTTGGCTATCTCTTACTCTGTTTGGGCCTTTGCTATTCTGACTGCCTTCCCTGCTTTCTTCTGCTTTAACTGATACAGTTCCCTGTCCTGCTACTTCTGTGATTCCTTATACTTCCTGAATGCTATTTTTTTCTCCCCTAACCTTCCCCGCCACCTCTTTTGAGAACCATGCTGTTTTTTTTCTTCGTTTTGTTTTGTTTATTTGTTTCACACAAAGACTTGCTGCCTCTGTGATGGCAGTTTAGATTTTTCCCCATTGTTCCTCCACCCCTCCTTCCTGCTTGTTTGCTAGTGCATTCCTTATGCACGCTCCCATTTTGCCAAAGTCAGCCTTCCTAAAGTCCATTACCCTTGCTTTTGTATGGCTTGACTCTACGGCTGTGTTTATCATGAACCACACTGTTTGATGGTCACTTGTTGCCAGATGTCTACCCACTTCTAAATCTGTCAGGGGGGGAAAGAGTGGAGACAGGATGATGGCCACTGCCCACTACCCGGGCCCTACCCCCACAACTTGATACAATCTCTCCCCGAATGCTTTTTAGGGAAACCCTGCTTTGGGGGACAGTGAGTGTGTGTGTGTGTGTGTGTATATATATATATATATATATATATATATATATATATATATACGTAAGGAAGCGCTGAGGTGCATGGATCTCGGTCGATAACATGTCCACCCTGATGGTGCAGAAACAAACTGATAAAGAAAGAAGACATCTGTAGTATCATGAATCTAACTATTTCCTTCCATGACTTGTACATTTCTCTGCAGTGATTCGGTGCCATGTGTTGCCACCTGTGCTGCATGCATCGTACCAGTGCACAGACAGTGTGCGAGTGGACTCCCGATGTGACTATACCTGTCTACCTGGATACACGATCGAGGGGGACCGCAGCCGGGTTTGCCTGGAGGACGGAAAGTGGAGTGGAAAAGAACCTGTCTGTGTAGGTAAATTACATTCAAAAAACATCTCTCTGCTAAAGGATTCTCTAAAGATAAAGGAGAGGCTGTAGGAGTTCAGCTTTTCAAATGTTTAAAGTATTGGATAAGGCCAATCAGGAGAAACCTTTCAGCTTGTACAAGGTAGCAGAACTAGAGGGCATACATTACGTTTAAAGGACACCTAAAAAGGGTTTCCTTGGAAAATCAAGCCTGCAAAAATCCAAAGACATAGGGCTGTAGTCTAAGCCCTCATCTGCCATATGCTGTGCTTCATTTTGTGTATAAAATAGTTTTAACACTGTTTCATCATGTTTAAAAAATGTAAACAAATTGGCAACTCTTTCAAAATGCCTGCTCTGGCAGCAGCCTAAGATGGCAGTGACGTGCTTGCCTGATGAAACATAGAAACATAGAATCTGATGGCAGATAAGGACTGCTTGGCCCACCTAGTCTGCCCATTTTCCCTGCCTGTTTCATATACCACAGATCGTAAGTGATCTGTAGGTTACCCCCGCTTTCCTGTTGCTAGGGTTCCCTTATGTCTATCCCATGCATTTTTTAATTCCGCTCCTGTTTTTGCTGCCACAACCTCTGCAGGTAAGCTATTCCATGCATCCACCACCCTTTCCATGAAAAAATACTTCCTCACATTACCCGAGTCTACCCCTCTCTATTCTCATATCATGGCCCCTTATTCTTGAACATCTTTTCTGAAAGATGCTAGACTCTTACACCTTATTTATACCCTTGAGGTATTTGAAAGTCTCTATCATATCCCCCTCTCTTCCAGCTCTTCCAGGAAGTACATATTGAGGTCCTCTAGTCTCTCCTCATATGACTTTTGGTGCAGCCCCTGCACCATTTTTCTTGCCTTTCTCTGAAACGCTTCTACTCTGTCAATGTCCTTCCAGAGATGTGGCCTCCAGAACTGGACACAGTACTTGAGACGAGGTCTCACCAGTGTTATGTACAGTGGCATCACCACCTCCTTCCTGCTGCTGGAGATACATCTCCTTATGCACCCCAGCATTCCACTGGCTCTCCTCACAGCCATTCCACTGTTTGGTAACCTTTAGGTCATCAGATATGATTACTCCCAGGTTTCTTTCCTGTTTGGTGGCCATCAGTACCTCCTCCCCGAATATGTACTCCTCCCTTACATTTCTATGCCCCAAGTGCATGATCTTGCACTTTTTTTTTCATTGAATCTTAGCTGTCACACCCTTGACTACTCCTCGAACTTGCTTAGGTCCCTTCTCATTTTCTCCACCCCCCCCCCCAGAGTGTCTACCTTGTTGCAGATCTTCGCACTGTCTGCAAAGAGACATAAATTCCCTTCTAATGGTTCTGCAATGTTGCTTATGAAGATGTTAAAGAGGACTGGTCCCAGCATCAATCCCTGTGGGACCCCCGCTGGTCATCCCCCTCTCTTTGGATTGGGCATTATTCACCACCACCCTCTGTGTCCATCACTTAGCCAATTTTTGACCCAGTTTACCATCCTGGGACCCACCCTCAGGCTACCCAGCCTGTTTGCAAGCCTTCTATGTGGAATGGTGTCGAAGGCCTTGCTGAAATTCAGGTAGACCACGTCCACCGCCCCTCCCTAATCAACTTCCCTAGTCACCCAGTCAAAGAAGTCTATTAGATTAGTTTGCCAAGACCTTCCCACTGTGAATCCATGCTGCCTTGGATCCTGTGATCTGCTGGATTCAAGATATATCACCAACCTTTCTATTAGTAGCAATTCCAATAGTTTCCCCACCACCGAGGTCAGGCTGACTGGCCTGTAATTGCCTGCCTCCTCCCTGATCCCACTTTTGTGGAGAGGGACTGCATTCTCACTCCTCCAGTCCTTTGGTACCACACCTGTTTCCAGCAATCTCTTGAACATGCATCCACCACCCTTGATCATACATGTACAGTGAAGGATTTTACCCATATATGAAATCTAAGGGTGTTAAAAAACTATATTTAATATACACATCCCATTACCACCCCAGAGTGCTATCACTCTGATGACATCATCATCATGCAAGCACATCACGGCCATCTTAGTCTGCTACCAGAGTGGGTATTTTGAAAGAGTTGTCAGTCTGTTTACATTTTTTAAACATGACGAAATGGTGTTAAAGCTATTTTGAGCACAAAACAAAGCACAACATATGGTACGTAAGGGCTTAGACTATAGCCCTATGTTTTCAGATTTTGCAGTCTTGATTCCTAAATTAGCCTGTTTATTTGTCCTTTAAGGGGAGGACAGAGGTAGAGGTAATGTGAGGAAGCATTTCTTCCCTCAATGAGTTAAGCTCCCAAAGGAAGCAGCGAAAGTGGAGTGTTGAGTCATAAAGATACTCTTGGGTGTTTCATATTCACACTTTCTGATACATCCCAAAATGTTTTCAAGGCTGTTTACTAGCACAAGTCCATTCATATATGTATGAAACTTGTGTTACATTAATAATTTACCTTATGTTATGTCCAGCTATGGATCTAAACAGGATGATAGTGAGCAAATCAATGCCCACTTACTGTACATGTTGGCATCTTTCAAGATGCTTTGTGTACAGATCTGTCTCTCTGTCTGCCTGGGGTTACTGTTTCTTTCATATTAAAGTCTTTGTTTGTTTGTGTGTACGCTGTATACATTTATGGGTCTGGATGGAGGGCATCTTATGGATATGAGTGTCGTCTCAAGCGTTCTTAGAATGAAAGGACTTCAAACCAAAGGTGAGCAGTTCTGTTATCTTAAGGAGGCAAGAGCTGACACTCTTAGATCCATAAGGAGAACGCCAACTGGGCCCATAAAATTATTATAGACTGTGTAACTTTTTTCTTTTAAAATTACTTTTTTTCCTCCAAACGTTGACAGTGTGAGTAGTTGGCAAAAAAGTCCATTACAGTGGCTCTGTGTGTGAGACATTCTTACTGAAACAAGAGTATCTCATGCGCAACTGAAGGAAGAGCTGTGATTGGTCAAGAGCATCACATGACACTCCAGTGATCTGTAATACAGGAAATAAGTGTGAAGAAGCCTACACTTATTCTAGTCCCCTGAGTGTTAGCTATGCGGTGTGGACCTCAGCTACCATGGTGACTGAGGACACTGAAGGTTATTATTGTCTCCTCCTTAACTCCCAGTGGGCGTCATTGGGTGCCAAAGGACCACAGGCCTGATATACCAAACAGGCAGTGAGTGTTGAGGAACTGGAAATCCATCCTTCATCAAGCAGAGGTATTGAGTAGGGTTGCTCAGAATCCACCAAACAGAACTGGATTTGTTGGATTCCAGTCCGATGTAGGAGTTTTGGAATTACAGTCCAAAAAGCCTAATTCCTAAACTGATTCCTAAAACCTATTTGTACATAAGTATTTAGGATTTCAAATCTGAATCTGGCTCCAATTGTGAGGTCCTTTTAGGATCTGAATCAGAATCAAATAAGGATTCAGACATACTAAAATTCCTAAATCTGAAAATCAGATTGGAATCGGTCAATTTCAAGCATCCCTAATATACAGGAAGAAGAACAGGTTTTAAGTAGCAGAAACATCACAAAAGAAAAAGTGACTTTGAAAGAAGTGTAACTACCATCAATTATGGTGCCTGGCTAAGTTCAGATAGTCCCTAAGTTGTAAGTGAATATTGTTTTTGTCTATGCACTTTGGCTATGTACAGATAGTCCCTAAATTGTGCGTGAATATTTTTTTTGTCTATGTACTTACAGATTTGGAACCTCCTAAGATAAAGTGTCCTCAGTCACGAGAGAAGGTGGCAGAGCCCGAGAAACTGACAGCCCGCATTTTCTGGGATAAGCCCACTGTGAGGGACTCTGCAGATGGAATAGTTCGAAAGTTAGTCAATAACACCTTTTTGGTTCACGCTATGGTGATCTGTTTTTAACAGTAATCTGAACATATATTTATGTATCTATGTATGTATGTATCTATCTAGCTAACTATTTATCTATCTACACAGTCTATCTATCTAGCTATCTATGTACCTATCTATCTACAGTCTATCTTTCTTTCTTTCTTTCTTTCTTTCTATCTATCTTTTTGTTACAAAGATGCAGGGCACACTAAAGGTCACAAAAATGTAATTTTTTTTTTTAATTGAACACCATGTGCTATTTAAAAATGATTAAACATGAAATAGCATATGCAGCGTGTGAAAATAAACAAAATACACTGTAAAAACTGGCTGGCAAAGCTCTCAGCTCAGCCATGGAATTTGCAAATTTCTTCACAAATGTGAATACCACAGATTTGTGCCAACTGTGCCAGTGAATTAAAAATTCACAACATCTCTGTGTAAGCAGCAGATAGTCAATTTTAATGCTATACTTACAGAGTCAAAATGGGGGAAGTGATTGTTTATTTACAGTGAGGTCTGAGAAGTATAAAGTGATCACTTGCGATAACTCCAGTCTTTACAATACACATCGCAATGAGCTATCCCAGCGATATAAAAAACAATTATTATACTGGTACTATTCTAGTGGGATGGGAAGAAATGTCATTTCCTACTGATGGGGACTAATAAACACAGAGTGATAACACGCAAAAGATCTAGGGCCAGATTTTCAATGGCCTTAGATTGACGTAAGGTGCTGCGTCAAATGGGTCTGGCCTTAAAGGGCTCACCTTAAGCCAAGTAAAGACAGAAGGCAGCCTCGTCGCCAGCAGGCTCGTGCACTAAAGATGTGCTAGCACCATTCTTGCTCACGAAAGTGGCTACGGCATGGCGCTGGGGGCTTGCAACAGATCCAGACTGCGCAGCCAGCGGAACGGATTTTGAATAATCCCCCCCGGAACCAAGTGCCAAGTACCCTTAGACCAGCGAGAGGCTGGTCTAAGGGGACTTAGACGGCTCCCAGGGGGTCATCCTGTACATGCCACCATGCGGCCCACCCCAAACCATCCATGGTGGTTGATCCCTGGTGGTCCGGTGGTCCCCCCACACTCCCGCCACGGTCTCTGATACCCATGTCTGTGCGTCCTGCCATCCCCCCATGGTGCCCATCACAGCACACACAACCCCTCCCGTACCCCGATCCAGCGACCGGCACTGCCCTCCACATGCCACCACAGCCAGACGCCAAATGAGCTGTCAGTGGGTGTACTGTATACAGTACGTGCACGGACTGCCCATTCGGTGGCCGGCCTGGGTGGTGTGTGGAGGGCAGTGCCAGTCACCGGATCGGGGTACAGGAGGGGGGTGGGAGTGCTGCGATGGGTACCACCGGGGGGCCTTAGCCTATCAGGGTCCTGAATAGTGATGTGGCGCCGGTACCCATGGTGCAGTGGTGTTGGAAGGGCAGTGCCCAGTTGCCAGCCTGTCTGTGAGTGCTGTGGACTCCCTGCAGCCGTTGTGGCATTTCTGGGTGGGTGCGCCATTCATCCAGCGCAGCACCCCCTTTGCCTCACACCACAGAACTTAGGCACCAGGACTGTGTGCAATCGAAATTCAGGTGCAGGGTCCCAGGCACATCGCACTCGGCGCAAGCTGCCAATGTCGGGGCTTTGAAATTCCAGCCCCTAATATTTATCTTATTTTATAACAATTCACTATTCACTACTAATTCACTTCACTGTTAATGAAAATCTAAGACAAGTACAAGATGTAATAGTTTCATATACAGCACTAAACAAATATTATGTAAATGGACAGAAGTCTAATACTTCCTTTAGTCCCTTTGGTACCAATGTATTAGGATAGTTTCTATGTGTTAATCATATTTTCCTCTATCTCCCAAATATTTCTACATGCTGCTAATCCTCAAACCTGGGTCACCAGTGTTTCTACTTTCTTAAATGCTCCTATCCAGTTTCTGCTTTATGAATGGTTATTTGACCATCTAAGGCTAGCAATTTGGTCAAGGATATAGGTGCTTTCCGTGTTTTCTAGGAAATTAAAAAAGGGTACCCAGTATGATTTTATTGTCACTTCCTTAAATGTAATGCTACCTGTCAACCATTCCAGTAGCAGAATTTGTTTGCAATTGGTTATCCAACTTTCCAATTATGTTTTTATGTTTCATTATCAGGTGTGTTGTACTTTGTACTGTAATGCATTGTGTTTTATGTTTTTAGTTTAGTTTATGATTTCTCGTCTCCCCCGTGTCTTCCCTCAGTTCACCAGTGTATGTATGTATTATGTTACAAGCCTTACCTCTTGCATTGTTCACTTTGTTTCCCTGATCCATTGTCATGATTGTATGTATTTGATTTGAACTCTCTCAGGTTGTCCCTGAAAATAGGCATATTTAATGTCTAGTGCACCCACCCAGTTATCAAAAATAAATAAATAAATAAATAAATTGAGGGTGGAAGCCACCAGCAACCACTTTTGCATGGTGTTTATAGGCGCTGCTGCTACCAATATGTTATATAGGGATCTTTTTTCCCTTAGAGGAAATTCCTGCTGATCGTAGACCCCAGATTAGGTATTTTATATTATTTGGTGGTGGTATGGAGAAAATACTACCTACCGCTTCTGCAATTTTACCCCAATATTCCTTCAGGGTCAGGCAAAACATATGCTTGTGATGCACTTATTAGAATTCCTCCAGTAGAGTACTGAGTTGCATGGGGCAAAGTGAGCAGTAATGACCAGAGTTTTTAAGTACCTCATCAAAAGTTTCCACTATGTTCTCACTAATTATTACATGTTTTAACTATCCCTACGCCACAGCCTTCCCATTCTTTCTGTGACATGGTTATATCCCTGCCTCCTTCTCGCATCTTTGTTGACACAATTTTTGCCTGTCTGTCAGGTTGCGAGAAATTGGGACATAAGGTGGATACCAAGTGCATAGCTTTTTCACCTTGTACAGCTCCTCCTACAGTAGCCCTTGGGGGCATGATTTCTTGCTTCATTTGTGATTTTCGTAGTTCCTTATTCATGTAGCTTCTTATCTGCAGACATCTGTAAGAATAGCTCTATGGAATTAGAAATTTGTCTTGTAGTTGTCAGAATGATTTTACTGTTACAGTTACCTCTAGTTGTTCTAAGGTTTTCAACCCTAGTCTTTCTAGATTTATTAGGTTTTTTATTGGAAAAAAGTAGGCCGTGGCCCATCTAGATTTTCCCCAACACAATGTGGGCAATTTTAAGACAATGGCATCTTGTTTAGCAAATTGTCAGTACCCCTTTTAAAAGCATTAGCACTAACAGAATCTGCTAATGATTGTGGTAATTTATTCTATAGACTAGGGGCCCTAACTGAAAAAATATTTTGTTTAAGATTAGTATGTGCATGAGGAACAGAAACTTGTTTGTTATGGCATCTAGGCAATGATTTGTCTCTCAGTAAAATAAAGTCCACACTTATTCATAAGATCAGAATTCTTCATTAATTTATAGACTAAGATTTTGATCCCCCCAGTTCTTCTGTTTTGCAAAGAGTGCAGACCAGTAATCTATAATCTATCATGATAGGATCTGCCAGCTAGTCTTGGTACCATTTTAGTTGCTCGTTGTTGGAGCTTCTCGAGTCGACTTATGTCACCCATAAGGTGAGGGCTCCAAAATGGGGACCCATAATCAAGTAGAAGTCTGACACATACTCTATAAAGAGGTATCAGGCATTGCTCTGTTTTTGTAATGAAAGAGCGCGAACTTGTTTAAGTAACCCATTTGTTGAGTTTGCTATTTTTAAACAGTGGTCAGTAAAAGTTAGTCTGGAATTTACCAAAATACCCAAGTCTCGTTCCTTGTTTGTAGATTTAATCAAACAACAATTTATATAATAATTGTATTTTTGGATTTTGAGTTCCATAATGCAGAACCATACATTTGTCAGAGTTGAATTCCATTCTGTTTTCAAATGCCCATTTTTCAATATTTAGTAGATCTAATTTAAGTGAATCGGAGTCATGAGTATTGTCCACCACACCCCCAAGTTTAGAATCGTCTGCAAAATTAGAAAGCCAATTTTTTGTACTTATTTACATGTCACTAATATAAATCTTGAACAGAATGGGACCAGGTACCGAACCCTGGGGAACCCCACTAGTGACAGCACCAAGATTGGAAAAGCAATTATTTATGGTGACCTTCTGTGTTCTATTTGTCAACCATGCACTAATCCATTTTACTAGACTATAAGAGAAGCTGAATGTTTCCATTTTTTAATAAGGCTGCTGTGGGGAACTCTGTCAAAGGCTTTACTGTAATCCAGTAGGATGCCATCCATCTGTTGTCTACTTTCTAGGCCCATACTGATGTTATTATAAAAAGATAGCAGATTTGTTGCACAGGAATGACCAACTCTAAACCCATGCCGAGTGATGTCATCTATATTTAATTCCCTCATTTCTTTCACTATGTATGATTTTATTATCTTTTCCATTGTTTTGCAAATAAGTGATGCGAGACTTATGGGTCGAAAATTCTGAACAGATGATCTACTACCCTTTTTAAGAATTACAGTTATGGATGCAGTTAGCCAGTCACCTGGTATTTCGGCTGACTGTAAGGATCTATTAAATAGTATTTTTAACAGTACTGAAATTACTTCAGCAGTTTCAATAAGAAACATGGTGCTGATTTGGTCGAGTCCTGGGCTAGTAGTTTTCTTTAAGGTTTTAAGAAGGAGGAGATGTCAGACACAGTAATATTATAACTATTGTTGAATTTATGACATTTGTTGGGATCCATCTTTTAAGGGTGGGGTCAATTCTACCAGGGACAAAACCTGCTGCTGACCTTATATTTGGGAATTCAGATATCCCCTTATTTTCATTTCATTTTTTTCTTTTTAACCACGAGGTGAACTGGGCACAACCCTTTTTCAGTCATGCCTGACACTGAACCACAAACAAACAGAACCAACCATATAAAAATATGTTTACGTACAATACAATAAATTCACATACAGTTACACAGTCTCATTCTTCAAGGATAAAAATAACCCTTTCCTAAAATATGTTAAACTAAGTGCTCCCTTTGTCAGATGGGTATATTCAGTCAGGTTCTTCCCTTCCTTCAAGGCTTCTACCCATCTTGCCAGTGTGACTTTGCTCCAAGGGTTCTGTATTAAGTCTATATCACTACATGTAATATTGCTTAAGGCTTGCCCTGCTACTCGTCCTTCATTTTTCAAGGCTACCCAGGGTGGGACTTGTTCTATTCAGGACCATCATCACATATTGGATTTGACACGCCTGGAAATAAGCAGGTAGATTCAGTACTCCAAACCCTCCTTTCTCTTCGCTTAGTAACAGTGATATCCATGGTATTGAGAGTTTTTCCCCTCTCCATGTGAGCCTAGATCATGTGCTACATATTCTCTTCCACATGCCCTTATAGTTGGGAAAGTTGAGAATATGAATCAAAATTTGAGAAGAATATTCATTCTTAACACCTCTGTTCATCATGTAATGCTTAAGGGGAGCTCTTCCCACCGCTTTAAGCCCCTATCCATTGCCTGCAATAATGTCAGGTAGTTTATGTCATACAGTGTTTTCGTGCCTCTGCTTATCTGTATTCATAAATATCTAAAATTATCTTTGATCCATTTATGCAGGCACATTTTTTCCCATTCTGTCAATACCCTACCACTTATAAGTACTGCCTCCGATTTATGTTTATTGACTTTAAATCCAGAAGCTTGGCCATAATCATCAAGAATGTTTTATAGTGGTGGCAAGTTATTGACTGGGTCATAAAAGAGTAGGAGGGTGTCATCAGCATAAAGAGCTATACACTCCTCTTCTCCTTGAATTCTCTCCCTTGTAGATTTTGGGTTGTCCTTATGACCGCTGCAATTGGTTCTGCACTTAGTGTAAACAATAGGGTGGACAGTGATCATCCCTGCCTCGTGCCTCTTTCAATGGGATATACAGCTGATAGAACCCCATTTAATTTACTGTAGTTATGGGGCTATAATACAGAGCCCAGACTCTGTGTAAAAATATTACTTCTACCCCAAAAGTTTCTAGAGTGTTCATTAGGAATGCTCAGTCTAAGCGATCAAACACTTTTTCTGCATCCACCACTAAAATCATACTAGCCTCTTCCGTCCTAGCCTGCACAGATATGTCGTTTAACAACTTTCTGCCGTTGTCATGCAGATGTCTCTGTGATATCAAGACCATTTTTATTCTTGATGCATTAGTATCCCCACCACTTTTTGAAGCCTATTGCCCAGCACTTTGACTTACATTTTTGCATCTTGATTTAGTAATGAGATTGGGCTATACCAGCTACGACTTAATGGATTATTAACCTAGTTTTAAAAGCACTGTAATATTTGTTTCTTGTCAAGTGTTCGGGACATCTACACTTTCTTGGGTGACATTAAAAACTTCTATAACTATTTGCAGTAGCTCTGGGGAGAAAGCTTTATAAAATTCAAAGCAAGCCTTGGAGTTTAATGTCCTGTGAGGTCTATTATAACTTTATATATTTCCTCTACTGAGCTACCCCTCCCCCCAGCATTTCCTGCGTTCTTGTGTTTGGGCAGTTGGACTTTAGACAGGAAGTGTTGTATTTTCCCACTGTTAACTGGAGTTTGTTCTTTTTTGTAATGGTTGCTATAGGAGGTTTTATGTTCTGCCGCTATCTGTCTTGGGGTGAAGCAAAGTTCGTCCAATGTGTCTTTTAAGTTTTTGAATATGCCTTTCTGCTTTCTGTTTTATGAACCAGAATGCTAATCATCTACTGACCCAATTGCCAAATTCATAGTATTTCTGGTTTATGAATTTTACATGGGTCTCTACTTTGGATTAATGCATTTAGCTAATTTTTCATCTCCCTGATACTATTCAGTGTTTCTGGGAATCCTTTCTTATTATGGGCTCTTTCAAGTTGTTCTAGTTTTTCTGTCAACTTTTGTTGACATTCTATTCTCTGTTTTTTTAAGAGGCATAATAAATAATGTGACCTCTAATGACTGCTTTCTGCCTGTCCCATCTATATTTGACTTCCATGTCTTGCTCCCTGATGTGTCCTTTTATTTCCTTTGTGATTTTATTTTGAAAAACTGTGTAATTTAGTGAGCTGCTGTTGAATCTCCAGGTGGTGTCCCCTCCCCCACCTCTAACATTAATTTAATTGGTGCATGGTCCAAAAAAGTTGTGGGTAGGATATCATTTTTCTAAACATTTGGTAGTTGAGGTTTGGCAATGTAAAACCTATCTATTCTGGAATAACTTTTGTTTGGTGGGGAATAAAATGCATAATTCCTCCCCTTGGGGTTAAGTTCCCTCCAAGCATCCGCCAGTCCCATTTTCTCACATAGCCCCTTCAGGATTCTCCCCTCTGCTTTATTTGTGTGCTTGGAGCCTGATGATCTGTCCATCCCCACATCTTCCACCACGTTCCCATCCCCTCCTAGAATCAGGATACCTGGGGTAAAGATGTTAATTTGTGAGAGAGTTGTCTGTAGAACTCCAGGATCACTGGTATCGAGCCATAAATATTTACAATGTGTAGCACTTGCTTGCAATGTAATATAAACCAGTGTACTCTTTTTGTCATGCTGTGGGTTATACTATGGTAGTATTCAGGAGCAAAAGGCAGTTGCCCATCAGAAGCTCCCATCACATAACCCTTAGCGCCTGGCTACATCAGTACGTACATCAGTTGGAGGCAGTATAGCGCAGTGGTTTAAGGCTCTGAGCTGCAAATCTGGAGACCTGGGTTTGAATCCTACAGCCCCCACTTGCATATACTGTGTGACCATGAGCAAGTCACTTAACTTCCCTGTGCTCCCAGGTTGCACCTGTGAAAAAGCTTTCAGCTTAGTGTGTCTCACCTGGTTAAACAATTGGGGGATAACCCATCTATCTAATTTGTTTTTAAAAGTAGATATATTACAGGGTTTTAAATAATTGATTAGCAGTTTTTTCTTGGGACAATGCTAACTGTACATAAAGTATTTATATAGATTTTCTAGAAGTGTTATGTTTGTTAAACACAGTGAGGCACTTGCTATGCATTTTCACAATGTTTTAGCACTTTTATGAGCAAAACGCTAATCAATTTTTGGAGTTAAATAAATCCCTGTATTATTGCAAGATATCCAATGGCAGAGCATTCCAGGGATGAACTATTCTGTGTGAAAAAAATATACTTTCTTTTGTTCCTATTTTGTTTTAGACATCTCAGTTGCAAAGGATAACCTCATTAAATAAATATGGGTCATTCACAATGTCCCACATGAAAAGTAGATCACAATGGAATTGTCTTTTCTCTAATGACATCAAATTTAAACTGCTTCATCTCTCATTATACCTTAGAGCTTGCATTCCCTTCACTAACTTTGTGTACTTTCTTTGTACTGCCTCAATTTGGATAATTTCATTTTTTAAATATGGGCACTAAAATTGAGAGCCATAGTCTAAATTTAGTAAAACATAAGATCTAAATAGAGTAATAAGACACTCAGAGTTCATGAACTAATGTTATTATGGATTGACCAAATAATTTTATTAGCCTTATATAGACTTTGACTGCAGATAAGGACTGCTAGGCCCATCTAGTCTGCCCATTTCCCTACCTACAGGATAGGCCGCAGATCCTATTTAACCAACAGCCTATATCTTCCTGCCCCCCACAAGAATTGCCTTATGTCTGTCCCATGCATTCTTGAATTCTCCCACAGTTTTAGACTCCACAACTTCCTCAGAAGGCTGTTCCATGCATCCACTACCCTCTCTGTGAAATAATACTTCCTCACATTGCCCTGAGACGCCCTCCTTCTATCTTTAAATTGTGTCCCTTGTTCTTGCAAGTCTCTTTTTCTGAAAGATGCTACCCTCTTGGACTTTGTTGATTCCCTTGAGGTACATGAAAGTTTCTATCATGTCCCCCTCTCCTTCTTTCCTCAAGGGTATACATAAGCTCTTTAGTCTCTCCTCATAAGGCTTCTCTTGCAGACCCAGCACCATTTTAGTTGCCCCTCTGACTGCCTCTATCCTGTCTATGTCCTTGTGGAGATGGGGTCTCCAGAACTGGACACAGTATTCAGATGGGGTCTCACCAACTGTCTGTACAGAGGGATAACAACTTCCTGTTTTCTGCTGCTGATGCCTCTCCCTATACATCCCAGTATACGCCCTCTCTACTGCCTTCTCACATTGCTTGCTAACCTTAAGGTCATCTGATATGATTACCCCAGGTCCCTTTCCTGTTTGTTGTTGTTACTACCTCCCCACCCATTGTGTATTCTTCCCCAGGGTTCTTGTTTCCCAGGTGCATTATTTTGCACTTTTGCATTGAATCCTAGCTGCCATCGTCAGACCATTCCTCCAACCTTGCCAAGTCCCTTTCATGCTTTCCACGCCTCCTTGTGTATCAACCCTGTTGCAGATCTTTGTGTCATCTGCAAAAAGGCATACTTTTCCTTCCAGTCCCTCTGCAATGCCACTGATGAAGACATTAAAAAGGACTGGACCCAATACTGAACCCTGCGGTACCCCACTAGTAACCGCCCTTTCTTCAGAGTGGACTCCATTTACAATTACCTTCTGTGTCCTGTTGTCCAGCCAATGTTTTACCCAGGCTACCACCCTGGGACCCACTCCCAGGCTGGTTAATTTGACTAATAATATTTTGTGTGGGACTGTGTCAAATGCCTTACTAAAGTCTAGGTAGGCCATGTCCACAGCCCCTCCCTGGTCTACTACTTTGGTCACCCAGTCAAAGAATCTATTAGATTCGTCTGACATGACCTTCCAGCTGTGAACCCATGCTGCCTTGGATCCTGTGCTCCACTGACCTCTAGGTACTCAACTATTCTTTCCTTCAGAAGTGACTCCATCACTTTCCCTACCACAGAGGTCAGACTGACAGGTCTGTAGTTTCCTGCCTCTGTCTTGGTCCCACTTTTGTGAAGGGGAATCACATCCGCCTTCCTCCAGTCCTCGGGTACCACACCATCCTCCCATGATTTATTATGACCTCATTGATCTGTTTTCTACTTGAGAGATCACTATAGACAAATATGCCAAGGTCCTTTTCTTCTTGTGTTAATGCCAACTGTTTCTCACACAGAGTATACTTAATATTTTTTGAGCACAAATGCATAACTTTACATTTATCTAAATAAAATGCATGCCCATTCTTGATACCCAGACAGTAAGTGCAAGTCCTGTTGCATTCTTAAACAATCATCTAAAGTCTTGCTAATTCCACCTATTTTGATGTCATCGATATATTTAATTGTCAAGCTACTAAGGTTTTCTGATATGTTAGCAATGAATATATTAAAAATAACTGATACCAAAAACCGAACCCTGGGGAACCCCACTGAACATTTTCCCACTACATGAAGATATAACATCAATCACCACTCGTTGAGTTCTACCCACCAACCAGTTGGCAATTCATCTAATTATTAACGGGTTTATTCCACTGTATGTTAGTTTATTAATAGTTGCATGATGAGAGCATAAAATGAAAGCTTTGCTGAAATCTAAAAAAATAATATCGCATGAGGTTCCTAAATCGAAACTTCTACTTATTCTTTCATAGAAACATAAAAGGCTGGTGATACATGAGTGTCCTTTAACAAACTCATGTTGTTCTTGATCAGTATTTTCAACCATAGATAATATTTTAGCTTTGACAATACTTAGTTAGACTCTTTTAACTATAGAGCCCAACCCTTTGACATCATATGAAATACATTTTTTTATAAATATATTTTTATTAAGTTACTTTTCAGGTCATTCAGCTTCAGTACAGTGGTTACAGAAAGAAAAACTAAGTTCATTTATATACAGACAATAATGAGATGAGTTGGTTACAAACAATTTATAGGGGGTGTGTTGTTTAGCAATAAAGACATTTCTTTCATCTTCATCACATCCCTATCCCTAATGTCACAGAGAAGGAGGGAGATGGGACAATTTACCATTAGCTGTAACATTGAATATGTCTATGACAGCATCATTTTATTATGCATGCAATTTATCTTACCCATACCCATTGGCCTGTCCTTTCACAGAGGGAGGCGTGGGGTGGGAGGTTTTCTTCTTGTCAGCTTTGATATGCTGAAAATAAAAGTAGTAAGCTATTTGGGAAAATAGGGGAAAAGGTGTGAGTGAGCAGGAGCAGAGACGCCGAGGTCCAAATGGGTTATAAGGAGGAAGGTATAAATTAGGGTGTAAAATCGAGGTCTTTAGTCTTTATATACACGATCCATGTGTTCCATCTAAATGAGCATAGTTCATTTTTATTATTTAGGGAAAGAGTGATCCTCTCCATCTTATAGATCTGATTAACTACGCTTCTCCAGCTTCCAGTGGTGGCATTAAGTGCACACCATATAAGATCTTCTCCCTGAACTAAGCCCAATAATATAATTTGAGGTGCGGTAAGACTAGGCCACCCCTTCCCGAAGCATACAGAGGGAAGAAAACTGAATCCGGGGACGTTGCCCAGGCCAGATAAAATGGGATGTTAACTTACTTGTTTGCTTAAAGAAGTGTGGAGGGAGGGTTAGAGGGATATTTTGAAATAAATAAAGCGCCATGGGAAGTATAACCATGCACATGACATCTGCCCTTTTGGATAGGCTGAGAGGGAGTACTCCCCATCTAGTGAGGTCCTCTGTAGTTTGTGTTAGGAAGAGGACATAGTTATTTTGATATGCATTGGTAGAGGAGTGAGTAAGGTAAACCCCCAAGTATTTAAATTTTTCTAGGTCCCAATGGAAGGGGTAGAGTGCTTCAAGTTGCGGTGGTGGTTGAAAGTTAAACGTGAAGGCTTCAGTTTTAGTAGCATTAATCTTATGGCCTGATATTGAACCACATTCTTTATGGGGTTGGCTAAATATAATATTTGTACTGCTAACAGTTCATGCCCCCCACAATCCAACCTCTTCCTCCTCAGTCGACAGCACTATTAGTCATCACTGTGGTCAGGCTAGCAGTATAGCGCAGTGGTTTAAGGCTCTGAGCTGCAAATCTGGTGACATTCAGCAGACCAGACCTGGGTTTGAATCCCACAGCTTCCACTTACATACTGTGTGACCCTGAGCAAGTCACTTAACTTCCCTGTGCTCCCAGGTCGCACCTGTAAAAAGCTTTCAGCTTAGTGTGCTAATCCTGGTTAAACACAACTAAAAAAAATAAAGAAATAATAATATATCATCAGCATATAGGGCTATTTGGTGTCCTCCATCCCCATCCAGATTCCAGCGATTTCCATTCATTCTCTGATTGCTTGTGCCAATGGTTCAATATATAGGGTGAGCAGGAGGGGGGAGAGAGGGCAACCCTGTCTGGTACCATGGACAGTGAGTCCAGAAGACTTAACACAGGCACGGGGGGCTGAGTATAGGTTTTATAATAGTTTAATGATAGGATCAAGGAAACCACATTTTTCCATCGTGGAATATAAGAATCTCCAAAAAAAACCCTGTCAAACACTTTCTCAGCATCTAGGCTGAGCAACAAAGAGGAGGAGTGGAAGGAATGCATTTCATGTAACTGTAGTGCTCTTCTGGTATTGTCTGTAGTTGTACAATTTTGTACAAATCCAGTCTTGTCTAGGGTAATTATGGAAGGTAGCATATCTTCTATTCTGTGGGCTATTATTGACGCAAGGTATTTATAATCAGTGTTTAGGACTGAAATGGGATGGTAGGAGGGACAGAACTGTGAATTTCTATTAGGCTTTTGGATGACTGACATCGCCGAATGTGCCCAACTGGGAGAGGGGTCTCCCTCACGCATCTCATTTAGTACCCAAAGCAGTGGGATTAGTAAATATGTTTTGCTAACCGTATCAAATTCAGAGCCATAGCCATCTGGGCCTGGGGCTTTCATTGTCTTTGCTGGGGTGATAGCCCTCACTAATTCCTCCTGGAGTACTGGTGCCAGTAAGCTCTTCTGTTGGTGAACAGTTAACGTGGGCAGGGTGATCTTGACTAAAAAGGCATCAATAGCTTCAGGGGATTCCGAAGTTTCTGAGGTATATAGAGCTTGATAATAGTCTTTAAACGCATTAACAATATCATTCAGTCTCGTGTGTATGATCCTTGTTGTGGGATGTTTGAGCTTTGTGATCACTGAAGCACGTTTCTCCTTATACAGTTGATAGGCTAGGAGGCACGAGGCCCTCAGGCCCACCTCATAGTATTTCTGGCACAGAAAAGTTAGGGCGCTTTCCATTTGCTGTAGGCAGAGATCATCCAATGCTGCTCTAACATCTTTCATTTGTTGCAACACTGATATGTCACCTTGCTGGTGGGCCTGCTGTAGAAAGTGCAGGGTATCTTCCAACCTCTGCTGCCTTTCCTTTCAGAGTTCTGTTTGAGTGGAAGTATATTGAATAATATGCCCCCTTAATACTGTTTTTGGCATATCCCAGAGGATCGATCTAGAGACCTCTGGGGTGTCGTTCTCTTGGAGAATCTCCTTAGATTTCTCCTCTAGCAACTCTCAGAAGTCATCATTCTTAAGGTAGTATGGATTTAAATGCCAATTAGTGGAGCGGCTGTCTTGTTCTGTGTTCCATTTTGAGATTACTGGGGCATGGTCTGAGTACAAGATGTTACCCAGTTTACAATCTACCAGGTGGGAGAGGTTTTCTGTCTGGGTGCAGCAGTGTTCAATGCGGGGATATGTTATGTGAACAGAGAAGTACTGCGTATAACCCCTAGTTCTGGGGTGCAAGGACCTCCAAACATCTGCCCAGCCCACCTCTTCAATAAACTGCTTAAAGGTCTTATGTGGTGCAGGCTGTTGTCTTAGGTTGGTATTAGTAGCATCCCAGCTGGGATGTGGGGCTATATTAAAGTCACCTGACAGTATAAGTAACCCTTCAGCCTGAGTAACTATCTTATCCGGTAAGTGTTTGATTATTTTAGAGCTGGATCCCGGAGGGAGGTATAAGTTGGCAAGGGTAACCTTTGTGCCGCAAAGTGTCCCCTTAACCAGGATAAGCTGACCCTCTGGGTCCGACCAAGAGTTTGAGTATTGAAATTGGGTGTGGTGAGGGATTAAGATGGCCACACCCCTCTTTCTACCAGTGCAGAAGGAAGAGGAGTGTACTGCCTGGTATCTGAATTTGGCCAGCTTACTGTGCTCATGTTTGGACAGATGCATCTCTTGTAAAAACAGTAGTTCCGAATGGGATTTCTTGAGCCAGGACATTAAACGAGAATGTTTGATAGGACTTGTGAGGCCATTCACATTTAGTGACTAGATCTGGGTATGCTGTGCCAACATGGAGGGTCCTGGGGTATCTGCTCCCACTGTCCTCTGTCTCCGGTACAAGCCAATATCACTGTGTGCCACACTGTTTGTACACTATGATAAGTTGTTAACGTTTTTTTAACTTCTAGACTAACTTGAACATAAAAAACTGGGGGTTAAACTGGGGTATAACTCTGCTGCAATGTGCAGCCTATGAACTGCCTTTGGGGTTGCCAGCTGGGCTGCCTCACCGGAAAGATGATGGAAGAGAGCTTCCATGTCCAGGGTCCATTGTGGGGGGCTGGAGAGCTTGGCATTTGCCTAGCCCAGGGGTTCTCAAATGGTGAGGCCAGCCTCCCTTGGGAGGCCCCAACCTGTTCTAGGGGAGGCTCAAGCAAGTCTTGAAAAAGTACTATATTTCAATTTTGAACTTTATGGAGTTTGAGTGAAGGGATAAGGCAAACTGAAAGAGGATAATAGTGGGTGAATGTATGTATTTATTCACAAGTCAGTGACCAGGAAGGTACTGTACACTGAGCCATGGCTTATTTCAGGTGTACCCAGGAAGGGTAGTGAGAGAATACAATTCAAAATGTAACTACGAAACACTCCATAATACAAAATGAATAAACATGCAAACAAATTAAGAACAATAAACTAACAATGAGAACAGTTGATCAATTAGACTGGCAGCAGAACTGTCCAAATACAAGAGTTAACCATACAGGTACTAGGAATAAGAGCAGGAGGGAGCAAAATGATCCCTGAGAAGATGCTTAAGAGCAGGGGGAGAGGCAGAGGTCAGCAGGAAGGTTATCCCAGTTAGATGGGCAAAAAAAAAAAAGCAGTCTGACCCATGAAGGTATGGCAGTAATGGGTAATAATGGTTCAAGAGTCAGAATATTGGAGCAAGTAGGTTGTCCTGTTTGGGGGGTACAATAAGCTTAATAACATGAGAGCAAGCTATGCAAAGAGGTTTCAATTTATTCCTGATGTACTGTGAAAAGTAGGCTATTTTTCTATGGGGAGGCCCAAAAATATTTCAGTATTTTGGGTGAGGCTCAAGATCTTTTTCATGGCCTAGGGGAGGCTCACTTTGACAAAGCTTGAGAACTGTTGGCCTAGCCTGAAGGGTAAGGTTTCCCGTAGGGACCCAATAAATATATAGTCTATGTCTGTAGGTAAGGGGAGGTTTTGGGATGTCATGAGTAGCCCCAGCTTTATCATTTTAAGAACTTGCTGTTACTCATTGTTCAATTCCATGATGTAACTGCAGCTTGCTGATAAGGGAGAAGTGTGAGAGGGCATGAATATCTGCAAAAGCTGAAGGAAAAGAGGGAAAGCAATCCACTGGGGGAGAGGGAGAAGGAGAGATTGATGAAAAGTTCAACTGAATATGAATTTTCATGTTATATTTTACAGATATGGTACTATACTGATGAAGGTTATTTCGAAACGTTTACATAGTACTATATTGTAGTACTTTGTACTATATATTTGGGTACATAATAAATATATGAATAAATTGGAGATATTTTGAAATATATTGAGTGAGTGAGTCTCCTTTTACCAATCTGTGATTCTTGGTTTACTGATGTTGATTGGTATTGGCTCCTCCTCAAAAAGGTTTTTTGTTTTTCCTAAGGTGGCTGGGCTGGGCCCATACTTCTTCTGATTGGTGCTAAATTAGATGAAATCTAGCTTTACTGAGGAAGGAGAGAAGAGCCTAGTGAGAGAATCTATTCTGTCATGTAATTTGGGGGAAAGGTAGACTGATAGGGAGGGTATTAGCTTAGGAGACTCCTAGCGCCGGGGCATTCCAAAAAGGGGGGTAAGCAAACCGGACTTACCTCCAGGGAAGTCATCAAACTTTCCTTCAGGTTTTCTCTCGAGCAGTCTGGTCAATGTCGGGTAGATTGCTTTGCTTGTCTTGAAGGGAGGACACTGTTTTCTACAGATCTGCTGCACCCTGTCGTCAGGATCATGGAGTTCTGCCAGAGCCTTCGTGAGATCTGTGCAGCCAGTAAGGTGGGTCTCGACTGTGTTGGAGCATGAACCGGCGGTATTGTGATCTTCCTGGAACTGAGGTCTGCAATAGCCTCTTCTGCCATCTCGTAGGTTTTTGTGCCTTCTTCAAAAAAAACACCACCAGCTTAGATGGACAGGGAGTATGAAAGTGTATATTCTGCTGCTTCAGGGCCTTTATTGCTGGAGCACAGGCACGCCTTCGAGATGCTATGGCCAGAGGATAATCATTGTCAAAGTAAATTTGGGATGATTTATATTGGACTATCCCCTTCTGCCAGGCTTTGTGCAGGATAAGTTCCTTTTCTTGGTGTCGTAAGAATTTGACGACAACCAATCGTGACCTGGAGTTTGCTTGTTGAAGCCTTGGCCCAATAGCTTGATAAGCATGCTCCATCCCCATCGTGCAATTGGGAGGATCTCAAATTCAGATTTTAGGAATTGTTTTAGGAATGTAATCATGTCCGATCCCTCCTCTCCCTCTGGAATGCCTGTAATCCGACATCTGTTAGCACCCTTTGCAAACTGTGTGAGAGGCCTTTCGGCACCATGCAATTCTGCTTAAAGTTGAACCAGCATAACATTCTGTGGTGGTCTGTATATGCAGTCCATGATGCTTTGCATTGTGTGGGCATGTGTGATTTTGTATTTTCTTGAAACTTGGCTTCCCAGCCAAATGCCCTTTGGGGTAACCCTTGCCTCAGTGTTTGCGCACAGGGTTCTTTGTCTTTTAAATAGCTTTTTATTTTAATGGGTTCGCCACAATATAACGCAGACAGACCGTCTTAGGGTAGCTGGTTCTTTCCACTGGGGTGTCAAACAGACGAGGTATACTGATGAGTCCTGGTAGGATGAAACACGTGTCTATGTCATCTGTTAGCACCCTTTGCAAACTGTGTGAGAGGCCTTTCAGCACCATGCAGTTCTGCTTAAAGTTGAACCAGCATAACATTCTGTGGTGATTTGCATATGCAGTCCATGATGCTTTGCATTGTGTGGGCATGTGTGATTTTGTATTTTATTATAATACTGATGGCTGAAATGCCAGCCATTGGCTAAAACATTTCATTTTGGTCTTGGTTTTGACAACTCCCAGTCATTCACTTCTGGGCTGTCTAAACAACTAATATTTGCAGCACTTCCTTTTCTTTTTAAGCTTACAAGAGCTTTTCATCAATACCGCAACAAGCGGTTTTCTTTTTATTTACTTCGCCTGACATCAGGCTTGCAATACAGCATTTCTGTGCTTCTTAAAGGGGCACCAGTTACAATAGCGCATAGTGCTTCACTTTTGACACCAAGGCACCTATTTCCAGTGCTGAAGCGTAACATAAACAAACTGGGGGCACCTTAGGAACACAACCATGGCTCAAACACAGAGCTCCTTACAGAAAAAGGATAAACTTTCATTGTACAACCATAAGGGTTTTTAGGATTATTTAAAGGGACAGTAAAATCTGTAGAGATATGCCAGATTGGCCACCCTGACATGAAATTTAGTAAAGAAAGGAGGAAAAAAAGATGAGAGAAAAGTATGAAAAGAAGATTTGGGGATGGAGGGTTACACATTTTTACTGCAGGACTATTCATTCATAACAGGGGCACCCTGTTACAAGGTGGCATTAGCAGGGTGGAGTGCCTGTGCATGCACGTGTGAGACCATATTGAGTTTGCTGGGTACTGTATTGAATGTACTCTTAGAACAGTGCCCAGTAGTTACCATGGCGTTTTGATAGTTGTCAACATGCCGGGAGATCAAAATCCCCATTTGAGAAGGCAGTAGTAGTAGGGTGGTTAATTGAAACATTGTTGCTGAGTTATCGGTAAGTAAAATCCTTGATGCAGTACAACTGCCAGAATAGCACAGTGGTTAGGGATGCCATCTTTTGTATAGAGGGTCAAGGGTTCAAATCCTGCAGCCAGCACTAAGTTCCAACTGGTGGGAAATTAGCTGGTGCAGGAGGTTTATACAAGGGGCAGCTGGAAAAACAGACCTTTGTTGTCTCAACTAGGTTGTACAAGTAAGGGGAAGAAGCTGGTTTAGGGAGTCTCCAAAGTGACTCCTAGTGGTCAGAGACTATAACTTACCAATGGAGGAATGGGGTGTTAGTATTAAGCTGTGCAGTCACATGACCAGTCCTCAACAATATAAGAGAGCACTGGGTGGGGCAGTCATCACATAAGCAGTGATGGGCTAACACAGTCTGCCGATTGTGAACTGCTGGAGGGAGTTCTGTACCTTTACTTCTTGGGTGGAGCTCCTTGTCTCCCTGCTTCAGACAGGGAGTGAAGGGGTTGTGTGTGGAGCGAGACAGCCTATTGAGGAAAAAAGAACAGAATTTGAATTAGCGTACAAACAATGGCAGTAGTGTGGTGCAGGACCTGGGGGGAAAAAGGAGAGAGTGAGCCGCGAGTACTGCGCATGCTCAGTAGTGATGAGGGGCTGAAACAAGCAGGTCTAGAAATGGAGGAAAAGGGCAGGTAATTTGGTGCAGACTGTGGCTTCCCAGCATCAAGCAACAAAACAAAAGGGTCATATAGAAAGAGGCACAGTAGGGGACCAAGAAGGTGGCGAGAGTAAGACAGCAGCAGGCAGAAGGAAACAGAAAGAAGTTGCTGGCCTAAATGAATTAAGGTAACCACTGAAATAACAGCAACTCATTGAAATCCAAAACGAATTAAGGTAACCACTGAAATAACAGCTACAACTCATTGAAATCCAAAACGAATTAAGGCAACCACTGAAATAACAGCTACAACTCATCGAAAGCCAAAACGAATTAAGGCAACCACTGAAATAACAGCTACAACTCATCGAAAGCCAAAACGAATTAAGGCAACCACTGAAATAACAGCTACAACTCATCGAAAGCCAAAACGAATTAAGGCAACCACTGAAATAACAGCTACAACTCATCGAAAGCCAAAACGAATTAAGGTAACCACTGAAATAACAGCTACACATTGAAAGCCAAAATGAATTAAGGTAACCACTGAAATAACAGCTTCAACTCATTGAAATCCAAAATGAATTAAGGTAACCACTGAAATAACAGCAACAACTCATCAAAAGCCAAAATGAATTAAGGTAACCACTGAAATAACAGCTACAACTCATCGAAAGCCAAAACAAATTAAGGTAACCACTGAAATAACAGCAACTCATCAAAAGCCAAAACGAATTAAGGTAACCACTGAAATAACAGCTACAACTCATTGAAAGCCAAAATGAATTAAGGTGACCACTGAAATAACAGCAACACCTCATCAAAAGCCAAAACAAATTAAGGTGACCACTGAAATAACAGCTACACCTCATCAAAAGCCAAAACAAATTAAGGAGACCACTGAAATAACAGCTACACCTCATCGAAAGCCCAAACGAATTAAGGTGACCACTGAAATAACAGCTACACCTCATGGAAAGCCCAAATGAATTAAGGAGACCACTAAAATAACAGCTACAACTCATCGAAAGCCCAAATGAATTAAGGCGACCACTGAAATAACAGCTACAACTCATGGAAAGCCCAAACGAATTAAGGCGACCACTGAAATAACAGCTACAACTCATCGAAAGCCCAAACGAATTAAGGCGACCACTGAAATAACAGCTACAACTCATCGAAAGCCAAAACGAATTAAGGTGACCACTGAAATAACAGCTACAACTCATCGAAAGCCCAAATGAATTAAGGCGACCACTGAAATAACAGCTACAACTCATCGAAAGCCAAAACGAATTAAGGCGACCACTGAAATAACAGCTACAACTCATCGAAAGCCAAAACGAATTAAGGCGACCACTGAAATAACAGCTACAACTCATCGAAAGCCAAAACGAATTAAGGCGACCACTGAAATAACAGCTACAACTCATCGAAAGCCAAAACGAATTAAGGTAACCACTGAAATAACAGCTACAACTCATCGAAAGCCAAAACGAATTAAGGTATTAAGGTAACCACTGAAATAACAGCTACACATTGAAAGCCAAAACAAATTAAGGTAACCACTGAAATAACAGCTTCAACTCATTGAAATCCAAAATGAATTAAGGTAACCACTGAAATAACAGCTACAACTCATCGAAAGCCAAAACAAATTAAGGTGACCACTGAAATAACAGCTACACCTCATCAAAAGCCAAAACAAATTAAGGAGACCACTGAAATAACAGCTACACCTCATTGAAAGCCCAAACGAATTAAGGCAACCACTGAAATAACAGCTACAACTCATCGAAAGCCCAAACGAATTAAGGCGACCACTGAAATAACAGCTACAACTCATCGAAAGCCAAAACGAATTAAGGCGACCACTGAAATAACAGCTACAACTCATCGAAAGCCAAAACGAATTAAGGTAACCACTGAAATAACAGCTACAACTCATCGAAAGCCAAAACGAATTAAGGTATTAAGGTAACCACTGAAATAACAGCTACACATTGAAAGCCAAAATGAATTAAGGTAACCACTGAAATAACAGCTTCAACTCATTGAAATCCAAAATGAATTAAGGTAACCACTGAAATAACAGCTACAACTCATCAAAAGACAAAATGAATTAAGGTAACCACTGAAATAACAGCTACAACTCATCAAAAGCCAAAACGAATTAAGGTAACCACTGAAATAACAGCAACTCATTGAAAGCCAAAATGAATTAAGGTAACCACTGAAGTTGCAGTTACAACTCATCAAAAGCCAAAATGAACTAAGGTAACCACTGAAATAACAGGTACAACTCATCGAAAGCCCAAACAAATTAAGGTAACCACTGAAATAACAGCTACAACTCATTGAAATCCAGAATGAATTAAGGTAACCGCTGAAATAACAGCTACAACTCATTGAAAGCGAAAACAAATTAAGGTAACCACTGAAATAACAGCTACAACTCATTGAAAGCCAAAACAAATTAAGGTAACCACTGAAATAACAGCTACAACTCATTGAAAGCCAAAACGAAGTAAGGTAACCACTGAAATCAGCTGCTACACAGTGCATAAACAGTACAAAATGTCAGCACAAAAACAATCAGCAGTCTGCTGACTGGCCTGAGCTGCTTGAGGGGCTGTACCTTTGATTCTTGGCTGCTGCTCCGTGTCTCCCTGCTTCAGGTAGGGAGTGGGGGTGGTGGAGCGAGGCAGCCTTTGATTCTTGGCTGCTGCTCCGTGTCTCCCTGCTTCAGACAGGGAGTAAAGTATAGCACAAAAAACTCCTACTGCCTGTCCCTGCAATAAAGGAAGATTAACAACTGCATCTTGTCCAAAGAGTCAGGCACTGCTGCATATCAGAAGCTTAGTGGTATGGACAAGATGAAAAATAATTGCAAGGCAGCAACAGGGATATGCCCAAGAGATACCCCTAACAGGGATCTTGGGGAGCAAAAAACATCTAATTGATTCCCCTCTCCCTTTTTTTTTGGGGGGGGGGAGACGATAGCAAGGGGGGCCTGTTCCTCAATTTTATGTCTTTATAAAGTGAAAAAAGGAGCTGTACCTCCAATAGAGAAGAAGAGTTTCCAAAATGGAGTGGCAAGAAGAATGCCAGTGTGCAGAAGAACAACAGGGTGAGCTGCCCCGAGGCCCTTGCTTTTGCTTGAGCGTGGGATGGTGGGCGGGCATGTGACTGAATGATTAAAACATTCTGGAATATCAACAATAATGGTGAGTATGTAATTTTCATATATTACAGGAATCAGTCTTCACCATTCAGTCACACTACTGGGTCAAAGTTCCAAGCTTTCCCCCCAAAAAGGGGAGGAGTTGGCCCACCCTGAGGGAGCAAAGCCTCCCTCAGCCCTCTAGTGGGGGAGAACCACTGGATGGTAAAGACTCCTCACAGGTCTGGCAGGACCCAAGACTGGTCTGGACCTTGTACAGAACCCTCATCCTCCCCCAAGCCACTAGAGTGCTCAGGGGAAGAGATGACCACCACCTCAAGCTTGGAGTCAGGGTTGATTCTGGAACCCACCCCTCTTCTGGCACTGCAAGCATTACCATAATAGGGCCCAGTCTCACAGCCAGTGCCACGCTGCTCACAACTACCGGGCACGGTACCAGGAGCCAGGCAGCACCAGGCCATGACACCAAGGTGCTGACTGGTGTAGACCAAGCATATAGCTTTAGCCTCACTACTGAAGATGTCTGTTGCCCAGAATGACCAAAAGACTGGGGGAATGCTCAGCCAGCCTTCTAGAGGAAGCTGACCCAACTGACCACCAGATCCCTCCAGGACCTCTGACATCTCAGAAAGGTGAGGGCAGGGAGGACCCTGCTTTTCCTCAATACCAGGAATACTGGGAAGGGGCACAGGGAAAAGCCCCAGATACCTTACCATGGTGTCTCTGGTGCAAGGCCTGCTTCCAAAAGTGGGGGGCAAGTGATCCCACTTCAGTGCGTGGACTTCCAGGGTGCATTTATGCATCAAGAAACAAACATTGCACATATCCATATCATGGTCCAGTTCAAAGCAGGTGCCAGACTTTGGATGCTGGTCCTTAACTGTGAGATGACCCTCACCGAGGCACTGACACTTGAAGGTGTTTTCTTTTTCTTATGCCCCTTATAATGTGGCATACCAATGTCAAAATAATAAAATGAGTAGAAAAATAATTCAGCACTGAACAACTAAAGAAAACAGAATTGGGAATAAAAAAATGGTGCTGATAGTTACAGAAAATGTCTGGCTTCAAAAACAACTAGAGGTAGCTTCGAACTGAAGAGAACTGTTCTGAACTAAGCTGAATTTTCTATTAAGTTAAATGACTTAGGCTGCTCCCATGGTGCACACTTGATGGTGGGAAAAATAGAACTGAGGAGGGGGCTGGCTTCGGTTACTGGCTAGCTCACATGCACAACGTCACTATGTCAGAATTATGAATGGCACTGGCTCAGACATCGGTCCCCTCCCAAAGTTGCAAAAAGACTTTGCTCCCATGGCATCCTAGAGCCTCCGACTAAGGCTCATTAGTGTAACTGAATGGTGAAAACTGATTCTTAGAAGATCTATTTTTCTACAGTCCCTCTCTCTCTCTATATATATATATATATATATATATATATATATGAAATACAAAATCGCACATACCCCCATAATGCAAAGCATCATGGACTATATATGCAAATCACCACAAAACATTATGCTGGTTCAACTTTAAGCAGAAATGCATGTTGCTAAAAATCCTCTCACACAGTCTGCAAAGGGTGCCAACAGAAAAAAAAATATATATATATATATGTACATATCAATCTATCAACAGTATTTACAGCATCTCGCTATCTACCTACCAACAGACAATATTTGTCTGTCTGTCTATCCATCTATCTACAGTAGATGTCTGTCTATCTATCCATCCATCATGATTCAATTATGTATCAGTCTGTCTATCCATCCATCAACCTATCTACAGTATCTATCTACATCTGTGTGTCTATCCTTCTATTGAACAGACAGTATCTATCTACAGACAGTATCTTTCCATCTATAGACTGTATCTCTCTCTCTATCTACAGATATTTATGTTTGTTTGTCTGTCTGTCTATATATGTCTATCTATAGTTTGTCTATCTATCTGTCCATCCGTCTGTCTGTCTATCTGTCTGCCTGTTTGTCTAGCTACAGACCTACCTTTCTATGTATCTGTCTGTCTGTCTATCTACCTATCTCTCTGTCTGTCTGTCTATCTATCTAGCGATCTAGCTACAGTAACTATCTCTCTGTCTGTAGTATAAATCATGTAGCAAGTCAGTGGCTGTGGTGGGATTCAAACCTGCAGTCTCTTGTTTTGGAGTTGAGTGCAGCAAATACTAACTACACTGTCTTCTTCTTGTACCTAAAATGTGGCCTTACATGCGCAGGCGTGCACACACACACACACACACACACACACACACACACACACACACACTCCCTCAAGTTTATCTACTTCATGTTTCTGCTGAGGGAGAGTTGAGTTTGCTAGTTAGTGGCTGCAGAGTGAATTTCTTCACTTCAGTGAAACTCAAGACTCTTGGGATGAATAAAATCTCAAGCCAGACCACAGAAATCTGTGACTGGAGCATGAGAGCTGCAGATCTGTGGCCATCGCCCCAAAGGTCTTGTCCTATTTCATACTTGTAACTTTACTCAATTTTTTTTTAGCAAAAAGTTTTGTTTTTGTAGCTGCAGAAAGTCAGAATTTGTGTCTAATGAATGAATAGAGTGGTTGGTTTTATACATCGCAACGTATGCACAATGCATCTTGCAGAATTTTACAAAGTGATGTGTTAGATGTATGTAGCCTGCAGCCTCATACTATGGATTTTAAATGGGCAGACTTCACAAAAATAAAGCAGAGTCTTAAACAAAGTCAGGCTGTTATTACGTGGGGGATAGATGTTGAAGAGTATTGGACACAGATCCAAAAGGCTATACTAAATAGTGCAGACCACTGCATAAGAAAGGTGAGCAAAGCTGAAAAGAAAAGAAAACCACTCTGGTTTCCAAAAGAAGTAGCCACAAAGGTCAGGGAAAAACAAATTGCTTACAGGAAATGCAAACAAACTGGATCCAACAAGGACAGAGAAGAATACAAGGAGAAACAGAGGGAAACAAACAAAGAAATCAGGACAGCAAAGGCAGCAACTAAGGAGAAACATAGCAAAAAAGGTCAAAAAGGGAGACAAAACCTTCTACAGATATGTCAGTGAGAAGAGAAAGACATCAGGAAGTATTGTTAGACTCACAAAGGAGGATGGGGCTGGCCCACTGGCACGGCAGTAGGATTTCTGCTTGTAACACTGATGACCCAGGTTTGGGAATGGAACTGGGAGTCAGAGGGCCAGCTTGGGGGGAGGGATCAAGCATCCATGGGACTGCTCTCCTTCTCCAGGGGGGAGGAGGGAAGAGTGTCCGTCACTTTGTTGCCCCCTGGTAGAGGCTGGGAGTGCCACGTGGCCAGCACCAACACATTGGGGGGTGGGCAGACACTGGTCATCATCGCACATCTCTGCCCCTGGGGCAGCAGCAAAAAGAAAAACCGCCGACCCCTGGCATGATGCCCCTGCCCTACCACCATCCTCCACTGTCTTACATGTCTGCCAGCCAGGGGTGTCCCCCTTCGGTGACCCAGAGGCCATCTGGGGCTAGCTCACAGTTACCATTGAAGGGGCCCCCAGTGGCCTCATCCAGGGGGGTAAGCCAGGGGAAGGAAAGGATGCACACGAGACACAGGCAGATCTCTGAAGGGAGGATAAGGGCCCATGGCTCCAAAAAAAACAAAAAACAAAGGAGGATGGGGAGAACAAAAAGGACAAGGCAGAAATCCTCAACAGTTACTTCTGCTCTGTATTCACCAAGGAAGGGGACCCAGCATTGCAAGACACAACAAAGAAGGTGCTGGACTATACTCAGATCCCTTTACTAGAGAAAGGGTCCTAAAGGAACTAGAGAAACTCAATACAAACAAGGGCATGGGACCAGACGAAATTCACCCTAGATTGCTATGAGAACTAAGAGAGGAAGTGGCACCTCCTCTGGCTGATCTGTTCAACGTATCATTTGAATTTGGGGAAGCCCCCCAAGACTGGAAGAAAGTGACAGTAATACCTCTAAACAAGAGCGGGAGCAAGGAACGTGCATGCAACTACAGACCAGTAAGCCTCACCTCAATTGTGGGGAAAATAATGGAAACCTTTCTCAAGGAGAGGATTATATCCTTTCTAGAGGACAGCAACAAATTAGACACAAAACAGCATGACTTTACCATGGGATGGTCATGCCAAACCAATCTGATAGACTTTTTTTAACTGGGTGACTAAAATAATAGACCAGGGAGGAGCAACAGACATAGTATACCTGGATTTTAGCAAAGCTTTTGACTCAGTCCTTCATAGAAGGCTGCTCAACAAGCTGGACAGCAAGTGGTGAACTGGGTACAGAGCTGGCTTACTGGAAGGACCCAAAGGGTACTTGTAAATGGCTCACTTTCAGAAGAACGAGGAGTAGATAGTGGAGTGCCACAAGAATCAGTGCTCGGTCCGATCCTATTCAATATTTTTATTAGTGATATATCTGAGGGACTACAGGAAAAAATTGATCTTATTCGCAGAAGACACAAAAATAAGCAATAGGGCAGACACTCCAGGGGGGGTACAAAAGAAGAAAGCTGACCTTAGGGCTCTGGAAAGAGGGTCAAAAACATGGCATCTAAATTTTAATGCAAAGAAATGCAAGGTCATGCACCTTGGAAGAGCCAGCCCAGGAGAGGATTACTACCTTGGAGGAGTGAAACTTGAATCCTCTAAAAAGGAAAGGGATATGAGAATAATTATAACAGATGACCTAAAGATGTCCAAACAATGCAAGAAAGCGGCTGTATGGGCAAATGATATGTTGGGCTGCATAGGCAGGGGGATCACCAGCAGAAAAAGGGAGGTCATCCTGCCATTCTATAGATCTCTGGTGAAGCCACACCTGGAGTACAGCATACGGTTCTGGAGACTACACCTTAAAAAGGATATCAACAGACTGGAAACAGTGCAAAGGAGAGCTACAAAAATGATACATGGACTACAGAACAAAAATTATGAAGAGTGTCTGCAAGACCTGAACATGTACTCCCTGGAGCAGCAGAGGGAGAGGGGAGACATGACTGAGACCTTCAAGTTCCTAAAAGGAATAAACAAGGTACAAGTTCAGGACCTGTTCAAGGTCAAAAAGCACACAAGAACTAGGGGGCAGAACATGAAACTGGAGGGGGGCAAATTCCGAACTAACACATGCCAAGTTCTTTACAGAGAGGGTGGTAGATACATGGAACTGCCTTACTTAAGAAGTGGCGGAGGTAAGGACAGTGGAAAGTTTCAGAAATGCTTGGGATAGGTACAAGGGCACCATAACACTGATTAGCAGTTAAGGGAAGGTGGCAGGCCTACGGGCAGATTAGATGGACTGTATGGTCTCCTTCTGCCATCACTGTCTACATTTCTATAACTCCAAAGTCAATCACAGAGCAAGATTTTCATCCCAAACTAGGGTTTGTAGGCACACTTTCTAAAGACCCAGCCCTTGATCCTCATATTTTCATTAGCTGCAGAACTGTACAATACTGGAATAGACTAGTTTGTGTACCTGAATTGTTAGTGTACCAGTACCATACATATGTAACCTCTCACCCCTGCCTTTTTGCCAAAACGACAGGTGGCATGCTGTTGAAGCTGACAGCAGTACCTGGTGGGGACTTGGTTCCGGGAGGATGAGGTTACCCGGCACAGGGGACCTAGGTTTGACTACTCTGCACAGGGGCACCCAAGTAAATCCGAACACAGGAAGCAATAACTGTAATGTCCAGAACCAGGAATGGGATACTTCAGTGTGGCTTTTATGCACATCCAAGCTGAACAAAGAAAGCATAGATGGACCCCCATGGGGCTACATTTCCTGGTAATGCAGATTAGAGACAACAGAACACTTTATCACCATTTTCAGCCCTCAAGCTCTAAACCCACCAGGCACACAGCCCGGACTTGCACGCAGCTTTGGGTACGCAGCCCGACTTGTACACTACTTGGGTTTTCCCCACTGGCCCAGCTCCTCCGCCGGCCACTTGATCCGTGGTTCATTTGAGGAATTAACCATTTATCCTGTTGTGGCTCCCCAAACCACACTAGAGTCTTCGACTCCTAGAGAGAATTTTCCTTACAATCCCACATCTGGGTACTTCCCTCATCACTGGCCAAGTGCCTGAGGCAAAGTAGAAATCCACAGAAGAAATCCATAGAGGTGGACCTGGTCACTAAAGATGGGGGGCCACCCACCTCCAGCTCCCACAGCCCATGCCCGGCCATTTTTCTGGAGACTGAACAATTCCTTTACTGAACTTTCAAATGTAGATTCTGGGTAGATGTCTGTCACATCTCCTCTACATATTATTAGCATCCCAATAAGCTCTGGACTTGAACCTACTTTTAATTTGCTTAGCCCATTACTCTAGGCTTCCCAATATTTAGTAGTTCAATCCCCACATTGTCACACAAGTCCCAAGGTGAAAAACATAGGCCCTTTTAGCAAGAGCAGACACTCACCCTCACGTTGCAGGTGCCCCACAGGCGACTCACAAATCTTGTTCTCCCAAATAAACACTGAAACACATAGGCAGCTTTTCCTTCACAAGCACAACTAGGTAGTTGCCCAGGAATCTGCAGGAAACCTTTCCACCACCAGAGGGAGGGCACGGTATTCCTGAAAACAGCGGTCTCCACCACTAGTTATCTTCTGTGTCTCCCTTAAGGTGGAGACACATACCCTTTTAAACTGAAAGTAGCCCTCTGTCAGGGCTGAGGCTCCTAGAGCCTTCACTGAGCTGCTTTACCAGCAAGCTCCCCACTTTATACTCACTCACTGAAGACTGACTGAAGACTGACTTCAAAATCTCCCAATGTTCTAACTAACTCCCTCTGTTGCAGATTCCAATGTGGCTCATGCAGCTGCAATAGTTCTATAGGTGATGTCATCCCTCAGCTGAGACTGAGAACAGTGAGACAGTGTGAAATCCATTTAACTGGAGTTTCACAAGCTGCCTTCCCTGCCTACCACTAGGTCTTACTGGGATTCTAGTAACCCCGGGTAACAAGGGGGTTACACGTATAGTAGAACTCCCCATTGTGCCCCCCTTTTCCAGTCTCATAATTGACAAATTCACCAATATCTCAGTTCTCCAGTGTGTCATTTGTGCACTTAGGGCACGTGGCTAGCAACCAGCAGAGAAGGCAGCATTTTGGTGAACTACTCAGAGCATTACTTTTTTTACAAGATAAAATACACTTTTAAATCATTTTTAAGCACTATAACTGGCACATTAACTAGTTACCGAGTGAGAGTACCCAAGGAAGATTTGACTTTTCTGCTTGATGGGGAAACTTCGTAAGACTGCAATGCAGGAGAGTGGTAAGGGAAGGAAAGGTAAGCCACAAGAACCCACAGCTCAAAGCAAATGGGCAGGAATGACAAGCAATGCAGCGACGCTACAGGCCACACGTGACCTTGATCACAAAACGGAGGGAATAAGCCAGAAAACTGTAGCACTTGACAGAAGGACGGACAGACTTTCAGCCAAAGTCAAACAAGTTACAGAACTTGCAAACAGCACATCATTAGCTGTGACTGAAGTATTAAAAGAATAGAAAATCCTGTGGTTAAGACTCAAACATTTAGAAAACAGTGCTCATGCGGCCAATGTGTGCCTGTTAGGTTTACCTGAGCAGTTGTGGGGTCTAATGTGGTACAATTTCTTACAGAACTTCTAGTTCTCTGCTGGGCATAAACCTTTCTGGACAGATTGTAAAATCCTTCTGTATCTCACCTCAGAAACAACCAGCTGACTCAGACCAACCTTTAACCATGCGTGTGGTCACTCTGGGATCTCCCATAAGAGATACTATCTTGGCAGAAGCAAAAAATAATGGACCCTTACACACCCCTGATGGGGCACAACTGTAGTGTTTCCCGAACTTAAACTATGAAACATGAAAAAGAAGAAAGTCTTCTGTTGCAGTCCGAGTGGGTCTTCAGCTGCTCAGGATTGCACACAGCCTCCAATTCCCCACTAAACTCCAGCATACATATGCCGGCCGGTCTTTCTTGTTTTCAGACCTACAAGAAGCAGAAAAGACGATGGAGGCTCTCCAGAAAGATTTCAATGTATGCCAACTAGCCCTTGAAGAATATGGGGTGGATAGAAGCACTGGGACTGTACAACTGTTTTGTGTGCTCATTTAACAATTTGCTATGTTTAATGGGTGAAGAGGTCTTATGTTATTGACATACCAGGTAAGTGGGTCAGTTTGGGTTCAGAGGAGGACGCATTGACAAAACTACAACTTTAGAGGTTGAGGGGTTGTGTGGCGTAAATTTAGCTCCTTTAAATTTTTTTCCTGGGTTGGAGTTACTCCCCTTGTGCACGTTAACTAAGAGAACATGGCCGTCGCCTTGTGGGTCGGTTGGTTTTAGTGTGCTACATGCATATATGCTGCCATACCCTGTATGGAGCCCTCATTGAACCGGGCCTGTGAACACTGCTTATCTCTGCCTGTATTCCCTATGGTAACAGTTTGTTGAAGTTAAAGGACATTTTCAATCTTTTTTTTTCAAATTCCAAGTTTAGTGATAATTTCACAAGTGCTTTAACATGAAGCAGAAACATACACCAGTACATGAATAGGGACATTCTGAACCACTCCATGCTAACCCCCTCATCCCCCCTTCCAGCTTGGCACTCCGATAACCTTATCGGTTGTGTGGCAGGTGTGAAGGCAAGAACAGAACATATCTAATCGTAATTACAGAATGGTGTATTTCGTAGGACAAGATTAGATAAGATAAGATGGTCCACTTCCATCCCTTCCCTAGTGTGGTGGGGCCCCGGTCTGAAGAACATATAGAGAATGCAGTCCCTCCCATATCTTTTTGTAGCAGTTCACGGACCCTCCTAAACTGGCTTTTAATTGGTCAGCACGAAGATTAAATAAAAAGTCCCTCAGCTATTCATTATAAGAGATGATGTGCCCATCCAGCCAATGGCGTACCACTAACTTTTTAAGGGTAAGGGATATCATGGCCTTGTGACACTTGCAGTTCTTAACAGTAACCTGAGAGAAATCCCCCAGAAGACATATCTCTGGTGTAAATAAATCAGCAAGACACAGCAAGGGGTCCATTTTGTTCTTTATTGTCTCTCATAGTTCCTTAATCCCAGGACACCCCCAAAAGATGTGGGCCAGATCCCCTTCGGTCTTCTGACACCTAGGACACAGGCCATCTACTGATCTGCACAATTTTTTACATTTTACTGGGGTCCAATGCATATCATTTAATAGTTGACAGTGCATGAGCTTCAGTCTATCCTGGGAGACATATTGATGAGAGTTTAGCCAGATCAAGTCCCATTTGTCCACCTGATTGGGAAATCGGGAATTCCAATATTTGGGGACCCTACTGAATACATTGAGTACCTTTTCCTGAAGATGTGTATACATCTGGGAGACTGCATGAAGTTTGTCATATAATGGGATCAGAAATTCTAACTACTTATGTGTGCCCACCGCATCTTTCACACCCGAAAAGCTCTTTATCAGGAGGTGCCATAGCTGCCGTACCTTGAAGACCTGCTTCCTGTCTATGGTATATAAGGTCATGATTGTGTCAGACATCATACAGGACTGACCTCTGAACAAGTCCCCCACCTTGAGATTAGTAATCGAGGGAAGCCATGATGGAGATATGAATTTGGCCCCAATCTTTAGATTGGGGTTACCCACCACTGGTTATCTGAAATCCTTGGTATTTTAGTATTTAAGGAAAGCACAGCATTACGCATGTATCCGGAAAGAGGATAACACAGGAGAGATGCACAGTTCTGTGGGAGGGTCCCTGATAGGAACATGCAGGAGGACCCATTTGGAAATATATTAGATATTACCTCTCTCTTTCCAAAATTAGCCATTCAGGTATGTATGATTGGGAGGCAATCTCTTCCTGGGGTGTGAACCATCTCATATACTTACCAGCTTGGCTCGCCCAGTAATATGATCCAAAGTGTGGAAGTTTAAGGCCACCGGCCTTCGTGGATGTTGTTAGTTTTAGATAGGCCCACCTGGGGGCTTCCCTCTCCAAATAAAGGAAGAAATGAGGGCATGCAATTTCTTAAACCAGGCTAGGGGTAACCACAAGTTAAGCATATTGAGGGGGTAGAAAATTCTTGGTAAAATATTCATTTTAATAATACTAATTCTGCCCCACAGAGATAAGGGAAGAGATTGCCACCTTTTGAAAACCTGCTGAACAGTATCTAAGAGGGGATCAAAATTAAACTTTTTCAACTGACCTTCACTTCTAGAAAGCCTCAATCCCAGATACGCGATGCTCTTAGGGCTCCATTGACCCCCCCAGTGAAGAAATCGCTTGTTTATGAAACTTATGATTTAGGGGAAAAACAGTAGTCTTACTTAGGTTAATTTTATAGTTAGGGAGGGCCCCATATTCTGAAATGATTGACAAAGCTATTGGAAAGGACTCAGTTGGATGAATCAGGTGAAGAAGAATATCATTGGCATAGGCCAATAACTTAGAAATGCGTTGTCCTACAGGAATCCCCTGTACTCCATCATGGGTATGCAGCCGGAATAACAATGGTTCAAGGTAAATATTAAACAGTAGGGGAGAAAGGGGTCAACCCTCTCGAGTACTTAAATATAAAGGAAATCTCTCTGATACATTGCAATATATTCTGGCCTGGGGGTTCTGATATAGAGGTGACACCCATTTAATGAATGTAGCTAGAAATCCAAATTTATGCATGGTCCGAAAAAGAAACTGCCAGTCCACATGGTTGAATGCCTTCTCTGCATCCAGAGACAGCAGGCCTACTGGCGTGTTGGAGTCTATGGACGCAGAGAAGATATGCGCCAGCTTCTGGAAATGGTCCACCGATTATCGCCCTTCCATAAATCCTACGTGGTCTGCATGAATAACGTGTGGGAGCACCCCCTACAGCCTACTGGCAAGGATTTTTGATAAAATTTTAATATCACAATTCAGTAGTGAGATGAGTCTATAACTACTTGTTAGTTCAGGGTCTCTATCTGGCTTATGTAATACAATGAGTATGGCTTCAAACAGTGAGTTGTCTATTTGGTTCCCACCCAAGATCCACATGTATAATCAGACCAACCAAGGGACAAGCTGCTTACTAAAGACCTTATAAAAATTGGTAGAATGCCCATCTGGGCCTAGTGCTTTATCAGTTGACAATGAGGAAATGGTGTACCCTATCTCCATCTCCGAGATGGGAGCGACCAACATCTCCTGCTGCGCCTGGGTAAGAGTCGGGAGGTTAAGGAGCTGGAGATAGTCGTCAGCTGCCGCTGGGGTTGGTCGATTGGGCATGGGGCTGTACAATTCTTTATAAAACTTTGCAAACTCTGACGTGATTTCTTTAGGAGTGAGACAAAGAGATCCGGTCCGTTGAGACCTGATACTTTGTACTATTCGGGAAGACTCTACTTTTTTTAATCTCAGAACCAAAAGATGTCCCGTCTTTTCCCCTTGATCAATATACTTCACCACTGTTTTCAATATGGCATATTCTGCCTTCTCCCGAAGAAGAGAGCTATATTGATCTCGAAGCCCAACCAGGAGAACTCTATCTTGTTCTGAGGTGAATGGAGATAAGGAGGCCTCTAGACTACGAATTCTAGACAATGAAGAAAGGGCTTTTTGTTCTCTTTCCCTTTTCCTATGTGAGACGATCATTATAAAAAAAAAAATACACATTACACACTTCAGCGCCCCTCCACTCTAGGTCTGGTCTCGCTCCGGAATTCAAATTGATATCAGTGTACTCCTCAATTGTCTGAATGAGCAATTCAACAATTTTGTCATCCTTAAGGAGCTGGTTATTGAGCTTCCACACCAAATCCTTAGACATGTCTGCTGAGAGAGCCATAGTGCATGAGACCACAGAGTGATCAGATATCACCCCAGGGGTTATCTCAGCAGACATGACTTCTCGCTACAGTGACTGTCTAATTAAAAAATAGTCTGTCCTGGACGAGGTGCCATGCACGCTGGAACAAAAGGTGAACTCTTTGGAAGTAGGGTATAAAGTTCGCCACGGATCAGCTAACCCCAAATGATCCATCATCTCCCTTATGGAACGTTGTGCCAGGGGGAGGCCTTGTCTTTTGGGATCCAATTTATCTAAGCCAGAGGAAAACAGTAGATTCCAATCTCCTCCCATAATACACGGAGAGTCCTGAAAGGTGCCAAGACCTGTAATAAGTTTGTGAAAAATAGGGAGGAATCATTATTGGGACCGTATATACTTCCCAGTAATACTCTTGTTCTACCCAGAAGCCCCTTGACAAATAGATAACGACACCGGGGGTCCTTTATTACTTGTTCGGACGTGAACGTTGTCTTTCTGGCTACCATAATAGCCACTCCCTTACTCTGGGTGCTATCCCCAGCATTAAAGACTTGACCCACATATTGTCTCCGGAGAACAGACCCTTCCGACACCAGGAGGTGGGTTTCATGGAGAAAAATAACTTCTACTCTGAGTAACCTGATGTGTTTCAGGACCTGATACCATTTGACTTTAGCCCTGAGCCCCTGTACATTCCAAGAAATAAATCTTCTTGCAGTTGCCATTCCTGAAAAAATAAAATGTAAAAATCAAGCAGCACCCTGTAACCTGCGAAATGAAGTTCCGTAGACCCAAAGTGCCAAGCCAGGCCCTCCCCCTTCCCCCAACCCACTACCCCTCCAAGTATTCCCACCACACTGAAAAAGCCCGCCCCCTCAAATTTCCCCTATACCTACAGACCCTCCTTTCATACATCCATACCCCACAGTACCTCTGTCTTAATAGGGGTCCTAAGGAAGTGCCCCCTTCCCCTGCTTGCTTTTTCCAGTACGTGGTATCTTCCACTGTACAGCCTCTCTCGCCCCCTCACTCCCCCACACTGCCCAGAGCACTGCCCATCTGTTCCTTAAAAGAACTTGCACTCCTGGGCAGATAAAGTCCCTGCTTTGAAGCTATGCCCTCACCAGTAGTGGGAGTGTCCTTTATAGATCTCTCACTCAGTAAAGCCAGTAATTAGGCATCTGCATAACAAGAGAGGAATCAATTAGTGTAGGAATCCTCCCCTCCTTACTTCTGTCTTAGAGATTAACTGAAACCTTTTAGGACCATAAGTGGCCCCAGTGAGGGTTAAGCTAGTAGCCCTCATGCCAACGCTCCCCTACTTACATAACAGTAACTCCTCACCAACAGGTAAGGCAATTTAACTCTAACTCCTGTTAAGAGAAAATGAACTAGGAATACAATTATTGCATAAAATCCAACCACCATGGGCAGAGTTACACCACTTTCAGTTCACATGAAGGACACAAAAAAAAGTTTGTGCCCCCAACTTAAACAATCCCATGGAAGCCTATAATTCAGATTGTTTCAGTTCCACCATGGACTTGCGCCAACAGTTATCTGGTAGTATTACCACATCTCGTAATTCCCTTGAGAGCTAAGAAAAAGAAAAGAAGGAAAAAAAAAAACAAAGAGTCTCAATATCCGAATTGTAATCGGTAGCATACATCTTCTGACATACTCACTGCTACCCCTTAGACAGACAGAAATAGTGCCCATGGTCCGGGATGTAGAATTCACCCTGCCCAAAACAAATTCGGGAGTACCTTATGCAATTCCATCTCTGCACTTTTCGGATCTTCCATAGACATCCATTTCCCTTTGATGGAAACCTGGAAGTTTGCACGGTACAGCATTCGGAAATGGATGTTAGCCGCCAGCACCTTGGTGACCACCCCATGGTATTTGGCCATTTTCTGGCACACAGATGGGGGAGGTCCTGGGTAACCCTGATTGGAGCATCTTCCCATAGCACCTCTTACTTCCTTCACCTTCATTAGCAGGTGTTGACGTTCTTGATAGTTAAGGAATTTAAAAATGAAGGTTCTGGGCTGTGCTCCTTGTGTTGGCATAGGCCTTAAGGCACGATGGGCCTTCCGTAGTATTTATTCTGGGCTGAAGGGCGAGGGACCTGCAATTTTATTTACAAACTTCTGCGCGAATAAAATGCCATTAGAGCCTTCTTCTCATTCCGGGAGCCCAATAATTGCCACAATATTCCGGCGACTCCGGCCCTCTAAATCTTCAACCTTCTCCTCCAATTTTGCAATATGCTGCCTGGTGATTGCCATAGCAGGATCAAATTTATCTTGTTTCCTCTCAATGGAAGTAATCCACACCTTGCGGTCTCTGGTAAGCTAGGCCAGATCCTCCAGTTTAGTCGTTACAGATTTCAGCTTCTTTGTTAACGAGCGAACCTTGTCCCAAAAGGGGCGAAATTCCTCCAGGAATTTGTCCAGAGTGAAAGGTAGTGCCTCTGAGGTGGTAAACATCCACTGGGCTGCCGTTCCAGTCTGGGCCTTTACTTTCTTTGCAGTTTTTCAGGTGTGGTAGGTGGTGTATGGCGCGGAGGAGCAACACACATTTCTGAAACCATAGTGCACATATTCCTGATCGGATCAATCACTTCCCGTGTCCGGTAACTAGTCTTCACACTTTCGGCTCTGTAGTAGGTAAGATTAGCTCAAAATACCTCTTTTAAATGGGAATCAAGTGAGGGGATAGCGGGAGCACTAAAGAAAGCAGCTATGCAGCCCGAAGCATCACAGGATCCAAATTTTCAATCCTAAAAGGTTAGTTATGCTGCTAAGTTACCAGGAATCGGGGGGACGGTTTTAAAACTTGTTGACTGCCGTTTGCATAATGTGTTTAACTAGCATGATGCCAGCGTTTTGAAATGTTTTATACAGACTACAAAAGGAGTTAAAGAACACCTTTATTGATATTTCTTGGTGCTTTTAACCAAGAACAGGGAGCTCCCTTACCTGGATAAGTGCTCTTATGTGGTGTAAAATAATTTTTTTCTGCAGTCCCCAAAGGAAGGCAATGGATCATAATTTTCCCCTGAGGGGCTGGCAGCATGATCCCTTTCCAATTCCTACTACCACTTTCCCGCCCCCCCCCAAATGCCCTGACGTTTTATGACATCTGTATAGGGAGAGTGTGGGGGTGTGCTCCATTCACTTCTATGGAGCACCATTTCTTTTTAATTTTTTCTACTTATTATTTTTCTTCACCTTATGTCCCTTCACCCCCCTCACCTTCCATGCTCAAGGAGTGTCACCCTCCACATTCCTTCCGGCCATCTGGGTCTGCCCCTAGAGTGCCACATGCTCGCTGCTATTGGGACCTATTAGATGGCCCAGATTACCCGGGTGGACCGAGGAGAGATCTCCCCCTTACCTCTCCTCTCATCCTCTGCAGCGAGCTCGCACAACAGGGTCTGCCCTTGGTCAGCTGATGTTGAGACTGGCTGCAGAGGACTTCATCTAGGAAGCTGATGGGCATTTTCCTCCAAGCTATGTTTGTTCCTCCCTGTAACCCAACCCCCTGAGCTGCCGGCGTGTAGGACATGAGTCCAGAGATTTGACGCGCTGACGCATGCTCCTTTCAAGCGCTAATGGTGTCCCCCTCCTCCTGGCTCCAGAAACATGGCGCATGCCCCTGCAAGAGTCGGTGCATCCACCGGCTCTCTTAGGATGTCGGGCGCTGCACAGCATCCCTGGCATCCCCCGCTGACCCAAGTCTGTTCCCGAACCCGGGTCACCGGTGCAGCATGAGGTGTGGTATACAGTGCCTCAACTCTCAGCACCACTGGGCCGGCTTTGGAGCATCATTTCTAAAGCACATTTGTCAATTTTAAATTGAGCTGTGGGAAAGATCAATGCCAGGGTTCAGCTATTATTAATTGAACCCTGGTATCGATCTTTCCAAAAACCCGACTTAAAATAGGTAAATCTGTTTAAAATGATGCTCCATAGAAGTGAATGGAGCTTGCCCTGCACTCTCCCTATACAGATGTCATAAAATGTTTGAGTGCAGGGGTGGAGCAGGTAAGTAGGAAGTGAAGGGATTAGGCTAGTCTCGGGAAAATTAATGATCCCTTCCCTTTGTTTGGGGCTACAGGAAAAAAATGACTTTAACACTACAGAGGAGCTCCTATTCAGGTAAGGGAGCAGCCTGTTCTTTTTTAAAAGCACCAAGAAAGATGTTCTTTAAAGTGATTAGTTTTACTATGGATAACTGTATAATGTTTGAGGGTTAGGATATGATGTTGCCACTTTGCATTTGCTTCTACGGAAACATCTTGTTTCAACTTGGACTGTTATATCATTTGTAATGAAGTTGGGGTGCATTGGATTTATGTGAGCACTGTCATTTACAAAAGTCAATAAACATAAATTAAAAAAATAAATAAAATACTTATTCATTTGTGGTTGCTCAACTGAACACCGATCGTTTACTGGTGCATGCTAGAAGAAGGAGACATCTAGAGTACACTACTGTGAAAGAAATGGAAAATAATGTAAGGGAAGGGGTGCGTTATGAGGTTTTGTTTCACACACCAAATGTATATGATGCCCATTAAGAACGAAATGTGACAGATTTATGAAGACCTCACACACCAAGGGTGCATAAAAAAAAAACTCACTGCACAACCCTTCACATATTTTATTTTTTATAATTTTTGGTCTTTAGGTAAAAATGGAGAACATTTTCACTTTCACTGAATTATTTCACTTGTATTGCTAGGAGTAGATTGAGATGGGAAATAGGAAGGGAACCAGGAAATGAAAGATATTAAAGCAGGCCTTTTAAATTGTTAAACACTTACTGGTTCAAGATGTTTGGTTAACTTGAATTTTCAAAACATTATGTCTAAGTAAATATCATAATATAGTGCATACACACATCTGCTTAGTCAAAATTCCAGGAGGATCATTTTCGACACCTGTCTGATGGCAGTTAAAGAGGAAAATGCAGGTCTTATTGCAATAAAGTGTACGTCATTTGGGAAGGAATTTCCTGTGGATAGCATCAGCATTGCAAGCATCAGTATATCATTTTCTGGCTATGACATCTCTCTCTACCTACTCCTTTGCTTAATCCATTTGTTCCTTCTCCTCAGCCTCCCTTCTTACTTCATTCCCTGTCTCCTGTGCCTCTACTGGTGGTCATTCCTACAGTTCTCCTGTACGGAATAGCCTACCGATTCACCTTCACCAACTGACTCTTTAAATCCCATCTCAAAATGTACGTATTTTCTCTTGCCTTAATACCCTAAATACACCCCTCACTTGAGTTTCTCTATCAAAGCATTTTATGCTAATAACTGTCTACATAAGGACCCTGTCAGGTGTCATGGTTCTCTTTCTTAGAGTAGTCTGATGATACCTTTAGTATGAATGAAAATGTTATTCTTATGTTATCTAACTAGTAACACTAATGATATTGTCTGTGATAATCTATTAGTACATTCATTATCATCTCTTAGTGGTACTGGTTCAACCAGTTTATTCTTTATTTTATGTACTGCTTTCAATTGTACTGTTCATTTTAATTTACATATTTTCTTTTGATTACTCTGTATAGAAGGCACTCTATAAAAATATTGTACATTAATAGTGTCACAGTCCACAAACACACCAGTATAATGTGCCATTTCCCTACTCTCCCAGTCCAAAATGTACCATTTCCTCACTCTCCCAGTCCACAAACACACCAGTACAGTGTGCTATTTCCTGTTTTACAGTCCACAAGTACACCAGTATGGTGTGCTATTTCACCAGTCTCACAGTCCACAAACACACTAGTATAATATGCCATTTCCCCACTCTCCCAGTCCACAAACACACCAGTACAGTATGCCATTTCCCCAGTCTTATAGTCCACAAATACACCAGTATGGTGTGCCATTTCACCAGTCTCACAGTCCACAAACACACCAGTACAGTGTGCCATTTCACCAGTGTCACAGTTCTCCAGTACACCAGTACAGTGTGCCATTTCACTGATCTCACAGTCCGCAAACACACCAGTACAGTGTGCCATTTCACCAGTCTCACAGTCCACAAACACACCAGTACAGTGTGCCATTTCACCAGTGTCACAGTTCTTCAGCACACCAGTACAGTGTGCCATTTCACTGATCTCACAGTCTGCAAACACACCAGTACAGTGTGCCATTTCACCAGTCTTACAGTCCACAAGTACACCAGTACAGTGTGCCATTTCACCAGTTTTACAGTTCACAAATACACCAGTATAGTGTGCCATTTCACCAATGTCACGGTCTACAAACACACCAGTACAGTGTGCAATTTCACCAGTCTCACAGTCCACAAACACACCAGTACAGTGTGCCATTTCACCAGTGTCACAGTTCTCCAGCACACCAGTATAGTGTGCCAATTCAGTGTCAGTGGCTCAGTAGGTAGCACACTCGCCTCTGAGGCTGGGAGATCAGAGGGCTGTGGATTCAGTTCTCACATCTGGCACTTGGGTTAATATCCCAGTACTGACACTGTAGTGCAGCATGAGAGGGGTGCTGCACTTCTGAGGTGCCGTCTTTCGGTTGAGACATTAAACCGAGGTCCCATCTGCCTGGATTGGTGGTAGTTCAGGTGGATGTTAAAGATCCCATGGCACTTATCGAAAAGAGTAGGGGAATTTCCCTGGTGTCCTGGCCAAATTTCTCTCATTCACTAAAAATACCACCAACAGTTTAATTTGGTTAAAGGTCAGTTGGCATTCATCTGTATTCCCCTCCCCCCGGGTCGTGCCTGAAAATAGGCAGGATTTGTCTAGTGCACTTACCCGGCCAACAAAAACTAAAAAAAAAAAAACAATCTCACCAGTGTCACATTCTACAAACCCACTAATATGCCATTTTTCTAGTCTCACAGCCTACTTGTGAAAAACAGTCTGCATATCACACCGTTGGCTGCTTCTAAAATTCTACCTAAGTTACTGTGATCCTCATTGAATGTTGACTTGTCGTTGAGAGATTTTCTTTTGTCCTTTGGTCTCAATCCAGTTTATGACAAAAAAAATAGTCTGTAGCTCGGAGAGAAATAGGGTGTAAGGGGAAGTATGTGTGTGTGTGTGTGTGTGTGTGTGTATAACATCATCAAATATTTTTCCTTTGTTTTACAGTGTGATTCTGAAAGGCCCTGAGCCCGGCTCAGAATTTCCAGAGGGGGAGCATGTTATTCGATATATAGCTTACGACATGGCACGGAACAAGGCTTCCTGCAAGTTTATTATCAAGGTCCAAGGTAAGAGGTTAAAAACAAGGGTTCAGAGAGTTTGTATCAGGACATCCTGCATGGCATTCCCTCCACTCAGCTGGCCCTCATCCTTGGTGACTTCCCAAAGCCGCATCACCAGCCATCTCAGGGACTCAGCCATCTACCTCTAGTGCCTCATGGTTTACCTCCCATGGTGGGGCCTTCTGGATTCCCCAAGCCGCTCAGGAGACTAGCCTGAATGGAGATGGGGTGTCCAGTAGGTGGTGTGGGGCCTTCAGAGGGTCACAACATCATCTTGTGTGGCCTTGAGTGGCATTTTCCTCTGTTATGTTTATCTGAACCCCTGGGTGCCTTGCGGGCGAAGGATGGCAAGTGACAAGAGCACACTAGCTTGCACACATCTCTGTCAGGAGGCACCTGCCTATCCACTGCAGCTCCAGCTTACACTGTCACCTGTGGCCACCAGGTGGTGGTAAAGCAATGGAGCCCACAAACCTCTGTCCCCAGAAGAGGAGAGCATCCTACTGGATGCTCAGTCTTCTTCCCCTGTCTCCGATGCTTACATTTCGCTCGGTGTATCCTGAGACAACTGAGAACTGGGCTTCTAACAATAAAATGTTCTTTAATGTAGATAAATGCTGTTATTCATCTGGACAAAAAAAAAACATGGTATAGCTACACTTTAAGTGATACTATCTTGAAGGAGGTCATATCAGAAACAGATCTGGGTAAAACAAATAACGACCTCACACAAGGGGACCAGTATAGGAAGATTGCACTAAGGGGAAACATTATTATATCTATCCACAAGTCTTTTGTTAGTAAGAGTGAATTATGTCTGATACAACTATATATAGCCTTTGTCAGACCACGCCTTGATTATGCTGCCTCCTTCTGGGCCCTACGTTTAGTAAAAGATAAGCTATTAGACAACATCCACTGTAGAGTCATCAGAATGGTACCAAGACTAAAAGGACTACAATATTCGGACATGCTACAGGACTTAAACCTGTATGACTTGCAGATGCGTAGGAATAAAGGAGACATTCTCATGTTATTTAACATCCTACATGATCAAGATTTGATAAGAGACATGAACATTATTTTTTCCCTAAGCCACCTAACTTATGTTCTCACAATAGGCAACTTTATATCCAGAGGGTGACAACCAATAAGAGAAATGGCTACTTCACTATTCGGGTCTGTAGATTGTGGAATGCCCTACCACAGAGTGTCATGGACTCCTCTGACTTTACTAGCTCTAAGACAGCACTGAATAAACATCTTCTTTATATGTCTAGTTAATTTACCCCACACTGCGTGGGGGAGGCAATCCCAATGGGCCTTGTGCCTTCAATACTGAATAATACCGAGTAATAAACGTGAGGCATACAGTCCATTCCGGGACGTTGTTGCATGTTGTCAGGTTGTAGACTTGGAAGGGATGGGGCTAACAACTGGGGAGTTGAGGAATCCTAGCACATCAGGATGGTCAGGCTGGTATTTGAACTCGGGTGCAGAAGTGGGGATGATGCATTGTCATGGGGTAGGGTAGGGGGTGGGGCAGTCAGCTATGAGAAGGGGGGCCTAGGTAAGGAGGCAGCTAAAAGCAGTTGTGCTGGCACCATTCAAACTAACTCCATGTTGTAATCCCAACAGTAGGCAACAGTGAGCAGTGTCTGTAGGGAAGCCTGTAGCTGCCACTCTTCCATATGAGCAGTGACTGTAAGGAAACCCATAGCAGACATTGTTCCATGTGAGAAGTGATTGTAGGGAAGCCCATAGCTGCCACACTTCCATGTGAGAAGTGGCTGTAGGAAACTAATAGCTGACATTTTTATGTAAGCAGTGGCTTTAAGGGGAGCCTGTAGCTGCCACTCTTCCATGTGAGCAGTGGCTGTAGGGAAACCCATGACTGCCACCCTTCCATGGGAGCAGTGCCTTTAAAGTAAGCCTGTAGCTTCCAGTCTTCTATGTGAGCAGTGGCTGGAGGGAAGCCCATAGTTGCCAGTCTTTCATGTGAGCAGTGACTGGAGGGAAGGCTACAGTTCCCACTATTCCGTGGGAGCAGTGGCTTTAAGGTAAGCCCATAGCTACCACTGTTCCATGTGAGCAGTGGCTTTAGGGAAGCTCATATTTTCCACTGTTCCATGTGAGCAGTGACTGTAGGGAAGCCCACAGCTTCCACTCTTCCATGTGAGCAGTGGCTGTAGGGAAGCCCACAGCTGCCACTCTTCCATGTGAGCAGTGGCTGTAGGGAAGCCCACAGCTGCCACTCTTCCATGTGAGCAGTGGCTGTAGGGAAGCCCATATCTTTCACTGTTCCATGTGAGCAGTGACTGTAGGGAAGCCCATAACTCTCATTGTTCCATGTGATACGTGGACTTTGGGATCTGGAGGAAGATGTGTGAAAATAAAAAGGGAAGAAAACTGGGAAGACTATCTATTTATAAATATTGGTAGACATTTCAGAAGAAAAAGATTAGAGTCATGTTCTGTTACAGGGAGTTGCTCATTGGAAATATACTCTCATAGTAACACCAACCTTCACATTGCAGTGGCAGGGGGACCTGTTTCTCTGGAGAGCACTGACAGTGATGCAGAGCTCTGGACAGCTGTAGCTTAATAGCTCACCATTCTGGAGAGCCCTGGCATTGTGTCTTTCTGCTGTAGACAGTGTGGACATGGTGGTGCAGTTTCCTAGACAGCATGGGCCGTGGCACACTGTTCTAGAGAGGATGGACATGACAGTGCATGGTTCGAGACGGCATAGGCATCGTGGTACACTGGTCCAGAAAACAGACTCAGCCATGCACTATTCTAGAGAGTATAGACATGGTGCTCACTGTTTGAGGACATGAACATGGTGAGGAAGTGTTCTCAAGAAGATGGCATGGTGGTGTACCAGAGAACATGGACATGGTGCCTCACTGCTCTAGAGAACATGCACATTTGGGCTAACTTCTAGACATCATTGCCATGGCAAGGGTTGGTTCTAGAAAGCATTGCATGGTGGTGCACTATTTTAGAGAATATGGACATGGTAGCCAACTGTCCTTAAAAGCATGGCTATGGAGGCTCACTTTTGTAGAGAACATGTATATGGTGCCCCACTGTTCTAAAAAACTTGAACATTGTGACTGACTTTTCTAGAAAATATGGAAATGTTAACTCACTGTTCCTAGACAGCATGGCTGGGGCTCTGGAGTGCACTTGCCTGGCACCTCACTACTCTAGAGAACACTGGCACTGTGGCTTTGCTACTGCACCAGTGTGGTGGCCTTCTAGTGCTGTGGATACCAGTAAAACCAGGTGGCATCCAAAGCTACAAGACTTGATTTTTGCCAAATCCAATTGTTTTGCTGGGGAGAAAATTATGAATATCACCTTAAAGGGAAACGGGAACTCTGAAAGGTAAGGAAACATCATAGACACTTGACTTGAGAGATGTGTCTGTATGACTCCTTAGTGGAGTGGACAGGATACTTGTGGTTTTGCTCACCATTGCACTTTTTTTTTTTTTTTTTTTTTTAACTAGGAGTGGCACACTAAGCTGAAAGCTTGTTTACAGGTGCGACCTGGGAGCACAAGGAAGTTAAGTGACTTGCTCAGGGTCACACAGTGGGGGCTGTGGGATTCAAACCCAGGTTTCCAGGTTTGCAGCTCAGAGTCTTAAACCACTGTACTATACTGCCTCCTCAAACTTGTTTCTTTCTGTATTAAAGTGAAACGTTGCCATGAGCTTAAGGCCCCTCCCAACAGCTACATCACCTGCACTTCAGCGGGAAATAACTATGGTGCCACCTGTACCTACACATGTGAAGGAGGCTACGAGCTGAGAGGGAGCTCTACTCGAGTATGCCAGTTCAGCCGCACATGGGCAGGACCACAGCCCATCTGCATACGTGAGTGTACTATCTTCTCATTACTAAAAAAAAATATATTTGCAACTCTGCAGCTGCACTGCCCTGCATCCATCGGTTATCATAGTGCTGGTGCTATGTGTATGGTGGGGGGGGGGGGTATGTGCAGTACTTTAACCTGCGTGCCTCATACTTCACTATGCAGTTTACCGATTAACAGATTCACAGAAATTTGATGGCAGAAAAGGACCTCACTGGCCCATCTAGTCAGCCCTTATATAAACCCCTCCCCCCTTTTACTGGCTCAGAACCCCCCCTCCTCCCAACCCCATACATCTGTCCCATACCCTTTTGAATCCCCCCACCATTTCAGATCCCACTACCTTCTCTGGTAGCCTGTTCCAGGCCTCCACCATCCTCTCTGTGAAGAATCTTCCCCTCACATTGCCTCTGTATTTCCCTCCTTCCAATCTGAGGATATGCCCACTTGTTCTAGCTCCCTCCTTCCTTTTGAACAAGCTCCCCTTCCTCACCTTATTAATCCCCTTCAAATACTTAAAAGTTTCAATCATGCCCCCCTCTCCCTTCTAGTCTCTAGTGGGTGTAGATTCAGCTCCCTCCACTTCTGTTCATGTTTTTCCTCACATCCCACGCACCATCTTGGTTGTTCTTCTCTGAACCCTCTCCATCCCCTCAATGTCCCTACGTAGGTGTGGACTCCAGAACTGTGCCCCGTACCCCAGATGTGGCCTCACCATTGTTCTGTACAGCAGCATTAGCACCTCCCTCCTTCTGCTAGTTATGCCCCTTCCGATGCAGGCCAACATACCATTTGCCTTTCCCACGGCCTTGCTGCACTGATTCCCCACCTTAAGATTGCTCGATATAATAATCCCCAGATCCCTCTCCTGCTCTGTTTCCTTGATTTCCTCCCCCCAAAAAAGAAACCACACATATTTCTTTAGTGGATATTTATGCAGGATAAGGCTCTTCGTGATATTCTGGCATTTACAGGATTGCCCAGTTTGAAAGCAAATATACAAATTATAGTAATGTAGCACTGTACTGTAGTAGCATAGTAGTGCAGTAATGTAGAATTATAGTAAACTAATAGCATAGTAATGTTGTTAACGTAATATCATAACAACATAGTAATACAGTACTGTAGTAACAGTGCCATAGTAATGCAGTAACATAGTTCTGCAGCATACTAATGTAGCACTGTAGTAACATAGTACCATAGTAATGCAGTAACATAGTATCTTAGTAACCTAGCAGCACTGTACTATAGTAATGTAGTAACATAGTACTGTAGCAGCATATTATTGGTAGTACTGTAGTAAAGTAATACAGTAACATAGTACATATAGAGAATACTGGATGGGCAACTATGCACAACCAGTGTGTTCTGGCACAGAGGGGTTCTGATTCCCTCTGGCAGCGAAGGGGCTGGAAGGAGAAGGAATCAGTTCATTTCAGGGAAGTGACTTTGTTTTTTGCTGATTTTATTACAACTGTTATTGTTTCTTTTGCAGCTTATTGTTGCTTTCAGTTGGTACCAGGTTGCTTTCTGACTTCATCTGGAAAGTTACCTGTTTGGGGGATTTTGCTGGTACAGCTGAGTGTTTCTGGAGTTTTTGCTGGTGTGGCTGATTGTCTCTGGTGGTCAGGAGGGAGTAAAAACTATGAAATACAAAACATAACACTGTTGTTCTTGCTGGAGTGGGGAACAGTGAAATAAAAAACAAAACACTGTTGTTCTTGCTGAAGTGGGGAGCAGAAAAAAAAAATACAAATGCTGAGGGAACTGGGAAGTGTGACGGGAGCTAAACGGGACTGACTGACTCTCTCTCAAGAGTCTGGTAGGCCCAGCCCAGCCTCCCACACCCCTCCTGCCCAAGCTTATCAGCCTTTATAGCGGAGGTGCTGGATCAGGATTGTTAGTTGCTACACACTGGAGCAACCTCAGGGCTGATTGAACTCCATGCTACCCCTAAAAAGATAGCTGCCCCACAGTTGTTGCAGACTACTACTCTTCTACCACTATTAGCCTGCTTTCACTACTGCTGTTCTATTCTGACGTTTCTCATTATCAGCAGCACCATGTTGCTGTTTCTTGTCTCTCACAACTGGTCTGATTCCAGACCAGCTGTAAAGGAGGACAAGGGGCAGAAAGTAACATGGTTAGCATTAGTAAGGGGGAACGTCCCAGGGAATGGGGCAGGCAGTGTGAAGCAGGGGCAGCTGGAAAGGTGGTAGGGTGGTAGGAAGGGTAGTAGTCTGCAGCAACTGTGGGGCAGCTATCTTTTTAAGGGTAGCATGGAGAGCAGGGGGATGGCTGTTGTGCAGGCAACATAAGCAGCTCGAGAAAGAGAATACATGGTTAAGGGCAGAGATAAGATGAGGCAAAGGTACAGATTGGTGGATCAATCCAGGATTGAGGGCACATGGGAGTGCCCCAAAAGACTGTAGGTGACCCAGGCCAAGGAGGGTGAGGGGGGAGAATGGGTAAATGGACCAATATTGCCACCTCAGGAACCACTGGGTACAGATGAAGGGGGGTGGAGGACGATAGGGAACGGGGCAGGAAAGGCCCCAGAGCAGGCAGCAAATGCGAGGCTCTCAATAGTATGCCATGGAGGACCCGGGGCAGGAGGGGGAGGTGTTCTCAATGCAGGCTACACTGGAGGAGATGAAGCGGGAGTACCTCATAGACAAGGCTGATGAGGAAAAGAGCACCCACAACCCAGAAGGCATTGGTAGGGTGCGCTCCCGGTCACCAAGGGGGGTTCCCCAGGGGTCCGTCCTTGGCCCCTTCTCTTTTCTATATTTTTAAATGACCTCCCACTGTCCTGCCAAAACTCAGCCATACAAATGTATACTGATGATACCATTCTATATGCCTCCAGCCCTGAAAGTGAGTCTCTAAACTCTGCCTTACAGCAGGATTTCCATGCCGTTCAATCCTGGCTAAACTCTAACCAACTTGTCTTAAATGCTAAAAAAAACGTATCCATAACCTTCGGTACTCAGCCCAGACTCTCCCATCTAGATGCTCCATCCACTTTCTACACACTGGATGGCACCTCCCTGGTTTCCTGCAACTCCTTTCATTACATAGAAACATAGAAACATAGAAGTTGACGGCAGATAAGGACCGCAAGGCCCATCCAGTCTGCCCATTTCTTTTTCTACCTTATAAATGTGCCATCGGCCTTTGCTCTGTCAGTGACCTATCTATTCATAGTCATTTGTATTGCTCCCTTATGCCTATCCCATGCCTGTTTGAAGCCCTGCACTGTATTCATAGCCACCACTTATGTGGTAAGCTATTCCATGCATCTACCACCCTTTCTGTGAAAAGAATTTCCTCACATTCCCCTTAATCGGCCTCCTCTAATCTCATGCTGTGTCCTCTTGTCCTGCTATTTTCTTATATTTAAACATGTTAGACTCTTTTCACCTTGTTTATGCCCTTAAGGTGTTTAAATGTCCCATCATATCACCTCTCCCTCCTTTGCTCGAGGGTATACATATTGAGTCGCTAATCTGTCCTCATATGTCTTCTGATGCAGTCCCTGCACCATTTTGGTTGCCCTTCTCTGGACTGCCTCAGTTTGGTTAATGTCCTTGTGAAGGTGTGGCCTCCAATACTGCACGCAGTACTCCAGATGTGACCTAACCAATGTCTTGTACAGAGGGATTATTACCTCCCTCTTACGACTTGTGATACCCCTACTAATACACCCTATACCCCTACTAATACACCCTGGGAGTATGGCCCGATCGCCACTTAGATTTCTCCGTCCATATTGACCACCTTCAGAAAAAACTTCACCCAAAGCTAGGTGCACTTTACCGTAACAAAGGTTGCCTACCCACCTCGGTCAGGCGAGAACTAGTGCACAAAATGATTCTCCCAATTTTCGACTACGGAGATGTGGTCTACAGCAGTGTCCCTCTATCCACCCTGGCCAGCCTCGACACCTTTTTCATTCCTTCTGTCGGCTCATCCTGAATGCCCACCTTCCACCCCACCACTGCAACCTGTATAGCGACTTGCTCTCCCCTGCACTCCAGGCGCCAGCTTCACCGCGCAAATCGAGAGCAAGTACTGGTCTAACCTTCTCCTCCCTATCTCAGCTCTGTCCTGGCAACTCCAACCCCCGGCCTACTCCCTGAGAGGCGCTTGATTCTAAATCTCACAAATCCCTTTTATGACCACAAAGGGGCAATCTGCTTTCATATACAGACTGCCCAAACTCTGGAATGACCTCCCGGCCGAAATCAGGCTGTCCTCTACCCAAAGGTCCCAAAAAACTCTCCTACAGGATCACTTCTCCAACATATGTAACTGCAACCTGCAGCCCAGATCGGTTCTCACAAGGCATTGTAATGTGCCTTAAACAGGTCCACTCTTCCAACAACTGATTTTGCTATTTGTAACATTGTTCCCTCAAATGTCTCTGTCTGGTATGTACTGGGGCCATAACCCCCAACTACTGTCCAGCTACTCAATCCATGCTCCACTGCTATTCAACTATGACTACCTAACAAATGCCTAGCCCAGCCTGTTCCTCTCTGGACCTGCTGTTTTACCACTGTCTTCTTCTCCCTTATGTACTTGGGTGTTACCTGTCCTTTGCACCATCGCCTTTGCATCTGTTATATTGCATTGTATGTGTTGATCTATGCATTCATGTAGGCAAATCCCAGGTCTCATCTGGAAACGAGCGGTTTACTGCTCTGAGTGCCTATCTGAATCTCGTAAATAAATAAATAAATAAAATAAAGGGGCAGGGTTTCAATGGGTGAGGATAAGGGGGAAGGAGCAAGGAGACGGGACGGGGACAGTAGCTAAGAGGGGGAGGAGGAGAGGTATGAGGAGATAAGGGAGGGATGCATCAGGAGGAAGTTGTAGGAGGAGCCAAGCAGGGGGGGGTGAAATCGGGGGGAGGGAGAGGGCGGGACAGAGAGATAGGGGTGGAAGAGGGAACAGCGGCAATGCATTTGGGAACAGAAGACCTGGCAGGAGGGGATAAGGAATGGAGAAGGCGAGCAGAACAAGGAAATGAGGGTGGGATCCTAGTGCTGGGGGATTCAGCTCTGAAGAGGATCAGATGAGGGAGCAAGGGAGAGAGGCATAGTTGAATATGGGTGGAGGCCATGCCAGGCATAACAGTGGAAAGGGTGGGGCAATCCATTCTGAAGTATGCTAGGAGGGGTAGGGAGAAACCTCATATAGCTCTGCATTTGGGAACTAATGGCCTAGCGGGTAATATGGTAGAGGTAGTCCGGGGGAGTTTTGAGGAGCTGGAGCTGGTTTGTGAGGAGGCAGGAAGATCAGTAACCTTCTCGGAGGTGCTTCCTGTACCTAGGGCGAGCACCACAAGAAAGCTGAGGGCAGAAGATTTTAACTCGTGGGTTTAGAATGGTGTCCATCCAAAGGGGATGGACTGGGGGGACTTGGGAGGGCAAGGATCTCTATGCCAAGGACAGGTTTCACTTAAGTGGGGAAGGAAAGAGGGTATTGAAACAGAAACTGGAGAAATATTTAGCAAACAATGAGAATTTAAACTAGTAGTGGGGGGTGGCAAGTGGGCAAGGGTCCAGCAGGATTCTCAGGCAGGAAGCTGGACGAGCTTACCCCCCCCCCCCATGATGGCAGCAGGGGATTTAGGGAGAGGTCAGGAGAAGCTACTAAAAAGGGAGAGCAGGTAGGGAGAGTGGGGAAGGAAGTGAGATATAGGATGGTAACCCTGAACACTGGGAGTCTAGGGAACAAAACAGCAGAGTTATAGGCTTTCATGGTGGTTGGGGAAGTGGATATGGTGACCATAACCGAAACGTGGGCCCTCCATTACCATAACTGGGACCTGGCAGTACCAGGATATAGGATATTTTGAAGGGATAGGGTAAAACGGAAAGGAGTGGGGGTGGCACTATATGTGAAGGAAAGTCTGAAGTGTGTCAGAGAGGAAGGGGAGGAAGGCAACACATAGTCATTATGGGTGCAGATCCAGGACTCCAAAAATAGGACCCTCGGGATGGGAGTGGTGTACAGGCCACCCTCTCAGACTGAGGAGTTAGATAAGGTTCGAGCAGGACAGATCAAAAGGGCCTGCAGAAAGGGCAGTACAGTGATTGTGGGGGACTTCAATCTGCCAGGAGTAGATTGGGGTACACCAGCCACCATAAATAGGAGGGAGCAGGAACTTCTGGATGCCTTCCAGGACAGCTTCTTATTGCAGATGGTCAACGAGTCTACCAGGTTAGGGAACACCCTTGACCTTGTGCTGGCGAATGGTGAGTTTGTGAGGGAGCTGTGGGTGGAGAAACCACTGGCGGGGAGTGACCACCACTCAGTGTGGTTCAAGATAGATATGGGGAAAGAGGGAGTAAGATCGGGCGCAAGGGTGATAGACTTCAGAAGGGCCATCTTTGGGAGGATGAGGGAAATAGCACAGGGGTATCTGGCCAAGATCAGTCCAGATATGGACACTAATCAGAAGTGGGAGGTCATTAAACGGGGTATAGAGGAAGCAACCGCAACATGTGCAAGGCTCCAGAGTAAGAGGGCTAGGGCCAAGAAGTCTAGCTAGGTGGGCAGGATAGTCATGGAGAAAGTAAGAAAGAAAAAAGCAATCTTTAGAAGGTACAAAAGAACAGAGGGGGCTGGACAGAGAAGAATACCTGAAGGAGTCAAGGGAAGTGACAAGGGCAGTCAGTGCAGCCAAGGCATCTCGGGAACAGAGCATTAAAGTAGGGGAGAAGGACTTGTTCAGGTACATCAGGAAGAAAAAGGGCGGCAAAGACCAAATAGTGCAGATTAAAATGGAGGGGGTGGGTGGATACTAAGGCAGAACAGATGGAAGCATTAAATGAATACTTCTGCCCAGTATTTACAAAAGAGAAAGGGGGAGCAGTACTGGGGGGCTGGGGGTGTGTGAACGGGCAGGGAAGAGGTGACAGACAGGGAAATCTCAGTGGGCAGGGTACTGGAGGGATTGAGGGCTTTGAGGGTGAACAAAGTGCTGGGGACAGATGGCATACACCCAGGGTGCTAAGGGAGCTAGCAGAAGTCCTGGCAGAACCCCTGGCATACCTGTTCAATGCCTCCCTAGATTCGCAGAGTGTACTTCAGGACTGGAGGATTGCGCACATGGTGCTCCTCCACCAGAGCAGCCCCAAGGATGAGTCAGGGAACTACAGACCAGTAAAGCTTCAGCCATCGTGGGAAAGCTGATGGAGACATCCTGAAGGAGAGGCCGGTTTTCCTCCTAGAGGCTAATGGGCTGCAGGATAGTAGGCAACATGGGTTTGTCTCAGGCAGGTCCTGTCAGACCAACCTGGTGCAGTGCTATGACTGAGTAACTAGGCAGTTAGACGGGGGCTATGCAGTGGATGTCCTGTACCTGGATTTCAGTAAGGCATTTGATTTGGTGCCGCATAGGAGGCTAGGTAGTAAGCTGGAAGGCACGGGGGCCAGGGCGAAGATGGTGGGATGGGTAGTGAACTGGCTGCTACGGAGACAGTGGGGTGGTGGTGGGAGGTGAGCACTGGCTGCCCAGAGCAGTAACAAGTGGGGTGCCACAGGGCTCTGTACTGGGGCCGGTGTTGTTTGGGATTTTCATAGCAGACATCTCAATAGGCATTAAGAGCAAGATCAGTCTGTTTGCAGATGATACCAAGATGAGAGCGGCAGTGGATGACTTAGAGGGGTGGCAGGGGTTACAGGATGATCTGGAAAAATTGGAGGCCTGGTCAGACACTTGGCAGCTGGTGTTCATGCCAAGAAATGCAAGGTGTTACATTTCAGAGCAAAAAACCCAAGGAGGAGCTACCAGCTTGGGGGGGGGGGGTCAGCTAGCCAAGACAGAGGAGGAGAAGAAGGATCTGGGGGCGATCATAACAGGAGTAATGAACAACTCTGCTCAGTGTAGAAAGGCACCTGCAAAGGCTAACAGGATGCTGGGTTGTATTGCCAGAGGCATATCCTCCAGGCGGGGGAGAGGTGATCCTGCCGCTGTACAGGTCAGTGGTTAGACCACACCTGGAGTACTGTGTGCAGTTATGGCGGCTGTAAATGAAGAAAGACATTACGTTACTGGAGGTGGTGCTGCGCAGGGCAACAAAAATGATCCAGGGGCTAGGGACTTGCCCCATTGAGAGTATGCTGAGGGAGTTGAACATGTACTCCCTGGAGGAGAGGAGGGGAAAGGGGGGACATGATTGAAACCTTCAAGTACATGAAGGGAATAAATAAGATGAACACAGAGGGGCTTTTCCAATTAAGGAGAGGGAGGGAGGGAGGGACACCCGAGGGCACAAGCTGAGACTGGGGAGGGGAGTTCAGGAGTGAAATGAGGAGACACTTTTTTACAGAGAGGGTGGTGTCAGGGTGGAATGCATTACCAGAGGAAGTGGCAGCCTGTAATACAATGGGCTGCTTCAAAAGGGGATGGGACAGGGTAAGGAGGAGGGTCATTGGAAGGGAAGGAGGGGAGGGAGGGGCAGCTGCAGTATAAGGGCTGCTAGCTGCACAATGGAGCAAACTCAACAGACCTAAAGCCCTTTATCTGCTGGCAAGTTCGTATGTATATTCATATATTCAGAAGGCCCATGGAAATCAGAACCCCAAGGTGACAGAACATACTGATTATGCATAAAGTTGTTCATCCTGTATTTTTTATAGTGTATCGTAATATGTGAAATGTGTGCATTGTGTTTTTTTCTCTTTCACAATGAAAGTCCAGAGGGGGTATTGCTAAGATCAAAGGAGATAAGTAGGCATGTGAGGAGGAGGACCATGTAAAAGCATCTATCCTAAACAGATACTTCTGCTCAGTATTTACTGAAGAGAAGGTAGGGCAGGATCCACAGCTCACAGCTCAGCATCATGGACACGGGGGGGAATGAGGTGAGCACTAGTCCTTCACAAAAGAAAGGGTCCTACAAGAGCTCGATAAGCTCAGGGTGGATAAGGCAATGGGACCTGATGGCATGCATCCCAGGGTACTAAAGCAGCTAAGGGTGGAACTAGCAAAGCCATTATCAGAACTGTTTATTGAGTCTCTGAGCACAGGAGAGGTCCCAGAATACTGGAGAAAGGCTCATGTGATCCCGCTCCACAAGAGTGGTAGCAGGGAGGAGGCAGTGAACTACAGACCAGTCAGTCTTACCTCAGTAGTGGGCAAGATTATGGAGGCACTCCTTAAGGAAAGGATAGTGCAACACCTGGAATCCATAGAAGCACAGGATCCAAGACAGCATGGGTTTACAAAAGGAAGGTCCTGTCAAAATAATCTCATAGATTTCTTTGACTGGGTAACCAGAGTGGTGGACCAAGGGGGAGCAGTTGATGTCACCTACCTTGACTTCAGCAAACTTTCGATACTATTCCACATAGAAGATTGATTAATAAGCTGGGTGGGCTCAGGGTAGGTCAGAAGTTGGTCAACTGGGTGGCAAACTGGTTGACGGGCAGAAAACAGAGAGTGGTGGTAAATGGTATACAGTCAGAAGAGATGCAAGTCACAAGTGGGGTACCTCAGGATCAGTCCTGGGGCTAGTCCTCTTCAATATCATCATCAGTGACATTGCAGATGGACTGGAGGGTAAGGTTTGTCTGTTTGCAGATGACACCAAGATATGCAACATAGTAGATGATCCAGATGGGGTGGGCAAAATGAGAAGAGATCTGGATAAACTAGCAAAATGGTCAGAAGAGTGGCATCTGGGGTTTAATGCAAAGAAGTGCAAGATCATGCACATAGGGAAGAGAAACCCAGAAGCCACCTATAGGCTGGAAGGGAAGTTGCTGGCAGTCACAAGGGAAGAAAGAGACTTGGGCATCATCATCACTGATGACCTGAAATCATTCAAGCAGACCACTAAAGCAGTAGGTAAGGCTAGGGGAATGTTAGGGTGTATTAGTAGGGGTATCACAAGTCGGAAGAGGGAGGTAATAATACCTCTTTACAAGACACTGGTTAGGCCCCATCTGGAGTACTGTGTGCAGTACTGGAGGCCACATCTTCACAAGGACATAAACCAAATTGAGGCAGTCCAGAGAAGGGCAACCAAAATAGTGCAGGGACTGCATCAGAAAACATATGAGGACATATTAACGGAGCTCAATATGTATACTCTAGAGCAAAGGAGGGAGAGAGGTGATATGATCGAAACATTCAAACACCTTACAGGCATTAACAAAGTGAAAGAGTCTAACATGTTTCAATATAAGAAAAATAGCAGGACAAGAGGATACAGCATGAGATTAGAGAGATGTCGATTAAGGGGTAATGTGAGGAAGTTATTTTTCACAGAAAGGGTGGTGATGCATAGAATGGACTACTTCAGGAAGTGGTGGATATGAATTCAGTGCAGGGCTTCAAACAGGCATGGGATAGGCATTAGGGAGCAATCCAAGTGAGTATGAATAGATGGGCCATTGACAGAGCAAAGGCCGATGGCACATTTACAAGGTAGAGAAGGAAATGGGCAGACTGGATGGGCCTTGAGGTCCTTATCTGCCATCAGCTTTTATGTTTCTATGTTAAATTGACTTGTACAGTCTCTAGAGATTCTAGAATGCTGTTCTACCACAGAAGAGTGCAATCATATTCCATGACCTTTGAACTGTGGTACAACTGCATTTTGAAAAGGATAGATTTCTATATAGAACAATGCTCTACTACACAGTATAGTAATCTAGTAGCATAGTACTATAGTAATATAGCAACATACCAGTAGTACCGTAGCAGCATAGTAGTGTAGTAACATAGTACTATAGTAATGCAGTAACATAGTACTGTAGTAACCTAGTAGCATAGTAATGCAGTAACATAGTACTGTAGCAGCATACTAATGTAGTACTGTAGTAACATAGTACTATAGTAATGCAGTAACATAGTATCATAGTAATCTAGCAGCACTGTACCATAGTAATGCAGTAACGTAGGACTATAGTAGCATATTAAGGTAGTGCTGTAATACCATAGTAAAGTAATCACATAGTACAAGAGCAACTTAGTACCGTAGTAATGTAGTACCAGCTATACTTACCTACCAAATAAATCTCTTTTTTGTGTTTTAACCTATGCCATGGATTGGGCAACATGGGAGGGGCGTCATTACCTGTGCAATAAACGAAGACCGAAAATAACCAAGGGCAGTAGATCCAGTATCTGGTGTAAGATTTGCTAGGACACAGTTCCAGATTCCTGGGCCCATACAGAAAAAAAGTGTGCTGTCTGAGGACGGTCCTACTGGAAGAGTACTACACCTGTACGGACAGACTTCTGAAAGATTACTGCAAGAGGCCATGCAAGTTGTTTATTTAGCTCCACAGTGATCCTGCTGTGTATCCTGTCCACCCCTTAAGATTTACCTGGCTTGATCTTTGCCAGGTAGTCAGCTACCAGGGTGGGCGTGGTGTCTGCAGGTTGCATCTTGGTTATCAAAATGCCGTGGGCCTTCCCAGTGAGCAAAGTTCCCTACTCACCCCCCCCCCCCCACCGAGACCCTTAGGGGACAGTGAAGGAAAGTATTCATTCAGCATCTGAGCCATTACCCCCCGGGTCTTGCACAAGTTCCTCCCTGGTTTTAGGAGGCCCTACCCCTTCTGTCACTTTCCTCTTTTCATTGGATATGCTGGAAGAAGGCTTTGCTGTTATTTGGAGCTACTACCACTATTTTAGTATCCAGACTCTCCTTGGCGTCCTTAATTCTATTTTTGCAGTCCCTAGGTGCTGTTCTGTACTTCTCTCTTGTCTGGGGGCCACTTGTGTCTCTTTCCAGCAGCTACAGACCATCTTTTAGAGTCAGTGGATTCAGCAGCTGCTTAGAGTACCTTCTACAACAAACCCCACATGTGCTGTACATCACTAGCCTTATGTAGCTTCTCCAAGCCCTTGGCCACCAGAACCCTCATCTTGGCAATGCCTGCCTTTCTGAAGTTCCAAACCCTGGTGGCGGAACCTGACTAGTCTTCACTGTCAACAGTGAGAAGGTTACCGGGTTGTGGTCACTGCCTCCCATTGGTTCCTTTTTCTTCCCATAAAGGGTCTTATCCACCTTAGGCAGAATGGGCAGCTTCTCAGTCTTGTCCCCAAGCACTTGTAGCCATCTCTTACCTCCTCTCAGTCAGGAAGCCGTATCTCCCACATATCCCTCCACATAGTGGGGAGGAGGGCCAACCTTCCCCCAGGATCACACATCCAGATCTGCCCCAGACCAGAGCAGCAGAGCAGGCCACATCATAATAGGCAGGGCTTCACAAAAGCCTGTCCTCCATTTTTCCTTCTGTTTTCACCCTGGGCCCACAGATGTGCAGTGATCACGATGTGCATGCTCCACTTCTGTGGAGATGCCACCAGCGCTCTGTAAATAGGATCCCTCCCCCATTGTGTGACTCACTTGTGCTGCCACCCAGATACCCTCAGGTGGCAGTCAACATTAAGACATGGCTCCCTGAGAGGAAGAGCAGCACTACGGATGCCCAATCCTCCCTCACCCAGCCAGCCCCAAGCGATCCACATCTGCCTTCAAACCAGGGTTGCCAGCATGGCAGGAGGTGAGATGCTTAGCACCTCAGCCCTCCATGCCACTGGGTCAGCCTCCCACTGGTTCTTTGATGGTCAGATTGCAGATGATCACATCACCACTGCTGAGATACAGGTCAAAGATGGCTTCAAAGCTAGTCCTTTGTTGGACATGCTGTTCTAGGAAGCAGTTCATGAAAGTGGACAAGAAACCCGGTGTCAGCCCTGCCATTATGCTTCTCAGAATGCCAGTCTATGTCCAGGAGACAGAAGTCACCCAACTTAGAATATGGAGATTTCTGTGCTTTGGACAGTTTAAAGTACTTTGGCAAACTGCCAATTTCTGTTCCTAAAATCTCACATGTATTCTACACCAGCTTTTCACAATATTTTTCTAGCTTGCTACATACCAAAAGTAGGTGGATCTTATCAGATTTCACACCATACCGCAGTTTTGTTTCATCTTTCCCAGAATAGCTTTCATCGGTCATCATATTATTTTATTAAAACTGATGTTTTAAAAAAAATCTATTAGCTGCTGTCCAAGCAAACTCCATCTCTTTCTAAGCTTTTATCCATGTTTCTTTATAGCTATGGAAATTAAAGTGGACGTAACTTCAGTGGGAGCCTTACTAGACCAGTTTTACGAGAAGCGACATCTACTCATCATCTCATCTCCTGACCCTTCAGATCGGTATTACAAAGTTCAGACTTCCCTGCTACAGGTCAGTATGTTTGGGGGTTACGGACTGGTATAGTTTCAAAATTCAGTGTTTAAGGGTCAGTGTGTTCTGGATTTACCAATCATTACCAATGTTTTAGAATTCCTGGCTGCAGGTGAGTGAGCCCTGGGGTTATGGATTGGTCCCAACATTTCAGAATCACCCATTGTAGGTCAACGAGTCCTAGAGTAATAGATCTGTACCAACATTTCAGAGATCCACTCCTCAGGCAAGTGACTACTGGGGTTACAGATTGGTACAGACATTTCAAAATTCCTTGTTGTAGATCAGCAAATCCTTGAGTTAAAGGTCAGTACCAACGGTTCAGAATTCCATGCTGTAGCTCAGTGAGTTTCAGAGTTATGGATTAGTATCATTTCAGACTTCCCCCCTCTAGGTCCCTGGAGGGGAGACACCAGTTCTCACTGCTTTGCCTCACAATGAAGATGACTAAAGGCTATACTCCCCCTAGCCTAATTGGCATCCTGACCTCCAAACTTAATAGGCGTGCACTCTGGTCATCCAACTACAAAGTACTGGAAGTCCCATGGGTAACTTGTTCTGCTAGCAAACACTTCTTCACCTATGCAGCACCTTACCACTGGAACCTATTCCCTGCTGACCTGCACAAGTGCTACTCCCTTGGAGGTTTTAAAAAAGGCCTAAAAACTCTTCTGCTTGAAAAATGCCTATGTTCCTGCTATTGTTCAGTATAGGATCTAACTCCTTGCTGCCCACAATTCATTGATCGTCCTGTACTAGCTCCTCCTTCTCCCTGACCTAGTCTTTGCTTCCTTGTGCTGCTCCTCCTCCTCCTCTCTACCCTTGTCTTTGCCTCTTTTATCCCCTCTACCACCATGTGATACCTAGTTTCTGCATGATGTTCCAGATGTTGCTTCTTTAGATGCACTTAATGCTATGTGATGTGCTGTATGGCATCCTTATGTAACCCATGTAACCTAATGATGCCGTGGTATGCTACCTGTAACTAATTAATGGTATAGCATATCTTAATGTCTGAATATTTGTCATTAATTTCTATGATGTACCGTTGTCATGAGAACTTGAAAGTGTGTCTGTTTCTTGAGCTGTAACTATTATTTGTGTTTATATGGAAATGCTGTATGTAATTAACTCTCGGTCACTCCTGAAAAAGGGACCTTCGGTTCCAGCGGGTTCACCCAGTTACCAAAATTGTAAATTAAAAAAATTAATAAATAACTGTCAGGGAGTTCTGAAGTTACAGATCAGTATCACATCAGAGTTTTGATTGGTACCAATGTTTCAGAATTCCCCCCTGTAGTTCAGTAAGTCCCAGGGTTACATTACAGATAGGTACCAACATTTCAGAAGTCTATGCCGGAGTCCTGAGGTTACAGATCAGCAACAGCATTTCAGAATTCCCCACTGTTGGTTAGTGGAGCAAGTCCTAAAGTTGTGGAATGGTACCACTGTTCAGAATTCCCTGCTGTAGGTCAGTGAGCCCTGGGCTTAAGGATTGGTACTGACTTTTCAGAATTCCCCATTGTAAGTCAGTGAGTCCTGGAGTTACAACTGGGTAATGACATTTCTGAATTTTCCCACTGTGTGTCAATGAGTCCTAGGGTTACGGAGTGGTACCAATATTTCAGAATTTTTCTTGGTCATGTCTAGTAATAATTAATTGAAGGTCTTTGCTCTGCAGCTGCTCAGCTTTATAATTTTATTAGGATATGGTACTTATTTTATATTTTTTACATATTTTTATTCATTTCTTATTTTGAGTATTTCTGTCAGACAGAAGTGTTTATGTGTTTATAAGATATTTGGTTAAACAAGACCTGTTTCTCATTGAATGCATCGTATAACCTGCAAAATTGGATAAACGCTTCTCATAAAGGAGTCTGGGACTTTCTTCGGGTAGGAATGGGAGAAGCACAAAACGTTCTGAGATTCTGAAAGGACAGAAAAGCCTTAAAAGGCTCTGGTAGTTATCAGAGCCTTATCAGAACTTTCAGAACCTTTGTGTTTTTACCATCAGTGTCCACCCTTAAGCTATTGTAAGTAAAGGGAAAACTTGGCGTGGTACTACACTACACCTCCAGCCTCCTTTCTGATCTTTCAACTACCACCATCAGTCTTCTTACTAGATAAAGACCTAGGAGGGGTATGTATTAAACCAGCAGTGCATGATGGCAGTGAAAATTGTTATCTATATTTTATTTTAGACTAGCCCTTATCTGCAGACTTGCATGAGACCCTTTTCCCCATTTTGAGTCTGCTATACCACTTTTTTTTAATAATTTAAATAATAAAAGGAGAGTTCCAAAATCAATGTTTTAAAAATGATTAGAACCTTATTAGAACCAGAAAAAAGGCCCTTATTATTAGGTTCTTTTTACCGAAAATGACACAGGTTCTAGGTGGTTCTGAATTTACCCTGACTGGTTCTCACATCCTAATAGTTATGCAGAGGTAGATTTTCTGATTGGTTAGCATGTCAACTTTACATTTTCGCAGGAAGCCAACTGTGGATTAGAACAGAGACACGTGACGCTTATTGAACTAGTCGGAGAGCCCCCACGTGATGTTGGACGCATCAAGGAGAAATACATTTCTGCAGATTTAGTGGAACAGCTCAGGTAGGAGATGGCTAAAGGCAGTCTGTGCTGTCTGTGGAACCAGCAGGGAAGTCTAAGCTAGGAACCACATAAACACCTTTACTAGCAGATGTTTGTAATAGCTAATTGTATATAGGGTTGTCAGAACTAGTTCTGAAAAGATTAGAACCCTTTTTAGAACCCAGGGGTCCATTAAGTATTAAGGGTTCTAAATACTAAATAAAGTGCTTTTTTTTTTTTGTTCAGGCATTTTAAAAACAGGATGTGTGCCAGCCCGGTGAGCTGAGGGCCGAGGCCCTGGATACCTTACCTCGTGCTATGCTGGTGATCTGGGTTTGGGAATGACCTCGGGTCACTGGGGAGCTGGCGTGTGGGGAGAGGGATGGAGCAGGATCAAGCAGCCACAAGGCAGCTCTCCCCTGCCAGGGGTGATTGTCCATCCCCCCCCCCCCAGTTCCGTTCTCACCGGCTGGAGGTCCTTCGGGAAATGTAGGCAGGTGGGGCAGTGGCAGTAGCAAGGGGTGGGGTGGAAAGGGTCAAGCCGGTGCCCAGTATGTGCATGCACCTCCCCACATGCATACATACTTGTCTGCTGGGGTCCCAGGTCCAGGAGAAAAAATGGGGCAAAAACACCAAAAATGAACGTGTATATATATATATAAAAAAGGAGGTGTCACTCTGGAAAGCAATCTAATAATTGAGATTTACATTCTAATATGAGACAGATATGAGAATGAGTCATAATTCCATGTGCCACAGTTTGGCACATCTGCATATGAATGCAGATGTGCCAAACTGCAGTACATGGAAGTCTGACTCTTGGCCTTTGCATTTTGATTGGCAACCACGGTTTCTCTTTCTTTTCTGCATGTGCAGTGAGACAACATAGAATATTGTGTATGAGCAGCCATACACAACAAAGCTTTGTTTCAGTTGAGAGGTTTCCGTGGTAACAATAGATTGTGAGAGTGCAGCTCGAGAGGTCTCTTGTTACCATGGAAACCTTGAGATTAAAACACAGCCTTGTACAGTATGCGTATGGTTACTCATACACAATCTTTTATAACGTATGAGCAACCACAGAATGCATGGCGATTAATGTTTTTGTTTCTGATGCCATTTATGAGTGAACTGCAGCTACTGTTGCTCTGTTAGCACTGACTGAAGGTGACAAGACAACTTGACAGCACTAACGATGGCAGCCCCGGTTCATGTACTGTGTGCACATGAAAGTGGTCTAATCTGTTGTGTTGCAGTAGTGACTTCATTAGTGCAGCACAACAATATTGCAACATCACTACTGCAGCACAACAATGCTGTCCTTGACATGGATTTCCATGCAGAACAGCATTCCACCATACGCTATATTACTGTTGTCCTGAGCGAGCAGGTCTTTTATTAGGTGTTTTTTCCTCTTCTTAGTGTCTATGTTCTTTCTTTCCAGTCCTATACACAAAAGCATTTGAGCTGTAAAGAAGATTAGAATCCCGGAACTATACACAGAGTTCTAGACCAGAACCAGAACCCAGAACTTCAGTAGGTTCTGACAACCCTAACTGTATACATTAAGGAAATGGAAGTGGGAGTGCCTTATTTAAGCAATATACCATGAGATAGAGTGGGTATATTGGTGGATTTACCATGCCTGGTGTGGTTTGGTCATGAGGCGCAGCCGAGTGACTTAACCACACCAGAAGTGGTAAATCCACCCATATACCCACTCTCTGTCATGGTATATTGCTATTATACAATGTTCAACTTGTTTTTTGGTTTTATAGTGATATAAAACTTTTACAGTGGGTATACTGGAAGATTTATCATGGTCATGTGATGTGTTTTGACCAATGAGGTTACAGGATTTTCATACCTCATTGTATAATATTAGATAATCATATACTTAACCCTTGCCATGCCGTGGACTGATATATCGGTCCAGAATTCCTACATGTTCTAATTCTGTCAGCAGCCTAAAGGTTAAGGGAATTACGTGCAAGGATGAATAACGCTTGAACAGAAATATTCCAAAAGTACAGTACATGCTCAAGGGCAGCATGGGATTGTAACATCTTGTGGGAATTATAGATCAAGGGAGCATCATGTGACATCCTTGACCCATCATAGGGCTCCATACATTTGTGCATGAGGTACTATTTTTCTGGTGAGTGCCTCACACACAGTGCATGGCAATGTATGCTCACCCAATGAAAACGACAGTCCATTTTTGAGGAAAAAATATAATTTTCCATAATATAAACAGTCAAGCTCTATTATATGAAGATATGTCTCCCGTCACTACTCATTGCAGGATAAGTGGTTTCACTTACAACTGTTTCAATTCCAAAAATCTCCAATTCCAAACAACTCTGTTTCATAGGGCTGTTCTAATTCATGTTGTTAGAAATCTATCCCATTCATATTTATCCACCACCTTTCAGGTTTGTACACTGTAGGACACAAACATTCTTCTAATAATGTCAGCTGTTGTAAATGCATTGTATACAAAGCAGGTATATCAAAAAACATACCTTTAAAGAGCTCTGGGTACCTTGGGGGGAACTTTGAAAAATGTAATTTTTTTTTTAGTACCAGATAAGACTTTATGGGCTCTTCAGGGTTCTTGGGCATGTGGTTGTGTGGCTCAGTGGTAACACACTGGCCTCAGAAAAGAAAGTAGTAAATTCATATCTCAAACCAGGAACTAGGGCCCGTGCCAGTGCTGACACTGCAGTACAGTGCAGGGAGAGGTGAGTGGTGCTGCCCTACCCGACTCATCCTCGGGCTGATCCATTAAAACAGGATCCCTTCTGCCAGTCTCTGGTAGCAGTAGAAGCTCCCAAAGCTCTTTCCAAAACTAGTACGAGGGATACACTGTACACTGTTCCAAACGAGTACGAGAGATACACAGTGTGAAACTAGTAGGAGGGTTACACAGTTCAAACCTAGTAGGTGGGATACACTATTTGAAACTTGTAGGAGAGATTCACAGTTCAAAACTAGCAGGAGGGATACACAGTTTAAAAATATTAGGAGGGATTCAGGGATTCACAGTTCGAAACTAGTAGGAGGGATTCACAGTTCAAACCTAATAGAAGGGATACACAATTTAAAACTAGTAGGAGGGATACACTGAAACTAGGGGGTTACGCAATTTGAAACTAGTAGAAGGGATACACAGTTCAAAACAAGTAGGAGGGATACACAGTTTGAAACTAGTAGGAGGGATACACTGAAACTAGTAAGGGGGTTATAGAACTTGAAACTAGTAGGAGGGATACACAGTTCAAAACTAGTAGAAGGGATACACTATTCGAAACTAGTAGGAGGGATACACAGCTCGAAACTAGTAGGAGGGATATACAGTTCAAAACTAGTAGAAGCGATACACAATTTGAAACTAGTAGGAGGAATACACAATTTGAAACTAGCCAGAGGGATACACAATTCAAAATTAGTAAGAGGGATATACAATTCAAAACTAGCAGGAGGGTTACACAATTCGAAACTAGTAGGAGGGATACACAGTTCGAAACCAGTAGTAGGGATACACTATTCGAAACTAGTGGGAGGGGCACACAATTCAAAACTAGTAGAAGGGATACACTGAAACTAGTAGGGGGTTACACAATTCAAAACTAGTAGAAGGGATACACTGAAACTAGTAGGGGGTTACACAATTCAAAACTAGTAGAAGGGATACACTGAAACTAGTAGGGGGTTACACAATTCAAAACTAGTAGGAGGGATACAAAGTTCAAAACTTGTAGAAGGGATACACAGTTTGAAACTAGTAGGAGGGATACACAGCAGAGCTAGTAGAAGGGATACACAATTCAAAACTAGTAGGAGGGATACATAATTCGAAACCAGAAGGGATACACTGAAACTAGTAGAAGGCTTATAGAACTCGAAACTAATAGGAGGGATACAAAGTTCAAAACTAGTTGGAGGGATACGCAGTTCAAAACTAGGAAGGATACACAGTTCAAAACTAGTAGAAGGGATACATTATTCGAAACTAGTATGAGGGATATACAATTCAAAACTAGTAGGAGGAATATACAATTCAAAATTAGTAGGAGGGATATGCAGTTCAAAACTAGTAGAAGGGATGCACAGTTTGAAACTAGTAGGAGGGATACACAATTCACAACTCAATCAATCAAATCTTTATTTATCCAGGCGATCACCATTGAGCAAGCTCATTTACAAGGTGGACCTGCTGTGGTCAAGGACAAATATACATACATACAATAAGGTACAGTATACAAAATGAGAAACAGGATACAAAAAAAAAACAATCTTACAGCAACATGTTAAGTGCAATATATACATTCCAATTGTTCACAGAGAACCTACATGTGTTACATAACATTACTGCAGTATTTACAACCTTCATATATATAGAAGTTGAGGTATCATATTTATTATTGCCTACATGGAAGGGTACAATTATTTTAATTTCAGCCCTCAGTAACTGTTTTTATGCTTGGGTGAGGGTCCTAAGTTACAGAGGGACCCACAGTGAAGACAACTAGTAGAAGGGATACACTGAAACTAGTAGGAGGGTTGCACAATTCAAAACTAGTAGGAGGGATACACAGTTCGAAACTAGTAGAAGGGATACACAATTTGAAACTCGTGGGAGGATACACAATTTGAAACTAGTAGGAGGATACACAATTTGAAACTAGTAGAAGGGATACACAATTCAAAACTAGTAGTAGGGATACACAGTTCAAAACCAGTAGCAGGGATACACAATTTGAAACTAGTAGGAGGGGATACACAATTCAAAACTAGTAGGAGGGATACTTAATTTGGGAGGCAGTATAGTGCAGTGGTTTAAGGCTCTGAGTTGCAAATCTGGTGACATTCAGCAGATCAGACCTGGGTTTGAATCCCACAGCTTCCCCTTGCATACTGTGTGACCCTAAGCAAGTCACTTAACTTCCCTGTGGTCCCAGGTTGCACCTGTAAAAAAGCTTTCAGCTTAGTGTGCTACTCCTGGTTAGACAACTAAAAAAAGGAAAAAAAAATTGAAAGTAGTAGGAATACACAGTTTTGAATTACTAGAAGGGATACACAATTTGAAACTAGGAGAGATACACAGTTCGAAACTAGTAGGTGGGATACATAATTCAAAACTAGTAGGAGGGATACACAGCAAAACTAGTAGAAGGGATACACAATTCAAAACTAGTAGAAGGGATACACAGTTTGGAAACAGTAGAAGGGATGCACAATTTGAAACTAGTAGTGGAGATACACAGTTTGGAACTAGTAGAAGGGATACATAATTCCAAACCAGTAGAAGGGATACACTGAAACTAGTGGAGGGGTTATAGAACTCGAAACTAGTAGGAGGGATGCACAGTTCAAAACAAGTAGGAGGGATGCACAGTTCAAAACTAGGAAGGATACATAGTTCAAAACTAGTAGAAGAAATACATTATTCAAAACTAGTATGAGGGATATACAGTTCAAAACTAGTAGGAGGAATGCACAATTCAAAACTAGTAGGAGAGATACACAGTTCAAAACTAGTAGAAGGGATACATAATTCCAAACTAGTAGGAGGGATACACTGTTTGGAACTAGTAGAAGGGATACACCGTTTGGAACTAGTAGAAGGGATACTCAATTCAAAACTAGTAGGAGGGATACACAGTTCAAAACCTGTAGAAGGGATACACAATTTGAAACTAGTAGGAGGGATACACAGTTCAAAACTAGTAGAAGGGATACACAGTTCAAAACTAGTAGGAGGGATACATAATTCGAAACTAGTGGTAGGAATACACAGTTTGGAACTAGTAAGAGGGCTACACTATTGAGAATTAGCAGAAAGGATACATAATTCAAAACTAGTAGCAAAAATACACATTTTGAAACTAGTAGCAAGGATACACTTTTCAAAACTAGCAGCAGGGATACACTACTTGAAACTGGTAGGAGGGGTATACTATTTGAAACTAGTGGGAGGGATACACTACTCGAAACTAGTTGGAGGGATAACTTTTTGAAACTAGTAGGAGGGACACACAGTTTGGAACTAGTAGAAAGAATACACAATTTGAAACTAGTAGGAGGGATACACAATTCAAAACTAGTAGGAGAGATACACAGTTCGAAACTAGTAGGAGGGATACACAATTCGAAGTTAACAGGAGAGATACAAATTTGAAACTAGTGAAGGGATATACAATTTTAAACTAGTAGGAGGGATACACAGTTCAAAACTAGTAGGAGAGATGCACAGTTTGAAACTAGTAGAAGGGATACACAATTCAAAACTAGTAGGAGGGATACACAATTCGAAACTAGTAGGAAGGACACACAATTTGAAACTAGTAGGAGGGATACACAATTCAAAACTAGTAGGAGGGATACACAGTTCGAAACTAGTAGGAGGGATACATAATTTGAAACTAGTAGAAGAGATACATAGTTTGAAACCAGTAGAAGCGGTACACAATTTGAAACTAGTAGGAGGGATACACAGCTCGAAACTAGTAGGAGGGATATACAGTTCGAAATTAGTAGAAGGGATACACAATTTAAACTAGTAGGAGGGTAATACAATTAAAACTAGTAGGATAGATACACAGTTTGAAACTAGTAGAAGGGATACACAATTCGAAACTAGTAGGAGGATACACAATTTGAAACTAGTAGGAGGGATACACAGTTCAAAACTAGTAGAAGGGATACACAATTTGAAACTAGTAGGAGGATACACAATTTGAAACTAGTAGAAGGGATACACAATTCAAAACTAGTAGGAGGGATACACAGTTCAAAACTAGTAGTAGGGATACACAGTTCAAAACCAGTAGCAGGGATACACAATTTGAAACTAGTAGGAGGGGATACACAATGCAAGACTAGTAGGAGGGATACACAGTTCGAAACTAGTAGGAGGGGATACATCATTTGAAACTAGCAGGAGAGATACATAGTTCAAAACTAGTAGAAGGGGTACACGATTTGAAACTAGTAGGAGGGATATACAGTTCAAAATGAGTAGAAAGGTTACACAATTTTAAACTAGTAGAAGGAATATACAATTCAAAACCAGTAGGATAGATACACAGTTTGAAACTAGTAGAAGGGATACACAATTTGAAACTATTAAGAGGGCTACACTATTCAAAATTAGTTTAAGGGATACATAATTTGAAACTAGTAACAAGAATACATAGTTTAAAACTAGTAGGAGGGATACACTTTTCAAAACTAGTAGCAGGGATACATTGCTTAAAACTAGTAGCAGGGATACACTACTTGAAACTAGTAGGAGAGATATACTATTTGAAACTAGTAGGAGGGATACACTACTCAAAACTAGTTGGAGAGATAACTTTTTGAAACTAGTATGAGGGATACACTAATCAAAACTAGGAGATATAGTGGGAAGACTGGACAAACCTCTGGGTCAGGGTGATCGTAATTTGGAATCTGGAATTGGTTTTAACTAGATTTTGTCTTGAAATTATGGACTAATATTTTCAGATTCTAAATCTGAAAATCCTCATCCTGAAATTAGCATTTTCAGAATTAAAATCCAATTCTGATTCTGGCTCGAATGTCTATCCTGCAGGCAGGATGAACACTTCCTGCTCATCCTCCCCTTACAGTTGCAGATGGCCTTTGAGGATTACCACTAGTAGCACCCTCTATATGCCTCAGTGGGACCCTTCTCAGAGGATTCTGATTTGGAACCAGAAGCAGATTATTCTGACATCCTAAATCTGACAACAAATCAGATTTCACTGATACTTGATATTGTCTTATTATCTCGCAGTTGTTTGTTTAATCATTAGTCAACTGATCAGTAGGTACGTATCTCGACTCTGGGTCCAGAAGATCAAAAGATTGTTGTTTCTAGCCCCACAACTGACACTGTACTGCAGTACCAGGTGGGGTACTAACATGAAACCAAGGTCTCTTCTGCCCATGCCTGGTCACTGTCCAGATGGAAGTTAAAGATCCCTCTGCACTTATCGCAGAAGAGTTGGGGAGTATCATAGCCAACATTCCCTGCCAATAAAACCGGTGCATGCAACCCAACCTGGACAAACTATCACAGCTAGTGTATCTGTCCTGGTCAACAATTACAAATAAAATGATAAAAACACATTTTTAATGTTTGCTGTTGAACAGTGCTTTGAGATACTTGCATTATTTGTGCTTTGTGTAACAAAACTGACTGATTGATTCCCCAGTAAAACGGGTTCCAATATAAATGAACCACAGTCTATAACTGGGTTGAGATGCTGCAAAGTACACCATGACTGCTTCCTGTGCCTCCACACAGTGGCTGCCTACAGTTAATGAACTCTCCACTTTATCAGTTACTGTGAGATAAAATATTTGATGTATGAAGGGAATAGTGACATACAAATCAAACTTCTGCTGTACATTTAGGGTAAATCCAGACTTTCCCATACTCCAGTAAGCATGTGTCCTAGCCAGCCCACCAGCGCAGTGGTAGAGCTACCTCTTGCAGTGCCAACAACCTGCATTCGAAAGTGAGCTTGGGAAGTTGGAGGGCTGGCCAGGGGAAGGGAAGGACTAAGTGTCCAAGGGACTGCTTTCCACCTCTGGGGAGGGGTGGTGTGGCACCAGTCATGTGCCAGGCTCCTAGCAGTGACTGGGGAGACAGAGCACCGGGTCTGCAACATTGGGGAGGAGGAACAGCAGAAGTCTGCCATGCTGCATGCGGGAACATGTGAAATGTTCCCAGTGATGTCATGGCACACTCACTCCTCCCTGGGAAGAACACAGGAAAAATCATCCTAGCTGGCAGGATAATGACCAAGCCCTCACAGATCCCGCACCAGGGAACCAGGCTTGGCCCAAACTGCATCCTTAAATGGCAGGTCAAGTGAACCCTCTGCCACCTCACCAAAGGGTGGGGAGGGGGCAAGCCATGGAGGAATGGACCAGGTAAGCCCAGGGAGAAGCTGGGGAACAGGGCTGGGAGGACAGTGTGAGTGAGACTAGCCAGAATGGGGGAGCATAACTAGAAAAAAAAAGTGTGCATCCTTTACTGTTCTTAGGGTGGGAGAACTGGCCACTCTGAGAATACAAGTGGTACTCAGTTACAAGCGAAACTCTGGTCTCCTTATAAATGTATCATCATCACTAAAAAATAAAGCTGCAGTACATGTTACAGTAAAACTTTTGACAGATACCTTTTTCTGTTTTGGATTTCCCTTTTCCTTGTCTTGTAAGAGCACCTTTTTTCTCCATTTTGAATCTACTTTGATATTATATTTAAATTTAAAATAATTAAAAAGCAGCACTTTTATTGCCTGGTTTTTATCAGCATTCTCAGCTGTTATTAAACATCCAGTGTCCCATAAAGTGAGACAGCCATGTCTTTTACACACTAGTTTACTTTAGTCACAAGAATAGCGATGTTAAACTGGGGGTTGGGGCACTGAGCTGCATCCGTTTTTCGGACGCAGATTTCGAAGTCTGTCCCAGGAGTTACACCACAAAAAGTTGGTCTAACTCCCAGCATGGAATTTCACAGTTGTATCCGAAAAACAAACGTGATTCCCGCAATTGCGGCAGAAATTGCTCTAACCTATGGGAATTGTCGTAAGTGCATCCAAACATCTGTGAGTAAGGTGCAGACATTTGGAAGCATCTGCATGGATGCAGCATGCATCCGAAATATGAACGCAAGTGTTGCGTCCACATCTTTGAAAATCCTGCCCTGGATGTCCGAAAACAGCTGATGAAAACCTAGGGACTGCATATTTAAAGGAGCATTCCTTTTAATAATTTCATATCTCAAGCATTTCTAAAATAGACTCAAAATGAGGATATACAAGGGTATCTCAACAAAAAGGATGATCTAAAATGGCATGAAAAACTAGAGGTTCAAATGTTGTACCATAACATGCACTGCTATCTAAAGCAGCAGTGCAAAGAAATTGGGCAAACAATCTGACCCATTTTTTTCATTTTATAAAACATTCCAGGCATCTTCCAGTTTTATTTGGTGGTAAAATGTTCCAGTTCCATCAAAATCTGAGTATTTTGTAAATGTATTAGGTGATTTTTTTTCTCAAGAAAAAAGCATGGCTGCCACATTTGACTTAGAAATAGCACTATAAACCACCCACCGACGATTTCACCGCTTCACCGTGGAAACCTTTTGACAGTGGCTTTACATCTGAAAACACTTCCTCTCTCCCACTAATCAACACTACTTACAAGCCATAGCCCATGATCAAGCCTCCCCCACCCCAAATCAAGTAGATAAGGCCTTTACAACATGGTAAAAATATGGCCTTAGATACATATTTCAGGTGGTTACTCCTACAGGGATACTCCCTTTTATGACCATTCCCTTTTGTGACCATCCAGGCTTCTTACAAGCTCTCGTCCCCAGATTTTAATAAGTATTTACAACTCCAGTCTTACTTTCGGACCACTGAGGACCATCTCACACAAGTAGTGGAGCAACTTTCCCCGCTGGTCCATCTTTTTGAACTTTATATGCATGGAAACACCAGGCACATCTAATAAGTGCTCTTTATAAAGCCATTCAAGCCACCACCCCAACAGCTCTAATTCTGAACCATTGGAACATGGAGCTGGGCACAACATACACTTTGGAGCAATGGCACAAATACACCCCCCTGCACATAGAGTAACAGCGGCTCCTTACTGGAGGGAGTTTGCATGGAAAAGCCATACTAGATACTTCCACACTCCGGCGCTCATAACAGAATTTATAGACCCTCAAGCAGCAATATGCTGGCATCAATGTGAAGCAAACCAGGCGGACCACTCTCATTTTCTGCTAACATGCCCAATACTACAAAGCTTCTGGAATGATGTAATTCAGGAACTTGAAGACATTTATGACTGCCTGGGCAAAATAACCCCTGACTGCATACTTCTGACCATTCCCACAGTACACCCAACTCTTAATCTTCCCACCATTAAAATTCTGAACCTGCTTATTTTAGCAGGTAGAAAAGCCATAACGAGATTGTGGCACACCAACAAAGTACCCCCACGGAAATCCTGGAGGGCTCACACACATGAGATTTGCACCCTAGAGAAAATCTCAGCAAGGCTCACTAACCATACTTCATCTTTTGAAATTAAGTGGAGAAAATGGGTAATATACCAACTTGAAAAGTACACAGACTTTGTACCATAGGATTGGGTTACTCTCCCCCCCATCTCTGTTCTATCTCCCCTTCTATTACTGCTATCAGACGACTAAATACAGCAAACTACAGTGTCTTATATCTTGAGAACTGATAATATTTTATCTTCATTATGTTCATCTTCTTTCTCTTTCTTGAACACTACAAAATACAATACATACAGTATAATAATGTGAATTGGTCTTTTATTTAAAGAGTAGCTGATGCCTGCTCCAGAATTTTAACAAAACGTAATATTTAGACATAGGTCAGCTTGTATTCCACATTAGTTCTTCATTTGCCCAACCTATTATTTATTTCTGAGGCCATTTGCATGAAGACAGGATCTTTGCTCCTGAAGAGTTAATCTATTCCTGATGCTTCCTCCCTACTTGATGTTATAATCAGGGCCCAGATTTTTCTGCGGCACATAGGAGCAAAGTTCTGCGGCAGGGTTCTCATTTGCCGCAGAACTTCTGCGGCACTCAACACCAATTTCTGCAGCAATTCTGCGGCACATTTTTACCCTTAATTTTTTTCCTTTTTTTGTTTTTTTTGCCATATCTGACACAATGCACGCTCGTTACACAGTCATTTTATGGTTATTTCACCAAATTTTCAACATAGCCAGTTTAAGACCTCTGCTCATGAACAGTATCACTGTGATTTTATTAATCTGTCCGAACATTGATTTCGTATAATCGATCATGCTTATTTGTGCAATTATATGTGCAAAACACATTTCGGTGAGATGAAAAATGACAGTTGTACTGTTCATAAGGAGGTGTGGTAAAATGGCAATACTGAAAATCTGGAGGAAAATATTAAAAATGCTTAAGGTTACGAAAGGCAGCAGAGGGGGAACTGTGCAAACGACGGCCGTGAATATTATCCATTTTATGATGTTATCACCAAATTTTCAACACAGCCAGTTCAAGACCTCTGCTCATGAACAGTATCACTGTGATTTTATTAATCTGTCCGAACATTGATTTTGCACACGATCGCGCCATTGTGTGCTACATGTGCGAAAACACATTTCGGTGAGATGTGAAAAATGACAGTTGTACTGTTCATAAGGAGGTGGTAAATGGCAATACTGAAAATCTGGAGTGAAAATATTAAAAATGCTCGGTTACGAAGCGCAGCGTACGAACTGCGCCAACGACACTTGTAGAATAGTCGTTTTGGGAAGATTACTGAATTTCAAAACATAGGGTTTTTGAATCTGATGAACTGTGACACTGTCATTTTGTTAATCATTCCAGAAAGGTGGTTCTGCACAGTGACTGCAGAACCACCTTTTGGGACCAATTAACGAAATAACAGTGTCACAGTTCATGAGGTGGGGCCCCAAAAACCCCATGTTGAAAATTTGGTGAAAAAATTCCCAGAAATAGCTGAGATATGCACTAAAGTTGAAAAAAATCAATTTATGCCATTATACAGCTTACCGGCATTTCTTCAATTCGCGGTCGGCTTTGAAGAGTGCAGACATGTTCCCGGTCCACTGAAGATCGTTGCGCTGGGCTCTGGAGGTAAGTATGGATTGAGGTGGGGTGAGAGGGGTGGGGAGGTGGGTATGCAGAGGGTGGATGTGGGTTGGGAGAGAAGGGCAAAAGAAGCAACATTGGAAGTTTTTTGTTTCAGGTTTTTTTTTGTTATTCTGACAGAAGGAGGGACTTTTGCCACGCTGGGGTGGGCTCCCAGCGTGGCACCAGGCAGCTTGGGGACGGTGAAGCTTTATGGGGACTGGGCACCCCATCGGGCAAAGGATATTTTGCCACGCTGGGTGGGCTCCCAGCATGGCATACAAGCATTTGGGATTATGAAGCCCACGGGGATTGGGCACCCCGTGCCGGCAAGGATTTTTGCCACGCTGGGGTGGGCTCCCAGTGTGGCATACAAGCATTTGGGATAGTGATGCCAACGGGGATTGGGCACCCCCGCCGGGCAAGGACATTTTTGCCACGCTGGGGTGGGCTCCCAGCATGGCATACTACCACTAGAGAGGGAGCAGTGAAGCCGAGGGGATTGGGCACCCCATCGGCAAAGGACGCTTGTTCCGTGTGCTAATTCCGTGAATTTTACCGGTGACGGCAAATTCGTGGGATATTTCCGCGGGTTTCGTCGTGATTCGCTAAATTGTGGAAAACTCGGGGCACTGGTTATAATGCACTGCTTGTGACATAACAGTTGCTCCCATGGCAATGGATTGTGATGTCACAACACAGCATTATGACTTGAAGTAAGGAGTACGTTATAGAGGCAGATGAACTCTAAGGGCTAAAGGTCATGTATTCATGCACATTTCCTCAGTAATAAACAATGCAGAGGAGACATTTATAGAATATATATGCAGTTAAAGCTGAATTGTACCTAAATGTTATTTTTATTTATTTATTTAGTTTTTGTTGACCGAGTAAGTGCACTAGACAAATCCTGCCTATTTTCAGGCACGACCCGGGGGAGAGGTATACAGATGAATGCCAACTGACCTTGAACCAGATTAAGCTGTTGGTCGTATTTTTAGTGAATGAGGGAAATTTGGCTAGGACACCAGGGAAATTCCCCTACTCTTCAGAGGGGGAACCTCTGTCCAAGATGGCAGTCGCACCCTTGCTTGCTGAGGAGGTGGCAATGGAGGTGGGAGACCTGGTCTCAACTCCTGCCTCTGTGTGTGTAGAGACCACGTCTGCAACTACTGAAGCAAAGCTGGTTTCTGTGTCTACTGCAGAAAATGAATCTACACTACAGGTTACAACTTTAGAACCTCTGCCGGGTCACCCTGACATGGACTCTCAAACGTCTTTACCCCTTGCCGTCCCAATGAGGGATTTTTCCACTTTTGACTCTGCTACTGTCTGTTTGGCTGAAAAGGAGCTTCAGGACCATTTGGGTGATGCAGAACGTCGATTTGAGATTACAAAAAAGAATCTGAACAGAGAACTGCAACGGATTCGTGAAGTCAGATTGGCAGGATGTATGTCTCCTGCAGCCCACAATAATACTTTGCAACAGAATACATTGCCTTTTCCAGCGGCTGAGGTGCCGCCCTGTGCAGCCCATCCAGGCGAGTTCTCAGCTGGAATACTCCCACCTGCTTCTCAGCTGCCCCTGCAGACTACAGTGACATCATTGCATACAGTGCCTAGTTTGCCTATTGTGCCACACTCTCCCTCTCAATTGCTACCTCTTGATACTAATCCTGCTACAACACATACCTGGTCTATAGAAACAGCATTGCAAGGAGCTGGCTGGGTGCAGGAACCTACAGAGGGGAAGTGGGTTTCTGGTCCGTCCCCTATTCGGTCCCCCTGTCTCAATAATTTTCCGGAGCTGTAGCATTCACCAAACAGAAGTCTGCCTATGTCTGACCCCTTGTGTCTCCCAAGGAATTGGAACTTACCCAGCACCCAGTTTTGGAACCTTTGCAGGGTTCTCTTATTTGTGCTGCTTCTCCCACTACCATTACAGAGAATACAGCTCCTGCGTAGTGGAGCCCTCAAAGAAAACAGAGCCAAATCGTTCTTTTCCTCATTGTTTACATTTCCAGTTCTGGCTGCAAAGCCGCATAATGCGTACCATTGACTTATATGAGCTGCCATCTGAGCCACCGATCGAAAGCGTATGTAGCTCGGACACTACCAAGGACTCTCTGAAATTCTTTTCTCACGAAATATATGCACTGATTCATATTCTCCGCAAAACTACGTTTGATGTCAGCTTCCAAACGCCTCATGGCTTGGAGCGTTCTTGGTCACGATATCATGCCTTAAGAAATACTGTCCTGTGGACCCCATTTAAGGCCACTCCCCTTTCCAAACCAGTCTTTAAGAATATTACTGTCCTGTTTCGGAATGAAGGTGCTGATGTCACTGACGTTGTCTATTGGCTAAAACAACGTTGTACTGTTCAGGGTCAGCCTGAGGCAATATTGGACACGGAGAATATTTGGACTGGAGGCTGGAAGGTTAAGGTTTTGTTACACTCTACTGATTCTGGTCCAGTGCACCTACCTAATTCTTTTTTTATAGGTCGTGATAGGGAGGTCTTGTTTTACCCTGGACAACTGAAAGCTTGTTACCGGTGTGGAGACCCCTCTCACCTTAGTAATGTCTGTGATAAGCTGAAATGTAATACCTGTGGAGAATTGGGTCATGTGGGGATTCACTGTCTAAATGAGTGTAAATGTAATCTTTGTGATGAGCTAGGTCATACGTTTCAAAATTGTCCGCAGGCTGCTCATAATCAGGCCACACATGATGGTGGTGCTGATCAACGTTTTGTAATCATGCAAGCCCAGAAGGCTCATCTTAGGACCTCCTTAGTAGAGCTGACTTCAGTAGTCACTCAACCTCTATTGCAGGTCCCTGAGCCTGTTGTAGATCAGGTTGTGGTACCCCCGGTGGCCTCTTGTGTGGTACCGCTCACTGAGACGACCCCTCCTACCTGTGACCCTGTCCAATCTGTCCAGCTTGTCCTGACCCTGTTCCAGGCCCGAGTACTATGTCACCCCCGAGTACCCACTAGTGTTATGCGTCGGAGGTCTATGAGAAATTACCCCGGCATTACCATCGCCTCCCTTTGCTTTTGGAGCCCCCTCCTGTGGTTTTGTCTAATGCTTTTGAGCTACTCCAAACTGTTTCTGATGATGCTGGAGGCGAGTCTGACTCTTCCACTGTTGTATCTTCCCCTCCCCGATGGTATTACTGATTCTGAGATTCAACTGGGTACTGGTCTTTCTCAGAAGCAGAAGGCCAGGGTTAAGCTAAAAGGGAAAAAGGTGATAGGGAAAAGGAAATCGTAAGGTGTCTCTGTTCTCCTTGTGTTATGTCTCACTTTGTTTGTCATACTATTAATGTGAATAGTATTAAGCGTCTGGCAAAAAGAAGATTGATTTTTTTCCTGTTTACGGCTTTTACCTGTGGGGATCTTTCTGTTGCAGGATACTCCGACTCCATACCACCCACAAGATTCGACAGGCACAACAGGACTGGCTTCTAGGTCCTTCCTTTTGGTCCATTGGCCTGGACTCCTGTTCCAGACTTGGGATCTTATTCAATATCCCAGATTTTCGTTTGCTAAAACTGATTGACGTAGCCCCTGGCAGAGTGTTAGTCTTAGATTTTTTTAATTGGGCCCTGCCCTTATCGGGTTATTAATATTTATGCTCCCCAAATTAAGTCTGCATGTATAGCTTCATTTTCTTTACTCCGCCCTTATTTGCATACCTCCTTTCAGTTGATATTTTCTGGTGACTTTAACTGTGGCTTAAGTCTTCTTGACAAAAGCTCTTTTGCTACTACCCAGAAATTGTTTTGTGACTCCCACGAATTAGGGAAGGTGGTTCGTGCTGCTCATCTCACAGATGCCTATTACTCTTTTACTAAAAAACATACTCCTACATTTCAAAAGGGTAAGCTGGCTACCAGAATTGATTTTGTGTTTTTGTCCCGCACACTCCCAGTTACCTCTGCTACTGTACAAGCTGTGGAATTTTCTGATCATAGACTGCTTTCCTTAGGCCTTGGTTCTGATGTCACTGTTTGCAAAGGACCAGGATTCTGGAAATTCAACATATCTCTGTTGCAAATTCTGACTTTCATGCAGTCCCTTTTATCCTATATTCAGGCCCGGAAATCTGTTTTTATTTGTTACGCAGACCCTATTGCATGGTGGATGGACACTAAACATGATTTGGTGCTCTTTTTGAAAAGATATCGTTGTCAAAAATGTCAAAGAGAATATTTACAGAAAAGGGTACATTTTCAGTCCTTGTTGACAATAGCTTATATGACAGGACAAGATCTTTCTCAACAATTGCACTTAATTCAGAATGATATGTTGAAATTCCAATTTAGACAATCACAGCAACTTTATCATCAACACAAATTTAATGTGGTAGGCACAAGGGCTGTTGTTTGCCCCCTTTGAGTCGAATTCTCAACAAATTACACAAAAGAATATGTTGTGTCTTGCTGATTCTGATGGCACCTTATGTACCTCTCAGTCGGACATCTGTCGGATAGTGACATGTTACATGGCTGCCCTCTTTTCTCCCTTGCCAGCTGCAGATGTTGATCCTGCGGTGCTGTATAGGGACCTTGACATCCCTATCCCTTCACAGCCATGTTCTGACTCAGCCTGTATACCTGTTACTGAGTTAGAAATGAAGTCGGTTATTTCTTCCTTACCCTTACGGAGGACTCCTGGCCCAGATGGACTCCCCGCTGCCTTATACAAGGTACTGGGTAACCACCTGATCCCTGAATTAACTTCAGTATTTACCTCCCTGTTAGCTAGTGAGTTTATCCCTTTAGATTTTACTAAGGGTACTTTGATTTATATCTAAAAACAGAAAGGAGATATACATTCTCTTGAGAATTGGCACCCCTTATGTATGCTAAACACTGACTTTAAGTTATTAATGAAAATCATTGTACAACATTTTATGAGGATAGCTGAAGTGGTTTTTCACCCTGCTCAGTCCTGCTCTGTACCGAACAGGAGAATCTCTGACCATTTGATTCTCCTTCGAGAATTATTTTCTCATGGCTACGCAGACTCTGTTTCGGGTTTTATTGTATTAGATCAGAAGGCAGCTTTTGATTCAGTTAACCATGAGTTTTTATGGAAGGCACTACATTTTATGCACGTGCCTGGTGAAATGATTCGCTGGATTAAGACTTTCTATAGGACTGCCACTGTTGTGCCTGTTGTGAATGGGTGGGTTGGACCTATGATCCCCATAAAAAGAGGGGTTTACCAAGGGTGTCCTTTGAGCCCTCTGTTATATGTATTTTTTCTAGATGTTTTGCTTCGCCAGCTGAATACTCATCCTCAGATTCATGCCCTTTCTAGTTCTACTTTAATCTCGCCGTATACGGCAACTGCATATGCAGACAATGTCTGCATTATTGTGGCTAATGCAGCCTCTGTGGCTACTGCCCTCCAGGAATGTTCTTCCTTTGGTGATTTTTCTGGTGCGAGTTTAAATTTTACCAAAAGTTTTGGTATTCGGTTAGGATCGAAAATAGCCCCTTTTTCACATATTGGTCCTTTACAACTTGTTGAGGGGCTTCAACGCATTTTGGGAGTTTATTTTGGGACTGTAGATTCTGACCCTTTTAATTGGTCTACTAAATTACAACAAGGCAAACTTAAGGTTGCCTTATGGAATAAGGGGCAGATTGGGAAGAAGAAGCGCATTTTCCTAATCAAGACTTATTTGACACCGACTTTTCTTTATTTAAGCTATGTATTCCCAATCCCTAAACAGTTAGAAACTGCAGTTCTTGGTCTCTTCTTTCAAGCTCTGTGGGGAAGTTGGCTTTATCCGGTAAAACGGAATGTTACTTACTTACCTATTTCTGAGTGGGGTGTTAACATGATTAATCCTCTGTTATTTTTTTCATGTATTTTTTGGACTGCAAATCTTTGACCTCTATTGATAAACACTCAGAGAGGGTGGGAACCTTGGTTCTATGATTCTTGCAGATTATGGTTTCATTTATGGGAATGTGATTCATTAACTGTGATACGACAAACTTTGGGTATACCGGTATATATTAAACACATGTTTTTACGTTTGAAACAGTGGAGGATATCTACCCAGATGTTGTTAATGAATTCTCATAAAATGTTATATAATAATTTGCTCCTGACCGTTTGTGCAATACAGTTGCCCTTTGAAAAGTGCCCTAGCCAACATCTTCCTTCCCTATTGGTTTTGTTACGGTGTAAAAGGGTGCCTGCTCACATGTGGGACTTTCATTGGCTGTCGTGTCATGAAAGAATTAACGCAAAGATAATCATAAACACAAGCAGTCTCAAGACTGACAATGTTCTAGACTATTGTGTATTTCTAAATTGGAAACTATATCGCACTTATTTTTGAGTGTTCTTTATTCGGCACTGGTGGGTTTTTTGGCAAGAGTCTGGGCCACTCCATTGTTTCAAGCGGTTTCTACCAGAATATTATGTATGTGTTTTTCTCCCAGTGGTCCTTTGGACTCTGGACACATTAAATCTAGTTTTTGTAGTAATTAAATTGACTATTTGGATGGCTCGATGTCTATTTGCTCTACAGCAAAAAAACTGTTCTTATTCAGAGCTTGAGAAGAAAATCGTAACAGACCTAACTAACATTTATGTACATGAACGTACATTATTTTCCAAGAAGACATTACTTGAACTTTGGAAAGCTCTTCCTTGGATCACGGACTCTGATTTTGCAGTGACCTGATGGATTGTCTGTTGATATGCATAGTTCTGTTTTTTTTGTTTACTTCTGTTTTGAGTCCACATGAGTTTTTTCAAATTGCTTTTGTTTTGGTACTGTACGATTTCTTTTGTTTCAATAAAACTTTCCCCTACTCTTTTCAATAAGTGCCATGGGATCTTTAACATCCACCTGAACTACCACCAATCCAGGCACATGGGACCTCGGTTTAACGTCTCATCCGAAAGACGGCACCTCAGAAGTGCAGCGCCCCTCTCATGCTGCGCTACAGTGTCAGTACTGGGATATTAACCCAAGTGCCAGGTGTGGGAACTGAACCCACAGCCCTCTGATCTCCCAGCTTCAGAGGTGAGTGTGCTACCTGCTGAGCCACTGACACTGTTATGTTTATCAAAGATTTCTTTGAGGTGTCAGCAGCTCTTTAAGGTGTAAGTTGAATCACCTATCCCACTGGCCTATTAAACTCTCCTGGCCAAGCTATGAACCAGCTGATATTATGTTACACAAAACCATTGTAGTGATAACTTCTAAGTTAGAGAAATTAACGAACTTGGATCACTACTGTAGCCATTTACTAAAGGACGGACAAAAATGACTCCACAAGTTCAGGGTAAGGAGAACCAATTCATTTATACAGCAGACCATTACCAGAGAAAGATTACAGAATATGTACGTTACTTAGCAGATATCTAAAAGTGCTGACCAAGACTGTAGTATCTGAATATTTTGCTTGAAATTAAATAAAAACTAATTAAAAAAAAAAGAAGAAGAAATAGCACTGTAGACCTTACAAGGGTTAGGATTGAGAAAATAAAAAAAAAATAATGGTACACTGTAGATGGTACCTAGAAAAGTAGATTTCCTGGGTATTCTAATATTTTTATTAATTGTAGCTTAAATTAGCTTTGTGGAAAAATATGTTTCATTGCACTGCTGCTTTGAAAAAAAACGTTCATAATGCTTGCCCAGGTGGCCCAGCGGCAATGGATGCTCTGTCGTGCAGATGACCCGAGTGTGGGAGCAGACTTGAGTCGCCACATCGGCAGGCACACCAGGCTGAGCCAGTTGCCGAGAGGCAGTACACCTTGGCTGGGGTGGGTTAGAGGGCAGGTTCCATTGCTATAGTGACCCCTGGAGGTGGGCCAGGGAGCTTGCACCTTCTGCACAGAGTACACTGTGCATGCCGTGGCCAACAGGCATTGCTCATGCCAAAACGGGAGGAGGGTGGATGCAGGGAAAAAAATGGGGAGAAAAAGTGCCCAGCTGCCATCTAACTTGCTGCCTCAGCCTAAACAAGGTATATCCCTGGGAATCGATGGCAGCAGTATTCAGGGAGAAAAAAAAAAACAGTCTAAAAAAATTCATAGACAATATAAAACAAACACACCACCGTGTTTCAACAATGGAACATTCCAGTTTTTCAAATGCTGCCTGTGAGGCACTCTCATAGTTCTAAGATGCCGTCATGTGTGGCAAATGTTCGCCACAGACTGGGTAATCAACACTGAGGATTTATAATCTATTTTCCTATTCTTCACTCTGATTGCAGTTCTGTTACCCTTATGCACTATTGGCCTATTCAGGTCACATGCAGTCTTTTTTTTTGCAATCAAAAGTTTTTTGAGAAACTTTTCTACTCACAAAGACAACTAAAAACACAGTCACCAAAAGCAGTACAATGGGCTAAATATATACACATTAGTAGCAGGCATTCAACACCGACAGTCACCACCCCTCCAGTACAAGGCACTACAAACATAAAATGAGGAAGAACAAAAGAAAAAAGGAAAACACAGTTGATCACAGATTGCACTGAAATACTGTATCAGCCACTTAGCCATCTGCATATCAGCTTGGCTTAACCATGTATTGGACTTAATCCTGTGGTTCCGGAACACTCTATGTGAAGTTCTATTTTGGGGGCAAGACCCAGTAAATATTACCTGCCTTCCACTACTCCCCATCCCTTGTGAGCCCATCTGTCCCCTGTGTCCCTATTAGATTCTGCTCTATCCCAGCCAGCTGGTCCAACACTGAGTGCCCTGTGGTATGTTATGTTCCAGATAACACATGAACAGTAGCTCTCTAGCTGTGTATTTGTCTTGGAAGTGTAGGTGCGCTATAATGGATTCCATCACTGAATCGGTTTGCAAATTGCTAGCCAGGACCCCACATCTGGGTTTTCCTCCTGCAACTACTTCGCTGATACAGCTTTTGCTTCACAGCTGATTAAGATTTGGAATAAATATTTTAAGGTTTTGCCCTTAAGGCCAGGTGGTGTGACACCCCCCCCCATACCAAAAATTAGAATTCCCTGGGGATGGGCTTCCCAGGTATCTCTGTCAAAGCCTGGACTATTATGTCCCAGAAGTGCTCCAGTTTTAGACACTCCCAAAACATGTGTGTATGGTGTGCTGAGTGGTAACATCCATGCCAACATTTGTCAGAGTGGGTGGTGCAAAAGTGTTTTGTTATCACCAGCATCCTGGAAAAAGTGTTACCACCTTCTACCTGTGCTCCCTCCATGCATAGGAAGCCAAGACTTTGCCCCTACCCACCCAGACCTCCTTCCATTCCTTGTCGGTAATCTGAATCTCAGCCTCCCCTTCCCCTTCGCCTGTATGGACTCCCTGGTATGACTTGCCTGACTTCTCACCACATTGTACAGGTGTGAGGTCCAGCGCCCCAGCTCTGGTGTGCTTTGATATAAGGTTTGTAACTGCTGCATTTATCCAGGGGCCTTTGCAAGTGCTCTGTCCTGGGGAGGAGTATAAAAGCTCCTCAGCTGTAATTAACAATAAAAGTCTCTGTGAGAGGTTAAATTCTTGTTGGAGCTGCGAGAAGGATTTTATATTGCCCTTCAGAATGTCTGACCAATTCTGTGCAGTCCTCTCTTTTCCCATCTAAGGAATGTGGGGTCATTCCTACCTGGTGTAAAATCTGTACAGGCCCGAATGGGGATTAGTTCACTTATGCCCTTATTTCCCTTGACCAAATCATCACTTTGAGCCATGCCTTCATGGAGACCTAAGCCCAGGGGAACAGATAATTTTAGGACTGGGAAGTATTTACTGCTAGCTTCTTCCATCTGGTAGTATTTTCATCTAAATGATAGTAATGCCATCCGCTGACCTGTCTTGGACTTTCCACCTTTATACCAAGTCTCAAGCCCACTGGATACCTGCGGCCAATGACTGTCTGATATTGCCATGGAGTTCTGAGATACCGCCCCCTGCTATGTTGCTATGTAGTGCTGTGACCCTAACATTCTGCCATGTTATAACTGCCCTTCTAGCCAGCCAGTGAGCAACTCCTGACACTTAATTCCTGCACCATACACAATGACAACTGATGCTGTTTTCTGTAACCATCTCTACTAGTTTCATTCTGTTAGTGTGTAGATCCATGTCCGGTAGCTACTAATTTGTACATACTGTATGTAAGTATGTACCAACATGCTGTAAGTGTGCAGGGTGGGAAACAAATTCCTAAAATCAGAACATGGGAGTAAATCATTGGAAAATGGTAGTAAAATACTCCTTTACTCCCCTTATCTGTTCCCCTGCCTAAGCCCATGGGTTGGGCGTTAGTTTAAAAATTCCTTTCTCCATTTTTATAAAACCTCTTTAGTAGAGGTCCAATATGTAATTATGCAGCTGCATGATGAACACCATAACAAAATATACAAAAACGGATGTGCTTGCTAGGTAAAGGGCCAGTTACAGTCAAAAAAGAGATATACCCTTTAACACTTAAGCCAACATTAAGCTGTTCTCACAAGCGGGAAAAGAAAAAAATGTTTTAAATCCTGAATGATCTTGGGGAAAGTGTGTTTATTATATATTAAAGCAGCTGAGAGTTCAGTCAAGACTACAGTCCAAAAGGACTTGGGTTGCTTCTTGGCTGTCTTTTCAGTTTATTTAATAAATGCCCTTTTCACAAATTCAATTGTAACCCTCCTGTTACCTGGGGTTACTGGAATCCCAGTAAGACCTAGTGGCAGGCAGCTTGTGAAATTCCAGTTAAATGGATTTCACACTGTCTCACTCTGGTCTCAGTCTCAGCTGAGACTGTGGGATGACATCATTTTAGAACTGTCGCAGCTGCATAAGCCCAGAATGTTGCAACTAGGGAAGTTAGAACAGAATGTTGGGGAATTTGAAGTGAGTCAGTAGTAGTTCAGTAGTGGGCTCAGTAGAGAGAAGAGGTGTGCTGCAGTTGCAGGCCCTCAGAGCCCTTAGCTCTGCTAAAGAGCTATATTTTTGTTGAGGTGTGTGTGTTCTCACCTGGAGAGGAACACAAGAAGGGCCAAGTGAAGTGGTAGAGATTGCTTTCAAAAGGTTCAGGGCCCCATCCCTGCAGGGATGGGGAAGGATTCAGCCTGCTTCCAGGGGCAATCCCCTGGCCTGGCTACAGCAAGAAGAACCTGCATGTGAGGATCTGTGCTGAGGCACCAGATGTTTTTGTGAGATTTCTTTGAAGAGAGAAAAAACCTGTGGGGCACCTGCAACCAAGGGGTGAGTTTGCTCTGCTAAAGGGCCAATGTGTTTTCACCTGGGACAATGTGAATTTAAGTGACTGTTACTGTGGGGTCAGGAAAAGACAGCCAAGTACAATTAAAGTTGTGGGAACTGGACTGCTTAACTCTGTGGAGGTCTAGAGAAATGGACTCAGCCACTCTTTAAGTATGTTTCAAGTTCAGCACATATTGGGATGGAAGAAACAGTAGATTAAATGTGACATACATTTAAGGAGAATCTACAAAGCAAAGTGTTTTCAGAGATGAGGTGAGGTGTTAAAGGTCAGAGGAATGGCCGGGTATGATTTATGGGAGCAAGAGGTGGGAGACCCCCCATCTGGTGCGACCAGTCACCTCTATGGGTTCGCTTTGAGACACCTGTTTGCTTTCTCTCAGGTACTTGGCCAGTGCCTGAGGAAAGTACTCAGACGTGGGATTGGTGATGAAGATTCCCTGATGGAGCCAGGAGAGCTTGTGTGTGGTATGGGGAGCCACAAATAATTATCCATGATAAATGGGAGATAGTCCAAGGGCTGGCAAGGGAGCCAAGCCAGGGAAACCAGAGAAGAGTCAAGTTCGGGCTGAGTGCCTTGAGTGTTTCTAAACCCGAGGGTTTAAAAGTTTAGAAGATGAATGTCTGTCTCAAGGGAAATCTGCATGGCCAGGAGTGTAGCCCTGTGGGAGTCCATGTATGCTTTATTGTTCCATTTTGTTGTGAATAAAAGCCACACTTTAGAATCCCAACTACTGTTTTGGACATTTCAGTTATTACTTCCAATGTCCGGAGTTACTTGGGGGCCCCTGTGCAGAGTAGCCAAACCTAGTCACCATGCCGAGTGACACCTTTCTCCCCAAGTTTCATCTTATAAAAATGGAGGCACCATGTCATAGGACCCAGGCCCCTCAACCTGTTCACTAACCACACAGGCAGCGGTGGTAGCCCACTCAGTTTAGCACTGACTGGGGGTTACATCTTGGAGGCTACCACTGGGATTCTGCTGAAATTTGGGAGAAGGAACAAGACAGGTTGCTTGGATGGTGGTTAGCATTCTGACTATCTGGCAGTGGGTAGCCCAAAAAGTCTGAAGCAATTGCCAACTAAATGTGCCACTGTGTACTGTTGTCTGTGTGCTGTTGTGATATTGCTAACTATTTACCAAGGAGCAGTAAAGCCCAAGTGTGTATGCCCTTGTCCTGCATCAAATTACAGCATTTGCCAGCTTTTAAAAGTGTTTGTGTCAAAGAAAAGTGCGTAAAACTGTGGGAAGCAAAAGGAAAATTGTGCCCTAGATGTTGGAAATGCTTTCTGTGTGGACTGAGAGACATGTTGTGCTTAATAGCCACAATAAATGGTTAAAATGGGCTCCTGCTGAGGAGCTGGAGGAGTTGGAGAAAAATAGTGTGGTTTGCAGTTTAAATTTTACCTGCTCGACGATCGCCGTGAGAGGAAGAGCATTCGAGAGGAAAGAGGCTCATTTGCATGGCGTTGAGTGATTGGTGAGACTGCAATCAGTCCCGCCCCCAAGCCAGCTCTAGAGTGACTGCACAGCATTCGAGAGGGAGAGTGAGTGGAGTGTGCGAACTGGCATGTCAGGAGGAGCGTCACAGTGACTGAAAGCGCTGTAAAAAGTTTTAAAACTGACTTTTCTATTTAAATTCGGGCTCAACCCGCATCTCGATTGTCTGGACAGTGAGTGTGGTGTTCCGAGGGACAATCGGCAGGATTGCCAGCCCACTTCCCTCCAGAGGCCTCCACAATCGGCTGTAGGACGTTCTTTTCATCGCAGCAAACAGCTACCGATAACAGTGAGTACCATCCAACAGAAATAGCTCAAACTGTGTGATTTCACCAAAAAGCCAGCTGAATCTGTGTGTAGCAGTGTAACCGCTTTGCAAAGAAAGACTGTTAAGTTTTACCAGCTAAAGCAAGAATTCTAAGCAACAGACTGTGATCATAATTATAGGTTCAGTGTCAGTATAATTTTCAAAGCCAAGTGAGAGACTGTTAGTTGTATGAGAGATGCAGCAAAAAATTACAGGCAATCCTGTGCTTGAAATACTGAGGCTTTACGGGATTGTAAGCTAAAGCAATGTCTTCAGGGAGTGAAAGGTCCAATGTAAATCATATAAATGTGCTAGGAAGGAGAACAGTGCAAGTTTGTGCAGTTTGAGCTAATGTTATCAGTAAAGTGTATAAATTGGATGTGCAGTGGCTTGACCCATTTACAGAATGTTGATGTGTAGGAGTGCTGCCGCCGCCATGATAGGGTGGGACAGGCATGTAAACACAGCAGCAAAGGAGCCATTTTGTAAAATGTTTTTCGATTGAATCTGGGACTGGTTATAACAGTGAGTGTTTGTTATCTCTGCAGTCATGGCTTCAGGTCCAGCCCATTACCCAGATCATGACCGGGCTATGATCAGGGCCACTACTTTTCTGCGGCACAGTAGGACTAAGTTCGTGGCAAGACTACCATTTGCCGCAGAACTTCTGTGGCAGTGGTTTGTAATTTCTGCGGAAGTTCTGCAGCACTAACAAACTACCACATCACAGTGTCAGCTTGTCATCCTGAATTCACTTTCATGGCAGTGGTTATAGCAATCAGGATGGTGGAAAGCACAGTAACACTAGTTCAAAAATAACAGACTTATAAAAATAATTTTATGCCTAAAAAAGCAAAACAAATGTCTCTCCCTTAAGGTCCTAGCCTGTTGCATAAATGACATATGCAGAGGGGATCTTATCTGATAAATAAGGTATTTCTATATGCATGCTATCTATCCCACTAATGAGGTTTCCACTGTCTATCACATATATTTGTATGTGCTTTCTACACCATTCATGAGGTTCCCACTGTGTATCACTTATATTTTATTTAGTTTTTGTTGACCGGGTAAGCGCACTAGACAAATCCTGCCTATTTTCAGGCACGACCCGGGGGGAAGGGGATACAGATGAATGCCAACTGACCTTGAACCAGATTAAGCTGTTAGTGGTATTTTTAGTGAATGAGGGAAATTTGGCCAGGACACCGGGAAATTCCTACTCTGTGTGGAGAGCTGCTGGGTAATCCGGAGGGGTTGCTCAGTAGGCTCTTGGTCAGGCATGGAATCGGATGCTGTGTTGTCTGGCTCAGTGGAGCCTACTACGGAACGGAGACCAGAGCAAAATCCCTTACCTCGAGAACCAGGAGAAGTGCTTAATATCCAGGAGAAGCCTCAGACTGAATCGCGGTCTGAATTGGGAGCTGCAACTAATTTATTTTCGATATCCAAGTTTTCTGTACCTGTGGAAATCGCGATGTCGGCCGGCCAGGTGACTGATTCCGGTCGGGCCCTTTTTGCAGATGCACCGCAGGAAATACAGGAAGGGACTCATTTTGAAGCGCACCAGACAATGGAAGCTGCATTGGACCTGGGAATACTACCGCTGGACCCTTGTTCTACACCTACGGCCTCACAGATTCTAAAGCAACAATTTGGCTTGCATAATAGAAAATCATCCTACCCTACTATGGACTGGTCATCGGAGGAGGTTTTACAAGATGCTGGATGGACAAAATCACAAACAGGCATATGGATCCCAGACCCTACATGGACGGACAGTTCTCAGTCTTCCACCATGCATGCCAATGTTTCTACAAACCTGAGCTCAGGTATGGACATTCAGACTTCGGGGTGGAAACTATTAATGATAATCAGAGTTTGAAACTCATCCTTCGCCATACCTGGGCCGAGTTCGGGGGTATAGGACTTGTACAGGATTTAGCTCAGACAGGGGCACAGGCTGGCTTGCAAAACCCAGAGCAGTAATGTCTGACTTGTTTAAAACAAATTAGAACAGGCACCTAGAAGAAACGCCAGTCTGCTGATGTTATAGGGGTGGCTTTCAAACCCACCCGGATAGATATTATATTGCTAACTCGCTTTTGAAAGGTTCCATGAATTTTCTTCCTGTTGATATTTTTGCATTAATTCACATCTCAGGGAGGATTCTTATGATATTAGTTTTAAATCCTTTAAGGGCTTAGAGAAATTTTGGGATAGATACTCCATTTTGAAAATACCCTTTGTGGGTTCCATTTATGCTATCCCCTTACTAAACTAGTGTTTTACATTACAATCATGTTTAGGAATGAAGGTGTCAAGGTAGGTAATATTTACCAATGGTTGCAAAATAAATGTGAGGTGATGGGACCCCTGAAGCTATCTTAGACCTAGAAGGTATTTGGACAGGAGCTGAAATTTAAAGTGAAGTTACCCCAAATAAATGGTGAAATTATCCATTTACCAAACAGCTTCTTTCTAGGGAAAGATGAGGGGTCTGTTTTATAGTGGTCAGCCTCGGGCCTGTTATAAATGTGGAGCCCGAACTCATTTAAGTAGCTCCTGAGACCTTTAAAATGTCCATTGTGTGGAGGGTTTGGGCTGTAGCAGAAAGATGTCAAAACATCTTTCGTGTAATCTTTTGGTGATAAAGGCCATGCCTTCACCAATGCCCACGGGCTCTCATAACAAAGCTGGGGGCTGGGATTCTGATGCCCTAATTAACAAGGCTCAGGGGAAAACAGTGATTGATCCTGGATCCCTTCACACATCAGGTAGTCAGGCTGATCCTTCACCCCTCTTGGTGGACAAGCCTTCCTCCTCAGAGACTGAGGTGACTCCTTTGGTTGCAGATGTATCTATTTCATCTTCTCCACCCGATATCTCTGACTCTCAACAGGCCTCTTCTTCCATGCCCCCCCCTTTGAGATAGTGAAACCGTGAGGTTTACGAGAGCTTCTAATAAAGCTTCTCTACTACTCCCACTCCAGTAGAAAACTTTTTTCCCTTTGCAACTGGAAGGTAGGGACTCAGATTTAGAATCTGATACTTTACCTATCGGAATTGATTTCGAAGAGGAAGATAGCAAAGCCACAGACTTAGCAAAAGAAAAAAAGGGAAAGAAAGGGAAGAAGAGAAAACTAGCCATTCCAGAAGTCTGGAACTTAATGGTAATATCTCTGCAACATGGCACTCTGAAAATAGCCTCCTATAATGTCTGCAGTATAAAGAACTTTAAGAAGAGACTTGCTGTCCTTTCCTTTCTTGGTACTTTAAATGTAGACATTATTCTTTTACAGGAAACTAGGTTATCCTCCTGGCTGAAATCAAACAAACACAGAAAAGATGGGTGGCCTTTTGGACTTTTGGGCCTGACGAGCTGATGGGATTGGGGTTCTCTTTACTTCCACGGCCTTTAGAGTTCCTAAACTGGTCGACATCTGTCCAGGACGTGCCTGCTCCTAGATTTTTCCTGGCATGACTTTGATTATAGATTATTAAACATTTATGCCCCTCAAGTTAAAACTGCACGTATTAAATTATTTGAGGATGTTAAGCCCTTTCTATATACTCAAAGACACGTTATCTGGGAGGGATTTTAACTGTGATATAGATACTAAATTTAAAGGGAAGTCCAGAAAAAATATATTGTGATTCTTTAGCTTTAAAACAGATTATTAAAATGCTGGACTATTGGACGTTTATAGGTCATTACATAGTACAGGTGGTTCTTCATATCACAGGAACATATTTCTTCAAGTATTGACTATCTTTTTGTCTCTAAGTTTCTAAAACCTTCCCTTACATATATTACACCAACTGAGTTCTCAGACCATCACCTTTTAATTGGGGTTTAGTCTAGCAGATATTCCCTAAACTATATTCAGCTAGCCCCAGATGATGTTTAAATGTGTCCTCCTTGGAGGACAGTGATTGTATTTCGAATTACAAAATCTATTTTTGCCCGTCATTCTACACTTTGTTGTTATGAGAACCTTTTTTCTGGTGGAGAGACACTAAAATAGAGATTAAATCCTTTTAAGTTCTAAGGGAAACACAAGGCCAATTCACGATATCTTCAATACCTACATTATCGGGATCAATTTTACAAACTGATGTCACTACCATCGAGTGACAAACTCCCTTTGTTGTCTCAAATCTCAGAATTAAAAAAAACAGATGGTTGAATATCAGTACAGTAGAGCTATATCACTAGACATGGAATTTAGATTTGGGGTACAAGCCCAACCAACTTCAGATCCCTATTTGGCGTGTAAGGAACGCCTTGACCAGACTGTAATGTCTAAATTAACCTCTTCCGAAGGTAAAATAGTAACCTCCGAGAAAGATATGATGTCTGTTGTACAGCAATTTGTTTCGGATACCTTTGGGGGAGAACCCGAGCTTAGTGGGAATTTGCCTGAGGACTTTTTGCCTTATCTTCCAGTGATGGACACCACATTTCAAGCTCAATTATTGAAACTCATTTCTCCATTGGAAGTGGAAAAAGTTATCCTATCCCTTAAACTTAAAACATCCCCTGGTTTGGATGGCATTCCAAATGAATTTTATAAAACCTTCATTTCGTACATGTGTCTTTTTCTTCCTCTTGTGTTCAATTTTATCTTAACCTCCACCTCCAGGTTTCCAGAATTTAATGTGGCCTTATTGAAATTTATTTTTAAAAAAGGGGATTCCTCCTTACTTACTAACTGGAGGCCGATAAGTATCCTTAATAGTGACTATAAGATCTTTGCTAAAATCCTCACAAATAGATTGTCCTTAATTTCTGAGTCCCTTATTCATCCCTCAATCCTGTGCAGTACCACATAGGAAGATACAACATAGTTTATATTTGTTAAGAGACTTATTTGACAACAGTGATGGGAAAAGGGTCAGGTTTTATTATTGCTTTGGATCAGGTTAAGGCCTTCACAAAGTGTGTCACTCTTACTTATTTAATATACTATTAACCTATAAAATTCCTAAACTCTTTGTATACTGGATTTCGATTTTATATTCGAAGCAGTGATACATCCTTTAGTGAATGGAAGAATGGGGCCTGTGGTTCCTGTAGTTAGGGAGTTCGCAGGGTTGTCCCCTGAGCCCTCTTTTGTATGTGTTTGTTTTGGACCCTATTATTCGATATATTCAGGGGCATTCCGAGATTATGGGTTTGACCCCTGATGTATCCTTGCCAAGGGTTAAAATAACCGCCTATGCAGATGATATTACACTTTACGTTCAGGATAAGCCTTCCTTCAGAAAGCCTTACATTGTTTTCAGATTTGGGGAAAATCTCTGGATCTGAACTTAACGCTTCAAAAGTTTTATTTTTTCTTTACATCCTGAACAGGATACTCTCTTTGATACTGGGGTATTCCATTCTCATCACAACCTAATAAAATTCTAGGAATTTGGTTTGGGTTAGGTGATATGGCTACTTTTAACTGGGAAAAGCAGTTAAAAATAGGGAATCTAAAGTGAATGTCTGGAACAATGGAAATTTGGGAAACGGAAAGGGTTTCTATTGTTAACAATTTTTGATTCCATATTTTTATACCTTAGTTATTTATACCCGCCACCTGTTTCATTAGGAAACACGATTGTACAGCCTTTTTTCAGATGATTTGGGGAATCGCTTAATCCAGTTCGGGGATTTCTTTACTTACCAGTTAAGAAAGGTGGATTGTCCATGATAAATCCAATTGTTTTTTTCATTCCATTTTTTGTTTAATTCTTTAGTTTCCTTTGAATCACACCGTTCCCTTTGGCATTCGTGGTCTTATTTTCTATGGAGTCCTTACTTCCAGAAATGGACAACGCACTCCAAATTGTTAAAACAAAATAATTTGCCTGTATGGAATGCCTTCTAAAAAATGTAGGCAGTGGAATTTATTATTTAATGACCTTATTTCACATACTAGGAAATCTTTCTATAACTATATTGTTTTTACTGTACAAGGCTCCATTTTGCTTTTTCCAGACTGTGTGCCAACCAAAATGTCTTTTGCTTTACGAAATTAACTGACTATAGAATACCATCTTCTATATGGGACATTGTGTGGATATCTTTACATGGGAAATTAGAAGGGGGAATCTTAAATACAAACCGACAACTGAAAGATACTGTTTAAGGTCTTCTTGTAACTCTATTGAAGAAAGTTTATCTCACTTTCTTATTGATTGTCAGTTCGAAAATAATTTTGGTGTAAGGCATCTGATCATTGGGGGTTCCGATGCTGCAGCAGATAACATATAATGCTTTGGTCTTAGGGATTATACAGGTATATGGCAGTCTTGTCATCCCAGCACCTTGAATGTTTTTTTGCCTTTATTCAATTTTATCTTTGGCAGGCCAGATGTCAATTTATTTTTCAGCAACAATTAGTTCCTATTTCTATAATTTTGTCACAAGTGGAGACTGGTTTATCCTCTGTTAAAGTCAAAGATAAGCAAAATGTTCTGCTGTTAAATTTGCTTCTTTTGGAAATCTTTTTTGTTTGACATGTATATTTCTGTGTACAATTTTGTATTGTTGTGTAAATATGTTTAACTGGTGATGTTATGTTCTTTTCAATAAAAACTTCCCCTACTCTTTTCGATAAGTGCCATGGGATCTTTAACATCCACCTGAACTACCACCAATCCAGGCAGATGGGACCTCGGTTTAACGTCTCATCCGAAAGACGGCACCTCAGAAGTGCAGCACCCCTCTCATGCTGCACTACAGTGTCAGTACTGGGATATTAATCCAAGTGCCAGATGTGGGAACTGAACCCACAGCCCTCTGATCTCCCGGCCTCAGAGGCGAGTGTGCTACCTACTGAGCCACTGACACTGCTTGATATCTGCTATATATTTATACGTAATCTGTAACATACATACAAATGTGTGTGTGTGTGTGGTGACAGACAGAGATAGTGTGTGTGTGTGTGGTGACAGAGACAGAGATAGTGTGTGTGTGTGCGTGTATATATGTGTCTATATTATGGTAGAGGAGCCATTTACATGTTAAACCCCAAATTCTGCACCTCAATAACTTTGCAACTGTTTGACGGATTTGCCTGAAATTTGGAATACATAATCAAGACCCATACGCGTTGGGATCTGCCAAGTTTCGTACTGGTCGCTTATATGGCTGCAGAGTTATTAAGCATGATCTGCGCGAGCGTTTATGCTTTTTTGGAATTCTACGGTTATATTTCTACAGGTCGCATCGGTTATGCTGATCGTCCAAAATCTTCAGGGAACATGTGGCGGGTCTCCAATGTGCCTTTTGAAGATTTTGTGAAAAATATTAAATGGTTCAAAAGTTATTCAAAAAACAAGTTCCCATTATAAGTCAATGGGAAAAGTTAACAAAAAGTTTGACAGTGTCGCAAATGCAGTTTTTACTTTCGCAAATGGCCCTTTTACTGTCGCATACACCATTTTGTTTTCAGTTGGTGATCAGAAAAATGCTTGGCATTTAAATTTGGGACCCTCTAGCAACCTAATTCTTTTTGTATTCACCTAGTCGGACCCTGAGGATGCTAGGCATGTCTTTATTTTGGGGTAAAACACCCCAGAAATATGTTTTTCAACTTTCTGGAAAAATTACTTTAGCAAAGTAGTTTCGCATGCACAACACTGTTGAATGAATTTGCGAAAGCTTTCACAAAGTTCAACAGTACTTTTCCAGGCTGTGGGAAACTGACACCAATTCTTTGGCACCCTGCTGCAAAAGAACGGTTTGGTCTTTTGGGCTGACATTTGGAGAAAACACAGCCAACATCTCACAGATGTGCCTTTCACTATTTTGGTGAATAAATATTACAGGGCAGTAAAGTTACAGCACTCCAAAGTTGACGCTTTTTCCCCATAGGATAACATTACGGCGTCCGCCGCATTACAGGAATCCTTTGGCACCCTGCTGCAAAATAACAGTTTGGTCTTTTGGGCTGAAATTTGGAGGGAAGAAAGCCAGCGTCCCACAGATGTGCTCTCCAGTACTTTGTTGAAAAAATATTACAGGGAGCCAACGTTATGGCACTCTGAACTTCTCTTTTTTTCCCATAGGATAACATTACGGCATTCGCCGCGCCTTTCAGGGCCCGTATCTCGGAAACGGTGTGAGATACAGACTTTTCGTCAGAAAATTCCTTAGCCCCCTCATGAGGCTAAGTATAAAACTAGCCAGGAAAGTCATAAATCATATGACTTTAAAAAAAAATTTTCTACGTCGTACGGTTCCTGAGATATAAGCAATTTAGTTTTCCAACTCCTCATTTTCTGCTCCGAGACCCATTACCATGCATACATTCTTTGTACTCACTGTCTTTCTCTATGCAGCAGCTTTTGGGGAAAACCAGCCTGTGCACTTACATTACTGTTACTGCTTCCGCTTGTGGTTCCATACCCATTTCACTTACCGTTCCCATCTATGCCACCATGTGCGCTTACCCTTTTCCGTTTCATTTGCGCTTGCTTTGCGATCTTTTAACATTTCTGTCTACAGTACTGTTTCTCTTTCTGTTTTGCTTTGCATCACCATGCGCATTACCATTTGCGCTTCGGTCACAATGTTACTATGTGACAAGACATCACGTGGCTTCGGGCCCCGCGCTCCCGCCGCTGCATTACATTCACTATTTCTCGTTATCATTCTCAAAAAGAAGGGAAATTAGAGGCAAAAACCTCCATTTCATGCATTAGTTAGGGTTGTTCCACAGTGACAATAGCAAGGAAATTCGGTGTTAGGGTTGAAAGCCCCCCTTGCACCCCCCACCCACACCCCCAACCGGCATCGGGGTGCGCATTGGGGTCATTGGTCCACTCTCACCCCATTCTCCTATACCTCTGCTTCTTCACACATCTGATGGGGTAAGATTTAGGGGCGCAACCCCAACACGCACCCGGTGCCAGTTGGGGTGTGGCGGGGTCCAAGTGGGCTTTCCAACCCTAACACTAAATTTCATTGCTTTTGTCGCTAAGTGAACAACCCTAACTAATTCATGAAATGGAGTTTTTGCTTCTAATGTATATATATATATATATATATATATATATATATTTTTATTTCCATGAACTTGCATCCTCATTCATACAGGTCCCATTGGAAATGGAATAGAGGAGTTATTGCAAAACCATTTTCTATGTCAACCTGCTTTCCTGACACACTGCATAACACCATCAGACCATGACATGCATGTGAACCGATTGTGAGATAGAGTTCTCCAGCCCATCACAATGTGTCCACCATGTGACAGAACTCTGCACCATACCTTCCCAGGCTCCGAGCAGTGATGTGTTCCACCAATCCTTGTGCTGCCCAGCCAGCTCCCAGAGCTAATCTCTGAACCTGAGTTGCTGGCACGGAAACACAGCATGCTACCCTCTGGCCCAACAGCTGTCCCTGCACACAACATTTCTCAGTAACTTTTAGGTGATTCTATCAACCAATGACAATATGTAATCAATAACCCTGGCAAAAATGCGTACAGTGCAATTATTTATTTAACAGGTCTATTCTTTCAACAGGTCTACACATTATTATATTCCACTTTTCTGGGCACAATTACTTTATTTTTCTTAAAAATGACAATTAAATTAATTTTACCACTTATTCATTTCAGATGGCATCTCTATACCTCAAAGGCACAAATAGGTTTGTACAAAATGAGGTATGGACTTACCAGGTCTGTGCTATTGACAAGGTTTTGTTTAAGTTGGCCCTAGTGCAATAATGTAAGACTGAAAATTGTATTCGACTGTAGTGCAGGTTGAGCAAATATCACCATGCCTGATGTGCTGTGCCACCGTCTTTGGCAGTGGGAGCTGTGGTAGATAAGTGACTGTTCATTTCTGTTGCAGAATGCAGCCATTTCATTAGCTAATGTATGATGTTATAGCAATGATAACATCACATTCTGAGCATATGGGGGTTTTGGATATAAAAAGAGGGGAAGGGAACCAGATTCTATGGATTAACAGAAATATTAATAAAAATCATCAAGAAGAGTGAATTCTGCGGCACAGAGATGTTCTCTGATAGATTGAAAGTTCTGCGTTAAAACCCTCTGCGGCCGCAGAATTCTAGGGGCCTTGGCTATGATCGTAGGGGAAGTTAACAAGTTGAAAAATATTGAGAAGTACTACTATGGAGGATGACTGCCTCCTCATGTGGCGATTCCAGGATATCCAGTACGAGTATGTGTGATGTGCTTAAATGCTGGAAGGGACGTCTTCATGGTACCTCACTGTTCTGGGTGCCTAGAGAAATATGGTTTGCGTAAAGCACCCAAGATTTGTTTGGCTCCCACGTGGACAAAGTTACAGGAACCTGCACCTGGCAGCACACAGTACCAGGAAGGACCTAAAGAGAGAAGTTCAGTAAATTGTGGTATAAAGCTAGAGGGTGCAGATCAACAGACAGCACAGACGACTGATGTGTCCGAGTCTGAGTCACTGAGAGACAGTTCAGAGGGAGCATCAGCCGACCCGTGGATAGAGGGGCCTAGTCCAAGTCTCATAGGTGAAGATGAGACAGAAGAGGCCATTGAATGGGAGATTTTGACCTCCACGCCTAGTCAGGAGTGGACCTTCTCAGGAGTGAGGATGACTGCTCACTCCTGGGCACAGATTCTTAGTGACGATGATGAGGGGGAACCCATTTGGCCTGATGAAGAAGGCGTGGGTTCACAGCCTTCATTTCCTGGCTTAGAGGAATGCATGAAAGAGAGTGGTGATGCCATTGCCCTGGCTGTGCAAGAAGGAGCCAGGGATCCATTTTTTGTGTCGTTAAGTATGAGTAGCTGGCAGAACCAGGACTGGCCGCCCCCAGGCCAAGCCAGAGGCTGCAGGTTAGAAGACGAATGTCTGTCTCAAGAGAAATCTGCATTGCCAGGATTGTAGTCCTGTGGGGGTCCATCTATGCTTTATTGTTCCCTTTTGTTGTGTATAAAAGCCACACTTTAGAATCCCAACTACTTTTTTGGACATAGAGGATAAAGTATGGATCTGGGTGTGTAACAAGAATTTACACACACCCGAGGGGTTTATGTGTAGCATCAAACCCTGAAGGTGTGTGTAAATTCAAGTTTACACATACCCAGACACACATTTTATTTTATATAATTGTTAGGTTTCTCTTTTTCTCCTCAACAGTTATATAAAATAAAATAGGCTGCTGTGCACCGCAGTCCGACTATGGCATGGCGCGCGGTCGGCTTTCACTTTTATTTCAAACATTTTGTGGGCAATCCGGTAGCAAATGTGGCATATTTAAGTTTTTTTACAATGTTACTTATGAGTGTCCGTGGCAGTTTGTATCCATGCTGGGTTTGCAGTTCGGGAGACAGTGACCTAGAATCGAGGAAGTTCAAGCGGGCGCATGCGCAGAGTGGGGGATATCATGTGCATGTTTGCCATTATAAACATTCCTTTATTAACGGCAAATTATGCCATGGTTTCCCTATGGGAAAAAGATGAAGCCGTTAATTATATTTCAGTTATTGCTTCCTGTGTCCGGAGTTACTTGGGGGCCCCTGTGCAGAGTAGCCAAACCTAATCACCATGCCGAGTGACACCTTTCTCCCCAAGTTTCAACTTATAAAAATGGAGGCACCACGTCATAGGACCCAGGCCCCTCAACCTGTTCACTAGCCACACAGGCAGGGGTAGTAGCCCTCTCAGTTTAGCGTCGACTGGGGGTTACACATTTATTTATTTTTCTTTAGCCAATAGTGAATGCATCTGTGTGTCAGCTTAAGAACATGAAGCACTTCAAAATGTCTGGTTTGTGCCAATTATACAGACTGTTCCAGTGGCTAAAGGCACTCACAATGCACCTGAGGTGTCCCTATTATCAAAATGACTGGGCACCTTGTCAGGTGTTATTTCTTGCATAGGCAGTAACCCCAGCAAGCTGTCCAGTCATGCTGAAATATATGGCACCTTGGGTGTGTTGTGAGGTACGAGACAAAGCAGAGTGCCTTTAACTCACCAAGTAGTCTGCATATTTCTTCTAAAACTTTTTTTATGTTGGTTTCTGTTTTCTTCTAAATGCAATCAAGGTAAGATTCTGTCCACATGAACAAGTCTTCATAATTCAGTGTGAAGAGATACATAACTGTAACATTGAACTGTAGAATATTTAGGGCACAGCAGGAATAGCAGGATTTACGGTATGTAGTCGATAAGAAACTTAATGCATCTTTAAAGTCCCATATATGACTGTTCTCAGCCAATCACATTACTGGAATTTTCCAACATATACATCTTTTATTTTAGAACAGGGAAAAAACTGTACTGGTTCTAATGGGGAAAATGGGTGGAGGCCCAGTATCTGCATCAGAGGAGGAGATGGGAGTGATGATCACTAGTGATGTGAAACACTCTATGCAGTGCAAGAAAGCAGCAGCATGGGCAAACAAAATGCTGGGATGTACATCTAGGGGGATCAGTAGTAGGAGAGAGAAGGTTATACTGCCCTTATACAGGTCACTGGTGAGGCCACATCTAGAGTATGGAGTCAGTACTGGTGCCCACACCTCAAAAAGGACATTAACCTGCTAGAGAAGGTCCAGAGGAGGGCTACAAAGATGATAACTGGTCAGCAGGGTAAGGCATAAGAGGAGAGATTGAGGGCACTGAACATGTACTCCCTGGAGGAAAGGAGAGAGAGGAGACATGATTGGGACCTTCAAGTACTTGAAAGGGACAAATAAGGTGGATAAGGAGGGCCTCTTTAAGCTGAGTGCCAACCATAACACGAGGGAGGCGGTCTTAAGTCGGAGAGGGGAGGACAGGAAGCAGTTCTTCACAGAGAGGGTAGTGGACACTTGGAATATGCTGCCAGAAGAAGTAATCTCATTGAAGACAGTGGGCAGCTTCAAGAGAGGCTGGGATAGGCATAGGGGGAAGGTAAGGATCATGGGTAGGGAGGATGGGAGGAGTGGGGGGGCAGGGAGACTAGCTTAAACTGTGGACCCTGCAATACGAGCAGACTAGATGGACCAAATGGCCTTCTTCAGCTGGCTTCTTCATATGTTCATAAAAAAATGGTACTGGTTCTGACTGGAACATAAAAATTAGAGACCCAGCACAAGACCACACTGAAGGGGCAGATGTCTGTAGGGTGCCTGTAGGAGAGTGCGCACCCCGTGCTGACTTCGTTGCACATCTGCATCTCCAGGGGCAGCCACATGATGGAAGAAAACCTTGCTTCAACTGCATCATGATGCTCCTGCTCTCCATCTGAATGGCACCACCAGAATAAGCCTCAGGTGAAATCAAGATGGCTCTTGATCACTACTTCGGAAGCTTTGCCATAGGGGTTAAGCTACAGGCCCTATCCTGGGCAGCGGGGGCTCTATTATGAGGGGTTGATATGGTGTAAATCCTCACCTGAAGCAAGGAGATAAACAACGTTAAAAAAATGTTAAGAGATGGTTCTTAATTTCATACCCAGTAATGTGCATCCAATTGCATAGTAATGATATGCTAATTACTTTCCAGGCAGGTCATGCACTCAGAAGTTGCGTATGGAAGAGGCAGTTTGTAAGAAGTGCAGTCAGTGTGTAGGATCCATAACAGGATGCTTGGCAAGGAGAAATATGCAACTTGTTTGGCTGCTGTGCATCACTCCAAACCACATGTTCACACTCTACATCCTCAAACCCAATGCAAGGCATTGTGGGTATGAAAATCCCTGTGCTGGGGCAGGCTGACAAGACTTCAACAGTTACTACTTTAAATTTCAAACTGCTAAAACTGTTCTTTGGTTCTATATGTCAGAACCAACCACACAGTTTGTTTAGAACCAGTTTTGCCCAACCCATATTTATTTATTGTAGAACTGCTGTGGGGAAGCGGGGGTGGACAGAGAAAGGTAGACTCCCCCAATACAAATGTCCTACACTCACTACTGGCCACCTCACTAACATCCTGTTGCCTTTTATTTGTGTTTTCTGTCTGCAGACAAGCGCTGAGGCTCTCCAGCTCCCGTTTCAACATGGTTCTGATAGACAAGCTGGGAGTTGACCGAGAACGCTACATTAGCCCCACTACATCTGAGGAACTCTTCACTTTCATTGACCTCTACCTACTGGAGAGAGAAGACAGCCAAGTGGAGGCTCATAACAGGAATACCTGTGAATGAAGAGATGTTAATGAGAGTGGGGTGGAGCTGGTGGATAAAGGACAAAAACCTGATTTACATTTTAAAATATACCTTGTCACTGCAGGGACTTTTACTGTTTATTTGCCCAGAATAGCTCAGCAGATGCAACATCTTGTTCTTGTTTGGGGACCCCCCCCCCACCATTGTCCTCCCCCTGTTGAGATGGCTCACTGCCACCCTTTAAAGGGGCTGTCCCCAGCAGGACTTCAGGTGGCATTGGACCTCTTGGGTGTGATGGCTACGAGTGTGACAGGATTGGAAGAAGCGGTGAAAGCCTATAACAGTGCTGTTGCCTCTACCCTCAGTACTATCACACCAGTTCATACATGACCCAGGTCTTCTCACTTTGTATTCTCTTGCTTTGACAGGGAGCTTAGGGAGATGAAAGCTTTGGATCCCAGAATGAATCATTGTTGGCGGAAGTCTGGGGCAGTCTGTGACAGACTGGCTTTGAGAACTCACTATGGTCAATATCAGAGGGCAGTCCTCATAAGAAGGCAGTATTTCTGTCCAGGGAGATTGTGGCAGGGAGGAACAGATCGACTCAGGTTTTCCAGACTGTGGACAAGTTGTTACATCCTGCCTGTCTCCAGCTGATAATGGCATTTTTATCCACCCAGTACAAAGAGTTCATTCAGTTCTTCTCTGACAGGGTGTCCTTGATCAGGTCTGGGATAACCCCAACTGGGCTGCTGCAGCCCCGCAGTGGGGAGTAGGTTATAATAAGAAGCACTCCTCCTGTCTGGGGTGAGTTTAAGCTGGTTTCAGTGGAAGAGGTGTGTGGGGTGATTTTTGAGCTGCAGCCCACTTAAACTGGACCCGGGTCCAACCCGCCTCCTAGTCAGTTGTGTGGGAATCATGGGTCCAGTATTTGCTGAGATAGTCCAGTGCTCCCTTTTGGAGGGGTCCTTTCTGAGCAAATTGAAAGATGTGCTGGTGAGATCCCTTCTGAAAACAACATCTTTGGACTCAGACTGCATGGCAAATTTTAGACCTGTCTCTAACTTTTCCTTTCTAGGAAAAGTTATTGAGAAGAAAGTATCTCTGCAGCTCGAGGCCCACCAAACACCTATGAGTCACTTCAGTCCCAATTCAGAGCCAGGCATAGCATGGAGACTGCCCTGATCAGAGTGCATAATGACCTCCTCAGGGCCAGAGATACAGGGAAATAGTCAGTTCTTATTCTACTTGATCTCTCATCAGCATTTGATACCGTGGATCTTAGGTTGTTGTTGGATCATCTCAGGGAGTACTGTGGACTCACTAGTAGGGTCTGTCATGAGCCCGACCTCAGGGGCATGGCAGGACCTCCTGTTTGCAGGGAGGATCCCCCATTTTACAGAACCCATGACCAGTTGTAGGGTTCAGGAAGCATTACCAACCTTCCTTTTTCCAAGTAGGAGAGTGGAAACTGTAGTTTTGAGTCTCTTTATTCTGTACTACATTCAGGTTTGAATCCCACCACTGCCACTGGCAGCCTCTTGCCTAAGTAGTTTTGTAGGATAAAGAACCTCTGTGCGCAAACACTGAGGCAAGGGTTACCCCAAAGGGCATTTGGCTGGGAAGCCAAGTTTCAAGAAAATACAAAATCACACATGCCCCCACAATGCAAAGCATCATGGGCTGCATATGCAAATCACCACAGAATGTTATGCTGGTCCAACTTTAAGCAGAATTGCATGGTGCCGAAAGGCCTCTCATACAGTTTGCAAAGGGTGCTAACAGAAGACATAGACACGTGTTTCGTCCTACCAGGACTCATCAGTATGCCTCGTCTGCTTGACACCCCAGTGGAATGGACCAGCTACCCTTAAGGCAGTGTGCCTTGGATATATTGTGGTGAACCCATTAAAATAAAAAACATTTAAAGACAAAGAACCTCTGTGCAAACACTGAGGCAAGGGTTACCCAAAGGGCATTTGGCTGGGAAGCCGTTTCAAGAAAATATAATGATGTTTCACACGGAAGATGGTTGTGATATGTAACACAGCACGTTGAGTGTTGGTTCATTCTAGCAGAATGACAGCACTCACAGTTTGCAAAGGTGCCAACAGAAGCACCTTGCAAAACTGCAAGGAGAGGCCTCGCACCATGTAATTCTGCTTAAAGTTGGACCAGCATAACATTCTGTGGTGATTTGCATATGCAGCCCATGATGCTTTGCATTGTGGGGGCATGTGTGATTTTGTAGGATAGCTGAGCAGTCACTATCTTCGTTATCAAGGCATACATTCTTTTACAAAACCCTTCTGTTAAAATGTTAGCTCACACAATCAGACCCCAGGCAGAATTGATAAGAAAATCATAAAAGTTTACTTAAATAAAAACAGCACAGTAAATTCTACAATTTGAAAGATCTTTGAACGGCAGACAATACCAAAAATAATACTGGCTGGTTTACAGAAACACTATATAGTGTTGTTTTAAACCATACCTTATTCTGAGATTTCAAAGTCCAGAAAAAGTGTCCTTTTTGAGAATAACCTTCTCTCTCTGTGTAGGTGAAGAAAAGTTCTTTAGAAACAAAAGATTTGTTGAAATTAAAAATCAGTCTCTGAGTGTCCTTTTTCAAAACTCAGGGTTTATCTTGAAGAGTGAAGTCCTTGTTCCAAAATTCTGACTTAAAATAAGAATTTCTGTTTTGCATGTGAAAAATCAGGTTTCCACAAAAACACATTTCTTGTTCTAAAAGTAGTCCAAGAAACCCACATATACTTTAAACAAAGTATATAACAGCTTAAAGAGCCCCTGACACCATTATAAAAACTTAGAAAAAATGTGAGAGTTAGACAGTTCAGTTTGTATTTCATGTATTTTCTATAACTATTTACCTTTGTTCTTTATTACCAAGGACAGCTATACGAAAGAGGCTTACTGTCCCTTAGACTTTATCTGCTCTTTCCACTATCCTACATATGACATCATAACCCAGGTTACACCTGGAAACAAGCTTCTGGTCATGGTGTTTTTCTTGGTTACCAACTTTCAAATAAATAAATTAATAAAATAAAGAATCCCCTGTTTATGGCATCATAATTATCCCCACAGCAACAGATTGTGATGTCATATGTAGGCAAACAGCCAGAACAGATAGGGTAGTGATCAAGTTTACATGTAGATGTCCTTAGTGATAAAGAATGAGAGCTACAGAAATAACAATAAAATATAAGCTCACTTGTGCTAAACATTACATTTTCTCAAAATTGTCACAATGGTGTCAGGGGGCTCTTTAAGTTCTCTCAGCGCTGTGACCCTCCAAGTCCTCAGGCTTTTGACTCCAAGCTAAACTGCCATGATATTCAAAATGTATGCCTGATAAATACAGTCTGAATGGTCATTTTTCAAGCCACACCCACCCCATTTGGGATACAGAGTTTGGGGTACAACAGTTTCACCTTATCCTGCAGGTGTCACTGTGGTTCCATGTCTAACCCCTGTAACATCTGGTTTCTGAATAATCTGGTTCTGATTGACCTTAAACTGTCCTTTTGCTGTCCCTTTCCTGCTAGTGGAGGCTAAATATCTAGTTTGACCCTTCAATCCAAGAGTTATGACTTTTATGGTCATAAACCTGTCTGTCTCTTATCTAGATGAGTATCAGACCCAAACTAGCTTTTTGGTAATTCTGTTCTGTTTTGTTTAGCTCTTTCTGGCCTTTTAAAGAGACAGTGTCTTGACTCTAAAGCACATTATAGCACATACAATAGGAACATTAATAAAGGATATTGGCCTATCTTGCCAAATGGTAATCAGCTGGTCGGAGTCCTTTCTCAGTGGCAGGATGCAGAGGGTGGTGATGGGAAATCTTCCTCACTCCTGAAGCCCCTGCTCTGTGGTGTACTCTAGAGTTTGATCCTCTTAGCTATGTTGTTCACAGTGTACATGCTGCCCCTGGGTGATATCAGGTGACACGACTTGGGTTTCCACTGCTATGCAGATGATACCCAGCTGTATCTGTCATTTGCACCCGTGATGCCGGGCATGTTTGATGTATTGAATTTAAGCTTGGCCGGGATCCAGGACTAGATGTCCTCTAGCTGGCTGCAGCTCAACCCGGACAAGATGGAGGTATTGGTGACTGCGCCTGGTCGACAGCAGGGTGTGGGGGCCAGAGTGGAGAGGCCCAGCCCTGTACTTGGTTCCTATATTCTGGTGACCTCTACTAAGGTGAAGAATCTAAGTGTCAATCTGGATGAAAGACTGACATCTGAGGCTCAGGTGTCATCTATAGTCCAGAATGGCTTTTACTATCTCTGAAACATCTCCCAAATTAAAGCTCTGTTCCCACCAGAAGACCTGTCCTCCCTGGTACATACATATTCTGCTACAAAAAAGTAGATGAAATGTGGCAAGCATTAAAGAACATAATGGAAAATCTTTGCTCAAAACATATTCCACATATCAAGAAATATAGTACAAATGGCATCAAACCAAAATGGTTAAACAGAAAAGTACAAAACAATGACAATAAATAAAAAGGATACTGCACAGCATATCTACAAAATGAAGAAAAATCATGGCAGAAATGCAAGGAAAACTTTAAATGCAAATATGCAATAAGGAATGTAACATGCAAAATGAAAATAAGAATAGCAAGAACGTCAAGCAAGACTAACAATAAATCATTCTTTGGCTACATTAATTCATTAAAAAAAGTCCTACTGGCTCATTTTCTATATATAATTCCACTATTACAGACCCTACAGGCATATCAAACATATTAAATGAGCCTTTATGTTCTGTATTTGCACCAAAAATCAAACAATACATAATAAATAACATAAAATCAGCAGAGAAATTAGACATAACTAAGGAAGAAATTGTAAATCAAACAAACTCAAATCTGACTCATCACCAGGACGAGACAAAATAACTAACAGAATGCTGAAAAGCATGTGTAATGAAATTGTCCAACCTCCTAAATACATCTGTGAAAAATCCTTAAGCACATCAGACTTACCAGAAGACTGAAAAACAGCTGACGTAACTCCAATTTATAAGAAAAATTACATATCAGATCCAACAGCTACAGACCCATGAGTCTAAAATCAGTTTCTGATAAACTTTTATAAAGCATCATTAAAGAGAAGATTGTAACACATATTAGAGAATTTAGACCCCAATTAACATGGATTTACCAAGGGAAGATCATGCGTCACAAACAACCCTAGCTTTTATGACAATATTAGCAAATATTTAAAGAAAAATATCCAGTGCGACATAATATTATTAGATTTAGAAAAAAAAAAAAAAGCTTTGATTCAGTCCAGCACTGGGCAATCATAGAAAAAAAAAATAGTAAAATTACAAATTAATAGTTCAATAATACAGTGCGTAGCAAGCCAGCTAACATATCATACCCAGAGAGCAGTAATCAATGGCAGAAATCCAAAATATGTACCATTACAAGTGGAGTACCTCCGGGATTAGTTTTACAACCAGTTATTTTCTATATTTTCATTTCAGCTCTCACTAACAATTAATTACTCCTCCAAGTATGCAGACGATACAAAAACAGGCGGACCATATAGTACATAAGAACAAAGAGAAGACATGCAAAATGACCTTGACATAATATCAGAATGGACGATTAATCAGGAAATGCATTTCAATATTGATAAATGCAAAGTTATGCATTTAGAGCAGAATAACATCAACCATCAGTACAGACTGTGTGGGAAAATATTACTGGATACAGAATCATAAAAGGATTTAGGGGGTCTATAGGCCAGTTAGCTGAATGTCTGTGGTGGGTAAAATGATGGAGTCGTTAGTCAAGGAGAGAATAATTGGATACCTAGAAAATTCTGGCCTATTGCACGCTGGGCAGCATGATTTCATGAAAGGGAGGTCCTGCCAGACCAACCTGAGTTTTTTGATTGGTTGTCCAGGGTGGTCGACCAGGGAGGGGCGGTGGAGGTGGTAGTTTCACCAAACCGGTTCAACAGCAATGGCACAGTGTCAATAGTCAGCACCGTGCCATCTGTAAAACAAAGTGATTTTTGCGGGGGGCTTCACCCATTCCCCATGCGGGGGGTTCTGCACCCCTGCACCTCCCCATATTTTAAAATAATCAACTTCAAGTCAGAGTTGTGTCAGGGAGGGGGCAGAATCACCAGACACAGCAGTGTCGGTGTACCACAGACCATTACAGCAAACTGCCGATTTTGTCGCTGTAATGGTCTTCACAGTATTTGCATCACTGTTCAAACAGTATACCAGATGTGGCCTATCTGGATGTCCAGAAGACCTTTGATACGGTCCCTCACAGAAGATTGATAAACAAACTATGCAGCCTAGGGGTGGGTCATAAGATAGTAACATGGGTTGGAAACTAGCTAACTGGCAGGGGTCACAGTGCTGGTAAACAGAGTACTTTCGGGTGTGGGAGGAGTGAAGAATGGAGTGCCACAGGGCTCGGTGATGGCACCAGTCCTCTTCAATGTTTTCATTGGGGACATTATGGAGGGGCTGGAGGGGAAGGCATGCTTATTTGTGGATGATTCCAATACATGCAATAGAGTGGATGAGCTGGGGGGTGGAAAGGATGAGGAAGGACCTGGGTTCAGTGTGAAAAAAATGTAAGATTATGCACATAGGAAGTAGAAACTCGGGGGCAGCATATGAACTGGGAAGAGTAAAACTAGCAGTCATGAAGCAGGAGAGGGACCTGGGAGTGATTATTACGGATGACCAAAAGGTGGCTAGGCAATGCGAAGTGGTGGTGGGAAAGGCTAGCCGTTTGCTTGGATGCATAGGGAGCGATATTACCAGTAGAATGAGGGAGGTGCTATTGCCCCTTTACAAGACATTGGTAAGGCCTCATCTCAAGTATGGAGTTCAGTTTTGGCAGCCTTATCTAAAGAGGGACATAAACAGAATGGAGGGGTTGCAAAGAAAGGCTACAAAAATGATGAGGGGTCTGCAGGGGATGTCCTATGAGGAGAGGCTGGTGAAGCTAAATAGGTATTCCCTGGAGGCAAGGAAGGAGAGGCGTGACATGATAGAGACCTTCAAATATCTCAAGGGCATAAATAGGGTATGGGGGAGAGTGTTTTTCAAAGGAAGAGTTGTCAAAGGATGAGGGGTCATGACTGGAAGCTGGAGGGGGTAGTTTCAAGGGAAACATAAGGAAGTACTTTTTCATGGAGAGGGTGGTGGAGGTTTGGAATAGTCTACCAGGGGAGGTAGTAAGGACAGACACAATTACTAGCTTCAGGAATGTGTGGGGCAGATAAAAGGAAATTCTGGTACTTAGGGGAGAGGGTTCTAGCACAGGAGTTAGCCTGTGGGTCTCTGGGTAGGTGGGGATGGATTTTGGGCAGACTAGGTGGGCCTTCTCTGCTGACATCTTGTATGTACTATATGTATAACTTCAAACGATCTTGAGACTAAAAAACAATTTAATGCATCAATAGGTAAAGCAAATAGAATTCTATGGACTATTGAAAAAACAGCAAATCTACCACACCTTGATTATACATCCCAATTTTGGAATCCATACAAAAGATCTGAAATTACAGACACTGAAAAAGTTCAAAGGAAATCAACAAAAATAATCTCTGATCTAAGGGGTATGTCCTGTTCGAACAGAAGAAACTAAAGTTACTGACACTGGAACAGCGCAGGATAAGAGATGATATATTACTATTATACAATAGTATGGCAGATCCGTACTTACAATGTGAAATTCATCTTAGTTTTAAACAAAATACCAAGAATACAAGAGGTCACCCACTACAGCTTGTAGGCCAAAGATTCAATAGTCAAAGGAGGAAATACTTCCAAAAATTGTTAATCAATGGAGCAGCTTAGCTGTCAAAATCATCACCAGCAAGACTAAATTGGAATGTATAAGCAAAACTGACATCTGCATCAATCAAGGAGGATTAATTAGCTTCTGCTGAATGATATGGAGTAATGTGGGCTAATGCCTTCATGCTCCTAGACTTCCTAAGTATGATTCTAAATAGGATCTTTTGTGACTTCCAGACTCAACTATTGTGATGCTCTGTATCTTGTGGTTTGTGGAGGAGTCCTACGATGCCTGCAGCTAGTGAAGAATGCAGCAGTCAGGTAACTGACGGGCATCCTGAGGTCATGTCATGCAACCCTGGTCCTGTATGACCTGCACTGGCTGCCGGTGAAGTGACAAATCTCCTTCAAGGTCAGTTTTCTGACTTACAAAGCCCTATATGGACTGGGCCCGTGTCATCTGAGTGAGCTCCTGTCCCCTTACTGTGCAGCCCACCCTCTCTGCTCCTCCAGGGTGAGCCTCCTAGCAGTTCCCAGGGGCAGGCTCAAGACTTCAGGGGATCGCACCTTCGAGGTGGCTGGTCTGGACCCTGTGGAACTCACTCCCTAGATCTCTGAGGGAGGCTCCCCCAGTGGAGGCCTTTAAAAGAGGCCTAAAGATCTACCTGTTCAGCCAAGCTTTTGACTTGAATTAGTCCCACTGGTTTAGTTTTAAGTTATTTATGCTACCAAATTTGCACATTTGAAGTTGTTTTGTACTTTATGACTGTGAGTTATGTGGTTCTTTTGTTTATGTGCTTTAGTTTTATGCTGTACAGTGCCCAGAGCTTCTGGGATTGGGCACTAAATAAACTACTACTAGTAACACCTCATTTTCCGTGGGGTCCTGCTTTAACCTAATTTTTACAGATGCATCAAGTCAAGCACAAGGAGATCGCATGAAACACGAGGTCATGTGACCCAGTAGCAGTGATGCCATTTGATTGCACTGTAACAAACTGAAGGCAGCACCAAGAAGTGATGGTGCACCGATTAAACAATTCGATAGTATATAAATGCAAAAGGAAATCATGCACTCATCCCTGTGAAACAGTCACCACCAAGGACTTCACTGCGCACTTTTTGTGTAAAATCATTTTGGTTTACTTACTGTTTAATACAGCATAGTAGATTATTTCAGACAAATTTTGCTTAGTTCTAAGCAGACATCTTTGGTTACTACAAATCCCAGAATCCCCTGCATCTGGCATCAAAGCAGTGAAAGATTCAATAGCTTACAGTGCATGCTAAGAGTTTATATAAGCCTTGATCTTTTGTTTGCTGGTCCCGCTGCCCTCACTGGCCTATGTACAGTCACAGTGCATTTACAACATTAAGCTAACAAGCAGGCTAAATTAATACAAGTCATATGATGAACGGCAATAGGTTAACAAAATTTGAACATTGAGTAGCATTAAAAGTAAAGACAAGGGTGATAAATAGTTTCATAAATAAATAATCGAGCTTTGGGGGGCCTTCAGATCTATAGAGTGCTCCACTCTTCTTATCAGCTACTTTTTTTCACATTTCTAAGATATTCTATGACATCAGTTACACCATTCCATCCTATTCATCTGAATGGCCTGGGATGGTGTTACTGATGTCACAGTATGTTCAAGCAGTATCAAAACAGAGAGCAGCAACTGCTGAGGAGAGAGGGATTCTGGGTAGTTAGTAAAAATAATAGATTATTCATTATAGGGATGGGCACAAACCCCTATGCTGAAACCAAGCCATCCGAATTTCAGGCAGCTCAGTTTCAGCAAATCTTAAGCTAAACACAGCCAGTTCAGCTCGAATGTAAATTTTCCTTTATTTCCCTCCACCCAGCCTCCAAGCCTGTTCTTGCAGGTTTGCCAGTCACTGCCAGTCATGTGACTGGCATTAAAGGCTGAAGGAAGAGGTGAAAGGGCACCCCTGCAACTAGTCCCATATCCCCATTTGACATGCACAAATGAGTATAAAAGGCAAAGCATTCCATGATGTACAGAGCTACTGAGCAGACATGCTGGGACTGAGAGAGAGGTCAGAGTCAGACCAGACATACGGCCCTGTGCTATGCTAGTACCAGTGGTGAGAGAGCTGGGGAAAGTGAACAAAAAGAAAAGTCACATTTTACAAAAAGAAAAACATTAACTTTACAAAAAAAAATCACTTTACAAGAAAAAAAAGCCAAAGCAATGTCAGAAGGGATCAAGGGAAAGTGGGGGTTGGGGGGACTCGAGGCAAGAGTACAGATAACGTGGGGGTGGGGGTGGACTAGTCTGGGCTGGGGGAAAGCAAACAAAATGAAAACAACAAGCACAAAGAAATGAAAAGTAAAATTTTTCAAAGCAAAACTAACCTTTACAAAGAAAAAAAAAACTCTAGAAGACAAAACAGCCAAGCTGATACCAGGGGGGACTGAGGGAAGGTAAACGTGAGGATTGTAGGGACTCGTGGTGAAGGTAGATTGACATTTGGGAGGGACTGGAGGACTAACTGAGAAAATAAAAAATAATGAACTAAAAGAAGGAATTGGAAAAAAGGAAAATTAAGAGATGGGACTGAAAAGAAAGTGGGGTTGGTGCTCTGGGACTTTGAAGAGGTGACCATGTCCTTGGGGGGTGGGGTGGGGGCTGAGTTGCACTACAAGGGTGACAGGACAAGAAAAATAAGATAAAAAGAATGAATAAGGAAATACAAGAAAAGAGGACCGAAACAGAAATATAAAACATTAATAAAGACAGAGAAGTGAAATAAAGTTAGTTAAAAGATAAACTGAAACTGGGGTTTGGGGAGATATGCTGAGACTTTAATAGGGATGGTTGGGTTACAAAAAAAATCATGGGGTGTGCACTAACAAAAGGGAGACAAAGTAATTGAAAAAAAGAATTACAAGAAAAGACGACAGAAAAAGAGAAGAAAAGCTGAAGACAGAGAAGGGAAATAATTAAAGTAAATTAAACTGAAATCGGGGTTTGCGGAGGTGGGCTGAAAGGATGAAGGGTGTGACTCATTGACACTTAAAGACTGTGGGTGTGGCAGTGTGGGCTGCAAGTTGAAAAAGGGTCAAAGTAAGGAAGTAATTACCAGAAGACAACAAGTAAACAAAATGACAAACAACAGACTTTTGTGTGTTACTGTTTTCCAAATCACCCTGCTGTTATAAAAAAAAAATTGTGTTCGCAACCCTGACTTGCCTGCAAAGTCAAAGTCTCTTGACTAGTGTGACATAAGCTTACTGGGCTCAAATATGTGCAAAATGACATTTAAAAAAATATTTTGCATCTTCCAAATCATTCAGTTTTTTTCACTTTTTCTTCTCCCCCCTGTAAAAATATGGAAAGAAGTGGGACTAAGCATAATAATAATGGTGAGTCACAAAAACACAGTGGAAAGGATATTCAGACTGTGCCAGGCAGGGGCGCAAGCCTGGACGCAGCGCTACTGGGATGCACCAGGACATGGCCTGGGCGATATTCAACGGTGCTGCACCATGGCTCAGCACAATTGAATATGGCACCGTGGCCACCCACATTGCGCATGGTGCTGTGGCACTGCTCCAGCGCAAGTGGCAAGAGAGGAGCAGAGGGATGTGCCAGCGCAAGTGCGGTTGTGCTAGTCGCAGGAACCATGATATTCAGTGGTGGGTATGCAAATGGGGCCATTATGTATGCAAGGCGCAAATGGGGCCATGTGCATGTCATTATGGCCCCATTTACATGCAGGTGCACTGATCCCTAGTGACTTGCACCTGGCACCCTGCCAGGCTGCAGCCATCGAGGACTGACGCCCCCTGCCCCTCAGTGGCAATGCGCCCTAATGCCTGATCACGGACTTTGTAAAGCTGTAAACACCCTGGTGGTCCAGTGGACCTGCTCCCCAGTCCAATCGCAGGCTTAGTAGAAATAAATGTATCCCTGGTGGTCCAGTGGACCTGCCCCCCAGCCCGATCGCAGGCACAGTAAAAATAAATGTATCCCTGGTGGTCCAGTGGACCAAATCCCAGCCTGATCACAGGCTTAGTAAATATTAATGTATCCCTGGTGGTCCAGTGGACTGAATCCCAGCCCAATCGCGGGCTTAGTAAATATTAATGTATCCCTGGTGATCCAGTGGACTGAATCCCAGCCTGATCACGGGCTTAGTAATTATAAATGTTTCCCTGGTGGTCCAGTGGACCAAATCCCTGCCTGATTGCTGGCTCCGTAGACGAAGATAGATCTCTGGTGGTCCAGCGGTACCCCCCTCCCCACCTGCCCACTCAGACCTGCCACCCTGCACCCCCTATCAGCGGCAGGCGGCAGTTCCCCACCCACAAGCCGCCCAGCCGCCCTCCGACTGACAACATACAGTACGGCTGTACGCCCATTGGTCCACTGCATGCAGACTATACTGTACTACACAGTCCCAATATATGAATGAATTCATTTCACATACCAGGACTATGTAGTAAAGTACAGTCTGAACACCCATTGGCCCACACAGTGGACCAATGGGTGTACAGCTGTACTGTACACTGTCAGTCGGCGGGCGGCCGGGCGGCTTGCAGGTGGGGAGCTGCCGCCTGCCGCTGACCAGGGGGAAGTGGGGTGGTGGGTCTGAGTGGGCTGGTAGGGAGGAGGGTACCACTGGACCACCAGGGATTTATCTTTGTTTACAGAGCCCGCAATCGGGCTGGGATTCGGTCCACTGGACCACCAAGGAAACATTTATAATTACTAAGCCCATGATCGGGCTGGGGGGCAGGTCCACTGGACCACCAGGGATATATTTATTTATAATATGCCCACGATCAGGCTGCAATAACAAAGTGACAACCACGGGTGCATGTACAGGAACAATAAAAGCAAAGTACAAGTAATAAATTCCAGAAAATGAAAAGAAAACAATGTTGAAAGCATACAAAGTACATCAGTTATGGAACCTTGTTAAGTCTTTTTTATAGGCGACATGAATCAAAATGTCACAAATACATTAACTAAAATTTGCTGACGACACAAAACTGAGGGTGAGGTTAATACCGTAGATAAATATCAGTCATTGACCAGGGACCTAAAAGCCATACAGGACCGGGCAACACTAAATACAATGAAATTTAATCCAGCGAAATGCAGTGTTTTACATTTTTGGAAAAAAAAAAAAAACAATCACTTGTATTCTTAGTGACTAAGAAGAGAGACTTAGGTATCATAATATATAACAAACTGTCATCAACAGACCAGTGCATTCAAGTCTCTAAAATAACAAATATAGACTCCTAAGGTCTGTACACTTGTCTCCCAGAATAAACAGTGTCTTCTACCAATATATAAAACTTAGATAATTCCCCATCTGGACTTCGGGTCAGCATTTTAGAGTCCATATCTAAAGCGGGACATTAAAGGACACAAAGGTGTGCAACAAAAACTATCCAGGGCCTGGAGTTCATGAGCTGTGAAGAGAGACTTGCTTCCTTGGGGCTATTTAGCTTGGAAGAAAGGAGAAGAAGAGGGAATCTCTTATTATTGATTAATACATTGAATAATGCAGACCTTATGGCTCAGTGTAGTCTTGAAATTAATACTAGGAAAGCTAATCTGAGATCACATGAGATACAACTGGTTATCCCTAAGGTTAATACAAACAAGAGGAACAATTTCTCCTTCGTGCGCTCGGCCCATTTATGGAGTAAACTTCCACAAGGCTTCGTCAATAAATCTTCATTTAACAACTTCAAGCAAGGGCTTTATGTCTATCTGTTATCAAATAAAAGCAAACACTAATTCACCCATTGGGAGTGGGAGGCAATCTTAATGGGCCCCAAGGCCTTCTTTTGTCTTACCTTACCAAGTAAACCAAGGATAGGGGCCAGGTAGTGGATGAAGTCTATCTGGACTTCAGCAAGGCCTAGTACACTGTACTGCATGGAAAACTCAGCAGAAAGTAGCACAACATGGCATCCACAAAAAGTACAACAGCTGAGCAGCAAACTGGCTGTCAGGTCGGAAGCAGCGACTGATACTGGATAGTCGACATTCTGAGTGGGGTATTACAGGGGTCTGTGCTGGTTTCTTTGCTCATTAACATATTATTGACAGAGAAACATAGACGATGATGGCGGAAAAAGACAGATGAACCATCCAGTCTGCCCCATTACCCTACTGTACCCCAGGACTTATTGTCTCTGTGGGATCATCAAGTACACTAGCTGGCAGCAGGCTGCTAATATATACTGATGACACTAAATTGGCAACAAGGGTGAACACAGCAGGTGGGGGTTGCAATTCAAGAGCACCTGCACATATTATGGTATGGGTGTGGGCCGAGAAGTGAACCCCTAGGTTTAGGCAGCCATAAAAAGGTCCCAGTGTTCAAAAAGGGGAAGAAAGATGACCCGACTTGTTATATGCCAATTACATTACTCAGTATCCCAAGGAACAGCTACACCAGACACATTTTATCACACAGGGTTGAGGCAGTCCAGAGAAGGGCAACTAAGATGGTACAGGGCTTGCACCAGAAAACATATGAGGAGAGACTAAAGGACCTCAATATTTACTTGCTGGAGGAGAGTGGGGATCGGGGGACAGGATAGAAACATTCAAGCACCTTAAGGGTATTAACAAGGTGCAGGGGGAGACGCTTTACAATATAAGAGATGTATAAGAACGAGGAGGCATGATATGAAATTGAAAGGTGGCAGGCTAAGGGGAAATGTGAGGAAGTTTTTCTTCACATAGAGGGTGGTGGACACATGGAATAGACTGCCACAGGAGGTGGTGGGGGTGAGCACAGTGGAGGGTGTTAAACATACATGGAACAAGCATAAGGGTACCTTAGAGGTAGGAAGGAGGGGTGAAAAGCCATTGACCAGGTTGGGTCAGAGGCCACAAACTAGTAGAAGGTTTCAGACAGACTGGATGGGCCTGGCGGTCCTTATCTACTGACAATTTCTACGTTTCTGTGTACACCTAGAATCCTGGGAAGCCAAGCTAGGTTATCATTCAGAGCTGCAGATGGGTTTTAGGCCCAGCACATCACTCACAGATCATTTATTTCCTTTAAAATACTTAGTAGCTAAGTAGTCACAGAACTCGATTAAAAAAAATGTACTTTGCATTCATAGATCTCAAAAAGGCATTTGATTCCTTTGATAGAAATATTCTATGGGAATTTTTTAAGAAAAGTGGCTTAGATCAAAGACTTTTAGATACACGTAGAACTTTACATTTTAATACCCAAGCAAGAGTTAGGACTGGTGGAGATATGTAGCTGTCTAAACCAGTAATGATTATGCAAGGTTGCCTGGTTGCCCCATTTTGTTTTCCACAATGATTTGTATCCTCTGATTCATGTCGGGTGGCTATCAGCCCTGTTCCCATGCACTGCAGTCGCCCCCAACTTTCTCCAGCCAGAGGCCAGTTCCCCTGCGAATCCCCGCCCATGGCAGAGCCAGAAGGGAGGGCTGACACATATCCAGCGTGCCTCTGGCTGGATGGTAGAGCAGGCCATGACTGCACAGGCAGGGCTTCATCAGCCCATCCTCATGCTTTTTCTACCTTGATTTTCTTCCTCCCTGTTGCTGGGCCGTGCACGTCAACGTGTGCATGTGGATTCAAGCAAGCTTCCCAAAAGTCCCGTAGTTCCCTCCCTCCCTTCATGGTCCTCCCTAACCATCCTACCACCAGGCCTCCACCTAGTGGCAGTCACGTGATGGAGCCTGTGACCCTCCCTCCCTGGAAGAGCAGTCTGTCAGATGCTTTATTCTCTTCCATCCAGCCAGCCCACAGCAACTCGAGATTGCTCTTGATCCTGAGTCATCAGTGTGGTGGGCGGTAGCGCTACTGCCACACCACTGGGCCGGCTTGCTCACCCCATTTTTACTAAATGTTTACATTAAGTACAGACCCATCCTTGTACAAAACCTCTTTTTCTCCCAAAAAGTCCACTCAATGGATGTCCCACTTCTTTTATACTCTGATGATGTAAGTGTTTGTATCTCTGACTCCAGTAGGACTCCAAATGTTCTGAATGCATTAGCTTTTAAACTAACAGATTTAAAGTTAAGGATCAATATAAAAAAAATCAAATCATGATTTTAGGAAACCAGAAAACTGACAAGAATTACTCATGGTTTTTAGATAATCTGAAGTCTGAGACACTAAAAAGCGTTGTGTTTGGGAGTTTCATTTATGTATAATGGTTCTTTTTAGGAGCCACATCTTCATTATAACTGAGATGGGGAATGCTGGAATTTTTTGGGACTGTGGTATTTAGGATTTATGTTTAGCACCGCATGCCAGTGTGGATTTCTTTTCGTTGTGGTCCTCCTTGGGAAAACTGAAAGAAACTGTATAAGATCAGTCACCCTCCACCTACTGGTGCTGACTTGTGTTTGACGGAAAAAAACAACTATCAGTCTATGAGTGACACTAGCAGCACTTCCCATTTTCCTACAAATTACCTATACCCTGGCACATCGGAAAAAAAAAGAGGTCCATTTGTTGCTATGCCTTGTAAGAGAGACCCATAAACAATTCAAGAGTGAACTTAGGGGTTATCTACTGACTACTGACTACTGACTACTGACTCATGTATTTGTTTTGCCCCACCTGATTTAGCAGCATGCGCTCTTGCCTACTCTTTATTTACGACACCTGCGCTTGCTGTCCTACCTGACTTCCAATTTGTACTTGCTTGTTCCTGATTTGTACTTACTTGTTCCTTAGGACCTCTACTTCTCTCCTTTTCTCTTCTTGCCACACTTGCGTCTCTCTTGTGTTTTCTTTCATCCACTCTCTACCTCCCTCTTGTTTTTCTGCCCCTGCCATCTCTACTCTTACCTTCCTCCTGTTCTTTATCCTTCTCCTACTCTGTCTGGCTTAAATATCTCTACCTGTCTCCGTCCTGATATTCTTTCTACCAACCTATGCTCATTATTCCTATCTTAAATTCTGCAGTGTTCAATTGCTTGGGCAACTATCTTGCTTTCTGTATTGTTCAATGAATTGTACTCTTCTCTTTGCTGTTATTTCTCTGTACATCACCTGCTTTATTTTCAGGCACTACATGAAGAGCACATTGCATTTGTATTACTGACTGCCTCTGTTACTGCACCTTTGTTGGCACTAATGTTTTGCACTTTCTGTACAATGACTGCCACCTTGAAATTGTACTCTCCCGGGTCACGCCTGAACATAGTCAATTTTGGCTAGTGCAACTACCTGATAAACAAAAACAAACTAAATAAATAAAGAAGAGAAAGGGACAAGGTAGTAGAGGCACTGTTATCAAAAGAGCAGATTGTTGAGAGCATCACCCACAGAGGCACTGAAAGGATGACTGCAGATACTTTTAGTGTTCCTTGATCTCAATTATCACCTCATTACTCAGACTCTACCACAAACAATTGTCTTATAGGGCGGTGACCCTCCACCCCCCATTCCACCTGAACAAACTGAGACACACACACTAAGCAGCGGAGAGAAATGGCCACAGCCATGTGTTTATTAATCAATCATGAATACATGCTGGACAAGCACTGCCAGCTGGTCTTGGTTGGTCTATATTATTATTATTATTGGCAAACACCAGCCTTCCCTTCATCTGGGAGAAGCTGCTTAACATTACAAGCCCACGCGAGGAACATGGCCTCCGGGGCATGAGGAGTGGCTCTCGACCAGCTACCAAGAGACCCCCCCCCATGTTCAGGGATGCTATATCACCACAGGCTCTTCCCCCAAAGAGGCTGCCACCCCAGTTGCAGACATATTCTTAAAGTGGTGAGCTTCATCTGAGAGGAGAAGCATAAAGGGCAAACCCCCTCTAGCACCAACTTTATGTAGGTTGTTGCTCCTCCCCCCCTCAGCTTCTACCTTCCCATTCTCCTGGGAACACTTCTGACCTGTGTCTACCCCTAATGAGCAAGGCTTCCCCTTTCCTACCTGCCCACTCGCCCCCCCCCCCAGCACAAGTGTCATCGAAGGTAGGCATGCCCACAGACAAATGTCCGCCCCCTGCTAGGCATAGCGGGCTCTGTTATAACAGCAGTGGTAGCAGCTTTGTGTCCAATGTGCTTGAGTCTGAGTCATCCGATTCTTCTTCTGATGCTGATGTAGTGTGGGACAAAAGCCCCATAAAAAACCCTGGAGATGGGCCATCAGGGGAGGCCAACACAAATGGAGGTGGCAAGAATGATAGTACTGTCTGTCCTGCTGACACTGTTATTTTGCATGCGGAGAAGGAGGAGGAGGAGGAGGAGTACAATGTCCATAATGATAATGATGACATAACGAATGAAAGCACTATTGTTATTGTTAGCCAAGAGACATCCATGCCAGGAGGTGAAACTAACAAAGCCACTTCTTGGGTGTGGAACTACTATTATATTGCCTCTCAAAGTGCTTGTGATGCAATATGCACACTCTGTAAAACGGCGTCAGCAGGGGGAGACAGAAAATCACCTTGGAAATCCACTGTAGTAAGATACTTAAAAAGAGAAGCATCCAATCGCATGCATCAGAAAAGATCAGGCGCCATTGTCTAGTAAGACAGAGGATGAGGCAGGTGACAGCAACTAAAAGGTGTTTCTTTGTTTTCAGAAAGTGGTGGCATAGCCAATTATTTTTCAATTGCACTTAACCAAAAAAGCAAGCAAGATCTTTCATCTCTGTCATCATCACCATGTGGCACCCCTGTATCTGACAGTTCCCCTTGATTACCTACTTTCCATTCCTCTCGCAATAGATCATGCTGCAAACTAAAACAGTTAACTACACAAGAACCATTTCAGAGGGTACATACATATGATCACATCAATCCAGTTGCCCAGAAATTAAATAAGGCAATAGCAGAAATGATAGCTCTTGACCTGTCTCTTCCCTTTTGTTGAATCTGTTGGCTCTAAGCAAGTAATGCAGATTGACTGCAGTTCCACGACATTAAATATCATCCAGAACAAATTTTGCCACTGGGGAAGTACCAGGTTTCTTTGGAATTGTCAGGCTCACAGCAGTGCCATAAATACATGTTACAGCTGATATATAACCCAGTGACCAAACTGTAGACTACATGATAGTCTGGTCACTGGGCATCCTTTCACGATTCACGATTCTTCATCCTCATCCTGTTCCAATCATGTCTGCCACAACATATAAGAAGCAGGCTACCTTACAGTATGTATTACTAGTTTTGAGTCAAAAGATCACACTGCAGTGAACCTCTTGTGAGAATTAAGACGACAATTTGCTGAATGGCTTACTTTTCATGGCTTGTCTCCAGGACTTTTGGTATCTGATAATGGGGCTAACATCGTACATATTGTGAAGGATGGAAGGTATGTGCACATGCCTTGCTTTGCACATACCCTCAGTCTTGCAGTACATGATTTTCTTAAGATGACTGAAGCGTTCAGAATGCATTAAGTGTTGCACACAAACTATGTGGACATTTTAGTCATTCTGCTAAAGCATGCAGAATATTGTGTCAAATACAAAAGGACAATAATCTTCCATATCAGTCAAAGCAGGAGGTGGTCACCAGGTGGAATTTCCCCTTCTACATCATACAATAGCTTCTTGAGCAGTGTAAAACGATGTATCAACACACCATGGATTACTCAATAGTGGGTGGGGATGTGCCAGTCAGTTCAAGCCAGTGGACCCTGATGTTACAGTTGTACCACATTCTTCAGCCATTTGAGGAAGTCACTCGACAAATGAGTGCAGACAATGCCAGTCTGAGTCAAGTAATACCCCTGATATATTTTCCTTGGAACAAACTCAAAAAGCAGAGGGAAACATTTCTTCAGAAAGGTAGTGCTGTTTCTCTTGTCGAACATCTAGCTATATCCCTGGAAGTGGACACTACAATATCAATGATGTTAGAATCAGAACATTATATTCTGGCTACAGTGTTAGAGCATTGATTTAAGGCTAGCCTGGCATCCCTTTTCCCCTCTGTCCTTACAGATATCAGCAGGTATAAAGACCTGCTCATTGAAAACGTGTCAGGTGAAATGATGGATGCCATTTCGATTTTTCACAACTGGTTGAGCGTGCACCCTCCCAAACGTCTCTGCCAGTAGGTGAATTATTCAGTGGAAAAGATTTAGATGGTGACTTCTGGACAGGACTACTTGATATGGATATAGGCTCTAATTCTTCCTTTGTTGGCCAAGGTCGTACTGCTACCAGTGTAGTTGAAGACTATCTGAAAGACCCCAGAAAACTCAGCAAATGGGGTGATCCTTTGAAATATTTGGCAAAGTAAGAGAAAAGTCTGGCCTGTGTTGTGTAGTTACTGTTTAATACTTAAGTAGCCCTCTGACCAGTGTCTACTCTGACAGAATCTTCAGCACCGCTGGTAGTGTTGCTTCAGACCTGCATAATCATTTGTTGCCTGAAAATGTGGAAAGTTTGACATTTATTAAAGTCAACCTTGGTTGTTTGTTTTTTTTATTTTGCTGGCTCCACTGGTTCTCTACACAGTCATTTTGATATTGGTGATGATGGTGCGCAAGTGTGTACTGATTTAAGTTTAACTGGCGATTGTGTCTGTGTGAGGGGTTATCCTGCTGATGGATGTAAGGCCAGAGGGGATAAAAGCAAACACATTTAATAAAAAATATACAAAACCAGTTAAATGGTGACTAAGAACAAAAAACTAGACTGCTAGTCATGTCTGTGTTAAAAAATAATAAAACTAAAAGAGAAATTTAAAAAAGAATGTGTATGTATATGAGGGGGAAGGGGTTAATCGGCCTCTAGCTGAAATGTAGAGTATGGAATGAAACATGCTGGGGACTCCAATGCTCACAAGAAGAAACACCAGAGCCGGCTTTGACTCGGTGCTAGCTAAAATTTCAGCCTAACAAATAAGACAGCAATACATGACATAACATTAATAATAAAAAAAGCAGAGAAGTGCCCAGTGCTCACTGCTTTGTGCCTATTAGGATCTATGCATTATTTAATTTGCTTGCTTTGCTACATTTTCTATAGACCCTAATTTTCATCTGACCATATCAAAGGTGGTGCAGGTGGGTTGGGGGCTCTATAGCCATATTTCACGTTTGTGCCCTCGTTTGACTTTTGGCTTTGCAGATTGGTCAGGGTCAGGTCAAAAAAAAAAGAATCTTTACTCAGCAGGATGCAGTGTGTTTCACAGAGTATACTTTGTAATGTTATGCCACCGGCCCTTTACATTTTGTGGTATTTTTCTCCTGAAAAATGTATTTTTTTACCACTTATCAATATAGTACCAAACCAGGCAAATCTAAATCCTTAGCAAAACCAAATCCAAACTCATCCTGGATTGGCAAATCCAAACCCACCCCTGCTCTGTCCATCCCTAATTCATGTAACAAAAAAATTTCAAAACATATCAGAATGACAAACAGTTGGGAACAGACTTGGGCGCCGGGGGTCGGCAGGGGAGGGGGTAGGATTGAGCGTCCATAGGACTGCTCTCCTTCCCTGGGGAGGGTTAAGGACACATGATCACTCTGCAGCGGCCCCCAGCGGAGACCAGGAGCACAACAGAGGAATCGCATGAAGGGGGAACACCAGAAAACAGAAATACCACTTGCTGGCCGCTAGATGACGGCTCTCTGTCCCCAGTTGCCTCCAGTGCCTTCCTGCGGCCTTCTTCTCCATGGCAGCATCCCCGGGCTCTAAGAAGAGTATGCTGGGGTCATCCCTCTCCCCCTGGTGCCTTCCTCGGAGGAGGAGGGGGTCTCGCCCGGCGAAGGGATACACCAGGATATCCTGGGGATTGGCTGCGATACGAGGAGTTAGAGGAGGGCCGGGTTAGGACAGGAGGGGCTATCGAGAGATTTGCAGAGCCTGAAGGAGTGGGGGCCTTCGAGCATGAGGCAGGGGGAAAAAAGAATGTACAAAAAAAAAGAATGACAAACAGAGCCAGAACAGAAAACTAGAGAACAACTAGGGACAAAAGCTGTTTCCTATCACTTTTAACAAGCTAATAACAAGTTTGATGATAACATGCTGATTAAAAGTTTATTTTTATACAAGAACATTTACATTACAGCATGATTGCTCTGCTTACAAGTAAAGGACTGTGTAACTTGAATACAAAAACAGAGACAAACATTAAATCTGAACAATAAATACAGTACAAAGGTGAGCTACGAGCTGAAACAATGGACTTTTCTTTAATGGTGGACTGCATGTGGCAGCTCAGCATGGGGAATCGGACTGACAGGTCATAGTCGATATGAGGGGGCTTCCTGCTCCCGTGTAGAGGCCGAGATGACATGTTCTGACCTAATTTGGATTAATATAATGCTGAAAAATAATATCTGCAAGCAGTTGCTTATCAACTAATGGGGCATTTCCTTATTACTACATGTTGTTACCTCATTGGATGAGGAATGGAAGTTTGCTATGAACTTTAGAAATTGTTGGGAAAAATAGTTTTGATAGTATCAGTGTTCTCCCCTTTGCTAAGTGCTAGTATGGTGCTAAAAAAATTGTTGTCTTAAATATTTTCGGGATGGTGTCACATCAACATTATGTTGTTAATTCTAATCCATGTTTGGAGCATAGTACCTTGAACTGACCACCTCATTCTTGAGGGGTGCAGCTATCTGGAGCACTTATGGACTTTTATAATTCCGTGGTAATATCCCCATATCCAAAAGTCAGAATACTATTCCATTGTATGAACACTTCCTGTTATTTGTTTTTTGTCTGGCATGAGTTGTGCCGGATGCTACTGTTTTACACTGAAATGATAATATGAGTTAAATAAAAAGAAGGTAAAGGGACCCGTGCAGGATTTCCTTTCTTATTTATATGTGTTACTGTTTGAACCTGGAATCTCCTGTATGACAGAAGGGGCTGAACAGGTAGGGGATTAAATCCAGCCTTGCTAGCAAGAGTCACTGTGGACTACAAGCTCTGCAGCAGGAAAGACATCAGCATAATCTGGTCAAGGTTAGTACTACAATGGGGTCACAGAAAATGCACAGTTCTATTCCACCATCTTCTACTTTTTTTTTTTTATTTCGTTGTTTAACCAGGTATAGCACACTAAGCTGAAAGCTTTTTTACAGGAGCGACCTGGGAGCACAAGGAGGTTAAGTGACTTGCTCAGGGTCACACAGTATGCAAGTGGAAGCTGTGGGATTCAAACCTAGGTCAGGTCTGCAGGATGTCACCAGATTTGCAGCTCAGAGCCTTAGACCACTGCGCTATACTGCCTCCTTTATTTCTAATCTACACATATAGACACGCTGAGGACTTCAGCTCTTCTGTAGCTACCCCACACAGGGGCAGCATCCCCATCCCAAGAGGCCCCTTGTTGACAGCCTTATCTCTTAGTTCCCCGCATTATGCATAGAGCTACACATTTTACTCTGAAATGTACACTTGGGATCACAAAAGACATCCGGCTATTCCAAGTAATGCTGGAGCTACTTATGGACATACAAACAAAATACTAAACCAACTTCACAAAAGCATTCTGCAACTCTGAAAATATGGAGACATTTGGTACATATTCTGGCCATTTGCTTTACATTTCAAAGGCCAGTGCTGTACATAATAATGCTGGCAGGTTAAAAGGTATGTGGTGGTAACAGGTATGCACAGCCAAGTCATAGAGAAACAAAAAAACAGTCCACACGTTAAACAGCACCAATTGAGCATATTTTGAAATGTTTTTCTTAACCCCCCCAGCAACCCAGCAGCAGTTTACCTTATCTGGACTTCAAAAGTCCACTTTTAAGACTTTATTATTAGTCCTACATGACTGGGAAAGGGATCATAATTCCTCAGTTAGAGAAGCCAGCTGACAAATTTCTTCCCCTTCCTGGTTCCCAAAAGTAGAAGGTGCCACCTATACGCTCTCAGATTTTGTGATGTATTAGTTTGGAGAGCACGGGAACATGTTCTACTGATAGCAGTGAGGTGTGTGGAAATGGTATTTTTGAGATTTTAGAGAGCCACGGGAGTCAAATGAAAGTCACTGCTCATCTAATCTGTTAGTCGAGCAGTGGCTTTCACTTGACTCCTTCTGGCCCTCTAAAATCTCAAAAATACCATTTCCATCCCCACCCCCACTGCTATCAATAGAGTGCATCCCCGCACTCTCCAAACTAATCCGTCATGAAGCATGAGAGCGCGAGGGCGTGCCTTCTACTTTCGGGAACCAGGAAGGGGAAGAGATCGGGTGGCTGGCTCCTCCAACCGAGGAATTATGATCCCTTCCCCTTTCATGTAGAACTATTAATAAAGTCTTAAAAGTGGACTTTTGAAGTCCTGATAAGTTACGCTGCTGCTGCTGGGGAGCTAGACTAAAGCACTGAACCTAGTGCTCTTTAAAGCAGCAGCACTTGCTAAGGGGGCATATTCTGACCTCTACTTTTTAATTCTATTTTATATTGCCTCTTGTGTCCTGTCCTGTATGATACCCTTTCCACATTTTGAATCTGCTTTATAGGATAAGTAAACAGGCATAATTAGAAAATCCCAACTCAAAAATTAGAAAACATGGTGCCGTAAATTAGGAACTCACCTTTTTAATGTTCTGCTTCATGTTACTAAAATCCAAGATTTAATAACCTCTTCACACATGTACAGTAAAGAACTGTGCTGATAAGTCATGATGTAAAGTTAATAAAAAGTACAGTTACATAAAAACTTACCATAACAGTAGATCTTCAAGAGGAGCTCTTGCAGTAGGCAACACCATTAGGACTAAGCCACCAGGTGCCAGGACCACACATAACATTTCTATCTAGCAGTACCCAACAGGGACCACCTCCCCAATGTCGGCACATTGACATCCGTTCTAGTATAAAGGGGGCAGTCCCCCACACCCTCCTCAGTTCCCCCTCACTGGAGACCCTGGAACAAGGTCTGGCAGGAGAAAAAGGAGGACTCCTGAGGCCTGAACTGTTCAAGATTCAAAGAGAGCAGGGGGATAGTGGAAGGGAAATAAGTGCCTACTGCAAGAGCTCCTCTCGAAGATCTACTGTTACAGAAAGTGTTTATGGAACTGCACTATCTTACTTCGAGGGGGCTCTTGCAGTAGGCAATACCATTAGAACAGAGTCCCAAGCAGTACCAGAAGGAAAATATCTGTGAGAAGGAAGGGAAGGAATGCATCCTCAGCCAAAATGCTGGCCTCCAACAGGAGGTTGGCATCTGGAGAGAGATGCCCAGGCTGACATATAATGCGTACCCAAAGAGTACTCCGAAGAGAATGGGCCAGCAGGGCAGAGAAGACTGGAAAGTCTGAATATACGTCAGTACCCCTAGATGGAAGGAGCACATGCCTTGTGAGATCCCAAATGAAAAACAAGTATCAGCACCCAACTGAACCTGAGTTAAATAAGCCACTCCCAAGCCAGACCTGACTTAGGACTGGGGTAGGAAGAAGGCCGACAAGGGCTATCATTAGTCCCCTTCAAAAGGTCAAAGAAAAGTCACCAGCCAAAGATAAAGGAGCCTATGACGGGATCTCTCATGAGGCTACATAAGGATACCTCCAGGGAAAACTAGGTGGAGAGGATCAAAACAGAGTCTCTCCTGGCTCTAGGCCTGACAAAGGTACTCTAAACAAAGAGAGAGAGAAGGGCTATGACACCTGAAAATCAACACCCAGTGGCCCGTTGACTGAGAGAGAAAAGACACCAGAGCAGACTGAGGAAAACTTCTCAGGAGTGTGACAACCAGCGCCTAGAGAAAAAGCACCCCCTAAGAGGGAGAGTCATACCCCAGTACCGAACCCTCCACTCCCCTTCCTCTCTCTCTCTCTCTCTCTCTCTCTCTACCCTTTGGGAAGTGGGCTGGGGGACATGAACCTGCATGGGACAGGAAGTCATCCAGCAGGAAGGTAAAATCCCAGAAGACAGAGGAGGAGAAGGAGAAACCGGACATCTGCCTGGTGAGGAGTGGGGGGGGGGAAATTGGCCCCGAAAAGGAGGCAGGCCCCCATATGCCCTGATGAATAAGTGACCCACTCCTACCAGGAAAATCACCCATCAAGGCCCATGGACCTCGTGGGGCCAAATGGAAAGACCCCTATGACGATAGAGAGGGGTGAGCCGTCTATCTGTCATAAAACCAGCACTTGTGCGAAAGCACAGAGTGGGCAAGGAGAAGGGAACCCTCTCCAAACTAGAAGGTAAGAAGGTAAGGGGTGGGGAACTCCTGAAAGAGGGGACCTCTTGGCATGACTGGACAAGCAGACCATTCCTGGAGACCCTCGCCATTCTGAGGCTGGCCTGAACACCTGATAATAGGGACGTTTACCTCGATGTCCAAGGTGCCCAGCGACAGCAAAGGCCTGCCTGGTGAAAATCTGATGTAGGACTGAAACCGTGAATTGCGGCACATGAGGTGCCAGATGCCTAAGAATGGTGAGCCCCGTGAGGATATCCTGACCTAAGCAATGAGGACCCCTCAGTAAAGTGGCTGTGTGAACCATAGGGGAGAATGTTGCCAGCTGGACAACCCAAAAGACCCAGGGTTCTGTGGTCATTGTCAGTAAAAGGGAGGCAATTCAAGTTCTTGCTGGAAGTCAGATGCTTGCAGCCCAAAAACAGATAGGACCCATTGATGGCCAGAAATCACAGGGACCATGCGCTAGCAAGAGGCAAGTATAATCCCAAAAGCTAGGGACCGACCAACGCTTGCCACTGCCGCAGGATGCAGGAAAGAACTCCGATAAGTCAGAACTCTTCAGCAATGGAGTCTCTGCTCCCCCTAAAGGGAAGAGCACCAGAGAAATACCTGGAACCCAAGGAAACTAAAGGTCAGTGCTTGGGCCCAGCGTGATACCCAAGGAGTAACTGGTGTCAACCCCCACCCTATTAATAAAGGGGGGGGGACTCCTCAACATGTAGGCACAGGGAGATGAGATTACCATTCTCCGACCAACCGATCCAGTGACAGTGATTAGAGGAAAGAGACACTTAGAGTCTGCTCATTAAAAGAAAGTGAGGCCCCGGGCTCAAAAGAGTGGGACCATCAGGAAGGAGCCCTAGGAAACAACCTAGTTCTTTGCAGTGAAGGTGGTAGAGGACAAACTTTGTTTGATGCCTGTACCCACCACAGAGAACCCCCAAAAGGGAGGACCCCTGTGGAAAAATATGAAGAACAGGCGGAAACACCTAAGGGGGGGCCCCTTACCCTATAAAAAGACACCTTCCTCTCCTTGAATTTCTGAATATACTGAAGACGGGTGGAAGAAAGGCCACTGAGTCTAGGGGCGTGGTACGCACACCTGCCATTCTTATGGGCATTCGAGACTGACAACAGCCAAAGCAGCGGCCGACGAATGGGCCTTGCGTTTGCCCCTCAGATCCGGGAATCAAGTGTGATGTCTGTGAAGACTGGCGGTCTGCACATTCGAACCACTCTGGTGCCCCCAAGGTATAGGTCAAAGGGGGACTCCCGAGTCCTGGAGGGAAGACATGAGAGCCTGGACATCCTCCCCAAACAATACAAGGCCTTGGAAAGGGGCATCCAAAATAGAGGCCTGGGCCACAGGGTTAAGATCCATCAGATGAAGCCCTGCATGGTGTCTGAGAAATATGGCAGATGTAATGCTCCATGTGGTCACATCTACTACAACATATGAGGCCCTTAAGGCATAAAACCCCACATTAGAAGCTGAGATAAGGAGGTGCTCTGGCTGAGACCGGGTAAGGGAATCGGGAGTGGAGCAGAGCAGGCCCCTGATTTGTCCCAAAATGGTCTGCTGATGCAGAAGCATGTGGGCCAAATAATTCTGAGCTCTCAAGGCTAAGATCAAGGAGACATAGGCCTTTCAACCAAAGGAGTCCAGGAATTTAGACTCTCCATCTGATGGGCAGCCTCGAAAAGCCAGGCCTTCTCCTGTGGCCAGTGACCCCTCAAGCATGGAGGGGTCAGTTTTGGGGTGGGACATCAAGTGCACCTTCCCATCTGGGGCATGATAGAGCTGATCAGCCTTGCGTGGAGTGACTGGAACTGATGCCAGTTGCTGCCACACTGTGGAGGATATGTCATTGTGGAGAACCACCAGGGGCAGTATCATGACCGCATCCACTTTGGGAAGATGCAGATGCTGCGCAAGGCACCGCCACAGGGGGTCTTGCTCCTCCGTGTGTCACCCTTGGATGGCTTGGATCATCCTCATCATTTCAAGAAATGAAGGATCCTCCAGAGGGGATTTGGATGTACACCTAACCCATACCTCCCCAGGGAGCAAATGAGGAGGAGGAGAGGAGCCTAAGGAATCAGAGGTCACATGGAGGGACTGCTCCGAACCAACGGCCAAACCTGGCAAAGGGAAAATACCGGGGGTTACCTCCTGGCCTGCTTCCTGGCATGAACTACTATCTGGAGCAGAGACCTCTATTCCAGAAGGGTGGGCATTCCTTCTGGTGGGAGAAGTCGGTGTCAAGGATTGAGAGGCCAAATTTGGCTTAGGAGCCGACACCCACCAGGCATTCAATAGGGCTCTGTAATCTACTGACATTCGGCATAGTAGCGCCGGCTGAAAAGCACAGCCTATAGCTGGGTAATGCACCAGAAAATCATATGCCAGGCCCAACATCACTCTGGATGGGCCCATTACCTATCTGGAGGATAACATACAAAGGGCAGAGTCAGTGACAGTACTCAAACCTGTGCCAGGAGTTCAGACCAGCTGTTCAGAATTGGGAAGAGCACTCAATGATTCTAACCTGGATGCTGGCTGTTCAGAATTGTGGCAGGCTCCAGAGAAGTTGGAGCTGGGCCCATCAGGCCTGTCATCAGCGGACATTGTGGTCAGAACCACTGGGCATCAGGTCCCTGGTGGGAAGCTTGGGAGATGAAGGCCCTGCTGGAAACTGATGGGGAGAAGCTTGAGAGACTACCGCCAATGAGGGCTGAGAATCCTGGAGCCCCAAGGGTGGATTCCCCGACAAGGATTGCTGTGGTCCAGAGGGTGACACCAGACCATCACCAGACCCTGACCCAGGGACCGGCAAAGATGCAGAGGCCGGAAGGGTGGAATCAACTGTAGCCTCACCCATAGTGGCTGCCTGGATACCTGCATCAGGCCCTTGCAGGGGGACCGGACTGAGCAGCAGGGGCAGTGGAGCAGAGGAAGGAACCTCTGAGACTGATTTCATACCATCTGTAACAGTGAGAACTGCAGTAAGCGGGTCCACTAGCAGCCCTGATGGAAGAAGGGCTGACACGGATGAAGAGATCGATCTCCCATGGGAGGAAGACTCCAGTTCCATCATAGCCCCAGGAGAAGGCTGTGACTCCATGGTGGACCAATCCCAGTGCCGATGTTTCTTATGCTTCTTTTTTGATGATGTAGGATCCCCAGAAGTCCCAACCGTGGACAAAGACTGCAGCTCTCTCTCTCTTTCTCTCTCTCTCTCTGTCCAGGGCAGCCAGCCTCTGCTGCAGGAGGTGCATCTCTAAGACTTCCTGTCACCTCTTCTGCATGACCTGGTTAAACTTTTGGCAGGCTTCAGTGTTGTGGTCTGGGTCTAGGAAGATGACACACGTGGAATGGCTGTCCTTTTCTGGGAGCTGCTTCCCGCAGGCATACTTGGACTTATGGGAGTCCGTTGAAGAGTTCGGTGATGACATAGGCTGGAAAACACTAACTGTATCTGACAAAATTAACCCACAAGGGAAAACTGGCAGTTGATTAGTTATGTTAATCCGAGAAGTCCGACAAGCGCAGGTCAACAGCAGTAAAAAGAACTGAAGTTAGTGTGGGGGGGACGTAACCTTTATACTAGAATGGACATCGGGGGGTGGTCCCCATTGAGTACTACTAGCAAGAAATTTTCTGTGTGGTTCTGGCACCAGGCAGCTTAGTCCTAATGGTGTTGCCTACTGCAAGAGCCCCTTTGAAGTAAGATCAACTATATTTAACATGTCCCCATATGCTCTGATAACGTCATTGTACAAAGAGATTGCAGCCATCTTAGCTACATGCCAGAGTGCGGCTGTTTGGTTTTTTTTGCACCCACTGCTGGCAGCTCAGTGGCAGATGTACCAGCACGATCTGGTCCCCACTGCTCTAGGGATCTTCATATGGTTTGACGGTGGTATTTCAACTTTGGTCACCCCCACCCCAGCCTTATCCCTGAGGACATTGGCACAAGGACAGTTACATCCAGCCTGATGACATGCTGACACACATTGCAGCCAAACGCCTAATGGCATCCTCCCCTCTAGGCCCTGTGATCCATGTCCCACCACCTGTGCATCCACAGGCAGCAGGGATGGGCGGTGTGAGACCCCTTCCCCTGGAGGACAAGACCATCTTTTGGGATGCTCAATCTTTCCTCCCCCCAGCCAGCCCCCGATGATCCAGACTCATTCCCGAACCTGGATTACCGGTGTCGGGAGCAGCAGCACTACCGCTGTGCCAATGGCCCAGCGTTATTTGTATTTTTTTTTAAACATAACAAAACAATATTAAATCTTGGATTTCAGTAACATGAAGTAGCACATTAAAAAAGGTGAGCTCCTAATCTACGGCACCATGGTTTCTGATTTTTCAGTTGAGAGTTTCTAATTACGCCTATTTAGGTGTCCTTTTATACTTTGTTATTACATTTTAAAATAGTAAAAGGAGTGCTCCTTTCAATATGGTAGGTCAAGGTTTTCATCTGTAATCCTTCATGGTGATTTGCATATACATGTTATGATACTTTGAGTTACTGGGGGTGTGGGATTTTGTATTTCTTTGAAACCTGGCTTTGTTGCTAGTAGCCTTTCTGGGTAACCCTTGCCTCTGTGTTTTTGTGCTGAGGTTCTTTGTGTTTTGGGATGAGTAATTTCTGTTGTTTTTGAACACCCAGGCCTAGATATTTAGACTGTGCCAGTGCAACTGTAATGCGCCAGGGCCAGGTCCAAGTGATATTCAACGGGGATGCACCATGATGCAGCACCATTTAATATGGCATCGTCAACACACATACTGAGCATGGTGCAGTGGCACTGCGCTGGCGCAAGTCACAGATAAGGAGCACGGGGATGCGCCAGCACAAGTGCAGTTGCGTTAGGCGCATCATCCGCGATATTCAGCAGGGGGCATGCAAATGAGGCCATAATGTATGCAAGGTGCAAATGGGGTCATTTGTATGTCATTATGGTCCCATTTGCATGCCTGGCACCCTGCACAGCATGACATGTTTAGTGGGGATCCCAGGGCATCCCCCGCCCCATAGCCGCGATCATGTATATGTACAGCAATCAAACCCTGGTAGCCATTCCTGGTGGTCTAGTGGTCCCCCCTTCCACCCAATTCCCCGTGAACTGTAAATATGACCATCCCTGGTGGTCTAGTGGGACCCTCCACCTGTTACCGCGATCATGGTAATCTTCCATACATAAATGCCCTGGTATTCTGGTGGCTATTTCACTCCCTCCCACTACACCAAACCTCTTGCCCACCTTGTTACTTCATCATCGGCGAGCGACTGCAACTCACCCAGCATACCACTCTGGCTGCTTGTTGAATGACAGGTACAGTATGGTTGAAAGAACTCCAGTGTGGGACCGGCTTGTAGGCATATTGTGGTTAGATAGTCCCAAATATGTGAATGAAGTCATTTACATATTTGGGACTGTCTAGTACATTATGTTTCAAAGCCCATTGGTCCACATGAGACCAATGGGCTTATAACCCATACTCACCTGTGTCATTCGGCAGGTGGCCAGGCAGTATGCAGGCGGCTGCACGCCTACCGATGATGAAGGGCAGGTGTGCAAGAGGTCTGATGGGTGAGAGGGGGGGGTGCCACTGGATCACCAGGCATTTATGTATGGAGGATTCCTATGATCACAGCAAAGGGGGTTCCTATACCTCAACCTTTGTCCCCAAATGTGGAACACTGCCTCTAAAAAGTGGAACAAATGAGCAAAATGTGGAACATTTAATCAAATCTTTACCTAAGAAGCTCAGAACACTGTTAAAATGTTTGCATTTATGTTCAGAAAGTCTGTCATTAATTGAATAATATATTTTTTGCATCATTTACTATAGATTTTTGCTTTTAAATGTTAATACTGAATGTGGGACAAGTCCTCACAATATGGAACAGGGAGCTTTTGTGAAGTAAAATGAGGAACTTTCCTCATAATGTGGTACAGCTGAGAGGTATGGAGGTTCCACTAGACCACCAGGGATGGTCATGTATTACATTTATCGGGGACTCGGGGGGGGGCCCACTAGACTACCAGGGACCAGGTGTTACGGCATCTACCACAATCGCGGCACTGGGCGGGGGGGTTCCACTTGACCACCAGGGTATGTATGTGCTTGCCGACGGTGTTTTGGGTGGGTGGGTGGCCACCCACGGCTGGGCTGCTGTGTTGCACCCTACAATACTGCAGCCCATCTGTGGGCGGCCCGGAGTTGTTCCAACTTTTCAGGGGCTCAATTTTGAGCCCCTTATGTGGCGCACTGCAGGGTTGTGCCAGCATATGCGCCGCACATCCCAGGCTGAATATCGGGATGTGCCACATATGCCTGGGCACGCCCCCTGCATCTGCATCGCATACATTATCATTGCACCCTGGCGCATCATGATTTGCACTGCACCAGGCAGTCTTCTCAATATCCCACTGGCGCAACCCTTTGAATATCCAGGTCCCAGTGTTTACCATCACTTTGCTTGAGAAAAAAAAGAACTAGCATGCAGCAGGCAGTGCTCCCTGACTTTAGGGGAAAACACGTGTTAAGAAACAGCTGAGTAAATTATGGAGATTAGTTATGCTCTAGTCAGACTGATATATGACTGAAGATATGTTTAATATACTCATACTTTTATCCGGTTTATAAAAGTTCATGAGATGAGGCCTACCCCACTTAGTCCTTAGCACCACATTGGACCCCTTATGTAGTGATGGTGTAATTAAATTCAAGATACAATCCTAGTATTACTCTATGAGCTGGATATTCAGACTGCGCCGGACGTGGGCACAAGCCTGGGCGCAGCGCAACTGGGTTGCACCAGGGCAGGGACCTGGCGATATGCAACGGTGCTGCGCCATGGCTCAGCACCATTGAATATGGCACTGAAGACGCATGCACTGCACACAGCGCAGTGGCACTGCATCAGCACAAGTGGCAGAAGGGAGCAGGGGGATGCGCTAGTGCAAGTGCAGTTGCGCTGAGCACATAAACCACGATATTCAGCAGTGGGTATGCAAATGAGGCCATTATGCAAGCAAGGTGCAAATGGGGCCATTTGCATGTCATTATGGCCCCATTTGCATACAGTGTGCCGATCCCCGGCCACTTGCACCTGGTGCCTTGCCAGGCTGCAGCCGTCGGGGACCGATACTCTGCAAACCCATGTCAGTCCCAGCTCCCGGTCGCCCAATCACGGGTATCTGTATAAGGTTCCTGGTGGACCTGTGTAACCCCCACCTCGCCCGATCATGGGCATCTGTATGAATAAGGTCCCTGGTGGACCTGTGTATCCCCCCCTTGCCTGATCGCGGGCATCTGTATGAGTAAGAACCCTGGTAGACCGGCGGATTCCCCCCCCATTGTCTGATCGCGGGCATACAGTCAATGAACGTCCCTGGTGGTCCAGTGGAACCCCCCCAATGTCCGATTGTTGGTGGTAATAGCACAGAGAGACCCCGGTGGTCCAGTGGTATCCCCTCCCACCCACCCACTGAGAGATCCCCACCACCCAGCACCCCCGTCATTGGCGGGTGGCAGCACCCACCCACATGCACACAGCCACCTGCCGGATGACAGCGCATAGTACTGTCTGTTCACCCATTGGTCCCCTGATTCACATATTGGGCCTATGCAGTACAGTATGGTCTGCACGCCCATTGGTCCAGGTGTACGGACAGTACTGTACACTGTCATTCGGCGGCTGGGAATGGCGGGCGGCGGCCGCCACGATGAGGGGGTGCTGGTGGCGGGACCCAGTGGTAGGTGGGGAGGGTGGTACCATTGGACCACCAGGGTCTCTTGTAAGCATACCGCCCATGATTGAGCATTGGGGGGGTTCCACTGGACAACCAGGGACGTTCATTGACCTTATGCCCACAAAAGGGTGATGGGGGGGAATCCGCCGGTCCACCAGGAACCTTACTCATAGAGATGCCCGCGATCGGGTGAGGGGGGGAGATACACAGGTCCACCAGGGACCTTATTCATACAGATGCCCGCGATCGGGTGACAGAGTGGGGAGCACAACACAAGCAGGGCAGGGGGCCTGGGGTCAGTGTTCTGGGTGGGTGGGTGGCCACCCATGGCTGGTGGCTGCTGTACTGCACCCTGAAATATGACAGCTCACCTGTGGGTGGCCTGGACTTACTCTTGGTTTTACCAGGCACATCTTTGCGCCCCCCTGAGCAGCCCAAGGCGGGTTTGTGCCAGCATATGCGCAGCACATCCTGGGCTGAATATTGGGATGTGCCGCATATGCATGGGCACGCCCCTGCATTTGCACCGCATACATTACTGCTGTGCCCCCACGCAGTGGGGGTTGTGCATAGCAACTTGCCCCTTTCAATATCACTCCAGGGCATATTGGTGGGTTGCGCATGGCACATCCCTGTTGCACCGTGTGCAACCCTTTTGAATATTCAGGCCTCCATATTCACTCTGCACATTAATTCCAATGGTTGTTAAAACAAACATAGATAATATATTTTAAAGGGTTTTCTTCAATTAGTTACTAAGTTAAATTCTTATATATGATTTATTGTTTTATCTATGTAATGTATTTCATGTCAAGGATTAATTGATTGATGTATGTACCTTTATGCATCTAATAAAAACTAATAAAAACTTATCGACAAAAAAAGAAACAGCTGCGTAGAGTGATAAAAGCCAGCTCCAAACCACATTAAAAGGAGCGATCCTTTTATTATTTAAAAAAAATTGCTAGAACAGAATCAAAATGGGGAAAGAAGGGCATCAGACAGAAGGTAGGGTCAATCGAAAGTGGAATAAAAAAGTATTGGTCAAAATGTTGATCATAACATGCACTGATGCCAATATTATAAATCATGACATCATTCTTACCCAGTCCTGACTCTCACAATCACAAGACAGGGTCTCATGCCAACACTTCTAAATCCTGAAGTTATAAGTTCAGTTGGTGTAGTCCATTTCTTACACATGAATTTCTCTAATTTTCTACAAAGTAAATCACTTTGATTTTAAATTTGGGTAAAAAACTTTTAAAACAGAAATCTTGAACATAATTTATAATAAGTTTCAAGTCCAAGTTTATTTTCAGGAAAACTCCATTAACCACGTTCATTTACCAGGAGGTCCTGTAAGGACAACAACAACATGGTACAAGTATGTGAATACAAAGTTCAAGTAACAAAAAGAAATACAGTATAAATAAATGACCTGATACATACACTCTGAGGAAACTGAACATCATACAGTGGTATTTGATTTACATGTTTTGCATACAAGTAATGTAACATTCACACACACATGAGGAAACAAAGGAGAATACAGTGGTATTTGGGTTACAGGTTTTGTGTACAAGTAGTATAACATCTGAACATACATAACAGGAGAGAAAGTAAGTCAGTGTTAGGGAGGGGGAACCAAGGAGTGGACATACCTGCTTGCATATGAAAGTAAACATTGGAGAGGGAATGCCAACTGGTGTAGCATTGGCAGGTTTCCTGGGCAGCTGTTTTGGCCGTGGATTTGAGGAGATTAAATTATACTGGTTTGGTGAGCTTAAGTGATGACTGGAGTTTGTTCAAGGCCGTCAGAATGGCATATTGAATAGCCACTTTACCATAATGAGTGCAGAACTTAGACACATCTAGCAGGATGCTAGTATTTTTCCTAAGGGAAAAACAGCTGCTAGAACAGTGAAACAGGGAAGTAATATATGTGGGAAGTTTACTCAGCAGTGCTTTGTAGGCCCATGCACAGGTATGGGGTATCCTTCTAGAGGCCAGGGAGGTCCAGCCCACTAATGAATAAAGGACACAGTGGTGGGTTCTGAATGGTGCATTAGTTGTAAAACATGGGGCACGGTGGTAAAGAATGTCTAGCTTGTGCAGGTTAATAGGAGAGCTACTACTGTAGATGATGTCAGCATACTCCAAGAGTTGCTTGAACTAATTGAATCCTAATCTCTGTAGGGAATAAAGTTACATGTACAGTTGCTGTCTCTCTCATTGTTATAAGTTTCTTCTCAACTCCTTTGTGTGTTCGCAATTGTCTTACCCAAAGAAATCAAGAATCCACTCATATAACAGTAAGTGAAACAGAAATTGTACATATAAACATAGAAATAATCCTGTGTGAGCTGATACAATTACATCTCCAAAACTAGATTCCGGAACTCTGTTATCACAGCCAAGTGAAATTAACATGGTAGCCAGTGAAAACAGCATTGGAAGAATGGCACAGTCAAAAACCATGCTAACATTACAGACTGCATGGTTTTGGAGTCGAATTATATTACCATGGTTTTTGACTGTGACCATTTTCTGGTGTCCACACCACTCAGTTTTTGACCACGCTGTTCTTCTGCTGCAGTTTTGACCTAGTCCCAATTAACACATACCTTTCTCCAAGTCCTGCTATGGCTGGAAACTTGCAAAGTCTAATGTACCAACGAGAATCCAGCACACTAGTAAAGCAGCAGTAGTTGTTCATAATATCTTTTTTTCAGCGATAATGTTTGGTAAAAATATCAAGATATAATAATAATAATAATCTTTATTTTTAATGCGCCTTTCAAAAATCAAGGCGCAGAACAAGTTATAAAATTACATCAAAATGACATATCATAATAAAAACAGTAAAATAAATAATATCAAACATCGTAATAAATTACTAAGATCAGACCAGTTCAGCATCATCCCCAAATGCCTTAATCCACAAAAAGGATTTTAATGCTTGTTTAAAACCTCCCACCGTCGTGCACTCTCTAATCCAACGGGGTAGAGAATTCCAGAGGGTTGGTGCCATGAACATAAAAGCCCGGGCACCGGAAGATTTTAAAACTACCCTCGGAATCTCCAGCAACCCCTCGTTGGCCGAGCAGAGCGGTCACTCTGGGATGTAAGGAACCAGAAGCTTTTTGAGGTATTCAGGGCCCAAACCATGCAGGGCTTTGTAAGTCAGTAAGCCGACTTAAAATGAGATCCGCCACTGAAACGGCAGCCAGTGCAGTTCACGCAGCACCGGTGTAAAATGGGAGGAACCAGGCGTCCCAATTAGCAACCGGGCTGCGGAGTTCTGCACCAGCTGCAAGTGGAGGATATCAACCCCTGGAAGTCCAAAGTAAAGGGAATTGCAGTAGTCCAAGCGCGAGGTCACAAAGGCATGGATCAATGTGTGTAGGTCCCCGGACGGAACAAGTTGCTTGATCCTAGCGATATTCCTAGGATGATAAAAGGATAACTTAACGATGTCCGACACTTGCGCACGCAGCGTCAGCCGGTCGTCAAGAATTACCCCTAGGTCACGCACCTGTTCAGAGATAGGGAGCTCAACATCCCCCAGGAATAAGCCTGAGGGATGGTTTGTCCCCCACCCCCCTATCCAGCGACCAGGATCCATGACCATCACCTCCGTCTTTCCAGAATTCAGCTTCAGCCAGCTGGACCTCATCCAACCTTGGATTTCATCGAGGCAGTTATTAAACACTGAGAGTGCTCCATTCTGGTCAGGTGCAAAAGACAGGTAGAGCTGGGTATCATCGGCATAACAATGAAACTCCAGCCCATACCGTCTTACAATGTCTCCGAGGGGAAGCATGTACACCGCAAACAACATGGGGGACAGCACTGAACCCTGGGGCACTCCACAAGACAGAGAGATATGGTCAGAGGAAAACACCACCCATACCACCCTCTGAGTTCTACCGGTGAGGAAAGAAGTAAACCATCTGTGGACCAAACCTGGAAACCCACAGATGATTCTCAGGTGCTCAAGCAGTACCCCATGGTCTACATGTCAAATGCTGATGACAGATCCAGTAGGACCAAAATGGACCATTTTTTCTGGTCTCTTGCCATCAAGAGATCATTGAGCACCTGAACCAGTGCAGTCTCGGTGCTGTGCCTCCTTCGAAAACTGGATTGGAGAGGATCCTAGATGCTATGGATGGTCAAATGGTTGTCTAACTGAGTAGCCACTACTTTCTCAATTACCTTCCCAACGAAGGGGAGGTTAGAGATAGGCCTGTAGTTGGCGAGGGAGTCAGGGTCCAAAGAAGCCTTCTTCAACACTGGTGTCACCACTGCCTCCTTCAGGGAGCAGGGATATTCACCAGAGTCTAAGGAGTACTTGACTATCCTCGCCAAAACCGGGATGATAATCTCCCCACAGCCCATAATCAAGGCTGTAGGGCCCGGGTCTAAGCTACAGCATGTAGTGCGCATACCCTGGACAATCCTCATAACAGCCTCAATTTCCGGCCTTTTGAAGAGATTCCAGGAACTTAGAGGGAATGCGATGAAGGTCTGGTCCACGGCCTTTCTCATAGAGAGTGTCACGTGGGTCTCCGCCCTGATGTCATCCACCTTATCTGCAAAGAACTGCTCACACTGGTGTTGCGAAAAGGTTCTACGAACCTGTAGACAGGCTGGGTTGCACAGTCTGTCCACGGTTTGAAAGAGCTGGGCTGGTCAGTTCTGAGCAGCAGCAATTTCCCTGGACAGGAATACTGCCTTCTTACGAGCAATTGCTGATTGATAGAGTTGATAGTGCTCTAGCAGTTTAAGATGGTTGGCATCTAAGTGGGATTTCCGCCAACACCTCTCTAACCTGCGTCCTAGTCGTCGCATCTCCCTCAGGTCCCCATCGAACCATGGGGACCGAGGGCGAAGGGAGAGAGGACGCACACGGATTGGCACAATGGAATCCAGAGCAGAGGTAATGGCCTTATTATAGGCCAGGACCAAAACCTCTGGATCCGAGCACATCACAGGGAATTCTGACAGGTCAAGTGCCACAGTTAGATCATTGGAAGTCACATCCTGTAAAGGGCCGTACTTGACCATCTCCACAGGGGTAGGTCTACGCAGGGGGTTGCCAAAATTGAATCTCACAGTGTGATGGTCAGACCATCTGACAGGTTCCACCCTTACACCAGAGGCTTCCATCCCCAGGAGGAAAGCCAGATCAAGGGAATGGCCGCATATATGAGTGGCAGAGGTAACCACCTGTGAGAGGCCCAATGAATTCATCAATTGGAGGAACTGCATTTTTCTTTTTGTTTTCTACCATTTCTGAACCAAGATATGGGATTCTGAAATTTTAAAAAATTCCCACTCCTGTGCCATGCCCCCCATGAAACATTAAATAGCTTGGTGCATTGTTGTGCTGTTTACCATCAGAAACATGGTAGCGCCTAATACATCTACAGTTGAACTCTAGCATGTACATTCAATAGGTAACATCAATGGAAGACAATTTTAAAAATTGTGAGTGTTGACCATCTTTAATGATGGGAGTCATTAATTACAAAATTAGCTGTAAAAGCTGTATTAATATCTGAGAAAAAAATATATACTGAGCATGAATCACAGGATGTCAGAAATAAATTTTTGCTCAAAAACAGCATGATGAAATTTTTTGATGACTAACAAATACTGTGGCTTTAAGTTAGTGCCCCCAAAACATTTATGTTCCTTTCCCTTACTTAAATAGGAGTCTTCATTCCTGATTGCAGACTAAAGTATGGGTAAACCTGGCAAACCACAGCAAAGTAACTACTAACAGGTCAAGTCCTACTCTATCCCACTACAGTACGTTGGGCTGAAATTGAGGTGTTTTTCTCTGTTACTTGCCAAACAATTCTCAAAGTTTTATTTCTTCTTGGATTTATACCATTCAGCTCATAAGGAGCACCTGGTAGCCAATTGAGGAACACTTTAGTTAGAGAGAGCCACACCTCTCCCTTACCAATAAACAATTTAAAAAATAACATGCCCATAGAGAGGGTCACTCATTTTATTCCAACTGGTTGTGATTCCCATTCTTATATTATTTTGCAAAGGCGATTGCTCTTGTTGACTGGGAAAGGAGGACTAGACAGTATTGTCTATTTTCAGCCTCATCCTGGGGTGGGGGATACAGATGGCAAGCGAACTGAAATTTGAACCAGATTGAGCTGTTGGTGGTATTTTTTAGTGAATGGGTAAATTTGGCAAGGGCACCAGGGAAATTCCCCTACTCTCCAGCAGGGGGAATGTTTGGCTGTCTTGCTGAGATGGCCACTTCGGTCTGGGCCTTGGGAGAGAAGAATGTCAGAGAGACAGAGGAACAAGCCTCCTCCTCCTCTGTCACTGAAAATTGAGAGGCTAGTGTTTCGGAGGACAACATGGAGATAAATGACTTGCCAGATGAATTCTTTGCTACAGATATGGAGAATACACAAAAGGAAAACGAGACGGAAAGAGCTGTACAGCTTGAACCCAAAGAGGGTAAAGATGTGGATCTGATGGAAAAAGAAAGATTATTGGAAATGGTATTGGAAGAAGAGGCGCGGTGTAAAATCCAGAAGGAAGCTTTGGTAACCGAAATCGCTGCTCTGAGAACCACTCCCTTGTCAGCTCAAACAGACGAATCATGCGCTGCGTCTTTGCCGGAGAGTGATGTCGTAGGTGGACAGGAAATAAGCATGGAGACTGAGAAGCGGAGTTTAGAAGTGACTGGCAGTAGTAAACATCGGGGAGATGTGTGCCAAGAGCTGGACAATGATGGCAAGTCTCAGAGTGAATGTAAACCGAAACTTCACAAAAAGCATTTGTGTGTGCAAAGGTCGAGTAAGACACTGACTGGAAGTGCTATTAATGTTGCACCGAGTGTACAAAACGCTGTGGGAGGGAAGGAGTAGGACAGTAAGGCACTGGGGCTGGAGAAAAAAGAAAACTTACATACGTTGGAGAGAGAAGGTCAAAATTGACTGGGAGATAAGGAAAGATTGTTGCAACTAAAAGAATGGTCCCCTGAGCGTGCTATAAAAGGGTCTGGGTGGCTTCAACAATCAGATGGGCAGTGGATTCCTGACCCACATGATAAAAATGTGCAACGCTATGTTAAACAATATATTCCTGTACATCCAAGTTACATAATGACTGCAGGAAATGCTAAACAAATGCAGGGGATGGACAAGGAGTTGGACTTAACAGTGAGCTCCAACGAGGTAGCTGGCCAACATGCATACAGTTTAAATGATAGAGCAGAAGAACTTCCCAGCACCTCTTCATTGGATTGTGTTAGAATGGGACCTGCAGATCAGGTGTTACAAGACCCATAAAAGAATGTCTGGTTAAATCCTATGTTTAAGTTAGTGGATTTATTCCAGAACAAGGGAGAACCTGCCCCCAGAAAGAATGTCGTTAGATTGATTTCTAAAGGGGGTTTAGAAGATCCGCCAGATAGATTATATAAAGCAAGAACACTATTGAAGGGTGCAATGAAATTTTTTTCTTCGGAAATATTCGTGCTTATTCACATTGGAAATTCCAATTATGACATAAGTTTCAAATCTGTGACTAATTTAGATAGATTTTGGGCACAGTACCAGAAAGTCAAAAATACGCCAGTATGGGTTCCATTTTTAGCAGTTCCCTTAACTAAACCAGCAATAAAGTTAATTACTATTATGTTTCGAAATGAAGTGTTAACATTGAAGACATTTTGTTTTGGTTAAGACAAAGGTGTGAAGTGTTGGATAAACCAGCACTGATTCTTGAAAGTGAACAAATATGGAATGGGGGGGTGGAAATTAAGGGTAAAGCTATATTCAACAAACAATGAGCCTGTGCACTTTCCTGATAGTTTTTTCTTAGGAAAGGATAGAGGGAGTCTGTTTTACTTTGAACAGCCAAAGGCATGTTTCAAATGTGGGTCATAAACTCGTCTTAACACTGCAGCTTAACATTACTTAACAGTAGGCTAAATGGGAGCACAGAGCTTTCTACTGTGATAAACTGTGCATGAAATCTGAGCGCCCGAGCCTTACTTACTGCTAATTCTGCCATGCGGTCGTGACGGCAGCTGGTTAGAGCCCTCTCCTGAGCCACCGACAACCCCCCCCGCGGCAAAACGGAGCAAGCAGACGAAAATACAGTGCGGTCGTGAGGGCAGCTGGTTAGAGCCCTCCCCTGAGCCACCAACAACCCCCCCGCGGCAAAACGGAGCAAGCATCCGAAAATACAGGTAGCGATCCCGCGATTGTAGGAGGACAGTGCTGTGCCAGTGATTTTGAACTTGGCGCCTTTTTTTCTGGGAACAGCTTGTACTGTAATTGATTTTAAAGGGGACTTTAGAGACTTGTGTATAACAGTAGGCTAAATGGGAGCACAGAGCTTTCTGTGATGAAACTGTGCATGAAATCTGAGCGCCTGAGCCTTACTTACTGCTAATTCTGCCAGTACATGTTTTAGCTGTTTTTTTACCACGTACCTGCTGTAACTCCACCTCCCTACCGACCAGTACTTAACGTGCCTCTCTTTTTTCTTTCCATCAGTGAGGTCGTGAGGGCAGCTGGTTAGAGCCCTCCCCTGAGCCACTGACAACCCCCCGCGTTAAAACGGAGCAAGTGGCCGAAAATACAGGTAGCGATCCCGCGCTTGTAGGAGGACAGAGTGCTGTGCCAGTGATTTTGAAGGCCCCGCCTGCGCTACACGCAGGCTCCCCACCGCCACCACCCTTGGTGAGCTCCTCCTTTTATAGGGTTGACCTCGTGAGTGCGTGAACCAATCAGCCCACTTTCCCATTAGCTCCTTATACTACTCAGTCACTAGTGGCCACCCTTGAGCAGCTCTCAAATCCAATATTAAAATGCAGTATCTCCATTTGACATTTACTATGCTTTGCCTAACCTTATCTTTCCTTCCACCCTCATCCCACCCAATACTACCTAGCACCTTGCCACTCTTCCCAGAGATTACAAAGCCACCCCTCCACTCCTCCTCTGCCATAGTGGACTTTTCTCAGCACCACTGGCATAACCGGTCCCTGGGGGCCTCTATCCTTCCTCCCTCTTTCCACGCAGACCTTCCGGCCTTATATATCCCCTTCTACTTAGACCCTAAGCCTAACGCACAAACTCTTAACCACCCCCTCCACGCTGGTCTTCCCCAAAGACTATACGTCTAGCAAGGCACTTCCTGGCTCTCCTTCTCCTCATTGCCGGGGACGTGGAACGTAACCCAGGTCTCCCATCCCCAATGGCTGGGCGATCTACTGCCCCGGATACCCACCTCTCAAGGGGTCTCAAAATTGTCCACCTAAATAACTGCAGCCTCCTGAATAAAACAGCAGCTCTACAAACTACTGTTCTCTCCCTTCGCCCTGATATTGCAATCATTACTGAGTCTTGGCTGAAGCCTCATAACCTTGACGTGGAATTCTCAATACCCGGGTTCTCCCTAATCCGCCAAAAGAGACAGGGCAAAAAGAAGGGTGGTGGCACTGCCATGTATATCTCCTCTAAACTCCAGTTCTCCATAATCACCCCCACAGCACCCAAAACTCAATAGACGCCCTACTAATCAAAATCCCTTCCGCACTCTATCCCTGTATACATAGCAGGGTCCTACTGTCCGCGGACACACCACTGGGAGCATCCTGGACCATCTAAGGAACCTGGGGTCCCTGAAAGCAAAAGGTGAACTCCACATCCTTGGTGATTTCAACCAGGACTGGCTAGGCAGTGTAGCCACCAAAACACATTCCCAAATCAAGGCTCTAAACCTGTCCCAGCAAATAGGGAACCCACTCGCCTAAACCACAAATCCAAAAGCATACACTACTGGATTGGGCCTCACCACCCACCCTCATTGGATAGTTAAAGCTGGCCTACTACCTGACTCATAGTGATCACCATATATGATTTATATAGTGCGTAAAATCTTCCAACCCAAGGCTCCTCCCTCCGCAACACTTTACAACAGAGCTTACAAATCCCTCGACTTAAGCGCTCCTAAATGATCTAATAATATTGACTGGTCAGTCATTACTACGCCACCTCCATGGATGAGGCCCTAAATTTTCCTCTACCAACTTCCTAGCCATCTGGGACTTGCACGCTCCACTCAGAAGATCTAGAGTAAGAGGAGCACACTTGCCCTGGGTAACGGCTAACCTCCTGGAACAGCTACGTGCCCGAGACCAAGCCTGGAAATCGTTCAAGGCTACAGGTGCTCACATGGCTCTTCAGCACTACCGATCGCTAAGAAATGCTTGCACCGGACTCATACGCCAGGCCAAATCTAACTTCTTTAAGTCTGCCTTCAATAATAACTTCGCTCACCCTACACAATTCTGGAAAACTATAAAATCCCTTCTTACCCCCCCGGCCCAACCCCGGTCTCCCACCCTCAACATAGGTGGAAACATCATTGTGGATCCCAGCGCGGTGGCCACTGAGTTTAATTCACATTTCTCCACCACAGCATCTTCTCTACTCACCTCCCATCCCCATCCCCCGCCTTTCGTTCCCCCGGCAGTATCCTCTCCTGCCTCCTTCTCACTCCACCCGGTCACACCTGACCAGGTATTAAAAATACTGCAGACACTTAACCCATCCAAAGGTAAATGCCCATCGGGCCTTGACTCCAAAATGCTTCAGCTCTCTGCACCTGCCATAGCCTACCCTCTAACCTGCCTCTATAACCTGTCTTTTAGGCTCGTGCTTCGGTCCCCACTACTTGAAACAAGCAACTGTCATTCCCTAGCCAAAGGCGGTGACCCTTCCTACCCATTCAGCTACCGTCCCATATCACTGCTCCCTATACTAGCCAAAATACAAGAGCGCCTTGTACTATCCCAGCTCCGTCCCTATCTTGATGCCGGATCTTTTTTCACCCCTTTCCAGGCCGAGTTCAGGAAGAATCACTCCACCACCACCTTGCTCCTTCGGCTCACCAACTCCATCCTTACAGGTATGGACAAAAGTGAAATAACTGCAGCCATCTTTATCGACCTGGCCAAAGCCTTCGATACTGTCTCACATCCCCTGTTATTGGAAAAACTTGCCCATGCTGGACTGTCTGTGTCTGCATCCAACTCGTTCCATTCCTACCTGGCAGGTAGGACGCAAGCAGTCCGGATTGGATCGGCTATTTCCACTGCTCTCCCAGTCACTAGCTGAGTCCCCAAGGGTCTGTTCTTGGCCCTCTGCTGTTCTCCATCTTCCTCAACGACTTGCCTGCTGCATGCCCTCATACCGCCATCCACATGTATGCTGATGACACGGTTTTGTTTGCCTCTGGCTCATCCCCCAGTGCAGTGACAGCCTGTCTGCAGAGTGATTTCGACTCCGTCCAATGTTGGTTCCTCTCAAATCAATTATTTTTAAACCCAAATAAAACAGTCTCCCTCACCTTCGGCTCTCGGGCCAAATTAACCCGCCTTCCTGCCTCTCCCACGTTCTACACTCTGGATAGCTCCCCACTAAAGGCCTGCACTTCCTATAGATATCTTGGTGTCTGGTTAGATCAACACCTTGACTTTTCTGCACAATAGATGCTCTACACAAAAACTGCATCCCATGCTGGGTGCCCTCTACGGAACAAAAGTTGCATCCCTCTTCCAACATGGCTAGCAATAGTCCATAAAATGGTCCTCCCGATTATAGATTACAATGCGGTAGTCTACTGTGTGGCCCCACAAACCTCCTTAGCCAGGCTTGACCCCCTCTTCAACTCCTTCTGCAGATTCACCTTGGACCACCCTCCTAACACGCATCACTGTGACCTTTACCAGTCCGTGGATCTCCCTCCTCTCCATAATCGGCGATTACTTCTCTGTGCTAGAACCGCAGCCAAATTCTGGACACAGACCCTCCCCTCCCCTCATACCTGACGTCCTCCTCAGCCCTCCCACACCAGCACTCTCAGGAACATCGATTCTCGGCTCCTGACATCCGCACAGATCCACCCGGTCTGGCCAAGCTGCTTTCAGCTTCCGGTTGCCCAAATTATGGAACTCCCTGGCTACAGACATTAGGCATGCCACCAGCACTCCACACTCACTTCTCTGCATCCTGCTTCTGTTTTTCTGCTCCTACCCATAGTACCCTTCTCAACCTAACTACCAGCATTTAACACCGGTCCAGGTACACCTTGCTAGTACTGGGATTTATCTGTGTACAGATCCTATGCTTATTAATATCATACCTGAATATTGTAAGTAGGACTGCTCTAACCAACTGTCTTGTACCACAATTATATTTATGTATGTTACTTCTGTACTCCATACCATTTGCAATCCCCAGGGCGCATCTGGAATCGAGCGGTACTCTGCTCAGTATGTTTTCCTGGTAAAACTCTTAAATAAATAAATAAATGTGATACTCCTAGATGTAATCACTGTTTAGAGTTTGTCACCTGGCGGCAGAATGCCCAATCTGTTTACATGTAATTTGTGTGAGCAGACAGGTCATGGGTATGGGAAGTATCCTTGGGTGTCCCATAATGGGGATGACTGCCCATCTCATGAGGGGTTAATTAACATTGCCCAGCAATTACAAGCAAAAAAAGTAGCAGTACAGGAGGAAGACAGAATTCATAGGATCCAGGTACCCCCCCCGGAGGAGAAAAAAGAGGGAGTAGAAGAACAGAGGAATGGTGAACAGGAACATACTAGCGACCCTCAAACTCCTGACGTCCCTTCAGGTTCTAATGTAGAAAATACCACTATGATTACGGCTCCAGAGGATTCAGGTTTATCTAATATGCCCCCCCAGATTCACAGCAGATGGTGAAAAAAGTTCTAGCTAAAAAACGAAATAGGTCAGGAAAGGCAATTTCATCTAAAGATTCCCCTCTGGCTAGAGACAGGAAGAAAAGCCCACATAATTAGAAAAGTGGGAATAAGTTTGCGGTATTAGCACCGAGAGAGGAGTCAAGGGGGGAAGAGTCAGATAATTCTTCAAGGGCTTCAACCACTACTGATATTACTTCAGAAGGGGAGGATGGTGATGGAAAGGGGGAAGAGTCTAACCTACGTAGGTCTAGGCATAGAAGGGTTGCTAAAGTATCCTGAGGGAGAGGTCAGAGGTTCTACTCCCCCCTCCATATACAGTATATGGCTTTGTTGACTATTTCCACAATTAATGTGAATAGCATAAAGAGCCATAGAAAGATGCTAATGACATTAAATCTTCTAAAACAACAATGATGTGATATATTTTGCATCCAAGATACCAGAATTAAAACAAATTTTGAAGTTAAAGCTGCTGATAACATTTGGACTAAGGGGCCACCTTCTGGTCCATATGGGAATCAACTTGTGATGGGGTAGGGATTTTATTTGCAAATTCAGAATTAAAAGTATCTAGATTAGTATATATCTGTCCTGGAAGAGCCTTATTACTTGACATTAATTTTAAAGGGGAACTATTTAAATTAATCACATTATATGCCCCACAGACAAATGCCCATAGAGTTGCATTAGTGAAAGAGAGTCAACCTTTTCTTCATACCTCTAGGTTGGTCATTTGGGCTGGGGACTTTAATTGTGCTCTAGGCCCCTCTGATAGAGGGTTGAAAAATAAAACTTTTTTGTGCTTCACAAGCACTTCTCCACATAGTTAAGACAGTAAAGTTAGTGCATGCATACAAACAAATATTCTTCTGGTGGAAATACTTTTTTTTAAATCCTCCCTTTCTACTAGAATTGATTTTGTGCTACTTTCTGCTATTTTACAGGTAAATTCGGTAACTGTGGGAGCTTGGGAGTTTTCAGACCATAGGTCAGTAACAGTACAAATTACTTGGGGAAATGCACCCAGATGTAAAAAAAAATCAATGGAGGCTTAATAATAAGAGTATGGAGGATGAAGGGGTAAAAACGGTGTGGAAAAGGGAGTGGGTAGCAAGGCTTTCAGTGATAGATATGTATGAAGATGTTAACTTATGGTGGGACGATACAAAAAAGGATTGGAAGGTTATTTTTCCAAAATAGGTCTAGGACCATAGCAAACAAAAATTATTTAGAATACCTGAGCTTGAGAGGTCAGTTAAAAAAACTGATTTCTTTAACAGAAACAGAGAGAAAAGATTACAGTACACAGATTAAGAATATAAAAAAATGTTTGATATACAGTATGACAGGGCACACTCATTGGAGCAGGAACAGAGATTTGGAATGAAACTGAATAAAGGAGCATTAGACCCTTTTAAAGAATGCAGTAATAGACTAGAAAATAAATCATTACTCAGAAACAGAAACAGGGGATGTGTTTTCTTCACCACAAGACATGTTAAATGTGGTAGAAAACTATTTGGGGTCTCTCTTTAAGAAAGACTCGGGATTGATAATTTGGCTATCAATTTGGAACACTTAAATTTGCCTACAATAAATGATTTAGATAAACAGATGCTGATAGAGGATATTTCAGGAGATGAATAAGATCTGCTATTTCATCTTTGAACCCAGACACAGCTCCAGGGATGGATGGGTTAGGGGCAGTCTTTATCATTTTTTAAGGAGGAAATTGTACCTGTTTTTATGAGGGTACTAAATGGTATGCTATATAATTCTTCTTTGGCAGAGACAATGAATCTAGCCTTGTAATTCTGATACATAAGGGACCTAAAGAGAACTTATAAAACTGGAAGCGATTAGCTTGTTAAATACCGATTTGGAAATTTTAAGTAAGATATTGCTTAATAGAGTATCAAGAGTGGCAAATAAGTATATTAGCCAGAACAGACATGAGCTATCCAGGGTAGAGCACAATATAACAATTTGATAGTATTGAGGGAACTTTCCACATTGCACAAGAAGGGAAACTAAAGGGATTTATTATAGGATTGGATCAGGAGAAAGCATTCAATCAGGTAACACATGATTTTTTATTTTCAGTTCTGACAGCTTATGGAATACCATGTACTTTTGTGGGATGGATACGCACAAAGTACAAGACGGCAAAAATAATACCCAATATCAATGGATGGATTGGTTACCCCATATTAGTGGAAAAAGGGGTGAGGCAAGGTTGTCCCCTTAGCCCACACTTATATGTTTTTTCTATAGATATTTTAATAAGAATGATTGGAAGAAATGAATAGATTAAGGGTTTAAAAATCAAAGTAGACATTCCACCAGTAAAGATACTGGTTTATGCAGATGATTTAGTGCTTTGTTTATGCCAAGGTACGGAGGGGAAATATGTGTCGGATGTTTTGATTTTGTTTTCCAGATGCTCAGGGTCAAAGATCAACTATAATAAAAGTAAAGGAATACCATTGAGAGATACTCCTTTACCAGAGTAAAGAAAAATAGCAGGTATTGAGATCTGTAGGGAACCTGTGACCATTTTAGGGGTAGAGTTTGGTTCCAGGGATATGGCCCACGACAGTTGGAATAAAGGAATGAATAGAGCAAATAGATTGGTAGCAGAGTGGAAGGGGAGACAGATAGCAAAAAAGAAATGGTATTATTGATAAAAACATTGTTGGTTCCCATTTTTTGTATACATGTTATGTGTTTCCACCTCTGGTTTCTCTATATACAACATTGTTAAGTATTTTCTTTCAAGCTTTTGGGGAGTAGATTAAACCCCATCAAAGGAACTGTACACGTATCAGAGCATACAGGAAGGAGGTATAGATATGATCAATCAAATCGCCTTTTATGTAAGTATTTTTGTGTCTTATACCTTGAGTCCTATTCTTAGACCTGGGGATAGGATCTGGCGTCCTCATGTACTGGCTCGGTTAGCAAGAGGGTTACCCTTTTGGAGAGAAGAAAAATCGGGACAGTTACATAAGATACAAGGTTTTCCAAAATACGGTTTGGAAACAGTTAAGAATTTAATGAAATGGGGATTAATGATATCTCAAATTGAAACTTTAGATAGGAAAAAGTTGTATAAGCATATTGTTTTATCAGAGTTTAAGGAAGTAATCACTTTTCCAGAATGTCCAGAAGACTGCATAGGGGTAGTCATTAAGTTTTTTTCTAATCAAAGACTGCCATAATTTATCTGGGACAGTGTGTGGTTAAGTAGTTATGGAGATTACCAGTCAGAAATAATAATAAACATAAACAGCTGGTGAAAGGTATTGTACTAGGGAACACTGTATAGCAGTTTTGGAATCACAGAAACATCTTTTTAGAATGTACAGTAATCATGCACAACAATTTTGGACATTTTGGCAATAAGGTGGAAAGAGCCTTTATTTGAATCTTTGACTTACTGTACATTGATGTATGGAGTAAATAGGTCAGACTTGGAGAAATTCCACGTAGATACTTTGTTTATTATTTTTGAGATACTTAGATACAATATTTGGCAATCCAGATGTATGTGGGTTACACAACAAAGACATATACTGTTTGAAGAGATATTCAGTAATGTGCAACAAGCAATGCAGAAGGTTAGGTATGGGGATTATAAAAGACAAAGGACCAGATATTCAGAATTTTGCCCCGGGGCTAAATTAGTATTGCCCAGCGGGCAAACTTAGCCCGGAGCACAAAGCAAGCCATATTCAAAAGGAGTAGCTCAGGGCTTCTGAATATAGCATGGGAATGAGGCCGGACAAACTGGGTTGGGAGTGCAGGGCAAACTTAGTCCTGGAATATGACAGCTCTGAATATGGCAACCAGGAAGTGCAAACCACAACAGCAACACAGTGCACAGCGATGTGAAGGTAGGTAGAGGTGAACTATGTGGCCAATGTGTGTGCCAGCAAATGCGTGGACACAGTACAGCTGCAGGCAGCAGCGTATGTGAAAGCACAGTGTGCAAAATATTCCCCGAACTGTTTGCGCAGCACTAACATGTTTGTGCGTGTTTAGCACAGGGCTAAACTATTAGCCCGGTGTTAAACTTTGCCATATTCAAAAATGACATGCAAATGAGCCTACTTAGGTAATCTCTGGGCAAACATACAAATTAGCATCTCATTATGCCCTGATTTGCATGTAGTTTGCACTGGGCAAATGGTTTAGCCCTGCACTAAATGCACGCAGACGTGTTAGTGCTGCGCAAGCAGTTTGTAGAATATTATACAGTTTTGAACACTGTACTTTCACATGCGCTGCTGCCTGCAGCTGTACTGGGACAACATGGCATAGGCACAGATGGTGGTGGTGCTGCATGCAACTGTCACACTGTAGGTCATGCTACAGTGCACAGCAGACATACAGTATCAAGGGAGCCAGTAGTGTGTGGACACAGCACTGCCTATGGTGTGTAGGAACAGTGATGATGACTGCACTATACACAGTGAGAGGCCCACTCTGCAGGTGTTTACTGACAGTGGACATTACTGTTATGCTCTTGTGTGACCTACAGATGCTGCACCTCTGGCATGGGATGCTCACAGTGACATATACATGTCCGGCTTTGTGTGCTGTGGCAGTTGTACAGCTGTGCGGTATGTGGCCGGGGGGGGGGACATATATTATCAGAAAGGCACACTGGTGTTGGGGTATTCTCAATACTGGCCCATCTGCACTGCATGATGTGTCTCAGCCATGTGGCCACACCTGGTCTGTGGCACAGCCTGGCCACCCATACACTCTCCCCTGAACATCCTCCATGCCCACAGTGCTGCATGTGTGTGCTGGCCATCTGTTGGTGTCCACAGAAGAGTGGTCCACAGGTGTGTGTTGTATGGCCACACTGCCATGCTGTCCACTGGCAGCAGGGTCACCACTTACTGTCTGGCATGGCTGGGACTGGTGGCAGATGATGGCATCAGTTGAATCGGTTTTTGCCCGGCGCAATGTTTTGAATATCTGGCCCAAAGTGTGGAACAGGTGAACAAATTATGGAAAGAAATTGTGAACATTGGGTGAATGAAGTATGATGTGACTTCTGGACAAAGAGATATGAGTTTTGCAATGTTTGTAATATGTTTGATATGTGTACATTATTGAACATTTGATGTTTGTTTTGTCATGGAGTCCTCTTTTTCAATAAAATTCCCTACTCTCCTGCAGAAAAGTTATGTTTAAGAAGCAATTGCAGGACCTACAAATAGAATCAATGGAACACCTATACTTTGATTGCAACTATATTAAGGATATATGGCTTAAATTTGCTTAGACTTGGGACAGCCCTCAAATTGCTGTAATGTCATAAGATGTATTGATAATGGTTCTTATGACAACATCTGGAACTTAGTTTACCCAGGTACCCTAAGAGTTGTGTGTGCAATATTCAGATGGCGCATGTGGCAGAATAGGTGTCGATTTGTGTTACAGCAATTGACAACCCCACTTACTGGACTAATAAATAATACAGTATTGTAAGGGAAGTTGCAATGATGTATCTGAAAGAGAAATCTACATTGCCTGCTCCTGTGTTACGCTCCTGGTGGAGAAATTTTCCAACAGTATTATTTGAAGGACTATAATTTTGCACACCTGAAGTCAATCACAAAATATGATTCGTGGAGGGATTATTGTTAAACAAAATATGGTTATATTTAAAATAGGGGATGGATTAGGGTATGGTGGCAAAATCAAGTCAAAGATGTTTTTTTTGGGGGGGAGGGGCCTTTATGTAGGTAAACCTGAATTTTGTTTTTTTATGTACACTGATTTATACTGTAGAATTTTGTTACTGAACTTGGAAGCATTTGAGGTTAACGTTTTCTTGTATAATATGGCATAGAGGATTTTGACGTATTATTCCACATGTTGCATTTTGTTATACACTCTAATTTTGTTTAATAAAACAATTCTACTCTCTGGTGGGGAACTGCTGTCTGCTGCAATGGCCAGTCCAGTGCTGCAAATAGAGATGGAGGTCTCGTGGCTGGGGAGCAAGTCTTCCTCCCCAGCTGCTGTGCAGCTAGAGACCGATCAGTTCTTTGATGCCGAGGGGCATCTGGATGGCAAGAACTTACAGCAGAATGTTTCACTGAAGAATATTAATGTCATCACTACTGTACCTGAAACGCAAGTGCATTCATCTGCGTCAGACATGGAGGGATGATACTCTCTCAGAAGCTACACTGAAGGAGTTGTTATTGGAGGAGGAAAGACAATACCTGGCTAAAAAGGCAATGTTGACGGCAGCGCTCTCAGCCCATACTGCTCAACTGAAAGGGAAAGAACGCTGTTTAACCAGGAGTAGCACACTAAGCCGAAGTTTGTTTCTAGATGCAACCTGGGAGCACAGGGAAGTTAAGTGACTTGCTCAGGATCATACAGTATGCATCTAGGTGGCTGTGGGATTCAAACCCAGGTTTCCAGATCTGCAGCTCAGAGCCTTAACCCACTGCACTATACTGCCTCCCGAGTCGGAGCTGGTTCAGGGTGGAGGTGCCTCAAACTTCCTTGAGCAACAGAGAAGTGGCTCAGTCACCCACAAACGTGGTGGGGGACCTGCCGGAGGAATGACCAAATATTCCGGAGACTGTGACGACGGAGGAAGGAGTTCGCCCGGAGTGCTCAGAAGAGCAAGGGAAACAGTTACCAGCTACACCTTCCAAGTCACAAGGTTTGTCGATGAGGCAGTATGATTTGTCGGCTGCAGCTTGGAATCTGGCAGCTTTCATCTTTGGCAGCAGTGACATTGGAGGGGTCCCATCCGGAATAGCCAAAATGGCTCTGAAAGGAGGCAGCCAATGTCGGGACCCTGTCAGAAAGCTTACCATGAAACTAGTACTCAGACTGGCGATTTTGAATCTGACCCACTAGAAGACCAACTCAAGGAGCAGAATGGGCCATGGATTCAACTAACAGGAAGTAGATTTCTGGAATGACCCCTATTCAGGTACCTTTTTCAGTTTCCTCCACTAATGTGAAACGAAGTGCACCTGTTCAAGACTTTGGGGCAAACTTTCAGAATCATTCTGACATGGAGATGAAGACCGTCAGTTCTGAACAGAAATCTCCTCTCAGCTTGCCACCTGAACTGTTGTTAACTCAGAACTCTACCTTAACCCACTTATTGGGAAATGAAGTGGACACTCCCAGTACCTCAAAGGAGTTCCAGCATCTGTTGCTGACCCTATTGGAAGCCCTTCAGCAGCTGAAAATACACCTCCTTTGCATGGAGGAAACCATTCTCTAGAATCTACTACTGAGACATGCCACGGCCCAAACAGGCCTTTTGCTTTCCTTTTTCACACACCTACTATGCCTGCCAAGAGACATAATGCAATTCATCTCCACTATAAAGGGGGTCTTGAGACATTTCCAGACCGATTATACATAGCATGCACCTTGTTAAAAGGTTCTATGGGGTTTAATGCGACAGAGATATACGCACTGATACATATCTCTAACAAACCCATGTTTGATGTCAGTTTTAAACTGGGTTCAGGTTTGGAGAAATTCTGGCAAAAGTTTCAAGACCTTAAACTTTCGCCACTTTGGGCACCCTTTGAAGCTACACGCCTAACTCAGAACTATAACTGTTCTCTTTTGTAATGAGAGAGTCAGTGTGACTGACCTCCTATTTTGACTCAAACAACACTGCACTGCTCAAGGAACTCCCAAAGCAATTTTTGATTCGAAAACATCTGGACTGGGAGTTGGCGTGTCCGGGTCATTTGAATACTACTGACACTGGTTTGCAGCACCTCCCGATAGTTTTTATTTGGGGAGAGACAGAGGGGTGCTTTTTTATGCCGGGCAGCTAAAGGCCTGCTACTGTTCTTGCTCCTCTACCCACTTGAGCAGCATGTGTGACCGCTTGAGGTGTACCTCCTTTAATGCTATCGGGCATACCAGTGGACATTGCACCAAGCCGTTGGTGTGCAGTTTCTGCTTGGCAGTAGGGCATTCATGTGTGTCATGCCCTCAGGCAGCCCATAATCAAGATGAGCAGGCTGATAGTCTGGAACAGCGTTTCTTGATCACTGTGGCTTAAAGGGATCTGGCTCACAAACAATCCAGGGTACCTGGACCAGGCTGTCTGTGCGTTCTCGGTCCTTAGAGGTTTCTTCCAGAGCAATGGGTAATCCATCTATGGCAGAGACAATGGCACAGGTGCCTGTATAGCCTATTTCCTCTGTCATTGCTCCCACGGTACCAAATGAGAGCAGTGTTTCATTATCTGTACCAAACACTGAGATGGCAGTGGACTCTGCAGAATGTTCCACTGAGCAGTCAGGAAAAAAAGCCATGCCTCCTCCCTCTCAGACATCATCTGCAGGTGGTGCGAGGATGGTTTTACACAAACATGATGGGCGGAAGTCCCCTCCTCCTAAACAACCAAAGACCTTAGACTTGCTCTTGATGAATAGGTTCAAGGTGTTGCACCCACACTCGGAATTATCAGATGCAGACTCAGAAGAATCTTCCCTAAGTTCCTCACTCCCTAATCTTGGGACGGATGTGGATGACCACCTGTCAGACAAACTGGAGTCTTCCCAGCCGGATGAGGAATCTTCTAGAAACATAGAAACACAGAATTTGATGGCAGATAAGGACCGCTTGGCCCACCCAGTCTGCCCATTTCCCTACCTACTCTGAAGAAAAAAAGAAATCAAGAAATGTAAAGGGCAAACAGAAAAAAACAATATGATAGTTCTAAACCTTGTGAGAAAATCTTAATTACCCCCCCCCCCTTTTTTTTCCCTCATCCTTCTGGAGTCCCATTGCTTTTATCAGGTAAATGTTAATAGTATTAAATCTCCCACAGAAGAGCTCCAACTTTTCAGATTTGATTTCCAGGGGCCCATGTATTTACTTTCTCCAAGATATGAGACTCAACACTGTAGGAGATGTTGCTAGGGGAGTGAGGGAATGGAATGTGGGGCCCTCTTATTGGTCCTTATGTCAATCTACATGTTCAGGTGTGGGGTCTGCTTTTCATACTGTTGATTTTAAGTTAATGAAACTGATAGATTTCTCTCCAGGAAGGGCTCTTATTCTAGATATCAGACTAGCAGGTCAACTGTATAGGCTCATAAATCTTTATGCTCCACAGATGAAAGCTGAACGCATAGAACTCTTTCAAGTAATAGAACCTTTTTTGTTTACACCTCACAACTTAGTAGTAGAGGGCGATTTTAATTGTGGTTTAGGGTGTGAAGATAGAGGAAAAACATCCAGAACTAAGAAAATATTCTGTGATATGGCTTTCTTGAAAAATATGGTACATCAGACAGGCTTAAAGGATGTCTTTTTTTTTTTTTTTTCCAAACATGACAGTTCTGAACCTACTTTTCATAACGGGCCCCTAGCCACTAGAATTGATTTTTTCTTTCTATCACAACAAACAGTAATTCATTCCATTACAGCACAGCTAGTGGAGTTCTCAGATCATAAACTTCTTTCCATAACTATAAGTTCCACTTGCCCTAGGGCTCATGGCCAGGGTTATGGAGATTTGTTCCTACCAGTTGGAAAATGGTTTATTAATGCAACTTATTATAAATTTCATAGTAGCTAGGAGATCAGTCTTAATTTTCATGACTCCTCTATCAGTTGGTGGGAAGATACCAAACAGGATTTGGTGTCCCTTTTGAAAAGAGAAGGCAAATCTATAACAGACTCACAATATTGGTAATATCTGCTGCATGGAAAACAGCTTCAGAAACTGATATTAAGTGCTAGCACAGACTTAGATTATATGGTTCAGATTAAGGATGAAATGATGATGTATCATTCATGCAAAGCAGATCATCTTAACAAACAGCAAGACCATGGCACGCAGGGCGAAGCCTCTGTGGTGTGTCCCTTTTCTAGTTGTAAATCTCAGTCCCTCCAAAAAATAATTGAGGGCTTGGTGGATTCACATGACCAACTACAGAGTTCCACACAAGGTATTATGGAGGTCCTTACTAGTCATACTACAGCTCTTTTTTCAAATAAACAGGCGAGTAATGTAGGTCAGGATAGAGTTTTTGATGCCATGGTCCTTCCACGTTGTCCAGGGCATATTTTACAGTCTATAGATCAAGACATCTCACTGTCTGAAGTTACAGCTGCTATTAAAACCTTAATTAAGGGGAAAGTTCCAGGACCTGATGGTCTTCCTAACGATATTTATACACTACTTGAAAATAGTTTAGCGGATGAATTGGCCTTGGTATTTAAAGCAATGTTATCTTGCCTAGATATTCCACTAACCATGTCTCAAGGTTGCTTGATTTTTATATTTAAAAAGGGGAATAAATGCCGGCCCAGTGGCACTGATGGTTGAGGCGCTGGACACCACACCTCATGCCATTCCAATGACCTGGGGTCAGGAGCAACCTCGGGTGTTGGAGAGTTGGCTGGGGGAGGAGGACTGAGCATCCCAGGGATGGCTCTCCTCCCCCGGGGAGGGTGGAGAGGGACAGTCACAGCTACTCTGGCTCCTGGTGGTGGCTGGGGGTCGATGCATGCAGCGGCTCGCTGAGGGCTCAGCACGGGCAGATGGCAGATGTGCAGTGCGCGGAAGTGCGCACTGTAGGCATCATTGATGCCACTGCATGCCCGTGCCATGGGGGGAACCAATACAGGGGTATAAAAATCCTCCAGCGTGCACAGTGATGTCTGGACCCGTCAGTGCAGCACCACTCTGACTCGGATGCTCCTCCCTGTATCCTGAACCCCAGCTTCACAGTGGTGGGTATGTACCCGACGTGAAGCAGCTGTGAGAGGAATGGTGGAGGGGTCGGCGCAAGTACTCAGAGGAAGCGGTATCACTGGGTCTGGGCAGATGGGGGACCAGGCACACCCCCTAGCCAAGGAGGGAATAAAGAGAGAAAAAAGGGGGAAGATAAACATCACATCTCAAATTGGTGCCCTATTAGTCTTCTCAACAGTGATTTCAAAATTTTAACCAAGATTTTGCATACTTGGGTGACTAAGGCAACGGAATATCCATTTTTCAGGCACAATTCAGCTCTGTCAAGGACAGATCCATTATGGATAACTTAATCCTTGTTAGAGAATTATTTGAAAGAAGTAGACAGAATCAAGTTGAAGGTTTGGTCCTGGCACTGGACCAAAAAATGGCCTTTGATATGGTCAATCAAGATTATCTATGGTTTATGCTTGAAGCGTATGGTATTCCAGAATGTTTTGTGAGATGGCTCCGTAGTGTCTGCAGGACTGCTACGGTGCTTCCTACGTCGAATGGTTGGGTGGATCCCATGTTCCCAGTTAAGGCAGGAGTATGATGGGGTGCTCCTTAACCCCCTGTTGTATGTTTTTAACATAGTTCCATTGACTTCCGGTTTGGTCTGCTTCCTGTATGGCAGCTTAACTTTTAAGCTCCACTACAACCTGACTTAAATCCGTTCCAATCCACAAACAAGAAAACCCATCCTGCCGTCAAAACACAGAATTACTGACTACCTGATGCCGACTAAACATAAAATGAAAGAAAATTACCCGGGAGGGACGGGTAAACAGCAGAAAACATTGACAGATTTAGGCCCATGAGTGTTGGCCCAACCAACAATGGAAGTACCGAACAATGATACAGAGAGGGCGAGCCAAGAGGAAGAAGACTGCATTATAACATCCAAGCAACTCTATTCCACATTAAAACATATGAATGAAACCTTGTTGCGCCTAGACAAAAATGCCTCCAGCCAAAAACAAGATATTGCAGACTTAGCGCAGAGAACGACAAGTCTGGAGACCACGATGTCGGATTACACCCATACAACAGATGCCCACAACACTGCGTTTTCTAGATCTCCACCAAAGGGCAAATAAACTTGAGCAACAGCTAGAGGAGCTTGAAAATAGAAACTGCCGCAACAATATTCGTATACATGGCTTACCGGAAGGTACAGAGTCCAAAAATATGGTAGAATTCAAGAACTCTTTTTTACACGAGATCCTGAACCTCCCGTAAGACAAAATGCTAAACATAATATGGGCCCACAGATCTTTAATCCCTCGCCCTAGAGACTTGAAGGCAAGACCACGCTCTATAGTAATAGCCTTCTTAGATTACCGGGTAAAAGAAGAGATTTTAATGTGAGCCTGGGGGAAAAAAATAATTCAGTTTGGAGATGTATGTTTATATTTTGATCAGGATTACTCACCCCAATTGCTAAATAAAAGGAGACAGGTCCTGGCGGTGGTGAAGCTGTTGCAACAGAAGACCCATAAGGCATTTGTGGAATATCCTGCTCGACTGAAGACAATAACGGAGAAAGGCCCCATTCGCGTCCAAGAGGTAGAAGCAGCAGAGGAGTTCCTACACACACTGGATATTAATATACTCTTGTTGTCTACAGAACAAAATCAGAGACAGTTAAAAAAAAAACTGGGCAATAGCCGGTCCCAAAAGTCGGGGGCCAAGGAGAAAGAGGACACTTCTGCTCTGTGGAACGCAATCGGAACGAAAAGACCCGCGGATAGAAGCACAGAGCACCAGGTGGTTCGAGAGGAGTGGGGTAGTTCGGTCTTGCCACCGAAGGACCTGCTGGAAGATGAAGGAGGTACTTGAAATGGCAGCTGTTTATTGGGACTAAGCAATCAAGGCTTTTTGATGGACTGGGACTGCTACCATGAAAATGGCAAGTTGTTGGTGAACATAAAGGAACTTTTTTAAGTGTAACCAGAACAATATATAGGTTGGGTTATATCAAAAACCTGAAAAATGCTTAACAAACGGATGTATGTTGGAAAGGGTGGGGCAGGGGAATGATCGGTGTCCGGGGGCACTGCGGAGGCTCTCGCCTCTGGGCTGCTGGCAACCGAAGCATGGTGGTGTGAGTTAACAGGAGCCAAATACCTCAGGGAGGAAAAATAATATAGTAGGGAGCAGTGTGCTCTGTGGGGAGTGAGCTCCAACACATGAACATAATTGTGGGTCTAAAGACCGGGGGCTAAATAGACCGTGCAGTGGCATAAACATAAAAATGGAAAAGTAAAACAAAAAGGATGGGTTGGCTTGTATTGGGGGCCTGATAGCTCTTGGGACAACTGGGACCCGCCGAACTGGAATCTAGGCAAGACACTGTAAGGGTTGGCCCAAATAAAGGAGGCTCATTCTCCCCATGGGTATACATACCCAGGCAAGAAAAGGGGAAAAATTGAGAAAATATACACACTTATAAGAACAGCCCCCTGGAGGTATAATGCAAGCTATCACCTTGAGTGCTACATGGATATTGGCTTCTGGTGCTGTGACCTGCCGTGCAGAGGACGCTTAGCTTGTTCGGGGGGGGGGGCACTCCATGGGGTCTGAAGTACACTAACTTGTTATTCCTAGCCCATATCCCCATAAAGTAAAAGAGCATACGTAGACCAAAACAGGTCAAAGGTTGTTTGTTTATGGGACAAGAGACCTAAGCCTGTTCTTTCTGTGTTTCTTTTTTTCTTCCCTTGCTAACTTTCCTTAGTTGCTAATTGCTGGGTTTTTTCTTTTTATCTGTTTTTCTCAGCTTATTGCAACTCATAAAAGGTCAAGGTGGGGGCCTCCACCCTCTCCCCTTGATAGTTACACGGAGCTGAGTAGTCTCACAGGGCAGCTCCAGGTGAGGGCTTCTGTTACAGGATAAGTGTACCTCACCTTACTCTCCACTTTCACTTAAGATCTGCAGGAAGGAGGTGTGAGAGTAAAAAGATATTCAATATTATGAATCTTCTACCTTGGAAGTCTATTATCTTTTGGGTAAGATGTTGGATAGGGACCATGTTGGCTGTTAATGTTAGTAGAAATGTTGGGTATTCAACTTTGTTTTACCAGGTAATTTATATCATCCTAAATGTACAAGTGATGATCAGACGAACAATTTCAGCTGGATTGGGAAACAGATAAATAGGGCACTCAGGTAATGGCTTTATGAAAGCCTGCTTTTATCTTATTTCCAAGAGTGATGGCAAAAACAGGCTCATTATTCTGTTCCTATAACGTGAACGGCCTTACCAACCCCGTTAAACGTAGCAAAGTTATGAGTTTTATAAGGAAAACTTCAGCTGGCTTAATTTTTTTTACAAGAAACGCATTTGTCAAAACAGGAGCATGCCAAACTGTTGAAATTTGGATTTGGGGACATGGTGGCATCCTCATATAAAAAAGGTAGAAGAAGGGGGACGGCAGTCCTAATTCCAGCCAAAACTCATTTTGAAAAGATGGCTATATTAACAGATAAAGACGGTTGCTACGCTCTGATGAAAGGTAGACTGGGGGAATGGTGATCACCCTAGCCTCTGTATATTTTCCACCGGGCTCCAGATACCAAGAATATAGGATCTTTTTGACTACCCTACTGAACTGGGCAGAGGGTACCATAACATGTGGGGGAGATCTTAACTTGGCGTTGAACCCTGCTTTAGATACCATATCACAAATACCAGGAGCAATACACGGGACAGCGAGGAAGGTGCAGAAATTGGTGAGGGAGTTGGGTTTCCAAGATGTTTGGAGATATTTTAATGTAAAGGGAGGAACTATACATTCTTTTCAGCTGCTCACCAGATGTATTCCAGGCTAGATTATTTTCTGGTTCCTGATGAAGGCATACACAGAGTAAAAGATATATGGGTAGGGGACATGGGTCTCTCTGACCATGCTCCTCTTTTCATGAGGACCGACATAGGACATGTCAAGAGAATACCTTTTGGTGACTCACTCTATCATTGCTTAATGATCAAGAGGTTAAGGAGAGCATTAAGGAAACTTTCGATAATTACATGGCCGAGAATTTGCTGCAAGATACGTCACAGGCAATGAGGCGGGATGCTGCGAAAGCAGTTTTGAGGGGAAAATTTATCTCAATAGCGTCCAAAAAGAAAAAGGATAGGGAGGCTAAAAAGCTAATATTATGAACACAAATCAGGAGCCTGGAAGATCTACAGAAAGGTAAAATAGATAAAGAGAGAGCCACATAGCTGAGGGCACTTAAAAAAGAATTAAATTATATATTAGACTACCAGGTCGAACAAAAGCTTCTTTTTTTAAGACAACAATATTATGAGGATGGGCTGAAATCATTAAAATTGTTGGCCAGTAGGCTACGCATGTAGAGGGCTAAAGCCACAATAACATCAATTTGGCACCCACAGATAAAGGAGATGGTTCATGGGGTAAGGGAGATAACAAAAGCTTTCAAATTATTTTATGGCAAACTATATACACCAGATAAGGCACTATGTAAACAGAGAGTACAGGCTTTCTTGGAGGGACTGGTGTTACCAGGGTTATCAGAAGAACAAGGGATGTCATTGTTAGCCCCTATTACAGAATCTGAGGTGAAGCAGACATTACCAGACTTAAAACTGGTAAATGCCTGGGATCTGATGGTCTACCATCAGAGTTTTATAAGACGTTTAGAGGGATGGTACTCCCAAGCCTCTTGGGCTTGTATAAGGCTGTGTTTGGAGAAGATAAGCAAATACCCCCCTCATGGTCTAGGGCAATTATTTCTGTGCTCCCCAAACCGGGAAAGGACCCCACTAAATGTTCCTCATATCGACCAATTTTCTTATTAAATACAGACTATAAAAACTTTACTTCCATTTTGACCAAAAGAATACAACAATATCTTCCAAGCCTAATTGGAATGGACCAGGCGGGGTTTGTCCCAGAGCGTCAGGCCCAAGATAATTTGAGAACATCATCTCATGTTATAGATCAGATTAACCACACAAAGACTCCCTTCCTTCTTATGAGTTTAGATGCCGAAAAGTCATTTGATAAAGTCTCTTGGGCCTTTCTAGGCCAGGTCCTTTCCCGGTTTGGGTTTCCACAGCAATTTGTGAGGGCTCTTTTTAAGATATACAAGTCCCCTTCGGCTTACATACACGTGAATGGTCACGTCTCAGAGGCTGTCCAACTAGGAAGAGGAACAAGGCAGGGATGTCCTCTCTCACCACTACTATTTGCCCTTTACATAGAACCCCTAGCTCAAAGTATAAGACAAAATGAAGGCGTCAGGGGGGTCTCTATGGGGGGGGTGAGGAACAAAAATTAGCTTTATATGCTGATGATGTCCTCCTCTACTTGTCAGACCCAGATAACTCACTACGAGAGGTGTTTGGACAGATAGAGGAGTATGCCTCGCTCTCAGGTTATACTTTGAACAAGAGTAAGACCGAGGTTCTTAGTTTCTTTTACACCCCTTCAGCAGAAATTAGGCAGAGATACCCAATGAAATGGAACATGGAAGTTCTCAAGTATCTGGGAATCAAAACAGGTAAAAACACGGCCGGCTTATTTGACTTAAATTATCCCCCATTAGGACAACAATTAAAGGCAGACTTTAAAAGGTGGACACTGCTCCCCCTAACTTTGCACGCCAAAAATCAAGCATTAAAAATGAATGCCTTACCCAGGTTACTTTACTTATTTCAGTGCGTTCCCTGTGTTGTGTCACAGAAAGACCTTGAATCCTGGCAAAAAATGTTTATAAGTTTTTTGTGGGGAGCAATGCGACCAAGGGTAAAAAAAATAACCAAAACTCTTATTTCTTCCCAAGAATAAATGGGGCATGGCTTTCTTCCATTTGCAGGGGTATTGGACAGCATCTCAGATGAGGATTTCATTATTGTGGGGCAACCAGGCATATACCTCCCATTGGAAAAAGTTGGATTTAACAGAAACCAGAGAGGTTCCCCTACAGGCGGCGTTGTTTGGAGATAGGAAGTTAGAGGGAGCTACGATTTACTCAGGGACAGCAGCAGTTCTAGAGGGCTGGATGAGGGGCATTGTTAGAGGTAATACTAAACAGCAAATATGGAAATACCAATGGTGGGCTTTTGATCCCAATTTTGCCCCGGCAAAAATAGATAACTGGTTTCTAAGACAAGCAAAAAAAAGGATTATACGCCCCGTATCAACTCTTCCATGGCTCCTCTTTGATGTCTTTTGAGATGATACAATTAAAATTTTGTATAGGCCCACAAGATCAAATAAGATATTATCAGTTAAGAGACTATATAAATGATCAGTTGGGGAAGGGAACTAGGGTGAGTGATCAGGAGGGAGGGGAAATACCATTCCAACAGATTTGGAATGCAACAAATGCTAAACATATGATCACTATGTTGTATAGTAATTATTTAAATGACCTCAGAACCTCCTCACAATATATTAGGGAACGATAGGAGAGAGACATGGACATTTCTCTTACAGACCAACAGTGGTCCCAGGTTTGGAGGGGCACTTGGAGTACCACGTCCTCTCCAACTTGGAAGGAGTTTGGGTGGAGGGTAAGGACCCACTTCTTTCTGGTCCCAGCACAACTTGGTCGTTCCAGCCCAGGGGTGGGCACAGAGTGTTGGTGGCAGTACGCAGAGGGATATGCATCCCAAGCACATGTCTTCTGGACCTGTCCGGAAATTACTTCTTTCTGGGAAGGAGTCCGGTGAAATATTTCAAAATTGTTCAAGGTTCATACACTTCTGGGACCTGAACATATGGTGCTGGGTACTATCCCACAAGAGATAAAGGGGAGAGAGGCAAAGTACTTGTGGTTAATACTCGTAATTGCAGTTTTGAAATCTATTACTAAGAGGTGGCGAGTGAGAGACAGTCCAGACTTGAGGGAGTGGGCCAAAATAATAGACACTATAATGGGTATGGAGAAAATCACCCTTTCTCTCAAGCGGCTAAATCAGGAATACCAGAATAGATGGACAAGATGGCTTCTATACGAGGGAAAAGAAGAATGGCAGACCTAGCAGAGATAAGAGACCGAAAATTATAAAGTCAAAAAGAGAGAAAGGATGTATTGGAACCAGCCCAGTGTGAACAAAGGGATAACAATGGATAGGGACGGGGAAAGTCTGATCTTATTTAGGTGGGTTTTCTCATGATGAATCTAGCTGATCTATAAGATTGATAGGATGAATTTAAGTTACGTTTAGTAATAACCTGGTAATCTGTTATTGTTTATGGTTATTATAAAAAAGAAGAATGAGCTCAAATCACTCAATATTTTAATACTGAAAGAGATATGAAGGGATATTATTTTCTTTCTGATTTTTTGCCTGTCATCCTATCTAAATATGTGATAACTGTGTAAAACATATATGTTTTGGGATGTATACAGAAAGTTTGATATATATCTCGGTAACAAATCTCAAATAAAGCAAGTATAAAAAAAACATAGATCCATTACTGCATTACCTGAATACCATTCCAAACATCCAACATCTACAGTGCCCTGAGGGGGATATCCCCTTCCTTGCCACTGCTTATGTGGATGATATATGCTTATTCCTCCCAGATGACACCATGGCAGAACTAGCTGTACAGATTTGTGCTGCCTTTGGGGCCTTTTCAGGATTCTCCCTGAATTCATCCAAATGTCAGGGTAAAAGGTTTGGGTCTACAGGTAATGCCCAGGATACAGTGGCGGGCATTCAGATTGTGTCGACCCCTATAAAAAGACTGGGGGTATTATTTCAGGAAGACCAAATGGATCTAATCAATTGGTCACCCAAATTAGAATAAGGAAGGTCTTTAGTTACTAGCTGGAATCAGCATAAAATGAACAAAAAAGAAAAGAATGTATCTTGTTAAGACCTTCTTAATACCTATTTTCTTACATATTAGTTATGTTTTTCCACCTCCTTAGTCACTGGAAAGTACCCTATACAGCATTTTTTTTCAAGCTGTGTGGGACAGTCATTTAAATTCCATTAAGCGAAATATTTTATATCTTTCAATACCTGAGGGAGGTCTTAATATGACTAATCCATTGGTTTTCTTTTCTATTTTTATTTTTGCAAACTTGAAACCTTTACTTTTTCATACAGGAAAGTGCTGGAGTTCTCTTTCCTTTGCTACGTGCTGCCCGTGGTTTGACAGGTGGGATAGAGGCCAGCTACGGGGTGTGGGGAGCCATGGGACAAGCAGCTCCATATGTGTGGTACCCTTTCCTTAAACTGAAGGCCTGGAATGTAACTAGTCAAATGACTCTTACAGGACATAGGAAACTTTTATATATAACCAGATTATTTCTTCTCATTTCACGGACCTCTGTCCTTTCCCTAAATGTCCACCAGCCTTTCTGTCATCTCTACAATCTTTTTTGAACAATAAACACATCCCTCCTCATGTGTGGGATGTCCACTGGCTCTGCTGTCGTGAGAAGATAAATGTGGGCAGGACAGTAGTGTGGTGGGTAGGTAACTGGCTGGGTGGCAGGACACAGAGGGTGGTGGTAAATGGCTGTCACTCCACAGAGGGAAGAGTAACCAGTGGGGTACCACAGGGATCAGTGCTGGGACCGGTCCTATTCAACATCTTCATCAGTGACATTGCACAGGATCTAGAAGGCAGAATTTCACTGTTCGCTGATGACACAAAGCTCTGTAACAGAGTAGACACACCAGAGGGTGTAGACAGAATGAGAAGGGACCTGCAGAAACTTGAAGAATGGTCAAGGGTTTGGCAGGTGAAATTCAATGCAAAGAAGTGCAAGATAATGCATATGGGCACAAAACCCTGGCACAATATATCAGTTGGGGGTGAGGATATAGCATGCACCAAGCAGGAAAAGGGATCTTGGGGTTATCTCTGATGACCTCAAGGTAGGAAAACAGTGTGACAAGGCAGCAGGTAAAGCAAATAGGATGCTGGGATGTATAGGCAGGGGCATCACCAGCAGGAAAAGGGAGGTCATAATTCCGCTATACAAGACACTAGTGAGGCCCCACCTGGAGTACAGTGTACAGTTCTCGAGACCATACCTACGTAAGGACATAGACAGGGTAGAGAAGGTTCAGAGGAGGGCAACAAAGATGGTGCATGGGTTGCATCACAAGTCCTATGAAGACAGGTTGAAGGAACTGAACATGTACTCCCTGGAGGAGAGGAGGGAGAGAGGGGATATGATAGAGACATACAAGTATCTTACAGGGAGGAACAGGGTGCAGGAAAACACTATTTTTAAGCGAAAAAGATGTTTCAGGACTTGAGGCATGGGATGAAGAGGAGGACGATTCAGAGGAAACATGAGAAGAATTTCTTCACAGAGCAGGTGGTGGACAAGTGGAACACCCTGCCAGAGGAAGTGGTGGGGGCTGAAACAATCACGGGATTTAAGAATGCATGGGATAGACATAAAGGAATTCTAGAGGGCAGGGGTAAGGGGAAACAGACTTCTAGGAAAACAAACTGAACTTACAAGCTCAAATGGGCAGACTAGGTGGGCCATAGGCCCTTATCTGCCGACACTGTCTATGTATCTATGTATGTTAAGGACAACCAAAAACATAAACAACTGGAAGAGAAATTCTGTAGTAGACCACAATGTACTCAAGCTGTTGAATCTGCGGAGCATTTATTTTTTTACGTGTTCCTATATTGCAAATTTCTGGATTTATGTAGCTTCTGAATGGCAGATGCCATGTTTTGCTAATATGAATTACGAGACTTTAATTTATGATTCATTTGCCCCAGCCTGGAGGTGAGGGATGCAAGCACTCTTCAGGTGATTCTTGCAGTTATATGTTGGCATGTATGGAATTCCAGAAGTATATTTACGTTACAAGCAGAAGCAGTATGATTATATAGAACTGTTGACCAAAATCATTTCAGACTTAAAAAGGATTTATGTGACTGAACTTAATGATCAGCAGTTTTAAGGGTGTGCTGGAGGAATCTCCTCTGGATTACGAACTCAGATGTCCCCATTACCTAAAAAATGTTTGAATATCAAGTTTCTTTTGTTATACTGATGGAAGTGTATGATAGTTTTCTGTTTTTTTCTGACAGGTTTTCTCACATTTTTTAGTTTAGTTTTTTTTTCTCTTTAACTTTGTAAATCAGGAAAACTAGTACAGCTATTGTTTTTGTTGCTTTTCATTTTCAGGGGGCAGTATTTTGGAACTTTACAGTGTTGTTTGGGGAGATATTGTATGATTTCACTGGTTTTTTTTTGCTTATGCACTACTTATGTATTGTTGGTGACATATTTATCTGTATGATTTTTTTTCCCTAATAAACTCCCCTACTCTTTTTGAGACGTGCCATAGGATCATTAATGTCCACCTGAACGACCACCAGAACAGGCAGACAGGACCTTAGTTTAATGCCTCATCCAAAGGGTAGCACACCCCAACAGTGCAGCATCCCTCTAGTACTGCACTCAGGTGCCAGCGTTTTTATGGTATGAGCCAAGTAGCAGTGTGGGACTAGAACCCACGACCTTCTGACCCAGAGACAGATGTGCTATCAAGTGAACCAGACCAACACCCTACGTGTCTCTTACCTTAGCCTCTCTGTAACTTATGATTCAGTCCTCAAAAGGTTCCCAGCCCATCTGCACATGTAGAGGACCAGGAAAAGTCATGGTCCTCCTTTGTGCAGTATGAACAGTATCAGGGCACCCCGAAACAACCATTAATATGGATGTGTGCCACCTCTGTACCCAATCCCAACCCACTTGCCTGGCTACATGGGTGGTTGGGACAGGGGTAGGTAATGGGGTGTGGGTTCACATGCCCCCATCCACAAAGGTAATTCTGTGATGTGGATGACCGGCAGAAGTGGAGTATGCTACACATCCCGAGGGACTGTAGTAGCTCTTTTGCGCACCCCTTCTCCCAGCCACCGGACCACCCATGGAGCCCATTCAGTGGGCATACCACCTGCAACCAGACCTTTGAGCTGCTAGGGAGGGCTAGGGGGCTGTACTGGCACCAACCAGTCAAAATGTTTAGATTTTAGTTTTGGAGGACTGTTGTATTCTGTCAGTCCTTGCACCCTGCACAAGAAGGGATCTAGTTTTGGAGGACTGCCGTATTCTGTTAGTCCTTGCACCCTGCACAGGCAGCGATCTACCGGTAGGTGAGTATGGGCATCTGACTGGATGGCCATGGTCCAGACCATCTCCACCTACCCCTGCTCCAATGCACAGCTGTGCACCAGCAGACTACAGGGGTTGTGAATACTGGCAGGTGTGCCAGGTCATCCAGCTGTGGGGCAGTGCATCACAGATCAGTGCAAGTCATGTGCATCTGGGGATGCACTTAAGGTTTGGGTTCTAAATAACAAGAATACACACACACTGCCTTGCATTCACACGTACTGCTCTCTAGTTCCTGCTACTAATAAAATGAAGGGGGGCACACAAAATCCTTCTCTCCAAACCATTTGGCTTGGTGTTCCCTGCCAACAGCTTGACTGGCACCAGACACAAGGCACAATCCAGGGGCAACACAGAAAGGCACCAGAGTGGTGCTGAGCAATTTAAAAAAGAACATTTGGTGCTAGTGCCCCACAGCAACACAGGTCCGCTGCCATCTTTGTGCACCTTGACCCCATCTCTACAGTAACAGGGGTTAGGGGTTGAACTTACAGCCAGTCAGGCTGCAGAGCCTGAAAGGGGAGCCTCAAAGAGCTCTGAGGACACCAGAGGACTAAGGAATGTCTGGCGTGTAATTGTGGCAATAGTGTATCATATGATGGACCTCCGGACTCACCCCATGAGTGACTGACAGCTGCATGGACCAATGATGAGCTAAGATTCCTCAGAGAACAGCATGGGATGTTCCAGCATGAGTTTCATCTGCATCTGGCTCTTGCCAGATCAGCCTCTCAGGCAGAAGTGCTGCCTGGAGCAACAGTGTCTGAAGCACGCTGGGTTTCTACAGCCAGGAGCAGGAGGCCAACTACAGGCTTTTGCAGCCAAAAGGGAGAAGGCTGATGCAGATCTCTTGAGATCCTGAATAGAAGGTGCCTGTGTTGTGAGAAAGAGACAGCTTGCTGCAGTTCTGCAGAGACAGAATGCACACCTGCCTAAGACTGACTGAGTAAAGTAGAACTCTCATGCTACAGAAGACTGTCTGCTGAATGCAGAGATCTGGAGAGGCCTGACTGGGACCAGAGGCCTGCACTACCGAAGGAGAGCGAAACCAGCCAGAGATGGACTTGCTGCAAACTGCACCATCACCCCCTGTGCATTGAAGTTTGAAGTTTATTGCTCTAGGAATTAATACCTTTGAGCCAAGGCTCTTTTACAAAGGTTCCACGTCCTTAAGTACAAAAACATAGTAGACAGTGTTACAAACAATCAGTAAGCCGTTTAACAAGGCCACAACTTAAACAGTAACATTTATGTACAGAAAAGAAAAAGGAACTCAGAGGCAGTGTCAAGGGCAAGGAATAAGGATTGGAGAGCTTGAGAGGGAAAAGAGGGAGAAATAAGAAGTTTAGGAGCAGACAGAACCAGGTTGAAGGAGATCCCCTGAGCTGGGAGGACCTTCAGTAAACACAGGGCTTGCCCTGCAAGCACCACTGTTGTGCATCAGAGTTTGGGAACTCCAGTGAATGGACTTGGCCATCTGGCAGGATTTACAAATACCTCAGTTGAGGTTTGAAAGCTTTCAGGCCTAGGGTTTAATTTGCAAGCATTGCTTTAATTTGCCTAAATGCTGCACCACCAGTCAACCAGGTGCAACATCATCGCTCCTATGCAGTTTCCACAGCTGGGCATCCAGTGAAGCACCAGGAGCTCTCTAGTAGTAACAAGGAGTTATACACTGGTACCAGTGTGGAAAAGGGAAGTGCCCCCAGTACCAGTGTGCAAACTAGCAAATTACTGTGCATGCATCTTGTGGGGATGGGCTACCTTATTTGGGGCTGAGCCTAAGTGGGCACTTATCCACAGCCCAAAGAGGGGCAATAAATGGCTGAATGTGTGTAGCCCAGGTGCCACATGCCAATGGGCTACTACCCCTGCCTGTTGACCTTCACACAGGTTATGGGGCCTGGGTCCTGCTACGGTGGTGTTCGGGGGTTCTATCCCAAAGAAAGAATAAAATAGTACGGTGCCTCCACCCAGAGTGAACTGCAGTGGGCCAGGTGTGCGACTGATACAACCCCCTGGAATGCTGTACCTACCCACCTCCCCTTCCAACCACACCGCACCCTGGATGCCAAACAGTTTCCCAATACCATATACCACATATACTTTCTAGTTAGTTTCCACAAAGCACTTTTCACATAGCAATTTCAAACAACAAAACACAGCTTTATTATGGGGAAGGGCTAGGGTAGGGGTACCTGGAGAGGGAATAACTGTGGAAATAAAAATGGTTAGAAACTATTTATAACAACAGGGCCCATAGGCCACACCACCCCAGATGCCCACCCCCACTGGAACCAGTGACTTCCCTCTGTCCTTTCTGGGTACCCAGTAGTTCGCATGCCTGCTCGGTGCCACGGGTTGGCCGATGTTGTGGCCCTAGAAACAAATGCAACTGAATGATAACAATTCAGCAGTTACTTCCCTTGATTGCCAGGGCAAGCCCTGGGTACTCACAGTTCTGGAGATCTAGAATGTTCCTGGTGCATAGACCAGTTCAGTCTCTGGGGATTTCAGTTCAGGAAAGGCAGAACAAATGGGCAGCAGTAAGTATTCTGAAGACTTGAGCTTGACTGAAGGTCTGGCTGCTTGTCCCCTTGATTGAAGATCTTGCAGCTTGTCCCCTTCAGCCTATTCAGGCCTGTTGCAGAGCTCCCACACAAGGCCTGCCAAACCACAGAGGACCCAGACCTAGGAGTGGCTCCACAGCCTGGCTCCCTCACAGGTCATGGGTGCCCTAGCTCTCCCAGCATGCGCCGGTGACCCCCTATAGCCAGCAGACCCCACTTGGTAGGGGTCAGCAAGTTCCCTACCTGGCTCTGAATTAAGCTGGGAGCAAGCCAGCCCGCTGGCACAGGGGCAGGGTGCCTACCTGTGACACCGGCGACCCAGGTTCAGGAATGGTCCCGGGTCATCAGAGAGCCAGCCGGGGAGAAGGATTGAATGTCCAATGACTGCTCTCCTTCTCCAGGGGTAAGGGGGTTAGTGCATTCAACACAATATGGACACCTAACAGAGGCTGAGTGTACTGATTACACTGACACCAAGTAGCTCAGGGGGGTGAGACGGACGCTGGATGTCATTGCACGTCTCCACCCTCGCACACTGGAGAAAAATGCTGTCCACCTGAACGATGAAGCCCGCCTCAGCTTCAATTAGCTTCCAGGCCGGCCCTCTGACCTATCTCGTCGTCTGTGGCACTGTAGGGGTTGGTGCCACAACCCCACCCTGGGGGTAAGCCAGGGAGTATCAGAGGTTCGTGGCCAATCTGGGAGTGGAAGCAGGGGTCCGTGACTGGGAAGAGGTTCCGGGCAGCTGGCAGTGGAGAAAAAAAAAGTATAATAAAATGAATTAAGCTGGGAATCTCTTGGTTTCTCTTTCCTCTCAACAAAAAAACAGCTCCGCTGTGCAGCTAGAACAGTTCCTCCAGCTTTCCTGCTTATTCACGTTCCAGTGCCTTTGGGCAACAAATTCCAAATGCCAATTCCACAACAGTAGTCTCTTTCCTCAGCTGGATTTCAAAAGCAGTCACAGGTGCCTGAAGCTTAGGGCACCTGCTTGTCTTTTCCCTCTTACAGTCTCAGAGATTCAAAACGGCATCCACCTTTTCTCGGGCTTTCACACGGTTTCTAGAAAGTCTCTTTCCCACCACAAGGTTTTTTCTCGCAGTCCCAAAAATGATGCAGGATGGCTGCAACAGAAGTCTCCTCTGAAACAGCAAACCCCAAACAGATGTCTGAAATGATTAGCTCAGATGCACAGCTCCTCTGGACAACAAGAATTCTTCTCCTTTATTCCTCTGACAAACTCCATTTTAAGCCCTGTGAAAGGCCTTAGATGAACTCTCACACAGCACTGGGCCCTCCTGACTCGATCAGAGCCCAGAACAGACTGACTCAATGGCCCAGTGTCTCTGGGATTCCACCCCCCCCCCCGAGAGTCCTGCCCTCTGATTGGCTGGTTTCAGTCATCAATCACATTTATAAGTCCTCTTTGATTATTGATTGGGGAGGTCTCGTGACGCCTGAAGTTAGTTCACACCCTCTTCCATAAGCCCTTTCGGACAGTTTTTGGGTGCCTGATTACTTGATTGGCTGTCCGTAAGGGGTCAAGGGGTCAAAACATGGCTGCTCCCACACAGCTCTATAGCAGTCCCAACTTTCAAGTGTCCTTGCAGTCAAAGAATATAGCTTTTACAATAAACTGCCCTATGGTCTTGCAGCAACCCCTGCCGATTTATTCTTATCCAGCCCTCCTTCTGCCCATCGCTAGCTCTGTCCTCATCAGTCCCCTGGAGCAGTGACTGGGCTCATAAATATTCATGAGGGACTTATTAATATTTAAATTCCCCCAATTCTTCAGCGCTTGCATGCACAGTTTAAAAACTACTTGGCTGTTCCTCACTCACTAGTGCCTCAGCCCTTCAGTGGGCCTTCTAATGGGGGCAAATCCAAAGGAATGATTTACACCAGGGCCCAGATATTCAAAAGAGCTAAGCCATGCGCAATAGGGTTGCACCTGCGCAAGTCCGAAATGTGCCATTCCACGATATTCAGCAGGAGGCCGTTGCACCCCCCCAATCATGCTGAGCAACAGCGCAATGCCAATGAAGGCATGCGCAACCGAAGGGGGAGGAACCATGCATAAACTGCACAGCCCGATATTCAGCCGGGCCGTGCAGAGTTATGCAGGTGCAACCCCCTACTTGCGTCTGCACAAAGTTGAGATGAAAACAAAAGGAACAAGTCGAGGGCCACCCACAGGTGAGCTGCCGCATTACAGGGTGCAACACAGCAGCTGCCACCTGTGGGTGGCCCTCCACTTGTTCCTGGTTCCCCTCAGCAAGCCCGTCGCGGGCATAATAGTAACCCCGTAGCCGGCTAAGAAAAGAAGAGCAACAGAAATAGTCCCCGCGCTTAGCTCGATCGCGGGCATAATATAATGTGTCCCCACCCCGACTAGCCCGATCGGCGGGCATACATCCTCCCCACCACCGACTAGCCCGATGGTGGGCCATACATCAACCCCCACCCCCAACCTAGCCCGATCGCGGGCAACGTCAACCCCAAAGACCAGCCATAACGCCTTTGGTCCAGTGGACCACGAAGCCCGATTAGCGGGCATAAGGTCAAACCCACCCTCAAGCCCAATATCCCTGGTGATCTAGTGGCCCCCACCACCCACAGAGCCCCACCACCCTGCTCCCCCATCAGCCAGCCGCTGCTGCCACATGCTGCGGAGCACATCATTTTCCCCAGCACCGCGGCAGGTGTACAACAAACATGCAGGGCGTTCCACAGGGTATGCGTATGCCTGGCATGCTAGGGCCATAGACTGCACCCATGTGGCCATTCGCACGCTACCTGGCCCCGATGGGGCCGCATACAGGAATAGAAGGGCTTCCCAGTGTCAACTGCCAGGTGGTGTGTGATGCCACTGAGTGTATAATCAATGTCGTCTTTCACACACCTGGCGGGAGCACATGATGCCTTTATATGGCATCAGTCCGCACTGTGCCATTGATTCGAAGTGGGGACATCCCCCACAGGCCATCGTAGTGGGTGAGTACGCATGTAGGAAATGCAAACTCGGGCAAGGGTAGGAATGCCACAGGTGCCATGGTAGTGGCACACAGGGATATGGGCATATGGACCTTGAACATGAGACTGATCTGCACTATCTCCACACAGGTGACATGCGGATACCCACTCCATCCCTGGCCGCTCACACCGTACAGGTGCCCCATGACCCCATCGCAGCAACGCTATAATGAGGGACATGCTGCCACACGCAACATCATTGAGAGGGTGTTTGGGATGCTCAAGGCACGCTTCCGATGCCTAGACACCTCCGGCAGTGCCCTACAGTATAGCCCCTCAAAGGCTTGTGGGATATTCCTGGCCTGTTGTATCCTGTACAACATGGCCAATGACTGTGGGATAGCCATACAGGTTGAAGAGGGGACAGCGATGGGGATGCCAGTGGGCGCCGTGTTGGATGGTGATGAGCAGCCCCCCACTTGAACGCAAGGGACCCCGACTGATCCGGCAGGCCCAGCTGCACTGGGACACCATCACTGAGAGTAGTGCATGCAACACAGGTAAGTCAAGGGCCATGTGCAAACAACACTGTCTAGGCGCAACCCACAGGCACACAGAGTAACACACCAGGGGTGGATGACGGCAAGGGGTGGAAGGACCAGGCACACAAACACACCATCAGGAGGGGCGAACAGTCATATGGACACACACACACACACACAAACACACCAGGCACAAAGCGTACATGGGCAGGTGCACAGCACAGCAGGAACAGACATGGCAAACACACAGATCCACAGACCACACCACCACCTGTACTGTCCAACCATGTGTGTCAGATGCTGGGCACCCTTGCACCTTGGTGTTACAGTACAATGTGCAGGCATCATCATGCACACGCACCTGTGGACAGCAGTCGGGATGGTGCAGGTGGTCCGTATAGTCGGTCGTGATGGGCAGGGCACCCACCAGTGCACTGCCCACCATGACGCACAGCAGCACAGGGCAGCAACAGACAGGGCCCTCAAGACTGGGAGACAGGCCGTCATGTTGCACCATTCTACGGCCACCGCGATGCGCGTGCTGGCGCCCCGCCGTGGACCCAACAGCACTGGCAGGCTGGAGCAGGGCCACATGGGTGGCACCGATGGACTCACCGGGGTCCCACTGCGCCGATCCACGACCTTGTCCGCAGGGGTCTGTAGGATGCCAAACATACCTCCACCAGGGGTGCTTGATGCCCACAGCAGAACCCGGGCGCCTACAGGCCTGGGGTCGCATGACGCCGGAACGGGAGTGGAGAGCGCATCGTGTGGGGTGCGCGGTACAGGAGCACCCGCGCAGGTGCCCATGCAGCACACGACAGCCGACTAATGCCTGGGTCTGCCTGTCAATGGCGGCGGTCACATCCATCCGCATATGGACCATCTCGCACGGTCCAAAGCACACTCCTGCTGTGCCGCTCCACAGCCGCACACAGTGCCTCCACAGATGTTGCAACCCGCCTTTGCTGCTGTACTGATTCCCACAGCAGGCGGGTGTGCTCGTCCAATGGGTACTCTGCCACAACGGCATCCTGTCTCCCAGGGTGTGGAAGGTCCTGATGCACAACACCCCTTGAGGGTGGGCGCTGTTCACCTGGACCAGGAATGGGCTTATCAAAGGGCGGCGGGCATGTGCCACCGCTGGACACTGTACCCCCAGACCTGGTGGGTGACTGCTGCTGCTGCCGCCCCTCCAACCGCTGTGCCCCAGGGACCACTCGTTCCACCGCTGTGGCCGCAACAGTGCCAGACACCTGCACAGCCACCGGTGCTGCCCCACCGGTTCTGACAGGCACAGCCTGGGACTGTGCCGACATGCTGGCACACAAGTTGGAACCAGCAAGGCCCAGGGGCACGGTTGGCCTGCTGTGTGTCCGTCCATGGGACACACATGTCACTGCCCATTGCAGTCCTTAGATCATCAATGGTGCAGGTATCGCGTTACAGCCACGGTCACAGCGAGCTGGGCATGCTTGCATGCCAGACTGCTTGAGACACAGGCTGTGCACCCCACACCCAATCACCGACACCAGAGTTGGCAGCCCAGCGTGCATGCGGTGCAGTATGCTGGCTGGTGTCAGAGGTGGATGGACCCTCCTCATGTCCAGCAGGTCATCCTTACTGCCTGGACCCACCACCACCATCCCTGAAGATGAACAGGATCTGTAACAGAAAGAGAGGACATGTGAGTGCATGTGAACAACCCCCCCAACACCACACCTGCTCATACCTGCAGTGATGGGCTTCCACCTGTCTGGAATCCACCTCCTGGTACGCCATCAATAGCACTGCACTGCATTGATGGCCAGTCGGTCTCAGCGGGTCAGCTCCACCACCGCTGGCTGGCCCCGGCAGTGCCAGCACGTGTCCGCCCTGAGGCTGCCACCTTCTCCTTCACCCTCCTGCAGTCTGTCCCAATCTTCTTTTGCATTCCTGCATGGAGCGCTGGTGGCTTGCAGGTTCACTGCCCGGCTACCCTCCCATGCAGCCGCGACGGGCCTGAGGGGCTCCCACCATCCACTCAGTAGTGCCTCCTCCCTCCCTTTCTTCAGATAGGCCTGGCTGAGGGCCTCAGTCTCGCCGCGTGAAGTTGGGCCTCCTTCCTCCTCCTTCACCACCATCCTCACCCCACCTTGGCTCTGCTCAGTCATGGCAATCTGTATGGGTGGAAGTGGACACCTGTCACTGTGCAGTCTACAGCGCTATCCCATGCCCATTGTCCAGAACATCCCACAGCATGCAACTCACCTCTCACCTGCAGTAACCGATCTGGCCAGCGAGCCCACTGTCGGACTTTTATAGCACAATGCATGCAAATTAGAGTGGAGTAACTGTAATGAGATGCAAATCGCGCACTGCACCTTTGAATGGCTGATCGGATGATTTGCATGTGCCGGTTGAATATCGCGCCATTGCGCTTTTCATAACACGTTGGAGCCGGCTGAGCAGAATAGCGCAGATCTGTGACTGTGCGGTACACTGCATTGGCGATGCCCAGGTGAAGCTACGCAGGCGCCTGCCGGGCTGATGACGGGTTGCGCGCTGACATCGGCAATTCAGGCCAGTGCCACCATTGTGCCAGTGGCGCTACAGGACTGGCACTATATGGCCGGGAGATTACTGGCGCATAGTCCACTGTGGCACTGTCACAGGTGGTCGATTGCGCAGGATGCGAGACGCCAGATGGCGCCAGAGCGGGCCTTGCATCATAGACCCCTGACCTGGTGTCCGACCTTTGCCTCTGGCGCTGTTCGCTGTTATGTACGTCTTATTGGCGCTTGTCTGGTGACAGCGCTATGGGGATTCCGACGGCGCTGTACGAACAGCGCGATTGGAACCTATGGTGGTCTATTGCGCAACATTTCCACGTGGGGTTGCCGCGCTGTGGGGCACCATATTGCCTGCTGTAAAGTTGGAGGAATGGCACACAGGAGGGCACTCCAGTGGAGCCCGGTGGAGGTGGCCAAACTGGTGGCCCTGGTAGAGCCCCACTATGGGGCACTGTATGGGGAGGAGCCCCTCACCATAGCCCGAACCCAGGTCTGGCTGCAAGTGGCCAATGACCTGGTGGGGGTCACTGGACAGCGCCGGTCTGCTGAGCAGTGCCGGCACAGGTACAGTGACCTCCGCAGGAGGGAGCCGGACCTGCATGAACGGCTATGGTCATGTGCCAGGAAGGGCATTGTGCCTAGGCCAGGTGGGTGTACCATCTATGCACCTGTATTCTCTGTAGGGGTGTGAGTGTGTTTTGGTGGCTGTGCATGGGTGATGGCTCTGACATGGTTGGCTGTGTCAGTCGTGTGCAGGTGTAGATGCATGGGTCTGGCTGTGTCGGCACTCTCACTGGGGCAGGGGGCAGTCTGCTTTGGAGTCACACTGATGTTTTTCTCAACATTTGTCTCTCCACAGGCGGGCAAAGAGGATACAGGCACGGGATGAGGAGGGCCGTGGCAGCCCCGTGGTGGTCGGTGGTGCTGCGGGGTGGGCAGCAGCAGCAGCACAGCTGCTTGCAGAGTGTGAGTATCATTACATCATGGATGCTATTGCATGCTGGAGGGGTGGATATGACCATCAGCCATGCACAAACACAACCATGCACGACACAGGAGACATTCATCACTGTCTAGTGTCACTGCACGCCTGTGTGTGCGCTACTGGTGGTCCATGCATGCACTGGGCACATGGTGTGGAACTGGTATCACACCACATTGCCACGCCACTTGACAGCCTTTGTTTGTGCTGTGATGACATGGGCAGTGTGTGTGTGTGCAGGGTGCATATAGTTGGTGCCGCCTGGTTGGGCTGGCCATGTGCATGTTCACTGTGGGGTGGGTGCATACCATCACAGGTGCGGGACATTGGGCTATATGGCTTGCAGGTTGGGTGGTGTTCAGGGTTGTGGTCAGTCACAGCCATTGACTGTGTTCCCATTTTCCTAGGCCTCATTGTGCTCCAGAGAATAGAGCGGGCACTGCAGCAGTCTCACCCGGGTGTCCATGACAACAGGACCATCCTCCATGACATCCAGCACCATGGCCTCACGGAGGAGGTACAGCCAGACACGACGGGCACTGTGGGCGGCAGAGACCAGCCTGCTAGGCCTTAGGCCAGCTTTCCCTTCCCACTTCACCCATCCCTCCCACTCTGCCTTCCCTCTCCAAGTTGTTCATCCTCTTCTCTTGCCCACCCCTACCTTGTACCCCTACCCCTCTGTAAATAGTTTTGTTGTTGTTAATTTTGTAATTTACATTTTCTAATACATATATATTTTGATATGAATACTGTGTTGGTCTCTGATTTGCAGCTGGCTATGGTTGCTCAGTTGCAGTGGTGTGCATGCCATCTGGGGTGGTATGGTCCTGGGTATGTGTGTGTGCGCGTGTGTGTGCATGGGGAGGTGTCTCCAGTGTGGCAGTGACTTTCTGTTGGTCTTGCCATCTGCTGCCACCAACTGCTGGGTGCACAGGGTGGGTCTGGCTTGTATGGTTCTCTGCTACACGGGGTTGACGTGTGCCGGGGGGGGATGCATGGTGTTTCCTGCAGTGCCAGTCACTGCACATGGGTGGTGTCTTGGGGTCATGGTGCAGGGTGTGTGTGCGTACGGGGGCTGATGTGCACTGTGGTTGTCAACCCCCTGTGTGTGGCAGTCTCAGCCTGCCAGTGGTTGTGCTGGGGCGTCATGGCCCTGCTGTGCTTTGTTGGCTTGTCCCCATGGGCCAGTAGATCATCCGTCCCACCTCCAGTGATGCTGTGCTTGAGTGTGCAGGTGTCTTGTTGGTTCTGCAGTGTGTTCCTGTGCCCATGTGTGGCATGGCTGGCGTGGGCCCAGCCTGCCTCCCTGGTTGTGCAGTTCCATTGCTCTGCTGGGGGGCTCTGCTTGCGCTATGGCACCTCTGGACTGCTCAGCTGGGCTGCCTTTGTTGCGCTATGGTGCAACCTTTCTGCTCAGCTTCCCCTTCCTGGTTGCGCTATGGCGCGGTTGTGCGATATTCAGACGTTGGCTGCTTGCGCAATTTGTTCTGCTCCATGTTTGAATATCGCGTCTGTTGCGCATATGCGCAATTGAATTGTGCTTGCTCCTGCTGTTGCGCACATTTTGGGAGCAGTTTGAATATCTGGGCCTTAGTCTTAAAACCATTTTTAAAAATGTTTTGGAGCTAGCATGGTTTACTTACAGGTCTGTCCAGGAGTAAAAGTGTTTTAAGCTGTAATGGTTTAACTAAAGCAGTTTTAGCTGCAGTGTGTCCAGGCAAACACAGTTCTGTGTGTTGGACCTAACACAAAATGGTTACAAGGAGAACAGGTTTAACACTAGCAGTGTGGCCACACTAAACTGTTATCAAAAATGGTTACTGAGTAGTGTGGCTGCACTGAAATGGTTTAGCTAAACTGGTTTTAAAAACAATTTTCAGTAACAGTTCTGTAGTGTGTCCAAGGCCTTAGGTCTATGAATTATAATACCTTGGTGTATGGCCAGTATTATGGCATTCTTTGGCTCAGATTTCATTTGGGGACAACTCAAGTGATTTTGGCTATTATTAAATGGGTGATTTGGCAAACTAGATGTCAGTTTGTGCTGCAACAAAAACAGCTATCCTTGCTGGGTTTACAAAGTAAAACTGAGTGTGAAATCACACTGTTATTTAAAAAAGAAAGACATATCTTTTCTAGCTCCCTGATACAGAATTGGTGGAAAGGTTGAGGTTCTCTCCTCTTTTTACAGGTTTTGATTGACCAGTAGATTCTTGCTGGATGCTTTATGAAATGTCTTTGAGTTTTTCCCATTATATACTGGGATGAGGGGAGACTGTTGGGATAACTGTTTTTTTGCTTCTAGTTATTATAGCATTTCTGAGTGGGTTTTTTTGTTTTTGGAATTTTGGGGCTGTTTCTGGTGTTTAGGAATTTTGCAGGGAATGAGTGTTTTTTTTTTTGTTTTCTGGATCCTAATGATTTGTATTTTGTGATTCTCCTGTTGTATTTTCTCTTGTTTTGTTTATGAAGCTTTCTCCAATAAAAAAAATTCCCCTACTCTTTTCCATAAGTGCCATGGGATCTTAACATCCACCTGAACTACCACCAATCCAGGCAGATGGGACCTTGGTTTAACGTCTCATCCGAAAGACGGCACCTCAGAAGTGCAGCACCCCTCTCATGCTGCACTACAGTGTCAGTACTGGGATAGTAACCCAAGTGCCAGATGTGGAAACTGAACCCACAGCCCTCTGATCTCCCGGCCTCAGAGGCAAGTGTGCTACCTACTGAGCCGCTGACCAACTCCTGGTGTGACAGGAAAACATTTTGGAGTAATATGAAAGATCTCACAGGCAAGGATCCTAAAACACCTCCAACAATGCTCAACATTGATGGAACACCTACGCAAGACCTGGGGATTATCGCCAACACCTTCAATATTACGTTCTCAAGCCTAGGCAGTGTCCTCCCACCTGACTTCTTCAATGCCCCTTCCTCTAGCACCCCCTATAGTATGACATCCCAAGTACACACGGCTCCACAGTTTTTCTTCAAGGAGGTCCCTATGCATATAGCCAGATCCTATATTCACAAGGCCATCTGCAAAGCTTGGCACAGTGGCAACACTCTCGACCTGAAGCTGATGATGCTAGTCCTAGATGATTTCCTTGAACCCCTGACTAAGATCTTCGACCTCTCACTAAGGTTGGGCCAATTCCCATCACTCTGGAAACAGGCGACTATAACACCAGTCCACAAAAGTGGAAACAAGTCGCTGCACACCAACTACAGACCTATCTCCATCCTCCCCCCGCTTATCCAAAGCACTTGAACGTATAGTCTTGGACCTGCTAGTCAAGTACCTGAGCAAGTATGACATCCACTGCCTGGAACAGCACGGCTTCAGAAAAGGGCAAAGCACCACCACCACACTGCTGGAATTTATAGGACTCATAACTGCCATCCTCGACCAAGGTAACTGTGGGGGGCGGGCAGTATTCATCGACCTTACTAAGGCCTTTGATACCGTTAACCACCCACTTCTAGTTAGGCAATTGTCAACCATCGGGCTCTCCAATGACGCATTGCCTCGGGGGAAGGGTCCAGCTTTTTAGAATTGCCAGTATCATGGCCGATGAAAAAACAGTCCTTTCAGGAGTCCCACAGGGGTCCATACTTGGCCCTCTACTCTTCTCTCCTTTCCTGAACAACCTCCCTAGGGTTTTCCACCAGAAAATACTACTCTACGCGGATGATGCAGTCCTATTTACTAGTCATCATGACATCAAACACCTGGAATTGTCAGTTGCAGAGAGATTTTGGGCATGTTGAAGATTGGTTCAAAGCTCACAAGCTCGTCTTAAATTATACCAAAACCAAAGTCATGACTTTCTGCAACGCATGGAGCAAGTACAAATCTCAGTCCCTCACCATTAAGAACCAGTCTGGGACCTCACTTGAACATGTGCCCGAGTTTAAATATCTTGGCATCATACTGGACAGCTCCCTCTCCTATGCACGGCACATCGACAACATAGCAAAAGCAGCCAACATACGAATCGGCCTGCTTCACAGGCACAACCACTGCATGACTGCGGATGCCCTTAGACTGGCTATTTACTGCTCTGTCACCTCCATCATTGACCATGGTCTAACTATCTATGGCTCTGCTTCCCCTACTGCACTCCGCAGGATATCGATGACACTCAACAAAGCCTGCAGGCTCCTAACTGGTGCTGCCCACCGAACTCACACCTGTGACCTGTACACACAGGCCGGTTGGCTTCCACTTCATAGCAGAATTCAGTATCAGACATGCCTGATCTCCAAGAAGGTTGCCTTAGAGCTCAAGCCGCCAGGTGTTCAAAGGCTCCTCACAACATACAGCAGTACCCAGCATACATGTAGTGCTCAACATCAAACCTTCCTAGTCCCTAGATGCAGGACCATAATGGGTCCATGGTCATTCACCCATAGAGCTCCTCAGTGGTACAATGCCCTTAACAATGAAGTACTTTCACCTGCAACACTTGGACCCTTTAAAAGGCAACTCCGTCTATACCTAACATCAACCACACAATGTGACTGCTTCTCCTAGGGGCAGCCTCCTCCCTCACCTCAGTCTAAGGAGACCTGTTACCTCCCTCAGCATTCTCCCCTGTCACCTGCTTCCCTCCTCCCACCCCTACCCTTCCCCACAACCACCCTGCCCTACCCTCCACCTCTCCTCTTGTAGGCATTTTCAGATTTTGGGTCTTCCAACCCCTACCCACCCTGCACTTTTGCTACCCATCCATCACCCTCTGACAATGACCCTTCAGCCTGCCCACCCTCCCTCTCTTTAACCCTACTATCCTATATTCACTATCTGCTCTATGTAATGTACTGTCTGCTATGAAACATCTTTTTCTCATTAGCTGACTCATTATGTCTCTCCATCATGTACTTTAAATTTTTGGCCTTGCCTTCTCTGTGTTAATCCTGTAAGCATGGTCTACCTCTGTATGCATGTTCCCCTCCATTCTTTGACGTGGAACCTTTGTAAATGAGCAGTAATTGCTCAAAGGTATTTGTAATTATAGAGTCTAATAAAATAAAATAAATATCCACAATCCTAGAAAAACAGGTTACTCACCTGTAACAGTAGTTCTAGGAGTGGTATATGTTGTTCATCCGCACAAACTCACCCGACCTCCCCAGCTTCAATGCACAACCTAGCTTTCAGAGGGCAAGATCTGGTGTCATGGGGTTGAGCTGAGGGTTATACCACCCAGGTGGGTGGGTGGGAGGAGCCAGCTTAAAGACCTTCCAGCAAGATTCTTAAAGGGAAAGGACATACCAAACAGTGTGGATGAACAACATATACCTCTCCTAGAACTACTGTTACAGGTGAGTAACCTGTTTTTCTCGGCCCCCACCACCCCCTCCCATGTGTGTATTCACTTATTCGTTTACAAGGTGAGGGGATGCTGGCTGGATTCAAGCCCACAACCCTGTATGTATGTGGCTGTAGACCTTTCTAGTATGCCACAAAGCCAATGCTATTATTATTATTTTTCAGTCGTTAACAGTTATTTACCTTCCGTATCTGAAAGAAGTGCCCCTAACCTGCCATACCAAGGGAGAGGGGGCCCGGCCCCAACTTGGACCTCACAGCCACTTAGCGTGCGGAAGAGGGGGCCCTGAGACAGTTAGCTCTCCTTGTACTCTGGGGTCCAGATAATTGCTACGACTGGGAGTAGCTACAGCTAAAGACCACCTGATTGTATTTAATCTTAAAGGCTTAAATTTATTTAGGGAGGCAGTATAGCGCAGTGGTTTAAGGCTTTGAGCTGCACATTTGGTGACATCCAGCAGACCAGACCTGGGTTTGAGTCCCACAGCTTCCACTTGCATACTGTGTGACCCTGAGCAAGTCACTTAACTTCCCTGTGCTCCCAGGTTGCACCTGTAAAAAAGCTTTCAGCTTAGTGTGTCTCACCTGGTTAAACAACTAAAATAAAAAAAAAATCAACCTGGTAGCTAATACCCTGCTTTGACCAGTCTGGGACTCCCCTAAAGATAACTAGGGTTACTACCTGTCCTGGTTTTGCAAGACAGCCCTGATTTGGGCAGCTGTGTCCTACGACACCTGAACCATAGCACATGTCCTGACATTGCAGCTGAAACAGATTTTAGACTTCCTCTATTGCTCTCATAAGATACCATAACTACCACACCCCCTAACTATAACAAACGCTAGTGACCTAAGCAACTACAACTCCTAGTCTCAATTTGGATTATCTGAAGAAACAAGTCCGTTGTGTAGGTCGAGAGTACATATTACTTCCAATCCTACTTCATTAAGAAATATACCCCTTTGTGCTTCGTCAAAGACGACAACTCTACAGATAACCATCCCCTTGTGCGTCTGCAACCTCTGTTAGTCATTGCTGATACCAGTGAGGAAGCTTGCATCTACTGTATCTTGCGGTGACCCTCTTTTAAACATTCCGTGTAGCCATTGCCTTTCTTGCCCCCCAGTGCCCAGGTCTTCAAACAATCTCCTGCATGTACCCGCTGTTGCTTATGCTGTTGTCTGACCCCACCCTTACTAGTGGCAGTTCCTTAGCATGTGGATCCATGGCCAGCAGCAATAAATGCTGCTGCCCACTTGTGCCTAAGGAACAACCCGCTGTGCGCCTACAGGCTGGAAAACCGAACCTTAAAATCAAAAAGAGGGCATAAATCATATAATACTGCATGGAACTTCTGCCTGACTGTACTTATCCTAGTATAAGCTGATCTTGGACTCCTGCCTGGGGAACTCAGGTTCACCAACTATGGAGAGCTGGGAGACAAACCCCCATTCCTCATGTAAGCCTGGCATCTCCAAGGCAGCTACGCCCTAGTTATGTACCACAGCTCAACCTGCAAAGCACCCCAGCCAGAAGTCCCAATAGATATGCCGTGATGCATCTGTTTTTTTTTATTATATATATATATATATATATATATATATATATATATATGCTAGCACCGTAGCCAATGGCACCAGTTCACCACCCGCCCTGTCAATGTATTTCTAACAAATCTATTTGTAGCAGCTGGAGACAATACATGTACTGAATATAACTGTCTCATCGCACACTACAGGCATTCTAGTAGGATCTGATTGGCATGTAACATCCATATAGCCATCTCACAGTGGCCCATGTTAACAACTGTAAGGTATGTTCATCCAAACCCCCTCCCAGCCTAGAACTGCGTAGCCAGCTTTGAGAGAGGGAGGTCTATCTGTAAACCCATGTGTGCTCACTGGGAATCCACCCAGAACCTGATGCGCCAGAGACTGGCAGGTAACTGCTGACTCCCACTCTGCTGTGGTGTGAGTGGACAGTGCCAAGCCAGACCCCCCCCCACACTATGCATCCATGTCTATCCCTTTCAGAATCCTCTGGGGTCTTCTGCCCTTCTCCAAGCAGTGGTGCTATGCTAGGAAGGCACAGCAGTTCAGTCATAACGTAACCAGCAGTAGCCCTGATACAGGGGCTATCAGCTCTTTATCAAAATTCTCTCTTCAGCCTCCGCTATACGGTTTCCCTGTTGGGTTTGCTGCTCCAACACCTCCTGTAAGCGGGAGTCTAGTTTGCTCTCCAGTTTGGTCAGGCGAGGTTCCAGAGCCGCAATGACTTGGCCAATAAGTTCCCGACTGAGCGTGGCAACCTCAGCAGCTGAGAGCGAGACAAGGCCTGTGTTTTCTCCTGCGCCACCCGCGCTTCCCTTTTTCGGCATTTTCCCTGCACTCCGCTGAGATCTGGCTGGGTTTGGGGCCAAATATTCATCCATTGCCCCTTCCTATATGTGGTTCTACGGCACCTCGCTTGCTTCGGAGTAATTTTGAACTTAATATTACAGTTTTATTCTGCTGCAGACTGGGAGTGACATGAAGATGCACCCTGCGAGTTAGCTGCACATTAGCACCCCCCCCCCCCGAAGTATTCTAATTGAATACTTGTTGGAGGCCTGGGGAAGATTTGGCACTTTTTGAGAGATACGACCGGGGTACTCTGTTGACGCTGAGGATCTGTAACCCAGAATTCCTCCTGGGGCTTGAGGACCACTGCTTTCAGAAATGGGAGACTGGAGGTTTGCTGCCTGAGGGTTCAAGAGTTATGGAGAGGTCATGGAGGAATTAGGGATCCAGTCCTCTCAGAACTATCGCTATCTGCAAGTGAGAGACTGGGTTAGATGGTTGGACCATCTTCAGCCACAAGATTCTCCTCCCTGTGATCTGGAAAGAGGTGTCTTGCAAGCCAGAGTTGACCCTAAGGGGGCCTTGTCTAAACATTATCATAATATTAAAGAGGGGATACAAAAGTAAAAAGAAGGCTCAGCACTCATGGTTTAAACAAATTAGAGACCAAATGCTCAGTTTGTTGGCAAAAGTGCCTGAAAAGAACCAGTAGCCCCTAGCGCCTCAGTCCTTCAGCGGCTTAGGAAAGGAGAGTTTATGCTGTTACATTTGTACAAGCATCAACTCTCCCCTTTTTTTCTGAGCAAAGTTGCATTTAACTTTTGATGTTGTATTAACACCTTTTTTTAGTGAGAGTAGCCAAGGGTGCTGGAAGATGGTAAAAGCTGAGGGGGCTGAGAATCAAAAGGGCACTTATGAGGATACAAAGGACACTTTTTCTATACTAGTTTTTACCATACAGAAATAAAAAGTGGAGGGGCTACCGCCCCTTTCGCCCCCTGGTTCCGGCACCTATGAGAGTAGCACTTTAGCTTAAAGATGTGTGTATCACATTAAATTCACTTGTATAAATGAACACCGGGGGCCAGATATTCAAACAGCGCCATTCTGTGGCGCAAGCCCTTGCGCTGCTCAAAAAAGTTGTGCAGGGGTGTGGCCAGGGCGATATTCAATGGAGTTGCGCTATTGAGCAACTTCTTTGAATATCGCCCCCTGGCCACAGCCACTGTGCATGGCGCAGTTGAACTTGTGCCACCGTAAGTGGTCAGAGTGGAGCATTCAGATGCGGTGGCGCAAGTTCCATTGCGCCATGCGCAAATTTCCGATGTTCAAAAGGTGACATGCAAATGGGCCCATAATTTATGCAAGGCACACGGGGGGCCATTTGCATCTAATTACGGCCCCATTTGTATGCCATTAGCATGCAGGTGCGCCAATCCCCGACAACTTGCGCCTGGCGCCCTGCCAGGCAGCAGCCGTCAGGGACCAACGCCCCCTGCAGCCCAATCGCGGGCAGAACAGTATTCCGGCCCCCAGCAGTCCAATCGGCATACAGTAATTGCCTCCCCACCCCACCATTGGGTGAGGATGCGGACGGGCCGACTGTGTGATGCCTGTGGTGTCCCCTGTTGCCTCTGAAGGTGCCCGGTGAGTAGGCACATGCATGTCACCTTGGTCTCCACTGACAGAGCATGACCCTGGAGGGTTTCTGCATCACATCACTGCACAGCCGGCAGAGCCGCCTCAGTATTGCCCTGTTCAGGCGGTACCGCCCACGATCTCAATTGTGTATTTCCTTCACCCAGTTGATGCGGTACGGTATCGTTTGTTGGGCGTACCGACGGGCCCCTCCATCGCCACGCCCCTGCACCTTGCATTCTCACTTATTACAGCTTCCTGTGAAGCTGCTCGTCCATCTCCTCTTGTGGCTCGGCTGATGTTACCTGTTACCCCGCTGTCCTGACTGGTACTCCACTGCACCGGCACCCCCGCTGGCCTCTGCAGCCTGACCCACTGTTTCCCTGCCTGTCACTGTCTGTCTTTTCTCTCTCTCTCTTCCTTACTGGCATCCCTGTATGCTTGGCGCCGCCTTTGAGCCTTTTAGATTTTGGCTAATTTCCGCTTGGGTGCAACCTCCGGTTGGTCCGGGCGCATTGCGCATTGGCGCGAAGTCTTTGACATCGATTGCGCCTTTATGCGAATCCACCCTTCGTTGTGTTGCCATCATTTGCATTGCGCTGTTGCTCAGCATGTCGTGGCGAACTGCCTCCTGCTGAAAGGCAGAATGTGACTTTTGCACTTGCGAGGCACAACCTTTGAATATCCCACTCTAGTTATCTAGTAGGGTTTAAAGACTTTTTAAAATGTTTTATGGTCTTAGGTCTGCAAACAAAGTTGGATTTAAACCATTTTAAGGCACTTAAACCTTTAAGTTCCCCGTGTGTCCAGGGCCTTAGATGAGGAATTCATGAACAGCCAACAGCTGTAAACCGAAATATATGACTGTTAAAAGACAACATCATTTCAACATCCAATACAAACCTCCTTAATAAGATCTGCCCTTGAACATTTTATGAAAAGATTTACATTGTCTAATGAAGCTTTTCCACAGAATCCTACTTTAGAGGAGTCCAGTTCGCTACTTGGTGAAGGACATCATTAGGACTATAGTGTCCGTAAAACCAGACAGGTTCTTTAAAACAGATTTCTGTAATAGCTTATTTACCCAATTTTCTAGTAGTAAAAAAGTATCAAAGGTCGAGATACAAAGTTTTAATTTTTACAAATTTCCAAAAGGTAGGAGAAAACTCGGATGTTCAATATTCCATTGGTTGGTTTCACTGCCAAAATAGCATCTATCTTAAACAAGGGAACCCAAGGCAGTTGACTAAACAGTAAAATGGGAAAACAATTGTACAAAGAACAGGTAAAAGAAATATCACAGATTGACTGTACCAAACCATCATCAATACAGGCTAATAGTACTATTTCTTTTATGGGTTTCCGACTTCATAATAACTGAAAGTCACACTATAGATCCTAACTTAATTTGGACAGGCAAGGATACAAATAACTAACATTCAGAAAATAGGCAATAGAAAAGTTTAAACATAAAAACTCTGTTTTTGTCAGGAAAGCTTTCCATCTGCATCTCCTGCTTTGGGCTTGGTTGTTTCACTGTAACCTGGGTCAGGAGTCTAAACTAGTGCCCCAAAATTTTAATCAGTAATGCAATAAACCAACACTCCCTATAGCTTGTGGAGTTACTTGTGCTAAGGAATCCCACAGTCATACTCTCGTCTGTTAATCCTGAAACCAGAGACAGCAGAAAAGGAGTCTACAACCCATAACCTATTCCCCTAGATACTTGTTCAGCCACTAGTGTAGTAGTGTCATCTGTAACAAAGGCAATCGAAATACACAATCCCAGAACCCCAAATGGCAATCCCTAAAATATAATGTCTAATAAAGGATCTAAAGAAAAACATATAGCTGATTAGAGGACAGTTTGTTGACTCCCCACTGAATCAGTACAGACCTAGTTGCCATTTAATAATGGATGATCATGCTTTAAATAACTTAAAGCCATTCTATAAATTCAACTGGAATGCCAAATGTTTTAAACCCAACAAGTAGACATGGGAACTCATCAAAGGCCTTAGCTTGATCAAGGAGAGAAATACCCAGAACCACTCGACCCATCAAAAGCTTCCTCAGTAATGGTAATGTTCACTACCTGGTTGGAATAGCATGCCTGACTGGTGAAATCACCTGAGCTACCAGGATAAATGCATGCTGTATTTTCTAGAATTTTCCAGTCAACATTTAATGTCCATGGGCCTCCAATTTCTGTGATCAATCTATCCCTTTTATAGAGAAAAATCAAAATACTGTTTCAAAGCCGAGGAAAAGGGAACCAACTAGATAATATAGCATTATAAACTTACACCAAATAGGGGCTTAAGAGGCCATTGCTTTCCTAGAGTCTCTAAGCTATCCAGATCAGGAGAAGGATCAGAGGTAATCCACTAATAACCCAACTTTTCTGGGAAGAGAGGTCATTGGGATTTATCTGCCCAAAAGATCAGGTATCTGTAATGTACTTAAACCATCCATCCCAACTGTAGTGGGGAAGAGGAAGCTCACAAACTGAACCACTTCCTCAATATCACCACTTGAGGCAATCTGACCTTGATAGACCCTGTTCGGCATATTTAGAACCTTTAAGCACAACAGTCTAAGGAGTAACACCTGTGCTTTTCCCTGAGTGCCAAACTTCGTTCTAAAAATAGGAATGGGCCCTATCATACTGATATCTACACATCTCTCAGATTTAATCATAATAATGTCATCTGAGAGATCTCTCCAGCCTCCACAGCTCGACAGTAACCTATCTCTGATCTGGAGGTAGGTTAGATATTTAGTATTAGCTGCTCGGCCAATGAGCTGTTATGTAAAGTTTTCAAATCTCAAGCTTTTAGTCCTGCCACCGTGAAAAGAGAATTGTCATATAAATCAAAACAGAAAACCTGGCTTCCAACTCATTATATGAATGAGAGCCCAGGTATCTGGGTCTGATAAAGAGCCAAATTCAACCTCCAGACCGGATTCGGGCCAAGTTTATTTACAGGGGTTCCAACAAAAACAGTAATCAGTCAGGAGGTCTCCAACTGAGAAACTGAAAAGAGTGAATAGGGACCCAATGGGAGGTAAACCAGAAGTCAATTCTACTAGACAAGTGACCCCTAGAGTAAGTATGTTCAGCAAGCTAGAAAACAGCAGCACAACTTTGCGCTAATCTGTGTGTATACATTTTGTGGAAAAAATTAGAATCTGGAATATAATTTTGTGTTCACCACTTGTTTTGCCAGATAAAGACAATATACAATTGAAATCACCTAAAAAGACAGATCTGTGGTATACAAAAAGGTAGAACTTTCTGCAAACAATGTAACCCGTTGAAATTTCATCTGAAATTATAGACATTTATAATACGACATCTATGTACCCCAGTCGAGCATCAAGAATGCACTCCCGTCCAGGAACCAAATCAATAATACGGGAAACATGGAGGTCAGGGTTCAGGATTAAAAACCCCAGCCCCGAGCATGATTCCTCCCCCAAGGACCAAAAAGAAGTACCCCTAAACCAGTCATCTGACACCGTAGGTCTCCTAGTGGTATGTAAACCGCGTCTTGAAGCTAAAACAAATATCGTCGAGGACCGAAATGATAGAGAAAGTGCTGAGTCTCTTTTTGCTGTTTATACTATTGACGCTTAGAGATCCCAAGGAAAGGTGCCACTCCATGTTCAGGTGGTAGAAACATCCGCCAGAGATTTAGCATTTTTAGTCCCCAATCTTTTGGACTTCTTTTTCTTCTTACCCCTCCTTTGGTATCTACAGAGGGAAATTCAGAATCAGTCACATATTCCGTCTGTGAGGAAATTAGTGAAGAGGAATCTGAATCGTCATCTTCATCATCCCACTGTTTCCTTTTAGCAAGAGGAAGGAATCTATTGGACATGGGGAGACCAGCCTCACCTCCATCCCATAGCATCTTTGCTCTGTTTTTGGGATACACCGTGGTCATCCGCCTATTTTTGAAATTCTAATCTGTGGGATGGGAGGCTGCATGGTAGGATCTTGCGCTTAGAAGGCCCAGTATCAACAGAGCTTAGGTGAGACCTCAGATTTCAAGGAGTAATGGGTATATTGATCTGCAATCACCTCTGGGGCTGTGGTACCTGGGGAAATTACCTGCTGCAATGTTAGCTTGACTGGTATAGTGGAAGGAGAGGGCACATGCTTTGTAGGGGAAGGATCAACAGCAGTAAATGTTACAGAGAGTGAGGAAGGCTGGGAGAGGGACACATCTATAGGGTAATCATCTCCTGCAAACCCTTGTGGTTCCCCTTCTGTATTTTCAGTACAGTCACCCCCCTCCCAAGTTATGTGAAGCTCAGGGACAGTCCTGAAAAGTGGTAGTGTTTCAACAAAGATTACATATAACAGGAGTTTGGCAGGTGAATGCCACATGGACGATCCCTCCACAAAGGGAACATTTCATCTTATCGCATGCATTGCTCAGATGAGTATGAGCCCCATACCTGAAACAGGATCAAGGCTGTCCAGCATAAAAGATAAAGGCCCAGATATTCAAAAGGTTTGCGCCATGCGCAACTCCAAAAATGTGCCATTCTGCGATATTCAGAAGGGGCCAGTTGCGCCACCGAAAACATGCTGAGCAACAGCGCAATGGAAATGAAGGCATGCGCAACCAAAGGGGACGGGTCCATGCATAAAGTGCACAATGCGATATCCGAACACTTGCGCAATGCGCAAGAGTGGCTCAGCCAGAAGTTGCGCAGTACCGGATTTGAGCCAAAATAAAAAGGCTCAAGGAAGCGGCGCAAGAACCCTAGCAGGCCGCAAACTGGGGGAGAGAGAGAGAGAGAGAGAGACAGAGCTGGAAGGGCAGAGAGGGACAGTGGGTCCAGGAGGACAGAGAGGCCAGTGGGGTGCCCTGCAGTGGAAGCAGCAGCGGGGTAACACAGAACAGCAGCTGGGGGGCAGCAGTGGAGATGGACAGTGTCAGCTTCCCATGGAAGCTGTAATGAGGGGTAGACACGCTGCAGGGGGACGTGGCTGCTGAGGGCCCGCCGCGTATGCCCTCGACAGGCGGTATCGCGGTTCGCATCAGCTCGAGCTGCACACAGACATCGAGATTGTGGCCTGGTACCGCCTGGAACAGGGCAATACCGAGACGGCCTCTGTGAGCTGTGCATGTGATGTGATGGCACCACGACTGAGTCATGCTCTGTCCGTGGAGACCGGTGACAGTCTGGCATGTGCCTGTTCATCAGGCACCTTCCAGAGGCCAAGCAGGGAATGCCAGGCATTACGCCAGTCGCTTACGCCACGATCCTCACCTAATTTCGACAAGACTGCTGCCTCATGCTGTGAGTACATCCACTTCAGCACTGCGGCAGAGCGACAGCAACATCGGAGTTCCACAGGGTAGCACGTATGCCTGGCGCAGGTTAGGGCCTAGACTGCACCCATGTGGCCATTCGACGCCACCTGGCCCCGACGGCCAGGCTTATCGAACCGAAAGGGCTTTTCCAGTGTCAACTGCCAGGTGATGTGTGATGCCACGGTGATATCAATGTCTGTGCCACACACCAGGCGGAACATGATGCTTCATGGCACCAGTCTGGCACTGTGCCATCGATTCGAGAGTGGGAACATCCTCACGGGTCATCTAGTGGGTGAGTACACATGTATGGAATGCAAACCCTGGGCAAGGTTGGGAATGACACAGGTGCCATGGTAGTGGCAACAAGGATATGGGCATATGGACCTGACACGACACTGATCTCCACTATCTCCACACAGGTGACTGCGGATACCCACCCGTCCTGGCTGCTCACACTGCAATTCCCCACGCACCCCAGCGCAGCTATGTTTCAATGAGGCACATGCTGCACCATCGTAACATCATAGAGCGGTGTTTGGGATGCCTGCGCATGCTTCCGATGCCTGGACACCCGGCGGAGCTCTCACAGTACAGCCCCAAAAGGCCTGTGGATATTCTGGCCTGTTGCATCCTGCACAACATGGCCAAAGACCATGGGATAGCCGTATAGGTCCAAGAGGGGGAGTCATGGGACGCCAGTGGCGCTGGTGATGGGTGATGAGCAGCCTCTAGGACTGAGGGACCCCGACTGACCGGGCAGGCCCAGCTGCACCAGGCACCATTGCAGAAGAGCACCTCTCCAACACAGGTAAGGAAGGGGACAAAAGGGCAACACTGTCCATGCGCAAACCACAGGCACACAGGGGAACACACCTGCATGAAGGTCAGGGAGGATGTTCCAGGCATACCAACACACCAGCAGAGAGGGGTCAGTACACATGGAGAGACACACACACACCAGGCAGTCATACATGGGCAGCAGCACAGCACCGCGGAATGACATTGCCAACACACAGCACCACCTACCACCCCACCACCTGGACTGTCCAACGACGTGTGTCAGTGACCTGGGCACCTTTGCACCTTGGTGTACAGTGCAATGCAGGCATCATCATGCACACGCACCTGTGGACAGCAGCTGGGAGAGGTGCAGGTGGTCCGAGGTGTCATTTGGTGAGCAGAGCGACCAGCAGTGCACTGCCCACCATGACACATTGCAGTCACAGGGCAGCACTCAGACAGGGCCTGCACTGGGGAGACAGCTCAGTCAGGTAGCATTGTCCCACGGCCACCACGGATGCGTGGCGGCCCTGCCGGGCCCAGCAGCACTGGCAGGCTGAGCAGGGCCACATCGGGTGGCGCTGGTGCACCACCAGGGTCCCACTGTGCGTAACGCGACCTTGCCCGCACAGGGGTCGCATCCTGCCAACAAACTTGCACCAGGGGTGCTCGCTGATTTAGCAGAACCCGGCGTCGATACAGGCCTTGGTGTTGCACGGCGCTGGGAGCGGGAGTGGAGAGTGCACTGTGTGGGTGTGTGGTACAGGGCACCTGCCAGTGTGTCACGTCCGCGACAGAGACCACTGCCTGGGTCAGCCTGTCAATGGCAGCGGTCACATCCGTCCGCTTGAGACCAGCTCGGCTCGGTCCGAGCACCTCCTGCTATGCCAGCTCCGGACACAGACAGTGCCCACCGGATTCTTGCAACCGCCCCCTGCAGCTGTACCGACTCCTGCAGCAGGGCGGGTGTGTAGCTCAATGGGTACTGTGCCCCAATGGCATCGTGGACCCCAGGGGAGCGGTCTTGCTGCACAGCACCCCTGAGGGTGGTGCTGTTCGCCAGACCAGGTATGGGCGAGATCAAAGGGCGGTGGACATGTGCCACTGCTTGACACTGTACCCCCAGACCTGGTGCGAGCTGCTGCCGCCCTCCAACTGCTGAGCCCCCAGGTCCACCTGTTCCACCTCCATGCTGACAACAGTTCCAGACACCTGCACAGCCACTGGTGCTGCCCACCAGTGCTGACAGGCACAGCCTGGGACTGTGCCAGCATGCTGGTACACAGGTGTGAACCAGAAGGCCTAGGGCAGCGTGCTGGCTTACCATGTGTCCGCATGGGACACACACCTATCACTGCCCATTGCAGGCCTGCTATCATCAATGGTGCAGGTGCGTACACTGCCATAGGCACAGCATGCTGGCATACCTGCATGCCAGACTGCTGTGACACAGGCTGTGCCCCCTGCACCCGTATCACTGACACTGGAGTTGTCGGCCCAGCCTGCACTGCTGCAGTGCCTGCAGGCTGGTGGCGGAGGTGGATGGTCCTCCTCCACGCCCAGCAGGTCTGCCTCACTGTCTGGACCCACCACCACCACGTCTCCTGCAGACAACAGGATCTGTAACAGAAGAGAGTACATGTGAGTGCATGTGAACAACAGCCCCCAACAACACCACCATGTCATACCGTCAGTGATGGGCTTCCACCTGTCTGGAATCCCTCCGCCAGGCACGCCCGCAATGGCACTCGGCTGCATGGCGCGCACCAGTGTCTCCTCTGTAGGGTCAGCTGCAACACCACTGGTGGGCCTCACCAGTGCCAGCACGCGGCCGCCTGAAGGCTGCCACCTTCCTTCAGCCTCCTGCGGTCAGTCCCCATATTCTTCCTGCATTCCTGCACTGGAGCTTGGTGGCTTCCGTGCAGGTTGACTGGCTGCGCAGCCCCTCTCCCATGCAGCTGCACGCCCTGAGGGTGCTCCTCCGGCCACTCAATAGTGGCTCATCCTCCAGGTAGGCCTGGAAAAGGGCCTCTGTCTCTGCTCGGGTGAAGTTTGGCCTCCTCCTCGCCCGCCGTCCACCTCAGCTTGGCTCTGGTCAGTCATGGTGATCTGTATGGGTGGAAGTGGACACCTGTCACTGTGCAGTCGGCAGCATTACCCATGAGCATAGCGCTGCCGGCCGGGGTGAGATTCCCCGTTCCTCTCCGCATGGCAGATACTGATCGAAAGGGTGCCCTTTGTCCCTTTCTAAGTGCCCTTTCATGCTCAGCCCCTCAGCCTTTATCATCCTCCCCCATGAGCATTGTCCTGAGCATCACACAGCATGTAACTCACCTCTCACCTGCAGTAACCAAATCTGGCCAGCACAACCCACTGTCGCATTTTTATAGCGCAACACATGCAAATGATGTGGCTCAACTTTAATGACATGCTAATGGCACCCTCCTTGAATGGCTGATCAGATGATTTGCATATGTGGCTGAATATCGCGTATTTGCGCTTTGCACTGTATGTCCGGGTTGAGCCAATGGCGCAGGTTTGTGGCTGCGTGCCACACTGCATTGGCGCATGCTCAAACAGCTTACGATCGTCTATCGCGCTGCAGACCTGCTGGCGCGATAGGCGTCAGGCCATAGGCTACCATTGTGCCAGTGCGCTACAGCACTGGGCACTATATGGCGCTGTGGCACTACCGCGCGATGAGTCCACTGTGGCTGGTGCGTATCTCTGCAGTCGCGCAGGATGCCTATATGTCCGGTGGCGCTGTGCGTAGCTCCGCCATTGCCATCATCTTGTGTATGGCCTCTGACCCTGGCTGTTCGCATGCCATGTGTACATCTTACTGGCGCTGTCCGGTGACAGCGCACGTGTAGTGATGGCGCTGCTCCGCCGATTGAGCCTGTGTGGTCTATGGCGCAACAACTCCACGTGGGGTTGCCGCAGCGGGCGCCATATTGCCTGCTGTAAAGTTGGTGCCATGGCACGGAGAAGGGCAGTGTCCTGGAGCCAGCTGGAGGTGGCCAACCTGGTGGCCCTGGTGGAGCCCACTGTGAGGCACTGTAGGTGAGGGCCCCCTCACCATGCCTAGGTTCACACGTGTGGCAGCAAGTGGCCACTGACCTGGTGGAGGTCACTGGCGGGGCCGATCAGCTGAGCAGTGCCGGCACGGTACAGTGACCTCCGCCGGAGGGAGCGGAACTTTGATGCGGCTTGGCGGTCGCGTGCAGGCGGGCGAGTCCCTAGCCAGGTGAGTGTACCATCTATGCAGCTATATTCTCTGTAGGGGTGTGTGTGTGTGTGTGTGTGTGTGCTTGGTGGCTGTGCATAGGTGCCGGCTCGGACACGGTTGGCTGTGTCAGTGTGTGCAGCTGTGCGATGGATGGTTATGGCTGTGTGGGCAGGCACTCTCACTGGGGCAGGGGGCACTCTGCTTTTGAGTCACACTGACGTTTGTCTCAACATATGTCTCCCACAGTGCGGATTTTGAGGACACCAGGCGAGGGTGAGGTGGGCCGTGCCAGGGCCCCGGTGCCAGGGGGTGTTGTGCCCCAACCACAGCAGCAGCAGCGGCAGCAGCAGCGGCAGACCCAGCTGCTGGTGCAGTGTGAGTATCATTACTTCATGGATGCTATTGCATGCTGGGGGGGGGCAAGACCACCAGCCATGCACAACACAACCAAAGGGGAGGTCATAATTCCACTACACAAGACACTAGTGAGGCCCCACACTGGAGTACAGTGTACAGTTCAGGAGACCATACCTACGTATGGACATGGACTGGGTAGAGAGGGTTCAGAGGAGGGCAACACGGATGGTGCATGGATTGCAGCACAAGTCCGATAGGAAGACAGGTTGAAGGAACTGAACATGTACTCCTGGAGGAGGGAGGAGAGGGGATATGATGGGGACATACAAGTATCTTACAGGGGAACAGAGTGCATGACAACACTATTTTTCAGTGTAAAGATGTTCCAGGACTAGAGCATGGGATGATGTTGGAGGGGCGATTCGGAGGAAACATGAGAATGAATTTCTTCACAGACCGGGTGGTGGACAAGTGGAACACCCTGCCAGAGGAAGTGGTGGGGGCTGACTTGGTCACGGATTTAGAATGCATGGGATAGCCATACAGGAATTCTGGAGGTCAGGGGTGGTGCAACAGACTTATAGGAAACAGAGTGAACTTACAGAAGGTCAAATGGGCAGACTGGGTGGCCCATAGGCTCCATATCTGCCGACACTGTCTATGTATTTATGTATGCAGGCACGACACAGGTGACATGCATCACTGTGCAGTATCACAGCACATCTGTGTATCGTCACTGGTGGTCCAGGCATGCACTGGGCACATAGCTGTGTAACTGGCATCCACCCGTTGCCACATCACTTGCAGCCTTGTTTGTGCTGTGATGGGCATGGGCAGTGTGTGTGTGTGCAGTGGTGCGCATAGCTGGTGCTGCCTGTTTGTGATGGCCATATGCATGTTCACTGTGGGTGGGTGCATGCCATCACAGGTGCAGGACATTGGGCTATATGGCTTGCAGGTTGGGTGGTGTTCAGGGTTGTGGTCAGTCTCAGCCATTGACTGTGTTCCCATTTTCCTGGGCCTCGAGGGTACTCAGGAGGATTTGAGGGATATTCAGCACCTCACCCAGATTTCAGTGGAGAACCAGGCGATACTGCAGGCCACACCGCCATGGTTCCAGGAGGCGGAGGCACAGGACGGGACACCAGCAGGGGAAGACCGGCAGCCAGCTGAGCCATAGGCCATATTCCTTCCCACTTCTCCCATCCCTATCACCCTGCCTTCCTCTCCAGGTTTTATTCCTCCCTGAACACCCCTGCCTTTACCCGTCCCCCCACTTGTACATAGTTTCACCTGTTTATATGTTAATCTTTTAATATACATTTTATTTATTGATATGACTGCTGTTGGTCTCTGATTTGCAACTGGCTATGGGTGCTCCGTTGCAGGGTGTCACGCCCATCTGGGCTGTATTGTCCTGTATATATGTGTGTGTGTGTGTGTGTGTGTGTGTGTGTGTGTGTGTGTGTGTGTGTGTGTGTGTGTGTGTGTGTGTGTGTCCATGGGGAGTATCACCGGCATGGCATTGACTTTCTCTTGGTCTTGCTGTCTGCTGCCACCCACTGCTGGGTGCACAGGGGTGGGTCTGGCTGGTATGCTTCTCTGCAGCATGGGGTTGGACGGTGGGCGGGGATGCATGGTGTTTCTGCAGTGCCAGTCACTGCACATGAGCGGTGTCTTGGGGTCACGGTGCAGGTGTGCCAGCGCAGGGGGGCTGATGCACTGTGGTTGTCAACCCCGGTGTGTGGCACCTCCCGCCTGCCAGTGGTTGTGCTGGGGTGTCATGGCTCTGCTATGCTTTGTTGGCTTGTCCCCATGGGCATGTGGATCTTCCGTCCCACCCCAGTGATGCTGTTCTTGGGGTGTGCAGGTGTGTGTGGGTTCTGCGTGTGTTCCTGTGCCCATGTGTGGCATGGCTGGCGGTGGGCCCCAGCCTGCCTCCCTGGATGTGCAGTTCCATTGCTCTGGGGGCTGTGCTTGCGCTATGGCAGCTCTGGACTGCTCAGCTGAGCTTCCTGGTTGCGCCATAGCATAACATTTGGCTCAGCTTCTCCTTCCTGGTTCTTGGCAGTGGCGCGGTAATATGCGATATTGAGACGTTGGTTGCTTGCGCAATTTGCTCTGCTCCATGTTTGAATATCGCACCTGTTGCGTATTTGCGCAACTGGTTTGCGCTTGGTCCTGCTGTCGCGCCAGTTTTGAGCGCAGTTTGAATATCCAGGCCAAAGTCTCAGTCCCTCCCTAAGTAGAAGCAACTAGGAAGGTGTTGTATAATACCTTGAATCTGAGGCAGTTTGACCCGAATCCTCCACCCCCCTCCCCAGTCCAAATATCCTCAGAGTCAATAATAGGGTCTGGAAGACCTAAAACAGAACATTTAGCCTCAACCAGAATAAAATATCCGATATTGCCACTCCTTCATTTTCAAATAACACAGTCACCATTCTGTAGACAGGCTTAGTTAAAGGAATAGCAGCAAAGACCTTCCATTCAGGGTTATTGCGAACACCTTGATAACGTTCCCAAAAGAGCTTCAAACCCACAGCAGTTTTAAAGCTGACATCAAAATTTGGATCGCCTCTGGTGTGAATAAAAGCATAAATGTTCTGGGCTGAAAAACCCATACTGTCCTTCAAAAGTGTACGGCCCACATATACTCTGTCAGGATGTAACTCCAAGCCTCCTTTATATTTCAGAAACATGGAAACATAGACTTTGACGGCAGATAAGGACCGCTAGGCCCATCTAGTCTGCCCATTTCCCTACCTACAGGATAGGCCACAGATCCTAGTTAACCAACAGCCTATTTCTTCCTACCACCCACAAGAATTGCCTTATGTCTGTCCCATGCATTCTTGAATTCTCCCACAGTTTTAGACCCCACAACCTCCTCAGGAAGGCTGTTCCATGCATCCACTACCCTCTCTGTGAAATAATACTTCCTCACATTGCCCCTGAACAGCCCTCCTTCTATCTTTAAATTGTGTCCCCTTGTTCTTGCAAGTCTCTTTTTCTGAAAGATACTACCCTCTTGGACTTTGTTGATTCCACTGAGGTACGTAAAAGTTTCTATCATGTCCCCCCTCTCCCTTCTTTCCTCAAGGGTATACATATTAAGCTCCTTTAGTCTCTCCTCATACGGCTTCTCTTGCAGACCCTGCACCATTTTAGTTGCCCTCCTCTGGACTACCTCTATCCTGTCTATGTCCTTGCAGAGATGGGGTCTCAGAACTGGACACAGTACTCAGATGGGGTCTCACCAACTGTTTGTACAGAGGGATAACAACTTCCTGTTTTCTGCTGCTGATGCCTCTCCTATACATCCCAGTATACCCCAGCCCTCCCTACTGCCTTCTCACATTGCTTGCTAACCTTAAGGTCATCAGATATGATTACCCCAGGTCCCTTTCCTGTTTTGTTGTTGTTACTACCTCCCACCCATTGTGTATTCTTCCCTGGGTTCTTGTTTCCCAGGTGCATTATTTGCACTTCTTTGCATTGAATCTAGCCGCCATACTTCTGACCATTCCTCCAATCTTGCCAAGTCCTTTTCATCCTTTCCACGCCTCCTTGTGTATCAACCCTGTTGCAGATCTTTGTGTCATCTGCAAAAGGCATACTTTTCCTTCCAGTCCCTCTGCAATGTCACTGATGAAGACATTAAAAGGACTGGACCCAATACTGAACCTTCGTACCACACTAGTAACCCCTTTCTTCAGAGTGGACTCCATTTACAATTACCTTCTGGCCCTGTTGTCCAGCCAATGTTTTACCTAGGCTACCACCCTGGGTCCCACTCCCAGGCTGGTTAATTTGACTATTAATCTTTGTGTGGGACTGTGTCAAATGCCTTACTAAAGTCTAGGTAGGCCATGTCCACAGCCCTCCCTGGTCTACTACTTTGGTCACCCAGTCAAAGAAATCTATTAGATCTGACATGACCTTCCCGCTGTGAACCCATGCTGCCTTGGGTCCTGTGCTCCACTGGCCTCTAGGTACTCAACTATTCTTTCCTTCAGAAGTGACTCCATCACTTTCCCTACCACAGAGGCCAGACTGACAGGTCTGTAGTTTCCTGCCTCTGTCTTGGTCCCACTTTTGTGAAGGGGAATCACATCCGCCTTCCTCCAGTCTTCGGTGCCACACCATCCTCCCATGATTTATTAAAAAGAGTAGCCAGTGGTTTCACTAGTTCCTCCCTTAATTCTTTTAGAATACTGGGGTGAATTCCATCAGGACCCATTGCTTTATCCACCTTCAGTTTTAGGAGTTCTTGCAGAACCCTTTCTTCTGTGAAAAGACTGGGATCAACCCCCCTATCAAGAGTGCTTCTGAAAACTCTAGAGAATGCGGATATCGATCCCATTACCTCTTACATGATAAGCAAGCGCTCCACCAGTTGAGCTAATTCCCCAGTCTTACTGCGTTTCGCCATTTAGCAGGCTCAGGAGGAGCATGAAATAGTCCAGCGTATGTTCTGCGGGACGAGTTCCAACCAAGGTCAGGATCAGCTCCAGCAGTACTCATAGAAGGGCGTTGGGGGGGGGGTGCTGGATGGTCCAGGCCAGGCCCAGGGACATCAGACGCCGGGTTCAGGGCAATAGGTTCTCCAGGGGCATGCAACTTCTCAGAAGCGGTGAGCAAAGGAGAAACCTCCATAGAATTTTGTTGCTGAGGAAAAAGAACTAGGGAGTTAGACAGCTCTAGAGAAGAGGGAAGTTCCATAGGGTCAGAAAAAGCAGACCCCGGTCGTTGGGGGTGACACCCAAGGCTGATTTGGCCCAGCTCTAACACACCCAGCTGTCTGTAAGGCTTCAGCGACAGTATGCCCTGTAACCAACATATTTTGATCAAAATCAGAGCCTTCCCCAGACAAGTCGGTGCTCTGAGGAACAGGAACGAGTAATGCAGTGCCAGTCACAGGATCAGACAGCTTCCAAGGAGCGTCTGTTCTAGAAACAGTGTCTACCCCCAAACCCTCTCCGTTTTTTACAGGTGAAAACAAGTCTTGTGCAGAAGAAACAACAAAAGTCTTACTAGCAGGTTCTCGGGATGTCATACAGGAACCATCCATGTCCAAGGAGGCAGGTATCTCACCGATTACCAGGTCCGGGGATGCAGCAGACCCAGTGCCAAACTCCGTCGTGCAAACTCCAGACAAACTGACAGCTTTCAGAGAAAGTGGAGCTCCAATAGGCAGCACTCCTGTCTCGAGATGCAGAGATCGGCTGTGATGCTCGCGACGCTCTTCTTCAGCAAGAAGCGCCCGCAAATACGTACTTCGGGACTGAAACCGATGACAACTCAGGAAGTCTGCTCTCAGCAGCGGATCTGCTGAAAGAAAAGGAGCCTCAGAGGAAGTCACACAAGCCAGAGAAGTAAACAAGTGACCCTCAGAAGGAGCAAAAACGTTGACAGTTTCCAGCATAGACAGGTCAGATTCAGGTTTCTTAGTAGTAATATCCACATCCATCTTCACAGAGATGGAAGAAGCCTCATACATAGAAGGAACTGAGAAGGCCAGCTCCTCAGCTCCAAGGACCATCTCACCTCCACCAGGATCCATGGGAGCCGCCATCTTGGTCCCACAGGAAAATGGGTCCCCCCTGCTCACAGGAAGCAGAGTAGGGGAATTTCCCATGTCCTGGCCAAATTTCCCTCATTCACTAAACATACCACCAACAGCTTAATCCGATTCAAGGTCAGTTGGCATTCATCTGTATCCCCCTTCCCTGGGTTGTGCCTGAAAATAGGCAGGATTTGTCTAGTGCACTTACCCGGTCAACAAAAACTTAAAAAAAAGTATTTGCTTTTGGCATTTCGTATTGCTTGAGTGCAGTTATTTCTTGCAATTTTGTAGGTCCCCTTGCATGGATGAGGCGCGAGCACAGTGCCAGAGGTGGTTCCATTGTTTGAGCTGTGTTATGAGTTCAGAGGTGATCCATGGGTTGGGTCTGCCTTTGACCTTCATCTGTTTGAGTGGAGCATATATATCACAAGCAGCAGTAAAGCTGTTGATGGAGATCCAAGGCTTTGTCAGTGTCAATTATAGCCCAGTCCAGCCTGTTAAGGTGGCATTTTAGCAGTTGTAGGTGCCCCTGTTTTAGAGCCCTGGTGTGAATTACCTTAGGAGGGACCTTCGTTAGCCCAGGAGCAGATAACAGGTGAGTGGTCACTTGTAGTGTCCGGGAGTACTGAGATCTTTGAGATACGTTCGAGGCAGTTAGTCAGTACTCAGTCTAGCAGGGTGTAGGTCCCAGTCCTATAGTTGCACCTGGTGGGGGTAGGGATAAGCTGTGTGAAGTGCAGTGCTGAGATAGCATCTTTGTAGGTGCAGGCCTCAGGTGAAAGCCAATTTATGTTAAAATCACCCAGAATTATAGTTTCAGAGTTATGGTGTAGGCCCCTTAGATAATCCATGACGCTGTTGAAGCCCCTGATCTGATCCTTAGGGGTAGATACACTGAGGCAATAGTAAGATGCTTATTATGGGATATGTTGTTCTATCCACACTGTTTGGCAGACTCCAAGCAGTTCTCTAGGAGGAGGGAGGTAAGGCACGCACCCCCGCTACACTTACTTGGGGAACAGAGATTGGAAAACTGAAGCCCCAAAACCAGCATCCTGGTGTGACTCTAGGTCGATGTGGTAGTGGGTAATGAAGGTGTTTGCTGTCTTCCCAGGTAGCAGTCCTCCAGATTTCCTGGATAGGGATGTCCCTGGAAGTAGCCACTGATACAGCAGTATGGCAGGTGGAATGAGCCGCCAACCTATAGCAGAGATCAATGCAGGATGTAATCCATCTGCCAATCATCCACTTTGCTGCAGGTCTGCCAGGTGTAGCTTCAGTGCAGGTGACAAACAGCAAACCTCTCCCCGAACTTGAGCCATCCGCTCCTTATAATAAGAGAGCGCTCGTCTCAGGTCCAGAGTATGGAGCCTGTACTCGGCCTCTGAGGTGTCACTTGGGTAGAACACAGGCAAACTTAACACCTGGTTAAGGTGAAACTTTGACACTACCTTCCAAAGAAACTTCGGGTGGGGGCACAGGACAACCTTGACCCTGTGGAAGACCATATAGGGAGACTCAACAGAGCGCCTGGAGTTCCCCAGTCCTTCTGGCTGATGTGCTAGCCACTAAGAAGGTGGTCTTCCATGACAAATATGACATCTCACATCTGTGCATAGGTTCAAATGGTTTGCCCATGAGCTTTGCCAGTAGCAGCAGTAGATCCCATGGAGGTGAAGATTCATGCACCAGAGGGGATATGTGGTCAAGGCCTTTAAAGAAACACTAGACCACCTTCTCCTGTGCCACTGTCTGCTGACCGGCCCACGTCCAGTAAGTAGAGATGGCTGACAGGTGCACCTTAAGGGTCATAGACCGAAGACCCTCCTTTGGACAAGGACCAAAGGTAGTCGAGAATACTAGACACCAGACAGGACAAAGGGTCCAAACCCTTGCCCTGACACCAAATGGAAAACCTTTTTCATTTGAAGGCATAGCACTTCCTGGTCAACTGCTTTCTGGATGCTTCCACGACTGTGAGTACATCCTCAGAGAGACCCAAAGCCTGGAACTCTAGCCGCTTAGGAACCAGGCTGTCAGGTGCAGGGATTGAAGGTCCAGATGGAATACCTTCCCCGATTGACAGATAACAGGTCTGGGCATACTGGAAGATGACTCGGTGGCCTGGAGCTGAGGCTGAGGAACTCTGGATACCAGAACTGGCAAGGCTAGTCTGGGGCTACCAGGATCACCTGTGCCTTGTCCCTCCTGACCTTGAGGATCACCTGAGAACCAAAAGAAGTGGAGGGAAGGCATAGAAGAGGCCTGGGGTCCATGGCCTTGAGAAGGCATCCCCCTGCAGTGAGCCCTGCAGAGGAGGGTGGGCATGAAACAGCATCAGCTTCACGTCCTCCATGGAGGCAAACAGATCCACTTGAGGTGTTCCCCAGTGGGAGAACAGGCTGTGTACTACCTCTGGATGGAGAGACCACTTGTGGGACATCTTGCCCACATGGCTGACAGCGTCTGCCAGTTGCTTTAAGGCTCCTGCCACATGGATGGCTAGGAGATCTGCCTCCAGTTGGTTGATGAGAGTCCAGATGCAGAGCGCTTCCCTGCACAGCAGCCGGGAGTGCATGCCACCCTGTTTGTTGAGATAGTACATGGTCATGGTATTGTCCATCTGGACTTGCACCACTTGACCCCAAGGGAGTGGAGTGAATGCTGACAGTGCCAATCTGACTGCTCTGAGTTCCAGCAGGTTGATATGATATCAGGATTCCTCTGGGGTCCAGAACCCATGGGCTCTGTGGTTCCCCATGTGAGCACCCCAGCCTGTGAGAGAGGCATCGGTCGTGAGAACGACTGTCGGCTTGGGACAGACTAACAGGATCCCTTCCTGCCAGTGTTCTAGGATGGTCCACCATTGGAGAGCATCCCACATCATCTGGGTCACAGTGACCAGCTGGTTGAAGTGACCATGTCGCTGGGTCCACTGGCTGGCCAGCTCCCATTGGAGGGGGTGCATATGCCACCAGGCCCAGCGGACCACATTGGTGCAGGCCATGTACCCCAGAAGACACAGAAAGTCCCGGGCAGGGCGTAGGTGCCCAACCAGAAATGATTGGGCAAAGGAGGAGAGAACCTCCACCCTGCCAGTCAGAAGCTGGGCTCTGGCTCAGCAAGAGTCGAGCTCTGTCCTAATGAAGCATATCACCTGCGAAGGTATGAGTTCTGACTTGGTCTCGACCAGGAGACCAAGGGTGGTGCAGGTTTGGAGGGCCAGGTCCCTGGACCTCTCCACCTCGTTTGGAAGAACCCACTAAGAGACAGTCATCGAGATAGGGGTAAACTCTGACCCCTCAATGCCAAGGATGGGCCGCCACCACTGCAATGCATTTGGTGAAGACCCGTGGGGCTGATGACAGGCTGAACGGCATGGCTCATAACTTGAATAGGGATCCTGCTCAGAAGCAAAGGAACCTTTGGTAAAATGGACGGATCAGGAAGTGAAAGAATGCGTCCTGGAGATCCAGAGAGCAAAACCACATGTCCTGCTTGAGAGATGGTATGATCTGGAACAGAGTTACTATCCTGAATGTGCGTGGCCTGAGGAATTGGTTCAGGTCGTGCAGACCTGAGGAATTGGTTCAGGTCGTACAGATCTAAAATGGGGCACCAGCACTCTGTCCGGTTCGGAACCAGGAAGTACCCGGAAATGAACCCGGGGTTGACAGGGGGGTCCGTGACTCAGGCCACTACCTCCTTGCGGAGGAGTTGGACAATGTCATCTCAAAGAGCCGACTGACTGTGTATGGACACCATTTCCTCCCGTGGGGTGCAAGCTCAGCTTGGAGGGTACTGCTCCAATTCCAGAGGCAGACCCTGGCTGATCACTTCTAGAACTCACCTGTGCGTGGTAACAGCAGACCATGGGAGGACCAAGAGTTTATGTGACAGGTATGGGGTTGGCCACCCCATCCCATCACTGAGCAGGCTTGGAGGAAGAGAATCCGGATTGGGGACCACCTGAGCCCCGTCCTCCAGGTTTATGGGCCGCTGGAGGCCCAGACTTGAGCCGAGGGCAATAAGGTTATGCCTGCTGTTGCTGACCCGATTGGAAATGGGACTGCTTGGTTGCAGGGGCAGAATGCTGAAATGGCTTCTTCTGCTTTTTGGAATCCTGGGATTCCTTCTGCACAGAGGTCACAGAGTCCAAGGTGGCATTGGACTTCTCGATGCGTTGGAAGTGAATGTCCACACCCGGGCCAAAGAGGTCGGTACCCTGAAAAGGGACATCTGTTAGTTTGTGTTGGGTGTCCACCATGAAGGTGGAGAACCTTAATCCAGCCCTGCGGTGCATGGCAACTGTGGCTGCCACCAAGCGGGTGCAAGAGTCCCTGAGATCCAGAGTCATCTGGAGTTGCTGCTTCGCAACAGCCCAACCCTGATCGCGGATCTGCATGACCGTAGTCGGAAGGTCTATGAGGAGGTGAAGTAGAACCTCATCAAGAGAGCCCAGAAGGGCAGGAGAGAAGTGAGCCATGATGACGTCCGAGCTTGCCTGACTAAGGCCCAGGGAAAACTTTCCAGGCAGAATGGTCCAGTTTTTTGGACTCTTTGTCCAGGGGTCTATTGGTGTCTCTTGAGTTACCCAAGCACCTGAACACAGATTCAGTCACCAACCCCTCTGCAGAGGGGTGCTCTGTGAATCCCGAAAGGGACCCGATGGGCATCGCGTATTTGCAGGCCATATGGGCAGAAGGCAGGGTGCTGCCACAGCTCCAAAGCCAGACCAACAATGGCCTCGGCCATCGGGAAGGCATCCATCAGGGAATCTCCTTGTTTGAGAATGTCGGTGAGGGAGTATTCGGCCCGTTTCTGGATGGGTTCAAGGGGAATCCCTGTAGTTTTGGAGAGGAGATGGAGGATGCCCACAAAGGAAGAGGGACCTTCCTCCCTCGAGAGACTGCCGACCAATTCCTCATCTAAGGAACGGGAATGAAGGTCCGAGTCCTTGGACTCCGTGGAATCTGGATGAATCAGCCAGCCACTGGAGTCTCTCTCCACCCGCCTAGGACGATTGGGAGTGAGGGTGACGGAAAGCCTACGTGGGAGGCCGGAACAGGCCAAGACTCTTGGCAGGAGCCCCCAAGAGGGCTGTTTAGGTGGTACACCAGAATCAGTGGAGAGGCTCAATTTTGAATGAACCGGATGGCTCTTGACTGGCTCGGCAAGAGGAATGCGCGAGGCTGGCTCCAGAGGAGTCAGCTCAGCCTAGGAGGTGACAGCCAAGTAATGGCCAGGTTAGAAGCCAGGACCAGCTTCTGGCCGGACATAATCAGCTGCTGCCACATTAAGTCTTCATAGCGTCAACAGAGTTTCCGTCGAAGCCTCTCCTCATCCCAGGAGGACGAAGAAGGATGGCGGCGGCGCTGCTTTTTAGAGCATTTGTGCACCTTCTTTGGCCTATCAGTCAAAGGAGTCCGAGACCTCAATCTCAATCATGGGGGGGGGGGACCGATTGGGGTCGATCTGAAGGTGCCGGGGACGGAATGCGGCTCTTCCTGGTCAGGGAACGGGTCTCAGATGGGACTCCCAACAGGTTGGGTCTCCTCCTCGGTGACAGGCAGGACCGGAGTCCTGAATAAGGAGTTGTCAGCCTCATTGAGCAACAACAGGTCGACTGGGTTGAGAATGATCTCAACCGGATTGTCGTCCAGTGTCTGGGCCGGCTGGCCTGACAGGGGTACCGTGAAGCCAGTGGCTGAGGCCTCAACCTCAACTGAAGTCAAGACAGGTAATTCCTGGGACTGAGATCTCTCACAATCCCAGGAACGTTGTTGGCAAGATGAAGTTTCTCTTGGTTCCTTGTCCTTTTTACAGGACCGAGAGACATGTGCGCCCGAGGGCCCCTCACAGGAAGGGAAGGGACTGGCACATCTCTCAAAAGGAACCCGAGAAAGTGGAACCCAAGTTGAGCGGTACGCAGAAGGACACAGAGGACCAATCCGTGGCCCACGCCGCCTCTTCCTTGCAAGTCTTCATTTGTTCAAGCTGATCAGCGGACCCCACAACCATGGAGACCAACCATCAGGTTTCCTTTAATTTGACTGGCGAATTCTGTTTCTCCAGTCTGCCCAGTTGAAGCCATGTGAGACGATCATCTAAGACATTCGAGTGAAAAGCGAGGCACATGTTGCAGGCCTGTGTGTCATGGCCGACACTCAAGCAGTACACGCACGAAGCATGCGGGTCGGTGCAAGACATCTTTTGCCTGCACGGGCAGCAGTGGAAACCAGGTGAGGATTTATCCTCCATAGCGGTCGATATCATGAAACGATTTGCTGCAACTCTAACAAGTCTAAGCTTAGGTAAATCCTTGGATTTGAAAGCCAAGGCCTACAAAATGCGTGAGCGGTAAGGAGGGAACCTGTATCATCCAGCGGAAAGGAAGCTCTGGCATCATGGGGAAGAGCCGAGGGTTATACCACCCGAGTGGATGGGAGGAGCCAGCTTAAAGACCTTCCAGCAAGATTCTTAAAGGAAAAGGACATGCCAAACAGTGTGGCTAGAACAACATATCCACAATCCTACAACTGGTTTTCGGCTACAGAAGTCAGCACGCCTCCACCTTAGATTCATACGGCCCATCACTGGCGGCATCACCGAGGGAGTCCCATGCAGAAACGCAAGTGGTGGGCCAGGTAACAATACCCCCCGACAAGGAACTGACGACCTTACAACAGCAGAGGTTGGGTACAGTCTTATCAGTGTACCAAGGGCAGTCGGGGGGTAAGGGGACAGTTCTGGGCTGTGGAACGCTCCAGAGGGGCAATGGTGGCCCCAGCAGGTCCGAGATCCAACTTTCAGGAGTCTGTTGGTGGCACCACAGCAGGGCAGGCACACAAGCCCTGCTGATCAGTACTCCATTGGTAGTGGGAGAGTCCCTTAACCAGGAGGAGTAGGACTCAAATCTGGTAAGGGTGAAGGACTTCTTTTACTATGCATGCCTCTCCATAACCTGGAGAGCAGCAACTGGGCAGCTGCCAGAGGGGTGTAGGTGCACCGCCAAAGTTCAGCAGCATCCCCTCAGACTGGGACAGGTGACCAGATCAGTATAGTAAATTTTGCTGAGCTCGCCGGCTTCGGGTTAATCCAGGTGACAGGCCGGGCTCTGGAATGTGAGATATAGGGGGTGCCAGGACAAGGGCTGGGTTGGAAAGGCTGCAAGGAAATGCCTAGGTGGCAGACTGGTAGGCCTTATGACACGGGTGCCAGCAGAATAGGGGGCCGGCCCCCGTGAGTGACAGTTGCAGATGCAATTAGGGGGTAGAGGTGTCCCTGAGTCTGAGGGTGCTGATCCCGAGGGGCATAGGGTAATAGATAAGGCGGATGGCAGGTAAGTTCACAGTGGGGAATTGAAGCTGGCTGGTATTCTAGGTAGGTTTCGGAAGGAGGGGTTCCAGCAGTCGCACAAGGCAATGTTAGTTGCCCAATCTGGGAGGCTCTGGGCACTGTACTGAACATGAACATGCCACAGTCAGAGTTAATTACATAAATTCGCAGAGCAAGTGGAAGTCTGGAACAAAGACAGTAGTACTGTATCACTAGGTTAGCTCCTAGGTGGTACTGGGTGGATTCGACAGGCTCCCTAGATGGGTCCAGTTGGGACAGCCACAATGGCAATGGCGGTGCACCATGATCCGAGGAGTATGTGTTGGGTGACTGGGCATTACCTCGGGGGTCACGGAGTGGCACAGGGTGTGCCAGCTGACACAACAGAATGTATTGGGATGACTTTTCACAGCCCCAGTGATAGCATAGTGGAATTACGTATAAGCGGAGGTAGGCTGAGTGGCACCCAAACAGGCAGTTGGTACTACAGCAAGCGGGAACAGGGTGCAATAGGAGAGGCACAGGCAGTTTTGAGCTACATCAGCAGCATTTGCACTAATTTTCTGTTGTTTCTTACAGGTTCCACAGAAGGTGCCAAGAGCGGAGAATGAGGGGCATCTCTGCTGTGCAGTTGGAGGGCTGGCCAGCTGGACTAAGGATTGAGCCCACTGGGTACTGCCAGAAGGGCACAACTGACTGATGAGTTTAGCGCAGGGCAGTGCTGAAGCACTTGGTTCCTCCTTGGTAAGGGTTCGCAATGGGTCACACCCAGGGCAGGAGTATGCTGGCCATGAGGGGATATTAGCACGGCAACCTGCGGGCAGAGGGGGTGTTGAGTTGGGAACCCTAAGGCTGGGGGTCTGGGGAGAGTCTCACGCAGGACTTGAGGGAGGAGAGAATGGCTTAAGTGTGGAATAGATAGATAGTTAGGACTTAGCTGGGTAGGCAGGTCTTGGTGGTTAAATAGAGCAGCAGTTTTGGGGGGGGGGCAGACTGTGTCTGTCCTGTGGTGACTCGGGGATCGCAGACTGAGGGTACAAGGGGGGAAAGGAAGAGATGAGTCGAATTCTTGCAAAAGGCTCACCATTTCCGGTCACAATGAGGCTGGGGACTGCAGGACCCAGACCCAGATGGGAGGGGCTATGGTCCAACCTCATCAGGATTATTCCTCAGGCACAGCAGCACCAGATGTGGGCGGCCGCAAGGGTGCTGGGCCCTGTGACCTTACCCGCTCCGGTCGGAGGGGCTTCAACTCAGAAGGTACATCAGTCATCAGGCCCACACTTGGAAGGCCCAAGAATTGGAGGGAAGAGTGTGAGAGGCCTGCATGTAGGCTGCGTATCCTCCCGGCAGAGCATGCTGCTCCTAAAAAGGTGGTGATTTATTCCAATAAATGCATGGCTACAGCCATTTCCTCCAAGACCTGTGCTGTGTGGTTATTTCAGGGAAAGGGAAAGTGGAGGGCTCCCAGACAATAAAGAAGCTGCAAGGCATCACAGCAGCTGGCCATTTGTCTGGGGCCCTCCCTCCCTTGAAGGAATGTAGGGGACCTACCCCTGGGGTGTACAGATGTCATGACAACACCATGAGGGGAGGTCCCACAAGGCTGCCTGAAGGTGGTGGCATTTGGAGGAGGGTGGAGAAAGAAGGGATTTCTGAGCTGAGGGCCAGCAGCTCTCCCTTCTTTCCCCTCCTTTCGTCAAACTCCCACCCGTCCACCCTCGTAAAAGTAGGGTAAGGGGCCAGGGAGGCAGGGCCCCCTTTGACCCACTATGGGTGACCGCATTAGGGGTCTGGGTGTGAGTTTTCCCCAGTAAGCAGGGTTTTTCTGCCTCCTCCAAAGGGTTGTAAAATTCAGTGAGCAAAGTGAATTGGTAATTGAAATAGTTAATTAAAAAGGAAGGTAGATGTCAAGGTAGAGAATCTGTTCAAAAGTGATGTTGAAACATGTTACAACTGTCACAGCCAAGTGTGGTGGTTTGGGAAGATCGCAAGCCAAGAGTACAAGGGGAAGGAGAGGAGACCAGTCGAGTCAAATTCTTTCGAAGGGCTCTTCACTTCCAGTCGGCAAAAGGTTGGGGACTGCAGGACCTGGATCCAGATGGGAGGGGTCGTAGTCCAACCTCATCAGGATTATTCCTCAGGCATTAGCGGTGCCAGACGTGGGCGGTCGCAAGGGTGCTGGGCCCTATGACCTTAGCCGCTATGGTCAGAGGGGATTCAACTCAGGAGGTACATCAGTCATCAGGCCCGCACTAGGGTGACCCAAGAATTGGGGGCAAGAGTGTGGGAGGCCTGCATGTAGGCTGCATATTCTCCCAGTAGCGTACATTGCTCCTAAAAAGGTGACGATTTATTCCAATAAATGCATGGCTGTGGCCATTTCCTTCAAGACCTGTGTTGTGTGGTTATTTCAGGGCACGGGAAAGTGAAGGGCTCCCAGACAGTACCTGGGAACCTCATGCTTTAGGTTGGGTCAATCAGTGCTACAGGAGGACTTGCCAGGGCTCTGCCCCCATAGCTCTGAAATGAGACCTTGTAGCTCATGCATCATTACCATTGACTTATAATGGGAAAGGGGGGAGCTGAATTTAAAGATAGAATCCTCATTGGCCTCTCTAGCTCCCAAAGCTCATAAACTGTAATTCCAACACTAGGGTTTATCAGAGCAGGATACGGTCACTGGTAGATCTTTTCACTATGGTGGCTGATGTACAAATTCTTAGTTTCACCTCACCCCTTTTCTTTTCTTATTTTTTATTAGTAGGTTATGAAGATCTAACTTGTACTTTGGGGTTACAATGTTATAAAGGGTGACTTTTGCAGGCCTATGTCTACCAAGCCAGAGCAGGTTTTTCTTTTTCTTTTCCGATTAGGCACAAGTGCCCGTTTTCAGGGGTGACCAGAGAGCACTGTGGTGGTTAAGTCAAACAGTATACAACTGAAGGTTGTGGGAATCAAACTCAGGTCTGCTGGATGTACCAAGCTCATTCACAGCTTGTTACTCTAACCTCTGGGCTACTGCCTGTCTGTGCATGCAATGGGGATATTGTAGGCTTAGGGGGTAGGACTGAAGAGGTCCGAACCCTTTAAGTGTAAACCATGTCTTGAGCCACACACATAAATGGGTAGACCTATCCTACATAAATTCTCCACCTGACATACAACCAGGATGCATAGTCCTGTTAAAAGGAAAAAGATCCTGTGCCATTTCTGCAGTTTAACAGCAGAGTATCATGCTGTGATTGCGCCACCTGGTGGTAAGCGAAATGGCAAACTGTGTACACGCAGGCCTGGGAAGACATTCTTTATACTCCTTTACTTTGAAGAGTTGGGGATGCATTCTGATAAGAAAACGGGTGGATTCCTAGTATAATGCATAACAAAAAGCTCCAAGGTACAATACATACTGGTGAAGGGTACTTTGGATAGTGATGGGGTCATATATAGGGTCAAACAGCTTAATCTGGTTCAAGGTCAGTTGGCATTCATCTGTATCCCCCTCCCCCGGGTCGTGCCTGAAAATAGGCAGGATTTGTCTAGTGCACTTACCTGGTCAACAAAAACTAAATAAAATAAAATATCAGGGTCAGTATATGGTCCAAATGTTATGGAACCTTCCTTTTCTAAATGAACAGGTAACCTGATGGACCTTGGTCCCCACCCTGTACTTTAGTAAGGGGACTTTACACCGCAGCATACCCTACCATGGATATTAGGGCTATGCAAATACCTTTTCTCGAATATTCGTCAGCCAACTGTTACGTGTTTGTTATTAGAGTGCTTTAACAAACTAAAAATTAAAAAACTCCCAACCCTTGCTTATTTTCCAATGTCCCACTGCCCTCACCCAGCCCAAACATTGTAAATAATGTAATCCCCATTCCGCCACCCCCTGTCAACACCTCGATCCCATCCTCCTTCCCCGGAACCCTCAATTTTTGTATTTTAGGCCCACAGTGGGGACCGGCACAACCTGCCCACCTCCACAACCAGCCATCAACTTCATGAAAGAAAAGCGCTCATTTGCTCTAAACAAATGAGCACCTAATATTCCACCATCCCCCACATTAGCAGCACAGGTGCTGGTTTTACTATTACAGAAAGCTTTCATTAATCTGAAGGCTGATGGCCGTGAAGGAGGGCGGGTTTTGCCAGTCACTCTCAGACATCATAACTGCGTGCTGGGAGGAGGAGTAGAATGGAATCAGGGCACTGCCAGGGTTGGGGTTGGGGGGACAATAGAGAGTTCTTTTGTTTAGAATATCTTTTTGGTTTTGCTCCTCCCATGGTCCCCCTGGCCAGTCACTCCTTTGGGTCATCTGGGCCACACGGCCATCCTCCTCTGTCGGTCACCATCCCGCTGCCCCCGCAACTGCCTACTGATCCCCCGGGTGACCCAACATAACCCTTCATCGGATGGGCCCCCTTCCCGAGGAAGAAGTACCCAGAGGCACAACTACTTAACCCTGGGATCAGCGGTAGAGTGATCAGCATGGGGCTATCCCGGGCTTTGTGACATGCCGGGGACCGGCCGGCTGTCATCCAGTCGGCCAGGGGGCATTTTCACTTTTTCTGGCCCACCCACTCAACCATGATTGGGCCTGAGAGAGCAGTGAGCTCTGGTGGGGATGTGCGGGAGGCATGTTGAGGCTACACGTCCCCCTAGCCCGTCTTCAATCCATCTGCAGGTGCCAAGGCCATGCCCACCCACCCCCCGGGAGGGAAGCATCCAATGGATGCTCTGGAACCCCTCCCTGCCGGTCTCCACTCCTGGCACCTGGGCTCGGGGCGTGAACCTGGGTTCCCAAACATGCCGAGCGAACCCCTTCGCTCAGCACCATGGAGCTGGCCTGCTTAGCATATCTTATGGAAATAAGAAACTGGTCTTATCCCTGGCAGACATTTAATTGGTAAAAATTCAGTTTCTGCTCTCAAAACTGGATCATGTACTTTGCGTGGGAGTCTTGTAATCAAATACAGTTTTACTTCCAAATATATGTGATGTGTGTACAGTTCCTGTGTCTTGTAAGGCTATAAGTCTGCATTCTCGAGTTCCCTGGGTGAGAGAAGTGCGAAGTGAAGCTGAGCAGTTCTGGCACACACAGAACAATGTGAAATACCAGCTCTATTGTACACATACAAAACAAATTGGGCACTCACCACCTCCATGTTTTGAGAAAAAGACGCCACTCCTGATTTCCAATTAAAGCACAGAAGTGCCATTTTGTTCCAAAGTGCAAAAACGGACAGATGCCCAAAACATCAGTCAACCTAACACATTTCGGATGCAATAATCCTTTATCAAAGGCATCCTGAGTTAGGAACAGGGGCTTCGGACATGAATACAGCTTGGAAGATGGCCACGCTGGGCCAGCCGTCGAATGCAGCAGCTGAGTTGTTTTGTTAAAAGTTATTTTTAGTGTATTTGTTTATTTTATTTTTGTGTTATTTGTGTTTATTGTGCTCGTTAGTAGAGTTATTGTGTCCCTTGTGGCCCAACTGATTGATCACCACAAGTACGCTCGGTTTTGATCGTTTGCTTGGCTGCCTGTTTAAGATTGGTTGCTAACACTCATATTTTCACTAGATGGTCATCTGTAAAATTCATATCACAGATGACACCATTGGGATTTGGACACAAATTTTACCAGTAATTCGAGTTATGGGACGGTGATTACGGTCCCTGCTCTATGAACTGTTGGGATCTGAAGGAACAGGAGACAGCCTGGATGGACTACTGAGTGGAGCTGGTTTCCAACTGCACTGTTTTTGTGTTGGTGGAGTGCGTCGATGTATGGAGGCATGTTGCTGAACCGGGGTTCACATCGTGGTCTGGGTGCCTTAACTGTGATCTGACTGGTGTTCCTCTCGCTGTTGTGTGGAGTAACTACTGACCGTCTAAGGAGGATCTGCTTGTCTTGTGGCGAGTTGAATGAGCTGGCAGACTCAGCTGTGGTGGGCCTTGGGTCAGTCTATTGTCCCCTGGAGTGACCAAGAGGGGCCAACTGGAGGGACGACTATATCTCTGTGCTGTCCTGTAGTCTCTGAGGGTTGCCTGGCGAAGTCGGGTTGCCCTGGGGGCCTAGGTGGGGAAGAGTGGCTGGGTTCGGGTACCTGTGTTGGGCTGGGTCGGGTCTAATATTATCACTCTGGAAAACAGGACTTGCTTTCAGTCTGGATCCATTTTCTCAGGGTTTTCGGTCGTTGTATAGTGGTCCCTGGAGGAATTTATAAGCTACCAAGTGAAGACCGCCTGGATTACTCAGCAGAAGGAACAGAGGAGGGATGTGGAATCTTTTGCAAGTACTTTTAGAAGTAATCTGGTACCATAAATCTTTGACTATTTAAGAAGGCAGTGAGAGGGCCTCTACTTGATATTATTCTGCATTTTAATATATGGAAGGTGTAGTTGTGAAAGTGCTGCATCATTTAGGTAATTGCTTCTGGGGAAGTGGATGGTGAGAGCTCCCTCTTTTCACTGCACATTTTTTTAGGAAGCTGTGGCAAGCTTCTTTGGAACATTGGAAACTGAACACTGTGGAGGCATTGGACAGGGTTTGGACATAGGACAATAACTGACTGAAAATATTGTGTATATTTTACTAGTTTTGCTAGGGCTGATGTCATTTTCTGATATTGTGCTACGTGGAGATAGATTTTAATTTATGTTATAATATTGTGTTGAGTTTTGGGGTTGATTATAAGTTGTGTGACAGTTGAGTATCTGGGTTAGTGAGTGTACGAGTGACTGGTTTAAAACCGATAATATATTGGGGGTGTAATTGGGTTGTGAGGAAGAGTGGAGGGGTGATAGTGGGTGTGGCTGATTGAAAGAGTGAATGGTATTTTAATTTATAGCTGCTGGTTAGGAAGAACAGCAGGATGTACTGGCAGAGGGCCTCTATGGGTGGGTACTACTCCGCCAAGCTCTGAGCCCTTTGCCCCTTTAACTGCCCCCCCCACTACCGGTGGAGGTTTATGGGTATTGCCATGCCTTGGGTATAGCGTGGGGGTGCCGGAGGGGTGGGGGGGGAGTGGAGCAGGGTGGACAAATTGGAGTCGTGGGGTCAAGGACACGCCCTGGGGTGAAATGGGCACAGGAAAGGGGTCCACCTTGCCTGGTGCCCATACTCAAGGGCTCCACTTTTTGTGGGCAGTTAGCATGGTCAACCTCGCCTGCTCATCCAACTCGGGCGGTGTTCTGCAATGCCAGGTTGATTAAGAACAAGACAGCAGTAGTTGTTGATCTTGTTGGATCATCTGACCTGGCATGCATCACCGAGACCTGGCTGGATGAGAATGTTGGTCCCATTTTGGAGTCAGCGGTTCCAGCCGAGTACTCGGTGATACACCGCCGGAGACTGGATTGTAGGGGCGGGGTAGTCATCTGTTTTAAGACGGAACTGACCTTGTAGATGTGCCAGTTGAGGTCACTATATACTTTGAATGTATTGTGGGCACAGGTGTGGGCTTCAGAATACTTCTATTTACCATCCACCTGGGGGTGAGAGGATTTTGCAGGAAGTCACAGACTTCATTGTCGAGATTGGTGTTGAGTCCCCAGGTGATTGGTGCTGGGAGACTTCAATGCCTGGGTCGATGGTGAACTCTCACACTTTGGCCAAGACTTCCTCCAACTGATGGTTTCGTTGGGCTTCACACAGGTGATTACCTCTCTGATCCACATACAAGGTCATTCATTGGACCAAGTGTTCCTACTGGGGATGGAGATCTCCAATGTGGTGGTGGAACCTGTTGGGTGGTCAGATCACCACACTATAGGGTTCAGTTTCGTGGCCCCCCCTCCCAAATAGACCTGCCCCTGCAGAGGTGACCCGGTACTGCCCTTTGCGAAGTTTGACCCCTGATGGTCTCATGGCGGTTCTGGATCTATCGAGGAGTTACGAGCGTTAGCGTGGATCCAGAGAGTCTACTAATGGCCTATAATAAGGCGGTGGGAGATGCTCTGGATTCCATACTTTGGTTTGGTTTACCCTCTCATCCCTCGTCCTTGGTCCCTTTGGTTTGATGGAGACCTTGATGGAGTTGAGGAGAGTGGGAGAAGTTAGAACTTCACTGGACGGAAACTGGACCTGAGTGATGACAAACTTAGATTCATGTCCCATTATAGGGACCATCAATCTGCGGTCTCCCATAAGAAGGCAGAGTTCCTGTCCAGGGAGATTGCAGCTGTGCAAAAATCAACCAGCCCAGCAGTTCTGGACTGTGGACAGGCTGTGCAATCTGACCTGTCTCCAGAATCGGGGAGCCTTTTCACAGAAAAAGTGAGAGGAGTTTGCTCGATTTTCATGGATAAGATGAACATCATCAGGTCCAAGATCTGCACAGTGCACTTAATGGGCAGAGCAGAGAACAGTGTGAGATTACAGGCACTTGGTTTGTCTGGTCAGACTTTGGCTAGCTGGCAATCGAAGATGTCGTGAAGATAATCCAGGGTTTGTGACCGACTTACTGTAGTTTGGACCCTGGTCCAACACACCTCCTGGTGGGGTGTGTAGAGGTAATCAGATCGGTCCTAGCTGAGGTAGTCAAGTGTTCGTTAGAAACTGGGATGTTTCTGGACACCCTGAAGGATGCTGTGGTCCACCCCTTCTGAAAAAAAAGTCTCAACCCTGACTGTCTCACAAACTAAGGCCGGTCTCTAACCTACCCTTTGTGGGCAAGGTTATTGAGAAGGCAGTTGCATTACAGCTTGAGGAGCATCTGACCACCCACTATATCTATGATCCTCTCCAGTCCAGTTTCAAGAAGAGGCATAGTACCGAGACCACGTTGGTTTGGGTACTTAATGATCTCCTGACAGCGAGAGATTGGAGGGGTTGTTCCATCTTGGTCCTCTTGATCTCTCGGCAGCATTTGACACCGTGGACCACGGGTGTTGCTTGAGTGCCTGCGGCTACTCTGTGGGCTGTACAGTACAGTCCTCAGAAGGTTCCATTCTTTCCTCACAGGCAGGACGCAGAGACTGGAATTGGGTGCTAACCTCAGCCCCTCTCCCCCTGCCATGTGGAGTGCCGCAGGGCTCTGTGCTCTCCCCTATGTTGTTCGCGGTGTACATGCTGCCAATGAGACACATTATTAGGTGGTACGGGTTGAGTTTTCACTGCTATGCAGATGATATTCAACTGTACATGTCTTTGTGCCTGAACAAAATGAAGCTGTTTTGGTCTTTAACAACTGCCTCTCTGAGACTGAGGACTGGATGAGTGCCAACTGGCCTAAGCCGAATTCAGATAAGACTGAGGTGTTGGTCATGGACCCAGGTTGTCGGGCAGAGAAGTTATTGGCTGGACAGCCATCTGGGCTTCGGCTGGGAGGCAACCAGATAGTGACCTCTGATCAGGTACGGAATCTGGGCATTATGCTTGATAGCGAGCTGACACTTAAGTTTCAGGTATCGGCCGTTGTCAAGTCCTCATTTTACCATCTGAGGAATATCACCCGGATAAAACACCTGGCCCCTCCTGATGACCTTCCAACATTGGTCCATGCCTTTGCGACCGCGCGCCTTGATTACTGCAATGCCCTATACCTAGGGCTAGCGGCGGTGGACCTTCGCCGCCTGCAGCTGGTGCAGAATACGGTTGCCAGGCTGCTGACTGGCTTATTGAGATCTTGCCATGTCACACCTGTGCTCCACTGGCTGCCGGTGCAGTGGAGGATCACCTTCAAGCTCGGATTACTGACCTATAAGGCCCTACATGGACTGGGTCCACATTATCCGGAAGATCTCCTCTGCCAACTACTGCCCCCCTTCATCCTCTCTGCTCTGCCACCGAGGGATTGCTAGAGATTCCCAGGATCCGTTTGACAACTGCGGGAGCTAGATTATTTGCTTATGTAGCCCCGATCCTGTGGAATTCTCTACCTCATTGGGTTAGAGTGCGTCCATCTGTCGAGGCCTTTAAATCAGCCTTAAAAATCTATTTATTTGAGTCAGTGTTTTTTGACAGTTAAAAAGTTTGATATTTAAAGTCCTGCCTTTTAGTATTGTGTTTTAATGAGTTTTATGAAATATATTTTTTGCTGAATGTTGTTTGCTGATTATTGTACAACGCTATGATCTTTTGGAATAGCGTTTCATAAATAAAGAATTGATTGACTTATTGCGCAGGACCTAGAAGGCAGAATTTCACTGTTCACTGATGACACAAAGCTCTGTAACAGAGTAGACACACCAGAGGGTGTAGACAGAATGAGAAGGGACCTGCAGAAACTTGAAGAATGGTCAGGGGTTTGGCAGTTGAAATTCAATGCAAGGAAGTGCAAGATATTGCATATGGGGCACAAAAACCCTGGCACAATATATCAGTTGGGGGGTGAGGATATAGCATGCACCAAGCAGGAAAGGGATCTTGGAGTTATCATCTCTGATGACCTCAAGGCAGGAAACAGTGTGACAAGGCAGCAGGTAAAGCAAATAGGATGCTGGGATGCATAGGCAGGGGCATCACCAGCAGGAAAAGGGAGGCATAATTCCACTATACAAGACACTAGTGAGGCCGCACCTGGGTACACTGTGCAGTTCTGGAGACCTTACCTACGTAAGGACATAGACAGGGTAGAGAAGGTTCAGAGGAGGAACAAAGATGGTGCATGGATTGCATCACAAGTCCTATGAGACAGGTTGAAGGCACTGAACATGTACTCCCTGAAGGAAGAGGAGGAGAGAGGGATATGATGAGAGACATACAAGTATCTTACAGGGAGGAACAGGGTGCAGGAATGCACTATTTTTAAGCGAAAAGATGTTCCAGGACTAGAGGGCATGGGATGAAGTTGGAGGAGGACGATTCAGAGGAAGCGTGAGGAAGAATTTCTTCACAGAGCGGGTGGTGGACAAGTGGAACACCCTGCCAGAGGAAGTGGTGGGGGCTGAAACAATCACGGGATTTAAGAATGCATGGGATAGACAAAGGAATTCTAGAGGTCAGGGGTAAGGGGCAACAGACTTCCTGGAAAACAAACTGAACTTACAAACTTAAATGGGCAGACTGGGTGGGCCATAGGCCCTTATCTACAGACACTGTCTATGTATCTATGTAGCAGTTCATGGTAGTGATGTTCGTATGATGTCATAGGTAGTTGTCCTAGAGTTCATATGCCTGGTTACATGGGGATATTAGTGTATAAGGACTCACCATCCAAAGTAATTAGAGACTTGGGTGTAGATTCTGAGGGAGGGCACAGATGGCAGATGAGATTATGATATAATCAGACGAGATGTTGACATCATAATGAATTCTTGTCTGATGATGTCAGTGATCTTGTAAACACTGCAACTATTAGTAGTAGTTGTAGTAGTACAGTACTGGTAGGAGGAGTGGGAAGGGGGCTTGATCTAGTGTGTGTGTGTGCGCGAGGGGGGGGGGGCACAGCCCCCTGATTGTCTCCATTCCCATCAGCACCAAAGACCGGTACACCGTTGACTGGCAACATTCGGCACTCTGAGTTCATATGTGAAATCTTGTTGTACTATGAAACCTGAAATACGAAATCTCAGTCGCTATCTTTGCCGTCCTTCAGAATCTGCACCTGCTTCCGTAACTAGATACGAGTCCCTATCCACTTGAACAACCTCCATAATTTGTAAGATATCTTTAGTATCCTGAAGATGGGACGTTAAAGAGTGGTGACATAGGGTATGATATGTGCTTCAATATATTTAGACAGTGGTTCTGTTGGTGACCCTATGCCACTCACGACTGGTGTACCCGGCAGATTTTCCAAAGACTTGTGTACTTTCACTAGTACATATAAAGTGGCTCTTACAGGGTGGTCATATGGAGGTGGTGAGTGCCCCATTTCTTGTGTGCATTTACTAAGTTTTTATTGAGAGCACCATACTCCCTGTGCATACCTTTGTTTGCATTCTAACAGCTCTGTTGTGCAGCAAGGAATAGAGAAACTTTTACTGGGGTTTAAAAGCTCACAAGTTTCTTGTGTTGGGGGAGAGAGAAAGGCAACCAGTACCCTGATCCAACCTGATGCAGCAGTTTTATTGAGAAAGACACAAAAATACATTTACTGACAGATTATTTATTATAGATCATATTTTCTCATTTTATTAAAATACAGCAAAAATAAAAACCTTAAAATAATAGGTCAGTATTTTATAGACTGAGAAACAAACATTTAAAAGGGAAAGGGGGAACAGCAAATAGAGTGCTCGCTGAAAACAGAAAATAATGTGACAGATGGCAGTTTGACTGAGAGGCCACCTTAAGCAAAATGCAAAGAAAACAGTAAGCAGAGGACGAGTCCAATCACGTTTGATTTTTTTTTAATAACATATTTACCCAGGAAAGCCCATGTGACATGCTGTGTTTTAAAGGTGGTGGTGCTGGGGCTGTTTCTATACAGTTTTACAGGTGGCAGAGACTGAGGCAAATGGAGGGTAAGTGTCTTGATTAAAGCCATATATATTAAGTATGTGACTGGTGGAATTTGAACCTGGGTTTCTCCTGCTTCCCAAACATCTGACCTAAATTACTAGGCCATGTCGTCATCTTCTGTCTACCCATTTCCTCTCTCCACATATCTCCCTGACTTCTATCTACTCTCCCAGAAGGCAATGTTCACTTTCAGTGGAGTTGTAATGAATCAGCTCATCCATTTACTAGTCAACCCCTCTGAATTTTGTCCTCCCACACCTTTGCTCTACAGCCGAACCTTCTGTAGAGCAATCATTATACTCCAGATTCAGCCTTGTGTTGTGTGTGGCTTTGGAGACTCCAAGGTCCCAGTCACCTTGCAAGGTGTACCAAACTAAACTGGCAGTCCTGACTTTTTCCTCTGTGTCAGTGGGGGAATACATTACTGCATGGGATAGACACAGGGGAAGACTAGCAGTTAAAAAAAGGAGAGAAGCCAGAGATAAAGTAGGATCTGCTGCATTTTTAGTAGGTAGGGGAAAAGGGCAGACTGGATGGGCCTGTTGGTCCTTATCTGCTGTCGAAGTCTATGTTTCTATGTCAAATTCTTGAAGAAGGCTTCTCACTGCCACAGCAGACTCTAGCTTTATTTTTCATTTCCGGCATGGAGCTAGCCTTCTTGCTTTTTTTTGGTTCTATGGATTGGGAATATTTCATAAAAACACTTTACAAGGTAAGCTTTGACAGCTGAAACAAGCCAAGGGGGTGGGAGGACTATGGTACTACTAAGGTGACTGGTAAAGGACCCAATATCATGAGAGATTCCTAATCTGACTGTCACAGGAGAGAACTTCTGAATACTCATCCAAAGGTAAAGTTCCAAATCAAACAGGTTTTTCATAACATGCCACAACACAAATCACTGATTGCGACAGTCCGAGCTGTCTCAGGCACATGTCTTATTTGTACTGTGCTTAACATTCATAAACAGTCTAATCCCCAAAAACAACAAAACCTGTCTTAATGTTGTTATTGATTTTACATAACGGGGCCCTGGTGAAGTTAGTGCCCCTTTAAATTAAAAAAAAAAAAACATTTCAAAGTCAACAGCAGTAACAGCTTATGAAAGACTGCCAACATGTCAAAAAACACAGGCCAATTTTAATGCTTTTAACTCAAGTGGGAGGATTGCAGGTTCTGTCAGTGCCCCCATTTATGTATGTGGATACCTTTGGGTGAGATTTAGTGAAGCTCTGTACATCCCAAACCCATGTATCTCTGCTCACGAGATAGACTAGGAATATAGACCTGACAGTTGGTACACAAGCCCTTAAGATGTGTATTTCCAGGCTGGCAAGATTTCTGTGCTAGGTGACAAATGGCGGATCTTGCCTGCGTCTGAGCTGCCGTTCCCGATTTTATTATTTCTGGTTCAGAAAGAGCAGCCCTTCAGTGTGCAAGCCCCCTGACAATATTTAACAGCATCTGGTGTCCTGGGTTGAGTCCAGATTCCCTTTATTTCATAATGCTATAAAATACATATAATACACAAAATATATATGTGGGGTCGGGGATGTTATAATTTCCTGGCTGGTTCTCTAGGATTTCTGCTTGCCCATAGTGGATCGTAGCAGGAGTGTTCCTTCCACCCAGGACCCTGGATATTGCCTCATCCTCTGCCAGAGGTTCACCTCCTCACCCAGCGAATCCATCCAGTCCACATTTTCTTTGTTGCACATCCCTGCAGCAGGAGAAAATCGAGAAATTAACTGGTGTGTCTACATGAGTGTACACCAATGTACATTTCTATAAAGATGCATTCATGTTTTGTATGCAGTACCAATTAATAATCAACCCACATCTCACCCCAATATACGGTCAATGCCCAACTGGACTCCAAGTCCTGAAGCCTCCAAAACCATTGTAAAGGTGACAACACATGGGCTCTGGAGGGGAAGGAGAACGCTTGCTATGTGAACACCCCCACCCAGTGGCAGGCAGAGAATGACTTGGACTACCAATTATAAATCATCTTTACAAATTCAACCAGTCTCTGCCAACTGGACACAAGGATATCACACAACCACAAGTGTTCTTGCACGTATGATTTGCAAAAAATGCCAGTTTTTAGAGGGCTCATATTTTGTTTTATACATCAGGAGTGGGGGAAAATACAAGAAGATAAAAGTGACATCTTGGCAGAATGACCACAGGAACCACAAGATATCAAAAATATGTTGCTACATTATCACAAACATAGAAGTTGACAGCAGATAAGGACCGTAAGGCCCATCCAGTCTGCCCATTTTTTTTTCTACCTTACGAATGTGCCATAGGCCTTTGCTCTGTCAATGGCCTATCTATTCATACTCATCTGTATTGCTCCCTTATGCCTATTTGAAGCCCTGCACTGTATTCATATCCACCACTTCCTGAGGTAGGCCGTTCCATGCATCCACCACCCTTTCTGTGAAAAAAGAACTTCCTCACACTACCACTTAATCGGCCTCCCTCTAATCTCATGCTGTGTCCTCTTGTCCTGCCATTTTTCTTATACTGAAACATGTTAGACTCTTTCACCTTGTTAATGCCCTTAAGGTGTTTGAATGTTTCAATCATATCACATCTCTTCCCTCCTTTGCTCTAGGGTATACATATTGAGTTCAGTTAATCTGTCCTCATACGTTTTCTGATGCAGTCCCTGCACCATTTTGGTTGCCCTGGACTACCTCAATTTGGTTAATGTCCTTGTGAAGGTGTGGCCTCCAGTACTGCACACAGTACTCCAGATGGGGCCTAACCAGTGCCTTGTAAAGAGGGATTATTACCTCCCTCTTCTGACCTGTGATACCCCTACTAATACACCCCAACATCCCCTCTAGCCTTACCTACTGCTTTAGAGGTCTGCTTGGATGATTTCAGGTCATCGGTGATGACGCCCAAGTCTCTTTCTTCCCTTGTGACTGCCAACATCTCCCCTACCAGTCCATAGGTGGCTTCAGGGTTTCTCTTCCTTATGTGCATGACCTTGCACTTCTTTGCGTTAAACACCAGTTGCCACACTTCTGACCATTTTGCTAGTTTATCCAGATCTCTTCTCATTCTGCCCACACTATCTGGATCATCTACTCTGTTGCAGATCTTGGTGTCATCTGCAAACAGACAAACCTTACCCTCCAGTCCATCTGCAATGTCACTGATGAATATATTGAAGAGGACTGGCTCCAGGACTGATCCCTGAGGTACCCCACTTGTGACTTGCATCTCTTCTGACTGTATACCATTTACCACCACTCTCTGTTTTCTGCCTATCAACCTGTTTGCCACTCAGTTGATCAACGTCTGACCCACCCCGAGTCTACCCAGCTTATTAATCAATCTTCTATGTGGAATAGTATCGAAAATTTTGCTGAAGTCAAGGTAGGCAACATCAACTGCTCCCCCTTGGTCCACCACTCTGGTTACCTGGTCAAAGAAATCTATGAGATTAGTTTGACAGGACCTTCCTTTTGTAAACCCATGCTGTCTTGGATCCTGTGCTCCTATGGATTCCAGGTGTTGCACTATCCTTTCCTTAAGTAGTGTCTCCATAATCTTGCCCACTACTGAGGTAAGACTGACTGGTTTGCAATTCCCTGCCTCCTCCCCGCTACCACTCTTGTGGAGCGGGATCACATGAGCCCTTCTCCAGTCTTCTAAGACCTCTCCTGTGCTCAGAGACTCACTAAACAGTTCTGATAATAGCTCTGTTGGTTCCACCCTTAGCTCCTTTAGTACCCTGGGATGTATGCCACCAGGTCCCATTGCCTTGTCCACCCTGAGCTTATTGAGCTCTTGTAGGACCCTTTCTTTTGTGAAGGTACTAGTGCACATCTCCCTCCCCCCTGTGTCCATGGTACTGAGCTATGGGCCCTGCCCTGCCTTCTCTTCAGTAAATACTGAGCGGAAGTATCTATTTAGGATAGATGCTTTCACATGGTCCTCCTCCTCCCCCCCCTTATCCCCTTTGATCTTAGCAATACCCTCTCTGGACTTTCTCCTTTCACTAATGTATCTATAGAAAGTCTTTGTCACCTTCTTTTACTGTTTGTGCTAGTGTTTCCTCGGTTTGGGCCTTTGCCTGCCTTACTGCCTTCCTTAGGAGAGTTTGGTATGCCTCCCTATCTTCATCCCCTGCGTTCCCTTATATTTCCTGAAGGCCAGTCTTTGGCTCTGACCTTTTCTGCTACTGTGTTTGAGAACCAAAGTGGTTTCCTTCTTCTTTTACACTTCTTTTTCTCACTAACACAATGGGATGTTGCTTCAAGTATTGCATCTTTAATGCTTGCCCACTTTGCCTGTACCCCCCTCACCTGTATTTCTTTTTGCCAGGGCTAGCTTAACTCTGTTGGCCATCTTATCAAAGTCAGCTCCTCTGAAGTCCCATATTTTTGCCTTGGAATGGGATTATTTTGTTCTAGTGGCCAAATTGAACCATACCATGTGATGGTCGCTGGCCCCCAGGTGACCTTCTACCTGGAGATCTGTGACCCTTTCCCTGTTCGTCAGTACTAGATCTAGGATAGCTCTGTCTCTTGTGGGTTGTTGTACCAGTTGTTTGAGGCCCTCCCCCTGCAGGGAATCCACCATATATCTAGTTCCGGCAGATGTCCCTGCTGGTATTGACCAATCTGTATCTGGCATGTTGAAGTCTCCCATTATCAGAACCTCCCCTTTAGCTGTCATGTTTTGTATATCTTCTAACAGTAACGTGTCTATGTCCCCACCATGGTCTGTAGGCCTGTACACAACCCCAGTTCATATGGCTGTCCCATTTCCTGTTTCTAGGGTGACCCACAGTTCTTCTGGCTCCTTATGTGTATTCTGAATTTCTGTAGCTTTCATATTTTCATTGACAAAAAGGGCCACTCCACCCCCCCTTTTTGCACCTCGGTCTCTTCTGAACAGTACATAGCCAGGTACTTTAGTCTCCCAAGTGTAGTTACTGGTAAACAATGTCTCGCTAATGGCTATTATGTCCAGTTTAGCCTCTGTCATTATTGCCTGCAGGTCTGGGATCCTGTTTCCCAGACTGTTAGCATTTGTGTACATGATTTTCCATTGGTCAGATTTTGGTGTGTTAGTTGTTAGGTGAGGTCCGGCATTTCCCCTGTGCATCGTATGGGGAGACTGACCTTTTTCTTTACCTGGTGATGTAAATGAACTAAAAACATGCTGAACTCCTGTCTGACCACTAGCTGAGGGGGGAGGGGTGTTCTGCCCATTCGACGTTTTGGGTGCTGCAACCCTCTCCCCATTTGCTAATTTAAATATTCTGCAAAGACATCAAACTTCTGCCCCAATTCACTGACTCCCTCCTTAATCAGATGCAGGCCATCAAATTTAAAGAACTTTCGCTCCCAAAACTGTTGCCAGTTCCCTATAAATTTGTGTCCCTTTTCCTGGCACTAGCCCTTGAGCCACATGTTTAGCTCCCCTATCTCCTCTTCTCTGACCTTCCGTCCATCTGTTCCCCTCTCCCAGACTGGCAGGATCTCAGAGAAGGAGATGCCGGACGAAATGGTTGATAGTTTGGATATTTTGAAGATTAGTTGTGATGATACTAATCAGAGAGCAGTATTCACAAGACTGATGACATCACAATTCCCCAGTGCAGCGCTGAAGCCAGTAGTTGAAATCAAAGACAAACAGTTAAATCTTCAGACAGACAGCGGATTTCAAAGTTAAATCAATAAGGGATGACCAATGGCCCAACGGGTACCGCTGCACACTCCCACGATGGCAACCCACATTTGCGAGTGAGCTGCAAAAGCTGACTAGGCAGCCCATGGGCTGAGGAGGTGCTGCTACATGACAGTGCTCCCAGTCAGGGAGGTAGGGTGTCTGGTTTCTCCACTCTAGCCGCTCCTGCAGTGGTCTAGGAAGTCTGTCTCTCTTGCAGCGGTACATCAGTAGCATGCAAGGTCTGACGGTGCAGTGCCCAATGTCTGGGAGGTAGGTGGGGTCAAGGGAGGAAAAAAACAGGTTATTCACCTCTTAACAGTAGTTCGGTTTACCTATGCCAATGCGACATCATTGTCAACGTTCAGCATAGTGAGATCGCCTGTCCAACATTGGGGTGTTTCTCTCTGGGGGCTGTGCCCCCCCAACCCCCCATGCAGGGGGCTGAGCCCCTCCCCCCTTTCTAAATGATTCTCAACTGAGAGTTGGAGTTGATTTGAAGGGTGGGGGGCACAAATGGCGAAAGGGCAAAATTTCGCCCGCAGGTCCCCTACAGCGACAATTTCTAAACCTGTCGAAACTGGCACTGTGGGGGATTTCCCCGTAGGGGTTTTGACCTTCGGTCAGTACACCTAGTAGTTCTAGGAGTAGTATATGATGTTAATCCACACTTCTGGCAGTGCCCTTTCCCTTTAAGGCTTGCCGAAGAGTCTTCAAGCTGGATCCTCCCACCCACCCAGGTGGTAACTCCCTCGGCACCACCCCGAGACATCAAATCTTGCCTGCTGGAAGCAAGACCAGTGTGCAACTTACCAGAGGAGGTTGGGCGGGTCAGTGTGGATGAACATCATATACCACTCCTAGAACTACTGCTACAGGTGAGTAACCTGTTTTTCTAGGGATGTGGATATGATGTTCTTATCCACACTTCTGGCAGACTCCTAGCAGTTCTCTTGGGAGGAGGGGGCAAAGTGCACACCCCCTATATAGGGAAAATAAATTGGAGAACTGAAGCCCCAAAACCAGCATCCCAGCATGACTCAAGCTCAATGTGGTAGTGGGAAATGAAAGTGTGTGCTGACTTCCAGGTAGCAGCCCAACAGATTTCCTGGATAGGACGTCCCTGGAAGCTGCCACTGAAGCAGCGGCATGACAGGTGGAATGAGTCCTTAGCCCTACATGAGGCTCCCTACCCGCCAATCTCCAGCAGAGGTCGTTGCAGGATACAGTCCACCCACCAACTGTTTGCTTAGCTGCCGGTCTGTCAGGTGCGGCTTCAATGTGGGTAACAAAATAGCTGGTGAACCTCTCCCCCAAACTCCAGCCATGTGCTCCTTATAATAGGCTAATGCTCACCGCAGGTCCAGAGTATGGAGCCTGTGCTTGGCTTCTGAGGTGTGGTTGGTGAAATACACCAGGAAAATAATCACCTGGTTAAGGTGAAAATACTACACAACCTTCAGGAGGAACTTTGGTTTGTGGCGAAGGACAACCTTGTCCCTGTGGAAGACCAGCTAATGAGACTCCACTGAAAGTGCCTGGAGCTCACTAATCATTCTGGCTGACATGATAGCCACCAGGAAGGCGGTCTTCCACAACAGGTGTGACATCTTGCACTTGTGCATCAGTTCGAATGGCTTGGCCATAAGCTTTGCCCCTTCACAGGAGGAGAAATGTGGTCAAGGCCTTTAAAAAAGTGCCAGATCACCTTCTCCTGTGCCACCAACTGCTGACCGGCCCATGCCCGGTAGGCAGGGATGGCTGCCAGGTGCACCTTAAGGGTCATCAACCGAAGGCCTGACTGGGAGAGCGACCAAAGGTAGTCGAGAATGCTAGCCACTGGACAAGATAAGGGGTCGAGACCCTTGCACTGGCACCAAATGGAGAACTTTTCCATTTGAAGGCATAGCATTTTCAGGCTGACGCCTTCCGAGATGCCTCAACCACAGTAAGGACATCTTCAGAGAGACCCAAAGCCTAGAACACTAGCCACTCAGGAATCAGGCAGTCAGGTGCAGGGATCGAAGGTCCAGATGGAGCACTTTCCAATGATTGATGAAGAGCAGGTCCTGGCAGAGAGGACAACATCTCAGAAGCCTGCTGCTGAAGCTGAGGAGATCTGGGTACCAGAACTGACATGGCCAGTCCAGAGCCACCAGGATCACCCATGCCTTGTCCCTCCTTGCCTTGAGCAACACCTTGTAGATCAAGGGAAATGGAAGGAATGCATAGAGAAGGCCCGGGGTCCAGTGCCTCAAAAAGGTATCTCCCTGCAACGTTCCCTGCTGAAGGGGGCAGGCACAGTACAGCCTCAGCTTTGCATTCTCCCTGGAGGCAAACAGGTCCACCAGAGGGGTGCCCCACTGGGAGAACAAGCTATGTACTACATCTGAGTGGAAAGGACACTCATGAGATGCCTCGCCCACATGCCTGAGAGTGTCCGCCAGCTGACCGGAGACACTGGCCACACGGATGGCCACAAGATCAGCCTCCAAGCTGCGCATGAGGGTCCACATGTGGAGAGCCTCCCTGCACAAAGAAAGGGAGTGTGACCCATCCTGCTTGTTGAGGTAGTACATGGTCATTTTGTCCCATCTGGACCTGGACCACCTGACCCCAAATGTGTGGAGCAAAAGCTAGCCAAACTACTTGAAGCTCCAGTAGGTTGAGGTGGCACTGGGACTCCTCAGGGGTCCACAACCCATGGACTCTATGTTCCCCTAGGTGGGCACTCCAGCCCATGAGAGGCATCAGTCGTCTGGAAGACTGCCGGCTCTGGGCGGACAAATGGGACACCTTCCTGCAGATGTTCTGGGACCAACCACCACTGGAGGGCATCCCACATCTGCTGGGTCACAGAGACCAGCCGGATGAAGTGACCCCTGCGCTGAGACCACTGGCTGGCCAGCTCCCACTGCAGAGAGTGCATTCTTCAGCGGCCCAATGGACCACGCTGGTGCAGGCTGCCATCTATCTCAGTAGGTGCAGGAAGTCCTGAACAGGGCACACTGCCTAACCCAAAATGATCAGGCAAAGGAGGAAAGAACCTCTGCCCTGTTCACTGGAAACTGAGCCCTGGCTCTGCAAAAATTGAGCTCCATCCCGATGAAAGAGATCACCTGTGAGGGCACGAGTTCAGACTTGACCTGACTGACCAGAAGGCCAAGAGAGATGCAGGTCTGGTGGGCCAGGTCCCTGGACCACTCCACCTCCAGCCTGGAGGGACCTGTGATGAGCCAGCCATCCAGGCAGGGGTATAACCGGACTCCTCGGTACCTCAGAAGGGCTGCCACCACTGCTATGCACTTGGTGAAGACCCTGGGGGTAGAGGACAGGCTGAATGTTATGGAACTCATAGAGGGTTCCCTCCACTCAGAAGTGGAGGAACCACTGGTGTGACGGACGGATCAGGACATGAAAGAACGCATCCTGTAGATCCAGTGAGCAGAACTACGTCTTGCTCGAGATGTGGTATGATCTGAGACAGAGTGACCATTCTGAAGGTGTGCAACCGGAGGAATTTGTTCAGGTCGTGCAGATCTAAGATGAGGCACCAGCCCCCCATCCATTTTGGCACCAGGAAGTACCTGGAGACAAACCCTGGATGAGGAGGGTCCAGAATGGGAACCACTACCTCCTTGTGGAGGAGTTGGGTGATGTTGTCCTGTTGTCCTTTTTAACATGTACACCCTTGAGGAAAGAAGGAGGGGGGACATGATAGAAACTTTTAAGTACCTCAGTGGAATCAACAAAGTCCAAGAGGGTAGCATCTTTCAGAAAAAGAGAAGTGCAAGAACAAGGGGACACAATTTAAAGATAGAAGGGGGGTGGTTCAGGGGCAATGTGAGGAAGTAATATTTCACAAAGAGGGTAGTGGATGCATGGAACAGCCTTCCTGAGGAGGTTGTGACGTCTAAAACTGTGGGAGAATTCAAGAATGCATGGGACAGACATAAGGCAATTCTTGTGGGGGGTAGGAAGAAATAGGCTGTTGGTTAACTAGGATCTGCAGCCTATCCTGTCGGTGGGGAAATGGGCAGACTAGATGGGCCAAGCGGTCCTTATCTGCCATCAAAGTCTATGTTTCTATGTTTCTAAGGGCCGACCGAATGTTGACAGATGCCATGTCCTCCCATGGAGCATGGGCTCGGCAGGGCAGGGCAGGTAAGCCTCAAACTCTAGAGGCAGACCCTGGCCGACCACTTCGAGGACCCACCTGTCCATGATAACAGCAGACCAGGTTGAAAGGAAGTGGTGAAGCCGGCCCCCCACAAGAGGACTCAGGGTGGTCAAGACAGGCATGGGGGAGGCACCCCCATCCCGTCACTTGACAGACTTGGAAACAGAGGTGGGTTCAGCGAAGGGGCCTCGACCTCCTGGCTTCCTGATGAGCGAGGTCACTGATTTAGGCTGGGGCGCCAAGCCTGCTGCAGTCCAGCCTGGGGTTGGGCAGGTTTTGCCGCAGGAGCTAAAGCAGGCCAAAAAGGCTTCTTTTTCTTTTGCAGCTTTGAGCCCTTGGGGTCCGTCTGGGCAGAAGTCACCAAGTCCAAGGTGGCGCTGGACTTTTCAGTTCTGGTGAGGTGTCCTTCCACTCCGGGACCCAGCAAGTCAGTCCCCAAGAAGGGAACATCTGCCACCTTGTGCTGTGTGTCAGCCGTGGAGGTGGAGATGCACAGCCAAACCCTATGACACATGGCAACTGCCACGGACCTGACAGAAGAATCGCCGAGGTCCATGGCCGTTTTGAACTGCTATTTAGCAACAGCTTGGTCCCTGACCTGCTTGACTGTAGTCTGCAGATCTGCAGGGCAGATGAGGAAGCACCTTGTCCAGGGAACACAGAACGGCATGCAAAAAGTGGGCCATGAGAAGGGCAGAGCTCACTTGACTAAGGCCAAATGAGGAGGAAGCATACACCCTTCTTAACCATATAATCCAACTTTTTGGACTCCTTATCAGGAGGTTTATCAACATCGCCAATGTTGCCAGTGTGCCGGAAAATGGACTCAGCCACAAGTCCCTTGGCCAGGGGATGCTCCGTAAATCCCAACAGGGAGCCAGTAGGGACCGTGTACTTGCAGGCCATCTGGGCTGACAGCACAGGGCATGAGGCTGAATGCTGCCACAGTTCTAGGCCAGAACCGAGGATGGCAACCTGAACAGGGAAGGCTTCCATGGGAGAGTCACCCCAGTCGAGGATCTTGGTTAATGGGTACCGTGCCCATTTCTGCACGGTATTCAGCTGGGGGCTCTGCAGATATGGAAGCATGCCCATGAAAGACATGGGCCCTTGATCCATTGACAGGTCCCCCACCAACTCCATGTCCAGCGGTCGGAAGTGAAGGGAGGACCCTTCAGATTCCAAGGAATCATGAAAAAGTGGGCAACCCCCCCCCCCACTCACCCAGTGAGGGTGGTCTGGGGTGACAGTGACTGACAGTCGATGGGGTAAACCCTTGCCCGACCGAGCATCCTTAGTTGGAGTACAGTCATCGGCTGTTTGGGCGGTGGCTTGACCAAGATCAGAGGAGAGGCTGGAGGGGACAGCACCGTGGACCGCCTGGACTGGCTCTGGCAGAGGCGGGATCAGCTGTGGCTCTTGTAGCAAAGGCCAGGTAATAGCCGGGTTGGGTGCCGGAATCGGCTTCACTCAGGTAAACCAATGCTGTTGCCACGTAAGTTCCTTGTAGCACTGACACAACTTGCGCCGGTGCCTCTCCTCACCCGAGGAGTATAAGGAATAGCGGTAGCGCTGCTTGCCCAAGTGCCTGGAGTGTGAGCACAGAGAACGACGTGGGCTGCCAGAATCAGGGCTTCTAGAGTGGGACCTCGACTGCCAGGGGGAAGGACGGCAGGTCTTAGAGGAGGCCAATGAAAGCTGAGGCCTCTTTTGGTCCAGATGCTCCTGGCCAGGCAGGGGCAGAACAGCGGACTGGTCCATCCACCCCTGAGAAAGTGGCAGGACCAGAGTCCTGGAGAGAGAGAGGTATCAACTTCCTTAGCAGATAGTGGGTTGACTGGTTAGAGAAGGATTTTGGGGGCATCAACCAGAGTCTTGGCCAACTAGCCCGATATGGAGACCGTGAGGTCAGTGGCCAGAGCCGAAGCACAGACCATAGTCAGCAACTCCGGTGAAGCACAGAAATCAGAGGCCCGAGAGCACTCCCAATTCCACAACTGGCGGTGAGACCATTTCTTGGTCTCTTTCTCCTTGTCCTTCTTGGATTTCTTGGGATTTGTGCCAGAGGAACCCTGTTCATGGGCCGGAAGGGTTTGGCACAATTCTTTAAATGCTCCAGTAAATGAAGCACCCAAAGGGAACAGCAAAAAGGCTGAAGCCAAGGAGGAATGCAAGACGGTCTGAGCTGCTGTCTCCTCAAATGCCAGAAGTTGTTCGGCAGACCCTGCGGCCACAGAGACCACAAGATGAGCATCTTTGGAATGAACAGGCGGATCCTGATTGTCCGGATGGCCAAGGAGTAAGTGGGCGAGGCCATCTCCAAACAGCAGGGAAGGAAGAAGTGGCATAGGCCACAAGCCTGGATATCATGCTCATGGCCCAGGCAGTATACGCACAAGGAGTGCAGGTCTGATTGGGATATAAGCTGCCCACAACCGCATTTCTAGAACCCTGGAGCAGATTTCTTGTCGTCCATGTTGGCGGCAAGAAGTAAAGTTCAAAGACAAAAAGATTTCACTAAGAAAAGTGAAAGCTAAAGCAAAGGGCCTCTTCAAGTGCGAGAGTGGTTAGGAGGGAACCTTCTTCCAGCGGAAAAGGAAGATCTGATGCCGCAGCGGCACTGCCAAAGGAGTTACCACCTGGGTGGGTGGGTGGGAGGAGCCAGCATGAAGACTTTCTGGCAAGCCTTAAAGGAAAAGAACACTGCCAGAAGTGTGGATAAGCACATCATATCCACATCCCTAGAAATAGGAAAAAAAACACTCAGTGGAAGGATGACGCTCTACAGTCTGCCACGTGCCCTGCACCATCAACCAGGCCTAGGCTCTGAAATCTGGACTGTTTCTCTGGCTGGGTGGGGTGGAGTTCGGACAGGCCTCCGTCCCTGGCCGCAACACGAGGAGAAATCCATCAGGGAGACTGTGAAAACAAGGAAAGTCCTGCAGATAGTAGATGAAAGGGCAGGATGGGCTGGGGGCTAAAAAGCAGAGTCGAAGGGGTCATAAAAAAGTACATATGGAGAAAAATGTTAAACCAATAAACAGATGTTCTATAAAATCGAACATGCAATGACCGGAGATTACCAACCTGTTCAACGTTATGATCAGGTAGCAATTATCATTTATGTACCGAGAAGTGTATCTTTTGCACTGTGTACTGTAGCCATGATAATTGCACATACATAGCAGCAGCTTTTCCCTGGCCGCCTATGTCATTCCAGGGATATGCCTTGATCCCAGGGATGCACCCAGTCAGATCCTTGGCCCCTGGCTCCCCCGGACTCCAGTAACCCCATGGTTTAACTTCCATGGCATTGGGTCCTGAGGAGGGTGTCCTTCCTGCTGAGGCAGTCCACTATGTAGACAAGGATCCAGTGCCGGCAGGCACTGGGACCCAGGGGATCTGCTGAAGCCCAGACTGTTAAATAGACAGAAGTTGATTTTTCTTCCCTTTACTGACCCCTCCCTCCTCCTCCCCCGATTTGATCGCAACCAAGGGCCTTGCATGCTCACAACAAACTCTGCGATAGGGGCAAGCTCCCTGGCCCAGCCACAGTGCCAGATCTTGCCGCAGATCCTCCCGGCCGAGACACTCTACCATGCAGCAGCTGCCTCAACCTGACCTACCTCTCAGCACAATAAACTCAGCTCACTTGGGTCGCCTGCACCGCAGTGCAACGTTCTGCCACTGGGCCATTGGGGCGACTCCATAAGTATGGATTTATGATGTATTTTATATGAGTGGCGTCATTCGCGTCCTTAGGGTGTCTCAGCTTTGCTGTTCTTACACCCCTAGAATGCAAGTGAGGCCAGTGTTCTTTATTAACGCGTCCACTGATAGCGCTCTTATATTTGCGGTCATACATGCATTCTTAAGGTGAGCACACTAAATGGAAGGTGAGTGGTTCCAGCACCCTAATGATTACGTGAGGCTAGTCTTAAAACCGTAAGTGTAGAATCGGGGGATGTATTACTTACACAATTAGCCATGACAGGATGTGCGTTGTGGGGTTAACATTGCAGTGTGTGATAATGGCACACTGTAGGAACAGAGACACAAGGCAAACCCAAGCCACTTTTGCACCCCAGAAGTACTGTTATCCCACAATTATATACACCTTGGAGTGCCTTATTATCTTCAGACACCTTTGCAGGCAAAGCCTGCAAAGGCGGGGAAGAATTGATACTGTTGGAGGGAGGAGGGAAATGTTAGTCACGCAATTTAAGGTACAAGATGAAAGTTAATGGGTATTACAATTATGAAGATACCAATTAAATTCTGAGGACCAATACCAAAATTAAGAAATAGTGCAAAAAATTTCATGTTTAAAACTGTCATGAAATTTTCCATGCTGACACTAAAAAGTGTATCAATACATTTTATAATTATGGAAAAAGTGTATCGATAACATTTATTTACAAAAAAAAAAAAAAAAAAAAACTTCTGTTGTGATACATAGACTTATACAATAGGGTTGAGTGATAAATGAGTGTGATAAATCATGATATTCTCACCAGAGTGTGATAAATGTAAGAAATGACATTTATCACACCCATGCAAACCTGCGCAAATGGTAACTTTTGCAACAATAGGGGCCTCTATTGTATAAACTGGATACATGATGTGCCCTCGTGTGATATGGAAAATATTTTCACTCCTGCACAATGACCTCTGGATACTCACTCGTGGTTTCACCACTCGTGAATCCAGAGGTTACTCTAGAGGAGTGAAAATATTTTCCATATCACATGAGTGCCCACTATGTATCCCCTATATATACACAGTATAGAGAAAGCGAGAGAAAGTACAGTTACGTAAGAACTTACCCTAAAGTACAGTTACGTAAGAACTTACCGTAACAGTAGATCTTCGAGAACAGCTCTTGCAGCAGGTTACACCATTAGGACTGAAGCCGGCAGGCATCAGGACCCCACGGAAAAATTCTAGCTAGGTACCTTCAGCGGGGACCGCCCCCGACGTCGGTCCCGCCTCCGACGTCAGACGTAGTACATAAGTGGGCGGTCCTGCCAGATTCCCCAGTTCTCCCGCCGGAGACTTCCGGCCACAGGCTGACATCGAAGTGGGAGACTGGGGATCCACCGTCAGAAGACAAAAGGGAAAAAATCCCTGTTAACGGAGGCTTAAGCCATGCCTCCTCCAAGGGGAAGGTGGCTGGAGAGCTTCTGCTGCAAGAGCTGTTCTCGAAGATCTACTGTTACGGTAAGTTCTTACGTAACTGTACTATCTTACTCGAGACAGCTCTGCAGCAGGTTACACCATTAGGACTGATTCCCAAGCAGTAGCACTGCAAACACTCTGGGAGGAGAAACTAGAAAGATCATTCCAGGTCCTGAATCTAGGACAGGAGACCCTGTAGCACCGCCAGGCCGGTCATTCTTCACGTGAAGCCGATGTCCAAGCTATAATGCCTGATAAAGGTATGTACAGAGCTCCAAGTGGCTGCAGCACAAATGGCAGAAGTGGAGACGTTTCGAAGTGCTGCAAAGGAGGTGGCCACTCCCCTAGTAGAATGGCCCCGGACTGAACCCGGGAAGGGCTTGCGTTTGACATCATAACAGTATGAGATGCACTGGACAAGCCAGCAAGACAGGGACTGTTTGGATACTGGTTGGCCCATCATTCTTTCAGTAAAGGAAACGAAAAGTTGCTCCGATTTACGAAGCTGCTTAGTTCTGTTCAGGTAGTACCATAAGCTGCGATGAACATCCAGGGTGTGGAGCAGCGCCTCTCCTCTATTAGAATAATTAGGGAAGTAGACCGGCAGGTCAATATCCTGATTGAGAGTGAGTGTGGAAACCACCTTAGGCAAGAATTTAGGATTCGTCCTCAGGGATACTCTGTCCCGGTGGAAAATTAAATAAGGCTCTTTGCACATGAGAGCATGAAGTTCAGAAACTCTTCTCGCTGACGTAACAGCAACCAAAAACAATGTTTTCCATGACAGAAAATGCAGCTCACAATCCACGGCAGGTTCAAAAGGGGGCAGCGTGAGTTGCTCCAAGACAAAGAGCAAATCCCATGGAGGCACTGGGTCCTTAATGGGTGGCCTAAGATGTAACACCCCTCTCAGGAATTCCCGACAGGCATCTAATTGTGCAACTGTGCGCTGTCCCACCGGAAGGTGATAAGCTGAAATGGCACAGAATTGCACCTTGATAGAGGAGTAGGCGAGACCCGAACGGAAAAGGGAGAGCAGGTACTCTAACACCGCTTTCACCGGACAACCTAAAGGGAGAGGCCACGTGTTTGCGGCCATAAACAAAAACGGGCGCCTAATTTTCTGCGCGACGTCACATGCAGGCATTGCCGGGCTTCTGGCTGCAGAAAGAACTTCCGCACCCCTGCAGACCCCATGTCGCAAAATGGCTATGTCTCTAGGAGCCATGCATGCAGGTTCAGTGAGCGTAAGTCTGGGTGGGCCAGTGAACCCTCCTCCTGAGACAAGAGATGGGAGCTGAATGGCAATGGGGGCGGAGGTTCCCGGGATAGCTGTATTAGCAAAGGGAACCAGATCTGTCTGGGCCAGAAAGGGCCACCAGGATCATCGCTGCATGCTCCTCGCAAGTTTGAGAAGAACTCTCTGGATCAACGGGAAGGGAGGGAAAGCGAGAGAGAATCTGTCCGCCCAGGAGAGGGACAACGTTCTTGCCAGAAAACACCAGGCCCTGGATCTAGCGAGCAAAAATTGGGCAGTTTTATGTTGGATGGGAAGCGAACAAGTCCAACTCTGGAGTTCCCCATCAAGAAACAGATCCTCTGCTACCTCCTGAAGAAGTTCCCACTGTGGACTCTGGCCTGGGAGGCGACTCAGGCTGTCTGCAATTGTGTTGTCCACCCCGGGAACATGTACTGCGATCAGATTCGCGCCGTGTCAGATTACCCAATCCCACACCCTCATGACCTCCCTGCAAAGGGGGTAAGAGTGTGCGCCTCCTTGTTTGTTGAGGTAATACATCACCGCCGTGTTGTCTGTCTGAAGCATGAGAGTACTCGGCGGGATCTCTGACTGAAATGCCTGCAGGGCATAAAGAACCGCCCTCATCTCTAGGATGTTGATATGGAGGTGGGCCTCCTGAGGGGTCCACGTTCCCTGGGACTTCACCCCGTCCAGGTGTGCTCCCCATCCTAGACCTGAGGCGTCTGTGGTGAGGATTACCTCCGGGGACAGCGCTATAAATGGGACGCCCGTAGAGAGTGTCCCTGGGTCCAGCCACCACTGCCAGTCTCGAATCACGGTCTTCGTGATTCTGACCGGATGCTGCATGTGGTCTTGCCTTTGGTCCCATTGCACCTTGAGCATCCACTGAGTTACCCGCATGTGGAGCCTTGCGAATGGGACAGTAGGAATGGCCGCAGCCATGTGTCCGAGCAAGCGAAGGACCGACCTAGCTGGGACGGTCTTGTTCGATGAAAGCTCCCTGATGAGGGATCTGAAGCGCTCCGCTCTGTCGTCTGGAAGAAATGCTCTTCCCTGAACGGTGTCCAGTACTGCGCCTATAAATTGCAGCTTTTGCAACGGTACCAGGAGAGACTTCTTGTGGTTGATTAGGATGCCCAGAGATCGAAACAGGTCCTGGGTACTCTGGATCGTCCGTAACAACGCCTCTCTGGAGGTGGCCATGAGAAGCCAATCGTCCAGGTGGTATGGGAACACATAATGGCCCTGTCTCCTTAGAGACGCTGACACGCATATGGTAAAGACCCTGGGTGCCGATGATAGTCCGAATGGAAGGGCTCGGAACTGAAGATGATGGCCGAGAAACTCGAAGTGCAGGAACCTCTTGTGCACTTGAGCTATAGGGATGTGCAGGTAAGCGTCCTGCATATCTAGAGATGCTAGAAAGGCGTCCTGCTGCAGCATGGGAATAAGACCCAGAAGAGTTACCATGCGGAATCTTTTGTAGGCGACCGACAAATTGAGGTCGCTGAGGTCCAGAATCGGACGGAGGTCCCCTGTCTTCTTTGAAACCAGGAAGAAGTGGGAATAGTATCCGTGTCCTCTCTGGTTCTCTGGGACGTACTCTATCGCTCCCTTTTGCAGGTGCACGAGTACTTCTTGTCTGATCAATGACTTGTGCTGACCCGAGTACTGGGAGAGCAAAGGAGGCCTCGAGGGTGGCTTTTCTGCGAATTCTTTAAAGTGGCCTCTTCCGACCATCTGTAGAACTCACCTGTCGGTGGTTACAGACTGCCATCCTGGCAGGAAATTCTCAATGCGACCCCCGACCTTGACATCCCGTTGATCCTGAGGGGCCGGGGCCGGGAAGGAGTCAGGCTGTGGCGGCTGAGGGTCCCGCTGGCTGAACCAGCTTAGGAGTGCGCTGGCTTCGGCCTGCGGGTTGTTTTCCCTGAGTTCTGCGAAAACCGGAGCCCCTCTGTTGTGGAATGGGGCCGGACTGTTGTCTCTGCGTCCGTCCACGATATCGGCTTTGGTTCCACGAAGGAACTAAGCCTGGTCGGGTATACGGCCTGAACTGACCTCACCGCCTTCCCGCCCTCTTGGAGTTTGTAATTATCTTCCTGGAGGGTTTACCAAACAAAACTTCTCCCTCGAATGGGGCGTCCGTGATGTTTTTCTGGACGTCCGGGGCAAAACCGGAGACACGGAGTCAAGAGTGCCTCCAGAGGCACATGCCTGAAGCTGCTGCTCGGGCAGAGGAGTCCGCTGCTTGTAGCACTTGGGTTCCCACGTCCGAACCCGTATGGAGGAGCTGCAACATCTCCTCCTTCTGCTCACCTTCCGGCAATTTCTCAGCCGCATCCAGACCCTGCTCCCACAGGGCATTTTGAAACTGCACCATGTGGGTCACATAATTCAGGGATCTGATGGCGCAGGTAGCGGAAGCATATGTGTGCCTACCCATGGCGTCCAGCTGCTTGGACTCTGGGTCCGGTGGCAGGGTGCTCAAATGTTGCGGTCTCTGGGACCGGTCATGAGAGGCTGTTATGACCAGAGAGTCGGCCTGAGGATGCGGAGTCAGGTACTGGTCTTCTCTTGGAGCCTTGTACAAGCGGTCAGCTTTCTTCGGCATCGCCGGGAGTGAATGTGGACGCTTCCACGCTGCCTTGGTGACGTCCATGAAAGTGTCTACCAAGGGTGGCACCACCACAGGCTTGGGGTCCTTCTGCCGAAGATACTTCGCAAGGCGTAGCCTTGGGGGTCTAACTCTTCAGCATCCCATCCCATGTTCTCTTGGATGTGTCTCATGATATCCGAGAAAGAAGGGTCATCTGGAGGAGACTTTGGCAGCTCGCGTGGGTCCGGAGAAGGGATGGAGAGGGGAGATGGGGATCTGGATGTTGAAAACTCTGATCCCGTGTCCTCCATCAAAGGCGAATGGCGGCGTCTTCTGGGTCTCTTAGGGCTGGGTGACCTAGAAGAGGATCTGGACGGAGGTCTCCTTTTGTCTGGTCTCCCCCTTGGAGGGGTCCTGGGTTCCCAGGGAGGAGGTAACCGGCCTGCAGACCCAGATGGAGAAGGGGGCGCAGGAATCGGAGGAGCAACCGGTGTAGGAGGAGGAGGAGGAGGAGGTGGAAGCGGAGGTGGAGTGGGGACCATGTCCTTTTTGATGGTATCCCACCAGTAAGTAAAAAGCTCCTTCACCTCTGAAAAGGAAAGGCCCGACGATGGCCCAGGCACCGGTGGTAGGTCGTCGGGTCCCGGCGTCGGCTCCACAGGGGGACTCCGGTTGCGGCGAGGGTTCCCTGGGAGTCTCAACAGGACCGGGGTCGCCCGTCTGGTCCTCAGGCTGAGTCAACTCCTCCTCGGTGATGGTCTCCTGACAGACGTCGGTCGGGGGCGTCTGGGTCCTCTTCTCGATTGGAGAGGGCGTCGGTCCCCCTACCGGCGTCCGGTGATGAGTTGGCCTGGCCGGCGATGGTCTTCTGACGGACGACAGCTCTGGGGACCTGCGGTGAGAGGCCGACGTCGGGCGAACCGGCGTCGGGTCCAACGGCCTCTTAAGTGAGGTGAGCCTTCGTCTTCTGCTGGGGAGGCGGAGGCAAGGAGGCAGACCTGACGTCGGGTTCAGAATGGCGGGAACCCGACTTGTGATGGTGGTGACGATCCCCCGATTTCATCAGGGCCTTGGAAGACGAGGAAGGCCTGGGAGTCTTGGCCTGAGAAGAGGAGCCTGAAGATTTTCTCACCGCAGTGGGGGAAGGCTGAGAGCTGGCCCGGGAAGGAGAGCGGTCGGACCTGGAGCTCGCGAATGGAGGCCCTAGAGGGACCTGGAAGGGCCTTCTCTATGCTTCTCAGCATGCTTGGGCCTTCTGCGAAGAATCCTCCTTGGAAGTCATGGTCTTGAGTTGTTCCTCGAGCAGGAATGGCTGTAGGGCCTTCTGGCGACGGATCCGGGTTCTGCTGTTGAAACCCTGGCAAAAAGTGCAGGACCGGGTGTCGTGGTCTGGGCCTAGGCACCGGACACAGGCCGAGAGCGGATCCTTGAATGGGATCTGCTTCCCACAGGCGTACTTCGAGGAGTGACTGGAGGTCGGAGAGGACATCAGATAATAAACTGACCTAAGAAAAACGTTTACCACACGTCGCACACTAGAACTGTGAACCGAAGGGTTGAGACTTGCAAGTCGACGGCGGGAAAGAACTGGGGAATCTGGCAGGACCGCCCCCTTATGTACTACGTCTGACGTCGGAGGCAGGACCGACGTCAGGGGAGGTCCCCGCTGAAGATAGCTAGCTAGAATTTTTCCGTGGGGTCCAGATGCCTGCCGGCTTCAGTCCTAATGGTGTAACCTGCTGCAAGAGTTTTGTCTCGAAGTAAGATCAGTAGATCTTCGAGAGAGGCTCTTTCAGTAGGTAATCACTTATAGGACTGCGGCCCCCCTGGTGTCAGGACCGCACGGAAACTTTTGCTAGTGCTGTCTGATGGGGGACCGCCCACCGGACATCATGTGATGCACGTCAGCATGACACTATATAGTGGGCGGTCTTCACTTCTGCCCTCCAGTTCTCCCGCTGGAGACCTCTACGGATCATGACAGGAGAATGGGAAGAGGCTCCTGAATCCAAAAATGGCATTCTGGAAAGAGAGCTGTACTACTGCAAGAGCCTCTCTCGAACATAGTACAGTTACGTAAGAACGTACCGTTAACAGTAGATCTTCGAGAGAAGCTCTTGCAGCATATAACACAGTTAGGACTGTAGCCAGCAGGCGACAGGACCCCACAGCAAACTTCAAGCCAGCAGTACCAGGCGGGGCCCACCCCCGACATCCCGCATGGTATAAAGGGAGGCAGTCCCTGGCGTGCCCCAGTTCTTGTTCCGCCGGAGACTCCGGCATCTGGATACGATGAGATGTGTCTAGGGAACCTAGGGCAATATCTCACTGAACAGGTAACTTATGGTGATAGAGGTCGCATGCAGCAGGAAATCTCCTGGGGGAATGAGGGTGGGAAGTATACCTGCTGCAAGAGCTTCTCTTGAAGATCTACTGTTATGGTAAGTTCTTATGTAACTGTACTATCTTACTTCGAGAGTCAGCTCTTGCAGCAGGTAACACAGTTAGGACTGATTCCCAAGCAGTATAAACTCAAGACAACAACTTGGGTGGTACGGAAGTAGGAGAAAGAAGGAAGGAATTCCTTACGAGATGAGGCCCTGCAGGACAGCAAGCCCAAAGCCTGCTCTGCGTCTCAAGGCAATGTCCAGACTGTAGTGGCGAATGAAGGTGTGGACGGTGTGCCACTTGGCTGCAGCACAGATGTCTGAGGCCGAGACATTCTTCAGTGCAGCAAAAGAGGCTGCTGGGGAGGCGCTAATGAGCAGCTAATGAGGTAGACATGTTTTTTGTCACTCCGCTTTGGTTGCTGTAAAGTAATTAAAAATAAAAGTGATAAATACCTTTGGGCGGTGTCCGTATTGTAATACACGGTACTGGGAAGCATAATGGAAGAATACCTAACCCCCAATCCCGGTAAGAGTCAGCGTCTTGCAGGAAAACCCGGTAAAAAGTCGGTGGTGAGTAGCGCGGGAGAAAATACAAGCCTGGTGTCCATGTCGACTGCAGAAGTTGCCGTGCTAGGTCAGGAGCTGACCAGCCAAGTAAAAGCGGCGTTGGAGCCGAGGTTGGTCAAGTTAGAAGGCACGGTGGACTCTCGATTGCAGGAAGTCCTGGAGCAACAGACACGGCACTGCAATTGGATGGCAGAGGTGGAGGAACGAGTATCTCACTTGGAGGATGAGCTGCTGTCGGTTCCCGGTCAAATGGCAGAGTTACAGAAGGAGATAGAGGAGCTGAAAGAAGCTCATGATTATCAGGAAAACTACTATCGGTGCCTGAATTTGCGCCGGAGAGGCCTGCCAGAAGGGAGTGAAGGAGAAGGAGCTCTAGACTTCTGTGGAAGAGTTCTGCCTGAGTTACTAGGGGTGCAGCTTGTGAAGGGGAAAATGAAGCTGGAACGAGCTCATCGTGCAATAATGCCGCGGCCGCCGGCAGACCAACCCCTGCAGCAAATCATCATGCGCTTCCACTATTTCCAAGACAAAGAAGTGATCCTGAGGGCCTACAGAGCAAAAGGCTCCTTAAATTATGAAGGAAATCGGCTTTATATCTCGCAGGACCCTCCGCAAGGCTACTAGCAAAGAGGAAGAGGTTTAATGTGGTTATGGCCCAGCTGAGAAGCCTAAAAGTGGAGAATTTCCTGATATACCCGGCCACGCTTAAAATAAAGCATGAGGGAGCGACCTTTTCCTTTTGGGAGACTGAGAAAGTTGAAGAATTCATCAAGACCCTGCGAAAAAATATGGGCTGAAGAGCAAGGAAGAGGCACGGCATTGGTTCTTGTTCCACAGACAGAATAAAAACCAGTTTGTACTGTTTAACTGTTTTATTACTACAAGTTGGGAGGTTGGGTGAGCTTTTGTTTTGTTTGCTGGCCACCTCCCTTAGAGTTCCGAATTAAAGAAGGGAGTATTTAATGGTTCAGTGGGGACAGAAACAAATGAATGATGGAACTTGAACACTGGATGAAGGGAGAAGCTTTAAGGGTATTTCGTGGATACTCATGGAATAAGCAGGACATTATTAACTGTTTTCGTCCTAATGTTTAAATGCTGCTCGACTAATGTGGCTAATGGCTTCTCAGATTCGAGCACTGGGGGAGCGGGCCTAGCATGTGAGAAAAAAGGCGAGGCCTAGCCCCTCCCGCTGGGGTCTGTGGGAGACCATTGGCACACGCGGGCTCTCCTAGACGGAAGATGAAAGAATGTAATGGAGCAGGGCGGAACCGGGACCTAGATTTACTGTGTGGGGGTTCTGTCCTAAATCTCACCCTGGTGTCTCGGCTTGGGATTAATAGGGGAAGGGGAGACGTAGTAAGGGAGGGATGACAGGGTGCATGTTCCGTGCCAAGAGAGATGCGGGGGAGCTGATCTGATGGATGGTGTAATCGGAGGGACTGATGACAGGCGGTAGGGGTAGAGGTGGCCTGTGGTCATTCCTTCCTCAGATGTTTAACGCTAAGGGGGCCGACCTGAGTTTTTGCTCACCCACAAGGAACATAGGCAGAAGGGGAAGAGAGTGTAACGGCTAGCCCTCGTGCCAAGACATCAGTTAAACTGACGTCACAGCAAAGGATTCCACTAGGAGGTGTAGGTGATACACATTAAAAATGCCCAACACTATGGGAGCTCAGCACAGACTCAAAGATTGAAAGAAATTAAAGACGATGATTGGGGGGGAAGGGAAATGAGTAAAGAGAGGAGGCACTGAGTTATGTGAGACAGAACAAAGCAGCTGCAGGGGGTATATGCTCCAGGGGGAGTTTGGCGGCTGGGCGGAGCGGCGGGACGCTCATGCCAGTTGAGGGGGATTTTTTCAGACACTTGTGCCTTATAGGTACTCAGTGTCAGTAAAGGGCTTGCATATTTCGAGGATGGGACGGGGAAGGGAGCTTATTAGCTCGAAAGGACAGGATGCTTGGGAAGGAGGGGAGGGCATGGGTATCTCGACTCTTAGGAAAGCCAGATGTCTGCTAACACTGGGAGATGCCGGGGGGAGGACTATAAAGAAATGGGGGAACGGGAGGTAAAGGAAGAAAGGGAAGATGTTCAAACTGTTAGTTATGTTAGTAGATGCAACTGATGATGTGAAGAGTATTGATGCAGTACACTACAACAAGGATTGCAGGGACTGGCACAGGACCGTTCGGGGGTTGGGGCACAATGGGGAGCTACAAGACGTCGTTGGGACTGGAATATTTTTATGTGATAGTTATGAGTAATATGTCAAATATCAATGTTGTTTCATGGAATGTTAAGGGAATAGCCATCAAAAGTGTGGTTCTCTTTACTGGACGTAAAGAGAACCACACTTTTGACAGCATTAAAGGGCTGGGCGCAGGTGGCCATGTTGCAAGAAACCCATTTGATGGACGCAGAACACACTAAGCTTGTGGAATTGGGGAGTGCTATGCGGCTTCCTTCACATCCACAAACGGGGGTAGCTATATTATTGCATAAAACTTACCCTTGGAAGTTTGGAGGTGGTCCGCACCAGATGGGGCAGATACATATTTATCACTGGATTGTTAAGGGAGAAATGGTCACATATGGATGTATATATGCTCCAGCAGTACATGAACCACAGTTTTTCACCTCCTTGCTGGACTTGCTAATAAAAGAACAATTCCCTGGGCTGATTATTTGGGGGGGGGGGATTTTAACTGGACTATGGATGCATGTATGGACCACTCAGAGAGAAGGGGAAGGGTGTCAGAAGCTATGAGCCAGTGGCAGCTGGGGATGGCGAACCTAGACTTGGTAGATGGGTGGCGCACAACTAACCCAGGAGCAAGGGAGTATACGTTCTACTCCAACCCACATAAAACCTGGTCCCGCATAGACTATGTCTATATACCCAGGAGCTGGATAGGACGGATGCAAGATATATCCCACAGCCCTATTCACATATTTGATCATGCCATGGTAATTTTGAAAATGACTGGAGGAGGGGTGAGGGAGATGCCCCCGCAGTGGAGGTTCCCCACATATATGTCTAGCAACAGGAAGTTGTAATTTGTGTCTGACATTACCTCCATGATGCCTAAAAGTTTACAAAATGTGGGGGAAAATCCACTGGTTATCATACATGCCGGTGTTAATGATATAAACAACACCCCATTTAATCAGTTACAACAGGACTATGTGGCATTATGTAACCCGTTACTTGATAGGGGATGCTGTGTATGTATATCTGAAATTCTACCTGTCCCGAGAGCAACATCTACCATGACGCAGAAAATCAAAGCCCTAAATGAGTGGCTGAGAAAGTGGTGTTTTAAGCAGGATATACCCTGTATTACCCACTGGGAATCATTTTCAGATCGTTCTTCCTTGTTTTGCTGGGACGGTTTATATCTCAGTCGTAGGGGTACTACACTTATGGGGAAAAGTATCACTAAAATCATAAATCATTGTTTAAACTAAAAACAATGGGGGAGAATGGGTCTATTCCCAAATCTCTGAATACTTACCAAAATATTATTACAACTAAATATAAATTCCTAGCTTTGAATGCAAGATCTTTAAACCAACTCAAATTAGCAGAACTCAAGTCAAAATGTAAAACTTTAAATATAGGTGTGGTGGCAGTAACTGAAACTTGAGGAACGATCCTCAATTTGGTCCAGAGAAATTCCAGGTTATAAGTTATATCATAAAACAGATTAGATAAGCAAGGCAGTAGAGTTTGTATGTACACGAAATTATATTCCTTCTTTGAAGTGTGTTCTCCTTTCCTTCGAAAGTATATGGGTTAAAATCTTATTGAAGGAGCAGTCCTATATAACTATTGGTAACATCTATCGACCTCCATCTGCAAATTCAGATTACACAACTGATATGTTTAAAGAAATCACACATTTTTCAGAATCTCAAGATACTGTAATATTTGGTGACTTTAACCTCCCTCATATTAACTGGGACTCATTCTCAGGACAGTCCTATGCCGAGAAAGGACTAATAGATGTGGTAGTTAGTACTGGATTACAACAACTTGTTACTGAACCCACTCGAGGTCCTAATATTTTGGATCTATTATTTACTAACATAGAACAACAAATTAGCAATTTACAAATTTGGGATCCACTTGGGACCAGTGATCATTCATCTATTCTTTTTGAAATTCAACAGTTTAAAACTACACTAAGGAAGTTATACTATACAAAAAATTATAACAAAGCAAATTTTTCTAAAATCAATGAATACTTACAAACACTGGGAATCTAATCTTCTTAATTGTACAACACAACAAGCTTGGGATTTTTTTTAAAACATTGTACATTATTTGGAAGATACCTTTATTCCATCTAAGAGGAAATTTAATAATAAAGGAAAAATTCCCCCTTGGTTCAACAAGACAATTAAAAAACAGATTAAAATAAAAATTAAACTTTTTAGGAAACTTAAGAATAGTTCTGTTCCATTTAAAACTACTCTATTACATAAATACAGACTATCTGTGAAAAACTTTAAAATTCTATTAAATTGGCAAAATAAGCTAGAATTTAAACTAGCTCACACAAAAGACTGTCACAAATCTCTTTTCTATATAAATAGTAAAAAGGTGCATCAAGGACCATTGGTCCCATTATAACCAATGGCTCTTCTCTATCTGATATAGAAACCTCAATCTCTTTAATAAGTACTTTTGTTCTGTCTTCCTCAGAAATCACCTATTAGTACATTTAAAGTTCACCACGTAGATTATCATAGGTTCTATCCAACTGACATTATACAGGCTATCAAAAAACTAAAAAAAAATACTAGTCCGGGCCCAGACGGTATTCATCCATGGTTTCCGATCGAAACCTCTATAAATATTTCTATACCTTTGCCAATTATTTTCAATAAATCCTTACAAGAAAGCATTGCACCAAATGATTGGCGTTCAGCAATAATTACTCCCATATTTAAAAAAGACAATAGAGGTTCTGTGTAAAATTATCGTCCAGTTAGCCTGATCTCAGTGGCTGGTAAATTAATGGAACGAGTAATGAAGTCTCTAATAGATCAAGATTGTAAAAAATTAGGAATTTATGATTCAAATCAGCATGGGTTTACTCCCAAATTCCAGCACCACCAATCTGATATATTTTTACAATAATATAAGTATTCTACTAGATGTGGGTATCCCTACTGATGTAATTCTTTTGGACTTTAGTAGAGCTTGATAAAGTCTCACATGAAAAACTCATTACTAAAATGCACAATCTAGGTTTTGTCACCTGATATTGTCAACTGGACTTTAAACTGGTTGACAAATCGTTCTCAGAGTAGGATTAATGATATCTTGTCTGATTCGGGTAGTGTGACAAGTGGTGTACCACAGGGGTCGGTCTTGGGACCAACATTGTTTAACCTTTTTATCAGTGATTTACAAACAGAGCCAAATAACTTCATAGTTAAATTTGCAGATGATACTAAATTGGGGGGCAAGGTTAATAATCAAGAAAATATTTCTGCATTAAAGAAGGATTTGGAAAAATTAACAATTTGGGCAAATGAAAATCATATGCAGTTTAATCAAGACAAATGTTTAGTAGTGCATTTCGGTGTAAATAATCCAAAAACGATATATTATATAAATGGACTACCACTTCACTCATCAAATTGTGAAAAAGATTTAGGGATATATGTTAATAATAAACTTGATCACTGTGTTATAACTGCTTGCATGACCAACAGACTTTTGAGGCAAATAAAACGCACTTTTGTTAATCGCACTGAACAATGTCTTATTCCTTATTGTGTACGGGTATACATTAGACGTGATCTCAGACTATGGCTCCCTTTCTGGAATCCAAACCAAAAAAAAGACATAGCAATTCTTGAACAGGTTCAAAGGAGAGTAACTAGAATGATTCCAAGATTAACAAACTTGGATTATCAGAACAGATTAAAAGCTACTGGTCTCTTCTCTCTTCAAACTAGAAGATTAAGAGGTGATATGCTTATGGTTTTTAATTTAATAAATTCACCAGATCTAATGGAAAAATGTGGTCTGACACTCTCCAAAAGGAGAGACATGTTCTGAGACTGCATAATAAACAGCTTGAAGTAAAAACTTACAAAACCAGCAAAAGGGGAAACTTTTTTCCAATAAGAGCATCCATTGTATGGAACACCTTGCCACAAGAACTGGTAAAGGCAACTAGTGCCACTGTCTTTAAAAACAAATTAGATGTTTGGTTGAGGGATAATAGATAAATAATGTCCCACATAGTGTGGGGAACAGTCTTGATGGGCTCTGGCCTTCTTCTGTTCTTTCATACCAAGTAAGTAATAATAATGATTAAAAATCAAGCTTTTAGGGACCACCTAGTGGAGCAATGGCAATACTATGAGGAGACTAACCCCTCCCAGGATATCTCTCCGACCATCTTCTGGGAAGCAGGGAAGGCATACATGAGGGGGGCTATCATTGCCTACATGGCAAAGTTGAAGCGACAGAAAAGGGAAAAAAGACTAGTGCTAGAAAGCCAATTAAAGGAATTAGAGAAAAGAGTGGCAAAGGGAGAACAGGGAGAGGCACCTAGACTGTTAATGACAACAAAGGAGGCTTTAAACATGTTGCTGCAAGAGGAGGCTGGTAGGACCTGGTTCTACTGTCAAAGACAGGTTTTTGAATGGGGGAACAAACCAGGGCCATTGTTAGTACGGTTAATGAAAGGGACAGGGGCCAAACACGGGTTCTGGGGATTAGGGACAGAGAAGGGAGAATCTGTACGGATCCGGGAGGTGTAAGGGAACATTTTGGTATTTTTTATGAAGGTTTGTATAAAATGGAACATAAAGGAGTGGGGAATCGGATGCAGGGATTCTTGGCAGGCCTACAGCTACCTGTAACTTCTAGATCACAAAAAGAACAACTAGGCCTGCCTATAACGAGAGCTGAAATTCTTGGGGGCCATACAAAAATTACAACAGGGGAAGGCTAGTGGGCTAGATGGATTCCCAATAGAGTACTATAAGATCCTAGGGAATCACGTGGAGAAAGCACCATGTGGACTTTTTCAAATAAAGGAAGGAGGGGAGACCCCAGAATTGCCAGATACTTGTTATGATGCTAACATTTGTTTGATACCCAAACCCGGTAGGGATGGTATGGAATGTGCAGCATATAGACCTATCTCCCTGCTTAACTCAGACCTAAAGATCATGGCCAAGGTACTGGCAATTAGGCTGGAGAATATACTGCTGGATTTGATTCGCCCAGACCAGACCGGGTTCATTAAAGGTCGCCAATCATATCATAATATGCGTAGGCTACTTAATGTAATATGGCGGGTGAATACAAAACATGAGAATGTGGGTGTTATATCAATGGACGCAGAAAAGGCGTTCGACAGGGTAGAATGAGAATACCTCTTTGAGGTGATGGCCTGGTTTGGTCTGGGTGAATCCTTTGTGGGCTGGGTGAGGGCTAAGTATACAAAACTGAGGGCATGCATTCTGGTTAATGGAAGTCGCTCTGGGTGGTTTTCTTTAGAGAGGGGGGAACCAAACAGGGGTGTCCTCTCTCACCCCTCTTGTTTGCACTGGCATTGGAGCCTCTGGCGCTGGCAGTGCGGCAACAAGAACAAATAAGAGGGCTTGCTGGAGCCTGAGGACCTGAGCATAAGATTGCTTTATATGCAGACGATGTGATACTATTTGTCAGGGATCCACAAAGGTCCATGATGCCGCTGCTGTCTCTTATTGAAGAATTTGTCAGTTTCTCTGGATACAAGGTGAACCTGGAGAAGTCGGAAATTATGCATTTCCCAGACGGGGATAAAACATTAGTGGGGGTTAGGGTTTAAGGTTGTGCAGAATGGTTTCCGGTATCTGGGGGTGTGGATAGGAAGGGGACTTGTACCACCTGAATTTTCACTATTTGATCAGAACCGTGCTCGGGGACCTCAAGATCTGGATGCAGCTCCCGATCCCTTGGTTGGGAAGGATCAATGTGATTAAAATGAACGTCCTTCCTAGGATTCCACACCCCATGCAAATGCTACACTTGGGACTAACAAAGGGGGATGTTAAACACTTTGAAGCGGGATTTTCAGAGTTTATTTGGTGTGAAGAAAGCCCACGAATTAGTCTTAAGAGGCTCAAAATGGAAAGAAGCAGGGGAGGCCTGAATTTCCCAGACTTAGGTAATTACTGTTCAGCCATACAGCATAGAGGGATTGGGGACTGGGTGCATAGGCCACCAGTTGCCAGCTGTGTGGAGCTAGAACAGTGGGGGATCCCAGGGAGGCTTACCACGTATCTGCATAGTAAAGGGCCGCAGGCACACAGAGCATTGGGGAATGGCAACCCACTGGTGCAGGCAGCACTTGAGGCCTGGGCAAGGCTGGGGGAGGCAAAGAGTACGTGGGCAAGGAGAAACCTTACTGCTGCTGGTGGCTAGGAATCCGGGCATGGAGGACAAAGGTTTCAACGAATGGGAGACATATGGGGTGGATACTGTGGGTAACTTAATAGAGAGAGGGGAGGTCTGTACTTATGAGACAGTCAACCAGCGACTGCATTTAGAGGGCCCACATTTGTTTAGATACCTGCAGATTCGCACCTACGTAGGGAACCTAGGTAGAGAGGCCCGTGAGGGTCTGAAACCAGGTCCAGTAGAGCAGTTGGTGTATCATGCTGTAAAGGATTCTAAAAGAATGTTGGGTAAAGCTGCCAAACAAGGTAAGCAAGGCCTGCAGACCTAACTAAAAATACAAGGGCATTATGGGAAAGGGATCTGGAACAGAGCATCTCAGAAGAAAATTGAAGGGTGGTTGTGGAGATGCCGGGAGGAATAATGGTCTGTAACAAATATAAAGAGGTTTTCTACAAATTCTTACATAGACTATGCTACCCCCCGGCAACTGTCCATAGGGCTCATCCAGTGATTTCCCCTATATGTGGTAGAGAAACAGGTACTTATATCCACGGTTTCTGGACCTGCCCAACTTTGGTAAAGTTTTGGGAGGATGTGGTCACAGAAGTGGTTCAAATGGCTGGCCTGCCACTGAGAAGGAATCCCTTGGCCTGTTTATTTGGAGTGGAAGTAGTGTGTGTGGGGGGGGGGGACTGGAGTCCGTTCCCCAGGTGGATGAGGGTCCTGTTTGTTTTAGCCCGACACTGCATACAGAATACATGGGTGTCGCATGCCAGGCCCACACTATCTGTATGGCGCCAGGTAACCATACAAGCACTGGCCTTGGAAAGACTGACATACGTGGTGTGAGAATGGGAGGAGGCCTTCCTGAAGAAGTGGTCCCCTTTTCTCTCCTCACTAAGTTTGGCTGAGAGTATGGTGCTAAGCTCTGTTATGAGTATATAGAACATGAAGGGTGGGGGGGTGGCTATTTCAGGGTTTTAACATGTTATTCAGACCCAGCTGACCTACACAAGAACGGAATATGTACAGGAGAAGAAGATAACAGAATGAGAGTATGTGATTCTATTTTTTTTAACTTCTGTGAATGAGATTTAACTGCACATCTGATTGCATCTATTTGTTGTTTTGTCTGTGTTTTGTTTGTCACTGTTACGAAGAAACTTAATAAAGAGATTATTAAAAAAAAAAAAAAGAGGCTGCTACACCTCCTGTGGAGTGATCCCGTATCGGCCCAAGTAGGGGTTTATCATACTTCTGGTAGCACAAGGAAATGCAGTGGACTAACCACCTGGACAGAGTCCGTTTGGTCACAGGAGCCTTGAGGGTCCTAGGAGCAAAGGAAACAAATAACTGATCAGAACGCCTGCTTCCCTTGGTTCCGGACAAATAGCATCGCAAGGCGCAATGTACATTCAAGGTATGGAGAAGTGCCTCCTCCCCTGTTTATGTGATTAGGATAATAAACAGGTAGTTGGACATCCTGATTCAGTCATTTCAGACACCACCCTGGGTAGAAATTTAGGACTGGTTCTCAAAGCTACCCTGTCTTTGTGAAAAATAAAGTAAGGCTCCTTATACATTAGGGCCTGAAGCTCGGAAATCCTTTGAGGAGAAGTAACGGCAACTAAAAACAACGTTTTCCATGAGAGAAAACATAGCTCGCAATCCGCAGCTGGTTCAAAAGGTGGTATGGTCAACTTTTCCAACAAAAACAGAAGATTCCAAGGGAGATCAGGGTCCCTAAAGGGAGGTTTAATATGGAGCATACCTCTAAGGAAATTTCAAGTTACTTCCAACTGTGCCACTGTTCTGCCCTGGACAGGGGTATGCTAGGCAGAAAGGGCAGCCAAATGCACTTTAATAGAGGAGTAGCCCAAGCCTGACTCTGAAAGAGATATCAGGTAGTCAAGTAGGGTATTAACTGGACAGGCCAAAGGATCCAGGTGACGAGACGTGGCCCATAGACAAAAACACTTCCATTTCGTGGCACAAGTTGTTCTAGTGGAAGGCTTTCTGGCCACCAGAAGGACTTCGGCGACCTTATCAGATACTCCGAACTGGAGCCTGACTAGGTCCTCAGGAGCCATGCATGTAGATGAAAGGACTGCAGGTTCGGGAGGACCAAGGTCCCATTGTCCTGGGAGAGCAAAAACATGCTCAATGGGAGGGTAATCGGGGGGGGGGGGATCCGCTGCTAACTGCTGCAACAGTGGAAACCAGATTTGTCAAGGCCTTAGTGGTGCTACCAGGATCATTGTTGTACCTTCCGGTTGCAACTTGAGGAGTACCTTCTGAAGGAGTGGAAATGGCAGGAAGGCATAGAGGAATCTCCCCTTCCAGGAGAGGGACAACGCGTCTTGCCAGAAAACACCAGGCACGTGATTTAGTGAGCAGAAACTGGGCAGTTTTGCATTGGTAGGGGAGCGAAGAGGTCCAACTCGGGTGTCCCCCATTTGGCGAATAGGCCATCGACTACCGATTGCAGGAGCGATCACTCGTGTGCTCTCGACCTCGTTCTGCTAAGAGTGTCTGTCAAGGTATTCTGGACTCTGGGGAAATGAACCGCTGAAACTGTCGGATGATGGGATATGGCTCAATCCCACACTCTCATCGCCTCTCTGCAAAGGATAGGAGTGATTGCTTCCCTGTTTGTTGATGTAGAACACCAGCGACATGTTGTCTGTCTGCACAAGGAGGTGTCCCGATTTGAGGACCGTATTCAGGGCCTGCAGTGCATAGAGAACTGCCCTCATTTCTAGAATGCTGATATGGAGAGATTCCTCATTCTTGGACCAGAGGCCCCGAGTCTGTGAATGTCTAAAATCATGTTTGAGGCATCTGACGTCAAGACCTGATCTGGTGCCCCTGGGAAGGTGATATCATCCACCACTGGAGTTCTTGGCAAACCGGCTCTGTGATGGGAGACTGGAAGATCTAGATAGTCCCACCTTTAAACCCACTGGACCTGCAGTGTCCACTGAATCGTCCTCATACAAAGTCTCGTTAAAGGGATGGTGATGATGGATGCAGCCATGTGGCCGAGCAACTGAAGCAGGGTTCTGGCTGGCACCGTAGAGGCTGAAGAAATTTGTCTGGCTAGGACCTGCAGCCAAGCGGCCCTGTCCTGTGGCAGGAAGGCTCTTCCTCTCACCGTATCGAGAAGAGCCCAGATAAAAGGCAGGTTCTGGGATGGAGTTAGAGACAATTTTGGGGCACTGATGGTGACACCTAGACTTTGGAAAAGAGCACAGGTGTCCCAAATGGACCTTTGAAGTTGTTCCTTGGACTGTGCTGTGAGGAGCCAGTCATCCAAATATGGGAACACGTAATGCCCCATCTTCCTAAGTGCCACAGCTACCACTGCAAGGCACTTCGTGAATACCCTTGGCGCTGAGAACAGGCCGAAGGGTAGCGCTCTGAATTGGAAATGCCTGCCTTGAAAGCAGAACCTGAGGTATTTCTTGTGGTGCTTTGCCACAAGGATGTGGAGGTATGCGTCCTGCATATCCAGTAATGCTAGCCATTCTCCCTGGCAAACCATGGGGAGCAGATTCTGGAGAGTGACCATCCTGAACCTTTTGTATTCCACCAAGCGGTTGAGGTCGCTGAGATCCAGAATGGGTCTCAAGTCTCCTGTTTTCTTTGGGACCAGGAAGAAATGGGAGTAGAATCCTGTTCCCCTCTGAGATGGGGGAACTGGCTCTTTGGCCTTTTTGGAAAGCAGGACTTGGATTTCTTCGTGACTCAGACTTCCGTGGAGTAATCAAAGGGAAGGGGTGGCCTGTCTGGTGGTAAACTGACGAACTCTATAGAGTGACTGTTCTGGATGAGTTCGTGGACCCACTGGTTGGAGGTCATTCTTTGCCATGCTACTGCATAAAGAGAAAAGCGTCCTCTGACCACCTCTCCTGACAAGGTGTTGGGGAGAGCCAGGTCCCTTTAGTGAGTCAGGCAGTGGGAGGGGGTGGAAAGGTGGCCTGGGTTGGCGTAACCCGATGACAGCCGGGTCTTGCAGATCCTCTGTGGGTGCCTCTCCGGCTGTAGCCTCCCCATTGAGGCTGCTGCTGTTGATGTCCCCCTTAGTCATGAAAATGAGGCTTCCGAAAATGCCTCTGTTTCGGGTGATACATGGACTGCATGGTTCTGACAGCTTTCCTGGAGTCTTGAAGTTTATTTATTATCCTCACTGAAGAGGACGAAGCCTCTGAAGGGTGCAAAGATGTTAGACTGAACATCCTGTGCAGAGCCCGAAACTCGAAGCCAATAATGGCGATGCAGGCATATGCCAGTGGCTGCTGCCTTTGCTGCTGTGTCCGCTGAATCATAAGCAGATTGTAGGTGTAACCCCTAGGGGGGCGCTATCCCAAGGGCTACTACCTCTGCCTGCTCTGACGTTAACAGGTTGAGGGGCCTGGATCAGATGGCGGGTGCCTCCACCCAGAGGTCAGGGTTGGAACAGTCTGAAATGACTTGGTTACAGCCCTCTGGGTCACGGCAACCCCCCTTTCTTCCCCTAGTGGCCCACACAAGTCAGCCACAGTACCCTTGCCATATACGCTTATCCCCAGGCTTGGTTCAATCAGCTTGGCTCTGGGGACCCCCTGTAAAGTAAGATGCAGTTATACAATAACCACTGTACAGTAATTCAACATAGACACACAGTTCAGTCAGTATAACTCTGCAAAACAACCAATCTGATTTATTTAGGGGGGAGATAACAAGGACTGGGGGAAATCAGGTTAATTAGCTTACCACTCACCACTCTAATATATATGTATATATCTAGGGCACTGTGCACAGGCCTAACCTATAAGTCACTGTCTCCGGGTAACCAGGCAATAGAAGGTTAGCCTCTCGTTGCAGCTGGTTGGGGCCCAGACGTAGAAAACAAGCATTTGATCCCTAAGAGGATAAAGTGGAGCCAGCAGGCTCAGTTCCTGTAGCCAGTAAAGCAGCCAGACAAATCTTGCCCTCACTATGAACATCTGACAGGGAGCTACCCTGATTTAGTACTCACGACTCCAGCAGAAAGATCGCTCTCGCACCACTTGCAGGACCGAGCCTGGACTTTAAACACTTCTCCACACATTTATATGAAGAGCAGAGGGGTACCACACCAGGAAGCTGCTGTATATTCCTGATTGCTTTCACTGCACACCAAACGACGCAGCTTCACTTGTCCTGACAAACCGAGCGTGACTGAAACAGATTCTCCAGTCCTCTACAGGGTGAGCCTGGTAGGTAGCTGTAATCGTACAGCCTCCTCTGCCTGCACTCCTCCATGGATCTTGTCCGCTCCTTCTGGCATTGCTTTCGCCCGACTTCTTGGCCTGCCACATGTGCTTCCCATGCAAAGACTTCCACAGCGCAGGAGCCAGAGCTCCTTCTCCCTTCACGATCAACAACGATTCTGTCTCGGGGCAATTTGGGCAGGGCAATCTAGTGTGGGCACCACCCGATCCCATTGGTGGGATATCGATGTCAGTTACTCCCTACTGCCCTCATTGGTGCAAAAAAGGCACCACAGTCCAGACTTCACTTCCCAGAATTACTAGCTGTGTCCCCATTGGTCAGTCGGCTCCACTTAAGTCCCGATTCTGGTTGGTCGCTATTAACTCCATTTTAGACACCCCCTGGCTCCCACTGGGCCCCTCAGACAGTCCTGGTCCAAAATGGGGGGGCACAGTACATAGAGTCCCAGCTGCAACAAAGGTAGGTTAAACAGCTTCATTTTCACTATTACTCTAAATGATTATGGGCAAATAGTTACATCTTTCGGGTGAGCTCCCCTTGCGCTCTCAGCGACGGTAAAGAGGGGCCATTACATTGCAGCTCGAGCAGGACTCGAGCAGGGAAACACACAGTCCCCCCCCCCCCATGAGCAATAATGGTGTCTGCAAGCAGACAGCTCTTAAAGAGGCAGTGCGTGGAGGCTCTACAAGCACTCACAGAGCCATTCAAATGGCTTAAGTGCCGAACGCCAACACCGGGGGGGGGGGGCACTTAGGCAGCTCCTCAACAGCTTTTAGGAACCCCCCTTTGTAGGGGGGTTACACCCTTCCTGGCCTGGAAAGAACTTGGTGTCCGCGTCAAGTAGTTACCCTTAAATCACTTTAAGGCAAAACAGTTTATACTAACAGCACATTAAACCTACGGTTACCTACATTGGTACTGTACTACACAATTCACTATTGGTTATACAACATTACACATACAGGCAACCTTTTTCTTTCATAAATCAGGTCATTACTTCCTGCCCATGACACTTGGATAGAGGGAGCCCTTCCCTATCAGCTATGTGTAGGCTAAATGGGGCAGGGGCACCATACTCAGAGGGTGATACTAACAATTGAGAATCATTTCCCAGGGTCAATTTAGGCAAGGAGCTCGGGGACATGTACACCACTTTATGGACCACATTCAAAGGCAGATCCACAGGCTGACCCAGGGATTCATAACTCAACCTCACTACAGGCCGTACTTCTCGGCCAGTCCGTCTAGGAGTTTCGGATAACATTTCTGAATGTTCAGACTCCTTCTCAGCCCCACTTGGATGGGTCGGGGAAACCACTATAGGAGGAGGGGACCCAGAGTCCATAGTACCTGCAGGGCCTTGTTCTACCCTTTCTGAGCTTGCAGTATTTGGGTCAGCGGAGGGAATTTCTGGTACTGGCAAGGAACCATCAGGGCACTCTAAATATTCTTCAGGTTCTGGCATATCACTGGCTTGCTCCCCCGCATCACTTCCTTCTTCTGAAAAGTCAGACAGCTCAGCCAGGCCAGACAGTTCAGCCAAGCTCAAAGATCCCACCTCTTCGGCCTTGATGCCACTCACTTCATCCTCTGGTAGCATGGGCTCCAGAGACAAAGCTGGGGGCTCAGACAGTCCAGGAAACCCAACTTCGTCCCCAGAGTTAATTAGGGATTGCCCCTAAACAGCTGGCTCAGTTCATAAGAGGGGTAATACTCAAAAGTTATTCTCACTGTCCTCAGACACAGACTGGTGATCAACTTCATCAGAGGGGGTGGAGAAAGCCTCTTTAGTTTGATTTCTGAAGAATCAACCGATCTTAGTTTTTTCTTGGCAGCAGCTCTAGTTACAGGCCCAAGGGGGGGGGGCATTGGGAGGTTCAGCTTCTATCAAAATGTGTCCGACTGGCAGCAGATGATTTCTGTGTATAGTCTTCACATCTTTTGAATTGTTTTCAGGCCACACTTTGTATACAGGTAAATCTTCCAGTTTTCCCACAACAATATGAGGGAGGTGATGCCATCTGTCAGCAATCTTATGTTTGCCATGTAGTCCCAAATTCCTCAATAGCACTCTATCCCCTTCCCTCAGTTCCATTGCTTTCACTTTCTTATCATACCTTTCCTTATTGGCCAGGTTTCGCTTAGCAGCCATGGTCTGGGCTAGTTGGTAGGCGTGGTTGAGTTGGGCCTTCAACTTCTGCACATACAGTAGATGATTAGCTGCTTGAACCCCATCAGGAGAAACCCCGAAACATACATCCACCGGCAATCTAGCTTCTCTCCCAAACATCAGTCTATACAGGGAAAATCCAGTGGCATCACTTTTGGTGCAGTTATAAGCACGTACCAAGGTGCTAATCTGCTGGCTCCATCTAGGCTTGTCTTTAGGTTGCAATATGCCTAACATATCAAGCAATGTGCGGTTAAACCTTTCAGGCTGGGGATGATACGGGGTGGTTCTTGACTTTCGTACCCCCCACAAGAATAGCATTTCTTTAATCAGGCGGCTTTCAAAATCTCTCCTCTGGTCGGAATGGATTCTTTGGGGGGCCCCATAGTGGACAAAGAAATTCTCGACAAGTACTTTAGCCACCGTGGTTGCTTTCTGATCTTTAGTAGGGAAAGCCTGTGCATACCGGGTGAAATGATCGGTAACTACCAATATGTTGCTGATGTTTTTCAGATCTGGTTCTAAACTCAGGAAATCTATGCAGACCAGTTCCTTAGGGGCACTAGTAGTGATGTTAACCAGGGGGGCAGCCCTCTGAGGCAGAGTCTTTCTTTGTAAAAATCGGCTACAGTCCTGATATACTGCTCCACATCAGCACCCCTTTTGGGCCAATAAAATCGGGACCGCACTAAATCAAGGGTTCAGTCTATGCCGAGGTGTCCCATGTGATTGTGCAGGGACCTCAATACCAGTTCTCTAAAAGCAGTGGGCAACACCAGTTGTTTGTCCACTCACCCCTCTTTGCCTATGGTCTCTCTGTACAATAGATTATTAACCAGTTTCAACTTTGGTCCTTCTTTGTACAACAGGGCAGCTCTCAGGTCAGTGGAACGCAGTTTTGACACATCTCTCCCTCCCTGCAGTGCTTCCAAAACAGTTTTTATTATGGGATCTCGGGATTGAGCCTGTTGGAGGCTATCATTGTTGAATTGGAGCAGCGCACTAGTGTCTAATGCAGAAAAAATGACAGTAAGCAGTGGGTATGCAGTTCTCAGATGGCCCTATGCAGTCCACAGCATCAGAGAACACCTGTTCCTCCCTGTCAAATTTTTGGCAAAGGGCTCTTATGTCCGGTGCTGACAACCGGACCCAGTCAGCTCCGGACACAGGCCTCCAGGAGAGAGCATCAGCATCTATATGGTTCAGGCCTGCTCTGTATTCAACAGCATAGTTGTAGGTAGACAACGCAGAGAGCCACCTATGGCCGGTGGCATCCAGCTTAGCGGAGGTCTGTACATATGTCAGAGGATTGTTATCAGTCTTCACCAATGTCTTAGCACCATACAAGTAGTCATGAAATTGATCAACAATGGCCCACTTCAGAGCCAGGAACTGTAGTTTGTGCACTGGGTAGTTCTTTTCTGAAGGAGTCAAACTTCTTTTGGCAAAAACCACAGGTCTTAGACCGTTTGGGTGCTCTTGATACAGCACAGCCCCCAATCCTTGCAGACTGGCGTCAGTATGAAGAACATATGGCTTGGCAGGGTCAGCATAAGCCAGCACTGGGGCATGGGTAAGTTGATATATGTCGTCATGGAAAGCTTCCTCACAATCAGCAGTCCAGCGGGTGCCAAACACATCATTTTGGGCGGAAATATTTTTTCTCAGTCTTAGAGGGCACAGCTTTCTTATACTTTTTGTGGGTTGGGGGGATATCCCTTCGTAAGGTAAAGCAGAGGGCGGATCACTCAAGAATAGTCTTTGATAGATCACCTATAATATCCACAAAACTCCAGGAACCATTGCAGCTCCTTCAGATTTTTTGGTTGAGGCCAAGTAGTCAAAGCTTCCACTTTGCTGGGGTCAGTCTCTATGCCTTCAGTAGATACTATGTGCCCCACATATTTTACGGAGGTTTGAAAGAATTGGCACTGATCTATAGATAATTTGAGACCAAAATCTTCCAGTTGATCCAGGACTTTGAACAACCTGCTTTCATGTTCTTCCAAGGAGCTGCCAAACACTATGACATCATCTAGGTATACTAAACATTCGAGCAAATTCAGGTCCCCCACAGCACGCTCCATCAAACGCTGGAAAGTAGCAGGGGCGAATGAAATTCCATGGGGCATCTGCATAAACTCGTAGAAACCTAGTGGGCAAATGAAAGCAGTCTTTTCTTGATCCTCCGGAGCCATCGGGATCTGGTAGTACCCACTGCGAAGGTCTTACACTGAGAACCATTTGCTACCATTTAAACAGTCCAAGGCATCCTGAATGTGTGGCATGGTATACTGGTCTGGTATGGTTCACCTGTTTAGAGTACAGTAATCCACACACATCCGAACAGCCCCATTCTTTTTTCTCACCACTACAATACTCCTATGGCGTAGGGGCTTCTGGATTCCTGCATCACCCCAGCTGCGAGCATCTCCTCCAAGTGTCGCCTCACATCATCTATACCAGCAGGGGCTAGGCATCGAGATCACTCACGGAAAGGTCGCTCATCCTGTAGCTGAATGTGATGCTCAGCTCCTGGCACACATCCTACATCCCACTCCTTCAAGGAAAACACCTGTTCCCTTTGGGCAAGCCTTTCACTGATCCTTTTCTTCCACTCTGCTGGCAGTGGGGAATCACCGAAATCAAACAGATCAGGGGTCACTCGGTCGCTTCTCCCGGGAGTCTTGTTGTGGGCAGGACAGCAGTATCTGCACAGTGCACCGTGGCCAAGTGCAACCCCGCTTCACTCGAATCTCCGATCAGATACATTATGCACTTGAACCATTACTCTCCTGGCAAAGGCATGGGCTCTAGCAGGTAAGATACTGGGTTTAACCAGCAACCCCTCTGGCAACTTTCCCTCGCCTGGTGCATCCAGCATCAATATTTTATTCTTAACATCCTTTTTAATCCGGACTTCCCCCTGTAGAACACACTGGGCATTTGGGGCTAGTAGTAAGGGTTCTGGATCCTTCTTCCATACTATACCCACCGGGCCTTCGTGTTCCACCTGGCTGGCCTTTCTCTGAGTCTCATAGGCCTTCTGAATCAAGGCAGGTATTCTGAGAGCTCACCCAGTACTGGACATCTGTTTTTCAGAGCACAGCTGCGCTAAGCAACCAAACATGAGAGCATTGGTTCCAATTAACAAGGGCAACCCATCATACAGTCCAGTGGGGGGATACACCAGTGCCAAAGTTTCCACTTGTTCAGCCACCCCAGCTACAGAAGTAGGAAAAGACAACCAGATCCGGATATACCTAGAATAGGAGTAGGCCTTATCACTCAGCCCCCACACATGTAGGCCATCTAAAGGCTGCAGAGGCACCTCAGGCAAATGTTTCTGATATCAGTCCTGAAATATAATGGTCACTTGGGAACCACTGTCCAACACAGCCCGGGTGGGTACTCCATTCACTGTCATGGTGGTTTCCATTGAGGGACCCACCACGTCAGACCATTCAGGGGGCACGGGTTTGGCGGTCACTTGGGCATTGGCCCGGATAACAAAACTCTTCTGAGGAGGCCCTCCCTGAGGTCTGGCATAGGTCTTTCGATGCCAAGCTACTAGCCTACTGTTGACCCTCCTTAAGTTCTCGGGTAACCGGTACTCTGTCTGAAAGTGTCTATCCTCCCCACAATGGTAACAGAACTTAGTATCTTAAGAGTCTTTGCTGGGAGGAAAATATCTCGCCTGCTGGGAGGCATCGGGGACTCTGGAGGGCTCCTCGTGGCTACGTTGTTTATTTCTGTATAACTCAGGTTCCCCAAATTTGGGTGGGGTTGGCAGTATTGTGTCTCAATTTTCTCACCATTTCCCGTAGATCTCTAATCTCAGCCTTCAAATCACTCTCCCCCCGGGGATCAGAGGAGACAGCATGCACCCCCACTCCACCCTGGGTCTCTGGGGGCACAGGAAAAGCATCAGGCCCCTGGTTCAAGCCCCTCGAGGGGTGGGTCTCATCAGGTTCACTAGGCTCAGGGGTCTGGCATAAATTCACAGCCCCCACATAGGGTTCCCACCCCTCTTCATCAGTCTCAACCTCTCGAATCTCTCTCATCTATTGGCAGTATTTGGGGGGCAGCCCGTCGGTCATGTAACTTGAGGTTTAACAATATCACACTGGAGTACCTTGCAGACTTCAAGATTTGCTCCAGCCGGAACTGATTCAATGCTGGGGCAGTTACCCCCCCCCCGATAAGCCTTTTGCAATGCCCTTTCCATTCTGGTGACAAAGGCGGACAGTTTCTCATTCCTCCACTGTTTGGCTGACTTGAACTTCTACAACAAGTCTTCCCCAGTTTCTGTACTCCCAAACACCCCCTCTAAGGCAGAAAGGTACTCTGCTGCAGTGACTTCGGGGCTAGTAGCCCGCAAGAAATGAATGGCTTCCAAAGCTGGGCCCCTCAGGCTCTCCATCAGTCTGTTTAATTTCTCCCCCTCAGATCACTGCCACTCTTGGACTAAAGGGGTAGCATAGTCCATCCAAGTCTCCAAATCATCTTCTCCTGAAGACACAGGCACAGTACCAGAAAAAAGTTTCAATCTTCGATAGGAGTCTAACTGTATGGGGGGGGAACAACTATAGGTGGGGAAGCCAAGATGGAACTCTTGGAGGACCCGGGAGATGTACCTGGGGACGATTGGGGGTTGGGATTACTGGAAAGGTCTAACACCTGCAGTAATTCCTGCGTGGTCCTCCCTTCTGCAGCTAACAGTTTAAGCAATTTATCCTTAAAGCTATTAGTCTTGGGGGAACCCCCTAGAGTGACTGAACCACTCCGGACATGACTGACCCTCCACCCCTTTGGAGCACCTTCTGGGTAAATCACTGGGGGCACCCCCTCTGGGTCTATAACTACACTGCATGATAGCAGCGCCTGTAAGGTCTGGTCGAGTAGGTCGGCCATTCACCCCTTCACCTCTACCTTGCCCAAATATTTAACACGCTCAACTGCAGAAACAAGGTCAGCGTTCTTTATCCCCAGAGATACATCCAGTAGTAACACAATTTTCTAGGAATCCAACTCTTCAGCTTCACCCCACCCCATCAGTTTATGCACCATCATCTTAACAGGGTCTAACTTAATTTTAGTCGTGATGTCCCCCTCCAGTTTTTCCTTGGGTTTGGCCATGGTAGGGAAATTTGTATATTCAGCCACTAGGGGATGCTAATGCTAGCGGTGCCTCCAACATGTAACCCCTAGTGGGCGCTATCCCAAGGGCTACTACCCCTGCCTGCTCTGACGTTAACAGGTTGAGGGGCCTGTATCTGATGGCGGGTGCCTCCACCCAGAGGTTGGGGTTGGAACAGTCTGAAATGCCTTGGTTACAGCCCTCTGGGTCACGGCAACCCCCCTTTCTTCCCCTAGTGGCCCACACAAGTCAGCCACAGTACCCTTGCCATATACGCTTACCCCCAGGCTTGGTTCAATCAGCTTGGCTCTGGGGACCCCCTGTAAAGTAAGATGCATTATACAATAACCACTGTACAGTAATTCAACACAGACACACAGTTCAGTCAGTATACCTTTGCAAAACAACCAATCTGATTTATTTAGGGAGGAGATAACAAGGACTGGGGGAAATCAGGTTAATTAGCTTACCACTCACCACTCTAATATATATATATATATATATATATATATATATTTGGCACTGTGCACAGGCCTAACCTGTATATCACAGTCTCCGGTACCCAGGCAATAGAAGGCTAGCCTCTCGTTGCAGCTGGTTGGGGCCCAGATGCAGAAAACAAGCATTTGATCCCTAAGAGGATTAAGTGGAGCCAGCAGGCTCAGTTCGTGTAGCCAGTAAAGCAGCCAGACAAATCTTGCCCTCACTATGAACATCTGACAGGGAACTACCCTGATTTAGTACTCGCGACTCCAGCAGAAAAATCGCTCTTGCACCACTTGCAGGACCGAGCCTGGACTTTAAACACTTCTCCACACATTTATATGAAGAGCAGAGGGGTACCACACCAGGCAGCTGCTGTATATTCCTGATCGCTTTCACTGCACACACCGAGCCAAACAACGCAGCTTCACTTGTCCTGACAGACCGAGCGCGATTGAAGCAGATTCTCCAGTCCTCTACAGGATGAGCCTGGAAGGCAGCTGTAATCGTACAGCCTCCTCCGCCTGCACTCCTCCACGGATCTTGTCCGCTCCTTCTGGCGTTGCTTTCGCCCGACTTCATGGCCTGCCACACATGCTTCCCGCGCAAAGACTTCCACAGCGCAGGAGCCAGAGCTCCTTCTCCCTTCACGATCAACAACAACTCTGTCTCGGGGCAGTTTGGGCAGAGCAATCTAGTGTGGGCGCCATCCGATCCCACTGGTGGGATACTGATGCCAGTTACTCCCTACTGCCCTCATTGGTGCAAAAAAGGCACCATAGTCCAGACTTCACTTCCCAGAATTACTAGCTGTGTCCCCATTGATAAGTCGGCTCCACTTGGGAGTCCCGATTCTGGTTGGTCGCTATTAACTCCATTTTAGACACCCCCTGGCTCCCATTGGACCCCTCAGACAGTCCTGGTCCAAAATGGAGGGGCACAGCACACAGAGTCCCAGCTGCAACAAAGGCAGGTTAAACAGCTGCATTTTTACTATTACTCTAAATGATTACAGGCAAATAGTTACATCTTTCGAGTGAGCTCCCCTTGTTCTCTCAGCGACGGCAAAGGGGGCAATTACATTACAGCTCGAGCGGGACTCGAGCAGGGAAACACAGTCCCCCCCCCCCATGAGCAATAATGGTGTCTGCAAGCAGACAGTTCTTAAAGAGGCAGTACGTGGAGGCTCTACAAGCACTCACAGAGCCATTCAAACGGCTTAAGCGCCGAACGCCAACACCAGGGGGAACCCTTAGGTAGCTCCTCAACAGCTTTTAGGAACCCCCCTTTGTAGGGGCATCACACCAGACATGTGTGCCTACATCTGACCCAGTTTGTAGCAGCTTAGAAAGTTCAGCTTTTTGAGGGAAGTCCGGCATCCCTTGCAGAATGTCCAATCCATGTTCCCAGAGGGCATTCTGGAATTGGACCATATGTGTCATGAAATTCAGGCTTCTTATGCTGTAGGTGGCTAAGGAATATACCTTGCAACCCATGGAGTCCAATTGCTTGGACTCTCTGTCTGGAGGTTGGGCGCCAAGGTGTTTTGGTCTTCAGGAGCGGTCATGTGCTGCCAAAATTACCACTGAATCAGCAGTGGGGTGTTTAGCAAGAAAAGGTTGCTTCTTTGGGGCCCAGTATAAGCGGTCAGCCTTCTTAGGGACAACTGCAGAGGAATGAGGGTGTCTCCATGTTGCCTGGACGACGTCCTCAAAGGTGTCTACCATTGGTGGGATAACCACCGGCTTGGGGTCCTTTTGTCTGAGGTACTTCGCTAAGCGCATCCATTCTGGGTTTAAGTCTACAGTGTCCCAACCCCTATTTGCCTGTCTGTGCCTCATGACCTCTATAAAGGATGGGTCATCAGGGGGTGATTTTGGTGTGTCCTCTGGATCCATATGGGACAAGTTCTCTATGGAAGACTATGAGGAACCAGAGGGTAGGTAAGAGTCTGAGGAAGAGACGGATGAGGATCTGTGCCTATCAGAGCTGCTAGACGAACTTGGGCTCCGTGATCTGGACCTGTGACCTCTCTTTTTGGAGGTTTTCTTTCTGGGCCTCTCCGGCAAAACAAGCTGTTTTCCTCTGTCCCCATCCGAAGGTGGCTGAGGGACCACATGCAAGTCCGGAGATTTGGAGGGGGGGGGATTTGTGGGAACTCCCCCATCTGGATTTTGTGTCAAGTCTGAGGCAACTGGAGTTGTCGACTGTGTCTTTGGGAGGAGAATGTCCAGTCTGATGGTCTCCCACCAGTGACTAAAGAGGTCCTTAACCTGTGACAGGTTAAGTTTTGGTGATCCTGCTGCCGGGTCCGGCGTTTGTATCGTCTCTGGCATCGGTACTAACATCGGGTCTGACCGGCATCAGTGGGTCTTCGGGAGGTGACGGCAGATTTGCATTGTCAGACGCTGAGGGGTCCGAATGGACTGGTGTCTGATCTGTCTGCACCAGAGTGTCATCCGTCTAATGTGGTGACGCCAGAGGCAATGGTGTCCTTGCTGGTGGGGCCAGTGTATGGGTGACCTTGGGGGCAATGACCGAGGTCAGACATCGGTGCAGGTCCGACTTGGACTTAGAGGGTTTGTCGGATGGGTGCCTCTCAGATGGCGGTTCTGCAGTTTTCTCTGTCGGTTTTATGGCCTGTTTGGGAAGGAGAGAGGACGATCTCCCTGAAGAATGACCTGAAGTCTTTTGCCTCTCAGGAGTCGGTGCTACCTACAGAGACCAACCAGGAGGGATGATGCCCCTTACCTGGGTCTGAAGAGTGGCCTGTAGCTTGGGCAGGAGGCTGGATCTTGATCGGCTGAAGTGTAGGACCAGAGGATCCAGAAGCATTCTCTTTAGTGCCCAATGTACGGGCCACAGCCGGGGCCTTAACGATGGTAAGTTGGGAGTCATGGCTGGCTGATTCGGAGCTGCTCCTTGAGGCAGAGTGCGACCCGGAAGACCTGGATCGCGAATGGGATCTCTCCCACTCTTTTTCCTTCTCCTTATGCTTGGAAGATTCTTTATGTTTGGAAGATTCCCAGTGTTCCCCCAACTTCTCGTGGGAGTGGTGGGAAGACTCCCTCTCCAAGGAGGAATCCCGCTGCATGGCGGCCAATTGCTGTTGGGTGAGGTAGGCCTATAAGGTTTTTTGACGTTGGATCCGAGTCCGGCTACTGAAGCTCTGGCAGTGCAGGCAGGACTGGGTTTCGTTGTCGAGACCCACGAACAGCAGGCAGGCTGAGTGGCTGTCTTTAGCTGGGATTTGCTTGCCACAGGCGCACTTATTAGTGTGCCTAGAAGAAGGCAATGGGGGAGACGACATACAGGAAAGGAGGATGGTGGGAGTGGATACTGTTGATGAAAACAAGAAAAAAGATTGAATATAGAGTAACGGTGGTTGGACTGGCGTGAGTCGAGCTGTTGAGCCAGTGAAACATGCATCGATGGTGGGAAAAGAACTGGGGCATGCCATGGACCACTTCCCTTTATACTTCGTGGGACGGAGGTGGGCCGACGTCGGGGTGGTCCCTGCCTGGTACTGCTGACTAGAAGTTTGCCGTAGGGTCCTGTTGCCTGCCAGCTACAGTCCTAACTGTGTTACCTGCAAAAAGAGCAGACTCTCTAAGTAAGATCTACTGTTACAGTAAGTTCTTATGCAACTGTACTATCTTACTTAGAGAGGACTCTTGCAGTAGATAATCACTTATAGGACTGAGTCCCAAGCAGTAAACAGTCCAAGGGAGGCTGGAACATAATCCCAGTAGAAAACATGAAAATTAGGACAGGAGTCCCTGAAGGACTGCTAGTCCAAAACTGGCCCTAGGCCTCAAGGCAATGTCCAAACTGTAGTGTTTCATGAAAGTGTGGACAGAACTCCAAGTAGCTGCCGTGCAGATGTCTGCGGCAGATACATTTCTGAAACAGGCCGTAGAAGCAGTCATTCACCTGGAAGAATGTCCTTTAACCTGCCCGGAAGGACTTTACCATACTTCTGGTAACAAAAAGTAATGCAGTTTGCCAACCATTTTGAAAGGCACTGTTTAGAAACTGCCGCACCCTCCCTTTTTGGTGCGAAAGAAACAAAGAGCTGATCCGTCTTGTGGACATCTTTTGTCCTGTTCATGTAATAACGTAAAATTCTGTGAACGTCTAACGTATGCAGAATGGCTTTCCCCTGATTAGAATGCTTGGAGTACTATACCGGCAATTCTAGAGACTGATTAAGGGTAGTCTCCAAAACAACCTTAGGAAGAAACTTAGGATTTGTGCGCAGAACCACCCGGTCTCTGTTAAAAATCAAATAAGGCTCATTACACGTCAGGGCCTGAAGCTCAGAAATTCTACAAGCAGAGGTAACTGCAACTAAAAAGAGCACTTTCCAGGTCAAAAAGCACATATCACAAGTACTTGACGGCTCCAAGGGAGGTAAGGTCAATTTCTCTAAAAGAAAATTAAGGTCCCGCGGTGGAGCAGGGTTATGCACCGGGGGTTTCAGATGCAAAATACCCTTCAAAAAGGTTTTGGAAACCTCTAACTGAGCCATTGTCTTGCCTCTGACTGCATCATGTTAGGCAGAGACACCTGCTAGGTACACCTTCAGTGATAAATAGCTCAAGCCCAGATATGACAAATGTATAAGATACTCCATGACCTGGGGAGTGGGGCATGAGAAAGGATCCAGATCTTTCGAGGTGGCCCAAATGGAAAAGCATTTTCACTTCATGGCGTGGGTAGATGACTTTCGTGCCTCTACCAAAATTTGAGCTACCCTTGGGGAAACTCCATACCTAGAAGCAGCTATGTCTTGAGGTGCCACGCATGTAGAGTAAGGGACTTTAGCCTCGGATGTACCAGTGTGCCCCTCCTCCTCCTGGGTCAGGAGATTGTAAGACAGAGGTAGAGGAATCAGAGGTTCTGCTGCTAGCTGCTGAAGCAGCTGGAACCAGATATGTTGAGACCAAAATGGAGCTATCAATATAATTTGCACTCCTTCTCGCTGAAGCTTGATCAACACACTCTGTAATAGGGGAATGGGAGGGGATGCATACAGAAATCTCCCTGTCCAAGAAAGCAACAGTGCGTCTTGCCAGAAAGCACCATGCTCGGAATAGAGCGAGCAAAACCTGGTAAATTTTGCGTTTGATGGGGCTGCGAACAGATCCACTTCCAGAAGAGGTCGAAGATGTGATCTAGCACTTCTCACTTTAGCTCCAATTCGTGGGCTCTTACCTTGATATGACACGCTGTCTGCAAGAACTTTCTGCACACCTAGGACATGGACCACCAGGAGACTGACTCTGTGCAGAACCGCCCAGTTCCAGACCTTCAATGCTTCTCTGCGAAGAGGATATGAGCAGGTGCCCCCCTGCTTGTTGATGTACCACACCATGCACATGTTGTCCGTCTGGATCAACAGGGTTTCTTGTAGAAGAATGTGCTGAAAAGCCTGAAGAGCATAAAACACATTGCTCTCATCTCTAGCACATTTATGTGCAGGTATGCTTCTACAGGTGACCACAGGCCCTGGATCCTGAGGAGTCCCAGATGGGCACCACATCCCTGTCCCGACATATCTGTAGTCAGTATTTGGGAGTGAGTAGGGGTTTGGAAAGGGACTCCTAGAATCAGATTGCTGGAGTCCTGCCACCATAACAGGTCCTGTTGCACTGGGCTGGAGATGAAGACCGGAATGTCTTAAGTTGTCCTCCCTCTGATCCCACTGAAACCTTAAGAGTCCACTGTGAGATAGGCATGTGAAGTCTGGCCAATGGGACAGTAGGGATAGCCACTGCCATGAGGCCAAGAAGATCGAGAACCGCCCGGCCAAGATGTGTCGGCTGGAAGATACCAGCTTGGCCTGTCTCTCCAGGGTGTCCACCCTGTCTAGGGGAAGAAAGGCCATACCCTTTACTATGTCCAACACCGCCCAAATAAACTGAAGGCATTAGGAAGGAGCAAGCTGGGACTTGGGGTAATTGACCGTGATACCCAGGCACTCGAAAAGGTGTAGAGTAGCCGATAAGGGAAGCTTCCAACCCCTCCCTCGACGGTGCTGCAAGGAGCCAATCGTCGAGGTAGGGAAAGATATAGTACCCCTGTCCCCTCAGGGCACCTGCCACTACAGCTAGGCATTTGGTAAAAACCCACGGAGCGGAGGACAGACCAAAAGGGAGAGATCTGAACTGGTAATGCTCCCCTTGGAAAGAAACTTTACTCCCAAAAAACAGTACTATTTGTACAATGATGTGTTAGCTAAGAAGGACAATGAAAGAGATCTTCGTATCATTGTTGATTCAGATTTAAATTTTGACCTTCATATTACAAATATTATTAGTAAAGCTAATAGAATTTGGTGGGCAATTAGACATAACTTCTGGAGATCCATACATTCTATTATCACTTTACCGGGCCTATGTGAGACTGTATTTTGATTATGTCTCTCAATTAGGGAGCCCTATTAAGCAGAGAGACAATCAGAATAGAAAAACTAAAAAGAAGAGTTACAAAATCAGTTGTTCCTGATAAAACTCTTACCTATGAGGAAAGGCTATCAAAATGTATCTAATGTCTTTGGAACAGCGGTGACTTAGAGGAGGGGATCTTTCATTCACATGGGACATTATACAGGATACACATGTGGACTAAAATGTGGACTAGACTTTAACAAATATCTGTCAGTACTAGAGGCCATCCGCTCCAACATATCGAGAAGCAAATTTTATTACAAAAAAGGGCCTACTTTTTCTCACACAGAACTGTTGGTCCATGGAATAATTTACCATTATCAGTTATTATCAGTCAAAATAAAAATACATTTAAAAATAGGTTGGATAGTTTTTTGAGTTCAAGCAAAACTTTAACCTATTGTATATAATTTTAGGAGCTCGATGGGATAATCACAGCCTTTTGCTCCTCTCCTGTCCTTAGCATGATCCTTAGTAAGACCTGAGGAATTTGCGACATGGACGGAATATTGGGATGTGTAGATACACATCTTTCATGTCCAGGGCACAAAGCCATTGTCCTTTGGAGAGGAGAGGCAGAAGGCTTTGCAATGTCAACATCCAAAACCTCTTGTACTCGATGGAGAGGTTTAGGGTACTGAGATCCAGAGATGGGCGTAGATCCCCAGTCTTTTTGGGTACCAGAAAGAAGTGGGAGTAGAATCCCTTCCTGATCTGGTTTGCTGGCACTGGCTCTATTGGTTCTTTTTGAACAAGAACCATGATCTCCCCCTCACATGGGGAATGTGCACCCTTGGGTAATGAGAAGACCTCGGTGGGTTGTTTGGAGGTTTTTCTCGAAATTTGAGAATGTGACCAATCTTTATTAACTGAAGCACCCAGGCGTATGTTGTGACTCCCAGTCGCCCAGATGCCTCGTGAATCTTCTGCCCACCTGTTCCTCCAACAGACGAGGAGTAGGGAGGGCAGCCAGCAAGTCAGGAATGGGAAGCGGGGGTTGGGGAAGGCTGTTCCTGAAGCCCTTTGTGTTCTGGCTGGCAGGGCGGCGGCTGTACTGGGAGCCCTATGTTTAAACTGACGTTTGGGTGCTTGCTGGTTTTCATCTGGCATCTGTTTTGCCTAAGAAAAGGACACTTTTGTTGTTGTTGATTCGGTCGATACATGATATGGACCGACTGAAGAGCTGTGCCTTTATCCTGCAGGCTTGTTATAATGTCCTGGGCATTAAAAGGGGCATCTTGGACAGCCGACTGAACATCAGGGGCTAGGCCCGATACTCTAAGCCAAGAGTACCGGCAAAGGCTTACAGCTGTGGCCGTACCTCTAACAAAGGAATCCACCGCATCGTAGGGGGCCCATAAGGAATGATGTCCAGCCACATTTTTAGGGTGTTTGCCAAGGATGCCTTTGTATCAGAATCCGGTAGGGTCTTGACAACAGCATGGAGCTGGCAGAACAAGGACTTCTGGTACTCTAGCATGTGTGAGACGTAGTTCACAGCATGTATCGCTAGAGTAGAAGAGGCACAGAATTTCCTCCCGAACTGGTCCATTTGTCTGGACTCCTTGTCGGGGGGGTACTGATGTGCTTAGGCTTAGCAGATTGATCATGGGCTGCCATGATGACCATCGAGTCGGCTTTCAGGTGCACACTGAGGTGATCTTTGTCCCTAGGGGTCCTGTAAACCCGGTCAGCTTTATTTGCCATTGCCGGGATGGAGGAAGGTCTATGCCGTATGGCTGAGGATAAATCCTCATGGGGTTCTAGCCCTGGGAGAATGAGTACCAGACCTCTATTCAGAAAGTCCAGATGCTCTGCCAACCGTTGTCTTTTGGGGTCCAGAGCCTCTGACTTCCATCCTTGGGCCTCCACCATGTGCTTGAAGAGGTCCACAAAGAAGCGATCTTTGGGTGGTGATTTTGGGGATTCCCGAGGGACTGGTTCCTCAGGGAGAGGGGTCTCAAAACCTGAACCGGTGGATGAGAAATCAGAGTCCACTCCGGAATCTTTTCAAGAATCGGAGGATCTGGCTCCCTGGAGATCCCTTCAGACGTCAGGAGTTGCACTCGAGTTGACAGACAGCATGATGTTGAAGTATGAGGAAGTACCAGAGAGGGCACCCTAGGGGAAGAAGCTGGGTGGCCTGCATCCGGAAAGCAAAATGCCTGCTGTCTAATTCTGAGACCAATTGAGTTTTGGTCTCAGATCACCAAGATTTTAGGATCTCCCTAAAATCCAGCTGAGGCCGAGGAGGAGGTGGGTAACCAGGGTAGCCTGAGTAATAAAAGGCCAATGAAAAAGAATCCGGCGTAGGGGCTCACAGAGGATAGCCCGACGGTGGATATCCAAGCAGGGCTCCCAACGTCGTAAAGCCTAATGTCAGACCTGAATAAAGGTAACCTGATAGAGGGTACCCAGACAGCTGCCCCAATGGAGGGTATCCTGATGGTAGCCCCCACGGAGGGTAGCCAGAAGAGGCCCTGCAGGAGGGTAGCCTGAGGACGGCCCTGATGGGGGATAGCCTGACAGTGGCCCTGACAGAGGGATGCATGACGGTGGCTCAGACGGAGGCACACCTGACTGTCCTGCAGGACAGCCCAAAGGACCTGCGGGAGGAAGACTTGGCAAAGGTCCAGAGGAGCGAAGCCCCGAGGGAGGCCCCAAGGGCAGAATACCCATTGGGAGCTCTGACAGGGGAAGGCCTGATGGCGGTCCCGGCAGAGGTAAGGGGACATGCAGGTGTAGAGGAGGAGCAGGGTCTGGCACTACTAAAGGCGGTGTTTGAGCCACCATAAGGCCTGTTGGCATCCCTTCATCAGGCAAACCTAGCGATAGGTGTTTGTCTGTTGGGACCTGTGGGTCTGGCAACAGCGGAGGAATCTCCGATGGAGCAGGGGACGGGGTTCTCCATGGAGGGAACCCTGGAGAGACCCTTGTCCTCCAGCCTGGATGGAGCGAAAGTCCGACAGCACCACGTCAGAGCCTGACAGAAGCAAAGCAGTTCTGCGATCATCAGATGGTCCGACAATCGACTGATCGACCTGGGTCATGCAGGAGCAGGGGGCTTCAACTCCCGGCCTGACGCCTAGCCAGGTACTTGCGGAGGGTCAGATGGAGCGGCTTATCGGATCAAAGATCTGCTGATTTAGAGCCAGGGGTGGAATGGCCCAGAGTGGCGGGCGCCTCGGATGGATCCAAGGAGCCTGCCGTCACTGTAACCAGTGGTGGCAGGGAGCCAAAACCTACTCTGGAGGCGGGAGCACAGGCTTGACTGTGGCACTCACCGTCCCAGAGGAAGAGGGACAGCCCTCCGTCGAAGGGCCCATGGGCGGCTTCATTGGAGTGAGGGACTGCTCCTGGTCCCGATGCTTTTCTTTGTCCCTTTTCTTCTTGTGTGGATCCATTGGAGAGGAAGATGTGCTTTTCAGCTTTTTTAGCTCTTTCTCCATCGAAGCCGTTTTTTCTTTCAGGAGATGGGATTCGAGGGACTGTTGGCACCGTTTCCGAGTGGCCTGGTTGAATTGGGCGCAGGCCTCGCACTCCTCGGCTCTGTGGTTGGGACCCTGGCAGAAGAGGCAAAGGGTATGCTGGTCCTTGTGCAGTAGCTGGACGCCGCACGAACTTCACTTGTTTTTATGCGAATCCGTTGGAGAAGAGGACGACATACAAACTACTGCTAATTACTTGAAAATAAGAAAAAACGGATACTCACCCGGAAAAGGAGTTCAAACTGCTGCGATGAGCTTCAGTCGGTCTGACATGCACAGGTCAACGGCGGGAAAGAACTGGAGGGTGGACGTGGAGACCACTCACTATACAGTGTCACGCTGATGTCTGTCACATGATGTCTGGTGGGCGGTCCCCCATCAGACACTGCTAGCAAAAGCTTCCGTGCAGTCCTAACGCCAGGGGGCGCAGTCCTATAAGTGATTACCCACTGCAAGAGCCCTCTCGAACTAAGATCTGCTGTTTCTATGTCAATAACATAATTACACCACCATTTCTTAATGGCTGGACTGCAAGCTTTCATTTAAAAAAAAAATTAAGATTCTAACCCCAACAGTTCCAGAGTTAGACCTTTCAAATGATATTTTCTTTAAAATGTGATAACTTTGGAACCATTAGGGCTAGAGATTTAATTTTTCTTTTAAATGAAAGCTTGGAGTCAGCTATGTAGCCATCAAGGCACTGAGGGTGGACAAGGCGCCAGGCCCAGATGGCATCCACCCCAGAGTACTGAAGGAGCTGGCAGAGGTCCTTGCAGGACCTTTGGCAGACCTATTTAATGCCTCACTACATTCGGGGTGTGTACCTCAGGACTGGAGGATGGCTCATGTGGTGCCCCTCCACAACAGTGGCCCCAAAGATGAACCGGGAAACTACAGACCAGTGAGCCTCACATCCATCGTGGGTAAGCTAATGGAGACTATCCTGAAGGAGGCTGGTGGCCCTCCTAGAGGCCAAAGGACTACAGGACAGCAGACAGCATGGCTTCATACGTGGCAGATCCTGCCAAACCAACCTGGTCGAGTTCTATGACTGGGTAACTAGGCAACTGGACAGGGGCCATGCAGTGGATGTCCTGTATCTGGACTTCAGTAAGGCATTCGACTCAGTGCCACATGGAAGGCTGGGAAGGAAGTTAGGCACAGGGGTGGGTGCAAAGCTGGTGAGATGGGTAGGAAACTGGCTGCAGGGAAGGCAACAGAGGGTGGTGGTGGGTGGGGAGCTCTCACACCCAAGGGCAGTGATGAGCGGTGTTCCACAGGACTCAGTGTTATTTGGGATATTCACTGCAGACATATCATGGGACATCAAAAGCAAGATCAGTCTGTTTACTGATGATACCAAGGTAGGCGCGGTGGTGGATGACCTAGGGGGATGGCAGGGGTTGCAGGATGATCTGGCAAAGCTTGAAACCTGGTCAGACACCTGGCAACTGGGCTTTAATGCCAAAAAGTGCAAGGTGCTGCATTTTGGGATGAAGAACCCAAGGAGGAGTTACCAGCTAGGGGGAGTGCAGCTAGCCCAGACAGAGAAGGAGAAGGATCTGGGTGTGCTCATTACAGGGTCAATGAACAACTTGGCACAATGTAGGAAGGCAGCTGCAAAGGCCAACAAAATGATGGGTTGTATTGTAAGGGGTATATCCTCGCGGAGGGAAAAGGTGATTCTGCCACTGTATAGGTCATTAGTTAGACCACACCTGGAGTACTGCGTGCAGTACTGGCGTCCATATCTGAAGAGGGACATTAAGTTATTGGAGGGGGTGCAGCGCAGAGCGACAAAGATGACCAAGTGGTTGGGGGACTTATCATTCGAGAGGAGGTTGAAGGAGTTGACCATGTACTCACTGGAGGAGAGGAGAGACAGGGGTGACATGATTGAAACCTTTAAATACATGAAAGGAATAAACAAGGACAGGTACAGAGGGCTGTTCAAAGTAAGGGAGGGAGGCCACCAGGGACCATGATATGAGACTGGGCGAGGAAGGTTCAGGAGGAGATGAGGAGACACTTTTTTACAGAGAGGGTGGTGGCTGGGTGGAATGCGTTACCTGCTGAAGTGGTATGCAGTAGAACAGTGGACTGCTTCAAACGAGGATGGGACAGGACAAGGGGGAGGGTTAATGAAGGGGAAGGGTGGAAGGGAGGGGCAGTTGCAGAATAAGGGGTGCTAGCTGCACATTCAAGCAGACTTGATAGACCTCTAGGCCTTTATCTGCTGGCAAATTTCATGTGTTCGTATGTTCGTAATATATCACTACAGTGACCATATATTTATATAAAAACATTAAATATTTCATATCTATATGCTGCCAGGCACTAGGACCCCACGGAAAAATTCTAGCTAGCAGTCTAAGGTGGGGGACCACCGCCTACGGCCCCTCCCCCGAAGTTGCCTATGGGGGCAGTTCCCCGGCACCACCTCAGTTCGCCTGCCGGAGACCCGGATAGCATAAAGGCTGGGGAACCGAGGAGGTTCTCACATCCCCCAGAGATAAGAACAGTTACATAACCTTAGGGGAAGGTGGGAGGGAAAGCAAAAGCTCTTCTCGAAGATCTACTGTTGCAGTAAGTTCTTACGTAACTGTACTATCTCACTTCAAGATAGAGTTCCTACAGCAGGTAACACCATTAGGACGGAGTCTTAAGCAGTACAAGGCCAGAATCCAGGTCAGAAGGGTGGTGGCTGTAAATATCTGTGAACCACTGGTACTCCTGAGAGAGTAGTCCCTGGAGGATGGCAAGGCCAAAACCTGCCCTCCTCTTTGAAGCAATGTCCAGGCTGTAGTACTTTACGGATATGTGGACTGAACTCCAGGTAGCAGCTGCGCAAGTACCCGCTGCTGAGAAATTCCTTAGGGATACAAAAGAAGTAGCAACACCCCTAATGGGGTGCCCTTTAACCAGTCCCAGAAAAGGTTTGTCGTATTTTTGATAGCAGAAAACTATACATTTGACCAACTATTTGGCCAATGTCTGCTTAGTCACTGGTGCCCTTAACATTCTCTGGGCAAAGGAGACAAACAACTGGTCTGTCTTCGTAGAAGACAGAGTACGATCTATGTAGAAACGAAGAATTCTGTGAACATCCAGAGTATGCAACAAGGCCTCCCCTTTTTATTTATTTAGTTTTTGTTAACCGGGTAGGTGCACTAGCCAACAAGACTATTTTCAGGCACAACCTGGGAGAGTACAGAAAAAAACTTACTGAAAAACATTTAGTACAATACTACAAATGACAAGTAAGTGTTTGAGTGAATTAACAGCGGAAAAACTGACAAGAACAATGCACCATTTAGGTTAAGCATGTATCAAAAATACAATCAGGTCAATTTTTAAAGTGACTGAGCAGTGTACAAGGGACGAGGAATAGAGCGCAGAAAGAGCAGGTAGTATTAAAGTAGGAGACAGATGGGTAATGGGCAGAGGAAGAAAAGGAAAAAAGTGCTCCCAGTTGGAGTGGAACCCAGTGTCAAAGGACAAACAGAGGAGAGGGGCCGGAAGAGGGAAAGTGAGGGCTAGGGTGGTTTAAAGCAGGAGCAGACATAGGAGGAGAAGAGATAGTGTCGTAGTTCTGCTTTGAAGGAGATATGGGAAGCGGATTGACGTAGGGTTAGTGGGAGTGTGTTCCAGAAACGGGGAGCATGGCAGGCAAAAGCATAACCAACTTTGGAAGTGCAGTGTCTAGGGATTAGAACAGGGGCCTGGTCAGCAGAGCGCAAGGCATAGTAGGTTTTCTGGTATAGAAAGAGACTAGCGAGGGGTTTTAGGTGTATGGGATCTGATGATGTTATTGGTAATGGATCCGAGAGCACAGTACCTAAGCTCTTGGGGGGGCGGGGCCAGCCCAGATCTGAGTAGAGGAGACAATGATATTTCAGCTGGGGAGAGAAGGAAGCGAAGCGGCAGATATTATTATAGTAACATCCTACTTTTGTAGACTTGAGTTGCAAGCAGAGATTTAAGCAGAAACCCCATAGGTAAGTGAGGGGAGTAATATCCCACAGGCAATAGCCAGCCTGGCTGAGGGGGTGAGTGCATAGCTCGTACGGTAGGTGATGCCTAGTTTAGAATTGACCATTTTTCAGGTAGATTGAATATGGAGGTCAAAACTCAGTGACGGGTCATGGGTGACCCCTAAATATTTGAAGGAGTTAACCACCCCAACTGAAGAGCCATCCAAAGAATAGACTTTTTTTTTAAATACTTTAATCTTTATTCATGCTCTGCAGAGAATTTGATTAGTTTCGAGAATCATTAATACAGACTTTATAATGTACACAGATACAGCTTATTTCATTATTGTTCCAGTTGTGTAGAAGACTGGGGGTTCCCGTGGCCAAAACAGGTAGGGAGTACACAGGGGAAATCCCCTAGTTTCCTCCCTTTCCCTTCCGGACAAGTGGAGCCTACTTCAGATATATAACATTGCTGGGACTTGGATTTTACAAACACAAATACCAATCGGATCGCCCCAGCCGGGGATGATTCTGCTCTTTCTCAATTTCCTGCCATTGTTGCCCGTCTAGCTGTTACCATATTATCCACCCGGACCATTTGAACAAAGAGAGGAGTCCTCAGATTTATTTTAAAGGTGAGTTCCTCCAGGTCAGCCAGGCCTTTGATGATCAAAATCCAATCTTGTTTTTGGGGCACAGATGGACTAAGCCAGGCTCTAGTTATCGTTTAGAGAGCCGCTGTTGTTAAAATTGCCCAAAGGTACCGTGAATCTGGTCCCCTGACCTCTGGAGGAGGCACCCCCAAAATCATTTCAACCCAATTCAGTTGTTGAGTAATAACAAGGATTTCTTTTATTGCTGATATAACATCGGCTCAAAACCCAGTGAGCCTGGGGCATGCCCCAAAAATGTGTAGGTAGCCTGCTTTGTCTTCCCTGCATCCCCTCCTTCAGCCAGCCGGCAAATTTGGGTTTCTTTTATTTAACACCTCAGGAGTGAAGAAAAAGCGAATCCGTACCATCCAGGCAAATTCTTGCCAGAGAGGTGATCCAGTCGCCAATTTGTCTATACCAAAGATCGAGTTCCAGTTAAGGGCTGGAGAGCCAGACCCTGCCTCCTCCTGCCATTTGTTTTTTATTTTAATTAGAGGGTCTGGCCTTATGGACCTCAAAGTCTTATATAGGGCAGAGATCTGGCCCTTCTGATCTGTTGATGACTATTTGTTGAATAGCTGCCAGTAAGGGAACTACCCCCTCCGGGTCCAGCACTCTCCTCTGGACAGAATTGATAAATGTTCTTACTTGAAGGAATCTGAAATGGTCTGAGTTCTTAAAGCCAAATCTGTTCTTAAGAGAATCAAAATCCAAGAGCAGGACCCCTTGGGAAAACTGCCGTAAGAAAATCAGACCCACCCTAGTCCACTGTCTATATACTAACATACTAAAATGCCAGCAGAATAGGCCTAATGGTCTTTCGTGTCTGCTCGTTTGGTCAGCCCCCACCCTGGGTGCTGACCTTGCTGCCCCCCTCACCTTCTCTGGCTTCTCCCTTCCCAGTTCCGGATATTCTTGCTGCATTGGATTTTGCTTCCAGAACCCTTCCCCTGTACCTGTCCCACGCCCTCTTGAACCCCTCCACTGTCTCTGCCTCCACCAGCCCCCTAGGCAGCGCATTCCATAGCTCCACCACCCTCTCAGTGAAGTAGCACCTCCTCCTTTCTCCCCTGAATCTCCCCCAGCTTCCACCCATGCCCTCTAGTGGCCCCTCCTCCTTCCTTCAAAGCACCCTGACTGTTCCTCCCTATTTACCCTCTTCATGCACCTGAAGACCTCTATCATGTCCCCGGTCCCTTCTCTCTTCCAATGTGTACATATTTAGCTCTTGAGCCTCTCCTCCATAGGTCCTGTGCCCAAGCCCCAAATCATTTTGGTTGCCCTCCGCTGGACCCTCTCCAGGAGGTTAATGTCCTCTTTAAGTGTGGCCTCCAAAACTGCACGCAGTACTCAGGTGCGGCCTCACCAAGCAGTTATACAGAGGGAGTATCACTTCCCTCCTTCTGGAGGTGATCCCCCTAGCGATGCATCCCAGCATCCTGTTGGCCTTGGCTGCTGCCCTCCTACAAGTCTCAGAGTTGTCCATCTTGACATCCACCACCACCCCCAGGTCCCTCTCAGCCATCGAGACTTGTAGCATTTCCCCGGGTGTACACTTGGCCTGGGTTTCTGGCCCCCAGGTGGAGTACCTTGCATTTCCCTGCATTGAACCTCAGCTTCCATTTCTAGACCATCTTTCCAGAGCCTCCAGGTCCCCTGTGGGCCACCTCCTCCTCCCATCCACCACCCCCCAGTTTCAAGTCATCCATAAGAGACTCATCTCACTCCTGATTCCTGTCCTTATGTCAGAGACATAGGCGTTGAACAGAAGAGGCCCAGGACTGATCTCTGTGGGACCCCACTAATGACCCTCCTTGGGGATGAGACTATCCCGCCAACTACGACCCTCTGGGTCCGGTCCTGGAGCCAATTGCCTATCCATCTGATCATCTGGTTCCCCACCCCCATTTCTCCCAGCTTATCCAACAGGCCCACGTGAGGAACAGAGTCAAATGCCTTGCTGAAGTCTAGAAAGAGGACGTCCACTGGTCTACCCAGGTCCAAGGCACTCGTCACCCAGTCATAGAACTCCACAAGGTTTGTCTGACATGATTTCCCCGGGATGAATCCATGCTGTCTATCGTCCAGGCACCCTGACTTATCCAGGTCCCCCAGCCTCTCCTTGACAATGCCCTCCATCACCTTGCCCACCACCGATGTCAGGCTGACAGGCCTGTAGTTCTCTGCCACCTCCCTTGATCCCCCCTTGTGGATAGGCACTATATGCGCCACCTTCCAGTCCTGGGGCACCCACCCTGTCCTCAGAGAGATGGTGAAAAACTCATGGGGTTTTGCCAGGACATCCATAAGTTCCTTCAGCACTCTGGGATGTAATTTATCCAGCCCAGTACTTTCTCCGTCTTAAGGGCTGAGGCTTCCTCCTCTCTCTGCTGTGATTTCCACTTCCAGTACCTCTTCTCCCTGCTTAGCCCTCCCCCCTCCTGCCAGTGATGCCTCCCCCTCTCCCCAGACCCGCCGATCGGTAAGGGCCCCCCCCTCCTCAGTATCTCTGTCTCCTCCCATGTATGATGCAGCACCCCCATTTTCCTTGGTGAAAACTGAGGTGAAGTACTCATTTAGTACCTCAGCCTGCTCCCCCGGGTCTTGTGCCCATCTCTCCCCTGATTTAATCCTGCTAATCTGCCCCTTCACCCTTCGTTTTTCCCCAATGTATCTAAAGAACCCCTTGTTCCCTCTCCTAATTTCCCTGGCCAGGTTCTGCTCCTTCCTTGCCTTAGCCGCCCTCACCACCCTAGTGGCCCTTCTAGCCATCAGCTCGTACTCCCCTTGATCCCTTTCACTCCTTGAGCACTTGAATTGCCTATAGGCTGCCTTCTTTCCCAGCACCACCTCCTGGACCTCCCTGGTCCACCAGCAGGGTTTTCTAGCCCTACCGCATTTTCGTCTTACTCTTGCACAGGTGCTGATAGCATCCTGCACCCCTCTCCTGATGATTTCCCACCTACTATCAGCGTCCATGTCTGACCCAATCCCATCCAAATGCTCCTTAAGGATCCTTCCCATTTCCTTAAAATCCACCCCCCTGAAGTCGGTTACTTCCGTCTTTGTGCAGCCTTCTACCCCTCCTAGGTCCAGGCAGAACCAGACCGTGGCATGGTCACTCCCCGCCAATGGGTCCCTTACCTCCAGTCCCCCAATCTGGTCACTGTCTGCCAGGACCACATCCAGTACCCGCGCCTCCCTGGTCGGTTCCCTCACCTGCTGAGTTAGGAACGCGTCTTGAAAGACATCCAACAACCTCTGTTCCCTGGTCATAGAGGATGTCATAGTCTCCCAGTCTGTTCCTGGCATGTTTAAGTCCCCCAACACCACCACCATTCCTCTGCCTAGTCTGCAGTGTCTCCCAACATCTGCCACCAGACTCTCCTCCAGCTCCTCCGCCAGGGCAGGGGATCTATACACCACTCCTATTTTTACTCTCTTGCTCCCCCTTGTTATCAAGGTGACCCAAATCGCCTCCATGGTTCCCTCCGCCTCCTCTACTCCCCCTATGCCAATGCAGTTTTTGACTATCATTGCTACCCCTCCTCCCCTTCCCTCCCCCCTGTCCTTCCTGAACATAGTGTAACCCTCCAGGTTCAGGTCCCAGTCGTGTCCTGCAGTGGCCCAAGTCTCAGTGACCGATGCCACATCCACTGCTCCTCAGTTAGCATCGCCTGGAGCTCAGGCATTTTATTGCCCAAGCTCCTGGCATTTAGCAGGACTACCTTCCACCCTTTCCTATAGTTCCATTTCCCTGCTCGTGTTCCCATGGGATTCTGTTTTCCCCTGGTCTGCACTTTTGCCAGTCGGCCTTTTCCGCAATCCTCCAGCTCCCAGAGGGGAGAGAGAGTCCTCCTTATCGGCACCCCCTTGACACCCTTTTCTCCCATCCCTCCCCCTTCACAAGTTTAAACCCCACTTTTCACCAATGAACCTCTATTTTCAACTTAAGGATTCCTCCTCCAAATTGAGATGGAGTCTATCTCAGCACACAGCCTTATCCTCCCAGGTCTCCCCAACTCCCCCATCCGACCCATACCCTCTGGCCTCACACCACTCCATGAGCCACTGGTTTATCTCCTAATCTTCCTTTGTGCTCCCCACTAGCCCTTGGCACGGCAGGATTTCTGAGAAGGAAACTGTGCATCCTATGTCATGACAGACCCTGGCAAGCTCCCTGAATCTTGCCTGTATCTCTAGCTCGCTATTTCCCTCAATGTCATTTGTACCCAGGTAGACCAGTATGTCCGGGGGAACCCCCACAATCCTTTGCCAGCTGATATACCTCGTGCTTAGCCCTGTGCACCATTAGTCCAGGGAAGCATCTTGTTCTAACTAGCCAGGCTTCTCCCTCCCTATCCCATTTGATACCCCTGATCATAGAATCCCCCAACAGGAGCACTCTGACCGCTCCTTTTCCTCCTTTTCCTCCATTTCCCCCTTCCATGTCCCTCATCCTTTCTACCGGCCCCTCCACCCAGCCTGCTCCTTGTTCCTCCCCCTATCTGGGTGCCATATGTCACCCCCTCCTTATTTACCATGGCCACCCCCTCCCCTCCAATCCTATGCCTCTCCTCCTCCTGAGTATCCTTCTGTACCTTGCTAATTCCCCCCTCACTGCTCATGACTGGTCCTTCTCCCCATCTGCTAAACTAGCCTGGCTCATCCTCCCTTCCTTCCTGTCTCCATTTAGTTCCTCCTTGCTTGTCGTGCTCCCCTGGCCTAAACCCTCAGCTCCCTTTACTGAATCCTCCTTGTACTTCTGGTCCTTCTTTACCTTTCCTCCCAACTGATCCTTCTCCTTGCACTTTCCTCCCTCTCCCCCCTGCCCCTCCTGCTCTGATTCAGTGCTCCCCCCACTTTCCTGCATTCCAGGTCCCCCCCGTTCTTCCTGCTATCTGGCCCCTGCCTCCTGCCCCCCACTCCCTTTCCGTCTCTAACCACCCCTGTCGTGGCTACATCACCCCCCTCATCCTCGAGCAGAAGAAGAGATTTGAAGCAGTTACTGAGTGTAAGGTCTGATCCACCTCCCCACCTTGCTTCCTTCTGTCCAGCCCTGGCCATCTGCCTACTTCCCTGAGAATGTTGTCCCTCCGTCCCTCCTTTCTGAGGGTCCCCAGTTACCTGCCTGCTTCCTTGGTAGTGTCCTTTTGGACCCCCTCTGCCAGGGTCCCTATGTGACCCCTGAGTATTCTCCTGCACTCTTTTCCCTATGCCCCCGCCCCCAGTGCTTGGTGCAACCCCGTGGGAGATCCCTAGCTCCCTTCCCCAACCATACCTCCCCCCTTCCCCCAGCTGTCTCCTAATCCCCACAACCTCCTCCCTAAGCTGTGCCAGCTGGTAGCACACTGGGCAACCACCGAACTTCAAGCCCAGTCAGTATCATGGCTGCCCCACCCTGTGCACCCCACCACCCTCCCAAAGATGCGGCCCTAATGATGTGTGGTTCCATCCCCTTCCAAATAGGTTTCCTTGGGTGAGCCACCAGGTTCCCCCCTAGTCCAAGATACACCCTACTGCCTAATCAGGTCACCCACTAATCTTAAAGACAGTCCCACTGTACACCAGTAACCCTGTTACTAGATGCAGTACAACATATTAAACTTATAAGGGAAATGAACAACTCCCTAAGCTCCTCTCTCCCAGCCTTTAAATCCAACCCCCAGTGTCTAGAACTACATGAGCTGCACCTGCAGCCTTTTCCTCAAATTGCAGGGCAGGTGTTCCCCTATAAATTAGCAGAATTCTGGGGAGGGAGGGTCTTGGGCAGACACCTGACTCGAGAGAGAGTGTATCAGCCCTGTGTCTCCCCTCCAAGCCCAGCAGCCAAAGAACCAGGCCCAAGCAAATCCCACCAAATAGGTTTCAAATCAGAAGAAATGGGCCTCCACCAGCGCAGCCTGTTACACAGTAAAACATCCACAACATGAGCCCACTTACAGCCACCAAACCAGTTTTCAAACTTCCAGCAGCCCCCAAAACAATACCCTGCTAGCCCCCTATAAGTAAGAAAGAAAAGAACTAACCTTCTACAAAGTAAAATCCACAAGAACCCTGTGAAAACAACAAGCAGCAGCTACTGTCCTGGAACACAACTGATCCTGTCCCCTTCCAGTTCTTTCTTTTATATGTAAGATCTATTCGGTTCGGGGGGAAATCCTCGGCCCAGGCCAGTCTTTTAAGGGTCCACAGTGAGGGTAACAGTTTATATTTTTGCCATAATCTATGTACCGAACGAAGGGTCTCCCCCACTGAGTTTAACCTTGGTATAGGGTGATGACAGATCAGTAAAGGAATTACCACCCGATCTTGAAGGCAACCTCCCCCTCCTCTCCCCCATCTCCCTCCAACCCGAGGTGGAGCTGGGACTGGACCACTGGAGAGACTGCTTTAGTTGCACCATGAGGAAATAATCCTCCAAGTCTGGTAGGGGATCTACCCCCTGCCTCCCGTCGGGCCTGTAATGCTTTCAGTCTGATTCTTGGTCTCTTGTTAGACCAGATAAATCTGGAAATCATCTTATGCCAGTCCTGGAATATAGATTTGTGGATATAGAGGGGTATACATTGAAACAAATACAGAAATTTAGGTAATACGTTCATGATTATAGCTTGAATTCTGGCGTACATAGGGAAATTAATCAGGGACCACTTCTCAAAATCTTTCTTAAGGGAGTCAGTCGGGGGTGTGTAGTTTGCTTTAAATAACTTGGATGGATGTTTAGTGATGTGAATCCCTAAATATTTCATCCCTTCAGCTGCCCAGTTTAAAGGAAGGAGTTGGCGGATGCATTCAGGTGGATCAAAAAAGAAACTTAAAACCTCCATTTTTGATTTATTTAGGGAATAGCCCGAGTGTCTCCCAAAGTTCTCCAGTATAGGCCACACTTGTTCTATAGATTTTTGTGGCTGGGATAGGGACAGCAGAACGTCATCTGCGTACAGCAGAATCTTCTTCTGAACGCCCCCCACCTCTATTCCTGTCACTTCCTGCGCCCTTCTGACAGCCTCAGCCAGCGGTTCAATATAAAGGGCGAACAGAAGGGGGAAAGGGGACAGCCCTGACGGGTATCCTGCCCAAATGGAATCTCTTAGACAGCCCCCCATTAACTCTGACATATGCCTGAGGTCCTGTGTATAGGGATCTCATGGTTTCAATGAAAGGTTCAAGGAACAAGCACCAGAAACAAAAAGTCCCACGAGACCCTACCAAAGGCCTTTTCGGCATCTAAACTCAGCAGACAGGCCGGAGCACGGTTTCGTTGGATCTTATCTATCATGTCCAGGGCAGAGCGTACTCCGTCAGGTGCTTGTCGGACCATCACAAAGCCAGATTGATCTGAATGAATTAACTCTGGTAGTATGGGGTTAATTCTTGAGGCTATTATAGAGGTAAAAATCTTGTAATCCTGATTTAGCAAGGATATGGGGCGATAAGATTCACACTTCGAGGGGTCTTTTCCATCTTTATGTAGGATTGTAATGGTTGCGTATTGCCAAGGGGGGGGGGGTTCACCCTCGGACCAGATGTTCGAGAAGGCTTTATGGAGGAGAGGTACCACCTCCAGGGCCAGGGTTTTATAAAATTCGGGACCGAACCCATCGGGGCCTGGACATTTGGCTGGCTTAAGTTTTTTAACTGAGGAGATGATTTCTTCCTGGGTAATAAGCCTAATCAATGTTTGGGCAATATCTAGTGGAAGCGGGATGGAGTTCAAATAATCGAGCTTGTCCTGCTTAGAGGTATTCTCCACCGACCTATATAGGTTGGAGTAATACTCCACAAATGATTCCGCTATCTGGGTGGTTTGTCTAACTAGTTGACCTGTGCGAGGTGAGACTATTTTAGTTATTGCAGCCTTAGCTGCATAATGGCGCAACCGACATGCTAAAAGTTTAGTACTTCGAGGCCCACCCTCATAGTATCTTTGTTTTAAATAAAATAAAGCTTTTTCTACCTCTGCTTTTTGGATGTTATGTAGCAACTCCCTACATTTTTGTAGTTCCTTACCCCTAGGTTCCTCCCACTTAATCTTTTGGGCATCCTCAAGCTCTTTAATCTGGGAGATTAGTTTCTGTTGGTTTTGTTTTAATTCACGCTTTTTACGGGATGTTAGTGCTATAATTTTACCTCTGAGACAGGCTTTGATAGTATCCCATAATATCTGTGGTGAGACCTCTTATTTCGTGTTTTCATCAAGGGTGACTTTCAGGAAGTCCCTAAGTTCCTTCAGTGCTCCTTTGTCCTGAAGTAAGGAGCTATTCAGTCTCCAGTGCGTGGTACATTTAGGCAGTCCCAGCTCCACCTCTAGGAAGACAGGGCTGTGATCTGATAGGACAGTCGTGCCCACCCATGTAGATAAGAATCTGTTCAAGTCTCCCTTGAATGTAAAAAATATATCCAGGCGGGAGAATACTCTGAACCTTGGGGAGGAAACGTGTACTCCTGCGCTCTGGGATATTTTTCCCTCCAGATATCACATAGCCCTAGCTGCTGCAGCTGAATTCTGAGAGATCGGGCTTTAGCTACACCTAATTTTGGGACCTGGGAGGTTGAGTCAAGGGCCCTGTTTAAAACTATGTTCCAATCTCCTCCCATTATTAGTACTCCTCTGGCCTTTTCTGCCACCAGCTGTAAAATGTTCAAGTACACACTGAATGGAGATCCCGGTGGAATATAAATATTGGCTAAAGTTATTGGTGTATCCTGGATGGTCCCCCACCACGATAATAAACCTAGCTTCCGGGTCCTCTATCACCTTCTGTTGTTGAAACTGTAGCTTTGCTGACAATAGTATCGCAACCCCCCTCTTTCTGCCCTCTGGAAGGGAAGACTCGTATATCACTGGAAAGGACTTAGATGTAAGTTTTTGGGCTTCCTGAGGGGATAGGTGAGTCTCCTGTAGGAACACTCCTTCACAACCCTGAGATGTAATAAAGTGTTGAATCCTCTTCCTCTTCACTGGGCTGGACGATCCGGTTACATTCAGAGACATAAACTTAGTAGTACAGTTAGCCATAGTCCCTCCATCCGGAATTAGCATTCCTTGTCTGTAGCATGGATTCTCTAGGCAATAGCAATTTAACTATGTAACAAGTCTGCAGAGCTTTACATATAAAGTAGTAATCTTTAACACAACTAGAAGAGTAACTTTTTACAATTTTAAAACAACAAAACAGTTGCTCCGGCTTCATTTGGTTTTGATCCGTGAGCTGACTTAGATGATGAGTTACCTTAGCCGAGACTCCTCTCGGCCTGGTTACCCAGTGTTTACTGAAACGACTTCCAAGGGAGAGCTGACTGATGTTTGTCAGTGAAGGGGTGTCAGAGAACAGACCAATGCAGAGCACTTAGAAGTACAATGAGTGTTATCCGCAGGGTCCTGGTGTAACCAGGAGTGGAAACCCCTCCCCTTCTGTCAATATTAATCTGCATAGCTGCAGAGAAGGCAAAACCCCAACATGTGCTCGATGCCCGCCCACCTGAACTTACGAGAAAAAGGACCTCAAGGGAAGGGAAGCATCTCCCCTCAAGGACTGATTATGGTTGGCCCTAGGTTCCATATTTAAAGCAATCTGTTTTTATTATCCCCAGCCTTCTTTGTTTTAAGGGTTCGTCTTGACCTTCCAAATCCTCGTGTTGTGTCCTCCCTAAAAGAGAGGGCTCACCCCGTCAGCAACACCGTGCGGTGATCCGGGCCCTCACGAGGGTGGTCCTCACCATCCAGATCCCGACTCCTGTTGAATGTTTAGGCCATCTAATCAAAAGAAAGTGTAATTCGCTCTGATGTAGATAAACCCTGCATACTTAGACACCACCCCCAAATCCAGCTGGAGTCTGAGCCCCCATTCACCCACTGACTGGTATGCCAATCAAATCGGAAGTGAGAAACCTGGAGAGCAGTATACAAATCTGGCAGAGAAGCCCAATCGTTCGGACACCTAATTTGTATTAAAATCAATTGGTATTGGGGCCCAAGTACTCACTCCCCCCTCCAGCGAGTTTCCAACTCTTAGACTTCACTCTCCTGCAGAGAGTGCAACTATATTTATGCGTGGGGATACATGCTCAGGGTCTAGGAACAGTTTGTGGAACCGGGGTAGATGTTCCAGGGCCTCCAGGCATTCCACGGTGGGCCTCTCCCATGTATGTGGCTTATTTACAGGTCAAGGTCCGGACCAACCGCCCCAGTGGGTAGTCCGGTCCCCGGGCGCACCCCACTTCCTACCGGGAGTTCTAACCCTGGAAGGGAGGCACCATCATCCCAACTGCACGATAAGTCTCCCGAATCTTTCCCTCCTCTCGATCTCCTGTCCACGTTAATCCAGGAAAGCCACCCCAATTGAATAGAAATAAAGTAAATTGTGGGGCACTATAACGGGGCTTCTTCACGTGTTGTGGGTAACCGATCCAAACTGGGTTCCAAAAGCTCCCCGTCCGCGAGATGCTGCCATTCATAGGGATGAATATCCGTGCAGGGCATGCGAGAATGAAGAAGGAGGGAAAAAGAGGCCCCACCAAATCTGGTATGCCATTTCAGAAAAAAAACTAGTATGCATTACCTCCTAAAGGGACCCACAGTGGCGCTCCCCGAGACCCCATTGTACTTCACCCTTCCCTACAAACAGATGAGACAGTAACCAGATATACAGACATTATGAACCCGAATAGACCCCCAGGCTAACCGGGCTGACTCGTTTGGGTCAATGAGCCCCCCCCAAGGCAACAATCCCAGTCTGAACAAGTCTGTGCAGAAATAAGTCAGTGTTAAGATGAGAGGAATCGGCATTGGCCACCAAGTCCTCGAATGCCTGCACAGAGCAAAAAGTCATCATTCAACAAGGTAATCAGGCCACCATGTCCAGACAAAGTTACTCACTGCGGCCCCCATATCTGGAGGCGGGGAATCGGGAGATGCGGAGGCAGACTGCAGGCAAGAGTACCTTGAGGTGCAGCAAGATCGGGTAGGCCCATCAATCCCCGTGTAAATCAAGGATGATTTGGGAGACAACCACAGCGTATCCTTCGCCTCGTAGTTACTTCAGGTAATCGGGAGCGTGGAGAGCCAGAGTCCTCTGTTTCACTCACCGCCAATGCCAGTTTCAGATGAAAGCCATTTTTATTTATTAGAGTAGGATCGCTGAGTCTCCACAACACAGATCCAATATCAGCATGCAGGGAGGTCTGTGATTGTTGCCCCGAGGAGCCCGACCTGGAAATTCCCTTCTGTGCAACAGACCATGCAGAGGCCAATAGATCCCTTTCTAGCCTTTCTTTTGTTAAGGGGGGGGGAGTCGTGAACCCCAGCCCTTCAAGATAGGTAGAAGCAGAGAGAAGGTCTTTAAATATTTTAGTGCCATGTTCCGATGTGATTTTTAACCTTGCTGGATGCAGTATTTGGGCCTTGATATTTTTAGCTCTCAATGACTTCATGAACGGCCAGATCGCCTTCCGGGCCTCCTGAACATCAGCAGTGTAATCGTTATCAACAGAGATCTTGTGGCCCTCAAAATCTAAAGGGCTCTGTTGCCAGGCTTTCCATAGCACCTCTTCTTTGCTGGCATATCTGGTGAATCGGACCACAAAAGATCGGGGCCTAGCCTCCAGGTTGCTTGGTCTTGGTGCCAGGGAGCAGTGCGCACGATCGAGACTCAAATCTAGGCCCTCGGGGAGGTCAACAGCTGATCTGAGTAGCCTCTGAATGAAATTTGTAGTCTTAGCTGCTTCGCCTTCGAGGCCTTCGGGCACCCCATGGATCCTAAGGTTCTGTCTTCGGCTTCTGCCCTCCAAGTCATTTAATTTGTGTGTTAACTCCCGGTCCCGGGCCAGCAGATATAGCAAAAGCTAGTCTTGCCTATCGGATTGTTCTGATACCGCTGTAAGACAGAGTTCCATCTGGTCGGTTTTATGTTCAATTCTACCCAGATTGGACTGGAGATCAGAGAGAGTTCGGTCTATTTTAGTTACTGTGCGGGCTGTTTGTTTTATTGTTTCAACAAGATCATTCCCTTGGAGGCTACCATGCGGCCCAGTCTGAAGTGCTTCCCTTGAGGTCTCCATTTTGACTGAATTTTCCCCTTCCTCCTCTTGCAGAAGGACTTTAAGCTTTTGCGCAGGGGTTAAGAGTAGTTTCCCTGCTTTGAGTCTCTTAGGTTTGGCTGGGGATGACATCTTCTTTAGGGCGATTAAGTTAGATTGTGTTCGGTGGGCAGCAGAGCGAATGAATCAAGCCACCATGTCGGGTCCCGACGTCACCGGAAGTCCCAAAGAGGAGACCTTGAAGTGATCTTGGGAGTGTTTGAGTTTGGACCCAAATAGCATAGCTTGGGTCCTGGTGTTTAGGATAAGTTTGTGATTAGCAAGCCACTGTTGGATAAGCTGAAAAATCAATGGAGAGTCGAGAGTTTATACTGGGTGAAATGGTATACAATACAATGTCATCTGCATACAGTAGAGAGGAGGTCTTTAGGAGATTGGAGGTGATATTGTTTATAAAAATTGAGAAAAGTAGTGGACGCACGATGGACCCTTGAGGTACACCAATACTGATGGTGACCTTGTCAGAGAGGGTGGAGTTGAATTTCACATATTGAGACATATTCGTCAGGAAGCAATTAAACCAGTTCACAACATTTGATGAGAAACCTGAGTACTCTGGGTAATAAACTGGAATTTGAATGTACTGGTTAAGAGTGAACTCGGACACAACCATCGGGAGGAACTTAGGATTGGTACGCAGGGCTACCCTATCCCTGTGAAAAATCAAATAAGGTTCTTTACATATCAGAGCCTGAAGCTCAGAAATCCTCTGGGCAGAAGTAATGGCAACCAAAAATGCATTCCAAGATAGGAAGCATAGCTCGCAACCTTTGGTTGGCTTAAAGGGAGGCAATGTAAGCTTTTCTAACATAAATAAAAGATCCCATGGGGGAATAAGGGCCCCTTCCTGGGAGGTTTGATATGCATAATACCACGCAAAAAGGTCTTGGGCAAATCCAACTGCGCCAGGGTCCTGCCCTCCATAGGTACATGGTAAGCTGACAGTGCAGAAAGGTGCATCTTTAAGGACAAATAGCTAAGACCCTTGTCAGATAGGGAAAGAAGGTACTCCAGTACCAAATTCACCAGGTAGGTGAAAGGGTCCAGGAGATGGGATGATGCCCACAGGCAGAAATGTTTCCATTTCATGGCATATGTGGCCCTAGTCTAGGATTTCTTTGTGGCTACTGGGACCTATGCTACCCTTGAGGATACCCCATATCTGTCCCTGACTCGGTTTACAGGAGCCATGCAAGCAGGTGCAGAGACTGAAGATTTGGGTGTACTAGAGTTCCCTATTCCTGGGAGAGCAAGCGAGGAGACAGGGGTAAGGGAATTGGAGGTTCCAATGCCAACTGTTGGAGCAATGGGAACCAAATGTCAAGGCCAGAACGGCACTATGAGAATCATGACAGCTCATTCTGCTTGTAGCTTGAACAGCACTCTCTGAAGTAGAGGGAAGGGAGGGAGGGAAGACATACAGAAACCTTCCTGTCCAAGAGAGGGACAATGCGTCTCGCCAGAAAATGCCAGGCCCTGGATCTAGCGAGCAGAAATTGGGCAGTTTGGCATAGAGTGGGGACGCAAAGAGGTCCAGTTCTGGAAGGCCCTTCCTTCTGAAAAGGTCATCTACTATGTCCTGTAGTAGCTCCCATGCATGAGCCTGAGACCGAGAGTGGCTGACGCTGTTGGCTATGATGTTCTAAACCCCTGGAATGTGAACCACTGTGAGTTCCTGGTTGTGCTCCACCGCCCAGTACCAGACTCTCATGGTTTCTCTGCAGAGAGGGTAGGAGTGTGTACCCCCTTGCTTGTTGATGTAGAAGACCACTGGCAAGTTGTCTGACTGGATCAGTAGGGGCCCTGGCAGAAGAACTGTCGCACACCTGTAAGGCATAAAGAATGGCTCTAATCTCTAACACGTTTATGTGGAGGTTGAGTACCAAAGAGGTCCAGGTCCCTCTTGTCTGATGGACTCCGAAATGTGCACTGCACCCTAGTACCGAGGCATCCATTGTCAAGATCTGCTGAGGACTGGGGTTTTGGAAGGGAGCCCCAGATTCTAGCCACGAAGGGGTGAGCCACCATTCCAGAGTCTGATGCACTGCTTTGGAGACCCAGACTAGTTGTTCAACGTCATCCAAGCGCTGGTCCTATTGAACCCTGAGGCTCCACTGGAGAACCCTCATGTGCAGATGAGCTAAGGGAACTGTTACAATGGCAGCTGCCATGTGGTCTAGCAGCTGCAGTACCATTCTGGCTGGAATCTGATTTGTGGAGATGATCCTCCAAGTCAGTGCCCTTAGTCGATCTGCCCTGTCAGAGGGAAGAAAAGTTCTCCCCTGGACCACGTCCAAGACTGCCCCTATGTATTGTAACCTCTGGGTGGGCCAGGGGGATGATCTGGGAAGGTTCAGGGTAACTCCAGATCTTGGAAGAGGTGAAAGGTGTGTTCCAGTGAGTGGCACAGCTGCTCATGTGGGAGCTGTTAATAGCCAGTCGTTGAGGTAGGGGTAGACCTAATGTCCCTGCCTCCTAAGAGCTGCTGCCACTACTGCCAGGCACTTCGTGAACACCCTGGGTGCCAAAAAAAAGGCCAAATGGCAGTGCTCTGAACTGGTAGTGCTCTCCATGGAAGATAAAGTGAAGGCATTTTCTGTGGGATGGCAGGATCTTTATATGCATGTAGGTGTCCCGCATGTCCAGGGAGCAGAGTCAATCCCCCTGGTGAAGCATGGGTGGCAATCCCGGCAGTGTCACCATCCTGAATCTTTTGTATTCAATGAAAGTGTTTAGGTAACTGAGGTCCAGTATGAAACGAAGTTCCCCTGTCTTTTTCAGGATGAGGAAGAAATGGGAGTAATATGATATCCCTTTCCTCTTTGAGACGGTGGCACTGCTTGGATCGCTTTCTTGTTCAAGAGTGCTTGTATTTCTGCTCTGATAAGGTCCGCGTGAGATGGGGAGCAATGGGTGGGAATAGCTGGGTTGCCTGGTGAAATCTGGTTGAACTCCAGTGCATAACCCCTCTTTATGATCTGGAGTACCCACTGATCTGCGGTGATATTGGACCAGCCGCTGAGGTAAAGGGAGACTCTCCCACCTACTGCCTCCCCCTGCAACTCTGCCGGAGGAGGGAGGGGCAGGCAGGAAGTCATGCCAAGGTTGTTGGAGTGGGCAGGAAGCTCTGACGTTCTTAGTGCTCTTAGGTCCCTGTGCTCCTGAAGACGGGGGGGGGTACATTTTCTTTTGTAACCCTCTCTTTGCTGCTGTTGCCTTCCTTGGAGGCCCTGCTGTCTGTGAAAGAAGCGATGTCTGGATGTGGCTGGTTCAGATATGTACATTTTGTGGACTTCAGAAACTGCCTTACCAAAGTCCTGTAATGGAGTTATCAGCTTTTTGGCCTCCTGACCAAAGAGGACTAGCCCTTGGAAAGTGGCATCCAGGATGGCATCCTGCAGATCCTGGCGGAATCCTAAGACCCTCAGCCAGGAGTGATGCTTTAGCCATATTCCTGTAGCTGCTGCCCTGGCGGCAGTGTCTGATGGGTCATAGGAGCACCTAAGGATGTGCTTACCGACATCAGCACTGGATTGAAGGACTGCCGTCAGTTCAATTTTGTTGGCAGAGTCAGGTTGTGACCGGGGTTAGGTCCATGGCCTTATTCCATAGTGATTTGTGATACATCACCATGTGTGCCAAAAATTAAGTGACCTGACCACACAGGTGGCTGAGGAATACAGCTCGCAGCCCAAATGGTCCAATTTCTTGGACTCCTTATCTGGTGACTGACAGCTCATATGCTTCAGCTGTTTGGTTCTCTCATGAGCAGCCGTAAGGATCATAGAGTCTGCCTTGGGCTGTTCGCTCAATTGTGGTTTTCCCATTGGTGTCCTATACAAGTGGTCAGCCTTTTAGGGACCGCCGAGGTCATGAAGGGGTGCTTCCAGGCTACTTTTGTAATGTCCTGGAAGGGTTCCACTAAGGGTGGGACAACCTACAGTTTTGGATCAGTGGCCCCCCAAGAACTTTGCCAAATGGCACCTTTCTGGGTCTAACTCTTTCGTCTCTCGCTGATTTAAGAACTGGATGTGTCTCATTACATCCAGGAAGGAAGGGTCATCCAGAGAAGACCTCAGAGAGTCTTTCTGGGTATTGGGATAGAAGAGACAGATCGTCCTCTGAGGAATCGTAGGAGGAGGAGGAGCCTCCGGAGGATCCTTCTGAGGACATGTATGTGTGTCTCCTGGAGGAGGATCTGGACAATGGGTGGTGACCATGCTGCTGCTGCATTGGTGACCCATGTCCCTTGTCCCCAGACATCGGACGAACCAGCGTCGAGGGCGGTGGAGGCGAACACGAGGGGGGGGGGCTGTCTACATGGAGCCTGTGCCGGGGTCCCCGCAGGGTTGGGGGTCGGCTCAAGTGGCCTAGGCAAAAGATCCCCTTTAATGGTATTCCACCAGCTATTAAACAGGGCTTGACCTCAGCCAAAGGGATGACAGGGCCTGGCTGGGGTGCTGGCGCCAGAGTAGGGGTGTTAGAAGCCCCTGGCATCGGCCCTTGCAGGACGTTTTCCTCTGGCGTCAGGTCTGACGGTACCTTCTTGTCGGACGTCAGCTCTGGTGGGTCAGTGTCCTCTGGCATCAGGTGCACTGATGCCAGGTCATCGGGCTCCGGAGGGGGAGTCTCGGGTATCCCTGAAGGTGAGCGTCAGGTCCCTTGAAGTCCAATCTAAAGTCAGGTAGTCATTCGGGCCCTGTGGAGCAGACAGTGGCTTAGAGGGTGGAGTCTGGTCCGGTGGAGTCAGAAGGCATTGAGGCCTGACGTTGGTCCGAAGCTTCGGCCAACGACCGTCTGGAAGGCGAGTGACGCTTCTTGTGGCGCTTGCTTTCCTGGCGTCTCCTGGTGTCGTCCAACTCTGTCGCCCTATTGGATGACCCAGAGACTACGGACTCGCAGTTGGCAGGTTCCGATCTGCCGCCTGATGAAGAGTGTGCCTGTCCTGCTGACTGAGACCCTAGCGCATGCTTGTGGGGGTCAGATAGCCAGGGACATGGGTGTTTGAGAAAGCTCGAGCCCAGGGACATGGGTGCTTGAGAAAGCTCAAGCCCAGAAGACTTCCCACCATGTGCCTGAGAAGAGGTTGGGTGGGGGGGCTTCCTCAACGGTAACCCCGGGACAGCCAGGGAGACCAGAGGGTCTGAGTCCGACCTTGTGCCGGAGGCTGCGGACTTGGAAGTCTTGTGTGGGGACCTAGGATGGGATTCTGACCTGGACCTGTCCTTGTCCGATGATGGTGCTTCCCCGCTTGATTTCTTCTCTCTGGGGGAGGAGTCCTCAGCTGAAGAGGAAGACAAGCTGTGCCCTGGACTGGGTCTTCTGCATGGCAGCCACTTGCTGTTCAAGGAGGTACGCTTTCAAGATGTTCAGGCGGCTGGTACTAGTCCTCTTGTTGAAGACTTGGCAGTGCAGGTAGTCGTCCGGCCTGCGGTCATAGCAGGCAGGCCAAATGGCTGTCTTTTGCTGGGTTCTGCTTACTGCACATGCACTTCGATTTTCACTGCTCTGATGAGGAAGATGGCTGGAAAGACATACACGATGAACTTATTAATTTAACTGAAAAAACAGTAACTGCGCAAAGCATGAAAATGGCGGTTGACTGGAAGCAGGAGGCGTCCATGGAGCCAATATGCACTGGTCAACGGTGGGAAAAAAACTGAGGTGGTGCTGGGGGACTGCCCCTTTTATACCACAGGCGATGTCGAGGGCGGGGCCAACATCAGGGGGTGGTCCCCCCGCCTTAGACTGATAGCTAGAACTTTTCCATGGGGTCCTAGTGCCTGGCGGCATAGTCTTAATGGTATTACCTGCTGCAAGAGCTCTATCACGAAGTAAGATCTGTATTAACTGCTCAAATGTTACAGCTTCCAAAATGTAGCTTCAGGCATTATAAGAATATTAGATTACTTTTATAAATGATCAGAAGATACCAGTGGCTGTTCTGTCTGAAAATAAACACATTCCTTTATAGCTGTGAAATAAAATGGCTTAGCTGATTTTTAAGTTTTGAATCATGCGATGAGGTTCACAAAGATTTCTGACCTGTAATGTTTTGCTGGAATAACACATGGTCATGTGATAAGATTCCACCAATCATGGCACTGGATTTTCCCCACCCGTTTTATACTATATTATTTGAGCTAGGTGAACAGAAAACTTTAAAAAAAAAAAAAAAAAAAAAACCTCTGACCGAATGTTCCCATTTCTAGGGCACTCTTTGCAGAATGAACATGTTGTGCACAGGGGAACGAGTGCTCAGATTATCTGATCTCTCCCTAGTCTATAATACTGAGAAGACTGCCTTTGAGCCTGCCCGTCAGCACAATGGTAGGGCTACTGCCCGGGATGCCAGGGACCCAGCTCTGGGAAAAAGCTTGAGTTGCTGGAGGGCCTTCTGGAGGAGGGAGACTGAGCATCTCCTTCTCTGGGGGAGGGGGCGGCAGCACAGTGCTAAGCAAGTATGTGAGGGAGGATATAATGTGGAATTGCAGATAACACATCGCTGTGCACACTACCATACTGCAACCCTAGCATGTTGACATCTGGTGGAGTAGAGAAAACCATGAAAATGGCCCTAGCACCAAGACAAAGGAACCCAGCATTTATTTTTTTTAAATAGTTTTATTAAGTGGTTCAGGATATACATGTACCAATACATCAAATGAGCAATAGTTTACAAACTTAAAATATAAATCATCTGTATCACAAACCTTCACTTAGCCCATAAGCAACAGTCTCCAGCATCTTTACCCCATCACATTCTGTTAAATAATATAGTTAAGTTAAACTGTTCATCACTGTAGACATGTGTAAATGACAGTTGATGTGTCATAGTATCTTGCTGTCTTTAACAGTGTTAATCAAAGGAAAATTCAACAATTTATTCCTCACGAGGGTAGAGGAGAGTTCAGGCAGCAATAAGTCCCCAGTAAAAGTCTGACAGCCCATGTGACACTTTGATTACCTGATGCAGAACATAATAGAGTACCGTCACTGTTGGAACATAGGAGACAGCAAAACTCATAATGTGAAGAGGTAAGGTGATTAATTAAGTAGGAAACCATCCCTCCTCGATAGCATTAACTAACGGCCCCCACATTTCCTGAAATTTATGCATCAAATGTAAAGGCCCCATTTGTGCTTTTTCAATTACCAAGCAGGATAGTAGATTGCGTGACCAGCTACTCACAGAAGGGGGGGTTGGGGACACCCAAACCTGGGTAATAGTCCGCCTAGCATTTAGCAAAGCTGTATTCCATAGTCGGCTGCTCAGACCTCCATTGGGGTGTTTGGGGTCAGCCCCCAGTAGGAGCTTAACGGGTGATTTTGAGGGTTCATATCCAAGGGTATTTGACATTATTTTATGTATTTTGTGCCAAAAAGGGACAATCTTAGCACAAGTTAAGGTCATATGTAGAAAATCACCAATCGCAGTGTTACATTTGGGGCATAAATTGGATTGAGACCTATCCATGAGTTGCAACTTCACTGGGGTGATATATGCCCAATATATAAAGTTAAGCTGTATCTGTCTCAACCTGTTGCTAAAGGAGCAATGCTCGTAATGAGAGCAAACCAATTTCCACGTATGTTTATCAATATTCAGAGAAAGGTTCTCTGCCCACCTCAACCTACTCCCATTCGACGCAACCGCATTTTTCCCCAATAAAGTGTGGTAATATGACGAGAGGGGCCTACCTCAAGGTTGGGGCCTACATAATTCCTCCTCAAAGGGAGATGGGGGTACCCATTCTCCATTCACAGGAAGTGTCTCTCCACATATCTGCCACATTCAAAGATAAACAAATAAATCCTCTGCTTGAAGTCCCCACCTGAGTCGACGACTCTGAAAGCTACAAATAAGCCCCCCTTCATAAAGTTGGGCAACATGCGTAAGGCCCGCCCTAGTCCAGTGCCACAGTCTCTGAATAAGTGGCAAGGAGTGAGTTCCTTTCCTCTTAACAATACCAATCAAACTAATGTACAGTGAGAGACCCCCCAGCCTATAAACTGATGGGCTCTCTTCCAGACTTCCACTGTGTTGAGAGTGAAGGGGTTTGGGATTTCACTCTAAGCTTTATGAGCCAGAGGGATGCAGCTACCACTCAGCAAGTCATTTCTAAAGCTGCCAGGCAACAGTTCTTCTTCTAGTTTCATCCAGGCTAAAGTATCCGTCCCACTCCCTTGTGGAATAAAAGCTAACTGGGCAGCCCAGTAGTAGGCCCTAAAGTCTGGCAGACCAACGCCACCCCTGCCAGGGAGCTGGAACAATGTAACCCTTCTAATCCGAGCCTCACCTCCCCTCCATAACAATCTATGCAATATTGCGTACAGGCACCTAAAATGTCTCTGTGAGACCCTGATGGGGAGAGACTGATATAGGTACAAGCATCTGGGCAAAATCATAATTTTTATGGTGCTTACCCTACCCAAAAGAGAGATGGGAAGGGCAGTCCATCGTTCACAATCCTCTGAAATTTTGGACAGTAATGGTCTGTAGTTTAAGGAATACAGGTGACCCAACGACGCCGACAGCAGGATTCCCAAATATTTTATTTGGTTAACTAGTTGTAGACCCCCCAAGTTAGCGATCAGTTGCACTCTATCACATGTGCCTATAGACAGTATGTCACTTTTTGTCCAGTTCACTTTACGACCAGACAGGGCACCATATTCTTTCATGTGTTTGTGCACAGCAGGGAGATCCTGTGCAGGATTCTGCAAATATAACAGTTGGTCATCAGCATACATTGAGATTGTGTGCATGCCCCCGAATACCCCTCAATGTCAGGTTGAGCCTGCAGGACAGCAGCCATGGGTTCTAATTAAAGAACATACAACAGTGGTGAGAGAGGGCACCCTTGTCGTGTACCTCGCTCCAAAGTGAAGGGCTTAGAGAGACATCCATTCACTACAATTTGAGCGGAGGGGTGGTTATAGAAAGTGTGCACCCACTGACAAAAATTTTCGACCAGCCCCAACCTTCCCAATAAATCGAATAAATAATCCCATTCCACCCAGTCAAAGGCTTTCTCTGCGTCTAGCGAGACTATAATGGCACCATGTGTCCCTCTCCTCCGACCCACTCTGTATACCACATTTAAGGTGCGCTGGATGTTGTGTTTGCCTTGACGCCCCTTTACAAATCCCGACTCATCCTGATGGATCAGAGTAGGCAATATCGGGTCCAAACGGGTGGCCATTACATTTGCCATGATCTTATAATCTGCAGTAAGTAAGGAGATGGGTCGGTAGGAGGCACACCTAGTCAAATCTTTCCCAGGTTTAGGGAGGACAGTTATCACAGCCGACCTTGTAAAGGTGGGCGAAACACCCCTCTGCAACCCCTCTTCTAACATATCAAATAAAGGGTCCAGCAATTGCGGGCAAAAGGTCTTAAAGAAATCAATAGGGATGCTGTCTGGGCCAGGAGCCTTCCCACCCTTCAGGGCCTCTATGGCTGCCTGCACTTCTTGTCTAGACAGGGGGGTATTTAAACTCATTGATGCCTCCTCACCCAGCATGGTCAATGAAGCCTGGCTATAAAGGGATGCTAACTCGCCTTCTGAGGGGTGACACTCTGAAGAGTATAATTCCTTATAAAACTGCACAAACACTTCTCCAATACTATCATTGTCCCGAGCTATATTCCCCTCCTTGTCAACTAGTTCTCCCACCTTTCTCTCTTCCTCTCTGCGTCTAATTTGCCAAGCCAGAAACCTGCCCCCACGGTCACCATCAAAATAAGCCAATGCATTTGCTAACAGAATGGAGCGCTCCAGTTTAGCACGGTTTAAAACATTAAATTTGTACTTTAACCGCTGAATTATACTAAGTAGTTCCTTTGAGGGCTTATTCTTATGGGCAAACTCACAGGCAGAGATTTTGGATCTAAGAAAGGACAGTTCTTTGTCACATTCCCTCCTACTGTATGACACATAGGAAATAATCTGGCCTGTAATGTACGCCTTTAAAGCTTCCCACCTAATGCCATGAGATGTCTCCCCCTTCATACTGTGCATCAGAAATTTTGTATGCTTCCCCTCGTGTGGTCGACACATTTAGGGTCTTTTAAAAGAAGGGGGTCCAACCTTCAGGGGTGAGGGAAGACCTTGGGTCCGACTGAGTGGAGGGCCAAGGAGTGAGGGGCATGGTCAGATATTAGCACAGGTAGACATTTAACCTCCCCCACCCCCATCAGTAGAGAGGACGAAATCAATATCCTATCTATCCTGGCATAGGATTGGTGAGAGCGAGAGAAAAAACTATACTCCCTGTCAGTGGGGTGAAAGTGGCGCCAAGCATCTGAGAGGCCCAGCTCTTCCTGGGTTCGCTCTAGCACTCTGGCGTTTCAGGACATAGGGATGACAGCTGGTTTGGAGCGATCTACCACCGTATCCAATATGCAACTGAAGTCCCCTCCGACTACCCAGACACCCTCCCATCTTGCCATATCCACTGCCAATTTTTGTAATACCATTTTGTATTGTTTTCCAGCAATACAGACATACAGAGCGGAGGAAACTGCAGATCAAAATTTCATTGGCAATACAGTGTTACAATACAGTGCTTAACACCCCAGGGAACAAGATGGGGAGGATAAGGGAAGAAACATAGGGGGTTGGGTAAACAGATAAGGAAGGGAAAGAGGGAAAAGAGACAGGACACACTGCCAATTTTTGGAGAAAACCTGGGTCTTCAACGTTGGGAGCGTAAACAGACCCTAGTAATAAAGTGTTCCCCCCCAGGTATTCGAAGTTTTGCGAGAGCATAACGCCCCTCTGGTTCTAAAAAGGAGTCAACTACTTCAATAGAGCTCCACCTAGGCAGCCAGATCGAGGCACCCCTTGCCCTTGATGAGAACGAGGAGACCACCCAGGTGCCCCCCATGAAAGCAGCTGTCCTGTGAGACTTTCCTGCAGAAAAATGCGTTTCCTGCAACAATAGTATGTGCCCTTTCATCCGGCACACCTCAGCCAAGATCTTTCTACGTTTAAGGATTGTTTTAAGACCGTTTATGTTTCAAGTGACTATCTTAATATCAGAAGCCATGACGAACATTCAAAAGTACACTGCTCAGCACAACAAAAGCATAAACATATCCTGAACCAACAATTTTAGAAATAATAGTCTAAACCCATACAGTTCCCCCCACCCATCCCCCATCCCCCACGTTCCCAAACCCCACCCCCAGCTAAAGCGCCACCAAAAAAACCTTATTTAGTGGTACCAGAACACACCTCCCAGAGAGCATGACACAGAAACATATGCTCCTCCAGGGTGGGCTCCGATGGTCTCTCCATCTCCGGACACATAAGCAATGGTCACCTGCGCGCCCTCCCCCCATAAACACTGTCCCCACTTCCCCCAAAGACAACCCAAAACTCTACCCCTATACCCTGCCCAAGGCAATTCCAGCCCTGGTGCCCCACCCCAGTTTGCGAGCAAGAACAAGCCTACAAGTATCCCCCCTAATACTAATTGGCAGATGTTGATTTCACATTGGCAACAGGGTTTTCTGAGAACCTATTTATATTGAAAAAGCTGTATGTGCATAAAGTACAGTTACGTAAGAACTTATCGTAACAGCAGATCGAGAGGCGCTCTTGCAGTAGGTAATTACATATGGGACTGATGCTGGCCGGCGTCAGGACCCAACAGAAAAATTTCTAGCTAGCAGTCTCTGGCGGGGGACCGCCCCCACGTCAGGTGACCGATGTCATGCGGGGTCAATATGAAGAGCGGTCCCCGCCCGCCTAGTTCTTTTCCAGCCAAAGGCCAAAAGGCAAGGCGAGAGAGAAGTGGATATTTCCCTCCTGGAAAAGGAGCTGAAAAAGCTTAGGGGGATGGAGGGCGGGAAGGTATTACCTACTGCAAGAGCCTCTCTTGAAGATCTACTATTACAGTAAGTTCTTACGTAACTGTACTATTTTACTTCGAGAGGGCTCTTGCAGTAGGTAATTACATATAGGACTGAGTCCCAAGCAGTCTGGAACAAGGAGAAGCACACGGGAGGAGGAAAGCTACTCAGAAGGAGACCCTCTGGTTGTGAAGACCTTAGGAAAGGAGGCCTTGCAAAACAGCCAGCCCGAAGCCTGCTCTACGGCGAGAGGCAATGTCGAAACTGTAATGTTTCATAAAGGTATGGACAGAAGTCCAAGTGGCGGCTTCACAAATGTCAGTCGCTGACACATTCTTGAAACAAGCTGCAAGAAGCAGCGACCCCTCTGGTGGAGTGGCCTCTAACTTGACCCGGCAGAGTCTTGTTGTACTTGTCATAACAGAAAGTGATACAATGAGCCAACCATTTCGATAGGCATTGCTTAGAAACAGCATTGCCTTCTCTTTTGTGAGCAAAAGAGATGAACAGTTGATCAGTCTTTCTGAGATCCTTTGTCCTGTTGGTGTAGTATCTCAGAATTTGCTGAACATCCAAAGTATGCAGGAGGTACTCTCCATGATTAGAGTGCTGCGTAAAAAAGGCAGACAACTCTATGGATTGATTCAGCGTCGATTCCACTACCACCTTAGGGAGAAACTTAGGGTTGGTACGCAGAGCCACACGTTCCTTGTGAAAAATCAAATATGGATTTTACACATCAGGGGCTTGAGCTCAAAATCTGCTTCAGAGAAGTAATGGCCACTAGGAAGAGAGTCTTCCAAGAAAGGAACTTTAGGTCCGCTGAGGCTGCCGGCTCAAAAGGAGGCAGAGTAAGCTTCTCTAAAATGAAATTCAGATCCCAAGGAGGGGCAGGAATCCGGATAGGGGGTTGTAAGTGAAGGACCCCTCTCAAAAAGGTCTTAGAGACCTCCAGCTGAGCAAACATTCTGTTTGTAAAGGGAACCTGACAGGCCGAAATGGCTGCCATGTGAACCTTTAAGGGTCAATGGCTGAGACCCAGATCGAAGAGGTGTCGCAGGTAATCCAGAAGTCAACTGACAGAGCACGAGAAAGGCTTGACATCATTGGAGGCAGCCCAAATAGAGAACCGCTTCCATTTCATGGCATAAGTAGATCTGCTCGAGGGTTTCCTGGCCTCCACCAGAATCTCAGCTACTCGGGGGCCCCGAATCGGGCTTGAGCTATGTCTGCAGGAGCCACGCATGCAACTGAAGGAACTTGAGGCCTGGATGGACCGGGGTTCCCTGATCCTGGGTCAGCAAAAATAGCAACAGAGGAAGAGGAAGAGGAGGTTCCTCTGAGCACTGCTGCAGAAGAGAGAACCAAACTTGCCTGGGCCAGAAAGGAGCAATCAGACTCATTCGAGCTCCTTCTGAACAGAGTTTCTCCAAGACCCTCGTAATCAGTGGAATCGGGGGAAGGCATAGACAAATCTGCCCTTCCAGTCTAGAGACCGAGCGTCTCTCAAAAAAATGCCACACCCTGGAGCAAGCGAGTGAGCAGAAGACGAGAAGTTTTGTGTTTTGAGGGGATGCAAACAGGTCTACCTGTGGAGTTCCCCATCGCAGGAAGATGTCGTCTACGACCCCCTGATCCAGTTCCCATTCGTGAGCTAGAGCAGATAACTGGCTGAGCCTGTCTGCCTGTGTGTTCTCGACCCCCGGGACGCGAGATGCCATGAGGTGAAGATTGTGCTGCACTGCCCAATCCCAGACTCACATCGCATCTCTGCAAAGGGGGGTAGGAACAAGTTCCTCCCTGTTTGTTGATGTACCAGACCACACACATATTGTCTGTCTGTACAGCTAGGTGACCGGGAGACAGATACAGATGCAGAGCCTGAAGAGCGTACAGTACTGCCCTTAGTTCGAGCACACTGATGTGAAGGGACTTCTCCAGCTTGGACCAGGAGCCCTGGGTCCTGTGAGGACCGAGACGGGCTCCCCAGCCCTCGCCAGAGGCATCCATAGTCAATGTCTGCGAGGGGGGAGGGAGACCAAAGGGAACTCCCCGGCAGAGGTTCTCCTGAGCCATCCACCACTGCAAGTCCCGAGCCATGGGAGTGGAGACCAGGACAAGTTGATCTAGGTCGTCCACTAGCTGATCCCATTGAGACCGAAGCATCCACTGAGAGATTCTCATGTGGAACCGAGCACAAGGGACTGTCGGAATTGCAGCTGCCATTAGCCCGAGGAGGCGAAGGACTGACCTGGCACTGACCCACCTGCAACTGGACAACAGGCTGACCTGGGCCTGGAGAGTGGCCGCCCTGTACAGTGGCAGGAAGGCCATGCCAGAGGCTGTGTCCAGGATCGCCCTGATAAACTGGAGCCTCTGGGAAGGGATCAGATGGGACTTGGCCTGGTTGACGGTAATACCCAGGCATGCAAAGACCTGCTGGGCAAGGGAAAGGAAGCGCAGGAGTTTCTCCCTGGATGGGGCTGCCAGGAGCCAATTGTCCAGGTACAGGAAAACCTGCACCCCCTGGGTATGCAGGTAGGCCGCTACCACCAAAAGGCATTTGGTGAACACCCAGGGTGCCGAGGAAAGACCAAATGGGAGGGCCTTGAACTGGTAGTGGTCCCCCTGGAATGCAAAACGCAAGTATTAGCGGTGGGAACGGTGGATAGAAATATGCAGGTAGGCATCCTGCATATCCAAAGCACATAGCCACTGTCCCGGCTGGAGAAGGGGCAGGAGGCTCTGCAGCGAGAGCATCCTGAACCTCTTGTACTCCACAAACAAGTTCAGGGAGCTGAGGTCGAGAAACAGCCTCAAGTCCCCCGGTTTCTTCGGGACAAGGAAGAAATGGAAATAATACACCGTTCCCTGAAGAGGAATAGGGACGGGTTCTATCGTCTCCTTCAAGAGAAGGGAAGAAATTTCTTCCTGGGCCAGAAGGAGATGCTCCTGTGAGTACGACAGCCTTTGGGGAGGGTGTCGAGGGGGTTTCTGAAAAAACTCTATTGAGTGTCCCTCTGTGATGAGTTGGAGCACCCAAGAATCTGACGTTATCCTCCCCAACCTGGGAGGTGGAGGGAAAACCTCCCTCATACTGGTTCCTCTGGAAACGCCAGAGGCTATGGGAGAGGAAAGGAGTCAAGTGGTGTGGGGCAGTGTCGCGGCTGAAGCCCCCGCCGCTTTTTTGGGTGGTGGGGGCTTGGCAGCCGGAGGGGACTCACGTTTATTGGCCCGCTTTCCCTGTGGTTTCGCCCTTTGCCGATTCCGCCTGAGAAAGGGACAATGCTGCACTGGAGGGGGACTGTACATGGAGTTCACAGACTTCAGTGCAGTTCCCTTCTCCTGCAGATCAGTGATAATGTCCTTGACATCACCACCGAACAGCACCGAACCCTGGAAGGGCGCTTCCTGAATAGCAGACTGCTCTTCCGGGACCAAACCTGACACACGGAGCTAGGCATGACGTCGTAAGCCTACGGCAAAAGCCGAGCTCCTATCAGCAGTGTCCACTGCATCATACATGGCACGAAGCATGTGCCGATTGGCCGAACGAGCGGAACGGACAAGGTCAGCCACTTCCTGTTTAACCTGAGAGTCAGGAAGGGAGTCCAACTTGGATTCCACCTCACTAAGAATTGCCTTCTGGTAATCCCCCATGTGACTGACATAGTTCAGGGCCCTAATACTCAGAGTGGAAGAAGCATAGATCTTCTTGCCATATTGGTCCGGAAGACGGGATTCTTTGTCAGGTGGAGACAAGCTCAAATGCTTCGGATTAGCTGACCGGCCGTGAGCGGCACTAATCACAACCGAGTCAGCTCGAGGGTGAGAATCAAGAAAGCCAACACCCTCAGGAGCCTGGTATAGCCTATGAGACTTCCGAGGAAGAGGGGCTAATGCCGACGGTTGCTTCCAAATGGTGGAAACAGGGTCGGCATGAGGTTCAATCCAGGGTGGCACCAAGGTCGGAGCGGTCTCAGGCAGATCCAGGTGCTCAGCGAGTTTCTTACACTGTGGGTCCAGCTCCAAAGAGCGCCACTTATGAACTTCCTGGATTTTGCGCAACAACTCCAAGAAAGAAGGATCCTCCGGAGGAGACTTTGGAGGAGTCCTAGGCCTGGATTTGGTCGGAGAGCATGGCTCGTCGTCTGGGTTGGAACAACCAGAGTCATCCGAGGTGTCCGAGGAAGAAGACGACAACTCCCTCTCCCGGCATGAGGGAGGAACGGACACCTTAGGAAGCCCTCGGGGAAGCGTGTCCTGCCCCGCCCTGGAACCAGAAGGCTCGGCCCTGGTATCTGGAGGCGGAGAGGGAGTCTGTCATCTGGGTCGTACAGGAGATGGCACCGGCACTGTTGCCAGGAGACAACTCTCCACCTCTCTGGTGAGCTGAGCCTTGGCCTCAGCCCACCAGGATGCCAGAGTCTCAATCAAGTCCACCGGCGGCTGAGTGGATGGTGGAGGAGGAGGGAGGGATACGGATGCTGAGTGTACCCGTAGGGTGCATATCCGTAACCCGGCATCGGGTAGCGAGGCACCGAGTACTGTGGCATTGGGTAGGCTGGCATCAGGTACTGGGGCATCTGATACTGCGGAGCCAGGTAAGACAGCGCCGGATAAGATGGAGTCTTATACCCAGGAGCTGGGGGGTCTGACGGAGCAGATGGCCCGGCCGGAAGCCCAGTGGGTGAGCCTGGAGCAGAAGGCCTGGCGGGCGGAGGGTCCAGCATTGGAGCGGCATCCGGGAGAGGGATGTCACCCTGCGTCAGTATGACCGGCGTCGGAGCTGGTGTCCTGGGAACCGACATCAGGTCATCCGGCCCAGCAGGAGGGTGGCCTGGCGGGCGCAGCAGGAACTTCGACATCACCCGGGGATGGTGGGGAAAAATCCCCGGCGTCAGGCTGAGGGGACCCCAAGTCCCCTGAGGGCAGTGAAGGCTTTGGGGTGCCGGGAACGGCGGACATAAGAGGGTCCGATGTCGGCTCAGCCACCACGCGGACATCGGGTCGGCCAACATCCAACTTATCAGCGGGGTTCGGGCGGACATCGGAGGAGCCGGCGTCCGACTTAGCGGACCCATCGCCAGACACAGGTCGCGAGGGAGGGGCAGCCTGTTCGGGCGGGAAAGTGGCCGTGTGCTGCCCAGAAGGGTCGAGTGACTTATCGACAGTCTCCGTGCGGGTGTCAGAGGAGCTGACGTCCGGCTTAACGGAGTCGCTCGAACCAGCAGTCCACACAGTGATGGCTTTACTGGGAGCCGAGGCCTCCAACAGCCTGGAGGCGCCCTAAGGGCCCGAGAGTGAGCCAGACAGGCGGGCCGCCGCCTTGGAAACTTCCAAGACGGCCATCGCGGAGCAGTCCCCCGGAGGGGGCATTACCTGAGCACGGCAACTCCAGCTGGAGTCGCGGTAGAAGAGGAGCCCCGTCCCGATGCTTCTCCTTGTCCTTCTTCTTACGATGGCCTTCAGGGGAAGTGGATGCCTGCCGGAGCTTTTTCAACTCCTTCTCCATGAAGGACATCTTCTTCTTCTTGAGGATATGGGCCTCCAGGGACTGTTGCCTCTGTCTGCGGGTGGCGGCATTAAATTTAAGGCAGTGCTTGCACTTCTCCACTTGATGGTCGAGGCCCAGACAGAAGAGGCACTGGGAATGGCCGTCCTTGTGCAGGAGTCGGGCGCCGCACGAGTCGCACTTATTTTTGTGCTCTGAGGGTGTAGGGGACGACATACACCAATGAAAGGCTGATGATTAAGTCGAATAATTAGAAAAAACAACAATAAATACTTCCGGCAACAGAGCTGATGAGTGTTGAATGTTACCGCGAGGCGCTGACACTAGCTAACGGTGGGAAAGAACTGGAAGGCCAGAGACTACTAGCTAGAAATTTTTCCGTTGGGTCCTGACGCTGGCCGGCATCAGTCCTATATGTAATTACCTACTGCAACAGCCCTCTCGAAGTAAGATCGGTTGTTCCAAGTTAACATTAACATACTATCTTATGTCTCTCCATTGCGAGTGATAAAGTCAAACTTAACAGGAACAGCAACATTCTGAATTTTTTCATCAGTCCATTCACCTCATGTTTAGTTACACGAGACACCAGTATTCTGGCAGGAAAGTAGCAAGAAGAAAATAACATGGATAACGATCCACCCCATTGCTACCCCGTGTCCCTAGACACGGTCAGGCAAGCCGAAGTTCCAGAGGCATAACCGCTTGAAATTCCCAGGCTGTCCCGCCACAAAGTGCTCCACTAAGAATGGCTGTTAATAAAACAATACCCTAGCAGAAAGAAAACGCAGAGGAAATAAGAGCCCCAGGAGATTACAAACAAACATAAATCAATTTATATTAAGCACTTTCAAGTACCTACTGCTTTAGCTCTTTCCCTCCTGGTCTCCTCCTCGGTGATCCACCTCTCAGCCTCTTTGGGGCACAGAAAGATGCAAGGGGCCTGGCCTGGGCGATCTATTTGCAAATGGGCTGGATAGCAAAAGGCAAACGACCATCCGAGGTTGTGCAGTTTAGCTTTAATTTGAGAGAAATTTTGCCACTTCCCTTGTAGCTCCTTACTGAAATCTTGGTAGATATGAACCTTGGCGTTTTTAAATAGGATCAGGCCTCGTGGTTTAGCCTTCTGCAGCATTTTCTCTTTATATTGAAATTGCAGATACTTAATTAGGCAGTGCCTATCTCTTTCCCCTGGTTTGGGGGCCGCCCCACTCGGTGCGCGCTTTCGATTTCAAACTCCTGGTACTCCTCTGGTAGGCCCAACTCCATTACCAACCATCTCTGCAGGCCCCGTGCGGCATCGCGACCCTCCATGCCCTCTGGTAGACCTATTATGTGAAGATCTGAGCACCTGGATCTGTTTTCCTGGTTGTCCATCCTGGCCATGAGCTCCTCCATCGTAACTTTCAGTGCACTCCGATCCACAGATACCTCGACCAGCGTGTCCTCCAGGCTGCTCACCCTCTGCTCCAATTCAGCTATCTGCATAGTATGAGCAGCCGAGGACTCAGAAAGGCCTGTTACAATCCCTTGCACGTGCATGAGCTGGGCAGTAAGATTTAGGAAGCCTGCCTTCATTTCTTGCTGCATCTGTGGAAGTGTGGGTGGTACCCCAGCAAGCGTTTTAGAAAGCAGATCCATTTCTGGTTCTTCCAGGCAGCTCGGTTCCTCCACGCTCACCGCCTGTGCAGCCGAGGACGCCTCAGTCAGTTTCCCTGTTCGTGGTGGTTTTGTGGTCTCAGACTGAATTTTCCCTTGACAATTTTTATGTTTGACAAGATGTCGAGATTAGCAGGATGAAGAATGAAAATAAGCAATTAAACAGCTTTCTAGGCAATTTTAAACACTAAACCCCACGAAACCAGCTAACACACGTCTGCCATAACTGGTTGCTAGCCACGCCCCCCCCCCCCCCAGGAAATACAGGTTACTCACCTGTAAAGTACAGTTACGTAAGAACTTACCGTAACAGTAGATCTTCGAGAGGAGCTCTTGCAGCAGGCTATTACAGTAAGGACTACGCCGCAGGCACTAGGACCCTCCAGTGAAAACTTCAGCCAGCAGTACACAGCAGGGACCGCCCCTATGTCGGTCTGGGTACAAGAGGGGGCAGACCCAGCTCCACCTCAGCTCTCCCGCCAAGACCCGGAACAAGGCCTGACAAGAGAAGAAGACGAAGCAACTGTAGAAGAGAAATGGAGATGTAAACGAAGATGGATCTGCACACCTCGAGGGGGAAGGCAGGTGGGAAGTAGCACCTGCTGCAAGAGCTCCTCTCGAAGATCTACTGTTACAGTAAGTTCTTACGTAACTGTACTATCTTACTTCGAGTGGGAGCTCTTGCAGCAGGCTATTACAATAAGGACTGAATACCAAGTAGTCCCACACCAAAGAGGCAGACCGGGAGGTGGAATATGCTGACTCCAGAGGCCTCACGACAGAAGCCCTTGTAAAACAGCTAGGCCGGAGCCAGCTCGGCGTCTGGAGACGACATCCAATCTGTAATGCTTGACGAAGGTATGCACAGAGTTCCAGGTGGCGGCCGCACAAATGTCCTTAATAGAGACATTTCTCAGGGTGGCGAATGAGGCAGACACTCCTCTGGTGGAGTGACCCCTGACCGGGCCCGGTAGGGGTTTATTGCGTTTCTCGTAACAAAACAAGATGCAGCGAACTATCCACTTTGGGATAGTCTGCTTGGTCACCAGTCGACCCAAGCATTGTGGTGCAAAGGCCATAAACAGTTGCTCCGATTGACAGTGCGTAGCCGTCCTCTTGAGGTAGTACCTCAAAGTCCTGTGGACATCCAGTGTGTGGAGGAGAGCCTCCCCTCTATTGGAAGGGGAAGGAAAATAAACAGGAAGGTCAACTGCCTGGTTGAGGGTCAACTCAGACCACTTTCGGAAGAAACTTAGGATTCATTCTGAGGGAAACCCTTTCCCTGTGGAAAACTAAATACGGCTCTTTACACATCAGAGCCTGAAGCTCGGAAACCTTTCGAGCTGAAGTAACAGCAACTAAACAACAAACCTTCCAAGAAAGGTAACGCAGCTCACAATTCGCTGCCAGTTCAAAGGGAGGGAGGGTGAGTTTCTCCAACACAAAAAGGAGGTCCCAGGGTGGGATAGGGTCCCGAATGGGAGGTCTCATATGCAGAATTCCCCTAAGAAAGGTGCGGGCGACATCCAATTGCACCAATGCTCTGTCTCCCACGAGAGCATGATAGGTGGAGATTGCCCACATGTGCACCTTGATAGAGGAGTAACTTCGGGCCCTTTAGTACAAGGAGAGGAGATACTGTAATGCTGAGTTCACAGGGCAGGTGACAGGATCAAAGCTGTGGCGATGCCAAGAAAAACGCTTCCACTTCATAAGCGTAGGCAGAAGCGGGTGCAGAGGCTTTCGCTGGAAGCTAGGACTGCCTCCACTTCCGGGGAAACCCCGCATCTATGTTGAGCTACATCTGAAGGAGCCAAGCATGTAGGTATAAGGACCGAAGGTCCGGGTGGACCAGCGACCCTTGGTGCTGGGACAATAACTGCGAGCATATGGGCAGTGGAATTGGAGGTTCCGTTGATAACCGCTGCAGTAGTGGGAACCAAATCTGCAGAGGCCATTTGGGGGCTAGGAAGATCATTCGGGCCCCTTCTGCCTGTAACTAGAGCAGCACTCTCTGAATGAGAGGGAAGGGCAGAAAGGCATAGAGAAACCTCCCTGCCCAGCAAAGGGATAACGCGTCTGGCCAGAAAACTCCAGGCACGTGCTCTTGCGAGCAAAACACTGGCAGTTTGGCATTGCGTGGTGATGCAAAGAAGTCCAGCTCTGGAAGACCCCACCTGTCAAAAAGCTGGTATGCTACAGACTGTAGCAGCTTCCACTCGTGCACTCTGGATCGCGACCTGCTGAGGCTGTCGGCCAGATCGTTGAGGACACCTGGAACATGCACTGCGAACAGCAGAATGCCACACTCCATCGCCCAGTACCAGATTCTCATCGCCTCCCTGCAAAGGGGGTACGAATGAGTGCCTCCTTGCTTGTTAATGTAGAAGACGACCGCCATGTTGTCTGTCTGAACTAGAAGAGAGCCTGGCACCAGGTCCTCCTGAAAAGCCTGTAAGGCATAGAGCACCACTCGCATTTCCACCACATTGATGTGAAGGAACCATTTCTCGGGTGACCAAACCCCTTGCGTTCAATAAGCACCCAGGAGCGCCCTCCACCCCAGGTCCGATGCATCTGTCGTCAGTGTCTGACCTGGTGGCTCCAGATGAAAGCTGACACCCTTCTCTAAATTCCTGGGGTCCATCCACCAAAGCAAAGTTCTCCTGACTGGCTCCGAGATCTTGACCAGGGAGTCTAGATCGTCGTGGCCTTGGTGAGATCCCACTGCACCCTGAGCATCCATTGTGGGACCCTCATGTGGAGGCGGGCCAAGGGAGTGACAGGGATGGCCACCGCCATGAGCCCCAGTAAACTGAGGAAGTTCTGAGCTGGAACTTAAGGGTTATTGAGATCCATTCTGCAATCTCTCGCAGGCGATATCCCCTGTCCTGGAGGAGGAAGGCCATGCCCTGGACGGAATCCAGGATCGCTTCGATGAAGACGAGCTTTTGACTGGGCTCCGGGTACGATTTTCGCAGATTCAGGGTGATCCCCAGCCCTTGGAACAGAGTATAAGTGTCTTCGAGGGCACGAAGAAGGCCTACCCTTGACGGGGCCGTAAGCAGCCAATCGTCGAGGTAGGGGAACACATAGTGTCCCATGCGCCTTAGAGCCGCAGCCACCACTGCTAGGCATTTGGTGAAGACTTGCGGAGCAGAAAAGAGGCCGAACGGAAATACTCGAAATTGATAATGCTCCCCTTGGAAGTGGAACCTCAGAAACTTCTGGTGGGGATGGTAGACCCCGATGCGCATGTATGCATCTTGCATGTCGAGGGAGCAAAGCCAGTCCCCTTGGTGCAGCAAAGGAAGAAGTCCTTGGAGGGTCTCCATCCTGAACCTTTTGTACTCGATAAAGAGGTTTAGAGGGCTGAGGTCCAGAATGGGACGAAGGTCCTGTGTCTTTTCTGGAACCAGGAAAAAGTGTGAATAAAACCCCTGTCCTCGCTGATGCAAGGGGACTAACTCTATTGCCCTTTTTTGCAAGAGGGTCTGAATCTCTCCTTCTATTAGTGGGATGGGAGAAGGAGGATAATGGGAGAGCTTTGGTGGAGTGTTCGGTGGAAACTCTGTGAACTCCAGCATGTGTCCCCTCCTGATGATGTCCAAGACCCATTGGTCCGCAGTTATCGACTTCCACCCTTCGAAATGAAGGGAGAAGTGGCCCCCAACCGGTTCCCCTGGATCTTCCCGTGGAAGGGAGTCATTGGGCTGAGCCGGGAATGGGCAGAGAGGCCTGGGAGGACTTGGGCCCATGGGTGGGAGGTCCACCAGACTGCTGGTTGCCAGATCTCCTGTGAAAGCCTCCTCTCTGCCCTTGTTGGTTGCTACGGGCTTGGCCTTGACCACCTGAGGACTTACGACAGGGCCGTTTATGGTGTCTTCACTGGTCACTGCGGTACATCTGGCGGACCGACCAGATAGACTTGCCCGACTCCTGGAGACGGGAGATCAAGGCCTCCGTCTCCTGCGTGAACAGCATGGTACACTGGAAGGGCAAATCCTTGATACCGGCCTGCAGATCCTGGTGAAAGCTGGAGACTCAACCAGGCGTGGCACTAAGGCACACTCTGGAAGCTGCCGCCCTGGCTGCCGTATCTGCCGTGTCATACGAGGCTCTCAGGACATGGGAGCCTACGTCTGAGCCCAATTTTAGGAGGTCCAGGAACTCTGTCTTCTGGGCAGAGTCTGGAAGGGTCTTCATCAGCTCTTGTCCCCTCTCCCAAAGTGCATTCTGGTACTGTACCATATGCATCAAAAAGTTGAAGGAACGTGTGGAACAGGTGGAAGCAGCATATACCTTTTTGCCCACCTGGTCCAAATAGCGAGACTCCAGGTCGGAAGGCTGAGAGCTGAGGTGCTTCGGCTGCCTGGACTTGTCATGGGCAGCCATGATCACTAAGGAATCTGCCTGAGGGTGTTCAGCGAGGAAAGCTTCTGCCCTTGGGGCCTTGTACAGCCTATCCGACTTCTTTGGAACAGCCGGGACTGAAGCTGGATGCATCCGGGTGGTTCTAGTGAGATCCTGGAACGTATCCACCAAAGGAGGAATGACCAAAGATTTAGGCTCCTTTTGCCTCAGGTACTTAGCTAGTCTCCGGCGTTCCGGGTCCAGGTCCTCCGTATCGCACTCGTTGGAGGCCTGGATGTGCCTCATGACGACCATAAAGGTAGGATCGTCTGGAGGCGAGTGAGGCTGGTCCTTCTCTCCCGGGGAGTGCTGCAAACTGAGAGAGGAAGTCGAGGAAGACGATGGGGAGGAAGACTGACTATAGGATTTTGAATAGTCTGACCCTTCCCTATGAGCAGACTCCCGCTGTCGTCGGTAGCTAGGGGACCGACATTGGCCCGACGAGTGACTCCAGTCCCTGGACTGGCGACGGAGCAGAGACCGACGTCGGGAGTGTTCTCGCCTAGAGCGAGAAAGGCTCCTAGAGCGTAACCTAGACCAACAATGGTCACCAGAGTCCCTGGAGCATCTTCGGTGGTCCTCTGACCCAGTGCGGGAACGAGCCCTAGAGGGAGGTGTAGGCGGGCACTCCGGCGACTTCCGCGGGGAAGGCTCACCTCCCGGCTGTGGTTTTTCCGCTGGGTCCGTAACCAGTGTCTGGGCTGGCGACGGGGGAACCGCTTGTGAACCTGCCCCCACAAGAAGGAAAACAGTTCCTGGAGCTCATCCTTCATGAAGATCTCAGCCGCCCGGCTTGGAAAGGAAGTATCCGGGACGTCGGGATGCGAAGGAGATCCCTCCTGGGTGCCGGGGGAGGAGGACTTGGGCAAGGGGTCTGCTCTTCCACTGCTGCTCCCGCTCTCCTTCCTCGACAGTGGGCGCCGGTGTAGGTAATCATGACTGGGTGCCGGAGAGTCCTTTGGGCTCTGAGGTGTGCCTTAGCAGGCAGCGCCAGTGCCTTAGGAGGTGGGGCCGAAGCATGCACCTCTAAGGACTTTGTGGTGACCCTTAGCCGGGTCACCTTAGGCTTAGCCAGCTTCTCCCCTGAAGGGCCGGGCTTAGTCTGAGAGGATTTCGCGAGCTCTCCAGAGCCCGAGGGAAGGGCCTTATTTGGAGAGGGCCGTGAGTGAGAGTGGGACCACGACTGGGACCGGTGCCGGGACAGACTACGGTCTCTGCTGTGCCGCTTCCCCCCCGAGGAGTGCAGATCAATTTTCTGCTCCAGTAAGTAGGCTTTTAGGGACTTGAGGCGGCAGATGCGGGTCCTGCTGGTGAAAGCCTGGCAATCGGAGCAGTTCACGGTGTCGTGGTCTGGGCCTAGACAAAAGACACACCGGCGATGGCTGTCCTTGGCTGGGATCTGCTTCCCACACTCACACTTGTTCAGGTGCTCTGGTGAGGCCGACGCCCGAGAAGATATCCATCAGACTTCCAAAAACCGTCGGGCAACGGCTGACGTCGGTAACCTGAGGAACAAGAACCGTCTAAAAAAGAATGGTTAAATAGCCGAAGGGCAGCGGACTGACGTCAGTGTACAAACGGAGAAAAAACGGCTCCAAAAGGTCTTGATAGAAGAAATCGAAGAGATTTTAGCTGCAACTGGCAAGCAGAAGCTGTTCTTCCTTGTTCACATGCGGGACGCGGCGGGAAAGAACTGAGGTGGAGCTGGGTCCGCCCCCTCTTGTACCCAGACCAACGTTGGGGCACGGCCGGCGTCAGGGGCGGTCCCTGCTGTGTACTGCTGGCTGAAGTTTTCACCGGAGGGTCCTAGTGCCTATGGTATAGTCCTTACTGTAATAGCTTGCTGCAAGAGCTCCCACTCAAAGTAAGATCAGGAGTTCTAGAAGTGGTATATGTTGTTCATCCACACTTATTGGCAGGTTCCTTGCTGCTTTAAATCTTGCCGGAAGGTCTTCAAGCTAGCTCCTCCCACCCACCCGGGTGGTAAAACTCTTGGCTCCGCCCCATGATGCCAGATCTAGCCCACTGGAAGGCAGGTTGTGCGTTGAAGCCAGGGAGGTCGGGTGGGTCGTGTGGATGAACAACTTATACCATTCCTAGAACTCCTGTTACAGGTGAGTAACCTGTATTTCTAGGGACATGGATATGTTGTTCAATCCACACTTACTGGCAGACTCCTAGAAACATACAAACATAGAATTTGACGGCAGATAAGGACTGCTTGGCCCACCCAGTCTGCCCATTTCCCTACCTGATGGATAAGCTGCAGATCCTAGTTAACCAGCAGCCTACCTCTTCCTACCCCCACCCCCTAGAATTGCCTTATGACTGTCCCATGCATGCTTGAATTCCACCACTGTTTGTGACTCCACAACCTCCTCTGGAAGGCCGTTCCATACATCCACCACCCTCTCTGTGAAAAAATACTTCCTTAAATTACCTCTGAGACGCCACCCTTCGATCTTCAAATTGTGCCCCCTTGTTCTTGCACACCTCTTTTTTTGAAAGATACTACCCTCTTGGACTTTGTTGATTCCCTTGAGGTACTTGAAAGTTTATATCATGTCCCCCCTCTCCTTCCTTTCCTCAAGGTTATACATATTAAGCTCCTTAAGTCTCTCTTCATATGTCTTCCAGTGCAGACCCTGCACCATTTTAGTTGCCTCCTCTGGACAGCTTCCATCCTGTCTATGTCTTTGTGGAGATTGTCTCCAGAACTGCACGCAGTACTCCAGATGGGGTCTCACTAGCTGTCTGTACAGAGGGATAATAACTTCCTGTTCTTACTGGTGATGCCTCTCCCTATGCATCCCAGTATCCCCCAGCCCTCCTTGCTGCCCCTCTCACATTGCTTGCCCACCTTTAGGTCATCTGATATGACTACCCCAGGTCCCTTTCCATTTTGTTGTTGTTAGTATCTCACCCCCATTATGTACTCTTCCCTGGGTTTTGTTTCCCAGGTGCATTACCTTGCACTTCTTAGCACTGAATCTAAGCTGCCATACATTTGACCATTCCTCTAACCTTGCCAAGTCCCTTCTCATCCTTTCCACTCCACCTTGTGCATCAACTCTGTTGCAGATCTTTGTGTCATCTGCAAAGAGACATACTTTTCCTTCCAGTCCCTCTGCAATGTCACTTATAAAGACATTGGAGAGGACTGGTCCTAATACTGAACCCTGCGGTACCCCACTACTAACCCCCCTTTTTTCAGAGTGGACTCCATTTACTATTACTCTCTGTGTCCTATTCTCCAGCCAATTATTTACTCTTAGCAGTTCTCCGGGAGAAGGGAGGCAAGGCGCACATCCCCTACTTAGGGAATAAGAACTGGAGAACCGAGGCCCCAAAACCAGCATCCCGGCGTGACTCAAGGTCGATGTGGTAGTGGGTAATGAAGGTATGTGCCGACTTCCAGGTAGCAGCCCTGCAGATATCCTGGATAGGGACATCCCTGGAAGCAGCCACCAATGCAGCGGTATGGTGGGTAGAATGAGCTCTTATCCTTCTGAGAGGCTCCATGCCCGCCAACCTATAGCAGAGATCTATGCAGGAGGTGACCCACCTGCTTATCGTCCGCTTGGCTGCAGGTCTGCCAGGTGCGGCTTCAGCGCAGGTGACAAACAGCTGGCGAACCTCTCCCCGAACTTCAGCCGTCCGCTTCTTATAATAAGTGAGCGCTCTTCTAGGGTCCAAAGTATGGAGCCTATATTCGGTCTCTGAGGTGTGACTGGGTAGAACACTGGCAGAGTCAACACCTGGTTAAGGTGAAACTCCGACACCACCTTCGAAGGAACTTTGGTGGGGAAGAGACAACCTTGTCCCTGTGGAAGACCAGATAAGGAGACTCTATGGAAAGCGCCTGGAGCTCTCCCATCCTTCTGGCTGACATGATAGCCACCAAGAAGGCGGTCTTCCACGACAGGTGGGAGATATCGCACCTGTGCATTGGTTCGAATGGCTTGCCCATGAACTTGGCCAATACCAGCAGTAGATCCCACGGAGGTGGAGGTTCTCGCACTGGAGGGGAAATGTGATCAAGGCCTTTGAAAAAGCGCCAGACCACCTTCTCCTGCACCACTGACTGCTTCCCAGCCCACGCCCGGTAAGCAGAGATGGCTGCCAGGTGCACCTTAAGGGTCGTCGACCGAAGCCCTTGCTGAGAAAGGGACCACAGGTAGTCCAGAATGCTTGCCAAGGGACAGGCGGAAGGGTCCAAGCCCTTCCCTGACACAAATGGAGAATCTCTTCCATTTGAAGGCATAGCATTTCCTGGTCGACTCCTTACAGGATGCCTCAACGACGTTGAGGATCTCGTCGGAAAGACCCAAGGCCTGGAACTCTAGCTGCTCAGGAACCAGGCCATCAGGTGCAGGGATTGAAGGTCCAGATGGAATACCTTCCCCTAGTTGACTGAGATCAGGTCCGGGCGGGCGGGAAGCCGCCTCAGGAGCCTGGAACTGAGACTGAGGAGATCTGGATACCAGAACTGGCGGGGCCAGTCTGGGGCTACCAGAATCACCTGCGCCTTGTCCCTCCTCACCTTGAGAAGCACCTTGTGGGATCAGAGGGAAATGGGGGAAAGGGCATAGAAGAGGCCCGGGTCCATGTCTTCGGTGAAGGTATCTCTGCAGCGCAGCCCTGCTGAGGGGGGTGGTATGGAAGAGTCTCAGCTCACATTCTCCCTGGAGGCAAACAGGTCCACCTGAGGCATGCCCCAGTGGGAGAACAGATCTATACTACCTCCGGCAGGAGACCATTCGTGAGGGCTAGCCCTATCCGGCTTAGGGCATCGGCCAGGGTGTTGGAGGCTCCTGCCACGTGAATGACTAGGAGATCCACCTCCAGGCTGCGCACGAGGGACCATATGCGGAGAGCTTCCTTGCATAACAGCATGGAGCGCATCCCACCCTGGCGGTTTAGGTAGTACATGGTCATGGTATTGTCTGTCTGGACCTGAACCACTTGACCCCATAGAAACAGAGCAAAGGCGGTGAGAGCTAGGCGGACCGCTTGGAGCTCCAGCAGGTTGATATGGCATCGAGACTCCCGAGGGGACCAGAGGCCGTGCACTCTGCGCTCCCCCAGATGGGCACCCCAACCCATCAGAGATGCGTCGGTCGATAGAGAGACCGTCGGCTCGGGGCGGACGAACGGGATGCCCTCCTGCAGATGTGCCGGAACGGTCCACCACTGGAGAGCATTCCACATCTCCTGGGTCACTGTCACGGGCTGGTCCAACGGATCGCAGCGTTGTGACCACTGGCTGGCCAGTCCCCACTGAAGGGGACGCATGTAGCAACGGGCCCAACGGACCACGCTGGTGCAGGCCGCCATAAGGCCCAGGAGTCGCAGGAAGTCCTGGGCAGGGCGCGATTGCCCAACCAGAAATGATTGGGCAAAGGAGGAAAGAACTATGCCCTGTCCGCCGGGAGCCGAGCTCTGGCTCGAACAGAGTTGAGTTCTGCCCCGATGAAGAGTATCACCTGCTTCAGCATGAGTTCCGACTTGGCCTCGTTGATGAGGAGGCCAATCTGAGAGCAAACCTGGAGGGCCAGATCTCTGGACTGCTTCACCTCCACTCTGGCGGGGGCTGCAATCAGCCAGTCGTCCAGGTAGGGGTACACCCGGACCCTTCAGCACCACAGGAATGCTGTCACCACTGCCATGCATTTAATGTAGACCCTGGGAGCTAGAGAGAGGCCGAAGGGCATGGCCCGGAACTCGTAAAGGGATCCCTCCACTCTGAAGTGGAGGAATCTCTGATGAGACGGATGGATCGGGACATGAAAGAGCGTGTCCTGGAGGTCCAGGGAACAGAACCACATGCCTCGTTCCAAGGATGGGACTATCTGAGCCAGAGTGACCATCCTGAAGGTCCGAGACCTTAGGAACCTGTTCAGGTCGTCCAGGTCGAGGATGGGGCTCCAGCCCCCCATCCATTTTGGGACCAGGAAATACCTGGACACAAACCCCGGGTCTGGAGGAGGATCCGCCACCTTCCTGATCACCTCTTTTTCGAGGAGCAGGGCAATATCAGCTCGGCGGGCCGACAGCGAGGCTGCGGACTGCGTGGCCCCCCTGAGGGGCGACAGCTCGAAAGGGTGGGTTCTGCTTGAACTCCAGAGGCACGCCCTTTCCTACCACCTCCAACACCCAGCGGTCCGTGGTGATAGTGGACCAGGCGGAAAGGAAGTGGCGGAGCCGTCCCCCCACGGAGGGGGACCCAGGGGGGAGTGACGAGGCTGGGGGCAGCACCCCTCAACCCGTCACTGGGCAGGCTTGGAGGAGGAACCGGCCGAGGGACCTCCTGGGCCTTTACCTCCTTGCTTCCTGTTGGAGGAAGCCGCCGGCTTGGGTTTGGGATGCCAAGTGCGAGCCTGCTGGCCCTGTTGCTGGTCCGGTCATGCTGCAGGGGCCGAAGGACGAAAGGACTTATGCTGTTGTTGACGGCGGCCTTTGTTCCTCTGGGCGGAGGTGACCGAGTCCAGAGTAGCATTGGACTTTTAGATTCGCTGGAGGTGTCCCTCCCACTCCAGTGCCCGTAGAGGTCAGTCCCCAAGAAGGGCGTCCGCCAACTTGTGCTGAGTATCCGCCATGAAGGTGGATATCTCAGCCGCCCTGCAGCGCCTTGGCCACCTTGGCGCTACTGACCCTGTACAGAATCACCTATGTCCAGAGCAGTCTGGAAGCTGCTGTAGCCACCGCCCTACCCTGGTCCCGCACCTGGACGGATCGTGGTCTGCAGGTCAGCCAGGAGATGAGGACAACCTCATCCAGGAGCCCATGTGGGCGTGGGAATGTGCCATCAGCATGGCCGAGCTGGCTTGACGGAGGCGAGGAGGGCGCGCATACACCTGCATCCGGCAAAGTCCAGCTTTTGGACTCTTTGTCGAGGCTTATCCTCTCGGCGTTTCCGAACACACGGAAGACACTGTCAGTGACTAACCCTCGGCAGAGGCGTGCTCGAAACCGGGCAAAGAGCCGGTAGGGACCGCATACTTCCTGACCATCCTGGCCGAGGGCACAAGACAGGAAGCTGGCCGCTGCCAAAGCTCCAAGTCTGGGCCGACAGTGGCCTCAGCCACCGGAAAGGCCTCCGTGGGGGAATTCCCTCGGTCCAGTATCTCTGTCAGGGGATACTTGGCCCATTTGGACAAGGGCTCGAGCTGCATCCAGGTGGACTCTGAGATGAGTCGAAGCAGACCCAAGAAGGACGATGGGCTATCGTCCAATGACTGGCCCCCGGAGGACTCCAGGTCGACCTGCCTGGAGAACAGGGAGGAGTCATCATCGGACTCCGAAGAGTCTCGAGAAAGCGCACACGCCTCTGAGCCACCACTCCACCTGCCGAGGACGGTCGGGAGTGAGGGTGACCGACAACCTGTGGGGCAGGCCGTGACCCGACCGAGAATCCTTGGTTGGCGCCCCAGACTTCGGTTGTGGAGGCGGAGGTTCCACCACAATCAGTGGAGCAGCTGGTTTCGGCCGAACAACCAGCCCAGGAATGGGCATCTCAACTGGGGTGAGCGGTTGCTTCGGGAGTTCGGGCGACAGCCACTTGATGGCCGGGGGTTGAATCGGGTCGATTTATTCCTGGACAACAGTAACTGCTACCATAAGCTCCTGTAATGTCAACACAATTTCGTGAGCCTCTCCTCATCCGAGAGGAGGGCGAGGAGGAGCAGTGTCACCGCTTACTGGTACGAGACCAAGACCGCCCACGTTACCGTGAGGGCAGCTTGACCGAGATGAAGTCTGAGACCGAGACCGAGGGGGGGTCTGGGAAGGGAAGGGGACACCAGCTCTTCCTCGGCTCGGGCACTTTAGCCGGGACTGCCATCCCGGCGCAGGCAGATCCTTGGTCTCCACGGAGAACCGGTGAAGGTGGGTTGTCGGCTTCACCGTTGACAATCTGTCCGACGGGTGAGGAAAATCTTGACTCGTCAGCAGGGTCTCGGTAGGCTGGCCTGACAGGGACACTGTGAAGCCAGTGGCCTGAGCCGGGGAAGGAGACCTCTCCGCTCCGGCAAGCGGTCGGGACTTGCCCTTCGACTCCCTCTTCTTTGGCCGAGAGGAATGTCCCGATGGCCCCTCTCCCTTCGTGGAAAGGGACTGAAAAAAGCTCCTTGAATGAGCGAGTACGAGGAACTCAGAGAGAGCGGGATAAATGCCGCAGTCGAGGAGGAGGAAGATGCAGCCTGGGCCGCCTCCTCCTCAAGGGCGATCATAAGCTCGAGCTACTCAGCAGAGCCAGCCACCGCAGACACTGCCCAATGAGCCTCTTTGGATTTTACCGGCGGGTAACGCTTCTCGAGGTGCCTGAGCTTCAATTTGGGCAGCCGATCCTCAGGACGGTGGCTGAAAAGAGCGGCACAACTCGCGGGCCTGCGGGTGCGTGATCTAGGCCTCAGGCAGTGAGCGCACATGGAGTGCGGATCCAGTCCTGGACATTTTCTGCCCGCAAGGGCACCTCAAAAGCTGGGAATCGATTTGTCCATGCAGCGCGAGGATGAAGAAGACCGAAGTTGAAAACTTCAAAACTAGTTCGGACGAACCGAAGAGTTAGGATCCAGTCTAAAACGCAGAGCGCTAAGGAGGGAACCTGAGCTTCCAAGCAGTAAGGAAGATCTGGCGTCATGGGGCGGAGCGGAGCGTTTTACCACCCGGGTGGGTGGGAGGAGCCAGTTTGAAGACCTTCCGGCAAGATTTAAGGTGGCAAGGAACCTGCCAATAAGTGTGCATTGAACAACATATCCATGTAAGCAGAAGAGCTGTTCTCGAAGATCTACTGTTACGGTAAGTTCTTACGTAACTGTACTATCTTACTTCGAGATACAGCTCTTGCAGCAGGTTACACCATTAGGACTGATTCCCAAGCAATAGTGACAATCTTGCGCCATCGGGAGGAGAAAAGGCAGAGATTACAACCCTGCTCGAGCCTAGGACAGAAGTCCCTGGAGGACGGCTAGAGCGAAACCGCCTTAGCCTTGAAGTGATATCCAGGCTGTAATGCCTAATAAAGGTATGCACCGAGCTCCAGGTAGCTGCAGCACAAATAGCTGAAGTGAAAACATTCTTCAGCGCTGCAAAGGAGGTGGCCACTCCCCTGGTAGAATGACCCTTGACCACGCCTGGCAAGGGTTTGTTGCGCTTGTCATAGCAGAAAGAGATACATTGAATGAGCCAACGTGAATGGGACTGTTTAGAAACAGGGGCTCCTTTCATCCTCTCAGCAAAGGAGACAAACAGCTGATCCACTTTCCGGTACTGTTTGGTTCTGGTCAGATAATATCTGAGACACCTGTGAACATCCAGGGTGTGAAGCAGTGCTTCTCCTCGATTGGTGTACTTGGGGAAAGTACATTGGTAAGTCGATATCCTGATTAAGGGTAAGGGCTGAAACCACCTTAGGCAGAAACTTAGGATTTGTCCTCTGTCCTGGTGGAAAATTAAATAGGGCTCTTTGCACATGAGTGCATGTAATTCGGAGATTCTTCTCGCCGAAGTAACTAACTAAAAACAACGTTTTCCACGACAGAAAACATAGCTCGCAATCCGCGGCTGGTTCAAAAGGTGGCAGCGTAAGCTGCTCCAGGACAAAAGGCAAGTCCCAAGGAGGAACTGGGTCCTTGACAGGTGGCCTAAGGTGGAGGACCCCCCTTAAAAAGGCACGAGTAGTGTCCAATTGAGCCACCATACGATGGCCTATGGGGGCATGATAAGCTGAAATCACACAAAGATGCCCTTTGATCAAGGAGTAAGCTAGTCCAGATTGGAAAAGTGAAAGCAGGTATTCCAGAACCAGCTTCTCAGGACAGTCTAAGGGCGAGAAACCACGCGTTTGAGCCCACAAGCAAAACCTGTGCCACTTCATGGCGTATGTTGCATGCGTTGCTGGTTTTCTAGCGGCAGAAAGTACTTCTGCTACCTCTTGCTAGACTCCGTGTCACATCATGGCTATGTCTCTAGGAGCCAGGCATGTAGGTTCAATGAACGCAAGTCCGGATGGACTAGTGAACCCTCCTCCTGAGACAACAGATGGGAGCTGATTGGCAAAGGAAGCGAAGGTTCTCGGGATAGCTGATGTAGAAGCGGGAACCAGATTTGCCTGGGCCAGAAAGGCGCTACCAAGATAAGCGTTGCGTGCTCCCTGCGAAGTTTGAGAAGAACTCTCTGGATCAACGGGAAAGGAGGGAAGGCATAGAGGAATCTGCCCGCCCAGGAGAGGGACAACGCGTCTCGCCAGAAAACACCAGGCCCTGGATCTAGCGAGCAGAAATCGGGCAGTTTTGCATTGGATGGGGACGCGAAAAGATCTAATTGTGGAGTGCCCCATCTGTGGAACAGATTCTCTGCCACCTCCTGTAGAAGTTCCCACTCGTGGACTCTGGCCTGAGAACGACTCAGGCTGTCTGCGATGGTACTGTCCACCCCGGGGACGTGCACTGCAATAAGGACTGCACCGTGTCGTATTACCCACTCCCACACTCTCATGGCCTCCTTGCAAAGGGGGTAGGAGTGCATGCCTCCTTGTTTGTTGAAGTAATACATCACCGCAGTATTGTCTGTTTGCAACAGGAGAGTACTCGGTGGGATCTCCGACTGGAAAGCTTGCAGGGCGTAAAGGACCGCCCTCATGTCCAGTATACTGATATGGAGATGAGATTCCTGGGTTGTCCATGTGCCCAGAGACCTCACACCATTTAGGTGCGCTCCCCACCCGAACCCTGAGGCGTCTGTGGAGAGAGAGTTACCGTTGGAGACGGCACTGTGAAGGGAACCCCCATGGAGAGGGTTCCCGGGTCTAGCCACCATTGCCAGTCCCGAATCACAGCCTTCGTGATTCGGACTGGTTGCTGCAGATGGTCTTGCCTTTGGTCCCACTGCACCCTTAACATCCACTGGGTTACCTGCATGTGGAGTCTTGCCATCGGAACTGTTGGAATGGCCGCAGCCATGTGTCCGAGCAGGTGAAGGACCAGTCTGGCCGGGACAGTCCTCTTCGCTGACAGGTCCCTTATGAGGGACCGAATGCATTCTGCTCTATCCGCAGGAAGAAAGGCCTTTCCCTTGATGGTGTCCAGAACTGCCCCTATAAACTCCAGTTTCTGGGACGGTACCAGGAGAGACTTCTCATAGTTGATGAGGATGCCCAGAGACTGAAAAAGGGTCTGGGTATGCTGAATGGCCATCGACAATGCCTCCTTGGAGGTGGCCATGAGAAGCCAATCGTCCAGGTACGGGAACACGTAGTGGCCCTGTCTCCTCAGAGATGCCGCCACAACTGCCATGCACTTGGTAAATACTCGGGGTGCTGATGACAGCCCGAAGGGAAGCACTCGGAACTGATAATGGCGGCCCTGAAATTCGGAGCGCAGGAACCTCCTGTGTGCTCAAGCAATAGGGATGTGCAGGTAAGCGTCCTGCATGTCCAGGGACACCAAGAAGGCATCCTTCTTCAGCATGGGGATTAGACCCGAAAGAGTCACCATGTGGAAGCGTTTGTAGACGACCGACAGGTTGAGGTCACTGAGGTCCAAAATTGGACGGAGGTCCCCTGTTTTCTTTGGAACCAGGAAGAAGTGCGAATAGTATCCTAACCCTCTCTGGTTCTCTGGAACGTGCTCCAAAGCTTCCTTTTCTAGAAGCGTGAGCACCTCCTGCTGTATAAGCAGGGCATGCTGACCCGAGTAGCGGCAGATCAGAGGAGGTCTTGTGGGCGGGTTGCCTATGAATTCTATATAATGGCCTTTTTTGACCAGCTGTAGCACTGACCTGTCGGTGGTGATCGACCGCCACCCTGGCAGGTGGCCTGCGATGTGACCCCCGACCTTCATTTCATGTTGATCCTGAGGAAGGGCGGGGGCAGGGAAGGAGTCATGCTGTGGCAGCATTGGAACCTGCAGGTTGGGCTGACTTTGTGACTCGTTGGCCTCTGCCTGAGGATGTCTTAGCCTGGGCTTTTCAGGTGAAGGAGCCCCTCTGTTGCTGGCCGGAACGTGGTTGTTGCCTTTGAGTCCGGCTGCGAAAACGACTCTGGTTCCTGCGAAAGGAACTGAGCCGAGACCTGTACATAGCCTGCACAGATCTAACCACCTTCCCGACTTCCTGCAGTTTGGTGATCACCTTCTCCGAGGCCTCGCCAAACAGAACTTCGCCATGGTAGGGGGCATCCATAATATTCTTCTGGACGTCCGGGGTAAACCCGGAGCCACGGAGCCACGAGTGTCTCCGGAGACACACACCTGAGGCTGCAGCTCTGGCCGAAGAGTCCGCAGAGTCGTATGCGGCTCTAAGCACCTGGGTCCCACGTCCGAACCGTGCGGAGGTTGCAACAGCTCCTCCTTCGGCCACCGTCTGACATTTTTTCGACTAGGTCCTGTCCCTGCTCCCACAATGCGTTCTGGAACTGAACCATATGGGTGAGGTAATTTAATGACCTAATGGCACAAGTCGTAGCTGCGTACATGCGCCTACCCAGGACATCCAACTGTTTGGACTCCGGGTCCGGTGGCTGTGTGCTCAAGTGCTGCGGTTTTTGAGACCAGTCATGTGAGGCCGTAATGACCATGGAGTCGGCCAGAGGATGGTTCGCCAGGTACTGGTCCTCCCTTGGGGCCTTGTACAGGCGGTCAGCCTTCTTCGGCACTGCCGGGGTCGAATGCGGACGCTTCCACGCAGCCTTGGTGACGTCCGCGAAGGTGTCCACCAAGGGTGGCACTACCACAGGCTTTGGGTCCTTTGCCGAAGGTAGCGGGCAAGGCATAGTCTCTCAGGGTCTAGCTCTTCAGCGTCCCACCCCATATTCTCCTAGATATGCCTCATGATCTCAGCGAATGAGGGGTCATCCGGAGGAGACCTGGGAAGGTCATGTGGGTCTGGAGAAGGGACGCTGATTGGAGAAAGAGATCTGGAGCACCCAGAGGTGTCAGATCTGGAGCCCTCCACGGATGGGGTATACCAACGCCGTCTGGGTCTCTTGGGGCTGGGGGACCCTGAAGTGGATCTTGAAGGAGGCCTTCTCCTATCCGAAGATCTGCCCCTAGGAGGGGATGCTGGCTCCTTGGGGGGGGGGTCGATGCCCGTCCTGCTGACCCCCTGGGTGGGAGTGGGGGCGCAGGCGTTGAAGGGGTAGCCGGCATAGGAGGAGGTTGTGTGGTGACCACATCCTTCTTGATGGTGTCCCACCAGAAGGTGAAAGCTCCTTCACCTCTGTCAGATTCAGGCCGGCCGTAAGGTCGGTGCCGTGGCCTGTCGCGCGGGGTCGGGCGTGGGTCCCAGGGTCTCCGCTCGGGAGGGTTCCCTTGGAAGCTCGATGGTTCGGAGGTGCCGCCTGGTCTTCAGGCTGGGTAGTGTCCTCCTCCTCCGATGGCGCCTTCTGACCCGGCGTCGGTAGGCGGTGGTGCAGTCCTTCCCTCTGCAGCCAGACACGGTCCCGGCCGATGTCTCGGGGGTGAACGCCTGACCGGCAACGGGTGTCATACGGAAGCCGGTTCCCAGGAGTGCCTATGTAGTTGGACCGACGTCGGATCCGACGTCCGCTTCAGGGAGGTCAGCTCCTTAGTCTTGCGCTGGGGTGGCGGCAGTTGGGAGACAGACCTGACGTCGGAGTCTGGATGACGGCAGGAAGACTTGTGGCGCTCCCCAGACCTGGACGAGGCCTTGGACGGAGTGGATGAAAACACAGGCCTGGAGGTCTTGAAAGGCTGCAGAGAGGAGGAACCACTGGCCGATCTAACGAGAACTGGGGGAGGCTGAGAGCGATCCCTAGAAGGACAGCAGTCAGACCTGGAGCCACAGCTGCGGGAATCCGAGGCCCTGGAAGGAGATCTGGGTCTTTCCTTCTCCCAGTGCTTTTCGCGATGTCTATGGGACTTCCCAGACGACTCCCCCCCCCTTGGAGGAAGGATCTCGATCCATAGCTTTGAGTTTTTCTTCAAGAAGAAAGGCTTGAAGGGCCTTCTGGCTGGGGATCCTTGTGCAGCTATTGAAGCCCTGGCAGAAGGAGCAGACCTGGGTGTCGTGGTCTGGGCCCAGGCAGCGCACACAGGCCGAGTGAGGATCCATGAAGGGGATCTGCTTGCCGCAGGCACACTTCGATGAATGGCCTCCAAAGAGGTGTTTGGAGAGGACATCAGGCGATCAGTGAAGGAAGAAAAGAGTTTAAGTTTCCTGGTCGGCAGCTAGAAAGTGACCAAGAGGCCGGTGCTGCGATGTCGACGGCAGGAAAAGAACTGGGGATTGTGGCAGGACTGCCTCCTTATGTACTACGCCTGACATTGGGGGCGGGACCGACGTCGGAGGCGGTCCCCGCTGAAGACTGCTAGCTAGAAAATTTCCGTGGGGTCCTGACGCCTAACGGCTTCAGTCCTAATGGTGTAACCTGCTGCAAGAGCTGTATCTCGAAGTAAGATCTAATTGTTCCAATACTCATAACTATTTTTTGCAGATTTTAGCCCCCTAATGTTCAACATATCCCCTTGTGTTACCCCACCTCCTAAACATGCCAAGTGTCATTTTTCAAATCACTGAAACTGGTTTCTGCAATCACACAACAAAATCACCTTTTGGATGAGATTTAAAAAAAAAATCCCACCTGTCTTGATCATAACATCGAGTCATAAAAAGACTATTGGATATTTGAGGTCAAAATGTGGGAGCCCACTTAAAAGTAGATAATTGCCGATCAGCTTCCCTATCTTGGGTAATTATAATCTAACAATGTGTCAGAGAAGGACACAACTGAAAATTACACATTGCATCTCATCTGCCCTATCCTGGGTAAATATCTAGTAAAAATGTGTACAAGCAAGACCAAGTACAACATCAATACCAGCAGCAAACATTCGGCAGTTACAAATGCTTGTTTATTACTGAGGTCATCATGAAAACAGGATCTTTGCTCCCGAAAAGTTCATCAATTTCTGCTGCTTATTCCCTACCGGAGGTCATAATACAGTGTTTGTGACATCACAGTTACTCCCTCGGCTACAGAATGTAATGTCACAACAGAATTATTTGACTTCATGTAAGGAATATACTAGAGGTACATGAACTAACTCTAACTGATAAAGATCATGTATTCATGCAAACTTCCTTAGCAATATAATAATAGGGAGAAGAAATCTATAACAAATACTGTATATGGACTACGAGCTGAATTATACCTAAACATAACGTTTTCTAAAGTTTTCCTTGATGCATCAGCAGCTCTTTAATATTAATCAATGTTAATAAAAAGTTAAACAAAATAAAAATTACTTCACCTGAAAAATTGGAATAGTGCACTTTTGCACATGAACACCTCTTGTGGCTTTAAGAGATCCACATGCACAACAAGTCTCCATGCCGACTGCTTGAATCAACAATAATAATGTATAAATGCATACACACAAACACATGCCATCCCATTCCTCCTTACCATTCCCAACGCCAAGGCGGACTCCCCCGAGGAAGTCGTTACTGGACAGTGCTTCCCGGTCCCACACAGTCAGTTCCAGGCAGACGTTCTCGAGGTCATCATATTTCACGTTGTTGTAGACAAAGGTGTGATTAAAGTTGGGGTTCAGGGTCTTCTTCACCACAGGAGTTTTCCTCTTTGTTGCTTTGCTTCGGATTGGCAGCAGATATCTGCAAAGCACCCCAACATGTATTCATTACATCCACGTGCACAGTCTCAGCTTACTTGTACTTTAAAGTCAGACCCCAACAGATATTTTATTTTTTGTTAATACACACACCCTCGGTGTGTTCTGCATATACGGTATAAACCATTCAAGCTTTGTTACCACGGTTTATGTGGCAAAAGACATATTGAGTGTTTAAAAAAAAAAAAAAACTTGCATCACACTGCAACCCATACACTGTTTTACACATATTTTACCTGGTTAACAAGCAGAGCCCTGGAAAGCTTGTTTCCAGTTGCGAGGGGGGGGATCCAGAGGACTTTACAGGAGTATATGCAACAGGCAATTATCACAGCATAGGGAACAAGCAGAAATAAGGCATAACAGCGTGCCTTACTGTGGGGTAATGGCACGCCTTGGGAGGTGAGGCACAAGGTGAAGTCATGTGCCTTTTGCACCAAGCAGTGCCATTATCCCACAATTACGAACACCTCGGAGTGCCTTACTGTGACTGTCAATAGCATCTGTGATTTTTTAATTTCAAAAACATGTAATAACATTCAGAAAGTTAAGCATTTCTGACATGTGCTGTTGTGCTAGGATAACCCACAGTCATGTAATCAGATTCTACCAATCACAGCATAGTACTTTCCCAACTCATTTCATAATGCTTAAAGCAGCAGTTCTAGTTAACCAGGAAGTGTTTGTTACTTCCCAGATTTTTGTATTGCCTGGTGGTTTAAAAATTCAGATTGTCCTTTTGTTGTCTCCCCCCCCCCACCCTCCAAACACACACTGATAATGGTCTCCCTTGATTTTGTATTAATCTATAATGTGTGGATCCACAGGAAATATGTCAGCCCCACACCATTTCCTGTTTTTCACTCTTTATTGACATTGCTTGTTCCCGGTGTAACCCCCTTGTTCCCCGGGGTTACTAGAATCCCAGTTAGATCACTGGCAGGCAGGGCCAGGCAAGGCAGCTTGTGAAATGCCAGGTAAATGGGTTTTACACTGTCACACTCTATTTTTCAGTCTCAGCTGAGCTGGAGTGGTGGTGTCACTTTGGAACTCTCGCAGCAGCAGCAGCATAAGCCACATTTGTCCAGCTGGCTTAGAGTGAATTGGAATGTTCAGTGAGTGCTAGGAGTCAGTCTGCAGTAGGAGTTCTAGGAGGAGGCTGCAGTTGCTGCGCAGCTCCTCACCTAGCTCTGATAAAGAGCTACCCCCTTTTCTTTGGAGGAAGTTTGTTCTCTCCCTAGAAGAAGAACAAAAGAAGATAGCTGAAATGGTGGAGACCTTGTTTTTGTTTATCCCACTGCCCCATCCCAAGAGGGATGGAGGTGAACTCCAACATTCAGGGGCAATCCCCTTGGATTCATTTTCTGTGGTGAAGCTGCCATGGACATCTTCATTTGGTTGTGAGTAGAAACCAGTTTGTTTTGTGTAAGCCCAGGGGCATCTGCAAACCCACTTGGGCGAATTTCTCTGATCATGGGACCAGTCACCCAGTTTTAATTTAAAAGTGTCTGCCTACATTGGAGTCCAAGGATGCGACTTTCCAAGTACAGAACCTTTTAGTTGGACACCCAGAAGTGTGTCAGTAGTATATTAAGTGTGAAAAACATTTCAAGATAGCATCTACAAGTTTCTTCTGTGAGAGTGTTATTAACCAGATGAATGGTGGAGTATAAATTTGGAAGCAAAAGGTAGGAACCCCCTCATCTGGAGTAACCAGTTTACCTCTCCGGGTTTAGTTTGGGCACCAGTACATTTTCATTCAGTGCATGTGGCCAGTGCCTAATGGAAATAATTACCCCGAGATGTGGGTTTGGATTCTCCGTTCATCAGTTTACCCCAGTATAGTGGGTGCTGGAAGATTTTGAGCCTAGATGTGCTCAGTCAATCAATCAATCAATCTAAATCTTTATTTATCCAGGCGGGCACCATTGAGCAAGGCTCATTTGCAAGATGGACCTGGTCATGAGAACATCATTGTACAGTAACATGGTAGACGTAGTGCAATAATATACAGAGAGAAAAAATATACAATATATACAGTACAGTAGCAAGGTAAAACATAAAGCGATATTATACAAATAAGAAAAATCAGCATATGATCAACAAAATATGAACGTATGGAGCTTGACAACAGATAGGCTTATCAGTTGGTATAGCCGGCCTGTTCACTTAAAAAGGGCGAGAAAGACAGTTTGGGGAGTACCAGATTAGGAAGATACTGAAGGAGAAGGAACTGTTTCTGTTATACTTCAGGGAAGGGAGTGGAACTAGGCCATAGTTAAGGACAGACAGCTGTGGGATACAGTTTAGGAAGATAATGATGGGGAAGGAAATGTTATCTGGCATACTTCATGGAAGGGGGTGGAACTTGGCCCAGGCTAAAGACAGACAGGGAAGAGTGAGAGAAGCAGACTTTAGATAGGGAGAAAGAGGCTGGGGCAGAGGCAGGGTGGGAGGCAGGATGGATGGGGGGAACTGTAGAGTAGATGAGCTAGCGATGTGGGTAACAATTGCAGGATTCTTTCATGACGTGGTCATAGAGTGACTTGAAAATATTCAGACCAATAGGACAGCTCAGCTTCAAGTTTTTTTGCAAACCATTCCACAAGGCAGGCAACGTAAAACTTATGGCAGCTCTGCCGAAATGAGATTTGACCTTCGGAACTTGGAGGGCAATTAGGGAATAGCTTCTGAGAGCATAGGTGCCTATCATACTCTGGGGAATACAATCAGAGATGTAACGGGGAGCTTGTTGGTTACAGCTCTGAAGGCCTAAAGAGTGGCATTTCTAGTTCTCCTATAATGAAGGGAAGTCCAGCCCACACTGCTGAGTACAAGGAGCAATGGTGTGTGGAAAGAGGAAGGACGGTTATGAACCTGATTGCTCTGTGGTAAAGGGTGTCCAATTTTGCCAGGGTAGAGGCAGTGCAGTGGCTATAGAGAAGGTCCACCTAATCTATTAATGAAAGGAAGGTGGCTTGAACCAACTGCAGCTTGGCCTCCTTAGTAAGAAGGTGGTTAATTCTATAGAAAAGTACTAATCTTTGTCTTAGTTTCTTCTGAAGTTCTTCGAGATGTTCAGAGAAGGAGAGTTTGTGATCGAGCCATATACCCAAATATTTGAATTTCAGCACATACTCTAGTTTTTCTCCAAGTACTGTGGTGATCTGAGGGATAGCCTTCACATATTTGGGATTTGCCGCATAAGAGGAAGGGGAAAAGAGCATTGCTTTTGGTTTTTTCACATTAAGCAGAAGCTTTTTGCTTATGAGCTGGTATTGTAATAGGTTATGTAACCCCCCTGCAAATGTGGGTTCCCAAAAGTCTTCCAGGAGTTTGCCTGAATGCTCCAAGTCTGGGTGGTGGCTGGCGTTTAAGCTGTTTAAATGTGGTTCTAAGTGAGTGCTATTTGAGCCTCCACGTACTGTCTCTTTAAGAGCTGTCTGCCTGCATACTTAGTTAGTTTGTATTGGGGGACTGGGGGACTGTGTATTTAGTGCTCGAATCCCACCCGAGCTGCTGTCAATTCGCTCCGTTTCTGCCATCTCTACATGTGTAGAGGAAGCCTTGTTCAAAGATATAACTATTTGCCAGAAATCATTTGGAGTGACGGAGAAAATGTAGTTTGTCTAACCTGTCTTCATTTCAGCATGAACTGTTTCAGTGTAGCTCTTTCATTTTGGTCCTGAACTGCTGAAATGGACCAATCAATGGGGAAGGGTTCCTTAAAATGGAACCTGTGGACGAATCGGAACTTGGACTCAATTTTGAGCCAGCCACAAGGGGACTGTATGGGCAGTGACTCTGGGAAATGTAGTTTTGACCTTGGCGCCTTTTTTCACCAACAGAGGGAGTCTCATTGTAAGTGACAGCCGAACCAGCCAACACAATGGAGTGGAGCTAAAGGAAATGCCCTGCTCTGTGACTGGAAAGATCAGATCAGTTGTGACAGTGAAGAGAGAAGAAACTGTGTGCTTCTGCGGTGTACAGTTTCGCACAGGAAGCGCATGTGAGGCCCTGAGGTTCGGCCTGTAGCCGTTGTAAGTGCCAGTTTGGACTGAATCCGATTTGTGAGGAGAAAGAAGGAAGTCTGAAGAGTGGAAACCAGGCTCACCCTGTAGAAGACTGGAGAAATTGCTGAATCACGCTCGGTCTGTCAGGAACTGAAGCTACTGTGTGTGCTCCCGGGTATTTTGCAGTAATTGCGATCGGGATCTAGGAGCAGCCTGCCTGGTACAGTACTTTCCTTTTACATATGAATGTGCATAGTGCTTGTGGGGAATTGCTATTTCCAATCCCCTGTGCTGTGTGCTGCGTGTTGAAGCTGGAAGCAAACCCCAGCTTGTCTCGGACTAAATCCGTTTGCTATCTACTGCAGTGGGGTCCAGTTACAAGGACCTTGTCTCCATGCCCTGTTGTTCTGGCAACCCAGAAGAACATCCACCATCCGGTTCTCAACTTGGGTATTGTGAGTACAAATCAGGGTATTCCCCTGCAGGCTGTTTTCAATTACAAGTGTGTCATCTAATTATTATTGTTTCACTTCTTCATGGACTGAGCCATCCAGCTCCGGATTACAACTGGGTGTTGTGCATATATTTTCTTCTACAGGGCCCTGTCCATCTGCACCTGCCGGCCAACCCCAGGCAACGGATCTGGCTAGCCCCCAACCTGGGTACCCAGAGTGTGACGTTTCAGACCCTGTATGTGTGCACAGTACTATGATTTAATTCTGCCAATTAACCTGATTGCCCCCTCCCATGTTACTGTCCCCTAAATAAATCAGATTTGTTGTTGTTATACTATATACTGTCTATGGTGTTGGTACTTATGGAAACAGTATTGTATTTTACTGTGTATGTTGTTTAACCTTATTTTACAGGGGGTCCTCAGAGACGTGCTGCAGAATCAGTCTCGAGGGTAAGTGGTACTTTATGAGTGAACAGTGTGTATACATGGGGTATTGGGGCTGTAACTCCTGTGTACTGTGTGAGCCACTACAGGGAATAAAAGGGTGTCTCAGTGTCCCAGAGGGCTGTGACCAAGCTAGTCTAACCACTACAAACCCTGACCTCTGGATGGAGGCACCTGTCATAGAACCTAGGCCCCTCAACCTGTCAGTAGTCAAGCAGGCAGGGGTAGTAGCCCTTGGGACAGCACCACCTGGGGGTTACAGTTAAATTCATCTTGGAGGTCTTCACAGGCTGCTTCCGGCATAGGGCGACTTGAGTAAAGTACTGTGTCATCAGCGAACAAGTGGATATTGGCTTTATTGATGGTATCATTGATGTTGTTAATATAAACCGCAAACACGAGGGTTACCAAGGACAGATCCCTGAGGCACCCCTCTCAGCATAGGTTTAAGTGGAGAAAGATCACCTTTAGCTTTAACCTGCTGTTTCCGTTCTGCGAGGCAGTCAGCAAACCAGCACATAGAGTTAGGGTCCAGACCTAAGTTACTCAGAGAGGATAGAAGCAAGCTATGGTCAACTGTGTCAAAGGCCTTAGATCCAAAAAAAGGTGCAGACATGATTCCTATTGTCAAGGTCAAGGAGCCAATCATTGGTCACTTTTGCTAAGGCAGTTACGGTGCTGTGTTTTGCTCTGCATCCAGACTAAACAGGGTTTAACAGGCTTCTGGATTCTAGGTACACCCTTAGCTGACCACTCACTATCTTTTCTAATAATTTAGACAGAATGGGGAGGAGGGAGATCGGCCTATAATTATTAAGGTCGAAGGGGTCACCTGATTTTAGAAGAGGGATGACATGGCCTATTTTCCATTGTGGGGGGAGGCTCCCCTGGGATAGTGACAAGTTGAAGAGGTGGGTGACTGGCGCAGCCAACACATGGTATGCACATTTCAGATAGTACTGCTCTATGGAGTCTGAGCCTGCACCCTTCTTGGTGTCCAACTGCAGCAAAAGGTCTTCCACCTCTTTTAGAAAGGCAGGCAGGAGGGAGAAGACCTCCTTGGTAGAAGGGGGCTCGTAAATCGATAAGCCCTGCCGAGTGAGTATGGCATTGGTAGGGGATGTATCAAATGCTAGCCCAGCAGTTGCGAAATGATTGTTAAGGGCTTCCAGCATCTCCGATCGGTCAGAGATGATGCTACTACCGGAAATAGTTTTTGATGGTAGGGAATTACCAGATGAATGAACAGACATGTCCTTTATTGTTTTCCAGAATTTTGAAGGATTCCTTGAGGCAGAGGCTAGCTCTGTGCGATAGAAAGAGGCCTTGGCCATGGTCGTAAGTACCACTTCCACCCCTGTGGCAAATGGGGACAGTACTAGTTCAGGCAGTTGTGTCAGCCTTCAGTTTCAGAACCAGAGAGTTTGCCGTTTTGTGTCTTCACCCTATGCTAAATGGGAATGTCAGGAATTTCTGTACTCTGGCAAATCTGCAATACCAGTATGTGTAACCCTGTGGGGGGCCATCTTCACTTTGTGATTATTCCTACTCTGTTACGAGAATAAAAGCCACACTCTAGAATCCCAGCCTGGTTTGGACAGTATTGTTATTGCTTCTGTGTGTGTGGATTTAATTGGGTGCCCCGTCCAGAAGTGCAAACCTAGCATGACTGAGTAAATGTTTTCTCCCAGGGACCCTAATGCTGGCCATGGTAAATGACCCCACCAGGTGTGTGCCAGGTAGCAGCCACACTTGGCTGATTGTTCCTTTAAATAACAGTCTGATCCACAGAGTCTAATGGTGGCCACTTTCTCTATTCCAAAAAGTGTAATTTAACTTATGTAAACCCCCACCCCTCTCTTTTACCCCATGACGCTTGTGGTGAGAGGAGCAGCCCTGCTAGTTAAACAAAGGGGGGCCCGGGGGAGTTACACTACGAATACTCACCAGGCAAAGGAAAGGGTAGTACATACATAGCATGCATTTTTTTGGACCTCATGTTGAGGTGTGCACTGTACCATGTAATGTATTTTCTGTTTGCCTGCACCCTTGTATTGTATTTCTGCTTGTTGATTACCACTACGTGACCCGGGTCGTGACTGAAAATCGTCCTTTGAATCAGCTCACTTACCCGGTTACCAAAGACATAAATAAATAAATAAATAAAATTCGACTTACATCAGACATAAAAAAACAACTTAGAGGAATAGCATCACCCCTTTTTCCTCTCAGAATCTAATTTGGCACCCCTGACAAGGGTCTGTGTCTAACCTGTCAGAAAAATAAGTCTGATTTATTATTCATGAACCTAGTGAGTTTCCTGATTGGCTACTGGATCAGTCATTAGCATATTAGAAATGACCGATCCAGCTGCCAACTGATGCTGTGTGCCACACACGGCTCATGACTCACAGCTGAAACCTAAATTAAAACTACAAAAAAGGCAAAAATTAACATTATTATTGCAATTAGATTTATAATCACAACAAACCCAACGTCAGTAATTTCCTTGTATTAAGGACTAGCTAGAGGGAGGTGGCCCTCGGCTGCTCCTCGGGCTATCCATCCTCCCAACCAATCATTAATCCTTCAGAAATGACTGGTTTCTCAGTCATTATTGCTTAAATAAAGAATATAAAGAAAACTAAAAAAAAAACCCAGAAAACTAAGGATTGAAGTTTTACTAGTTGTGGGGCTCATCTTACATAATGATTGTAAAAAGGAACACTTTTATTAACAGGTACTGCTGCTTTAAAGGGAAATGTCCATCAGGATCTGCCACACATCTTAGTGTTGGGCAGTACCAGATTTAACAATATGCAAAAAAGGATATTTGTTTCCCTGCCTACACTGCTGTTCTTCCATTCCCATTTAAAATAACCTGGGAACTGGGCAGTTCTAACAGAAGCCAAGATATAATTCTAGCACTTAGTGGCATAGATTCTAAATACCCATTCAACAATCCTTTTTAGCTGTTGGTGGAATAACCAGCAGTTCAGTGTCTGTGGACCATTAGGGTCCTCTAGGAACATAGGGCACAAGAAGGCTGTGATTCGCAGCAAGGCTTTAGAGCCAGTCATAATACTGAAACTACCCTGGTGAGGTTCACAAGCCAAGTTGTTAAAGCATTTCATGAAGGGAATTATATCGCTTTGGCTTTTGTGGACCTCACCAAGGCATTTGATTTGGTTGACCATGCTAAGCTTCTAATGTTATTACCCAAGGTTTACTTTTCAACTGAAGTTATCTCCTGAAAGGCAAGGCAAGGCAAATTTTATTTAAAGACGCCCAATCCCTGAGGCTCTGGGCACCGTACACAAGAAAAAAAAACAGATAAACACACCAATGGTAAAAACAGTATTAAATGTACAGCTATGATAGGATAAAATAGAAAAATACCTAAATAAATAAATAAAAATGCCTGGGACAAAAGCATATTATCAAGGCAGTATTTAAAACACAGGGTCAGAGAAAGCTTGATTAAATAAGAAGGCATTGAGGCAGGCCTTGAACACCTCTACTGAAGGGTCCTTCCTCACGGCTGGAGGTAGCGAATTCCACAGGACAGGGCCGGCAACACTAAAAGCTCTGTCGCTGGCCATTTTTAGCCTCGTCCTGGGAATCGCGAGGAGGAACGGAGAGAGTGGACTGAGGCAGCAGGTGTAAGAAGGTCTGCCAGGTAACCAGGGCCCAGGCCATGTAGGACCTTAAAGGTGAGTAAGCCCACCTTAAAGAGGACCCTCCACCTGACAGGCTGCCAGTGCAGTTCACGCAGCACCGGGGTGATGTGGCAGTATTTAGGCTGCCCAGTCAGCAACCTGGCAGCTGCGTTCTGCACCAGCTGCAGCCAGAGGAGGGAACCTCCTGAGACCCCAAGGTAGAGCGCATTATAGTAGTCAAGCCTCGATGTCACGAAGGCGTGCACCAAGGCAGGGAGGTCCAGGGGCGGAACTAGAGGTTTGATCCTGGCAATATTTTTCAGATGATAAAAACCTGGTATGGGCAACTGATGACACCTGGGATTCAAGTGTCAATCCACCATCCAGGTGTGACAGGGTGGAATAGGACCCTGTCGCATTTGTTGTGGAGATGGTGTTTAAATGCAAGGATCTTTCCTTTTTCTGTCTCTTTTCTGTTTGGTTGCACAACCAAATTTTTCTGTGAGACCTCAGACTTGATCAACCCGAAGTCTTGCAATTCTTTGTCTCTCACTGTCTCTCAGTTTTCTCTTGCTGTCCGTTTTTTCTCCCTTGCATATCTAGATCTGCTAGGATATAACAAATATGTGTGTAACCCCTAGATGGCGCTATCCCAGGGGCTACTACCCCTGCCTGATTTGCCACTAACAGGTTGAGGGGCCTGGATCCAATGGCGGGTGCCTCCACCCAGAGGTCAGGGTTTGCAATAGTTAAACTAACTTGGTCACAGCCCTCTGGGACACTGCAACCCCTTTCTTCCCACTAGTGGCCCACACAATATATCAGAATTACCTTCACAGTATACACTTACCCCAGGTCTGGTTCCGCACTGGGACCTCCTGTGAAATGAGATACAGTCAACAATCACAGTACAGTACTTTAACATAGACAAATACCTCAGGCAGTATAACTTTGCTGAAACAAGCAGCTCTGATTTATTTAGGGGGATATAACAAGGACAGGGGAAATCAGGTTAATTAGCTTATCACTCTAATACTACATTTCCATGGCTCTGTGTACAGGCCTATCCCTATCAGTTACTGTCCCTGGGTACCCAAGCCCTAGTGGCTAGTCCAAACCCGTGGCAGCTGGTAGGGCCCTTTCACACAGAGAAAAGGAGAATTAAACAGTCAGCAGTACAGTAATTCCATTTGGATTTAATGTGGCAATTCAACAGGAGCGACCCTGAATTAGTACTCACGACCTCCAAATAAGATAGGGTCCTTCAATGTCAGCAGGGCTCACTTGAGGTACACAAACCTCTTCACACATCCATATAAAAGAAAGCACTATACCAGGCAGGCTGCATCTGTATCCCGATCGCAATTACTGCACAATACCCGGGAGAACACACAGCAGATTCAGTTCCTGACAGACCAAGTGCAATTTTCAGCAGTTCTTCCAGTCTTCTACAGGGTGAGCCTGTTTTCTACTCTTCAGAGATCCTTTGATTCTTTTCACAGGACAGATTCAGTCCTAACAAGCTGTTACACAAGCTGCAGACCGAACTCTGGGCCTTACACACGTTTTTTGACTAAAACTGCACACTGAAAAAGCACAGGGCTCCTTCCTTCTTCACTGCCAAAGCTCAACTGACACTCCAACTGACAAACCGGCACTTCCTTTGAGTTCCTCCCAGTTCTTGACTGGATTGGCTGTCACTCACAATAGACTGCTGCTGTTGGTCCAAAAGGCACTGAAGTCTAAACTACATCTCCCAAGTCACTGCCCATACAATCCTCTTGTGGCTGGCTCAGATTATGAGTCCAAGTTCTGATTCGTCCAAGGCACCATTTTAGAGCTAGCTTACCCCACACTGATTGGTCCAGTTCAGCAGTTCAAAACTAGAATGGGGAACTAGCAGACACAGTTCTGACTGCAAAGAAAGCAGGTTAGACAAACTGTAATTTCATTATTACTCTAAATAATTTCTGGCAAACAGTTACATCTTTCAGATAGGTTCCTTTGCACTCCTAGTGACTGCAAAATGAAGTGAATTGGCAGCAGCTTGGTGGTACTCAATCAAAGAAACACACAGTCCCCATACAAACTAATTATGTCTGCAAGCAGACAGCTCTTAAAGAGACAGTACCAGAGGTTCTAAAAACACTCACTGATAAATGGCTTAAATTCCAAACACCATTCAGGCTTGGAGCATTCAAGCAAGCTCCTGGAAGTCTTTTGGGAACCCCCATTTGCAGGGGGGTTACATGTGCAAATCAACACATGGAAATGTAACTGATATTGGGATCCCTATTGTTTAGAAAATATATAGTGTTACTGCTGAAATGCATTATATTTTGAGAGGACTACATAAACTTTAGAGGTTACTTGAGTGCAAATGTTGAGGCTTTTGCAGAAGCTGCAGAAGTGGCCTCTCAGCTCAGTCACAATGTGTTCTAGCAGCTCCTGAAACTTACTAGGACAGAATGTTTGCTAAGTTTGACAGGGTTGGAAAGGATTTATAAGAGAACTGAGCTGGAATTTCAGGAGTTTTTAAGAATAAGGGACACAAAGGCTGAAGAAAGATTTTATTCCTCTGTACAGTCACTCTAAACTAGTTTATTTTTTTCTATGTTACAGCTACTACAAATAAACAGTTTTGTTGAATTCTACAACTGCTCCTGGTTTTCCCTATGCTTCCTAACCTATGCCTCGACGACACCAGGATAACACCAAGATAGCAAACCCTAGAGTAGGCCTTTTACTGCACAGAACCCAGAAAGCGTCCTGTTTCTGTGCCAGAGGCCATCCTTTCAAGTATTCTGTTCGACTCCAGTACCAGTACCTCTGTCTTATCGGGGTTCAGTTGCAACCAGCTGGAGGCCACCCAGTCATTGATCTCAGCAAGGCAATTATTTAGCACATCCACTGCGCTAGATGTCCTGGGGTAAAGGAAAGGTACAGGGGTATTATCTGCATAGCAATGAAAACAAAGACTGTACTTCCTAATGAGCTCTCCCAGGGGCAGCAAATACACGGCGAACAACACTGGCGACAAGACCGAGCCCTGAGGTACTCCACAGGACAGGAGGCCAGAGGAGGAGGAGAAATTCCTCATCACTACACCCTTTGCCTCCTGTTCATGAGATAGTACTCAAACCAGTAGATAGTGCTAGCAAGTCCACAAAATTCCCTCAAGCGGTCAAGTAACACACAATGGTCCACAGTGCCAAAGGATGAGGTGAACAAGAATTGTCCCCTCCCCTCGATCTCTCACCCTTAGGGGGTAACTGTGCACCCGAACTAACAGTTTCTGTGCTATGCCTCACACGAAAGTCAGACTGGAGAGGCTCATATAGATCATAGGCCACGAGGTGCTCCTCAAGCTTAAGCACCACAACCTTCTCGACAACCTTACCTAAAAAAGAAAGGTTGAAGATAGGACAGTAATTTGCCTTGACATCAGGGTCTAAAGATGGTTTCTTCAGAAGGGGTTTCACCAGTGCCTCCTTCAAGGCACCTGGGAAGCCCCCCTCTGACAAAAAACACTGGACCATCACGGCAAACGCCGGGCCTACGGAGTCAACGCATCCCATCAGGAACCATGTCAGCATCAGGTCCAGTTCACAATAAGTGTGCTTCAGCGAGGAAATAACCCCAATGACTTCGGCCACCTCCACTGGTCTAAACTCGCCTCAACCAGAGTGCTCTCCGGGTGTCCAAGGCGACCACTGTTGGCCACGGTTTGGCTCACTGGCGGAATTCCCTGCTGGATGCTGGACACTCTGTCCAAGAAGGATCGCGCAAACTCTTCGCATAAAGCGTCAGAAAAACTATTTTTTGGCTGTAGACAGGCAGGGTGTAAAAGCCTGTCGACAGTTCAAAAAAGCACAGTTGGTCAATTCTTCCCGACAGCAATCTCCCTGGACAGGAACTCTGCCTTCTTACTGTTGACTGCCCCCTGGTACTCACCGTAATGAGCATGCAGGGTCAGTTTGTCCGTCTCCAGCCAAGTCTTCCACCAGCAGCACTCTAATCTCTGACCCATAATCTTCATCGTCTTAAGCTCCCTGTCAAACCACAGGGACCTCAAGTGAGAGGATCTGGGTCATACATGGACTGGTGCGAGGGAGTCAAGCGCATCAGACACTGCCTTATTGTAGGCAGCAACTGCCATACATGTACCCCCTTCGCATGCATTTTCCACACTAGATAGATCGTCACTGCGCCAGAAACCCCTCGTCAAACTCTCAAACCCCGGGGGTCAAACCCTCAAGGGAGGGCTCGGGGGTGAACAAGAACTCCCCATGCAATGCTCGACCAAACAACCCAATCAGTCTTGAGATTATTTATCTCAAGCCCCAGCGAGAAGACCAGGTCCAACATGTGGTCACCCTGGTGGTGTAGAAGAAACTTCTTCTGACAGACCCAGAGATGTCATCATCTAGAGGCGGTTATAACCAAACTTAGAGGAATCGTCGCCCAAACACTAAAGTCCCCCAGAACTAAACATCCGGGGCCTCCAATGTTTCACCGATGACGAAGTTGGCTATCTCCTGCAGAAATTCTCCTGCCACTCCAGGGGGGCGGTAAATCAGGAGAATCCTGCAACCTGCACCTGGACCCCCACGAACAGCCACACATTCAAAGGAACCTGGTGTTCTCACTGGGTGCATGGTGAAGCCCAGCTTGGATGTAAAACAGATGGCCACCCCTCCGCCCCACTCTGGGGCAGTGCACCGCACAGTCCCAGGGGTGGGGGGCAGAGGCCTCTAAGACTGGGCCAGCATCATCACACACCCAGGTCTCTCTGATGCAAGCCACATCGACTGAAGAAACCAAGTCTGCTACAATTCTGGTCTTGTTTCTGATCAATCTGGCACTGCAAAGCACTGCCCTCAGGGGACTGGTGGAAAATGCAACCCCTCTGACTACCTGCCCACCTGGTCTGGTGGGAACCCTGGGGATGGGTAACAAACATGTCTGACCTCTCCCTTGGACCCATCAAACCCCAGAGACCATATGCACCTGACTACCTCCCTCCTGCCCTCAACCGATGTGCCCGAGATGCCCCACCACAACCGAGCAACACGGTTCCTCCTAATCCCAACCTCCCAACAGCGACGAGCTGTGGTGGCAGAAACTGTGAGGTCAGAGAAAGGCCACAGATCAAGCAGCTGGGACACCTCGTACACAATCCTAAGCCGCCCCAGGCCCTCACATTTCCCCAGACACATACTGCTTAACTATAATATCCAAGGTACATGGTCTTCTAACTATACAACCCCACACCTACACACAACCATACACTAATATAATAACAGCCTAGACCATTCACACATCACACAAATAGTAGTTAGAAACCAAAAAACCCCAACCACTGCCCACACAGCCCCGTCCCACTACCATTGGAGCAAAAAGCCTTAAAAAAGCTCAAGTTCAGGAGAGCACAGTCCACTGCTCACACAAGAAGGTCCCACTAGACAAGACCAAAGTTGGTGCCACTTAAGAGAAAAAAAAATGCAGAAACAATATCACAGCCCACCACTTTGAAGACTAAGGGCCCTCTCACCGCCCGTCTCTACATGGAACGATATCCTAGCTGTGTAACTGGATCAGAATGCCACACATAGGATGAGCTCCCCAGGTTTCACCAGGGCTACTCTCACCAGCTCCTGGATCCCAGGGAAATTACCAGAGTCCAGCATCCTTCAGCCAAACCACCCCCTAATGATAATCCAGTGGGGGTGGAGGTCCTGAGTCCAAAATGGTCTACCACGCAGCTCAACTGGCAATATGGCCAAACAACGAGCCGGCAAAGCAAAAAGTCCCCGAATGCACCAGACAACACAGTACCAGGCAGCACGCCCTTTGCCCCAAGAGGGAGAATGCGGAAGTGCCCTCAACGACTGCACTCTCTCGGGAAAGCAGTCCGGGTGGAAAACGCAACCTCGACTGAACAGTCGGCCATCTCGTAAGATGAAAAGGAGCACCTTCCAGGATTGTCCAAGTCCGTAACGCTGGAAGCAGCAGGCAGAGAAGACGGGTCGTGGTCTGGGAAAGTCCAAGGCTATCTTCTAAGGTCGGCCCCTCCATTACTCAAGACAGCACCTCCCAATGAAGTGCAATGCTCAGCTGGGGATGTCTGTTGTCGGTCATAGCACAAAAGATGCAACCCAGTGTTACTGTGGTGGTTCTACAGATAGACACAATGAGACAGAAAGTAAGGTGCAACCCACTTTTACTTTGTGGGATGTTTATTTCTTCATAAACTGTTTTCTAAGCACCATAAACAAAATAACAAAGAAAATAAGTTCTTCAAATAAACAATGAAAACAAGTAGACTCTGTAGCTTAGAACCTCTCTCTCTCCCCCCTCTGGTCAGGAGAAACTGACCCTGTCTGGCGCCTGCTCAGGTAGTGCTTAAGTACACGCCTATCTGAGTCAGGTGACTTAACATCATCACTACAAAAACATTTCTTTATAGCCTTTAAAACAATTTTATGAACACCCAACAAAGTAATGCATGACAAGCACAAACTATGTTGTTCAAAGAATAGCAAATAACCATTGCTAAAGACTTTGTATTTACCAGAATGTTCCCCTGACAATGACTGACAGGCAGGTTCTAGAAGAATAGGCCACAAGGGACCGCCAGCTCCCTATAGCAGCCCTCAGTATACTGTGAGGCTTTCCAAGGAACAGAACTCTTATGGCTGCAAGGGGTTCCAACACCAACCAAACAGAGAAAACAGAGCCATATAAGGTATTGTTTATTATGCCTCTTTGTGTAATGTTTTCAAGGGCCAGTCCTGCTTGTCTACCTAGGTAGAATAACTAACAAACAAACAAAGTTTGCAGGGCTACTTCTCTGAACCCAGCCTCTTTCATTATGTGCTAGCACTATTATTTCATATGAAATGCAGGCGGATAAATGTTCTTAGAGGCTTCTCATTACTTAATTCTAGGCATGATAAACACGACGACGATACCTAAGGCACTTAATATTTCATAAGCCTTCTTTGTTTTATTCAGGCAAGGACAGCACAGGATACAAAAAGAAAAGGGGGTGCTGCTTGCAGACGTCTCATTATTAAGGCAGTTAGCCTGCCATACTACCGTATCCATTTTTAAATAAGGACCCAGAGGACTATAGTGGAAACTCAAAGGGAATAAGAAATGGGAAGGGGGATTGTAAGGAGGTGGCCTGTCTCCATACTGAAAAACAGGGATAGCCACAGGAGAGAGAAATATAGTGGTTGCAACCAAGGAGAGAAAGTAAATGGGTCCATAACTAAAGTGGCAAGGACGGACCCTGTCAAACCCAATAGTAAGAGGTCGCTGGTACAGCAGGCAATATAAAAATCCTTGGAGTAGACCAATAATGGTGAGTGAGTGAGTGAGTGAGTTCCAGAACCTGGCTAGAAAACAACAAAACTAACTGCCTAAGCTTACTCACTCCACTGCCCTGCCTCAAACTAAAAGCCCTAACTAAACCCCTGACTAAGAAAGTTTACTAAAATAAAAAACTTTAGGAACTCTGGTCAAATCAGTAAGACCAGAGAACAAGCACACCAATTCAGTATAGCTCTCCTGGCAGGTAACACCTACAGGCGGAAGACAAGTGCTCTCTCTCAGAGAGTTCACAAGCTGCAGCCCATTATCTTTACAATCAGAAACAAACATCATCAATACCTAGTTTTCCATCTATTGACTCTTCTTTAAAATGTAGAGTTCCACAGGGGTCCATTCTTGGACACCTCCCAGTTTCTCTTTTTGTTAATTCGTTATCCGATTTTTTCACTCATACGGAACTAATTTTATATGCAGACAATGCAGTTCTTTTTTTCGTTGGTAACAATGCTAAACAATTTTAAGAAACATTACAAGATTTTAGTTTATTACATTTTTTGGTTTGGTTTACATAATTTGGTTTTTAATTTCTCAAAAACAAAATTTATGATTTTTAATAGTTCTAGGAAAGGCCCTATTGATGTTTTTTTTGCTATGTGACAACAATGGAAATATTGAACAAGTCGCATCTTTTAAGTACTTGGCTTAATTCTTGATCATCATCTTACATTTGAATCTCATATCACTGATCTAATAAGTAGACTCCACAAGAGATTAGGTTTACTGTATCGCATTAATAAGTCTTACCCCTGAAACTAGGATGATTCTTACACAGTTTTTTGCTTTCATTAATGGATGATGGTGCTAACATTTACTCCGTTCCTATGGAAAGAATTCTTGCAAACGACAGTTTGTCTTCAGACGACATTCACAGTATTATACGTTTTGCTACTGGATTACCTAGACAACACATCACTGTCAACTTTATAAGTCATTTGGATGTTTGCCCTTAACTGAAACTTTTCACTACAGATCACAAATTTTTTTGCACAAAATTCAGTTAGGTTTAGTAACGGATTGTATCACCAGACTATTTCCCAAAAATAATACTTTTGCCCATACTGGAATACAAAGTAAAAACTCCTTTAAGGTTCCTTTTTTCCCCACTACCTTTTCTCAAAATTCTATAACTTTTGTGGCTACAAAACTGTACGATAATCTACCTAATCCTAATGTTAGGCGCTCTACATTGTCTGTATTTAAGAATTCCCTCAAAAGCTATTTATCAGATATGTCTGTATGTATGTGTTTGAACTGATCTTACAAGTTTATCTTTGATGTTTGTTGATTATTGTATTTTAAATCTTGTATGTATGTTTGTACTGTATGGTTTATAACTGGACACCTGCGAAAATGGGCATTTTTGCCCACAGGCCTTCCAGTATGAAATGAAATGAAAAATGAAAAGCTGAAGAGGTATGGGGGACAAGCCCCATGAATGGCTTCGTAAGTCAAAACAAGCACCTTAAGGTCAGTGCACCAAAATTAAAATGGCAGCCACCCCAGATTGAGCTGTACTGGGGGCTCTTACACAGAAACATAGAAAGTGACAGCAGATGGGGACCAAAGGTCCATCTAGTCTGCCCAGATCCTACTCCCTTACTCGGGTACAGTTTGTCACTAAACCCTCGTGCCTATCCCAAGCTGATTTAAATCCCCATAGTGTTTTGGATTCAATGACTTTGGCAGGTAGGCCATTCCATGGATCAACCACCCTTTCTGTAAAGAAAAACTTGTGCATATTGCCTCTGAATCTGCCCCCCCCCCCAAGTTTCATGTTGTGGCCTCTTGTTCTCATGGAGTTGTTAATGAGAAAGAGCTCCTGGGTGGACACTCTGTTTATACCCTTTAGGTACTTGAATATCTCAATCATGTCCCTCCTATCTCTGCACTGCTCCAGGGAGTACATGTTGAGCTCCCTTAATCTGTGTTCATAAGACAACTCACGGAGACCATGAATCATTTTAGTTGCCCTCCTCTGCACTGTCTCCAATCTATCTCCTTCCTGAGGTAAGGCCTCCAGAACTGGATGCAGTACTCAAGGTGGGACCTCACCAAGGACCTGTACAGTGGCATTATCACCTCCCTTCTCCTACTTGAGATGCCCCTACCTATGCATCCTATCATTTTGCTGGCCCTTATTGCTGCTTTTTTGCATTGGTTGCTCACTTTTAAATAATCTGAAATAACTCTCGGATCTCGTTCCTGCCGGGTGATTGCTAGTCTCCCCGCCCTTGGTGGTAGCCAGTTCCCCGGGTTAGTCTTTATTAGATGCATGTGACCTTGCATTTTTCTGCAATGAATTTCAGCTCTCACATACGTGACCATTTTTTGAGCTTGAGAAGTTCACTTCTCATTTGCTCCACCCCATGTGCCGTATCCACTCTGTTGCAGAGCTTTGTGTCATCTACAGAGACATACCTTCCTGCCCAACTCATCTGTGATGTCACTGATGAACACATTGAAGAGCAAAGGTCCCAGGACGGACTCTTGTGGCACACCACTGGTCACTTCCCTGGCTTCTGATGCTGCCCCATTTACTATCACTGTTTGGGTTCCCTGTTGAAGCCAACTTCCTACCCATGAAACCACTTCCTTCCTTACTTCTGTATTCAAGTTTATTTAGCAGCTTTCTGTGTGGGACAGAATCGAAGGTTTTACTAAAGTCTAGGTAGATGACATCCATAGCACCCCCTGGTCCTCCACCTTAGTAACCAAGTCAAAGAACTCGATCAGATTTGTCTAGCAAGACCTTGCCACTGTGAACCTGTGCGGTTTGGCATCCTGCTGTTCAGTTTCCTCTAGAAATGCTATTATTCCTTGCTTGAGCAGCGATTCCATCAACATTCCCACCACTGAGGTGAGACTAACTGGGCGGTAGTTCCCTGCTTCCTCTTTGCTACCACTCTTGTAGATGGGGATCACTACTGACTTTTTCCAGTCCTGTGGGACCGTCCCTTCCCTCAGGGATCTACTAAATAGGTCTGCTAGGGGTTTAGCCAGTTCATCACTTAGTGCCCATAGTATGCGTGGGTGAATTCCATCCAGACCCCTGGCTTTATCCATGTTCATTTTTTTTTTTAATTCTGCCTTTACCCTTTCTGCCATAAACGGGCTTGTGTCCACCCCCCCCTTCTGTTATTTTGTCCCCCTTAAGGATGGGTCCATTGCCAGGCTCTTCCTATGTGAAGACAGAGCAGAAGTACTCATTCAAGACCTCTGCCTTTTCTATGTCTTCTTCCACCTTTTTCCCATCCCTGTTTAAGAGCCTGACAATACCTCCTTGGTTTCAACCACAGACCTTAGTCTTGCTGTTGTGTTCTGGACAGACAGGTCTTCAGACTGTATTAAGGGAAAGCCCAGCATAAAGCACACTGCAGTACTCTGGCAAAGCACAGACTACTGTTTTAAGAACATCTGTGGGAAAAATGCCCAGAGCCTAAATATATTGTGAAAATCAAAAGTACACTTCTCTCAGCAACTGAGGGCCAAGACTCTATAATCTGCCCACTGTTTAAAAAGACTCTGTACCTCCTTGGTCTTCCATAGGTCAACACCATCAACTGATGAAAACCCAATTGATTGAATGATGTCCCTCAGTCTATCGCTGGTGATTTTATCCAAGCTCCAAATGCAGTTAGGTACTTGGCACACACCCCAATGCTTTGTTGGAGTCAGATAAAAATGACACATAGAGCGGGGCATCACTGCTGTAAAACAGCCAATCCACGGAGTATTTCCTGATGCTCTTTTCCAGAGGTGATATACACACCCAAAACATGGGAGACAACTGACCCTTGTGGGACCCCATAATCGATCTCGGCTCTAGAAGATGTATATTCTACCAAGACTACTGACTGCAAACCTCTGGTGAAAGAAGAGTGGAACCATTGCAAGACAGTCCAAAATACCCAAAAAAGGACTCTGGACGGTCCTACAGTAGCTCATCATGGTTCAGGGCATCAAGCATCACCAACAGAGATGCACAAAATTGAGAAAACTTTGCTTCAACAGAACTTTGTGAATGTAGCCAACTTTGCGAAGTTTGACATGCTGACTTTACAACATTTTTGCCAGGCAATGTGACACTTTTTTTCCATGCAATTGCCACTTTGTGAAAAAAAGTGCCACTTCACCGGATATAATGCTGCAAACTTAGCGAAGTCAAAGTTGGTGATGCTGACAGGAACTTTGCGAAGCTTCATGAAGTTGAAGTTTTGCAATTTCGCAGCAGCTTCACCGAAGTTTAACTTTGCTGCATCTCTAATCACCACTCTGTCCAACTGGATGAGTCAAGATCCATTTCCCATGTCCATCTCAGCTATCAGATCATTCAGGACACAAACACAGAAATATAGACAATGATGGCAGAAAAAGCCCATCAGTCCATCCAGTCTGCCCTCAATCCCCAACAAACCCAGGACCTACAGTCCCTTACAGGGTTCTAATCGACAATATCCACCCCGTGCTCCCTGCCCTACCACTACAACCCTGAGCAACCACTAAGCCCTTCACTCTGTCTGAGCTGTGTTTTAACTATTAACAGTTCTGGCATCCACCACATCAGCTGGCAGATTGCTCCACAAAACTTTCTGTAAAATAAAACTTACTTCCCGCTTGAATCCCCCCCCCCCCCATCAGTTTCCACTCTTGTCCCTGTGTACTTGATCTGTTACTTATGCTGCATAGTTCCCTGCGTGTACTTTGTTCTTTCCTTTCAGGAAACTGAAGATCTCTATCATATCTCCCCTCTCTTGTCTGGCCTCCAACCAGTACATGTTCAGTGCCTTGAGCTGATCCTTGTAAGATCTGCCCAGGTGGCCCTGAATCATTTTGGTCACCCTATGTTGCACTGTCTGCAGCCAGTCCTTAAACAAGAGTGGTTTCAGTGCTGTGGCCAGGTTTGAATCCAGACTGGAACTTGTCATAAGTGTTGAGGTCCATTAGCCTGGAGTGCAACTGGGCCACATCCACCTTTTCCAAACCCTTCCCCCCATAAAAGTGGAGTTGGAAATGGGGTGATAGTTCGTAAGACCAACTGCATCCAGAGTAGTTTTTATTCATGTGTGGCAGACCACAATACTCTTCGGGGCATCTAGAAACTCTCTCTCTCTCTCTCTCTCTCTCTCTCTCTCTCTCTCTCTGAGAACCTATTTATAAATCTTACAAACCATGGGATAATGTCCTCCCGGCAAGATGGTTTTAGTCATTTAGGACATAGATCAACCCACAAGCAGTGGAGCGCAGCACAACACAACAAGCAAGGCAGTGACTTCCACCTGCAAAACTGGCCAGATGAGCTCCATGTGGTCAGTGTTGGCAGAATTCTCCCTTGCACCTGCAGAACCCGCACCAACGGTGTCAATTCCAGCCCAGACCCCAAAGATCTTACTGGCATATAACAGTGAAAATTGCTTGCATATTTCCAGAAAAAGATCCCTAGTTGGCTTAACACAGCATGGATTTAACATGCTTTCCGCAACCCTAAACAGGGTAGCAGGCCTGTTCTTTGTGTTGTTTTCTATCAAGGCCAACAAAGGTTGTGTTTTCACGGCACTGATGCACTGTAGAGACACTGAATCAGATAGAGCTGAAATACTGTTCTCCCAGTATCCTGACCTAAAGTACGCCACTTGCACTTTAGTCTCCTACCCTGTTCCTTAAGTCACATAAGTGTGCCATTAAACCATGGCAGGCACCTGCAACATGTAGGTACAGACTGGCACCAGTGAGTCAAGTGCAGTGGTCAAAGATCTAGGTTACATGTCTACTGCCTCATTGACTACCTTGGTTTGGAGTTCAATAGAACCTGGCGACCCACAGATGAAGCCGAAGTCTGCAAAACGTTAGGAAGTGCATCCAGGCTGACAGAGTTTGGGTCTGTCTGCTGTTTTTTTGCACCATCCATTGCTGTTGCATTGGAAATAAATACTTTTTTTTGTACATACTGCCTTTAAGTATTTGGTTTAGGCTGAACAATTTTATTGTCTCTCCAAATTTCAAGGGGATTCAGGAGGTGTTCAGGACTGACACAGACAATTGTTTATTGTAGTCCTAAAATAAAGTGGCCAAGTGATGTAATTTCCCAGCAACTTTCACTCCAGTGGATACTCACTTGCCAGTGAAACCAACAGCTCTGAGGATGTGAGTCATCTCTGATAAATTTCACTGTTGCTCCATAATGAGTGTTCAATTCATTTCACTGTTGCTCCAAATAATTGTAACTTTTCAGAACTTTACAATAGTTCCTTCATCAGACATTGAGCATACAAGTTCTTAAACAGAACCCTCAGTTCTAAAAACAAAAGAGCTGAATAAATAACTTATATATTCAACTTATATTTCATTCATAATCCCAAAATATAAAGTATATTATGTATTACACAAGGTGGAACAAACCTTATTTAAAATTACGTATTGTGTCTTTTCTCAAATCCAAAATAAGGGAGCGGGGGTGCATGTGCTGTATATTTATTATAAAAGATGGAACAAAAATATTCATTAAATATATTTGCAATTTTTTGGTCATTTTTTACAAATTTTCCATCCAACGTTATTGGTTCAATTGTTCTAGAATCACCCTTTTTACTATTTATGTAAGAATAAAGGGATTTTTTTATTTGATTTAGAATGAGCCAAGGTGAATTCGAGTTTAGTTTTTGCTTGTTTAATCAATTTTTTTTAAAAAGCTACTGCATTTTTATGTTGCTTGCACGCATGTGCAAGAAACATAGTGCCATCATCGGAGATTTTGGAGGTGTGTCACCTCCTCCTCCAATTCAGTCAGTGAGCTGGCAGGTGCGGCCCCTGTAAGCCAATGCATTCTGGAGCTGTCTATGACACACTCCAAAATGCAGTGGCATACAGTTGAAAGGAGCTACACTTCCAGTGAGCAGCGATAAAACTGGCTCCCCACCACATGGCGTCTCTGCGCCCGCCGCCTTTTCTTATAACTGACAGGGGTGCCCAATCCCGTCGGCTGAGGCATCATCCCTCCCAGTAGTTGGTGCCACGCTGGGAGCCCACCCCAGCGTGGCAAGCGAGTCACTTGACCGACAGGGTGCCCAATCCCCGTCGGCTGAACGCCCTCGTCCTTGTGCCACGCTGGGAGCCCACCCAGTGTGGCAAGCGTCCCTAACGTCTTTTTTTTAAACCTATAAAACAAAAAGCGGTCCAGCGGCGTGTCTCCTGACCCCCCACAACCCGCACCCACCCACTGCGCGCACTCCCCACACACACCCCCTCACCCCATGCTTCCTCTGGACTCCGGCGCGGCGATCTTCGGTGGACGGGAACACGCCTGCACTCTTCAAAGCCGACCGCGAACTGAGGAAATGCCGTAAGCTGCATAATGGGCTAGATAGGGGTTTCAACTTTGTTGCATATCTCAGGCATTTTTGAATTATTGCATCATTTAACATGAGTTTAGATTCTTTCATGAATGATAACATGTCATAGCAAGAGGTTCCTCGGCGGCGATTTCGCGAGTGACCGCGAAACCACCTTCGGGCCCGAATACCGCCATGACAGTGACATCATTCATGAGAAGGGGTCCCAAAAACCCCATGTTGAAAATTTGGTCCAAACATTCCAAAAAATAACTGTTTTACGAGCGTGCGTTGCGCAGTTCCTACGCAGGCACGTAAGTTCGCGAAATTTCAATATTTTCACTCCAGATTTTCAACATTGCCATTTTACCACACCTTGTTATGAGTAGTACAGCTGTCATTTTTCACATCTCACCCAAAATGTGTTTCCGCCCATGTAGCGCACAATGGCGCAGTCGGTGTGCAAACTCAATGTATGGGACACATTAACAAAATCACAGTGACACTGTTCATGAGCAGAGGTCTTAAAATGGCAATGTTGAAAATTTGGTGAAAAATTTCCTAACAATGACTGTTTTACGTGCGTGCGATGCGCAGTTCCTACGCACGCTCGTAAGTTCGTAAATTTTCAATATTTGCACTCCAATGACTTCCAAATACCTAAACAGCACACAGAAGCAAGCAACATTCGGCATTGACAAATGCTTGTTATATCTATCCTTGATACCTAGGGTATAATTTGTTTTTAGTTTCTTGAGCAGGCACTCTTTTAGTTTTATTTGTCTATGTATAACTTTAGAAAACCATATGGGAATTTTACCCTTTTTATTGTATTTAACTTTTAACGGAACATATGTCTGTTCTAACTTGAATATAATTTGCTTAAGTATTTCCCATGCTTGTATTGTAGATTTGTCCTTAAACTTATTTATCCAATCAATTTGATTAAGTGAAAGATTTATTTGTTTAAAGTTTGCTCTATTATAATTTTTATGTAATGTTCCTGGTGATGATTTACTTTTAGTAATGCTTATATTTAATAACAGTGAACTATGATCACTATTCCCTATAGGTGCAGAGATGTCAATATTTGAAACTAAACTTCCTAAATTAGTAATAATAAGATCGAGTATGTTAGTACCTCTAGTAGGGAATCTAATTGTTCTAGGCCGAGGTCGATACATTAATTTATTATTAATTTTTCCTGTGAAGTTAAGCCAGAGAGTGTTTCCCAGTTAATTCCTGGCATATTAAAGTCACCCATAATGATCACATCATTATTTTCTGCCATATCAGTTATTTGGTCTGTTAACTCTTTTGTGTATTCAAAATCAGATGAGGGGTGTCTACAACAGACTCCTATAACTAATTTTGGTTGACCCTTAAATTGTAATGTTACCCACAGTGATTCGATATTTGAACTATTAATTAGTTCAGATGATATAATATCATTATGCACAAATAAACATACCCCTCCTCCACTTTTTTTTATTCTGTCTTTATGATGCAATTTGTAACCTGGTAACACTTTTACCCATTTTGAAGCAGGGTCCCACCATGTTTCAGTTACAGCAATAATGCCTATGTCAAGTATTTTACATTTACATTCTAATTCAGCCATATTAATGTTATTCAAAGATCTAGCATTAAAGGTTAGAATGTTACAAAATTTAGTTGTTGGATAAACAGCATTGGTATTTTTAATTTTTTAGAGAATTTGGACCTTTCCAATTCTCCCCCTTATAATCTAGTTTAAAATATTTAATGCTGCAACAATTTTTCTCCCTAGTATAGTACTACCCCTTCTGCTGAGATGGAGGCCATCCCAGCAAAAGAGTGAATCCCTTCCAGAGAAATCTTCCCAGTGATGAATACATTGTATCCCCTGCTTTAGACACCACAATCTTAACCAGTTGTTTGTTTAATTTTATTAGAGATGGTAAGTGTGGCCCTAGGTACTGGATGTATCTCCGAAAAGCACACTGTACAACCCTTCTCTACTAACAAGTTGTTTAATGCCACATAGCTTTCTTTTAATTTAGTGATATCAGCCTGAAAAATATAATTTATCCCTGCATTAATTATTACTAGCGGATTAGGTCCTGCTTGAGATAATATAGAATTTAACATGTCAGTAATATCCGCTACTTTAGCTCCTCTGTAACTTGCACAAGTTCTATTGAATTTATCTGGGTTACAGATTGTCCTGTCTATATGCTTAATTATTGAATCGCCCAGTACAAAAAATTGTCGTGGTGAATCTTTCATGGCCATCAATTGGTTAGTATCCATAGAGTTATTTATTCCTTGATGTATTGATTGAGGTAATGCTTTTTGTTTAGTTGTAGAAGTTAGAGGCGAAGGGCTATCAAGGTTTATTAAACGTTCCTGAATATGTAGGTCATTATTTACTCTCCAAGTCTCAGAATAAAGTACATCTGAAGCAGATGATGCTGGTAAAGTACTAGTATTTATATCAGCCTCATTGGAAAGTACCTGAAGGCGTTTTTTAGTAGAAATCTCAAACTGGTTTGCTTTACAACCTTTTTTAACTACTCTACCTGATGTTACTGTAGCCCAATCATGTTCTTCTATGTCATCCTCTCTAACCCTTTTTATGTTGACATCGTGATTACTATCTATGGTTGTGACAATTTCAGGTGCAATATGTTTATGTAACATGTTCATTTCTTGATTTACAATGTTTAATGTATTATTTGTTGGCAGTGCTTGTAAGATCTCATTTCTTTCAATATGACGTCTTAACATATCAGCCTGACTATTTTCTAATATAAATAGTCTTTGCCCAAACATACCTAATTCTTCTTCCATAGATTTATTTACTAAACACTTCTCACAGACAAAGCTATTGTTCTTGGTAGGTAGTGAATCAACCAGTTTGTACATATTACATACTTGGCATTTTAGGCCGATTTCCCCCTCTACTGTCATAATGGTAGTGATAGGACACACAGGATTCAGAGTTTCCATATTGGTAGATGGATTACCAAATTTGTATAATCTCAAAGTTTTAGCCTTCCTAAGGGTGATTACTCAAATGTCCCTAATGTAGCACAGGTTATGTTAATATTTAATTAATAAGAAAGTTACCGCTAAAAACGCTGAAACCGCTGAACATGCTAAACACAAGATAGATGCGCGTGTCTTCGCGCGCGCAAGTGCGCTCACCCTACTCCGCTCACCTGCTGATGAAGGAACTATTGTAAAGTTCTAAAGAGTTACAATTATTTGGAGCAACAGTGAAATGAATTGAGCACTCATTATGGAGCAACAGTGAAATTTACAGAATATGGAAATAAAACGACAGCACTAAATAGCGCTTTGAAATGCACTGCGTTTTTATTGGGTTGAGTGAGATTTCTCTGATGACTTGGACATTCATTCCGTTTTTTTTCTCACTCCGCTCATTTACAATTCCATTAAGCAACAAGAACTGTAATAAGGAACCTTGGGACACGTGTTGGATTTGTTTTCGTTTTTCTTTTCATCTCTGATAAAACCTTCCGCTGGTTTCCAGTTTCAAGAAACACCCAAACCAGGCTGGGTTTCAAGAGCAGACAAAGGAAAAGTGAGCACTCCAAAAAGCCAGACGCACACAGATAGCTATGCTATCAAAAATAACAGTTTACTGCAGTTAGATTTGTGGAATACAAACGGCTGGGCTCATGCATGTCAGCTGGCCTTTTGTACTGTTTTAATTTAACAGCAGTAAACGGTTTCTTCTGATAGCATGGCTATCTGTGTGCGGTATGGGTTTTTGGAGTGTTCACATTCTCTTCATCTCTACTTGTACTTTTGTGAGCTCTGGGCTGCTTATGTGTGCACTCTGCTTTTGGTTTCTGGACTGGGATTCAAGCCTGCTGCCCCAAAATAGGAAATGTGAGGAAGCATTTTTTTTCTTCACCTGGAGAGTGGCAGATCTGTGAAACGAGCTCCCAAAGGAAGTAGGGAAGTTGGGCATGTTGAATCTTAATACAGATCACCTCCCCATGGAGAATATTATTCCTGGCTATAGCATTGAGGATTTCCAATGTTTTATAAAATATTATAAAATGGAGAGGAGAAATCCTGAAAGCTGATTGGCTGAAACAGTCTTTGACCCGTGATGATATCTCAGCATATCACCATGGTCCATAACTGATTACCAAGATCATCCACTTCGTAAACCTTTAGGGCCATTTTATAATCATAGTAACACACTCCAGGGTGTGGTATATCATGGCATATTGTCATTTCTTGGGTGTTGGAAGGCACTCAGTGTTGCCTTGTGCCTTACAACACACCCAAGGTGACAATAGCTCACAATATACTGCACTCATGACCGGGAGATCTTGACGCTCTTGAGGACCGACCTTTCTTAAATCGGTTGCAGCAGTTTTTCTGTTTCTTAGCCTAATCTATCCTTTATAATTTGTAGTCCATGAGGTTGGCCACCTGTGGACCCTCCCCTTTCTTGACTATGCTATAGTGTCCTCTTTAATTTTCCATTTCCCTCTTAGGTCCTCGTACAGGGAGGTTATTGTGGTGACCTCCGAGCTAATGTAAAACAACAGGCTGTGTTCATCATTGTTGGATTTAGTATGCAATGGCATTATGTCATAAAATACCTTGATGTATATACCTAATGTGTATGAAACCTGTAAATGTTGAAAATACCATGGCACTAGGTGTTTTTGATAAAGGTAAAAAGTACTAGGTGACTGTATTATAGAAATCAAGTTGGTTGTGTTGTTAAATGCATATATATATTGGTATCATGCATTCCTGCCGTAAACTGAGCCAATCTGAAATATCATGGTGATTTTCATATATCCCATGATGCTCTGCATTATGGAAGTATGTGTGATGTTGTGTTTCTTTGAAACTTGGCTTATTGCTAATGCTCTTTGGAGTAACCATTGTTTCAGTGCTTCTGCACTGAGGTTCTCTGTAGTTTTTTATTTTTTTATTTTTTAGAGCCCCCCACCACCCAAGCAAACAAGGCAACCACAGGGATGAAGGGTTTTCACTGAAAATGTTAGATCAGTAGATATTGACAAGTGCAAAGGAAGGACATACATAGTCTGTTGCTGCAAACTGATGCATTGAAGAAGGAATATGCCATTGCTGAAGGTAATCCTCTGTATTTTGAATAAACATCACACAGAGATTGTGTGTTGAAACTGAAGTTTGGTGTCTGGTCCATCTGTTATCCCACAACCCCTCCACAGACTTGGTGTCAGCAGTGGGATAACTTGCTGGAAACATCTGGACTGGCCTAAGAGGGACGGTTTCTGGTGGATATCGCCCAGCTATCCCAGGTGGATGGATGCACCAGGAGTTGCCAGAGGAGAACCCAGAAAAGAAAGTCTGTAGAGTTCTGACCAGAACCATGGCTCACAGATGGTGAGAAGCTGCTGCCTGGACTGGACCTTGGAGCTCGAAGGAAGGCCAAGTCTGAAGATGACACCCAGTCGGTGGAAAACCTGATTAGGCTAATACAGCGGAGGTGGGTAATGGCTAAAGGCAGACAGACTACGCAGAGAGGCGGAACACTGGTGCCAGGTGCTCGATAGGTCCCTGCCAAAGAATTTGAATAAAGAATTGGAGGATGATTTTTTGAGGGCTCAGCTGGAGGAGGACGCCCCTTTACTGAGCAGGGTATTCCTTTGTTGCCTGTGTTCCCAGGACGTTACCTGCTGGAGGTTGGAGATGCAAGTATGGAACTTGAATGTGAGACCCCAGGTAAGACTGTGCCTAGTGATACTGTGCTGGGGTTGAAGACTTCAAGCAAGCAAGCAAGAAGGAGCCTATGAGGCTGAAGGGACCTTTTCTTGTATTGATACAGCTAAATCTATTAACAGTATTGATTGGGGTATATTGCAGCATAAAGATGCTAATGTTGCCAAACTGTTACAGTGTGTTAAGGTCAAGGAGGGTATGCAGATTAATGGTGGTGTGGGGGCAAAACAATGTTGGTTGGTACGAACTGAAGGAGGGTGTTCTGTACCACATGAGGCCCAACTCCCATACAAAAAGTGTGGATGCCCAGGTAGTGGTGCCTGAGGCCTACAGATAACAGGTGATGGAGGCTGCTCACTCCAGTCCCTGTGGGCATCTGAGACATAGTGGTGTATTGGCTCGGCCAACTCCGTCTTATTACTGGCCTGGTATATACAGACAGGTGGCGGCCTATATTAGGACCTGTCCAATGTGCAGTGTAGTGAAGGTTTCTGCTGGGAACAGAAAAGATTCATTCAGCAGAGGTACTGGTTCATAGGGAGTGGGAAGAGTGTCCCAAAGAGAAGGGGGTCATTATGGAAAATAAATATCGCCCTTGGAATAGGGGAAACCTCCCACCCAGGACACAATGTACCAGATGGTAACAGACAGATGAAATAAGCACAGATATTTAAAAAGGATTCGAACCTGTGTTGGGATAATTGCTAGAGTGTCTACCCTCAGGTGTCTGAATCAGTAGCAAGTAAAATAAATGAATCAAGAGACACAGCGGGTTTATGTTTTTATTTATTGTACAATCAGAATTACAACCGTTGAGCTGAAAGCTCATTTACAACGGATCCTCATCGAACAGAGGCTGGGGGATCATCAAATACATAGACAGCGGAGAAAAACAGAAGCAGCTAGTAGGCATTGTCAGTTACACATCATTAAAAAGGTTAAACAGCATTACAAGTAGAAGGGTGGGGAGAGACAGACTACATTGCAAAAGCCATCACTTAATTACATAATACAGAGGAAAATAGTCCCATAACAGATTAGGTGAATAAACTGCAGATTCCAACTACGCACAAAGTATGAGAATTCCCAGAATGCAGCTACAGAGCTAATTAATGTGACCACCAACAAGTACAGTCATTGGGGAGAGTAGGCTACAGGCTAGACGGGTGAGGGGGAGAGCACAATGGTGGGTGATAGCTTAAGGATGAGGGGGCTAAGCGGGTGTGGAGGTGGGGGGTATGGAGGGTCAGGAGGGCTAAGTGGGTGAGGGGAATGGGGGACCAATGGGTGGGTAGCTGGGATTAGCAGGAGATTCTTAGGAGCCACAGGTCGCCACAGCCAAACCATATTGTGTCAGGGGCACCGGGAGTACTAGAAATGGCTGGGGTGTTCTTTACAGCAACATTGTACTGGAGGGGAGATGGACTTTCAAATTTCAGATTTGAACTGGCCAAGGCAAGTAAGGCTAGTAGTGGCCTGGGGGAGTTCATTTAGCCAGGTGGGGACCCTTACTGCAAAGGCTCGCCTCCCCAAGGCAATTCTTCTGAAAGGTACTGCTAGAGCGTGTCTTGTAACACTTCTCGTGGAGTGCTCAACCGGGACTAGACAGAATAAGGCTTGTAGGGAGTGGGGGTGCAAGACCTAGAAGGGCCTTCTTCCCTAGAAGGTAGGAGTGGAGCTTGACTCAGTCCATGAGAGGAAGCCATCATGTCTCAATATAAAGGCTACATGTGTGTGTAAGATGATCTGCACCCAAAAAAAGGCAGCACCCTTTGCTGAGGGTAGTATGGACCCTGTGCAGGCTGGTTTCAGAGGCTGCACCATATACCACATTACCATAGTCCAAGGTGGGTAGAACTGTCCCTCTTACTGCCTGGACCCTCAGGTGTGAGGCAGAACCGAAGCCTATATAGGGCCCCTAACTTCCTACTAGCAGCAGTGGTAATATTTCGTATATGTTCATTGACGGACAGGGACTCGTCGATTGTAATCCCTAGGTACCGGAACGAGCACACCTGCTCAAGAGTGGAGTGGGAGTTGCACAAGATTGAGAAGGGAGTGGTATATCTCCTCTTTTGGCATCTGGCAAAGAGCATTAACTTCTTTTTTTTTTTTTTGTGTTGAGCACTAGCAGGCTATCTTTGAGCTAATCCTGTAGGACGTCAAAGTTGTACTGCATGTTCTTAGTGAGTGCACCTTGGCAAGAGCCTCGAGAGAACACCACCGTGTCATCTGCATAAAGTAGTACCCTGGAGGAGGGGCACGCTTCTGGAAGGTTGTTCACAAAGAGGCTGAACATGAGTGGGCCCAGGAAGGACCCCTGCGGACCACCACTGTGACTTCACTGGTCTCGGAGATGGCTCCGTTGATTTTCACCTGCTGAGAGCGCCCAGACAGGTAGCTGGAGAACCAACTGACCGTGTTGGGGGATAGTCCAAGGCAGCTTAGTCTGTGCAGCAGCAGCAGCAGCAGCTGATGATTCACAAGGTCAAAAGCCTTGGTTAGGTATATGAAGACTGCTCCGACCAGTTGTCCCTGGACAAGTGTCTCGTGCACATAGTCTATGAAGGCAATTAGGGCAGTATTAGTGCTATGCATCTTGCGGAAGCCATGCTGCTGGGGGCAGAGGAGTTTATATTTATGCAGGTGGTCAGTAATTTGGTCGGCTATGATTCTCTCCAGTGCTTTGGAGAGTGGAGACAGAATTGAGATAGGTCAGTAGTTGGATACTAGTGCCCGGTCACCTTCATTGCGCACAGGAGTGACCAGAGCAGATTTCCAGGTAGAGGAGAAAGCGGACAGGCGGAGAGATAAGTTAAACAGCTTGGGAATGGGAAAGACAACCTCTTGTAAGGCAATGGAAATCAATTTCATATCGATTCATTCACCCCCCATCCTTGTTTTCCTCAGGACACTTGCAAGGTATTTTCTTGTTTCCTTTATGGTCACCCGTCTGAAATAAAAACTTGGGAGCTTGGCAGTGGTAGAGGAGGGCAACTGGTTGGAGGCTGGCATTCCATCAGGGTGTGTGGCAGGCCTGGGAGGCAGGACTGCACTGTAGTCAGAGAAAGCCATATTAAAGATATTGGCCATGCCATCATCAAGTATGATTTCGTCATTGTGGTGGAGCATGGTGGTGAGGGTCCTGTTATCAGACCCAAAGAGGTTTTTAATTGAGTCCCAGAACTTCTTCCCATTACTCCAGCAGTGAGATTGCTGGTTCTTGTGGAATGATGCCTTGGCCTGTCATATTGCCCAGGTGCACCTGTTTCTGTCCGCTTTGTAGTTTTGGATATCCGTAGTTATCCCTGTTGCCCTAGGAGATCCCATTGCTGCATCATACCAAGAAGCTCAGGGGTGACCCAGTCCATACTACGACCTTTTATCATCTTCTTATGGTACGGAGTGAACTTGTCCGCAGCTGCGTTGAAATGAGTGAGGAAGAGTTTGAGGGCAGTGTCAACAGAATGGCATAAGTCAAGGAAGCTCCAGTCAATGCCTGAAAGGTGATTCCTGAAGTTGGTCATAGCAGTATTTTTTATAACTCTGTTCCTCACCAGTTTGGGTGGGGGGTTGGCACATTTTGTTGACCACTCACACTGGATAGGTGAGTGGTCACTCAAGAGTATCCGGGAGTACCCTAGCATCAGTTAGCCTTTGTGGGTGAGTTATTAGTACCCAGTTGATCAGAGGGCTTGTACTGGTGCGGTAGTTTTTTCTGGTGCAGCTCTTGACAGCCTGCGCTGGGTAGAGTCCAGATATAAGATCTCTGTGTGTGGCACTGGGGCTGGCAAGCCAGTTGGAGTTAAAATCCCTTAGTACAATAGTCTCCTTGTGTTGGCTAGCCTGGGTGTAAAGATTAGCAAAGGCTTCTAGCCCAGCTTGCTGCTGCCCTGGTGGGATGTAGACTGCCATAACAATCAGGCCTTTCTGCCCTTTGCCTAGTAGGTTTTTTTATTGCTAGACATGCACAGTCATTGTTGACAGTAGCCAGTTGAATTCTGTGGCACTGCAGGTGGTTCCATGTGTATATTATGCAGCCGCCACTTTTTTTTTCCCAGAGTGGTCCTGTCTATGAAGGTTGTATCTGGCGATGGAGACTACCAAGTCGTTTTTTCGCGGGCAGAGCCAGGTCTCTGTCAGAGCAATGACATCTGGCAGAGTATGTGCCACCAAGCCTCAAACTGTGTTAGCTTGGCTAGGAGGTTGCCAATGTTCAAGGCCACAATCCTTAACTGCCCAGTAGGAACCAGGGTCCGAGTGTGGATTGTAATGGGGCCAGGGTTAGGGTGAATGCTTCCAGAGATCAGCAGCAGGATTAGGATGAGCTTCCTACATATTTTTGGGAAGAAAGTCTTTATATTCGACCTCCAGGAATCCTGGTAGTCATATTTAGTGTGTGGTGAGTCAAGCGCAATGTTAAGTCCAGGAAAAAGACATGGCTGGGGGCAAATATCTGGATGACAGAAGTGGTCCAAGAGGGATGTTACGTGGAATTGGCAAATAGGGGCGCTTTAGAGGTGGTCTCCCACTGAGTAGGTTTTCCGCATTGTATGACAGGTAAGTCCTGGTGATAGGTGGATGTGGCTATGGTCATCTGTCTTAGTTTCAGGGTAAGCAGCAAGAGTAAGAGTATCTGAGTAGGTACACCTCCTGGTGTAAAGAGCTGACTCACTTTGGAGTTCATTTTCGGGGAGACTACTAACTTTATGGTGAGCTAGGGATTGGGACTGATCTTTTAAGTTTACGTCAGCCAGTGAGAGTTATGTGCCGATTGTGTAGTACAGTGGGGAACAAAGGAGTTGATGTAGGGTGTTCCAGTGAGGGACTCGCACCTGTGAATTAATTTGCCTTAGAGAGAGGCTTATAGGTTTGGACTGCTAGGAATTTAGGGTTGCCAACATTAAATGGTACTTGCTTCTTTAAGTGATACCATGTGCCTGGCTGGGGGTAGGGCGGGTCACTTCCTGCAGCAGGAGTATTTAATACTGGAAGTGGGGGGCACAAATTCAAGTGAAGTGAACAGAGTCTGGGGTTGAACCTAGGACTGGGCCCTTGCTTAAAACCGACATGTCTGGTGGGGTTGGAGCAGGTAATTACTCACATCAGAGAAAGTCTTTCTATGATACTGGACTTTACAGCCATCCAGATTTTTGGTCAGTAAAATATGACAGACTCTCCCTAACATGAGACAGTACAGAGACTGGTACTGTTTATTTCTGTTGAAAAATGTGTTAACGCCTCAGGGTAAAGAGCAATGATATTCACTATGTTTATGACGGAATATTTATCGTTACGAGGGGCCCTGAGATGGAGCTTCTGAAGATGGATGGGTGGAAGCTCCATCCCTTCCTGGGACAGGAAGGTGGTAAGCAGTCTGAGATGACTGCTTCCCTCTTAAGGTGGGGAATATGTGATAGGGAGCTCCTGCCACTCGATGACTGACCTTTCTTAAATCTGTTGCAACAGTTCTTCTGTTTCTTAGCCTAATCTATCCTTTACAATTTCTAGTCCATAAGGTTGGCCACCTATGGAACCCCCTCCCCTTTCTTTGCTATAGTGTCTTTTTTTTTTTTTTTGATGTTTTAACTTTCTGTTTATTGTTTTGAAAAAAACAATACATCAAGTGTTTTAACTCCCCTCCTCCTCGCGACCCCCTTCTCTTCGGGAGACACTCTACGGCCTTTTCAGCCCTCGCTCATCTACCTGGTGACCAGTGCAGTCCATCCCCCATGGAGCCGTGGTTATCCCCCCAGGCGTGGTATGGGGTTGGGGCCCATGCACCCTGAGACGTCTGTCTTTCGTCGGATGCTGTCTCTGGGCAGGTGGGGCATTGAGGTCGGGGCCTGGTGCTCCATCTACCAGGAGAGCATAGAAGTGTTTTCCTGTGTTCTCATGATGTGCGTGTCCCCTGGCGTCAGCGCTAAGCGCGACGTCTGGCACCTCGCCCTTGTTAGCCATCGGTCTTGTTATACCTCGGATCTCCACCGAGGTCAGACAAAACCGAGTTCTAGTTCCCCCTCCCCGGAGAGGACGAGCAGTCCCTGGGACGCTCAAGCCCTCTCCCCAGCCCGAGCCCTCCAGCTTCCCGGGCTCGTTCCTGAACCGGGTCGCTGGCGTCGTATGAAATCCAGCCACTGCTCCGTGAGCCAGCCACATCAACTGTTCTCATGCAAGAGACGTCAATATACCACATAATTGGATTATCACATACTTTTTCTTACATTCTTGTAATTAAGGAGTGGGGGAAAATCGTTAAGTAAGTAGCCAAAGACCACTAGTCCCAAGAGTCCAGTAATTGCCAGCCCCTCCAGTGGCTAAAGGTAAAGTCCATACGATCTAAGGAAGAACAAAACACACTAACCAGTAGCGCTATTAACCTTGCAAAGTAGTAATATTACGAGGGAGATGGTATCCCCACTGCTTCACACCCCCCCCCGCACACTTAGCCAGTAACAAATAGAACAACCAGCGTATCAACATGTATAACAACCAGTGTATCAACATGTATAACAACCAGTGTATCAACATGTATAACAACCAGTATAACAACCAGTGTATCAACATGTATAACAACCTAGCACCTTAACAACTACTGGTACTATGAAATAATGCTGTTCATTGTACAGATATACTAAATTGAAATAGCTAACTGAAATGTCCCAACATTATCCTTACTTTAGAGCAACATTCGCAATTTGAAAAACTAATATGAGCTAGATCCAATTACTCAGCCTTCCTCTGAGTTAGAGCTTTCAGCGTTGGTTCCTGCCGGCAACTGCGATCAAAATTCCACAGCTGTTTTTTTGAGCCAACGACCTGCTTCTTTTGGGTCTGCGAACTGCCAACTCTTACCCCCGTATGTTATCCGCAGATGAGCGGGGAGTAAAAAGGAGTGCACAATTCCCAATGTCCGAAGCTTCTGCCATATGACATCAAATTGTTTATGGCGAGTTCGAGTTTGAAAAGAAAGATCAGGATACAGCTTGATGTCATGCCCTTGAATCTCTAGAGGGTATGACGCCCTCGCAGCAGTTATAACATGTCACGCACCTCTGGGTCGATAGTTTTGAGGAGCACAGTGCGTGCTTGATCAATACTTGTGGGCCGCGCCCTAGAATTCACTCTATAGGCCTGTCTCAGTTCAGACCAGTCAAACCCTTCAGGTAGGAGAAGTTGCTCCACTAGCCATGTCTTCAAAAAATGAAGGAGATGGACCCCCTCAGCTCCCTCCAGCACTCCTACTAAATGGATGTTCCCCGCCCGCATGGTGTGCGCCGCTGCTTCCAGTCTGTTCCAGATCTGTTGATTTTCTTCTGTCAGGAGTGCTACTGTAGCTTGCGTGGTTAGCGATCATTTCTCAGCTTCAGCTACTGACGAGGTGAGTGTTGCAAGGGCCACCTCATGTGTTTCAAGTTTAGTGAGGATCTTTTCAATTTCGCGCCCATTGCCCTCACTGAATCCAAGACTGCTTGCCAGGGAGGTTCCTTAGATGTCGATGCTGTGACAGGCCCAGTCAGATCTACTCCCCCGCCTGATGAAAGCTGTGGCGTGGCAGGCCGCTGCAACCCCGATGCATGTTGCTGTGTATTTCTGATGTGCCCCATGGTGATTTTGGTATCGTTAGATTGCCCAAAGGCTGAGGAAACCACTGGTTCTATTTATTTAGCCGAGTAGAGCTGAAATTATATCTTTTAAGGGCTGAATATGAGCCAGACATGCAGAGCTGCAAAGAAAGCATCCTGCCTCGGAGCTGGCTCTCTAGTGTCCCTCTAACGTGTCCTCTTTTTTCCTTTTCCCTCTCAGATCCTTGTACAGGGGGGTTACTGTGGTGACCTCCGAGCTGATGTAAAACAGGCTGCGTTCCTCGTTGTTGGATTTAGTATGCAATGGCACTATGTCATAAAATACCTTGATGTATTTACCTTATGTGTATGAAACCTGTAAATGTTGAAAATACCATGGCACTAGGTGTTTTTGATAAAGGCAAAAAGTACTAGGTGACTGTATTATAGAAATTAAGTTGGCTGTGTTGCTAAATGCATGTAAATTGGTACCATGCATTTCTGCTGTAAACTGAGCCAATCTGAAATTGCATGATTTAAATATATACCATGATGCTTTGCATTATGGAAGTATGTGTGATGTTGCGTTTCTTTGAAACCTGGCTTATTGCCAATGCCCTTTGGGGTAACCCTTGTTTCAGTGCTTCTGCACTGAGGTTCTTTGTCTGTAGCTTGTTTTGGTTTTTTTCTTTTACAGACCCCACCACCCAAGCAAACAAGGCAACCATAGGGATGATGGGTTTTCACTGAAAAGGTTAAATCAGTAGATCAGCGAGTCAGTAGGTACTGAGAAGTGCAGAGGAAGGACATACATAGTCTGTTGCTGCAAACTGATGTACTGACGAAGAAATATGCTGTTGCTGAAAGTTATTTCCTATATTCTGAGTAAATATCACACAGAAATTGTGTGTTGAAACTGAAGTTCAGTGTCTAGTCCATCTAAACTCTGCAACTCTCTAAAATGATAAACATGATGGCTGCTTGGTCTTCTTTACTCCAGCATTTCCAATGGTCACCCCCCCCCCAAACAACCCCAGCCTTTGAAGCTGTTTGAGGATCTCCAACAATCCATTTTCAGATAAAACACCCCTCTACTATTACCACACACCATTCCATCAATGGCCCACAAGATAGGGTGCTCTCCACATCCCAAAGAGGGAGTACAATGTTTCAGCTATCCCACCTTAGACAGAGGACAGCCTTCCCATCAATCACAACTCCCTCAGTTCCACATAGAAATGTTACTGCTATCCAGCACTGGGACTCTCAATTCCACCTCCAATCTTAATGGACATGATCATCGGTTCATTTGCTGAATGTTTTGGTGAGACAGCCTTCTACAGCTTGCATGCAAACATGCCAGTTTTATCAGAGCACAAATTTCAAAGTTGGTCCACCATTTCTGGCCAAGCAGGAAAGATGGGCCCCCCTCAACAGTATTCCATCCCTTCATGGTAAAATGCTTACCCCTTAACAAAGCTGTCCGATATCCCTCCTGATTTGGCAGCCATCAGATTCCTGGCCTCTTTAATCCAAACTTGAAGCTCCCCTCCTTCATCCTTTTTGCCTAAAAAAAAAAAAAAAAAATAAGTAAAACAGTCATAAGTATTGACAAGTCTAGAAATTTGTACTGCTCCCCCAAAGGATGGTATGGCCAGTTACACATCACAACAGCAATTATAGGCCCTTGTAGAGTTATTGTATGGATCTGGTTAAACTAGAAACCTAGAAAAAGTTTGTTCCCAACTGGCAAGGATTTCTGCTTTCCCCTATGTTGCATCGAGAGGCTGCATCTTTCTTGCAAAGAGTTAACTGGTTTACAAGTTACTGAGAACAGTGAAGGCTTACAGCAGCTGTCCCAATGGACCAAGGAAAGAATCTGCCTGCGCTGTACAATTTACCCACCACCTGCATGTCTTTTAAAGTTGGCTTGCTCCTGGCCCAGTGGTGCTGAGGGCTGAGATGTTGGATGCCTTACCTATGCCGGGGTTCTGGAACGACCTCGGGTTGCTGGGGTGCCGGCATGGGGGTCGGAGTGGGATTGAGCTGTGGTAGGCAGCTCTTCCCTCCTGGAGGTGGTTATCCACTCCCACTGGGTGGAGGTCCAGTGGGAAGCGTGGGTGGGGGGGGCGAATGCCAGGGTGAGGTTGAAGGGCCGAGCTCGTAGCCAGCGTGTGCATGCACCTCCATGTACATGTATGTCTGCAGCTCCCAGGTCTGGGGCACAAAAACAGGGGGGTGGCTTGCTAACTTGTAAGGCCCAACATGGGTTGGGCCCAGGCTATCTCACTGATCTTCCGCACTCAAACAAACAGAAGAGGGAGAGAGAGAGAAAGAAAGAACTAGTTTATCTGGGATTTGAACCAAGGCCTCCCAGAATACTGTTCTGGTTGTGCTACCAGCTGCGTCACCAAGGCAACCAGAAACATGGGACTCCCAGAAGCACCTTACTCTTTCTCTAATGCACAACCTGGTGCAGCACAGATAATTGCTTTTTCATTCGCAAGGGTATTTCGGGCATCCTGGGTTCAAATCCCAGTTAAGGCACTTATTTCTTTCCCTCCTCTGTTTGTTTGGGTTCCATATGTGTGACATCGCACCCTTGTGTATGAACTTGATCTTCTGCACTCATACGTGTCCTCTCCACTCCATGGAGGAGGGCCTCCTTGTGGTAACCCAGGGCTAAACTGAAAGCCTTGGGAGACCGGACCTTTGAGGTCACTGGCTCTGTCTTTCGGAACTTTCTCCCAAGGGCCACGAAGGAGGTCCCCTCAATGGAGGCATTTAAGAGGGGCCTTAAGATTTTCCTATTCCTGCAAGCATTTGGGGACTAATCCCCAGTTTTCCTTCTAGCTGACAACCCAGTTATTTATTTATTCATCTAGTTTTAATGCTGCTGAAGGTGAGATATTTATCTAGCGATGTATTTATGTCACTGTTGTACTAATTCTTGTTTTGTATTTATTCTACTTATGTACCTTACTGTAATGGAGCCCTAAGCCTCCAGGGAAGGGCGCAAAATATAAATAAAAGCTACTACTACTTCTACCTTTCATAGGTTGGAAAACAAGTCTATAGCTTTCGCCAAGAGGACTTGCCATTTTTCAGTGGACTATCAATTTACATAAATATTTGTCTAATTTGTTTTTGAAAGTTGTCATTGTGTCACTGTCCACAATATCCTTTGGTAGATCGTTCCATGGTTTAACAACTCTCTGGCTGAACCATGACCCTCTCCTGTTTGTTTTGTATATTTCTCCTCTTAACTGAAAACTATGGGTTCTTGTATTTGTACTTGGTACCTTATGTTCAAGTCCTATACATTCCCATAAGTCCTTATTTCTGTATGCTTCACAGACAAGACAGAGATCACCCCTTTGTCTTTGGAGACAGTGAACTGCTCAAGAGGCAACTTTATGGCCAGTCCGTCATCATCGTGTAGCGCCACTGCTCTGGACGCTGGCGACCATGGTTCAGGAACAAACCCAGGTAGCTGTGGGTTGGTGGGAGGGATCAAGTATCTCTGCAGATACTTTCCACCTCTGGTGAGAGAGGGCAGTGTTCTCCTCAAATGCTGCCACCATCTGAGTGACCTTGGGTAGTGGTGCTACAGGCAGGAGATGCTCAGAAAAGGAAGGGGGAAATGACACCTGCCATCGGCAAGCAAACACAAACTGTCTTAGTGGCTTGCCAGTGACATCCCAGGGGATCAGGGAGAAAAGTGAAGGAAAAAACTCCAACTGCCACAGGATGACAATGCCCCACCAACCATTCACCCTCTTCCACTAGATCTGGATGTCCAGAGGGGTGTGGCCAACTGCAAAGGCGGCCACCATGATGGAAAATCAATCAGAGAAAAAGGATAGGGTAAGTACCTGGGATAGTTGGAAGACAGGGCTAGTGGGAATGACTCAAAGGAGGCAGATCAGTGTGAGGAGTACAAACACCTCCATGGGTAAAAATAAGTGGGCAACCTTTCAAACTATATATAAAGTTATGCAACATGGCGAGATATTCTATACAGGCTTATACATGGATATCAATAAACCATCTTTGCTGTCCCAAAGGTGCATGGGCAGAAAACCGAATGGCTGCAGCTGACCTAGATTTAGGCCATGACTTTGGGACCTCCATTTTAAGTCACAGTAGAGTTAGGGGGGTTGACAATGGAGCGTTGACCCCAGAAGTGAGGAGGAAGTATCCACATACTGCGACAGTGTCCTACTGCTGTCCAATCACAGAGAGGCCTATATGTCCGCATGACGGCAGGTGGTGTTATTCATCTTCAGACAGAAAAGAAGGTACAATACATCCGGGGGAAGGGTGTATAACTGTTTAGTGGCATGGTCCCCAGCAAACATGAATAGAACTACATAGATACTCAGACAATGACAGCGAAAAAAGGCCCGTCAGCCCATCCAGTTTGCCCACCCCACCTAACTGCTCTGCACTGGTTCTAGTGGCCCTCTCTCTGCTTTGTTTCTGCCCCCACCCCTTTTCTAACTAACCCCATATGCTGTCCCACCCATGCTTGAAGCTGTTCACTGATTTGGCCTGTACCATTTCCTCCAGCATCTTCTCCCTTTTGTCCACCACTCTTTGTGTGAAAAAGTGCTTACAGGTGCTCCTTTTGACAACCCCGCCCCAACCCAGTATTTTAAATGAGTTCCTTCTCATCCCTGTATTTAAACTCAAGGAGAAAAGCTCATTGGCATCCACCCTATTTATCCCATGCAGTTACTCGTCAATCACTCAGCCTCTTTCCCTCCTTTTCTCAAGGGTATACATACAATGGTGTAGGCAGCCACACTCACTGTACACCAAAACTTCCAGACAGTTCCCAAGTACAAATCCGAGGAGGTGCACTGAATCGGTCATTCACTTTTCAAGTTGTTTTACTGAACTGAAAGAAAAGTAGTGACATATTGTGCAAACCAAAATGCAGCAATTGAGTTCAAGTGCACAAAGGCAGTCTAAGAATGAAGCAACACAGCACTTTGCCTTGCAATAAAGGCTTCATCAGGAAGTTTAATTTCAGTACCTGCCCCAAACCATATGCATTTTCCTAGCTATGTTTATTCTAACCCAGAGTATCTGATATAGCGTAAGTCACTGCCTAGTGCCACAGTATCTGTTTAAACCTCCATCATTTAGGACATAGATAAGGGTACAGCATGTTTAGACATTAGATGAAACACCTAGCAATAATCAGAATGTTACAGTATTACATCCATACACAACACACATCCACACAACTGGGGAGTGTCTGTACAGTACTGAATGTCCAGTCTACACTTCTGTGTACAAGCTCAAGTCCTGCAGCATGTCCTCGTATGTCTGGCCTCCTAATCCACAGACCATCTTGGTTGCAATCTCCCCTCAGTTGTGGACAGCGACCAGTACCATGAGCAGCATTCCAGATCTGGTTGCACCAGTGACCTGTAAAATGGGATGATCAACTCCTGACTTCTACTGCTTATCCCCTTCCTATGCAATCCCGCATCCTATGTGCCTGGGAAAGGTAAGGTAAGGTAAAATGTATGTAAGCGCTTTTGAGATCATCAAGGCGCTTTACAATAAAATACAGTATAAACAAAATAATATAAATTCAAATCATACAGAAAAAGCTTGATAAAACAAATAAGTCTTAAAATCAGATTTAAAGCTTGTGACGGTCGGGCATTCTCTTAACCGACGAGGTAGAGATTTCCACAGGGTGGGTGCCCTGGGAATCTCTAGCAATCCCTGTTCGGCAGATTGGAGTGAGCATCGGGGGCAGTAGGGAGTAAGGAGCTCTTGAAGGTATCGGGGTCCCTGCTCATGTAGGGCTTTACAGGTCGGCAAGCTGACCTTAAAGGTGATCCGCCACTGTGCCGGCAGCAAGTGCAGTTCGCGCAGCACAGGCATAATATGACTGGTCCTAGATGTACCAGTCAAAAGCCTGGCCACTGCATTCTGCACCAGCTGCAAGTGGCAGATATCAACCCCAGAAAGCCCTAGGTAGAGAGCATTGCAGTACTCAAGGCAGGTGGTTACGAAGGCGTGGACCAATGCAGGATGGTCAGCCGAAGGAACCATGCATTTCACCTGGGCGATATTCCTTAGATAGTAAAAGGAAGATTTAATGACAGTGGAGACCTGAGATTTCAAAGTCAAACCGCTATCGAAAATAACACCCTGGTTACGCGACCGGTCTGAGATCATGAGCTGGACACCACCGAGCCATAAACCCGAAGGAAGCCCAGTCCCAAGACTCGCCTCCGGATGACCCGGGTCGATAACCAACACCTCAGTCTTGTCTTGATTTAACCTCAGCCAGCTAGTGCTCATCCAATCTTTGATCTCGGTTAGACAGTTGTTAGGCACAGAGACCGCATCATCCTGTCCGGGCATAAAGGACATATACACTTGGGTATCATTTGCATGACAGTGAAAACCCAACCTGTACTTCCCAATGATATCTCCCAATGGCAGCATGTACACTGAAGACAGCATGGGTGCCAATATGGAGCCCTGCAGCACACCACAGGATGGGGGAGGACATCAGAGGAATAAATTCCAGTGACCACCCTCTGTGACCTGTCCATGAGGAAAGATCGAAACCAGCTCAAAACTGTGGCAGATAATCCACAGAAATGCCGCAGGTGCTCCAAAAGTAAACCATGGTCTACAGTGTCAAATGTCGCTGAGAGATCAAGAAGGACTAAGATAGTACGAGCCTTTCAATCTCTCGCTATTAGGAGATCATTTAACACCCGAACAAGGGCAGTCTCAGTGCTATTTCTTTTCCTAAACCCAGACTGGAGAGCATCCAAGACATTGTGGGTTGTAAGATGGTCATCCAGCTGCAAGGCAACCACCTTCTCAATAACCTTACCCACAAAGGGTAGATTAGAGACAGGTCTGTAGTTTGCTAGACAGTCTGGATCCAACAAAGGTTTTTTAAGGAGTGGTCAAATGACCGCCTCCTTGTAGGGATCAGGAAAAAAACCCTTTTCCAAGGAACACCAGACAATTTCAGCAAGGATCGGGCAGATAAAGTACAGTTACGTAAGAACTAACCGTAACAGTAGATCATTGAGAACAGCTCCTGCAGCAGTTTACACCATTAGGACTGAAGCCGGCAGGCGCCAGGACCCCACGGAAAAATTCTAGCTGGAAGTATCCAGCGGGGGACCGCCCCCAATGTCGGCCCCTCCCCAACGTCAGGCATCACATAAAAGGGGGAGGTCCCCCAGCATCCCCAGTTCTCCCGACGGAGACTCCTGGCACAAAGGTGACATCTGAAGGGGAGACCGAGGATCCGCTTCCAAAGGAAGGTTTGTAATAGGTGTCAAAAGACGCAGTAACCTAGGAACTAGATCAGAGGACTCAACCTCCAGAGGGGAAGGTGGGAGGGAAACTACCTGCTGCAAGAGCTGTTCTCGAAGATCTACTGTTACGGTAAGTTCTTACGTAACTGTACTATCTTACTTCGAGAAACAGCTCTTGCAGCAGGTTACACCATTGGGACCGAGTCCCAAGCAGTAAGGGAACAAATTATTATCGGGAGGAGGATAGGAGAGGAGAGATGTTTCAGACTTCAGGACAAAAGTTTCTGAAGGACCGCCAAGCCGAAACCAGCTCTGTGTCTAGAGGCAATATCCAAACTGTAGTGCCTGATAAAGGTGTGTACAGTGCTCCAGGTTGCTGCTGCACAGATGGCTGAAGTGGAGACATTTTTGAGCGCAGCAAAGGAGGTAGCCACCCTCCTCATAGAATGACCTTTTACCGGTCCTGGTAAAATCTTGTTGCGCTTCTGGTAACAGAACATAGTGCACTTTACTAGCCATTGAGACACTGACTGTTTGAAAACAGGAGCACTAGGCATTCTTTGTGCGTAAGAAACAAAGAGCTGGTCCGACTTACGATGTGCCTTGGTTCTGGTCAGGTAATATCTGAAACACCTATGCACATACAGAGTGTGCAACAGGGCCTCCCCCGTTACAGTGATTTGGATAGTACACCGGCAAGTCTATATCCTGGTTGAGAGTGACAGCTGAGACCACCTTGGGAAGGAACTTAGGATTCATTCTTAAGGACACCCTGTCCTTGTGAAAAACCAAATAAGGATTCTTGCACATAAGTGCATGAAGCTCAGAAATTCTTCTGGCAGAAGTAGTGGCAACTAAAAGAAGCGTCTTCCAAGCGAGGAGACGCAGCTCGCAATCCATGGCTGGTTCAAAAGGTGGCAGCGTAAGCTACTCTAGAACGAAAGGGAGATCCCAAGGTGGAACCGCGTCTTTGATGGGAGGTCTCAAGTGCAGGATGCCACGTAAAAAGGCGCGAGAAGCCTCTAGCTGAGCTAGAGACCAGTGAACTACTGGAGAATGGTACGCCGAAATGGCGCATAGGTGCACCTTAATGGAGGAGTAGGCAAGACCTGCCTCGTAGAGGAATAGGAGGTAGTCCAAAACAGACCTCTCAGAACAATCCAATGGTGTCAATCCACAAGCTTGAGCCCAAATACAGAATCTGCACCACTTCATGACGTAAGTGGCATGGGTGGAGGGTTTTCTGGCTGCTGCCAAAACGCGTCCGCAACTTCCTGAGACACCCCATGTCTCAGGACTGCTATGTACTTAGGAGCCTGGCATGCAGATTCAGAGACCGAAGATCCGAATGGACCAAGGAGCCTGCCTCCTGGGACAGAAGATGAGAGCTGAATGGCAGAGGCACCGTAGGTTCCTGGGCCAGCTGATGTAAGAGAGGGAACCAAATTTGCCTGGGCCAATAGGGCACTACTAGAATAAGGCACGCCCGCTCTTGTCGGAGCTTCAACAGAACCCACTGGATCAAAGGGAAGGGCGGGAAAGCATAGAGGAACCTGCCCGTCCAAGAGAGGGACAACGCGTCTCGCCAGAAAACACCAGGCCCTGGATCTAGCGAGCAAAAATTGGGCAGTTTTGAGTTGGATGGGGATGCAAAGAGGTCTAATTCTGGTGTCCCCCATCTGTGGAAGAGGTCCTCTGCGACTTCCTGAAGCAGTTCCCATTCGTGGACTCTGGCCTGTGATTGGCTTAGACTGTTCGCAATAGCGTTGTCCACTCCAGGAACATGTACTGCAATGATATCTGCGCAGTGTTGCAGTACCCACTTCAAAACCCTTTCAGCCTCCCTGCAAAGGGGGTAGGAATGGGTGCCTCCTTGTTTGTTGAGATAGTACATCACCACGGTATTGTCTGTTTGTACCAGAAGAGTACCCAGTGGAATCTCTATCTGGAATGCCTGCAGGGCGTAAAGGATGGCTCTCATCTCTAGAATATTTATGTGAAGCTGGGACTCCAGAGATGACCAGGAGCCTTGAGTCCTGACCCCATTGAGGTGAACTCCCCATCCGGACCCCGAGGCGTCCATGGAGAGAGTCGCTGAAGGAGACTGCGCAATGAAGGGGACTCCCATCGAGAGGTGGTCTGGGACAAGCCACCATTTCCAGTCTCGGGTGACGGCGTTCGTGATCCGGACTGGATCTTGCTTCTGGTCCCATTGTGCCCTCAACATCCATTGGGTGACCTGCAGATGGAGTCGAGCTAGGGGAACTGTTGCAATGGCAGCTGCCATGTGTCCGAGCAGGCAGAGGATGGACCGGGAAGGTACCATCTTCTTTTCCTTTATGTCCCCTATGAGGGATTTGATGCATTCCGCCCTGTCCAGAGGAAGGAATGCTCTTCCCTGAGTGGTGTCCAGAACTGCTCCTATGAACTGCAAGTTCTGAGACAGGACAAGGTGCGACTTCTCCTAGTTGATGGTGATGCCCAGCGATAGGAAGAGAGAACAGGTATCTTGTATCACGGACATCAGGGGCTCCCGTGAGGGTGCCATGAGGAGCCAGTCATCTAGATAAGGAAACACATAGTGGCCTAGTTTCCTGAGAGCTGTTGCCACGACTGCAATACACTTCAAGAATACTCGAGGTGCTGAAGACAGCCCGAAAGGGAGTGCTCGGAACTGGTAGTGGTGTCCCAGAAACTCGAAGCGCAGAAATTTCCGATGCGCTTGAGTGATCGTGAGATGTAGGTAAGCGTCCTGCATGTTCAGTGACACTAGCCAAGCGCCCTCTTTGAGCATGGGAATAAGACCCGGTAGGGTCACCATGCGGAAACGCTTGTACGACTCAAATGTGTTGAGGTCGCTCAGATCCAAGATCAGGCACAGGTCCCGTTTTCTTTGGAACTAGGAAGAAGTGAGAATAGTAATCTTTTCCTCTCTGGTTCAATGGAATGTACTCTATGGCCTCCTTGTCGAGGAGGGACAAGATCTCCTGCTGAATAAGCAGGGCATGCTGACCCAGGTAGCGGGAGAGCAGGGGTGGTCTGGATGGTGGATGATCAAGGAACTCTATAGAGTGACCTCGTTTGACCCATTGCAACACCCACCGGTCGGAGGTTACCCTCTGCCATCCCGAAAGGTGATGAGAGATGCGACCCCCGACTTTCTTGACTCTCTGATGCAGAGGAGGGGCGGGGGCCGGGAAGGAGTCATGATGTGGTGGTGTTGGACCCTGCAGGCTGGGCTGCTTTGGGATGCTTTGGGCCCTGGCTTGAGTTTTGTGACCAAAGTTGCCCCTGGGTTGCTGGCCAGAATGTGGCTGTTGCCATTGCTGGCAGCTGTGAAAACTATTCTGGTTCCTAAGAAAGGAACCAGATTTTGGTCTGTACATGGCCTGTACAGTAATGACTGCCTTCCCAGCGTCCTGCAGTTTGGTGATGACCTTCTTGGACACCTCACCGAACAGGACCGCTCCATTATAAGGGATGTCTAGGATGTTCTTCTGGACGTCCGGGGTAAATCCGGAGGCTCAACCACAAGTGTCTCCGGAGACAAACACCTGTGGCTGCCAAGTCCGTTGAGTCGTAAGTGGCTTGGAGAACCTGGCTCCCCATGTCTGACCCAGTTTGGAGGAGGTTCAGCAGCTCCTCCTTCTTTTCGCCATCCAGAAAGCCTTTTAGAAGGTCTTGGCCCTGTTCCCAAAGGGCGTTCTGAAACTGCACCATGTGCGTCAGATAGTTCAGAGACCTAATTGAGCATGAAGCAGCCGCATACATAAGTCTTCCCATAGAATCTAATTGCTTAGATTCCTGGTCCGGAGGCTGGGTACTCAAATGCTGAGGCTGCTGGGACACATCATGAGATGCAGTGATGACCAGGGAGTTGGCAAGGGGTTGTTGCGCCAAATACAGGTCCTCCATGGGAGCCCTGCAGAGGAGATCGGCCTTCTTCAGAACAGCTGGTGTGGAATGCGGATGCTTCCAAGCTGCCTTGGTGATGCCCATAAAGGTGTCCACCAAAGGTGGGACCACCACAGGCTTCGGGTCTTTCTGCCTGAGGTAACAGGCAAGGCGTTGTCTCTAGTGGTCTAAGTCTTCTGTCTCCCATCTCATTTTACTGGATGTGCCTCATAATTTCTGAAAAGGAGGTATCATCCAGAAGTGACCTTGGAAGGTCCTGTGGGTCTGGTGATGGGGAACTGAAGGGGAATGGAGACCTGGAGGTGTAGGACGTATATGGTCTGGAGTCATCTCCTGGTGAATTACATCTGCCCCTGGGTCGCTTTGGGCTTGGGGACCCTAAGGGAGAGTGTGATGGGCGTTTTCTGTCTCTTGGTCGGCCCCGAGGAGGTGGAGTTGGTACCTTGGGGATCGGGGGTCTGGCACCTTCAGCGCCCCGAGGAGGAGGAGATGGAGGTGGCTGAGGCTTGGGGGGAACCATGTCCTTTCTTATAGATTGCCACCAGAAGGTGAACAGTTCTTTCACCTCCTGAATATTCATACCTGATGACGGGCCCAGCGTCAGAGTGTGCCTGTCGCCGGGGCCGGGCGTCGGGTCCTGGGGAACCACTGAGTCTGGCGACGGTTCCCTAGGTAGGCCAGCATCCTCTGTGTCGCTCGTCTGGTTGTCCGGCGGCTCGGTAGCCTCTTCACCTGAGGACCCGACATCTGGTGTCCACTGGCGTCTGTACCACTGTCGTCAGGGTAGCCTGTTTTGTGGGCGCTGGGTCGGACTCCTTCTTGGTCTCCATCGTCCACTTGAGGAACGTCAGCTCAGCAGTCTTCTTTTCAGGAGCCTTCGGAGGTTGGGAGACAGACCTGAAGTCGGTGTCCCGGCATCGGTCAGACGTACCCCCTGATTTAGAGGAGGACTTTTTGTGCCTGTCCGAGGAATCAGGCTAGGAGGCGTCCGGCACCCGAGTGGTCTTGAGCAGGTGTAAGGAGGCAGAAGAGCTCCCTGAAGACCTTACCTTTACTAGTGGAGGTTGGGAGAGAGCCCGAGAAGGAGACCTGTCAGACCGGGCAGAGCTGGAGCTGGCCCTGGACTCGGAGGCCCTACTGGGGGATCTCGCCCTATCCGAGTCCCGATGCTTGTCCCGGTGTTTCCCTGACTTGTAGGAAAATTCCCCTTTGGAGGAAGGTCTTTTCTCCATTTTCTTCAATTTCTCCTCGAGGAGGAATCCCTGAAGGGCCTTTTGGCGGCGGATCTGGGTCCTGCTATTGAACTGCTGACAAATTAAGCAGGCCTGGGTGTCATGCTCTGGGCCCAGGCACCTGACACAGGCCGAATGGTGGTCTGCAAAAGGGATCGGTTTGCCGCAGGCACACTTAGAGGAATGTCCTTTGAGAGAAAGGGTAGGAGAAGCAGACATGGATTGATTTGAAGGAAAAAAGATTTCACGCATCATTTTGACAGAGCAAGCATCCATGAGGCCGATGCTGGCGAGTCGACAGCAGGAAAAGAACTGGGGATGCTGGGGGACCGCCCCCTTTTATGTGATGCCTGACGTCGAGGAGGGCCCGACGTCGGGGGTGGTCCCCGCTGGATACTGCTAGCTAGAATTTTTCCGTGGGGTCCTGGCACCTGCCGGCTTCAGTCCTAATGGTGTAACCTGCTGCAAGAGCTGTTTCTCGAAGTAAGATCATCTACACAGCATACCAATAATGGCGTAGGGCCCAGATCCAAACTACAGTTGGTTGGCTAGCCCACAGCTCTATTACAATGTGTGGTTCTTTTTAGGCTCTCCAAAATCATGACCCCTAATTTTCCAGTATAGCGCTTTCCAGCAAAACTACCCCCATTTAATACTGCACTCTTGGGTTTTCTTCCCAATGAGCATCACTTTACATTTTTTAGCATTGAAACCCAGCTGTCAGATCTTTGACTGGCTCTCCAGCATGCCCAGATCCTCCCTGAGTTTCTTTATAAACGGCAAAAAGCAAGCGCTCAACCTCTGAACCCTGCGAGCTGCAGCAACACCAGAAAGTCTCCCCACAAGAAGAAAAAGCCAACAACAAGAGGTGGTGCACAAAAAACGGTGCATAGTCAGGCAAAAGGGTAGTAACACAAGTTTCAGATTGTTGCGGAATGATTGTCTGTAACAGCAGATTGTTTGGTATTTTTGTATATAATTTGATTTACAGCTATCTAATACTAGGAGAACTACATGTGCCACTGTTATATGATTGTCCCCTTTTGATCTTCAACCCTGTGCATTTAAGATTTCAGAGCAATATTTAAAATTTTTTTTTTTCACTCATCCACACGTGTTTGTTTTTTTGTATGTAGTATATTCTATTATGGGTAAGTGGACAGCCGGCCACGTGGCGTGAAGAGCTGAGGCGCTGCAACGTTGCACCTCTCCCATGCTGGTGACCAGGGTTTGGGAACCAGCTTGGGTTGAAGAGGGGTCCACTGGGGAGGGCTGGGAGAGGACTGAGTGGCCATCTGGCAGCTCTCCTCGCCCAGATCAGGGAGGTAAGCCTTCCCGGCACTTGATGGCCACTGAGTGGAGGCTGCATGGTAGTGCCACCTAGTGGGGGCTGCCATTAGACCAGGGTGGGTGGAACGGGGGTTGCCAGTTGCAGAGCACATGCGTGTCTCCACGCACCTGCGTTTCAGTGTCACGGAGGCCCCGACCGAGGAGTAAAGGGGAGAAAGGAGAAAATGGATGGTGGGACCGGGCTTCAATGAAGCCCTGCCCAGACTGCTGAGACCCACCCTGCCAGAACGCAAGGAGGAAGAGGTGGAAAGAGGTAAGAAGCCAGCCATCAGCACCCAGGGACAGGGCCAACAGCGTGCCTGTCCCAGTCAAGCAAGATAAACACCTATACTAAAAAAAAAAAAAAAAATTGTGGGTATGCTGTTAACTACTAGTAAGGGAGAGGGGTTACTAGCCCATACACTGTGTATCTGATGACGGTTCCTTTAATACTCTTTAAATAGCGGGCTTTGAACTCATGCCCCTACCCCCATATAAACAAGCTGGTTAGAATCTGAAGTGTCGGGGTAGTCCACTTGTCCTCACAGCTGTTATGCAGTTAAATAAAGCACGTGTGTAACTACCTTTTTGCCTCGGTATGCTTGGTTTTTGTGCACCAACACCTTGTTGGCAGAATGCCCTTAACCATTCCTCCTTCCTCCATGCGACACACACAATACATATGTACATACATAAATAAGTAAGCAATGAGACACGACAAGGTGTGCATTAGACACTTCTAGTATATAGCCATGGGTGTAGTGAGGCAAGAGGACACAGGCAGAGTGCTTTCAGCCCCTGGCCATGCGCTAGAAGAATACAGCACACATCCCCAGAGTGTCTTAGTGCACTTATGAAATGGGCATGTGAATTGTATACATGAATGTCAAAATTAAAATTTATTAGGGTTGAGTAACAAAAAAGTAAATTTTTTTCTCTTTAATGTGAATAAAATAGTTCCCCTGCCTGGATTTTTTTTTTTTTTGACTTGTGGACATTTGTCCTACTGTGGCCTCCACAGCTGTAGTCTTTGTTGTAATGGTTGTATGCCCCCACACACACACACACTTCTATTATTAGAAATGGATACTTGTTACATATCCACAATTTCTTTTTTTATTTAATTTTTCGAACTGGACCAGCGTGGCAAGCAAGAAGTGAGTAAGGGACAAGCGTGTGAACCGGTGGGGAAGCAACTGACAAGTAGTGAACATATGTGCTGTGAGACCGGAGGGCAGAAAGAGGAACATAAACTGAACAGTTCTGGAGATGATGGTATTTTAACATTTGTTTTCCATTTACACTAAGGATGAGGCGGGGGGTTAAGAGACTATGTTTGTTCGTTTTATTTTTTTTTACATAGACTAAGGCTGAGGTGGGAGGGTGTTAAGCGAGACTGTTTGATGTATGTTGCAGCTGGTAAGAATAACTCAAGGAGACATCCAGTGAGCGAGCGGGCAGTGGGAAAGTGCTGCATTATAGCAGAGGAAATTAACTGAAGTGTACCGCTAATATCTTCATAATAAAAAACAAATTAAGCTAGTGAGTTGCACCTTCTGTTCATTTTGGCTGCCATTTCATTTGGAGAGCAGTATTTGGCAACTGCTGGCAGTTTTGAATTGGGACTAAAAAAACATGGCGACCGATTACAACTTTAATATAGTACTGGCAGTATAGCACAGTGGTTTAGGGCTCTCAGCTGCAAACTTGGAGACCTGGGTTTGAATCCCAGAGCTCCCACTTGCATACTTTGTGACTCTAAGTAAGTCATTTAACTTCCCTGTGCTCCCAGGTCGCACCTGGAAACAAGCTTCAGCTTAGTATGCCTTTCCTGGTTAAACAATTTCCCCTTGCACAATGATTTTTAAACAGGGTTGCAAGTCTTGGTTGCCAGGACTAGTTTTAGCTGTGCATTAGACACTTTCAGCGCATGGCTAGCAGCCAATCGGGGGCTCAAAATCTTAAGCCCATTTCATAAGGGATATGCAATGGATGGCTACAAGTTATCGTTTCTATCTTTATGAGTGGCTACTGACCTCTTGACCCTCATGAGTGGTAAACATGCAAATGAGGGTACAAGAAGCCACAAACCACGAATAAAGATAAAGGCCCTATCTCACTGTCACCCATCACATGTGTGGTTTGTACAACATACCAGTGTTTTTATTTTGCCGTATGAAGCGTAAACAGCTTCCATGTTGTTTTTTTCGTAGTGCGCATGGGAAGGTCTGGTCTAGGTAATGCACATGTGATGTACTCTAAAGTGAAGATAAATGCAATGACATATCCAACTAGTTACATAAAAAATTATATCTGGCTAGTTGGGGTTCTTTGCACCAAGATAGCATTTTTATTTAGACGTTTTAAGCTTGATGTATATTGTATAAACACATTTATAAAATGGGTTGTGAGTTTTCTGTGTCCTGATTGGCTGAGAGGTACCTGTGGCCATGTCCTTATCAGCACACATTCTGGCAACCGGTACCCCTTCAGCCATTTGGGACTTTTCATAAGAAATCATTGTGCCAACATCCCGCAGCTCCCACTAACTGTCCTTCCTGTGGCTCGTCTACATTACCGGCTGCATTCCTCGCCACTCTTACTCTGCAGCTAATCCCCATTCCCTGTTCAGTTTATGACCCCTCCGCTGCCCCTCGCACACCATGATATGATCCTTGTCAAGACGCACTGCAACTCCTCCTCACTGTCTTCCATTTAAAAGATGCGTTGAAAGGAGGGAAAAAAAAACCACTGTGCAGTACTGTGGCTTAACAGGGACACGCTCGCTCCCTGCGAAACCTCTCTGAGCATCAAACTGTAGCCCTTTAAATATAAAGCTGAAGTATGAATAAGAGTCAGTGTGAGTTTGCGTGGGGGGGAGGAGTGTTGTCCAGAGCGTGTGTGTCTTTGTTTTGGGGGGGGACACACTCGTTCCTGTGGCTCGTCTATGTTACCCTTTGTGTTGCACAGCACTCTCACCCTGCAGCTAATCTCCATTCGTCGCTCCATTTCTGGCCCCCTCCGTTCCCCGCTCGGTTTCTCCCCCCCCCCACTGTTACTCACAGACCGTGACATGGATCCTCGGCGAGATGCACTACAACTCCTCCTCAGTGTCTTCTGTTTGAAAGACACACTGAAAAGAGAGGGGGAAAAACACTGTGCAGTACTGTAGCTTAAAAGGAACAAGCTCACTCCCTGTGAAATTGTTCCAAACATGAAACTGTGTTTTTTTTTTCCAACGTAAAGCTGAAGTAAGAATATAAGACTGTGTGTGTGTTTGGGGGGAGGGGGGTGATGTTATCCAGCATGTGTATGTCTTTATTTGGGGGCAGGGGTACACACTCGCTCCCTGTGAAACTGCTCAGAACATGAAATTGCGGATATTTCAATGCAATGCTGAACTGAATAACAGACACTGTGTGCCTTTGTTTGGGGGAGAGTGTGTTCCAGCATCGTGTGTTTTGTGGGGGGTGGGGGAGTGTTGTCCAGCTAGGCTAGGCAGGAGGGACCTCTACTGGCGACAAAGCCCAATGCACTTTACACTATAGAAATGAGGAAAAGTACAATTACGTAAGAACTTATCGTAACAGTAGATCTTCGAGAGGACCTCTTGCAGCAGCTAACACCTTTAGGACTGAAGCCGGCAGGCACCAGGACCCCAAGGAAAACTTCTAGCTAACAGTATCCAGCGGAGGACTGCCCCTGATGTCACATATGGTATAAAGGAGGCGGTCCCTCAGCCCATCCCCAGTTCTCCCTTCGGAGACCCAGCAAGTAGGTGAAAAAGGAGAACCGAGGAACGAAGGTATCTGAGATGGAGAAGTAGCTACCGGGGGAAAGGTGGGAGGGAAATACAGTACCTTCTGCAATAGCTCCTCTCGAAGATCTACTGTCATGGTAAGTTCTTATGTAACTGTACTATCTTACTTCGAGGGGGCTCTTGCAGCAGGTAACACTTTTAGGACTGAGTCCCAAGCAGTAAAGAAGAGACCCCAGTCAGAAGAGTGGAGGTAGAAGTCTCCCAAAGGAATTAGGACAGGAGGCCCTGAAGTACTGCAAGTCCAAAGCCTGCTCTGTGGCGAGAAACAATGTCCAGACTGCAGTGCTTCACAAAGGTATGGACAGAACTCCAAGTGGCAGCTGCACAAATGTCAGCAGTTAGCCGGTCCAGTGGCGCAAAAGGCTGAGGCGCTGGATGCCTTACCTCACGTCAAGCCAGCAACCTGGGTTCGGGAACGGACTCGGGTCATTGGGGAGCTGGCATGGGGGGGGTGAGAGTGGGATTAAGCAGCTGTAGGGCAGCTCTCCTCTCTTGGGGTGGTCGGCACCCCCCCCCCCCGTAGTTACACTACCACTGGGTGCAGGTCTGGTGGCTAGCGTAGGCAGAAGCGGGCAGCAAGTTGTGGAAGGGTGTCTCAAACTGCAGCATGTGCATGCCTCCTAGGGTCACCACCTTTGGATGAGATAAAAAACGGATGCTAAACCACACCCCAAACTCCACCTCTAGCTCCACCCCCTTTTTATGACGGGCTAGTATATCGCTCCTTCTGCAAAGCCATTTGTAATGTTGGAATAGATATTACTAGTGATAGGAAATCGTTTTTATACTGTCATTTATTTGATTTATTTATTCAGTAATTTATTTTTATTCTTTGACAAGCAGGTTAACTCCCATAAGCTCCATAGTCCATTTTACAGGAGTGACCCAGGAGCACAGGAAGGTTAAGTGACTTGCTCAGGGTCACAAAGTATGCAAGTGGAGGCTGTAGGAATTAAACTCAGGTCTGCTGGATGTGCCAAGCTCATTCACAGCTTATTGCTCAACCCTCTGTTAAAACACCTTCCCATTTTCCTTTCCATGTCAGTCACGTATTCTGATATGCTTTGATCAATGTTTGATAACTTAATTATTGGTGCTTGTGGTACCCTTAATACTGTACTCTGTTCCCCTTTACCTCAACAACTACTGCTGTTTCTTTTTATATTTCTAAGACATTTCACAATTTCAGACACACCATTCCATGCTGTTTATCTGACTGACCTGTAAAGGTGTAGCTAATATGGAATGTTCAGGTAATACAAAAAATGAGAGCAGATGTAGTGATAAAGGCAATAAAAGTTAGATTATTAACTTAACAAAAATGGGTCTGAAACGTACCAGAATATAGGACAAACAAAAAGAAACACGTGAGAGCACATAAAGGTGTAAAAGCTGTTTCCCGTCATAGCAGTAAAAGACCATACTTAAAATTTTGAGTGGAAAAGATTAGGTTAATTTACTGCTAATGATCTTAATAGCCACACTTTAAACCTCCCAGACAGACTGGTTTCACAAACAAAGGCAGGTCTGAACGACTGTGACACCAGAACTTCTTTGTAACCTGGACATGCAACGCAGCCAAAACAGTGACTGATTTGATACACCAGTTTTATGAGTATATGAGCACTCAAACAGGCCCAAAAACTGGACTACATTTAATCAAAACCGGATGACTGGATAAGGACCCTAAAAAACAGATTATCCGGTCAAAAACCTGATAGGTGGCAACCCTAATGTCTCCACATGTGCACGCCTGGCCGAGAATGGGGGCAGGTGAAAAAACGGGGAAAAAATGCAAAAAATGTGTATGGGAAAAAAATGTCAGCAACAGACACATTTTTCAATAAGGCAAAAGAAGCAGCCATGCCCCTGGTAGAATGACCCTTAATTGAGTCCGATAAGGGTTTGTCATACTTATTGTAGCAAAAAACAATGCAATTAACCAACCATCTGGATAAACACTGTTTAGAAATATAAGCTCCTTCCATTCGGGGGCAAAAGAAACAAACAACTCATCGGATTTTCGAATAGACCAGGTGCACTCAAAGTAATAACAAAGTGTAACCCCCCTGCAAATGGGGGTTCCCAAAAATCTTCCAGGAGCTTGCCTGAATGCTCCAAGTATGGGCGGTGTTCGACGTCTGAGCTGTTTAAATGTGGTTCTAAGTGAGTGCTATTTGAGCCTCCGCGTACCGTCTCTTTAAGAGCTGTCTGCTTGCAGACTTAATTAGTTTGTATGGGGGGGGGGCTGTGTATTTAATGCTCAAATCCCGCCTGAGCTGCGAAGAAATCGCTCCATTTCTGCAGTCGAAAGATGTAACCATTTGCCTGAAACCAGTTAAGAGTGTTAAGTAAAATGCAGTTTGTCTAACCTGCCTTTCTTGCAGCTGGGACTCTGTGTGTGTTACCCCTCCATTTTGGACCTAAACTGCTGTGCCTGGCCAACTGGGTTAAGGATTCTCTAAAATGGAGCCTGTGGATGAATCAGAACTTGGACTCTTAATTTTGAGCCAGCCACAAGGGGATTGTATGGGCAGTGACGCTGGGAAATGTAGTTTTGACCTTTTTCTACCAACAGAGGGAGTCTTATTGTGAGTGACAGCTGAATCAGCCAACACAATAGTGTGGACCTAAAGGAAATGCCCTGCTCTGTGACTGGAAAGTTCAGATCAGTTGTGGCAGTGAAGAGAGAAGGAGCTGTGTGCTTCTGTGGTGTATAGTTTCGCATGGGAAGCACGTGTGAGGCCCTGAGTTTCGGTCTGCAACCTTTGTGAGTGGCAGTTTGGAGTGAATCCGAGTTGTGAGGAGAAAGAAGCACTAGAAATGTAGAAACGAGGCTCACCCTGTAGAAGACTGGAGAAATTGGTGAATTGCGCTCGGTCTGTCAGGAACTGAAGCTGCTGTGTGTGCTCCCGGGTATTTTGCAGTCATTGCAATCAGGTTTGAGGAGCAGCCTGCCTGGTATAGTACTTTCCTTTTACATATAAATGTGCACAGTGCTTGTGAGGAATTGCTATTTCAAATCCCCTGTACAGTGAATTGTGTGCTGAAGCTGGAAGTAAACCCCCAGCTTAATTCGGACTACATCCATTTGATATCAACTGCAGTGGGGTCCAGTCACAAGGACCTTGTCCTCATGCCCTGCTCTTCTGGCAATCCAGAGGGACATTCTCCATCTGATCCTCAGCTTGGGTGTTGTGAGTACAAATCAGGGTATTCCCCTGCAGCTTGTTTTCAGTCACAAGTGTGTCACCTAATTCTTATTGTTTCACTGTTTCATGGACTGAGCCCTCCGGCTCTGGATTACAATTGTGTGTTGTGCATATATTTTCTTCTACAGGGCCCTATCCATCTGCATCTGCTGGCCAACCCTGGGCAACGGACCTGTAGCCCCAACCTAGGTACCCAGAGTGCGACTCTTTCAGACCCTGTATGTGTACACAGTATAGTGATTTGAGTATTTCCAAACCAAATCAACCTGATTGCCCCCCTCGTTACTGTCCCCTAAATAAATCAGATTTGTTGTTCTTATACTATATACTGTCTGCGGTGTTGGTACTTATGGAAACAGTATTGTGTTTTGCTGCGTATGTTGTTTAACCTTACTTTACAGGGGGTCCTCAGAGACGTGCTGCAGAATCAGTCTCGAGGGTAAGTGGTATCAATATGTGTGAACAGTGTGTATACGTCGGGTATTGGGGCTGTAACGCCGGTGTACTGTGTGAGCCACTAGAGGGAATAAAAGGGGGTCTCAGCATTCCAGAGGCTGTGACCAAGCTAGTCTAACCACTACAAATGCTGACCTCTGAGTGGAGGCACCCGCCATAGAACCTAGGCCCCTCAACCTGTCAGTAGTCAAGCAGGCAGGGGTAGTAGCCCTTGGGATAGCGCAACCTGGGGGTTACATCTTGGAGGCACTGCTGGGATTAGCATCCTCTAGTGGCCACATTTACGAATTACTGTTACAAAATAAACGGATACCCCAACAGAAGTGGCTGTACACCAGTTGAAGTGGTGTACTGGGCAGGAGATCGACCCCCAAAATGCTATACTTGTCTTGGATATTCTGCTGGGTACCAGTACGGACACTGTAGAGTGAGTACTTTTCAAGGTTGAATGTTTATGAGACCCTGTGATGGTGGTGTGACAGGCTGATCTGCTCGCCCAAACTTTCATGGCCCTAACAGAGTGTAAGGACCCTGTAGACAGTTCTGAAGTGCCACAGACTATTACCCCAGGGGAAACCCTCACTGTCTGGAGAGTGATAACCAAAGACAGTAAAGACCCTGGGGAGAATGAGCCTCCCCCACTATCCAAAACTTTTGAGGAGAAATTTGATAAGCTGTTGCTGGAGGAAGGGAAAATTGTGGAGGAGTTAAAGAAACTGTTATTGCCACCTGAGAACGTTCCTCCCCCAACACCCTCTCCCCCTCCAGCACCCGTTATCGCCCCTCCTCCTGTGCCAGTGCTAGTCCCTATGTCTGTATCTGCCAACAGTCATGACTCTTACCGCAGGTTGAACATTTTCTCCAGCACCCTCCCCAACCCACAAGGGGAGGATGACTGGGAGACCTGGATAGACTATGTTGCTCCTCAAGTGATAGAATGGAAATGCTCGGAAGCAGAAAAGTGAAAGAGGATAAGTGAGAGCCTCCAAGGTCCCGCCCTGGCTACCATCCATGCCAAATGGGCCAGTAACCCTGAAGTGACTGAAAAGGACCATCTTGAGGCCTTGGAGAATGTGTATGGGAGCCCAGATTCCGATGAGGAACTGTGGTGGAGAGTAAGAAATGCACAACAGTACCAAGAGGAGCTGTTGTCTGAGTATGTATCCCAGCTGGAAAAACTGTTGCAAGAATGCCCAGAAGGGGTAGTTTGTCAGTGATTGAATTGGACTGAACCAGGCTGGACAGGATCCTTAAGTCTGCCCTCTTCTCAGAACTGCTGTTGCTTCAGTTACGCCTGGCCAATCAACTGGAATCCCCACCCTCCTATGATCAGCTAATGAGAGAAATTCAAGGAGTTGAGAAAAGGCGACCCCGGGAGGGACTTGCACCAATAGCTGCTGCTATGACCAGAGTGACTCAGGGTGACCAGTCAAGTGAAGTTCAGTGGCAGAGGTTGGCAGTTAATGAGTGCTCTGAGAAGGAAAAGGGTGTGCCACCATGTGATGAACTGCTGAGGGAGATTAGAAAAGTAACAGACAGTCTCATCATGAAGGCCGCTCCTACCAGTACGGGCACTGACACTTGCCCAACTGCTTCTGATATAGGGGTGGGGGTGCCTACCCAGGCACCTCATGTAGATAACAGTTCGAAACTCGACGCCTTGACTATGGAAGTGAGGGAACTGAAGAGATGTCTCCAAATGTCCAACCCACCGCCGGCTGAGGTGGCACCAAGGTTTTCTATTGATAGTACCAATGCCGCAGCCCCCAATGTGATGCCTCGGTCACCCCAAACTTCAGCAGACATATTTTGCCATAATTGTGGGAAGGATGGGCACATGATAAGGGAATGCCGGTCTCGGAAAGACTTAGAGAGAGAGTGGTGAGCCGGCTACAAGGAGAGCTTTGGAGCACAAAACAGTGGTTCAGAGGTGCACGAAATGACCGCAGTGAAGATCCCAAAAATGCTAACTCACTTCCTTATGTGGCTAGATCATCTACCCAGGCCCTTGCTACCACCTCTCCAGACTGGTCCAGAATAGTGGGCCCTTCAATGGAAGCTACAGTAAAACCGAATGGTGTGCCCACCAGAGCTGTGTTGGACAGTGGCTCCCAAGTGACAGTTATGTTCCAGGTTTGGTATCAGAAGCATTTGTCAGATGTACCCTTACAACCATTGGAAGGACTGCATGTATGGGGGTTAAGTGAGAAGGCCTACCCCTACTCTGGGTATATCCGAATTTGGCTATCTTTCCCTACCTCCGTGACTGGAGTGGCAGAGCAAGTAGAGACCCTGGCCTTAGTGTGTCCCCCTGCTGGACTGTATGATGGATTCCTCTACTAAATGGGACGAATGCGCATATGTTTGGACGGTTGGCGCAGTTGTGTTATGAGAAACAAGGGTCAAGGACTGGTAGAACTTTGAGAAACCTGGCCTTGATCAAGAAGGCCTATGAGGCACAGAGAGATGCTGCAAAATTGACCCAGAGGAACCGGTTGGAATTGTCTGGAAAAAGGATCCTGAGTCTCTGATTCTGGCGCCAAATGCCAGTGTACCTTACAGGGGGAAGTCCGTATCAGAAAGGATGTTAAGAATAAAATCCTCATGCTGGATGCACCAGGTGATGGGAAATTGCCGGAAGGACTGCTGGTCAAGCCAAATATTTTGCCTGCCAGAGCCCATGCTTATGCCAGAAGGGTAACTGTTCAAGTTCATAATGTGTCTGATAGAGAGATTCGAGTAAATGGAGGTTGCACCCTGGCTAATGTACATTGTGCAGATACTGCAGTGCTACCCAGTAACAAGTGTTCAGGGGAGAAAGAGTGATGCCTGACTTGTTTGATTTTGGTGACTCCCCCATTGCCAGCTGAATGGAACATAAGAATCAGTAGAAAGCTTGCCCAGAGAGACCATGTGTTTTCTTTAAAGGAATGAGACATAGGATGTGTGCAAGGAGCTGAGCACCACATCCAGCTGCATGATGAAAGGCCATTTCGTGAGAGGTCTCGATGCCTGGCACCTGCTGACACACATGATGTGAGACAGCATTTGCAGGAGATGCTAGCTGCTGGTGTAATACAAGGATCCAGAAGCCCCTATGCTTCCCCCATCATGGTAGTGAGAAAAAAGAATGGGACAGTAAGGATGTGCATGGATAACGACTGATGGAGCGTGCAGTGGGGAACATGAACTTATTAGAGTGCCTGGTATACCTAGATGATGTTATTGTGACTGGCAACTCACTGGAGGAACATGAGAGCAGATTATTCAAGGTGTTGGACCGACTGGAAGACTCTGGCCTTAAACTATCCATCGATAAATTTCAGTTTTTCCAAACCTCTGTGAAGTATGTGGGACACATAGTATCCACCGAGGGAATAGAGACCGACCCACGTAAAGCTGAGGCCTTGACCACCTGGCCACCGCCCCACAATCTAAAATAACTGCAAAGATTACTGGGATTCTGTGGCTACTATCGCCATTTCATCAAGGACTATTCAAGAGTGATCCGTCCTTTACTTACTCTTACTCAAGGTTACCCTCCTACCCACAAAAAATACAAGAGGTCAGTTTCTCCTGAGCCTGTGAGAGTGTATTTCCATACCAATGAAGTATCTGGAGCCAGATGGACACCTGAGCGTGAATCTGCTTTTCATGAGATTATATATCAACTTACCCACGCTCCTGTCCTTGCCTATGCAGATCCAGTGAAGCCCTATGTCTCGCAGACTGATGCTAGCCTGCAAGGCTTGGGGGCTGTATTGTACCAAGAGCATGAGAATGGCCTGAGACCAGTGGTCTTTGCCAGTAGAAGCCTGATCACATCTGAAAAGAACTATCCTGTACATAAGTTAGAGTTCCTAGCTTTGAAGTGGGCTACTGTTTACCAGTTCCACAAGTACTTGTATGGGGCTAAGATACTAGTAAAAACTGACAATAATCCTTTGACCTATGTGCAGACTTCAGCTAAGTTGGATGCCACTGGCCATAGGTGGTTTTCTGCATTATCTACATACGACTATGCTGTTGAATACAGAGCAGGCCTGAACCACATAGATGCTGATGCTCTCTCCCGGAGGCCTGTTCCCCGAAATGACTGGGTCAGGCTGTCAGAACCTGATATTCAAGTACTCTGCCAGAAGTTTGACAGGGAGGAACAAATGTCCACAGACACAGTGGACTGTATGGTGGATTGTTTGGGACCCTCTGAGAATTGCATACCTGCTGCTTATTGCCACTTTTCTGCAATAGACATTGGTGCACTGCCTCAGCTGGACAATAACAGTAATCAGCGGGCTCAATCCCAAGATCCCATGATAAAATCAGCTTTAGAAGCCCTCTATGCAGGAAAAGATGTGTCCAAATTACGCTCCGCTGATTTGAGAACTGCATTGTTATAAAAGGAAGGTCCTAAGCTGAAACTGATCAACAGACTGTTATACAGAGAAACAGCAGACAGAGGGGGACAAATAGACAACAACTAGTGCTGCCCACTGCCTTTCGAGACTCAGTACTGAGGTCCTTACACAAACACATGGGGCACCTTGGTATAGACCGAACACCTGACTTGGTGAGATCCATATTCTATTGGCCTAAGATGGGGGCTGATGTTGAGCAACACATTCAAACTTGTAGTTGCTGCTTACAGAAGAAAGCTTTGCCCCAGAGGGCTGCCCCCCTTGTTAACGTCACTACCAGTGCACCCATGGAGCAGGTCTGTATTGGATTTTCTGAGTTTGGAGTCAGATCAAAGAAATATTAGTAATGTGCTGGTGGTCACTGACCATTTTATGAGATATGCCCAAGCTTTCCCCACCAAGAACCAGAAGGCATCCACTGTGGCAAAAGTGCTTGTAGAAAACCTTTTTGTTCACTATGGGGCTCCACAAAGAATCCATTCTGATCAAGGGAGAGACTAAGAGTCGTCTGATCAAAGAGATGCCTTCTCTGTGGGGAGTGCGAAAGTCCAGAACCACCCCTTACCACCCCCAGGGGGACCCACAGCCTGAATGTTTCAACCACACTTTGCTAGATATGCTAGGCACCCTCCACCCAAAGGACAAGCCTAGATGGAGCCAACAAATTAGCACCCTGGTACATGCCTACAACTGCACCAAAAGTAATGCCACTGGGTTCTCCCCCTACCGCCTGATGTTTGGAAGAGAAGCTCAACTGTTGGTAGAGGTTTGTTTCGGAGTTTCTCCTCATGGGGTTCGAGCTGATAACTATTTACAGTATGTGCAAAAGTTAAAGACCCAGCTGAATCATGTGTACCAACTGGCTCAAAACATTGCTGCCAAAAGAAATCTGGTCAACAAAGAAATGTATGATAAAAAGGTGAAAGCACAGGCACTCCAGGAAGGAGATTGGGTAGTGCTAAGAAATCTGGGACTGCATGGCAAACATAAGATTGCTGACAGATGGCACCATCTCCCTCACATTGCAGTGGGCAAACTAGATGATCTGCCTGTGTACAAAGTAAGGCCTGAGAATAATTCAAAAGATGTTAAAACAGCTCCGCCTACTTGGGCTATGTGACTGGGTGTTTGTGTTCGTCTCTGTCAATAGTTTAGTTTTGTGGATTTTCATGTGTTTTGGCTTGGAGGAACTAGACCATTCTTGGATATATGATCTATGAAAGTTTCCTGGACTAAGAAACTGGAAAACATCACCAGCAGATATTGGGATTCTTATTATAAATCAACTTTTTTGGAAGTCATCACAATCAAAGTAAGTACAGCTAAGAAATTCTACAAGCCCTGACCTGGGAAGTACAAACTGAATCCACATTTCCGTCTACCTTGTTGCTAAAGGGAACTGCATGTCTTTGAGAACCATTCACAACTATTTAAACAAAGGGAAGACACTAACAAAGGGTTTTAACTTCCTGCATATGCCCCAGGCTAGTGTTCCAGGAATTTAACACATCCTTTGTCTTGTTACCGTGGATCAAACAGTTTACTGGTCATTTTCCTTTGGATTTGATTATTTTACATCATTTGGCAATGGGGCAAATCCTCCCCCTTGAGGCACACCACCGAAATTGATCTGTCCCTGCTCATGTGTGAGCCTTGGGTTTACCCACGAAAACCTCCTCCTGTCTTTTCTCTCTCTCTCCATTTGTTATCCACTGTGTCAACTTCCTCTCTCCTCCTCCTACCCCACACAACCCCCCACTGTAAGCATCTTGACATTTCCTACCTTCATTATGGAACCATGGCAAATACCCTTTATTTCTATCTGAGGCACCCCATTACTAAGGACTGGGTGCAAATGACCGCCTTGGCTGGAAAAATCATATTTGAGCACCTGTCGTTAGCAACCCTCCTTTGTTGGGACCCTAGACAACTGCACTGTATCCAAACCTGCACCATGCAGAGGAAAGACGTTACATGGTATGAGCTACAGGAGATATCCCTCAAACTGCTGCTCCTCCTACTTCTCATGTTTGGTGGGATCCACCCAAACCCTGGCCCTGGCTCAAACATTAAGATAAAGCCTGCAAAAACTGAAAACGGGTTATCCATTGTTACCCTAAATATCTGCAGCTTCCTTCCCAAGCTGGCATCTCTTCAAGCCTTTATTGGACAACATAATCCTGACATACTTGTAATTGTTGAGATCTGGCTAACACCTAGCACTCCAGATCATGCAATCTCGCTCCAAGGCTACAACCTCTTCAGACTTGACCGGGTAAAAAGAAAGAGGGGTGGATATGTTATCTATATAAAGGACTACCTCTCGTGCCACCTTACCAGTTTCTCCCCAGAAAACACCCTAGTACAACTTCTCCCTGTCAAGCTTCTCCTTGGTGCCCATAACAAAGTGCTTACCATGGCTGCAGTCTATATCCCCTCTAAAGACCCATGAGCCGGGCTCCAGTCTATCCTTGAATTTGCAAGATTACAACCTCCTGACTCTGAGCTCCTCCTTCTCGGTGATTTCAATATAAATTGGCTTGCCTCAGATATCGGACCCAGCAGGGATACTATCCTAGCAACCAACCTAATACAGATGGTCAACTCCCCTACTAGAAAAAACTACAAGACTGGAATCAGCACTCTCATTGACTGGATTCTTACTAATCGCCCGGACCGGATAAAAAACACCACCGTTCTCTCCGACTCCCTCAGTGACCACTCCCCTGTGATCTGTATCTGGACAAATAAATTCCACAAACCACCTCCTAAAACCATCCTAAGTCGAATGCTACCCATGCGAAACCTTCAGTAAAGACCTGCCTCCTACAACAAGACTGGTCCCCATATACAACAAGCTGGATGTGGACGCTGCCCTAGACTTCTTCATTAAACTTTCAACACTGCCTGCGACACCTACACACCTTTCAAACGTAAAATCAAAGCCCTCTTTAATCCCTGGCTAACAGCCAAACTACTGGCTCAGCTTAAAGCACGTGACCATCTCTGGGCTATAGCCAGGGCCACAGGCTCCATAACAGACTCACTTAACTATAAACAGGCACGCAACCTACGCACTGCACAAATCAGGCAAGTGAAGAGCTCCTATTTCAAGAATGCTCTAGAAACCACCTGGGGTGATGGGAGATCCTTCTGGGACAATATACGTAATATTACGTGCAAACAGTCTAAATCCTCTCCCACAGCAATGAACATTGATGGCTCCACTACCCGTGACCCTAAGACTATGGCCGATGCCCTAAATAAAACCTTCACTGACCTCAGTGGTGTCCTCTCACCAGACTTCTTCCAGGACTTGTCAGTTCCAAAACTCGTATCCCAAACCACCTGCCAGACAAACCGCTATTTCTCTTTAAAATAGTTAAGACATATGAAGCCTACAGATACATAAAAAAGGCCTGCTCTAAATCTAGAAATAGCAGCGACACCATTGATCTAAAACTTCTGTCCTTCACCTTGGAAGAAGTGATCCACCCCCTCACCAAAATTCTCAACCTCTCCCTGTGTCAATTCCCCAACACCTGGAAGGCCGCTATAGTCACACCAGTGCATAAAGGGGGCGACAGATACACACCAAGGAACTATCGGCCCATATCTATACTTCCACCCCTCTCCAAAGCTTTTGAACGGATCATGGCGGATCAACTATCAGACTACCTGCAAAAGTACGATCTACTCTGCATTCAGCAACATGGATTTAGAAAAGGACACAGCACGTCGAGGGCTCTACTTGATTTCACTAGTGAAACTCACAAAGCCTTGGATAAGGGTTATTTAACCGGAGCTGTTTTCATAGACCTCACAAAGGCCTTTGACACTGTTCACCATAGCCTTCTAATCTCTCTTCTGCTCAACATTGGGCTAGCCGAGGGACCTGGAGCCTGGGTAAAAAGTTACCTGGCACAACGTTCTCAAACAGTAAAAATCTCTGAGGTTCTCTCTGACTCCAAACCAGTCCTCTCTGGTGTCCCCCAGGGCTCAATTTTAGGTCCTCTCCTCTTCAGCCTATTTCTAAACTTGCTTCCCAAATCCTGCCCTGAAAATTAATACTCTATGCTGATGGGCTGTAATTCTCTCCTCTCATAAGGATCCAAATCCACTACGACAGAGCTTGCAGCTTGCTTTCTCATGTGTTGAAAAGTGGTTCCTTGAGCACAAACTGGTCCTAAATCAAACAAAAAACAAAAGTCATGCTTTTCGCTAGTCATCAAAACAGAAATAGGCATACTCCACTCATCATAAAAACTTCTCTTGGAAATACACTAGAACAAGTGAACACCTTCAAATACCTTGGTATCACTTTTGACGAATGAATTACTTTTGCGGCCCATAACAATAACATTGCCAAAACAGTGCACCAACGCACTGGAATTTTGTACCGGAACCGTCAATTTTTCAACCAAAAGCTGCCTTGAGGATTGCTGTTCAAAGCTCCATCATCTCAATCATAGACTGTGGTCTAATTGTCTATGGCTCAGCTACTACCACTGCACTAAAGCGCATCTCAACAGCACTAAACAAAACCTGTCGACTCCTCACTGGAGCACAGAGACGGACCCACACTTGTGACCTCTACACTGAAACCGGTTAGTTGCATCTTTCCAATCACCTCATGTATCTCACCTGCATGATGGCAAAAAAATCAATCTTGGGACTCACTCCTCCATGTATCCGGGACCTGCTCTGCCTGAACAATGGCACTCGTACCACCAGAAGATCTGACCACCAACCTTTCCTTGTCCCTAGATGCTGGACTGCTCAGGGACAAAGATATTTTACATATTGTGCCCCTACCTGGTACAATGCCCTTAACCTGCCCTCTCTATCCTCTACGACATTGGGAGCTTTCAAATCCATACTTTACGCTCACCTCACAGCCTCCAGTTCCTGTGACTGCTTTGACTAAAGTCTCATCCCACTGAGTGCACTTACATTTGTTTCACTCAACCACCATGGTCTCCTCTTTGACAAAGACAACCTGAGTACCACTAACCTGGTTCTGTCTGCTCCTAAACATCTTATTTCTCCTCTTCCCTCTCAAGCTCTCCAATCCTTATTCCTTGCCCTTGATACTGCCTCCGAGTTCCTTTTTCCTTTCTGTACATAAATGTTATTGTTTAAGTTGTGGCCTTGTTAAATGGCTTACCGATTGTTTGCAACACTGTCTACTATGTTTTTGTACTTAATGACGTAGAACCTTTGTAAAAGAGCCTTGGCTCAAAGGTATTAATTCCTAGAACAATAAACTTCAACTTCAAATAATTTACTGCCCTTTGGACAAATCTTGACCGAGTCTGAGCCCCCAGAAAATGCCCACTCTGGATCAGTGACTAGAGCTGCTGCTAAGAAAAAATCAAGAAAGTCTGCACCTACAGAAGCTGAGTTAAAGTGTTCCCCTCCACAAGTCCCAGTTGAACATGACTGTCAGTCCATGTCAGAGGAAAGTGAGTGTGGCTTTGAATACTACCCTTCTTACGAACGGAGTCAATTGTTTCGGGGCAATCCCCTAGCCAATCCTGGAGATGAAGCTGGGCCTTCTGGACTGTCTAAGCCACCAGCTTTGTCCCTGGAGCCAATGCTCCCAGAAGGTGAAGTGCAAAGCATCAAGTCAGATAATATGGAATCATTGTGTATGGTTGAACTGTTTGAGCTTTCAGAGGAGGAAAATGATGGACTGGAACAGACTGGTGATATACCAGAACAAGAAGAGTATTCTGAGTGCCCTGATGGTCCACTGCCAGTGTCTGAAAGCTCTCCGTGTGAGCCAAGTGTTGTGGACTCAGATATTGTAACTCCTGGAGCTGAAAGTGCCCCAAGTTCTAGCTTCTCTACCCTAATGGAGACTCCCCTGACAAGTGAGGACAATGCTGAAAATGAGGCTCAGAGTGCAGAGACTGTAACAGTTCCCCCTAGAAAGACTGGTCGAGCTGTAAAGCCTGTGGTGCACCTCAGTTATGATTCCCTTGGGAGGCCTGTGGACTTGCCTCTCAATGTTGTCCATAAAGGAGTGTGTGTGTCCCCAAGCTCATTGCCCAAACTGAAAATCAGTGCTAACTCCAAGTTAATTGTGTTGCCCTCTACGTATGGTGCCCCTGCCCCATCCAGCCCCAAGGTAGCTGATAGGGAAGGGCCCCCTCTCTTCAGGTTTCATGTACAGGAGGTAATAACCTAAGTTATGGTACAATGTGTGTATAATACTGTGTACAAAGTGATGTACTGAAAAGTTTCAGAAATGTGTTTCTGGTAAGGTGATACGTTGACTGATGATTACATGTATAAGCCTAATGTGATACTGATGTAAATGTATATGGCTGTATTGAAACTTATGGGGGTACTTACTTGACGTGGATGCCAAGTTTTCCAGGCCAGGAAGGGTGTAACCCCCCTGCAAATGGGGGTTCCCAAAAGTCTTCCAGGAGCTTGCCTGAATGCTCCAAGTCTGGGCAGTGTTCGGCATCTGAGCTGTTTAAATGTGGTTCCAAGTGAGTGCTATCTGAGCCTCCACGTACTGTCTCTTTAAGAGCTGTCTGCTTGCAGACTTAATTAGTTTGTATGGGGGGACTGTGTATTTAATGCTCGAATCCCGCCTGAGCTGTGAAGAAATCGCTCCGTTTCTGCAGTCGCTAAGAGCGCAGAGGGAGCCTAAATGAAAGATGTAACTGTTTGCCTGAAACCAGTTAGAGTGTTAAGTAAAATGCAGTTTGTCTAACCTGCCTTTCTTGCAGCTGGGAATCTGTGTGTGTTACCCCTCCATTTTGGACCTAAACTGCTGTGCTCGGCCAATTGGGTTAAGGGTTCCCTAAAATGGAGCCTTAGGCCGAATCAGAACTTGGGACTCTTAATTTTGAGCCAGCCACAAGGGGATTGTATGGGCAGTGACTCTGGGAAATGTAGTTTTGACCTTGGTGTCTTTTTCTACCAACAGAGGGAGTCTTATTGTGAGTGACAGCTGAATCAGCCAACACAATAGTGTAGAGCTAAAAGGAATGCCCTGCTCTGTGACTGGAAAGATCAGATCAGTTGTGGCAGTAAAGAGAGAAGGAGCTGTGTGCTTCTGCGGTGTATAGTTTCGCGCGAGAAGCGCGTGTGAGACCCTGAGTTTCGGTTTGCAGCCTTTATGAGTGCCAGTTTGGAGTGAATCCGAGTTGTGAGGAGAAAGAAGTACTAGAAGTGTGGAAACCAGGCTCACCCTGTAGAAGACTGGAGAAATTGCTGAATCACACTCGGTCTGTCAGGAACTGAAGCTGCTGTGTGTGCTCCCGGGTATTTTGCAGTAATTGTGATCAGGATCGAGGAGCAGCCTACCTGGTATAGTACCTTCCTTTTACATATAAATGTGCATAGTGCTTGTGGGGAATCGCTATTTCCAATCCCCTGTACAGTGAATTGTGCGTTGAAGCTGGAAGTAACCCCCCAGCTTAATTCGGACTACATCCGTTTGCTATCAACTGCAGTGGGGTCCAGTCACAAGGATCTTGTCCTCATGCCCTGCTCTTCTGGCAATCCAGAGGGACATTCTCCATCCGATCCTCAGCTTGGGTGTTGTGAGTACAAATCAGGGTATTCCCCTGCAGCTTGTTTTCAATCATAAGTGTGTCACCTAATTCTTGTTGTTTCACTGTTTCATGGACTGAGCCCTTCGGCTCCAGATTACAACTGCGTGTTGTGCATATATTTTCTTCTGTAGGGCCCTATCCATCTGCACCTGCCGGCCAACCCTGGGCAACGGACCTGGCTAGCCCCCCCCAACCTGGGTACCCAGAGTGCGACTTTTCAGACCCTGTATGTGTGCACAGTACTGTGATTTGAATATTTCCAAACCAAATCAACCTGATTGCCCCCCTCGTTACTGTCCCCTACATAAATCAGATTTGTTGTTGTTATACTATATACTGTCTGTGGTGTTGGTACTTATGGAAACAGTATTGTGTTTTGCTGTGTATGTTGTTTAACCTTACTTTACAGGGGGTCCTCAGAGACGTGCTGCAGAATCAGTCTCGAGGGTAAGTGGTATCTATATGAGTGAACAGTGTGTATACGTAGGGTATTGGGGCTGTAACTCCGTGTGCTGTGTGAACCACTAGAGGGAATAAAAGGGGGTCTCAGTGTCCCAGAGGGCTGTGACCTAGCTAGTCTAACCACTACAAACCCTGACCTCTGGGTGGAGGCACCCGCCATAGAACCTAGGCCCCTCAACTTGTCAGTAGTCAAGCAGGCAGGGGTAGCAGCCCTTGGGATAGTACCACCTGGGGGTTACCAAAAGCATCCTATGACTATCCAGAGTATGTAGCAATGCCTCCTTGTGGTTCAAGTATTCTAGGTAATACACTGGAAGGTAGATGTCCTGATTCAAATTAAACTCTGACATCACCTTCGGAAGAAACTTAGGATTAGTTCTCATGGACACCCTGTCCTTTTAAAAAACGAAATAAGGCTCCTTACACATGAGGGCCTGAAGCTCAGAAATTCTTTGAGCAGAAGTAATGGCAACTAAAAACAATGCTTTCCACAACAGAAAGCATATCTCGTAACTTGTGGCAGGTTCAAAGGGAGGCAATGTGAGCTTTTCTAGAACAAACAAAAGATCCCATAGCAGGACAGGATCCCTGATGGGAGGCTTCAAGTGCAGAATGCCCTGTAGGGAAGTATGAGGAAGGTCCAGCTGGGCAATAGCCTTGCCCTCAACAGGTACATGATAGGCTGAAATGGCAGACAAGTGCACCTTGAGCAAAGAATAGCGGAGTCCTACATCAGATAAGGAGAGGAGGTACTCTAACACTGAGTTCACCCGGCAGTAGAACGGGTCTAGATGCAGAGTGGTGTCCCAAATACAGAACCGCTTCCATTTCAAAGCGTAGGTAGCCCTAGTGGAGGGTTTCCTGTCTGCCACTAGGACATCCGCTACTCTGGGTGATACCCCAAATCTGGAGATGGTTAGGTCTGCAGGAGCCACACATGGAGATGCAGAGATCTGAGATACGGATGGACCAGGATTCTCTGTTCCTGGGAGATCAAGTCTGATCGAAGAGGCAGGGAAACCAGAGGTCCACAGCCTGTTGTTGAAACAGAGGGAACCAAATCTGTTGTGGACAGAAAGCCAAAAAGGTGCTACTAAGATCATCTCTGTACCCTCAGACTGTAGCTTGAGGAGGACCCACTGAAGTAGAGGGAAGGGAGGGAATGCGTAAAAGAACCTCCCCGCCCAGGAGAGGGACAGCACGTCTCACCAGAAAACACCAGGCTCTGGATCTAGCAAGCAAAAACTGGGTAGTTTTGTGTTGGATGGGGAAGCAAATAAATCTAGTTCTGGACAACCCTGTCGAAAAGAGCTTCTGCTACTGAAGGATGAAGCTTCCACTCGTGGGCCCTGGACCAAGATCGACTTAGGCTGTCAGCTCGGGGTGTTTTGGATGCCAGGGACATGGACTGCTTATAAATCCAAGTGGTGGCCCATTGCCCACATCCATACTCTCATGGCTTCCCTGCAGAAGGGATAGGAATGAGTCTCCCCCAACTCCTTGCTTGTTGATGTAAAATACTACCAACATGTTGTCAGTTTGTATCAACAGAGGTCCAGACAGCAGAACTGTCTGAATGGCCTGAAGGGCATATAGAACTGCCCTCATCTCCAAAATGTTGATATGCAGATGAAGCTCGTGCAGCTCCCAGGACCCTTGACTCTGGTGATCTCCCAAGTGAGCTCCCCAGCCTTGGCCTGATGCATCTGTGGTCAGGATCTGTCTAGCGGGTTCTAGGGGGTTCCTTCCGGAAACAAACTCCTCTGGAAAGGTTGGAGTAATTCAACCACCATGCCAGGGCTTGCTTGACTGACTTGGACACCACGACTGTTTGGTCCAGGTCATCTGATCGTTGATCCCACTGAACTCTCAGGTTCCACTGGATCACTCATGTATAGTCTGGCCAGAGGAACCATGGCAATGGCAGCTGCCATGTGCCCCAAGACTCCGAGGACAGTCCTGGCCAGGACCTGAGAGAGGAGAGCTTTGAGCGTGTGCCTGAAGGCACTCTGCTCAGTCTTGGAGAGAAAAGCTTTGCCTTGGGCCGTGTCTTGCATTGCCCCTATGTATTGCAGCCACTGACTTGGCCACAGGAAGGACTTGGGGAGATTTAAGGTGTCCCCTAGGTCCTAAAACAGGTGGAAGGTGGCCTGTAGGGTGCACAATAGCCGGTCCTTGATGGGAGCAGTTAGAAGCCAGTCATCTTGGTAGGGGAAGACGCAATGACCCTGCCTTCAGAGCGCTGCGCCCACATGCGAGGCAGTTGGTGAATATTCTGGGGATTGAGGAGAGGTCAAAAGGCAGAGCCCTGCACTGGTAGTGATGTCCCTGGAAGCGGAAGTAAAGGAACCTCCTGTGTGGCTGGGAAATCAGAATGTGGAGGTATGCATCTTGCATGTCCAGGGAGCATAACCAATCCCCATTATGCAGCAGAGGAAGCAGACCTATCAGAGTGACCATCCTGAATTTGTTGTATTCGATGTACTGATTCAGGTGGCTGATGTCTAGGATCGGACACAGATCCCCCCTTTTCTTTGGCACTAGGAAGAAATGAGAGTAACACCCTTTCTCCTGTTGTGCTGGGGGGATAGTCTCTATGGTCCTTTTTTGTAGGAGAGCCTAGATTTCCTCTGTGATGAGAGAGCACTGTGGGCCTGGGACTAATGAGACTGAATCAGAGCGTTGTCTGGAGGAACCTTGGTGAACTCGAGAGTGTGCCCTCTCTCAATAAGCTGCAGAACCCACCGATCTGTGGTTATCTGACACCACCCTTTGGTGTGCAAGGAAACCCCCCCCAGTCTCGGCCAGGGTCGGGCAACGAGTCAGACTGAGGAGCCGGGGATGGGGAGCGCAGGCTGGGAGGTTCTGGGAGCCTGAGGGGCTGAACCTCCAGAGGCAGGAGTGGAAGCCTTTTGCTTGAACCCTGCTCTCGGCTGCTGCTGCCATCTGGGTTGTCATCTAGCATTCCTTTGAAAGGACTATTGAGAGATGAGATTAACCAACATCTAAGCCTAAATCACCTTACAGACCACTCCCAACACAGGTCTGTAAAAGGAAGGTCTTGCCAGACAAACATGCTGGCATTCTATAGTAATGTGATAGACAGATTAATTGTAGGAACACCCGTGGATGTACTATTTCTTGATTTCTCAAAAGCTTTTGATAAGCTCCCCCATCCAGAGCTTATACAGCAAATGAGCAAACTATCCATCCAACCATACTAAAATGGGTTCAAGAATGGTTAAAAAAAAACAGAAACCAACGTGTCTGTATTACAGGAGAGTTTTCTGAACAGTCAGAAGTGACTAGTGGGGTCCCCCAGGGTTTGGTACCGGGCCCTTGTCTTTTTAACTTATATGCATCATCACTTCAAATAAATCACAGTACTGTTTGGCTACAAAAATTTGCAGACGACTGTAGAACAGGTGCAGAACTAAATACTGGTCAAAATACATTGGATTTCCAAGTAACTATAGATAACATTGAGATATGGATAAAGCGTTTTCATTTATCACTAAACTATGACAAATGCTTTATTATGCATTTGGGTTAAAGTAACCTCAGAATATCTCATAAATTGGGAAATACTGCCTTGAAAACAATCAAGGAGGAAAGGGATTTAGGCATTATTGTGTCTAGTGATATGTCTTTTACACAACATTGCCATAAGATAGCCCAAAAAGGAAACAGAATACTAAATTGTATTCTTAGACATATAACCTCAAGAAGTAGAGCTGTCATGTTACCACTGCATACATCCCTGGTTAGACCAATCTTGGAATACGGTGCACAGGTTTGGGCACCTTACAAAAAACAAGATATAGTACTGCTGGAGAGAATACAAAAGAGAGCCACCAGGGCACGTCATGATATGGCTGGTAAAAGTTATCAGACCCGACTGTTTGAGTTAAATATGTACTCCCTGGTGGACAAAAGAAAGCGAGGTGACGTGTTTGGTACACAAGGCATGGAACAATGAGGATCTCTGGAATATTACAGGTCTTGAAATAAACAAGTACATATAACACAAGGTCCCACCCCATGCAACTGACAGCACCACATAGAAGGAAAGTGCGTAGTACATGGTGGTTTAACCAAAGAGTTGTGCATGACTGGAATAGGATAACCTTGGAGGTTGTGGCTAGTCCAACAACCGCAGCATTTAAACTGAGATGGGATGCACATACCAACAAAATTAGAGTTTAAAATTTAGATGGCAAGCATATAGGATGCAAGTCCATTAGCTCTGTATCCTTCCTATGATTCCTATGGAATGCTGCTTAGGTTGAGATTTGTATATTGTATGCACAGATCTAATGGCTTTCCCAGATTTATGTAAACAGGTGATGATATTCCGTGAGTCTTCACTGAACTGGACCGGCCCTCTAAAGGGGACATCCATGATCTCTGACTGAACGTTCGGGGTGAACCCGGATACTCTCAGTCAAGAATACCGGTGGATACAAACTGCAGAAGCAGCGGCCCTACCTGCAGAGTCCACTGTATCACAGGATGCGCTTACGACGTGATTACCGACATCTGCGCCTGACTTCAGGATAGCCATCAGCTCTGCCCTTCCTGGGAAATCCTGCATGTCTTGGGCAACCTCCACCGCCTTGTCCCACAAAGCATTCTGGTACTGAACCATGTGGGCAAGGAAGTTTTGGAAGCATATGGCGCACATGACCCAGGAGTACACCTTCCCGGCAAGATAGTCAAACTGCTCTGAGTTTTTGTCTGGTGGTTGTGTACTGATGTGCCTGGACCAGTTGTGAACCACACTGATCACAACTGAGTCTGCCTCTGGTTGCTCCCCATAGAAGGGGTCTTCCCTGGGTATAGTATACAGCCAGTCTGATTTCTTAAGACACCGCCAGCACAGAAAAGGGGTGTTTCTACGAGATCTTGTTAACATTCTTATGGGACTCAACCATAGGAGGGACAACCATTGGCAAGGTATCCTTTTTCCTTAGAAAGGTGGCCAGACATTTTCGCTCTGGGTCCAACTCTTCTGTGTCCTAGCCATTCAGTTGCTGGATGTGACGTGTCACATCCATAAATGTTGGGTCATCAGGTGGGGAATGAGGGGCATCTTAGCCACCCTCAGGCTCCGACGGCAAGTCAGAGTCCCCCCGGCTGGAAGTGCTTACCTCAGAAGGGAAGGAAGAAAACAGAAAATGACCGGGGCTCCACAGTCCCGTGATGGCCTGACCGCTCTGGCAAAGTCTGCCTCCTGCCACCAAATTTGACGTACCGGGTGGCAAGGGACTGCCAACACCCCTGCACCTGGAGGAGTACCTGTCTGAGTCCCCCCCTCCCCCATCTGGGGAGGGAGAAGGAAACTGTGAATGTTTACATGGCCGACCTTGAGGAGGAGGGGTGACCTCCCTCTCTGGTGTCAGGGTAGTCCAAGGAGGAGGAGGTGGTGTAGGTGGGCGGACTGGAGGTGGCCCCTGGGAAACTGGCTGAACAGGTGCCCTGGGTACCTCTATCTTTAAAATAGGCCCACCAGACTGCAAAGAGCTTGCTGAGAACCTCTGGCGGATTTTGCAGTAAAGTCGGTGTATCTGGCGTCAGAGGGGTTAGGTTTGAAAGGCCCCAGCGTTTGGTTATCAGGTTGTGGTAACTTGGGCGTCGGGGTAGGCTGGTCCGAGGAACCTGGCATCTGACCCAGAGGAGGAGCAGTACCAACACATGTCGGATGGACTGGACCTGGCGTCCGATCATCGGGTGCTGGATCAGAAGGGGAGTCAGGCCCCATCGGTGACTTTGGAGGATTTGGAGGAGACAGGGTCACCCAAGGAGGCGTCGGGGAGGCCAGCGTCATGGGGACCGGCGTAGTCGGAGACTGGGCTGGGCTGGAGACTCAGCCGGCGGCCGACTAGGGGGAGTCGCCTGATTAGGGGAGCTAACTCCCAAGTGTGATGAACGCCCCTCTTTCCGGGGGGGGGGGGGCAATGGTCCTGGGTGTTGCCTAGCAGCGTCAGCCCCTGACATCAGGGTGGACTTGGCAGACACCCTGGCCGGAAGAGTGACAATTCAAAGGCCTGCCACCCAAAGAACTACCGGCCAAGCCACTCGGCTTAGAGCCTGCAGGAACGATGGGTCTAAGCTTAGGTGGCTGAGAGGTGGGGGAGGACTTCCCATGCCCTGAAGAATCTTCTCCCACTACTGAGTTAAGGGAGGGAGGTTTTGTCACCGGGAGCCTGGAAGGTGAAAGGGTAGTCACAGTAGAAGAGGCTGGTCTCCTGTGTAGGGACGAGCCTGAAGCGGTTGCCGACTTAGTCAGGAACTGAGCGGTCTTCTGCCTGAGATCTCTTTTTGTGTTTTCCCCAGTGCTTGTGTTTGTCACTAGATTTCTTCTCTTTGTGAGAAGAAGAGTTGGAGGCCGGAAAGGATGAAAAACTCTTGCTGTGAAGCTCCTTCTCCATTTCAGATAGCTTCTTGGAAAGCAGGATGGCTCCAAGGGTCTTCTGGCAATGGAGCCGTGTGAGTTGGTTAAAGTCCTGGCAATGCTGGAAGGCCTCAATATTGTAGTCCGGGGCCTAGGCAGAAAAGGCAGGCTGAGTGGCCATTTTATAGGGCATCTGCTTGTCGAATGCACACTTGGATTACCACCTCTCAATTGAGGAGGATGAAGAAGACGACAACATGCAAGAAAATCACTGAAGAAATCACTGGTTTGGGGTAAAATAACAAAACACGGATTAGTGCGGTGAAAATGGCAGTCAACTAGCAGAAGGCATCCGTGGAGGTCTGACTTGCTCCGTCAATGACAGGAAAAGAACTGGGAATGGCCTGGGTGACCACCCCTTTTATACCATACGTGACATCGGGCGCCGGCCAACATTGGGGGTGGTCCCTGCTGGATATTGATAGCTAGTATTCCATGGGGTCCTGGCATCTGCTGGCTTCAGTCCTAAAAGTGTTACCTGCTGCAAGAGCCCCTTGTACAAAATCTACAGAAAAACTATTTTTCCCTATTTTCAAAACATTCTTTTCTTAATCTTTATTTCTTACTTGGGGGGCCATTTTATAAGTGGAATAAGACACTCCATGGTGTGGTTTATGGCCTGTTAAGACCACTTCCCAGGTGCTAAAGGCACTCGGCGCAAGCACCTCATGCCTCATTACGCATCTGGGGTGTGCTTTTATCAGGCCATAAACCACACCTCGTCGTGTCTTATTCCTTACATACACATACATAGTCCTGCACAAGCCACATAGTGCCCTCAGCACACCTGCAACCACTTCCACAAACACAGATGCACAGGTACACTTCAATTTTGTATGACCATCTGCCTGCATTTGTTACCACTGTTAAGGTTTCTATCGTGTATCTTTGCATGAGTAATGTTTAATTGTCTTAATGTTACTAGTCGCACATGGCCATCTTGCTTACCTCCGTACCTAGAGAGAGGGTTCTTTGATTTTTTAGGGTTCAGATTCAGTTCTGGTTCTACAAGGTCGGGTTCTAGTTCAGTTCAGTTCTAGCCCATTAGTCCATGTTTCAGTTCTGGTTCGGTTCTTAAAAATTTTGGTTCTTAAATTTGTTCAAAAATTATGTACAGCATGTGCGTTCCTGTTTACACTGATGATCGCTTTATCAGAGATTTATCAAGTGTCGGTCATTGGCCCTGAACAGAGGTATTAGTGATTAATATGACTAGCTTGCTGATCACTCACACAGTATTGCTTCTCATTTTTATGCAAGTCTATGTTTGTTTAGTTTTGAACTACCCAAAATAAGTCTTGTTCACACTACGATTCTGTGAGATTGTAGTTGCTGACCAGTTTGCTGAGTGTAACATTGTACACTTCATGAATCGTGTCAGTTCCAGCATAGTGCAGATATGTTTACTGCCTGTTCAAGTATGTCTTTTACTGTATTTGTCTACCCTCCACCCCCTGTACCTGACGTGGAGCCTTTGCGAAAGAGTCTGTGACTAAAGGACTGTAATTCCGATTGTACTCAATAAATAAATAAATAAAATAAAATGTTGATTTCTTACAATGTTTCTAGCAGCATGTGTGCAACGGCATTCATTTCACTGGTTTGATTTTGCCCTTGTGAACTTGTATGAATTAAGCACATACTTGTCTGAAAAGTAACTCGTGTCTCACAGGCGCCGTATCGTAGTGCTGCTAATCCTGGATCATAACGTTAGTGTTTAAGCCCACATTTACTTATGTCATTCGTGATGATTAAAAAAAAATAAATAAATCAAAAAAATTCTACTACAAAAAGAACCTACAATTTTGAAAGGTTGTGAGTGGTGTTGTTCCATTTAGCATGAGCTATCTTTTCATTTCACTTCTATCTAAATGCCGTGACCATGCTTGTAACTTTTTCATCTTCTTACCTTTTTTTTTTTTGTTACTCATTTTCCCTTCTTGATATGCAAACGATGTCACACAGACCACGAAGTACATTTGGTTAGCCACAACCATAGGCGTGAGTGTAATAGATTACTATGGGGAGATAATCTCATTCCGGTTTAGCTAGGAACAAGAACAAACTTAAGGCACACCTGCTGCTGTAGTTGTCACTCCACAACACTAATACCAGGATGCAAATATAAACAGTGTTGAGTATATGACTTGGGACAGGTGTGACTTCCGCTGTCCCTTTCTAATGCTTTCACCCCACTTTGTCTCTCTGGCAGTCTTCTGATCGGGTACAGTGAGGAGCAGCAAGTAATTCTCCACCACCGCTACCCCGCAGAGGACATGGGTGACTGATGACATGTAGCCTGCAGTTCCTTGTTCCTGTTATGTACATAGGGAGTGTTGTTTCATGGATTTGCAAGGGATTGGAGGTGTGGTGGAACGGGAACGGATGATGACAGGTTCTATGCCGTGTACTGTATATTATTATAAAATGGGTCTATGAAACTCAGCAATCCGATTGGCTACTATGTCTTCTGAGCCGTGTCCTTATCAGAAGATATAATAGTCAACCAGCACTTGTTACCACTCTTGAGCCCCACTACACAAATAAATAAGTGAGCTTTGCCTGCCCTACCCAAAAACACACACAGACGCTGACACAGCTCACACCAGAACAAAGCAAAACGGCCACTCACCGGGACAGCACACACACACACACACATAAAAGATAAACAAGCCACCCACCTACAGCAAGCTTAAATCGTACCTTAGCAATTGTTTTCTATGTTCCCTCATCTCTGCCCATGAACTGTATTGAGCACCCAAACTCACTTCCAAAACATCATTGTGATGTGAGAACTCAACCGCAAACTCCGAGCCCGATGCAAAACCAGAAGTCATTTGGCAGTATTTTGACCCCACACAGATCACCAGCACAGCAACGTATTTTTCATTATTTTCTCATCTGCCCCATGTCTGCCCATGAAGTGTATGCCTCTCAAAGTCACATTAAAAGCCATCTCCGAACCCGACGCAAAACCGGAAGTCATTTGTCAGCGTTTTGCTCCCCTGCACGTCACCAGCACACCAACTTATTTTTTTAATATTTTCCTAGCTACCCCATATCTCCCATGAAGTCGGTGCCTCTCATTCCTACCCAAAGTCACATTAAAAAACAGGATGGTGTTAAAAATGCATCACAATCTCCGAAGCCGACTGCAAGACCAGAAGTAATTTCTCAGCAGCTGGCTCTGCACACACACACCGAATTATCTAACAAAATAAATCAAGTGCCAATCTGGGGGGGAGAGCAAGCTATCTGCATGGGGAGGCAATCTGCCGGGGGGACACATCACAATCTCCAAGACGACTGCAAGACCGGAAGTAATTTCTCAGCAGCCAGCTCTGCTCACACACACACACACACACACACACACACACACACAGCGAATTATCTAACAAAATAAATCAAGTACCAGTCTAGGGGGGAACAAGCTATCTGCATGGGGAGGCAATCTGGGGGGGGGGGGAAACACCACCCTAAACGCCCTATAGTGCCTATCAAATAATTCAGAGATGCCCTCAATACAGGGACTATTTTACTCCTTCAGACATTAAAACCTCAAGTTTTAAAAAGTGTTTGCATTTTTTGTTACTTTTTTTTTTTTCTTAAATACTACCTTACTAGGGCCCATTTTATAAGCGGAATAAGACACTCCGAGGTGTGGTTTATGGCCTGATAAGAGCACTTCCCAGGTGCTAAAGGCACTCGGCGCAAGCACCTCATGCCTCATTACGCATCTGGGGTGTGCTTTTATCAGGCCATAAACCACACCTCGTCGTGTCTTATTCCTTACTTATACTGCACTCTAAACGTGGAATGATGTAAGCTTTAAATTTTTTAAGGATAAGATTTTTTTCTTCACTTACCCCTTTCTGTTATTAAAGAATTGGTAATCTGACTGATGGAATGGCAAAGAAGACAACAGAGAGGGAATGAGCACGTCAGATTGGAGATAGCATTAGTAGAGGCAAATGATTCCCCTACACAGTTCTGCCTTTTTTTTTTTTTTTAATCATTGGGATCATGTTCGGTTCAGGTTCACCGCATTACTTAATTACACGGTTCTAGTTCAGTTCAGTTCTCCAAAAATGCACACAGTTCGGGTTCTGTTCGCAGTCGGTTCGTGTCAGAACCCTGGCTCTATCCGTACCAGTATATTAAAATATATAAATTTAAAAAAAACCTCTGTTTAGCTAAAATAAGGTTGCTCCGGCCATGCCCCCTGATCTTACATATATAAACAAAACTACTCAGTGGTATCCCAGATGCCATGGCCAGGGAGCAGGTCCAGCTCTACTCCTAAGGTTAAATGTAGGCCATACTACCTATGCTTAGTGCCAGGAGTGGAGCAGGACCGGCAAATGGCAAAATAGCTTTCTGAAGCTCAAAGTCTAATTATAGACCCACTGAGTCTTGTTATGTCAACCATGGGAATTCTGGAATGCCACTGAGTGACTGTTTATCTTCCATGCATGGCAAGATCTCTCTCCTCTCCTCCCTTAGGCTTGCCCCAGTTACCTCCCCCTTGAGTCGTGTTTGCGGTCCCACTTTTAATCTGCATCCTCCTGTCCTCACTTGCTCTCACCTGATTTGGTCCACCTCTGCTTACTTCTCTGCAAGTGCAATCCTAGTTTGAGTGGTGTCCTTACTTTGTAAAACATTTATCATCTATCGTGCTCAACTGCTGGATTTGTATTCCTACTTTCTGGTCACCCCATTAAGGGGTCACAACATGATATTAAGGCAACAGCATTTGTTTGTCACCACGTTGTTTTTTGGTGGTATTTTTTTAGCAGTAATGTTTTTCTGGCAAAAATATCAACATGTTAAACAGGAATGGCAGCTCCACCAGTACTGTGCCAGATTACGACTAACTGAAGTAAAAAAAGGCACCAGCCACAGAAATAATGTTATAGCAGGTAATGGAGACAATTAACCTGTATTTTCTGCAGTCTAACAACCTGATGACCCCATCAATATGACATCAGCATGCTGTAAATCTTGCACTGGGATGTCATATCGATGGGATTACAGAATATAATACTACATGTGGTGACAATTCCAAGCATGGAACACCAATCTGTAAACGTTCAAAAAGTCAGCAGTTGGGGGGTGCTAATGAGCAGCTAAGAAGCAAGACGTGATCTCCTCGAGCTCCACAACCCAGAGACCAAAAAATACAGGTTACTCACCTGTAACAGGAGTTCTAGGAATGGTATATGTTGTTCATCCACACTGTCTGGCAGGTATCCTTGCCGCTTTAAATCTTGCCGGAAGGTCTTCAAGCTGGCTCCTCCCACCCACCCGGGTGGTAAAACTCTCGGATCCGCCCCATGACGCCAGATCTGGCCCGCTGGAAGCTCAGGTTGTGCGTCGAAGCCAGGGAGGTCGGGTTGGTCGTGTGGATGAACAACATATACCATTCCTAGAACTCCTGTTACAGGTGAGTAACCTGTATTTCTAGGGACATGGATATGTTGTTCATCCACACTGTCTGGCAGACTCCTAGCAGTTCTCCGGGAGGAGGGAGGCAAGGCGCACACCCCCTACTTAGGGAATAAAGACTGGAGAACTGAGGCCCCAAAACCAGCATCCCGGCGTGACTCAAGGTCGATGTGGTAATGGGTGATGAGGTGTGTGCTGACTTCAGGTAGCAGCCCTGCAGATATCCTGGATGGGGACGTCCTAAGAGCAGCCACGATGCAGCAGTATGGCGGGTAGAATGAGCTCTTATCCCTCTGGGAGGCTCCATGCCCACCAACTTATAGCAGAGATCTATGCAGGAGGTGACCCACCTGCTTATCGTCCGCTTGGCTGCAGGTCTGCCAGGTGCGGCTTCAGAATAGGTGACAAACAGCTGGCGAACCTCTCCCCGAATTTCAGCCGTGCGCTCCTTATAATAAGCAAGCGCCCTTCTAGGGTCCAAAGTATGGAGCCTGTATTCGGCCTCCGAGGTGTGATTGGGGTAGAACACCGGCAGAGTCAACACCTGGTTAAGGTGAAACTCCGACACCACCTTCGGAAGGAATTTCAGGTGGGGGTGCAGGACAACCTTGTCCCTGTGGAAGACCAGGTAAGGAGACTCGATGCAGAGCGCCTGGAGTTCTCCCATCCTTCTGGCTGACGTGATAGCCACCAAGAAGGTGGTCTTCCATGACAGGTGAGAGAGTTCACATCTGTGCATTGGTTCGAATGGCTTGCCCATGAGCTTTGCCAGTACCAGCAGTAAATCCCACGGAGGTGGAGGTTCTCACACCGGAGGGGAAATGTGATCAAGGCCTTTGAAAAAGCACCAGACCACCTTCTCCTGCGCCACCGACTGCTCCCCGGCCCGCGCCCGGTAAGCAGAGATGGCTGCCAGGTGCACCTTTAGGGTCGTCGACCTAAGCCCTTGATGAGAAAGGGACCATAAATAGTCCAAGATGCTTGCCAAAGGACAGAGGAAGGGTCCAAGCCCTTGCCCTGACACCAAATGGAAAATCTCTTCCATTTGAAGGCATAGCATTTCCTGGTCGACTCCTTACGGGATGCCTCAACAACATTGAGGACCTCGTCGGAAAGACCCAAGGCCTGGAACTCTAGCCGCTCAGGAACCAGGCCGTCAGGTGCAGGGATTGATGGTCCAGATGGAACGCCTTCCCCTGATTGACTGAGAGCAGGTCCAGGCGAGCTGGAAGCTGCCTCGGGAGCCTGGAGCTGAGGAGGAGATCTGGGTACCAGAACTGGTGGGGCCAGTCTGGGGCTATCAGAATCACCTGCGCCTTGTCCCTCCTTGCTTTGAGAAGCACCTTGTGAATCAAGGGAAATGGGGGGAAGGCGTAGAAGAGGCCCGGGGTCCACAGCCTCGAGAAGGCATCCCCCTGCAGCGAGCCCTGCTGAGGGGGGCCGGCATGGAACAGCCTCAGCTTCGCGTTCTCCCTGGAGGCAAACAGGTCCACCTGAGGTGTGCCCCAATGGGAGAACAGATCTTGTACTACCTCCGGCAGGAGAGACCACTAATGGGATGCAGCCCTTATCCAGCTCAGGGCATCGGCCAGGGTGTTGGAGGCTCCTGCCACATGAATGGCTAGGAGATCCGCCTCAAGCTGCGCCACAGTGACAAATGCGGAGAGCTTCCTTGCATAGAAGCATGGCAGCGTCCCCGCCCTGGCGGTTTAGGTAACATGGTCGTGGTATTGTCCGTCTGGACTCGGACCACTTGACCCCGGAGAAACGGAGCAAAGATGGTGAGAGCTAGGCGGACCGCTCGGAACTCCAGCAGGTTGATGTGGCATCGGGACTCCCGCGGGGACCAGAGGCCGTGTGCCCGGTGTTCTCCCAGATGGGCACCCCAACCCATCAGAGAAGCATTGGTCGATAGAGAGACCGTCGGCTCGGGGCGGACAAACGGGATGCCCTCCTGCAGATGAGTTGAAACGGTCCACCACTGGAGAGCGTTCCACATCTCCTGGGTCACCGTCACTAGCTAGTCCAATGGATCGCAGCGTTGTGACCACTGGCTGGCCAGTCCCCACTGAAGAGGCGCATGTGCCAGTGTGCCCAAAGGACCACACTGGTACAGGCCACCATGAGACCCAGGAGGCGCAGGAAGTCCTGGGCAGGGTGCGATTGCCCAACCAGAAATGATTGGGCAAAGGAGGTAAGAACCTCGGCCCTGTCCGCCGGGAGCCGTGCTCTGGCTCGAAGAGAGTCGAGCTCTGCCCCGATAAACAGAATCACCTGCTTCGGCTCGAGTTCCGACTTGGCCTCGTTGATGAGAAGGCCGATTTGAGAGCAAACCTGGAGGGCCAGATCTCTGGACCGCTCCACCTCCTGTCTGGAGGGGGGCTGCTATCAGCCAATCGTCCAGGTAAGGGTACACCCGGACCCCTTGGCGCCGCAGGAAAGCTGTCACCACTGCTATGCATTTGGTGAAGACCCTGGGAGCTGGAGACAGGCCGAAGGGCATGGCTCGGAACTCGAAAAGGGATCCCTCCGCTCGAAAGCGAAGGAATCTCCGATGTGACGGACGGATAGGGACGTGAAAGAACGCGTCCTGCAGGTCCAGAGAGCAGAACCACACGCCGTGTTCCAGGGATGGTATTATCTGAGCCAGAGTGACCATCCTGAAGGTTCGAGACCTTAGGAACTTGTTCAGGTCGTGTAGGTCGAGAATGGGGCGCCAGCCCCCCGTCCGTTTCGGAACCAGGAAGTACCTGGACACAAACACCCCGGGTCTGAGGGAGGGTCCGCCACCTCCCTGATCACCTCCTTTTGGAGGAGGAGAGCGATGTTGGCCCGACGAGCTGACAGTGAGGCTGCGGACCCCGAGGCCCCCCGAGGTGCGACGGCTCTGAAGGGCGGGGCCTGCTCGAATTCTAGAGGCAGGCCTTTTCCCACCACCTCCAGCACCCACCTGTCCATGGTAATAACGGACCAGGCGGAAAGGAAGTGCCGGAGCCGTCCCCCCACGGGGGGAACCTGGGGTGAGGTGACGGGTTGAAGCTAACACCCTCAGCTCATTACTGGTAGGCTTGAGGAGGACTGGCCAAGGGACCTCCTGGGCCTTTACCTCCCTGCTTCCTGTTGGAGGAAGCCCCGGCTTGGGTTTGGGATGCCAAGCCGAGCCTGCTTGGCCCTGACGTTGCTGGGCCGGACGCGCCGCGGGCGCAGAAGGACGAAAGGGCTTAGGCTGTGGTTTGCAGCCTTTGTCCTTCTGAGCAGAAGAGACAGAGTCCAAGGTAGCATTGGACTTCTCGATCCTCTGCAGGTGACCTTCCACCCCAGGGCCGAAGAGGTCGGTCCCCAAAAAGGGAACATCTGCCAACTTGTGCTGGGTATCCGAAGTGAAGGTGGATATCTTCAGCCAAGCCCGATGATGCATAGCCACTGCGGCCGCCACAGACCTGGCACATGAGTCCCCAATGTCTAAAGCAGTCTGGAGCTGCTGTTTGGCCACTGCCCTGCCCTGGTCCCGCACCTGCCTGACCGTGGTCTGCAGATCCGCAGGAAGATGAGGGACGACCTCATCCAGGGAGCCCAACAGGGCATGAGAGAAATGTGCCATGAGGACGGCCGAACTGGCCTGGCGAAGGCCGAGGGAGGACGCAGCATAGACTTTTCGCCCGGCATAGTCCAATTTCTTGGACTCCTTGTCGGGAGGTTTGTCCACATCCCTAGCATTCCCGGCACGCCAGAAAACGCTGTCGGTAACTAACCCCTCAGCCGAGGGGTGTTCCGAAAAACCGGACAAGGAACCGGCAGGGACCGCATACTTCCTGGCCATCCTGGCCGAAGGCACAGGGCAGGAAGCAGGGCGCTGCCAGAGCTCCAAGGCCAGGCCCACTATGGCCTCGGCCACCAGAAAGGCCTCCGTAGGGGAATCCCCTCGATCCAGAATCTCCGTGAGGGGATACCTGGCCCACTTAGAAACGGGTTCGAGCTTCATCCCGGTGGACTCCGAGATGAGCCAAAGCAATCCCAGGAAGGACGAAGGGCTATGGTCCACCGACTGTCCTCCTGAGGACTCCAAGTCCATTCGCTTGGAGAAAAGGGAGGAATCGTCTTCGGACTCGGAAGAGTCCTCAAAGAGCTGCCTCAGGCCTGAGCCACCCTCCACCTGCCGAGGTCGATTGGGAGTGAGGGTGACAGACAGCCTATGGGGCAGTCCCTGAGCCGACCGAGAATTTTTGGTCGGAGCCCTAACTAACAGCTGTGGAGGCGGAGGTTCCACCGGAATTGGTGGGGCAGCTGGTTTTGGCTGAACAACCGGCCTGGGAACAGGCTCCTCGGATAAAACGAGGGGTTGTTTCGGCCGCTCCGGTGACAGCCACTTAATGGCCGGGGAAGATGACGGCGTCGGCTTATTCCGGTCAGAAGAGCTTGTTGCCACAGAGTTCTCATATCTTCGACGCAACTTGCGGCAAGCCTCCTCATCCGAGGAGGAGGAAGAGGACGAAGCGGCGGTGGTGTTGCGTGTAAAGCCGAGACCGAGACCGCTTCATGATGGCGGATCGGCTGGACCGCCAAGAAGTCCGAGATCGAGAACCTCGCTTTGCCGAACGGCAAAGCGGGAGGTGTCGGGGAACCGACACTCCCTCGGTTCAGAAGATTCAACCAAGGCCCGGAACCAGAGGCACAGACGAGCCAACGGGGTCCTCAACTCCCACCGGGGGAACCGTGGAGAGGGGATTCTCGGCTTCTCCTGCCGACAACCCGTCCAACGGGTCGAGAAAAATCTCGACCGCGTCGACGGGAGTCTCGGTCAACTGGCCTGACGGGGACACCGTGAGACCAGTGGCCGAAGCCGAGCAGTCGACCGAAGTCGACGGCCGACAACTCGGGGAGAGGGATCTTTCCCGCTCCCAAGAGCGTCGATGGTGAGACTTACCCTTGTCTCTCTTTTTGGACCGAGAAAACGGTCCAGAAGAAGTTGGTCCCTCACCTTTAGTAGAGAGAGTCAGACAAAGCTCCTTAAAAGAAGCTGAATAAGAGGCACGAGACAGAGCGGGACAAATGCCGCAGCCGAGGTAGAAGCGGCCCGCACTGCCTCCTCTTCGAGGGCGATCATCTGCTTGAGCTGATCTGCCGAGCCCGCCACCACGGACACCGCCGACTGGGCCTCTTTTGACTTCACCGGAGGAAATCGCTTCTCAGGACGCCCCAGTTGTAAACGGGCAGCATGGTCTTCGAGGACGTAGGCCGAAAAGGAAGAGCACAGGTCGCAGGCCTGCGGGTCGTGCTCAAGGCCTAAGCAGTAGACGCACGTGGAGTGCGGATCCGTCCGAGACATCTTCTGCCCGCAAGGGCACCTCCGGAAACCGAGTCGATGGCTCATCGCAGTCGCGAGGGAGAAGACCAAGTCTTTAGCAAAAAACTTTTAATTTCGAAAATTCGAAGAATTAGGAACCAGTCTTATATGCAGAGCGTTAAGGAGGGAACCTGAGCTTCCAAGCGGTAAAGAAGATCTGGCGTCATGGGGCGGAGCCGAGAGTTTTACCACCCGGGTGGGTGGGAGGAGCCAGCTTGAAGACCTTCCGGCAAGATTTAAAGCGGCAAGGATACCTGCCAGACAGTGTGGATGAACAACATATCCATGTCCCTAGAATAAGCTGTTTTTTTACAGATAAAGAACCAAAACACCAAGTATAATATCCTAATAAGAAAGAGCTGCATAGTGATGGACGAATACCTGACTAATGTACCTGGAAAACCCATGAGAAATGTGGGGAAAAACCCGAAGAAGCAACCAACTGGGCCCTCGTCCGAAATAGCAGGCCCCATATCTTTCTCGGCGGTACAGCTGATGGTACTGGGGCGCGAGGTGACTACACAGGTCCTTGCTGCCTTGAATCCGCGCTTAGAGAAGATGGAGGATAAAACTGAGGCTAAGCTGCAGGAAATTACAGAACGCACAGCGGCACATGGAGAAAGGCTAGCGGAGATGGAGGAGCGCACATCCAGAGTGGAGGATATGGTGCAGCCGTTGCCAGATAAAGTTACTGCGCTTGAGAGGGAGTTGGTGGACCTCAGGGAGGCCCTCGATTATCAAGAAAATTATTATCGGCGCACCAACTTGTGCTTACGAGGGCTCCCTGAGGGTCAAGAAGGCACAGATATCCTACGATTTTGTGCTGAACAGCTGCCAAAATTTTTTAATCTACAGCCGAAAGGGGAAAGCACAAAATCGAAAGAGTGCACCGGGCTGTGATATAAAAACCAGGTCTGGGCCAAACACCCCGAAGTATTGTGATAAGATACCACAATTTCCACGATCGAGAAGCAGTGATCAGAGCATTCAGGCTCAATCAGCCAGTCAAAATAAATGGGGCACGAGTCCATGTAACACAGGACTACTCGGCCAGGCTGCTTAAGAAGCGACGAGCGTTCAGCGCTGTGATGACCCAATTGAGAGAAATGCATGTGGAGCATTTCATGATTTATCCAGCCACCCTAAAAATAAAGCACAAAGGAGCTGTATTCTCTTTCTGGGAGGTGGAGAAGACGACAGTCTTCATCAATGAGCTTAAGAAGAAAATTGGCTGAAATCGGAGATGAAATCAACTGGCAGTGTCAATGGGACTAGAGACTCTTACAGTTTGCTGGTTGTGGGTAATACCCCTTGTTTATGATATCGTAGAATATAAAGCTAAGCGGACCCCAGGAAAGCTGCTGATATGCCCATATAATTCTTCGATCGAGCAGCGGTTTGAAGATGGCCTCAACTGTACTGAGAGCGCTGAAGAGGATCGGCTGCAAAGCGTGGAGAGACATCTGAGGAGCGCTTCCTGCAAGGTAGGCCGGGAGGGGTGTTTGGTGGCTAGGGCCTAGCGCATGTATTTTTTTTTCTTCGCGCGCCCTGCACTGCTGACCTCCAACTGGGCCACCTACAAAACTGAGGACATTTAGATAAATTAACGGCAAAGATCGTTAAGCAGCATAATGGGGTATATATTAGCCGCAGTTGTAGAGGTTGAGGAGTCGGCCTGTTTAACTGTGCTCCTAAATAAAGCAGTTCTGCGTGAGGGATACGCTGTTTGGTATTCCTCTTTAAATGTTAGTATACGTGGTACTATTGAGTTGGGCTTGGGTCTTTTACATTGAATGGTCTCGGCGAGGGAGGTAGCTGCTCAAATAGCAGAAGGTGGGTCACGAAGCCATGATAGAAGATGGCAAACAAGATAAAAGAGGGCTGGGGAGGGAGGTGGGGTTATACTGGAGTAGGGTGATAAGATCAGAGACTAAGGGTATGATTACTGTTGGAAGGGGAGGTAGAGGGGAGGCGAGGGATGGGGTAGATACAGGGGCATCATGGGTTCACAAAAGGGGATTAAATGTATGTTGTCTTATTTTAAGCTATATGTTCCTCGTATTTTTTTTTTTTGTGGTTGATGCTATTGATAAAAGGTTCACATCAAAAAATGAGCTGCTATTAATGGTTGGGAGTGACCTGATGATGTCATGGAGGATGGGAGGGAAAAAAGGCAGAGAAATAATGGTATGTAATGAGCTAGTTGTACAATCCTGGAACGTGCGGGGTTTCTCCTCCCCAATTAAGAGAAATGCTATCCTGACAGCCCTACGAAAGGCACATGTGAAAGTAGCCCTATTGCAGGAAACACATTTGACTTCGGTGGAGCACGGGAAACTTCGGAGAGGTTGGGAAGGGGCCTGTTACTCCTCTTCCTTTAACTCTCGTAAGCAGGGGGTGGCGATCCTGAGACATAAAAACTTGCCTCTACAAGTTACAAAAGTAATCACGGACCCAAGAGATGGCAGGTATGTCTTTGCATCTGGGAATCTCCATGGTGTACAGGTTACATTTGGGAGTATTTATGCACCAACAAATCTGGATCCGGAATTTTTTTAGCAGAATCTTAGCTATATTAGTAAAAGAACAATTTGAGAACCTAATTATGGGAGGGGATTTTAACTGTACGCCAGACGCAGTCCTGGACCACTCAGAGGGGAGAGGATGCAGGGACCCATGCATCAGAAAATGGAGGGAGGGAATAGCAGAGCTGCATATGGTGGATGTCTGGAGAACTGCATACCCACAAGGAAAATAGTTTACTTTTTACTCCAGTCCACACAAAACATGGTCAAGGATAGATCATATATATGTGGCGCTGAGTTGGTATGAAAAGTTGAGGAAGGTGGTACATGGGCCTATACAAATTTCAGATCATGCAGGTGTAACAGCCTCTTTTCGACTGCCAAATGGAAAAGGGGAGGCACATACATGGAGATTCCCCACGTACATGTTAGGGTCACAGGAGTTCCAGGTTTACTTGAAGGAACAATTTAAGTTTTTCCTAGACACCAATGCACCGACTGCCTCCTCTAAACAAATATTGTGGGATGCTAGCAAAGCTTACATGAGAGGGGCAGTTATAGGCTTTACGGCCAAGTATAAAAAGAGCAAACTGGAAAAGCAAAAAGATGTTCAACAGAAGGTGAGGCTATTAGAGGGGAAGGTGGCAAGAGGAGAGGGGGGTGAGGAAATGCGACATGCGTTGGTGACAGCTAGACAAACATTTAACACCCTACTGCTAGATGAAGCCCAAACGAGGTTGTATTACCTGAAACACAAGATATATGAATGGGGTAACAAACCAGGCCCTCTGTTGGTTAATTTGGTAAAAGGAAGAAAAGGGCCATCACATATTATGGGTATTAAAAATGGGAGGGGGCAAGTTGTCACTAAATATGAGGAGATAAGGGTGATATTTAAAGAATATTATGAGACCCTATACTGGGCAGATGGAGGGAGAAAGGAGGGCTGTATGCAGGATTTTCTTAGAAGGCACCAGTTGCCCCAAATAACAAAACACCAACAGAAAATGCTAGGTAAGAAGATTACCAAGGAGGAAATTACACTAGCCATCAGTGCTTTGAAGTCTGGGAAAGCCTGTGGTACTGATGGGCCGCCAGCAGAATACTATAAGATATTAAAAGATGGTGTAAAGGAGATCATGAGGGAGCTGTTTAAAGAGGGGAGGGAGAGAGGGAAGTTACCTAAAACGTGTGGCAATGCTATGGTGAGTGTGATCTCCAAACCAAATAAGGACATAATGGAATGCGCATCGTATAGACCCATATCCCTTTTAAACTGTGATACCAAAATATATGCTAAAATCCTAGCCACAAGATTGGAGGGAATACTTCCGGAACTGATCCATCCAGATCAAACGGTTTCATAAAGGGAAGGCATTCATATCACAATATCAGAAAAGTCCTTAATGTTTTAGTGCAATCCAATCGACCTGGGGGGGGGGGGGAGAGAGTGGCAGTTTTGTCTATGGATGCTAAAAAGGCATTAGATAGGACTGAATGGCCATACTTATTTGAAATTCTGAAACAGTTTGGTCTGGGAAAGGACTATATAAAAAATGGCTGAAGCACTGTATCGAACGCCCAAAGCTGCAGTGTTGGTGAATGGGACTCTGTCAGAGCAATTCACACTACATAGAGGGACAAGGCAGGGGTGCCCTTTATCTCCCCTGCTCTTTGCAATGGCAGCGGAACCATTGGCCATAGCTGTTAGAGAGGATCCAAGAATACATGGGGTGGAAGGAAAAAGTGGAATGCAGCACAAGATTACGTTGTACGCTGATGATATGATATTATACATTACGAGACTCCCTCAGTCCATGCCAGCTTTACTAGAGGTTGTCTCACAATTTATCACATTTTCTGGGTATAAATGGAACCTGGAAAAATCCGAGATTATGTAATAGGAAAGGAGGTGGGAGGTGGAGACAATGAGTGGTGCCTGCACAGGGTAGGATCGTGTTTCACCTATTTGGGGGTTAAAATAGGGAGAGACCTCCAATCATTATATAAATTGAATTATAGCCCATTATTGAGATCAGTGATGGATGAACTAGGTAGCTGGAGGGCCCTACCTATTTCATGGCTGGGACATATTAATTTAATTAAGATGAACATATTGCCCAGAGTGTTATAACCACTACAAATGTTGCCTATAGGGTTAATGGGGAAAGACAAAGGAATTTGTGAAAGCATGCTCTAAATTTATATGGCAAGGGAAGAGGCCAAGGGCCAGCCTAAGCAAGTTGAAGGCAGACCAGGATAGGGGAGAGTTAAATTATCCGGACATGAAGTTGTATTTTTGGGCAGCGCAAATTAGGATTATCAAAGATTGGGTATATCGGCCTAGGACGGCTAGTTGGTTAGATCTGGAAGAGAAGGGACAGGGTGTTCGGCTGTCCTCTTACTAGGCTGAAGGGGGGAAAAAAGCCTACCGGGAGAAAAAAAGACTATAATACGTTAGTGAATAGTGTAATAGACAGTTGGGAACAAATTAAAAAATTGCTTGGGCATCAGAAGGGGGAGGCGTTTATACTGTCACTGGTAGGCAACCCTTTTTTTATACCGGGCTTGGGAGATCCCTCATTTTGGATTTGGGAGAAGGGAGGAATCCTATGCTTCAATGATTTAAGAAAGAAAGAAGGGGTTTACTTATTTAGGGAACTTAGAGAAGGATTGGGTTTACCGACCAACCATCTGTTCAGGTACTTTCAAGCGAAGAAATATATTCAGGATATAGAGAGGCAAGGGAACCAAACTCTCAAATGCAGGCCCTTGAAGGTCTGCTGCAGCAAGCTAAACAAGAGCCCAAAGGTGTCATAAGAAAAGCTACATCCCTTTTACGTGCTCAATTACCAGACATGACAGGCAGAACTAAGTGCCTCCGGGAGAGGGATTTAGGAATGGCTTTAACAGAGGAGCAATGGACCTTGATGAAAGATATACACCGAGGGCTCCTGCTGTGCAGTAAGTATAATGAAGCAGCATATAAATTCGTACACAGGCTTTATAGTCCACCAGTGGCAGTTAACAGATAACACAGCAGTTTCGGCTACTTGCCAAAGATGTGGCAATGCCTTGGGTACATATATTCACTCATTCTGGTCATGCCAGACACTTCAGTCTTTTTGGGAGGAAGTGGCGAAAGAGCTGTTGACTATGAAGGGTTGCTGCATAAGAGTGGGTCCGCTTCTAATGTTGTTCGGCCTGGATGACACAAACCATGTGGACTGGGAGTCTATTGAAAGGTGGTTGAGAATTCTTCTCGCGCTGGCAAGACAGTGTATCTTAAATGCATGGGTACTGGGGGACAGACCTACCCTTTGGCAATGGAGGAAGCTAACATGGGAAGCTCTGAAGCTTGAAAGCATAACTTATAAAGCTAGGGGGCGTGAAGAAATGTTCATGAATATGTGGGCACCATTCTGGCGCACTATGAGCACTATAGAAAAGGAAGTGTTAAGTTGAATACAAGGGTCAGAGGAGTAAAGAGGTAGGGAGGGTAATCCCCGGCTGCTATAAGACAGTAAGAGTAGTCTTGGACTACTGAGCACTCCTTATTTTCCAGGACTAGTCAACATAGAACTGTAATGGAGGATTAGGAGACAAGGAGAGGCATAGTATACACTACAGAAACCATTCCTAGTATATGCATTAGATAAAGTGAACCTATGATTAAATGAGGGTGGGGGGGCAGAGGGGTGTGTTTTTTTTTTCTTCTCTTCTTTGTTTTCTGTATTTTGTGTGTGCATATGTATAGTTGTTTGTAAGCAGAAATACCTGAATTAAATTGAGAAGTGTAATTAGCGTCACTGGGAAAGATTTGTAAGTCTTGGAAAAGAACATTTTTGTATGTAATGGAGTGATAATTGTTACTCTTGTTATTGTGCTAGTAAGATAAATAAAAAGTTTATGCAAAAAAAGTCAGCAGTCCCCCTCATTCAGTCCCTGAACCGCCACAGCACACATCGCAATGGATTAGCAGTACAGTCCCCTACAATCACACAGGTTTTCATAGATGAGCAGGAGAATAATCTCCCCAGACCTACCTCAAAGTTCGTGCTGCTCCCACAAGCTCCACATCAGTTTAACCCCGCACGCCAAGAGGTGAAGTCGCAGACGACTATGTTGCGCACGGCCACTTGATAAAAATGGGCCAACCACAAACATGCTGGGTGGGACGCTCAGATGTCTTTTAACCCTTTAGCAGTGTACTTTGTTATTTTTAAATAAAAACAAATGTCGCTCTTTCATCTGTTGGCATTACTGTATTGTTGAGAGGCCATGAAATAAACGGCATGGTAAGTTTTAACCTTTTGCCAATCCGAACGCTGTCACTTATTTCTGTGTGTTTTTTAAAAGATGTAAAGCAACATTCATTTTTTTTTTTTTAATGTACACTCCATACACTATAAAGAACAATGCCCAAGAAGTGGTTGTTAACCACGGAGGTAAGCTCCTCTCACGGTTGCCAAGACAACTTTAAACCTCTCGAGCTGCGCTCTCGAGGTTTACTTAGTTGTCCTGGCAACCACTCTAGGTGATTACAGCGTGGTTAACAACCACTTCTTAGGCATTATCCTCTATATTACTACTGCTTTATTATAAATATCACAGATAAAAGTGCAAATACAAAACCCACATGCTCGTGTACTGGCCCACAAAAGGAGAACACCAACAGCGGACAAAGAAATCCCTGACAGGTTTCACGGTCATGTGCCTTATCAATTTGCACATCTATTTAATTGCACTGTATATGAAAGCACTAATTAGGCAGAATTCTTGTTGTGGGGGTTTTAAAGGGAATCATACGCTTTGATTATGCCTCCCTGATAAGGCACACAAGCATGAAATATGTGATGTTTATAACAAAACAGCAGTAATATAACATTACTGTATTTCTGTGACAGGTGCCAGTTTAATTTTTCTAACTTCAGAAAAACATTCAACATACCCATTTGTCTTGTCGTTTTCTTTTATTCCTGAACTAAGGTATGGGATTTTGAAGTTTTTAAAGGTTCCCACTCCTGTGCCATGCCCGCCATGAAAAAAATTAAATATTTTGGACCCATGCTGTGTTGTTTACCATCAGAAACATGTAGCAGCACCATCTTAATACATCCACAATATGAATCTTAGACGTACATTCAACAGGTGGCCTCAGTGGAAGAGATTTTTTTTTTCTAATTGCATGTTGCCACCATCTTTAATGACGCGAGTCATTAATTAACAAATCAGTTATAAAAGCTGTTTTAAAATATCTGAGAAAATTAAAAGTACACTGAGTATTATTAATCTAAGGATGTCAGAAATATATTTTTGCTAAAAAAAAATACATGACATTTTTTGCAGACTAACAAATACTGCTGCTTTACTTTACTGTCATGCTGAGGTGCTGCCTCAGTAAAGATGTCAACAGTAGCTTCGGTTATTATGGTTGGTTATTTGTATTAACACAGAACTATTGAGGCCACTTCCTCCCCAGTGCTACCTACACACCTGTCAGGCAGCAATGGGAAAAGGAAAGACAGTGATAGCAGTGTTGTGAGTCAGGACCTGGGCGATATAAAACAAGAAATGGTAGATCTGGGCAATACGGGGGGCAGCCAATAGAGCCCCCACCCACCCACATATAGATACTGAGTAATTCGGAAGAAAGGGACTTCCTGGTTTGGCAGGCAGTGGGGGGGAGAGCTGTATTCAGGAGGCAGGTTTGGGATTATAGGCAGTACCTCAGATATTAACTCAGATTTTAGGGAGCTGGCCTGCTGGCGCTGAGGGCTGAGGCGCTGGATGCCACACCTCATGCTACACCGGCGATCCGGGTTCAGGAACTGACTTGGGCCGTCGGGGGTCGGCAGGGGAGGAGAGGATTGAGTGTCCAGAGGACTGCTCTCCTCTCCTTGTGGGGGGGGGGCAATAGTCCCACGCAGCTAGCGGCACCCGGTGGAGACCAGGTGCACTACAGTTGCAGGGACAACACAAAGAAAGAGAACACATTGGGCGGCCGCCTTCTGGACATGAGCGGAAGTGCTCACGTAACAGGCTGGGCGGCACTGCATGTCTCACCTTGGGGGAGAGCAGAAAAAAACCCTCTTGCCATTGGTAGGTGATGGTGGAGCTAGAGGTCATGACCCCACGTCACCGCCAGGCATCAGGAAGCTCAATTCGGTCCCCCCAGATGGCAGCCTTCAACACTGTAGATAGAGCGCCAGAGGAGTACGGCGGTCCCTTCCCGGGGGATTCAGATCCAGAGGTCGGGCTAGCCAGTCTAGAGGGGTGTCCCCACCGGAGATGGGCACCCAATGCTTCAAGCAGATGGGACAGTTGCAGCACCGAGAGCCCACGCCGGCAAGAGGCCAATGGAGGAGAGGTGAGCAAAAAGTTATAAAAAAAAAAAAAAACGCTCAGATTTTAGGATATTTTAAATCTGAATATGCTATCCTTTAGGATTTTACAATATAGAGTGGACACTCCTGAGGGGTGGAGAAAATACATAGGGATCTCGGGGAAACTCAGGGAGTGGTTAAGAGCATGGCAGCTGGGGTTCAATGCTAGAAAGTACAAAATCACACACCTAGGGCATAGGAACCCAGAAACTGAGTACAGGATGAGGCGGAGGTGCTAACAGTTGCTAAGCAGTAAAGGGACCTTAGGGTTATCATATCTGGTGACCTTAAAGTGACAGGGCAGTGTCACAAGGTACTGGATAAGGCCAGTAGGATGCTGGGATGCATAGGGAGAGGTATTTCCAGCAGGAGGAAGGAAGTGGTGTTGCTACCATATTGCTCACTTGTAAGACCCCAGCTGGAGTACAGTGTCCAGTTCTGGAAGTAGTACCTCAGAAAGGACATAGACACAGTGGAGGCAGTCAAGAAGAGGGCATTTAAAATGGTACAGGGGTTGCACCAAAAGACCTGTGAGGAAAAACTGAGGGATCTCAACATGTATACTCTAGCAGAGAAAAGTGCGAAATGTGACATAATAGAAACCTAGCAGTAACTCACAGGGGTAAACCAGGTGCAGGAGGGGAGTCTCTTTTAAATGAGAAAGAGCACCTGGACTAGAGGGCATGTGATGAAGCTGAAGGGGGAGTTTAAGAGGGATGTGAGGAAGTACTACTTCACTGAAAGAGTGGCGGATAACTGGAATAGACTGCCAGCAAATGTAGTGCAGGCAAACATAGTACAGGGCTTCAAGCATGCATGGGATAGACACAGGGGAATATTAGTAAATAGGCAAGGAGGGAGGGTCACCAGAGATCACTGAAGAGTCTGCACATATGGGTAGACTGTGTGGGCCAAACTCTCCTTTTCTGCCAGCAAATTCTGTTTCTAAGCAGAATCTGATGACACTCACATGCAGTTTCGGATCGGATTTTGAGGTATCCAAGTGTCCCTGGCAGGGACTAAGCACACCAGAGGTACCTTTGCCTACATGTAAAATTCTATGTTTCTATTGTACAATCACACAGGCAAAATATAATTTTGGTGTGGCCTAAAAAAATCTGGCATTACACATTTGTTTTTGTTTTCAATTACCACAACTCTCTAATGCAAGTTTAAAGAGCTAGTGGAACCAACACAGGCAGACAAAAATATAATTCAAATTTTAAGAGGTATTCAGCTGTAACTTTTTATTTGTGAAGTATTTTTGCATTTGATGTACATGCGCACCAAACGCTTTGGGACAGTAATGGGAAATGAGGTGCGTCACTGCCATGCCAATTACAGCTGCAGCTGCAAGAGGTGTGGCAGTGTACACCAATCACCAGGCACTCTGGTCATGACAGCAGTTCAGATCTGCTGACGTGCCGTGCCACAGACTTGAAACAAATAACGCGCTCCAATGGGAGCACTTCATTTGTAGCCCGAACTACTGCCATGCGTATTAGAGTGCACACTAATGCACATGGCAGCAGTTGTTGTGCTCTCTGTCTCCGCCTCGCCTCCTCTGAACCCCCAAAAGCTTCAACTGTGGTCGCAGTGTAGCCTCCTGGTGTTGGTTTCGCCTCCCCCAACATTAGCAGCCATGAGACTTTTTCACAGCCGACATTGGGTGCCTAATCCCGTGTCAGCATGTATCCTCCCATATTAATGTGGCACACTGGGAGCCCACCCCAGTGTGTCGAAATAACTCCGTGTCTGATGCACCCCTGCCCCACAAACCCGTTCAGTGCCGACACCGGGGTGCCCAATCTCTGTGTCGACATGCCCCACCCCCACTATTGTGGCACACTGGGAGCCCACCCCAGTGTGCCTATATTAATATTTTTCCCCCTGTAAAGAAAACCGTCCCCCGATGTCATTATGTTTTTGTTTCCCGATAAAAAAGAAAACGGTCCATCGTCGTCTCCCCAGCCTCCCCGTGCCCTCCCACCTTCTGTGCATCTCACCTCCCGCACCCCCCACCCCATATTTACCTCCGTAGGTCCAGCGCTGTCATCTTCTCTGGACCAGGAACATGTATGCACTCTTCAAAGGCGACCAACAAATTATGATTCATGGTAAGCCTTATAATGGGAGTCAACTGGGGCGGGGGGTCAACTTAGGTTGATATCTCGGCCAATTTTAGGAATTTGGGCCCCAGATTTTCAACATGGCTTTCTTGGGACCCCACCTCATGAACACTGGCACTGTCATTTTGTTTCTCAGTCCCGAAAGGTGATTTCACAGTTGATGCACGGAATCGCTTTTCGGGACAGAGTAATGAAATGAGAGTGCAACTGTTCATGAGGTGGGATCACAAAAAAACAATGTTGAAAATTTGGTCAAAAAATTACAAAAAATGACTGTTACAAGCGTCGCGCAGTTTCTACACATGCTCATAACTTCGTAAATGTTTAATATTTTCACTCCAGATTTTCAACACTGTCATTTTTTCAAATCTCCTTATGAACAGTATAGCTGTTATTTTTCACATTCTGCCCGAAACATGTTTTCACACCTGTGGTGCAGAATGGCATGGTCAATGTGCGAAAACAACTTACTGAAATGACAGTGCCACTGTTCATGAGCTGGGGTCCTAAAAAGCCCATGTTGAAAATTTGGTGAAAAATTCCAAAAAATTATTGCGTTACGGCTGAGTATTGCAGTTTCTACACACACTTTTAACTTCGCCAGTTTTTCATATTTTCACTCCAGTTTTTCAACACTGGCATTTTTTCACACCTCCTCAAGAACAGTCTGACATTTTTCACATCCTGCCCAAAATGTGTTTTCGCACTGGTGGCACCGAAGCATGAAATCACCTTTCGGGACTGAGTAACAAAATGATAGTGCCACTGTTCATGAGATGGGGTCCAAAAAAGCCCATGTTAAAAATCTGGAGTGAAAATACCAACAAACACCCAGGGTGTTAGGGTTTCCAACTATAATGCCCCCCCCCCCATCTTTCAGAGACTGACAGGCATCGGGGGTGTGACTTGGGGTCATTGGCTGTAATTCTCATACCACTACACCCCCACCCTGCAGCCAGTGACAGGCATCGAGGTATGCCGTGGGGTCTTTGACCCTAACATTCACCCCATTCTCCAATAGTACACCCATCTCCGCTTATTTCCTTATAGAATGGGGTGAGCATAAGCGCTGAAGACCCCCAAGGTACACCGTGACACAGATCGATGTCTGCAGGGTGCGGTGAGGTAGAATGGCATAAGCATCACGACCAGCAACCCAAAGGCACACCCCCAACGCCTGTCAGTCTCTGCAGGGTGGGGGTGGGGGTTGGGGTTGGTGTTAGGGTTGGAAAAGACTAATGTCTCAGTAAGGAAGTAAATCAGGGAGGGGCAGTGGACATCACCTACCTTGATTTCAGGAAAGCCTTTGACACCGACTAACATACAAGGCTGATATAACAAGATCGGTAGTCCGGCCACAGGGCACAAGCTGATACACTGGGTTAGAAACTGGTTGACGGACAGGAGGCAAAAGGTGGTGGTACTGGCATCCAATCCGGAGAGAGGGTGATGACGAGTGGGGTACCTCAGGGATCAGTCCTAGGACCAATCCTATTCAATGTCTTCATTACAGACATTGTGGAAGGGCTAGAAGAAAAGGTGTGTCTGCCTGTTTGCAGATGATACCAACATCTGTAACAGAGTGAATAATCCAGAAGGGGTGGAGAAAATGAGCAGGGACATGGAGAGCCTTGAAAAATGGTCTGAGGAGTGCCAACTGAGGTTCAATGCAAATAAACACAATAATGCACCTGGGAAGAGGGAACCCTGGGGAGAGTTACTGGATGGATGTGAGGTGCTGACACTCACCAAGGAAGAAAAGGACATAGGAGTTATCAGTTCTAATGACCTTAAGGTGTCAAAACAGCAAAAATGTTGTAAGGAGACCCAGTGGCATGTTTGGGTGCATAGGCAAAGTATCACTAGCAAAAGGTGTGAGGTGGTGATGCCATTGCATAATGCACTAGTGAGCCCTATCCTACAGTACTGTGTGCAGTTCTGGAGGCTGCAACTGCGCACGGACATTGACAGGGTGGAGCTGGTCCACAGAAAGGCAACCGAGATGGCACATGGCTTGTAAAACAGAATGTATCAGGACAGATTAAAGGACCTCAATATGTATTCATTGGAGGACAGGAGGGAGCAGGGGAACATGATACATGCATTCAAGTACCTCAAGGCCATACACAAGGTGCAGGGGCAGACATCTTCCAGTGCAGCAAATGTTTGGTATTGACAAATGCTTGTTCTTTTTTCTTTTGCTCACTAGAAAGTTTTCTATCTGGTAATATTGAGCTGGATATCTGGAACAGCTCTCAGCCTGTCAGCTAACATATCTAGCTCTATTCCTCCCACTACCTCATCAGCACTGTGCTCTCATTAACAGTGACATCACAGGTGACTGACCTGGCAGCTACTGAGTGGCTGTTCCTAAACAGTAGTGATGTCACAGTCAGTGAGGTCACAGTGCTGATGCTGTAATGGGAAGAACAGAGCTGGATTTGTCAGCTACCAGGTAGAGTGCTGCTCCACACATCACTACGTACCTCGGATATAAAAGATAATGATCAACTGCTTTTAAAATATAATACTGTATTAGTTTAAGGCAGTACGTCACTAGCTTTTTAAGCTGCCACTTGTTTAAAGCATTTTGCAAAGTGTTTCTGTATTTAGCTGCAAACAGGTCTGGAGCTAGAATTTTGTCAGTGTATAGTATTTTTCCCCTGAAATATGTAAGGAGTTGCTGGGTAGTTCGATACTTTTTACTGGACCAACATATGTCTTGTACAAAGATGGTATAGTACTCAAGCTTTCATGGCCCAACAAGTCCCTTTGTCAGGTGCAAATAGCAAACTAAGCAAAGGAAGGTAAAGTTATATACACTGCGGTGCGTATTATAGCATCTTTGTACAAGACAAATGTTGGTCCAATAATGGGTACTAAGCTATCCAGAGACTCCTGTTTTCCAAAGACCAATATACCTAAAATCTCTTTTTACCTATTTTTACCACCTGGAGTACTGTGTCCAGTTCTGGAGGCCACACCTCTGCAAAGACAATGACAGGGTAGAAGCAGCCCAGAGGAAGGCTATCAAAATGGTGAGGGAGTTGAATACGAAACCATACGAGAGGCAGTGGGAGTTCAACATGTACTCTCTGGAAGACAGGAGAGCAAGACGAGAAATGATTGAGACCTACAAGTATCTCATGAGGGTGAACAAGGTGCAGGAGAGGAGTCTCTCTCAGAGGAGGAGGAGCACTAGAACATGGGGCACACTATGAAGCTTTGGGGGGGGAGTTTAAGAGGGATGTGAGAAACAACTTCACAGAAAGTGTGGTGGATGCCTCGAACAGCCTGCCAGGAAAGGTGGTGGGGACCTTCAGGTACATGTGGGATACTCACACAGGCATAACAAATAGAGGACAGGGAGAAGGGCAGGACACCTATAACCGAATAAGGTCCAGGGTGTAGTAATAGGCAGGAAAATACGGCAGACTGGCGGGGCCTACTGGTCCCTTTCTGTTGACACATTCTAGTTTGCTAAATGTAAAATGTTCCCTTTTAAAGCTCAGATTAGGGTAAAGCAGCTACTGTTTGCTGACCTAAGGGGTAGCGGGTGCTACTTCGCCACACAGCAGGATCTGTTAGTAACTTCAAATAACCTTGTTACAGAGTAAGCACCACTGGAAAAACTTTTGAAAACATAATATTCAGACATAATTCAGCTTGTATTTCGTCCATCTTCTGTAGATTTCTCCTCTCTTATTTATTACTGAAGAAATTCCCACATCTGCCTCTGTAGCTTATTCCTTACTTGAAATTCTCTGTTGTGACATCACTGTTTCTTGCCATGGGAATAACTGTGATGTCACAAGCAGAGTATTATGACATCAGGTTAGAAGAAAATGATAGGAGCCGATGAACCCTCAAGGAACAAAAATCCTGTTTTCATGCATATGACCTCAGTAACAAATAATGGGGATAAGAAATACAGAGCTAATGAGAAATATAAGCTGCTTTGTGCCCAAATAGTATGTTTTTCAAAGTTCTTTTCGAGGAGTCAGTGGATCATTTAAGCAGCCAAACTGCTACAGCACTTCCATAGAACGAAGTTCAAAATTCAGGGCTTTTCTTCCCCTAAGGTGTGGCTAAGAGTTTTATCATTTGGCTAAAAAGTTCAGGGGACTATTAGCCAAAAATGCCACAGGGCTTTAGATATCCAACTAAAACACTGCAAATAAACATGTTAATCTGGTACTCCCAAACATTGCTGAACTATGGCACAGGGACCTGCCTGGAAATTTGATAAGAGGCACCCACCTGGAAACTGAAGGGGAGACACAGGAAATACATATCAAAATTCCACTTAAAGTTTCTATACTACTTCTGTGTTTGCATATTACATTTCCTTACAGTGATCACAAAAAAACCCAATAAGAAACTAGATTACTATTGCAAGGATTTGCAGAGTTTGGAAGATGAGTTCAACTGATGGCCCCCCTCCCTGGAAATCTTCAGGCATTTAAGTGAGCCAGTCCAGCACAGTTCCCAAAAGAGTGATGGGGAATATGTCTGTCTCCACTCTCCATAAATAGGTAATTATGTACTGTAATGTCCAACAACTTTCTAAAGATGAGGTGGTCTCTATGCTCCATGGATATCTAATTTTCCCTGCACCCTCCACTGTGAAAGGAGAACCCACTTCATTTCTATACTCACTCACCTCTGTTCCTGGCTCCGGGACCAGCTGGTTTTGCAGGGGGGATGTATTTGAGTGAAACCACCAGTTCTCCTTTGTAATTAGAGAAAGCTGCATCGGGGCCAGCCTGCAACAGTAACGAGAATTTACACTGGCATCAAAAAGGGTAAATATGGCTAGTCAAATATGAAAGCTGAAAAAGGCTACCACAATAAGAACCTCTCCTCCCCCATAAAATAATCTGCAAATGACTGGTGTGCTTTCTCGAGGGGTCTCAAATTGTACTGTAACAAAATGCATGTGACAAAGGTGGGGCAGCATGTAAAATGTTGCATTCTGGGCCTTTCTGAGGCTTTTCAGTCTCTTAAACAACCCCCTCATACTGCTCGAGAACAGGACATGTATGGAAGGGAAAGCACCAGGTTCCGGGGGTGGGGGGGAGTTAGTGCACTAGCTGATTTTGAAGTGGCATCAGCTGAAAATAATTCCTGTGTCCTCCGTGGGGAACTGGTTGGAAAAAGCAGGGCAGGGAGGCTCCATCACGAAAGTATACAACTTCCAAAAATAAGATAAAAACTTGGAAAATTAAGGAGTGGCAATATGTTACTCCCAAAAAGGAAGTTAGACATTTAGGGGAAATCTAGTTTTGCAGAAGTGGGATTGTTTAAGATAAAAACGTAAATGACAAAAAAAATTAAATTAAAGGGTATTGTACCAATGTTAGTTATATTATCTAATAAGAAATTGCCAAGTCAACATTTTTAGCATTCAGTTTTGGACCCGAGAAGTATTCTGACCGCCAAAACCTGGAATGGTTCTGGACCACACCTCTCAACCTCCTGCCATAATAGGGGACAAGGATTAAAGAAATTCAGAACAAAGGATCAAAATCAGGGACACAACTTAAAAATTGGTGATATCCACTCAGGAAGCTAGCAGAATTAGTGGCTTAGTCTAAAATTCATTTTTGGCAGAAAAACAAGCCTGTATCTCTAATGTGTGACATTATTTTGTGCTTACGATCCCATACTGTTCAGCCATGGAAACACAAATTTTAGGCAGGACAGAGGTAAATTTTTAGGCAAAAATCAGGGATGTCCCCGAAAATCAGAAACAGCTGAGAGGTATGCAGCCCCAGATATCAACCAATGAAATATTTTTGACTTACACAATCAAAAAATGAACTGAAGCCCCAAGGGGCAAAAGGGCATTCGATCTGTAAAAACAACCAAAGCACTTTACAAAGCTAGGCTGATCAAACATGTTGGGGGTAACCCTGAAGAGGAAAGAGATACATTTGCATAGTTAAGTAGGGAAAGGCATGGAAAGGGAGTGAAAGGGGGACCTGGTGACAAATGAAGGAAAGCTAGGCCAACAGGTGGTCACAAGAAAGATTTCTGCCTGCAAAGGAAGGCAAAGACCTGGCGATACCTTTCCGTGCAACGGTAGGCACTCCTCCGACTTGTTCTCAAAGTTCCAGGAGTCCAGAGGAAGTTCCACTTCTCCCAGGAAGCGGTTGGGTCCAAAGCGGTCATAGTGCCAGACAGTAAACTGCAGGGTCCTCATAATCAGCATGGTCTCACTGATCTCGTACTGCAAGGAGAAAAAGAGACAAGGGTTTTGGGAGGTGTGGGTGGAGGGAATTTGCAAGTGGTTCCTGCAGCGACATGTCTAAAATGACCTGCTCTTAATTGCAGGCTCAGAGATGCGCCAAACACACAGTAACAGTCCAAGGGTCACCCTTAAATTTAGTTATTTGTAAGTTGTTTTTCTTCCTGTATTTATGCCCATCTCCCTGCCCCCACCCTATCACCCACCATCCCCAGGACTTACCTGACTCCTGTCGATCCCCCATGGATTGCCACTCGTGATGGGAGGAGGGCCCTCCTCTGCCCCCCCCATGTCCTCATCCAGATATGGTGGAACCAGGGCCCAGTTAGTGGTGTGGGGCCTGTGACGAGGAGCAGCTTTATCTTGCCAGTGGGGTGCTGTTTTCTTTTTTCTCCCTTAGCCACTCACTGACATTGTGCCATACCCCATCAGACTGCATATGCTACTAGTATCCCCCTGAGGAAAAGGCAAGCTCCCTGGGCCAGTGCAGGTGTTGTGACAGCCACGGAACCCAAAAATCATCACGCCCTAGCTGGCAGCACTGCCATGTGGCAGTGTCTCCTCTGCCCTCGCAGTAACAAACTGGCTTCCCAGGTTTGCTTCCGAACCTGGGTTGCTAGTGTGGAAGCATGCAGTGCTACCCACCAAGCCATTGGCCAGACCCTTTTTTCGTAATTTTGATCCCAAAAGGCACACAGAGTTGTGAAAGCTCATTTGTTTACTTGTTTAACGTGTAAGTTCATGGAAATGTGAGACCTCTTTTACAGAAATGACCTGGGTGTTTCCAGGTGTTTCAGGTGGGGGGAGGGGGATCACACAGACCTTTTTTTTTCCTCTCCTTCACCTGGCTGGTCTCCTTCAGCTCTGTGGTCCCCAAACCCAATCCCCCGCCATCTCTGGGGCTTACCTGTTGAACCACCTGTTCCTTGATAGCTTACTTTATTGTTCTAGGGCATTTCCTCTATGGTCTCCTTCTGCCTTCATCTTCTATGTTTCCCGCTGTGGTGGGGCCTTTGGGGGTACCCCAAGCCCCCTCCTGACCTGATGCGTCACTTAGTTCAGTGGCTCATGTGCTCAGTATGTGGAGTGGGGTCTGAAGGGGACCACAAGTGCTGTCCTACTACAGCCAGTGCTCTTTCCTCTATTTTCACCCTGACCCTTGGGTGCTCCGCATAGCTGACAGTGTGATGTGTGCACACTGTGCTTGCTTAAGTCTGTCAACGGGGAGGGTCCCCTCCCAATCCACTGCTCCAGTTGTAGCACCACCTAAGGTTTACCTATGTGGCATTGCTGTAGAAGAGCTTGGTGCTCCCTTCGGAGGGCAATGTCCTCTGGGACACTCAATTCTCTTCCCTCCTCTGCCAGCCCCTGAACCTGGGTCACTGGCATGGCAAGCAGTAGCGCTACCACTGCACCGGGCAGCCAGCTAAAATGGACCCATTTTTTTTGATGGGGTGAAAGTTGGCCATGACATCAGGGAAACCCCACTCTTCTTTTTAAGCTATAATAGTATTGTCCTGCAGTATTTCCCCTGCATTCTTGATAAATGTAACAGTAGTACATTAATCTGATTCTTTACCTGCCTTAAGAGTTTTTTTTATTTGTCAGCTAAAATGTTGCATTATATTTTGAGTCTGCGGTTACACACCAGGCACTTGCAAATAGGATTGTAAGGTCTCTGAAAGACATACGAGACCAAACAAACATGCAAGCCACACACTAGATTTAAAACATTACGGAAAAATGTCACTTTGATAGCTGAATTACTATTTTTTAGTTTTAGGGTCCCTTACAGAATAAGAAGTGCGCAGCATGCATGCCGTATACATGCTGTGCACTTGGATTTCTGTAAGGGATGGGTAATGGGATATTTTTTCTGCCTTTTTTTTTTTTTTTTTTTTTTTTAAGTTCACCAGAATGGAGCACAGTCTGAGAGGACTGGTTCATAAAGCTGGTTACAGATTTAGTTTTTTTGGGTTTTTTTTAAATAACAGAGAAGTTTTTGGTTTTGACTTGACCTGACCTGTGCTCTGTATTGTTTAGAGATTCCATTTCAGTAAAAACATCCTCCTACTACTCTTTAATAAATGTCATGGGATCCTTAAATTCCACCTAGACAGTGACCAGTGATGAGTAGAAGGGACCTCAGTTGAACATCTTATCTGAAGAACAGCACCTCAACAGCGCAGCACCCCCACACACACACTGCACTGCATTATCAGTTATGGGTATTATCTCATGTACCTGATGTGGGGATAGAGCCCACGACTTTCTGATTTTCCAGTCCCTGAGGTGAGTCTGGCAGACACCCCCTACTTGCACCATGCATCCACTGCGCTTCCACCCAAGGTCACCCAGATGGCAGCGCTGCAGAAGAGACAGCGCCTTGTGGGATGCTTAATCCTCCTCCCTCCGGCGGACCCGATGATCCTGACTTGTTCCAGAACCCAGAATGCCAGAATCACAAGCGCTAGCTCTATGGCTGCATTGATGGGCTGGTATAAAAAAAACAGAGCTTTTTATCACTCCTCCAAGTCTAACTGCAGATCACAGGAGCGTCAAGTGATGCTTCCCACCAATCACAGCACCTGCTTCAGCTGCCCACAAGATATTCTCGTTTCCTTAAGAGTGTCTCACGTGTTGAGCTGCTGTAATAGGCTCATCACTGACCACTTGTGCCATTCCAAAGAAAATAAAGTAATTTTAAAAGAGAAAAAGTTACATAAGCTATAATAATATAATGGGCCTGTTTGGCATGCCTCTAGTTTAGTGTCACCTCTTGCATCCTTAGGATGACAAACTCATCTCATCTTCACTTCGCAGTCCTCTTGTCCTACCAGTGCATAAGGCGACTCTTTTATATCCATGAGTCACACCGACCAGACCCATAAATTTATACTACAGTATGTACCTCATTGTTTTCCTAAACTTACTGACTCCTGTCCAGCCCTTTTTAGCATATTTATGGATCTCTTACTGGGGGAAAGTTGGCACCAGTAAACTGGTCATCCGTATGGGGTGTGCAGGCACTGTGGCATCACATATAGAATACTGTATGGACAATCATACATAACAAGGCTATGTTTCCATCAAGGGGTTGAGATGACATCACCAGGACCTTGATAGCGTAGCTCGAGAGGTCCCGATGTCATCTCAACCCCAAGATGGAAACACAGCCTTGTCTGTGTAGGATTGTCCATATACTATTTTATATAGTATATGGTTCCAAAGTGCAGGACACAAAAGGCTTTCTGTTTTTTCTCCTTAACGGCTCACTCATCCACTCGCTGCTCAAGTAGCGCTAACGTCAACTTCTCCCTGATCCCACTTCTCAGTGCTCCCATTCTCTGAGTCACTCTGTCCTTCATTTCTTTTTGGGTTTTGGTGGTGAGGTTTTAAAAACTAAATAAAAAAAATTTACTTTTGGGGCACGGAGCGGTATGAGGCTTTTTCCATCAACTGTCTCGGGGTCGGAGGTTCTCGCTAAGCGTTGCCGCCATGTTTTTGCCAGTTTTCTTGATGGAGCGTCGACGTGGGAGTGCGTTTGTGTTTGATTGACAGGAATGTTGTTGTACTATCAATGTGACGTCAGATTGATAGTAGAGCTTTTCTGACCTTTGATCTGTCCTACAACAACATTTAAAAAGCCACTGATTTCCATCTAGAATAAGCCCTAACCATATACTATAATACTAGGTGTATACTAGATAAATGGAAGAACTAAATGCTTCTATACTTAGGAAAAATGGGTTAAATATTCCTTTCTGCTTCTTCAAGCCACAGCTTTGGTTGGTTGGTGGGAATTTGCCTAGAAATGCAGATAGTGATATTTTATTACCCCTATAATTCAGCCTAAGTACATGGGAGACCAGTCTGGTTCCTGTTGGAGAGGGTGTAGAGAAACAGGTGTTGACCAGACTCATCTTTTGGTCCTGTGTTTTATTGGAGGATTTCTGGCAACACTTAAAGACTTGTGTGTCCCTCCTCTCCATGGACCCTCAGGTTCTACATCCTGCCATTTTCCTCCTAGCCACCTCAATGGAAGGACAGAGATGTCAGTCTCACTCATTGCTTCCTATTTTTCTCTTGACTGTGAGGAAGGCCATAACTCGGGTTTGGTTCCAACCCACCCCCAACCATATTCTGCTGGCAACAGATTCAGACACAAATTTATACTTAGAGAAATAGATGTACCAACTCAGGGTATACCACTGCAGTTTCAAGACAGAACGCAACCTTAGATAAATGACAGAATTATCAATTTGTCTCCTAGTGCTTATGGACTAGTTTACTATGTGGAACACACTCCTACCTGCTAAACAGTATTTCTGTGATGCTACCTGGGAAACTGTCTTATTCTGATATTTTGGTTCGGTCACTAAATAATGATTTTTGCTGTTCATGGCACTATGTGTTTTCAGTCTATTGTTACATGTTATATGATACACCGCTTCTGTATCTTCACCTTGCTGACTATAGTTACTGCACCAGATAAAAGTTTTACTAAACTTTAAATATAGAAAAAAATTATATTATAGTACACAGAGGCTGCTCCCCAGCTGTGACGTCAGTCACGAGAGGGGGGCACTTTTGGGATGCCGTCACACAACTGTTTACATCTGAGAGATAGAGGGCATTGCAAAATACACCATATTTCTACTAAACTAAGTAAGAAAACAGGTTACTCACCTGTAGGAGTAGTTCTAGGAGTGGTATATGATGTTCATCCACACTTTCTGGCAGTGCCTTTCCTTTAAGAGTTCACTGGAATGTCTTCAAGCTGGCTCCTCCCACCCACCCACCCAAGTGGTAACTTCCTTGGCTCCGCCCCAGGACACCAGATCTTGCCCGCTGGAAGCAGCTGTGAACTCCAAAGCCGGGGGAGGGTCTGTGTGAATAAACATCATATACCACTCTTAGAACTACTGTTACAGATAAGTAACCTGTTTTTTTTTTTTTTTTTTTAAGGGACGTGGATATAATGTTCTATCCACACTTTCTGGCAGCCTCCTAGCAGTTCTCCGGGAGGAGGGAGGCAAGGTGCACACCCTCTACTTAGGAAATAAGGATTGGAGAACTGAGGCCCCAAAACCAACATCCCGGATTGACTCTAGGTCAGTGTGGTAATGGGAAATGAAGGTGTGTGCAGACTGCCACGTAGCAGCCCTGCAGATTTCCTGGATAGGGACGTCCCTGGAAGCAGCCATCGAGGCAGCGGTATGGTGGGAGGAATGAGTCCTAAGCCCTACAGGAGGCTCCCTACCCACCAACCTATAGCAGAGATCAATGCAGGACACAATCTACCTGCCAATTGTCCACTTGGCTGCCAGTCTGTCAGATGCGGCATCAGCGTAGGTGACAAATAGCTGGCATATCTCTCCCCAAACTCCAGCTATGCCCTCTTTGTAATAAGCGAGCGCTCGCATTAGGTCCAGAGTATGGAGCCTGTGCCCGCCTCTGAGTTGTGACTGGTGAAGTACACCGGGAGATTAATCACCTGGTTAAGGTGAAACTCCAACACAACCTTCGGGAGGACTTCAGGCTGGGATGCAGGACAACCTTGTCTCTGTGGAAGAACAGGTAAGAAGACTCCACCGAAAGCAGCTGGAGCTCACTGATCCTTCTGGCTGATGTGATAGCCACCAGGAAGGCGGCCTTCCATGACAGGTGAGACATGTCACATCTGTGCATCGGTTCGAATGGCTTGCCCATGAGCTTTGCCAAAACCAGCAACAGATCCCAAGGTGGTGGTGGTTCATGCACTGGAAGGAGATGTGGTCAAGGCCTTTAAAAAAAATGCCAGACCACCTTCTCCTGTGCCACTGACTGCTGACCGGCCTGCATCCAGTAAGCAGAGACAGCTGCCAGGTGCACCTTGAGGGTCGTCGACCGAAGGCTCGACTGAGAGAGGGACCACAGGTAATCAAGGATACTAGCTACTGGAAAGGACAAAGGGTACAACTCCTTGCCCTGACACCAAACGGAAACCCTCTTCCATTAGAAGGCATAGTATTTCCTGGTAAAATCCTTCCGAGGTGCCTCCACAACCATGAGGACATCTTCGGAGAGACCCAAAACCTGGAACTCTAGCCGCTCAGGAACCAGGCTGTCAGGTACAGGGATTGAAGGTCCGGATGGAGTACTGTCCCCTGACTGATGGAGAGCAGGTCCGGGTGGAGAGGAAGACACTCTGGGAAGCTGCTACCGCGGCCGAGGAGATCGGGGTACCAGAACTGATGGGGCCAGTCCGGAGCCACCAGGATCACCTGTGCCTTGTTGATCCTGGCCTTGAGCAACACTTTATGAATCAAGGGAAGTGGAGGAAAGGCATAGAGACCCGGGGTCCAGGGCCTTGAGAAGGCATCCACCTGCAACATTCCCTGCTGAGGGGGGGTGGGCAAAATACAGCTTCAGTTTTGCATTCTCCCTGGAGGCAAACAAGTCCACCTGAGGGGTGCCCCACTGGGAGAACAGACTGTGTACTACCCCTAGGTGGAAAGACTACTTGTGAGATGTCTCGCCCACATGGCTGAGAGTGTCTGCCAGCTGGTTGGAGGCCCTTGCCATATGGATGGCTAAGAGATTGGCCCCCAGGCTGCGCATGAGGGTCCACACATGGAGAGCTTCCTTGCACAATGGCAGGGAGTGCATCCCACCCAGTTTGTTGAGGCAGTACATGGTCATGGTGTTGTCTGTCTGGACCTGGATCACCTGACCCTCAATGTGAGGAGCAAAGACAGTCAAGCACCAGCAGGTTGATGTGGCACCGGGACTCTTCAGGGGGTCCAGAACCCATAGACTCTGTGTTCCTCCAGGTGGGCACTCCAGCCCATGAGAGGTGCTCTGGCTCTACAAGAGTTGAGCTCCGCCCTGATGAAGATGATCACCTGTGAAGGCACGCATTCCAACTTGGCCTCACTGACTAGCAGGCCAAGGGAGATGCAGACCTGGAGGGCCAGGTCCCTGGACAGCTCCACCTCCTGCCTGGAGGGACCTGCGATCAGAAAGTCATCCAGGTAGGAGTAAACCCGGAACCCTCGGCACCTCAGGTAAGTTGCCACCACTGCAATGCACTTGGTGAAACACAGACTTTGATGGCAGATAAGGACCACTTGGCCCACCCAGTCTGCCCATTTCCCTACCTACTGGATAAGCTGCAGATACTAGTTAACCAACAGCCTATTTCCTGCCACCCCCACTACAATTGCCTTATGTCTGTCCCATGCATGTTTGAATTCCCCCACTGTTTTAGGCCCAACAACCTTCCCAGGAAGGTGGTTACATGCATCCACCACTCTCTCCGTGAAAAAAATTTTCCTCGCATTACCCCTGAGCCGTCCCCCCTCTATCTTTAAATTGTGCCCCCTTGTTATTACACATCTCTTTTTCTGAAAGATGCTACCCACCTGGACTTTGCAGATTCCCTTGAGGTATTTGAATGTTTCTATTATATTCCCCCTGTCCCTCCTTTCATCAAGAGTATACATATTAAGCTCTCTCAGTCTCTCTTCATATGGTTTCTGATGCAGACCCTGCACCATTTTAGTTGCCCTCCTCTGAACTGCTTCTATCCTGTCCATGTCCTTGCATAGATGAGGTCTCCAAAACTGCACACTGTACTCCAGATGGGGTCTCACCAACTGTCTGTACAGAGGGATAGCCACTTCCCTTTTTCTACTTGTGATGCCCCTTCCTATGCATCCCAGTATCCCCCTGGCTCTCCTTACTGACTTCTCACATTGCTTACCAACCTTTAGATCATCTGATATGACTACCACCAGGTCCCTTTCCATTTTTGTTGTTGTTAGTACCTCCCCTGCTATTGTGTACTCTTCTCCTGGGTTTTTGTTTCCCAGGTGCATTACTTTGCACTTCTTTGCATTGAATCTAAGTTGCCATAGGTCTGACCATTCCTCCAACCTTGCCAAGTCCCTTCTCATTCTTCTACCCCCCCTTGTGTATCAACTCTGTTACAGATCTTTGTGTCATCTGCAAAGAGGCATACCTTTCCCTCCAGACCCTCTGCAATGTCACCTATAAAGATGTTAAAGAGGACTGGACCCAGTACTGAGCCCTGAGGTACTCCTCTAGTAACCCCCCTTTCTTCGCAATGTGTTTCATTCACTATTACCTTCTGTGTCCTGTTGTGCAGCCAGTTTGCTACCCAGGCTACCACCCTGGGACCCACTCCCAGGCTGGCTAACTTGATTATTAATCTTTTGTGCGTGACTGTGTCAAATGCCTTGCTAAAGTCTAAGTAGGCCATATCCGCAGCCCCTCCATGGTCTATTACTTTGGTCACCCAGTCAAAGAAATCAATTAGATTTGTCTGACACGACCTTCCTGCTGTAAATTCATGCTACTCTGGGTCCTGTGCCCCGCTGGCCTCTAGGTACTCAACAATTCTTTCTTTCAGAAGTGATTCCATCGTTTTCCCTACCACTGAGGTCAAACCGGGCCAATGACAGGCCGAATGGCAGGGCCTGGAACTCATAGAGGGCTCCCTCAGCTCTGAAGCGGAAGAATTTTCTGTGAGACAGATGGATCGGGACATGAAAGAATGTATCCTGTAGATCCAGCAAGCAGAACCATATGTTCTGCTCCAGAGATGATATGATCTGAGAGAGAGAGAGAGAGAGAGAGAGAGAGAGAGAGAGAGAGAAAGAGAATGAGTGTGACCATCTTGAAGGTGCGTGACTTGAGGAACTTGTTCAGGTTGTGCAGATCAAGAATGGGGCACCAGCCCCCCATCCATTTTGGCACTAGGAAGTACCTGGAGCCAAACTCTGGGTGTTCCAGAGGATCCGCGACAGGAACCACAACCTCCTTGCAGAGGAGCTGGTCAGTGTCATCCCATAGGGCCAACAGAATGTCTGCGGACACCAAGTGCTCCCATGGATACCAAATCCTCCTGTGGAGTGCAGGCTTGGCAAGGAGGGTACTCCTTGAACTCCAGAGGCAGACCCTCACTGACCACCTTGAGTACCCACCTGTCTGTGGTGACAGCGGACCAGGCGGAAAGGAAGTGGCCGAGTCGGCCCCCAAGGGAGGACCCAGGAGAGGTGCGACAGGCATGAGGGAGGCATCACTCTTCCCATCACTGTGCAGGCTTGGAGGAGCAGGACGGCCCGGCTGAGGTGCGATCAGAGCCTCTCCCTCCAGGCTTGCGGGTGACTCAGGCCACTGACTTGGGCCCAGGCCACCATGCCTCAGCCTGCTGCCCAGCTTGGGGCTGGGCTGGTTTGGCCGCAGGAGTGGAGGTGGATGGAAAGGGCTTCTTTTTCTGCTGCTTGGAGCTGTTGGGGTCCCTCTGAGTGGATGTCATTGTGTCCAAGATGGCACTGGACTTTTCAATGCAGGTGACGGGACCCTCTACTCTGGGCCCGAACAAGTCGGTGCCCAAGAAAGGGACATCCACCAGCTTGTACTGGGTATCTGCCATGAAGGTAGAGATTTGCAGCCAAGCCCTGTGGTGCATAGCCACTAAGACCACCACAGAGGGGGCACAGGAATCCCCAATGTCCATGTCTGTCTGGAGCTGTTGCTTTGCTACAGCCTGGCCCAGGTCCTGGACCGTTTGACCGTGACTGAATTGTTTATGTGCTGATGAACTGGTGTGTGCTTTGCTTGCTTGCTACTGGATTTGAACTGGGAGTGTTACAGCCCTCAACAGAGCACCAGGCTCAGCGTTTCCACTGTGCACACCTGTTTTTTGTTTGCTAGTAACAGTTTAACCGTGGTCTGGAGGTCCGCCAGCAGATGAGGAAGCACCTCATCCAAGGTGCCCAACAGGGCATGAGAGAAGTGGATATGAGGAGGGCCGAGCTCGCCTGGTGAAGGCCCAGTGAAGAGGCAGCGTAGACTTTCTTAGCTGCATGGTCCAACTTCTTGAGCTCTTTGTCAGGCAGTCTGTCAACATCTCTGCTGTTGCCAGATCATCTGAACACAGAATCAGCCACCAGTCCCTCAGCTGAGGGGTGTTCTGTGAATCCCAATAGGGAACTGGGATGGACCATGTACTTGCAGGCCATCCAGGCAGACAGTGCTGGGCAAGAAGCGGGGTGCTGCCAAAGCTCCAAGGCAGGACCAAGAATGGCCTCTGCCACAGGGAAGGCCTCCCCCAGAGTGTCTCCCTGGTCCAGGATCTCTGTTAAGGGATAGAGGACCCATTTCTGGATGGGCTCCATCTTCATACCCACAGATTCCAAGATCAGATAAAGAAGGCCTATAAAGGAAATCGGACCTTCATAACTCAAGAGACTCCCTACCAACTCCATGTTGACCGGACAGGAATGCAAGGAGGAACCCTCTGACTCCTAGGAATCGTTGAAGAGCAGTCAACTGCCAGAGTCTCCACTGACCCTCCGCAGATGGTCAGGAGTGACGATGATAGACAGCCAATGGGGAAGCCCTGAGGCCAGCCGATACTCCTTGGTCGGAGCGCCAGTCTTCGGCTGTTTAGGTGGCAGCTCCACGTGAATCGGTGGAGATGCCAAAGTCAGCTGAGCCTCGGCTCCTGAGGCGAAGAAGGCTTCGGCCTTTGAGGAGAGAGACAAGTGATGGCTGGTGTAGAAGCCGGGACCGGCTTCATACCGATGAACACCAGCTGTTGCTACATGAGATCCTTGTAGCATCGACACAGCTTGCACTGAAGCCTCTCCTCACCTAAGGACGACGAGGATGAAGAATAGCGGTGCTGCCCCTTTCCAGGGCATCGACAGCGGGAGCGCCAATGTCAGCGGGAACCGCTCAATCCCTGCAAGTAAGACTGAGACCTCGACTGTGACCACCAGGGGTGGGGACCAGCAGCGGGTGTCAGAGGGAGCTGGCAAAAGCTAAGGCACCTCTGGGTCCTGGTCGATGACCAAAGGCGGTGGGTCAACGGACTGATTCCTCTCTCCAATGGTCTGAGTCAGGAACGGAGTCTGGAAAATGAAGTGTCGGCCTCTTCAGTCAACAACTGGTCGACTGGCTCAAGAAAAATCTTAGCCAGAAGATCGGCCAGCGTCTCGGCCCACTGGCTCAATGGGGTTACTGAGAAACTGGTGGCCTGGGCAGAAGACTGAAGCCAGATCAGGAGAAGTGCAGGAACCCGAAGCCCTCGACCATGAGCATTCCTGATCCCACGATTGACAGCAAGATAATTTTTTTGTCTCTGTATTCAATTTCAATTTGTGCTCAGAAGTCGGGCCCTGAGCGAGCGTCAGTAAAGACTGGCACAATTCTTGAACCCATAAATAATGCGCTCAGCAAAAGCATCACATAGGCCGAAGCCGAGGAGGAGTGAGCTACAGCCTGTCCCACCACCTCCTCAAAAGCAGCAATCCGTTTGGTGGACCCCACAGCTGCAGAGACCACCCAATGGGCATCTTTAGCTTTGACCGGAGGGTACCATTCACTTGGGCAGCCTAAGGAGAGCCAGGCTTGATGATCCTCTAGAATGGAAGGGTGGACAGACTGACAAATGTCACAGGCCTAAGAGTCATGCTCATGCCTCAGGCAGTAGACACACAGACTGCGAATCCGTTCTGGACATCATCTGCCTGTAAAGGCACAGATGGAACCCCGGAGAGGACTTGTCTTCATCCATCGCAGTCACGATCGATAATCGAGCCAGAAGACGCACCTTGTTGAAAGTTTTGGAAGTAAATGCCAAGATTTAATCACAAAGGGCCTACTCAGCGCGAGAGTGGTAAGGTGGGAACCTGCGTCTGCCAGTGGAAAGGAAGATCTGGTTCATGGGGCAGAGCCGAGGGAGTTACCACCTGAGTGGGTGGAAGGAGCCTGCTTGAAGACATTCTGGTGAAGTCTTAAAGGGAAAAGTACTTCCAGGACATGTGGACAGAACATCATATCCATGTACCTAGTAAAAATGTTTTTAGCCTACATGTGTAAATGGGGGGGGGGGCAGCCTGCTGCAACATGGATGTTCCCCTGTAATTATTATTTCTTGCCACCTAGATTTTTGTTTTCAGTATTTTTTTTTTTTTTTAGGAAATGTTTGCCTCAAGCTGCCTTCCTGGGGATAAACTTTTTTTAATAGAGGCAATATATTGATGAAGTCATACAGGGCTAGATGAAACAGTTGGTTGTGCTACAACTGCAGGCAGTGTGACTTCCACAGCTGCCCCATGCCTGCTTTGCCCCACAACAATATGCACACCCTAATGTGCAGGCACACAGATCAGTGAAGAGTCAACCATGTCCTGGCCTCTCAAAAGACCTGATCAGAGGAGGACAACACTGCCTTTTAGTCAGTTCTCGTAGGTTAGCTCCCTTTTGCATGACGTACAGCTTGAAACCTGGTCAGACACCTGGCAACTGGGCTTTAATGCCAAAAAGTGCAAGGTGCTGCATTTTGGGATGAAGAACCCAAGGAGGAGTTACCAGCTAGGGGGAGTGCAGCTAGCCCAGACAGAGGAGGAGAAGGATCTGGGTGTGCTCATTACAGGGTCAATGAACAACTCGGCACAATGTAGGAAGGCAGCTGCAAAGGCCAACAAAATGCTGGGTTGTATTGCAAGGGGTATATCCTCGAGGAGGGAGGGAGGAGGTGATTCTGCCACTGTATAGGTCATTAGTTAGACCACACCTGGAGTACTGCGTGCAGTACTGGCGTCCGTATCTGAAGAAGGACACTAAGTTACTGGAGGGGGTGCAGCGCAGAGCGACAAAGATGATCAAGGGCTGGGGGACTTATCATACGAGAGGAGGTTGAAGGAGTTGAACATGTACTCACTGGAGGAGAGGAGAGGAGAGACAGGGTGACATGATTGAAACCTTTAAATACATGAAAGGAATAAACAAGACAGGTACAGAGGGGCTGTTCAAAGTAAGGGAGGGGAGGGCCACCAGGAGCCATGATATGAGACTGGAGCGAGGAAGGTTCAGAAGGGAGATGAGGAGACACTTTTTTGCAGAGAGGGTGGTGGCTGGGTGGAATGCGTTACCTGCTGAAGTGGTGTGCAGTAGAACAGTGGACTGCTTCAAACGAGGATGGGACAGGACAAGGGGAGGGTTAATGAAGGGGAAGGGTGGAAGGGAGGGGCAGCTGCAGAATAAGGGGTGCTAGCTGCACATTCGAGCAGACTTGATAGACCTCTAGGCCTTTATCTGCTGGCAAATTTCGTATGTTCGATGTGTGCACGAAGATGATATCTTCTGTCAGTGACATTCCAGTGAGATTACAGTAAGTTTGTTTTTATTTTAAAGATGAGGGGAGGGAGCTAGCTTGATGGAGCAGCAGCAGTGTTGCTGTCCATGACCCAAGTTTCGGAACAAGCCAGGGGCACTGATGGCCATGGTGTTGTGGAGTGGGGGGGTGAATCAAGGAACCCAGAGGAGGACCAATGGGTCCAAGGATGCACTCCTCCACCAAGAAAGGAGGGTGCCTGCCTCTGCCATACATCTACCAATTACTTACATTAAAGACATGAATGTAAAAATCTGTGACAGGGATGATTTAACTGTTGGTAAATTATTAGCACTCACAAAGGACCTTATGGCTAACCTGTTCAACTTTTCTTTAACCACTGGAACAGTTCCTAGTTTATGGAAACAGGCAACTGTAGTACCTGTATTTAATCAGTTGACAGAACATCACTCAAGAACTGTAGACCAATTTATTATCCCCACTATCCAAGGTCCTTGAGAAAATTGTTCTGGATCAGCTAAAGGATTACCTCCATCAACAGAACATCCTCCCACCTTGTCAACATAGCTTTAGACTGGACCATAGTATTCTTGTCAGCCTTGACAGAGCGGATAGATTTTCTGCATGAGAACATGGACAAGGGGAATATGGCCACTACAATGTTTTCAAACCTATCAAAGGCATTCGACCTAGTCGATCATAATTTACTGTTAACTAAACTTAGGTTGATTGGTTTCTCCAATAGTGTGATCGTGGTTGGTTTGTCAATTACTTAACAGATAGAAAACAAAGGGTTGCCTTAGGTACAGTAAAATCTTCCCTTAGAGATGTAAACATTGGAGTACCCCAGGGATCGATTTTAGGCCCGGTTCTATTTAGTTTGTTTATAAATGATCTACCACAGATAGTTGTTAGTCCCCGTATCCTCTTGTATGCTGATGATATAGTATTATTTACTAATGTCACGCTTGATAGCTCCTTGTCATTTAACCATCATATCAACCTCTTGATTAAGAAAGCTCACATGAAGAAGAAGAAAAAGAATCAGCATTTATATAGCGCTTTTCATACACAGTATACCAAAGCGCTTTTACAAGCAATGCTAGACTGGTAGTGAAGTGACTGAATGTGTGGTGGCGGCCATATCGCACATCATCACCCACACACAGCCTGGGTAATTGCATGAACCAGTTTATGGGAAAGGGAATGTTGGCCAGGACACCGGGAATGTTACCTGCTCTTTGCAAAGAGTGCCTTGGGTTCTTTTACTTCCACCTGGACACCCACCAGGATGGGCAGAAGGGACCTCAGTTTAACATCTCATCCGAAGGACGGCACACCCCAGCAGTACAGCACCCCCCAATACTGCACTCGGATGCCAGCGAGTTTTAGGTGCAAGTCCAATCCCGGTGTGGGACGAGAACCCACGACCTTCTGGTCCAGAGGCGGATGTGCTACCAACTGACATGAGACTGGGTCTATTGTATAAAATCAGAAATTGTCTAGCCTCTTATACACGGAGAGTACTAGCCCAATCTATGCTGCCATCTCATAGATTTTGGCCTTCCAATCTATTCTGCAGCTGGTAAAACTATGCCAAAAAGGGTCGAAGTCCTTTATAATCAGGTTTGCTGATTTGTCACGAAGTCCACGTTGTACTCATCACTGTGAGCTATATTCAAAATTAAACTGGCCCACCTTTGAGGTACGATGTTTCTATCTCAGACTACTTATGTTTTGGAGATTTCACAAAGGCCCTGCCTGGTTTTTTCCATTTTAAGAATTCCTTAATGCCCTACTCTTCAGGGTATGCAACACACTTATCTGAAAGTGGGAACATTAACCCCCCATGTTATCGAACAGTTGCAGGACAACACAATTTCTATACAAGTCAATTGTAGACTGGAATTCCTTACCTGAAGAATTTTATCAAATTATAACATATTCTAGTTTTAAATCTGCATTGAAAGCACATTCCACGAATATGTCCAAATGTTTATGTTTCACTTGACTGTATATATTGTAAATCTGTACATTACCTTGTTATCTCGTTTACTTTATACCATTTGTTATTGTACTCCGTACTCAGCTCCCCCATGAAAATGAGCATTTGATGCTCTTGGGTGCCTACCCGGTTAACAAATCTAATAAATAAACTAGGTGACCACATTTGGAACAGCGGGAAGTTCAGCTGTGAGAGTGACCAACACTGACTGGCCCCCACGCACATGTATGCGTTGGCATGTGCATGCCCGAAGCCCTTCGCCACTGGGAGCAAGAAAGAAGCCCAGTATATCACACTGTGGGCTCTTAGACACAGACAACCAGGTGGACCCTGAACAATTGCTGACTGTAACTGTCCGGGCGGGTGGTGGGGGTTACTACCTGGTGGTGCTACTCACAGGCGTAAGTCACAGTGGATGCTTAGTAGTACTGAATGGTAGGCGATGGGCTAGAAGGTGACTGGTGGCTGATGGGGTGGATCTGTAAATGGAACAGAACAGTAATTTAGTAAAAAACTGGGGGGCACAACCTCAACTTAGGGTATGCTTAGGGCCACATTAGTTTGGCTCTAATATCATAATCCAAGTGCAGAGTGTAAACCACCTGTGGTCCTATGGCCAATGACCATACAAACAAGGCCCTCTGACTACCAAAACCATTACCTAAATGAACGTCTCTCAGACTGAGCTGCAAGTGCATCATGTACTGTGCTCTCTGTCTGACCCCCAATTACAACTGAATATTGTTCATGGCTGATGCACTCTGGCAATATTAAAGAGAATGAAGCATCAGTGAGCATCTCTTGGCAGACATGCACTGTTTCCCTGTCTCACCGTGAGGGTTTCGTTGTAGATGGGGTTAACTGTGCTGCGCTTGGTGGATGTCTTGCGCTTTCCCTGGCGAGATTTGTCGGGGAGAAGATAAGACTTCACATACCTAAGAAAAAGAGAAGCACAAAGAATAAGGGAGAGATTTCACAGAATGAGACTGTGTAACAGCCTTTGCTTTTTTTTTTTTTCAAAAGTCACCAGGAAGACAAGCACATGAAGCACAGCGACCCCAGATCGGCTAGTTACCCTGCCCAGGAGCAACTTGAGGTGAACTTGTAGGAAGGCTGCAAATAATAGAAAACAACTCAACAGATACTTCAAGTACAGCTCTTCATCAGATCACAAATGTTTTTTTCCCCACATACTCACTGATGAAGAGCCACTTGAGAAATACAGGTTACTCACCTGTAACAGGAGTTCTAGGAATGGTATATGTTGTTCATCCACACTTATTGGCAGGTTCCTTGCCACTTTAAATCTTGCCGGAAGGTCTTTAAGCTGGCTCCTCCCACCCACCCGGGTGGTAAAACTCTCGGCTCCGCCCCATGACGCCAGATCTGGCCGCTCGAAGCTCAGGTAGTGCGTCAAGCCGGAGGTCGGGAATGTAGGATGAACAACATATACCATTCCTAGAACTCCTGTTACAGGTGAGTAACCTGTATTTCTAGGGACATGGATATGTTGTTCATCCACACTTTCTGGCAGACTCCTAGCAGGTCTCGGGAGGAGGGAGGCAAGGCGCACACCTCCTACTTAGGGGATAGAGACTGGAGAACCGAGGCCCCAAAACCAGCATCCCAGCGTGACTCAAGGTCGATGTGGTAGTGGGTGATGAAGGTGTGTGCTGACTTCCAGGTAGCAGCCCTGCAGATTTCCTGGATAGGGACGTCCCTGGAAGCAGCCACCGATGCAGCAGTATGACGGGTAGAATGAGCTCTTATCCCTCTGGGAGGCACCATGCCCGCCAACCTATAGCAGAGATCTATGCAGGAGGTGACCCACCTGCTTATCGTCCGCTTGGCTGCAGGTCTGCCAGGTGCGGCTTCAGCATAGGTGACAAACAGCTGGCGAACCTCTCCCGAATTTCAGCCGTGCGCTCCTTGTAATGTGGCCCTTCTAGGGGTCCAGGTATGGACCCTATATTCTCCCAGGTGTGATTGGGGTAGAACACCGGCAGAGTCAGCACTCTGGTTAAGGTGAAACTCCGACACCACCTTCGGAAGGAATTTCGGGTGGGGGCGCAGGACAACCTTGTCCCTGTGGAAGACCAGGTAAGGAGACTCAATGGAAAGCGCCTGGAGCTCTCCCATCCTTCTGGCTGACGTAATAGCCACCAAGAAGGCGGTCTTCCACGACAGGTGAGAGAGATCACACCTGTGCATTGGTTCGAATGGCTTGCCCATGAGCTTTGCCAGTACCAGCAGTAAATCCCACTGAGGTGGAGGTTCTCGCACCGGAGGGGAAATGTGATCAAGGCCTTTGAAAAAGCGCCTGACCACCTTCTCCTGCACCACTGACTGCTTCCCGGCCCACGCCAGGTAAGCAGAGATGGTTGCCAGATGCACCTTTAGGTCAGTCGACCTAAGCCCTTGCTGAGAAAGGGACCATAGATAGTCCAAGATGCTTGCCAAGGAACAGGAGGAAGGGTCCAGGCCCTTGCCCTGACACCAAATGGAAAACCTCTTCCATTTGAAGGCATAGCATTTCCTGGTCGACTCCTTACGGGACGCCTCAACTACATTGAGGACCTCGTCAGAAAGACCCAAGGCCTGGAGCTCTAGCCGCGCAGGAACCAGGCCATCAGGTGCAGGGATTGAAGGTCCGGATGGAACACCTTCCCCTGATTGACTGAAAGTAGGTCCAGGTGAGCTGGAAGCTGCCTCGGGAGCCTGGAGCTGAGGCTGAGGAGATCTGGATACCAGCATTGGCAGGGCCAGTCTGGGGCTACCAGAATCACCTGTGCCTTGTCCCTCCTCGCCTTGAGGAGCACCTTGTGGATCAAGGGAAATGGAGGAAAGGCGTAGAAGAGGCCCAGGGTCCACGGCCTCGAGAAGACATCCCCCCCACAGTGAGCCCTGCTAAGGGGGGGGGCATGGAACAGCCTCAGCTTCGCATTCTCCCTGGAGGCAAACAGGTCCACCTGAGGTGTGCCCCAATGGAAGAACAGATCTTGTGCTACCTCCGGCAGGAGAGACCACTCGTGAGACACAGCCCCTATCTGGCTTAGGGCATCGGCCAGGGTGCTGGAGGCTCCTGCCACATGAATGGCTAGGAGATCCGCCTCCAGGCTGCGCACATGTGACCAAATGCGGAGAGCTTCCTTGCACAGAGGCATGGAGTGCATCCCGCCCTGGCGGTTTAGGAAGTACATGGTCGTGGTATTGTCCGTCTGGACACCTGACCTCGTAGGACCACAGCGAAGGCGGTGAAAGTGAGATGGACCGCCCGAAGCTCCAGCAGGTTGGTATGGCATCGGGACTCCTGAGGGGACCAGAGGCCATGCGCCGGTGTTCCCCCAGATGGGCACCCCAACCCATCAGAGAGGCATCGGTCGATAGAGAGACAGTCGGCTCGGGGCAGACAAACGGGATGCCCTCCTGCAGATGAGCTGGAACGGTCCACCACTGGAGAGCGTTCCACATCCCTTGGGTCACCGTCACTAGCTGGTCCAATGGATCGCAGCGTTGTGACCACTGGCTCGCCAGTCCCCACTGAAGGGGATGCATGTGCCAGCGGGCCCAACAGACCACGCTGGTGCAGGCCGCCATGAGACCCAGGAGGTGCAGGAAGTCCCGGGCAGGGTGCGACTGCCCAACCAAAAATGACTGGGCAAAGGAGGAAAGAACCTCGGCCCTGTCTGCCGGGAGCCGTGCTCTGGCTCGAAGAGAGTCGAGCTCTGCCCCAATGAAAAGAATCACCTGCTTGGTCTGAATTCCGACTTGGCCTGCGTTGATGAGGAGGCCGATTTGAGAGCAAAGCTGGAGGGCCAGATCTCTGGACCGCTCCACCTCCTGTCTGGAGGGGGCTGCTATCAGCCAATCATCCAGGTAAGGGTACACCCAGACCCCTTGGCGCCGCAGGAATGCTGTCACCACTGCCATGCATTTGGTGAAGACCCTGGGAGCAAGAGAAAGGCCGAAGGGCATGGCTCGGAACTCGTAAAGGGATCCTTCCGCTCGGAAGGAAAGGAATCTCTGGTGAGACGGACTAATAGGGACGTGAAAAAACGTGTCCTGTAGGTCCAGAGAGCAGAACCACACGCCACGTTCCAGGGATGGTATTATCTGAGCCAGAGTGACCATCCTGAAGGTCCGAGACCTTAGGAACTTGTTTTGGTCGTGCAGGTCGAGAATGGGGCGCCAGCCCTCATGTCCGTTTTGGGACCAGGAAGTACCTGGACACAAACCCCAGGTCTGGGGGGGGGTCCGCCACCTCTCTGATCACCTCTTTCTCGAGGAGCAGAGTGATGTCGGCTCGGCGAGCCAACAGCGAGGCTGTGGACCCCGAGGGGCCACGGCTCGGAAGGGTGGGGCCTGCTCGAACTCCAGAGGCAGGCCCTTTCCCACCACTTCCAACACCCACCGGTCTGTGGTGATAGGACCAGGCGGAATGGAAATGGCGGCTGCCTCCACGGGGAACCTGGGGTTGGGTGACGAGGTTGGGGGTGACACCCCTCAACCAGTCACTGAGCAGGCTTGGAGGAGGGACCGGCCGAGGGACCACCTGGGCCTTTGCCTCCCTGCTTCCTGGAGGAGGAAGCCGCGGGCTTGGGTTTGGGATGCTAAGCGCGAGCCTACTGGGCCTGACGTGCCGTGGGCGCAGACGGACGAAAGGGCTTGGGTTGAGGTCTGCGGCCCTTGTCCCTCTGGGCGGATGAGACAGAGTCCAGAGTGGCATTGGACTTTTCGATCCTCTGGAGGTGACCTTCCACTCCAGGGCCGAAGAGGTCAGTCCCAGGAAGGGGACATCCGCCAACTTGTGCTGGGTATCCGCTGTGAAGGTGGATATCCTCAGCCATGCCCGACGGCGCATAGCCACTGTGGCCGTGACTGATCTAGCGCAAGAGTCACCAATGTCCAAAGCAGTCTGAAGTTGCTGCTTGGCCACAGCCCTGCCCTGGTCCCGCACCTGCTTAACTGTGGTCTGCAGGTCAGCCGGGAGATGAGGGACTACCCTCGTCCAGGGAGCCCAACAGGGCATGAGAGAAGTGCGCCATCAGCATGGCCGAGCTGGCCTGATGAAGGCCAAGGGAGGATGCAGCATAGACGTTGCACCCGGCGTAGTCCAACTTTTTGGACTCCTTGTCGGGAGGCTTGTCCATGTCCCTGGCACTTCTGGCACGCCGGAAGACGCTGTCGGTAACCAACCCCTCGGCTGAGGGGTGTTCCGAGAAACTGGACAGGGAGCCGGTAAGGACCGCATACTTCCTCGCCATCCTGGCCGAAGGCGCAGGGCAGGAAGCAGGACGCTGCCAGAGCTCCAAGGCCGGGCCCACAATGGCCTCAGCCACCGGAAAGGCCTCCGTAGAATCCCCTCGGTCCAAAATCTCCGTGAGGGGATACTTGGGCCGTTTGGATACGGGCTTGAGCTGCATCCCAGTGGACTCCGAGATGTGCCTAAGCAAACCCATGAAGGACGATGGGCTATCGTCCAGCGACTGACCTCCTGAGGACTCCAAGTCAACCCGCCTGGAGAACAGGGAGGAATCGTCGTCGGACTCAGAGGAGTCCGCAAAGAGCTGCCTTGGGCCTGAGCCACCCTCCACCTGCCGAGGGCGATCGGGAGTGAGGGTAACAGACAGCCTATGGGGCAGGCCCTGACCCGACCAAGAATTCTTGGTCGGGGCCCCAAACAATGGCTGTGGAGGCGGAGGTTCCACCAGAATCGGTGGGGCAGCCGGTTTTGGTCGAGCAACAGGCCTGGGAACAGGCGCCTCGGCAAGAGCGAGGGGTTGCTTCGGCCGCTCCTGTGACAGCCACTTGATAGCCGGGGAAGGCAACGACGTCGGCTTGCTCCCGGACAGAAGAGGCTGTTGCCACATAAGGTCCTCGTAGCGCCAACACAACTTGCATCCAAGCCTCCCCTCGTCTGAGGAGGAGGACGAGCGGCGATGCCGCTTGCCACGGTACCGAGACCGCCTACGACAGCGGGATTGGCTGGACCGAGAAGAAGTCCGAGACCGAGACCGCGAACCTCGGCTTTTCCGAGGAGGGTTCTGGGGCAGGGGAAACCCGCTCTCCCCTCGGTTCGGAGGGCTCAACCGTGGACTCCGGAACCGGAGGCACGGGCAAGTCCACGGAAACCGCAATCTCCGCCGGGGGAACCGGGGAGTGAGGGTTTTCGGCTTCACTGGTCGACAGCCCATCCGACGGGTCGAGAAAAATCTTGACTGCGTCGACGGGAGTCTCGGTCAACTGACCTGACAGGGACACCGTGAGACCAGTGGCCGAAGCCGAAGGATCGACCGACTTGGTAAGAGGGACCTCTCCCGCTCCCAAGAGCGTCGACGGAGGGACTTACCTTTGTGGTCCTTCTTCTTGGACCGAGAGGAAGGCCCTGAAGATGATGGTCCCTCTCCCTTAGCGGAGAGAGACAGACAGAGCTCCTTAAAAGAAGCTGAATAGGAGGATCCCAAGGAGAGCGGGATAAATGCCGCGGCCGAGGAAGATAAAGATGCGGCCTGTGCCGCCTCCTCCTCGAGGGCGATCATCTGCTCAAGCTGATCCACCGAGCCCGCCCGCAGAAACCGCCAAGCGGGCCTCCTTTGACTTTACCGGAGGTAACACATTTCTCGGCGCCCAAGTTGCAAGCGGGGCGCTGATCTTCAGGGCGTGGGCCGAAGAAAGCACAGATCGCCAAGCCTGCGGATGAGTCTCAAGGCCTAACAGTAGGCTTGCGTGGAGTGCGGATCCATCCGAGACATCTTCTGCCTGCATGGGCACCTCCGAAAACCGGAGTCGATTTGTCCATTGCAGCCGCGAGGAAATAAATGACCGAAGTCTTGAAAACCTTAGAAGTAATTTCAGGTAAGAGTAATAGGAACCAGTCTTATATGCAGGCGTTAAGGAGGGAACCTGAGCTTCCAAGCGGTAAGGAAGATCTGGCGTCATGGGGCGGAGCCGAGAGTTTTACCACCCGGGTGGGTGGGAGGAGCCAGCTTGAAGACCTTCCGGCAAGATTTAAAGCGGCAAGGATACCTGCCAGAAAGTGTGGATGAACAACATATCCATGTCCCTAGAAATGTTCACTGCTATTTTTCAACCACTTGTCACTCTATCTAAAAATTAACTTTGAGTTACACTATGGTCATTATAAGTTTTGTCTAGCACTACACTGCCCATTAAGCCGACCCTATTGTGCATCACACCTGGGTCATTTCCAGATGCATCTAGTACCACACTGCCTGTGACACCTACCCTACCTTAGGACAGAGATAGTTGTCTACCACCCCACTGCCTGTGAAACCTACCCCACCTTGAGTCATTCACAGTTGTGTCTAGTACCCAACTGCTTGTGAAACCTACCTTTGTACATTCACAGTTCTGTCTAGTTCGCCACTACTTGTGAAACCTACCCTACCATGGGTCATTCACAGTTGTGTCTACCACCCCACTACCTGTGAAACCTAACCTACACCTTGGCTCACTTCTTAGTCATCTCCAGATGTGTTTAGTACCAGTCCAACAAGAAAAAACTGTGAAATCACACAATGGAGGGAGTGCACCAAAATGGGGGGGGGGGCGCACCCTTCACAAAACTACGACTGCTGTAACTTTAGTGCACTCCTGTGGAAAATATTACCTTGCTGCTACCAGGTATCGCCAAGTTGTTGCCTGGTCTCTTCTCAATGTGCTAAGTAGCACTAGTCCCAAATGGTTACTTAAAAGAACATTCATAAGTTCAATTCTTCAGTAAAAAAATATATTTACTAAGAATGTGCAAAATAAATCGTAGGAGCAAGTACAGAGTCAGCCAAGTCACTGACCACACTCACCCCGGCGCTTCGGTCCAAACAACCTTTCCTCGGGGTGTGGCCAAAGAGCAGTTATATCACCTTTAAATACAAGCCTCTAATACATAATCCTGACGTTCAAATTCAAAAGCCCCAATCAACCGTGTTCAAGTATACAGAAAAGTGACCTGTGCAAAAAAGTATACAAAAGGTGACATTTAAAAATAAAAGCAGCAGATTAAATACAATTTAAGAAAGCAGGCTGCTAAATAAGTGCAACACTAATGATCATAGCCCAGGCTATACCCTTGGTACTTAAATGTATTTAAAATACATACAACTTGTTGCGTATTAAATACAAGGCAGAAAAACTGATACATAAAAAAGGCTGTCAAATAGCACCGCTAGGTGTTCTTATGCATTTCAGACACCTTACAATAATTGCTGCTCATAAAATAGTAAACACATAAACTTATGAGAAAACATGATAATAATACTATGCTAAGAAGAATGCAAGGGAAATAACAGAGGTTGAAATAACAGATTAAAGAATGTAAAAAATGTGACAGCGGGGGGGTTTAGAGAAGGAAATGCAGAGACAGGATAGGATAGAGAATCAAAGGTTGATCAACACTTGTTTCAATGCTTCTGCAGGTGGATCAACACAGTTTTCCCTTCTCCAGGGTAAAGGATGGAAAATCTAGAAAAGAGAGACAAATAATTTAATTCAACAACTCAATATATATTGGATACTTAATCCTATGGCTGTTATATTACATAAAATCACACTGTCAAAGGTAAACTGCAGTTATACACCAGGGAAGGATAACCAACAGTGGCGGGGGGGGGAGGGTATGCTTTTATTTGGGGGGAGGGAATTAAATGACTATTGGGACCTGAAACTACAGCTATAATATTTTTCTTAAGTATGATATAGAAACCATCCTAAAAACAACCCCCCCCAAATAAAACAATACATATCCCACCCACCCATTGTTATTCTCCCCCAGTATATAAGAAAAAAATACTTACCATAGTAATATTGTTTCTTTCAGAGGATCCCTCAGTATGTTTGAATAGTGCAGTTATGCCAGCTGGGGTCAGCTGCCCCAGAGGTGGAATTATGCTAATGATGCCAGGGAATTACCTAAAGTTGTAGTAAGAGAGTGCTGCCTGTAGGCGCTGCTGTACTCCAGTCAGATTCATTTCGAAGCCTGAGGGGCCAAGGGCCCCAAATCTTAAACCTATCCTAGTACTACAGGATAAAAAAGGATAAACAAGGGGGAGCAAAATGAAAGCAGAACTCGCCTGTAGGCAAACTATATACATCATGCTTCATTGTGGAAACATTACACATTTTATTGCTCTACAAAAAGAAATTTGGCCCAAGGTAAGGACTGCAGAACTATTGTCAGCCAGGTTAAGTGAGGGGAGGCTGGGTGGGAGATCAAGCATACGGAGGGATCCCCTGGAAGAAACAATATTACTATGGTAAGTAATTTTTTCTTCTCATCCTAGGAATCCCTCGGTATGCTCGACTAGCACAGACTACAAAGCGGTGCATGTTGGGAGGAGGGAACAGAACCTACTTTGGAAACAGGTTCTGCAGGACAACAGTGCCAAGTCTGGCATCTCATCTGAACTGTACATCCAAGCAATAGTGGTTTGTGAAAGTGTGTACACAGTCTTTCAGGCAGCTGCTTTGCAAATGTCGAACAAGGGTATGTCTCTTGCTGCTGCTACTGAGGCTGCAGTGCCCTTTGTGGAGTGGGCCCTGAGGAGGCTGTCTGCCAGCCTTACTGTAACAGAATCGAATGCAGGAGACTATCCAATGAGAAACAGTCCTCTTAGAGGCTAGCCTGCCTTTACCCACCTCTCCACAGGTGAGGAACAGCTGAGTGTGAGAAGACTTGAGCTGCCTGGTGTGCTTCAGGTAGTAAGTCAGTGCCCTTTTTTTGTACTTTGTTTATTGATTTATACAAATAAACACTCGGATACAATCTCCATATGCCAGACATCACAAAAGAATACACGAGCCATCCAATGGTACAGAATACCAAAATCTCAGCACATAAAAGTTATAGATATGGGGGAAATTGTGAAATAATATTAGATCCAGCATACAGTTATGAATGGCTGCACCCTACAAGAAAAGGTGGTCAGTCCAGATCAGTCTATACAAGAAAATGAAGAATTCAACAACCAGTGCTGATATGACCCCATTCCAAACATGTTTAAATTCTTAGAATGTTAAGTGCCCTCCCACTTACTATGTCTATACATGAACTCATACAGAGCCAGAAATCACCATTGAAATCTTAATAAATTAAACAATATGACGAACAAAATTAAATAAGACCCATCCAAAGGCATTATGCAGAGGGATCCATAGCCTTATCCAAGACTACCACATCAGATATAACGATCAACCATAACTATTTAGACATATATATTTATTTACATATAATGTGATCTGTAGAAATGGGCCTTTCATCCCCCTCTCAGTCAAACAATAATAAAAGGTTACAGTCACCAAACAGTAAGATTAGAACAGCGTTGTGTAATTAAAGTTCAAAAATAGTCACTGGGAACACCGCCAGAAGCAAAAGTTCCAATTTGACGGCTGCCAGGACCCGCAGCTTACCAGATTCAAGTGTCCTCTTCGTTGGAACTTTGACCCACCATAGAACGATATTTAGAGACCTTTAATTCTTTCTGGATCTGTTCTCTCTTGCCAGCTTCCAATGGGTCTGTAAATTGAAACATATGCCCTCCATAACAGATTTGCAGGAGGGCTGGCATCAGCAAAGAGTGCACCGCTCCTAAACTCTGCAACTTGGCCTGGACTCCATCAAACTTTTTACGCCAGGCCCTGGTTGCATCAGAGAGATCTGTGAAGAGGTGCAGGGTATGGCCATCATAGTTCAGCTATTACATGTTATGGGCCGTCTGCAGTAGCTGTTCCTTGGCCACAATGCCATCTGTGACCAGCAGGACTGTTTGAGGAAGAGCCTGCTGTGCAGCCGCTGATCGTGAGGAAATCCAGTAAGCCCTGAGAAAGTGCAGTCCAAATTCAGATTCCAAATGAAGTGCATCTGGTAACCATTTTTTTCCAAAAGGTTGAGATCTGGATCCTTGGACCCCTCCAGCAGTCCAACCAGCCAAACACTGGGGGCACGGTTAGCGTTCTCCAGTGCCTCTAAAAGGTAACGTAACTGTCCATTCTCTTGCACTAACTTTGCCATGGCACACAAGGCTTTGGTGGCTTGACTTTCAGCAGAATTAGCAGTTTCTGTAGCAAGCTCAATTTTAATTTCTTGCTCACCAAGCCTCTGTAAAATTGTCTCCACCTTGAACCTCAAAGCAGATCCTACAGTCTCCCAGGGAGGCAGGTGAACTGTCATTACCAAACTTATATTTATATTATTTGGTAGCGCAGGGAGCCAGCCTGATGACACGGGCCAAACAACGATCCTCTTCCCAGTGGTACCAATTAGAAGACACTGCCCCGGGGGACAGGCCACTATTCTCAGTGTGTGATGGTGGACTATCCGCAAGGGCACAAATACCAGACACATAATAAATGGATACGACACGGCCTTATTGTCCTTAAGAAAATCCTCAAGCTCTTGGATTCACCCCCAGATCTGGGACCCCCATCTATTATAAGATTTGAACCTCAATTTATGCCTCCTTTGTTAGATTCTGGGTATGCTGTGTGGGCCTCTGGAGGGGTTACTAGGATCACACAGTTTCTGGAGGGCGGGAAATGTATTTCATGTCAAAGAGCAAAGGAGAAGTTTCAGTGGTCTAATGCGGAGTTCTTACGATTTATGCAGATGAGACGATCACCTTCTCCGCTTATCACACCCTTATTCTAGGTGGGAAGACCTTTTGTTAGGGGCAGTATCCATAGAGGGCTCGGAAAAGTACATCTCTGCTCTTTATAAGATTTTGTCTTACCAGACCCCCCAACCCACTTGAAATATGCAGAAGGACATGGGAAAAAGAGGCAAATATTCAGATCACAGAGGTAAATTGGCAACATAGGCTAAAATGGGGTTGGATGGTGAAATCATCCCCAAACTGGCATGAATTTTTTTTGGAAGGTGATGGTTTGTTTTTTTCCAGGTTCCCGTGATTACAAAACACTTCTTAGCGGGGCAGGTGACTTATGCTGGAGGAAGTGTGGGCAGTGAGGATCTCACTGGCACATGTTTTGGGACTGCCCAGCTCTGCACCAGTTCTGGGGGCATCAAGCAGGCAGTATCATCTATTATAGGGTGGATATTCCACTTCACGGAGAGGCATGGATACTGGGCATACCCACAATAACTCACCTTAGGGGAGATATCAGAAAGGTTGCCTTGGTCCTGATCTCAGTTGCCCTAAATGTATCACAGGTGCCTGGCTCTCATAGAATCCAACAACTATCGCAGAGTGGGTTAGAAAAATGAGGGAGCTGGCCCTGATGGAGTCTATCACAGCCAAGCTACACTTCTGTTTTGAAAAATACATTGAGAGATGGCAGGGATGGGAACTCTGGTCTCAAAGCTTCGGGTAATATCTGGTACAGGATACAATAAGTAAATGAAGTGTTCACAGGAGTATTGGGGGGGGGGCCTATTTGCTATATAGTTTGCCCACAGGGTTGATCGATACTAAAGGTGGGGGTCTTAGATATGAACCAACATCTGCTTAGTTAGGGTGACACCTCCTTCTTTTACATGATCAGGGTGGGAGCTGGGGGGATTGCTGGATGCAGCTCAACCAGGGGCCGAGTTGGTAAGGCCCAGTAGACTGGGACAAGACCTGTTATGATCTTTCGCTTTAAGCACCTTTTTTCTCCTTTTATTTTTTCTCGCTCTTTTTACACTGTGTTTAAATTACTCACAGATAATTTTTTTATTACCAGAGAGTTTGTGGGATTAACCCTTCCCTGATAAAATTCTTTACTTATTGACTATATAGTTTGTGCCCACTTCCAAATGATGTCTAGATGGTTTATTACATGAAGATACACAATCTGGGTGGGTCATCACCTTTTGAAATGGACTATGATTTAACTTGATACATGGGAATCCATTTTTTTAGGCCTATTACTGTGTCTTAAAGATGTAACAAAAGAAAAGCTACTCATTATTCTGTACACTATTGTCTGATTGTCTTAATAAAGCTGATTTAAAAAAAATTTGTCTCCACCTTCACGTCAATGGCTTTTTTTTGTATACTCGTTTACTGTAGTTTTTCATCATTACAATTTCATGCAACAAAAAGGTAACTATTTCCAGACACACATCCACCCACTCTGTAAATCATATCTAGCATTGACATTATCAAGCACTTATTACATACACTGCCCTAGATACCTTTCCTATACATTATTAATTTATTTTGAAAAAGTTTATAACCATTGTGTCATATGACTGTAATGCTAAAACTTGTCAACAATTAACAAAAGAAATAAGAAAACCTTAGGAGGAGGAAGAGGAGAGAGAAACTCTCTTATATATTCACCCTATGTCAAGGGGGGAGGGGGGAATTATCCCTATACAGTTCCCATCTGGTCCATCGGTTCAAGTATTGTTCTTTTCTGTGATCCACCACAAAAGTCATTCACTCCATCTCCTGCAATTTTTCTATCAGCGACACCCAGTCTGTTATATCTGGTGAGGCTGCCTGGTACTATCTCTTGGTGATTGCTTTCAGGGCAGCAATGGTCAAAATTCCCCACATATATTGCCCTTCCTTTCCTTTTATTTCTGCTGAACAAAGACCCAATATCAGATTTTCAGGACCAATTTCAGAGGCTATTCCAAACAACCTCGCCAAGTATCGTTGTTCATCCCCCAGTAATTTGAAATTATGGGGCATTGCCAGAATATATGGGCCTGGTCCGCTTCTAGGCATCCACACTCTCTCCAACACTTTCCTTGAGATAGAGTACCCATTCTAACTTATGTTACTGGTGTTAAAAAATATCTAGGAGATAAAGTACTTCTCCAAATGTTCTTAAAGACCAAATTCCATTTCTGATTATGTAGTTTTATCCCCAATTCCAATTCCCATTTGTGTTGTAGAGACTGGAGGGCATGGGCCATGTCTGCCGCCTGGTTCCAATAAAGCATAGTTATAGCTCCCAGACCATGTGTAGTGCCCCATATTAACTCATTTACTGTTGCATATGGTCTGGGGTCCTCACAGGCAGCCATAGTGCATATCTTATTATTAATACAATCTCTTAGCTGGTAATAAAAATTAAGTCTCCACCTGTCCAACCCACCCTTGCATGAAGTAGATCGAATGGCAGTATATTGCTCCCCTGCATTAATTACCATGGGGCTTGGATTTCCCCTACCCTGCTGTCTCGGAAATAACCTGTACCAAGTGGCTGGTAAAAACGCTTTCTCACAGGTCCACAACCTATATTATCAGTTATGTTTAGCTGCACAGCCTTGATTATTTCCTCTGTTCCAACCAGTCACCCTAACCGTTGTGAATAAATCGCTGTTTTTGTGGTGTAGGATCTGTGCCTTAAACACTGCAGCACCAAGAGGGATTTCTTTGTATTAGTTAATTCCTATTTGTTGTCATTGTGCTTTATATGTTGGATGTGTCCAAAGTAGTGCGATTTTCATCTGCGTGGCAATCCAATAGTCTTGTAAATTTGGACAGGCTCTGCCCCTCTCCTGTTTTGGGAGATACAATGTATTTCTAGATATTCTGGGTCTTTGTTCTGCCCAAACAAAGGCCATTACCCTCCGTTGCCATTCCATGATGTCCATTTGTGGAATTAAGCAAGGCACCGACTGAAAACTACATTAACCGTGGGAGGATAGTAGTCTTGATTATTAGTAACCTGGAATAGAATGGAAAGGGCAAACAAACCCATCTCTGAAGATCAGCCTTAAGCCGGTCAAAAAGTGGGGGATAGTTGTCTTTAAACAGGGACTCCGGGTCCTTACCCAATCATACTCCCAGATACTTGATACTGGGGCAATCCCATCTCATTGGATATTTTGTCCTAAAAGCCTGAGGGACCTGAGATTCCATAACTAGAACCTCAGTTTTTGACCAATTCACAGTGTAACCTGAGACAGCAGAAAAAAAGATCAATTTTTGTAAAAACCTCCAATAATGATGCTTCTGGGTTTGTGAGGAATAACATCACATCATCCAAGTATAAAGCAAGTTTATGTTCCGTATTGTCTATTACAAGATCTTTGAATTCTTTCTTATGCTCCGAGCCAACGGTTCAATGTACTGTATATAGCAAACAAAAGAGGGGACAATGGGCACCCCTGTCTGGTTCCTCTAGCCAAGCTAAATACCCTAGAGATGTGCCCATTAGCCCCAATATAAGCAGTGGGGGAAGAATACAATATTTTCCACAAATAACAGGGGGGACCCAAAGCCGGCCAGGGCACCTCTCAAAAAGTTCCAGGACATCTGATCAAAGGCTTTTTCTCCATCTAGGCTCATTATGTAAGCAGGCCGTGAATCTCTTCTCAGGTGTTCCATTATATTCACTCACCTCCTGATGATATCCATGGTTTGTCTTCCGAGTACAAAATCCGTTTGGTCTAGATGAATTATTTTGGGAGCAACTGTTCTAATCTCCTGGCTAAGATTCCCATAAGTATTTTATAATCCGTGTTTAAAATCGAAAATGGGCGATACGATGCACATATTGTTGGATCCCTAACCAGCTTTGGGAGGACAGAAATTATCGCCTGTGACCAAGAGGGGGACACAACCCCTCTCTCAGTCCACACAGAATTATATTCCGTAAGTAATAAGGGGGCAACATCATCCCTGAACAGTTTGAAAAATTCATTAGGGAGGCCATCTGTGCCTGGACATTTGCCTGCTTTCAACCTCTTGACCTTAGAATGTAGCTCCCCCAACCGAAACTCAGAAATTAGCATCTTTTTCAGTTGGTCAGTAATTTTGGGTAAATTTAAAGGGGCCAAGAACTCACTCACTTTTTCCTGGGGGGATGCTGCTCCTCCCGTGTATAAGTTTAATTAAAATATCTAAACGTTTCCGCTATCTCTGCAACCTTGTACTTCCATACCCTCTTCTTAGGATCTAGAATTTTTGGAATACAGGTCCTCGCTCTATTTTGCTGGAGCCTACTTGTTAAAAGTTTGAGAGCCCAAGGGCCCCCTTCATAAAATCTTTGCCTCAAAAATATTAATCTCTGTTCTACCTGATAGTCCAGCAAATCCAGAAGCTCCTTTTCACATACTTTTAAGATTCCCCCGTCTTTATCTAATTTTATTTGCTGTTGCTCCAGTTCTCTAATCTGAGTTTGCAACTGTATTGTTTTGTTCTCTCTCTGTTTCTTCATCGTGGAGGAAATTTCTATAAATTTGCCTCCTCCTCCTACTATGGCCTTTATAGTATCCCATAAAATTCCCAGAGAAACCTCTTGTGTATCATTTTGTGTAACAACTTATTCTATGGTGTCCTTTATTATCTTTTGAATTTCCTTGTCCTGTATCAAAGAAATATTTAACCTCCAAAATGCTGTATGTCTTATGGGTCCAATCTTTAATTTTAAGTAAACAGGAGCATGGTCAAATAATGCTATATCTCCTGTCCGTGCTGTCCGACATATCCCCAGTGAGTCCATAGGCACTAAGAAATGATTTTTTTTTTTTTTTTTTAAACTTTCTGTTTGTACTCCTCCCCTCCCATGGCACTCCAGTCCCTTCTGGAGACACCTATGGCCTTTCTAGTCCCCACCTCCTACTGTACCTGTATCCCGTGGCAGTCCATCCTCCACATAGCCTTGGCTTACCCCCAAGGCGGGGACGAGGTGGGGGGGCTAGCACCCCAAATTCCTAAGTCTCGTCAGGACGCCGGTCACTAGGGCAGGTACAGGCATTGGGGCCTCGCTATCCATGTACCCGGGAGTGCCGCAGGTGTTTTTCTGATGTTCTGAGTGAGTGGCCTATGCCCTGACATCAAGGCGTCTCCGCCGAAGTCTGCCACTTCCCGACTCTCTGTACGCTCATGTGCCTGCTATGCCGCCAGCTTCCGCCAGAGGCCAGTCAGGCACTGAGCATGTATCCTCCTTCCTCCCAGGAGAGGACAACTGTCCTTGGATGCTCATTCCTCTCCCTCCCCTACCGACCCCTGACTGCCCGGGCTCGTTCCCGATCCCAGGTTGCCAGCGTGGTGCGAGGTGTGTCGTCCAGCGCTATAACCCTCAGCGTCACTGGGCCAGCTCTAAGAAATAATCTAATCTAGAATAAGATTGATGGGCCTGGGAAAAGTAAGTGTATTGTCTACTGTCCTTGTGCATATGCCTCCAGGCATCTACTAGGCCCAGCTCCTCTATTAATTTAGATACCTTTCTGGCCACCCCATTCTCTTTTCCTGAGTACTTACGTGGAGGAATCTTTAACAGGGTTTAGCTTCAAATTGAGGTCCCCTCCAATTATCAAATGCCCTTCCGCCCATTCAGTTATTTTAAGAAGAAACTCCCTGTAAAACTGGTATTACAAGCCCAGAGGCATGTACAGGGAAATTAGTGTTATTGTAGAACCGTTATACCTCCCCTTCAGCCCGACATACCTCCCTTCCTTATTTCCCCAAAGAATCTGTCATCTCAGAGGTAGTTTTATTGGGTACTAAAACTGCTGTGCCCCTTCTCCTTCCTCTTTTATATGAGGAGGCCTTAACTGTATGGTAACCAAACTTTTTTTTAAGTTTTTCATGCTCCTCTGCACCCAGATGGGTTTCCAGCAGCATTATAAATGCTGCCTCTGATTTACGCAGGAAGGACATCATCTTGCTTCTTTTAACAGGGTGTGTTAGCCCATTAACATTATATGAAATTACTGTGACATCTGAGCTATCCATGGACAATCTTTTCAGACATTTCAGCTGTATTATTTTGACCATTTGTCTTCCTTTCCCTTTCCCCCTTCTGCCCAGGTCCCCATTCCATAACCCTTCCAAATTACTCTCCCCCTCCTTATGAACTGCACTAAAACATTGTACAACATCAGCAACAGGCTGTAACATAACTTTCATAGGAGTATAACCAAGAGAGATTTTAAACTCCCAACAATCAGAACAAAAGGAATCAGAGGGCCAATTCAAGCACCTCTGTATTATCCACTTCCAATAAAGGAGCGTCCCTGAACAAAGGACAGGGCACTCCGAGACCAACCCGTCCCTCAAGGGAAAGGTCAGCCTGAGGAGTTCTTTACCACCACCTCACTGGTAGTTCCCCTCGAGAGCCCCTCAGACTGTCATGTGGGCTCAACTATTTACTGCAGAAATGTAGTAAGACATGACGTCACTGTGCACGAAGGATGCAGCACTGAAAAAGAGGTTGTAGTTAACTATACCCTTGAACAAGATGCACCCCCCCCCCCCCAAAAGCCATAACTTAACTCTCGCCGCTTATCTGTTATAATAGTGCTCAGGTTTTAATTCTAACATTTCAGGGGATCTATATCCCACAACAAGATAATAAATGGTTAACTTTAGTCACTCCAGTCCCTTTCCCTGAAAATAAAATGTTCGCCCTCTTAAGTACCATTCAAATTTTAAAATTTAAGTGCTTTTTTAAGGTCCCAATGAGAACTTGCAATTTATGACGTGGGACTGTATTTGTGACTTAGGTCCATAAAAGCCTAAATTGTTTTTCAGAAGAACCTTCTGAAAAGTAAGGAGAGTTTAATCAGAGCAACACAAAAGTACAAACTGGGTCCCGTGTTCCCTCACACCAGAATTCAGGGACCTGAAGGTGACAAACACAAAACTCCCCTTTACCAGGAAGCTATGCTGATCAGCACTGCTGTAACCAAGCAGTTTTGAATAAGACCTGAAAAGTTCCTTTTACCGTTTCAATCCTGTGTATCCTTGTGTTGGTGTCTCAAGCTGGTCTGTAGCTGCTGCACGAGGGCTCGGCCTGCAGGGATGCCAATGATGATGCAGACTCACCGCAACCCCTTCTCCTCCTATTCAGCACTGTAACGCAATCAACGCTGTTCTCAGAGGCCTACTGGGAGTTGGAATTTTTCTCTGTTACCTTGAGTGAATCCAAAAGGCCTCTCTCCACCAGCGCTTTCCTTGTTTCTTCAGCAGAGTTGAATATCCTCGTTCCTTCTGGACAGAAAATTCTCATCTTCGCCGGACAAGGCGTGTGGAATCTCAGACCCTTTGCTTCAAGTGCTTGATAATTTCTGCATACTGTGAATCTCAGGTGGATAATCGTGGTCAAAATATAGTTGTGCCGAGAGGTACAGTAGGAGACCTCGTTTACCTTCCATGCTTTAGCCAGGACTTCTTTGACCCTGTAGCTGTTAAACATAATAATGACAGATTGTGGTCTCGCTCCTGCTTCTGTAGACCCTGGTTGCAGGGCTCTATGTGTCCTCTCGATTCTGAGTGCATAACCATTGTGAAGCTGCAGGACGTCTGTTAGTAGATCTGCCATGAGATCGGTCATTGCTCCAGTTTCAGAGCCCTCAGGTAGTCCATAAACTTGCAAGTTCTCTCTTCGCAAGAGACTTTCCAGGTCCACACATCTGTCATGTAGATGCTCAGTTTGCTCCACGAGTACTTTCATTATGAGGTCCATCTGCTCCGCCTTGTCCTCCACCTCCGACACCTTGCTTTCGGCTTGCTCCATTTTGCCTTCCAGACCTGAGAGTTTCTGGTTCAGCATACGAAACTCCTGTTTATATTGTGCCCTCATTTCTTTTAGCTCATGAAAAAGTTGCTCAAATCTGGCTCTCAAGAGCTGTTCCTGCTCATCTTCTGTGCCAGACATGCTCATCAGGGAAGGGCTCCTACTGCTTGTTTGCTCGAGTAGTTTCAATCCTTCCGCATGCCAGTGGCTTGCATGGAGAGTTGCAAGGCCTTTCAGGGCGGCTCCACGTTGCTCTCTGCGGGCTTAGAAGTAGAGGCCTGTTGCTCAACCGATGGCTGTGACTGAGCCACTTGGACCTCCTTTATTTGAGTGCCCCATGACAATATTTGACACCAAACAGTTCGGTCCAAAGTAAAGAATCAGTTACTGGTAAAATTATGGCTCCAATTCACACTTAATCCCAATAAAAAGATCATAAACTCTCAACAGATGCACAGCTGTACAAAACACATCTGTTCTGTAGGTGTGCTCAACAGTGCCCTCGTCAGTGCCCCTTTTGACATCCAAGCTATGAAGCCTGCATTCACCAGGAGTGGATTTGTCTGTGAAAAAGACAGGGAGCATTATAGTCTGGCTAAGGTGAAATTCCAATACTGCCTCGGGAAGAATTTTCCTGTTAGTCGGAGAACTACTTTTTCCCCTTTGGGAAATACAGTTAGGTTCAGTGCAAAAAGTCTGCAGCTATGAAATCCTTCTAGCGGAAGTAAATGCCACTAGGAAAAACAGTTTTCCAGGAAACATATTTTAAGTCTGCAGCAGCCATGGACTCAAATGAAGACTCCATCAGCTCAGCTATACAGAGGTTCAAATCCCAGAGGGGACATGTTCCTGAAGTGTGTGTGTGTGGGGAGGGGTTGAAGGTGCAGCAGGCAGAATCTTTAAAGATGGAATGAGAAATTTAAGATTTCTCATTGCCCACAGACATGTAGGCCGAAATGACTACCAAAAATGAACCATCAGAGATGAGGCTCTAAGGCCTGATGCTTGCAAGTGTACCAAATAGTCTAGTGTGGAGGACAGGCCAGCCTGCAGAGGATCAATCTGCCGGTCTTTACACCAGAAAGAAAATCTCTTCCACTGGGAAGCATAAGTTTTTTTGGTACTTGGTTTCCTGGCCAGTTGAAAGATTCTCAGGACTTGCTCTGAATATTGAGAGTCTGGGAATTCTACCTCTTCAAGTACCAAGCTTTGAGACGAAAATACTTTATGCTGGGTATGCTATCCCAGTCTGAGGCAGGGTCAGGGGGCTGTGAGGGGGGGCAAGTGACTGGTCCATTTGACAGAGGGTGAGAAGCAGGGTGTACCATGGCTGCCTCGTCCAGTCTGGAGCCACCAGAATCATGGTTGCTGGTTGGCTTCTGATTTTTAGCAGGACCCTGAGAATCCGGGGAAATGGAGGAAAAGTGTACAGGAACTTCCCTGTCCAATCTAGCAACAGGGCATCCACTGGCACTAAATCCAGAGCCGGATGTCTGCAACAGTACAGAGGAATCTGGTAGTTGTGTTTGGAGGCGAAGAACTCTATCTCTGGGGTGCCCCACCTCCTGAAGACTGTGGCCAGCACCTCTTTGTTTAGGGTCCACTCATGGTGGCCCTGACTGACGTGACTCAGGGAGTCTGCCAGCACATTGTCCTTGGTTGGCAGGTGAATGGCTGTGAGCTGCATGTCCAAGGAGTGGGCCAGAGACACAGGTTACTCACCTGTAACAGGAGTTCTAGGAATGGTATATGTTGTTCATCCACACTGTCTGGCAGGTTCCTTGCTGCTTTAAATCTTGCCCCTCCCACCCACGTGGGAGGGGGGGTAAAACTCTTGGCTCCGCCCCATGACACCAGATCTAGCATGCTGGAAGCCAGGTTGTGCGTCGAAGCCAGGGAGGTCGGGTTGGTCGTGAGGATGAACAACATATACCATTCCTAGAACTCCTGTTACAGGTGAGTAACCTGTATGTCTAGGGACATGGATATGTTGTTCATCCACACTGTCTGGCAGACTCCTAGTAGTTCTCTGGGAGGAGGGACGCAAGGCGCACACCCCCGACTTAGAAAATAAAGACTGGAGAACCGAGGCCCCAAAACCAGCATCCCGGCATGACTCAAGGTCGATGTGGTAGTGGGTGATGAAGGTGTGTGCTGACTTCCAGGTAGCAGCCCTGCAGATTTCCTGGATAGTGATGTCTCTGGAAGCAGCCACCAATGCAGCGGTATGGCGGGTAGAATGAGCTCTTATCCCTCTGGGAGGCTCCATGCCCGCCAACCTATAGCAGAGATCTATGCAGGAGGTGACCCACCTGCCTATCGTCCGCTTGGCTGCAGGTCTGCCAGGTGCGGCTTCAGCGTAGGTGACAAACAGCTGGCGAACCTCTCCCCGAACTTCAGTCGTCTGCTCTTTGTAGTAAGCGAGCGCTCTTCTAGGGTCCAAAGTATGGAGCCTATATTCGGCCTCCGAGGTGTGAATGGAGTAGAACACCGGCAGAGTCAACACCTGGTTACAGTGAAAACTCCGACACCACCTTCGGAAGGAAATTCGGGTGGGGGCACAGGACAACCGTGTCCCTGTGGAAGACCAGATAGGGAGACTCGATAGAAAGCACCTGGAGCTCTCCCATCCTTCTGGCTGACGTGATAGCCACCAAGAAGGCAGTCTTCCACAACAGGTAAGAGATGTCACACCTGTGCATCGGTTCGAATGGCTTGCCCATGAGCTTAGCCAGTACCAGCAGTAGATCCCACGGAGGTGGAGGTTCTCGCACTGGAGGGGATATGTGATCAAGGCCTTTGGAAAAGCGCCCGACCACCTTCTCCTGTGCCACTGACTGCTTCCTGGCCCACGCCCGGTAAGCAGAGATGGCTGCCAGGTGCACCTTAAGGGTCGTTGACCAAAGCCCTTGCTGAGAAAGGGACCACAGGTCGTCCAGAATGCTTGCCAAGGAACAGGAGGAAGGGTCCAGGCCCTTGCTCGGACACCAAATGGAGAATCTCTTCCATTTGAAGGTGTAGCATTTTCTGGTCGACACCTTATGGGACGCCTCAACAACACTGAGGACCTCATCGGAAAGACCCAAGGCCTGGAACTCTAGCCGCTCAGGAACCAGGCCATCAGGTGCAGGGATTGAAGGTCTGGATGGAATACCTTCCCCTGACTGACTGAGATCAGGTCCGGGTGGGCTGGAAGCCACCTCTGGACCCTGTAGCTGAGACTGAGGAGATCTGGATACCAGAACTGGTGTGGCCAGTCTGGGGCTACCAGAATCACCTGTGCCTTGTCCCTCCTCGCCTTGAGAAGCACCTTATGGATCAAGGGAAATGGGGGAAAGGCGTAGAAGAGGCCGGGGGTCCATGGCCTCGAGAAGGCATCCCCCTGCAGCGAGCCTTGCTGAGGGGGGTGGGCATGAAACAGTCTCAGCTTCGCATTCTCCCTGGAGGCAAACAGGTCCACCTGAGGCATGCCCCAGTGGGAGAACAGATCTTGTACTACCTCCGGCAAGAGAGACCACTCGTGGGACGCAGCCCCTATTGGCTTAGGGCATCGGCCAGGGTGTTGGAGGCTCCTACCACATGGATGGCAAGGAGATCCGCCTCCAGGCTGCGCATGAGTGACCAAATGCGGAGAACTTCCCTGCAAAGAGGCATGGAGCATGTCCCGCCCTGGCGGTTTAGGTAGTACATGGTCATGGTATTGTCCGTCTGGACCTGAACCACTTGACCCCGTAGACACGGAGCAAAGGCGGTGAGGGCTAGACGAACTCGTCAAGCTCCAGCAGGTTGATGTGGCATTGGGACTCCAGAGGGGACCACAGGCCGTGCGCTCTGTGCTCCCCCAGATGGGCACCCCAACCCATCAGAGAGGCACTGGTCGACAGAGTGACCGTTGGCTCCGGGTGGACAAACGGTATGCCCTCCTGCAGATGTGCTGGAATGGTCCACCACTGGAGAGCATTCCACATCCCCTAGGTCACTGTCACTGGCTGATCCAGCGGATCGAAGTGCTGTGACCATTGGCTGGCCAGCTCCCATTGAAGGGGACGCATGTACCAACGGGCCTACGGACCACGCTGGTGCAGGCCACCATGAGGCCCAGGAGGTGCAGGAGGTGCAGGAAGTCCCGGGCAGGGCGCAGTTGCCCAACCTGAAATGACTGGGCAAAGGAGGAAAGAACCTCGGCCCTGTCCGCCGGGAGCCATGCTCTGGCTCGTACAGAGTCAAGCTCTGCCCCAATTAACTGGATCACCTGCTTTGACATGAGTTCAGACTTGGCCTCGTTGATGATGAGGCCAACCTGAGAGCAAACCTGGAGGGACAGATCTCTGGACCGCTCCACCTCCGTTCTGGAGGGGGGCTGCAATCAGCCAATCATCCAGGTAGGGGTACACCTGGACCCTTCGGTGCCGCAGGAATGCTGTCACCACTGCCATGCATTTGGTGAAGACCCTGGGAGCTAAGGAAAGGCCGAAGAGCATGCCCGGAACTTGTAGAGAGATTCCTCTGCCCTGAAGCGGAGGAATCTCTGGTGAGACGGATGGACTGGGACGTGAAAGAACACGTCCTGAAGGTCCAGAGAACAGAAGCACACGCCTCGTTCCAAGGATGGGATTATCTGAGCCAGAGTGACCATCCTGAAGGTCCAAGACCTTAGGAACCTGTTCAGGTCCTGCAGGTCGAGAATGGGGCGCCAGCCCCCCATCCGTTTTGGGACCAGGAAGTACCTGGACACAAACCCCGGGTCTGGAGGAGGATCCACCACCTTCCTAATCACCTCTTTTTTGAGGAGCAGGGCGATATCAGCTCGGCGAGCTGACAAGGAGGCTGCGGACCCCGTAGTCCCCCCCCCGAGGGGCGATGGCGCGGAACGGCGGGGCCTGCTCGAACTCCACGGGCAGGCCCTTTCCTACCACCTCCAACACCCAACAGTCTGTGGTGATAATGGACCAGGTGGAAAGGAAGTGATGGAGCCGTCCCCCCATGGGGGGAACCCAGGGGGAGTGACTAAGCTGGGGGCGACACCCCTCAACCTGTCACTGGGCAGACTTAGAGGAGGGACCAGCTGAGGGACCTCCTGGGCCTTTACCTCCCTGCTTTCTACTGGAGGAAGCCGCAGGCTTGGGTTTGGGGTGTCAAGCGTGAGTCTACTGGCCCTGGTGCTGTTGGGCCGGACGTGCCACAGGCACAGAAGGACGAAAGGACTTATGCTGCTGTTGTCGGAGGTCCTTGTCCTTCTGGGCGGAGGTGACAGAGTCCAGAGTGGCATTGGACTTTTCGATCCACTGGAGGTGACCTTCCACTCCAGGGCCGAAGAGGTCGGTCCCCAGGAAGGGGACATCCGCCAGTTTGTGCTGGGTATTCGCCGTGAAGGTGGATATCCTCAGCCATGCTCTGCGGCATATGGCCACAGCGGCCGGAACTGATCTGGCACAGGAGTCTCCAATGTCCAGAGCTGTTTGGAGCTGCTGCTTAGCCACCGCCCTTCCCTGGTCCCGTACCTGCCGGATCATGGTCTGCAGGTCGGCCTGGAGATGAGGGATGATCTCGTCCAGGGAGTCCATGAGGGCGTGGGAGAAGTGTGCTATCAGCACGGCTGAGCTGGCCTGGCGGAGGCCAAGGGAGGAGGCAGCGTACACCTTGCGCCTGGCATAGTCCAGCTTTTTGGACACCTTGTCGGGGGGCTTGTCCACATCCCTACTGTTCCCGGAATGCTGGAAAACGCTGTCGGTGACCAACCCCTCGGCGGAGGGGTGTTCCGAAAAACCAGGCAGAGAGCCGGTAGGGACCGCATACTTCCTGGCCATCCTGGCCGAAGGCGCAGGACAAGAAGCAGGCCACTGCCAAAGCTCCAAGGCTGGGTCAACAATGGCTTCAGCCACCGGAAAGACCTCCTTGGGTGAATCCCCTCGGTCCAGTATCTCCGTTAGGGGATACTTGGCCCGCTTGGATACGGGCTCGAGCTGCATCCCGGTGGACTCCAAGATGAACCTAAGCAGACCCATGAAGGACAATGGGCTTTCGTCCATCGACTGGCCCCTGAAGGACTCCAGGTCAATGGGCCTGGAGAACAGGGAGGAGTTGTCTGACTCCGAGGAGTCTGTGAAGAGCTGCCTGGGGCCTGAGCCACCCTCCACCTGCCGAGGACAGTCGGGAGTGAGGGTGACCGACAACCTGTGGGGCAGGCCCTGATCCGACCGAGAGTCCTCGGTCGGCGCCCCCAATTTTGGTTGTGGAGGCGGAGGTTCCACCACAATTGGTGTGGCAGCTGGATTCCGCCGAACAACTGGCCCAGGCTTGGGCACCTCGACTACAGCGAGGGGTTGTTTCGGCCGCTCGGGTGACAGCCACTTGATGGCCGGGGAAGGCAACAGCGTCGACTTGTTCCCGGACAGAAGTAACTGCTGCCACATCAGGTCCTCGTAGCGTCGACGCAATTTGCGCCGAAGCCTCTCCTCTTCTGAGGAGGAAGACAAGGACGAACGGCGGCGCCGCTTACTTCAGTGCTGAGACCGCCGATGTCGGCAGGATCGGCTGGACCAAGAGGATGTCCAAGACCGAGAACCTCAGTGTTTCCGAGGACGGGTCTGGGAAGGGGCAGGGGACACCCGCTCTTCCCTCGGCTCGGAAGCCTTGACCGGGGACTGCAGCACTGGAGGCGCAGGCAGGTCCTCGGTCTCCACCGGGGGAACCAGTGAAGAAGGGTTGTCAGCTTCACCAGTCGACAGCCTGTCCGATGGGTCGAGAAAAATCTCGACTGCATCGACGGGTGTCTCGGCCGGCTGACCTGACGGGGACACCATGAAGCCAGCAGCCTTAGTCGCAACCTCAACCGAAGTCGAGTGTCGACTGTCCGGGGAAGGAGACCTCTCCCGCTCCCACGAACGCCGATGGTGGGACTTACCTTTTGAGTCCTTCTTTTTGAACCAAGAGGAATGTCCCGATGGCCCCTTTCCCTTCGTGGAAAGGGATTGGCAAAGCTCCTTGAAAGAAGCTGAATATGAGGTACCCAGAGAGAGCGGGATAAATGCTGCGACCGAGGAAGAGGATGATGCAGCCTGTTCCGCCTCCTCGAGGGCGATCATCTGCTCAAGTTGCTCAGCCGAGCCAGCTGCCATGGTAACCACCCAACGGGCCTCCTTCGACTTCACCAGTGGGTAGCGCTTCTCGGGGCGCCAAAACTGTAACCGGGCAGCACGGTCTTCCAGGACGTTGGCCGAAAACGAAAGGCATAACTCGCAGGCCTGCGGGTCATGGTCTAGGTCGAGGCAATAGACGCACATGGAGTGCGGATCCGTCCTGGACATTTTCTGCCCACAAGGGCATCACCGAAATCCGGGAGTCGATTTGTCCATCGCAGCCGCGAGGGAGAAACTTGACCAAGTCTTGAAAATTTCTAAAATAAGTTACGCAAACCAAGAATTAGGATCCAGTCTACATGCAGAGCGTTAAGGAGGGAACCTGAGCTTCCAAGCGGTAAGGAAGATCTGGCGTCATGGGGCGGAGCCGTGAGTTTTACCACCCGGGTTGGTGGGAGGAGCCAGCTTGAAGACCTTCTGGCAAGATTTAAAGCGGCAAGGAACCTGCCAGACAGTGTGGATGAACAACATATCCATGTTTCTAGAAACCAGATTTTCATGACAGAGCTTTGTGGATCTTGTGCCCCCTCCTGCTTATTGATGTAGAACATAGCAGTGGTGCCATCTGTCCTGATTTCGACAGACTGACCCTTGAGCTGGGGAGCAAAGTCCTTGATAGCCAGGTACACGGCTCTGAGTTCGAGGAGATTTATGTGACATCTGTATTCTCTGGGAGACCACATTCCACTTATTGACTGGTCTGTCAGGTGTGCACCCAGGAGAGAAGCATCTGTAGTGAGCACTCTTGAGGGTTCCCTCTGCTGGAATGGAATTCCTTCCCTGAGGCCGTACCTGTTCTTCCACCAGTCCAGGGCATGTAAGAGTATCCTCGTGACTGGAACCAGTTTTGATAGGGCGTCCCTCTTTTGAGACCCATGGGCATTGAGATGGTACAAGATATTACTTATCTGGAACCTGGCCCCTAGCACTACAACTGCAGCAGACGCCATGTGGCCTAGAGGTCTGAGGAAGTGCCTGGCTGGTCTTGGTCAGCCCAAAACAAACGAGTGTGCCAGGGTCTGAAGGTTTTTCACCCTGTTCAGAGGGAGCAGGGTCTTGCCTTGCTGTGTGTCCAGCTCTGCTCCGATAAACTCAAGGAGTTGAACTGGCTTGAACTGGGACTCCTCTGTACTGATCAGGAACCTCAGAGACTCCAGGGAGCACTGTGTGAGACTTAGAGAGTCTCTGACATTTTGGGGAGATTTGCCCACTATGAGCCCAGGCAGGGGAAGACAGACTTCCTGTCTTCTGAGATAGGCTGCTACAACAGCCAGGCACTTTGTCAAAACTCTGGGAGCTGAATAAACGCTGAAGGGCAGAGCTGCAAACTGGTAATGGCTAGAGGGCAGTCTGAATCTGAGATACTTTCTGTGAGAGGGCCTGACTGGAATGTGAAAATAGGTGTCTCTTAGGTCTAAGGAGGCAAGCCAGTCTCCCTGTTGTAAAGAGGAAATTATCTCTGACAAGGTGATCGTTTTGAATTTGGGACTGAACAGGTGTTTAGGTACCTGAGATCTAGAATGGGCCGTCAGGCCCCATTTTTATTTTGGGTTAGAAAGTACCTGCAGTAGAGGCCTTTTCACCACTGGGAGAGAGAGGGACTCTTTCCACTGCATTTTCAGCCAATAGAGACTTTACCTCTAACTCTAGCAGAATTTACTCTGTGGGAGTCAGGAGTTTTTACACTCCTGTGTCCCAGTTGAGTAGGACATTTTTTGAACTGCAGGGTAAGTGCTCAACCCACCGCCACCAGCACCCACTTGTCTGTGGTTATGTGGTGCCAGTGGTGGAGGTAGTGGGTCAGCCAGAGTGGAGGCAAACTGTGTCTTCTAGTCAGGGGTTTTGTTTTGGCTGAGTTTTTGTTGAGGGTGTGGGATCAGTACGTTCCTGAGCCCTTCTACCGCTTCTCCTAAAGAATCCACTCAACTGAGTGTAATCCAAGGGCATGGGCACTGGCATACGGTAGAAAGCCCTGGGATAGTAACCCCACCTCTACGCTCTCTTTGGAGTCTGTAGGAGGTAGAGGGTTTTTCTTTAGCTGCATTGCACAGATAGGTGGTTTTGTATTCCTCTACCTTTTTCATGCATGTCTCTGTTCTGTCCCCAAAAAGATAATTATTCTCACAGTGGAAGTCCATAGCTTTAGTTTGGGTGCCCTCTGAGAGATTGGTAGTCCTCAGCCAAGCAAACTGTCTGAGGGAGGGAGGGAGGAGGGAGATGGCTTGAGCCATAGCTCAAGAATCTGTGTCATTTACATCTACAGCCATCTGGAAAAACAGGGTACTCACCTGTAATAGTAGTTCTAGGAGTGGTATATGTTGTTCATCCACACTTCTTGGCATGTCCCTTTCCTCTTTACATCTTGCCGGAAAGTCTTCAAGCTGGCTCCTCCCACCCAACTGGGTGTTAAATAACTCGGCTCCACCCATGACACCAGATCTTAGCCCGCTGGAAGCAAGGTTGCGCGCCTAAAGCCGGGGAGGTCGGGTGGGTGTGTGTGGATAAACAACATATACCTCTCCTAAAACTACTGTTACAGGTGAGTAACCTGTTCTTCTAGAAGCGTGGATATGTTGTTCATCCACACTTCTTGGCAGACTCTAGCAGTTCTGCGGGAGGAGGGAGGCAAGGCACACACCCCCTACTTAGGAAAGAGAGATTGGAGAACCGAGGCCCCAAAACCAGCATCCCGGCGTGACTCAAGGTCAATGTGGTAGTGGGTGATGAAGGTGTTTGCTGACTTCCAGGAAGCAGCCCGACAGATTTCCTGAATAGGGATGTCCCTGGAAGCAGCCACCAATGCAGCAGTATGGCGGGTAGAATGAGTTCTTATCCCTCTGGGAGGCTCCTTGCCCGCCAACTCATAGCACAGACCTATGCATGATGTAATCCACCTTGCAATGGTCCATTTGTTTCTAGGTCTGCCAGAAGTGTCTTCAGCATAGGTGACAAACAGCTGGAGAACCTCTCCACGAATTTCTGCCGTTCTCTCCTTATAACAGGAAAGAGCACGTCTCAGGTCCAGAGTATGGAGCCTGTACTCGGCATCAGAGGTGTAGTTAGGGTAGTATACTGGCAGAGTCAGCACCTGGTTAAGGTGAAACTCTGATATCACCTTCGGAAGGAATTTCAGATGGGGGCGCAGGACAACTTTGTCCCTGTGAAAGACCAGATGGGGGAGTCCACTAAAAGCACCTGGAGCTCCCCTGTCCTTCTGGCTGAAGTGATAGCCACCAGGAAGGCTGTCTTCCACGAGAAAGTTCACACTTGTGCATGGGTTCAAATGGCTTGCCCATGAGCTCTGCCAAAACCAGCAACAGATCCCATGGAGGTGGAAGTTAATGCACCGGAAGGGATATGTGATCCAAGCCTTTGAAGAAGCGCCCAACCACTGTCTCCTGCGCCAATGACGGCTGACTGGCCCATGCCAGGTAAGCAGAAATGGCTGCAAGGTGCACCTTAAGGGTCGATGATCGTAGACCCCCCTTTGGAGAGAGACCAAAGATAGTCCAGAATGCTAGCCACGAAGCAGGATAAGGGGTCCAGACCCTCACCCTGGCATCAAATGGAAAACCTTTTCCATTTGAAGGCATAATATTTCCTGGTTGATTCCTTATGATATGCCTCCACCATGGTGTAGACATCCACAGAAAGACCCAGAGCTTGGAACTCTAGCTGCTCAGGTACCAGGCTGTGATGTGCAGGGATCGAAGGTCCGGATGGAATACCTTCCCCTGGTTCAATGATATCTGGTCCTGCGTGTACAAAGCTGCTCCGGGGACCTGCAGCAGAGGCTGAGGAGATCTGGGTACCAGAACTGGCGCGGTCAATCTGGGGCTACCAGGATCACCTTCGCCTTGTCCCTTCTCACCTTGAGTAACACATTGTGGATCAAGGGAAATGGAGGGAAGGTGGAGAGGAGGCCTAGGGTCCAGGGCCTCGAGAAGGCATCCCCCTGCAGCAAGCCCTGCTGAAGGGGGTGGGCATGGTACAGCCTCAGCTTGGTTTTTTCCATGGAGGCAAACAGGTCCAGCAACAGTTTTCCCCAATGGGAGAACAGACTGTATGCTACCTCTGGATGGAGAGACCACTTGTGGGATGTCTGGCCTAGACGGCTGAAAGCATCCACCAAGTGGTTCGAGACTCCTGCCACATGAATGGCTAGGAGATCTGCCTCCAGCCATCTTACAAAGGTCCAGATGCGGAGCGCCTCCTTGCACAGCAGACAGGAGTGCATGCCACTCTGTTTGTTGAGGTAGTACATGGTCGTGGTATTGTCCATCTGGACTTGACCCCAGAGCTGAGGAGCGAAAGCTGACAGTGCCAGTCTGACTGCTCTGAGCTCCAACAGGTTGATGTGGCATCGGGACTCCTTGGGGGTCCAGAACCCATGGGCCCTGTTGTCTTCCATGTGGGCTCCCCAGCCCACGAGAGAAGCATCAGTCGTAAGGATGACCGTCGGCTCGGGGCAGACAAACGGGATCCCTTCCTGCAACTGTTCTGGGGTGGTCCACCATTGGAGAGTGTCCCACATCTTCTGGGTTACAGTGATCAGCTGGTCAAAATGACCATGGCGCTGAGTCCACTGGGCGGCCAGCTCCCAGTGGAGGGGGTGCATGTGCCACCTGGCCCAATGGACCACTGAGCTGCACACCGCCATGTAACCCAGAAGGCGCAGAAAGTCCTGGGCAGGTCGCAAGTACCCAACCAGAAATGATCGGATAAAGAAGGAAAGAACCTCCACCCTGTCCACCGGGAGCTGAGCTCTGGCTTGACAAGAGTCGAGCTCTGCCCCAATGAAGCCCAACACCTGAGAGGGCAAGAGTTCTGACTTGGCCTTGTTGATCAGGAGGCCGAGTTGGGAGCAGGTTCGGAGGGCCAGATCCCTGGACCTCTCCACCTCCTGAATGGAGGAAACTGCCAAGAGCCAGTCAGAGATAAGGGTAGATTTGTACTCCTCAATGCCAAAGATGGGCTGCCACCACTGCAATGCACTTGGTGAAGACCCATGGGGCCGATGACAGGCCGAATGGCATGGCTCGGAACTCGTACAGGGTCCCCTCAACCCTGAAGTGGAGGAACCACTGACGGGACAGATGGATTGGGACGTGAAAGAATGCGTCCTGCGGATCCAGTGAACAGAACCACATGTTTCGCTCCAGGGATGTTATGATCTGGTTCAGAGTTACCACCCGGAAGGTGTGAGACCTGAGATATTGATTCAGGTCATGGAGATCTAAGATGGGGCGTCAACCCCCCATCCACTTGGGCACCAGGAACACCTGGACAGGAAGCCTGGGTCTGTAGGAGGATCCGGCACTGGAGCTACCACCTCCTTGTGGAGGAGCTGAGCTATGTCGTCTCGGAGAGCCAACTGGGTGCAAGCTGAGATCCTTTCCTCCCGAGGGGCACGGGCTCGGCTGGGAGGGTACTGCTCAAACTCTAGAGGCAGTCCCTGACCAACCACTTTGAGAACCCACCTGTCTGAGGTGATATTGGACCAGGCAGAAAGAAAATGATGGAGCAGGACCCCCACGGGAGGACCCAGAGCTTGCGTGACGGGTGTAGGGGTAGCAACCCCCAACCCATCACTGAGCTGGCTTAGAGGAGGAGGAGGCTCGTGAACCTGCGCCTCGGCCTCCTTTATGGGGCTGTTGTGGACCCTGCTTAGGCCTCGGGCACCAAGCTTCAGCCTGCTGCTGCTGCTGTTGTTGCTTACCTCAGGGGAAGAGTGCCGAAAAGGCTTCTTCTAACTCTTCTGCTGGTTCTAGCCTGAAGAACCCTTCACAGAAGTAGCATCCAAGGTGGCATTGGACTGCCCTATGCGCTGAAGGTGACCGGCCACTCCTGGACCAAACAGGTCAGTGCCTAGGAAGGGCACGTCAGCTAACTTGCACTGAGTATCTGCTGGGAAGGAGGAAAGCCTCAGCCAGGCCCTGTGGCAAGTGGCCACTGCGGCTGCTAAAGAGCGGACACAAGAATCCCCGATGTCTGGAGCTGCTGTTTTGCAACAGCATGGCCATGATCACGGACTTGCTTCACTGTGGTCTGCATGTCCACTGGAAGATGAGGGAGGACTTAGTCTAATGACCCTAGGAGGGCATGAGAGAAGTGTGCCGTTATAACAGCCGAGCTGGCCTGACGAAGGCCTAAGGAAGAGGCCGCATAGACCTTACCGGCGGATTGATCCATATTTTTGGACTCCTTGTCCGGGGGTCGGTCAGCGTCAGCTGAGCTACCAGTACGCCTGAACACAGACGTGGTCACCAGGCTCTCGGCCGAAGGGTGTTCTGTGAACCCCGCCAGGGACACCATGGGCACCGTGTACTTGCAGACCATGTGGGCAGATGGTGCTGGGCAGGAAGCTGGGTGCTGCTAAAGCTCAAGGGCCAGGCCAACAATGGCTTCGGCCACTGGAAAGGCCTCCGTCGGGGTATTCCCCCCTTTTGAGGATATCCGTAAGGGGGTATTCAGCCTTCTTCTGGATGGACTCCAGGGGCATTCCAGTGGATTCGGAGATCAGGTGGAGAGTGCCCTGAAAAGAGGAAGGGCCTTCCTCCAAACCCGCCACCGATGACTCATCATCCCCAGGATGGGAGTGCAATCTGGTGGCGTCAGAGTCCGAAGAGTCGGGATACAACGGCCTCCCGCCTAGGTCTTCCTTGATATGCCGAGGGTAATCCGGGATGACCGTTATCGACAGACATCAGAGAAGCCCGGTGTCTGTTCAGTCCTCTTTCAAGGGAGCCCTTCCCTGATGCTGCATAGGTGGTGGTTCCACCAAAATCTGTGGAGAGACCGAGGCAGGCCGAACCAGGATATGGGCCGGCCCCTTGGGTGAGGGAACCGAAGACTTCAGTTCCGGAGTTGGCCTAGGAGGCAGAAGCCAAGTGATGGCCAGGGTGGTCAGCAGGGCTGGCTGCTGCCCGGACAAAATCAGCTGTTGCTACAAGAGATCTTCATAGCATCGACGGAGTTTCCGCCGAAGCCTCTACTCATCCGAGGAGGATTAAGATCTGTGGGGACGCCTCTTCTTAGAGTGTTATGATTATTTTTCAGCCGTTCAACCGAACGGGTTCTGGACCTCAATCGAGACTGAGGGAGTCGACCCATTCGATCGGGAGACACTGGTGTCGGTGAAAATCGAGGGTCCGGAACCATTTCCTCGATGGGGACACCAGTGGCTGGGTCTCCTCATCTGGAAAAACAAGGACTGAAATCCTTTCCAAAGAGTCATCGACCAGGGTCAGCGACAGAGGGTCAATTGGGTGGAGAGTAATCTCAGCCTCATTGGCCATTTCCTCGGTTCCCCTGCCAGACAGGATGTCTGAAAAGCCGGCGGCCAAGGATGCGATCTCAACCGAGACTTCATGCTCTTGGGACTCAGACCTTTCTCGGTCCCAAGAACGTCTTCGCTTAGACGAAGACTTCCGATTCTTATCCCTCTTGCGAGGGCGGGAGGAGTGTGAGCCCGAGGGCGCCTCACCCCTGGTGGGGAGAGGCTGGCACAAATCCTTGAAGGAGCCCGTAAAGGTGGAGCCAAAGTTAAGCGGAACAAAAAAAGCTTCAACTGGCCGAAGCTTGAGCTGCTTCCTCCTCGAATGCCTTCATTTGCTCCAGCTGCTTGGCGGATCCTACGGCCGCGGAAACCACCCACCTCGCCCCCTTTGATTTCACCGGCGGGTTCCTTTTCTCTGGTCTCCCCAGTTTTAGGCGCGCCTTGCGGTCGTTGAGGACGTTGGGATGGAAGGCCAGAGAGAAAGTGCAAGACGAGGTGTCATGTCTGACACCTAGGCAATAAACGCATGTCAGGTGGGGACTGATGTGCAACATCTTCTGGCTGCAGGTGCATCGGCAAAATCCAGGGGACGATTTATCCTCCATGTCTGATGCGCTACAATCGGAATCACTAACTCGAATGAGTTTTAAGGTTAGTTTCAGTAAAAACCGACGCTTTGAATCCAGGGCCTAGGAATTGCTGTGAGAGCATGAGGGAACCTGTATCTTCCAGCGGAAAGGAAGATCTGGCATCAGGGGGTGGAGCTGAGGTATTCACCACCCGGATGGGTGGGAAGAGCCAGCTTTAACACTTTCCGGCAAGATTTAAAGGGGAAAGTGACATGCCAAGAAGTGCGTATGAACAACATATCCACGTCCCTAGAACTGGTATTTTGTGGCTTCTAAGGCAGTTTTAACAGTTTCTGCCAGTTCCTGAGCCATTTTATCTGAGGCTTGCTGGCTGATCGCTAGGACGGCGCTCCAGAGAGCCTTTTGGTACTGAGCTGTGTATACCATGTAAATAAAGAGGCGAAGCAGTAGTGAGGCTGTGATGTAAAATTTCTTACCCATAGTATCCAGTTTTCTGGATTCTTTCTCTGGAGGCTGGGAAGACAGAGGCACCTTTGCTCTGTCCCAACTTCCAAGCTGCAGCCTGCACTGCTCCTTCATGGCCTGGATGTATGTAAAGGTACTCTGTATCAGATGCATCTAGCTGGTACTTTTTCTCTATTTTCTTATCCAACCCCGGTGAGGAGGTGGGATTCTGGAGAAGTTTGAAAGTAGCCCAGTGAAGAGACTTATGAACTGGAAAGAACAGCCTCTTAGGAGGAGGGAGACCCATCATATCCAAAAAGTCTGCCTCCTCATCCTTCTGGTGGATTCTTGAATAGCAAGGTCAAGGGTGTCCACCATGTGTTGGAGAAAGGTAAAATGAGAGGAAAAATCCTCCTGGCCATGGAGAAGGGCCAAATTCCAGGTCAGGAGTTTCATCAACACCCTCCTCTTCATCATCACCCCATCAAAGAAAATGCTCTGGCTGATATCACAGTCAGAGGGAACAGGTGTAGCAAGACCAGCCAGGGCACCCAGATGGGAGCCCACAGCCTGAAAAGTATGATATAGTTGCCAAGCCTTTGCCATTTCTTCCACAAAAGGTATATCTTGTTGTAACACTGGCGTCTCCCTTTGCCTTTCAGTGGGAGGGGCTGTGATATGCTTTTCTTTTTGTTTGTTTTTAGCAGGCCCTGAATCAGGAACCTGCTGTGAATATCATTTTTGTTTGGCTTGGTCATTATTATTTTTATTTGACTGTATTTTCTATGGGGTCCTTGGAGGACCTGTCTTTAGGCTTTTGATGAGAGGAGGACCCCTCTTTTGAACTTTTTAAGAGAGGGGGAGGCAGACTGAGAAGTCATAATTTCCAGCCTTAAGGCTGATTTCTTAGTATTTTTGAGCAATATAAAAGTAAAGCTCACAGAGAGAAAAACAGTGACTGGCCAAAAAAAATTAAACGAGAATTGTGGCAGTCTGCCTTGTCCACAATTTAAAAGGCCAAAAGAAAAAAATACTCACCACAGTAATGTTGCTTCTTCTAATGGAGTCTTGCTGTATTCAGACACAATGTAGTTAGCCCCAGCACTTGAACTGCCCCGGAGAGGAAAGAGTTAACTCCATGCAAAAGCATGAAACGTTGAGCTCGAGCTCGGTTTTCAAACCTCTGTCTGTGGTACCTACCAGTGCAACCGTCAGATTCTTACGAGCAACTAACTAAACACTAAAATGTAGAAATTGTTTGAACACATAGCCAAAAAGCAAAATACATTTTTGGGGTCCAAAAAAGACTCAAGTCGAGAACCCAAGAAGAAATAAGGTATTGACAATTCAAACTATGCAACACAAGAAGGAAAAACATAACCATTAGCCCACCAAGAGGGAGGGTACAAGGTACACTCCTGAGGTGCAACACTGTGCCTGCCAACCCACTTCCCAAAATCAGGTTCTGAGAGGGGAGGCGGGGGGGGGGGTTGAATACAGCAAGACTCCATTAGAAGAAACAACATTACTATGGTGAGTAATTTTTTCTTCAAACAACATGAAGTCTTGCTGTATTCAGACATAATGCAGACTACCAAGCAGTTTCCTGTGGAAGAGGGAATGCAGAACCTACTTTGGGAACAGGCTCTTCAGTACTGCTGTGCCAGACCTAGCATCACTCCTAGCCTAGATATCCAGAGAGTGATGCTTGGTGAATGTATGTACTGTTTTCCAGGTGGCTGCTTTATAGATCTCTAACAAGGGTATATCCCTGGCCGCAGCTAGAGTAGCAGCTGTACCCCTTGTCGAGTGAACCGTCAGGCCTGAAGGGGGTGTTCTACCCAATTTGTCATAGCAAAATTGTATAGTCTAACAGTCTTCCTTTGTGACTGCTAGCAACTCCCTTCCCTGAAGCCACCTATAGGCTGGGAGGGGAGTTGCTAGCAGTCACAAAGGAAGAAAAAGACTTGGGCATCATTATGACTGATGACCTGAAATCATCCAAGCAGACCTCTAACGCAGTAGGTAAGGCTGGGGGGGGGGGTGTTAGGGTGTATTAGTAGGGGTAGTACAAGTTGTAAGAGGAAGGTAATAATCCCTCTTTACAAGACACTGGTTAGGCCCCATCTGGAGTATTGCGTGCAGTATTGGAGGCCACACCTTCACAAGGACATTAACCAAATTGAGGCAGTCCAGAGGAGGGCAACCAAAATGGTGCAGGGACTGCATCAGAAGACATATGAGGACAGATTAACAGAGCTCAATATGTATACCCTTGAGCAAAGGAGGGGGAGAGGTGATATGATCGAGGCATTTAAACACCTTAAGGGCATTAACAAGGTGAAAGAGTCTAACATGTTTAAATATAAGAAAAATAGCAGGACAAGAGGACACAGCATGAGATTAGAGGGGGGCTGATTAAGGGGGAATATGAGGAAATTCTTTTTCACAGAAAGGGTGGTGGATGCATGGAATGGCCTCACCTCAAGAAGTGGTGGTTATGAATACAGTGCAGGGCTTCAAACAGGCATGGGATAGGCATAAGGGAGCAATACAAATGAGTATGAATAGATAGGCCACTGACAGAGCAAAGGCCAATGGCACATTTATAAGACAGAAAAAGAAATGGGCAGACTGGATGGGCCTTGCGGTCCTTATCTGCCGTCAACTTCTCTGTTTCTATGTATACAGGAAACAATCCACCTGGCAATAGTTCTCTTAGTGGCAGGTTTACCTTTCCCCACTTCACCATAAGTGAGGAACAATTGAAGACAGTCATTTCGGTGTGCCTTAGTATGCTCTATGTAGTAGCTAAGTGCCCTTTTAACATCCAAACTGTGTAATCTTCTTTCCCCTGGGGAAGAAAGGTCAGTGAAAAATACAGGAAGAGACAGACTGGTTTAGGTGAAAATCCAATACCACTTTAGGCAAGAACCTCCTATTAGTTCTTAGGACCACTTTATCCATGTGGAAGGATATGAAGTCAGGTTCAACTGACAGGGCCTGTAATTCGGTAATCCGCTTGGCAGAAGTAATAGCTACCAGGAATACAGTTGTCCAGGTCAAGTACTTCAATTCAGCCAAAGTCACAGGCTCAAAGGGTGGTTGCATAAGCTGAGCAATGCAGACATTAATATCCCAAGGCGGAGTAGGCTCCCTAAAAGGAGGGTTAATGTGAACCAGGCCTTTGAAAAACTTCCTGAAAACAGGATGAGATGCCAGAGAAGAACCCTTCCCTGCTGAAAGGAATGCAGACAGCTGCTAAATGAACCTTCAGAGTGGCAGGCCTAAGGCCTAGATTATTCAGCTGAGCTAGATAATGTAAGGTTGTGGAAATGCCTACAGAATCAGGCACAATACCTTTCTGAGAGCACCAAATACTGAACCTCTTCCATTTGGAATTGTAAGTTTTTCTAGTTGAAGGTTTCCTGGAGACCTTCAGAATATCCAGAACTCCCTGAGATAGTGATTTAGAGCTGCATATTCTAACTCTTAAAGAGACAGGCCTTGAGGTTGAGAGACTGGAGATTGGGGTACCAGATCCGCCCCTGGGAGGAGGAGGAGGAGGAGAAGAGAAGATTGTATCTCCTGGGAAGAGACAAGGATACCAGGATTGTCTGGCCCAATCTGGAGCCACCAGTATCACTGAGCAGGGTTGAGTTCTTATCTTGATCAGAACTCCGAACAGGAGAGGGAAAGCATAGAGAAACCTGCCCTTCCAGTTCAGAATGAGGGCATCCTGGGGAACTGTCCCCAGGACTGGAGGTCTACAGCAAAACAGAGGAAGTTGATGATTGTCTGGTGCTGCAAATAGATCTATTTCTGGAATGCCCCACTTGGAGAAAATGATCCTCAGAATGTGAAGATTCAAGGACCATTCATGATGCCCCTGTGAAATCCTGATCAGGGCATCTGCCAGCACATTGTCCTTCCCTGGAAGATGAACTGCTATCAGGGAAGTCTGAAGGGAATAGGCCAGAGACCAAATCTTCATGGCCTCTGTGCACAAGGCCATGGACCGAGTGCCTCCCTGCTTGTTGATGTACCACATTGTGGTAGTATTGTCCGTCCTGACTTGGGCCACCTTGCCTTTGACTGAATCCGAAAAGGTCTGAAGGGTTAGAAAAACTGCCCTGAGTTCCAGGAGGTTGATATGAAGAAGAGACTCCTGCGGGGACCAGATCCCCTGAGCTGTTAGGGCTCCCAGGTGGGCTCCCCAGCCTAGGAGAGAAACATCCGTAGTCAGTACTACTGATGGAAGTTGAGGGAGAAATGGAACCCCTTCTCTGAGGTTGTCCTGGTCCAGCCACCACTGGAGAGCCTGGACCAGAGTTCAGGTCACTGGAATCAGTTTGGTGAGAGAATCTGTTCTCTGTGACCAAAAAGACCTTAGATGGAACTGAATGTCCCGCATCTGAAATCTGGCTCCCTGAACCACTACAGTGGAGGCTGCCATGTGGCCCATGAGTTTGAGGAACTGTCTCGCTGGAAGAGAAACCCGAGGCCGAAAGGAGGAAGCGAGGTCTACTAAGGCCTTCACCCTTGCCAGAGGAAGGAAAGCTTTAGCTTGGGTAGTATCCAATTCCACCCCCATGAAGGCGAGATGCTGTACTGGTTCGAGGACAGATTTTGGCAGATTAAGAAGAAACCCCAGGGAACTGAGCAAGTCCTGAGTGGTTTGCAGAGCTGACCTGACCTGGTCTGAAGACTGTCCTACTAGGAGCCAGTCATCCACATATGGAAAAATTGTGATACCCTGTCTTCTGATGTAAGCCACCACTACTGCAAGGCACTCTGTGAACACCCTTGGTGCTGATGTTAGGCCAAAAGGCATGGCCTTGAACTGATAATGGCCTGAAGGCAACTCGAACCTGAGGTATTTTCTGTGGGAGCACCTTATAGGGATGTGGAAGTAGGCATCCTTGAGGTCCAGTGATGCTAGCCAATCTCCTGGCCTTAAAGAGGGAAGGATTATTCACAGAGTTACCATTTGAATTTGGGTTTTGAAATGCGTTTGTTCAGATACCTTAGATCCAGGATGGGTCGCCACTACCCTGTTTTCTTTGGGGTGAGGAAGTACCTGGAGTACAGGTCTTTTCCCCTGTGTTGAGCAGGAACCTTCTCTATGGCTCTGAGAGCCAGGAGAGAGGAAACCTCTGCCTCTAGGGCAAGGGTTTCTGAAACTGATGCAGGTGGAAAAGACTTGGCCCTCCTTTGGGTACCTTTGAAGCTGAGGGTTAGTCCCTGGCTTACTACTTCCAGGACCCACTTGTCTGAGGTAACAGACTTCCAGGCCTGAAAGTAGTAAGCCAGCCTGCCTCCTACTGGGATTGGAGAGTCAACCCGGGCTGACACCTCAGGGTGTCTGCTGGGCAGGAGCCTTAGATTGGAAGGAAGAAGCAGCCCTGCTCATCCCCCTTCTACCCCTCCCTCGGAAAAAAAACCCTTTGTGGGTAAGACAAGGAGGCCTGGGCTTGGTAAAAAGGCCTGTGAAAAGGCCTGCCCCTGCCCCTGGACTGCTGCTTCTGAGGAGTGGCTTGCCTTTCCTTGGCCTGTGCACTCCTGTAAGTGGTTCTATATTCGTCCATTTTCTTCATGTAATCCTCTATCTGCTCCCCAAACAGAGAGTTACTAACTACAGGAAAATCCATAGCCTTAGACTGGGTGTCCTATAATAGGCTAGTACATCTGAGCCAAGCATGCCTTCTGAGAGACACAGATGTAGCCATGACTCTGGATGCCACATAGTTGGAGTCGACAGTAGCGTGAAATTGTACTTTGAATGCCTCAATTCCATCCGCAGCCACCTCCTCCAGCTCTTTGACTAGCTGGGGGGAGGCCTTTTTAGCCAGTTCCAGAACCGTATCCCAACTGGACTTCTGGTACCTGGCTGTGTAGGCCATATAATTTGCCTGCCTGAGTCCCAAAGAGGATGCCAAGTATAGTTTCTTTGGCCATGGCATCGACTTTCCTGGAGTCCTTGTCTGGGGGGTGTGAAGCCAAAGGAATGTTTGCCCTGTCACAGGCTGCAGCCTGCACTACCCCAACATGGTTACTTTGTGAATAATGGAACTCTGCAGCTCAGCCTGATGACATGCATCTCCTGTCCATTCTTTTATCTACAGGAGGAAAAGAGTTAGGAGTCTGTAGAATCTTTTGTGTCCGTTTCCCCAAGGACTTGTGAATGGGAATAGACAACCTTTTGGACTCCGGGATGTCCATCATCTCCACAAAATCAGGCTCTTCTTCCTCCTCAGTAGCTTCAACCAAAGGGAGCTGGAGGGTTTCAGCCACCTTCTTGTAAAACAAGAAGTGAGAAGGGGACTCAAAGCCTGGGAGGGGAGACATCAGAGGGTCTGCCTGGGGAGATGTTCGGGTTCAATAGGCACATCCAGACCCCCACTGTCGTAGTCATCGTCAGGACAGTCTTCGTCTCCCTCCCACTCCTCATAAAAAGCATCTGGATTGTAATCCGAAGGAGCCGGTTCTGACTGGACTGACCGCCTAACTGGCGGCACCGGTTTGGACAGAACCAGATGAATATGTTTATTGGACAAAACTAATCACTTTGTTATCTCGTCTGCTGTACTGGATCTGAACCAAGCGGACTTTCATTTCTGTTTTGATGGAACTGACCCCTCAAGAGTCAGCTCTCCTTTTGCCCAAGGAGGTATCACCTAGGTCAGTAGGCACCTCCTCAGGTTTGGCCGTAACTGAACCGGGCTGGCCATCCCGGTCTACGGACTTCTCGGCCTCCCTTTCCTTCAACATACTCAGTCTTTTCTAGAGTGGTTTTAGGAAAGTTTTTGCAAATTTGGCAGTCTGACTGGAGGTGGTCAAACCCCAGACAATAAACACAGATGAGGTGGGGGGTCGGCCTTGGCAAAGGCCTCCCCACACTCAGTACAGTGTTGAAACCCAGCGGGACCGGTTTTCTTTTTGGGTTTCTCAGACATGGCCAACCTTCCAAAATTACCCTATAGAAGCATTCAAGCCAGGTAATACCAACCGATCGGTGGTAACCGTGTCACGGGTTTGGAAAAGAACCGAGAAAAAGCCCAGTTCTTTTGAAACCGACCAGTACCGGAACACCACTCTAAAATAAATTTTAAATTAGAAGGAAACACAAGGTCGATTCCTAACCGGACCGACCGGGAAGAAACTGATGAAACCAACAATTTCCACAAGTTATTTAAAATAAAATACAGTCACTACCTATCTACCACACTACCTGTACTGTAGACAGAGGTTGGAAATCCAAAAAAACAATAAAGAACAAGTTTTAAACCGAACGTTTTACTTTTACTGAACCGAGCAGAGGAATCTCCAGAGCAACTTCACTGTTAGGCGAAGTAAAGAATCTGACAGTTGCACTGGTAAGTACCACAGACAGAGGTTTGAAAACCGAGCTCGAGCTCAACGTTCCATGCTTCTGCATGGAGTTAACTCTTTCCTTTCTGTGGCAGTTCAAGTGCTGCGGCTAACTGCATTATGTCTGAATACAGCAAGACTTCATATTGTTTGAAAGGAAAAACAGAAGGCTTCCAGAACTGTGGAATCACTAAAAAACGTCTCCCAGTTCAGGTAAAATAAAGAAATGTGGTTTAAATTTGTGGAACCACTTTAAGATTAAGTATCCATGGAAAATATGTTAAAATAAAAAATCTGCGGAATTTTTAACCTCAGAAACAATATTTTTTGGTCAGAAAAATGCACAGGAATGCAGAAAAAGGAGGTGACTTTCCATGGATCCTGGGAACTGAGGAACAGCAGAACACACACAAAAAGCACTAATAAAGTACAGTTGCGTAAGTACTTACCGTAACAGTAGATCTTCAAGGAAATCTCTTGCAGCAGGTCATAACATGTAGGAATGTCCAGCCACAGGTGTCATTTCCTCCAGAAGATTTCAGTAGTTGACCTGGGACCTCCCCCTGATATCACATGTTGGATCCTGGCACATATAAAAGGGGGAGGTCCCAGATGGTCCTCAGTTCTTTTGTTCTTTTCCATCTCAGTGACTGGAATGAGAACACAGTCATCTCTGGCCACCGAGAAGAAACAGGGAGCTTCCAAAACACAGTCAAGAATTTTGTGGAGCAAGATGCCCTTCTGAAGCAGGAAGCAAGGGGAAAGCAGGAGGGGCAGCATAACCTGCTGCAAGAGATTCTCTCAAAGATCTACTGTTACAGTAAGTTCTTACGCAACCGTACTATCTTCTTTGAGGAAATCTCTTGCAGTAGGGCAGAACATGTAGAAAGAATCTCTAGTAGTTGGGATGCATGGGGTGCAGGAAGCAAAATAAGGACCTTAGGACAATAGGCCTTGGAGGACGGCCCGTCCAAAATTAGTTTTCCTTTTGGAAGCACTGTCTAGACTAATTTTTTTTTTTTGTCATTTTCTGTTTATTTATTTTAGTAAACATTACAGTTTACAGATATCCAAATGCCAGACATCACATATTACAAATTATAGTAGCCATCCAATGGAATAGATTTATACAAGCTAAGCATTTCGTTTATAGATACGGGGGAAGTCCATACATTTGTCCAAAAGGAAATATATTAGAATGGCTACACTCTACAAGAGAAGGGTCTCTCCAGATCAAGATACTTAAACTCAAACATTTTAAATTCAACAACCAGTGCTGATTGTACCCTTTCCCAAACATTTTAATCCATCATAATGCTGTCCCCTTATAAGGCTCTGTAACAAGATTCCTTTTATGACTAAATATAGTATGACTAATAACTGTTATAAAGGCTCCAGGCCTGCAAAAAGGCAACAGTGGTAATAGTTCTCAACATCTAGTCCATTTATATAGTCCAGACATGACTTATACAGCTTCAAATGTCCCACAGAAAGGAAAAAGGAAAGTTATTTATTACCCATTTGGGCTACAATGAACTGTGTCCATGGATATGATGCAACCCCAATGAGATAGATGAGATTCAAGTCTCTTCGTCTTCCTCAGATTCATTTTCTTGAGGTGTATCAATGCGGGATGCTTTAAATTCGGTCTGTATCTTTTTGACCTGCCTGCCAACCTCCTCCGGGTCGTTGAACTGATATGTATGTCCACCATAAAAGATCCAGAGGCGAGCAGGCTAAGTAGCGAGTCTGATACCTCCAGACTACACAGTTTTGCTCGGACACCATCAAATCTCTTGCGGCGAGCCCTGGTCGCAAACGACAGGTCAGGGAAAAGATGCAGAGTAGTAGTCCCCATGTAGTGAAGATGATCAGCGTTACGCGCCACTCGCAATACCAGGTCTTTAGTAGATGCACTCTCTGTCACCAGCAGCACAGTTCTCGGTAAGTCCTTCTCGGCATCCATTGTGCGAGGAGAGACTCTATATGCTCTCTGGAATCTATCACTTAATTCGGGATCCAAATGTATAGCCGTGGGTAGCCAGTCCTTTAAGAATGCTAGTAAGTCAGACTCTTCAGCCCCCTCCGGTAAACCAACTATCCAGACGTTAGGGGCCCTGTTGGCATTCTCAAGTACTTCCAGCCTATATTTTAACTGGCTGTTCTCCTGGACCATCTTAGTAGTTGTAACCATAGCTTGAAAGGTGTTGCTTTCTGCTGCCGTAGCTGTTCTGGTAGCATTTTCTATTTTAGCGTCTTGTTCTTCAGAACGTTTAAGGACAGCTTCGATCTTCATACCAATAGCCCTCATGGAGGTTTGAAGGGCTTTCCAAGGGGGATCTGCGTTATGCCCAGGATGTGTGGGAGTAGACATAGCGGCCTGGTTCTCACCCGACAGTGGAGGTTTTGAGCCGTTTCCTGTTCCACGATGCGTCTTGCCCATAAATTTGGTACCATTCGATGCAGAATTGTCTTCTAGCGCTACTGATTGCCAAAGACCCAGTCCAAAACTAACAAATAATAATATAAAATAGTGAAATTCTCATTTTTCACAGAGCTCTTAATAGAAGACATCTGCTCACTAGAGTGCTCTCTAGCGCCCCCTGTAATGCTTTGTAAAGGTATAGTAGACCAAGTGGTCGCTTCACAAATTTCAATAGCTGAAACACCTCAAAAACATGCTGCAGATGCAGTCATACCCCTCGTGGAGTGAGCTTTGACTGATCCAGGAAGTGGTTTGTTGCATTTGTTATAAACAGAGGTAAGGTAGGTGGCCAACCAAGTGGATAAGCACTGGTTGGAAACCTGAATGCAATCTTTTCCAGGGGCAAAGGAGACAAAAGTTGCACAGATTTGGGCAATGGTTTAGAGTGGAGAAGATAATATCTCAATGTTCTACGCACATCAAGAGTATGGAGCAGGGTTTCTTCTGGATTAGTCAGCTCCGAAAAATACACAGTTAAGTGTATGGCTTGATTCAAAGTAAATTCTGACACCACTTTTGGTAGAAACTTGGAATTGGTATGTAATGAGACCCTATCCTTACAAAACTGCAGGTAGGGCTCCTTGCACATTCGAGCATGTAACTCTGAAATACATCTGCCCGATGTAATGGCAACCAGGAAAAGGGCTTTCCAGGAAAGATAACGTAACTCACACGAGGCTGCAGGTTCAAAGGGATTTAAATCATTTTTTTAAGCACAAAGTTCAAAACCCAGGAAGGGACAGGGTCCCAACTAGGGGGATGAAGATGCAGAATACCTTTTAAGAAGGTTCTCATAATCATAACCTGGGACAATGGTTTGTTGTCCTTAGCAGTTGAAAGGATGAAATAGCCGAAAGGTATGTTCACATAGGAATATTTTAGTTCATCTTCCAACAAGGAGAGCAAATAATCCAAAATGCTCTGAGGGGGACACTCAAAGGGGGCCAAACCATGAGTAGAAGTCCATACGGAGAATCTCCTCCATTTCATAGCATATGATGACAGTGTAGATGGTTTGCGCGAAGCACTTGAGACTTCTGCCACTTGTGGGGAGACCCAGAAATGAGAGAGGACTACGTCCTCAGGAGCCAAGTGTACTTGCAGGGAGCAAAGGTCGGGGTGAAGCAAAGAGACCCTCGCCTGAGACAGAAAAGCTCAACAAATTGGCAGAGGAAGAGGGTCCTGGACGGATACCTGCAGGAGCAGGGAGAACCAAACCTGCCATGGCCACAGAGGTGCAATGAAGATCATGGTCGCCCTTGTCCATGACTAGTTTGAGTAGAACCCTCTGAATAAGAGGGAATGGTGGGAAAGCGTATAGAAATCTTCCTGTCCAGGAATGAGATAATGTGTTCAGCCATAAAGTTCCAGGACCTGGCATGAGAGAGCAGTAGAGAGGCAGTTTTGTGTTTTGCGGAGAGGCAAACAGATCCAATTCCGGGCCCCGTTACAGGAAAACGTCTTCCAGAATGTCCTGAAGGAGTTCCCATTCGTGTTTTTGGGAACTTGTTATGCTTAGAGAGTCTGCTAGAATGTTGTGAACCCGAGACGTGGACTGCAAGGAGATGAATGCCTTTCTGATTGCCCAGTACCACACTCTCATGGAATTCCTGCACAGGGGATAGGAACAGGTTTGTTCCTGTCTGTTCAAGTAGTGGACTACTGTGGAGCTGTCGGTTTGGATTTGAAGACAGCCCGGAGGAAGAAGGGTCTCGAAAGCTTGTAGGGCACAAAGTACCGCCCACATTTCTAAGACATTGATGTGAAGGTGTGCTTCCATAACAGTCCAGGACCCCTGGGAGTGGACATCCAGAAGATGAGTGCCCCATCCGAGAGAGGAGGCGTCTGTTGTCAGAATCAGACAAGGGACGGGGGAACTGGAAAGGCATGCTGCACGGTAGATATTCCAGGGATATCCACCACTGTAATTCCCATAGAGGATACTAAGACAAGGGACTCAAAATCATTGTCTCTCTGGACCCTCAGAGTCCACAGAAGAACCTGCATGTGAAGGCGGGCATGAGGGACTATGGAAATGGCTGCTGTCATATGGCCTATGAGGTGAAGGTAGGCTTGGGCTAAGACATACCGAGCGGCACTTAATTGTAGTGCCAGATTGATTCGTGTGTCTGCCCGATTTCTGGGAAAATATGCCTTGCCTTTGGAGGTGTTTAGAACAGCTTCTATGTATTGGAGACATTGGGAGTGGTCCATTTTGGATTTGGAACACTGACTGTTATCCCCACAGAGGAGAACATCTGAAGAGTGCGTGACAGAGTGGCCGCCAACTGAGGACTGGATGGTGCCTTGAGCAATCAATCATCCAGGTATGGAAAGACATATAGGCCTTCCCTACATAAAGCAGCAGCTACTACTACCAGGCATTTTGTGACTACTCGAGGGGCTGAGGACAGGCCAAAAGGAAGGGCCCTGAACTGACAGTGAAGACCCTGGAACCGAAAATGAATAAACTTTCTTTGCGCAGGATGCATCAAGATGTGAAGATAAGCATCTTTCATGTCCAGGGAACAGAGTCAATCTCCCTTGTTCAGAAGGGGCAGAAAGGTTGTATGTGAAACCATTCTGAACCACTTGTATTCTATGTAGAGACTGAGGAGTCCAAGATCCAAAATGGGCCTTAAGTCTCATGTCCATCTGGAGACTAGAAATAAATGAGAATAAAAGCATCAGCACTTGGGGGGGTGGTAATGAGAGGGGGACCTCCAGGAAATCCAATGTGTGACCTGTCTGAATTAATTGGAGGATCCAAGAATCCAAGGTTATTCCCTGCAACCCCTGAAGGTGCAGGGGAATCCTGCCCCCAACAGCCATGGGACGGGCCTCCACACCCACGGCTAAAGTGGGGGGGGCCCTCAGACTGACCCTGCTGTGAAGCAGCAGATACATAATGGGCTTTGGGGGCAGCCTGGGGGCCAGGGAAAGAAACCTGAGCCTTCCATTTGTTATTGGGCTGTTTTGGGGCTGCAGGACGCCATCTATTGGCAGGTGTGCGGAAAGAGCCTCTAAAAGCAGGCTTGGCTCGAGTTTGATACACAGTACAAACTGACTATAATGTACGACCAGAGTTCTGTAAAGTCAGAATGTCTTGGGTCTGGGGACCAAAAAGTCTGTCACCTTTGAAAGGTGTGTTAAGTATTGAGGGTTGAACATCCGAGGCGAATCCAGAGACCCGGAGCCAAGCATGCCGTCTTAGGCAAATCCCAGTAGATGAAGCCCTAGTCGAGGAATCCATGGCATCATAAGCAGCTCTTAATAAATGGCAGCAAACAGCAGATGCTGTAGAGAATTTGACGGTAAGATCTTGCTGAGGAATCCCCCACAGGGAGATTCTGGACCCCAGACTGGGAGGCCTTCAGGATCTCCTCCTGATACTTTAGAAGAGGACCCATGTAATTCAGAATCCGAAGACTCATTGTGGAGCAGAAGGAATACATACTCTTCCCCATGACATCCAATTTCTTGGATTCTTTGTTAGGAGGCTTGGCACTCAAATGTTTAGGTCTAGCAGACCTGTCATGGGCTGCATTGATTACTATTGAATCAGCCTGAGGCGGGGAAGTAAAATAAGGGTGATCCACTAGGACTTAATAGATTCGATCAGCCTTACGGGGATTAGAAGGAATTGAAAAGGGCTGCTGCCAGGCTGCCCAGATAGTCTCCTTGAATGCCTCAACCAATGGAGGAATGGCCAGGGTCAAGCAATTTGGAAAGCTAAGGTAAATCAGCTAACTTTCAGCGGGAGGCATTCTGCTCAGTTTCCTGGAACCCGAAAGTTTTTTAAGATGAAGCATGATGTACAAAAAAACTGGGATCTGAACATGGAAAGTCCCAGGCCAGTTCCTCTTGTAAAGAGGAAGCAGAGGAGATGGAGGGGATTCAGGTTCCTGATCCATATCATCTTCCTCTGGATCAGCAAGGTCCCATTCTTGCATGAAGTGGTCTGGCAAAGCTGAGGAGGAACTGGCAGTCCTGGAGACTGAAGAATGCCTTGAAGAGGCCAAAACAGGGACCACAGCCTCACCCTCATGTAGAGGACAGACTTTGTGAGGTCCAAAATGGTATGCACCAAGGTCTGAACATCAACCATGGCCAGCTGACCAGAGGATGTGGTAGCCAGGTTGGAATGCACCGACTGAACTGGTACCACAGAAAACACTGGGGATGGTGATGGCATAAAACGGCCCGTCGTCAATGAAGGGTGGACAAAAGTCCTCAAGATCATCGCTGGGGGAGCAGCAGGCAAGCTAACCTCCGTATAAGGATAGGTCGAATAGAGAACCGTCGATGGTCCTGAAGCCATTTGTCGATGGACGATGTGTAGAAACCATTGACGGGGGAGGCAGTGGCGGAAGCTGCAACTGCACCCCTGAAGTAGCCATCAAAGGAGGAGCTGTCAACGAGTGTGAAGAAATGCTAGAGGTTGTCGAGGGAGAACAGGACGACTTGGTGAAGACCTCGGAAAGAGCCTCAAGGACTACCTTCATCTTCAGCAGACCAATCTCCCATGATTGGGAGGTAGTAGGGACATGCTTCGTTGATGAAGAGGATTTGGCGAGGGAAAAGTGCTTAGTCTTTCTAGCATGTTTCCTAGCCGGCTCCTGCCCCATCGACGAGGATGGACCACTGGAAGACCAGCGAGACCCTGAGGAGGATGTAGAAGAATCCCTGGGCTCTGAACACTGCTCCTTCTCCAGGAGGGCAACCTGCTCCATCAGAAATTCCCGGAGCTGTTGAAGCCATCGATATTTGGTGGCCTTGTTGAACTGCTTGCAGAGGACACAAATACAGATATCGTGTTCAGGACTGAGGCACTGAATACAGACATTGTGGAAGTCATCAGTAGCAATAAGCTGGCCACAAGAACACTTTCAGAATAAAGGATCTGAAGATATCGGTGGTAAAAACATGACGAATGGGGGAACGCCACAGAAGAATGATTGTAGATCTCTTCATCATTGACTGGAAGCTAGACTCCAGAAGGAGAATGTGTAACATGCAGGTCGCAGTTGGAAAAGAACTGAGGAGCTTCTGGGACCGCACCCTTTTACACATGCCAGGATACAACACGTGCTGCCATCGGGGGCAGTCCCAGGTCAACTGCTGAGAAATCATCCAGAGGAAATGATGCCTGCAGCTGGACATTCCTACATGTTATGACCTGCTGCAAAAGATTTCCTCGAAGATCTAACTAAAACACTCTAAAGGCAGCACAGAGTATAAACATACAAAATTTGTCAGCAGAAACAGGCCACATGGTCTATCAAGTTTGCGTGAATGTGCAGCTAGCACCCCTGTGTTGCAGCTGCTCCTCCCTCCTTCACAATAACCCCCCTCTCACCCTGTCTGATCCTCTTTTGAATCCCCCCCCACTGTTTTGCAGAATACCACCTCCTGTGGCAGAGTTCCATTCTGTCACAACCCTCTCAGTGAAAAAGTGTCTCCTCATTTCCCTCCTATATCTTCCCCCTCCAATCTAAGACCATGGCCTCTCATGTCCCTCCCCCTCCTTAATTTGAATATCCCTGCTGTACATATCTTGTTAATCCCCTTTAAGTACTTGACGGTCTCAGTCATATCCCTCTGATCTCTCCTGTCCTCCAGGGAGTACATATTCAACTCACGCAGCCTCTCCTCGTATGGCGTTTCCCCCAGTCCCTGGATCATCTAGTTGCCCTTCCAGAAGTCTGATATCCTTCTTTAGATATGGGCACCAGTACTGCACGCAGTGCTCCAGGTGTGGCCTGATCACTGACCTGTAGAGAGGCTGAAAAATGAAAATATATAACTACTTCAAGTGAAGGTTTAAAGAGAGAGCCCCAGGGCAGACTTGTCCAGTCAGTGAAGAAATGAATCTGACTGGAGTACAGCAGAATCTACTGGCAGCTCTCTCTTACTACAACCTGATTGGCTTATTCCCTGGCATCATTAGCCTAACTACACATCCAGGGCAGCTGAACCCAGCTGGCACATCTGCACCAGCCAAGCATACTGAGGGACACCTGAGGTGAGACTGCAGTTCACTTTTTCACATTGTGATTTTGTATAACAGCCATAGGATTAAGTATCCAATATATATTGAGTTGTTGAAATAAATTTCTTGTCTCTCTTTTCCAGATTTTCCATCCTTTATCATGGAGAACGGAAAACTGTGTTGATCCACCTGCTGAAGCATTGGAACAAGTGTTGATCGACCTTTGATTTTCTGTCCTATCCTGTCTCTGCATTTCTTTCTAAAAAAAAAAAAACAACCCCTGCCGCTTTTGAATTTTGGCACCATTTTAAAGTCGTGCCCAGGACTCAGCAACTCTGTCCTCACTTAATCCACGCTGGGAGTAAAAACCGACTTCACTCTTCCCCATTCTGTTACTGGTGGTATTTGCCTGTTTACAATTGATTTCTGGCAGCCATTAGCCATTTTTTTATTTAATTTTACTCAATTTCTGCAAAACTATACTACAGCGTGTCCTGCATTCTCCATGCCAGTCAGTAGCTGCTGTTTGGCTTTTAATTAGTCTGGGCACTGCAGTTAAATCAATTTGATTGGCTTTTAAATCAGTTTGGCCGCTGCAGTTTATTAAAGCAGCTTTTGTCACATACTAAAAAAATAAGGCTCCTTATGTTAAAACAGCTTTATGCAAAAGTAATTACAGCTTTTTGGTAGAAAAAAAATACAGAGGAAAAAATACAGAGGATCCTCATAACTTTCCTTTTTTGATTAACAGCACTCTGTGAGCCCTCTTAACTACCGAGTGTGCCTTCTTCTTAACTACTTCTTCCTGACCTCGCTATGTGACATGCTCACCCACCCCCAGCTTTATATACCAAGGGAACCAACCCCCCCCCCCCATTCTGAGCAACCAGCTTTATACAGTAAGGGAACCAATCATGTTCAAACACCATCAGCCCATTTTCCCATTGGTTCCTTCTATTCACTTACCACTAGAGGGACTTGCAGTATATACACACTGCTGAAATCAACACTCATACCCTGTGGCATATTAACTTTCCTAAAGACCAGCTCTCAAATCAATCAATTCAAGAGTTGTGTTATCTGGCATTTTTCTTACCCCATCATCTGCAACTTTTTCATGCTCTTGGTAGCGTGTGGCCACTGTCATTCATCTAACTTTTCTATAAACAACCCCATGGGCCCACTCGGCGCCCTCCCCTTCCCCTTACTGACCCTATTTCTCCTCCTCCTTCCCTTGACCCCCCCGTCTCCACCCCACTCCATCTCCCCCCTGTGCAACACTGCTGCCCCTTCCCCATCTCCCCATACCCTCTTTATCTCTTAAGCTTCTCCTATCATAATTTTCTGTTTCACCCAGGTCTTCTCACCGTCTCCCTCAAATTTTGAAGCCATTTGCCGACTATGCCCAACTACTCCCACTTCACAATTCCCTCCCCAAGGCTTATCGACTCATGTATAAACATCACGTCCCTCGCCTTCACCTACTGGTGCTCCTTCTAATATTGGCAGGCAATGAACTAAACCTTGGTTCTCTCCCCGGGTTCCCCCGTGGCATACCCAAAAGGCCTGAGAATATTCCACATTAATATCCGCAGCCTGCTTCCCAAGCTAAATGACTTAAAAGTATGGGTCACTCAGCACTCTCCCAACATACTACGTGTCTCTGAAACATGGCTGTCGATCCGCATTCGAGATACACAGCTGGCCCTCCCTGATTTTATCCTCCACCGGCAAGATCGCAGTAAACGTGGCTGTGGCATAGCTATCTATTTCCGCAACTCCCTATCCTATCCTACACTATTTCTAGAGGGAGGGAGGTAAGGTGCCTGCCTGTCGCCATGGCTTGGAGAGACAGAGAGCGAAGCCTCAGGATCGCAGTAGCAGCTGCACAGGGGAGGGAGCTGGATGTCATTGTCCACCTAGGGAAAAATGACCTGGCTAAGAAAGGTATCAGAGCAGTGCAAGAAGCATTTGTGGAGATGAGGAGGGGCCTTAGATAAATAGCACACACGGTAACCTTCTCGGAGGTGCTGCCTGTCTATGGCACGGGTGAGGCTAGGGTGCTCCACACCATGGGATTCAATCAGTGGTTAAAAAACTGGTACAGAGCTCAGGGATTTGGCTTCATTGGGGACTGGGGGTCCACCTGGAGGGACGCAGGCCTATACTGGTGTGATGGTCTGCTTCTGTCCAGGAGGGGAACCAGGATCCTAGGTGATAGGTTTAGATACTTCATTGGCAAGCATTTAAACTAGCCAAGGGGAGAGGCAATGAAAAGGAGCAAGGAAATCCTGCCCCCCCCCCCAAAAAAAATCAGGGTACTAAGTGAGGTAGACACCAACATAGAGATGTCGATAGGGAGAAGCACAGGGGTAAATGGAGAAAGTGACAAACACAGTAAGGACAGGGAGGGGGCAAAAAGGGGTAAGGCCATCAAGAAATGGAGGGTTATGAGTACCAACGCCCGTAGTCTGGGCAACAAGCTCCCTGAACTGGTGGCCTTGATGGAACAGGGATGCCTGGATATCGTAGCAGTCACAGAAACATGGTACACAGAGAACCATGACTGGGATGTTAACATACCAGGGTACACAACCTACAGGAGAGACAGGGAGGGCAGAAGGGGGGGAGTAGCTCTCTATGTAAGAGAAGGGATAAAAGCAACTGAACAAAAGAGTAAACTGAGAGGAGAGGAGGCACTGTGGGTCACCTTAGAAACTGGAAAAGGCACCACACCACAATCCGCATAGGGGTTGTACACAGACCCCCATGTCAGGGGGAGGGAATGGATAAGGATATGATAGAAGGCATACTTAGGATGGCAGAGAAAGGGGAGATACTGTTGACGGGGGACCTTAATATGCCAGATGTTAACTGGAGCACCTTTGCTGCAGCCACATCCAAAAACAGGGCTATTCTTGATGCCTCAGATAGCTAGTTTTGGCACCTACTCATGAGGGAGCAATCTTACACCTCGTACTCTCAAATGGGGACAGTGAGAGGATCTCAGATCTAGAAGTGGGCAGCCGTTTGGGAACAAGTGACCACCAAACAGTGTGGTTCACAATAAACTCAGCTATAGAGTCAAGCCATACAAAAGTGAGGGTTCTGGACTTCAGAAGGGCTGACTTTGGCAAGATGGGAGAGTGCCTTAGAAAAGTACTAGCAAACAGGCTAGAAGGAGGGGTGGAGCAACAATGGGGAAATATCAAAACTGCCATCACAGAGGCAACAAGCCTTTGTGTGAAGCAAATAAACAAATCAAAACGAAAGAAAAAGCCACTATGGTTCTCAAAAGAGGTGGCAGTGAAGGTTAGGGAGAAAAAGATAGCATTTAGGAAATATAAGGAAACACAGAAGGAGCAGGACAGAGAACTGTACCAGTTAAGGTAGACGGAAGCAGGGAGGGCAGTCAGAATAGCAAAGGCACAAACTGAGGAAAAGATAGCCAACTCGGTTAATAAGGGGGATAAAACCTTTTATAGTACATCAGGGAGCGTAGAAAGACAAAGGGAGGGATAGTGAGGCTGAATAGAATGGATGGTGAGTGGGCAGAGAGTGACAGTGAAAAAGCAGGGATATTGAATGAATACTTCTGTTCAGTATTCACAAAAGAGGAAGTGGGGGAGGTGCCTAATCCAATTAACAGAAGCACTCTGGAGAGGGGGGTCGATCTCAGTCCTTTCACAGAAGAAAGGGTTCTGAAAGAACTCCTAAAACTGAAGGTGGACAAAGCAATGGGGCCAGATGGAATTCACCCCAGAATTCTAAAAGAATTAAGCAGAGAACTAGTGACACCACTGACTACCCTTTTTAACAAATCTTGGGAGGATGGTGTGGTACTTGAGGACTAGAAAAAGGCTGATGTGATTCCCCTTCACAAAAGTGGGACCAAGACAGAGGCAGGAAACTACAGACCTGTCAGTTTGACCTCTGTGGTAGGGAAGTGATGGAATCACTTCTGAAGGAAGTGAACTGCTGAGTACCTAGAGGCCGGTGGGGCACAGGACCCAAGGCAGCATGGGTTCACAGCGGGAAGGTAATGTCAGATGAATCTAATTGATTTCTTTGACTGGGTGACCAAAGTAGTAGACCAGGGAGGGGCTGTGGACATGGGGGCCTACCTAGACTTTAGCAAGGCATTTGACACAGTTCCACACAAAAGATTAGTAGTCAAATTAACCAGCCTGGGAGTGGGTCCCAGGTTGGTAGCCAGGGTAAAACACTGGCTGAACAACAGTACACAGAAGGTAATCGTAAATGGAGTCCACTCTGAAGAAAGAGGGATTACTAGTGGGGTACCGCAGGGTTCAGTACTGGGTCCAGTCCTTTTTAATGTCTTTATAAGTGACATTGCAGAGGGGCTGGAAGGAAAAGTATGCCTCTTTGCCGATGACACAAAGATCTGCAACAGGGCTGATACACAAGGAGGCGTGGAAAGGATGAGAAGAGACTTGGCAAGGTTGGAGGAATGGTCAGAAGTGGCAGCTTGGATTCAATGCAAAGAAGTGCAAAGTAATGCACCTGGGAAACAAAAAACCCAGGGGAAGATTACACAATGGAGGGGGTAGTAACAACAACAAAAATGGAAAGGGACCTGGGGGTAATTTTATCAGATGACCTTAAGGTTGCCAAGCAATGTGAGAAGGCAGTAGGAAGGGCTGGGGGATACTGGGATGTATAGGGAGAGGCATCACCAGCAGAAAACAGGAAGTTGTTATCCCCCTGTACAGACAGTTGGTGAGACCCCATCTGGAGTACTGTGCCCAGTTCTGGAGACCCCATCTCCGCAAGGACATAGACAGGATGGAGGCAGTTCAGAGAAGGGCAACTAAAATGGTGCAGGGTCTGCAAAAGAAGCCATATGAGGAGAGACTAAATTAGCTTAACATGTATACCCTTGAGGAAGGAGGGGGGCATGATAGAAACATTTAAGTACCTCAGTGAAATCAACAATGTCCAAGAGGGTAGCATCTTTCAGAAAAAGAGATGTGCAAGAACAAGGGGACACAATTTGAAGATAGAGGGGTGACGGCTCAGGGGCAATGTGAGGAAGTATTTTTTCACAGAGAGGGTGGTGGACACTTGGAACAGCCTTCCTGAGGAGGTTGTGGGGTCTAAAACTGTGGTAGAATTCAAGAATGCAAGGGACAGGCATAAGGCAATTTTTGTAGGGGATAGGAAGAAATAGGCTGTTGGTTAAATAGGATCTGCAGCTTATCCTCTAGGTAGGGAAATGGGCAGACTAAGTGGGCCAAGCGGTCCTTATCTGCTGTTAAAGTCTATGTTTCTATAATCCATTACTCTACTTCTCTTCCCAATTCAGTGCACTCCATTCCAAACTGCAGCCGAAACTTGGGCTACTCTACCAACACACGGCTAACCTTCCCCTCCCAGTTAGATGTGACCTACTAGTTAAATGGATCCTCCCTGCCTTAGACTACGCTGATGTTGTTTTCAGTGCTGCCCCTACAACCTCTCTCTCCAAACTAGATGTGCTGTATCATGCCTTCTGCAAATCTGCCTTAAACTCTCCCCGTCTGACTCACCACTGTGACCTCTACTCCTCCCCTTCCCTCTAGTCCCTCTCCCAGAGACACTTATCCTACTGCATCACCTTCATATCTAAATTCTGACTTGGGACTCTACCGTCATACCTTGCCGCTCTCTCTCTCTCTCTCTTCTCAAGCCTGCCACCCCCTTCCCATATAACTCAAGATCAGTCAGTCCCTGTTCCTTTGCCCTCCTGCATGTTCACACCTTGACCTGTAAATTGGCCTTCTCCTATAGGCTCGCTTCACTCTGGAACAGCATCACCCCCAAACCCATCTTACCCCCTCCTTTTCCACCCTCAAGCATGTACTGAGGCCTACCCCTTCCATATCATGCACCTGTCCCTATCCCTAATGCATTCTCTCTCTTGCCCTTGACTTGCTTCTCCCTATCCGTGCCTGCCAGCCCCCCCTTAGGTCCAGCCACCCCTTATCTTTATCCACCTATTACCTGCTGTCTTATTTATACGCATCCTAAAACTGTGTATATATAATTATATATTAATACTTACTTCATTTTGTGTATTATGTAAATATCCACTGCTCAATACACGTACCTGTGGTTGTGTGTAATGTTTTACTGTTTGCTGTTAATCATGTAAAATCATATTTATTTTATCCTCTGTCGTTTTGTACCCCTACCCCGGGTCGCACCTGGAAACGAGCCTCAGCTCATGGTGCCTTTCCCGGTTATCAAATTTTAAATAAATAAAATGTTTTACATTCTTCAACCTGTTATTTCAACCTCTGTTATGCCCTTCGCATTCTTCTTAGCATTGTATTATCATCATGTTTTCTCATATGTTTCTGTGTTGACTTTTTTATGAGTAGCAATTATTGTAAGGTGTCTGAAATTCATAAGAACACCTAGCGGTGCCATCGGACAGCTTTTCCATGCATTGGTTTTGCTGCTCTGTATTTAATATGTAATGAGTTATATGTATTTTAAATACATTTAAGTACCAAGGTATAACCTGGGCTAAGGTTATTAGTGTGGCACTTATTTAGCAGCCAGCTTTCTTACAATTTTCAATGTATTTAATCTGCTGCTCTTATTTTTAAACATTACCTTTTGTATACTTTTTTGCACAAGTCACTTTCCTGTATATGTGAACATGTTTTTTTTCCAACTTTGTTTATTCTCCTTGGGACCTGGAACTCTCTCGAGCTAGCTCTACTCACTGGCCGCTCTACCACCAACCTGATCCCCTGCCTCTTCAGAGGGTATGCTGCCCCTCCTCCAACCAGGAACCCCCCCCAGCTCTGAGCCCCCTTGGGCAGGGCTGCCACTCCATCCGACACTCTATCTACAATCTAGCACCAGTCAGGAAGGAGGAGAAGGAGGAGGGGGGAGAGAGGCAGAGGCAAGGTCTGGTATTGGCGTGTGGCGGTGGCTCGAAGAGTAGCCGTCGCCTATTCAGGCACAAGAGTTTTTTCTTGCTTGTGTACTTGCCCCCCAAGCGCAGTCGTGCAATGGCATCAGTACGTGGCTGCCCCGTAGACGCCTGCCATGCTCGTCCCAGATTCTTGTTCCCACGCTGGTAGTACCCCCGGTCTCCACTGGGGGTCTCCACTGTGTTGGGAAGACCATGGATCCCTCCCCAGGGAGTGAAGAGCTGTTCTACGGACGTTCAATACATCTCCCTCCCCTGTCAACCTCCAGCACCCGGGCTTACTCCCAAACCTGGGTCACTGACGTGGCAAGTGGGGTGGCATCCAGCACCTCAACCCTCAGCGCCACCGAGCCGGCCTATGTGAACATGGTTGATTGGGGCTTTTGAATTTGATTGTCATGTTTATGTAGTAGAGGCTTGTGTATTTAAAGGTGATATGACTGCTCTTTGGCCACAGCCCCTGAAGAAGGGTTGTTTGGACCCAAAAGAACCAGGGTAAGTATGGTCAGTGACTTGGCCGACACTCTACTTGCTTCTACCGTTTATTTTGCACATTCATAATAAATGTATTTTTTGACTGCAAAATTGGACTTGTGAATGTTCTTTTAAGTAGCCATCTGGGAGTAGTGCTACTTAGCACATTGAGAAGAGACTAGGTAACAACCTCGAAATAGCTGGTAGCAGCCAGGTAATTTTTGTTTATATATTTATTTTTTTTAAACTTTCTTTTTATCCCCTCCTATCGCCCCGTCGTTCTACTCCTTCGGGCTCGCTCATGCTACCCACCTCGACACTGAGTCTGCCCCTAGAGTGCCCATGGGTGACTCCTACCTTTTCCTCCTGTCTTTCGTGGAACACCGTGGCACAACGGGGTCTGCCTGTGGTTCCTGGACTAGGCAGGCCGAGCGGCCATTCCAGGACCTGCTGGTTTCGCTTTCTGTGCTTCCCGTCTCCCTCCCTGAGAACATTGGCTCAGGCAAGTGCGTGCTGACGCATGCCTGCCAAGTGCCTAACAATGTCCTCCCCTCCCCGACTCCAGCCCTTCTGAAGCCACCAGTGCCCCGAGAGCCGGTGCAGGAAGTCTGGTGCACAGCACCCCTGGTAACTCACCCCGAGGGAGGACAGCATCTGTTGGGACGCTCCATCCTCCTTCCCCCCGATGACCCGAGTCCGGACCCAAACCCGGGTCGCTGGCATGGTGTGGCGTCCAGTGCCTCAACCCTCAGTGCCACTGGGCCGACAGCAAGGTAATTTCATATTTTCCACAGGAGTGCACCAACATTACAGCAATTGTGTTTGGTACCACACAGCCATTAAAGTCTGCCTTACATTAGGTCTAGTACCACAGTGCCTATACAGATTCCCCACCCTGGGTCGCTCCCTGGGTTGTTTCCAGTTGTGTCTACTGCCACACTGCCTACACAGCTTCCCATACCTTGGGTCACTCCTGGGTCATTTCCAGTTGTGTCTAGTACCACACTGCCAACTCAGCTTCCCATACCTCTGGTCACTCCTTGGTTATTTCCACTTGTGGCTGATACCACACTGCCTACATAGCTTCCCCACCTCGGGTCACTTCTGGGTCATTTCCAGCTGTCTCTAGTACCACACTGCCTACACAGCTTCCCTCACCTTGGATCACTCCTTGGTCATTTCCACTTGTGTCTGGTACCACACTGCCTACACAACTTTTCCCCTACCTTGGGTCACTCCTGTGTTGTTTCCAGTTGTGTCTACTGCCACACTGCCTGCACAGCTTCCACACCTTGGGTCACTCTGCCTACACAGCTTCCCGACCTTGGGTCACCCCAAGTCATTTCCAGTTGTGTCTAATACCATACTACCTACACAGGGGCACTCCTGTGTCATTTATACTAGGATTCATACTAGGATATATAGTTGTACAGAAGGCGGGAAGCCCATTTAAGTACAACTCCCACAGTGTGGGATTTAATCCCTACCCTGATTTAGTAAAAGCCTATCAAGTTTTGATTTAAAAGCATCAGTGGATCCCACTTCCAGTACTTCTCTAGGTACGGAATTCCATATAGGTATGATTCTCTGTGTAAAATATCCTCTTCTTGAGTTTCTTTTTGGGTTAGTTAACATTAGTTGATAATCATGGCTTCTGAGGTTAAACTCCCTATGACTGTATAGGAGACTCAAGTCAGACATTAATGAGGAGTCCCTAGATACTCTAAACATCAGTATAAGGTCACCTCTGGTTCTTCCGAATTCCAATGAATATAAATTCAGTTCCCTCAGTCTACTATCATAATCTGCATTTTGGAGGCCCTGCACCGTTCTTGTTATTCTCCTCTGTACTACCTCTAGTTTGTTTACATCTTTACGAAGGGATGGGTCCCAAAACCGCCAGCAATAATCCGTGTTGGGTACGTTATGGTTTCTTTTACTTTCTATTACTTTTGGAAACTTGTTCCAGAAAGCTCTGTGCAGTCACTAGCAAAGATGGAGAAGTACTGGAAAAAGTAATACACCTTACAGTTACAATTACTTATGTTTTTTTATGCTAAATAAATATGTAGCTGTACTTGATTACATTTATTTGAAAGTAACTAGTAACTAACCTATTACTTTCAAAAAATGTAATCTGTTATAGTTATTTATTGTTTTTGTATAAAAAGTAGTAACTACAATTGTATGGTGTATTACGTTTTCTAGTACTTCTCTATCCTTGCTAGTTACTGCACAGAGCTTCCTGGAACAAGTTTCGAAACATAATAGAAAGTAATAGAAAAAGTAACTTATCCGACACTGGCAATAGTCCAGATGAAGCTGGACAAATGCTCTATATAGAGGAATAATGTAGGCTCTATTTCTACATGTAATAGAGCCTGCATTATTCCTCTATACAGAGCATATGTCCAGTTCCAGTTGCGTCTAGTACCACACAGCCTACACAGATTCCCCACCTTGGGTTACACTCCTGTGTTGTTTCCAGTCTTCTCTAGTACCACATTGCCTATACAGCTTCTCCTACCTTGGATCACTCCTGCATCATTTCCAGTTGTTTCTAGTACCACACGGCCAATACAGCTTCTCCCACCTTGGGTCACTCCTAGGTAATTTCCAGTTGTGTCTGGTACTACACTGCCTACACAGCTTCCCTACCTTGGGTCACTCCTGAATCATTTTATTTATTTATTTATTTATTTATCAAGTCTAGGATTACAAATACCTTTGAGCCATGGCTCTTTTACAAAGGTTCCACGTCAGAGAAATACAAATTATGGGGAACATCAAGACAGGCATTACAACAACGTGGACATTGCAAACAGAGTACAGATTAATACAGTTCAAGGGTAGCATTGTAACAAGGCAGCCAGCGGCATTTGTCAGAGAAAACAGACAACAGATAAGAAGTGCCAGAGTCATAGGCAGAGGAAAGAGGGTAGGGGGGGAGAAGGAATGTAGGAAGGGTGGCGAGAGGGTGAAAAGCGCAGCACTGCATATACCAAGATGTGAGAGTAGAATCCAGTGGGGGAGGGGGACAACTAGAGCAGAAAGGGAGGTGGAGAAACAAGGTTAAGTTGTGTCTAGTACCACACTGCCTACACAGCTTCTTGTACCTTGGGGTACTCCTGGGTCATTTCCAGTTGTATCTAGTACCAAACGGCCTATACAGATTCCCCACCTTGGGTTACACTCCTGTGTCATTTCAAGTTTTCTCTAGTACCACACTGCTTACAGAGCTTCCACCTTTGATCACTCCTGGGTTATGCCCACAGTCTGGGAAACAAGATCCCAGACCTGCAGGCAACAATAACAAAGGCTAAACTTGACATAGTAGCCATTAGTGAGACATGGTTTACCAGTAACCACACTTGAGACTTCAGTACCTGGCCATGTACTGTTCAGAAGAGACCAAGGTGCAAAAAAGGGGGGGGAAGGAATGGCCCTTTATGTCAATGAAAATATCAAAGCTACAGAAACTCAGAATACACATAAGGAGCCAGAAGAACTGTGGGTCACCCTGGACACAAGAAATGGGACAGCCATACGAACTGGGGTTGTCCACCAGACGAGGGGGAGGACACAGATACATTACTGTTAGAAAATATACAAAACATGACAGCTAAAGGGGAGGTTCTGATAATGGGAGACTTCAACATGCCACATACAGATTGGTCAATACCAGCAGGAACACCTGCCAGGACTAGACACATAGTGGATTCCCTGTAGGGGGAGGGCCTCAAACAACTGTTACAACAACCCACAAGAGGCAGGACTATCCTAGATCTAGTACTGGCTAATGGGGTAAGGATCACCGATCTCCAGGTAGAAGGTCACCTGGGGACCACTGACCATCACATGGTATGGTTCAATTTGGCCACTAGAACTAAATCATCCCATTCCAAGGCAAAAATATGGGACTTCAGAGGAGCTGACTTTGATAAGATGGCCAACAGAGTTAAGCTAGCCCTGGCAAGAAGAAATACAGGTGAGGGGGTACAGGCAAAGTGGGCAAGTATTAAGGAAGCCTGGACCTGAAGCAACATCCCATTGTGTTAGTGAGAAAGGCAAGAGCAAAAGAAAGAGCAAACCACTTTGGTTCTCAAAAACAGTAGCAGAAAAGGTCAGAGCCAAAAGACTGGCCTTCAGGAAATATAAGGGAACGCAATGGGACAAAGACAGGGAGGCATACTAAACTTCCCTAAGGGAAGCAGGGAAGGCAGTAAGGGAGGCAAAGGCCCACACTGAGGAAACACTAGCATGAACAGTAAAAGAAGGGGACAAGACTTTCTATAGATACATTAGTGAAAGGAGAAAGTCCAGAGGAGGTATTTTTATTTTATTTATTTATTTCAATCTAGGATTACAATACCTTTGAACCGAGGCTCTTTTACAAAGGTTCCACGTCAGTGTGCGCAACAGTCATCATTTTTTAGTTACAAACATACAGTCATTGACTTACAGACATGTAATAACCAGTACAAAGACTTGGGCTATGAGCAAGACAAGGGAAGGGGGTGGTGGTGGGGGAAGTGAGGGCAGGAGATTGGGGGAGGAGGTGCAGGGGTAAGGGGATGCAGGGAGGTGGTTGGGGTGGGGGCAGGGTGGAGATACGGGGGAGGTGGGCGAGGGTGGGAGACAGTGCAGCCAGGGCCTTGTCGAGAGAATATGACAGGTAGGTGCTAGGGTGCAAGGAGCTGAGTGTAAGTGCTGGGTGCTGGGGCATTTGCAGCTGAAACAGTGGAAGTGTTAAGACTGGAGGCAATCGCAGGATACAGGCCAGTGAGAGGCAGCTTGGACTCTGAAGAGGCAGAGTGTTGGAGCGGTCGCTATGTCACTGCCAAGAGATGAGCCAGTTGGATGCCCGATAGGTGAATGATCTTTGTCCTTGGGTCATGCGACATTGTGGGATATGTAGTAGATGGGAATTGGATCTCCTTGTAGTGACGTTCCTATGTCTAGGCTTAAGGAGGGCACAGACACCAGGTGGGGCCAGACTCATTATAATTTTCTTGGCCATGATGCAGGTTTGGTATTTTATGCGTTTGTCCAGTTGAAGCCATTCAGATTGGGAATAAAGGTCACATGTGTGGGTACGGCGATGTGAGCCAGTGATGAGACGACAGGCCTTATTCAGGGAGGTTGCGATACGTTTGAGAGCAGAGGTAGTTGCAGACCCATATGTGATAAGACCATAGTCTATGATGCTGACGATGGAGCTTTGACGCCACTGCCAGTGCTTCTGGGTTAGGGTGTTTCCGTACCAGAATAATATGCCTAACCTCGCAGACTGGCAGACATTGCAACATTGCTGATATGGACAGCGATGAGAGGTGGATCAAGGGTGATGCTGAGGTACTTGAACGATTGTGTTTGCTCTAGGATAGCTCCTTGTTTGGTTGCAGTGGAGAGGTGGAGTTGTTTATTTTTGTTGTGGGAGCTGCAGAAGACCATAGACTTGTTTTTTTTCTGATTGAGAAGCAGTTTATGATTTAGAAACCAGGATTCGATGGAGCAAAATGAGAAAAAGACCGAGGTAGAACGGTCAGTGGGGGATGCTGCAACAAAAGGTAAAGCCATCAAAAAATGGACAGCAATGAGTACCAATGCCCATAGTCTGGGTAACAAGCTTCCTGAATTAGTGGCCTTGATGGAGGAGGAACATCTGGATATCGTGGCAGTCACAGAAACATGGTACACACAAAACCATGACTGGGACATAAACATACCAGGATACACCGTCTACAGGAGGGACAGGGAGGGTAAAAGAGGAGGAGGAGTAGTTCTTTACATAAGGGAAGGAATAAAAGCAACATAACAAAAGGGTAAACAGGGAGGAGAAGAAGCACTGTGGGTAAATTGAGACAGGCAATGGCACCACAATACGCACAGGGTTGGAGACAGACTTTCTCAGGGGAGGAAATGGACAGGAAATGACAGAAAGTATACTTAGAATAGCAGAAAAGGGGAGATATTGCTGATGGGTGATCTGAATATGCCAGATGTTAACTGGAGTGCAGTTGCAGCTGCCACTTTGAAGAGTGCAGTTATTCTAGATGCCCTACAGGGGCATGCCTTAGACAACTAGTACTGGAGCCCACTCGATAGGGAGCAATATTAGACTTGATTCTCTCAAATGGAGATGGAGAAAGGATCACAGATGTAGAAGTGGGTAGCCATCTGGGAACTAGCGACCATCGAACAGTATGGTTCACAAAAACACAGCAATAGAGTCAAGCCATACAAAGACAAAAGTACTGGACTTTAGGAGGGCTGACTTGCCAAAATGGGTGAGTGCCTAAGGAATGCACTAGCAAATGGGCAGGAAGGAGGGGAAGAACAATGGGAATAATAAAACTGCCATCACAGAGGTAACGAGCCTTGTGTGAAGCAAATAAACAAAACAAGACGATGTAAGAAACCACTATGGTTCTCAAAGGAAGTGGCAGTGAAGGTTCTAGAGAAAAAGAAAGCATTCAGGAAATACAAGGAATCGCAGAAGGAGCAGGACAGAGAACTGTATCAGTTAAAGCAAAAGGAGGCTGGGAAGGCAGTCAGAACAGCAAAGGCCCAAACCGAGGAAAAGATAGCCAATTCAGTTAAGAAGGGGGATAAATACAGGTTACTCACCTGTAACAGGAGTTCTAGGAATGGTATATGTTGTTCATCCACACTGTCTGGCAGGTTCCTTGCCGCTTTAAATCTTGCCGGAAGGTCTTCAAGCTGGCTCCTCCCACCCACCTGGGTGGTAAAACTCTCGGCTCCGCCCCATGACGCCAGATCTGGCCCGCTGGAAGCTCAGGTTGTGCGTCGAAGCCGGGAGGTCGGGTAGGTCGTGTGGATGAACAACATATACCATTCCTAGAACTCCTGTTACAGGTGAGTAACCTGTATTTCTAGGGACATGGATATGTTGTTCATCCACACAGTCTGGCAGACTCCTAGCAGTTCTCCGGGAGGAGGGAGGCAAGGCGCACACCCCCTACTTAGGGAATAAAGACTGGAGAACCGAGGCCCCAAAACCAGCATCCCGGCGTGACTCAAGGTCGATGTGGTAATGGGTAATAAAGGTGTGTGCTGACTTCCAGGTAGCAGCCCTGCAGATTTCTGGATAGGGACGCCCTGAAGCAGCCACCGATGCAGCAGTATGACGGGTAGAATGAGCTCTTATCCTCTGGGAGGCTCCATGCCCGCCAACTTGTAGCAGAGATCTATGCAGGAGGTGACCCACCTGCTTATCGTCCGCTTGGCTGCAGATCTGCCAGGTGCGGCTTCAGCGTAGGTGACAAACAGCTGGCGAACCTCTCCCCGAATTTCAGCCGTGCGCTCCTTATAATAAGCGAGTGCCCTTCTAGGGTCCAAAGTATGGAGCCTGTATTCGGCCTCCGAGGTGTGATTGGGGTAGAACACCGGCAGAGTCAACACCTGGTTAAGGTGAAACTCTGACACCACCTTCGGAAGGAATTTCGGGTTGGGGCGCAGGACAACCTTGTCCCTGTGGAAGACCAGGTAAGGAGACTCAATGCAGAGCGCCTGGAGTTCTCCCATCCTTCTGGCTGACGTGATAGCCACCAAGAAGGCGGTCTTCCACGACAGGCGAGAGAGTTCACACCTGTGCAATGGTTTGAATGGCTTGCCCATGAGCTTTGCCAGTACCAGCAGTAAATCCCATGGAGGTAGAGGTTCTCGCACCGGAAGGGAAATGTGATCAAGGCCTTTGAAAAAGCGCCAGACCACCTTCTCCTGTGCCACCGACTGCTCCCCGACCCGCGCCCCGGTAAGCAGAGATGGCTGCCAGGTGCACCTTTAGGGTCGTCAACCTAAGCCCTTGACTAGAAAGGGACCATAAATAGCCCAAGATGCTTGCCAAAGGACAGGAGGAAGGGTCCATGCCCTTGCCCTGGCACCAAATGGAAAACCTCTTCCATTTGAAAGTATAGCATTTCCTGGTCGACTCCTTACGGGACACCTCAACAACACTGAGGACCTCGTCGGAAAGACCCTAGGCCTGGAACTCTAGCCGCTCAGGGACCAGGCCGTCAGGTGCAGGGATTGAAGGTCCGGATGGAACACCTTCCCCTGGCTGACTGAGAGCAGGTCCGGGCGAGCTGGAAGCTGCCTCGGGTGCCTGGAACTGAGGCTGAGGAGATCTGGGTACCAGAACTGGCAGGGCCAGTCTGGGGCTATCAGACTCACCTGCGCCTTGTCCCTCCTTGCTTTGAGAAGCACCTTGTGAATCAAGGGAAATGGGGGAAAGGTGTAGAAGAGGCCCGGGGTCCACAGCCTCGAGAAGGCATCCCCCTGCAGTGAGCCCTGCTGAGGGGGGCGGGCATGAAACAGCCTCAGCTGCGCGTTCTCCCTGGAGGCAAACAGGTCCACCTGAGGTGTGCCCCAGTGGGAGAACAGATCTTGTACTACCTCCAGCAGGAGAGACCACTCGTGAGATGCAGCCCCTATCCGGCTCAGGGCATCGGCCAGGGTGTTGGAGGCTCCTGCCACATGAACGGCTAGGAGATCCACCTCCAGGCTGCGACGGTGACCAAATGCGGAGAGCTTCCTGCAAAGAAGCATGGAATGCGCCCCGCCCTGGCGGTTTAGGTAGTACATGGTCGTGGTATTGTCCGCCTGACTCGGACCACTTGACCCCGGAGAAACGGAGCAAAGGCGGTGAGAGCTAGGTGGACCGCTCGGAGCTCCAGCGGGTTGATGTGGCATCGGGACTCCCGCGGGGACCAGAGGCCGTGCGCCCGGTGTTCCCTCAGATGGGCACCCCAACCCATCAGAGAGGCATCGGTCGATAGAGAGACCGTCGGCTCGGGGCCGACAAACGGGATGCCCTCCTGCAGATGAGATGGAACGGTCCACCACCGGAGAGCGTTCCACATCTCCTGGGTCACCATCACTAGCTGGTCCAATGGATCGCAGCGTTGTGACCACTGGCTGGCCAGTCCCCACTGAAGGGGGCGCATGTGCCAGCGTGCCCAACGGACCACGCTGGTACAGGCCGCCATGAGACCCAGGAGGCGCAGGAAGTCCCGGGCAGGGCGCGATTGCCCAACCAGAAATGATTGGGCAAAGGAGGTAAGAACCTCGGCCCTGTCCGCCGGGAGCCGTGCTCTGGCTCGAAGAGAGTCGAGCTCTGCCCTGATAAACAGAATCACCTGCTTCGGCTCGAGTTCCGACTTGGCCTCGTTGATGAGAAGGCCGACTTGAGAGCAAACCTGAAGGGCCAGATCTCTGGACCGCTCCACCTCCTGTCTGGAGGGGGCTGTTATCAGCCAATCATCTAGGTAAGGGTACACCCGGACCCCTCGGCGCCGCAGGAAAGCTGTCACCACTGCAATGCAGTTGGTGAAGACCCTGGGAGCTGGAGACAGGCCGAAGGGCATGGCACGGAACTCGAAGAGGGATCCCTCCGCTCGAAAGCGAAGGAATCTCCGATGTGACGGACGGATAGGGACGTGAAAGAACGCGTCCTGCAGGTCCAGATACCAAAACCACATGCCGTGTTCCAGGGATGGTATTATCTGAGCCAGAGTGACCATCCTGAAGGTTCGAGACCGTAGGAACTTGTTCAGGTCGTGTAGGTCGAGAATGGGGCGCCAGCCCCCCGTCCGTTTCGGAACCAGGAAGTATCTGGACACAAACCCCGGGTCTGAGGGAGGATCCGCTACCTCCCTGATCACCTCCTTCTGTAGGAGGAGAGCGATGTCGGCCCGACGAGCCGACAGTGAGGCTGCGGACCAGGCCCCCGAGTGCGACAGCTCTGAAGGCGGAGCCTGCTCAATTCTAGAGGCAGGCCTTTCCACCACCTCCAGTACCCACCTGTCCGTGGTAATAACGGACCAGGCGGAAAGGAAGTGCCGGAGCCGTCCCCCCACGGGGGAAACCTGGGGTGAGGTGACGGGGTTGGGGGCGACACCCCTCAGCCCGTCACTGGGCAGGCTTGGAGGAGGGACCGGCCGAGGGACCTCCTGGGCCTTTACCTCCCTGCTTCCTGTTGGAGGAAGCTCGGCTTGGGTTTGGGATGCCAAGCCCGAGCCTGCTGACCCTGGCGTTGCTGGGCGAGACGCTGGGGGCGCAGAAGGGCGAAAGGGCTTAGGCTGTGGTTTGGCGGCCTTGTCCTCTGTGCAGAAGAGACCGAGTCCAAGGTAGCACTGACTTCGATCCTCTGCAGGTGACCTTCCGCCCAGGGCCGAAGAGGTCAGTCCCCAAAAAGGGAACATCCGCCAACTTGTGCTGGGTATCTGAAGTAAAGGTGGATATCCTCAGCCAAGCCCGCCGACGCATAGCCACTGCGGCCGCCACAGACCTGGCACATGAGTCCTCAACGTCTAATGCAGTCTGGAGCTGCTGTTTGGCCACTGCCCTGCCCTGGTCCCGCACCTGCCTGACCGTAGTCTGCAGATCCGCGGGAAGATGAGGGACAACCTCATCCAGGGAGCCCAATAGGGCATGAGAAAAATGTGCCATGAGGACGGCCGAACTGGCCTGGCGAAGGCCGAGAGAGGACGAGCATAGACTTTTCACCGCATAGTCCAATTTCTGGACCCTTGTCGGGAGGTTTGTCCACATCCCTAGCGTCCCGCACGCCGGAAAACGCTGTCGGTAACCAACCCCTCAGCAGAGGGTGTTCCGAAAAACCGACAGGGAACCGTAGGGACCGTGATACTTCCTGGCCACCCTGGCCGAAGGCGCAGGACAGGAAGCAGGGCGCTGCCAAAGCTCCAAGGCCGGACCCACTATGGCCTCGGCCACCGGAAAGGCCTCCGTAGGGGAATCCCCTCGGTCCAGAATCTCCGTGAAGGGATACCTGGCCCATTTAGAAACGGGTTTGAGCTTCATCCCGGTGGACTCAGAGATGAGCCAAAGCAATCCTAGGAAGGATGAAGGGCTATCGTCACTGACTGTCCTCCTGAGGACTCCAAGTCCATTCGCTTGGAGAAAAGGGAGGAATCATCTTCGGACTCGGAAGAGTCCTCAAAGAGCTGCCTCGGGCCTGAGCCACCCTACACCTGCCGAGGTCTATCGGGAGTGAGGGTGACAGACAGCCTATGGGGCAGTCCCTGAGCCGACCGAGAATTTTTGGTCGGAGCCCCAACTAACGGCTGTGGAGGCGGAGGTTCCAACGGAATCGGTGGGGCAGCTGGAATTGGCTCAACAACCGCCTGGAACAGGCTCTCGCTAAAACGAGGGGTTGTTTCGCCATCTCGTGACAGCCACTTAATGGCTTGAAGACGACGCAAAGCCAGCTTATTCCCGGTCAGAAGTAGCTGCGCCACATGAGTTCCTCGCATCCCCACACAACTATGCCAAGTCCCTTGTCCGAGGAGGAGGAAGAGGAAGAGTGCGGACGCTTGCCGCGGTGTCGAACAGAGACCGCCTATGACGGTGGGATCGGGCTGGACCGTGAAGATGTCCGAGATCGAGAACTCGGCTAGGCCGAGGGACAGTACGGGAGGTGTCGTTGGAATCAGCACTCCCCGGTTTGGACGATTCCACCCAAGGTCTCGGAACCGGAGGCACAGACGAGCGACGGGATCCTCAACTCCCACCGGGGAACCGGGAGAGGGATTCTCAGCTTCTCCAGCCGACAACCCGTCTAACGGGTGAGAAAAATCTCGACCGATCGACGGAGTCTCGTCAACTGGCCTGACGGGACACCGTGGAAACCAGTGGCCGAAGCCAGAGGGTCGACCGAAGTCGACGGGTCGACAACTAGGGAGAGGGATCTTTCCACTCCCAAGAGCGCCGACGGTGAGACTTACTCTTGTCTCTCTTTTTGGACCGAGAAAGGTCCAGAAGAAGTTGGACCCTCACCTTTTGTCGAGAGGGTCAGACAAAGCTCCTTAAAAGAAGCCGAATAAGAGGCACCGAGAGATAGCGGGACAAATGCCACAGCCGAGGTAGAAGCGGCCCGCGCCGCCTCCTCTTTGAGGGCGATCATCTGCTCTAGCTGATCCGCCGAGCCCACCGCCGGACACCGCCGACCGGGCCTCTTTGACTTAACCGAGGAAATTTCTCGGACGCCCCAGTTGTAACCGGCAGCACGGTCTCCGGTGACGTGAGGCCAAAAGGAAGAGCACAGGTCGCAGGCCTGAGGGTCGTGCTCAAGGCCCAGTAAACGCACGGGAGTGCGGATCCGTCCGAGACATCTTCTGCTCCGCAAGGGCATCTTCGAAACCGGAGTCGACGGTCCATCGTAGCCGCGAGGGAGAGAAGACCGAAGTCTTTTTAGCAAAAACTTTTAATTTCGAAAATTCAAAGAATTAGGAACCAGTCTTATATGCAGAGCGTTAAGGAGGGAAACTGAGCTTCCAAGCGGTAAGGAAGATCTGGCATCATGGGGTGGAGCCGAGAGTTTTACCACCCGGGTGGGTGGGAGGAGCCAGCTTGAAGACCTTCCGGCAAGATTTAAAGCGGCAAGGAACCTGCCAGACAGTGTGGATGAACAACATATCCATGTCCCTAGAAAACCTTTTATAGGTACATCAGGGAGCAAACGAAGACCAAGGGAGGGATAGTGAGGCTTAATAAAGGGAGGGAGGGTGGGCAGAGGGAGACTGTGAAAAGGCAGAGATACTAAACAAATATTTTTGCTCAGTATTTACAAATGAAGAGGGGAGGTACATAAACAAACAATAGTAATACTCTGGATACAGAAGTTGATACCAGCCCATTTACAGAAGAAAGGGTTCTGAAAGAACTCTTAAAACTGAAGGTGGACAAAGCAATGGGGCCTGATGGGATTCATCCCAGAATTCTAAAAGAGCTAAGGGTAGAACTAGTGACACCACTGACTACCCTTTAACAAATCATGGGAGGATGGGGTGGTACCCGAGGACTGGAGGAGGGCAGATGTGATTCGCCTTCACAAAAGTGGGAGCAAGGCAGAAGCAGGAAACTACAGACCTGTTAGTTTAACCTCAGTGATAGGGAAAATGATGGAATCACTTCTGAAGGAAAGAATTGTCGAGTATCTAGAGGCCAGAGGGGCACAGGACCCTAGGCAGCATGGATTCACAGCGGAAGGTCATGCCAGACAAATCTGATAGATTTATTTGACTGGGTGACCAAAGTAGTAGATCAGGGAGGGACTGTGGACATGGCCTACCTAGACTTTAGCAAGGCATTTGACACAGTCCCACACAAAAGATTAATATACAAGTTAGCCAGCCTGGGAGTGGGTCCCAAGATGACAGCCTGGGTAAAGAATTGGCTGGAGAATAGGACACAGAGAGTAATAGCAAATGGAGTCCACTCAGAAGAAAGGAGGGTTACTAGTGGGGTACCGCAGGGTTCAGTATTAGGACTGGTCCTCTTCAATGTCTTTATAAGCAACATTGGCGAAGGACTGGAAGGAAAAGTATGTCTCTTTGCAGATGACACTAAGATCTGCAACAGAGTTGATGCACAGGGTGGGTGGAAAGGATGAGAAGGGACTTGGCAAGGTTAGAGGAATGGTCAAATGTATGGCAGCTTAGATTCAATACTAAGAAGTGCAAGGTAATGCACCTGGGAAACAAAACCCAGGGAAGAGTACACAATGGGGGTGAGATACTAACAACAAAATGGAAAGGGACCTGGGGTAGTCATATCAGATGACCTAAAGGTGGGCAAGCAATTTGAGAGGGCAGCAGGAGGGTTGGGGATACTGGGATGCAGGGAGAGGCATCACCAGTAGAAAACAGGAAGTTATTATCCCTCTGTACAGACAGCTGGTGAGACCCCATCTGGAGTACTGTGTGCAGTTCTGAGACCCAATCTCCGCAAAGACATAGACAGGATGGAAGCTGTCCAGAGGAGGGCAACTAAAATGGTGCAGGGTCTGCACCGGAAGACATATGAAGAGAGACTTAAGGAGCTTAATATGTATAGCCTCGAGGAAAGGAGGGAGGGGGGGACATGATAGAAACTTTCAAGTACCTCAAGGGAATCAACAAAGTCCAAGAGGGTAGCATCTTTCAAAAAAAGAGGTGTGCAAGAACAAGGGGGCACAATTTGAAGATGAGAATGGCTCAGAGGTAATTTAAGGAATATTTTTCACAGAAGGTTGTGGATGCATGGAGCTGCCTTCCGGAGGAGGTTGTGGAGTCAAAATCAGTGGTTGAATTCAAGCATGCATGGGACAGTCATAAGGCAATTCTGGGGGGTGGGGGTTAGAAGAAGTAGGCTGTTGGTTAACTAGGATCTGCAGCTTATCCAGTAGGTAGGGAAATGGGCAGACTGGGTGGGCCAAGCGGTCCTTATCTGCTGTCAAATTCTATGTTTCTATGAGGAGAAGGCCAGCTGAAGTTTGTTCTATAATTGGATTGGATCAGGGTCCGAGGTGAGGATCACAGCATTGTCGGCATAGAGAATTATTTGTTCTGGGCAGCTGTCTGGTAGCGAGTTTAAGAATAGGTTGAAGAGGAGGAGTCCCAGAATGGAGCCCTGGGGGACTCTCGAGCGGACCGGTCTAGGGTCCGAGAATGTATCAGAGATTCTTACTGTTTGGGACCGTTCTTCAAGGTAGCTCTTAAACCAGCCAATGGAGTCAGTTGACAGCCCAGTGTTCTGAAGCTGGACAAACAGGAGGCGGTGATTGACTGTGTCAAAGGCTTTAGTTAAGTCAATGTAGATTAAGCCTAGTAGTTCACCGGAGTCAAGTGCACTGTGCATTGCGCTGGTGAATTCAAGTAGGGCTGTGGAGGTGCTGTGACCTTTGCGGAACCCGTGTTGTTGCTTGCACAGGATGTTGTACGTATCCAGGTATTCTGTGAGCTGGTCCGAGACGATGCGTTCTAGTGCCTGGGAGAGCGAAGGTAGGGAGATAGGCCTGTAGTTATCATGGGCAGTTTTGTCACCACTTTTATGAATTGGGGTGACAGTGGCAGATTTCCATCTGTCCAGGAACTGGCTAAGGCTGAGGGAGAGGTTGAAAATTCTGGTCAGAGGACTAAGCACTTCATGAAGTGTGAGAGACAGGATTTTGAAATCGAGGGAGTCATTACTGAATCTTGATTTACCAAGGGCTTTGGTTACATATTTGCGTACTTGGTGAGCCTTGACTGCTTTGAAGTAGAAGAGGGGGGAGCTGGTGGGAGTAGTGTTCATTGCGGACAGAGGGGCTTCACCATCTTTGAAGTAGTCCTGGGGTAGGGCAGCGCTGAGGTCGGTAAAGGCTTTGTTAAAGGTATCCGCAATGGGTTTTGGGTTGAGGTTTGTGGTTCCGTTGATGTTCAGTATTGATGGGGGGGTTTGGGGTGGATTCCCGGTGAGTTCCTTTATGTTCTTCCAGAATTCCCGACCATTGCCCCAGGAGTTTGTGAGGGCATGCTTATAGTAGGCGGACTTCATTTGCCAGATGGTTTTGGAGCAGTCATTGCGGGCACGTTTGTAGTTTTGGATGTCGTTTTGCCTTCCAGAGTTTTTGGCCAGCTCCCATAGGTGGTCTCTTGTTTTTAGCATCCTGAGGAGGTCACCTGTGAGCCAAGGGTTGCTAAGTGATTTGACTTTGCATTTCTTAATAGGAGCATATGTGTCACAGGCCACAGTGAAGAGGTTTATGAAGTGGTCAAGGGCAGTGTTTACGTTGGTTGCATTGAAGAAAGAGGAGCAGTCTTGATGGAGGAGGTGGGAGCACCGGGGCCAGACTCCGCCAGCAGGCGGTCGGCCTCCTCAGCTGACGCTCGGACCCACCAGCCCAGATTAGCTGCCCTCGAACGCCGAGGACCGCCAAGAAGCACCCCCAAACCGAGTGCCGGGCTGACCGCCAGTGGGCGGTCGGCCTCATAGCCGACTGGACCCACCACAGCCCGGATTAGCTGCCCTTGAAAGGTATGGCAAAGCCGCAACCAATCGGAAAGCGAGTGCCCTCTATGGCTTCGCTTCCGATTGGTCCCCGCTTCACTTGCTCTATTCTGCCTTTTAGTGCATTTTTCTGGGACTTTGTTTGTTAAAAATCTTCAAGAAAAAGCTGTTCTCACTGTAATTGTGGGGAAACTGTCTGCTAAAGAACAGAGTTAATCACTGTGATCCCAGCCCTTCCTGTGATTTGTCTGCTGGACCAGATGCTTCAGCGCCAAAGCTCCATTACAAGCCATTCACTTGTTAATTTAGGCCCCCTGCTGCACTGCTGATGCTCATCTCCTGGACAGCCTTAAATTCTAGTGCCTCTCTCCTTTTTCCTCAGCCGAGGACCGCCAAGAACCGCCTCCAAACCGAGCACCGGGGCCAGACTCTGCCAGCGGGTGGTCAGCCTCCTCAGCCGACGCTCAGACCCACAAGCCCGGATTAGCTGCCCTTGAAAGGTACGGCAAAGCCACAACCAATCGGAAAGCGAGTGCCCTCTATGGCTTCGCTTCCGATTGGTCCCCGCTTCACTTGCTCTATTCTGCCTTTTAGTGCATTTTTCTGGGACTTTGTTTGTTAAAAATCTTCAAGAAAAAGCTGTTCTCACTGTAATTGTGGGGTGTAGGGAAACTGTCTGCTAAAGAATAGAGTTACTCACTGTGATCCCAGCTCTTCCTGTGATTTGTCTGCTGGACCAGATGCTTCAGCGCCAAAGCTCCATTACAAGCCATTCACTTGTTAATTTAGGTCCCCTTCTGCACTGCTGACGCTCGTCTCCTGGACAGCCTTAAATTCTAGTGCCTCTCTCCTTTTTTCTCAGCTGAGGACCGCCAAGAAGCACCCCCAAACCAAGCACCGGGGCCAGACTCCGCATAGCGGCAGTTGGCTTCCCAGCCAGACGCTCGATTCCACTACAGGCCCGGATTAGCTGCCCTTGAAAGGTACAGCAAAGCCGCACTTTATGCCCACCCACCCTTCCCCTACCATTTTTATATAGACCCTTTCCGCCTCTACTAAAAGTCACGCCCCTTGTGTCTTGCTGCCTATGGCCTGTACTCCATCTCTTTGCTAGCAACCAATTAGCAGTTCCCTAAACTGATTTTACTACTCTGCCCATCCTCTTGTGTATGAACCCTTGCCATTGTTAGCACTTAAGCATATGATTGATAAATTACTATCCTAGGCATCTCCCTACAGCGCTATTCTACCTTTCCTCACTCGAAGGACTGTTCAACACTGACTTAAGATCTACTGTCCCTGGTTTTATCTAGATAGGACAATTATTATGGACACTTATTGTGGTCACTCCAAAACACACTTTTTAGAAACACATTGTGCTCCAGACAGCACAGGCCTAAGCCTTAGATCATATATTACCATCCCCACATCACTCATAATGGGGGGAATCCTCTGGATCCTCCTTGTACTCCTTCTACATCCTGATCCCTGCAGAAATTGCAACCAATCACAGGATGCTACACAGGGGGACTGGATATTGTCCCTGATCTACCGCAATACCTCAACAGTATCAAGAGACTGGGTATGTATATATAACCTCCCCCTACTGCAACATCACCCATGGACTAGCTACTATGGAGGGACACAGTCGGTCTTGCTATTGCCTGACACACATCTCTATCTCTACACAGTAAAATCTTCTATGCTCCTACCTGCCAGAGTATTATTCACTGCTCTATCAGGAGGGCAAAGCTTCACACCTGGATTTCATAGAACGCTGAACCAGAACAAAAAAAAAGCGGGCAAAAGCAAGACTACATAAACTATCTCTTGCTGCAATCATGAAACTGCTGATTTTACTACTAATATGCTCAGGAAATGTGGAACTTAATCCAGGGCCCCCAGAAGTTATTACTGCACCCTCAGATCTAGCCAAGATTAAAAGATTACGCTCCCTCCATGTTAACGTGAGCAGCCTATTGGAAAAGATCAAGATGATCCAAGCTTGGGTTAACCACACCATACCAGACACATTGGTGGTTTCCGAGACATGGCTTAGGCCTGCCACAGCCGACAGACATAAATTTACCCAACTACCAACTTTTCAGAGTTGACCGACAATCTAGAGGAGGGGGTGTAGCTATGTACGTAAAGGACAACCTAAATGCAACCTGCCTCACCTCATCTTCTATGGCAAAAGAATTTGAATGCCTATCCGTTAAAGTGGCTCTTTCCCATACTGCATCGTTGCAGGTAATTGGCTGCTACAGGCGTCCTTCTGCTGGTCTCAAGCTATTATCCCATCTGGGTGAGATAATCAAAAGGGGAACTGTAGAAACTACAGTTATTGGAGACATAAATCTAAATTGGCTCTCCAAGGCAGCTATCCCCTTAATATCATTCTGTGACACATAAGGGCTTACACAACTTATCAGTGAGCCTACCAGAATCAACAATAAGGCACCAAGTAATAGCACACTATTAGATGTTATTCTAGTGAGCAAACCTCACCTATTCTACCACGTTGGAGTCCTCTTCAATGATATCAGCAACCACTGCCTCATTGCTGGCATAAGAACATCCTATAAACCTATATCCCCCACTAAATTCACAGTGAGGAGACCAAAACAAAATTTTAACATTTATGCATATCTGGAAGAGATAAAGTACTCCACATGATGGCAAGAATTTTACTTAGCAGATACAGTGGAGATAGCATATGATGTCCTAAATGACATCATCACAGGAGCCCTTAACATATATGCACCAGTATCTAAAGTGCGTATCAAACACAAAACCTGTTGGTTCACATCAGACCTTAAATCCGCCCTCCAAGACAGAGACAAGCTATGGAAAAAGGCACATAAAACTAAGACGACATCGGATTGGGGCAGTTCAAAAAAGCCAGAAACATCTGTACCAAGAAAGTAAGAGATGCTAAGGCTGCTTACTATAGGGCTGAACTAGACTCCTCCTTACACAACCCCGCCAAGTTCTGGAACATTATAAAAGATACAGCGGGACATGACCCAAGTAATTCACTCCCAGCCAAGATACACATTGGAACGAAAATCATCAATGATAGACTGGAAGTCTTGGAGTCCTTTAACAATCACTTTACAACTGCAGGACTAGCATTTGACACCTCTCCTGCTAACCTAATGCAATCCCAATTAGGCATACAAAACACTGAAACACTGGTAACTGACTCTACTTTCTTCAAACCAGCCACTGTGAAGCAAGTGGAAGAATTAATATCCCAAGTGGACATCAAGAAAAGTGCAGGTGCAGACTCCCTCGACCCCTACTTCTTAAAGATTGCCGTACAAGTATTAGCAGTACCAATAACACACTTATTTAACCTTTCATTACAACTAGGAACTATCCCATCGATCTGGAAAACCGCTCAAATCATTCCACTACTAAAAGCAGGGGACCCCTTGGACCTCAACAACTACAGACCGATTTCCATTCTTCCTGTGCTATCCAAACTGCTGGAAAAAATCGTAAGCACACAACTGAGAGGATACGTTGAAGTGGCTAACCTCTTAAACCCAGCACAATCTGGATTTGGAGCCAAACACAGTACCATTACAGCCCTTGCAAAAGTAACCAATGACTGGCAACTCAAACTGGATAAAAATAATTGTGTCTGCGCTGTGTTTTAAGACCTGAGTAAGGCATTCGATACAGTCAACCACGAGTTGCTCCTTTCCTCCCTGAAATCCATAGGACTCTACTCGAACGCCTTTCGATGGTTCAACAACTACCTTACGGGCAGAAGACACCAGGAGAAAGGACTGCTGTGTGACTGAACTTCTCTGCTGGGACTAAAGTAGAAGAACTTTTGTATTTGGACCTTTAATTTAGGGTAAAAAAACTAACATACAAAAAAAAAAAGTGTGTGTTTGGGTTAACTGAACTGAATGGGTATCTAAAGAGTTATCTAGGTGTAAATCTCAGGTGACTGAAAGGACTTAACTGCTGTGAGGTTTAAATTACTTGTAGAAAGATCTGGTAAGTAGGGGGAGTGGCTTAGCTAGAAGGAAGCTACATTTAAAGACTGCCTTAGAAAGTTTCAGCTAATAGCTTGGCAGAAGACACCAGGAGAAAGGACTGCTGTGTGACTGAACTTCTCTGCTGAGACTCTATTGCCCCCCCCAGCCAAGGCTAGTTCTATTTTTATAGGCACAGGATTTGACTGACAACAGGAACTTCCTGTTTAGGGGCAGGAAGTGAGTGATCACAGAACCAACAAGGACCCACCATCCTAGAAGGGCAAGAGTAGCTCTCCGGCCCCCTCTAGCTGCTGGAGGTCTGCCTCTGAGCAAGTAAGTGGTCTACTGAGTAATATAGGATATTCTTGTCTCAGAACAGGACAATCAGGAGCTTAAAGGGCAGACAGGCAGAAAGTAAGGAGAGAGAGAGAAAAAAAAAACAAACAGAGGAAAGGAGTAAGGATTGCAAACAGTTAAGGGGCCAGAAATAAGACATGGTTGGAGTGGTGCAGTGCAGTGGCTGTGGAGCAGCAGTCTTCCGGGAGATGTTCTGGAGGATGCGGTGTTGTCCCATCTGCAGGCACCTCTCTGGGCTGAGGGAGGAGGTTGCTCATCTCCAGACTGAGTTGGCCAGGATTTGTGGGACCTCCTCTTCAATCCAGGGACCACCAGTGCCACTGCCGTTGCCTCAGAGGTTGCCAAGAAAGAGGAGCGGTTGGACCACAGTGGGCTCAGGGAGGGTGAGGGTGGTGGAACAGAGGCATCCCTCCAGTTGTACCTCTCCACAATTCCTATGCCATTCTGGCAAAGTGTGGTTCCTCTATGGAGGCACCCACAGTGGAGACCAAGGAGGATGCTGGGAACCTCCACAAAGGAGACCCACAGGAGGGTGGCAGGGGACCCTGCAGGGAAGAAACAACTCTGGTGGGGACTCCATTGTTAGGAAGGTAGAACTGGGGAGGAAGGGAGAGGAGGTAAGGTGCTGCCTGGCGCCATGGCTTGGAGGGACAGGGAGCGAATCCTCAGGATTGCTTGAGCAGCTGCACAGGGAGGGAGCTGGATGTCATTGTCCACCTAGGGACAAAATGACCTGGCTAAGAAAGGGATTAGAGAAGTGCAGGAAAGTTTGTGGAATTGGGAGGGGCCTTAGTCAAGTAGCACGTGACGGTAACCTTCTGAGGTGCTACCCATCTATGGCATAGGAGAGGCTAGGGTGTTCAACTCATGGGATTCAATCAGTGGTTGAAAAACTGGTACAGAGCTCAGGATTTGGCTTCACTGGGGACTGGGGGTCCACCTGGAGTGATGCAAGCCTATACTGGCATGATGGGCTGCATCTGTCCGGGAGGGGAACCAGGATCCTAGGTGATAGGTTTAAATGCTTCATTGGCAAGCTTTTAAACTAGCCAAGGGGGGAGGCACTGGAAAGGAGCAGGAAAATCCTACCCCCCCAAACAGTAACGGTAGTAAGTGCAGCAAACACCAACATAGAGGTGTCGATACGGAGAAGGGCAGGGGTAAATGGAGAAAGTGACAAAGGCAAGAAGGACACGGATGGGGCAAAAGGGAGTAAGGCCATCAGGAAATGGAGGGTAATGAGTACCAATGCCCGTAGTCTGGGCAACAAGCTCCCTGAGCTGATGGCCTTAATGGAAGAGGGATGCCTGGATATTGTAGCAGTCACAGAAACATGGTACACAGAGAACCATGACTGGGATGTTAACATACCAGGGTACATAACCTACAGGAGAGACAGGCAGGGGAGAAGAGGGGGAGGAGTAGCTCTCTATGTAAAGGAAGGGATAAAAGCAACTGAACAAAAGGGTAAACAGGGAGGAGAAGAGGCACTGTGGGTCACCTTGGAGACTGGAAAGGGCACCACAATCCGCACAGGGGTTGTGTACAGACCCCAATGTCAGGGGGAAGAAATGGACAAGGATATGATAGAAGGCATTCTTAGAATGGCAGAGAAAGGGGAAATACTGTTGATGGGAGACCTGAATATGCCAGATGTTAACTGGAGCACATTTGCTGCAGCCACATCCAAGAGCAGGGCCATTCTTGATGCCCTACAGGTGGCAGGCATTAGACAGCTAGTTTCGAACCCACTCGTGAGGGAGCAATCCAGACCTTGTACTTCTCAAACGGGGCAGTGAGGATCTCAGATCTAGAAGTGGGTTGCCATCTGGGGACAAGTGACCATCAAACAGTGTGGTTCATGTTAAACTCAGCTACAGAGTCGAGCCATACAAAAGTGAGGGTACTGGACTTTAGGAGGGCTGACTTTGGCAAGATGGGAGAGTGCCTCAGAAAAGCACTAGCAAACAGGCTAGAAGGAGGTGTGGAGCAACAATGGGGAATTATCAAAACTGCCATCACAGAGGCAACAAGCCTTTGTATGAAGCAAATAAACAAATCAAAACGAAAGAAAAAGCCACTATGGTTCTCAAAAGAGGTGGCTGTGAAAGTCAGGAAGAAAAAGATAGCATTCCGGAAGTATAAGGAAACACAGAAGGAGCAGGACAGAGGCTGTACCAGTTAAGGCAGAAAGAAGCAGGGAGGGAAGTCAGAATAGCAAAGGCCCAAACTGAGGAAAAGATAGCCAACTCAGTTAAGAAGGGGGATAAAACCTTTTATAGGTACATCAGCGAGCGTAGAAAGACAAAGGGAGGGATAGTGAGGCTGAACAGAATGAACGGTGGGTGGGCAGAGGGGGACAGTGAAAAAGCAGGAATACTGAACGAATATTTCTGCTCAGTATTCACAAAAGAGGAGGGGGAAGTGCCTAATCCAATTAACAGAAGCACTCTTGATAGGGGGGTCGATCCCAGTCCTTTCACAGAAGAAAGGGTTCTGCAAGAACTCCTAAAGCTGACGGTGGACAAAGCAATGGGTCCTGATGGAATACACCCCAGAATTCTAAAAGAATTAAGGGAGGAACTAGTGAAACCACTGGCTACTCTTTTTAATAAATCATGGGAGGAAGGCGGATGTGATTCCCCTTCACAAAAGTGGGACCAAGACAGAGGCAGGAAACTACAGACCTGTCAGTCTGACCTCTGTGGTAGGGAAAGTGATGGAGTCACTTCTGAAGGAAAGAATAGTTGAGTACCTAGAGGCCAGTGGAGCACAGGACCCAAGGCAGCATGGGTTCACAGCGGGAAGGTCATGTCAGACGAATCTAATAGATTTCTTTGACTGGGTGACCAAAGTAGTAGACCAGGGAGGAGCTGTGGACATGGCCACCTAGACTTTAGCAAGGCATTTGACACAGTCCCACACAAAGATTAATAGTCAAATTAACCAGCCTGGGAGTGGGACCCAGGGTGGTAGCCTGGTAAAACATTGGCTGGACAACAGGACACAGAAGGTAGTTGTAAATGGAGTCCACTTGAAGAAAGGGGGTTACTAGTGGGGTACCGCAGGGTTCAGTATTAGGTCCAGTCCTTTTTAATGTCTTCATCAGTGACATTGCAGAGGGACTGGAAGGAAAAGTATGCCTTTTTGCAGATGACACAAAGATCTGCAACAGGGTTGATACACAAGGAGGCGTGGAAAGGATGAAAAGGGACTTGGCAAGGTTGGAGGAATGGTCAGAAGTATGGCAGCTAGGATTCAATGCAAAGAAGTGCAAAATAATGCACCTGGGAAACAAGAACCCAGGGGAAGAATACACAATGGGTGGGAGTAGTAACAACAACAAAAAGGAAAGGGACCTGGGGTAATCATATCAGATGACCTTACAATGGCAAGCAATGTGAGAAGGCAGTAGGGAGGGCTGGGGGTATACTGGGATGTATAGGGAGAGGCATCATCAGCAGAAAACAGGAAGTTGTTATCCTCTGTACAGACAGTTGAGACCCCATCTGGAGTACTGTGTCCAGTTCTGGAGACCCCATCTCCGCAAGGACATAGACAGGATAGAGGCAGTCCAGAGGAGGGCAACTAAAATGGTGCAGGGTCTGCAAGAGAAGCCGTAAGAGGAGAGACTAAAGGAGCTTAATACATATACCCTTGAGGAAAAAGGGAGAGGGGGGACATGATAGAAACTTTTAAGTACCTCAGTGGAATCAACAAAGTCCAAGAGGGTAGCATCTTTCAGAAAAAGAGACTTGCAAGAACAAGGGGACATAATTTAAAGATAGAAGGAGGGTGGTTCAGGGGCAATGTGGAGGAAGTATTATTTCACAGAGAGGGTAGTGATGCATGGAACAGCCTTCCTGAGGAGGTTGTGGGTCTAAAACTGTGGGAGATTCAAGAATGCATGGGACAGACATAAGGCAATTCTTGTGGGGGGTAGGAAGAAATAGGCTGTTGGTTAACTAGGATCTGCGGCCTATCCTGTAGGTAGGGAAATGGGCAGACTAGATGGGCCTAGCGGTCCTTATCTGCCGTCAAAGTCTATGTTTCTATGTTTCTAACCCAGCAGGTGAAGGCCGAAGGAGACCTGTCCCCACTCAAACCACTGCAAAGAGGAGTACCCCAAGGATCTATCCTCGGCCCAATCCTCTTTGCCATCTATATCAATAGTATCGACAATAACCTCACCAAAGCCACTGTATACCTATTTGCCGATGATACGGTACTGTATGTCAGCCACCCTTCTCCTGAGACAGCCTGCATAGAACTGCAAGCAGAATTCAACCTACTCCAACACCAACTACTGGAAAAAAAACTTCTGCTCAATGCAAAGAAAACCAAGGCAATGTTTTTCTCTCTCCAAACACAGGCAGGATATTCTATTCCAAGCAATCTCCCTCACATATCCACTGTCCTTGGTGAAACCCTTGAATTTGTCACAAAATTCAAATGAAGTGATCAAGGGCAGTGTTTACGTTGGTTGCATTGAAGATAGAGGAGCAGTCTTGATGAAGGAGGCGGGAAATTTCAAATATTTTCAAAAATTCAAATACCTGGGTGTCTGGCTAGACAGTAGACTCTACTTCATAGAACATTTGGAAGAATTACTAAAAAAACTTCGAAAGAGACTTGGGCTCCATTACAAAATAAAGCATTTCCTCACAAGCGAATCCAAAAAAAAGATGGTCCATGCCACATTTCTTTCAGTAATCGACTACGCTGATTTCTTATATGGTCGTTGCCCCATCTCATACCTGGATAAACTGGATACACTCTACCATAGATCCCTGAGGTTTATTACAGAACTCCCTTTCAACATCCACCATTGTTCACTCTATGCTGCAATTCTATGACTGGGTAACTAGGCAACTGGACAGGGGCCATGCAGTGTATGTCCTGTATCTGGACTTCAGTAAGGCATTCGACTCAGTGCCACATGGAAGGCTGGGAAGGAAGTTTGTAGGCACAGGGGCGGGTGCAAAGCTGGTGAGATGGGTAGGAAACTGGCTGCAGGGAAGGCAACAGAGGGTGGTGGTGGGTGGGGAGCTCTCACCCAAGGGCAGTGACGAGCGGTGTTCCACAGGGCTCGGTGTTGGGACCAGTGTTGTTTGGGATATTCATTGCAGACATATCATGGGACATCAAGAGCAAGATCAGTCTGTTTGCTGATGATACCAAGGTAGGTGCGGTGGTGGATGACCCAGGGGGATGGCAGGGGTTGCAGGATGATCTGGCAAAGCCTGAAACCTGGTCAGACACCTGGCAACTGGGCTTTAATGCCAAAAAGTGCAAGGTGCTGCATTTTGGGATGAAGAACCCAAGGAGGAGTTACCAGCTAGGGGGAGTGCAGCTAGCCCAGACAGAGGAGGAGAAGGATCGTGTGCTCATTACAGGGTCAATTAACAACTCGGCACAATGTAGGAAGGGCAGCTGCAAAGGCCAACAAAATGCTGGGTTGTATTGCAAGGGTATATCCTCAGGAGGAGGAGGAAGTGATTCTGCCACTGTATAGGTCATTAGTTAGACCACACCCTGAGTACTGCGCAGTACTGGCGTCTGTGATCTGAAGAGGGACATTAAGTTACTAGAGGGGTGCAGCGTAGAGCAACAAAGATGATCAAGGGCTGGCGGACTTCTCATACGATAGGAGGTTGAAGGAGTTGAACATGTACTCACTGGAGGAGAGGGAGAGACAGGGTGATACTGATTGAAACCTTTAAATACATGAAAGGAATAAACAAGCCGGGTACAGAGGGGCTGTTCAAAGTAAGGGAGGGGAGGGCCACCAGGGGCCATGATATGAGACTGGAGCGAGGAAGGTTCAGGAGGGAGATGAGGAGACACTTTTTTACAGAGAGGGTGGTGGCTGGGTGGAATGCGTTACCTGCTAAAGTGGTATGCAGTAGAACAGTGGACTGCTTCAAACGAGGATGGGACAGGACAAGGAGGAGGGTTAATGAAGAGGAAGGGTGGAAGGGAGGGGCAGCTGCAGAATAAGGGGTGCTAGCTTCACATTCAAGCAGACTTCATAGACCTCTAGGACTTTATCTGCTAGCAAATTTCGTATGTTCATAATTGGATGGACCTCGCTCCACTTTAGAAGGGACAGAAACGCTACACTATGGATTTACAGAGCCATAACCCAGAACTTACCAAAATATGTCTCAGACTGCTTCATACAAGCCTCGTCAAGTAAATATGCCCTAAGAAGTTACAATTTCATCATGCTTAAAGTGCCCAAATTCAATTCTCGCTATGGTAGATCTGCCATTAGTTTTGTGTTATCCTCCTTATAGAACACTACGCAGTGAGTCAACCATCTGTGTGAGGCTCGCCGCAGCAATGGTATCCCTGTGTGCACCAGCATCGGTCGCAGGCCAGTTGATGTTGAAGTTGCCTAGGAGGATGGATTCGGTGTCCGGTGGGAGTGACTTTACAAAGTCAAGATCAAAGGGGATAAGGGGGAGTGTGTGGAGGAGGACCAAGGAAAAGCATCTATCCTAAATAGATACTTCTGCTCAGTATTTACTGAGGAGAAGGTAGGGCAGGGCCCACAGCTCAGCACCATGGACACAGGGGGGAGGGAGGTGTGCACTAGTCCCTTCACATAAGAAAGGGTCCTACTAGAGCTCGCTAAGCTCAGGGTGGACAAGGCAATGGGACCTGATGGCATACATCCCAGGGTAGAAAAGGAGCTAAGGGTGGAACTAGCAGAGCCATTATCAGAACTGTTTAGTGAGTCTCTGAGCACAGGAGAGGCCCAGAAGACTGGAGAAGGGCTTATGTGATCCTGCTCCACAAGAGTGGTAGCAGGGAGGAGGCAGGGAACTACAGACCAGTCAGTCTTACCACAGTAGAGGGCAAGATTATGGAGGCACTCCTTAAGGAAAGGATAGTGCAACACCTGGAACACACAGGAGCACAGGATCCAAGACAGCATGGGTTTACAACAGGAAGGTCCAGTCAAATTAATTTCTTTGACTGGATAACCAGAGTGGTGGACCAAGGGGGTGCAGTTGATGTCACCTACCTTGACTTCAGCAAAGCTTTCGATACTGTTCCACATAGAAGATTGATTAATAAACTGGGTAAGCTCAAGGTGGGTCAGAAGTTGGTCAACTAGGTGGCAAACTGGTTGGCGGGCAGAAAACAGAGAGTGGTAGTAAACAGTATATAGTCAGAAAAGATGCAAATCACAAGTGGGGTACCCCAGGGATCAGTCCCGGGGCCAGTCCTCTTCAATATCTTCATCACTGAGATTGCAGATGGACTGTAGGGCAAGGTTTGTCTATTTGCAGATGACACCAAGGTCTGCAACAGAGTAGGTGATCCAGATGGGGTGGGCAGAATGAGAAGAAATCTGGATAAACTGGCAAAATGGTCGGAAGAGTAGCAACTAGGGTTTAACGCTAAGAAGTGCAAGATCATGCACACAGTGAAAAGAAACCCTGAAGCCACCTATAGGTTGGGGGGGGGGGGGAGAGAGTTGCTGGCAATCACAAGGGAAGAAAAAGACTTGGGCATCATCATCACAGATGACCTGAAATCATCCAAGCAGACCACTAAAGCAGTAGGTAAGGCTAGAGGGATGTTGGGGTGAATAAGTCGGGGTATTGCAAGTCGTAAGAGGGAGGTAATAATCCCTCTTTACAAGGCACTGGTTAGGCCCCATCTGGAGTACTGCATGCAGTACTGGAGGCCACACCTGCACAAGGACATTAACAAAATTGAGGCAGCCCAGAGAAGGGCAACCAAAATGGTGCAGGGACTGCATCAGAAAACATATGAGGACAGATTAACAGAGCTCAATATGTATACCCTAGAGCAAAGGAGGGAGAGAGGTGATATGATCGAAACATTCAAACATCTTAAGGGCATTAACAAGGTGAAAGAGTCTTAACATGTTTCAATATAAGAAAAATAGCAGGACAAGAGAACACAGCATGAGATTAGAGGGAGGCCGATTAAGGGGTAATGTGAGGAAGGCCTTTTTCACAGAAAGGGTGGTGAATGCATGGAACAGCCTACCTCAGGAAGCAGTGGCTATGAATACAGTAAAGGGCTTCAAACAGGCATGGGAAAAGCATAAGGGAGCAATACAGATGAGTATGAATAGATAGGCCACTGACAGAGTACAGGTCTATGGCACAATCATAAGGCAGAAAAAATGGGCAGACTGGATGGGCCTTGCAGTCCTTATCTGCCGTCAACTTCTATGTCTCTATGTTTCTAAGTAATTTCCAGTAGTTTCTAGTACCACACAGCCAATATAGCTTCTCCACCTTGGGTCACTCCTAGGCCATTTCCGGTTGTGTCTACTGCTGCACTGCCTACACAGTTTCCCATTCCTTGGGGCACTCCTGGGTCATTTCACATTGTGTCTAGTACCACACAGCCTACACAGCTTCCCTACCTTGGGTACTCCTGTGTCGTTTCCAGTTTTCTCTAGTACCACATTTCCTAGACAGCATTTCCTACCTTGGGTCATTTCCAGTTGTTTCTAGTACCACACAGCCTATACAGCTTCCCCACCTTGGGTCACTCCTGGGTCATTTCCAGTTATGTTTGGTACTACACTGCCTACACAGATTCCCTTAACTTGGGTCATTTCCAGTTGTTTCTAGTACCACAGGGCCTATGCAGCTTCCCCATCTTGGGTCATTCTTGGGTCATTTCAAGTTATCTCTAGTACCAAACAGCCTACACTGCTTTCCCTACCTTGGGTCACACTCCCGGGCCATTTCCTGTTGTTTTTAGTACCTCACTGCCTATACAGCTTCCACTACCATGCGTCACCCCGGGACAATTCCAGGAGTGTCTAGCAGCACACTGCCTACACAGCTTCCTCTACCTTGGATCACCCCGGGACAATTCCAGGAGTGTCTAGCACCACACTGCCTATACAGCTTCCCCACTTTGGGTCACTCGTGTCACTTCCAGTTGTGTCTTGTGCCACAATGCCTATACAGCTTCTTCTGCCTTGGGTCACTTCCAGCTGTCTGTAGTACCACACTGCCTATGCAGCTTCCCCTACCTTGGGTCACCCCGGGTCAATTCCAGTTGTGTCTAGCACCACACTGCCTACACAGCTTCCCTTACCTTAGGTCATTCCTGGGTCATTTCCAGTTGTATCTACTGCTGCACAGCCTACACAGCTTCCTGTATCTTGTGTCACTCCTGGGTCATTTCTATCGGTCTCTATTCCCACAATGCCAACATAGCTTCCCCTACCTTGGGTCACTCATAGAAACAGACTCTGACGGCAGATAAGGACCATTTGGCCCACCTAGTCTGCCTATTTCCCAACCTACTGGATAAGCTGCAGATCCTAGTTAACCAACAGCCTACTTCTTCCCACCCCCCACCAGAATTCTTATGTCTGTCCCATGCATTCTTGAATTCCCCCACTGGTTTTGAGGGGGGGGCGCTGTGGAGCCCAAGCTTGGTGGCAGCAAGTCTTATCAGCTCTGCACCAGACATTTATTTAAAAATCATCCTTGTAGGGTCGATATTCTGTAAAATAAATATAGTTCGACGAAGGAGGCAAATACATCTAAAATGGGCAACCCACGAAAAGATAAAGGTGGGGGATCTGGCAACAAAACATCGGGGAACTCTCAGGCGGCTCGGCCTAGTCTGGAAGAGCAAACCACAATACACCAGGCACCCGAGGAGACTATGACTTCAATCGGTCATAAACTGCAAAGGTTAATTACATCTGTTGCTGATCTAAGTAACAAAATGGATGCATTTGCCACCAGGGTATCGACTGTCGAGAAGACCGTGGAGGGGCTGCAAATGGAGCTTATTGATGTCAAGAGACAAAGTGATTCATCGGCGGCGGCAACCTCCCTACTCATCAAGGAAAACACACATATGAGAGTCAGGTTGGAAACGCTTGAGAATCTGGCCCGGTCGGCGCATATTAGGATTCTGGGCCTGCCAGAGGGAATCGAAGGAGACCACCCCACTATGTTCTTAAGAGACTGGCTTGGAAACTAAATTACTACCTGAAGGTCAGAATTTTGTGTTTAATTTACAGAAAGCCTATTGAATCACCCCCAGTGGGTACAGAGAAGACCCAGAGAACCCTCGTACTTTATTGCTGGTTACAGACGGTGTCGGCACCAGGGATAAGATTCTGCGTTTGGCCAGACAAGCAGCACCATTGATGCAGGATGATCATGCTGTATACCTGTCTCCCGATCTCAGTTACACAACTCGATTGCATCGGACAAAGTTTAATGAAGTTCGGAAACGGCTAAGGGAGGCATCGGTGATCAACTCAATCGTTTATCCAGCCAGACTGAGGGTGGTAGACGACGGGAAGGTTTGGCTCTTTTCAGATCCCTCGGACACAGGAAAATGGGCCTCTCGACATGCGAGCAGCCGACAGTGCCAACTAAGAGAGGCGGCCTTAGATACAGAGGAGGATGGAGAGGACTGAATTTGTTTTTAAGTACTTTCATGTCTTTAATTCTGATATAACTCTGTTGCAGTTCTAATAATTGAGGAAACTAATGTTTATGGGCTCTCAGTCTTGAACAGTTTTTTTCACAACAGCTGCTCCAGGGCAATGATTTCAATATTTTAGGACTTTAAATGCTCTGACGAGCTATCTTTGTAATAGCCCAATATTATCTTTTTTTTTTTTTGTCTTCTTCTTGGTTTTACTTATATGACCCTTACAGATTTAGTGTTACAAACCTAGTACACACACCTTTCTGAGTGTACAGAGCATTTGCTGCCTTAATGTTAAGTAAGAATATTAATCCTTTTTAGGAAGATAGTATGACGCCATAAGCCCCTGATGGGGCGAGGACTTTTAGGTATATTCATTACTTTAGCAGTAACGGTAACTAGTCATACTGCTCTTGGGCTCAGTAGTAACACAGCAATTTTCTGTCATATATACTTATTAGAGGTTATTTTAGTAATTCCCTCCAATGTGGTATCAAAATGTCTAGGATGCATTCCTCCTAGGATTAAGGAGATTATCTATATGTGGATTATATACAGTACTGCTCTGTATGGTCTGTCTTAGACATGGAATTTGTTATCTGTATGATTAAAAATATAACTGTAAAAATAAAGTTAAAAAAAAAAAGAATTCCCCCACTGGTTTTGACCCCACGGCCTCCTCAGGAAGGCAGTTCCATGCATCCACCACCCTCTCTGTGAAAAAATATTTCCTCACATTGTCCCCAAGCCGTCCCCCATCTTCAATTTGTGTCCCTTGTTCTTACATCTCTTTTTCTGAAAGATGCTGCCCTCTTGGACTTTGTTGATTCCCTTGAGATATATGAAAGTTTCTATCATGTCCCCCATCTCCCTCCTTTCCCTTAAGGCCATACATATTAAGCTCCTTTACTCTCTTCACCATTCTGACTATACAACTTCCCCTATCTTGTGTCACTACTGGGTCATTTCCAGTTATCTCAAGTACCACAGTGACTATACAGCTTCCCCTACCTGGGTCACTTCCACTTCTGTCTGGTACCACACTGCCTACACTGCTTCTCCTTCCCTGGGTCACTTCTAAGCCATTTCAGCTGTGTCTAGTATCAAATGGTCTACATAGTTTCCCGTACCTTGGGTCACTCCTCGATCCCTCTCCAGCTGTCTCTAGTACCACACTGCCTACACAGTTACCCCTACCTTGGGTCACTTCTAAGTCATTTCCAGTTGTCTCTAATACCACACTGCCTACACAGCTTCCCCACCCTGGTTCACTCCTGGGTCATTTCTAGTTGTGTCTGATACCACACTGCCTACACTGCTTCCCCTATCTTGGGTCACTCCCGAGTCATTTCAGCTGTGTCTAGTAACACATGGGCTACACAGCTTCCTCTAACTTGGGTCACTCCTGCCATTCCCAGTTGTGTCTACTGCCACACTGCCTACATAGCTTCCCATACCTTGGGTCACTCCTGGGTCATTTCAGCTGTGTCTAGTACAAGGCCTATACAGCTCCCCCTTCTTTGGATCACTCATGGGTCATGTCAGCTGTGTCTAGTACCACAGTGCCTACATAGCTTCCTCTACCCTGGGTCACTCCTAGGTCATTTTCATTGCGTCTAGTACCACACTGTCTACACTGCTTTCCTTACCTTGGGTCACTCCCGGGTCATTTCCAGCTGTGTCTAGTACCACATGGTCTATACAGCTTCCCCCACCTTGGGTCACTCCTGGTAAGTTCCAGTTGTGTCTACTACTGCACAGCTTACACAGATTTCCGAACCCAGGGTCACTTCAAGGTTGTTTTGAGTTGTGTCTAGTACCACACTGCCTACACAGCTTCCCCTACCTTTGGTCACTCCTGGATTGTTTCCAGCTGTGTCTAGTACCACACTGCCTACACAGCTTCCTGTACCTTGGGTCACTCCTGGGTACTTTCCAGTTGTGTCTACTGCCACACTGCCTACACAGCTTCCCCTACCTAAGTTACTTCAGGGTCATGTCAGCTGTGTCTAGTACCACATGACCTACACAGCTTCCTGTACCTTGGATCACTACTGAGTTGTTTCCAACAGTCTCTAGTACCACACTGCTTACACTGCTTCCCTTATCTTGGGTCACTCCTGGTACTTTCCAGTTGTGCCAACTGCCGCATGGCCTACGCAGCTTCCCGTACCTTTGTTCACTCCTAGGTTGTTTCAAGGTGTGTCTAGTACCACACTGCCTACACAGCTTCCCCTACCTTGGGTCACTCCTAGATCGTTTCCAGTTGTGTCTAGCACCACACTGCCTATACAGCTTCCCCTACCATGAGTCACTCCTGAGTCATTTCCAGTTGTCTCCAGTATCACACTACTTCCCCTACCTTGAGTCTCTTCTGAGTAGTTTCCAGTTGTTTCTACTGCTGCACTGTCTACACAGCTTCCCCTACCTTGGGTCACTCCTTGTAGTTTCCAGTTGTGCCAACTGCCACACAGCCTACACAGCTTCCCGTACCTTGGTTCACTCCTAGGTTGTTTCTAGTTGTGTCTATTACCATTCTGGCTATACAGCTTCCCCTACCTTGGGTCACTTCTAGGTGTTTCCAGTTGTGTCTAGTATCTCAATGCCTACAAAGCTCACCCTACCCTGGGTCACTCCTGGGCTGTTTCCAGCTGTCTCTAGTACCATGGCTACCCCTACCTTGGGTCATTCCTACGTGTTTCCAGTTCTGTCCAGTACCACATTGCCTACAAAGCTCCCCCTACCTTGGGTCACTCCTGGGCCATTTCTAGCTGTCTCTCGTACCACAGTTACCCTACCTTGGGTCATTCCTTCATCATTTTCAGCTATCTCTAGTACCACAGTGCCTACACAGCCTCCCCTACCTTGGGTCACTCCTGGGTCGATTCCAGTTGTGTCTAGTATCACATATGCAGGCACCTTACCTTGTGGATTTTGCATCAGTTCTAGACCCGGTTCCGAGAATACAGCCAGAACTCTGTTAATTTACTTACATAAACTCCAAGCACAGAGAGCAGGTTTTACTTGGGATCTTCATTACTTACAAGGAGTATTCCAGAGAGTTCAGGAGCAGACATGCCCGCAGAAACAGCATAAATGGTAAACCTTGACCTTCATAACCTGAACCTCAAACCTTTTGCTTTTTTCTTTTCATTACCACTTCGGGGTTGTGGGTTTCTGTTTTTTTTTTTGTTACAAATGTGTCATCTTTTCTCCCCCAGTAGCCCCTTTCAGCCATGATCCCAGCTCCATCACCCTCTGTTCTCCGAGCAGCCCAAAGCTCGTTACCTCAATGAGTGAGCAGTTCCCATTAGGTGGTAAGCAGTCAGCGGGTTTATCCTGCTACTGGCCGGTGTTATCAATTGTTTTCTCCCGTCCCTAGCTTGGGTCAGATTGTGTACAATGACGCATATGCACAGTATAAAGAAGCTACACGTCTCAGTGCCTGCATCTGGCCAACAAATCTGAGCAGCCACTTGCTGTGACACCAGCCTCTGCTAGGTAGCAGCTAAGCCACGACATGTATGGTCCCCTCCTCAAGAAGGAAAGCAGTCTCTGGACGCTTAATCCTCCTTCCCCACGGGTTGGCCCCCAACTGACCCTTGGTCCATTCCCTAACTCAGGTCACCAGCATGGTAGGTGATACAGTGCACAGCACCTCAACCCTCCACACCATTGGGCTGGCTGGTTCCTTTTTTATTATTATTATTATTGTATTTTCTTATTGTTCTATTGTCTAATTCCATCTAGTTTCCCTTTTGTCCTTGTCCTGCAACTACCTGGCACAGGCTCAAGACACTGGTTGCTGTGGTCCCAGAAACAAACACCAGTCTACAATGTCAGCCTGCTGTTCTACGGAGAACCACTGCATTCCTAAACTGGAATATCTGAAGTTTGAATCATCACATATCTGCCAGCTGTGTTTGTGTGTGGGGTGGGGTGGGGGGGTTGCAAGAGGAGGAAACGTTGAATTTCTGAACATTTTCTGATGTAAAGGCTAAATTCAAACCTGGGGTTTCATAACATAAGTGACACAACACACAGTAAAAATGGAGACATGCATTATTGTTGAATACAAATTCAATCGTTGCCTAAACAGGTTTGCACCAGAGACGTGTAAATCAAACCAAAGTTTCCCACAGATTCATAATAAGACATTCAAAGTGCAAAGCCTTCAGTCATTCCTGGACATACCATGTTTTTTTGTTTGTTACACCATTTTTGGTGTATGGCACTGTTTCACTTTGGCTCTGCATCAGAGAATTATGCAAATCTTTACACAAACGCGCATACTTGGATTAAGAGCAGCACTGATGTTTCCTTGTGTACCACTCTGTCTCGCATTAGCACTGGAGGCAGTTTGGCATAGTACTCAACGTGCATGTGCTGTGAACCTGGAAAGCCAGGTCTGAATCACACAGTCACCATTTACTGGTTGACTTAGCAAGTCACTTAGAGAGCTTGTGTACTGCATTTCAGAAGTAGTGAACTATAACTTCTTATATCTGAAGTATTTTGTTATTTTCCATGTTGCTAATTAGAAGACTTTCTATCTGACAAGACTTGGCATGATGTCTAGAACAGTAGTCTACCTGGAGGCTGACACAGGAAGTTCTGTTCCTCCTCTTACATCAGCAGCCTTTTGACCTCACTGTCTGGGACATCACAACTGACCAGAAAGAGCCAATCACCTGTTGCATGATCAGTCACTTGTGACATCACAATAAGTGAGGTCACAATACTGATGCAGTATGACAAGGAATAGAAAAAGATATTTCCATCTCCAGGTAAAGTGATGTTCTTTACATCCCATTTGATACTACCATGTAGAAAACCTTATAATGGGCAAATGGGGGGGGGGAATTCAGAACTAAAAAGTAACGCCTGATTACTTTTATAAATGAATAATGTTTTCTGCCTTCCTTTTTGGTACTACTAACTCTTTAGCCTTTCTCAATGAATAAAATGAATAAAAGTTGCCTGCATGGACTTTCCCTGACATTATCTTGCAAGACATGCAAGTCATGTCCATTTTTTTTCCATATAGCTTTTGGTCCCGTTACCCCTCCCACCTTACTTGGCAACAGGGGAGACATGTATTCTATGTTTTTTCTCCCCGCTACCTCTAAATCGTGGTCGCGCATGTGCTCTACAGCTCCAGTGACAGCCCCTTCCACCCACCTGGCCTATTGCCATGTTTCGCTTATTTTATCATTTATTTATTTATTAGAATAGTATTGGAACTACAATCCTTTGAGTCAGAGATTCCTTTACAAAGGCTCCACGTCAGAGATGGACAACACTATACAAACAATAACTAGAGAGTTACATCACATAAGTTAAACAATAAAAGGTAAAGTACAAGATTGGCGTGCAGGTACAGGCAGTCATAGAAGAAGCAGGCAGTAGTAGCGTAACATGGAGACTACCACACAGAACCAGAGGTGGTCCTGTCCAGGGAAACAGTTTGGCAGGACAGGTGTCCACTGTCGGAGAAGCAGCAGTGGGTGGGTGGGCTAGCCAGATTAGGGGCAGTTACAGGTGCGGAGGGTAAGCAGATGGTCACAAAGAAGGGATTTAAAACATCCAAGTTTCGGTTCCTGGGTGAGAGAGCAGGGTAGGGAGTTTAACCAGGTGGGGGCTCTATAAGAGAAAGAACATTGACCAAGGGAGGTTCTGAAGCGAGGAACTAGTAGTGTTGATTTGGATGAGCTATGGGTGGCCACTGTGGTGGGAGCTGGTTGAATGAGAGGGATAAGGCCAGGAGCAGCAAGGCCACTGGATATCTTCCTCGTGAGGAGGCAGGTCTCGTACTTCAGTCTGTCCTCGAAATTGAGCCAGTTGGCCAGGTTGTACAGCGTGCAGGTGTGGGTGAGTCTGGGTCTCCCTGTGGCTAGCCAGCAAGCCTTGTTTAAGGAGACCTTAATCCTATGGAGAGCAATGTTGTCAGCAGCCCCATAGGCCAGAATCCCGTAGTTGATCTGGGACAAGACAGAGAATAAGAAAGCAAGTTGGGAGGCAGTTTCTGTGGTGATAAAGCAGACCAATTCTGGAGTTGACAGCAATGCAGAGGATGTGGATATGGTCATGGAAAGTGAGAGTGGAGTCGAGGGTGACCCCTAGGTATTTAAAGGAGTATACCTGCTTGAGAGGGTGAAGACGATTAGTGTGAATTTGGAATGAGGCTCCGTGGTGTTTGCTTTGGTGATGGATAAACATCATAACCTTGGTCTTTTTTTGATTCAGGATGAGCCTGTGGCTAACAAATCAAGATTCAGCTTCACTTAAAGAATTCTGGAGGGACTGTTGAAAGGAGGTGGGGTCTGTGTATGGGAGGCATAGAGGACAGCATTGTCCACGTACAGGAGGATTTTCTCAGAGCAGGCCTTAGGTAGGGTGTTTAGGAAAAGGCTAAACAAAATGGGCCCCAAAGATAGAACCCTGGGGGACACCAGAGAGGACCGGGAGGGGGTGGGAGAGAATGCTACTTATTTTGACCCGCTGGGAGCGATTTGATAGGTAGTCGAAAACCAAGCCATGGCCTCCTGGGAGAGGCCAAGGTGCGAGAGGGTGGTAATGAGGAGGGTGTGATTGACAGTGTCAAAGGCTTTTGACAAGTCAAGGAAGATCGAGCCGACCAGCCGACCATTGTCTAGGGTGGAGTGGATGAAGCTGGTAATTTCAAGGAGGGCAGTGGAGGTGCCATGACCCTGATGGAAACCATGTTGTTCTTTGGTGAGGAGGTCAGTAAGCTGGTCAGAGACGATACGCTCAAGGGCTTTTGGGGAGGATGGAGATTGGGTGATAGTTATCAGGGGCAAAATGGTCCCCTTTTTTGTGGATAGGGGTAATGACTGCAGTTTTCCACAGGGACAGGAACTTTCCAAGACAGAGAGAGAGAGAGAGAGAGAGAGCGGTTGAGGAGGCAAGTGAGGGGAGAGAGGACCACGTCCAGTACTAGACATAGGAGTCTGAAGTCAAGGGTATCATTACTGTGACTGGTGCCACTTAGGGCTTTAGGGAGATAGGGTTTAGCTTCTTGAGGAGTGAGAGCTTGGAAGTGGAATGGTGGGTGACAGGTTCAAAGAAGTTGGGTGTAAGTACAGAGCTAAGGTCTGAAAACAAGGAACTGAGAGTGTCCGTGACAAGTTGCAGGTCAGTGGAGATGGCCCTACAGATGTTAAGTTGGGTAGGAGGAAGAGCAGTGGTCTTACCACCAGGGACCTTCATGTTGTCCCAGAATTTCTGTCCGGATCCCCAGGAAGAGGTAAGGGAGGTTCTGAAATATTCCACCTTTCCTTTTCAGATGGCCCAGGTACATCTGTTACATGCGGCCCGGTAATCTTGTCTGTCAGCAGGCTTGCCGGGGGGGGGCGGCAAATATGTCACAGCCAGAATTGAAAGAGCGGATGAAACAATTAAAGGGACAGTAAACACTGCAGGGATTTCTCAAACTGTGAAAGCCCATGAAAAGTTATGCTGAATGAGGTATTTGGCTTCCTTGTAGGTGTCAAATGCCCCAAGACATGAATATTTAAATCACCTGAAAATCAAAACAAGGCAGCAGACATTTCATGCAATCTTACAACAGAAAGTGATGTCACTGAGGGGCAAGCTATAATTAACATAGACCTAGCCCCTCTGTGACATCACTTCCTGTTTTCAAGACTACATGAAATGGTTGTTGCTATGAGTTGATTTACACATTACTTAGCTATTCATATCTCAAGACTCCTGTCGCCTACATGTAAACCCAATACCTCATTTGAAATATCTTTTCATGAGCTTTCACAGTTTGGGTGACCCCTGCAATGTTTAGTGTCCCTTTAAAGGGGAAGTAAACATTGCAGGGGTCTCAAACTGTGAAAGCACATACAAATATATTTCAAATGAGGTATGGAACTTCCCTGTAGGTGTTGAGAGTCCTGAGATATGAATATCTAAATACTATGTAAATCAAAAGGCAGCAGCCATTTTATGGATCCTGAGACAGAATGTGATGTCACTGAGGGGCAAGTTGTAATTAACAAAATAGAGCTGGCCCCTCAGTGACATCACTTCCTGCTTTTAGATTGCTTGAAATGGCTGCTGCTTTGTTTTAATTTACAGATCATTTGATATTCATATCTCAGGACTCCTGATGCCTAAGCCTAGTACCTCATTTGAATGGGCTTGTCTTTCGCTGTCACAATTTGAGTGACCCCTGCAATGTTTACTTCCCCTCTAAGGGCAGTGTCTATGTTACGAGCAGAGTTTATAGGGGACCAGTACCACTGGGCAAGGTGGTCTCTTAGCAGATCCAGTCTGCCAGGTCTGAGTTGCCATCGGACAGTTTTTGGGGCAGGTTTCTTTATCTTGCATGACCAAGCGCAGAGTACAGGGGAGTGGTCACTTAGGGCACTGGGGAGCACAGAGATATCAGATTCTGTGGGGGCGGTTGGACAGTACAAGGTTGAGTAGGGTGGCTGTACCATTGGAGGGATTAACATGGGTGGGGTGGGTGACAAGCTGGGCAAGGTCAAGAGCCGCAATTGCATCCTTGCAAGGGGAGGCAGAGTGAGAGAGGAAGTTAATGTGGAAGTCCCCTAGAGTTATTTGTTCAGACTTGGGGGGGTGGGAGACATAGTCCGTTAGGGACTGGAAAGCCAGTTTCTTGCCACGAGGGGGTATGTATATGAAGGTAATGATCAGTGGGGCCTGGGAGACATTTAGAGATGGAGCTTGGGCACCAGCTTCTAGTTGGAGGAGGGTGAACCCCTGGAGGGATTCTCGGAGGTAGATCACACAGCCTCCACTGTGTCTACCAACTCTGTCACTCCAGAATAGGGTGTACCAGGGATAGAGACAGCTAAGACAGGGGTGGATTTAGAGAGCCATGTTTCCACAATAGACAGGATGTCAGGCTGGTGTTGGGACATCCATATCTGGAGATCATAACATTTTTTTAGGAGGCTGCATGTATTCATAGATGCAATGCGGCGTCTGAGAGATGGGGAGCAGGGCTTGGAGGGGACAGGAGTGGGGCTGGGCTTCGGGTGTATTACCAGACATAAGGAGGAGGAGGAAGGAGAGTTTCTGAGGCAGGTGGCATGCAGCCTATTTCAGGGAGTGAACGGTGAGACAGGGTGGGGGGGCTTGGGGAGCCAGGTAGGGATAGGTAGGAATGAATGTGGGAAGAGACAGGAAGAGGGGCACCATGGGGCATCAGGGTGGGAGCTGGCTAAGAAAGGGGTTGGGTTGGGGTGGGAGGGGCAAGCTAGAGTGGTGGTAGAGTGGAAGTGTAGGGGAGCAAGAGAGCAATTGATGGTGGGGGCAGCAGTTGGGGAATAGGACAAGGAGGAGAAAAGTGATGGGGGTGATAAAGGTAGATGGGGTAGTGGGGGGGGGGAGAGGGGCCATGACAAGCAGCCGAGCAGGGAGTGTGGGACAGGGGGAGCAGTAAAGGGAACCTAAAGGCAGCCACCAGTAGGGCAGCCTGGATAGCGCAGAGGTAGGCTTATGAACTCCTGCGCAAAGGGCTTTTGGCTTGGTGCTGCTACCGAGCCTCCACCAGGTGGCAGCCAAGAGCCAGGGAAACCCCACATACCTCCCCAGAAGGGAAAGCTGCCTTGCAGCTGCTCAATCCAGCTCCTCGCCCTAGCTCCCCTGGCGGGCCAAGCTTGATCCCGAACCCAGGTGCCGGCGTGGCACAAGGTGCAGCATCCAGCGCTTCAACCCTCAGTGCCATCAGGCCAGCCTAGTTAGGTCTATTTTTAAAAAAACTTGGTGAACCTCTTGAAGTAAATCAGGAGCACTCTTGCTCCACGATGTCATCGTTAGGAATGCTCAGATTCTCTAGAATCCATTCCATTTGCATCCATCTGAATTTCAGACATTCTGACACCGACTGATTCTGTTCTGCTGCTTATTAAAGAGATTCACCAAGTTTATAACCCGATTCACATGTCTTGCAAGATAGCGTCAAGTCAATGAGGTCAGTTTTACATGCTTTTTTTATACAGATAAAAATGGCTAGTTGGAGACTAATCACGGGCACCGGTCGACTAACCAGAGCCTTTGATTAATCTCCAACTGGCCATTTTTGTCTATATAAGAAAGCAGTAAACTGACCCATAAACAATGGGACGCACCCGCACTCTCCCTTGGATCACGTCACTGCGTGCCTGAGCGCAGGGGCAGATCACTGAGCGGGGGAGTGGAAGGGATCAGTGGATCACCTGGGCAGATGCAAAATACGATCCCTTCCACTCCTTTTCTGGCTGGACTATAAATAATAAAAGTTGCCTACATGGACTTTCACCAATATTATCTTGCAAGACAAGCAAGTCATTTCTATTTTTAAAAAAACTTGGCGAACCTCTTTAAGGTGACAGAATTGAATTCCACTTCCGAATACTGATCGGTATTCACAAAATTACCCCCCACCAAGTCTCCTAGGCCACCGTGAAAACTGCAAAAACTAGGTCAGTTAACAAGTACCTTGCTTGGCCTATATCCACCCTCCCTTGATTACCTACCATCTGACTGGTGGCTGCTTTAAGTGGTCCCGCAGGTCTGATGACCCCAGCTGGTCATGGTGGTGGTAAATGTGGTCAGTCACTTAGTCACCCGGTGTTGCAATGTGCAGTATGAGGGGTAGGACTCCATTTTCTACTTCTGTTCTTTTTGACTGAGTCTCCCGAGTCCTCCTCCTGTCCTGAGTGACTCCTCGATGTGTGCCTGGATGCGTTCTCTCCCCTCCCCCCAAAAGTTCAGCTACTTCATGACACCATCGCAGTCATCACTGCCCTGATGCCACGGCACCAACTCGAACTGTGTGTCTGTCCTCCCAACTCAGTCCTCCCGACTTCCTCCACAGACTGCCACGTCTCACAACAGTAGAGCCCACACTCCATCCTGATTGAGGTGGTGGCCTAGCAGCACAAAACCATGGGAGATTTCCCACCACTCCACTCTTACTGTGAGAGGAGTGCAGGGTCCTTTTACCAGGGTTTTGTCATGGGTGGCCACTGTTTTTCAGACTGGTTATGGGTTGAGGTCAGTCGGCATGGTCTGAGGCACTACGGTGGCAGCAGGGCCAGGAGTCCTCCTAAAAGTCTGACTCCTAAATTTCTCTTGTGGACTGAGAACAGATTTTGGTTTGGGTGGCTATGCTATCATGGGCTGGGCCAGAAAAGGTGGCCAGCAATTAACACTTGACAGTAGCAACCGCAGAAGTGGCAAGGGGTTTGTGTAACACAGACTGTCACTGGAATGAACCTCCAACTAGACTGAGATCACAAATGGTCATGGGTGTCCACATGGAGGATGAACTGGACACAGACAGGCCAGCATCTTAACAGCAGAGACTTCCTGAGCTTGTCCAACAGCAGCCAGTCATATAAGGTAGGATGAGGGAGAGTTGGCTAAAGGGTGGCAGAGGTTAAGGCTACTGACTGTACTTTTTTCTATGGTGCGGATGGGTGGGGGTATGTTTTACGGTGTTTTTAAGATTTCATTTTTTTTTTTTGGGCCATGAATATCAAAAAACTGAAATCCTAAAAATGGATCGGAAACAGGTGTTTCCGAATTTGCCATCTAAAATCTGAGCACCCCTGGTCATCGAATATGATCTCTGTTGCCATTTAAGGAGCAGATCAGGGTGCACATTTTGAATTCTGAGAGCATATGCTTGCAGATTTTTAAAACCTGAGAAAGAAACAGAAACACAGAAACATACATTTTGACGGCAGATCAGAAAAAATTCCTTACCATAGTAATCTTATTTCTTCCAAGAGAATCTTACTGTATTCTAACATATGCAGTATGGTCTCACCATAAGACTGCCCCGGAGCTGAAATGGTTAATAGAACCTATGCTAATGACAGAATGATAGGCTCGTGCTTGGTTTTCAAACCACTGTCCCTGGAATACATCCTGCAACCGTCAGATTCTTATGGAGCATGCAAAATAACGAGCTATCTAAACTATATAAATAAATAATTAACTAATTAACAACACCCAAACAATCCCCTTTATTTAAGAATGTGGACAACACTAAGACTCAAGTCACTAAGCCCAATAAAGAAACACTCACAGGTTGCAAACAGCATGAAACATAGAAACAGACTTTGACGGCAGATAAGGACCGCTAGGCCCATCTAGTCTGCCCATTTCCCTACCTACAGGATAGGCCGCAGATCCTAGTTAACCAACAGCCTATTTCTTCCTACCCCCCAAAAGAATTGCCTTATGTCTGTCCCATGCATTCTTGAATTCTCCCACAGTTTTAGACCCCACAACCTCCTCAGGAAGGCTGTTCCATGCATCCACTACCCTCTCTGTGAAATAATACTTCTCACATTGCCCCGAACCACCCTCCTTCTATCTTTAAATTGTTTCCCTTGTTCTTGCAAGTCTCTTTTCTGAAAGATGCTACCCTCTTGGACTTTGTTGATTCCACTGAGGTATTAAAAGTTTCTATCATGTCCCCCTCTCCCTTCTTTCCTCAAGGGTATACGATTAAGCTCCTTTAGTCTCTCCTCATACGGCTTCTCTTGCAGACCTTGCACCATTTTAGTTGCCTCCTCTGGACTGCCTCCATCCTGTCTATGTCCTTGCAGAGATGGGGTCTCCAGAACTGGACACAGTACTCCAGATGGGGTCTCACCAACTGTCTGTACAGAGGATAAGAACTTCCTGTTTTCTGCTGATGATGCCTCTCCTATACATCCCAGTATACTCAGCCTCCCTACTGCCTTCTCATTATTGCTTAACCTTAAGGTCATCTGATATGATTACCCCAGGTCCCTTTCCTTTTTGTTGTTGTTACTACCTCCCTACCCATTGTGTATTCTTCCCCTGGGTTCTTGTTTCCCAGGTGCATTATTTTGCACTTCTTTGCATTGAATCCTAGCTGCCATACTTCTGACCATTCCTCCAACCTTGCCAAGTCCCTTTTCATCCTTTCCACGCTCCCTGTGTATCAACCCTGTTGCAGATCTTTGTGTCATCTGCAAAAAGGCATACTTTTCCTTCCAGTCCCTCTGCAATGTCACTGATGAAGACATTAAAAAGGACTGGACCCATTACTGAACCCTGCGGTACCACACTAGTAACCCCCTTTCTTCAGAGTGGACTCCATTTACAATTACCTTCTGTGTCCTGTTGTCCAGCCAATGTTTTACCCAGGCTACCACCCTGGGTCCCACTCCCAGGCTGGTTAATTTGACTATTAATCTTTTGTGTGGGACTGTGTCAAATGCCTTGCTAAAGTCTAGGTAGGCCATGTCCACAGCCCCTCCCTGGTCTACTACTTTGGTCACCCAGTCAAAGAAATCTATTAGATTCGTCTGACATGACCTTCCAGCTGTGAACCCATGCTGCCTTGGGTCCTGTGCTCCACTGGCCTCTAGGTACTCAACTATTCTTTCCTTCAGAAATGACTCCATCACTTTCCCTACCACAGAGGCCAGACTGACAGGTCTGTAGTTTCCTGCCTCCGTCTTGGTCCCATTTTTGTGAAGGGGAATCACATCCGCCTTCCTCCAGTCTTCGGGTGCCACACCATCCTCCCATGATTTATTAAAAAGAGTAGCCAGTGGTTTCACTAGTTCCTCCCTTAATTATTTTAGAATTCTGGGGTGAATTCCATCAGGACCCATTGCTTTGTCCACCGTCAGCTTTAGGAGTTCTTGCAGAACCCTTTCTTCTGTGAAAGGACTGGGATCGACCCCCCTATCAAGAGTGCTTCTGTTAATTGGATTAGGCACTTCCCCCTCCTCTTTTGTGAATACTGAGCAGAAATATTTGTTCAGTATTCCTGCTTTTTCACTGTCCCCCTCTGCCCATCCACCGTTCATTCTATTCAGCCTCACTATCCCTCCCTTTGTCTTTCTACGCTCTCTGATGTACCTATAAAAGGTTTTATCCCTCTTCTTAACTGAGTTGGCTATCTTTTCCTCAGTTTGGGCCTTTGCTATTCTGACTTCCCTCCTGTTTCCTTCTGCCTTAACTGGTACAGCTCTCTGTCCTGCTCCTTCTGTGTTTCCTTATACTTCCGAATGCTGTCTTTTCTTCTGACTTTCACAGCCACCTTTTTGAGAACCATAGTGGCTTTTTCTTTCGTTTGATTTGTTTATTTGCTTACACAAAGGCTTGTTGCCTCTGTGATGGCAGTTTTGATAATTCCCATTGTTGCTCCACCTCCTTCTAGCCTGTTTGCTAATGCTTTTCTGAGGCACTCTCCATCTTGCCAAAGTCAGCCCTCCTAAAGTCCAGTACCCCCACTTTTGTATGGCTCGACTCTGTAGCTGAGTTTAACGTGAACCACACTGTTTGATGGTCACTTGTCCCCAGATGGCAACCCACTTCTAGATCTGAGATCCTCTCACTGCCCCCGCTTGAGAGTACGAGGTCTAAGATTGCTCCCTCACGAAAGGGTTCCAAACTAGCTGTCTAATGCCTGCCACCTGTAGGGCATCAAGAATGGCCCTGCTCTTGGATGTGGCTGCAAAATGTGCTCCAGTTAACATCTGGCATATTCAGGTCTCCCATCAACAGTATCTCCTTTCTCTGCCATTCTAAGAATGCCTTCTATCATATCCTTGTCCATTCCTTCTGCCTGACATGGGGTCTGTACACAACCTGTGCGGATTGTGGTGCCCTTTCCAGTCTCAAGGTGACCCACAGTGCCTCCCTCTCCTCCTGTTTACTCTTTTGTTCAGTTGCTTTTATCCCTTCCTTTACATGAGAGCTACTCCTCCCCTCTTCTCCTTTGCCTGTCTCTCCTGTAGGTTATGTACCCTGGTATGTTAACATCCGAGTCATGGTTCTCTGTGTGTACCATGTTTCTGTGACTGCTTCGATATCCAGGCATCCCTCTTCCATTAAGGCCATCAGCTCAGGGAGCTTGTTGCCCAGACTACGGGCATTGGTACTCATTACCCTCCATTTCCTGATGGCCTTACTCCCTTTTGCCCCATCCCTGTCCTTCTTGCCTTTGTCACTTTCTCCATTTACCCCTGCCCTTCTCCCTATCGACACCTCTATATTGGTGTTTGCCGCACTTACTACCATGATTATTTGAGGGGAAGGGCTAGGACAGCTGTGTTGCAGTGTCCACAGTTTCTAGTAGGGGAGGTAGTGTTGGAGCTCAGAATATAGCAAGATTCCCTTGGAAGAAACAAGATTACAATGGTATGTAATTTTTTCTTCAAACCCCAAGAAATCTTACTGTATTCCGACATATGCAGACTACCCAAGCAGTACATTTGGAGGAGGGTAGAGAAACTATTTAGGAAACAAGCTCTTCAGTACTGCTGTGCCAAACCTGGCATCACTCCTGGCCTGGGTATCCAGGCTGTAGTGTTTGGTAAAGGTGTGAACTGTTTTCCAGGTAGCTGCTTTACAAATTTCCAACAAAGAAATATATCTTGCTGCTATTGAAGCAGCTGTACCCCTTGTAGAGTGGGCCCTAAGGCCTATAGGGGGCTCTTTACCCACTTTGCTGTAGCAGAACTGAATACAGGCAACAATCCATAGGGCAATGGATCTCTTCGAGGCCGGTTTGCCCTTCTCCATAGGTTAGGGACAGCTAAGTGCTATCCTGCCTGTGGCCCTTTGTGTGATCCAAGTAGTAGCTTATCGCTCTGTTGATATCACCACTACACAGTCTCCGTTCCCCTGAACTGGAGTGGTCAGTGAAAAAGACTGGCAAGGTGATGGATTGATTCAAGTGAAAGTCCGAGACCACCTTAGGGAGGAACTTCCTGTTAGTCCTAAGGGCCACCTTGTCCCTATGAACTGGTATGTAATCTGGTTCTGTGGACAAGGCCTGGAGCTCACTGATCCTCCTGGCGGAGGTGATGGTTACCAAGAACACTGTTTTCCTTGTCACATACTTGAGCTCTGCTGAGGACATGGGTTTGAATGGTGGTTGCATTAGCTGGCCAATGCATATGTTGAGGTCCCATGCAGGAATGGGTTCCCTGTGTGAGGGATGCAAGTGCAGTAGGCCCTTGAAGAATTTTCTGAATACCTGGTTAGCAGCCAGGGATGCCCCTTTTCCAGCTGAATGGTAAGCAGAGACAGCTGCCAGGTGTACCTTATGGGTGGAAGGCCTAAGGCCAAGAGAGTGCAGGTGTGCCAGATAGTCCAATATGACTGGTAAACCAGCCTGGTGATAGTCTACCTGTTTCTGTTGGCACCAAATGGAAAACCTCTTCCATTTAGAGGTGGAAGTCTTTCTGGTGGAGAGTTTTCTAGAAACCCTAAGGAATTCTAACACCCCTTCAGAGAGATACAAGTCAACATACTCAAAGTCATCAAGAGCCAAGCCCGGAGTCTGAGGAACTGGGGATTGGGGTAAAGGACCCTGCCCTAAGAGGAGTTCTAAAAACCGTTGGGCTGGTTCTTTTCTTAGGTAGTGACATAACCAAGTGAAAACCTTTAAAACTGGGTTTTCTGTGAGTCAGACAGCCACACTAGTAAACAAATTTTTTTGTTTGTTGCAGTCGGTTCGGCGACCAATGAAAGAACTGAGAGTTACTCCGGTTTCTTTCTAAAATCAAGTAAATTCAAACAACCAGCCCAGGGAAGTAGTTTTTAACAGAAATTTACCTTAAAAAAAATATATAGAAAGGTTCAGTTTCCTCCCAGTTGAAAGAACCAACAGGGAACCGAAAAACTTACCGGAATAACACTAAATCTAGACTAATCTACCTGTAAAACCAAGGACAGTGCTTCAAAAATGAACAGAAATAAAAAGTACTTGAAAAAAACGAGAAATCATAATCTTCAGGAAAGAGGAAGGAGAACTCTCCAAGGCATCTGACTTAGGCAAGCGGAATAAAGAATCTGATGGTTGCAGGATGTATTTCAGTTACAGTGGTTTGAAAATCGAGCTTGAGCCTAGTATTCCATCATTAGCATAGGTTCTATTAAACATTTCGGCTCAGTGGCAGTCTTATGGTGAGACCATATTGCATATGTCAGAATATGGTAAGATTTCCTGGGGTCTGAAGGACTGCCTGACACACCTAGTCTGCCCATTTCCCCTACCTACTTAACTCCTGGTCCTAAATGATCAGCAGCTTACCCTTTCTTTCCTATCACTAGGGTTGCCTTCTATCTATCCCATACATTCTTGAACTCACCAATCATTTTAGCCTGTACTACCCTCTGCTGGAAGGCTGTTCCATGCACCCATCACCCTTTCTGTAAAAAAAAATACTTCCTCACATTTCCCCTTAGTCTCCCCCATCTAGCCTCATATTGTGACCCCTTGTGCTTGCACATCTCTTTTTTTTTGAAAAATGCTGCCCTCTTGAACCTTGCTGATTGCCCTGAGGTACTCAAATGTCTCTATCATATCCCTCCTTTCCTCCAGGGTATACATATTGAGTTTTTTCAGTTTTTCCTCACATGTTTTTTGGTGCAATCCTTTCACCATTTTTGTTGCCCTTCTTTGGATCACCTCTGTTCTGTCAATGTCCTGCTTGAGATGCAGTCTCCAGAATGGAACACAGTATTCCAGATGTGGCTAACCAATTGTCTGTATAGTGCTATCGCCGCTCCCTGTTTTCTACTGGTGATGCCCCTCCCATCCACTGTCTAAGCTGCTTAAAATGACTGTTTGTAAGGTGAACACCTTACTTGAGTGATAGGAAAATTAATCCCAGGATGCTGCAGTCATCACTAACAGCCAACCATCATTTTAGGTGGTTTAAAGGTCCTTTCATTTTGTTGTTATTTAAAACATATGGGCTTCAGCAAAGTGAATCTGTTGGCACAGAGGTAGCAGTACTGCTTGAGATGCTAGGAATCCGGTTTGGAATCAAATCTGGGATCTCAGGGGCTGGCCAGAGGTCGAATGATTGAGCATCCCAGCGGGCACTTTTTCCTCGGAGGTGGGTGGGTGACAGGTGCCATGGAGTACTGCCACCTGGGTTAACGCAGACAGAGCTGCAGGCAGCACTGCTGGGGGGGGGATGTCGGCAACATTTGGCAACACACTTGCCTATGCGCGTGTGTGTGAGAGAGAGAGAAAAAACCAGGAAACTGAAGAAACTGCACCAGGTTGGCAGTGGTCTCCCAGATGCCCCACATAGTCAACCTTGGCACCTCCCGTTCACATGGATTCGATCTCTATGAGGGTTTGCGGGATCCCAGTAAGCCAATCGGCTAAAGTTGTCTTTCTTCTGTGGCAATATCTCATCACGGTTCAAAACCAATTCCCAAGATCAGTTAGTGGGGCCATTTTATAATCGTAATAACACACTCCAAGGTGTGGTTTATTATGGAATATCACCACTTCTTGGGTAGTTAAAGGCACTCTGCATTGCCTTGGGACTCATAGCACTTAAATGACACAACAATAGCTCATAATCTACCACGACCTGTCCTAATCTATTGCTTTAAAGAGCCCTACCAGTTTCAGCCCCTGCACCCAAAAGAGCCTTGTTAGTTAGGTGCCCACGTTTTATTACCAAGTGCCTATTATAATATTAGAAACTAATTAGAAAGGTGCTGCCCTTTGACTATAATGGGGCACACCTTACGCCTCCCTAGCATCTCGCTACTACTAAAAGCAACCGGGGCGGATATGGAAAAAACGGAAGTCCTCGGGACCCGCTTTTAATTAATTTTATGAGCTGCTACAGTTTTTTACTGCCTGGATTATTTAGTGCCATCTTCACACTAGCAGCATGCTGTGGAGGCAAGGCACCTATATGTCAGGTGCAGGGGATGCTAAATTTGATCTTGGTGAATCTCTTTAATAAATACAAAATACCAGAGTGCACACTAGGAGAGTGGTGCTTCTAAGAACAACAAGACAGTTACTACTGGAGTGTTCCAAGCACACAGAAACCTCATAAGGCAAGGCAAGGCACTATTTTTTTTTTTTTTAAGGAGGCCAAATCCCAGAGGTTCTGGGCACCATACACAGTATAACAAAATACATACAAATACTCAAAAAGCAGCAAAGAGTTAAAATCACTACTCAATAATTAAAATTAACTATAGTATTTACTATAGTAAAGACAGGGTTGGAATAAGTTATTCAGTAAATGCCTGGCTGAAGAGGTGGGCCTTGCCTAAGAGGGATGCCAACAGCAGAAATCCATTATACCATCTTTACTGGATACACAGACAAGAAAAAATTACTCACCTTAGTAATTGCTTTTCTTCTCATGGAGTCTTGCTATATTAGGACCATTGCAGTCATTCCCCCAGTCTTGAACTGCCCCGGAGAGGAAACAGTTAACTCCAGAGTGATCTGGAGTTCCACAGCGCGAGGGCGCTGTTCAAAGCTCTATCTGGCCAGTTTCAAATGAAACTGCCAGGTTCTTTACGGAGCTAAACTAACATAGCAAGTCTGTGTGGAAAAGCTCTACACTAGCCATTGGCTACCTATCATTAGAAGAATAAGAACAATCACAGAATAACAACAACAATATTTATTGTTAGAACACTCCTACAAGCACTAATAGGACCCCTCTCCCCAAAAACTCAAGTCTAGAGAGGGGACCCTCTACCACTTAACAAAAACAGAAATACCTAGTTCCCTAACCCAACTAGAGAGACTAAAATGGCATGACACAGTGCTTGCACTAATTTGCCAACCCCATACCCAAGTAGGAGTTCTGAGAGGGGTAGGAGGGAGGGTTGTCCTAATATAGCAAGACTCCATGAGAAGAAAAGCAATTACTAAGGTGAGTAATTTTTTCTTCAAACACCATGAAGTCTTGCTATATTAGGACCATTACAGATACACAGCAGTACCTCCATGGAGGAGGGTCAGAACCTACTTAGGAAATAGGCTCTGAAGAACGGCTGTGCCAAAACGAGCATCTCTCCTGGACTGGACGTCCAGGGAATAATGCTTGGTAAAGGTGTGAACTGTTTTCCAGGTAGCAGCTTGACAAATTTCCAAAATGGGAATATCTCTAGCAGCCGCTAGAGATGCAGCTGTACCCCTGGTGGAGTGGGCCCTCAGTCCTGAGGGGGGCTCCTTACCTAGTTTTTGGTAACAGAACTGGATACAAGAGACAATCCACCTTGCAATTGTCCTCTTAGTGGCAGGTCTCCCTTTGCCAACCTCTCCATAGGTAAGGAAGAGTTGGAGGGATTCGAACCTGTGACCCTTGGTACGTTCCACATAGTAGCTTAGGGCTCTTTAACGTCCAGGCTGTGTAGTTTCCTCTCACCGAGGAAGAATGCTCAGTGAAAAACACTGGGAGAGAAATGGACTGGTTCTAGATGAAAATCTGAAACCACTTTGGTAAAACTTTCTGTTAGTCCTGAGGACTACCTTATCCTGTGAAAAGAAATAAAATCCTTTTCCACCGAAAGGGCTTGCAATTCACTTATCGTCTGGCAGAAGTGATAGCCACTAGAAAACAGTTTTCCAAGTTAAATACTTGAGATCTGCAGAAGAAAGGGGCTCAAAGGGAGGTTGCATTAACTGAGCAATGCAAACATTCAGGTCCCAGGCAGGGCTGGTTCCCAAAGGGAGGTTAGTATGAAGTAACCCCTTAAAAACTTAGAAAACACAGGGTGAGAGGAAAGAGAAACAGGCTTCCTTGCAGAAACAAAGGCAGAAACAGCTGCCATATGAACCTTCAAGGTAGCTGGTCTAAGGCCTAGGGAATTTAGATGGGCCAAATAGTCCAGTAAAGTGGCCAGGTCAGCAGATTCTGGCACAATTTGTTTCTCCAAAACCAGAAGGAAAACCTCTTCCACTTAGAATTGTAAGTAGCTTCGGTGAAGGCTTCCTAGAAGCCTTTAAAATATCCATGACCCCTGAGAAAGGTGTAAATCAGCAATTCTAATTCCTCAAGAACCAAGCCTTGAGGTGGAGGGATTTGAGGTCGGTACACACTCTCCCTGTGCACAGGTCAGCAAGTCGGGTCCTGGGCAAGGTTAGGGAGGGTGGATTGTCAGGACAGGAGAAGAGGATACCAGGGCTGTCTGGCCCAGTCTGGAGCGATCAGAACCACTTTGCAGGGCTGAGTTCTGATTTTCACCAATACCCTGAAGGAGGAGGGAAGGGGAAAAGCATATAGGAATTTCCCTTCCAATCCAGCAGGAAGGCGTCCAGGGGACTGAGCCCAGCACTGGAGGCCTGCAACAAAATAGAGGAAGTTGATGGTTGTCTGGGGCTGCGAAGAGATTCTATCTGAGGGTACCCCATCTGGCAAGACCGACCCCAATACCTGAGGATTCAGAGACCATTCTGTGATGGCCCTGGGAAATCCTGCTGAGAGCATCCGCCAGGACATTGTCCTTTCCTGGAAGGTGAATCATGCATCAGGAGGTGTTTAGGGAGTAAGCCAGAGACCACAACTTCATTGCTTCGGTGCACAAGGCTGATGACCGAGTGCCCCTTGCTTTGTTGATGTACCACATTGTTGTGGTGTTGTCTGTCCTGATTTGAACTACTTTGTTCTGGACAACAGCTGAAAAGCCTGAAGAGCTAAAAAGAACAGCTCTGAGTTCCAAAAGATTGATGTGGAGCAGAGATTCCTGGGGGACCACACTCCTTGAGTGGAAAGGTCGCTAGTGAGCCCCCCCACCCTAACAGGGAGGCATCCGTGGTGAGGGTGAGGGAGTGTGAAACGGTAGAAAGGGAACCCCTGAGACAGATTGCCTTGATCCTGCCACCACTGAAGGGCCAGGATCAGGGTTTTGGTCACCGGAACTAATTTGGTAAGGGGTCCTCCTTTGGGACCAATAGGACCTCAAGTGGAACTGAATGTCCCTCATCTGAAATCTTGCTCCCTGCACGATAGCTGTGGAAGCAGCCATGTGCCCTAGGAGTTGCAGAAAATGCCTTGCTGGTCGAGACCCGAGGGTAAAGGAGGATGCCAGGGCAATGAGCCTGTCCGCTCTTTCCGAGGGGAGAAATGCCCTGGCTAACTTTGTGTTCAACTCTGCACCTATGAAAGTTAGAACCTGAACAGGTTCCAGAACTGACTTTGTAAGTTCAGCAGGAACCCCAGGGAAGTGAGAAGCTGCTGGGTGACCTGCAAGTGAGATTTTACCTGGTCTGGAGACTGACCCACTAGTAGCCAGTCTTCCAGGTGAGGAAACACAGCAATCCCTTGCCTTCTTAAATGAGCCACTACCACAGCTAGACATTTTGTGAATACCCTTGGCGCCGAGGTTAGGCCAAAGGGCATTGCTCTGAACTGGTAGTGGCCCGAGAGCAGTTCGAACCTGAGGTACTTTCGGTGAGAAGGCCTGATCATGACATGAAAATAGGCGTCCCTGAGGTCCAGGGAAGCTAACCAGTCCCCTGGCCTCAGGGAGGGCAAAATCATTGCTAGAGTTAACATTTTGAACTTTGGCTTTAATAGATGTCTGTTCAGGTACCTTAAGTCTAAGATGGGCCGCCATTCTCCTGTCTTTTTTGGGGTAAGAAAATATCTTGAGTACAGTCCCTTGCCCTGATGGCAAGGGGGAACCCTTTCCACTGCTTTGCAATTCAGGAGGGAAGAAACTTCTGCTTCCAAAGCAAGGGCTTCTGAAGAGTTTATGGTGGAAATTGCCTGGCTCTCATCTTTGGGAACTGTTTGAAGCTGAGAACCAGGCCTTGCTTACTACTTCCAGAACCCACCTGTCCGGTTAAGGACAGCCAGTTCTGGCTGAAATAAGCCAACCTGCCCCCAACTGGTACAGGAGACTGCCCTGGGCACCCCATCAGGTGCCTGCTTGGCAGGAGCTTTAGGCTGAGGGAGGCGACTGTCTCCTGTGCCCGTCTACCTCTGCCTCTGAAAACCCCTCTGTGAAAAAGCAAGGAGGCTTGAGCTTGGTAAAAGGCCTGTAGAAAGGCCTACCCCTGCCCTGGGGGCATGCCTTTGTGGAGTGGCATGCCTCTCCTTAGCTTGGGCACTTTTGTAGGTAGTTCTATATTCATCCATCTTTTTCATATAATTTTCTGTTTGATCACCAAACAGAGAATTTCCCGATACAGGAAAATCCATAGCCTTTGACTGAGTATCTTGGGACAGATTAGTGCATCTGAGCCATGCCAACCTACGGAAAGCTACAGAAGTGGCCATGACCCTAGAGGAAACATCATTAACATCAACAGCAGTATGAAATTGAACTTTAGAGGCTTCAATGCCATCAGCAGCCACTTGTTCCAACTCACTAGCCAGCTGGCCCTGGGCCTGTTAGCTAACTGCAATATAGTGTCCCATCTAGATTTCTGATATCTAGCAACATAGCCATATAATTAGCCTGCCTGAGTCCCAAAGAAGCTGCCATATATTGCTTTTTCAGCCATGGCATCAATCTTCCTGGAATCTTTGTCAGGAGGATGTGAGGCCAGGGAATATTAGCCTTGTCACAGGCTGCAGCTTGTACCACACCTACATGACTACACTGCTCAGTGAGGAAGTCTGTATCCGAGCTGACAAAGTATACCTTCTGTCCATTTTTTATCTACAGGAGGGACAGAATGAGGATTTTTAAAATCTTTGTTGTTTGCTTCCTAAATGACTTATGCAAAGGAATAGACAACCTCCTAGTCTCTGGAATATCCATCATTTCCACATAATCAGGCTCCTCTTGCTCATCCACAGCCTCTTCTATGGGAAGCTGGAGGGTTTCTGCCACCTTTTGTAAAACATAAACAGAGAAGGGGACTCAGACAGCTTAGGGAGATTCTAAAGGTCTATCTGGAGAGATGTCCGGTTCAATGGGCACGCCAGACCTTCCCAATCACAAACATACTGATCAAAATCCTCCTCCCTCATGTGGTTCATAAAATCCTCAACATCATAATCCTGAACCACTGAGACTGAACGAGCCACCCTTTTCCCAGATGCAGGGGCCTTACAGCCTGAGACAAAGACTGGACAATCTGAATGGCTTTAGCTATCTCTGCAGCAGTTGGAGAGACAATTTTGTACTCCAGACCTGCTGATTTCTTTGTCTTTTTTGCTGGGACTGGTTCCTCTGAACCAGCCTTCCTTTTGGCCGAGGAAGTCTCGCCCTGGTCAGAGGGCACTCCCTCTGGTCTAGTGGGTACTGGACCGGGCAGGCCATCCGGGTCAGCGGACTTTTTGGCCTCTCGTTCCCTGAGCCGGCCCAATCTCTTTTCCAGGGTGGCTGCAGGGAAATTTTTACACACCTGGCAGTCTGACAGGAGGTGGTCAGCCCCCAGACAATAAACACAAGTGGTGTGTGGGTCAGCCTTGGCAAAGGCTTCCCCACAGACATCACAGTGTTGAAACCCAGTGGGCCCGGTTTTTCTTTTGGGTTTCTCAGACATAATGCCAGCCTAACCAAAAACTTGTCCTTTGATGGCAGTGCAGGCAAGACACCCTTTATCGGTTCCTAACTGTGTCACGGGTATTTGAAAAACCCCAATAAAAGTTAGGTTTTTTAGAACTGATAAGAACCGGAACCGCACTCTAAAAGCCAACTAAACAGTTTAAAACATGTATTTCAATCAACCGATCGGTTCAAAACCGAACCGATAATGACTTTCCACACAGACTTAATTTCTGTACTTAGTTACCAGATAGAGCTTTTTAATCGAAATGCGTAAAATAAATATTATTGCCGGTTCAATGAACCGAAATACTCGCTTGAACCGCGAAATGAACCGAGCTGAAGGAGCTGATATCCGGAGCGACTGTTCAGTGAAGCAGAGTAAAGAATCTGGCAGTTTCATTTGAAACTGGCCAGATAGAGCTTTGAACAGCGCCCTCGCGCTGTGGAACTCCAGATCACTCTGGAGTTAACTGTTTCCTCTCCGGGGCAGTTCAAGACTGGGGGAATGACTGCAATGGTCCTAATATAGCAAGACTTCATGGTGTTTGAATAGTCTTATGAGGTTTGTGTGTGCTTAATGAATACCCCTATGCTCTACACACCTTCCCAAAAATGAAAACCATCAGACTTACGGGTTGGATCGCTTCTTGGACTCATCGGCATAGGCAAGGTTGCGGCACTCTTTGATGTGGATGGCCAGTGTTTGGGTCTTGTGCTCATAGTTTAGCGCAAAGATGATCTCCCCAGTGACTACTACATTGCCATAGTCACCAGCTTCGCTGTAAATGCTCATCATGCTTCCGAGTGTGGTCTGAGAAAGGGCAACAAGACAGGGTCATGCTGATAGCTGCTGGCTCACTTCAGGTTACTGACTGAAGACTGGTGAGCAAATGGAAATTATGATCCTACCGTAATTCTTGATCTTCTTGGACGAAGTCTCCACCACTCAGTCACACTAATGGGACTACGCCAGAGGCGCTATGACCCAGCGGGAGCCAAAAATCTTCAGAAGTGCTGACACCAAGGTGGGGCCATGAGGAGCGGTGCCACGAGCCCGGCTCGTGTCATATAAGCTACCTCGGCGCGACCCTCCAACTGCCTGTGTGTCTTTTCTACCAAGGAGGTGCAGTGTAAACTAACTTATGTCAAACATAAAATAGTCCAAATGACCCATATAAGACGGGTCAATGCAACAGTCTTCACAGCCCAGCCATTGAGGGAGTGATGACCAAAAACAGATAAGTGAGCTCGGGGGATGGAGGGTGGGCGTGTGAATGAGTGGTGGAGACTTCGTCCAAGAAGATCAAGAATTACGGTAGGTACGTAATTTCCATATCTTCCTAGACATAACATCTCCACCACTCATTGACACTAATGGGAGAGTACCGAGCTAAAATAATCCCCCCAAGATGGGCGTCAGGAGAGAGAGGAGCTCACTTAGGACAGCAGTCCATTAAGGATCGTCCTGCCAAAGGACTGATGCTGACTAGCATGGACATCCAAAATGTAGTGTTTTATGAAAGTATACACAGAGCTCCAAGTGGCCGCACTGCAGATGTCCGCAGTGGGCATGTTCTTGATTTCTGCCAGAGATGCTGCAACTGCTCTGGTAGAACGCACATATACTCTGCCTTCCAGCTTAACCTCTGCCATGGAGTAGCACTGGCAAAAGCATGCCACTAGCCATGCTGAAATGCATCTGACAGCAACAGGCTAACCCAGCCGGGCCATGCTGAAGGAGACAAAATGTTGTTTTGATGTGTGGATTTCTTTACTTCTGTCTAAATAGAACTGTATCACATCCAGAGAATGTAGGGTACGCTCCCCCTAATTCTGGAAGTGTGCAAAGTAGGTTGGAAGGACCAAGGGCTGATTCAGATGGAATTCTGAGACAACCTTGGGGGGAAACTAGGGCTGGGTCCCAAGGACCACCTTGTCTTTGTGAAATACAGTATACGGAGGGTCTGTGACCAAAGCATGTATTTCAGACACTCTGCAAGGTAGAGGTAATGTCTACAAGGAAGGCGGTCTTCCAAGTCAGAAACTTCAGCTCACAAGTAGCTACGGGCTCAAAAGGTTTGCGGGTGAGCATGTCTAGCACAAGATTAATGTCCCAGGCGGCTACCGGTCGTCTGACTGGTGGTCTAGTATGCAGTATGCCTTTAAGAAACCTCTTGACCACAGGAAGCTGAGCCAGAGACATGGAATGTACGGACTCGTGGTACACTGAAATTGTGCAAAGGTGAACCTTCATGGCTGAGTATTGCAGTCCCGTGTTCGAGAGATCTAAAAGATACTCTAGGACTTTTGTTTGGTGGGCAGGAAAAAAGATTCCAGGATGATTCTGTGCATCAGATGGACAACCACTTCCACTTAGCTGTGTAAGTTTTTCAAGTAGCTGGCTTGCGCGTGCAGCTAACAGAATATCTGAGACCCTATGTGAAACGTTAAACCTGTTCACCTCTATCTCTTCAGAAGCCAGGCATGAAGGTGAAGGGACTTCAGGTTGGGGTGGAACACAGGGCCCTGGGTCAGCAGATTCATATGAAGTGGAAGCTGTTTTGGAGAAGTTTCCGACAATCTGTTAATTAATGGAAACCAGAGCTGATGAGGCCAGAATGGAGCGATGAGGATCATTCTGCTCCCCTGCGCTTCCAGTTTGAGCAGTACCCTCTGAACTAGGGGAAGAGGAGGAAATGAGTACAGAAGGAGTCTTGTCCACCACAGTCTGAATGCATCCTGACAAAAAATGCCAGGTTCTGGATTTCTGGAGCAGAAGAGAGTCAGTTTTGCATTGAGTGGGGACGCAAAAAGGTTCAGGTCCAGAGTTCCCCACTCTTCAAAGAGTGCGAAGAGGCATGACATTTGTGTCGAGAGACCACTCGTGCAGGTCTGTCTCCGTTCTGCTGAGACGATCTGCCAGATCGTTCTGCACTCCCAGCAGGTAGACTGTTTGGATTAGTGCTTTGTGCTCGAGACCCCATTCCCACACTCTCAAGGCTTCCCTGCATAAGGGGTAAGAGTGTGCTCCACCCTGCTTGTTGATGCAATACATCACTGCTTTGTTGTCCATTTGAAGGAGAATGATCTTGTGACAGAGTATATCCTTCAAGGCTCGGACTGCATACAGGATGGCTCTCATTTCTAGAACATTTATGTGGAGGTGAGATTCGTCCTGACTCCATTAACCCTGGGTATGGAGATCCTGGCAGTGAGCTCCACATCCCAGTAGGGATGCATCTGTGGTGATGGAGATCTGGGATTCCAGAGGGGCGAAGAGTCCACCAGGTGAGTAACCATCTCAGAGGTTCCGTCACCTTGATGTGAAAGGACTGTGGGTGCGTGGTCGGCGACCACTGAGTGCTGAGCATCCACTGAGTAGTCCTCATGTGAAGATGAGCCAGAGGCACAGTGAACACTGAGGATGCCATGAGACCCAGCATCCACTGCATCAAGAGAGCTCGAACCAAGTCATTCTCGCTGATGAAGTGAGCCATCTGTAGGATGTCTTTCCTTCTGTCCTCCGGAAGAAAGGCTTTTGTGCTGGAGGTATCCAGAAGGGCTCCTATGAAGACAAGCCATTGGGAGGGCTGTAACTATGACTTTTCCAGATTTAGCAGGACTTCCATGGACGTGAGTAATTTAGAAGCCGTAGCCACGGCTTCCTGAGTCTCTAGTCTGGAGGGATTTGCTAGGAGCCAATCATCCAGATACAGGAACACCTGAATGCCGAACTTCGTGAGATGTGCTTCGACAACTGCAAAGCACTTTGCGAAGACTCAAGGCACAGCGGATAGCCCAAAGGGCAGGACTCTGAACTGGTAGTGCTGACCCAATGTCACAAATCTGAGGTATTTGTGGTGATTTGGGTGTATGAGAACATGTTGATCAGCATTCTGCATGTCCAGAGAGGCCAGCCAATCATTTTGATGAATCAGAGGTAAGAGTGTACCGTGTGATATCATCTTGAACATTTCCTTGTAAAGCAATTTAACTTCCTGAGATCGAGAATTGGGTGCATGCCGCCTGTTTTCTCTGGAACTAGGAAGTAATGGGAGTAGAAACCTGCTTTCTGCTGATCCAGTGGGACTACTTCTCCTGCCCTGTTTTTTCAGAAGGCCCTGAATCTCAGAAGCAAGAAGGTCTGACTGAGAGACAGACCGCTTGGGCTGTTTGGGTGGGTGATCCGAAGGGGTTTCTGTAAGGTTTAGAGAATATCCCTTGCAGATTATTCTGAGTACCCACTTGTCTAATGGGACCGACTTCCACTGGTCGTAAAACTGAGTCACACACCCTCCTACTGCTGAGAAACAGTCCCCCTCTGACAGCTGAGGTGGGACTTGGGCTGGCGTCTCAGAGGGTGGCACTAGGCACTTTGGGGCCCTGTGCCTTCTGCTGCGTTTTCTTTTGCGGCTGAGGGATTTGGTTTCTGTTGAAGCGCCCTCTGTATTTACCACAACAGGACTGATGGTTATGAAACTGACGCCGATTCCCGCCCCTTTGAGGGGCTGTGGATGGCAGTTTTGATAGCCATTCTAGTTTTCTGTGTGGCCTTTAGCGCCTGCTTGACCTGAGGACCGAACAGGTACGTACCATTAAAAGGCAAAGCCATAACTCTGCTGGGCCTCATTCGTGAATCCCAATGTGCGCAACCAAGAGTGGCGTCAGGTGCATATACCGGCTGCTGCTGCTCTGGAGGCAGTGTCAAAGGCATCCATGGCAGCTTTAAACTGCTGGTTACTGGATTTAATGCCTCTAGTAATGGTTTGAAGAAGCTGTGTGTTAACTTTCGAATCTGGGAGAGCTTCTACCATGGCCTTGAGAGAATGCCAGAGTGTATACTCATACTGAGAGAAGTAGCCCTGGTAGCTTGCAATGCACATGCCCGGGCGGGGAGCTGCAAAGACTCGCTTTCCCAAACTGTTGATTTTGCAAGATTCCTTGTTTACTGGGCATGCCATAGATTCCTGCAGAAAAATGGCTGTCATTCTCTGCCAGGATAACTATGGCATCAGCAAAGGCTTGCAAGGCCAGAATAGGTCAGTCCTTGGGAGAGGCATATTTCCTGTCTATAGACTTAGCCACAGAAGAAATAAGCATTGGATTATCCAACACCATTTGAGAGAGAGCCTCAAAAGAGGGCAGCATGGGGGGAGTCAATTCCACAGGAGTGTCGGAACGTGCAGGTACTGCAGATGCAGCAATTTCCCAGGATCGACCTCCGAAGTTGAGAGAGAGAGAGAGAGAGAGAGAGAGAGAGAGTATTCACATTTCTAAGCAGAGACTTAAAGGAAAGGTCTTCAACCAGAGGCTCTGCTGCAAGAGTAGGTTTATTCACCACCCCTAGGGAGGAATCGTCATCCAAGTTATCCTCCAATCGAAGATCAGGATCAGGCTCAATATCATCTTCTACTAGTCCCAAAGGGACTGTATAATAGGAAAAGAAGGAGGAGGAGGAGCACCACAAATTGGAGTTGAAAACCCCAGAGTCACATGCGGCATTGCAGGCGTTCCCACTGCCAGAATAGAAGGCGGCGCCGAAAATACAGGCAGTGCTGGTACTGGATGTGGTGCTGGGTGCGGCACTGGAGGAGCCAGCACCGAACCAGAGATTCTCAACCCCGGACTCGCTGAGGAAAGACAAAGAAAGTCAGCACGAGATACAGACAGACCCCTGCACCACAGCTGTATGAGGGGGGATAAACACCAGAGCTCAGTGTCAACGGTGCCAAAGGAGGCACCACGTGATTGGGAAGCTCCAACTGCCCTGCCCACAGGTCCAAAACGGAAAGGTTCGAAGGCCCTGGAGATGGACTCGCCAGCTCAGGCAGATGGGACAATCACCAAACCCACTGCTCCATAAGAGTGGCCCAATGGTGAAACTGCTCACCAGAGGACCCCTCCCCCCGGGGGCAGGGAGGGACTCCGGAGTCGAGGATGCTGGTTCCTAGAAACAGAAGACAGAGAAGACCCTGGAAGCGATGGAGTCAGGCCCCTGCCACCAGTAACCGATGATCGACACGCAGACATACCAGAAGGCGACCTCAAGAGGTGCTGTTTCTTTTTCGACAGGGAGGCCGAAGAACTCTAGGCTGAGCAGTGCCTAGCTCTCGACGAGGATCGAGAATGGGACCACTTCTTTTGTGCTTTCGGGAAGATCACCCATCTCTCCCAAGCACTGGACTGCCTGTAGTCAGACCTCCCCTCTGTAGAGGGTGGTGGACAAGACCCAGCCCTGCTGACAACACAGCTTTCATGCAAAGTCTCCCTACTGTCACCTGCCCTGGTTCATGGTTGACTCTGTCGAAGAGGAGCTGAAGACTTCTTCTGATGAAAAATTTACTTTACTAAAATTAACTTATTTATCTTTCTTGTAAACTAATAAGAAAATAATAAAACTAATCAAAACTGATAGACTATAGCTGCTGTCATATAGACGTGAAGTTCTGACTTCCGACAGGTGAGCGACATCGTCACTGAAGTGCACTCGATGGCGGGGAAAAAAGGAACTGAGGCGCTTGGAGGGTCAATGCCAAGGTAGCCTATATGGCGTGAGCCGGGCTTGCAGTGGCACTCCTCGGGGCCCTGCCTTGGCGCCAACCCTCCTTAAGATTTTGGCTCCCACTGGGTCCTAGTACCTCCCATTTAGTCCCATTAGTGTGAATGAGTGGTGGAGACATTATGTCCAAGATCATCTTCGGTTTCACCTTCAATGCAACACAACAACAACACAATAAGAAAACAAAAGTTATCTGGCAGGGCGGGTTGTAGAGAATGGGGTCTACACTAGGCTCATTAATCATTAAGCTCTATCTACAGAGCCCCTTCACTGCCCAGTGGCAGTGTGTTGTGCTGCCATACAAGGGACTGGTGTTCACAAGCAAATGTCTCACTACATCGGGGGCAGGCCAGGCTGTAGCAGTACTCCCTGGCCTGGAAGAGCTGGCGGCAGTTTCAGTGTAACAGCAACCCATGCAGATGTCCCAAGGAGCTTACTCTTCCAGCAGGGGTTTGCTATAGATATGAGGTCATAAGGCACTGCTCATAATGGGAGAGATGTAAGGGTGAAAATCAGGGAGAAAACTCTCATCACTGTCTACATTGATGGTTCAAAACATAGTATATGCGTGGTGGAATGACAGGGGTGAGGGTGTAACAAATAGCCTGCAGAAGAACTGGGATATGACAAGTTAGCTAGTTCTCTGTATCAGGAGTCAAATGTCACCTGGCACCGAAGGCTCCACTCCAGAACACTGCACCCTCACTCGAAGGATTCAGGTTCAACAGCACTCGTGGATTTCTTGCTAACTGAGCAGATGGATGGATGGCAGAAGTTTCACGGAGGAGACCAGCTCATTCTTCAAGGTGAAAAGCAGCTAATACAGTGCCCCCTGCTGCAAAGTTACAAGTGGGACTTGGGGGTGGGGTCTTGAAGTCCACCACCCAGTGGCCCTTGAGACTGATGTCAGGTGATGTAACCTACTCTAGTAGTTGGGGGGGGGGTTTACTGGGAAAAATGGGGAAAAGCAAAACAAACTACAGTGGAGAAGTAAATGGTAAACTTCCTTCTCCCAGTCTGCCAATTTTGTCATCACATTTCCAATGAGGCAATTTTATATTTTTATGTATTTTATTTAAACATACTTTACCAATTTAGCAAGCAGTGCCCTGGAAGGCTGTTTTTCAGTTGTGACACTGAAGGGGGGGTCAAGTGGAATTTATAGGAGTAAGTACAGTTAGCATGATGTAGCTTAGACACTTTGGTGGAACATATTAAAAACCAGACAAGGGTACCGCGCAATGAGATGCATGGCGCAAGTAAATGCACGGCTGAAAAACAATGCAATATTCAGCAGTGGTGCATGGACATGCGATTGGGCAAACATAACTGAAAATACCATGGATGCGCAATCGTGCAAAGAAACATGCACAGAGCAACAGGGCAAGACTGAATGCACGATGGGTCATGGTTTGTGCAATGCGGATCACTACAATATTCAACCAACATATGCAAATGGACTCATTGCACAGTCTGTGCCTATCCTGGATATTTCCATCTCATTACCTGAATGTATTCACTTCATTTGCATACAGGGCTGCACCACCGGGACGATGTGGTGTACACCAGGAACTGCATCCTGAGAGGTAGGCCCTTCTCCCATTGTTTATGTTGTGTCCCTCTGTATGCTTTGTGGCTGCCATATACAGCTCAAAGCCTTGCTGACAGGGCATTTACCTGTTACTGTGTTCCCACAGTACCAGTGATGTTGTCTGGCAGGCAGAGGTGACCTAACTGCACCAGGGATGTACCCCCACCTGTGTGTGCCGCACACCATACCTGTGCATCTACCTGCCTCTGGTTTCCCTTGGCCAGCTGCCACATTCTATGCTGTTGTACCTCTGGCCTTTGGTGTCCTGTCACACTGTCCACATTCCTCACCCCCCCCCACACACTTGCATGTCTGCATGCCCTGCTGCTTGTCGACCTGTTGTGCCCCCTGTATATCCCCCAGGTGTGCACCTTTTGTACCCTCTGTACACCTATGCTGCTGTTGTGCTGCACTCACCCACGAGCTGGCCCCCGGACTCAAACCGGCCACACAAGTTGGTCTGGTGCAAACTGTAGGCGTTGTGCACTCCCAGGGTGGTTGGCATACACAGAGGTGATTCTCCCTGTGGCACTGCACACCACCTGCTAGTTTACTGAGTCAAAGCCCTTCCTGTTGCAGTATACCTCACTGTCACCGCCAGGTGGCACTCCGAGGGCCACATGGGTGCAATCTATTGTGTCGGGGACACCGGGTAGCTGTGCCACCCTGTAGAAGTCCTGCTTTGCCTCTGTCCACTCTGTCGCCGTGCTAGGGAATCCTATGTACTCACTAGCATGGAGCAGTAGGGCATTTAGGAACTGTGTGAGGAGCCTGGTTGTAGCAGATTGGGTGATACCGGTGATGTCCCCCACCAGTGTCTGAACGGTACCTGTGGCGAGCAAGCACGTGGCCACAGTAACCTTCGTCTCCACCGCCATGGCATGGCTTGTGTGTGGGTGCCTGCAGCTCATCACTGTACAGCTTCCAGAGCTGTCTCAGAAGTGCCCTGTCGAGTCGGTACCATCCCACAATCTCTGTGTCCGTCAGCTGTTCGAATGTGATGTGGGGACAGTACTGCCTCTGCTGGACATACCACCTATGGGCCCTGTGTTGGCCTGCCTGTTGTTCCCTCAGTCTCCTCACATCAGCCATGACTGCAGCCATTCCACACACCAAGCCTGCCATGATTCTGTTGCCTGTAGTGTGTGTGTGTGTGTGTGTGTGTGTGTGTGTGTGTGTGTGTGTGTGTGTGTGTGTGCGCGCGCACGTCTCTCACTCTCTGGTCCTCTTTCTCTCTCACACACTGTCTCCCCCTCTCTCTGTGCAGTTCTTGCGCCTGATACTGGGTGCCTTGCTGATTTAAGGCTGCCTTTTTTAAATCTAATTTTGCGCGATCGTGCATACGTGTTGCGCAATGTACAGTTCGTGCAGTCCAGTTCAATATGTGGTTACGTGGCATATTAATGTACACATCTCCATTATCTGCGCAGTTTTCATTATTGGTGCGTGATGGCACATCCCTATTTGCATAGCGCACTCCGGTCTGCTTAATATCGCACTGTCATGCATTTCCTCCTGTGCGCGGCGCATCTGCCAATTGCGCCACTCATCTGCTTTGAATATGGGGGTCTGAGAGCAGTCAGAGATCAGCATAAGTAGCGAGTAGCATATTCAAATGGCAGGGCTGAGGGACCCTATGATACACCTAAAGCTGGGCCTTGGCAGACCAAAAGCTTAGGCAAGTGGATAGGGTAATGGGTAACCATTCCACGAGAGGGAAGTCTGAACAGATTAAGGCTTGGCCTGCACTGCTTTTGCAGAGAGGGGTTTGGAACCTATGTCCCGATTCTGATCTGAGGGAACAGGTGGCACTATTTTAATACAAATTGCCTTGAATGATTACATTCACCACTCAAGACTGTTCACTCTTATTGCCCAGACCATGCCCTGCAGCTTTTTATTTTTACGGGGGGGTTCTGGCTGCAGGATATGCAGTGTCAACTTACAGATGAAGTTTTGGGGGGGGGGTTCTGATTGGGGAACAAGCAGCATCAACTTACTGATGAAGCGCCACTTCGCATACTGCTCCGTTTCACTGTTTTGCGATGCAACTCCACCAAGGCATCAATATCTTCCTCCTCTTCCTCCTGTAAAAGCACAAAGATTTAAATGGGATGTCCGCAACCTATGTCAAAATACAACAAAAGCAAAAGGGCTCTCGATCTCTTGTGCTGTACACTGAGTGGCATACAGGACACTGTCCCTCAGCTGGACTCAACAGGCTACTGCATGCTCTCCACTTAGGAATCAACCATCACCCAAGTATATAACACAATTTGGTTTCCTATATCATGTTTAATTCACACTGCATACCAAAGCACTTCACAAAGCAGTGAGTTAGATGCTGGTAGTGCAGGATCTGTAGAATAGTACAGAATTTGGATTTCCGTAGTACCTTTTAAATACACTGTATCCCAAAGTGCATTATAAGCAATGAATTAGATATTGGTAGTTTAGGAACTAGAGATTAGTATATAGAATTTGGATTTTGGATCGACACAGCGCCTTTCATGAAAAATGCATCCCAAATCATATTACAAAGCAATGAGTTAGATACTGATAATGCAGGAAATGAAGAATGGAATTTGGATTTACATAACCCTTTCATGCACACTATATCTCAGATTGCATTACAACACAACGAGTTTGTTGATGGTAGTGCAGGGACTGTAAAATAGAATAGTCTGGATTTATATAATGCCTTTCTTGCACACAGTATCCCAAAGCACTTCAGCTACTGGTGGTGCAAGGACTGTAGAAAAAGAATATCATTTGGATTTATATAGTGCATATCACACAGACCATATCTCATAGTACTTTACAAAGCATCGAGTTACATACTGGTAGTGCAGGGACTGTAGAACAGAATTTGGATGTATATAGCACCTTTCGTGCACACTGCTTTCCAAAGCACTTTAAAAACATGGAGTTACAGTAGATGCTGGTAGTGCATGGACTGTAGAATAGAATTTGGATTTAGATAGCACCTTGCATAAACACTTTTCCAATGCACTTAACAGGAAAAAAACAGTTACCCTAGTAACAGAGCAACTATATACAGTATATGTAGCAGTCATAAAGTGTTATAATACTAGGGGAGTGTTATTTTATTATTTTGAATATTTGCTGAGCATTTGTATTCAGGGGCCCCAATTATTCGTTATTTGTGCTTTGTTATTTGTTATACGGCATACGGCTGTAGGAACAGTGTGTGTGTGTGTGTGTGTGGGGGGGGGACTTTAAGATCTCCCAAGATCTCCTTTCCAATCAGACGCCATTTTGGAAGCTCACTGAAGGCAGGTCATGTGACCCAGCACTCGAAGAAGCTACAGGCAAGTGAAGACAGCCATTTGAGCTGCTGTGAAAGAGCAATCTACTTCCATCCACTTGTTAAAATTAGACAAAAAGCAGAAATCTTGACACTTTGTTACTTTTCTAAACCCCAAGCTAGAAAGGGTAATTTTTTCCCCACACTTCTGTGTGACCATTTTCAGTGTTTAAGAGGAACAGACATCTGAAGTGCTGTAAAAAGAGCAATCTATTTCCAACCACTTGTTAAAATTGAACAAAAAGGTGGGGGGTGGAGCCAACAGCCAATGGGAACATATGCTCTTCAGAGAGCTCTCCAAGGGCACTGGGCAGAACGTTGCAAGTTCCTTTTTTTTTAACTTCAAATTTAAACTGGATACTGAATCCAGCTTCAGCCTACAGAGAAGAGAATCAGCATGCAATATGTCACCATCTACAGATATGGGAAACCCCAGAAAGCAGACCCAACAGGGCAGCATTAAAATGCGGTCAGACAAGCCGCCAGAGCAGGCAGGAATGGCGGCTGCTGACCACGTGGAAGGGGGCAGTGGAGAACCATCGAATAAAGCCTTGCTCCAGGTGATTATAGACTTGGACAAAAAGGTACACGGGTTAAACTCCGGCCTGGCTACAATGGATATCAAAATTAAACAGGCCACTGCTGCAGCTAACACAGGAGCCGAAAACAGCAAGTACAATAGCTACAGTGGTGACAGGGGTTTTGTCAGAAAACAAACTGCTCCATCTTCAAATGGAACATTTGGAAAACAGCATACGAATGGTGAACTTGCATTTCCTGAGCATACTGGAGTCAGATGAAAATCAGACCTTAACATCTTTTATAACAAATCTGCTGAGGGACATTTTGGGGACATACACTGCATGTCCTGGATAATTGCTTAAAATCTACTGGATAACTCGCCAGAGGCATACGGCGAACACAGACTAGCCACGTACATGTACCATTCTGGTCATCACCAGTGGGCCATATACAAGGGACATAGTCTTGGCAGCAGCGAAGGTAAAAGGGCAGCTTACTCTGAATGATGGTACACACTACTACTGCATTCCAGACCAGAGTTTTGTGACCTGCCAAAGGCGCAAGATTTTCGACGCAGTGAGGTCGGGTCTGCGCACTCCAGAGGTTAGCCATGCCCTGCAATTTTCTGCTAGATTTAGTATATCATATGCAAGTAAAACATATCTTTATTAGGATCAAGCAGAAACAAGAAAAAGGCTGGAGTCAATCAAAGCAGACTGCCAAACAACAACTCGGACAATGAACTAGCTGAGGGGGAATGAGGGCATGCTTCAAAGTGCTTATAAATGTACCTACAACTAATGCTGCTGTTTGAATAAGATCACAGGGATGGGTGTTATGTTACTGGGTGGCAGGGGCCTGAAGTACAAACAGGGGATATCTGCACCATGATGAGAGGTCTCCCATCTTCATTATTAATAAAAATACATTTCTGCGGGCTTCAGGGTTAGCAGGGCAGGGGACACAGAGAAGTCGGTGCTCTCAAAATGGCAGTTGGCACGAGGTAAGCAGGCTACATGCCAGCATGATTACACCCTCGCACTTAGCCCTTGCTCTGCTGCTTGATTCAACGGGAAGTTACTGTTCTGTTCAATTTGAGTTTTACAAGGCTTACAAACATTAAGTAACTAGCCACAGTTATTGCTGTTGCGTCTTAAACTACTTGATTAGTCAGTGTTGCGCAGAAGTTATTCTAGCTCACTCTTGGTAACCAAAATCTCTCAATTGCAAACGTGATTGATGTGAAATGCCTGTGTAACCCCCCTGCAAATGGGGGTTCCCAAAAGACTTCCAGGAGCTTGCTTGAATGCTCCAAGCCTGAATGATGTTTGGCATTTAAGCCATTTATCAGTGAGTGTTTTTAGAACCTCTGGTACTGTCTCTTTAAGAGCTGTCTGCTTGCAGACATAATTAGTTTGTATGGGGGACTGTGTGTTTCTTTGATTGAGTACCACTCAAGCTGCTGCTAATTCACTTCATTTTGCAGTCACTAGGAGTGCAAGGAACCTATCTGAAAGATGTAACTGTTTGCCAGAAATTATTTAGAGTAATAATGAAATTACAGTTTGTCTAACCTGCTTTCTTTGCTGTCAGAACTGTGTCTGCTAGCTCCCCATTCTAGTTTTGAACTGCTGAACTGGACCAATCAGTGTGGGGTAAGCTAGCTCTAAAATGGTGCCTTGACGAATCAGAACTTGGACTCATAATCTGAGCCAGCCACAAGAGGATTGTATGGGCAGTGACTCTGGGAGATGTAGTTTAGACTTCAGTGCCTTTTGGACCAACAGCAGCAGTCTATTGTGAGTGACAGCCAATCCAGTCAAGAACTGGGAGGAACTCAAAGGAAGTGCCCGGTTTTGTCAGTTGGAGTTTCAGTTGAGCTTTGGCAGTGAAGAAGGAAGGAGCCCTGTGCTTTTTCAGTGTGCAGTTTTAGTCAAAAACGTGTGTAAGGCCCAGAGTTCGGTCTGCAGCTTGTTAGGACTGAATCTGTCCCTGTGAAAAGAATCAAAGGATCTCTGAAGAGTAGAAACCAGGCTCACCCTGTAGAAGACTGGAAGAATTGCTGAAAATTGCACTCGTCTGTCAGGAACTGAATCTGCTGTGTGTTCTCCTGGTATTGTGCAGTAATTGCGATCGGATACAGATGCAGCCTGCCTGGTATAGTGCTTTTTTTATGGATGTGATGAGGTTTGTGTACCTCAAGCGAGCCCTGCTGACATTGAAGGACCCTATCTTATTTGGAGGTCGTGAGTACTAATTCAGGTCGCTCCTGTTGAATTGCCACATTAAATCCAAATGGAATTACTGTACTGCTGACTGTTAATTCTCCTTTTCTCTGTGTGAAAGGGCCCCTACCAGCTGCCACCGGTTTGGACTAGCCACTAGGGCTTGGGTACTCAGGGACAGTAACTGATAGGGATAGGCCTGTGCACAGAGCCATAGGTAGATTATTAGAGTGATAGCTAATTAACCTGATTTCCCCTATCCTTGTTATATCCCCTAAATAAATCAGAGCTGCTTGTTTCAGCAAAGTTATACTGCCTGAGGTATTTGTCTATGTTAAAGTACTGTACTGTGATTGTTGCACTGTGTCTCATTTCACAGGAGGTCCCAGTGCCGAACCAGTCCTGGGGTAAGTGTATACTGTGAAGGTAATTCTGATATATTGTGTGGGCCACTAGTGGGAAGAAAGGGTTGCAGTGTCCCAGAGGGCTGTGACCAAGTTAGTTTAACTATTGCAAACCCTGACCTCTGGGTGGAGGCACCCGCCATTGGATCCAGGCCCCTCAACCTGTTAGTGGCAAATCAGGCAGGGGTAGTAGCCCCTGGGATAGCGCCATCTAGGGGTTACACCTGATATTGGGGGTGGGGCTCCAATTTGAGTGCCTCCAGGATATTTCCAAATTAAAACTTTCAGTTTAATTTTGGGGGTACGTGGACTTTTAACACTGCATATGGCAATGTTTGGCTGTGCACTGCACTCGGACTCAGTTGTCGAAATTTTAATTAAGGTTTTGTCCATGTTTATTGCTGTAAAGTGGCTGAAGGATCAATGTCTCTATGCATCTCTAAAAGCACCTCTCATATGTAGTAACAAAGGAAGCAGAGTGTGTTACTCTGATTTAAATGATTATATCCATTATTGTACCCAGAACCGAGTATGTATTTTTCATTGTACTGTTACTTTGAAAATGAAAATAAATAAAAAGATAAAAAGCAAAAATCCTGACAGTTTGTTTTCTAAATCTAAAGCTAATAAGGGTATTTTTTTACACTTCTGTGTGATAATTTTCAGTGTTTCTCAGGAGACCTGCTAAGAGTGTTTTTTTTTCTCCTGACGTAAAAAAAAAAAAAATAGTACTACTGGGCCCATTTCTGCTCTGACAGCAATCGGTCACAGCTTGGTGCAAATCCTCCTTATTTTGGCATCATAATGCACAAGATCTCAGTAGGTGTAGTTACATAGAGAGAAGCCACTCAGTCAGTAAGCAACTGCAGTGTGAATAAAGCCAAAAAAAAACATACAGAAAATTTCAAATATCAAGCTGTTCAATTTTTTCCATTAAAAGCACATATATTAACTCCAACATTTTGCCAATAGGGCTTGTTTAGGGGAGTGTTTATACTGTTGTCATCAGTTTGTTATTCCTTTCTTATTTGCAATTATTTATTCATCACACAAATAAAAGGGCTGTCTGCTTTTATGGCTCTTTTTACATCCTTTCATTTCATTTTCAAGGAGGGCCCAAGGGCAAAGCCTCACAGAACATTTTATCTAAAGCACCATGCTGGTCTCCTTGCAGGGATCCCCAACCCACTACAAGACCAGCATAGCGCTAAGAACATAAGAATGTGCTGGCAGCTGGGGACCGCGTGGTCCATCTGCTCTGCCGGTTTTACTACCCCTCTCTATTAGCTTGATCCCTGCAGATTACTGCAGTGTCTATCGATGTCTATCCCAGGCCAGCTTAAACCCTTTTACTGTTTTTGCTTCCACCACCTCATGTGGTAGTCTGTTCCAAGGCTGGATCACTCTTTCTAGGAAGAACTTCCGCACATTATTACAAAAGTTCCCCCCTCTAGCACTCTGCTGTGACCTCTAGTTCAGATTTCTTTATTTGCTCTGAATAGATTCTGATCTTGTACTGAGTTTATACCATTGACGTATTTGAACGTTTCATTCATTGCACCCCTATTTCTTCTCTGTTCCATGGAATACATATTCAGTTCTCTTAGTCTAGCTTCATAGGGTTTCTTGTGCAGACCCTGAACCATTTTTGTGGCTCTCCTCTGCACAGTCTTTAACCTGTCTATATCCTTCTTTAGATAAGGTCTCCAGAACTGGACACAATACTCTAGGTGGGGCCTCACTAAGGATCTGTACAGTGGTATGATCACTTGGTGCTTTCTGCTTGAAATACCCCTTCCTATGCATCCGAGGATGCCATTTGCTCTTTGCACTGTCAAAATACTATATTTTGGTTGTGTGGCCTCCCTAATGTGCCAGGTTCAGGAGAAGAGCTGGACGGGTGAAATGCGGGGAAACGGGCCTGACTGCATAAAACCTTGCTGTCTCAATGATGGGTTACAGAGCCTGAATAGGGTATATCCCATTCTTTGTCCGATTACAGGGCAGGGTATACCCCTGTCTGATTTTAAGGTAAATCCCTATCTGATTACAGGATATATTCCTGGTGGGCAGCAGGATGGATGGGAAAATAATAGATTAAAAAACAAAGAAACATTGTTTTGGTTTCTTAAAATGAAGAGAAAGAGGCAGCCCTGTAGTGCTATAGTACCATCAGTACTGCTAACTACTCTGATGAACCGAGTTTCTGAATGGACCTTGGCCACTCGGGAGCCAGCCAGAGAAGGGAGGATTCAGCATCCCATGGCTGGCTCTTAGCTTGGGAAGTGAGGGCACAGACAGCGGCCCCCTGTGGGACTGCCACAGCAACTAGTGTAAGCTTGGTTGCAGCAAAGTGGATGTGTGAAAAAAGAAAATGAAATGAAAAGATTTTACAAGAGCAATAAAAGTAGGCAGCCTTTTTTCAATGTGAGATAACTAACTACAAGCAAGAAAAGAACAGCAAAATTATGAAAGCAGCAAAAAACAGCCCCCTGAACAGGCCATTTCTGGGCAACACTGTGGCTGTGTGGGACGCAAGAAGATTTTGGGACTGTTGTGTTTGTAGGCTTCCTGTAAAAGTGGAGTGGTGAGTGGTGCACTGTAGTGCAGCCAGTTTATCACAGCCTCATTGTTAGGAAGTCATAATCAGAGAAGCAAGCACCCACTGGGTTTTGATTTACCTCGGGGCTGCTATAGCTGTGTTTTTGTTCAGTATCCTTGCTGTTTCTAACATGCATAATAACAACATGTATTAAAACAAGAAGATGAGAAGTTATATCTAGTTCAGAAAAAGTGAATGCATTTAATTAGATTATAATGAAGGTGCCTGCATTAAACACTACAGGAAGGAAGCAGAGGGGAAATATACAGGGTAACTTTATGGAGAAAAATAGCAAAGAAAGACTTGAGAGACTATTTCTATCTAATGGGGGTAACTCATATTTGCACCCAAGTAATAGCAAGTTAAGCTAGATGAAAACAAGCTGTTGACCATGTTCAGAGTCTAGGGCTGAACAGTGAGACTCGACAAGATCACCAGTTGTGCTAAACATTCTCTTGGATGGCACACTCACAGTCAGTTGCGGCAAGTGAGCGGATGAATGCATCTTCTGTACCCAGTAGCCTAATGGGTCAGTCTGAAATGGCTGGAGAAACTGTGCAAAATAGCAGTTCAAGATATTTTCTGCAGAAAAAGGCTGTGACTGTGACCTCTTCTGTTGCTCTTGATATAAGGACATGCTGAGCAGTGCCCACTCACTCCCATCAGTGCTACTGTCAGTACCAGGTATTTCTTCCCCCTCCATCAGTGGAACCAGACCTGCCTGATGGCATTCAATGTCTGTCATGACCTTCTTTGCCAGCTGCTGGCATCACCAGTCCCTGCATGCAACCAGACTGCTCATCACACAGCTCTTGTCGAAAGGGAGTCCCTCTGTGACTATATATAGCCATGTGAAGGATCTCACATTTGAACCGTGGATCCAGCATGGGTGGAAAAATGTGGCTGCGATGATCCAGCACTTTCCAAAACCCTGCATCTAGTTCAGCTTGCAGGTGCTCAGTGAGCACAGCTGCCCCATCTGGAGTCTTCTTGTTTTCCTCTACATACTTCTTCATGGATGTTTTCAGGATACGTATTGCTGGAATCCCCAGACTTGGAATGCTAGTAGATTAATGTAAATCATGGGTGCTCCTCTTCAATGGCCCGAATACTCCCACCATGGTGTCAATCAGTGACCACTCATGGTGGTCTAGGACTCCCCCAATGTCGCACTCCACTGACATGTTATGACATGCACCTCTGTTCCAGCAGTCTAAACATCATTTGGTGCAATGAATTCCATCTGGCACCACCATCCTGTATCAAGAGATGTTAAGACAGACCAAGGCATTGGCTGCACTTCTGTCAGTTGCCTTTACAGAGCGAAGACAATAAGGGCAGATGGAGCATGCTGTGGGGCAGTCTTGCTAGCCTCAGAAAGTTCAGTCACACAAGAACTTACCATAGCAGTAGATCTTTGAGAAGAGCTCTTACAGCAGGTAACACCTTTAGGACTGAAGCCAGCAGGCTTCAGGACTCCACGGAAAACTTCCAGCTAGCAGTATCCAGCGGGGGCCCTCAGCATCACGTATGGTATAAAAGGGGCAGTCCCCCAGCCCATACCTAGTTCTCCCACTGGAGACCTGGCAAGTAGGTGAAAAAAGGAGAACCGAGAAACGAAGGTACCCGAGATGGAGAAGTAGCTACCAGAGGGGAAAGGTGGGAGGGAAATACAGTACCTGCTGCAAGAGCGCTTCCTGAAGATCTACTGTTACAGTAAGTTCTTACGTAACTGTACTATCTTACTTCAAAGGGGCTCTTGCAGCAGGTAACGCCTTTAAGACAGAGTCCCAAGCAGTAAAAGAGAGACCCCAGTCAGAAGGGTGGAGGTAGATGTCTCTCAGAGATATTGAGACAGAAGGCCCTGAAGGACAGTGAGGCCAAAACCTGCTCTGCAGCAAGAAACAGTGTTCAGACTAGTGCTTCACAAAGGTGTGGACAGAACTCCAAGTGGCAGCCACACAAATGCCAACAGCAGACACATTCTTCAATGAGGCAAAAGCAGCAGCCATGCCCCAGGTAAAATTACCCTTAACCAAGCCTGGTAAGGGTTTGTCATACTTACTTTAGCAAAAAACAATTCAATTAACCAACCATCTGGATAAATACTGTTTAGAAACATGAGCCCCTTTCATTCAGGAGGCAAAAGAAACAAACAACTGGTTGGATTTTCAAATAGACCAGGAGCGTTCTAAATAATAACAAAGCACCCTGTGAACATCCAGAGTATGTAGTAATGCCTCCCCACGGTTTAAGCACACTGGGTAATAGACCAGAAGGTGGTTGTCCTGATTCAAAGTAAACACTGACACCACCTTTGGAAGAAACTTGGGATTAGTTCTCAAGGACACCCTGTCCTTGTGAAAAACTAAATAAGGCTCCTTACACATTAGGGCCTGAAGCTCAGAAAACCTTCAAGCAGAAGTAATAGCAACTAAAAATAATGCTTTCCAAGACAGAAAGCGTAGCTCACAACTTGTGGCAGGGTTCAAAGGGAGGCAATGTGAGCTTTTCTAAAACAAACAATAGATCCCATGGCAGGACAGGATCCTGGATGGGAGGCTTCAAGTGTGGAATGCCCCATATGAAAGTATGGGGAAGGTCCAGCTGGGCAATAGCTTTGCCCTCAATAGGCACATGATAGGCTGAAATGGCAGACAAGTGCACCTTGAGCGAAGAGTAGCGGAGTCCCGCATCAAATAAAGAGAGGAGGTACTCTAATACTGAGTTCACCGAGCAGGTGAGCAGTGGCCCAGATGCAGAACCGCTTCCATTTTATAGTGTAGGCTACCCTAGTGGAGGGTTTCCTGGCTGCTACTAGGACATCTGCTACTCTGGGTGAAATCTCAAATCTGGAGACGACTAGGTCTGCAGGAGCCACACATGAAGATGCAGAGATCCGAGATCCGGATGGACCAGGGTTCCCAGAGTCTGTGAGAGCAAGTCTGATCGTAGGGGACGGGACATCGGAGGTTCCACTGCCAGTGGTTGAAGCAGTGGGAACCAAATCTGATATCGCCAGAAAGGTGCCACTAGGATCATCTCTGCACCCTCCGATTGCAGCTTGAGGAGGACCCGCTGCAGTAGGGGAAAGGGAGGGAACGCATAACGAAAACTCCCCATGCAGGAGAGGGACAACGTGTCTCACCAGAAAACACCAGGCCCTGGATGTAGTGAGCAAAAATTGGGCAGTTTTGCATTGTATGGGGAGGCAAATGGGTCCAATTCTCGATTACACCATCTGTCAAAAAGATCTTCTACCACTGAGGGATGAAGCTCCCACTCGTGGGCCCTGGAGTGAGACCGGCTTAGGCTGTTGGCCAGGGTGTACTGGATGCCCGGGACGTGAACTGCTGATAAGTCCAGGTGATGGTCCATTGCCTATGTCCACACTCACATAGCTTCCCTGCAGAGAGGACAGGAATGAGTCTCCCCTTGCTTGTTGATGTAAAATACCACTGACATGTTGTCAGTCTGTATTAACAGGGGTCCAGATAGCAGAATTGTTTAAAAGGCCTGAAAGGTGTGCAGAAATGTCCTCATCTCCAAAATGTTGACATGGGAATGAAGCCCTTGCTGATCCCAGGATCCTCGAGTCTGGCAATCTCTGAGGTGAGCTCCCCAGCCTTGACCTGATGCATCTGTGGTCAGGATCTGTCTGGAGGTTCCATCCGGAGACAAACTCCTCTGGAAAGGTTGGAGGAATTCAACCACCATGTCAGGGCTTGCTTGACTGGGTTGGACACCTGGACCAGCTGGTTCAGGTCATCTAATTGTTGATCCCATTGAACTCTCAGGTTCAACTGGATCACTCTCATGCATAGCCTGGCCAAAGGGACCATGGTGATGGCAGCTGCCATGTGTTGCAAGAATCTGAGGACAGCTCTGGTCGAGACTTTATGAGCAGAGGAGAGCTGTCCAGTGTGTGGTTGAAGATGCTCTGGTCTGTCCTGGGAGAGAAAGGCTGTGCCTTGAGACATGTCCAAAATTGCCCCTATGTATTGTAGCCACTGACTTGGCCAAGGGGAGGACTTGGGGAGATTTAAGGTGACCCCTAGGTCCTGAAATAGGGAGAAGGTGGCCTGCATGGTGCCCAGTAGCTGATCCCTGGTGGGAGCGGTTAGGAGCCAGTCGTCAAGGTAGGGGAAGATATAATGCCTCCTAAGAGCTGCAGCCACCAGAGAACAAACATAGCACCAGGAGGAAGGAGCTGCTGGTATAACTAAACTTCTCTCCTGGGAGTAAGAACTGGAACTCCTACTGGGACCTTCAATTTAGGGTAAAAAAAAAAAGTGTGTTTGTCAGAGTTAGATGAAGTGAACTGTTATCTGTGTAGTTATCTAGGTGCTTGTCACAGGTGTCTGAAGGGAATTGGTATTTGTGAAATTAATTAAGTGTAGAAAGATTTGCAAAGTAGGGGGAGTTATCTAGGTGCTTGTCACAAGTGACTGAAGGGAACTTATCTGTGAAATTAAGTGTAGAAAGATTTGCAAAGTATGGGGAGTGGCTTAGCTTGAAGGAGCCAGGTTAAAACCAGATTTAAACACTGCCCTAGATAGCTTCTGCCAGAGAACAAGCAGAGCACCGGGAGGAAGGAGCTGCTGGTATAACTAAACTTCTCTACTGGGACGATACTACCCTCCTTCCCTCCCCTCCCCTCCACCCAAAAGCAGTTCTACTTTTGTAGGCACAGGATTTGACTGACAACAGGAACTTCCTGTTTGGGAGCAGGAAGTGAGTGATCACACAGCCACCAAAGACACCATCCTAGAAGGGCAAGAGTAGCTCTCCGTTCTCCCCTAGCTGCTGGAGGTCTGACTCTGAGCAAGTAAGGAGGCTACTGAGAAATATAGGAACTTCTTGTCTCAGAATAGGAAGATCAGGAGCTAAAAGGGCACAGAGGCAGTAAGTAAGTAGGGAGGAAAAAAAAAAGAAATAAACAGAGGGAAGAGTAAGTACTCCAAACAACAGTTAGGGGGCCATAAATAAGACATGATGGGAGTGGTGCAGTGCAGTGGCTGTGGAGCAGCAATCTTCCAGGAGACGTTCTGGAGGATGCAGTGTTGTCCCATCTGCAGGCACCTCTCTGGACTGAGGGAGGAGGTTGCTAATCTCCAGGCTGAGTTGGCCAGGATTTGTGGGACCTCCTCTCCCACCCAGGGACCACAAGGGTCACTGCCGTTGCCTTAGAGGTTGCCAAGAAAGAGGAGGAGTTGGACCACAGTGGGCTCAGGGAGGGTGAGGGTGGTGGAACAGAGGTGCATCCCTCCAGCTGTACCTCTCCGCAATTTCTATGTCATTCTGGAAAAGTGCAATTCCTCTATGGAGGCATCCACAGTGGAGACCAAGGAGGATGCTGAGAACCTCCACAAAGGAGACCCACTGGAGGGTGGCACGGGACCCCACAGGGGAAGGAAACAACTCCAGGTGGGGGACTCCACTGTTAGGAAGGTAGAACTGGGGGAGGAAGGGGACAGGGAGGTAAGGTGCCTGCCTGGTGCCATGGCTTGGAGGGACAGGGAGCGAATCCTCAGGATCGCAGGAGCAGCTGCACAGGGGAGGGTGCTGATGTCATTGTCCACCTAGGGACAAATGATCTGGCTAAGAAAGGGATCAGAGCAGTGCAAGAAGTGTTTGTGGAGATGGGGAGGGGTCTTAGACAAATAGCACACACGGTAACCTTCTCAGAGGTGCTGCCTGTCTATGGCACGGGTGAAACTAGGGTGCTCCACACCATGGGATTCAATCAGTGGTTGAAAACTGGTGCAGAGCTCAGGAATTTGGCTTCATTGGGGACTGGGGGTCCACCTGGAGGGATGCAGGCCTATACTGGCGTGATGGTCTGCATCTGTCCAGGAGGAGAACCAGGATCCTAGGTGATAGGTTTAAATGCCATTGTCAAGCATTTAAACTAGGGGGCACTGGGAAGAGCAGGTAAATCCTAGCCCCCAAAAAAAAAAAAAAATCAAGGCACTAATGAGGTAGACACCAACATAGAGATGTTGATAGGGAGAAGTAGGGGTAAATGGAGAAAGTGACAAACACAATAAGGATAGGGATGAGGCAAAAAGGCGCAAGGTCATCAAAAAATGGAGGGTAATGAGTACCAACGCCCGTAGTCTGGGCAACAAGCTCCCTGAACTGGTGGCCTTGATGGAACAGGGATGCCTGGATATCGCAGCAGTCACAGAAACATGGTACAGAGAGAACCGTGACTGGGAAGTTAACATACCAGGGTACACAACCTACAAGAGAGACAGGGAGGGGAAAAGAGGGGGCAGAGTAGCTCTCTACGCAAGGGAAGGGATAAAAGCAACTGAACAAAAGAGTAAACAGGGAGGAGAGGAGGAACTGTGGGTCACCTTAGAGACTGGAAAAGGCACCACAATCCGCACAGGGGTTGTATACAGACCCCCCATGTCAGAGGGAGGGAATGGACAAGGATATGACAGAAGGCATCCTTAGGATGGCAGAGAAAGGGGAGATACTGTTGATGGGGGACCTTAATATGCCAGATGTTAACTGGAGCACCTTTGCTGCAGGCACATCCAAAAGCAGGGCCATTCTCGATGCCCTTCAGGTGGCATGCCTCAGACAGCTAGTTTTGGAACCTACTCGTGAGGGAGCAATCTTAGACTCATGACTCAAATGGGGACAGTGAGAGGCTCATATCTAGAAGTGGGTAGCCATTTGGGAACAAGTGACCACCAAACAGTGTGGGTTCATGATAAACTCAGCTACAGAGTCAAGCCACACAAAAGTGAGGGTTCTGGACTTCAGGAGGGCTGACTTTGGCAAGATGGGAGAGTGCCTTAGAAAAACACTAGCAAACAGGCTAGAAGGAGGGGTGGAGCAACAATGGGGAAATATCAAAACTGCCATCATAGAGAGAACAAGCCTTTGTGTGAAGCAAATAAATCAAAGCGAAAGAAAAGGCAACTATGGTTTTCAAAAGAGGTGGCAGCAAAGGTTAGGGAGAAAAAGATAGCATTTAGGAAGTATAAGGAAACACAGAAGGAGCAGAACAGAGAACTGTACCAGTTAAGACAGAAGGAAGCAGGGAGAGTAGTCAGAATAGCAAAGGCCCAAACTGAAGAAACGATAGCCAACTCGGTTAAGAAGTGGGATAAAACCTTTTATAGGTATATCAGGGAGCGTAGAAAGACAAAGGGAAGGATAGTGAGGCTGAACAGAATGGACGGTGGGTGGGCAGAGAGGGACAGTGAAAAAGCAGGGATACTGAATGAATCCTTCTGTTCAGTATTCACAAAAGAGAAGGTGCCTAATCCAATTAACAGAAGCACTCGGGGGGGGGGGGGGCGATCCCAGTCCTGTTACAGAAGAAAGGGTTCTGAAAGAACTCCTAAACCTGAAGGTGGACAAAACAATGGGGCCAGATGGAATTCACCCCATAATTCTAAAAGAATTACGCAGAGAACTAGTGACACCACTGACTACCCTTTTTAACAAATAATGGGAGGATGGTGTGGTACCTGAGGACTGGAGGAAGGCAGATGTGATTCCCCTTCACAAAAGTGGGACCAAGACAGATGCAGGAAAATACAGGTTACTCACCTGTAACAGGAGTTCTAGGAATGGTATATGTTGTTCATCCACACTTTCTGGCAGGTATCCTTGCCGCTTTAAATCTTGCCGGAAGGTCTTCAAGCTGGCTCCTCCCACCCACCTGGGTGGCAAAACTCTCGGCTCCGCCCCATGACGCCAGATCTGGCCCGCTGGAAGCTCAGGTAGTGCGTCAAAGCCGGGGAGGTCGGGTGGGTCGTGTGGATGAACAACATATACCATTCCTAGAACTCCTGTTACAGGTGAGTAACCTGTATTTCTAGGGACATGGATATGTTGTTCATCCACACTGTCTGGCAGACTCCTAGCAGTTCTCCGGGAGGAGGGAGGCAAGGCGAACACCCCCTACTTAGGGAATAGTGACTGGAGAACCGAGGCCCCAAAACCAGCATCCCGGAGTGACTCAAGGTCGATGTGGTAGTGGGTGATGAAGGTGTGTGCTGACTTCCAGGTAGCAGCCCTGCAGATTTCCTGGATAGGGACGTCCCTAGAAGCAGCCACCGATGCAGTGGTATGGTGGGTAGAATGAGCTCTTATCCCTCTGGGAGGCTCCATGCCCACCAACCTATAGCAGAGATCTATGCAGGAGGTGACCCACCTGCTTATCATCCGCTTGGCTGCAGGTCTGCCAGGTGCGGCTTCAGTGTAGGTGACAAACAGCTGGCGAACCTCTCCCCGAATTTCAGCCGTGCGCTCCTTATAGTAAGCGACCGCCCTTCTAGGATCCAGAGTATGGAGCCTATATTCGGCCTCTGAGGTGTGACTGGGGTAGAACACCGGCAGAGTCAGCACCTGGTTAAGGTGAAACTCCGACACCACCTTCGGAAGGAATTTCGGGTGGGGGCGCAGGACAACCTTGTCCCTGTGGAAGACCAGGTAAGGAGACTTGATGGAAAGCACCTGGAGCTCTCCCATCCTTCTGGCTGACGTAATAGCCACCAAGAAGGCAGTCCTCCATGACAGGTGAGAATTTATAAGCAAGTTTGAAGCTGTAACAAACACAAGCAGCCATCTTTTTGGTACAGAGAGTCTAGCATTTTGTTAAGAACTTTGATTGTAACAGCCACTAAGTAAGTAAAAAAGATTTCCTTTTTAATTTAGACAACATTTTGAAAGTTATACTTTTAAATGGAGTAATATAAACCATGTTATTGTGGTTTTCTTTACAGAAATTAATTAGTGTCTTTGAGCACATTTTTTCACATCAAGCAAAATACATTGATTCAGGTATGCACAGTTTTGGTAAATGGGGATTTTTTTTATAAATTATTACAGGTTGTCAGTTAAACTTCATTTGAAGGGATACAAATTAACCTTTATTGATCTTTTTTATAGAAATCATATAGTGCTTTAAAATACATATTTTGGCTGTACCAACAGAATACATGTTTAAGGTATGTACAGTGCCTTTAGATACAAAGTAGCACAAGGTTTATGACCAGTGTATAAGTGACTGCCACGGTGACTGTTTCATGTATTTAGACTACTGTTTTATATATGTTACAGAGATTTGAAAAGCTAGTACTGGATACAGAGATTTTTTGAATAACAAGCTTTCAAAGTGGTAACAAGTTTGTATCTTTACCAAGGTATGGGAAAAAGAAAGAAAATTTTTTTTTGAAGTTACCTAATAAGCATATTGCAATTATATGAATATAAATGAATTAAAATATGTTTGTATTAATTTACAGAAAAATTAAGAATACAGTATCTACAAGTTATCCCCGTGAACAAGCCCACTCTGTGGGTGAAACGTAGGGGTCTGTTCAGAATAAAAGGAAATTACAACACAGAGAACTCGTTTGAGAATTCTTCAAGGGCCCCCCCACCCTTATTGACTATATTGTTTCCATAACCTCTTTTGGGGGAGGCTGCAGATGTTCCTATAAGAATACAAGACCCAATCACCTGCGCCTTGTCCCTCCTCACCTTGAGGAGTACCTTGTGGATCAAGGGAAATGGGGGAAAGGCGTAGAAGAGGCCCGGGGTCCACGGCCTCGAGAAGGCATCCCCCCGCAGTGAGCCCTACTGAGGGGGGCGGGCATGGAACAGCCTCAGCTTCGCGTTCTCCCTTGAGGCAAACAGGTCCACCTGAGGTGTGCCCCAATGGGAGAACAGATCTTGTGCTACCTCCGGCAGGAGAGACCACTCGTGAGACACAGACCCTATCCGGCTTAGGGCATCGGCCAGGGTGTTGGAGGCTCCTGCCACATGAATGGCTAGGAAATCCGCCTCCAGACTGCGCACGAGTGACCAAATGCGGACAGCTTCCTTGCACAGAGGCATGGAGCGCATCCCGCCCTGGCGGTTTAGGTAGTATATGGTTGTGGTATTGTCCGTCTGGACCTGAACCACTTGACCCCGTAGGAACGGAGCGAAGGTGGTGAGAGCGAGACGGACTGCCCGAAGCTCCAGGAGGTTGATATGGCATCGGGACTCCTGAGGGGACCACAGGCCGTGCGCTCGGTGTTCCCCCAGATGGGCATCCCAACCCATCAGAGAGGCATCGGTTGACAGAGAGACCGTCGGCTCGGGGCGGACAAACGGGATGCCCTCCTGCAGATGAGCTGGAATGGTCCACCACTGGAGAGCGTTCCACATCCCTTGGGTCACCGTCACTAGCTGGTCCAATGGATCGCAGCGTTGTGACCACTGGCTCGCCAGTCCCCACTGAAGGGGACGCATGTGCCAGCGGGCCCAACAGACCACGCTGGTGCAGGCCGCCATGAGACCCAGGAGGCGCAGGTTGCCCAACCAGAAATGATTGGGCAAAGGAGGAAAGAACCTCGCCCTGTCAGCCGGGAGCCGTGCTTGCTCGAAGAGAGTCGAGCTCTGCCCGATGAAAAGAATCACCTGCTTGGTCAGAGTTCGACTTGGCCCTCGTTGATGGGAGGCGGTTGTGGGAGCTAAAGCTGGCGGGCTAGATCTCTGGACAGCTCCACCTCCTGTCTGGAGGGGCTGCTATCAGCCAATCGTCCAGGTAAGGGTACACCTGGACCCTCGCGCCGCATGGGAATGCTGTCACCACTGCCATGCATTTGGTGAAGACCCTGGGAGCAAGAGAAAGGCCAAGGGCATGGCTTGGAATCGTAAAGGGATCCTTCCGCTCGGAAGCGAAGGAATCTCTGGTGAGACAGATGGATAGGGACGTGAAAAAACGCTTCCTGTAGGTCCAGAGAGCAGAACCACACGCCGTGTTCCAGGGATGGTATTATCTGAGCCAGAGTGATCATCCTGAAGGTCCAAGACCTTAGGAACTTGTTTAGGTCGTGCAGGTCGAGAATGGGGCAGAGCGATGTCGACTTGGTGAGCCAAAAGCGAGGCTGCGGACCCCGAGGCCCCCGGGGGGCGACGGCTCGGAAGGGCGGGGCCTGCTTGAACTCCAGAGGCAGGCCCTTTCCCACCACTTCCAACACCCACTGGTCTGTGGTGATAGCGGACCAGGTGGAAAGGAAGTGGCGAAGCTGTCCCCCCACGGGGGAAACCTGGAGTGGGGTGACAAGGGTGGGGGTGACACCCCTCAACCCGTCGCTAAGCAGGCTTGGAGGAGGGACCGGCCGAGGGACCACCTGGGCCTTTGCCTCCCTGCTTCCTGGAGGAGGAAGCCACGGGCTTGGGTTTGGGATACCCAGCGCGAGCCTGCTGGCCCTGATATTGCTGGGCCTGACGTGCCGCAGGCGCAGACGGACGAAAGGGCTTGGGTGGCGGTCTGCGGCCCTTGTCCCTCTGGGCGGATGAGACCGAGTCCAGAGTGGCATTGGACTTTTCGATCCTCTGGAGGTGACCTTCCACTCCAGGGCTGAAGAGGTCGGTCCCCAGGAAGGGGACATCCGCCAACTTGTGCTGGGTATCCGCTGTGAAGGTGGATATCCTCAGCCATGCCCGACGGCACATAGCCACTGCGGCCGCGACTGACCTGGCGCAAGAGTCATCGATGTCCAAAGCAGTCTGAAGTTGCTGCTTGGACACCGCCCTGCCCTGGTCCCGCACCTGCTTAACCGTGGTATGCAGGTCAGCCAGGAGATGAGGGACTACCTCGTCCAGGGAGCCCAACAGGGCATGAGAGAAGTGCGCCATCAGCACAGCCGAGCTGGACTAACGAACGCCAAGGGAGGACGCACCGTAGACTTTGCACCCGGCGTAGTCCAACTTCTTGGACTCCTTGTCGGGAGGCTTGTCCACGTCCCTGGCGCTTCCGGCACGCCAGAAGATGCTGTCGGTAACCAGCCCCTCGGCTGAGGGATGTTCCGGGAAACCAGACAGGGAGCCGGTAAGGACCACATACTTCCTCGCCATCCTGGCCGAAGGCGCAGGGCAGGAAGCAGGACGCTGACAGAGCTCCAAGGCCGGGCCCACAATGGCCTCGGCCACCGGAAAGGCCTCCGTAGGAGAATCCCCTCGGTCCAAAATCTCCGTGAGGGGATACTTGGCCCGTTTGGATACGGGCTCGAGCTGCATCCTGGTGGACTCTGAGATGAGCCTAAGCAAACCCATGAAGGACGATGGGCTATCGTCCAGCGACTGACCTCCTGAGGACTCCACGTCGACCCGCCTGGAGAACAGGGAGGAATCGTCCTCGGACTCAGAGGAGTCCGCAAAGAGCTGCCTTGGGCCTGAGCCACCCTCCACCTGCCGAGGGCGATCGGGAGTGAGGGTAACAGACAGCCTATGGGCAGGCCATGACCCGACCGAGAATTCTTGGTCGGGGCCCCAAACAATGGCTGTGGAGGCGGAGGTTCCACTAGAATCGGTGGGGCAGCTGGTTTTGGTCGAGCAACAGGCCTGGGAACAGGCGCCTCGGCAAGAGCGAGGGGTTGCTTCGGCCGCTCCGGTGACAGCCACTTGATAGCCGGGGAAGGCGACGACGTTGGCTTGCTCCCGGACAGAAGAAGCTGTTGCCACATGAGGTCCTTACAGTGCCGACGCAACTTGCGTCGAAGCCTCCCCTCGTCCAAGGAGGAGGACGAGGGGCAACGCCGCTTGCCACGGTACCGAGACCGAGACCGCCTATGACGGCGGGATCGGCTGGACCGAGAAGAAGTCCGAGACCGAGACTTTCCAAGGAGGGTTCTGGGGCAGGGCGGGGGAAACCCACTCTCTCCTCGGCTCGGAGGGCTCAACCATGGACTCCGGAACCGGAGGCACGGGCAAGTCCACGGAAACCTCAATCTCCACCGGGGGAACCAAGGAGTGAGGGTTTTCGGCTTTACCGGTCGACAGCCCGTCCGACAGGTCGAGAAAGATCTCAACTGCATCGACGGGAGTCTCGGTCAACTGACCTGACGGGGACACCATGAGACCAGTGGCTGAAGCCGAAGGATCGACCGAAGTCGATGGTAGACTACTCGGTGAGAGGGACCTCTCCCACTCCCAAGAGCGTTGACGGAGGGACTTACCTTTGTGGTCCTTCTTCTTGGACCGAGAGGAAGGCCCTGAAGATGATGGTCCCTCTCCCTTAGTGGAGAGAGACAGACAGAGCTCCTTAAAAGAAGCTGAATAGGAGGATCCCAAGGAGAGCGGGATAAATGCCGCGGCCGAGGAAGACGAAGATGCGGCCTGCGCCGCCTCCTCCTCGAGGGCGATCATCTGCTCAAGCTGATCCGAGCCGCCGCCATGGAAACCGCTAAGCAGGCCTCCTTCACTTTACCGGAGGGTAACATTTCTCAGCACCTAAGTTGAAACGGCTGCACGGTCTTCCAGCACGTGAGGGGCCGAAAAAGAAGAGCACAGGTCGCAGAAGCCCGCGGGTTGTGCTCAAGGCCCAAGCAGTAGATGCACGAAGAGTGCGGATCTGTCCAAGACATCTTCTGCCCGCATGGGCACCTCCGAAACCAGAGTCGATTTGTCCATCGCAGCCACGAGGGAAATAAATGACCGAAGTCTTGAAAACCTTAGAAGTAATTTCGGGTAACCAAAGAAATAGGAACCAGTCTTATACGCAGAGCGTTAAGGAGGGAACCTGAGCTTTCAAGTGGTAAGGAAGATCATGCGTCATGGGGCGGAGCCGAGAGTTTTACCACCTGGGTGGGTGGGAGGAGCCAGCTTGAAGACCTTCCGGCAAGATTTAAAGCGGCAAGGATACCTGCCAGAAAGTGTGGATGAACAACATATCCATGTCCCTAGAACTACAGACTTCTCAGTTTGACCTCTATGGTAGGGAAAGTGATGGAATCACTTCAAAAGGAAACAACTGCTGAGAACCCAGAGGCCAGTGGGGCACAGGACCCAAGGCAGCATGGGTTCAAAGCGGGAAGGTCATGTCAGACGAATCTAATTGATTTCTTTGACTGAGTGACCAAAGTAGTAGACCAGAGAGGGGCTGTGGACATGGCCTATCTAGACTTTAGCAAGGCATTTGACACAGTCCCACACAAAAGATTAATAGTCAAATTAACCAGCCTCGGAGTGGGTCCCAGGGTGGTAGCCTGGGTAAAACATTGGCTGGACAACAGGACACAGAAGGTAACTGTAAATGGAGTCCACTCTGAAGAAAGAGGGGTTACTAGTGGGGTACCACAGGGTTTAGTACTGGGTCCTGTCCTTTTTAATGTCTTTATAAGTGACATTGCAGAGGGACTGGAAGAAAAAGTATGCCTCTTTGCAGATGACACAGAGATCTGCAACAGGGTTGATACACAAGGAGGCGTGGAAAGGATGAAAAGGGACTTGGCAAGGTTGGAGGAATGGTCAGAAGTATGGCAGCTTGGATTCAATGCAAAGGAGTGCAAATAATGCACCTGGGAAACAAAACCCAGGGAAGAGTATACAATGGGGGTGGTAATAACAACAAAAATGGAAAGGGACCTGGGGGTAATCATATCAGATGACCTTAAGGTTGGCAAGCAATGTGAGAAGGTGGTAGGGAGGGCTGGGGGGATACTGGGATGTATAGGGAGAGGCATCACCAGCAGAAAACAGGAAGTTGTTATCCCCTGTACAGACAGTTGGTGAGACCCCATCTGGAGTACTGCGTCTAGTTCTGGAGACCCCATCTCCGCAAGGACATAGACAGGATGGATGCAGTTCAGAGGAGGGCAACTAAAATGGTGCAGGGTCTGCAAGAGAAGCCATACGAGGAGAGACCAAAGGAGCTTAATATGTATACCCTTGAGGAAAGGAGGGAGATGGGGGACATGATAGAAATGTTTAAGTACCTCAGTGGAATCAACAAAGTCCAAGAGGGTAGCATCTTTCAGAAAAAGAGATGTGCAAGAACAAGGGGACACAATTTGAAGATAGAGGGGGGACGGCTCAGGAGAAATGTGAGGAAGTATTTTTTCACAGAGAGGGTGGTGGACACATGGAACAGCCTTCCTGAGAAGGTTATGGGGTATAAAACTGTGGGAGAATTCAAGAATGCATGGGACAGACATAAGGAAATTTTTGGGGAGGAAGAAACAGGCTGTTGGTTAAATAGGATCTGCAGCTTATCCTCCAGGTAGGGAAATGGGCAGACTAGGTGGGCCAAACGGTCCTTATCTGCTGCCAAAGTCTATGTTTCTATGTTACTGCGAGGCATTTGGTGAACACTCTGGGTTCCGAGGACAGGCCGAAAGGCAGAGCCCCGAACTGGTAGCAACATCCCTGGAAGCGTAAGCGAAGGAACCTCCTATGTGGTTGGAAAATCAGAATGTGGAGATGTGTGTCCTGCATGTCCAGGGAGCATAGCCAATCCCCTTGATGGAGCAGTGGAAGCAGACCTAGCAGGGTGACCATCCTGAATTTTCTGTATTCGATGTACTGATTCAGGTGACTGAGGTCTAGGATCGGATGCAGGTCCCCCGTTTTCTTTGGCACTAGGAAGAAATCGGAGTAAAATCCTTTCCCCTGTTGTGTCAGGGGAACAGGCTCTATAGCCCTTTTGTGAAGGACAGCCTGGATTTCCTCTGTGATGAGAGCACTGTGGGCCAGGGAGTAATGGGACTGGATTGGTGGGTTGTCTGGAGGAACTTCAGTGAACTCAAGTGTGCGCCCTCTCTCAGTAAGTTGCAGTACACACCGAGCTGTGGTTATCTAACGCCACCCTTCTATGTGCAAGGAAAGCTGCCCCCCACCACCACCACCCCATAGGCCTCGGCCGGGGGAGGGAGGTCAGGCAACAAGTCAAGCTGAGGAGTCAGGGAAAGGGACTGCGGGCTGGAAGGTTCTGGGGGTCCGAGAGGCTGAACCTCCAGAGGCAGGAGTGGAGGCTTTTTGCTTAAAATCTGCTCTCCACTGCTGCCTTCTTGGCTGTTCCCTAGCATTCCTTCGAAAGGACTGCTTGGAATGCTGCTTGGGTTGAGATTTGTACATTGTATGTACAGAACGAATAGCTTCCCAAGATTCCTGTAAACAGGTGATGATATTCTGTGAATCCTCACTGAACAGGATTGGCCCCTCTAAAGGTGGGATCTATAATCTTACACTGGACATTCAGGGTGAACTCTGACACTCTCAGCCAGGAATGCCAGCAGATACAAACTGCACAAACAGTGGCCGTACCCGACGAGTCCACAGTATCACAGGATGCTCTGAGGACGCGATTATCAACATTCGAGCCCAACTTCAGAGTAGCCATCAGCTTTGCCCTTCCTGGGTAATCTGGCATGGTTTGGGCCACCTCCACTGCCTTGTCCCACAAGGCGTTCTGGTATTGAACCATGTGGGCAAGGAAGTTTTGGGAGCGAGTGGCACATGTGGCTGATGAGTACACCTTCCTATCCAGACAGTCAAACTGCTTTGAGTCTTTATCTGGTGGTTGTGTACCGAGGGCACCTGGACCGGTCATGGGCAGCATTAATCACGACTCAGTCCACCTCCGGTTGTTCCCTAGAAAAAGGTGGGATCTTCTCTGGGTATTGTAAACAGCGGTCCGATTTCTTAGACATTGCCGGCATAGAAAAGGGGTGCTTCCAAGCTATCTAGTTTACATCCTTGTAGGACTCAACCATAGGAGGGACAACCACAGGCAAAGTATCCTTTTTCTGAAAAAGGTGGGCAGTCGCTTTCACTCTGGGTCCAACTCTTCTGTGTCCCAGTCATTCAGTTGTTGGAAGTGATGCATCACATCTATAAATGTTGGGTCGTCAGGTGGGGAACAAGGGGCATCTTTGCCATCCATGGGCTCTGACGGCAGGTCAGAGTCTCCCCAGCTGGAGGAAAGAGGAGGAGTACCTGTCTGAATACCCCCTTCCCCATCTGGTGAGGGGACAGCAACTGCGGATGCTCACGTGGCTGGCCTTGAGGCGGAGGGGTGATGTCCCTATCGGGCATCGGGGCAGGTCTCTGGGGAGGAGGAGTAGGTGGGCGGACTGGAGGCTTGTCCGGAGTGGCGCCTGGGGAACTGGTTTGAAAGGTGTCCTGGGTGCCTCTTTATCTTTCAAATTGGCCCACCAGGCTGCAAAGAGCTTGTTCAGACCCTGCGGAGGATTCTGCAGCAAAGTCAGTGTGTGCGGCGTCAAGGGGTGTTAAGCTTACAAGGCCCCGGTGCCTGGTCATCAGGTTGAGGTAGCTCGGGTATCGGGGTAGGCAAGTCCAAGGCACCTGGCATCAGACCCAGAGGAATAGTACCATCTGGCATCTGATGAACTGGACCCAGTGTCCAACCATCGGGCGTCGGCTGAGAAGAGGCTTTAGGCCCCACCGACGACTTTGGCATATCTGGCGATGGGGTCACCCGAAGAGGCATCGGGAAACCAGTGTTGAGGGGACCAGCATAGGCTGAGGCCGAGCCGGAGAGTCAGCCGGCTGCTGCCTGGACGGAGTTGCCTGTATAGGGGAGCTAGCTCCTGAGCGGGATGGACACCCCTCTTTCCCGGAGGAGGGCGATGGTCCCGAGTGTCACCTGGTAGTGTCGGCCCCTGACGTCTGGGCAGACTCAGCAGACACCCTGACCAGGAAAGTGACAGGCAAAAGCCTGCTGCCCGAAGAACCACCGACTGAGCCACAAGGCTTGGAGCTCCCAGGAACGATGGACCTAAGCTTAAGAGGCTGAGGGGAAGGGGAAGACTTCCCGCACCCCAAAGAACCTTCTCCCACAACAGAGAGCGGGGAGGGAGGTGTGGTCACCGGGAGCCCGGAGCGTGAAAGAGCAGCCCCGATGAAGGAGGTCGACCCTTCACAGTGGGGATGAGCCTGAGGAAGTCACCAACTTTGGTTGGGACTGTGAGCATTTTTCTGCCTGGGATCTCTCCTTATGTTTTTCCCAGTTTGCGCTCAATTTCTTCTCTTTATGAGAAGAAGATGTGGAGGCCCCAGAGGCTGGAGAGGATGAAGAACTCTTACAGTGAAGCTCCTCCATTTCAGACTGTTTCTTGGAAAGCAGGAAGACTTTGAGGTTTTTCTGGTGGTAAAGCCTGGTGTGTATAGCCTGGTTGAAGTCTTGGCTATGCTGGAAGGCCTCAATGTTCTGGTACGGGCCTAGGCAGAAAAGACCGGCCAACTGGCCATCCTTGTGGGGAATCTGCTTGCCATATGCACACCTGGACTGCCATCTCTCGATGGAAGCGGATGGAGAAGAAGACAACATGAAAAAAAATCATCAAAGAAACCACTAGATAAAATAACAAAAAATGTGGTTTAGCGTGGAAAAAATGGCAGTCAACAAGCTGCAGAAGTCCATGGAGATCCGACTTGTGCAGTCGACGGCAGGAAAAAAACTGGGGTGAGCTGGGGGACCACCCCTTTTATACCTTACATGATGTTGGGGATGGGCCGACATCAGGGACGTCCCCACGCTGGATACTGCTAGCTAGAAGTTTTCCATGGGGTCATGGCACCTGCCAGCTTCAGTCCTAAAGGTGTTACCTGCTGCAAGAGCCTCCTCGAAGTAAGATCTGTGATATAGCACAGATGTGACCACTTGATTCAAGGTGTGGGCAAAGCAACAAATGCTGACAACATTTCCATCAGCAACTGCTTTCACCATATCTTCCCCATTATTTGTGACAGAAAAAAAAAACTTGTAGATTGGTACCAACTGTCCATGACTGAAGCATGTCTTGAATGAATGCCAGGATGTTCAGTGATGTGTGTTCTTTCTCCATTATCCCAACATTTAGAAGAGCACACCTGGAGTGTCTGCCAGATTGTGGAGGGCTGAGGGGAGAGCCAGTGACACAGGGAGAGAAGGAGGAATTCACAACAGGAGACCTAGGCTTTTGCATACACCAGTGTGCAGTCATGGAGAGATATGCATTGAGTTTGTACTGCTCCAGATGTCTGAAATGCAGGGGAAAACTCCACACACAGCCTCCTAGAGTAGTGTGGTAACTGCTATTCTCACACCCTCATACATCTTTAGCGCTGCAGTGTGTGAAAGTATGGAACATGATGGGAGCTGGTACCGTGGCTGCAAGTGCTGCAGAAGTCTGTGAAAGCTAACGTCTTTCACAAGTCAAAAGGGCTGCAGATCAAATGCCATTATTTCACCTAGGAGCTATATTATGTGTTGAGCTGTTGGATGGACCTACTAGTATTTAGTTGTGACCTGGAACGCTTCCATTACTGGCATAGACAGTGGATGGTGAGATGTTCCCCACTTGCCAGATAGTGTGGAAACAGCAGAGGACTAGTGCTTGGCAGGCGTCCTGGGGGTGTATAGAGAATTATTTGGTGTTGAGGGGGAAGGAGTTTTAGCAACAGCACCATTTTTATTAGAGGCAGAATGGTCTGTGGCAGTGCCAGTTCCACCAGCACCACTGCTTGCATCATCACCGTAAGATGGGTCTGATGGAACCACAGGAACAGACCCTGAAGCTATAAAAACCTGGGGATGCTTTACCTTTAGGTGGTTGTTAAATTTGCCAGATATTCCCCCTGCTGATAATCATACTGCACAGTATGCACACTACCTTTCTGATGTCTTCCTTTAATAATGTGAAATGCAGCCACACTATGCTCTTACTGCTCCTGATAGCACTCGTGAGGCTAGTGCTACCAATACTACCACCACCAGCACTCTTTTGGACCCTACTAGCCTTTCTCGCTTGGAGCTGCATCTGCCAGTTCCCCTGCACCTGCTCTAATTGGCTGTTCAGGCTGGGATGGAGCCTGCTGAACAAAGTGCTGAAGGGTAGTTTGCTGAATTTTTTTTTTGGGGGGGGGCATATTTTTCTTTCTACTGCCAGTGGAACCTCAAGAGGGTGAGGTTTTTATGCCACCCGACTTTCTTGCTTTACAGCTCTCAAGGTACTCCTCCCATACTCTGCATCATCAAAGCTGCTAAGGATAGCCTTCTCAGATGATGCATCAGTGGGCAGTTCATCTCCTGGTGGAAAGTACTCAGATCTGGATAAGTGTGCCTCTTCCTCATCTGCTTGACAAATTCTACAGTACTTGAGACAGGTCCAGAAACAAGAGGTGTCACAGTAGGGATGGGCACAGTAGAGACAGGTCCAGAAACAAGAGGTGTCACAGTAGGGATGGGCACAGTAGAGAAAGGCCCAGAAACAAGAGGTGTCACAGTAGGGATGGGCACAGTAGAGAAAGGCCCAGAAACAAGAGGTGTCACAGTAGGGGTGGGCATAGTAGAGACAGGCCCAGAAACAAGAGGTGTCACAGTAGGGGTGGGCATAGTAGAGACAGGCCCAGACACAAGAGGTGTTACAGTAGGGATGGGCACAGTAGAGACAGGCCCATAAACGAGAGATGTCACAGTAAAGGTGGGCACAGTAGAAATAGGCCCAGAAACAAGAGGTGTCACAGTAGGGATGGGCACAGTAGAGACAGGCCCAGAAACAAGAGGTGTCACAGTAGGGGTGGACACAGTAGAGACAGGCCCAGAAACAAGAGGTGTCACAGCTGGGGTGGGCAGAGTAGAGACAGGCCCAGAAACAAGAGGCTTCACAGTAAGGGTGGGCACAATAGAGACAGGCGCAGAAACAAGAGGTGTCACAGCTGGGGGTGGGCACAGTAGAGACAGGCCCAGAAACAAGAGGCATCACAGTAAGGGTGGGCACAGTAGAGATAGGCCCAGAAACAAGAGATGTCATAGCAGGGGAGGGCACAGTAGAGAAAGGCCCAGAAACAAGAGGTGTCATGGTAGGGGATGGCACAGTAGAGACAGGCCCAGAAACAACAGATGTCACAGTAGGGTGGAAACAGTAGAGATAGGCCCAGAAACGAGAGATGTCACAGTAAGGGTGGGCACAGTAGAAACAGGCCCAGAAACAAGAGGTGTCACAGTAGGAGAGGGCACAGTAGAGACAGGCCCAGAAACAAGAGTATAACCCTCAGCTCCACCCCATGACGCCACATCTTGCCCATTGAAAGCTAGGTTGTGCGTTGAAGCCGGGGAGGTCGGGTGGGTTCGTGTGGATGAACAACATAAACCACTCCTAGAACTACTGTTACAGGTGAATAACCTGTTTTTTTAAGGATCGTAGATATATTGTTCTATCCACACTGTTTGGCAGACTCGAAGCAGTTCTCTGGAAGGAGGGAGGCAAGGCGCACACCCTCTCCGATATACTTACTTGGGAAACAGACTGGAGAACTGAGGCCCCAAAACCAGCATCCCGACGTGACTCAAGGTCGATGTGGTAGGAGGTAATGAAGGTGTTTGCTGTCTTCCAGGTTGCAGCCCTGCAGATTTCCTGGATAGTGATGTCCCTGGAAGCAGCCACCGATGCAACGGTATGGCGGGTAGAATGAGCTCTTATCCCTCTGGGAGGCTAAATGCCCGCCAACCTACAGCAAGATCAATGTCAGATGTAATCCATCTGCCAATCGTCTGCTTTGCTGCAGGTCTGCCAGGTATGGCTTCAGTGTAGGTGACAAACAGCTGGTGAACCTCTCCTCGAACTTCTGCCATACACACCTTATAATAAGAGGGCCCACATCTCAGATCCAGAGTATGGAGCCTGTACTCGGCCTCTGAGGTGTAGTTCAGGTAGAACATGGGCAGCGTCAACTCCTGGTTACGATGGAACTCTGGCACCACCTTCTGAAGGAGTTACGGGTGGGGGCATAGGACAACCTTGTCCCTGTGGAAGACCAGGTAAGGAGACTCCACCGAGAGCACCTGGCATTCCCCCAGTCCTTCTGGCTGACATGATAGCCATCAGGAAAGCAGTCTTCCATGATAAATGTGACATCTCACACTTGTGCATTGGTTCAAATGGCTTGCCCATGAGCTTTGCCAGTACCAGCAGTAGATCCCATGGAGGTGAAGGTTCACGCACCGGAGGGAATATGTGGTCGAGGCCTTTAAAGAAACGCCAGATCACCTTCTCCTGTGCCACCATCTGCTGACCGGCCAACACCCAGTAAGCAGAGATGGCTGCCAGGTGCACCTCAAGGGTCATAGACTGAAGACCCCCTTTTGGACTGAGACCAAAGGTAGTCTAGGATGCTAGCCACTGGATAGGACAAAGGGTCCAGAACCTTGCCCTGACACCAAATGGAAAACCATTTCCATTTGAAGGCATAGCACCTCCTGGTCGACTCCTTCCTGGATGCTTCTACTACAGTGAGTACATCCTCAGAGAGCCCCAAAGCCTGGAACACTAGCCACTCAGGAACCAGGCTGTCAGGTGCAGAGATTGAAGGTCCGAATGGAATACCTTCCGCTGATTGACAGATAACAGGTCCGGGAGTACTGGAAGATACCTCAGAGGCCTGGAGGTGGCTGAGGAGATCTGGATACTAGAACTGGCGTGGCCAATCTGGGGCTACCAGGATCACCTGTGCCTTGTCCCTCCTGACCTTGAGGATCACCTTGTGAACCGAGGGAAGGCATAGAAGAGGCCTGGGGTCCACGGCCTCGAGAAGGCATCCCCCTGCAGCGAGCCCTGCTCAGGTGGGGCTGGCATGAAACAGCCTCCGCTTAGTGTTCTCCGTGGAAGTGAACAGATCCACCTGAGGTTTGCCCCAGTGGGAGAACAGGCTGTGTACTACCTCTGGATGGAGAGACCACTCGTGGGACATCTCACCCACATGGCTGAGAGCATCAGCCAGTTGATTTGAGGCTCCTGCCACACTAATGGCTAGGGATCTGCCTCCAGTCGGCTCACGAGGGTCCAGATGCGGAGCGCTTCCCTGTACAGCAGCCGTGAGTGCATGCCACCCTGTTTGTTGAGGTAGTACATGGTTGTGGTATTGTCCATCTGGACTTTCACCACTTGACCCCGAAGGAGTGGAGCAAATGCTGACAATGCCAGTCTGACTGGTCTGAGCTCCAACAGGTTGATATGATATCAGGATTCCTTGGGGGTCCAGAACCTGTGGGCTCTGTGGTTCCCCATCTGGGCTCCCCAGCCTGTGAGAGAGGCATTGGTCGTAAGAATGACCGTCGGCTCGGGACGGACTAATGTGATCCCTTTCTGCAAAGTGATCCAGGATGGTCCACCACTGGAGAGTGTCCCACATCTTCTGAGTCACAGTGACCAGCTGGTCAAGGTGACCATGATGCTGAGTCCACTGGCTTGCTAGCTCCCACTGGAGGGGGTGCATATGCCACCCGACTCATCGGACCACGGTGGTGCAGGCTGCCATGTACCTCAGAAGGCGCAGAAAGTCCCAGGCAGGGCGTAGGTGCCCAACCAGAAATAACTGGGCAAAGGAGGAGAGAACCTCCGCCCTGTCCATTGGGAGCAGGGCTTTGGCTTGGCAGGAGTCGAGCTCTGCCCCGATTAAACATATCACCTTTGAAGGTACACATTCCCCACTTGGCCTCGTTGATCAGGAGACCAAGGTCAGTGCAGGTCTGGAGGGCCAGGTCCCTGGACCTTTCCACCTTTTTCTTGGTGAAACCTGCCAAGAGCCAGTTGTCGAGATATGGGTAAACTCTGACCCCTCTACGCTGAAGATGGGCCGCCACCACTGCAATGCATTTGTGAAGACCCGTGGGGCCGACTGTGACAGGGAGCTCCTGCCACTCTTGAAGACCGACTTTTTCTTAAAATCTGTTGCAACTCTATTTCTTAGCCTAATCTATTCTTTATCATTCTAGTGCATAAGGTTGGCCATCTATGGGCATCCCCTTTCCTTTCTAGACTATGCTACAGTTTTTTGTTTTTTTTTTAAGTTTATTTTTTCACAGGAAATTCATTTGTTAGGACAAAGTCCCGTTTACAACAAAGTCCTGCATGTAGATCCTAATACAATTACCAATTAACAATTGACATTTAACATAACTAATACAAACAAACATAATCACACTCTACATACATACATTACTTAAAACACATACATAAAAAATACAAACTATTAAACAATTCATCTATAATTTAAAAAAAATCTAAATTTGTTTTCTGTGATTCAGTCAAACCATTCCAACTTAATGCTACTCTATTCTGGAGCATACTGTCCCCTAGTCTATTAAAGCTTCTATACGTTGGGATATTGCTTAATGGATTCCTAGTCTTTATATATGATTCGTTATTTATCTTTCTTTTTAATTGTTTATACAAAGGATGGTTATACTTTTTGTGAATTATCTTATGACATATAGTAAGCCAGAGATAGTTTCTTTTTGCTTCAGCTTGAAGCCAATTTAACTTATTATAAATTATACAATGATGCTCATTTTTAATACTTCCGAAGCAAATTTACCTATCCTATAATATATTTGATTAACCAAATTTAAAGCAGTTTTAGTCGAGTTCATGTAAATTATAGAACCATACTCCAATATGGGTAACAGCATCTGTTTTGCCAATCGCTCCTTTGCCACCAAAGGTAAAGCTCCCGCAACTCTTCTAAGGGCCCCTAATCTTTTATTCACTTTCTTTACCTGTACTGATATATGATTTACATATGTCATTCTAACATCTACTTGAAACCCTAAGTATCTGTATGTTAATACATTTTCAATCTTTGTACCATCTTGTAAATGTAATTGTGGTTTGGGCTCTTTTCCTATATGAACCAATCGAAACAACATAGTTTGTGTTTTTTAGCATTCAAAAGAAGACCAGATTACGGAACCATTTTTGCATTTGTAACAAATCACTTTGAAGAGAATCCATCATACCTGCAAGACTGTCAGCAGACGCCACTAAAACAGTGTCGTCTGCGTACAGTATCACCTCACTGTGTTTAATTTCATGAACCAAATTATTAACATAAATATTAAATAATAATGGGCTGAAAATAGAGCCCTGGGGAACACCTCTCTCTAGTTTCCCAGGGGCTGACATCATTATGCCACATTGAACACATTGATATCTATTTGTCAAATATGACTCAATCCATTTTAATATTTGTCCCTTAATCCCTATGGCCCTTAACCTAGTCAAAAGCAAATCATATTGAACTAAATCAAAAGCCTTACTGAGATCCACAAACACTGCCCCTGTGTACTTTCCTTGGTTCATAGATGTAGCAACCAGGTCATTAAATTCCAACAGGGCAGTGTTTGTGGATCTCCCCTTTCTAAAACCATGTTGTTCATCTACTATTACAGTATTTGTATCTAAATAATTATTTACCTGTTCATAGACTTTACGTTCCAAGATTTTAGATAAAATTGGCAAAAGGGCTATTGGCCTATAATTTGAAGGAATAGGTCGATCCCCAGACTTGTAAATGGGAATAATTTTCCCCATCTTCCAGATTTCAGGAACAGTAGAAGTACTCAAACTCCAATTGAACAAATAAGTCACAATAGGGGCTATTACATGTGCTCCCAATTTTAAATATTGGGCCTCAATCCCATCAATACCTCCTGATTTACTTTTATTTAAATTTTTTAGCTCTTTCAGTATATCCCTCTCTTTTAAAATTTCAAACTTAAATATTCCTGCATGGGCTAGCAGCGTGTTTGATACAGTAGAGAAATCCATTCCATTCAAATTCAAATCTGGCAACTTTAAATCCAGTAATTCCAAAAAATACGTATTAAAAATATTCGCTATAACCTTTGTATCAGTCACTAGTTTTCCATCTTGTACCAAAGTAGGACTTATGGAGTCTTTATTTGGGGATTTCAGCTCTGCTATAAGCTTCCAAAACTGCTTGGAGTCAGGGGAATTATTTATTTTATTCTGATAATATTTATTCTTTATGTTTTTAATTATATAGTGTTCTCTTTAATTTTCCTTTTCCCTCTCAGGTCCTCGTACAGGAAAGTTATTGTTGTGACCTCCAAACATATGTAAAGCAGGTTGTGTTTATCGTTGTTGGATTTTGGATGTAATAGCATTATGTCAAAATACCTTGATGTATATACCTTATGTTTATGAAACCTGTAAATGTTGACAATACCATGGCACGAGGTGATTTTGATTACAGTAAAAAGTACTAGGTGACTATTATAGAATTAAGTTAGTTGTACTATTTAAAATGCATATAAATTGTTGTAAACCGACCAAGTCTGAAATGGCATGGTGATTTGCATATATCCCATCATGCTTTGCACTATGGAAGTATGTATGATGTTGTATTTCTTTGAAACTTGATTTGTTGCCAATGCCCTTTGGAGTAACCTTTTTTTCAGTGATTCTGCATTGAGGTTCTTTGTCTGTAGCTTGTTTTTTTTGTTTTTTTTTTTTCCTTTTGAGCCCCCACTACCCAAGCAACCGGGGCCCACATAGGGATGAAGGTTTTCCCTGAAAAGAGGTTAATCAGAAATCAGTGTCAGTAGGTACTGACTAAGTACAGAGAAAGCACATTCATAGTCTGTTGCTGCAAACTGATGTGCTGAAAAAAAGAATACGCAATTGCTGAAGTTTATTTCCTGTATTCTGAATAAACATCACACAGAGATTGTGTGTTGAACCTGAAGTTTGGTGTCTGGTCCATCTTTTATCCCACAACCCCTCCACACCGATGACAGGCCGAATGGCATGGCATGGAACTTGAATAGGGCTCCTTCTGCTTGGAAGCAAAGGAACCATTGGTGAGACAGATGGATTGGGACGTGAGAGAATGCGTCCTGGAGATCCAGAGAGCAAAATCACATGTTCTGCTCGAGAGATGGTATAATCTAGGACAGAGTTACCATCCTGAAGGTGCATGACCTGAGGAATTGGTTCAGGTCGTGCAGATCTAGAATGGGGCACCATCGTCAAGTTCTCTTTTTACCACCTGAGGAATATCTCCAGGGTTAAGCAGCTTGTTCTGTCCGGCGATCTTCCCACGTTGGTTCATGCCTTTGTGTCCTCGTGCCTGGATTACTGCAACTCCCTGTACCTAGGGCTACCTGGGGTTGAAATATGAAAATTACGTACCTACCGTAATTCTTGATCTTCTTGGACGAGTCTCCACCACTCATTCACACTAGTGGGATTAGCGCCGGAGGCACTAGGACCCATCGAGAGCAAACTTTTTGCTGGAGGGTCGGCGCGAGAGATGGCGCCGCGAGGCATGGTGCCGCGAGCAGCGGCTCGAGCGGCAATGACCATCTCGGCGACGACCCTCCAACCGCCTCAGTACCTTTTTTACCAAGGAGGTGCAGCGCAACTAACGTAAAGAGTAAATCTAACCTTAAAAAACGGACATAAGATAGTCCGTACGACCCGTGTAAGAAGGGTCAGCAAAGAAGTCCTCACGGCCTAAAGATTTGAGGGAGTGAAGACCAACACAGCGGTGAGCTCGGGGGATGGAGGGGGGTGTGAATGAGTGGTGGAGACTTGTCCAAGAAGATCAAGAATTACGGTAGGTACTAATTTTCATATCTTCCTGGACATAAGTCTCCACCACCATTCACACCAGTGGAGAGTACCAGCTGATAATCCCCAAAAGGGCGGCAGGAGAGCCAGAGCTCACGCTCCTAAGATAGAAGACCATTAAGGATAGTTCTGCCGAGCGGAATGTCGCTGGCATGAACATCCAGTGCATAATGCTTAACGAAGGTATGCACTGAGCTCCAGGTGGCGGCGTTGCAGATATCTGCAATTGGAACATTTGAATCTCCGCTAAAGATGCGCGACACGCCTCTAGTAGAGTGAGCGCACACTCTACCCTCCAATTTAACTTGAGCCATGGAGTAGCAATGTTGAAGGCATGCCACTAACCATGATGAGATGCATCTAATAGCGACGGGTTGACCCAGCCGGGTGTCGCTGAAAGAAACAAACAGTTGCTGAGTCTTGCGAAAATTCTTGGTTCTATCTAAATAGAACCGCAATGCTCTCTTAACATCCAAGGAATGAAGAGATTGTTCCCCTTCATTTTGGAAATTAGCGAAGTAAAAGGGAAGTACCAGAGGTTGGTTTAGATGGAATTCTGACAAAACCTTGGGAAGAAATTTAGGATGAGTACGGAGAACTACCTTGTCTTTATGGAATACAGTATACGGAGGGTCCGTCACCAAGGCATGAATCTCCGAGACCCTGTGGGCTGAGGTAATGGCCACCAGGAAGGCAGTCTTCCAGGTAAGAAATTTTAGCTCACAGGTAGCTAAGGGCTCGAAAGGCTTCCGAGTGAGCATGTCCAGCACCAGGTTAATGTCCCAGGTTGCAACTGGACGCCTAACAGGGGGTCTGGTATGAAGAATCCCCTTAAGAAATCTCTTCACCATAGGAAGCTGAGCCAGAGTCAAGGAAGAAACTGGCTCATGGAACGCTGAGATGGCACTAAGGTGAACTTTAACTGTGGAGTACTGGAGACCTGAGTTTGATAGGTCCAAAAGATACTCCAGAACCTTGTCAGGAGGACAGGAAAGGGATTCAAGAGGACTTTGCACACCAGAGAAAAGCGTTTCCATTTGAAGCGTCGTTTCGGGTGGCTGGCTTCACAGCCAGAAAGATGTCCGAGACTCTCACGAGAGCGTTGAATCGATTCACTTCTACCTCTTCAGGAGCCAAGCATGAAGGTGAAGTGATTTCAGGCTGGGATGGACCAACGAACCCTGAGTCAAAAGGTTGATTTGCAAGGGAAGTGGTCTCGGAGAGGCTGCCAACATACTGTTGAGCAGAGGAAACCATAGTTGCCGAGGCCAGGAGGGAGCAATGAGAATCATTTTGGTCCCCTGAGACTCGAACTTGAGGAGAACTCTCTGGATTAGAGGGATCGGTGGAAAGGCGTAAAGAAAACGTTTTGTCCACCGCAGCCTGAACGCATCCTGTCAGAAAATGCCAGGCCCTGGATTTCTGGAGCAGAAGAGAGGCAGTTTTGCGTTGTGGGGATGCAGAAAGGTCCAGGTCTGGAGTCCCCCACTCTTCGAATAGTGACCGAGCTACGGCTGGATCGAGAGACCACTCGTGAGGGTCTGCCTCCGTTCTGCTGAGGTGATCTGCTAGATCGTTTTGTATACCTGGCAGATAAACCGCCTGAATCAGAGACTTGTGCTCCAAGCACCACTCCCACACCCTCATTGCTTCCCTGCAAAGGGAATAAGAATGAGCACCGCCTTGCTTGTTGATGTAATACATCACAGCTTTGTTGTCCGTTTGAAGGAGAATGTTCTTGTGACAAAGGATATCCTTCAGAGCTCTGATCGTAGAGGACCGCTCTCATCTCCAGGACATTTATGTGGAGAAGAGTTTCGAACTGAGTCCATACACCTTGAGTGTGGAGGGAGCGACAGTGAGCTCCCCATCCCATTAGCGATTAGTCTGTGGTGATGGAGATCTGATGATCCGGGGGAGCAAAGGGGAACCCTTCCAGGAGATTGCTCCCTTGAGTCCACCAGGTGAGAGGCCTTCGAAGGGGCTCCGTCACCTTGATGGGATAAGACTGGGGGTGAGAGGTCGGAGACCACTGAGTGGAGAGCATCCATTGGGTGGTTCTCATGTGCAACCGGGCCAGGGGTACAGTGAACACCGAGACGCCATGAGACCCAACATCGCTGCATCGAGAGAGCTGTAACCGATTGGTTCTCCCCGATGTAACGGGCCATCCGAAGGATGTCGAAGTCTTCTGTCCTCTGGAAGGAAAGCCGCGAAGAGGTGTCTAGAAGCGCCCTATGAAAAGGAGCCTCTGGGAGGGCTGCAGTTGTGATTTTTCAAATTCAAGAATTCCTATGGACGAAGAAGATGAGAAGTCGCTTGCACGGCTTCCAAAGTCCCTTGGCTGGAAGGGCTTGCTAGAAGCCAATCGTCCAGGTAGGGAAACACTGAGTCCGATCTTCCTGAGATGCACTGCAGAACTGCACAACACTTTGTAAAGACTCGCGGCGCCGAGGATAGCCCAAAAGGCAGGACTCTGAACTGATAATGCTGACCCAGAGCTACAAACCTGAGGAACTTGCGGTGGGTCGGGTGGATGGGGATATGCTGGTAAGCGTCCTGCATATCCAGGGAGGCCAGCCAGTCGTGCTGATGCAGCAAGGGTAACAGGTACCTAGGGAAATCATTTTGAATTTCTCCCTGGGGAGAAATTTGTTTAACTTTGAGGTCTAGAATGGGGCGCATTCCCCCAGACTTCTTTGGAATCAGGAAGTAATGGGAGTAGAACCCTGTGCTCCGCAGATGCGGGGGCATCAGTTCTATTGCCCTGTTGCTTAGAAGGCCCTGGATCTCGGCGGTGAGGAGGTCTGACTGAGAGTCCGACAACCTGGGTTGTCGTCTGGGAGGACACTTCGGGGGGGGGTTCCAAAAAATTGAGAGAATAACCCTCACGAATCATCCGAAGGACCCATTTGTCCGAAGATATGGACTTCCACTGGTTGTAGAAGTACATCAGACGACCTCCCACCGGAGGAGAAAGTTCCACCTCGGGCAATGTGGATGGAACTTGGGCCAGCATTCATAAGGTGGTGCTGGGGCTTTAGGCCCCTGCGCTTTCTTGCGCTTTCTTTTGAGGTTGGGCAGGTTGGCTTTATGGAGCTTCCCTGCCTCTGCCTCAAAGGACTGGACGACTATGAAACTGGACGCCTGTTCACATGCCCCGAGAGGAAGCAGGCGGAGGTCTGGCCAACTAATGGCGACCTAGTCTTCTGAGTGGCCTCTAAGGCTTGTTCCACCTGAGGGCCGAAAAGAAAGGAGCCATCAAAGGGCAGCGCCATTACCTGTTGCTGAGCATCATTCGTGAAACCATAAGTACGCACAGGAATGGCGCCGAAGTACAAATACCCGCGGTTGCTGAACGAGAAGCAGTGTCGAAAAGTATCTCATAGCGGCTTTCTGACCTGTTGTTATTGACCCAATACCCCTAGTAACGGTCAGAAGAAGCTCTGACTTGGAGTCCGAATCCGGAAGAGCTTCAACCATTCTTTTCAAAGAGTGCCACAGGATATACTCATACTGAGAAAAATAGCCTTGATAACTGGCAATACGCATACTTAGAGTGGAGGCAGCAAAGACTCTCTTACCTAATGCATCAATCTTACGAGACTCTTTGTTAATAGGTCGAGCTGTAGTAGTTTGAGGAAGAATGACCTTATCATTCTCTGCCAGGACTACAATAGGATCCGCAAAGGCTTGGGATGCCAAAATGGGACGATCCTTGGGAGCTGAATACTTCTTATCAATGGATTTAGCCACTGAGGGAATAAGAGCAGGATTATTCCATACCATTTGAGACAGCGCCTCAAGGAAGGCTGGATCGGAGGAGTCAAATCCGTGAGGATCTCCGAAGCATGAAGGTACTGAGTCTTAATATCTTCCCAGGATCGATGTCTGTAGTCTGGAGAAAGAATGGATCTCAGGTTCTTCAACAGAGACTTAAGGACAGGTCCTCGACCACAGACTCTGTAGCAAAGAAAGATCCTGTTTCCTCCACTTCATCACCCAACCGAAGGTCTGGGTCAGGCTCAACATCATCTCCTGATGGTCCAGAAAGGACTGATTGGACAGGAAAGGAATGAAAATTAGGAGAGGAGGAAATAGCAGAAACAAGAAGAGTCCCGGGGCCCCGCGCCGAGAAGGCAAACGAGTTGAAAACGGCACCGCAGAGGGCACGGGCGCCAAAGAGGCACGCTGGCATCGCAGCGGGCGGCTGCCGACCAAGCGACGCCACCACGGCGCCGCCAGACCCAACGGCGCCGCAGGTGGCGCCACGAGACCACGCGCGCCGCAAGGCCGAAGCGGCACCAAAACGGCACCGACAGGCCAACAGACCCCGTGGAAGGCGCCGAAACGCCCCAGGAACCTGGAAAGCTAGAGAAGGAAAAACCAGGAGATAAGGGCATCGGTGTGGCCCCTCGCGCCATGTGAGGGGAACACACTAAGCGGAGTCACCGGCACAAGAAGGCGCCGCATGACTAGGAAGGTCCAACCGCCCTACCCGATCGCTGCAGGAGCCTGGGGCTCCGCAACCGAGCCAGGCAGGAGAACCAACCTCGAGTCCATCGCCCATAAGAGCGCCCACTGATGAAACTGCTCATCTGGAGCCCTACCTACAGGCGGGAGGGCTCCGATGTCAGGAGCGATGGTCACCAGCAATTGGCGACTCGAAGGAGAAAGCGACAACCAGCTACGATAACCGACCGTTGACGCGCAGACATACCAGAGGGTGACCTCGAGTGATGCCTTCTCTTTTTTGACCTGTGGGCTGAAGAAGAGCTCAAGGCCGAACGGTGCCGAGAATGCGACCGTTTATTTTTATGCCGACGGGGGGACCGCCCATCCCCCCGGGCATCGGACTGACCGTTGTCGGAACCCCGCTGAGGAGAAGGAGGCTGACCGGACCCAGCCCGGCTGACTGAACAGCTTTCATACGAAGTCTCCCTACCGTCACCTGACCTGTTCATGGTCGACTCTGTCCAGTAGGCCGAGACTTCTTCAAGTAAGTTAAATTTAAAATATTAGAAAAATTTAACGAAAATAGAATAAAATTAAGCGATACTACTATCGAGATAATGTTACAAAAAAATAAACTGAAAACTATGCACTAGTTTGAAGTTTGACTCCCGACAGGCGAGCGACGTCGTCACTGAAGCGCACTCGACGGCGGGAAAAAAGGAACTGAGGCGGTTGGAGGGTCGTCGCCGAGATGGTCATTGCCGCCGAGTGCTCGCGGGCGGCCATGCCCGCTGGCCATCTCTCTCGCCGACCCTCCGGCCAAAAGTTTGCTCCCGATGGGTCCTAGTGCCTCCGGCGCTAATCCCACTAGTGTGAATGAGTGGTGGAGACTTATGTCCAGGAAGATCCGCCACTTGCAGCTGGTGCAGAACACAGCAGCCTGGCTTTTGACATGAACTGCCCAGTCCTGCGCGGACTGCACCGGCTGCCGGTGCAGTGGCGGATCAACTTTAAAGTCAGTCTTCTGACTTACAAAGCTCTACACGGACAAGGCCCAGACTACCTGAAAGAGATTCTGGTTCCCTACTGCCTTGGGTGATTGCTCCGCTGCAGGGCAGGAGGCAGGATGCTGCCATAGCTCCAAAGCCGGACCAACAATGGCCTCGGCCAAAGAAAAGGCTTCTGTTGGTGAATCTCCCATTTGAGGATATCCGTGAGGGGATATTCAGCCCGTTTCTGGATGGGTTTGAGGGATATCTCCGTGGGCCTTCCTCTGTCGAGAGACTACCGACCAGTTCCTCGTCCAAGGGACAGGAGTGAAGGTCCGAGTCCTCTGACTCCGATTAAAATCAGGCGATCACCTGAGTCTCCCTCCACCTGCCTAGGACAGTCAGGAGTGAGGGTAACAGACAGCCTACACGGGAGGCCCAGAACAGGCAAAGACTCTGGCAGGCACCCCCACCAGGGGCTGTTTAGGCGGCAGCTCCACTAAGATCGGTGGAGAGGTCAATTTTGGCTGAACCTGAACAGTTTTGACCAGCTCCGTGGGAAAATAAATGGTGCAGGCCGGCTCCAGAGAAGTCAGCTTCAGCCTGGGAGATGAAAGCCAAGTAATGGCCAGGGTGGAAGCCGAAATTGGCTTTTGACTGGACAAGATCAGCTGTTGCCACATTAAATCTTCGTAGTATCAACGGAGTTTCCGATGAAGCCTCTCCTCATCAGAGGAGGACGAGGAAGAATGTTGATGACACCTCTTCTAAGAGCGCTTGAGCGCCTTTTTCAGCCTGTCGGTCGAAGGGTTCAGAGACCTTGACCTCGATCATCGGGGTGACTGATGGGGTCGATCAGAAGGCAGCGGGGAGACCGGTGGTTCTTCTTGGTCGGGGACCAGTTCTCTGATGGGGTTCCTGGGTCTCCTCATTTGGGAGAGGCAGGACCGGGGTCCTGAATAAGAAGCTGTCGGCCTCGTCGAGTGACAATGGGTCGACTGGGTTGAGAATTATCTCAACCAGATCATTGTGCAGTGTCTGGGCCAGCTGACCTGACGGTGGAACTTTGAAACCAGCGGCCGAGGCCGCAACCTCAACAGAAGTCGAGAAAGCTGATTCCTGGGACCGAGATCTCTCTTGATCCTAGAAACGTAGGTAAGATGAAGATTCTCTCAGTTCCTTATCCTTTTTACGGGAGACATGCATGCCCAAAGGCCCCTCGCCTTTGGTGGGAAGGGATAGGCACATCTCCCAAAAGGACCCAGAGAAAGTGAAGCCCAAATTAAGCGGAACGAAAAAAGACTTCGAGGACTGATCCACGGCCCAAGCCGCCTCATCCTCGAAAGCCTTCATTTGTTCGAGCTGCTCAGTGGACCCTGCAGTCGCGGAGGCCGCCAATCGGGCTTCCTTAGATTTGACCGGCGGATTCTGTTTCTCCGGTCTGCCCAATTTTAACATTGCGAGACAATCGTCCAAGACGTTCGGGTGAAATGTGCAACACATCTCATAGGCCTGGGTGTCATGGCCAACACCCAGACAATACACGAACGTGGCATGCGGGTCTGTGCGAGACATCTTTTGCCCGCATGGGCAGCGGCAGTAACCAGGAGAAGATTTATCTTCCATAGCGGTTGAGTTCGCGTAGCGATTTTTATGAACTCTGACGAGTTTAAGTTTGAGCAAATCTGAGGATTTTGAAGTCAGGGCCTTCTGAATATGAGAGTGGTAAGGAGGGAGCCTGCATCTCCCAGCGGAAAGGAAGATCTGGCATCATGGGGCAGAGCCGAGGGTTATACCACCTGAGTGGGTGGGAGCAGCCAGCTTCAAGACCTTCCGGCAAGATTCTTAAAGGGAAAGAACATGCTAAACAGTGTGGCTAAAACAACATATCCACGATCCTAGAACAAAAGATGTCACAGTTGGGGTGGGCACAATACTGTAAATAGTTGTGCAACTGGGTGGGGCAACAGTGATAGAAATGGCCGGTATAACTGTAACAGTACTGGTGGTCGTCATGGTCACAGTGGCAGGAGTGGCTGGCAGGGCCACTGTTGCAGCAGAGGTTGGGATGCTAGTAGTCACAGTAGATGGCTGGAGGATCAGAGCAGTGGTGGTTATTAAGAAGGAGGTGATGGAACTATTGGTGGTAGTTGCAAGGGGTGATGAGGACTGATTTACATCAGTAGTATGTGTCACTTAGAAAAGGCTTCTTTCGTAGCAGATGATGCAATAGTTGTTATGCAGAGACAGGCAATGTGTTTACACACCCAGTTAATGGCAAAACTAACTTTCTGCAACAATATTTGGACTGCCAAAAGTCCATTCACTGTATACATGGCTTGGTGTACATGCAGAAAGCTATATGTGGGGAGAACAATCCATCCCCTCAAAATGAGAATACAAAAGCCATCCCGCTGGCACAGCGGCAAGGCATCCGTCTGTAGTGCTAACATCCCAAGTTCGGGGACGGACTCGGGAGTGGGATAGCTGGCCGGGAGAAGGACTGAGCATCCCATAGACTGCTCTCCTTCTTGGAGTGTCCAGCGCAGCGAACCTCTGGCAAAGGCTGGGGGTACCATCACGGCCGGCGCCACACATAAAGGGGAGGGGGAGGACGGATGCTGGTGTCATTGCACGTCCCCACCCCCAGGGAAGAAAATTGCCAAAAATCATTGCCGGGCGCTAATGACGGCCCTCACCTCCATCGCCGCTCCCCATCGGAGACTAAAGTCTGCTGGGGGGGCCCTGCTCCTGTGACCCCACCCTGGGGGGCAAGTTAGGGCCTCGAGACCATGTTTCCTGAGGAAGGGGCATTCGCCCAAGTGGCTCCGTCCAGCCTGGGGATGGGGGGAGTGGCGAACGGGAGGCCAGAGCCTCCCAAAGGGCGTCAAATTGCCGGTTAAAAAAATAAATAAATAAAATGAGAACACAAGAACATGTGAGGGCAATCATAAATAACAAATTCAAAAATGCCTTGGAGCACATTTTTTTATTTTTTTTGAGACTCATGGTAGCAATCCAGGGTGTCTGAAATTTAGAACATTAGATACAGTGCCCCCTTCCCCCAAGGTGGAGACCGAGGAAACCTAGTCAACAGATGTGACACAAAGTGGATCTCTAAACTGGGTGCTTTAATCCCTGTTGGAGTGACTGACCAAACTGATTACAAATCATACTTTTCTAACAGTTTAGAAGACAGATGTGGTCCATTGGACTGGACTTGCACCTAAAAATCGCTGGCTTCCGAGTGCAGTATTGAGGGGTGCTGTACTGCTGGGGTGTGCCGTTCTTCGGATGAGACATTAAACCGAGGTCCCTTCTGCCCATCCTGGTGTTGTCCTGGTGGGTGTCCGGGTGGAAGTAAAAGAACCCAGGGCACTCTTCGCAAAGAGTAGGGAACATTCCCGGTGTCCTGGCCAATATTCTCCTTCCCATAAAACCGGTTCATGCAATTATCCAGGCTATGTGTGGGTGATGATGTGCGATATGGACGCCACCAGACATTCAGTCACTTCACTACCAGTCTAGCATTGCTTGTAAAGCGCTTTGGATGTATGAAAAGCGCTATATAAATCTCCTTCTCCTTCTTCTTCTTCATTGTTATTGTTCCACTGGCACTCCTCCAAATTGTACACTATGCTATTCCCTGGCATGAAGAGGTTAGAGGAATGAGGTGTGAACGAGTTTGATACATCCAGCAGACCAGACCCGAGTTTGATTCTCACAACCTCCACTTGCATACTGTGCGACTCTGAGCAAGTCACTTATCTGCCCAGTGCTCCCAGCTCGCCCCTGAAAACAGGCACTTGTGCCTAGTGGAACTTCACAGGTTACCAAAGGCTAAAACAAAAAAAAATAAAATAAAAATGAAGTCCTGGTCAAAATCAATATTAAAAAATAATCTTTTGACTTTCTGTTATTGCTCGGTATTTGATCACTTGAAATAATGAAACTGCAAAAACATTTTTTTCCGGTGCTGTTTTTTGCACAAATTGACTGAACATTAAGGGAATTGTATAAATATGGAATTTCTGGCAGTATTCTATGATTTGCAGCAGTAAAATGGTGTGGGAGGTCGTGGATAAGCTAAAAGATTTTTGAAATAAAAATAGCTATTGCTGGTGTGTATCTATTCACAAACGTTTAGGATTTTGACATTTTGCAACATTCATGACCTCCCATGCTGCATTCTAAGGCTGAACTTCAAATCGAAAGTGTGTCTGTGTATTTGGTAACACTGTCATTTTTACCATGTTTTTAAACAGCATAATGATAGAAGGGCATTACATATAAATGTTTGGTAATATTTGTTATTTATTTTTATAAAAAAAATTATTTGCAGTAAATCAGATGTAGCAGACACAACTTTAAGATGTCAATATTCTCTTTATCAAATAATAATTTTGGAACATCTTGTTGCTGCTTGATACTGTGTTGCTAGAAATAATGAACTTGTAAAAAATATTTTCCCAGTGAGATGGCCCACCATCGTGGCGTCCACTCGAAACACCAATGACCTGGGTTGGAAACAGACCCAAGAATCGGAGGGCGGCTGGAGGCGGAGAAAGGATCGGAGTGCCTTCTGGCAGCTCTCCTTCTCCGGGGCTCGTGCATTAGCGGCCCCTGGTGGAGGCTGGGAGCCGCAGGTACCAATCCCATACATCATGGAAGGTTGGGACAGGCGTCGAGCGCATGCTCACTGATGTCATTGCATGTCGCCTCCGAGACTTAGCATCCAAAATTGACCCTATGATTGAAGTTCCCGCCCACGCCACCCCTTAGAAATGGTAGTCTGTCAAGGAGGGGGTCCCACCCCGTGGCCCTGTCCTGGGGGGTAAAGCCAGGGCTCATGGACCGCTTGACCTGGGGGCTCAGCAACACTGCCTGGGAGTGGGTAGGCATGGGCTTGGGGGTGGCATGCGGGCGACGGGGCTTATGCCTCTGCCCATAGGGCAGTTGGTGCCGGATGTCTGGCAAAAAAAAATATATATATATATATATATATATATATATATATATTTTCCTGGTAGTCGGTCTTTGCTAAATCGACTGAATATGAACTGAATAAACATGGAAGTTTTATATTTGTCAGCATAATCCTACTTGAAATGTAGTTGGATAATGATGCGGGAGGACATGAATATATGGTAAACTTTTGAAATAAACAGCATTTGCTAGTATGCATCTTTTCATGAGTTTTGGGGACTTAGACTTTTGCAGTAACCGTGACCTCCAACGCTGTATCCTGAGGCTGAATTTTAAATTGAAAATGTGACTGCCTATATGGATACACGGCTATTTCCACCATGTTTTCTTACAACTGAATGAATAAAGGGCATCATATGTAATTTTTTGGGAGCAATTATTTATACTTTTTTTTTGCAATAGACCAGCTGTATCAGTCACAAGCTGAAGTTGTCTACGTTTCAAGTTGTTTATCTTCTGTGTATTTTGCAGTATCTATATTTGCCAACACTCTAATGTGTCTATACTGTTTTTTTCTTCATCTATGAATACATATTTATTTATTTAGCTTTTGTTAACCAGGTAAGCACACTAGGCAAACACAGATGCCTATTTTTAGGTGCAACCTGGGAGGTTACAAGGAAATAAGGCATCTTTCAGGAGTTAGTAGTCTATGTAGTAATTAAGAAGTTAATGAGATATGTAAGATTTAATGGATAAACACATTTTCCCTATATCAAAGTCATTGTTGCTACAATTGTATGTACCACTTTGGAGTGGAACTGTACTAATTATGATAATTATAAGGGGGATTTTAAACAATGTCTTTGTAGGCTAGCTCCACCCCCCTGAGGAAGACCCACGTGGCTGGGTCGATATGTAGGGGTGTTAGCCCTGTTTCAGGAGATCTGTGTTGAATAATAAAATTAGAGCTATCCGATTTATCTCCACCTCTGTGGTGTGTGCCCTGTTTCTTTTGTGTGTGCTACATTGGTAGTATCAATGGCAGTTAATGACAATGTCCTCCATCAGTGCTACTAGTAGTTCTACTGGTACTTTTATCCCTGGTGTCAGCAAGCGCTGTACTGGTGCTAGAGATTGCAGGCTTTGATGGGGTAAAACATCATTTTGTGTGGAGTATGCACCCTGAGCATTGTTCTGCAGTATGCTTACCCTCTCCTGCTGCTTATTGTTCTATACCTGCTGCAGCTTTGCTGGGGCTGCTGAACCAATTACATTTTCTGGTACTATATCCTCTGTCTGCCATAGCTGTATTCCTCAGAGGAAGATGTACTACATTTAAATTACATTATTATGAAATAAAGTCTCTCAAGTCACTGCAGCAATGCTGAGCTGACAAGTCTCACCACTGTCAAGCCTGACTAGTAAATTCTCAGGAAAAAATCTTTCCTAAATTTCTTGTTGGGCAAACAGCCATAAACTTAGAAAAAATGTCTTAAGAGTGCATAGCTGTCTCACACACACACACACACACACACACACACACACACACACACACACACAACAAAAAAACAAGCCAGCCTGCCCGCACAGTGGCATGGCAACCACTTGTGATGCAGACGTCCCGGGTTCAGTAATGGACCAGGGAATTGGAAGGCTGGCCAGGCAAAAAAGGACAGAGTGCCTGAGGGCAGGCTCTCCTTCTCTGGGGAAGGGGAGGGATGTGTGTGTGTCCGGCCTGTTGGTGACCTGTCGTGGAGGCCTGCGGAATCACCGGAAAAGCTGGCACCTGCTTGCGTGGGAGGTGAGACAGATGCTGGTGTCATTGCACGCCCCACCTCCAAGGGGAACACAGTCACAAAATCTCTGGTCCCCCAGCCATGACTTTCTGCTGTGCCACTGCTACTGCTGCTACCAGTGTCTTCCGGGGGGGGGGGGGTCCTGCTCCCATGGCCCTGCCCTGGCGGGTAAGCCAGGGCTCACTTCCATTGACAGTTGGGAGGGGCGCTGCCCAGGGAGGGTAAGCCTGGGCATGGCAGTTTGGCACACAGGGTAGGAACTGAGCTCCATTAGGGGCATTGAGGGCAGGACCAGACCCAAAAATAATAAAAGAACAAAAAAGCAGTTAACTGAAGTGGTGGAAGTCAGCTTACTAGTCCCACCCTACCAGCTACAGTGCACACATGCAGTTGCACAAGTGGCCACGAAGGGAGCCAAGCCCAAGTTCCTCACAGGAAGATGTGCAATATTAAATTTAAATGATATTATGAAATAAAGTCACTTTAGCAATACTGAGCTGACAAGTCTCACTACACTCAAGCCTGACTAAATCCAAGAAAAAAAAAATGTTTACTTTTCTTTTTGGGTAGGAAGCCAAGCCATAAGAAACAGAAAAATGGTCTCCAACAGCTGGCTGTACTTCAGTTAGACTACTTACATAGAAACACAGAAACATAGACAATGATGGCAGAAAAAGACCAGAGCTCCATCCACTCTGCCCAAGTACTTGCCTTGTTCTTTGTTTCGGGTAACAACTAAGTTACAAAAAACACAGGTTACTTACCTGTACCAGTAGTTCTAGGAGTGGTATATGTTGTTCATCCACACTGTCTGGCAGAGCCTTTCCCTTTTAAGAAGTGCCAGAAAGTCTTCAAGCTGGCTCTTCCCACCTACCCAGGTGGTATATCCCTTGGCTCCGCCCCACGACACCAGAACTTGCCAGCTGGAAGCAGAGATTGTGCATCTAAGCCAGGGGAGGGCGGGTGGATCCATGTGAATGAACAACATATATCACACCTAGAACTACTGTGTTTCTAGGGACGTGGATATGTTGTTCTATACACCCTATCTGTCAGACTCCTAGCAGTTCTCCGGGAGGAGGGAGGCAAGGTACACACCACCTACTTAGGAAACAGAGATTGGAAGCCCTAAAACCAGCATCCTGGCATGACTCAAGATCAATGTGGTAATGGGAAATAAAGGTGTGTGCCGACTTCCAAGTAGCAGCCTTGCAGATTTCCTGGATAGGGATGTCCTTAGAAGCAGCCACCAATGCAGTGGTATGGTGGGTGAAATGAGCCCTTAGCCCTCCAGGAAGCTCCATACCCGCCAACCTATAGCAGAGATCAGTGCAGGAAGTGACCCACCTGCTAATCATCCTCTTGGCTGCAAGTCTGCCAGATGCAGCTTCAGCGTACATGACAAGCAGTTGGCGAACCAGTCCCCAAACTCCAGGCATGCGCTCTTTGCAACAAGCGAGCACTCACCTCAGGTCCAGAGTATGGAGCCTGTGTTCGGCCTCAGAGGTGTGATTCGGGAAAAACATACAAAGAGTCATCACCGGACATCCAGTGTGAGCACCACCTAAATGGCAGCCTAGCACTAGCACTCAGTACCGCCACGAACAATATCCACCTGAATCAACAGACTAAATTACCCATCTGTCTCTCAAACTAACAAAATCTAACGGAGATGGCAGCAAAGAACAAAATGGGCAATCAATCGTTAAAACAGAACAAAACTTTGCTTGAATATGCCCCGCCTACACAGGCCACAACAGCCGCGACCTCTCGGAACCCTGATCTGGGCCAGATTAGCAAGGAAGATATTACCTGCACAATTACCTCTAAAGAACTCTGCACAACATTACAAAAAATCAGCGCTATGCTGGAGAGACTAGAGACCAGAGTGTTGGAGGACCATCAGAAATTAGAAACTCTGGAGCATAAAACTGACCAAATAGAGAAAACGTTCACTGACTACACCACTACAGTAGACGTTCACAATCTGGCCCTATTAGACTTGCATCACAGAGAGCAGCAACTAGGACAGAGGCTAGAGGAGCTGGAAAATAGAAATCGGCGCAATAACATCTGAATCCATGGTGTCCCTGAAAGGACGGAGACCACCCCAATACCTGCCTTCATGGAATCTTTCCTCATGGAATTGCTATCATGGCCTCCAGAAAAAACATTTAATATAATTAGAGCGCACCGATTGTTGGTTCCCAAAAGTACAGTTACATAAGAACTTACCGTAACAGTAGATCTTCGAGAACAGCTCTTGCAGCAGGTTACACCATTAGGACTGACGCCGGCAGGCGTCAGGACCCCACGGAAATCTTCTAGCTAGCAGTCTTCAGCGTGGACCGCCTCCGATGTCGATCCCGCCCCCGACGTCAGGCGTAGTACATAAGGAGGGGGTCCTGCCAGAATCCCCAGTTCTCCCCCCGGAGACTCCCGGCCGCTGAATGACATCAGAAAAGGAGACAGAGGACCCGCCATCAGATGGCCAAGACTAAACGATCTTACTCAGCATAAGCTGGAACTTACCTCCTCCAAGGGGGAATGGTGGGCGGGAAGGTACCTGCTGCAAGAGCTGTTCTCGAAGATCTACTGTTACGGTAAGTTCTTACGGAACTGTACTATCTTCTTCGAGGTACAGCTCTTGCAGCAGGTTACACCATTAGGACTGATTCCCAAGCAATGGCGCCTAGAAAAGCCATCGGAAGGAGGCAATACTGATACTGCAACATGTCCTGAGCCTAGGACAAGAGACCCTGCAGAACAGCAAGTCCGAAACCCGCTCTTCGCTGTGAGGCGATGTCAAGGCTGTAATGCCTGATAAAAGTGTGCACTGAGCTCCAGGTGGCTGCAGCACATATGGCCGATGTGGATACATTCTTCAGTGCCGCAAAGGATGTAGCCACTCCCCTTGTCGAATGGCCCTTAACCACCCCTGGTAAGGGTTTCTGTCTACTGTTGTAGCAAAGGGAAATGTACTGGATTAGCCAGCGAGAAAGGGTCTGTTTCGAGACTGGGTCTCCCAACATTCTCTCAGCGAAAGAGACAAACAGCTGTTCCATTTTGCGGTGCTGTTTGGTCCTGGTCAAGTAGTATCGAAGACACCGGTGAATATCCAGGGTGTGAAGCAGTGCTTCTCCTCGATTAGCGTACTTAGGGAAGTACACTGGTAAATCAATGCCTTGGTTAAGCGTGAGGGTTGAGACCACCTTAGGCAGGAACTTGGGATTCATCCTCAGGGACACCCTGTCCTGGTGAAAAATTAAATAAGGCTCCTTGCACATTAGAGCGTGTAGTTCGGACATTCTTTTGCCGAAGTAACAGCAACTAAAAATAGCGTTTTCCACGACAGAAAACGCAGCTCACAATCTGCAGCAGGTTCAAAGGGTGGCAGCGTAAGCTACTCCAGGACCAAAGGTAGGTCCCAAGGAGGGAAAGGATCCCTAATGGGTGACCTAAGGTGGAGAACCCCTCTTAAGAAGGCCCGGGACGTATCTAACTGCGCTACCATGCATTGGCCTACCGGAGCGTGGTAGACTGAGATTGCACAAAGGTGCACTTTGATCGAGGAGTAAGCCAACCTTGATTGAAAAAGGGAGAGCAGGTACTCCAGAACTAATTTCTCTGGACAGTCTAAAGGGGAGAAACCGCGTGCTTGAGACCACAGGCAAAACCTACGCCACTTCATGGTGTATGTAGCGTGTGTCGCTGGTTTTCTGGCGGCAGAAAGTACTTCCGCCACCTCCTGCGAGACCCCGTGACACAAAATGGCTATGTCTCTAGGAGCCAAGCGTGCAGGTTCAGGGAGTGTAAGTCTGGGTGGACTAGTGAACCGTCCTCCTGAGACAGTAGATGGGAGCTGATTGGCAAAGGAAGCGGAGGTTCCCGGGACAGGTGACTCAGGAGTGGGAACCAAATCTGTCTGGGCCAAAAAGGCGCTATCAAAATCAGCGTCACGTGCTCCCTGTGAAGTTTGATAAGGACTCTCTGGATCAACGGGAAGGGAGGTAAGGCATAGAGGAATCTGCCCGCTCAGGAGAGGGACAACGTGTCTTGCCAGAAAACACCAGGCCCTGGATCTAGCGAGCAAAAATTGGGCAGTTTTGCTTTGGATGGGGACGTGAACAAATCCAATTCTGGAGTGCCCCATCTGTGAAACAGATCCTCTGCCACCTCCTGTAGAAGTTCCCACTCGTGGACCCTGGCCTGGGAACGGCTCAGGCTGTCTGCGACAGTGTTGTCCACTTCGGAAACGTGAACTGCAATGAGGTTTGCACCGTGTCGTACTACCCATTACCATACCCTCATGGCCTCCCAGCAGAGGGGGTAGGAGTGTGTGCCTCCTTGTTTGTTAAGGTAGTACATCACTGCCGTATTGTCTGTCTGTAACAGAAGAGTACTCGGTGGAATGTCCGACTGGAAGGCTTGCAGGGCATAAAGGACCGCTCTCATCTCTAATATGTTGATATGGAGATGAGCTTCCTGAGTAGTCCGTGTTCCCTGAAACTTCACCCCATTCAAGTGAGTTCCCCACCCCAGCCCTGAGGCGTCTGTGGAGAGTGTCATCACCGGGGACAGCGCTGAGAACGGTACCCCCACAGAGAGGGTTCCTGGGTCTAGCCACCATTGCCAGTCCCGGACCACGGCCTTCGTGATTCTGACTGGGTGCTGCAGATGGTCTTGCCTTTGATCCCATTGCACTCTGAGCATCCACTGGGTTACCCGCATGTGGAGCCTTGCCATCAGGACTGTTGGAATGGCCGCAGCCATGTGTCCGAGCATGCGAAGGACCAATCTGGCTGGGACGGTCTTTTTCGCTGATAGGTCCCTTATGAGGGACCGGATACGTTCCGCCCTGTCTTCGGGAAGAAAAGCTTTCCCTTGGGTGGTGTCCAGAACTGCCCCTATGAATTGCAGTTTCTGGGACGGTACCAGGAGAGACTTTTTGTAGTTGATGAGGATGCCCAGAGACTGAAAAAGGATCTGGGTGTGCTGGATAGCTATCAACAATGCCTCTTCGGAGGAGGCCATGAGAAGCCAATCGTCGAGGTACGGGAACACATAGTGGCCCTGTCTCCTCAGAGATGCTGCCACGACTGCTATGCACTTGGTAAAGACCCTGGGGGCTGATGACAGCCCGAAAGGAAGTGCTCGGAACTGATAGTGGTGGCCGAGGAACTCGAAGCGCAGGAACCTCCTGTGCGCTTGAGCGATGGGATGTGCAGGTAAGCGTCCTGCATGTCTAGGGACGCCAGGAATGTGTCCTTCTTCAGCATGGGGATTAGGCCCGGGAGGGTCACCATGCGGAAGCGTTTGTAGGTGACCGACATATTGAGGTCGCTTAGGTCCAAAATTGGACGGAGGCCCCCTGTTTTCTTTGGAACCAGGAAGAAGTGGGAATAATATCCTGCTCCTCTCTGGTTCACTGGGATGTGCTCCAAAGCTCCTTTCTGCAGCAGCGTGAGCACTTCTTGCCTGATGAGCAGAGCGTGCTGACCCGAGTAACAAGAGAGCAGAGGATGCCTCGTGGGTGGCTTGTCTAAGAATTCTATAAAGTGACCTTTTTTGACCAACTGTAGCACCCACCTGTCGGTGGCGATCAACTGCCACCCTGGCAGGTGGTCTGCGATGCGACCCCCGACCTTTAATTCCCATTGATCCTGAGGGGCGGGGGCTGGGAAGGAGTCATGCTTGGCGGCGGAGGGTCCTGCAGGTTGGGCCGACTTGGTAGGACATTGGCCTCTACCTGAGGACGACTTGCCCTGGGTTTTCCGGGTAAAGGAGCCCCTCTGTTGCAGGCCGGAACGAGGCTGTTGTTTGAGTCCGTCTGCGGAAGTGACTCTGGTTCCTACGAAAGGAACCGAGTCTAGATCTGTACATGGCTTGGACAGATCTAACGGCCTTCCCAGCTTCCTGCAGTTTGGTGATGACCTTCTCAGATGCCTCACCAAACAAGACTTCGCCGTGAAAGGGGGCATCCAGAATGTTCTTCTGGACGTCCGGGGTAAATCCGGAGACACGGAGCCATGAGTGTCTCCGGAGGCATACGCCTGAGGCTGCCGCTCTGGCCGAGGAGTCCGCGGAATCGTACGCGGCTCGGAGCACCTGGGTTCCCACGTCCGAACCCGTGCGGAGGAGCTGGAGCAGTTCCTCCTTTGGGCCACCGTCTGGCAATTTCTCTGCCAGGTCCAGTCCCTGTCCCTGTTCCCACAGCGCATTCTGAAATTGAACCATGTGGGTAAGGTAGTTCAGGGACCTGACGGCGCAGGTCGCAGCTGCATAAGTGCGCCTACCCATTGCGTCCAGTTGTTTGGACTCGGGTCCGTGGCTGCATGCTCAGATGTTGCGGTCTCTGGGACCGGTCATGAGAGGCTGTGATGACCAGGAGTCGGCCAGAGGATGATTACAAGCACTGGTCCTCCCTTGGGGCCTTGTACAGGCGGTCAGCCCTCTTCGACATCGCCCGGAGGCGAATGTGGACGTTTCCACGCTGCCTTGGTGGACGATCCACAAGGTGTCCACCTGGCGGTGGTACCACCACAGGCTTAGATCTTTTTGCCGAAGATAACGAGCTAAGCGTAGCCTTTCGGGGTCTGGTTCTTCTGCGTCCCACCCCATGTTCTCTTGGATATCTCTCATGATCTCAGAGAACGAGGGGTCATCCGGAGGAGACCTACGAAGTTCACGTGGGTCCGGAGAGGGGACGCTAATGGGAGAAGGAGATCTGGAGCCATCCGAGATGTCCAATCTTGAGTCCTCCGTAGACGGGGAGTAGCGGCGTCTTCTGGGTCTCTTGGGGCTGGGTGAACCAGAAGAGGATCTGGATGGAGGCCTTCTCTTGTCCGTAGGTCTGCCCCTAGGAGGTTCGACTGGCTCCTGGGGGGGGGTGGTACTCGGCCTGCTGCCCCATTGGGTGAAGGAGGGGGCGCTGGGGCCGGTGGTGCCGTAGGGATGGGAGGAGGCTGAGTGGTGACCACATCCTTTTTGATGGTGTCCCACCAGAAAGTGAATAACTCCTTCACTTCCGAGATGTTAAGGCCCAATGACGGGCCGGGCACTGGTGGTCTGTCGTCGGCTCCCCTGGGGTCTCCGGTTCTGGGGAGGGCTCCTGTGGGAGCTCGACAGGTCCGGGGTCGCCCGCCTGGTCCTCAGGCTGAGTGGATTCCTCCTCCGTCAACGCCTCCTGGCCGACGTCGGCGGGTGGCGGTGTGGTTCTTCTCACTGCTGTATCGGACGTCGGTCCCCCGGCCGGCGTCCAGGTAGGAGAGTGCCTGACCAGCGATGGGTGTCGGACTGTCGTCGGTTCCCGGGATCTATGGTGTTTGGCCGACGTCGGGTCCGACATACTCTTCAGGGAGGTCAGCTCCTTAAGTCTTTCGTTGAGGGGGAGGCGGCAGGGAAACTGACCGGACGTCGGGGGCCGAGTGACGCTTGTGGTGATCCCCTGACCTAGACGAGGCCTTTGAGGAAGAAGGCCTAGAGGTCTTAGCAGGCCGCAGGGTGGAAGAACCGCTGGCAGACTTGACCATGACCGGGGGAGGCTGAGAGCGGGCCCGAGACGGAGAGCGGTCAGACCTGGAGCTAAAGCTGCGGGAGTCCGAGGCCCTAGAAGGGGATCTAGGTCTCACCTTCTCCCTGTGCTTCTCATGGTGCCTGCGGGATTTTTCCGAAGATTCCCCCTTGGAGGAAGGTTCCATGGCCTTGAGCTTCTCTTCCAAAAGATAAGCCTGGAGAGCCTTCTGTCGGCGGATCCGGGTCCGGCTGTTGAAGCCTTGACAAAAAGAACAAGCCTGGGTGTCGTGGTCTAGGCCCAGGCACCGGACGCAGGCAGAATGTGAGTCTTTGAAAGGAATTTGTTTCCCACAGGCGCACTTGGATGAATGGCCCTCCACGGAGGTTGGGGAGGACATCAGACAGAAGAATGAAACTGGAAGAAGAGATTATTGAAGAATTCTCGGTTGAAGTGTTGGTAGAATGAATTTCCTGATCATCGCGCGTTAGATACTGACTGAAGGGTCGAGACATGCAAGTCGACAGCGGGAAAGAACTAGGGATTCTGGCAGGACCGCCTCCTTATGTACTACACCTGACTTCGGGGGTGGGACCGACATCGGAGGCGGTCCCCGCTGAAGACTGCTAGCTAGAAGATTTCCGTGGGGTCCTGACGCCTGCCAGCTTCAGTCCTAATGGTGTAACCTGCTGCAAGAGCTGTACCTCGAAGAAGATCCAAAGGACCCCAAGATTAGACCATGAACGCTGATCCTAGCTTTCTGGGACTTTCGTGTTAAAGAAGAAATTTTAAAACTTGCCTGGGGAAAGAAACAAATCTTGTCTGGGGGCACCAGATTGTTCTTCGAGCAGGATTATATGCCCCAGCTCCTCGCAGAATGAAGAAAAGTACTCGCAGTGGTCAGTTTACTTCAAATCAAGGGGGTAAAGGCATTCTTAGAATATCCTGCAAAGATACGAAACATTTCAGAGAATGTCCCGAGAAGATTCCCAGATCTATCAGCAGCAGAGACATTTCTCAGGACATCAGACATAGCCCTGCCACAAGAGGTCACCCTGCAGCAGAGAAATTGGATAGCTGAGCGCTCCTAGCAAATGGCAGGAACTAAACGAAAAGGTCAACAGGATCAGCCCGGTCAATCCAGGGTGTGGGACAAAGGGCAACAATGTAAAGACTCCTCAGGTGGCTTAATGGTGGCACAGCTTTGGAGGAGAGAAGAGATTCCATCCTAAATGCGGAGGACGATGAATGCTCTGACTCCCCAGCTTGAACACATTAGACTCTGGGACTGAACTAAAAGGGCCGTGAGTGTACCTTGCGGAGATAATTTTGCTGCTGCTTAATGTCTGTCTAACTCGTTGGGGGTGTTTAGGGTTTTAAACTGAATAGTAAATAGACCAGCAGAAATCCTGCTTGAAACAGTTATATCCTTATGACAAGATATTTAACGCTCAGATGGATATTTCAATTAACTGGATGGGGGACAAGAAGATGAGGTGCTTGTGGGGGGATCTTTGGGGCCAAATTCGCTAGGTCGCCTCTGGATTTGGGGAAGGGACTCCCCAGATGGTGGTGGATTATTCGGTCATGCCGTGTGGTTGTGAGTGGAGATTTTCTTCTACCGGGCTGGGGAGAAGCCAGGGATCTTGGCTGCACAGCGGAGATTCTTTGTAAAATTGATGCTCAGATAGGAATCCTGGTGGCCAGGCTGCTAGCTCGTTCAGCAGGCACTGATGAAGGATCCCCAGAACGAACACTGGCTTCTGATAAAAATGAGTTAAAGGGCTCCGGAGGTTATTTTGCGCCACCTTTCCGGGGTGCTTACTGACACAGAACCCACCATTAGATGCTGCTCCAATAGCTGCATGACAGTAATATACACCAGAGCCACCCTCACTGCTGCACCTTGTTCTTGATTTGGCTTCTCACCTGCTCAAAGACTGGATTATGGTGGATGCTGCTCTGGCAGCCTCCTTGACCGTAAAACTATATCTCAAGTTACTTAACCACCTCAATGGTCTGGGGGAGTGGACTGCCTGAGACTGGATGGCTGGCTGGGCGGTGTGGGCCCATGGAATGCCCCTCTCCCTCACTTCACTTTAACCCCTGTGGGGGCTTAAGTTCCACTCCTACCTTTCAGATTATCTCTCTCCCCACTACCCCAAAATGTTGACAGTAGGGGGTGGCGGGAGAGGAGAACTCACACGTTGAGCTGTCTCCAGCACTAGATTCAGGAGTACAATACTCTGGTGCGACTCCAAACATTTGTCCTTCCAGACACTGGGCTATGGAGAGACAGCCCAGGCTGGACTGGATTCCCAGAATATTTGGGCATTCAATCACACTTCAAAAAAACAAAACAACATTGAGTAGTGTGTGGCAACAGGGTTGACATACCTTGAAGTGATTATAATTGTAAACTGGTTAATAGTTTCGTCATTTGTTATTAATGTTTAAAATGTTGTCTACTCATCAACAGCTTAAAACAATACTTTACAGTACTGTCTTTTCCCCTTCTCAGAGAACTGTTTTGTATCTTCTCCCTGTTGATAATGGGCGACTTAAAAATTATTTCCTGGAATGTGAGGGGAATTAACAATCCAGTGAAGAGAACAAAAATTTTATAGCACTCCAAAGACAAAGGGCCACCATAGCATTTCTACAGGAGACCCACTTGATCGCTCAGGAGCATTTTAAGTTACACCACTCCTGGGTGGGACAGGTGTATGCCTCTCAATATGAAACTGCCACTCATCATAGAGGAGTGGCTATCTTGGTCAGAAGGGACACCCCCTTATAGTAACAAATGTCAGAATGGATCCAGAGGGCAGACTTAGTCACCTGACGGGCACATACAGGGGACAACATTGTACCTTGATGAACGTATATGCCCCAAATGAAGAATCACCTTGTATAACCTTCTTAGAGAAGGTGATTAAGGAGGCTGTGCAAGATATCCAAGGTCTGATTTTGATCAGAGGAGATTTTAATGAGGTGATACAGGAGAGTGAGGACCATTCAGGAGGAGCCCGCTGAGGCACCACATGAACAGGCAAACTTGTTCTGAGACTGCGCCATGAGTTAGTTTTGACAGAGGCATGGAGATTTCTCCATCCTCGGGGTAAAGATTATACTTACTATTCCCCTCGACATAAAGAATACTCCCGCATTGATTATTTTCTGATCTCTTCTAATTGGCTATCAAAGATCCACAACTGTGAGATAGGAAACATTGTGGCTTCTGACCATGCCCCAGTTGCGCTTAATTGCTCCACAGTGGTGACCCCTCTGGGGTCCTCTTGGAAACTGAACACCAGTCATCTAACCAGAGAAGATGCTGACGAAATGACAACCAGTAGTATACAGAATTATTTACAAAATAACCCCAGCAGGAACACAAAGGAGGGTAAAAGATGGGACGCCATAAAATGTTATTTAAGGGGCGAAATTATTAAATACTCAGCTACACTTAAAAGACAATGGATAAATAAGAGAGCGAGTCTAGAACACAAAACAGCAGAACTAGAGAATTTGCATCAATCTGAGCGGGAAACCTGTATAAAAAGAAGAGCTGGACACAGCCCGGCTGGAACTGAACCACCTGTTAGATATACAAAGTGAAGGCCAACTAAGATACGCATGACAGAAATTCTATGAGAATGGTAACAGAGCAGGAAGGTAACTAGCCTGGCAACTAAGAAGGGAAATGGCCAATTGAGCAATAGTCTGAATTAGAGACGAGGGTACTAATTCTTCTGTATCTTCCCCGACTGAAATACTTAAGAAATTTGCTAATTTCTACCTAGAACTTTATGATACAACCACTCCCTGGGACCATCAGGATAAAATAACAATTCTTAGACTCCCTCTCTCCCTATCCCCAAACTAGATGATGCAGCAAAGAGGGTCATAGATTCCCCCATCGCAAAACAGGAAACACTGACTAAAATTAAACATCTGAAGAATAGGAAGGCTCCAGGCCTAGATGGCTTCCCTGCAGAATTGTTTTAAGACATTCCAACCAAAACTGACAGACCTACTGCAAGCAACCTATAATGAAATCTTAGTAGATCACGAACAAGTTCCACTATCCTGGAACTTATCACAAATTTCGGTAATCCTCAAATCAAACAAAGCCGCCCAACTTTGTAGTTCATATCGCCCCATTTCGCTCCTCCCAGTAAATATAAAATGTTTTCAGGTATCCTAGCAGATAAACTGCAGAAATGGAAAATCATGTACACAAATGCTCGCAGTCTGGGAAACAAGATCCCAGACCTGCAGGCAATAATGACAGAGGCTAAACTGGACATAGTAGCAATTAACATGACGTGGTTTACCAATAACCATACTTGAGAGACTTCAGAACCTGACTATGTACTGTTCAGAATAGATCGAGCTGCACAAAACGGGGGGGGGGTTGAGTGGCACTGTATGTCAATGAAAATATCAAAGTTACAGAAATTCAGAATACACATAAGGAGCCAGAAGAACTCTGGGTCACAGTGGAAACAGGAAATGGGACAGCCATACAGACTGGGGTTGTCTACAGGCCTCCAGACCGGGGGAGGACACAGACACATTACTGTTAGAAGATATACAAAACATGACAGCTAAAGGGGAGGTTCTGATAATGGGAGATTTCAACATGCCAGATACAGACTGGTCAATACCACCAGGAACATCTGCCAGAACTAGACACACGGTGGATTCCCTGCAGGGGAGGGCCTCAAGCAACTGATAATAGCCCACAAGAGACAGGGCTATCCTAGATCTAGTACTGACTAACGGGGAAAGGATCACAGATCTCTAGGTAGAAGGTCACCTGGGGGCCAGTGACCATCACATGGTATGGTTCACTTTGGCCACTAGAACTAAATCATCCCAATGTAAGGCAAAAATATAGGACTTCAGAGAAGCAGACTTTGATAAGATGGCCAACTAAGTTAAGCTAGCCCTAGCAAAAAAGAAATACAGGTGAGGGGGTACAGGCAAAGTGAGCAAGCATTAAGGATGCAATACTTGAAACAACATCCCATTGTGTTAGAGAGAAAAGGAAGTGCAAAAGAAGGAGGAAACCACTTTGATTCTCAAAAACAGTAGCAGAAAAGGTCAGAGCCAAAAGGCTGGCCTTCAGGAAATATAAGGGAATGCAGCGGGATGAAAATAGGGAGGCATACCAAACTTCCCTAAGGGAAGCAGGGAAGGTAATAAGGCAGGTAAAGGCCCAAACTGAGGAAACACTAGCACAAACTGTAAAAGAAGGTGACAAGACTTTCTCTAGATACATTAGTGAAAGGAGAAAGTCCAGAGGGGGTATTGTTAAGATCAAAGGGGATAAGGAGGTATGGTGAGGAGGACCACCATGTAAAAGCATCTATCCTAAATAGATACGTCTGCTCAGTATTTACTGAAGAGAAGGTAGGGCAGGGCCCACAGCTCAGCACCATACACACAGGGGGAGAGGGAGGTGTGCACTAGTTCCTTCACAGAAGTAAGGGTCCTACAAGAGCTTGATAAGCTCAAGGTGGACAAGACAATGGGACCTGATGGCATACATCCCAGGGTACTAAAGGAACTAAGGGTGGAACTAGCAGAGCCATTATCAGAACTGTTTAGTGAGTCTCTGAGCACAGGAGAGGTCCCATAAGACTGGAGAAGGGCTCACGTGATCCCACTCCACAAGAGTGGTAGCAGAGAGGAGGCAGGGAACTACAGACCAGCCAGTCTTACCTCAGTAGCGGGCAAGATTATGGAGGCACTCCTTAGGGAAAGGATAGTGCAACACCTGGAATCCATAGGAGCACAAGATCCAAGACAGCATGGGTTTACAAAAGGAAGGTCCTGTCACACTAATCTCATAGATTCATTTGACTGGCTAACCAGAGCGGTGGCTCAAGGGGGAGCAGTTGATGTCGCCTACCTTGACTTCAGCAAAGCTTCTGATAACTGTTCCACGTGGAAGATTGTTTAGTAAGCTGGGTAGGCTTGGGGTGGGTGGGGTGGGTCAGAAGTTGGTCAACTGGGTGGCAAACTGGTTGATGGGCAGAAAACAGAGTGTGTTGGTAAATGGTATACAATCAGAAGAGGTGCAAGTCACAAGTGGAGTACCTCAGGGATCAGTCCTGGGGAAAGTCCTCTTCAATATCTTCATCAGTGACATTGCAGATTGACTGGAGGGTAAGGTTTGTCTATTTGCAGATGACACCAAGATCTGCAACAGAGTAGATGATCCAGATGGGGTGCGCAGAATGGAAAGCGATCTGGATAAACTAGCAAAATGGTCGAAAGAGTGGCAACTGGGGTTTAATGCAAAGAAGTGCAAGATCATGCACATAGGGAAGAGAAACCCTGAAGCCACCTACAGGCTGGGAGGGGAGTTGCTGGCAGTCACAAGGGAAGAAAAAGACTTCAGCATCATCATCACAGATGACCTGAAATCATCCAAGCAGACGACTAAAGCAGTAGGTAAGGGTAGGGGGATGTTGGGGTGTATTAGTAGGGGTATCACAAGTCGTTACAGAGAGATAATGATTCCTCTTTACAAGACACTGGTTAGGCCCCATCTGGAGTACTGTGTGCAGTACTGGAGGCCACACTTTCAAAAGGACATTAACCAAATTGAGGCAGTCCAGAGAAGGACAACCAAAATGGTGCAGGGACTGCATCAGAAAACATATGAGGACAGATTAATTGAGCTCAATATGTATACCCTAGAGCAAAGGCGGGAGAGAGGTGATATGATCCTAACATTCAAACACCTTAAGGGCATTAACAAGGTGAAAGAGTCTAACATGTTTCAATATAAGAAAAACAGTAGGACGAGAGGACACAACAGGAGATTAGAAGGAGGCCGATTAACATGCTAGCATACTAAAATGCCTGCAGAATAGGCCTAATGGTCTTTCGTGTCTCCTCGTTTGGTCATTCCCTCCCCCCCCCGGGAAGCTGAACTTGCTGCCCCCCTCGCCTTCTCTGGCTTCTGCCTTCCCAGTTTCGGAAATTCTCGCTGCACTGGATTTTGTTTCCAGAACCCTTCCCCTGTACCTGTCCCACCCCCTCTTGAACCTCTCCACCGTCTCCCTGGGCAGTGCATTCCACGGCTCCACCTCCCTCTCAGTGAAGTACCACCTCCTCCTTTCTCCCCTGAATTTTCCCCCCTCCAGCTTCCACCCATGCCCTCTAGTTGCCCCCTCCTCCTTCCTTCGAAGCACCCTGACTGCTCCTCCCCTATTTACCCCCTTCATGTACCTGAAGACCTCTATCATGTCCCCCCGGTCCCTTCTCTCTTCCAATGTGTACATGTTTAGCTTTTCGAGCCTTTCCCCATAGGTCCTGTCCCTGGTATCACGTCAATTTGTCACAAACAAAACAGCACAAGCATTACAGCGCAGATAAAATAGCGAAATAAAATTCAGCGTAATTGTTAAATTGCCGCAAGTCAGCTCAGCGCATCAGACATCAAGTTAATCATTTCAACTTCAGCTTTCACTGACAAATAATGAGATAGAACAGTCCATTAAATTATATTGCCTCTAAACTGTTTACCCTGTACATGAAATACCGAAATAAAACAGCATTAGTTCGTTAATACTTTCAACTTCATGGAGATCAGAGGTTGTAACATTTCTTCTCAAAAAGGGAAATAAAGTGTCCCAGCACAATAAAGCGTCTTGCATCATGTTCCTCATGTGTTTGCAGAAAAGGTAAGAGTTTTGTTTTTGCATAGCTTAAACATTGGTGCAGCATTTTCAGCAGGGTACCCATAATCAACCAAGTCTCTTTACCCTTTACCCTGTACATGAAATAGCAAAATAAAATTGCCGGAAGTCGGCTCAGCGCATCAGACATCAAGTGAGACTTCTGAAATCAGCATTAGATTGTTAATACTTTCAACTTCAGAGGTTATAATTAATACAGATACAGAATTTGTATTTGTCTTACCTTGTGTCAATTCAGCGCAGTGCAGTGAAAATGTAATCCTTTATTAATTAAAAACTTAAAATCTGATAAAATCTGATAAAAGCTCAGCTTTTAGACTTGAAGTTGAAAGTTATGTGCCACTCCACGAAGGTAATCAATGATGAATATATTTAAATGCAGTTATTAGGTGATTGACTGACACCTGTTACTAATTGTTTGTATGGAATTAGTGTGTTGCTATGCGGCTAATTAGTGACTTGCAGGTTTTTTCGATTAGAAGGCTATTTGATGAATTAGTGTGACGATGAATTTACATGCGCTGATATTGACGCGCGGTAATTGTATGCGCTGAGATAATTTGCGATGAGTTGACATGGAACCCCTGTCCCCCAAGCCCCAAATCATTTTGGTTGCCCTCCTCTGGACCCTCTCCAGGAGTTTAATGTCCCTCTTTAAGTGTGGCCTCCAAAACTGCATGCAGTACTCGAGGTGCGGCCTCATCAAGCAGTTATACAGGGGGACTATCACTTCCCTCCTTCTGGAAGTGATCCCCCTAGCGATGCATCCTAGCATCCTGTTGGCCTTGGCTGATGCCCTCCTACAAGTCTCTTGAGTTGTTCAGCTTGACATCCACCACCACCCCCCCCAGGTCCCACTCAGCCATCGAGACTTGTAGCATTCCCCCACCAGGGTGTACACTTGGCCCGGGTTACTGGCCCCCAGGTGCAGTACCTTGCACTTCCCCTGTACTGAACTTCAGCTTCCACTTTCTAGACCATCTTTCCAGAGCCTCCAGGTCCCCCTGTAGGGCCACCCTCCCCTCCTCCCCATAAACCACCGCCCCCAGTTTTGAGTCATCCGAAAAGAGACTCATCTCACTCCTGATTCCTGTCCTTATGTCAGAGACGTAGGTGTTCAACAGGAGGGGCCCAAGGACTGATCCCTCTGGGACCCCACTAATGACCCTCCTTGAAGATGAGACTATCCCACCAACTATGACCCTCTGGGTCTGGTCCTGAAGCCAACTGCCTATCCATCTGATCATCTGGTTCCCCACCCCCATTTCTCCCAGCTTATCCAACAGGCCCTCATGAGGAACAGAGTCAAATGCCTTGCTGAAGTCTAAAAAGAGGATGTCCACTGGTCTACCCAGGTCCAAGGCACTCATCACCCAGTCATATAACTCCACAAGGTTTATCTGACACGATTTCCCTGGGATGAATCCATGCTGTCTATTGTCCACGCACCCTGACTTTTCCAGGTCTCCCCAGCCTCTTCTTGACAATGCCCTCCATCACCCTGCCCACCACTGATGTCAGGCTGACAGGCCTATAGTTTCCTGCCACCTCTCTTGAGCCCCCCTTGTGGATAGGCACTATATGTGCCACCTTCCAGTCCTGGGGCACCCACCCTGTCCTGAGAGAGATGGTGAAATGCTCCACCAGGGGTTTCGCCAGGAGATCCACAAGTTCCTTCAGCACTCTGGGATGTAATTTATCCAGCCCTGGTGCTTTCTCCATCTTAAGGGACCGGAGGGCTTCCCTCACTCTCTCTGCTGTGATTTCCACCTCTGCTACCTCTTCCCCCTGCTTAGCCGTCCCCTCTCTCCAGACCCGCTGATAGGTAAGGGTCTCCCCCTCCTCAGTATCACTGTCTCCTCCCATGAATAATGCAGCACCTCCATTTTCCTTGGTGAAAACTGAGGAAAAGTATTCATTTAGTACCTCAGCCTGCTCCCCCGCGTCTTGTGCCCATCTCTCCCGGTTTAATCCTGCTAATCTGCCCCTTCACCCTTCGTTTTTCCCCAATGTATCTAAAGAACCCCTTGTTCCCTCTCCTAATTACCCTAAGGGGTAATGTGAGGAAGTTCTTTTTCACAGAAAGGGTGGTGGATTAATGGAACAGCCTACCTCAAGAAGTGGTGGATATGAATATAGTGCAGGGCTTCAAAAAGGCATGGGATAGGCATAAGGGAGTAATACAGATGAGTATGACTAGATAGGCCATTGACAGATTAAAGGCCGATGGCACATTTGTAAGGTAGAAAAAGAAATGGGCAGACTGGATGGGCCTTGTGGTCCTTATCTGCCGTCAGCTTCTATGTTTCTAAATACATGACAAAGGTAATTCGCCAGAATCAAACAGGCTTCATAACCGGCCGTTTTCTTCAGGATAACATCCGCTGACTACTTAATATTATCTCCGCACACAGACACTCTGTCCCATTCCAGCTGGCCATTAGCATGGATGCAGAGAAAGCTTTTGACAGGATGGACTGGACATTTATGTCGTCCACCCTGTCAAAATTTGGGCTGGGTGAGAATTTCACCTCAGCAATATCAGTTCTTTACTGTAAGCCGGAAGCCAAGGTCATAGTGAAAGGCTATTTCTCAGAACGCATACCCTTGAGGAGAGGCACTAGACAGCGTGCCCCCTCTCCCCACTGCTCTTTGCCCTATCCTTAGAACCCCTGACCATCTGGATCTGGGATAATCCTAATACCACTGGTGTGATGGTAGGTGGTTGGGAGCCAAAAGTGGCACTATATGCTGACAATGCCCTGTTTTTCCTGCGGGATCCACAATGGTTGTGGCTAGATTTAGGGATCATTTTCCTTTCACGTGGGCTAATAAAAATACATTTAGGTATTTAGGAGTCTTAGTATTGGTAGATATAACGAAGATTTCTCTAATAATTATATAAAACTATATAACAATCTACAAGCAGACCTAGCAAGATGGACATTGCTCCCCCTCACCTTATATGGGAGAATACACACAATCAAAATGAATGTGCTCCCAAGATTTTTGTTTTTATTCGAGACCCTCCCCATAAGCATTCCAACACATTTCTGGAACCAAATGAATAAATCAATAATGCACTTTATGTGGGGCAGTAAACCCCCTAAAATATCCATACAAATACTACAGAAATCTAAGGAGGGTAGAGGTTTAGGTCTCCCAAACCTAAGATCCTATTACTTAGCTGCACAAGAAGCCCAACTTGATGCTTGGGCCAAGCAAAGGACCGATTCAGGATGGTACCTCTTGGAAGAGGGGAACCTGAAAGGAAAAAACTATGGATTCTCCCTTACCAGCACCATTCAACCCAAGATATGGCCTATGTCCTCGAATCCTTGGGTGAATCACTCAATTAGAATCCTCCTTAAACTGTGCAAGGAGACACCCTCCCCCCCCCCGAATGATATGGGCCCACTCTCTCTCAGCCAGCATGAAGATAGGTTCATCCCCGCCTTGACAGACCTAGGCTTTGAATTTTGGGAAACCAGGGGCCTTTCACAAGATTTACCCAACTGTTAGATAGAACAGGTTGCTTTTCATTTGAGACCCTACAGGAGAAGTTCTCTCTTCACCGAGAGGACTTCTTCTGGTACCTACAGGTTAGACACCTGCTGACATCAGAGGATAATATTCTCAAGGTTGGCAGGGACAGGACCTCTCTGGAGGATTACTGGTGGGATATCATTAGACTCAAAGATAAACTTAACTACTTTTCAGTATTGTACAAAGTACTTTTTCCACCCATCACAACACTAGTTTTAGATACAATCAGACAAAAATAGGAAGAAGACAGTGGAGTGACTATAACACCTATAAATTGAGCTCACTGGTTCCAGAGGGGTTGGTAACTTACATCTTCATTGGGGTGGAGTGAATTCAAATGGAAAATTGCAATCCGGTTCTTTCGAACCGCAGTAATCATAAAACATTTCTCGCCACAAGCATCTCAAGCTTGCTGGAGACTGTATGGTGCAGCCAGAGCAACACATTTTTTGGGACTGTCCCAAGCTGCATTAATTTTGGGGACAGATACACCAAAGCACAGAACAAATGTTGGGGTTCACCATCCCTCTAACCTTCCAAGATTTGGTGTTGGGCCTGCCGACTTTGTCGTCCAGGAAAAAAAGAAAAATGGTAGAACTGGGCCAGGTCTTATGGGTAATAGCCTTGAAATGTGTTACGACCAGATGATTAAAACCAGAACCCCCCTCGTGGGAACAATGGATCACTAGGGAATGGAGGTGGAAAGGATGGAAAGCAACACACATACAATACACCTAGCTAAAGAGAAGTTCTTAGATATTTGGTGGCCATGGCATATCTGGAGGGAGACACAGGGAGGTCAGGGAGAGGAGGGGCAGGAGCGGTAGAACGGGAGACACAGGGATGGGAAGGGCCGACAAACTAATAATGGGAGAAAGAAGGGACTCCTGCACTGCACTGGGTCTTGGTGTTTGTACACCCTTTAATTCTGGGAGGTGAGGATGACAACTCTTTAGTAAAATACAGTTATGTAAGAACTTACTGTAACAGCAGATCTTCAAGAACAGCTCTTGCAGCAGGTTACACCAGTAGGACTGAAGCTGGCAGGCACCAGGACCCCATGGAAATTTTCTAGCTAGCAGTATTCAGCGGGGACTGCCCCGACGTCGGTCCCGCCCCCATCGTCAGGCACAGTACATAAGGGGGCGGTCCCCCAGAATCCCCAGTTCTCCCAACGGAGACTCCTGGCCGCTGGATGACATCAGAAGAGGAGACTGAGGATCCGCCATCAAATGGCAGTCAGAGAAATGCTGAGACACCTGATCCTAGGAGAAGGATGTTGGAACTAGCTCCAGCGGGAATGGTGGGAGGGAAAGTACCTGCTGCAAGAGCAGTTCTCGAAGATCTACTGTTACGGTAAGTTCTTGTGTCACTGTACTATCTTACTTCAAGAAACAGCTCTTGCAGCAGGTTACACCATTAGGACAGATTCCCAAGCAATAATGGAAATCCCACACCATCGGGAGGAGGGAAGGTAGAAATCCTTAATGAAACCAAAGCCTAGGACAGAAGTCCTTGAAGGACTGCTAGACCAAAACCTGCTCTTTGCCTCGATGCAATATCCAGGCTGTAATGCCTAATGAAAGTGTGCATGGAGCTCCAAGTAGCTGCAGCACAGATGGCTGAGGTGGACACATTCTTAAGGGCCGCAAAGGAGGTAGCCACCCCCCTTGTGGAATGACCCTTAACCACTCCCAATAAGGGTTTGTTGCACTTCTGGTAACAGAACGTGATACACTGAATGAGCCACCTGGACAGTAACTGTTTGGAAACAGGAGCTCCCATCATCCTGTGGGCAAAGGAGACAAAAAGCTGGTCTGATTTTCGGTGGTGTTTGGTTCTGGTCAGATAGTATCGGAGACACCTATGCACATCTAGGGTGTGCAACAGGGCCTCTCCTCAATTCGAATAGTTGGGAAAGTACACTGGTAGATCAATGTCTTGATTAAGGGTGAGAGCTGAGACCACCGTAGGCAAAAATTTGGGATTAGTCCGTAGGGATACCCTGTCTTGGTGAAAAACCAAATAAGGCTCTTTGCACATGAGTACATGGAGCTCAGAAATTCTTCTGGCCGAAGTAATGGCAACTAAAAACAACGTCTTCCAAGTGAGAAGACATAGCTCGTAATCCGCGGCTGGTTCAAATGGTGGCAGTGTGAGCTGCTCCAGGACAAAGGGTAGATCCCATGGCGGAACTGGATCCTTAATCGGAGGTCTAAGGTGTAGAATACCTCTCAGAAAGGCTTGTGCCGTGTCCAACTGGGATATGGTGTGTTGGCCTATCGGACAATGATAGGCTGACATGGCACAGAGGTATACTTTGATCAAGGAGTAGACCAAGCCTGTCTGAAAAAAGAGTCAGGAGATAGTCCAAGACCGACTGTTCTGGACAGTCTAGAGGCGAAACCTCCCGCGCTTGAGCCCACAGGCAAAAACAGCGCCATTTCATGGCGTAAGTGGCATGAGTGGCCGGTTTCCTCGCAGCCACCAGTAATCCAGCTACCTCTTGCGAGACCACATTGTGCGCCAAAATGGCTATGTCTCTAGGAAGCCAGGCGTGCAGGCTCCAGCGAGCAGAAAGGTCCAGATGGACCAAGGAGCCCTCCTTCTGAAACAACAAGTGAGAGCTGATTGGCAGAGGCACCGGAGGTTCCCGGGATAGCTGATGTAGTAGAGGGAACCAGATCTGCCTGGCCCAGAACGGTGCGATGAGTATCAGCATCACTTGCTCTCTGCAAAGTTTCAGAAGAACCCTCTGGATCAACAGAAAGGGGGGAAAGGCATAGAGGAATCTGCCCGCCCAGGAGAGGGACAATGCGTCTTGCCAGAAAACACCAGGCCCTGGATCTAGCGAGCAAAAAATGGGCAGTTTTGCATTGGATGGGGACGCAAAAAGGTAATTCTGGTGCACCCCATCTGTGAAACAGATCCTCTACTACCTCCTGGAGTAGTTCCCACTCATGGGCTCTGGCCTGAGAGCAGCTCAGGCCATCTGCCATGATGTTGTCCACTCCTGGGACATGAACAGCAATGAGGTTTGCGCCGTGTTGCAAAGCCCAATCCCACACCCTCATGGCCTCCTGCAAAGTGCTTGTTGAGGTAATACATCACTGCAGAATTGTCTGTAACAGAAGAGTACCGGTTGGAATCTCCAACTGGAAGGCCTGCAGGGCATAAAGAACTGCTCTCATTTCCAGGATGTTTATGTGGAGATGAGTCTCTTGGGCTGTCCACAGGCCCAGAGACTGGACACCGTCGAGGTGTGCTCCCCATCCAAGCCCTGAGGCGTCTGTGGAGAGTGTCATAATCGGAGACGGCGCAATGAAGGGGACCCCTGCCGATAGATTCTTCGGATCTAGCCACCGTTGCCTATTCCGGATTACGGTCTTCGTGATCTGGATTGGAAGCTGCAGATGGTCTTGCTTTTGATCCCACTGGACCTGTAACATCCACTGGGTGACCCGCATGTGGAGACGAGCAAGCGGGACTATCGCAATGGCCGCAGCCATGTGTCCGAGCAGGCAAAGGACCAATCTGGTAGGAACAGTCTTGTTTGCCAAAATGTCCCTGATGAGGGATCTGATGTGTTCCACTCTGTCCTGGGGAAGAAAAATTTTCCCTTGGACGGTGTCCAGAACTGCGCCTATGAACTGCAGAGTCTGAGATGGAACCAGACGTGACTTCTCTTGATTGATCAAGATGCCCAGCATCTCGAACAGAGACTGAGTATAATGAATGGCGGACATCAAGGCCTCCCGAGAGGGTGCCATGAGAAGCCAGTAGTCCAAGTAGGGGAACACGTAGTGGCCTTGCCTCCTCAGAGTCGCTGCTACGACCACCATATACTTTGTGAATACCCGAGGTACCGATGACAGTCTGAAAGGGAGGGCTCGGAACTGACAATGGTGGCCCTGGAACTTGAAGTGCAGAAACTTCCTGTGCACTTGAGCGATGGGTATATGCAGGTAGGCATCCTGCATGTCCAAGGACGCTAGAAAGGCGCCCTGCTTGAGCATGGGAATCAGACCCTGGGAGGGTCACCATGCGGAAGCGTTTGTACAGGACCGACTCGTTGAGGTCGCTGAGGTCCAGTATAGGATAGAGGTCCCCTGTTTTCTTGGGAACCAGAAAGAAGTGAGAATAATATCCTGCGTTCCTCTGGTTCCATGGAACGTGCTCCATTGTTTCTTTTTCCAGGAGTGCGAGCACCTCCTGCTGTATAAGCAGTGCATGCTGACCCAAGTAACGGGAAAGCAGGGGAGGTCTTGCCGGTGAGTGGTTGAGAAATTCTATGAAGTGGCCCTTCTTGACCAATTGGAGAACCCACCGGTCAGTGGTAATCGACTGCCACCCTGAAAAGTGGTGAGCAATGCGACACCCGACCTTTTGCGCCCGTTGATCCAGAGGAGGGGTGGGGGCCGGGAAAGAGTCAGCTGTAGCAGCACTGGTCCCTGCAGGCTGGGCCGATTTAGTGTAGCGTTGGGCTCTGCCTGGGGATGACTTAGCCTGGGCTTTCCGCTGAAAGGTGCCCCTTTGTTGCTGGCCGGAACGTGGCTGCTGCCTTTGTTGCTGGCAGTGAAAATGGCTCTGGTTCCTAAGAAATGAACTGGGCCTGGGTCTGTACATGGCCTGTACAGACCTGACTGCCTTCCCAGCGTCCTGAAGTTTTGTGATCACCTTCTCTGAGGGTTCACCAAAAAGTACTTCGCCATTGTAGGGGACGTCAAGAATGTTCTTCTGTACGGCCGGGGTGAAGCCGGAGACACGGAGCCAAGAGTGTCGCCGGAGACAGACGCCTGAAGCTGCAGCTCTGGCGGATGAGTCCGCAGAATCATATGTGGCTCGTAATACCTGGGTTCCCACATCAGACCCTGTGCGGAGAAGGTTTAGGAGCTCTGCCTTCTGTTCGCCATCCGGAAGCTTATTGACCAGGTCCTGGCCCTGTTCCCATAGGGTGTTCTGAAACTGTACCATGTGGGTTAGGTAGTTCAGGGACCTGATGGAGCATGTAGCGGCCGCATACATGCATCTCCCCAGGGCGCCCAAATGTTTGGATTCCTGGTCCGATGGCTGTGTGCTCATGTGTTGCGGTCTTTGGGACCGGTCATGTGAGGCTGTAATGACCAGGGAGTCTGCCAGAGGTTGTTGAACCAGGTACTGGTCCTCTCTCGGGGCCTTGTACAGGTGGTCAGCTTTCTTCGGCACCACAGGAGTGGAGTGCGGACGCTTCCACACAGCCTTGGTGACGTCCGCAAAGGTGTCCACCAATGGTGGTACTACCACAGGTTTTGGGTCTTTCTGCTGAAGATACCGGGCAAGGCGCTGCCTTTTGGGGTCAAGGTCTTCAGCATCCCACCCCATGTTGTCCTGGATGTGCCTCATGATCTCAGAGAAAGAGGGGTCATCCGGAGGAGACCTGGGAAGGTCATGTGGGTCAGGTGATGAAATGCTGAGTGAAGAAGGAGATCTGGAGTAACCCGAGGTATCCGATCTGGAGTCCTCCCCCAACGGAGTATACCGCCGACGTCTGGGTCGCTTGGGGCTGGGAGACCCTGATGGAGATCTTGAGGGAGGCCGTCTCCGATCCTGGGATCTACCCCTAGGAGGTGGAGTCTGCTCCTTGGGGGTTGGTGGTCATCCTGCTAGCCCCTGTGGTGGAGAAGGGGCCGTAGGAGGTGAAGGAGTAGGAGGAGGGGGAGGAGGAGGAGGTTTTACTGGGACCACGTCTTTGCGGATGGTGTCCCACCAGAAAGTAAAGAGTTCCTTTACTTCTTGAATATTCATGCCTGACGACGGGCCTGCAGCCAGTGGTCTGTTGCCGGGGTCGGGACCTCGGGTGTCTCCGGGGTGGGCGAAGGTTCCCTCAAAAGCCCGGCATCCTCTGTGTTGCCCGCCTGGTCATCGGGCAACGTGGTATCCTCCTCCATGGAGTCCTTGTGATCGGTGTCTACCGGTGACTGGGGACCGGTCTTCGGCTCCGGTGAAGCCGACGTTGGTCGCTTGGCTGACAACTCCGGATCCGGTGAATGCCTGGCTGGCGTCTGGTGCTTGGACGATGTTCTCAGCTCCAGCGAATGCCTGGCTGACTTCAAGTGCTTGGCCGATGTCGGGTCCGTCATCCGTTTGAGGGACGTCAGGTCCTTCGTCTTCCAGGGTGGAGGATCCGGGTCCCTAGGGGGCTGGGAGACCGACCGGGAGTCGGGGTCCTGACGTCGGGTGGAAGAGGAAGACTTGTGGTGTTCACAGGACTTTGAAGAGGCCAGAGAGGGAGTAGAGGAAGCCGAGGGCCTGGAAGTCTTAATGGGCTGAAGAGTCGAAGAACCGCTGGAAGCCCGGACCTTGACCGGAGGGGGCTGAGACCTAGCCCCGGAGGGAGAGCGGTCCGATCGGGTGGAGCCTGAGCTCCGCGAATCCGAGGCCCAGTTAGGGGATCTGGACCTTGCCTTCTCCCGGTTCTTGTCCTGGTGTTTGTGGACCTTGGAGGAAGAATGGCCCCTGGAGGAAGGTTCTTTGTCCATCCTACTAAGTTTTTCCTCTAGCAGATAAGCCTGAAATGCCTTCTGACAGCGGATCCTGGTGCGGCTGTTGAACCCCTGACAAAAGGTGCAGGCCTTGGTATCATGGTCTTGGCCTAAGCAAAGCACGCAGGAAGAATGAGGATCCTTGAAAGGGACCTGTTTTCTGCAGGCACACTTTGAAAGGTGACCCTCAAATGAAGGAGTTGGAGAGGACATTAGTTACGTAGAAACTCTGGAAGTTCTAAGTCGTCGTGTACTAGGTAGAGACTGAGAGGCCGATGTTGGCGAGTCGACGGTGGGAAAAGAACTGGGGATTCTGGGGGACCGCCCCCTTATGTACTGTGCCTGACGGGGGCGGGACCGATGTCGGTGGCGGTCCCCACTGAATACTGCTAGCTAGAAAATTTCCGTGGGGTCCTGGCGCCTGCCGGCTTCAGTCCTAATGGTGTAACCTGCTGCAAGAGCTGTTTGTGGAAGTAAGATCATATCGTAGCAATATAATTTTATTATAGGTAGACGAATGTACATAACTTTCGAGTTAAGTTATAAAGAAGGCACACTAGTTCTGTTAGGGTGTGCTCCAAAATTATAATTTAAATGATAAGTTTGACTAATCCTCTATTTTTCTGGATCAGCATAATCCTTGGATCCCAGACACAGGATTCAAAATGGGACAGAAAGAGACTTGGTTTCCTAGCACAAAGGACTGTAACTACCTGGAAGAGTCATTGACTCGGTGCTGGCCAGGGTCTCTCCCTACTACCTCTGGAGATTTCTTGGACTTAAGTACAAGAGGACACTATAATACTTACATTACTGAAATAGCAAAGACTTGATGTTGTGATACACTTGATACTGTGTTTCTAATATATATCTGTTCATATCTGAATGATCGGATTCTTATGTGAACAATAAAAGCTACTCGAGTTTAAAAAAGAAAAAAACAGAGTTATCACCTGATTAAGGTGAAACTCCGACACAACCTGATTCAGGAGAAACTTCGGGTTGGGGCACAGGACAACCTTGTCCCTGTGGAAGACCAAGTAAGGAGACTCCACTGAAAGCACCTGGAGCTCCCAAATCCTTATGGCTGACGTGACAGCCACCAAGTAGGCAGTCTTTCATGACAGGTGAGACATCTCACACCTGTGCATCGAATCGAATGGCTTGACCATGAGCTTTGCCAAAACCAGCAATAAGTCCCAAGGTGATGATGATGGTTCAAGCACCAGAGGGGAAATGTGATCTAAGCCTTTGAAAAAGTTCGAGACCACCTTCTCCTGTGCCACCGACTGCTGACCAGCCCATGCCCGGTAAGCAGAGATGGCTGCCAGGTGCACCTTAAGGGTCGTCGACTGAAGGCCTCCTTTGGAGAGGGACCACAGGTGGTCTAAAATGCTAGCCACTGGACAGGCCAAAGGGTCCAACCCCTTACCCTGACACCAAATGGAGAATCTCTTCCATCTGAAGGCATAGCATTTTCTGGTTGATTCCTTTCTAGATGCCTCCATGACAGAGAGAACATCTCTGGAGAGACCCAAAGCATGGAACTCTGGTCGCTCAGGAACCAGGCTATCAGGTGCAAGGACTGAAGGTCCGGATGCAGTACATTCCCCTGATTGAGGGATAGCAGGTCCGGACACAGGGGAAGATGCCTTGGGTGCCTGTAGTTGAGGCCGAGGAGATCAGAGTACAAAAACTGATGTGGCCAGTCCGGAGCCACCACGATCACCTGTGCCTTGTCCTTCCTGACCTTGAGCAGCACTTTGTGAATCAAGGGAATGGGAGGAAAGGCATAAAAGAGGCCTGGGGTCCAAGGCCTTGAGAAGGCATCCCCAAGCAGCATTCTCTTCTGAGGGAGGCGGGCACAAAATAGCCTCAGCTTTGCATTCTCCCTGGAGGTGAACAGGTCTAACTGAGGGGTGCCCCACTGGGAGAAAAGGCTGTGTACTGCCTCTGGGTGGAGAGACCACTCGTGCAATGCCTCGCCCACCCACCTGAGAGCATCAGCCAGCTGACTGGAAGCCTCTGCCACATGGGTGGCTAGGAGATCCACCTCCAGGCTGCACACAAGGGTCCATACGTGGAGAGTCTCCTTGCACAGTGGCTGGGAATGTGTTCTCCCCTGTTTGTTGAGGTAGTACATGGTCATGGTGTTGTCAGTCTGGACTTGGACCACCTGACCCTGAATGTGCAGAGCAAAGGCAGTTAGCACCAGCCGAGCTCCAGTAGGTTGATGTGACATCAGGACTCCTCAGGGGTCCAGAGCCCATTAACTCATAAAGACAGACTTTGACGGCAGATAAGGGCCACTTGGCCCACCTAGTCTGCCCATTTCCCTAGCTAGAGGATAAGCTGCAGATCCTATTTAACCAAGAGCATATTTCTTCCTACCCCCCACAAATATTGCCTTATGTCTGTCCCATGCATTCTTAAATTCTCTCCTTGAACTCTATGTACCCCCAGATAGGCTCCCCAACCCATGAGGGAGGCATCGGTTATCAGGGTGACCACTGGCTCTGGCAGATGAATGGGATCCCTTCCTGCAGATGTGCTGGGACCAGCCACCACTGGAGGGCATCCCATATCCGCTGGGTTGCAGTGACTAGCTGGTCGAAGTGGCCCTTGCACTGAGACCACTGGCTGACCAGCTCCCACTGCAGGGAGCACATTCTCCTGCGGGCCCCATGGACCATGCTGGTGCATGCTGCCATGTAAACCAGCAGGCGCAAGAAGTCCTGGGCAGGGCACAACTGCCCAACCAGAAATGATCGGGCAAAAAAGGAAAGATCCTCTGCCTTGTCCAACAGGAGCTGAGCTCTGGCTCTGCAACAGTCAAGCTCTGCCCCGATGAAGGTGATCACCTGCGAGGGTATGAGTTCCAACTTGGCCTTGTTGACCAGAAGGCCAAGGAAGGTGCAGGTCTGGAGGACCAGATCCTTGGACTGCTCCACCTCCAGCCTGGAGGGACCCACGATCAGCCAGTTGTCTAAGTAGGGGTACACCCGGACCCCTCAACACCTCAGGTAAGCTGCCACCACTGTAATGCACTTGGTGAAGACCCTGGGGGCTGAGGACAGGCCAAAGGGCATGGACTGGAACTTATAGAGTTCCTTCTGCCCAAAAGCGGAGGAACCTTCGATGGGATGGATAGATCGTGATGTGGAAGAACACGTCCTGAAGATCCAGGGAGCAAAACCACATGTCTTGCTCCAGAGATGGTATTATCTGAGACAGAGTGACCATCCTGAAGGTGAATGACTTGAGTATCTGGTTCAGGTCGTGCAGATCTAGAATGGGGTGCCAGCCTTCCATCCGCTTTGGCACCAGGAAGTATCTAGAGATAAACCCTGGGTGTTCCAGAGGATCCACGACTGAAACCTCGGCCTCCCTGCAGAGGAACTGGGCTATGTCATCTCAGAGAGTCGACTGGGTGTCTGTGGATACCAAGTCCTCCCATGTAGCACGCACTCAGCTTGGAAGGTACTGCTCAAATTTCAGAGGCAGACCCTGACCCACCACTTCAAGAACCCACCTGTCCGTGGTGACAGCGGACTGGGCAGAAGTGAAGTGGCGGAGCCAGCCCCCCACTGGAGGACCCAGGGGAGGCGTGACAGGTATGGGGAGGCACCCCCATCCCGTCACTGGGTAGGCTTGGAGGAGGAGGGCCCGGCTAAGGTTCCGCCGGGTCCCTTCCCTCCGGGGTATGAGTTACTGAGACCACTGACTTGGGCTGGAGTCACCAGGTCTGAGCCTGCTGGCCAGCCTGATGCTGGGCTGGTTCTGCTGCAAGAGTGGAGGACTGAAAGGGCTACGGCTTCTGTTGCTTGGAATCCTTGGGGTCCTTCTGGGTGGATGTTATCGAGTCCAAGGTGGCATTGGATTTTTCAATGCGCTGGAGGTGACCCTCCACACCAGGCCCAGATAGGTTGGTGCCCAAGAAAGGAACATCCGCCAGCATGTGCTGAGTGTCTGCCGTGAAGGTCGAGATCCTCAGCCAAGCCCTATGGTGCATGGTTACTGTGACCACCACTGAGCGGGCACAGGAATCTCCCAGATGCAGAGCAGTATGAAGCTGCTGCTTGGCCACTTACCTGTTTGACCATGATCTGGAGATCTGCAGGCAGGTGAGGAAGCACCTCATTTAAGGAGCCCAAAACAGTGTGGGAGAAGTGTGCCATCAAGACAGCCGAGCTTGCCTGCCAGAGACCAAGCAAACAGGCAGCATAGACTTAAAAAAAAACAGCATGGTTCAATTTCTTGGACTCTCTGTCTGGCTTAGTCGGCGTCCCAGTGTGCCAGGCACGGACACTGAGTTAGCCACCAACCCATCAGCGAGGGGTTCTCCATAAAACCGACAAGTGCCGGTGGGCAAAGCATACTTACAGGCCATCTGGGCATAGGGTGCAGGGCAGGGCAGGGCGTGGGGCACTACCACAGCTCCAGGGCTGGGCCGACAATGGCCTTGATCACTGGAAAAGCCTCCAGAGAGTCCTCTTTGCCCAGAATCTTTGTAAGGGAATAGCGATCCACTTCTGAATGGGCTCCATTTTCATCCCCGTGGACTCGGAGATGAGACAGAGTATGTCCATGAAGGAGGAGGGCCCCTCCTCTGTCGATAAGCCCCCCCACAGACTCCTCCTCGACCGGAAGGGAATGCAGGGAAGAACCTTCAGACTCTGAGGAATCCGCATAAAGCAGCCAACCGCCAGAGTCACTTTCAACCCTCCGCGGATGGTCTGGGGTGACGGTGACTGACAGCCAATGGGGAAGTCCCTTGGCTGACCGAGACTCGCTGGTCGGAGCACTGGTCGATGACTGCTTGGGTGGTGGCTCCACCAATACTGGCAGACAGGCTGGCATTGGTCAAACTGGAACAGTTTTGACTTGCTCCCCAAGGGGAGAAGCGGTCTCAACTGACTCCACAGGGAGAGTCAGAGTCGGCCTTTCAGGGAACAGTCAAGTAATGGCTGGCTGTAAACCAGGGTTGGCTTAGTACTGGCCAACACATACAGGTTACTCACCTGTAACAGGAGTTCTAGGAATGGTATATGTTGTTCATCCACACTCATTGGCAGGTATCCTTGCCGCTTTAAATCTTGCTGGAAGGTCTTCAAGCTTGCTCCTCCCACCCACCCGGGTGGTATAACTCTCGGCTCCGGCCCATGACGCCTAGATCTGGCCACTGGAAGCTCAGGTTGTGCTCCGAAGCCTGGATGGAATGGGATGAACAACATATACCATTCCTAGAACTCCTGTTACAGGTGAGTAACCTGTATTTAGGGACATGGATATGTTGTTCATCCACACTCATTGGCAGACTCCTAGCAGTTCTCCGGGAGGAGGGCAAGACCACCCCCAATACTTACTTGGGAAAGAGAGACTGGAGAACCGAGGCCCCAAAACCAGCATCCGGCGTGACTCAAGGTCGATGTGGTAATGGGTAATAAAGGTGTTTGCTGACTTCAGGTAGCAGCCCTGCAGATTTCCTGGATAGGGACGCTCTGGAAGCAGCCACTGTTGCAGCAGTATGGCGGGTAGAATGAGCTCTTATCCCTCTGGGAGGCTCCATGCCCGCCAACTTATAACAGAGATCTATGCAGGAGGTTACCCACCTGCTTATCGTCCGCTTGGCTGCAGGTCTGCCAGATCACGACTTCAAGCGTAGGTGACAAACAGCTGGCGAACCTCTCCCAATTTCAACCGTCGCTCCTTATAATAGCGGCGCCCTTCTAGGAGTCCAGTATGGAGCCTATATTAAGCCTCCGAGGTGTGATTGGGGTAGAACACGGCAGAGTCAACACCTGGTTAAGGTGAAACTCCGACACCACCTTCGGAAGGAATTTCGGTGGGGCGCGAGGACAACCTTGTCCCTGTGGAGAAACCAGGTAAGGAGACTCGATGGAAAGCGCCTGGAGCTCTCCCATCCTTCTGGCTGACGTGATAGCCACCAAGAAGGCGGTCTTCCACGACAGGTGAGAGAGACACACCTGTGCATAGAGTTCGAATAGCTTGCCCATGAGCTTTGCCAGTACCAGCAGTAGATCCCACGGAGGTGGGGGTTCCCGAACTGGAGGGGAAATGTGATCAAAGCCTTTGAAAAAGCGCCAGACCACCTTCTCCTGCGCCACCGACTGCTTCCCGGCCCGCGCCCGGTAAGCAGAGATGGCTGCCAGGTGCACCCTTAGGGTCGTCGACCTAAGCCCTTGACTAGAAAGGGACCATAAATAGTCCAAGATGCTTGCCAAGGAACAGGAGGAAGGGTCCAAGCCCTTGCCCTGACACCAAATGGAAAACCTTTTCCATTTGAAGGCATAGCATTTTCTGGTCGACTCCTTATGGGACGCCTCAACTACATTGAGGACCTCGTCGGAAAGACCCAAGGCCTGGAACTCTAGCCGCTCAGGAACCAGGCCGTCAGGTGCAGGGATTGAAGGTCCGGATGGAACACCTTCCCCTGATTGACTGAGAGCAGGTCCGGGCAAGCTGGAAGCTGCCGCGGAGTCCTGGAGCTGAGACTGAGGAGATCTGGGTACCAGAACTGGCGAGGCCAGTCTGGGGCTATCAGAATCACCTGCGCCTTGTCCCTCCTCGCCTTGAGAAGCACCTTGTGGATCAAGGGAAATGGGGGAAAGGCGTAGAAGAGGCCCGGGGTCCACTGCCTCGAGAAGGCATCCCCCTGCAGCGAGCCCTGCTGAGGGGGGCCGGCATGGAACAGGCTCAGCTTCGCGTTCTCCCTGGAGGCAAACAGGTCCACCTGAGGTGTGCCCCAATGGGAGAACAGATGCTGTACTACCTCCGGCAGGAGAGACCATTCGTGGGATGCAGCCCCTATCCGGCTCAGGGCATCGGCCAGGGTGTTGGAGGCTCCTGCCACGTGAATGGCTAGTAGATCCGCCTCCAGGCTGCGCACGAGTGACCAAATGCGGAGAGCTTCCTTGCATAGAAGCATGGAGCGCGTCCCGCCCTGGCGGTTTAGATAGTACATGGTCGTGGTATTGTCCGTCTGGACTCGGACCACTTGACCCCGGAGGAACGGAGCAAAGGCGGTGAGAGCTAGGCGGACCGCTCGGAGCTCCAGCATGTTGATGTGGCATCGAGACTCCCGCGGGGACCAGAGGCCATGAGCCCGGTGTTCCCCCAGATGGGCACCCCAACCCATCAGAGAGGCATCGGTCGACTGAGAGACCGTCGGCTCGGGCGAGACGACGGGATGCCCTCCTCAAATGATCTGGAACGGTCCACCACTGGAGGCGTTCCACATCCCTGTCACCGACACTAAGCTGGTCAAAGGATCGCAGCGTTGTGACCACTGGCTGGCCAGTCCCCACTGAAGGGACGCATGTTCCAGCAGGCCCAACGGACCACGCTGGTGCAGGCCGCCATGAGACCCAGGAGGCGCAGGAAGTCCCGGCAGGCGAATTGCTCAACCAGAAATGATCGGGCAAAGGGAGGAAAGAACCTCGGCCCCTAACCGAGCGCCTGGCTCGAAGAGAGTCGAGCCGCGCCCGATGAATAGAATCACCTGCTCGGCTCCGAGTTCCGACTTGGCCTCGTTGATAAGGAGGCCCAGTTGAGAACAGACCTGGAAGGCCAGATTTCTGGACCACTCTGCCTCCTTCCTGGAGGAGCTGCTATCAACCAGTCGTCCAGGTAAGGGTACACCGACCCTCGGCGCCGCAGAGAATGCTGTCACCACTGCCATGCATTTGGTGAAGACCCTGGGAGCTGGAGCAAGCGAAGGGCATGGCTTGGAACTCGAAGAGGGATCCTTCCGCTCAGAAGCGAAGGAATCTCTGGTGAGACGGACGGATAGGGACGTGAAAAAACGCGTCCTGCAAGTCCAGAGAGCAGAACCACATGCCGCGTTCCAAGGATGGTATTATCTGAGCCAGAGTGACCATCCTGAAGGTTCGAGACCTTAGGAACTTGTTTAGGTCGTGTAGGTCGAGAATGGGCGCCAGCCCCGTCCGCTTCAGAACCAGGAAGTACCTGGACACAAACCCTGGGTCTGAAGGAGGGTCCACACCTCTCTTATCACCTCCTTCTGGAGGAGGAGGCGTGTCGGCCACGCACGAGCCGCCAGTGAGGCTGGGGATCCAAGCCCCGAGGGGCGACGGCTCTGAAGAGTGGTGCCTGCTCGAATTCCAGAGGCAGGCCTCTTCCCACCACCTCCAAGACCCACCTGTCCGTGGAAACAGCGGACCAGGCGGAACGGAAGTGCCGGGGCCGTCCCCAGGGGGACCCAGGGATAAGGTGACGGGAATGGGGGCGACACCCCTCAGCCCGTCACTGGGCAGGCTTGGAGGAGGGACCGGCCGAGGGACCTCCTGGGCCTTTTCCTCCCTGCCTCCTGTTAGAGGAAGCCGGCGACTTGGGTTTGGGATGCCAAGGCCGAGCCTGCTGGCCCTGACGTTGCTGGGCGGGGCGGGGGCACAGAAGGACGAAAGGGCTTAGGCTGTGGTTTGCGGCCTTTGTCCTTCTGAGCGGAAGAGACCAGTCAAGGTAGCATTGGACTTCGATCCTCTGCAGGTGACCTTCCACCCCAGGGTCGAGAGGTCAGTCCCCAAAGGGGACATCCGCCAACTTGTGCTGGGTATCCGGCAAAGGTGGATATCCTCAGCCAAGCCCGCCCGTATAGCCACTGCGGCGCCACCCGATCTGGCACATGAGTCCCCCTAAATCCAAAACAGTCTGGGGCTGCTGTTTGGTCACTGCCCTGCCCTGGTCCGCACCTGCTTAACCGTAGTCTGCAGATCGGCGGGAAGATGAGGATGACCTCATCCAGGAGCCCAACAGGGCATGAGAAAATGTGCCATGAGGGGCAGTCTAACTGGCCTGGACGGAGTCGAGAGAGCACGCAGCGTGAGACTTTTCGCCCGACATAGTCCAATTTCTTGGACTCCTTGTCAGGAGGTTTGTCCACATCCATGGCGATGCAGCTGCGCGGAAAACGCTATCGGTAACCAACCCTCGGCAGAGGGTGTTCAAAAACCGGACAAGGAACCAGTAGGGACCGCATACTTCCTGGCCATCCTGGCCGAAGGCGCAGGGCAGGAAGCAGGGCGCTGCCAAAGCTCCAGTGCCGGACCCACTATGGCCTCGGCCACCGGAAAGGCCTCCGTCGGAGAATCCCCTCGGTCCAGAATCTCCGTGAGGGGATACCTGGCCCGTTTGGAAACGGGTTCGAGCTCCATCCCGGTGGACTCCGAGATGAGCCGAAGTAGTCCTAGGAAGGACGGACGGGCTATCGTCCATTGACTGACCTCCTGAAGACTCCAAGTCCAGTCGCTTGGAAAAGGAGAGAATCTTCGGACTCGGAAGAGTCCTCAAGAGCTGCCTCTGGCCTGAGCCACCTTCACCTGCCGAGGTCGATCGGGTGAGGGAACTGACAGCCGATGGGGTAGACCCTTAGCCGACCGAGAATCCTTGGTCAGAGCCCCAATTGGTGGCTGTGGAGGCGGAGGTTCCACCGAACAGTGGAGCAGCTGGTTTTGGCGACAACCGCCTGGGTATAGGCTCCTCGGAATAAGTCGAGGGTTGTGTCGGCCGATCCGTGACAGCCACTTAATGGCCGGGGAAGGCGACGGGGTCGGCTTATTCCCAGCCAGGAGGAGCTGTTGCAACATAAGGTCCTCGTACCGTCGGCGTAATTACGCGAAGCCTCCCTCATCCGAGGAGGAGGGCGAGGCAGCGGCGCGCCGGCTCAAGGTGCCGACCGAGACCGCCTATGACGGGTGGATCGGCTGGACCGCAAGAGGTCTGAGACCCAGACCAGAGTGCCGAATTTCCGAGGTCGGTGCGGGAGGTGTCGGCCGAACCGCACTCCTTCCGGCTCGGATTGGTGCATCGAGGGCCCGGAACCGGAGGCACAGGCGAGCCCACGGATCCTCAACCTCCCGGGGAACGGGGAGGGGAATCTCGGCTGCTAAAGGCGACAGCCCGTCCAACGGTCGAGAAAATCTCGACTTCATCGGTGGGAGTCTCGGTCAACTGACCTGGGAGGACACCGTGAGGCCAGTGGCGGCCGGTCGGGTCGACCGAAGCCGACGGTCGGCGGCCGGGAGAGGGCCTTTCCGGCTCCCAAGAGCGCCGACGGAGGACTTACCCTTGTCCCTCTTTTGGACCGAGAATAAGGTCCCGCTAACGAGGCCCTTCTCCTTTAGTGGAGAGGACAGACAAAGCTCCTAAAAAGAAGCCGTGTAAGAAGAGCCCAGAGAGCCGGGATAAATGCAGCCGCCGAGGAAGCTGACCCCGCCGCCTCCTCTTCGAGGCGACCATCCGCTTCGAAGCTGATCCGCCCGAAACCCGCCGCCCATGAGACACCGCCAACCGGCCTCCTTGGACTTCACAGGAGAGAAAGCGCTTCTCCGGGCGGCCCAGTTGTAATCGGGCAGCACGGTCTTCGAGGACGAGGACGAGAAAGATGAGCACAGGTCGCAAGCCTGCGGGTCGCGCTCAAGGCCTAAGCAGTAGACACACGTGGAGTGTGGATCCGTCCGAGACATCTTCTCTCAGCATGGGCATCTCCAAACTGGAGTCGATTTTGTCCATCGCAGTCGCTGAGGGATAGAAGACTAAGTCTTGCAAAATTTTATTTTTAAATCAAGAAACGGAGAAATAGGAACCAGTCTCAAACGCAGAGCGTTAAGGAGGGAACCTGAGCTTCCAAGCGGTAAGGAAGATCTGGCGTCATGGGGCGGAGCCGTGAGTTATACCACCCGGGTGGGTGGGAGGAGCAAGCTTGAAGACCTTCCGGCAAGATTTAAAGCGGCAAGGATACCTGCCAATGAGTGTGGATGAACAACATATCCATGTCCCTAGAACAACTGTTGCCACATAAGATCTTTGTAGTGTCAACGCAAATTGCACCAGAGTCTCTCCTCACTCGACAAGGACAAAGATGAGTAGTGGCAGTGCTGCTTCCCTTGGTGCCGAGATCAGGATCGCCGATGATGGCGGGAACCACTCAACTGACTGGATGACGACAGAGTCCTCGACCTCTGCCACTGGGGGGGGGGGGCAGTGGGGTATCACGGAGGGAGCCGGAGACTGCCAGGGCTCATCCTGGTCTGGGTCAGTGATGGAGGGGTTCTGGTCAGAGGGCTGATCAGCCCCTTCCACAGTCACAGGCATGACTAGAGTCCTGAAGAGAGAGTTGTCGGCCTCTTCAGATGACAATCAGTCAATGGGGTCAAGAAAGATCTTGGCTGCATCATCGGCCAGCTGGCTCGACAGGGTTTTCATGAAGCCAGCACCAAGGCACGGTTTCAACTAGAGTCAAAACTGGAGAGTCATGAGAATCCGAAGCTTTTGACCGCAAGCGTTCCCGATCCCATGAACGATGATGGGTTGCCTTCCTTTTTGACTCCTTCTCCTTTCAAGATCTAGAGCTGTGTTTTTCAGAAGGTCCCAGTCCCTCTGTCAGCAGGGACTGGCACAGTTCCTTGAAGGAGCTCGTCAAAGTGGAGCCCAACTGGAGCAGCACATGAAGGCAGAAGCCAAAGAGGACTGAGCGGCGGCCCGAGCTGCCTCCTCCTCGAAGGCCGCAAGCTGTTCTAGCTGTTCAGGGGACCCCGCAGAAGCAGAGACCAATCAGCAGGTGTCCATAGATTTGACCAGTGGATGTTTCTACGGGTGACCCAACTGGAGGTGGGCGAGATGGTCCTGAAAGACCACTGGGTGGAATGACTGACAAATATTGCAGGTCTGGGTATCATGCTCGAGGTTCAGGCAGTATACGCACGTGGCATGGGATTCGGTAAGTGACATCTTCTGCCCACACTGGCACCGGCGGAATCTGGGCATGGACTTGTCATCCATCACGGTCACTGAGAAAAATCTAACTCAAAGACGCAAAACCAACGGGTTTTCAAATGGTTTAGAAAGCGTTAGGGCCTACAACGTGGGAACACGAAGGAGGGAACCTGCTTCTTTCAGCAGAAAGGAAGATCTGGTGTCATGGGACGGAGCTGAGGGATATACCACCCAGGTGGGTGGGAGGAACCGGCATCAAGACTTTCTGGCACATCTTAAAGGGGAAAGAACACTGCCAATAAGTATGGATAGAACAACATATACATGTCCCTAGAAATCTTATTTTCCTGATAATCTTTGATGTGTCAGAGTCCTATAGTTAACCCAGGTTTTAGAATAACACATCCAAGTCCCTAGAACCTTAAATTTCTTATCAAAATAAACCCCTGCAAGTACTGTAACAGCAGATCTTCAAGAGAACAGCTCAGACACAAAGGGCAAGTTGCAACCCTAGGAAACAATCGCCAAGTGCGGTCCAGCTCCTAACTTTACTATCTGCTGAGCTTCACTGATCTTCACGACTTGGAGAGAGACCAGTCACAGAGGGCTGAGCTTCACTGATCTTCACCAACTGGGAGAGAGACCAATCACGGAGGGAAGGCAGACTCTTGACAGGTGCAGAAGCAGGGACTGCTTGACAGCAGTTTTACCTGAGTAAATCCCTCTTGGAGTGCTCCTTTCTCCTCTGAGGCAGCTTCTCTCCTCGCTTGCTCTGCTCAGACCCAGCCAGTGACTGCTCTCTCAGCATAAGGAACAGCAGGAACACTTACCCAGAATTCCTGGCTGTTGTATGTAAATCAGCATTTGTACTGCTATACCTACTGCTGAAACAGTGGTCAGCTAATAGAAAGCTCTCAGCAGGAGGCAACAGCTAAGACACAAAGGGCACCCCTAGGAGGCATACGCCAAGTGTGCTCTAGACCCCAGCCTTACTGTCTGCTGATCTTCATGGACTGCTGTACCCACTTCTGAAATAATGGTTGGCTAATAGAAAATGCTCAGCCAGAAGCATCAGCTTAGACACAAAGGGCAACTCCTAGGAGGCATAGACAAAGTGTGGTCCAGCCCCTAGCCTTACTGTCTGCTGAGCTTCACTGATCCACGGCTCTCCCAAGGACAGCAGTCTCGGCATTAGGGGAGGCAGTGGTGGTGGGCTACTAATTTCCACCCACCCTAAGCTTGTTTTATTTTTATAGTCACAGGTTTAGCAAAGACACACCTGCTGCCTTCAAGCAGCAAGGGCACACTCCTAGCAGACAGAAGCTACACCTAAAAAGGTACAGCTCCACCTGCTGATTGAAGACAGACCTCAAAGCATGGAAAATAAGAGGGCAAATCCAACAGTCATCACAGGGATAACTAGACACCATCTAATATAGGGATGGACTTTGTTAGCTGCAGAATCTGTGGGGCCCTCCATGAAAGACGGACCATGTGGAGGTCAGGAAACTGTCCCACCTGCTGGCTAATAGGGGACCGCAAGGATCAGTTCAGGGAAGCCTGGTCTAAAATAACATGCATCAAAAGCAAACTGGCCAGTTACACTCCGATGCAAACCCGCCTGTACCAGCCACTCGGGCCCCTTCCCCAGAGGAAAACTGGACCTGGGGGATGGCAGATGGCCAAGGGAAAAAGTGGGAGACATTAGTAAAAAAAAACAGCAGGTCAACCAAAATGTCTGGCTCCATATCCAAACTGAAAACAGGTACACCTCCCTAGCATCCATGCCAAGTGTGCAGGCAGATGATGTGGAGGTGTGCCACAAAGCGGTGAAGGAGACCAATGTCAAGGCAAAAAATATGAAGCATATCATCAAATCCAAAAAGAGGAACCTTTTTATCATCGGGGACTCCATTATTAAGGAAATGGAGTCCCATTTAGGGGACAGTACAACCATAAGGGTAATGGTCAGATATCTCAGAGGATAGTTGGCTTGGAGGGACACTGAAAGCATCACAAAAATCATGCAAAGGGAAGCCAAGGGCTCATACATCCTGGACCACATAGGGACAAATGATCTGGCTTGCAGATCAGTGGATGAGACAAAAAAAGCACCTGATCTACCTAGGAGAAAAGTTGTCTTCTGTTTTGTCCAGCTTAGCATTTTCTGAAGTGTTGCCTGTTTGGGAAAAGGGGGGCAACAAACAGAAAATCAGGGAGAAAGAGATCAATGAATTTAATGCGTGGCTAGAGGAATGGTGCCTTACACAGTGATTCTGCTTCATCGGTGACTGGAATGACTTCTGAGAAAGGGAGTGCTTCCACTTCGATGATTTGCACCTAACAAAGCAGGGGGCACAGGCACTCAGTCAGAAATTTGACGTTTATGTCAGTAGTTTAAACTAATAGGTGGCGAGAAGGAAACCACGCCTATGCCCTACTGCAGGAAATCTGGTTACCTCTCCCCCATGACCAGGGAGCCTTACTTTGGAACTAAACTTGGAGAGGAAAGTTAAGGACAAAGGATACGAAGCGGTGGTAGGAAATACCAACACAAGGAGGAGGAGTAAAATGGTGATGAAAGCTAAAACTAAGGAGGGTGGGTATGCAAACAAATGCATTAACCAGACATGGAAAGCAATGTCCATCAACACACGTAGTCTGGCAAATAAGATCCCAGAACTCACGGCCACAATTTTGGAGGCTGACCCTGACTGGGTTGCTGTGACTGAGACATGGTTCAATGACGGTCTCATCTGGAATATAGTAACCCCTGGCTACAACCTATTCAAAAGAGACCGAAAAAGAAAAAAGGGGAAAGGGGTTGCAATCTACGTGAAGGAGGGGATAAAGGCGACAGAGCTCCATGGAGCACAGAACAAAGCAGTCACAATTGGATTTGGTAGCAAGGCTCCCATAAGGGTGGGAGTGATCTACAGGCTGCCTTCACTGGAGGAAGAGAGGGACAAAGATATCCTGGAAACCATCTTAAAGATGTCAGAAAAAGGGGAGATTGTACTGGTGGGAGACTTTAATCTACCAGATGTAGACTGGAGCTCCTACACAGTGGCATCAACAAGGAGCCGCAACTTCTTATTGGGCACTACGTGAGGCAGGCATTGAGCAGTTAGTAAGATGCCTACATGAGAGAGGGCACTGCTTGTCCTAGTACTTACTAACAGCAACCAGGTCTCAGGTGTAGAGGTGGGTAGCCACAGGGGCTCTAGTGACCATCACACAGTATGGTACACAGTCACTAAAGACGAGGAGGCTAGCCATACTAAGCAGAAAGTCCTAGACTTCAGGAAGGCAGATTTTAATCTCATGAGAGCATACCTGAAGGACAGCCTGAAATGTGGGACAGATTGGGTGGGGTCGGAGGTGGAAGAGTGTTGGACCAGATTAAAACAGTCAATAACCACTACCACAACACACTGTATCAGGCAGATCAGCAAGATGAAGAAAAAAAAGACGTCCACTTTGGTTCTCAAAAGAAGCAGCAGTCTGAGTAAAGGAAAAGAGGAAAACCTTCAGAAGATACAAGAACTCAGGTAGTGACCTCAACAGAGAGGCATGCAGTGAGAAGCTGAGGGAGGCAGGAAAAGCTATATTGGTTGCAAAGGCCCAAACAGAAGTAAGGATAGCACAAGGGGCAACCAAAGGGGACAAAACCTTTTACAGGTACATCTGGGAGAGGAGAGGAGAAAAAGCAAAGGGGGAATCGTAAGACTGAAGAAGGAGGATGGCAAACTAGCAGAAGATGACAAGGAGAAAGTGGAAATCCTAAACAAGTACTTCTACTCGGTCTTTACACAGGAGGAAGACAACAACAGACCAGCAGAAAGGACTGCCACTTTTGTTCTGGACTTCTAAGGGACACTTTGTTCCTGGACTCAAGAGAGACCACTTCTGCCAAGACTGGTAATTCAAGTGTGAACCCCCTGACCACTGAACACTAAGGTAGAATTAGCTAATCAATTGCAAGACGCTTTAATTTGAAATTTTCCATTTCTTTCTCTGATTGTAACCTTAATGTATATCTGTTCTGTTTTATGCACTGTATCTGTTTTATGCACTGTATTTATTTACTATCTTCAATTCTTAGTATATTTTGTTTTCCTTAAACCTGAGACATTTTCCCATTTTGAGTGTGAAAGGTGGAACAGTATTAATAATTCTGATATAACTTAAGTTGCTTAGTGTGTCACCATATGCAGCCAAGCTAACAAAGATCTGTGTAAAGATCCAGCAAGGTAAGAAAATGCCCGAGTCTCGACTGAGTCAGCAGGGGGGTTGTAAACCAGGTTAGTTGTATGCCCGCTGCGTCAAGTATTGTGCTGCTTTCCCCACAGAGTGTGTGATATTTGGACCTATTACCTTGGTGTGCTAGCTAAGAAAGGTTCATATTGACCCCAGGACTCAAGACTGGTAGTTTGCGCAGATCCAAAACAAACAGGAGGGCATCCCTGTTTGCCCCCTTATCACGAACTGCACTTCAGGGTTGGCACTGTGGGAGCAGAGGGCCTGACCCTGGAGTGGATTTGTGACAGAAAGAAAGTCACCACTGAGGGAGTGGACATGAATCTATTCACAGAACAAAGAGTCCTGGAAGAGCTCGACAAGCTGCGAGTGGACAAAGCAAAGGGACCCGACAGCATGCATCCAAGGATACTCAAGGAACTTGGAAAGGAATCAGCCACTCCACTAACTGCACACTCTCAGCAAATCTCTGGAAAGCGGGGCAGTCCCAGAGGACTGGAAAAGTGCTACAGTGGTGCCACTGTACAAGAGCGGGAGCAGGGATGAGGCTGGAAACTACCGTTCAGTCAGCCGCACCTCAATAGTGGTAAGATGATGGAATCCCTTCTAAAAGAGTGAATTCTGACTTTTCTAGAAGTAAGCGGGCAGGTGAACCCAAAGCAACATGGCTTTACTGAAGGAAGGTCCTTCCAAACCAACCTAGTGGAATTCTTTGACTGGGTCATTAAAATGGTGGACTGGGGGGTGCTGTTGATGTGGTCTATCTCGACTTCAGCAAAGCCTCTGTCTCGGTCCCCCACTGAAGACTGATTAGAAAACTCAAGCACATGGGAATAGGCCACAAAATAATAGCCTGGGTGAAAAGCTGGCTAAACGGCAGAATGCAGAGTGTTGGTCAGTGAAGCATTGTCAGGGGAAGGGATGGCGACACGTGGGGTTCCACTGGGGTCAGCACTGAGACCAATCTTGTTCAATGTGTATATCAGTGACATTGCTGATGGTCTGGAAGGAAAGGTGTGTCTGTTCGCAGACACAATGCTTTGCGGTAGAGTGGATTCACCAGAGGGGTTGCAAAAAATGAAAAAGGAGCTGTTAAGATTGGAAAGATGGTCACGAGACTGGCAGCTGAAGTTTAACGTGAAAAGTGCAAGGTGATGCATATGGGAAAGAAGAATCCAGGGGTGGAGTACCATCTGGGAAGGGAGAAGCGAACAGCTACAAAGCAGGAGCACAACCTGGGAGTCATCATCTCTGACGACTTACAAACGGGGAAGCAATGCAAGAAGACGGCACAGAAGGTGAGTGGCCTCCTGGGTTATATATGGAGAGGCATCACTAGCAGGAGGTGTGAGGTGATAATCCCACTGCATAGGTCCCTGGTGAGGCCCCACCTGAAGTATTGTGTCCAATTCTGGAGGCCCCACCTCAAAAAGGACATCGATAGGTTGGCGACAGTGCAGAGAATGGCAACTAAGATGATTCATGGCCTACACCATAAGACGTACGGCAAAAGACTGAGGGAACTAAACCTTTTCTCCTTGGAACAAAGGAGGGAGAGGGGGGACATGATTGATACCTTCAAGTATTTAAAGGGTATCAACAAGGTACAATCACAGGACCTCTTCCAGATTAGCAGTTGCAGTAAGACAAGAGGGCATGACATGCAACTGGGTGGTGGGGGGTTGCGGAGTAATAGTAGAAAGTTCTTTTTTTACTGAAAGAGTGGTGGACCCATGGAACAGACTGCCTCAGAGGGTGGTGGAGGCAAAGACGGTCAAGCAGTTTAAATCAGCATGGGACAGACATGTCAGTAAGTTAAGCAATTCCAAGTAGGGGGGTAGGAAAAAACATGGGCAGACTAGATGGACATCGTGGTCCCCATCTGCTGGCTCATTCTATTCTAGGCATCTATGTAGAATCTCCTCCGTGTGACCACACCTTTGGAACTGTAAGCTGTCAGTGTCAGAACTACTTGGAACATTTTGCTAGCCAGGGGCTGCCAACAATGGCATACAGTGTCTATGAGTATAAAATATGGGTGGCTCCATCACTACTCAACTACTCGCCAGAGAATAGCCTTGCAGAACCTCCAGCTGTGAGGAACCAAGAAATAAAACCAGCACCAAGAATACAAGGAGAGGTATGGAACCGGAGACAGAATGTATGAAGCAAGGTTTTAGGCACAGCACCTGATATAACCCTCACTGAAATCAAAAAGGTAGAAGGAGAGAGGGTATGGCCTAATGGATGAGAGTCGCTTGAAGATGTACTGTTATGGTAAGTTTGTACGTAACTGGTCTATCTTCTTTAAGGATATCTCCTCAATTAGGCTACATCTTTGGAACGGCGATTCCTAAGCAGTATACCATAAACTGGGAGGATAGCACAGTCTGATATATAATGAGGACAAAAAGCCTTCCAGTACAGCAAGCTAAAAGCCAGCATGTCTACAAGAGACTGTGTCCAGACTGTTCATGTTTAGTGAAAGTATGAACAGTGATCCACGTGGCTGCAGCACATATGTCAGCAGCAGGGACCTTTTTGAAATAAACAATGGCTAAGTTGACAGCAAGTCCGATGAGAGAAAGAACTAAGTCTAACAAAAAGGTTACCAAGTGGCCCTGATGCTGACAGCTTACAGTTCCAAATGTGTGGCCTAACGGAGGACATATCCTCGAAGAAGATCCTTCCTTACTTCCCTTAAGCTGTTTAGCATTTAAAACACTACACTGCAGCTTTAAATCTGGTTTGGTTTTAGCATATACACACATACACACACAGGCTGTGTGTGTGTGCGCATGCGCATGTGTGTGTGTTGGGCTGGGGCCCTGGCTGTCTCTCTCAGCAAACAGCCCTTCTATTTTCCCTTTCTTCTTGCTGTAGCACAAAGCCTTATTTTTACCCGTGTGTTTTAAAATAAATTAACCCTCTGTAGCTTGGGATTTAGAGAAAGAGAACAAAAACTGTCAAACTTCTGATTTTTGTCTAATTTTAACAAGTGAATATAAGAAAACTGTTCTTTTTCAGCAGCTCACGTCTGTCTCTCTTGCCTGTAGCATCTGCAAGTGCTAGGTCATATGACTAGTCTTCAATGAGCTTCCAAAGTGGACTCTGATTGGACAAGTCTCAAGAGATCCTGAACTCCTACCGAATAGCAAAATGCTGAATAGCCCCTAATAGCACCAATTATTCATTTTTCTTCACGAGTAATGAACAGCCTATTATCTGTGGTATTTCGGAAATACTATTTATTACTTGCACACCTCTAGCTAATACTTGTGTTTATACCTCCCCTATACTTTCAGAAAGTGCCCGAGGGATCTTTAACTTCTTCCTTGGTGGCCGCCAGAGGCAGGCTGTAGGGATCTCCGTCAAAGGCAGCGCCTCCAGCTCCAACAGTGCTGTACTGCACCATCAGTAATGGGTATTAGCCCAAGTGTCGGGCACAGGGCCCTGAACCTGCAACTATCCTAGCTTTCTAGCTCAGAGATATACGTGCTACCGACTACGCCATTAACACTTATCAGCCTTTAAAGCTTCAGTTGCCACTTGGACAAGCCCTGCCTGATAAGATATAATACTGCCAACCAGCAACACACATTTTGGGGAACCTCTGGATTTAACCCCACTGATGCCAGCAGGGTTACCTGGGAAGCAGAAGATTTGCTGGAACAATCGTTTCTCTCCCCCCCCCCCCTTAGTTTCCCTCCTTCGGTCTCTGTACCTAGCGGCATCACCCCAGCCATGACACTGACCCATCCTGTGGACTTACAGGTTAACCACTACGTACACAGAGCCATGTTTGGCAGGCAGCCTGCCACGTACAGTGATGCAGTGCCTGCGGGAGGTGCTGAATGAGTCAGGGCTTCTTCCTCTGTTTCGACAGCTCTGGTGTCTGTGTGATGCAAGCACACACATGCATGTTGACGCACTTGCGTATTGTGTTGGCAGACATCACCCCCATGTCTGCCGTCCCCGCATGCTGACTCCTGGCCTCCGCCAGGTTGCAAGCAAGTGGGGAAACTCAGTAACCCCCACTCCCTCAAGAGAGTTGATCTGTCCTTGGGACCAAGACTACCCCCAAGCATACTCAAGTACACACCCAGCGTACCCAAAATCTATCAAGCAAGCACTAAAATTAAGGCCTGGATTACCAAGCAGCAGACAGCTGGGCAGCAAACTGTGAAAACAAATTATTTTACATACTATAATTTTTAAAGGTCCGGGGCAGCTGAAAGCAGTAACACACACAGTAACAAGCAGTTTGTGGAGACTTCACGGATTCCCTGTATTTGACGCAGACTGAACAGAATAACTATGGAGTTGTTTGGGTTGGTTTGGTGTGGGGTCCCTCCTGTCACCTGCTGAACTTGAACACAGAACAACAAAGGTGAGTTGATGTTATTTTATCTGGTCTGCCCACCCCGTTCTTTGTACTGACCACATTGAGGCCTGGCACCGACTTGCTCCGGTCTCCCATGGATACCCCGCCTCCTGAAGGTTCGTTCAATCGTACATCCAACACAGACTTGCTGTAATCTGAGGGAGAGAAACACAGTAAGTAAATAACATGGAGACAGCCTGGTAGTTCTTTTTCTATTCCCATGACATTTAATTTGTGAACTGTTTTATTCTATGTCCCCCATTTTATCCTCTCTCCATGATGATTGGGGCACTAGTTCTGCACCTTTCTAGCTGGGAGGGTAAGCCAGGGGCTGCCTCCACAGCCAACTGCAATACCGCTCCAGGTCAACAAGCAAAGGGTAAGCAAACAGTGTGTGCTCTACCTCCCTCCCTGGAAGTCGAGTTCCTCACTGCCACAATGCATCCCCGCCCCCAACCTACAGCAATGCATCCTGACCTCCAACCAGCTACAATGTAGGCTTCTAAGGCTTGCGTCACATGACACCCCGGTCATCTCATTTTGCAGAGCAATATGCTGCCAGAGCCATGGCACTGCACTGGCCAACGTGCGTCTTCAAAAGAATAAATAAATTTATTTCCAGCTGCATACTGAAGGCAGTCTGCAAAATGCTTCTTCAAATTCAGCAGGTTATCCTTCTGGAGAATTAGACTAGACTGTGACTTGCAATCACTATTAGTCAAACAACTACACAACATAACAATCCAGATGGGAGAAAGCAAAGATCTCGTCAGAGTGAGTGAGTGTGCGTGTGCGCATGTGTGTGACAGCTACCCAGGTCCCTAATAGTACAGTCGTTACAGGCTTACTATTCCAGTCCCTGTCCTTCCCAGTACATTTGTTTTAAGTAGTGGTGTAGGGCTTGTTACTGGCCAGGGTGGGGGTGGACAACTGTAAGCTGTGGTGTAGGATTACTGACCGACTGTGGTGGGAGTGGGGCTGATAGTTACTCCAGTTGCTGTAAGCTGTTGTGTAGGACTACTGACTGGCCTGGGTGAGGTAGGGGTGGGGCTCATAGTTACTCCAGTCCCTGTACAGTTGCTGTAAGCTGTTGTGTAGGTCGGACTACTGACTGGCCTGGGTGAGGTGGGGGTGGGGCTCATAGTTACTCCAGTCCCTGTACAGTTGCTGTAAGCTGTTGTGTAGGACTACTGACTGGCCTGGGTGAGGTAGGGGTGGGGCTCAGTTACTCCAGTCCCTGTACAGTTGCTGTAAACTGTTGTACAGGACTACTGCCTGGCCTGGGTGGGGTGGAGGGACTCATAGTTACTACAGTTGCTGTAAGCTGTTGTGTAGGACTACTGACTGGCCTGGGTGAGGTGGGGGGAATCGGTACTCCAGTCCCTGTACAGTTGCTGTAAGCTGTCGTGTAGGACTACTGACTGGCCTGGGTGAGGTGGGGGTGGGGCTCATAGTTACTCCAGTCCCTGTACAGCTGCTGTAAGCTGTTGTGTAGGACTACTGCCTGGCTTGGGTGGGGTGGAGGGACTCAGTTACTACAGTTGCTGTAAGCTGTTGTGTAGGACTACTGACTGGCCTGGGTGAGGTGGGGGGAATCAGTACTCCAGTCCCTGTACAGTTGCTGTAAGCTGTTATGTAGGACTACTGACTGGCCTGGGTGAGGTGGGCGTGGGGCTCAGTTACTCCAGTCCCTGTACAGTTGCTGTAAGCTGTTGGGCAGGACTATTGACTGGCCTGGGTGAGGTGGGGGTGGGGCTCATAGTTACTCCAGTCCCTGTACAGTTGCTGTAAGCTGTCGTGTAGGACTACTGACTGGCCTGGGTGAGGTGGGGGGAATCAATACTCCAGTCCCTGTACAGTTGCTGTAAGCTATCATGTAGGACTACTGACTGGCCTGGGTGAGGTGGGGGTGGGGCTCATAGTTACTCCAGTCCCTGTACAGTTGCTGTAAGCTGTTGTGTAGGACTACTGACTGGCCTGGGTGAGGTGAGGGTGGGGCTCATAGTTACTCCAGTCCCTGTACAGTTGCTGTAAGCTGTTGTGTAAGACTACTGACTGGCCTGGGTGAGGTGGGGGTGGGGCTCATAGTTACTCCAGTCCCTGTACAGTTAATGTAAGCTGTTGTGTAGGACTACTGACTGACCTGGGTGAGGTGGGGGAATCAGTACTCCAGTACCTGTACAGTTGCTGTAAGCTGTTATGTAGGACTACTGACTGGCCTGGGTGAGGTGGGGGGGTGGGGCTCATAGTTACTCCAGTCCCTGTACAGTTGCTGTAAACTGTTGTGCAGGACTACTGCCTGGCCTGGGTGGGGTGGAGGGACTCATAGTTACTACAGTTGCTGTAAGCTGTTGTGTAGGACTACTGACTGGCCTGGGTGAGGTGGGGGGAATCAGTACTCCAGTCCCTGTACAGTTGCTGTAAGCTGTTGTGTAGGACTACTGACTGGCCTGGGTGAGGTGGGGGTGGGGCTCATAGTTACTCCAGTTGCTGTAAGAAACATAGAATTTGACGGCAGATAAGGACCACTTGGCCCACCCAGTCTGCCCATTTCCCTACCTACTGGATAAGCTGCAGATCCTAGTTAACCAGCAGCCTACTTCTTCTACCCCCACCCCCCAGAATTGCCTTATGACTGTCCCATGCATGCTTGAATTCCACCACTGATTTTGACTCCACAACCTCCTCCGGAAGGCCGTTCCATGCATCCATAACCCTCTCTGTGAAAAAATACTTCCTTAAATTACCTCTGAGTCCCCCAGCTATCTTCAAATTGTGCCCTCTTGTTCTTGCACACCTCTTTTTGAAAGATGCTACCCTCTTGGACTTTGTTGATTCCCTTGAGGTACTTGAAAGTTTCTATCATGTCCCCCCTCTCCCTCCTTTCCTCGAGGCTATACATATTAAGCTCCTTAAGTCTCTCTTCATACGTCTTCCGGTGCAGACTCTGCACCATTTTAGTTGCCCTCCTCTGGACAGCTTCCATCCTGTCTATGTCTTTGCGGAGATTGGGTCTCCAGAACTGCACACAGTACTCCAGATGGGGTCTCACCAGCTGTCTGTACAGAGGGATAATAACTTCCTGTTTTCTACTGGTGATGCCTCTCCCTATGCATCCCAGTATCCCCCCAGCCCTCCTTGCTGCCCTCTCACATTGCTTGCCCACCTTTAGGTCATCTGATATGACTACCCCCAGGTCCCTTTCCATTTTGTTGTTATTAGTATCTCACCCCCATTGTGTACTCTTCCCTGGGTTTTTGTTTCCCAGGTGCATTACTGCACTTCTTAGCATTGAATCTAAGCTGCCATACATTTGACCATTCCTCTAACCTTGCCAAGTCCCTTCTCATCCTTTCCACCCCACCCTGTGCATCAACTCTGTTGCAGATCTTAGTGTCATCTGCAAAGAGACATACTTTTCCTTCCAGTCCTCCACATGATGTAAGCTTATAAGACATTGAGAGAGGACCAGTCCTAATACTGAACCCTGCGGTACCCCACTAGTAACCCTCCTTTCTTCTGAGTGGACTCCATTTACTATTACTCTCTGTCCTATTCTCCAGCCAATTCTTTACCCAGGCTGTCATCTTGGGACCCACTCCCAGGCTGGCTAACTTGTATATTAATCTTTTGTGTGGGACTGTGTCAAATGCCTTGCTGAAGTCTAGGTAGGCCATGTCCACAGCCCCTCCCTGATCTACTACTCTGGTCACCCAGTCAAAGAAATCTATCAGATTTGTCTAGCATGACCTTCCCGCTGTGAATCCATGCTGCCTAGGGTCCTGTGCCCCTCTGGCCTCTACATACTCGACAGTTCTTTCCTTCAGAAGTGATTCCATCATTTTCCCTATCACTGAGGTTAAACTAACAGGTCTGTAGTTTCCTGCTTCTGCCTTGCTCCCACTTTTGTGAAGGGGAATCACATCTGCCCTCCTCCAGCTGTGATACAGGACTATAGATTGTGGAGTTCATAGTTTCTTGCTACGTTGGGTCTGCCCCCCCTCTCCCAGTCATGAATGGATGAAAACAATGCTGGGGTGCAGGACATATTTAAAGAGAAAAAGGTTTCCTTGCCTGTGGGTTTCAGGATTCTTTTTGGGTTCCTCTTGAACAGGACATCACTTTCATCTGCAGAGCCGGCGCTACGACTTCCCATACGAGATTCCTAGAAACACAGTTAAGATGTGCACTAAGTTACAGGCTGGCATTTTCTAGATAAGCATCAGCTGACAAGTTCAAATGTTCTATATTAATGATGTCTCACTGTTCCAGAGTCCCATCAAGATGGAACAAAGTAGTGGGTTTAAATGACTGAACCAGTTTGTATCACAGAAACAGAGAAACACAGAATTTGACGGCAAAAGGAGAACGGTCCATCCTGTCAGCCCTTACTATACTACCTCACCCCCTTGTGCCAGTGCTTGTAATTTTGTCCCAGGAGATCCTGTCCTCATGCCCTGCACTGCGCATACAGAACTATTAGAAATCACAATTGAAGGAAAAATTACCTTTTAAACTAAATAAAAAAATTAGTCACTGACTGAATTTCCCTCCTCCACATTTTTTCTTTTTACTTTTGTTTTCCTCTTATAGCCATCCCCACCCCAACCCCCTCCCACTGCGACTCACAACTGCCTTCGTGATTTACTCCAGGTCTCATTTCCCTCCAGGAGCATCTCCCAGGCATCCTCATGGACCACCACTCCTGATCTCTGCAGACTCACCAACACTCCCCAACGCTGGATGCCAAACCCCATATCTGATGTTAGCTCGTGCAGTGCCTCGCGGTTAAGTTCACTGCTTCGCAGTCAATCGTCCGTTTTACCGTGTATTTTCTACTTTTTTCCTGATTTTCGTCAGTCTTACCTACAGCTGCTGTGTATGTCATCCCAGACTCCTTCCGAGCACAAAAATGAGTGCGATTCTTGCGGCACCCAGCTCCTGTATAACGACGGACATTCCCAGTGCCTTTTTTGTCTAAGCCTCGATCACCCCGTCGACGTGCCAGCTCTGCCAGCAGTTTAACGCGACACCCGAAAGCGGAGGCAGCAGTCCCTGGAGGCCCACTTTCTTAAACAAAAAATGACCTCCATGGAAAAGGAACTGAAAAAACTTCAGCGGGCTTTGACTTCTCCAAAGGGCCACCACAAGAAGAAGCACCAGGACTCCTCATCGGTCATGGTGCTGCAGGTAGCGCCTCCCCCGGGAGGCAGCTCCGGGGTGGCCGTCTTAGAGGCTTCCAAGTCGGCATCATCCTTCCCGTCGGGCTCGTGGTTGGGCCTATGGAGCCTCTGGGTCTAAGGAGGCAGCTGCTCCCAGTAAGGTCACCGCCGTGCGGCCTTCTGGTTCGAGCGGCCCCGATAAGTTGGATCATCGGTTCCTCAACGCCCTCGGTAAAGGCCGTTAAGGCGCCCGACCCTCCAGGGGCAGCACCACGACCTCAAAGCACCCACAAGCACGCCCCTCCTTTGCAGCCGCCCGGTGGGCACTGGGTCAAAGTAGGATGCCGGCTCCTCAGGCGTTCACCTGGATCCCGTTGATAAGAAGGACATTGGCTCCAATATCCACTCGGCGTTATAGCCGCGCCCGGACCACCAGGCTATCCATCATCGAGCTCACGCGGCGCTCGTTGCATTCAGCGCAGCGTCTCTCTGCTGGATCCCAGGGATGGTGGTTTCTTCCCCAGGCGATACGGAGGAGGTGGGTACGCTGCCTTCGAGTCTCCCTCCCGCTGGGCCGGATGACCCGACGCCAGATCCTCAGACGCAGACACCGGCCTACCAGATGCCCGACAATATCCCATTGCCGGACACCACCCCTACGCCAAGCCTCCCGTTCTGGGCCCGCCCGCTGGGCCGTTTCTGGGACCTTCTGCTCATGCAGACCCCCCGGTACCTGGGTATCTAGCGCTGTCATACTCAGGCCTGCAGTATCCGGCACCCCAGTACCCGATGATAGCCTACCCAACGCTGGCCTTCCCACCATCGGGATACGGATATGCACCTTACGGATCCCCTCAGTCTCCGTATCCCCCTCCTCCTCCGCCCCTCATCCGCGGTGGACTCAAGAGACTCTGCAGCTTCCTGGTGGGCTGAGGCAAGGCTCAGCTCACCAGGAGGTAGAAACAGTCTTCCGGCGCGGTCCGCTCCGGACCCTTACGTCTGAGGCGAGACCCCCTCCCACCTTTGATACCAGAGCGAGCCCTCCGGTTCCAGGGCAAGGCAGGATGCGCTTCCCCGAGGGCTTCCCAAGGGGTCTGTTCCTCCCCCGCGCCAGGAGGAGGAGTCTTCTTCCTCTTCATCCTCCTTGGAGACCTCGGATGACTCCGATGGTCGTTCCGACCCAGACAACGAGCCACTCACTCCGGACAAGCCCAGGCCAAGGTCTCCTCCGAAGTCTTCTCCGGAGGATCCTTCCTTTATGGAGTTGCTGCATAAAATCCAGGCATTTCATCAGTGGCATTCCTTGGAGCCGGATCCACAGCATAAGAAACTTGCTGCGCACCTGGATCTGCCCGAGACTGCTCCTGTCATGTAACACAGATACAGCTGCACCTGTATCCAGTAAGACTATTAGTTGGCGGCCCCCGACCTCGGCGCAGGGCCTTCCGTTTGTATCCAAGACCAGCTTGTTTACAATACGGACTGGGGCCTGTAATTGTCAATCCGTATTGCCGGAGGCATGCAGAGGTTGGGCCTGACTTGCATGAATAACTTCACAGTGGTGTACTGATGCGATATAGGGAAGAGCTTCTGGGTTCAGGCTTGTATGGGGCTGAGGGCTCGTACTTCCGGTGTCTCCGTGGCCAGTAGTCGCACGGGTCGCCGGCTGTACTGCCGCAAGGGTCTGTGCGGAGACAGCATCCGCTACGGAGCGTACTTGCCCCAGGAGCTCTCGGAATTTTCGGTTTTCTTCAGCTATCTCCTTGTATAAGGGACCCGTTCTCTGTAATGGTTTCCCACTGCCCTTATGCCTCCTGTTCTTGGGCCAATTCCGGTTCCCACCCCACTGTTGTTGTTGTTGGCCTTGTTGGGGGTTTTGTTGGTTACTAGCTGGAGGGGCCGACAGATGTTTGGGTTGCTGTTGCTGGGCCTGCCCTTCCACGGTATAGTGTGTCGCGACCCCGGAGGCGGGTTCCACGGCAGCAACTTTCTTGGAACCGGAACCCAAATCACAGATATACAGTTGATACACCCTCTCGGTTTTCCGGAAAATATTGGCAAACCTATCCGTATTTGGGTAAGTGGTTGGCTCTACCTTTTCTCTTACGGCTGGGATCATGTTCCTAAGGAACAAGGTCTTATATTCAATAAGATCTACATCCGCAGCTTCTTGTGCCAGGTGTTTGCCTGCTCGGTAGGCCATCCAGAGTCTCTGGTGGTAGGTCGCTGGGCTTTCTTTTGCGTTTTGTTTTACGGGGTATGCCAGCATCACTCCTACTACACCGGGGCTATGAGTGGAGATAAGCTCAGCTGCAACCTCGTCAAAGGTAGCGTTCCCATCCTGTCGAACTGCTTCGGGGAGTTTGGCCCATAAACCAGGATCGATGGTTTGGCATAGTATTTGGACCTGATATTCTGCAGCGAGGCTGAGCATCTAGCATTTAGAGCGACCTTTTCCAAGTGACAGCTGAGATTGTTGGACAGGCTCATCCGACCGATACTGTCAGCAATTTGCTGGACAGAGTAGGCCATTTGTAGGGGATTAGTCGGTGGTCGATCAGGCAAAGGTAACGCGTCCCACGCACCGTCCAAGGCTGCGCGAGCAGCAGCTTCGGCTGCAGTGCGAACAACACCTTCCTGAGTGCCAGCTTCTTGAAAAATTTGTCGAATCTGACTTTTAATGGCTTTCATGCTCCTTTCAGGAAGAGGAACATTACCTAATGCTCTATCAGTCATGGTTTCAATCTCTTGCCTGTCTTCCACACTAATAATGGCTACCAGAGGCGCCGTCGGGACCAGGCTTGGGCCTGCTCCCCCCCTATCATGGGCACCACCATGATGGCGTTTCCCATGATGAGCGTCATGACGTCAACGACTTGTGACCTGAGGAGTAGTGGGCGGGGACCCGCCATACTGTGGATGGCTGAGTGGGGATTTTGGGCCATAGTAGGGGCGTGACTGGGCGTTGTACTGTGAGACGTCATCATCAGATAACTCCCCTTCTAATGACGAGTGAAAGGCAGAGGCTACGCCTCCCATTGCCTTAACATGGCCAGCCAAAACCTCTTGCTGATGGCACAGTTTATCCATCTTAGCTCTACATTCATCATGATTCACACTTGCAACATCCATATCAACCTGATCCTGCTTCTGCAAAACACGGTACGCAGCGCTCAATTCAGATTGTCCCTATAGGCTATTTCTAAATCATTACGTACCTGGTTGATCTCGTCCTGAAGCTCACCCATTTCATCACTCAACTGTGCATTCGCAGCACTCAACAAATCGTTCATTTGCACAACCTGACTCCTGTCCTGTCTCAGACTTTCACACTCCTGTTTCAGAGTACACATTTCTTGTTCACCAGCTTGTGCTGAATAATGCAATAGTGAATCCTTTTCATTTCGCAGAGATTGGAGCTCCGACTCCAAGTTCTGCTGTATTCTTAACACTCAGTTTCCTGTAAACCCATCTCTTGCTTAGAGATCGATCTACCGAGATCAAGGGTGCGAAATCTTGCTTGGAGGCTTCCAAAGCAAGCGTGAAGGCGGCGACCATCAACCCTTTAGCCAGCGCTTATTGGTTGATTATCGGCGTCTCTGCGTACTGAGTTGAAATCCCCAGTACAGGGTTGTCGGATTGACTTGCGTCCCGCGCGAAGTCAGCCCATCCTCCATGGGAGGCAAGGAAGTTTGAGACGTCGAGTCTCAGTTCTGTGCAGATATTTGATACGGTGGCCATTGTGTGGGAGGGAACGAAAATTCAAACTGTGAAAAAGACAGCGTATTGAGTATCGATCCACAACACGAGTACTTTAAACACAGCCGGGCTACTATATAAGTTATAGGCTTGCAATTCAAAGCTGCTATGGAGTGGGTCAAGACGGCATCGACCACACCAAAAAGTCAGCCAGACTTTGCAAGTGACTACAAACTGGTAGGAAAAACGGGAGAGGTGGTACGGGAGTGTACACCTACAGCCCCCGTGGGGAAAGGAAAAGTTTCAGCAACGAGTGAAAACTTACAAACACCAAATATCGCCTGCACCGCGATTAAGCCAATTTGTAAGAGGTCTAAACCTACGCTTTCAGATTCTTGACGATATTAGGAATGCAAGTAATCACAAACAAGTTGCATTTGAGTAATAAACAAGTTTATTACTATAAAGGGATAAATCACAGTTCCCCTAAGCAGTTCTTACCAATACTGAACCAGGAGCCAGTGCTAAGCGTTCCCTACACCTCAAGGGTTTCTCTGTAGTCTCTTGGGATCTCTCGGGTCTCGAGGTGTAAAGCCTGTGCATAACATTATATACCTATGATAATTACTATGGTTACTAAAAGATAGAAACATTTCTAGTTACAGAGATAAGCCCTATTGGCTAAATTAGATTAGGCTCCATGGTCTAAGATAACATATATAATTCTGTAAAGTCATCAGTTTTAGAACAAGAGGTTCTTATACAGAGTCTTACATAACAAGGTGTAGTGGTGCACATCACCAAAGGATGGCAATATTGCCTTACATATTATAGTTACTTCAAGGACAGGTGTCTTGGCATCTGACAAGTAAGAAATAGACAGAAAAAGCATGGTATAACGTGTGTGCATTAGCAAGCAAAGTGGATTACAATAATATGCATTCATATCCTGACATCTACTCTTGTACGGTAGATGCCCTTAGCCCTAAGTATTAGTATAACCTATGCCTAAGCATTAGCTGTCTACGGTGTACCCCTGAGGGTATCAGTTAGGGTGCAGGGACCTCGTGTAACAATAGCCTCGAGGAAAGGAGGGAGAGGGGGGACATGATAGAAACTTTTAAGTATCTCAAGGGAATCAACAAAGTCCAAGAGGGTAGCATCTTTCAAAAAAAAAGAGGTGTGCAAGAACAAGGGGGCACAATTTGAAGATAGAGGGGGGACAGCTCAGAGGTAATTTAAGGAAGTATTTTTTCACAGAGAGGGTTGTGGATGCATGGAACGGCCTTCCGGAGGAGGTTGTGGAGTCAAAAACAGTGGTGGAATTCAAGCATGCATGGGACAGTCATAAAGCAATTCTAAGGGGTGGGGGTAGGAAGAAGTAGGCTGCTGGTTAACTAGGATCTGCAGCTTATCCAGTAGGTAGGGAAATGAGCAGACTGGGTGGGCCAAGCGGTCCTTATCTGCCGTCAAATTCTATGTTTCTATGTTTCTATCCCATTGCCACTGTTGAGAACAAGGTCAATGCTGGCTTCAAACCTAGTTCCTTGTTTGACATGCTCAATGCCCCTGGAATTCTGCAGTTGTGGAATTTTCTGCAGAATCTGCATTATGCCGCAGAATATATATTGTGCCGCAAAATTCATTATTTTTCATGAATTTATTTTAAATACACAGGTTTTGCATAATGCCTGTATCCCTTTCCCATGTCATTTATCCTGAAGCCCTTCTTCTGTGCTCGGCATGTGATGTCACTGATGACATCACATCATGTTTTAGCCAAAGGCAGCATTGCGTTTTATGTTTCTATTATACCACAAAAATTAATATATTATGCTGCAGAAATCAGAAAATGTTGCAACAGAAGCCTAGAAGCCACGCAGCAGAAATCACAACAAAGTGCCACAGAGCACTGGGGGCCCTGGCATGCTGTGCTAGGAAGCAGTTTTTGAAAATGGATAGGAACTTTGTCTCAGCCACTCAAAAGATTCCAGCCCATGCCATGGAGACTGAAACACCCCCCCCCCCGATCACCACTACTTCGGATTTGGCTACAATCATAGCTCCCCAAACTAGCTGGGAATCATTCTCCAATGAAATGTCTGTGAACATGTAGCTTTGCCTGCTTTTTCCCCCTAACGTGGCACAGAAGGGCTCTGTGGCATTGTTTTCAACCCTGATACCTTTCTTGTCATCCAGCTTTGTGGCCAATGTGCTACAACTTCAGCAGCACTCCCAACTTGCTACGCCTGCCGGGGACGATCCGGTGTTGTGTCTAGATGGTCCCTCTCAGTACTGATGCAAGGCATACTGGAAAGGGGCCATAACTTAAGTACATTGGCGGAATCATGGGAAGCAGTGGAGGATCCTGGTAGACAGAGAAAACTATCAAGTTATACTGATGCGAGCGGTGCAGCCGGTTCACATAGCTGCTTACTCCGCTCACTCTGACCAGCAACCAGAGAACTGCAGCGAAATTTTCAGCGTGGTACTGAGCGACTTACGAGCGTTGCAATTCAGTAAGTGTCCACACGGCCACTTTTGCACTGGAGAAACCACAGCACCCTGGTTGCTCCACTGCAGAAGCACAGAAACATAGAATGTGACAGCAGATAAGGACCGCTTGGCCCACCTAGTCTGCCCATTTTCCTACCCAACAGATAAGCTACAGTTCCTAGTTAACCTACAGCTTACTTCCTCCTACCCCCCACTAGGACTGCCTTATGTCTGTCCCATGCATTCTTGAATTCCCCCACTGTTCTCAACTCCACGACCTCCTCAGGGAGGCTGTTCCATGCATCCACAACCCTCTCTATGAAAAATGCTTCCTCACACTACCTCTGAGCCGTCCTCCCTCTATCTTTAAATTATGCCCCCTTGTTCTTGCACATCTCTTTTTCTGAAAGATGCTACCCTCTTGGACTTTGTGGATTCCCTTGAGGTACTTGGAAGTTTCTATCACGTCCCCTCTCTCCCTTCTTTCCTCAAGAGTATACATATTAAGCTCCTTTAGTCTTTCTTCATATGTCTTCTTGTCCAGACCCTGCACCATTTTGGTTGCCCTCCTCTGGACAGCCTCCACTCTATGTCTTTGTGGAGATGGGGTCTCCAGAACTGCACACAGTACTCCAGATGGGGTCTCACCAACTGTCTGTACAGAGGGATAATAACTTCCTGTTTTCTACTATTGATGCCTCTCCCTATGCATCCCAGTATTCCCCCCAGCCTTCCTTACTGCCTTCTCACATTGCTTGCTCACCTTTAGGTCATCTGATATAATTATCCCAGGTCCTTTCCATTTTACTGTTGTCAGTATCTCACCCCACTGTGTACTCTTCCCCTGGCTTTTTGTTTCCCAGGTGCATTACCGTGCACTTCTTTGCATTGAATCTGAGCTGCCATACATCTGACCATTCCTCCAACCTTGCCAAGTCCCTTCTCGTCTTTTCCATTCCATCTTGTGTATCAACTGTGTTGCAGATCTTTGTGTCATCTGCAAAGAGCAACCAGATAAACGGCCCTACTGACTCCATCCATTACGAAGTCAGCAATCCCCACTCCCTTTTTGGGCAGGCCTACCCCTTAAGAACAGCCCGTGGCCCTCTATCCTGATGTCCCTCTTCCCCCCAACAGATCTCTGTGAGTGCCACTAAGTCCTGCCCTTTGAAGTGCATCAGATCCTCTCCCCCCAACCCAAACCAGGTCTCTGTTAGGGACAGATAGGACTTGGTGCCCTAACAGAGACCTGGTTTTGGTTGGGGAGGGATCGATACTTCAAAGACTTGAGACAGTAACACTCCTGAGCTCTCTGACTTTGACACAGAAACATAGACTGTGTCAGTGGAAAAAGACCCAGAGTCCCACTCAGTCTTCCATACTTTTGCTAAGCTTCATGCTTGGCCCAACACCATGCTGTATTAAGATATCTGGTAGCTCTATTGACTGATCATCAGCCCCTCCCCTCGTCTGCCTGTGCCTGCTGTGTGTGATGTCATAAGCAAAGGGTTATGATGTCACTTGAACATATTCAATCACAAGAGGGTAGCGTGCGTATTTATGGAACTCATACAAACAGTTTGTATCACTTGAACTTATGCAGCTAGAGCAGATGATGACCAAGTAACTGAGGTCTTGTTTTCATGCAAATGTCCTCAGTACTAAAGAATAAGGGAATAGTAAATTAGGTGTTATTAGATCAGGGGAGGTTATGTCACTTTACAGATCCTTGACGAGGCCTTATTTGGAGTACTGCTGCTAGTTCTTGATACCAAACTGCCAGGACATCAAATGAGTAGAAAACATAGAAAGAAAGGCAGTTAAGCTGTGAAGGGGACTGGAGAGGGTAAAAGATTTGGCGAGCTGAAGAGGATAAGGGGTGATTTCACCCAGTTATATAAACTGGGTACAGCTATTCATCTGCTCAAAAGCCTACACTTGAAGCTAAAAACTTACACCAAAATGTCCACTCCGAAGCACACCAATGGACAACATTCCTAATAATGTCACAATGTAATGTAATGTGTTTCAGAATGGAGGTTTTGGGATAGACGAGTATCCGGGGCTCCCACAATAGCTGTTCCATGAGGTGAGCAAGCTATATGTTTGTGTGGCAATAACCCCTCACTCAGCGGTCGCCCTGTAGCCCAAAGTGTCTTTTTATTGTATTGGAGACCTTCTTACATGTTTTCTTTACTCATTTGCACTGCTACCATGCACGCATGCTATTATGTTTGATTTACCTACCTACTGTTCGCTGCTGTTATAGATGGATTGTCTACTTATTGTCTTAGCCTGTATGCAGTATGCCTTAAGCGGTTTTGTGGGCCGCAGCAGCATATGGGTCCAGTTTTGATTTGTCTGGAGAACACAGGGGAGAAGTTCCCTTGAGAGCATCTGCTGGGACTTACTGGATACATGCATCAAAACTATCAAGTTGCGTGGACCATAATGCTGTTTTTGCAGTGTTCTCATGTGCAGTATAAATGCACTGGGACTCAAGTTTTGGACCAGCTCTTTGTAAAGTATGTCCATGTTTCTTGCTGCATGGTGTTTTGCGGCATCAATTGCTTTTTTCTTACACTTGGGACGTGCGCCCCTCCTTTATGTGACACTGGATGAAGAGTCTATAATCCAAGTTCTTCGATTTGACTGATGTATTTCTATACTCAGAACCAAGTCTGATTTTTCACTGTATGGATTTACTATGAAAAAACATAATTAAAAATATATATATATATATAAATAAACCTACACCAAAATAAATGTGGGGACACCCTAAACAACTTACAGTTGAGCAGTTACAGTAAGATGGAGTTGAGTATTCAAGAACAAAGCCATAGAGTGTACAGCAACAGATGGACAAGATGGGAGTTGTACCAAATGGAAATGTCTCCTTCGTGCCCCTTTTAGGACATGCTCAAGTGCTATATTGTATTTAGAAGTAGATCTTTCCGTGAGACCAGAATAATATTGACACTATGCAATTCCAGTTCTGAGCTTCTCTAACCCCATAAGCTAAACTAGGATAACGTTTTTCTTTTTAGGTCTCTCTTAGGGTTGGCCATTATATTTTCAAACTTGGCAAAATAATTAATATGATACTCTATTGGAGGAAGACAGTAATTTGTTAACTGTTTTTGATTATATGTTGTTCCTATTAAAGATGTTTTTGCATCTTAGAATATTGGCAGAAGCAATATAGGCATTCTTCAAATATAACTGGCTAAGTTTGAAGTATACTTTTTTTTTTCCATTTGTCCACAGAATAATAACACTATACCGAATGATATTTGAGACTGTTGTTGGAATTATCAGCCAGTCTATGTACTTATTTGTTCGGTTTGTATAAGGTATACTACTGCTAATAAAGAAGTTTAAAAAAAAAAAGATGGAGGTGAAGAAACATTTCTTTATACAGAGAGGTGTGGGCATCTATTTTTTATTATTTGTTGACTGGAATAAGATTCTTTTTAACGGAGTGACCAGGGGAGATGCAGTGTCAGTGGCTCAGCAGGCTGCACACTTGCCTCAGAGGCCAGAAGATTGGATGATTGTAGGTGCTAGCTCCACATCTGGCACTTGAGTTACTGTCCCAGTACTGACACTGTAGTGCAGCATGAGAGGGGTGCTGCACTTCTGAGGTGCCGTCTTTCAGATGAGACATTAAACCGAGGTCCCATCTGCCTGGATTGGTGGTAATTCAGGTGGATGTTAAAGATCCCGTGGCACTTATCGAAAAGAGTGGGGGAATTTCCCCAGTGTCCTGGCCAAATTTCCCTCATTCACTCAAAATACCACCAACAGCTTAATCTGATTCAAGGTCAGTTGGCATTCATCTGTATCCCCCTCCCCCGGGTCGTGCCTGAAAATAGGCAGAATTTGTCTAGTGCGCTTACCTGGTCAACAAAAACTAAATAAAAAGTAAAATAAAAAAATTATGTTGTTATTATTACTATGTAATTGTTATGTACGTTCACTCAACCTGTTATGTCTTAACCCTGTTGGCAATTGTTTTGCCCCAGGTCCCTCTTGTAAATGAGCTTGTCTCAATCATGTTCCACCTGGCAAAATAAAGATTCTGATTGACTGATTGATTGAATCTAGGAAAATAGATGAGAGAGAAGTACATCTACAGTATTTTAACTACTGAGTGGAAGGGGGCAGTCACAATGGGCTAAAGGAAGGGATGAAAGAAGTAAGGAATGAAAGAAGGAAGGAAGGGAGCACAAAAAAGAAAGAAAGAGAGGAAGGAAGGAAGGGAGGGAGGTAGGTAGGCAGATAAAAGAAAGGGAGGGAGGAAGGTTATTTTGAATAGTACCTTTTACACAAACTATTCCAAGCAATTTACAATCCAGGAGAGAGATGAAGGAGTTTCTATCAGTTTCAGTGCATCAAGAGATCTGAACAGCCAAGGGACTGGGAGGGGGGAGGGGAGAGAGAAAGATTAAGCACTGTGAACTTACGTGACTGGCTCAGGGTCACATAGGAGCACTACTGCGGGCTGCGTACATGTGACAGGCACGTACCTGGCCTGCACCCAGCTGTACCCCCAGAGAGACGCACATGATGCACCACTCACAAATGCTGGTCTGTGGGCCCGCCGGCACATGGGTGCACAAGGAGGGGGAGACCATCGGACACATGTAGGCTCCAACTGGATGCCCATCCTGGTGGCAGACTGAATCCCCTGCTTCACACGTAGTAGAGGACTGTGGGATATGGTGGCTCCCATTAAATGACCATGGATTGGGCAAGTGCCACAATGGCTGCCCCTAGCCTTCTCTGCAGGGCTGGGGCAGCATGGCGGACAGGGGGTCACCTGCCTTGCCAGGCCACCACCATGCAGATGGTGGGGATGCGTAGCAGTTACAACACAGACCCTGCCCTCGTAGTCTGCACCCTCCTCCACTGGAACCCTGTGTCACGGTGCATAGTGTGGAACGCAGCAACACCCACTGGACACTCCCCAGTCTGTCTGCATGCACAGATCAGCAGATGAACAGGGGATCAGGTATGGAAGGGGACCACAATGTTATCCATGGACCACCATCCCCTGATTGGAGCCCTATGTCGCAGACAGTAATATTTAGGGCACAGGCACTTATCATATAAGCATAAGTGTCAGGATCTGGGTTCTACTGTTCTATTATCATTGTTGCTATTGATTACAATGCTTATGACTGTATCCTTGCTATATAATCACAATACTTTATATATGTATTACAGTGCTTTATATACAATTATATACTGTTATCAATATTCTACGATTATTGAGTTTTCGTAAGAATCGTGTTTTACTGAAAATTATTATGTACTAATGCACAGAGAAAATACTTCTGTTTTAGATATTTGTATAATTACAATCATTAGTTATGCAAGGCTGCCATCTTTAGGTTTAGTGCAAAGTAATTATTAGGTAAGGGTCATCATGACCTGATTGCATACAAAGGCTGTTTATTTCCCCTTATCAGTGTTTTTGCTACTTTGGTGCATATTCCCAGGCTAGTACAAATCACGTCATATTTGTTCATCCAATTATATATGTTTTTTGTATCTCTTTTGCTGGTTTCTATAGCAATAATCAAAGTATAAAAATGACTGTATTAGCTTAGAATCCTTAAAGAAGACACTGATTCTATCCAGGGTAATAACTTAGGAAAACTGATCATCTCTCTCAGTGCTAATTATCTTTATTTTTATCACTGATTGGTAGTAAGTCCGTTTTATATACCAGAAATAATCATTATCAGACTCTGGAAACCACGTGTTTGTTGTTTCTCTACTTTGGAAATCCAGACAAGAACCTGCGATATAGTAAGATTTATTACCCTGCTTACAACACCCCTTCTGTGAATGCCGTAGGAGTCCACCTGGACCCACAATACGCAGCTATCCCATCTTAGGGTTGCCTGCAGACAGCATATATGCAGCGCGCAGGCACAGTGCATAGACCCCTGAGGAAGAAAAATGGCAGTTGTGGGATTCAATCCCAGGTCTCAGTTCACAGCTAGTCCACAATGCTCCCCTCCATAAGGCAAAACTCTTGTCTGTGATTTCTATACTCCTATGTAAATACTATACTAGAAAGATCTGAACTGTAAGTTGAACTGTCTCAACATCAAGTTTTGCAAAGTTTTCACTCTGGTGTCAAATGCTGTTTAAGTAATCACAGCTCAAGAAGACCACATTTGTATACGGTTGATTTAAATTTTATTTTCATAGGAGACTTGTGAGATGTGGACAACGTGGACAAAGACTTTTATTTGTATATTCTATTTTTCTCCCCTTTTCTGCTTGTTGATGTACTCATCATGTGATTTCCTTGAGGTATTTAAAATAGTTTTTGTTTATTTGTTTACTAAACATTGGGTTTATAACCTTTAAGTCAGAGACTCATTTCCAAAGGTACCACGTCAGTAGGCAAGTACACAACAGTTAGGTCAACATATACAGTTTTGGTACAAATGTTTTACAGTAAATAAGCATTGGAACAAGAGACAGTCACAGTCAGGACACAGGCCTGACAGAGTCGAGTATAACAGTTACGCCAACATATACAGTTTGGGTACAAATGTTTTACAGTAGATAAGCACTGGAACAATGTGCCCAGTGTTTGGAGTAGTTATCGGGGGTGAAGAAGGGGGAGAGGGGGCACCAACTTCTGGAAAGAAGACTTCATATTGAACTGGTCTCAATGTCCAGATTGTATTTGAAGTTTCTTTATTTTTAATATGCTCCTGGGACAGTGTTTACTCTGATTGCGGACCTTCATTTACCAGTTATAATTCATTATATAAGCTAGATTGTCATCTAGGATTTGCCTAAGGCAGAGGCTCATGACATTCAGGAAATTCCTGTTAATTATTTTGCTAAAATAAACATGATCAGAGCCCAGTTCTAGGTGTCGTACGTTTAATGTGGATAACTATGTGACGTTTTGAATGTTTTCTTTTATGTCATGTTGCCTGGACAGCACTGTAGCTTTTATTTGAACTATCTAATGTCGCTTAATATATAGTAAGGTCCCCCATCCAAGTGCAGTAACAACTGGCATCTGTATAAATATCCTGGAATAATGTTTTATTGCTTTCTACTGCACCTAAAGTTTGAATACGACGCCTGGTATAATTGTGCTTTGTGTTTCACAAAACTCAATAAAAAAAAAAATCAAAAACTTTATTTTCTCCTTTGACTGGACATATGAGATAGGGAGTGCAGGAGGGTGGTCTCAGAATCACAGGTGTGTGGGCCAAAAAACTAACAAGCACAGCTTAACAATCGGACAACAGTAGTAATAATTATCCATTTGAAAGTAGTTAATTAAAGTTAAAATCTACGTTTTATCCCTCTGCCTCCCCTGTAGTTAAAGCATTTGAACAGGCATGTGAAAGAGCTTCACACAATTTGTTTGAATCAGAATGTTCTAAATATTTTGTAAATGTTTGTATTTATTTATTTATTTAAGGATTCAGAGAAGACCTTTGAGCCAAGCTCTTTTACAAAGGTTCCATGTCAGGTTGACAGATAGACATATTACATTAAGCAGGTATAGAACATACATAGGTTACAATATTACAGGGTTATTACTAGTACCATGGAATTAGTACAACGTCAGTAAAGGATATAGAAAAGCAGTGGTGAGCTACATGGGGAAAACAGGGGAGGAACCCCTTTCGAGTTGACAGGAGACTTAGGAAGGGTAAGCAGCCTTGTGTTGGGGCTATGTCAAAAACAGAAGGGCAAAATAGTGGCTGGGTGGTGCCAGGGAGGAGGGGAGAAAGGGGAAGGTGGCACCAGAGGGAAAAGTGCTTGACTAAATGGTTATACAGGGGAAATGAGGAGGGAAGTGGTGCGGGGATGGAGTTATGATGAAGGGAGGTACTCGGGGGGAACAGCAGGGGCGGCATGCTGAAAGCCACATGGGGGGTGGCGGTGGCCTATGCATGCCAGAAGAGGTGGGGGGGCAGGAGGGACCAAGGCAGGTCAGGGGGAAACAGAGTGAATGCCTAGTGTCAGTTCGGGGGACAAGGTGTAGGTTAATGGAGGGGGAAGAGTACCAAAGGAGGGGAAGAATGGCTACTACGGAGAGCAGACACTAGCTGTACGGAGGAGCGGGGTGCAGCAGGGCCGCCATATGAGCAACTCGGGAGGCTAAGGAGGGGGAGGGACTAGCCTTCAGAGGCAGTCACACTCTGTGAGTGATTTAAAGTGTTGCCTTAGTCCAGTTTTGAAGTGTGATAGGCATTTGGCAGTTTGAATGGGCACATTCTAGTGAAGAACATGAGGCAATAAATAATTTAAGACTGAAGGCAGAGATTACTATCAGAAAAGCAGATAAGGGGGTTGGGGTGGTTTTAATGGATATTATGAGCAGGAAGTGTGGTGATAATTGAATGATCGAAGTGTATAAAGATTGTTACCTTCGGATCCCACAAAGGAGTTAAAAAACAAAACAGATAATTTTCTGGCTGTATCATATGAAAGGGGGTTTATCAATATAGATGGAACTTATAAAGTATTTGGCAGTGACACACCCTGTGCTTGCAACAATATATATGCTACCTAAAATATATAAAAAACGTGGTGTATTCTCCAGGGTGCCCCCTCATTACAAGTATTGGGAGTCTCACTAAGCCCCTCTCGAAATTTGTAGATTTGTTTTTGAAGCCAGTGGTGACACAGCTTCCTTCCTATGGGAGGGATTCAACAGACATTTTGCAATTTTTGGATGGTAGTGTTTGGTCTCCAGATTACTTCTTGGTCACCCTCAATGTGGAATCACTTTACACCAATATTCCACACAAGGCTGACCTGGAAGCTATGTCTTTCTATTTAGAGCAAATGGGGGAATATGACACTGATTTTGTAAGATTTATTGTCAAATGTTGTGAAACAGTATTAAAAAGCAAACATTTTATCTTACTAGACAAAAACTTTCTGCAGCTCAAGGATACAGTGATGGGGCAAAACTAGTCCCCAGCTCTGCTAATTTATATGCGAGACTGTAGGAACTTACGACTGAACAAGATCCAGACTTTAATCCATACTGTAGATACAGTACAACCTCGATTATCTGAACCCCAATTATCCACATATCCCCATTTTCTGAACTCTGACACTGTTCCCCAACTCTCATTTACCTAATGTTATGGACCCCCGATTATTCGAACTCTCGATAATCAGAACAACCCTGATGTCTCCAACAGCATTCGGATAATCAAGGTTGTACTGTATATAGAAATATATAGTCGATTTATTGATGAGTTATTTCTAGTTTGGAGAGATACTGAAATGTACGTTCACGAATTTGTTGATTCCTTACATCAGTCTAACCCTCATTTACGTTTCTCTATAAAATACAGCAAAGAATAAAATTATCAACTATTTGGATCTGCTGATTAAAAAAAGGACTTGATGGCACTATTAGTATAGATTTTTATCAGAAAAAGACTGATACTAATTCTGTTTTACAGACATCTAGTTGTCATCCCTGACACACAGTGAGGAACATACCATGGAGACAGTTTTTGCTCATACGCTGAAACTGTAGTTCAGATGTACAATTTGCAAAAAAGGCTGAAGAAATGTAAGTTTTAAATCTAGAGTTTATAATGAGACAGATACTGTGACAGCTAGTAATTGGGCAGGGACGCACTTCATTGTTGGCACTTAGGGAAAGGTATTGTTAGTAATAGTGAAGACAGTCGATTTAAGTTTATTACTACATATACGAAAAGATCCAATGAAGTGCATGAAATTATTCACAGAAACTGGCATACTGTCCAGGCTGAACCTGTGTGTAATCAATTCATACCAGATCCCCCAGGTTTATTTTTAAGCAAGCCAAGAATTTACGGGATATGCTTGTCAGTTCACTCCAGCCGACACCCCATCTATACAACCGGATGGTTGGACAAGGTTTAGGGTATGCACCCTGTGGAAAATGTAAATTCTGTGTGAACATCAAGAGATGTAAATATTTTCAGAATAAGCTGTTAGGACAAAAATTTCAAATTACAAAATGCATTACTTGTGACACGGTAGATGTGTAAAAAACTGAGTGCAGATGCGGTGCTAACTATATTGGAAAAAAAAAAAACACCCGGGCTTTCAAATTCAGAATAGGGGAGCATATGCGAGATAATGATAGAAACTAAAATGTTCTGGCAGCTCATATTAACTGGAATACTGATAATAAAATCATAAATGGGTCACCCTAGGTATACATGGGGGTGACATGGATGCAGCCCTGTTGAAGAGAGAAGTCTTTTGGATGTTTACACTAGATAGCCTTAGATTACCTGGTTTAAATGAGTGATTTGAAATTTCACAGATTTTATAAACTTTGCACTATGTGACTATGGAACTGTTAGGTCTGATACTCTAACATCTGTGATACACTGACAAACTAATTTATTAATATCTTATTTTCTTGTCCTCTGTTATTAGTACCCTGCGATATGGAAGACTTGTTTTATCAAGGAGCTAAAGTGGTCCAATTCAGCTGTTAAATGGACACAGGTTGAATGGGATTTAACACCGAATGAAAACTGAATCAGTACCAGGTCAATATAGCACTACAATAATAGTGCAGGAAGAACCACGCTGTATAAAACGCGCCTGCATTTAGAGCGACAGGGGTATAATAGCGGCACGGAGTTAACACAACCCCTGTCACTCTGTACTTTAACTTGGAGGGGATCAAGTAGCCGTGTGCTGGGGTGCCTGGTCGAGCCGCTCCAATGGTGGAGTGGCTAAGGCACCAGGACATAAGCAGGATTGGAGGTCTGGGACCATGGTTTGCCCCTCTCCCCCAGGTCTCCGGGAGTGTTGCTACTCTTTTTAAAAAAAAAAAAAGGTTTTCTCCACATTCGGAGTTTCTCCCTATCCCCCAAGTCCATACCCCTTCGGAGCCGATTATATTTAGTCTGGGGGTTGTGAAGGGCAAAACTCCCCACATCACGGTGGGAGGCGGAGCCCCCCCCAAGCAAAAACACAAAAGTCCCATTGCTATGTATGTTTCGGTCACTCTTTTTACTGACCTTATTTCGGCTGATGAAGTTTTCCTTGCGGCATTTATTGCTGCACGGTTATTATCAGTGACATTTTGACCCCGTGCCAACTGAATCTATGGACTTTTTTAAATAAATGTTTGTTTAAATCCCACCAGGTTATATATACTGCTTATGCTGAGAATATTTCTCACGATGCTTTCCTTGAATATGTTACATAGGTTTTTATCTAAATGTGCTGTTTAGTATTAATTGATTGTAGCAAAGAGTCTGTGTAAACACAGGGAGACCAGCACCTGCACAAGGCTATTAGTGTACTATTGTATCTGTTAATATTGTAATTTAAGGATGAAAGGACTCGCCCAAAGCTGGTAAACAAACGAGTTGCAGTCAAGTCCTTTATTTTCTTTTTCCAAACGGTAAAAAACCTTGTGCAAACAATCACAAAAAAACACAGCATGCAATTCACTTCCTCCTTCCACCCGCTCCCAATATACTACGTTACTGGATGGTCACCTGATGCGTTTCTCAAATACTTGCTTTCTCAAATTCTTAATTGATTGTCAGTGTTTCATATGTGCTTTTTTTTTGGGGGGGGGCTGCATTTCATCTTTTCGACTGACAGCTCTGGAATGATGAAGTCTCTTTTTGGTTCCTGCTTTAGCCTTTTCTGTGGACCACTTTTAAAAAAAAAAAAAAAAAAGTATCTGTTCCTTTGCAACCACGCCCCATCCTCCTTGTCCTCTCACTAAGCATGCAATTGCCGTAGTTGCAGCTCTGATTATGCCACTGTAAACATTTTCAGTTTTGGACAGGACTTACCGTTTCAGACTCAGAATATGCACTGTCTCTCCCAGAGGCTGGCTCTCTGGCTCCTCGGGCTGGGACCGTCAGGGTGGAGACATTTGTTCCAGAGGGGTTGCCACTGGAACGCCCACCCTGCAAGGGATTAATATTCTCAGCAGAGTTCCTTCTGGGGGAGAGGAGAAGAGAAAAGTTTATTTTATTTATTTTATTTGAAATTTTCAGCACCAGGTTCACATTATTTAGGTGCAGGGCCTAGTTTTCTAGAGTGTCCCGGTGCAACATTTAAAGGAAAATAATCACCACCAAGGGCCCCCACACTCAAGTGTGGGGCTGGTCCCAATGTGCACTTTGGGGGCAAAAACATTTTGGTTTATTTACTGTTTACTGCAGTATAGTAGATTGTATCTGACTACGTAGGTTTACGTCTAGGCTGACATCTTCTGTTACTACAAATTCTGGAAATGCCCTGCAGTTGACATAAGAACAGTAGGCAGCAGAGATAGAGTTAGGGTTTAGGGTCTGATCTTTTGTTTGCTGGTCCTGCTATCATCCACAATCTATGTACAGTCACACAGGACTCTACATAGCTCCTGGAGAAAAAAGGAGAACCAGTAAACATCTGATCGGAGATTATAAATGCTCTAACATCCACTGCAGGCTGCTGAATCTCCCGCTGCTGCCTACTGCAAGGGATCCTGGGATTTTGTAGTAAAAGATGCCAGCTTATAATCAGGCCTACAATTAAGCAAAATTAGTCAGATACAATCTACTATACTACAGTAAACAGTAAATAAACCAAAATGGTTTTGCCCAAAAAGTGCACATTGGGACCAGCCCCCACACTTGAGTGTGGGGTCCTTTGTGCTGACTGTTCCCTTCAAAACAGCAGTAATACCAGCAAATGTTATATAAATTATGTACTGTAGCTTCCATATGTACAGCTAGTACCTAGGTACAATAGTTAGGATTCCCCTGATATGAAGGCATAATTTTACATTATTCACAGAACCCCACAGTTACATCTTCCTTAGAATCCATCAGGATCCCAGCAATGTCATTGGTCTACACATATCACCTGGTCACCAATCTCTGGTACACAAAGAGTTGGTATCTAACCTCTTCCTAATCTGCCTAGCAAACAATGTAACTAAATGAAAATAAAACCTTTGTTCCCCCCATAAAAAACAAAACAAAAAACTTTTCCATTTTTAAAATGTGAAGACCAAAAACTGGGCATAGGTTGCTTCAAATTAAAAGCATTTCTCAGGTTCATTCAAAGGCATGCAGCATTTGTTACCAAATTCTACCTAGTAACAACCTAATTAAAGAACAACAAATTTTTTTCACTGGGAAAAAAAAAACCAAAAAAAACCTTTCCATCTTTTACTTATATTTTATTCACTTATCTTGTTACAGTACATGAAGTATATACTTGGTTTCAAGACATAATTACTTTTGGGATAGCAACTTCTACAGGATTTGATACTTGTCACCCGACCAAATCCTGACAGAATTGCCAGGACTGCCTGTGGAGCAGCTCCCTGTCGCCTGACAGAATCCTGATAGAATTTCCAGGACCGCCCGTGGAGCAGCTCCCAGTCACCCGACCGAATCCTGATAGGTATGCTGCTGAGGATGCTGTAACCGTGCTTCTTCTCCTTTGTTCCCTCGAGTTAAACTTGGCGCCTTTTTCAGACTGTACCCTTTGCTGGCTCTCGTGGCTTGTAGGCAAGGGAACCTGATCGTGGAACAGCTCTGGGACCTTGAATTATTTTTTAAAATCGTTCCATAATGATAAAGGCTGGGCATATATGCAGAACTTCTCCACTTTACAGCACTTTCTGCTGCTTGATTCGGAGTTTGTTCCTGGCCGTCAGCGCTTGTTAATTTGGATGCACTGTATCACTTGTGCTATTTCTGCTCCAGTTCATTTGGAGCTCATCCGGGGGGAGGGGTTGCTGCAAAAACCCTGCCTGCCCCCCAATACCCTCCCACTCTTAGCTGGTGTTACATATAAGGGCTGAGTTCTCGTGAGTGAGTTTCCTTTTTCTTGCTAGATTTAGTTTCCTTTTTTTTTTGATCTCCCTGGTTTGCTGTTTGTTCCTTATATTAGTTACCCACTAGATGTCACTGCTTCTCAACTTTGATCAATGCTTCTGTCTCTGTCCTAGGTCTCACCCGAACTGTCCTACCCTGCCAGCAGATCCCCATGGCCGGGGGGCTAAACTGTTCTGTTCCCCTTGTCTTGATTTACTTGTTACTTTGCCCTCCTTCCTGCTCCCTCCCTTTCTTCTTCTCCTCAGATTCCCGCCTTCCAGTTATTCACACCATCCTTGTTTCACTCCATTCTCTTTTTCTCTACTCTCTCTATTCAGGTATTGCCTCCCTAGTACCCTCCCTCATTTCTTTCTCGCGCCATGAAATCTAGGTCTGTAATCCCCCTCCTTGTATTAGTTGGGACAATCTTTTACCTGGAATTCTTTACAGGTCCAGAAGAGTATCCCTCCCCTCGACATGTATACTCTTTTGATAACTTCTGCTACTCCAACTTACTGTCCGACCCCTCCCCCTATCCTTCTCTATTGGGGCTCAAGTATAAACACCTAGGGGTTTTACTTGAGTTTACCTTGCGAAGGCACTCTATCTCCCATGGAGGAGCCTCTCAGGCATTCGCGACTGCATCTTTATGGATTATTTCACTATCGCTCACCCTTGCTGTGGATATTGAGACTAATCCTAGTCCTACATTTGCTATTATACCTCCCAGTCTCATCCCTCAAATTGCATGCCTCCATCCTCCCATTTCACCTTTGCTCACCTTAACATAAGGAGCCTTGTTGCTAACTTCCCTGAACTTGAGGCTTGGGTATGTTCCAATAAACCTGATATTCTTGCCTTATCTGAAACGTGGCTGAAACCCTCTATTGCTTACTCCCACTGCACCCTCCCGGGCTACAATCTGCTTCGATCTGACCGCACTACCTCCAAAAGAGGAGAAGGCTTGGCCCTGTATTTCAAGTCTCTTCTCAATGTGACTATCCTGCACTGTCCTCCTTTGGCTAATTGTGAAGTGTTCCATTCCCTTTTGCTGCTTGGGGGTGCTAAAAAGATTCACAGCTTCGATGTTTATATACCTCCCAGAACTTTCAGGATAGGCCTGGATGAATTTATTGAATTTATGCCGACTGTGTCGGGAAAAAATGAAATAATCTGGACTAGGCTGGTCCTAGCGCATCTCTCCTATCATCCATTACTAGCAAGGTGAACCTCTCCCAGCTTATACAGTCTCCCACTAGGTTCTCCCATCGGGGTTCCAGCCCTACTCTCATAGACTGGATCCTGACTAACAGGAAAGAGAACTTCCCCTCTGCTGGCATACTACCTGACTCCATAAGTGATCACTGTCCCGTGTTCTGTGTTTGGGACTCCATCTCCCCCGTTTTCCCCTCTAACGTCTTATCTTTTCCTAACCTCTCTATGCTTAATCCCGTAGCGTTCCTTCATGTCTTAAAAAGGGTTGACTGGTCTCCTCTCTACATAACCAACAATATTAACTTAGCAGCTGAATACTTCAGTGTAATCATACTCTCTCTGCAGCACCTACACATCCCTGTCTCCACCCACAGGGTAAAAGGGAAAGTCACCAAATGGTTCAAGCGCCCCCTACTCCAACTCTTAAAATGTAGGGATAAACTCTGGGCTACATGGAAGTCCTCTGGCCTTCTTGCGGACTTTGAGGCTTATAGGTCCCTATGCAACACCTGTAAAAAGGAGATTCGTTTGGCCAACAGCAAATACTACAGGAACCTTCTCAGTTCCTCTGTTTCCAACCCTAAACGGTACTGGTCTCAAATCAAGGAAATACTTGGGAATAATAAACCTATGACTTCAAATGAAATGCTAATAAACAACACGCACTGCAATAGCCCTCTCACCATCGCCAACACATTTAACTCCCTCTTCTCCTCTCTTCCCTCCCCCTCCCCTTCCTCACCCAACTATTCCCTCGTGTCCCAACCCCCTCTAGTCACTGCTCCTCCTGCTCTTGAGCTGGCTCCGAGTAAGCGACCAGAGGTTCTGAAGCTACTAAAATCTTTGCCGACTAATGGTAGTGCTGGCCTTGATGGTATTCATCCAAGGATCCTTAGGCAGTTTGCTTCGTGTCTGGCATCTCCTGTAACCACACTATTCAATCTTTCTGTCTGCTCAGCCTCTGTCCCCTTGGTCTGGAAAGTTGCCAGAACCATCCCTGTGTACAAGAAAGGTGACGTCAATAACATATCAAACTACCATCCAATCTCACTCCTGCCCTCGCTCAGTAAGCTGCTTGAGAAACTGATTCGTCAGGTCTCTGCTCACCTTATCAACTCTAACCTTCAATCTTCTCTTCAACATGGCTTTAGGCCTGGACACAGCACAACCACTGCTCTAACCCAGTTTACCAGTAACGTTAAATGCAACATGGACAAGGACTTTCTTACTGGAGCGGTGTTCATAGACCTCTCAAAAGCTTTCGACACGGTGCATCACCCCCTTCTACTGTCTAAGCTGCACTCACTCGGGGCCACTGATACTACCCTATCCTGGTTTGGCAGCTACCTAGAATCTAGCTCTCAGGCTGTCTCCTTCTGTAATGTTCTCTCATCTCCTGCTACTAACTCCTGTGGTGTCCCACAGGGATCTATTCTTGACCCTCTTCTTTTTTCTCTCTTCCTCAATGACATCCCCACTCCATCCACCCACCGCAGCCTTATCATGTACGCAGATGACTTGGTGCTTTACTCTTCGTCCAAGTCTACTGCTCACATCAATCTTCATCTCTCCTCCACCTTTCAGTCCCTCCAAGCTTAATTTTTCACCAACCATCAAATCCTGACCTTATCTAAGACCCAGGCCATGCTCTTTGGGTCCACCAAAAAGCTGCCCACTGAGTCCCCTAAGCTCTTGATCCACTGCAGTGATGGATCAGCTGTCTGTAACACTATATCCTTCAAATATCTCGGGGTTACCCTGGACCCGGCACTTGTTTTTTCTGCTCACATCAAGGAGGTATGTCCCTTAGTCAACGCCAAGATTGGTGCGGCCTACAGAGTGCATCATTCACTCACCCGGCGCATCTCTGTTGCTTGGGGGAGTCTCGTCTCACAAATGCTATATGCCCTCCCAGTACTCTCTCCATGCCCATGCAGGGGTTCTTCGCCAAAGGGACATATCTTATAACAATATCTGTAGATACGCCTTATCAGCGCCTCGCCTTACCCATCACTGCCAACTCTACTCAGCCTTGAACTGGCTGTCTCCCGCTGCCCTCCGATCTTATACACTTGGGTGTTTTGTTGACTCCCTAACTAGATCCCCCGGCCCTCCTCCCTAGGTGAAATGCTCATCATGGTATCTCACTCCCACTCTCTTAGGTCCTCCTCCTTGCTCACTGTTCGGCCCTGCTCCTCTAACATTGGGGAGCAATCTTTTTCCTATTTTGCTCCTAGGTTCTGGAATTCACTCCCCCTCCATGTTAAGAACTCCGCATCACACCTAACTTTTAAGCATGCTCTGTTCTCTCACCTTAAAGCACTTAATATCTGTGACTGCACTTAACTTTTATTGTCTCTCTAATCTGCTTTAGGTGTATGACCATCCCTACGGTAGCCCTTTGTGAATGTGTGTCTACCTATTCTTTTCTCCCCTTGTATGGTTATATTACTTTTCGAGTCCGCTATTATGCTATAATAGTGCTTTTATACAATTCCTGGTATTTCTACCCTATATTCACTGTTCTTGTTGTTGTCTAGGTGCTTTACTTATTTCTGTAACTGTATTCAGTTGATGTAATGTGTCTGTTTTTACTGCCATCCAACATTATGTACCTGTTTGTTGTCACTGCTGTATTGTACTCTCCCGGGTCGTGCCTGAAAATAGGCAGGTTGTTTGTCTGGTGCACTTACCCAGTTACCAAAAGCCAATAAATAGATATATAGTAGGGAACCCCTGAATTCTGATACATCAAAACAAAATCAATATAGAGTAGCATTATATACAGCCAAGACCATGAGCTATTAAACTGATAAAGTGATATCCAGTTATTGTGGTACACTTATGAAACGTCAGAAAACTGACTGACAGTACACGTAAAAAACTAAAAACAGTGATAATACTGTCCAAGAATGACTGGCGTAGTCTTAGTGACTGCCACTGCACCTCCATCAACATCAAAAAATCCAAACATTTGTGAAACTTAGGAAACATTCAGAACACTCTGCAGAGCAATGGTTAGCACCAATAAATGGCATTCTCAAAAATGGACAGAACTCTCTATAAAGTGATACATTTATTAGTGGTACAGGGTATATGCAGGCAATACCCCACGACAGGGTGTGCAGAAGGCAGGCGGCCAATGGTCAAGGGACTTTCAACGCATCCAGGAAGTGCATTAATTATCAAGAAACCCATGCCCTGGTGCGGGTTATTGCACTTATAAAATTGATTTTTTTTTTGGTAATGGAAAAAGGTTTTATTTTCCTCTACTTAGGTTGTTAGGCAGAATAAGTCAGTTTGGTAACAAAGGCCGTATGCCTTTGAATGAACCCTTGAACTGTATTTATTTTGAAGAAACCTATGCCCTATTGTGGGTTTTACGTTTAAAAGGTGAAAAAATTATATTTTAATGGGAAAAGGTTTTTTTTCATTTAGTTAGGTAGATTTGGGCAGCTTAGTTATGAGCTGTGCAGTTTCCAGGTAAATAATCAACTATCAGGTGTTGTGTTTTGACCAATGAAGTTAGATTTGGTCAGTTTTTTATACCCGATTTTATATACATAAACAGTGTAAACGAGCAATTGAAAATCACAGTTACTGCCTGTGTACCTCCTAAATGCAAGCTATACATTGCTAAGGATAACACTCCCACACAGACTAAAACCAACCCCTAGGGTATTTACCTACAACTGCAGCAGAGCAGGCAGCAAAATGTTTATTTTAGAAGGCAAAGAAAAACCCACTTGTAGTGCTCATTCGACTGCGCCATGCAGTCATGGCCATATTGTTTTCGCAACCATCCTGTAATAGAAATGTAGAAGTTGGCGGCAGAAGGAGACCACCAGGTCCATCTATTCTGCCCATTTTCTTTTAGCCTTCTAACTACCCTTGGGTTTGTGGGCTCCCTTGTATCTGTCCCAAGCATTCTTGAAACCTACCACTGTTCCACGCATCTGCCACTCTTTCTGTGAAGAAAAACTTCCTGGTGTTGGTGAACTGCCCTCCTTGCAGCCTTAGATCATGTCCCCTGGTTCTGCTGCCCTTCTTAAATTGGAAGAGATCGTCTATCTGCACCTGGTTTATGCCTTTTATGTACTTGAATGTTTCAATCATGTTACCACTCTCTCTCTTCTCTGTTCCAGGGAATACATGTTCAGAGTGAGCGTGCATGGGAAGTGACAAGTCAGACACACTGTTTCTTTGAGGAACACATAAAGTTTGTGTGAAATTTATTTATAAATTCCAAAATAAATGACTTCAAAAAGAAATAAAATAAATTAAATAAAGCACCATCTGGCTTTTCTCAACCTGAGAAACTTCAGTACTTATTAACAGTTAAGTACTGCCACAGAACAGACACACTTGCCCTCTAGCACCTCTACTAACCTCTGTGCTGAAAGACTATCTCAACTTAAAACTAGACAGTCACCTTATATAGGTGACTGCTCTGACATCATGGGATCCGTACGATTGCCCGGCATGAGGTTTCCCGTCACTTATTTAACCGACATTTCTCTCCCGTTATAAGTAATCCCGACTTAATTAATGACTGACTTAACAGTTTCCCGACTATTATTATGCAGCAATGATCCTTATCTAAATAAACGAAAGTAAACAGCTGCATCAACGAAAGCAAAGCAAAGTAAATCAGCGCTCCCTTGCAAGCAGAATTACACTCTGAGCAAATAAATGCATCAACAGCTTAAACTCTGAGCAATTCATAAACAAAATTAAATTAAATAAGCGCATCACCGAAAGCAAATGTAGCAGTCACTTAAATCAGATGTCCTTTCGATTACACCAATTCTGCAAGCAATGCTTCAATTGGACAGCAATTGGACAACTCATTACCTGCAAATGCAGCAGCGAAAGCAATGATCCTTATTTAAAGTAAATCAGTGCTCCCTTCGCAAGCTGCATTAAACTATGAGCAACTTAAGTAAATTAAATAAGCACTGCATCAACAAAAGCAAATGTAGCGGTCACTTCTCAATCTGCAAAGCAAGCAGCATTAAATGCAATTAAATCTGTAGTTGTACAGATTTAGTGATACAAAGAACGCTTACCTAGTTTAGTCTGCATCCCCCTCTTCATCTTTACTTGATATGTCGAAAATTAATAGTTCCAAACTTTATTAGCATAAAATTCCACAACATAAAATCAGATTTAAAAATCAGTAGATTTCTCAGCATCACAAAACCATGTTATGAGCTATGCCTCTAACAAAGTCTTTTCTAACACGCTGCTGTCTGTCTGCAATCATATTTATAATCTTTTCCTCCCTCTTCAAGTATTTTTTTTTCAAGGGGGATTTAGGCATGCCACGGTTAATTTTTTCAATGTTGGACTCAGTTATCAGCTGCTCGTTTCTCAATTCTTCAATAAAACGAAGGAGTCCAACATGGGTGGTCCCAACAAGAGTGCCCAGTCTACGATGCCAAGCTTCCACATTATTTTGTGTTCATGGCATAGCATGGACAGTTTGTTCGTACATAGACCACAACTGTGGTGGGTAAAGTGGTGGGGCTCTTATTGTACTGTTATTTCTCATCCGTCTTCTTATGCGGCCATAAATGTAGTTCTCTTCAAACCACTCTAACACAGGATTAGTGATAGTGGGCATTTCAGCTTTGATTTCTTCATATACTGTGGGTATCTCATCTGGTGGTAGAAATGCCAATGCCACCAATTGCCTCATTAACAAGCTAAACTCAGGTTCAGCACCATACTTAGAAGCCAAGCCACAGCCCTGTATCTTTCTCCATAAAATGTGGCCAAGATGAAATAAGCAACCCTTGTTCTCTGATGTGGGAAATTCAACTTTTGTAGCATTGATAGCAGCCTGCTCGAAATCAGTCATTATGTATTTTGGCACAAGGGTATAGTCAAACTCATCAGCAACATCTATTAAATCTTGAAACAACTGAAGATAGCATTCTTGTGATTTGCTGGACATTAGGCAATATACCAGTGGAAGAATGCAACATGTATCTTGATATCCCACCGGGGCATGCACAGAATATAACTGCTTAAACAGTGTAGGAACAGTTTTAAATGTGCCATCCATTAACCAATAATCAGCTTTGCTCAGCATTTCGATGTTCTGTTTAGTGCTAAACAGTAGAATTTTATCATAACCCAACTCTGAGTTACGGAGCAAAAACAATTCACCATTTATGACACTAAGCTCTGTTGGAATTACTATGTCAGCCAATGTTCTTGGCTCTGGAGGCATATTTTCACGCCTAGCGTGTTTCACCATTTGCTGTAGCGCCTGACAGCAGGGCATATTGTGCCTAACCTCAGTGGACACCTTTGCAAGCTCTGTTTGAATGAGCTGTGCAGGTGTATCATGTGTGGAAACAGCTCGCGATTTTAGAGATGCCACTGCATTTGCAACAAAAAAATCATTAGTATCTGGCGAGTGAGTGTGTGGAGCTGTGCTACGAGGGTGGTACTGTCCACCAACAAGAACTGTAGAAGCCCGGCCGTGACAACATAATGACTTCCTTTGCTGACAGCACCAATACCATAGGTCTCCACGACTTCGCTCTTTTACATACAGAAACCCCTCAATGCAGAGCTTGTCATGCCCTCTTTTAGATGCAACAACTTTACAAACTGTGGGATCTGCTTCAGCCATGATGCAACAGGAAAACTTTTGCTGTAACTAGGTGAAAGGGACACACACTGGTTTATATTTATTTAATTAATAATAATTACTAGTTGCCAAATGCTGTGCTGTAATTGATTGTACAGGTTATAGGTAAAACACAGAACAATCCTGGAAATGTGTGCCTTGGCTTCCATCTCACAGTAACAGCATGAACCTGCAACTTAGACTGACTTACCGAAAGCACAGCAAACTAATTATGCACTATGCACTTTGCAATAAGCAGCGAAAACTAAATAGGCACTATGCAGAAACTGATAATGCCTTAATAGGCACTTCGCACTTGCGATCCATCGCACAGTAAAAAGCCTGTACCTGCTAATTTTACAGACTTTAAAGAAAGAAAGCAGCTAAATCTTACAGTTCCTGAAACTGATACTGCCTTAATAGGCACTGTGCGGTCAAATTATAGATGGGGAAACATCGCGTTGGGAAATGTAAAGACGGCAAATAAATTGAGGGAAAAACAAAGTCGGGATATATCATGATGGGCAATCATACTAGACCTGACATCATAGGTCAGCTGATCCACCCCCTAGTCTAATACACATACATTTCTTCTCTAATACACATAAATTTCTACACTAATACACAAGGTAGGGGGAATCTGCATGACCATAACTTAATTTATTAATATCCTCTGTATACAGTTGTATCAGTCCTATAAACATATTCAAAAAAGCAAGAAAATGCTTAATTGATAATTAATGATCTTAGCCCCTTCTCAAGGCGCTGTCCTCATACCTCTGATCACCATAAATAAGCTTCAAATGAGGGCCGCGGGCCCCTAGAAATGCAGTGCTGTCCATGGCATGACCAACCTGGGAGAGGTAGAAACATAACTATAATTTCTCGGTACACTAATATCCAATAACAATATGGCTAGAAATGTGTGCTGATACTAAAGGGAGGTTTAACCATAAAGAACATGTTTCTCCTTCACAAGTTCTATCTATTAAATAATGTTATGTGTACAGGTAATTATTTCCATTTGGGGCTTTGCTACCTGGTTCTCAGAACTACTCGCTATTGCAAGCTGCAGTCTGAGTAGCCCATCTGGGCATCCAAGGTATTATGAGCTGTTTGGAACTATTATGCTCTATCCAAACAAAACCTAACGGAATCCTTTTTCCCATAGCTTGTGAGCCTTCTATGTTTCTTACTATACACTACTCGTTTTACAGGACATCTCCTAGTCTCCAGGACGAGGTGCCACTCCAGTCTGTGCAAGTCATGCTGGAAACAGCATTGCAAAAATGTACAGTGTTTTGCATACTGTTTCAAGGTCAGCACAGCACAGGGACAAGACAAACCGAGGGAAAGGGCACACTAACTCAAAAAGGGATAATAAACCCCACTGAACTCTTCCCAGCAGGTCTGAACCTTAAGTGCTGCTATACGGGTAAGTACTATTAACAGTAAAAGCCGCTTGTCTGCTTTTAAGCGCGACTGTACTGTTGCAGCAGCATTAAACGCATTCATTTACAGGCATCCCTGTAGTCATTACCTTAATGCCCGTTTCAAACTTAAACATGTAGGTATTACATTGAGGGATTTCTAGCTGCCCTTCAGGCATTACACAACTTGTACAATTTATCCTTGAATGCAGCGCGGCTCACATGCTTCTGAGCCTACTTGCAGCTGCACTGCCCAAACCAAAAATAAAGCATACACCATGGAGACAGGGAAAGGAATGTGAAGTGGGGCAGTTAGTTTAAGACATCATAATGGGAGGGCACCCTATCATGATAGAAAATGTGAAAGTAGATAAAGGACAGTAAATACTGTAAGTACTACTGCAGTAATTTTCACAGAGTAAAGGGAAAGACAAGGGAATGCCTCGTGGTGTAACTAAATACACAAAAGAGGGGAGGGCCCAGCTCTGATATTCAGTTCTTTCAGTCTATCCCCGAAGGGCATCTCGTGCAGTCCCTGAATCATCTTTGTTGCCCTTCTCTGCACCATCTCCACTCGGTCAATGTCCTCTTTGAGGTGGGGCCTCCAGAACTGGATGCTGTACTCCAGGTGAGGCCTAACCAGTGATCTGTACAGCGGCAGGATCACTTCCCTCTTCCTGCTTGTGATTCCCCTCCCAATGCATCCCAGCATACCGCTGGCCTTTAACGCTGCCTTCTCGCACTGTTTACCTACTTTCAAGTTGTCTGAGATAATGATTCCCAAATCACACTCTTGGGTGGAGGCAGCTAGTCTTTCCCCTCCAAGGTAATATGCCTTATTTGGATTTCTTTTTCCTATGTGCATGACTTTGCACTTGTTGGTGTTGAATCTCAGCTACCATGCTCCAGACTAGTCTTCCAGTTTCTTGAGGTCAGCTTCCATCTTGTCCACTCCCTGCTGGGTGTCGACCCTGTTGCATATTTTAGTGTCGTCTGCGAACAGACACCTTTCCCTGTAGTCCGTTAGCTATGTCCGATATGAAAATATTGAAGAGCAGGGGCCCTAGTACCAAATCCTGGGGCACACCGCTGGTTACCTTACCTTCTGATGACAGTGTTCCATTTACCTGCACTTCCTGGGTTCTGCCCTGTAACCAGTTTTTAACCCATTTAATTACTTCTGATCCAGCTCATGTGTTGTCTAGCTTCTTTACCAGCCTTCTGTGTGGAACTGAGTTGAAGGCCTTGCTAAAGTCTAAGTAGACCACATCTACCACCCCACTGTCATCTATAACCTTTGTAACACAGTCAAAACACTCAGTCAGGTTTGTCTGGCATGACCTATCCGACATGAAACTGTGCTGCTTGGGGTCCAGATGGCAGCTAGCCTCCAGGAATGCCAGGATACTCTGCTTGAGTAGTGTCTCCATTAACTTGCCCACTATGGATGTGAGGCTTACCAGCCTGTAATTTCCTGAGTCCTCCCTGCTGCCCAATTTGTGGAACTGGGCCACAAGCGCCCTTTTCCAATTTTCAGGTACCTCCCCACTCTTTAGGGATTTGGTGAATAGTTTAGCCAGTGGGGCAGCTAACTCTAATCTTAGTTCTTTTAAGATCCTGGGGGCATTTTGTCTGGCCCCATGGCCTTGTCATCTTGCAGTTTATTTAGTGCCTCCAGTACTTCGGTCTCTGTGAAGGGGCTAGTATCAACCCCCTGTCCAGGGGTGTTGCATTTTGCCATTTCTGGGCCATCGCCTGAGTCCTCCTCAGTAAATACTGAGCAGAAGTACTTGTTCAGGATTTCTGTTTTTTCTGGGTCTTCTTCTGTTGTTTTCCTTTCCTGAGTTGTAATCTCGACTATACCCCCTTTTGCCTTCCTTCTTTCCCTGATGTATCTAAAGAAGGATTTGTCTCCTCTCTTTGTCCTCTCTGCTATACTTGCTTCTGTCTGTGCTTTTGCCTGCCTTATTTTTTTGCTAGCTTCTTTCATTTTCTCCTTGTATGACACCCAGTCTTCTTCCTTGTTTGTACCCTGGTGTAGCTTCAATGCCTTCTGTTTTTCTTTCACTATTTTAGCCACTTCTTTTGAAAACCATAAGAGGTTTTGTTTTCTTTACACTTTTGTAACCCTTCTGGTGCACTGGTCAGTGACTGTCTAGATTGCTCTCTTAAGTTTCCCCCGCATGACATTGACCTTGTCCACTTGTAGATCCGTTAAGTCATGTCTCATGTTGGTCCTCGTTTGGTTGAAGTTCGCCTTTTTAAAATCTGGTACTTTTATTTTTGAGTGGCATGTGTCCTCAGTTAATGTTCACCTTAAAGCTAAAAATTCGATGGTCACTGTTACTCATATGGCATCCCACGTCGAGTTCCTTGACTCTCTCAGTGTTCGTGAGGACCAGGCCAAGTATGGCATCTCCTCTTGTTGGTGTTTTGATCAATTGAATTAGTCCTGCTCCCTGTAGTGCCAATAAGAAATCCCTGCTTCTTCTTGTTGCCGCTGTTAGTGTACTCCAGTTTATATCTGGAAGGTTGAAGTCCCTCACCAGTATCACCTCTCGTCTCTGAGTCATTTTGTCTATTTCTTATATCAGGTGTTTGTCCCCCCTTCTGTCTGATTCGGAGGTCTATAAATGACGCCAGTCCTGAAAGTTTTTCCATTTCCTGTATCTACAGTAAGCCACAGTGACTCAGTGTCCCCAGGGTGACTCTGCACCTCAGTGGCTTTTATGTCTTCTTGAATGTAAATGGCTATTCCTCCCCCTCTTTGCCCCTGCCTATCCTTTCTGAACAGACTGTATCTGGGTATAATCATGTCCCATCTGTGGTTTTCTGTGAACCAAGTTTCTGTAAGAGCGACCCAGTTCAGTCTTTCTACTACCATAATGGCTGTGAGTTTGGGTAGTTTGGTTGTAAGGCTTCTAGTGTTTGCAACCATCACTTTCCAGGAATGTGCACCCCCTTTTGGTATGGAGCTGCACCCTCTTCTTGGACAGTGCCAACTTGCTGTTTGCGCTCGAGTGATTTTTGAGGTTGTCATCTTGTTGTGGAATGCTAATCGAGACATCTGTGTTCAAGATGCCCGGGTTCTGCATTTCTCTTTTTGGGTGTGTATGTGCTCCTTGGATTTATGGGGAGTGGTGACAAGCCCACGGACGGTGGTGGTGTGAGTTGTCACCATAGCATTCCAATCACAGCCCCCCCCCCCCCGCTATAACCTCAGTATCATCCCCCCTGTTGTGTGTCTGCCACTCCTGTACTTTACATGAGTCCCTTCTTTTTTACCTATGGCCACTCCTTGCTCATGGCCATGCCCGCTTCCTTTAGTCTGATGTTGGGGGGTTCCCTTCCATTCACCAATTCCCTTACCTTCGTATCATTCTGCTGCATCCTCATTTATGTCTTCTCTGTGCTGGAGACCTCCAGTTTAAACCCTCCAAGAAGACCTCCAGCTTTTGCTTTAGTGCTCTCGCTCCTTCTCCGGTGAGATGCAGGCTATCATGCTTGAAGAGCTTCCTGTCCCAGAAAGTCCCCCAGTCTCCAATGTAGTGCATCCCATTGTCTGCGCACCAACCCTGGAGCCACTGGTTGAATTCCCTGATCGCGTTGTTCCTTATCTTGTCCTCACTTCTGCCCTTCCTCAAACCGGCAACACTTCCAAGAAGGCCAGATGTGTTGTGCACTCCATTAGGCTCTTCCCTAGGGTCTTCTGGTCTGCTTTGGCTTCTTCCACAGTCCTTTTTGCTACGTAATTTGTCCCAAGGTGGACAATGATCCCCATAAAATCCTGATCTTTTCTCACCAGTCGTCCTATTCTGTCCTCAGCTCTCCATGCAGATGCTCCTGGCATGCATTTCACTGTAGTTCCAGCTCCCTCTGCATTGATGGACTGTGCCTCCACTTCTCGCAACATTGTCTCTCCCATGACCAGTATCCTTCTGTTGCTCTGTGTATTCTTCTTCTCCTTCCTTGTACCTCCTTCCTGCTTTCTAGTATCAGGTTTGTCCTGCTTGATTCTTTCTTCTTCCTCACCTGGTTTCTGTCCCCTGGCTAGGGGGCAAAATGATTGTGTGTGTGGATAGCGAGTGACTGACAGTGCCCCATCTTGGCTCTAGGTGCCCCGCTGCCCCCTCTCTCCACCCTCCATCCCCCAAGACTCATGGGCCTTTGGGGGAGTGGGTGGGTAAGGGGGTGGTGGACATCCCCAATCCAGTCTCCTCTGCAGCCTTGTGATCACTTCTCTTGCCTACCACAGCTCCCTCCGTAGTTTGGCAACTGTTCTGCAGAAGGGGCACCCCAGTCTCCAGAGTGTCTGCCTCACTACCAGCCTTCCACAGCTCTGGCAGATCTGGATGTCCATGTTTGTTTTCCTCCTGACCTGTAGGTGTCACCATTTCTTTCTCCCTTCACTGTGTCTTCTCTATTCTCTCTTCCTGTTCTCACTGGTGTCTTCCTTTGGGAGCCCTGCCAGAAGTTCCCTTGGGCTTCTATAAATGTAGAAAGAACAACAGAACATAGAGGCAACATTTGCCTGTACCTAAAAATTAGTAAAATGAGTACCTGCCTCCCAGTTACAGGAACATCCCCTGCTCAGCCTTAACTCACCCAGGTATACATGTATGTAACCCCCTTGTTCCCAGGGGTTACTAGAATCCCACTGGAATCAGCTGCAGGCAGGGAGAGGCAGCTAGTGAAATGCCAGTTAAATGGATTTCACACGGTCATTCTCTGGTTTCAGTCTCAGCTGAGCTGGAGGATGATGTAATCATGGAACTGTCACAGCAGCATAAGCCATACTCGAGCTAGCTGCAGGGAGTTAGCTTTGGAATGTTCAGTTAAGAGTGTAGCAGTCCATAGAGTGGAGTTCCAGGAGGAGGCTGCAGCCTGCAGCAGCTCCTCAGTTTTAGCTCTGACAGAGAGCTACCACTGTGTTTTGGGTACTTTGTTCTCACCCTAGAAGAAGAACAACAACACAGAAGACAGATTGAAGTGGTGTAATCCATTCTGAGATGGCTTTCCTTTGCCCTATCCCAGGAGGGATGGGGTGGATTCCAGGATGCAGGGGCAATCCCCTGGTCCACTCTGGACTGTGTTGAAGCTGCCTGATATTCAGCTGCTCTGTGAGCACCTGTGACTTTTGTTTGGAAAAGCCTTGGTGCACTTGCATTCCTTGTGGTGAATTTTCTGTCAAAGGGATCCTGTCACCTAGACTGTTTTCTGTTTAAAAATGTCTGCTAAAATTGGTTTTCTGTTAGGGTGTTATTAATCAGATGAATGGCCAATATAAATTTGGAAGCAAAGGTGGAGACCCCCATCTCAAGCAACCAGTTTACCTCTCCGGGTTCAGTTTGGGCACCTGTGTTTTCTCTCAGTGCATTTGGTCAGTGCCTGAAGAAAAGAGTTTACCCAGGTGTGGATTGGATTTTCTGTGAGCCTGTATGTGCTCTCTGGTGGTTGAGGGTGCCACCAGTAATTCCTCATGAAATATGAAGAAAGTGCCTTAGTACTGGCCGTGTGTACCTAGTCAAGAGGAAATGTACCAGTTCTGGCCGTGTGTGCCAATCTCCATTTCAGAACCAGAGAGTTCGTTGTGTGTGTTCAGTATGCCTATGCTAAATGGGAATTCAGGAAGTCTGTGTCACAAACCCACTCAGCAGGTCAGGCCCTCTACTTCCAAAGTGCCAACCTCTGAGCACAGTCTAGTGAACAGTTTAACAGAACAAGGTAACCCTCTTGTCTGTTTTGTGAGTTTGGATCAACCTTTGGTCTCAAGTCTTGGAGGGATTCAAACTGTTAACCTCTTGCTAGCATACCCAATGTATAGGCTCAGATATTTCTGTCTTCGGGGGGCCAGATATTTTTGCCTACGGGCACCTAACCAGGTATACAGAGATGAACCCTTAAAAACTTTAATAAAGACCTCAGATTTAAAACACTTCTCTTTCCAGTATGGTACCACCATTCAAGCTTATGTCTTTAGTCTGCTTTAACCATATATACTTTTCTTACAAATAAAAAGAAGTCAAAGACAGACCAAATATGCTCTAAAAAGTGTTTTACTAAAATTTGATAAAAATATGCAAAACACAAAATACAGAACTCTTATATCACAAGACATATAAATCTTTCAAAAGAAAAAGGTTTAACAGTGCAAATTCCTACTTACAGTACTTAGATTTGACTCTCTTTCTAAATACCTGTTTAAAAGTGCTCAAGATGTTTCGTTATAAGAGTCTAGGTAAAAGTGTACAAGTAAAACAGAATTATTCCTTTAAGTAAACTGTATTTGCCAATCCCTTTTGTGTGAGGTCATCTAGCTCCTCCTCTGTCAGATTATATATAAAGAAATATATATATTTTATACAAAAACAGGATGTCTTTTCAGAGTATTAATTTTGCCATCCTCAGCATGACTCACTTGTTCTTCAAATTACATCTCTTTGATCTCATGATAAGCTTCCCCCTTTCAGGGCATGAAAGCATCTTTATGAATTCGCACTCCTGTGTCATAAGCTGGGTTTTCCCTCCAATGTCATAAAATGGATATGATCTTCCATCTTAGCAACTATAGCTGTACTTAACTCAGAAAAAACAGGAGGTCCTTGATTAAGGCCTTCCATGTAACACATTGTGTGTGTGATCTCACATGCTGTTTTCAGCATTTTTCTCATGGCTTTCATCTCTCAGCGAAACCTGGGGGATCGTGAGGTCATTCTAAGAGCACCAGATTTTTCAGCAGACAACACCAGTAATACATTTTTATATTTAAAATAAAAATGATACAGCACTCAGAACTTGCTGTCCACATCACAGTCTGTACCTCAGTAATCTGCATTACCAGTAGAAGTAGCCCTGTGGGGGTCCATCTTCGCTTTGTGATTATTTTCTGTGTATGTGAATAAAAGCCACACTCTAGAATCCCAACCTGGTTTGGACAGTACTGTTATTGCTTCCACTGTGTCTGGATTTACTTGGGTGCCCCTGACCAGAAGTACAAACCCAGTATAACTGTGAGCAAACGTTTTCTCCCAGGGACCTAGGTTGATGGCCATGGTAAATGGTCCCACCAGGTGTGTGCCAGATAGTTGCCAACCTCGGTTTGCCTGTCTGCGTTCGGCAGGCTCAGAAGAGTATGTACTGTAAAATGTTTGTAGTGACAACCCCTATCCCTCTCTTTGGCGCCATATGGCGAGAGGAGCAGCCCTGCTAGTTGAACAAGGGGGGCCGGTGGGGGTGGGTTACATATATATATGTGTATGTGTGTGTGTGTGTGTGTGTGTAATATACACACATACATATAGATAAATAACATTAATAAACAGTGCAAAAACTTAGAAACAAAACAAGATCTCATGATAAGCTTCCCCCTTTCAGGGCATGAAAGCATCTTTAAACAAAACAAGACCATGTGGAGGGAACAAGAAATCATCACCAGGCTAACCAAGAGTAAATATTTTAGCACAGTGCAGTCTACTGATGTCCATCAACCTTCATCCTCTGCAGGGTCCATGGAATTATTACATTTGTAAAAATTCTTCTTGATCTTTGCTAGCCTCTTCCCTGCCTATGTGGATCATTAAAGAAACATCTTACCAGAGTATGTCAGTCTTGAGTTTGCCGGCGAAAGCAGGGAGTGGGAGATTCCCTGTTTCAGCTCCATTCTTACGGCATCAAAGGCTTTTCTGTCTCTGCCTGGTTGCATATGAGAGACTGGGGAAAGCAATGCAGCCTAGTGTCGTCAAGATCTGTCCCTTGAAAATTTGCCATTTGCAAAATGCAGCCCATACACATGCTGTCCCACAGTCACCTGCAGGATAGTCCAAGTCCTCTCCTCCATTCAGAGGTGAAATCTGGTATGATTCACATTAAGTTCCAGAAGCAAACCCACAAGCCAAGTCGCACAACTGAGAACCCCCCAGCTTTCCAGCACACAAAGAACGCGTACATTTGCCTGCCTGGTCCTGTTCTTAAGACATCTGAGGTGCATATGCAGGAATTTGTTTTCCTGCACTATCCCAGCTGATACTGCCACTGACTTATCGGCTGCCTCCTTCACCTTCTTAGTACCTGTAGATACACTTTCCAGTTTTGTTTCCCAAACAGCAACTTTTGTGCAAAAGGAGTACATCTTTTTATCTAAATAAATATCAGACAAATTTCTCTAGATCTTCAACAGCTTTAAGCACCCCGCTGTTAGGCGGCTTGGCCTCCCCACCTGGTGGCTTGTTTTCCCCCCCCCACATATCTTATGGTATAGGTTGTTTGGGTTTCCATGTCACAAACTGTAGCTGACCAGCTGTCCTGAACATCTCAACAAACATGACTAACTCTGCCTGCAACAACATGGCTTTAGAAAAGCCCATAGTACTACCACTGCCTTGCTTGACTTCACCAGCCATATTCATAAGGCGATTGACACTGGCCACCTACTGGGTGTGGTGTTCACTGATTTGACCAAGGCATCTGACACCATGAACCACCAGCTCCTGCTTTACTCACTCTCTTCCCCTGGACTATCTAATGATGTAACCAAATGGTTTGAAAGCTACCTCTCGGCAAGGAGCCAAATAGTCAAAATCGGTCTCTCTCCCTCTCTCCCTCCCCTCCCTCCCTCCTTCTCTCCTTCTCTCTCTCCCTCTCTAGTGCCCTTTCTGTCTGCTCTGGTGTACCCTAGGTTTCCATCCTTGGCCCTCTACTTTTCAGCCTTTTCATCAATACTCTTTCTGCAGCGTGCAATAATAACTTAATACTCTATACCGATGATGCAGTCCTCTTTTTCTTCCATACTGACCCCGTCTTGCTCTCCAAGGTGCTACAGACGAACTTCAGCCTAGTTGAAACCTGGCTTCTCCAACATAAGCTGTTGATGAATTACAAAAAAACGAAGTCCATTCTGTTCCATAGCTCTCACAGCAAATACAGATCCATACACATCACCATACATAATGAACTTGAACAGCCACTTGAGCAAGTGCAGGACTTTAAATACCTTGGTATTACCCTTGATTGCACAATGTCTTTCAGCTTGCATGTTCAACACATCTCAAAATCAGTCAGCTCAAGAACTGGGGTCCTCTACCGCCACCACTGCTGTCTTACCAAAGAAGCTATACCAGTCATTGATTACAGGCTTGTCTTCTACGCGGCTGCCATTGATACCACCCTAAAATGGGTCAAGACAGCCCTTAACAAATGCTGTAGACTTCTCACTGGTGCAGGGAAGCATACGCATACCTGTGATCTCTACAAGCAATCCAACTGGCTCAATCTAAACAGTAGACTTGCCTACTGGCTAAGAAAATTTGTCTTAACCTCACGCCCCTGGCAATGCATGCCTTAATGTTGCCCACAGTCACTGCACATTTTACACGCAGTTCCCTCAAACCAACATTTATCGTTCCATTCTGCCGTACCAACCAGGCTCAACATGCTTTCCACACCAGGGCACTCCTGTTGCTAAACAACCTTCCCCCTGAAATTGCAGCTGAGAACAAGCTTGGCCCATTCAAAAATAAACTTGGCCAGCACCTCACTGACCTCAGCAGTTGTGACTGCTCTGCCTAGGCTTGTGGCTTTGTTTCACCTCTCCCTCCTCTTCTCTCCTCTCTTGCTACCCTCCCCACTTATCTCTGCCCCACCATCCCCTGCTACTCCCAGTCTCTCTCCCATTCCTCTACTTACCATTCTACCCCCTCTCACCTTCCACCTACCATTCCACCCCCTCTCCCGCAACTCTCCTCCTGTCTCCCCTTCGCTATCACCCTATCTCTTGTTGCTCCACCCCCAGACTACCTAGCACTTATTTTTCTGCTCTTGCACTTATGACAAGGTCAAATCCTTGATTACCTACCCTCCTTTTCCCCTTTTCCCCACCCCTCCCCCTCGTATCCCCCACCCCTTGCTCCACTTATATCACCCCAAGATGGTTTTCATTTGTATCTGTGTCTCACTATATATACACACCCGTATTGCCAATTGTGCATTATTTGCCGCTGACTGTTTGCTACTGTGCTAGTCTATACACATGTACTGTCTTTTGCTACTAAGTTAACCTCCTGACCTGTATTGTAGCTTATCTCTGCTTGCTTCTAAGTTAACCTCCTGACCTTGTATTGCATCTTACCATTGTTTTGCTTGCACCCATTGCTGATGCAGAATCTTTATAAATGAATCCTTGGGTCAAAGGTATTTGTAATCCTAGTAATAAAAAAAAAAAAAAAAAAAAAATGTTTCCAAAAGTCTATTACTGGCACCGAGGACTGCACTGAAACTATTCATATAAAAGAAATCACCTTTTAAGAGCGCTTGATGCAATCACAGGACTTTTTAACCCAGGCCAGGCCAGAGCTCATAGAAAACAGATCCGTATTCATCAGTTGTTAGCCCCACCCCCTCTTTAATGTTTTTCCATTTTATAAGTGCAATAACACTAACAAACTAGCAGACTAGCAAACAGAAGGAATTCTGCCTGGGGCTAAACAGGACTGAGTGGTTACATTGCAGAGAGATTTTAAACTGCAGAAATACTCATTTTTTTATCATAACACGAATGGAGGATACGGAGTAAGCAGTCAGGTGATCAGCTTACTTCCGCATCCTCGTGTATTTAAATCTCGCCCTAGTGCGAGCAGGTAGCGTTACTCTGTGCCTCCTCGCATGAGAGGAGAACGGCTGGGTTTTTTTTTTAGACATACTTTTAGAGGTCTGCAGTATACCTGCCAACTCTGTGCTTGTGTTTGTGCAAGGCACTTTAGGTGCCCATACTGCCGTTGGTTTAGGTAGAGTGTCTGTGAGTGGGGGAGCCGGGGATTGCAGTCCATGCTCTAGGAAGGGACTGCAAACTCAGTAATCACTGCATTTGTGTAGCAGACTAACAAACAGGAGGAATTCTGCCTGGGGCTAAACAGGACCGAGTGGGGGCACTACAGAGAGATTTCAAACTGCAGAAATATTAATTTTTTAACACCATAACATGAATTGAGGATACAGGGTAAGCAGTCAGGTGTTCAGCTTACTTCCGCATCCTTGTGTATTTAAATCTTGCCCTGGGGCGAGCACGGATGGGGCAAGCGCATGGTCGCTGCATGCGAAGACGCAGGCTAAGACACACACACAGAACATCTACACATGTCTGCAGGTGTCCACAGGTGTAGCAGGGATAGGCATACATGTAAGTAGCATCTATACTTGTGCAATAGCGCTTAGCTTCGTGGAGTGTGGTTTGTAGTTATACTATTGAACCATACACGTACACGAACGTTTATAAAATGGAGAGCACCTTGTCAGTAACCAAAGATGGCAAATTGGGAATAAAATGCATGCACTGCATGAAATACACTATGCAGCTTATTCAGGAGTTAAGCCCATATTAGTGCCCACAATGTAAGGAAATTAAAGAGCTGAAAGCTAGAATATGCGGTCTGGAACTGAAGATTAAAAGTCTGAAACAACCAGTAGATGTGGGAAACAATACTCCATCATAAACCAGGGACATCACTGTAAAAGTGTTAATAAAAGGAGAAGAGAAGGAGATGATATACAAGAGTGGTGCTTTGTAGACAGCAACAAAACTTACAAAAAGAAAAGAAAGGGGAGAAGGGAGGGTGATTCTCTATAGAACTACTAAACAGATCTACACCCCTGAGTAATCTAAAGGAAAACATTGAGGAGCAGTCATATACAGACACAGACATACCCACTACTGTGGATCTCGAAGAAGAAGGGGGGCAGGTTGACATGCAACAAAACATGTTAAAAGCTGTGGATATGGAAAGAGAAGAGGAGGCCCAAAAGGTATTAATGCATAATGTGACTGCAGAAACACCAGCACTGACAGGGGTAGCCCCCCAAGGGACAGAAACAGAAGAGAATGAAAAGCAGACTTTTATTCTAGGGGATTCTATGATAAAATATGTGCACCACTATATGACACAGGGTAACAAGGAGAATATCGCTAACTGCAGTTTTTCTGGGGCACAAATTAAAGACAACAATATGCTCCCTAACATATTAAAATCAGCAGGAAACAAACCCCTTGTAGTTTTACATGCAGGCACTAATAATGTAAGACATCAAACAATTAATCAGATCATGCAGGAAATTAAAGATTTTAAAAAGGGAACAGACAACCTACAAGTGGAATTAATTGTGTCTCAGATCCTGCCCGTGCCAAAGGCTGGACATACATGGACATGCAAGTTAAAAATCATCAACAATAGCTTAAGAAGATGGTGCTTACAAGAAAATATCTTCTGTATTAAATCATGGGAGTTGTTTGAGGGGCGTTATGACTTATTTGCTTATGATGGATTACACCTGAGCCCTAGAGGAGCCTCTTTATTAGGTCAACTCATTAATGATGCAGTTGCAAAGATATATTTAAACTAATACCAAGGGGGACAAGGGGAGGTGTTATACCTATATCTATCCCAAGCGATAATTCTCTGTATACGAACAGAAAAGGAAATGCCTATGCACACAGAAAAAAGAATGATATAATATTACCAACTACGGCTGATGAAATAAGAGACATAAAGGTACTACTAATCAACGCTAGAAGCTTGGTTAACAAAACTGAAGAATTACATCTACTGCTAACCAAAGAAAATGTACACCTCTGTGCAGTCACTGAAACACAGTGGAAAGATGACCAGTGGGGAAAGAGTAGTCCAGGCTACAAAGTATTTAGTATAGGCAGACATCATAAAAAAGGAGGAGGTGTCGCTTTATTAGTTAAAGATACATACAAAGTAGTCAAGATGGAGCCTAGCCACAATTCAACCAATAAGGTGGAACAAGTGTGGGTAAATCCGATATAACCAGGGAAAAAGAAAATTACCATAGGAGTTTGTTATAGGGCACCAGGTATGAACACAGAAAAGAATACATTATTCTTGGATTCCGTCTACTCTAGAGACCTTAATGGCAGGGTCTTATTTCTGGGAGATTTCAATCGACCTAACATAGATTGGACAAATTATTCTGGAACTAATCCAGTGGAAAGATGCCTCCTTGATACTGTTGGTGCCAATGGACTAAAACAGTATGTGAAAGAGAGTACAAAAGGCCCCAATCTTTTGGATATTGTCCTAAGCAACATGGGGGAAGACATCAAATACTGTATAGTTAGGGAACCACTGGGTCAAAGTGACCATAACATGATCGAATTTAGTATATCGGGGACAGAACCAATAATTAAAGGCCAGACTAGAATTAAGTGCTGGAACAGATCAAACTATAGAGACATGAAGAATTACATAAAAGGATGGAACTGGGAAAATTACCTTAGTGGATTAGGTGTACAACAAATTTGGGACGCTATTAAAACAAAATTTATATAATGTACTACCCACTACGTAACCAGATAAAATTAAATACAACTCCCAGGGTAGGGTCCCCACATGGCTTAATCCAACCATTAAGAAACTTATTAATAAAAAGAAACGGGCTTACCAGGAATACTAGAAAAGTCCAACTGCATTTAAATGGTCCAAATTCAAGAAAGTCGCTAAAAAATGTAAAATAGGGATCAAAGCAACTAAATCTAATGAGGAGCAAAGAGTAGCCAACACAGCACACCGAAACAAAAAGGCATTCTTTAATTATATTAATAATGCAAGAAACGGAGTAACCAGGTTAGGATCCATTATTTCAGATGGGGACAACATCTCAGATGAAAAACTAATGGCGGACACCTATAACAATAATTTTTTAAGTGTCTTTCAGACCACCAATAGTATGGATCCATGTAATAATGTAGCTCACAATATCCCAAGCGAGTTAGATTTTCAATCTACACTAAGAGACAAATTAGCCAGATTTAAGATTAATAAATCACCTGGACCTGATGGGGTTCACTCACATATTCTAAAGAAGCTGGCAGACAAGTTGTCAGGACCCGTAGGGATATTATTTAAGGAATCCCTTAGGCAAGGGGGTGACTCCGCAGGACTGGAACTCGGTCCATGTTACACCCTATATAAGAACAGGTTGAAAATAAGTGCTGAAAACTATAGGCCTATTAGTCTTAACGGTATTTTATGGAAGAGTATATTAAAGACTACCTACAGCATCATATCCTAACCAACGGGCATACAGATATTACACAGCATGGTTCTGTGTCGGGGAGGTCATGACAGACTAATCTGCTGAACTTTTTCGAAATAGTGAGCAAGGCTCAGAAGGACAGACTCTCGGTGGATGTTGTGTACCTTGACTTCTCGAAGGCCTTCGATTTGGTCCCACATGATGGCCTACTTAGGAGTATACAGGCTACTGGTGTATCACCACAAATTATCCAATGGGTTAGAGCATAGCGGAGTATGAGAAGGCAGAGTGTAAGCATAAAGGGATTTCTGTCGGATTGGGGGGATGTCACAGGTGGGGTGCCTCAGGGCTCAGTACTAGGCCCTGTACTATTTAACATCTTTGTGTCCTCTCTCAAAACGTCGGGGAATGCATGGATAGCAAAATTTACTGATGACAGCAAGGTTGGTGCCATTATAAGAACACATGAGGATGTACCAAAATTCCAGGCAGAATTAGATTCTATTAGTGACTGGGCCACAACACATAAGATGAAGTTTAACATAGGCAAGTGCAGTGTTAAGCACTTTGGCTACAACAATATCCAGGATACATATAACCCATGCGGCCGTACTCTCAAAAGTGTGGAATGTGAGAGGAACCTTGGTGTTTTGGTTACCAATGAATTATCATTCAGACAACACACCTCTGGAATAGTCAACAGAGCTAACAGAATGCTCCATTGCATCCTGCACAATATAAAAAGCAGGGACATGGGCCGGCCCAGTGGTGCTGAGGGTTGAGGCGCTGGACACCACACCTCGTGCTACGCCGGCGACCTGGGTTCGGGAACGGACTCGGGTGGCCGGGGGTCGGCAGGGGAGAGGGAGGATCGAGCGTCCCAATGGATGCTCTTCTCCCTCAGGGGTGGGAGACCAAGAACACACCATTGTTCTGCATCCCCTTCATAGCAGGTGGAAACACAGACAATTGAAGGGGATGGAGACGGCTCTGTTCATCGGAGCCGGGGAAGGGGGGACATCGACGGCGCATGAGAGGTCTGACGTGCATCAGCACGCCACCACTCGGGACGTACGTCCTAGCGCTCGACGTCCCAGAGGGTTGGGGAAACCAGGGAGAAAACGGAAAAACACCTCTCGGCAGCCCTAGATGATAGCCTCTCTGGTACTATCCGGACCACCAAGAGGGACAGACCCCACTGTGCAGGAGGAGAAAGGAGGCACTCTAGGGGCAGATCCCGTGGAATGGGGGATGAGAGGAAGGAAGGAGAGGGCTCCGAGAGTAGACAAGGAGAGAAAGAAATAAAGTAAAAAAAAAAAAAAAAGCAGGGACAGATCCGTGCTACCACACCTGTACATTACATTGGTTAGGCCTATAACGGAGTAATATGTGCAGTTTTGGAGCCCTTATCACAAATCTGACGTAATGAACCTCGAGAGGGTTCAGAGGAGGGCAGCCAAGAAAATACGGGATAGAAACATAGACTTTGACGGCAGATAAGGACCGCTAGGCCCATCTAGTCTGCCCATTTCCCTACCTACAGGGTAGGCCGCAGATCCTAGTTAACCAACAGCCTATTTCTTCCTACCCCCCACAAGAATTGCCTTATGTCTGTCCCATGCATTCTTGAATTCTCCCCCAGTTTTAGACCCCACAACCTCCTCAGGAAGGCTGTTACATGCATCCACTACCCTCTGTGAACTAATACTTCCTCACATTGCCCCTGAACACGCCCTCCTTCTATCTTTAAATTGTGTCCCCTTGTTCTTGCAAGTCTCTTTTCTGAAAGATGCTACCCTCTTGGACTTTGTTGATTCCACTGAGGTACTTAAAAGTTTCTATCATGTCCCCTCTCCTTCTTTCCTCAAGGGTATATATATTAAGCTCCTTTAGTCTCTCCTCATATGGCTTCTCTTGCAGGCCCGCACCATTTAGTTGCCCTCCTCTGGACTACCTCTATCCTGTCTATGTCCTTAGGAGATGGGGGTCTCCAGAACTGGACACAGTACTCCAGATGGGGTCTCACCAACTGTCTGTACAGAGGGATAACAACTTCCTGTTTTCTGCTGCTGATGCCTCTCCCTATACATCCCAGTATACCCCAGCCCTCCCTACTGCCTTCTCACATTGCTTGCTAACCTTAAGGTCATCTGATATGATTACCCCCAGGTCCCTTTCCTTTTTTGTTGTTGTTACTACGCCCCACCCATTGTGTATTCTTCCCCTGGGTTCTTGTTTCCCAGGTGCATTATTTTGCACTTCTTTGCATTGAATCCTAGCTGCCATACTTCTGACCATTCCTCCAACCTTGCCAAGTCCCTTTTCATCCTTTCCACGCCTCCTTGTGTATCAACCCTGTTGCAGATCTTTGTGTCATCTGCAAAAGGCATACTTTTCCTTCCAGTCCCTCTGCAATGTCACTGGTGAAGACATTAAAAGGACTGGACCCAATACTGAACCTCTGTACCCCACTAGTAACCCCCTTTCTTCAGAGTGGACTCCATTTACAATTACCCTCTGTGTCCTGTTGTCCAGCCAATGTTTTACCCAGGCTATCACCTGGGTCCCACTCCCAGGCTGGTTAATTTGACTATTAATCTTTTGTGTGGGACTGTGTCAAATGCCTTGCTAAAGTCTAGGTAGGCCATGTCCACAGCCCCTCCCTGGTCTACTACTTTGGTCACCCAGTCAAAGAAATCTATTAGATTCGTCTGACATGACCTTCCCGCTGTGAACCCATGCTGCCTTGGGTCCTGTGCTCCACTGGCTTCTAGGTACTCAACTATTCTTTCCTTCAGAAGTGACTCCATCACTTTCCCTACCACAGAGGTCAGACTGACAGGTCTGTAGTTTCCTGCCTCTGTCTTGGTCCCACTTTTGTGAAGGGGAATCACATCCGCCTTCCTCCAGTCCTCGGTACCACACCATCCTCCCATGATTTATTAAAAAGAGTAGCCAGTGGTTTCACTAGTTCCTCCCTTAATTCTTTTAGAATTCTGGGGTGAATTCCATCAGGACCCATTGCTTTGTCCACCTTCAGTTTTAGGAGTTCTTGCAGAACCCTTTCTTCTTGAAAGGACTGGAATCAACCCCTATCAAGAGTGCTTCTGTTAATTGGATTAGGCACTTCCCTCCTCTTTTGTGAATACTGAGCAGAAATATTCATTCAGTATTCCTGCTTTTCACTGTCCCCCTCTGCCCACCCACCGTTCATTCTATTCAGCCTCACTATCCCTCCCTTTGTCTTTCTACGCTCACTGATGTACCTATAAAAGGTTTTATCCCCCTTCTTAACTGAGTTGGCTATCTTTTCCTCAGTCTGGGCCTTTGCTATTCTGACTTCCCTCCCTGCTTCCTTCTGCCTTAACTGGTACAGCTCTCTGTCCTGCTCCTTCTGTGTTTCCTTATACTTCCGGAATGCTATCTTTTTCTTCCTGACTTTCACATCCACCTCTTTTGAGAACCATAGTGGCTTTTTCTTTCGTTTCGGGATACTGGTTCTTTACCCTATGAGGACAGGTTGGGTGAACTGGACATGTATATTCTGGAGCACCACAGACTCAGAGGGGACTTATGTTTAGTGTATTCTGCTCACAGAAATAGGGACTTGTGGGAGTATATAGGTCTACAAAGTACAGAGCCTTCTAAACCTACACAAACACATGAGTACCAGCTGAAAGGGGGAGCTGTGTAAATCTAATAAGAGGGGAGCTTGGGTAAACCAAAGAGTGGTGTTCCCTTGAAATACACTCCTGTCCGATGTAATGGAAAGTGATACCATGCTCAGTTTTAAGACTAAAGTAGATACCTACTATAGAACCATAGGGAAAAATTAAGGGTACTTAAAATGCTATATATTAGTTACGAAACCCTTTGGCAAAGGCTATTGTCTCACACCGAAATTATCAATCACACTCCAGGGCATGGCATGGGTTTCTTGAGAATTAATGCACTTTCTGCATGCGTGAAAGTACATTTCCATTTAGTGTGTGGTCTACTGTGCTAAATGCCTTTGTGAGGTCTATAAAAATGGCAGCAGTGAAATTCCCAGAGTTCAGTGCACCTGCAAAATCACTTGCAACTTTCAGCACGGCAGTGGAGGTAGAGCGCCATGGTCTGATATTGCACTGTTTCTTTGCAAGGATGTTATTGTCAATGTAGAATGTAAGTTAAAATAAGTTAAAGGGAAATGTCCGTGTCTAAATGCCCCACACCTCAGCCTAAGAGTCGACTGCTAGTCTATGCTTGGTCTCAGTATAGCATTGGGACCAGTAAGTCATAAACCAGAGCTATTAATGGTTCTGTCTATAAGGCAGTACAATACACACTCCAGCAGCTTCTCAGTGGCTCTGACATCAGCCACAGGAGATCCGCAGGAGCTACTGGGTGTGCTGCTAGAGGCGCTTGACTCAAAATGCCAGTGTGAGGGACAGCAGGATCAACAAGATAAAATATCTATTTATTTATTTAGCATTCTTTAGGAATTACAACCTTTGAGTCAGGGACTCATTTACAAAGGCTCCGCATCAGAGTACAGAAACAGCCATACAGTATAGTAACAGCATAGTAGAATTACAGTGTTACAGACACAAATTACAGTTTCTACAGGAATACAATATTACAGATAAAATATAAAATGCATAAAAGCCAGTAAGCGTAAAAATGTAATCTATATGCAAAAATGCTAATCGTCGGAGAGGGCGCACTGAGGTGTAGGACATTTAAATGTGGTTGATTAATAAAGATTAGAAACCCAACAATTTAGGCCCAGTAGCATGGAGGGCTGAGGAGCTAGTGCCTTACCTCCAGCCACGCTGGCCAGTTGGGTTCAGGAATGGATGCTGCTTGCTCAAGGGCTGGCTGGGGAAGGGAGGGTTGAGACTCCATAGGACTGATCTCTACCCTTAGGGATGGAGGTGATTGCAACTTGCTGCTCGTCTGCCACCTGGAAGTGTCTGGCTGGCAGCACAGTTTGAGCATGCAAACAAAGGGGAAGGACCATGCACAGGATATTGAGGGGGTATCTGCAGAGACGGAGCTCGTATGTTTGCGCCCATTGCAAGTGCGTGGATCTGGAGTGAAAATAGAATGGGAAAAAATCCTCCTACTGCAGGATGAAGTCTAATCCTTCACAGGTCTGGCACTGGTGACCATGCACCCACAACAGTCCTGCAAGCAGAGGGTGTGGATGGGAAGGTAAGTCCTGGAGAAGCTGGGTGACGGGGCTGGGGGGACCGGGCAGAAGGGGGCAGCTGGGGGCAAAGAGGTGGACAAAAGGTATATGGAAAGGAAAAAAACACCCAACAGTTTTGATATAACTGTACATTTCTGAACTATGGCAAAATGGTACCTGGATGTGACAGGAGTACTCCTCTTGGAGTCAGAATAGCTGCTGTACACACTGGACTTCTCCATGGACTCTGTGTCACTCCTCTGCTCGGCCAGGTCTGCTGTGTTCCGCCCCTTACTAGAAAATACAACAGAACACCACGGAAACATGAAGACATATGGAACACCAGAATATCCAACACTTGACCCTCACTGGATGACCCAACCAGGCCCACAACAGACAAAGGAAAAGGGTCTTTAGAGGATCCAAGATGATGGGAGTGGGGGTGGAGAATCACAAAAGTACATTACATAAGAACTTATCATAACAGTAGTTCTTCAAGAGAAGCCTTGCAGTAGGCCACACTGGTAGGACAAAGCCATCAGGTGCCAGGACCACATGGAAAACTTCTAGCTAGCAGTCTACCATGGGGGACAGCCCACCGATGTCGTCAGCCTAGCCTATAAAGGCAGGCAGTCCCCCACACCTGTCTCAGAGCCAGAAGAAAGGCAGAAGTAGTCTGAGAGAAACAGAGGGCAGCGGGGGGAAGGAGGGAAAGCAGGGCCTGCTGCAACAGCTTCTCTCAAAGATCTACTGTTATGGTACGTTCTTACATAACTGCACTATCTTACTTCGTGGAAGGCTCTTATAGCAGGCCACACCAATAGGACAGAGTCCCAAGCACTGCCAGGTATCACCATGAAAATTACATCAAGAGGAGGACAGATCAGTAGCCAAGAGCTCAGGAGAGAAGGCCCTGAAGTACTGCTAGGCCGAAATTGGCCCTGCGCCTACAGACAATGTCCAGACTGTAATGCTTTGTGAAGGTGTGGACAGAGCTCCAGGTGACAGCTGCACAGATGTTCACAGCAGACACATTTCTGAAAGGAGCCACTGAGGCAGCCATACCCCTGGTGGAATGGCCCTTGACCACTCCCGGAAGGGTCTCGTTTTACTTGCTGTAGCAATAAACATTGCAATTAGTTAACCACTTAGACAAACACTATTTGGAAACAGAAGTGCCCTCTCTCTTGGGGGAGAATAAAACAAACAACTGGTAAGATTTCCTTAAAGGCTTGGTGAGGTTCGTACAGTGCTGCAAAATTCTATGTACACCCAAAGTATGGAGCAAGGCCTCCCCAGATTACAATACTCAGGAAAACAAACTGGAAGGTGGATGGATTGATTCAAAGTAAATTCTGACACCACTTGAGGTAAAAACTTAGGATTAGTATGCAAAGTCTTTGTGAAAAACCAAATAAGGCTCCTTACACGTAAAAGCCTGAAGCTCGGCAATCGTTCAAACAGAAGTAACAGCAACTAAAAAAGAGCACTTTCCACAAGAGAAAAGCACAACTCGCAACTTGTGGCCGATTCAAAGGGAGGTAAAGTGAGTTTCTCCAACATAAAGTTAAGGTCCCAAAGGGACCAGATCCAGAGTGGGAGGTTTCAGATTCAAAATGCCCCGAAGCAAGGTACATGACACTTCGAGCCGGGCAACAGCTTTGTCCTCGATAGGGGCATGGTACACAGAGATGGCAGAAAGGTGCAACTTTTATTTGTTTATTTTTTGAAATGTTTCATCAGGAAGGCACACTGAGCAACAAGTCGCTCATCTCCCAGTGTGAGGGGGGGGGGGACAACTGGAATGAGACATTAAGTTTACGTTTGTTTGTTACAATTCGTAAGATTTTTAGTGCAGGAAGAGTTTAAAGCACAGCTGACTTATTTTGGGGCTGACAGCTTTCAGAGCACAAACCACCAGGCCTGTTTTGGGGCTGGGGAGGTTTACCTGTGTCTGACTTGGATGTGTGGATTTTTCTCTGTTTAATTAGCAGGGTATTTTCTCTGTCAAATTGTTGTGTAGGGCACCTTGCTGACAGGAAGGCACTCATCACAGCGGTGGGTCAGAGCTTTTAGCGATTGTTTTGTGAGGGCACAGTTTAGGCCCAACCCCTTTCCACCCCTCACCCCTGGAAATAGTTCCTTTATACCTGGGGTTCTGACATCATTTCCTCAAGAGTGCAAGGTGCATATCACTGTCATATCCTCTCTAGCACACTGCACTGACAATATAAGCATACACATTGTATAATATATATATATTTCTATATAACAAACCAATCACACACACAAAAAAAAAATGTGGGGAGTAGTGCAATGTAATGGCTGTGGGGCAACAGTCTTCCGGGAGTCTTTCTGGAGGCTGAGATGCTGCCCTATTGGCAGACAACTCTCTGCCCTGAGGGAGGAAGTTGCCCGTCTTCAGGCCACACTGGACAGTAGTAAGGGAACCTTCCCCCAGGCCACACTGGATGGTAGGAAGGGAACCTCCCCCATCCAGGGAGCACCAGAGCCACCATCACTACCTCAGAGGTTGCGAAGAAAGCACAGCAGTTGGACCACAGTGGGCTCAGGGAGGGTGAGGATGGTGGAACAGAGGCACACCCAGTCAGTTGTTCCACACCACAATCCATACACCATTCTGGGGGAGCATAGCTCCCCTATGGATGCACCCGCAGAGGAGACTAAGGAAGCCGAGGACAACTGTCACAAGGGAGGCCCACAGGAAGGAGGCAGAGGACACCACAAGGAAAGAAAGCAGCTCCTGGTGGGGGACTCAATTATTAGGGGGATAGAACTGGGGGGAGCTGGGAAAACTGAAGTAAGGTGCCTGCCTGGTGCCATGGCTTGGAGAGACAGGAAGCGCATCCTCAGGATCACGAGAACAGCTGCACGGGAGTCTGAGCTGGACGTCATTGTCCACCTAGGGACAAATGACTTGGCTCATCATGAGATTAGAGCAGTGCAGAAGGACTTTGTAGAATTGAGGAGGGGCCTAAGACAAGTAGCACACACAATATCCTTCTCTGAGATGCTGCCTGTCAATGGCATGAGTGAGGCAGGTACTTTGCACCATGCAGTTTAATGAATGGTTGAAAAAATGGTGTGGAGCACAGGGGTTTGGCTTCATGGGGACTGGGGTTCCACCTGGAGGGACACCAGTCTATACTGCAGGATGGTCTGCATCTGTCCAGGAAGGAAACAAGTCTTTGAGCAATCTGTTTAAATGCTTCATTGGCAAGCTTTTAAATTAGTCAAGGGGAGGCACTGATAAGCAGCAGGAAAATCCCAGCCTCTCCTACAAAACAGGGTACTAAATGAGAAAAAGACCGAGGTAGAAAGGTCAGTAGGGATGTTGCAAAGAAGGTAAAGCACAAAAAAATGGAGAGCAATGAGTACCAATGCCGAAGTCTGAGTAACAAGCTTCCTGAATTAGTGGCCTTGATGGAGGAGGAACATCTGGATATCATGGCAGTCACAGAAACATGGTACACACAAAACCATGACTGGGACGTAAACATACCAGGATACACTATCTACAGGAGGGACAGGGAGGGTAAAAGAGGAGGAGGAGTAGCTCTTTACATAAGGGAAGGAATCAAAGCAACAGAACAAAAGGGAAAACAGGGAGGAGAAGAAGCACTGGGGGTAAATTGGGAGACCGGCAATGGCACCACAATCCGCACAGGGGTTGTATACAGACCCCCTTCTCAGGGGGAGGAAATGGACAAGGAAATGATAGAAAGAATACTTAGAATGGCAGAAAAAGGGAAGATATTGCTGATGGGTGATCTGAATATGCCAGATGTTAACTGGAGTGTAGTTGCAGCAGCCACTTCGAAGAGTGGGGTTATTCTAGATGCCCTACAGGGGTCATGCCTTAGACAACTAGTATTGGAGCCCACTCGATAGGGAGCAATCTTAGACCTGGTTCTCTCAAATGGAGATGATGAGAGGATCACAGATGTAGAAGTGGGTAGCCATCTGGGAACTAGCGACCATCAAACAGTATGGTTCACAATAAACACAGCAATAGAGTCAAGCCATACAAAGGCAAAGTACTGGACTTTAGGAGGGCTGACTTTGCCAAAATGGGTGAGTGCCTAAGGAATGCACTAGCAAATGGGCAGGAAGGAGGGGTGGAAGAACAATGGGGAATAATAAAAACTGCCATCACAGAGGTAACAAGCCTTTGTGTGAAGCAAATAAACAAAACGAAACGATGTAAGAAACCACTATGGTTCTCAAAGGAAGTGGCAGTGAAGGTTCAAGAGAAAAAGAAAGCATTCAGGAAGTACAAGGAATCACAGAAGGAGCAGGACAGAGAACTGTATCAGTTAAAGCAAAAGGAAGCTGGGAAGGCAGTCAGAACAGCAAAGGCCCAAACCGAGGAAAAGATAGCCAACTCAGTTAAGAAGGGGGATAAAACCTTTTATAGGTACATCAGGGAGGCGAAAGAAGACCAAGGGAGGGTTAGTGAGGCTTAATAAAGAGAGGGAGGAGAGGTGAGCAGAGGGTGACTGTGAAAGGCAGAGATACTAAACAAATATTTTTGCTCAGTATTTACAAAGGAAGTGGGGAGGTACCTAAAACAAACAGTAGAAACACTCTGGATACGAAGTGGATACCAGCCCATTTACAGAAGAAAGGGTTCTGAAAGAACTCTTAAAACTGAAGGTGGACAAAGCAATGGGGCCTAATGAGTTCATCCAGAATTCTAAAAGAACTAAGGGTAGAACTAGTGACACCTCTGACCACCCTCTTTAACAAATCATGGAAGGATGGGGTGGTACCAGAGGACTGGAGAAGGGCAGATGCGATTACCCTTCACAAAAGTGGGAGCAAGGCAGAAGCAGGAAACTACAGACCTGTTAGTTTAAACTCAGTGGTAGGGAAAATGATGGAATCACTTCTGAAGGAAAGAACTGTTGAGTATCTAGAGGACAGAGGGGTACAGCACCCAAGGCAGCATGGATTCACAGCGGGAAGGTCATGCCAGACAAATCTGATAGATTTCTTTGACTGGGTGACCAAAGCAGTAGATCAGGGAGGGGCTGTGGACATGGCCTACCTAAACTTTAGCAAGGCATTTGACACAGTCCCACACAAAAGATTAATATACAAGTTAGCCAGCCTGGGAGTGGGTCCCAAGATGACAGCCTGGGTAAAGAATTGGCTGGAGAATAGGACACAGAGAGTAATAGTAAATGGTCTCCACACTGAAGAAAGGGGGGTTACTAGTGGGGTACCGCAGGGTTCAGTATTAGGACCGGTCCTCTTCAATGTCTTTATAAGCGACATTGCAGAGGGACTGGAAGGAAAAGTATGTCTCTTTGCAGATGACACAAAGATCTGCAACAGAGCTGATGCACAAGGTGTGATGGAAAGGATGAGAAGGGACTTGGCAAGGTTAGAGGAATGGTCAAATGTATGGCAGCTTAGATTCAATGCTAAGAAGTGCAAGGTAATGCACCTGGGAAACAAAAACCAAGGGGAAGAGTACACAATGGGGGGTGAGATACTAACAACAACAAAAATGGAAAGGGACCTGGGGGTAGTCATATCAGATGACCCAAAGGTGGGCAAGCAATGTGAGAGGGCAGCAAGGAGGGCTGGGGGATACTGGGATGCATAGGGACAGGCATCACCACTAGAAAACAGGAAGTTATTATCCCTCTGTACAGACAGTTGGTAAGACCCCATCTGGAGTACTATGGCAGTTCTGGAGACCCAATCTCCCAAGAGACATAGACAGGATGGAAGCTGTCCAGAGGAGGCAACTAAAATGGTGCAGGGTCTGCAACCGAAGACATATGAAGAGAGATTTAAGGAGCTAAATATGTATAGCCTCGAGGAAAGGAGGGAGGGGGACATGATAGAAACTTTCAAGTACCTCAAGGAAATCAACAAAGTCCAAGAGGATAGCATCTTTCAAAAAAAAGAGTGTGCAAGAACAAGGCACAATTTAAGACAGAAGGAGGCTGACTCAGAGGTAATTAGGAAGTATTTTTCATGGAGAGGGTTGTGGATGCATGGAGCCTTCAGAGGAGGTTGTGGGTCAAAAACAGTGGTGGAATTCAAGCATGCATGGGACAGTCATAAGGCAATTCTAGGGGGTGGGGGTAGGAAGAAGTAGCCTGCTGGTTAACTAGGATCAGCAGCTTATCCATTAGGTAGGGAAATGGGCAGACTGGGTGGGCCAAGCGGTCCTTATCTGCCGTCAAAATCTATGTTTATAAGTTACAAGATCAACATTAACATACACTTGTAAGGCAGGAGTTACAGTGTTACGCATAACATGTAGAAAGAGTGGACAATAATAAGTGCCAGGTTAATAAGTAAACAAGTGCTTACGTAAAAGAAAAGGGGGAAGGGGAGGGAGGGGTGAGGTGGGGGGAGAAGGAAGAGTCATGTCCCTGGAGACCCCTTCAAGATGCGAGGAACCCTGCAGGGGGACTGGGGGGGACCAGAGAGCAGGGGATAAGGCAGTGTCCCAGAGAGACCCCTTTAAGATGTGGGGGAAGGAAGTAGATGAGAGATACAAGCCCCTTGGAGGGTAGGAGAGGGACCCATGGAGAGCATCTGGGGTCCTTTACATTCTGTGAAAGATCAAGGGAGGTCAGTAAAGGAGAGCAATTAGGGGGAAGGGGAGGAGGGCTAGAAATTTGGGTGTGTGTGCACAGGGTAAAATGAAGGTGAGGGGTGGGGGTGGGGTTTGTCCAGGGCTTAGAGGAGGGAATTAGGGAGGGTCATGGCAGGAGCAGCTAGGTGCAACATAATTATTGAGGGCAGAGCAGATGGAGTAGGCGGACGATGAGTGCCGGATTTGGGGGGATTCCAAATTTTTGGGAGACGGTGAGAGTAACCGGATTGGCCTATTTGGGTGGATCTGCGGGGCACAACCAGGGTACAGGAGTCTGTTGATCTAAGGGAATGGGATGGTGTTATAAAGGAGGAGGAGGTGAGGTAGGAAGGGAGCTCACCCAACTAGTGCTTGGAGGCGAATTTAGCACTGTGGGAGAGTCACATATTTCTAAGAGGGGGAAGGATAAGGCACAATAAAGATCACAGTGATGGGTGTGAGAGGGGCATCCAGGGCAAAGCGGCAGAAGGAACTGAAGAGGGTGTCCAGTGTAGCCAGGGAGGACTTGATGGCAGCACCATAGACTTCAGGCACAGCCTACGTCACAGCAGTCGAAAATGGGCAGTATTTTATTTATTTATTTATTGAATTTTGTTTACCGGGTAAGCCCACTGCGACTAGAAGTCCCTTTTTCAGGGGTGACCCGGGGGGTGGGAATATAGATGGTATTTCTTGGGAATGGAGGAAATTTGGCCAGGACACCGGGGAAATTCCCCTTCTCTGCCTGCAGGGGTGCTGTCACTTCCTGTGGATACGATGGAGGGATCCAGTTTGCAGCCAGACAGAAGAGGAGGAGGAAGTGCTGATGTGGCAGGGGAAATGGCCTCCTCCCCTGTCCCTGCTAAGCTAGAGGCTGAAGCGACTGAGCAATTTTCAGCTGAAATGGAAGATGTTCCTGTTTGTTATTTCGATTCAGACATGGATTGGTCCCAGCAAGAAATGGCTACAAACAATGAACTTTGTTACTGACTGTGCAGACACAAAACAGAAAAAAAAAAAACAATTGCAAGAAGTACTGGAGCAGGAAGAGAAATGTAAAAAACAGAGAGGCTTTGCAAGCTGAACTGACAGCTTTGCAGTCAGCTTCTGTGACAGCTGGTCCCGCTGACTCAATGACTCAGACACAGCTGAGCGGTGACATAGCTGTGTCAGAGGGTGCCGCTGGAAAATTTTCGGAAACCACTAAATATGTTCTAATGTCGGCTGGCAGCTTTCCACAGCAATCTGCTGTGTGCCAAAAGCCGGGACAAACTAACAAAGGCAAATAGCATGTGAAAGCTCCAAGGGGGTCAACGCCTTGGCCTATCGCACCCTTCTAAGGTTGGGAAGCAAACACATTTAAAAAAAAAATTTAACTGTAGTAACCACAGTTGTACAGACTAGCGATGCCCAGAGTGATTCTCAAGTTACTTCTGAAGCACTACCGCAAGAGTGGAAATCCAACCCTACAGATCTGGAAAAGGCTTGGTTGCCTGCTTGAGTCCTTCAAGTAGCAGGCTGGTTGCAAACAAACACTGGACAGTGGGTCCCAGACCCTAGTGATAAAGACATGGAGCATTTTTCAGAACTTCATCCCATGACTATAGCTACCACCTCTGCAGCAGCTAAGGAGCATACAGAACCACACAGCAAAAACACAGACAATGAAGCAAAAGGCCCCAACTATTTCAACCTAGAGGAAGTCACTGTGCAGACAAGTATAAACTTTCAGGCATTCAATACAAATGATCGGGGGTGCTAATGAGCTAGCAAGAAGTGGGGACATATTTTTCCAGAGCTCCCAATACTCAACTTTAAATCTATTAAAATCAACGGCATCCTAGTGCTAAAACTTGAAAACATTTGACCTGAAGGTATGCAACACACATTATGGAAGAATATTTGACAAATACTGCAGGGAGGTCGCGCAGAAACTGACGACTAAAAATGTGAGGAAACAGGCAGCAGCACCATAGGCCTCAGTGCACGGCCAGATTTCACTCTCAGTGGCCAAGATGGCACCCCTGTGTTGAGAAGTGACTGAGCAACTGTCTGCACTGGATTCACGATTACAGCTGCTGGAAAGCAAGATAGACACCAAACTACAGACACTAATCGAGCAATCAGTGACCCAGGCCTCTAGAATACCAGAAGCAGAGGACCAAATTTCCCGGCTGGAAGCCACTGTAGAGCCCTTGCCTAGAAGGGTTTACGCACTTGAAAAAGAGTTGGTGGAACTAAAGGAGCTTTTTGATTATCAAGAAAATTATCAGCGGAGATCGAATCAAAGGCTTTGTGGACTCCCAGAAGGCAGAGAAGGAGCAAGTGTACTGGAATTTTGCTCAGTGACTCTGCCAGAGCTTTTGGGCCTGGAGATAAAAGGGGGCAGAATCAAACTAGAACGTGCACAAAGAGCAGTGCTCCCTAGACCCCCGGGACCAGCCCATGCACCAGATATTTCAATTTCACAACTATCAAGACAGGGAGAAGATGTTAGCTGCCTAGCGAAATATAAAGGAGTTTAAGTATGAAGGAGTCCGGCTGTTTCTTTCACAAGACTACTCCAACTGCCTTCTTAAAAAACGCAGAGCCTTCAACCAAACAATGGCACAACTCAGGGAAATGAAAATCGACAACTTCCTGACATACCCAGCTATACTAAAAATCAAATATAAGGCTGCGACTTACTTCTTCTGGGAACCGGACAAGGCGGCGAGCTTCACGGCAGACCTGAAGAAGGTGGGCTAAGGAGCGTTTTCCTCATGCAGAACAGGAGGAGCTGTTTTGCAGAGATCAGCTTGTACTGTATCACTAAATGGTTATAAAGGTACTTTGATTTAATTTGACACTCTCAGACCCCCCTTACGTATCTCTGTCTCTTTCTCTGGAAGTGGCTTAAAACAGAGGTGACTCTATATGGGGCACATTGTCGTGGGGACACTCGGGAAGTGATGCGAGCAGACAGTAGTGAACTGTGGGCCCCTCTCAGAGATGGGTGGAGAGCAGATCTTGGACTCCCGAAATAGTAACCATATGGAAGCGAGAGCATCCAGAGGAAACAACCCTTCTGTGGACCGAGGCAACACTTGAGGACAACTGGAGGGAGCAGATGAGTTTCATGTTAATCCGGAAGCTCGGAATCAGGTAAGCCTGGGGACGGGGGCCCTCGGGGAGCCGATGTGGTGTATTTCGGGCTGCGCGTGCTCACTCCACGCTGCCTGGTACCTGTAGAGGAAACCCAGACAACAGCGATGGGAATACTTGTATAAAGAGGATGAACTGGGGAATAGATGAAACTTCTAGGGAAAGGGTGGGAAACAGGGAATATAAAATTGGAAAACAGAAATAAAACCCATTTAGAGTAAAAGGGAAGGCAGGGAGATCGGAACTGAGAAGGGGAAGAATGTGGGAATGGCACAGAGCCTCAAATTTAAGTGAAGAGCAACCCTTAAGGAAATGACCACCCTGGGATGAGGTGACGGACAAAGAATAGCAAAATGGTGAGGGGTCTCTAATACCTCACTCCCATCCTGGGAGGTTGCATGGCAAATGCCGGATGGTGGAGGAATGGGGGGGTGATTAGGATCTGAGAGGGAAAATATGGTTTAATTTAACTTTTATAAACAGGTTAGAAGAGAATGTATTAAGAACGCAATAGCTGGGGTGGTTGGAGATTTTCCCCATGGACGTCTTTTCTGAGAACAAGAGGAGACGCAGCAATAGCTTGGGTTGAGGGGGAGGGATACATGTCTACTATGCAGTGGGCAGAGCTGTTCTAGTGAATGGTGGGATTCCGACAGAGCGAGAGCTTACGACAGGGTGGGGCAGTGCAAGCAGTTGGTTAAAGGGGTCATGCTCTGTGGGGTGGGGGGCTTTGGGAGTAAAATGAGGTTGTGTTTATTTAAATGGTTAGCATTGTTACATTTGTTGTGTCTGATAAATGTTTATATGGAAAGGTCTGACGAGATAACTCACATTGTGCTAAAAAAGTGGCAAACTGGAAATGTAATTGTATGGTAGAACTATATACTGTGGAACCTACCATCTGTACCTTATGGCTAATAATTGTGATGTGAAAATTTTATCCTTGAATGTTTGAGGTTTTTCAACACCTATTAAATGGACAAGCATCTTTACAGCCCTGAAGAAACAAAAAGTGATGACTGCATTGTTACAAGAAACGACTTGACACAGGAGAACATCAGAAATTAGTGGGAGGCTGGGTGGATCATGCCACGCCTTCCTTCTATAAATCGCATAAAAGAGGGGTGGCAGTCATAATTAGTAAGCATCTCCCTTTGCAGGTCACCAGGGTGATACCAGATCCCGAGGAGGGGAGATATATCTTTGTGAAAGGGACGTTATATGGCGAGATGCTGATTTTTGTGAGCATCTATGCACCCACTCAGTATGACCCCTCTTTTTATCAGAAAATTTTAGACATACTGGTCAGGGAGCAGTTTGAGGGGCTGATTATGGGTGGAGATTTTAACACCACCATGAACCCACAACTGGACAGCTCACAGGGACAAGGAAAGCAAGCAGCAGGAACAAGGCGTTGGGTGGAGGGAATGGTGGATCTAGATTTAGTGGACAACTGGTGGTCCGAAAACCCAGGTGCGAGAGAATACACCTTATATTCGAACCCTCACAAAACTTGGTCCCGTATAGATTATCTGTATATACCGAGAGCATGGACAGAAAGGGTAAATGGAGTGCAGCATAATCCCATTCACATTTCTGACCATGCTATGGTCTCATTGATATGTAGATTTAAGGGGGAAGAGGGGCGACCCACCACCTTGGAAATTTCCTAGATGCCTTCTTAATAAGGAGTTTCTAGCATACTTAGGGGAAAGATGGAAGGAGTATCAGGACATCAATAGGGGATCTGTGGATTCTCCTGGGGTATACTGGAATGCAGGGAAGGCTTACCTCCGGGGAAAAAATAATCAGCTATGTGTCAAGATACAAAAAAGAGAAACAAAATAAAAGGGAGGAATTGACTAACCAGGTAAAATTCCTAGAAAAATCTTTAATACAGAATCCCTCAGAGGAAAAGTTGAGGCAGCTCACGGCAGCTAGACAGGTTCTTGATGCCTTTGTTTTATCAGGGGCTAGAACAAGCTGGCTTTTTGCTAAGAATAAATTCTTTGAATGGGGTAACAGACCTGGCCCTTTACTGGTGCATTAAATTAAAGGTAGGAGAGTGTACTCTCACATCACTGAAGTCAGGTCAGCAGAAGGTTGGTTACTTCAGGGAAAAGGTGCAATTCAAAGCATATTTCAACAGTTATTCCAGGGGTTATATAAATCAGAATGTGGAAGCGCTGTGACAGAGGGAAAAGCCTTTTTGGATAAGATGGAGTTGCCGCAGCTTAACACAGAACAAATGGAAAAGCTGGGGAAGGAAATCACTAGGGAAGAAATAAAGACAGCTATTCAGAAATTAAAAAAGGGGAAAGCGAGTGGTCCAGATGGGTTTCTGTTGAGTTCTGTAGAGCTATGCAGGGCAACTGGTGGAAACTTTGTTAGGGGTGTTTAACGAAGTAAAGGGGGGCTTCCCTGGATCTTTTAGTGAAGTGGTTATTTGTTTGGTTCTGAAACCGGACAAGGATCCAAGGGAGTGCGCCCTATAGACCGATTTCGCTTTTGAATTGCGATGCAAAGCTTGTGGCAAAGATCCTAGCTGGACGGCTGGATCAATTATTGCCAGGGCTGGTGCATCAGGACCAGACAGGTTGTGTGTGTGGGAGGTACTCCTACCACAATATGCGGAAGCCGCTATATGTGGTCTGGCTTGCCTCTTGGCGCCCAGATGGCACTACCGTACTGTCTATGGATGCCGAGAAGGCATTTGACGGGATTTTTTTTAATTTTTTATTTAGTTTTTGTTGACTGGGTAACTGCACTAGACAAATCCTGCCTATTTTCAGGCACGACCTGGGGGAAGGGGATACAGATGAATGCCAACTGACCTTGAACCAGATTAAGCTGTTGGTGGTATTTTTAGTGAATGAGGGAAATTTGGCCAGGACACCGGGAAAATTCCCCTACTCGTTTCGATAAGTGCCATGGGATCTTTAACATCCACCTGAACTACCACCAATCCAGGCAGATGGGACCTCGGTTTAACGTCTCATCCGAAAGACGGCACCTCAGAAGTGCAGCACCCCTCTCATGCTGCACTACAGTGTCAGTACTGGGATATTAACCCAAGTGCCAGATGTGGGAACTGAACCCACAGCCCTCTGATCTCCCGGCCTCAGAGGCGAGTGTGCTACCTACTGAGCCACTGACACTGCTCACTAATCTTTACCTCGAAAAAGGAGGCAAAGGGCTTGATAGGGAGAGATATGATCAGAGCAATGTATGTGGTCCCCCACAGCCAGGGTGCTAGTGAATGGCTCGCTGACAGAAAGATTCTCCTTGTATTGAGGTACAAGGCAGGGCTGTCCCCTTTCCCCTTTGCTGTTTGCACTGGCAATTGAGCTGCTAGCAGTGAGTATTCAGAAACATCCAACGTTAAGGGCATCGGGGGGGGGGATCTGAAAGACAACATAAAGTAACATTATATGCGGACAATATGCTCCTTTATGTAACTGATCCCCATTTCAGTGCGTCCACTTATAGGTCTTATTGAACAATTCGCAGTATTTTCCAGATATACAATTAACCTAACAAAATCTGAAATAATGTTATGGAAAGAAATGGGGGTGGGTCAGGGGAAGGGGGCATGGAGGTTGAAAAAAGTGTCAACTGCCTTTAAATACTTGGGAATCTGGAAGGGCAAGGATTTAGGTTCGGTATATCGGCTCAACTATACCACCCTTATTAATAATATAGAGGAAGAGTTTCGAAGGTGGAGAGAACTACCCAGCTCATGGGTGGGACACATTAATGTAATTAAGATGAACATATTACCGAGGGTGCTATATCTTATGCAAATGCTGCATGTGGGGCCCACCAGGGCGGATCATAAAAGATTGGAGAGAGCAGTCATGGAATTTTAGTTGAAGGGGAAGAGGCCCAGAGTGCGCCTGAGACACCTCCAGGCAGACAAGACACAAGGAGGGCTAAACTTCCCAGACCTAAGGAATTATTATCTAGCGATGCAATACCGTTCTGTAAGTGATTGGATACACAGGGCACTTGCAGCAGGCTGGATGGATTTGTAGGAGTTGACCTGCCCAGGAAAACTCTCAGCATACCTCTGCATGGAAGGGCTCAGAAGCTACATGCGGGTGCCTGGCAAAAACCCTTTAGCTGAGACGGTTCTACAGGGTTGGGAAAAGATTAGAAAGTTGGTGGGGCCGGGCAGGATGAAACCTTGCCTTTACCAATTGTGGGGAATCCAGCTTTTATGGCAGGGATGGATGATGGCGGATTTCACACATGGCAAAGGGAAGGGATCAGATGTGTAAGAGATCTGTATATTAGGGATCAATTAGCCTCCCTGGAAGAGATCAGTCAGGGTCTCGATTTGCCACTGGGACAATACTATCACCTCTTGCAGGTGAGAAACTAGATTAATAAGCTGGGGAAAGGTACAGCATCAGACTCTCCCCTTTCACAGATAGAACATTCAGTCCTTACCTCGAAAAGGAGGCAAAGGGCTTGATAGGAAGAGCTGCACAGCTAGGCAGGAAAACCTTGCCTGACTACACTCAAAGTTAAGTGCAGTGGCAAAGAGACTTGGGGCAAGAGATACCGGAGGACAACTGGCAGATGATGCTCCAATTACACAGAGGAATATTAAATATGCAACAGATGCCAAGAGTCTTACTACAAGTTCCTGCATAGAATATATTGCCTGCCGGTGATGGTACATAAATTTAACCCCAAAATCTCCCCCACTTGTGGAAGGTGTTTGGCAGAATTGGGCATACACATGCATTATTTTTGGTCCTGTCCAGTGTTACAGAAGTTCTGGGGAGAAGTGGCGAGGGAACTGGAACTTATGGCATGTAAGGGGATAGAGGTGGAACCTCTCATAATGCTGTTTGGAATAGAACTGGGTGCAGAGGATAATTGGAAACCCCTACCAAGGTAGCCAAGGGTTTTGCTAGTCCTAGCAAGACACTGCATATTAAACACTTGGGTCTCAGCAGTGACCCCAACAGTAAAGCAGTGGAAGACTCTGACAATCCAGACTCTGGCACTGGAACGTCTCTCTTATAAGATCAAGAATAAGGAGGAGACATTCCTAAGAGACTGGTGTCCCTTCTTGGACTCCCTTACACAGGGAGAGGCGCAAGCTCTTAAAGAAGGGCTCTGATAGTAGCCCGATGGGTAGGGAATATTCCCTCAAAGATACAGAAGATCCCACCATTAATGATTGAAGAAGCATTAACAAAGCCACTCGTGCAAGCAAAACTTCCCCGATGGAGTGGAAAGCTTTGCACACTAAAACAACAGAAATGCAAAGGATATTTCTACGGACCCAATTAATTAGATTAATGATCATTTGTTTGTCAAATACATGTTGCATTGTGTAAGAGTGTATAATATTGTCATGATAAAGGAAATCTGTTTGTGTTTGTGAATTTAAAAATTTTAATAAAAACATGTTTCTTTGAATGACAAAGAAGCATACAAACAAAAGGATTTCACATCCTGCATATGTGCAGGCACAGTTAATCACCTTCAGGAATTTTAACATTCTGTGACTCTGGACCTCAGCTGTTGATCATTTCTTTTTGCTTTTGACTTAATCACCAGGTATCACTCAATTGACAAACTGCTATTTTTTTAGCCTTTAACAGTGCCCACTCTCAGCCAAACTGCGTCTCCTTCCTGAAACCAAATCATGGCTGCTTTAAACCTGTATTCCACATTGCCAGTAGTGGTGATGATAGTGCTGCACTGTCCCATTTCACCTGAGGTCACCTCCTCTCAATCTACCTGCCAGCTAACGCCACCCTCTTGCCTTGTATTACGCACTGGGTATGACCACGGGGATTTAACACAATACCACCATGGCCCACTGCACCCCTATCTGGCACACTGGTTACCTTCTGAAGCTACAAGCGTTCAGCCTTCCGAAGAACCTACAAGTGTTAGCAGTTCTCTGCAACAAGGCTGGACAAGTCTGGTACCGTAGCACCAAGGTGCACAGACGCCTAACAAACAAGCAAACTTTCAAAATACCTAAAACCTCTCTCCTGAGAATTCTTTTTATGCTACTTCTGCTCTCCAGAAATGTACACCCCAACCCAGGACCAGTTGGGCCGACTGCACAAATAGGAGGGTGGGGTCCCTCACACTGGCGTCAATCGATGTCTGTAGCCTCCTCAGTAAACTTGATAACCTCCAAACCTGGATTCAACACCACAATCCTGACATCCTCTCTGTTGTTGAAACTTGGCTAAACCCCAAGACTCCTTACACTGTGGTCACAATTTCTGGATACTCTTATCTTCAGGCAGGACAGGATTTCAAAACAGGGTGGTGGCTGTGCCATCTACCTGAGAGATACCCTCATGGGACATGTCATCCCATTTTCTAACCTGGGATCCCCATCTCAGGTCTTTGCCATCAAAATTCTCCTAGGGGCCCATACTAAAAGTCTTACTATAGCCTCTGCATACATACCCCCAAAGGACCAGGCCAGTGGTTTCAACAGCATCATGGAATTCTTCATGGGACTACACCATAATTCGGAGACCATAATTCTGGGTGATTTTAACAAACTGGTTTTCACCTGAGGCCTGCACCTACAAGGATGCTGTCATAGCACAACATATCACACAGCTTGTCCAAACCCCTACTAGGTGCAACTATAGAACAGGACCTACACTCTACCTGACTGGATACTGTCAAACCGCCCCAAAAGAATCTTTAAAGGTGTTTGTACTCCCTGATACTTTAAGTGACCACTCACCTGTTATCTGCTCTTGGGCTAACAAATTCACCAAGCCCCCTCCTAAAATAACACACACCAGGGTACTCAAGCAGGGGCACCTTCAGCTGCTAAAATCACATTTAAGCAGGCTGGACTGGTCGATAACTGACTCATTCAATGATACAAACAAACCCTTGGAACTGTTCATCAGCCGCTTTATGGTGGCCTGTGATATCGGAAGGTAGTGGTGCTTCAGTCGGAAAAGCACCTCGTGACTCACGAGTTGTACGAACCTTTCCAGTTGGGGGTTCGGGTGAGGCACAACACGGAAACCGCACTTGTTTGGGTATTGAATGATGTCCTCAGGGTGAGAGATCAAGGGGACAAGACAATTCTTGTTCTTCTCGATCTCTCCTCAGCATTTGACACTGTGGACCATTGTGTGTTACTTGTGTAACCCCCCTATAAATGGGGGTTCCCTTCCATGAGCTCGCCTAATTGCTCACTACCTGGTTGGTGTTTGGCGCTAAAGCCATTTAAATGTTGTTGCCAGTGGGCGCCTTTAAATCCTCCATGTTCCGTCTCTTTAAGTGCTGCCTGATTGCAGATGTAATTATTCTAAATGGGGGGTCTGAGTGTTTCCATGCCCGAGTCCCGCCTGGGCTGAGGAATAACCGCTCCATTATGCCATCGCTAATTGTGCAGAGGGAGCCCTACTTAAAGGTGTAACTAAATGCTGGAAATCACTCAGAGTAATAATGATAATGTAGCTTGTTCTAACCTGCCTTCTTTGCAGCATGGACTGTTCAGTTTAGCTTCACCATTTTTGTCCTGAACTGCCGAAATGGACCAATCAGTACTCTGGGACTCTAAAATGGAGCCTGTAACTAAAGGGGAATATGTGGAGCCAGACTCTGGGAATTGTAGTTTTAGACTGTTGGTGTCTTTTTGCACCAACGGGGGGAGCATGCTGTGACTGACAGTTCACCTGACCAATCGAACCTTTTGGATCTAAGGGAAATCCCCTGAGCTGTCTGCTGGCAAGCCAGATCTGAGTTGGAAGCTGAGAGAGAAGGAACTCGCATAGTTCAAGCGGTCGTGTTGTGCAGTAGTTCACGTGGGAGAACCGTGGAAGGCCTGACTTCTGGCCTGTTTGCCTGTTTTCTGCACTGAGAAGAGAAAGAAATCATTTCGGGCTAAATCCGAGCTGTTTGCTTTAAGCAAGCTGCTGAATTGGGACCAGGCTTAACTTGTAGAAGATCAAAGATTTTGCTAAAAGCAATCGGCCTGTCAGGAACTTTAGCTACAGTCTTGCTCCTGGCATTTAGCAGTGATTTTGCGATCAGGATCGAGAGGCAGCCTGCCTGGTACAGTAAATTTTCTTTACATATAAATGTGCTGTGAACTGGGGGGGGGGGTCGCAATCTGGTTTTCCACCGAGCTGAGTTGTGTGCTGAGGGCTGGAAGCTGTGGCCAGCTCGACTCAGACTGAATCCGCCTGCTACTCAATGTAGTTGGGCCCTGCCAAGAGGGCCTTGTCTCCCTACTCTGCTTCTTCTGGCAATCCAGAACATCCATCTGTCATCTCGACCATCGTCCATCCTGTGTCCAGTTTTGGGTATCGTGAGTAAGAAACAGGGTAGCTCCCTGCAACATATCTTTTGAATCACAAGTGTGTCATCTGATTAATTTGTTGTGTTGTTTCCACAAACTGAGCCCTCCGGCTCCGGATTACAATCAGTGGGTGTGCATGTTATTTCTTTTCCTCACAGGGCTCCTACCAGCTGCAATGCTGGCCTACCCTGGGCACTGGTCCTGGCTAGTCCCCTTCTCCATCCTGGGTACCCAGAGAGTGTGACTACAGGGACACTGACTGCATGCACAACTGTGATATTTATAGTGTATTTAAGCCAATTTACCCGATTGCCCCCATCCTTGTTATAGCCCCCTGAATAAATCAGATCTATTTTTTCCTGCAATTTACATTGACTATGGTGTCCATTTATGCCGGAGGTATTGTATAGTTGCTTTTTGTCTTGCATCACCTTATTTTACAGGGGGTCCCTCAAGCCAAGCTAAAGGAGCCAGTCCTGGAGGTCAGTGCTGAATCGAGGTGTATGTGTAAAGCTCATCAGGGGTATTGGGAAGGTAACCATTGTGTACTGTGTGGACCATTAGCAGGAGACAAGGGAGGGGTTACAGTGTCCCAGAGGGCTGTGGCCTGGGTAGTCAGACTAATACCAACCCTGACCTTTGGGTGGAGGCACCCGTCACTGAACCTAGGCCCCTTAACCTGCTACTAGCCAAGCAGGCAGGGGTAGTAGCCTTTGGGATAGCATCACCTGGGGGTAACAACTTGGAGGCACTGCTGGGATTAGCATCCCCTAGTGGCCAAACTTACGAATTACTGTTAAAAATACATGGCTACCCCAACAGAAGTGGCTGTACACCAGTTGGTGGGGTGGTGTACTGGGCAGGAGATCGACCCCCAAAATGCTATGCTTACACTGGATATTCCCCTGTGTACCAATAAAGACACTGTAGAGGGAGTACTCTCCAAAGTTGAATGTTTACAAAACCCTGTGGTGGTGGGTCAACAGGCTAATCTGCTCGCCGAAACTTTTGTGGCCTTAGTAGAGTGCACAGGCCCAGTAGACAGTTCCAAAGTGCCACAAACCATTATCCCAGAAGGAGCCCTCACTGCCTGGAGAGTGATAACTAGAGATAGTAAAGACCTCGGGTAGGATGAGCCCCCCCTCCACTCTTTGAGACTTTTGAGTAGAAATTTGCTAAGTCGTTGCTGGAGGAAGGGAAAACCATGGAGGACTTTAAGAAATTATTCCTGCCACCTGGGGGTGTTCCTCCCCTAACACCCCCTCCCACTCCAGCACCAGCTTTTGCCCCACCTTCTGTGCCCGTGCCCATGCTAGCCCCTATGTCTGTACCTGCCATTAGTCACGACTCCTACCGAAGACTAAGAATCTTCTTGGGCACCCTCCATACCCCACAGGGAGAGGATGACTGGAAGACCTGGATCGACCATGTTGCCCCCTTGGTACCCGAATGGCACTGTGCAGAGGCTGAGAAGCGAAAAAGAATTATAGAAAGTCTGAGGGGCCCCGCCCTTGAAGCCATTAAGTTTTTGAGATCCACAGATCCTGAGGCCTCTGCGCAGAAGTACCTATCAGCACCTGACGGCAATTTTGGGAACACTGAGTCGGGGGGAACTTTGATGTGGAAGTTCCAAGGTACCAAACAATGGAAGGGGGAAACCTTGTCAACATATGTTACTCGCTTGGAAAGAGCTCTGCAGAAAGCCTACAGGAACGGTGGGGTAGCCGCCGGAGATCTGAACCGTGTGAGACTGGGGCACATACTACAACACGCCAAGCATTCTAAATGGCAGATCATCCAATTAAGGCTCCAGGAGAGGAGAGTCAACCCCCCTGAATATTGTGACTTGATAAAAGAACTCCAGGAGGTAAAAAGTGAAGAGGGAGATTGTGATCATGGAGTGAGTGTAGCCCCAGTGATGATGGCACCATAGACCCTTTCCGAAATGGAGGCCACTAAGAGTGCCCCGCGTTGGGCTAACCGGTGGGGAGAGGAGTGGCTGAAGGAAGTCAGAAAGGTACAACCGGATGTGTTCACTGAGGTATCTCCTGCTGACCAAGACCCTGGCCTCTGCCAGGACGTGGCTGCTACGGGGGTGGGGGTGCATCCTCAGACGTCCTCCACGGAGAGTTGTTTCTTGACTGAGCTCAAGGAACTGAGCCACCCTAAAGGAACTTTTGAGACATGGCACCCTACCAGCAGGAGGCAGATCACAGTCTCCCGTTGATGCTCCAGCACCGCCTGCAGTGTTTTCTCCAATGGTGCCCCAAGAGCCTGTCATTTGTCACAATTGTGGCAGGGATGGCCATTTAAAAAGGGGATGTCGGTCTCAGAAGGACTTGGAGAAAGTGGTGAACCGACTTCAAGGAGAGCTTCAGAGGATGAATCAGTGGTCAAGGGGTGCACAAAATAAATGCAGTGAGGGTTCGAGAAACACAAACTCAGATTTCTTTGTGGCTAAATCATCTGTCCAGGCCCCTGCTGCTGCCCCTGAGTGGTCCGAGGTGGTGGGCCCTTCAATGGAAGCTACAGTAAAAGTGAATGGTGTGCCCACCAGAGCCATGCTTGACAGTGGGTCTCAAGTGACTATTGTGTTTCAAGATTGGTACAGTAAGCACCCCCCCCTGCGATGTGCCCCAACAACCCTAAGAAGGTTTGCATGTCTGGGGGTTGAGTGACAAGTCGTATCCATACTCTGGGTATATGTGGATCTGGCTGTCTTCCCCTACTTCGGTGGCTGGAGTGGCGGAACAAGTAGAGACCCTGGCTTTAGTGTGTCCCCCTACTGGAGTGTATGAGGGGATTCCCCTGCTAATTGGGACAAATGCTCATATGTTCGGGAGGTTGGTGCAACTATGCTATGAGAAACAGGGTCAACGAACCAGTAGGGCTCTGAGGTTTCCTGCATTAATTAAGAGGGCATATGAGTCATGGCAAAATGCCGAGGAGGTGGATCAAGATGAACCAGTCGGGGTTGTGTGGAAGAAGGATCCTGAGTCAATGATCCTGGCCCCCAACACTCAGTGTACTCTACAAGAGGAAAATATGTCAAGAATAAGATACTCATGCTGGATGCGCTAGGCGATAGAAAATTGCCAGAAGGGTTGCTGGTTAAGCCCAGTATCTTACCCGGTCATGCCTATGCTCGACGAGTAATGGTCCAGGTCCACAATGTGTCAGATTGAGAAATTTGGGTGAATAGAGGCTGCAGAGCCTCCAGGATTGGGAGTTTTTAAATAAATTTTGCCTTGCCTTGCCATGCACTACTTAAAAAGATGAAGGTTAAAGGCAGTTCTAACCCATGGAAAAACTCTGAGCTTGTAGCATGGCTCAAACAAAGGGACCACCTCTGGCACTGTGCTCGAGCCACACTGGTGCAAGGGGACATTCAAAAATACAAGTCTGCAAGAAATGGCTGTACTCGAGCTATACGGAAGGCTAAAAGCAAATATTTTAGGGAGGCATTCTCCAACTCCTGGGATGATGGGAAAACATTTTGGAATATCTTGAAGGACCTCACAGGCAAGGTTACTAAGGCACCACCCACCATGCTCAACATTGATGGAACACCTACGCTAGACCTAGGTACCATCTCCAATACATTCAACAATGCATTCTCCAACCTTGGCAGCGTCCTTCCACCTGATTTTTTCCAAAGCCCCCACCACTAATTCCCCCTTTGACACTGCATCCCAAGTACACACAGCTCCACAGTTCTTTTTCAGAGAGATCGTAATCCACTTAGCCAGAACCTATATATGCAAGACCATCCGCAAAACTGGCTACAGTGGTGACTCGCTCGACCTGAAGTTGCCTGTACTAGTCCTAGATGAAATCCTTGAATCCCTGACAAAGATCTTCAACCTTTCCCTAAAACTGGGTCAATTCCCATCATTCTGGAAACAGGCAACTATCACACCTGTACACAAAAGTGGAGACAAGTCACTGCACACCAACTACAGGCCCATCTCCATCCCCCACCCCAATCTAAAGCTCCAGAACGAACAGCTGAGCTCACATAAACTCATCCTGAACTACAGCAAAACTAAAGTCATGACATTCTATGTCTCGGACCAGCTTGTCGAGTTCCTGGACAAATATGAAATCCAGTGCCCAGAACAGCATGGCTTCTGAAAAGGGCATAGTACCACCACGGCACTGTTGGAATTTACCGGATTCATCCATGACACCCTCGACCAAGGAAGCTGTGGGGGGGTGGCAGTATACATTGACCTGACAAAGGCCTTTGATACTGTTAACCACCTACTCCTACTCAGGCAACTGACCACTCTCAGGCTCTCCAAGGATGTACTGTCCTGGTTTGCTAGCTACCTCGGGGGAAGGGTCCAACATGTTAGGAGTGCTGGCGTCACCTCTGATGAAAAACCAGTCCTCTCAGGTGTCCTGCAGGGATCTATACTGTGGCCATTACTCTTTTCTCTCTTCCTGAACAGTCTCCCTAGCATATGCCAACAGAAAATATTACTCTGCAGATGATGTAGTACTGTTTACTAGCAACCAAGACTCTAAAACAACTTAAGAGTCAGTTGTAGTGTGATTTCAGGCATGTTGAAGAGTAGCTGAGCTCACATAAACTCATCCTGAACTACAGCAAAACTAAAGTCATCACATTCTGCAACGCACGAAGCAAGTATAAACCTCTGTCTCTCACCATCAAGAACCATGTGGGGACTTCTCTTGAACATGTCCCCGAGTTTAAATATCTTACACGCGGCACACTGGCAATGTAGCTAAGGCCACCAACATACAGATCAGCCTGCTCCACAAGCACAAACACTGCATGATAAGTGATGCCCTTAGACTGGCCACCTACAGCTCTGTCACCTCCATCATCGACTACAGTCTAGTCATCTATGGCTCTGCTTCCCTTACTGACCTCCGGAGGATATCGGTGACACTCAACAAGGACTGTAGGCTTCTAATGGGTGCTGTCCGCCTAACACACACCTGTGACCTGTACGCCCAGGGGGGATGGCTACCACTCCTTAGCAGAATACAATACCAGACCTGCTTGTTAACCAAAAAAGTTCTCCTCGGGCTCATGCCATCAGGATTGGCAAAACTCCTTACTGCTAACAGCAGTACCCAGCTTATATGCAGTGCTCTTTATCAAACCATCCAGGTCCCCAGATGCCAGGCCACAATGGGTCAGAGGTCGTTTGCGCACAGGGCTCTTCAGTGGTACCATACCCTTAACAAAGAAACACTTAAACGGCAACGCTTGGTCCCTTTAAAAAGGCAACTCTGACTATTCCTCGCCTCTACCACTCAGTGTGACTGCCTCTCCTAAGTAACTGCCTCCTCATTTTACCCTAGTCGAAGGTGACTTGTAACCTCCCTTAGAGCTCCACTTTTTTGGCACCAGTTTCCCCTACTCTCACCCCTTACCCCCCCACACCACAATGCCTCACCCCACCTCCCCTCTCTAATGGCACTTTCAGATATGGGGCCCTCCAGCCCATCCACCTCGCACTTTTGCCACCCACCTCTACCTGCCGACAATGGCCCTTTAGCCTGCCTACTCCTCCCCAGACTCCCTCCTACCTTATACTAGCTATATACTGTTCACCCTGAAACTTGTCAGAAGCTGGCTTATGTTGTCATTTTTGGCCATATAATAAATGCTTAGACATCTTTGTGTTTTTAAGATTAACCATTGTTGACCTTCGTATGTATGTTACTCTACATCCTTTGACGTGGAACCTTTGTGATTCCTAGAGTTTAATAAAATAAAAAAATAAAAATGTTGCAAAAAAAATAAAAAATACAGATAACGTAAATAATAGAATGGGTCCAGCTCAGGAACTGTTGCAGGACCCATCAAAAAGAGAACTGTTAAATCCAATGTTTAAGTTCTCAGACCTATTTCAAAACAAAGGGGAACCTGCCCCCAGGAAAAACGCAGGAGATGTATTTTTAAAGGTGGCATGGAAACCCCCCAGAAAGATTATATGTGGTCAGGCAATTGTTGAAGGGAACTATGCATTTTTTTTTCTTCAGAGATCTTTGCATTAATCCATACTGGCAATGGCAACGTTGATGTTAGTTTTAGAACAGTCTCCAGTTTAGACAGGGTCGGGGCCCAATATCAGAAGGTGAATATAATCCCTTACGGATTCCCTATGTAACCCCCCTGCAAATGGGGGTTCCCAAAAGACTTCCAGGAGCTTGCTTGAATGCTCCAAGCCTGAATGGTGTTTGGCATTTAAGCCATTTATCAGTGAGTGTTTTTAGAGCCTCTGGTACTGTCTCTTTAAGAGCTGTCTGCTTGCAGACATAATTAGTTTGTATGGGGGGACTGTGTGCTTCTCTGAGTACCACTCGAGCTGCTGCCAATTCACTTCATTTTGCAGTCACTAGGAGTGCAAAGGGAACCTATCTGAAAGATGTAACTGTTTGCCAGAAATTATTTAGAGTAATAATGAAATTACAGTTTGTCTAACCTGCTTTCTTTGCAGTCAGAACTGTGTCTGCTAGTTCCCCATTCTAGTTTGAACTGCTGAACTGGACCAATCAGTGTGGGTAAGCTAGCTCTAAAATGGTGCCTTGGACGAATCAGAACTTGGACTCATAATCTGAGCCAGCCACAAGAGGATTGTATGGGCAGTGACTCTGGGAGATGTGTTTAGACTTCAGTGCCTTTTGGACCAACAGCAGCAGTCTATTGTGAGTGACAGCCAATCCAGTCAAGAACTGGGAGGAACTCAAAGGAAGTGCCCAGTTTTGTCGGTTGGAGTTTCAGTTGAGCTTTGGCAGTGAAGAAGGAAGGAGCCCTGTGCTTTTTCAGTGTGCAGTTTTGGTCAAAAAACGTGTGCAAGGCCCAGAGTTCCGGTCTGCAGCTTGTGTAACAGCTTGTTAGGACTGAATCCGTCCTGTGAAAAGAATCAAAGGATCTCTGAAGAGTAGAAACCAGGCTCACCCTGTAGAAGACTGGAGGAATTGCTGAAAATTACACTCGGTCTGTCAGGAACTGAATCTGCTGTGTGTTCTCGGGTATTGTGCAGTAATTGCGATCGGGATACAGATGCAGCCTGCCTGGTATAGTGCTTTCTTTATATGGATGTGTGAAGAGGTTTGTGCACCTCAAGTGAGCCCTGCTGACATTGAAGGACCCTATCTTATTTGGAGGTCGTGAGTACTAATTCAGGGTCGCTCCTGTTGAATTGCCACATTAAATCCAAATGGAATTACTGTACTGCTGACTGTTTAATTCTCCTTTCTCTGTGTGAAAGGGCCCCTACCAGCTGCCACGGTTTGGACTAGCCACTAGGGCTTGGGTACCCAGGGACAGTAACTGATAGGATAGGCCTGTGCACAGAGCATAGGTAGATTATTAGAGTGATAAGCTAATTAACCTGATTTCCCCTGTCCTTGTTATATCCCTAAATAAATCAGAGCTGCTTGTTTCAGCAAAGTTATACTGCCTGAGGTATTTGTCTATGTTAAAGAACTGTACTGTGATTGTTGCACTGTATCTCATTTCACAGGAGGTCCCAGTGCCGAACCAGACCTGGGGTAAGTGTATACTGTGAAGGTAATTCTGATATATTGTGTGGGCCACTAGTGGGAAGAAAGGGGTTGCAGTGTCCCAGAGGGCTGTGACCAAGTTAGTTTAACTATTGCAAACCCTGACCTCTGGGTGGAGGCACCCGCCATTGGATCCAGGCCCCTCAACCTGTTAGTGGCAAATCAGGCAGGGGTAGTAGCCCCTGGGATAGCGCCATCTAGGGGTTACACCTATATGGCCATCCCTCTGATGAAGCCTGCTGTTAAACTAATTACAGTTATGTTTCGTAACGAGGGTGTCCATGTAGAGGACATACTCTTTTGGCTTAAACAGCATTGTGAAGTTTTGGATAAACCTGCTCCCATTCTAGACAGTGAACAGATTTGGAATGGGGGCTGGAAAATCAAAGTTAAGCTCTACTCCGCCAACAATGGGGCAGTTCATTTGCTCAGCACCTTTTTTAAGGCAAGGATGGGGCGGGGTCTTATTTTATATGGGACAACCTAAATCTTGTTTTAAATGCAGCTCCCGTTTACATCTCAGCTCTGCCTGTGACACATCTAGGTACAATCACTGTTTAGATTATGGTCATCTTTCCTCTGATTGTGTGAATTTATTCAAGTGTAATTTGTGCGAAAGAACTGGGCACAGGTATGGTAAATGCCCGTGGGCCTCACACAACAGGGGAGACAGCCTCTCACAAGAAGGATTAATTAACAGCGCAGCAGCAGCAGGCCCAGAGTAGCGAATGTACCAGGCCCAGCTCCCCCTATTCCTCCCATCAATGAAGAGCTACCGGAAAGGGGAGCTAGAGATCCCCCAAATGGACAGAGAGCAAATATCTGCAGAGAACCAAACTGAGGAAGTCGCCACTCCGATAAACGCTGACAAGGTAGCGACAGACAAACCTGACGGGGGAGATATGCCTCCCCCCATGAGAACCAATTTAAGAAGGGGACTTCAAAAAAAGGAACAGATCAGGGAGAACCTTGAGCAATAACACTGTGGGAGACTAAGGGTTCTGGTAGCTCTGCAGATGCCTGGAAAAAAGGGAACAAATTTTCTATCCTGTCTACTGATAAATCAGAAGAGGACTCGGGTGGAGAAATATCAGACTCCTCCTCAGTGGCCTCTACCACTACAGAGGTTACTTCTGGGGAGACAGCCACATATCCCAAAGAACTACATGGAGGAGGTTTGGCAAAACTCCCTAATGTTCTGTGTAGTGAACCTTTTTCTTTATACCATAGTATTATTGAGCTCCTTAACTAGGTTGTCTGTTAATGTCAACAGCATTAAAAGCCGCACAAAGGTGGTTACGTCTTGGGTTCACTGATACAAGAGAAGTGTGATATTTTCTGTGTACAAGATACCAGACACAAAAGACACTTTGAAATACAGCAAGCAACTAAACTTTGGTCAAAAGGACCCGCCTTCTGGTCAGTGGGACAAGAAATTTGTGATGGGGTAGGGATATTAATCGATGACTAGGTTGGCGGACTTCGAGCCTGGCAAGGCCCTATTGTTGGATTTTTCTATAGAATTGGAAAGGGTTCAAATAATCACCATCTACGCCCCTCAAACAAAGGCACTTAGGGCTGCGTTGTTTAGACAGATAAAACCATATTTACTTACTTCTAGGCTATTAATTTGGGCAGGAGATTTTATTTGTGGGGCGGACAGATCTGACAGGGTTAAAAATGGAAAAGCTTTTTTGTGACTATGACCCTAAAAGACATACTAAGTAATGCTAAGCTTTCATACTCTTACAGGCAGGTTCATCCCAAAGGAGGGAATACTTATTTCAGAGGCCAACTATCAACCAGGATTGATTTTATATTTCTTTCTGCTATTTTATCCATCTCCACAGTCAAAACACAAGTATGGGAATTTACTGACCAGAGGTCAATTGTTCTTGGTATCTTTTGGGGTGGGGCACCAAAGAGTAAGGAAAATATGTGGAAACTGAATAGCTCAGTCTTAAGCAGTGAGGAGGTAAGAACAGCCTGGAGAAGGGAATGGCAAGCCAGACTCTCAGTAGCAGAGCTGTATGATACTGCTGCTGCCGGGTGGGAGGACACAAATGTCCTGGAAGGCCTTCTTTCAGAAACAAGCTAGAGAAATAGCTTCAGAGAAATATATTTCGTACCTCCAACTAAGAGCTCAGTTGAAGAATTTAATCGCATTGTCAGAAACCTCAAGAGTTAATTACGGGCCCCAAATTGCAGAAACAAAAAAAAAAAACAAATGTTTAAAATGCAGTACGATAGGGCACAATCCCTAGAGCAGGAACATAGATTTGGGACCAACATGAAGAAGGACTCTATGGATCCCTTCAAGGAATGTAAGGACAGGGTGGACCATAGAGTCATCACAGACTTAAAACTGCATCAGAGCAAATAATCACCTCCCCGAAGGCATTTTAGAACAAGCAGGTGCATACCTTAGGGAAACATTTGAATGCACTCCACACATTACCGAAGGCAGTAACATGCTGGAGGACCTACCTCAAATTGAGAGAGAGGACAGAGAATTTATGTTTGCACCCCTTTCTATAGCAGAAATAAGAAATGCCATTAATGGTCTTAAAAATGATTCAGCCCCAGGAACTGATGGTATTGGGGCAGAGCTATATAAAACGTTCATAAATGAACTTGCCCCAGCTCTTGGAATAGTACTTAATTGCATGCTACAAGAAGGGCACTCTGCTACTTCTATTAATCTCGCCTCCTTAGTTCTTTTATGTAAGGAAGGGGAAAAAAGGCCAGCCTGGTGGCGTAGAGGGCTGAGGTGCTGGTGCCTTACCTCGAGCCACGCCAGCGACCTGGGTTCGGGACCCAACTCGGGACGCCAGGAACTGGCAGGGGAAGGAGAGGATTGAGCATCCGGAGGACTGCTCTCCTCTCCTGGGGTGGGTTATGGACAAACGTCAGTTGGCAGCGGCCTCTGGTGGAAACAGGAGCACTGCACGACAGCGTAGGAGGGAAGGCTACCAGAAAAGCAGAAAATGCTCCACGTTACACCGGATGATGGTGCCCGACTCCCCGAAGCCATCAATGCCCCTGCAACCATCCGCCTCAGCAGCAAGATGCTGCGCTGGTCTGCTCTGCCCAGGCTGGTGCCTTCCCCCTCCGAAGAGAGGGACCAACCCGACGAAGGGTTACACTGGGTTACCCTAGGGTAACTGCCATCTGAGAGCAGTGGCTCGGGGGACAGAATGGGTCGGGAAGAGTCCTTGGCACGCCCAAAGGACTGGCTAACATGGGAATAAAGAAATAATACAAAAAAAAACAAAGGGGGGGAAAGCATTTGTACATAATTGGAGACCACTGAATCTCTTGAATGTAGAACTGAAAATATTGAGCAAAATCTTATTAAATAGATTAGTGGCTGTAGTGGACAAGGTGATTAGCCCTTATCAAACTTGCGCTGTTCCTACTAGGAACCAGAACAACTACTTAATTTTGCTCAGGGAAATATTCTTTAAAGCTGAGAAGAAAAAATTACTCACCTTAGTAATTATGTTTCTTCTAATGGAGTCTTGCTGTATTCTGACAATTGCAGTGATTCCCAACCTTTGAACTGCCCCGGAGAACAGAGTGTTAACTTTCTATGCAGGGCATAGAATGCTGAGCTCGAGGTCGGTTGAAACCTCTGTCTGGAGTGATTCAAACCTAAACCGTCAGATTCTTACGAGCCCAACTAAACTACAAATTCTATGTGGAAATTGTAAAAATTCTTACTAGCCAACTGGCTGAAAAATGTTTAGATTCCCAAGGAAGACTCAGGTCAGAAAACCCAAAAACCAATCTACTATAAATAAAAAATAATAAATCAGCACCCAAACAAAAAGGAGGAGGGTGCAAACAAAAAACACCCCTGGGGTGCAACACTGCGCCTGCCCACCCACTCCCAAAACAGATTCTGAGAGGAGGCAGGTGGAGGTCAGAATACAACAAGACTCCATTAGAAGAAACACAATTACTAAGGTGAGTAATTTTTTCTTCAAACAACATGAAGTCTTGTTGTATTCTGACAATTGCAGACTATCAAGCAGTACCTCCATGGAGGAGGGACAGAACCTACTTTGGGAATAGGCTCTGAAGTACTGCTGTGCCAAACCAAGCATCACTCCTAGCCTGGATATCCAGAGAGTAATGCCTGGTGAAGGTATGGACTGTTTTCCAGGTGGCTGCTTGACAAATTTCTAAGAGAGGGATATCCCTGGCAGCAGCCAGGAAAGCAGCTGTACCTCTTGTGGAATGAGCCCTCAGGCCTGAGGGTGGAGTTTTTCCCAGTTTTTCATAGCAGAATTGAATACAAGACACAATCCACCTGGCAACAGATCTTTTGGTGGCAGGTTTGCCCTTTCCCAATTCTCCATAAGTGAGGAACAACTGGAGGGAGTCAAACCTGTGACCCTTGGTACGCTCTATGTAGTAACTAAGGGCTCTTTTGACATCTGAACTGTGTAGCCTCCTCTCTCCTGAGGAAGAACGATCAGTGAAGAAAACAGGGAGAGACAGATTGGTTTAAATGGAAGTCTGAAACCACTTTGGGCAAAAACCTTCTACTGGTTCTAAGGACCACTTTATCCCTGTGAAATGAGATAAAATCAGGTTCCATTGACAGGGCTTGCAATTCACTGATACACCTGGCAGAGGTAATGGCTACCAAGAACACAGTTTTCCAAGTCAAATACTTAAGCTCTGCTGAAGACATAGGCTCAAAGGGTGGTTGCATAAATTGAGCAATGCAAACATTCAAATCCCAGGCAGGTGCAGGGTCTCTAAAAGAAGGACTGGTGTGAAGCAATCCTTTAAAAAAATTACAGAACACAGGATGGGAAGATAGTGAGGAAGACTTCCCCACAGACAAATGCAGAGACAGTTCACAAGTGTACCTTGAGAGTAGCTGGTCTGAGGCCTAGGCCATTAAGATGGACCATATAATCCAGAACCGTAGGCAATTTAGCAGTGTCTGGAGAAACATGTTTCTTAGAACACCAGATGCTGAATCTTTTCCATTTGGAGTTGTAAGTCTTTCTGGTGGAGGGCTTTCGAGAAGCCTTGAGGATATCCAGAACCCCTTGGGAAAGATGCAGATCTGCAAACTCTAACTCTTCAAGAGCCATGCTTTGAGATTGAGATACTGAAGATTGGGGTACCAAATCCTTCCCTGAGAGGATGTTAACAGATTGTAATTCCTGGGAAGAGACAGGGGAAGATGGACTGCTAGGGACAGCAACAGGTGGTACCAGGGCTGTCTGGCCCAATCTGGAGCAATCAGAATCACCTTGCAAGGTTGAGACCTTATTTTTACCAAAACTTGGAACAGGAGTGGGAAGGGGGGGAAAAGGATATAGAAACTTCCCTTCCCAATTCAGAATCAGGGCATCCAGAGGGACTGAGCCCAGGACTGGAGGTCTGCAACAAAAGAGAGGGAGTTGGTGATTGTCTGGGGCTGCAAAGAGATCTATCTCTGGAATGCCCCGACTTGAAAAAATCACTTTCAACACCTGAGGGTCCAGGGACCATTTGTGATGGCCCTGAGAAATCCTGCTCAGTGCATCTGCTAGCACATTGTCCTTCCCTGGAATGTGAATTGCTACAAGAGAGGTTTTCAGGGAATAAGGCAGAGACCACAGCTTCATGGCTTCTGTGCACAAGGCCGTGGACAGAGTGCCTCCCTGCTTGTTGATGTACCACATGGTGGTGGTGTTGTCTGTTCTGACTTGAACCACCTTGTTCTGTGCCGACTGTGAGAACGCTTTTTTACAGCGAGAAAAACTGCCCTGAGCTCTAGAAGACTGATGTGGAAAAGGGACTCTTGGAGGGACCACAGCCCCTGGGCAGTAAGGGACCCCAGGTGGGCTCCCCAGCCCAGGAGAGAAGCATCTGTGGTAAGGACCACTGAACAAGGCTGAGCAACAAAAGGAACACCTTGTCTTAAATTGTCCTGATCCTGCCACCATTGGAGGGCTTGGATCAAGGTCAGAGTCACTGGGATCAGTTTGGTAAGGGAATCCTTCTTCTGAGACCAGAAAGCTCTCAGGTGGAACTGAATATCCCTCATCTGGAATCTTGTGCCCCTTGGACCACTGCTGTTGAAGCTGCCATGTGGCCCAAGAGCTGGAGGAAATGCCTTGCTGGTCGAGAGATCCGAAGGCTGAAGGAAGAAGCTAGTTCCATAAGAACCCTTGCCCTTTCTAGAGGTAGAAAGGCTCTTGCTCTGAGTGTGTCCAGTTCTGCCCCTATAAAGGTAAGAAGCTGGACTGGTTTGAGAACTGACTTGGGAAGGTTGAGAAGAAATCCTAGAGAAGTGAGCAGTTGCTGGGTCACTTGCAGGAGAGACTTGACTTGGTCTGGAGACTGACCCACTATTAGCCAATCGTCCAGATATGGAAAAATGGAAATCTTTTGCCTTCTTAGAAAGGCAACTACTACTGCCAGGCACTTTGTGAAAACCCTTGGGGCTGAGGTTAGGCCAAAGGGCACTGCTCTGAACCAATAGTGGCCTCAGGGCAACTCGAACCTGAGGTACTTTCTGTGGGAGCACCTGATGAGAATGTGAAAGTAGGCATCTTTGAGGTCCAGGGAGGCTAGCCAGTCCCCTGGCCTTAGAGAGAGAAGAATTATTCCCAGAGTTATCATCTTGAACTTTGGTTTTAAAAGATGTTTGTTTAGATATCTTAGGTCTAGGATGGGTCGCCACTAGCCTGTCTTTTTGGGGGTCAGGAAGTACCTGGAGTACAGTCCTTTGCCCCAGTGTAGGGTAGGTACTCTCTCTATAGCCTTTAAAGCTAGGAGAGAAGAAACATCTGCCTCTAGGGCAAGGGTTTCCATGAGATTTGCAGGTGGAAAAGATCTGGCTCTCATCTTTGGAAATTTTTTGAAGCTGAGAACCAGTCCCTGGCTTACTACTTCCAGGACTCACTTGTCTGATGTAATAAACATCCAGTCCTGGACAAAGTAAGCCAGCCTGCCCCCTACTGGAACAGGAGAGTCGACCCAGGCAGGCCCATCAGGGTGTCTGCTTGACAGGGGCTTCAGGCTGAGGAGTGGATGCAGCCCTGCTCATCCCCCTTCTGCCTCTCCCTCTGAAGACCCTCCTCTGAGAAAAGGAAGAAGAGGCCTGTGCTTGGTTAAAAGGCCTTTGAAAAGGCCTGCCCCTAGACTGCTGCCTTTGAGGAGTTGCCTGCCTTTCCTTGGCCTGAGCACTCCTGTAAGTGGTCCTGTACTCGTCCATTTTCTTCATGTAATTTTCTGTCTGCTCCCCAAACAGAGAATTACCCACTACAGGAAAATCCATGGCCTTAGCCTGGGTGTCCTGTGAGAGGCTAGTACATCTGAGCCAAGCCATTCTCCAAAGAGCCAAAGATGTAGCCATGACTTTTGATGACACATCATTAGAGTCCACAGCAGCATGAAACTGAACTTTAGATGCCTCAATCCCATCTGCAGCCACCGCCTCCAGCTCCTTGGCTAGCTAGGGGGAGGCCTGTTTAGCTAGTGCCAGTACAGTGTCCCACCTGGACTTCTGGTACCTGGCTGTATAGGCCATGTAATTCACCTGCCTGAGTCCCAAAGAAGATGCCATGCACTGCTTCTTTGCCATGGCATCAATCTTCCTGGAGTCCTTGTCAGGGGGGTGTGAAGCCAAGGGAATATTTGCCTTGTCACAGGCAGCAGCCTGCATTACCCCAACATGGCTGCACTGCTGATATAAGAACTCCGTGTCCGAGCCTGAAAGTGTATACCTCTTGTCCATTCTTCTATCCACAGGAGGTATAGTGTTAGGAGACTAAGATTTGTTGTGTCTGTTTCCCAAAAGATTTATGGAGGGGAATAGACAGTCTCCTGGACTCTGGGATGTCCATCATCTCTACATGATCAGGCTCCTCTTGATCTTCCACAGCCTCCTCCATAGGAAGCTGGAGGGTTTCAGCCACCTTTCTGTAAAACAAAGTGAGAATGGGGACTCAGAAAGCCTAGGAGGGGAAAACACCTGAAGGTCTGTCTGGGGAGATGTCCGGTTCCACAGGCACATCCAGACCCTCACTTACATCATCCTCCTCAAATTCTCCTTCCTCTTCAAATTCCGGTTCATAAAAATCTTCAAGGGCATAATCTTGAACCAGAGAAACCAACAGAACTGAACCCCTGCCAGAAGGAGCCGGACTGGTCGGAACCGGATGGAGCGATTCCACAATCTGAATTGCTCTGGCTATCTCTTCAGCGGTCAGAACATGAACCTCTGGATCCAAACCGGTCGATTTATCTTTGTGTTTTCTCTTTGTCGGAACCGATCACTCGGAATCAACTCTCCTTTTGCCTGAAGAAGTATCGCCCTGGTCAGAGGGTCGTCGAAACCGAACCGGGCTGACCATCCAGGCCAGCGGACATCTCAGCCTCCTTTTCCCTCAGTCTACCTAATCTCTTCTCAAGGGTAGATTTGGGAAAGTTTTTACATATTTGGCAGTCTGAATCGAGGTGGTCAAACCCCAGACAATAAACACAGGTGGTGTGGGGATCGGCCTTAGCAAAGACCTCCCCACACTCACTGCAGTGTTGAAACCCAGTGGGCCTGTTTTTTTTCTTGGGTTTCTCAGACATGGCCAACCTAACAAAACTTACCCTTTTTCCGGCAACTGCCAGGCAAGACTCCCTTATCGGTTCCTAACCGTGTCACGGGTATTGGAAAAAAATGGTTAAAAACACATTTTGTTTTTTAGAACCGATAAGAACCGGTAACCATACACTAAGTAAACACACAAATTTCACTAACAAATGGCCAGTTCAGCTGAACCGAGCCGCACTTTTATAAGTTCCACACAGAAAAACAGAACAATTCCTATCTAGTACTCATGGCACCAGAGACTGAACCGACTATGCGGATATTTTTTTCGGTTTAAAAACCAACGAAAACTGAAAACTTTAACTGACTCTCGAACCGAGCTGAAGGAGAAATCTCCGGAGCGACCGTTCAGTGAGGCGGCGTAAAGAATCTGACAGTTTAGGTTTGAATCACTCCAGACAGAGACTTCAACCGAGCTCGAGCTCAGCATTCTATGCCCTGCATAGAAAGTTAACTCTCTGTTCTCTGGGGCAGTTCAAAGGTTAGGAATCACTGCAATTGTCAGAATACAGCAAGACTACATGTTGTTTGAATCAGGATTTACAAGGTTATATAATTGGAATAAACCAGGAGAAAGCATTTGATAGGATATCACATCAATACTTATATAAGGTGCTACAGGCATATGGCATGCTGGATGAATTTATAAGATGGACAAGACTTATGTACAATAACGCCTCCCTTATTCCCAATATTAATGGTTGGTTAGGGAAGGAGACAAAAGTAAAAGGAGGAGTCCAGCAAGGTTGCCCACTCAGCCCCTTACTTTACTTATTTTGCATATATGTGTTTCTAAGGAAAATAGACCAAAGTCAGCAGATTGCAGGGCTAAGTCTAGCTATAGCAGCCCCTCCCATTAAATTACTGGCATACGCAGTTGATGTGGTATTGTGTATAGATTTCAAAACCAATGAGAACCTTTTGATTGAAGCCTTCCAAGATTTCACAGATTAGTCAGGCTCCAAGATGAATTTTTCCAAAAGCAAATGTGTGGCTTTAAGTAATACCTCATTGATGGGCAAAGATACCTTTGCTGGAATAACACTGTCTAGAGGAGAGATCACCATCTTAGTGTAACCCCCTGTTACCCGTGGTTACAAGAATCCCAGTTAGATCTAGCGGCAGCCAGGGAAGGCAGCTGGTGAAACTCCAGTTAAATGGATTTCACACTGTCTCACTCTGTTCTCAGTCTCAGCTGAGACAGAGGGATGACAACATTTTACAACTGTCGCAGCTGCATAAGCCACACTGGAATGTTGCAGCTAGGGAAGTTAAGATAGACTGTTGGGGAATCTGAAGTCAGTTCAGTAGTGGGTTCAGTGGAGTAAAGCGGTATGCTGCTGCTGCAGGCCCTCATAGCCCTCAGCTCTGACAAAGAGCTATATTTTTGTTGAGGTGTGTGTTCTCACCTGAAGAGGAACACAAGAAGAGCCAAGTGAAGTGGTAGAGACCGCTTGCAGTGGTTCAGGGCCCCATCCCTGCGGGGATGGGGGGAAGGATTCAACCTACTTCCAGGGGCAATCCCCTGGTCCGACTAGAGGAAGAAGCTGCCTAATTTTAGATTCGTGCTGAGGCACCTGAAGTTTTGGACGATATTTCTTTGAAGAAGAAAAAAGCCTGTGGGGCACCTGCAACCAAGGGGTGAGTCTGCTCTGATAAAGAGCCAATGTGTTTTCACCTGGGACAAGATTAATTTAAGTGACTGCTACTGTGAGGTCAGGAAAATACAGCCAAGTACAGTTTTAAAAGTTGTGAGAATTGGACTGCTTAACTCTGTGGGGGTCTAGAGCAATGGACACAGCCACTATTTAAGCATGTTTCAAGTTCAGCACAAGTGGGATGGAAGAACAGTAGATTAAATGTGCCGTACATTTAAAGAGAATCTACACAGCAAAGTGTTTTAAAATAGGATGAGGTGTTAGTCCAGAGAAATGGCCGGGTATGAATTATGGCAGCGAGAGGTGGAAGACCCCCCCCCCATCAGTAGTAACCAAATTCACCTCTACAGGTTTGCTTTGGGACACCTGTTGCTTTCTCTCAGGTACTTGGCCAGTGCCTGAGGAAAGTACCCAGATGTGGGATTGATGAAGAAGATTCCCTGATGGAGCCAGAAGTGCTCAGAGGTGGTTTAGGGAGCCACCAAGAAGTGTTCCATGCTACATGGAAAGTGTCCAAGGGCTGGCGTGAGAGCCGAGCCATAGAAGAAAGGTAGTCCAGAGGGCTGGCAAGGGAGCCAAGCCAGGGAAACTGAAAAAGAGTTGAGTTAAGGCCGAATATTGAGAGTCTTTCAAAACCTGAGGGTTTCAGTTTAAAGAGGATGTGTTCTGATCTCCATAAATCTGCATTACCAATAATGTAGAACCGTGGGGGTCCATCTATGCTTTGTTATTCTGTTGGATGTGAATAAAAGCCACACTTTAGAATCCCAGCTTCTGGTATTGGACATTACAGTTATTGCTTCCTGTGTCCGGAGTTATTTGGGGGCCCCTGTGCAGAGTAGCCAAACCTAGTCACCATGCCGAGTGACACCTTTCTTCCCAAGTTTCAACTTATAAAAATGGAAGCACCGCGTCATAGGACCCAGGCCCCTTAACCTGTTCACTAGCTACACAGACAGGGGTAGTAGCCCTCTCAGTTTAGCGCCAACTGAGGGTTACATTAGGCATTAGTTTTTTTGGGGGGAGGGGGAGACATGGCAAGGCGGAAATGGGAGATAGGGTTATATAGGGCCAACAGGATGGTCCACTTTTAGAAAGGGCAACCTATTGTAAAGCGGAAAAGAATCTTGTTAATAAAATCTCTCTTAGTGCCTGTATTTCTATATATAAGCTACATTTCCCTCCCCCAAACTCCCTTTTTAGTGGCTCTATATAGTGTTTTCTTCCAAGCTTTATGGGGCAGCCAACTGAACCCTATCAAACGAGAAGTTACATATAGGACATTAAAGGAAGGTGGCCTAGACATGAAAAATCCTGGGGCCTTTTACAGTAGAATTTTTTGGCCTATAACTTCAGTAGCACACTAAAGCCAGGAGAAATAATATGGAAAGTTTATGTAGCTGGTTGGATCACTCCTTGTTTGACAGCATGGTCCCAGAAAAAAACAGGGCTACTACATAAAATTTCTGGTCTCCCGAAATACGGGTTAGAACAAATAAAAGGCATGATTAAATGGAACATAACAAGTACATGCCTTCAAGTTTATTTATTTATTTGAATCTAGGATTACACAATACCTTTGAGCCGAGACTCTTTTACAAAGGTTGCACGTCAGTAAGTACAGACATAAAGATCATACAGGTTTCAAGATACAGTAGACAACAATCAGTAACACAATCGTCATTACACGTTGTTACAAGGACTATACAAGAAACACTAGGAGATGAAAGCAAAGGAAAAGGGGGTGCAAGGGGGGAATGGGCAAGGGGGCGGGTCGGACAGAGTAAGGCAGCCAAAGAGGCCTTGTCATCACAGAACAGGGGAATGTTGTTGGGCAATGGAAAGTTGAAGTGCTAAGTGGGAGGACAACAGCAGACATCAGGGACTATGGGGCAGTAGTGAGGAGAATATTGCATTAAACAGAGCAATCACAGGTGCTTGAGCCAAGTAGAGAGAGGCAGAGCTTAGCCTTCAAAGTGCCCAGTGTCGTGAGGGCTTTGTTATGGCCACCAAGCAGGATTTTGATGGGAAGTATCTGCACCATGGTGGTTTGGAGAGCCGAGCTAATGTGGTGTCCCAAGAAAGTATCCTTAAGGTATAAGACGCAGCCGCCACCTCTTTTTGTCATTCGATCAAGACGAAAAACATTGTACCCAGGGAGGGTACACAAAGCCTTAGCTTGGCGCTCAGGGTGAGGTGAAAGGTGGAGGTCTGACCAGTAAATCGTCCGTGATTTAGAGAGGGGAAGAGGGACGGTGCAAGTCCAGGGGAGACAGAGGAGAGAGGATACTGGCAACCCCCTTAGACCTTAGAGTGTCTCTAGTTTAAAAAACACATTTTATGATTGCCAACATTCTGTAAAGATTGCTGATGTAGCTAGTAGTTTGATTCTAACTCTTTTTTTCTTCAAAAAAGTGAAAAACAGACTGCTCATCATACTGGTGTTACCACACAAAAACAGGTTTGTTTACATTTCTTGATCAGCTCCCACTGCATGTTTCCTGGACTTAGGAACACCCACAACACATCTAGCCCTCATGATGCAGTGAGAGTTTAGGATGCTACTGCCCCATGAGTAACTGTACTATTTGGGTGTGTTTCTAATGCTGAGGAAGCATGCAGTAAGAACAGATCCAGGACTGTAAACAAAACAAGGTTGTTTATATATACTGTACACATTAGCATGCATTTCAGTTCTACTAAACAAGGAGACAGACAAAACAAACATTAGCATCAATGACTTTTAGAGAAAGTAAGCAATCATAAAATGTAGGCTTTTAACTAGAAATAATATGATAAAAAAAGGTTGACAGTGTCCCTTTAAAAGCAGAAAAGAATTATACAGGCAAATTTTGCAGCATGAAAGTGGAAGGGATGTTATCTTGGGGGTTTGTCCCCAGGAAAAAACACAATTTAATTTAGACATGCTGAACTCTAAAAGAATACCTGAATGTGTGTGGGATTCAGTTTGCATGGAAAACTCAGTGTTAGGAACAACAAACACAAACAGGTACACGATAGGTATTGTTTGAAAGATTCATGCACACAGATATTGGAAACTCAAAAAATGAAAATTACGTACCTACCGTAATTCTTGATCTTCTTGGACGAGTCTCCACCACTCATTCACACTAGTGGGATTAGCGCCGGAGGCACTAGGACCCTCCCGGGAGCAAACTTTTGTTGGAGGAGTCGGCCGCGAGAGATAGGCTGCGAGCACGGCTTTTCCTTGGCTTGTGGCTCGCCGGTAATGACTATCTCGGCGACGACCCTCCAACCGCCCAGTACCTTTTTACCAAGGAGGTGCAGCGCAACTACAACGAAAGAGTAAATCTCATCCTTAAAAACGGACATAAGATAGTCCGCATTTACCTGTGTAAGAAGGTCAACAAAGAAGTCTTCACGGCCTAAAGATTTGAGGGAGTGAAGACCAACACAGCAGTGAGCTCGGGGGATGGAGGGTGGGCGTGTGAATGAGTGGTGGAACTCGTCCAAGAAGATCAAGAATTACGGTAGATGCGTAATTTTCATATCTTCCTGGACATAAGTCTCACCACTCATTCACACTTGTGGAGAGTACCAAGCTGATAATCCCCAAAAGGGCGGCAGGAGAGCCAGAGCTCACGCGTCCTAAGATAGAAGACCATTATGATAGTTCTGCCGAATCGCGGAATGTCGCCTGGCATGAACATCCAGTGCATAATGCAACAAGGCATGCACTGAGCTCCAGGTGGCAGCGTGGTAGATATCTGCAATTGGAACATTCAGTAATTTCGCTTAGGATGTGCCATGACTGTAGTAGAGTGAGCGACACTCTACCTTCTAATTTAACTTGAGCTATGGAATAGCAATGCCGAAGGCATGCCACTAACCATGATGAGATGCATCTGATAGCGACAGATTGACCCAGCCGGGTGTCGCTGAAAGAAACAAACAGTTGCTGAGTCTTGCGAACATCCTTGGTTCTATCTAAATAGAACTGCAAGACTCTCTTAACATCCAAGGAATGAAGAGCTCGCTCCCCTTCATTTTGGAAATTAGCGAAGTAAGCGGGAAGTACCAGAGGTTGGTTTAGATGGAATTCTGACACAACCTTGGGAAGAAATTTAGGATGAGTATGGAGAACTACCTTGTCTTTATGGAATACAGTATACGGAGGGTCCGTAACCAGGGCATGTATCTCAGAGACCCTGCTGGCTGAGGTAATGGCCACCAGGAAGGCAGTCTTCCAGGTAAGAAATTTTAGCTCACAGGTAGCTAGGGGTTCGAAAGGCTTCCGAGTGAGCATGTCCAGCACCAGGTTAATGTCCCAGGCTGCAACTGGACGCTTAACAGGGGTCTGGTATGAAGAATCCTTAAGAAATCTCTTCACTATAGGTAACTGAGCCAGAGTCAAGGAAGAAACCGCTCATGGAACGCTGAGATGGTACTAAGGTGAACTTTAACTGTGGAGTACTGAAGACCTGAGTTTGATAGGTCCAAAAGATACTCCAGAACCTTGTCAGAGGACAGGAAAGGGATTCCAAGAGGACTTTGCACACCAGAGAGAAAACGTTTCCATTTGGAAGCGACGTTCTGGGTGGCTGGTTTAAGAGCAGCCAGAAGGATGTCTGAGACTCTACGAGACGTTGAACTGATCTCACTTCCACCTCATCAGGAGCCAAGCATGAAGGTGAAGTGATTTCAGGTTGGGATGGACCAACGAACCCTGAGTCAAAAGATTGATTTGCAAGGGAAGTGGTCTCGGAGAGGCTGCCAACATACTGTTGAGTAGAGGAAACCATAGTTGCCGAGGCCAGGAGGGAGCAATGAGAATCATTTTGGTCCCCTGAGACTCGAACTTGAGGAGTACTCTCTGGATTAGAGGAAGCGGTGGAAAGGCGTAAAGAAAGCGTTTTGTCCACCGCAGCCTGAACGCATCCTGACAGAAAATGCCAGGCCCTGGATTTCTGGAGCAGAAGAGAGGCAGTTTTCGTTGAGTGGGATGAAAAAGGTCCAGGTCTGGAGTCCCCACTCTTTGAACAGAGACCGAGGCACGGTTGGATAAAGAGACCACTCGTGAGGGTCTGCTCTCCGTTTCTGCTGAGGTGATCTGCTAGGTCGCTTTGTATACCTGGCAGATAAACCGCTTGAATCAGAGACTTGTGCCCAAGCACCACTCCCACACCTCTCATTGCTTCCCTGCAAAGGGATAAGAATGAGCACCGCCTTGCTTGTTGATGTAATACATCACAGCTTTGTTGTCCGTTTGAAGGAGAATGTTCTTGTGACAAAGGACATCCTTCAGAGCTCGGATCGCATAGAGGACCGCTCTCATCTCCAGGACATTTGTGTGGAGATGAGTTTCGAACTGAGTCCATACACCTTCAGTGTGGAGGGAGTGACAGTGAGCTCCCCATCCCATTAGCGATGTGTCTGTGGTGATGGAGATCTGATGATCCGGGGGAGCAAAGGGGAATCCTTCCAGGAGATTGCTCTCTTGAGACCACCAGGTGAGAGACCTTCGAAGGGGCTCCGTCACCTTGATGGGATAAGACTGGGGGTGAGAGGTCGGAGACCACTGAGTGGAGAGCATCCATTGGGTGGTTCTCATGTGCAACCAGGCCAGGGGTACAGTGAACACCGAGGACGCCATGAGACCCAACATGCGTTGCATCGAGAGAGCTGTAACCGATTGGTTCTCCCCGATGTAACGGGCCATCCGAAGGATGTCGAGTCTTCTGTCCTCTGGAAGGAAAGCCTTCGTGGAAGAGGTGTCTAGAAGCGTCCCTATGAAAAGGAGCCTCTGGGAGGGCTGCAGTTGAGATTTTTCAAATTCAGCAGAACTCTATGGACATGAGAAGCCGCTTGCACGGCTTCCAAAGTCCCTTGGCTGGAAGGGCTTGCTAGAAGCCAATCGTCCAGGTAGGGAAACACTCGGAGTCCGATCTTCCTGAGATGCGCTGCCAGAACTGCACAACACTTTGTAAAACTCGGCGCCGAGGATAGCCCAAAGGGCAGGACTCTGAACTGATAATGCTGACCCAAAGCTACAAACCTGAGGAACTTGATGTGGGTCGGGTGGACGGGATATGCTGGTAAGCATCCTGCATATCCAGGAGGCCAGCCAGTCGTGCTGATGCAGCAAGGGTAACAGAGTACCTAGGAAATCATTTGAATTTCTCCTGGGGAGAAATTTGTTTAACTTTCTGAGGTCTAGAATGGGGCATCCCCTGATTTCTTTGGAACCAGAAAGTAATGGAGTAGAACCTGTGTTTCTGAAGATGCGGGGCACCAGTTCTATTGCCCTGTTGTTCAGAAGGCCCTGGATCTCGGCGGTGAGGAGGTCTGATGAGAGGTCGACAACCTGGGTTGTCGTCTGGGGAGGACAATTGGGGTTCAAGAAATTGAGAGAATAACCCTCGCGAATTATCCGAAGGACCCATTTGTCCGGGTTATGGACTTCCACTGGTTGTAGAAGTACATCAGACGACCTCCCCACAGGAGGAGAAAGTTCCACCCGGGCAGAGTGGATGGAACTTGGGCCAGCAATTCATATAGGCGCTGGGGGCTTTAGGCCTGGCGCTTTCGCCAGCGCTTCTTTTGAGGTTGGGCAGGTTGGCTTTTATGGAAGCTTCCCCTGCCTCTGCCTCGAAAGGACTGACGACTATGAAACTGATGTCTGTTCACATGCCCCCGAGAGGGGGCAGGCGGAGGTCTGGCCAATTTAATGGCCGATCTAGTCTTCTGAGTGGCCTCTAAGGCTTGCTCCACCTGAGGGCCAAAAAGATAGGAGCCATCAAAAGGCAGCGCCATTACCTGCTGCTGAGCATCATTCGTGAAGCCAGAAGAACGCAGCCAGGAATGGCGCCGAGTACAAATCCCTGCAGCTGCTGAGCGAGAAGCAGTGTCGAAAGCGTCCATGGCGGCTTTGACCTGTTGGTTATTGGACTCAATACCTCTAATAACGGTCAGAAGAAGCTCTGACTTGGAGTCCGAATCTGGAAGAGCTTCAACCATTCTTTTCATAGAGTGCCACAGGATATACTCATACTGAGAAAAATAGCCTTGATAACTGGCAATACGCATACTTAGAGTGGAGGCAGCAAAGACTCTCTTACCTAATGTATCAATCTTACGAGACTCTTTGTTAATAGGTCGAGCTGTAGTAGTTTGAGGAAGAACGACCTTGTCATTCTCTGCCAGGGCTACAATTGGGTCCGCAAAGGCTTGGGATGCCAAAAAGGGACGATCCTTGGGAGCTGAATACTTCTTATCAATGGATTTAGCCACTGAGGGAATAAGAGCAAGATTATTCCATACCATTTCAGACAGCGTCTCGAAGGAAGGCTGGATAGGAGGAGTCAAATCCGTAGGGATCTCTGAAGCATGAAGATACTGGAGTCTTAATATCTTCCCAGGATCGATGTCTGTAGTCTGAGAGAAAGAGTGGATCTCAGGGTTCTTCCAACAGAGACTTAGGACAGGTCCTACCACAGGCTCTGTAGCAAAGAAAGATCCTGTTTCCTCCACTTCATCACCCAACCGAAGGTCTGGGTCAGGCTCAACATCATCTCCTGATGGTCCAGGAAGGACTGTTTGATAGGAAAGGAGTGAAAATTAGGAGAGGAGGAAATAGCAGAAAACAAGGAGAGTCCCCGAGGGCCCCGCGCCGAGATGGCAAAACGGGCTGAAAACGGCACTGGAGGAGGCGCACGCGCAAGAGGCACGCTGAACTGCAGCGCCTTACGGCGGCGTGCGGACGGCGCCACGAAGCCAACGGTGCCGCCCGACCACACGGGCGCCATCAGACCAGATGGCACTGCCGCGCGCCAAGAACACCACGCAGCGCCAGCCAACAGTCCTGCGGAAGGCGCCGAAAAGCCCCAGGAACCTGGAAAGCTAGAGGAGGAAAACCAGGAGATAAGGGCATCAGTGTGGCCCCCGCGCCGCAGCCATGTGGGGGAACACTAAGCACGGAGTCGCCGCACCGTCAAGAAGGCGCCACGCGCGATTAGAAGGTCCAACCGCCTCTACCTGATCGCAGGAGGAGCCCAAGGGCTCTGAGGCAACCGAGCCAGGCAGAAGAACCAACCTCCGAGCCCATCGCTCCATAAGAGCGCCCATTGATGAAATCTGCTCATCTGGAGCCCTACCTATAGGCGGAGGGCCCATGTGGAGGACTAAGATTACCGGAAGTTGGCGACCAAGAAGGAGACCGCACCACTAGCAATGATAACCGACCGCCGACGCCGAGAGATATCAGAGGGCGACCTCGAAAGTGATGCCTTCTTTTGACCTGTGGGTCAAGAAGCTTCGAGGCCGAACGGGTGCCGAGAATGCGACCGCTTATTTTTATGCCGACGGGGACCGCCATCCCCCGGCATCGGACTGACCGCTGTCGGAACCCCGCTGAGGAGAAGGAGGCTGACCGGACCCAGCCCGCTGACTGAACAGCTTTCATACGAAGTCTCCCTACCGCACCTCGACCTGCTCATGGTCGACCACCAGTAGGCCGAGACTTCTTCAAGTAAGTTAAATTTAAAATATTAGAAAATTTAACGAAAATAGAATAAAATTAAGCGATACTACTATCGTGATAATGTTACAAAAACAAACTGAAAACTATGCGCTAGTTTGAAGTTTGACTCGACAGGAGCGAGCGACGTCGTCACTGAAGCGCACTCGACGGTGGGAAAAAGGAACTGAGGCGGTTGAGGGTCGTCACGAGATAGTCATTACCGCCGAGCCGCTGCTCAAGGGCGCCTATCTTCATACCGACCCTCCAGCAAAAGTTTGCTCCGATGGTCCTAGTGCCTCGGCGCTAATCCCACTAGTGTGAATGAGTGGTGGAGACTTATGTCCAGGAAGATCACTTATTTCTGGGATGCGAATATGCAAGATTATTTTGGGTTTTTTTAGCTAAAGAATGGAGGGAACGCCTTTTTTGTAACCTTACATATGCTGCAATAATATATGGAGAATTCAGTGGAGGGTGGGGCCAATATTGTCCTGAAACTTTATACACAGTCTTAGTGATAATTAGGTACTATATGAGGCAAGCCGCTGCGTGTTGGAACACAGCAAAGACATGTGAGCCATGTAGAACTGTACAGGAACATACGCATTCCCTTGCAGCTTTAGATGCCAAGAAATTTAAAAAGGAGAAATTGAAACTCTTATGGATAAACTGTGAAAAATGGGCTAATCCCCCCAACCCCGAACAAATCTGAGTAGCACTGTGATATGTGCTTGTGGTAAACTCATTGTTATAAAGAAGGTATGGATGTCCTCAAAGGTTAAAGGCCATCCTATATGGAATTTTTGTACATTGTATGCTATGAAAGTTAAATAGCCTATGCATGTTTAGAATGGGATTCATAGGTTTATTTCTGTTTGTAGTCCTTTTTCAAATAACAATTCCCCTACTCTTTTGGAGAAATGCCATGGGATCTTTAACATCCACCTGAACAACCACCAGAATAAGCAGATGGGACCTTGGTTTAACACCTCATCCGAAAGACGGCACCTCAGGATTGCAGCACCCCCCTCATGCTGCACTACAGTGTCAGTATTGGGATATTAACCCAAGTGTCTGGTGTTGGGATAGAATCCACAGCCTTCTGATCTTCCGGTCTCAGAGGCAAGTGTGCTACCTGCTAAGCCACTGACATCTTCTGAGCAAGTTCACGCCTAGCCATAGGAGGGATGCAACTATGGTTTCTGAACAGGGCACCAAGCTTAGGGCGCAGTTTTTTCTGGATGGCATCAATATGCCATCCGTCTTTCGGATGAGACATTAAACCGAGGTCCCATCTGCCTGGATTGATGGTAGTTCAGGCGGCGGTCAAAGATCCCATGGCACTTCTTGAAAAAAAGAGTAGGGGAATTTCCCCGGTGTCCTGGCCAAATTCCCTCATTCACTAAAAATACCACCAACAGCTTAATCTGATTCAAGGTCAGTTGGCATTCATCTGTATCCCCCTTCCCCAGGCCATGCCTGAAAATAGGCAGGATTTGTCTAGTACAGTTACCCAGTCAACAAAAACAAAATATGTCCAGACAAGTTTAGGTGTTGGTCCAACCAAACACATAAGTACCTGAAGGAGGACGTGTCCTCAAGTAAAGTCCCCTCAAGGGTGTGAAAAGTGAGTAGGGAGGGAAGCCTAGAGAATCTCTGCTTGTGCCAAAGGTCATGGAGACAGTCTTTTTGGCATTGAGGAAAAGTTTATGGTTAGCAAACCAGAGCTGAGCCTTGTCGAAATCTTGCTGTAAGCTGGTTGTACAGGAGCCAGATGCATACAGGACTGTATCATCGGCATACATATGTATAGCGGAGGATTGGAAGCAAATGGAGGGAAAGTCGTTTAAGAAGATGGAGACTAGGAAGGGCCCTAATACCGAGCCCTGGGGGACTCCAGTACTAATCGGGAAGGGAAGTGGCATCCAAGATCTTAACTGATTGGGTTCTACCAATAAGGCAGGCCTTGACCCAGTTTGTGGCGGCGGGGGATAGGCCAGCTGCTGAAAGTGAGTCGAGGAGAAGGGAGTGAGAGATGGTGTCTAAGACCTTGGCCAGGTCGACAAAAATGGCAGAGGTAATTTGGCATTGTCCATCCCGGTTAGGATGGAGTCTGTGAGCCATAGGAGAGAGGTGGTGGTTAAGAGTTTTATCCTGAAACCAGACTGGAAACGGGTGAAAAAGGAGGTGTCAGATAGAAAAGAGGTGAGTTGAGAGAGAAAAATGTGTTCTTGAATCCTGGCAAAGGTAGGGAGGAGAGAAATGGGGTGATAGTTGCAAGGGGATGAGGGGTCACCCCTTCTGGGGAGAGGGAGGACCACAGCATGTTTCCATGAAGAGGGGACTGAGGCAGTAGACAATGAGAGATTCAGGATTATTGAGAGGGGGTGGGCCGAAGTGGAGAGGGAGAAGAGTTTTGGGTCAAGGCCATCAGGGGAGGCACCTTTAGAGGGGCTGATGGTGAGGAGGGCACTTAGGGCACAGTTTGGGGTTACAGTAGCAAAAGAGAAGGGAAGGTGGGAGGGTGGTGGAGGAGGAACACCGGTAGAGGGTGGGGAAGGGAAGGGTAGGAGGAGGGATTTTAGTAGCTCAGTGGCGCAGGAGGCATAATAGGAGTTGAATTCGCAGCCACAGCTGGTGGGGCCCAACACTAGGAGCTATTTACTTTAAGTACCAGGGGCGGTGGGTGAGATGAGGGGGTAAACAGGCTGTGCCCTACCTTCCAGAACTTTGAAGGGAATTTATGTTGGTGATGAAGGCAGATTTGAAATATTCAGACTTGGCTAACCTTGTAGCCCTGGTGCAAATGTTTCTGAGCATGCGGAAGTTCGCAAGGTTACTAGGATGCTGGTTATCTTTAGGATGCTTCCAAGCTCGATCTCTAGCCGAGGCAGGCCAGAAGTTCAGGGGTTATCCAAGGTAAGTGGTTACCTCTGACTCTGGTTTGTTTGAGTGGGGCAAAGGTGTTCCAGTTTACAAGAAAGATTTCTTTGAAGTAGGCAAGGGCCTTATCGACTGAGGGGAATGAGGTTGGGGGGGGACCAGTCAGAAGTGGCAAGGTTACTCGAGAGAGGTTCAAGGTCAAGAGACTTGAAAGAGCGTAGTTGTATGGTTTTGTGTGACAATTTAGTTCTGTGGACTTTTCTAACTATGAATATTGGGTTATGGTCACTGAGAGCATTGGGGAGGATGCCAGAGGTGATGACCCGGTTGGGGTGTAAGGTAAGGGCCCAGTTGAGTAGGGAGTAGTGTGTGTTGTGGTTTAGGTGGGTGGGTTCAGAGATCAGTTGGGAGAGGTTTAGGGCTGCGATTTCATCTTTAGTTTTGGTAGTTTTAGGTGACAACCAATTTATATTGCAGTTGCCTAGGATGAATAATTCCCCAGAGCAAGCAAGGGAAGTGATGGAGGTTAGGAGGTCTAGCGTAACCAAAGGATGAACATCTGGGTGGCAGCATATGCCGACTATGAAGATTGGGAGAGTGAAGGGGAGGGTCACATGGATAGCTAGGGCATCATGGGTCTCAGGATTGTAGGATGAGTAGATGATGGAATACTGGAGGTAGGCTAGGACATAAATGGCCACACCACCACTCCTGCCAGCACAGTCTTGACTTAGCAGTGAGTAGCCAGGAATGGAAACTGAGTGGTCGGGGGATACTATTCTTTAGACAAGTTTCGGAGATGATTAGAATGTCTGGGTTTAGAGTGCACATCATGGTCTGAATCTGATCTGTTTGTTGCAACATGCTGCGGGTGTTTAGATGTAGAATCTTTAAGCCCTTTGGGAGGGCTGAGAGAAGCGAGCGGGGGGAGGTAGCAGAGGAGGAGGCACCAGAGGAGCAAGGGGCAACAGGGCCTGGGTTGGGGTGGATATCCCCGGCGGAGAGCAAGAGAAGGGCAAGTATGAGAAAGCAGAGCTTAGATGATTTTGAAGGGGCTGGAGAGAAGGTTGCAGTTTTGAGTAGAAGGGAGTGAATGAGTGAAGAAGAAGGTGGAGAACCGCAGTGAAAGTGGACACTGTTATCAAAGTTGCATGAGGAATAGTGGTAGAGAGACCATTTTTTAAATGGCAGGGAGGGAGTGATAGCATGGATATGGGTAGGAGATTGAAGATAATAACTGATGGGTTGGGAGAGTTATTAGGAATAGGCGAGGAGTAGAGAGCAAGTGGAGGTGGTAAAGAGAGGGATATGAGCAGCACAAGGGAGAGAGAGAGGAGTACCCCAGGCCGGAGTCTGAAAGGGAAAGAAGGTACTCCAGCACCTGATTCACCAGGCAGGTGAAAGGGTCCAAATAGCGAGCAGCTGCCCAAAGGGAGAAACACTTCCATTTCATAGCGTAAGTGGCCCTGGTGGAGGGTTTCCTAGCAGCCACCAGGATGTCTGTGACCCTAGAGGACATCCCAAAGTGGGCAACAGCTAGGTCCACAGGAGCCACGCATGGAGATGCAGGGACTTTAGGTCCAGATGGACCAGGGTGCCCTGGTCCTGGGAGAGCAAGCCAGTGCACAAGGGCAGGGGCACTACAGGTTCCACCGCCAGCTGTTGCAGCAAGGGGAATCAAATCTGATACAGCCAGAAGTGGGTTATGAGAATCATCTCTGCCCCTTCCAACTGGAGCGTGAGCAGAATCCTCTGTAGAAGTGGGAAGGGAGGAAAGGTGTAGAGAAACTGCCCCTTCCAGGAGAGGGAAAATATGTCATCACCAGAAAACTCCAGGCCCAGAACAAACAAGCAGAAAAGCAGCAGTTTTGCATTGAGTGGGGATGCAAATAGATCCAACTCTGGATGACCCCACCTGTCAAAGAGATCTTTGACCATCGAGGTTGGGAGCTCCCACTCGTGAGCCCGTGACCTGGAGTGGCTGAGACTGTCATCCAAGATGTTTTGGACGTCTGGAACATGTACGGTCGAGAGCTCCAGACCATGCTTGATGGCCCAATACCAGACTTTCATCGCGTCCTGATACAGTGGGTTGGAATGTGTCCACCCCCCACTTGTTGATATATCACACCACACATGTCTGTCTGCACCAGCAGTGGACTGGGGAGGAAATGAGTCTGAAAGGCCTACCGAGCATAAAGGACCACCCACATCTCCAGGACACTGATATGGAGACCCTGTTCTATGTCCATCCAGGTACCATGGGTTTGGTGATTGGCCAAATGAGCACCGCATCCCAGAATGGATGAGTCTGTCATGACAATCTGCTAGGGGGTTTGAGAGCTGAGAAGAGACTCCCCGAGGGAGGTTGGCCAGATCCGACCACCACGACAGAACTCTCTGTACCAGAAACAACTGGTCCAGGTCATCCATGCACTGGTCCCACTGGGCCCTCAAGGTCCACTGAGGAACCCGCATATGCAGGTGGCCCAGGGCACCCATAGCAATGACTGCCACCACATGGCCCAGAAGGCACAGGAAAACCCTGGTGGGGACCTGCAAACTGGAAGAAACCAGACAGACCTACTCCATCAGTCATTTCGCCCAGTCCTCGGGCAAAAATGCTTTGCCCTGGCTGGTATCCAGGACGGCCCCTTTGTATTGAAGGCCCTCGCAAGGAGAGAGGCAGGACTTCAGCATGTTGACAATGACCCCTAAGGCCTGAAAAAGACTGAATGTGTATTCCAGAGTCTGAACCAGGAGGTCCCTGGAGGGGGCTGACAGCAGCCAATCATCCAGGTAGGGAAAACAGAGAAGCCCTGCGTCCTCAGAGAAGCAGTCCCTACTGGCAGGCACTTGGTAAATACCCAGGGGGCTGAGGAAAGGCCATAAGGGAAGGCCCATAACTGAAAATGGGCTCCCTGAAAATGAAAGTGGAGGAAGCGACAATGAGTAGGAAAGATTTGGATGCTCAGGTAAGCATTCTTCATGTCCATAGAGCAGAGCAATCCCCCTGGTGCAAAAGGAGTAACAGCTCTGGAGAGTGACCACCAGGAAGCACTTGTTCTCAATGTACAGATTCAGATGACTCAGGTCCAGGATGGGCTGAAGATCCCCGATCTTTTGGGGGACGAAGGAGTGGATGTAAAACCCTGAGCCAGAGGGAGAGGCTCTATGGCTCTTTTTTGGAGGAGAGCCTGAATTCCTCCCAAACTAGGGCCAGGTGGGCAGGAGGGTAAGTGGAGTTTACCAGGGGATTTTCTGGAAGCCACTCTAGAAACTCCAGTGTGTGACCGTGCTCTATGATCCAAAGCACCCAACTGTCTGTGGTCACCCCCCCGCCACACTTCTAGGTGGAGGGAGAACTAACTCACTAGCACCTCCCTCCCTTGGATCCTCAGCTGGGGGGGGATAGTTAGCTAAGGAGTCTGGAGGTGGGGGCAGGCGCCAGCAGGGCAGCTGCAGATGTCCATGGGGCTCTGGCAGCAGCAGCTGCAGGGGCCGCTGTGGCCTTGCGCTTGTGCTGGCCTTTAGTGGGCTGGTTCCAAGATTGCTTACAGGAGGACCTACAAAAGGACTGATGTTGACCCTCTCTAAGCTGAGTGTGATAGAGCGAATGGACTAACTTGAGGGCCTGCCTGGACTCCTGCAGGGTGGAAATGATGTCCTGGACATCTCCCCCACAAAAAGAACTGAACCCCAGAAGGGGGCATCCAAAATGCTGGACTGTATGTCCAAAGCAAAGACAGATACCTGGAGCCAAGAATGGTGCCAGAGGAAGACCTCAGCAGCTGCCCCATGCCCGGAAGCATTCACAGCATCATAAGCAGCTTGAAGGATGCGACTGCCAACGTCCAAGCCTGATTCAGAAGTTGGGCGAGCTTTGTCTTGGTGGGGTCCTCTGGCAAAGTCTGCATGAGGTCCCTGGCTTGGTCCCAAAGAACATTCTGATATTGGACCACGTGGGCCAGATAATTCAGGGCCCGGATAGCCAGGGTAGCAGACACGCACACACATTTGCCCAGGCGGTCCAGCTGCCTGGACTCTTGGTCCGGGGAAAGGGCACTAAGGTGCTTGGGCTTTTGGGTACGGTCATGTGCTGCATTGATAACCATGGTATCCACCTTAGGATGGCCCCTAAAAAGGGTTTGCCAGCCGGGGCACGGTAAAGACGATCTGCCTTTTTAGGTACACGAGGGGCGGTAGATGGGTGATTCCATGCTGCCCGTGTGATGTCCTCATAGGAGTCAATCAAAGGGGGCACCACCACTGGGAGGGCATCCTGCCACCTTGGATAAATGGCCAGGCGGCACCTCTCTGGGCCTTCACTCCTCTGTCTCCCAGACTATAACGGACTGGATGGAGGACATCCATAAAAGTTGGATCATCGGGGTGGGGGGCTTTGAACCTCTTAGGAGGATCTTCCCATCTGAGGACTCCCTGCTGATGAGGAAGACTCCAAAGAACTGATTCATCCCTCAGTAGTCTCACCATCTGGGGCCAACATTGGTGGCCAGCACTTGTCCCCTGAGAGCCTGGATCTAACGCCGGGTCGAGCTCCTGGAGGACCCCAATGTGTGGGGTTCTCAAGGTCTAGCCCAGCCCAGATCCTGGGACGGTGGGTCCCAGGGAGGATGGAGTGGAGATGCCAGAGATGGGCCTTGAGGGGCGGGGATCTGCCTCTGGACAAAGGACCACCACGCAGAGAACAAGACATTATAATCCATTGGGGGTGGGAGGTTATACATCAGTGGATAAGGATAAGAGGGCACCGGGTAAGAGTATGACCGCGGTGAGGCCAGCATATGGCACCCAGGCACAGGACCACCCAGTGTCAGGTGAGGATCTGGCATTGCCCCAACGGGTTTCAGTTGCGATGCAGGTTGCGGCATGGGTGATGGAGTTGGACCCACAGGCTGGGGCTGTAATAACACTGGCGGCAGCCCAGCAGGCATTTGCCTGGAGACACAGGAGGAAGATCAGTCAGTGCCAGCCTAGTTGGAGAAGCAGATGCCTGAGGAGAAGGAGACCCCTGAGGTAAAGGCAGAGGCAAAGCCGGAGAGGAGGAAGTGGTGATAGCCTGCTGTGGGCATTGCCTAGAAAGGCTGACATCAGTCCCTGTAGCTGGAATCAATGAAGGCAGTGCTGTGGTCATTGGGGGGTGGTGACAGTGAAGGAACTGACGTCCAAGGAACCAACACCAGTCAAGCCACCAGGCCAAGAGCCCGCTGAAGATAAGGGCCTGAGTGTCAGGGGCTGAGGAGTGGGAGACGAAGTCCCCAACCCCGAAAAGCCGCTGCCTGAGATATGAAACTGCCAGCAGAAAAAGGCCATTTGGTCTATCGAGTCTGCTCAGTTTTGCAGCTAGCACCCCAATCTGCAGTTGCCCCTCCCACCCTACCCCCATGACCCTCCCTTTTGCCATGTCACAGCCCCTCTTGAAGCATCCCACTGTTTTACAGGCCACCACCTCTGCCGGTAGTGTGTTCCACGCTGCTACCACTCTTTTGGTAAAGAAATGCCTCCTCATCTCCCTCCTAAACCTTCCACCCTCCAATTTCATGTCATGACCCCGAGTGTCTCTCCGCAGCCTCCCCTTGAATAGTCCTTAGAATGGCACAAAAAGGGGAGGTATTGTTGATGGGGGACCTAAATATGCCAGATGCTAATTGAAGCACCTTTGCTGCAACCAAATCCAAGAGCAGGGTCATTCTCGATGCCCTACAGGGGGCATGCCTCAGGCAGCTAGTGTTCGAACCCACTAAGGAGGGAGCAATCTTAGACCTGGTACTCTCAAACGGAGACATAGAGAGGATCTCAGATTTAGAAGTGGGTAGCCACCTGGGAACAAGTGACCACCAAACAGTGTGGTTCACGATAAACACAGCTGTAGAGTCAAGCCATACAAAAGCGAGGGTATTGGACTTTAGGAGGGCCAACTTTGCCAAAATGGCAGAGTGCCTCAGAAAAGCACTAGCAAATGGGCAAGAAGGAGCGGTGGAGGAGCAATGAGGAAACATCAAAACTGTCATCACAGAGGCAACAAGCCTTTGTGTGAAACAAAGCAAAACTAAGGAAAAAAGCACTATGGTTGTAAAAAGAGGTGGCAGGGAAGGTTAGGGAGAAAAGACAGCATTCAGGAAGTAAAAGGAAACACAAAAGGAGCAGAACAGAGAACTGTACCAGTTAAAACAGAAGGAAGTGGGGAAGGCAGTCAGACTAGCAAAGGTACAAACTGAGGAAAAGATAGCCATCTCAGTTAAGAAGGGGGATAAAATCATTCACAGGTACATTAGGGAGTGAAGAAAGACCAAGGGAGGGATAATGAGGCTTAATAAAGGGGAAGGGGGTAAGGCAGAACGTGACAGTGAAAAATCAGGGATACTGAATGAATATTTCTGCTCAGTATTCACGAAAGAAGAGAATGGGGAGGTACCTAATCCAATCAATAGAAGCACTCTGGACTTGGGGGGGTCATACCAGTCTATTCACAGAAGAAAGAGTACTGAAAGAAGTCCTAAAACTGATGGTGGACGAAGCTATGGGGCCTGATGGGATTCACCACAGAATTCTAAAAGAACAGCTATAGACAGCTAGGAGGGCGGGTAGTGGAGCCACTAGGAGCCTGGAGGAAGAAAGGGCTGGTGGGGTTTGCACCCTGCGGGAGGATGACCCTAGCACTGTCGACAGTTTGCGGGGTGACCGCAAGCAGGAAGCTAATCGGTCCCCGTGTTTGTCCCAGTGCTTGTGCTTCCCAGATTTTTCCTTCAGAGAAGAAGAAGAAGAAGAAGAAGATGCCCTGGAGGACTGTGCCAGCAAAGCAGAAGAGCTCCTGGCAGCAGCTCCTTTTCCATCGTAACCAACTTCTGTTTCAAAAGGTGGCTCTCTAGTGTTTTTACATGATGTCTCAGAGTGGCCTGGTTGAATTTTTGGCAAAACTGGCAGTCTTTGGTGTCATGGCTAGGGCCTGGGCACATGAGACACACAGAGTGGCCCACCTTTTCAGGGATCTGTTTGCTGCAGACACACTTTGAGGAGCTGTTGGAAGACAAGGCTGGTAAAGAAAACAAACTCGTTGATGAAAACACCGAAAAGTCTATGTTTTACACTAAGATAAAACAAAACATAATCCCCCAAATGTGGAACATTGCCTCTCAAAATGTGGAATAAATGAGCAAAACGTGGAACACTTAATCAAATCTTTACCTAGGAAGCTCAGAACACTGTTAAAATGTTTGCATTTATGATCAGAAAGTCTGTTATTAATTGAATAATATATTATTTGCATCACTTACTATAGATTTTTGCTTTAAAATGTTAATACTAAATGTGGGACAAGTCTTCACAATGTGGAACAGGGAGCTTTTGTGAAGTAAAATGAGGAACGTTCCTCGAAATGTGGTACAGTTGAGAGGTATGGGCTAGGCCAGGGGTTCTCAAATGGTGAGGCCAGCCTCCCTTGGGAGGCCCCAACCTGTTCCAGGGGAGGCTCAAGCAAGTCTTGAAAAAGTATTACATTTCAGTTTTGAACTTTATAGATTTTGTCTGCAGGAATAAGGCAAACTGAAAGAGGATAATAGTAGGTGAATAAATACATAAATTCACAAGTAGGTGACCAGGAAAGGTACTTTACACTGAGCCATTGCTTATTTCAGGTGTACCCAGGGAAGGGTAGTGAGAGAATACAATTCAAATTGTAACATGGCATTAATTGTGTGCAGGAAATCCCGATCACCGATAGGCGCAAGAGGGTCACAAGACGGCAGCCGGAGCGGGCATTAAATACAGGTTACTCACCTGTAACAGGAGTTCTAGGAATGGTATATGTTGTTCATCCACACTGTCTGGCAGGTATCCTTGCCGCTTTAAATCTTGCCGGAAGGTCTTCAAGCTGGCTCCTCCCACCCACCCGGGTGGTAAAACTCCGGCTCCACCCCATGACCAGATCTGGCCGCTGGAAGCTCAGGTTGTGTGTCGGCCGGGAGGTCGGAGAATGGTAGGGATGAACAACATATACCATTCCTAGAACTCCTGTTACAGGTGAGTAACCTGTATTTCTAGGGACATGGATATGTTGTTCATCCACACTGTCTGGCAGACTCCTAGCAGTTCTCCGGGGAGGAGGGAGGCAAGAAGACACCCCTACTTAGGGAACAGAGACTGGAGAACCGAGGCCCCAAAACCAGCATCCGGCGTGACTCAAGGTCGATGTGGTAATGGGTGATGAAGGTGTGTGCTGACTTCCAGGTAGCAGCCCTGCAGATATCCTGGATAGGGACGTCCCTGGAAGCAGCCACCGATGCAGCAGTGTGGCGGATAGAATGAGCTCTTATCCTTCTGGGAGGCTCCATGCCCGCCAACTTATAGCAGAGATCTATGCAGGAGGTGACCCACCTGCTTATCGTCCGCTTGGCTGCAGGTCTGCCAGGTGCGGCTTCAGCGTAGGTGACAAACAGCTGGCGAACCTCTTCCGAATTTCAGCTGTGCGCTCCTTATAATAAGCGAGCGCCATTCTAGGGTCCAAAGTATGGAGCCTGTATTCGGCCTCCGAGGTGTGATTGGGGTAAAACACCGGCAGAGTCAACACCTGGTTAAGGTGAAACTCCGACACCACCTTCGGAAGGAATTTCGGGTGGGGGCGCAGGGACAACCTTGTCTCTGTGGAAGACCAGGTAAGGAGACTCGATGCAGAGCGCCTGGGTTCTCCCATCCTTTTGGCTGGACGTGATAGCCACCAAGAAGGCGGTCTTCCACGACAGGTGAGAGAGTTCACACTTGTGCATTGGTTAGAATGGCTTGCCCATGAGCTTTGCCAGTACCAGCAGTAAATCCCACGAGGTGGAGGTTCTCGCATCGGAGGAAATGTGATCAAGGCCTTTGAAAAGCAGTTCACCTTCTCCTCGCCACCGACTGCTCCCGGCCGCGCCCGATGGCAGAGATGGCTGCCAGGTGCACCCCTTAGGGTCGCGACCTAAGCCCTTGACGAGTAAGGGACCATAAATAGTCCAAGATGCTTGCCAAGGGACAGGAGGAAGGGTCCAAGCCCTTGCTCTGACACCAAATGGAAAATCTCTTCCATTTGAAGGCATAGCATTTCCTGGTCGACTCCTTACGGGACGCCTCAACTACATTGAGAACCTCGTCAGAAAGACCCAAGGCCTGGAACTCTAGCCGCTCAGGAACCAGGCCGTCAGGTGCAGGGATTGAAGGTCCAGATGGAACACCTTCCCCTGATTGACTGAGAGCAGGTCCGGGCGAGCTGGAAGCTGCCTCGGGAGCCTGGAGCTGAGGCTGAGGAGAGTCTAGTACCAGAACGGTGGGGCCAGTCTGGGGCTATCAGAATCACCTGTGCCTTGTCCCTCCTTGCTTTGAGAAGCACCTTGTGTATCAAGGGAAATGGAGGGAAGGCGTAGAAGAGGCCCGGGGTCCATGGCCTCGAGAAGGCATCCCCCTGCAGCGAGCCCTGCTGAGGGGGGCGGGCATGGAACAGCCTTAGCTTCGCGTTCTCCCTGGAGGCAAACAGGTCAACCTGAGGTGTGCCCCAATGGGAGAACAGATCTTGTACTACCTCCAGCAGGAGAGACCACTCGTGGGATGCAGCCCCTATCCGGCTCAGGGCATCGGCCAGGGTGTTGGAGGCTCCTGCCACATGAATGGCTAGGAGATCCGCCTCCAAGCTGCGCACGAGTGACCAAATGCGGAGACCTTCCTTGCATAGAAGCATGGAGCGCGTCCCGCCCTGGCGGTTTAGATAGTACATGGTCGTGGTATTGTCCGTCTGGACTCGGACCACTTGACCCTGGAGAAACGGAGCAAAGCGGTGAGAGCTAGGCGGACCGCCGGAGCTCCAGCAGGTTGATGTGACATCGGGACTCCTGGGACCAGAGGCCGCGCTCGGTGTTTCCCAGATGGGCACCCCAACCCATCAGAGAGGCATCGGTCGATAGAGAGACCGCTGGCTCGGGGCGACAAACGGGATGCCCTCCTGCAGATGAGATGGAACGGTCCACCACTGGAGAGCGTTCCACATCCCTGGGTCACAGTCACTAGCTGGTCCAATGGATCGCAGCGCCTGTGACCACTGGCTGGCCAGTCCCCACTGAAGGGGCGATGTGCCAGCGTGCCCAACGGACCACGCTGGTACAGGCCGCCATGAGACCCAGGGCGCAGGAAGTCCCGGCAGGGTGCGATTGCCCAACCAGAAATGATTGGGCAAAGGAAGTAAACCTCGGCCCTGTCCGCGGGAGCGTGCTCTGGCTCAAGAGAGTCGAGCTCTGCCCTGATGAACAGAATCACCTGCTTCGGCTCGAGTTCCGACTTGGCCTCATTGATGAGAAGGCCGATTTGAGAGCAAACCTGGAGGGCCAGATCTCTGGACCGCTCCACCTCCTGTCTGGAGGGGGCTGCTATCAGCCAATCGTCCAGGTAAGGGTACACCCGGACCCCTTGGTGCCGCAGGAAAGCTGTCACCACTGCTGTGCATTTGGTGAAGACCCTGGGAGCTGGAGACAGGCCGAAGGGCATGGCTCGGAACTCGAGGGATCCCTCCGCTCGAAAGCGAAGGAATCTCCGATGTGACAGACGGATAGGGACGTGAAAGAACGCGTCCTGCAGGTCCAGAGAGCAGAACCACACGCCGTGTTCCAGGGATGGTATTATCTGAGCCAGAGTGACCATCCTGAAGGTTCGAGACCTTAGGAACTTGTTCAGGTCGTGTAGGTCGAGAATGGGGCGCCAGCCCCCCGTCCGTTTCGGAACCAGGAAGTACCTGGACACAAACCCCGGGTCTGAGGGAGGGTCCGCCACCTCCCTGATCACCTCCTCTTGGAGGAGGAGAGCGATGTCGGCCCGGCGAGCCGACAGTGAGGCTGCGGACCCCGAGGCCCCCCGAGGTGCGACGGCTCTGAAGGGCGGGGCCTGCTCGAATTCTAGAGGCAGGCCTTTTCCCACCACCTCCAGCACCCACCTGTCCGTGGTAATAATGGACCAGGCGGAAAGGAAGTGCCGGAGCCGTCCCCCCACGGGGGGAACCTGGGGTGAGGTGACTGGGTTGGGGGCGACACCCCTCAGCCCGTCACTGGGCAGGCTTGGAGGAGGGACCGGCCGAGGGACCTCCTGGGCCTTTACCTCCCTGCTTCCTGTTGGAGGAAGCCCGGGCTGGGTTTGGGATGCAAGCCCGAGCCTGCTAGTCCCTGACATTGCTGGGCGGACGCGCTGCGGGCTGAGAAGGATGAAAGGGCTTAGGCTGTGGTTTATGACCTTTGTCCTTCTGAGTGGAAGAGACCGAGTCCAAGGTAGCATTGACTTCTCAATCCTCTGCAGGTGACCTTCCACCCCAGGGCCAAGAGGTCAGTCCCAAAAAGGAACATCTGCCAGCTTGTGCTGGGTATCCGAGTGAAGGTGGATATCCTCAGCCAAGCCTGACACCATAGCCACTGCGGCCGCCACAGACCTGGCACATGAGTCCCCAATGTCTAAAACAGTCTGGAGCTGCTGTTTAGCCACTGCCCTGGTCCGCACCTGCCTGGCCGTGGTCTGCAGATCCAGCGGAAGATGAGGCGACCTCATCCAGGAAGCCCAACAGGGCATGAGAGAAATGTGCCATGAGGGCCTGCTGAACTGGCCTGGCGAAGGCCGAGGGAGGACGCAGCGTAGACTTTTCGCCCGGCATAGTCCAATTTCTTGGACTCCTTGTCGGGAGGTTTGTCCACATCCCTAGCATTCCCGGCACGCCGGAAAACGCTGTTGGTAACTAACCCCTCGGCCGAGGGGTGTTCCGAAAAACCGGACAAGGAACCGGTAGGGACCGCATACTTCCTGGCCATTCTGGCCGAAGGCGCAGGGCAGGAAGCAGGGCGCTGCCAGAGCTCCAAGGCCGGGCCCACTATGGCCTCGGCCACCGGAAAGGCCTCCGTAGGGGAATCCCCTCGGTCCAGAATCTCCGTGAGGGGATACCTGGCCCACTGAAGCAGGGCCGAGCTTCATCCCGTGGACTCCGAGATGAGCCAAGCAATCCCAGGAAGGGACGAAGGGCTATCGCTCCACCGACTGTCCTCCTGAGGACCCAAGTCCATTCGCTTGGAGAAAAGGAGGAATCGCCTTCGGACTCGGAAGAGTCCTCAAAGCGCTGCCTCGGGCCTGAGCCACCCTCCACCTGCCAAGGTCGATCGGGAGTGAGGGTGACAGACAGCCTATGGGGCAGTCCCTGAGCCGACCGAGAATTTTTGGTCGGAGCCCCAACTAACGGCTGTGGAGGCGGAGGTTCCACCGGAATCGGTGGGGCAGCTGGTTTTGGCCGAACAACCGGCCTGGGAACAGGCTCCTCGGATAAAATGAGGGGTTTCGGCCGCTCCGGTGACAGCCACTTAATGGCTGGGGAAGACGACGGCCTCAGCTTATTCCCGGTCAGAAGGAGCTGTTGCCACATGACTTCCTCATATCTTCGACGCAACTTGCGCCGAAGCCTTCCCTCGTCCGAGGAGGAGGAAGAGGACGAGCGGCGGTGCCGCTTGCCGCGGTGCCGAGACCGCCTATGACGGCGGGATCGGCTGGACCGCGAAGAAGTCCGAGATCGAGACTGAGAACCTCGGCTTTCCGAGACGGTGCAGGGAGGTGTCGGGAACCGGCACCCTTCGGTTCGGAGGATTCAAACCGGGCTCCGGAACCAGAGGCACAGACGAGCCAACGGGTCCTCAACTCCCACCGGGGAACCGGGAGAGGGGATTCGGCTTCTCCTGCCGACAACTCGTCCAACGGGTCGAGAAAATCTCGACCCGCCGACGGAAGTCTCGGTCAACTGGCCTGACGGGACACCATGAGACCAGTGGCCGAAAAGCAGCCAATCGTCAACGCCGACAACTCGGGAGAGGGATCTCTTCCGGCCTCCAAAGAGCATCGACGGTGAGACTTACCTTGTCTCTTTTGGACCGAGAAAACGGTCCAGAAGAAGTTGGTCCCTCACCTTAGTCGAGAGGTCAGACAAAGCTCCTTAAAGAAGCTGAATAAGAGGCACCGAGAGAGCGGGACAAATGCTGCAGCCGAGGTAAGCGGCCCGCGCCCCCTTCTTCAAGGGCATCATCTGCTCGAGCTGATCCACGAGGCCCGCCGCCACGGACACCGCCGACCGGGCCTCTTTTGACTTCACCGGAGAAAATCGCTTCTCGGGACGCCCCAGATGTAAACGGGCAGCACGGTCTTCAAGGACGTAGGCCGAAAAGGAAGAGCACAGGTCGCAGGCCTAGACAGTAGACGCACGTGGAGTGCGGATCCGTCCGAGACATCTTCTGCCCGCAAGGGCATCTCCGGAAACCGAGTCGATCGGTCCATCGCAGCCAGGAGAGAAGGTCAAGTCTTTTAGCAAAAAACTTTTAATTTCAAAATTCAAGGATTAGGAACCAGTCTTATACGCAGAGCGTTAAGGAGGGAACCTGAGCTTCCAAGCGGTAAGGAAGATCTGGCGTCATGGGGCGGAGCCGAGAGTTTTACCACCCGGGTGGGTGGGAGGAGCCAGCTTGAAGACCTTCCGGTAAGATTTAAAGCGGCAAGGATACCTGCCAGACAGTGTGGATGAACAACATATCCATGTCCCTAGAACCTATGTTATATGCCGTGCCCGCTCAGACAGTATCGTGACCGGCCAGATCCCAAGGTTAGCAGCACTGGGTCCTGTGGCCGAGCAAGCTCAGTAGGGAGAGGAGCGCCAGCCCCACTAGGCATCAGAGGGCAGAAACGGGCAAGGGGGACCAGTACTCATGGCGGACATCCGTAAGAGACAGCAGGGCAGACCCAGGAGCAGCAGGGACAGCCGAGCTGGAGCAGGGCAGCGGCGGAGCAGTGTGCGGGAAGCAAGAGGAAGTGAAGCCCCCCGGCATGCACAGCGCGAGTGGAATCCTCCTCGCGGCGCTGAAACCCTTCACCGGAGACCTCCCGGGGCGGTTATGACGTGAATAGCCGCACCGAACTAGACAGAAGTGGGACAGTGATGTTGGGTGCATAGATCCGCGCGACTCCAGGGACAGCAGGTAATGACCGCAACTGTATGTATGTAGTGCTATGCACATAGTGTGACAGCGAAGCACAGGTTGACAAGTCTCGCAGCCCCTCCATCTCTCAGTGTCCATCTCGCAGACTGGGCCCCCTCTAAATGCCTCCACCGACCCGCGGCCCATGTTACAAGTGCATTAAGCCACTCCGTCGGTGGCATCTAATGCTACTGATGCATGGGGGGATGGGTGGTGGCCCTCGGCTTTGGGCCGCCACCGCCCCCCCATGCATCAATCCAGCATTAGATGCCACCTTTGTCTTGGCTTAATGCTTACATGTAATTGCAAAACACTCAAGCAATGCAAAATGAATAAACATGTAAACAAATTAAGAACAATAAACTAACAATACAATGAACAATTGTATCAATTAGACTTGCAGCAGAACTGTCCAAATACAAGAGTTAACCATACAGGTACTAGGAATAAGAGCAGGAGGGAGAAAAATGATTCCTGAGAAGTTGCTTAAGAGCAGGGTGAGAGGAGGAGAGGCAGAGGTCGGCAGGAAGGTTATGCCAGATAGAGGGGAAACAGAAAAAACAGTCTGACCCATGAAGGTATGGCAGTAAGGGGTAACAATTGTTCAGAGTCGAAATATTGCAGCAAGTAGGTTGTCCTCTTGGGGGAGGGGGGGTTACAATAAGCCTAATAACATGAGATCCAACTATGCAAAGATGTTTCATTTTATTCCTGATGTACTAAGAAAAGTAGGCTATTTTTCCATGGGGAGGCCCAAAAATATTTCAGTATTTTGGGGGAGGCTCAAGATCTTTTCCATGGCTAAGGGGAAGCTCACTATGACAAAGTTTGAGAACTGTTGGGCTAGACTGATGTCAGCTGACTGACACTGGCTGTGGGCGGTCCTCTGTGGTAGACTGCTAGCTAGACGTTTTCTGTGTGGTCCTGCTGCCTGACAGCTTAGTCCTACCATTGTGGCCTGCTGCAAGAGCCTTTCTCGAAGTAAGATTTCTTTGTTTTGTTTTTTGCTATAAAAGTTTTTATTGATGTTTTAACATTTGGTTAATCAGTGACACTGAGTGCGCATACAAGGTACACATGAGAAATGTACAGCATACAAACAAGTAGAAGGAAATGAGGTTGTTAGCATAATCAAAAAACATCTAGCTGCAACTACTGAGCCGTAGAAAGTTCAAGGTACACATTTTCAATTACGTACAGAAACGATTGAACCTGTATGTAACACTAGTGTATCTATTATGCGGACAAGTCGCGTGTCATCAGTCGTAAACAGGTCCTAATAAAAGCTAGCCCAAAACATTCCACCTGAAAAAAGAGGTGTAAATCTATACATGTTCTGCTTAGGGGAACTGATACCATAAGTAACAGCACATACCAGGTAGCCCACAAAGTACTTCTACTGGATGACTGGGGGAAGCCACACACCTTTACCAGGCCCGTTTAACTGAATAAGAAAACTATATATGTGAGGAGAAAAAAGGGTGTAATATTAAAAACCACTTTAGATCTATAGGAGATCACGTGGTTATAATGGGGGTGTGAGGGGCAGTGCTCCACAAAACATGGACTGTGGGAGACAGCGAGAGAGAGAGATTGGGGGGGTCCTATCAGTTCCAAGAACTGATCCGTCAGTGGGTCAGGAGAAAGTGTCGCACTTAAACAGTAACGCAGCTGATAACACTGAGAGTGGAGTACTCAACAGTACATTCAGCCATTGGGTTTGTTTAGCAGTGTTCTTTGCCAAAATAGAGTCAATAAGGGGTTCCACATTTTCTTATAGTCAGGGAGTTTACCCACAACTAAATGCGAGGTTCTTTCATATCTAGCCATTAACGACACAATATTAAACTATTCTTGGTAAGACAGGGGATCAGGATCTCTTCAGTGACAGAGCATTACTCATTTGACTGCTGCGAGGGCCCCAGTTACCTATAGGAGGTGGACCCTGATCAAGACAGTATTCTGCTGGGGAAGCCCTAGGACTGCGAGCTGCAAATCACAAACCTCTAGTCCAAGAATCACTTTGGTGCAAGTACATCAAACTTCCACCCAGTACTGATCCAAAGCGGGATATGTCCACAGGGTCAATGTGGCCTGAGGTGAGGAACATTTCTAATAATCACTGTGATCAAGTAGACCAGCTCTATATAACCAGGTGGTGGGGGGTCCCGTAGGCCCTGTGAAGGATTTTATGTTGCAGCGTCTTTGCTTGCAATTCACGGGTGGCTGTGTAGGCATTAGCTCACACTTGTTTCCACAACTGAGGAGGTATTATTAGGTCAAACTCTAATTCCCATTTCTCCCTTGGGACACTGGCTGGGACTAGAGGGAGAGTTTGCACTCTAAGTTCTTGAATTTGGCCACAAGATCAATGTTTTTCAAGGAGGCTGTCCAGCCATCAAGTGAAGTAGGCTGCGGTAAGGTGTGGTCAAAGGCTGTACAACTCTTTAGCATGCTGCGAATTGTAAATATCTCCGAAACGGACAACGAGGGAGCTGATATTTTAGTGTGAAGACCCTCAAAAGTAAATCTATACATATTCTGCTTAGGAGAATTGATACCATAAGTAACAGCACGTATCAGGTAGCCCACAAAGTACATCTTCTACTGGATGACTGGAGGAAGCGATACCCTTTTAACCGAATAAGAGAACTACATATGGGAGGAGAAAAAAGGGTGTAATATTAAAAAACACTAAGATCTATGGGAGATCACATGGTTATAATGGGGGTGTGAGGGGCAGTGCTCCACAAAACGTGGACTGTGGGAGAGAGTCTTTTGTACTCAAAGGAGTACAAGAGACCAAAATCAGGATGATACAGGTCCTTTAGTTCTGTGATACCCCTGTCCTCCCACTGTTTCCAGTAAATGGGATGACCATCAATTGTCAAGACGGGGGTTCTGCCAAATTTGTGAAGTAGGTGTGGTTTGTGGATTCCAGTCCAGTTGTTTACTATGTTTGTCCCAAATGTGTTTTAATATACCTAGAGGAGGGGGAAATAGCAGTTCTAACAGCCCAGTACAGAGATATCAAGGCATAAGCTACTGGCAGCTGGCTCTGGGCAAGTTCCAAAGAAACTCAGCATGGAACAGGGGTGGTCAAGTGTGGTGCATAACTGACTATAACCTGTTGCAGTATTTGAGTTCATAGTACAGTTTCAGAAAACTCGAACAGGCAGCCCTGCGAGCAAGAAGGAACTAGTGGCACTGGACCACTTTAGAAGCTTATGTTAAACCTGATAGAGTGCCGCATAGACTGGGAGTAATTAAGTGGCCCAGATATGGAGATGATCAGCCTGCATTAATGGATGATGGGAAAAAATTAAAAATGCAGCCATGCTTTTTGTACACTGCTTGATCAGAGACTATACCGCACAAGAAAACCTTGAGACAGTTGAAAGCATGTGAAGAAAAGGTAGTCTCATTCAAACAGCATCCTGATTTTAAGGATTTTGATGCCGAGCTGATGCAAGTGACTGAAACTGAAGACAAAAGACTTAAAGAAATCAAACTCACCAAGTTTGAACATGACCGGCAAGATTATTTATTAGACAAGATTTTTACATGGAAACAGAAGGGCAGCAAGAATAAACAAAACATAAAAAAATAAATAAACAAACAACAGCATGATTTATCTGGACATATCAATGTCCTTCCACTGCCCCAGTCAGTTTTAAACCCACCACTGTGTCCAACATATCTCAGGACCATTTTACTTCTGAGTCGGTCACTGATTCATCCGAAGATTTTTTAGACCCAGAAAACAGAGACTTGAAGCACCACATTGTACCACCTCACTCCCAGACGCAGTTCAGACAGTACACTTTCTCAGGGACTGGAAGAAAAAATGTTCAAGATGAGGGGAAGGTGGCATAACAGGAGTCAGAGATACCAGATCCAAACAGAAATGGAGTTACCATCGACATCGGAGGCAACAGATCCAGGACAATTCCAAAACAGTACAAGAGCAAGAAGTCATAAAAGGGGAGAAAATTAATGTTATCAACCTTTCCTCTTTTGAGCTGACCCAGGGGCAATGTGAGGAAATTTTATTTCACGGAGAGTCCTGCAGAAAGATTTGACTTTTATTCCTACTTGCACAGTTAATAGCTTTAATTTGTTTATTGTTGTTCGAAATTTTTCAAGAAAGCTAAATCATAAGGTACACTTTGCTAAGAATTCTGATGGAAAAGCACCTATGGAATCAACGGAGACTGATCCAACAAATGATTTACCTGTGTCTGCAGATGTTACTGTTTCTTTAACAAAACTGTCCATTTTTGTACCCACGACTCCACTGCTGTACTAACGTTTCAATAAGCTCAGTTTAATTAACTGGAAAAACACAGCCAGGAATTTATCACTTGAACTATGTTAATAGTAGTGCAGTGGAGCGAGAGGTAATTAAGGAACTAAGAAACAATTCCTTGATTACTGTGAAACCAGCGGACAAGGGCTGCTCCATGGTCATTTTAGACAGGGAGGCATAGAGCCAGAAATGTTTAAACAACTTGCAGATACGAACTTTTATGTGGGATTCAAGTCAGATCCTATCAGCATGTGTAAAGAAGAGAGTGATACTTATTTGCACCAGGCATTTGAGGATGGTTTGATCTCTGAGCAGACTTTGGATTTTCTAACAGTGCAACATCCAGTCAGACAAACTATTTATGTTTTGCCAAATAGTTATAAAAAAAACTTGATTGACCCCCCCCCGCCATCCTATAGTATCTGGGATTGATTCCTTAACAGAACTGTTATCCAAATATGTTGGCAAACATGTTAATTCTATTGTTTCCACCCTCCCCTCTTCTACCAGGGACACCACCCATATATTGTACATCTTGGGTGATTTACAGCTAGAACCCAGCTGGATCTTTGTCACATTAGATATCCATAGAAACACAGAAGTTGACGGCAGATGAACGCACTCAGGTCCACCCTGGCCTGCCCTGTTTTGTAGCTATCGTGGACCCAGTGAATCCCAAATTAGACTAACCTCACCACCTTAACTTGCAGACTGTTCCATCTATCCGCCACCCTCTCTGTGTAAGAGTACTTGCTCACATTTCCTCTGAGATCCTTCTCCCCACACGTTTCTCTGAGCCCTCCCCTCGTTTCATGTTGTGGCTCTAGTCCTGAGCACTTTTTCCTTTGGAAAACTTCATCAACTCGTGCTCGGTTTCTTCCCGTGAGGTATTTATATGTCTCATGTCCCTCCTCTCCTTCAATGAACACATATTTAGCACCTTCAACCTGTCTCCACAGGGTTTATTATGTAGGCCTCCCACCATCTTGGTTGCCCTCCTCTGTACAGCCTCCACTCCATTTATGTCCTTCTGTAGATGGGGTCTCCAGAATTTGGCACAATACTCGAGGTGAAGCCTTACCAACGATCTATACAGTGGGAGTATAACCTCCCTCCTTCAGCTGGTTATATCCCTGCCTGTGTAACTCAGCATCCTGCCAGCTCTTGTTATCATATCTCTGTATACTAATGTGCCACATAGTGGTGGTTTGGAAGCATTACATTACTGGCTGGAAAGCAGCACAACATATGAAACACCTTCTATTGACTTTCTATGTACCCTGTCCAGGTTTGTTGTAACTATGAATTCTTTCATTTTCCAGGGCCAACATTTCCTGCAGGTCAAGGGGACGGCAGTGGGGGCGACTTTCGCTCCCACATATGCCAATACCTTGGTCTGTGGGAGAAAAGGGTTATTTATGATCAGGATTTAAACCCATTTTACAACTATATAGATGATGTGCTGGTGGTGTGGTGGGGTTGCTGAGCTATTTGATTTTGTTGATTATCTGGAAATGTCAGATCCTAATTTATTTATTTGCTTTTGATAACCATATAAGCGCACTAGACAAAACCTGCCTATTTTTAGTCACGACCCGGGAGAGTACATTACAGGCAGCAACAACATTACAATGTACAGGATTACACAGATTAAAGACTAGGTACATTGCAGAGCAAGTCAGTATCATAATGATCAGTGTTTACAGACTTTAAGACAATAGCGTTAAAGTGCAAGAGGCTGTAACTGCCGACTAGCGATCATAGTAAGATTCAAGTACAAGGTTAACTAACATGAGATTTAGGATAAGAGTAGATTAATGAGAAGTGACTGAAGAAACATATGGGAGAGCGATGATTCACTCCAGACTACTCGTTCAGAGTCATCTCGCTCCAGACATCCTGCTCCAGCGATAATTCGTTCCCGACACAATCCACCCCTGACCAATTCACTCCTACAGCCACCTATGGTTACACTGTTTTGGATAGGTTGTGTGGCCCTTCTGGAGCTGTATAGGACACCTTCTAGTGCAGGGGGAGGCAAAATCAAATTTTCCCATAAACTGTATGGCTGCAACATTAAATACTGTAGATTCAGAGTGTCCCAACATCCAATCTCTGGACTGATGGCAAACTCACAAGGGAATCTTCAGAAGAATCATTAAATCCAGCTCCAGAGCGGACATCCAGTTCGTGGCAGTGAGGGTGACGAGTCATTGTCTGTCTGTCTGTTTAGCTGCATGGGAAGGAAAGGCAGAGCACCAACTAGCTAAATTAAGGAGGAAAGAGAAGAAAAAAGTACAGTTACATAAGAACTTACTGTAACAGTAGATCTTCGAGAGAGGCTCTTGCAGTAGGTAATAACATATAGGACTGACGCCGGCAGGCGGCAGGACCCCACGGAAAAATTTCTAGCTAGCTGTCCCTGGCGAGGGACTGCCACCACGTCAGGTAACCAGCGTCAGGAGACATCGGTATAAAGGGGTGGTCCCTGACACCCGCCTTCCAGTTCTTTCCCGCCACGGGCCAGAAAGGCCGGACGAGAGAGGAGCGGATATTTCCCTCACTGGAAAAGAAGCTTCAAAAGCCTAGGGGATGGAGGGATGGAGATATTTCATTGCAGAGAGCCTCTCTCTCAAGATCTACTGTTACGGTAAGTTCTTATGTAATTATACTATCTTACTCGAGAGGGCTCTTGCAGGTAATTAATATAGACTGAATCCAAGCAGTCTGGAACAAAGAGAGGCACTGGGAGGAGGAAACTACTCAAAAAGCAGTTCTAGTTGTGCAAGCCTCAAGATAGGAGGCCTTGCAGAACAACCACCGGAAGCCTGCTCTACGGCGAGGTCAACATCCAAACTGTAGTGTTTAGTAAAGGTATGGACGGAAGTCCAGGTGGCAGCAGCACAGATGTCTGCCGCAGACACATTCTTGAAACAAGCCACTGAGGCAGCTACTCCTCTTGTGGAGTGGCCTCTTACTTGACCTGGGAGGGTCTTGTTGTATTTGTCATAACAGAAAGTGATGCAATGAGCCAACCACTTAGACAGGCATTGCTTGGAAACAGCATAGCCTTTCCTTCTATGAGCAAAAGAGACGAACAATTGATCAGTCTTTCTGAGATCCTTCGTCCTGTTGGTGTAGTATCTCAGAATCCAGTGAACATCCATAGTATGGAGTAAATACTCCCCTTGATTAGAGTACTGCGTGAAAAAGGCAGGTAACTCTATGGACTGATTTCGAGTAGACTCAGCTACTACTTTAGGGAGAAACTTAGGATTCGTGCGAAGAGCAACACGCTCCTTGTGAAAAATCAAGTATGGGATTTTACACATCAGGGCCACTGACCACGCTTTTTAATAGATCATGGCAGGATGGGGCGGTACTTGAGGACTGGAGGAGGGCAGATGTGATTCCCCTTCACAAAAGTGTGAGCAAGGCAGAAGCAGGAAACTACAGACCTGTAAGTTTGACCTCTGTGGTAGGGAAAATGATGGAATCACTTCTAAAAGAAAGAACTGTTGAGTACCTAGAGGCCAGCGGAGCACAGGACCCAAAGCAGCATGGATTTACAGCAGGAAGGTCATGTCAGATGAATCTAATTGATTTCTTTGACTGGGTGACCAAAGTAATAGACCAGGGAGGGGCTGTGGATGTGGCCTACCTAGACTTTAGCAAGGCATTTGACACAGTCCCGCACAAAAGATTAATAATCAAGTTAGCCAGCCTGGGAGTGGGTCCCAGGGTGGTAGCCTGGGTAGCAAACTGGCTGCACAACAGGACACAGAAGGTAATAGTGAATGGAACACATTGCAAAGAAAGGGGGGTTACTAGAGGAGTACCTCAGGGCTCAGTACTGGGTCTAGTCCTCTAACATTTTTATAGGTGACATTGCAGAGGGTCTGGAAGGAAAGGTATGCCTCTTTGCAGATGACACAAAGATCTGTAACAGAGTTGATACACAAGGGGGGTAGAAAAGATGAGAAGGGACTTGGCAAGGTTGGAGGAATGGTCAGACATATGGCAACTTAGATTCAACACAAAGAAGTGCAAAGTAATGCACCTGGGAAACAAAATCCCAGGAGAAGAGTACACAATAGCAGGGGAGGTACTAACAACAACAAAAATGGAAAGGGACCTGGGGTTAGTCATATCAGATGACCTAAAGGTGGGTAAGCAATGTGAAAAGTCAGTAAGGAGAGCCAGGGGGATACTGGGATGCATAGGAAGGGGCATCACAAGTAGAAAAAGGGAAGTGGTTATCCTCTGTACAGGCAGTTGGTGAGACCCCATCTGGAGTACTGTGTGCAGTTTTGGAGACCTCATCTACGCAAGGACATAGACAGGATGGAAGCAGTCCAGAGGAGGGCAACTAAAATGGTGCAGGGTCTGCAGCAGAAACCATATGAAGAGAGACTGAGAGAGCTTAATGTATACCCTTGATGAAAGGAGGGACAGTGGGGACATGATAGAAACGTTCAAGTACCTCAAGGGAATCAACAAAGTCCAGGAGGGTAGCATCTTTCAGAAAAAGAGATGTATAAGAACAAGGGGGCACAATTTAAAGATAGAGGGGGGACGGCTCAGGGGCAATGTGAGGAAATTTTATTTCACGGAGAGAGTGGTGGATACATGGAACAGCCTTCCTGAGGAGGTCGTTGGGTCTAAAACAGTGGGGGAATTCAAACATGCATGGGACAGACACAAGGCAATTATAGTGGGGGGTTACAGGAAGTAGGCTGTTGGTTAACTAGAATCTGCAGCTTATCCAGTAGGTAGGGAAATGGGCAGACTGGGTGGGCCAAGTGGTCCTTATCTGCTGTCAAAATCTATGTTTCTATGTTCCGAGGACTGTCTCTTGCAGTAAGTCATTACTTATGGGAGTATCCACCAGGTGGCACTGTCACACAGAAGCTTCTTCCAGCATTCTTGCATGGGGGCCGTCCACACAACCTCATGCCTTGTGGATGTGTATAAGAGTGGGCGGCCCCCAGTACCCTCTGTTCACAGTTTGCTTCACGCATGGCCTGGACCGAGGTAAACTGGGGCCTGAAAAACAGAAAACAGCGATGCCACCCAACGTCCTGAGTTGCAGATTCGAGGCAACAAGGCAGGGGGATGGAGGGCAGGGGACTTACTGCAACAGATAGTCCTCGGAAGATCTACTGTTACGGTAAGTTCTTATGTAACTGTACTATCTTCTACAGCCTGGTCTCTTGCAGTAAGTCATTACTTATGGGAGATTACAAAATAAAATCCAAATGGAAGGAAAGGCAAAGGCAAAAGACGTAAGTTTCACACTAAATATGTCAGCTTCAAAGTGCACCCCAGAGGAAGACAGGCCAGGATGGAGTAAGGACTAAATGTCTGATATGTAACAGAGATGTCAACTCAAACCTCTTCTGTGCAGGTAGATAGGCCAATGGTTAGGTGAAGACATTTGGCATGAAACCAGGAGAAATGTCAACTCAAACCACACCTGCTCAAGACAAAGGCTCAAAGGTGGTGTGAGGACGGCATGCAGGAGGCATGATGTAGAAAGAACTGTAGGTGGCCAGGCACAGTGCTTCATCCTGACGAGGCAGAGGTCGACAGGCTCTGGCATAAAGTCAAAGACAGTAAAAAGACAAGTAGAGTGGATCAGATAGTAGAAAAAGGAGCACCGGGAAAAAAACATTCTGGATGGTCATAGGAAGGAACAACTGAAGGGCTCCAGCATGGAGAGTGTGGCAGGAGTTCTAATCAGATCCGCATGGAGGAGTGAAGCATCCAGGCCGGTAGCAAGCCTCCAAGAAAGGTAAAGAGATCCCCGGTGCATTTGTGGCCTGCAAGAGGAGGTGGGGGATACCCGAAAAGTGGTGAAAGGTGCAGAAGCGGATCCCGGCCCGCATGAGGGACGGGGATGCCGTGGAGGGGCAAACTGAGCTGCCCCCCTGGAGGCCCTACCGTGGTCCCGAGAGATACGGCGGAAAGGGGGCCAGGAATGAGATGGCCCACCCGCGGGGCGTAGGGTGGGATCTGGGGGCATGATAAAGGTCCTGAACAGACCGAAGAGTATGCCCCGAAGCCAGAAAGGAATCCAGGACGGACTGAGCACCAGGTCCAAACAGCAGGTTCCCAGAAAAGAGGGGGTGCCAGGAAAGGGAGGACATGGCAGAGAGTGGCTGAGCCAGCCTGATCAACCCGGGAGGGAGGCAAGTCGAACAGGAGGTCCCATGCTGGGCACCAAGAGTGTGAAGGTACGGACCATATGACCCAGATAAGTAAGAATAAGGTAGCAAAGTACTGGAGGAATAAACCCGAATGCCATAGAAATCCATGTGCGGGAATCAGCATTCGTGGCATGGAACTGGTATGGTGAGGTCGGGCGGTCTGGTCATGGGCCGATCTGACAACCAATTCCGCCACAGGGGTGGTGGACAAGTAGGGGTGGTCAGGAGGGTATGATAGAGCTGAGCAAGGCCACAGAGGGCAGGCTGGGCAGAAGCAGGATGAGACCAAGCATGAGAGTGTGTGTTAAAATACATAGGAATCAAAGGCGGGACCACCATGGTGGGCTCCACAGGAACATCAAGGTAGGTAGCCATGTCCCGACGAATGGAGTCCTGATCCACAGCAGGGAAGACAAAAGCATGCTGGATCTGCAGCATGAGCTCTGTGCAGGAGGACTCCAGGAGTGATCAGGCGGGATGACCTCCAGAAGGGAGGACGCAGACCGTGGGGAACCAAGGTCCCCAGGGTCTGAGAGGTCCCCACCAGGAACAACACCCTCCCAAAAACCCCATAAAGGGAGCCCTCAGAAATGGAAGGGGGAGGGACCAGGCGGGAAGCGCCGGGTCCGGGCGCAAGTGCTCAGACGATGGAGAGGTAAAATAGGACAAATCCAGAACCTGGCCCATGTTCTGCAGGACCTCCATCACAATGCAGGCGATGCCTGGAGCCTGTGATGGGTCCAGAGACAGAGGACACCCAAGGGCAGCAGCAGGAAGAGGGCAAGCCAGCCCGTGAACTGCCAACCCTAAACAGCAGGGGGGAGGCACCCCGACCCCTGTGGACCAGGACTGGAGCAAGGGACTCAGGGTGAGGTCCATGCAGCGGGGCTGAAGGCCTGGAAAAAGTCGCAACTGAAGGGCGCGAAAAGGGCGACAGGGTGGCCCCCGAGGATGCTGTCCGGTGCCGGAACAAGCAGCGGGGGGGCATGCAAACAGAGCCTCGAGCAGGGGGAGTCCTGGGGTGGGAAGCCCCCATCGTTGACGAGGAAGAAGCCCCATCGATGACGGTGGAATCAACCCCGTTGACAAGGGAGCAAAAGGAAGCCTCTCTGTCAAAGGGGGAAGCTGTCCTGTCGATGAGGCATGCAAAGCATGCTGCCCCGTCGACAGGAGAGGCTGCCCAGTCAACGAGGAGCATTCCGACAATGGAGAAAAGGCTGCAGTCGACGAGAGAATAGGAAAAACTTTGCCCATCAATAGGAGAAGTGCCCTCATCGACAAGGGAGAAGAAAAAACATGTGTCGTCGATGGGGGAAGCATCCCCATTGACGAGGAATGTGCTGTCGAGGGGGCAACACTGCCCGTCGATGGGAAACATTCAGAAACAAGCTCTGTCAATGGGACATGGTCCGTCAAAGATGGAACAAGCCCAACAGGTGCCATCAATGGCGGGGGGGGAAGAGTAGCCCCGTGGATGAAGTTACCATCGATGATGGAGAAGCCATCATCGATGGAGCAATGCGGAGGGTGTATGAATCCCATGGTGTCAGCGTGGCTCAGTTGGTAGCACATCCGCCTCTGGACCAGAAGGTCATGGGTTCTTGTCTCACACTGGGATGGACTTGCACCTAAAAATCGCTGGCATCTGAGTACAGTATGGGGGGTGCTGTACTGCTAGGGTGTGCCGTCCTCCGGATGAGACGTTAAACCGAGGTCCCTTCTGCCCATCCTGGTATTGTCCTGATGGGTGTCCTGGTGGAAGTAAAAAGAACCCAGGGTACTCTTCAGAAAGAGCAGGGAACATTCCCGTGTCCTGGCCAACATTCCCCTTCCCATAAACCGTTCATGCAATACCCAGGCTGTGTGTGGTGATGATGTGCGATATGGCTGCACCACATTCAGTCACTTCACTACCAGTCTAGCATTGCTTGTAAAGCGCTTTTAGATACTGTGTCTGAAAAGCGCTATATAAATGCTGATTCTTCTTCTTCTTCCCTCCTATGCCTGGAACAAGTGCCCTCGGCTGGAGAGCCTTGAAGGCGACCTCCCGAGGTCCGTTCCAGCCTGGCTGAGTGATCAGCCATGAGGAAGACCCAAGACCCAGCAAAAAGTGTCTGGGCTTGGGAGCAGCAGGTGGACCATGAGCACTATTGGAAAACCGGGCCTGCTGTATAAGAATAATTCAGGCTAGGCCCTAAAGAAGCCCCAAACCCAGCAAGAGTGCCTGGGCCTGGGAGCAGCAGGGGTACTGTGAGTGGGTCACAGACCTGCTATGGAAGTCCGGGGGTACTGAGAGCAGGTCCCAGGTCCTGGATCCGAAGGCAGAAAATCGGTTCGAGTCGAAGACTGCAACCCAAAAGGTGAGTAGAGCTGAGTGTGCGAGCTGAAGCCGGCAGGAAAATGAACAGAAGGTACTGGGGCTGCCCATCTCCTACACATCACAGGAAGTGATGTATGGATGGCCCCATTCAAGACTGCTGGAAGAAGCTGCCATGTGACAGCACCACCTGGTGGATACTGCCATAATTAATGGCTTACTGCAAGAGACCAGTCCATAGAAGATCTACTGTTACAGGTGAGTAACCTGTTTTTCTAGGATTGTGGATATGTTATTCTATCCACACTTGTTGGCAGATTCCTAGCAGTTCTCCAGGAGGAGGGAGGCAAGGCAAACACCCCATACTTAGGGAACAGAGACTGGAGAACTGAGGTCCCAAAACCCGCATCCCAGTGTTACTCCAGGTTGATGTGGTAGTGGGTAATGAAGGTGTTTGCTGACTTCCAGGTAGCAGCCCTGCAGATTTCCTGGATTGAGATGTCCCTGGAAGCAGCCACCAACGCAGCGGTATGGCAGGTGGAATAAGCCATTAGTCCTATGGGAGGCTCCCAACCCGCCAACCTACAGCAGAGATTGATGCAGGATGTAATCCTCTGCCAACTGTCCGCCCGCTGCCGGGCCTGCCAGGTGTGGCTTCACAGCGAGGTGACAAACAGCTGGCTGAACCTCCCCGAACTTCAGCTGTCTGCTCCTTGTATTAAGAGAGTACTGTCTCGGTCCAAAGTATGGAGCCTGCACTTAGCCTCCGATGTGTAATTAGGAATACGCCGGCAGAGTCAACACCTGCTGAGGTGAAACTCTGCCACCACCTTTGGAAGGAATTTCAGGTGGGGGTGCAAGACAACCTTTGTCCCTGTGGAAGATCAGGTGAGAAGACTCAACAGAAAGCACCTGTAGCTCCCCAGTCCTTCTGGCTGATGATGTGACAGCCACCAGGAAGGTGGTCTTCCATGACAGATGTGACATCTCACACCTGTGCATTGGTTCGAATGGTTTGCCCATGAGCTTTGCCAGTACCAGCAGTAGATCCCGGTGGTGGTGGTGGTTCATACCGGAGGAAAAGGTGGTTGAGGCCTTTAAAAGTGCCAAACCACCTTCTTCTGACCACCGTCTGCTGACCGGCCTGTACCCGATAAGCAGAGATGGCAGCAGGTGCACCCTGAGGGTTGTAGACGAAGACCTACTTTGGAGAGAGACCAAAGGTAGTCGAGGATGCTAGCCACTGCTCAGAACAAAGGGTCCAGGCTCTTGCCCTGACACCAAATGGAGACCGTCTTCCATTTAAAGGCATAGCACCTCCTGGTCCACTCCCTCCTAGATGCCTCCACTATGGTGAGTACATCTTCGGAGAGACCCAAAGCCTGGAACTCTAGCCACTCAGGAACCAGGCTGTCAGGTGCAGGGATTGAAGGTCTGGATGGAATACCTTCGCCTGACTGACAGAGCAGGCCTGGGCATGCTGGGAGGTGCCTCGAGAGCCTGGTGCTGAGGCTGAGGAGATCTGGATACCAGAACTGGCGAGGCCAGTCTGGGGCTACCAGGATCACCTGCGCCTTGTCCTTCCTGACCTTGAGGAACACTTTGTGAACCAAGGGAAGTGGAGCAAAGGCACAGAAGAGGCCTGGCTCCACAGCTTCAAGAAGGCATCCCCCTGCAGTGAGCCCTGCTGAGGGGTGGGTGGGCCTGAAACTGCCTCAGCTTTGTGTTCTCCCTGGAGGTGAACAGGTTCACCTGAGGTTTGCCCCAACGGAAGAACAGATGTAAACTACCTCCTGATGGAGAGGCCACTTATGGGACACCTTGCCCACACAGCTGAGGGCATTCAACAACTGATTGAAGGCTCATGTCACATGGATGGCTAGGAGATCTGCCTCCAGTTGGTTCACGAGGGTCCAGATCCGGAGTGCTTCCCTGCACAGAGGCCGGAGTGTAGGCCCTGTTTGTTGAGCTAGTACATGGTCGTGGTATTGTCCGTCTGGACCTGCACCACCTGACCCCGAAGAAACGGAGCAAATGCAGTCAGTGCCAGCCGAACTGCTCAGAGCTCCAGCAGGTTGATATGACATCGGGATTCCTCGGGGGTCCAGAGCCCGGATTCCTCATATGGGCACCCCAGCCAGTGAGAGAGGCACCGGTCGTCAGAATGACCGTCAGCTTGGGATGGACAAAAAGGATCCCTTCCTGCAGATGTTCCAGGACTGTCCACCATTGGAGAGCATCCCACATCTTTTGGGTCACGGTGACCAGCTGGTCGAAGTGACTGTGTCGCTGAATCCACTGACTGGCCAGCCCCCACTGGAGGGGGCACATATGTTGCCATGCCCATCGAACCACGGCGGTGCAGGCTGCCATGTACCCCAGAAGGCACAGGAAGTCCCAGACAGGATGCAAGTGCCCAACCAGAAATGATCGGGCAAAGGAGAAGAGAACCTCCACCCTGTCAGTCAGGATCCTGGTTCTGGCTCGGCAAGAGTCGAGCCCTGCCCCGATGAAGCAGATCTCCTGCAAAGGTATGAGTTCCAACTTGGTCTTGTTGACCAGGACACCAAGTTCGATGCAGGTCTGGAGAGCCAGATCCCTGGATTTCTCCACCGCCTGTATGGAGGGACCCGTTATGAGCCAATCACCAAGACAGGGGTACACTTGAACCCTCCCCCGACGCCAAGGAACGGCCGCCACCACTGCAATACATTTGGTGAAGACCCAGGGAGCTGATGACAGGCCAAACAGCATGGCTTGAACTCAAGCAGGGCTCCTCAGCTTGGAAGCGGAGGAACCTTCAGTGAGACAGACGGACTGGACTGGGACGTGCAAAACACATCCTGAAGATCCAGTGAGCAGAACCACATGTTCTGCTCGAGAGATGGCATGATCTGAGACAGAGTTACCATCCTGAATGTGCGAGATAATTGGTTCAGGTCATGCAGATCTAGAATGGGGTGCCAGCCCCCATCTGCTTTGGAACCAGGAAGTACCTGGAAACGAACCCTGGGTTGACAGGCGGATCAGTGACTCTGGCCACTACCTCCTTGTGGAGGAATTGAGTGATGTCGTCTCTGAGAGCTGACTGAGTGTGCATGGACACCATGTCCTCCCCATGAGGCACAGGCTCGGCTTGGTGGGTACTGCTTGAATTCCAGAGGCAGCCACTGGCCAACCACTTCCAGAACCCACCTGTCTGTTGCAGCAGCGGACCAGGTGGAAAGGAAGTGAAGGAGCCAGACCCCCCACGGGAGGACCCAGAGCTGGTGTGACGGGATGGCGCTGGCAACCCTATCCCATCACTGTGCAGGCTTGGATGAGGAGGATCTGGTTTGGGGCCACCAGAACCCTTTCCTCCAGGCTTCACGGGCTGCCGGGGTCCTAACTAGGGCCAAGGTTGAGCCTGCTGCTGTTGCTGCCCTGATTGAAATGGAGCTGCTTGGTCCAGGGGGCAAAGGCCGAAAAGGCTTTCTTTTCTGCTTTTGAACCCTGGGATTCCTTCTGAGCAGAAGTCACCGAGTCCAAGGTGGCACTAGACTCTCTATGTGCTGAGGTGACCATCCACCCTGGACCAAAGAGGTCAGTATCCAGGTAGTCCGTCAGCATCAATCAATCAATCTTTACTTATTTAAGGCGCTTTTCTAAACCAAGGCGCCTTTACAAATTACATAAAACAATAAATATTTAAAACAAGATTAAGATTAAATAATTAACAGTCATTAAAAGCTTTGTTAAAAGGCAGGTTTTCAAAGCTCCTTAAAGCTCTGGACAGTCGGGTACTTCAGTATTCCGATCAGGTAGAGAATTCCACAGGGTCGGGCCATAAAACTAAAAGATCTTGCCTCTGAAGTTTTTAAGTGAACCCTGGGAATCTCTAGCAATCCCTCATCAGTGGATCGGAATGAGCGGGGACAGTAGGGACGCAGGAGATCTTTCAGGTAAGCAGGTCCCTGATCGTGTAGGGCCTTACAGGTCAGCAAACCGACCTTGAAGGTGATTCGCCAACAAACTGGCAGCCAGTGCAGTCCGTGGAGCACAGGCGTTATATGACTGGATCTAGAAGAACCAGTCAAAAGCCTGGTTGCCGTGATTCTGCACTAGGCAGGCGGTGAATTCAACCCCATAAGCCCTAGGTATAGGGCACTGCAATAGTCCAGGCGGGAGGTAGCGAAGGTATGGACCAAAGTTGGAAGATCCTTTGGAGGAACCAAGTGCTTCACCCGGGCGATGTTCCTCAGATGATAAAAAGAGGTTTTGACAACCTGACACCTGAGACTTAAAAGTCAGACAATCATCAAATACAACGCCCAAGTTCGCTGCTTGGTCTGAGATAGTCAGCTGTACACCCCAAGCCATAAGCCCGAGGGTGATCCAGCTAACAAACCCGCCTCACCGCGACCCTGGTCCACAACCAACACCTCAGTTTTTCTCAGGGTTCAACCACGCCAATTCACATTCATCCAGTCTTGTATTTCAGCAAGACAGTTGTTAAAGACCAAAAGGCAGTATCCTGGCCAGGCACAAAGGACATGTACAGCTGGGTATCATCTGCATAAATGAAAACCCAAACCGTGCCGCCTAATAATCACTCCTAACGGCAGCATATACACTGCAAAACAACATGGGTGCAAATGGAACCCCTACGGTACCCCCGCAGGATAGGGAGACTGATGTTGAGGAAAAAATTCCAGACACCACCCTCTGAGTCCTACCTCAAGGTACTCATCGAAACCACCCTGGACTGTACCAGAGAGTCCACAGGTAGATCGCAAAATGTTCCAATAGCACACCATGGTCCACAGTGTCAACGCCAGAGAGATCAAGAAGGACCAAGATGGAACAGGTCCTTCGATCTCGCCATTAGAGATCATTTAGCACCCGTACAAGTGCTGTCTCGGTACTATGCCTTTCCTAAATCCAGACTGGAGAGAATCATAGACATTGTTGTTGGTCAGATGATCATCCAACTGTAATGCGACTCACCTTCTCAATAACTTTTACCCACAAAGGGTAAGTTAGAGACAGGCCTTGTAATTGGCCAGACAGTCTGGGTCCAAGGAGGACTCTTAAGAAGGGGCGGTAACCACAGCCTCCCTTTACAGGATCTGGAAAAACCCTCCAAGGACCTCCAGACTATCTCAGCAAGAATGCATCGATTTTATCCACACAAATCCACTAAGAGACGGTGGGGCCCGGTCCAAATCACAGTTGGTCGGACGCAGTGATTGATAACCATCACAATGTCACTGATTGTGGGAGGTTGAAGTCAGACCACACAAACTGGTGTCCGACATCTCCTGCCGACCATCACAACTCCCAATTGAGAGGGTCAAATGGATCTTGGATCTGATTTTGGCAATCTTATCTGCAAAGAACAGAGCAAACTCCTCACATCGTTCTTGAGAAAAGGCTCTTCCGGGCTGAAGAGACTGGATTGCACAGTCTGTCCACAGTCCAGAAGAGCTAAGCTGGTCTATTCTGTGCAGCCGCGATCTCTCTGGACAGGAATTCTGCCTTCTTACGAGAGATTGTGGATTGATAGACCAAATAACGGTCCATCAAATTAAGTTTGTCACTATCCAGACCCGATCTCCGCCAACACATCTCCAACCTTCGTCCACCTCTCCTCAGCTCCCTCAGGGTCTCATCGAAGGCTACCTCTATTCCGGGTATATCCGATTTGACTGTCTTTCCTCACCTCCGTGGCTGGAGTGGCTGAACGAAGTAGAGACCCTAGCCTGTGTGTCCCCCACTGGACTGTATGATGGTGTCCTTTGTAGATTGGAACAAATGCTCAAATGTTTGGAAGGTGGCACAGTTGTGTTATGAAAAACAGGGTCAAGGACTAGTAGAGCTTAAGAATTCTGGCTTTAATTAAGAAGGCCTATGGGTACAGAGATGCTGAAAGAGTAGAGAACCAGAGAACCAGTCGAATTGTCTGGAAGAAGGATCCTGAGTCTCTGATCCTGTGCTAAAATGCCCAGTGTATCTTACAGGAGAGGTCCGTATCAGAAAGGATGTTAAGAATAAAATATTAATGTTGGATGCATCAGGCGATGGAAAATTGCCAGAGGTACTGCTGGTCAAGCCTAGTATTTTGCTTTCTAGAGCCCATACTTATGCCAGAATGGTAATGATTCAAGTTCATAATGTGTCTGAAAGAGAGTTCAAGTAAATAGAGGTTGCACCCTGGTTAATGTGCACTGTGCAGACACTGCAGTGCTACCCAGCAGCAAGAGTTCGGGAAGAAATGACAGAGTAACGCCTGACTTGTTTGATTTTGGTGACTGGTGCCAGCTGAATGGAAAGTGAGGATCAGTGAGAAGCTTGCCCAGAGAGACCAGGTGTTTTCCTTAATAGGAATGGGACGTAGGATGCATGCAAGGAGCTGAGCACCATATCCGGCTGCATGACGAAAGACCATTTCGTGAGAGGTCTCGACGCCTGGCACCTGCTGACATAGATGATGTGGGACGGCATCTGCAAGAGATGTTAGCTGGTGGTGTAATACAAGAATCCAGAAGCCCCTATGCTTCCCCCATTGTGGCAGTCAGGAAAAAGAATGGGACAGTAAGGATGTGCGTGGATTATTGCACCTTAAACCGGCAGACTATCCCTGATCAGTACACAATGCCCCGCATTCAGGATGCTTTGGACTGCCTAAACGGGAGCAAGTGGTTCTCTGTGCTGGATCTTTGCAGTGGGTTTCTGCCAGATCGATGGCCCAGAGAGACCATGAGAAGACAGCTTTTATCTGTCCGCTTGGCTATGAATTCATGAGGATGCCTCAAGGGATTCAGATGCCCCAGCCACTTTTCCATCGATTGAGGGCGTGCAGTAGGGGGACATGAACTTTCTAGATTGCCTTGTATGCCTAGATGATGTTGTGTTTGGCTTCATCACTGGAGGAACATGAGCAGATTGTTTAAGGTACTGGACCGACTGGAAGACTTTGGCCTTAAACTGTCCATTAATAGGTGTCAATTTTTTCAAACATCAGTAAAGTATGTGGGACACATAGTATCCACGAGGGAATAGAGACCGACCCAAGTAAAGTTGAGGCCTTGACCACCTGGCCGCAGCCCAAAATCTAAAAAGAACTGCAAAGATTCCTGGGATTCTGTGGTTATTATCTGAAGTCCATCAAGGACTATTCAAGAGTGATCTGTCTTTACTTAACCTTACTCAAGGGTATCCCCAACCCACAATAAATACAAAAGTCAGCATACCTGGAGACTGAAATAGTGTATTTTCATCCAAGTGAAGTATTTGGGGCCCGCTTGGACTCCTGATTGTGAGACTGCTTCTCATGATCATATATCAACTTACCCATGCTCCAATACTGGCCTATGCCGATCCAAGAAACCTTATTTCCTGCACACTGATGCTAGCTTGCAAGGGTTGGGGGGCTGTGTTGTACCAAGAGCACGAGAATGGCCTGAGACCAGTGGCCTTTGCCAGTAGAAGCCTGACCCATCCGAAAAGATCTATCCTGTACATAAGTTAGAATTCCTAGCTTTGAAGTGGGCTATTGCTGACCAATTCCATGAGTACTTGTATGGGGCTAAAATACTAGTAAAACTGACAATAATCCTTTGACCTATGTGCAGACCTCAGCTAAGTTGATGCCACTGGCCATAGGTGGCTTTCTGCATTATCTACATATGACCATGCTGTTGAATACCGAGTAGGCCTGAACCACATAGATGCTGATGCTCTCTCCTGGAGGCCTGTTCCCCAGAATGATTGGGTCAGATTGGCAGAACCTGATATTCGGGCACTCCGCCAGAAGTTTGACAGGGAGGAACAAATGTCCACGGATGCAGTGGACTGCATGGTGGATTGCTTGGGACCCTCTGAGAATTGCATACCTGCTGCTTATTGCCACTTTTCTGCAATAGACATTGGTGCACTGCCTCAGCTGGACACATGACAGTACTCGTGGACTCAATCCCGCGATCCCATGATCAAATCAGCTTTAGAAGCCCTCTGTGCAGGGAAAGATGTGTCCAAATTACACTCCACTGATTTGAGAACTGGCTGTTATACAAAGAAGGTCCTAAGTTGAAACTGATCAATAAACTCTTATACAGAGAAACAGTAGACAGAGGGGACAGGTAGACAAACAACAACTAGTGCTGCTCACTGCCTTTGAGACTCAGTACTGGAGGTTCTTGCACAACCATAGGGGCACCTTGGTATAGACAGAACACTTGGCTTGGTGAGATCCAGATTCTGTTGGCCTAAGATGGGGGCTGATGTGGAGCAAGACATTCAAACATGTAGTCGCTGCTTACAGAGGAAAATCTTGTCCAGAGGGCTGCCCTTGTTAACATCACCACCAGTGGACCCATGGAGCTGGTCTGTATTGATTTTCTGAGTTTGGAGTCAGATCAAAGAAATATCAGTAATGTGCTGGTGGTCACTGACCATTTCACGAGATATGCCCAAGCTTTCCCCACCAAAGACCAGAAAGCATCCACTGTGACCAAAGTACTTGTAGAAAACTTTTTTGTTCACTATGGGGCTCCACAAAGAATCCATTCTGATCAAGGGAGAGACTTTGAGAGTCGTCTGGTCAAAGAGATGCTTTCTGTGTGGGGAGTGCGAAAGTTCAGAACCACTCCTTACACCCCTGAGGGACCCACAGCCTGAACGTTTCAATCAACATTTGCTAGATATGCTAGGCACTCTACACCCAAAGGACAAGCCTAGATGGAGCCAACAAATTAGCACCCTGGTACATCTTATAACTGCACCAAAAGTGATGCCACTGGGTTTCTCCTCTACCGCTTGATGTTTGGAAGAGAAGCTCGACTGCCGGTAGATGTGTGTTTTGGGGTCTCTCCTGATGGGGTTCAAGCTGACAACTATTTACAGTATGTGCAAAAGTTAAAGGCCCAGCTAACTCATGCGTACTCAACTGGCTCAAACCATGGCTGCCAAAAGAAATCTGGCCAACAAAGAAAGGTATGATAAAAGGTGAAAGCACAGAACTCCAGGAGGGAGATCAGTATTGCTAAGAAATCTGGGACTGCATGGCAAGCACAAGATTGCTGACAAATGGCACCATCTCCTCACATTGTAGTGGCAAACTAGATGATCTGCCAGTGTACAAAGTAAGGCCTGAGAATAATTCAAAGATGTAAAAACAATGCATAGAAATCATTTACTGCACATTGACAAATCGTGATTGAGTCTGAGCCCCTGATAGATGCCCCCTCTGGACCAGTGACTAGAGCAGCTGCTAAGAAAAGATCAAGAAAGTCTGCACCTACAGAAGCAGAGTTAAAGTGTTCCTCCACAAGTCCCAGTTGAGCATGACTGTCAGTTCATATCAGAAGAAAGTGAGTGTGACTTTGATACTACCCTTCTTACGAACTGAGTCAATTGTTTCGGGCAATCCCTAGTCAATACTGAGACGCAGGCTGGGCCTTCTGGACTGTCTAAGCTCCAGCTTCTCCCTGGAGCCAATGCTCCCAGAAAGTGAAGTGCAAAGCATCAGGTCAGATGAAATGGAATCATTGTGTATGGTTGAACTGTTTGAGCTTTCAGGGGAGGAAAATGATGGACTGGGACAGACTGGTGATACAACAGAACAAGAAGAGTATTTTGAGTGCCCTGACAGCCCACTGCCAGTGTCTGAAAGCTCTCCATGTGAGCCAAATGTTGTGGACTCAGAGATTGTAACTCCTGGAGCTGAAAGTGACCCAAGTTCTAGCCTCTTTACCCCCATGGAGACTCCCCTGACCAGTGAGGACAATGCCGAAATGAGGCTCAGAGTGCAGAGACTGTAACAGTTCCCCTAGAAAGACTGGTCGAGCTGTAAACCTGTGGTGCACCTCAGTTATGATTCCCTTGGGAGGCCTGTGGACTTGCCTCTCATTGTTGTCCATAAAGGAGTGTATGTGTCCCCGAGCTCATTGCCCAAACTGAGCGTCAGTGCTAACTCCAAGTTACTTGTGTTGCCCTCTAGGTATGGTGCCCTTGCCCCATCCAGCCCCAAGGTAACTGATAGGGAAGGGCCCCCCTCTCTTCAGGTTTCACGTACAAGAGGTAATAACCTGAGTTATGGTACAATGTGTGTGTAATACTGTATAAAGAGTGATGTACTGCAACGGTTCAGAAATGTGTTCCTGGTAAAGTGATATACTGACTGATGATTACCTGTGTGAGCATAATGCCAATGTATATGATTGCAATTGAAACTTATGGGGGTACTTGCTTGACGCGGACGTCAAGCTTTCCCAGGCCAGGAAGGGTGTAACCTCCTTGTAAATGGGGGTTCCCAAAAGACTTCCTGGAGCTTGCTTGAATGCTCCGAGCCTGAATGGTGCTTGGCGTTTAAGCCATTTATCTGTGAGTGTTTTTAGAGCCTCTGGTACTGTCTCTTTAAGAGCTGTCTGCTTGCAGACATAATTAGTTTGTATGGGGGGACTGTGTGTTTCTCTGCTTGAGTCCCACTCGAGCTGCTGCCAATTCACTCCATTTTTGCAGTCACTAGGAGTGCAAAGGAACCTATCTGAAAGATGTAACTGTTTGCCAGAAATCATTTAGAGTAATAATGAAAATACAGTTTGTCTAACCTGCTTTTCTTTGCAATCAGAACTGTGTTTGCCTAGTTCCCCATTCTAGTTTTGAACTGCTGAACTGGACCAATCAGTGTGGGTTAAGGTAGCTCTAAAATGGTGCCTGTGGGAATCAGAACTTGACTCGTAATCTGAGCCAGCCACAAGAGGATTGTATGGGCAGTGACTCTGGGAAATGTAGCTTGGACTTCGCGCCTTTTGCACCACAAGGGTAGGCTATTGTGAGTGACAGCCAATCCAGCCAAGAACTGGGAGGAACTCAAAGGAAGTGCCCGGTTTTGTCTACTGGAGTCTCAGTTTTAGCTCTGGCAGTGAAGAGGAAGGCCCCTGTGCTCCTTGATTGTGTGCAGTTTTAGTCGGAAACACATGTCAGGCCCCAAGTTTGGTCTGCAGCTTCAGTGCCTTGTTTGGACTGAATCTGACCTGTGAAGAGAATCAAGGAAATCTGAAAAGTAGAAACCAGGCTCACCCTGTAGAAGACTGGAGAAATTGCTGAATCGCGCTCGGTCTGTCAGGAACTGAATCTGCTGTGTGTTCTCCCGGGTACTGTGCAGTAATTGCGATCGGGATAGAGAAGCAGCCTGCCTGGTATAGTACTTTCTTTTTCCATATAAATGTGTGTAGTGCTAGTGGGGACTCACGTTTCAAATCCCCTGTACAGTGAATTGAGTGCATGAAGCTGCAAGTAAACCCCAGCTTAATCCAGACTACATCCATTTGCTCTGAACTGCCTTGGGGTCCAGTCACAAGGACCTTGTCCACATGGTCTGCTCCGCCTGGCAATCCAGGACAATCTGCCTTTCATTCAGTTTCAGCATTGAATTTGTGAGTACAAATCAGGGTAGCTCCCTGCCATCATCTAATTGCAAGTGTTCCATCTGATTACTTTTCCTTTCTTTCTCCACGAACTGAGCCTACCGGCTCCGGATTACAATTTTGGGTATTGTGCATGCATTTTCCATCTTCAGGGCCCCAACCAGCTGCACCAAATAGGCTAGCCTCTTATTGCCTGGGTACCCAGTAAGAGTGACATTAGAGACATTTGGGATTCTGAAATATGTGCACAGTACTGTGATTATTAATGCATTTAAACTAATTAACCTGATTTCCCCCTGTCCTTGTTACTGTATATCCCTAAATAAATCAGATTTGTTTGTTTCAGCAAAGTTACACTGCCTGAGGTATTCATCTATGTTAAAGTATTGTACTGTGGTTTTCGCACTGTATCATCTTATTTTACAGGGAGTCCCAGGAGTCACACTGCCCGAACCAGTCTTGGGGGTAAGTGTATACTGTGAAGGTAATTCTGATATATTGTGTGGGCCACTAGTGGGAAGAAAAGGGGGTCGCAGTGTCCCAGAGGGCTGTGACCAAGTTAGTTTAACTATTGCAAACCCTGACCTCTGGTGAGGCACCCGCCATCGGATTCAGGCCCCTCAACCTGTTAGTGGCAAATCAGGCAGGGCAGTAGCCCTTGGGATAGCGCCATCTAGGGGTTACATCTATAAGTGACATTGCGAGAGGACTGGAAGGAAAGTATGCCTCTTTGCAGAGCTACACAAAGATCTACAACAGGGTTGATCGTGAGGGGGTGGAAAGGATGAAGAGGGACTTGGCAAGGTTGTAGGAATGGTCAAAAGTATGGCAGCCTAGATTCAGTGCAAAGAAGTGCAAAGTAGTGCACCTGGGAAACAAAAACCCAGGGGAAGAGTACACAATGGTGGGGGTACTAACAACAACAAAATGGAAAGGGCGGGTGGGGGGAGATAGTCATATCAGAGACTTAAAGGTAGGCAAGCAATGTGAGAAGGCAGTACAGAGGGCTGGGGATACTGGGATGCATAGGAGAGGCATAGGGAGAGGCATCAACAGTAGAAAACAGGGAAGTTGTTATCCATCTGTACAGACAGTTGGTGAGACCCCATCTGGAGTACATCACGAACATAAGAATGTGCCAGCAGAAACAGACCACCCAGTCTATCTAAGTCTGCAGCCAACACCCTTTGCAGCTGCCCCACCCCCTCCCCTTTGTCATCCCACTGCCCACCCCCACCTCCCTCACCCTCACTCTCCCTGTTCCCTGTCCCATGCTCTTTTGAAGCTGTTCACAGATTTGCATGATACCACCATTCTGGTAGGGCGTTCCATTTTGCTACCACCCTCTCTGTGCAATAGTGTCTCTCATTTCCTTCCTAAATCTTCCCCTTATCCTTAGCCCATGCCCCATGGTGAACCTCCCCTCCTTAACTTAAAGACCCCATCTGCCCCATCCTTATTGATTCCCTCAGATACTTGAATGTCTCTATCATGCCCCCGTCCCTTCTATCCTCCAGGGTGTACATATTCAGGTCTCCCAGCCTGCTGTCATAGTCTCTCCCCAACATTCCACATGTCATCTTTGTTGCCCTCCTCTGCACCCCCTCCAGTAGCCTAATATCACGCTTTAGGTATGGTTTCCAAAACTGCACACAATACTCTAAGTGCGGCCTTACCAGTGACCTGTAGAGGGGTAAGATCACCTCTCTTCACCTGGACTAAAACCTCCTTGCTATGCACCCCAGCATTTTCTTTTGCAGCCACTCTCCTGCACTGGGCAGTGTTGTTCATGGTCCCTGTTATCATTACCCCAAGGTCCTTCTCCTCCTCAGTGATCCCCAGCTTAACCCCCTCACCCAGTATTTTCTGCTTGGGTTCTTCACCCCAAAGTGCATAACCTTATACTTCTTTGCATTGAACCCCAGCTGCCACCTCTGACTCTCGCCTAGCTTATGAGGTCCCCCTGCAGCTGCTTCCATTCATCCTGTCCATCCACCACTGCTCCAATTTTGGTGTCGTCTGCGAACAGACTTACCTTGCTCACCACCCCATGTGCAATGTCTGATATGAAGAGCCCAAACAATACTGGCCTCAACACTGAGCCCTGTGGCACCTCACTCATCACCGGCCTTGGAGTTAAGAGCTCCCCTCTCACCACGACCCATTGTAGCCTGCCACTCAGCCAGCTTGTAATCCAGTTCATCATTTTTGCCCCTACCCCTACACCAGTTAGCTTCTCCTCAAGCCACCCATGAGGCACCAAATCAAAGGCCTTGCTGAAGTCCAAGTAAAGAACGTCCACCTTATGACCCCTATCCAGCTCACCTGTTACCCAGTCATAATACTGTATGAGGTTGGTTTGACAAGATTCTCCTGAAACAAACCCATGCTGCCTCACATCCTGGAGGCCATTGTTCTCCAGGTCACGACACCAGTCTTTCCTTTAGTATCGTTTCCATGAGTTTGCACAGTATGGAGGTGAGACGACTCAGACTTAATTACCCGGTTCATCCCTTGGCCCGCTCTTGTGTAATGGTACTACATGTGCCATCCCCAGTCAGTGGCCACATCCCAACTCCAGGAGGTGCTATACAGATCACTGTGAGCTCCCTGCACCCCTCCATCTCCTCAGCACCCTGAGGTGGATACCATCCAGCCCTGGTGCCTTGTCTGCCTTCAGTACCCTCAGTTCCTCTAGGACTTTACTTGCCTCAATTCTTCCATCTGTCGCCTCTCTCTCCCCGTCCCACCCTCCCAACCCATGCTGGTAGCACTCTTCCACATGAACACTGAGCAAAGTATTCATTTAGTGCTTCTGCCTGCTCCTCCTTTCCACCCACTCCCCACCCATTTTATCCTCACTATTGTCTCCTTGCACTTCCTTTTCTCACTGGTAGTCATGAAAAGTCGTTCTCCCCCATTACTTTCCTGTGCTAATCTCAGCTCCCCTGGGCCTTGGCTTCTCTCACTTTCTAGTCACCTCCCTGGACCATCTTGCATATTCCTCCCTGTCCACTTCCTTCCCTGTCCTCCTAAACTTCTGGCAGCACCACACGCTTTGCCCTCACCACCTCCACAACCTCGCTGTTCAACCAGCATGCTTTTCTTGTTCTGCTCCTCTTGCTCTGTGCCTTGGTGCAGGCTTCTGTTGTCTCTGTAACCCCCCTTTCAATAATATCCCATTTCTGCTCCACGTCCATCTCCTGCCTTATGCCCTCCATTTTCCCTTTCAGTACTTCCTGAATCCTCCCAAAGTCCGCCCCCCTGAAGTTTACCACCCGAGTAACTGATGTTTCTGGCTCCCCACACATCGTGATATTAAACCGCACCGTTTGGTGATAGCTGTCGACTAGTGGGTCCTCTACCTTTATTTCCCTCACTGCCTCCCCATTCGACAATACCAGATCTAAAGTGTTCTTCAGCCTAGTAGGTACAGTAACCAACGGTGTTAGGAGACCCTCCTGGATCGTGTCCAGGAGCACTTGCTCCCTAGCACTGGAGATGACCAGAATGCTCCAGTCAACCCTGAGCAAGTTGAAATCCCCCACAATGACCACCTTCCCTTTCTACATGCCTTTTTGATTTGTCCCACTAACTCCCTGTCAAGCTCCTCAAGACCGGGATGGTGGCCTGTATACCACCCCAAACCTCACTTTCCTACTCCTTGAGTCTAGAAGCTGCAGCCAGATTGCCTCTGTTCTCCTTTCTTCTCCCTCGTCCCTTGTGCCTTTAATCCCGTCCCTCACATAGACTGCCACCCCCCCTCCTTACGGTCCTTCCTGTATAATTTGTATCCTGGGATTGCCAGATCCCAGTCCTGGTGCTCAGTTGCCCACGTTTCTGTGACAGCTGCAATATCCACCATCCACATTGCTAAGAGTGCCTGTAGCTCAGCTGATTTGTTTCCTAGGCTTCTTGCATTCAGTAAGACCACCCTTCATAATGCCCCCTTCCCTTCACTAGCCTCCATCTCCTCCCTTCTACTCCTTCCTTTTTTGGCCACCCCGAGTCCTGCGTGCAGTTCTGGAGACGTCATCTCTGCAAAGACGAGACAGGATGGAGACAGTCCAGAGGAGGGCAACTAAATGGTACAGGGTTTGCACCAGAGCCATATGAAGAGAGACTAAAGGAGCTTAATATGTATACCCTTGATGAAAGGAGGAGGGAGAGGGGCACATGATAGAAACTTTCAAGGACCTCAAGGGAATCAACAAAGTCCAAGAGGGTAGCATCTTTCAGAAAAGAGATGTGCAAGAAGAAAAATTACTCATCTTAGTAATTGTGTTTCTTCTAATGGAGTTTTGCTGTATTCTGACATTATGCAGTTAGCCCCAGCACTTGAACTGCTCCGGAGAGGAAAGAGTTAACTCTATGCCAGTCGCCAGAGCATAGAACGTTGAGCTTGAGCTCGGTTCAGACCTCTGTCTGCTGCACTTCAAAGTGTAACCGTCAGATTCTTATGAGCTAATACTAACTAACTACACCTGCAAGTGGAAATTGTAAATTAACTAGTCAAAAGGCAACCAAATGTTTTGGGTCCCAAAAGACTTGAGTCGAGAACCCCAAAACAAAAACTAGGTAGTGAACAACATAACTATAAAAGAACAACATAAACATAACCCACTCCCCCTCTCTATACCGGGGGGAGCGTTAAGTGCACCCCTGAGGTGCAGCACTGTACCTGCCAGCCCACTTCCCAAAAAACAGGTTCTTAGACGGGAGGCAGGGAGGGAGGTCAGAATACAGCAAGACTCTGTTAGAAGAAACACAGTTACTAAGGTGAGTAATTTTTTCTTCAAACAACATGAAGTCTTGCTGTATTCTGACATTATGCAGACTACCAAGCAGTACCTCCATGGAGGAGGGACCAAACCTATTTTGGGAATAGGCTCTGCAGTACTGCTGTACCAAACCTAGCATCACTCCTAGACTGGATATCCAGGGAGTAATGCTTGGTGAATGTATGGACTGTTTTCCAGGTGGCGGCTTTGCATATCTCTAATAATGGTATATGTCTGGCAGCAGCCAGGGAAGCAGCTGTACCTCTTGTCAAATGAGCCCTCAGGCCTGAAGGGGGTATTTTGCCTAGCTTCTCATAGCAGAATTGTATACAAGAGACAATCCACCTGGCAACAGTCCTCTTAGTAGTAGGTTTGCCCTTTCCCACTTCACCATAAGTGAGAAACAACTGAGGACAGTCAAACCTAAGTGCCTTAGTGCGCTCAATGTAGTATCTAAGTGCCTTCTTAACATGCAAGTTGTGTAACCTTCTCTTCCCTAAAGAAGAATGATCAGTGAAGAAGACAGGAAGAGACATGGACTGGTTCAGATGAAAATCTGAAACCATTTTGGGTAAGAACCTCCTGTTAGTTCTAAGCACCACCTTATTTCTGTGGAATGAGCTAAAATCAGGCTCCACCGACAGAGCTTGTCATTCACTGATACGCCTGGCAGAGGTAATAGCTATCAGGAACATAGCTTTCCAAGTCTAGTACTTAAGTTCTGCTGAGGCCAAATGCCCAAAAGGGGGTTGCATAAGCTGAGCAATGCAAACATTAAGATCCCAAGCAGGAGTAGGATCCTCAAAAGGAGGATTGGTATGGAGCAATCCATTAAAGAACTGACAGAAAACAAGATGAGATGCCAGTGAGGAAGCTTTCCCCACTGACAGAAATGCAGGAACAGCTGCCAAGTGTACTTTCAGAGTAGCTGGTCTGAGGCCTAAGCCATTAAGATGAACCATATAATCCAGAACTGTAGCCAAATCAGCAGTATCTTGAGATATCTGCCTGTTGGAACACCAAATGCTGAATCTTTTCCATTTGGAATTATAGGTTTTTCTGGTGGCAGGTTTTCGAGAGGCTTTGAGAATATCCAGAACCCCCCTGAGACAGATGCAGACTTGCATATTCTAACTCTTCAAGAGCCACGCCTTGAGATTGAGAGACCGAAGGTTGGGGTACTAAATCTTCCCCTGAGAGGAGGTTAACAGACTGTGATTCTTGGGAAGAGATAGCGGAAGATGGACTGCTAGGGACAGCAATAGAGGATACCAAGGCTGCCTGGCCCAGTCTGGAGCAATCAGGATCACTTTGCAAGATTGTGACCTTATCTTGACCAGAATCTTAAACAATAGAGAAAAGGGGGGCATACAGAAATGTCCCTCCCAATCCAGAAGCAGAGCAGCCAGGGGACTGAGCCCAAGACTGGGGGTCTGCAACAGAAGAGAGGGAAGTTGGTGATTGTCTGGGCCTGCAAAGAGATCTGTGTCTGGAGTGCCCCATCTTGAAAAAATCACTTTTAACACTAGGGGATCCAGGGACCATTCGTGATGGCCCTGAGTGATCCTGCTCAGAGCCTCTGCTAGCACATTGTCCTTCCCTGGGAGGTGGACTGCTACCAGAGATGTCTGTAGGGAATAAGTCAGTGACCATAATTTCATGGCTTCTGTGCACAAGGCCGTAGACCAAGTGCCTCCCTGCTTGTTGATGTACCACATAGTGGTGGTGTTGTCTGTCCTGACCTGAACCACCTTGTTCTGTACTGAGTCCGAGAAAGCTTGTAGAGCCCGGTACACTGCCCTGAGCTCCAGAAGAATGATATGAAGTAGAAACTCCTGAGGGGACCACACTCCCTGTGCTGTGAGAACTCCCAGTTGAGCTCCCCACCCCATGACAGAAGCATCTGTGGTGTACCACAGAATGAGTCTGGGTGATGAATGGGACTCCTTGTCTGAGGTTTTCCTGATCCAACCACCATTGGAGAGCCTGGATCAGAGTCTGAGTCACTGGAATTGGTTTGGTTGGAGGATATTTTTTCTGAGACCAAAAAGACCTCAATTGGAACTGGATGTCCCTCATCTGAAATCTGGCCCATTGTACCACTGCAGTGGAAGCTGCCATGTGGCCCAGGAGTTGAAGAAAATGCCTTGCTGGTCGAGACATCGGAAGGTGAAAAGAAGAAGCCAGGTCTGTAAGGGTCTTTACCCTTGCCAGGGGAAGAAAAGCTCTTGCTTGGACAGTGTCCAGCTCTACCCCATGAAGGTCAGGAGTTGCACTGGTTCGAGAACTGACTATGGAAGACTGAGGAGAAATCACAGAGAAGTGAACAATTGTTGGGTTACTAGCAGGTTTGACTTGACTTGGTCTGGAGACTGCCCCACAATGAGCCAGTCGTCCAAGTATGGAAATATGGAAAGATTTTGTCTCCTTAGAAAGGCCACTACTACTGCTAGGCATTTTGTGAACACCCTTGGTACTGATGTTAGGCCGAAGGGTATTGCTCTGAACTTGATAATGGCCTGAAGGCAGTTCGAACCTGAGGTACTTTCTGTGGGAGCACCTGATGGGAATGTGAAAATAGGCATCCTTGAGGTCCAGGGAGGCTAACCAATCCCTTGGCCTCAGAGAGGAAAGAATTATTCCCAGAGTCACCATTTTGAATTTTGGCTTGACTAGGTGCTTGTTTAAGTATCTTAGATCTAGGATGGGCCATCACTCCCCTGTCTTTTTTGGGGTAAAGAAGTATCTGGAGTACAGACCCTTGCCCCTGTGTGTAGTAGGAACTCTCTCTATGGCTCTGAGAGCCAGCATAGAGAAAACCTCTGCCTCGAGGGCAATGGTTTCTGAGATGTTTGCAGGTGGAAAAGACCTGACCCTCAGCTTTGGAAATTTTTTGAAGCTGAGAGCCAGTCCCTGGCTTACTACCTCCAGGACCCACCTGTCTGAGGTAACAGACTTCCAGGCCTGGAAGTAGTAAGCCAGCCTGCCTCCTACTGGAAAGGGGGAGTCGACCCTTGCTGACACATCAGGGTGTCTGCTTGGCAGGAGCCATGGACTTAGAGGAAGATGCAGCCCTGCTCATCCCCCTTCTGCTTCTCCCTCTGAAGAACCCCCTCTGAGGAAAAGGAGAGGAGACCTGTGCCTGGTAGAAAGGCCTGTGAAAAGGCCTGCCTCTTCCCCTAGATTGCTCCTTCTAAGGAGTTGCCTGCCTTTCCTTGGCCTGTGCACTCCTGTAGATGGTCCTATACTCATCCATCTTTTTCAAGTAATTCTCTGTCTGCTCCTCAAACAAAGAATTACCCACTACAGGTAAATCCATGGCCTTAGCCTGGGTGTCCTTTGAGAAGCTAGTACATCTGAGCCAAGCAAATCTCCTAAGAGACACAGATGTAGCCATGACTCGTGATGAAACATCATTAGAATCCACAGCAGCATGAAATTGGACTTTGGATGCCTCAATCCCATCAGCAGCCACCTCCTCCAGCTGTTTGGCTTGCTGCAGGGAAGCCTGTTTAGCCAGCTCCAGAACAGTATCCCACCTGGACTTCTGGTATCTGGCTGTGTAGGCCATATAGTTTACCTGCCTGAGTCCCAAGGAGGATGCCAAGTACTGTTTCTTGGCCATAGCATCCACCTTCCTGGGGGGTGTGAAGCCAAAGGTTTATTAGCCTTGTCACAGGATGCAGCCTACATGACCCGAACATGGTTGCATTGTTGGAACAAGCACTCTGTACCTGAGCCTGACAGCATATACCTCCTGTCCATTCTCTTGTCCACAGGAGGTAATGAATTTGGTATCTGAAGAATTTTTTGTCTGTTTCTCAAAAGATTTATGGAGGAGAATAGACAGCCTTTTGGACTCTGGGATGTCCATCATCTCTACATAGTCAGGCTCCTGTTGGTCCTCAACAGCTTCGACCAGAGGGAGCTGGAGGGTCTCTGCCATTTTTGTAAAACAAATAGTGGCAAGGGGACTCAGAAAGCCTAGGAGGGGAAACATTGGAAGGCCTGTCTGGGGAGATGTCCAGTTCAATGGGCTTATCCAGGCCTTCCACACCACCATCATCATCATCATACCCTTCTTCCCCCTCCAAATTCGGTTCATAGCAATCATCTGGACAATATTCACACCAGCCAGAAGGACTCACCGGCACTGAGCTCCCTCCCGGAGCTCCGATCTCAATGCGAGTGCAGCTGCCGAGGTAATTAAACTACCTCAGAAGAACAGCACCCTTGTGAGGGGGGGGTTATGCCCTGCCCACCCAGGCTCGTCATTTCCTTTATAGGTACTCCCTTATGACATCACTTCCTGTTCTCATTAACCTAAATCCCCGCTTTGCCATTAGCAGGTTATACCTGCCAACCACTAGAGGGACCCTTACTACCCACCCTGCACACACTATCTATCCCCATCCTTACTACTTCCTAGATCCCTCCAAACCTCCTGAGCCACTTCAATCCGCCTCCAACTCACACCTTCTGCAATCCACACCCCCCACCCAGCCCCACAAACTAGCCCCTTCTCTGACTCGGGACTGCTTGGCTGAACTGACCCCCAGTGACCACTAGAGTCACTATTTCTCACCCAATTTTCAACTCAAACCCATCCTTTTCTAGGCCCCAGAACGTGGATTTACTGCCCTCACCCAGGCACCTCACCAGCTGCCCTTGCTGAGACATGAACCTTGCACCCCACCCACCGGAGTCCATGTCGCTACCACTAATCCAAAGTGGTAACTACGTTTCTTAGCAGTCCATTTAGAAACTTCTACTTAATTCCCAGCTAACACCAAATTTGCCATGTTAGACCACCTCCTCCTAAAATGCCTCCCCCTCATTTACCTTCTAGTACCCTCGTGCCTCCAGCCAGCCATCCCCCCTGGATCTCTGGTTCCAGCACTGGCAATTCCCCTAGACATGGCTCACACAAACCCCACAATTACCAGGCCCACTGGCCAAAAACACCCATTCTCCATGCTCCACCACACCGCCTTTCCAGGCCACCCCTGGCAGCTTATCGCTCTCGCCCTACCATCCTGCCAATCCCTACCCATTCCCTGCTCCCCCAAGGTCCCCCCCTCAGCCCCCCATACACGTAGGAAACACATACATCACCACGTCCTGCCCAGAGCTGTGATCCTCCTTCTACTCCTAACAGGCAACATACATCCTAACCCAGGCCCCTCCCTGACCTGCCCATCAGGTGGGCCCCCTGGTCTGAGGATTGCCTCCATGAATATATGCAGCATCTTGAAAAACTTGACACCCTCCAATGCTGGGTCATGCTGCACAAACCTGACATCATTGCACTGGTGGAAACCTGGCTATCAAAGTCCACTCCTGACTCCTTCGTCGCCCTCCTGGCTACACCCTATACCGGGAGGATCGGGGTAGGCAAGCGAGGTGGCTGTGCGATCTATATAGGATTCTCCCACGGTCAACACTCCTTGCCCCGCCCTGGCAGGTGGGGCACAGGCCCTCACCAACTCACCCAGCCCTCTAGGGCCCCCTGTATCTCACCTCTGCCTACTTTCCACCTAAGCAGAACCAAACCCAGTTACATCATCCTTAACTGACTACCTTACCACCATCCCACATAGGGCTGATCAAGTCCTTGTGGGTGACCTCAATGCTAACTGGCTCAGCCCCACCTCCACCATCACCCAGGACTCCTTTGCTGCCATTGATATGACACAGCTAGTCTCCAAACCCACAAGAGTAAACCCTAAGAGAGGTACCAGCTCCCTCCTTGATGTCATCATCACCAACTGCCCCAAAAAAATCCTGGACATCCAAATCCTCTCTGACTCACTCAGCGACCATTCCCCAACCATATTCCATTGGGTGACCACCCTGCCAAAACCCACCGCCCAGCACACGCCTCGCCGGCATCTCAAACCTGGCGGGCTGAAGAACCTCAGGCAATTTCTGGCCCAAACAAACTGGTCACCCATTCACCATGCTCCAGATATAGACACTGCCCTCGCCTTGTTTCCCATACATTTAATACAGCCTGCCACCTCTTCGCACCCCTCAAAGCTACCAAAACCGAAAAACATAAAGTACCCTGGATTACCCCTGCCCTATTACAGTTACTTAGACATAGGGATAACCTGTGGCACCTCGCAACAGAAACAGGCTGGATGGCTGATAGACAGGCCTACAACGCCACTCGGAATAAGTGCACCTGGGCAGTCCGAAAAGCCAAGGCCGACTACTATCAAGCCACCCTCACCTCCTCTTGGGGGTGTGCCCGAACCTTTTGGGACAATATCAAACAATTGAACGGGAGCACACGCTCCCCTCCCCCATCACATCTCAATATTGGCGGCACCAACATTACTGACCCGATAGGCATCGCAAATCACCTCAACTCCTCCTTCACGGACCTCAGCCCTATCCTCCCCAGTAACTTCTTTGACCCACCACCCTCCCTACCGACCCCAGATCTCCAGCACCTAGCTTCTACCTACGTAAGTAACTCCCTCGAGCTAGACCCCACCTGATCCGTGGCGCTTAAAGAGCAATAGTCCCGCAACACCACGTGGACCCACCATTCTCCGTGCGTGCATTGGACCAGGTCCTTGTCCCACTTACCAGCCTTCTCAATAAATCCCTCTGCCTGGGGCAGTTCCCCACAGTGTGGAAAACGGCCATTGTCACTCCCATCCGCAAAGGGGGTGATAGGTCCTCAGCTGGGAACTACCGGCCTATCTCTATACTCCCTCCCCTCTCCAAAGCCCTTGAAAAACTGGTCGCTATACAGATTACTGAGTACCTGACTAAATACAACATCCTTTGCCCTGAACAGCACGGTTTCCGGGCAGGACACAGCACAGGCACAGCACTAGTGGAGTTCTCAACATTCCTACACACATCCCTGGACTCTGGCTCCCTAGCTGGGGCAGTGTTCATCGACCTTTCCAAGGCATTCGACACTGTTTCCCACCCCCTCCTACTGGGTGCACTCCACCAGGCTGGCTTCGCTACTGGGCCACTCGCATGGTGCACCAGCTATCTATCGGCCCGCTCCCAATGTGTCAAAATTAATGGAACACTATCAAAATCATGTCCCATCCGATCAGGGGTTCCTCAGGGCTCCATCCTGGGACCTCTACTCTTCTCGCTCTACCTTAACACTCTGCCAAGTGAATGCACTGGAAATATGCTGCTGTATGCAGACAACGCTGTCATCTTTGCCTCCCACCGCAACCCTACCTCCCTTCAGGAATCCCTGCAGCTCGTATACTGATGCAGAAACCTGGTTCACAAAGCATAGACTGATCATAAATCTCAAAAAATGAAAACAATGCTCTTTGCCCACCCCCAAAACAAAGCCAGCAATTTTCCACTCCACATCCTCCTGGCTCCAAAAACAGCTAGACAAGTACACTCGTTCAAGTACCTTGGGGTCACCTTTGACTCAGCCCTCGACTACCATACCCACATTGACGCCCTTGCCTCAGCAGCCAATATGCGGCTAGGTATCTTATACCGCTACAAAAGCGCTCTCCCCCCCCGCTGCCCTCTGGCTTGCAGTAACATCCTCGATATTATCCCTGGTAGACTATGGACTCCCGGTCTACGGGGCTGCCGACACAACTGCGCTCAACAAAATCCATCTGTTACTTAACAAGGCATGCAGACTAATCACTGGGGCCCCTAGGTTTAGACATTCATGCCAGCTCTATGGGCTGGCAACATTGCTGAACCTAGATGAACGACTACGTTACCAAACATGCCTAATAGCAAAAAAAACTCTCCTAGGACTGTCCCCCCCCAGGGCTGACAGCCTCCCTCCCCATAGCCAAACCCCTGGTCTGTACACGGACTTCCCGCAAGACCACCTTCCAGACACCTAGAGCCAGGACCTTCCATGGTCAGAGGCCCTTCCCCCGTGCTCTATGGTTCAACTCGCTCCCTCTCCACGTCACAGATGCCCCTACGATCTCCAAATTCAAAACTGCACTCAGAAGTGAACTGTTCAACACATGAAATTGCACCTGTATATCTGAGGCGCTACCCACTGTGCTCTGACAATGCCCACTGGGCAGCATCCAAACCGCACTACTTTACATCACTATACCACGATGGACTGTACAGTAATTATTCCCTGATGCTTGGCCTTTCCCCATGCGAGTATGTATCTCCTCTGGCAAAATTACCACTGCTCTGCCGACTGCTCAAACTGCAGTATTGCTATATGTTACTGTAACCTGGCTTAAATTGCTGTGTTGACTTCGTCTCCGGCAGTGTTACTATGTGCAGCTGTAACCTGGTTAATTTGCCACTGCTCCTGACTGCTCTTACCATTATATACTGCTGTAACCTGTTAAATTACCACTGCTCTACTGACTGCTCCATTTGCAGTCCCTATGGTGCCACAATAACCAATCTGGCTCTCTGTAATATCGGTCCAATCACCGATTGATTGATGTACCCATATCCTGTAACCATAAGTGAGTTTTTGTATTTTGTATTTACTGCTGTACCTATCATGTTCTTCATAAACGTGTATGTTAATTCCATGTAACCTACATCCTGTAACATGAATGTCTATACTGTATTTGTCCTCTTTGTGACGAGGTACCTTTGAAAATGAGCCCCTGGCTCAAAGGTTGTAAACCGATGTGCAAATAAATAAAATAAATAAATAAATATTCCGGAACCGGAGGAACCAACTAAACCAAGCGCCTACAGGGAGGCGCTGGATCGGCTGGAACCGAACTAAGCAATTCTGCAATGCTAATCGCCCTGGCAATTTCTTCGGCAGTTGGACATGATGGTTCTGGATCCGAACCGACCGATTTCTTTTTTCACTTAGACGGTACCGACCCCTCAGGATCGGCTCTCCTTTTGCCCAAGAAAGTATTGCCCAGGTCAGTGGGCATTCCTTCAGGTTCGGTCAGAACCGAACCGGGCTGGCCATCTGGATCAATGGACTTCTCGGCCTCCTTTTCCCTAAGCCTACCCAATCTCTTGTCCAGGGTGACCTTTGGGAAATTCTTACATATTTGGCAGTCTGAATCAAGGTGGTCAAAGCCCAGACAATACACACAGGTGGTGTGAGGGTCTGCTTTAGCAAAGGCGTCCCCACACTCACTACAGTGCTGAAACCCAGTGACCTGGTTTTTCTTTTGGGTTTCTTAGACGTAGGCATCCTATCCATTTACCTTTTAGCAGCTTTAAAGCCAGGGCTGTGGAAAAAATGTCTAAAAAGAAGTTTTTTTTAAACTCATAGGGACCAGTACCTCATACTAGTACAAATAAACCAAAGGCTTTACAGAATAAAGAAAGAAAAAATCAGTTTCAGCTGGATCGATTGAAAAGTTTTTACAATTTCTACACACAGAAAATAAACTAATGTCCACTACCTACAACACTTACTGTACCGCAGACAGGGATCTGAACCGAAAAAAACAACATTTACAGTTTAAAATCAACATTTTTACTGAGACCGAACTGACAAGTGAAGGAGAGTTCTCCAGAGCCACTGTTCAGTTAGGCGGAGTAAAGAATCTGATGTTTACACTTTGAAGTGCAGCAGACAGAGGTTTGACCCGAGCTCGAGCTCAACGTTTTATGCGCTGGCATAGAGTTAACTCTTTCCTCTCGGAGCAGTTCAAGTGCTGGGGCTAACTGCATAATGTCAGAATACAGCAAGACTTCATGTTGTTTGAACAATTTGAAGAAAGAAGGGGACGGCTCAAGGGCAACATGAGGAAGTATTTTTTCACAGAGAGGATGCTGGATGCATGGAATGGCCTTCCTGAGGAGGTCATGGGGTCAAAAACAGTGGGGGAATTCAAGAATGCATGGGACAGACATAAGGCAATTTTGGTGGGGGGGGGTAGGAAGAAGTAGGCTTTTGGTTAACTAGGATCTGCAGCTTATCAAATAGGTAGTGATATGGGCAGACTGGGTGGGCCAAGCGGTCCTTGTCTGCTGTCAAAGTCTATGTTTCTAAATGGATGCCTCAGGATCCAGGTGGGGAGCATGCCTGCGATCTCTTCAGCCACAAGACACATGGAACCAAGTGGAGCATGCTTTGCATATAAATGTCTTGGAAATGAGAGCAGTTCTATACAGTTTCCAAGCATTTCAGAAACACTTGTCCCCAGGGCCTCTGTTAATACAGATGGACGTCAGTGCGATGCCTTACATCAACAAACAAGGGGTGACTCATTCCTACCTGCGGTGCAGGGAAGCAATGAGAGTTTGGTATTGGGCTGTGGAACACAGTCTAGAATTATCAACAGTACATGTTCTGGGATTCCAAAATGCCTTGGCAGACAAAACGAGCAGGTCACAGTTCAGGGTACATGAGTAGGAACTGCTGACGTTGGTGGTTGATGACCTATTCAAAAGATGGGGTCATCCAGATGTAACCCCCTCTACAAATGGGGGTTCCTGAAAAGTCTTTCATTAGCTTGCTTAAATGCTCACTGCCAGGTTGGTGTTCGGCGCTATAGCCATTTAAATATTACTGCCAAAGAGTGCCTGTGTGGCCTCTATGTACTGTTGCTGTAAGATCTGCCTAGTTTGCAGAAATAGTTAATCTGGAAGGGGGGGCAGTGTTTTCATGCTTGAGTCCCGCCCGGGCTGCTAGGTAATCGCTCCGCTTCTGCCATCGCTAATTGTGCAGAAGGAGCTCTGTTGAAAGATGTAACTATTTGCTGAGAATCATTTAGAGTGATAAAGATATTGTAGTTTGTTCTAACCTGCCTTCTTTGCAGCAAGGGGTTTCTGCCTATCTCCACCATGTTGGTCCCGAATTGCCAAATTGGACCAAGCAGTACTTGGGGGCTCTAAAATGGAGCCTGCTTATAGGGGACGTGTGGAATAAAAGCTTGGGAACTGTAGTTTTGGATTGTTGGTGCCTTAATCTGGAAGGGGGGGCAGAGTGGGGGGGGCTTGCCACGAGGTCCCTGCAATACTATCCTACTACACAGAGAAGAGCCATCAACGAGAGACCTGCCTAGGGGTCAGCCCTCTGCTCCACGCCTGAACAGGAATGACTTTTCAGGAACCCCTATTTGTGTGGCGGGGGGGTTACATCTGGATGACCCCATATTTTCCTGCTCTTGCTTTGACTGACAGCTGAATCAGCCAACCGAACCTCTTGTATTTGAGGGAAATCCCCTAGCTGCCTTGCTGTTTAGGTCAGATCTAAGTTGGAATTGGAGAGAGGAGCAGCTCGTGATAGTTCGAGCAGTGATCTGCGTAGTTTTGAGTGGGAGAACTGTGGGAAGACCTTTGTTGAGGCCTGCAAGTCTGCCTGTTACTCTGAGAGGGAAAAGAAAATTACAGTCGGACTAAATCCGAGCTGGTGAGACTGAAGTAAGCCACTGAAGTGTAACCAGGCTCAACCTGTAGAAGACCAAAGATTTTGCTGCATGTGATCGGCCTGTCAGGAACTCCAGCTACTTCTGAGTTCCCAGTCTAAGGAGGGACTTTGCGATCCTGACCGGGGAGCGTTTTACCTGGTATGGTAAGATTTTCCTTGCATATAAATGTGCTCTGTACGGAAAGGGGGTCACGATTTGGTTTCCCACGTTGCGGACTGCATTCTGCTTGCTGAAAACTGTAGTCTGCTCAAATGGACTGAATCCGCAGTTAGCTCCCTGCAGCTGGGCCTTGCCACGAGGTCCCTGCCATATGACCCTACTGCCCAGAGAAGAGCCATCGACGAGAGACCTGCCTGGGGGTCAGCCCTCTGGTCCACGCCTGAACAGGAATGACGCCTTGGAGAATTGTGTGGGTCCTGCCTCTACTGGCACTCTAGAGAGCTCACCTGCTGTCTCAATTTTTGGCCATCCTGTGTCCAGTCCTGTTTATCATGAGTAGCCACCAGGGTAGCTCCCTGCGACTACAGTTTAATTTAAGTGTATCATCTGATTGCTTTGTTGTTTCTTTTCCTTCACAAACTGAGCCATCTGGCTCTGGATTACAAATAGTGTGTTGTGCAAGTTGTGTTTTCCATCACAGGGCGCCGACCAGCTGCAACGCTGCAACGCTGGCCTACCCCGGGCAATGATCCTGGCTAGCCCACCTTTCTTCCACCTGGGTACCCAGAGAGTGTGACTGTGTTACGGACTCTGACTGCATGCACAGCTGTGTGATTGATAGAGCAATTACGCTAATTAACCTGACTATACCCCTTCCTTGTTCAAATCCCCTGAATAAATCAGATCTACCTTTTTCTGCATTCAACCAGACTGTGGTTCCAGTTTGTGCTCGAAGTAATGTACTGTTGCCATTTGCTCTGTCTAACCTTGTTTTAGAGGGGGTCCCCAGGGTTGAACCGGAGAAACCAGCCCTGGTGGTAAGTGTGAACTGTGTGAGTTCTTGCAAATCATATCAGGGGTATTGTGAAAGTAATTATTATGTACTGGTTTGGCCACTAGCAAGGAAAGAGGGGGGTTACAGTGTCCCGGAGGGCTGTGCCCAGGCTAGTTTGACCACTACCATCCATGACCTCTGGGTGGAGGCACCCGTTTCAGAACTCAGGCCCCTTAACCTGCTACTAACCAAGCAGGCAAGGGTAGTAGCCCTTGGGATAGCGCCACCTAGGGATTGCATCTTGGAGGCACTGCTGGGATTAGCGTCCTCTAGTGGCCAAAGAAGGGAATTACCTCGATATGTTCAGTTTCGGTGAGAAAATGGAGGACCTTGCTACGCCCAAGCTCAAAATCGCCCCCCATAACCTGTTGGTGCACCGAATGGTGGGGTGAAGTGAGCCTGAGTGGTTAGATCCCCGACAGACCCTCCTGTTATTGGATGTCCCCTTAGGGACCACGAATGCTGGTATTATAGAAGCTGTGGAACATGTCAAAGGTTTGGGCAAAGCTGAAGTGAAGGGGAGGGGAGGGATTCAGACCTGTTTGAGCAGACTATGACAGTTTTACTCTCTTGTAGTTCTCCCATATATCCAGAGAACATACCCCCTGTTATCCTGCATGAAGGGACACAGAAGGGGTGGAGGGTCTTTCACCTGCATAGTGATCTGGCCACCCCGGGCGGGTCCCCTAGTATAGAGGAGTTTAAGGACAAGCTGCTCAAGCTATTAGCGGCTGAAGGATGAACCGCTCAAGAGCTAGTAAAGGTGCTAGACCTTTCCGAGGAACACATGCCACTGCAGTCCCCGGCCACGTCTCCTGCTTCCCCTAAGAGTTCCCCTGTAGTCCCCTCCCCCACAATAATTCTGTAAGCCCTGGGCGGTGCCACCCCGCAGCGTTACACCCCTGCCTACTACCCTGGACATAGGCTAAGGGGGTTGGGTTCGCTAACTTATAACATTTTTTAAAACCTTTGCGCAGTGCCTCCACTCAGGGTACTTTATGTGGGTGAGATGGTACTGGATGTAGCCCCCTGAGCTGCTACATCACCCACGATGACCAGTTACCTTCCCCAGACATGCCCCAATACACAGTTCCCCACATTTCCACATTTTGAATTAAAGACTCTCTCTAATAATATGCTCACACAGGATTTCAAACAACAACAACAACAAGATATTTATTTTGGGGGAATAAAGGAGCTAGGAAAGGGAAACAGGAGGAGTAGAGGTTATCTTGCTGTATTTACACATGTACAGAGATCATTTGGGATTTTGCTGGTGAACCCTCCAGCTGGGTGGCTACATATTAACAGGCAGACGTTAATCACGTTTTACCACTCGACTTAAGACATCCAGAGCCCTGGCTATCTAGCTGCTGATAAATCAAATGTTAAACATAATTATTAATAATACCCACACTGGTACCAGTCTCAGATACAGCAGAAACCCAGCAATCTCATACCATACTGGTTAAACAGATACCACAGTCCAAGAGACCACCCCCCTCCCCCGAGGAGACCGGAGGTCGCGAGGGCCTGCCCTGAAGCCCTCCCTGCCCGCAGAAACCCCGAACCCGAGACACACAGAGACCACCCCTCCCGAGGGAGATCTGAGGTCGCGAGGGCCTGCTCTTGAAGCCTCCCTGCCCGCAGGAAGCTCCAACCTGAGACACACCAGAGACCACCTCTCGAGGAGGACTGAGGTCGCGAGGGCCTGCCCTGAAGCCTCCCTGCCCGCAGAAGCCCCGAACCCGAGACACACCAGAGACCACCCCTCCCGAGGAGACCGGAGGCCGGGCCTGCCTGAAGCCCTCCCCTGCCCGCAGAAGCCCCGAACCCGAGACACACCAGAGACCACCCCTCCCCCAAGGAGACCGAAGGTCGCAAGGGCCTGCCCCTGAGCTTCCCTGCCCGCAGAAGCCCCGAACCCGAGACACACCAGAGACCACCCCCCTTCCCCGAGGAGACCGGAGGTCGCGAGGGCCTGCCCTGAAGCCCTCCCTGCCCGCAGAAGCCCCGAACCTGAGACACACCAGAGACCACCCCCCTCCCCCAAGGAGACCGAAGGTCGCGAGGGCCTGCCCTGAAGCCCTCCCTGCCCGCAGAAGCCACAAACCCAGACACACCAGAGACCACCCTCCCGAGGAGACCGGAGGTCGCGCAGGGCCTGCCCCAAGCCTCCCCTGCCCGCAGAAGCCCAACCCGAGACACACCAGAGACCACCCCCTCTCCCGAGGAGACCGGAGGTCGCGAGGGCCTGCCCTGAAGCCCTCCCTGCCCGCAGAAGCCCCGAACCCGAGACACACCAGAGACCACCCTCCCCAAGGAGACCGAAGGTCGCAAGGGCCTGCCCTGAAGCCCTCCCTGCCTGCAGAAGCCCCTAACCCGAGACACACCAGAGACCACCCTCCCGAGAGGAGACTGGAGGCTCGAGGGCCTGCCTGAAGCCTCCCTGCCCGCAGAAGCCCTCCAACCTGAGACACACCAGAGACCACCCCTCCCTCAAGGAGACCGAAGGTCGCGAGGGCCTGCCCTGAAGCCCTCCCTGCCCGCAGAAGCCACAAACCCGAGACACACCAGAGACCACCCTCCCCAGGAGACTGGAGGTCGCGGGCCTGCTCTGAAGCCTCCCTGCCCGCAGAAGCCCCGAACCCCGACACACCAGAGACCACCCTCCCCGAGGAGACCGAGGTCATGAGGGCCTGCCCTGAAGCCCTCCCTGCCCGCGAGCCCCAACCCGAGACACACCAGAGACCACCCCTCCTGAGGAGACTGGAGGTCGCGAGGGCCTGCCATGAAGCCCTCCCTGCCCGCAGAAGCCCCTAACCTGAGACACACCAGAGACCACCCCCCTCTCCCGAGGAGACCGGAGGTCGCGAGGGCCTGCCCTGAAGCCCTCCCGGCCGCATAAGCCCCGAACCCGAGACACACCAGAGACCACTCCCCTCCCCTGAGGAGACTGGAGGTCACGAGGGCCTGCCCTGAAGCCCTCCCTGCCCGCAGAAGCCCTGAACCCGAGACACACCAGAGACCACCCCTCCCGAGGAGACCGGAGGTCGCGAGGGCCTGCCCTGAAGCTCTCCCTGCCCGCAGAAGCCCCGAACCCGAGACACCAGAGACCACCCTCCCCGAGGAGACACAGAGGTCGCGAGGGCCTGCCCTGAAGCCCTCCTGCCCGCAGCCCTGAACCCGAGACACACCAGGTAATTTCTACCTTGATCCAGGCTGCTGCCACCATCGTTCACCATCTGGCGCCTTTTCTGAAATGGCCACTAGCTCCCCTGCTCAGCGCATGAATCCCGGCCAGAGTAGCACCTCGAGTTGCTGCCCAGGCTCAAACGGAGCAGAACTGTTACTTTTGTGCCTGATTTTGAAACTTTTAAAACGAACCAGCTAAAACTATTTGCATTTGCCTGTAACTGTATTTAAAAGCTTAGAGTCACTGCAAGCCCAGGACCTGTGTTCTATCTGAAATTCCCCCCCTGTGCAAATCTCACTGGGGACTGTTTGTTAATTTGTAAAGTGCATTTCCAGTTGTAACTGAAATACCCCCCTGTGAAAAACTCATTTGGGGACTGTTTGTTAACTTCTAAAGTGCATTTCCAGTGTGCAGAATTTCAGTTTGCCCTGCTAGTAATCACCTTCTTTTTTTGAATCACAATAGTACCTGATAGCCCACAGCCCATTTGCTCTTCTCCCTACACCCACTACCAGCCCACCCCCAGCAAGTTAATCTTTTTGCCTGTGCTGCATATTTAATCTCCTCTCTCTCCATTCTCCATGAGACCACCCCTCCCGGAGGAGACTGGAGTCGCGAGCCTGCCTGAAGCCCTCCCTGCCCGCAGAAGCCCAGAACCGAGACACACCAGGTAATTTCTACCTTGATCCAGGCTGCTGCCACCACTGTTAGCATCTTGCACCTTTTCTGAAACGGCCACAAGCTCCCCTGCTCAGCGCATGAATCCCGGCCAGAGTAGCACCTCGAGTTGCTGCCCAGGCTCAAACGGAGCAGAACTGTTACTTTTGTGCCTGATTTTGAAACTTTTAAAATGAACCAGCTAAAACTATTTGCATTTGCCTGTAACTGTATTTAAAAGCTTAGAGTCACTGCACCCGAAACACACCAGGCAATTTCTACCTTGACCATTAGCTCCTTATATTGTTTTGCCACTAGAGGGAGCCTGATTAAGTTCGAGCAATTTGCTCCCAATACCTCACTTGTCACATTTTACTGCTGTCTAGTAGCTGTTTTCACTTGGTGATTTATATTAAAGGAGCCCTCTGCTGTTTCTTTCCTCTCTACCTCACTCCTTCTCTAGTCAAAATGTCCCTCCTCCTCCTAGCTCCTCATGGGAATACTTTGCCTTCTATCCTCTTTGAGCTTTACTGCTTGAACACATCAACAGCTTCGCCAATACTTATACTCAGTTTGACTTCTACTACTCCAACATGCTTGCTACTGCCACTCCACTACCCTCCCCCTCTGCTCTCATCAGCAAGCGATTAGCCCAATAGTCAGATACCTTCACCTTCATCTGAAGCCGCCACCCTGCATCTCTATCAGGGCGTACCTCATCACCCCGCTATGGTTACTAACCCTATCTCTTATACTATCCGGCGACATTGAGATCAACCCTGGTCCATCTCTACGTCCCATCATAACCTTGCCCCCGCCACCACTCTCCCTAAAACCGATGGACTAACTTTCGCCCACCTGAATGCTAGGAGCCTTATGGCCAACCTCCTTGACCTCCAGGCTTGGATATATACTAACGTCCCGGACGTCCTCGCCATCACAGAAACCTGGCTTAAGCCCACAGTGCCTGACTCTCAGTGCCACTTTCCTGGATACAACATGCTTCGTATCGACCGTCCTGGCACTAAAAGGGGAGGTGGCCTTGCCTCTCCTTCAAAACTCACCTAAACATTACCCTTCTGCAGGACCCCTCCTACCAAACTGTGAAATCCACACCCCTACTGCTTCTTGGGGTGTAAAGAAACTCCATATTTTTGTACTTATATCCTCACAAAATGCTACACAAGGCATCACTGAACTCCTAGGGTTTCTGCTTTCAGTTACAGGCAAGAATGACATTATCTGCCTTGGTGATTTTAACCTTGACTGGTCCGAGAAAACTCAGCTAACCTATCCTCCTTAGCTAGCAAGGCAAATCTATCCCAGCTCATACATGAACCCACAAGGGTCTCATGTGGGGGCAACTGTGCCACCCTCCTTGACTGGATACTTTCTAACAGGACGGAATATGTTGCCTCAGCTGGTGTGCTACCTGACACAATTAGTGACCACTATCCCATCTACTGTGTCTGGAACACTGTCATTCCTCCCCTCCCTGCTAAAACTGTAACCTTTCCTAATCTCTCCCGCCTAAGTCATGAGGACTTCTAACTGACCTCAACTAGGTTGACTGGTCCCCTGTCTACAAACAGAGGACATTAACATAGCCACAGAATATTTTCAACTCCGTCCCTCCTCTCTTCAAAACCTTCACATCCTGGTCACCACACGTAGGATGGCAGGGAAAGTAACCAAGTGGCTAACACGCCCTGCTTCAACTTCTCAAATCTAGGACAAACTTTGGTCCAGGTGGAAGATCTCCCACCTCCGCAGAGACTTTGAAGACTATCGTGCATTACGTAATAACTGCAAAAGACAAATTTGTATTGCCAAAAGCACCTACTATAGGAACCTACTAATAACATCCTCTACAATCCGCAGGTACTGGTCCAAAATTAAGGACATTCTCGGCACGACAAGCAACAGAATCCAGCTGACATGAACATTCAAGGTGTTCACTGCACCAACCATGACACCATTGCCAATGCCTTCAATGCCCTTTTTCTTCTCCACCAGTCGCTACTCTAACTAGCCCACAACCTGACTGTCCCTCTCTCCTCCCTCGCCTCCACCCCTCCCTTCGTTCTGGCTCCAACCACATACCTTGAAGTTCGCAAGCTACTTAACTCCTTCCGCACGCTGGGGTCAAGGCCTGAGGGCATCCATCCTTGCATACTTAAGCAGTATGCACCTTGGCTGACCAGACCTATCACCTGGCTTTTAACCTCTCGATTAGTACGCCTACTGTCCCATCCACCTGGAAAACTGCCAGAACCATCCTATACACAAAAGGGCGATGTCAAACTCATGTCCAACTACCACCTATATCTCTTCTGCCCACTCTCAGTAAGCTGCTTGAAAAATAGTCCACCACCAGCTTGCTGCTCACCTTGACATGTTTAATCTTCAAACCCTGTGCCAACATGGTTTCTGGCCGGTCACAGTACCACCTCTGCACTTACAAACTTACAAATGACATCAGAAATAATATGGACCGTGGCTACTCACTGGGGCCGTCTTTGTCGACCTGTCTAAAGCCTTGGACATGGTACACCATCCTCTCATGCTAAAGAAGTTCAATCCATTGGAGCATCTGACCAAGCCCTCTCCTGGTTCCATAGCTATCTTGACAATCGACTCAGGCTAGCATTTCACAAGGCCCTTCCTCCCCTAAACATCTCCCGTGAGTTCCCCAGGATCCACTCTGGACCTCTACTCTTCTCCCTCTTCCTAAATGATGTTCCCACCATGTCCCAGTATAGCTGCACTCTTATGTACGCAGATGACCTTGTTCTCTACTCTGGGTCAAAATCGGTTGCTGCCATCAACTCACTCTCACTAATGACTTCCATTCCTGCAGACCTGGCTCTCTAGCAACCACCAAGTCCTGAACCTAGAAAAAACCTGTGCTATGCTATTCGGATCCTCTAGAAACTGTCTGCCCTGCAAACAGGCTCCGGGTTCAATGCCTTGATGGCTCCCTCATCTCAAACACTGAGTCCTTCAAGTACCTTGGGGTCACTTTGGATCCCACACCTGACCTGTCTCAACATGTCAATATGGTGTGCCGTCGTCAATCGTAAAATTGGCGGAGCTTATCATGCGCCACTCCTCACTCCTTCCGCTAGACTTTCTGTGCAGAGGTATTCTCTTACCCCAGCTCCAATATGCTCTGCCCTCCTTGCTGCAAACTCTGCTACACTCCACAAATGGGACACTGTGTACAACAACATCTGTAGATTCGCCTTAACTGCCCCACGCCTTACCCATCATTGTCTCCTTTACGCTGGCTTAAATTGGCTGTCACCTAAGGATATACGAGCTTTCACTCCCTGGGCTGCTTTATCGACTCCCTGTCTAGACCTCCCTGCCCTGTCTATCTTGCCAACCCACTGACTCCTGTCTCACACACCGCACTTCTCAGGTCTTCCTCTGCCCCCATGCCTCCACTAGACCTTGCATGACAAAATGGGTGAACAGGCATTTGCCCATTTTGCTCCCAAATTCTGGAACTCACTCCCCCTTATGGTGAAAATTTCAGCCTCCCATCGAGAATTCAAAAACTCGCTGTTCACCCACCTCCTAGCCTCTGGCCAATGCAAATGCTCTTAATTTGCTTTGTCCCACTGCAGGCCGTCGGGTCTGACCCTGAGTACTACACTAATGTTCTCCCATGCAATACGTTTGTCTAGGTGGCTATGAACCTTGATGTCTTTACTGTCCTCAGCTGTCTTATGGTTACCCTAATTGCTTTATTTTACATCCTTATTATGATCTATGCCTAAAATGTACCCTTATGTAACTATTACTGTGCTACCCAATGTATATCTTGTTTTGCTCCTGTACACCTATATTATGTCTGTGCATTTCTGCATATTGTAACCAATGTCCTGTGCTCTCCCGGGTCATGCCTGAAAATAGGCAGGTCTGTTGCCTAGCGCACTTACCCAGTTACCAAAAGCTAATAAATAAATAAATAAATAAATAAGATGTTGCAGGCCTGATGGAGTTGCAGCTGGTCAAGGTGGCCAGCTATTAATTTGATTGTGGGGGCAACTTGGAACCCGATTTTTGTAAAGAAGCAAATTACTATTTACATCCACAGCAGGGATTGCCCTGCACTTTAACAGATGTGGCAGGGCTTGCCCTGCATTTGCAGACAAATCAGGGTTGCCCTGCACTCGCAGACTTCTGAACATTCCAGAATAAATTATGTGGGTCTTACATCCAGAACACTCAGCACAATATTTGAAAGTCCCATCCAAAGCAATAAGAGTGATACTTTTGTCAAGCATCCTCTATGCAATTCAAATATGGTCACATCCAGTACTTTATATGCCAAAAGGCATCCATCCAGAATAAGTTGTCAACAACACTTTTATCAAGCATCCCATACTTTAGTCACAGGCAGTCACATCCAGTACATTCTATATACCAAGAACATTATCCACAAGCGGAGTCCTATCCAGCACGTCTAGGCATTGTACACTTATCCCAAGTGCTCTCAGACGAAATTCTTGTCCAACACCGGTACATTCTCTTTAAGGTATCTTAGACATTAATATGCTCTAGGGCCTCCTGTCTCATGAAGTGGCAAGTGCGTCTTGGCAGACAGCTCAATGATGGCAGGACTCTAACCCATAGCTACACATTTATATGATTCAGATTTATATGATTCACTAAGCCCAGCATCTTGCTGCATCTGCAACTTAGCCATTCGGGCCACAGACAAGATGCATCCATTACTTGAACTAGGCAGTCTCTCATGGGGTTAGTAGCCCAGACTGATGACTTCAATACTTCACACTTAACAGCACACATTTCTTAATGGGGCATGGAGCCCCCAAGATTACTTGCTTAGCTTCTCCCTCGCACCTGGGTAGGGTACTCACCAGGTCCTCCACGGTCTCATCCGCAATCGAAGGCATCCTGAAGACTTCTTCAGCTCTCTACTGCTGAGGTACTTGGTTGGCGCTCTCACCACTGCATGATGTCATCTGGTCTGGTCAGCGCTCACCACTGCTGGACATCTGATTCTTCGGTCCACATCTTTCCCCGACGTGGGAGGGAAGGCTAGCCTCTGGAGGACAGTACTAGCAACCTCCAGACTAGCTGTTGCAGAAAGCACAATTACTGTAACTAGTTAACTGAAGAAAATAACAAATGCCCTCTGAAGACTGAAAGGGACTGAATTAAGTGGCCCAGGCCTGATGGCATGGTTGGAGCCCCATGGGAGGCTCCCAGCAGGCTGGAGCCTGCTCTGCCTCTCTCTCTCTCTCTCTCTCTCTCTCAATCTCCAGACAAACTGGCAACATTGTCTCTTTATAGAGTTCCTAGCTCGACTCCTGATTGGTAGAAGGGATGGGGTGACATGTCTCCAAGTTGCTGAAGGACCTGTCAATCAGAACACTCGAGGCACAATTGGGTTGTGGAATTTGCACCTAAAATAATGTCCCTGAAGCCCCCATAAGCACTTGGGTGCTTACCCATAAGATGCAGTGAATGTCCCACAAGCCCTGGCTTTCTATTGCTGCAGTTCCAATTGGTTATACTGCTGGCAATGGCTGCTTAACCCACTGTCCCTTATAGCAGATTAGATACAGACCTGAATAATGTCCTGGTGCAGCCAGAAAGAAGTCATTATTTGCCTCAAATGCCCCACAGTTCTATAGCTTAAAGGCTGTACTTGCAGTCACTGCACAGATGAAAAACATGGCTCTTTTACTTTTCCTGTCGCTACTGCACTTATGTAGGCTCCCCTTGCGGCAGCTGACAGGCTGACACACAGAGTCCCAGATACTGGAATTGCCAGGGAAACAGTACTCATTTTAACTTTAAGCATTTTCCCCACATGCACAGTATATTCCCAACAAGCAGCAACAGTTCCATTATTTAAAACATTCTAATTTTTTACTTTTCGGCTGGAGCTGAACATAGCTACCCTGGAGGCAGCCAGATACACTGTTATGCATTATTCAGATGACCGGGGCCCTGCACAGGCATACTCAAATGCGCCCCGGTCAGAAGTCCTTTAATTCTCATCTGAGCGGTCCCCCAGCAGGCTGTCCGTAGTCAGCAGGTCCCAAATAGGTGGAAGGGATCCCGGGACCCACGGCACAGTCCCCAAGGCAACCGCAAAACAAGTGGCTCCACATCAAAGGCGCTTTGCGCAACAACACGACTCCCGCTGCTCTGGAGGCAGCACTTTTGCAGCAGGAGCTCGCAGTCAGCAGTTTAAGCCCCGAGGGGCTATATTTTCATTCGGGCTTTAGGCTGGGGCACTCATGAGGGCAAAGCAGCACCTGAGAATCCAGAAAAATTAGGGGCCAAGTCGAGAGAAGCCCAAGAGACAGCGGGAGAAGGACAGAACAAACCGGGCTAAGGTAAACCCAGATTGGTGTAAGCCTTAGATGGCGCTATCCCAAGGGCTACTACCCCTGCCTTCCTAACTACTAACAGGTTGAGGGGCCTAGATCTAATGGCAAGTGCCTCCACCCAGAGGTCAGGGTTTGCAATAGTTAAACTAACTTGGTCACAGCCCTCTAGGACACTGCGACCCCCCTTTCTTCCCACTAGTGGCCCACACAATATATCAGAATTACCTTCACAGTATACACTTACCCCAGGACTGGTTGGTCAGCGTGACTCTGGGGACTCCTGTAAAACAAGATGATACAGTGCAAAACCACAGTACAGTACTTTAACATAAACAAATACCTCAGGCAGTGTAACTTTGCTGAAACAAACAGATCTGATTTATTTAGGGGATATAACAAGGACAGGGGAAATCAGGTTAATTAGTTTAAACATTAATAATCACAGTACTGTGCACATATTTCAGAATCCCAAATGTCCCAAATGTCACTCTTACTGGGTACCCAGGCAATAAGAGGCTAGCCTATTTGGTGCAGCTGGTTGGGACCCTGAAGATGGAAAATGCATGCACAATACCCAAATTGTAATCCGGAGCTGGTTGGCTCAGTTCGTGAAGAAGAAAAAAAAAACAAACAATTAGATGACACACTTGCAATTCGATAAACCGATGGCAGGGAGCTACCCTGCTTGCACTCACAGCCCAGTACTGAAAAGTGAATGGGAGGTAGGTTGTCCTGGATTGCCAGGAGGAACAGACCATGTAGGCAAGGTCCTTGTGACTGGACCCCAAGGCAGTTCAGAGCAAATGGATGTAGTCTGGATTAAGCTGGGATTTACTTGCAACTTCATGCACTCAATTCACTGTACAAGGGATTTGAAACGCGAGTCCCCACAAGCACTACACACATTTATATGTAAAAGGAAAGTATTATACCAGGCAGGCTGCTTCTCTATCCCGATCACAATTACTGCACAATACCCGGGAGAACACACAGCAGATTCAGTTCCTGACAGACTGAGCGCGATTCAGCAATTTCTCCAGTCTTCTACAGGGTGAGCCTGGTTTCTACTCTTCAGATCTCCTTGATTCTCTTCACAGGTCAGATTCAGTCCAAACAAGCATTTGCACAAGCTGCAGACCGAAACTTGGGGCCTTACACGCGTTTTCCAACTAAAACTGCGCACGGAAGGAGCACAGGGCTCCTTCCCTCTTCACTGCCAGAGCTAAACTGAAACTCCAGTAGACAAAACCAGGCACTTCCTTTGAGTTCCTCCCAGTTCTTGGCTGGTTTGGCTGTCACTCACAATAAACTCCCCCTGTTGGTGGAAAAAGGCGCCGTGGTCAAACTACATTTCTCAGAGTCACTGCCCATACAATCCTCTTGGGGCTGGCTCAGCTTAAGAGTCCAAGTTCTGATTTGCCAGCAGCAGGCTCCACTTTAAAAGATCCCCCACGCTGATTGGTCCAGTTCAGCAGTTCAAAACTAGAATGGAGGGCTAGGCAAAACAATTCAGACTATAAAGGAAAGCAAGTTAGACAAACTGTATTTTCATTATTACTCTAAATGATTTCTGGCACACAGTTACATCTTTCAGATAGGCTCCCTTTGCACTCTTAGCGACTGCAAAAATGGAGTGAATTGGCAGCAGCTTGAGTGGGACTCAAGCAGAGAAACACACAGTCCCCCCATACAAACTAATTATGTCTGCAAGCAGACAGCTCTTAAAGAGACAGTACCAGAGGCTCTAAAAGCACTCACAGACAAATGGCTTAAACGCCAAACACCATTCAGACTCACAGCATTCAAGCAAGCTCCTGGAAGACTTTTGTGAACCCTCATTTGCAGGGGGGTTACACCCTTCCCGGTCTGGAAAAAAGCTTGACGTCCGCGTCAAGCAAGTACCCCCATAAGTTTCAATTGCAACCACATACATTTGCATCAGGATCACATTAGGCTCATACATGTAATCATCAGTCAATATGTCACTTTACCAGAAACACATTTCTGAAACTTTGCAGTACGTCCACTTTACACAGTATTACACACAATTGTACCATAACTCAGGTTATTACCTCTTGTACATGAAACCTGAAGAGAGGGGGCCTTCCTATCAGCTACCTTGGGGCTGGATGGGGCAGGGGCACCATACCTAGAGGGCAACACAAGTAACTTGGAGTTAGCACTGATGGTCAGTTTGGGCAATGAGCTCAGGGACACATACACTCCTTTATGGACAACATTGAGAGGCAAGTCCACAGGCCTCCCAGGGGAATCATAACTGAGGTGCACCACAGGCTTTACAGCTCGACCTGTCTTTCTAGGGGGAACTGTTACAGTCTCTGCACTCTGAGCCTCATTTTCAGCATTGTCCTCACTTGTCAGGGGAGTCTCCATGGGGGAAGAGAGGCTAGAACTTGGGGCACTTTCAGCTTCAGGAGTTATAATCTCTGAGTCCACAAAATTGGGCTCACATGGAGAGCTTTCGGACTCTGGCAGTGGACCGTCAGGGCACTCAAAATACTCTTCTTGTTCTGGTCTATCACCAGTCTGTTCCAGTCCATCATTTTCCTCCCCTGAAAGCTCAAACAGTTCAACCATACAGAATGATTCCATTTCATCTGACTTGATACTTTGCACTTCACTTCCTGGGAGCATTGGCTCCAGGGACGAAGCTGGGGGCTTAGACAGTCCAGAAGGCCCAGCTTCGTCTCCAGTATTGACTAGGGGATTGCCCCAAAATAATTGACTCAGTTCGTAAAAAGGGTAGTATTCAAAGTCACACTCACTTTCTTCTGATATGGACTGACAGTCATGCTCAACTGGGACTTGTGGAGGGAAACACTTTAACTCAGCTTCTGTAGGTGCAGACTTTCTTGATTTTTTCTTAGCAGCAGCTCTAGTCACTGGTCCAGAGGGGGCAACTTCTGGGGGCTCAGACTCAATCACGATTTGTCCAATGGGCAGTAAATGATTTCTATGCATTGTTTTCACATCTTTTGAATTATTCTCAGGCCTTACTTTGTACACTGGCAAATCATCTAGTTTGCCCACTACAATGTGAGGGAGATGGTGCCATCTGTCAGCAATCTTGTGTTTGCTATGCAGTCCCAGATTTCTTAGCAATACCCGATCTCCCTCCTGGAGTTACTGTGCTTTCACCTTTTTATCATACCTTTCTTTGTTGGCCAGATTTATTTTGGCAGCCATCGTTTGAGCCAGTTGATAAGCATGATTTAGCTGGGCCTTTAACTTTTGCATATACTGTAAATAGTTGTCAGCTTGAACCCCATCAGGAGAGACCCCAAAACACACATCTACTGGCAGTCGAGCTTCTCTTCCAAACATCAGGTGGTAGGGGGAGAACCCAGTGGCATCACTTTTGGTGCAGTTATAAGCATGTACCAGGGTGCTAATTTGTTGGCTAATTTGTTGCTAGCATATCTAGCAAAGTGCGGTTGAAACGTTCAGGCTGTGGGTCCCCCTTGGGGTGGTAAGGGGTGGTTCTGGACTTTCGCACTCCCCACAGAGAAAGCATCTCTTTGATCAGACGACTCTCAAAGTCTCTTCCTTGGTCAGAATGGATTCTTTGTGGAGCCCCATAGTGAACAAAAATGTTTTCTACAAGTACTTTGGCCACAGTGGATGCTTTCTGGTCTTTGGTGGGGAAAGCTTGGGCATCTCTCGTAAAATGGTCAGTGACCACCAGCACATTACTAATATTTCTTTGATCTGACTCCAAACTCAGAAAATCAATACAGACCAGCTCCATGGGTCCACTGGTGATGTTATAAGGGCAGCCCTCTGGGGCAAAGCTTTCCTCTGTAAGCAGCGACTACATGTTCGAATGTGTTGCTCCACATCAGCCCCCATCTTAGGCCAATAGAATCTGGATTTCACCAAGTCAAGTGTTCTGTCTGTACCAAGGTGCCCCATATGGCTGTGCAAGGACCTCAGTACTGAGTCTCAAAAGACAGTGGGCAGCACTAGTTGTTGTTTGTCTACTTGTCCCCCTCTGTCTACTGTTTCTCTGTATAACAGTCTATTGATCAGTTTCAACTTAGGACCTTCTTTGTATAACAATGCAGTTCTCAAATCAGTGGAGCGTAATTTAGACACATCTTTTCCTGCATAGAGGGCTTCTAAAGCTGATTTGATCATGGGATCACAGGGTTGAGCCCGCCGAATACTGTCATTGTCCAGCTGAGGCAGTGCACCAATGTCTATTGCAGAAAAGTGGCAATAAGCAGCAGGTATGCAATTCTCAGAGGGTCCCAAACAATCCACCATACAGTCCACTGCGTCCATGGACATTTGTTACTCCCTGTCAAACTTCTGGCAGAGTGCTCGAATATCAGGTCCTGACAATCTGACCCAATCATTCTGGGGAACAGGCCTCCAGGAGAGAGCATCAGCATCTATGTGGTTCAGGCCTGCTCGGTATTCAACAGCATAGTCGTATGTAGATAATGCAGAAAGCCCCCTATGGCCAGTGGCATCCAACTTAGCTGAAGTCTGCACATAGGTCAAAGGATTATTGTCAGTTTTTACTAGTATCTTAGCCTCATACAAGTACTCGTGGAATTGTTAAACAAAAGCCCACTTCAAAGCTAGGAACTCTAACTTATGTACAGGATAGTTCTTTTCGGATGGGGGTCAGGCTTCTACTGGTAAAGGCCACTGGTCTCAGGCCATTCTCGTGCTCTTGGTACAACACAGCCCCTAACCCTTGCAAGCTAGCATCAGTGTGCAGGACATAAGGTTTTCTTGGATCGGCATAGGCCAGCACTGGAGCGTAGGTAAGTTGATATATGATCTCATGAAAAGCAGTCTCACAATCAGGAGTCCAGCGGGCCCTAAATACTTCACTTGGACGAAAATACACTATTTCAGTCTCGAGGGACGCTGACTTTTTGTATTTTTTGTGGGTTGGGGGATACCCTTGAGTAAGGTTAAGTAAAGGGCGGATCACTCTTGAATAGTCCTTGATGAAACGCCGATAATAACCACAGAATCCTAGGAATCTTTGCAGTTCTTTAGATTTTTAGGTTGTGGCCAGGTGGTCAAGGCCTCAACTTTACTTGGGTCGGTCTCTATTCCCTCAGTGGATACTATGTGTCCCACATACTTTACTGATGTTTGAAAGAATTGACACTTATCAATGAACAGTTTAAGGCCAAAGTCTTCCAGTCGGTCCAATACCTTGAATAATCTGCTCTCATGTTTCTCCAGTGAGCTGCCAAACACAATAACATCATCTAGGTATACCAGGCGCTCTAGTAAGTTCATGTCCCCCACTGCACGTTCCATAAATCATTGAAAAGTGGCTGTGGCACCTGAAATCCCTTGAGGCATCCTCATGAATTCATAGAAACCAAGCGGACAGATAAAGGCTGTCTTCTCATGGACCTCTGGGGCCATCGGGATCTGGTAGTACCCACTGCAAAGATCCAGCACAGAGAACTACTTGCTACCATTCAGGCAGTCCAAAGCATCCTAGATGTGGGCATTGTATACTGATCAGGGATAGTCCGCCGGTTCAAGGTGCGATAATCCACGCACATTCTTACTGTCCCATTCTTTTTTCTCACTGCCACAATGGGGGAAGCACAGGGGCTTCTGGATTCTTGTATTACACCAGCAGCTAACATCTCTTGCAGATGCTGTCTCACATCATCTATGTCAGCAGGTGACAGGCGTTGAGACCGCTCACGAAATGGTCTTTCATCATGCAGCCGGATATGGTGCTCAGCTCCTTGCGTGCATCCTACGTCCCATTCCTTTAAAGAAAACACCTGGTCTCTCTGGACAAGCTTCTCACTGATCCTCAGTTTCCATTCAGCTGGCAACAAGGAGTCACTGAAATCAAACAAGTCAGGCGTTACTCTGTCATTCTTCCCCGAACTCTTGCTGCTGGGTAGCACCGCAGTGTCTGCACAATGCACATTAGCCAGGGTGCAACCTCTGTTTACTCGAATTTCTCTGTCAGACACATTATGAACTTGAACCATCACCCTTCTGGCATAAGCATGGGTTCTAGCAGGCAAAATACTAGGCTTGACCAGCAGTCCCTCCTGCAATTTTCCATCGCCCGGTGCATCCAACATTAATATTTTATTCTTAAAATCCTTTCTGATATGGACCTCTCCCTGTAAGGTACACTGGGCATTTGGCACCAGGATCAGAGACTCAGGATCCTTCTTCCAGACAATTCCAACCAGTTGCTCTGGTTCTACTTTTTCAGCATCTCTCCGTGCCTCATAGGCCTTCTTAATTAAAGCCGGAATTCTTAAAGCTCTACTAGTCCTTGACTCCTGTTTTTCATAACACAACTGTGCCAGCCGTCTAAACATATGAGCATTTGTTCCAATCAACAAAGGGACACCATCATACAGTCCAGTGGGGGAACACACTAAGTCTAGGGAATTCTACTTGTTCGGCCACTCCAGCCACGGAGGTGGGGAAAGACAGCCAAATTCGGATATACCCAGAATAGGGGTAGGCCTTCTCACTTAACCCCCATACATGCAGTCCTTCTAATGGTTGTAAGGGTATGTCTGACAAATGCTTCTGATACTAATCCTGGAACATAATAGTCACTTGGGAGCCACTGTCTAATACAGCTCTTGTAGACACTCCATTCACCTTTACAGTGGTCTCCATGGAGGGTTCCACTATTCTTGACCAGTCTGGAGAGGCGGTAGCGGGGGCCTGGGCAACTGACCTTGCCACAAAAGGACATGAGTTAGCATTTTTGGGGCCCTCACTGGGATCATTTCGTGCACCTCTTAACCACTGATTTGTTCTCCGAAGCTCTCCTTGTAGACTATATACAACTTTGTCTGTGTCTTTTGGGGAACGGCAATCTCTCTTCATGTGCCCATCCTTCCCACATTTATAACAAAGCATACTTTCTGGAATTTGAGCTGGCCGAGGCATCACACTGGGAGCCAGGGCGGGGGTACTACTAACTGGAAACCTTGGTGCCATCTCCGTCTGCGGCATGATAAGCATTTGGAGACATCTCATCAGTTTCCCCACTTCCATGGTCAAGACATCGAGTTGTGGGCTGTTGTCTGTAGGAAATGCATGGATGGGTACCCCCACCCCCATAGCAGATGCAGTCGGATGAGGGTGGGGGCCTGTACTTGCAGGAGCGGCCTTCATAAAGAGACTGTTTTTTATTTCCCTGCATTCTCTCAGCAGTTCATCCCATGGCAGAACATCGGTAGCCATCCCTCTCTGACTGGGCCCCCCCTTGGCTGACCTTTGGGTCTCTGGTTCTGTCATGTGATTTTGGTGATTCCAGACCATCAGTGTCTGATCCTGCACCTGAAGCAGGGGATGTAGCAGCTACAACTGCACAGGGCTCTGAAAAACCTTCCTCTTCCTCAACTTCCTGTACCTCCTTCATCAACATATGGAAAGGCAAGGGACTAGCTTTCCTTTGATGCAGTTGTAATTTGAGCAACACCCAGCTAGAGTGCCGGGCAGAGCAGAGTATATGATCCAGTCTTACCCGGTCCACTTCACTAGAGGTCCAACCCCCCTTTTCGAAAAATGGTTTGCAAGATTCCCTCTAATCTATCCATTTAGGCAGATAACAACTCCCCTGACTGTTGTCTAACATCTTTGAGCTTCCATTTCAAGGCCTCAACACTAGTGGTGCCCCCAAACACATTTTCAAGGGCAATTAGGTACTCTTTGGCTTTGGCGTCAGGGTCAGAGAGCCTCAGGGAGCAAAAAGCTCGTCGGGCGGGTCCCTGGAGGCTCTCCCCCAGGCGGGCCCTTTTTTCTGCTTCAGAGCATTGCCAGTCTTGTACTGCAAGGGTAGCAGAGTCTATCCAGGTTTCCAGATCGACCTCCCCATTTGGAGTAGGGCGGATACCAGAGAATACTTTGAGCTTTCAGTAAGAGTCATGACTAATGGCAGGTACAAACATAGGGGCTAGCACTGGCACAGAAGGAGGGGCAATAACGGGTGCTGGAGGGGGAAGGGGTGTTGGGGGAGGAATGCCCCCAGGTGGCAATAATAGTTTCTTTAAATCCTCCACAGTTTTTCCCTCCTCCAGCAACAATTTAACAAATTTCTCCTCAAAAGTTTCAGATAGTGTGGAGGGGTTATCCCCCCCGGGTCTTTACTGTCCTTGGTTATCACTCTGCAGGCAGTGAGCGCTTCCCCTTGGGTAATAGTCTGTGGCACTTTAGAACTGTCTACAGGATCCTTACACTCTATTAGGGCCATGAAAGTTTGGTTGAGCAAATCAGCCTGTCGCCCCCCCCACCACAGGGTCTCGTAAACATTCAACTTTGGAGAGTATGCCCTCTACAGTGTCCAGATTGGTACCCAGCAGGATCTCCAAGACAAGTATGGCATTTTGGGGGTCGATCTCCTGCCCAGTACACCACTTCACCAACTGGTGTACAGCCGCTTCTGTTGGGATATCCATTTATTTTTAACAGTAATTCGTAAATGTGGCCACTAGAGGACGCTAATCCCAGCGGTGCCTCCAAGATGCAACCCCTAGATGGCGCTATCCCAAGGGCTACTACCTCTGCCTGCCTAACTACTAACAGGTTGAGGGGCTTAGGTCTAATGGCGAGTGCCTCCACCCAGAGGTCATGGTTTGCAATAGTTAAACTAACTTGGTCACAGCCCTCTGGGACACTGCGACCCCCCTTTCTTCCCACGAGTGGACCACACAATATATCAGAATTACCTTCACAGTATACACTTACCCCCAGGACTGGTTCGGTCAGCGTGACTCTGGGGACTCCCTGTAAAACAAGATGATACAGTGCAAAAACCACAGTACAGTACTTTAACATAAATGAATACCTCAGGCAGTGTAACTTTGCTGAAACAAACAGATCTGATTTATTTAGGGGGATATAACAAGGACAGGGGGAAATCAGGTTAATTAGTTTAAATGCATTAATAATCACAGTACTGTGCACATATTTCAGAATCCCAAATGTCCCAAATGTCACTCTTACTGGGTACCCAAGCAATAAGAGGCTAGCCTATTTGGTGCAGCTGGTTGGGGCCCTGAAGATGGAAAATGCATGCACAATACCCAAATTGTAATCCGGAGCCGGTTGGCTCAGTTCGTGAAGAAGAAAGAAAAAAAAAACAATTAGATGACACACTTGCAATTCGATAAACCGATAGCAGGGAGCTACCCTGCTTGCACTCACAGCCCAATACTGAAAAGTGAATGGGAGGTAGGTTGTCCTGGATTGCCAGGAGGAACAGACCATGTGGGCAAGGTCCTTGTGACTGGACCCCAATGCAGTTTGGAGCAAATGAATGTAGTCTGGATTAAGCTGGGGTTTGCTTCTAGCTTCATGCACTCAATTCACTGTACAGGGGATTTGAAACGTGAGTCCCCACAAGCACTACACACATTTATATGTAAAAGGAAAGTACTATACCAGGCAGGCTGCTTCTCTATCCTGTAACCCCTCACCCATGCCTTTTTACCAAAATGACAGGTGGCATGCTGTTGGCGCTGGAAGCAATACCTGGTGGGGTCCTGGGTTCGGGGAGGATGAGGTTACTTGGCACAAGGAGACCTAGGTTTGGCTACTCTGCACAGGGGCACCCAAGTAAATCCGAACACAGGAAGCAATAACTGTAATGTCCAGAACCAGGAATGGGATTTTGCAGTGTGGCTTTTATTCACAACTAACTGAACACAACAAAGCATAGATGGACCCCCATAGGGCTACATTTACTGGTAATGCAGATTAGAGACTACAAGGCGGTCCACTGGAAGAATGAACCAGTTATACCGTTTTCAGGCTCTGGACCCACCAGGCACACAGCCCGGACTTGCACGCGCTTTGGGTACACAGCCCAACTGGCCCGGCTCCCCTGCTGGCCACTTGAATGGCGGTCCATTGGAAGAATGAACCCATTTTCTTGTTGTGGCTCCCCACACCACTTGGAGTCTGTGACTCCTAGAGAGATTTCCTTCTTACTTTTTCTGACTCCCATCTCACAAAGAGAATTTTCTTTACACTTGTGGTTCCCCACACCACCTAGAGTCTGCGACTCCTAGAGAGATTTTCCCATTTGTGACCCATGTCTGGGTACTTCCCTCATCACTGGCCAAGCGCATGAGGCAAGTAGCAATCACAGCAGAAATCCGTAGAGGTGGACATGGTTACTAAAGATGGGGGGTGTTCCCACCTCCAGCTCCCATAGCCCATACCCGGCCATTTCTCTGAAAAAACTGAAACTTCTGAATGTAGATTAAATGGTGGATGAACTGTCGCATCCCCTCTACAATATTACTTGAATTCACACAGCACTCTAGCTTTTGACACTACTCCATTTGTTGGACCTAGTCCTATAGGCTTCCCAAATAGTAGTTTAAATCCTAGATTTCTTCACATATCCCAGGCTGAAGAAACACATTTTTTGCCCTCTCATATTAGAGCAAACACTCACCCTTTTTTTGCAGGCGCCCCACAGGCGAATCACAACTCTTCCCACTTTCCAAACACAGACTGAACTGAAATAGGCAGCTTTCTTTCTTCTGGCAGAATTTAGGGGATTGCCCCTGGAATGTACATGGGGATCTTTATCCCCCCCCCCGGAGGGAAGGGGCACTGAGACCCGAACAGCGGTCTCCACCACTTGAAGGCAAAACTGGAGACTGACCTCTTACTAAAGGCAAACAGGAACTGACTTTGAAAACTCCCAACATTCTATCTATCTCCCTCTGCTGCAGATTCCAATGTGGCTTATGCTGCTGCGACAGTTCTATTGGTGATGTCATCTCTCAGTCTCAGCTGAGACTGAGAACAGAGTGAGACAGTGTGAAACTCATTTAACTGGAGTTTCATAAGCTGCCTTCCCTGCCTACCACTAGGTCTTACTGGGATTCTAGTAACCCCGGGTAACAAGGGGTTACAATCCCGATTGCTATTACTGCACAATACCCGGGAGAACACACAGCAGATTCAGATCCTGACAGACCGAGCACGATTCAGCAATTTCTCCAGTCTTCTACAGGGTGAGCCTGGTTTCTACTCTTCAGATCTCCTTGATTCTCTTCACTGGTCAGATTCAGTCCAAACAAGCACTTGCACAAGCTGCAGACCGAAACTTGGGGCCTTACACGCAATTCCCGACTAAAACTGCGTACCGAAGGAGCACAGGGCTCCTTCCCTCTTCACTGCCAGAGCTAAACTGAAACTTCAGTAGACAAAACCGGGCACTTCCTTTGAGTTCCTCCCAGTTCTTGGCTGGTTTGGCTGTCACTCACAATAAACTCCCCCTGTTGGTGGAAAAAGGCACCGAGGTCAAAACTACATTTTCCAGAGTCACTGCCCATACAATCCTCTTGTGGCTGGCTCAGCTTAAGAGTCCAAGTTCTGATTTGCCAGCAGCAGGCTCCACTTTAAAAGATCTCCCACGCTGATTGGTCCAGTTCAGCAGTTCAAAACTAGAATGGAGGGCTAGGCAAAACAATTCAGACTACAAAGGAAAGCAAGTTAGACAAACTGTATTTTCATTATTACTCTAAATGATTTCTGGCAAACAGTTACATCTTTCAGATAGGCTCCCTTTGCACTCTTAGCAACTGCAAAAACGGAGCGAATTGGCAGCAGCTCGAGTGGGACTCAAGCAGAGAAACACACAGTCCCCCCATACAAACAAATTATGTCTGCAAGCAGACAGCTCTTAAAGAGACAGTACCAGAGGCTCTAAAAACACTCACAGATAAATGGCTTAAACGCCAAACACCATTCGGGCTGGGAGCATTCAAGCAAGCTCCTGGAAGACTTTTGGGAACCCCTATTTGCAGGGGGGTTACACCAGCATTTCTAGGAACCCTCATTTGCAAGGGGGTTACAATTCCATCTGTACATTTGGACTCGTACTGTAAACTCAGACTTCTCTCAGGCACAGTCCCAGTGCCTACGGGGGAGGATGACCTGGGAAGGTGGATGGACTATGCTACCCCCATGGTACAGGAATGGCAGTGCTCTGAGGGGGAAAGAGAAAGAGACTTACGGAAAGCTTAAGGGGCCCTGCACTGGAGGCCATCCGCTTCTTATGAGCCAATAGCACAGAGGCTACTGCGGCTGAATACCTCTCTGCGTTGGAAGGAATGTTTGGAAGCACTGAGTCAGGGGATGATTTGTTGTGGAAATTCAAGTCCGCCAAGCAATGGAAAAATGAGAAGTTTTCTGCGTTTGTTACTAGAATTTTTATTTTTTTTTTATTTTAGTTTTTTAACCAGGTGAGACACACTAAGCTGAAAGCTTTTTTACAGGTGCAACCTGGGAGCACAGGGAAGTTAAGTGACTTGCTCAGGGTCACACAGTATGCAAGTGGAAGCTGTGGGATTCAAACCCAGGTCTGGTCTGCTGGATGTCACCAGATTTGCAGCTCAGAGCCTTAAACCACTGCGCTATACTGCCTCCCAAATTGGGAATTGAAAGGGCTCTGCAGAGGGCCCACAGAAAAGGAGGGGTGCCGGCTAAGTAACTGAACCAGGTCAGATTGGACCATATTCTAAAGTCAGCCAGATACTCCAGTGTGATGATGTTAAAACTTAAGTTACAAGACAGGAAGGCTAATCCTCCCGAGTACTGTCATCTTATGAAAGAAATTCGTGAAACAGAGAATGATGAAGAGGGCTGGGATCCCTATGCTGGGGTTTTGGTACCTGCCAGACCCCTGAGAGAAGTGACGCAGATGAGGCGCAGCAGCTGAGGGAACTAATCAAAGAACTGACAGAGGTGGTCAGAGAACCTGACCTTTATCAGGCACCCCTGGAGACAAAAATTGGGGTGGGGGTGCATGTTGTTTCTTCAGAAACCCGGACGGAGGGTAACCTATTGGAAGAAGTACAAGAGTTGAGAGCCCTGGTGAGAGACCTACTACAAACCACACAAACCCCCAAACCTGGTGGAAGTCCAGAGGATCAAGAACGCAAGTCACAAGTCAAAGATGAACAGCGAAGTGCCCCTGATGTGCCTAAAACGGGCGATGGCCCATGGCCCCCCAGAGACCCTAGAGAACCCACCTTTTGCTTTCATTGAGGGTAGGATGGACACACCTGTTTCTTTTGTCGCTTGCCAGAGAATCTGAGGAGGGTCACTTCTAGACTATTAGCCTTAGTTCGACAAAATAACAACCAGCCGCCAGGTGGAGCTGCTCGAAAAGGTTACTCTTCAAAGGCCACAGCCAAGTTGATACCTAAGTCTGCACCACCGGAATGGTCCAAGGTGGTGGGTCCTTCAATGGAGATGACAGTGAAGGTGAACGGTGTAGCCACCCGAGCCGTGCTTGACAGTGGGTCTCAAGAGACTATCATGTTTCAAGACTGGTATCGGAAGCACCTGCCTGATGTGCCCTTACAACTCTTGAAAGGTTTGCATGTCTGATGGTTAAGTGAGAAGTCGTATCCATACTCTGGGTGTATTCGGATCTGGCTGTCTTTTCCTACCTCAGTGGCTGGAATGGCGGAGCAAGTCAAGACCCTGACTTTAGTGTGCCCACCTACTGAACTGTACAGTGGGGTTCCTCTGCTGATTGGGACCAATGCTCATATGTTTGGGAGACTGGCACAACTCTGCTATGAGAAACAGGGGTGCCGGACTGGTAGGGCTCTGAGAATTCCAGCTCTGATCAAGAGGGCCTATGAGTTGCAGCAGAATCCCAAGGAAGTAGACCAGGATGAACTGGTAGGGGTTGTATGGAAGAAGGATCCCAAGTCGATGGTGCTGGCCCTTAATGCCCAGTGTACCCTACAAGGGGAGGTCCACCTACAGAAAGATGTCAAGAATAGAATAATGATGCTGGATGCACCAGGCGATGGAAAATTGGCAGAAGGATTATTGGTCAAGCCCAGCATCTTGCCCGCTTGTGCTCATGCCTATGCATGATGGGTGATGGTCCAGATTCACAATGTGTCAGATCGGGAGATTTGGGTGAACAGAGGCTGCACCCTAGCTACAGTACACTGCTCCGACACTGCAGTGTTACCCGACAACAAGCACCCTGGTGAGACTGATAGAGTGACTCCCAACTTGTTTGACTTTGGTGACTCCCTGTTGCCTGCTGGATGGAAGACTAGAATCAGCAAGAAACTTGCCTAGAGAGGCCAAGTGTTTTCATTGAAGGAATGGGACGTGGGATGTGTCCAGGGTGCGGAGCATCACATACGCCTGCACAATGAATGGCCATTTTGTGAGAGGTCTCGGTGCTTAGCTCCAGCAGACATAGATGATGTGAGAAGACGCCAGCAGGAAATGCTTGCGGCTGGGGTGATACAAGAATCCAGGAGCCCCTATGATTCTCCCATTGCAGCTGTGTGTAAGAAGAATGGGTCTGTGAGAATGTGCATGGATTATCGGACCCTGAACCGACGGACCATCCCTAATCAATACACCATTCCCCGTATACAAGATGCTCTGGACTGTTTGAATGGGAGCAAATGGTTCTCGGTGTTGGATCTTTGCAGTGGGTACTACCAGATTCCTATGGCCCCGGAAGACCATGAGAAAACAGCCTACATCTGTCCATTTGGGTTCTATGAGTTTCTGAGGATACCACAGGGGATATCGGGTGCCCCGACCACCTTTCAGTGACAGATGGAACGTGTGGTGCAGTGGGTGATATGAATTTGCTGGAATGCCTGGTGTACTTGGATGATGTCATTGTGTTTGGAAGTTCATTGGAGGAACATGAGAGTCGATTATTCAAAGTACTAGACCGACTGGAGGATTTCGGCCTCAAGCTGTCAATCGACAAGTGCCAGTTTTTCCAGACCTCAGTAAAGTATGTGAGGTGCATAGTATCCATAGAGGGGATAGAGACTGATCCCAGTAAAGTTGAGGCCCTGACGACATGGCACCAGCCCCACAATCTGAAAGAATTACAACGTTTCCTGGGGTTCTGTGGCTACTACCGTAGGTTCTTAAAGGACTATTCCAAGTTGTTTCACCCATTCCTGATTCTTACCCAGGGTTACCCTTCCACGAATCGTAAATAAAAGAAAGGGGCCACCACAGGACCAGAAAGAGCATACTTCCACCCAGGTGAACTTTTTGGGCCTTGCTGGATGCCTGACTGTAAAGCAGCTTTCCACAAAATCATATACCAGCTCACCCATGCCCCCATCCTCGCCTATGTTGATCCCATCAAACCCTATATACTGCATACCGATGCTACTCTACAAGGTTTGGGAGCTGTGCTGTATCAAGACCATGAGAATGGTTTGAGACCAGTGGCCTTCGCTAGTAGGAGTCTGACCCCATCAGAGCAAAACTACCCTGTGCATAAGTTGGAATTCCTTGCGTTAAAGTGGGCCATCATTGACAAGTTCCATGCATACCTATATGGGGCAAAGATACTGGTGAAGACTGACAATAAAACGTTGACCTACGTGCAGACTTCAGCTAAGTTAGACGCTACAGGGCATCGGTGGCTTTCTGCATTGTCTACCTATGATTATGCTGTTGAATACAGGTTAGACCTGAATCACATTGATGCTGACACACTATCCTGAAGGCCCACTTCCACAATTGACTGGGTCAGGCTGTCTGAACCTGACATTTGAGCATTGTGCCAAAAGTTTGATAAAGATGAACAGATGTTTGCGAACACAGTGGACTGCTTAGAAGATTGCTTGGGCCTTTCTGATACATGTATACCAGCTGCGTACTGTCACTTCTTTGCTCTAGATATTAGTGCACTACCTCAATTTGACAACAATGACAGCATTCAGTGGGCTAAGTCCCAAGATCCTATGATTCAGCCAGCCCTTGATGCCCTCCGTGCAGGGAAAGATGTGTCCAAGTTGCGTTCCTCTGATTTCAGAACAACTTTATTGCTTAAAGAAGGCCCCAGGTTGAAGCTGATTAATCAGTTGTTGTATAGAGAGACGGTAGATTGGGGTGGCCAAGTAGACAAGCAACAATTGGTTCTGCCCACAGCCTTCAGAGATTTGGTGCTGAGGTCCCTCTACAATCATATGGGCCACCTCGGTATCGACAGAACCCTTGAGCGAGTATGATCTCAGTTCTACTGGCCCAAGATGGGGGCCGATGTTGAGCACCATGTAAGGACTTGCAGTCGCTGCTTGCAGAGCAAGGCCCTGCCTCAGAGGGCTGCCCCCCCGTCAACATTACTACCAGCACCCCAATAGAACTTGTCTGCATAGACTTTTTGAGTTTGGAGCCTGACCAGCGAAACACTGGTAATGTGTTAGTGGTTATGGATCATTTCACACGGCATGCATAAGCGTTCCCCACCAAAGATCAAAATGCATCCACCATGGCCAAGGTGCTAGTGGAAAATTTCTTCATCCACTACGGAGACCCCCAATGAATTAATTCTGATCAAGGTAGAGACTTTGAGAGTCGCTTAATCAAAGAAATGCTCTCTCTATGAGGGGTGCAAAAGTCAAGAACCACCCCTTATCACCCGCAGGGGGACCCACAACCAGAACGCTTTAATCACACCCTGCTAGACATGCTAGGCACCCTTCAACCAAAAGACAAGCATAAATGGAGCCAGCAGATTAGCACCTTGGTACACGCCTATAATTGCACAAAAAATGATGCTACCGAGTTCTCTCCCTACCGCCTCATATTCGGGAGAGAGGCTCAGTTGCCTGTGGATGTCTGTTTTTGCGTCTCTCCGGATGGGGTCTGAGCCAAAAAGTATCTGCAATATGTACAAAAACTGAAGGCTCAATTGAATCATGCCTACCAACTGGCCCAGACAAGGGCTGCCAAGAGAAATTTAGCCAACAAAGAGAGGCATGATAAAAGAGTAAAGGCTCAAGAACTTTGACCTGGAGACTGTGTGTTGTTGCAAAATTTGGGACTGCATGGTAAACATAAAATTGCTGACCGATGGCACCATCTTCCCCGTATAGTAGTAGGCAAGTTGGATGATTTACCCATGTACAAAGTGCTCCCTGAAAACAACTCCAAAGCTGTCAAGACAATGCACTGTAACAACTTACTACCTATTGGCCAAGTAATGATTGAGGCTGAACCCCCTGAGATTGTTCCCCCTGGACCAGTGACTTGTGCTGCTGCAAAACAAAGACAGAGTCAACCTAGCCCAGTGGTCACAGACTTAAGGTTTTCTCCACAGCAAGCCCAGAATGATAGTGACTGTCAGTCCACGTCTGATGAGAGTGAGTGCAACTATGCCTATTACCCCTCTTATGAACTGAGTCAGTTATTTCGAGGTAACCCCATGATTAATTGTGGGGATGAAGCTGTGCCTTCTGGACTGCCTAACCCCCAACTTTGTCCTTGAAGCCAATACTCCCTGAAAGTGAAGTGCAAAGTATCACGTCTGAAGATGCTGAGTCTGTGTATGGTGGAACTGTATGATTTGCCTGGAGAGGGGGCTGAGGGTATGAGTTTCTCTGATGACATTCCAGAACTTGAAGACTGCCATGAGAGTGCTGACAATTCTCTTTCAGTGCCAGAGTGCATTCCAAGTGGGTAAAGTGTTGTAGAAACAGAACCTACAGAGCCAGGGGCTAACAGTGCTCCAAGTTCGAACCTTCCTACCCAGGCAGAGGCCCCCCTCACAAGTGATGAAAGCCCCAGGGCCAGTGCTGAAGGTACAGAGACTGTGGTTGTTCCCCCCAGAAGGACTGGCCGAGCTGTCAAGCCAGTAGTACGCTTCAGTTATGATTCTCCCGGGAGGCCAGTGGATTTGCCTCTCAATGTAGTCCACAAGGGGGTTTATGTTTCCCAGAGCTCACTGCCAAACTGAGTCTAAGTTCCAGTTCCAGGTTGATGGTTCTGCCCTCTAGGTATAGTGTCCCTGCCCCGTCTAGCCCTAAGTTAGCTGATAGGGAGGGGCCCCCTCTCACCTTGTTCAATGTACAGAAAGTGATTACCTGATTTTGTATAGCAGAATGTCTAAATTACCTGTGTGAAATATGCATGATATAATTCAGAATGGATATAGTATTGTGAAATGTAGAGGATATGTATAGTAGAAGTTAAGTATGTTGACTGATGCATCAGATGTTATTTGCATAACATGCTAATGGTATAGATGTATAATATAGTTTGCATTTGCAGTTATTGTGATAGTACTGACTTGATGTGGACGCCAAGTTTTCTCCAGGCAGGGAAGGGTGTAACCTCCCCCCCTACAAATGGGGGTTCCTGAAAAGTCTTCCATGAGCTTGCCTAAATGCTCACTGCCAGGTTGGTGTTCGGCGCTATAGCCATTTAAATATTATTGCCAAAGAGTGCCTGTGTAGCCTCTATGTACTATCACTTTAAGATCTGCCTAGTTTACAGAAATAGTTAATCTGGAGGGGGGGGGCAGAGTGTTGTCATGATCGAGTCCCTGCCAGGTAATCGCGCCGCTCCTGCCATCGCTAATTGCGCAGAGGGAGCTCTATTGAAAGATGTAACTATTTGCTGAGAATCATTTAGAGTGATAAAGATACTGTAGTTTGTTCTAACCTGCCTTCTTTTCAGCAGGGGATTTCTGCCTATCTCCTCCATTTCAATCCCGAACTGCCGAATTGGATCAATCAGTACTTGGGGACTCTAAAATGGAGCCTGCTTATAGGGGCTGTGTTGAATAAAAGATTGGGAACTGTAGTTTTGGATTCTTGGTGCCATTTTGCAACTGAATTGGGAGCTCTAGCTTTGACTGACAGCTGAATCAGCCAACCGAACCTCTTGGATCTGAGGAAAATCCCCTAGCTGCCTGCTGTTTAGGTGAGATCTAAGTTGGAAGTGGAGAGAGGAGCAGCACGTGATAGTTCGAGCAGTGATCTGCGTAGTTTCGAGTGGGAGAACTGTGGGAAGGTTTGAGTTGAGGCCTGCAAGTCTGCCCATTACCCTGAGAGGGAAGAGAAAATTGCAGTCGGACTAAATCCGAGGTGGTGAGACTGAAGTAAGCCACTGAAGTGTAACCAGGCTCAACCTGTAGAGACCGAAGATTTTGCTGCATGTGATCGTTCTGTCAGGAACTCCAGCTACTTCTGAGCTCCCGGTCTGAGCAGGGACTTTGCGATTGTGACCGGGGAGTGTTTTGCCTGGTATGGTAAGATTTTCCTTGCATATAAATGTGCTGTGTACTGAAAGGGGGTCACAATTTGGTTCCCCACATTGCGGGCTACATTCTGCTTGATGAAAACTGTAGCCCGCTCAAATGGACTGAATCAACAGTTAGCTCCCTGCGGCTGGGCCTTGACATGAGGGCCCTGCCATATGACCCTACTGCACAGAGAAGAGCCATCGACGAGAGACCTGCCCGGTGCTCCACGCCTGAACAGGAACGACGCCTTGGAGAATCGTGTGGGCCCTGCCTCTCTTGGCACTCCAGAGAGTTCACCTGCTGTCTCAATTTTCGTCCATCCTGTGTCCAGTCCTGGGTATCGTGAGTAACCACTAGGGTAGCTCCCTGCAACTGCAGTTTAATTTAAGTGTATCATCTGATTACTTTGTTGTTTCTTTTCCTTCACGAACTGAGCCATCTGGCTCCGGATTACAAATAGTGTGTTGTGCAAGTTGTTTTTCCATCACAGGGTGCCGACCAGCTGCAACACTGCCTACCCCGGGCAATGATCCTGGCTAGCCCACCTTTCTTCCACCTGGGTACCCAGAGAGTGTGACTGTGTTAGGGACTCTGACTGCATGCACAACTGTGTGACTGATAGAGCAATTACACTAATTAACCTGACTATACCCCTTCCTTATTCAAATCCCCTGAATAAATCAGATCTACTTTTTTCTGCATTCAACCAGACTGTGGTTCCAGTTTGTGCTTGAAGTAATGTACTATTGCCATTTGCTCTGTCTAACCTTGTTTTACAGGGGGTCCCCAGGGTTGAACCGGAGAAACCAGCCCTGGTGGTAAGTGTGAACTGTGTGAGTTCTTGCAAATCATATCAGGGGTATTGTGAAAGTAATTATTGTGTACTGGTTTGGCCACTAGCAGGGAAAGAGGGGGGTTACAGTGTTCTGGAGGGCTGTGCCCAGGCTAGTTTGGCGACTACCATCCCTTGCCTCTGGGTGGAGGCACCCGTTTCAGAACTCAGGCCCCTTAACCTGCTACTAGCCAAGCAGGCGGGGTAGTAGCCCTTGGGATAGCGCCACCTAGTGGTTACACAGAGTTGTACCTTTTTGTATCCCCACACAATGCAAAACTGCCATGTTTAGCTCGCTCACTCCAGGGGCTAGAGTTTTCTGGCAAGATGTGTTGTCCCTCTCCTGGAAAGGGAGGTTTCTGTATGCCTTGGCCCCTTTTCCACTCATTCAGAGAGTGCTACTGAGGCTGAAGATGGAGTGGCAACTCTAATACTCATTGTTCCCCTGTGGCCCTGGCAGGTATGGTATACCCTGCTGCAACAGCTGGCAGTGGTGCCCCCAGTACCTCTGCCTCCATGCAAGGGTCTATGGTCACAAGAACAGGGAACCCTAGTCCATCCAGACCTAAAGTCGCTATATCTGCACACATAGCTCCTGAAGCAATAGCCATAGCTTGCTTTGGATTATCACACAAAGTGGCGGCTGCTAGAAAATGATCCAACAGACACACCTATTCAATGAAAAGGAAGTGGTTCACTTTAAGGGCCGCTTTTCATAACCTGGATCCGTTTACTTGCCCAGTCAATCAGGTTCTAGAATACTTGTTGTCCTTATTGGATTCAAGCCTGCAGTATTCCTCAATCAAAGAGCATTTGGCTGCTGTATCAGCTTTCCACATGCATGTGGTGGCCGTACAGTTGCTCAACTGGAGGTCACCCGCATACTCTTGAGAGGCATTTTACACATAAAGCCTCCTATCTGAAATCCAGTCTTGGCTTGGGACCTAAATTTTATTTTGGAAAATAATGACTGGCTCCTTTTGAGCCAGCCGTGACTTGTGGCTTATGCTTTCTTTCTGGAAAAGCGTTTTTTTTGGTTGCAGTCACTTGTGCTTGAAGGATTTCAGAGCTGCATGCTCTAATGTGTCGGCTTCCTTATTTGATTTTCCACAAAAACAGGATGTCTTTGTACACTAATCCTAAGTTTCTACTGAAGGTGGTGTCTGAGTTTGTTTAAATCAAATCATTCACCGTTAAATTGTTTGTTTGATGACTCTGTATATTTTATGTATGTAACTTTGCTATGTTCTATACCTCCTATAAAACGCCCAAAGCCTCTGGGATTGGGTGTGGAAGAAATAAAGACTTACTTACTTACTTACCATTGTATTATTCAGAGCTTGCCAATTCAGGGAAAGCATTGCTCCATACCTTTTTTTTTTAATCTTTGTTTATTTGCCCCTACCTTCCTGAACTCTTTCAGGAGTGGGCACTCGAGGTCCGTCCTGTTCCTGCCTGCCTGCCTGAAGCTGCTCCTCGCTCCTCCGGCTGGGGTCCCTCCATCCACTCCTGCCACCACCCGGCCCCCTGGCTCTAAGTCCCCTGAAGTGGGACTGCCAGATACTCCTCCAGGCGCTCTGTCTACAATCAAGTCTGGTGGCAGGCGAGAGGCAGCGGAGAGCAGAGGAGCAAGAGGTGGAGCCCGATATTGGGCGTGGTGGACCGACCCCCCCCAGACTCTCTGTCCATACCTTAGATGTACATAGAATACTAAAATACTATACACACCGTACAAGGGACTGCAAAAAGTTCTCACAGCTTTTTGTTTCATTCCCCTCTGTGAAAGAGGGTGCCCCAGTTTCTAAACAGTGCTTGTCCAAATGGCTAACACACTGTATTAGCTGTTACAGGAAGTATGGTAAGGAACTTTCTGCAGTGGGTCGTGTTCATTCCACTAGGGGCGTGGCCACTTCTGTAGCTTGTTTTCAGAATGTTTCCACTGCAGGCATTTGTGCAACCGCCATATGGAACACTGTCCACACCTTTACTAAGCATTACAGTCTGGACATTGTCTCTTGTAGATGAGCTGGGTTTGGCTTAGCTGTGCTACAAGACCTACTATCATCAGCCTATAGGCTCCAACCTCCCAGACTGTTAGCTTTTGGTACTGCTTGGGACTCATTCCAAAGGTGTGGCCACCTGATGAACGAGATATCTTCAAAAAAGATAAAATAGTTACATTATTTATATTTATTTATTGAAATTTCAGATAACACCTTTGAGAACAGGCTCATTTCATACGTTCCACGTCAGATGAACAATACATATTGGAAAAGTATGAGCTGGAGAACAAACAAAACAAGGAATTACACAAGACATTACAACAGTATATAACTAGAGAAGTTCCAATACATGTGGCATTGTACAGTATATGCCAAGATGCATATTTGATTAAAATATGGAATTTAGGACTTTCGGTGTGAGCACCATCTTAATGGCAGCCTGATTGCGGAGCTCTGAACCACCACTAGCCTAATCCACTGAAATCCACTACTCAATACATCCATCCAAAGCTAAGAGTGCTCTAAACTGGCAGAGATGGCAGCCCGGAGCAAAATGAGGGACAAATCGGGCAGCCAGACTCAGAAACAAAACAAAACCATTATGGAATATGCGCAACCCACACAGACCACAATATCCACGGCCTCGTGGTCTCTGGTCCCAGACCCGCTTGATATGGAGGACAGTGACTGCGCTATAACCTCAAAGGAACTCTGTACCACTTTATTAAAAATAAAGGCAACAATGGAGCGACTAGAATCCAAGGTTCTTGAAGATCACCAGAAGCTTGAAAATCTGGAGCAAAAAATGGACCAAATAGAAAGAATGCTCACGGAGCACTTGAACACTGTAGATATTCACAACACAGCCTTACTGGATCTACACAAGAGAGAGTTACAATTAGAAAGACAATTAGAAGATTTAGAAAATAGAAATAGGCGGAACAATAACCACATCCATGGATTACCAGAAAACATAGAAATCAACCCAGTTCCCACTTTTATGGAGTCCTTCCTCAAGGAAATATTGGGCCTACCATTGGAAGAAACCCTCAATATTATAAGAGCACACTGTTCTCTGGTGCCCAAGCCCAAAGACCCAAAGGCTCGACCGAGGTCAGTAATTTTGGCCTTTTGGGACTTTTGTGTCAAAGAGGAGGTCCTTAAGACAGCATGGAGGAAAAAATAAATTTTATTTGGGGATACTAGACTTTATTTTGAACAAGACTATACCTCCCAATTACTTGCTGAATGACGTGAAGTACTAGCTGTGGTTCATATGCTTCAACACAAAGGGACCAAAGTCTTTCTGGAATATCCTGCTAAATTGAAGTTACTCACTGATGGGGGCATATGCCGATTTCCAGATCTAGCAGCAGCGTACAGATTCCTCCAGATCATGGAGATCACTATTCCACCAGATGTCGCCACTCAGCAAAGGAACTTCATGATGGAACAACAGTGGCAAGTGGCAGGAACCAAAAGAAAGGGGCAGCAAGATTGCACAGACACATCTGGAGCATGGGACAGGGTCTGACACCATAAAGATCATCATTTTGTGGTCGGAGATGGTGCAGATTCGGAACAACGAGCCAGCATTTCCCAAACTTTGGCAGAGAAGACCCAAGCAGACAACCCTACTTGAAAGACATCACAGAGGGACTTTTGGGACAAAAATGTGTCAGAATTGTGAGTGTTCCTCTGAAAAAGGCTTGTATGGCCTAAATTAATTTAAAGTGCCATTAGGAGGACATATAGTTAATTTTTTCAGAGCACAAGCTGTCCCTATTTACAGGGACATATCCTCCTATAGGTACAAAGTTCTATCCTTTTTTGTTTCGGTGATTTACTGAGGATAACCAAGGGAAACTGGGGATGGTGAGCGGGGGTCACACTAGAAACCCTCCTTGATCTGCCTGTCTCTGTTGTGGGGGGGCCGTAGCGAGCTCGCGTGGCCAGAATATCCAGCAGTTGAGGGAGCATACACTGAAGCGGAGGAGTCTAGATCAATCTATTGGAGGCCTTTCCCATGAAATAAAAGCTTTAACAGAGGAGTCTGGTGGCTAGGTTGCTAACCATGTTTGGTAGGCACTGGTGTAGAACCCCTGTAACATGTTTTATTAGACCATTGACAAATGTTAATAGGCTCTAATGGCTGGTTTGTACCTGTAGACTTGCAGGTCCAGTGGCGAAGAGCTTCTAATATGTAGTTCACCTCCAAGACTACTACTTTTTACCAGACTTCTTTATATGCTCTAGCGATCTCAAGGCTGATTAGGGCTGTCTAAGGCTAGGCAGCATGGTTAGATGCCTAAAAATTAAAGCTGGAGAAGGTGGCTGCTTTGGCCGGGGGGAAAGCTCTCCTACCCTGTGACATATAGATGGTTGGGGGGCAGGGGTGATTCTCCCTAAGAACCCCATATTAACATACTCGAGAAGAGTTATAGCCTTATTTGTACAGGGCTTTTTTCTTTTCTTTTTCCCAGTTACCCAATGAGCATAATCATTAATATGTGGTGGAGAGGTGGATATCTTCATTTGTAAGGCTAATAGCAGCGTTGGCATAAGACTCTGCCCACAAGCTGGTGTGAACCAACAACACAGCCCCTCCAGCGTTAGGGCTCATTAGTGGCCCAAGTTGGACTGAATCCCCAATCCCACAGGGTATTCTACCACACCACATAGCACCATCATTCTGTTGTGTGTAAATTTGGGGCAAGTACACCTTGTAGAGACAGTTATTGTCTGGTTGTTGTTAAGTGTTTAATCTATGTTTCTGTTAACATTAGATAAGGATTACAAAGTTCTACAATGCAGAAGGATTTCAAGAAGCACTACACTCCCCCCCACCACCAATTTGGAGATTTCTACCCCACTCAAGTGATAATGGCTGATCTAAAAATTGTTTCCCTTAATGTAAGGGGTATTAATAACCCGATTAAAAGAACGAAGATCTTGCAGGAGTTTCAGAGACAGACAGCCATGTTGGCTTTCATACAAGAAACCCACCTAACCCCCCTCCAAGAACATTTAAAACTGAGAAGATCATGGGTGGGCCAGGTTTATTCATCTCACTATGAGGCGGCCCCACATCATAGGAGAGTAGCCATCTTGATGAGAAGAGATGCCCCCCTAGAAATCAATAAGGTGAGAACAGATCCAGAGGGTTGATTTATTCATCTAGAGGGTACCTATAGAGGACAGGATTGTATTTTTATAAATTTATATGCCCTGAACGAGGAATCCTCGTGTAGCATTTTTAAAGAAATTAATCAAGGACAGTGTTACTGATGCTAAGAGCTTGATCATAATTGGTGGAGATTTCAACCAGGTCATAAGTTCTAGGGAAGACCGCTCGGGCTCTGATAGGGGACATACTACAAGAACTGGGAAACTCATTCAGAGATTAAGTCAAGAGTTAGGTTTAACAGAGACATGGCGGTTTTTGCACCCTAGAGATAGGGATTTCACATATTATTCCCCAGATATCAGGCTTATTCACGCATAGATTATTTTTTAACCTCCACTAACTGGATCCAAAAAAGTCACCAGATGTGATATAGGGAATATCACCCTTTCTGACCATGCTCCAGTTGCCCTTTCCCTTTCCTTTCAAGGTTAGGACACCCCTGGAGACATGTTGGAGACTCAATACTAGCCTCCTCACCAGGGAGGACTTTAAGGAGATGGTAACACAATCAATCCAGACCTTTATACAAAATAATCTTAGCGGGGAGACAAGGGAAGGTATCCGGTGGGATGCCTTGAAATGTTGCCTGAGGGGTGAGATTATTAGATATTCAGTTAAGCTTAAAAAAGAAAGAGTGCAGAAGAGAATGAGCCTAGAGCACAGGATAATTACACTGGAGTCTTCCCATAAAACCAACCCAGACGAATAAACAAAAACTGATTTGGACCAGGCCAGGAGAGACCTAAATAAACTATTGGATATCCAGAGTGAGGGACAGATACAATATGCAAGGCAGAAATTTTCTGAGACTGGAAATAGAGCTGGTAGATTGTTAGCTTGGCAATTACGCAAGGAAATGGTGAGTAGGGCAGTGGTGTGCTTAAAATGTACACAGCAGGGGCCCCTAATAATTTCTCCATCAAAGATAGTTAAGACCTTTGCAAAATTTTACTCTAACTTATATGACTCTACCACAGTCCAGGACCACCAGGACAAGGTACGACAGTTCCTAGACTCCATACCTATGCTCAGACTGGATGAAGCGTCCAAGCTGACCCTTGACTCCCCAATTACAAAACAAGAACTACTGGCAAAAATTCAAAAACTCAAAAATGGCAAAGCCCCAGGACTTGACAGTTTCCCGGCCAAATTTTACAAAGCATTCCGCCCCCAGCTGGCTGACTTGATGCTGTCCACAAACAATTAAATTTTATTAGACCATGAACCAGTCTCATCTTCCCGGAATTTAGCACAGATATCAGTGATTTTAAAACCGGGTAAAGATGCCCAACTTTGCAGTTCATATCGGCCAATTTCTATTCTCCCGGTAGACATGAAAATCTTAACAGGCATTATGGCGGACAGACTCCAGTCGTACATATCTAGGTTGATTCATAATAACCAAACTGGCTTCATATCGGGATGGTTCCTTCAAGATAATATAAGAAGGCTGCTTAATATTATCTCAGCCCAGAGACAATCCACCTCTTTCCAACTAGCTATTAGTATGGATGCCGGAAAGGCGTTCAACAGGGTGGATTGGAGCTTCATGTCCTCACCCTGTTGAAATTTGGACTGGGGGAGAGCATTTCCTCAGTAGTATCTGCCCTGTACTACAAGCCAAAAGCTTGGGTCAAGGTAAATGGTTACTTATTTGAACGTATACGGCTAAAGAGAGGCACCAGGCAGGGCTGCCCCCTCTCGCCTTTGATCTTTGCCCTAACGTTAGAAGCTCTTGCAAGTTTGATCCGTAGTAATCCAAACATTACAGGGCTGCTGGTGGGCAACAAAGTGCAAAAAGTAGCATTATACGCAGATGACTCCCAGTTCTTTTTGAAAGACCCTCAACACTCCCTACCACACCTCTTAGAACCGTTGAAGACTTTGGGTACATTAGCGGGGTATAAAATAAACATTTCTAAATCGGAGGCCATGGTGTTGAGTGGCACACACTCAGTAGATTTTAAGAAGGCATTTCCCTTCGCCTAGGCTAAAAAGAATACTTTTAGATATCTGGGAATAGCCTGCCACAGGAGGTGGTGGGAGCAAGCACAGTGGAGGGTTTTAAACATGCCTGGAATAGGCACAAGGGAACCTTGAGGAGGGGAGGAGTCATAGGTGCCAGAACGAGGGGGGGGACCACTAGGGCCATGGCCCTACCACTTTCATAAGTGGCCCTATCACTTTTTGCAATCATGTTAATGTATTTAGTAGAGGAGAATTTAATCCTTACATCCTTGTCCCTGCCACTTTTCAAAATGTCCCGGCACCAATGGAAGGAGTGATGGGAAACCACTGACCACTTAGGATTAGAGGCCACAAAAACAAGTACAAGGCTTAAGGGCAAACTAGATGGGCCTAGCGGTCCTTACCTGCTGACAGTTTCTATGTTTCTGTGTCCTTTGATCTCTCCTCATACATTTTCTGGTGCAAGCCCTGTACCATTTTTGTCGCCCTTCTCTGGACTGCCTCCACTCTATCAATGTCCTTGCAAAGGTACAGCCTCCAGAACTGCACACAGTACTCTAGGTGAGGCCTCACTAGCATTTTGTACCATGGCATCACCACCTCCTGCCTTCTACTAGTGATGCCTCTGCCTCAGATCGTTCAGCGGATTCTGCAGGGGGTCCCGACCCGGAGGTCGCGAGGGCAAATGAATCCAGCCCTCCCACACTCCCCCGACCACGCTTCCAGATCATGCAGGGAACTAAGGGGCCATCTGAAAGTCCGTATGTGGCCCTTAGTGGCGCTGCACAATGTTCTAATGCATATATCATCCACTTTTTCTGCCTTCCTTTCTTTAAATCCTGCTAAGGGTCATAGCCCAGGTGGCCTCAATCCAAAACTCATGTATGTCTGTGCTGCTGCTGTTACTACCCCTTACAACCCTCCTCAGCCTCTTCTTCCAATTCAGGTCTGTTCCCTATGCATGGAAGATGGCTAAAGTCCATCCCCATTCACAAAGGGGGTAACTCTTGTGCTCCGAGGAACTATCACCCTTAATTACTCCCTCTACCCTGGCAAAACTCCAAGAAAAACTTGTTTTCTCCCACCTCACCTATTTGACTCTTCTAATTTACACTCTACCTTCCGGTCTTTTTTTGGCCAGGAATATCCCACTGTCTCCTCCCTCCTCTGGGTCACAGACTCCATCTTGAACAGGCTGGACCAGGATTATCTTACCATCACTATCTTTGTTGACCTTGTAAAGTCTTTTGATACAGTGGTGCATCCCTCCTCTTGGATATACTGAGGAGGGTGGGACTATTTGATTCTTCTGTCTGATAGTTCTGTTTGTTTGTTTTGTTTGAAAACTGGTGACCAGGAAAGGCACACTGAGCCGAAGCTTGTTTCCAGATGTGACTTAGTGGAAGGGAACAGGGGCTGCACTGACATAGTACACAGTTACAAAGCAATTATGATAGCAATGACACAGTTCACAGTCACAGTAAATTTAATAGAGTATACATTTTAACACAGGTGTAAGAGCAAGCAGCAACATCAGGTGTTTCAGCCACACCTACACCAGGGTAGGAGGCAGATACAAGGGGAGCAGTCAGGTAGGGGGAAAACAGGAGTGGGGGAAGAGTTTTAGCTGGATCCTGAGGGTAGCAGGGGAGGTAGTGAAACAGAGGGAGGATGGAATGGGTTCCAGAGTGAAGGGAGATGGTAAGAAAAGACTGATTATCCAGGAGAGGAGCGGGGATGAGGAATGGCGAAAGTGTGAGGATCCCTGGAGTGGAGGGAGCAGGAGTCACAGGGTATGGGGGGAGGAGCAAGGAGAGGTAAGAGGCAAGAAACCACAACAGTATTTGGATATGAGTGAAGCACTTAATGTCACTTAATGTGTGAGGAGCTAAAAAGGCCAAAGCCCACGAACAGCTCCTAATTCATAACACATCATATTTCCACCATCTGTTATGTGTTTATCCAAGTTGTATTTAAATTTGTCCTTACAATCACTTATAATCACATATTCAGGTTGTTTATTCCACAATTGTACCACTCTTTGAGTATAAAAAAATATTTTCTTTTATTTGTTCTAAATGTTCTTACTGTAACCTGTAATGGGTGACCCCTTGTAATTGAGTTTATATTTTTATACTGTATATTTAATTCATTCAGCATGATGGGATCATTCACTATGTCATAAAAGAAAAGAATATCTCCTCTCCTTCTTCTAGTTTCCAGACTGTATAAGCCTAGATACTCCAGTCTGTTACTATATGTTTTACATTGTAGATTTTGTTATTGAGTTAGTGTATCTACGTTGGACTCTCTCTCTATTCTGTCCACTTCCCTTCTTATATATGGACTCCTTATTTGACTATAGTAATCCACCAGTGGTCTGACATAGGACAAATGTAGAGGAAGCGTAGCATCACTAGTCCTACTCTTTATGTTTCTTTTTATTGCTCCAGCCATTCTATTTGCTCTAGATACAACAGTGGCACAATGGTCCTTAAGGTTTAGTAGTTCTAGTGATGTGAGGGTAGAGGAAGAATGGATAAGGAAGAGGAGTAGAGTCAGCAGTGGTGGGTATGAGAGGGGGAGTTGGTAGCAAACAGCAGCAGGAGTTGCAGAGGGTGTCCAGTCTAGCCAGGGAGATGGAGTGAGCTGTGCCATAGATCGCATCCACATAGTCAAAGACCAAGAGCACCATTCTGGTGACACACTTACAGCGTACCTGTGGAGACAGTCTTTATTGTGGTACAAGGCAACAAGTTTAGGGCAGAGCTTGGTGTGGATGGCATCAGTGTGGACAGAGAAGTCAAGTTTGCTGTCTAGTCACACACCGAGGTATTTGAATGATTGAACCACTTCAAGAGGGGTGCCATCCAAGGTGTAGATGACAGGCAGAGTTGGGAGTCTGTCCAATTTTTGGCTGGTGCCAAAGGTCATAGACACAGTTTGTTTGTTTTTTGTGTTGACCCCGGAGTTGGTTGGTTTGGAACCAGTGCAGGACATTGTGGAAGTCTCACTGGAGCAGACCTTCCACAGCTGTAGTGGAGGGACTGCAAGTGTAAATGACTGTGTCATCTGCATACATGTGGCTATCAAGCCGTGGGGCGGTCATTAAGGAAGATGGAAAACAGGACAGGTCCCAGGATGGGGCCCTGTGGGACCCCTACCTGGATGAGAAGGGGAGGTGACAGGGTGCTACCAACTTGTACTGACTGCAGATGGCTCGAGAGGAATGAACAGGACTGGTTGACAGCAGGAGCTGAGAGACCAGCAGAACTCAGATTATCCAGGAGGAGAGGGTGGGACACTGAGACAAAGACCTTGGCCAGATCGATGAAAATGGCAGCTGTGATGTGACCCTGATTCATCCCTGAAAAGATAGAACCAGTTACACTCATCAGGGAGGAGACAGTGGAGTGATGCTTCCAGAAACCAGACTGGAGTGGGGAGAGGAAGCTGGCAGAGGACAGAAAATTGGAGAGTCTAGTGTAGACAAGCTTCTCTTGCAGCTTAACAAGGGAGGGGAGGAGGAAGACTGACTGGAAGTTAACTGGACAGGAGGGTCATCCTCCTTGTGGAATGAAAGAACTCTGGCCAGCTTCCAGGACTGAGGGACAGCACTGAGGGAGAAGGAGAGATTGAGTAGGTGAGTCAGTGAATGTACTATAACAGGTGTAGAGATTTGAAATAGTTTAGGATCCAGTCCATCAGGACTGGATTTGCATAGCAGGTACAGACCGAGAGTGGCTGGCGAGGCCCTTACGTAAAGCATAATAAATGTAAAAGAAAAGACTGAAGGAGTAACGGGCAGCAAGGGTTTCCTGGGTAGTAACAGGGGAAAGAGAAAACCAGTGGAAGAGAGCTAAGAGGGAATGTGAGGAGAAGCAAAGGAGGCTGTAGGGTGAGTGGAAGGGAGAGCACAAGTGGAGAACTCATTGAAATGAGCAGCAACAAAGGAGGGGTCGGACACTGGTGAACCATTTACTGTAAGTACCGGAGGGGTGGATGGGGTGGGGTGAGGGGCTCAAAAAGGGAGTGAATTACCTTTCAGAACTTTGAGGGCATTAAATTTGTTTTGAAGATTGGTCTTGAAATACTGTGATTTTTCAGCCTGGACAGCCTAAGTACAGGAGTTTGTGATAGTCCTGTGTAAGAGGAGGTCAGAAAGGGAGTGAGATCATTTGATGTGTGCCCAGACAAGATAACGGGACTTGCACTGGTCAGTGATTTCTGGGGTAATCCAGGGCTGATGGTGAGTTAGTTTTGTCCCTGAATTTTCTGAGTGGGGCATGCTTGTCCAAGACTGAGAAGAATTTGGAGTGATACAGGAAGAGGGCAATGTCGATATCTGTAGCAGACTGGAATGGGGAGAGGAAATCAGTGAAGGATGGGAAATCTCTCTTAGCTATCAGATTGTCATCAGTTGGTTTAGGTAGGTGACTTCTTATCCCCTTCCCATCAACCTGGTGTCCCCCAGTAATCCATCATTGGGTCCATCCTCTTTTCCATCTTCCTAAATGATCTCTTCTCAGCTGGTGTTGAGTTGAACATTCATAGAAGCATTAACAAGATGCTATACACAGAACTATTCTAAAGGGTCACCAGCTCAACCACCAGGGAGCATGAATGGAAGCTACGGGGCGGAGCTTCAGAAAAAATATAAGAAAGCATTTTTTCCCAGAAAGAGTGGTGGATCCCTGGAACAGCTTACTGATGGAAGTGGTAAGCGCAAGGACCATATCGACTTTCAAAAAGGGATGGGATTGAGCTAGTACTTAAGGGGGAACTGTGGGAATAGGTAAGGGTAAAAAGCAGAAGGAGGGCTAGATCCCGGGACCCACATCAGGTCTTGGGAACCCTAGGGCAGACTTGATGGACTATGGTCTCCTTCTGCCATCACTTTCTATGTTCCTATGTTTTATATGTATGGTGACAACACAGTGTTTTTTGGCGCTGGAGTCTCAGTTTCTGAGCTAAAAACATCCAATGCTGGTTCCACTAAAACCCTGCTTGTGTGAAATGCCAAAAAGACATGTAACCTGACACCCTAACCATTATACCAAGGGCTACTACCCCTGCCTGCTTCCCTGCTTGCAGGTTGAGGGGCCTGGGTTCGGAAATAATCTTGCTTGTAAAATAGCCTTGTCACTTGGCTATTGTATATTCTCATCATATGATGTAAATTGTACTGTTTTGTCTGTTCTTCTACTGACTTGGAGCCTTTGTAAAAGAGCCAGTTTGGCTCAAAGGTTGTAATTCCGAAACTGAAATAAATAAAAATAAAATAAATAATATTGTATGTTCTCATCATATGAAGTAAATTGTACTGTTTTGTCTGTTCTTCTACTGACTTGGAGCCTTTGTAAAAGAACCAGTTTGGCTCAAAGGTTGTAATTTTGAAACTGAAATAAATAAAAATAAAATAAATAATAAATACTGAGGGATGCCTACCAACAATAGAACTAAATTATGGTGTCTCCACCTAGAGTAGTCTTAAGTGGGTTCCTAACAGAATTGGTACCGCTCTCTGGGAAGCTATAACCAGCCACAATCCCGCCTAGTGACCTTTTACACTTAGTTTTGCAACTGCAACACTTCGTACTTAGAATACAAAGTAGCACCAACATTAATGATATTTATTTATTATATATTTATTGAATTTTGTTGACCCGGTAAGCCCACTGGGCCTAGAAGTCCCTTTTTCAGGGGCGACCGGGGGGAGGGGGGGATACCGATGGTAAGCAACTGAAATTAAACCAGATTAAGCTGTTGGTGGTATCTTTAGTGAATGGGAGAAATTTGGCCAGGACACCGGGGAAATTCTCTTACTCTCCTGCAGGGGGACCGCTACTCTGTTACAGAGTGGTGGCCAGTTGTGGGCTGGAGGGTGAGGAAACAGGATGTATGGAGCAGTCAGAGGTTCTATCCCTGGCCTCGTCTGCTGACTTTCATGGGGGTGGTGAATCTGGTCTCAGGCGCATGAACGAGCTATATCCGGAGAATATGTCTGCAAAGGAGCAGACAGCGGTAGAGCGAGTGCAGAGAGACAATGAGGATTCTGAATTGCTACCTATGGATACGGGCGCAAGTATGATTTTGGCACCAGAAAGTGCACAGAAGCAAACAGGGCTGTTGATTGCCCCTCCTGCAGATGGAAGGGATGTGCAATCTGTGAATATGGCTATGGAATCTGCAGAGCAATCTGGTGACAGTTGGAAGCCAGCGGCTCAGCTGACAGAAACGATGACAACGTCTGAAAGAATGCGGGAGTCGTTTCGCATTTTGGGCTCAGATGCTCCTTTCAGAGAAGACAAGTGGGCTAAGGAGGATTCCCTTAGATAGGCAGGATGGATGCAAACATCGATAGGATCTTGGGTGCCTGACCCCTCTTGGGAAGACTTTTCTCAAGGTAAGCATAACACTCAGGAGGTTGTAACTATGAAATCAGGGAGTTGTGAGGGGTTGAAAAACGGTGCACTGGCTGATACAGTGGCTCCAGCTTTGGATGTTCCACATCCTGCACCGGAAGAAGATGACATCAACTTGGACAATGCAAATGCTACTAGAGGGGGACAAGAACGTACTGACAGTCCGCACCCTTCCCCGCATCAGGACGATAGAAGGGCAGGCCCCAGTTTCTCAGACCTGTTCAAAAATAATAAAGTGGAACAAGCACCCAGACGTAACGCAGTTCGTTTTCAGTATAGAAGGAGTCTGCAGGAGCACCCTGATAGACTATATGTTGCTAAATTCCTTTTAAAAGAATCGATGGGGTTTAAGGCTGCCAATGTTTTTGCATTGATCAATATCAGAGGGGAGGATACCATTGATATTAGTTTCAGGACTTGATACTTTTTGGAAAAAATATGAAATGATAAAAAGATTACCATTATGGACACCTTTTTGGGCTATCCCAATAACCAAACTGTTGTGCAAAACAGTAACTGTGATGTTTCGGAATGAGGGGGTAAACATTGGGGACGTTTACTTTTGGTTGGAAAAAAATGTCAGGTTATAGGGCCCCCAGAAGCTATTATTGATAGCAAAGGAATATGGACTGGTAGTTGGAAATTTAAAATTAAATTAAACCTAATTGAAAATGAGTTACAGCATATTCCTAATAGTTTTTGGGGAAGATGGGGGGTCTTTTATCCGGGCCAACCTAAGACGTGCTACAAATGTGGCAGTAAAAGGCATCTCAGTAGCACATGTGATAGGATTATTCGTGCACTATGTGGAGATTATGACCATGCTAGTACTGTATGTAGAAATGCTTTTAAATGCAATCTTTGTGATGAACAGGGGCATACCTATCATCAGTGCCCTTGGGCTGAGCAAAATAGGACAGGAGGCCTAAATCAGGAAAATTTGATTAATGAGGCCCAGGAGAGGTGCAGTCCTTCAAGGCCTGAGCAACGCCCTGATTTTCAAGAAGAACCACCTCTGCCTTCTACATCCACCTCTGCTCAAGATATTACAGATCAGTGTACACCCACATCCAGTGCAGAACAGGAGCTTGGGCATATTCCTAACAAAGTGGGAGAGAATATGCAGATGCCCCCCCCGGTCGATGTTGGCGTTGTCCAACAGAAAAGGGTGACTAGATCATCACTTAAACCAAAAGTTCAGGTAGGCCCTATTATCACACATAATTCTTTTCAGGTACTTCAGGATCAGGAGGGAGGGTTCGAGTCAGATGTTTCCTCCATTTCAGTCATGGTGTTGGAAATGGAAAGAGAAGATGATTCATCACATGGAATACTGTAATCTAAAAAAAGACGGGGAGAAAGGAAAAAAGATAAAGCAGTAGTTTAACTCTTCACTTGACTTAAATACAAATGTAAATGGTGAACTTAAGGCTGGTTTCCTTGAATGTGTGTAGTATCAAGAACTATAAAAAACAAATGGCAATACTGGGTTTTTTTCGAAACAGTTTTTTTGATATTTTACTTTTCCAGGAAACCAGGTAAAGTTCTTCACAAGATGTGGTTCAGGTGAAAAAAACACTGGCCTTGGGGTCCTTCATTTTGGACTACTGGGGAGGATGTAGCAGATGGTCTTGGAATCATTTTTAAAACACCACAGGTTCAAGCACAGAAGGTTACGGACACTCTTCCAGGGAGGGCTTTATTACTGGATTGTGTTTATAAAGGCTTTCCTATGCGAATTATAAACACATATGCACCACAAAGTAAGAAAGCTAGGATCGAGTTGTTTAATCAAATGAAACCTTTTTTATTTTCTTCTAGGATGGTATTCTGGGGAGGGGATATGAATTGCAGTATGGATGTGAAGATAAGGGATAGTATCCAACAAAAAGTATATTATGATTCGCATGTTTTAAAAAACACTGTTCAAGACACGGATAGAATAGATGCCTATAGAGTATTGTACAAAGTGTGGGGGGGGGGGACAACGTATAAAAGAAGTGCCTATAATACCCGTATAGATTATTTTTTCATTTCTAGACATCTTCTAGTTAGTAATTTTATTTTAAAGTACTGTGAATTTTTGGATCATAGGATTTTACAGTGTGATTTTCAAATGTCACAGGAACCCCCTAAATTTCCAGGGATACCCAGAAGATGGAAATTAAATTATACAGTCCTGGATAATGCAGAAGTAAAGAAACAGGCGGAGTTACTGTTTGCATACCGAAATTCGGTACCAATACTGTATGACACTTGGTACTCCTGGTGGTATGACACCAAAAAGGATATCAAAAGCCTGTTTTTAGATGTAGGGCGGAATAAGGGAAACAAGGAATATTTAGGGTATTTGGACTTAAGAGACCAATTTTATAAACTTTTATCTTTGCCAAATGTGCCAGACTGCAGAATTAAAGAACAGCTTGATATAATAATGCTGCCTTTTTATATGCAGACTTTAAATTTGGTACAGTTAGGATGCCTTTTTTGGATCCGTTTGAAGCCTGTAAAAAGAAGTTTGAAACCAAAAGAATAGACGGTCTATATGATGTTTCTGGGAGCTTGAGGACATCAGATGCAGAAAGAAAAAATTATTCACCTTAGTAATTATGTTTCTTCTATTGGAGTCTTGCTGTATTCTGACAAGTGCAGTTAGCCCCAGCCTTTAAACTGCCCCGGAGAACAAAGGGTTACTCTTTCTATGCATAGCATAGAATGCTGAGCTCGAGCTTGGTTGATGTCTCTGTCTGTTTCCCTTTGAAATCTAACCGTAAGATTCTTACGAGCAACACTCTAATAGTTATTCTATGTGGAAATTGTAAAAAACTTTTAATAGCCAACTGGCAACAAAAAGATTTGGATTACCAAAAGAAGACTCAAGTCAGGAAACCCAAAACTCAAAACCCAAACCAAGCAGGAATATAATAAAATAAACACCCAAACAAAAGAAGAGGGTGTAAAAGGGGCACCCCTGAGGTGGAACACTGCACCTGCCCACCTACTTTCCAAAAATCAGGTTCTGAGAGGGGAAGCAGGGAGGGAGGTCAGAATACAGCAAGACTCCGATAGAAGAAAAATAATTACTAAGGTGAGTAATTTTTTCTTCAAACAACTTGAAGTCTTGCTGTATTCTGACAAGTGCAGACTACCAAGCAGTACCTCCATGGAGGAGGGACAGCTCCAACTTTGGGAATAGGCTCTGAAGTACTGCTGTGCCAAACCGAGCATCACTCCTAGCCTGGATATCCAGAGAGTAATGGACTGTTTTCCAGGTGGCTGCTTGACAAATTTCTAAGAGAGGGATATCCCTGGCAGCAGCCAGGGAAGCAGCTGTACCTCTTGTAGAGTGAGCCCTCAGGCCTGAGGGTGGAATCTTTCCCAGTTTTTCATAGCAGAATTGTATACAAGGCACAATCCACCTGGCAATAGTTCTCTTGGTGGCAGGTTTGCCCTTTCCCACTTCTCCATAAGTGAGGAACAACTGGAAGGAGTCAAACCTGTGACCCTTGGTACGCTCTATGTAGTAACTAAGGGCTCTTTTAACATCTAAACTGTGTAGCCTCCTCTCTCCTGAGGAAGAATGATCAGTGAAGAAAACAGGAAGAGACATAGACTGGTTTAAATGGAAGTCTGAAACCACTTTGGGCAAGAACTTTTTATTGGTTCTAAGGACCACCTTATCCCTGTGAAAGGAGGTAAAATCAGGTTCCACTGACAGGGCTTGCAATTCACTGATATGCCTGGCAGAGGTAATGGCTACCAAGAACACAGTTTTCCAAGTCAAGTACTTAAGCTCTGCTGAGGACATAGGCTCAAAAGGAGGTTGCAAACGTTGAGCAATGCAAACATTCAAATCCCAGGCAGGGGCAGGGTCTCTAAAAGGAGAATTGAAGTGAAGCAATCCTTTAAAAAATTTACAGAACACAGGATGAGAAGATAGTGAGGAAGACTTCCCCACAGACAGAAACACAGAAACAGCTGACAAGTGTACCTTGAGAGTAGCTGGTCTGAGGCCTAGGCCATTAAGATGGACCATATAATCCAGAACCATAGGCAATTCAGCAGTATCTGGGGAAATATGCTTTTTAGAACACCAAATGCTGAATCTCTTCCATGTGGAGCTGTAAGTCTTTCTGGTGGAGGGCTTTTGAGAAGCTTTGAGAATATCCAGAACCCCTGAGAAAGATGCAGATCTGCAAACTCTAACTCTTCAAGAGCCATGCCTTGAGATCGAGAGACTGAAGATTGGGGTACCAAATCCTCCCCTGAGAGGATGTTAACAGGTTGTAATTCCTGGGAAGAGACAGGGGAAGATGGACTGCTAGGGACAACAACAGGGGGCACCAAGGCTGTCTGGCCAAATCTGGAGCAACCAGAATCACTTTGCAAGGCTGAGACCTTATTTTGACTAAAACTTTGAACAGAAGTGGGAAGGGGGGGAAGGCATACAGAAATGTCCCTTCCCAATTCAGAATCAGAGCATCCAGGGGGACTGAGCCCAAGTCTGGGGGTCTGCAGCAAAAGAGAGGAAGTTGGTGATTGTCTGGGGCTGCAAAGAGATCCATCTCTGGAGTGCCCCACCTTGAAAAAATTACTTTCAACACCTGAGGGTCCTGGGACCATTCGTGATGGCCCTGAGAGATCCTGCTCAGTGCATCTGCTAGCACATTGTCCTTCCTGGAAGGTGCACTGCTACTAGAGGTTGCAGGGAATAAGCCAGGGACCACAATTTCATGGCTTCCATGCACAAGGCTGTGGACCGAGTGCCTCCCTGCTTGTTGATGTACCACATGGTGGTGGTGGTGTCCGTTCTGACCTGAACCACCTTGTTCTGCACTGACTGAGAGAAAGCTTTCAGGGCCAGAAAAACTTCCCTGAGTTCTAGGAGATTGATATGGAGAAGGGATTCCTGGGGGGACCACAGTCCCTGGGCAGTGAGGTTCCCCAGATGGGCTCCCCAGCCCAGAAGAGAAGCGTCCATGGTAAGGACCACTGAATAAGGCTGAGTGGCAAAAGGGACCTATTGTCTTAAATTGTCCTGATCCTGCCACCATTGAAGGGCTTGGATCAAGGTCAGAGTCACTGGAATCAGTTTGGTAAGAGAATCCTTCCTCTGAGACCAAAAAGCTCTCAGATGGAACTGAATACCCCTCATCTGGAATCTTGCCCCTTGGACCACTGCTGTTGAAGCTGCCATGTGGCCCAAGAGCTGGAGGAAATGCCTTGCTGGTCGAGATACCCAAAGGCTGAAGGAAGAGGCTAGTTCTATAAGAGCTCTTGCCCTTTCCAGGGGAAGAAAGGCCCTTGCTGTGACTGTGTTCAGTTCTGCCCCTATAAAGGTAAGAAGCTGGACTGGTTTGAGAACTGACTTGGGAAAGTTGAGAAGAAATCCTAGAGAAGTGAGCACTTGCTGGGTCACTTGCAGATGAGACTTGACTTGGTCTGGAGACCGGCCCACTATTAGTCAATCATCCAGATATGGAAAAATGGAGATCTTTTGCCTTCTTAGAAATGCAACTACTACTGCCATGCACTTTGTGAAAACCCTTGGGGCTGAGGTTAGGCCAAAGGGCATTGCTCTGAACTGATAGTGGCCTGAGGGCAACTCGAACCTGAGGTACTTTCTGTGGGAGCACCTGATGGGAATGTGAAAGTAGGCATCTTGAGGTCAGGAAGCTAGCCAGTCCCCTGGCCTTAGAGAGGGAAGGATTATTCCCAGAGTTACCATCTTGAACTTTGGTTTTAAAAGATGTTTGTTTAGATATCTTAGGTCTAGGATGGGTCGCCACTCCCCTGTCTTTTTTGGGGTCAGGAAGTACCTGGAGTATAGCCCTTTGCCCCAGTATAGGGTAGGTACTCTCTATGGCTCTAAGGCCAGAAAAGATTAAACTTCTGCCTCTAGGGCAAGGGTTTCCAAGAGATTTGCAGGTGGAAAAGATCTGGCTCTCATCTTTGGAAATTTTCTGAAGCTGAGAACCAGTCCCTGGCTTACTACTTCCAGGACCCACTTGTCTGATGTAATAGACATCCAGTCCTGGACAAAGTAAGCCAGCCTGCCCCCCACTGGAATAGGAGAGTCGACCCGGGCAGGCCCATCAGGGTGTCTGCTTGGCAGGGGCCTTAGGCTGAGGAGTGGATGCAGCCCTGCTCATCCCCCTTCTGCCTCTCCCTCTGAAGAACCCCCTCTGTGAAAAGGAAGACAAGGCCTGTGCTTGGTAAAAAGGCCTTTGAAAAGGCCTGCCCCTGCCCCTAGACTGCTGCCTTTGAGGAGTTGCCTGCCTCTCCTTGGCCTGAGCACTCCTGTAGGTGGTCCTGTACTCATCCATTTTCTTCATGTAATTCTCTGTCTGCTCCCCAAACAGAGAATTACCCACTACAGGAAAATCCATGGCTTTAGTCTGGGTATCCTGCGAGAGGCTAGTACATCTGAGCCAAGCCATTCTCCAAAGAGCCACAGATGTAGCCATGACTCTTGATGACACATCATTAGAGTCCACAGCAGCATGAAACTGAACTTTAGATGCCTCAATCCCATCTGCAGCCACCACCTGCAGCTCCTTGGCTAGCTGGGGGAGGCCTGTTTAGCCATTGCCAGTACAGTGTCCCACCTGGACTTCTGGTACCTAGCTGTATATGCCATATAATTCGCCTGTCTGAGTCCCAAGGAAGATGCCATGTACAGTTTTTTTGCCATGGCATCAATCTTCCTAGAGTCTTTGTCTGGGGGGTGTGAAGCCAAGGGAATGCTTGCCTTATCACAGGCAGCAGCCTGCACAACCCCAACATGGCTGCATTACTGATATAAAAACTCAGTTTCTGAGCCTGAGAGTGTATACCTCTTGTCCATTCTTCTGTCCACAGTAGGTATAGAATTGGGAGACTTCAGAATTTTTTGTGTCTTTTTACCAAGAGATTTGTGAAGGGGAATAGACAGTCTCCTGGACTCTGGGATGTCCATCATTTCTACAAAATCAGGCTCCTCCTGATCCTCCATTGCCTCTTCCATAGGAAGCTGGAGGGTCTCAGCCACCTTTCTGTAGAACATAAAGTGGGAAGGGGACTCAGAAAGCCTAGGAGGGGATACACCTGAAAGTCTGTCTGGGGAGATGTCCAGTTCCACAGGCACATCTAGACTTTCACTATCATTATCTTCAAACTCCCCTTCCTCCTCAAACTCCGGGTCATAAAATTCTTCCAAAGTATAGTCATGAACCGGGGGAACCTACCGAACCGAGCCCCTGCCAAAAGGTGCAGGATCGGTCGGAACCGGGCAAAGCGATTCCACAATCTGAATCGCTCTGGCTATTTCTTTGGCGGTTGGAACATGGACTTCTGGATCCAAACCGGATGATTTTTCTTTGCGCTTTCTTTTAGTCGGAACCAACCCCTCAAGATCGGCTCTCCTTTTGCCCGAAGAATTATTGCCCTGGTCAGAGGGCACTCCTGGTTCGATCGGAACCGAATCGGGCTGGCCATCCGGGTCAGCGGACTTCTCGGCCTCCTTTTCCCTCAGTCTACGTAATCTCTTTTCAAGGTAGATTTGGGAAAATTTTTTCAAATTTGGCAGTCTGAATCGAGGTGTTCAAACCCCAGACAATAAACACAGGTGGTGTGGGGATCGGCCTTAGCAAAGACCTCCCCACACTCACTGCAGTGTTGAAACCCAGTAGGCCCAGTTTTTTTCTTGGGTTTCTCAGACATGGCCAACCTAACCAAACTTACTCTTTTTTTGGCAACCACCAGGCAAAACTCCCTTATCGGTTCCTAACCGTGTTACGGGTCTTGGAAAAAAACGTTTCAAAACACGTTTTTTTTTAGAACCGATAAGGACCGGTAACCACACACTAAAGTTAACACAAGAATGAAGCAAAAATGATCGGTTCAGGCGAACCGATCCACACTTTTTACAAGTTCCACACAGAAAACACAGTACAAAACCTATCTAGTACTCACGGTACCACAGACAGAGACTGAACCGACTATGCGGGAAACTTTTTTGGTTAGAAACCGAAAAACGACACTTCAACTGACTTTCGAACCGAGCTGCAGGAGAAATCTCCGGAGCACTGTTCAGTGAGGCGGAATAAAGAATCCGACGGTTAACTTTCAAAAGGAAACAGACAGAGACATCAACCGAGCTCAAGCTCAGCATTCTATGTTCTGCATAGAAAGATTAACCCTTTGCTCTCCGGGGCAGTTTAAAAGCTGGAGCTAACTGCACTTGTCAGAATACAGCAAGACTTCAAGTTGTTTGAATGTTAGATATTATTTCTGACACTATTCAGAATTCTTTGGGACAAGAGTTTATTTCTAGTACTGACTGGGAATCTTTAATAACATGTACGATGCCATCTTTAAAGAAGGAAACAGCTGTAGACATTGAAGGGTTGATTAAATTGTCCGAGGTTATGGAAGTCATTTCAAATTTAAAACCAGGGGTCTCACCAGGGGAAGACAGGCTCACAAATGAGTTTTTTAAAGTTTACAAAGAAGAAGTAGCTAAAGTTCTGGTGGAGGTCTATAATGAAATGTTAACAGGTAACACAGTACCGAGTCATTTTTCCTTGGTGGTGGTGATTTAGTTATATAAGAAAGGGGATAGGCAGGATATAGGGAATTGGAGGCCAGTTAGCCTCCTGAACTCCGGCTATGAAATTATTTTCCAAATGTTAGGCAAGAGATTGCAAACAGCAGTGGAGGTTTTAATTCACCAGGTTCAAACATGTTCTGTTTCTCATAGGAACATACAACAGAACCTGAAATTGTTGAGGGATGTTTGTGAGTTTGACAGGCAAAGGAAAATACAGGGGCTCCTTATAGCATTGGATCAAAACAAGGCTTTTGATAATGTGTCTCATTCTTTTTTAGTTAAAACTTTACAAATGTATAGAATCCCTTCTTCTTTGATCCAGTGGATATGTATTATGTATAAGGATGCAGTAGCTATTCATACAGTAGGTGGTTTGATGAGGAAGCCGGTATCTCTGAAACGGGGAGTTAGACAGGGCTGCCCCCTTAGCCCCCTTTTATATACTTTTAGTTTAGACCCTATAATTAGAATAATTTTAAATGCCTCCAGTATTACAGGTATTTCTCCCAATCCTTCAGTTAAACCACAGAAGATTGTGGCCTATGCGGATGATATTTGTTTGACAGTTGAAAATGTAGGAGCAGGAGTGCAAGCTCTACAGATCTTGGAGACTTTTAGGGATATAACTGGGGTGGGTATAAACCATCAGAAAAGTAAGGCTTTACAAATAGGAGAGGGGGAAACGGTAACCACAATAGGACACATAGTAGTATCTAGACAATTTATTCAGGTTTTAGTTATTATGTTTGGTGACAGGGACATGGCGAGGACCAACTGGGAAGAAAAATTGAGAATAGGGGAATTGAAGGAATCACAATGGAAATCTTGGGGGATGGGGAAGAAGAAACGAGTCAGTATTATTAAGAAGTTTCTGATTCCAGTTTTTTTATAGCTTGCACATATATTTCCAATTCCAGCTGATTTAGAAACGAGATTGTTTAGTTGCTTTTTTCAAATGGCCTGGGGTAGCAGACTGAACCCTGTTAAGAGAGATTTTACGTGTCTGAAGATCAGTATGGGAGGGTTAGGTATGTTGAACCCGGTGGGTTTTTTTTTCAGTTGTTTTGTATATTTTCTTCTTTTTATAGGAAAGAGGGGGCTCCCTCCATCTGGGAGGATTGGACACAGGAGCTGTTCAAATCTTTCTTACGAAAGTGGGATGAGAGTTTCCCTAAGTTAAGTTCATCTTTACAGACACCTGATTTTGCATTCCCTATGCTGAAAAAACTAAAAACATGGAATCTGAGCAAACATGAGATTGTTTCTATGCAGAGAAAATCCTTATACACACTAGTGATGACTAAACATCATGCAATACAAGTAGATTTCCCTCGATGTCTTCCCACTAAAGTTCAGTTTGCTTTAAATATATGAAAAGATATTAGAATACCTGAATATATGTGGGATATTCAGTGGTTGTGTTGCCATGGGAGATTAGGGGTTAAAGGGAATTGGAAGCATAAACCTATGGCAGATAGGTTATGTTTGAGGTTGGCATGCAATGGTCAAGAAAAATCACAAGAACCTTTTTTTCATTTCTTGTTTACATAACAGACAATTTTGGATTGATATAGCCACTAGGTGGCAGTGGAGTCCTCTATAACATATACAATATGAGTGCTTAGTATTAGGAGACTACACAGGAATTTATTTATACCAGGTATCATCCTAGTACATTGAATGTGTTTTTTTCCTGTATTAAATATTATTTTTGGCAGGCCAGATGCCAGTTTTATTTACAACATGTGAACACCCCGAATAGTGTGATAAATAAGTCAGATTGCAGAAGCTTTGAAACAACTGAAGCTGGAGTCTAGAATTTTTGACAGAGGGAAATTTCAAGAATTACGGAAACATATTTTCTGGCTGCACTGGTTATGTTAATGTTAATGTTAGGAGTATATAGAGAGAAAGGGGGTACCGATTGGGAATTTTGGGATATGGTAGGGGTATTTTGAGTTGTTAGATTATGTTTTCTCTGCTTCTTTTTCTGTGTTTTTTTTTTCTCCTTTTTATGTTGATTGCGCGCATGCGCAAGAAACATGTTGCGTCAGCTTTCTCCACAAGCAGGTTGTGGAGGCGTGGCACTGTTGTGCCCAATGCCCCCACAGCCTGCAAAGGCTATTCCCGTCCCCAATGCTGTAGCTGCTCAATAGCGTGCCACAACTTTCTAAAAAACTCACGCTGCAATCAGGGGACGCCTCGTCATTGCAGCGTCAGCCATCCGCTGCAATGAAGGAGCAACCTGTCATTGCAGGGCGGGATGTAGGATGTCTAATATTGTTTGTGAACATGGCAGCAGCTTTCGGCCGTGTTCACAAACAATATCTACCCCCAGGTTTATTTGCTGATGGGGAGCCCACTCCCGTCAGCATACTGTAACCCGTTTTATTGTTCTGCCGATGGGTGCCCAACCCCGCCGGCAGAAAGGAAGTCCCCTTCTGTTGTTTGCTGACAGGAGTGCCCAGTCCCTGTCGGCATAAACAAATTCCTTTTTGTTGTTTGCTGAATGGGTGCCCAATCCCCATCGGCAGAAATATATTCCCCTTTTGTTGTTTACCGACGGGTGCCCAATCCCATCGGCGGCGACGAATCTCCTCCCTCTTTTTATGTTGTTTGCGTGACGGGTGCCCCAGTCCCGCCGGCAGAAACAAATTCCCCTTTGTTGTTTGCCAACGGGGTGCCCAATCCGTCGGCTACAGCTGCCCCCCCAAGCAAGACTCTGGTGGCACGACATGCCCCAGTAAAAGTAAAAATGGTCCCACGACGTTTTTGTTTTTGTTTTTTTTACCTGAAAAAAAGGAAACGGTCCCTCGTAGTCTCCGGTGACCCCCTCCCACAACCCGCACCCACCCACTACGCAGCCTGCCTCCCCACACCCCCCTCACCCCATACTTACCTCCGGAGCTCAGCGCGAAGATCTTCTGTGGACCGGAAACACGTCTGCACTCTTCAAAGCCGACCGCGAACTGAGGAAATGCCGGTAAGCTGTATAATGTAATGAATGGGGTTTTTTCAACTTTAGTGCATATCTCGGGCATTTTTAAGAATTTTTTCACCACCTTTTTCAACATGTGGTTTTTGGGACCCCTCCTCATGAATTCTTGAACTGTCAGGGGTGTTAATCGGCCCCGAAAGGTGGTTTTGCGGTCATTGTGCGGAATCATCCTTTGGGGCTGATTAACGAAATAACAGTACCAGTGTTCATGACCTGGGCTCTCAAAAAGCCTATGTTGCAAATTTGGTGGAAAAAAATCAAAAAAATGACTTTTACGAGTGTGCATTGCACAGTTGCTGCGTACACTTGTAACTTCACGAATTTACAATATTTTCACGCCAGATTTTCAAAATTGGCATTTTGTCACACCTCCTTGTGAGCAGTATAGCTGTCATTGTTGACATCCTGGCCCGAAATGTGTTTTCGCACTTCCAGCGCAGAATAGTGCGGTCGCTGTGGGAAATCAGTGTTCAGGACAGATTAAGAAAATGACAGTGACACTGTTCATGAGTAGAGGTCCTAAAATGCCTATGTTGAAAATTTGGTAACGATACTCCTTAAAATGACTGTGTTACGAGCATGCGTTGTGTAGTTTGCACGCACGCTCGTAGCTTCGTGAATTTATAATATTTTCACTCCAGATTTTCAACATTGCCATTTTCCCGGACCTACTTATGAACAGTGCAGCTGTCATTTTTCCCATCTGGGCCAAAATGTGTTTTCACACTTCTGGCACAGAATAGAGCGGTCATTGTGGGAAATCACTGTTCGGGACAGATTAAGAAAATGACAATGATACTGTTCATGAGCAGAGGTCCTAAAATGCCTATGTTGAAAATCTGGTGATGATAGCCCATCAATTGACTGTGTTACAAATGTGCGTTGCGCACTTTCCACACACCCTTGTAACTTCGCAGATTTGTAATATTGTCACACCAGATTTTCAACAGTGCCATTTTTCCACACCTCTTTATAAGCAGTACAGCTGTCATTTTTCACATCCTGACCGAAATGTGTTTTCACAGTTCTGGCGCAGAATAACGTGGTCACTGTGGGAAGTCAGTGTTCGGGACCGACTAAGAAAATGACAGTGACACTGTTCATGAGCAGAGGTCCTAAAATTCCTATGTTGAAAATTTGGTGACGAAACTCCATAACATGACTGTGTTACAAGCGTGCGTTGAACTGTTTCCACGCACCCTTGTAACTTTGCAAATTTGTAATACTGTCATGCCACATTTTCAAGAGTGGCATTTTTTCACAACTCCCTATGAACACTACAGCTGTCATTTTTTCACATCCTGGCTAAAATATGTTTTTGCACTCCTGCTGGACAATAGCACGGTCACTCTGGGAAATCAGTGTTTGGGACAGATTAAGATCGGCCAAGAGACTGGGGGGGAGTGACGGGCTCAACTGAGCTCTGTCGGGACTGCTGCAGATTTGTTTGTGGGCAGACCAAGGCCCCAACACAAGAGCCCAGTACAAAGGGCAGCCTGCAGCACTGGGAGAAACAGAGCAGTAAGGGGGGGGTGAGCGAACTCACGAGCTGTCAGGACTGCTGCAGATTTCTTTGTGGGCAGAAAAAGGCGTCAATACAGGCAGGGGCCCAGTACAAAAGGCCAGCCTGCAGTGGTGGGAGAAACGGAGAAACAGTATGAGCGAGTGAGACAAGGGGACTTAGTGAGCTCAACGGAGCTCTATCAGGACTGCTGGGATTTCTTTGTGGGCAGAAAAAGGCGCTAATGCAGGCAGAAGCCCCGTACAAAAGGGCAGCTTGGAGCGCCAGAACAAACAGAATGAGCGATGAGAGAGGGAGACTGAGCGACCTCAACGGAGCTGTGTCGGGACAGCTGCGGATTTCTTTGTGGACAGACAAAGGTGCCAACACAGCCAGGAGCCCCATACAAAAGCGCAGTCTGCGGCGCCAAGGGAAACAGAATGAGCAAGTGACAGAGCGGTAGTGAGCGACCTCAACGGAGCTCTAGTGTGACTGCTGCAGATTTCTTTGTGGGCAGAAAATGCAGCAACGCAGGCAGGAGCATAGTACAAAAGGCCAGCTTGCACCGCCGGCAGAAACGGAATGCAAGAGTGACAGAGGAGGAGTGAGCGAGCTCAGTTGAGCTGTGTCGGGACTGCTTCAGATTTCTTTCTGGCCAGAAAAAGCTGCTAGTGCAGGCAGGAGCCCAGTACAAAAGGGCAGCCTGCAGTGGCAGGAAAACCAGAATGAGTGAGTGAGTGAGCTCAACAGAACTGCATTGTAATTGCTGCAAATTTCTTTGTGGGCATAAGAAGGCAGCAACGCAGGCAGGAGCCCAGTAGAAAAGGGCAGCCTGCAGCGCTGGCAGAACAGAATGAGCGAGTGAGAGAAGGGCAGTGAGTGAGCTCAACGCAGCTTTGTCGGAACTGCTGCGGATTTCTTTGTGGGCAGAAAAAGGTGCCAACAGAGGCAGGAGCCCAGTACAAAAGGGAAGCCTGCAGTGCCAGGAGAACCAGACTGAGTGAGTGAGACAGGGGGAGTAAGCAACCTCAGTGGAGCTGTCGGGACAGCTGTGAATTTCTTTGTGGGTGGAAAAAGCCACCAACACAGGCAGGAGCCCAGTACAAAAGGGCAGCCTGCCGCGCCAGGAGAAACAGAATGAGTGAGTGAGAGAGGGGGAGTGAGCCACTTCAATGGAGCTCTGTCAGAACTGCTGCGGATTTCTTCCTCAGCAGAACAGGGTGCCAATGCAGGCAGCAGCCCAGTACAAAAGAGCAGCCTACAGCACCGGGACAAACAGACTGAGCCAGTGACAGAGGGCCACTGAACAAGCTCAACAGAACAACGCAATCAACATTCGGCATTGACAAATGCTTGTTTACTTTGGGTTTCGTGGGGGTCTTTATTTCTGTGAATATGAGCAGGATGTATTAATATGAATTTGAATGTATACATTTGTATTTCTTGTCATGATGTAATGTATTTCTGCAATAAAACATTCCCCTTCTCTTTTTCGATAAGTGCCATGGGATCTTTAGCATCCATCCGAACTATAGTACCACCAATCCAGGCAGATGGGACCTCAGTTTAACATTTCATCTGAATGACGGCACCTCAGAAGTGCAGCACCCCTTCCCATGCTGCACTACAGTGTCAGTATTGGGATATTAACCCAAGTGCCAGATGTGGGAACTGAGCCCACAGCCCTCTGATCTCCCAGCCTCAGAGACGTGTGTGCTACCTACTGAGCCACTGACACTGATATGCTCATGCACTTTCCACTTACCAGCAGGGTTTGGTCTCCTGGCATTCACCCTCTGCAACCCCCTACAAAAGACAGTTTCAATGATACAAGCATGCACTTTCAATATGCTTTGCAGTACTTTAGTAACTCTAGACCAAGTAATAATGTGCTCACAATCCAGGTTAACAATAAAGCAGCAAATCAGGTTTATTTAGGAGGACATGAACAAGGGAGGGGCAAGAATTTAGGAAAATGATTATTTTACTGAATTAAGACAGGCTAGGTTAGCCAGCCCGGTGGCGCTGAGGGCTGAGGTGCTGGACTCCACACCTCGCGCTGCGCCGGTGACCCGGGTTCGGGAACAGACTTGGGTGGCTGGGGGTCGGCAGGGGGAGGGAGGATCGAGCATCCCAATGGATGCTCTCCTCCCTCAGGGGTGGGAACCCAGAACGCTTCCACGTTCTACATCACCTTAAGTAGCAGTGGGACAGCGACAATAGAGGATGGGCGGCTCCGTCTAACGGAGTCGAGGGGGGACGTCGCCGACGCATGAGTGCTCTGGCATGCGTCAGCACGCCATCACTCGGGACGTACGTCCCAAGCGTTCGGCGTCCCAGAGGGTAGGGGACGTAAGGGGAGAAAAACGGAAAATCCCCTCCTGCAGCCCTAGATGAAGGCTGCCCTAAGTCCACCCAGACCACCTACAGGACAGACCCCACTGTGCATGGAGAGGAGGTTGGGCACTCTAGGGGCAGATCCCTAAGGTGGGTAAGGGCGACATGAGCAGACGGAAGGAGGGGGCTCTGGAGGTAGAAAGGAGGATAAAAGAATGAAAATAAAAAAAAAAAAAGACAGGCTAGGTTATTTTTCATTACTTTAGTCCCTGAATGTATCAGTCTTGGCAACTGCTGGGTACCCAGAGTGGTAACAGGCATGCCTGAGTTGGTGCCGCGGGTTGGCTGGTGTGTCAGCTGATGTTGGGGCCCTTGATGGAAAGAAGGGTGATTAAATATGAGCAACACACTTGAAAACCATAAAACCCATTTGTATCCGTGGCCGGATGGCCCAGTCACTGTTAAACACATTAACTGGCAAAACTGAATCAGATGGTACCATTTACAATTGGATCTTTGTTGCAGGGGTTTTACTCACTGTACCCAGAAGCATGGCAGAAGACACTGGCGACATCAAGACTGGCTGTTCACTTGAGCTGTTGATGGGGATCAGGGCCGACATGACTCACCTCCACGTCATGGCCTTTCCCTGTAGGTGGCCGCAATCTGCGTCTGATTGCTACATAGGGACTGACTCCCAAAGGCTGGTCTCTCACCAGAATGCTGAAAATGGCACTGGAACAGTCTGGCTGGGCCACTGGTGTCATAGGCCCAGATGAAGAAAATGTATTTTAATAGTTAGACGGAGTGCTGGTGAACCCCCCAGCTGGGCTTTACAAGAGAAGGTCCTTACTGTAACGGAGTGGCCCCTGCTTTGCTTCAGGAGTCCCAGGATCAATGTTTCCACACACGTGGTAGGCCTCAGCATATCAAGTTGAAGAAGCACCAACCTTTCTCTTTTCTTTGGTTGGTGGTTGGTTGCAATCTCAGCTGACTTGCTGTTCAACTTCTCATTCTGCTAGCAGGCAGTTCCTGAAGATTGATCCATTTTTGGATTGAGATTGGACACAGGAGACAATTTTAGGTCCCTCCTGTGTAAATCTCCACAGAGCCTAGAAGCTCTTTATTTCTCAGAGTCTCGAGCTGGTGCGAAGACAGTTTAAAAGTAGCTCCGTTCAGGGGTGCTGCTGAGCAGCCAAGAGGAAGCAGCATTTTACTCGAGCTCCCAGAGAAAAGTCTTTCAAATTATTAAAATCTAATCTATTCTAGTCAAAAAGTATTAAAAACTGTTATGGAGTGTTTAGATCATCATCCGGTGACAAGATGAGCAAAACTAAGGTGGTTGGGGCACCAGCCGGCAATTTTTTTGCTCCGAAAAAACAGAGCAGAGAGGAAAGGCCTGACCAATGTGGTGGAGCAGAGGGCTCTGGTGAGAAACAACAGGAGGAGGCCTCGCTGACTTCCATATTAGCCACGCTCCACCAACTTGTCAAAACAGTCCAGGACTCAGATAAAAAAATGGATTCTCTCATTCCGAGTGTCTGCTTTGGAAACAAAAATGGAGCATTGTGAAGCAGTTGTACAACGATCGAGTCCTCCATCCTTAAATCGACAGATGCAACTACTAAACTAATTAAAGAGAACTCTCATCTCTGTCAAAGGTTGGAGACAGTCGAGAACCAGACTAGGGAGCAGAATCTATGTGTGATCGGGCTGCCAGAGAGAGCCGAAGGAAAGGATAGCTTGAGCTTTGCTAAAATGTTTTTGCCTGCTATACTGGGTTTTGATGACTCTGATCCCCCTATGTCCCTAGAAAAGGCCTACAGAATAACTCCCAGAAGAGCTGTGATAGACTTCTCGACCCCGAGGACCTTCCTGATTGTGTGTACAGGGATAGGAGACCGGAATCGGGCACTTGCAATTGCCTGGCATCGCAGAGCTTTAAAATATGGCAACAACAAAATCACGCTGTTTCCTGACCTCTCGTTCGGCACCTGCCAATGCCACGAGGCTTTCGATGGACTGCGGGGCAGATTACGTCAACTTAAAGTCCAGCACCAGTTACTGTTCCCGGCTAAACTCCATTTGCAGTGGAATGGGCAGCAGTACCTTTTTAATGATCCGAAGGACACAAACAAAATGATCCAAAGGATTGAACACGAGATGGACGGGGTGGACGAGATGGGAAGTGGGCCTGAGGAGGACTGAATAATTAAACTAATCTGGTAATGTAGACACTAAATACAGGAGTTGTATCTGAGACCTGGAACTTTGGAAGGGAGAATGCAGCATGTAATTTGTTTTCGTTTGGACTGTAAATCACATCGCGTTTTACGTTTGCTGCTAATTACAGAATGATTTAGGACATGATCCATAGACTTATATGGGGCTTTCGGACTACCTATGATTTAGTGAACTCGTGGAACTGCTACTGCCAGTATTTAAGTCACTCTTTTATGTTTATTTGGTTGTTGATTATGTCTAAGGGACGATGGTGCCTAATATGGCTCCTATGTTGCTGCTCTACTACATTATGGGAGGAAAGGGAAACAATTGTTGTAAAATACGGGGTTCGTTTCCCATATGTTTAAGATGGTTTAACTTTATGAATGAAGCTGATTACATTAACAAGCAGGGATTGTTTATTTAAGCTCTGGGAGACTTGGGAATGAATTTTAGCTTTCTACTACTGGTCTTAATTTGGGGGAATCATTTAGACTTTAAAGTCTCTTTGGTAAAAGGGTAATTTTTTTTTTTTTTTTTACACAATCTATTAAGATTCCCTGTTGTCTTTCCTGGCTGCCTGTGATGGGTAACATTATTTGATGTAGATAAAAAAATTTATTTTTTTCTAATGGGATTCCCTCCTATGTTGTACCACTAGAGGGGGTGTTACCAAGTTCTATGTAAGAGTACAATATCTGGATTATCAGTTAAATAGTATCTTCCTATGTAAACCTTTGTAAGTTTTACTTGCAAAAACCAATAAATAACCAATACAAAAAAAAAAAAAATAGCTCCACCAGAAGATAATTTTTTCAGCATTCCGGCTGGCTAATGGAGCTGTCAATCATAGTTAGAATGCTCCTAGTGGTCCATTTAGGCACTAACAAGAAAGGTCACTCTTTCACCTGTAATTTACTGTAATTAGGACCCATCGAGGACCCTTTGGTTCTGATTGGTCCAAACCAGAAAGTCCTGGACCAAACATGGCGGCTCCCATCGGAACAAATTAGTACTGCAGTACTGACAGCCTAAGTAAGTTATTTTATTTAAGCCACAGTAAGGATTTAGAAATAAATATTTACAGCACATACAAGGGCTCCCTCTGCTTTGTTAGTGACCACAGAGTGGAGTCAGTTAGGGTAATGCCTGCTGGTCATGAGCTCTGTTGTACTCGGACCCAGCCCATGCTGTTTACACTATACACAAGGTTGGAGTTCTTAAAAGGCTAGTGTGGTGCATGAGCAACAGCAGCACAACATGGAACATGGATTCCACCTCCATTGCTGGATGTCTGTCAGGCACGGGGCATCGGTGGAGCCCAGGGAGATAGTTAAGGTAAGCCCCCCGATTGGGGGGGTTACACTCTCTTGCAACATGGAACTTGCATGCTAAATGGGTTAAAAAACTGTGGATCCACACTTTCTAAGCATCATTCCATGAAAAACAATGAAAAAGGCAATGCACACAGAGCTCAGAAAAAGGCAATGTAACTTATTTATTGAAACATACACCCCCCCGATGAAGACGGTGTATACCCTCGAAGTGCCGGAGAGCCATTTGTGTGTATGTTTCAATAAATAAGTTACATTGTCTTTTTTCAAGCTCTGTGTGCATCACCTTTTTCACTGTTTTTCATGGGGGTTACATTCTCCTCTGCCCAGGAAACTTGGCAGCCGCGATCAAGTCTATAATACAAGTAACAATTACTATAACTCCTCTAGTATATACAGCTTTATACCATACACTATTATACACAAAATTTGCACAGATACAAAACAAATATATACATTTTAGCATGCTTTACCTTTAAATGATATTTTCTTTAGCAATGGCAGTGTTTAAACAGCTGTTTACATACTATCATAACATGTTACGTTTCTTTATATTCCTTGGTTTTAATTATTTAGTCATATGAATTTTACTTTTACCCTAGAACATTTGAAACAGCGACCCCGGTGGACAGTAGACCTGCACTTTTCAGCTAACCCTTGGAACTCTAAAAGGGTGACCCCTGGGATACTGACTGAAGGCCTTAACTATTACCTTAGATGATGCAGTGAATACTAGCTTGGGCAGGGAATTGGCTGTAACGTATACCCCTATGTAAACTACATTCATGGACAAGTCCACAGGCTTTGCTGGTATACCATAAGTGAGCAATACCACTGGTTTTACAATTCTTCCTGATCTTCTAGGAGTAGAAGGCATTGGCACTGACATTTCACCATTAGCATTCGAGTTAGCTACTCCCAGCTCATTGTCCACCAATAAATCAGCTTCTGAAGAAAGGGGTGGCTCTGCACTTTCTTGAGGTCCAGAATTAGTTACTGGTTCTTCACTTTGTTCATTACTTGGATTCTCTGGTTCTTGAGGCTCATCTTCATCTGAAAGTGGTATTTCAACAAATTTTGAGTCATCCAACACACTACCAGCATTTTCAGGAACAGCATCGCCTTCTTGAACATGAAATAGTTCACTTAGCACACACAGTCCAGCGTCACTGTTTTGTTCACGTACTACTTTATCATCACCTTGTGATTCATTGGCTGGTTCCCTATTTTCTCTGCCAGAATCAGTTGCTTCAATGTCAGACAGTTCTACTAGGCAAAGGAAGTCCGCTATGTCAGAAGTCATACTTTGTGCATAACTCTCTTGTAGTTCAGGTACCTTCAAAAGAGCAGAGTTGTCAGGGATCTCTGGAACTTTGGAAGGGAGATCAGAGGTAGGACAGTAGGATCCTTGAAACAATTGTCCCAACTCGAGAGAAGGGTAGTAAGCAACACCACACTCATTGTTATCATTGTCAGTATCAACATCATTTTCTACTGTAGCACTTTGAGCTGGGGGCTTTGATGGCTGAACAGCAAGAGACTGACTTAACTGTTTCTTACATGCAGCAGCATGTGTAACAGGCCCTGTTGGTGCAGTATCCAAAGATGCTGTATCCAAAATTATTTTGCCCAGTAGGCAGAAGGTGATTCTTGTGTAGTGTCTTTACAGCTCAGGGATCTCCTTCAGGTCGCACTTTATATACTGGCAAATCACCCAATTTGCTTATTACAATGTACAGTGAGTGGCTTCATTGGTCAGCTATTTTATGTTTCCCCTGAAACCCAAGATTTCGCAGTAACACCTGATTTCCAGCCTTCATGTCATGAGCCTTGAGTCGCTTGTTATGACAGGTCTTATTAGCAAGATTTTTTCTTTGCAGCCATGGTATTAGCCAGTTGATATGCATGGTTCAGTTGGGCCTTCAGCTTTTTAACGTACTGAAGGTAGTCATCTGACTGGACACCATCTGGTGAGACTCCAAAACAAACATCAACAGGAAGGCGTGCCTCTCTGCCAAACATGAGATGATAAGCTGAAAACCCTGTGGCATCGTTTTTGGTGCAGTTGTATGTGTGCACAAGAGAGCTTATCTGTTGACTCCACCTTGACTTATCTTTTGGATAAAAAATGTCAAGCATGTCAAGTAGAGTCCTATTGAACCTCTCGGGCTGAGGATCTTCCTGTTAAGGTAAGGTAAATAGTGGTTCTAGATTTTCGTACACCTCAGAGAGACATTTCTTTAATCAATCTGCTTTCGAAGTCCTGGCCTTGATCCAAGTATATGCGTTGTGGTGCACCATAATGAACAAAGAACTTTTCAACAAGGACTTTTGCTACAGTGGCAGCTTTTTGGTCTTTAGTTGGATAGGCCTGTGAAATGGTCTGTCACAACTAGCACATTACTAATGTTCTTTGAGTCTGGTTCTAGGCTTAAAAAATCTATACACACAAGCTCTATTGGCGCATTGGTGATTATGTTAATCAAAGGGGCTGCTCACTGTGGTTGTGCTTTTCGTTGGAGACACCTGCTGCAGGTTTCAACATACTGCTCAATGTCGGTGCCAATTTTCCAGGGTTCTTTCACTACCCAGGTGTCCCATTTGATCATGGAATGTTTTTAATACATTTTTGAATTTTGAGGGCAACACTAGTTGTCTTTTTACCACTTCCCCTTGATTATGTCAGTTCACAAACAACTTCTCTTGGAGCTTAAGTTTAGGCCCTTCTCTGAACAGTAAGGCAGTCTTGGGGTCACTGGACTGCAATTTTGAGACATCTTCTCCCTTGGTGAGGGCTTTCAGGGCTGGTCTGATCACTGGATCATGATATTGCTCTTTTTGAAGATCAGCTGGCGTTAACTGTGGCAGGGTACTTAGATCTAAAGCAACAAAATTACAATAGACCACTGGTAAGCAAGTATCAGGAGGTCCTAAGCAATCGGCCGAGAAGTTTACAGTTTCAATGGAGGGAGTTTCATTTCTGTCAGACTTATGGCAGACTTTTACAGACTGCTCTGACATGCGCACCCACTCTTGGTTGGCAGCAAGTATTCGTGATAAACCATCAGCATCGACATGGTTGAGGCCTGGTTGGTATTCCACCACATAATCATATGTAGACAGTGTCGAGAGCCATCTGTGTCCAGTAGCATCAAGTTTTGCAGAAGTTTGGATATAGGTTAAAGGATTGTTGTCTGTTTTAACTAATATATTGGCGCCATACAAATATTTGTGGAATTGGTCTACAATTGCCCACTTTGAGAGCAAGAAATTCCAATTTATGGACAGAATAGTTCTTCTTTGAGGGTGTCAGACTTTGGCTGGCATACGCCACTGGGCACAGTCCTTCTGGATACTCTTGGTAGAGCACAGCCCCAAGACCATGTAGGCTAGCATAAGGTTTGGATGGGTCTACACATGCAAGAACAGGTGCATGAGTTAGTTGATAAATGATTTCGTGAAAGGCTGTCTCACAATCTGACATCCATCTCTGCCCAAAAGTTTTGTGAAGCTGGAAATAGGGTCTTGTCATCTCTGTCTCCATGCTTTTCTTGTACTTTTTCTGAGTGGGAGGATACCCTTGCATTAAATTCAGCAGTGGATGCACTACCTTGGTACAGTCTTTAATGAAACGGTGGTAGTAGCTGCAAAAGCCCAGGAACTGTTGTAGCTCTTTGAAGTTGTTTGGTCTTGGCCAGTCAGTTAATGCTTCCACCTTGCTAGGATCTGTCTGGATGCCTTCAGATGACACGATGTGGCCTACATATTTCATGGAGCTCAGGAAAAACTGGTATTTGTCAATTGGTAACTTTAAACCAAATTCTTCAAGTCTATCCAACACTTTAAATAGATGAGCCTCATGTTCTTCAAAGGTTTTGCCAAAGACAATGACATTGTCAAGGTAGACTAAACATTCGAGTAGGTTCATATCTCCCACAGCACGTTCCATTAGTCTCTGAAAAGTTGCTGGTGCACCGGCTATACCTTGGGGCATACGGAGGAACTCGTAGAAGCCCAGAGGACAAATAAATGCAGTTTTTTCTCTGTCCTCGGGTGCCATCGGGATTTGATAGTACCCACTGTGGAGATCAAGATTTGAAAACCACTTAGTTCCATTGAGGCAGTCCAGGGCATTTAGTATATTGGTCAGGCACAGTTCTTTTATTTAGTTCTGTAGTCGACACACATACGGACAGAACCATTCTTTTTCCAGACTACAATGACTGGAGAAGCGTAAGGACTACATGATTCTTGTATGATGCCAGCCACAAGCATTTCCTGTAGATAGCGCCTGATGTCGTCAATGTCAACAGGAGCTAAGCGTCGAGATCTTTCCCTGAAGGGTCTTTCATCGTGCAGGCAAATATGATGTTCAGCACCAGTAACATAATCAACATCCCGTTCTCTAAGAGAAAACACTTGGTTCTCTGAGCCAACTTTCAACTGATCCTATTGCTCTAGCTGTCAAGGGCAGGGGACTCTCCAAAGTCAAACATGTCCGGTGATACTTCACACTCTGCTCCATTTTGGCACTTGAACGGCAACACAACAGTACCAGCGCAATATATCTTGGCCAGGGTGCAGCCTCGGTTAACTTTAATGTCTCAGTCGGTCCCATTTTGGATTTGAACCACCACTATCCAGGCATATGCGTGAGCATGGCCAGGCAGTATACTAGGTTTAACCAGAAGTCCTTCAGGCAGTCTTCCTTCTTCTGGAGTGTCTGGCATTATTATTTTAATAGTTACACCTTTGCATCGATGGACCTCTCCTCTGACACAACACTGAGCATTAGGGGAAAGAACAAGGAGTGAGGAATCCTTCTTCCATACAAATCCCACAGGCTCATCCTGGTCACCTACCTTGGGGCGCACCTGCATCTCATATGCTTTCTTCACCATGGCTTGGATGTGTAAAGCTTTTCCTGTCTTGTGGGCTTGTCTTTCTTGATACATATATGCAAGGCATCCAAACATATGTGTGTTGGTACCAATCAACACTGGAATCCCATCGTACAGGCAGATGGGGGACGCACAAGAGCTAAAGTCTCCACTGGATCTCTGACACCTGCCACAGATGAGGGAAAAGAAAGCCACACTTGAAAAAAATCAAGATAAGGATATGATTTGTCACTCAGCCCCACACATGCAGTCCTTCAAGGAGTTGTAAGGGATGGTCAGATAGATGTTGATCGTACCAATCCTTAAAGATTATCATGACCCGAGATCCGCTGTCCAACACTGCTCAGGCTGGGATGCCATCAATATGTACTGTAGTCTCCATGGAGGGACCCACCATTTCGGACCAGTCAGGAGGAGCATTGTTTTTTGGATGCGTGACAGCAGATCGTTCCACATAAGGCTTGTGGGGAGGTTTGGACTGAGGCTTCAGACCACTTTGTCTCACTTGATTAAGTAGCTTGGCTGTTACTTTTCACAAATCTTCCAGGGAGTTACAGACTCTTCTAGTGTGCCCATCTTCTCCACAATGCTTGCAAAAGACATTCGGCCTAGGGTTAGGTGCCCGAGGTTCTTTAGCTTGATTATGATTAGGGTGAGAACTAGGCTTGTATTCATCTTTGGGCCTGGGCCCAGGTTAAGCTCCAGTAAGCCTACTCCAAGCAGACGGCTGACGAGATGTTTGCACAAGGTCACTCACTAAAGCTCTTAACTCTCTCAGTTCTTGTAACATACTATCAGTTGGTTCCTCACCAGGGATTTCAACACTCGCACTGGTGGCAAAAGGCAGTGTCTCATTGATGACTTCTGCAGCAGAAAGATGAGCAGTTTGACCCTTTGCCATATCCACAGCAGTTTGGGCACTGGCCTTTACTTCTCGTAGCTCTTTCAGCAAATCTTTAATCTGTTGAGCATCAAGAGCAGATTCCTGATCATTAGACTTTTCTTGGACTGGGGACGCTCTTGCAGCACCTGCATACGAGTCCCAAAACTCCTCCTCATTCTCAGCCTCTATAATTACTTTTAGCAACCCACAATATGTAGGGGGATCATCTTTACGGTTCTGAAACTTTAGCTTAAACATCAGCACACTTAAGAACCTGGCAGATTTAAGGATAAGTTCCAAGTTCCAACCTCACTTTATTTAAGTCGCTGGCTAGTACTTCACCCTTGCAGTGTGCTTTCTGAAGGGCCCTTTCTAGCGGGATCACATAAATGGACATTCATTTTTCCACTGTTTGGTGGACTTGAATTTCCACATTAGATCTTCCCCGGATTCAGTACTGCTGAAAACACCTTCTAATACAGATAAATACTCATTAGCTGAGGCATCAGGGCTCGTAGACCTTAGGAATCTAATTGCTTCAAGTGCAGAGCCCTGCAGCTTTCCATTAATCTTTTCCTTTTTATGAGCTCCACACTTTGTCACTCTTGGACTAGGGGGGATGCATAGTCCATCCAAGTCTCTAGATAATCCTCCCCATTGGTTGGGGAACAGTGATTGAGAACACTCTCAGTCAACGATATGAGTCCAGGTTCACTGAGGGTATGAGCATGGGTGAAGGCACAGGTGAAGGTGTCAGTGAGGGAGCTGGCGAAGGAGCAGGGGAGGGGTTTGCAGATGTACCACCCCCCGGGGTATCTAAAGCCCTCCCAGGTTTGTCCCTCAGCTGCTTAATAGTTTTCTCAACTTGTCCTTAAATTCCTCTAGCTGGGGAGGCCCTTTAGGCGTGAATGCCCCACTATGCATAGTGATCGCTCTCCAACCCACCTGAGCTTCATCAGGGAAAATAACAGGGGTATCTGCTCTGGATCCACTATAACGCTGCAGGCAATTAAGGCTACCAGACTTTGGCTAAACAAATCAGAGTTTTGCCCTTGTACAGTGGCTTAACCTAGACATTTGACTTTATTTACTGTCTCCTCTATAGCAGCCTTGGTAGTGCCCAAAGGGATATCTAATAACATCAAAGCTTTATGAGAGTTGACCTCCTCAGCATCACACCATCCTATCAGGAAGTGCACAGCCATTTTGTGGGCAGGGATCCCCAAGCCTAAGTCCAGCCCCATCCTCCACTTTGATACCCACACTCATAAAAAGAGAAATTGCAATTTTGTATTTTGGACACGTGGGGGGCGCTAATCCCAGCAGTGCCTCCAAGATGTAACCCTGGTGCCGTTGTACCAAGGGCTACTACCCCTGCCTGCTTACCTGCTTGCTTGAGGGTTCAGAAATAATAAATACTGAGGGATGCCTACCAACAGTAGAACTACAATCATAGTGTCTCCACCTAGAGTAGTGCTTAAGTGGGTTCCTAACAGAATTGGTACAGCCCTCTGGGAAGCTATAACTACCCACAATCCCATCTAGTGACCTTTTACACTTAGTTCTGCAGCTGCAACACTTCGTACTTAGAATATAAATTAGCACCAGCATTAATGATATGTTCATGCACCTTCCACTTACCAGAAGGGTCTGGTCTCCTGACATTCACCCGCTGCAACCCCCTGCAAAAGACAGTTTCAATGATACAAGCATGCACTTTCAATATGCTTTGCAGTACTTTAGTAACTCTAGACCAAGTAATGATGTGCTCACAATCCAGGTTAACATTAAAACAGCAAATCAGGTTTATTTAGAAGGGCTTGAACAAGAGAGGGGCAAGAATTTAGGAAAATGTTTATTTTACTGTAATTAAGACAGGCTATGTTATTTTTCATTACTTTAGTCCCTGAATTTATCAGTCTGGCAACTACTGGGTACCCAGAGTGGTAACAGGCATGCCTGAGTTGGTGCCGCGGGTTGGCCGGCATTGCAGCTGATGTTGGGGCCCTTGATGGAAAGAAGGGTGATTAAATATGAGCAATACACTTGAAAACCCGTGGCCAGATGGCCCAGTCACTGTTAAACATATTAACTAACAAAACTGAATCAGATGGTACCATTTACAACTGGAGCTTTGTTGCAGGGAGCTACCCTGGTTTTACTCACTGTACCCAGAAGCATGGCAGAAGGCATTGGCAACATCAAGACCGGCTGTTTGCTTGAGCTGATGATGGGAACCGGGGCCGACATGACTCACTTCCACTTCATGGCCTTTCCCTGCAGGTGGCCACAACCTTCGTCTGATTGTTGCACAGGGGCTGAATCCCCGAGGCTGGTCTCTCGCCAGGATACTGAAAATGGCACTGGAAGTCTGGCTGGGCTGTTGGTGGCATAGGCCCAGATGAAGAAAATGTCTTTTAAAAGTTAGACGTTGTGCTGGTGAACCCTCCAGCTGGGCTTTGCAAGAGAAAGTCCTTACTGTCATAGAGTGGCCCCTGCTTTGCTTCAAGAGTCCCTGGATCAATATCTCCACACACGAGATAGGCTTCAGCACATCATGCTGAAGAAGCATCAGCCTTTCCCTTTTCTTTGGTTGGTGGTCGGTTGAAATCTCAGCTGACTTGCTGTGTAGCCTCTCAGTCTGCTAACAGGCAGTTCCTGAAGATCGATCACTTTTTGGATAAAGATTGGACACAGGAGTCAATTTTAGGCCCCTCCTGTATAAATCTACACAGAGCCTAGAAGCTCTTTACTTCTTAGAGTCTTGAGCTGGAGTGAACAGAGTTTAAAAGTAACTCCACCAACTCCACCAGAAGATCATTTTTTCAGCATTCCAGTTGACTAATGGAGCTGGCAATCACAGTTAGAGTGCTCCTAGTGGTCCATTTAGGCGTAACAAGAAAGTTCTCTGTTTCATCCATAAGTCACTGTAATTAGGACCCCTCGAGGACCCTTTGGTTCCAGTTGGTCCAAACCAGGAAGTCCTGGCCCAAACATGGTGGCTCCCATTGGAACAAACTAGTGCTGCAGTACTGGCGGTCTAAAGAAATTATGTTATTTAAGCCACAGTAAGGATTTCGAAATAAATATTTACATATTTACAGGACATGCAAGGGCTCCCTCTGCTTTGTTAGCAACCGCAGAGTGGAGTCAATTATGGTAATGCCTGGCTGTTCGTGAGCTCCATTGTACTCGGACCCAGCCCAGGCTATTTATACTATACACAAGGCTGGAGCTCTTAAAGGGATAGCACGGCAGCATGGATGTGCGCACACACACAGAGCAACAGCAGCACAACACGGAACATGGATTCAACCTCCACTGCTGGACATCTGCCAGGCAGGGAGCATCAGTGGAGCTCAGGGAGATAATTATGGTAAGCCCCCCAATTTGGGGGGGGTTACAGACAGTATCCATGTCCTTTGGCACTAGGCATCACCTTGCTAGGCTAACCATCACCCCCACTTTAAAAACCCTGGATGGTGCCCCTCTTGAAGAGGTCTCCCAATTTAAGTACCTTGATGTGTGGCTGGATAGAAGCCTGGACTTCTCCATACATATTGATGCCATCCAAAAGAAACTCCACCCTAGACTCAATACCCTCTCTATTGCAAACTTGCCTCCCCCACCCAGTCCACCATAAAATCCTCCTCAAAGTGATCCTGCCAGTGTAGTGACTATGTGGATGTGGTTTATGGTGCCACTCCAAAGTCCTCCCTAGCTAGCCTGAGCTCTCTCTCTCTCTCTCTCTCTCTCTCATTCTTTCTGCCACTTTGTGTCCAACTCTCCTCCCATTACTCACCACTGCTCTTTCTACCCAAACCTTTCACTCCTGTCTTGAGTCCTGACAACTCTCCCACTGCGTCCAATTGATCTCCAAGTGCTGGTACTCTTCATTTCACCCTTACCTCTCTACCCTCCTTACCTGTCACTTCTTCCTATTCCTTCTGGTCCACTGACTTCTGCAACCTTCACATCTCCCACTGCAGAACCTCCATAGGTCAAACTGCTTTTTCCATCCATCTGCCTACACTCTGGAATAGCCTTCCCACTCACCTCTGCCTCTCATCCTCCTATCTCTCTTTTAAAGACCAAAGAAAACTGCGGAGTGTGCAAAAGATCAAAGCAATGATGCTCCAAGTACTGCCGCAAAAAATGTTTTTTTTTTGTAGAACAAGTAGAAGAGCACTAAACTTCTGCAGTTTCACTGTCACCCCCACACACACACACACACACTTGTTCTACAATAAACCCTTTTTTTGCAGCAGTACTTGCAGCATCCTTACTTTGACTTTTTTGTGTAGTCTGCAGTTTTCTTGGGCCCATGATCGTATTTTTGGCCAAGTACTACAACTATTTCTGTGTGCCCAGCCAGCTTTTCTTGTGTAATGCCATGGGATCCAGAGGTCCAGATTAAGCCAAACAGGCATGAATTTGTTTTTTTATTTAGCTATCTATTGATCTGTAGCTGTAATTTCTGTCTGGTTGATCCTGTCTCCCCCCACCCACTGTGCTGGTAAGCAGCATCCCCATGCCATTAACTAGCATCCCCCTTGGTAAACATAGAAACATAGAATTTGATGGCAGATAAGGACCGCTTGGCCCACCTAGTCTGCCCAATTTCCTACCTAGCAGATAAGCTGAAGATCCTAGTTAACCAACAGCTTACTTCCTCCTACCTCCCCCCCCACTAGGACTGCCTTATATCTGTCCCATGCATTCTTGAATTCTCCACTGTTCTTGACTCCACGACCTCCTCAGGAAGGTTGTTCCATGCATCCACAACCCTCTCCATGAAAAAATATTTCCTCACATTACCTCTGAGCCGTCCCCCCATCTTCAAATTGTGCCCTCTTGTTCTTGCACATCTCTTTTCTGAAAGATGTTACCCTCTTGGACTTTGTTGATTCCCTTGAGGTACTTGAAAGTTTCTATCATGTCCCCTCTCTCCCTTCTTTCCTCAAGGATATACATATTAAGCTCCTTTAGTATTTCTTCGTATGTCTTCTGGTGCAGACCCTGCACCATTTTGGTTGCCCTCCTTTGGACAGCCTCCACTCTATCTATGTCTTTGCAGAGATGGGGTCTCCAGAACTGCACACAGTACTCCAGATAGGGTCTCACCAACTGTCTGCCCAGAGGGATAACAACTTTTTGTTTTCTACTATTGATGCCTCTCCCTGTGCATCCCAGTATCCCCCCAGCCTTCCTTACTGCCTTCTCACATTGCTTGCCCACCTTTAGGTCATCTGATATAATTACACCCAGGTCCCTTTCCAATTTTACTGTTGTCAGTATCTCACCCCCATTGTGTACTCTTCCCCTGGGTTTTTGTTTCTCAGGTGCATTACCTTACACTTCTTTGCATTGAATCTGAGCTGCCATACATTTGACCATTCTTCCAACCTTGCCAAGTCCCTTCTCATCCTTTCCACTTCATCTTGTGTATCAACCCTGTTGCAGATCTTTGTGTCATCTGCAAAGAGACATACTTTTCCTTCCAGTTCCTCTGCAATGTCACTTATAAAGACATTAAAAAGGACTGGTCCCAGTTCTGAACCCTGGAGTACCCCGCTAGTAACCCTCCTTTCTTCACTGTGGACTCCGTTTACTACTACCCTTTGTGTCCTGTTGTCTAGCCAATTTTTTATCCAGGCTGCCATCTTGGGACCCACTCCAAGGCTGGCTAACTTGTGTATTAATCTTTTGTGTGAGACTGTATCAAATGCCTTTCTAAAATCTAGGTAGGCCATGTCCACAGCCCCTCCCTGGTCTACTACTTTGGTCATGCAGTCAAAGAAATCTATTAGATTCATCTGACATGACCTTCCATTGTGAATCCATGCTGCCTTGGGTCCTGTGCCCCACTGGCCTCTAGGTACTCAACAATTCTTTCCTTCAGAAGTGATTCCATTATTTCTCTACCACTGAGGTCAAACTAATCGGGTCTATGAATCCTCCACTCTGTCCTGCTCCCACTTTGTGAAGAGAATCACATTCACCCCTCAGTCCTCAGGTACCACCCCATCCTCCCATGACTTGTTAAAGAGAGTAGTCAAGCGGTGTCACTAGTTCTACCCTTAGTTCTTTTAGAATTCTTGGGTGAATCCCATCAGGCCCCATTGCTTTGTCCACCTTCAATTTTATTAGTTCTTTCAGAACCCTTTATTATATAAATGGACTGGTATCGACCCCAGTCTTCAGACTGTTTCTCTTGTTTGGTTTAGGTACCTCCCCCCTCCTCTTCCTTTGTGAATACTGAGCAGAAATATTCGTTCGGTATCCCTGCTTTTTCACTGTCACCCTCTGCCCACATTCCCTTCCCTTTATTAAGCCTCAGTATCCCTCCTTTGGTCTTTCTTCACTCCCTAATGTTCCTATAAAAGGTCTTATCCCCCTTCTTAACAGAGTTGGCTATCTTTTCCTCGGTTTGGGCCTTTGCTCTTCTGACTGCCTTCCCTGCCTCTTTCTGCTTTAACTGATAAAGTTCTCTGTCCTGCTCCTTCTGTGTTTCCTTATATTTCCTGAATGCTATCCTTGTCTTCTTAACCATCCCTGCCACCTCTTTTGAGAACCATAGCATTTTTTTCCTTCGTTGTGTTTTGTTGATTTGCTTTACACAAAGGCTTGTTGCCTCTGTGATGGCTGTTTTGATTACTCCCCATTGTTCCTCCACCCCTCCTTCTTGCCTGTTTGCTAGTGCTTTTCTGAGTCACTCTCTCATTTTCCCAAAGTCAGCCCTCCTAAAGTTCAATACTCTTGCTTTTGTATGGCTTGATTGTATGGCTGTGTTTATTGTGAACCACACGGTTTGGTGGTCGCTTGTTCCCAGATGGCTACCCACTTCTAAATCTGAGATTCTTTCTCCATCCCCATTTGAGAGTAAAAGGTAGGCGGGGGGACACAGGATCAACCAGATGGAAATTAAAGCTACAAAACAGTAAATAGCTAAAACAAATCATTTAATAATAAAACTTTATTTATTAAGTGACTTTCAAGCACCAAGGTGCTGTAAAGAAATGACAATAAAATCCCAAAAACTGAAATTAAAATAACATTAAAATCATGAATCACTCGCATCAACTCATAAATGCTTGTCTCCACAGGTAAGTCTTAAAATCCCACTTGAAGCTCCCCACGGTCATACATTCCCAAAGCTGACGGGGCAGAGAATTCCAGAGGGCTGGGGCCATAAACATAAAAGCACGGGCCGCAGAGGATTTTAAAGTAATCCTCAGAACCTCCAGCAACCCCTCGTCAGCTAAACGGAGCTGTCACACCGGGATGTAAGGAATCAGATGCTCTTTCAAGTATTCGGGACCAAGTCCGAGTAGGGCTTTGTAGGTCAATAAACCTACTTTAAAGGTGATCCGCCACTGAATTGGCAGCCAGTGCAGATCGTGCAGCACAGGGGTAATGTGTAACCTTCTTGACACCCCTGTCAACAATTGAGCTGCAGTGTTCTGCACTAGCTGCAAGCGGCAGATATCAACCCCAGGAAGCCCTAAGTAAAGGGAGTTGCAGTAGTCAAGGCGAGAGGTTACAAAGGCGTGAACCAACACAGGTAAATTGCTGGATGGAACAAGGTGTTTCACCCTGGCAATGTTCCTAAGATGGTAAAAGGCTGACTTGATGACTGCCGATACCTGGTAACGAAGGGTCAGCCCTTCGTTAAGTACCACTCCCAGGTAATGTGCCTGTTCTGAGGTAAGGATCTGATCGCCCCTAGGAATAAACCAGAGGGTTGATCAGTCCTCAACCTCTCTATCCAGTGACCTGGGTCCACTACCATAACCTCAGTCTTTCCTGCATTCAACTTTAACCAGCTTGAATTCATCCAGTCATGGATTTCAGTAAGGCAGTTATTAAATACTGAGAGAGCACTAACCGGGTCGGGAGCAAAAGACAGGTAGAGCTGGGTATCATCAGCATAGCAGTGAAACCTCAGCTCATACTGTCTTACAATGTCTCCGAGGGATAGCATATACATTGCAAACAACATGGGGGACAGCACTGAGCCCTGGGGAACCCCACAAGGCAGAGAGAAAGAGTCAGAAGAAAAAATTCCCGACACAACTCTCTGCATTCTCCCAGATAGGAATGAAGTAAACCATCTGAGCATCGTACTGGACAAGCCACAAATGGATTTCAGGCGCTCGAGCAAAACCCCATGGTCTACAGTGTCAAAGGCTGAAGAGAGATCAAGAAGTACCAGAATAGAATGGTTTCTCAAATCTCTCACCATCAGGAGATCATTGAGCACCCAAACCAGAGCAGTCTCAGTACTATGCCTCTTATGAAAACCCAACTGGAAAGGTTCATAGATACTGTGGATGGTCAAATGGTTCTCCAGCTGGTTTACCACTACTTTCTCTATAACCCTACCAATAAAGAGAAGGTTCGAGATCAGTCTGTAGTTAGCAAAAATATCTGGGTCCAATTAAGCTTTCTTCTGAAGGGGTGTCACCACTGCCTACTTCAGAGAGCTTGGAAACTTGCCCAGTTCTAAGGAGCACCAGATAATTTGAGCCAGTAATGGGCCAATGATCTCAAAACAACCAAAAATCAGGGAAGTTGGGCCCAGATCTAAACTACAGCATGTAGGGCGCATCCCCTGGACAATCCGTATAATATCCTCAAACGCCGGCAGGTCAAAGGTACTCCAGGAGACATGAGGTACTGCAACCGGATGCTGACCAACAGCGCCCCCCATAGAGCGGGTCACGCGGATCTCTGATCTGATGTCAGCCACCTTATTCACAAAGAATTGAGCAATCTCATCACACTCTTTTTGTGAAAAAGCTTAATGGAGCTACAGACAGGCTGGGTTGCACAACCTGTCCATAGTTCAGAAGAGCTGAGCCGGTCGACAGCGATCTCCCTGGACAGGAACTCTGCCTTCTTACAGGAGATCTCTGATTGGAAGAGGTGATAATGCTCCACCAAACTAAGCCGGTCGTCTTCCAGAGCAGATTTCTGCCAACAACACTCTAACTGTCGTCCCACATGCTGTAACTCCCTCAAGGACCCATCAAACCAAGGGGCCCGAGGGCGGAGAGGGAGGGGACGAACACGGATAGGAGCTATCAAGTCTAGGGCTGAGGAAATGACCTGATTATAGGCCAGAACCATTGACTCCGGACTCGAGCTGGCAACAGGAAACTCTGAGAGGTCGATCACCGCCATCAGGTCTTCAGGGCACACATCCCGTAAAGGGCAGTAACTGACCATCTCCACAGGGGCAGACCTATGAAGGGGGGCACAAAAGTTGAACCTCACAGTGTAATGATCAGACCAACTGACAGGTTTCACCCCCAAATCTGAGGCCTCAATCCTCAGGAGGAAAACTAGATCCAAAGAGTGACCATGATTATGGGTAACTGAAGAAACAATCTGTCTGTTTTTCTTAATAGGTACCTCTAGGTCCTGCCTCCCTCTGGTCCTTTTAAACTGGTTTCACCCCTTTTCCCCAATTGCTTTCCCTTTTTTGTCACCTGACCTTTTGCCTTGCAGCATATTGTATTTTGCACTTGATGTCCACCCTTCCACTCCACACCCCCTCCCGTACATGCAACTTTCCCCTATACTCTGTCCCAGCCTCTCTTGAAGCTGTCTAGTCTTCAAGGAGACTAGTTCCTCTGGCAACTCATTCTATTTAGCCACCACCCTTTCAGTGAAAAAGTATCTCCTGAATGTTCCCAAAAATCAGCTTGAGGCACTGCCCCCTAGCAGTCCTGTTCTCACTAAGGTTGAAGAGGCCCTCAGAGCTCACTATTGAAAGGTTTCGATCATGTCACCCCTCCCCTCCCCTTTCTATCCTCCAGGAAGTATATGTTGAGATCTTTGAGTCTCTCCTAATATGTTCTACCTTGCTCTCCTTGGATCATTTTGGTTGTCCTCTGAACTGTTTCCAGCAAGTTGATGTCTTTTTTTAGGTAAGAGCACCAACACTGCACACTGTACTTGAGATGCGTCCAAACTAGGGATCTGTACAGTGGCAGAATGACCTCTGATTTCCTGCTGGTTATACCCCTAGCTGTGCAGCCCGGTGTGTGATTCACCTTGGATGCTGCTTTCCTGCAGTGTGCTGAGTGTTTCGGGCTGCTCGTGAGGATCACTCCCAAGTCCTTCTCCTCCTCTGACATGGTAACCTGCACACTGCCCAGCCAGTATTTGGTCTCTGGGTTCTTTGCCCCCAAGTACATTACCTTACACTTCATGGCATTAAATCCAGTGCTTGAATTATGATGAAGAAAGTAGGGGGGCCCAACGGCCCATATTCAGAGGTGTGCGCAGAGTCAGTGAAAAGGGGGTACAAAAATCATCACAAAGCTAGGGAGGTCTGGGGGCATGCCCCCCAGGAAGGTTTTTAAAACATCACTGTAAATGGTGCATTTTCCTTCATTTTAGAACTACTGTAAGTAAGGTACATTAAAGCCCACCAGGATGAAACATTCTGTGATAAGGAAGTTACTGCTTCCTGCAAGAATGTTTTTACAAATTCAACTGTTTATGAAATTGCATTCTTTGCTTCATTTGTAAAGTGGATTGCTTCTTACTCCCCATTTCTCTTACACTCTGTGAACCAGAGCTCCCAGATCACACTTACCCCCTTTGTTAATTGCCCCTTTCATCCACCATCAACCCCCCAGGATTTTTTGCCATCCCACTGCTTGCAAGTTATGCACCAGGCATACCCCAGTCACAGGAAGTGGACAAGCAAGACAGCTTATGCAAAGGATTATCATATGAGCTGCCATTCTGATTTGAGCACAAGAAAAAAAATGGATGCAGCAGCACAGCACGAGAGCAGCTGGCAATGAAAACGGGGGGAGGGGGGCAGTTCGCTACTGTTAAGGGACAACCAAAGGGTGATTTGTGCAGTATGATGATAGGCAGAGTATTAAAAAAAGATTAAATTAAACTTGTAGATGAATCCTGCATCAGTTAACAATGGGACTCTCCCCCCCCAAAACACACACATGCCACCCACTTTATTTCTTAAATAAGATAGCTATACATTATGGTCTCTGAGGTTCAGTTAATTTTGGATGATTGATGTCAAAAACTTTAGTGGTCAAAATCTGAAAGTCTTCCAATTTTGGGGAAGTCAGAATACTTCCCAGGTAGCCAATATAATGTTGTCAGAGTCAATTTTGTAATACAGTATACACATTACATATAATGCCATGCCCCCATTAATTCACAAAAATATCACATCATTGTTTGACTTCCATGCCTGCAAAATTCAAAGTCACCTACATTTTTCACTATTGGTGTCAAATACATCCCCCTTAAATAATTAAATGAAGCCCCTGGCTGATGGCATGTTGTCCCACCTTCTCAGGGGTCACTGCTGGCAGGTTTAGGAGACAGTGAGATTAACATGTTTTTCCTAACACATGCAATATTTCCTTCCAGGTCTCCCTATTTTCAGGAGCCCCCTTATTTTGATCAGCCCCACACTCCACATACATGTCTCACACAGTCACACCACTACTTCACATGGGCTCTGGAAACACACAGCACCCCCCCGCCTTGCCTTATCATACTTCACATGGGCTCCAGAAAGAACCCCCTCCCAGCCTTGCCTTACTTCACATGGTGTCTGGAGACAAACACGCACCTCTGCCTTGTCTTACCTTACTTCACATGACTCTGTAGACAAATGCCCCCCTCCTCTCAGCCTAGCCTTACTTCACATAGGGCCTAGAGACACAACCCCCCCCCCACCAGCCTTCCCTTACTTTACATGAGCTCTTGAGACAAAAAACAACCCTCTCTTTAGGCTCCTTACCTTACTTCCACATTGGCACTGGAGACAGTTCGCCCGCCCCAAGCTTGCCTTACTGCACATGGGCTCTAGAGACTAAAGTACCCCCCATGAGAGGTCAGGCTGAGGGAGACCAACAGAGTGTAGCCCTGGCCCATCCAGGGTCTCTCCCTCTCTCAATGGTGGCAACTTATGTTGACACTGCCAGAGTCTAGTATCTAGTACAGCCCCACATCTGACCCTACCCCACACTTCAACCCCAGCCAGCTAGCACAGCATGCCCATCCCAAGTTCCTCTGAGTCCTAGCTTTCTCAATCCAATTCCTGCCTATAACTCCACCTTTATACAAAAAATAAAAAAACATATTTACATACTGTCTGGAATTGTGTGCTCTCAATTTTCTTATGTTGTCTAAAATAACAAGACTCATCCAGTAGAACAGCCAGCAGTAATCTAATTTTAACAGGCAATACAGCAGAGGTGCCACACTAGTCCTCTGGGCTCCCGAAACTGCACTTGTTTTCTCTCCCTCTCCCTCTCTCTGTCTCTCTGATAACTCAGGGACAGTGAACAAATACGTTGTTCCTAGGGGCTCAGTGTAGGGGCCACTGGCTACTACTTTTACCTTTGGTTTAAGTCATCTATAATCTGAACTGAAGTGAGCACCCCTAACTGTGCTCGTTCCAGGAGGTGTCACACTGGACATCAAAGAAGGCAAGCACAGCAGCATTTTTTTTATGATAAATATAAGGCTCTCTGTCACCTTTTTGAGGTATCTGTGAAGGATTAACTTTGGTGCCAGCTGTTGATACTATTTTGGGCAGTTGATACTATTTTTGGCAGTTGATACTATTTTGGGCAGTTGATACTATTTTTGGCAGTGGAAGGCTTTTGTTTATTTGTTTTCCAGGAAGGTGACCATCAAAGCAGTCAAGCAACAGCATGCTATCACTTCAGACTTGTTTACACTGCCAACTTCACAGCACATCAACTCATGCACACAGGTTAATGTGCTGCAGTGTTGGCTTTGTAGATACTTTCTGGAGCACTGTAAGTGCACTTCAGAGCCCTTTTCTGCTGTGGCTCAATTGTGGGTACCCATAGCGGAGCAAGTGCATTAATCAACATTGTAAACTGCTTGATGAGCTCGCTCTGATGGGAAGCCTTCTGTCCCAGTGTCTCCCAGCAACCTCAACTGAATTTACTGCCCCTCGTCAGAGTGGCCTGCAACGCTAAGAGAGCAGGATGTGTAAACACTAAATTGATGGAGGAGCAGCCAGCACAGCGGGAAGGGACCAGCACAAATGCAAAAGTGCTGCAGACTTGTAAACATGACTTTAGACAAATATATGTCTCAAGTATTACCTAACTCACTTTGATGCTGGCTGTGTGGCTATGGGGTGAGGCAGAGGCTATTGTTTTCCTGGATGGCTGTTAAAAGGGAAAACATGGTGTTAGTTACTATTTTTCACTCAGGCAGGGCTGCTGCAATTTTTGCTCCTAACTGAATGGAGATCGGCAGCTTCAGCAGTGAGAAGTAAGGGGGCAAAACATGCCCCCCGGCACCTTTCAATTACACAGAACTCAGAAGGCCCTCCAAAAATGTAAGGGGGCCCAGCCCCCTTGTAATTCGAGCAGTGACTGAATCCCAGTTGCCAAATACCTGACCATTTCTCTAGCTTGTCCAGGTCTTCCTTGAGGTCCTTTTTACCATTGTATCTTTTGTATTTTGACCCCCCCTGTACTCCCTCCCCCAGGTTGCACCTGGAAAAGAGCCTTGGTGCAGTGTTTTTTCTCTGTCACCAATTTATAAAGCAATGAACCAGGAGCCTCAGTAAGAGGTTTAAATGTTTCATCAGTAAGCATTTAAACTAGCCAAGGAGGGTGGTGGAAATAAGCTGGGTGAAGCAAACAGTTACCCCCACAAAATGATGCAGATGGCAGACAGGACCCTAAGGTTGAGAAATCGCCAATGATAACTAAAACCAAAATAGGTAAAAAGACAGAGAAAAGGCCGAATGGGAGTAAAGACAATAGAGGTATGGAGAAAAGACATGGGTATAGGAGGAAGTTATTAGGAGAAGATGCAGTAAAAATTAGAAGGCCATGTGCACAAATGCCCTCAGTCTGGGAAACAAAATCCTGGATCTAGTGGCCCTGATGGGTGAGGTGGACCTGCACATTGTCACTGTTACCGAGACATGGTTCATGAGGAACCATGACTGGAATATGGCAATACCAGGTTACACTCTATTCAGGAGGGACAGGGTGGGTCAAAAGGGAGGTGAGTGGCTATCTATGTCAGGGAAAGAATTAAGGCAACTGAGGTACAGGGAATGCAGGGTGAGTTGAAGGCACTGTGGCTCACCCTGGAGATGGGAAATGGCACTGCTATTCATACTGGTGTGATCTACAGACCTCCAGCACAAGGGGAAGAGCTGGACAGGGTACTTGTAGAAGCCATCCACAGAATAACAGCTAAAGGGAAGGTGCTGCTGGTGGGAGACTAGGAACGCATGTGTAAAAAGCATCTGTGCTGCAAAAACACACTTTTATGTGTCCACCTTGGAGCATGCCAGTGGGAATTCCCATAAAATTTGGAAGACATTAAAATCTAATGAATGCCGGCCCTCAGCTCCATCTATTCCGGATAAGATAATTACTAATGAGAGGGTGGTGGAAAACAACTCCCAAATTCTCGAAGAACTTAATTCACACTTTGTTACCGCTGGACTTGCATTTGACTCCTCACCCTACGCAAACCATGCAAACAAAAGTGTCAGCACTACCCCTGTCACCTCCGCTCCAGCCTACCCATTTCAACTGCGTACTATTACCTACAAAGAAGTTGAAGATTCACTCCTCAACCTAGACCACAGGAAGAGTGCCGGAGATGATGGATTTGAACCACTTTTCCTGAGACTAGGTTCTACCCATCTCGCCGCCCCATCCTTCATATTTTCAGTCTATCCATTACGTTCTGCCTCTGTTCCAATCTGCTGGAAATCTGCTTACATGCTTCCTCTTTTCAAATCAGGAGACCCCTGTGATCTAAATAACTATAGACCCATCTCTATCCTGCCCATCCTTTCTAAAGTCTTTGAAAAGCTAATCTATAACCAGTTAAAACAACATATTGAATCTCACTCTCTCCTAAACTCTGCACAGTCTGGCTTCAGGTCTAAACACAGCACTGTTACAGCTTTGACCAAGATCACCAATGATTGGATCTCTGCTGTGGACTCTAAGAAGATTACCGGTGCAGTCTTTTTGGATCTTAGTAAAGCATTTGACACTGTTGATCATCCCCTCCTACTTAACTGCCTTACTAACCTAGGTGCCACTCCCACTACCACATAGTGGTTTACTAGCTACCTCACTGATAGGACACAGCAGAAAGTCAAAGCGGATGGTCTCCTCTCAGTCTCCCTTCCGATAACTAGGGGAGTTCCTCAAGGCTCCATTTTAGGACTGATCCTATTCTCTATCTACATCAATGACCTTGATTCTCATATGACGAACTCTAATCTTCATTTTTCCGCAGATGACACTGTCCTGTACACCTCTGGCACCTCCCTAGCAGAAGTTAGGGAAGTTATGCAAGCCGACTTTGCGCAGCTTGTAACTAATCTTATTAATGCTAAGCTCCTATTAAATGCCCAAAAAAACCAAGGCAATGATCCTTTCACGTAGTTCTTCCATTTATACTGCCCCTTTGCCTCCGACGAATGTTATTACCTCCCTGGGTGAACCCCTCGAAGTTGTTAATAAATTTAAGTACCTCGGCTTCTGGATAGACAATAAGCTTTCCTTTAATGACCACATCAAAGACTTATCTACGAGGCTAAAATCACGGTTAGGGTTCTTTTTTAGAAATAGGTCCCTCTTCCCTCTTACAGTCCATACCAGGCTTGTGTTGGCCACATTTCTTCCTCTACTAGATTATGGTGATCTTATATACGCCTCTTCTGCAACTTCTAGTCTAAGCAAGCTGGACGTTCTCTATCATCGTGCCCTAAGGTTCATCACCAGTTCCCCTTATAGAACCCACCACTGCGTCTTGTATGCAGCTGTTGGCTGGTCCTCACTTGTCACCAGACGCTTGCTCCATGCTGGCATCTGGACTCTCCAGTTACTTCTTCTTAAATTGCCAGATTACCCGACATCTCTTATTTGCCTATCTAGCAGTTCATATTCACTTAGGAAATTAAATTTTATCCTACTTGACGTACCACGAACTCATACTATCTTTGGTCAGTGAGCAGTTTCTTTCTTCCTTCCCACATCATGGAACCAACACCAATCCGTACTGAAACTTACCAGCACAGTCTCAATTAATCTTTACAAAGCTTTAGCCTCATCCAAAATAAAAGATATTTGTAGCTGCCACTAATCCCCCCCTTTTTCCCTTATGTTATTCAATTGGGTACTGACTGCCCCTGCTTGGCCCAACTGGGTGCAAAATTGATAAAAATAATTTGTCATAGTGTAGATACCCAGTTCTTGTTTACTCTGTCATTTTCCTCCTGATCTCCTAATTACATCATTTCCCCCTTCTTCTCCCTTACTCCTAACTCCCCCTACTTTTATTTAACCCTTAACTATATCTGTCCTCGAAAATTTGTCTGTACTCAATTTCCATATCTGTCCTCTGATGCTCTTTTCACCCTCCGTGGTCTCTTACCTTCTCTCTGGTTGCACCTAACTGTATTAGCTGATAACCAAATCAGGTTACTGTCTGAATTCTGCCTTACAAGTTGTACCCATTCATAAGGTGACAGAGATGAACTTTGTTCGCACTTATTTCCTTTATTGTAATAATGCCTTGTATGTAGTGTTTTGTATGTCAGTGTAAATGTTCCAGGACCTTCTTGTAAATGAGCTTGCTCAATGGAGTTTTCCTGCAATAAACTTGAACTTGAACTTCAATCTGTCGGATGTGGATTGTAGCAACCAGGCTGCAGCCTCATCCTAGAAGCCCTGCAGGGTGTGTTCCTTAAGACAGCTCACTAGGTAAATGAGGAACAAAAAAGGCTAGTGCCCATAAAGGAGGCAGTATGGCGCAGTGGTTTAAGGCTCTGAGCTGGAAATCTGGAGACCTGGGTTTGAATCCCACATCCCCCACTTGCATACTGTGTGACCCTGAGCAGGTCACTCAACTTCCTTGTGCTCCCAGGTTTCACCTGTAAACAAGCTTTCAGCTTAGTGTGTCTCACCTGGTTAAATAATTGAAAAAAATAAATAAATAAACGTGCTCTCAGTCAAAGTAAAGAAGTCCATGTTACCGTTCTTGTTAATATAGTTATCTAGACTCAGCTAGTGGTGGAGCCTACCTGAGAAGGAGCAACTTTGGACCTGGTACTCCCCAGCAGGAACAGATTACAGATGTAAAAGTGGGGAGCCATATGGGATCAAATGATCACAGTACGGTGTGGTTCAGTGTGAGAACAGCAGAAGAGTTAAAGGGGAAGTAAACATTGCAGGGGTCACTCAAATTGTGACAGTGCAACACAAGACCATTCAAATGAGGTACTAGGCTTAGCTGTAGGCATCAGGAGTCCTGATATATGAGTATCAAATGATCTGTAAATTAAAACAAAGCGGCAGCCATTTCGAGTAATCTAAAAGCAGGAAGTGATGTCACTGAGGGGCCAGCTCTATGTTGTTAATTACAACTTGCCCCTCAATGACATCACATTCTGTCTCAGGATCCCATAAAATGGCTGCTGCCTTGTTTTGATTTACAGAGTATTTAGATATTCATATCTCAGGACTCTTGACACCTACAGGGAGGTTCCATACCTCATTTGAAATATCTTTTTATGTGCTTTCACAATTTGAGAGACCCCTGCAATGTTTACTTCCCCTTTAAACCACATGAAAGCAAGGGTCCTGGATTTCAGGCAGGCTGACTTTGCAAAGATGGGGGAATGTCTTAGGAAATCACTGGTGGGAAATGAGAAAGGGGGTTAGAGGAACAATGGGAGAATCTTAAGGGAGCCATAGCAGAGGCAACAATCATTGCATTAGGCAAGTAAGCAAAACAAAGAGAAAGAAAAAAACACCACGGTTCTCAAAGAAAGTGTCTGAGAAGGTAAGGGCAAAAAGGATGACATTCAGGAGGTACAAGGAAACAGAGCAAAGAAGACAGGGAACTGTATTTGGAAAAGCAGAGGGAAGCGGGGAAAGCAGTCAAAAGCACAAAGGTGCAAACAGAAGAAAAAATAGCACAGGCAATAACAAAAGGGGACAAGAAATGTTTCAGGTACGTTAGTGAAAGGAAAAAGATGGTGGGATAGTGAGACAAAAAAGGGAAGGAGGGAAGTGTGCAGGGGGGACCAAGAAAAAGCAGAAATCCTGAACAAGTATTTTTGTTCAGTATTCGCAGTAGAAGGGGAAGGGGAGGGACCAAAGTTAGGTGACAGAAGTACCATTGGGAGGGAGGTGGACAGCAGTCCATTTAAGGAGGAAAAAGTCTTAAAGGAACTCGCTAATCTGAAAGTGGACAAGACAATGGGGCTGGACAGGCTACATCCCAGAGTATTAAGAGAACTCAGGGAGGTGCTGGCAGCACCACTGACAGCCCTGTTCAAGCAGTTCACTGGAAACAGGTGTAGTACCAAAGGACGGGAGGAGGGTGAATGTAGTACCTCTCCACAAAAGTGGGAGCGGGGGGCCTGCCAGCACAGCAGTTGGATTTCCGCTCGCAATGCCAATGACCTGGGTTCAGGAATGGACCCAGAGTCGAAGGGCCAACCAGGGGGAGAAGGACTGAGTGTCCTGATGACTGCTCTCCTTCTCTGAGAGGGGGAGGGCAAGCCAAGTGTCCGGTGACATACCCTCTAGTGGAGGCTGGGGTGTATCACATTCACCGGCGCTAACATTACTGAGGGGAGGAACAGACGCAGGCATGAGGCACCATTGCACGTTCCTCACCTCTGGGGGATTGTCCTACTTAAAATAGGCCGCCTCCCTCTCTGACACTCTGCCCTAATGCCTGTTTGTCTCCTGGCCCCTCCGACGACCGATTGATGTGAGTTCCACCGGCGTGTGTCTCTCCTAGTCCCATGGCTCCACCCTGGGGAGTAAGCCAGGGGATTCCTCTGGTAGGGATGCCTGCCGGAGCCCCGAATTCAAGTCCGTGGGTCCCGGGGCTGGCTGGTGGCCCCACCCAGTAGGGGGCAAGCCTGGGATCTGATCATCAAGCGGTAGGTTCTGCGGGGTGATCGGAGCTCGGGTGGGGCTGATCCCTGGGAAGGTGCAGTACATGAAGCACAGTAAACTGCAAAAAAAAAACAAAAAAAAAAGTGGGAGCAGGGAGGAGGCTGGCAATTACAGGCCAGTCAGCCTGATCTTAGTAGTGGTGAAACTAATGAAATCACTACTAAAAGAAAGGTTTGTGATATATCTCGAATCCAGCAGAGCACTAGATCCGAGGCAGCATGGATTCACAGTGGGAAGATTTTGTCAAACAAATTTGATGGATTTCTTTGACTGGGTGACTGGGGAGGTGGATCAGGGAGGGGCGGTGGATGTGGCCTACCTAGATTTCAGCAAGCCCTTCGGCACTGTCCCACATAGGAGGCTAAGTAAACGAGCGGGGCAGCCTAGGAGTGGGTCCCAGGGTGGTAAACTGGGTCAAAAATTGCCTGAGCTATAGGACACAGAGGATGGTAGTGAACGGAGTTCAATCTGAAGAGATGGTATTGACCGTCGGGGTCCCACAGGGATCAGTGCTTGGACCAGTCCTCTTTAATGTCTTCATAAGCAACATTGCAGAAGGGCTGGAATGGAAGGTGTGTCTCTTTGCAGATGACACAAAGATCTGCTACAGGGTTGACACTCCAGGAGGGGTAGAGAAAATGAGAAGGGACCTAAGCAAGCTTGAGGAGTGGTCATGGGTGTGGCAGCTAAGATTCAATGCAAAGAAGTGCAAGATCATACACTTGGGGCACAGAAATGTGGGTGAGGAGTACATGATGGGGGGCGGAGTACTGACAGCCACCAAACAGGAAAGGGACTTGGGAGTAATCATATCTGATGATCTAAAGCAATAGTTCTTAGAGTTTGTCACAGTGAGCCTCCCCAAATCCATGGAAAAGATTTTGAGCCTCCCCCAAAAACTGAAATAATCTTGGGCCTCCCCAAAGGAAAATAACATACTGTACTTTGTGCAGTACACCATGAATAAATGTAAACCCCTTTGAGTACTTGGGTCACATTCAGCTCTTTGTCTTATACTGACGTGGGACCTTTGAAAAAGAGCTCCTGTGCTCAAAGGTGTTATCTGAATAACAAATAAAATAAACAAATATTATTATTCAGCTTATTGTAAGACCCCCGCCACAGGCCAGCCTACTTGGTCAGCTATTTTCATTCTTGAACCATTGTTACCCCTTGTTGCAGTACCTTCATCGGTCAGACTACTTTCTCAGTTTCCTCTCTGTATGAAATAACCTTCCTATATACCTTGTCTCTCCCCCTCCTTCCCTGCTCCTAAGCAACTTCTCTGGGATTGCTTTGTTCCTTCTGCTGTTGCTCTTAGTACTTCTGTGCTCAACCCTTGTATTTGGGCTGTTCTGCCATCAGTCTACAAATTGATCAGTTACCACCACTCATTATTCATTGTTCATATTGGTTTGCACTATTGTTCTTTGTGTATTTCCTGATTGTTTTGCAGTTACCTTTTGAAATGTAATCACTCCCTACCCTTCCCTGGGTACATCTGAAATGTGCCATGGCTCATTCACCTTCCCTTGTCACCTATTAGTAAATAAACATAAAATTAATCTACTGTTATCCTCTTTCAGTTTGCTTCATCTCTTCACACAAAATATATAAAACTCAAAATTTAAATACAGTACTTTCTCAGACCTGCTTGAGCCTCCCCTAGAAGAGGTTGGGGCCTCCCCAGGGAGACTGGCCTCACCATTTGAGAACCCCTGATCTAAAGGGTACCAAACAATGTGAGAAGGCTGTGAGAAGAGCCAGTGGAATGCTGGGGTTCATAGGGAGAGGTTATCTCCAGCAGAAGGAGGTGCTGATGCCACTGTATAGAACACCGGTGAGACATCATCTAGAGTACTGTGTCCAGTTCTGGAGGCCGCATCTCCAGAAGGACATAGACAAAGTAGAAGCTGTTCAGAGAAGGGTGACAAAAATGGTGCAGGGGATGTACCAGAAGTCATGTGAGGGGAGACTGGAGGATCTGAATATGTATTCCCTGGAGGAGAGGAGAGAGAGGGGGATATGATAGAGAATTTTCAAATACCTCAAGGGTGTAAATAAGGTACACGAGGGTAGCATCTTTCAAAAAATAAAAAATAAGATGTTCAAGAACAAGGGGCCATTATATGAAAATGGGTCGGGGGGTAGACTTAGGGGTAATGTGAGAAAGTATTTTTTTCACGGAAAAGGTGGTGGATCCATGGAACAGCCTCCCGGCAGAGGTTGTAGGGACAAAAACAGTAGGGGAATTCAAAATTGCATGGGACAGACATAAAGAAACTGTAGCGATAGGAAAGAGTCCCTGTTAGTCCAGTGGTACTCCCTCCCACCCTGTTCCTGAGTTTATTATTATTTTTTATTTATTTAGGGATTCAGATCATACCTTTGAGCTCAGAGCTCTTTTACAAAGGTTCCACGTCAAACAGTGACAATGACAACAATAACAGTTTATATACAATATAGAGAATACTGGATGGGCAACTATGCACAACCAGTGTGTTCTGCCACAGAGGGGTTCTGATTCCCTCTGACCTCGAGAGCGAAGCTCAAGAGGTCCATGGGAATCAGAACCCCGAGGTGACAGAGCACACAGGTTGTGCATTAAGTTGCTCATCCTGTATTTTTTATAGTGTATAGTAGTACTATGTGAAATGTGTGCTTTGTGGTTTTTTTTTTTTCCTATTTTTCATAATGAAACTGACTTGAAAAGTCTCTAGAGGTTCTAGAATATTGTCACCACAGAATTAAATAGAGGAAAGCAACAATGTGCCAGGATTCCAAGTGGTTCTGCTGCAGTAGTGACATCACTATTGCAGCAGACCAACATAATGACATCACTACTGCAGCAGAACAAGCATATTCCAGGAATGGAATTTCATGCATAACAGCATTCCACTATACTCCAATAGTAGGTAGCTAGTATACAATAAGGTTACAACGTCATTCATAGTACCAATGGTCATAGTACAGCCTCAAGAGCATTCAGCTAGAGTAAAGGACAGTGTTTGTATGTAGGGAAAGAAACAAAGAGGTCTGACACCTTCATGTGTGATGTGATGGTGACATAAGATGCATTCAGGAGTTGTAAAAAAATGGACACCATCAATGAGACTCCTGTAAAACAGGGAGACTTGGAAAGTATGCAGATGGATGGTCTATACCAAGTAAAATAAATAAATAAAAAAAACTGATGTTGTTTTGCTGTGAAGGAGGAGGTAGGTGGCCCACCGACTGACCAAGCGCTGCACCTGTCTGCTGCTGTAACTGCCACTGCCACACGTGATCCTTCACCTGCGCTCTAAGCCCTGGCCTCGCTTCCCACAAGGGCGGCGGTCCCTTTAAGACTCGCTGCCGCTCCTGTTGACAAAAAGTTTTGGAGAGTCCGAGAGGAATGCGAGACAGTAGTTAAGAGTCGAGTTTCCGGGCTGCTGACGGATCGAAGTTGGACAAGGGGGAAAGACAGAAGGGTGAAACCGTAGTAGCTGGCCGGTAGTGTTTAAACTAGAAATATTAAAGGTAAGTTCTGTGGGGTTTAGTATTTTGTTTTACCGTTCAAATGACACAACTCTGTAAGTCGGATTCGAAGTTGTACAGATACTTCCAAAAACGTTTCCCCATTGGGTGAAGCTGGGTGGAAGTAGAAAGTGAAATGCAGGGAGACCGAGACAGGCAGATATAAGGTCTTCGGACGGACGGGGACGGAGACGAGGACGCGGCTCTGTGATCAGAAATCTGAATGTAGAACCCACACCCCCGGAAAAATACACACATTTCTGCCCCATACGTTTCTTGCAATGACGACTCTGTCGCCTCCAGACTTGCAGAAAATCAAATCGGATGGTGGAGCTGCAACAGGAGGAAGAAGGGAAGAATGCCATGTCCTCCCCTCGCAGTGGGCAGGTACATTAGAAAATGTTTAGGTGGGGTAACGCTCACATCTAGATTTCGAGGTTCTGGAACTCTCTTGTAGTAGTCAGTGGAGAAAGATGACTAGTGGAACGGTCATACATTTATTTAAAATATGATGGAACTGAGTTTCTGAGGGTTCCTGCCTAAATTAACACCTGTTCAATGTGGAAGAAGGGAAGAATGCCAGGCGATACCGGACGATTAAGGATTCTCGTGCGCAAAAAAACTGCTTTACCTCAATACGGTAGTGACGAGGCTTGCAACCTCCCGCACACTCATCCCCAGTCTGGAATGGCATACAAACACACGCCCAACATTGTCAGCTTAGCAAAAGGCTATTTATTCAAGGGTGCCGGAAGATGGTAAAAGCTGAGGGGGCTGAGAATCAAAAGGGCACTTATGAGGAACAAAGGGCACTTTTTCTGTACTGCTTTTGCCATACAGAAATAAAGTGGAGTGGCTACCGCCCGTTCCCAAGTAACTCCCATGTATTTATTGCACACAGTCTAGTCACACAACTTAATAAAAAGTACGAAATGCATTATTGCACAAGCTCAGAAAAGTCTAAAGAAACGGACAGCGATTCAGCCTTGTATTAGTCTCTAAATGTTATCCCAAGGTGCGGGCACAAACTGCAGCTGGTAATGAATTGAGTCTATTAACTATTCGGGGCCGCGATTGGGTGAAGCGCATCACCAGGGCAAAGTCGGAGTGGGTATTAATCCAGTATAACTGCCGCGGTAAAAAGTGCAGTACCCGCAGCAGCCAGACAGGTAGGTTAGCAGCACTGGGTAGAGGTGGGGAGCGAGTGTCACAGAGGCAAGTGTGAGACAGGGACACTGGCTTGACAGAAGTGAGAGGGGGAGAAGAAGCAGCCGCACACAGGAGCAATAGCGCAGTCCGATAGAGACATACTATGTAGGGAAGTGGCGCACGGTTCTCGCTGACAGGAGGTGTTGGGATGGAAGAGTGGGTCGACCTGAAGTTCGGACGGGCAGGTACTGTGCGCAGTGAGGGAAACCAAGGGGTGAGTGGAAGAGCGACAGCAGAGCGGAGAGGCAGTAGCACCACACGCAGCAGCAGACGCAGTAGCTGACATCTGAGGAGTCTCACGGAGGCAAGGGGAAGTGACCTAGCCAACATGGTAATTTCTGAACGACCCGCACACCGCGGCAAGGCAGCCATCCACCGCAGACCTCCAATGGCCGGTATGACAGACATACCCGCGTAGACCGCAACATTATTTGGACTGCCATGTGAGCCGCACTGTTTTGTTTTAGTAGAGCTAGTTAATGTTTTCACTGCATCAGCATATTAATGCTGTTGTGTTACACGGTTTGGAAGTGCAGTAAAAATCTTTCTGAAACACACCGACTCCCTGTGTCATGTTGTTCTTACAATAGGAAATACTATCCTCGCGCAGTCCATGTTACAGGCGCATTAGTTTTCAGACGGTGGTATCTCATCGTGAGCATGCATGGTTGGGCTGTTGTTCTACCGGCCTTGGGCCACAACCCTCCCAACCATGCATTAATCCAGCATTAGATGCCACCTTCGTCGTGGCTATGGCTTAATGCTTACTTGTTTCCGTGGTCCAATAGACCTCAAAAGTTAAACATCTTACTGCAAACAATTTTATAGGTTTGTTAAATTGTCAGAGAAGGATGAAAATTGGTGTATTGTAATCTGTGAAATAACGTTTATATGGGGGGGGGGTGCTCCGCCCCCACGCCCACCAATGAAGTATTTGTGCAGTCAAACATTATTATAATAGTTTTTTGTATTTGGGGGTCTCCGCCCCCCCCCCACCGCCATTATTTATTTTGGTTTATATTGTGCTACAATATGTGTGCCTGCTCTGCCCCCATTATTTTATTTTTTGCTTTAAATTTCAGCAAAATATCTGTATTAAGCAGTGCAGTATTAGTCCAGGTGAAATATTTGTATCTGGCAACCTCTGTTGCGGCAGTGGGCGGAGCAACAGCATCTGAAAGTGTCATAATGATCCGCAAGTGCAAGAGGGGCCCTTAGTCCTCTGGTATCGTCGAATGGCATGCATTGCCAATCAACTGCCATGAAGAAGAGAAGAATAGCTTATACAGTAGGAGTGAGACAATATGCCATTCTTTATTTCAGCATGAGATATCGCACTCTGCTGACATCACCCGAGTGTGATAACCAAAGTTTTCTCCAGTTATCACACTGTGATGACATCATCACAGTGTGATAACTGGAAGAACTCCGATTATCATGCCCCGTTATTATCAAAGCGGATACATGATGTGCATCAGATAATGGAAAATATTTTCCAGTCCCGCACAGTGATCTCTGAGACTCACTCGTGGCTTTGCCACTGTGAATATCCAGAGGTCACTCTAAAGGAGTGAAAATATTTTCCATATCACACTCGTGCCCATCATATATCCCTTTAATATCTGCCCCGCCACACACACACACACACACACACACACACACACGAATGCATGTCCCCAGGGAAGAAGAGAAGAATGGTATTTCCGAAGAAGAAGAACCCCCCAGCACTGTTATTGAATGATTCTTCAGGATTTACTGATCTCTGAAATCAGTGTACCTTATTGTCAAATTCATTGCCGCCCTTTGAAGGAGGAGGATATTTTAGTCCCTGTCTACTGGGAGGGGCTTTTTTTTTTTTTCTCTTGAGAGAGGAATCGGCATTATCCTCTCTTTCCTGGAGAGGAGCAGCTTTATTGCCCTTTCTCTGGGGACAGTGTTTATTCCCTTGTGGGAGGAGGAGCCGATTTTATCCCTCTTTGAGAGCTGTTTTATCCCTTTGTGCTGGGGGCATCTTGTATTTCCTTCTCCTGGTGGAGGGATGGCATTTCTGGGGAGGCAAACATTATATACAGATATTCTAATGCATTTCAGTTGTATGGTGGGGTGGGGAGATATAACTTGTAGTTTGAGATGGTGTCCTGGCCAAATTTCCCTCATTCACTAAAAATACCACCAACAGCTTAATCTGGTTCAAGGTCAGTTGGCATTCATCTGTATCCCCCTCCCCCGGGTTGTGCCTGAAAATAGGGAGGATTTGTCTAGTGCACTTACCTGGTCAACAAAAGCTGAATTCTCTGGCTACCTTTTGGATTGACTACAGCTCCTGTAATGTTGAGACTGGAAACTTCAGCCTCTGTTTTTTTTTTTTTTCCCCACTGTTTGTCTTTTATATGGACTGCAAGTTACACTAATTTAAAATGAAATTGTGGTGGCTATGTGGTCTTGTGGTTAGAGCATCAGCTTGAGAACCAGAAAACCGCTGGGTCATACCCAGCTAGAGAGCCAAATATACTCCCTGTGTGTGACCCTGGGAAGCCACTAAATCTTCCAGTGCTCCAGACCACACAGCTGCGGAAATGGGTAGAAGCAAAACCCCACTGGGAACCAAATGGTGCATCTCGAGAGGGCTATCTAAATAAAAAGATAGAGCCCCCCCCCCCCCAAGGTAGGTGACCTGACTTATCTGGTGTAAGAAGAGCTGTCAATGTTTGCTATAAATTTACTGAATCAACTTTTTCCCTGCTTGCACCTCTCTGAATAGGCTAGTTTGTGGTGACTAGTAACAATCTCCATCTTGGCAGTTCTTTGTGTTCCTCCTGAGAAAATGTCTGATAATAAAGTTGAACTTTATAGTTAGGAGCCTGTAGTGGCAATAATGGAGTTTCCTGCTTGGCTGCTTGGGAAGAAAATGCCTTTGGACATTTTTTTTCTTTAAACAGAATCAGTAGGGATTGGGTAGAATCCTGAATGCCCGAACCAGTTGAATGCTGTAAGTGCAGTGTTTCTGGAACCATTACCTGTATAGCCCCAGACTGCAACTGGAGCCATACCGAAACTGTTGTGGTGTGGTTCTGGGTGCCTTCTGGAACCATTCTGGTTCCTGAACAGTTCCCCTTGCTGCATTGCTACTGGTTCTGGTTCTGCATGCCCGGCTCTGGGTGCATTCTGGTTCCAGAACCAATCCTGTTTTTTTACCAGGTCCCTCATTGGTAATGTGCTTTCTTCATTTTGCCTTCATTCATTCCTTTTTTTTTTTTTTACTTAAAGTTTTTCTCTTTTCAGTGTTACATACTGAATCTGTATACACACCATTAACATGAACGTCATTTAGTGTGAGTGGGTACAACGTCATCACAATATTTATTACTTCACCTTTCATAATAGGCAGATGGTCAAACTGTGCTATAGTGTATTAGGCCGAGGACACACTGGGGAACTTAAAAATGGTTTAAGTGCCTTAAAACTGTTTAAATCCCCCTAGCACTGTTTGCAGACAGACTACAAGCCCCTTAAAATGTTTTAACAAAAGTGTTTTTAAACCCTGCTAGATACCTAGTCTTAAAACCATTTTTAAAAACGTTTTGGAGCTAGCATGGTTTTACTTACAGGTCTGTCCAGGAGTAAGTGTTTTAAGCTGTAATGGTTTAACTAAAACAGTTCTAGCTGCAGTGTGTCCAGGCAAGCACAGTTCTGTGTGTTGGACTTAACACAAAATAGTTACGAGGAGAACAGGTTTAACACTAGCAGTGTGGCCACACTAAACTGTTTTCAAAAATGGTTACTGAGTAGTGTGGCTGCACTGAAATGGTTTAGCTAAACTGGTTTTAAAAACTGTTTTCAAAAACAGTTCTGTAGTGTGTCCAGGGCCTTAAAGTCCAAGCATATATTCTCAGGTATGCTGCCTTCGTATACCATCTGAGTACATCACATATTTGAGTCTACTGTCTGAGTTTTCTTTAATATAATTGAGTCTATAAAGCTCCATTAATGTAAGGCTGCTTAGTAATACGTCTTGATCAGTGCCCCAGCTATCTGAAAAAAAAAAAATGCACTAGCACAGTGAAAGAATATTTACATTGTGGCGTCCACAGTGTGGGTTGCCAACAATTCCCAAATCAAATGTGCCTTAACATCCAGATAGTTCTGCCCAACACATATCCCCCCCCCAACACACCTTAATTCATTCTGCCAGTTTTGTTTTTAGTGTTTCACAATGGTACAGGTATCAGCCCCAGTAGTTTCTGATAGCACCTCTTGTTCCCCCCCTCCCCTTTTTTTGTGTGAATCCTGTTTCGGATCCCCACCGGCCCCACTTGCTGCCCTATCCAACTACCCCAACTCGAGTGTCATCTGTCACTCTGTAGTTGCTTCCCGCCACCACCATGGGTGGGACCACCTACCTGGCTAAGCAAGGATATGGAATGGAGCTAGGTAGAGCCTGAGGTAGGTCTGAGGGCTGCATTGGAACTGGGACAGCCAGGCACTGCTCACTGGTCTTTCATAAACCCCCTACCCTGACACCAGGGTACAGGCACCCAGTCACTGTAATGTGCACGTCATAGAAGCATAGACTCTGTCATCAGAAAAGGACCACTTGGCCCACCCAGACTGCCCCAAGTGTTCCTTCTGCTTATTATACATTCGTAGACCATATTTGGTCTCTGGCAACCCTCTCACCTCTGTCTTTATCCTATACATGCTTTCTAGCCTTTACCCCTTCGACTGGCAGTCCCTTTGCATTCCCCATCCAGTTGGCAGATCATCTGTGGCAGTGACACCCCTGTTCACCCCTAGCCAGAGGCATCAATGCATAATGTGTCTGGCACATCTTGGCAAGGGAACATGTAACCCCTGGTACACTTGGGGGTTCCTGAGAGAGTGCTAGTAGGTGCATTCAGGACATAATACCCTAAAGGATCTTTTCTATGGCACCCATGTCATGTCATATGGGCATGGGAGTCGTTTGGGATGAACATCGGAATGTTTCAGGCAGGACCGGTCCGGTCCTTCAGGGTGGGGCAGAGAGACGCCCCACTCTTCTAGTCAATGCTACATAGAAATATAGATGTGGATGGCAGAACAGGCCCATTGACTGTGACCAGTGCCTGCCTGCATCTGCCCCACTCTAACGTTGAACCAGAGCTAGTCTGCCAATTATCCTGACTGTATGTTGACACACCCTGTCCACTCCACTCATCCCGTCCCTCATCTGCTCACCCTGCCTCCTCTGGTTTGGACTGATCTTCTTCGAGGCAATCTCTTGCAGCAGGTCATAACACATGGGATTACAGCCATAAGCATCATATCTTCCAGATGACGTCTCAGCAGTCTGCTGTGGGATCTCCCCCTAACACTACCACGTGGTGTCTTCCTGGCAGGTATAAAAGGGGGCGGTCCCAGCTGCTACTCGGTTCTTTTTCAACTGTGACTTGCATGCAAAAAATCCTCCTTCGGAGCTCTGCTTATCTGTTGTTGACAAAGCGTTCTACCGACCAAAATTTACTACAAACAAGTTTATATACTAATGTCTTGGATCCCTTTTTCCGAAGGTGTTCCTGTGGTCACAGAATCGCTAAGGAAGACCTCCACGAAGTCTGTGTTCGTTGGCTTAGTCCTAAACTCTACTCCAGGGAATGTGTCTTCTGTAACAGATTCAACAAGGCCACAAAACGTTGAAGGCTTCAGCAGCTTCGTGAGTTCCTGCAGCAGCAGTGCTCCACAACCAGAGAATCTTCAGTGTCCTCCTCGTGGTTTCACCGCTGTGTGGGGGAACCCTCTATGTCGACAGCACAGGGTCCTGGTAAGAAATGTGCATCCAAGACAAAGCATCTTTCTACTGCTCCCTTGTTATCGATGAAGGCTTCTTCACAAAAAGTAAGTATGGAGAAAGCTGCCCCCTTACCTTGTCCTCTACTCCATCGACGATTGTGGGCTCCTGTCTTCCCTCTTCGACAGCTGGGGTTCTGGGGTCATGCTACAGCTTCCAAAGCTGCCTTCCCCTTCAGTGCTGTCTAGTGATCCTGTCGTTGTCAGTGATAGTTTGCAGCTCGTCTACGATCCTGTCATCGACTGCGGGAGCTTTAGGTCCATCGATGATCCCATCATTGATGACTGGCCTTAACTCACTGGGCTTAATGTTATCACCCTCATCGATGATCCTGGGATCACACACACACACGCCCCTCGCCGATGGTTCCACTGCCTGCCTCCATTCCATTAGTGGTTCCAGTTTGCCCCAGCTACTTCCACTGGGTAGATGGCCATGATTGATGTCCAGGCTCTAGTGAATACTGTCCTGGACCTGACTCGGAACCCGCGCCTCCCTAGAGAGTGGTTGGCTCTCTGCTTGCTTCGGCCCAGCAGACAGCCAACTCTTCCCCTGTCTCCCTAGGTGTTTACACTCAGGACATAGACGTGGAGGACCCTTTCCTGTAGGACTGGGATCTAGCTGACCTGGAGGACAAGGACAGCATGGACCACAAGGATTCCCCTCAGTCCTCCTCTGCTGCCTCCTCTGTTCAGGGGTAACCTATCCTTGAGTTCCCTTGTTCTCCACCAGATGACCCAACGTTTTCGGACATTATGATCCACCTCCAGAAAATATTTGGTTTCCAGGGCTCTGAGCAGGATGCTTCTGGAAAGAATTGGCTCAGTACTTGGGTATGCCGCAATGCCCACTCTGGTCTCCCCCCCTTTGGTGGACGGCTTTGAAGAGATTATCTTGGCTGCATGGAAGCAACCTTTCAAGATTCCCTCCAATCCTCAAGGCTGATAGGATTTATCAGGCTCCAGTGGATCACCCTATTTAATGTCTCCCTCTCAGACAGACTCAGTGGTGATCAATGGTGCACATGATAGGTCCTCTAGGCCTCAGCACGAGTGCTCAGCCCCCAGATAAGGAGTCCAAGAAACTGAGTGTTATGGGGAAAAAGGGTTTTTGCCTCGCCACCTTGTTTCTGCATATACTTAATTACATGGGACACCTCCTGAAATATCAGGAGGAAATCCTAAAGACCTCCGAGGCGACAGTCCAGTCCCATCTGGTGGGTTCTGTCCCGGAGGAGCTGATGGTCAAAAAAAAGGGGGAGGCAGGATAGCGCAGTGGTTTAAGATGTTGAATTGCAAATCTGGAGCCCTGGCTTTGAATCCCACAGCCCCCACTTGCATGCTGTGTGACCCTGAGCAAGTCACTTAGCTTCCCAGTGCTCCCAGGTTGCACCTGTAAACAAGCTTTCAGCTTAGTGTGTCTCACCTGGTTAAACAATTGGGAAAATGTCTGCTGTGGTAGCTGTATGCCACCACTTACTGAGGGCCACTTACGATGTCGTCGACACTACGGCTCATACGTCCTCTGCAGGAGTGTGTATCAGATGACACACCTGGATCAGGGTGTCAGGATTTTCACAAGACGTACAGCAATCTATCCTGAATGCTCCTTTTTAAAGGGGTTCAGCTGTTAGGTCCACAGACCCAAGGCATATTGAAAAACTTATAAGACTCAGGCCATACCCTTCAATTGGTATGGATCCTGTGCCATACTAAAGCCAAAATGTCCTTCAAGGGCTTCTTGAGGGGCCGCCCCTACAAGGGCCGTTCCACAGCTCAAAGGCAACCTGCCAATGAGAGAGAACCTCAGTTACAATTGCCAGTTCCTAGAAATGCCTGGAAAACCCGTTGCATCCCTGCTGCCCCAAAGCAGGGCCAGCCTTCAGCTTGAAGGTCTTCCTCTGGTCGTGGGACTAGAGACCCTACTCACGGCCGTCAGGGTTTCCCTGCATCCGCAAGGGTGGCAAGCTATCTCTACTGACCAGTGGCTCCTGCAGTTGATCATGACAGGGCACATACTGGAGTTCATGGAGATACCTCTGCCTTCGACACCCAGGGTTTCTCACTACCCCCCACCGACCAAGCATTGGTGTTATGGACTGAAATCGATGCTTTGGTCTCAAAAAAAGGCCATCGAACCAGTTCCCCTTCCTCAAAAGGGTGCAGGATTTTACTCTCACTTTTACCTGGTTCCCAAATGGACGGGGGATTTGCACCCCATTTTGGATCTGAGGTGCCTCAACCTCTACATCACTTACTAAAAGTTCTGAATGGTGTCTCTTCTGACACTTCTCCCTTTGCTGAACACGGGAGATTGGCGCTGCTCTCTGACTATGAAGGATGCATACCTCCATATCCTGATGCACATAGCCCACAGACGGTTTCTCCGTTTCATGTTTCAGGGTCATCATTACCAGTTTAGAGCCCTCCCTTTTGTCCTGTCCTCAGCCCCTGAGGGTGTATATGTATATATATATATATATATATATATATATATATATATATATATATATATATATATATATATATATATGTATATATGTATATATATATATGTATATATGTATATATATATATGTATATATATATATATGTATATATATATATATATATATATATATATGTATATATGTATATATATATATGTATATATATATATTGTATATATATATATATGTATATATATATATATATGTGTATATATATATATGTATATATGTATATATGTATATGTATATATGTATATATATATATATATATATATATATGTATATATATATGTATATATATATATATATATATATGTATATATATATATATATATATATATATATATATATATATATATATATGTATATATATATATATATATATATATATATATATATATATATATATATATATATATATATATATATATATATATATATATGATTAAAAAAAAAAACCTACTTGATGATAGCAGTGGCCTCAGCAAGGATGGCCTCTATGTCTTCCCTACCTGGATGACTGGCTCCTGAAAGCGTCTTCCAGCCAACAGCTGTTATTCACGCTTTCTTGAACCCTGCAGTTGTTTACTTAGGTGGGGATCGTGGTAAACTATCTGAAGTCCGAAATGGACTCTACACAACGACTCCAATATATTGGAGCCATGTTGGACACCTCTGTGGGGAAGACATATGTGCCTATAGCTCGAGCGGATGCCCTGATTGCTTTGGCATGCAGATTAGTCTCAGCACAAGACTACCTCCGCCTCCTGGGACAGTTGGAGGCCATGATACCAACGGTCCCCAATGCCAGGTTAAATATAAGGGTCCTTCAGTGGTCCCTCAGAGTCCAATGGGACCAGAAGGAGGACAATCTCGGTGCCGCGGTCCTGATGTCTTCCCCGGTTCTTCGAGCTGTACAATGGTGGAAGTTCAGAGACAACTTAATGCGAGGCATGCTGTTCTGTTCTCCTGCCCCAAGTCTCATTCTGACTACAGATGCCTTCTTGACGGGGTGGGGTGCTCATCTCCTACACGTCCGGTCCCAAGGATCTTGGATGCCAGTGGAGACCCACCTCTACATCAATGTCTTGGAGCTGAGGGCAGTTCTCTACGCCTTACAGGCATTCGAGACTTGGCCCCCCGGTTGCCTTCAAGTACAATCAGACAGTTCTGCGGTGATTCACTACCTAAACAAGCAAGGAGGCACCCATTCCTACCCTCTCTGCAGAGAATCGATGAGGGTTTGGTATTGGGTGATCCAGAGAAATATTCATCTTCTAGCAGTACACATCCCCGGCGTGTCCCAGTGCCCTGAGCAGATCCACTGCCCAGACCCACGAGTGGGAAATCTTATCCGACGTACTAAATGACATCTTCCACCTGTGGGGCTGACCAGAGTTGGACCTATTTGCCTCTCTGCAAAATGCAAATCTGCCGCCGTACTGCTCTCTCGTTTTGAGGTCCTGGAACTGTGTGGTGGGATGCATTCTCTTTCCTGGACAGGAAAATTTCTTTACGCCTTCCCACCCTTTCCTCTCATTTAGAGAGTACTACTCAAACTGGTCCAGTATGGGGCTCTGTGATTCTCATAGCGCCATTCTGGCCAAGACAGATTTGGTTCCCTCTACTTCTACAGCTCCCTGATCTGGATCCCATACCTCTGCCTATTTGCCGGGCTCTACTGTCCCAGGCACAAGGCTCCCTGCAACACCAGGACTTTTTCTCCCTTCATCTGCATGCCTGGCTTCTGAGGACGTAGTCCTCTCATGCTTCCGGGTGTTCCCAATGGTGGTGGAAGTTCTCCAGGCTGCTAGGAAGCAGTCTACTCTGTCTTCCTATTCCATGAAGTGGAAACGCTTCTGTATTTGGGTGTCTACACTGGACTTGGATCCTTATGAGTGTTCTCCTCAACGCATCTTAGATTATTTGCTCTCCTTGTTGGAGGGTGGACTGAAATATTCCTCTGTGAAAGTCCACTTTTCGGCCATTTCCACATTTCAGTTACCTGTGGGCAACATCTCTTTGTCCCAGTTGCCTTTGATTCGAACATTTTTAAAAGGTATTCTGCACCTTCTTCCCCCTATCCAGGATCCAGTCCCTGTGTGGAATTTGAATTTTGCACTTGAAAAATTGACTGAGTCCATTTGAGAATGCTGAATCCAGCAGTCTCCATTATCTTTCTTGGAAAATTTGTTTTTAGTTGCCATTACGTCAAGCAGACTTGTCTCGGTTACATGCACTAATGTGCAAACCTCCATACCTGCAATTTCATAACGACCGGGTGTCTTTACGCACAAACCTGTCATTTTTGCCTAAAGTTGTTTCTGAATTTACTTTAAATCGGACCATTCAGTTAGCAGTGTACTTTGCAGAGCCTATAAATCCAGGAGAAGCCCTACTTCATACTCTTGATGTGCATAGAACATTGAGCATTTACTTTCTCCGCACTTCACAGTTGCGAAAAACTGAGCAACTTTTTGTTTCTTTTGCCCCTGGAAACCAGGGCATTAGAGTTTCAGAGCAGTGCTTGTCCACATGGTTGGCCAACTACATTACGTTTATCTATACAAAATACAATAAACTCCTCACAGGGGTTGTAAAAACCCCATTCTATCAGAGAAGCATGGCTGCCTCTACGGCGTATTTCTGTGGCATTTCTGCCTTGGATATTTGTGAGGCAGCCACGTGGTCTACTGTACATAGCTTCACCAAGCATTACAGTCTGGACATCGCTTCTAAGAAGCGGACCATTTTTGGATGGGCCGTCCTATAAGGCCTCCTGTCCCAAGTCCTAATGATTCGTTTCTTCCTCCCACTGGGTATAATGACTGCTTGGGAATCTTCTGATGTGTTATGACCTGCTGCAAGGGAGTGCCCCGAAGGAGATAGTACTGTTGCCTATGAACTTACCGTAACAGTAGCCCTTCAAGAGTATCCCTTGCAGCAGGTCATGCAGCCTTGTTCTCCTTCCCCGTTGCTGTTACTTCAGAAAGGTTCCTTGCTCCTGTCTGTTACGACTCCACAAGCTGCTGCCTTGATTTCCCTCCTCGGTTCCCATCAGAGGCATAGGATATGTTTTCACATTCAATCTCCAGGATGGAAAAGAATGGAGGTGTTGCTGGTACCTCCCCCTTTTTATACCTGCCAGGCAGACACCACGTGGTAGTGTTAGGGGGAGGTCCCAGGGTCAAATGCTGAGAAGTCCTCTGGAGGAAATTATGCCTGCAGCTGTAATCCCATATGTTATGACCTGCTGCAAGAGATGCTCTTGAAGATCTACTGTTAGGGTAAGTTCTTACGCAAACCTACTTTACCCTCTGCCTGTCAACCTGTGTTTGAAGCCAGCGACAGACTCTGTACCAACCATTTCTTTTGGCAATACATTCAGCTTCACCTTTTCTGTAGATAAGAGCTTCATTACATCCCTCCTGAAGCCCCCTCCCCACCACCACCTATTTTCATTCATGGCTTTCGGTTACCTTGCCCTCACTTCTTTTAAACCGGGCACTGCTGTCCACCTTAGTAATACCTCTGGGTACTTAAAGGAGAACTGCACCGAATCTGAAGGTCATTTGTCTCTGTAGAAGCTGTTTTATAAATTCTGGTTTCAGTTCTGTTATTGATCCATCTGTACAGACCTTTTAGTAAGATCATTGGTTGTTTCTGATTTACACTCTGGTTTTAAGTGCCTTTTTAGAACTGTGTGATGTAGTTTATGTTCCTGTCAAGCACAGAGTTCTACAGCAGAACACAGATGCATTGTGCCAACGATGGAAGAGCAGAGCAAGGATATAAATTGCATCATATAATTCTCAAATGGTACTTACTACTTGGGTGTAACTCCGAAATACCCAGTAGGATAACTAGAAAGCCTGCAGAGATGGAACAGTAGAACAGGAATCAGTATTTCAAAATCAACTTCTACATGGGGAAAATAGGCTACAGTTTCAATGCAGTTCTCCTTCAAAGGTCTGTCTTGGTTTCTAGTGTGTTCTTGTTGAAATCCTCAGGCCTCTCTCCTTGTACACTGACCCTGTTACTCCAAAATTATCTTTGGGTTTTCCTCTAAACGGCTCCTGAGAGTTTTCTGTCCTTTACATGTGGGCTCCAGAACAGCACACAGTACTCCAGGCGAGGGCTTGCTAATGTACAAGGGGCAGAATCACCTGCATTCTTCTTTAGCAAACCTCTCCCTATGCAACTCAACATCCTAGTTGCTTTCCCTACAGCCTGCTGGAACTGGGCATGGGACTTCAGACTTTCCCTATTTATTTCTTACTTGGATGCACACCTTTGAGCAAAATATTCATTTACAAAGGTTCCTCGTCAAAAACACAGATAGTTACAACATGTATTTAGAAATTAACAGTGATACATCACCAACTTTCTGTTACTGGTTATGCTAAGAGTACACAAATCAAAGGTTCATTTCATGGGGCAGAATAGTTTACTGTAACGATAACGCTGAATATAGATAGCAGCCTTGTGGAGTGTTGTCTGCGGACAGATTTGTGTGCATTATGGCACAGGGAGTCAATATATGAGTGGAAGATCCCTGATCCCATTCCTCTGATGTCAGCCCCCAACCTGTACTCTGTTTTGGATTTCTTTCCAATGTGCATCACTTTATACTTTTTGGTGTTAAATTTGAGTTGCCAGGGGCCATCCTGCCAGTGGAGCCATAGCACTACCACTCACAATGCCGATGACCTCAGTTTGGGATTGAGCCAGAGTCATCGGAGGGCTGGCCGGGAGAGATGAGCTGAGCATCCCTGACAATGCTTTCCACCTTGGGGAGGGAGGGAAGACAGACTCCACCGTGCTGCTGCCACCTGGGTGACCACAAGTGGCAATGCGGAGCTGCAGAATCAGGGAGGGTACCGACATGCTCTGACACACAGTGAACATCAAGGACTCTTCTCAGCATCCTACAAGGGACTGGGTCAGAAAATGGGACATTCAGTCTTACATCAGAGGTGGGGAAATTAATGGAAACCCTGCTGAAGGAGAGACTGATGGAGTACCTGGAGGCAAATGGGCTACAAGACCACTGGCAGCATGGTTTCACAGGGTAGAGGTCATGTCAAACAGATCTCATAGAATTCATTGACTGGGTGACTAGGGAAGAGGATCAGGGGAGAGCAGTGGATACGGCCTATCTGGACTTTAGTAAGGCTTTCGACACTGTGCCGCACAGGTGGCTAATAAATAAACTAAGTAACCTGGGGTCTGGGGAAAAAGTGATAAGCTGGGTATCAAATTGTTGAAGGATAGGAGCAGAGGATGGTGGTAAACGGCAGACACTTGGGACAGGAGCAGGGAGCGATTTTTATTTATTTAATTTATTTATTTATTTTAAACATTGCTCCAGGGCTGAGTGCAACTTGACCAGGACTAAAGCATCTAACCTTCAACTTGTCTATCTTGACTAATGCAAGTTTTCCATGGCTGTCAATGAAGTTAAAAAAGTCCTTACTTGAAGAACTCCTGGTACATGTAAAACAGTCATTGCAGTACAGATTGGGGCTTCAGTACCCCGATTCCCTCCTGCAGGCACAATCTTCATTTAAATGTGTCTGTACCTGATCCCTCATATAATCTGTGAGTCCTCTCTTAGCAGGCAGGCATTTTCTGCCATGCCTGTGCTCTTCCCCAACCCCATCCGAGATTGTGTGCTAACAACACAATATCATGACGTACACTGCCCTTTCCTGTATTGTACCCTATGTACGGCTATATAATAATCTTTGGATCTCCCATGCCCTGCTCTGTTTTCAAAGACTCTACCTGAACGCTATATGTATGCTATGTATACACATGGCATTAAGGCAGTCTGTGAACATTTATTTTATTTTATTTATTTATTTTAGTTTTTGTTGACCAGATAAGTGCACTGGACAGATTCTGCCTATTTTCAGCCATGGCCTGTGGAGGGGGATACAGATGAATGGCAAGTGACTTTGAACCAGATTAACCTGTTGGTGCTGTTGTGTTTTTTTTTTTTTAGTGATTGGGGGGAAATTTGGCCAGGGCACCGGGGAAATTTCCCCAACTCTTTTTCGAGATGTGCCATGGGATCTTTAACATCCACCGGAACTACCACTAGAACAGGCAGATGGGACCTCGGTTTAACATCTCATCTGAAAGACGGCACCTCAGGAGTGCAGCACCCCCCTTATCCTGTACTACAATGTCAATATTAGGATTTAACCCAAGTGCCTGGTGTGGGGATAGAACCCACAGCCTTCTGATCTTCCGGCCTCAGAGGTGATTGTGCTACCTGTTGAGTCACTCGCACTGCAGTAGAGCAAAATAAAATGGGGTATAGGAGATGCAGAGATTATTAATCTCTGTATGTAGGGCACAAAACAGGAAGGGGCAGTGGCTCGTCATGGTATCGCTTTGTTAGCTGTGCAATCTCGAGCACAGGTATGGCAGAAAATGCCTACGTAAGAGAGGATTCACAGATGATATGAGGGATCAGGTATGAACACATGTAAATGAAGACTGCGCCTGCAGGTAGGTACTGAAGCCCCAATCTGTGCAGCAGTGGCTGTTTATGTGTACCAGGAGTTCTTCTTAAGCAGGATGTAGTCCTCCTGCTCATCTCCCGCAGCGTTACAGATGGCCTGGTGTGTTTAACAGCTCTTTAAGGAACTATCTAAACTACATGCTCACAACCTCGAAAGGCTTACTTCCTGATGTTTTTCAGAAAAGCACGTTGCGGTTGCCACTTATTTGTTTTTATTCTGAAAAGTTCAATCGAATATGGCAGACGCTGGGGCTTTATTTACTGTAAAGGTGCAGCCACGCTCACTTCAATGCAAAATAAATTGAACCAAGTGAATGCGTCGCCGCAACTTTGCAGTAAATTTAGCCCCCAGCATCCGCCATATTCCAGGTTCACGGAATTTTCAGAATTAAAATAAAGTTAAGTGGCAGCGTGAGATAAACGCACTTTTCTAAATAAAAAAGTTGAATCGGGGTAAGCTTGTCAGGGGCGGGGGGCCATGGATTTAGACAGTTTTCTTTTAAAAGTTGCAGTTATCGGGTAGTACAAGAGGGGGAATACCAGAAAAGACCCAGTGGGAGTCATTAGCTCTCCATTGTTAAAGCTTTCAGCTAGTGTCCAGGCTGTGATCAAGGGTAGAGTGCCGGTAAGTGCCTAGCTTCCAGGGTTCTGAACTTCGTCTCCAGTGATTTATTTATTTTTTTCACACACATTATTAAGACCAGTATCCTTCATTTCCCTACATTTGAATGTCTGTATCCAACATTTCAGTGAACAAAAGCTACAAGGTATACAGGGTCTGCCCTGCAGGTGGTGGGTTTTATCCCAGCCTCACACAGAAACATAGACTTTGATGGCAGATAAGGACCGTTTGGCCCACATAGTTTGCCCATTTCCCTACCTGTTGGATAAGCTGCAGATCTAGTTGACCAACAGCCTACTTCCTCCTGTCCCCCACTAGAATTGCCTTATGTCTGTCCCTTGTATTCTTGAATTCCCCCACTGTTTTTGACCCCATGACCTCAGGAAGGCTGTTCCATGTGTCCACAACCCTCACCATGAAAAAATACTTTCTCACATTGCCCCTCAGCTGTCCCCCCGTCTTCACCATAGCTGCTCCCTCTTGCCTCACAGTCTCCCAAGCTTGTACTTTCCCTGGGCATCACTTCAGATCAGACTCTGAAATGGCCATCCATAGACCGATTGCTGCCATTACTGGCTGGTGTATGGGTCCCCAGCTGATCTAAATGGACCAAACAAGTTCATCCCATCCATGCAGTCTCCCCTGTATCCTGCCCAGCATGTCCTTTCATCCTAAAAACAATGCTTTGGAGTTTACACTGTTAAAAAAATAAATGAATAAATAAAAAATAAAATAAAAAAATAATTCTTAATAAAATATACATAATTTGAAAGGTTAAAATAGGCATTCCTGGAGAGGATACAGCCTCCTGAATAGAGTAGATATTCACGTCTGGATACTGTTTTCCCTGGGCTGAGGAAAGGGCAGTGTTCTAAAAAAAAATTTGCTGGGGCATATCATGATAAAATCAATACTTTTGTGCCTGGTGTGTATATATAAATAAAAATGTCACAAAGTTTTATTTTTCCCAAGCCCTCTAGGTTTGTTTAGCCCCCTCCCCAAAGAAATCCTAGATGTGCCTCTGGCTCACGTAACACTATACGAAAACATCCAGAAGTGCAGGTCTCCAGTTGATGATGGGGAGGGGACTGAGAGTGTCTTTCTCTGCCTGACTCTTTCACCACCACCCAGAGGGCAATGGAGAGTGTGGGGAGGTGCACGATGATGTTGGCTATTACGTGTCCAGAACTAGGGCTGCTTAACTGAACATTTGCTGCTGGGGGATCCTCTAGTTCGGTGGGGAGGGTGGCAGAGGAAGAGAGGGGGTCATGGTACAAAGCAGTGGGGGTGGGCACACTGTTATTGCATGGCAATCTTTTTTTTTTTTTTGTTTGTTTGTTTGTTGCTGGGACAGGAAGCAATAAGTGATCAAAATTCACCATTATAATTGTGGATTAGTGCAACCATCAACAGGCTAGTACAGTTTTGAATTGTCTTGTCCTGCTGGTTGGTACAAGTAAGTAAGTAAATTTTTTTTTTTTTTTTTATTATAAATCTCATCTTTATTAAAAATGTCAACATTTATACACAAATAAAAACTCAACAAACTTTCAACAGGCAATAGCACTTACATTTCCTGCACATTGTGGCTTAAAGATTAAAAACAGTACTTAAAGTAAGGTACCCTTCCTTTGAGGAGGTTTTCATTAATTTCCACAGGTCCACTTAGATAATTTCATCAGTATTGTACTCATTAATTAGAGGTGTAGCTCTAACGTCTCGACATCCTGGATATCAGTGCATTAAATTTGTTTAATTTTTATCACTTAATTACTTGGTTATACCATTTTATAAGCTCATTTTCTTAGTGGAACATGTTAACAAGTGTTAAATTATGATTCCAGGTGTCTATACCCCTTTCAAATCATACCCAGTTTGTTAGGGTAATTTTCCCAGTTTGTATCACCTTCCCCTATTCTGATGAAGTAAGAGATCCCAGCTGTTCAGTGTCCCTCTGTTTCATCCCCTTCAGTGGGACGGCATGTTTTAAATGAGGTACTAAAGAGTAATTCTGTTCTCTAAATAAGAGGGAGGTGATGTCTGTGGTATCTGCACATATAGGGTACTCAGGTTCTCCCCTTTTTCAGCCGCTGACAGAAATCAAAGAGGACTGTTTAGTTATAGGTAGAATACCATAGTGCGGAAGGGATTTCTTCCGGATCCCTTCAGGGGACAAAGGAATCATCTTTAAACATGTAATACAATTGCCAGCGGGCTCATCTAGAGGCAAAAATCTAATCTTTTTCATTTAGGTTATGGGTTATCCGTTCTAATTGGTAGATTTGTTTAGTAATAGACCACCAGTCTTGTATTGTGGGAATCTTTGTGGTCATCCAACTGTTGCGCTACCACATTTTCAATAACCTTACCCACAAAGGGCAGGTTAGAGAGAGGTCTGTAGTTGGCTGGACAGAAAGGTTAAAGTTGACCACAGGACAGGAGGGTGACCAGCGAGGTGCCCCAGGGATCAGTATTGGGAACTGTCCTTTTTCTGTCTCTTAAGTGACACTGCTGAGGAACTGGAAGGAAAGTGTGTCTCTTTGCAGATGACCAAAATCTGCACAGCCAGGGCAGAAACCTTGGGGGGATGCAGAGGAATCTGGGGAAACTAGAGGGATGGTCTAGAGAGTGGCAGCTTTATTTAAGTGCCAAAAAGTGCAAAGTCATGCACCTGGTGTGGGGAAACCTGGGAGCTGTGTATAAGATGGCTGGGGTACTTACACTTTCCAAGCAAGAAAGGGATCTTGGTGTAACCATATTTGATGATCTCGAGGTGGCAGATCAGTGTGACAAGGCAGTAGGCAAAGTTAGTGGGATGCTGGGGTACATGAGGAGGGGGTTTTCTATCTGGAGAAGGGAGATGTTGTTGCCACTGTATCACACACTAGTGAGACCCTGCTCCAGTTCTGAAGACCACACCTCTGCAAGGACATTGATAGGGTGGAAGCAGTCCAGAGGAGGGCTACCAAAATGGTGCAGGAGGTTGCACATGAAACCATACGAGACGAAGCTAAGGGATCTCAGCATGACTCCCTGGAGGAGAGGAGAGTGAGAGTGGACGTGATTGAAACTACTGTATAATAAGTACATCATGAAGGTAATCAAGGTGCAGGTGGGGAGTCTCTTTCAGAGTAGGAAAAGCACCAGAACACTGGGGTATGAAATGAAGCTGAGAAGCAGGAGTTTAAGAGGGATGTGAGGAAATACTTCTTCACAGAAAGAGTAGGGGACACCGTCATGGGCCCAACCTTAGGGGCATGGTAGGACAGACTGTTTGCAGGGAGGACCCCCTTTACAGAACTCGTGAGCAGTTGTAGGGTTTAGGAAGCGTTACCAACCTTCCTGTTTTTTGTGTGTGTTTTTTTTTTTTGTTGGAGGGTGGACACTGTAGTTTCAATTCCCCTGACTCTGTACTACGTTTGGGTTTGAATCCCACCACTGCCCCTGGCAGCCTTTTTTTTTTCTTCCAATTTAAAGTTTATAGAAATTCAAAAAAAGAATACACCACAATGCATTTACATATATCAATAGAAACAAATTGATTCTATCATATTGAAATATCACTAGTACATATTAGTGATCATGTACATTCTGATGTGAGAATGAAGGTAAACTTTAACATGAAAAGGACCAACCAAAAGATTGAACTTGTCTAGATAAACCATAATAGCTAGTCTAACAGGTATGGTAACTTTATAGATGCAAGTTATAACATCACCCCCTAGACACACAACATACTAACATACTAAAAGCCAGCAGAATAGGCCTGTCTGTCTTTCGAGTCTGCTCAGTATGCAGCCCTTAGCGGGTGCTGCCCCCCGTCCCAGTCTTGACTTCAGTACCCCCAGGCATCTCTCACCCCCTCTTGAAGCTCTCCATTGTGTCTTGCTCGACTAGGCTCCCGGGCAATGTATTCCATGGCTCTACCACCCTCTCTGTGAAGTAATACCTTCTATGTTCTCCCCTATAGGTTCTTCCCTCCAGTTTCCACTTACTGTATGCCTTCTGGTTTTGCCCCTTTGCTTTAGCCTGAACATTTCTTTGGCTCCACCCCAGTTAATCCCTTTCACATATTTGAAAACCTCAGCCATGTCCCTCCAGTGAGTACAGCCCAAGGGCTTGCAGCTTGTCCTCAGGTCCTATCCCCCATGCCCCGGATCATCCTGGTTTTCCTCCTCTGGACCCTCTCCAGCAGTACTATGTCCTTTTTAAGCTGCGGCCTCCAGAACTGCACACAGTACTCAAGGTGTGGCCTAACCAAGGCATTGTACAGAGGTAGGATCACCTCACTCCTCCTGGACATTATTCCCCGGGCTGTGCAGCCCACTAACCTGTTTACCTTTGCCGCTGTTCTTCTGCAGTTCTCACTGTTGTTCATTTTGGTGTCTCCCACCACCCTGAGGTCCCTTTCACTCGAAGTGGTTTGCAGTGGAACCCCTCCCAAGGTATAAACATGCCCTGGGTTTCTGACCTCCAGATGCAACACCCTACACTTCTCCAGGTTAAACCTCAGCCCCCACCTCCTTGCCCAGCCCTCCAGGGTATCCAGATCCCTCTGGACTGTCACCCTTGTTTCCTCCCCGTCGGCCAGTGCTCCCAGCTTAGAGTCATCCGCGAAGAGGCTCATCCTACTCCTAACTCCTGTCCCTATATCTGAGATATAGGCGTTGAACAGGAGTTGCCCCAGTACTGACCCCTGGGGCACCCCACTGATGACCTTCCTAGGGGAGGAGACAGTCCCTCTCACCACCACCCTCTGTGTTCTATCTGTAAGCCAGTTTCCCACCCATCTAAGCAACTGTCTTCCCACCCCCATCTCCCCCAGTTTTGCCAACAACCCGAAGTGGAGTACCGAGTCGAACGCCTTACTAAAATCCAGATATAAGACGTCCACTGGACTCTGTCCAGGTTCCCTGTCACCCAGTCATAGAAATCTGTGAGATTGGTCTGGCACGATCTCCCTGGGATGAAACCATACTGCTTGTCATCCATGTGTCCCAGCCTATCCAGTTGCCTCCCGAGCATCCCTTTGATGAAGCCCTCCATTAGTTTGCCTACCACTGATGTTAAACTGACAGGCCTGTAATTTCCCATCTCCTTCCTAGTCCGCCCTTTGTGGATGGGCACTACGTGAGCCACCCTCCAATCCTATGGCACCTTTCCTGTCTGGAGAGAAGCGTTGAACAGCCCAGCTAATGGAGTTGCTAGTTTGTCTGCCAGTTCCTTCAGTACCCTTGGATGCAGCCCATCCGGTCCTGGTGCCTTGTCAGTTTTCAGCCCCCGTAGGGCCTCTCTCACTCTGTGATTTTGACCCTCCCTAGCCCTCTCACTAGTAAAGCCGTGTCCTCATCTGAGCCTGGCCGCCTGGTGCCCGACCTCTTTCAGTCCTCATCTCCTATGCCCTATCCTCTTCCCCGTTTTCTGATTTAATGCAGTCCATGTCTCCCTCCCTAAAAATGAGGCAAAATACTTGTTCAGTACCTCTGCCTGCTCCCCTGCCTCCTGAGTCCATCCACCCCCAGTCCTAATCCTGGTGATCTGTTCTCTCCTCTTTCTCTTTTCCCCAAGTACCTTGAAGAAAAAATTACTTACCATAGTAATGTTGTCTCTTCTAATGGAGTCTTGCTGTATTCAGACATAATGCAGTTAGCCCCAGCACTTGAACTGCCCTGGAGAGGAAAGAGTTAACTCTATGCAGAAGCATAGAATGTTTAGCTCGAGCTCGGTTTTCAAATCTGTCTGTGGTACTTCTCAATATAACCATCAGATTCTTATGAGCACACTAACATACTATAGTATGGAAATTGTTCAACATATAGCCAAAGGGCAAAAAAATATTTTTGGGCCCAAAAGACTCAAGTCGAGAACCCAAGAGGGAAAAGTAGTGACAATATTTAAGTATAAAACACCAGAAAAATTAAAAACATCCACCCACCCAAGAAGGAGGGTACAAGGTACACCTCTGAGGTGCAACACTGTACCTGCCAGCCTAATTCTCTTCCAAAACCCCAGGTTCTAGAGGGGGGAGGTAGGTCTGAATACAGCAAGTCTCCATTAGAAGAAACAACATTACTATGGTGAGTAAATTTTCTTCAAACAACATGAAGTCTTGCTGTATTCAGACATAATGCAGACTACTACTAAGCGGTTCCCTGTGGAGGAGGAATGCAGAACCTACTTTGGGAAGAGGCTCTGCAGTACTGCTGTGCCAAACCTAGCATCCTCCTAGCCTGGATGTCCAGGAGTATGCTTGGTAAAAGTATGTACTGCTTTCCAGGTGGCTGCTTTACAGATCTCTGACAAAGGTATATCTCTAGCCGCAGCTAGAGAAGCAGCTGAACCCCTAGTCGAATGAGCCCTCCAGCCTGAAGGGGGCATTCTACCCAACTCGTCATAACAGAATTGTATACAAGAAACAATCCACTTGGCAATAGTTCTTTTAGTGGCAGGCTTACATTTCCCCACTTCACCATAAGTGAGAAACAATTAAAGACGGTCATTTGTATGTGCCTTAGTATGCTCAGTGTAGTAGCTAAGGGCCTTCTTAACGTCCAGACTGTGAAACCTTCTTTCACTTGAAGAAGAATGATCAGTGAAGAACACAAGAATAGATATAGACTGGTTCAGATGAAAATCCAATACCACTTTGGCAAGAATCTCCTATTGGTTCTTAGGACCACTTTGTCCCTATGGAAGGAGATGAAGTCAGGTTCAACTGACAGAGCCTGTAACTCACTAATCCATCTGGCAGAAGTAATAGCTAGCAAGAACACAGTTTTACAGGTCAAGTACTTCAATTCGGCCGAAGCCAGAGGTTCAAAGGGTGGCTGCATAAGCTGAGCTATGCAGACCTTAAGATCCCAAGGCAGAGTGGTCTCCCTAAAGGGAGGGTTAATGTGAACCAGTCCTTTGAAAAACTTTCTGAAAACAGGATGAGATGCCAGGGAAGAGCCCTTCCCTGCTGAGAAAAATGCAGACAGCTGCTAGATGAACCTTCAGAGTGGCAGGCCTAAGGCCTAGACCATTCAGATGAATTAGATAGTCTAGGGTTGTGGAAATGTCTGCAGAATCAGGCAGGATGCCTTTCTGAGAGCACCAAATACTGAACCTTTTCCATTTGGAGTTGTAAGTTTTTCTAGTGGAAGGTTTCCTGGAAGTATCAGAATATCAGAACTCCCTGAGAAGATGTAGTGCTGCATATTCTAACTCTTAAAGAGCCAGGCCTTGAGATTGAGGAGACTGGAGACTGGGATACAAGATCCACCTGGGAGGAAGACAGGAGATTGTATGTCCTGGGCAGAGACAGGGGACGTGACACTGACAAGGACAGCAGTAGAGGATACCACGGCTGTCTGGCCCAGTCTGGAGCCACAGGTATCACTGTGCAGGGTTGAGTCCTGATCTTGATCAGAACTCTGAACAGCAGAAGGAAGGCATAGAGAAACCTGCCCTTCCAGTCCAAAATGAGAGCATCCTGGGGAACGATCCCCAGGACTGGAAGTCTACAACAAAACGGAGGAAGTTGGTGATTGTCCGGTGCTGCAAAGAGATCTATCTCTGGAGTGCCCCATGGAAAGATGACCTTTAGTATGTGAGGGATCCAGGGACCATCTGCAGTGTCCCTGTGATATTCTGCTCAGAGCACCTGTTGGTATGTGTCCTTCCAGGAAGTGAACTGCTACAGAGAAGTCTGAAGGCGAATAGGCAGGACCACAGATTCATGGCTTCTGTGCACAAAGGCCGAGGGACAGAGTGCCTCCCTGCTTGTTGATGTACCACATTGTGGTGGTGTTGTCCGTTCTGACTTGGACCACCTTGCCCTTGACTGAATCTGAGAAGCTGTGCAGGGCTAGGAAAACTGCCCTCAATTCCAGGAGATTGATATGAAGGAGAGACTCTTGTGGGGACCAGACTCCTTGAGCTGTCAGGGCTCCCAAGTGGGCTCCCCACCCTAGGAGAGAGGCATCTGTAGTTAGAACTACTGATGGGACTTGAGGGAGAAATGGAACTCCTGGTCCAGCCACCCCTGGAGAGTTTGGACCGGAGTCTGAGTCACTGGGACCAGTTTGGTAAGTGAATCCTTCTTTTGAGACCAAAAAGACCTTAGATGAAACAGAATGTCCCTCATCTGGAACCTTGCTCCCTGCATCACTGCCGTGGAAGCTGCCATGTGGCCCAGGAACTGGAGGAACTGTCTTGCTGGGCGGGAGACCTGAGGTCGAAAGGAGGATGTGAGATCCACTAGAGCCTTCACCCTTGCCAGGGGAAGGAAGGCTTTTGCTTGTACAGTGTCCAACTCTATACCTATAAAGGTGAGAAGTTGAACTGGTTCGAGGACAGACTTTGGAAGATTGAGAAGAAACCCCAAGGAGCTGAGTAGGTCCTGGGTAGTTTGAAGAACCGACTTGACCTGTAAAGGTGACTGACCCACTAAGAGCCAGTCGTCCAGAGACGGGAAGATGGTGATACCCTGTCTTCTGAGGTAAGCCACCACTACTGCAAGACACTTTGTGAACACCCTTGGAGCTGATGTTAGGCCGAATGGCATAGCTCTGAATTGGTAATGGCTTGAAGGCAACTCGAACCTGAGGTATCTTTTGTGGGAGCACCTGATAGGAATATGGAAGTAGGCACCCTTGAGGTCCAGAGATGCTAGCCAATCCCCTGGCCTTAGAAAGGGAAGGGAAGGATTATTCCCAGAGTTACCATTTTGAATTCAGGCTTTGAAATGTGTTTGTTCAAATACCTTAGGTTTAGGGTGGGTCACCACTCTCCTGTTTTCTTAGGGGTAAGGAAGTACCTGGAGTACAGTCCTTTTTCCCCTGTACTTGGTAGGAACCTTCTCTATAGCTCTGAGAGCTAGAAGAGAGGAAACCTCTGCCTCTAGGGCAATGGTTTCTGAGAGTGATGTAGCTGGAAAAGACTTGGCTCTCTTTTTTGGAAATCTTTTGAAGCTGAGGGCCAGTCTCTGGCTTACTACTTCCAGGACCCACTTGTCTAGGTCACAGACTTCCAGGCCTGGAAGTAGTAAGCCAGCCTGCCTCCTACTGGAAATGGGGAGTCGACCCGGGCTGACACATCAGGGTGTCTGCTTGGCAGGAGCCTTAGACTCGGAGGAGGAGGGAGCAGCTCTGCTCATCCCCCTCCTGCCCCTCCCTCTGAAGAACCCCCTCTGTGGGAAGGGAGAGGAGGCCTGGGCTTGTAAAAGGCCTTTGAAAGGGCCTGTCACTTCCCCATGACTGCTGCTTGTGCGGAGTGGCTTTCCTTTCTTTGGACTCTGCACTCCTGTACGTGGTCCTGTATTCATCCATTTTCTTCATGTAAGCCTCTGTCTGCTCCCCAAACAGAGAGTTGCCTACTACAGGAAAATCCATAGCCTTAGTCTGGGTATCCTGTGAAAGGCTAGTACATCTGAGCCAAGCATGTCTTCTGAGAAACACAGATGTAGCCATGACTCTAGACGCCACATCATTGGAGTCCACAGCAGCATGAAATTGCATTTTGGATGCCTCAATTCCATCAGCAGCCACCTCCTCCAGCTCCTTGGCTAGCTGGGGAGAAGCCTGTTTAGCCAGTTCCAGAACCGTATCCCATCTGGATTTCTGGTACCTGGCTGTGTATTCCATATAAATAGCCTGCCTGAGTCCCAAAGAGGATGCCAAATACTGTTTTTTGGCCATGGCATCCACTTTCCTGGAGTTCTTATCCAGGGGGTGTGAAGCCAAAGGAATATTAGCCCTGTCACAGGCTGCAGCCTGCACTACCCCAGCATGGCTGCAATGACTATAAAGGAACTCCGCAGCTGAGCCTGATAACAAATGCCTCCTGTCCATTCTCTTATCCATAGGAGGTATTTAATTAGTGGTTTGTAAAATCTTGTATGTCTGTTTCCCCAAGGATTTATGAAGAGGGATAGACTGTCTTTTGGACTCTGGGATGTCCATCATTTCCACAAAATCAGGGTCTTCATCCTCCTCTGCAGCTTCAACCAAGGGGAGCTGCAGGGTTTCTGCCACCTTTTTGTAGAACAAAAAATGTGAAGGGGACTCTGAGAGGCAGGGAGGAGAGACACCTGAGGGCTTGTCTGGGGAGATGTCCGGTTCATTGGGCACATCCAGACCCCCCTGGTCAACGTCATCATCATCATCCTCTGGATAGTCTTCATCTCCCTCCCACTCCTCATAAAAAGTGCCTGGATCATAATCCGGAGGAGACTGATCCGATCGAACTGACTGCCTAACCGGCGGTACTAGTTTGGACGGAACCGGTCTAAGCGATTGAACAATGCTAATTGCTTTGGCTATTTCGTCCGCGGTTGGAGAGTACAATACCGGATCCAAACCGGCAGACTTGTGCTTCTTTTTTGATGGAACCGACCCCTTGGGATCGGCTCTCCTTTTGCCCGAGGAGGTATCGCCTAGGTCAGTAGGCACCTCCTCAGGTTCAGCAGCAACCGAACCGGGCTGGCCATCTGGATCTATGCACTTCTCGGCCTTCCTTTCCTTCAGCCTACTCTGTCTTTTATCTATAGTGGATTTAGGAAAGGTTGTTTTTTTTTTTTTTTTTTTAACTTTGTTTTATTGCATTTGTTAAAAGCAATAACATGGAGTACAATCGTCTGTAAGGCATCACAGTTGAAAAGAAAAGATACATCCAATGTATATAGGACTAGTAAACCTATACAGAACTGTATTAGGAAGAGGGGGAAAAACAAAATAAGGTTTATCAAGATCGTTAAGAAAAACGTAATGGCTACAGCCATCTAAGACTTTTGTGGCACAAGTCCAAAATGTTTGTCTATAATGTTCAAAACTCAGCAGCCAGTGTTGATATGTCCCCAAGTCCAAAAAGGTTACCTTCACAAATTTAGTGCCTAAGAAATACTGCCTACATATTCCCTCTCCAGACAATTTACAACAAGAAACATAGAGAAACTAACAATATTCTGGGCATATGGTTCCATATCGTTAACTTCAACTTAAAGTCTCTCAGCAAAAATATTATTTATAAGATGCCACGTGGCCCAGAAATACTCTCTCATTTTAATTTTAACTAGAAGTAACAGGTCTGAAAAGGTACTTAAGTTCCAGAAGGGTGTAAGAGTCCAAACCAGCTCCAGATCAGGTCTCCTCTTCTGAATCTTCGGTCCATTGTCCCTCCGAGGCCCGAAATTCTCAAGCTAAGGCCTCTTATTTTCTTCCCGGCTTCAGCTGGATCGCTAAATTGGAACGTGCGCCCTCCGTAATGGATTCGTAGTCTGGCCGGCATCAAGAGAGTGAGAGACCCCCAGGACTCTCAGCCTGGCCCGAACAGCATCAAATATTTTTCTCCTGGTGCTGGGAGCAAAAGAAAGGTCAGGGAACAAATGGATTGTCACCCCTTCGAAAGATAGCTGCTCAGCTGTTCTCGCTGCTTGTAGGATTGTGTCTCTGGTCGATGAAGTAGCCATAATTAGCAGAATCACCTGCGGCATATCTTCACATGGACCCAGTGTTCTAGGGGTGATCCGAAAGGCTTTCAACAGATGATCCACCAATAAATCTGCTGGTAAATTCAGAACTTCAGGGAGCCAAGATTTCAAGAAAGTCAATAATTCAGCCCCTTCAGTCCCCTCAGGAAGCCCAATAGTTATCACATGGGAAGCTCGGTTGGAGTTCTCTAGGGCTTCTAACCTGTAATGTAATTGGGCATTCTCCAGTACTAATTTAGAGGTCGCAGCCAAGGCTTAAGTCGACGATTTCTCCACCATCATCGCAGTATTAGAAATAATTAAAATTTTAGTGTCTTGCTCTACGAATCACTGGAGTATTGACTCCACTTTCATATCGATAGCCTGCATAGCTAACTGTAGAGCTTCCAAGGGGGCTCCAGTCCCAGTGTCGCCATGTAGATGCAGCCTGGTCTGGTGCAGCCGCAGGAGTTTTCATTCCACTTACAGTTGTTTTCTGTTTCCAACCCATGGGAGAGTTTGGTATCTGCAGACTCCAAATGCTTTGGCCCACTCAAATCTGGAACTTCTAATCACAATTACCCCTTTTGTTGAGCGTTTTTAAAAGAGTTTAGCCTCAGGATATGCAGAGCTGTAGTCGGGCACGCCTTGCTAGATGGCTGCTCAACAGCGCCGCCCCCCCCCAGGAAAGTTTTTACAGATTTGGCAGTCTGACTTGAGGTGGTCAAACCCCAGACAATAAACATAGATGAGGTGGGGGTCAGCCTTAGCAAAGGCCTCCCTACACTATATACAGCGTTGAAACCCAGTGGGACCAGTTTTCTTCTTGGGTTTCTCAGACATGGCCAACCTAACAAATTACCCTATTGCAGCTTTCAAGCCAGGTAATGCAATAACCGATCGGTTACAAACCGTGTCACGGGCTTTTTAAAAGAACTGTCAAAAAACCTTGGTTCTTTTGAAATCGATCGGTACCGGAACACCACTCTAATCCCAGAAATAAATTTTAACAGAATGGGTCGGTTCCAAACCGGACCGACCGGAAAGGAACCGAAGGAAAGAACAATTTCCAACTTTTTCACAGAATAAAACACAGTCATTACCTATCTACACACTACCTGTACCATAGACAGAGACTGGAAATCCAAATATAACACAAATTATACGGTTTAAACCGAACACTTTACTTTTACTGAGCAGAGGAAATCTCCGGAGTGGCTTCACTGTTAGGCGGAGTAAAAATCTGATGGTTACACTGAGAAGTACCACAGATAGAGGTTTGAAAACCGAGCTCGAGCTCAACGTTCTGTGCTTCTGCACAGAGTTAACTCTTTTCTCTCCGGGGCAGTTCAAGTGCTAGGGCTAACTGCATTATGTCTGAATACAGCAAGACTTCATGTTCTTTGAACCCTCAGTATATCCTTAGCCAGGTTGTACTCCATCCTCGCTTCGATCCCTCTCATAGGTAAATACAGAGCCATATAGACGTTAGTCCTTTTGCTCGCCATTTAGTTAGTAACCCTGGATATTGTATTTAAATAGAAAGCTATCCAATCTGTTTTTAAATGTGTTCACAGTATCACTAGCTACTACTTCCAAGGGTAATCTATTCCAAATATTGGTGGCCCTCAGCGTGAGCCAGGATTTCCTTTTATTCATTTTTGGACATTCAACAAAAAGTTGTAGTGGGTGAGATCTGGTATTATATATAGGTTCCCTGTATTTCGAGCCAAGTAGTTCCCATAAATCTGGATTGATAGTTGCTTTATATATTAAACACATATCTCCTCTTAAGCGTCTATATTCCAATGAGTACAGACCTAAAGTGTTTAACCTTGTTGTGTAATCTAAGCCTTTGACCTCTTGTATATATCTGGTGGCTCTCCTTTGGACTCTCTTGAGTGCCACTATTTCAGTCTTACCCATGGGTGACCAGAACTACGCACAGTAATCCAGGTGAGGCCTCACCAAGGACGTATACAGGGGCAGGAGAACATCCCTGCTTCTTGATGTGATATGCTTGTTGATACAGTGTAGAATACTGCTCGTTTCTTTTTTTTTTTTTTTTTTTTTTTTAATAACTGCATTACAGTGCGTCTTAAATGGTAGGTCTTTCGTAATCATAATTCCCAAATCACTCTGTTGATCAACAATACTAAGTATTTTACCACCAAGTATATAGGGTAACTGCTTGTTTGCCTTCCCAAAATGCATAACGCAACACTTGTCTACATTAAACGTTAGTTTTTTCTCTACTACCCAAAGTTCCAGTGTATCCAATGCCTCTTGTAGTGCTATAGCGTCTTTGGTTATTAATTGGAAATCCAACCCTGGTGTCATCAGCAAACTTGAAACCCAAACCCCATTATTGACCTTCAATGAGGCAATGTATGTATTGAATAAACAAGGCCCCAAGACAGATCCCTGGGGAATCCCGCTCGTCACTTCCGCCCATGCTGAGTTGGCCCCATTTATGTTGACTGATTGTTTCCTAGAGGTAAGCCACGCAGCCACCCATTTTGTTATTGTTCCTGGTAGGCCATGCAATAGTAATGCATCGATGAGCTCGCCATGAGGGATCTTATCAAAGGCCTTTGAGAAGTCGAGATATACCACATCCACAGGCTGCCCCTCTTCCAATGCCCTGCTGACCCTTCCATAAAATTTCAGGAGGTTGGTCTGGCAGGACCTTCCAGTGGTGAAACCATGCTGGACGGGGTCTACCAAGTCTGTCTCCTTAATGTGTTACATAATATACTCTTTTAGGATACCTTCAAATATTTTTGTGACCATTCTAGCCGACAGTTCGTATTCCCCTCTCTCCCATTCCCCCCGGAACGCTTAAAACGTGCATAGACGGCCTTCTTACCGACTCTTGCACCTCCCAGGTCCACCAGCGTGGCTTGCTGGCCCTGCCATTTTTGCTCCTTACCCTTGCACACAAGCCAGTAGCCTCCTGTACCCCCTTTTTGAATGACCTCCCACAGTCTATCTACATCCATGTCTGGCCTGATGTGGCTCAAGCTCCCCCTCAGTATCCTGCCCATGCCCACAAAATCTGCCCCACTGAAATCCATTACCACTGTGTTTGAGCGGTTTCCCCCCCAAGCACAGCATAAACCAGACTGTCATGGTCTCCTTCTGCCACCAGGCTACACACCTGCAGATCCCTTATCCAGTCGCTGTCTGCAAGAACAACGTCCAGTATCTCCCCAAATAGGCTCCCCTACCTGTTGGACCAGAAAGGCATCCTGAAACACATCTATCAGCCTCTGCTCCCTGGCCACCGCTGATGTCATGCTGTCCCAGTCTGCCCCCAGCATATTCAGGTCCCCCATGACCACCACCCTACCCTTTCCCCGATCACAGTGCCCCTTGATGTGCTCTACCAATTTTCCCTCCAGATCCTTATCCATTGTGGGTGGTCTGTAAACCACCCCTACTTTTAATCTTTTTCCTCCCCCCGATTGTAGGGTTACACAAATAGCTTCCACTCCACTAACCAATATTCCATCCTTGACTATCAGAGCTACGCCTCCTCCTTTACCCACTTCTTTATCCTTCCTGAATATTTTATATCCCTTAAAATTTAGGTCCCAGTCATTTTTCTGGGTGGCCCACGTTTCCGTAATCGCTGCCACATCCGCTGATCCTTCGGCCAGCATCGCCTGTAGCTCAGGCATTTTCAAACAACATGAAGTCTTGCTGTATTCTGACAATTGCAGTTAGCTCCAGCCTTTGAACTACCCTGGAGAACATACGGTTAACTTTTCTATGCATGGCATAGAATGTTCATCTCGAGCTTGGTTGAAGCCTCTGCCTGTTGTTATTTGAACTGCAGCCGTCAGATTCTTTACTCCGCCTCACTGAACAGTCGCTCCGGAGATTTCTCCTGCTGCTCTGTTCAAAGTCGGTTTTCGGTCATTTTTTCTTCCGAAATTGTTGTTTCCGCATAGTCGGTTCAAGTCTCTGTCTGTGGTCCCGTGAGTACTAGATGGGTTTTCTTCTGTTTTCTGTGTGGAACTTGTAAAGCTGTGGATCGGTTCGGCTGAACTGATCATTTTGAGGTAAAATTTATACTTTACTTTAGTGTGTGGTTACCGGTCCGTATCTGTTATATCTATATCTATATCTATATCTATATCTATATCTATATCTATATCGTACGTTTTTTTCCAAGACCCGTGACACGGTCAGGAACCGATAGGGGAGTCTTGCCTGGCAGATTGCCGAAAAAAAGGTAAGTTTGGTTAGGTTGGCCATGTCTGAGAAACCCGAGAAAAAACTGGGCCCACTGGGTTTCAACACTGCAGTGTGTGTGTGGGGAGGTCTTTGCTAAGGCTGATCCCCACACCATCTGTGTTTATTGTCTGGGGTTTGACCACCTCGATTCAGACTGCCAAATTTGCAAAAATTTTCCCAAATCTACCCTGGAAAAGAGATTAGGTAGACTGAGGGAAAGGGAGGCCGAGAAGTCCGCTGACCCGGAATCGGTTCTGACAAAAACCAAAAGAAAAGACAAGTCAACCGGTTCGGATCCAGAATCTCATACTCCGACCACCGATGAAATAGCCAAAGCAGTTCGTATTGTGGAATCACTTCGATCGGTTCCGACTGAACTGGCACCTTTTGGCAGGGGCTCGGTTCGGTCAGTTCCTCCGGTTCCGGATTATACCCTGGAAGAATTTTATGAGCTGGAGTTTGAGGAGGAAGTAGAGTTGGAAGATGATTATGGTGATGGTGAAAGTCTGGATGTGCCTATTGACCCGGACATCTCCCCAGACAGACCTTCAGGTGTTTCTTCTCCTAGGCTTTCTGAGTCCCCTTCACACTACACGTTTTAAAGAAAGGTGGCTGATACCCTCCAGCTTCCTGTGGAGGAGGCAGTGGAGAATCAGGAAGAGCCTGACTATGTAGAGATGATGGACATCCCAGAGTCCAGGAGACTGTCTGTTCCCCTCCACAAATCTTTTGGGAAACGGACACAAAAAATTCTTAAGTCTCCCAATTCCATACCTCCTGTGGGACAGAAGAATGGACAAGAGGTATACTCTTTCAGGCTCAGATACGGAGTTCCTTTATCAGCAATGCAGTCATGTTGGGGTTGTACAGGTTGCTTCCTGTGATAAGGCAAGCATTCCCTTGGCATCACACCCCCCCAGACAAGGACTCCAGGAAGATTGATGCCATGGCAAAGAAACAGTATGTGGCATCATCCTTAGGACTCAGGCAGGCTAATTATGTGGCCTATGCAGCCAGCTACCAGAAGTCCAGGTGGACACTGTACTGGCACTGGCTAAACAGGCTTCCCCCCAGCTTGCCGAGGAGGTGGCTGCAGGTGGAATTGAGGCATCGAAAGTTCAGTTTCATGCTGCTATAGACTCCAGTGATGTATCGTCAAGAGTCATGGCTACATCTGTGGCTCTTCAGAGAATGGCTTGGCTCAGATGTACTAGCCTCTCACAGGATACCCAGGCTAAGGCCATGGATTTTCCTTTAGTGGGTAATTCTCTGTTTGGGGAACAGACAGTGAATTACATGAAGAAAATGGACGAATACAGGACCACTTACAGGAGTGCTCAGACCAAGGAAAGGCAAGCAACTCCTCAAAGACAGCAGTCCAGGGGCAGGGGCAGGCCTTTCCAAAGGCCCTTTTACCAAGCACAGGCCTCTTCTTCTTTTTCACAGAGGGGGTTCTTCAGAGCGAGAGGCAGAAGGGGGATGAGCAGGCCTGCATCCACCCCTCGGCCTAAAGCCCCTGTCAAGCAGACACCATGATGGGTCTGCCCGGGTCGATTCTCCTATCCCAGTAGGGGGCAGGCTGGCTTACTTTGTCCAGGACTGGATGTCTCTTACATCAGACAAGTGGGTTCTGGAAGTAGTAAGCCAGGGTCTGGTTCTCGGCTTCAAAAAAATTTCCCAAGCTGAGAGACAGATCTTTTCCACCTGCAAATATCTCAGAAACCCTTGCCTTAGAGGCAGAGTTTTTTTCTCTCCTAGCTCTGAGTTATAGAGAGAGTACCTACCCTACACTGGGGCAAAGGATTTTACTCCAGGTACTTCCTAACCCCCAAAAAGACAGGAGAGTGGCGACCCATCCTGGACCTAAGATACCCGAACAAACGTCTTTTAAAGCCAAAGTTCAAGATGATAACTCTGGGAATTATCCTTCCCTCTCTAAGGCCAGGGGACTGGCTAGCCTCCCTGGACGTCAAAGATGACTACTTTCACATTCCCATCAGGTGCTCCCACAGAAAGTACCTCAGGTTCAAGTTGCCCTCAGGCCACTATCAGTTCAGAGCAGTGCCCTTTGGCCTAACATCAGCCCCAAGGGTCTTCACAAAGTGCCTGGCAGTAGTGTTGCCTTCCTAAGAAGACAAAAGATTTCCATTTTTCCATACTTGGATGACTGACTCATAGTGGGCCAGTCTCCAGACCAAGTCAAGTCACACCTGCAAGTGACCCAGCAAGTGCTCACTTCTTTAGGATTTCTTCTCAACCTACCAAAGTCGGTTCTCGAACCAGTGCAGCTCCTCACCTTCATTGGGGCAGAGCTGGATACGGTAAAAGCAAGAGCCTTCCTTCCCCTGGAAAGGGCAAGGATCCTCATGGAACTGGCCTCTTCATTCAGCCTTCAGGTGTCTCGACCAGCAAGGCATTTCCTTCAGCTACTGGGCCACATGGCAGCTTCTACAGCAGTGGTCCAAGGCGCAAGATTCCAAATGAGGGACATTCAGTTCCACTTAAGAGCTTTTTGGTCCCAAAGAAAGGATTCCCTTACCAAACTAATTCCAGTGACTTGAACTCTGATCCAAGCCCTGCAATGGTGGTAGGATCAGGACAGTTTGAGGCAAGGGGTTCCATTTGTCACTCAGTCTCATTCAGTGGTCCTCACCACAGATGCTTCCCTGCTGGGTTGGGGAGCCCATTTGGGGGAACTTGCCACCCAGGGACTGTGGTCGCCTCAGGAATCTCTGCTTCACATCAGTCTCTTGGAACTCAGAGCAGTGTTTCTGGCACTGCAAGCTTTTTCCAAATCTGTACAGAACAAGGTGTTTCAGGTCAGAACAGACAACACCACCACCATGTGGTACATCAGCAAGCTAGGAGGCACTCTGTCTGTGGCCTTGTGCACAGAAGCAATGAAGTTGTGGTCCCTGGCCTATTTCCTGCAAACCTCTGTGATAGCAGTTCACCTTCCAGGGAAGGACAATGTCTTAGCAGATGCACTGAGCAGAATATCCCAGGGCCATCACGAATGGGCCCTAGATCCTCTGGTGTTGAAAGTGATTTTTCTCAAGATGGGGCACTCCAGAGATAAATATTTTTGCAGCCCCAGACAATCACCAGCTTCCTCTTTTTTTGTTGCAGACCCCCAGTCTTGGGCTCCGTCCCCCTGAATGCTCTGATCCTGAACTGGGAAGGGAAATTTCTGTATGCTTTCCCCCCCTTCTCTCTCTCCTGTTCAAAGTGCTTGTCAAGATAAGGTCACAACCATGCAAAGTGATTCTGATTGCTCCAGACTGGGCCAGGCAGCCATGGTATCCCTTGTTGCTGTCCCTAGCAGTCCATCTTCCCCTGTCTCTTCCCAGGAATTACAACCTGTTAATATCCTCTCAGGGGAGGATTTGGTACCCCAATCTTCAGTCTCTCAATCTCAAGGCTTGGCTCTTGAAGAGTTAGAGTTTGCGGATCTGCATTTCTCCCAAGGGGTTCTGGATATCCTTAAGGCTTCTCGAAAGCCTTCCACCAGAAAGACCTACAACTCCAAATGGAAAAGATTCAGCATTTGGTGTTCTAAGAAGAATATTTCTCCAGACTCTGCTGAATTGCCTATGGTTCTGGATTATATGGTCCATCTTAATGGCCTAGGTCTCGGACCAGCTACTGTCAGGGTACACTTGGCAGCTGTTTTTGCTTTCCTGTCTGTAGGCACGTCTTCCTCTCTGTCATCCCATCCTGTATTCTGTAAGTTTTTCAAGGGATTGCTTCACACCAGTCCCCCTTTAGGGATCTTGCACCTGCTTGGGATCTTAATGTTTGTATTGCTCAGCTTATGCAACCCCCTTTTAAGCCTTCGTCCTCAGCAGAGCTTAAGTACTTGACTTGGAAAACTGTGTTTTTGGTAGCCATTACTTCTGCCAGACGTATTGGTGAATTGCAAGCCTTGTCAGTAGAATCTGATTTCATCTCTTTTCACAGAGATAAAGTGGTCCTTAGAACTAACAGAAAGTTCTTGCCTAAAGTGGTTTCAGATTTCCACCTGTCAGTCTATATCTCTCCCTGTTTTCTTCACCGATCATTCTTCATCGGGAGAGAGGAGACTACACAGTTTGGATGTTAAAAGAGCCCTTAGCTACTACATAGAGTGTACCAAGGGTCACAGGTTTGAATCTCTCCAGTTGTTCCTCACTTACGGAGAAGTTGGGAAGGGCAAACCTGCCACTAAGAGATCTATTGCCAGGTGGATTGTTTCTTGTATACAATTCTGCTATGAAAAACTGGGTAGAACTCCACCCTCAGGCCTGAGGGCTCATTCCACAAGAGGTACAGCTGCTTCCCTGGCTGCTACCAGGGATATCCCTCTCTTAGAAATTTGTCAAGCAGCCACCTGGCAAACAGTCCATACTTTTACCAAGCATTACTTTCTGGATATCCAGGCTAGGAGTGATGCTCGGTTTGGTACAGCAGTACTTCAGAGCCTGTTTCCAAAATAGGTTCTGTCCCTCCCCCATGGAGGTACTGCTTGGTGGTCTGCAATTGTCAGAATACAGCAAGACTTCATGTTGTTTGAAGAAAAAATTACTCACATTAGTAATTCTGTTTCTTCTAGTGGAGTCTTGCTGTATTCTGACCTCCCCCCCACCTCCCCTCTCAGAACCTAGATTTTTGGGATGTGGGTGAGAGGCGCAGTGTTGGCACCCTAGAGGTGCCCCCCCTTTACACCCTCTTTTTTTTCTTTGGGTGGAATGTTGTTCATTTGATTTGTTTTTGGGTTTCCTGACTTGAGTCTTCCTTTGAGATCCAAAAACGTTATATTTCTGCCAGTTGGCTAGTTAAAAATTTAACAGTTTCCACACAGAACACCTAGTGAGTTTTTGCTGGTAAAGATCTGACGGTTACAATTCGAATAACAGGCAGAGGCTTCAACCGAGCTCGAGATGAACATTCTATGCCATGCATAGAAAAGTTAACCCTATGTTCTCCGGGGCAGTTGAAAGGTTGGAGCTAACTGCAATTGTCAGAATACAGCAAGACTCCACTAGACAAAACATAATTACTAAGGTGAGTAATTTTTTCTTGTTGTCTATACTCCTGGTGTTGACCAGGACCGTCCTCCACCCCACTCCCCCGCACAGCTGATTTGGCCCTGTTTGACCTCTCCTGCACAGCTCTTACATTGTGTCCATTGGAGTCCCCTGCCCTTATTTGCCGCCGTAGACCAGGGACCACAGTCAGTCCTCCTGTCTCCAGTCCTGCACTAGTCCCTCCCCCCTTTTACAAGTTTAAACCCCACTTCACGTTTATGAATTTGGAGAGCTTCAGTTTTAAGATCTCCTTTCCCTCTAGGTTAAGATGTAGCCTATCCCTAGCATATAACCCCTTATCATCCCATGTGTCCCCCCAATCCCCCCACCAGTCCAAGCCCTTCCTCGCTGCACCACTCCCTGAGCCACTGGTTCACACTTCTTAGTTTGTGCTTGGCCTACCCGGATGCCCTAGGCACTTGCAGGATTTCCAAGAAAGAGATTGAACTCCCAATAGAATGGCAGACCCTGGCTTGCTCCCAGAACCTCGCCTGGATTTCCAGTTTGCTGTTCCCTTCCAAATCATTTGTGCCCAGGTGTACTAGGAAATCGGGGGTTCCCCCCGCATTCCAAAGCTAAGGAATATAGCTGGAATTTGGCCTTGTGAACTGATAGTCCCGGGATACATTTAACCTTGACTTTGCTGCTTGTACCTTCCTCTACTCCTTCCCACTGGATGCCTCTGGTCATAGTCCCCCAGCAGGATCACCTTTACCCCCCCTTACTGGCCCTTTTGACCCCTTTCAGGCTGTTCCTCCGATCATTGGCCCCCAGCTTACTCCTCACAGCCCCATTTGTCCGTGGTTCACTAGTCTGTATGTGACCTACCGTGCTCTTCCTTCTGCATGCAGCTTCCAGTTTACTCTTCTGCCCCAACCTCCTGGCCGGCACAGTTGGTCTCCCCCTCCCCTGGACTCCCTTTTGGGCCAGAGCCCACAGATCTTCCTCCAACTGCCCTCCTCTCTGCCTCCCTCCCCTCAGATCTTATCTCCTCCCTTCTGGCATAATTTCCTCCCTCACCTTTCCCACTCTTGGCAGATAACTCCCCCCGGGCCCTCTAGAGTGCCCTCTACCACCCCACTCCCCTTGGCCGACTTCCCCAGCCTGGGTGACTGCTCAGTCCCATGAGGGGCATAAGCCTCATAAGGCTAGAAAAGACCCCCATAGGCTCAAAAATACATCATTTTTTATTTATTTTTTTTTTGAAATGTTTCACCAGGAGGGCACACTGAACAACAAGTTGCTCATCTCATGGTGCGACCTGGGGGGAGGGGGTTACATAGGGTTGTGAAGAATGATCAGTTACAGTAGTCTGTGGGTAGTACAAACAATACAACATTTGGAACTCAAGGTATTGTACAATAAACAGTAGTGGAACATTGGGTAAATTACAATACATGTTCAAAATCATACAAAAGAACATATAAACGTACAAAACAGTAATAATGCAACAAAACCATTTATATTGCATGAGTGTACCAGGAGCAAGCTCGAGGTAGTACGCAAATGCTGTTGGAGTAAAAAGGATGGGGTAGGTTGTGCACACAGGTGACCCAGGAGGGCAGATGGAGAAGGGAGGGGGAGAGGCAAGAACTGAATATGAGAAAAAGGTGTAGCCATTCACTGATTTCCCCCTTTAGGATGTAGAGAACCCTGCCGGGGGGGTCAGGGTAGGATGGCAGAAACTGGTGATGGGTATTAAGGAGGGTTACAGCAGGAACAGCTGAGGGATAGGTAATTGTGTAGGGCAGAAGTAAGGGAGTAGCTGGAGGAGGAGGAGTGTCTTATTTCAGGGGGAAGGATTTCCAGATTTTAGGGAAGCAGTGGTCGAAACCAGTTTGATTGATGAGGGTGGAGCGTTGAGGGACCGTCAAGGTGCGGGCGTCATTAGATCTGAGAGAGTGGATGGGGGGAGGTGGAGTGGAGGGGAGAGAGAGAGAGAGAGAGAGAGAGAGAGAGAGAGAGAGAGATAGATAAGAGGGGAGCACTCTGAACCAGAATTTGGAGGTTAGTTTGGCACAGTGTGAGATGCATCTCTGAGATAGTGGAAGGAAGGTTAGAGAGTGATAGAACTCACAGTTGTGGGAGTGGGAAGGGGAGTCGAGAGCAAAGCAGAGTGTCCAGCTTGGTCAGGGAAGATTTGGGAGCAGCACTATAGACTACGTCATAGTAGTCAGAGATGGGGAGTATCATCTTCTGGACAATTACGCACCTCGCAGTCATCTGGATGCAACTACAGTTCCTGTACAGATCACCATGCGTGGGACGCAGTTTCATCAGGATAGCATCAATATGCACAGAGAAGTTGAGGTGCTGGTCCAGCCAAACCCCCAGATATCTTAATGAGGAAGTGTCCTCCAGGATGGTCCCATCAAGGATGTGGAAGGTGGGTAGGGCTGGGAGCCTAGAGAGTCTCTGCTTGGTGCCAGAGGTCATTGAGACTGTCTTCTTGGCATTTAGAAAAAGCTGGTAAGCAGCAAACCAGAGCTGAACTTGGTTGAAGTCATGTTGTAAGCTGGTTTCCACAGCAGCAGGGTTTTTGCTGGAACTGTATAAAATAGTATCGTCAGCATACATGTGGATAGACGAGGATGGGCAGGCTGTGGGAAGATCATTAAGGAAAGTGGAGAAGAGTAGGGGATCAAGCACTGAGCCCTGAGGGACACCAGTGTTGATGGGGAGTGGAGGGGAGATGGAATCAAGGATTCTCACGAATTGGGTCCAGCCAATGAGGTAAGATTTAAACCAGTTGGTGGCTGATGGAGCAAGGCCAGCTGAGGAGAGGGAATCAAGAAGCGGGGGATGGGAAACTGTGTCGAAAGCTGTGGCTAGGTCGACAGAGATGGCCGAGGTGATCAGGCCATCGTCCATCCCTGAAAGGATGGAGTCAGTAAGCCTGAGGAGGAAAGTGGTTGTTGAGTGGTTCTTCCGAAAACCAGACTGGAAAGGGTGAAGAAGGAGGAGTCAGAGAGGAAAGGTGATAGTTGAGAGAGAACTAAATGTTCTTGAAGTTTGGCAAGAGTAGGAAGGAGGGAAATGGGCGATAGTTGCCTGGAGTGGATGTGTCATCACCCTTGGGGAGAGCAAGGACTACAGTGTTTCCAGAATGAGGGTACTTGGGCAGAAATAAAGGAGAGGTTAAGGATTAGGGAGATAGGATATGCAGTTGCAGGAGCAGAAAGGTAGAGAAGTTTAGGATCGAGCTCATCTGGTGAGGAGCCTTTTAGAGGGGTTGAGGGATAGGAGGGCACTAAGAGCTTCATGAAAGGAGATGGTAGAACAGGAAAAAGGGGGAGGGGTAGGCACTGGCTGAGGTGAAGGGTGGAAGTTAAGTGGCAAGGGAAAGAGGGAATTTAGAAGAGACGTGGCACACAAGGTGTAGTAGGCATTAAATTCATTGGCCACAGAACCAGGGTCGGAAACTAGGGAGTTATTTATTTTGAGAACTAGAGGGGAGGGTGGGGGGACAGAATAGGGCATGAACTACCTCCAGAATTTTGGTGGAGAGTTAATGTTAGTCAGAATGAGGAGTTTAAATAATGGGACTTGGCCAGTCTAGTAGCTTTAGTACATGAATTGCATAGCATTTTGTACTTGGCGTAGTCGTTTGGATGTTTAGTAGATTTGTGTTTTCTCCAAGCCTGGTCACACTCCCTGAAACAGGCCAGTAGTTCGTGGGTGATCCAGGGGAGGTGAAGCCCCGGACTCTGGTCCTTCTGAAAGGAGAAAAGGCATTCCAGGTGGCAATGAATTTATCCTTAAAATAGTCAAGGACTTGGTCAACAGAAATGGCAGTGGAGAGGGGGGCCTAGTTGGTGGAAGTAAGTGCAGAGCTGAGTGGAGTAAGGTCTAAGGATTTAAAGGACCGGAGCTATATGATTTTAGTGGGAGGTTTGGGGCGATGGACCTTGCGTACAATGAAAATGGGGTTGTGATCACTAAGGGCATCAGGGAGGAGACCAGATTTAATGACACTGTGCTGGTGGGTTTTGAGTGCCCAGTCCAGCTGGGTGTAGTTTTGTGTTTTTGGCATTAGAGCATGTGGGCTCAAGTATAAGTTGTGAGGTTTAGAGCAGTGACATCATTGTGTAGCTTGTTTGACTTGGGAGAGAACCAATTTAGATTCATGTCACCCATTATGAACAGTTAATCAGATGCGAGAGGGAGGTGATGTTGGCCAAGAGTTCACTCATGATCAAGGGTTGAATGCTTGGGCGGCAATAGATGCCAGCCACAAAGATTGGGATTGAGAAAGGAAGGGTAATGCGGGTCACAAGGGCTTCGTAGGTAACTGGGATGGAGGTAGATAGGGTGGTAGTAAACTGCAGTGAGGACAGGATATACATGGCCAGTCCACCTCTGTGACACGATCGATCTTGTCTGGAGAGGGAATACCCAGGGATAGCAATTGCATTGACAGGGATGCCTCTTTTTTTTTTTTTTTTAGCCATGTCGTCATAATAATTAGGATGTCAGGGGTGTGTGAAATCATAAGAGTTTGATGGCAGTCGATTTTTAGGTTGCAGGCTGCAGATGTTCAGATGAAGGAGCTTCAACCCGTTAGGAAGGGTTGTAGTGGAAGTGGGGTTAGGGGATATGTTTGGGTAAGGAGCAAGTGCAGGAGAAGAAATAGGGCCAGGGTTGGGTGGATGTTCCCTGATGAAAGAAAGAGGAGGACAAGGATGAAATAGTGAGTTTAGGACTTTTGTAATTAGAGTAGGAAATATGGGGGGGGGGTGGAGAGAAGGAGATAAGGAAACAAAGAAAGTTAAAGTGACTAGGAAGGGAAAACAGGCTGAAGGGTGGAAGAGAAAGTGGGGTCTGTTTACAAGAGGAGCTCTGGGGGTGATTGACAGGATGAAGGAAGTATCTGGAAGGGAAGGGGGGGGAGAAGTGGCAGCAGGTGTAGAGGGAGAGATTGGGATAAGGGTAAGAACCAGTAAGTGTGAGTAGAAGGGAGATGAAAACCATTCTGGGTAGGGTAGTAGAGGCTTTGTACAGACTTACAGATTCAGATCACACCACTGAATGTTAGGACGTAGATAATTTGCTTTAGGTATTTCATGAGAGAATAGCAAATTTTTTCATTATTTGCAATAACCATCAAATTGTTAAGCCATTGTAGTATGGGAGGGGCTTTCTTATCCTTCCAGTTTTGAAGGAGCAACCTTTTATAAGCTAGAGCACAAATCAAAAGCCAGAATTTCCTTTGCTTGGGGATATTTGGGAATTTAATTAGTATCACCAAGGATGAAGACTAAAGGGGGGAAGGGATGAACGAGCCAAGAATAGACTGGCATACGGCATAAATTTGCCTCCATTGAGAAGAGATCACCTTACAGTGCCACAACAGATGTGCCAGGCCTACATTGGGTTCCCCACATCTACAACAATTGTTGTCTGCCCCTAATCCTATGCTGAACAGCTGTTTTTGGGGAGGAGTAATAATAATGCAGTATCTTGAATTGTATAAGTCTCCCCTGCATTGTTGTGGAAGATTTGACAGCACTCTCCAGAGTCCTGTCCCACATTTCCTTTGAAATGACAAGGCCTAGATCTTCCTGCCATTTCAACGTAGCGTGTTCTGTTAAATGTATATCTGTTTCATTCAAAAAGACATATATGCGGCTGAAACCTTTAGGTAAATAACATATTTTAAAGAACTTTTTCCAAGCTAAGGAAGAGACAAGTTTATAATATATATCCAAAAATTTGTTGAGGAGAAGGCTCCTAATTTGTAGACAGAAACAGAAATCACATTTAAGGAAATTGAATTTTCTTTGGAGTTCCATGAAAGAGAGTAGCCTGTCCTGATCATCCAACAGGTCTCCCAGTATTACAGTACCTTTGCGTCTCCATCCAGTGACCCTAAGGGGTTACTGTCTGGGGTCATCCTGGGATTATCCCAGATGGGCATACATTACAGAGGGACAAATTCCACCTTTTTTGAGAAAGTTGAGTTTCCTACAGACCATTACTGAGACTTGAAGAGCATGTTGATTTTAATAAGTGACATGGAGTCTTACAGAAAAACAAATCTGTCAGATTTAGTGGGGATGCAGTTTCTTTGTCTATCCTTACCCATAGTGGGGTGTCTAAAGTGTCACTCGGCAAGAACCAGTTGGCCACCTGTTTCAGCTTGTATGCCCAGAAGTAACCTTGCCACCATGGTAAGGCCAAACCACCCAATTTAACTGATGCCCTAAGTTTGGATTTAGAGAACCTTGGAGGTTTGTCCTCCCCATAAGAAAGGGGAGAGAACTTTTATCAGTTTTGTTGAACCAGATAGTGGGGATGTTCGCTGCAAAGTTATTTATAAAATAAAATAATTTGGGAGCAAATATAATTTTTAAGGAATTAATCTTCTTCATAACGATAAATGCAATTTTGCCCACCTATCTAAACCAGATTTTAAATTCTCTATAATCTTTGACATATTGTGGGATAAAATCCTATCTATAGAGTCAAACAATTTTATCCCCAAGTATGTCAAACCCTCAGCAGGCCAAGTCACATCTGGGAGAATTGCTGAAATGGCAGATTCTGAAACCAGTGGACCTAATTTTAGACATTCAGTTTTATACCAATTAACATATAAACCCGATATTTCTCCAAAACTTTGTAGCAAGACTTTCACATGTTTCAGGGAGTTAATAGGGTGGGTTGGGGTGAGGAGTACATCATCTGCAAAAGCTAGGACTTTATTAGTATTATTACCAGTTCTAACTCCACAAATGTTGTCAGATTGCATACTATTCCTGATGAGGGGTTCTTTAGCCAGCACAAATAATACAGGGGAAAGCAGACACCCTTGCCTGGACCCTCTGTGCAGAGAAAAGAGGAGGATCCAAGTCCATTAGTAACTATGCAAGCTCTGGGTTGGTGCATATAGCGTTTGTACCCATTTCGTTAAACTGGGTCCAATATTATTTTTCCCTAACACTTTTAACCATTCAAGCAAATGGAAGGCTTTCCCTATATCTAGTGAAATAGCCAAGGAAGGGGAAGGATTTTTGTTTTGTTTTGTGGAATGAGCTAACCAAAGTATAGAAAATAATCTTTGGAAGCTAGCAGCAGCTTGTCTGTTCTTCAGAAAGCCCACTTGCTCCTTACCCACTAATTTATTAAAGGGGAACTGTCCTCAGCAGAGTTTCTTAATATCTGAAAGACCTTAAACAGCCAATTTAGAAACATAAACATAGAAACACAGAATGTGATGGTTGATGAGGACTGCCTGGCCCACCTAGTCTGCCCATTTTCCTACCTAACAGATAAGCTGCAGATCCTAGTTAACTAACAGCTTACTTCCTCCTATCCCCCACTAGCACTGCCTTATGTCTGTCCCATACATTCTTGAATTCCCCCACTGTTCTTGACTCCACGACCTCCTCAGGGAGGCTGTTCCATGCATCCACAACCCTCTCTCTGAAAAAAACACTTCCTCACATTACCCCTGAGCCCGTCCCCCCTCTATCTTCAAATTGTGCCCCCTTGTTCTTGTACATCTCTTTTTCTGAAAGATGCTACCCTCTTGGACTTTGTTGATTCCCTTGAGGTACTTGAAAGTTTCTATCATGTCCCTCTCCCCCCCTTTCTTCAGGGGTATACATATTAAGCTCCTTTAGTCTTTCTTCATATGTCTTCTGTGCAGACCCTGCACCATTTGGTGCCCTCCTCTGGACAGCCTCCACTCTGTCTATGTCTTTGAGGAGATGGGGTCTCCTGAACTGCACACTATACTCCAGATGAGGTCTCACCAACTGTCTGTACAGAGAGATAACAACTTCCTGTTTTCTACTATTGATGCCTCTCCTTGCATCTCAGTATCCCCAGCCTTCCTTACTGCCTTCTCACATTGCTTGCCCACCTTTAGGTCATCTGATATAATTACCCCCCAGGTCCCTTTCCATTTTTACTGTTGTCAGTATCTTACCCCCCATTGTGTACTCTTCCCCTGGGTTTTTGTTTCCCAGGTGCATTACCTTGCACTTCTTTGCATTAAATCTGAGCTGCCATACATCTGACCGTTCCTCCAACCGTGCCAAGTCCCTTCTCGTCCTTTCCACTCCATCTTGTATATCAACCCTGTTGCAGATCTTTGTGTCGTCTGCAAAGAGGCATACTTTTCCTTCCAGTTCCTCTGCAATGTCACTTATAAAGACATTAAAAAGGACCAGTCCCAGTACTGAACACTGCAGTACCCTGCTAGTAACCCTCCTTTCTTCACTGTGGACTCCATTTACTACTACCCATTGTGTCCTGTTGTCTAGCCAATTTCTTATCCAGGCTACTACCTTGGGACCCACTCCAAGGCTGGCTAACTTGTGTATTAATCTTTTGTGTGGGACTGTATCAAATGCCTTGCTAAAATCTAGGTAGGCCATGTCCACAGCCCCTCCCTGGTCTACTACTTTGGTCACCCAGTCAAAGAAATCTATTAGATTCGTCTGACACGACCTTCCCATCGTGAATCCATGCTGCCTTGGGTCCTGTGCCCCACTGGCCTCTAGGTACTCAACCATTCTTTCCTTCAGAAGTGATTCATCATGTTTCCTACCACTGAGGTCAGACTAGCTGGTCTGTAGTTTCCTGCCTCTGTCCTGCTCCCACTTTTGTGAAGAGGAATCACATCCGCCTTCCTCCATACAAACATACGAAATTTGCCAGCAGATAAAGGCCTAGAGGTCTATCAAGTCTGCTCGAATGTGCAGCTAGCACCCCTTATTCTGCAGCTGCCCCTTCCTTCCACCCTTCCCCTTCATTAACCCTCCCCCTTGTCCTGTCCCATCCTCGTTTGAAGCAGTCCACTGTTCTACTGCATACCACTTCAGGAGGTAACTCATTCCACCCAGCCACCACCCTCTCTGTAAAAAGTGTCTCCTCATCTCCTCCTGAACCTTCCTCGCCCAGTCTCATATCATGGCCCTGGTGTCCCTCCCTCCCTTACTTTTGAACAGCCCCTCTGTACTTGTCTTGTTTATTCCTTTCATGTATTTAAAGGTTTCAATCATGTCACCCTGTCTCTCCTCCTCCCAGTGAGTACATGTTCAACTCTTCAACCTCTTCTCATATGATAAGTCCCCCAGCCCCTTGATCATCTTTGTCGCTCTGCGCTGCACCCCCTCCAGTAACTTAATGTCCCTCTTCAGATACGGACGCCAGTACTGCATGCAGTACTCCAGGTGTGGTCTAACTAATGACCTATACAGTGGCAGAATCACCTCCAGTCCTCCGGTACCACCCCATCCTCCCATGATTTGTTAAAGAGAGTAGTCAGTGGTATCACTGGTTCTACCCTTAGTTCCTTTAGAATTCTTGGGTGAATCCCATCAGGCCCCATTGCTTTGTCCACCTTCAATTTTATTAGTTCTTTCAGAACCCTTTCTTCTGTAAATGGGCTGGTATAGACCCCCGTCTTCAGTGTGTTTCTCTTGTTTGGTTTAAGTACCTCCACCTCCTCTTCCTTTGTGAATACTGAGCAGAAATATTTGTTCAGTATCCCTGCTTTTTCACTGTCAACGTCTACCCACATTCCCTCCCCTTTATTAAGCTTCCGTATCCCTTCTTTGGTCTTTCTTCGCTCCCTAATGTACCTATAAAAGGTCTTATCCCCCTTCTTAACAGAGTTGGCTATCCTTTCCTCGGTTTGGGCCTTTGCTATTCTGACTGCCTTCCCAGCTTCTTTCTGCTTTAACTGATAAAGTTCTCTGTCCTGCTTCTTTTGTATTTCCTTATTTCCTGAATTCTATCATTTTCTCCTTAACTTTCCCTGTCACCTCTTTTGAGAACCATAGTGGTTTTTTCCTTTATTGTGATTTGTTGATTTGCTTTATACAAAGGCTTGTTGCCTCTGTGATGGCTGTTTTGATTACTCCCCATTGTTCATCCACCCCTCTTTCTTGCCTGTTTACTAGTGCTTTTCTGAGGCACTCTCTCATTTCCTCAAAGTCAGCCCTCCTAAAGTCCAATACTCTTGCTTTTGTATGGCTTGATTGAATGGCTGTGTTTATCGTGAACTGCACTGTTTGGTGGTCGCATGTTCCCAGATAGCTACCCACTTCTAAATCTGAGATTCTTTCTCCATTCCCATTTGAGAGTACCAGGTCTAAGATTGCTCCCTCGCGAGTGGGTTCCAATACTAGCTGTCTGAGGCATGCCCCCTGTAGGGCATCAAGAATGACCGTGCTCTTGGATGTGCCTGCAACAAAGGTGCTCCAGTTAACATCTGGCATATTCAGGTCCCCCATCAACAATATCTCTCCTTTTTCTGCCATTCTGAGGAAGCCTTCTATCATTTCCTTGTCCAGTCCCTCCCCCTGAGATGGGGGTCTGTATGCAACCCCCATGCGGATTGTGGTGCCATTTCCTGTCTCCAGGGTGACCGAGTGCCTCATCTGCTCCCTGTTTACTCTTTAGTTCTGTTTGCTCCCTGTTTACTCTCTAGTTCTGTTATTTGAGTGAACCATTGTATTTATCTGTGAGTCTGCAGTCCAGAGTTATTGATATGTAAATCAGCCTGTAATTAAGGACTGGGGGCAGCCATACACTTGAGGCTCCTGACAGGAAATTATGTCACCGAGGATCTTGGCCCTCCATTGACTGTAGGTTAAATAGGAAATCGTCTGTTTTATTAAGTGTGTTTTAGGGTGTTATTCCAACACTTTCTACATTATAATAATTGTTTTGTATGTGCATTGAAACTAGTGAGTCATCACCCTTACATTTTAAACTGTTAGTAAAAATAATCCATCTTTAGGGTTGCATTAACCTCTAGGCTGTACTACCAGTTGATTAATTTAATTTAATTTAATTTAATTTAAAAGTACACATCTCAAAGCTGGCTCTGTGGTGCCAACAGGTATTGGGGTCTCATACTGTATCAGGATTTCTAAACCCTGGCTGTTGTTCATGTTAGTGCAGATTTCTAGGGCTGCCATAACACCAGCTTCTATCTTATTCTGTTCACTCTCTTACATCCTTTTCTCTTTCAATTTTGGGTGTGAACTCAGGTTTACAAGATGTAAATGTGACTATGTACCTACTGGCCTGGCATCATGGGGCCAGCCTTGATATGTGTAGTTTTTGATTAACAGCTGGCAGTACAACCTAGAGGTTGAAGCAAAGAGCTGTGAGCAAGCTTCATTCATCCAGCAGAATGGGGTTTGATTCCAACATGCTCTACCTGTACAGTATATTGTGTGACCAGAGTAAGTCACGTAAGTTCCCTGTGCTCCCAAAACACACCCAGAAACCAGCTGTAGATGTGTGTCTTTCCTGGACAAAGACAGTAAAAACAATCTGAGCATGTGTTATGCTTCTGAAAATATTATGCTCTTCTCTGCTTTCTCTGGAACAGTTTGAAAAGTGGTAGGGCTAAGGATGTAAGGGGTAAATTCTCCCCTACTAAATACATTAACATGATTGCAAAAAGTGATATGGCCACTTATGAACGTGGTAGAGCCATGGCCCTAGTACCCCCCCACCCCATTCCAGCACCTGTGCTTTATGCTTGTTAAGATGGTTGAGCATCTATACTCTTAATGGGTGATCCTAACCCTTGGACATTCCAGGAATTAATATTCACCGAACTCATGTTAAACGGTATATACTATATAGACATATATTTAGTATGAAATAGATTAAGAACTAACAGTGAATGCAATAAAACCTAGATTAAGTGGCAGTCCTTAATAAACAGCACCGATAGTTTAAAGGGACACTGTCAACCCCCCCCATAGGCTTCAAACTGTCCCATGTTTAAAATATACATTTAATCGTTCATATTCTGTAGAAGCTGGTAGTTTGATTCTGATCCCTTTTTAAATGTGAAAAACAGACTGCCCACCATACTGGTGTTACCACACCAAAATATGTGTGTTTACATTTCTTGATAAACTCCCACTGCATCCTTCCTGGACTTGGGAACACCCCTAACAGTTTAGCCACCCATCATGCAGTGGGAGGAGAGGATGCTAATGCATCATGAGTGACTGCTCTGTTTGGGGGTGTTCATCACATGCAGAATGTATGCAGTAAAAGTAGATCGAGAATTTCAAACAAAACAAGGTCGAATATAAGTATACCATTACCATGCAGTGCATTTCTTCTATGAAAGGATGCAGATTAAATAACATGCAGCACCAACGAAGTTTAGAGATAAGCAGTCATAAAATGTGGGGTTTGAACTAGAAATAGTATGATGTAAAAATGGTTGACAGTGTTCCTTTAACCAAAATATTAAAAAAGTATATAATTATAATTTCCAATATGCAATAAAAGTATTCCTTTTTTCCCCTTAAAAAAATAGGGTACCTTAAATGTATTTCTCTATTTGTACGATTATCCAAATACAAGATAGAAAACTAGCAGTGTCAATAATAGAAAAGATACAAATCGGGTAATAAGCAATGACAAAAGCTAAACTTGTTGCCACTAAATTGGAATAAAAATAGAATATATGATTTAAGACCTATGTAATCTTTTTTTTAGAAAGAACTTAGGAAGTCAGTGGACAGCTGGATTTAAGACCTTTGAGTACAATGTAAAATACCATAGAATTTGTATTTAAAGCAGATAAAAGAAAGGGAGCCTCAAGTGTTTCTTCAAAACAATGACAGTAACAAGTAGGCAATCCCTAGACAGACAAACTACACAAAACACAAAATTTAACACACACTTGTAGACGTACAACACCAACACATACTACAACCAAACATACACAGTGAGAAGATGTGCGTAAACTCACTGAGGGGACCCTCAAAGTGATAACACACATCCTATAGGCAGCATACCGAATATCCCACTCTTGCCAGGTAATGGCTATAAATAATGAAATGGCATATCGGGGCAACCCTGATGGTCTGAATCCGCACTTTACATCCCTGGACTCTTTGCAGTTAATACCTCTTACAATATCAAACCCTAGAGGACACTAACTAGTTGAAGTGAATGAGGCAGCAAAGGCATCCACAAGTAAAACTGCATTTGTTTTATGTATACAGTATGTTAACTTGTCGCATATGAAAATTGGCAGATAGGCATAATGAGCATATCAGTATAAAAATAAATAAAATAAAAAACAGTACCTGAATTGGTCAGGCTACGACTCATTCACACTATTTGACCTGTATCTATTCCTGACACAACCCATTCTGTAGGCATGCGACCTGCACCAGTCTGTACTTACTTGCCTTTAGTAGCTGTGTATGACCCAACTTCATTACTCATAGTGGTACAGAGACTCATCTCCATGTCCTGCTCAGGTCTCCGCCTGCAAGAGTGACAAGCAATCAGGAGTAATAACAGTTTTACTGCCTGTAATAGTAGGCATGCAAATGACCACCAGCATCTTGTCTGCAACGCCTTATAAGCCCAAATGAAAATCCTTGTCTGCTTTGCATCATTGCTTAAGACCGTTTACCACACTTAAGACAGGCAGTATGCTACAGGCTAATTGAAAGGTGCAGGAAGGAGCTGCAGTGTCCAGGGAAACAGCATAAAGGAGTAAATGCCCTCTGCCGTCTCCCTATCCCAATACGTCCTTAACCAGCCCAGTTAATCTTTCTATCAGTGGGTCTTGAAAATATTCCCATAGCATCCTCCCCTCCCAAGAATGCAAAGTGCAGAACCACAGAAACGGGGTATGCAACCCATTCCCCATGAAAACTGGGCGTATGCTTTGAGTAGTTTCTTAATCCAGCATTTAACTATGATGTAAAATGTTTTTACCCCAGGGAAAATCACAGCCCTGCTGTGCAGATCGTCAATCTGGAAGTGACCTGTGACCTATACTTCCTGCCTTTTGACCCTCTTCCCTTTATGCACAAGCAAACATTAATATAATGGGGTCATGGTAAATAAATATACAAATAAAAAGTCTTGAAATAACTTGAGCAGGCAAAAACAGCCTTGCAAATATACAGAGAAACTTTTGAATTGGAAGGGTCATGTGACCTAGTTTCGCAAATCAGCAGGAAAATAGTCCACTTTGGTCTTCCTGTTGTAAATCTGAGTCAGAACAGAATCGCCATGCAAGCATCATCAGGCCACCAATACTTCAATTTCTCAGACAGGTACCCAGGAGAGGAGGGCTCCGCAAACATGTCCTCGACTGGACTACAGGAGTCGTTAGGACAGTCTGGTAATCATCTAGGAGATCCATTCATGAAAGGTAGCATATAAGACTTAGCAGCAGCAGGTGCCAGTCAGTATTAACAGAGCCTTTTGGAGCAATTGAGGAGAGAATGGCTGGCTTGTTTTTATAAAAGGTTTGCCACTTACGAGTTATCTTTGAAGGTCCAGCCACAGACTTTGGAAGAGAGGCTTTGTTACTGGGGTGTCTTGCAGAGTATTTGAGCACCGTAATGTGGATGCTTTTGGAGAAATTGGCTCAAGGGGAGAGCGAGGGTTTTGAGGGAACAGTCGGCGTGCGGACTTCTCTGAAGAGTGGAAGCTCCCACACGGTGTTCCAAAGTAGAGTTTTCAGCTTTTTCAAATCTGCTAGGAACAGTTAGGAAACGCTGAGGGCTAACATTATTTTTGGCCCGTTAGTTCAAGATATGAGGAGCTTCAGGCCAGGACCTTGTAATAAACTCCCAGGCTTCCTCAGGCGTTTTCAAAACTGTGTGAACCACCCCATCTATTTATCACCAGAGTTGAGGGGTATTTTATATAATATGATATACACCAAGCGACTGCAGTACATATCGAATGTCACTGTAAGCCTGTCTTTCTACAATTTCAGATGAGTGTTCTTGAAACATGAGCACACGCTCTTTTCCCCAATAAAGTGTTTTTTTTTCTGTCTGGCTAGTGCAAGGATTTCTTCTTTGCCATTCAGTCTCAAGAGGCGAACAGTTATGGACCTGGGTTTTTGTCCTTGCTTGGGAAGGGCTCTTAGGGATCTGTGTGCCCTCTCAATCTCCAAGGGCCACTGCCAGGACACATTTAAAATCAACAGTATAACCTCACCATGTCATTACCTTCAAGCAAGTCCAGGGACCCCAACCAGGCTAAAATTATTGTGCCTGCTTCTGTTCTCAAGATCATCGGCTTTGGGTCCCAAATATTCAATTTTGTAACAGATTTTTGTGGCTGCATCTTCCACTTTACAGAGAGCCTTTTCCAAGAAAACTAATCTTTCCTCTTAATATATTTAATCTCTCTTCCATGACCCCTGATTTATTTCTCTCAGAGTCAGCTTGTTGTTTCAGGGATACAATGTCAATGTCAATGTGCATGCTCTGCAATTTATCTTTTTATAAAATCCTTATCATTTGTATTTGTATCAGTAGAACTTTTTACTTGTTGTTTTAGCTGAGCCCTTTGATGAATTCCATCCTCCATGAACTCCTAGAGGTCCAGTGGTTGAAGCGCCGGACTGGGTTGGATTTCTTACTGTGCCGACACGATTGTTGGATAGCATACTTCTAGAAGGTAGCGCTGATTTCTTTCTGACAAAAAAATATATCTCCAACGAAAAATACAAATGAGCCCAGACTTTTCATTTATCTGAGGAAGAATAGTAACACAGACTGCCACTGAAGTGCTGTCATTAAATAAAACTAGCTAATATTATGAATTTATCATGGTCGGTGGGAGAGCTTCCATTATGCTGCCATTTCTTCAGAGTACGGGCACACAACCCCCCACCTCTTGCCTAAGTACAGTAGTTTTGTAGGATAGCTGAGTGGTCACGATATCTTTATTATCAAGCGTACAGTCTTTTCAAAACCCTTTCTGTAAAAATGTTAGATCACATAGTCAGACCCCAGGCAGAGTTGATGATAAAATCATAAAAGTTTACTTAAATAAAAACAACACAGTAAATTGTACAATTTGGAAGATTTCTGAAATGCAGACAATACCAAAAGTAACACTGGATGGTTTACAGAAAACACTGTTTACTGTTGTTCTAAATGATACTTTATTCTGAGGTTTTAATGTCTAGAAAAGTGTCCCTTTTAAGAATAATCTTCTCTCTGTGTAGGTGAAGAAAAATTATTTGGAAAACGCAAGATTTGTTAGAATTAAAAATAAGTCTGAGTGTCCTTTTTCAAAACTCGGGGTTTATCTTGAAGAGTGAAGTCCTTGTTCCCATATCCTGACTTAAAATCAGAATTTCCATTTAGCATGTGAAAAAAAAGTCAGTTTTTCACAAAACACAGGTCTTGTTCTAAAGGTAGTCCAGGACCTATCATTTACTTTAACACGAGTATATAAAACACCTTAAGTTCTCTCTGCTCTGAGATGCCCAAGGGAGGGAAAAGTCCTTTTCAGGGTTTTAACTTTAAGCTAATGTACCTTCTCTTCTGAACACCTTTAGGAGAATGCCCTGATTTTTCAGATGGGTCTGTTAGAAAAGGTTTGGTCATTTTCAAGTCCCACCCACCACTTTTGTGATGTGGTGTATACTCTAGCAATACAGAGATTGGGGTGCAACAGTTTACCCTTATCCTGTAGGGTGTCACTGTGGTTCCATGTCAAACCCCTGTAGTATCTGGTCTATGTATTTGGCTTGAGCCCCTGACCCTAGGCCATTCTCCTGACCTCTTTCTGTTATTGGAAATTAAATGCCCAGTTTTATCTAAGAGTTATGACTTTTATGGTCATAAATCTGTTTGTTTCTTATCTAGATAAGTGCCAGGCCCTACTGCTGGCTTTAACAGAAATTCTGGCTATTTTGTTTAACTCTTCCTGGCCTTTTTAAAGGGACAGTGTGTGTGTGTGTGTGTGTGTGTGTGTGTGTGTGTGTGTGTGTGTGGAGGGGAACACACCTCTATTAATGGCACATTTTCCCAGTTCTGTTATACATTTAGTCTGCGTTTTCACTCTTAGACCCAGGTCTGTGCCAGATCTTCATGTCATAAGCCTACAAGACAATACTCCATCTTAGAAGTTTTCTGTTTGTTTTTCCCATTTGGCTCAGCCATACTAACGGGTTGTGGTCCGTTTGAACTTTAAAATGCCTCCCATAAAGGTACGGTTCCACTTTTTTATGCCCAAATTAAGGCAAGACATTCCTTTTCTACTGTTGCATAGGATTTAATAGTTCCCGTGGAAGCAGCTTTTTGCTTAAGTATACAGTTGTGTGTGTGTGTGTGTTGTGTTTTTTTTTTTTTTTTTTTTTTGGTCTTTTATAACCAGGCAAAGCCCACTAGGCACAAGTGCCTGTTTTCAGGGGTGATCTGGGAGCACTGGGCGGTTAAGTGACTTGCTCAGAGTCTCACAGTATGCAAATGGAGGTTGTGAGAATCAAACTCTAGTCTGCTGGATGTACCAAGCTCGTTCACACCTCATTCCTCTAACCTCTAGGCTATACTGCCAGCCCAGAGGGTGCTCACTCCCCTGACTGGATACTTGGCTGAGGACTGCCCCTATTCCCACATCTGAGGTGTCCGTCTGTGCCACAGATGGCCTGTTGTAGTCTGGGCTAGCCAGCACTGGGGCCCTATGCAGCGAGGTTTTCAGCTGTGTGAAGGCCTGCTCACAGTCTGTGTCCTATTTCACTCTCCTAGACTTATTATTTATCAACAACCCAGATAAAGGAGTAGCCAAGGAGCTGTAGTTGGGAACAGATTTTCTGTGATACTCTGCTGTCCCAGGAAAGCTCTTGACTTGTCTCTGGGTTTCAGGTGCGGGCCATGACGCATTCGCCTCTTATTTTTGCTTGGTTTGGGCAGAGTGGCCTCGCCCCACCACATGTCCCAAATAAGCGACCTCTGCCATGGCCACCTGGCACTTTTCTGCCTTACTAGTCAGACCTGTGGCCTGTATTCAGCCAGACAACTCCCCCAGGTGTATCGGGTGTTTCTCTCAGGTATTGCTGATAGCAATATTGTTTAGGTAGGCGACTGCAAAGTCCTTCGTATCCTGTAATGCCTGATTTACTAACAGCTGGAATGTTGCATAGGCATTCTTCATCCCAAAGGGCATGACCTTGAAATCGAACAGGCTGATTGGGGTGATGAATGCTGATAGAGGGGAGATTATTAATGAAAAGTGATAACAGGAGAAGGCCAAGGTTTGAGCCCTGGGGGACCCCATATTTGATTGGGCATTCGACGGAGAGATGACCTTCAGTGGAGGTTTTATGGGATCACCCAGAAAGGTAGCTTCTGACCCAATCTATGTCTGTGATGGAGAGGTGCAAATCTTTTGAGAGTGTCAAGTAGGAGTGCGTGGTCCACAAGGTCAAATGCCTTGGTCAGGTCGTCAAATACTGACCCTGTGTATTGGTCTTTGTCATTGGCCTTAAGGATCTCGCTAGTGAACCTGACCAGGGCGGTTTATGTGCTGTGACCAGATCAGAAACCATGTTGAGCACAGGAGAGTAGGTTGTTGGCTTCCAGGTAGACAGTATGTTGAGAGTGGACAACTTTCTCAGTGATCTTTGATGGGGGGGCGAGAAGGGAGGTAGGATGGTAATTACTGACCTTGCTTCTGGACCCAGATTTGAATAAAGGTTTGATGGTGGCAGATTTCCAGGTGTTTAAGGAAGGTATGAGAGCAGAGTGAGCTGTTTAGAAGATTGGTGATGGGGACAGCAAGGACATTGATGGACCGTTTAAGGATTTTGTAGTTGATACCGTCTGCCCCTTTGCTGGGTTTCGGGTTGTTCTCTCGAATAAGTTTGATAGTGTCCAAGGTTTTGAGCCTTAAAGAAGAATTTGGGGCAAAATTGGGGTCAGGGTAAAGCGGGTTGGGAGGGGGAGAGATGGGTGAGGGAGATGGGGTGGCTGGTTTGTACTTTTTGAGGTCACCGAAAAAAGAGTTAAAGATGTTTGCCACTTTCATGGGGTCGTGGGTTAGTCTACCATCATGAGACAGGGTGATGAGGTCAGAGTTTCTGGATTTGCTGAGGAAGAGAGTTGAGGGTACCCCAAAGCTGATGGGGGTTTGAGGATTCCCAGAGTTGCTTGTTTTGTAGGAAGTCTATTTTTGCCTTTCTTACAGCCAATTTAAATTTGTTTCTAAGGGACTTGTAAAGTGTGAGCTGAGCGGGGTCTCTGTTTGTGGTAACGGGCCTAGGCTATGTCCCTTGTTCTCATTTAATGAAACAATATCTGGGGAGACCCACTCATTAATTTTCCCTCTTGTCCTAATTTTTTGAGGGGTGCGTGTTTATTCTAGATGTTGATTAGGATGCTGGAGAGTTTCTCCAGGATAGCGTTGCAGTCGCCTGTCCCATATGCGAAGGACCAGTCAACTAGGCTGAGATTGTGTCCTTAATATCCTTAAGGACGGTCTCTGACACCCGATAAGTTGTCCTACGTATGGGTGCTTGGGTCCCTGTGTCTGTCATGCACCACAAGCACTGTCTGTCCAGGCTTTGCCGTAAATAAAGGTGCAAAGTCTTGCAAAACAGTCCTCAACTCTTGGGCCTGTCCGGGTGTCAACTGGGATGACAGTGTGATGGTCTCCACAGATGATGCCTGCTTGCTCTCGACTAACAAGACGAGAAGGGGGTCTTTCCCACTTAGCTCCTCCCCAGGACTGCAAACTGCAAGTAACATGTCAGCCCTATATTAAAATATGGCTTTATCATGTCTGCCCATTGGTGCTGAGGGTTGAGGCGCTGGATGCCACACCTTGTGCCACACCGGTGATCCAGGTTCGGGAACGGACCTGGGCCATCGGGGGGGGGGTTGGCAGGGGAGAGAGAGGACTGAGCATCTGGAGGACTGTTCTCCTCTCCCGGGGTGGGTTGTAAGGGGTTCCCAGCACTGTAGTGGCCTCTGGTGGAGACCAGAGTCACCACAGGTGCATGGGACGTAGAAGGGGGTGGGATGACGGCAACTTCCAGTGACAGGAGATGCAGTGGGACAGCCACGCAGGAGCCATTGCACGCCGCGTCCCGAGGGGGAACATACCCAGGAAAATCCCTGGTGGACTAAGGGAGGCGATGGAGGCCCCAGGAGCCCAGGCCCACATCCCATTGCTGGGCCTGCCGACCACCGGCTTTCCCAAGCCCCTTGACCCGGACCCAGGACTATCACTGTAATTACAAATAGACCGCCAGGTAGGTGAGGTTGGCCCTCCCCCAAGGGGTGGTGATCTGGGGGTGATGGGTGGGTCCTGGGGGGGAGTGCTCAGCAACATGTCTCCCGGTGGTATGGAGGTTTCAGGCTGGGAGAAGAGGCAGTGGCTGAGAGGGCACTCCTGAGAGATGCCCTAGTCCCTAGTGCAGAAACAGTGTACAAAAAGCAAAAAAAATCATTTTTGCATGATTCATTCTGTGAGTGTGTTTTCGGTCAGGTAAATTTATAATGTAATTAACATCGTTTACCTGCTGAACTACCTTGTATGGCCCTGCCCACTCAGCTTGCAGCTTGTCCTTCCGGACTGGGATCAGAAGCATTATCTCCTGTCCTATCCCGTATGAGCGAGCTCTGGCTCCACGATCATACCAGGTCTTTAGTTTTTTGGGGGGCAGCTGCCAGGTTAATCTGGACCACGTCCATAAGCTCCTTTAGCATTTCCCTGAATTCTAACACAATACTCCACTATGGGAGTCCCCGGGTGGCATGCTTACCTTTCCAATCCTTTTGTATTAAATCTAGGAGCCCCCCTCATCCTGCAGCCATAAAGAGCTCGAAGGGTGAAAATCTGGTCGACTCTTGTGACACTTTCATGTAGGCAAACTGCAGGTATTTCGCTCAGTCCCGCCCATGCTGTTCTGCAAATGCCATAAGCATAGCTTTTAGGGTCCTATTAAATCTCTCTACGAGACCATTGGCTTATGAGTGGTAAGGTGTTGTGCACCTCTGTATGACACCACACTTCTCCCACAAACATGTTACTAGGTCCGACATGAAATAACCCCCTCGATCAGAGATAACCTCCTGTGGAAACCCAACACGGGAGAAGATCCCCAACAAAGTGTCTGCCACCTTGTCCGCCTTAGAGGAGGACAGCGCGATGGCTTCGGGGTAGCGGGTAGCATAATCGGCGACTGTCAATATATTCTTTTTTCCACGAGGAACTTGGGATATTCAAAGGACCCGCAATATCCATTCTAACCTTCTGAAATGGCTCCTCCACAAGTGGTAAGGGAATCTGTCAGCCTTGACTTTGCTTCCAGCCTTCCCTATTTCCTGACACCCATTACAGGATTTGCAGTATTCCTTCACCTGCTTGGTAATATTAGGCAAATATAAATAGTGAGTTAAGCTCTGCGTAGTGCAAGCAATGCACAAATGTCCAGACATGGGAATATTATGAGCTGCCTTGAGCAATAACCCACAATACTTCTGGGGAACAACAAGCTGCCTGCCCATCACTCCTCCCTCTGTCCTGATGTGTGTGTGTGTGTGTGTGTGTGTGTGTGTGTGTGTGTGTGTGTGTGTGTGTGTGTGTAACAGTACATTGTCCCAATACACTCTGTTTTCCATCCCCGCTCAGTGTCCTAGCAGACTCTGCACAGGCCCTCAGCTTTTCTAAGCCAGTGTGTGTCCGTTGTGCTGCTGCTAAGTCTTTCTACTTACCCAGCGCATGGGGCATGTCCCCATCAGTTCCCAGGCTGAGGTTAATAGCCGTGGCAGTAGGAGACTCAGTATCACAACCTTCCCCCTCCCCGGGCTGTGACTCTCCCCTTCCCCCTGAGAGCACACTTCAGTAGCAGTTGGGTGACCTGCCACTAGGGGACGTCCCATCCCCCTGTTATCACTTTCTTTTTACAAGAGCCACAGGTTGGCTGGCCTGTCTCCCAGCCTCTCCTATCTGAATTTCTGTGGGGTCCTGAAGATCACAGGAGCCCCTATCCTTTTGGCTTCAGGTCACAACACAAACCACCCCCTGTGGAACATCATTTCCCACAATAACAGCCATAATGAGTGTAACACCCCCCCATCTACTTAACAGTTGGCTACCCCTGGCATCCATAACTGGGCATAGACAGTTGGAACACATTTAGAAATGGTACCGTCCCTAGCTTTGGGAATGTATACCAGGCTCATTACTCTAGAGATCAAGGGGGGTGTACAAAAGCAGTATGACCTAATGGGTATTTACAATCCCAGGTCCTGAGAAGAGAACTTTTTGCTAGGGCTATCCTAGACCTAACTTCTGTAGGGGTGCCCAGTAACTCCACACAGGAAGCAATAACTTGAATGTCCAAACCATAGTTGGGGTTGTAGAGTGTGACTTTATTCCAGAAGATGTTCTCTAAAGCAAAGGTGGACCCCCAAGGATTACACATCGTGGCACTAGGAATTTTCAGAACGACAAATTGAAAATATATCTGACAGAAACTCTTTGTACTCCCACACTGTAGGACACAGAACACATTGCACTTGTATTCCCATATAGCATAGGGACATTTCTTCCAGTGGCACTGGCCACAACTGAAAACCCATTTGCTAACTGGACACTTGTACTTTGTTTCCCACGTCATAGGACATTGGCCACAACTGAACACACATTTTGCTAAGAACTAGCACGATCCACTTTCAGAGGTAAAATCTTCTTCAGACATTGGTCCTATGTCTAAAGTAACCAGGCGCCCTTACTGAACCTGTAGTCCTGAACTGGTTACTCCAGATGGGGGTCTGCCCACCCTTTGCCACCAAATCCATACTTTGCCATTCTTTCAGAGTTGCACCTTAAAAATTTGAAAACACACTTCGGAAAATGCTTATTGAATGAAACTTTGGCATCCAGCATTTAAATCACTATACTGGTAGTGGAAGACATAAAGTCCTGAACAGTGTGATATAGTCATACCTCTGGACATCACACACTTCAGCCAGCTTAAATGAGAACAGTCTCACACTTCTGAACAGAAAAGTTGCGCATTTCCCTTTTAGTCAGAGAACACAACAGCAAAGGTACTTGCTTTCTGCAGCAAAAGTCAGATCCTACTCACTGTTAGACATTTCAGGCAGCCTCAAGCATCATGGGTCAAAAAGGGGATTGCCCCTTGGAGCCATCCACAAGCAGTCCTTTCACCCCTCCAGGGATGAAAATCGGGAGATCCTGCTATAGACAACAGTTTCCACCACTTCTCTTGGCAGCCTGGAGAATACCAGGACTAGGGTGAGAATGCAGGGCCCTCACTCAGAGCCCTTAGCTGAGCAGTTCTCTCTCTCCTCTCACTTTCAACTACAGACTCGCACTGACTCTTGTCTTAAGATTCTAAACTCCCTTCTCACAGCTGGCTAAGGCTTATGCTGCTGCGAGAGTTCCAGATGAGCTCATCCCTTCCATCTCAGCTGAACCCAAGTAAACAGAAGAGTGAGCAGGTGAAAAACCCATTTAACTAGTTGGTCTCCAGCTATCGCTCCCTGCCTAACACTAATACTGAGGGAATTCTAGTAACCCCATAGGACTGGGTGGTTACATGAGTTTGTCAGGTACAGACACCTTAACGCTTCACCTGCATCTCCCCAATCCAAGGTAACACTGACTAATTGGTGCTTTTTTTTTAATTTTCCATGTGTAATCTCTCACAGAGACAAACTGATTTGGCAGTATTAGTTCAGCCTCCACCAGATCCCCTTTCACCAGGGTAAGAGATGGTCCTGTACCCTTAGCCCTCTAGTCTGTACCCCATTCACCGTGACTAGGTGAATGTGCCCCCTCATATTGCCAGGAATAGCATCAGAGATACAGTGGTCAACTGTCAGTTTGCGCAGGCCCTTTTACCTTCTGGACCTTCTTAGGACACTGCCTAGAAAGATGGCCTGGCTGTTTACAGTACCAGCATTCATAATTTTTCTTGTCCCTAAACTCCCTTTTGGGCACCTGGTGGTTCCTTTTTTTTTCTGCAGAGGCACCATGGTTTTTGGTTGTCCAAAATGGCCACTTTTCCCCTTTGTGACTGTATTCTCCTTGGGAGCAGTCCTGCTTCGAGCATAGAGATCTGCTGGCTCTGCAGCCTCTTTGGCAGTCTTAGGATCTCTGTCCTCCAGCCAGAGCTTTAGTTCAGGTGAGCAAATCCAATAAAACTATTCAAGTAATACTACCTCTTCAATAGCTTCAACAGAATTTGCTTTCACCCTCTCCCACCAACGTTTTAAATATTGATGCTGTTTAGTGGCTACTTCCTCAAAGCTCATTTCTGGCCCCTTTCAGAGTTTCTGGAATTCTGCTCTGTATGCATCAGGGTTCAGATCCAATTTATTTATTTATTTATTTTTTATTTATAAAGCAGTTTTTAACTTATCAAAATCTTTACTGTCAACATTGTCCATCTACCCCAGTGCCTCCTGTCCATTGCCAGTAAGCAGTGGAGACAGTTGAAAACTCCAGGTCTCTTTGAGCAGATTGATCTGGATACAGACCTTTTCAACTGAATTTAAAAACATGTCCGTATCCTCTCCCTCTTTAAATTCTGCCATTAATTTTGAATTTAACTTGTACACCAGTCCTGGTGTTTCAGACCCAACTCCACCACTTACCTGCTCAGGTGTTCTTGGGGTTGCTGTCCATTGGAGCTTCAGCTTTTCCAGCTCAAACTCCCTCTGGCATTGCTGTTCATCTATTTGGAGCTGTTTTTCTTCAGCTTCTCCTTGGTGCTGTCATTCTTCTGCCTCATTCTGTCACCGTCATTCCTCTAATTCCATCTCAAACTTATTTTGCTCATTCTCAAGCTGTTTCTTCTGCATCCACAGCCTCCTCCACTCCAGCTCTTTGTCTGTAGATGTTCCTTCTCCTGTGGGCTCTGGGACCCTGAAGTCACCACCTGTGGCTCTAAGCACGGTGGCGCATCCTCCGTCTCAGCTGCCATAAGGGCCTTTGTGAGTTTCTTTTTATTTTTGTTCTCACTAGGAATGCCCTTTTCAACACACATCTTCCTCAGCTGTTCCAGATCGATAGTGATGTACTGGGAAGACATTCTTCTATACTACACTACTCTGCTCAAAAAAATAAAAAAAAATAAAACGGGATAGGGTGAGAGGTGAGGGCGGTGGGGGTGGCACTGGGGAAATGCTTCTAGTGCTGCAGAAGAAGCTGGATAGAGTGCCATATTCCAAGGGGTGGGGTGTGTGTGTGTGTGTGTGTGTGTGTGTGTGTGTGTGGCAACTAGGGACCCTTTTCCTGTACACAGTGGATGGAGCATGTGTGATGAGACTTTGGGAATGGGAATCTGTTTGGGAGCCTCATCGCTTGTGGCTCCACACCAGCAAACTGTCTTTCTCTGGCAGCTGCTGTTCTGTGTCTTTAGGATACAGAGGAAGTCTCTAGGACCTACTTCTGGTTAGATTACAATATATCTGCAATTTTTTTATTTTATTTATATTTTTTACGACCAGGAAAGGCACGCTAAGCTGTGCTAGCATGTTTCCAAACGTGTCTTGGGGGTGGGTCACATGGGCCTATTTTTATTGATGTAAAAACAAAAACAAGGTGCTGCATCAGCATGTGGTCTAAAAGCAAAACAAAATGGTTATTTTAAATGCACGCTAAAATTAGAAAATGGAGTTAAAAATTTATGTTTCGACCTTAGGTCTTCTTCAGGAAGTATCTAAATGAGAAAACAAAGTTAGTGCCTTGATGGTGGGTTGTCGTGCTCACATTGGAATTCCAATCTGAAAACTAAGAGAACCCATTTTCCATAGAGATAAAAGTAAGGAAACTTTCAATTCAAGCAGTAAAAATGTTTCATTCTCAGATTTACCGTGTGTGTGTGTGTGTGTGTGTGTGTGTGTGTGTGTGTGTGTGTGTGTGTTGGGGGTGCACTGGACCCTTTGTCTTTTTTTTTGTTTTTTTTTAATTCAAGTTTATTATTAACCAGCAGGTACAATTGATACAAGCAGATCAGACAATTTCTACTCTTGTACAATGAGTTAATATAGTTCAGATGTGATAATCAACATTTTTCTCCTCACTCCAGCATTCATATCTAATTAGTCAACTGATTATAAGGAGATGAGAGTAGGTATACAGTTCAAACCAGCAATCCCGATTCATTATCTTAGAAGCACCCACTTCTCTTTCAATTTCCTTCCTCCCCAATGACCCTCTACAGGGCGGCAGCTACACTTAGGCCAGTTACCAATTCAAGACCAGATTAATGCATTGGGGGATGAGCCCTCGCTCCCCGTTCTTCCTCCAACTCTAGTGGGGAGAAGAGCCTCTACAGCAGCTGAAGCGTGATTCTGCTACATTCACTTCCTTCCACAGCTCCCATCTGGCCCATCTCCGGATATAAACCGGGATTCTATCATTTATTTTGTACGTCAGCTCCTCCATGCCAGCAATTCCTTGGACTATGAGAGTCCAGCTGACCACTGTGGGAGCGTCTGGCTTTAGCCACAATTTAGTGGTGGCCTTATGAGCTGCCGCTAGTAGAAGGGACCACAGATATGAGTCTGCTCCCGGCAGGCCCTGGGGTGGCTCACCCAAAATAAGACATGGCCAATCTAGAATGGGTTCCAGTCCAAATACTGTAGTGAGCGCTTTGGTAATCCCCCTCCAATGAGTACCCAGTCGTGGGCATGCCCACATAATGTGTAGATAATCTGCTTCTCACCTCTCCACACCCTCCAACATGATGCGCTCCCTGTCAGGACTCTCTTCGTTCAATGAGTGGGAGGAAACATCGCACTCTGACCTTCCAGCTAAACTCCTGCCAGAAGGGGAATTAGTCATTTTAGAGGCCCATTTAAAGACCAGGTCCCAGTTAATCTCTCTGAGATCGGCTCCTCCTTCCTCTCTCCACCTACTCTTGACCCTTTCCAGATAGTCCTTTTTTAGTTCTGCCAAAGCTCTGTATATGGTGGAGATAAGGCCCAGGGTTTTCCTCGAGGATAACATCATAGAGAGAGTCTCCACAAAGGGGGAGGCATCCCTCGAGTGGAGGGCCGCTCTACGACCACTGGACCCTTTGTTTGTTACATGCCTCAAAAACCGTAGCACCCCTCTGCAGAAATGTGATTTTTACCTGTGACAATGCAAAGGTTAGGGCGTTCAAGTTTTGAAATGTATTAATGGCGGAATGTTGGCTATGACGCTAGGGAAACTCGCTTACCTTATACTCTTCTTCAATAAGTGCTATGGGGTCTTTTACTTCCACCTGGACAGTGACCAGAGATGGGCAGAAAGAACCTTGGCTTAACGTCTCATCTGAAGGATGGCACCTCAACAGTGCAGCAGTACTCACCTCGTATTAAAGTACAAGATCAGTTATGGGTATTTATTTATTTTAATTTTATTTATTTATTACATTTTGGTGACCAGGTTGGCCCACTGAGCCCCGAAGGTCCCTTTTTCAGGGGCGACCTGGGATAACAATACAAGATAAAATACAGTGGAGAAAAACCTTTGAATGCATAGGTTATTCAAGCAAAAGGTGGTTACAGACACGGTTATCATCATGACACAGTTTTGCCTTGGTGCTACTTGGCATAGTGATATACATGAGGTAGCATTGGTCCCTAGGTGTCCAGATACTAGAGGGAGGTACATGGTCGGCTCACCTTTGGGAAGGTTTGATGCAGAAAAAGGGGATACCTTAAGAGCTGTGGCAGTGGCATGCACTTGTGGCCAGTATATGGGACTTGAGCCTGGTGCAGAAGTTCAGAGTGAGGAGGTGTCCTGGACTGGGGGGGGGGCTTGTTCCATAGGCTGGGGGGGGCTTGTTCCATAGGCTGGGGGCTTGGCAAGAAAAGGGTCTGCCACCAGCATTGGTCCTTAGTCTGGGGACTTCTAGTAGTGTTCGTTCTGATGTCCTTAAATTCCTAGGGTTGTGTTTAATGGCTATGGTTCCGGCTATGCTTGGTGGAGCAGGGGGTTTGAGTAGCTTGTAGGCCTGGACAAGCAATGGGTATTGGAGGCGAGTGGCTAATGTGGGCCACCGGAGCTGGGCCAGAGTGTCACAGTGGTGACATCGCGGGTGGTCTTCGGTAGTGAACCGAGCTAGTTTATTGTATAGGATTTGCATCCTGGACACCTCTTGCTTTGCCATGCCCTGTGTAATCGGGGCCGCATAGGTCAGGGTAGGGAGCAGGCTACTTGTCGCAGTGGAGAGCCTGGCCTCAGGGATGAGCTGGTCCCTGAGTCGGTACAAGGTACCGAGTTTGCGATGTAGGGTCCTGGTGACCTGGTCCACGTGGTCCTTGTAGGTGATAGACTGATGCAGAGTTAGGCCTAAGTATTTTAGGGAGGGAACTACATTAATGCTTTTGCCAGAGAGTGTGGTTAGTTGGAGGGATGAGGACCTGTCAAGTCCCAGTGATCTTGGCCTGAATAGCATTGCCTTGGTTTTGTCTGCATTAAGTACCATGCTGTTTTCACACAGCCATGTCTCTAGGGATCTGAGTTCCTTTTGGAGGAGCGGACCAAGAGTGGCCACATCGCCCAAGGGTCGGGAGATGACAGTGTCATCAGTGTACTGTACAACCGAGCTCTCCCCACAGTAGGTACTTAATTCGATGGTAAATAGGGAGCATAGGAGGAGGCCTAGTATTGAACCCTGAGGTGCTCCCTGTTTTAGAGGTAGTGGCTCTGACATGGCCCCCTTCCATGTGACCTCTGTGTCCGGCCTGATAAATAACTCCCAAACCACTTGAGGGCATGGGGATCTAGGCCCACATTGTGCAGCTTCTGTAGCAGAAGATTGTGGTCAACAAGGTCATACGTCTTGGACAGGTCTGTGAAGACTGCACCTGTGGGTATCCCTTTGTCCATTGCCCTGAGCATTTCGTCCGAGAAGTTAATGAGGGCAATGTCAGTACCGTGGTTTGGTCTGAATTCATGTTGAGGGGGAGTAAGGAGCTGATGAGTTTCCAAGTAGTCCCGGAGTTGGTTGTAGATTAGCCTTTCTTGCAACTTGGCAAGTGTGCAGAGAAGGGAGATCGGCCTATAGTTGGTTAGTTTTCCCTGAGTCCACCTTTGTGGATAGGGACTACATTGGTATGTTTCCACTGGTCAGGACTGCCCTTCCTCCGTGATCTGTTAAGGAGCATGGTTAAGGGCCTGGATAAGGAGGTGGCTCCAGCCTTGAGTAGCCGAGGGTTGATCCCATCTGGTCCCCCTGATCCTTTAGGTTTCAGCGTCTTTAGGAGGGTTAGGACCTCAGTGCGCTTTGCCAGTCTCAGGTGGAAAGAGGGTTGTTCAAAGTGTGTTGCTTCAGCTGAGCTTGGGGCCAAAGTCACAAGTACCTGGTGTCTGACCTTCTGATTTTCCAGTTCCATATAGATCAGCAATAAAAATATAGCAGTATACAGAAGGGAGAAGCAAATATGTATTGGGGAATGTTGCAGTCCCTTTATGCCAAGTGGGAAGAGCAGAAGAATGCTTTTGGGGGGCAGTTATTTTCTGTTTTCATAAAATGCCAGTCTTTTTGACAAAAGCTTAAACTCTGTCTCCCCCCCCTCCCCCCAATAAAGACTGCAAATCAACATTTAAGTTGCACAAAAAGTGCCACAAAGTGGAACTATTTGCATAATAAGGCAGTGGATATTAACTCCCAAGTGCTGGTGTGTAAAAAAAAAAAAAAAAAAAAAAAGCCAAATCCTGCTTTTTTCTGTAGTTTTTTCCTACTGGAAACTAAAAACTCCTAGCTCTACCTTTTATACACCTTGTGTGGAGGGTCAACACAACACTGAAACTTTCTCACTCTTTCCTGAAACTTCCTGGGCCAAGAGAAAGCAGCCGAGGAAGTGAAACACAGCGGGACTGTTGTTTTTACTGCATTTGGCATGCTGACCCACAGACTCTGGTTACTGTGGGGCGTGGCTGCACTTTTACTGAAGGACTGATATTCCCCGATGGCTACGGAGTTCTGAGGACAGCGAGATAGAGAAATGGGAAAAGGAAGCAACCTTGGGTATTTTAGAGGGGTACACTCTGCTTGTATGTGAAAAAAACTGTCAGTGTTTGTGTTTTATTTCTTTCTTTCTTTATTTATTTATTACCTTTTGATGACCGGGTAAGTGCACTAGGTAAGAAACCTGCCTATTTTCAGGCATGACCCGGGAGAGTGCAGTTACAGTAATACAGCAGAGAAAAAGAGACAACAGATGCCAACAATAAGATATAAAGGCAACGATAACTGTCAGGACAATCTTCACAAATAGTATTAACCAATATTAAAAAAAAAAAAAAAAAAAAAAGCATAGGAATAACAGTGTAACCCCTAGGTGGCGCTATCCCAAGGTCTACTACCCCTGCCTGCTGGGCTAGCAGCAGGTTAAGGGGCTTGAATTCTGAAATGGGTGCCTCCACCCAGAGGTCAGGGATGGTAGTGGTCAAACCAACCTGGGCACAGCCCCTTCGGGACACTGTAAGCCCCCTCTTTCCCTGCTAGTGGCCAAAACAGTACACAATAATTACTTTCACAATATTCCTGATATGCTTTGCAAGTACTCACACAGGTTACACTTACCACCAAGGCTGGTGTCTCAGGTTCAACCCTGAGGACCCCCTGTAAAACAAGGATAGGCAGAGCAAAAGGCAACAATGCAATACTTCGAATACAGTCTGGCTGAATGCAGAAATGAGTAGATCTGATTTATTCAGGGGATTTGAACAAGGAAGGGGTTTAATCAGGTTAATTAGCTTAATTACTCTATCAGTTACACAGCTGTGCATGCAGTCAGAGTCCCTAACACAGTCACACTCTCTGGGTACCGAGGTGGAAGAAAGGTGGGCTAGCCAGGACCGTTGCCTGGGGTGGGCCAGCGTTACAGCTGGTCAGGGCCCTGTGATGGAAAAACAACTTGCACAACACACTATTTGTAATCCGGAGCCAGATGGCTCAGTTCGTGAAGGAAAAGAAACAACAAAGCAATCAGATGACACACTTAAATTAAACTATAGTTGCAGGGAGCTACCCTGGTGGTTACTCACATTACCCAGGACTGGACACAGGATGGACGAAAATTGTGACAGCAGGTGAACTCTGTATAGTGCCAGGAGAAGCAGGGCCCACACGATTCGCCAAGGCGTCGTTCCTGTTCAAGCGTGGAGCAGGAGGCTGATCCTCAGGCAGGTCTCATCGATGGCTCTTCTCCATGCAGCAGGGTAGTATGGCAAGGCCCTCGTGACAAGGCCCAGCTGCATGGAGCTAACTGCGGATTCAGTCCATTCGTGCTGGTTACTGCTTTCAGCGATCAACACACAGTTCACACAAAGTAGAACTAAATCACGATCCTCTTTTAGTACACAGCACATTTATATGCACAGAATTCTTACTGTACCAGGCAAAATACTCCCCAGTCACGATCGCACAGTCTCTGCTCAGACCGGGAGCTCAGAAGTAGCTGGAGTTCCTGACAGGCCAATCGCATGCAGCAAAATCTTCGGTCTCCTACTGGTTGAACCTGGTTACACTTCAGTGGCTTACTTCAGTCTCGCTACCTCGGATTTAGTCCGACTGCAATTTCCTCTTCTCTCTCAGGAAACGGGCAGACTAGCAGGCCTCAACTCAGGCCTTCCCACAGTTCTCCTGCTCGAAACTACGCAGATCAGTGCTAGACTATCATGAGCTTCTCCCCTCTCAGCTTCCAACTTAGATCTGCCTAAACAGCAGGCAGCTCAAGGATTTCCTTCAGATCCAAAAGATTCAGTTGGCTCATTCAGTTTTGTCAGTCAAAGCAAGAGCTCCCCCTTCAGTTACACAAAGGTGCCAACAGCCTAAAGCTACAATTCCCAAGCCTGTACTCCACACAGTCCTTTCAGACAGGCTGCATTTTAGAGTCCCCAGGTACTGATTGGTCCAGTTTGGGACCAAAATGGTGGAGATAATCTGAACAGTCCTTGCTGCAAAGAAGACGGGTTATCATTATCGCTCTGAATTATTTTCAGCAAGTAGTTACATCCTTCAACAGAGCTCTCTCTGCACAATTAGCGATGGCAGAAATGGAGCTATTACCTTGCAGTCTGGGTGGGACTTGAGTACAACAACTCTCGAACCCCCTTCCAGTTTAACATTACTGCAAACTAGGAAGCTCTTAAAGCAACAGTACACAAAGGCTACACAGGCACTGTTTGGCAGTAACATTTAAATGGCTATAGCACCAAGCACCAACCTGGCAGTGAGCATTTAGACAAGCTCATGGAAGACTTTTTGGGAACCCCCATTTGTGGGGGTGGGTTACACCAGCAAGAATACTACAGGTTAGAGCAGTCATACAATTGTTGCAAGAAGTATTCTAGTTACCAAGTCAGTAGTCATAAATGTAATTAACAGGAGATAAGGAGCACTCATCCACAGTAGGAAAACAAAAATGGGAAGAAAGCAGCTAGAGGGCAAGCAGCTAGCCCCACAAAAACGTTAAGTGCAGTCACAGTAATCAGGGGCATTAAGGTGGGGAAAAAAGAGCATGCTTAAAGGCTAGGTGAGATGAGTTCTTCACATGAGGGGGTAGGGAGTTCCAGAACCGTGGGGCAAAATACGAGAAAGCCTGCTCACCCATTTTAGTAAAGCAGGGCTGAACAGCCAGCAAGGGGAAGGTGGAGGATCTGAGGGCACGAGAGTGAGAGACAGGGGTAAGCATGGCCCCCAGAGCCACAGGTTAGGTGTTCTGGTTAAAGAGTCAACAAAACAACCTAGTGCATATGATCTGTGCATATTGGGAGGCAGCCAATTTAAGGCAGAGTAAAGTCAGCAGTGGTGGGTGAGACGTGGAGCCTATAAGGCGAATCTACAGATGTTGTACGTAATGTCCCATTTGTGGAGTACTGCGGCATTGGCATGCGAGAGGATTGGAAGAGCATATAGCAGTTGTGGCAGTAACCCACCTTTCGCAACAGCAATCCTGGTGGCCGGAGTAAGGGAGTGGTGCACTCTGTAGGCCGCGCCAGTCTTGGAGTTAACTGAGCGACAGACCTCATTGACATGTGCAGCAAAATCCAGAGCTGGGTCAAGCATTACCCTCAGGTATTTGAAAGATAGTGTGTTAGAGACAGGAGACCCATCATCATCTCGGACCAGAAGTTTAGCGTCCATGGTCGGTACCCATCTAGAAGAGCCAAAAAGCATGGCCTGGGCCTTAGGTTTAAGATTTGGTAATTGGAGGAGAACCAAGATTGGAGGCTCTGAAAGGCAGGTAATAATTGTTGATTTAGGTCGGTTATAGACTTCGAAGCAAAGTAAAGTACCAGGTCATCTGCATACAAGATAGTATTACAGAGTGGGGAAGAGCTGGAGATACCATTAATAAAAAGAGAAAAGAGTAGGGGCCCAAGAATTGAACCCTGAGGGATGCCAGAGGTGATTGGGTTAGGGGCAGAGAGAACCTTACAGAAGGAGACAGTCTGAGATCGATTTTCAAGATAGCTAGCGAATCATGATAGGGTGGAGGCAAAGGCTGTGAGAGATTGCAGTTTGTCAATTAGTAGGGGGTGATGTACCATGTCAAATGCTTTGGAGAGATCGATGAACATGGCTCCAGTGAGTAGGCCTTTGTCCATATTGCATTTTATGTCATTGGTGAAGTGGGTAAGAGCAGTAGTTGCGCTGTATCCAGCCCTAAAGCCATGTTGAAAAGGGGGTTGAAGGTTAGAGTGGAATAGGTATTGAGAGACCCGACGATGCACAACTTTCTCCAGCAGCTTACTGAGTGTAGGCAGGAGAGAAATGGGACAATAGTTTGACAGGATTTTGGGATCATTTCTTAAACACCGATATAGTCCTGGCAGTTTTCCAGGCCGAAGGAACAGAGGCTGAGTTGATTGAGAGGTTGAAAAGCCTAGTACCCAGTTTGGCGAGACGAGAGTACCTGCAGGGAGGACATGCTTGGAAATTAATAGTGTGATCCGCTGTGTACACTGTGCTAGATTTATTTATTTATTTATTGAAGTCTTGGAATTGCAAAACCTTTCAGCCAGAGGCTCATTTACAAAGACTCCACGTCATAACAGGAGGAAACAGTGGGACAAACAAGAATGGCAAACAATTGTTCAAGGTCGAATGAGTATACAGAGAACATAAAATACATCAGTACATAATTAACATAAGTATCAGGGGTTACAAGTTACAGCATTGTACAGATTATGTAACAGCAGCCCGATCTGTGACCTTGTCATAATGCCACAAGGCTGTATTGTTCAGAGAGGAAGGAGAGAAAGTAGTGAGGCACCATCAGGAATGGACAGCTATAGGCAGCCAGAGATAGGCATTGTACAGAGGAAGGTGCTGGAGTGTCCTGGGCCAGACCAAAGTGTAAAGATAGGGAGGGGAGACCAGGAGTAGGGCAAAGATCCATGCAGGAGGGGCAAGTGGTGAGGTTGATACTCGGGGGGGGGGGGGGTTGTGGTAAGAGGAGAATGGAGTAGGCAATGAGAGGTATACCTGAAGGCAGCTATGCAGAGGTTGGGAGGTGAGATGGTATTAAGTGGGGTAGTGATAGGAGGGATTGTAATGGGGGAAGGAAAGGGTTGGGTAGACAGCTGGTGGAGGGATATTGTAAGAAAAAGAAAATGGGCTGGGTGAGGGTGTGGGAGAAAGCTCAGGATAGAACTAGGCGGGGCAGTCGCAACTGCCGAGTTTCAATAGATGTTGTTGTAGGTTGGATTTGAAGGGCCCGATTTTGGTGAGTGCTGTGAGGTCAGGTTGGAGGTTATTCAGCTCGCTGGGTGCTCTGTGCATAAAAGTTCGCTGGGCTTGCGCAGTGCGGCAGAAAGGGACCTGGAAGGTGGTATTGGGTGTGCTTCTGGTGCTGTGTTGGTTATGCATCCTATTAATGAGCTGCAGTAGCGAGGGAAGGGCCAGCCCATGACTAATCTTCTTTGCAAACAGACCGGTTTGATAGGAGATCCTGTCCTGGAGGTTCAGCCAGTTCACTGAGGCGTAAAGGTCGCAGGTGTGTGTGTGTGTGTGTGCCCGCCCCAGTGACTAGGCGGCAGGCGTTGTTTAGGGCAACACTTAGCCTTTGGAGTGTGGTGCTGGTGGCTGAATCATAGATTATGAGCCCAAAGTCGATAATTGAAAGGACGGAACTAGTGATGGCCAGATGGAGGGCTTCCTGGGCCATGCTGTGTCTGTCTGTATAGAAGCCCTAACCTGGTGCTGACTGCTTTGGATGTGATATTTATATGTTCTTGCAAAAGGACTTTGTAGAGTTGGGGAGGGGCCTAAGACAAGTAGCACACACAGTATCCTTCTCAGAGGTGCTGCCTGTCAGTGGCATGAGTGAGGCAAGGGTACTTTGCACCATGCAGTTTAACAAGTGGTTGAAAAAATGGTGTGGAGCACAGGGGTTTGGCTTCATTGGGGACTGGGGTTCCACCTGGAGGACACCAGCCTATACTGGCAGGATGGTCTGCATCTGTCCAGGAAGGGAACAAGTCTTTTGAGCAATCGGTTTAAATGCTTCATTGGCAAGCCTTTAAACTAGTCAAGGGAGGCACTGATAAGCAGAAGGAAAATCCCAGCCTCCCCCTACAAAACAGGGTACTAAATGAGAAAAAGACCAAGGTAGAAAGGTCAGTGGGGGTTGCCGCTACAGAAGGTAAAGCCATCAAAAAAATGGAGAGCAATGAGTACCAATGCCCGTAGTCTGGGTAACAAGCTTCCTGAATTAGTGGCCTTGATGGAGGAGGAAGATCTGGATATTGTGGCAGTCACAGAAACATGGTACACACAGAACCATGACTGGGACGTGGACATACCAGGATACACTATCTACAGGAGGGACAGGAGGGTAAAGAGGAGGAGGAGTAGCTCTCTACATAAGAAAAGAAATCAAAGCAACAGAACAAAAGGGTAAACAGGGAGGAGAAGAAGCACTGTGGGTCAATTTGGAGGCAGGCAATGGCACCACAATCCGCACAGGCGTTATATACAGATCCCCTCTCAGGGGGAGGAAATGGACAAGGAAATGATAGAAAGTATACTTAGAATGGCAGATAAAGGGGAGATATTGCTGATGGGTGATCTGAATATGCCAGATGTTAACTGGAGTGCAGTTGCAGCAGCCACTTCTAAGAGTGGGGTTATTCTAGATGCCCTACAGGGGGCATGCCTTAGACAACTAGTATTGGAGCCCATTCGAGAGGGAGCAATCTTAGACCTGGTTCTCTCAAATGGAGATGAAGAGAGGATCACAGATGTAGAAGTGGGTAGCCATCTGGGAACTAGCGACCATCGAACAGTATGGTTCACAATAAACACAGCAATAGAGTCAAGCCATACAAAGACAAAGGTACTGGATTTTAGGAGGGCTGACTTTGCCAAAATGGGTGAGTGCCTAAGGAATGCACTAGCAAATGGGCAGGAAGGAGGGGTGGAAGAACAATGGGGAATAATAAAAACTGCCATCACAGAGGTAACAAGCCTTTGTGTAAAGCAAATAAACAAAACGAAACGAGGTAAGAAACCACTATGGTTCTCAAAGGAAGTGGCAGTGAAGGTTCAAGAGAAAAGAAGGCATTCAGGAAGTACAAGGAATCACAGAAGGAACAGGACAGAGAACTGTATCAGTTAAAGCAAAGGAAGCTGGAAAGGCAGTCAGAACAGCAAAGGCCCAAACCGAGGAAAAGATAGCCAACTCAGTTAAGAAGGGGATAAAACCTTTTATAGGTACACTCAGGAGCAAAGGAAGACCAAGGAGGGATAGTGAGGCTTAATAAAGGGAGGAGGGTGGGCAGAGGGTGACTGTGAAAAGGCAGAGATACTAAACAAATATTTTTGCTCAGTATTTACAAAGGAAGATGGGGAGGTACCTAAAACAAACAGTAGAAACACTCTGGATACAGAAGTTGATACCAGCCCATTTATAGAAGAAAGAGTTCTGAAAGAGCTCTTAAAACTGAAGGTGGACAAAGCAATGGGGCCTGATGGGATTCATCCCAGAATTCTAAAAGAACTAAGGATAGAACTAGTGACACCACTGACTACCTCTTTAACAAATCATGGGAGGATGGGTGGTACCTGAGGACTGAGGAGGGGAGATGATTCCCTCACAAAAGTCGGAGCAAGGCAGAAGCAGAAACTACAGACCTGTTAGTTTAACCTCAGTGGTAGGGAAAAGATGGAATCACTTTGAAGGAAAGAATTGTTGTGTATCTAGAGGCCAGAGGGGCACAGGACCCAAGGCAGCATGGATTCACAGCAGGAAGGTCATGCCAGATAAATCTGATAGATTTCTTTGACTGGGTGACGAAGTAGTTGATCAGGGAGGGGCTGTGGCATGGCCTACCTAGACTTTAGCAAGGCATTTGACACAGTCCCACACAAAAGATTAATATACAAGTTAGCCAGCCTGGGAGGATCCCAAGATGACAGCCTGGGTAAAGAATTGGCTGGAGAATAGGACACGAGAGTAATAGTAAATGGAGTCCGCTCGAAAAAGGGGGTTAGCAGTGGGGCACCACAGGGTTCAGTATTAGATCGTCCTCTCAATGTCTTTATGTTTACATTGCAGAGGGACTGGAAGGAAAAGTATGTCTCTTTGCAGATGACACAAAGATCTGCAACAGAGTTGATGCACAAGGTGGGGTGGAAAGGATGAGAAGGGACTTGGCAAGGTTAGAGGAATGGTCAAATGTATGGCAGCTTAGATTCAATGCTAAGAAGTGCAAGGTAATGCACCTGGGAAGCAAAAACCCAGGGGAAGAGTACACAATGGGGGTGAGATACTAACAACAGCAAAAATGGAAAGGGACCTGGGGGTAGTCATATCAGATGACCTAAAGGTGGGCAAGCAGTGTGAGAGGGCAGCAAGGAGGGCTGGGGGGATACTGGGATGCATAGGGAGAGGCATCACCAGTAGAAAACAAGTAGTTATTATCCCTCTGTACAGACAGCTGGTGAGACCACATCTGGAGTACTGCGTGCAGTTCTGGAGACCCAATCTCCGCAAAGACATACACAGGATGGAAGTTGTCCAGAGGGGGCATCTAAAATGGTGCAGGGTCTGCACCGAAGACATATGAAGAGAAACTTAGAAGCTTAATATGTATAGCCTCGAGGAAAGGAGGGAGAGGGGGACATGATAGAAACTCTTGCACCTCAAGGAATCAACAAAGTCCAAGAGGCAGCATCTTTCAAAAAGAGGTGTGCAAGAACAAGGGCCAATTTGAAGATAGAAGGGGGGCTCAGAGGTAATTTAAGGAAGTATTTTTACAGAGAGGTTGTGGATGTATGGAACAGCCTTCCAGAGGAGGTTGTGGAGTCAAAAACAGTGGTGGAATTCAAGCATGCATGGGACAGTCATAAGGCAATTCTAAGGGGTGGGGGTAGGAAGAAGTAGGCTGCTGGTTAACTAGGATCTGCAGCTTATCCATCAGGTAGGGAAATGGGCAGACTGGGTGGGCCCAAGCGGTCCTTATCTGCCGTCAAATTCTATGTTTCTATGTTTCTGTGAAGGACAGGTTACTGTCAAGGGTTATGCCTATGTATTTGAAATTATGTACCTGTTTGAGAGGTTAGCCAAAGTTGTTTGTAACCATTAATTGAGTATTTTTATACTTATTATGTGTACTAGCAAAGAGCATCACTTTGGTTTTCTTATAATTCATGATTAGTTTATGTTTGGTGAACCAGGTCTCCACTGCAGTGAAACAATGTTGCAGGCTGCTGACAAGGGTTGAGGGACTAGGCTGGCTGGTGAAAAGCACAGCGTCATCAGCATATAGGAGCAGATTGGAGGGGCAGACTTGGGGAAGGGTGTTTAAGAAAGAGGCTGAATAGGAGTTCACCCAGAATAGATCCTTGGAAAACTCCAGAGCGCACAGGGTGACTGGTACAGAGTGTTGTGTATTTTTACCCTTTGGGTTCTGTCATCTAGGTGGCTCTTAAACCAGGATGTGACACCCTGTGAGAGTCCAAGGGTGGGTAGACACTTTAGTAAAACAGCGTGTTTAACAGTGTCTAATGCCTTTTTGAGGTCAATATAGAGTGCCCCCACAAGGTGTCCGTGGTCCATTGATTTATGAATATAATCTGTATACTCTAGCAGGGCTGTGGTGGTGCTATGCCCCTTGCGAAAACCATGCTGTTGGGTGCATTGTAAGTTATAGGTGGCAAGGTACTCCCATCAGCTGCAGCAACAGTCTGCTCTAAAGCTTTGGAGAGGAGTGGTAAGATGGAGATTGGGCGGTAGTTAGAGTGGGTAGCCTTGTCACCAGCCTTGTGAACAGGGGTCACCACTGCCACTTTCCAGACCAAGTGGAATTGACCAAGACAGAGGGATAGGTTGAGGATCTTGGTGAGTGGAGTCAGGGCTTCGTCTAAGGTGAGGAGGAGCATTTTAAGATCTAGGGTGTCACTGCTGTATCTAGGTTTACCTAGTACACGCAGTAGGTATTTTTTTGCAGCTGTGGTGGTTACTGCCTTGAAATAGAAGGGGGGAACGTTGGGGGCTGGGTAAACGTGGTTGCTGTCCTGGGCGGGAGGGTCATTAAAGAAGTTTGGAGATAGTGCCCCACTTAGGTCGGTGAAAGCAGTATTACATATGTCTGCCATTTCTTTCGGGTCCTGAGTGGTAGTGCCATTTATATTGAGCATTGAGGGAAGGGATTTGTTGCGTTTACCAGTGAGATTTTTATGTACTCCCAGAATATTTTGCTGTTACCCCGGGGTTAGTGAACAGGTCTTGGAAGTGGGTAGATATAGCAAGGCATAGTGCCCGGGTACAAGCATTCCTAGCCTCCTCGTATTTTTGCTAGTCGCTGGGCTTATTAGTGTCATGCGCCATGTGCCAGAGGCGGTCACGAGTAGCCATGAGGTTATGGAGGGGTGAATGATCCATGGGTTGTTAGCCCCTTTGCGTTTTAGCTTTCTGAAGGGGCCAAAAAGTCACAGGCTTTGTTTAAAAAGGAAGCTAAAGTGCTCCACAGCTAGGTCAACACTTGTGGCTGTGTCAATTTTTGACCAGTCACACTGGTGGAGGTACTACTAAAATTGCTCAAGTTGCCCACAACTTAGTGTGCTGGTAGAATGATTTGAAGGGGCGTTTGGGAAGTTTAATTGACTAGCGACATAGGATTGGGGAGTGGTCACTGAGAGAGGGTAATACCACAGTGTCCAAAATCCTGTCAGGGTGGTTGATGAGAATAATAAGAAAGACAGAGTGCGGGTTCCAGTTCTGTAATTGATCCTAGTTGGGGTTTGGACCATTTGTGTGAGGTCAGTAGCATCTGGGGCAAACTAATTGATGTTAAACCTAGTGCAATAACCTCTGAGTGGTTAGGTAGTTTGGTGATGTAGTCCAAGACTGCGTCGAGGCCAGTTGCTGTGTTCCTTGTTGGGATATAAATAGATGAATACTTAAACTAAGAAATGTATTTTAACCAAAGCAGGAATTTGAATACACAAGTGAACGCAATAGTTTTGTGTTCATTAACAAATATGTACAAAAGACATACAAAAAGGACACGTGCAGTCCTGGCATATAACCCCTCCTTCCCACCCACACAGGTGGATCATAGATAAGGCCATTGGTTTTTGGTTTTTACCAGAAAACCCAGTAAAATTCCAGAATTTGGGCTGCCTGAACACTGGTAAAAAATTTTGTGTAATTTGACATTTTATGTCAGATCAGTAAATCTACAAAACTTGTATTTTTTTCTTATAATTGCTTCTGTACTATTTTTAATTTGCATTATTTAATGCTTTGTATACTAAACCTTCTTTTATTCTGACTATTTATACACATACTTAAAGAATGTCAGCAGAATTCCAGTAAAATCTGTATTTTACAGCAACAATCACTGGTGCAATTTCCAGAATTTGAAGTCTTGAAAATGGAATTTCATTGTTTTAAACACTGTAAATGTTTCAAACACTGTAAATGAGTGGCCTTGATCATAGATTAACAATCACAAGGATGTGGTGTGCACAGATATGGAACTTAGAAGAGAGAGAGAAATGTGCCTTAGCTGGGATACGATGCCTCTGGGAGGCCCTGGTTTCCACTTGCCTTGGTGGTGCAGCTGGTAGCATAACCAGAATGGTATTCCAGACAACCAGGGTTCAAATCCCATCGAAGGCTCTTATTTCTTTTCTCTCTTCTGTTTTTTGTGTTCCATATATATACACCGCACCCTTGTGAATCAAAATGTAATTACCTGTGCAGCACCAGGTTGTGCATTAGAGAAAGAGTAGGGTGCTTCTGGGAGTTCCAAGTTTCCAGTTGCCTTGGTGGCAAAGCTGGTAGCGCAACTGGAAAAGTTTTCCAGGTTGCCTGGGTTCAAATCCCAGCTAAAGCACTTTTTCATTCTCTCTCTTCTGTCTGTAAGGATCATAGATTTACCAGAGGGCTTGGACAAGGATTGATGGATACGGTATTCCAGGTGGCTTGGGTTCAGATTCCAGCTAAAGCACTTATTTCTTTCTCTCTTCTTTATGTTTGGATCGTAGATTGACCAGAGGGCTTGGATAAGGATTGATGTATATGTCCCAGTATTATGGCAATTATTGCTTATTGAAATTTTGTTGACTGGGTAGGCCCACTGAGACTAGAAGTTCTTTTTTCAGGGGCAACTGGGGGGGATACAGATGGCAACAAACTGAAATTGAACCAGACTAAGCTGTTGTTGGTATTTTTAGTGAATGGGGGAAATTTGGCCAGGACACCGGGGAAATTTTCCTACTCTTTTTCGAGAAGTACCATGGGATCTTTAACGTCCACCTGAACAGGCAGATGGGACCTCAGTTTAACGAGTCATCCGAAAGACAGCACCTCAGGAGTGCAGCATCCCCTCATGCTGTACTACAGTGTCAGTATTAGGATTTAACCCAAGTGCCTGGAGTGGGGATAGAACCCACAGCCTTCTGATCTTCTGGCCTCGAATGTGAGTGTGCAACCTGCTGAGCCACTGACAATGCCATACTGAAATCATTTAGACAGCACAAGAATTCCAGTTACAAAGGGCAGATCATTACTGCTTATCTACAGCTAAGGCATTATCTCTAGGGATGGGGGAACCAGTTCAGATAAGTTCAGAACCACCCAGAACCTTTGCCATTTTTTGTAAAAGAACCTTATCAGGCCGGCTTGTTGGCGCTGAGGGCTGAGGTGCTGGATGCCTTGCCTCATGCCATGCCAGCAACCCCGTGTTCGTGAATGAGCAGGAGCCACCGGGGGTTGACAGGGGAAGAGAAGGATTGTTGGACTGCTCTCCTTCTCCGGGGAAGGGTGTCCACAACAGTTAGAGCTTGCTTGCCCCCTGGTGGAGGCTGGGGGACAAGGTTCTACGCTCTACCTTGGAGAGGAGTTTGGGGAAGATGCCTGGAGGGAGTTCCTGCGGACGTGCTGCCGTTGCATATTGCTCATTAAATCTCAATCTTTTAAGAACTGGTTTATAAGCAAAACAAAATGCTCCAAGGCATCTCCAGTCATGCAGAAATATATAAACTTCTTGGGCGGTTAAAGGCATTTGGCCTTCATACTAAGGTTGAGTGAAGGAGCCAGTAGGCCGAGGCCCATAATGCTCCTATACTAGGCCGTAGAATAAAATAAGTCGTACCCAGACAAGATTAAAATATCAAGACGATGTTTGAAAATGTCTCTAGAGTTACTAGTAACAGCGTCAGATGGAAGGCGATTCCACAGCCCAATAATTCTAACAGTGAAGAAGTACTTACGATTGTTATGTCTAAAAGATTTACCAGTTAGCTGAAGAATATGACCTCTAGTGTTATGTGTAGATTTTTTTAAATGAAAAACCTAGTTCAGTCATGATAAAAGGGTCATGAATAATATGACTTAATAGGAGATCACCACGGATACGTCTAGTGGTGAGAGACATTAATTTCAATGTGTCCAACCTTGATTCATAAGATAACCAATCAAATCCAGTTATCTTTTTTTTATATTTATGCTGCACCCTTTCAAGAGAGAAATTTTCTGATTTTTTTTTTTTTTTTTTTTAAATGGACACCAGAATTGAGAGGCGTATTCAAGATGTGGTCGAACGCAGGACCTGAATAAAGGTAACAATACCTCCTGTTTGCGAGATCTAATATTGAGCAAGACAGACCATATAATTTTGTTAGATGTATTAATAACTGAAGACATATGCTTAGTGTATGGTAAATTATCAGGTATTGTTATGCCCAAGTCTTTCTCGTTGTCGGTTGCACACAGTGGTAACTCGTCCAAAATATACGGGAAATTCAAGTTATTAGAACCCAAGTGCATAACTTTGCACTTGGCAGGATTTAACTTCATTCCCCAATTTTTAACCCAAGTACTGATAACATCTAAATCATACTGAATACAAGAAATGTGATCATAACTGGAACTTAAACCACGGATATTCACATCATCTGCATATTTTATAGTATAGGAAAGGCAAGAATGAGTTAAATCAAATATGAAAGCCTGAAAAAGGCAGGGACCAAGAACTGAGCCCTGAGGAACACCACTCAGTACCCTGCCTGAGTCAGAAAAAGTCCAATTTAGTATCACTCTCTGAGTTCTGCCTGAAAGTCAGTTACATATCCATTTCATTATATAGCCATTAATATTAAGGCTGGGAAGTTTTTGAATAAGAACCCAGTGTGGCATGGAATCAAAAGCTTTACTGAAATCAATAAAGATAATATCGCAGGCTAAGTTATCATCCAAAAAAGAACTAAAATGTTCATAGAAACAAAGTAAATTAGTAAGACAGCTTCTACCCTTTTGAAGCCATGTTGTTCGGATCAGAAGCATCAATTACTGGGGACAGAATGTCCTTAAGTAGGCTTTCTAATACTTTACAAATTGATGAAGTCAAGCTGATCGGCCGATAGTTATCCCATAGATGTTTGGATCCTTCTTATGTATAGGAACCACAAATGCCTCTTTCCACTCACCAGGAATAAAGTTAAGTTGTAAAAACAGATCAAATAAAAGTTTAAGTGGGAAAGCAATATGTTCAGATAATAAATATAACAGATGCCCTGCAATATAATCTGGGCCTGGACAGAATTTACCTTTTAATAAAAGTAGTTTATTCCTAATAGACTCAACTGAAAAAGTGATAGGAGGATCAATTGGTGTTCTATTAAGATCCGATAAATGTACCACAGGTTCAGAGAAAACTTTGCAAAATTCCTTATTAAAAACATCTGCCATAGCTTTAGGGTCATGAATAAGTAAATTATCTATTGTAAGAGGCCCCACCATGGTAGGACTTTTCCTGAGTGAATTGATATATGAATAAAATTGTTTAGAATTTGACTTACTAGCTGAAGATGCTAAAGTCAATTCCCATTTTGATTTTGCCCTATGGATAGCTGATTTACATTTTCTACTTGAATTCAAATAGGAATCCCAGCTGGAAGCAGATCTATTTTTTAAGTAATAACGGTGTTCTTTATTTTTTATATTTATTAAACGTTTGATGTTGTTATTCAACCATTTGGGAGATTGTTTCCCATTTGAGTTTTTATTTTTTGAGGGAATATAAATGTCCCGCAAATTCAAAATAATAGATTTGAAAAGCATTCAACTCTGAAATGGGTTTTTTTCCTTAAACAAAGACAGCCAATTTATATTTTTTAAATGAAGATTTATGCTGTGACAATCCGCTTTGTCATATAAATATATTATCGAAGAATTACTATTGAAAACAGTGTGTTTTCACTGTGTTTCTATCTAAATTGAAATAGATAGAATTATGGTCGCTAGTACCAATCGGTGTAGAAACTTGCACATCTCTAATATCTAGGGCAGAACTACAAAGGACCAGGTCCAGTATATTATCACCTCGGGTAGCTGTATTTATCCATTGAAGTAAATCCAGTACCATACAGGAGGACATACATTTTTTACTAATACTACTAGAAGCTATAAATAATTTCCAATTAATATCTGGGAGATTATTTAATTTTTTTTTTATTTATTTAGTTGTTATTTAACCAGGTATAGCACACTAAGCTGAAAGCTTTTTTACAGGAGCGACCTGGGAACACAAGGAGGTTAAGTGACTTGCTCAGGGTCACACAGTATGCAAGTGGAAGCTGTGGGATTCAAACCCAGGTCTGGTCTGCTGGATGTCACCAGATTTGCAGCTCAGAGCCTTAGACCACTGTGCTATACTGCCTCCTAAGATTAAAATCACCAGTAATGATAACACTCCCCATTTGTGTGGCTGTTTCAAATTCAGATAGAACAGCATCCACCAATAAACTAGTAGAAGATGGGGGAATATAACATGTGCCAAGGATGAAGAAATCCACTTTAGATAAGAAAATTTTAAGCCACAGAGTCTCCGTAGGGGAGATAATGAGTTTTTATTAAACTAGATATATTAAGTGAGTCAATTTTATTGCTAATAAATGGGGCGACGCCTCCCCCCTTCCTTGTACAACGATTCAAATAATATGAAGTATATCCAGGAAGTTGCTTGGTCCAAGCGAAGTCACAGTCACCCCATGTTTCACTTACTGTAACAATATCTAAATCCTTATTCGAGATCACAGCAATTAACTCATCAAATTTCTGTGTCAAGCTCCTAGCATTAAAACTAAGAAATTGCATATGTTGCCATGACACATTATGCATAAGTGAAGATGATGTGCATGTTTTAAATTCCCCCTCCTCCCAGATACTAGTTTAAATTAGAGTTAATGGATAGTAGAAATTGTTTACTCAATAGGGCATTCCCTAATTTACTAAGCTGCAAGCCATCAGCACAGTAAAGCTCTGGTTTGTCAAGGAAATCTTCCCAATGGGTGATGCACTTTAATTTTTGTCGTAAACACCAAAGCCTAAGCCAATTATTGACAATTTTGATCTTATTGTTAAGATACCCAGAGTACTGTGGAATAGGTAGAATCTGGGGAAATGTCACACCCCTATCAATCAGTTTATTAGTCATTGAAACACAAGCTTGTTTAATGTTTTGAATAGAATCTCTATAAATGTTATTGGCACCAACGTGAACAATACACAATGGATTAATGTCATGAAACCCAATAGTGTTATCAACCATAAGAGTTAAATCTGAAATTTTAGCACCGCTAAAGCTTGAACAAGTTCTATTATATTTATCAGGCTCACATAAATCTCTATCTAATTTTCTAACTAAAGAGTCACCCAAAACCTATAATTGTCTAGAGGTTGAGACATTACAATTGGAAACATACATAGTGGATGTTTCTTCATCGGTTTGCACAGTGGCAAAATCTATCAAGGGAGGATTGGGGGTGAGGTTAGACAAACAGCCAGAAACTTGTAACGTATTTGCTGGAGATATGTCTATAATAACTTCATTAGGGGGTTCAAAGGAAATACTATCAGGATTGGTAGCAATAGTAGACAACGGATCAAAGCTATTATGTAATGGAATAGAAAAATGCTCTGCCTTACGCCTTCTTTTTTTTGTTACTTTAGACCCTTGTACAGTGTACCAGTTAGTATCTTCCAAACTATTGCATGTACTGTACTCTTTTTCTCTAGCTTTTTTTTTTTTTTTTTTTTGAGACATCAACTGGAATAGTTGGCAAGTTGCTTGAAATAATACAGGTACTCTTTAAGTAATGTAATGGAGCTAGAGGTCAAATTGGATGGAGTGTCATTTGCTGGGGTATTGGTTGCACATAATGCTGATTGACCCATTACATGTTCAGGGTTATTGTTAGATTTCAACACTAAAATCCTCTTGTAGTATAAACTGTTTTCACATTGTAATACTATGTTATCAGTGCATTTTGCACATTGGTAAGGAAGGTTGTCCGCATTAATAGCCGACAAACTGAACATATGACAAGATATACATTGTATGCCAGTTTCTCCTGTTGTGGTAGTAACAATCACATTGATATTACTGATTGTGTTTATTGGGGAAGCCATTTCAATGTGTAGGATAAGCAAGAACACTCCAGAATCTTAAGTAATCACAGATACTACAAGTACAGAAACACCAGTGTGACCCTTACCTCCTAACACGCGCTAAGAACGCGCGTGTCTTAGCGTACGTCTTCGCGTACGGAGATGCACATGCCCTGCTCCCTAGCTCGCCCTGCTCGCTTGGTGAGCGATATAAAGAGTGTAGTGACCTGGAAGTGGTCACGAAGGTCAGCGATCCCCTGAAGCAAAAATAAACAGCCTTTTTTCAAACTCCACGAATTCCACTCATGCGTGGAGTTGGTGTAGTATAGTGTATGTTAAGTCCCCAAACTTAGAAAAAAGCAGCTCCCTAAGTGAAGTGTAGTTCTCAAAAGCAGAGTAAGACAACTACAATCCCTCTTCCTGCTTCCTGAGAGTGTCAGCAGGGCTCAGACGCACGTAAGTGGTACACAAACACAGACAGACTCTGTTTAAAAAGGTGTAAAAAAAAAAAAAAAAAAAACATAAATCAGTCACACAGTTTGCACACAGCTCAGTAGTAAAACTTTGTTCTGGCCCAGTAGTGTGAAAGGCTGAGTCACTGAATGCATCACCTGCTGCCACCTTGGCAACCTGGGTGGGTCACTTGGGGTGAGGGGATGGACAGGAGGCAGGGAATGAGCTGCATATGTTTGTTCTCACTCGGTGGGGGGGGGGTTAATGTGGCTTGTTGCTTGTCTGCACCTTGGTGGTGTCCAGGTGCCCTCGCAAACTAAACCACACAAGAAAGGGAGGGATCCCTCACACATGGTGCTGGGGGCATCTCCGCAGAGGTAGAGTTCACGCATCACGCTCATTTCATGAGATGTGACTGCGCAGGGCAGAAATGTATGGAAAACTCCCCTTGACTGAAGGATGACAACCGACCATTTGCAAACACTGTAGCAGCGATCGGGCACCCCCCACAGTCCTGTAGCAGAGGACAACAGAGGGAAGGTAAGTCCCAGAAAAGCCAGATGACGCGGCTGGGGGCGGGTTGGTCAGAAGGGGGCGGCTGGGCCAGCAAAGTGGATAAAATGTATATGGAGGGGGAGAAGGCACTTGGTGTCCATGTATTTCATCACATTTTATTTGTTTATAGATTTAAAATTTGGTGACTGGGATAGGCACACTGAGCCAGAGCTCATTTCCAGGTGCACCCGTGGGAAGGGGATACAGCAGCGAGTGAAACAGCAATAATAAAGTGACAGCAGATGGAAGTACAGTAGGTGCCACTTGTACCATCTGTGCTTAAAGTAAAGGTGTGAGAATCAGGTTTGGGCTGCATAGCCTGTTACCCTGCCATGACGATAGTCTGTCTGTGTCAAAATTATACATTTCAGTACTGTCCTGTAAGGGAGGGAAGGGATCGTAACTCTTGGTCGAACTGCCAGCCAGCTGATCCATTCCAGTACCTGGTCCGCTGACCATGCCCCCGCGTCCAGATGTTTTGTGACGTCTACCAGGGAGAGCACGGGGAGGGGGGGCCTCATTGAATCCTATTGGGAGATTTTCAAAACATTACTATGCAGCTTTAAGCTACCTTTTATTTTTTCATTTATTTTTTTATTTTATTGCATTCTCAGATTACAACCTTTTGACCTAGAAGCTAGTTTACAGAGGTTCCATGTCATAGACGGACATTTGATTGAAACATCACAGCAGTTGCATAAACAGACATTCAGTTGAAACATCTCAAAAATTACAAATATTCAGAGTGGAGCTAGCATGAGCTTTGACTTAAGTTCTTCAGAAATAAGAACATAGGAACAATCATTAACAAAAATCAACAGAGAACATAATTGAGGTCAAAAAATGAAACAAAATGTGCAGTGGGATTCGAAATAAAATCAGTCATATTACTATTTCTCCATTAATATTAGAAGCCTCCTGACTAAGGTTGATGACCTGCTTGTCTGGGTCAAACAACACTCTCCTGAGGTTCTTGCACTTAATGAGACATGACTCTCCCCAAAAGTCCTCTGCTTTGCAATTCCGCTCCCTGGCTACGTTGTTTTTAGACAAAACCACCTCAGCAAAGGGGGGGTGCCATCTATCTCAGACACCCTAAAAGGGCAAGCCCTCCCCCCAACAATTACAGCCACCCACTCCCAAGTCCTTGCAGTAAAACTATTCCTTGGACAGCATGGCAAAACGCTTACTGTCCTGACTGTTTACATCCCTCCGCCACCAATCTGCTGGCCTCAAACTGGTTGTCGACTACCTCACCAACCTCCCTCCCTCTATACTCTGAGATAACTGCTGTTGGTGATTTTAGCATCAGTTGGCTTGCCCACGATGCTGAACAGTGCAAAGATGCCCCCTCAGCCATCGGCCTCACCCAGATGGTGCCCTCTCCTACTAGGTTTAGCTCTCTGATTGGGTATGGATCCCTTCTCTATCTCATTCTTACTACCCACCCAAATAGAATTATCAGCACCTCTGTCCCTGCTGATTCGCTAAGTGATCACTTGCCTCTCCTGTGCCTCTGGGCTAATAAATCCTGGCCCGAAGTCATTCAACAGCGTCTACTCAAAGGGGCAACCTCAAACAATTTCAGTCCTACCTGGCCCACTGCGACTGGTCTCCGTTAGACACATTCGACAACATTGACTAAGCTCTCCACTACTTTATCACGCAATTTAACTCTGCCTGTGATCTCTCTGTCCCATTTTGGAAGCGTAAACTTCATGCACCTCACACTTCTGGGTCACCCCCTCACTTCTTAACTTGATGTCTTACAGGGACCACCTATGGCACCGAGAGCAGGCTACTAGATCTCAGGATGATATTCAGTCTTACTAGGCTGCCAGAAACTCGTGCACCCGCGAGATACGGAAAGCCAAACAAACCTAATTTCAAACATGAGCTTTTCCTCCTCTTGGGGAAACGGCCATAACTTTTGGAACAACATAAAGGAGATCACCGGTAAGCCCAATAAAACACCCCCCTTGACGATTGTGGATAACGGCGCAACCCTTTAAAACCATAAGCAAATTGCTGATACGTTTAACTCCGTCTTCTCTGGCCTCTCTAGTATACTCCCTCCGGATTTTTTCACTGTCCCTGATAACACGGAGGACACTGTAAACTCCACCCCCATCTAATACACCACCCTTTTACTTCAGAAGAGTCACCCTTGCTGAGTCCTGGCGTTACCTTCTCATGGCCCTTGGCAAAGGGCAGTTTAGTTCTCAAGGCCCTTGGCAAAGGGCGGTTTAGTAGGGACTCCCTAGACCTCAAACTCCTCCGCCCCACTCTTGATACAGTTCTGTTACTGCTTACTAAACTGTTCAACTTATCTCTCACTCTTGGACAATTCCCCCACCAATGGAAAGCTGCCATTGTAACACCAGTACAGAAAAGTGGCGACAGAGCCCTACTGTCCAACTACCGCCCCATATCTGTCCTCTTCCCCCCTCCCCATCCAAAGCTTTAGAGTGTGTCGTGTCTGACCAACTTTCTAAATATCTCTGTCAATACGGTGTCCAATGCTCCCAGCAACACGGCTTCGGCACAGAAGACAGCACAACCACTGCTCTTCTTGAATACATCAACCATATCCATAAGGCTCTTGACCAGGGTAATTTGCTAGGTGCTATCTACATAGACCTCACCAAGGCGTTCGACAGCGTCCATCATCCGCTCCAACTCCACTCCCTCCCTGCCCTAGGACTCTCGCATGGGGTCGTCAGCTGGCTTGGTAGCTACCTCCAGGATCGAATGGAATGTGTCGAGATAGTTGATACCCTCTCTTGCGACCTCCCAGTTTGCTCTGGGGTCCCCCAGGGCTCAATTCGTGGCCCCTTATTTATTTATTTATTTATATATATATATATATATATATTTTATACCCTCCGTTTATTAAAATTAGTACTGGTTTACAACACTAATACAAAAACATTGTACATCATCATACATATCTGGAAATGTATGAAAAATACTATATAAGACATAAATTTCGCTATCATTTTATTTTCGCTATATTCACTAATTAAGTCAGCGAAAATAAAATGCCAGTGAAATTTAAATTACGCATCCCCTTCACTACGTTGAGAAACATTTTATTACTGAATCTGAGGTTCTGTATAAGTTACATTATATCAGACGCCAAACGCAATACAGTATACAATTCACCTTTGATGGAAAATGGTTTTCTTACCAGAGCTACTGTAATTGCGGACATTAAATAAAAGGCTCCATAGGGATTTACTATTGCACGTAGTGCTTTCTTGCAATGATGACATCATTACATCACATGTCACTGTCCCTCTTTGGGTAGGAACAAAGCAGGACTTTAAAATGCTTTCTGATGGGTTACCAGCTCTGAAAACATACCTTATCAACAAATTTAAGGTAAAATCTGGCATCATTCGATACCATTCTCTTTCAGCTAAAAGTATATGAGAGGGTTTGCTAAAAGCCGCCAACACAAAATGCCTGTTCAGGTGTCCTCTGCTATTGGCTAGCTGCTCTACGATAGGTCTACAGCATTGTGGTGGGGCAGTGTTGAGGATACTTGGGCTGCGACCATCCATGCTGACCATGCCATGTGGCCTAATCTATTGTCTTTCAAAAGCACTCAAATTCAATACAAAATCTGAAGACAAAAAAAGTCTCCCCATCTGACTGCAGGTCAATGTTCTGGGGATGGTAGGGTTGTCTGATGCTGCTGTCTGTACTGGAAAGCTAAATGAGCTATGCTGCTCGTGCACGCTGGCATCTGCTGCTTTTGGGATGCATCAGGGAGCAACACATTGGTTTACGATGCAACTGCGATGGCGTTCTAACACAGGCCGAGAGAAAAAAATTATTTTCATCATTATTCAATGTCAGTGTCATCACGCTAATTTACTATGATGCGAATGCGTAAGCGGGATTACAATAGCGAAATTTATCTGCCGCGAATTCAATGTCTTCTACAGTACATTTTCTAAAGAAATCTTTTGTCTGTCTACGTTTCATTTGGTCAGTTTTTCTTTTACCCATGTTACAATAAATATTTTGTTGTTGTTTTATTTATTTATTAGTTTTTGTTGACCGGGTAAGTGCACTAGACAAATCCTGCCTATTTTCAGGCACGACCCGGGGGAGGAGGATACAGATGAATGCCAATTGACCTTGAACCAGATTAAGCTGTTGGTGGTATTTTTAGTGAATGAGGGAAACTTGGCCAGGGCACCAGGGAAATGCCCCTACTCTTGCAGTAGGGGGACATCTGGGAGGACTGAACTGCTCTCAGTATGTCTCTGACTGCTGAGTGTGTGGATGTGTTGGTGGAGTGCTCCTTAGACCCTGCAAATGTGCCTTCTGATGACCCTGTTGAAATGTCTTCTGAGGGTGATTTAGCTGGTTCCTTACCTGCTGGAGCTATGGATTTACAACATGATGCTGTTGAGCTTATTCCGATGGATGTTTCAGTTGACCCAGTGGTGGTCCCGACCTTGGAGGATGAGAAAAAGCGTAAATGCCCGGATTGCAGTCAACCGGCACCCCATGAGACGGCGAAAAAGAGTAATTTGGATATCATGGAGGACTTAGCGGTCGACCCGGCTACAGTGTCGGCAGCTCTATCGGAGGATGACTCTTTTCTGTTTACGGCCAGGCTCTCTTCTTGGTCCCCTGAGCTGGCTCTCGAGAAGGCAGGGTGGGTCAAGACTCCCACCTCCTGTATACCTGACCCTAGCATTCCTTTGCCCGGAGCAGGGTTGCCTCTGGACCTGGAACCCTCAGTTTCATCGTGTCAGCCGGGGTTTCCCATTTCAGAGACGGACCGGAACGTTGCATTACTTCCTGTGGTTCGTGGGGATACTGAGCGTTCGGCTCTTGCAGTCCCTGCTGTGTGTTTGGATTCTCGTCAGCCGAAGCCTTGTTTGCCGGTATCTTCTGTTCCAGTGGCCTCTCAGGATGGTCAACGACCCTCCGAACTGCGTCCTAGCTCTCCTTCTACAGGTCAGTCCTTTCCTGTCTCGAGTCAAGTCCCAGTTTTGGATCCTGTTGTGGATGCGGTGCCTAAAGCTCAACGGGATGTTTCCTCTTCTAAACCTGCAAGTTATGCTTCCTTGTTTAAGCCATCTGATATACCTGCAAGGAAGCGTTTTGTGGCTCGTATTTACTGTAGGGGTGGTTTGGACCTTCCTCTGGACCACAGCTATGTGGGCAAGCATTTAATTATTAACTCATTGGGTATCATGCCGATTTGAGGTGTATGTTTTCATCCACACCTCAGGGGACCATAACTTTGATGTTTCTTTTCGTTTGGCTACTTTTATTGGATAAGTTCTGGGCTACATATTATGCTGCCCACTCGGACCCTATTTGGAAGCCTTTTGTAGTCATTCCCATTACTAGGCCTACTGCTAAAGTTATTACTGTTCTTTTTTGAAACGATGGGGTGAATGTTTTGGATATTCTATGTTGGTTGGAAAAACACTGTACTGTTAATGGGTTGCCCCATGCCCTAATTGATGACAATGGATTTTGGACTGGAGGGTAGAAGTTTATTGTCCAACTTAAAATGACTGAGGAAGGGATTCAGCATCTTCCTAACTGTTTCTATTTGGGGACCGTGGTATTTTGTTTTATCCTGGCCAGCCTCGCTCTTGCTATAGATGTGGATCTTTGTCCCATCTCCGCTCTGATTGTGATCAGTTGAAGTGTGCTGCCTGTGGGGTGCTTGGTCACTCGGTATTGTCCTGTACTGTTCCTCCTACTTGCAATTTATGTGGTGAGGATTCTCATGTTTTTGCAGCCTGCCTGTGGGCTGCCCATAATACTACTGATTACATGGAACATGACTTTTATATTTCTAAATCGGCTTCGTCCACTAAATCCCCTCCCTCTGGCTCGAACCCGGTTCCTAGTTTTGTGCCTCCAATTCGACCCTCAGCAGTTTCAGATGGTGACCTTGCCGCCCCTCAGAGGCTGGAGGCCCCAGTGGTTATCTCCCCTCCCTTTGAACCCCATCCTTCACCGGTTACTTCTGTTCCCCTTGCACCGACTCCGGCCCCTCCCCTTCCTGAGGCAGTGGATACGGGGTCGGAGGTAGTTATGGAGCCCCTTCATCCTGTAGGTAGGTGACTTCGCTCCACCAGACTGGTAGAGGAAGCGCAACAGTTTTCCATTTCGGTGGATAACCCCTATGAACATTTACAGAGCTGGGGAGACATTATGGATGGGGATGATCCTGCTGAGTCTCTCCCTCCTTCTTCTCAACCAGAGACTCCTTCAGTTCCTGCACCTTTGGCTGATGTCCCTGGGACTAACCTGAAGAAAAGGTCTACCAGAACTAGAAAAAAGAAATGATTTGTTTCCTTTTTGGGGATTTTTCCTTTCTTTTGTTGCTATTATTGTTATGTCTCTGATGTCACCTACTATTCATTTAGCTAGTCTGAATGTCAATAGCATTAGATCACTATATAAACGGACTACTGCGTTTTCAGCTTTGCATTCCTCATCTTGTGAGGTTTACTTTTTACAGGATGTCCGACTTTACACTAATATGGAGGTTGATAGCTCTACTAGAGATTGGGGGTTTGGGCCTTCTTATTGGTCTCTTGGTCAGGAGCTTTGTTCTGGTGTTGGGTTTTGTTTTTCTGCTTCTGGATTTCTTTTTCAAAAACTGGTGGATTTGGTCCCTGGGAGAGTATTGATTTTAGATATTTTGTGGCATGCTTTGCCTTATTGGTTTATTAATATCTATGCTCCACAACAAAACCCTGCTAGGGTGCAACTTTTTCAATTAATTAGGCCTTATTTGTTCAGAAATCGGATAGTCTTGTGTGGAGGGGATTTTAATACCAGTTTAGACGTTACCTCTACGAGGAAGGTGTATTGTGATACGTATGCTTTAAAAGCTATTATTGCAGACTTGGATCTGGTGGATGTGTTTGCCCACGATCCATTATATACCTTTTCTAAAGGTAACCTGACCTCCAGGATTGATTTCTGGCTTTGCTCACGGAATATTGGGGATTTTAAGGGTGCAGTTTTGCCGGTTGCTACTTCGGTTCATAATTTGTTAGGGCTGCAAATCCATTTGGGAGGGGTGTCTGCTCATGGGCCTGGGGTTTGGAGGGTGAATACATCTTTATTATTGGATCAGGAGTTTCATAAAGGTTTTTGGATCTCCTCTCGGATTGGACTTCTGTGGTTTTTCTCTATGATTCTATGATTGAGTGGTGGGTGGATACAAAGCTATGTTTAAGGGCCTATTTTAAATTCCACTCTAGACTTCTAGCGGATAGTAGGCACCGCCAATCTCTGCTCCTTCGGGCTGAGCTGTATGACTTGTTTTCTGCGGTTTATTTGTCGCAATTGGATTGTGGGGATCGTATTAGGGAGGTTAAATCGGCTCTGACTCAAGTCCAGTATGATAGACAGAGGTCTTTAAATTTTGAACAACGATTTTGGACTTCAGGGAAACAAAGCCAGTTTAACCCCTATGATACTGGCAAGGACAGGAGTTTTGATAAGCAGATGTTTCAGCTCATTGATCATCAGGGTAACCTTATTAAAGGGAAGTCTCAGCTTTTGCAGTGTGTTGAGGATTTTGTAAAGCTTACCTTTGAATCTCCGGTATCTGAATCGGAAGACATGCACTTATTGTTACAAGCCTCGGATGTACCTACCTTGACACTGGCTCAGCAACAGGTTGTTTTGGCCCCCTTTTCACGGGAAGAAGTGACGGCGGTCATCGCCACCTTAAAGGATATGGTGGCACCTGGCTCAGATGGGTTGTCTTCTGAAATTTATAAATCTTTATGGAATATTATGCCTACTCAGTTGTTGGCCGTTTTTAATGCTTTTTTGTCTGAAGACCGCCTTTTGGACCAAATGTATGAGGGGTTGATGCTTTTTATTTTTAAAAAGGGTGATAGATCCGATTTAGGTAATTGGCGTCCGATTACACTGTTGAATACAGATTTTAAAATATTTGCGAAATTGTTGGGTAATAGGATTTCGAAATTGTTGCCCTTTTTGATTTCTCCCTCTCAATTTTGTTCGGTCCCGGGCAGGTCCATCCGAGATGCTTTGATCCTGGTAAGAGAATTGTTTTCTCAAGGGCACAGGGGAGCACTTACTGGTTACTTGTTTAATTTTGATTTATGTAAAGCTTTTGATGGTGTCTCAAGAATTTATTTGGTTAACTCTCCGGGTGTATGGTTTCCCCCCGATTTTTGTCAATTGGCTTAGCTTATGTTACTCCTTGGCTTATGTCAGGCCCTATGTGAATGGGTGGATTAGATCTCCTTGTTACATCCGTCGGGGTGTCGGACAAGGTTGTCCTTTAAGCCCGCTTTTGTTTGTATTAGCTTTAGACCCTATTATTCGTTTACTTCAAAGATCTCCTGGACTTCCGGGTATTTTGGGTTTGGGTTTGTATAATCATAAAGTCATATGGTATGCTGATGATTTATGTGTCTTGGTTCCGTCCGTACTGGTAGGCCGTTTATTATGTCATTTTCTTCCTGTTTTTCTATGTTGTATTGGTTCTCATTTGAATTTTCAAAAGAGTGTCTGTTTCAATTTAGCGGGACCCTCTATTGAAAGTTCGCATCTAGGTGGTATTTGTTTGGTGGACTCTTCCCCACAAGATTTTTGGTCTTTTTTTGGTGTGTCTGACATGGCACAGTATAATTGAGAATCGCATTTGAATGTAGGTAAGGAAAACGTTTGTAGATGGAATAAATGGTTTATGGGGAAAAAGAAAAGGGTTTTTTTTTTTTTTTTGATAAGGACTTGTTTATTGCCTTTGTTTTTATATGTTGCTCACATTTTTCCAGTGCCTAAACAGTTTTTTGTGCCTCTTATGGGTCTTTTTTTTTCCCGTTTTTGGGGTAGTCGGTTAAACCCTGTTAAAAGAAATATCTTATATGCTGATTACCGTCATGGGGGTCAATATGATTCACACCATTGTTTTCTTTTATTCCATTTTTTTTCCACCAATTTGAGACCTCTGGTCCTTCGGCTGCCTCACTCGTGGGTTCCATTGGTCCATACTTCCTTTTCCGGGATTTTGCTGGAATGGTTTATGGCAAGTTTTTTGCATAAAAATAAACAGAGTTATGTCTTGTCCTCTGATTGGGTAGTGGTGTTTGACATGCTTACGACATGGCATGTTACGGTACAAATGGTATCTGAGCTTTCTCGGAAATGTTTATACCTGGTCATAGTGGACTCTTGGTTTTCGGAGGATGTCTTTCCTGATTTTAGGGTTTCAGAAAAAACTATGATTGGTAATCGCCTTACTGATACTAGAATTCCTTTAGTCTTGTGGGATATTTTATGGCTGGGTGTGCATGGCAAAATAAATGTTCGGGGGAACCATAAACATAAACAGTTGTTAGTTCGTTACTGTTTTAGAGATTCTTGTGCTAAGATAGAGACTATGGTACATTTATATTTTTCTTGCCCCTTTATTGAACAATTTTGGTTTTTGTGGCGCCGTAAATACTGGCACCATGAGTGGCAAGTGTGGGACCCAAGATCTTTGTTTTTTGGTTTATTTCCAGCTTCATGGGATGGGTATGACCCTAGTACCCTAAATTTAGTAGCTGTTATTATATTATATTGGGTTTGGCAAGTTGGGTGTAGATTTTTGTTTCAACAGCATTATGTATCCCCTGCAGATCTGTTTCACAAAATTGTGCAAAATATTGATCGTATTAAAGGAGGGGAAAGGAAACTTCTCAAATGAAAAATTTGGGAAAGATATTGGGGTTTTTGGTGATCTTGTTACTTACTGTACAGACCTTTTTTATTCTTTACGGATGGAACTCTTTGCAGCCTTGAATATGTTTATTATTCTTTCTATATTATGTATTTATGTTTTATTGGGGGGTGGAGGTTTCTTGGGGTTGTTTTTTTTTTTCCCCCTTTTGTGTGTTTTGGTTTTTGCCTTCTATATTTGTTTCAAATTTGCCTGATTTTTGAATAGTTGCTTTCTGTTATGATTTGTTATGGTTTTAATAAAAATGCCCCTACTCTGCCTGCAGAGGGACTGCTGCTCTTTCAGAGTTGTGGTCAGTTGTGGGATGGAGGGCGAGGAGGATGGACGTCTGGTGCGGTCGGAGGTTCTATCCCTGACCTCGGCTGCTGCAATTTCAAGGGATACATTTTACATGCAGAGGATATTGTGGTTGTTTCTACTGAGAAGCAGTCTGCTACGAGGCAGACAGAAGCTGTGCATCTCCTGACTGCCACGGAGGGCTTACCTTATCGAGAACCGGCTGTTTCAGGTGATTCTTCGATGCATGCGGTATCTACCACTCAGGTTGTACGTCCGGTGCCTGAGTCAGGTGCTAAGGGAGATGTAACTGTGAAAACCCTGCTGTTTACCATGGAGTCTGCTTTGACAGCGGCTGTCAAGCCTGGTTTAGCAGATCAGCTGTCGGTGACTGAATCACTGACGGCGACGGAGAGAATGCGGAAGTCCTTCTCAGTAATGGAGACGGTCGTGGTACCTGGTCGCGAGGAGTGGTCGAGGGAGGACTCTGTTAAACAAGCTGGCTGGAATCAAACCCCACATGGGGCCTGGGTGCCGGGTTCAAATTGGGTATTTTTTTCTTCAGAGAATACTTCAGTACAAGGTACTGTACAGACTAGCAAGGGGGAAGGAGAGCAGCCTGTTCTAGCCTCGATCGATGGGATGGGTGTTGCGGTGGATGAAATGGTTGTGTTGCATACCTCTAGTACTGCCACTGCTCAAACTGATGGTCCTGAGCATCGGGATTGCTCTTCTACCCCCCCTTCCCCACATCGAGAGGGTCATAGAACTGGACCCAGATATTCAGATTTCTTTAAAAAACAATAAAGTGGAGCAAGCTCCTTGGCGTAATGCTGTTCGGCTGAGGTATAGAGGGGGTCTCCCAGAACATCCTGACAGACTTTATGTGGTTCAACATCTCTTAAAACAATCTATGGGTTTTCAAGCTGCTGATATTTTTGCTCTCATTAATGTCAGGGGGGAGGATACCTTTGATATAAGCTTTAGGACTTTTGCTGGGCTTGATTCTTTTTGGAGAAAATATGAAATGTTTAAAGCATTGCCTTTATGGTCTCCTTTTTGGGCCATCCCCCTTACTAAACCCCCTATATAAATCAGTGGTTGTTATGTTTCGGAATGAGGGGGTAAATGTGGGTGATATTTACTATTGGGTAGAGCAGAAATGCCTGGTTATGGGGCTTCCTGAGGCTATCATTGATAGAGAAGGAATTTGGAATGGTAGCTGGAGGTTTAAAGTCAAATTACACTCGGTGGGAAATGATGTGCAACATATTCCCAATAGTTTTTTGGGGGGGGAAGATAGAGGGGTAGTTTTTTACCCAGGGCAACCAAAGGCCTGCTATAAATGTGGCAGTCCCCAGACATCTTAGCAGCACTTGTGACAGGGTGATTTGTGCCCTATGTGGTGAATATGATCATCCCAGTTCAGTATGCAGGAATGTGTTTAAATGCAACCTTTGTAGTGAGACTGGCCATGCTTATCATCAGCGTCCATGGGCAGGCCAGAATCGTACTGGCGGCCTTAATCATGAGAATTTGGTCTCTGAGGCCCAGAAAAAGTATAGGCCGGCCAGATCGGAATCTGGCCCTGATATGGCCTCTGGGTCCTCCTCTTCAGATCCCACCCAGGCAACTGCTTCCTTCGGCTGGCCCTGCTGCTTCTGAACCCTCCCCGGTTTCTCTTGTTGCTTACTCTCCCCCTGTTGTAGTTTCTGTTTCAGAGGGTGATATAGGGCAGATGCCCCCTCCTTAGATGGAAGCTGATTTTCTCCCTCAAAAACTGGTGACTAGATCCTCCCTGAAACCCAAGATCTTAGTTGGCCCTATTCTAACATAAAATTCCTTTCGGGTACTTCAGGAACAGGAAGGGGGTTTTGAGTCTGATGTCTCATCCTTATCAGGTATGGTTTCTGAAATGGAATGTGATGAGGATACTCCTCGGAGTGTTCCAACTTCAAAAAAAGGTAGGGAGGAAGAGGGAAAAAGGATAAGGAGGAGGGCTGAAAAATAAAAAAAGTTTTCTTTTTTTGTTGGTTAAGTTTTTTCTTATAAACCTATGCATGGCTTCTTTTCGTTTGGTTTCCCTTAATGTTTGTAGCATGAAGTCTTTTCGAAAACAAATGGCCTTATTGGAGTATTTTCGACACTGCCCATTTGATGCTTTGCTTATGCAGGAAACTAGATTTACTTCCTTACAGGATATTGTCCAAGTTAAAAAACATTGATCTTGGGGGCCTTCTTTTTGGTCATTTGGGGAAGATACAGCTGATGGTCTTGGGATTCTTTTCCAGTCACCCAGCATTCAGGTTCAGAAGGTGTTTTATATTTTGCCAGGAAGAGCTTTACTATTAGATTGTGTGTGTGTGAAGGATTTTCTTTACGTATTATTAATACCTATGCTCCTCAAAGTAAAAAAGCTAGAATAGACTTGTTTTCCCTTCTTAAACCTTTTTTATTTTCTTCTCTGCTGTTATTTTTTTTGGGGGGGGTGACATGAACTGTAGTTTAGATGTAAAACTACAGGATAGTGTTCAGTAAAAAAAATGTATTGTGATTCCCATGCATTACTGCAGATTTGGTGGATACCTATAGAACTTTGTATAAAGATGAGGGATTTACTTATCGACATAGTGCATATAGTATGCATGTTGATTATATTTTTACCTCTCGACAATTGACGGTTCAGGGGTTTGGGTTACAGTTTTGTGAATTTTCTGACCATTGTATTCTACGATGTAATTTTCAATTTTCCTAAGTTCCCCCCTCTTTTCCAGGGATGCCTAGGCGCTGGAAATTGAATTGTCATTTTAGATGATCCAGTTATTAAAACTAAAGTTGAATTGTTATTCGAGTTTCGGGGTTCGGTAGCTGTTCTTTATGACTCCTGGTACTCTTGGCGGCAGGATACTAAAATGGATTTCAAAACTTTGTTTCTTGATTTGGGGAAATCTAAAGGAAATAAGGATTATTTGGGGTATTTAGTTTTAAGAGACTAATTTTACCATCTTCTGTCTCTCCCTACTATAGCAGATGGTAGGATTAAAGCACAGCTGGATATTGTTAAGCAGAAAATGAGGGATTATCACTATAAGTGTGCTGCTTTTGTTTATGCTACTTTTAAATTTGGTACTACCAAAACGCCTTTTTCAGATCCATTTGGGGCATGTAAAGCAAAATTGGCTAATAAAACCATGACTGGTCTATTGGATCACTCCGGTCAAGTGCGTACATCACATGTTGAGATGTTAGAATACATTCAAAATTCTCTGGGGCAGGAGTTTGTCCCTACTGTAGCTTGGGATTCTTTAATAAGTTGTTCTTTGCCGGTATCGTCCCCTGAAGTTATGGCTGATATTGTTGGTCCAGGTGCTTTGACTAAGGTATTGGAGGTTATTTCTCACTTACGTTCAGGTGTGTCCCCAGAGAAGATGGACTGACAAATGAGTTCTTTAAAACTTTTAAAGAGTTAGTAGCTCCACTATTAGTGGAAGTCTTTAATATGAATTTTTGATGGCCATGGAGGTTCCACAGGAGTTCTCCTCAACAGTGGTGGTTTACATCCATAAAACTGGTGATAGACTAGATTTGGGTAACTGAAGGCCGATTAGTCTTTTGAACATTGACTATAAAATTATTTCACAAATTTTGTGTCATCGCTTGCAAAAGGCTGCAGCTGAGTTAATTCACCCTGTCCAAACATGTTCTATCCCTGGTAGGAACACTCAACAGAACCTTCAGTTACTAAGGTATGTTTGTGAGTTTGGGAGGCAGAGGAAGTTGCGGGGGTTTCTGATTACTCTGGACCAGAAAAAAGCATTTGAAAATGTGTCTCATTCTTTTTTATTTAAAGTTTTACAGGTTTATGGTATTCCTTCCTCTATGATTAGGTGGATTCGTATTTTATATCAGAGGGCAGTGGCCATTCCTGTGGTGGGGGGTCTGTTGGGGTCTCCGGTTTTGATACGAAGGGGGGTTAGGCAGGGTTGTCCCCTCAGTCCCCTTCTTTATTCGTTTTGTTTAGATCCTATACTTCAAGTAATTCTGAATGACCCTCTGATTATGGGATTATCCCCCAGTCCAGAAGTTTTTCCTCAAAAAATTATGGCATATGCAGATGACATTTGTCTTTTGCTTGCTTCTGTTCAGGATGGAGTATATGCCTTAAAGGTGTTGGATTCTTTTTCAGGGATTACTGGGGCAGGTTTTAACCACCATAAAAGCAAGGCTCTACAGCTTGGGGATGAGGACCCAGTACGTTCAGTAAGTACTGTTCAGGTCTCTCATCATTTAATTTCAATTTTGGGGCTTAAGTTTGGTGAGCAGGATATGGCAAGGATAAATTGGGAAGATAGGTTGCAAATTGGTGAGGCAAAGGTTTCCTTTTAGAAGTCATGGGGAATGGGAAAGAAGAAAAGGGTTGGTATTTTGAAACAATTTCTCATTCTGTTTTTTTTATATACTGCTCGCAATTTTCCTTTACCTATTAACCTTGAGACAAGACTGTTTAGCTGTTTTTTCCAGATTATATGGGGTAGTAGGTTGAACCCAGTAAAACGGGATTTCGCTTACCTTAAAGTTTCATTAGGGGGTTTGAGTATGTTAAATCCTGTGGTGTTTTTTTCAATCCTTTTGTATTTGTTTCTTCCTTTTCTAGGTCAGTGGGATCTCCCACTCAGTGGGCAGAATGGACTTTGTGTTTATTTCAGATTTTTTTTATCAAATGGGATGTTATCTTTCCACGGTTTACTGAGTCTTTACAAGTTCCTAATTTTGCTCTCTCTCTATGTTGAAGAGAATCAAACAGTGGAACCCTAGTAAGGTTGAGATTACTTCCATGCAGAGAAAATCTATTTATGGTCTTGTGATGGATAGATATCGTGCTGTGCGGGTTGATTTTCCACGATGCCTCCCTACTAAACTTCAGTGTGCCTTAAACATCCTTAAAGATGGTAGGATCCCTGATTATATTTGGGATATTCAGTGGCTGTGCTGTCATGGGAAATTAGGGGTTAAAGGTAATTGGAAGCATAAACCCGTGACTGACAGGTTGTGCTTAAGATTTTCATGTGTTAGCATGGAAGAATCACAGGATCATTTTTTTATTCTGTGTCCTTATATTAAACAGTTTTGGCTTGATTTGGCCTTAAATTGGCATTTTTCTCCCCCCTACAGCACATTCAGTATGAATGTTTGATATTGGGGGATTATTCTGGTATTTATTCTAGATATCGCCCTAGTACACTAAATGTTCTCTTTGCATATATTAAATATTATCTTTGGCAGGCACATTGTCAGTTCTATTTACAACATGTGAATACTCCCGATGTGGTCTTGATTAAACAGATTACAGAAGCTTTGAAGCAACTTAAAATGAGGGAGTCCAGGGTTTTTGACAGAGGGAAATTTCAGTCTTTTTGGCAACATGTTTTTGGTTATAGTGCCTTCTTGCTTTTTTTTTTTTTTTTGTATTTCTTTCTTCTGCAAAATTTATAGATTATGTATGTGATATTGTATGGTTTTCTTTGGTTGTAAATACGATGTCATGTATTTTGCTATAAAAAAAAATTCCCCTACTCTTTTCGATAGGTGCCATAGGATCTTTAACATCCACCTGAACTACCACTAATCCAGGCAGATGGGACCTCGGTTTAACATCTCATCCGAAAGACGGCACCTCAGAAGTGCAGCACCCCTCTCATGCTGCACTACAGTTTCAGTACTATACTATGATATTAACCCAAGTGCCAGATGTGGGAACTGAACCCACAGCCCTCTGATCTTCCAGCCTCAAAGGCGAGTGTGCTACCTACTGAGCCACTGACACTGTTATGTTTTATATGTGTTATTTTAGGTAAGTAAGAAAAACACCATCATAATATAACCAAAAATAAGAGTACAGTATAATAAAAAAAAAAAAAAATAGAAAAACCAAACTGTCTGGTCTCATAATTCCTTATTCAAAGTAATTCACTTAGAGTATTTCTTTTCTCTGTCAAACCATATGTTCTAGGTTGTCGGTTCACCTAAATTCTTCCTACAATTCCCCTGCCTGTACCCCAAGTCTAATACTCATACAGTGTACTCAGTACCCCCACTATTTCTGGCTGTCATACTGAATCACTAATTCTGTTTTAAGAGTCTATGCCCTCTCCATCTGTAGCTATTTGTTCCTCCATATAGGATCTATCTGGTCCATCTGTTCTGGAATTTCTGAGTCTATTGTGACAAATTTAGAGTTAATTTCTCCAACTTTTGGATATTGTGTACCACCTCAACCCACTCCAGTATCGTTGGGTGCTCCTGTGTCATCCATTTCCCTGTCAAGGATTTTAGGGCAGCGGTGGTTAAGATGGCCCATAGGTATTTTTCATTTCCCCTTCATACCAAATGGGTATATACCCAATACCAGATGCTCTGGACCACATTGTGTTGTAAGTATGAAAATTCTAGCTAAGTGCTGACGTGTGCTTCCCCAAAAAATGTCCGGCTCTGGACACTGCCAGAAGATATGTGCCTGGGTGGCATGTGTCTCCCCGCATCGCCTCCCAACACCTCGAGGGGAACAATAGACTACCATGTACAGCTTGCACCGGTACTAAAAAAAAATCTGGCATGAATCTTCCATGCAAATTCCCTCCATGTAGGAGAAGATGTGGTTCTCCAGGTACTTTTCCAAACCAGATCCCATTGATTTTCCAACAGAGATATGTTTGTCACCTTCCGACTTCTCCTTAAGATACAATGAGGAAGGGAGCAAATCCATTATATAGTTACTGTAAAGAAAGGAGATGACTCTTTCCCCATTCAGGGAGGTCCAGATTCTTTGGAAAGGAATCCTATCAACATTTTCCACTCCCTCAGGACCCACCCTCCTCATTTGTGCCTGTACATAGTCCCTGATTTGGTAAAATCTCATTCGGTCTCCACTGCCCCACCCAAATCTCTGTTGTGCTACCTCAAAGGACATCAATGTAGAACCTATTAAAAACTGGATCGGGGACGTGACGCCCAGTTTGGCTTGCTGAGCAAACCAGCCGTCATGTACAGACAGGGCAAACTGAGCATCTTAGTTCCACCACTTAAATTTCCATAGTTGTCTGGTGAAACCTCTCTGAGTCCCCCTCCTCCATCCCTCAAGAACTGTGTTTGTGCCAGAAAAAATCATCTGAAACACCCCCGCCCTGCTCTCCATAAAGAGAACAGCACAGATTGGCAGATTGGAATGTTCTGCCTTATCTATATGTTCCCACAATGAGTCATATTGCGGATTACCCTACAGGAGTGCCACTCTCATTTGTGCTGCTATCCAGTAACCATGCAAATTTGGAAGGGCTAGGCCTCCCTGTTACTTAGGAAGGTGCAAGAAGGTCATCAGGACTCTGGGGTGGCCCTTACCCCATAGAAACGTGTAGAACATTTGCTGCCATTGCTCTATGTTCCTCCTAGACACCTGACAAGGGACACATTGAAATAAACAGAGCAGTCTAGGTAAAGCATTCATTTCCAACGCCTGCACTTTGGCATGTATGGATAAGGGCAACAGGAACCATCTCCTAAAATACATTTTTAACTGATCTATCAAGGGTGGGTAATTTAGAATATAGAGTTGTGTGGTCTCTGTACCCAATTTTATGCCCAAATACCTCATGGACTTCATATCCCAGTTCATGGGGAAATGCTCACGAAATTGGGGTGGGGCCTCATAACCATAACCTAGAACTTCTGTTTTCGTTCTATTCAGGGCGTACCCGAAGAGGACAGAGAAATTCTCAATTAGTTCAAAAACTGCAGCTAGTGAGGCTTCTGGGTCAGAGAGGAAAAGGAGTATATCGTCTGCATACAGGGCCAATTTTTGTGTTCCATTTCCCCCCCACACAAATGTCCTGCACTTCCCTAGTTTGCCGTGTGCTCTGAGCTAGGGGCTCAATATAGAGGGCAAAGAGGAGTGGGGAGAGAGGACATCCCTGCCTGGTCCCCCTTCACCAGCATAAGACTGGTAGATATATGCCCATTAGCCCATATATAGGCTCTTGCCCCTTTATATAAGCTCAAAAATCCATCCAAAAACTACCCGAGAAAAGACCATGAGACCTTATCGAAGGCCTTTTCTGCGTCAAGACTCAACAACGGGGAGGGTGTCTTTGTTTTGTTGATATAATCAATTCTATGGGCCGTTCATCTGAGGTTGTCCTGGGCCTGACATCTCGGAACAAACCCAGTTTGGTCTAACTGTATCAACCCCAAGAGTAACTGCTGGAGTCTTCGTGCCCAGATGGCCATCAGTATTTTGTAGTCATTATTTAAACAGGATATTGGACAGTAGGAGACACATCTAGTGGGGTCCTTCCCTGGCTTAGGCAACACAGATATGACTGCTCTCAGTCATGAGGGTGGAGTATGACCATTCTCCCCCAGCACCCCTGCATAGACCCTCAGTAATAGTGGTTGGACCATTTCCTTAAAAGTTTTGTAAAACTCCAATGGTAGCCCATCCATCCCCAGGCATTTCACGGTTTTTAGATCTCCCACTACTTCCCTAAGCTCCTCACCAATGACAGGGGCCAGCAAGCTCTCTCCCTGCTCATGGGAGAACTCCAGGAGAGTAAGCCTGTCCAGGAACTCTGCCACTTTCCCTCCATCCGGATCCAGGTCCAGGCTGTATAGAGAGGAATAAAAATCTCTAAAGGCCTCTGCAATGTTTGATATTTGGTGTTCCAGTTGAGCACTCCGAGAATGTTGGATGGAAGTTTTAGTGGCCTTGGCCCTCTGAACCTGCAGCCAACTGACTAACAGTCTCAAAGAACGAGGTTCTGCCTAATAATACTTCTGTCTAAAAAAAAAAAAAAAAAAAAAAAATGAGCTTTTGTTCCACTTGGTAGTCTAATAAGTCCCCTAACTCTTAAGTTTCCGTAACTCCTTTGTTCTTTATCTATTTTCTCCTTTGTAATGATTCCAGTATCTGAATTTGGGATGTTAACTGGGCCCGTCTAGCTTCCCTAGCCTTTTTTACTTGCTGAAATTTTTATGAACTTACCCCTTAACACAGCCTTAGCTGTGTACCATAATATTACGTCTGATATTCCTGAAGCAGAATTTTCCCCCATACACTGGTTATATGCATCCTGGATGGTTTCCTTAACCTCAGAGTCCCTCAGGGTAGACCCATTTAAATGCCAGAATGTGTTCCTCGTACATTCCCCTATGTCAGTTTTCATAAATATTTGGGAGTGGTCTGAAAGTATAAAGTCCCCCATCTATACCTCTTGGACCTTAGCCACCTCCTCCTTTGGGAGAAGGAAATAGTCCAATCTCGAGTACATCTTCTTTATTTATTTAATTTTGGTGACTGGGTAGGCCCACTGGGCCCTGAAGGTCCCTTTTTCAGGGGTGACCTGTGATAATACATTTCTAATACAGGGGAAATCTTGTTGCAGTGTTATACAGGCATTGTTTTGCAGTTTGATTACATGGTTATCATCATGATGCAGTCTTGTTTTCAATGCAGCTAGACCTAGTATTAAGTATGGCAAGTTGTTGAGAGTTCTTGGCAGGAGAGAGATACTATGCAAGGGATGGAGGATGGGGATTCAGGGAACTTGGGCCCCTTGTTGTTGTGAGAGGTTACTCCGTTTACTCGCTTTTTTGACAGAGGGTAGTGCTTTTTTGAGTAGAGGGTAGTGGTATCGGAGGCGGTTATGTGCCGTGGCAGAGGCACGTGCTTGTAGCAATCATATGTGCTTTTAGTCTGGTGCAGAAGTTCATGAGTGAGGAGGCCTCCTGCACCGGAGGTGGGAGGTTGTTCCATGGGTTGGGGGCTAGGTAGGAGAAAGATCTGCCCCCTGCATTTGTTCTTACTCTGGGGACTGCGAGTAGCCTTTGTGCAGACGTCCTTAGCCTCCTGGGGTTGTGCTTTAGTTCCTGCTACGCTGGGAGGGGCGGGCAGGTTTAGCAGTTTATATGTTTGGACGAGCAGGGGGTATTGCAGGCGGGTGGTCCAGGAGGGCGAGTGTAGTTGGGCCAGTGTGTCACAGTAGTGACGTCGCGGATGGACCTTAGTGGTGAAGCGAACCACTTTTGTTGTAGAGGATTTGCATCCTCGAGACCTCTTGTTTTGCCATGCCTTGTATTATAGGTGCGGCATAGGTCAGGGTTGGAAGCAGGATGCTTGTGGCAATGGATTTCCTTGCCTCAGGGATTAGTGGGTCCGTGAGGCGATATAAGGTTCCAAGTTTACGGTGAAGGGTCTTGGTGATGTGGTCCACGTGGTCCTTGAAAGTAATAGTTTGGTCTAGTGTTATGCTTATGTACTTGAAGGAGGGCACTATGCTGATGCTTTTTCCAGCTAGGGTGGTGAGGTGCACGGATGCTGACCTGTCGTGACCCAGTGATCTGGGCCCAATAAGCATTGCCTTGGTTTTGTCAGAGTTTAGCACCATTCTGTTCTCTCTCAGTCATGCCTCAACGGAGGAGAGGTCTTTTTGGAGGAGAGGACCCAGTGCAGCTACATCCCCCAGAGATCGGTAGATGACTGTATCGTCAGCATACTGAACGACCGAGCTATCCCCACAGTAGGTACTTAGCTCGTTGGTGAACAGGGAGAATAGGAGGGGGCCAAGGATTGAGCCCTGCGGAACTCCCTGTCTCAGGAGTAGTGGTGTTGAGATTGCTCCATTCCAGGAGACTCTTTGAGTCCTGCCTATTATCTGGTGAGAAACTGAGTGATAGTTGCAGTCTCTCCATCTCCCGGTCACATGACGCCAGACGTCCACAACTCCCCCAAGAGCCTAGCAACTTACTGGGCTACTTTATGCTCCCTCCTCAGGATCCTAGATGTAGGGTCCAGCTGCGGGTTTAAAGTCAAATTAACGTTCCCCCCAAGATAATGCTGCCCTCCTTCCCGTCATGCAGGGTGACCAAAAAGGACCTATAATCCGCAAAGGATGTCCCCAGCAGAAAATAAACCGAAGCCAATGTAACCATGTTCCCCATCAGCCACCCCTTCATTAAAACAAAATGCCCTTCCTTATCTGCTAAGACATCTGTTTGATCAAATTGCCCCATGGAGGGTGCCATAATGGCCACTCCCCTTCTGCGTCCCTTATTGTAGGAAGCTGTTGCCACCTCACGAAAGCTGAACTTTAACTAGCTTATCATGTTCTGGTTTTAAGAGGTGTGTTTCCTGAAGGAAGGCAAATTCTACCTTGGATCTTTTGAGAAAACTAATAACTTTGCTCCGTTTTACTGGATTTGTGAGGCTATGGACATTGTAGGAACAGATGCATGTACTTTGCTTCGCCATTATTACCGTTTGGATAATGAATAACCCTTATGAAGTAACCTTTTCCCTTCTCTCTCTCCCCCCACCAGCAAATGACCGTTCCAAACATTTGTTGGCAGAGAAAAATTTCCAAAATATCAGTTGAGATCTTGCATTTTATCAACATAGAAAAACAGATAAACCTGTAAATAGCCAACTGTTGTATAGAAGTGATTTTGAACAGTAAATGTCTCCTAAGATGAAAAATCTATAAACCTGGATTTTTGTTCCCTTCCCTCTGTAAGGATAGAATTTCAACTGGAAGGAAAGGAGGCGGTAACAAGTATGTCCCTTTCTCTTGGGACCCCTCCCCCCCCAAGGCAGATTCGACTGCATCAATCCTAAAAGAAATACCCCGTTGACAAGGGGATGCCTCAAAGCGTGTATGTGGCACACTAGTGTGACACTAAGGCCGCAGGTGTCTGCCCTTTTTATCTCTAGCAGCATCCCTCACCCTTTTACACCCCAAGCCTCAGCAGCATTGTTCATCATTGAAAATATATGGAGCTGCTCCCCCCAGAGGAAAACAGTCGCTCGAGCATGCAGGACCAGAGTATAGGCCCCAGCCCCCCACAACACCAACCAAGGCGCAGAAGCAGCGCGGCCTATGGGTCTGAATCAGAACTTTTTCAGGTAACTCTGCTCAAAGGCAAATAAATCCAACTTAAGCTGAAGTCCCATCTTTTTATTTGCATCATGGAAGGAGTCTGCCACATGTAGCCAGATAGAATGAAGTGTATTTAATATCAGTGAGTCCCCTACCAGTGGGGGATCCCTCCAGACCCTCCGATCTGGTTTCATATGCCACGTCTTTGTTTATTTTGATGCGAGAAATAAGATAGGCCCCTCGCCCCTAGGCGACCGACAGATCTCCCGAGACAGCCACTTAGATCTGCCTCTCTCACCATTCTTGTTCCAGAGACAATAAAAAATAAAATCTGTCACACATGAGACTCCTCCCCAGTGCCAACTGGCACTGCTTCCGAATGCTCACTTGCCTTATTTAAAAAAGAAAATCTAGTTTTAGATCTGGTCTGCCCCAATATGCACGCTCCACCCTGCACCGCTATCGGTGCTCCTAGGAGTCTAACGAGAGAGAACGGACCATGAACCGCACACCCCCCAACGCCTCCCCCTGAGTTTTCAAGACGCTCCCATTAACCTGTATGCACGACATTATTTATATACTAATTGCTTATACATTACTGTTTAAATCTTTGATAATCAGTCCTGTTGTCCGTAGTTTAGGGAAGAACCTCACCCCCATTCCAACCCCTGTAAATTTCGGGGGAAATGGGAAAAGCAGAAATGAGTCTTCCCCCTCCGTTCCAAGCCAGTTCGCAGTAATCCCAAATCCTACCACACCCGTCTCTTCAGGTTGGAGCTCTCTCAGTTGATGGCAGGTTGTTTCTTGAAACTTCTCCCTCAGAGTTCGCTACTCCATTATTCGCTTGGCGTATACGTTGTTTGGACTGAACCCTGTCCCACACACCGAATGCAGCTGCCCCGCTACCAGTCCCACATTTTTTGGGCCCCACTGTGCTGCAGGAGCGATCTCTTGGTTCCTCCATTCTTTTATTGGTAGCATTCTGAGGAATTTCAATCTCCAGGGACTGTAAAAATTCCTCAGCTGCAGCTAGATCTGCAAATCTTTTAGTGCCATTGTCCGTAAGAACTTCTCAGTTTTGCTGGGTACTCCAAAAATGCCTTGTTCCCCTTCTGCTGTAATAATCTAATAACCACCCACAGCTTCTTTCTGCGTATTAACAGCTGTGGAGTGTAATCCTGATCGAAAAAGAGATGAACGTCCCCAAAGTGAATCGTTTTCTTGGACCAAGCCAGAGATAGGATCTCCTCCTTTACTCGATAGTCCAAAAAGACATGCACTATGGAGCATGGGTGGCAGACTAATGAGCGGTGTGCTCTAATGATGTTAAGCTCCTTCTCATCAGGTAAATTCAGAATTTCTTTAATAAAGGGCTCTGTAAAAGTGAACATATTACAAGTCTCTGTACCTTCATGCTCCCCATGGATATGAATATTGCTACGTTTGTTTCTGTTCTCCATATCTTCTAATCGTTGTTCCATAAAACTGTGCTGTATGGTGTAAGTCCATCAGTGCTGTATTGCGAATGTCTGTAACCGTGTTGTACTCTAAGTTCTGTTCTATCTGTCCAGTTTTTTTGGTTAAATTTTCTATTTCCTCTCTCTTCTAGCGCCCTAGCTTCTAGACATTGGAGAGTGGCATGCATTTACTGTAAAGCCATACAAAGCTGCTTAGAAGTAATTATGCAGTCGGGTCTGGGGCTGCTGCTGGGCCGCTTAGTGGAGAGTTGGCACAGGCCACGGACAACGTGGTTGGATCAAGTTAGTTTTTAGCACTTTTCCCTGCCATCCCAAGCAGGTTGTGTTTGTTGTTTTGCTTGGAAGGCATCCACAAATCTATTATTTTCCATTTTGTGGACAGAATTAGTTATTTTTTTTCTGGTACATTGCCACGGATTGTTTAGAGGCTTGGACAGAGCTCTGGAGCTAGGCTGCCATTAAGTTGGTGGCGAAACTGGAAGTCCTTGGTCCCTTTCTTTTCAGTCTCTTTATCAACAGCCTCCCTAAGGCATGCAACAGCCACGTGATCCTCTACGCAGACGATGCAGTAATCTTCTCCTCCCATGCCGAACTACTACTGCTCTCCGCTAACCTGCAAACAAATTTCTCCTTGATTGAGACCTGGTTCAGGCAGCACAGATTATTAATGAACCATAAGAAAACAAAGTCCAAGCTGTTCGCTGGGATCCACAACAAGAATAGAACAGTCCCTCTTACTAACTTCAACAAACAAAATCTCTCACCTGACCAGGTTAGTGATTTCAAGTACCTTAAGGTAACCCTAGGTATCGGTCAGTCGATCAAAATCTTTACTTTACCAGGCAGAACACCATTGAGAATAAACTAATTTACAAGATGGACATGGAGGAGATTTACATCAACAATTTGATACAGTCACAAGTGCATTGGCAGACAGTATTCAAGTATTTACAATTAATATAACGTGGAAGTTTCACATAAAGCAATAGTATGGACACTATAATGGCAGGCATATGATACAGTCACAAGTACATTGGCAGATAGAATACAAATGTAAACAATTTATATAACATAGCAGTTTCACATATAGCAAAGATATGGACACCATACAGGCAGTCCGAGACGCAGAGTTTAATGTAATATATAGCAATTATATAGGTATGCACAGTATATGCACAGAGTGTGCACCATGTATAGAAAAGAGGAAAACAAATAATACTAACGTAGACATGGTACTCAGAAGGGAGAGCAGGGGAGAGGTAAGAACAACTACAGTACATTCAGTGATGCAGTTTAACACCAGACAGGCAGGGTTAAGTCTAATGCAAGTTTGGGGAGATGGTTCAGTTGCTTATGGGTAAGGATGAGAAACAGATAGGGGTAGAATAGAGCCAGAGTTTAAGGAGTGTCATTGACGGAAACAGTTGCATGCCTCCTGGTAAAACCGCAAAAAGAGGTTTTTAAAAAAGGACAAAGGCACTGGGGAAGTGAGCTGTAGTGTTTTTTGTGCATTATTCCAGAGGACAGAAGGGCATGGCTTATTGCTGCTCTGCCAAAGCGCGTTCTAACTTTGGGGATGGAAAGGGAAATATAAATAACCACTTGGCTCGGGAGCGCATATGAGTCGAAAGGTTCTGTTTTTTTTTGTTTTTTTTTAACTTTATCTTTATTGCATTTGATAAAAACAATGACAGAGTACAATCGTCTGTAAGGCATCACAGTTGAAAAGAAAAGAGATGCATCCAATGTATGTAGGACTAGTAAACCTATACAGAACTGTATTAGGAAGAGGGGGGAAAAACAAAATAAGGTTTATCAAGATCGTTAAGAAAAACGTAATGGCTACAGCCATCTAAGGCTTTTGGGGCACAAGTCCAAAATGTTTATCTGTAATGTTCAAAACTCAGCAGCCAGTGTTGATATGTCCCCAAGTCCAAAAAGGTTACCTTCACTAATTTAGTGCCTAAGAAATACCGACTACATATTTCCTCACTAACAATTTACAACAAGAAACATAGGGAAACTAACAATATTCTGGGCATATGGTTCCATATCGTTAACTTCAACTTAGTCTCTCAGCAAAAATATTATTTATAAGATGCCACGTGGCCCAGAAATACTGTCTCATTTTAATTTAACTAGAAGTAACAGGTCTGAAAAGGTACTTAAGTTCCAGAAGGGTGTAAGAGTCCAAACCAGCTCCAGATCAGGTCTCCTCCTGAATCTTCGGTCCGTTGTCCCTCCGAGGCCTGAAATTCTCAGACTAAGGCCTCTACCTTCTTCCCAGCTTCAACGGATCATTAAATTGGAGCGATGCGCCCGCCGCATAATGGATTCGAACTAGCGGCACATCAGAAGAGTGAGACCCGCCCCCAGGCCTCTCAGCCTAGCCCGAACAGCATCAAATTTTTTTTTCTCCTGGTGCGGGTAGCAAAAGAAAGGTTGGGGAACAAATGTATCGTTGCCTCTTCGAAAGATAGCCCCTCAGCTGATCTCGCTGCTTGTAGGATTGTGTCTCTGGTCAATGAAGTAGCCGTAATTAGCAGAATCGCCCACGGCATATCTCCACGTAGACCCGCTGTTCTAGGGGTGATCCGAAAGGCTTTCAACAGATGATCTGCCAATAAATCTGCTGGTAAATTCAGAACTTCAGGGAGCCAAGATTTCAAGAAAGTCAATAATTCAGCCCCTTCAGTCCCCTCGGGAAGCCCAATAATTATCACATGGGAAGCTTGGTTGGAGTTCTCTAGGGCTTCTAACCTGTAACGTAATTGGGCATTCTCCAGTACTAATTTAGAGGTCTCAGCCAAGGCTTGAGTCACTGATTTCTCCGCCATCGTCGCGGTATTAGAAATGACTTCAGTTTTAGCGTCTTGCTTTACAAATCGCTGGAGTATTGACTCCACTTTTTTATATCGATATTTTGCATAGCTAACTGTAGAACTTTCCAAGGGGGCTCCGGTCCCAGTGTCGCCAATGTAGATGCGGCCTGGTCTGGTGCAGCCGTGGGAGTTTTTGTTCCACTTCCAGTTGTTTTCTGATTCTGACTCATGGGAGAGTTTGGTATCTGCGGACTTCAAATGCTTTGGCCCACTCAAATCGGGAACTTCCAATCACAATTACCCCTTTTGTTGAGTGTTTTTAAAAGATTTTAGCCTCGGGATATGCAGAGCTGTAGTCGGGCACGTCTTGCCAGATGGCTGCTCAACAGTGCCCCCCACCCCGAAAGGTTCTGTGTTTAACCTTATCTAAAATGGCCGCCATGAGCTGAATGAGTTTTAACAGGCAGGTAGGCAGTACTTAATGTATTGAGGCAGCTTATTGGTAATGGCTCTATTAGTGCAGAGCACAGCATTCTTTGGTCTCCTGAAGCTAAGTGAGTGAACACCATCCTACACTCTTGTAGAGGGTACAGTGATGTGCTGAATAGGGGGCGTCAGCAACAAACCTAAGCGCCTGGTGGTACAGAGAGTCAAGTTTGGAAAGGGCCACACTTGAGCTATGCCCATACAAGAAATCTGCATAGTCAAGGAGGGGCATAAATGTTGTTTGTACCAACCTTATTTTCTCCTCTTGAGTTAGCAAATGCCTGATTCTGAAGAAGATCCCAAGCTTCTGCTCAAGTTTTTTTGAGATTTCTTCAATATAGACTTTGAATGAAAGTTTAAAGTCTATCTAAACCCCCAGGTATTTAAAGGATTCCACATAATCTAGCGGTTCGACGAGCAAGGTGAGGATTAGTGGGACTGTCCCAGAGGTGCAGGGATTGGAAGAGTTCACTGATGGGTGAAGATCATGGCCTTCGTTTTCTTAACATTTAATAGGAGCTTAAAGTACAAGAGATTAGTGTGTAAGTGATTAAATTCTGCTCGGAGGTCTTTACATGCTTGTTCCAAGGTAGGTCTAGCTACATACAACACTGTGTCATCGGTGAATAGATGGATATTTGCTGATCTGACTCTGGCGTTTGTCATTTATATAAATAGCAAACAAGAGCGGGCCAAGAATGGACCCTTGCGGTATCCCTCTTGGGAGGGTTTTCAAAGGGGAGAGGTTGCCCCCTCCCCCTGCCTTGACCTGTTGGTATTGGTTGGTGAGGTAGTTGGGGAAAACCATTCAAGGGCCAGAATGTTAACGCCAGTATTCCTTAAGGTGGCTAAGATCGAGGTGTCATCCACCGTATCAAAGGCCTTGCTAAGGTCAAGGAACAGTGTTTCTGGCATCCAGAGCATTCAGCCAATCATTCGTGAGCTTAGCAAGTGTTGAGATGGTGCTATGGCAAGACTGGAAGCCAGACTGGGCTGGGTTTAGCAGGTCGGCATCCTCAACGTACTGTCTAAGCTAGGAATTAACCACCTTTTGGAGAAGCTTAGAGAGGGTAGGGAGTAGGGAAATTTGGTGGTGGTAGTTTAGGTCACTAGAGCTGCCTGATTTAAAATGTGGTATGACGTGGGCAGTTTGCCATATGGCAGGGAGTGTGCGCTGGTCAAGGGACATGTTAAAAAGATGGGTTATTGGGGGTGACAGGACATAGTAGCCAAGTTTAATACAGTATGGCTCAATCATATCTGCACCTGCACTTTTCCTGCTATCTAGTTGGAGCAGTAGGTCCTCTACCTACTTCACGGTGACGGGGGCGAACGAGAATGTTTTGCCATGGGTGGTTGAGGCTGGGACGGAGCAAGTAGTGTTTGAGTTACATAATTGGGCGTGGAGGTTGTTGGCCGGGGAAGCGTCGAAGGCTAAACACACTGTGGCAAAGCGGTTGTTGAAAAGTTCAAGGATTTCTTGCTTGTCAGTGGTGGCGGAATTGTAAGTCGAGATTTTAGGCTGGAATAGACTAGAAGAGCTATGACCTTGAATATCCTTTAAAGTGTTCCAGAATTTAATTGTGCTGTTAGCTGAGAATTCAAGTTCAGAGTGGCAGTAGCTAGATTTCGCATCCCTAGTCAGTCTGGTGCACCGGTGAGCGGATAGCTCACTCACATATCAACTGCACATCAACCACATCACTAAAGTCATCAGTACCAGGCTTGGGGTCTTATATCGGCACCGCCATTGCCTTACCACTGAAGCGCTTCAAACTGCAGTTATTAGCTCCATCCTGTTAGTCATTGATTGTGGGCTCGCTATTTATGGCTCGGCCACCGTTACCGCCCTGAATCGCCTAAAGGTGGTGCTCAACAACTGCTGTCGGCTTATCTCTGGAGCACACTAGCGAACCTATACTTGTGCGCTCCATGCCCATACTGGCTGGCTCCATCTTACGGACATGGTTATGTTTCAGTTTTATACCTGCCTCTTTGCTAAGAAGATCTGCCACCGCCTCACGCTCCCTTCCTCCCAGGTGCTTCTTCAGTGAGCCACTAGCCTTAGGCACACACGCTGCTCTTCCAAGCATCACTACCTTGTACCATTCTGCCGTGCATCCTTAGCTCAGCGCTCCTTCTCCTTCAGAGCCCCCACCTAGCTTAATGCCCTTCCCCCTGAGGTTGTCTCGGAGCCTAAATTTGGACTGTTCAAATCAAAGCTGCACCAGTACTTGACCTCCAGGAACCAATGCAACTGTGCTCTATAAGCTCTTGTCTGTCCTCCACCCCCCCTTTTTTGAAACTTTTTCTCCCTCTACTTTTCTCTCTTGGCCTTGCACTCAAGCCCTGTTTTTTCCTCATCCTTTCAGTTACTTCATGATCCCCTCCTCCTATCTCCCCTCCCTTCCCTGTGCCCTTCTAGATTCACCGCACTCTCCCTCCTGCATCTTACTTCCTCTCCTTCCCTACTCCCTCTCCTCACCCCCACCCTTCTGTATCCTCTTTCTCTCCTTACATTTTTCCCTATTGACAAAGCCTCTCTCAGGCAGCTATAGTAAATATTTCAGGCATTATTAGGCATACCAAGTTTGTACCTTTTGTATGTTTGTCATGCTGCTGTGCAGTTTTTTTACTGTGTGTTTAAATCTTTGTTTGTAAATAAGTTTCTAGGAGCGTGGATATGTTGTTCATCCACACTTCTTGGCATGTCCCTTTCCCCTTTAAATCTTGTTGGAAAGTCTTCAAGCTGGCTCCTCCCACCCACCTGGGTGGTAAATACCTCAGCTCTGCCCCATGACGCCAGATCTTCCTTTCCACTGGAAGATGCAGGTTCCCTCATGCTCTCACAGCAATTCGTAGGCCCGGGATTCAAAGCGTCGGTTTTTACCGAAACTAACCTTAAAACTTGTTCGAGTTAGCGATTCCAGTTGTAGCGCATCGGACATGGAGGATAAATTGTCCTCCAGATTTTGCTGGTGTACCTGTGGCCAGAAGATGTCTTGCACCGATCCCCACCTAATGTGCGTTTATTGCCTAGGTGTCGGACATGACACCTCGTCTTGCACTTTCTGCCTGGCCTTCCATCCCAATGTCCTGGACGACCGCAAGGCGTGTCTAAAACTGGGAAGACCGGACAAAAGGAACCCTTCAGTGAAATCAAATTAGGCGAGGTGGGCAGTTTCCGTGGCCGCGGGATCTGCTGAGCAAATGAAGGCATTCGAGGAGGAAGCAGCTCAAGCTTTGGCCAGTCGAAACTTTTTTGTTCCGCTCAACCTTGGCTCCATCTTTACGGGCTCCTCAAGGAGCTGTGCCAGTCTCTCCCCACCAGGGGTGAGGCGCCCTTGGGCTCGCACTCCTCCCGCCCTTGCAAGAGGGATAAGGATCCGAAGTCTTCGTCTGAGCGAAGACATTCTTGGGACCGAGAAAGGTCTGAGTCCCAAGAGCATGCGGTCTCGGCCTCGGTCGAGATCGCATCCTCGGCCACTGGCTTTTCAGACATCCTGTCTGGCTAGGGGACTGAGGAAATGGCTGATGAAGCTGAGATTACTCTCGACCCTCTGCCGCCAACCCCAGTTGACAACTCTTTGGAAAGGACTCCGGTCCTTGTTTTTTTGGATGAGGAGACCCAGCCTGCTGGTGTCCCCATCGAGGAAATGGTTCTGGACCCTCTGTTTTCACAGACACCGATGTCTCCCGATCGAAGGGGTCAACTCCCTCAGTCTCGATCGAGGTCCAGAACCCCTTCGGCCAAACGGCTGAAAAAGAATCATAAACACCCTAAGAAGAGGTCTCGTCACAGATCTTCATCCTCCTCGGACAGGGAGAGGCTTCGACAGAAACTACATAGACGCTATGAAGATCTCATGTGGCAACAGCTGATTTTGTCCGGGCAGAAGCCAGCCCCGCTGGCCACCCTGGCCATCACTTGGCTTCTGCCTCCTAGGCAGACGCCGAACCCTCTGGAACAGAAGTCTTTGGTTCCCCCGACCGTGGGGCCAGCCCGTATCCCCGTTCAGCCTGCCTCGGTCTCTCCACCGATTTTGGTGGAACCACCACCTGAGCAGCCTCAGGGAGGGGCTCCCTTGAAAGAGGACTGAACAGAAACTGGTCTTCCCCGATGTCTGTCGATAACAGTCGTCCCCGATCGCCCTCTGCATATAGAGGGAGACCTAGGTGGGAGGCCGTTGTATCCCAACTCTTTGGACTCGGACGCCACCGGATTGCTCTCCCATCCTGGGGATGATGAGTCATCCGTGGCGGGTTTGGAGGAAGGCCCTTCCTCTTTTCAGGGCATTCTCCGCCTGATCTCTGAATCCACCAGAATGCCCCTGGAGTCCATCCAGAAGAAGGCGGAGTACCCACTTACAGATATCCTCAAAAGGGGGGGGGATTACCCCGACGGAGGCCAGTTCAGTGGCCGAAACTATTGCTGACTAGGCCCTTGAGCTTTGGCAGTGCCCAGCTTCCTTCCCAGCACCATCTACCCGCATGGACCACAAGTACACAGTGCCCATGGGGTCCCTGGCGGGGTTCACAGAACATCCTTCAGCCGAGAGCCTGGTAACTGCTTCTGTGTTCAGGTGTACTGGTAGCTCAGCCAACATTGACTGACCCCCAGACAAGGAGTCCAAAAATATGGACCATTCCGCCGGTAAGGTCTACGCAGCCTCTTCCTTAGGCCCCCGTCAGGCCAGCTCGGCTGTTGTTATGGCACACTTCTCTCATGCCCTTCTAGGGTCATTAGACTAAGTCTTCCCTCATTTCCCAGCAGACATGCAGACCACAGTGAAGCAAGTCCATGATCAGGGCCGTGCTGTTGCAAAACAGCAGCTCCAGATGGCCCTGGACATTGGGGATTCTTGTGCCTGCTCTTTAGCAGCTGCAGTGGCCACTTGCCGCAGGGCTTGGCTGAGGCTTTCCTCCTTCCCAGCGGATACTCAGTACAGGTTAGCTGACGTGCCCTTCCTAGGCACCGACCTGTTTGGTCCTGGATAGGCCAGTCACCTTCAGTGCATAGAGCAGTCCAGTGCCACCTTGGATGCTACTTCTGTGAAGGGTTCTTCGGGCAAGAACCAGCAGAAGCATAAGAAGAAGCCTTTTCCGCACTCTTCCTCTGCAGTCAGGTAACCCTCCTGTCAAGGAGGCCAGCAGCAGCAGCAGGCTCAAGCTTGGCACCCAAGGCCCAAGCAGGGTCCACAACAGCGCCGTAAAAGAGGCCAAGACACAGGTCCAGGAGCCTCCTTCTCCTCTAAGCCTGCTCAGTGATGGGTTGAGGGTTGCCACCCCTACACCCGTCATGCCAGCTCTGGGTCCTCCCATGGGGGGCAGGCTTCGTCACTTTCTTTCCACCTGGTCCGATATCGACTCTGACAGGTGGGTTCTCGAAGTAGTCCGTAAGGGACTGCCTCTAGAGTTCAAGTAGTACCCTCCCAGCCGAGCCCACACCCCATCGGAAAGAAAGGATCTCAGCTTGCACCCTGTCGGCTCTCCGGAACGACATAGCTCAGCTCCTCCGCAAGGAGGCAGTAGTTTCAGTGCCGGATCCTCCTTCAGACCCAGGCTTCATGTCCAGTTACTTCCTGGTGCCCAAGCAGACGGGGGTTGGTGTCCCATCCTAGATCTCCATGACCTGAATCAATATCTCAGGTCTCGCACCTTCCAGATGGTAACTCTGAATCAGATCATACCATCCCTGGAGCGAAACATGTGGTTCTGTTCACTGGATCTGCAGGACGCGTTCTTTCACGTCCCAATCCTTCCATCCCATCAGTGGTTCCTCCGCTTCAGGGTCGAGGGGACCCTGTATGAGTTCCGAGCCATGCCGTTCGGCCTGTCATCAGCCCCACAGGTCTTCACCAAGTGCATTACAGTGGTGGCAGGCCATCTTTGGTGTCAAGGAGTATGAATCTACCCTTATCTCGACGACTGGCTTTTGGCAGGTTCCTCCCTTCAGGAGGTGGAGTGGTCCAGGGATCTGGCCCTCCGAACCTGCTCCCAACTAGGCCTCCTGATCGACGAGGCCAAGTCAGAACGCATGCACTCTCAGGTGATGGGCTTCATTGGGGTAGAGCTTGTCTCTTGTCAGGTCAGAGCTCAGTTCCCGGCGCACAGGGCGGAGGTTCTTTCCTCCTTTGCCAGATAATTTCTGGTTGGGCACTTGCGCCCTGCCTGGGACTTTCTGCGCCTTCTGGGTTACATGGCGGCATGCACCTCAGTGGTCCATTGGGCCAGGTGGCACATGCGCCCCCTCCAGTGGGAGCTGGCCACCCAGTGGACTCAGTGCCACTGTCATTTCGACCAGCTGATCACTGTAACCCAGAAGATGTAGGATGCTCTCCAGTGGTGGGCTGCCCCAGAATGGTTGCAGGAAGGAATCCCGTTTGTCCGCCTGAGCCGACGGTCGTCCTTACAACTGATGCTTCCCTCATGGGCTGGGGACAACAGAGCCCACGGGTTCTGGACCCCTGAGGAGTCCCGATGCCACATCAACCTGTTTGAGCTCAGAGCAGTCAGACTGGCACTTTAAGCTTTCGCTCCTCAGCTCTGGGGTCAAGTGGTTCAAGTCCAGACGGACAATACCACGACTATGTACTACCTCAACAAACAGGGCGGCACGCACTGCCGTCTACTGTGCAAGAAGGCGCTCTGCATCTGGACCCTCGTAAGTCAGTTGGAGGTGGATCTCTTAGCCATTCATGTGGCGGGATTCTCGTACCAGTTGACGGATGCTCTCAGCCGTCTAGGCCAGACATCCCACGAGTGGTCTCTCCATCCAGAGGTAGCTTACAGAAACCATTGGTGGATCTGTTTGCCTCCAGGGAAAACATCAAGCTGAGGCTGTACCATGCCTGCTCCCCTCAGCAGGGCTCGCTGCAGGGGGATGCCTTCTCAAGGCCGTGGACCCCAGACCTCCTCTACGCCTTCCCTCCATTTCCCTTGATCCACAAGGTGTTACTCAAGGTGAGGAGGGACAAGGCAAAGGTGATCCTAGTAGCCCCAGATAGGCCACACCAGTTCTGATACCCAGATCTCCTCAGCCTCAGCTGCAGGCCCCCGGAGCGACTTTGTATATGCCCGTACTTGATATCATTGAACCAGGGGAAGGTATTCCATCCGGACCTTCAATCCCTGCACCTCACAGCCTGGTACCTGAGTGGCTAGAGTTCCAGGCTCTGGGTCTTTCCGAGGATGTCTACACCGTGGTGGAGGCATCTTGTAAGGAATCGACCAGGAAATGTTATGCCTTCAAATGGAAAAGGTTTTCCATTGGTGCCAGGGTAAGGGTCTGGACCCTTTTATCCTGCTCCATGGTTAACATTCTGGACTTTCTTTGGTCTCTCTCCAAAGGGGGGTCTATGGTCATCGACCCTTAGGGTGCACCTGGCAGCCATTTCTGCTTACCGGGCATGGGCCAGTCAGCCATCATTGGCGCAGGAGAGAGTGGTCGGGTGCCTGTTCAAAGGCCTGGATCATATATCCCCTCTGGTGCGTGAACTTCCACCTCCGTGGGATCTGTTGCTGGTTTTGGCAAAGCTCATGGGCAAGCCATTCGAACCCATGCACAAGTGTGAGCTCTCACACTTGTCGTGGAAGATGGCCTTCCTGGTGGCTGTCACGTCAGCCAGAAGAACAGGGGAGCTCCAGGCGCGCTTTTGATGGACTCCCCTTATCTGGTGTTTCACAGGGACAAAGTTGTCCTGTGTCCCCACCCGAAATTCCTTCCGAAGGTGGTGTCAGTTTCACCTTAACCAGGTGTTGACTCTTCCAGTTTACTACCTTTATTACACCTCAGACGCAGAGTATAGGCTCCATATTCTGGACCTGAGACGTGCTCTCTCCTATTATAAGGAGAGAACTGCGGAAATACGTGGAGAGGTTCACCAGCTCTTTGTCACCTACGCTGAAGCCACTTCTGACAGACCTGCAGCCAAACGGACCATTGCAAGGTGGATTATGTCATGCATAAGTCTGTGCTATGAGTTGGTGGGCAAGGAGCTTCCCAGAGGGCTAAGAGCTCATTCTACCCTCCATACGGCTGCATCGGTGGCTGCTTCCAGGGATGTCCCTATCCAGGAAATCTGTTGGGCTGCTACCTGGGAGTCAGCAAACACCTTCATTACCCACTACCACATCGACCTTGAGTCACGCCAGGATGCTGGTTTTGGGGCCTCGGTTCTCCATTCTCTTTCCTAAGTAGGGGGTGTACGCCTTGCCTCCATCCTCCCGGAGAACTGCTTTGTCTGCCAAGAAGTGTAGATGAACAACATATCCACGCTCCTAGAAGAACAGGTTACTCACCTGTAACGGTAGTTCTAGGAGCGGTATATGTTGTTCATCCACTCGCACCCACCTGACCTCCCAGGTTTTAGGCGCACAGCCTTGCTTCCAGTGGGCTAAGATCTGGCGTCATGGGGTGGAACCGAGGTATTTACCACCCGGGTGGGTGGGAGGAGCCAGGTTGAAGACTTTATGGCAAGATTGTAAAGGGGAAAGGGACATGCCATAAGTGTGGATGAACAACATATACCACTCCTAGAACTATTGTTACAGGTGAGTAACCTGTTCTTTTACTTTCTTGTTTCTTATACTCACCTGTGACGTGGAATCTTTGCAAATTAGTCCTTGGTTCAAAGATAGTGTAATCCAAGAATGAAATAAATAAATAAACGTGAGTAGGTTCAGAGCAGGAAACAAACTTAGCTGGGTAACTTTGTCCAGGGCGAGGAGGAGGTAGGGAGATTGAGGTGGGAAGATGATTTGTTAGGGCTGAGGTAGAAAAGGTGGGAGGGGCGGGGGATAGGTAAATTGTTAGCAGAAGGTGGGTGGAGGATAAGGGTTTAAATTAAGTAGCAAGTCGGATAAAGAAGTGCTATGTTCAACAGGACAGAAAGCCTAGGATGTAGTGACTGGTTATGGGAAGCAGGTGCACTTCATTAGACTTGTCAGGGGAGAGCGGAGTTTTGATTTTAAAAGAACCGGTTTTGGGTTCAGTGAGTAGATCGATTGGGAGTGAGTTAAGCCACAGTGGAGCCCGGTAACCGAAAGATCTCTGGCCTTGCGAAGTACAACGGAAAGGGATCTTACAGGGATTGCCGTTGGTTCCTCTAGTCAGTCTAGTTATTTCAGCTGGACAGAGCATGGACTGAGCACTGGGTGGTGCCAGGCCTAGGGTAGCCTTTTTGGCTAGGAGACGCGCCTGGTAGTGGATCCTGTTTTTTCCAGGTCTAGCCAGCCTGAGTGAGAATAAAGGTCACAGGTGTGAGTTAGGCATGGAGTGCCTAGGACTAGTCTGCATGCTCTATTCAGGGTGATGGCAGTCTGCTTTAGGGTAGTGTCTGAGGCTGCGCTGTATATAGCGAGGCCATATTCTATAACAGAGAAGACCAAGCTAGTTATAGCGAGTTTAAAAGCTGCTTCCGTTAAGCAGTGTCTATGTCTGTACAGCTGTCCAGTTTTCCTGTTAGCAGTTTTGGCGACCTGGTCGACATGTAGGGAGTAAGAGGGAACTGTCCAAGGGGATGCCTAGATATTTAAAATGATGGACCATCTTCAGGATTTCATTTTGTTTATTTCTGATGGTTAGAATAGATGACTTGTATCTACTGTGTGTTGAGGCAGGTAGCATGAGTTTTGTTTTTTGTAGTTTTTACAGAACCAATCTTTGACATTTTTGAAGTTGTACTGCATACATTGTTCCAGACTAATGTGGGTCAGGGTGGCTAGTGTATAATACAGCATTGTATATGTAAAGTAGTATTCTGTCTTGACTTGCTTGGGGAAGTTGATTTAGGAAGAGACTAAACAGTAATGGGCCTAAAATAGAACCTTGGGGGGAACTCCAGTACTCACGTGTTGGCTCCCTGAGTGTGTGTTGCCAATCTTTACCTGTTGTTCATGCCCAGAAAGGTAGCTCCTGAACCAGCAAAGTGAGTCTGACGTTATACCTGTGTCACCTGAGTCAGTAGGAGTTCACTGATGACCGCGTCTAAGACTTTAGGTCTGTGAAGGTAGCACCCACTAAGTACCCACGATAAAAGGCATCATGAATATACTCCATGAACTCAATCAGTGCAGTCGTAGTGCTGTGTTGCTGTGTTATTTTCTAAAACTACGTTGCTGTTGGCATTGCAATTGGTATTTGTCGAGATGGTCTACGAGCTGATCATAGCCAATCCACTCGAGCTTTAGAGGTAGGGGGAAGTATTGAAATTGGCTGGTAGTTTGTGTGGATCATCCTTTCACCGCTTTTGAAAACGGGTTACTACCGCGGCCTTCCAAAGTTTGGGGAATTGACTGGAAAAAGGGAGAGGTTAAGTATTTTTGTCAAGGGTGCCAGAAGTTTGTCAAGGGTTTGGGAAATTAGTTTCAGGTCGAGACTATCTCCACTATCCCTTGTTTTGCCAAGTACTTGTAATAGGTATTTTTTAACCTCTGCTTTTGCAATGACCCTGAGGTGGGAGGTTTAGGAGGGAGGTCAGGAAGCAGTTCTTCACAGATAGGGTGGTGGATACTTGGAATACGCTGTCAGATGAGGTGATCTCATTGAAGCTGATGACTCTGTACTATTTGGAACAACCTCTAAGCAAAACAATGCCATAACAAGGGTTCAGACTGATTTTAATATATTCCAAGGCTTGTTTCGCCATAATCACAGGGTACTGAATGTTAAGAAAATGAAATGTATGTTTTTTTTTTCTAATAAGCAAAGTGCCAAGAATTATATCCCTCTTGTGGACTTAAATGGTACACTTATAGAATTTGCTCACCATTTCAAATATTTAGGGTTAACCCTTGATTCAAAACTATTTTTTAAGAACCATATAACTAACATCAGGAAAATTATCCATCAGCGCTTGGGGGGGCCTTTATCATATTAAATCCGGTCTTACAAAAGAATCCAGGTTTTTGTTAGCTCAGTTTTTTGTTTAGCAAGTTAGACTATGGTTTACGTATTTATTCATCTGCTGGTAATAACTTGCTGGATTGTCTTGGGGTAACTATTAAATCAATTCTCAGCTTTATGTTGCAGATTCCATATCGTACTCATCACTGTTTTCCTTTTCAGCTGTCTAATTGTCTTATCACTTGACCATAGGATCCAGTTAAACAACGTATGTTTTTGTTTAAGATTATTTTAGGTCATCTTCCTACCCTGGTTTGTGGTTTATTTCCAAGGCCTGTTAATGGGTGTGGTACCCAATCCCAGGATAGATGCACATTTAAATTACGAACATACAAACATACGAAATTGCTAGCAGATACAGGCCATTCGGTCTATCTAGTCTGTTCGAGTGTGCAGCACTTCAGTCCATTAGACTGCAGCTGCCCCCCTTCCCTCATATGCACTCCCCCCATCTCGCGCCCCCTCCCGGTTTGTACCTCCCTTGAATCTGTCCCACCCCCTCTTGAAGCCCCCAACACTGCAGCAACATGACTTCCTCTGGCAGAGCGTTCCACCCTTTCTGTAAAATAGTGCCTCCTCTGTTCCTGCACCTGCCCCCTTCCAGCTTCATAGAATGTCCCTTGGTTTCCCTTCCGCCCTTCAGACTGAACATACACCTGCTGTCTACTCTGTTCAAACCCTTCAGGTACTTGAAGGTCTCAATCATATCCCCTCTCTCCCTTCCCTTCTTTCCTCCAGGGTATACATATTGAGCTCTCTGTCTCTCCTCATATGGTCTGTCCCCCAACACCAGAATCATTTTTGTTGTCTTGCGCTGTACCCCTCCGGTAGTTGGATGTCCCTTTTCAAGTAGGGGTGCCAGAATTGCATGCAGTACTCTAGGTGTGGTCTCACCAGGGACCTGTACAGGGGCAAGATGACCGCCCCACTCCTGGAAGTAATCCCCCTTGCTATGCAACATAGCATACTGTTTGCCTTCACTGCTGCCTTCCTGCACTGAGCAGAGTGGTTCATCTCCCCAGTTACCAGCACTCCCAGATCTTTCTCCTCCTTGGATTTTAACGGGACACCCTCCAGCCAGTAATTGTGTCCTGGGTTCTTGCCTCCTAAATGCATCCCTTTGCACTTCTTGGCATTGAAACCAAGCTGCCAAGTGTGAGACCATTCCTCCAGTTTTGTCAAATCCTCCTGAAGTACTTTCGCTCCCCCCCACCCCATCTACCTCAGCACAGATCCTTGTGTCATCTGCAAAGAGAGCAATCTTGCTCATATTCCCTACTGCAATGTCGGTTATGAAAATGTTAAACAGAAGCGGTCCCAGCACCGAGCCCTGTGGCACACCACTTGTTACTGCCTTGGGTTCAGATGCCTCTACTCTCACAACTGCCTTCTGCTGTCTACCCTGCAGCCAGTTCTCGATCCATCTGACCAGTTTCTTCCCTGCTCCCAGACTCTTCAACTTGCAGGTCAGCCTACCGTGTGGCACTGAGTCAAAAGGCCTTGCTGAAATCCAGGTAGAGGACATCCACCGCATGTCCCCTGTCCAGTGCCCTCATAACCCAGTCGTAAAAATCAACCAAGTTTGTCTGGCAAGATCTGCCTGAGACAGACCCATGCTGCCTGCTGTACTGGAGGTTGTTATCCTCAAGAAATTGCACCAAACTTTCCTTGAGGGTTATCTCCATCAGTTTTCCAACAATTGCAGTAAGGCTCACCGGTCTGTAGTTCCCTGGTTCATCCTTGGGCCCACTGTTATGGAAAGGTACAACATGTGTTTCCCTCCAGTCCCTGGGCACACACCCCGAGTTCAGAGAGGTAGGTCTGCCAGTGGCCCTGCCAGTACCTCTGCCAACTCCCTCAGCACCCTGGGGTGGACTCCATCTGGGCCAGGTGCTTTGTCCACCTTCAGGGACTTAAGGCCCTCCCTCACCCTTTGCACCGTGATTTCCCCATCCATGGTTGCTTCTCCTCCACCTTCTTCCACCTCGCCCTTCCTCTCAGGTATGGGCCCATCCCTCTTTTTGTGAAGACTGAACAGAAGTATTCATTAAGTACTTCTGCCTTCTCAGCCCCCTTTTTTCTACCCACCCACTGCCCCTCGTAAGCCTAACAATTTGATCCTTGCTCTTTCTCTTCTCTCTCTGATATATCTGAAGAAATCTTTTTCCCCTCCTTTGATCCCCTGTGCTAACCTCCGATCTTACTTCGAGAGGGTTCCTGCAGTAGGTCATAACAGATAGGACTGCACCCTCTGGCATCAGGACCACACGGCAAACTTTTCCAGCAATGCCTGACTGGGGACCGCCCACCCATCATGTGTATGGATGTCAGTGGGACCCTATATAGCGGGCGGTCCCCACGCCCGCCATCCAGTTCTTTCCTGTCATCGACCTCCGCAGAGTACCTAGCAGGAACATTTGCCCAGCCGATCGCCATTTTTCGCTCGAATTCTCACTTGAGTAGTTTTCTTTATTTTCGCTTGTCTTCTCCACTAACAACTAAGATGAAGGAGAAGTGCAGCATACAAATTCCTCATAAGGACACCCACTTTCTGTGCCTCTTTTGCTTGGGCCCAGACCATGATACTGCATCCTGCTCTGACTGCCGGCCCTTCAACCAGGCCACTCGGAAAAGGAGACAGCAGGCCCTGGAAGCCCATGTTCTGAAGTCTAGAATGGCTTCGCTAGAAAGAGATGCAGAAGCTTCGGGACACCGTATCTTCCCCTTCTTCAGAGTCTCAAAAGAAGAAAAAAGAAAGAGAAGCATCGGGAGAAGGAGAACTTGGAGGATCGGGACCGAGGGGATTCCCAATAGGCCCTCGACCAGCAAGGCCACTCCCCCACCGCCTGCCCTAGTGGTTCTTCAGGCCGCGCCTTGGGCTCTTCCAGGTACCTCTACTGCCGCCTTTCTCCTGATATCCACCGGTAAGTTGTCCACCGGCTCCTCTAGTGAATGCCTGGTTCTAGCCAATAAGTTGGCCCCTGGCTCCTCCCGGGCCCACCCGGCTGCCGTTAAGCAGAGTCCCCAGAGCTCTGTTGGGACTTGCCCGGACTCTACCGGTAAGTCAGTTGAGGGTTCTTCCCTCCAGCGTCTAATAAGCCGGTTGTCCCGGACGTCCTCCTGGACCCTGCTCTCCCATCTGGGACTCGCGCCGTTATACTCTACGTCTGGAAGAGCACTACTGTGGCTGCTTGCCATTCTTTCTCCCATGCTTCGCCTTAGCAGGAACCTTCCCTTCCACCTCCCCAGGTGGTCCCTCCATCTCCCGTGATCACCACCGGTTCGGAGGAGGGGACAGGATCCCTGGTGGTGGCTCCCCCTTCATCCACCCCAGCGTCAGTCCCTCTAATGCCTGCAGAAGGACCCAGATCAGAGGCTGTGATGACTACTTCAGAGGTCCCTGTCTCGCTGTCTGGATTGTCAGACCCTTCATTGGATTTCCTTCCACCTGGTCTGCCTCTGCTGTCAGAGACTGTAACGTGTGTTTGGTCTGCCCCTCCATTGGGGCCCTCACGCCTGAGTCCAGCGACTGCACCGACCTGTATTTGGTCAGTTCCTCCGTCAGGGCCCGCACGTCCGATCCCGACAACATCTGTATTTTGACTGGGTCTGACGTTGCCTACCTATACGACGGCTGGTCTGACGACGATACCTCTGATGTGAGCCCCTCTGACATCAGGAATCCTCATGCAGGGATTTACATCTGGACTCTCTCAGCCTTATGTTCCAGGCCTCTTCCCCGCATGGCCCAATGTCGACTTATCATCCATCGGGTCCTATATCAGATTTTCTTTATTCGGGGTACCACTATTCAGGGTACCCCCCTTACCAAGGTTACCCACACTCTTTTCATGGTCAGGGTGCTTCAGGTTACCACTATTCACCTGCCCATGTTCCTCTTCCGCAGCCCCCTCAGACTCCTGCTCCCCAGCATGGCCAGCAGCCGGCAAGGGAGGACGCTCTTCATGTAGCTCTCTTTGTAAGAAATATAGTTAAAACTCTAACTTTTAAGAGTTAACTAAGTTAAATGAACAGCTTCAAGAGATTGATAATACCCTCAAGACACTTCAGAGACAAATCTGTCTCAGTTCTATGATGGGAAGATCTAAACAAGATCATTCTAAAGACCTCGGAAAGGGGAACGGCCTGGCCCTATTTGGTGCCACGTCTAGCAGCACATCGGGCGAGTGGCATGTCTGGGTATATGGAGGCCAAAATGAACGTTAGCCTTGTGGCAGTACAGCAGTTAGACCAGAAACTAGAAACTTACAACTCCAGATTGGCAGCAACTGAAACGAGGAGTGGCTGCTTTAGAAGTGAGTCAGTCTACACTTGCTACAACCATGAATAAAACGGCGGTAGTCACAGATGGAGTACTCAAAGAAAACAAACTGCTAAGATCTAGACTGGAGTACCTGGAAAACAGAGCATGGGCATGCAATCTCCACTTCCTCAGCCTTCCTGAGGGTTCTGAAGATGCAGACCCGGTTGGATATATGCAGCAGATATTTATGGACAGGTTTAAGGTACAGGCTGAGCATTTAATAGTACAAGCATATAGAATTACACCCTGCCGAAAGCCCAACAACCCGGATCTCCCTTGAACACTGCTGGCTGCAACAACGGGCGTGAATATCAGAGACTTAGTTCTGCAAAAACCTAAGGTTGCAAGTCCCCTTACCTTGCTGGATGGTTCGACTGTGGGTTGCTTCCCCGATCTTAATTATGCCACATGGATGAGATGGTGTGGTTTTGGTGCAGTTTGAGCAGGCCTAAGAGAACTGGGAGTCAACCATGCCCTCCAAATGCCAGCACGCTTGAAGATTCTATATGCAGGGAAAACATAGATTTACAGTGATCCATCCAGCTGACGCTGGTCAGAAGCTGGAGAGTATCTGAAGAGATTTTGCTGCTTCAGAGCTGATGACTGAATCGGAGGACAGTGGATCTGAAACCTGAACACTGATCTATTCCTGAATTGGTTGGTTCCTTATCTCCCTTATGATGGGAGCTGTTTTATAGCTACTGTTCTCTACGTTTAGAAGCAAGTGTTTTGAGGGCTAAGAGACATTGCATATAATGTGTTTATATACTGTATATTGTTTTTTCTTTCTTCTCTCTAGAGTGCTGTATTTATCTTAAGCAATAGTTATGTTTAAGGAGTTTTGATTGGTGACATTTTTCTAGCTTAATTTCTGGGGAGCTTCGAGAGATATGTTGGGGAGGGTCTTTAAAGTCCGAGAGGAACTTGTTCTCTGCAAATTGAATAATCGTGCACTTCTGGGCTAGGTCACAGACAAAAGCCCATCTTTATAGAAGGGATTCTGTGGACTTTTGGATACTAATTTAGGAATGATAGTCCATGGTCTAGCTGCAGTGGCTTATACTGTTCTGCTTTTGGAAACCTTATAACAGTAGTTTGCCCCCCCCCCCAGTGTTGTATCAGAGAATGAAGGGATAAGAATTGTCTACCATGATGATATTATTATTAATGTTTCCAATACCTGGAATCAAGGAAGATATGTATTTGTTTACTTACAAACTGAATATATACAAAGTATATAAAAAAAAAAAAAAAGACCTTGCGTTTATTTAAAATTTCATGCCACCATGCGCTTGGGGCTACCTGTGACACAGTGGATGTGATAGCCCATTTCTCTCCCATGGCGGTGTGCCTCAGATGATACACCTGGCTCCGCATTTCTGGCCTTGCTAACAATGTCCAGTCTGCGATCCAAGATACCCCTTTCAGAGGCTCAGTCCTTTTTGGAGGTGACACCAAAGACATTATCATGGGCCTACAGGACAGCAGCCAAGCCCTGAGGTCCGTGTACCGTTCGGGAACCCAGAGGAAACTGCCCTTTCAGAGATGGACCAAGAGACAGGGTAAACAATCCCTTGCTTGGCGACAAGGAAAAAGAAAGGTCACGGGCACTCCCTTTTCATCCCCACCTGCCTCTGGGGGACCTCCACCCCCGACCCTCCACTTCCTGACTGGCTACCACCTCCCTCCCCGCTTGCGAGCAAGGAGCTGGTGGGAGGAAGATTCATTCTCCATGTGCAGGACTGGAGGGACATGACAACAGATGTATGGGTTCTGCAACTTGTTTCAAAACGGCACACTCTGGCCCACCCAGGGGAAAGTCGGTTATTATATGTTATAGATGTTGTTCTGGTTTTGTTTGGTTATATTTTTTCACTTGCATTATGAAACTTATCTGGCATTACATCCTGAGGCAACATCAGGAAGAATACAGATTCTTGAACTATAATTGGAATATTTGGAACAATAAGGGAAAGAGGAGGTCAAAATACCAGAGAGATTATAGAAGTGAAGTGGTATTGGGCAGGGTCCGAGTAATACAATATGAATATATCCCCCAATAGTCTAGATGGCTGATAAGATGAGTATAAAAATTATTTCCCATAATATTAATGGGCTGAATAATCTGATAAGAAGAGCTAAAGTCATGTCAGCCATTAAGAGGCAAAAGCCATCTTTCGTCCTACTACAGGAAACTCGTCTTGCAAGGGCTGAGCACCAGAAACGGGGGAAATTTGGATTTAGCCAAGTAGTTTCTGCATCCTGTGGGGAAAGGGAGGAGAAGGGGAACGGCGATTTTTGTTGCACGTGGGACACAGTTTCAATCAATATCATCATATGCTGACCCCGAGGGCTGATTGGCTGTTCTGACTGGTAATCTGGAGGGTTCCCCTATCACCTTGGCATCACTATACCTCCCACCAGGCTCCACAAAAGAGGTTGTCTGGTCCCTACTGCAAAAAGTTACTGAATTTCAAATAGGAATGTTAATCCTGGGGGGGGAGATTGTAACCAACTTTGGGAACATTTAGATACTTCCAGAGGTATGACATTTAGGCAAAATCTAGCCAGTAAAGCGATCAGGGAACATCTGAAAAGGGCGTTTTGGGTAGATGCATGGAGAATGCAGAATCCAGGTAGGAGAGGGTATACACACTACTCTTATCCCCATGGCTCCTATGCATGAATTGATTATTTTTTTATATCTGGAGAGCATCAAGGTCTGGTGATGGAGTGTTAGCAGGTACCATCAGCCCTTTCCGATCGCTCTCAGCTGCTCTTGAAGGTGAATTGGAATATGGCTAGGGGACAAACTCTTAGGAAATTTAATAATTTCTTGTTGAACTTGGAGGAGTTCACAACCATGACCAAAACACAAATAGCACAAATAATACAGGAAAATGACTCACAGGACATTTCTAGAACCACTTTATGGGATACCATAAAGACGGTCTTTAGGGGGGATTGCATCAAGTATGCAGCCCGTTTTAAACGCCAGCAAACCCATCAGCTAGATGACCTCCAGAAACAACTGCAAGACTTACAGAGCCAGCATGCCAGCGGAGATACCCGAGTTCAGGCTAATCTGCAGGCAACCAGACAACAGATCCAGAAATTGTTAGAGATTAAGACAGAATAGGTGCTGCAGCGTCTGCGTCAGAGGTACTATGAAAATGGGCCTAGGGCAGCTCGTTTGCTAGCACACCGGCTGAGTCAATTAACATCTCAGACTACCATTACCCCGATTTGGGACCGTAAATCTGGTCGTCTGGTTAGATCTCTAGCAAAGATATTAACTCGTTTCCGAGAGTTTTGTCAGACTCTATACACCCCGGAACACACCCCAAATGCTTCGCAAATAGATACATACCTGGCGAAACTTAAACTTCCAAAGTTGACACAGGACCTAAGGGATTTCATAGATGCTCCCATTACCTCATCAGAATTGGATACCGTAATTAAAAACTTAAAAACAAACAGGTGTCCAGGACCGGATGGATATACCTTGGAATTTTATTTATTTTTTTTTTTAAAAAAAAACTTAAAGCCTCTTTATTAGAGGCATGTAAAACCGCACAATCGGGAGAAACCTCTCCAGATACCTGGAATTATGCGGTAATTTCAAGCATACCTAAACCAGGCAGGGACATCTCATATTGTAAATCCTTTCGTCCTATATCTGTCCTTAATGTTAACTATAAACTATATGTATCAATATTGGGGAAACGATTGGAGACGGTGCTCCCTGATCTAATTGATCGTGACCAGACAGGTTTTGTCCCAGGTAGGCAGACCCAAGACAATATTAAAAGAACTTTACATATATTATTCCATGCTGCCCGGTCCGGGTCTTCCTTTCTACTTTTAAGCCTGGACGCGGAGAAGGCCTTCGACCGGGTGGCATGGGAATTTTTGAGTTAGACCCTGAATGGGTTTGGCTTCTCAGAATCTTTCATTAAAGTTATAAATAATATATATTCCAGTCCCAAAGCATATGTAAAAGTAAACAGGAGAATATCACCACCAATACCCCTAGAACGCGGTACCAGGCAGGGATGCCCCCTCTCCCCTCTTCTTTTTGCTTTATATCTTGAGCCTCTGGCTCAGGCAGTAAGACAGTCGGAAACAATACAGGGTTGGGAATGGGGTGGAGAGGTGCACAAACTAGCCTTATATGCGGATGACCTGCTAATTTACCTTAAAAACCCAGAACAGTCTCCAACATATTTATGGACTTGCTTAACAGAGTTTGGTTGCGTGTCAGGATATCAAATAAATAAAGCTAAGACTGAGGTTTTACAACTCCAGTATGAACCCTCTGAGAGGATCCGGCAGACTTATCCCTTCAGATGGGATTTATCTTCTATAAAATACTTAGGGGTCCTTTTAAGCTCCCGATCTGACCAACTTTACCCCCTTAATTTTATCCCCGATACTAGCTAAAATTAAGCTGGAATTAGATAGATGGGCACTGGTTCCTATCCCCTTAACACAGAGAGTAGAGGCTGTTAAGATGATGCTTCTCCAAAAATTTTTATATCTAGTGCAAACCATCCCCTTACCTCTTCCAGATTCATATTTTAATTTACTCAACAGGGAAGTTCCGTTTTTTATGGGGTAAGCAGAGACCAAGAGTCCACCTCTGTCCTCCAGATTCCAAAGAAAGAGGGAGGCTTATCGCTACCCAATCTTAAATTATATCATTTTGCTGCTCAGCTACACACAGACTTTTATTGGCTAGACTCTTTATATCAGGGTAAATGGAACATTTTGGAACTAAAGGAGGAAACTCTTACAAACTTAAACAAAACTCTCCTTGGGCATATGATAAAACCATCCTCACACTGTGAGGGAAATCCCTATACAATATCTGCTTTGGCCATATGGCTTAGGATTCTCTTGGATAAGGGGGCAGAAGGTTGGAGACATCTCCTTTGGTCTGTTCCTTATACGGATTCATTTACTCCTGCAAGATGGGACTCTGGTTTTAGGAACTGAGAGCGTAAAAACCTGCATTTTATATGGCATTTCCTTGAAGGGAATGAAATAGTTATTTCAAACACTGGTTACCAAATTTGATATACCCTGGCGAGACAGATTTAGATACTTTCAAGTTAGAAATCTTATCAGATCTGTTCAAGCCCAATTCAAAGATGGAATACCTTCTCCCCCACTAATTGCTAATCTTTTTAGGATGGCCGTGGAAGGGAAACCTCCTACAACTCATATTATCTCTGTTCTTTATAAAGCCCTGCAGTCATGGAAGGGAGACTCAACTCTTTCTATAAGGAGGGCGTGGGAAAAAGACCTAAATACTCAGATTCCAGATGAGTTATGGACCCTGACTTTGTCCAAGATACACTGGGGTTTATCTTCTGTAAGCTGGCAAGAATTTTCATGGAAAATCTTTATCAGATTTTTCCGAACTCCAGCAATACAAATTAAATACCAAAGGGAAGCCACCTCGACCTGTTGGAGGAATTGTGGACATGCCCCAGCAGTACTGGCCCACATAATGTGGGGTTGCTCAACCCTGGCCCCTTTCTTTGGGGAATTGCAGCAGGCATCACAGGCTATTATAGATACTGATCTACTCCTAACACCTTGCCTTTATTTTTTTCTGGAGTTACCAAAAAAAATACAGGGATGCCCCTACAAGTAAGTTTTTAAGGACAGCCTGTTTGGCCGCACGAAAGGCTATAACAAAGAACTGGCTTTCCCAACAGACCCCTGCCCCTTCGTTATGGCATGGTATCATGATAAATATTTTTAAAATGGAAGCTTTAACAGCCAAGCTTAATATGAGAACCACTCAATGTGAGATACTTTGGAGAAGGTGGGTCTTATTTATGGACAGGGAGAGACCAGATTTTATTCCATGTTTTGGTCTACAGAGGCTAATGCCCTGAACTCCTTATATAATATTTCCCTTTTAGAGCTCAGTAGATCACTATTTGGAACTGAGTGCCTGCCTGCACCTCCCTTTGTTGGGGTGGGGAATGATATGGGTTATTAGAAATACCATAATGGAATTTAGAGGTCCCCCAAACAGGAAATATGATTGCAAAATGTAATTTGTTTATGCAATAGTGTGTTCTTTAGTGATAATTCTCCTATTATTTATAACACTTATGTTATTCTTTTTTTAACCAGCCAAATGGATATCAATTTGTGAACTAAGTGATACCTGTATTTATGTTCCCTACCTCTATGTCTGTATGTTTTTCTGCTGTGCAATGCAAAATCATAAATAAAGTGTAAAAAAAAAAAAAAAAAAGCACACTCTGGAGTTTTGGAGACCCCCCACCCAAAGACTCTCCTCCGGTCGCACGCCTTACTCTCCTTATCAAGCTCCTCTGGTCAAGGAAGAAATTGTCTCTAAGCCAGAAGGCGGCCATTGAGCCTGTCCCTCTGCTTCAAAGAGGGAAGGGATTTTGCTCCCGACAGGCGACCTCAGATCCATACTGGTTCTTAGCAGTCTAAACCTTTACGTGGAATACAAAAGGTTTTGCATGCTGACACTGCAGAGCCTTCTACAGAAGAATCTTTGGATTTGTGCACTGGACATGCAGGATGCTTACCGGCACATACCAGTGTTCCCGGGCTACCGCCGCTTCCTTTGGTTCTGCTTCCAAGGGGAGCACTGCCAGTTTACAGCCCTCCCCTTTGGCCTTTCCTTGGCACCTCGGGTTTTTACCAAGTGCCTTGCAGGGGTAGCAGCAGCTTTGTGCTATCGGGGAATAGCAGTGTTTCCTTATCTGGATGACTGGCTGCTGTCAGCCCCATCCAGGGACAGCCTCCTGGAAACTCTCTCGTGCACTTTGGCCCTTTTTTCTCACCTGGGTATTACGGTCAACTTCCCGAGGTCGACTATTACCCCTTCCCAGAACCTTCTTGGACACGATCCAGTGCAAAGCCTTCCCTTCCCGTACAGGGCAGAGACCATTCAAGAGCAAGTCAATGTTCTGACCTATTCCAGATACCTTCCGGCCAGAGCGTGATTATGTCTCTTGGACCTGATGGTGGCCTCCATCTCCATGGTCCCATTTATCAGGTTGCATATGAGGATCACCTAGTGGACCTTGCGGGTCCAATGGGATCAGCGTTCAGACAACATGGACCATATGTTTTTTGTCTCCAGTGCAATCCAGAAGGATCTACTCTGATAATTAGACCCTCTGAACCTTTTGTGGGGCCTTCCATTCCAAAGCCCCCCACCGCTTTGGACTCTCACCACAGTCGCGTCTTGTGTGGGATGGGGTGCCCACCTAGGGGACCACCCCACCCAGGGATCGTGGTCCCAATCGGAGATGGATCTCCACATCAATATCCTGGAGATGAGAGCAGTTATTTATGCTTTTCAGGCCTTTCATCCCATTCTGTCAAGGATCACTGCTAGTCCAGACAGACATGTCGGTAGTCTGGTACATCAACAAACAGTGAGGCACTTGATTGTACCCCCTTTGCAGGGAGGCGATGCGGGTGTGGAACTGAGTAATTCAACACGGTCTGTTTGTCACTGCCGTGCACGTCCCAGGAGTTCTAAACATCCTGGCAGACAGTCTCAGTCGAACCTTGTCCCTTGCCCACGAAAGAGAACTCGGACAGGAAGTTGCAGATTCTCTGATCCTGAGATGGGGTCACCCAGAACTAGATCTGTTTGCCACTCCATTCAGCACAAAGCTTCCCAGCTTTTGCTTGCTTGCTTCAGAGCCTAGTGCTTTCTGGTACAATGCATTGTCACTTTGTTGGATAGGGAGGTCCTTGTACGCCTTCTCTCCCTTTCCCATTCTACAGAGGATTCTTCTAAAACTCCAGGCAGAGGGAGCCCGGATGATCCTGATCACGCCCTTCTGGCTGAGACAAATCTGGTTTCCGCTTCTGCAGCAGCTTTCAGCAGAACCCCTAGTTCCTCTTCCTGTCAGACACAACCTGTTGGCTCAGAATCAAGGTAGATTAGTGCATCCCGGGCTTAGGACCCTGCATCTTCATGCAAGGCTCCTACAGACATAATAAAGTCTCATTTCGTGGTCTCGTATAAGGTCGCCCAGGTCCTGGTAGAGGCCAGAAATCCCTCTAACAGATCAACATATGCCATGAAATAGAAGCATTTTTCCATTTGGACTGGGACCCCTTTACATGATCAGCTCCACAGATTATGGAGCATCTGTTTCACCTGTCTGATTAGAGTCTCTGTCTTGCTTCTCCCTCAAGGTTCATCTGGCGCATATTTCAGCCTATCATGATCTGATGGGGGGAAACCTGTGACACAGCTGAAGTCTCAAAAACTTTTCTGAAAGGGATTCTCCATCTGAAAACCCCTATCTGTAACCCCACCCCTCCTTGGGATTTGAATTTTGTTATCGAGAAGCTTTCACTTCTCCCTTTTGAACCAGCGATAAGCTGTGACTTGCACTCTCTCTCCTGGAAGGCACTATTTTTGGTTGCCATTACTTCTGCTCGAAGGATTTCTGAGCTTCAGAAGGCCCTGATGTGTAAGGAACCTTATTTGACTTTTCATAAAGACCGGGCGGTCTTACAAACCAATTCTAAGTTTCTTCCCAAGGTGGTTTCAGAGTTCACCCTCAATCAGACGGTTGAACTTTCCGTGTATTACCTTAACCATTCTAACAAAGGTGAGGCTCTTTTTCATACGCTGGACATGCACAGGATCCTGCGTTGTTACTTTCCACAGGACTAAAAGCTCCAGAAAAAATGATCAGCTTTTCGTTCCATTTGCCCCCAAATCCGTGGGTTCATCGGTGTCTAAGCAGTGCTTATCCAAGTGGCTCGCTAACTGCATTCGCTTCTGTTATCAGAAGTATGACAAACCTCTGCCGGGGGAGGTCAGAGGTCATTCCACTCAAAGAATGGCGGAGTCCACTGCCTTCTTGAGGAACGTATCTGCAGTGGAGATTTGTGCAGCAGCTACCTGGAATTCAGTCCATTCCTTCATGAAGTATTACAGTTTGAACATTGCTTCTAAGTGTAGGGCCGGGTTTGGCCTAGCTGTTCTGCAGGGCCTGTTGTCTTAAGGCCGGCCTGTTCTGTTCTTTCAGTTGCTCCTCCTTCTCCTGTGACTCTCTTGGTCTCTTTATAAGTGACTGCTTGGGATTCAGTCCGACTAGTTATGACCTACTGCAGGAACCCTCTCGAGGTAAGATAGTACAGTTACACAAGAACATACCGTAACAGTAGATCTTCGAGAGAGGTTCCTGCAGTAGGTCACATTTTCCCTCCCACTTTCCCCCAGTTTTTGCATTTCTTGTAGCATTTTTGTAACGGGGCTCCAGGATTCCATCATTTCTCCTGTCTCATCCTACTTGGATCTCTGGAGGGAGAACTGGAGGGTGGGCCTGGGGACCGCCCGCTATATAGGGTCATGTTCACATCTGTCACATGACATCGGGTGGGCGGTCCCCTGCCAGGCATTGCTAGAAAAGTTTGCTGTGTGGTCCTATCTGTTATGACCTACTGTAGGAACCTCTTGAAGATCTACTGTTACAGTAAGTTCTTGCGTAAGTGTACTTCCCCTAGCCACCTTTGCTGCCCTTACCACTCTGCTCACTTATCTGGATTTCTTCACATATTCTTCTTTGTCTTCTGCCTTGTTGGATCGCTTGTAGGTCCAAAACCAATTCCTCTTTTCCCTCACCTTCTCCACTACCTCTCTACTCATCCAACTGGGTTTCTTGGTCCTGGCTTTGCATGTTAATTATGTTGACTGGTGTGTATAGGCCCGTATTGACTGTCTCCTTCACAGTGTGTGTTTTTTTTTTTGCACCGCTGTCCACCATAATTGTAATCTTATGAAGTGTACTGTATTGTATTAATGCCCAGGACCACCTTGAAAATGAGCTTGCTCAAAGGTGTTTATGCCTGGTTAAATAAGTGAGTGATTGATTGATTGATTGGCTTTATTGCTCTGGCTCTTGACACACATTTTAGTGGCTTCAGCCAGTCCTGTCTTGATGACCGCCCATTTTTGTTTTGTGTCCATTTCTGGGCGGATGTTTCCCATCCTGCCAGGGTCCATCCTTTTGAAGTCCAGGACCCTAGTTTTTGTAGTGGCTACTTCCCTACCCAGGTTGATTGGAAACCACACTGTGTGATGGTCATTGCTTGCCAGAGGTTCCTCCACCCTTACATCCCTGACCTGTTTCCCATCTTCCAGCACCAGGTCTAGTATATTCCCCTCCCTCACTGGCTTCATTACCCTCTGGGTAAGGAAGCCATCCTGGAATGCTTCCAGGAGGATCTGCTCCCTGACACAAATGGTTGCGAGGATGCTCCAATCCACCCCTGGTAGATTAAAGTCTTCCATCACCACTGTGCTCCCTTTACCACTATGCCTCCGTATCTGCTCCCCCAGTTCCCTGTCAGTGTCCTTCTTCTGGGCTGGAGGTCTATAAACAACCCCCAGACAGATCACCATCACCTCGCTGCCCCCCCACCCTTGCCAGTGTGTCTTCTTGGTGTACTGCCTACTGCATCATCATCATCTTGTTGCACCCCCTTGCCATTGTGTCTTCTTGGCGTACTGCCTCCCCACTGTATACCTGTTACACTTATCTGTAGGTCTATAGGTCAGAGATCATTACTGATCTTACTTCAAGAGGGTTCCTGCAGTAGGTCTTCACAGAGTAGGACTGCGCCCCCTGGCATCAGGACCGCACATCAAACTTCTAACTAGCAATCTATAGTGAGGGACTGCCCCCGGCATCACATGACGGTTGTCAGTGTGACTGTGTAAAGGGGGGGGGGGTCCCCACACACCCGCCCTCCAGTTATTTCCCGCCATCGACCTGAATCGTCGGACCTTGCGGTTGAACAGCTTCAGTTGTCTGCCATCTATGTAGACTAAGTATTAGTATTTACATATTTTTTCCATATCCATCATGTTGCATGTCTTCAAGTAGACAGAGGAAAAAGTGTTCTAAGTACGGCGCACAGATCCCTCACGGGGACGACCACTCCCACTGCATTCTTTGCCTGGGCCCCAAACATAAGGTAGCAGATTGCCAAATCTTCCTTTCCTTTAACCAGGCCACGCAACTCCCATTGCCAGAAGGCCCTCGATGCTCACCTCCTAAAACAACGTCTTGCATTAATGGAAAAAGAGCTTTAGGAGCTGAGGGAATGCTCTTCTTTGCCCACAGAGAAAAAGGAGAAACACCAGGAGCGGGACCATTCTCCATCCATTCATTGTCACCAGACAGCTGACGCCACACCGGGTGGGGCCTCCACATCGGTGAGTATGCCACCTCATAGGTCTCCGTTGGTCTCGGCGGACTGGATGCCTTCTCCCCCTCCTGCCTTTGTCATTGGGCAATCAGGGGCCTCCTCTTTGGAGGACATTCCTTCGGGGCCTGTTACAAGCTTGGCCAGTATGTCTCCCTCCGGTCCAGCTGCCGGGAGCCCAGCCTTGGTTGTCCAGTCAGACTCCAGCCTCCTGGCTGCTGTTGGGCCGACTTCTCCCTGTAAGTCAGACGTCTGCTCCTCCGACGCCCGACAGGTTGACGCTAATAAGTCTGTTGCTGGCTCGCATGATGTCCTCCTGGCAGTGGCTCTCCCATTGGATTCCCTTGTGGTCTCCAACATCGTGCAGAACGACTGTCCAGGTGCCTCTAGGTCCCATGAGGACTCGGGCTCCCGGGCCTCAATGACCCAGCCCGACGTCTTATTTTCCCTGGTTCCCCGGGAAGTGAGAACTACTGTCTAGGAGTCCTCTCCTATGTCGGGCCTGCTTATTGAGATGCCTGCCTCCCAGGCAGACCTGTCAACAGGGGTCTCTATTCCCTTACCACCCCCAGCCTGTATCTGCTTTGACATCGGGCACCTTCAGACTCCTAGAGCCAGGCCATTTATTGGTTCACACTCCCTCAGATCTGGACATGGACCTGGGACATTTTGCTCTGACTCCAGAGCACTCTTCTGGCCCTTCAGGGGTCCCCACCCCGATGGCAGGCCTGCCAACGGACCACACTACCCTCAGTGGTCCCTCGGCACCACCTATACCTGGGCCTTCTGTTCCTCCTCCGGGCCCCACAGGCACCTATTCAGGCTACCCGCCACCTCGGTTCCCCCTACTACCCGACACCAGGAGGGCCGTCACTGGGTTACCCGCCTCAAGCTCCGACGCCAGGGTAACCAACACTGGGCTAAGGTCCTTTGTACCGGGGTATAACCTATACCATTACTGATACCAGACACTTGGCCACGCCCCCCCCCCCCACGCCATGGGGTTCCCGGGCTACCAATCGGCTCCACCTCCGCCGGAACCACAAGAGACCGTCCCGGCTTGGTGGAAGAATACCACCCCAACCGGTCATGGTGGTCACCCCAACCCATAAGACGAGTCCATCCCCTATGGACTGGATGTTGGATGTTGGATAGGGATTTGGACAGACGTTTGTGGGTCTTCTTGGGTACCAGGGCCATGAAGGAGGTACCAGACATTACTTCATTGCCCAGCAGATCCAGTTCGGACTCAGACTCTGACTCATTTCTCCCATAGCACCTCAGCCCAAGGAGTCTCCAAAGTCTCCGCCGGAGGATCCGTCCTTTGAGGAACTCCTCCGGTCCATTCAACAGGCCTGTAGGTGGGCATACCAGAAGATGGACCCCCAAGAGAAAAAGGCTGGCAGAACATCTGGACTTCACCAGTGCGGATCCCTTCCCCATTTCTCCATGGATGGGACCGCACGAGGACTTAACCTCTACCATATGGCAACAACTGTCATCTATCCCTGCAGTTTCTAAACAGGCTGACAGGACCTACCATCCCCCAGAAGGGGCTTGCCATTTGTCAACTTAACTTAAAGCTGACTCTGTTGTTATCACAGCAGCCCATGATAGATAAGCCCAGCCTAAACACCTGAGTGCCTCCCCACTGGACAAGGAGTCCAAACAAATGGACCAGTATGGCCGCAAGGTCTATGCCTCTTCGACCTGTGCCATTCATTCTTTAAATTATGTGGCCCACATGGTGTCCTTTCAGAAGTCTTCTCTTTCCGACCTGGAAAAAGAACTTGGGGCCATCCCAGACGAGGACCTCTGTAATCTGCTACTAGGCACAGTAAGACTTAACAAGTCTTCCTGCTACCACGTGTTATAGGCCACCTATGACTACGCTGATTCCATGGTTTGTTGCACTGCCACTGGAGTTTGCCTGAGGCACCTGGCCTGGCTCCGTCTTGTGGGACTGGCGCAAGATGTCCAGAGCACCTTGCTGGATGCCCCCTACAGGGGCTCCGTCCTTTTTGGTGGCAACGTCAAAGTCATAATAACTGAGCTACAGGAGAGTGGGAGATGTTTAAAAGACGTCCGCTCTATGTACCGCTTAGGTCAGAAACCCAAGCAGAATTTTCGTCACCCCAGAAGAGGTGGAATAGGCAGAACCAGGGCAGATGACTGGGCATACGTCGTGCCACTCGTTCAGGTACTAAGATTCCTCAGGCAAAGTCCCAAAAGGCCGGCGGTGGCCGCAAAGAGGCTCTCCCCTTCTCCTCCTTCTGACTCGAAGGGGTCCCCTTCACCTCCTCACCTATTTCCAGAGGAGCAAGTGAGGGGAGTAAGGTTTGCCCTCCACCTGGAAGGATGGAAGGTGATAACCGCAGATGCTTGGGTCCTCCAGCTTGTCGCAAGAGGACTCTCCATAGAGTTCCCAGAGAGACCCCCAGGCAATCCACCGGGAAGGTCCCACTACCTGTCAGGCCATCTAGGCCTTATCTAATGGGAGATTCAAGCTCTATTGACCAAGTTGGCCATAAAGCGGGTTCTGCTAGGACAGATAGGAAAGGGATGGCAGTATAGCCTAGAGGTTAGAGTAACGAGCTGTGAGCAAACTTGATACATCCAGCAGACCAGACCTTGGTTTGATTTTCACAATCTCTTCTTGCATACTGTGTGACTCTGAGCAAGTCACTCAACTGGCCAGTGCTCCCAGGTCGACCCTGAAAACAGCACTTGTGCCTAGTGCGCCTTACCCGGTTACCAAATACTAAAATAAAATAAAAAAATACTACTCCCACTTCTTCCTGGTACCTAGAAAGACAAGAGATCTGAGACCCATTCTAGATCTCCATCTGCTCAGCCTCTTTGTAGAATACAAGAGGTTTCGCATGCTGACTCTTCAGGGACTACTTCCCCTGCTCCAGCAAAATTATTGGCTGTGCTCACCTGGACATCCAGGATGCTCACCTGCACATTCTTATTGGTTCAAGGACCTTCCTTTTGGCCTCTTTTCGGCACCTCTGGTTTTTACCAAGTGCCTAGTGGTGGTGGCTGTGGTTTTGTGCTGCAAAGGGATTTATGTGTTCCCTTACCTGGATGACTGGCTGCTGTCAGCTCCATCTCAGGACAGTCTGATGGATGCCCTTTCCACCACCCTGGACCTTTTTTCCCCAGACTTGGCACCACTGTAAACTATCCCAGGTCTTGGCTCTCACCCTCCCAGCGCCTTCAGCTCATTGGAGTGGTGCTGGACACTGTCCAGGGCAGGGCTTTCTTACCTCTGGACAGTGCGGAAACCCTGATTCAACAAGCCGCATTGGTGTCCTCATCCTGTCGGACCACAGTGCACTCTATTCTCCACCTGTTGGGACTTATGGTGGCTGCCATACCCACAATCTCCGTGGCCAGACTGCACATTAGGATGACCCAGTGGTCCCTCCGGGTCCAGTGGGATCAACACATGGATGACATGGATCACAGGGTCGTAGTCTCCAGCAGCTTGAAGAGGGATCTCCTCTGGTGGCAGGATCTATCCAACCTTTCTCTGGGGGTCCCTTTCCATCCCCCAACCCCCTCCATGACCCTCACTATGGATGTCTCTGGCCATGATTAGGGAGCCCACCTGGGAGACCACTGAACACAAGGCCCTTGGTCTCCCCTAGAGGAGCATCTACATATCAGCATTCTGGAGATAAGGGCAGTGCTCTACGCTCTCCAAACCTTCCAATCCCTCTTGCTCCCAGAAACAATAATGATCCAGATAGACAACACTGCCACGGCTGGTACATCAGCAAACAGGGAGGCACCCAGTCATACCCCTCTTTTGCAGGGAGGCAATGTGGGTGTGGTACTGGGCAGTCCAGCACAGCCTGACATTGATAGCAGTCCATGTCCCAGGAATCCAGAATGTCCTGGTGGACAGTCTCAGCCACACTGTTGCTGAGGCTCTTGAGTGGGAGCTATAGCAGGAGGTATTGGAAGATCTCTCCCTTCAGTGGGGTCAGCCAACAACAGACCTGTTCGCCTCCCCATCCAGTGCACAACTACCAAGCTTTTGCTCTTTCATTCCTGGGCGTGGTGTTTTTTGGTGAGACGAGCTGTCCCTATCCTGGACAGGGAGACTTCTGTATGCTTTCCCTCTCCTCCCTTTCCTGTCCTACAGAAGGTTCTGCTGAAGCTCCAGGCAGAGGGGGCTCACATGATTCTCATTGCCCCTCTCTGGCCTTGGCAGAATTGGTTCCCTCTTCTGCAGCAGCTAACGATGGAACCCCCAGTACCTCTTCCTCTCTCTCATGATCTTCTGTCTCAGGAACAGGGCAGCCTGGTACATTCGATCCTCAAGTCTCTTCACCTGCATGCGTGGCACTTTTGGACATAGCCGTCTCACACTTTGGCATACCTTCCAGAGTCACTCGGGTCTTAGTGGAGGGCAGAAAGCCCTCCACAAGGTTCACGTATGATAGGAAGTGGAAGAGATTTTCTTTTTGGGCCACAGCCAAAGGTTTGGACACTTTTTCTTGCTCAGCACCCCAGGTCCTCGAGTACCTCTTGCATTTGTCTGATTCGGGCATCTGCTATTCCTTGTTGAAGGTCCACCTATGTGTGGTTTCTGCCTACCACCTTCTGGTGTGGGGAAAAACTATCACCCAGTTGGAGGTCTCCAGAACTTTCCTTAAGGAGATCCTCCACCATAAACCTCCGGTTCAGAATGTGGTTCCCCCCATGTATATAAATGTTATTTTAGAAAAAAATTACTTTGCCCCGTTTGAGTCTGAAACAAGTTGCGACATGCGTTATTTATTTTGAAAAATGCTCTTTTTAGTTGCCATTACCTCTGCTCGACGAGTTTCAGAGCTAGCAAATGCACCTAGCTTCATCTGAGCTCTTTTCTCCTAGGTTGCTTGAAAGGACAGAGCAAACAACCATACCAGAGCAAGGAAAAAGATTAAGGCTTCTTTTGATGAGGCAGATTTTCTGTGTTATTATTTTCTTTTGTACTCACAGGGATTGTTACTGTTTGTTGCTAACATTTTATTGTTTTATTTTTCTCAGATTCAGTTTGTTGTTGCTGGGTATACCTTCTGCTGTATTATTACAAGGTGTGCCTACAGGTGTGTGCTTACAGATTACTGCTGTAATCTTCTGATTCAAATCGTCTTTTGCAAAGTATATCTTCTGTTACTGCTTTATTTTCCTCTGTAGCAAAGTGTTTCTTACAGGGTTTATCTTCTGTGAAATTATAACAGGTGGTGCTTTACAGGTTTTACAGTTTCATCTATCATTAGGATAAGCATTCGGGGCTACTGCATTTGTTGCTGGCTGATTGTTTCTGCTCTTACCTCCTTGTTTCTTTCATCCATGGTTGTTCTTTTTCGGCAGGGGACGGGCCCAGCCACCCACCCCCATCCCCCCCACACTACACTCTTTTATAGGGTAGCACAGTTGTGACATTTCCTGTAGCAAAGCAGGAAGGGGCTGATCAGAGGGGTATCCACACAGTGACCTCATTTACAGGGGCACAAGTACTTTAACTTGTTATAACAAGTTCTACAAAAACGAACAAAATGCAAATTCAAACTTTTGCTTTCATTTTCCTCCTTCTAATTACTCTCACCAGGTTATAAACCCAGCAACTTATCTGGAATGGATATTATTAACTGCAGGTACTGTGGGACACTTTTCAGAAGGGCAGTTTTACAGGATTTAGGACACTGTCCTACAAGCTGGGCCACTTGGGATCTAAGGGCTCAGCTCCAGGCAGCATGGGCAGAGATTGTGCACCTCAAATCACATATTCAGGAGGAATTATAATATAAGAACCACCCGCCATTTCCTCAACATCCAACAGAAGCACCTCGACCGCAAAGGGTAGTTGGTCTGGGAGTTTGGCAGGTGGTTAGGAGGGGCAAATCAGGTAGTTGGTCTGGGAGTTTGGCAGGTGGTTAGGAGGGGCAAATCAGGTGCCCCATCACTCTGTGCTCTCCAACATATCACCTTCACAAACCATATAAAAACTACAAATTGTTATCTGCCTCGATCTCCAAAATCAAACAAAGGGGCAGAGGACACTGCAGAGCAGGACACTACAGCACAGGAACTAGTGCAACAAAAACTCACCCGAAACAGGAACCAAAATAAAAAAAGCAAAAGTGAAATCCAATAAACTTCTGATCATAGGAGACTCTATGATTCGGGGAGTTGATGCCCATCTCCAGTTAGGGGTAGGGGAAGTAGTCAGATGTCTCCCGCGTACATCAGCATGGAGAGACACTGACCGCATTGATAAAATTGTTCAGGAAACAGGAGAAAACATTGATATCCTGGTACACATAGGGACTAACTATCTCGCCAGCCGGTCAGTTGTGGAGACCAAGGAACACCTGACCAGACTGGGTGACAAACTATCATCCATTTTGTCTAACATCGCCTTCTCTGAGATCCTGCCAGTCTGGCAGAGGGGTGTGCAGATGGATGGAAGGTCCAAGAAGGAGAGATTGGGGAGCTAAACATGTAGCTGAAGGGCTGGTGCCAGGAAAAAGGACACAAATTTGTAGGGAACTGGCAACAGTTTTGGGAGCGAAAGTTCTTTAAATTTGATGGACTGCATCTGACTAAGGAGGGAGTCAGTGCATTGGGGCAAAAGTTTGACGTCTTTGCAGAATATTTAAACTAGCAAATGGGAAGAGGGGTGCAGCACCTGATACGTCGAATGGGAAAAACACCCCTCCCCCCTCAGCTAGTGGTCAGACAGGAGTTCAGCATGTTTGTAGGTCATTTGCATCACCAGGTAAGGGAAAAGGTTTGGCTCCCCATACAATGCTCAGGGGAAACGCCGGACCTCACCCAACAACTAACACCGAAATCTAGCCAAAGGAAAATCATGCACACAAATGCCCGCAGTCTGGGAAACAAGATCCCAGACCTACACACAATAATGACAGGCTAAACTGGACATAATAGCCATTAGTGAGACATGGTTTACCAGTAACCACACTTGGAAGACTTAAGTACTTTGCTGTGTACTGTTCAGAAGAGACTGAGGTGCAAAAAGGGGGGGGGTGTGGAGTGGCCCTTTATGTCAATGAAAATATCAAAGCTACAGAAATTCAGAATACACATAAGGAGCCAGAAGAACTGTGGGTCACCCTGGAAACAGGAAATGGGACAGCCATACGAACTCTGGTTGTCTACAGGCCTCCAGACCAGGGGAGGACATAGACACATTACTGTTAGAAGATATGCAAAACATGACAGCTAAAGGGGAGGTTCTGATAATGGGAGACTTCACCATGCCAGATACAGGTTGATCAATACCAGCAGGAACATCTGCCAGAACTAGACACATAGTGGATTCCCTGCAGGGGGAGGGCCTCAAACAGCTGGTACAACACCCCACAAGAGACAGGACTATCCTAGATCTAGTACTGACTAACAGGGAAAGGATCACAGATCTCCAGGTAGAAGGTCACCTGGGGGCCAGTGATCATCACATGATGTGGTTCAATTTGGCCACTAGAACTAAATCATTCCATTCCAAGGCAAAAATATGGGACTTCAGAGGAGCAGAGTTTGATAAGATGGCCAACAGAGTTAAGCTAGCCCTAGCAAGAAGAAATACAGGTGAGGGGGTACGGGCAAAGTGGGCAAGCATTAAGGATGCAATACTTGAAGCAACATCCCATTGTGTTAGAGAGAAAAGGAAGTGCAACAGAAGAAGGAAACCACTTTGGTTCTCAAAGGGCACAAAAGAGGGTTGGGAGTGGCTGACGTCGGGGCGCTGGCCACTTCCTCAGAAAGAAGGAAAAAAACCCCACCACCGGAGCACGGGTAGACGAGGCACCGGTACCAACCCTCATTGCGACTGCCTGCCTGACCACCAGTGGACCCGATGAGACCTTGAAGTTTTCGGGGCATTGGGGTCCCATCCCATACTCACCTGGAGGTATATCCACAGCACCATGGGGGAACCCCTGGGGATTCAGGTAAGGCAAGTCATGGTGTGGTACCTAGGTATCTCCCGAAGAAGCGTAGCTCTGGGGTGAAGGAGGTGGATAAACAAAGTTTAAAAAAAAAAAAAAAAAAGTCAGAGCCAAAAGGCTAGCCTTAAGGAAATATAAGGGAACACAGCGGGATGAAGATAGGGAGGCATACCAAACTTCCCTAAGGGAAGCAGGGAAGGCAGTAAGGCAGGCAAAGGCCCAAACCGAGGAAACACTAGCATGAACAGTAAAAGAAGGTGACAAGACTTTCTATAGATTACATTAGTGAAAGGAGAAAGTCCAGAGGGGGTATTACTAAGATCAAAGAGGATAAGGGGGCGTGTGAGGAGGAGGACCATGTAAAAGTATATATCTTAAATAGATACTTCTGCTCAATATTTACTGAAGGACCCACAGCTCAGCACCATGAACACAGTGGGGAGAGGGGTGTGCAATAGTCCCTTCACAAAAGAAAGGGTCCTATAAGAGTTCGATTAAGCTCAGGGTGGACAAGGCAATGGGACCTGATGGCATACATCCCAGGATACTAAAGGAGCTAAGGGTGGAACTAGCAGAGCCATTATCAGAACTGTTTAGTGAGTCTCTGAGCACAGGAGAGGTCCCAGATGACCGGAGAAGGGCTCATGTGATCCCGCCCCACAAGAGTGGTAGCAGGGAGGAGGCAGGGAACTACAGACCAGTCAGTCTTACCTCAGTAGTGGGCAAGATTATGGAGGCACTTCTTAAGGAAAGGATAGTGCAACACCTGGAATCCATAGGAGCACAGGATCCAAGACAGCATGGGTTTACAAGAAGAAGGTCCTGTCAAACTAATCTCATGGATTTCTTTGACTGGGTAACCAGAGTGGTGGACCAAGAGGGAGCAGTTGATGTCTCCTACCTTGACTTCAGCAAAGCTTTCAATACTGTTCCACATAGAAGATTGATTGATAAGCTGGGTAGGCTCGGTGTGGGTCAGAAGTTGGTCAACTGGGTGGCAAACTGGTTGACGGGCAGAAAACAGAGAGTGGTGGTAAACGGTATACAGTCAGAAGAGCTGCAAGCCACAGGTGGGGTACATCGGGGATCAGTCCTGGGGCCATTTCTTTTCAATACCTTCATCAGTGACATTGCAGATGGACTGGAGGGTAAGGTTTGTCTGTCTGCAGATGACACCAAGATCTGCAATAGAGTAGATGATCCAGATGGGGTGGGCAGAATGAGAAGTGATCTGGATAAACTGGCAAAATGGTCGGAAGAGTGACAACTGGGGTTTAACGCAAAGAAGTGCAAGATCACGCGCATAGGGAAGAGAAACCCTGAAGCCACCTATAGGCTGGAGGGGAGTTCCTGGCAGTCACAAGGGAAGAAAGAGACTTGGGCATCATCTTCACAGATGACCTGAAATCATCCAAGCAGACCACTAAAGCAGTAGGTAAGGCTAGGGAAATGTTGGTGTGTATTAGTAGGGATATCGCAAGTCGTAAGAGGGCAATAATAATCCCCCTTTACAAGACACTGGTTAGGCCCCATCTGGAGTACTGCATGCAGTACTGGAGGCCACACCTTCACAAGGGCATTAACCAGATTGAGGCAGTCTGGAGAAGGGCAACCAAAATGGTGCAGGGACTGCATTAGAAAACATAAGGACAGATTAACAGAGCTCAATATGTATATTCTAGAGCAAAGGAGGGAGAGAGGTGATATGATCGAAACATTCAAACACCTTAAGGGCATTAACAAGGTGAGAGTCTAACATTTTTCAATATCAGAAAAATAGCAGGACAAGAGAACACTGCGTAAGATTACAGGGAGGCCGATTTAAGGGGTAATGTGAGGAAGTTCTTTTTCATAGAAAGGGTGGTGAATGCATGGAACGGCCTACCTCAGGAAGTGGTGGATATGAATACAGTGCAGGACTCCAAACAGGCATGGGATAGGCATAAGGGAGCAATACAGATGAATATGAGTAGATAGGCCATTGACAGAGCAAAGGCCGATGGCACATTGATAAGGTAGAAAAAAAATGGGCAGACTGGATGGGCCTTGAGGTCCTTATTTGCCATCAACTTTTGTTTATATGTATGTTTCAGGCCTTAGTTTGTAAGGAGCCTTATTTGATTTTCCACAGAGACCAGGTGGCTCTGTGGACTAACCCACCCTTCCTTTTGAAGGTAGTGTCATAATTAACTTTGAACCAAAATGTTGACCTGCCGGTATATTAGCCAGCGTATTCCAATGGGGGGAATACCTTTTGCACATCTTGGACGTGCACAGGATTCTGAGGTATTATATCTCTAGGACCAAAGAGGACCGTAAGACTAACCAGTTGTTTGTCGCCTTCGCAACCATATGTCTAGGCAAGGCCATTTCCAAACAGGGTTTGTCAAAATGGTTGGCTAACTGCATCTCGTACATCTACAAGTATGAGAAACTCCTTCCAGGGATGTGAAAGGCCACTCGTCTCGGGGCATGGCTGCTTCGACGGCCTTCCTGAGGAACGTATCCACTGTAGATATATGTGCAGTGGCCACTTGGTCTTCTGTCCATACCTTCACCAAGCATTACAGTCTGGACATTGCTTCGAGACACAGAGCCGGTTTTTGGCCTCGCAGTTCTGCAAGGCCTTCTGTCCTAAGTAGACCTCTAGTTGGCAGATGCTTCCTCCTCCCGGAACTTACTCTCAGACTTCCTTTTTCTTTGATTACTTAGTATTTAGTCCTACTCTGTGAAGACCTGCTGCAGTAACCCTCTCGAAGTAAGATATAGCAGTTACGTAAGAACTTACCGTAACAGTAGATCTTCGAGCAAGGTACCTGCAGTAAGTCTAGATTTCCTTCCCACCTTCCCCCAGCTCCTGTATCTTTCCTCATTTCCTTTCCCGGGGCTTTATTAGCAGCTTAGGGCTTCAGGAGTTGTTACTCCTTGCTCCTGTTTCCTCTTACGAGGTCTCTGGCGGGAGAACTAGAGGGCGGGCGTTATAGATTGCTAGCTAGAAGTTTGCCGAATGGTCCTAACGCCAGGGATGCAGTCCTAGTCTCTGAAGACCTACTGCAGCAACCCCTCTCTCGAAGATCTACTATTACAGTAAGTTTAGTTTAGTTTATTGTTCTAGGAATTACTACCTTTGAGCCAGAGGCTCTTTCACAAAGGTTCCACGTCAGTTAGGTACAGTACAAAAGGTTACATAGATAATACAACAATTTGTGTTGTGTCAAGAGCAAGAAGACATATACAAATACATATCAAATCATTTGTACAAAAGGACATGAGATATCAATAATCACATTATTATTACAAATAAGAGGTCATGCCAGATTAGGAGAAACAAATAGGGTAAAAGTCCAGAACAGAGAGGGTAAGTGAAAGGTGTGGGGAGCAGACAATAGCAGGAGAAAAGGTTTCCCAAACATGTCTTTGTCAAATAAAGGGACAGGGTGGGTAGTGAGAAAATAGGAGGTTTAATCAGGGCAGTCACAGGAGCTGGAGGTGGCAAGGTGAGAGAAAAGCCTTGATTTGAAAATACCTAGAGAGGTGGAGGCAGTAATATGAGTGCTGAGGGCATTTAGCCAGCTGGGTGCACGATAGGCAAATGATCTTTGTCCCTGAGAAGTCCGGCATCGGGGGACTTGGAGAGGCTGGTGTTCTGATCTTCTGGTAAAACGGGTGCTAGCGCTCGGGCATAACAGGTCTTGGATACAGGGTGGAGTGAGGCCCAGAGTGGATTTTTTCGCCATCAGGCAGGTAAGGTACTTTTATCCGGTTTGAGAAGTGCAACCAACCTGAGTCAGCCTAGAGTTCACATGTGGAGTGCGTCAGTGTGCACCAGTGAGGCGACCGACAGAGCCTGTTTAGGGATGTTGTAATGCGACTAAGTGCTGTAGTAGTGGCAGATCCAGTATATAACTAAGCCATAATCAACGACTGAGATGATAGAGGATTGGATGGCAATCCTCAGTGCAGAAGTATGAAGCTGTCAGTTCGATACAGAATCCCAATCAGCTGATTAATAGTTTTGCTGCACTATCAGTGTGAGTTGCAAAGGTTAGGCCTTGATCAAAAGTTGATTCCAAGATATTTGAAAATTGACACTTGTTCAAGGGTATTTCCTAGGTATGTATTAATGGTGAGTGGGACTTGCCGTTTCTTGTTTTGCGGGTTAGAGAAGAGCATGGATTTAGTTTTTTTGTGGTTTAGAACCAGCTTATGTTCAAGGAACCACATCTCAACTTTGGAAAAAGCATGCTGAAGGTTGAGGCATAAGAGGTTTGGATCTTTATGAGTGGCAAGAATCACGGCATCGTCAGCATAGAGGATTATTTGTTAGAGGGCAGGATTTGGGGAGGGAGTTTAGGAAAAGGCTGAAAGGAGGGCCCAGGATGGATCCTGGGGAACTCCTGAGCGAACAGTTTTGAGTCTGAGAGAACTCCAGCTACTTTTACAGATTGAGCGCTGAGCAAGGTAATTTTTACAGTCACTATGGACCTTCTAAGTAGAGCCCTAGGGATAGTAGTTGTTTGATAAGTAGGCCATGGTGAACTGTATCAAATGCCTTGTTAAGCTCAGTGTAGACTGCTCCAGTTAGGTTTCCTTTGTCCATGGCATTGTGGATTGCTCCTGAGAATTCAAGTAGGGCAGTCGATGTGCTGTGCCTTTCCTAAATCCATGCTGCTGAGTGCATAGGATGTTGTGCTTTTCCAGGTAGTCTGAAAGTTGGTCCGCCACCAAGCGTTCAAGGGCCTTGAGAGGTGGTGAGTATTGATATCGGGCGATAGTTACCAGGCAGTGACCTATCACGCTTTTGTGCTCAGAGTGACAACTGCAGCTTTCCATTTCTAGGGAATTGGCTGTAGCAGAGGGAGAGATTGAAAATTTTTGTGAGGGCAGTACTTCCTCCAGAGTGAGGGACAAGTTTAAGGTCAATAGTGTCGCTACTTGCTCGGGACTTAGAAATGGCCTTCTTTACATATTTATAGACTTCATGTGCCTTTACTAGTTTGAAATGGAAGGGTGGTTTGGTTGGAGAGGCAGTAGTAGAAGTAGAAATTGGAGGTCAGCATCAGTGAAGAAATCAGATGAGGGACACCACTAAGGTCCGTGAAGGTATCATTTAGGGTGTTGCAATGATCTCTGGGTCTAATGTAGTGGTTCCATCCACATTCATTATTGTAGGAGAGGATTTGGACTGCTGACCCATGATATTCTTTATGTTGTCCCAGAAGATTTCCTTAGCCCCAGGAGTTGGAGGGCATTCTTGAGTAGGGCTCTTCATCAAGCGGATCTGTTTAGTACAGTGGTTACGAGCCTGTTTATACTTTGAATGTCCGACAGAGTGCCAGTAGCTCTTGCAGTGGCCCAGAGGTGATCCCTACTTTTGAGTTGTGCCAATGGCTTCGCCATGAGCCAGGGATTTGTGAGTGCTTTGATTTTGCGCTTTTTTTACTGGTGCATAGGTGTCACAGGCAGTGTTGAAAGTAGAAATAAAGTAATCAAGGGCTAGGTCAACATCTTGAGTTTTGTAAATCAAGGACCAGCCTAAGACAGGTCTTGAGATGAATAAGGTTGCCATAAGGTAGGACTCTGCTATAGATGGTTTTGGAGGCGGCTTACGAAACTTATTTGTCCAGGTACATATTATTGGAGAGTGATCACTGAGCGAGTCAGGGAGAACACTTACATTGGTTATATGGGTAGGGTGGCTGGTAAGGATCCAGTCAATGAGGGTGCTGGTCCCTGATTTGTAGTTTTTCCTGGTAGGGGAGTTTACCACTTGTGTTAAATTTGCTGCTAGGACAGCATCTTTGTTTGACCCTGCATCAGGAGCAAGCCAATTTATATTAAAGTCCCCAAGGAGAAGGAGTTCGATGTCAGAAGATTGTGTACTTAGGAACTCGAGGACAGCCTGTAGGCCAGAATCAGGATCTTTTGGTGGGATATAGACAGCAGCAATCGTGAGGACTTTGTTTTGGGCACCAAGTAGTATCTTGATAGGGAGGAGTTGCACTGAGGTTTCTGTGGTGGGGTAAGAACCAGGGAGACAGGTGAGGTAGTCCTTTATGTAGATTGCACACCCACCACCCCTTTTCGAGGTCCTATCCAGCCTGAATATCTTGTAGCCTTGTATAGAGATGGCATGATCCGGAGTATTAGGTGTCAGCCAAGTTTCGACGATGGCAAGGATATCCGGGTTGTGCTGGCTGGCAAAGATTTGAAGGGAGGCCAGTTTTGGGAGGAGACTGCAGATGTTTAAGGTAGCAATTTTGAGCCCCCCTCCATTTTGGCAGGCTTTGTTGTACTGTAGGAGACAGGGCCAGGATTTGAGTGGACACTTCCTGATATCAAGAGGAGGAGGAGTAGGAGTTTAAGAGACAGTTGCTGTACTTCATAGTCAATAGAATTACACTTCTGAGGCTTATGCGGCTTGGACCATTGCAGGCGTCTAGGGACCCAGAGCAAGGAGGTTGTTAGTAATAGAGGATGATATGCCCATTTATCCTTGTTGTAGCTTGTCAGTTGCACCCAGTCGCTTGCAGATAGGTACCTGGTGAATAAGTCAAAAGCCAAAAGAATGATCAACAGCTGAGGTCCAGAGTCACTGAAATGTTAAAATTCCTGAAGGTGATTAACTGTGCCTGCACATATGCAGGATGTGAAATCCCTTTGTCTGTATGTTTCTTTATCATTCAAACAGGTTGCTGAAAAGCCCACATACAGATCATGGAGCAGGTCAGACGAAAGTGTGGATTCCAGCAGGACCCAGAGTCACCAAGGTTGTCAGATGTAGTTGCTTCACTTATGTTTTGCTTGGATAGCTTCCAAAAGTTGATTTTAAAATGAAGATAAAGATACCTGATGATGATTTTTTTGCAGAAATCCAGTCCAGGAGACTTTCACGGATGTAGTGAGCAAGAATGGTATAGTTACCACAAGCAGAAAAACATGTAAATCCACAAAAACTAAGCTACAGACAAACACAAGCAGCCACCACACAGACCCAGGGGGCGTGGATACCTCGTAACTCTTACATAACTGCTATTTCAGGGCCCCCACATTTTTCAATTCCTTCCTCTGATTTCTGTTGTCTGAGATCCAATCTGTAATTTTAAGCACAAGCTTATGCACTTTAGAAATTTACAAAAAATGTGTTTGTAAATAGACATTGTTTTAATTTTGTATTACTTATATTTGATTGTTATTGTATTATGTCACTTGTCGTTCATTATGTATTTTATCTGTTTCTTGTAACTTAGCTTGTTGCCTGTGAAAATGGTTTGTTTGCTCATCAGGCTTACAAGGATAAAAAATAAATGAAAAAGACAGTGGGCAGCTTTTAGAGAGGCTGGGATAGGCTTAGGGGTAAGGTAAGGGTCATTAGTAGGGAGGATGGGAGGAGTGGGGGAGGGAGGGCAGGGACAGTAGCTCAAGCTGTGAACCCTGCAACATGAGCAGACTTGATAGACCAAATGGCGTTCTTCTGCTGGCTTCTTTGTATGTTCCCTTTGTATCATTTCCGATTGGCTGTGTGGTCTGTGGGGGGGATTCTGTTGGGGGATAAGAGTTAGCCTTTTGTGGTGTTGTATGTATTTATTGCCTTTTATGTTTGTGATATTTTCTGTGTGAAAGTTTTTTTTTATTTTACACACGTGTGGAGAACTTATTGCTAATATGGGTGCTTCTGTACTTTTTTTTGTTTGTTTGTTTTTTTGTTTTGTTTTGTGGTTTTTTTTTGTTTTTTTGTTTTTTTGTTCGGATAACTTCACCGGCTCGTGACAGGAGTTTCTTTTGCATTCCAAGACTGGATCACAGGAGAAAACAGAGGAGGAAAATATATTTGAAAGGCAACATTTTCCTTTGCTGGGTGGTTTCTCTTGTGGGATCATTTGTATGGCGGGTGTCTGCTGAAGGGATCAAATTTTTTTTAATTATTCATTTTTCTACGCCTGTCTGGCAGCTATGGCCCTCCCTCAGAGGGACTCATCCTCTGGCCCTCTGTGTCCCCGGCCAGCCAACCCCCGGTAGTTCCTCACGGCTTGCCTCCTGTGTCAGGGCCAGGGAGGAGAACACCAGCTTTTCTCCCCCCCCCCAGCACAAATCCGGGGGTGATACAGGGACACGGGGGCCATCATGGAGCCTGCCAGCTCCCGTTTTCCTTCTTTCTCCTGTCCCCCCTCCCCTGCTGACATAAGGATGTCAGCACGTGTCTCCCGACCTAAGCTGCCCTCCTGCTACAACCAGAGAGCAGTCAACGAGTGGGACAACAGGCTCCCCTCCGTGAGAGAGGAAAGCAGTCCTCCAGACGCTCGATTCTCTCTCTCTTCCCTGCCAACCCAGGCCTGGGTTGCCGGTGTAGTGCGAGGTGTAGCGACCAGTGCCTCAACCTCCAGCACCACCGAGCTGGCTGAACAGGTCATATTTTGTTTTCTGCAGCAGTTTTTCAGTTAGTCAGAGTCACTGTTCGACTGCAGGACAGGAATATATTGAGGACGTTTGAAAGTAGTTCCTCCACAAAAAAACAGTGATGCCACTGATGTAACGTGTAATATAATATCGACTGCTGACTTAGGCACTGCGTATATAAATGTCTGATATAATCACACTGCCTACATCAACAGGATTTATTCCACTGGGGTGATAATACATATATCTATATTTCTATAATATACAGCTAGATATGTATATATATTTATACAATGCGGGTGAGACATATTCCAGTGAGATAAAACAAGTTATTTTCACTGCAGTGAAATAAATCCTGATGACATCAGCAGAGTTAAAATAAATGCCATTTATTACACCCCCGGAAACCTTTTTGCAAAAATTAGGCCCCCATTGTATAAATAGGATACATGATGTGCACTCGTGTGATGTGGGAAATATGTTCGGTCCTGTACAGTGACCTCTGAAACCTCACTCATGGATTTACCACTCGTGAGTATTCAGAGGTCACTCTAGAGGAGTGAAATATTTTCCATATTACACTCATGCCCATCATGTGTCATATATAATAAATAGCTAGATCTATGTATCTATATCTCTATATCTGATGTTTAGTGCATTGTGAGGCCCTCTTGCTCCATGCAATTCTGCTTAGAAAATGGGCTTTTTATTTCCTGGCATCTGATTGGCTGTCACCTTTGCCAAGGGAGTACATTAACTTTCAGTAGATGCCCAGGAAATAAAAAGTACCAGCCCAAGTGCCCTTCACACACTTAAGTATTCTTATGCCCACCCTGGTTGCTCATTGACCAAAACCACACTACTGAATTTGAAATCAGCACCATTTTTTTTTCTTGCTTAGTGAGAGCAAGAGCTCCACACCCAGCATAATACTCGTTTTTTAATTAAGCACCATTTCTAGATACTGACAAGAGACTGGCCACCTTTTCCCCATCCTGCCAGTGTCTGTAGTTTTCAGTTAAAACAGTTTCACATTAAAAAGTCTGTCCCAGTGAAGCAGCTTCTCCGCTCACCACTGCACTTCAACTCATCACACAAAGAATTACTAGATCTTCTTCAAGGCAGTCTTTTGCAGCAGGTCATAACACATGGGATTACAGCTGCAGATGTCATTTCCTCTGGATGACTTCTCAGCAGTAGACCCTGGGACTTGCCCCCAGCACTACCACATGGTGTCTACGTGGCAGGTATGAAAGGGGGAGGTCCCAGCTACTCTGCAGTTCTTTTCCGCCGCGACCTGCAGGCAACAAGTCCTCCTTCAGAGCTCTGCTTTCCTGACATCGACAAAGAGTTCTACTGACCAAAATTTATATGCAAGTTCATATACTAATGTCTTCAGATCCCTTATACTGAAGGTGTTTCTGTGGCCACAGAATCGCTAAGGAAGACCTCCACGAAGTCTGTGTTCATTGCCTTGGACCTGAACACGACTCCAGGGAGTGTGTCTTCTGCAACAGGTTGAACAAGACCACAAAATGTCAAAGGCTTCAGCAGCTCCACGAGTTCCTCATGGAGCAAAAGGTTGCCCTCCTCGAGCAGCAGCAATGCTCCACAACCAGAGAATCCTTGACATCTTCCTTAGGGTCTCACCGCTGTACAGGTGACCCCCCCACGTCGACTGCACAGGGTCCTGGTAAGAAGCATGCATCAAATTTGAAGCATGTTTCTACTGCCCCCTTGTTGATGAAGGCTTCACATAAAGTGAGTATGGAGAAGGCTGCCCCTGTTTCATCGTCCTTTACACCGTCGACGATTGTGGGCTGCCCTCTTCCCTCGTTGATGGCTCCTCCATCGACGGTGGGTCCTGGGGTCATACTGCAGCTTACAAAGCTGCCTCCTCTTTAGTGCTGTCTGGCCATCGTCCGTCGATGATGGCTTCAGGCTCATTGACGATACTATTGTCATCAACATTGCCTTACAGCCCATCGACAATTCCTTGCAATCCCTGGTGCCCTCATTGACGATCCTGGGGTCCTATACACACCCCTCATCGGCTCCATGTTTGATTCCACTGCCTACTTCTGTTCCATCAGTGGTCCCAATTCAGTCTGTTCAGTCTGTCCTGGCTACTTCCACTGGGCAGATGGCCATGATTAACGTCCAGGCTCTAGTGTATACTGTCTTGGACCTGACTCAGAACCCGTGCCCCCCCTAAAGAGGGGTCGGCTCTGGGCTCTGCTCCCTGTCTGCCTCCTTCGGCCCAGCAGAAAGGTAGCTCTTCCCCTGTCTCCCCCTGGGCATGTACACTCAGGACATTGACGCAGAGGACTCTTTCTTGCAGGACTGGGATCTGGCTGACCTGGAGGACGAGGACTGCATGGACCATGAGGATTCCCCACAGTCTTCTTCTGCCACCTCCTCTGTGCAGGGGGAACCTACCCCCAAGCTCCCTTGTTTCCGACAGATGACCCAATGTTTTCAGGCATTATGATCCACCTCCAGAAAACGTTTGGATTCCAGGGCACTGAGCAGGATGCTTCTAGAAAGAAATTGGCTCAGTACTTGGGTGTGCCAGAATTTGAGGAGGCTATCTTGGCTGCATGGAAGCAACCTTTCAGGATTCCCTCCAATCTTTGTAAGGCTGATAGAATTTATCAGGCTTCAGTGGGTCACCCCTATTTTATATCTCCGCCACAGGTGGACTCAGTGGTGATCAGTGCCACACGTGATAGATCCTCTGGGCCTCAGCACATGAGTTCTCAGCCCCTGGATACAGAATCCAAGAAATAGGATGTTATGTGGGAAAGGTTTTTTCTCCTCTGCCACCTTGTCCCTACGTATACTGAATTACATGGGATGACACCTGAAATATCAGGAGGAAATCCTAAAGGCCTCCCAGGTGACACTCCAGGCCCTCCCAATTGGTTCTGTCCAGGAAGAGCAGACAGTAAAAATGTCTACTTTGGCAGCTGTATGCCACCACCTGCTAAGGGCCACTTGTGCCATTGACACTGTGGCTCACATGTCCTTGGCAGGAGTGTGTCTCAAACGACCTGCCTGGCTCAGGGTGTCAAGATTTTCACAGGATGTACAGCAGTCTGTCCTGAATGCCCCTTTTAAAGGGGTTCAGCTGTTCGGTCCACAGACCCAAGACAGGTTGAAGACTTACAAGACTCCAGTCGTACCCTTCAACCGGTGTGGACCCTGTACTGTCCAAAAGCCAAAATGGCCTTCAGGGGGCTCCTCGAGAGGCCGCCCCTACAGAGGCAGTCCCACAGCCCCAAGGCAATCTGTCAATAAGAGAAAACCTCAGTTACAATTGCCAGGTCCTAGAAATGTTCAGAAACCACATTATGTCCCTGCTGCCCCCCAGCAGGGTCAGTCTTCAGCCTGAAAGTCTTCCTCTGTTCACGGGATTAGAGACCCTACCCACTGCCGTCGGGGGCAGGTTTTCCCTGCACCTGTAAGGGTGGCAAGCTATTTCCTCTGACCTGTGGCTCCTGCAGTTGATCACGACAGGGCACACACTGGAGTTCATGGAGATGCTTCTTCCTTTGCCACCCAGGGTTTCTCACTACTCCCCAGACCGAGCATTAGTCTTATGGACTAAAATCGATGCTTTGCTCTCAAAAAAGTCCATTGAACTAGTTCCCCTTATTCAGAAGAGTGTGGGATTTTTACTCCCACTTTTTTCTGGTTCCCAAATGGATGGGGCATTTATGCCTCATTTTGGATTTGAGGTTTCTCAACCTGTACCTCACTTCCAAAAGTTCCGAATGGTGTCTCTTCCGACACTTCTCCCTTTGCTGAACATGAGAGAGGCTCTGCTCTCTGGATATGAAAGATGCATACCTCCATATCATGATGCACCCAGCCACAGACAGTTTCTCCATTTCTTGTTTCAGGGTCATCATTACCAGTTCAGAGCCTTCCCTTTCAGGCTTTCCTCAGCCCCGAGGGTATTTACAAAATGCTTAGCAGTGGTCGCAGCGGCCCTCCGCAGGGACAGCCTCTATTTCTTTCCCTACCTGGATGACTGGCTCCTGAAAGCGTCCTCCAGCCAACAGCTGTTACTCATGCTTTCTCGAACCCTGCAGTTGTTCGCACAGGTGGGGATAGTGGTAAACTATCTGAAGTCCAAAATGGACCCTACACAATGCCACCACTATATTGGAGCCATGTTGGACACCTCCTTGGGGGATGGCATATCTGCCCATAGCTTGAGTGGATGCCCTGATTGCTTTGGCGTGCAGATTAGAGTCCAGCAGATTAGTCTTGGTAAGAGACTACCTCCGCCTCCTTGGACATTTGATGGCAATGATACCGACAGTCCCCGATGCCAGAGGTTAAATATAAGGGTCCTTCAGTGGTCCCTCAGAGTCCAGTGGGACCAGAAGGAGGACAATTTTGGTGCCCTGGTCCTAATGTCTTCCCTGACTCTTCAAGCTGTACAATGGTGGAAGTCCAGAGACAATATAATGTGAGGCATTCCATTCTGTTCTGCTGTGCTGAGTCTCATTCTGACTACAGATGCCTCCTTAACGGGTGGGGGTGCTCATCTCCTGCACATCGGGTCCCAAGGATCTTGGACGCCAGTGGAAGCCTGCTTCCTCATCAATGTCTCGGAGCTGAGGGCAGTTCTCTCTGCCTTACAGGCATTAGAGACTCCCCTCCTCCCCCCAGTTGCCTTCAAATGCAATCTGACATTTCTACAGTGGTTCACTACCGTAACAAGCAAGGAGGCACCCATTCCTACCCTTTCTGCAGAGAATCAATGAGGGTTTGGTATTGGGCGATCCAGAGAAATATTCATCTTCTGGCAGTACACATCCCTGAGGTATCCAACACCCTGGTGGATGCCCTGAGCTGATCCACTGCCCAGGCCACAAGTGAGAAATCTTATCTGATGTTCTAAATGACATCTTCCACCTGTGGGGCTGACCGGAGTTGGACTTATTTGCCTCTCCGCAAAACTGCCACTTTACTGCTCTCTCATGTGGGGTCCTGGAATTGCGTGGTGGGACGCATTATCTCTTTCCTGGACAGGAAGGTTTCTTTACATCTTCCTGCCCTTTCCACTCATTCAAAGAGCACTACTCTGATTGGTCCAGGACGGGGTGTCTGATTCTCATAGCGCCATTCTGGCCAAGACAGATTTGGTTCCCTCTACAGCTCTCTCAGAACCGGATGCCATACCTCTGCCAATTTGCTGGGATTTACTGTCCCAGGCACAAGGCTCCCTGCTACACCCGGCCCTTTGCTCCCTCCATCTGCATGCCTGGCTCCTGAGGACGTAGTCCTCTCACGTTTCTGGGTGTCCCTAGTGGTGGTGAAAGTTCTCCAGGCTTCTAGGAAGCCGTCTACTCGGTCTTCCTATTCTGTGAAGTGGAAATGCTTCTCTATTTGGGCATCCACCCCGGACTTGAACCTGGTTGAGTGGTCCCCTCACTGCATCTTAGATTATTTGCTCTCCTTGTTGGAGGGCGGACTGAAATATTCCTCCTGTGAAAGTCCACCTTTCGGCCATTGCTGCATTTCATTTACTTATGGACAAACATCCCTTTGTCCCAGTTGCCTTTGGTTCTAACCTTTTTAAAATGTATTCTGCACCTATATCCCCCTATCCGGGATCCAGTCACTGTGTGAGATATTAATTTTGTGCTTAAAAAACTGACTATGATTCCATTTGAGCCTGCTGAATCCAGTGACCTCCATTATCATTCTTGGAAAACTATGGTTTTAGTTGTTATTACATCAGGCAAACGTGTCTCAGTTACATGCACTAATGTGCAACCCTCCATACCTGCAATTTCATAACGACTGGGTGTCTTTATGCTCTAACCCGTCGTTTTTGCCAAAGAGTGTTTCTGGATGTACTTTTAAATCGGACCATTCAGTTACCAGTGTACTTTGCGGAGCCTACGAATCCAGGGGAAGCCCTACTTCATACTCTCGATATGCATAGAACACTGAGCATTTACCTTCTCCATACTTCACAGTTGCAAAAAAATGAGCAACTTTTTGTTTCTTTCGCTCCTGGAAACCAGGGCATTAGTGTTTCAAAGCAGTGCTTGTCCACATGGTTGGCCAACTGCATTACATTTGTCTGTGCAAAATTCGATAAACCCCTCACAGGGGTTGTAAAACTCCATTCTGTCAGAGGCATGGCTGCCTCTGTGGTGTGTTTCCACTTTGGATATTTGCGAAGCTGCCACGTGGTCTACTGTACATACCTTCACCAAGCATTACAGTCTATACATCACTTCTTAAGCGGGACTGTTTTTGGACGGGCCACCCTACAAGGCCTCCTGTCCTAAGTCCTAATGATTGGCTTCCTCCTCCCACTGGGTATAACTGCTTGGGAATCTTCTCATGTTATGATATGCTGCAAGAGATTGCCTTAAAGAAGATAGTACTTTTGTGTAAGAACTTACCGTAACATTAGATCTTCGAGAGAATCTCTTACAGCAGGTCATGCAGCCCCACCCTTCTTCCCCTTGCTGTTACTTCAGAAGGGTTCCTTGCTCCTGTCTTTTATGACTCCATGAGCTGCAGCCTTGATTTCCCTCCTTGGTTCCTATCGGAGTCCTTGGATATGTTTTCACATTCGATTGCCAGGATGGAAAAGAACTGAGAAGTAGCTGGGACCCTCCCCCTTTTATTCTTGCCAGGTAGACACCATGTGGTAGTGCTGGGGGGGTGTTCCCAGGGTCGACTGCTGAGAAGTCATCAGGATGAAATGACGCCTGCTGCTGTAATCCCATGTGTTATGACCTGCTGTAAGAGATACTCTTGAAGATCTACTCTTAGGTAAGTTCTTATGCAACCGTACTCTCTTCCCCATATATCCTCAACACACCTCTCTGCTCCGACCAATTCTGTACACGAATTCACATAATAAAACAAACAAACAAAACAAAAAAAAAAAAAAACGCATTGCATGGGCGAGAGGCGCAGATCGCATTATTATAATTTCTTTTTTTTCCAGTTGGCAAGCAGGTACAGCACTGAAATGTCGACTGCATTCTGCCATTTATCCTGAGTAACTCGCCTGCAAAATGCAAGCTGTAATGCTGCCATCCCTCCTGAGTGCTGTACCTCCAAATCTTATGGGTTTCTTTACCCTCCTGAGTGCAGTACCTGTAAATCGTCTGGGTTTCTTTGCCCTCCCGAGTGCTGTACCTCTGAATATTATGGGTTTCTGTTTTATTCTTTATTTTTTACAATATCACTCTCCTGAGCTGCAGACTACTGCGCTCAGTCTCGACTAACTTGAGCACTTTGAAACTCACTGGAAACTCGTGCCACATTCCAAATCAAATATATAAAAAGAAAAGTTACCCCTCTTCAGATGAAGCTGAGCATGCTACTTTTCCTTGCTCCAACTCATAAAACAGAGAGTACTGTACTGTGTTTTGTGTGGGTGTGGGGGGGCAACAGCAAGCTGGAGGAGATGCTGACAGGAAAGAAACAATTCACAAAAAACAGCAGCTCTCTCTAGTGGTAGTTGTACCAATGTAGGGACTACTTTACCAGAAAGTTAATTTTAATTAAATTTTATTTGTGTCATATATATGTTTTTTTTTTTTTTTTCAAAAATTTCACCTATAGCTAATTTTTTAAGCACAATAATACCCTCCAGGGTGGGTGGTATGGGCAATACTCTACCTTCTAGGGGCTATAAGACCCTGCGGCATTGGACCACGTTACGCCCCGGGCAGTCTGGTATTGCCCAATACCACCCACCCTGTTGGGTATTACTGATTGCTTAAAGGGGCACTATCAGTGTTTCCCCTCGTTTTTCTATCAGAGGCCATCAGTGCACCTTTGTGCACCTATCTATCAAATATGCCCCACATAATGTCCCTAAATGTGTAACAAGGGAAAATGCTTACCATTTTCCTTCGTTTTATTAATATTTTACTTTCCAGCGTCCCGGCCGAAAATACCCAGTCACCCGGAAGCAGAGGAATGCGAGCATGCATCTGACATGGCGGACCACGAACTTGATTTTTTTTTTTTTTTTCACATCTCACTTGAAAAGCTAATTGTGGCATTATTTTATAATTGTGGACTAGATTTGCTATTTTTATAAAACTGAACACTGGAGTTCCAGAAATACATTTAAACACAGGCACTGAAATCCTGCATGTGCAAAAGCAGCAAGAAACTCATCCCAGGCATGCAGGAGCAGCCTGCTTTATGCATGCATGGGATTTCAGTGCCTGTGTTTAAATGTATTTCCTGGCACTTCCAGCGTTCGGTTTTGTATAAAAAATGGCAAATTTAGTCCACAATTATAAAATGCATGCCACAATTAGCTTTTCAGGGTGGGCATGTAAAAAATCGAAGTTCGTGCCGCGCGCCATGTCAGATGCATGCTCTCGGCATTCCTCTGCTTCCTGGTGACTGGGTATTTTCAGCCGGGACGATGGAAAGTAAAATATTAATAAAACGAAGGAAAATGGTAAGCATTTTCCCTTGTTACACATTTAGGGACATTATGTGGGGCATATTTGATAGATAGGTGCACAAAGGTGCACTGATAGCCTCTGATAGAAAAACGAGGGGAAACACTGACAGTGCCCCTTTAAGATTGAGCTAGTCCAAATTCTTTCATGGGGATTTTCTTCCCATGAAACTTTCCAATATTGGGATATGTGCAGCTGTGTTCTTCTTTAAAATTTGGCTGTATGGCCAATACCCTCTGAGGTTACCCTTGCCTCAGGGCATTTGCTCTGGGGTTCTTTTGTAGTATATCTATGTATCATATATAAATATGGGGTACATGATGGGCAGGAGTGTGCTATGGAAAATATTCTCACTCCTGCAGAGGGAGCTCTGGATACTCAGGAGTGAGAGTATTTTCCATAGCACACGATCTGAAGCTCCTACCCCCATTGTATAAACAGCGCAGAAGTGTAATGTTTTGCTGTGTCCTTTTCCTATGGGCTGTTTTTTTAATTTTATTTTATTCCTTGGTAAGTTTTCAGGGGTGACTTGGGAGCACTGGGCAGTTAAATGACTTGTTCAAAATCTCACAGTATGCAAGTAGAGGTTGGGAGAATCAAACCCAGCTCTGGTCTACTGGATGTGCCAAGCTTGTTCACAGCTTGTTACTCTAACCTCTAGGCTATATTGACAGCACTGTTTGTGTGTGGTCTGAGTGTGTGCGAGTGTTAATGAAAGCGCTGGGAGTGTTAGAATCACTATGGGAAACGGGTGAGTGTGTTTTGCAATGCTAATTGAGTTACTTGCAAGTAGCAATGAAAAACAGATTTGTGAAGCCATTCAATTTAGCATGCAGGCTGTAGTGAGTGAGTGCATGAGTGGTGACATCAGCAGAGTAGGTATATTTGTCAGATATTTTAACTCAGATTATGTCATCATCTGATATTTCACTGCAGTGGAAATAACTGAAGTTATCCCACTGATATTGCTGTCACCACCATTGTATAAATATTATTTTTTTTTTTTTATTTATTGGAGAGATCAGTTTTACAACCTTTGAGTCATGGACTCATTTACAAAGGTACCTCGTCAAAAGGGGGGGGAGACAACAGTAGAGTGAGGTTAGGACAGGGATGACGTACAGGTGAGATACATAAAATACACACTTGGAGAGTACAGACAGCAAAAACTATACTGGTACAAACTTGCGTAAGGTACTAACATTGTTATACAGCAAGAGATGCATTATTCAACTTAAACATCATGTCACAAACTATTATGTAGTGACAAAAACCGGTAGGCAAGGGGCCTGATGGGTTAGGCGGGACCGGTACAGGGCAGCTACAAGCATTTACAACATTGGCTGTCAATAATATGTTGGCGGAGGGCGATTTTTGAAGCGGCCAATACCTGGGATCTTGGAGATAGTTTCAGGAAGGGAGTTGAACCAGGACAGGGCTAGGTGATGGAAAGATCTTTGGCAGCGAGAGGTCCTTGCTCTGGGAACGTTGAAGGTGGCTGCGGTGGAGTTCCGGGTGGGCAGGGACCTGCAGAGACCCCAGGAGGGCAGAGACCTGACATGGATTTTTTTGCCAGTAGGCAGGTTTGATATTTCAGTCTTTCCTCAAGAGTGAGTATTTTTGTGGCGGAGTATAGCAGACAGGTGTGGGTTCTGCTGTGGGCACGATGAGAGCCTACAGGCTTTGTTAATAGAGGTCTGGACTTTAGATAAGGCGGGCGTCAGCAGCACGTAAATTGGAGTCCGTAGTCGTCAGCGATAATACCGATGAGGTGATGGCTAGTTTTAGGCGGGTTCGGGAGACAGTCTTTGTGGCGTAGAGAAGACCGATCCTGAGTTCATTGCAGATGACAAAGCTTTAAGGTGGGCGTGGAAAGTAAGGCCGAGTCAAAGGGTGATGCCCAGGTACTTATAGGATGTTACCTGTTCAAGAGGGAGGGGCATGCTGGTGGTGATGTAGAGGGAAAGTCCCTGCAGCTGTTTTGCCGATGAGAAAATAGCATGGACTTTGTTTTCTTTAGGTTCAGGACTAAGCGGTGATTATTGAACCACTTTTCGTTTGAGGAAGGCGCTTTGCAGCATGACTTGGAGTGGGAGTGGGTCAGGGTGTGATGCTAGGATAACAGCGTCATCAGCACAGAGTAATATTTACTGGAACAGGAGCTGGGGAGGTATTCAGGAATAGGCTGAAAGGGTCGGCCAAGGATGGAGCCTTGGGGACACCTAGAGAGTACCTGAAGGTAGGAGGAGAGGGTCCCATTTAGCTTGACTCTTTGGGACCTGTTGTGTAGGTAGTTTATAACCACTTCAAGGGTCGGATGAAACCCAGTTTGCTAAGGGAGTTTAATAGCAGGGGTGGCACACTGTGCGAAGGCCTTGGATAGGTCTATGAAAACCGCCCCTGCAAGATGACCTTTTGTCAAGTGCTGAGTGAATGTGGTGGGAGAATTCCAGAAGGGCAGTGGATAAGTGGCCAGGGCGAACCCGTGTTGTTCGGACATAGAAGGTTGTATTAGTAAGATATTCCGTGAGCTGTGTGTTTACTATTTTTCTAAGGCTTGGATGGGGGGATGGAGATGGGCCTGTAGTTGTTAGGCAGAGTACGGTCCCCAGACTTGTGGATGGGGTTACTTCAGCATGCCTCCAGGCCTTAGGGAATTGGCCGAGGCGTAGGGATTTGTTAATGATGAGCGTTAGCGGGGTAAGCATGACATCCAGCGCGAGGCGGAGTATCTTGGAGTCAAGAGGGTCATTGATTGGGTTCTGATAGGCAAGGGACTTTATTAAGAAAGGTTTGGCATCGTGGGGTGAGATCATTCGGAAGTGGAATTGTGGCCTGGAAATGGGAGCATGGGTGGGTTTGGCAACCGGTCAGAAAGTGGGCAGGGAGGACTGGCAATTAAATTCAGGAAGGTTTTATTAAGGCAGTTAGCAATACAGGTGAGGTCAGTCGAGACAGCCCCATTTATGACAATCTGGGATGGAGGGGAGCGGGTTTTACCATTTAAATCTTTAATGTTGTCCCAGAAAGCTCTGGACGAGCCCCAGGAGGATGTCAACGCAGCCTGGTAGAATTTAGCTTTTAGCCTGCTTGATGGTCCAGGTGCATTGATTGCGGGCTGCCCTGTAGGCTTAACTGTCAGCTACCCTACCGGAGTCATTAGCTAAGTGCCAAAGGTTATCTCTCTTTTTTAGTTGTTGGATCAGTGCAGGAGTTATCCATGCAGCAGTCCGTTTTTTTTATCCTTGGAGTGTTGAAGGGTGCATACAGATCACAGGTGTGGTTGAAGGCCGTGGTGAGGTAGGTTAGGGCAGAGTTAATGTCAGGCGCGCTGGCCAATGGGGACCAGTCGATTAGGGCGAGGTGACGTTTGAGGTTGGCGAGACCTCTGAGGAGGAAACGGCGGCGAAGGGTCCTGCTGTACACAGGGCTGAGGGTGGGGGAGGACCAGAAGCAGATGACCGGGGGAGTGGTCACTGAGTGAGTCCGCAAGGACTTCTACGGAGACTACTTTATGAGGTCGGTTAGAGAGGATTACATCCAGGAGGGAGCTAGTTCCTGTTACTTTGTTAAGTCTAGTGGGCTGAGTGACCATTTGGGTCAGGTCAAGGGCAGCAAGCTTATTCTTCAAATTATCAGCCGACGGGCTGAGCCAGTTGGTATTTAAGTCACCCATAATTAATTGTTCAGCTTTCTGGGGTAAGGTAGATAGGTAGTCAAGGAGAGAGGTGACTGCAGAACCTTTTAGACCCCGGGGGTAGATAAGCCGCGGTTAGGTAGAGAGGGCCGCGTCCAGGGTAGGGTGTGATTTTTTAAAGTAATGGCTTGTGCCCCGTGGCTAAGCTCAGGGTTGGGGAGGGCATGCCCGAGGACCGAGTCGCGCAAGTAGATAGCACACCCCTCTCCACGCCTGCCCATCCTATCGGCCCTGAAAAGGGAAAACCAGGAAGGGAGACGGCTGAGTCAGGCGTGAGGGAGGAGAGCCAGGTTTCAGCAAGCATGAGAATGTCGGGGGAGTGGTGGGTGACCCAACATTGGAGGGCTGCAGTTTTCTTAGGGAGACTGCATATATTAATGAAGCGATTGAAGGCCTTTGCCACGGTGGGCAGGCGTGGCTGAATGACAGGCCGAGGTTTGGGTTCACATTGCCGGGCTAGGAGCAGCAGGAGAATTAAGCGCCTCGCATGGTGTTTGTTGCTGGCGGTGGGGTGCATATGTGGCCGACGGGACCTCACCTGGGAGGAGCAGGGGATAGGAAGGGAGAGAAAAACCGAGGGCGCTAGCGGGGAGAGTGTCCACTTGTGATGGGAATCACAATACTGAGAGTAGCACATAGGTGGTTGGTGGGTGGGGGTAGTGTGGTAGTCCAGGGTACGGGAGGGATTTGGGGGGATGGACTGAGAGATATATATTATGGCCCAGATATTCAAACTGCACCAGGCTGTGGTGCAAGCTTGGGCACAGCTCAACTTGGCTGCGCAGGGGTGTGGACTGGGCGATATTCAATTGAGCTGCGCCATGGCTCAGCAGTGTTGAATATTGCACCCTGGCCACCCCCAGTGTGCATGGCACAGTGGCACTGTGCCAGCGCAAATGGCTAGAGTGGAGCATGGGGATGCGCTAGCGCAAGTTCCATTGCGCTCTGCACAGCAACCGCGATATTCAAAACTTGACATGCAAATGGGGCCATAATGTATGCAAGGCACAAATGGGGCCATTTGCATGGCATTATAGTCTCATTTGCATGCAGGTGCGCCGATCCCCAACGACTTGCGCCTAGCGCCCTGCCAGGCAGCAGTTGTCGGGGACCAACGGCCCCTACAGCCCGGCAATGTGCTCCATGGCGGATTCTGGGCATTTGTACAAATAAATAAGTCCAATATCCCTGGTGGTCTAGGGTACCCACCTCCCACCCGCCCACTGAGCCCCACCACCCCCGGTCAGCCGGCAGGCGACAGCACCCACCCGCCTGCTGCCCTGCCACCCGTCGACTGACACCGCAGTAGGGCTGTATGCCCATTGGTTCACGCATGAGCCACTGGGTGTGCAAGCCCGTGCCATACTACACATTCTAGATATCCATATCTGAACCAGTGAACGTGCAGCCCTACCGATGGTGTCAGTCAGGCGGGCGGCGGGGCAGCAGGTGGTGGGGTGCTGCCGCTGACTGGGGGCAGCGGGCGGGGCCTAGTGGGCGGGTGGGGAGGGGTACCCTAGACCACCAGGGATATTGGACTTATTTATTTATTTGTACAAATGCCCGCGATCGGGCAGATGGCGGTCCACTGGACCACCAGGGATACTGGACAGAATAGTTCTTTTTTTTTTTTTTTAACAAATGCCCGCGATCGGGCATGGGGGCGCCACCAGGTGCAGCGGGAGCTTGGTGGCAGCTGCCGTGTTGCGCCCTGCAATGCAGCAGCTCACCTGTGGGTGGCCATCCCTTGTTCCCTTTTTTTTTTTTTTTTGGATCAGCTTTGTGCTGGCCCAGTAGGGGTTGCGCATGCATGGCTCTGCACATCCCGGGCTGAATATCGGGCTGTGCAGGGTATGTATGGGCACCCTCCCCTCTTGCTGCATACATTACTGATCGCTCCGGCCATTGGGATGTTGTGCCGTACTTTTCCTTTTTGAATATTGTGCCGGGTCGCATCAGTGGGTTGCGATGATGTATCACTTATTGCGCCCATGCAACCCTTTTGAATATCTGGGCCTATATATGTGTGTGTGTGTGTGTGTGTGTGTGTGTGTGTGTGTGTGTGTGTGTGTATGTGTGTGTATACATTTTTATTTTATTTTTTGGTAACGGGTAAGGCCCACTAGGCACAAGTGCCTGTTTTCAGGGGCGACCTGGGAGCACTGGGCAGTTAAGTGACTTGCTCAGAGTCGCACAGTATGCAAGTGGAGGTGGTGAGAATCAAACTGTGGTGTGGTCTGCTGGATGTACCAAGCTCGTTCACACCTCATTCCTCTAACCTCTAGGCTATACTGCCAGCCGATCATATATATAAAATATGTATACAGTGCGTGTTACAATATCATTGTTTAAATCTTATTTTCCAAAGCTACTGACCTAAGTGAAAAATAAACTGTGTTATTTACTGAATGGGTCAATAACACCATTTATTTTTCACTTACCTACATCATGAATCTTTTTAATTTTTCATACAATATTTTTATTATTGTATTTTCATTTGCAAAATCATAGGACAGTTTTTACAGTGTATAAATTTAGGACAGTACATAATTACATCAGTCAGATACGTAGCAGCACATTAGTCAAGGGTCTCAGGACTACTTACATATTTTACAAAGCAATTCATATCATAAGCACTAAGACATTTACGTAAACCATCATCAGAGTCTATATGTTTTTAAGGTACAAAAGTAGGATCTAAAGATGAAATGTATAGAATCCATTTCCTCCATTTAAGCTCAAATACAGACCATTTATCTGTGCTTTTAGCTCTACATCATGAATCTTGATTGACATACAGCTATGCCCAATCCCAGTCAAAGATGAGCTGTGAATGCAGCCAGTAGTAGTCCTGTCTTTCTAATGTGAAATCCCTTCTCGTCACCATTTTGCTTCCCTGCTTTGTGCAGCTATACTGAAGAAAATCTCAAGCTGCCATTAAAAAACACAGTACCACAGGTGTAAATTGCACCACAGATGTAAATTGTAATAGGTTGCCAGTACAGCCCTTATGGTTCACCTCTCTGAACTCCCTCTCCAACCGCAACTCCGGGCATACAATGCTACACTCACCCCGACTGCTTTGCCTCTCAGACCTCCGTGCCTCTAGCTACATTTTCTAATTTTGTCCGTTTCATCAGCCTGCATTAGTGAGAGACCCAATAGTTTTTAGATAATCTGCAGACCTACGTTGCCGCATTCAGCGCCGACTGCTTGTCTCTCTGAAGTCCCTCTCCCATATGCAACTCTGGACATACACTGATGCACTCACCTTAGACTGATTTCCCTCTCTAAACTCCACTGCTGGGGCTACATTTGCAGTTTTGCATGAAAGACGGAGTAAGAGACACACAACAGGAAGAAAATGAACTGCAGTCTCCGTGTAGTGTATACAGTACTCTGCTGTACTGGGGAATGGCAGACAATATAGCACTTTCTTTGAAGGGGGGGGTGTCACTACTTTTGAATAGGGGAAACTCCAGGCAGCATGCTAGTGTGTGTGTGTGTGTGTGTGTGTGTGTGTGTGTGTGTGTGTGAGTGATGTGATCCGATCCGAAAAAGCTTACCAAAAAAACCTTAACACATACACAGTATACACAGAACATACAATGACGTGTATTAAAATATGCCATTCATTTTCATTCCTGAGAGGGCGGGACTTTCATAACTCGTAGCTTCGCCACACATGAGTTATGGTCCCGACCCCATACTCATGTAAATAAATGGCATATTTTAACACTGGCTACACACACACACACACATACATATATATATAATATAAGAAAGGGAACATTGTTTAACCAGGAGTAGCACACTAAGCTGAAGCTCGTTTCCAGATGTGACCTGGGAGCACAAGGAAGTTAAGTGTCTTGCTCAGGATCACACAGTATACACTTAGGTGGCTGTGGGATTCAAACCCAGGTCTCCAGATCTACAGCTCAGAGCCTTAACCCACTGCGCTATACTGTGTGCGTGCATGAGTGAGAGTGTGTGTGTGTGTGAGTGTGTGTATATACTTTTGCTCAGTATTTACTGAAGAGAAGGTAGGGCAGGGCCCACAGCTTAGCACAATGGACATCGGGGGGAAGGAGGTGAGCACTACTTCCTTCACAGAAGAAAGGGTCCTACAAGAGGTCGCTAAGCTCAGGGTGGACAAGGCAGTGGGACCTGATGGCATACATCCCAGGGTACGTAAGGAGCTAAGGGTGGAACTAGCAGAGCCATTAGCAGAACTGTTTAGTGAGTCTCTGAGCACAGGAGAGGTCCCAGACAACTGGAGAAGGGCTCATGTGATCCCGCTCCACAAGAGTGATAGCAGGGAGGAGGCAGGGAACTACAGACCAGTCAGTCTTACGTCAGTAGTGGGCAAGATTATGGAGGCACTCCTTAAGGAAAGGATAGTGCAACACCTGGAATCCATAGGGGCACAGGATCCAAGACAGCATGGGTTTACAAAAGGAAGGTCCTGTCAAACTAATCTCTTAGATTTCTTTTACTGGGTAACCAGAGTGGTGGACCAAGGGGGAGCAGTTGATGTCACCTACCTCGACTTCAGCAAAGATTTCGACACTATTCCACATAGAAGATTGATAAATAAGCTGGGTAGGCTGGGGGTGGGTCAGAAGTTGGTCAACTGGGTGGCAAACTGGTTGACTGGCAGAAAACAGAGTGGTGGTAAATGGTATACAGTCAGAAGAGATGCAAGTCACAAGTGGGGTGCCTCAGGGAACAGTCCTGAGGCCAGTCCTCTTCAATATCTTCATTAGTGACATTGCAGATGGACTAGAGGGTAAGGCTTGTCTGTTTGCAGATTACGCCAAGATCTGCAACAGAGTAGATGATACAGATGGGGTGGACAGAATGAGAAGAGATCTGGATAAACTGGCAAAATTGTCAGAAGAGTGGCAACTGGGATTAAATGCAAAGAAGTGCAACATCATGCACATAGAGAAGAGAAACCCTGAAGCCACCTATAGGCTGGGAGGGGAGTTGCTGGCAGTCACAAAGGAAGAAAGAGACTTGGGCATCATCACCGATGACCTGAAATCATCCAAGCAGACCTCTAAAGCAGTAGGTAAGGCTAGGGGGATGTTAGGGTGTATTAGTAGGGGTATCACAAGTCGTAAGAGGGAGGTAATAATCCCTCTTTACAAGACACTGGTTAGGCCCATCTGGAGTACTACATGAAGTACTGGAGGCCACACCTTCACAAGGACATTGACCAAATTGAGGCAGTCCAGGGAAGTGCAACCAAAATGGTGCAGGGACTGCATCAGAAAACATATGAGGACAGATTAACGGAGCTCAATATGTATACCCTTGAGGAAAGGAGGGAGAGAGGTGATATAATCGAAACATTCAAACACCTTAAGGGCATTAACAAGGTGAAAGAGTCGAACATGTTTAAATATAAGAAAAATAGCAGGACAAGAGGACACAGCATGAGATTAGAGGGAGGCCGATTAAGGGGGATTGTGAGGAAATTATTTTTCACAGAAAGAGTGGTAGATGCATGGAACGGCCTACCTCAGGAAATGGTGGCTATGAATACAGTGCAGGGCTTCAAACATGCATGGGATAGGCATAAGGGAGCAATACAGATGAGTATGAACAGATAGGCCACTGACAGAGCAAAGGCCGAAGGCACCTTTATAAGGTAGAAAAAGAAATGGGCAGACTGGATAGGCCTTGCGGTCCTTATCTGCCATCAACCTCTACGTGTGTGTAACCCCAGGTGGCGCTGTCCCAAGGGCTACTACCCCTGCCTGCTTGACTACTGACAGGTTGAGGGGGCCTAGGTTCTATGACGGGTGCCTCCACCCAGAGGTCAGGGTTTGTAGTGGTTAGGCTAGCTTGGTCACTGCCCTCTGGGACACTGAGACCCCCTTTTATTCCCTCTAGTGGCTCACACAGTACACAGGAGTTACAGCCCCAGTACCCCACGTATACACACTGTTCACTCATAAAGTACCACTTACCCTCGAGACTGATTCTGCAACAAGTCTCTGAGGACACCCTGTAAAATAAGGTTAAACAACATACACAGCAAAATACAATACTGTTTCCATAAGTACCAACGCCACAGACAGTATATAGTATAACAACAACAAATCTGATTTATTTAGGGGACAGTAACATGGGAGGGGGCAATCAGGTTAATTGGCAGAATTAAATCACAGTACTGTGCACACATACAGGGTCTGAAAAGTCACACTCTGGGTACCCAGGTTGGCGGGGGCTAGCCAGGTCCGTCGCCCGGGGTCGGCCGGCAGGTGCAGATGGACAGGGCCCTGTAGAAGAAAATATATGCATGACACCCAGTTGTAATCCGGAGTCGGATGGCTCAGCCCATGAAGAAGTGAAACAACAATAATTAGATGACACACTTGTAATTGAAAACAGGCTGCAGGGGAATACCCTGATTTGTACTAGCAATACCCAAGCTGAGAACTGGATGGTGGATGTTCTTCTGGGTTGCTAGAACAACACAGCATGGAGACAAGGTCCTTGTGACTGGACCGCACTGCAGTAGATAGCAAACGGTTTAGTCCGAGACAAGCTGAGGTCTGCTTCAGCTTCAACACACAACACACACAGGGGGATTGGAAATAGTGATTCCCCACAAGCACTACGCACGTTAATATGTAAAAGGAAAGTACTATACGAGGCAGGCTGCTACTAGATCCCGATCACAATTACTGCAAAATACCCGGGAGCACATACAGTAGCTTCAGTTTCTGACAGACCGAGCACGATTCAGCAATTTCTCCAGTCTTCTACAGGGTGAGCCTGGTTTCCACTCTTCAGACTTCCTTCTTTCTCCTCACAAATCGGATTCAGTCCGAACTGGCACTTACAACAGCTGCAGGCCGAACCTCAGGGCCTCACATGCGCTTCCTATGCGAAACTATACACCGCAGAAGCACAGAGCTCTTTCTCTCTTTTCACTGCCACAACTGATCTGATCTTTCCAGTCACAGAGCAGGGCATTTCCTTTAGCTCCACACCATTCTGTTAGCTGGTTCGGCTGTCACTCACAATGAGACTCCCTCTGTTGGTGAAAAAAGGCGCCAAGGTCAAAACTACATTTCCCAGAGTCACTGCCCATACAATCCCCTTGTGGCTGACTCAGAATTGAGTCCAAGTTCTGATTCGTCCACAGGCTTCATTTTAAGGAACCCCTTCCCATTGATTGGTCTATTTCAGCAGTTCAGGACCAAAATGAAAGAGCTACACTGAAACAGTTTGTGCTGAAATGAAGACAGGTTAGACAAACTACATTTTCTCAGTCACGCCAAATGATTTCTGGTAAATAGTTATAGCTTTCAACAAGGCTCCCTCTGCACATGTAGCAACGGCAGAAATGGAGTGAATTGACAGCAGCTCGGGTGGGATTCGAGCATTAAATACACAGTCCCCCATTCAAACTAATTAAGTCTGCAAGCAGACAGCTCTTAAAGAGACAGTATGTGGAGGCTCAAATAGCACTCACTTGAAACTACATTTAAACAGCTTAAATGCCGAACACCGCCCAGACTTGGAGCATTCAGGCAAGCTCCTGGAAGACTTTTGGGAACCCCCATTTGCAGGGGGGTTACACGTGTTATGTATATATTTTAATTTATTGATTTCATTTTTTGTTTACCGGGTAAGTGCACTAGACAGAAACTGCCTATTTTCAGGCACGACCCTGGAGAAACACAACAACGCTAGATAACATAGGACAGTGCAGTACAATAGAACAGTTAAACACAATGTAATTTCAAAAGAAGATAAACGGCATCAGATTACAAGGAATAGTGCAGTGTATAAAGTCAGGACACTACGTAATTACTATAAGAGATTTTAGGGTTAAGCAGTGTTGTAGCAGGAAGCAGTTGACTAGGCACCCTTATAGCTAAAGCAAGTGACTAAGTGCTAAGGTTTAAGTGGATGGGTTGCCTAAAAGTATAAGGGAGACTCTGGGCCTGGCTCAGGAGCATTTGTCATTAGCTTGTAGGAACGAGTGGAGCTCTTTCTTAAGTCAGGTGAGACTGTGAGCTCCTGATGTGATCTGGGAGAGTGTTCCAGAGCCTTGGTGAAGCTGCAGCAAAAGCACATTTCCCCATTTTCGTTGTGCTTCGAGGGGCTTGGAACAGTGGTGTACCAGCAGATCTCAGTGGGTATGGTTGAGAGCTATGGTGTAGCATACCAGCCAGGGAGTCGGGTCAGCAGCTCGGATAATATTGTCTATGAGGCAGCCCGCTGTATATTGACGAGAGGATGAGGGGGACAGCCACCCTAGACTAGTGTAGCGCTTACAACGGTGGGTACATTTGGGGACAGCCAAGACGAAACAGATACTGTTGTAGCAAATGTCCCATTTTTGCAGAGCTCCTTTATTAGAGTCCTGAAAAGCCATAAGGCCATAGGTTAGTTATGGCTTGAGAACCCCTTGAGCAATGGCTAGTCTTGCAGTAGCCGTTAGAGATGATCTGACTCTATACGCTATACCCACTTTGGTGTTGACAGCTCTGCAGGTGTTGGTTGTGTGAGGACTGAAGTCGAGCAAGGGACCAAGAACGGATCCCAGATACTTAAAGTTGTCCACTACCTCCAAGGTAGGGCCAGCAGGACCAGGAATTGCAAGAGGTATGGCACATGACTTGATTTTGAGGGCAGAGCCAAACATCATGGCCTCAGTCTTTTTTGCATTTAGCAGGAGGTTCTTTTGCCGCAGCCAGGTGTTCAGACAGTTGAAGTCCATCTTAAGCGTGGTGTTTATGGATGCTGGATTCTTGTTGCTGGTGTAAAGCACCATATCATCTCCTCTATATATATGTATATGTATATATGTATATGTGTGTCTGTCTGTGTATGATATAGAAACATAGAGGTTGACTGCAGATGAGGACCGCAAGGCCCATCCAGTCTGCCCATTTTTTCTATCTTATGAATGTATCATAGGCCTTTGCTCTGTCAAGGGCCTATTTATTCATACTCATCTGTATTGCTCCCTTATGCCTATCCCATGCCAGTTTGAAGCCCTGTACTCATATCCACCACTTCCTGAGATTGGCCATTCCATGCATCCACCACCCTTTCTGTGAAAAAGAACTTCCTCACATTACCCCTTAATCAACCTCCCTCTACTCTCATGCTGTGTCCTCTTGTCCTGCTATTTTTCTTACTGTATATTGAAACATGTTCGACTCATTCACCTTGTTAATGCCCTTAAGATGCTTGAATGTTTTGTTCATATCACCTCTCTCCCTTCTTTGCTCTAGGGTATACATATTGAGCTCTGTTAATCTGTCCTCTTATGTCTTCTGATGCAGTCCCTACACCATTTTGGTTGCCCTTCTCTGGACTTGCCTTCATTTTGTTAATGTCTTTGTGTAGGTGTGGCCTCCAGTACTGCACGAAGTACTCCAGATGAGTCCTAACCAGTGTCTTGTAAAGAGGGATTATCTATTGCACCTTCTTACAGCACTCCGAGTCTCAACACATGGGTTATAAGTGCGCTTCTCATAGGCTGATGCACAAAAGGAATCCCAAATTCGAAATCCAATCCTTCTCCTCCCTTGTAGTTCCCTGAATCCCCAGTTCTTTTTGTGCATCTTCCCAGGCTGGTCACATTTCTTTCTGGCTCTGTGCCAAACTAACAAAGATAAGAGTAATACTCTCACTATTCAAAAGGAATTTATGCATTAGCCTTAGAATATAACTTACTTTCATTCAAGCAACAGAGGTTTGCTTACTAAGGGGTTACAGCCCCTCAAACTAACATTTAGAATGACCATTGTCCAGCTCTGTACTGCTAGTGTTTTTTTGTCTTTGCTTAGTTCTAACTTAGTCTACGTATTCGAGTCAGGGCTTAGCTTAGGTGTACTGGTAACAAGAAACTGTCTCCATCACAGCTGCGGCTCACTAAACCCCCCTCGGTTTACCTTGTTCAGCTGAGGAGAGGGATGAAGGCTACCACCCAAGACCAAATTTTGGACCTCCCGAGCCCCCTGTCTGCTTATCTTCTTCAGCCGAGAAGGCGGTTACTATAATAGGGAAGCGCTGTGCTCCCTTTCTGGTCAGGTCCTGATTCTACTCCTGGGGGTCGCGGTTTACCTTGTTCAACTGCGACCACCACGAAAGCGCCCCACCAGATGACTTTACATGGGGCAGGCAGTAGAGTCACAAGACAGAGAGCACATTCCAGGGTCCTACCTGCAGGGCTACCCCCTCATTGGGCGCCGATCGGTGCGACCCCCTTCCTCATTCTGCCAGCACAGTGGGAGCCTCCTCAAAGCAGCGACTCCTATGTTGAAGTTCCTCATGGCCATTTCTCAATGGGGAGCCTTCAGCCACGAGGAGCCGTGTGGGACTAGCGGTTGCCATCTTGACTCGTGCTATTTAACGCGAGAGGATTCCGGCAGAGATCTCGCAGGGCCTACCTAAGAGATCTGAAATGGGATCCCTCTTTCAAGATGGCGACGTCAACGGCCTGTGTACTCCTCTCCAAAAATGGTGCTGATAAACATGCCAGCTATCTTAAAGGGACACAGCCCATCTTAAAGCTCATTTTAAAGGGCAGAGCACATTATCAATCAGTCGAACCACCATTGTGAGCTAGGTGTTTAAAGGGCTGTGTTTTGGGATCTTTGACAATATTTCAGTTATCCTGTGTATGTCTGGCAAAACGTTGGTGCCCCCCAATATCCGGCTGACTTCTTGTTTTGAATTGTCTCCATTTGTGTTTAATTCACTGATGTTTGAAGCCCTAGGGTCATCTCAACTGGGGCTACAAACTAGTTTTTTGGTACTAAGATAACCTAGCCAACATGGAATCAGGGCCAACTAGAACGGTGTATTAAGGTATTTATTTTGTGCCATTTCCTATGGAATTCGCACCCCCCCCCCAGTTTACCTCATTCTACCAAGGGAGGGGAACAGGCACCTGGATCAGTTGTCTTGAACAGTTTGTAATTTGCTACCAGTGTCTTGTTCAACCATAGGTCATGCCCTCTGTTCCGTGTATGTCCCCGAGTGGAGTGTGGCGCTCCCCCAATTGCCTCATGATTTACCGTGTTCAGGGGCAAGCCCGCCATTGGAGATTCAATCTCTCCTTTCCCCTTATGCCCTTTACTTCGGAGGACTCAGGCAGTATATTGCAGTGGTTTAAGGCTCTTGAGTTGTAGATCTGGAGACCTGGGTTTGAATCCCACAGCCCACTCTTGCATACTGTGTGACCCTAAGCAAGTCACAGCCTACTCTTGCATACTGGGTGACCCTAAGCAAGTCACAGTCCACTCTTGCATACTGGGTGACCCTAAGCAAGTCACTTAACTTCTCTATACTCCCAGGGGCACATTGTGTGCAAGGATACCCCACCTGAGTCCCTTAATGTTCCAAATATTGTCTGGGACATTCCCGGTCCCCGCAGTAGAGCCTCCATACATTGTGGGACGCCCGACATGTGCATTTTGTGCCACCATCCTTGAGAGCTACATCGCACTTCTCGTGATGCTTCTGACCTCCCAGGCACCTCGAGTATTCACTACATACAGTTCCACCTCTAAATGGAGGCGGCCAACGTCTACCCCACCTAAGATGTTGGACACGAGAGGGCACCCCTTAAAGGGGGCCATACTCCTCATATGTTTTAAAGGGGAAATGGAGCAGATATAAACCATAAATCAGTAGAATGAAATGTTAAAATAAAAGAGCATCAAGTTATGAGCCTACCTCTTGGAACAAGAGAAGCCGGATGTATATCCTCCAGGCCTTGATGGACAGGAGTTTGAGTACCATTTCATTGTAGGTACCTAGTTCCAAAAAAAAAACAAAAAAAAACTGGTGGCTTCAGCATCTCTCCAGTAGCTCAGCCGGTGCAGGCTTAAACACGTTGTGTAGCAGGAATGAGTACCATCTCTTAGAGAGAGAGAGTGACTGGGTTCTCTATCCCCACGTGTAGTACAGTACTAACAAAAATACTTTGCTCAATATTGGCACCCCGCACTACCCTTTCACACTTCAGTTATGCTCCACTCAGACTGGAAGCAGTGTCAGTACCTAGGCAGCCCTCAGTAAACAGCTGCAGTCAGAGACCTCACAGAATGCTCCTTTGCTCCAAATACTTGGCACGCCATCCAAATGCCTCAGCAGGACTTATGACACTGGTGGTCTGGACAGGGTGGTTCACTAGCTTCAGCCCCCTTCGAGAGGCTACCCTCTATGGGCTTAACCATCTTTTCATTACAAGTACAGAGCTAAGTAGCCCCTAGCATTGTTAAAAATCTCTGAGCATGATATAGTGGGCCATCCCACATACTTAGGGGAAAAGTTTGTGTGAAGTTGTGAACTGTAAGTACAGAACTATATAGTTAGTACAAAGCTACATAGTCCATCATCTGAATGTACCTTGTTAAAGAGCAAGGAATACAATGGGCTAAGGAAGGGCAAAAGCATCACAGGTTGTGCATGTGCTACTCAGCCACAGCCATGACAGGTTATGCAAACAAAGAGTATTTTTGAAGGGGATAGTACCCTTAATAAGAAAAGGCTGGCTATACGGTGATACATCGCAAGGGCTATTAAGTTTACTCTACATCCAATTCTGCTACAGCAGTAAGCCAGTTTATGCCAATACTGAAGCCTGACTGATATCCTCAGGGCGTCTGTTAGATATAATGATTGTCACAGTGCTATATCCACCCAGTAAGTCACAGTCTGTCTCAGTCAATGTCTAAGGCAGCTTACATATTTGCAGAGAATAACAGTGGCATCTAGAAGCAGGATGTATTTGCTACTTAAAAATCCACTCTGGGGTCCATATTTTTCCTTAGCATACTATGACTCATGGCAAATGGCCATTCTGTCATGTTTCCCTATAAGGCGAAAGACGCAAAACTTACTCTGACCGAGGGACCCCAAGAAACAGCTTGGGCTGGTGTTGGCAATTCCACTCCATTGACATTGGTTCTTCCATGAACGCCAAATGTTAATGCTGTGCAGCTGGCCTCCCTCAGATAAATACCACTGGCATCACCACGGCTCCAATGTAATCAATAACTGTCACCACCATCACTTTGTCAGCTGGCGAGCTTGTGCCTTGACTGTTTTTTATATCTCCACCCCGCCCAATGTGGCTATGTTTGTCCCTGCTCCGTTCAACAGGGCATACCCCAACACATCTGTTGCCATTTCATTCTAGCCATTCTTCACCTAGGGATGCTACCATCAGACCCCACCCCTCCCCCGTGACTGCTCTAGCAGTTGACATCCCTTACAGAAACAAAGGGGTGTGGTCCTAAGCTTGCCCTCAGACAAGGGGGACTCTCAGAAGCAGGAGTCGCATTAAAATCACTGGTTACTACTTAGAGCCAGTGAGTTTAGGGACAGAGGTTGGCAATTCCAATCCAGGTTGCCCAACCCACCATCATCCTCCTCACCTGTATCAGAGGCCTAACAGATATTCAATGGGAGGCCAAGGAAAAAAAGGAGGCAAGAGGAACAGAACTTAGAAGCTCTATCAGGGGAGACACAGTATCCACCAATATTTACTGCTATGGGGTCCGGCTACTTTTTTGACAAAAGAAGACTAAAATGGGCACGCATACAATATATCCCTACATGGCAACTTTTGGCCAATATAACCGTACCATATGCAGCATAATGAACTCAATTACACTCATTGAATAAGCAAGCCACACTGTGTGGAAGCCATAAGGGGATAAAAACGCAGATGATAGCCGTATTTTTTGCTCAGCCCAGCTAAAACGCATGACCCAGATACTATTGTTAACAGTACTTTTGCAGCCTTCTCAGCTGCGCAAACAAACAGTCATGGAAAGCAGGTAATTGGTGTGTTTTAATGCAGTATAGGTCTCCTAAGGTAGAAGGTGCCGAAAGTCTAGTTCATGGACCCACAGACATTTTCAAGAAAGAAATGTGGGGTTTATTCTACCTCTGTTGACTTGCCATATGTGCTGGTAGATATACTCCTACCCAGGCATCCATACATACTGTATTTATAGGTAAAGGCAACTACCCATATACAGGTCGATCAATCCTTCTATCTGCCTAGACGTATAGCCAGAGTTATGGGCACTGTCACACCCACTCATTACACCAGGGTGCAGTGCTGGATTCGGAAGCTTAGTCAGGGTAACACACAGACCAGGGTCAGAATGACCAACCAGCTTTGATGTATTGAATATCGTGTACCATATGACGGCACGTATATATACACACACACACACACACACACACACACACACACACACACACACACACACACACACACCACTAGCAACCAAAACACTAAATATGTGCCTTTAGTACTTTCAGAAGGGTGTAAAGAAGTGATTAGGCCACTGGGTGACCCACTGTCAGCCTGGGCCAGTGACCCCCTGCGGTCTTCACTGCAGCGACTCCTAGGAGTGACACCCTCCTTCTCCACATCACTTATTTAATACAGATCATGGAGGAAGGGACAGGGGACCTTCTTAACATTAAATCCAGGAATGACATGCAGATCAAGTACAGCAGACACTGTTAACACAGTCATACTTGGCCAGAGGCTACAGTTGATTAGTCTTATGCAGTTCAGTATGGTTCAGTAAGTTTCTCAGTCCAGCCTTTATTGTACAGCCTGCACTGTTCATATAGAGCTCTCTCACCAGTGACCACATTTCAGTACTCTTCTGTAGACAACACCAATCAAGACCTCCATGGGCAAATCTGGCACATAGACCCCCCTGACCACTGAAACTGCCAGCATGGCCATTCAGAAGGCTACACTGTTGAACTTTGGGGTATCCAGTAAGGTGATGGACACACTGATCCAAGCCAGTCAGGAGTTCACTAACAGAACTTATAACGACACGGGCGTGTATTACCAGTGGGATACCGGACTAACAGGAAATTCAGTTTGGTAGCAAGGCTCTCCACACAGCTTTGAGTCATATTCCTCCTCCCTCCCAAGACAAGTCCAAATACTACTGTATAATCACCCATGTGTTGAGACTCTGAGTGCTGTAAGAAAGTGCGCTAGATAATGGTGGTTTACTCACCTGGTAAAGGTGATTATAAGAACACCTTCTTACAGCACATCGTATCCCACCCATTGAGGAGGAACATAACAAGTAATAAATTGGATAATAGAATAAGGGGTTGTATATTAAAGAATGAATGTGCAATACCAACCAGTAAATGTAGAGTAGGGCATACTCAGTCCTACACTGCCGGTAACAGTGGAACATGTTGCCACATTGATTGGTATACAATGTAAGGTAAATAATTGTCCTTTGCATAACATCAAATTGCGTTGTATTTTCCTATCCGCCAGCTTCCCTACGGGAGTGGTTGAGGGTCCTGTATGGTTGGATTTTTTATATTATGTTTTCAGGAGTAGCATAAGCTCTGGAAGATTTCATACTGGGGATTCTGGGAACTACAAGGGAGGAGAAGGATCAGATTTCGAATTTGGGATTCCTTTTGTGCATCAGCCTATGAGAAGAGCGCTTATAACCCATGTGTTGAGACTCGGAGTGCTGTAAGAAGGTGCTCTTATAATCACCTTTACCAGGTGAGTAAACTACCATTATTACCTCCCTCTTGTGACTTGTGATGCCCTTACTGATACACCTCAACGTGCCTCTGGCCTTACCTACTGCTTTAGTGGTCTGCTTGGATGATTTCAAGGCATCTGTGATGATGATGCCCAAGTCTTTTTCTTCCCTTGTGATTGCCAGTAACTCCCAATCTATAGGTAGCTTCAGGTTTCTCTTCCCTGTGTGCATGATCTTAGCTTCTTTGTGTTAAACCTCAGTTGCCGCTCTTCCGACCATTTTGCCAGTTTTTCCAGACCTCTTCTCATTCTGCCCACACCATTTAGATCATCTACTGTGCTGCAGATCTTGGTGTCATCTGCAAACAGGCCAACCTTACTCTCCAGTCCATCTGCAATGTCACTGATAAAGATTTTGAAGAGGACTGGCCCCAGGACTGATCTCTGAGGTACCCCACTTGTGACTTTCATGCCTTTTGACTGTATAACGTTTACCACCACTCTGTGTTTTCTGCCGGCCAACCAGTTTTCTCTCTCTCTCTCTCTCTGCAGTATAAATGAATAATATGGGCAGACTGTGTGGGTCAAGTAGCCCTTTTCTGCCATCAGATTCTATGTTTCTATGTGTAGAGCAAGAAAAACAAAGTGTAACTTTTTAGTTTCGAGGGTAGTCATGAAGTGAGCTGGGGCGCTGCCACCAATGTGTGGCAAGATATTTGTAAGAGAATTATGTTGGTGTGAAAGTGTGGAGTACACGGAGTGTTAGAGCAGCAGTATTTTTTTAGTCATTGTCTTTTTTTTTTTCGGCAAAGATGTTTTTTTTATGAGAAGGTTATGAATACTCCCCACCTTTTTCATTTTCTTTCATTCCTGAACAAAGCTATGGGATTTTGATATGTGAGTTTTTTTTGGTTTTTTTAAAGCTTCTGCTACAGTGCCATGCCTGCCATGAAAAATTAAACTTTTTTTTATTAATTTACTATACTTTACTGCGTTCTAGCCTGACTGGCCACCATTAGTCCTAGCAACCCCTGTCACCCGCCATCTGTGGAACTTGCCTTCATTCGCAGTTTCCTCCGTGAATAACACCTCATGGGAAGGGCTGCTGGGGGCTGGCAATTACTCCTCCTGGACAGAGTTTAGTGTTGGCTGGCAAGGAAGAAACCAGTTGGCAAAATATTAGTAAGAAGGCAGATTTATTTTGTTCCCTCCTCTGATGTTGCTAAAGCCTTGCTGACGCGTTGCATCATGCGGCCAGTGTCCCCCTTCCTCGGTCTGTGGCTGCAGCTGCACCACCACTCATGGCCACCTAAGTGGCAGTGTTACAGCGGAGACCAGATTCCCTTCCTCCTGGAGGAGGCGAGGATCCAGGGGATGCTCAGCCAACGCCCCCTTCCCAAGCTGGCTCTCCGATGACCCAGGCTCATCCTCATTGGTGGTGTTGGCAGTTGCGCTACCGCTGCGCTGGTGGACTGGCCCAAAAATTAAACAGCTTGATACAGTGCTGTGCTGTTTACCGGTAGAAACAAGTGGTAGCACCATCCTAATGCATCTGCGGTAGGAATCTAGCAAGTACATGCTACAGGTACATTCAGCGGAAGAGATTTTAAAAAAAATTGAGTGGTAGCCATCTTTAATGATGAAAGTCATGAATTATAAAGTTAGCTATAAAACATTGTTTTTACAAGATCTGAGAACATTAAAAATACACTGAGGATGAATCTTAGGCACTCCGAAATAACATTTTGCTCAAACGCAAAATTTATTTTTTTTGCTGACTAACAAATATTGCTGCTTTAAAGAGCAACTCTGTACCATAATAAAAGAAACTTAAAACCACTAGCTTTACAGCAATAATGTTTTAACTTCCGTGTTTCCTAGTTTTTGTTTATTACTTTTTGCCCGTTGATCTATTAAACATTGCAGATAATGCAGTAGTTATTTCAGAGAGTCCTTCAAATTGTATCTGACTCTCCCGTGCTGACCTCACAATTGCTGTTTGTGATGTCAGTCTGTCATGGTGAGCAGTATGATGTCATAAACAAAAGCCCTTTGAGGTTAACTGGGGAGGGGCAAATGCTTGTTATGCCGACTTTTTGGATAAGGACTACTGTACCAAGATGTGCTGTAAACCTTGGAAAGGAACATTGAAAATGGGGGAAAAATATTCTGTAGTAAATTATAATAGCTGAAACGTCTATGAAAGTACATGATGACGTGCAGAGATGCTCTTTAAGCTATATTGTAGAGTAAGACACAGAATGGGTTAATGGAGGTGAAGACGGAATGGGTTGTTGTAGTGTATCGAGAAGAGGAGCGTACCCCTCATTGGGCGTTATTGCTTGCATCTAACTAATATTTCATGCAAATGTCCACATTAATAGATGGTGGTTAATATAGGAAATCAATTAACAATATGGTGACTCGTATCTGACAATAATATTTTAAAAGTATGACTGGATAAGCTCCTCGTTGAAGCAGTCAGGCATGCCCCATGGGATGATCCTCGCCTATGAGAAAGTGCCTTGTGCCTCCAGACTTGGATTAGTTTATAATAACTTAGCCCCAAGCATGCCTTGTTTCTGTTGTAATCTTAACAGCAGTAATTTGTTGTAGAAACCAATATTTTTACTATTGTATATTGTGGTTTTCTTTATTCCTTCGTTTAGGGCTTTAAAAGCAATGATTTCAGAGAACAGCTGGCTCTTTGCTGTGTAACTCCTGAGTGTGTGAGAAGTTCATGTTTGCTGAAGGAGAACAAAAGATGAATGTAGAGGTAGTCCTGTTTTGTAAAGGACTACCAGCAGTATGTCAGTTTATAACATAAGACACTTCTGTGGTACTGCATACAAGGAGCATTGGGAGGGGGTGGATGGTGTGGGTTAGAACCCTGTATAGCCAATCGGTCCCAGGTTTGTAAGGGTTTATGGGCAGACTGGATGGACCAGTGGCCTTAGTCTGCCATCATTGTCTGTGTTTCTATGTTTAACAACATGTACGGTCTCTGTTCTACTTTGTATAGTGTACATATTAACATTACAATTCGGTTTTCATGGTACATTTTTTTTTTTTTTTGGGTCAGGATTTGACATGCCCCCTCACTTCCAGCCAGTCCCTTCAGTCCCCTATTAACAAGCATCCAAACTCAAATTATATACCTGATCAGTGCCCCCCCCGAAAACTGCTGGTTGCAGGCCATCACAGGCATCCCAGTCCCTCTGGAGCAAGGTCCAGTGAAACTGGATGTAAGATGCAGCACAGGTGAACTGCAACCTGAATCTCACAGCTGACTCCCCCAATTCCCACCCCCAAAGCTGGTGCCTGGGGCCTACCCTGTCCCCAGTGACCATTTGGTGGATCACACAAACTCCTCCATCCGAAGCCTTCCTGATCCCATCATAGGGGGTAGCTGTGGGAGCAAAATGGTGGCATCGCTCTCCCTGTACCAGACCGAGATGTTCTTGGCAGTGCATCCAACTCAGGGCTGCCAGATGAGCCAAGATCTGAGTTTGCTCTAAGGTTCTGATGTTTGACAAACTGTTTTAAAATACCCCTCTCCCCTTCCCTGTTGCCACACACAAGTGAAACCAAAACAGTTTGCTGGCTACTGGCCTACTCTAAGGTAATGACCGCATCGTTTTCTGCAACCCCGACCAGTCTGATCCTCACCCTGTTCCCACAATAGCTGTTGAATAGATGCCACCATCCTTTCCCCTTGTAATGGATCCTTCATTAACCCTAAACTGTTGCTGGTTATCCAACCTGTTTATACCCCTTGGACAGTTGATCGTTTGTCAGGATATCTCTCTAGTGCACTGGTCCCTTCACAAAAGAAAGGGTCCTACAAGAGCTCTATAAGCTCAGGGTGGGCAAGGCAGTGGGACCTGATGGCATACATCCCAGGGCACTAAAGGAGCTAAGGGTGGAACTAGCAGAGCCATTATCAGAACTGTTTAGTGAGTCTCTGAGCACAGGAGAGGTCCCAGAAGACTGGAGAAGGGCTTATGTGATACCGCTCCACAAGAGTGGTAGCAGGGAAGAGGCAGGGAACTACAAACCAGTCAGTCTTACCTCAGTAGTGGGCACGATTATGGAGGCACTCCTTAAGGAAAGGATAGTGCAACACCTGGTATCCATAGGAGCACAGGATCCAAGACCGCATGGGTTTACAAAAGGAAGATCCTGTCAAACTACTCTCATAGATTTCTTTTACTGGGTAACCAGAGTGGTGGACCAAGGGGGATCAGCTGATGTTTCCTACCTTGACTTCAGCAAAGCTTTCGCTACTGTTCCACATAAAAGATTGATTAACAAGCTGGGTAGGCTCAGGGTGGGTCAGAAGTTGGTCAGCTGGGTGGCAAACTGGTTGATGGGCAGAAAACAGAGTGGTGGTAAATGGTATGCAGTCAGAAGAGATGCAGTTCACAAGTGGGGTACATCGGGGATCAGTCCTGGGGGCCAGTCCTCTTCAATATCTTAATCAGTGACATTGTAGATGGACTGGAGGGTAAGGTTTGTCTGTTTGCAGATGACACCAAGATCTGCTACAGAGTAGATGATCCAGATGGGGTGGGAAGAATGAGAAGACATCTGGATAAACTGGCAAAATGGTCATAAGAGTGGCAACTGGGGTTTAACGCAAAGAAGTGCAAGATCATGCACATATTGAAGAGGAACCCTGAAGCCACCTATAGGTTGGGAGGGGAGTTTCTGGCAGTCACAAGGGAAGAAAGATACTTGGGCATGATCATCACAGATGACCTGAAATCATCCAAGCAGGCCACTAAAGCAGTAGGTAAGGCTAGGGGGATGTTGGGCTGTATTAGTAAGGGTATCACAAGTCGTAAGAGGGAGGTAATAATCCCTCTTTACAAGACACTGGTTAGGCCCCATCTGGAGTACTGCGTGCAGTACTGGAGGTCACACCCTCACAAGGACATTAACCAAATTGAGGCAGTCCAGAGAAGGGCAACCAAAATGGTGCAGGGACTGCATCAGAAAACATATGAGGACAGATTAATAGAGTTCAATATGTATACCCTGGAGCAAAGGAGGGAGAGAGGTAATATGGTGGAAACATTCAAACACCTTAAGGGCATTAGCAAGGTGGAAGAGTCTAACATGTTTCAGTATAAGAAAAATAGCAGGACAAGAGGACACAGCATGAGATTAGAGGGAGGCTGATTTAAGGGGTAATGTGAGGAAGTTATTTTTCACAGAAAGGCTGGTGGATGCATAGAACGGCCTACCTCAGGAAGTGGTGGATATGAATACAGTGCTGGGCTTCAAACAGGCATGGGATAGGCATAAAGGAGCAATACAGATGAGTATGAGTAGATAGGCCATTGACAGAGCAAAGGCCGATGGCACTTTCATAAGGTAGAAAAAGAAATGGCAGACTGGATGGGCCTTGCAGTCCTTATCTGCCATCAACTTCTATGTTTCTCTCTCTCTCTCTCCTGGCCTCAAGGGAGTACTTATTGAGGTCAACCACAGATCTCCCCCTACTGGCTGTGAGTTATTTTAATTGCTCTCCTTTTGGACTGCCTTCAGGAGGTCCTTGTCCTCTTTTAGGAGAGGGTTCCAGAATGTGTTTATTTATCTATTTATTTATTTAAAGTTTCACCAGGAGGACATACTGAGCTGAAAGAGCTTGTTTCCAGATGCGTCCTGGGGGAAAGGGGGTATGGGGGTAAGTACAAACCGATTATAGCATAAAGGCACAATATAATATACAAGTAAGAAATGCAGTAGAATATACATTTATGAGACAAATTCTAAAACATTTGTTGTAGATTACGCTATATACCGAGTATTAGCAACAGAGGAGGGGGAGAGGAAGCAGATACCAATAGCAGGGGAAATGTAAAGCAATGGGAGTGTACAATGGTTGGGGGGGTGATTTGCGGCTATAACAGCATGTTGGTACGACACTTGCTGTACAGATATATGGACGCCAACTGGGATACGAGTACACTGTATATCCAATCTGGCAATTGGCATTTAGCAGCAGGGCAGTGGAGAGAGATTGCAGGGCAGAGAGCAGGAAGCAGAGAAATGCAGAGGAGAGCCGGGAGTTAGGGCCAGGTTATGGTTGACGACAGGAGCAAGCAGAGCGAAAGTGGTCTTTTGAGATTTACTGGATCATGTAGGAAAAAACTAGGCACAAGGCCCATCGAGATTGTCCTCCCACAACTGTGGGACATTGCTGTGATTAAGTTAATCTACTTTTAGCCAAGTATCAATCTTGAACTTAAAGGAATCAAAGCTGATTGAATCTATGATATCCAGTGGTAAAGCATTCCAGTGTTTTGCTGCTCTCATATTAAAGATGTTATCATATTTATTTGTATTAGTCCAATCAATTTTAAGTTGCAGATTATGCAATCTTCCCACTCTACGTTTATTTGCCAGTGTTAGCCCACATGACTCAAGTAATGGAGGTGTGTGTAAACATAAACAGGAGGTCACCCCTTTGCCTTCTTCAGTGTAGAGGATAGAGTCCCATTTCCTTAAGTCTGATTTCGTAATTTTTTGTTTTTAATCTTGGAATTAGTTTTGTAAGCCTTCTCTGAACTTGTTCTAACCGATTAATGTCAGCCTTTAGATATGGACTCCAAAAAGGGAAACCATAATCTAGATGAGGTCTGATGTATATGCTCTATACAAGGGCACTAAACAATGTTCTGATTTATTGATAAAGGTTTTATTAATCTGTCTTAAGCTAATATTTGCTGTTCTAGCCACTTTGCAACAGTGGTCACTGAACAACAATTTATTATTGATCAAGATACCCAAGTATCTTTCACAAGTGGATGATTTAAGTTGAATGGTATTTAGGTAGTATTTATGATGAGTTATTTTTACCAAAATGTAGGATCGCACATTTTTCTGTATTAAAGGCCATTGAGTTTGCCGTTGCCCATTGCTCAATATGTGCCGGGTCTTGTTCAAGCTGTAGTATATTAGATGGAGAGTCAACTCTACCTCCAATTTTAGTGTCGTCAGCGAATTTAGAAAGATTATTATTAGAGATGAAACTCATATAATTTATGAAGATATTAAAGAGAGTAGGCCCTAGCACAGAGCCCTGAGGAACACCACTAGTTACCCTGCCAGTAGTGGACTGTACACCATTTATTCTAACAACTTGTGTTCGATTTGAAAGCCATTAAGTTATCCAGTTAACTAAATAAGAAGGAAATCCTAAACTATGGAGTTTAATTAGCAAGGCATGTGACACTTTGTCAAATGCCTTGCTGAAATCGAGCAGTAGGACGTCTGTGGAAATATTATTATTATCCAAAAACTTGATTATTGTGTTGTAAAAGGATATACGATTTGTAGCACAAGAATGCAAAGTTTTAAAGCCATGTTGGAATTTATCAAGGATACCAAGCTGTTGCATAGCATTCTTAATCCTGGTTTTAATTAGGCGCTCCATGACCTTTCCTATGATAAAGGTTAAGCTAATTGGCCGATAATTCTGGACGTTGGATTTACTCCCTTTTTTATAGATTGGTGTTACTATAGCTCTGCGCCAATCATCTGGGATTTCATTCTCTAGTAATGATTTATTGAACAAGAGCTTAAGCGGAATTGCAGTAGTATTTTTGGTTTCCAATAGGATTGTGCACAGTAGTCGGCTGTTGCCGCACCAATGACCTGTACTAAGGTAAAATCACTTCCTTCTAGTTCAAAGGCCTTCCCAGTGCACCCCAACTTCACCTTGTTACATTGGGCAGATGTCCTGAGGTTATTGCTTTTTATAACTCCCAGATCCCATCTCCTATGGACCTTACCCCCTCCCTCCAATCCAGTATTCTGTTCTTGGATTCCTTTTGCCTAAGTGCATAGCCTTGCACTTTTTGGTGTTAAATTTCAGTTGCCAAATCTTGAACCATCTTTTTCAATTTATCCAAATCCCCTTTCAAGTCCCTGACACCTTTATTGCTATCCACCTAGCCACCTTTCCTAGTGCCAACTGCAAATGCACACTTCTTGGCCCAGATCCCTTCTCCATTGTCACAAATGAACACAACAGAGTTCCAAACTCGAACAACCTCTGTGGCCCCTGATAACTACCCCCTGACATCTAAGTGTGAACATTTTAATTCTGCTGTTTGAGTTCTCTCCCTTAGCCAGTTTTGTACCCACCTTGTGACTTTGTCCCCCACCCCATGTCCCCCAATTTCTTCACTAGCCTTTTGTCGTACACAGAGTCCGAAGGTCTTCCTGAAGTCCAGGTATAGGTTTTGGCCTTTGTCTGTCGTTTGGGAAAATGCAATGAAAAATTCTGAGGTTTGTCTGACAGATCCTCCCCTCCACAAAGCTGTGATGCTTGCTATCCTGGAGACCACATGACTCCAGGAATTTACCGCCCTGTTCCTCGACTGTTCATTGAAGGAGCTTTCCAGCAGCAGAAGTCTGGTTAACTGGTCTGTCCCCACTCTTGTACACATGGCTATGTCGGTCACTCTGCAGTCCCTGGGTATTGTGCCTGTCTCGATCATGCAGAGAAATACATCGACCAAGGGTACTTCCAGAGCCTGCCTTCTCTTCCTTGGCAGTCGTGGGTACAGACCATCCAGCCCAAGGAACTTACCTAGTATGTACAAAGGTTGGCTGCATTCCGGTTACATTGGGTGCTTCCGTAAATAAATAGCTAAGAAGAACAAAAAGACAGAGGACTCCAGCTGCTGTTTGTCTATGGATTTATTTCAGCGTGAGGTAGGTGCTGATTAGTGCAGAGTACAAAGAAAAAATACCGTACGTACAAAGTAGTAGTCCATCTTGGCTGTCTTGTCTGACAAGCCCCAGTGCTTTGGCTGTTGTGTCTTCTTCAGACTTTACAGCAGCTTGAGTGCTCCATCTTTTGTCATTACAGAGACATACCCCTCTGTGACCCTCTCAGACCCTTGAGTCTCCTTTCTTTGGTGTTAATCCTCTTTGTCATTTTTGTTTCTTTCCTGCATGTGTTGCTTCGCTCTGTCAGTGGTTCTCCCTTCTTGACTGCAGAGACCAAAACTATTCATTATGGATATCTGCTTTTTGCATGCACTCCTTCACTCAGTTTCCACCTCCATTTCTCAACCTCTTGATTCCCCCTTTGTGTAACAACCGCCTCCTTATAGTGGGGAGGGGAAGGATTTCACCCTAGTATGCCTGCTGGGGACTGACTAATTTGTTTTTAAAAAATAAAAAAAAAAAAAAGCAGTGGTACTGTTTCTGTTCCCCATGTGCAGTCAATCTAAATCTTTTGTTTCATTTGTAGCCACACTGATGCAACATAGAAACGTAGAATCTGACAGCAGATAAAGGGCTACTTGGCCCACCAGTCTGCCCAATTTTTTTTTTTTTTTTTTTACCATCATTTTTGCTGCAGACCCACTTGATCTATGGTGCTGACTTCCCCCCACTTTCTTACCCCTATCCCAGGCATTTTTGAACCCCACTGTTTTTGCTCCCACTACCTCCAATAGAATGCTGTTCCAGGAATCCACCACTCTTTCTGTGAAGAAATACTTCCTCCCATCTCTCTTGAATCTACCCTCCTCCAGCTTTATAGCATGCCCCTTGTTCTAGAGAACCCTTTTTTCTGAAAAATCCCCCCCCCCTCCTGTGCCTTATTAACCCCGTGAGGTATTTGAAAGTCTCTATCATGCCCTACCCCCTTCATTTCCTTCAGGGTATACACATTGAACTCCTTTAGCCTCTTCTTGTAGGGCTTTTGATGCAGACCCTGCACCATTTTGGCAGCCCTCTTCTGGACCGCCTCTACTTTGCGTTCTTCCTGAGATGTGGTCTCCAGAACTGGACAGAGTTCTCAAGGTGGGATCTTACTAGCAGTCTATATAGGAGCAAAACCATCTCCCTCTTTCTGCTGGTGATGCCCCCTTCCTATGCACCCCAGCATCCCACTAACCCTCCCTACTACTTTGTCACAATGCCTGGCCACCTTTAGGTCATTCGATATGATTACCCCCAGGTCTCTTTCCTGCTTGGTCTTTGTCCTCTGAACAAACTCCCTTTACCACTACCCTCTGTCTCCTATCCTCTAACCAGCTTCTTACCTTTGTTGCCCACCCCAGTTACCCAGCTTGCTTACCAGTCTCTTATGTGGAACGATATCGAAAATCTTCCTGAAATCCAGGTATACCACAGTCAAAGAAATGTATCAGATTTGTTTGGCATGACCCCCATGAATCCTTGCTGCCTCAGATCCTGTAACCCATTGGATTCAAGATATTCCACAATCTTTTAATTTAGTAGTGTTTACATTAACTCACCCACCACTGATGTCAGGCTGACGGGCCTATAATTACTCGCCTCCTCCCTGCTACCACTATTCTGAAGTGGGACTGCATCTGTCCTTATCCAGTCCTCTGGGACCACTCCTGTCTCCAGTGATCTGTTAAATAGGTCCCTCAGATGTGCAGCTAGTACCTCCCTGAGCTCCCTCAGCACCCTTGGATGAACCCTGTCTGGTCCGATGTGCTGTCCACCTTCAGGTTAGTGAGTGCTTTCCATACCTCCTAACCCCCTGGGAACATGTGATCAAAATCGGAGACATCTCTTAAAAAAGGGTAATACAGTGGGGCCCACTTAGAAGAACATCCCATTTATAAGAACACTTTTTTGTACGGCACGATTTTTTGCCTATTATTTTCAGTGGCAGCAAAGCCTGTTTATAGGAATATTTGTCTTCTCGAGAGGTAGTGGTAGATTGTCATTATCGCCTCTTGGTGTGTTGAGTCTGGACTGACTCGTGATCTAGTTTCCTTATTAATGGTCACTTAAAGGGGAACTGTCAGCCCTAAGAGCCCCACACCCAAGTATGGGGCCACTTCCCCCTCAGGCAGTGGTCACGATCCAGCCATAGCACCTCTACGGTGCAAGGAGTCTAATCCACCTACCCCCCAAAGAGATAGGTAAGGTGCCACTTGCCCCCTCGGGCAGCGGTCATGATCCAGCCATAGCACCTCTACGGTGCAAGGAGCCTGATCCACCTACCCCCCAAAGAGATGGGTAAGGTGCCACTTGCCCCCTCGGGCAGCGGTCTTGATCTAGCCATAGCACCTATACGGTGCAAGGAGCCTGATCCACCTACCCCCCCAAAGAGATAGATAAGGTACGACGTTTGAAAAATGGCCACGATTTCTCTGGGCTGTGTGAACGCTGAACTGGATCATCACTTGCAATTTACTGTTTTCAATTTCAGCGCCTTCTCAGGGTAGCACTATTGGCTCCACACCTGTGTAGAGCTCCCTGATTGGCTGGTGTCACTCCCCTGAGACAGGAGCACCCGAGACGTGTGGCTTAATGTAAGCCTGCATCCCTGTATTCGGCTTCTAATTTATATATTTTAATTTAGCCTGTTGTGCTCAGCCTGTGTAAAGTAACTTTCCATTTCCACCCACTGCACTTTCTCTCCAACTTTATGCACACTGATTTAGTGCTAGCTCTGCAAACTTCCCCTTGATTTTTTGTTCCACCCCCACTCCCCCTCCCAGGCCTACTTTAAATGCACGCAGTCTCCACCCACTCCTATCTGATGTTTCAATGTATTGGTTACTTACTGTCAACAACTGCAATTCCTCCCATCCCCGTTTTGCAACTAAGCCTTCTAGCAGCTTTATCTCATTCTGTCTTGCTGAGGCATACCATTTTGGTACTTTAGGTTTGCTTATTGCTGACTAGCATATCCTGTCTTGCTAAGGCACTATTTTACTTGAAAATTGTACTACAAATTACTGAACTGTCACTGATTTGCCAAATAACTGTGTTTATTGTCTAAAAATGTTCCCAGCAACCAAGTGTTGCAGCCCCTTCGTGACTTTGTAGCTCTCTCCAGACTGCAAGGTGCCAAGGAAATCGCAGGCTTTTCAGTTGCTAATTGAGCTGTTTTCACTCAGACTGCTAGCCTTTGTGTTGCCCCACTATTAATTCGAGCTGCTCTCTCCTTTCTCTAGCCGAGAACCCGCTAGGGATCCCAGCTTAGACGCCCTCCGCGTGAACCGCAGACACCGGGTGGTCGGCGCTTCTGAAGCCGCCTCCCAAGACCTTCTCATCAGACTCCACCACTTAAGAGGTACGGCAAAGCCACAATTTTTTGCCCAACCGCTCATCCCCTCCTGTGTGCTATTGTATAGACCCGTTAGTACTGCCCACTTCCATCCCTGATGAATCTCCTGCCTTCTCTTTCTTACTAAAACAGTTTGTTACTGCCAGGGTTCCGCCAGGGGAATCCTGCAACCAGCAGCCAGCGAACTACCCTTGCTATCAAAATTCCCTCATTTACCCAACAACTGCAATTATGGCAGCCTTGTGGCAATTCCTCCTCCTGACTGCACTGTGTATCATACTCTTTACTGGCTTATTATCCGAAAACTTTGAGACTGGGGGTGTGGTACACCACATCCTCGTCCTGAAGACTGCTCGCCCAGTCTGACTCTACATGTCACATGTTATGCCAAGGCTTCTTGCCAACTGATCCAGGTGGACTATCTTCCTCGAAGAGCAACTATTGCAGGTTTGTCTGTCTCCTTCCTTATCTCTAATTAATTCAAGTTACTCCCACTGGCATTACACAGCCAGAGTATTAGCCTCAGTGTCCTTAGGCTTGCATAAATTGAAAAACAAAGCTTGGCACCCCGGTTCCTCTTCCATTCCAAGCCGGAAAAAGCCTCAAGCTCATTGCCTTTCCCTTGAATCCCTGAAAAAATTGCTACTCCTCCTCTTACTCTGCTCTGGCAATGTCGAGCTTAATCCAGGGCCCATAAATAAACTTCTAGGGATGTGGATATGTTGTTCAATCCACACTTACTGGTAGGTTCCTTGCCACTTTAAATCTTGCCGGAAGGTCTTCATGCTGGCTCCTCCCACCCACCCGGGTGGTAAAACTCTCTGCTCCGCCCCATGACACCAGATTTTCCTAACCGCTTGGAAGCTCAGGTTCCTTCCTTAGCGCTGTGTGTTTTTAGGCCTGGATCCACACTCTTCGGTCAGTCCGAAACTTATTCTTAAATTGTGCTTGTGCTCCCAGGTCGCTCCTGTAAAAAAGCTTTCAGCTTAGTGTGCTATACCTGGTTAAACAACAACTAAATTCAAAACACTTTGGTCTTCTCTTTCCCTCGCGGCTGCGATGGACAAATCGACTCCCAGATTTCGTCTGTGCCCCTGCTGGCAGAAGATGTCCTGGACCAATCTGCACTCCATGTGTGTTTATTGCCTTGGACTCTGCCATGACTCACAGGCTTGTGAGTTGTGCAGATCTGTTTCAGCTTCGGTCTTGGAGGACCACGCTGCCCGAGTGCTCCTGGGGTGACCCGAGAAACGTTATCCTCCGGTCATGTCGAAGGAGGCCCGTTGGGCAGCGTCTGCGGCTGCGGGCTCGGCTGAACAGCTCGAACAGATGATTGCCCTCGAGGAGGAGGTGGCCCAGGCCAAATCATCATAATCCTCGGTCGCGGAATTTATCCCACTCTACTTGGGCTCCTCCTACACAGCTTCTTTTAAGGAGCTTTGCCAATCCTCGCCACCAAGGGAGAAGGGCCTTCGGGACATCCTCTCAGTCCAAAAAGAAGGACTCCAAAAGTAAGTCCCACTGTCGACGTTTGTGGGAGTGGGAGAGGTCCCCTTCCCCAGATAGTCGACATTCTACTTCGGTCAAGGTTGCAGCAGCTAAGGCCACTGGGTTCACGGTGTCCCTGTCAGGTCAGCCGGCTGAGACACCTGTCGATGCGGTCGAGGTTTTCTCGACCTGTCGGACGGTCTGTCGACTGGAGAAGCTGACAACCCTTCTTCACCGGTTCCCCCAGTGGAAACCGAGGACTTGCCTGTGCCTCTTGTGCCAGAGTCCCTGGTTAAGGTCCCTGAACCGAGGGAGGAGCAGGTTTCCTCTGCCCCCTCTCAGACCCACCCTCGGAATCCCCGAAGGTCTCGGTCTCAACCTCTTCCAGGTCCAGCCGGTCTCGCCGACCTTGGCGGTTTCAGTCTCTGCACCATGGAAAGCGGCAGCGCCGCTCATCCTCATCGTCCTCTTCGTAGGATAGGCTCCGGCGCAAATTGCGTCAGCGCTACGAGGATCTAATGTGGCAGCAGCTCCTTTTGTCTGGGAATAAGCCGACTCCGCCGCCTTCCCCGGCCATTAAGTGGCTGTCACTGGAGCGGCCGAAACACCCCCTTGTAGTGGTTGAGGAGCCGAAGCTGACACCGGTTGTTTGGCCGAAACAGACTGTGCCACCCATTGTGGTGGAACCCCTGCCTCCACAACCTAAAACTGGGGCCCCGACCAAGGATTCTCGGTCGGGTCAGGGCTTGCCCCACCGGTTGTCTGTCACCCTCACTCCCGATCGACCTCGGCAGGTGGAGGGGTGGCTCAGCGTTGGTAGCTGTTCGCAGACTCCTCTGAATCTGATGACAACGACTCCTTGTTCTCTAGGCCGTTTGACCTGGAGTCCACTGGGGGTCAGTCGGTGGACGAGAGCCCATCCTCGTTCCTTGGAATGCTTGACACATCTCAGAGTCCACTGGGATTGAAGCTTGAACCCGTTTCAAAATGGGCCAAGTATCCCTCACGGAGATACTGGACGAGGATTCCCACGGAGGCCTTCCCGGTGTCGAAGCCATTGTTGGCCCGGCCCTGGAGCTATGGCAGCGGCCAGCTTCTTGTCCAGCACCTTCAGCCAGGATGGCTTGGAAGTATGCTGTTCCCACTGGATCACTCTCCAGTTTTTCGGAGCACCCCTTTGCGGAGGGGCTAGTGACCGACAGCGTTTTCCGGCATTCCGGGAACGCTCGGGATGTGGACAAGCCACCCGATCAGGAGTCCCAAGAAATTGGACTACTCCGGGCGGAAAGTCTATGCTGCTTCCTCCCTAGGCCTTTGTCAGGCCAGCTCGGCCATCCTGATGGCACACTTTTCACACGCCCTTTTGGGCTTCCTGGATGAGGTGATTCCTCATCTCCCGGCTGACCTTCAAACGATGGTCAGGCAAGTGCGGGATTAGGGAAGGGCGGTGGCCAAACAGCAGCTCCAAACTTCCTTGGACATCGCTGACTCATGTGCCCGGTCATTAGTGGCCATGCGCCACAGAGCTTGGCTGCGGATCTCCACCTTTAATGTGGATACCCAGCACAAGCTGGCAGATGTTCCCTTCTTGGGTACAGACTTGTTCGGTCCTGGGGGTGGAGGGTCATCTGCAACAGATTGAGAAGTCCAGCGCCACCTTGGACTCAGTCACATCTGCCCAGAAGGACAAAGGCCGCCAGCAGCAGCGTAAGCCCTTTCGGCCTTCAGCCCCTGCGGCACGTCTGGCCCAGCAACACCAGCACCAAGGCCAGCAGGCTCGCACTTGGCACCCCAAAGCCAAGCCTGCTGCTTCCTCCAGCAGGAAGCCAGGAGGGAAGGGTACAGGCATCTCCTTGGCCGGCCCTTCCTCCAAGCCTGCCCATTGATGGGTTGAGGGGTGTCACCCCCAACCTCGTCACTCCTCCCTGGGATCCCCCCGTGTGGGGATGGCTCCGCCACTTCCTTTCCACCTGGTCTGATGTCACCACGGACCGCTGGGTGTTTGGAAATGGTAGGAAAGGGTCTGCTTCTGGAACTTGAGCAGTCCCCACCCTATCGAGCCGTCACCTCATGGGGGGCTACGGGTTCCGCAGCCTCTCTGTCAGCTCATCGAGCTGACATTGCCCTGCTCCTCCAGAAGGAGGTGATCAGGGAGGTGACAGATCCTTCACCAGACCCGGGGTTTGTGTCCAGGTACTTCCTGGTCCCAAAACGGACAGGGGCTGGTGCCCCATCCTAGACCTACAGGACCTGAACAAGTTCTTAAAGTCTTGTACCTTCAGGATGGTCACTCTGGCTCAGATCATTCCATTCTTGGAATGAGGCCTGTGGTTCTGTTCTCTGGACCGCCAGGACGCGTTCTTTCATGTCCCAATCCATCTGTCTCACCAGCGATTCCTCCGCTTCAGGGCAGAGAGATCCCTTTATGAGTTCCAGGCCATGCCCTTCAGCCTCTCTCCAGCTCCCAAATGCATGGCAGTGGTGACAGCATTCCTGCGGCGCCGAAGGGTCCGGATGTACCCTTACCTGGTCTGCTCTCAGATTGACCTCCTCATCAATGAGGCCAAATCGGAACTCGTGCCAGCACAGGTGATTCAGTTCATCGGGGCAAAGCTCGACTCTCTTTGAGCCAGAGCATGGCTCCTAGCAGACAGAGCCGAGGTCCTTTCCTCCTTTGCCCAATCATTTCTGGTTGGGCAGTTGCACCCTGCCTGGGACTTCCTGCGCCTCCTGGCGGTGTGCACCAGCGTGGTCCGTTGGGCCCGCTGGCACATGCATCCCCTACAATGGGGGCTGGCCCGCCAGTGGTCACAGTGCTCCGGTCTGCTGGACCAGCCAGTGACAGTGACCCAGGAGATGTGGAACGGCCTCCAGTGGTGGCTCATTCCAGCTCATCTGCAGGAGGGTATCCCGTTTGTCCACCCAGAGCAGACGGTCACTCTGACAACTGACGCCTCTCTGGGTTGGGGTGTCCATCCGGGGGAGCTCAGAGCGCACAGCCTCTGGTCCCCTCAGGAGTCTCGATGCCACATCAACCTGCTGGAGCTTCGAGTGGTCCGACTAGCCTTCACCACCTTTGCTCAGTTTGTATGGGGTCAAGTGGTCCAGGTCCAGACGGACAACACTACGACCATGTACTACTTAAACCGCCAGGGCGGGATGCACTCCTTGCCTCTGTGCAAGGAGGCTCTCCGCACTTGGTCTCTCGTGAGCAGACTGGAGGTGGATTTCCTAGCCATTCATGTGGCAGGAGCCTCCAACACTCTGGCTGATGCCCTAAACCAGATAGGTGCTGCATCTCACGAGTGGTCTTTCCTGCCAAAGGTAGTAAAAGATCTGTTCTCCCACTGGGGTACTCCTCAGGTGGACCTGTTTGCCTCCAGGGAGAATGCAAAGCTAAGGCTGTTTCATGCCCACCCCCCTCAGCAGGGCTCGCTGCAGGGGGATGCCCCCTTGAGGCCGTGGACCCCGGGCCTCTTCTACACCTTCCCTCGGTCCACAAGGTGCTTCTCAAGGTGAAGAGGGACAAGGCGCAGGTGATTCTGGTAGCCCCAGACTGGCCCCGTCAGTTCTGGTATCCAGATCTCCTCAGCCTCAGCTCCAGGCTCCTGAGGCGGCTTCCAGCCTGCCCGGACCTGATCTCAGCCAGCAAGGAGAAGGTACTCCACCTGGACCTTCAATCCCTGCACTTGACGGCCTGGTTCCTGAGCGGCTAGAGTTTCATGCCTTGGGTCTTTCCGACGAGGTCCTCAATGTTGTTGAGGCATCCCGTAAGGGAGTCGACCAGAAAATGCTGTGCCTTCAAATGGATGAGATTCTCCATTTGGTGTCAGGATAAGGGGTTGGACCCTTCCTCCTGTTCTTTGGCTAGCATTCTGGACTACCTGTGGTCCCTTTCTCAGCTAGGGCTTCAGTCGACGACCCTTAAGGTGCACCTGGAAGCCATCTCTGCTTACTGGGCGCGGGCCGGAAAGCAGTCGGTGGTGCAGGAGAAGGTGGTCGGGCTCTTTTTCAAAGGCCTTGATCACATACCCCTCTGGTGCGAGAACCTCCACCTCCATGGGATCTACTGCTGGTATTGGCTAAGCTCATGGGCAAGCCATTCATACAGATGCACAGGTGTGACATCTCTCACCTGTCGTGGAAGACCGCCAGCCAGCCAGAAGGATGGGAGAGCTCCAGATGCTTTCCATCAAGTCTCCTTATCTGGTCTTCCACAGGGACAAGGTTGTTCTGTTCCCCCACCTAAATTCCTTCCGAAGGTGGTGTTGGAGTTTCACCTTAACCAGATGTTGACTCTGCCGGTGTTCTACCCCAGTCACACCTCGGAGTCAGAATATAGGCTCCATACTCTGGACCCTAGAAGAGTGCTCTGTTATTATAAGGAGCGGACGGCTGAAGTTCGGGGAGAGGTTTGCCAGCTGTTTGTCACCTATGCTGAAGCCACACCTGGCAGACCTGCAGCCAAGCGGACGATAGGCAGGTGGGTCACCTCCTTCATAGATCTCTGCTATAGGTTGGCAGGCATGGAGCCTCCCAAAGGGATAAGAGCTTATTCTATCTGCCATACCGCTGCTTCGGTGGCTGCTTCTAGGGACGTCCCTATCCAGGAAATCTGCAGGGCTGCTGCCTGGAAGTCAGAACACACCTTCATTACCCACTGCCACATCGACCTAGAGTCACACCAGGATGCTGGTTTTGGGTCCTCAGTTCTCCAGTCCTTATTTCCCAAGTAGGGGGTGTGCACCTTGCCTCCCTCCTCCCGGAGAACTGCTAGGAGTCTGCAAATACCACGTCCCTAGAAATACAGGATACTCAGCTGTAACAGGAGTTCTAGGAGTGGTATATGTTGTTCACCCACACAACCCACCCGACCTCCCCGGCTTCAACGCGCGAACTGGCTTCCAACGGGCTAAGTCTGGCGTCATGGGGTGGAACCGAGAGTTTTACCACCTGGGTGGATGGGAGGAGCCAGCTTGAAGACCTTCCGCCAAGATTTAAAGCGGCAAGAAACCTGCCAGTAAGTGTGGATCAACAAGATATACCACTCCTAGAACTCCTGTTACTGGTGAGTAATCTGTATTTACCTCCCCTTCTGAGTCACAATCTCTTAAAGGTATTAGTTTTATGCACATTAACGTGTGCAGCCTGCTTTAAAAAAAAAAAAAAAATTCACTCTTATCCAGGCTTGGACCACCCATACAATGCCAGATGTGCTTGTTATCTCAGAATCCTGACTTCGGCCCTCTACACCAAATAGCATGATTAATATACCTAACTACCAGATCTTTACATGCAATAGGCAATACAGAGGAGGTGGGGTCGCCATCTACATCAAAGATAGATTTATGGCATCAACACTTAATTCTAACTCTCTGGTAGTGGGATTTGAGTGCCTGGACATAAAAATTGACCTATCCCCATCGTTAGCACTCAGAGTCATAGGATGCTGTAGACCACCATCTGCTGGTACTCTGCTCTTGTCCTGTCTTAGAACTATCTTGGACACTAGCCCCCTGGAAACAATTATCCTCGGGGATCTAAACTACGATTGGCTGTCGGAAGCCGGTCACCCGCTTAAATCTTTCTGTGACTCCCTTGGTTTCACCCTACTCAACGAAGAGCCTACCCATATCAACAAAAATAATACAGCCAAAAGTTCCCTTCTGGATGTCCTGCTTGTGAATTAACTCCATTCCTTCTCCCACGTTGGAACCTGTGACGTGGATATTAGTGACCATTGCCTAATAGCCGGAGTTTGGGCAGCCAACAAAGTGCCAACTACGGCCAAATTCTCCACCAAAAGGTCAACCAGGTCATTCAACCCAAAGGCATACCTACTTGACCTAAAAAAGCTCCCCCTTGTGGCAGAGTTTTTACCTTGCTAAAACAGTGGAAACTGCATATTCTATTCTAGATTAAATCATTACCTACGCCATGAATCTACATGCGCATCTGTCAAAAATATGCATAAAGGCTAGGAAATGCCGTTGGTTCACTCAAGATCTCAAGGCTGCACTACTGTCCAGGGATAAACTCTGGAAAACTGCCCACAAATCCCAAAAAGAGGAAGATTGGCGCCTCCTTTAGAACAGCCAGAAATCGCTGCACCAAACTGATTAGGGAAGCTAAAGCCTGCTGTTACCAAGCAGAACTAGATACTGCAGCCAATTGTCCCTCCAAATTCTGGGCCACAATCAAAGAACTGGCGGGAACCATGTCACAAAATACTGTATGCTCCCTACAAAAATTACCTCTGACAATACAGTAATCAATGACAAAAAAGAGATACTGCAGGCATTCAACACGCACTTCGCCACAGCAGGCTTAGCCTTTGATAACTCGCCTGCATGTAGCCTGCGCACCCAACTTGGCATGACCCCACCAAATGTTGGCTCTGTTAGTCAGCATATCTCATTCTCATCAGTTTCCCTCAAGGAAGTGGAAGACTTGATTCTCCACCTGGATACTAAGAAAAGTGTTGACGCAGATGCACTTGAACCATACTTCCTAAAGACAGCATGCCACATATTGGTAGTGCCTACTACTAATTTATTCAGCCTGTCCCTAACACAAGGTACCCTCCCTCAAATATGGAAGATTGCACACGTTATCCCGCTATTTAAATCTGGAGACCCTTGTGACCTTAATAACTATAGACCAATTTCTCTCCTACCCACACTCTTGAAGCTACTGGAAAAAATACTAAATGGCCAACTATGGTCCTTCATGGACAGAGAAAAATTACTAAACCCCCTTCAGTCCGGATTCCGAGCCAACCACAGTACAGTCTCTGCATTAGCTAAAGTAACCAGTGACTGACAACTGGAGTCGGAGCATAAAAAGTCAGTATGTGCTGTGTTTCTTGACCTCAGCAAAGCATTCGACACAGTCGACCATGACCTGCTCCTCGACTCGCTAAAAACAGTAGGATTGGATGCTACTTCTCTAAACTGGTTCTCTGAATATCTGACAGACAGATACCAGCAGGTGAAAGCGGATGGCAAACTATCTGCCCTAAAACTCTTACAAAGAGGTGTCCCTCAGGGATCCATATTAGGTCCCCTCCTCTTCGCAGTGTATATCAACAACATTGATGAGGGAATCAAGGATGCAAGTATTCACTTATTCGTGATGACACAGTATTGTACCTGAGTTGTTCCACACCAAAAGAAGCTTGTACTGACCTACAAAAAGATTTCAACCTCCTGCAACTCCAACTAATCAATAAAAAACTGCTATTAAATGCTAAGAAAACTAAAGCCATGCTGTTTTCCCCCGCAAACTACACAAGCGCTACTGACTCCCTCCCCCCAATAACCACGATGCTGGGAGAGTGCTTAGAGTACGTTCCGAAATTCAGATATCTTGGAGTCTGGATCGACTATAAACTCTCCACTGACCACCTGGAAGACTTGCTGAAAGGCAAAGACTTGGCCTTTTTTACAGGATCAGAAACTTCTTACAGCAGACGCAAAGAAATGACTAGTCCAAGTCACGTTCCTACATAGATACATTGACAGTGTCGGCAGATAAGGGCCTATGGCCCACCCAGTCTGCCCATTTGAGCTTGTAAGTTCAGTTTATGTTTTCCTAGAAGTCTGTTGCCCCTTACCCTTGACCTCCAGAATTCCTTTCTGTCTAGCCCATGCATTCTTAAATCCCGTGATTGTTTCAGCCCCCACCACTTCCTCTGGCAGGCTGTTCCACTTGTCCACCACCCGTTCTGTGAAGAAATTCTTCCTCATGTTTCCTCTGAATCGTCCTCCCTCCAACTTCATCCCATGCCGTCTAGTCCTGGAACATCTTTTCACTTAAAATAGTGTATTCCTGCACCCTGTTCCTCCCTGTAAGATACTTGTATGTCTCTATCATATCCCTCTCTCCTCCTCTCCTCCAGGGAGTAAATGTTCAGTTCCTTCAACCTGTCTTCATAGGACTTGTGATACAATCCATGCACCATCTTTTTGCCCTCCTCTGAACCTTCTCTACCCTGTCTATGTCCTTACATAGGTATGGTCTCCAGAACTGTACACTGTACTCCAGGTGGGACCTCACTAGTGTCTTGTATAGCGGAATTATGACCTCCCTTTTCCTGCTGGTGATGCCCCTGCCTATACATCCCAGCATCCTATTTGCTTTACCTGCTGCCTTGTCACACTATTTCCCTACCTTGAGGTCATCAGAGATGATAACTCCAAAATCCCTTTCCTGCTTGGTGCATGCTATATCCTCACCCCCCAACTGATATATTGTGCCAGGGTTTTTGTGCCCCATATGCATTATCTTGCACTTCTTTGCATTGAATTTCAACTGCCAAACCCCTGATCATTCTTCAAGTTTCTGCAGGTCCCTTCTCATTCTGTCTACACCCTCTGGTGTGTCTACTCTGTTAGAGCTTTGTGTCATCAGCGAACAGTGAAATTCTGCCTTCTAGGTCCTGCGCAATGTCACTGAATACAGAAGATGTTGAATAGGACTGGTCCCAGCACTGATCCCTGTGGTACCCCACTGGTTACTCTTCCCTCTGTGGAGTGACAGCCATTTACCACCACCCTCTGTGTCCTGCCACCCAGCCAGTTACCTACCCACCACACTACTGTCCTGCCCACACCCATATTCCCCAGTTTGTGTAATAGTCTTCTATGTGGCACAGTGTCAAAGGCCTTGCTGAAGTCCAGATAGGCCATGTCCACTGCCCTCCCCCTGATCCACCTCCCTAGTCACCCAGTCAAAAAATTCAACGAGGTTGGTCTGACATGACCTCCCCCTGGTGAAACCATGCTGCCTTGGGTCCTGTAGTCCATTGACAACCAGATGTTCCACCAATCTCTCCTTCAGTAGTGCTTCCATGATCTTCCCCACTACCGAGGTGAGGCTGACTGGTCTGTAGTTCCCTGCTTCCTCTTTGTTCCCACTTTTGTATAAGGGGACTACATCTGCTGTCCTCCAGTCTTTGGGTACCTCCCCTGTTTCCAGTGATCAGCTAAACAGGATAGCCAGAGGTTCAGCCACCACCTCTCTTAGTTCTTTAAGGACCCTGGGGTGCACCCCATCTGGCCCCATTGCTTTATCAACTCTTATTACTTCCAGTTCCTTCAGGACCCTTTCTCGTGTAAAGGGACTTGTGTCCATTTCTGCACCATTCTCACCCTTTGTACTCCCTTCAGACCCATTACCTCCTCTTCCTCAGTAAAGACTGAGCAGAAATACCTGTTCAATATGTCAGCTTTACTGTTGTCATCCTCCACAGCCCCATCCTCCCCTTCAGTCTCACTATCCCTCCCTTTGTCTTTCTTTTTCACTTATGTACTGTAAAGGTTTTGTCCCTCTACCCACTGATTTTGCAATGTGTTCTTCTGTCTGAGCTTTGACTTCCTTACTGACCTCCCTGCCTCCCTTTGCTTCTCCTGGTACTTCTCCCTATCCCCTTCTGCCTGTGTCTTTTGTATTGCCTGAATGCAATCTTTTGGCTTTCACTTTCTTTGCTACCTCTTTGGAAAACCATAATGGTCTCCTCTTCCTTTTCCTCTTGCTAACCTGCTTAATGCATAATTCTGTTGTTCTTGTAATCCCCATTTTAAATACTGCCCACTGTTCCTCAACCCCTGATTCCTATTCCATTCCCCTTAATGCCTCTTTCAAGTATCTCCCCATTTTCCCAAAGTCTGCCCCCCTAAAATCCAGGATGCGTGTTTTTGTGTGGTTTGGTTCTGCTTTTTCTGTGATTTCAAACCACAATGACTGGTGGTCACTGTTCCCAAGGTGCTCCCCACTGTTACCCCATCACACTGTCCCTGTTTGTGAGCACAAGGTCCAGTATTGCCTTCTGCCGAGTTGGTTCCATGACCAGTTGCTTGAGGAAGGCACCCTGAAGGAGTCCAGGATAAATCTGCTCCTAGTTGATGCTGCTGCTGGGATGCTCCAGTCCACGTCTGGAATATTGAAGTCTCCAGCCAGTACTACCTCGCCCTTGTCTGCCATCCTTTGGATGGCTAGCATCAGCTCCCTGTCTGTTTCTTCCTCCTGGGCTGGTGGTCTATAGACCACACTTGTGCGGATGGCTGTCCACATTTTCCTTTCCAGCTTAACCCACAGTATCTCTCCCCCATTTTGTTCCTCCTGGATCTCTGTGGCCCTTATGTCCTTGATTGACTACGCAGACTTCATCTACAGTAGCTGTGCGGCTTCCTTTCTTGGAAAATTGGATACACTCTACCACAGAGCTATACGCTTCATCACTGACCTCCCCCTCTCTGCCCATCGTTGTGCATTATATGACGCCACAGGCTGGACCTCACTTCACTACAGGTGCAACTTTTAATGCAGCACTCTGGATACTTGGAGCCCTCAGTGGCAGACTCCCTCAATACATCGTCGACTGTCTCCGATTGTGCCCAGGAATTATTCCCTTAGAAGCTGCTCACAACTCATGCTAAATATACCCAGGGCACTCACACGAGTTGGGAGAGCTGCCTTTGGATTCACACTCTCATCAGTATGGAATAAAACCCCAAAAATACTTAAGCTGAAACCCCCAGTAAGTACCCTTTTGTTCAAAAGGCTTTACGGAAATTTGCAACTGCTTTACTAGACACTAACTAACCTCCCTCCCTCCAACGGCAGCCCCCCAGCTGAAATGTGTGCCTCTGTCTCTAGCATGCCCACCAACAGATCCACAGGATTTATTGCCGAACTCCCATATCTTTGTCTTTGATGCTCTGAACAGCTGCAGCCTGATTCTAGCACATGCTACCGCACTTGGGGATAATTATCATCTTTTTGCCTCAAAGAATATTTGGTCCCTCGTCCATCCAACACCTCCCTCTGCCCCAACCTCCAGGACCCTCCCAGTTATGCCCCTGCTACTATATTCCTCCTCTTGCACTTAGTACAGTGGCAGCTTTTCTCCTCCATATGTCGCCGCGGTTTGGGGCAAAAATCGCTTTGTCGCCTTTCATACGGTCCTCCGCCCTCCCAGTCCCCCACTATGCTCTAACAATTGGGTCCTCTTCGCTAGTGCCCCTATTCCCCACCTCTCCCTACATTGTGCGCTTGATATCTTCTATCTGATATGCCTTCCCTCTCCCTAACATTTCCCACTACAAAATGCACAGTTTTTGGGTTTGGATCCAGCACAAGTTCATTATCCACAACTCCTTGTAGTTCTGTGTTCAATGTATGTTACCTGTAAATGTGCATTTTTACTATAATAGCAGCTATTTTTACTGTTTGTGCTATTGTAACTTGTTTTTCTGTATTATTACTGTAGGACCGCAGGTCCACCTTGTAAATGAGCTTGCTCAATGGTGCCCACCTGGATAAATAAAGATATTGATTGATTGATGGGGCTGGTCCTAATTTGCACTCTATGAGCAACAACATTTAATTTACTTACTGTTTACTGCAGTACAGCAAATTGTATCACGCTAATTCTGTTGACCTGCAAGCTGACATTCTTTGTAACTACAAATCCCAGAATCCCCTGCAGACTAATTCTGTTGACTCCCAGAATCCCTTGCAGCTGACATCAGAGGGGGGCCGCAACAGTTAGAGACTTAATAGCCTGCAGGGTGTTATAGAGCTTTTATAAGCTATGATTTTATATTTACTGGTTAAGCTGTTCTCCCGGGACTAAGCACAGTCATCTGTGAATGTACTTAGCCTAGGGAGTACAGCAGGAATAGCAAGCAAAAGATCAGCACTAATAAAACTCTAACATGTACTGCAGGCTATCGAATCTCCTTCTGCTGCAGCCCTCCTCTGATATCAGCAGCAGGGGATTTTTTTGTTACTGAAAGAGGTCAGCGTGCAACTCAACAGAATTAGTGTGATATAAACTACTGTACTGCAGTAAACAGTAATGTTTTTACATACAAAGTATAAGTTGGGACCAGCCCCACACATGGGTGTGGCAGTACCCCTGTAGTAAATGGATGTGTGAGAGATGACCTATGTAGAAGGCAGCACACATTCCTTCATGGTTAGCTGTGACACTGAATGAACATTTCAAAAATACTCTGTTTTGGCAAGAGCACTTTTAAAAAGCTATATCATACTGCTAATAGGTTATTTAAAAACTAGTTTGAGATCAGTTTCATTGAGTTAACAATGGATTTCACATGGATTTTCATTGTTTTCAATGAAGCTGATCTTGCGTGAACATTTTTCCTTTGCTTTTAGGGTGTGTGCTTATAATGGATTTACAAAAAAGGGGTTTAGTTATGAAAGCATTTTTGGAAAACTAGATTGTAAAACTGTTGTTCGGTGTGCCTTTGTGATTCAAGTCTCCACTCCCCAGTGGCAAAAATGCTAAACTTGGGAGGGAAAGAGGAAATTTGTAATGCAAAATTGGGGACATCACTGAAAATTGGGGACAGTTGAGAGGAAAGCAACATGTTTTTTTTTTCTTCTTCTTCTTGGGTAATGGTTTTGTTTTATTACGTAATTTTGTTTAGTTATATTTAGGCCTACTTCCAGGGGTGTCTAGACTCTTGTTCACCCTGGTCCTCTGAGGAGATGACGGAGCACACGTGTCGGAGGATGCGGGCGGGCCTGTCTCTGGAGGGGGTGATAGCATACAAATGTCAGTGGGGGGGTGATGGCACACCCATGTTGGGGTGACGACACGCCCCAGTTGGGGGGGATAGTGGAGTGCTCTCCTCAGGTGTGGAGTGCCCTCATTGGGGAATGACTGAGTGCCTTCAGGGTATAACTGAGTGCCTCATTTGGGGTGGCGGCATACCTCTGGTGAAGCATGACAGAGTGCCCTCATTTGGGGGATGACTTAGTGCCCTTGGAGCTCCTTTCTTTGGGGAATAATGGAGTGCCCTGGGGAGGATGACTGAACAGCCTATGTGTTTTCTGCAGTCTGATGCACACATTGCAGCAGAAAGTGGGGATGCTCTGTCGGTGCTGATGATTCTAGGGTGACTGATTGGTCAGGCTGTTCAGGCTGCCTAGGGATATCAGTGTTTGGGACTGCTCCCTGCTCCCACCCACACAGGAGTGCTGCTGTCAGTTGATTGTGAAGAACTGCGGGTTGGGGGGGCCAACTGACTTGCTAAAATTTGACTAGATTGGGATCCCCAAATCATGGATCAGGGTCTGCATGATGATCCACTTGCTACAGATACTTCTTTGGTGCAGGTGGGGACTAAGGAGGGAGGAGTCTAGAGTGTGTATATTGAATATGGGGGAGGGGGAGATGGAAGGCAAGAGATGACTGTGTGTGGGGGAAGGGCAAGGGGTAGCCAGGGGACTAACCCCGCCATCTGTTGAATACCAGAGGATTTTTGTCAATTTGTTTTGGCTCCTGTGGTTGAGTTCTCTGAATAATGAAAACAACTCTCTATTCGGTTCCTAAGTACCCCTTTATTTGAGAATGAATATCCGTTGCTCGTACTCCACGAATGGGAGTGAGAGCTATATGCTGTACTCAAGATTGGATCAGAGTAATGATACATACAGTGACGGAGTATCTCTCGATCTGCTTACAAAGTTTCCCATGTCATAATTTGATTGGCCATTGCATCACAGCTAAACCTGTTGCTGCATTGTTTGAGTGTGTTACAGCTAGGCCCTAGCCGCTACCTACCTGGTTGAACACTGCTGATTAATGGAGTAGGCTGCTTCTGCTACAGTTGTACTTATTGCTAAAATAGGTGAAATTTGCTAGACACATTTTGTGTCATAATCAAGTCTTGCATCTGCTCCTTATCTGCATGAGCACTACAGAGTAGTTTTCATTACCGTTTTCTGTGCTATAGCTGAGTAGCTGAGTCTTACAGCTACATCCTATCTGGGTGAGCGTCACAGTACAAGTTAATTTAGTCATCTGTTTAGTACTTTAGCTGCTGACTTTTTATTTATTTATTTATTGAATTTTGTTGACCTGGTAGGCCCACTGAGACTAGAAGTCCCTTTTTTAGGGGCAGCCGGGGGGAGGGGGGGATACAGATGGTAATCAACTGAAATTAAACCAGATTAAGCTGTTGAAACATAGAAACATAGAATTTGACGGCAGATAAGGACCGCTTGGCCCACCTAGTCTGCCCATTTCCCTACCTAATGGAAAGGCTGTAGATCCTAGTTAACCAACAGCCTGCTTCCTCCTACCCCCACTAGAATTGTCTTATGTCTGTCCCATGCATTCTTGGATTCACCCACTGTTTTTGATTCTACGACCTCCTCAGGAAGGCTATTCCATGTATCCTCAACCCTCTCTGTGAAGAAATACTTCCTCACATTACCTCTGAGCTGGCCCCCCTCTATCTTCAAATTGTGCCCCCTTGTTTTTGCACTTCTTTTTCTGAAAGATGCTACCCTCTTGGACTTTGTTGATTCCCTTGAGGTATTTGAAAGTTTCTATCATGTCTCCCCCCCCTTTCCTCAAGGCTATACTTATTTAGTTCCTTTAGTCTTTCTTTACATGTCTTCTGATGCAGACCCTGCATCATTTTGGTTGCCTTCCTCTGGACAGCCTCCACCCTGTCTATGTCTTTGCGGAGATGGGGTCTCCAGAACTGTACACAGTACTCCAGATGTGGTCTTACCAACTGTCTGTACAGAGGGCCAACAACTTCCTGTTTTCTACTGGTGATGCCTCTCCCTGTGCATCCCAGTATCCCCCCAGTCTTCCTTACTGCCTTCTCACATTGCTGACCCACCTTTAGGTTGTCTGATATGACTACAAACAGGTCCCTTTCCATTTTTGTTGTTGTCAGTATCTCACCCCCCATTGTGTACTCTTCCCCTGGGTTTTTGTTTCCCAGGTGCATTACTTTGCACTTCTTTGCATTGAATCTAAGCTGCCATACATTTGACCATTCTTCAACCTTGACAAGTCCCTTTTCATCCTTTCCACTCCCATCTTGTGTATCAACCCTGTCGCAGATCTTTGTGTCATCTGCAAAGAGACATACTTTCCATTCCAGTCCCTCTGCAATGTCACTTATAAAGCCATTAAAAAGGATTGGCCCCAGTACTGAACCCTGCGGTACCCAACTAGTAACTCTCCTTTCTTCACTGAGGACTCCATTTACTATTACCCACTGTGTCCTGTTGTCCAACCAGTGATTTACCCAGGCTACTACCCTAGGATCCACTCCCAGGCTGACTAGTTTGTTTATTAATCTTAGTGTGGGACTGTGTCAAATGCCTTGCTAAAGTCTAGGTAGGCCATGTCCACAGCCCCGCCCTGGTCTACTGCTTTGGTCACCCAGTCAAAGAAATCAATTAGATTTGTCTGACATGACCTTCCCGCCTAAGAATCCATGCTGCCTTGGATCCTGTGCCCCACTTGCCTCTAGGTACTCAACAGTTCTTTACTTCAGAAGTGATTCCATCATTTTCCCTACCACTGATGTCAAACTGACAGGTCTGTAGTTTCCTGTCTCTGTCTTGCTCCCACTCAGGTACCACCCCATCCTCCCATGATTTATTAAAAAGAGTAGTCAGTGGTGTTACTAGTTCTTCCCTTAGTTCTTTTAAAATTATGGGGTGAATCCCATCAGGCCCCACTGCTTTATCCACCTTCAGTTTTAAGAGTTCTTTCAGAACCCTTTCTTCTGTGAAAGGACTAATATCAACTCCCCTATCCAGAGTGCTTCTATTGATCGGATTAGGTATTTCCCCCTGCTTTTCCATTGTGAATACTGAGCAGAAGTATTCGTTCAGTATCCCTGCTTTTTCACTGTCGCTCTCTGCCCAACCACCTTCCTCTTTGTTCAGCCTCAGTATCCCTGCCTTAGCCTTTCTTTGCTCCCTAATGTACCTATAAAAGGTTTTATCCCCCTTCTTAACTGAGTTGGCTATCTTTTCCTCGGGTTGGGCCTTTGCTATTCTGACTGCCTTACCCGCTTCCTTCTGCTTTAACTGGTACAGTTCTCTGTCCTGCTCCTTCTGTGTTTCCTTATACTTCCTGAATGCTATCTTTTTTCCTATAGCTTCTCCGCCACTTCTTTTGAGAACCATAGTGTTTTTTTCTTTTGTTTTGATTTGTTTATTTGCTTCACACAAAGACTTGTTGCGTCTGTGATGGCGGTTTTGATGTTTCCCCATTGTTGCTCCACCCCACCTTCTTGCCTGTTTGCTAGTGCTTTTCTGAGGCACTCTCCCATTTTGACAAAATCAGCCCTCCTGAAGTCTAGTACCTTCACTTTTGTGTGGCTTGACTCTACAGCTAAATTTATTGTGAACCACACTGTTTGGTGGTTGTCTGTTCCCAGATGGCTACCCACTTCAAGATTAGAGATCCTTTCTCCATCCCCATTTGAGAGTACCAGGTCTAAGATTGCTCTCTCCCAAGTGGGTTCCAAAACTAGCTGTCTGAGGCATGCCCCCTGTAGGGCATCAGGAATGACCCTGCTCTTGGATGTGCCTGCAGCAAAGGTGCTCCAGTTAACATCTGGCATATTCAGGTCCCCCATCGGCAGTATCTCCCCTTTCTCTGCCATCCCAAGGATGCCTTCTATCATTTCCTTGTCCATTTCCTCTCCCTGAGACGGGGGTCTGTATACAACTCCTGTGAGGATTGTGGAGCCATTTCCAGTCTCCAGGGTGACCCACAGTGTCTCCTCTCCTCCCTGTTTACCCTTTAGTTCTGTTGCTTTTATCCCTTCCCTTACATAGAGAGCTACTCCTCCTCCTCCTCTTCTTTCCTCCCTGTCCCTCCTGTAGATTGTGTACCCTGGTATGTTGACATCCCAGTCATGGTTCTCTGTGTACCATGTTTCTGTGACTGCCACAATATCCAGGCATCTCTCTTCCATCAAGGCCACCATTTCAGGGAGCTTTTTACCTAGACTACGAGCATTGGTACTCATTACCCTCCATTTTTTATGGCTTTATTTCTTTTTGCCCCATCCCCGTCCCTACTGCCTTTGTCTTTTTCTCCATTTACCCCTGCCTTTCTCCCCATCGACTGGTGGTGTTTCTAGTGAATGGGGGAAATTTGGCCAGGACACCAGGGAAATTCCCCTACTCACCTCTAGGGGAACCTTTGACATTCTGGTCTTTGGCCAAAATGGCTGCCCCTGTGGATCCAGGAGGAGGACTGGAAGATGCAGATGCTGTAGAGATGGAGAGAAGGGCTTCTCTTCTACCTTGAATTTGCCAGAGGCTGAAATTTCTGCTGAAAACATTATTTTTAGAAGAATCTGCAGGGGAAATCATGGATGTCTATATATCTACAGAGGATCTAAGTGTTGACCCATAAATGTATGAAGAAACAGCTACACCAGGACCTATGGAGAAAAGGCAGCAAGAGCTGCTGCAGTCATTACATAGTGAACATAACAGGCGTTTAAAGAATAGTGAGCACCTTGCAGTGCGAAGTGCAAATCTGAGAGCACAATTTCCTCCTGTCATCACTGACATTCGGCGTGTCAAAGGCCCTACTGACGCAGCAGCATCAAAGGGCCCGACGGGGCCGGGTGAGTCGCTTACAATTTGTAACACTAAACTGCAAGTTTGCGATGTGCAAGTTGAAATTGAAAGTATTGTGACTGATGCAAACCTAAAAGAAACAGAGTTTAACTTACAAGGGGAAAAAGTGGAGGAAATTTCTAATGTGGAAAAAACTGCCTTACAAGAGACTTTTGCAGGGGCAGAAGATTTGGCTGAGGAAAACTGGGACCCTGTCATGATGTCTAAAATGGCTTGGTTTGTTTTTAAACAACCTGAAGGCTTTGTCAGCACAACAGGGAAACGGGAGGAGATTAAATATCAGACAGATGGTCTTTCTCAAGATGGGCGCACATGTTTCTCCTTTAAAGGAGGAAGTTCGAGAGCTAGGAGAACTGAAGTTAAGGTCAAAAGGGCAGCACTCATGCTGGCAAACCGAAATATTAGTGATTCCTGAGAGCATTCCACAATCGGAGAAGCAGCCTTTACAGGTAGCACCTCTTTCCCCTTGTGGTGCTTGGTCCCCTCAGAAAGCACTTGTGGAGGCTGGGCGGAAACAGTCTCCTGGGGGTATTTGGCTGCCTGACCCCACCTGGGATGAGACATTTAATTTATCTCAGGCCTCCCCTGAGTGGGCTCCAAAAACAGATGGAAATATCAGGAAAACCTCTACAGACACCTCCCAGAATGTGGGGGAGGTGCGACGGCTCAGCCCAAGCAAAATATAAGGCCAAATAACTTATGGACTTGCTAAGGTCTTGAATAATGCTCCAACCACACAAAGTTTGGAAACTGTACCTGAACAAGAGCCTGATGTGAGGCAGGACAATGATACAGCAAGGAAGCCATTATTATCTGAACTAAAAAGTTAAAAAAGCAGCAGCACCCAGACGGAATGCAGTGCGCATCTAGTACAAAGGGGGGCTTAAAGATAGGCCAGACAGATATCATGTGGGGAAGACATTGCTTAAAGATTCATTACATTTTACCCCCAGGGAAGTATATGCATTTATTAATATAGTTGGGGAAGACAGTTTTGATATGAGTTTTCAGTCAGCCCATGTCCTAGACCTTTTCTGGGAGAGGTATGGGCAAGTGAAGTTCTCCCCTGCATGGGACCCCCTTTGTGGTTGGTTATTCCTTTATCCAAACCACTAATTAAATATGTAACGTTGATGTTCAGAAATGAGGGGTTTCATGTAGAGGACATCACATACTGGTTGGCACAGAAATTAGACGTTCTTGTTGAACCTTAGGCAGTTGTGGATGGTGAATTATTTTGGACCGGGGGTTGGAAATATAAAGTCAAATTAAGACAGCATGAAAAGGGGATTGAACACATATCAAAGTTGTTCATGTTAGGCAGGGATCGAGGAGTTTGTTTTTACACAGGCCAGCCCAAGGCATGCTACAAATGCAGCTCTAGGACGTAGTTATCCAGCACATGTGATAGGCCCAGGTGTGACAACTGTGGTGAGATAGGCCATATAACTATGCAGTGTGCAAACCACACTAAGTGTGATTTTAAGTGAGGAGTACGGACGTGTGTTTGGGGAGTGCCCATGGGCGGCACGGGATAAAGCTGCTTGCGTTAGACCTGAATTGCTTATTCAGCAAGCACAGGATTTGGCAGCTGCACAGCCCCCAGCTGCTGAAGTATCTGTCCAAGCCCCCCCCTCCCCCATCCAGGCCAAAGGAAGAGGATTTAATAAATCTTACTGAAGATACCCCGACTACACTAGGGACAGAGGGGAAAATAGAACCTGGCCCAGTTCAGGATTTAGGTTTTTCCTCCTAGTTTGCTATGAGGAGCCAGCGGGCTTGGAGAGTAGGATACTAGCTACCCCCCATTCAGGATCCTCTTACATGCAGAAGGTCTACCAGGATTAAAAGGGCCACATCTCCCCCGGGCCTACCTCCTTTGGAAACTAACAACTCCTGTGCTGCCCTTTTCACAACCTGGGGGGAATCTGACATGGAAGTAGGGGACTCGGACTCTCAAAAATCTCCTGCAGAGCAACAGATTTCAAGTCCAGGGCAGAGTACCTATAAAGGGAAAAAGGAAAAGAAAAGAAAGAAAAATTAGTCACTATAGTACAGGCCCCCTTTTTCTGTTTAACTGGCTGGCTATAAAATAGGGTCGGTAAATATACATAGTTTGTTGAACACGATTAAAAGGGAAGCTGTATTTCATTATGTACACGGGAAACGTTTGGATGTCTTTTTTTTTTACAGGAAACCTGGATGAATTCTGATGAACAAGTGTGGATGTTTAAAAAGGAATAGGTATGGGGACCCTCCTATTGGTCATTCAGAATGAATAAGGCTGGCAGAGTGGGAATTTTGTTTAATTCATATACCTTTGCATTACAGAAACTAGTGGACTTGGTCCTAGGTAGGGTCTTAATTTTAGATGGGCTCTGGGGAGGGGGATGGATTGCAGATTCATAAATATTTATAACTCACAGATTAAAGTAGAAAAGGTCAGCCAGATGAAATTAATTCAACCTTATTTAGTGACAACATCTAAGGTTTTCTTCTGTGCGGATTGTAACTGTAGCATTTTTAAAATGGGAAAAGGAAAAGAGATGATGGTAAGAAAATTTACTGTGACTCTAACGCATTAACACAGATAATAGGGACAGCGAGTTTGATAGATAGCCATACCTATCATTAAGAAGGCCCTAAATTCACATATATGAGGAACTCCTTCCAAACAACTATAGATTATATTTTTCTTTCACCCAGTTTACCCAAAGGGGTTTTATGTATAGATCCAGTGGAATTTTCCGATCATCTTTTAAGATTACAACTAGATCATGTGGCTGGCACTCCTAAAGAGGGTGGTAGGTGGAAACTTAACACCTCAGTGTTGGGGGAGCCCACAGTACAATGGAATATGGGTCACCTTTTCACAGCCAGACTATCGGTCGCATTTTTGTACCCCAGCATAGGGGAATGGTGGGCTGACACAAAGAAGGATATTGCAACTTGGTTTAAAAATTATGGGAGGAAAATGGGGAATGCAAATTTTTTTAAATATCTGTCTTTAAGAAGACAATTGCAGAAATTATACACTCTGGCAAATCACTCAAATCATAATTATTCACCTCAAATTAATGAAATTAAAGAGGCTATGAAACCATACCAATATGATAGGGCTAAAACAATCCAGGCAATGCTGTACAATGGGATACAGAAATCCCCTATTGGGGACCCTTATGAGGCATGCAAACAGATCAAGGAAGGCATGACCTTTGACTTTTTAGTTTCCTCAGATGGGCTCAACGTCAGTTCAACAGAGGAATTGATAAAACATTATGAATCATTAGAGCCAGAATAACCAATAAAAAACAGAGAGATACAGGACTTTTTGGAGGAAGTAAGCATCCCAGCATTCCCAGAAGAAATTAACAAACTGCAGGCTCCAATATTGGTACAAGAAATAGAATTAGCTGTAAGGGCCCTGAAAAATGAAACTGCACCAAGTTTGGATGGCATTCCGAACAAGTTTTACAAAACCTTTAATCAGGATTTAGCTATTTGTTTAGAAAAAGTATGTTCTTAATTTTTTTTCCACAGGTACTATTTCTTCTTCTTTTACAGAAGGCTTGCTCATCTACCTCTATAAAAAGGGGAAAAGTCTAATATTTCAAACTGGAGACCTATGGTATTATTAAATACAGACTATAACATTCTAGCTCATATTTTAAACAATCGTCTGAAGCATTTTTCTTATTACATCATCTCACTACAGCAGTTTTGCGGGCTCACGAAAATACAACATGCATTAATGATATTATTAGAAACGCAATAGAGCATCTGAATTTATCAGGGGTTACTGGCTGTTTGCAGACCAGGAAACTCTTTTGATAGAGTGTATCGCCCCTTTTTATATGCAGTCCTGGAATTGTACCACATTCCAGTAAAACTAATTGATCAACTGAAATTTCTGTCTTCATCCTTTTCTGGAAAGCCTTTGATTAAAGGTCAGGTTGGATCTGGGTTTGAGGTCCCACTGGGAGTCAGGCAGGGATGTCCTTTAAGCCCTCTCCTATATGTTTTTTTCACTGGACCCAAATTTTGACTAAGCATCCTAAATGGAAGGGTCTTTCTGGTCCTGGCATTAAATATGATCTGCATGTGCAGGCATATGTGGATGACATCTGTTGTTTTTTTGAAAACCATGACCAGATGCTGTTTTTTTTTTTTTAAACAGGAATTCATAAAATATGGGAAAGTCTCCAACTTTAAATTAAACTACAATAAGAGCAAATGTTAATTTTTAGAGGGAGGACATCTGGCCTCAGTGGCTGTGAGAGGCATAAAGATTTCAAGGGAGCCAATAGAGATACTAAGAATACTATATGGATCACAGATTCTTCCAGAGGATAACTGGAGTAAAGCAATATTCAGAATAGACTTGAAAATTCAAAGATGGAGGCACTGGAAGGTATCCAGACTTAAAAGGATCGGAATTCTTAAACAGTTCATAATACCTACACTGCAATATGTGGCAATGATCTTTCCACCACCTACACAACAGGATACCAAACTATATAGTTTGTTTTTTCAAATGTTGTTGGGTAATAAATTAAACCCAGTAAAGAGATGTTTTACGTATTTGGAGAAATCAGAGGGCGGTTTAGGAATGATGGATCCGGTGGTCTTTTTGCATGTATTATTATTCTCACAGTTTTGAGTGGGCATACTTGTACTGGGGAAATCCAAAATGCATGGGTAAGGTAGACTTTTGGACGGTATTTTCAAGTATGGAATGGAGTGGCTCCAAAATTAAATTGGCGCATACATATTCCAAGCTATTTTGAACCAGCTGCGCAAAAAGAAAAAAATTACTCACCCTAGTAATTATATTTCTTCTAATGGAGTCTTGCTGTATTCTGACAATCTGCAGTTAGCTCCAGCCTTTGAACTGCCCCGGGGAGTATAGGGTTAATTTTCTATGCAGTGCATAGAACATTGAGCTCGAGTTCGGTTGAGGTCTCTGTCTGCAGCACTTTGAAACCCAACCGCCAGATTCTTACGAGCAAACACTCTCTGACTAGCTATGTGGAAATTGTAACATTTAGCTAGCCAAATGGTAACAGAAAGTTTAGTATTCCCAAAGAAGAAGAAGAAGAATCAGCATTTATATAGCGCTTTACATACACAGTATCCCAAAGTGCTTTACAAGCAATGCTAGACTGGTAGTGAAGTGACTGAATGTGTGGTGGTGGCCATATCGCACATCATCACCCACACACAGCCTGGATAATTGCATGAACCGGTTTATGGGAAGGGGAATGTTGGCTAGTACACTGGGAATGTTCCCTGCTCTTTGCGAAGAGTGCCCTGGGTTCTTTTACTTCCACCGGGACACCCACAAGGACAACACCAGGATGGGCAGAAGGGACCTCGGTTTAACGTCTCATCCGAAGGACGGCACACCCCAGCAGTACAGCACCCCCAGTACTGCACTCGGATGCCAGTGATTTTTTTAGGTGCAAGTCCAATCCCGGTGTGGGACGAGAACCCACGACCTTCTGGTCCAGAGGCAGATGTACTACCAACTGAGCCACGCTGACACCTCAAGTCAGGAACTAAAACTAAAACCTATCTAAAATAAAAGCTTATAATACAAAGCACCCAGATAAAGTGGAGCGTGTGCTTGAAGCACCCCTTGGGTGCAACACTGCACCTGCCCACCCACTTCCCAAAAACAGGTTCTGAGAGGGGAGGCAGGGAGGGTGGTCAGAATACAGCAAGACTCCATTAGAAAAAATATAATTATTAAGGTGAGTAATTTTTTCTTGAGACAACATGATGTCTTGCTGTATTCTCAAAATCTGCAGACTACCAAGCAGTACCTCCATGGAGGAGGGACGGAACCTACTTTGGGAATAGTCTCTGAAGTACTGCTGTGCCAAACTGAGCATCACATCTAGCCTGGTAGAGAGTAGTGCTTGGTAAAGGTATGCCAGGGAAGCAGCTGTACCTCTTGTGGAATGAGCCCTCAGGCCTGAGGGTGGAATTTTTCCCAGTTTCTCATAGCAGAATTGTATACAGGAAACAATCCACCTGGCTATAGTTCTCTTGGTGGCAGGTTTGGCCTTCCCCACTTCACCATAAGTGAGAAGCAACTGGAGGGAATCAAACCTGTGACCCTTGGTACGCTTTATATAGTAGCTAAGGGCTCTTTTAACATCTAAACTGTGTAGCCTCCTCTCCCCTGAGGAAGAATGATCAGTGAAGAAAACAGGGAGAGACACAGACTGAGTCAAATGGAAGTCCGAAACCACTTTGGGCAAGAACCTCCTATTGGTTCTAAGGACTACTTTATCTCTATGAAAGGAGATACAGTCAGGTTCCACTGACAGGGCTTGCAATTCACTGATATGTCTGACAGAGGTAATAGCTAAGGAAAACACAGTTTTCCATGTCAAGTACTTAAGCTCTGTTGAGGACATAGGCTCAAAAGGGGGTTGCATAGGATGAGCAATGCAAACATTTAAGTCCCAGGCAGGGGCAGAATCCCTAAAGGGAGTATTGGTATGAAGCAATCCCTTGAATAATTTACAGAATACAGGATGAGATGACAGTGAGGAAGGCTTTCCCACTGACAGGAAAGCAGAGACAGCTGACAAGTGCACCCTGAGAGCAGCTGGTCTGAGGCCTAGGCCATTAAGATGGACCATATAGTCCAGAACTGTAGGCAGTTCAACAGTGTCTGGAGATATATGCTTCTTGGAACACCAAATGCTGAATCTTTTCCATTTGGAGTCAAGTCTTTCTGGTGGCAGGCTTTCGAGAGGCTTTGAGAATATCCAGAACCCCTTGGGACAGATGCAAATCTGCATACTCTAACTCATCAAGAGCCATGCCTTGAGATTGAGAGACCGAAGATTGGGGTACCAGATCCTCCCCTGAGAGGAGGTTAACAGGTTGTAATCCCTGGGAAGAGACAGGGGAAGATGGACTACTAGAGACAGTAAGAGGGGGTACCAGGGCTGCCTGGCCCAATCTGGAGCAATCAGAATCACTTTGCAGGGTTGTGACCTTAGCTTGACCAGAACCTTGAACAGTAGAGGAAAGGGAGGGAAGGCATAGAGAAATTTCCCTTCCCCATTCAACGCCAGATCATCCAGAGGGACTGAGCCTAAGACTGGGGGTCTGCAGCAAAAGAGAGGAAGTTGGTGATTGCCTGGGGCTGCAAAGAGATCCATCTCTGGAGTGCCCCATCTTGAAAAAATCACTTTCAACACCAGCAGGTCCAGGGGCCTTTGGAAATTGCCCTGGGAGATCCTGCTCAGTGCATCTGCCAGCACATTGTCCTTGCCTGGAAGGTGGACTTCTATCAGAGATGTCTGCAGAGAATAAGCCAGGGACCACAATTTCATGGCTTCCATGCACAAGGCCGTGGACAGAGTGCCTCCCTGCTTGTTGATGTACCACATGGTGGTGGTGTTGTCAGTTCTGACCTGAACCACCTTGTTCTGCACTGACTGAGAGAAAGCCTGCAGGGCCAGAGAAACTGCCCTGAGTTCCAGTAGATTGATATGAAGAAGGGATTCCTGGGGGGACCACAGTCCCTGGGCTGTGAGAGCCCCCAGATGGGCTCCCCACCCCAAAAGGGAAGCATCCGTAGTGAGGACCCCAGAATGAGGCTGAGCGACAAATGGGATCCCTTGCCTTAAATTGTCCTGATCATGCCACCATTGAAGAGCTTGGATCAGTGTCCAGGTCACTTGAATTAGTTTGGTAAGAGGATCCTTCCTTTGGGACCAAAAGGCCCTCAGATGGAACTGAATGTCCCTCATCTGGAATCTTGCCCCTTGGACCACCGCTGTAGAAGCTGCCATGTGGCTCAAGAGCTGAAGGAAGTGCTTTGCTGGTCAGGACACCTGAAGACTGAAGGAAGAAGCTAGTTCTATAAGAACTCTTGCCCTTTCCATGGGAAGAAACTCTTTCTTTGACAGTATCTAGCTCTGCCCCTATAATGGTAAGAAGCTGCACTGGTTTGAGAACTGACTTGGGAAGGTTGAGAAGAAATCCCAGGGAAGTGAGCACTTGGTGAGTCACTTGCAGGTCTGACTTGACTTGGTCTGGAGACTGACCCACTATGAGCCAGTCGTCCAGATATGGAAAAATTGAAATCTTTTGCCTTCCTAGAAAGGCAACCACTACTGCCAGGCACTTTGTGAAAACCCCTAGAGCTGATGTTACACCAAAGGGCATTGCTTTGAACTGGTAATGGCCCAAGGGCAACTTGAACTTGAGGAACTTTCTGTGGGAGCACCTGATGGGAATGTGAAAGTAGGCATCTTTGAGGTCCAAGGAGGCTAGCCAGTCCCCTGGCCTTAGGGAGGGAAGAATTATTCCCAGAGTCACCATCTTGAACCTTGGTTTTAAAAGATGTTTGTTCAGGTATCTTAGATCTAGGATGGGTCACCACTCCCCTGTCTTTTTTGGGGTAAGGAAGTACCTGGAGTACAGACCTTTGCCTTGGTGTAGGGTAGGAACTCTCTCTCTATGGCTTTTGAGGCGAGAAGAGAGAAAACCTCTGCTTGTAGGGCAAGAGTTTCGGAGAGACTTGCAGGTGGAAAAGATCTGGCTCTCATCTTCAGAAATTTTTTGAAGCTGAGAACCAGTCCCTGGCTTACTACTTCCAGGACCCACTTGTCTGAAGTAACAGACATCCAGTCCTGGACAAAGTAAGCCAGCCTGCCCCCTACAGGGATAGGAGAGTCGACCTGGGCAGACCCATCAGGATGTCTGCTTGGCAGGGGCCTTAGGCTGAGGAGTGGATGCAGCCCTGCTCATCCCCCTTCTGCCTGTCCCTGTAAAGAACCCCCTCTGTGAAAAGGGAGAAGAGGCCTGTGCTTGGTAGAAAGGCATATGAAAAGGCCTCCCACTGCCCATAGATTGCTGCCTTTGAGGAGTTGTTTGCCTCTCCTTGGCCTGTGCACTCCTATAAGTGGTATTATATGCCTCCATCTTTTTCATGTAATTCTCTGTCTGCTCCCCAGACAGATAATTCTAGGGACATGGATATGTTGTTCATCCACACTTTCTGGCAGGTATCCTTGCCGCTTTAAATCTTGCCGGAAGGTCTTCAAGCTGGCTCCTCCTACCCACCTGGGTGGTAAAACTCTCGGCTCCGCCCCATGACGCCAGATCTTCCTTACCGCTTGGAAGCTCAGGTTCCCCTTAACACTCTGCGTATAAGACTGGTTCCTAATTCTTGGTTTCCCGAAATAAGTTTAAGGTTTTCAAGATTTGGTCAATTATTTCCCTCGCGACTCGATGGATAATCGACTCCTGGTTTTTGGAGGTGCCCATGCAGGCAGAAGATGTCTCGGACGGATCCGCACTCCACGTGCGTCTACTGCTTAGGCCTTGAGCACAACCCGCAGGCCTGCGACCTGTGCTCTTCCTTCTCGGTCTACGTCCTGGAGGACCGCGCCACCCGGTTACAACTTGGGCGCCCCGAGAAACGTTACCCGACGGTGAAGTCAAAGGAGGCCTGTTTGGCGGTGTCCGCGGCGGCTGGCTCGGCGGAACAGCTCGAGCAGATGATCACCCTCATGGAGGAGGTGGCACAGGCCGCATCTTCGTCTTCCTCGGCCGCGGCCTTTATCCCACTCTCCTTGGGATCCTCCTGTTCAGCTTCTTTTAAGGAGCTCTGTCAGTCCCTTTCCACCAAGGGAGAGGGGCCATCAGGACTTTCCTCTCGGTCCAAGAAGAAGGACTCTAAAGGTAAATCCCTCCGTTGACGCTCTTGGGAACGGGAGAGGTCCCCCTTCCCGAGTAGTCAACCCTCGACTTCGGTCGATCCTTCGGCTTCGGCCACTGGCCTCATGGCATCCCCGTCAGGTCAGTTGACCGAGACACCCATCGACGCAGTTGAGATTTTTCTCGACCCGTCGGACGGGTTGTCGACCAGTGAAGCCGACAACCCTCACTCCCCGGTTCCCCCGCCGGAGATCGAGGTTACCGTGGACTTGCCTGTGCCTCCGGTTCCGGAGTCCACGGTCGAAACTGCCAAGCCGAGGGGAGAGCGGGTCTCCCCCGCCCTGCCCCAGAACCCTCCTCGGAAACGCCGAGGTTCTCGGTCTCGGACATCTTCACAGTCCAGCCGATCCCGCCGACATAGGCGGTCTCGGTCTCAGTACCGTAGTAGCGGTGTCGCCGCTCGTCCTCGTCTTCCTCCTCGGACGAGGAGAGGGCTTTCGACGCAAGTTGCGTCGGCGCTACGAGGACCTCATGTGGCAACAGCTCCTTCTGTCCGGGAGCAAGCCAACGTCGTCGCCTTCCCCGGCCATCAAGTGGCTGTCACGGAGGCGGCAGGCACCTCGCCCTAGCCGGGCGCCTGCACCAGGCCTGTCGCTCAGCGAAACCGGCTGCCCCACCGATTCTGGTGGAACCTCTGCCTCCACAGCCGAAATTTGGGGCCCCGACCAAGAATTCTCAGTGGGGCCAGGGCCTGCCCCATAGGCTGTCTGTCACCCTCACTCCCGACCACCCTCGGCAGGTGGAGGGTGGCTCAGGCCCAAGGCAGCTCTTTGCGGACTTGTCCAAGTCAGACGATGATTCCTCCCTGTTCTCCAGGCAGGTCGACCTGGAGTCCTCTGGAGGTCAGTCACTGGATGATAGCCCATCGTCCTTCATGGGTTTGCTTAGGCTCATCTCGGAGTCCACCGGAATGCAGCTCGAGCCCGTATCCAAGCGGGCCAAGTATCTCCTAACAGAGATATTGGACCGAGGGGATTCTCCCACGGAGGCCTTTCCGGTGGCCGAGGCCATTGTCGGCCTGGCCTTGGAGCTCTGGCAGCGTCCTGCTTCCTGCCCTGCGCCTTCGGCCAGGATGATGAGGAAGTACGCGGTTCCTACCGGTTCCTTGTCCGGTTTTTCAGAACACCCCTCAGGCGAGGGGTTGGTTACTGACAGCGTCTTCCGGCGTGCCGGAAGCGCCAAGGACGTGGACAAGCCTCCCAACAAGGAGTCCAAGAAGTTGGATTATGCCGGGCGCAAAGTCTACGCTGCGTCCTCCCTTGGCCTTCGTCAGGCCAGCTCAGCCGTGCTGATGGCACACTTCTCTCATGCCCTGTTGGGCTCCCTGGATGAGGTAGTCCCTCATCTCCCGGCTGACCTGCTGACCGTGGTCAAGCAGGTGCGGGACCAGGGCAGGGCAGTGGCCAAGCAGCAACTTCAGACTGCTCTGGACATCGGCGACTCATGTGCCGGGTCAGTCGCGGCCGCAGTGGTCATGCGCCGTCGGGTATGGCTGAGGATATCCACCTTCACAGCGGGTACCCAGCACAAGTTGGCGGATGTCCCCTTCTTGGGGACCGATCTCTTCGGCCCTGGAGTGGAGGGTCACCTCCAGAGGATCAAAAAGTCCAATGCCACTCTGGACTCTGTTTCCTCTGCCCAGAGGGACAAGGGCCGAAGACCGCAACCCAAGCCCTTTTGTCCGTCTGCGCCCACGGCACGTCCGGCCCAGCAGCATCAGGGCCAGTAGGCTCGCACTTGGCATCCCAAAGCCAAGCCTGTGGCTTCCTCTTCCAGGAAGCAAGGAGGCAAAGGCCCAGGAGGTCCCTTGGCCGGTCCCTCCTCCAAGCCTACCCAGTGACGGGTTGAGGGGTGTCGCCCACAACCTCGTCACTCCACCCCGGGTTACACCCCGTGGGGGGACGGCTCTGCCACTTCCTTTCCGCCTGGTCCGCTATCACCACAGACCGGTGGGTGCTGGAGAGTGGAAAGGAGCCTGCCTCTGGAGTTCGAGCAGGCCCTGCCCTTCCGACCGTCGCCCCGGGGCGCCTCGAGATCCGCCCAGTCTCGCTGTCGGCTCGCCCGAGCCGACATCGCTCTGCTCCTCGAGAAAGAGGTGATCAGAGAGGTGGCGGACCCTCCCTCAGACCGGGGTTTGTGTCCAGGTACTTCCTGGTCCCAAAGCAGACGGGGGCTGATGCCCCATTCTCGACCTGCACGACCTAAACAAGTTCCTAAGGTCTCGGACCTTCAGGATGGTCACTCTGGCTCAGATAATACCATCCCTGGAGCAGGCGTGTGGTTCTGTTCTCTGGACCTACAGGACTGGCGTTCTTTCCGTCCCTGTCTGTCCGTCTCACCAGAGATTCCTTACGCTTTGGGTGGAGGGATCCCTTTCAGTTCGAGCCATGCCCTTTGGCCTTTCTCTTGCTCCAGGGTCTTCACCAAATGCATGGCAGTGGTGACAGCATTCCTGCGGCGCCGAGGGGTCCGGGTGTACCCTTACCTGGACGATTGGCTGATAGCAGCCCCCTCCAGACAGGATGTGGAGCGGTCCATAGATCTGGCCCTCCAGGTTTGCTCTCAGATTGGCCTTCTCATCACCGAGGCCAAGTCGGAACTCTGACCGAAGCAGGTGATTCATTTCATCGGGGCAGAGCTCGACTCTCTTAGAGGCAGAGCATGGCTCCCGGCGGACAGAGCCGAGGTTCTTTCCTCCTTTGCCCAATCATTTCTGGTTGGGCAATCGCGCCCTTCCCGGGACTTCCTGTGCCTCCTGGGTCTCATGGCGGCCTGCACCAGCGTGGTTCATTGGGCCCGCCGGCACATGCGTCCCCTTCAGTGGGGATTGGCCAGCCAGTGGTCACAGCACTGCGATCCATTGGACCAGCCAGTGATGGTGACCCAGGGGATGTGGAATGCTCTCCAGTGGTGGACCGTTCCAGCCCATTTGCAGGAGGGCATCCCGTTTGTCCGCCCCGAGCCGACGGTCTCTCTATCGACCGATGCCTCTCTGATGGGTTGGGGTGCCCATCTGGGGGAGCACAGAGTGCATGACCTCTGGTCTCCTCGGGAGTCCCGATGCCATATCAACCTGCTGGAGCTTCAGGCGGTTCGTCTAGCCCTCACCACCTTTGCTCCGTTTCTACGGGGTCAAGTGGTTCAGGTCCAGACGGACAATACCACGACCATGTACTACCTAAACCGCCAGGGCGGGACGCACTCCATGCCTCTGTGCAAGGAAGCTGTCCACGTTTGGTCACTCGTCCGCAGCCTAGAGGCGGATCTCCTAGCCATCCATGTGGCAGGGCCTCCAACACTCTGGCCCGATGCCCTAAGCCGGATGGGGGCTGTGTCCCACAGTGGTCTCTCCTGCTGGAGGTAGTAAAGATCTGTTCTCCCACTGGGGCACACCTCAGGTGGACCTGTTTGCCTCAGAGAAAATCGGCTGAGGCTGTTTCATGCCCACCCCCTCAGCAGGGTTCGCTGGAGGATGCCTCTGAGGCCGTGGACCCCGGGCCTCTTCTACGCCTTTCCCCCATTTCCCTTGATCCTCAAGGTGCTTCTCAAGGCGAGGAGGGACAAGGCGCAGGTGATTCTGGTAGCCCCAGACTGGCCCCGCCAATGCTGGTATCCAGATCTCCTCAGCCTCAGCTCCAGGCTCCCGAGGCAGCTTCCAGCTCGCCCGGACCTGATATCAGTCAATCAGGGGAAGGTGTTCCATCTGGACCTTCAGTCCCTGCACCTGACGGCCTGGTTCCTGAGCGGCTAGAGTTCCAGGCCTTGGGTCTTTCTGATGAGGTCCTCAGTGTAGTTGAGGCGTCCCGTAAGGAGTCGACCAGAAAATGCTATGCCTTCAAATGGAAGAGATTCTCCATTTGGTGTCAGGGCAAGGGCCTGGACCCTTCCTCCTGTTCCTTGGCAAGCATCTTCGACTACCTATGGTCCCTTTCTCAGCAAGGGCTTAGGTCAATGACCCTAAAGGTGCACCTGGCAGCCATCTCTGCTTACCGGGCGCGGGCCGGGAAGCAGTCGGTGGAGCAGGAGAAGGTGGTCGGGCGCTTTTTCAAAGGCCTGGATCACATATCCCCTCCGGTGCGTGAACCTCCACCTCTGTGGGATCTACTGCTGGTATTGGCAAAGCTCATGGGCAAGCCATTCCAGACCAATGCACAGGTGTGACATCTCACCTGTGTCGTGAGCACACCGCCTTCTTGGTGGCTATCCGTCAGCCAGAAGGATGGGAGAGCTCCAGGCGCTTTCCATCGAGTCTCCTTACCTGGTCTTCCACAGGGACAAGGTTGTCCTGTGCCCCCACCCGAAATTCCTTCCGAAGGTGATGTCGGGAGTTTCACCTTAACCAGGTATTGACTCTGCCGGTGTTCTACCCCAGTCACACCTCAGAGGCCGAATATAGGCTCCATACTCTGGACCCTAGAATGGCGCTCGCTTACTATAAGGAGCGCACGGCTGAAGTTTGGGGAGAGGTTCGCCAGCTGTTTGTCACCTACGCTGAAGCCGCACCTGGCAGACCTGCAGCCAAGTGGACGATGCAGGTGGGTCACCTCCTGGATAGATCTCTGCTATGGGTTGGCGGGCATGGAGCCTCCCAGAGGATAAGGCTCATTCTACCCGCCATACTGCTGCATCGGTAGCTGCTTCCAGGGATGTCCCTATCCAGGATATCTGCAGGGCTGCTACCTGGAAGTCGGCACATACCTTTATAACCCACTACCACATCGACCTTGAGTCACGCCAGGATGCTGGTTTTGGGGCCTCGGTTCTCCAGTCTCTATTTCCTAAGTAGGGGGTGTGCGCCTTGCCTCCCTCCTCCCGGAAAACTGCTAGGAGTCCATGTCCCTAGAAATACAGGTTACTCACCTGTAACAGGAGTTCTAGGAATGGTATATGTTGTTCATCCACATGACCCACCCGACCTCCCTGGTTTCGACACACAACCTGAGCTTCCAGCGGGCCAGATCTGGCGTCATGGGGCAGAGCCGAGAGTTTTACCACCCGGGTGGGTGGGAGGAGCCAGCTTGAAGACCTTCCGGCAAGATTTAAAGTGGCAAGGATACCTGCCAGAAAGTGTGGATGAACAACATATACCATTCCTAGAACTCCTGTTACAGGTGAGTAACCTGATTTACCTAACACAGGGAAATCCATGGCTTTAGCCTGGGTGTCCTGTGAGAGGCTAGTACATCTGAGCCAAGCCATTCTCCGAAGAGCCACAGATGTAGCCATGACTCTTGATGACGCATCATTGGAGTCCACTGCAGCATGAAATTGTACTTTAGATGCCTCAGTCCCATCAGCAGCCACCTTCTCCAGCTCCTTGGCCAGCTTTGGGGGGGCGGCTGTTTTGCCAGTGCCAGTACAGTGTCCCACCTGGACTTCTGGTACCTTACTGTATAGGCCATATAATTAGCCTGCCTGAGTCCCAAAGAGGATGCCATGTACTGTTTCTTTGCCAAGGCATCTATCCTCCTGGAGTCTTTATCTGGGGGTGTGAAGCCAAGGGAACATTAGCCCTGTCACAGGCTGCAGCCTGCACGACCCCAACATGGCTGCATTGTTGATAGAAAAACACTGTGTCTGAGCCTGATAAGGTATATCTCTTGTCCATTCTTTTATCAACAGGAGGTACAGAATTTGGAGACTTTAAAATTTTTTGTGTCTGTTTCCCAAAATATTTGTGATGGGGAATAGACAGCCTCCTGGACTCTGGGATGTCCATCATTTCAAAAAAATCAGGCTTGTCTTGATCCTCTGTAGCCTCATCCATAGAAAGCTGGAGGGTTTCAGCCACTTTTCTGTAGAACAGATAGTGGGGAGGGGACTCCGAGAGCCTAGGAGGGGAAACACCAGAAGGTCTGCTCATAATCCCCCTCCTCCTCAAATTCTGGTTCATAAAAATCTTCAGGGGCATAATCCTGAACCGGAGGAACAGACCGAACCAAACCCCTAGCTAACAGAGCCGGATTGGATGGAACCGGGCGAAGCGATTAAACAATCTGAATCGCTCGGGCAATCTCATCAGCGGTCAGAACATGAAACTCCAGATCCGAACCAGCTGATTTTTTCTTTGTTTCCTCTTTGTAGGAACCGATCCCTCAGGATCGGCTCTCCTCTTGGCCGAAGAAGTATCGTTCTGGTCAGAGGGCACTCCTTCTGGTTCAGTCGGAACCGAACCGGGCTGGCCATCCGGGTCAGCGGACTTCTCAGCCTCCTTTTTCCTTAAGTCTACCTAATCTCTTTTCCAGGGTAGACTTAGGAAAGTTTTTTTGCATATTTGGCAGTCTGTATCAAGGTGCTCAAACCCCAGACAGTAAACACAGGTGGTGTGGGGATCGGCCTTAACAAAGACCTCCCCACACTCACTGCAGTGTTGAAACCCAGTGGGCCCGTTTTTTTTCCTTGGGTTCCTCAGACATGGCCAACCTAACCAAACTTACCCTTTTTTTGTCAACCGCCAGGCAAGACTCCCTTCTCGGTTTCTAACCGTGTTATGGGTATTGGAAAAAAACGTTAAAACACATGTTTTTTTTTGTTTGTGTTTTTTTTAAACGGATGAGGACCGGTAACCACCCACTAAAGAAAAACGCTCAGAATTCAAATAAGTTGGGTCGGTTCAGCTGAACCGATCAAGAAAAGTTGTTTTACAATTTTCACAAATAACCCAGAACTACAACCTAAACTACTTACTGTACCGCAGACAGAACCCTGAACCGTAATACTACGTGAGTTGAGCGGAAAAAACAACACTTGAACCGAGCAGAAGGAGAAATCTCCGGAGCGTCTGTTCAGTGAGGCGGAGTAAAGAATCTGGCGGTTGGGTTTCAAAGTGCTGCAGACAAAGACCTCAACCGAGCTCGAGCTCAACGTTCTATGCACTGCATAGAAAATTAACCCTCTACACTCCAGGGCAGTACAAAGGCTGGAGCTAACTGCAGATTGTCAGAATACAGCAAGACTTCATGTTGTTTGAATTACACAGATGGTTTGTCACAAAATTATCCATTCAAAATGGCACTAGCAAACCGCTATGTCGGGGAAATTATGGAGAGAATATATCCCCTAGAACTGCCCCCTTGGTGGACAGGCCATTCATTTTGAAACAACTTACATACCCCAGGACAACCCCACAAATGTGAGAACATTTATAGCTCACTGTTCTGACAGAATCAACCTAAGGGGGAACGTCAAACATAAAGTCCTAGAAGAACGAAATTGTCCGTATATAGAGTGCATGAACAAAACGGAAACTATGGAGCATTTTCTTTTGGAATGTTCTTATACCTTGGCATTGTGGGGTTACGTAGCGGTAAAATGTAATATGAAGTGGTTCAAGCATCTGACCTGTGAGGTACTAGTATTGGGGAAAATATGATTTAAGATTTCAGCACTTTCATCGGGATACATTGCTGGTCTTCTTTTGTTATATTCGTTACTACCTATGGCAGGCTAGGTGCCAATGGGTTTTATACCAAAGGAAAATGTCTTATGAAAGTCTGGGCATTTTAGTAGTACAGGAATTAGAGAGTATATGGTAAGGTTTTATTCATCACATAAGGTGTTACAATGGTGGAAAGGGTTTAATTACTTTATTAAATATAAATGAACAGTGTTATTTATAAAGAAGGGTGAAGGATAGTAAGACATGTAAAGGGAAATGAGAATGATGTTTGGAAATTTGTGGTAATATTGCAAATTAATTGTGGATTCACTGATGTGTAAGATGTAAACCACAGGAGCTGTTGTATGTGTTTTTTGCAATAAAATCTCCCTACTCTTTTCGAGAAGTGCCATGGGATCTTTAACGTCCACCTGAACGACCACGCAAACAGGCAGACTGGGCCTCGGTTTAACGCAATATCCGAAAGACAGCAGCTCAGGAGTGCAGCACCCCCCCCATGCTGCACTACAGTGTCAGTATTGGGATATTAACCCAAGTGCCTGGTGTGGGGATAGAACCCACAGCCTACTGATCTGCCAGCCTCAGAGGCGAGTGTGCAACCTACTGAGCCACTGACACTGACCTTGCTGACTTTGGTTTAGTATCATAGGCCAGATGAATGCCACATGCTGTAAACTGTGGACTTGTTTGAAAATCCACATCAGTTAGGTTTATTCTTATTTATAGGCCTGGATAGGGGTTGGGGTTCAGAGGGGAGACAGTCAGTTGTGGTGGCTGCGGGGTGCTCTTCTCTAGGGATATGCTCTGGAGGAGGGGGCACTGCTCAGTATGCAGAACCTTGGCAGAGCTCTAGGCTCAGCTGGTGACAGCAAGGGTAGAAATGTCTCGGCTGTGTCACCAGCTTAACTGGAGCCCACCGCCCACATCCCCACTCCCTTAGAGAGCCAGTGGTCGGGGGGGGTGTGGAGAGCAGGGGGCGGCAGGGGTAGCCATAAGGAGGTTGTCCAGCCCAGCACCATCTAGATGGCAAACCTCTTCGCACCCCTAGAGGAGGATGAGGCACCTGACTTCACTGGGTGAAGACTCTGAGTCAATTGATGAGGAAAGGGCAGGACATTGTGATGGCACCCAAGGGGAGCAAGTCCAACAGGAGAGTCTTAGTTGTCTAGGACTCAATGATTAAGGGGGGTGGAAAGGGTGGTGGGGTAGTTAGATGGAAGGGGATGATCTGGTGCCATCCTGGTGCATTGGCTATCTGGGATTTAAACAGGATAACGAGGCAAGCTGAGAGGTGGCAGGGGGAGCTGTACATGTGGGTACCAGTGATCTGGTGAACCAGTCAGTGGAGATGGTGAAGTGGAACTTTTGTAGACTGGTGGTTAGATGGAGGCACACTCAGCCTCCCTGGGCTTTTCAGAAGTCCTTCCTGTGTGGGGCAGGAAGAGGAAGCAGGATAGTATAAAGAGTGATGTAATAGAGGAGTTTAAGGGATGGCTTAAGAGATGGTATCAGGAGAAGGGGTGCCATTTTGTGGGGGATTGGGGGGCACTTCTGAGACAGGAGACTCTTCAAGGGTGATAGAAACGTAGAACGTGATGGCAGAAGGAGAGCAGTGGTCCATCAGGTCTTCCCCATGAGTTACCCAGGCCCTATTGCTGATCCAGTGTCCTTAACCCCATTATGGTTTATATCCTTCTCTGTACTAACGCTTTTTATTTGAGCCTTTGCTCTTTCCCACCCATACTTGATTGCTGCTGTGGTCTTTGCTTCCACCACATCGTTCCACCACCCTTTTGGTAAAATAGTGTTTCCTCAGTTCCCTCCTGAAGTTCCCTCCCCATAACTTCCATTTGTGCCCTCTAGTAGTTGAGTTGGTGACCATTCTGAATACTTCTGTGTAGGGAACTTTATAACCACTCATCAATTTGAAAGTCTTAATCATATTGCAGTGTCGGTGGCTCAGTAGGTAGCACACACTCCTCTGAGGCCGGGAGATCAGAGGGCTGCGGGTTCAGTTCCCACATCTGGCACTTGGATTAATATCCCAGTACTGACACTGTACTGCAGTATGAGAGGGGTGCTGCACTTCTGAGGTGCCGTCTTTCGGATGAGACGTTAAACCGAGGTCACATCTGCCTTGATTGGTGGTAGTTCAGGTGGATGTTAAAGATCCCATGGCACTTATCGAAAAGAGTAGGGGAAAATTTTATTGAAAAGAAACTGAACAGAAACAACAACGAAATAATGTAGATTTTACAAATACAGTCAGTGGAAAAACAATCCGTTTACACAGATTCTTACTTTTGGAACACACTATCCAATTTTATCTTTCATAAAAGGTACGTTCATCTAACGGAGCTGCCATACCCCTTCATTCATATGTTGTTGCTCAAAATAACACTGCTTACCTAAAGCATGTTCAATACTAAGGATAACTGTATCCAGATCTTGATAGGCTTGCTGCAAAACCAGTTTGCATCTAACTTGCCAAAGAATACATTTTATGAATGATAAAATAAGTCTAACCATATCCCCTTGCAAAGCTAGGTCTGAAATACTAAACCTTCCTACTATTTCTGAATACGTGAGAGCCTTCCAATAAGGTTGATTCCATCTAGTAGCCAGTTTACGCCATACTGTTTGTACAAATGGACATGAAAGTAAAAAAATGCTGCATAGTTTCGACCATCTCAATACAGACCTGTCTTGGGCAAAAACATTCATCACATTTTTTATGTTTTGCATTTCCTTTCACATTTAGACGTCCATGAGCACTCAGCCAGGTCACATCCCATATTCTAGGTGCTAGTCTAGGATCCCGCAAAGTTTCAAGTACATGCAGTCTAAATTGGGGCTCCACATCATGAAATTCCACTTGTAACTCAGGAATTCCTTGTTGGATAGCCTTATACATTACTTTATTTGATGTTGAAGTAAGAACCTTGAAAGACACCTTCCATAATTTTAATTTCCCCAGAAAAGGTATAAAATATACACAAGGAGTTTTGACCTGGGCATGCAGTATTCCCTGCTCTTTCCATTTAGAATATACAGGACCCAACCAGTGATCAGCAAAGGGGAGCCATACAGCTAGCTGTGGTTTTGAAATATCCAATAAGTTATGATGGAAAAAGATAATAAACGGGAAAAGAATAGGATTTGTCAAATTTAAACCTCCTTTATCTATAGGTAAATACAGTACCTCTCTCTTTATTGGATTCAACCTACATCCCCAGATGATCTGAAAGACCAGACCTAACAAACATGATTCCAAATGCTGCGGTAATGGATATATAGCACTGAGAAACAGGAAGAGTGGCAACAGATAAGTTTTAACCAGCATAACTTTCTTTTTTTTCCCTAGATTCCACGACTTCCATATATTGACTTTAACTGCAGCTTCCTCCAATTTCCTCGACCAGTTAAACACACTGTTATAGGGACATGGATATGTTGTTCATCCACACTGTCTGGCAGGTTCCTTGCCACTTTAAATCTTGCCGGAAGGTCTTCAAGCTGGCTCCTCCCACCCACCCAGGTGGTAAAACTCTCGGCTCTGCCCCATGACGCCAGATCTTCCTTACTGCTTGGAAGCTCAGGTTCCCTCCTTAACGCTCTGCGTATAAGACTGGTTCCTAATTCTTCCAATTTTCGAAATTGAAAAGTTTTTGCTAAAAAGACCTCGGTCTTCTCTCCCTCGCGGCTGCGATGGACAAATCGACTCCCGGTTTCCGGAGATGCCCTTGCGGGCAGAAGATGTCTCGGATGAATCCGCACTCCACGTGCGTTTACTGCTTGGGCCTTGAGCACGACCCGCAGGCCTGCGACCTGTGCTCTTCCTTTTCGGCCTACGTCCTCGAAGACCATGCTGCCTGTTTACAACTGGGGCGTCCCGAGAAGAGATTTCCTCCGGTTAAGTCAAAAGAGGCCCGGTCGGCGGTGTCCACGGCGGCGGGCTCGGCAGATCAGCTCGAGCAGATGATCGGCCTCAAGAGGAGGCGGCGAAGCCGCCTTTGCACTTGCCGCGGCATTTGTCCCGCTATCTCTCTCGGTGCCTCTTATCGGCTTCTTTTAAGGAGCTTTGTCTGACCCTCTCGAACAAAGGTGAGGGTCCAACTTCTTCTGGACCTTTTCTCGGTCCAAAAGAGACAAGAGTAAGTTTCTCGGCGCTCTTGGGGCGGGAAAGATCCCTCTCCCTAGTTGTCTGCCGTCGACTTCGGTTGACCCCTCTGCTTCGGCCACTGGTTTCACGGTGTCCCCATCAGGCCAGTTGACCGAGACTCCGATCGCAGTCGAGATTTTTCTCGACCCGTTGGACGGGTTGTTGGCTGAGAAGCTGAGAACTCTCTCCCAGTTCCCCGGAGTGGAGATCCCGTCAGCTCGTCTGTGCCTCAGTTCGGAGCCTTGGGTGGAATCGTCCGACGAGGAGTGCCGATTCCCGACACCCTCCCTGCCGTCCTCGGCCTAGCCGAGGTCTCTGTCTCTGACATCTTCGCGGTCCAGCCGATCCCGCCGTCATAGGCGGTCTCGGTCTCGGCACCGCGGCAAGCGGCACCGCCACTCTTCCTCCTCCTCGGACGAGGGGAGGCTTCGGCGCAAGTTGCGTCGGAGGTACGAGGAACTCATGTGGCAACAGCTCCTTCTGACCAGGAATAAGCTGACGCTGTCGTCTTCCCCGGCCATTAAGTGGCTGTCACCGGAGCGGCCGAAACAACCCTTCGTTTTAGCCGAGGAGCCTGTTCCCAGGCCAGTTGTTCGGCCAATTCCAGCTGCCCCACCGATTCCGGTGGAACCTCCGCCTCCACAGCCGTTAGTTGGGGCTCCGACCAAAAATTCTTGGTCGGCTCAGGGACTGCCCCATAGGCTGTCTGTCACCCTCACTCCCGATAGACCTCAGCAGGTGGAGGGTGGCTCAGGCCCGAGGCAGCTCTTTGAGGACTCTTCGAGTCCGAAGATGATTCCTCCCTTTTCTCCAAGCGAATGGACTTGGAGTCCTCAGGAGGACAGTCGGTGGACGATAGCCCTTCGTCCTTCCTAGGATTGCTTCGGCTCATCTTGGAGTCCACCGGGATGAAGCTCGAACCTGTTTCCAAATGGGCCAGGTATCCCCTCACGGAAATTCTGGACAGAGGGGATTCCCCTACGGAGGCCTTTCCGGTGGCCGAGGCCATAGTGGGTCCGGCCTTGGAGCTTTGGCAGCGCCCTGCTTCCTGTCCTGCGCCTTCGGCCAGGATGGCCAGGAAGTATGCGGTCCCTAACGGTTCCCTGTCCGGTTTTTCGGAACACCACTCTGCTGAGGGGTTGGTTACCGACAACGTTTTCTGGCGTGCCGGGAGCGCTAGGGATGTGGACAAACCTCCGACAAGGAGTCGAAATTGGACTATGCCGGTGAAAAGTCTATGCTCGTCCTCTCGGCCTTAGCAGGCCAGTTCGCCATCCTCATGGCACATTTTCTCATGCCTGTTGGGCTCCCTGGATGAGGTTGTCCCTCATCTTCCAGCGGATCTGCAGACTACGGTCAGGCAGATGCGGGACCAGAACAGGGCAGTGGCCAAACAGCAGCTCAGACTGCTTTAGACATTGGGGACTCATGTGCCAGGTCTGTGGCGGCCGCAGTGGCTATCGTCGGTGGGCTGCTGAGGATATCGACCTTTGCCGGATACCCAGCACAGTTGGCGGATGTTCCCTTTTTGGGGACTGACCTCTTGGCCCTGGGGTGGAAGGTCACCTGCAGAGGATCAAGAAGTCCAATGCTACCTTGGATTCTGTCTCTTCCGCTCAGAAGGACAAAGGCCGCAAACCACAGCCTAAGCCCTTTCGTCCTTCTGCGCCCGGCGTCCGGCCCAGCAACGTCAGGGCCAGCAGGCTCGGGCCTGGCATCCCAAACCCAAGCCCGGAGCTTCCTCCAACAGGAAGCAGGGAGGTAAAGGCCCAGGAGGTCCCTCGGCCGGTCCCTCCTCCAAGCCTGCCCAGTGACGGGCTGAGGGGTGTCGCCCCCAAACCCGTCACCTCACCCCAGGTTTCCCCCGTGGGGGGACGGCTCTGGCACTTCCTTTCCACCTGGTCCGTTATTACCATGGACAGGTGGGTACTGGAGGTGGTGGAAAGGCCTGCCTCTAGAATTGAGCAGGCCCGCCCTTCAAACCCGTTACCTCGGGGGCCTCGAGTCTGCAGCCTCACTGTCGACAAATCAGACAGACATCCGCTCTCCTCCTACAAAGGAAGTGATCAGGAGTAAGCGGATCCTCCCTCAGACCCGGGGTTTGTGTCCAGGTACTTCCTGGTTCCGAAACGGACGGGGGGCTGGCGCCCCATTCTCGACCTACACGACCTGAACAAGTTCCTAAGGTCTCGAACCTTCAGGATGGTCACTCTGGCTCAGATAATACCATCCCTGGAACACGGCGTGTGGTTCTGCTCTCTGGACCTGCAGGACGCGTTCTTTCACGTCCCTATCCATCCGTCACATTGGAGATTCCTTCGCTTTCGGGAGGAGGGATCCCTCTTCGAGTTCCGAGCCATGCGCTTCGGCCTGTCTCCAGCTCCCAGGGTCTTCACCAAATGCATTGCAGTGGTGACAGCTTTCCTGCAGAGCCGAGGGGTCCGGGTGTACCCTTACCTGGACGATTGGCTGATAGCAGCCCCCTCCAGACAGGAGATGGAGCGGTCCAGAGATCTGGCCCTCCAGGTTTGCTCTCAAGTCGGCCTTCTCATCAACGAGGCCAAGTCGGAACTCGAGCCGAAGCAGGCGATTCTGTTTATCGGGGCAGAGCTTGACTCTCTTCGAGCCAGAGCACGGCTCCCGGCGGACAGAGTCAAGGTTCTTACCTCCTTTGCCCAATCATTTCTGGTTGGGCAATTGCGCCCTTCCCGGGACTTCCTGCGCCTCCTGGGTCTCATGGCGGCCTGTACCAGCGTGGTCCGTTGGGCACGCTGGCACATGCGCCCCCTTCAGTGGGGACTGGCCAGCCAGTGGTCACAGCGCTGCGATCCATTGGACCAGCTAGTGATGGTGACCCAGGAGATGTGGAACGCTCTCCGGTGGTGGACCGTTCCATCTCATCTGCAGGAGGGCATCCCGTTTGTCTGCCCCGAGCCGACGGTCTCTCTATCGACCGATGCCTCTCTGATGGGTTGGGGTGCCCATCTGGGGGAACACCGAGCACACGGCCTCCTGGTCCCGCGGGAGTCCGATGCCACATCAACCTGCTGGAGCTCGGCGGTCCGCCTAGCTCTCACCGCCCTTTGCTCCGTTTGTCCGGGGTCAAGTGGTCCGGTCCAGGCGGACAATACCACGACCATGTACTACCTAAACGCCCAGGCCGGGCCGCGTTCCATGCTTCTTTGCAGAAGCTCTCACATTTGGTCACTGTGCGCAGCCTGGGGCGGATCTCCTAGCCATTCATGTGGCAGGAGCCTCCAACACCCTGGCCGATGCCCTGAGCCGGATAGGGGCTGCATCCCACGAGTGGTCTCTCCTGCCGGAGGTAGTACAAGATCTGTTCTCCCATTGAGGCACACCTCAGGTGGACCTGTTTGCCTCCAGGGAGAACGCGAAGCTGAGGCTGTTTCATGCCCGCCCCCCTCAGCAGGGCTCGCTGCAGGGGGATGCCTTCTCGAGGCTGTGGACCCGGGCCTCTTCTCGCCTTTCCCCATTTCCCTTGATTCACAAGGTGCTTCTCAAAGCAAGGAGGGACAAGGCGGGTGATTCTGATAGCCCCAGACTGGCCCCGCCAGTTCTGGTACCAGATCTCCTCAGCCTCAGCTCCAGGCTCCGAGGCAGCTTCCAGCTCGCCTGGACCTGCTCTCAGTCAACCAGGGAAGGTGTTCCATCCGGACCTTCAATCCCTGCACCTGACTGGCCTGGTTCCTGGCGGCTGAGTTCCAGGCCTTGGGTCTTTCGACGAGGTCCTCAGTGTTGTTGAGGCGTCCCGTAAGGAGTCGACCAGGAAATGCTATGCTTTCAAATGGAAGAGATTTTCCATCTGGTGTCAGGGCAGGGCTGGACCCTTCCTCCTGTCCTTTGGCAAGCATCTTGGACTATTTATGGTCCTTTTTAGTCAAGGGCTTGGGTCGACGACCTAAAGGTGCACCCTGGCAGCCATCTCTGCTTACGGGCGCAGGCAAAGGAGCAGTCGATTAGCGCGGGAGAGAAGGTGGTCTGGCGCTTTTTCAAAGGCCTTGATCACATTTCCCCTCCAGTCACGAGAACCTCCACCTCCATGGGATTTACTGCTGGTACTGGCAAAGCTCATGGGCAAGCCATTCAGACAATGCATGGTGTGAACTCTCTCACCTGTGTGGAAGACCGCCTTCTTGGTGGCTATACGTCAGCCAGAAGGATGGGAGAACTCCAGGCGCTCTGCATTGAGTCTCCTACCTGGTCTTCCACAGGGACAAGGTTGTCCTCGCCCACCGAAATTCCTTCCGAAGGTGGTGTGGAGTTTCACCTTAACCAGGTGTTGACTCTGCCGGTGTTCTACATAATCACCTCGGAGGCGAATACAGGCTCCATACTTTGGACCCTAGAAGGGCGCTCGCTTATTATAAGGAGCGCACGGCTGAAATTCGGGGAGAGGTTCGCCAGCTGTTTGTCACCTACGCTGAAGCCGCACCTGGCAGACCTGCAGCCAAGCGGACGATAAGCAGGTGGGTCACCTCCTGCATAGATCTCTGCTACAAGTTGACGGGCATGGAGCCTCCCAGAGGAATAAGAGCTCATTCTACCCGTCATACTGCTGCATCGGTGGCTGCTTCCAGGGTCGTCCCTATCCAGGAAATCTGCAGGGCTGCTACCTGGAAGTCAGCACACACCTTTATTACCCATTACCACATCGACGTTGAGTCACGCCGGGATGCTGGTTTTGGGGCCTCGGTTCTCCAGTCTTTATTCCTTAAGTAGGGGGTGTGCGCCTTGCCTCCCTCCTCCCAGAGAACTGCTAGGAGTCTGCCAGACAGTGTGGATGAACAACATATCCATGTCCCTAGAAATACAGGTTACTCACCTGTAACCGGAGTTCTAGAAATGGTATATGTTGTTCATCCACACGACCCACCCGACCTCCCCAGCTTCGACGCACAACCTGAGCTTCCAGCGGGCCAGATCTGGCGTCATGGGGCAGAGCCGAGAGTTTTACCACCCGGGTGGGTGGGAGGAGCCAGCTTGAAGACCTTCCGGCAAGATTTAAAGTGGCAAGGAACCTGCCAGACAGTGTGGATGAACAACATATACCATTCCTAGAACTCCTGTTACAGGTGAGTAACCTGTATTTATCCTCCTTCCCATACCAAATGCCCAAATATTGGAATGGCATGTGTGATACTGTAATACATTTCCAGTCTGTAGAGCCCTGATATGACTTACCTGAAGGATAAATTATACTTTTTTGTTTATTCAAATTAGCACCTGTAGATTTAGCAAGTTCATCCAATAAGGTTAGCACCCTCAAACCTGACTTCTCATCTGCCACTACTACACAAATATCATCCGCATAAGTAGTAACTCGAATTTCTGGACCCCCTCCTAGTGGTAGAAGACCCTTCACATGTGCATCTTGCTGGATAATCCTTAACAGAGGATACAAACAACATACATACATACAGAAGGGGGCTCAAGGGACATCCCTGTCTTACACCCCTAGCAATTGTTATGTATTTCCCTAGATGACCATTAACCAAAGGGATAGCCTTAGCATGGGAATACTAAGTAGTTATCCACCTCACAAATTGCTCAGGGACCCCATAGGCCTGTAATACAAGAGAAATATAAGAATGTGGAACACGGTCAAAGGCCTTTTCTTGGTCCAAAGCCATTATAAACCCTTGTAAAAGTTCCTCTTTGCCTTGTTCTACCAGTTTTCTTATTAACAATAAATTGTGTTGTATAGTACACCCTGGTATAGTACAGGTTTGGGCCGCTGAAAGTAAATATGGTGTCAGCAGCAACAAACGGGAATTTAGAAGTTTCATTAAAATTTTGTAATCTGTATTTAATAAACTTAAAGATCTCCAATTATCCAAACACACCCTCTCGCCCTTCTTGTATACCATAATTTGCACTGCTAAACAAAAATTAAAATCTACTTGTAACGTCAGTAACACCCAATTAAATACAACTTTTAATAATCTTACCGATAAATCTTTAAGGGTCTGATAAAATTCAGTAAGGAAACCGTCTATACCAAGTGCTGTATTTATTTTGAGATTAGTGATAACTTGATCAGGCTCTTGTTCCGTGATAGGCTCTGTCAAATGCAAGAACTGATCCTCTTGATAGTGAAGGCACTATAATGGATGAAAGCATCTGCTTTGTCTATTCCACCCTCAACGTAGAAGAGGTGTATTTTGACTCTAGATATTGTGAGACTGTGTTTAAAATACCAGGCCCATGTGAAACTATTTCTCCCAAGTCTGTAGTGACAGCTGACATAAAGCGCACATTTGCCCTCTGAGTGCTGAGCTGAAAGGGATCTCCCAGTCCTGTTTTCCCCTGTGTACAAATTTTATGTTCATATAACAATGTTTTGGCCCTGTCGTAGTGCAACAAAAACATCTCCTTTTTAATATTGCGGGCCTGCTCTGTCGGGGGATATGTAATAAATTTACAGTTGAATAAATTCTGTTCAACTACATACGCAGCTTTAAATACTGTCTATACTTTCCCTGACACTGTTTGACCGAGTGTTTTTGAAAAATACTTCTCAGTACAGTTTTAGTGAGTTCCCACCAACTGCTTCTATTATGAATCAACCCTGCCATTGACATGCGGGCTTTAAGATACTCCCTGATGTGGGTCTGTAGATGTTTATCTGGCAGAAGTGCTGTATTCAACTTCCAGTGCCCTTTCCCATACTGAGGCCCATTAACTGTACCCAGAGTGATCAATGGCATGATCAGAAATTTCCATTGGCAACACAGTCACTTTTTTCCACTCCAGTATTAGTTTTAATGAATATAAAATCTATTCTCGTGGAAAGGGATCCACGAAAATATGTTTGTCCACCGAGCTTGTGTACCCTTCTAGAGGCGTCGATCATCTGACTTTTGGCTAATAATCTGAGAAGATAGTTAGTGTCGCTATATACCTTTGTAGTCTTTGCCCCTCTATCTCCAATATTAACGACACAATTGAAGTCCCCCCTCCCCCCCAAATAACCAATTTGGTGGTAAACAAATAGGGTTTGATCAGCCCAAACAATTCCGTCCTCCCTTTCTTTGTAAGAGGGCCATATATATTAATTAATCTCCAGGACATACTTCCATATGTAAAATCTATTATCAAAGCTCTCCCCCAAAATACCTTGATCAATCTGGAGATACGAAAGCATCCCCTCTAAATAAAATACCCACACCCTCACACGTATCTGTGCCATAAGAAAAAAAAGAAGGCCTCCAACACCATAGTTTTTTTGCAGCATTAATTAAAAAGGTCGTATTCAGCCTTGTGTCTTGCAAAAAAAGAAAAATATCACATTCCATGTCTTTTAACCTTGTCGGGGCAACCATACATCTTTTTAGGATTTCTAATGCTGTTAACATTAATAGTTGAAATTCTCAACCTAGGAAGAGACTGAAACGACATGGCAAGATGTTATAGAATCAAGGTGGCTTGTTAACCCTAGAGCTTCTACGGACACGGGTTCTATGTCTGGGCCATCACTGACTTGGGAGCACTGCTCCTGAGCTTCTCCATCAGTATTGGAGGAGGGAGGGGCTAAAGAGGAAACCTCAGAATCTCCACCTAGTTCAGAATCCAGAACTTGAGGTTTCAAAATCTCATATTTATTTATTAGCTCAATGCTGTCATCTTTCTCTGAGGAGGCTTTTGCTACCTTAGATCTGGGTTGAGTTTGTTTCAAGCTCCTTTTCTTAGCCACACTTACCCCGAGGGGGAGGCATTTCAAAAGGAGTGTCCTCCATCACCAGTGGAAGAGAAGTAACCACTGTACTAGATTCTAAAACCTTCTCTGAAACAGTCTCAGTTGGAGGGCCCAATTGGTCTTCTGCTACACTATCCAACTGAGAAAATGGTGGAGCGGGGGTTGGGGAGGACTTGGCCTAGATTCCGTAAGGGGGGGTTCCTGCTGCCAAGCCCTTTTCTTCAACTTTTTTTTTTCTGTGCTTCCTGCAAGATACTGTCCTGACTTTTCCTATCAGCTCGATTATGTGTGGCCCAAGGACATGATTTATATGAATGCCCAGATTCATAGCACAAATTACATTTTAAATCAGCCTGACATGTAGAACTATGATGCCCATATTCAAGACAAAGGTTACATCGTAATCTATCACAGGTGGACCCTAAATGTGTAAGGGCCCCACATTTAAAACACGCCCTAGGCTGATCCTGATAAAAACAGTGCCCTGGCTCAGAACCTAGGAAAATACTATTTGGAAGTTGTACAGGCCCCAGCTGATCATTCCTTAAGCATACCCGGAACACCCACCTTCCATTCCAAATACATTCATCATCAAATGTAGGCACAGGAGCCCCAAGGACTTCACACCGCTTTTGCAACCAAAAAACAATATCATGCACCGATACAGATTCGTTACGAAATAACACTGTCACAGTTTTGATAGATGGTTTAGTCAATGGGATAGCTTTAAAAGGCATCCATAATTCAGAGTATTTTAAGACATCCAATTTCAACCAAAAACGATCCAAATTTTGTGGAGTAACAAAACTGACATCAAAAGTTACAGAACCAGACACATGAATAAGTGCATGGATTTCATTTGAAAAGAAACCCATGGAGTCCTTCAACAAGGTTTTCCCCACATAGACGATCTGGTGCTAAAGTTAAGCTCCCCTGGTATTCCAAATGCACTGCATTTCTTCATTGTAATGGAGGGGGGCACCTGAAAAAGGATCTTTTCACAGAAATGACTCCCAGACTGTTTTTGCTTGCTGACAGGGGCTTGGGGAAGGCCGTGCTTGTTGCAGGGAGGTAGCTCCAGAGCCACCCCATTCCATATGCAGCTGCTCCGTACTTCCAGAATCCGAAAAGGATACATCCTGCCACCCTGTATTCTGAATCTGTATTCCTATATCGGGCAGCAGTGGAACCAAGGGACGCTGTTCCCCTGTCGCACTGCGAGATCCACTGTTTGCAACGAAGGTTGCCCTGGTATGGGACTGTGGGCTGGGTCTGGAACCCAGACCCCGTTATTGCCTCGCTTCCAGACAGCATTAAGCAGAGAGCGATCAAGGGAGGTACCCGAACATTTGCAACGGGCTTGGGGAGGCTCAACATCAGTTCTACCTTTCCGTAAGGAAAAGGATATGTCCTGCTTTTCCGAACTTCCATGATTAGAAACAGTAGAGATACTCACAGCAGCTGACCTATTTTCAGTCCGACCATCCACCACACCCGATGTATCCACCTGAATGCCGGTTGTCAATTTCCCCACATCAAAGGGCCGCACTGTCAGAACGCTTCCCTTTTGAAGTGGATACATCATCCTGCTGACTCACACCTCCACTCGATGTAGGTTCCACCATTACAGACTTTACTAATTCTTCCTGAATAAGGTGTGCAGTGTCTCTCAGGAGGTCAGAAGCAATAAATTCACCTGGTTCTTCCACAGAAGTCATAGGCATACCGTGTGATGAATTCCCGATAGTTTGCATTCCTTCTGGTCGTATTAAACGTTGATTTTGCTGCAAAATGTTATCTAGCCAAACAGCATCAGGGCCAAACAGACCTGCTGTAGCACAGAAAGGTGGCAGAATTGAATCCATCATAAATTCCTCTGTTTCCAGACAATTAGGCAATATTTCATCGGTCTCCAATGCTGGATCTGGAGGCAGGGAGAGCTGCTCACCTTCAGGTACACCAGCAGACTGGCCAGCCAACATGTCCTCCTCCATGGTAGCAGCTCCCCCAGGATCTGGAACAGCAGCCATCTTGGAGTCACTGGCAAAAGGGTCTCCCTGCTCACAGGAAGCAGAGTAGGGGAATTTCCCCGGTGTCCTGGCCAAGTTTCCCTCATTCATTAAAAATACCACCAACAGCTTAATCTGGTTCAACGTCAGTTGGCATTCATCTGTATCCCCCTACCCCGGGTTGTGCCTGAAAATAGGCAGGATTTGTCTAGTGCACTTACCCGGTCAACAAAAACTAAATAAATAAAATAAAAATATCCCTTCTCTCCCTCCTTGTCTTGAGTGAGTACATGTTCAGTGACTTTAGGCACTCCTCATAAGAGAGTGATGGATTTCATATGACAAGAATGGGGGCCTGTGTGCTGGAGCAAAAGTTTGACATTTATATTAGATGTTTAAACTGACTGCAGGGGAGACTGGGACTAGGGGCACCACAGAGGATGGGAATCCTATCTAGTACTCCCCCACATCTGGGGTTTTTTGTAGCAGCATAGCAGGTACAAAGAGAGTTATGGCCCAAACTGGATTAGGTGAGGGGACATTAGGGAGGAGGAATGAAAGTATGCAAACAGTAAGAAAAATGGGATGAGAGGACAAGTAAAGCACAAGGGTGGTAGCAGAGTAGGATCAGGGACCAGATGGAAGAGGTTATGCCTGGGTAACAAAATCAGTGAGCTCTAGGTGCTGATGGTGGACACCGAGGTGGACCTTGTTGCTATCATATAAATGTGGGCTTTGGCAAATAATGATATAGACCTGATGGTCCCTAGGTATTCACTGTTCAGGAGGGATGGAGGAGCACATAGAGGTGAAGGAGTAGCCCTTTTTGTCAAGGATGGCATTGAGGTGGTGGAAGATGGGTACATCATGAATAGTAATGGAGAGACATTTGCTGTGGGTGCAGCTCACGGCCAGCTCGGGCAAGAAACTGCACTTGGGGGTGATCTATAGACCTCCAGAACAAGGGGAAGAGAGGAACAGAGCGCAGGGAAGAACTTTGAAAGAGGGGTGGAAAAGGAGGAAGTAGTGGTGATGGAGGATCTGAACTTGCCAGACATCGATTGGGACATTCCAGTGGACAGGAGCACCAGACGTCAAACCTTGCTGTACACCCTCTAGAACTAGTTATCCTAGGAGATTTTTAATTTCCTATGGATCAACTGGGAATTACTGTCGGGTACCAACACCGCTGAACATGCCTTTATAGATGCAATGTCCTCAGTAGGCATTACCTAGCTTGTAACATCTCCCATAAGAGGAGAAAACATTTTTGACTTAATATTAACTAATATTGACCATCTAGTACAGGAAATAGAGAATAATGGATGGGGAAGGGTTTGATATGAGAATTTAATGCTCACCCTAGTTGTGGGATGCTACATAAACCCCGAGGGCAAAGCCCGAGGGGTTTATCAAAGCATCCCACAACGAGGGTGTGCATTAAATTCTCATATGAAACATCCTCTCCATCTTTTATTTTTTATAATAATAGACCAGCAATTTTTCTCCAGCAGTTTGTGAGACTGTTTGGTCCCACCCACATACAGAATGTTGGCCAATGAGGCAGCAGCACAGTTTGACTGGCATGGCTCATGAATGTCATAACAACCAGCCGGTTGTTATGGAAAATATCAACCTGGTCAGTACATTGAGAGAAACTGCTGACCAGTTATTATATAGAGGATAATGGCTGGGGATCAGGTGATAACCACGCTGTAATCACCTCGAGTGGTTGCTAGGGCAACATGGTAAACCTCGAGAGTGCAGCTTGAGAGGTTTACTGTAGCCCTAGCAACCACGAGAGATGATTTCAGCATGGTTGTCACCCGATCACCAGCCATCATCTTTTATAGTGTATGGTCAAAAAAACACTGTTTGCATTCTATGTGTGAGAATTATGGAACTCTGGTGTATTCTTTTTTGTTATGCCACTGTTTGGAAGTTCTGAAGTGTGGTTAACAAATTTTAAAATTCTAAACAGTGTGTAACAAAGTTGTGTAAGTGCTGATTATGGTGGTTAATAGGCACTTACCATACATTTATATAAGTGTTAACTGCCCATTAGGTGGGAGTGATCATAACGCTATGACCTATAGTATTAACTGCCCTTCCAGGAAACCAACCAAACCATAAATTAAGAATTATAATTGTACTAATTTCAGTCATATTGACACATATCTAAAACTCATTTACTGGGACACTGAGATGTATAATGCTTCAACTAAAGACAGTTGGAAAATCTAAAAAAAAACATACAGATAGCAGAATACAAACTTGTTCCTTTACTTAAAAAACACAACAACAAAGGCAGAATTCCTTTATGGTTAACCAGTGCAGTTAAAAAAGCAAATTAAAACTAAGGAAAAAGCCTATGCTAAACTAAAAAAGAACAACAGAGACAACTACTCAAAACATAAGGCAGAACAAAAAAAATGTAAACAGCTTACTGAATAAAAAAAACGTAAACAGCATACCAAACAAAAAAAAGACCAGATTAGAATATAAAACAGCACACACCAGGGACAATAAAACATTCCATGCCTATATTAACAGTAAAATGAATTCAGGAAACGAGCTGGGGCCCCCATTGTTGTGAATGGTGTAACAATTAATGAGGAGACAAAAATTGCCCAGGAGTTTTCATAACTACTTCTGCTCGGTTTTTAATCAGAAGCATACTGCACTGCCCAACAATAGTGACATCCCTGCTAGCATATGCTTTACTGAGGAAGAAACTCTAGCAACCATTAAAAAACTCAGGATAAATTCTTCACCAGGGCCAGACAATCTCAGCCCAAGATTAATCAGAGGGAGTAGCTAGCCTGTTACCTCCCAACCGTCCAATCACTAAAATATTGAATAAATCAATTTCAGCTGGCCAAGTACCCTTAGATTGGAGAACGTCTGTTGTGGTCCCTGTACACAAGAAGGGAGCAAGAGAAAATGTCGCTAACTACATACCAATTAGTCTGACATCTGTGCTCAGCAAGACCACGGAGCAACTAGTATAAATAGAGTCAGAACTGAAGCTATTGTGATTTTCAGACTATCACCAACATGGATTCACCAGTGGTCACTTGTGCACCACTAATCTGGTTACCTTCTATGACAACACTGGGATAAGCTTTGATAATACAAAGCCAGTGGACATCATCCTTTTGGATTTTTTTAAAGCTTTTGATAAGGTACCACATTATGAGCTTATTAATAAACTGCTAAAAACAGAGTTAGCACTTCCCTTGGTCAGATGGCTCAGCAATTGGATAGAAGACAGAAAACAGCAGGTCAGAGTTGGCTGTTACCGTATCATCTATTGGAGAATTTACCCTGTGGAGTACCACAGGGTTTGGTCCTTGGACCAACCCTGTTAAACATCTTTTGTCAGTGACATAGACAAAAGCATTCAGAACAACATGGTGAAATTCGCTGATGACACTAAATTGGGTGGTGTAGAAAACCAGCTGTCACTAGCCTACGACCTAAAAGAAATGGAGACCTGGGCAAAAAGACAATAAAATGTCCCTAAGCTTAGATAAATGTGTTGCCCTCCACATGGGCAATAACAACTCTCTTTGTAAGGCAAAGCAAGGCAATTTTATTTGTATGGCACCCAATCCCGGAGGCTCTGGGCACCTCACATAGAACCAGAAGGGGACAAAGATAGACACAAAAAAAAAAATAAATGCAATAACTACAGATACAGATATTAAAATTCCAATATGCTACATTAAAATCAAATTCTGAACTAATCAATACACAAGATCAGATTTCTACTTTGGGGAAGGCCAGGGAAAAGAGATGGGCCTTAAGGTTCCTCTTAAAACACCTTGACCAATGGGACCTCTCTCACAAAAGGTGCAAAAGAGTTCCAGAGGGTGGGGCCCGCGGCAGTAAAGGCGCGGTTGCCAGAGGTTTTCAACCTTACCCTCGGAACAGTGAGGAGGCACCTGGCCAAGGAGCAGAGGGAGTGGACTGAGGATGCAGGCGTCAGGAGATGAAACAAGTAACCAGGGCCAAATCTATGCAGGGCCTTATAAGTGAGCAAGCCCACTTTGAAGATGATCCTCCGCCTGACTGGCAACCAGTGCAAAGCCCGCAGGACCGGGGTCACATGACTCAACCTAGACAGGGCTGGTCAGCGACCTAGCCGCTGTGTTCTGCACTGTCTGCAGTCGGCGGAGGGTCCCTCCATCAACCCTGAAGTAAAGAGCGTTACAGTAATCCAGACTCTATGTCATAAAAGTGTGAACTAGTGTTGGCAGGTCTTTGGGCGGAACTAGGGGTTTGATCCTGGCGATATTCTGTAAGTGGTAAAAACCACTTTGGACAACAGAAGACACCTGAGATTTAAGTGTCAAACTGTCATCCAGAATCAGTCCATGATCTTGCACCCTAGAGGAGGCAATCAATGGCACGGATCCCAAGAAAAGACCAGTGACCGTGCCAGAAGCACTCTCATCATGGCCACGTCCCGGCTCAACCACCAGGATCTCAGTCTTGTCTGGGTTCAGTCTCAACCAGCTGAAGGACATCCAGTCATTGATCTCGGCCAGGCTGCTATTAAGCACATCCACGGCGTTGTGTGTCCCAGGGCAAAAGACGGGTACAGTTGGGTATCATCTGCATAGCAGTGAAAACCCACACTGTACCGTCTAATGAGCTCACCCAGGGGCAGCATGTACACCGCAAATAACATCGGTGACAAAATCAAGCCCTGAGGTACCCCACATGACATCAGCCTCTGGGAGGTGGAGAAATTCCCCATCACCACCTGCCGATTTCTGCCAGAGAGATGGAACTCAAACCCAGCTGATGACTGCCGGCGAGTCTGCAGTACTCTCTAAGGCGATCAAGCAGCACAGTGTGATCTACGGTGTCAAAGGCTGAGGAGAGATCAAGGAGAACAAGAATTGACCTGTCTCCTCTAAGTAAGTCAATTTGCACCCTGACTAATGTCATTTCTGTACTAGCTCTGAAACCTGACTGGAATGGTTCATAAATCTCAAAGGTCACAAGGTGCTCCTCGAGTTGCTGCACCACTACCTTCTCAACAACTTTTCCCAACTTTCGTACTTACACACTGGACAACCAAGCACTCAAAGAAATGACAAAGGAAAGGGATTTGGGGATAATTATTAACAACTCCTTCTCCTCCAGTGGTCACTGCAAAAAAGTTGCCCACATGACTAATATAATCCTGAGCTGTATCAAATGCATATTTGTCAACAGAAACAAACATTGTATCTTCCCACTGTACTGAACCTACATAAGGCCCCGTTTGGACTTCTGTTCACCGTTTTGAAATCTTTGTCTAAAAAAAAAAAATCTCGAGCAAGTACAACACCGAGTCACTAAACTTATCCCCAACCTCAGCTCTCTACCCTACCATGACAGGCTGTCAAAAATGGGCCTGGTTACTCTGGAGGAAAGAAGGAGCAGGGGAGAACTTTTGCAGCTTTATAGAATGTTACAAAATCCAATTCTTTCATCTTGGTGTGGGCTAGAGTATACTTTGCATACTGCAAACCTCAGGAGTCATAAGCTGCAACTTCTTATCCCTAGAGCAACTACACAAAAAAGAGATAACTACTACACTATAAGAGCAGCAGAACTATGGTATGCACTCCCGCAATATGTGGTAGAAGCAGAGAATTTCAGTATCTTTAAAGAAAGACTAGACAAACACCTTAACTGAGGAACAGGACATATCTAGTACACCCACATGGCAATGGGAGACATTCACGATGGGCCTCTGCCTCCTTATGTCCTACCAGCCTAGCAACATGGTAACCTAGACTGTCTATTGGTACAACTAGTTAAGGAACCCACCAGGCAGACTGCAATTCGTGATGTGTTGCTCACCAACTTGGAGGTGATACGAGCTTTGAGAATAGGAGATCCACAAGGGAACATTGACCATAACTCCATTTGGTCTGAACTGGCCCTTGGGTCCAGAAAACCCCAGTCGAGAGCTGTAGTCCATGATTTTAGAAGGGCTGACTTCAGCGGGCTGAGGGAGCTGGTCAGGGAAAAGTTACTCAGGGTGGACAGCATGGGATGTGGAAGAGAGATGGAACAGTAAAGTGAGCCATTCTTGAAGCATCTAAGGTATGCATGAGAATAGTAGCTAAAAAGAACAGGTTAACCAGTTCAAGAGACCATTATGGTTCTTGGCAAGAGTGAGAGAAGCTGTAAGGACCGAGGAAAAGGCTTTCTATACTTGTAAAGAAAAGCAGGGGGAGGAAGAATGGGGAGAATGCTTACTGAAGAAGTAGGGAGGCGCAGAGGGGGTTAGGGAGGCAATAATAATACTACTTTTATTTATTTTATGCCTTTCAAATATCAAGGCGCAATACAATAACATAAATAAGATAAAAATTCAGAAATCAGTATTATAAAAATGGACAGAAACAGATCAATGAACAGTAAAACCATAAGCTTTTTCCCACAGGAAGGATTTCAAAGCCTGTTTAAAACTCCCCACAGTCGTGCACTCCCTAGTCCGATGGGGTAGAGAATTCCAAAGGGAAGGAGCCGCAAACATAAAAGCACGGGCCCCAGCAGATTTTAAAATCACCCTTGGCATCTCTAGCAACCCCTCGTTGGCTGAGCGGAGCGATCTCACAGGTTGATAAAGGATCAGGAGTTCTTTCAGGTAATCAGGGCCCAGATCATGCGGGGCTTTAAAAGTCATTAATCCGACTTTGAAGGTGATCCGCCACTGAACTGGCAGCCAGTGCAGTTCCGCAGCACCGGTGTAATATGGGAAGATCTAGGAGTACCCATCAACACCCATGCTGCGGAATTCTGCACCAGCTGCAAGCGGCGGATCTCAACCCCCGGAAGCCCAAAGTAAAGCGAGTTGCAATAGTCTATGCGCAAGGTCACAAAGGCATGGATTAAAATTGGCAGATCACTGGACGGAACAAGGTGCTTGATCTAAGCGATGTTTCTTGGTGATGTAATCTATTCCTCCACCACTCTTGCAAATCTAAGTAAACTGGACATCCTTTATCACCATGCGTTATGGTTCATTACCAACTCCCCTTACCGTTCGCACCACTGTGACTTGTATGCAGCTGTTGGTTGGACATCCCTTACTACTAGACGCCTGCTCCATGCTGGGCTATGGACTCTTATACTGCTCCTGCAGAAATTGCCAAGCTATCTCTCTTCCCTTATTAGTATCTCACATAGTGCATACTCGTTAAGAAAATCTGACTTTATTATGCTTGACATACCAAGGACGCGGACCTCCTTTGGTAAACGTGCTATTGCATATGCCCTTCCCTCCATTTGGAACCAATTACAAACCATACTGAAACTAACTAGCACAGTTTCAATAAACTTCTACAAATCGCTAAGTTCAGCCAAAATAAGACACCTGTAACTGTCATTAAGTCTCTTCCTTCCCCATGTGTGCCATATTTATCCACTGGTAAGGTATAATTGCTTTGTCATATTAACTGCTTTCCCTTCCCCTTCTACTCCTGGCTTTATCTATGCTTAAGCTCCACTGCTACTCTATCAAATCACCCTCCCCCATATCAGTTGTAGTCTGTTGTTTGTTCTAGCTACCAAAATATATGTATTGCACACACCAGTCATCATGTTTCATTTATCAGTATGCAACCTGTAAGTCGCTTCCTTGTCTCATATTAATGTTTACCACCTGTGGTCACCCTATGTGGTACCCTTGTATGTATATCCAGCCTGTATCATGTAATGTGCATTTCATGTATATACTGTTATTACCTATCTATGTTTGTACTTCAAGTGTTTGTCACAGGACCTCCTTGTGAATGAGCTTGCTCAATGGAGTTTTCCTGCAATAAACTTGAACTTCTTAGATGGTAGAAAGATGACTTAACCACCGCTGACACCTGGGACCGAAGAATCAGCCCAGCATCTAATATCACCCCCAGATCTACTTTGACGTTCAGAGACCTGTAGCTCGATATCCCCAAAAAGCAATCCAGATGGGGAGCCGGACCCAAGTCCCCCTATCCGGCGATCCGGATCCAATACCAACACCTCCGTCTTCCCAGAGTTCAACTTCAGCCAGCTGGACCTCATCCAGTCCTGGATTTCATTGAGGCAGCTGTTGAATACCGAGATAGCTCCTTCCTGGTCGGGTGCAAAGGACAGGTATAGCTGGTATCATCTGCATAACAATGAAACCTCAGTCTATACCATCTCACAATGTCTCGAGGGGAAGCTTGTACACCGCAAACAACATGGGGGACAATATAGAGCCCTGAGAAACCCCACAAAATAGAGAGATGGGATCAGAGGGAAAAAAAAACTGACACCACCCTCGGAGTTCTTCTGGTGAGGTATGAAGTGAACCATCTGAAAACAATCCCAGAAAGCCCACAAATACATCTCAGGCGCTCAAGTAGAACCCCATGGTCAATGGTGTCAAATGCTGATGACAGATCTAATAGTACCAAAATGGACCATTTCCTCTGGTCTCTCGCCATCAGGAGATCATTAAGCACCCAAACCAGCACAGTCTCAGTACTGTGCCTCTTTCGAAAACCTGATTGGAGAGGTTCATAGATGCTATGGATGGTCAAGTGGTTCTCCACCTGGGCCGCCACTACTTTCTCTATCACCTTCCCCACAAAGGGGCGGTTTGAGATCAGCTTGTAGTTGGCAGGACTGTCTGGGTCCAAAGAAGCTTTCTTCAACAGGGGTGTCACCACTGCCTCTTTCAAGGAACAGGGATGTTCACCCGAGTCAAGGAAGCACCAGACTATCTGTGTTAGAACCAGGAAAATGGACTCCCCACACTCCAAAATTAGGGAAGTAGGGCCTGGATCTAAACTACAGCAAGTAGGGCACAGCCCTTGGACAATCCGCATAACATCCACGATTTCCGGTGGTCGAAGGTACTCCAGGAAAACAAAGGTGTGGTGGCCAAGTCCTGACCAACAGCAACCTACATAGAGTGCGTCAAATGGATCTCTGATCTAATGTCAGCCACCTTATCCACAAAGAACCGAGCAAGCTCATCACACTGTAATTGTGAAAATGCTCTACAGAGCTGTAGACAGGTTAGGTTACGCAATCTGTCCACAGTTCTGAACAGCTGAGCTGGTCGGTTCAGGGCGGCAGAAATTTCCTCGGACAGGAACTCTGCCTTCTTACGAGAAATTTCTGACTGATAGAATTGATAGTGTTCTAACAGTCTAAGGTGGTCGGCATCCAGGCCAGATCTCTGCCAACAACGTTCTAACCTGCGTCCAAGTCGCTGCAACTCCCTCAAGGCCCCATCAAACCATGGAGCCCAAGGTCGAAGGGAAAGAGGATGCACACGAACTGGAGCAATGAAATCCAGGGCAGAGGTGATGGCATTATTATAGGCCACAACCAGTGTCTCTGGATCACTGCAATACACAGGAAATTGTGATAGGTCAAGGACTGCAGCAAGGCCATTGGAAGAAATATTCCGCAAAGGGTGGTACTTGACCATCTCCACAGGAGTCTGCCTACAAGGTGGGGTGCCAAAATTGAATCTCACAGTGTAATGATCGGACCAACCGACTGGTTCCACCCCCATGTCAGAAGCCTCGATTCCCCAAGAGGAAGACCAAATCAAGAGAGTGGCCACCTTTATGTGTAGCAGTGGTAACCACCTGTGTTAGGCCCAGTGAATCCATTAACTGGAGGAAGTGTTGTCCAAATTGCGAGAGTTCATCGTCGATCCATGCATTAAAGTCACCCAGGACCATCAGCATGGGAGGCTCGAAAGCCATGTTGACAACAAAGTCCGCTTCTTCCTTAAGGAATTGCTTCCCATCTCCAGGTGGACGGTAGAGGAGAGCAGTTTGATAGCCCACACCTGCTACAACAGCACATTCAGAAGAGATGGTCTCCTCAACTGGAATACTAGTGAGGCTAATTCGTCTTAAAGCCGGACCGCAACCCCCGCTGTCCAACTCGATGGCTGTATCACTGCACACCAGGCTGGAATTACGGCCTCAAGTATAGGTCCCAGACATCATCCAGCCAGGTCTCGTGATGCAAGCCAGATCTGTCGAGCCAACAAGATCTGAAATCACAGCAGTCTGGTTCCGGACAGATCTGGCATTGCACAACATCGCCTGGGTTGGACAAACTCTGGCTGCCCTGGCTACCTGCCCATCACTAATGATGTTGCCCTTGGGTGTGGGACAAGCAGGATGGTCCATGCTCCAAGCTACATGGCCCAGAAGGCTCCCATGGCTTAATCACCTAATGAGAGCACCCGCTCCTCCTGTCTCCACTGTTCACCCCCAGGGCAATACAGGCTCAACAATGTTGGTAGATAAGAAAAACAGGGGGGTATGAAAAGGGCGGAGGGAGTGGAGAGGGGAGGCTGAATAGTGCACGACGGGGGGGGGTAACAGGCATACACATTTCATAAATCCACAACCTCTCGGCACTCAAAACTAAAAAATTTAAAAACAAAATATCGCACTCCTAAAAGTCGACCACTTATGAGATTCAACCCAACTAGATACCTAAAATTACCAAATGACTAATTTAAGATAACTTGAATTACACCCCAAAAGTAATAAAACCCAACAGGATCGCCCTCCAGAGAAATCTCTCACAAGTCTCGAAGGAGGACAATCGATACAAATCATTAACACAAGAAAAATAATAAAAATAAATAAACTAAACAAACCCCCAAAAAAATTAAAGGAAAATAGTTTGATAATTCACCCCCAGATTAGTCTCTCACACTATCTAAAAGAGGGTGAAAGTACAGATTGTTACTGGGCCCTCTCACTGCCCAAACCAATTTCCACAAATAATATAAAACAAAGTAAAATAAAATTTAACAACAAAAAAAAAACTAAAATTTAGGAAAAAAAAGTTAAAAAAAAAAAAAAAAAAAATACTTGCTATCCAAAAAACACATGAACTCAAAAATTAAAACATTAGTTCCAGTCAATCATTTCCAGGAGATTGAAATGCCAGGACAAGTACCCAAACCAGTCAGTGCTCAAGTCTCAGGTAGTCAAATCCAAAGATTTAAGCAAAAGTTCTTTCAGGGTGCACAAATTTCTTATCTTAGGCAGTAGATAAGGGAAATATCTTGGAGGATTAATGGCACACTACTACAACCATGGGCAAAGCCACCCCTCTGACTGACCACCCTGCAAGTCTAGGGGAGGACAGCAGGACACCAGTCCTCCGGCCGGCCCCTCTCCCCAACCCTGTGGGAGCCAAGAACCCCCGAAATCCCCAAGATAGCTGACAAATTGAATAGAGCAAAAGTCAGAGCCCTGAAACAAATATTAAACACATATTGTAGAAAAAAAAAAGTATGGAACAGTCTTCTCTGAACAACTCCTTTACCAGATTGTCTCCAATTAATCCTCCAGATAAACCAGTCCGACTGACCGCATCTTCTTTAGTCCACAGCAGCAAACTCCTCAGGCAATTCCCAGTATCCAAAACAAATAACTTAAGGGGAAAACTCTCACAGGTTCACGATATAAAACTCTCACACCAGTTCAAGCAGGCATTCCAAACCAAAGGAGCACAGAGAGATGACCCCTATAACACCGGGACCACGACTCTCTCACACCAGCCCCAATCACGTCGCAGTCCTCATCCCAATTACCGTAGCAGCCAACTCACTCCACCGATGTTAAAAGATTAAGCTGTCAAAGCCACCTTGGTTCCACATACAATTTCAAAGTCCACCAGACACTACGACACACCAGTTACTAACGCCAGTGAAGTGGAATCCCAAAGGTGATAGAGAGCTGCATATTGTAGAGGGCATCAAAAGTCGAGAAAAACAATATATCAGACTATATTGGGGGGGAGGAAGAAATGAGGGGGAGTCATAAGGCTAGCTGGGGGGGGGAGGGTGGTAGAGGAGGATGGGCAAAAGGCCACCATCCTTAACGATTACTTTTGCTCAGTTTTCAATAGGGAGGATGGTGGGCTGTTGCCAGAGAGTGGCATCAGAGCAGCCACTAAGAGGGTCCTGAAGATGAGGCAGACAATATTTACAAGTGAAAGGGTCCAGAAAGGTCTGGCAGGCCCTAAAGCCACAGGACCAGATGGGATGCATCCGAGGTTACTTGGTGAGCTGGCAGTGGTACTGGTCTATTCAGCAACTCGCTAAGGATGAGGGTAGTTCCAAAGGATTGGAGGTGACGGTCGTAGTTCTACCCCATGACTGTGTGTGTGGGGGTGGGTGTGTGGGTGTGTGTGGGGGGGTGTCAGGAATAAGCAGGGAACAATAGACCTGTCAGTCTTACCTCTGTTGTAGGAAAGCTGATAGTCTCTAGTCAAAGAGGACCCTGTGGATTACTTGGAGAGTAGCTCCGTTAATCTGTCCTCATATGTTTTCTGATGCAGTCCCTGCACCATTTTGGTTACTCTTCTCTGGACTGCCTCAATTTTAGTTAAAGTCCTTGTGAAGGTGTGGCCTCCAGTACTGAATGCAGTGCTCCAGATGGGGCCTAACCAGTGTCTTGTAAAGAGGGATTATTACCTCCCTCTTCTGACTTGATACCCCTACTAATACACTCTAACATCCCCTTGCCTTACCTACTGCTTTAGTGGTCTGCTTGCATGATTTCAGGTCATCGGTGATGATGATGCCCAAGTCTCTTTATTCCCTTGTGTCTGCCAGCAACTCCCCTCCCAGCCTATAGGTGGCTTCAGGGTTTCTCTTCCCTATGTGCATGATCTTGGACTTCTTTACATTAAATCCCAGTTGCCACTCTTCCGACCATTTTGCTAGTTTATCCAGATCTCTTCTCATTCTGCCCACCCCATCTGTATCATCTACTCTGTTGCAGATCTTGGTGTCTTCTGCAAACAGACCAACCTTACTCTCCAGTCTGTCTGAAAGGTCACTGATGAAGATATCGAAGAGGACTGGCCCCAGGACTGATCAATGAGGTACCCCACTTGTGACTTGCATCTCTTCTGACTGTGTACCGTTTACCACCACTCTCTGTTTTCTGCCTGCCAGCCAGTTTGCCACCCAGTTGACCAACTTCTGACCCACCCCAAGCCTACCCAGCTTATTAATCAATCTTCTATGTGGAACAGTATTGAAAGCTTTGTGGAAGTCACGTGGACATGAGTGGAAATTGACAGGAGGGAGATTCAGGAGGACAAGAGGAAGTATTATTTTACAGAAAGGGTGGTAGAGCCGTGGAATAGTCTGCCAGCTGAAGTGGTGGGTGCTAAATCCATTGGTGGTTTCAAGCACGGTTGGGACAGAATGAAAGGTATAAGTGGTTACTCAGGGCAGCAGAAACTGGGAGGAGAATGGGGCAGGGGATAGGGGGGGCTAGAACCCTGGAGGGACACTAGGTTCCAGGGCTAAATAGGGAACTCAGGAATACTGGACGGACCTTTGTGTGTTTTTTGGTTTTTCTCTACAGTTATTCTCTGTTTCTAGGTTTTCGTGCTTTGCTCTCTGTGTTGTGTGTTCTGGGATTTGACTATTTTCTTCTAGCCTCTAGTAGATGCATCACTTCACATTTTTCCCTTCCTGACCCAGCATAGGTCCCCCTGCATTTCATTTATCTACATCAGAGATGCAGCTGTCTGGTGATGCTCAGGTAGTCCATTGATCCAACTCCAGATCCGCGATCTTATCTGTCCCCATTTAGATTTTGGATCCAAGGTCGGGTAGTGGGATCAGAGGTCAAATGTCTGCCTCAGATCCCAGAAAGTCCCATTGGATATGTCTGATGGGATTGTAGGTGATAGGATCCAATAGTCGGATACCAGTGGTATCCGATGCCATCCGTTGTCCAAGAAAATCTGTGGTATCTGATTCCGTGGGATATTATCCGAGCAACACTACAGTTGTCTTTCCTGTTCTGGCTCACTGGCAAATATGGCAACCCAGCTACAGGTTCCCACCTTCAGATGACTTATACATTTGTTGAATGATGTTGGCCTTAGTACAGAACCATGTTGTCTAGTTAATTGTAATAAAGCAACAAGGCATGATGGGGTGTACTGTATTGTGGGATAATGGCATACCTTATGCACATGAGAAGTGCCATTCTCCCATTATTATGCATACCCTGGAGTGCCTTATTGCAATTTATAAAATGTCTTCTATGATATTTAATTCTAGAACCATGTAATGAGGTTCAGAAAGTTGCGCATTTCATGCCTGTGCAGTGCTTGAATATGCACAGTCATGTATTTAGATTCCACCAGCCACAGCACAGGATTTTCCCAACCCATTTCATAATAACTGAATAGCGTATGCTTATGGACCTATGTATTGAAGTGAATGCTTGCTCTTTAAATAGCTGTTTACTGGGTGGAACGGCCTCATAACCTTGTTCTGGCTAGTGAAGCTTTTGGAATGTTGCCCTTAAAGGAGATAAAAAAGTTTGATAGTGGGGATGATGTGTCATTAGGTTTACTGTATGAGTAATAGACAACTTTAATAAAATTTACTTTGACTGCTGTCACTGCAATAAGGAGGTGTAATTACACACTTGGCAACATTGCAGATGTGAGGAGACCTCAGGGCTGCCAGCATCAGGAGTGATCCCAGTGCTGTCATTGTTATCTGGGTGGGGGAGGGATGGTGACAGGTCTGTTCTGGGTGTGGTGGTTGGTTGGCAAAGGGCTGAGAACCTCGTCAGGTGGGGGAAGGGTGTAGGGGGCTCGATCATCCCTTGGCTGGTGGCCTGTTCTATGTGGAAGTTAGGGGTGCTTGTCCCAGAGTTGGTGGCTTCACCCTATGCTGGGGGCCCAGGGTCTGCTGGCCTCACCCCACAGTGGCAGATCAACCCCAGGGCTGGTGACCATAGCATGTCTTCCATGTTTGCCTGAGTGACTGGTACGTGTCATATGACTTTGTAGCAGTGAGGGGGTGCAGTGTTACTGTAGTGAATGATGTGGATGTTTTATAGAGTGCCCTATATTCAAAATGGCATTCTGTGGTGCAGACTGGGGTGTTTTGGAAGGCTTGCGTCACACTGCTGGATGTAGACCCACGTTGAGACTCGTGCTATGATGACCACACAGCGCTGAGCCCAGGCAAATGTGGAGGCAGTTGCATGGTCTTCCCTTTGTGCCTTCTCGCCACATCAGATGTGGAACTGAGACTGCCTGCACAGTTGGCAAGTTGGTGATGTTGGGGGGTGGGGTAGTTCCACAGTTGGCAAGTTGGTGATGTTGGGAGGAGGTAGTTTATTAATTGCACTCCTCCAATACCCACCACTTGGCTATTGTAAAAAGAGCCCTGGTGCCGGTTCTTATTCTTAAATACAGAAAGAAGGTCCACGCTTCTAGGAGAAGGTCCGAGGTGTCACTGGGGATGGGGAATCTCTGCTAAATTTCCGCAAAACAAGGAACAACATACACAGTTTGAAAGATAGTTACCAGACTTTCAGGTTACTGCAAAAATAGATTTATGTATTGCTCGGAGTTCATCAGGTGGAACATGAAGCCTACCAGCCAGGTACCCGATCATTTCAGTCATAGAGCTTTGTGGCGCTGGCTTGAACTTTGCAATCCAGTAACTATACCTGACGGACGTCACAAGCCTGTCCCTTCTGCACACAAAGGTGATTGGTGGCACTCTGAAAAGGATACAGAGGCCACTGTGCAGATGACCCACAGGGCCCTTCCCCATGTGTAGCGGCCAATGTAGGCAGGCTTGCACAGCACTGTAAAGACACAAACGAAGAAAGGGCTTCACCGTGCTAACGCGCAACAGTGGTTTCTGCAGTACAGATGAGGTGGCGAACCCTCAAAGCACAAATCCAAAAAATAGTACTGCGCAAGGAACCACAGTGAACAACAGGTATCTGTATCAAAGTGAGTTTCACTGGTACGTAAAAGTGCACACAAATTTACATACATGCAGGAGTTCAGTACAACAACCCCTAGCGCCTCGACCACACGTGTCTTGAAGACTACGTGTGAGGTGTGGGGATGATATACTGACTCCTGCATCTAAATTTGTGTACTCTGATACCAATGAGGCTTTCTTTGACTGAATACCTATTAATCACTATGATTCCCTTCTTGTCCTATTCTGAGAGATTTACTAACACACTAATACTTGGCACTGTTTGCCTGCTGTTAAGAGCAGGCCATAATGAGAGCATAGCTGGTGCCCTGTGCCACTGAGCCAGCCATTTCTGATTGGTGGAGGAATACCACACCTTCAGGGAGACCATAGATCAGGGGTGAGTGTAAGACGCACCCCAGGACCGTCAAGTGTAATGGACACTGGGGAAGTGTGTTTGTGTGTGTGGGGGTGGGGGTGGGGGAGTCAGACTGCTGGACTACCACAACCCTCCCCACCCAAACTACTTTGTCTTTGGAGGGAATTAGGAAGAGGCTGGCTCTGCCAGATCATGATGTTCCTGGCACCAGCAACATGGTACACCATAGTGCATGAAGACATGTGCTGGGCGCATGTTGCAGTATGATCTTTGTTCTGTGCTTGCGAGCATGCGCTGGAATGTTAGTGGGTGCATTCTCAGTTGTGCCTGCTAAAACAGTCTCAAATAACCTCTGCGGAGCTGAGACTGTTAGATTGGGGTGGGGGCTTGAAAACATCAGATAATGGAGCACCTCACCCCCTATGGGCCAAATATAAAGCGGCATTAACATGAGGGCCTAGAGGTACATCTGCCTTGGCTGTCCGGAACACAGGCACAAACCAGTTGTACAGCTGATATGTAGGGGCTGTGGTGGGATGGGACGCTCTTGGAAAGCGAAGAATTGGTGTGTTGGGGGGAACCTAGAGGACATGCCAGTGCTCCCTGCTGCTGAGGTTCCTGGTCCCGAGTCACAGTGTTGGGTGCAGTACCCTTTATCCAAGTAAATGCCCCTTAGAGGGACTTGGGTGGGAGAAAGAGTCCTCCCCCATGACCCTCTGCTACAAAAAAACAGGCACTAAGAAGTTATGTTGAGCCTGTGATATTAAAAGATGGTGTAATTTATTTAACCCCTCCATGGCTGTTGGCTGTACACTTCACAGTGCAGCTGGTGACACTGCTAGTGGTGGTGCTGCTGGTGGCATGGCAACGACACTGAAGACCGAGTCATCTGTGAGATTGTTTGAGCTCAGACCGGATCGAGGAGTAGCACAGCAGGGCCTGTGGCAGCAACAGAGCAGCACAACAGTTTTATTAGCTAAACTTTCTTGTGATTTTTGTTGTTGGAAAATAATCTACAATATTTATTCAGATAGTAACATGTTACACACTATTTAGAAACAAGCAAAAAGGCATGACAAGATGCACATCATTCTGAGATAAAGGAATGCCAAAGAAAGTAAGGTGAGAGGAAAACTCGAGTGTTGACACACACAAGGAGTTCCATTATACCACAGTTATTCACACCCTGGAATGCCTAATTGCGATTATAAAATGGCTCCTTGGATTTTAAATTTTATAACCAAGTAGTCAACTTCAGAATTATTTCGGACCTGTGCTGTTCTGCCAGAATAATGCAGTAATGTGATCACATTTGACCAATCGACTTGTCTTGACGTCTCCTACCCGTTTTATAATGTCAGTGTCAGTGACTCAGTAGGTAGCACACTCGCCTCTGAGGCCGGGAGATCAGAGGGCTGTGGGTTCAGTTCCCACATCTGGCATGTGGGTTAATATCCAAGTACTGACACTGTAGTGAAGTGTGAGAAGGGTGCTGCACTTCTGAGGTGCCGTCTTTCGGATGAGATGTTAAACCGAGGTTCCATCTGCCTGGTTTGGTGGTAGTTCAGGTGGATGTTAAAGATCCCATGGCACTTATTGAAAAAAGAGTAGGGGAATTTCCCCGGTGTCCTAGCCAAATTTCCCTTATTCACTAAAAATACCACCAACAGCTTAATCTGGTTCAAGGTCAGTTGGCATTCATCTGTATCCCCCTCCCCCGGGTCGTGCCGGTTCGAGAAGAAGCCAGAAGGGGAAGGAAGGAAACGTATTCAATTCAGTGCTTTAGAGTAACTGGTAATTGCTATTTTTCTTTTAAACTTAGATTGTGGGCGTTTAGTGACACTATACTTTCTTTGTTGTCTTTACTTATAATTGTTTTTGGGCTGTTGAAAATTTAAAACAATGATGGTGTAATTCTGTGCTGTCTTTAATTGCTGCAAATTTTTGCCCCCCCCCCTTTCCCCCAACTCTTAATTATATGCCCTGATAAATCTGATTGACAGGAGCTAAACACAGGGTATAGTAAGGGGTGTGAAGTAGGAGGGGCATAAGGGGGAAGAAGCCCACCCTCAGCACAACAAGTGTTTTGACTCATTTATTTATTTATTGGTTTCTTTTTCCTTTAAAAAAAAATATCTGAGGATTAGTGACAGGATTTTTAGTACAGTAAATTAATAAAAAGAGAACTAGGAGAGCTTCAGTAGCAGACAAGTAGTGGAATTCCAGTATAATGTGGGGAGTGGTGCAATGCAGTGGCTGTGGGGCAGCCATATTCAGGCAGACCTTCTGGACACTGAGGTGCTTCTCTATCTGCATGCATCTCTCTGGACTGCGGGATGAGGTAGCCAGACTCAGAGCGGAAGTAAACTTGGTCAGGAGTACCATCACCCCTATCCAGGGACCACCCAGTCCAATGCAGCTGCCTCAAAGGATGGAGAGAACGAGGAGCACTTGGATGACAGTGGGCTCAGAGAGGGTTAGAGCAGTCAGGCAGAGGCACATCCCAGATCCTATTCCACTCAAGAACTCATGTGCCACACTGGCAAACGAGGACAACCAAATAGAGGTACCCAGAGAAGTGGAAGGAAAGGATGTGGAGGTTAGCCAAGGAGGTGACCTCAGCGGGGAAAGCAGTGGACCCCAGAGGAGGAGGAGGAAGCGAATCCTGGTGGGGGACTCCATCGTAAGAGGGATCCAGCTAGGAACACAGGAGGGGGAGGACAGGAGGTGAGGTGCCTACCAGGTGCCCACGGCATGGAGGGATGGAAGGAAGATCCTGGGGATCACTGGGAAGGCAAGACGGGAGGGTGAGCTGGATGTCATTATCCACCTAGGTACTAATGACCTGGCAAATGGGGAGCCAAAGGAAGTTCAGGAAGAGTTTGGGAAACTGGGGAGGGGTCTCAAGCAAGTAGCTACTTCTGTCACTTTCTCAGAAGTACTACCTGTGAGAGGCAAGGGAGAGCATAGGAGTGCATGCACCAGGAACTTTAACTCATGGTTGAAGAACTGGTGCTGTGAGGAAGGGTTTGGATTCATTGGTGACTGGGGACCCACCTGGAGGGATGGAGGTTTGTTCAAGCCTGACGGCTTGCAGCCATCCTGGAGGGGAATCCAAGCACTCAATGATAAGTTTAAATGCTACATTGACAAGCATTTAAACTAGCAAAGGGGGGTGGCAGGCCAGCAAGGAAGGTACCTACTTGCTCACCCCCCACAGCTAGCAGTGGAACCAGTGAACCAGAGGAGTGGCTATCTCTGCAAAACAGTGTGCAAAAGATGGAGATTAGTGCCCAAGAGGTGGATAAGCAGAAAGGGCAAATTCAGCAGAAGGGCAGACAGCAAGGAGAACCAGGGATAAATGACAACCAAGGAAGGGCTGGAGTAGAACAGTGAAGCAGTCTAGGGAGGTCAAATCATGGAAAGCCATGTGTGCAAATGCCAGGAGCCTTAGCAACAAGATGGAAGATCTGGAGGCTGTCATGGTACAGTCAGACCTGGACATTGTGGCCATCACTGAAACCTGGTGCAATGATAACCATGACTGGGAGATGGCCATACCTGGCTACAACATATTCAGAAGAGACAGAGCAGGCAGGAAGGGAGGAGGAGGAGTGGCACTGTATGTGAAAAATGACATAAGGGCCACAGAGATCCAGGAGGAACAAAATGGGAGAGATACTGTGGGTTAAGCTGGAAAGGAAAATGGGGACAGCCATCCGCACAGGTGTGGTCTATAGACCACCAGCCCAGGAGGAAGAAACAGATGGGAGCTGATGCTAGCCATCCAAAGGATGGCAGACAAAGTGAGGTAGTACTGGTTGGAGACTTCAATATTCCAGGCGTGGACTGGAGCATCCCAGCAGCAGCATCAACTAGGAGCAGATTTATCCTGGACTCCTTCAGAGGTGCCTTCCTCAAGCAACTGGTCATGGAACCAACTCGGCAGAGGCAATACTGGACCTTGTGCTCACAAACAGGGACAGTGTGATGGGGGTAACAGTGGGGAGCACCTGGGTAACAGTGACCACCAGTCATTGTGGTTTGAAATCACAGAAAGAGCAGAACCAAACCACACAAAAACACGTATCCTGGATTTTAGGGGGGCAGACTTGGGAAAATGGGAGATACTTGAAAGAGGCATTAAGGAATGGCACAGGAATCAGGGGTTGAGGAACAGTGGGCAGTATTTAAAATGGGGATTACAAGAACAACAGAATTATGCATTAAGCAGGTTAGCAAGAGGAAAGGAAGAGAGACCATTATGGTTTTCCAAAGAGGTAGCAAGAAAGTGAAAACCAAAAGATTGCATTCAGGCAATACAAAAGACACAGGCAGAAGGGGATAGGAGAAGTACCAGGAGAAGCAAAGGGAGGCAGGGAGGTCAGTAGAGAGCCAAAGCTCAGACAGAAGAACACATTGCAAAATCAGTGGTAGAGGGACAAAACCTTTACAGGTACATAAGTGAAAAAAGAAAGACAAAGGGAGGGATGAGTGAGACTGAAGGGGAGGATGGGAGCCGCGTGGAGGATGACAACAGTAAAGCTGACATATTGAACAGGTATTTCTGCTCAGTCTTTACTGAGGAAGAGGGTAATGGGTCTGAAGGAGTACAAGGGTGAGAATGGTGCAGAAATGGACACAAGTCCCTTTACGAGAAAGGGTCCTGAAGGAACTGGAAGTAATAAAGTTGATAAAGCAAAGGGCCAGGCAGAGGTGCACCAGGGTCCTTAAAGAACTAAGAGAGTGGTGGCTGAACCTCTGGCTATCCTGTTTAGCCGATCACTGGAAACAGGGAGGTACCCAAAGACTGGAGGATAGCAGATGTAGTCCCCTTATACAAAAGTGGGAACAAAGAGGAAGCAGGGAACTACAGACCAGTCAGCCTCACCTCGGTAGGGGGAAGATCATGGAAGCACTACTGAAGGAGAGATTGGTGGAACATCTGGTTGTCAATGGACTACAGGACCCAAGGCAGCATGGTTTCACCAGGGGGAGGTCATGTCAGACCAACCTCGTTGAATTTTTTGACTGGGTGACTAGGGAGGTGGATCAGGGAGGGCAGTGGACATGGCCTATCTGGACTTCAGCAAGGCCTTTGACACTGTGCCACATAGAAGACTATTACACAAACTGGGGAATATGGGTGTGGGCAGGACAGTAGTGTGGTGGGTAGGTAACTGGCTGGGTGGCAGGACACAGAGGGTGGTGGTAAATGGCTGTCACTCCACAGAGGGAAGAGTGACCAGTGGGGTACCACAGGGATCAGTGCTGGGACCGGTCCTATTCAACATCTTCATCAGTGACATTACGTAGGATCTAGAAGGCAGAATTTCCTGTTAAGCTGATGACACAAAGCTCTGTAACAGAGTAGACACACCAGAGGGTGTAGACAGAATGAAGCGACCTGCAGAAACTTGAAGAATGGTCAGGGTTTGGCAGTTGAAATTCAATGCAAAAAGTGCAAGATAATGCATATGGGGCACAAAAACCCTGGCACAATATATCAGTTGTGGGGTGAGGATATAGCATGCACCAAGCAGGAAAGGGATCTTGGGGTTGTCATCTCTAATGACCTCAAGGTAGGAAACAGTGTGACAAGGCAGCAGGTAAAGCAAATAGGATGCTGGGATGTATAGGCAGGGCATCACCAGCAGGAAAAGGAGGTCATAATTCCGCTATACAAGACACTAGTGAGGCCCCACCTGAGTACAGTTCTGGAGACCATACCTACGTAAGGACATAGACAGGGTAGAGAAGGTTCAGGAGGGCAACAAAGATGGTGCATGGATTGCATCACAAGTCCTATGAAGACAGGTTGAAGGAACTGAACATGTACTCCCTGGAGGAGAGGAGGAGGAGAGGGATATGATAGAGCCTACAAGTATCTTACAGGGAGGAACAGGGTGCAGGAAACACTATTTTTAGCGAAAAAGATGTTCCAGGACTAGAGGGCATGGGATGAAGTTGGAGGGAGGACGATTCAGAGGAAACATGAGAAAGAATTTCTTCACAGAACGGGTGGTGGACAAGTGGAACACCCTGCCAGAGGAAGTGGTGGGGGCTGAAACAATCACGGGATTTAAGAATGCATGGGATAGACATAAAGGAATTCTAGAGGTCAGGGGTAAGGGGCAACAGACTTCTAGGAAAACAAACTGAACTTACAAGCTCAAATGGGCAGACTGGGTGGGCCATAGGCCCTTATCTGCCGACACTGTCTCTGTATCTATGTATCTATGTGCCTGAAAATAGGCAGGATTTGTCTAGTGCACTTACCCGGTCAACAAAAACTAACTAAATAAATAATATGAATTATAACATGGGGAGAGCAGGAGCGGCAAGATGATTGGTAGACTCCTGGCACCTGACTGTGCATCAGTGCACTATATACTCACTGTGGATGTGAGGAGGCACCAGGAGAAATCACTGTGCCTAGCCAGCTCTGATTTTCTGCTCCAACAGAGCAAACATCAACAGCAGCCATTTATTTTGTGGTGCCTAAGCAAGCGTTGCTGTGACAGTGAAAGAGCTGGGCAGCTAATTGCACAGAGCAGACTGGCAAGCACGGGAGAACCGTAATGTGCCATTATGTCTCCCGTGTGGTTTGTTGCTGATTTGCACGATACTGGATCCCACCCGCCTGGCAGATCTTCGGGACCCAGCGCACAGTGAATGAAAATAGAGTGCTGCAGCAGCAATCATGTCAGCCCCCGACCCACACGTCCCATGGCTCTGAGTTTTCCTCGCACTCCTGTATGACCATGTTACCTCAGGAGAGCAGGATCCGCGGTGTTGTCCTTTCTTTTTCAGGAGAGAGAGACAGTGAGCAACAAGAGGGCGACATGTCATTCACAATCCAAGCAGTGTTCTCTCTGTCTTGCTCTCTGATGTTATACAACACCAGATTCCTGTGTCTCCAGTGGTCATCCTCTGGTCACAGTGAAGTTTGCAAATGTTGTCCTCCTGTTGTCTCTACTGGCAGCACAGTGCATCAGGCCCCACCCCCAAGGCAACTGCGCTTGCTTCACTGTGTGGATTAGCGAGGCGCCGAAAGGCACCGGACTGGAATCTGTGTGTCTGAGAGAGTATGCAGTGACACCGCTGTTAGCAGATCATGGCTTCTGGTGTGTAGGGAGAGAGTGAGTTATTCTGTTCGCCGTGCCCTACCATCCCACAAAAGGCGATGTTCCTGCCCTCTTGTTCCGCTCTCCTGTCCTCGCTCCACCAACAGGCTGTCAGCTAAACCCCGTACTGCACACTGCATTGCTGAGCACCATGCAGAGAGAGAAACCACGAGGGACATGGAAGAAGCACATATGGTCTCATTGGCCCCCATCTTTTACTGTGTGCTACAGCATGGTCTCCTAGTAATATCACAGCCTTTATAAAGCCGGCAACCTCTGAAAATCTGTTTCTTGCTGGTTCAGTCATGTTACGGGCCATTCATGTGTCAAAACAGCTTCCCGGACCTTGTAGTCGTCCGTTCCAGTGCTTCTCCTCGTCACTCTCCCCCTGACTTGTACCAATCACGCTCCTTCACAGACACACCCCAACACGGGTGACAGAAAGACACAGGGTACGAGGAGTGAGTTGGGCAGACATCTCCTTTGTGGCATTGCATGCACAGTATTTCTGTCTCTCAGTGTAACCTCCTGTGGCTGTGGAGGGGTTGGCGGGCACCCACATTACAGTTTGTAGACAGGTTGCAGACGCAACTATGCACAAGATATGTCTGAAATCATCAGCATAGTCTACATGTGACATTTCTGTGTGCATAACAGCACTGAAGTGTTCATTTTTTGTGAGGAACTGTTTTGCAAGGCAGCAGGATACATCACCTTTCTTGCTGTTTAAACAGCAAAAAAAACCTTTATTGATTTCTTATTTTTTGTTGTTGTTTTAACATACGCGTGTTATAAGCACAGTAACCCACTCCAGGGTGTGTGGTTGTTGATTAATCCCTAATACCCGCACATCCTGCTGTGGGTTATTGCTGACTTAGTCAACACCCCAGGTGCTGTGAGGGCACTCGGGCTGCGTCCTCATGCCTCACAATGTACCTGATGTTGATTAATCTCTAATACCCGCATACCCTGTCGTGGGTTATTGCTTACATAATGTGTACAAATCTAGATGGATTATGTTGTTGTTTGTTTATTTTAAAGCCCCCCCCTCTCCACCAACTAGAATAGGAATCTTGGGGAGATTACCCTTTCTTCTGGGTTTCTGGTGCTGCAAAAGTGATTCATAGGAATGGGGTCCCAAGACATGTCAGAACCACTTCCAGAGTAATGAGTCATGACTCAAAATGCTCTGTTGTAGCCAGGCCATAGATAGATAAATGGGAATTATTATTATCTTTTTTTTTTTTTTTTTTTTTTTTTAAAGCAGCAGAATTTGTTAGACACCATGTAGTTTTTTCCAGCAAAAACATGAATATATGCTAGCCCAGTGGTGTGGTGGACTAAGAAGTTGAGCATCTTACCTGCTGCAATGCCAACGACCCCATTCAGGAATGAGCATGGGTTGTCAAGGGTCGTCGGTATGGGAGAGTGTCCCAGGGACTGCTGTCCTCTCTCAGGGTGAGATGGCCAGCTGTTGGTGGCATGCAGGCTTGAGCAACATGAAGGAAGGGACTGGGGCTTTGCAGGACATGTGCTCCTTCAGGTACAAACACTGGCAGTGGAGCCTGGGGAGGGACAAGAAAACAGGACAGATGGAGGACAGGCTTTGAGAAGTCCTGCTTGATGTTTTGTGGTCTGCTCCACTGCTCTGGTCTGGGGGGGAGGGGGTTTCTGGATATGTTTGGGGGGGGAGCATGCCCCCCTGCAGAGGGAATCTTTGGGAGATAAGGACCCCCCCCCCCCCACTGGAGGGAGATAACAGATGGTTGTGGTACTCGAGGACTGGGCCGAAGAGCCACCTGGTCTGGCACAGAGGATAAAAACCTTTATAGCAAAAGAAAAAAATCAATCTACCTATTTTGTTTTGTTTTCTTTCATTGCTGACCTATGATATGGGATTAAAAAAATGTAAAAAAAAAATTGCCGAACCCATGCCATGGCTGGCATGAAAAAAATGAAATAACTTCTGCAGTTTACCACCAGAAACTGTGCCAGCACCATCCTAATACATCCATAGTATGAATCTAGTATGTATGTTTAACAGGTAACCTCATTGGAAGAGATACATAGATACATAGACAGTGTCGGCAGATAAGGGCCTATGGCCCACCCAGTCTGCCCATTTAAGTTTCTAAGTTCAGTTTATGTTTTCCAAGAAGTCTGTTGCCCCTTACCCCGACCTCCAGAATTCCTTTATGTCTATCCCATGCATTCTTAAATCCCGTGATTGTTTCAGCCCCCACAACTTCCTCTGGCAGGGTGTTCCACTTGTCCACCACCCGTTCTGTGAAGAAATTCTTCCTCACGTTTCCTCTGAATCGTCCTCCCTTCAACTTCATCCCATGCCCTCTAGTCCTGGAACATCTTTTTTGCTTGAAAATAGTGCATTCCTGCACCCTGTTCCTCCCTGTAAGATACTTGTATGTCTCTATCATATCCCCTCTCTCCCTCCTCTCCTCCAGGGAGTACATGTTCATGTAGATTTTTTTTAATTGGGAGTGGCGACCATCTTTAATGACTTAAGTCAGTAATTACAAAATCAGCTATAAATGCTGTTTTAAAAATATCGGAGAAAATTTAAAATACATCACAGATGAATGTAAGAATGTCAGAAATGCATCTTTGTAACCAAAAACACAACTATATGAAGAACTCTTATGGCAGCTAACATACAGTGCAGCTTTAAAGAGCTAGTGTACTGTCTGAAATTAATACTAACTTTTAAAGAGCACCTTTTGTGCTGAATTACAATATGCACCCCTCACTACCACAAAGGAAGCTTTTCTGCCTCTGAGTTTGCCGTGATATTAAAAAAAAAAAAAAAAAAATGTTTTAGTATGGTGCCATTGTCAGGAATGGAGGGATTGTATTTTTGGCTTCAAGGAGCCGAGCCACCGATTCCCATCCACTTCCTGGTTTGAAGATGCACCCCCATGCTGTTCCCTATTCTGACATCACAATGTGCTAGCGAGGGTATGTGTATGTGTGCTGTAGTGCACCCCCGCACTAGCACATTGTGATGTCAGAATAGGGAATGGCGTGGGGGCATATCTACAAACCGGGAAATGGATGGGATCGGCGGCTTGGCTCCTCTGAGCCAAAAATACAATCCCTCCATTCCCGACAATGGCACCATATAAAAATGTTTTTTATACTGTGGCGAACTCGGAGGCAGGTTAGCTTCCTTTGTGGCTGTGAAGGGGGGTGCCATGAAAGGTGCTCTTTAAAAGTCAACTTTTAGCCGGCCCGGTGGCACTGACGGTTGAGGCACTGGACGCCACACCTCGCTTCACACCGGCGACCCGGGTTCGGGAGCGGACTCGGATCACTGGGGGGCCGGCCGGGGGGAGCTAGGCTTGAGCGTCCCACGACAGCTCGCCTACTCTGGGGAGGGTTAAGGCTATAACCCGAACACTTGTCTGACTCCGAGCGGAGGCTCTGAGTACTGCAAGCCCCCAATGTTAAGGGAAGGGCTGCCGACATACAGCATGCGTCGGCGCTCTAGCCTTGGCGTCAGGGGTGGGAAGGGTGGGAAAAGCGAAAATCGCCTGCCATCGCTGGAAGATGGAGCCTCCGGAGACGGTTCTCAATGTGCCTTCGCCTACCAATGGCCCCTGACCGACGAAGTTGATTGTTGGGGTAAGGGGCTCTACCCCATCCACACTCGGGGGGGGGGGTAAACCGAAGCTCTGTGGGGTCATACGGGCAGGGTGGAAGGCAGAGGGATGTCTACCTTGAGGCTCCTGAAGGGTCGGGGATGGCAGGCAGGAAGGAGGAAAAAATAGTAATTTCAAAAAAAAAAAAAAAAGTAAACTTTTACTTTTTATATCCGAAGTATGTATTTTTTTTTCCATTTTATTAACTCAAAGATTTCTCTCCTGTGGCAGTACTTGATGTGATGTGTGGGTAAAAGAGTGCTCTGCTTGGAGGTGGACATTGCCTATTCCATTCGTCCTCATCCCATTAGCATTGTGACCTCACTGACTGGGGAAAGGCAGCTGACGAGGAACATCCGATCACCTGCTGCCACACTGGTAACTTGTGGTGTCTCAGTGAGTAATGTCACCTTGAGTGATATCACAATGCTGATGGGGAATAGAACAAGATATGTCAGTCTTCAAGTAAAGTACTGCCGCTTCACGTCACACCCCATAATATCGGGCAAAAAAGTGTCTAATAAGCAAATGAAAATACTTTAAAAATAAAAAAGCAACTGGCTGATCATACAAATTAACATTTTCTTCCTGCAATTTTTGCGCTGCTAGTCTTTCTATATAGTCATCAGTTACCCCCCAAAAAATCAAATTATCAATTTTTCTTTCAACTGAATTTTATTCCTGAACTGAGATATTGAGTGTTAAGTTTTCACAAATTTCAACACTCATCACAAACAGTTTGGTGCGATGCGGTGCTGTGCTGTAATGTGTGCTAGTGACCACCTGATGGCCCCAGGGCAGAGCATTGCGCTGCCATGCATGTCACCTGAGTTCGAGAGTGACCTCGGGTTGCCGCATCATGTGGCAGGCTGGACTGAGGTCTCTGCCGTGTGGCAGCGTATCTGAGTCTGGGAGGGTTGCAGTGGGCTCCGATGCTGCCGTAACCCTTGCATACTGGACTGGGAGCTTGCTGTCGCTTCAGCGGAGTTCAGTGCATTTGAGGTTGTGAAAGGCATGGCCCAAGCAGTGGTGTGGAAGGAGGGAATGGTGGAAGAAATCCAGGGATGAACCCCCAATCTGTCTAAATGGTGGCAGTCTGCCTGAGCAGGGTACTTCCCTGAAGGACGGACGGAGGTGCATAAACACCCCTATAGGGAGAATAGTAAAAGAAAAATAGCGTGCCAACACCATACTAACATAGCCACAGTATATTAAAGAAATTAACCAGTTAAAAAAGCGCATGGAGTGGCCATATTTATTGCTACAATTGACTTGCAAAACTTGAAATAACAGCCATTAAAAAAAAAATCTGAGACAGTTAAAAGACACTTACAATGTCAGAAATACATGATTGTGAAAGAAGCAGCATGATGAAATTGTTTTTGCCAACAAATACTGCCACATTCATGTATCAGTTGCATGAAATGGCCACTGTTGCAAGAGCTTTGACCACTAAAAATGCTAGCTTAGTAACTACACAGCTAGCCACTATAACTGAAGAAGTGTATTCTGCACTCTGGGCTTGCATTGCAAATGTCACTGCTGCTGGTGCATGTGACTGGCTTGTAGACCTCTACCCTTGGCTTTCTGTCAGAGGCACTCTAGGCTAGTTGTTGTCCAGGTGACGTTCTCTGCTATACTCCTGTTCAGCATCGGGCCTGTCCTGTTGTTGCTGGGTAGTGCAACTGAACTGGTTAGACTTCATTCTTTGGCGTACTGTGGCACTTAATTGCAGGGCGTTGACGAGAATAGTACATTCAAGCAGGAGTGTAGCCAGACAGTAAAAATGTATACACCATGACCATGTTTGTTGCCCCGTCTGACACAGTAACCATACATTTTGTATGCCATCGTACTGTTTGTTGCCCGAACCCATGCACTGGTAAATAGTTGGTATACATTGCTACCTCAGTGACACCCTCATACCACCCCCAGTGCCTGTACTGCATTGTTCATGGGATGCAAAGACAGTCACAGTGGCCAGCCATTCTAACTGTGTCTCTTGGGGATGAAACTGCAGAAAGGATCAGCTGGCCTTGTGCTGCACTGCGTTAAGCAATGTGGCACTGGCAATGCAGAGTCTTGTTGTTGCCCCCCTAAAATAAAATTGTACACCATGGAACACATACTGTCTTCCTGCACCCATGCATTCAAGTTCTGCTGAGACTTGAGAGGCAAGTTTTTATTTATTTATTTATTTTTATCCCCTGGTCACCCAACCGACCCCTATCAGACTCCGCTCCCCAGTCCCATCAGCCTGCAACCCTTGGGACTTACCTGATCATGCCAAGCAGTGCCCCACAGATTACCCCCTGTGGTGGAACACCCCAGGGGTCCCCTGTTCCCAGGAGATGTTTAGCTTGGATGCGGAACGATGCACCCAGGGGAGCGAGGCCTGTGAGAAGCAGGTATGTCATCCTGCCAGTGAAGGCATGTTATTGTGTTTTTTTCCCCACTTTTCTGGGTCCCGCAGATGCTTGGGGGGGGGGTTAGGATGATGTAATGCAGTGCGTTGACATTTTCCATCGGGAGCATCTTGGCCCCAAACCGCTGCTCTTTGCCTGCACCTCCTCCTGTGGTCACGTAGGTAGTGGTTGCATGATGGAGCTGGCTGCCCTCCCACCCTGGAAGAGGAGGGCATCCATTGGGATGCTCAATCCTCCTGCTCCCTGACCCCTGAGAGGCCCAGACTCCTTCCTGAACCCGGGTCACTGGCGTGGCAGCAGGCAAGGCATGAATACCTCAACCCTTCGTACCACTGGGCCGGCCTGTAGGGTAAGCTTTTCAGAAACATTTGCATATGCAGTTTGATTACCCCAGCAGAAACACAAATGGAGCCCTTCTGAAAAAAAAAAACATTTTGTCATCAAGCATTCAAGATGTTTGTTCCCTGCTAGCTGGCAAGTATGTCTCACCGTGGCACTGTGGTGTATGTCTTGCCATGGCACTGTGGAGTATGTCTTGCCGTGGCACTGTGGAGTAGGAACAGCATTGACTGTTCTGCACAGTCAGACTCTCCTGCAGTTCACCTTAGCAGATCTTCAAAATCTTATCCTGGCAGAGGACAGAACCTGCTCCTCAGAGGAGGTGTGTTCTCTGGGATGCTCAGCCTTCCTCCCTTTGTCTATCCCCCGATGACCTGGCTTGTTCCTGAACTGGGTCACCATCATCGAGAATAATGGCACTTTGCTGCATCAGCAGGCTAGCTAAAACTTGTTCTTAACCAGTTACAAAGTAGGGTGGCTCAGAAATCTCTTTCAAAAATGGGTAGTAAAATGTTTTTAGGATATTGGTCCTCAAAATCTGGTATCCTAAAAACCTCAGATATTAACTCAGATTTTAGGATATCCTAAATCAGAGTATCCTAAAATCCTTTGATTTTTAGAATAATTCGGCAGTATCTAATGCTACCCGATCAGATTGGAAATTAATTTGGATTATCATAATCTGGCAATCTTGAATCAGACCGGATTGGATTTTGAGATATCAGAGCATTCCTATTAGCTCAAGTTTATTTTGCAGGAAAAACTCCATTGAGCACACTCATTTACAAGGAAGTCCTGGTAGGACAATGTTGGACATCAAAATACAGTTCAAAAATTGGCATTACACATTTCAAACAATAAGGAGACAGGAACACCAGTACACGGTACAATAAATGGGTATATCACAGTTCAGACAAAAGGAAGGGAGACCTCATTTAAAACCTTGAACGGGAATATACTATGTCTATACATGTAGGAATACAATAGATGCCAGAGGCCAGGGAGGGGAGGAAAGATAATTTGGGGTGGGGGGGGAAGAGTGCCTGTTGTATTGGTTTAGGCATATTGGCGAAGTACTAGCCATTAAGGCAGCGGCAAGTTTCCTTAAGTGCCTCCTTGGTCAGGGATTTAAAAAAGTGTTAGTGACTAATTCTGTGTGCTTGAGTGAGGATTGTATTTTATTCCAGGTGGCTGGGATGGTGTAACTGATCGCAGCTTTGCCATGAAGTGTGCACAATTTGGGAATTATTACAAAGCAGGCATAGCCCAACTGAGGCATCTTCGTGCGGTCCTACTCTACCTCTTCCTAGTCTTACAGGTGGGAGGGGATATGTGAGTCAGTGGTTGAGGGAGCCGAAACACTGGAAAGGGCTTTTTGCTTTTGCTTGAAACATTTTATTAAAGCTTTCCAATAGAACAACTACATCCGAACTACATCCTCTATGCATTCCATACCAAACAAAACGTATGAACAGAAAATATTAAAGCCAATACATGAAGGTAGCAGTATCTCAAAGAATTGATGAAAACTAGAACATTAGGTATATTGTACCATAAAGAAAAATCCTGATCTCTGATTGGACGAGAGCCAGTCATGTGGCAAACAAGGTTTTTGAACTTCTGCCCATTTCAAAACAAAGAACCAGGCAGTAGTTCATTAGAACTGCCAATATTTTTTAAACTATTGCCCGTTATAATCCTCTTAAATCAAGTAACATAGAAACATAGAAATTGTCAGCAGATAAGGACCGCCAGGCCCATCTAGTCTGCCCGTAAGCCCTACCCTTGTTTTGCAGCCTCTGACCCTACAAGGTCAATGGCTTTTTCCTCTCTTCCCCGCTTCTAAGGTTCCCTTATGTCTGTCCCATGCATGTTTAAATTCCTCCGCAGTGCTTGCTCCCACCACCTCCTGTGGCAGAATATTCCATGCGTCCACCACACCCTCTGTGAGGAAAAACTTCCTCCACATTTCTCATATTCTGCCACCTTCCAATTTCATATCATGCCTCCCTCGTTTTGTACTTCTCTTATATTGGAAGATGTCACCCCCTGCACCTTGTTTATGCCTTTCCGGTACTTGAATGTTTTTTTTTTTTTCTATTATTTGTTTAGCAGTTTTTCCCCATTTTTGCCCACCCTCACGTCCTTGGCGTGAGCACGCACGTGTGGACGTTTACACACGTCATGCACTGCGGGACGCCCTGCACTGCCGGTCCCCCATTACCCACCTGCGCTGCCACTGGACCACCACCCCGATGTGGAGGGACTGGGGGAAGGTGACCCCTCCTCCCTGGGAAAGGATTGCCACCGTTAGGCAGCTCAGTCCTGCTCCCCATGCTGGCTCCCCAATGACCCGTGTCTGTTCCCAAATGTGGGTCACCATAGTAGCTTGAGGTGTGGCATCCAGCGCCTCAACCCTCCGTGCCACCGGGCCGACTGTACTTGAATATTTCTATCATGTCACACTGATCCCTCCCCTCCCTTCCTCCAGTGAGTGCATACTGAGGTCCCTTAGTCTCTCCTCATATGTTTTCTGATGTAAGCCCTGTACCATCTTTGTCACCCTTTTCTGCACCACCTCCACCCTGTCAATGTCCTTATGAAGATGTGGTCTCTGGAACTGTACACAGTACTATAGGTGAGGCCTCACCAGTGTTTTTATATGATGGCATCACCACCTCCCTCCTCCTACTAGTGATACCTGTGCACCCCAGCATGCCACTGGCCCTCACTGCTTCCTTTGTACTCTGCTTACACACCTTTAGGTCATCTGAAATGATAACCCCAGATCCCTTTCTTCCTTAACATAGAAACATAGTATGTGACGGCAGATAAGGACCGCTTGGCCCACCTAGTCTGCCCATTTTCCTACCTGACAGATAAGCTGCAGATTCTAGTTAACCAACAGCTTACTTCCTCCTACCCCCCACAAGGACTTCCTTATGTCTGTCCCATGCATTCTTGAATTCCCCCACTGTTCTTGACGCCACAGCCTCCTCAGGGAATCTGTTCCATGCATCCACAACCCTCTCTGTGAAAAAATACTTCCTCACATTACCTCTGAGCCGTCCCCCCTCTATCTGCAAATTGTGCCCCCTTGTTCTTGAACATCTCTTTTTCTGAAAGATGCTACGATCTTGGACTTTGTTCATTCCCTTGAGGCACTTGAAAGTTTCTATCATGTCCGCTCTCTACCTTCCCCTTGGTGATTGTCAGCATCTTCCCCTTTATTCTGTAGCTCTCTCTCCAGGGTTCCTTCATCCCAGGTGCATTATTTTACACTTTTTTGAGTTGAACCCCAGCTGCCTCACCTCAGACCATTTTTCAAGCTTTCCCAAGTCCCTCCTCATTTTCTCCAACCCCTCTGGAGTACTCACCCTGTTGCAGATCTTGGTATCTGCAAACAGGCAGACCTTTCCCTCCAGCCCTTCCGCTATGGCACTAATAAAGACATTAAACAGGACTGTCCCACGGACTGATCCCTGAGGTACCCCACTAGTCACCCCCCCTCCCGGTTGGATCCCATTTACCACCACCCTCTACCTCCTGTCTGGTAACCAGTTCCATACCCAGTGTACTACCTTGTGGCCCATGCCCAGACTACCCATCATGCTAACCAGCCTTTTATGTGGGGTGGTGTTGAAGGCCTTGCTGAAATCTAGGTAGGCGATGTCCACCACTCTTCCCCTTCCCCACTCCGATTTACCCCCCTCGTCACCCAGTCAAAAAATCTATCAGATTTGTTTGATACTACCTCCATGCTGTGAATCCATGTTGCCTTGGATACTGGACACCACTGGATTCTAAGTGTCCCACTATTCTTTAAGTAGTGTCTCCATGATCTTCCCCACCACGTAAGGTTTAATAAACACAGATATTAACCAGAGTTGTGGCTTGGAATATAGTGGGGAAAATAGAAACCATTGGGATGAATTATTGCTGTCCAGTAGTCATATTGCCTTTGGCCTGTAGGCAATATTACTATTGCCAGGCACCAGTTTACCCCTCGGGGGTCAATATTTTCCTGCTGTTTCCCTCACATCTGGTGAATATTTGTATACTATTACTCATATCTCGTTGTAGCTATACCTTGTGACCAACACATCAGAAATGAAAAACTGCCTTACTAGAACTACTTAATAGTAACTGTCCTATAGTAGGGGAGGGGCTTTAATATGTAAGCAATAACCCACAACAAGGCATGCATTTATAGAAACATAGAAAGTGTCTGCAGAAAAGAACTGGTAGGCCCATCTAGTCTGCCCTATTTTTCCCTGCCTAACTCTACACCCTGGACTCTACTTTGTCCCATGTGTCCATCCCTCCTCCTCCTTTACCTCTGCGTATAATACCCATGTGACTATCCCATGCATGTTTGAAACTCCTCACTTCTTCTCTACCACCTCTTCTGGCAGGTTGTTCCAGGCATCCACCACATATTCTGTGAAGAAGTATTTCCTCACATCCCTCTTAAACTTACCCCTTCAGGCTTCATAGCATGCCCACGTGTTCTGGTACTCCGGCTTTTGTGAAAGACTCCTTTCCTGCACCTTGTTCACCCCGTGAGGTACTTATAGGTCTGTTATGTCCCCTCTTGCTCCCCTCTCCTCTGGGGAGTACATGTTGAGTTCCCACAGCCTCTCCTTGTATGGTTTCTTTTGCAGTCTCTGCACAATTTTGGTAGCCCTCCCCTGGACCGCTTCCACCCTGTCTATGTCCTTGCGTAGGTAACGACATCCAGAACTGGACACAGTACTCCAGGTGGAGTCTCACAAGTGACTGATACAGAGGCAACACCACCTCCCTTCTGCTGCTAGAGATCTCCCTCCCTGTGCAACCCCAGCATCTGGCTTACCTTGCCTACCAGCCTGTTACATTGAGATCATCAGATATAATCACGCCAAGGTCCTTCTCTTGCTTGGTAACTGTAAGTACACATCCCCTGCCGGGTTTCGTCACCCTAGGCGCATGACATTGCACTTTTTTTGGCATTGGTACACAGCTTCCTCTCCCCCAGACTACTACTCTAGTTTTCCCAGATCCCTTTGCATTCTTTCCACCACCCCCTGGGTTTCCACCCAGTTGCAGATTTTCATATCATCTGCAAAGAAACGCACTTTTCCTGTAGTTCCTCAGCAACTTGCTGCAATACACTGATGATGCGGTTCTCTATGCCGCACACCCCAGCCCTGCCATCCTACAGTCCTCCCTCCAAGACTCGTTCAAGCAGATTTGAAAACTGGTTCACAGATCGCAGACTCGTGGTCAATATCAAAAAAACAAAGGCCATGCTCTTTGCCCACCGGCAAAGCAAGGCCAAGGACACTGAACTAAAAATCCTCTCCCAAGCTCACCTCCCTTTGGAACAAGTACATACGGCCTTACCTTGATACCTCCCTATCCTATTCCATGCCCACATTAACATCCTATCCTCAGCCATTAATTCCTGCATAGGCCTTCTTTACAGGCACAAGGACTGCCTGACACCAGAAGCACTCAATCTGGCTGTCACCTCCTCAGTCCTCTCTCTCATTGACTATGGGCTCCCCTTCTACTCAGCCGTTGACACCACCCTAAACAAAATTCACATAGCTATTAATAAAGTGTGCTGATTCCTTCTAGGAGCAGACAAATGCTCCCATACTTGCACCCTCTATGCCCTCACCAACATTCTCACCCTAGAGGAAAGACTACAATACCAAACTTGTCTCCTCACACCTGGTGTTGACCCCACTGGAGGTCTCTGCCTCCCTACTTTTGTGCTCCTCCACTGCAGCTACTCATTCTGCCAACAAACACCTGTGGGCCGTGCCCAGGATCAGAACCTCCCTAGCACGGCTATCGTTCCCTTATAGAGCCCCTGCTTGGTACAACGAACTCCCCCCAGCTATAACCTCCATTCCCAAATTAGGGCACATTAAGTCCACCCTAAAAAAAAAAATGCATTCTCAGCTTGCGTCATTGCCAATGTAATTACTAATCCCCCTAACTGGCCCTTCACAGAGCTGCCCTATGCTGGTACCCTTTGACAGGGCCACCAACAGTATAGGTCCTGCTGTATATCTCATCTTTGTTATTGATCACTGTTCCAACTATATGACAACACCCCAGAGGCTGCCCTTACTCTGTAACTGTACCACCTGGATCTACATCAATACCCTAGCTACTACATGCATAGTTCAACAGCCACCCTGGCTATTATCTATAAATACCTTTGTTTAATATTGGGATGTCTCATTACTGCTTCTGACTCATTGTATGTATGTATGTATGACTATGTTTGATGCAGAGCCTTTTTAAATGAGTCTATGACTCAGAGGGTTGTAATTCCTATGATATGTTAAATAAATAAATTGTCGCTTATAAAGACATTGAGGAGGACAGGGCACAGTACCCACTGGTCACTCTCCTGTTCAAGTGACTGCTGCTTACCACCACCCCCTGCCTCCTGTCTTCCAACCAGTTTGATAGCCAGCTCACCACCTTCTCCCCACCCCCAGGCTGTGATCTTTATCAGCCTTCTGTGTGGGGTGCAGTGTCGGAGGCCTCACTGAATTCCATATGGGCCACATCCACTGCCCTCTCCTGAGCCACACCTCCTAGTTACCCAGTCAAAGAAATCTATAAGATTCGTTTGACATGACCTCCTCCTTATGAAGCCATGTTACCAGTGGTCCTACAGCCCATGTAACACTAGGTACTTCATCAGTCACTCTATTAACTTCCCCACTACTAATGTGAAATTGGCTGGTCTGTAATTGCTGGCCTCCTCCCTGCTGCTGTTCTTGTGCAGAAGGACCACATTGGCCCCCCCTCCATTCCTCTGGGACTACCCCCGTCTCCAATGAGGTGCTAAATAGTGTTGCCAGAGGGACGGCTACCACTGTGCTCAGTTCCTTAAAGGGAAATGTCCAAGTACAGTCGGGTCCCACCACCATGTGAAGTGGGGCCTGATTAGCAGATGCAGTCGAAAAAAGTAAAAACAAATGTACTCTCTTCTCATTTATTTGAAATTGTATCTGGTTGATCTTGCCCCCTCCTTGCCCCGGCGTTTTAGGATGCAGAGCCCTCCCTGTCATGCCCACAAGCACCCACGGCTGTCCCCGTGATGACGTTTCAGGCGGGGAGCAGCCGGAGGCATCTATATACTTAATATGTGGCTCCTTTTTAAAATAGCTCCAGTTTGGAGCCTGGACATTCTTGGGCATTTGTGATACAAGTACAGGCTGACAAGTACTCTGTCAGTAGGTACTTGGTCTTGGTGTAGCCCGGACACTCATAAATTCTAAACCGGAACTATGTGAAGATTTGGCAAGTTCAGGCTCCAAACCCGAGCTATTTTAAAAAGGAGCCACATATTGAGTATATAGATGCCCCTGGCTGCTCCCCGCCTGAAACGTCATCACTGGGACAGCCGTGGGTGCTTGTGGGACGACTGGGAGGGCTCTGCATCCTAAAATGGCGGGGCAAGGAGGGGGCAGAATCAACCAGATCCAATTTCAAATAAATGAGAAGCAAGTAAGTTTATTTTAAATTTTTTCAACTGCATCTGCTAATCGGGCCCCACTTCACATGGAGGTGGGGTCCGACTGTACGTGGACGTTTCCCTTTAAGTCCCCTTGGATGAATCCCATCCAGCCCCATTGCCTTGTTTTCTTTTAGGGCTTCCAACCCTGGCCAACTCTCTTTTCTGTAAATGGACTTATGTCCCCCCCCTTCCCCGGTGCCTCTTAATGCATGATGGTCCACCCTCCTTCTCCACTGTGAAGACTGAGCAGAAGTATGTGTGTAAAATTTTAGCTTTTTCTTGGTCTTCCTCTCCACAGTCCCCCTTCCTTATTTCCTGATCTTCACTATGCCATCCCTTGCCATTTCTTTTCAGTCACATACCTGAGGAGAGTCTTATCCCTATTCTTGACCTCCTGGGCAAGCCTTTCCTCAGTATGAGCCTTTGCTTTTTTTACCCTTCTTTCTTCCTCCCTTTATTTCTCTAGAAGTGAAGTGAGGCGCCCCCCAAACTGGATTCTACCCTCACATCTTGGTATACCCAATGCTGCACTTGTGACTGCCCAACTTAACCTTGTTTCTCCACTTCCCTTTCTGCTCTAGTTGTCCCCCCATCCCTCCTCACTGGATTCTACCCTCACATCTTGGTATACCCAATGCTGCACTTTCACCCTCTTGCCACCCTTCCCTACATTCCTTCTCCCCCTCTTCCTCTCCCTATGACTCTAGCACTTCTTATCTGTTGTCTGTTTTCTCTGACAAATGCCGCTGGCTGCTTCTTGTTACAATGCTACCCTTGAACTGTATTAATCTGTCTTGGTTTGCAACGTCCACATTGTTGTAATGCCTGTCTTGATGTTCCCCATAATTTGTATTTCTCTGACGTGGAACTTTTGTAAAAGGCCATGGCTCAAAGGTATTTGTAATCCTAGACTTGATAAATAAATAAAATAAATAAATAGATGACGACTACAATTATAATTGGACGGGTAGGGTATTATTTGGAGGAATGGAAATTGCATAATAACGGGATGCCAGATGAAGTGATCCAAAGATGTGAATGTCGAGCTATTCCACTACACCCACCCAGGTGGTAAGGCAGTTCTTTTCCTATTTGGCTATGTGATATAATTCTTCGCTAAAGTGGAGAGGCAGGAGGTACGATTAGAGAAAAGGAACTTATTTATTGACAACTGTTCCTCGTGTGTCCCTACCCTGATATCAATCATACAGCCTACTTAGCCTACTTCTTTACCAGATGCAACATTATATTTCACTATATGCAAGAAGAAGAATCAGTTGTAAGAGTGTCTTATTTCTATTTCCCTATCTCCCTATAAGAGGGAAAACTCTACAGCATAGAATGCCAGAATGGATCAGTCAGCGGTAACAGCTACGCTGTAAGAGCATCTTTCCTATCCTCTGATATCTACTTCCACCCCGAGGTGCACCTCTCCCTAAACTTAGGTTTTGATGATACAGCCACTCTAATACTACAAGAAGAGTCTATGTGGTTAGATGATTGTCAGTTGGTGCACATAAATTTCTCTGTCAACAAAAGAAATGTGGAAACACTCCACTGGTTTCCCAGTGAAATATGGAACCTTGGTGAGAAAAGGTAAGGATGCAGAGAGGATTTAACAGACCATGGGTTCTCGGCCACACCCCACCTCTCTAGGGTTGCTGGAAAGGAATACAAGATCCGGCTGCAGTCCACTTCTGGACTGTCCAGAAAGAAGAAGCAATGCAAACCACCTGGCCACAATCCGCTTCTGGATTGCCAAGTGAAGGGAAGAAGCAGCAGAAGAAGAGCCAACAGTCCGCTTCTGGACTGAAGATGCACTCTGGACTGATGAACACACTGGATTGAGAGAATCTGAATCTCTGGACCACTCTTGGACTCCAGGAAAGCACTCCTTCTGGACTGAAGACGCACACCGGCTGACGCTCCCACTGGATCAGGACCTCTGGACCACTCTTGGACTCCAGGCAACCACTTTCTCTGGGTGTCGAAGTGCGTCAGTCTTAGGAGTTCCAAGGCTGGACAAGCCAAAGCACTCACCAAAACAATAAACCTTACATCGAACTGCGACCAAACTTGTAGTCCATGGCCGGACGAGCTAGGACACAATAAAATAACAAACCGAACATCACTCTGAGAACTGACACTGGTGGGTCAAACGGTATTCTGCTGCAGACATGAAAACAAGAAACGGACGGCAGACTTCTGCACTGGACCAAGCCGTACTGAGAAACTGTAAGAGGAAAATAACAAATGGGGCAATGCAACTTCGAGGCGACTGCGGTACGGCTCTTCGTGGATTGCCTATTGTCTGCTTCTGGATACACTGGAGGATGATTCTTGAAGGACAGGTGAAGACTGACAGGGTTGCACCAGGGTGAAGAGACTCCAAAGACAGTTGAAGACTGATTCAGATAGTTATCCAGCACCGAAATGCTGGCACAAAGCAATGCAAGCAAGTTCTGACACTCAATAATGTTCGTAGAATGAATAATAATGCAGGAAAATGTAAACAGAGTCTCAGTGCCTTCTGTAGTGGTCAATAAATATACAGTCTCAGTGTCCAGACCACAGCAAATATATAGGCAATTTATTGTACTGATTCATCCCTAGCTCTGGTGGACTTAACTCTAATGGGGTCCCTTCTAGCTAAATCGGGTTCTCCTGTTACTGTGGAAACACTACAGTGGGGAATAGGCTCTCTGGAAGGCTGTACAAAAGATGGGTGACTGGGCCCCTTTAACACTGGAGGGCTTACATGACTAGCTAGGCTCCTATTATATCTGGGGGTTGCTCCTATCGCGGGGCCCCTATCACACCTGTGGGCCTAAATAGCTAGCTATGGGTCCTGGTCCTTGAGTTGCCCTTACTTTAGTACTATTGGGCCTGGTGCCTTCACTTGGCTGGGCCTCGTGCCCGTAGTACCACTGGGCTGGCTTGCCCTAACTTGCTAGGTCGGGGCTGACCTTTACTACTGTTAGGCTGGCTTGCCCTAACTCGCTAGGCCTGGGCTGCCCTTTACTACCACGGGCCTGGTGCCCTGTAGTCAACTGGGCCTGGTGCCCTCTTTAATGTGGGAATGGCGCCCTCTCTTAACTGTTCTGGTGCCCTTTGTTTTACACTGGGCCTGGTGCCTCTGAAATGGGCTGAGCATTACCCTTTTAATCCCTGAGGGCAGGGCCCCTTTAATTCTTCAGCTGTCTGAGAGCTGTCACTCGATCTCTTTGCCCTTACTTAAACTTCGCTCCCTAACGAATGTTTAAAAGGCCTTTGCTTGGCCTTGCAGAATAGCCCCTCCTGTGGGCGTTACTTGTTCCTGCCCCTCCCGAATATGAAATTAAGGGTCCTCTGACCTGATTCCCCTACGACGCTCAGCTGCTCCTTCTGTGGCTACAGCGCTGTAAAAAAAATAAATAAATAAAAAAGCAGTCCTTTTCTTGTTAGTCGGACAGCATGTAGCAAGTGCTGTTGCCGACTCACCACTCCATTGGTTGCTGGGCTGTTGGGACCGTGATCGGTTAGCGGGAGGTTGGAGGTATCTCTGGCAGTGGGAGCAAGCTTACAGGCAGTGCGACGGACGTCCAAAGGGCCTCTGGAAGGCCGACTGTTACTCGGCAATGCGGCACTGGCAAGCCGCTGATGTGGGACCGAGGAAAGCGTAATAAATTCAATAAGGGGCACAAAAATAATGAACTGACAGGGCTCACAGCCCAGAATGGCCGATCTGCATGTTTTCTTCACTTTTGGTGCCCCAATGGCACCACAGACTGGAAACTGTCTTCAGTAGGGCTTCACCAGCTGGAGCCAGAGCAGGCACACCAGTAAACCATTAGGGACCGGCTTCAACTCTCCAGGTAAGCCCTCAACAGGTTGCTCTTAGTTTGTTGTGTCCTCTCCTTAGCTTGGCAGGAACTCCCAGAAACCAGTTAAAACTTTTGAAACCAGGGCTTTGGTTCCAGAATGGTTGGGATGGAATGCTGTGCATGAGCAGCTCGGCACGCATTCCATCCCAGCCATTGTTGCTGCAGCTGCCATAAAATCTGTCTATTTTTTATTTACAGTGTGCACAGGGCACCTTACAGTGTAACTGGGGACTACTGGGGACCAGTAACTTTGGCATATTACAGGTAATACCTCCCAGTCTGCCTCTGTTTGGAGATGGATTTCAGTTGTAAGCCCCACATCTATCTGCAAGTGTGGCATTGCTGAAAAGTGAGAGAAAGCACTATTTTTAAGTTTTGAGTGTTTTGTGCTGAAAATGTCAACTAGAGTAGTAAATTACTTGGCCAGTGTGTCTGGCAGGGAAGAGATCCCATATTGCCCGAAGAGTACTAAGGTGGTAGTTAGAAGCTGACAAACGACACTTGACCACAGCACTCTTGAACTTTATTCCATGTAGGAGATCAAGAACGTAAGCTAATTAGCCTTTTTTAAAGAATGGAGCAGCTAAACACTTGGGAGATTCCAGTATAACCAAGATAATTGATCAGACTACACAGATGGAAAAGGATGGGTGAACTACCAACAGTTGGCATTGAACATTTACATTTAAAAGAGGACTAGCTTTTCCATTTGTCTGGATTCTCTTCAGAGTTGGTTGATGTCACAATTGGAGAAGACAATCTGAAGTATGAGGAAATTGTCCATGAGCTGAATGACGTACAGAAAAAACATTATTCATTCAGAGATGATTAGATGTTTACTGAGTTGAATCAGAAATGTTAAACAAGTTCACAAAGCAATCCGAAAGTAAAGAAAGGAAAGTCATGAAGCTGGCAAGAGATGAGAAAGACTGTGCGGAGAACAGAGTGGTTAGTTGGTCACGAATGAGGTCACATTCCTTCTCCCCCCTTCCCTCTCCCTATGACTCTGGCATTTCTTATCTGTTGTCTGTTTTCTCTGACAAACGCTGCTGGCTGCCTTGTTACAATGCTACCCTTGAACTGTATTACTCTGTACTCTGTTTGCAATGTCCACATTGTTGTAATGTCTGTCTTGATGTTTCCCATAATTTGTATTTCTCTGATGTCAAACCTTTGTAAAAGAGCCAAGGCTCAAAGGTATTTGTAATCCTAGACTTGATAAATAAATAAAATTAAATAAAATTAATGGTGTGTCATTTAGATCAAAATTCAATTCAAGAGGCCATTCTCAACATAAAAAATCACAGAGACAGAATAAAGGCAAAGATATTGATTGAAGCCCTGTAGTAAGTGGTGAATGTGAACATAAACAAGGGTCCATGTAATTTTTGCAAAAACTTCAGCAAATAGTAATGAAGGAAAATCTAAATCCTCTCAGGCATTAAAAGAGAAATCAAGCAGGGCAATACATAGAAAACTAGGAGGGGCAGGCAGAGAAGAAATGGGCAGAAACAATTCATGCTGCACATTTCAAAGCAATCAGAAAACACAATAATCAGTTTGTCAAGGGTTCTGACACCATCTCAGAAGATTCTTTAAAAAGGCTTAAATTTTGTAATCACTTACAGTGTAAATAAATACCTACTTGGAACTGAACTGTTCAAATTATTCCGGATCAAATGAGACTAGAACATTTTTTTTTCTGTCTAAAAGTTGAAGTAGAACTGAAAGTGGACAGATTAAATGAACAACAATTAAATAACAAAGGGGAGATGCCAGATTTAGAAAATGAAAATGAATATCAGAATGTCTTGGTGATATAAGTTTTTTTTTTTTTATATTTTTTTTATATATACACATCTCGATTGCTGAGAGGGACCTGGGGGTGGTGGTAGATGTCAAGAAGAACAACTCGGAGACTTGTAGGAGGGTAGCAGCCAAGGCCAACAGAATGCTGGGATGCATCGCTAGGGGGATCACCTCCAGAAAGAGGGAAGTGATACTCCCTCTGTATAACTGCTTGGTGAGGCCGCACCTTGAGTATTGTGTGCAGTTTTGGAGGCCACACTTAAAGAGGGACATTAAACTCCTGGAGAGGGTCCAGAGGAGGGCTACCAAAATGATTTGGGACTTGGGGGACAACACCTGTGGGGAGAGGCTGGAAGAGCTAAATATGTCCACACTGGAAGAGAGAAGGGGCCGGGGGACATGATAGAGGTCTTCAAGTACATGAAGAGGGTAAATAGGGGAGGAACAGTCGGGGTGCTTCGAAGGAAGGAGGAGGGGGCTACTAGAGGGCATGGGTAGAAGCTGGAGGGGGGGAAGTTTCAGGGGAGAAAGGAGGAGGTGCTACTTCACTGAGAGGGTGGTGGAGCCATGTAATTTATTTATTTATTTAGCTTTTGTTTACTGGGTAAGTACACTAGACAAGTATTATGCCTATTTTCAGGAACGACCCGGGAGAGTACAACATGAGGAACAACAGTCAAGGAGACATGGCAAAGAGAGTACAGTTTTTTGTCACAGTAAACAAACGTGGGAAATACATCATTTGAAGCTAGGGGAAACATATAGTAGTAAGCACATTTCAGATTATACACTCTAGACTAGCTAGTTCAACTGACAGATATATACAGGTCATCATACGTAGGAGTGGAGCATAGCTCAAGGACTGGAATGCACTGCCCAGGGGGCTGGTGGAGGCAGAGACGGTGGAGGGGTTCAAGAGGAGGTGGGGCAGGTACAGGGGAAGGGTTCTGGAAGCAAAATCCAGTGCAGCGAGAATATCTGGAACTGGGAAGGGAGAAGCCAGAGAAGGCGAGGGGGGCAGCAAGTTCAGCTCCCAGGGTGGGGGCTGACCAAACGAGCAGACACGAAAGACCGTTAGGCCTATTCTGCTGGCATGTTAGTATGTTATACTTTATTTTTATCTTTTTCCATTGTGTACATCACAAGAGAACTTTACATTCGAGTGAGAGTAAACTCAAATAGGTTCTTTACAGTAATGCTAATACAGGACTTTTGCACTATCACTGTGGTTACTACATAATGAGGGGTCTTAATACTCTTTACCTTTGTATAGATATACAAATAGTGTCCAAGAAAAGACCAGTTGCAGCATGCTTATGGACTAGAGACGATAATAATACCTCAGCAATCACCTGGCGCAAAGCATCCCTTAACACAGCTAGTGTTTTATGAGTCCATATGTAACCCCTCACCCCTGCCTTTTTAGCCAAACAACAGGAGGCATGCTGTTGAAGCTGACAGCAATACCTGGTGGGGACCTGGGTTCGGAGAGGATGAGGTTACTCGGCACAGGGGGACCTAGATTTGGCTACTCTGCACAGGGGCACCCAAGTAAATCCGAACACAGGAAGCAGTAACTGTAATGTCCAGAACCAGGAATGGATTCTCCAGTGTGGCTTTTATTCACATCCAAGCTGAACAAATAAAGCATAGACGGACCCCATGGGGCTACATTTCCTGGTAATGCAGATTAGAGACAACAGAACACTTTAGCACTATTTCCAGCCCTCAGGCTCTAAACCCACCAGGCACATAGCCCGGACTTGCACGCAGCTTTAGGTACACAGCCCGACTTGTACACACTTGGGTTTTCCCCACTGGCCCGGCTTCCCCGCCGGCCACTTGATCCGTGGTCCATTTGAGGAATGAACTAATTATCCTGTTGTGGCTCCCCAAACCACACTAGAGTCTTCGACTCCTAGAGAGAATTTTCCTTACAATCCCATGTCTGGGTACTTCCCTCATCAGTGGCCAAGTGCCTGAGGCAAAGTAGAAAATCACAGAAGAAATCCGTAGAGGTGGACCTGGTCACTAAAGATTGGGGGCCACCCACAGCCCATACCCGGCCATTTCTCTGGAAACTGAACAATTCCTTTACTGAACTTTCAAATGTAGATTAAGGGTAGACGTCTGTCACATCTCCTCTACATATTATTTGCATCCCAACACACTCTGGACTTGAACCTACTTTTACTTTGCTTAGCACATTACTCTAGGCTTCCCAATATTTAGTAGTTCAGTCCCCACATTGTCACACAAGTCCCAGGGTGAAAAACATAGGCCCTTTTAGCAAGAGCAGACACTCACCCTCATGTTGCAGGTGCCCCACAGGCGACTTGCACATCTTCTTGTTCTCCCAAATAAACACTGGAACACATAGGCAGCTTTTCCTTCACAAGCAGAACTAGGGAGTTGCCCCAGGAATCTGCAAGGAACCCCCCCCCCCCGGAGGGAGGGGGCACTGAGACCCGAAAACAACGGTCTCCACCACTTCAATAATCTTCTGTGTCTCTCTTTAAGGTGGAGACACACACCCTTTTAAACTAAAAGTAGCCCCTCTGTCAGGGCTGAGGCTCCTAGAGCCTTCACTGAGCTGCTTTCTCAGCAAGCTCCCAACTTCACACTCACTCACTGAAGACTGACTGAAGACACTGACTTCAAAACTCCCAGCGTTCTAACCAACTCCCTCTGCTGCAGATTCCATTGTGGCTCATGCAGCTGCGATAGTTCTATTGGTGATGTCATCCCTCAGTCTCAGCTGAGACTGAGAACAGAGTGAGACAGTGTTATACTCATTTAACTGGAGTTTCACAAGCTGCCTTCCCTGCCTACCACTAGGTCTTACTGGGATTCTAGTAACCCGGGGTTACACATATAAATTCGATAAGTTGATGCCTCATAAAATTATTGACTGCACTGTTCCAAAGCACCCTCCTATTTTATACAATCAAGTTTACTTATCAAAAGGTTCTATATAGTCCTGATATTTAGTCACAGATTATTATTGTACTAAAACATGCGGACTTTAAACATTTTAAGATTGGGATAACTCCACTTCTCCACTATGCCTCTATAGGCCCCTTTTGTTTAATTTTTAAGGAACAAGTAACAAATTATGCAACTTTAATAGGTTTTTAAATTTTAACTTAAAGCCTGCTGGTCATCCCAGTAAAATGCTGGTGTATTTTTAATTTTGCTGGGCCTTTGAACCCCAGGAGAATCGTCTCTCCTATTATTGATTCATCGAGCAACAGAAGAAAAACTTTTCTTTTTAAACAAATACATAAAATGTCCAGCTGTAAAGCACAGGAGCGTGCTAGAGACTGTTATTTTTATAACACCAAGAGTCTTAGTGTCCCTTCAGTCTCCATCTTTGTCCTCATCGGAGGACCTAGGACGGTGGACGAAGTCCCGTCTGATAATTTTCAGTCTCTTGCCCGCTTCTATCGGGTCAGAAAAAATTTAAATCTTACCAACGTAATACAGTCTCAATCTTGCTGGTAGTTGCAGCGCATGATTGATCCCAAGTGCGCGAAGACCCGCTCGCACTGCATCAAAACTTTTTCGGCGTTGTCTTGTAGAGTAGTTTAGATCCGGGAAAAAGTGGATACGTTCACCAGATTCTAACTTAAGTGGTCCCAAAGCTTTGGCTGCATCCATTACAGTGTCCCTAATATGTGCCCCAGCAGTTATAATCATGATTGTACGAGGAGTCTCAACCAGTGGTTTCCTATGAGGATTCAAACGATAGGTTTTGATGAGTTGCTCATGTAGATCTAGATTAAGCAGCTTCAGGAGCAAATTCTGGACATAATCTTGCAGAGATTCATCTTCTGCAGTTTCCGGGACCCCCAGCAACCTTAGATTATTTTCATCCATGTTGTTTTCCAGGGTTTCAAGCCTAAGTCGCGTGGATTTGTTTTCAGCTATTATCCCCGCTACAACAGCTGCCAGAGTATTGGCAGAATGCACCGCTATTTTAGTATCCGTGGCCACAATATCCATCCGGATTCAGTGTAGGAAATTTAGTACCGTGACTGTCCGCTTTTTCTATCCAGTTCCCTTATGGCTTGAAGAACAACATTATTAGAGGGTACAGAGGCCTTGCTCCCCTCCACTGGTAGGCCGCTGCCGCATGGCATTTCTGTATGTAGTCTCACTTTGTTAGGATCAGCGTGTGTTGTCTGGCATGTTTTTCCCATTTTTTGTTTACAAAATTACGCACCAGCTCTCTATACCAGCACTAGCGTTCCTTTTAGTCGCAAAAAGAAAGTAAATTTCTGAGTTAAACTTGTTTTTTTGAGTGTAATCTGGAGGAGCTCTTGTAAGGTGCGTCTGTGCTGTCTGGCTGCTGGCCACGCCCCTGGGATATAAGTTACTTGATTTACATGTTTTAGCAGATGAGTTAATGTATGATTTCAATACAATACAATATCTTGATAAAAAGTTATTTTGAGAGAATTAATGCATGCCACGGGTGAATTGGAAGGCATGGGGCCAATGGCCTAACGACTTTCAGTGCACCTTGGAAATACTTAAGAAACCCATGCCCTTGAGTGGGTTATTGTGCTTGCAAAATGGATTTTTATGGAAAATTGGATTTTTTTTAATGGAAAAAGATTTTTTTACTTTCCTTTAGTTAGGCTGTTGCTAGGTGGAATAGGTGAGTTTGGTAGCAAAGGATGAGTGTCTTTGAATTAACCTGGAAAGTGCATTTATTTTGAAGAAGAAAACCCTATGCCCTGTCGTGGGTTTTTACTTTTGAAAAGTGGAAAATATTTTTATTTTCATTTAATTAGGTTGTTGCTAGGTAGATTAGGGCTGGCTAGGTGTGAACTATTTTGTATACCAGATATTAATGGATAGTCAAGCGATGTTTTTAGACCATTCTTAGACCGGTGACATTGCTAGGATTCTGAAGGATTCTAAACCCCATTTTATAAGTGAATTTTACAAAAAACCAAAAAGTGATGGGGCTCCCCCCTGGATCCTACACCTATGGCCCAGGAGTCACTGTGCAGCTCACCAAATTGCTGATCAGGATGCTTCAGTGCTGCGCTAGAGTTTGGGTGTGTAGCAGAGTTCCCACACATTTTGATCCCTTGCTGCTTCTGCTGGGTTGTATTTGTTTGCAGATGGATGGTGTCCTGGAACAAACTGAAATTCTGTGTTTGTTTAACAATTGAGAGCGAGTGGAGGTTTCTGAGAGGCATGAGAGCAAAGAAGGATTGTGTTGTGGGTGAGACTCTCATTATTTCTTTCACATGTTAATAAAGTACACTTTTTATAGAGTATTTTATCTTGTTGGATAAAAAGAAAGCCTTTACAGTGTAGAAATTTGTGGTAACTTTGAACGTCATAAAAGAGCAAACTGAAAAACTGGCCATTGAGAGTCCATTTGCAGATGTGTCACACCAGCGGTAAAAGATGAATGCTGGAACTTGAGACATTCAGAAAAAGTTGTTTCCATTAAATTTTGGTTTTTATGCTCCTTCGTCAGCTGACTCTCATGGTCCCTGACCCACCCAGCCCCGTCACTCACTGTCTTTGGGACTTACCAGGCTTCTTGAGTCCCTTATGGATTTCCCCCTGTGGCAGGGCCAGCGAGGGGAAGGCCATCCCTCCCCAGGAGCACAGTACAGATTAGGATCCCTGCTCAGTCAATGGTGTGGAGCCAGCGGTGGACCAGGGAGTCACCAAGCCAGTCAGGGTTTTCCTCCTTCATTTTCTTTCTAGAACTGCCAGCACGATGTGGGGACAGTCTTTTCCATTAAACTTTCTTTAAAATAAATTTTTATTTTGCTTATCTCCAACTGTGGCCTCCTTTGTTTGTTGATCCACTCATGGGGTTGCTACCCATCTGAACTCCATTCTGTACCCCATGCTGCCAAGCCAGTTAGCCTTACTGTGATGGCAAGGCCCAAGCTGACAAGGGCTGGGACAAGCAAATACTCAAGATGGCAGGGGTGGGGAGTCAGGAGGGGTGGGCAACAGGCCTGGAGATGTGAGCATCCCATGGCTGACGTCAACTCGGCAGTCCCCCATCCCCCACACACTGTATCCCACCCACAGATCTCTGGGGCATGCACTTGCTGTGATGTCCTGGGGAGTGGTTGTTTGTGGTCACCCACACAGCCAAACTACTGCCTCCTTCAAGAGATGTTCCCAAGTGGTGTGGTGCACGTCGCTCCCCCGGGAGGTGAGTGTCCATATGGACACTCCGTCACTTTTCTTGATGGTCTTGGCTCTTGCCATCTGGGACTTGGGAACAAATCCAGGTCACCAGCATACCAGAGCTACCTTCTGCTACTCAGTTGCATGGAGTCGGCTCAGGTTCATCATGCCCATGGATTTTTTTTTTTTTGGGGGGGGGGGCATGTACTCTTCCAGTTCTTATTCAAGTAGTACATTGTGGACTGTGGAATGTTGTAAAAGCAGAAAGCTGTAAAAGTCTAATTTTGGGTTCTCCCTAAATCACTTGTGTGCCCCCTCAGAAATTCTCTTGGCATAGTTGGACCGGTGGCATAGAGGGCTGAGGCATTTTTGCCTCCCCTGCTGCCACACCAGTGACCCAGGTTCGAGAACACTCAGGGCGCTGAGGATTGAGCATCTGATGGACTGGTCTCCTCCTCTTGGGACAGAGGGATGTTGGAGCCTGGCACATGTCTGGCCTATAGCAGTGGCTAGTGGAGTAGACTGCCAGGGACTGCAACTTGGGGGAATGGAGGTATGGTAGCCAGTGACGCCCTACGCATGGGAGCATGCATAGCTACATATGGATGGCATTGCACTTCTGTCCTTCTAGGGAAGAAAAAATGGTGGAAAATGATTGGGCACAGTGCAGGATGACCTACCGACCCCTCGCAGGCTCTGCACCAGGCTACAGGGCCCTCTCCTGGAACCAGATCTGCCTTGATGAGTGAGAGCTGCTGAGCCCCACCATGGGGGGGGGGGTAAGGCATGGGGGATGAAGCAACAGGATTGAAGGTAAGTACCTGAGATACTGGGTGATAGGGCTGGGGGTGGTAGAAGGAAAAGGCTGCAGTGGTCGTGGAGGAGGAAAAATAGATTAACTGCAAAGAATTTTTTTTTTTTTCTGATTTGTTTAACCAGGTGAGACACACTAAGCTGAAAGCTTGTTTACAGGTGCAACCTGGGATCACAGGGAAGTTAAGTGACTTGCTCAGGGTCACACAGTATAGTATGAAAGTGGGGGCTGTAGGATTCAAACCCAGGTCTCCAGATTTGCAGCTCAGAGCCTTAAACCACTGCGCTATACTGCCTCCAATTCTCTTGATGTGATGTCCCAGCTGGCTAGTTTTTACATCTTTTACTTTTATTTTATTTTTCTTTAATAATTTGCTATTTCTTTTCTGCCAACCAGGCCCCTTACCCTCTGCCTCTATCTCTCTGACTCCTGCACTGACACAACCGGTGATCTTCTTGGGACATCCTTTGGATACTGCCTCCATACAGTACATCTATGTGGATCCACCACTGCAGCAGGCTTTTCACACTCCAAAGACCCAGCGTTTGGGGTGGGGAATTCCAGAAACCGACAGCTCCTTGGTTCCACTGCCAGACAGAAAGAATCCTGTGGTTCTGGCTTTAAAGGCTTGTGGGTGGACAAGGCACCAGGACCAGATGGTGTACACCTAAGGGTTCTGAAGGAACTGGCAAAGTTGTTGGCAGGCCCTCTGACAGATCTGTTCAACACCTCCTTAGAGATGGGGAATGTACCCAGGGACTGGAGGATGGTTCACATGATGCCCCTTCACAAGAGTGGACTCAAGGACCAACCGGGTAACCACAGACCAGTGAGCTTGACTTCCATAGTGGGGAAGTTGATGGAAACCATTCTGAAGGAGAGGTTGATAACCTTTCTTGATAGCAATGGCCTGCAGGATGAGAGACAGCATGGGTTTGTCATGGGAAGATCTTGCCAAACTAACCTGATCGACTTCTTTGACTGGGTCACTAGGGCGGTTGATGAAGGCAAGTGGATGTCCTATATCTGGACTTCAGCAAGGCTTGCGACTCAGTGCCACACAGGAGGTTAATGAGCAAGCTGAGGGACATGGGAGCCGGGGGAAAAACTGATGGGGTGGGTTGAGAGCTGGTTGCAGGGCAGACAACAGAGGGTAGTTGTAAGGGGGGAGACATCCAAGTCACGGCCAGTAATGAGTGAAGTACAGCAGGGTTCAGTGCTGGGCCCTGTTTTGTTCAGTGTCTTTATTGGAGACATTGCAGAGGGGGTCAAGAGTAAGATCTGCCTGTTCGCGGACGACACTAAGATCTGTGCAAAAGTGGACAATGAAGAAGAGAGGCAGGCACTCAGAGAGGATCTAACTAAACTCGAACACTGATCTAGGGAGTGGCAGTTGGGGTTTAACACTAAGAAGTGCAAGGTCGTGCACCTTGGAGCCGGAAATCCCAGGAACAGCTACTGGCTGGGGGGAGTGCAGGTAACTGCTTCAGAGGAGGAAACTGACGTGGGGGTAATAGTCACAGGGGACATGAAGGTATCTGCACAGTGTAGGAGAGCTGCAGCAAGGGCAAATAGGATGCTGGGGTGCATTGCCAGAGGGATCACCTCTCGAAAGGGGGAGGTCATCCTGTCATTGTATAGATCACTGGTGAGGCCACACTTGGAATACTATGTACAGTACTGGTGCCCATACCGCAAAAAGGATGTAAGACTACTGGAGGGGGGTGCAGTGTAGGGCTACAAAAATGATCATGGGACTAGGGGAGTTGCCATATGAGGAAGGGTTGAAAGAGCTGAACCTGTACTCGCTGGAAGACAGAAGGATAAGAGGGGACATGATAGAGACTTTTAAGTACTTGAAAGGCATAAATAAAGTCAGGTAGGGAGGATTGTTCCACTTAAAGGGGGGGAAGGGTCACTAGGGGCCACAATCTGAAGTTGGAAGAGTGAAGGTTTCGGAGGCAGATGAGGAGGCACTACTTCACAGAGAGAGTGGTGGCAGGTTGGAACGCACTGCCGCCGGAGTTGATCGCTCAAAGGACAGTGGATAGCTTTAAGCGGGGTTGGGATAAAGTCAAGGGACGGGTAAGTACAGACAAAAACACAAAGGGGGGAAGGACCAGAAAGGAGGGAGAGAGTGGTTTGGGTGGGGGTGTGGGCAGCTGTAGTGGTATGTAGTGATAGTGATAGTGATATGAAACTAAGAGCTGCAGAATCGAGCAGACTTGATAGACCTGTGGACCTTTTTCTGCTGACAATTTCATATGTTCATATGAATAGGCCTTGTGTAGATTGTTTACCTGCTGGTAGTATACATTCCCCCAAATCACTGATCAGGACACTTTGTTCAAATAAGTTGGTCAAGGACTTTTTTGTTATCGTCAAGCTACAGCTCCCCCAGTGAAGGCAGGAAAGGGTTTTAACCAACTATTTTCCACACCCATTGGACGATTCGGTGTAGGCATCTCCAATTCAAGATCCTGTGGCTCTCAGAGGATACACCAATGCCTAGGTATCAGTCTTGCTCTACTCTGAGTGGAGGGCATACCTGTTCTCTACTGAGGAAAATCTCTGGGCACCCAGACCATTTCTGCAGCACTCCTCTTGTTTCTGTAAAGTATCCTCCCAAGTCACCACCCCCTTTTTGCCTTTTGGCAAAAAATATATTGGATATTTAAAGTAGCAGTATTTGTTAGTCAGCAAATCATTGCAGCATAGCTTTTGTTTTCTGTGTTAGCCAAAATGTATTTCTGACATCTGTAGATTCATCCCTGGTGTATTGTATAACTTCTCAGATATGATTTTATTACCCAACGTACAAGTTATTGTGGTACTGGGAGTCTGACACCGTGTGAGCGACAGCTGTTGCTGTCTGGCCTCCCTCCTGATATGGTGACTCAAGTTCGATCCTGAATCTGTGCTGCCTGCAAAACACATGATGTACTGCTGCTGGACATTGAGGTGGCCTCCCTCAAACTCACTTACAAAATAGCATTGGGAAATCCACAAACATGACTGGCTGAAGCATGTCACATGACCATGCATTAACACACTCTAAACACATGGTCGGGTGTTCGGTTTATAACCTCCCCAAAAAATACTTAGTCATTTTATAAGTTTAATAAGCCCCTCCAGGGTGTGCATCATACGATCTTAATGCACTTTCTATTGGCCTAAGACCACTCGACCTTCGGTTCCATGCCCTACTACACCCCTGGGGCATGCTTTAAAACCCTATAATCCTTACTTAACCTCCATTGTCTATCCAGTTGTTGCTGTAACTATCCCCGGCTTGTCAGGTGCTTTGGGATACAGCATGTATATAAAATCAAATTCCTTTCTGTTCAGTTTGTTTGTCCATGGTACACTTTTTGATGCATTGTCTTTTCAGTTGTGGATTTACTTGAATTGTTCTGCCTGTAAAAGGATACTCCATATGTTCAGGTACCCAGGATGCTGTTGGGAGGAAGAGCGGTCTCAAAACATTGTTAAAGAGCTCACCATGGTGCCTGGAATAGAAAAAGGTGGCTGGATCACACTGTCAATGTGTTTCTGGACAGTGAGGCTTTGAGCTCTGAAATAGCAGTGTCAGTGGCTCAGTAGGTAACTCTGTACCCTGTGGGGCTGGAAGCTTGGAAAGTCATGGGTTCTAGCCACGCATCAGGAACATAGGGTAATGCCCGTAATCGAGGGTATTTATTTATTGTTGACCAGGAAAGGAGGGCTAGGCAAGTCTGCCTATTTTCAGCCTCTTCTTGGTGTGGATACAGATGGAAACCAACTGAAATTGAACCAGATTAAGCAGTTGGTGGTGTTTTTAGTGAAAGGGAGGAATTTGGCTAGGACACTGGGGAAATTCCCCTAATCTCCTGTAGGGGGAACCTCTGGTTGTCTTGTCAGCAGGCAAGATGGTTGACCCTGGAGGTGGTGGAGTAGGAGGGGATGATGGTGAGCTTCTTACTTCTCTAGCTGCAAATCACTATTTTATCTTTGTAGAAGCAGTGGAAGCAAATGATATGGAGGACAGACCTGTTGTGCATCGTTCATGGGAGCCTCCCCACTACCTGTTACTGAAGATGACACTGTTATGAATATGGAGGTTTCTGACCCAGTTCTTAAGCTGTGACCGCAGATGCCCTGTTGCTGGAAGGGATGACAGCAAGGAAAGCCTATCTTGGAACTCTTGGCTGAGTAAGAGCAAAACATTGCAAACTAGACTCTGTTTACCACTGAACTGACCCCACTTACTCTGGGTGTTGTCTCCCCTAAAACACTGATGCACACTGAGAATGCAAATACTGTTCTGCAGCCAGATAACTGCCATTGCACAACTGACTGGATTACAAAAAGGACAGCTCTGACCCCGACAGCACAAACTGTATATTCTGAGGGTTAGACGGCCAAAAAAGCACTGCATGCAGCAGGATGGGTCAAAAAACGGGTTCGGTTGGCTGCCAGGGAAGGCCTCCGCTACAGCTGACATTCTCCATTCTTCCAAAACTGTACAAACTGTTACCAAAGTAACTAATAATCAGTTTAACTACCTTCACTTCCACCGAGAGACATGGAGTACAATTTGTGCTTCCCGGATGTTCTGCATAGCGATTTGGCAGATTTGTGTGTGCCACTCCCCTCTGCTGCATCTTTGCATACACTCACCTTGGAGTTGCAGTTTACAGCTGATGTGCCGAGAACTATTCCAGATGGCGTGGTGAGTTCTGAGAAAAGTATGGTGAATGACATTGGCCGCTCCACTGAGGTGGCAGGGACTGCTCTGCACAATATAAAGCTGGTTTCTGCTTTAAATAATAAAAGCATACCTGATATCATCACTACCTGCAGTAACAATGCTGCTTCTGGGTTGTCTGGTGTACAGGTGAGCAACACTGATGTGATGAAATCCATGCCGGTAGCCCCTACCACTGACTCTGCCTTGACTACTGCTCTTGTCTCCTCTATGACTGGTGTGGGGGAAACCGTACCTGCTGCTGCTACTGAACAGCATATAAATGGACAGAATAATGTTGTAAGCACAGTACCATAATGTTTTGTTCAGTGCTGGATTCTGCTGCACCTGCTGCATTACTGGGGGGTGATATTAATGATGGTACTACTCCCCTTAAAAGCACTGCTACTAATGTTAATAATGAAGTCCGATGTTCTGCAAAAGGGCTGGAAACTGAGGCTCAGTAAAAGGATAACCCTCTGAGCCCAGAGTACCTCAGACTTGTGCCCGAGAATGGCAAAGTTGGTTTCCTCTGTAGGTGAAGCAGCCCAGCGCTGCAATGCGGATAGACTAAACTTTAAACCCAGGTGCTTGCCATGTTTGTTACCAGGACTCTGTTAAAGAACACTGGGGGGTTTGTGCCTGGGGACTTTAATGCCTTCATTCATGTTTCTGGGGAGTCCATTTTTGATAGTTTTAAAACCATCATGGCACTTGATAGTTTTGGTTAAAATACGAATCTTTAAAGAACACCCTTTTATGGACCCCTTCTCTTACAAAGCCAACCATTATGGTTATTATGGTCCTGTTTCATATTGAAGGTGTTAACATCGCAGATATCCTATATTAGCTTAGGCAGAAATGCACAGTACTGGACCGTCCTACCTTTATCATTTGATTCTGAATTAACATGGACAGGGGGCTGGAAGATACAAGTTATATTGCTTCAGACTAACACTGTTAGTTGTCGTATTCCAAGACTTTTTTTTTTTTTTTTACATAGGCAGAGATGGGGGATTGTTTTTTTAACCCTGTGCAGTCCCGGGCTTGTTACAAGTGTGGATCTCGTATACACTTGAGCTTGGTATTTGACAAGCCTCGATGAAATTGCTTTGAATATGGACATGTGAGCGCACAATGTCTGAATCCACTTAAATGCAATCTCTGTGATGAGGGGGGCAGTCTTATTGTCAGTGTACATGGGCTGCTCACAGTCATACATATGGGTTGGACCAAGAGGTTTTAATAACAAGAGGTCAAGCAAAGCAAGCAGGCATGTTTGACCAACCAGATAGCAGCAGCATATCTACAGATGGTCCCCAGCAACCCCCTCAGCCTCCCCCCACAGAAGAACAGCTCCCTGTATCTGATCCATCACAGGCCATGCCTCTGTCTGGACCTGCTACCACCCCTCCACATCCGTTTACTGATACGATACAGCAAGATCCTGTTCACGTCGCTCACTCCGTTACTTCTTCAGTACGAGATGATGCTTCTGACCAGGAGGACTCTTTCTCTGCAGAAACGGCTGCTAAACGACACAGAAACAAAAGGAAAAGCAATAGGAGTATAACCTGACGTTTTCTCCCCTTATCCTGCTCTATCATGTGCGTTGGTACAGTGTACTACTCTTCACCCTGTGGCCATAAACGTTAACAGTAGTAAAGGTTATAGAAAACACTTGACAGCGTTTGCCACCTTAAGTACCTTTGCTGGTAACTTTTTTTTTTTTTTTTTTTTACTTCAGGATACCAGATTTAGTCTCACAGGCTAAATCTTTGTGGACTTCAGGTTGCTCATATTGGTCATGAGGGGAAGAAGTTGTGATGAGGTAGGGATTTTACTGAAAGGGTTAAAGAGCAGCTGACGCCTTTGGGAAAACTTTGGGAAATATAATATATAGACACAAGTCGGCTTGTATTTCATATACCTGGTACAGATTTCTCCTCTCCATTATTTATTACTGAAGAAATTCCCACAAAATCAAGATATTTATCCGTTCCCATCTTGAAATCGTGATGCTGTGTTGTGACATCGCAGTCTGTTGCTGTGGGACTAACCGTGATGTCATAAGCTGAGTATTATGACATCAGGTTGGGAGTATTGTGACATTGGGTTGGGGAAAAAGCAATAGGAGCCATACCTCTCAACCTTTCTTCATCAAAATGTGTGACACTATGTGTGACAAATGAGCAAAATGTGTGACATATCATCTAACATGGCACTGGAAGCTCAGAACACTATAGCTATCAGTGCACTAATGTTCATATTGTTTTTGTATAACTGAGCATAATAGAGTATTATGAATTTCTGCTTTAAAGTCTCAGTGGGGAATGTGGAATATCACCTTCTCCATGATGGACAAAGGGTTTCTGAGAGGCAAAATGAGTGACGTACCTCATAATGTGTGACACTTGAGAGGTATGATAGGAGCCGATGAATCCTCAAGAAACCACTGTCCTGTTTTTGAAGTAAATGACCTCAGTAATAAGCAATAGGGATGAGAGATACAAAGCTGATGAGAATTATAAGCTGCTCTGTGTCCAAATAGTATGATTTTGAAAGTCGAGGCACCAGTAGCTGTTCTAAGATTTACACAATCTAGAGGTCTACATATTCTGCCTGGCACAGCATTAATGTTGGATCTAGAACTGGCTGGTTATAAAATGCATGTGATAAATATTTACGCCCCGCAGTTCTTAGCTCTATGATTTTCTCTGTTTCAGTATATACAACCTTATTTTCATACCAATAGTTTACTGATTATGATGGGGAGGTGATTTCAATTGTGGCACGTCAAAAAGCTAATGAGGGAGGTAATACGGACAGATTATTTTGTGATTTCAATTTCCTGAACAAAATTATTCAAATTGCAGGACTTAAAGATGGTTATCGATGATTACATTCGGGAGGTGGGGGAACCTATTACTGAGGTACTTTTGGCTACTCAAATTGATTATTTGTTTTTCTGTACTCACTCCTTGGTACAAAAAGCTTCAACTATAGGTTTTGAGACATATGGTCAGATGGCACTCTCCTGTCAGTGCACAATAGGTGATGTTTTATCAGGAAACTCTGGAGTGTGGAAGTTAAATTCTACTGTTTTGTTACTTACTACAATACAGGGTAAACCGTAACATAGACTTTGACGGTAGATAAGGACCTCTTGGCCTACCCAGTCTGCCCATTTCCCTACCTATTGGATAAGCTGAAGATTCAAGTTTACCAACAGCCTACTTCCTCCTACCCCCCACTATAATTGCCTTATGTCTGTCCCATGCATTCTTGAATTCCCCCACTGTTTTAGACCCCACAACCTCCTCAGGAAGAGGTTCCAGCATCCACCACTCTCTCTCCTTGAAAAATATTTCCTCACATTGCCCCTGAGCCATCCCCCCGTCTTTGAATTGTGTCCCTTGTTTTGCACATCTCTTTTTCTGAAAGCTGCTACCCTCCTGGACTTTGTTGATTCTCTTGAGGTACTTGAAAGTTTCTATCATGTCCCTCGTCCCTCCTTTCCTCAGGGGTATACATATTAAGTTCTCTGTCTCTCTTCATACGGTTTCTGATGCAGACCCTGCACCATTTTAGTTGTCCTCCTCTGGACTGCCTCCATCCTGTCTATGTGTAAACCCCACCCCCCATCATTTTGCAAACGACAGGTAGTATGCTGTTTGAATCTGACAGCCGTACCAGGTGGGGACTGTGTTCGGGGAGGAATAGGTCACTCGGCAGAAAGGCTAGGTTTGGCTACTCTGCACAGGGGCACCCAAGTACCTCCGAACACAAGAAGCAATAACTGTAATGTCCAATACCAGGAATGGGATTCTAAATTGTGGCTTTATTCACATCCAAGCAGTACAACAGAGTATGGATGGACCTCCACAGGGCTATATTCCTGGTAATGCAGATTAAAAGAATCAAGAACACTTCAACACTTCAGCCTTCAGGCTCTGAACCCACCGGGCACACAGCCCGGACTTGCACGCTGCTTTGGGTGCACAGCCCAAACCTGTATACTGTTCTGGGTTTTCCCTGGCTTGACTTCCTTGCCGGCCACTCGGACACCTTCCATATATCATGGAAACATTTTCTGGTGGCTCCCTAAACCACCTAAGAGCACCTCAGCTCTATCAGGGAAACTTCCTTTTAATCCTACATCTGGGTACTTTTCTCGGTCACTGGCCAAGTACCTGAGAGAAAGTAAAGTTGCCAAGGAGCAAATCTGTAGAGGTGAATTTGGTTACTACTGATGGGGGGGTCTCCCACCTCTCGCTTCCACAGTTCATACCCGGCCATTTCTCTGTACATTAAACATCTCATTCTGTAAAGCTTGGCAATGTAAATTAAGGCTAAATGTATGTCACATTTCCTCTATTTGTCTTGCTTTCCCTTTGTGCTGGACTTGAACATACTTTTACTTGTCATAGCCCATTGCTCTAGGCCCCCCACTGATTAAGCAGTCCAATCCCCACTTTACTTCACTCTTTGTGCTGGACTTGAACCTACTTGAGTTAACCGGCAATGTCTATTACACTAGGCCTCCTACAGATTAAGTAGTCCGATCCCCACATTCCAACAGTTCAGGTGAAAAACATTGGTCCTCTGTCAGAGCGAACTCACCCTTTGGTTGCAGGTGCCCCACAGGCGATTCCTCACAGGAATTTCTCTCCCACAGCTTCTGGTGCCGCAGCACAACTTGAAATAGGTTGCGTCTTCCTTAGCAGGAACCAGGAGGGTTGCCCCTGGAAAACAGGCAAACCTTTCCACCCCCATCCCCTCAGGGATGGGGCACATGGACCAGTAACAGCGGTCTCCACCACTTCAACAATCCGCTTACTGTGTTCCTCTTTCGGTGGAAACACACTCCTCCAATACAGTAGCTCTAAAACAGAGCTTAAGGCTCTGAGAGCCTGCACACAGACTGCTGTGCAGCTCCTGTCGCCAAGACTGCACACAGACTCTGTTCAAAAATCCCCAACATTCTATCCTAAGTTCCAACTGCAACACTCCAGTGTGGCTCATGCAGCTGCGAGAATTCTATGGTGATGTCATCCCTCAGTCTTGGCTGAGACTGAGAACAGAGTGAGACAGTGTGAAATCCATTTAACTGGAGTTTCACAAGCTGCCTTCCTTGCCTACCACTAGGTCTTACTGGGATTCTAGTAACCCCGGGGTAACTGGGGGGTTACATATGTCCTTGTGGATATGGGGTCTCCAAAACTGCACGCAGTACTCCAGATGGGGTCTCACCAACTGTCTGTACAGAGGGATAACCACTTTCTTTTTTCTACTTGTGATGCCTCTCCCTGTGCATCCCAGTATCCCCCCAGCTCTCCTTACTGCCTTCTCACATTGCTTGCCCACCTTTAGGTCATCTGATAGGACTACCCCCAGGTCCCTTTCCATTTTTGTTCTTGTTAGTACCTCCCCCGCCATTGTGTACTTTTCACCTGGGTTTTTGTTTCCCAGGTGCATTACTTTGCACTTCTTTCCATTGAATCTAAGTTGCCATATGTCTGACCATTCCTCCAGCCTTGCCAATTCCCTTCTCATCCTTTCTACCCCCCCCCATGTATCAGCTCTGTTACAGATCTTTGTGTCACCTGCAAAGAGTCATAATTTTCCTTCCAGACCCTCTGCAATGTCACCTATAAAAACATTAAAGAGGACTGGACCCAGTACCGAACCCTGTGGTATTCCACTAGTAACCCCCCTTTCTTTGGAGTGAGTTCCATTTACTGTTACCTTCTCTGTCATGTTGTGTAGCCAATTTGCTACCTAGGCTACCACCCTGGGACCCACTCCCAGGCTGACTAACTTGATTATTAATCTTTTGTGTGGGACTGTGTCAGACGCCTTGCTAAAGATTAGGTAGGCCATATCCACAGCCCCTCCCTGGTCTATTACTTTGGTCAAAGAAATCGATTAGATTCATCTGACTGTATAAAGTAAGACAGTCGGTACAGTGTGTGTATAGAAACATTGTGGACTGGTGGAAAGATTCAGAAACTGACTTTAAGTTCTGTTTTCAAACAAAGGGCAAGAATAGGTCAAAAAGAAGTATTTTTAATATCTGCAACTGAGAGATCAGCTCTACAAGTTAAAGTCTCTTTCTGCAGTACCGAAAACGGATTCAAAGTCTCAAATTGCAGAGACTGGAAAATAAACGCTAAGTTTTCAGTATGAAAGAGTGTAATGTCTCAAGCAAGAAATACAGTTTGTTACTCCGTGCAAAAAACATTTGCATATTGTTAGGAAGTTAAGACAGTGTCAAAAGTGATTATTTCTGCCTTAAAGGATACCTAAACAAGATTTTGACAGATTATTCAAAAATTTGACTCTGTAGGTGACTAAAGGAAAGGCTGCTGTATTTATTAATGCTAAAATTACATTTACATAATTTACCTAAATGTGGTTCCAGAGCATTTGAAAATTGTAAAATCAGCCTTCCAATTTCAAAAAAACTGTCTTACCTGCTTCCTAAAATGGCCGCCAAATGTGTTATGTGATGACATCATTGGAGCCAAAGTGAGAGAGATATATGGCTCTCTGTAGTGCTAACTAGTTATTTTTTTCCCTGTGTACAGAATTGTTTCACCCAAAAGGTCAAAACCATGTGCATTATTTTGTATAATACACATGTTAGGTTATGGTTCTGTTAATTTTGTTTACTTTAACATGCTGAAAATGTGTTTTAATCCAACTGACTTTCTCTGTGACCAACCACAGTGCAGTACAAATCTTGAATAAGCTGGTGGTCTAGTGGTTATAGTGGATCCAGGATGCTACAATGGGGGTGCTGGGGTGGTGTGCATGCTTAATATGCACTTTTTACATTTTTATTAAACCTTTATATTTTCTGCTATTATTCTTTCTAGTATGTTTTGACAGAACCTGCAAATGTAATCCATAGTTTGAATGTAAACATTTGTACAATCAATAAATCAGACTTATTCAACAAACTGAAATGCAGCAGCAGTAAGCAAGTATGTTACTATGTGGGGGGTGCAGTCACACCTTCCCACCCTAAAACCACCACTTTTTGTAGCAAATTCTTGTGCAGTCCAATGTTAGAGTTCATACTTTCTCAAAACTCAAATATATGCTTGTCTTGTCTTCTTTTCCATGGGAAATAATAATAATAAGAAGAATCTGCATTTATATTGTGGTTTTCATACACATTGTATCCCAAATTGCTTTACAAGCAATACTAGACTGGTAGGGAAGTGACTGAACGTGTAGTGGCAGCCATTTCATGCATTAATATCCACACACAACCTTGGACAATTGCATGAAATGGTTTTATGGGACAGGGAATGTTGGCCAGGACAATGGGGTCAGGTAGTGATCGATGTGCTGGCAGCCCCACATCTTATTTCTCACAGTGATCTGCTCATATTTCTTTCCTTCTGTCTTCCCCCTTCCTTGAATATAGCAGTACCTTGCAAGAGTGGCCTTCTCAGTTCCCCTCTGGTATTCATTCTTCACTATGCCTCCTCACACCGAAAACTGGTGAGCTCATCACCTTTCTGCAACATGAATGCAAGTAGTACAGTCCCTGTTTTATTTTTGACATATCAGATATAAACATGTTTTTCCAGTAAGTCAGGCTCATAGCAGCAGGGAACAAGGGGAATGACGGGCTTTCCTATCCTTAAAAGATCTAGGCTACCTATGATTAGGCACTATTAAATGATGGGTGTGCACGTCATTATGCATGTCAGATAATCGTGCCTAATCATAGGTGGCTTAGATCTTATATGGGTAGGAAGCCTATTTTCCACTTGTGTCATGCCGCTACCTGTAGTGGCCTGGCTTACCAGAAGATCATGTTTATTATTAATATGTAAATATAACACGGGAGACTGTACTAAACATATTCATGATGTGGAAGGGTAGTGAACTCACCAGTTTTTGGTGTGGGAAGCAGGTGAGAAAAATGAATACCTGAGAGGTACTGAAGAGGCCATTCCAGTAGGGTACAGCTATATTCAGGTTAGCTGAAGACATGAAGGAGGACGCTGAGCAGATCACTGTGAGATCTGAAATGCAGGGCTGCCAGCATCGTGACTGCCTGACTGTGGATGAGAGTAGCCAGCGATGACAAATACTCAGAGTGGCAGGGCTGCACCTAAACTGTTACTTGAATTCAGTGTAGGGAGATTATCCTTGTACTGGAGGAGAATGTTGATGTTTGTTAGGACAGTATTGAGGGAGTTGTGTATAGCTCATTCATGTTTTTCTGGTGGGTCATGATGCTTATTGCTTGGCCCTCCAGGGAGACCTAGTTGTTGGTTAATGAGGTGGGAAAAAAACACAACAGGGAACTGTACATACTACCTTCACTGTGCAAAAGGGTGGTGATCCACTCAGTGTTTACTGTGGGAGCAGAAGTCGAGCACTGAGAGTGTGGACTGGAGAGTGATTTGGGAGGCATTTTTTTTTTTAACAGTGCCAGCTGATGATGCATATCAGTATAGGTGTGCACAGCTCTCTGAAGTATAAGATTACAATCTGAGGTTTAATAATTCTCTTCATGAGATCGAAAGCTCATATGCAGCCCCGAGCATTACTAAAGACAGGGTATGGATGTTGAGGTGTTCAGCAGAAGGCAAGCTAGGTGCAGGGGGTTCACATGGAAAAAGAAAGCCTTATTTGTGGATTAACATGAAAGCATGAGCTTTGGAACTGAGCAAGACTGGTACTTTGCTGTGTGACCCTGAGCAAGTCGCTAAACTTCCTTGTGCTCCCAGGCCACACCTGTAAACAAGCTTTCAGCTTAGTGTGTCTCTCCTGGTTAACAAAAACAAAATTCAGTGCATTATATGACCACTAGATCATCAGGCATTTGAAGTGTTGTACTGTAATGCAGTTTGCCAAAGAAAAAGTCAGCTGGATTGCAAAACATTTTCTGCAAGTTAAAATAAACAAAATGAACAAAATCATAGCCTAACATTTGTAATGATCAGAATAATCCACGAGTTAATACATAGTGTTGATCATTCTGGTACAACAATTCAAAATAAAGAGGGAAAGGACTAGTTAACACTATAGAAATATATGCGGATCTCTCTTTCTGGCCCCTGATGATGTCATCATGACTCATCACTTAACACACTTGGCAGACATCTTAGGGAGAAACCAAGACTGTTTTTTTGAAAGTGAAAGGCTGATGTTTGTATTTTTTAAGCTATGAAACTGCATTTATGTTATTTACATAAATGCAGTTTTAGGATAAATGTAAACAGCAACCTTTACTTTACCTTGCTATGAAGACAGATTTTGGAGTTTGCAGTTTTAAAAAACTGCTTGTTTAGGTACCCTGTAAGCCCTGCACCTGTTTGCTGCCCACCCCTGATACAGATTTGCAAGGTATTTCTGCTGTTGTTCCACAGACTGCACAGTCTAGATCTGCAACTTCTCCTGATACCGCGGGGACTTTGGCAAGACTCCCAAACTTGAAATTCCCCCATTCCACTTGCCCTTACACAAGCTTTGGTAGTTCAGTTACTTTATCAGAAGTTCAGGAGGCTATTGAGTCTCTAAATTAAATACAGCCCCCGGTAAAAATGTTTAAGTCCCGAATTTTATAAAACATTTTCTGATATAGTAGCCCTGGATTTGGTTTTATTATATAATCACGTTACTAGCAGGTGTGATCCCCCATACTACAAATGAAACTATATTGATTTATTTATTCAAGAAAGGAGACACAACACATACCTTGAATTGAAGGCCTTTGTGCTTGTTTAAACATTGATTTAAAAATTCTAACTAGACTTTTGACAAAGGGACTCTCTAGAGTGGCAGAAATAGTGATACATTTGCACCATACCTAACAGGAAAATGAATAATCCACTTACTGTCTGAGAAATAGTAAAAGAGAGGGTCTCAAGGACGGCTAAAGGGCCTTCTCTTGGCCCTGGACCAAGAAAAGACCTTTGATAGGGTGGTACATGAGTGTTTATTTCACACTCTAGTACAGTATGGCATTCTGCTTGTTTTCGTGCACTGGATAAAATCCCTGTACATTGGTGCACTTGCTATTCCATATATCAACGGTACGTTGGGGAAGGCAATCTCTGTAGTTAGAGTACGACAGGGGTGCCTTTTAAGTTCTCTGCTTTATATTTTCACTACTGATCCGTTGATACGGATGTTTCAGAATCCTAGTGCTACAGCAAGTGTATCTCTGGGTTCAGATTCTGTGCTCATAAAGGCTCTTGCTTATGCAGACGGTTTGTGTGTACTCACTGGAAAAACAGGAGGATGAGGAAGCAGTACATGATATTTTGATGGAATATTCAGTTTTGGTTGGGGCCAAAATCAATTTTAATAAAAGTAAAGGTTTGTAGATAGGAACAGTAGACAACCCTCCAATTCAGACTATAGCTGGAGTTCCATTAGTGCCAGCAGTTGCCATACTGGGAGTACAGTTAGGAATGCAGAATCTTGCCAAATTAAAGTGGGATTCTTGTTTAGATAAACATTTTCTCTCACCATCTAGTTGGAGAAATTGTTTGCTGTCAGAGAAAAATAGGATATACATGATTAAAAAAAAAACAAAAAAAAACTATTGGTTCTGCAATTTCTCCACCTTAGTTATGTTTTCCCCTTTAACCTGAATATGAAACTCTGTTACTGAGTTTGTTTTTTCAGGCTGTATGGGGTAGCTGATTGAATCTGGTGAAGAGAGAAGTCATATGTAGGTCCAGAGATAAAGGGGATGTAGCCATGATTAATCCAATAGCTTATTTCAGCATCTTTTTTTGCCAGTAATTTGGCTTTTGCTCTTAAAAATCAATCAGTCAATCAATCAATCAAAATCTTTATTTATCCAGGCGGGCACCATTGAGCAAGGCTCATTTGCAAGGTGGACCTGGTCATGAATACATCATAGTACAGTACAGAAGCAGGTATATAAAAAGCAATAATATACAAGGAAGAAAAAAGTATATACAGTGTATATAGTAAAGTACAAGGTTGAAATAAATAATAAAAAAAAAAAAAAAATATTTTACAACTGTACATCCGTTGATTTCTTCAATCAACCATAGGCATACAGGGGTTATAAGCAGAGGTCTTTTGAGTGAGGCAGCCAGCAACTACACATATAGGGGAAAGAGGCCATGTATGGGGTGGCAGGTTAGAGAGGTAAAGAAGAGGAGGGATATATTACCGACGACTGGGGGAAAAATTGGGCTAAAACCACAAAGTGACGATGGCTGTCGTGTACATGTTTATTATGATAATGACGGAGGAGGGGTAGATAATTGGGACAGTACTATGGATGGGGTGGGACTTTAGCCAGGCCGGAGCGGATGGGGAGGGTGGGTGCAGCAGGAAGAGTTAATAGGGAAAGAGTGAGAGCCAGGGGTAGAAACATGGCGAGCATCATGATGGAAAGGGGGAGTTGCGGAATTAGTGGGCAAGCGGTGAGGAAAACATTTGCAAGGTGCTTTTCATGTAGCGATCGTAGAGCGCCCTTGAAGATATTCAGGCTAATGGGCCAGCTCAGCTTCAAGTTCCTTTGTAAACTGTCCCACAATGTGGGTAAAGAGAAGTTTAGACCAACTTTGCCGAAATGAGTGTTGACCCTTGGAACTTGGAGGGCAATTAGGGAATAGCTCTTTAGAGCGTAGGTGCCTAACATACTCCGGAATACAATCTGAGACATATGAGGGGAGCTTGTTGGTCACTGCTCTAAAGGCCCATAGGGCGGCGTTTCTATTCCTTCTGTAGTGAAAGGAAGTCCGGCCTAACAATGAGTACAGGGAGCAGTGGTGTGTGGAAAGTGGAAGGCCAGTAATGAACCTGATAGCTCTGTGGTAGAGGGTGTCCAACTTTGCCAGTGCAGTGGCTGTAGAGCAGGTCCGCGTAATCTATTAAAGATAGGAAGGTAGCTTGAACCAGTTGAATCTTGGTTTCCTTTCTGAGCAGGTGGGTAATTCTGTAGAATAGTCCTAATCTTTGCCTTAGTTTCTTCTGTAGTTCTTCGAGATGGTCGACGAAGGAAAGTTTATGATTGAGCCAAACTCCTAGATACTTGAATTTAGCTACATACTCTAGTGTTTCTCCAAGAACAGTGGTAATTTGTGGGCTAGCCCCCCTCCAGCAGGAATTGCTGCATGCAAGGAGGGGGAGAAGAGCATGGCTTTTGTCTTTTTCACATTGAGCAAAAGCTTTTTGTTTACAAGCTGGTATTGTAGAAGGTTAATTTCAGCTTGGAGGTCTTCACAGGCTGCTTCTGGCATGGAACGACTCAAGTACAGTACAGTGTCGTCCGCGAATAAGTGGATGTTGGCTTTTTTGATGGGGTCATTGATGATGTTAATGTAGATTGCAAAGAGAAGGGGACCAAGGATAGAGCCCTGGGGCACACCCCTCAGCATAGGTTTTAATGGAGAAAGATCACCTTCAGCTTTAACCTACTGTTTCCGTTCTCCGAGGTAGTCTGCAAACCAGCACATAGATTTATGGTCCAGGCCTAAGGTGCTTAGGGAGGAAAGAAGCAGGCTGTGATCGACTGTGTCGAATGCCTTACTAAGATCCAAGAAAACAGCACAGACATGCTTCTTGTTGGCAAGGTCTAGGAGCCAATCATTGGTCACCTTAGCTAGGGCTGTTATGGTGCTGTGCTTTGCTCTGAATCCAGACTGAACCGGGTTTAATAGGCTTCTGGATTCTAAGTATACCCCTAGCTGGCCACACACTATTTTTTCTAGTGATTTAGACAGGATGGGGAGGAGGGAGATCGGTCTGTAATTATTTAGATCGCAGGGGTCACCTGCTTTTAATAGAGGGATGACATGGGCTATTTTCCATTGAGAGGGGGAGGCTACCCTGGGAGAGTGACATATTGAATAGGTGGGTGATTGGCACCGCAAGCACATGGTAGGCACATTTCAGATAGTATGGCTCTATGAAGTCAGAGCCTGCTCCCTTCCTGGTGTCTAGTTGCAGCAGTAGGTCTTCCACCTCTTTTTAGAGAGACAGGCAGGAGGGAGAAAGCCTCCTCAGTAGAGGGGGACTCACGGGTTGGTGGGCCCTGAGCTGTGTGGAGGTCATTGGTAGGGGAAGTATCAAATGCTAGCCCTGCTGTTGCAAAATGGTTATTGAGGGCTTCCAATATCTCTGATCGGTTAGAGATAACGCTGCCACCGTACTTAATTTTTGCTGGAATGGAATTGCCAGGTGTGAGTCCAGACATGTCTTTTAATGTTTTCCAGAGCTTTGAAGGATTTCTTGAGGTAGAGGCTAGCTCCGAACGATAGTAGGCGGCCTTGGCTGCTCTGACCAACCTGGTGCACTTGTTACGTGCTATCTTAAAAAGACACCAATCCGAGTCATTCTTGCTTCTTCGGGCTTTTTTCCATAAAGTATCCCTTTCTAACAGGGAAGCTTTGAGCTTAGGTGAGAACCAACGGCAGGTGCTGCTCCTGAGCCGCACCTTAACCAAGGGTGCATGCTTATTTAAAGCCTCACTTAAAATATCTTAAAAAATAGTGTATGCCCTGTTAACCGTTTTGGCTAGGAAGAATTCCTGCCATCGCAGTGAATGTTTCAAGTCGTGGACATATGCAAACAAATCGAACTTGCATTTGCACCTCTTGATAGAGAACTTTGCCACAGACTGTGGGTTGTGCACGGATCTAATGGTGGTGATTATACAATGATCGCTAATGTCTGAGAAAAATGTTCCGACATGAGAGAACAGATGTGGCTTGCTAACCAAATTTACATCTAAGAGGGAGCTGTTGTTAAGGTTCTTTTTATTTGGGCGAATAGGCTCGCCAATGAGTTGCACCAGCCCTAGAGTGTCACAAAAGGATTTCAAGGGAGCTGATGCACTTGATGCCAATCGTAGTTCAGGTTGCCAAGAATAATGGTTTCCAAGGAACTGAGCCCCAGTATGGAACTGAGGTGAGACAGGAGATGAGGCCCGGCAGAAGGGGGCCTGTAGCACCCTATTGCACAGAATGCACTGGAAGGAGAAAGTTTGATCTATATGGTCAAGCACTCGAATTCTTTGGGGGGAGGATGATGCGTCTATGGATGCGGCTGAGTATTTGTCCCTTACATAAATCGCCACCCCACCTCCTCTTGATTGCCTATCCGCTCGGAAGAGTAAATAATTTGAGATATTGATTTCATTGTCTGGCCTAAGCTAGGTCTCAGTAATCACTAGGACATCAGGTAGGGTGTGGCTTAGCCAAGCGTGGATAAGGGTGAACTTTTTCAGCAAACTACAGACATTAAGATGCATAAAAGACATTCCTTTGATACCTGCCAGGTCTGATGGAAAAACAAGGGTGTTTAATGGTCCTGGGTTGAGTTTGACATTGCCTGAGCACAATAGTAAAAGAAGCAGGATTCTTTTTAAGGCAGCGAACTGTAATTTGTAAACACAATTTTGGGGGCGATAGGGGAGGCGGTGTTGATGGGTAGGCCTGTACCCACTCATGGTGTTATACTGGCCTAGTGTTGCAGCCACTAGTGTCCTGGCAGGAATTTGCCATGAGTAGGAAGTCTCGAGTCTGGATGGGGGAGTAATCTGCAGATGCAGCTTGGGATATGTCCCACTCCCTGGCAGAGACAGCTGAGAAGCCCAGTAGTCCAGAATGGCTACCTGAAAGGAGCTGTTGGATGCAGGACAGGGAGAAGCGCAAGGGTCATTCCACTTTAGGGAGGGATGAGGGTTCTGAAGAATTGAGCTGAGAGCTAGTAAAGTTAGTGACACACCAAGGAACCAGCTGTAACTTCCTATGGTCATTGGTGCCAGAATGATTTGAAAAGTGGTAGGGCTAAGGGTGTAAGGGGTAAATTTCCCCCTATTAAATATATTACCATGGTAGCAAAAAGTGATAGGGCCTCTTATGAAAGTGGTAGGGCCATGGCCCTAGTGGCCCCCCGTTCCGGCACCTATGCCCATGGTAGATCTAAATGCCACAACAGCCGGCAGTAAAAGTCACTAGAAATCTAGACCAATCGGCGATCAGGTGTCATAAGTTCAAAATCCTTTTATTGGCTGAGAGGCGGTTTTGGTGCTGAATGTACTTGTGGAGCAACTCTTTGCAGCTGAGCCAGTGAGGTGGTTCAAGGCTGCAATCTGATGTGGCAAGATTGGTCTGTAGCTTTCGTTTCTGTTTCTGGCCCTGCTCCACCAGTACAAAATGGGAGTGGGGACAGGCATTCAAGTCTTGCAGCCTTAGTGGATAAGCATGGTTCGGCCTGAGAAACAGCCAGAAAAAGCCTTGGGATGGTGCTCAGAAAGAGAGGCATCCCAGGTCCAATAGAGTAGAAGAAGAAGCAGAAAATATAATGTGTTTCCTCTTTAACTCTGGGTCGTCCCTGAAAAAGGGACCTGTGGTCTCAGTGGGTTTACCCGGTTATCAAAATCTAAATAAATAAAAATTAACAGAAAAGACAGCTGTTGTAGCCCTCTAGTGGCTATGTAGTATAAACTGCAAATAAGAAAGAAAAAAAAAAATTCTTGCTTTACAAATAAGGATAGTCCCAAACATCTCTAATGAAGCAAGGTAAAATGGAGACCAGCAGGAAGAAGTCAGTGAGGCTGAGATCCTCCAGTCAGAGTGTTGGCGCTGAAAATTCAGAATGTCCAAAGGTACCAAATACCAACGTACCTGAGGGAGTATATGGCTTTTGGCTGTTTCTGTAGATTTTTGGGCCCTGTAACGAAACAGAGTTTGGAGGATCCCGAGCGGCGGTTTCAACAGGGGAAGAAAGCCTCAAGGTCTGCTAATTTGCAGTAGTAGAATCGTGGGTTGCTTCCCAGGACAGGCTTGTAGCTTTTCCTCTGGCGGCGAGGTGTGAGCCCCAGGTAGGCACAGCACACCTTGGGGAGAGAGGAAAGGAGATGGATAAAAATGCCTGACGTATCTGGGCATGTTTAGTTCAAGAGTGGCTATCGCCATTAATCTCTTAATGGGAGGGGCGACATTCTCAAAGTTGTGGTATAGGAAGGGGACCAGTCCTTTCCACACACACACACATATAAAAAAACACGTATTGATCAAGATCAGGCAGTGGAAGCTCTTCTCCTTGACAATTGATGTCCTGACACAGAAAAGTAATATATAATACAGTATTGGAGAATATCTGTTAGGGCCCTGTAGTATTCCCCAACTGTGCCCCTGAACAATCCCCTATTGTGGTGCAACAGTTAAAAGATAATTGAATCCCACCTTCTAAGTGGGAAGTCACTTGGTTGTGTGCATGGGAGACTCTGGGTTAAAGGTTCTTTGAAACACAAGGTACTTGATGAAAGAATGTGCACTTATCCGTCATGCATAGGAATAGAAGAAACACAGGACTATTTCTTATTTAGTTGTCCTTTCTCTGTGGAATTTTGGAGAATATTGGCTTGAGTCTGGAATGAGTCGTTATTTCTAGGAGTGGGAAAACAACAATGTGTGTTGTGTTTTTTTTATTTTGAAATATCTTTTTTATTATTTTCAAGAAGGACAGGTGGTAGACATCGCTTTGTGAAATAATAAAAGCATCACTTAGAAGGTAACTTAGGAGGCACCCAGCACACTTGGGCCACTTTCCTCAATTTCAGAACATGAGCAACCAAATGGGAATCAGTGCATTGTACCTCTCCTACTAGGTTACAAAGTCATAGGTGAGGGTACGAGTATATTATAGCAGTTAATCTTTTATCCCTGAGTTGTTAGGCCAGTTCCAAATAATATTGGATTCTGTATCCCAGGGGTCAATTTCCAGTCAGGAGTTGAGCATGGAATGGGTGAGGGAGCGGGGGGCTCGGTCCCTGGAGCTATAGACTAGTGGGGAGAGGTTACCAATGGCCGGTCAGAGAGGAAAGTGGGAGGAGGGAGAGGGCTGGGGGAGGGATACCAGGGTGGGAGAACCCGATGCAGCACCACTGCAGGACTGCAACACTCCGCCCACCAACCGCCCACGAAGCAGACATCTCGGGACAAAGGTTTCATCCTTTAGCATAGAGTAGAGTATACATTTAGTCCATCTAGATTTGCACCTTTTCTCCTGGTCGTTAAGTCTGTGTGTAATTCTCTCCATCTAATAAATGTGTTTAATCCCCTACCACCAGTCCTGGAGGGACAGAACTCTGGGGGTGAGCCAGGCCTTTGTGATTGCTTTTTTGGCAGCGGTTATTAGGAGGCCCAGCAGATACCTGGAGTTAGGGTCCCTATACCCTGTAAGGTAGAGAAGCAGGATGTACAATCTCTCTGTAAGTTGCAAATGTGCGTCAAATAATTCTTGTAATTCAGACTGTACTGCCTGGAGAAAGGGTTTAAGTCTAGGGCATGGTCCACATTACATGCATATGGTGTGCCGTCTCCCCTTCCCCCACACACAGTTGCACCAGCAGTCAGCTGTCTCCGAGGGAGTATAATGCCGGGTAATCACTGGTGACCTAAAGTACCTAATTAAGTTCTTCCAGGCGTATTCTCACCATTGATGGGGAACTAGTGATCTTTGCCACATGTTGGCAGGCCAATTGCCAGTCTGAGTGATGGGCATTTCCAGCTCCTTCTGCCATTGTAATAAGACCCTTAATGTTGGTGTTTCCTGGGGGTTGATGAGAGTTTGGTACAGGGCCGAAATGAGGTGTCCCTGGTCTAAGACTGAGGACAGGTATATTAGTTTAGTAATTAATGGGGGGTGCATTCCAGAGTTCTTACTTCATTGGGGAAGGGTATTATAGTAGTGCTGTAGTTGCAGGAACCTATAAAAGTCTCTTCTGGGTATCCCAAACCTTTCCGCACTTCCTCAAGAGTTGAATTCGCCCCGGTTAGCTGTCTGAGCCAGGTACTTCAGTCCATATCTGTCCCAGGTTCAGAACCCATGATCTAGTCTGCCTGGGGCAAAGTCCAGGAGACCTGAGATGGGGGAGAGCAGAGATAGGAAGGGGGTGAGGTGTAGGGCGTTTCTTATAGTGTTCCAAATAGCTATGTAGTGCCTTATCCCGGGATTTGCTGTTGGTGGTAGGGGAGGGGCTGGCTCGGTTCGGTACAAGTGGTGGTAGTAGTCCATATTTGGTTTGGCTGCTTGCTCTATCTATCTCCATCCAGTGTGTGGCATCGGTGGATATTTGCCTGGCCATAATGTGTGTTGGTTGTGCTGCCCAGTAGTAGGGCTGCAATTCAGGGCGTGCTAGCCCTCCTTGTGCTTTTGGGAGGGACAGGATCTTTAGGCGTACCGGCCGAAATAAATCTAGAGATTATTTGGTTCCATCTGCAGAATATTTGCTGTGTTAAAGAGAGGGGTATATTCTGGAACAGGTAGAGAGCTCTAGGGAGGGTAACCATTCATATTCCGAAGAAAGGGGGGTTACTAGTAGAGTACCTCAGGGCTCAGTACTGGGTCCAGTCCTCTTTAACATCTTTATAGGTGACATTGCAGAGGGTCTGGAGGGAAAAGTATGCCTCTTTGCAGATGACACAAAGATCTGTAACAGAGTTGATACACAAGGGGGGGTAGAAAAGATGAGAAGGGACTTGGCAAGGTTGGAGGAATGGTCAGACATGTGTCAACTTAGATTCAATACAAAGAAGTGCAAAGTAATGCACCTGGGAAACAAAAACCCAGGAGAAGAGTACACAATAGCAGGGGAGATACTAACAACAACAAAAATGGAAAGGGACCTGGGGGTAGTCATATCAGATGACCTAAAGGTGGGTAAGCAATGTGAAAAGTCGGTAAGGAGAGCCAGGGGGATACTGGGATGCATAGGAAGGGGCATCACAAGTAGAAAAAGGGAAGTGGTTATCCCTCTGTACAGACAGTTGGTGAGACCCCATCTGGAGTACTGCGTACAGTTTTGGAGACCGGATCTACGCAAGGACATAGACAGGATGGAAGCAGTCCAGAGGAGGGCAACTAAAATGGTGCAGGGTCTGCAGCAGAAGCCATATGAAGAGAGACTGAGAGAGCTTAATATGTATACTCTTGATGAAAGGAGGGACAGGGGACATGATAGAAACATTTAAGTACCTCAGGGAATCAACAAAGTCAGGAGAGTAGCATCTTTCAGAAAAGAGCGTGTAAGAACAAGGGGCACAATTTAAAGATAGAGAGGGACGGCTCAGGGGTAATGTGAGGAAATTTTTTTTCACAGAGAGAGTGGTGGATACATGGAACAGCCTTCCTGAGGAGGTCGTTGGGTCTAAAACAGTGGGGGAATTCAAACATGTATGGAACAGACACAAGGCAATTATAGTTGGGGGTTGCAGGAAGTAGGCTGTTGGTTAACTAGAATCTGCAGCTTATCCAGTAGGTAGGGAAATGGGCAGACTGGGTGGGCCAAGTGGTCCTTATCTGCCGTCAAAGTCTGTGTTTCTATATTATGTCTATTCTTCTTGAGAGGCTGAGGGACAAGGTGTTCCAGCTTGATATCTCACTTTGCAGCTGAGTGGTGAAGGGGGAGAAGCTGTGTCTATACATCATGCAGGGGCATTTTGACAGATATATCCCCAAGTATTTCAGTTTGAGTAGCTTCCAATTATAAGGGAACAGAGCTTGGGTAGTTATGGAAGGAATATAATTAAAGGCTAGTACCTTAGTTTTGTTGACATTGAGTTTATAGCCTGAAACTTGGCTGTATTCATCAAGAATTTGCCTAACTGTGAGTAGGGACCTCTCTGGATCTCCCAGGTAGAGTAGAACATCATCTGCATAAAGTGTGATATGATGTTCCATTCCACCTACCGTTATTCCAGAGAGACCAACCAATTCTCGGATTCTTTGTGCAAGTGGCGCTATAAAGATGGCGAATAGGAGCGGGGAGAGGGGGCAGCCCTGCCTGGTACCCCTGTATAATGGGAAATAGGGGGAGTGGTGTCCACCAACCTTCACACAGGCCTTTGGGGCAGCGTAAATATTTTGGATGACCTGGAAGAGTGCCCGGGGGAAGCTCGTTTTCCCAAGTACTGAGTATAGTAAAGGCCACGATACCTGATCAGATGCTTTTTCAGCATCTAGACTGATAAAGTCATAAGGGGAGTTGCTGGTCTGCATCACATGAGTGAGATGGAGGGTGTGCTTAATATTGGCTGTAGTGGATCAGGTCTGTACGAATCCTGTTTGATTTTTTTCTATTATGTGGGGAAGGAAGCCATCCATCCTATGTGCCAACATGCTCATAAACATTTTGTAGTCCGTGTTTATGACTGAAATCGGGCTTTAGGAACTACAACATTGGGATTTGTTCCCTTGCTTTGCTATAACTGAGATGGCGGCATATTTCCACGAGGGTGGTGGAGGTTTCCCCTCCAAAATGGAGTTAAAGGTAGAAAGCAAATTAGGGAGTATTTGTGTCCTGGTGGTTTTATAAAATTCAGGCCCGTAGCCATCTGTGCCAGGGACTTTTAGGGTTTTAGTTCTACTGATAGCCACTGCCACCTCCATCTCTATCATGGGTAGTGTTAGTTGCTCCCCCTGCTTCAGTGTTAAACTTGGTAGGTTAAGGGTTTGTAGGTAGTTAACCACTTCACCACGGGGTATAAGCCTCTCAGGGGTATATAAAGTGGAGTAATATGAAGTAAAGCCCTCTGTGATGTCGTTCAGCCTGGTTAACAGTCCCCTGTCTGATGGGCGCTGGATGGAGGTAATCGTGGAGGTTTTCTTATGTTTAAGTAGTTGGTATGCTAATAATCTGTGACTGCCAGTTTGTGACTGCCACTAGGACTCTTAACACCCATAATGCCCACTCATCCACATTCTCCTTCCCCTTCCTTTAACCCCCACTCTTCCCTCTTGCTCTATCCCTCTGTCTTCCTCTCCTCCCTGTGCCTTTTCTCCCACTGGATCAACCTTAAAACCAACCTACTACCACTGCCTCCCAACCTTCTAGACAAAGCCACTTCTTTTGGCTGCCCACTCTCCCCCTTCCCTTGACTCCTCCTCAGACTCTCACGCTAGGTGTCACACCTCTTTATCTCCTTTGCTACATATAAACACTGTCCTTTACCCTAGTTGAATGCTCTTGACGCTGTACTATCACCATTGGTACTATGAATGACATTGTAACCTTATTGTATACTAGCTACCAACTATTCGAGTATTGTATGTAAACTGTTATTGCTGTTGTTGTCACTGTTTGACGTGGAACCTTTGTAAAAGAGCTCTGAGCTCAAAGGTATGATCCGAATCCCTAAATAAATAAAAAATAATCTGGTCACCCATGAGCTCACCTTGTAGTGTCTTTGTCATGGAAATGTGAGGGCGATCTCCGTCTGCTGTAAACATAGTTTGTCGAGTTCAGCTTTGATGTGCTGCAGCTGTGGAAGGACAGACCTGTCTCCCTGCTTATGTGCCATTTGCAGGAAGTGTAATGTGTCCTGCAGCTGCATCTAATGCTCCCGGCACAGTTTAGTCTGGGTGGCAGTATACTGGATGATTTGCCCTTGTAAAAGTGCCTTAATGGTGCCCCACTGGTTTGCCGGGGCAGATTCTCGGGGGGGGGTTATTTGCCTGAATCATCTCTGCTGTCTTGGAGGAACTCCCTGAATGGCTCAGATTTTAAATAGTAGGGGTTAAGTCTCCATCGCGTACGTCTCCTCTGCAGCCCCATTTCCCAGTGAGTTATCGGGGGTGGGTGGGGGCATGATCTGAGTGAATTATGTCTCCCATTCGGGAGTCCACTAGACACTCCAAGTTCTCCACTTGTGTATAGCACTGGTCAATACGGGAGTATGTCTGGTGGACTGCCGAATAGTGAGAGTAATTCCTTGCATGTGGATGCATGTGTCGTCATGTGTCCTCCTATCCCACCTCCCCGAGGAATCTCTTGAAGTATTTGTGTGCTAGGATCTGGCGGGGGGTCTAGGGTTAGAGGAGTCCATTGGGGGTCGGGGAGAAAATTAAAGTCCCCCGACAGCAACAATACCCGCTTAGTCAGTTGCACCACCTTGTCCAGCAGTGCCCTCACTCATGGGATTGCCAGTCCCGGATGAAAGTAGGTGCTGGCCAGTGTTTCCAACCCATTGTTAATGGAGCCCTGCATTATTACCAGGTGGCCGTCTGGATCTGTCCTAGTCATATTATGTTGGAAGGGGGTGTGCTGGGAAATCAGGATGGCTACTCCCCGTCTCCTCCCACTCTGACCAGAAGAGAAAGTGATCTTTCCGCAGCCAAACCTACCCAGCTTGGTGTGCTCTGCAGCAGTTAGGTGGGTTTCCTGAAGGTAAATAATGTCCGACTTAGATTTCTTAAGGTATGTCATGACTCTTGATCTCTTAATTGGTGAAGTCAGCCCATTCACATTCAGGGAGAGCACCTTCAGTGGAGGGTCAAGTCATTGAGTTTGACGGTTAAGGGTGTTCTCCGGCCCAGAGATCTCACTCCCCAGTCCGCTCCATGGACCGGCCCTGCCCCAGACCTCCCAAGTTTTATCTTGTAAAGCATACTGATCTTTAATAAATATTGAAAAGAACGTATACATATAGTAAACAGTAGGCTGCAAACACATATAATTACATTGTAAACCAAGTGGGATATGGGAAGAGGGGATTGGGTGTTAACTGTGGAGGGAGAATCACAACTGGGTATACTGGACACTGTCCAGGGTAAAAACTTGGCAACCAACTGGGCTGTCAGAACCAGAATTAAGTAACTTGCACTTCCATTGGCCAGGATCATACCAGAGATCCTGCATGTGAGGTGAGTACCTTACTGGAGGGGACAAACTCAGTTGAGCGTCCTCCTGACACCTATAGTGCATTGGGATATGGGAAGGGGATATTGGGATGTAACGCACATCTCCATGATCAGCCTCATCATCTCAGCAATCTTATAGGAGAGGGAAGGAGGTGTCTTGTACAGAGGATTCCCCTGGTGCTGGGTCAGAGCTTAGTGCAGGGGGTCAAGCACTCAGGCTGAGTTAATATATGTCCACCCCCGAATGTGGGTCTAGTGGGGGGGGGCAGGGCAGCTTTCCCCTGGGCTAGTGACAAGTCAAGCCCATTCTGGGGCTTCTAGGCCAGGGGAAAGGGAGGAGGGCCGCAGAGACCCCCGAGGTCACTGAGGAGGCAAGATATAAGGGGGGTCCTCCGGTATGTGGGCATGTATCACATTCAGCTTCACATCCCTTAGCACAGGGGGGGCCACGTCGCCCTTCAGTTATACTTTTATGTTAAATGCAGTGATGTCAGCTAGTGCACTCTTTCGCAACTACCTCCCCAACACCCCCCAACCGGCAACTCCCCAGGTCAAGACAGCATACCCCCTTACCTGTCAGCAGGAGATACCAGCTGCCCCTCAGTCTGCAGCGTGGGATACCCTTGGGCCTGGGGCTTACCCTCCCTGTATGAGTACACCACCGCAACTGATCTCCAACAAGGAGGATTTTGCCTTCCCAACAGGTGTGCTCTATAAGACTCCTGCCAAGCTTGCCATCGCATCTACTCTGTGGTCAGTGCATTCCCTCTGCGTCGTTGGCGCTTAGGTTTGAGGGCAAAGGAGAAGGGGACACTCTGCTTATACATGCTTTGCAACTGTGCTCTAAAGTAGAGTTTAAAGTGGTATAATACTGATTCCATAGTTGCACCTTTTTTTCACCCTCCCTCCCATTAAGGTCTGGGATGCTGTGCTCCTCCTACCCCACAACAGACAGACCAACCAGGTAACTTGCCCCCCACCCTTGGGTGGATCCCCCGATCTCCCCAAAGCATGTTTAGTTTCTTGTCTGGACTTGGAACCCACCCCAGGAGTTCAACTAGCTGTGCTTTCCATGCTGTCTGTTTAGATCAGTGGGTCATCAGCCCCCCTCCAACCACCAAAGCAGAGGGCGCACAGCATCTCTAGCCCCCCATCGGACAGCAGCTGCTATCCCCACCCCCCACCCGATCATGCTTCAGCTGAGAACAGTCCATAATCCTGTCCCTTACTTGGCTGGGCTGCAAACAGGAGTCGGGTGCAGATGCAGCCCCAAAACATCATAATCCCACTGTTCCCCTGCTATTGGAGGTACACAGACCACTGTGAGAGCCAGTGGAATAAAGCAAGGAAGAGGAAGAGGAAAATGAGGGGGAGGAGACAACTGCTCGGTAAAGGGAGGGGACATTCCCTCAACCAATTAAATATTTCTTGTGTCGCTCTGGACCCCCATGGGGAAGTCTGGAGTGTGGGTATGTTCTCCATTACAGGGGTCAGTCATCACGAGTACCGGGTGGTGTGCAGCTGCTATTTTAATTTGGGTCACTGAATACTGCATGTCTATGGCACTCCGTGCCTTAATTAGGGATGTTGTAGCTCTTGCACTACACACCTCTGCAGTTGCGACAGTCCCCACTGGTCCGGGCCATGTCACCCCAAGCATCTGTAGTCTCATCCTCATCCCAGTCCCCTCCATAGGTACTATATGCAGCCTAACAGCATTGCAGTCAAAATATATACCTGCTTTTAGTGGGGTACACAGATGAACATGAGGGGCATGGGCAGAGAGATGGAGGAGGAGGAGGAGGAGAGAGGGGGTAGGGAGTCACCCAGCCATTCTTAACCGAAGATGGGAGGTGTGCGAGGGGAACGGGGAGCCCCCTGACCCTCAGAACGTCCCCAATCTTCATCTCTGCTTGAACTCGAGGGGTTGGGGGGGCTCCCAGGACAGGGCACAAGCAAGACCCCAGCATGTGCGTGTGTGTCTTTGCCACCGCGCACAGCAGGCAGTGTATGGCTGCCATTTTAGCTTGCTTTAGTGAGTGCTGCATATTTTAACCTTTGTCTGCCATAGCTAGTCGCACTGCAGCCAGTGCACCTTGTACCTCGGCAGTCGTGGTGGCATCGGCCATCCTGGGCCCCGACCATCCAGCCCCCCCAGTCAACAATCCCCGGAGACAGTGTGAGCTTTAGAAAGATTTTGTGGAGGTGAAAAAGAAAAGGTCAAATCTTCTTATGTGTTGGGAGGGGATGAGGTGCTTCATTCCATGGCGGTCCTGCAGCAAAGAGAAAGCAGACAAGGGAGAGCAGAAGGGAGGAGGAGAGGGAAGCGAAGGGACAGAAGGAGAACCAGTGTTAGCAGTGGTCATAGAAACATTCTGTATTATATTGAAATGTTTCATCAGGAAGGCACACTGAACAACAAGTTGCTCATCTCCCGGTGTGAGCTGGGGGGTAGGGAACAATGGGATAGAATACAGAGAAATGTTACAATGTTGGAATACAATTTCCTTACTTGCATACAATGAGAGCAGGAGGAATTACAAGTGGATAACATTGGCTAACAATGCAACAGTCAGGTGTAGTAGATCTGAAGACACATATAGCAGATTGGCAACAGCTGGTAACACTGGGACACATATAATATCTTGGCAACAGTATGTAGCACTAGATGTTAAGGTGACCCAATAGTACTTGGTAGCCATTAGTGTAACATAGATAGTCAAGATTTACAGTGATTGGAGTAAAGAGAGGAAGAATGGAAGGAGGGAACGAAAAATTGTGGAGGGTAGAATGGAAGAAGAGAAAGGAAATTTACGGAGAGACGCAGATAGAACACGATTTTCGAGGCAAACTGAGATGACAGGGTGGACTAAAGTGCATATGAGGGGTAGGTTATAAGTGCTTAATTGAATGTAGGGGTAGGCCAGTGTTAGGCTATGTTAACTGGAAGGGGGTAGGAAGAGAGGAGAGGTAGAGTGTGGCAGGGTGATGAGAGAGGTGTATTGTAGGTGGGGGGTATGGGGGGGGTTGAAACTCTACAGTGTCCTGTTATCCCTATCTGGGCAGGGCGGTGGACAGTCCTACTGATAGGACACAGGTTATAGGCAGTGAGAGTTATTTATATATAATGATGCAAGGGGGGGTGTTAGGGGAGGGATGTTGTGGGAGGGTAGTACCCCACCAATGTGCTGGGTGCCCCTGACTGCACAAGGCTGTGATCTAGCAGTGACTGAGGGGGTGCAGTAAAAGGAGAAATAGAAGCAAGGGGTAAAATTGTTGCCCACCGTGCGCTATGGATCCTGCCTGCACAAGGCAGTGATCGAGCTCACAGGAGGGAGCTAGATTAAGGGTAGAGAAAGAAGGGGAGGAACACTTTAGGAGGAGGAAGAGTAGGGCACACGGAGGAGCACGATCAGAGGGAAATAGGAGTGGTGGGGAGTAGGCATATGATAATACAGGCTTAGGGGAGATGGAGGGGATTAGGGAGTCTGCAGTGCAGTTAGCTCAGTAAAGAAGAAGAAGAAGGTAGGGAAAGAGAAAAAAAGGAAAAAATTAAATTGCTATTCAAAACTGTAACTTATCTCGTGTGCCTCGGTAATATTGTCCAGTGGAGGTCCAGACTTCAGAATGGGGGCTGCTTGGGCCAGCTTAGGCCTTGCTGCGCTGAGTTGAAGTTCTGTCACTGTTCAGGAGCAGGTGCCCATATCGGCCAAAGTTTCCCTTCACCCCCACCAGTAACAGCATTGAAAACCATGGAGGCGCTCATCGGGATAGTGGAGAAATTAGTAGTCGTGGGTGCATCTGGGTCCTTGCAGGCACTGAGGAATGACCTCAACGTGGAGAGGAAGGAGTCTTCACCTGGGTGTCCGATGGGGGGGGGGGTGTGCTGGGTCCTCAGGGTTTCGGCGATCAGCTGTATGGCATCGGCCCCCTGCCGGTGTCTGGTCTCATGCTGTCCCTCCATCTACAGCCTCTGGGATAACTTTGATGCTAGTGATGACCTGGCTGGGGCCTGTCATTGTGGGATGTCTGTCCCACTGTTCTTTAGCTCTTCTGTTGCTGCAGTCACTGACTCAAAGAAGAGTGGGCCTTCGGGGAAGAAAACGGTTAGTCTGGCAGGGTATGGTGTCCTGAAGTGGAAGTCTGCTGCCTTCAGAGATTTCATAATAGAGATATACTCCCTGTGCCTGGCCATCACCTTGGGAGCATAATTGTTTTCGAAAACAGGCATTGGCTGCGGAATAAGATTGTTCCTTTCTTCCAGGCAGTGTAATGATGGTCTCCTTCTCTTGAAAGCGGAGAAAACTGGCAAGCACCGTGCATGGCCTGGCATTGGGTGCTGGCCTTGGATCTATGCACTCGTTCCAGCTCCAGGGTGTTCGTCTCTGGTACACTGAGGGAGTCATGGAGCAGTTTTTGCACAAAGGAGATCATATTCGACCCCTCAGCGCCCTTTGGGATCCCTGAAACTTGTATGTTGTTTCACCGGTTCCGACTCTCCGCATCCTGTACTCTATCCTGAAGGGTTTTGGCAGTCTGGTGTAGTTGTACAATGGCTCTTTCGGGGTACTCGTTTATCAAGGACTGTAGTCAGTGTGTCGGTACCGTCTTAGTGCTTCTCTAGCTTGCCGATATTGGTTCTAAGTGCTGCAGTGGTAGACCTTATTTCCTTGTGGAAGTCCCTTAATTCTGCAAGCATTTGTGTCATCTGTTGCTGCAGAGTGGAAAGAGCTGGCTGGTCCCAGACTGCTCTGTTGCACCTCGAGGATGCTGAGGCCTGTGAGCTCTTCACTCTCGGAGTCCCGCTCTGACAATCTGTTGGCATCTGCAGGTGTGGAATTACTCATCCTCCTTCTCCGTGGCACAGTATGACCTTCTGCTGTAGTTTTGTTAAGTTTTGGTTAATTTTAGCAGCAATTTAGAAGGTGTTTTAGCCAGCCTTGTGGAGAGCCTCTGAAACTACGTTGCTATCAAATGCATGATGTCACCGAAAGTCTCAACAATGTGTAGTTTTAGGCGAATTTTCACAAATATGGCACAAACATCATGTCAGCATGCTAAGAGTTATATTTGCTGTAATGAAGCTTAAATTATGTGAAGTATAGAGTGCACTGTCATTACAAAAGAAACTCCTTTCAGGGGAGGAACTAGTAGAGCAGATGACTAAAACTTTGGCCGACATCCTAAATCTTTCTTTCGACACAGCCACTGTACCTAGAATCTGGAAACAAGCGGTAGTCTTACCTCTACCTAAGGGGGGGGTGACCCCTCTTCCCCTGGGAACTACTACCTAATCTCCCTCCTCCCCATCCTAGCCAAACTCCAGGAACACCTGGTCCTGTCTCAACTCTCCTCATATGTCTCCGATTCTAACTTTTTCACTCCTTTCCAATCCGGTTTTAGGAAACATTATTCTACCACCACCACCTCCCTACTTAGGCTGATTCCATCCTCACAGGGATGGATAGTGGCCTAATCACCTTGGCCATCTTCGTCAACCTCACAAAGGCTTTCGACATGGTTTCCCACCCCCCTTCTCCTAAACAACCTCTCCTCAGCTGGCCTGTCTGGCTCTGCCACAAACTGGTTCAGAACCTAGGACACAATCAATCCGGATTGCTGATTCTTTATCCCCACTGACACTGGTATCCCACAAGGATCAATGCTTGACACCATACTTTTCTCATTATTTCTAAATGACCTCCTGTCAGTATGTACTACAATCTCCAACTGTATGTACGCTGACAATACTGTCTTGTTCTCCTCTGGCCGTACTGTCTCTGATGTTGAAACCAGACTCCAATTGTACTTCTCCAGTACTGGCTCAGCACCCACCAACTTTCCCTAAATGCCAAAAAGACTGTCTCCAAGACCTTTGTCACAAGGCAGAGACTCTCAAGGCTCGCCACCACCATAGCCTCCTTCCACACTCTTGATGGGACTTCTCTAGAGGACACCTCCTCCTTCAGATACCTTGGGGTCTGGCTAGACTAGCACCTCAACTTCTCTGGACATGTAGACGCAATTCTGAAAAAACTGTGCCCCAATCTTGGCACCCTTTTCAGGAACCGTAACTGTCTTCCTTTTACGACTAGGCATGAACTAGTCCAGAAGATGATTTTCCCAATCTTTGACTACTGTGATGTAGTTTACAGTGCCACTCCGAAGTCTGCCTTAACCAGACTGGACTCCCTCTTCAACTCCTTCGCGCTTGACATACCTCCACGCATCCATGACTATGATCTTTATCACTCTCTTGCCTTCCCTTCTCTTACCAACCGTCGACTGTCCCATATTGCAAAATTCACATCCAAATTCAGGGTCATCTCCCTTCCTTCCTATCTATTATCTGTTCTAACTATCCCCCCACCCCCCGAACACTCTCTCAGAGCAACTGACACCAGGTCACTGGCTGTCCCTTGCGGACTCGCTACTGCTGGTCAGTCTGCCTGGAACTCACTACCTCCTCAGATCAGGCATTCTTAATCTCCACACTCTATTTCCTTAGCACTCTCTAATTATTACTCCTCAAACCGTTCATACCTCTAGTTGTGCTAAGCTAACTCCTTGCACTGCTTAATTGCAGATATGGCTGCTACTGTGTCTCATGTGGTAGATTACCCGTAGCTCTTGCTTATCCTGCGTGCATTTATAAATTGTGTCCTGAGCCTCAATTCACATTTTTTACTGCATTGTAAATGTATCACATATACTATACTAGCCTGTTTACGTATGCCAATGTCATGTAATCTAGGGTCTGAGTAGCCCACATTTTTTGTAACTGTCTGATTATCCTGATTGTCTTTTGACGCCCTGCTTATGAATACTGCTACTCTGTAACTTTGCCTCCTTGTACCCTTCCCCCAGGACGCACCGTGAGACGAGAAACTTGTTGTTCAGTGTGCCTTTCTGGTGAAACTTTTCAATAAATACAAAAAGTTAGCTCAAACAGAATGTGCACGTCTTCCTTCAAGGTGCTCAATGACCATTGGGCACGTTATAATGGGATTTTGTACGTATATGGTTTTCCTGCTACTGGATAACTTTTTTTTTTGTGTGTGTTCCTTTCACCTTTTGGTTATCAGAGATATTACTTTCTGTTTTGTAGTTGTTTAATTTATTTATTTATTTATTTGCTTTTGTTAACCAGGTAAGCACACTAGAGAGCCAAGTGCCTATTTTCTGATGTGACCCGGGAGGTTACAAGGTACAAACAAGCACATCAGGCAGAGTTAAAGGTAACATACAAGAACTACAGGCATCACAAAATCAGTAAGGTAGCGTAACAGCACTATACAAGCAAAGGCAACCGAGTAAACAAGTATAGGGCCAGCCATACCCTCAGGGGGTAAGGATAGAGGTAACCAGGGGAGACAAATATAGAAAAGGAGTTGACTGGGTACTATCCTGAATGTAGTTTACGTACTGTAGATATTGTATATATTTGAATGAATTCTATTTATTTGTACTTAGTTTAATTCTAGTAGGCAAGGTAATTTTTATTTAAAAGACGCCCAATCCCGGAGGCGCCATACAAAATAAAATTCTCCCAACTCTTTTTCGAGAAGTGCCATGGGATTTTTAACGTTACGTCCACCTGAACAACCACCAATACAGGCAGATGGGCCCTCTGTTTACTGTCTCATCCAAAAGATGATTTGTGGTGTTGCAGTGTTGAGCTGCCATCATTTGGATAAGACATAAAAAGAACTAACGTGCCTTGTGACCATCTCTTGTGATCATCCAGGTGAAAGTTAAGGGTCCCAGCAGTTTTCGTAAGAGATGGAAATTTCCTCTTGGTGTCCTGCCCAACAATCTCCCTGTCAATAAAATGGATCCATGTAACCCACTCCCAGGACGTACCCGGGAATGCTGTCACAGCTCAGTGCACCGTTCCAGGTCACATATAGAAAGAAACAGAGAAACTTTACAAGCAAAAAAAGTCCAAAGGTCAATCCACTCTGCTCTGATCCTGCCTGCTACCACTCCACCAATTGCTGGGTAGGCTCTTGTGGCAGCACAATCCTTTTTGTAGCTGTGTTCTCCACTCTCCCCTTCCCCATTCCCACAGTTGGCAACCTTTACCTGTCCTACTCCCCCTTGAAACCTGCAATGTCGTTGAACTTTGTCACCAATTAAGCAATAAGGCATGACCAGGGGTTAGATTAACAGTCTGTTAATCTCCCTCAGGGGTGTAATGTGGCATGAGGCGTAGCCGAGTGCCATATTGCCCCTAGGGGGTGATTAACTGACTGTTAATCTAACTCCTGGGAGTACCTTATTGCTATTATAAAAAATTATTCCAAAAGAAAAGTTTTAAAAGTATACTTTTTGAATGCTTTCCTCATTTAGAGGGAGATTTTTTAATAGTTCTTCCACCAACAGTTTAAGAATGTTGGTTCAGAATCAGAATGCATAATTCCAGTCATTCAGCAGTGCTAGAGGATGGAATGCTGACAGGAAGAATCTATGGGCCATGGTGATCAGGCTGTACAGGCAGTGTAACAGGGATTATAACATGAGGTCAAGAAGATCAGGAACTGGACTGGAGCAAAGGTGTCACCTGACAGTGCATTGATGCACCATATACCAACAGTTGCTGTGCAGCGGCCCCTCCAGCAAAATCCCTGGGCAGTGCGGCACTCATTATATTCTGCATGACTGAAGTGAGAACAGCAGGCCATTAAACGCAGCAAGAGAGATTCCACCTGCGGGTTGATAGTGTGACTATGTGTGTCCTTCGCTTGCATTGCGGCCCCCCACCACCACCACCACCAACACCATGCCTGCTCCCAGTGCTTTATTTTCGTCCCCGTTGTTGACTATAGAGTAGCTGGGCAGATATTTTGTTTTCTACAGTTTTTTTTATAGTTAAGAAGTAACAGTTACAGCAGCATGTTTCTCTGTGAGTGGGTGAGTGAGTGTGAGAGAGAGAGAGAGAGAGCGTCGTGGGACCGGGACATGCGGTTCATATCTGCCGTGTGTGCATGTGTGTGTCTCGCTCTACAGTCCTTCAAAGCCACATTCCCCGGCCTCTGCTGCAGTTTGTTGTCACTGATAGTGTTGTGAGAGAGTGACACTGGGATGAGAGTCTAAACCGACCCCCCTCCTTCTCTGTAGTGACTGCAAGGACAAGCAGAGTGTGTGTGATCTGTGTCCCACAGTAAGTTTGGTAACCATTGCATTTCTCCCCCTGCCCTCCAGGAAGTGAATGTCACAGACCAGTGGAGCACAGTGGGCTTCGGAGCAGAGTCTCCTATTTGAGATGTGCCACACACAAGGAGAGTGAGGTAATGGGGAGAGAGCGGGCATGTAGGCTCTGTATGCGGTGTGCAAGTGGGTTTATGTGGTGTGTCCCTCTCTCCCGTCCTTCTGTGACAGGCAGCCCTGACGATCACTGCTCCCAGTCATCTGGTCACAGTCTGTCACTGCGGGGTGGTTTCCCTGCACGCACCCCGACGATCTTGGCCACTCCTCCTGAGCTCACAGAGTGTGTAACAGACATGGAAACGGACAGTGGGAGCTGCACATAGAATTGCAAATTGTGGCAATTGACCATCTGTGTGTCTCTGTCTCTCTGTGCTGTCATAGAACAGCCAGTTCCCATGTCTTCACTTCCTGTTCTCGACTCACAGTGAAGGTTGCCAGTATCGCCCTTCCATTCCCTCGTAATAATGGCCGTCCAGGTGTCGCACTGTCTGCACCTGAGAAAGAGGGAGAGACATTGACTCATGCAGAGAGAGAGAGACACTGTTCAGTTAAATGTGGCTGCATTCTCCACTGTCTGTCTGTGTGTCTTTCTCTCTCGAGTTCCTTCACATACTGAACAGTGAGGAGAGAGCACTTTTGCAGTACTCTGACGAGGCGGGGCGGGGGTGAATTACAAGGAGACAGTTGTGTCCGAGTTGCCATGTATGTTATGAACAGAAAATGTCAAAAATCATGGTAATACTGTTTTCTGGCATTTCTGTGTTCATCACATAACAGAAAAATGCATTGGTTGTTGGGGACTATTTCACGGCTCAGCAGGATACAGGTACATTTCTTCTATTTTCAAGGCTAATTAAACACTTTCTGTTAACTATTTTTGTTTGGTCACACACCCCATGTTATAAGCGCAGTTACTCCAGGGTGTGCGGTTGGGATTTATCAACACCCTGAGTGTTGTGAGGGCACTTGGGCTTCGCCCTTGTGCCTCACAGTGCACCCAAGGTGTTGATTAATCCCAAATACCCGCACACCCTGTCGTGGGTTATTGCTTACTTAATTTAAGGCTGTTAGAATCCTAACAGCCAATCAGACTGTAGTATTTCTGAGACCCTTTTTATAATATGATTTATTACAAGAGGAATCCAATGAACAGTTAACAGTGTGCTGTGTGCCTATCCTTCTGACTTGGGGAGTTTTAGTTTTTGGAGGCCTGGGATACTACAGAGCATATTTAGGGCTTGCATATAGTATAGTAGGTATATAGTTTAAATAGGTTTAGGTGTGGCTCAGTTGGTAGCACATTCACCTCCGGGCCAGAAGGTCATGGGTTCTAGTCCCACACCAGGATTCAGCTCATACCATAAATGCTGGCATCTGAGTGCAGTACAAAGGGGATACTATACCACTGGGATGTGCTGTCCTTCAGAAGAGATGTTAAACCGAGGTCCTGTCTGCCTTACAGGTGATTCAGGTGGACATTATAGATCCCATAGCACGTTTTGGAAAGAGATGGGGAATTTCTGTAGTGTCCTGGCCAGATTTCCCCATTCACTAAAGCAAAAAACCACAAACCGCTTAACCTGGTTCAGTTTCAGTTGGTTTGTGACCATGTTCTCCTCCCTCCCCCGGATAAGACTGAAAATAGGCAGTATTGTCTCACCCTTATTTATCGGTCAACAGTGGTTGGGTATTGCTATTGTGGGGGTTACAGTTTTTAACATGGGTGGGAGTAGAAGGAGATGATGGGATGGCATATGGGTGTCAACCTCAGCCCTCCACATTCCGCACCATCAACAGTTAAAGTGAGAGAGGAAACTGGGAGGGCCCTGATGAGCCACAGGATGGCAGTGCAGGCTGCAGATTACGTCATCCTTGCTTAGGTGATACATGAGCATGTTTACTCTGAAGGTGGATACACAGGGAAGGTACAGTCAGAGGTGTGGTTGTTATCCATGTCTAATATTTGAGCTCCGTGTAATATTTAAGCTGCAGAGTTGCATACAGCTGTGGAAACATCTCTCCTCCACCTGAACAACTAAGTATAACCTTTGAGCCAAAGTGGCTGTATAGCTGTTGAGGATATTCCTCCAGCTGGCTTTTATTTATTTATTTATTTTTAGAGGACTTTGTTTATGCCACCTCCCTCTGCCAACTGGGACCTCATTCAGCTTGCACTTGTGCCTGCTCCTATCCACCATATGCCCTCCTACCTGAAGCACACTGGGTTCCCAGTCCCTCTGTGACTCACCATCAGGTTCTCCCCAAGATAGGTTGACGTCTTCTGTAAGGTGACTCCACTATTAATTTGGTTGGCCTAGTGCTTGAGATGGAGGAAGCTGGGGGCAAGTGTGGCGTCACCCTCCCAGTCAGCAGCATTTTCTGCTTTTTTTTCCTATCCCCACGAGATGTGGATGTGCAGTGATGTCAGAAGATGTCACTGTGCATGTTCCTGGGCCTAGTGATTGACACATGCTACTCCTCCACCAGGCCAAGAGGTCACAGGCTCTCTTACCCCCCAGCCACTGCTAGGGGTCAGGTAAATGTCAGGTCCACATCCCTCTTCTTTTCCAACCCCTTCCCCCCTTTCCCCAGAGGAGAGCTGTCCCTCACTTGTTCAATCCTCCTCCCTCAGTGGGCCATCTGATGCACCAGGCTTGTTGCTGAACCTGGATATTTGGCATTGCAAGCAGTAGCACCATCATTGCGTTGGTGGGCTGGCAGCACCTGGCTTTTCTAGATGGCAGTGACAGGAAAGGGCGGGTTATAATCTTTGTTCTTCTTAGGGGAGGACTTATACCTTGTGTTTTTATGTTTTCCTTGCCAACCCTTTAAATTTCCCCCTTTCAGCATGGAGACCGCTTTGTATCTGTCTTGCCCCAACCATGTCACTCACCTTCTCTCAAACATACCTCTATCCATGGTCTTCCATAGATGCTCTCTCAGTAGGGCCCTCCGAGTCCCTCAGAACCCTCCAAGGTGTGAACTCTGGTTGAGGTGGGTATCAGTTTGGTGGTGTGGGGTCTGTAAGCTGAAGGAGGTGGGCATGTTGTCGGCTCAGGTTTTTCCATTTTTCGGTCCTTTTCCCTCCTGTTGCTGGCAGCAAGTATGCACAAGCAGGAGCACACACACTGAGCGTGTGGCCATGTTGCAAAAGCGTGCCAACCTGCAGCTCCCCCCAGTGGTCATCAAGGTTGTGCATCTGAACACATCGGCACCCTTCCTCCCTGGAGAAGGAAGGTTCAGGTTTCCTTTGGCCGTACCCCCCACCATTGACTCCAGCTAGTTTCTGAACCGAGTCACTGGTGTAGCGAGTGGTAGCCCCACTTCTATGCCAGTGGGCCAGCCCATGTATGGCAATCTATGCCCGCTAAAAGATCAATTCTATACCTATAATGCAAATGTAATTCTTACACATAATTGTATTCTGTTAATCTCTGTTAAATAAATGTTCATACCTTATGTGGGGTGAAACACTGGAATACTTGATAATTTATAGGTTTTTAGTTCAGTCAGATTGAACAGTTGGCAAGTACTGTTGGTGATGCTAGTAAAGGAGGGCAGGATGGGGGGGAAGGGTGGAAGGTGGTTGCCCTTAATGCTAGGAGCCTTGGGAGGAAAACTGCAGAGTTACAGATGCTCATGGCAGAGGGAGAGGTGGACATCGCAACCATCACAGAAACATGGGCCACCCAATACAATGACTGGGACCTGTCTGTACCAGGGTACAGGTTATTTCGTAGGGACAGGGTGATTGGGAAAGGAGGGGGTGTGGCACTATATGTGAAGGAAGGACTGAAGTGTGTAAGGGAGGAAGAGGAGGAGGGTAGTACTGAGTCACTTTGGATGCAAATCCAGGATTCCAAGAATAGGATTCTTAGAATGGGAGTGGTGTACAGGCCGCCATCTCAGACGGAAGAATTAGACAGAGAACTAGCGGGACAGATCAGAAGGACCTGCGAGAAGGGTAGTGTGGTGATTATGGGGGACTTCAACATGCCAGGAGTGGACTGGAGTACCCCCAACAACCAGGAACAGAAGGGAGCAGGTATTGCTGGATGCCTTCCAGGACAGCTTCTTGCTGCAGATGGTCAGTGAACCAACCAGGTTAGGGAATACCCTTGACCTTGTGCTGGCAAATGGGGACTTTGAGAGAGAACTTACAGTGGAGGAATTGCTGTTAGGGAGTGACCACCACTCAGTATGGCTCACATTGGATATGGGCAAGGAAGGAGCGGAATCTTGCACAAGAGTGCTGGACTTCAGGAGGGCCGACTTTGGGAGGATGGGGAAAGTGGTAAAAGGGTACCTGGCCAGAATTCAATCTAGTATGGACACTAACCAGAGGTGGGAGCTCATAAAGCTGGGGATAGTGGAGGCAACCAAAACCTGCTGCAAGGCCCAGAGCAAGAAGGCTAGGGCTAAGATACCAAGCTGGTTGAGCAAGGAGGTAATGGAAAAGGTAAGGAGGAAAAGAGCTGCCTTTAAGAAGTACAAGAAAACAGGGAGAGGGGAGAACAGGGAGGAGTTCTTGATGGAATTGAAGGAGGTGACAAGGGCAGTAAGGGAAGCCAAGGCATCTACGGAACTCAGGCTGGAACAAGGCATTAAGAAGGGGGAGAAGGACTTTAGGTACAACAGGGAGAAAAGGAGCTGTAAGGACCACATAGTAAGGATTAGGAAGGAGGGGTTAGGTGGAAGCGGAGGTGGATAAGGCAGAAGCACTAAATGAGTACTCTGCTCAGTATTTACTAAAGAGAAGGGGGGTGACACCCAAGGGGAGAAATGGCAGAAACGGGGGGGGGGGGAGTGGTGACAGATGGGGAAATCATGGAGGGCAGAGTTCAGGAGGGTTTGAAGGCACTGAGGGTGGATAAGGTGCCAGGACCAGATGGCATCCACCCCAGGGTACTGAAGGAGCTGGCAGAGGTCCTTGGCTTCATATGGGGCAGATCTTGTCAAACCAACTGGGTGGAGTTCTATGACTGGGTAACTAGGCAACTGGACAGGGGCCATGCAGTGGTTGTCCTGTATCTGGACTTCAGTAAGGCATTCGACTCTGTGCCGCATGGAAGGCTGGGAAGTAAGTTAGTAGGCACAGGGCAGGTGCAAAGCTGGTGAGATGGGTAGGGAACTGGCTTCAGGGAAGGCAACAGAGGGTGGTGGTGAACTCTCACACCCAAGGGTAGTGACAAGCGGTGTTCCACTGGGCTCGGTGTTGGGACCAGTGTTGTTTGGGATATTCGATGCAGACATATTATTGGACATCAAGAGCAAGATCAGTCTGTTTGCTGATGATACCAAGGTAGGAGCGATGGTGGATGACCTACGAGGATGGCAGGGGTTGCAGGATTATCTGGCAAAGCTTGAAACCTGGTCAGACACCTGGCAACTGGGGTTTAATGCCAAAAGTGTAAGGTGCTGCATTTTGGGATGAAGAACCCAAGGAGGAGTTACCAGCTGGGGGGAGTGCAGCTAGCCCAGACAGAGGGGGAGGAGGAGAAGGATCTGGGGGTGCTCATTACAGAGTCAGGGAACAACTCTTCCCAATGTAGGAAGGCAGCTGCAAAGGCCAACAAAATGCTGGGTTGTATTGCAAGGGGTATATACTTGAGGAGGGAGGAGGTGATTCTGCTACAGTATAGGTCATTGGTTAGTCCGTACCTGGAGTACTGCGTGCAGCACTGGCGCCCGTATCTGAAGAGGGACATTAAGTTACTGGAGGGGGTGCAGCGCAGGGTGACAAAGATGATCAAGGGGCTGGGGGACTTATCATACGAGAGGAGGCTGAGGGAGTTGAACATGTACTCGCTGGAGGAGAGGAGGGAAAGGGGGGACATGATTGAAACCTTTAAGTACATGAAAGGAATAAACAAGACAGGTACAGAGGGGCTGTTCAAAGTAAGGGAGTGGAGGGGAGGGACACCAGGGGTCATGATATGAGACTGGAGGGAGGAAGGTTCAGGAGGGAGATGAGGAGACACTTTTTTACAGAGAGAGTGGTGGCTGGGTGGAATGTGTTATCTGCAGAAGTGGTATCCAGTAGAGCAGTGGACTGCTTCAAAAAGGGGATGGGACAGGACGGGGGGGGTGTCAATGAAGGGGAAGGGTGGAAGGGAGGGGCAGCTGCAGAATAAGGGGTGCTAGCTGCACATTCGAGCAGACTTGATAGACCTCTGGGCTTTTATCTGCTGGCAAATTTTGTATGTTCGTATTATAGGTGTATAGGTGTTTACTTAGATACCTCTTTAAAATAAAACTGTTTCTTTGGTCTCTAGTTTTTAAGCTATGTAAAATCTGGAATAAAAGTGATTTATGTTAATTTAATTTAAAATAATATGGAAGAGGATATATCAGACTGGGTTAGACAATTTATGATACAAATATTTAATTATATGTCTTGACAGTTAACTGCTACATGCCTTGAAGAAGAGGGTTCACGTCAAAACGTTGGCATGTCTTTTATCAGGCTGATGTGGTGGTATTTCACAAAGTTAATAAATAAGCTCAAGAATAATTAAAATTAGTTTGGTGAATGAATCGTTACTCCTAACCTGTTATTGCACGACACTGGTGACTTAGGTTCGATAACAAGCCCAGGACATCAGGGGCTGGCTGTGGGGAGGACTGCTCATCCTACATGACCCTCTTTTGGGGAGGGAGGAAGGAGAGCACTCTCTGCTTTAATGCCACCACCTGGTTGACCACAGAATTGCAGTGCAGCTAGAGAATCTCATGGGATGGTGGATGCAGTCTGGCTCCAGTGTGTGGCCATGCAACTGCTTGCACATGCCATGGAGCCCTCACTGGCTGTACCTGCCAACAGGTACAGCCCTCACTGGCTGTACCTGTTGGCAGGGCAAAAATACAACTGACAGACACCTGCTGTGTGGCAGTGTGATGTCGGCACTCTGCTCCTGACTGTCCGCTGGGCCCCCAGCAGACTGTACGGAGCTCATGGCTGTTGAAGTTTACAGAGGAATCTGTCATGGAGTTCAAGCCCTCCATGAACCAGGTAAGAAAATGTGAAGGGTAGTAGATGGGTTTGGGAGGTAGCCTGGCATGGGTGGGCAGCATCGGTGATATGGAGGGAATATATATGGATGAAGAAATAAACGGCAGCCAACACAGCCTTGTGGTCAGGTCACAGAACTGCAAACCATTTGATCTGTGTTTGAATCTAGAGTCACCTATTTATTTTTAAATGATATTTTATTAAGAAATGCTCACAAATTTCTAGCCTGTACATATACTGCATTTACAGTAACATTAGCATTTAGTTTACATGCCCACTTTGTTACCATAGAGAGTATATTCTCCCATTTCATTCTGCATTCCTGTTTTTGGGGTGTTAGGGTCCAGAGAGCTCTTAAACTTATGATAAGAATGTCGTGAAAAATTGTACTCCCCAACAGCAGTATTGATTTGAAAAGTCATTTTCATAGTGGGCGTGGCGGATGGACATGTGTAGAGTGTCCATTGCCCTGAGGGGCGGGTTTAAGCAGAGCTTGGCCATTGCCATGGTGAGTGGTCTGTTGTCCTGGTGAGTGTAGTGGGTGGACATGTTAAGGGCAATGATTGTGGTGGGTCTGATTGGGTTTAATCAAACAGCAAGTGAAACCTAAAACCTGGGATAAGTCTGAAAGGAATATAATGTATTAAAAAGCAACACACGAGACTGTGTTGTTACTATGCTGTAACACCATCTTGGTCTCCGTCCCCAGGGTTCCCACCAGACTGAGTGGGCAGGTAACTGGTGGACCTGCAGCATCCACGAGTCCCCTTCGGGCTGTACTGTGCAACGCCAGATCGATGAGGAACAAGACTGCAGTTATGGCAGACTTGATTTCTTTGGTTGATCTGCCATGCATTACGGAGACCTGGCAGGGTGATGATGCCGGGCCAGTACTGGGAGGCAGCCATTCCCTCTGGATACTCTGTGGTGCATTGCCTGAGGAGGGAACGCAAGGGCAGGGAAGTGGCCATCTGCTTTAGATCCAGCTTGGGCTTCTCCGTGCACCTAGTGGGGTCAGCCAGGTCCTTTGAGTGAGTATTCGTTGCAGGATTCTCATTTGCAGCCCCCCAGAGTTGGGAGGAGAGTTCGTGCAGGAGGTCGCAGACTTCATAGTCAACAAGATTTTGAAGTCCCCCAGATGGTTGATTCTGGGGGACATCAATGCCTGGATCGACAAATCCTCACAAGTTGGTTTGACCTCCTCCAGTTGATGTCCTCACTGAGTCTGACACAAGTGGTTACTTCTGCAACCCATCACCACAGCCACATACTGGGGCTTGAGGTTATGAATCTCAAGACTGATCAGGTTGTGTGGTCTGATCATTGCATCGGTGAAGTTCTTGTTTGGCCCCCCCCCCCCCCGAAAGTTCCTCCCCTGTTGAGATGATCAGCTATGACCCTTTAAGGGGATTGTCTCCAGAAGGACTACTGGTGGTAGCTGATTTATCTAGTGTTGATGCTGCATATGCAGTGGGTATGGGTGAAGCGATGGCCATCTATAGTAGGGTGGCACCCAAGGCACTGAATGCAATTGCACTGGTCCGTATATGACACAGATCCTTTCATTTGAGATCTCCCTGGTTTGATGGGGATCTCATGGCAATGAAAATCAGGGGTTGGAAGTTGGAGTGTTGCTGGCAGGAGACCCGATTGGAGGAGGACAAACTGGCCTTGCATTCTCATTATTATGAGTACCAAGGGGCAATCAACTGCAAGAAGGCAGAGTTCCTGTCCAGGGGGTTTCTGCAGGGAAGAATAGACCATCTTAGCTTTTTCAGACATGGATAGACTTTTACATCTTGTCTGACTACAGTTGAAAAAAGCCTTTTCAGTTGTATTATGCGATGAGTTTGCTCAGTTCTTCTCTGACAGGGTGTCCTCTGTCCGGTTGGGGATCCCGTCAGTGAGGCAAGCTTTGCCTCACAGTGGTTGGCTTGGGGGTGACAGAGGCACTCCGACTGTCTGGGGTGAATTTAGACCTTTGGAGGTGGCTGAGGTCATTGAGGTGATCTCGAAACTAAGGCACTCTTATTGTGAACTGGACCCGGTCCCAGCTTGTTTCTTGATGACGTGTTGAGACCGTTGGCCCGGTGTTCACTATGATTGTTGTGTATTCATTGTTGAAGGGAGTCTTTCTGGATGTCTTGAAAGAGGCTCTGGTTAGGCCCCTCTTGAAGAAGCAATCTCTTGACCCCGATGTCCTGGCGAATTACCATCCGATCTCCAACCTTACGTTTTTAGGTAAGGTTGTTGAAATAATAGTAGAGCAGCAGCTCGAGATGCACCTAATGCCCTTTGATATCTATGAGCCATTCCAGTCGGGTTTCAGGGCCAGGCATAGCACTGGAACAGCATTGATCAGGGTGCAAAATGACCTCCTCAGGATTAGAGATAGAGGAGACGGGTCAGTTCTTGTACTCTTTAATCGCTCATCAGCATTTGACACCGTGCATCACATTGTGCTTCTTGATCACCTTCGAGAATACTGTGGACTCACTGGTACTGTCATCAACTGGTTTGAGTCCTATCTCTCAGGTAGGAAGCAATGGGTAGTGATGGGGAATTTCTCCTCCTGCCCAAAGCTCCTGCAATGTGGAGTGCCTCAGGGCTCAATCTTGTCGCCAGTGTTATTCGCAGTGTACATGCTGCCCCTGGGAGAGCTCATTAGGTGTTACAGTGTGGGTTTTAACTGCTATGCAGATGATACCCAACTGTATTTGTCCTTTGCCCCAGGAACACAGAACACCATGGAAGTGCTTAACTGCCTGGCTGAGATCACGACTGGATGTCCTCCAGTTGGTTTCGACTGAAGGGTCTGTTCATGAAAAGGGGTTACCAAAGTGTGACATGAGGGTCACATTTTCAAATTATTTCTGGATTACATTTGTGATGCATTTCAAGATATTGTGACCCACGTATGAAAAAATAAACATATTGGGATATAAAAGCCCCACAGGTTGCTGAGGTATTGTGGTGAGTATAACAAGTGACACCACACACCATGGTGAATGTAGCACCTGATACATTTGTTTTAGTAGTAAAAAACTTTAATAAACATGTAATGAGTTGTATTAAAACATGAAAAACAAATATTTATAAGAATTATATTACATTAATTGCAAATGTGATGTTTTGCACCACGTACTGTGGTGAATGTACAAGTGACACCATACTTATGTTTGACTTACTAAAACTGTACTAAACTTACCTAACTAACATACTACTATTACTGACTGACATACTGCTATAAAACATGAAAAAAAATCAACAATTACATTACTGGCAAGTGTGATGCTTAACACCATATAATGTGGTGAATGTAACAAGTGACACCACACATTTGTTTCAAGTTTAAAAAAAAAATTACTGAACATGCCTCATGGCTATCCCGCCACTACTAATAACTGACATAGTGTTACAAAACCTGGAGCAATTTGACAATAATAACAGTACTGGCAGATATGATGGTTGACACCACATATCATGGTGAATGTAACGAGTGACACCACAAAGACAATCCATTTTAACTCTCCACCCCATATACACCGAATAATCCTTATTACAGTTTATGCCCAGCACTTTCCTTAGACATGCAGTTGTCATTGAAATATGCTCTCTGAAAAGTTGTCCAACAATCAGTGAAGGATGGTAACCAAAGTCTACCTGTGGTGAATGTAACTGCAGCCCTCGTTGTTGCATGCGGTGCTTATCTTCACGGAATGTAGCCCTACAGATGGAGGAGCCACGTGCAAACAATGGGTTTTAAACCACAACTCAACTCCTCCCTCTGTGGTTGCTCCTTGGTTCTGATGGGCATGTTATGACTTTCAGCTGTCACAGACTGACCGGTAAACATTGGGCCTGATGTGACCCCAAGTAGAGTGAGGGTCAAAGGTTGCTGTCCCTTCTGTGGGAAAGATAGATCATGCAGTAACACAGTCAGTTATCACAAGGAGGCAAACTAGGAGAGAAGCCAGAAAATCTTTTAAAGTGCTAATAGCACAATTTCAGATTTGGGGGCTATGTGGGTGAATGTAACGTGCTGTGACATCAACTGTTACATTCACCACACTAAATACAAAGCTGCGTAAATTAAAAATGGAGTATTACAATGGGCTAAAGAGTACAGATAACAAAAAACACAACTCCAGATTAGTAAGTGGACTTACTTTAATAATGGAAAACAATAAATAAAGCTTGCAAAAACAATTAGTAAAACATGTTTTTGCATGTCACACTTTTTCAGGTAAAAAAAAGCAGCAAAATGGAGCGGGATACCCCATCAAAACAAAATATGGATACCCTAGAATTCTATAGTTATGATATTTATCTGCCCATATAGCCAGCATTCAGATTTAGTCAAAAACATGTCTCTGACAGTTGTTGATTATTAAAAATGTGGTATGCATTGTATGGTGGGCATTGGTAACCCCTTTTCATGAACAGACCCTGAACCCCGACAAGAAGGAAGTTCTGGTGGTTGAGACAGGTCATGGGCATGATGGGAGTGCCACCGGAGCGGATTCAGGATTGTTCCTAGGATACGCTCAGTTGATAGCCTCTCCTAGGGAGTGGGATCTTGGCATTATCCTGGATGACAGAGACTCTTGAAGCTCGGGCATCATTTGTGGTCTGATGCTCGGTCGACATCTGTGGTCCAAAGTGGTTTTTACCACTTGAGGAATATCACCAGGATTAAGCCCCTAGTTCTGCCTGAAGATTGCAGTCACTAGTGCATGCCTTTATTTTTATTTATTTTTTTAACCAGGAGAGAGAGACACTAGCTGAAGCTTGTTTACAGGTGTGACCTGGAAGCACAAGGAAGTGAAGTGACTTGCTCAGGGTCGCACAGTATGCAAGTGGGGACTGTGGGATTCAAGCCCAAGTCACCAGGTTTGCAGCTCAGAGCCTTAAACCACTGCGCTATATTGCCTTTGGTACTTCCAGGCTTGACTGTTGTAATGCTATATACTTAGGGGTCACTGGAAGGACCGTTTGCCGGCTGCAGCTAGTGCAGAACTCAGCAGCTAGGTTGCTGACTGGCATGTCTGGGTCCAGTCATGTGACCCTGGTCCTGCGGGCTCTGCACTGGCTGCCTGTCAGGTGGAGGATCATCTTCAAGGTGGGATTGCTCACCTATAAGCAAGACATAAATTAGTGTCATAGGCTCGATTAGCGGCCTTCACTAATCAACTTAAAAAATTATTAGCAATTGACCAAAGTTGATTAGCAGTTACCAAAAATTTATATTTTTGCTCAACATCCCATAAAATCTACTTATCTTGCTCTGTATTGATAAAATATGCATTGTATACAAGTTTCTGAGACTGATACTGTTTTATTTAGCCATTCAGAGAATATAGCAATTGTGCAGCAGCACAAATACATTTTAAGAGCCGTGAAGGATGTTAGCCAAAGCAGACGGTGCATTTGTGAGTGTGATCGTGAGTCATGACAAATATAAATTTAAAATGAACCCCCCTGCCCCAGCATGAAAACTGCTCCACCTGGGACAGTGATTGACCATAAACTACCAGCAGGGACTGGGTTCCTACTCTGATTTGGGGGTGAGGGACCTGGGGGTGGTCCACCATCCTCAGCTGCCAAATCACCAGGATGTTTTGGTTTAGCACTAAAAAATATGTCTACAGCCCTGTCTGGGTTGAATTCAGCAGGAGGGGGGCCGTGCTTTTTAAAGTGAATCGATGTTTTTACAGTATCATCTGCCAGACTTGCTCTCCAGTCACTTTTTACCTTGTTCATAGCTGAAAAACACCTTTCTACTATTGCATTAGACACAGGAAATACTCTCAACACATTGACAAGTTTCAACAGATTTGGATAAGAATTTTGGAAATCACATGCCAGCTTTGACCAGATAGCAGAGGCAGAAAGATGGATGAAATTGGTTTGAGCAAAAATCTCAACTCTTGCCATTCTGCAAGTAGCAGAGTGCTGTCACAGTCAGGCTGCAAAGTGGTTGACTACTGCAGTAATGTCACTGTTACCATACAGCTCCAGTTCCTTTCTGTCTGCTGGCCAGTCTGGTATCTAACACTTTTGCACGAATATAGAAATTACTTTCATCAGTCAAAACGAATCTTTGTTCACAACAGTTCTCAATGTTTGTAGTGTATTTCTTAGTTTGCTGTTTAAATGTTTTAACAACTTGGCCACTAAAATGTGTTAATTTCACACCCTTGTAAGTGACTTCAGCACATGCTCCTAAAAAAACATCAGTCCCATTTTTTTAACAGAATGTCAAGTTCACTGCCACCCCAGTGAGAACTTGGCAAGTGGCTGAAGCAGCTGTTCAAAATACTAAAAGGTGTGCCACCATTTGGAATTTTGTCATAATTTGCAACACTCTCTTGGCTTTGGCCTGGTCATGAGTTGGGTCTGCAGCCATAAATTCTAAATGGACACAAATTACGGGGAATGATTTGGTAACAGCACGGGTGGCAAGAAGTTTATGCTGTACTCAGTGTGTGCCATGGGCCTTACTGGGCTTTTCAACTGACATATCCATGGCTTGGGCAAAGAACTGTGACTCAGAGTCTCTTAGGACTTTTCTGATAGAGCTAAAACAGTTGGGTCAGAAAGCTGGGAACATCAGTGAAACAGGTGTTATCCAAAGCATCTTTTATGGCCAGTTCTAATCTGTGTGAGAAACAATGAACACCAACTAACCACTGTGTGCCTTCCATTAAAAGAGCAGCAAGACCCTATCATACACCCGTGTTGACGGATGCCCCATCGGCCCCAAACCCAACCATGTTTTTTATATTAAGACCACACTCTGTAAAAATGTCTATAAGGAGATTTTTCAATCCCTGACTTGTGCCATCTGATACAGCTTTCATTCATAAAAACTTAGTCTCCACAAGACCATTGATGGGATTTACATAAATTACGTAAACCAGTTCCTTTTCAGTTACACCATTGTCAGTACTACCGTCCATAAGCACTGAACAATAATTTGCAATTTTGACAGTTGCCAGCAGGTTTTCTTCTAGGTTCTTGCCAGTACACATTGAGTTCTTTCCCACTAACAGTGTTAAAGGGGCACTGTCAGCTTTACCCCCTCGTTTTTGTTAATAGCCATGCAGTGTGCCTTCTGGCACACACCAAAGTAATTTGTACTGCAGAATAACCCCATACACATAAAAGTGCAAAAAAAATACCTGTTTTATAAATATTTAGCATAGTCATCTTTTAGCTGGGCCGTACATAAATCGATCGACACCGGAAGCATAACCCCCATCGAGGACGCGCGCCGCCAGGACCAAGCGCACTCATGAAGTAGCATTTTATGCCAAGCCTACTTTAGTTACATGCTGCCCTTATAAACTACTAAATCGCGAACGGCTCCTGGTACTTTAAACTTAAAACCGAGCCCTGTGTGGCTCGCAATTCACTTTCTAAAAACTGGTGCCATAATCCCGCGCATGCGAGGAATAAAGATGTGTGGAGATCCTGCGCATGTGCAAGAGCATTGCGCATGTGCGGGATTACAGCACCAGTTTTTAAAAAGTGAATTGCGAGCCACACAGAGCTCAGGTTTAAGTTTAAAGTACCAGGAGCCGTTCGCGATTTAGTAGTTTATAAGGGAGCATGTAACTAAAGTAGGCTTGGCATCAAATGCCACTGTCGATTGCGCCGGTCCTGGCTGTCCTCGTGGGGTTATGCTTCCAGTGTCAGTCGATTTATGGACTGGTCTGCCAAACACACGACTATGCTAAATATTTATAAAACAGGTACTTGTTTTGCACTTTTATGTCTTTGGGGTTATTCTGCAGTACAAATTACTTTGGTGTGTGCCAGAAGGCACACTGCATGGCTATTAACAAAAACAAGGGGGTAAAACTGACAGTGCCCCTTTAATGTATTTATTGCCCAAATGAACTCCATGACGCTTCTCTTGTTCTGTTATCGCTTCAAACTTTTTAATAGAGATGTCTACTTTGGCCATCATATATAGGATCTCCATCAGCCTGCCTAGAGTCGTTCTGTGCTGTTCCTCTGCATTACTGAAAGCTTTCCTTGCAAATAAATTAAACATTTTAAGTCTGGGTCCAAACCCCTAACCCTTCCCCAACTATTTTAAACTTACCAGTTGTGGTATGGTGATATATATCAAGTGGTGACTTTGTTCTACCAAATTTCAAAATGTTAACAGCTTTCTTGTGCTGCTCTGTCAGAAGATGTTTCCAGATGGTGTCAACTTTTAACTGGGGGCCTGTAATCCCTGCAATGAATGCCTCATTTAAATTCCTCAACCCACGTAGCTCATCTCTATACTCACAGCACAATTTGCAACTGACATGCACAGCACAGTCTCCCCTCACTGCTAAACTGTAGCCAGTTTTTTTCTGGATCATATTTTTGGCGCCATCCCTCTGCAGTTGCTAATTTAACTCCAGCCATGTCAGACTGTAATTGTTAAAACGTTTGAAGTTAGCAAGACAAGGTGTCAGGGTGTGCAACTACTTAAATTAACATGAGGCTTTTCTTGTAATGAAAAAAGAAAATGGCAGCAGATGTGTGACCCCCAGGCCCTCCCTCCCCCGGCCCAGTCGCTGGCCCTTCTCATACCAAACCATGTTACTGTCTAAGCGGGGCAATCCCCTCCCATTGTGACTGTGCTGCAGGTAGTGGAGTCACTGCATAGCAGGGCACATTACTTAACTTTTTGTGGGCTTGCTGCCACAATAAGACAAGTAGTGTGTCCAAATCAAAAGTGCAAGGGCACAGTTAGTGCCTTCCTCTAAAAAGCAGGGACAACACAGTAAACTCGAGTTAAAATCTCTGCAGTTGCAGGGCGCGTGACAACACTTAAAATATTCATTTTCTGCCTAGAAAAAGGGAAGACAATTTATTTATTTATTTTTTTTCCAACACTGCCAAAGCAGGGCACAAATCTTTAAGTTCCCCTCATGAATCTCTGCAAAGCAGGGCACATTTCTTATTCTGTGTTCCCAAGTTCACTGCAATGAGCAGGGCATGACACTTAGCAAGGCACATTTTTTGGTCCCCTTGGATTCTCTGCAAAGCTGCAAGGCATAACTTAGTCTTCTTCTGTTCCCAAAATGTTCATTGCAAAGGGCAGGGAACACAGCAGGGTTGGTTCTTCCCCCATGATTTCTGCATAGCAGGGCACATTACTTTGTCTTAATTCTGTTCCCCAGTTCAAGCAGAACAGGTTAGCAGGGCACATTGTCTTTTTGTTTCCCCTCATGGATCACTGCAATTAACAGGGCACATAACTTAATCTTATTCCCAAATGTTCACTGCAAGAGCAGTGCACACATTGACAACATAAGCTGGGCACATAATTAAGTGCCTGGTTACCCTCATCTCTGCAAAGCAGGGCACATTAATTGGTCTTCTTTCTGTTCTCAAATTGTTCACTGCATGTTGGCACACAACTAGCAGGGCACAATACAGATCTCTGCAAAGCAGGGCACATTACTTGGTCTCTTTTTCTGTTCCCAAATTGTTCTCTGCAAAGAGCAGGGTATACAACTAGCAGGGCATATTACTTCCTGGTTTGCCCTCAGATCTCTGCAAAGCAAGCAGGGCTGCTTACTTAGTCTTTATTTGTTCCCAAATGTTCACCGCAAAGACGCATACAACATAGTAACAGGGCACATTAAATTCAGGTTCTCCCATAAGCTCTGCAAATCAGGGCACATGGTCTTTAGTCTGTTCCCAAATGTTCACTGCAGTTACGTTCACTGTTTGTTCCCAAATTCACTGCAAGCAGGGCACAAACTTAAAGTTCAAGCAGGGCACCCTCTACTTGCCCAGTGATCATGCCCTTACTCTCCCACCACCCACAGTCCAGCTCTAGGCCTTGTCCGTTCGTTGACGTTACGCCACCTTCATCTGTGCCCTGAAGTCTGTGTGCCCCTCTTCCCTCCGCCAGGCTCCTGACCAAATGGCATTTATTTTACTTGTTTTTTGCTGCCCCTCAATTCTGCTGCGCTCTTGTTCTCAGTCTCTGTGGTCACTGAAATCTGCCCGTCCGACCGTGCCTCACCCCATGATGCAGCCGCCTGCTCTCCGCTCTGTCCAGGTCGCTCCCATGCCCTCTCACAATCTCGGTCTTCTCCCTCCAGCTCCTCCTTGGTGCGGCCACCCATCACTCCTCCTGGCTCCAGCTTGTCGCAGACCACCTACAAAATGAAAAGAGACAGTTTAGGTTAACCAGACGCCGGCACAACGATGGAATAAAAAAATAAAGAAAACTCACTTTTGGGCTCGACGCCCGCTTCCTCTTTTGGGTGCACTGCAAAAGGACTCGGTCACATTTCTCCTACACGGAGACTGGGTGGTGGGGAGGAGCAGGAGCATCACTGGACCAATCATGTAACAGCTTGGGGTTCATGGGGTGGGGTTCGGAGGAGGAGGGCAAAAAATGGATATTGGGACAAAAAAAAAATTTAAGTGACAGTGCCCAGTAAGCACTTTTACAGGACCCAGGACCAGTTGGCAATGATTAGCAAAGACTGCTAATAATTGCCACATTTGACTCTCTTTTTACAGATCTTGGGTTGCAAATTGCAATGTGAACCCACTTATTTTGCCCTTTCTACCGATCTTGGGTCACAAATAGCGATGCAAACCCGCTTATTTTGCCTCATACGGGCTGGGCCCGGGCTATCTGGCTGATCTCCTAACACCAGCCCACTCCGCCTATTCCCTCCATTCCTCGACTAAGGACCGCTTTGAGGTTCCCAGGGCTAGATTAAAAATATCAGGCGACCGGGCATTTGAAGTCACCGGTCCAGCCCTGTGGAACTCTTTACCAGCTGGCGTGAGGGAGGCTTGGACAATCGAGTTTTTTAAGAAGGGTCTAAAGGCTCATTTGTTTTCTTTGGCCTTCCCTGTTGATATTTGATCCTCACCAGAGTTAATTTAGTTTGAGCTAACTTAACTGGAGTTTTATCTGTTTTACAGTATTCTATTTATTGTTTTAAATATCAATGTATAGTATCTGCATATTGCATGTTTTTGTTTTTTTCCCTACGTGCTTTTACGTGAGGTGCCCAGAGCCTCGGGGATTGGGCGCCATAAAAATAAAATTGCCTTGGGCTTCCATGACATCATAAACCTTTTGAGCTTCTCTCTCGAAGTTTATGATGTCACTAGAAGCCCAAGATGGTGTTACAGCAGAGTAACAGATTTCCATATATTTCATTTGGCTTCTCAATCACTGAAGGATATTTTTTGTAAGAACTACCAAGCAGACTTTTTTTTCTTTCTATTTTTTTTCCTGTTTCTCCTGCTCAGCTGCCAGGTCCTCCATCCCTCTACCTTAGCCTCTCTGTCCGCTGTAGGAATACTCCAGTCCTGCTTGCTATTTACTTCTGCTTGGCATCCTCTCCAGAATTCTGATACTAACCCAGAGCTTGTCCCCTGTGAGGTGGGACCCCCCGCAGTCCCCCAAGCTGGAAGGAGGATTCTTCCCTTGATGGTCGTGGTCTAGGAGGAGGAGCTGGCAGAGTGCCGGAGGAGTCTGTAAGGGCCTACTGTGGTGTGGGTGGGGAGGGGTGGCTTCCTCTGCCTGGGGCTGCTGAAATATCCCCCCCCCACTATGCCCTCCCTAATCCTACCCAGGGTGTGGTCCTGAGGAGTGACCCAGCAAAATGGCCATCAGGGCTGTCACAAGGGTGAATGAACCCCGTCCCTTTCTTCGGAACTTCGCTGCCAACCTCACTCTGGGCATGTGATGATTAAGTGTCGCACACCATGCGAGCAGGTGCATGGCAACATAAGGCCACTCTGTAAGGGAGCACCCTTCATTCCTGCATGATACCCCTAATCCACTGGGCCACCAGGAAGCATTCGTGCAATGGAAGGAGGTGCCCTACGAGGTGTCTGAGATGGAAGCTAGAATTCTGCCTCGTCAGTGGCACCAGATGTCCTGAGCTCAAGGTGCGAACCTGAGACATCTGGATGGCAAGTGGTAGCCCTGTTGGTGCACTAGTTGACTGGCCCACCAAGCCTAGTTTATAAATAGAATTTGTTTTCATTATATTGCATTATTTATATACTTTAGTGCCTTAAATGGCTTAATGATGATTATAAAATAAGTGAGAAAAATCAGTAAAACTTCTGTCTCCCGACTGGACGAAACGCACCACATGACCATGCATTATCCCTCAACAGTTGCACACCAGCACTTCTTTGTATTTGTCACCCCCTTTCAAAACAATTTGTTGGGAGGGTTAATGAAGGGGAAGGGTGGAAGGGAAGGGCAGCTGCAGCATAAGTGGTGCTAGCTTCACATTTGCGCAGTCTTGATAGAACTCTAGGCCTTTATCTGCTGGCAAGTTTCATATGTTCGTATTTTATAAGACTGTTAATCCACTACAGGGCGTGTAGTTGTGCTCTGATATATGCGTGCTGTGGATGGTTGAACGCACAAGGTCTGTGGCCTCGTGCCTCACAACACACACAAAGGTATGCATATATCTGAGCACAACCACACACCTTGTAGTGTATTATCTGTTGCATGATCACAGGTTATCAGTACATAGTGCACTTTTTCCACATCTGTCCTAACTGGTCTGCTGGGGCTCAATCATGTGATAACATGCATGTAACACATCTCCCACATTGGTGTTCGGGTGCTCACTCGTGATATTTAATGTGCGTATCACACAAAGCTTTTAGTGGGGCTAGAACTGTAGAGGTCTGAGATCCCACTCCCCAGAAAAAAAAACCGGGGTCCCTGAGTTGGGTCAGAATCTGGTAAGTCCTGCCTTGTTTGTCTGGTGTCCATTGCTGCATCCCACTCACAGTACTGGTGGATGTCAGTCTACAGATTGTGTATTCCCTAGTGCTGGCAACTCCCAGACTGAACTGGTGTCCTGATACACTTCTGACATGTAAAGACAAGGGGAGCCCCACTTAACCAAGAGACCTGCCACACTGATCTGTAGATTCTCCACTTGTGAGATCTAGGAGCAGATGCCTTGATAGATACTCTGCTAGGTGACACATGACATGACTGACTATCCGGTGTACTTCATGTCACACAAACTTGCTTTATAAGTCTGTCTTCTTTTTATATCATCTGTCGTCAGTTTTAAAAATTGTTGGTTCCTAGTCCGAACAGCATTCCTGCGTAGCAGTTCAATGTCTCCCTTTTAACAGACTTAAAACTGAATTGATGTTTTCCAGCCTGGCCACATCCTTTCTTGATTATCTATGATTAGAGCTGGATTTGAGTGGCAGAGAACAGATTCGAAACCAGTTCTTCAGGTCGGTAGGCCCTTGTAGGATTTCACAGTTTCCATCTGATTTAGCAAACAGAAAAATTATTCTGAGGCAGAACCTCCCTATCACCTGATGCCTGAAACAGAGTTCCAAAAGATTAGTTCTGCTGTGTCTCCACTAGCAACATGGAACAGCAGGTTGAGATCTTGCGTCAGCAGGTAGAGACTGGGATACTGAAGCATTTTGGATTAGAACTGCTTAATGTTTTCTTGTTCTGTAGTCTTAGTCTCTTTTACTAGCGAGGCAGAAGAGACAGACTGTGCTCTGGTTTTTTTCTCCGTTCCATTTCTCTATTTGAAATATGTTCTCAGTATTTGGAACTACCAAAAAATAATTCTCACCGAAATATACCATGCCACAGTTGACCCCTTTGGCAAATCTGTTCCATTTTTGTTTATTTATCTGCACATCCTGGTTACCATGCATAATTTATGCTTTTAATTTATTGTTGTAAAGTTCTATAATTATTGGGGATTGGGGAAATTAGCAAATACTGATTTTTGTAGAACGTCGTTGAAATTCACAACTATGTTTATTTGGTCATACATCATTTATAAATTCTGGCTTGCGACTGGATGTTAAGTTTTGGCCGGTGTGTCAGGCGGTATGGTGCCCAGTGCCTTAGCCCTCTATGCCACTGGGCTGGCAAAAGCAGCCATTCTCAATGACCGCAGCTGCTGTGTGCTCACAAGGGAGGACAGGGGTTCTTTGCCAGAGAGTGGCATTACAGCAGCTATAAGGGGGGAACCCTGGGATGAGGCAATACGGCTTTACTGTTGAAAAGGTGTGAGAAGGGCTAGCAGCTCTAAAGATAGATAAGGTCTTGGGGCCAGATGAGATGCATCCGAGGGTGCGCAAGAAACTGTCAGTGAAACCAACTGAACCCCCGGTAGGGTTATTCAGTAGTTAAATTTAGAGAGGGATCATTTCAAAAGTCTGAAAGGTAGTGGACATAGTCCCACTCCATATGGGGGGGGGTATAAGACAAGGAGCATCCAGGTAACTACAGACCCATCAGACTTGCCTCTATTGTGGGTGCACTGATGGGAGACACTAGTCATGGAGAACCTTGTGAACTGCCTGGAGAGCAGTGGACTCTGGGATAGTAAAATAGCACAAGTTTGTGGCAGGGCATTGTTGTCAGACCAGCCTTATAGTATTCTTTGATCTGGGTAATGAGCATAGTGGACAAGGGCCACGCCATGGATTTACTCTACTTCATTTTGGCAAGGCTTCTGATGTGGTGATTCACAGAAGGTTACTGAAGAAGCTAAAGGCTTTGGATGAAGCAAAGGACACAGTTGGGTAAAAAACTGATTGGAAGGTAGACAGCAGAGGATTGTGGTCAACCTAGTCAAATCAGAAGAGAGGGGAGATCACCAGTGAGGTGTCCTAAAAATCGGTCCAGGGTCCTGTCCTTCTCAGTATGTTCATAATCAACATGGTGGAAGGAATCCAGGGCAAGTTGCATCTCTTTGCAGGTGACATGGGACCTTGAGAGCATAGCTCAAGAGGTCCACGATGTCACTAGAAAACCCAGAGATGTAAACAGCTGAGTTGTGGATGATTTATCTTTATTTATTTTATTTTTTTTGTATGGTATATGGTTTGAAACATTAAAAACGTGCTGTGTTTGTCCTCCAAAGAAATCTCCACTTTATATGGTATTAACAAAAAAACAAAATGGAAATCCAACATAACCCAGCTGCTGAAACTCACTGGGTGAGAGGTGGGTTTCATAAACAATAAGACACTGTTTATGGGTGTGGGTTACTATTCTTAAATCGCAAGCCCAGGTGCAGTGTGAGGCATGAGGTGCTTGCGTCATTTGTGCATTCAACCACCTGGAAATGGAGTGCAGGAATACAAACCCACACCTGGAACTGTCTTATTGTGCATATAAAATGAGTCTACTATAAGAAAACAAACAAAAAATAAATAATTAAGATATGTGTACTAGAGTGGTTACTAGTCCTGAACCGAATTGTTTTGAACCTTCTCCACCAATCAGGAAGCAGGATTTTCCCTGCCAATTTAAGTTTTGTAAATAGTGTAACAGAATATTTTGTGGTAGGGGAGGGTCTGAGTTCTGGGTGTATGTATGTGTGGGAAAATAAAAGTAAAACTGCCAGGTGCCACAAATTTCTATTCTGATTACAGAAAAAGAAAAAAAAAAAACCTGTGAAGGGTGGGCATGACATCCAACGTGATAGTTTTCAGGGGTTCATGGAGTAGCTGTGGAGGCAGTTGGAATGTGTGTTTCATTTCTGTTTATTTAGACTTTAGTAACCGGGTGGGGCCCAGTGGGACAAAACCCATTTACAGTACACATCCAGCTGTAATTAAACCCCTAACAATGTGTGATAGGATTTGGCCAAAAGCTTGTCCAGCAGTTCCTCCTTAGAGGATGAATGTTGTAGAGACATCTCTCTTAAGTTACTCCAAATGAGGCTTTGCTGACCTTTTCTGATTTTTACCTAACTACAAAAGAGAGGGTCTAACCATCAGCAAACAAACAAAAAAAATATCACTGTCATGACATCATTATAGATCGAGGGAGCGCTCCTGTCAAACTGAAGCACTCCTATTTCCTGCATGTCAGACGCTCTTAATCTGTACAGAACGTGTCATGCACAGATGCCTTGCAAATTACCCTGGTTCAGGAATCTTTTAAAAATACCTTACTATATAATTGGTCATGTGTTCTGGCCCAGTGGCATGGAAGGCTGAGGTGCTGAGCGCCTCACTTCCTGCCATGCTGCCAGCCCGGGTTTGGGAATGGACACAGGTCACTGGGGGGCCAGCTGAGGTGGGATGATTGCATGCCCATAGGACTGCTCTAATCCCTCGGAGGGGGGGTGTTGCAGTGTGGCTCATTACTTGTATGTCACCTGGAGGTGTCCGGGTGGCATCGCTAGTGAGATTATGCAAGAAGGGGAGAGATCTCGCACACAGGGCACTGGGGGTGTCTCAGCAGAGGCAGAGCTCGCACATCATGCCCATTGCATGTGACGTGGACCCGGTGTGAAAATCGATGGAAAAACCACCCCAGACCACAGGATGATGACCAACCCCTTGCAGGCCCTGCATGGGTGACCAGGCCGCCCCAACAGTCCTGTGGCAGAGGACGAAAGAGGGAAGATAAGTCCCTGAGAACCAGATGACAGGGCTGGGGTGGGGCGGTCAGAATGGGTGGGCTGGGGCAGCTAACGCAGATTAAAAAAACGAGATATGGCACCTGGACCTGAAAGGTAAATACCACAGTGAGGAGTCAAGTTCCTGCACTTATGTCCAACTAACTTTATAGCAAAGTGGATGGAGTTTAAGGGTTCATTCAGCCAACATTAGTGATTAAAAATATTTGATAGATTTATAGAAGCTTAGTGAATCAGACTGCTGTAAATCTGTCAATGTTTCACTAGTGTTTTCTGGATTCGTCGGGGCGGCAGGTTCCGAACTGAAATTATTATTGATATTGCATAAATACACAATCTTATTAACATTTGTGTTGTGCGTTTTGAAAGTCTGTCTCATATTTTCTGAGTGTCTTTTGCGTAGAGGAAAGGAGCGCTTCCTCAATCTATAATTTGTTTTTTAAGCTTGTGACTGGAACCTCTCTTAAGCTGTATTGTTAGGTGAAAATATTTTGCCATTAATTGTATAGTAATATTGTTATTTCTGGCAGAGCCACCAATGTATCCATTTTTTTCTTTTCATTGTGTTTCGCTCCTGAACTGAGATTTGGAGTCTTGAAGTTTTTAACAGGCCCTGCTCTGGGCATAAACAAGATGCAGGGGGAGACATCTTCCAATATAGGAGGAGTATAAGAATGAGGGGGCATGATATGAAATTGGAAGAAGGCAGGTTGACGGGAAATGTGAGGCAGTTTTTCTTCATGGAGAGGGTGGTGGACACATGGAATAGTCTACCGCAGGATGTGGTCGGAGCGAGCACAGTGAAGGGATTTAAACATGCCTGGGACAGGCAAAAAGGAACCTTAGAGGTGGAAAGGAATGGTGATAAGCCGTTGCCCAGATAGGGTCAGAGGCCGCGAACAAGTGTAGTGCTTACAGGTAGACTGAATGGGCCTGGCGGTCCTTATCTGTTGACAGTTTCTATGCTCATTGGCCACACTCGCTCTTAATAAAGCAAACATCTTGGTGTGGCACTGTGCTGTTTACCATCAGAAATGTGTGCTAGTTGCCAGCACAGTGCCACGGAGAGGAGGCACTGAACGCCACACCTGCCACCACACTAGCAACCCAGGTTTGAGACCGAGGCTGGTTGGTGGTAGTGGTGGGGGGTGGGGGGGTTGAACATCCCTGAAGATGCTCTCCTCCTCCAGGGAGAGAGGGAGGGCAGTCATGCTGCAGTGCCATAAACAGATGGCAGGACGTTCAGAGAGACTTACTGGGTGGGAGACACCGGTGTTGACACTTTCCATGCTTATCTGCAAGCTTGCATACCACCCCAAAGCTGGCATCCTACGGGAGAAAACCATGAGGGAAAAGCCAGAGAAATGAGAGATCAACAGATGCCTTACACTGGCAACAAGGCCTTCCCTTCATGAACCAGATCCATTCTCCAGGAGGTAAGAGGGGACCTGTTGACCCTGCCATGGCGGGGGCATGAGGGAAGAATAGAGGTTGAGCTAAATCCCTGTGATGCCTGGAAATGGGGCGGGGGGCGGATCAGGATAGTAGGGCCCATACCAGAGAAGCATAGGCAAATGAACAAAAAAAGCGTGTATTCTAGTACCCTCTTAATACATTCACAGTATGAATCCAGTATGTGAAGTCAAAAAAGTAATCTCGCAGGAAGGGATATTTTTTTTTTTTTTAATTGCTTGTGGTGGCCATCTTTAATGAATGGAGTCATTATTTATAACATTTGTCATAAAAGCTGTTTTTTAAAAAAACATTTGAGAGATCTTATTTCATATAAGACTTTGGGATATTATATATTAATATTGCTAGGATCTCTGGGGGGAGTGCCTCTAACAAATCACAGTTTATCCTGTTTGAAAGTTCAATTTCCTGCTACAGGTTTGAGCCACCTGACCAGGCGCTCTTTCCATGCTCGCCTGAGCAGCTCTACTGCTGTGGCTGTCGCCTGCTACCCTTGCCTGCCAGCAAGCCCAGCATAAAGGTTTGAGGCCCCTGACTGGGTGTTTTTTACCTGCTTGCCTGAGCGACTCTACTTCATTGGCCGCCGCCTGCTACCCTCACCTGCCAACAAGCCCAGCATATAAAGGTTTGAGGCCCCTGACCTTGCACTCTTTCCCTGCCCGCCTGAGTGGCGCAGCTCTGCTCCTGCGGCTGCCGCCCACTACCCTCACCTGCCAGCAAGCCTAGCATAAAGGTTTGAGGCCCCTGACTGGGCACTCTTTCCCTGCTCGCCTGAGCAGTGCAGCTGTACTTCTGTGGCCACTGCCTGCTACCCTCGCTTGCCAGCAAGCCCAGCATAAAGGTATGCCTCTGACAAATCGAGTGGAGCCACTGCCTGAAATTTTCTTTTTGGTGTTTTCCGCCGCTTTCTCCCGATTGGTGCTTCTGCCTGACCTGCGGACTCTGATTGGCTGCTCCCAGCTTAGACTGATGTATTATTTCTGTATTTTGTTTATCTGTTCTTAATTTTAAGGCAGACTAGCTGCATCCCTACTGCCCCTCCTGAGCAATCTGATCCTCTGACGAGAGATCGCTAGAGATTCCCAGGGTACACTTAAAAACATCTGACGCATGATCTTTTGCCTTTATGGCTCCTACCCTGTTGAATTCTCTACCTCACCAGATACGAGATAGCCTGATCGTCAAGGGTTTTAAAGCTAACCTTAAAACGCATCTTTTTCTTCAGGCTTTTAATGGTACTTGACATTCTGCTGTCCGTGTGTCTGTATTAATGTATAGATGGGATGTACCCATCTGTAATGTTATTGGATTGCTTCATTATATGTGATTGTGCAGGCGCCCTGAGCTCTGGAAGGGCTCCTTGTTATAAATAAAATTGATGATGATGATGATGATTGTGTAACTGCAGAATGTAAAACTGAGCAATTCATTTAGAACTGTTTAAATCCCTAGTCTGCTGTATGATTGTAACTAGCCTGCATAGAATAACTAGTGCACCTGTAGCCTTTTTCGTACTCTGCTACCTTCTCTGCCTCTTCTAAATTTGGGACTCTGCTCCTTTCACTCCGAACTCCCTCCTGCTCTCTCTCACTTTGATAATCCGTCTCTGCACTCCTTCTCAATCTCACTGTCTTCCTGATTTCCCTCAGCAACCCAGTCTGCCCCTTTAGCACAGTCCTTTCAGCTGGTATTCTGGTGTCTACCCTGCACACACCTGTTCTCACTCTCTCTGCCTGACTCCTCTTTTCCAGCCCTCCGTCTGATTTAGACCTACTCCTGTCTTTGCCAAGTTGATGTGCCTCTGTCTCTGCTCCCTGTCTCTTCCCACGACCAATGATTATCTCCTGTTTAATTAACTGTGCTCTCCCTTTATTCTCTGCTGCACGTTTGAGGCCCCTGACCGGGCACTCTTTCCCTGCTTGCCTGAGTAGCGTGGCTCTACTCCTGCGGCCATTGCCTGCTACCCTCACCTGCCAGCAAGCCCAGCATAAAGGTTTGCCTTTGACAAATTGAGCAGAGCCACTGCCTGAAATTTTCTCCTGTAACCCACCCCCCCCCGACACTCTTTAAATCCACTTTCTGCCCAAACGGTCACGCCTCTCCGACCCTACCACTGAGTTCCTTAAAGTGCCCTTGCCCCTTATTTCTGGTAAATCTCCTGGTTACCCCTCCTTCACACTCCCTTCTGCCCCCTCTCCTATCTTCTCTGTCTCTCCCCCTCACAACTTACCTCCTTCTCACTGCCCTCTTTATCTCTACCAGGCTCTTCCTTGTCTTCGAGCATCTCAACCCAACACTCCCTGTGCCCCGGACAACATCTTACAAATGCCCTAATTCAACTAGTGTCACGCTCCATTAATCATGAAGCTCCTTATTAGCACTGTCGTCATTGTGCTATCCTGCATCCTCACCTCACCCCTTCTACCCCCTGAAAACTCACTACCCACTAATGTCCCCCCACTATTAAATCTTCACGTGGTGGGACCAGAAACATTGTGTATCACCTTTGAACACCATCTTGGTGACACTTCACTGACCAGGCTACTCATTCTAGATCGAAACTATAAAACCCCCACACTAATACCTTTATTCTTAATACCAGATACGCCTATCATGTTGTCAGGGTCCGGCTACGTAAGCCCCTACCTATGCTAAAACTGCTACATTAAGTATTACCACCGATCACCCTGTTGCTTCTCCTCTTAGCAAGCAGCATTCACCCTAACCCTGGCCCACGCCCTGCCCCACGCCACTGTAACATTAACCTGGCCACGCTTGGCGCTCTGAAGCTAGCATCCATAAACATAAGGAGCCTTCTTCCAAAACTGGCTGACCTCCAGGTCTGGACTGCACAGCACAAACCCGACATACTATCTGTTGTTGAAACCTGGCTAACTCCGTCGGTCCCAGACATGGCTTGTTTCCCTTGATGGGTACACCATCTTCCAACTGACAGACTAGGTAAAAAGGGGGGATGGGTGTGCATTCTACATTAAAGATGCACTCCAGGGCCTTGCATTACCACCAGAGAATTTCGGCCAAAACATCCAACTGCTCCATATTAAAGTAATCCCAGGTCACAACAGGAAAGCCCTCTCAATAATCTCCATGTATCTCCCACCCAAGGAACAGCTGAGAGGCTTCAGTCTCCTCATTGATCACCTGTCTAATCTCCCCCCAACACGGAATTTATTGCCCTTGGGGACTTTAACATAAACTGGCTGGCTCCTGATGCTACCCCCTTGCAAAGATGCCCTTTCCTCTCTCAACGTAACCCAACTAGTCGTCTCCCCCACCTGTTCCAATCAATGGACAGGCTACAGCTCCCTCATTGATTGGATTCTCACCAACTGCCTGAAAAGAACTGCTGAGAACTCCATCCTCCCCGATGTAATCAGTGACTACTCCCCTGTCCTGTGTCTCTGGTCTGACAGATCCCCCAAACCCCTTCGAAAACCATGACCAGCAGAGTCCTGAAGAAAGGACAGCAGCAGCTCCTTCAAGCTTATCTGTTAAACTCCGACTGGTCACCCATGGATAAAACCAAAAGTATTGATCAGGCACTTGAATATTTCATCTCTACCTTTAACAGCGCCTGTGGCATCTTCACCCCTCTAAAAAAACAGAAGCTCAGGGGAGCATACAACCCCTGGGTTACAGCCTCCCTGCTCAAGCAAATGATCACTAGGGATAACCTCTGGCATTGTGCCAGGGCCATTGGTAAACCATCTGACATGCAGCAATATACAACAGCTAGGAATGCCTGCACCAGGGACATTCGTCGCGCTAAATCACAATACTACAACCACACACACTCCAACTCATGGGGTGACGTCTAGAGGTTTTGGGACAACCTCAGAGAATTAATGGCCATCCCTAGCAAGGTCTCTTCCACCATCATGGAAGCTGGAGGGGCCACCCTCCTAGATTCTAAAAGCATAGCTAATGCCCTAAAGACAGCCTTCTCTGACCTTCACAGCATACCCCTCCCCCGACGCACCTGTTACACCATCCGACAATGCCAAGGACAATACCACTCATTCCTTTCCAGTCCCCACACCATTCCACTTTAAGCGGATTACCCTTGCGGAAGCGACAAAAATACCTTGCCCATGCCCTCTGAAAAGCTAGAGCCAGCAGCGACACCCTGGACCTCAGACTTCACTCTGGATGCAGTCCTTCTACCCCTCACTAAACTCCTCAATTTATCTCTCTGCCTCGGGCAGTTCCCAGCATGCTAGAAAGCTGCAATTGTTACTCCCACCTTCAAAAGTGGGGACAGATCCCAACCCACTAACTATCATCTGATCTCTAGCCTCCCCCCAACTCTCCGAAGTACTGGAACATATAGTTGCTGACCAGCTGACCGAATAGCTTGGGAAACACCAAATTCAGTGCCCGCAACAACATGGGTTTAGGAAAACACATAACACTACTGCTGCCTTGCTAAATTTCTCTAACGTCATCCACTCCACGTTCGACATTGGATATTTAGTGGGGGCAGTTTACATCGACCTAACTAAAGCGTTCGATACTGTGAACCACTCCCTTCTGCTTGACACACTCGCATCCCTAGACCTCTCAGATGATGTAAGTGGGTGGTTCCAAAGCTATCTAACTGACCGGACTCAAAGTAAAAATCTGTGAGTCACTTTCTAACAGCTGCCTTGTTGGATCAGGTGTCCCACAGGTCTCAATACTCTGCCCCCTTTTATTTAGTGTTTTTCTAAACTCTCTCCCTCAAGCATGCTCAACTAATTTACTACTATACGCCGATGACACTATCATTTTCTCCAGTCTCCCCGACCCTCTCCCCCTACAGCAACTACAAAACCATTTCTCTGCAATTGAGCAGTGGTTTACTGAGCACAAACTTCTTCTTAATTACAAAAACAAAACAAAAAACATGCTCTTCACCAGTACACATGACAGGTACAGACACCACCAACTCCGCATCTTCAACAACACCAGTGTATTTCTGGAACAGGTTCAGCAATTCAAGTACCTTAACACTGGACACAACCATGTCTTTCGCCGCCCGCGTAGACCATTTAGCTAAGGCGGTTAACACTAGATTGGGGCTCCTCTACAAGCACAGACACTGTCTCAGCCCTAATGCCCTCCACCTTGCAATCACCAGCTCCCTACTCTCTATTATTGACTACGGTCTCGTCATCTATGGAGCAGCTACTGACAGTACCCTTAAAAGAATACACACTGCCCTCAACAAAATCTGCAGATTAGCTAGTGGAGCTCCCAGACTAACTCATACATGTGATTTGCACACTCAGACTGGCTGGCTTGACCTCAAGGGCCGAGTTACCTACCAGACCTGCCTATTTGCAAAGGAAATCTGCCTAGGAATTATCCTGCCTACCTTCCAAAATCTCCTTTCTCTTACCTGCAACCCCCACCACACTAGAGGCATGACTGGTCAGGTCTTTCACATCCCTTTCTGCTGTACCTCCCTGGCTCAACGCTCCTTCAAGTTCAGGGCTCCCCACTGGCTAAACTATCTTGCCCCCCATCTACACGTGATCTCTCAAACCTAGGCCCCTTCAAGCTCAATCTCCCTGATCACCTCTCTACCGCCAACAAATGTTCTTGCACCCAGTAGCACGTCCCCTCCCCGTCCTCACATCCTCTCTATAAAGCTCTCACTTAGTTGCCTACCTTCTCCCCTGATTCTCTCTTCCCCATCATATCCTAATCTGCCTCCTTCCTCTCCCCTCCTGTTTCTCCACCCCCCATCTACTCCCTCATCTCCCTTTGGACAATTACTCTCTGGCTGCTTGTAGTCTGTACCCTGCCCTCTCTGCACTTATTTTGAGTTCCTGTACCTTGACATAGCACTTTATCCTACATAACCTATTTGTTATGCTTACCCAATGGATCTTGTTTTGTTTCATTTCAGTTTTTCGTTCTTTATGTTTGCTTGCACGCATGTGCAAGAAACATAGTGCCACCATACGAGAATTCGTAGGTGTGCCTCCTCCACTTCCAGTGCCCTGCTGTTTTTGCAGGCACGGCCGCACCGCGCCAATGAATGTAGGAGCTGTCTATGACAGCCGTTCAGATGCAGTGGCGTACAGTTAAAAGCAAAAAAAGTTGCAATCAGCGGCGGTAACGTGTAGGCACTTTGCATACTGTTGTCCAATAGTATGCAAAGTGCCTACACATCGGCACTGCACTGAAACAGTTGTCATAGACAGCTTCGTCCCCCCGCAACAAGTAGCACGCTGGGAAACCACCCCAGTGTGCTCATGTGCTCCCCCCAACACACTGTATGGCCGATGGGGGTGCCCAATCCTCGAGGCTGGGGCTGGCCTCAACAGAGTTCCAGGTGACACGCTGGAGCCCAGCTTAGCATGGCAACAGTCCATAAGGCCGATGGGGGTGCCCAATCCCCATCGGCTCCACTGTATCTCTCCCCCCCCCCAAACAGACTTCCAGGTGCCACGCTGGGAGCCCACCCCAGCATGTCAACAGTCCGTATGGCCGGGGGTGTCCAAGCTCCTGTCTGCTCCACTGCCCCCCCCAAAACAGCCTTCCAGCTGCCACGCTGGGAGCCCATCCCAGCGTGGCAAAAGTCCTGCATCATCTTTAATAAAAAAAAAAATAAAGAAAAAGCTATCCCTCGCTGACTGTCTTGACCCCACCTGTGCCCACCCTCTGCGCATCCTTCCTCCCCACACTCCCACCTCACTCCATACTTACCTCCGGAGTCCGGCGCGACGATCTTCGGTGGACCGGGAACACGTCTTCACTCTTCAAAGCTGACTGCGAACAGAGGAAATGCCGGTAAGCTGTATAATGGAATAAATAGTTTTTTCCAACTTTTTGATGCATATCTCAGGCATTTTTGGGAATTTCTTCAGCAAATTTTCAACATGGGTTTCTTGGGACACCACCTCACGAATTCTGGCACTTTTCATTTTGTTATTGAGCGGAAAGGTGATTTCACGGTCACTGCACGAACCACCTTTCGGGACCGATTTACGGAAACAGTGTCACAGTTCATGAGTTAGGCCCAAACCCTATGTTGAAAATTTGTTGAAAAATTCCCAAAATTACTGTTTTACGAGCGTGCTAGTAGTTCTTACACATGCTCGTAAGTTCACGAAGTTTTTAATATTTTTACTCCAGATTTTCAACATTGCCATTTTACCACACCTCCTTATGAGCAGTGCAGCTGTCATTTTCGCATCTCGCCCAAAATGTGTTTCCGAACATGTAGCACACAATGGCGCAGTTGGTGTACGAAATCAATGTTCAGGACAGATTAAGAAAATCACAGTGACACTGTTCATGAGCAGAGGTTTTAAAATGGCTATGTTAAAAATTTGGTGAGAAAAGTCCATAAAATGACTGTATTGCGAGCGAGCATTGCACAGTTTCCATGCGCCCTTGTAAGTTCATGAATTAGTAATATTTTTAGTCCAGATTTTCACCACTGGCATTTTTCCACACTTCCTTATGAATAGTACAGGTGTAATTTTTCACACCATGGCCGAAATTTGTTTTTGCACTTCCAGCGCAGAAATGCGTTGTCGTTGAGGGAAATCACTGTTCGGGATAGATTAAGAAAATCACAGTGACACTGTTCATGACGGAGGTCCCAAAATGCCTGTGTTGGCAATCTGCTGTAAAAAAAAAAAAAAATCCCTAAACAAATTATATTACGGGTGTTCGTTCTGCAGTTTCTACGCACGCTCGTGACTTCACTAGTTTTTTCAATATTTTCACTGCAGATTTTCAACATTGCCATTTTTACATCTCCCCATGAATAGTACAGCTGTAATTTTTCACATCCTGTTCGAAATGTGTTTTCACGCCTGTGGTGCCAAATGGCGTAGTCGCTGTGCAAAATCAGCTTTTGGCTAATGAACTGATATTGCCACTGTTCATAAGGTGGGGGGTCACAAAAAACCCATGTTGAAAATTAGGAGTGAAAATACCAATGAACGCCTGAGGCATCAGGGTTTCCGACCATAACGCCCCATCCTGTAGAGACTGACAGGCATCAAGGGTGTGACTTGGGATTGTCACCTGTAATGCTCGTACCATTCCACCCCCACCCACACCCTGCAGCTAGTGAGAGGTATCGAGGTATGCCTTGGACTCTTCGGCCCCAAAGTTCACCCCATTCTCCTATACTGCACTTATCTCACCATATTTCCTGAATGGGGTGAGCATAAGGGCCAAAGACCCCAAAGCACACCGTGACACTTGGTGTCTGCAGGGTGGGGTGTGGTGAAATGGCGTGACCGTTATGCCTGATGACCCAAAGGCACACCCCAATGCCTGTCAGTCTCTGCAGGATGGTAGTGGGGTTGGCTTCAGTTCAATACTTCACTGCCATTCATTCCTATTATGCAGCTCTCTAACTCCTATACTACCAGTGCAATGCCAGCAAGCAAACATTCGGCATTGAAAAATGCTTGTTTCTCTTGTTATGCTGACATGGAACCTTTGTAAAAGAACCATTGGTTCAAAGGTATTGTAATCCAAGAACTAAATAAATAAATAAAAATAAATGTTGCAAATTCAGTGGACTCAGATTTGCAGACTGTTTTACACGTAATTGGTGTCTTTCATAATTGGGTTTAATGGTTTAAACATCAACCCAGAGTTGCAGTATGGTACAAATGTTTATTGTTCAGCATATATGCCTTTGCAAAGTTTACATTTACAATGACAGTAAGTAAAATTACATATGGAATACAGAACAGATCCTCCGCCTTTAGACACATATTAAAAAGGTACAAACAAGGCTACATGTAATCTTGGATATTTAATAACTGAATACTATTTATAATTTCACTCTTTTTAAATAGGTCACCAACCGTTGGAAGTCCATTCATGTCGTTTGTGTTAAATAGGTCTGTAATCTGTATTTTATCATGTGGTGTATTATAACACTGGTTGCAGTATACTGCTGTCACTGTCTTGACTGGTATTTTGTAAGACATTATCCTGCTATTGTGTTTTGCTATTTCCCCACTTCGTTGGTTTAAAGAATATGGGGTAATTCTTACTATATGTGAAATTTTGTGTATAGAGTTTTCTCTGTAACATTCAAGTATCCCATGTGACTGTTCACTGTATCTGCTGGTTCAGTTGAAATCAATTAAAATAAAATAAAAAAAAACTGAGAAAAATACTGTATACTGATGATGAATCTAATTATGTCCGAGATATATCAATGCTAAAACATAATATGATTACATGTTTTGCCAACTAAGCTAAAAGACTATATGATAAAAAAATAAATAAATTTGCAGACTAACTGCAGTTATGCTGCCTTAAGCCATGTTATTTCCAGTACTGTGTTTGTTTAAATGCGTTGCAAGAGCATCAAGTACTTGAGGTGGGTTTAATTGGGAACTGCTATATGTATGAGAGGAGGAATTTCCAGTGTGGATCTGGTGAAGATGTATTTTGGAGGCACAGTACCTTGTCCCTAAATAATGGGGTTCAGAGGGATCGTGACATCGCACTGAAGGAATAATGGGATATCACTAAAAGGATGGGGGTTTCTCTCGATCAGTTGCGGACCCTACACCTTGTGACGCATTGCCTGCATGGCCCAGTGTAATGCATTCAACCTGAAATAATTTATTTTTTGTTTTATTATGTATACAGATTTGACACTCCTGTTAGTCCAGTGATATGGTTTACAGTAGGTCTAAGAGAAGATACTGTGACACTTCACCCTTAAGTATATTATTCATTTTCAAAATGTTTTTGGAGTGCACTGTGGTCTCACCTCGGTGAGCTACTTCCTAAAATTGATTGTAGGACAATTTGTCCCCAGACGAATCATACCCTACAACCCACTGTACAGTATATAATTGTATAATGTGTATTATGAGGTGTTTTAAGAACACTGAAAATAAAATGATAATTTAAAAAAACAAACTCTGAGCAGCCACAGTTGTCAGTTGGTTGACTGGAGTTGCCCTACCAGTGATTGCTTCAGTGGATGATTATGTGGGTTCAGCTCCATGGAGAACAAATCACGGTCTTTGTGCTGATATATTTGTTTTTTTCTCTCCTCTCTTCCCTAGCAGAAGATGCTGGTCCTGGGAGTGTGTTGACAAAATCTAAGATTCATTAGACATGGTCCATGGCCATAGCAGGTCAGCCAGCAGAAACTGCACATACCGAGCAGTGAGAGGACTTGGGGAGGAAGAAGAGGACAGCTCCAAGGAAGCTGTATCCTGTGACTGACTTTGCACTTTGCCTGTGACTTTGCTGAAGAAGAGTGGCATTGTCTGTGCTCAGCTCTGGGGTTTTCTTACCATTCCTGCTAGCAGCTTGACTCTGGTTTGGTGGGCAGGGCTGTGGAGAAAACAACCATGTCTGAGGGACTTGACATGGTGAACCTGTCCTTCCTAACAGACAGGGAGCGGGACCTGATCCTGGAGGTTCTACATCGGGACGAGGAGCTTCGGAGAGCAGAAGAGAAGCGGATACGGTAAGAAAAAGGCACACTTGCGAGAGTTTTAATTGACGTGGGTGTCTTCTGTGTATTTCAGTTTGGGGGTGGTTTAGGCACGCCAGTTGTAGGAGGAACTTGTGGTTAGTCTAGTCTTGGCATCTCCCAGAAAGAGTAAACATTGATGCAAGATCTTGTACTGTAGGCAAGGCCCTCAGAACTCTGTGGTTGGTGTGGATGTCACAATATAATGTATGGGTAGTGCTTATTACCCACTGAAAGTAAGCTGTTTACAACCTTGTAATTCGACTGTTGTGATGTCAGAACCTTATAAACCCCTCTCATCTATGTTATAGCAATGGGTTTACAAAATGGAATGCCAGTGTTATTCAGTATTCTACACACACACCAGGCTGTGTTTCCATCGAGGTTGTTGATGACATCATAGAGACCTCGAGAACGAAGCTCGAGAGGTCTCCATGATGTCTTCAACAACTGAGATGAAAACACAGCCATAGTTGTGGATGGTTAACCATCCACTATTTTATATAGTATATGGTTCCTAGCTTGTCTTTTTATTTCATATTTTTACCTTAGTTATGTCCTACTGCTCCCACTCTGGCTGTCTCACGCTTGTCTCGCTCTGACTCAGTTCGGCTTCACCCCGTCCCGCTAGCTCTAGGGGGCCCTGGCATGTGAGGCCCAAAAGATAGACATTTTTACAGCAGCAGGCAAGAATCTGCGGTTGTCCAAAGGAAACCGAGAGGGCAGTAGGGTCTGGGACTGGGGATGTACAGGCTCACAATTGTTTTAACCCTCTATGCCAACAGTTCTCAGACTCTGTCATCAGTGGGCCTCCTAAGCCATGGAAAGGATCTTGGGCCTCCCCAAAATACTGAAATATTTTTGGCCTCCCATAGTAAAATAGTTAACTTTTCACAGTACATAGGAATAAATTGAAATCTCATTGCATAGCTGGCTCTCATGTTTGTTGTTTATTGTAACCCCCCAAAACAGGACAATATACTTGCTCCAATATTTTGACTCTCAAACCACAGTTACCCTTACTGCCATACTTTCACGGGTCAGACTGATTTTTCTATTTCCCCTCTAACTGGAATAACCTTCCTGCTTTGACCTCTGCCTCTCTTCCTCTCACCCAGCTCTTAAGCAACTTCTCAGGGGTTCATGTTGCTCCCTCCGCTTGATTCCTAGTACCTGTATGGTTAACCCTTGTATTTGGACAACACTGCTGCCAGTCTAATTGGTGGGTGTTCCTTGCATTGTTCGTTTATTGTTACGTGTATTTTGCACTTTTATTCATTTTGTATTGCTTGAGTGTTCTGCAGTTACATTTTGAATTGTATTCTCTCTACCCTTCCCTGGGTACACCTGAAATAAGCCATGGCTCAGTGTACAATTCCTTCCTGGTCACACCGACTTGTGAATAAATACATATATTCACCTACTGCTATTCTCTTTCAGTTTGCCTTATTCTGTCACACAAAATCTATAAAGTTCCAAATTGAAATATAATACTTTTTCAAGACTTGCTTGAGCCTCCCCTGGAACAGGTTGGGGCCTCCCCAGGGAGGCTGGCCTCACCATTTGAGAACCCCTGCTCTATGCCCATTGGTAGAAGAGGGGTGTGTGGAGGGGGGGGAGGAGGAGGAGGAGGATGCTGCTGCTGGTGAAGATGGGGCAGGGACGGATAGAAAGGATGAAGGGGTGAGAGGCAAGGGTGAAATAGAGGGGGCCCCGGACAGGATGTGGGAAGAGGGGTGAGGGGGAGAAGAAAAAGGAGCATCAGGGGAACAAAGAGAAGGCTGATGGTATGGAACAGTGGAGCACGACAGGCAGGAAGGCGCAGGATGTAAGTGGGATGATAGCGAGCAGAAAGCCAAGTAGGCAAACGGATAGGACGGATGGATTAGTAAGGAGTGGGGAAAGAGAGATACAGAGAATGGTACTCGAGTTGGGGGGGGTAAAGAAGGCCAGGATACGGGTAGAGGAGGTGACCAGGAACAATAGTGAAGGGGCTACCTTCAACACCCAGATTGTGGGAGGTGCGAGGAGCCGGTTGAGGGGAGAGTCTGGACGAAGGGATGAGGCGGGGCTTGGAAGGAGGGGGAACCCGAGGGGTGAACAAGGAGGCAAGGGGGAGGTTAGAGTACTGCTACTGGGGGACTCCCATGATCAGAGGCATTTAGTGGGAGGGGCAGGAGGAGGGTAAAACCTGTCTGATCAGAACCAGATGCCACCCAGGCCTGACGGTGCACAAGGCCAAGCATGAGTTGTATTCACTGGCAAGGGAATGCGGGGGGACCCCAAACATTCTAGTGCATTTGGGGACAAATGACATATATGGTAATAGTGAACTAGAAATTCAGGCAAGGTTCCGGGAGTTGGCCAGGGTATGCTTTGCCATAGGCTGTAAGATCTCCACTTCCGAAATCCTGCTGGTGCCAAGGGCTAGTGGGGAAAACAAGATAAAGATTAGGGAGATAACTCAGTGGCTTAGGGAGTGGTGTGGGGAATTGGGGTATGGCCTGGTGGGGGACTGGGGGGAGACCTGGGAGGATAAGGGGCTGTACGCTAGGGACAGGCTGCACCTTAATTTGGAGGGGAAGGAAATCCTTAAGCTCGAACTAGTTGGGTTCATCAGTGAAAGGTGGGGTTTAAACTTGTGAAGGGGGGAGGGATCAAAAAAGAGGCAGTGCCAGCAGGTACAACAATTGAGGGACAGGGTCTCCACTCCTCTAGGGGACTAGGGAGAGATGGAAATGGGTCACCAGGTGGGGTGCAGGAGCTGAGAAATGTGAGCTCGAGGAGAGAAAAAGGGGTGGAGAGTGGTCCTGATAAATGCCAGGAGCTTAGGAAATGAAATGCCTGAACTCCAGGCAATGCTAGGTAAGGGGGAGGTAGATGTGGCAGCAGTCACTGAAACCTGGGCCACTCAAGGGCATGAGTGGGACCTAAATCTGGAGAGCTACACTATGTTCAGAAAGGATAGGGGGCAGGAAGGGGTGGTGTAGCACTGTTAGTCAGAAATGGCATGGGTATTGGAGGGGTAGAGGAGGCAGAGGGGAACGTGGAGGCCATTTGGGTCACCTTGCTGACGCGGGGGGGGGTGAGAGAGTAAAGGTCAGAGTGGTCCATGGACCACCAGCACCGGCGGAGGTCCTGGAAGAAAGTTTGGTGGCAAATCTCGAGGGACACTGTAGAATGGGAAAGGGAAGGATAATGGTAATAGGGGACCTCAACATGCCAGGAACAGATTGTGGGACTATGACGTCACCAGTGGCCAGAGAGCAGAGGCTGCTGGATGTCTTCCAGGATGCGTTTCTGACACAACAGGTGGGTGAGCCAACTAGGGAGGCCTGGACACTGGACGTGGTCCTGGCAGATAGTGATCAGATTAGGGACCTAGAGGTGAGGGACCTGTTGGTGGGGAGTGATCACGCCACAGTCTGGTACTTCCTGGACCTGGGGAGGGGGGAGCCGAACAAGGACGGTAGTAACCGACTTTAGGGGTGCAGACTTCAGGGAGATGGGAAGGATCCTTAAAGATCGTCTGGACAGGATAAGGCCGGATATGGATGCTGACAGCAGGTGGGGGGATCAGTAGGAGGGGAATACAGGAGGTTACCAGATCCTGCGAAAGGGAAAGGCATAAGTTTGGTAAGGCCAGAAAACCGTGCTGGTGGACCCGGGAGGTACAGGAGGTGGTGAGGGAAAAGGAGGCAGCCTGTAGGCACTTCAAGTGCTCAAGGATTGAAAGGGATCAGGAGGAATATGAGCTGACGGCCAAGATAGTCACCAGGATGGTGAGAGCAGCTAAGGCAAAAAAGGAGCAGTCCTTGGCCTGTGGGATCCAGAGGGGGGACATGGGGTTCTTTAGATACATAGGGGAAAAAAGAAAGTAAAGGGGGAGATCAGCAAGATAAGGATAGGGAATGGTTGGGCACAGGAAGCTGGGGAACAGGCAGACGTCCTAAATGAGTACTTTGCCTCAATTTTTACCGGGGGGGTGGAGGGGCTATGTCTTGTGAGGGGAGGGGGGTAGACCGGTAGAGACCAGGGGCCCTGGTGGGGCTGGGAGTGGCCACCACAGACAGGTGGGGGCCCAGCAGTGCAGGGTGAAAAGGGGGAGGACATGGAGGCTGAAATCCCAGTAGAGAGAGTAAGGGAAGCCCTTGGGTCCCTTCGGATGGAGAAAGCACCTGGGTCAGATGAGATGCATCCTAGGGTACTAAGGGAACTGGCGGATGTCATGGCATTCCCTCTAACGCAGCTTTTCAACACCTCTCTGAGGACTGGGTGGGTGCCCTGAGACTGGAGGGTAGCCCATGTTGTGCCGATCCACAAGGGGGGGGGGATCAAGAGAGGAGGCGGGAAATTACAGGCCTGTTAGCCTGACATCGGTGGTCGGCAGAGTGATGGAGGGTATTGTCAAGGAAAGGCTAGAGGGGTTACTGGAGCAAACTGGGCACTTGGACGATAAGCAGCATGGCTTGTCACGAGAAGATCGTGCCAGACAAACCTTGTTGAGTTCTATGACTGGGTGACAAGGGCCCTGGACCAGGGTAGGCCAGTGGACGTCCTCTTTCTGGACTTTAGCAAGACATTTGATTCAGTACCTCACAGTGGCCTGCTGGCTGAGCTGAAGGAAATGGGGGGTAGGGAGACAGTTGTTAAGATGGATAGGAAATTGGCTCTCTGAGCATACTCAGAGGGTGGTGGTTGGAGTGTTAGCCTCATCCCCAAGGTAGGTTACTAGTGGGGTTCCCCAGGGGTCAGTGCTGGGGCCACTCCTGTTCAATGCCTACATCTCAGACATCAGGAGTGAGATGAGTCTCTTTGCAGACGACTCAAAGCTGGGTGCAGTGCTGGATGGGGAGGAGGGGAGGGTGGCCTTGCAGGAGGACCTGGAGGCTCTGGAAGGGTGGTCAGGAAAATGGAAACTAAAATTCAATGCGGGGAAGTGCAAGGTTCTGCACCTGGGAGTCAGAAATCCAGGCCAGGGGTATACCCTGGGAGGAGACATGATTCAAGACCCTGAGGGTGAGAGGGACCAGGGGGTAGTGGTAGATGTCAAAATGAACAACTCCGAGACCTGTAGGAGGGCAGCAGCAAGGGCAAATAGGATGCTGGGATGCATCATCAGGGGGGATTACCTTCAGAAAGGCGGAAGTGATCCTTCCACTGTACAACTGCTTAGTTAGACCACACCTCGAGTATTGTGTACAGTTTTGGAGACCACATTTAAAGAGGGACATTACACCCCTAGAGAGGGTCCAAAGGAGGGCAACCAAAATGATCTGGGGCCTGGGGAGAGGACCTATGAGGAGAGGCTCAAGGAGTTCGACATGTACACCCTGGAGGAGAGGAGGGACAGGGGTGACATGATAGAGGTCTTTAAGTACATGAAAGGGATCAGTAAAGGAGGCCCAGTCAGGGTGCTCCAAAGGAAGGAGGGTGGGGCAACAAGAGGTCACGGGTGTAACTGGAAGGGGGCATTCTCAGAGGGGAGAGGAGGAGATGTTATTTCACTGAAAGGGTGGTAGAGCCATGGAATGCACTGCCCAGGGAGCTGGTAGAGGCGGAGACTGTGGATGGGTTTAAAAGGGGATGGGATGGGATGGGACGGGTACAGGGGAGGGTAAATCTGACCAGGCCAATACAGGTGGAACATCTGGGACTGGGGACAGTATAACCCGGGGGGGGGGGACACCAGATTCGGCCCTCAGTGCGGGTGCTGAAAATCGAGCAGACTGGAGAGACCATTAGGCCTATTCTGCTGCCATTTTAGTATGTTAGTATTTTGGCCCACTGTTATGTATTCTAATAAATTGTTTTCCCACACAATCATGTGGTCATAGAGCAGATTCATTAATAAGGCTAAATTACTTGTGTTTTTTTTTTTTTTGAGAGGGCTTCTTATGTCAAGTCCGATACACTATAAATAACAGTGCCTGATGAACAGGTGCAACACAGTGTAATCACTTCTCAGGTTGCTAGGCAGCTGCAAACCTTCAATCTGCGCTCTCAAGGTTTACTGATGCCCTAGCAACCACTTGAGGTGATTACACTGTGGTTATCACCTGTACATCAGGCATTATCCTCTATATAAAACTTTTATTATCATGGTTCTACCGAGACACCTAGGGTCCTTGGTTAACATGCAGGTAATATGCTTGGCAGACTGGGTGGGCCTAGAGGTTCTTATCGGCTGTCCGTATCTGTGTATCTATGGTTGCTTTGCATGTCACGATATCAAACTTTGTATTATCATGGTACTTGTATAAAAAATATTGCAGTACATTGATTATCACAATAATCTGCAGCATTTCTAATTTTAGGAGAAATTGCAAAAGTCAGATTGGAGGAAGGTGGGGAATTAAGAATAATGGTTGCACCTGGATAGGGACACGCTGCTGGAGCAGCAAACTAAGTTACTTTATCATGGTATATTGCATGCTGCAGATAATAACAATATTGTTCCTTTTTTACAATGCTGAATTATCGTCAGTGATTAATTATCATGATATATCGTGATATAGTGAATAGTAGAGTGTTGTTCTGTATAGAATTCCACCCCTTTCAAAATGTTGTTGTACCACAGTTCCAAAGGTCATGGAATGCGATTCTACCCTACTGTGGTTAGAACAGCATTCTAGAACCTCTAGAAACTGCATGGGTCAGTTTCATTTTGAAAGCAAAAGGACTTACGCACACGTTTCACACAGTACTATAAAAAATAGTGGATGAGCAACTGTATGCACAACCAGTGTGTTCTGCCACAGAGGGGTTCTGATTCCCTCTGACCTCGAGAGCGAAGTGTGGTATTGTGTTATGACAACCCTAATTGTTGCAGCACAGCAGAACTAACCTCAGAACTTGCTTCTTACCACAGAACATCAGTGGCACCGCAGAATTCAAAATGAGAAGTTTTTCATTTAAAAAAATACTACTCCATAGCGATGGGAAAACCACAGATGATTATGAGGTTCTGTGAAATTCTGATAAGCCATAAAAGGTTCTAATAGTTTCCCAACACTTACCAGAACTTTCAGAAACTTCCAGTTTTAAAGCACAAAACCTGTTTTAACTATTAGTGTCCACCCTTAAGCTATTGTCAGTGATGGGAAAGGAATATATAAAAAACAACCTGGATGTACTACACTATCTCCAGACTCCATTTGGGTCTTGCAACAACCCCCCCCCCCAGCCTTCTTGATAGATAAAGACCTGCTTGGGGTAGTATAATAAGCTTCAAAATAAGTGTTTTAAAAATGATTAGAGCTTATTAGAACCTAAAAAAGATTTTTATAAGATTCTTTTACAGAAACTGGCAAAGGTTCTGATGTTATCGGCACCTGTTCTCCCATCCCTAGTTTTCCACAGATCTTCTTCGAGGAAATCTCTTGCAGCAGTTCATAACATATAGGAATGCCATTTTCTCCAGATGATTTCTCAGCAGTTGACCTGGAACTACCCCTGACTGTACCACATGTTGTATCCTGGCACGTATAAAAGGGGGCGGTCCCAGGAGCTCCTTGGTTCTTTTCCAGCCGTGACCTGCATGCTGTGCACGTTCTCCGTCCTGAGTATAGCTTACAGTCTACACTAGTTTTACCGATCATTCCTTAGCGGCGTTCCCAGTTTTGTTGTGTTCCTTTACCAATGTCTTCGGATACTCTGTGCCGTAAGTGTTCCTGTGGCCAGAAGAGCTCAATGAAGACCATCTCGAAGTTTGTGTAACCGAACTTCAGTGAACATCACATCACTGGGAGGTGGGGACTGCTTTGGCTGTGGTGGCTGCTGTGTTCTAGGCCACCCTGTGTGTCTTTGTCACCCTCCAGTTTCCACCGCTGGTGGGTTCTGTTCATTCCCAGTTGGACTAAGTCTCCTCTCCATCAACGTCTTTCTACCTGATATCTGCAGAGACTTCCAAACCTCCCTGTTCGTCAACGATGTCCTCGTCGATGGTTTCTCAGGGTGTGTTTTCTGCTCTAGTGACAGCATTCAGGCTGTCTCATCTTCTTTCCCTTTGACAACCTCCGGCTTTTTGCCACCTGTTCGTTGACTGTGTTCTCATCAACGATTTCCCAGGTGTGTTTTCTGCTCAGGCAGACTCTCTGTGCTGTGTCATATTCTCCTCCGTCGACGACCTTCATCTTTTTCTTCCATGCCATTCGTAGACAATACCCTTGTCAACGATCTCCTGGGTGTGTTTTCTGCTTTGGCAGACAGTCTGAGCTGTGTCATTCTTCTCCCCAGTCGATGATCTCCAGCTTTGTCTTCCACCCTGTTCGTCAACGATACCCTCATCGACAGCCTCCCTGGTATGTTTTCTGCTGTGCAGATGCTTTGAGCTGTATCATCTTCTCTTCCGTGGTCAACCTCCAGCTTTGTTTTCTGCCCCATTCGTCAACGTGGGTGTGTTTTTCTGCTTTGGTTGTCTTCTCAGTCGATGACTTCCAGCTTTCTCTTCCTACTCGATCGTCACCGATATCCTCGTCGAAGGCCTCTGTGGGTGTGTTTTCTGCTTGGGCAGTGTTTCCAGGAAAATTTGCAACCTCTGACCTTTTTCCTGCAGCCGGTCGTCGCTGTGTCTTCGTTGCTGGCCCCTTAGAGGGTTTTCTGCTCTGACGATTGCTCCGGTATGTGTTGTCTTCTGCTCCATTGATGACCCCAGGACTTTCTTCCACCTGTTTCATCGACCCAGTCGATGGACTTTCAGTGTATGTTTTCTATAAACTGCACAGGCGGGTGTTTGGGCTCTGTCGTCCTCCTTTCTGTTGACGACCTAGTGCCTTTCCCCTGCCCATTCATCGTCAAGGTCCTCCTCGACAGTTTTAGTTGGGTGTGTTGAAACAGGCTGCGGCTCGAGCCTCATCGCCACCGTGGCTGTGGTTCGGTTGTCACCCTCCCAGTGGATGACCGCAAACCTTTCTTGTCTTTTTGCCGAAGGCGTCCTTTCAGGGTGGCTTTGTCACGCCTTTCTCTGCAGTCGGCCAACCATGTTGACCTCCACTCAGTCGCAATGACCCCGTGCCTTTCCTTTTGTCTCCGGGAACCTCGCCAGCGGCCTCTCTGGTGGTGCCTTATTCTGCAGCCTTTCATTGCTACCCCTTCTGTCCCTGGGACTCATTGATCCCTCCTGAGTCATCACTACTGCTGTCGCCTTGGTACAGGAAGCTGTGTTTGTGCTCTTTGTGAACAATCTTAGTGCCACACTGAAGGGCCCTTCCTCGTGGGCCCAGGTGGTTTCCCCCACTTCATCACTTGTTGGTGGGTTTCTACACTGGACGGGGTCTCACACACTTCCCCCACAGGCTTTCACCCTGTTTTTTGGATTCATCTGGGTCCAGTGATTACACATTTTCCCAGCATCCCTGGGTCCTTTTTACTGAAAAACCTTCAGATGGGAGAGCATCCACATTTGCGGAACACAGACTCTGAACAGACTGGGAAGTGTGAGTATTCCCCCCCCCCTGGGTTCCTCAGCCACCTCCATGGTTGGGGTGCTCATTCTGTATTATTATTGTTCCTTTCTGGCTGATCCACTTTTTCTTTTTGGATCCCAGGCTCCGTCCCCGGGACCCTGCATATTTCCTGAGATGGTACTAGACTTCTCTTAAGTCTTTTTACTATCTCTTCGGCTGGTGGCTGACTATCATACCCTGACTGCCCATTGTTTTCTTTTAAAACTCTCTGGCTCACCTTCTCTGCTGGTATGTGATGTTGTGTCCAGCCCTGGGTCACTTCTGCAGGTTGTCATATTCATTATGTTTTGGTAGTACAGCATCACTTCTCTTCTGTCTGGCCTTTGAGGTCCTTGGCTTTCCAATCCGAGCATCCACTACCAGGCTCTGTCTCGGACGCCATCCCAGGTGCAGAGTTTGCAGCCTTGCCAACCAATGATATGCTATTCTTTTCTGCCTGCACCCTTTCAGGGAGGCAAGTGTTTTTTTTTTTTTTTTGTTTTGTATTTTTTTTTTTTTATTATTGTTTTTGCCTCAGGACTTTTGTCTCCCTTTGGGCCCTTTGGCTCATGCTTTTAGGTCAGGTATGCTTCCTTTGCTGAGCCCTATTGAAGCCTAATATGGGGGCACTTTTCGTGACCCTGCAGTCTGCCAGCAGTCTTCTCATATGTGTTCTACCTAGAGTACTGCTCATACCTCCTTGAGCACCCTCTCCCTTTGTTCCCCTACTGGGACAGTTCCCCACTGGCAAAGTATGAATACATCTCAGAGGGGCTCCCTCTGATACCGCTGGGCCCCCTTTTTTTTCATTGCGTGATGTACCCCCCGCCTTCCTTCCCAAGGGTCTCCTGCCTTCACAATGGGTCCCGCCTTTGGGTCGGTTTCTATACTTTGGTATCCTGAAATCTGTCTTTTATTAATTGAGCAACTGGCCTTTTGGGGCCTCGTTTCTGCAATGGTTGAATACACATCTATCCCATACACCCTGTGTCCTCTTTTTTTCAGGGTCGCCATTCTGGATCCTTCCGTAGTACCACTCTTCTTGCCAGATTCTTGAGCAGACTTTGCTGGCTACTTGGTGCCAGGCTTTACGGCCACAGTTGGGTCTCTACCAGACAGTCCCTGTGGTTCCTAGGTCACATATGAGTGGCTTTTTCCTACTATGCCTACACGCTCTCCTCCGCCTTCCCAAATCAATATTGAGGGTATTATCTCTACTGATCCTACCCTCATCGCTAACCATCTCAATAAATCCTTTACTGACCTTAGCTCTGTACTCCCTAGCAACTTTTTTGACCCACCCTCCCACTCTCCTGACCCTGCTCCCTCACACGCATCTTTCCACTTCCACCGGGTTACTGTCAATGAGGTCAGACCATATTTGATCAAGGCCCTAATAAACACCACCACTGGCAGTGACTCCTTGGACCCCAGACTCCTCAGCCTGGCATTGGACCAGGTCATCGCCCCAGTCACTAGCCTCTTCAACAAATCACTCTGGCTAGTGCAATTTCCATCTGCCTGGAAAATTGCCACTGTCACTCCCATACATAAGGGTGGAGATAGGGCCCTTTCCGGTAATTATCGTCCCATCTCAATCCTCTCACCACTCTCAAAAACCTAGAGAAAGTAGTATCCTCCCAAATATCTGAGTTTCTTACCAAATACAGTATCCTCTGCCCTGGACAACACGGCTTCCGTGCTGGGCACAGCACCAATACTGCCCTCATCGAGTTTTCTAGCTTCCTCCATTCCTCCCTGGACTTGGGCTCTCTTGCTGGTGCAGTGTTCATCGATCTGTCAAAAGCCTTTGACACCGTATCCCATCCTCTCCTGCTGGATGCACTCAGCCACGCTGGCTTTGCTGCAGGACCTGTCTTATGGTGCTCCAGCTATCTGTCTGCCCGGTCCCAGCGTGTAAAAATCAATGGCACGCACTCTGACCTCTGCCCTATCCTATCTGGGGTTCCCCAGTGCTCTATTCTTGGGCCCCTGCTCTTTTCTCTTTATCTCAGCACCCTGCCAGGTGCCTGTACTGGTAAACTCCTCCTTTATGCTGATGATGCCGTTATCTTCGCTTCTGACCGTAACCCCACCACCCTCCAAGGTTCCCTGCAATTATCCTATAAAGATGTGGAAGCCTGGTTTAAAGAACATAGACTGGTTATCAATCTTAAAAAGACCAAATCTATGATCTTCTCCCACCCCCAAAACAAAGCTAGTAATTTCCAACTTCAAGTCTTCGCCAGCTCTATGTTCCCAGACAGCGAGTTACACATACAAATACCTTGGGGATAACCTTTGACCCTGCCCTCATGTTCCATTCCCATATCTCCATCTTAGCCTCCACCACCAATATTAGGTTGGGAATCCTTTACCGCCACAAACATTGTCTCCCCCGATGCCCTCTGACTCGCAGTTATGTCCTCCATTCTGTCACTTGTTGACTATGAACCTGATCTCTGAGGCTGCTGGCCAGACCTGGCTAAACAAAATCCGCCTCACCTTAAATAAGGCCTGTCGACTAATCTTAGGTGCTCCCAGACTTACATACCTGCCATCTTTATTCACAGGCAGATCTGTGTAATCTTGTGACGAGCGTCTTAGGTATCAAACCTGCATCCTTACAAAAAACTCTCCTTGGGCTCTCTCCTCCTGGTTTGACTGCCGTTATCCACCATGTAAACTCACTAGCTTTCAACACGATTCTCCTGTAAACCAAGTTGAAGGTACCTAGGAGCAGAGACCCTCTCATGGACAACTGGCCTTCCTCTACCATACCCCTTCTTGGTACAGTTCCCTCCCTGCCAGTATCTCAGACACCCCCACAATCTCTTGCTTTAAAACTACCCTCCGGAACCACCTTCTCACTGCTCGCAGCTGTTGCTGTTTCTAAGCTATCTTGCTCACTCTCTGACAGAGCCCCGTTGGCTGCTCAAATCCTTACCTTCTCTACCCTTGGTTCCTGTTACCTCCCTGTTGACTCCGCTAAAACACACTGTATTGATATACTACGTTTTTCTGATGTTATTTCCCTGAACAATGTTAACTTCACCAGTCCTGTATGTTGTAAATTGTTGATCTCATTTGTCCACCTGTATCCACAAAAAACCTGTACACTGTTTCTCTGTACCAAGTTGTTTTCACTGTATTGTCCTCTCTGTGACGAGGTACCTTTGTAAACGAGCCTCTGGCTCAAAGGTTGTAAACTGATGCTTAATAAATAAATAAAATAAACACAGGAGGATATTACAGTGGGCCTGATGAGTGCGATATCCACCCCCGCTTTCCAGGTCCTTCGGTGGTGGCTGTCTCAAGATTCCTGTTTCTGCTGTGTCTCATTTTTCCAGCTTCCTTCAAACCTTTATGCGCCCTGCCCATGAATGCCTTTGTCTCCACAACAGGAGCAGAGTCTGTCACTAGCTGGCCTCCTTCTGATGGGTGCTGATACAGATTCACCCAGTGTCCTTGGTTTTCCATTCTCTGATCTGCCAAGGAGGATTGCTTTCCTTCCAATACCATGTACAGTGGGGCACTCGATGTCTGGTACCGGGCAGTTCATCCAGGGGTAAGCTTAACAGCAGTTTAGAACCCAACCTCCTTTTTCACCCTTTTTTTGGCTGCCCGTGGGTTCCGGTACCCTAGTGAGACATCCTCTAAAGGGTACTCATAGAAGTCTTCCCTTCATGGGGACAACTCTTGCTTGCTGTGCTCTCTGTGGGGAACCTTCCCACCTCACTCTTGTTTGCTCAAACTATGTCCTAGTAATAAAGAGGCTATAAACCTTTATCATTGTTGTGTTCTCATGTTTCTTATGCCTGTCGCCCCTTCCCCCCCATACAGGGGATTCGTTTCAAACTTCTCAGAGTCACACCTTCATGATTCTCATTTCGCCTCAAGAGCTGAGTCATGTCTGGAGTCTACCGTGACAATATTTTGTTGCCCTGGTTCCTCCCCCCCCCCCCCACCTTAATAAGGGTGATATTAAGGGCAGCTTGTGGTCCTTCCCTCTGGATCTCCTATCCCTGTGAGGGGTCACGTTTTACTACAAAGGCAGCGGATTAGTGACTGGCACATACGTGTGTCTGCCTCATGGCATCCTAGATTACTCACTCTAGCAGATGAGTACCTCATATTCTCCTGTACAGGTGTGATTACAGGCATTTAGTGCCTCTCACATAACCCCACAGTAGGTGACAACTCTTGCCTACCCTGGGGGTGAGCTACCATCTTATGTGGTTTCCTCCTCCTCGCCCGCTGTTGGGTACCACAGGTACCTCCAGTGATCCTCACTCACTCTATCCAGATAAACTCTCTTTACCTTTTTTATGCTTCCTGCCATGGGTAGGCTGCGGTGCATCTTATAGGTAACCCTTTTTTTTTTTAATTTGTTTTTGGGTTGAGTTTACGTCAGCTAGACATATGTCAGACTTGCATGGTACTTAGGTGCTCTGGCCCCTACCTCTTCTGTTACTGAGATACGCAGTAATTCTGTTCCTGTTTGATGTCTGTCTCCTGTCACTAGTGCCGGGCTTCAGTTCCACTCAGTCTCTACAAGTAAACTAAGTGCTTTGCGAAACCCTGCTTCTCTAGAAATGCTTTGATTCATTTGTTTGGTGTATATAGCCCTTCAGGTTCCACTCTGTCACCATCCAACACACACTTTAACGTCCCTCTTTTTTTTCCTTTTGCCCAAGGTGCCAAGAACAATTCCATTTCTCTGCAGTACTGGTCCCCTTCAGGGCTGGACTGCTTTATGTTTTTGTGCTATATATAATACTACGCTTGTCCCTGGGCGTTGTGCCACCTCACTCCACATGGGATGTTGCCTCCTTGGCGGCATGACTTGGAGGCTTGGCAGCTACTGAAATTTGGTAGGCAACCTTCAGGTCTATTGTTCATACCTTTCCCGTCCTTTACGGTTTGAACATTGCGTCCTACCAGTTTGGGTCTAACAGTCTTACAAGAGTTGTCCTAATTTTTTAGCAGGCTGTCCTACTGCCCCTTTTTGTCTCAATTGCTGGGGACTCATTCCTATATGTTATGACCTGCTGCAAGAGATTTCCTCGAAGAAGAAGTTGCGTAAGAACTTACCATAACAGTAGCTCTTCGAGAGAATCTCTTACAGCAGGTTATGCTGCCCCTCCCTCCATCCCCCTTGCTTCCTGCTTCAGGAGGGTGACATGCTCCTATTTTCATCGAGATTAGGTTCTCCCTTTCCGTTCTCGGTTACCCTTGAAGGCTGCCTAGATGATGATCTCATTTCAGTCACAGAGGTGGAAAAGAACCGAGGGGCTTCTGGGACCGCCCCTTTTATACATGGCAGGATACAACACATGGTACCTTGTGGGGCAGTCCCAGGTCAACTGCTGAGAAATCATCCGGGGGAAATGACTCCTGTGGCTGGACATTCCTATATGTTATGACCTGCTGCAAGAGATTCTCTTGAAGATCTTCTGTTACGGTAAGTTCTTAATGCAACTGTACTTTCTAGTACCTTCCCCCCCCATTCATTATTCCTAAAGCCCCTCCCCCACACTCATTAACTCTCCTCAGTGACGTCACATGGTATGCTAGCCAATGGCTGCGTAGAAAGCCACCATAGAAGTAAATAATTTCCTGCCTGTACCACAGTTGGCTAGGAACTTTGCCGCAGAACCTAGGGTTGATGTGCTACAAAGAACCGAGAGCCCTGGTTATACAGAAACCTACAGCTGCTTCTGAAACTCATTTAACAGCAGCTGAAGCCCTTTTTCATGCTTTACAAAATGGAAAGAGAGAATCTAGAAACCTTATTGCTTAAAAGCCATCACCTGACCTTTGTTAAAAAAAGAAAATCAGTGTACAGTTAGATGCCTGGGGCCCGATATTCAAAAATGAACAAAGCAGAGCACAAAGGTATATGCGCTGCAGTTGCCCATTGCCCACGACTCTGAGGGGGCTATATTCGCTTGGATAGTGCACTGGCGCTATCTGACTACATATAGGAGCATGTTGGCACAGTGCTAAACCGAGTAGCGCTGCCCTGACATGGATTCTGGCAGTGCAGGGAACTACACCCCCAGATCAGCAGCTCATGCCTTTGTGCTCTGCTTTGTCCATTTTTGAATATCGGGAGGAGGAGGAAGTATAGCACAGTGGTTTAAGGTGCTGAGCTGCAAACCTGGAGACCTGAGTTTGAATCCCACAGGCTCCACTTGCATACTGTATGACCCTGAGCAAGTCACTTAACTTCCTTGTGCTCCCAGGTCGCACCTGTGAACAACTTTCAGCTTAGTGTGTCTCCCGGTTTAAAAAAAAAAACAAAAAAAAAAAACAGATCGCATCGGTAGCTTCCGGTGTGATATTGAGACAGACCCATGCAAATCAGCCCATTGGGCATGCATGACGCTAAGGGGCAGTTTGATTAGGAAGTGGCAGCAGGTTTGCGTCCCTGCGACCGACTTCACCCCACCCCGATTGCCCGGTTCTGAAAAATCAACTACCGGTATTCCCTGATATCTATTGGTCCCCCATCACTAGCTCGGTACAATAAAATAATCCCTGGTGCAGTGGGTTCCCCCCACTCAACCCTTGATCCTTAGCCCCAGTATATTAGTAATTCCCTGGTACTAGTGGTCCCCACTCTCTGATCGCCAGCCCTGGTATAGGAAAAATAAGTCCCTACTGGTCCCCCGCCCTCCATTCACCGACCCCAGTATAATAAATTAACTCCCGTGTCCAGTGGTCCTTCCCACCCTCCGATCACCAGCCCCTATATAAAAGAATAACTCCCTGGAGTTTAGTGGCACCCTCCAGCACTGCAGACACTGATCCCCAGCCACCCCCCCCTTACCTTAAGCACCGCTGCCATGGGAACCCATATGGCAATCGGCACAGCCCTCCTCCCATCACCTCGGCTGGCTGCTGTATGTGATGACAGGAAGCACACATTCTCTGTACTGTAAAGGGAGCATGTGTACTGTCTGCACACAGCCCTTTGCTGGAGCAACCTGTCTCTTCAGGCTTCTTATTGTCTTCCACGGTTGTCAACCATTTGCATGAGGTAGAGTTGAGAGAAACTGAATTATTCATGTTAAAAAAAAAAACTAAGCTGTCACAAACATAACAAACTCATTAAACCCCAAACTGAAGAACTGAACCCTCTTAGTCATATAGATAGCAAAGTTCTGATTGCAGACAGGTGATCGATATCGTTACTAATATGCAGTTGACGGTGGGGGGGAGGGACTGAGGTGGTTGGTGGATATGCTGTGGATACCAGTGGGCTTGTGCACTGCCGTATGATGTTGTGCATGCCGTGTCTACAGCATTGCTATCCCTTTCGAAAAGTTCTGTCTCCCCTGGCACCTCTGGCTCAGACCCACAAGGGGAAATCAGTGGTGAAGATTGATTCCTGGAAGATGGAGCATTTCTCTACGTATCGAAGAACCAGAGAATCACTTTGGGGTGGTACCCCATAGAGGCAGCCATGCTCCCAACAATAGTCCTGTGGGCACGTCCCACGGCAATACTTACTTCTCACACCTGGAAAGTTGTAACCACTCCTTGGATGAAACACTTCCTAAAGGGTCTAGTCAGAATGAGAAAACACATGATCACCCTGAACCAGATAGGCCCTCTGTCCCACATTTGACATCAGGAAGGCTTCAGACACACCACCTTTGCTGAACCTCACCTATGCTTACTGGGAGGGTAGATGTCTCCCCACAGGGCCCCCCTATGTTTGCTGAGCTACAGGCTAAATCTGGTCTACAGAGGGATTGTGTCTTGGGGAATCTTGCTCAGCCTCACCTTGTCAGGACCCACTCAACACTAGAGCAGTATTTTTATTGGGTGGTCACCTTTTTTACTTACTTATTAATATCTTGGATTAACACCTTTGAGATAAAAGCTCTTTACATAGGTTCCATATCAGAGGATTAATATACAGAGAGTACAAGCATATTTGGCAGGAGGCTAGCATAATAAACTCTACATGTACATAGGATATGTCACTTTTGGAGCAATAGAGCGCTAGTAAACATGGCATTGTACAATGGATGACATGGACACAGACAAAAAATACTGGAGAGGGGAGACGGAACATACGTCAGGATCGACTACAGGACAGGAGAGTGAGATACAGCCCATAAGGCGAAGTCAAAGGGAGGACACTTGATTGACAGGGAAAACACGGAAATAGGGGAAGAGAGGAGCAGTCAGTGTAGTCCAAACAGTGTGGATGGAGAATGGTTGACAGTGAAGACAAGAAGGGAGTGATGGAAAAATTGGCCCAGAAGGCTTAGTCAAAGGAGAGGAGGGTAGGTAAGTTTGGGTGCGTAGGCTGGGTGGGTAGGGAGGGGTGAGGGAGGAGGTAGGGGAGGTATAGGGAGGTGAATGCAGCGGAAGAGACAATGAAGACCCCGGTGGGAGATAAATAGACCAAAGAAGTGCAGGCCCCTAGCTAGGACTAATCAGTGGAAGCAGTCACAGCTGGCATTGGCAACTAGGTGTTGTCTGATTATTCATTTAAATAGGCCCAGTGTGGGTACAGAGGAAATGCTGACATGGAGGGAACTGAACCAAAGTGGGGCCCGACAGGCGAAAGATCTTTGGCCTTGGGCTGTACGACAACGGGGTATTTTGTCTGTCTCTCCCCTCTTGTCTTCACTGTCAACTATTCTCCACCCACACTGTTTTTACCACATTTGGACTGGCAGTATAGCATAGAGGTTGGAGTAACAAGCTGTGAATAAGCTTGGTACATACAGCAGACCAGACCTTGGTTTGATTCTCACAACCTTCACTTGCATACTGTGTGACTCTGAGCAAGTCACATAACCGCCTAGTGCTCCCAGGTCACCCCTGAAAGCAGGCACTTGTGTCTAGTGGGCCTTACCTGGTTACCAAAGACTAAAATAAATTTTGAAAACCTTGCTGTCAGAGCTTCTGGTGTGGTGAAGGTTGGAGTATGGGATGAGGAGTTGCTGTACACTAGGGGGCAACCTACCAAGGTTTACTTTTTTTGCGAGCAGACAAGTATGATACATAAGTCTGCCCTGAAATGGAGCCAGTTTGCCTGGGCATACAGGTCACAGGTGTGAGTCAATTGGGCTGAGCCAGTTAGAGGCTGGCAAGCTTTGTTGAACGCTACAGTGATACGGTGGAGGATTGTGTCCATGACTGACCTATAGATAACAAGCCCGTGATCAGTGAGTGAGACAAACAAGCTAGATTGAAGGCTTCTGGGTCAGGCCATGTTGCATGTGCCCTGTAAAGAAGCCCTATGCGCAAATTGACGGCCTTGGTGATATTGTCAGTATGAGTATATGACTGGGAACTGTCAACTGTAATCCCCAGGTATTTGAAATGCTGAACCAGCTCCAGAGGAGAATCCACTTCATTGGTAATAGAAAGAGGATATGATCTATGCCTGTTTAGGGGGCTGGAGAACAACATAGTTTTTGTCTTTTTGTACTTCGTTATAAGTTTATGACTATTGAACCACCTTTCTACATCAGCAAAGTTATTCTGGAGCTGCTTCTCAAGAGCTTTGGGATCAGGGTCATTGGTGAACAAGACAGCATCATCTGCATACAGCAGAATACGTCCCTGGCAGGCAAGAGGGAGCCTGTTAAGGAAAACACTGAACAGGAGAGGTCCCAGAATGGAGGCTTGCGGGACTCCTGAGCAAACAGGCCTGCTGTTAACAAATCATGGGAGGATGGGGTGGTACCCGAGGACTGGAGGTGGGCAGATGTGATTCCCCTTCACAAAAGTGGGAGCAAGGCAGAAGCAGGAAACTACAGACCTGTTAGTTTAACCTCAGTGGTAGGGAAAATGATGGAATCACTTCAGAAGGAAAGAATTGTCGAGTATCTAGAGGCCAGAGGGGCACAGGACCCAAGGCAGCATGGATTCACAGCAGGAAGGTCATGCCGGACAAATCTGATAGATTTCTTTGACTGGGTGACCAAAGTAGTAGATCAGGGAGGGGCTGTGGACATGGCCTACCTAGACTTTAGCAAGGCATTTGACACAGTCCCACACAAAAGATTAATATACAAGTTAGCTAGCCTGGGTAAAAAATTGGCTGGAGAATAGGACACAGAGAGTAATAGTAAATGGAGTCCACTCTGAAGAAAGGGGGGTTACTAGTGGGGTACCGCAGGGTTCAGTATTAGGACCGGTCCTCTTCAGTGTCTTTATAAGCGACATTGCAGAGGGACTGGAAGGAAAAGTATGTCTCTGCAGATGACACAAAGATCTGCAACAGAGTTGATGCACAAGGTGGGGTGGAAAGGATGAAAAGGGACTGGCAAGGTTAGAGGAATGGTCAAATGTATGGCAGCTTAGATTCAGTGCTAAGAAGTGCAAGGTAATGCACCTGGGAAACAAAACCCAGGGAAGAGTACACAATGGGGGGTGAGATACTAACAACAACAAAAATGGAAAGGGACCTGGGGGTAGTCATATCAGATGACCTAAAGGTGGGCAAGCAATGTGAGAGGGCAGCAAGGAGGGCTGGGGGGATACTGGGATGCATAGGGAGAGGGATCACCAGTAGAAAACAGGAAGTTATTATCCCTCTGTACAGATAGCTGGTCAGACCCCATCTGGAGTACTGCGTGCAGTTCTGGAGACCCAGTCTTCGCAAAGACATAGACAGGATGGAAGCTGTCAGAGGAGGGCAACTAAAATGGTGCAGAGTCTGCACCGGAAGACATATGAAGAGAGACTTAAGGAGCTTATATGTATAGCCTCGAGGAAAGGAGGAGGGGGGACATGATAGAAACTTTCAAGTACCTCAAGGAATCAACAAAGTCAAGAGGAAGCATCTTTCAAAAAAAGAGGTGTGCAAGAACAAGGGGCACAATTTGAAGATGGGGGGTGGCTCAGAGGTAATTTAGAAGTATTTTTCACAGAGAGGGTTGTGGATACATGGAACGGCCTTCCGGAGGAGGTCGTGGAGTCAAAAACAGCGGTGGAATTCAAGCATGCATGGGACAGTCATAAGGCAATTCTAGGGGTGGGGGTAGGAAGAAGTAGGCTGCTGGTTAAGTAGGATCTGCAGCTTATCCAGTAGGCAGGGAAATGGGCAGACTGGGTGGGCCAAGCGGTCCTTATCTGCCGTCAGATTCGATGTTTCTATGTTTGGGGAGGGTGTTTCCAGTCTTCACCTGTTGCAAACAGTTGGGCAGGTAACTACAGAACCAATCAGTGGCATTGTTTGAGAGACCAGTGGCAGAAAGCTGGTCAGCCAAAAGGGCATGCTTCACTGTGTCAAAGGCCTTGGTTAAATCTATAAAGACCGCACCAACAAAGTGACCCTGGTCAATGGAGTGGTGAATAAAGCCTGTGAACTCTAGCAAGACTGTAGTGGTGCTATGCCCAGACCTAAAACCGTGCTGTTCTGGGCATTGCAGTTGATATTTTTCCAAACAGTCGATCAGCTGATCAGAACTTTCGAGAGTGGAGGGACGATAGAAATAATTCCCATGCTGAGCACGGTCACCACTCTTATGCACTGGTGTCACTGTAACGGACTTCCACTTTTGTGGAAATTGCAAGTACCCAAGAGATTTATTTATTTATTTATTTATCTTTTGTTGACCGGGTAAGTGCACTAGACAAATCCTGCCTATTTTCAGGCACGACCCGGGGGAAGGGGATACAGATGAATGCCAACTGACCTTGAACCAGACCAAGCTGTTGGTGGCATTTTTAGTGAATGAGGGAAATTTGGCCAGGACACCGGGGAAATTCCCCTACTCTTCTCGGTAAGTGCCATGGGATCTTTCACATCCACCTGAACTACCACCAATCCAGGCAGATGGGACCTCGGTTTAACGTCTCATCCGGAAGACAGCACCTCAGAAATGTAGCACCCCTCTCATGCTACATTACAGTGTCAGTACTGGGATATTAACCCAAGTGCCAGATGTGGGAACTGAACCCACAGCCCTCTGATCTCCCGGCCTCAGAGGCGAGTGTGCTACCTACTGAGCCACTGACACTGCTAGGTAGATAGGTTAATTATATGGGTTAGGGGCGCCAAGATTTCATCAAGAGTGACACACTTAAGGTCAAGGGTATATCCACTGATTCTTGACTTCCCCAGCACCTTGAGGAAGTATTTTCTGGCTTCTGAGGCCAAGATGACTCTGAAATAGAATGGTGGATGAAGGGTGGGGGGGGCTGGTCAGATTTTCCAGTGGAATCATTTGTGTTGGTCGGGCTGAAAAAAGCAGGAGGTAGGACTCCACTAAGATCAGTAAACGTTATTTAAAAGTGTTTGCAATGCCTCTTGGATCAGGGAAGGTATGCCAGTAATGTTAAGCATGGAGGTGGGGTTTTAGGGACTTTCCCAGTGACATCTTTGAGGTTGCTCCAGAACTGATGGCTGTCATTCCATGAGTGAGAGGACACCTTTGTAGTATTTACTTTTTGCTAGCTGGATAGCCCTGGTGCAATTGTTCCTTGCTTGTTTGTAGCTCTGAAAGTCTGCTTTTTGACCTGTGGCTCGAGCCCTGTGCCATAGGGGATCCCTTAATTTTAAGAGCTAGGTGAGATCTGGAGATCCAGGTGTTAGTGTCCTTTAATTTTGCGCTTTTTAGACGGAGCATGCTTGTTGCACACAGCATTGAAGTGACGTATAAAGTGCAGCATCAATGTCACTGGAGGAGTAGACCAGAGACCGGTCTAGTTGTTGAAGGTCAGATTTCAGGAATTCAAGGTACCATCGTATGAGGACCCTAGTGGAGATTGTTCTTGAGGGGGGTTTGGGGAATTTATTAGCCCAACTGAACAGGACAGGGGCATGGTCACTTAAACCATCCAGGAGTACTGTGGTGTTAGAAATGTGATCAAGATGGTTTGAAAACACCCAGTCCAGTAGAGTACCCATTCCAGTTCTGTAATTTGTCCTTGTAGGAGATTCAGCAAGTTGGGTGAGGTGAACGTCCGAGATTGCATCTTTGAAGGGGCCTGCATCCGGGGAAAGCCAATTGACATTGAAGTCACGTAACACTATTACTTCTGAGTTAAGACTCTGACTACTTAAGCACTCCAGAAGAGAGTCCAGGCCTGATGTCGTCTGTTTGGGAGGGATATATACTGACAACACCGTAATGGCTTTGTTATGTGCACCAAGTAGAGCTTTACTAGCAAGTAATTGTACATTGCCACTAGTAGCGGGCAACGGCAGTACAAGGCCCTGATGGCTGTCCTTAAGATAAATTGCACAACCACTTCCTCTTTCTGTAAGTCAGTCCTGCCTGAAAACCAAGTAGCCTGGTATTGAGATAGAGGTGTCTGGTATTTTTGAGGCAAGCCATATTTCGACTAAGGAAAGGATATCAGGGTTGTGTTGGGTGATCTAGACATTCAGATTGTCTAATTCTGGGAGGAGGTTACAGATGTTGAGGGATGCAATTGTGAGCATCCCAGCATCTCTCAGAGGAGGGGGGGTCTGAATTTAGAGGAGGTCCGGGGTTGGGGTGGATGTTGCCAGTGAGTCGTAATAATAGCAGTGCTAGCATGTGCAGGTATTCATTTAGATGCTTGTTACTCAGCTTATGCAGCTTCTGCTGGATGCATCACAAGTAATGTTTTTTTCTGCGCGACGAAGAGCCCAGGGAGAACTGAAAGGGCGGGCTGCCAGCTGAGGCAGTGGACAGACTGCCACCTGTGCAAGGGTGGAGATATGTCCCAGAGTTTATTGGTAGCAGAAAAGTCCAGGCTGAGTGTAGAGGTTATGGTCCTATATACACAAAGACAGTTGTCATCCAGAGTTGGGGGTGAGGATGTTGGCAACCAACCATTAGAAGGGCTGGACAGTGTTATAAGGGTAAGTATAATTATGCCTGTGGGTGGTAGCACAGCAGTATGGACCACTCTTATGCAGAGGATAGAGGAAGTGGGAGGGTTGTGATCCTGTGGGAGGGTTGTGATCCTGTTAGAGGGTTCGGGTGCAGTAGGGGGTAGAGTCAAGGAGGGGGCAACACCTTGACAAAGTGATGAAACAGGGAAGTCTATTGAACTGGGGGAGAAAAAATTGGTACAAAGGAGTGTTGAGGCACTGGATGGAGATGGCACCACGATGTGGAGGTTAGGGAGGTAAAGTACTGCCAAAGGTTAGCCCCTATGGGGTTCACTAGAGGGCAGCTAAGGGTAGAAGAAATTGAAGGGAAGCCCCTTTAATTGTTAGTTGCTTGCCAGGGTAATTCACAAATGAAGGAGCTAGAAATAAGGGAGAGTAGAGTCAGGGCTTGGAAAAGAGCATTTAATAGAGGCCGGGGTTGGGGCAGGCAGGAGAAAATTACAGTTTAAAATACTAAGTGCTGAACGCTGCTAGGGCTAAATATACAGAAGAAACAGCAGGACCAATGGCATGAGAACAGAGTTCTGTAGCGGTCAGTAGGCGACCTGCTTCAGACTCATGGAGCCAATCAGGTGTAAGGCTTTCAAGCCTGGAGTAGCGAGGCTGTAGTGTACCTTGCACCAACTGGGCAGGTGGCAGGCAGGGTTGAGGAGATGCGGCCGTGAGCCGGGGCCGCTAGCAGGTCTGACAGGAGCCCGATCAAGGGCAGTGCCTAAGAGGGAGGAAGACAAAGCAGGGAGTTAGTAAAATATCGGTGCAGCAGGAGATGGCACTAGTGTGGGGGGAGGGCCAGAAGGAGAATAATGGCAAGCAGCAAGTAGGTGCGAATGGTGGACGTAGCGAAGGGGACAGAGGGGAAGATTCCTGAAGGGGGTGTCTGGGCTGTGGCGCCATGAGTGCCAAGCAAGACAAAGGAGAGAGAGAAAAAGTCAGAGAAGAATGGGGGAGAGGAGTGGAAATCAGCAAATTGAGAAGGAGGGCAAGTGCAGCAATAGGTAATGAGGTGAAAATTCAACAGACATTATCAAGGCCAGAAGCCGAAAGGCAAGCGTAGATACATCAGCAGGAGTGAATCCGGGACAGAGAGCAGGGCTGGGCTGAGTGCCGACAAGAGGCAGCCATGGTAAAGGAGCATGGGTAGCAAGGACACAGGAGCTAGGTTTGGGTACAGAAGGCTCGAGGGTCAGGAGAGAGGAGGAAGGCTGTTGGAGCATGGAAGTTTGGCTGGGGTTGGGAGAGCAGAAGATGGAGCGTCAGGAGTTAGCAAAGGGTAGGTAGGCAGAGACAACAGTGAAGCAAATTACAAGTAGCAATCTTTCTAAAACCAAAGCAGTTCAAATAGCAAACAAATTCAAATAGCAAGCACTAGTGAAGATTGGCTAAGTGAGTGAGAGAGATTTAAGCAGTCAACCTCCGTTACCAGGGCACGCACAAAAAGTAGATATCACAGTTACAGTTAAAATTTAAGGCAGAGCAAAATGAAAAATTACAGTTTAAAATAATATATTGTACCTTGCATCAGCTGGGCGGGCGGCAGGCAGGGTTGAGGAGATGCGGCCATGAGCCAGGGCCGCTAGCAGGTCCGACAGGAGCCTGATCAAGGGCAGTCCACAATTCATACACTCTTCTGGTGGAAGTGGTTCCTCTATGGAGGCACCTGCAGTGGAGACCAAGAAGAATGCTGGGAACCTTCACAAAGGAGACCCACAGGAGGGTGGCATGGGACCTCACAGGGGAAGGAAACAACTCCTGGTGGGGTACTCAGTCATTAAGGGGGTAGAAGTGGGGAGGAGGGAGAGGAGGTAGGTGCCTGCCTGGCGCCATGGCTTGGAGGGACAGGAAGTGAATCCTCAGGATCGTGGGAGCAGCTGCACGAGGGAGGGAGCTGGATGTCATTGTCCACCTAGGGACAAATGACCTGGCTAGGAATGGGATCAGAGCAGTGCAAGAGGAGTTTGCAGAGTTGGGGAGGGGCCTTAGACAAGTAGCGCGTACGGTGATCTTCTCGGAGGTGCTGCCTGTCTGTGGCAAGGGTGATGCTAAGGTATCCCTCAACAGGGAATTCAGTGAATGGCTGAATAACTGGTGTGGAGCTCAGGGTTTTGGCTTCATTGGGGACTGGGGAGCCACCTGGAGGGATGCAGACCTATACTGGCACGATGGTCTGCATCTGTCCGGGGGGAACCAGGATCCTAGGTGAGAGGTTTAAATGCTTCATTGGCAAGCATTTAAACTAGCCAAGGGGAGGCACTGAAAAGGAGCAGGGAAATCCCAGCTCCCCCACAAAACACGGTAATTAGTGAGGTAAACACCAAGGTAGAGAAGTCATTAGGGAGCAGGACAGAGGTAAATGTCAAAAAAGGCAAAGGCAGTAAGGACAGGGATGGGGCTAAAAGGGGGTAAGGCCATCAAAAAGTGGAGGGTGATGAGTACCAATGCCCATAGTCTGTGTAACAAGCTCCCTGAATTAGTGGCCTTGATGGAAGAGGGTTGTCTGGATATTGTGGCAGTCACAGAAACCGGGTACACACGAGAACCATGACTGGGATGTCAACATACCAGGATACACAATCTACAGAAGGGACAGGGAGGGTAAAAGAGGAGGAGGAGGAGTTCTCTATGTAAAGGAAGGGATCAAAGCAACAGAACTAAAGAGTAAGCAGGGAGCAGATGAGGCACTCTGGGTCACCCTGGAGAGAGGAAATGGCACCACAATCCGTATGGGGGTTGTATGCAGACCCCATCTCGGGGGGAGGGAATGGACAAGGAAATGATAGAAGGCATCCTTAGAATGGCAGAAAAAGGTGAGATATTGTTGATGGGGGACCTGAATATGCCAGATGTTAACTGGAGCACTTTTGCTGCAGGCACATCCAAGAGCATGGTCATTCTTGATGCCCTACAAGGGGCATGTCCTTCCTCAGACAGCTAGTATTGGAACCCACTCAGGAGGGAGCAATCTTAGACCTGGTACTCTCAAATGGGGACGGAGAAAGAATCTCAGATTTAGAAGTGGGTAGCCATCTGGGAACAAACGACCACCGAACAGTGTGGTTCAAGATAAACACAGCCATACAGTCAAGCCATACAAAAGCAAGAGTATTGGACTTTAGGAGGGCTGACTTTGGGGAAAATGAGAGAGTGCTTCAGAAAAGCACTAGCAAACAGGCAAGAAGGAGGGGTGGAGGAACGATGGGGAGTAATCAAACAGCCATCACAGAGGCAACAAGCCTCTGTGTAAAGCAAATCAACAAACACAACGAAGAAAAAAATGCTATGGTTCTCAAAGGAGGTGGCAGGGAAGGTTAAGGAAAAAGGATAGCATTCAGGAAATATAAGGAAACACAGAAGAAGCAGGAAAGAGAACTATCAGTTATAAAGCAAAAGGAGGCAGGGAAGGCAGTCAGAATAGCAAAGGCCCAAACCGAGGAAAGGATAGCCAACTCTGTTAAGAAGGGGAATAAGACCTTTATAGGTACATTAGGGAGTGAAGAAAGACCAAAGGAGGGACACTGAGGCTTAATAAAGGGAGGGAATGTGGGCAGAGGATGACAGTGAAAGCAGGGATACTGAACGAATATTTCTGCTCAGTATTCACAAAGGAAGAGGAGGGGGAGGTACCTAAATCAAACAAGAGAAACACTCTGAAGATGGGGGTCGATACCAGTCCATTTACAGAAGAAAGGGTTCTGAAAGAACTAATAAAATTGAAGGTAGACAAAACAATGGGGCCTGATGGGATTCACCTAAGAATTCTAAAAGAACTAAGGATAGAACTAGTGACACCGCTGACTACTCTCTTTAACAAATCATGGGAGGATTGGGTGGTACTTGAGTGCTGGAGGAGGGTGGATGTGATTCCTCTTAACAAAAGTGGGAGCAGGACAGAGGCAGGAAACTACAGACCAGTTTATTTGACCTCAGTGATAGGGAAAATGATGGAATCACTTCTGAAGGAAAGACTTGAGTACCTAGAGGTCAGTGGGGCACAGAACCCAAGGCAGAATGGATTCACTATTGGAAAGTCATGTCAGACGAATCTAATAGGTTTCGTTGACTGGGTGACCAAAGTAATAGACCAGGGAGGGGCTATGGACATGGCCTACCTAGATTTTAGTAAGGCATTTGATACAGTCCCACACAAAAGATTAATACACAAGTTAGCCAGCCTTGTGATGGGTTCCAAGGTGGTAGCCTGGATCAGAAATTGGCTAGACAACAGGACGCAAAGGGTAGTAGTAAACGGAGTCCACAGTGAAGAAAGGAGGGTTACTAGTGGGGTACCGCAGGGTTCAGTACTGGGACCGGTCCTTTTTAATGTCTTTATAAGTGACATTGCAGAGGAACTGGAAGGAAAAGTATGTCTCTTTGCAGACGACACAAAGATCTGCAACAGGGTTGATACACAAGATAGAGCGGAAAGGATGAGAAGGGACTTGGCAAGGTTGGAGGAATGGTCAAATGTATGGCAGCTCAGATTCAATGCAAAGAAGTGCAAGGTAATGCACCAGGGAAACAATAACCCAGGGGAAAAGTACACAATGGGGGGGGGGGGAGCTAATGACAACAGTAAAAATGGAAAGGGACCTGGGGGTAATTATATCAGATGACCTAAAGGTGGGCAGTCAATGTGAGAAGACAGTAAGAAGGCTGGGGGATATTGGGATGCATAGAGAGAGGCATCAGTAGTAGAAAACAGGAAGTTGTTATCCCTCTGTACAGTCAGGTGGTGAGACCCCATCGGGAGTACTGTGTGCAGTTCTGGAGACCCCATCTTTGCAAAGACATAGACAGAGTGGAGGCTGTACCGAAGAGGGCAACCAAAATGGTGCAGGGTCTGCACCAGAAAACATACGAAGAAAGTCTAAAGGAGTTTAATATGTATACCCTTGAGGAAAGAAGGGACATGGTAGAAACTTTCAAGTACCTCAAGGGAATCAACAAAGTCCAAGAGGGTAGCATCTTTCAGAAAAAGAGATATATGCAAGAATAAAGGGGCACAATTTGAAGATAGAAGGGGATGGCTCAGAGGTAATGTGAGGAAGTATTTTTTCACGGAGAGGGTTGTGGATGCATGGAACAGCCTCCCTGAGGAGATTGTGGAGTCGAGAACAGTGGGTGAATTCAAGAATGCATGGGACAGACATAAGGCAGTCCTAGTGGGGGGTAGGAGGAAGTAAACTGTTGATTAACTAGGATCTGCAGCTTATCTGTTGGGTAGGAAAATGGGCAGACTAGATGGACCTTATCTGCTGTCAAATTCTATTTCTGTGTTTCTATGTAGTGCCTTGCACCAGCTGGGTGGGTGGCAGATGGGGTTGAGGAGATGCAGCTGGGGCTGTTAGCAGGTCTGACAGGAGCCCGATCAAGGGCAGTGTCTTGCACCAGCTGGGGAGACGGCAGGCAGGGATGAGGAGATGTGGCCTTGGGGGTCTAATTTCATTATATCACAGAGCTGTATCAGGTTTTGCTTACAGATGCAGCTTGTCTGATGGAAACCATTTGATGGAGATGGGAACAGAAGGGAGGACTGCTAATCTTGGAGCAGCACTGGACCCAATGGCTGGAGCAGGGTTGGAGGGTGACTACCTCCCCAACCTGGAGGGAATTTAATTGGAAAACTGTAATTGTAATTAGATTTTTTTCACACTGCCACAGTCATCAAACATTTTGGGGGAAATGTGCTCTTTTTTTTTTTTTTTTTTTTTTAATACTTTATATTTGTTTTGTTTTTTTGTTTTTTTCAATGAACGTACAGTTCAATTCCTGATGCAGTACATAACTAAGTAGATTGTACATAACCATTGAGGGCACCACCCCTCTTAATACACGCAATTACAAATTCATGCCACATCTATTAGATGCATCATGGAGGGATCACCACATATAGCTAATAACTTTGATATCCAGTAGATTGCTGTTAAATTGCCCATGAATGGCATGGTAATGTCCCAGAACATTTACCTTTCAGTAATCCCTATTTCTATCTTCGGTGAAGGAGAATTTATTTAAACCATGCACATTACGGGTTGAAATAACCTCTAATGAGGTTTTAATTCCTCTTTGTAACTGAAGCACTAGGATCCCCACAACCCAACAAAAGTACAAGCATTTTATCTACTGCATAAAACTACATTCGTTCTGTTAATAATCAAGAAACGGATTAGCAACGTTTCGTTTGTAGAACTGCTTCACATGACTGTGACTCCATAGGATCATTCGATATTGGAGAGATATAGTTTAGAGTCTCAAAAAGTCCCCTCTTCTCTCAACATATACTGTATATTTGTTTCCCAATAACTTGTTTAAGTGTAATTTAAATTTCTTTACCCCGCAAATTAGCACAGTTCTGTGTAAAGGTTCGGGAAGGGAAAGAGAAAGAGTGCAGTATTTACTGAACAGGCCTAATCAAGAGTCCACAGTAGTTTCATCCTCCGAATCTTGATCTGATGATGTCGCTCGATGATGTGAAGTAGCTGTGTGACGTTGAACTCATTTCTGGGCTTCTGCTGGGTCGGTAAATAAGTATACTCGGCCTTAGTGCAGAATCCTCAGCCTAGCAGGGAAGACCATGCCGTGCACGATGTCTGCTTCTCGCAAGAGTGCCCTCACTCCATCGAACCGTCTTCTCCTCTGGCGGGTTGCATAACTCAGGTCGGGAAAAATTGCAATCTGTTGGCCATCGTGAAGCAGGTTACGTCGTCTTCTTGCTAATGCTAGGATACGATCTCTTGATCCCAGTCCATACAAAACCACTACAACCGCTCTGGGAGCCTCGGAGTTATCTTGCCGACCCCTATAGGCAACTCTGTAGGACTTTTGTACATTGATGCTCCCCTCTTGCTGCGATTGCTCCAATTGTGACTCCAGCCACTCTTTTTTTACAAAAATGGGTAAATAATCGCCTTTGCATCTCTCAGGCAAACTGATGATTCGTATGTTCGAGGAGCAAGCTTAATTTTCCAAAGATTCAATTCTGGTTCTCAGGTGGGTATTTTCTTTAATCAGGCCGCTCGTAGCTCCAAGAGCTGCCGCAGCTTGTTGCTTGGCTTCAACAGATTCTGTTTGTAATTGGGGTAGCTCTGTCTCTGAAGTAGTAACTCGGATCCCCAAAGCATCAAACTTTTCTGATAGGGTTGTTATTGAAAATATCAGTCTGTTGAGTTTTATTCCGATACTTTGGAGCGTCTCGGTACCTGAGTCTTCCGTTGTAGATTCAATGCGGCCCTGTGCTGATGGAGTGACCGGAGGAGTGGAAGCATTTTTACTTTTTGCTCCTTCCTGCTGTACCTTGTCTGTCTTTGGATTGCCCATCTTTGTACCCCGTCTCTTCCTACGCCTGTTGTTGCTTTCAATATTATAGTTATTTTCCAGCAGAGTACTTTTATTTCGATAAATTAGTGTGAGGAATTCAGAGCTTCAGCCAAAAACCACCATCTTGCTCGGGCTCAACAGTGCCCCCCAGGAAACGTACTCTTGATGCACTGTGGAGAGGCTGTGATGGTGGGGTGGGCACCCACTACCACATACTATGGGCATGCCCAGTGCTGACATGTTATTGGCAACAAATCCATCGGGAACTACAAGAAATCCAGGGTCTTAAACAGCATTTACTTTCCTGGAGTTGGGTCTGGGTCCCCTACCTTACTAAGATGCCAGAGAAACTGACAAAGCCTGGGTCAAATACTTAGTGAAGCACTTCAGTGTTGCCACTCTGTTAAATGGTTTACCACTGTCCCCTCACCTTAGATCAGTGACGCCTGAGGGTTTCTGAAATTGAAACCATGGAAAGAATGACTGGCAACCTTCACCTCAAACGGCAGAAATATTTAGCTATAAGGGATCCATGGCACAGATGGGAGGATGGTGCAGCTGGGGGGAGGTCAGAGGCGAGGAGGAAGAGGAGGATGATGCTTGACCATTCTCAACTCGAGTGGGCCATCTCCACATTGAGGCTGTACTGGGAGTGCCCACGCTAGGTGACGGATCTAATGCTGCCATTCATGTTTGCCCCTCTGCCTTTCCCCCATTGCTGTCTGGACAGATGGCTTTAATATCCCGTCTTCAGAGGGAGGGCTGTCTTAATCCAGGGTTATCAGATGTTTTACTATATTACAATCATATCAACTCACAAGAATCACTGAATTCAATTAGTAAGTAATAAGCCACGACAGGGTGTGCATTATGTAAGCAATAACATGGGGTATATTAAAACAACAACAAAAAATCAATAAAGGTTTTTTTTGCTGTTTAAACAGCAAGAAAGGTGGTGTATCCTGCTGCCTTGCAAAATAGTCCCTCACAAAAAATGAACTCTCCGGTGCTGTTATGCACACAGAAATGTCACATGTAGACTATGCTGATGATTTCAGACATATCTTGTGCATAGTTGTGTCTGAAACCTGTCTGCAAACTGTAATGTGGGTGCCCCCCAACCCCTCCACAGCCACAGGAGGTTACACTGAGAGACAGAAATACTGTGCATGCAATGCCACAAAGGAGATGTCTGCCCAACTCACTCCTCGTACCCTGTGTCTTTCTGTCACCCGTGTTGGGGTGTCTCTGTGAAGGAGCGTGATTGCTACAAGTCAGGGGGAGAGTGACAAGGAGAAGCACTGGAACGGACGACTACAAGGTCCGGGAAGCTGTTTTGACACACGAATGGCCAGTAACATGACTGAACCAGCAAGAAACATAGATTTTCAGAGGTTGCCAGCTTTAGAAAGGCTGCGATATTACTAGGAGACTGCACTGTAGCACACAGTAAAAGATGGGGTCCAGTGAGACCGTGTTTGCTCATTCCATGTCCCCCGTGGTTTCTCTCTCAGCACAGTTGCTCAGCAATGCACAGTGTGTGCAGTATGGGGTTTAGTTGACAGCCTGTTGGTGGGGCGAGGACAGGAAAGGGGAGCAAGAGGGCAGGTACATCGTCTTTTGAGGGACAGTAGGGCACGGGGAACGGAAGAACTCACTCTTTCTCTCCCTAAACACCAAACATCATCTTTTGTGGGACGGTAGGGCATGGCGAACAGAACTCGCTGTCTCCCTACCCATCTGCTGACAGCAGTGTTACTGCATGCTCTCTCAGACACACAGATGCCCATGCGGTGCCTTGCTACAGCGTGCCTCTGTCACTGTGTCCACACAGTGAAGCAAGCGCAATTGCCTGGGGCTGATGCACTGTTCTGCCAACAGAGACAACAGGAGGACAACATTTGAAAACTTTGCTGTGACCGGAAGATGACCATTGAAGACACGGGGAATCTAATGTTGTATAACAGCAGAGAGTGAGACCAAGAGAACACTGCTGGGATTGTGAATGACATGTCGCCCTCTGGTTGCTCACTGTCTCTCTCCTGCATAAGAAGGGACACCACCACGGATCCTGCTCTCCCGAGGTAACATGATCATATAGGAGTGCAGGGAAGACTCTGAGATCGTGGGATGGGTGGGTGCGGGGAGGCTGACATGATGGTTGCTGCAGCACTCTGTGTTCTCATTCACTGTACGCTGGGTCCTAGAGATCCACCGAGCGGGTGGGATCCAATATCATGCTGATCAGCAACAAACCACACTGGAGACATAATGGCACACTACGGGTCTCCCATGCTTGCCAGTCTGCTCTGTGCAGTTAGCTGCCTGGCTCTTTCAGTGTCACAGCAGCGCTTCGCTTAGGCACCTCAAAAGAAATGGCTGCTATTGACATTTGCTCAGTCAGAGCAGAAAATCTGAGCCGACTCTGCACAGTGATTTCTCCTGGCACCTCCTTACATCAACTGTGAGTATATCGTGCATTAATGCACAGTCAGGTGACAGGAGTCTACCAGTCATCTTACCACTGCTGCTCTCCCCATGTTATAAAGGATTATAATAACTGGCTGTTCCTTTTTACCATAAAAAACTGTGGTGTTATTTGCTGTAACAAAGGAGTGTTTATTACGGAAAACACTCATACGGTTTCCCTCGCTCTGCGCATGCACGCCCGCAGCTCTCCTTCCAGACTGCTGGCTACCTTATCTTTCCATTGCAGTTGGAACTGCCACTGGGTCTCAGTGGTAAGTGACCTCCAGAAAAAAAATAAACGCATTATAAATTATAACTGACATTTAGGCTGCAGGCAGAAATAACGAATTTAAAAAGTTCAAATAAACAAATAAAAATGACCGGACCACTCACTGGAACCTAAGCAGACCGCGGCCATACAAGAACGTCATTTTTTATTTTATATAATTGCTGTGGCCAAAAAAGAAGACCCAGCAATTATATAAAATAAAATGTGGGGTGGTGTGTGTAAACTCGATGTTTACACACTCCTTTAGTGTTAGATGTTTTAATAAACCCCTCCAGGGGTTTATGTAGCAGTTAACACCTTGGGGGTGTGTGTAAACTTCTCGTTACACACACCACTTCATACTTTATTCTATATTTAATACATGCTCCAGGGGTGTAGTAAAGATTGAGGCCGAAGGCTAAGTGCCGTTACACCCCTGGGACGTGCATTAAAATCCTATGATGCACACCCTGGAGGGGCTTGCTACACTTATGAAATGGCTCTAATTAGTTTTTTGGGGAGAGGAAAAGGAAATTCGACACCTGACTGTGCGTTTTTATAGAGGTTTAATACATGGTCAGGTGACATCTCTTGGCCAGTGAAATTTCTAGATTTTTTCTTGCTCTTTTACAATATTTTAATGAAATGATAAATGCACCTTTTTGTATCTACGTATTATGGACTTGGACTGTGTACAGTCTCTGAAGATGGAAACCCATGAATTATCAGGTTATCTTCACTCTGATTTGAACTGTAGCATGTATGTACGGTTATTGTTTTCACTGATTTCTGAATGTATACCTCATGATGTCAAAATGTTATGAGGAGATAAGCAACCTGTTGTTCAGTGTGCCTTCCTGGTGAAACATTTCAATAAAAAAATAAATGTTGCTTTACTTTGCTTTATAAATGTATCTTGTAGTATACAATTTTGAATAAACATGACATTTACTTTGCACAAACACATCCAGACTAGCCAAACGCTCCTGGATAAATCTTGTAACAATCCAATATATTGCAGGCAATCACAACTGCAAAGTAAAAAATGTTAGTTGGGGGGGACAAGTACAGTGTGCAAGATAGTGGGACTGTACTCTGCCACACTAACACCCCAGCGCTTCAGCCGTAGCCTTCATCAGTGGGTGGAATCAGTGTGTTAATAGCTGCCCTGTTCAATGAACTCACTAATGAGCACAGTACTGCCACAGTAGGGTATTGTTTCCAATTATCTCTCCAGATCAGTGGTTCTGGGGGACTTTGAACAGGAGCGCTAACAAAGGTGCAGAATTAAAAACAAGTTAACTAATCACAATATAAAACATTACATGCATAATCAATCAACAAATAGATTAAATCAATTAAAAAATGGTCAATTCAAACCATTAAACATATGGTACATGCTACTGTTGATTGAAACAAAAAAGATAAACTACTTGAACAACCTTCAAATGAAACAATCACTTAGCTAAAGGCTTCAGATTAAATTCTATAAAATGTTTTGAGAGCTGCATATCTGCGTTCACAAGTAGAGAGAGAGAGTAGATGATGTTGGACAGGTAACAGAAGACAAAGAATTGGGGGTGGTCAGTTCGAAAGGTCTAGAGATCTCCCCCCTCCAAGTAGTAATCCCAAAATTGGGTGCTGGGGATCAACCATGTCCAGATATGCCATGAACCATATAGACAGAAAACTAGGAAACGGAGAATAAAATAATTAGACTCTGCTGTGAATATAAAAATGGTAAGCAGGTTGTCACTATTTTTTTTTTTTTTAAGGAAAGCTTTCAAATCCCAATCAGCCTAATCCCTTAGGATGCAAAGTACCCAATGTAAATATCCAGAAGCTCTCCCTTTGCAGCAGTTTAAGGAGGTCCCCACCTCTGGGATTTCCACCCACAAATTCTAGGGCCATAAATAAAGCACCATCTAGATTGTTATGTTGTACGTGATGGTGTCTATCAAGAGGTGTATTTAGTAGACCATCTTCAATATTCCATATATACTCCTGTATATGCTGTCTTAGAGGTCTAATGGTATGTCCAATATATAACAGATTACAGGGACACCAAATAGCATATACAATATAAGTACTGCTGCAATTAAGGAATCTTCTGATGTTCGCATCTCTATTTTACCTTTGTAAATGAAACTTGTTGCCTTGTTATCAAAAATTGCAAATATAACATTTTCCACCCTTAAACATATTGTTAGGGAGGGGCAATAAGCAATTTTAAAGGGGGGAGGTCTCAGTGGTAGGGGCACAATATCGATGGTGAACTAATTTATCAGGTAGATTTTCAGCTCTAGAAAAAGACACCAGAGGATGGGAACATAATTAAGTTGCCAAAACTGGGTCATTTAACAGAATTGGACAGTATTTTCTAATAGCCCCTATCGACCCATCTCCACCCTCCCATTTCTAGGGAAAGTTGTTGAGAAAGTGGTGGTGCTGCAGCTCGAGGCCTTTGACATCTATGAGCCATTCCAGTCTGAATTTAGGGCTTGGCATAGCACCAAGATGATGTTGGTCAGGGTGCAGAATGACCTCCTCAGGGCGAGAGATAAAGGAGACCTGTCAGTTCTCATTCTCCTTGATCTCTTCCCAGCATTTGACACTGTGGACCACATTGTGCTTTTGGATCACCTTAGAGAGTATTGTGGACCTGTCATCAGCTGGTCTGTGTCCTATCTCTCAGGCAGGAGGCAATGGGTGACGATGGGCGAATTTCTCCTCCTCTCCGAAACCCATGCCATGTGGAGTTCCTCAAGGTTCGATCCCGTCACTGATGTTGTTCGCAGTGTACATGCTACCCCTGGGAGAGCTCATTAGATGTTAGTCAGGGTTTTCACTGCTATGCAGATGACACCAGCTGTATATGTCCTTTGCCCCTGGAACACACAATGCTATTGAAGTGCTAAATAACTGCCTGTCTGAGATCCAGGACTGGATGTCCTCAAACTGGCTGAGGCTGAACCGAGGCAAGACGGAGGTGCTGGTGATCGGGCCTGGTCACAGGCGTGATGGGAATGCCTCTGGGATGGCTAAAGGACTGGTCCTGGGATCAGCCCCATTGATGGCATCCACTGAGGTGAGAAATCTGGGTATCATCCTCGATAACAGGCTGACACTTGATGCTCAGGTGTCGTCTGTTGTGCAGAGTGTTTTTTACCACTTAAGGAATGCTACCCGGATTAAACCCCTAGTTCCGTCCGAAGACCTGTCTTCACTGGTGCATGTCTTTGTTACATCCAGGCTGGACTACTGCAGTGCTCTGTATTTCGGGTCAGTGGAGGAAACCTCTGCCAACTGCAGCTGGTGCAGAACGCAGTGGCCAGGTTATTGATGGACCTGCCTAGGTCCTGTCATGTGGCCTCGGTCCTGCGTGGCCTGCACTGGCTGCCTGTCGGGTGGAGGATCATCTTTAAGGTGGGCTTGTTCCCCTGTAAGGCCCTGGCTACCTGACTGACCTCCTCACAACTGCCATCCCGGTCTGCTCTCTCTGCTCCTCCACCGGGGTCTTCTTGCGGTTCCGAGGGCCAGGCTGAAAACCTCAGGTGATCATACATTTGAGGTGGATGGCCTGGTCTGCTGAAACTGTCTTCCGAGATCTTTGAGGAAGACTCCATCGGTGGAGGCATTCAAGAGGGTCTGTAAACCTATCTTTTGAGAGAGGCATTCCAGACTTAACTGCAGCTGATTTTAAACTGTCTATTTATTAGTAATATTTAATAATCTTTGTTTATTGTATAATTTTAATCTGTAGCTGTTTGTATAACCCTGTACAGTTTTATTTTGTAGGGTGTTGTTGTTTACCCTGCCTTTTATTTTCTGTAAGGTGCCCAGAGCCCCTGGAATTGGGCACCATCTGAATAAAGTTTACCTTAACTTACCTATTTGTCCTGCTACCCTGCTATATTTTGTAACAAAACATGATGATTGTTTGGTGGAAACTGTTTGTTTTGGGTTTGATAAGGGAGCTTCTGTCTTGTCCCTGTCTTGTCCTTTAGCTCTTTCTAATGCTGTAACCAGTGTAGAGCTGTCATATCCTCTGCTCAGAAATCTATCAGATGGCTCCTTGGACTGAATTTCAAACTCCTTTTCTCTGGAACACTTCTTCCGAATATGGGGAAACTGTCCATAATGTATGAATTGAATAAGGGCACGAGGGTGCGAGCAATCTGATCTAAGAAAGCCCATTAGTGACTATTGATGTTCTATAACTCTTAGGTTGTACAGTCATTTCACTATCCACAAATAGTCACATCCAGAAAATAAATAGACTGTCATATAATGTGCGAACCTCGTATTAATCTCATTGTTGTTGATGCATTCCATACATTTTTTTCACCTCCTCCTCTGGCCCTTCCTAAACACAAATAATATCAATATAACGAAACCACCTTTTCATATATTTAAAGAAAGGATTGGAGGTGGCAGACATTATGATGGTTTCTTCTCAGAGCCCAAGGAAGAGGTTGGTGAAACTGGGAGCCATAGCTGCTCCTCTGTCAGCACCTCATAATAGTAGATACAATTCTTCGTCAGATTCAAAATAATTATGTTAAAACAAATGTTAAAGCTTCTAAGATGAACTCTGTGAGAACTGTAGCTCTCTGTGGATGTCTAGTAAGAAAATATGAGCAAGCAAAAATACCGTGTTCATGTAAAATGCTCATATACAGAGATTCTGCATCAGTACAGAGCCACACAAAATTAGACTCCTCCTTAAAGTTGCAGAACTTCTCCAAAACATCCATTGTGTCCCTGAGGTGTAATTCCAGATTCTGTAAACAATCTTAAATTGAATACATTCCTGCAGTTTTTCCTTCATCAGTCAAGGATCCCACCACTGAGACAATGGGACGACCCAGGGTTTATCCAGTCCCTTATGTATTTTTTGGAGTGCATAAAAAGTTGGAGTAATGGGGAAGTCGGTCCACATATATTTAAATTTCTCATCTGTAATTAAGTTGGTGGCTCTGCCCCATTCTAAGAGGTTTAACTGTTTGTTCTTGAATTTGTCAGATGGATCCCCTGGTCATTTTTTATAATTCAGTTTATTGTCAAGTAAATTATGTTTTATTTATTTATTTTTATTTATTTGTGAGAATCCGTTTTCAACCTTTGAGCCAGGGGCTCGTTTCCAAAGGTACCGTGTCACATTGAGGACATACATAGCATTTTAGCTTACATAGTACAGGTTTTCTACAAATAGGCGTTTGTTAGAGGTGCCACGTCACACTGTGGTCAAACAGCATACATTTGAGTTACAGGGTACAGGTAATTGAAATAGGTCTTACACAATTGGTTTCATATGTTGAGCAATCAACTGGCCTTACCATAAGACAGCAGGCTCAGGCCAGGTATACTTAGGTATAATGTGTGCTGGGAAGAGGCGGAGGGTGGGCTAGGTGGGGGAGCAGCCTGGCGGGCATTATCACTAGTAGAGAGGTCGAGTAGGGGCCTCATTCAGAGACAGGAGCAGCTCACAGTGTTGAGGTTGGTTTCAGAAGGTGTGGTTTTAGATTTGGAGATATGGTGGCATTGGAGATGGTGGCAGGGAGAGAGAGAGTTAAACCAGAATGGGGCTCTGTAGCAGAAGGACCTCTGACCATGAGTGGTTCTTGATCTGGGGACCAGTAAGGTGGTCTTGTTGGAGGACCGTGTAGCAATTGTGGGTGGGATCCGGTGGAGGGATGCAGTCACCCCTGGTGGGGAGAGCCCGAGTAGGGTTTTTTTAGCGAGGAGGCAGGTATGAGAGCAAAGTCGTTCATGTAGGGTCAGGAGTTTAGCATTGTTATACAGTTGACAGGTGTGTGTGAGCCTGGGGGCACCAGTAATCGGTCTGCAAGCCTTATTTAGGGTTATGTGAATTTTTTTGAGGGCAGTCGTGTCGGCAGCACCATAGACTGGTAAGCCATAGTCTACAAGGGACAGTACTGAGGATGTAACTGCAAGCTGGAGAGTATTTGGGGGGAGGCAGTTTCGATGGCGGAAGAGGATGCCAAGCCGTATGTTGGTGGTGGATGCGAGGGCATCAATGTGGTTGTGGAATGTGAGGGCTGAGTCGAAGGTAATCCCGAGGTATTTGTAGGAGCAGACTTGTTCCAGAGGGTGTTTGGTACTAGGAAGAATATGGAGTGGGTGGTTGCTAGCTTTGTTTTGGGGGTGGGCAAAAAGCATAGCTTTGTTTTTTTTAAGATTAATGATAAGTCTGTGCTCCTTAAACCAGGCATCTGCCTCATTGAAGGACTGTTGTAGGGAATCCTGAAGGGAGATGGGATTGCAGTGGGAGGCAAAAATGACAGCATCGTCAGCATACAGAAGCATTTTGCCAGAGCAAGCACTGGGCAGGGTGTTCAGATAGAGTGAGAAGAGGAGGGGGCCTAGTATGGAGCCTTGGGGAACCCCTGAGTGTATGGGACGTGTATCTGAGAGTGTCCCATTGATTTTAACACACTGTGACCGAGCGTTTAGGTAGCTTGAGCACCATGCTAGAGGGCCAGCCGCGAGACCAGTGTGGCAGAGGGCGTTCAGCAGAAGAGGGTGGGAGACGGTGTCGAAAGCCTTTGATAGGTCGATGAATACTGCACCAGCTAGGGAGCTGGTGTCCAGGGAGGAGTGAAGAAAATTGGAGAATTCAATTAGCACGGTGCTGGTACTGTGGCCAGCACGGAAGTCATGCTGCTCTGGGCATAAGATGTTATGCTTGGATAGATATTCAGTGATTTAAATGGCCACCACTTTTCCAGGGCTTTGGGGGATGGAGATTGGTCGGTAGTTGTTGGTTGAAGACCTGTCACCACCTTTATGAATGGGTGTGACTATGGCTGTTTTCCAGGCAGTAGGAAATTGTCCCAGGCAGAGCGATCGGTTTAGTAGGCTGGTGAGTGGGGCAAGGACTTCATCTAGCACCAGCCTGAGGATACTGGGATCCAGTGAGTCGCTGCTGGGACTGTTGCCATTTAAAGCTTTGATAAGGATGGGTCTGGCCTCGGGCAGATACCTTGCAGTGAGTGGAAGGTGGGATGGTGGCGGACGGGGGTTGGTTAGGGGAGGTTCAAAGAAATTACTGGAGGACTGAGCTAAGGTCAGTAAAGCGGTGTTGAGGCAGTTAGCTATGAAGGCAGGATCGTGGAGGTAGTACCATCACTAGTGAGCTGAGATGGGGGAGGGCGTGACTTGCCATTTAACTGTTTAATAACTATCCCAAACTTCCAGGCGAGCCCCAGGAAGAGGTGATGGTGGCCTGGTAATGAGTGGAAGCCTTGGCTTCTGGACCGCCCAAGAGCACTTATTCCGGCTGCATTGTAGGCTTGTCTGTCAGACAGCCGCCCGGTTTCAGTGGCACGGTGCCAGAGGTTATCCCGATTTCTAAGCAATTGTAGGAGGGCAGGGCTGACCCAGGGTGCATTCTGTTTTTTGGATCGGATTTTTGTGAAGGGGGCAAAGAGCTCACAGGCATTGTTGAAAGTTTGGGAGAAGAAAACGAGGGCAGTGTCAATGTCAGGTGCATGCTGAATGGGGGACCAGTTTATCTGGGTGAGACACTGTGTAAGTTTTTTCAGCCCACCGGGGCGGAGGCGCCTGCGGAGGGTGGTCTGTGCTTTGGGTTTGGGATTGGGGGCTGCTCAAAGAAATAGGATAGGGGAGTGGTCACTTAGGGAGTCTGGTAGGACCTGGATGTTTTGGATTTTTTGGGGTCGGTTGATGATGAGTACATCCAGTAGGGTGCTGGTTCCTGTTTTTGGGTTTATTCTAGTGGGTTGGGTGACGAGTTGCATCAAGTCTTGGGCGGTAAAAGTGTCTCGGATTGAGGAAGAGGAGGTGCTGAGCCAATTTATGTTAAGGTCACCAACTAGGATTTGCTCCGCCGTATGGTGAAGGGTGGCCAGATAGTCAGTAAGTGATACCAGAGCTGGGTTCTGGTTTTTTGGGGGAATGTAGGCAGTGGTGAGATAGAGAGGGCCCCTAGAGGGGTCAGGGGTGAGTTTGAGGGTGAGGGCCTGGGCCCCATTTACAAGGGCAGGAGTAGGGAGTGCTTGTCCAGTAATTGTGTCCCTAGTGTAGCTTGCACAACCTCCCCCTCGTTTGCCTACTTGGTCCTCCCGGTATAGGGTATAGCCAGGGAGGGAGACAAATCAGTCAGGGGTGGATTTGGACAGCCAGGTTTCTACCAGGGCTATGACGTCCGGTTGATGTGCCATGGCCCAGCACTGGAGGGCGTCAGATTTTTTCAGCAGGCTGCATATGTTCATAGAGGCTATTTTAAGGCCAGTGGGCCAAGTTGGTGGTGGGAGGGGGCTGGGCCTGGGTTGGGATGTATGTTGCCAGAGGTAGTAGCAGAAGGACCAAGGCTCTGGTCTGGGCATGGCAAGTCAGCTTCCTTGGTGTACGCTGGGATGGGGAGGTGGCCATGGTGGTGCAAGGAATGGGCAGGGTTCGAAGGTTTGGGAGGGCATGGACGAATTCCAACCAAGGAGAGTCAGGGTAGACAGTGGGAGGGGTGGATAGGGGGTGGGTGCCGTGGGCCAGGGTACATGGTCAGAGTAGGGTGTGATCGGACTAGGTCAGGGAGAGTTGGGGTGCTGGGATAAGTGGGCCTGTGAATATGCTTGGCTGATGGGATGTGTGTACTAGCAGGAGAACAAGGAGGAGACATTTGAGGAGAAGGGGCGCAAACATAATGCCCAAGTAAGCAGCAGGGCAGGAAGGGTTCAAGTATCTTGTCTGCCCCCAGGAAAGCGTGGATACCACTTTGGATTAGTGGTAGGGTCACGTACTCTGGTGGACAGGGTACAAGGTTCTAACCCCTGGTAGGGCAAGAAGAAAAAGGACCTGGGCAGGTATAGGTTCCACTATCCAGGTGGCTCAAAACTGGCTGGTACTGGGCCAAACCCAGGGTGAAAATAGCGACTCCTAGTGGTCACTGAAGGTTAGCGCGTCAAGCTAGGGTAGGGTCTGACAGTTGGGTCAGACCAGTGTGCCGGCTAGCTTGAAGTCAGAGGGTACATATGTGGAGTGTTCAGAGACAGGATTGGGAGTAAGGGGAGAGAAGTACTGCGTGTGGGTAGAGGGGTTCCAGGAAGTAGGAGGAGGGAAGTTCAGGTAGTGAAACTGATGTGAGTAGTCAGGGGTCCCTCTGGTGGCAGGCTGGTATAAGCTGCTAATGGGAAAGTGGGGACTTAGTAAAATAATGGACAGGATGTGATGTCATAGGTAAGAAACTATATATAAGTAGAGCCGACCCTGGGTGGGCGGGGCAGTCGACGCGCGCAGAGCTTCGACGGGCTAACACCCCTCACAAGGGTGCACTGTAAGAGGTAGTTTAATTACCTCTGCGCCCGTCGGAGCTTGCCGCTGTTGCTGCTCATTGGTGTTTAGTGCCATGTTAGCATAATCCGCAGCATTCATAGTAGTAGTACAAATTTATTGATCAGCAAAGCCATTACAATATACTATTTAAAACATAAAATAAAATATATATACTGTATATGCAATATGAAACATTCAGTGAATTAAAAAATTAATTTCCATCAATAAAGAACTGTGACTTTTGTATGATCCACCACTAAAAGACCCCCTTACCTTTTCTGTGGTCTGCCAGCCCCTTCGGTTGCTGCTGGTGCTGTTGGTGAGGACCCCATCTGGACCGTGCGAATAACTAGTCTGATGCATAAAATAAAGAATAAGGCAGGTTTATTCAGTTCGGTAGGTGTTCTCTTCATGAGGACAAGCCCCACACTGACTAAAAACTCTGACTGACAGACCAACATGGCACTGCCAGGCAGTGCAACAATTAGATACATGCAGTGCTGAGTGCTCTTAAAGGGGCGGCAGCTAAACATTAAGCCCCATGCTTAATGTGTGCTTCACATCACCGCCGGAACAGTGAATGTGAGCACCACTCGAACAAGCAATAATCTATACGTTTCTAAGAATTTTTAAGTAATTAATTTAAGGCAAAAAACATTGTCATGCATTACAAGGCATTAGATTTCCCAAAACAGAACAGTACTCTGCTGGGGAGGGCAAGGAAAGAACCTGGACTACACTGGGGACCAGTCATGGTAGCACCAGAGGAGAAACACAATAGTACTTGAGACTTGGTCATGTCACAAGTGCTAAAATGTGGGGGAAGGGAAAAGGGAAGAGAGGGAAAGGTAGCAGCAGGAGGATACCCAGAATACAGGCTCACACTTTAATAACAGTTGCATAAACAGGCAGACTGTCCATTGAAAGAAACATTCCTAAGGGGAAGAAAACGTTAGTGCAGGTAAATAGTACCGAGGCAACAGTTGCATACAATGGGTACAAGAACATTTACTGCAAAATAATTAAACACAGATACTATCACCCAAGAAAAAAAGATTCAGTCCCAAAACACACTGAGTCCGGTAACAAAAGTTCAAGACCTCCGTCGACTTTTACAGTCAGTGGGAATGGAGGCATGCATGGACTGCACCAGTTCCTGACAGGAGGGGGTCAGGTCGTTAAACGCGACCCAGGAGTTCTACCCATTATCGAATCCACACCACTTTACTCTGTAAGTCCGGAATCCATTGACAAACTTCTTTGTTAGGATCTTCTCGATCTGGTACACTGGGGTGTGTGGAAGAGAGTTCTGAGAAGAAGAAGAAGATTGAAAAGAAGAGGAAATCCCAGACAAATCATCTGGTAAACTGGAATCCGGCTGGAGAGTGTCAGGAGTGGGAAGATCTGTAGGAACTGGCTGCAAATTATCTGGGGGAATCTCCGCTTCAGAGAGGATGGCGGGCTCAAGGGCAGCTTCATTTGTGGGAGGACTGAGGTCATCTGGAAGGTTGTTATTAAGGTACCCATGCTTTAGTTGGTTTATATGGACTTTGTTGTGTACCAGCTTGCCACCGACTTGCGTTGCAGATGAACACGGACCAAAGGGAGCTTTTCTACAGTGTAGAATGGACCAGTCCAGGGGCGAAGCAGTTTCTTGGTGGCGCCCGGAACAAGAACAGGATGGTACAAATACACAGTGTCCCTAACAGAGAATGAAGACTCATGTGCCTTGGCTGCAGACATTTTCTTCATTGCCGATTTTCTCTGGCCCAACTTGGTGATTGCAACTCTGGCAAGTTCCAGCTGTTCCAGAAGAGGGATAATAAAAGAAGAAGCTGACTTAGGCACCTCTAGCAGTGAGAGATCCCTGTCCAGTGGAGTTCTTGGGTGACATCCATGGACTAAGAAGAAGGGGGTGTATTCTGTGCTGTCGACACAAATGCTGATACTGTACGCAAACTGCACAAAGGGAACAAACCGGTCCCAGGTGTCGTGAGTCTCATCCAGATACTTGGAGAGTGTGCCAAGAATGGGGGACATCATTCTTTCACTCTGTCCATTGCACTGTGGATGGTAACTTGTTGTAGGTGTCTTTTTTGTGTCGAGAAGTTTGCAAGTTTCTCGGACAATGGTGGACAGGTAGTTAGTGCCTCTGTCTGAATGTAGGTACGATGGGGTACCGTGATTACAAATGACTGTGTTGAGAAATGCATTGGCCACAGTGGTGGCTTTAATGTCTCTCAGAGGGATGAGTTCCAAATATTTTGTCAAGTAGTCTACAAAGACAAGGATGTACTTGTTACCAGAGTCAGAGCATGTTGGCAAAGGCCCAAGAATGTCAGTGCTGATTCTTTGGAATCGTTCAATGGCTACATGCATTGGGATGACGTGTGCCTCTGTTAGTTTGGCCGGAGGCTTTCGCTAGGAGCAGGGCTGGCAGGATTTTACGAACTGGGCAATGTGTCTGTTCATGTGTGGCCAGAAGAAGTAAAGCCTTGTCTTTTCCAGAGTTCTGTGAATTCCCATATGACCTCCAGAGAGTGGAGAGGCATGAGTAGAGAGAAGAACTTGAGGGATGAGAGAGGCTGGCACAACTAGCTGTACGTGAGTTCTATCCGTGCGATGACCCTTGCCTTCCTTGGTCGAAATGTGAAAGAGCACACCGTCATTGAGGAAGTACTGTGAAGCAAGGAAAAGTGCATCTTGGTGATGTTGCTTTTGTTGCGGTAATGTTCCAGACTCTAGGTAGGTGATGATGTCCGTAAACTGAGTGTCAGTTCTTTGTTGCATTTTAACAGTTGCCAGGGACAGATCAGATGCAGAGGAGATGAGAAGCTCTTCAACTGCTTGTAGTAACTGAGGATTTGTGTGTCTCTCTGAGCAGGCAGTTGGTAAGAGCAAAGCAGCTTGAGGTGTTGAAGGAGTGTCCACAGGAAGCACATCCGTGGCATGGAAGGGAAGAGCTTGTAGGCAGGATTCTTCATCTGTTGAGGAGGATGCAGAGGGATATCGTCTCCAGCTTACTCCATCAGCATTTGAGTGACCTCGACCTGGTCTGGTCTGTATAGTATTTCGAAGGTGTAGGATTGCAGCATGGCGATCCATCGGGTGAACTTGCCTAATGGCTCCTTCATTTCAAATAATCACCTGAGGACAGAGTGATCGGCAATAGCTGTAAAGGAGGAGTAGCGAAGGTAGCAGTCAAATTTCTTCATGGCAAATACCATGGCTAGACATTCTTTCTCTGTGATGCCATAGTTCTGCTCAGCTCAGGAAAGAGAGCGCCCGGCATAGGAGACAACTCGTTCTGTTCCATCTTGAATTTGACAGAGCACAGCGCCCACTGCAAAGGAACGAGCATCTGAGTAGAACTTGAAAGGTTGGTTGAACCTTGGGTATGCCAATACTGGAGAAGAAATGAGGTTTTGTTTTAAGGTGTCAAAGGCCTCTTTACATTCAGAAGTCCAATTATAGTCGCATCCCTTTTTTGTGAGGGCGTACAGTGGAGCTGCAATCTTGGCGTAGTTGCTAATGAACTTTCGGTAGTAGCCAGACAAGTCCAGGAAAGCTTGAAGGTCTTTGAGATTGTTAGGCTCTGGAAAGTCTTTGACTACTGAGAGTGTGTCTGGATCTGGAGAGATGCCTTGAGAACTAACCACATGTCCCAGGTAATGAATTTGATGCTGCGCAAAACAATACTTTTCTGGGCGAAGTTTGAGATTGGCTTGTCTGAGACATTCTAACACTTCTTGAAGATGTTGGAGGTGCTCTGGCAAAGTTCTGCTGAAGACCATCACATCATCCAGGTAGACTAGGCAAGATTTCCAAGACAACCCACATAGTATGGCTTCCATAACACGTTGATATGTGGCTGGACTGTTCCGAAGACCCATAGGCAGACGTTTGAACTGGAAAGTCCCAAGTGGCAGTGGCAGCGCCATGCTGTGTATGGATGAGAAGCTGGATCAATTGAAACTTGGTAGAACCCACTCTGAAGGTCTAGAGTGGTGAAGTAAGCAGGACTGGCCGCACCAAGACTCTCTAACGCATCTTCGGTTGTAGGCAAGGGAATGAGCATCCTGCACCGTGTAGGCATTGAGTTTTCTGTAGTCTACCACAAAACAATACTTTTTGATCTTCTTTACCACCAGCAAACAAGGTGCACCCCATGGACTTGTAGACTCTTCGACTATGTCTTGGTCAAGCATGTCTTTGATTATGTCCTTAAGGACTTGTTTCTGTTTATGTCCCACTTTGTAGGCTCATTGATGGATTGGTTTCTGGTTGGGTAGTACTTCGGTGGTGTGTTGTATGATATCACGACATCCGAGCTTGTTATCTGAACCAACAAAGACATCTGGGTAATTTTCCAGGAATTTCAAAAGTTGTTGCTTTTCTGTTGGAGATGGTGGATGTTTGGGAGAGGATAGACGCTGACTGAGGGGTAACTCTGTTGAAGTGGAAGTGGTCGTGATAGTATTGACAGGAATAGTGTTAGTGGAACCAGGCTGAGGTTCTTGCATGAGATGAAGCTGGTCCCCTGAAGACAAGCAGACAAACTTTCCGACGTTGGCATCCTTTGAAATGACCACTGGCTCATCTGTGAAGTTGCAGCATTTTTGAAAGACTGCGCCTTCATGCACCGCTGATGAGGTATTTCCTGGAAGGAGACCTGACGAATGCAGCGCAGGGGATCCTGTGATGATGCCAACAACACCTTGTGGAAGTGGTTCACCTCGAATCTTGGCAATCAAAACCATTTCCGACTGAGGAGGCATGGTGACTGAGTCTATAGCTGCGAGTTGCCTCCGAGGATCTAGCGACAGTTTGCTTGAGGCAAAGTCTAGGATGGCTTTGTGAGCTTTGAGAAAGTCCAGGCCTAGAATTATTGCAGGTTGAAATTCAGGCACAATATAAAACTTTACAGTAGCTTGCTGTGAGCCAGAGTGGCGCTTGAGATGGACCATGGCTGTGACAGGTACTGTATCTGTACTGGCTGTGATAATGTACTATCACGGCTGGAGAGACATTAGGTATGTGACGAATAGCTCGATTGTTTAAAATACTGCTATTGATAACTGAAATTTCTGCTCCAGTGTCGACCAAGACTGGTGTAGACCAATCTCCAATGGTTACAGGTACATAGTTCAGTAGAAGAGGTGAGCAGATGACAGATACCTTTGCCCCAAGAAGTGAGAGTGTGCCAGAGTTCGCAGTTGGAGGAAGAGTTTTGTTTGAATTGCGAGAGTCAGAGGGGCGGTCAGTTGCTGTGTTCCCCTGCCCAACAAAAGTCCCTAGTCTGTTGGGTGGCGCTCGTTTCCCTGATCCTGGGCGTAGTTGCGATTATCTGTTGAGTGCACTGTGGTGGGCGACTTTGGTCCTCTTGCATCCTGTGGTAATATTTTAACTTTCAACAGACAGCGGCTGTGTGTCCCCTGAATCCACGCCACTGGCAAGTCACTGGCTCTCGAGAAGGTGGAGGTGGATCCGCTTGCTGTCGAGGTGGTTGCATTCATTAGGATGTACCGCAGAGGCAGTTGAGCTGATAACATAGATGTGTAAGGTATTGACAGTAGAAATAAGTTTGTCGATCATTGCTTGTTGCTGTTGGACACATGTGGCAAGTGCAGCCAGTTGTGAGGTTTGAGGCGCCTGAGCGCCAGCAGACTGGAACATTGAAATGGACGCTTGAGCTAGCCATGCAGCTTGGATGGTGTCTGGCCAGGTGGTTGGTTTTTGCTGTATGACATAGGTACGAAATTGAGGAGGCAGTCCCCGGACAAAGGCTGTTACTTGATCTTTCTCTGATTTCTGTAGGCATTTGCATCGAGTCTCAATGTCCACAATGAAGGCTTCAAGAGAGTCTGAGGGTTGCATGGTGTGCTCCCACAGCTGTTGCTCTAATAACCAGGGTGGATGTGCTTGGAGAAAATGGGCTTTGAAGGTTGCGTACAGTGTGGCAGCATCTGCTTTGACTTGTTCTGGAAGTGTGTTGAACCAGGAAATGGCAGTCCCTCTCGGAAGCATGCGCAAGGCATTGGAGATGCACAAGGGATCAGTCCAACCGTTGAAGGAAATCCACGCTTGGAAGTGTTCCAGCCAGTCGACAGCGTCTTCATGAGGCAGGGCTGAGAAGGGTACTGGTTGTAGGCTGGCATGGACCATGGACTGTGGTGAAATGGCTTTAATGTAGGCCAAGTCGTCTTGAATAGCTTGCATAGCTGGTGCTCCTTGAGTGGAAATGGAAGACTGGATGTCATGGAGGATTGTTTCAATTTTATAGCCCCAGGCCCTTGAGGTGGGTGAAGGTAGGACTCCAGACGCACCGGCGCCCATATCTGTGTCGTCGTCAGACATTGTGGTTGGAGATGAGCTTCATTTCACTGAGCGAAGGTCGTACGGATGAGGAGCTGCCATCATGCAGGAGACAGGACGTTGTGTTGTAGATGAAGTGCTGAGCAAAAATGATCTTTGTAGACTAAAGTACAAATTTTTTTTTTGTAGCAAAGTTAATCAATGACGTCTTAATAAAGGATTTCCCACTCAATTCTGTGTTGTTTGTTATTTAAATGAAGGTTTTGTTGCAAAAATCAGCTTTTTGTTGCAGTGTCCATTCATTTCAATAGGAATCCTATTGTTTTCAATGGAGTGAGGTCAATTTGTGCCCTTCCCAAGATGGCCACTGAACTGTGATATGCAGTTCCTGTGGCATTTGACTGCGCTGACTGTAGCAAGGTGTCCGCCAGCAAGGGAGGTTCAAAGTTCACTTCCTGTCTTGTTGTTTTGCTCTGCTCAAGATGGAGGATACTTGCCACGAGGCTGAGCTTCTTCACCAACCCTGGCACAGAAAAATGACGGGCTTTTCGTGTTTTGGTGAGTGGCAACTTGCTGGGGGGTTTCTATATTTACTTGATCGCTCTCCGTTTTGTTAATTGCACATTGTTTTTTTTTTATTTATGTCATTGGTCACTCAAGCTGAGGACTATACTTATTCTGCCATCAGATCGTGTTGTCTCTCTCCATCTCTTTTAGTTCTGTAGTATTTCTTTGCCTTTTGTTTTGTGACCCTTGCCCCATTTAATTTAGTGTGTCCAGATGATTTATCTTTTTCTTTGGCTCCTCTGTTTTGGTTATTTTCCCATTCTAGCCCTGGTTATTTTGTTGTTCATGCCCCCGAATATTGATGATTGTTTTTTTTTTCTCTTTGTATGGCCCCGTTAGGAGTTTGCGGTCCTGTGTTGAAATATATGTATATTTTCTTTCTTCCTGTATTGCCCCCGTATGTGTTGTGGCTCTCCTGTGGCCTTTTTGGTTGTGTGGCTGAGCAGGGAAGAATCGCTCTGTGCGGCTCAGTGTGTCAGCCTGGAGAGGGAAGAGCATGTAGCGGAGCCACGCTAGAGGAGGAAGCCAGAGGGTTGCAGCAGTTCTGGGGTCTCAGGTGAGCTGTGGTTTGTGTGGAGCAAGCTGGAGTGCCAAGTGTGGAGCAGATCGCTCCGTTTTACAGTGGAGGAGCCTGAGGGAAGCTGCGGCTGTAAGGGAGTGGAGCTCTGATTCGTTCCCTGTGCGCACTTGCCCTCCTGTGTAGCTGTCGGGGAGTTCGTGAGGCTGTGTTTAGGAGACAGTGACTGCTGGGACGCAGTAAGAGACAGCGTAAAGGAGCTGCAGGAGCTGTGCCTGCGAGGGGACCGGAGCTCCGGTTTTGTGTTCTGTTGCTTGGCGCTGAGGGGAAGCAGCTTGATTTGTGGAGCCACGGCAATTTGGCTCAAGCAGGAGCAGTTTGTGGCGAGAGGAGTGCTCTGGTGTAGGCTTGATTTAGTTAATTTGCAGTGGCTGTGGGGAGCTCTGTTAGGCAGCAGTGGAACTGGTGCAGGGGCCAAGACAGAACGGCTTGCTTGGTACATTTGTTTTGTTTGTTTGTTTCACTGTGCTGCTCTTTCTGGTATTCTGTCCTGGAGCAGTGTTCCTACTCTGTGTAGTGGAGTGGGAGGTTAGGCACTAACCCTGCCATGAGGTGGGAGCTGGGTGGCGGGGAGCACAGTTCATAGCTCCGTGGGGCAGAGAGTTGGGTGACATTTTAACTTTTAACAGTTCTGTCATTGTGCTGTTGGCCAGCAGTGTAGAAAACTAACTTTTGACTTTCTCCTTACAGTAGAGAGCTACAGGTTGCTGTTATGAGAACAGGATACTGTCCATTTTCCTTTGGTGCAGCCAGGGCTATATTGAAAGTAGCATTCAAACAGTTCAGGCATACTGGGCTGATGACTTTGGGGTAACCAGCGACGCGGGCAATGCGAGATGGGGTTCTGGACAGAAGAAGGGCCGCATTCTCCACCATGTGTGGCGTTTTTTTGTATGGTCCACCACTAAAAGACCCCTTACCTTCTCTGTGGTCTGCCAGCCCCTTCAGTTGCTGCTGGTGAGGACCCCATCTGGACTGTGTGAATAAGTAGTCGGACACATAAAATAAAGAATAAGGCAGGTTTATTTAGTTCAGTAGGTGTTCTCTTCATGAGGACAAGCCCCACACTGACTAAAAACTCTGACTGACAGACCAACATGGCACTGCCAGGCAGTGCAACAATTAGGTACATGCAGTTCTGAGTGCTCTTAAAGGGGCAGCAGCTAAACATTAAGCCCCATGCTTAATGTGTGCTTCACAGAACATTATACGAGATAGTTGGGATAAAATAAAACAGTTTGGCTGTAAGCCACAACATCATAGGCTTATGGAAAAATTGTAACATCGTTTGTAACGTAGTTTCATACCATGGTTGTCCTATAAATGTGTAGTTAGCAAAAAATTAGCTACTGATACCTGAATATCCTTCTCTTGAACAGTAAAAAGATATTTAATTATCTCTTCGGAAGGGAGACTGAGACTTCCTAGCAACCCACGCAGCCACTTTCTTCTATTAACGTCATATAATGGGCATAAGAGGACGACGTGCTTTAAATCATCAAAGGTTTTAGTCCCACAATTACAATAAGGAGAGACAATATTTTGTCTCTTTTGTCAGAAAAAGATGTATTGAGCATTATACATCTCTGTTCGAAACCTTGAATAAATTCTTCTCAGTTTTGGGCAAGTTAGATGAACTAGATAAAATGCCAGTGCCCAGGTAGTCTTTCATTTTTTGTACCATCCATGAAGTTTTAATGTTGAAAGCTGCAAAAAATGTAAGGTTGTTATCCATATCTCTAAGCCTTCTCTTAATTTCAGTTTCCTCCCGTGATCTAATGTACACAGTATAGAGTAAATGTCCCAAGCCGACGGGCATTAAAGTTGTTTTAATTAGCTGAATAAATGGATGCACATAGCCAAGGGTGGTCATCTTAATTGCTTCCTCCAGACACATTCTGGAATAGTGGTGATCTGGCAGTAAAAAAGTTTTAAGTAAGAACGTGAGCTGTCTTTCTTTAACTAGAGAAGAGAGGGACTGTTGTCCCAGTTCCCAATTTCAATATACAAGTAGGGGTTTCCCGAGGAAGCATTGATATATTTATATAATTTATTAAGAATAATTTCTAAATTTGCTTTGACATCCTGGCTATATTATAACTATACCATGTAGCATTGTTTGTTGTGCTTGATGTACCCTGAGAAATAGAGTATATTATAAAAAAAATAATTTCTAAAGAGCTTATGTTGATAAAGCCCGATACTTCAGTTGCATAAATTATACTTGCTCATATTTTGGCATTAATAATTTTTGTAATCCCCGTAATAGAGGATTTAGCCATCTTAGCATTACAGATCTTAAACGCATTTGCAGCAGAAAACATTTTAGTCTGTATCAGCTCCAGATGGCTTGTCCAGCTTGGGTTATAACTGAATCTTAGGCCTAGATGGTCATAACGGTTCACTACATCAATAATTTTCCCATCGATCTTAAATTTTGGAATCTTCCTTGTTTTATTGCCATAAATTACTAGATTTGTTTTGCTATGATTGATTTTCGGCGCTCGCAGCATTCATATTAGCAATGTTGCCCCCTTTGTCTACAGGTTTTATTACCGCATTCTGATTGTTAGCAAGCTCTTTCATAGCTTTCATTTCCCTTGATGTTAGGTTCCAGCAGACAAAGGGCAGTAAACCAGCCAGCAGGGGGTCCATTTCGACTTTCAATGGGGGCAACAACTGGTCAGAGGGGCTGTGGGGGTGGATCCAGGGGCTGAAAACTACAACAGTGGCCTGCAATGTGGGGGAGGACACGACTGCCCCGCCCTCCCAAATGGCACTTCTGCCAGCCAGCAGTGCATCAGTTTCCCTGAACACAATATTTTCAAATGATTTGATTACATGATTCTTCATATTGGGACAGAATAAAGACTGATCTAAACATCAATTTTTCCATTTCATTCATATATCTTCGGTCACAGCATACAGTGAGATAATCTACGATTCATCACCTTTCTAAAAAATTCAAGTCACTTTTATCCCTCTCATTCAGAAAGGCATTCTGTGCAAAATGCCGCCCTCCTGTACCTCATTGATACCTTTGTGGTATTTGAATGACGCTTTTGTCTAAGTGATTGTTTCATTTGAAGGTTGCTCAAGTAGTTTATCTTTTTTTGTTTCAATCAACAGTAGCATGTACCATATGTTTAATAGTTTGAATTGACAATTTTTGCATTGAGTTCATCTATTTGTTGCTTGATTATGCTTGTAATGTTTTATATTGTGATTAGTTGTGAAATTGTTTTGGATTTTGCACCTTTGTCAGCACACTTGTTCAGAGGCCCCCCCCCCACCGAACCACTGATTTTGGAGCGATTAATTGGGGAAAAAAAATACTCTCTTGTGTCAGTATTGTGCTCATTAGTGATTTCATTTAAAAGGGAAGCTATTAACACACTGACTCCACTCCCTTATGAAGACCGTGGTCAAAGTGCTGGGGTATTAGTGTGGCAGAGTTCAGTGCCACTATCTTGCACACTGTACTTTTTTTTTTTTCCCAATAAACATTTTTTTATTTTGCAGTTGTGATTGCTTGCAATATATTGGATTGTTACAAGATTTATTCAGGGAGTGCTTGCCTAGTCTGGATGTGTTTGTACATCGTTAGGAGTTGGCTGTCCTTGCTGAGCACTGGCTTTCTTTACCGCTGTGCACGTTGTTGGACCTTGTTGGACCTTGTTTTTGGGATTTTAGTTACCTTAGACAGTGGTGTAGGATATCTGTCTGTCTGAGGGGAATCTCACAGCTACTACTGTCTTACCTTCTGTCAGCAAGAGTCTCTGTAGACAGTTGCGTTGAGGGACTAAGGACATTGTGGAGGCGATCACAGCTACGCCTGTCTCACCATCTCTCCGCAATGTTAGAAATACCACATTCTCTCAGTGCAGTTTAACCCCTGCAAGGTATACATATTTTTAAATCAAGGATGGAAATGAGAAAGGATAAGTGTGGCCTACTGGGATTCGAACCTCAGATGGCATACCAGAGATCTGAGGTTCGAATCCCAGTAGGCCACACTTTTCCTTTCTCATTTCCATCCTTGATCTCTCAGCAAGAATTGCAGTATATGGTGGTGTAGAAGATACTCCACTCTTAGCCTTTCCCGTTAGATGTTCTACAAATCAGTACTGTAGAAGAATTGAATGTGGGGGTTGCTCACAACTGCTCTGTGTCTAGCCTCTCACAGAGGAGTCGCTATAAGCAGCAGTGTAGGAAAAATGACTGTTGGAAAGGTCAAAGCTGCTGCAGTCCAAGCCTCTCCCAGCAGAAGTCACTGTAGACAGCATCGTAGGAGAACTAGCTGTGGGGTAGCTCACAGATATTCCAGGCCCCCCCCCTTACCTTGCAGGAGCCACTGTATGCAACAGTGTTGGAAAAATGGCTGTGGGAGAGCGGACAGATATTCCAGGCTCCCCCCCGTACCTTGCAGGAGCCACTGTATGCAACAGTGTTGTGTTGGAAAAATGGCTATAGGAGAGCTCACAGATATTCCAGGCCCAGCCTTACCTTGCAGGAGCCACTGTATGCAACAGTGTTGGAAAAATGGCTGTGGGAGAGCTCACAGATATTCCAGGCCCAGCATTAACTTGCAGGAGCCACTGTATGCAGCAGTGTTGGAACAAGCATTTGTCAATGCCGAATGTTCACCACTGGTATTGCTGTTGTACCAGGTCTTGCTTGTCCACATTTTTACTATATATTTACGCAGGATAGTGCAGATGCACTGCAGTGTCTCATTTTCAGTGGTGTCCTGCTTTTACACATTGTTAGATTGTAATTATCCGGGACAGGGCAGCTGAGAGGCAATATCTAATTTTAAGTGGGCTCCCACATTTTGACCCCAGGTATCCAACAGTCCTTTTATGACCTGTCATTATGATCAAGACAGGTGGAATTTTTTTACATCCCATGTGAAAGGTGATTTCGCTGTGCGATTCTTGAAACAAGTTTCAGAGGGGATTTGAAAAATGTTACGAGCATGCATTGAAAAATTGCAATGTAGACTCATAACTTTGTTGTCTTCTCATATTTTTACCCCAGGTTTTCAACATAGCCTGTTTATGAGCCCGAATAGCCTTCTTATGAGTCCACCTCTTGAAGAACGGCACAGAAAATTTTCAAATCCTGCCCAAGTGGTGATTTTGCAACACAAGTGCAAAAAGATGTTTTGGCTACGATTTGAAAAATGACAACTGGGGTGGCCTGCCAACGCAGTGATAGCACTACCGCTCACGACGCTGATGCCCCGGGTTCAGAAGTGAGCCCGGGAGTTGGAGGGCTGGCCGGGGGAGGAGGAGGATTGAGCATCCAATGGACCTCTCCCCTTCTCGGAGGGGGAAGAAGCAGCTGATGCGCTAGTGGCCCCTAGTGGAGGCTAGGTGCGACAGATGGCTGGAGCTTGTCTACATGGGGTGGGAGCTTGCCACACATTCGGCCTTGCACCTCCACTCCACATCATTGTATGCCACACCTCCTGGGAGTTATACCACCCCAAAACACAGCCAGGCCGAGCAATGGAGGACATCTGCTACGCTGCACCCCACACAGCTGTCCAAGGCACTCAACCCACTGGATCAGTTTCCAGCATTCATTAGGGAGTTGAGAGGATCTCCCCAGCGGCCCCGCTTTGAGGGTAGGCCAGATGCACTCCAGTGGTAGAGATAAGTCCCGGGGCATGGGTGGGTGGCCTGAGTAGGGACCAATGGCTGGCCAGCCAGCAGCAAAAAGCATACTAAATAATAAAATTAAAAAAAAAAAAAAAAAAGCTGTCACATTCATGAGATGCTGTGAAGAAATGGCTGTGGCTATGTTGAAACGGGGTCAAAATATTGAAAATTACCAAAGTTACCAGCCTGCATTTGTAAGTTTCAACGCAGGCTCAAAACTTTGTTGTATTTTTTTTTATTTTTTTTATATTTTTACTCCAGATTTTCAGTGTAGCATTCTTATGACCCCATCTCATGAACAAGGGCAGAGAAAATTTTCAATTCCTGCACAAAAGGTGATTTTGTGCAGTGACCAGGAAATCACCTTTCAGGGCAGATTTGCCTAATTTCACTGCCATTGTTCTTGAGGTGGGGTCCCAAAAAAGGCATGTTGAAAATTTGGAGCAAAAATATTCAAAAATGACCAAGTTGTACCAAAACCCCATTAAAATACATTGCTTTCTTCAGTTTATGGCCCATCGTTTAAGAGTGAAGACGTGTGTGTGGTCCAGAGAGGATTACGGCATTGGACCCCTGGTAGGTAAGTAGGGGCTTTGGGGGGGTGCTGAGTGGGAAGGTCGCTTGTGGGGACAGTAACGGCGGAGGCAGCAACAGACATCAATGGACTGTTTTCTTTTTTACAGGGTGTGTGTGTGAGTATATGTATGTAATATATATATATATATGTATTAGATAAACCACTCTGAGGTGTGTGGTCGCATTCTGATATACGCACAAGGCCTCAGGCCGAGTGTGTCAACTGCCCAAGGTGTGCGTATATATAAACTACACTGGATGTTTTTCTTTATTTCAGGTGGCGACACTGGGGATTGGGCACCCCCAGTGTCTGTGTTATGTTTTTTTGGGGGATGGGGTGATGGGTACCAAATGGGAGGGTTAGGTGGGGGAATAGTAATGGCGGCGGCAGCAACAGACATCGATGGATGGTTTTCTTATTTGCAGGGTATATTAAACAAAATACAAGGGATTGTTTTTTTTTTTTCATTTCAGGTACCGATGCTGGGGATTGGGCACTCCCAGTGTCAGTGTTATATCTGGCAGCACTGGCAAAATGGGCAGGGGGGGTAGCAGTCGGCACAGGGGATTGGGCACCCCCATGCCAGAATATTAATGTGTGGGTTGGGCTTGGGGGGAACAGTTATGGCGGTGGTAGCAGCAGACATGGATGGACAGTTTTCTCTTTTACAGGTTGTAATTCAGTCTACGAGGGACGGTTTTGAGCAGGCTGATCATGACAGATCAGCTGTGCTTTCTGGGTGGCATTATGTAGATCAAAGGAAAGAGCCACCCTATGAACTACACAAAGTTTTCACCCAGCAAGCAAGAACAGTGTTACTATCAGCCTGGCTGATGATTGGTGCGACACTGACGAGCCCCTTGCCGACCACTCTGCATTGGACTGACAGTGTCATATCCTTCAAAACCCACTCTTATAACAAAGTGTTTGCTGCGTGTGCATGTACGGTGAATCACTTAAAAATGGCTGTTGGAGAGCTCACAAGTATTCCAGGTCCAGCCTCTCCATGCAAGAACTACTGTAGTTAGTAGTATAGGAGAACAGGCTGCAAGCTAACAGCTACTCTAGGGCAAGCCTCTTGCAGCAGGGTTCACTGTAGGCAGTAGTATAGGAGAAGTGGCTGAAGGGGAGCATGTGCCTACTCCAGTTCCAGCCTGTACTAGTAGCCACCACTGGAGGCAGTGGTGTTGGAAACTAGCTGTTGGGCAGATCACAACTACTCCTGTCCCAGCCTCTCCCAGCACTAGTCACTTTAGACCAGTGGTTCTCAAACCCCCCCCCCAGTACTGATGGCCTCAAAGGGTCTCAAGTTCAGCCACCAGAACTAACTGCTGGGGGCCTCCCTCTTTATTTGTTTCACCACAGACCCTTTAATATACCCCAACCCCATTTCTTTCAACACAGAGTGCACATTAAATCAACGATGTGATGTATTCTTCACTTGAAATGTATCTCCTGTTTTAAAGGTAAGAAATTGCCATTTCCATTACCTTTGTAATTGGGGCTTTAGGGAACACTGTGGCCACACAGAAGATTGTGCTGGTGGCTGCAAGTGGCCATGGTGGCTTCATTTGAGAAGCAGTGTTGTGGACAGTAGAATAGAACTTGCTGTGTGGGAGCTCACAGCTACTCCAGGTCCAGTCTCTCCTAGCAGTAGGCTTTGTGCACAATGGTGCAGGAGAACTGTGTCAGTGGTGCAGCAAATAACATGCTTGCCTCTGGGGCTGGAAGATCAGAAAGTCATGGGTTCTAATCCCCACTCACATCAGATACTTGAGGCTATACCCATAGCTGATGCTGTAGTGCATTACACGGGGTGGGGCTACATTGTTGAAGTGCCATCCTCCGGATGAGATGTTAAGCAGAGATCCCTTTTGCCCATCTGTGGTCACTGTGATGGTGAAAGACAAAGATCCCATAGCAGTTACTGAAGAAGGCTAGGGGAATTCCCCTGGTACCATAACCAACATTCACCCATCAATAAAACCAGTCAGTGTAGCCCACTCCTATGTTACACCTAGAAGCAAGCTGTCACAGCCTAGTGTGCCTTTCCAAGAGGAAAAATACAAATAAATAAATAAAACTGGCGGTGAGGAGGTCACAGACACTCTAGTCTCTGCCTCTTCCAACAGAATCCACTGCAGGCAGTAGCATATGACCACTAACTTGTGTAGCGTACAGCTACTCCAAATCCAGCCTCTCCCAGGCGGAGTCACTGTAGATAGTTGAGTTGGAGCGCTATCTGTGGGGGAGTTCACAGCTACTTCTGTCCCAGCTTCTCTCAGCAGGAATTGCTATAGACCACGATGGCAGGAGAGCACTGACTGGAGGAGCTCGTACTTACTCCAGGCCCACCATTTCCTTCTAGGAGCGCTGTAGACAATGCTTGGACCCCTGATGGTGGTGATGACAATGATGAGTTACCATTTTTTTCTTTGCAGGAAGCTGAAACATGAGCTTCTGGATATCCGGCGGAAGGGAGCAAAGCGGGTCAGTCGAGAGTATGGCGAAAAGACCTGTGCACGCTGCCTGCAGAAACTAAGTCGCCTTGGATACAGTTCCAGCACCTGCCACTACTGCAGCCACCTGGTGTGTTTGACATGCCGGAAAGTATACCCCAATGGCACCTGGAAATGCACTGTCTGTGCAAAAGAGGGGTATGTAAATCTTTTATTTATTTATTTTTTCAGTTCTTTTGTTATTGAGGTGGAAGTCCTACTTGGAGCCTTTGTGAACTTTGCAATTCCAATGGAAAGGCGGTATGGTGCAGTTGTTAAAGTACACAGCTTTGAATGAAGATATAACAAGTTCAAATTCTACCAGAGCTACTCTCTCACTGCACGACTTTGAGAAAGTCACTTAATCTCCCTGTGATTACCTCTTTGGTGAAAACTGGGTAAAAGCAGGACCCCACTGAAAATGAAAAATAATGCTGGCGATCTGAGTTTGGGAGTGTCTGGAGTCATCTGAGGGGGCGTCGGGGGTAGTGTCCAGCATCTGAGGGACTGACCTCCTCTCCTGCGGCAGCAGGATTGCACCTCGTACAATGTGCCTGACACCTACTGCAGCTGGGCTAAGAATGGTGTAGGAGGTCAGTGTATGCTTCGCATTATTACACGTGGCAGTCCCAGGGACAGATTGGAGGAAAGCACCTCATTTGCCACCAAGGGATACAGGATAGCCCACCACAGGCCTGGCAATACTGACTGGGCACAATCTAGATTGTGCTTCCGAGTGGCAAGGACAAGCCTCTCTGCCCCCCCCCGAAGGGTAAGTTGTGGTCTAAATAGGGCAAATAATGGGGATTGGGGGGCTATGGGGGGAGGCTGATTTCTTTTAGGATTCAAGTTTGGGGAAAAAGTCATTAAGCAATGTTCATTTACATGCTCCAGCATTCCACAAAATACACAGCTGTTACAACAGTAATACATAGATACTTACATGAACCATAAAGTGTATAATGTTTTGCTCAGCAGTTGCACCCACTACAAAATCTATTAATTATATAAATAAAAAATAAATAAAAAAACAATCAAACAGTTAGCATAAGAATGTTGTGGAGTTACATTATACTTACTGGTATTCCTATTGGTGTATTTTTTTTTTTTTTATCACAACATTATTTGTCCACCGCAACGGACCTGGCAGGGGTTACGACCCCCCTTTTTGGTAGGGTATGTCCTCCAGCCCATTGGGGCCATCATGGTTCCTACCGGGTCTTGGTATTTTCCTCCATTTTTCTCCTCTTGTGCCCACATACTGTGCAATGGGCGCAGCAGTTGTCTTCAACTCTGCGGAGGCAGCCAAGCACCCAGAGTGCGGGCTGGATCCCTCTGGTTGCGCTGACACATACAGCACCAACCCCCCCCCACCCAGAGGAAGGAGAGCAGTCCGGACGCTCAATCCCTACCTCCCTGAATGATCTTAATCTGTTCCTGAACTTGGGTCACCAGCATGGCGCGAGTGTGGCATCCAGCGCCTCAACCCTCGGTGCCACCGGGCTGGCTATCCCTGTTGGTGTTTAGCTAGAGGCCAGTAATGGGTGATGGGGATAAATACTAAGTTTAAAAAAAAAAAAAAAAATACAAGATGTCACATCCCAGTAGGGTTATCTTGGGTTAGCAAAGAAAACAAAAAACAAACAAAAAATTAAAATAAAAAAAGGGCACCAGATGTCTTCCCTGTCTGATAACCAGTCTTTAGGTGACTGAAGTTAAAAGCAGAAGTTTTATGGAAGTTGCAGCAATACATGCATGCAGGCCTCGGGGTTCACACCACCCAACATTTCGCTCAATAATGTGAGGCAAAGTTTTGTTTTCTGTTTTTTGTTTTCTTTGTTTGTCAAGATTACCGAGAGTGCAGTCTGTCCCTGAGTGGTCCCTTTCTGTTTGCTTTTATCCTGGCTTAGGCCACTGTAAATAAAAGTGGAGGTGTGATAGTTCAAAGCAGTAAGTCGCAGGACAGCGGAGTACCACGGAATGCCGTATCGCAATGCATCCTGTTAGTGCTTTTACAGACGAAACACATTTTTCCATATGAGGCAAAACATGTTATTATACATAGATACATAAAAGTTAGCCCGTTATTTGGTATATGTAAGAAATATGGTATGGTGAGAAAATATTTGTTTACCCTGGATAGCCCAGCTGGGATGCAGCAGCTTCATTTGGAGTCCTGCTTGTGCTCATTCCCACAGCTGAGTGGACTGGAGTACTGGGAGCTTAAATGGATTGCTCAAGGTGATACAGTGAGTGTTTTCCTCTGGCAGGGTTTGAACCTTTGATTTCCTGGTTCAAAAGCCAGTGTTCTAACCACTAGACCAGTGATTACCAAGTCCCAAATTCTGGTGTTCTCAGAGTTTGGTGTCCTTTTTTAATTTTCCACCCTCCCATAGTATAATAAAGTTCTGTTCACATACTACACTGCAAAGCTGGTTCGTTAGATTTTTCCTTGACATTCCTCCCTTTCGTGTTTTTTAAAGTAGGAAATTTGATGGTCCCATTGCATTTTGAATTGGGCATCTAGAGAGTTCTGCAGCTGCACAGAAACGTACCAGTGGCCACATGCGGCCATGCTGGCCTCCTTCGAGAAATGCTGTGCTAGACCACACTGCCTCCAAATATGACCTATGTGTGCAGTGTATGACAAACAAACAAGGGTGAATGTGCTCAGTGGTGCTGTGATGGTGCTGCTCCTAGGGTTTGCTAAGCCCCAAAACACTCTCAGTGAGATAGCCAACAAAAAGTACAAGCCAGGTGAGTTCTCTAAAGCAGTGCAAATGAGATGGGTTTAAAATGCCATCATATGGTAGTGCTAGCAAGAATCCACTGAGACAATGTCTCTAGTTGTAGTCCGTTCACTGGAACAGGCATAGAATAGTCAGCTTTGACACCAACCCATCGGCACGGCAGTAGTGCTGCCACTCACGATGACGGCAACTCATGTTCGGGAACAAGCACAGGGGTCATCAGGGCTGGCTGGGGGAGGATCGAGCATCCCAGAGGGAGGGAGGGAGGATTGCCAGCTTCGCTGCTGTACTGCCAGCTGGGTGACCACCAGTGTCCGTGCAGTCAGAGTATCATGGTGGGGGACGCAGGCTGGTGCTGCTTTAAGCATGGTCACATGCATGCACGTGTGCACCCATGATGCCTGCGTCCCAAGGGATGGGACCAGAAAAGCAGAAAGTCCCAGCAAGGCAGGATGAATACTGGCTCCTGGCAGGCCCTGCACTGGTGACGTGGCTCTCTTCTACTAGGTTTACTAGGGTTTTTTTGGAAAAAAGAAGGCCGAGGCCCATCGAGATTTTCCCCCACATTTGAGTGGGCTAATTTATGAAGTTTGAATGAGCGGCTAACCAGATGTCTAATCCCTTTTTGAATGTGTTGAAGTTAGTGCAATCTACTAATTCCTGAGGTGAGGTGTTTCATAATCTGGGGGCGTGCAATGAAAAGAAGTCATGCCTTAGATTTGTCTTTGCCTTTTTAACCTCTGTTTGTTTGTTGTGAAGCCTGGGGACGATGCGGTTAGTTGAGTAACAAAGACCGCATTGTTTCACTAGTTCCGTGGTTTTCAATAATTTATAGATGAACAAAATGTCCCCTCAATGCCTCCTATGTTGAAGTGAGTTAAGCCCTGTAGCTTTTTAGTCTGTACTGACAAGTTGTGGGAGAGAATCTTGGAATCATTTTTGTAGCACGTCTTTGGATCTGTTCAAGTTGTGCTATGTCGCCCTTAAGGTGTGGGCTCCAAAATGAGGACCCATTGTCAATATATAGGCCCTGTATAGTGGAATGAGACACTGTTCTGTTTTAGTGACGAATGTGCGTTTAATTTGTCTAAGTAAATTGTTAGTTATGTTGGCCACTCTGCCACAATGATCACTGGATGAGAATTTGTTATTAACCAGTATGCCTAGATCCCTTTTTCTACATGATGATTTTTTTTTTTTTTATTAAAAGTTTTCGTTATACACATTGCAAGTAAGAAAAGGGTTACAGTTAATTTATAAATGTTTACAATGGTAGCATTATTTTTACAGCAGAATTATTAATCTCTAAGGGTTAAAAACTTTGTCCTATGAGATCAGTACACCAGGTAGTGATATATAATAAGTAAAAGACAAAGAACCTCTGTGTGCAAACACTGAGGCAAGGGTTACCCCAAAGGGCATTTGGCTGGGAAGCCAAGTTTCAAGAAAATACAAAATCACACATGCCCTCACAATGCAAAGCATCATGGGCTGCATATGCAAATCACCACAGAATGTTATGCTGGTCCAACTTTAAGCAGAATTGCATGGTGACAAAAGCCTCTCACACAGTTTGCAAGGGTGCTAACAGAAGACATAGACACGTGTTTAGTCCTACATATAGCAGCCCATGATGCTTTGCATTGTGAGGGCATGTGTGATTTTGTATTTTCTTGAATCTTGCTTCCCAGCCAAATGCCCTTTGGGGTAACCCTTGCCTCAGTGTTTGCACACAGAGGTTCTTTGTCTTTTAAATAGTTTTTTTATTTTAATGGGTTCACCACAACATATCCAAGACACACTGTCTTAGGGTAGTTGGTCCAGTCCACTGGGGTGTCAAGCAGATGAGGCATACTGATGAGTCCTGGTAGGACGAAACACGTGTCTATGTCTTCTGTTAGCGCCCTTTGCAAACTGTGTGAGAGGCTTTTCCGCACCATGCAATTTTGCTTAAAGTTGGACCAGCATAACATTCTGTGATGATTTGCATATGCAACCCATGATGCTTTGCATTGTGAGGGCATGTGTGATTTTGTATAATAAGTAGTCCATCTCCATGTTGCACCCCAACTAATAATGTCAAGGAAAGGGGATTAATCATATAGTTTTAAAAGGTATCTAAATAATCACCAAGGTATAAAGGAGCGTATTTGTGATTTCCTTCCCCATATAATATAGGTGAAGTATAAGAGGAAATCCAGGTCAATTTGACCCCTCTCTAATCCCCCCTCCCACCCCATTACCTGCTAGGTAAGAAACTCAGGTATGACAACCCACAATAAGGGGAGAATTATGGGCAGAAGGTGGGGTCCACCATTGATTGGTGAAGAACCCACCGCTGCCATTTCAACAGGTAAGATGGACCCTTATTTTGTATTTTAGCATTGAAACTTTCAGAACAGTACATGTCAGACATGATAATTTTGCATTCTTGGACCGTAGGAATCGGAGTTGACATCCACCTACAAGTTATAGCTTTTTTTAGCTGCCAAAAGACCAGAAGGAGTGTCTTGTACCATGAGGGAGTGTGGTCCAGAAAGATCACTAGTATAATTTGTTCGGCCGTTAACTCCACCGGCTCATTGAATATCCCAGAAAGTTCCATCTGAAGAGAGAGCCAAAAGGGCATCAACCAAGGGCACAGCCAAAACACATGACCCAATGAGGCCCTAGGACACCCGCACTGTCTCCAGCATCTCCCATATTTTTCTGGTAGAAACTTTAGGAGAATCGCTGAAGCCCTGAAAAATCGGGAACGGCACTTCCAAGCAAATTTCCCTCCAACGAGGAGATGATGTAATCTTTATAGCTTGTAGTGCCGATCCCAGCCAAGCCTCAAGAGAAACCTCTAGAGACAAATCTCTATTCTGTTCTTGTAAGATTGAAGCCGTGAATTCTAACTGCTCATTCCTCAACCCCCTGTAAAGTTGTCCTATAATGTGAGTCCCCAGATTTCCTCTGATAGCTTCAATAAATACTTTTAATAAATCAGGAAGAGGGGAGGGCATTTTAACCTGAAGGCCTCTGTTTAGCAGTATATGGTTACGGACTTGGAAGTATCTAAATAAATCTGAGTCCCGAAGGCTATATTGAGAGTGTAGTTTTTCAAAGGGAAGAATCCCTAGGGGAGAAAGAAACTGGAAGACATGGGATAATCCCATCTGTCTCCAAGTGGAAAAGGCGTTATCCATATGAATAGGGGCAAGAGTTTCATCCTGGGAATTTAACTTGCATTACTCATAAATGGTATGAATTGGTTGGGACCTTCTCATACGCCTCCACAGTCTAAAAACTGGAGAGGCAACCTTTGTGAGGGCCGAGGCTGACACCGATCTCTCATCAGAGAAAAATAATCTATTAATATCAAATAGATTATTTAAGTGAAATTCAGTAGTTTGCCAAAGCGAGACATAAGATCCCACCAGCCACAGTATCAGAATTCTTAGAAATACTGCCCTTGTGTATAGGTTAAAGTCTGGCAAATTAAAACCTCCATGAGCCAATGATAACTTAAGGATGGATAACCTTATTCTTGGGCGTCCCTTACCCCATATAAAACCTGCTATCATTCTATTCCATGATTTAAGGTAAAAAGTCGAGGGAAAGAAGGGGACATTTTGGATCAAGTACAAGAGACAAGGAAGAATATTTATATGAATAATTGCAATTTGCTGATAGAAAGAAAATATACCAGAAGTCCACCTATCCAGATCCGACTGGATTTGTATTGAGATGGGTTCATAATTTATCATTTCCATGACAGCTGGGTCCTTAGGTATATAAAGGTCCAGGTATTTAATTTTAATGGAATGCCAGTTAAAAGGAAAGGCCTTCTTAATTTGCTGAGAAGGTTTAAAATTGAATGTCAAAATTTCCGTTTTAGAAGGATTTAGTTTAAATCCAGCTATTTTCTCAAACCAGGTCAAAACTTTCCAGACTGAAGGAAATGAAGTATTAGGGGACAATAATGTTAGTAATATATCATCAGCAAACATATTAATTTTGTGTTCCTGTTGACCTAAGGGTAAGCCCTCTATCTGGGATGAAGATTTCAAGACAGAGGCCAGGGGCTCAAGGTATATTGGAAAGAGATAGGGAGACGGGGAACAACTCTGCCGTGTATCCCTACTCATTTGGAACGAAGAGGATAGAGCCCCATTGGCTCATATATAAGCCCTTGGAGATCTATAACGATTAATTAAACTTGTGATAAATGAGGAGGGGAAGTGAAATGCCGCTAGGGTGTCCCACAAAAAGGACAATGAAACACGGTCAAAAGCCTTCTCGGCGTCAAGGCTAATAATTACAGATGGGATTTTCCTGGTACAGACATTCTTGGAGAACTACTGTTCGGTGAATATTATCCATAGTACTCCTGTTTTTGATAAATCCAGACTGTTCAGGGTGTATAATTTGTGGAATAATAGATTCCAATCTGGAGGCCAAAATGGCCGTGTAGATTTTATAGTCCATGTTTAATATGGAGATGGGTCGATAAGCTCTAGGATCCGAGAGGTCCTTCTAGGGCTTGGGTATTGGGGCAATTGCTGCGAAGTCCCAGGATGGAGGAGGGGCGCCACCCTGAAAGACTTCAGTAAATAAAGCATGAATTTTGGGGGTAATTTCCTTAATAAACATCTTATACTATTCTGATGTGTAACCATCTGGGCCTGGGCAACGACCCGTATTAAGATTTTTAATTGTTATAATTATCTCAGCCTGGGAGATGGGGGCTTTTAAATCATTGATTTGGAAGAGTGACAATTTTGGGAGAGTTGCTTGATTTAGAAATTGTGAGGGGTCAGGGGGTTTAAAGGTTCCTCCACTGAGTATAATTTGGCATAGTAGGACGAAAATGCCTGGAGGATATGTTCGTCTGAATGATCAACCTTCCCTGCAGTTAAGTTTTTAAGTTTCAAAATAGTGACAGTGCATCTGTGACCTGAGCCTCTGAGCCAACTTCCTGGTCCGTCTTGGCCTCCTCTCATGGACAGTTTGTCGAAGATAAAATGGAGACTGTTGGACCTTATTATCTATCATTTTTGCAATGCGGCCTTTGTATCTTTGATCAGCCTTTCAACCTCTGTATTACCCTCTCTAAACAACATCTGATAGTTCAGAAACTGCTCAGAGAGTCCATGGTATTCAGCCTCTCTTTCTTTATATTTTTTGGTGGAATAGGCTATTATTTCCCCCTCTGATAGTTGCCTTCATTGCATCCCATTGGATAGCCTCAGGAATATCCAGCGAGGTATTTTCCGAAAAGAAAAGGGGGAGTCTAGATCTGATTTCATCCTGAAATCCCTTATCTAGGGTCAAGGAATTCAATCTCCAGAGGGTTTGTTTCTTTTCCCTACCCATATCTACCTTCAACATTAAGGGATGGTGGTCCGAGAGGACCTTCAGGCCTGTTGATATATCTTGAACTGACGTAAAATTTTCACATGTAGTAATAAAATAGTCCAATCTAGAATAAGACTTAAATCTGGGAGAATAGTAAGTGTAGCCAGGGGAAGAAGGAAATGGGTACCTCCACACATCTATCAACCCCAAGTGGTCCATGGTATTTCTAAACTGTTCAGCATTGGATGAGTTCCGATGTCTCTGCAGATTGGAACAGTCCACATGGGGCAGCAAGGTTAGATTAAGGTCTCCCCTAAGGATCAGTTGACCCTGGAGGAGATCTAACAAGGTTGTAATAAATCCCTGGAAAGTAGGGAATTTTGTCGGGGGGGGTAGACACTGGCCAAAGTGACCCTCTGACTATACATAAAGCCCTTAATAATGAAGAAGAATCAGCATTTATATAGCGCTTTTCATACACAGTATCCCAAAACACTTTACAAGCAATGCTAGACTGGTAGTGAAGTGACTGAATGTGTGGTGGCTGCCATATCACACATCATCACCCACACACAGCCTGGATAATTGCATGAACCGGTTTATGGGAAGGGGAATGCTGGCCAGGACACCAGGAGTGTTCTCTGCTCTTTACGAAGAGTACCCTGGGTTCTTTTACTTCCACCTGGACACCCATCAGGACAACACCAGGATGGGCAGAAGGAATCTTGGTTTAATGTCTCATCCGATGGACAGCACACCCTAGCAGTACAGCACCCGCGTTTACTAAACTCGGATGCCAGCGATTTTTAGGTGCAAGTCCATTCTGGTGTGGGACGAGAACCCGCGACCTTCTGGTGTAGAGGTGGATGTGCTACCAACTGAGCCACGCAGACATAATCATATACCTCCCTTGAGCATCAATACGTGTCTGTAAAATTTCTAGGGGAGCAGTGTGGGGAATCAAAATAGCCGTACCTCTCTTTCTACCCCTTGGGTGTGAAGAAGCAATCCCCTTGTATCTGCCTCCCCAGGCTAACTTGAGGTGCTCCGCATCAGAGAGGTGAGTTTCCTGGAGAAAATTAAGGTCCACCCCCTGCCTCTTCAGATGTTGCATGAGGCAGTCCCTTTCAATGGGGTCATGGAGACCATTGACATTATGTGATAAAACTTAACTGGATTAACTGGCATCATACAAATTTCTGAAGTTGTAACCAGGATTCATTCAACCCCAGTGCATAAGAAACTTCAGTCTAGACCACACTCCCCAAATGTAGCGGTCCAGCTCAAGAAAAAAAGATATCTGCTGACTGTGATTTATAACTGTAAACAATAAAACATATTTGATTATCCAAGAGTCTAGATGTGTCATTTTTTCCTGTTCTTCCCCTTCCCCAGTGCTCTCCTTGTTTATCAAACTACTAAACAGTGCTATAAAATTACCCCAAGGGTTCCAAAAGTAATAGTAAATGTTATCTTGGTTTGTAAAATATATGGGCCTAAAAATAAGTACAGATAGCAGCCATAAACCCATAATAGCTGTTGTCGAGCTTCTTGACACCCAAAGGAAGTTCCCAAACCCTCCCCACACCACCCTACTAAAGTAAAAGTTTGAACACTCTGGGGTAAACTACCCACTGTTATAACTTGTGGACCCTCACTACAAGGAGCCAGAGTAACCATAACAAAAACTATATACACAATGACTCCCAAGTGGGAGGTGCTCATTCTGAGCTCCTCCTGGGACATCCTTCCCCTACCTCATGAAAAGGGGACAGGGGAGAGATGTGGGGCCTCAATAGCACACTTAGGGTTTACTATCCCAGAGTTTAGTGGAGAAGCCCCTTGATGGAGTGGCGTAAATACTTCTCTGAAATGGAACCAGTATAACTGGGTTCTATGTCCAAACATACCCCAGGAGATGCAATATGCCTATCCCCTTAATAGAAGGTTGGCAATATTCTCATTTGTTGTGGAGAGAAGGTTTAACAGTAGCAATTAGACCTTTATTATAATCCTGTCTGTAGGTTATTCTCCCCCAATTCAGTTGCTGGGGAACCAAGCCCAGCTCGCCTTTCTATCAAAAACCATGGAATGGCGTAAGCATGGGAGATTAAAATGTCCAAAATGAACACCCCATATTTCTTGTCTCTCAAGAAAGTCCAGTAACTATTGTTCTATATGCACCTCTTGTAGTTGAGGTATGACCATCATGTCCAGTCTCTCCCTCCAATGGATAGCAGTCCAGTCATAGTTTTTTGCTGTTAAGTGGGGAGGAGGAGAGGCGGCAGTGGGGAGGGGACACCGCCAGTGAAGGTGCTGGAAAAAAGGGGGGAGAAGCTTCCATGTCCGTACTGTAGCCTGGGATCTACCCTGCCATCTGAGAACAGAGAAAAAGTCCAAAGGGCCTTCTAGTGCCAAATCATAGATATAAAAAGTTTTTTAAATGCCTGGACTGTATTAGGAACACTCCCTCTCCCTCAACCCCAGCAGCATCCCACTCCAACCCCCCCCCCACCATCCCCGTTCCCAGCATAGCAGAATCAAGCCCCCAAATGGGGGATTTTGTTATATCTGCCAATCCAGGAGGGCAGTTCATGTTGGTAAAGTAGGATTCCTATACTGCTGCAATTTCTTCAGGATTTCGTCAAGTGGCAACGATGACGCATGTGAGTGTCTAGATCGTTCTATCTTCTCCATCTAGTTCTGTCATGTTTTCATCACTTCAGCAGTCTTATCTGAGATGGTGCCTCTAGCCAAAAGATCTGCCATTGCCTCAGAAGCCGAGGTAGAAGTCAGCTGGCCCATGGAGAGGAATACTGTGAGTTTAGCTGGATGGGGGTACGAAATCTAATCTTTTGGGACCGAAGTGCAGGAAACAGCAAGTTATAATCTCTGTGTTGTTTTTGGGTACAAGGGGCATAGTCATTATCAAAAAGCAAATGTTGTTGGCCCCACATTACTTTGCCCTTCTACCATGCTTTTCATTGAAGGGTCTCCTTGTTTTGGTAGCTCAACATTTGAATGACAAAAGAGCATGGCCTTGCCCCAGGGCCTGAGGGTGTAGGGCCTAGGGCTCGATGAGCCCTCTCCACATCGATCTGAAAGCCAGGCTCTAAGTTGAGTACCAAGCACAGTAGGTAATCAGCGAAGGCTCTGGGGTCGTTCCCCTCTTCATCGACTGAAGATACGAATATTCCTCCTCCTGCCATGGTTCTCTGCATCCTCTTGACGTAGTGAGATGGCTAGCTGCTCAGCCGCGAGAATTTTAACGGTCCCCTCAAGCTCATCCAGCCTAGTAGTATTCCCAGATATCTGGAGGTCCGCTTCTACCAGTTGACCTTGCAGTACTCCCAGTTCAGTTTGAATGTCATTTAGAGACTCTCGGACCTCGCCACAGAATTCCATAATCACCTGAAGTATAGCTTCATTGTTGGGCTCTGGAGGCTTTTTTGGGCCCTTTGGACAAGATGAAGCTGTGGATTTCTTCCCTGAACTTGGAGCAGGCCCAAGCTGCAGGTCACCCTCGTCAGACATGTGGTCTTCTACGTTGGTCAAATCGTCGATGGGCTGGAACCGATGGTGGCTATTTTTTTGCCATCACTAGTTGACAGAGTGCAAACCCCAAGTATATCCAAGTCAGTTTGCAAGATTCAAGCTGTAGAGGAGGGTTCAGCATTGTTTTATTTTTGATGAAGGCAGGAGCCTCTCAGTCTGCTTGCTCAGCCAGACAAACCGAAACCAGAAGTCCCCAAACTTAGTCTTCTAGCTCTAGATGATGATTTAAATTGTGTTTTATTTATGTAGTAGGTGTTTTGGGGATTTTTTTGATCCAAGGTGCAGAACTACACATTTTTCTACATTAAATTCCATGTTATTAAGCTGTGCCCATTATTCAATAGTTAAGGTCTGAGATAAGGATTTGTAAGTTATATGGCATGTCCACTTTTCCCCCTAACTTAGAATCATCAGCAAATTTTGAAAGCCAATTTTGTGATCCAACTTGCATGTCACTGATGTTTGTATTAAATAGTACTGGCCACAGGACAGAGCCCTGGGGTACCCCGCTAGTGACTGAACCTTGATCAGATGGTGCATTGTTGATGTTAACCCTCTGTGTTCTGTTTGTAAGCCATTGGTTTATCCAGTTTGTTGGGCAAGGTGAAAAGCCTAAGGATTCTAGTTTGGTGATGAGTTTACCATGCGGGACTTTATCAAAAGCTTTACTATAGTCCAGTAGTGTGATATCTATTAGTGTGTTATTGTCCATGCCCTGACTTATAGTATTTTAAAAATATATTAGGTTTGTGGTACAGGAGTGTCTGGATCTGAAACCATGTTGTGTTTTGTCCGAGAGTTGAAGTGCCCCCATTTCTTTTTCCAAGTATGATTTAATCATCTTTCCCATGATTTTGGAGATAATGGATGTTAAACTGATGGGACGATAATTTTGTACGTTGGACCTGTTACCTTTTTTAAATATTGGGGTTACTGTGGCTGTTAGCCAGTCCAGGGGAATTTGTGAATCATTTTGGGATTTGTTGAATATAATTTGTAAGGGGGTAACTATTGCTTCCGCAGTTTCAATCAAGAATCTAGAACTAATTTTATTTGGACCTGGGCTAGTTGTTTTCTTTAAGGATTTTAATAATGGGAGGATTTCTGATGCAGAGATATTATTTATTTATTTATTTATTTATTTAAATTTAATATGTTTTATTGCTTAGCAGAGTCATAACATAGTTTAGACAGAGCAATAACTTGACAATATTATCGAAAGTAACATCATAGATACTAGTAGGATAAGAAAAGAAAGGAGTAAGAATCAATGAACCAGTTAAATGTACATTCAAGAAAACTGAATTTAACAAATTAAACATCCTCCATCCCCCCGCTGTGGTGTATACTAATGTCAATTGAGGGCTATACTGATGTGCAAGATAAAGGACACGAAAGGTCACGTGTAAAGAGAGAAGTAACCGTATAAAAGGGTGTACCTCTCTCTTAAGGTAACGTGAGAAGGAGCAAATCAAAGGAAACAGTGAAGTAGAGTCCCGCAACCCAACTCATGTACAGTTGTCAATTCAGATAAAGGGCATATAGCTTTCCCCATTTCTTCTTGAAGGAGGACTGGCGGTGATTCACTTGTGCTATTAGATGCTCAACACGGAGTACAAAAGACATTTCGTGCAGCCATTCCGTATATGATATTAGAGTTTGATCCTTCCAATGTCTGAGTACCAGTTTTTTGACTGCCATTGATATTAGAGCCAGATGATATCTTTTTTCCTTCACTTGGATCTCGGAGTAATCAGCAAAGATACAAGTCTCTGGAGAGAAAAGGCCCTGCAACCCCAACATCGGATCTAGAGTTGATTCTATATGATGCAGAGATATTATATGCATGTGAGGAATTTCTGTTTAAGTAATTTAGAGGTATATAAGGATCTTTTTTTGAAAATACAGAACAGAAGTAGGTGTTGAACAAATTATCAGTGCCAGTATCTGAATAAGCTTGTGCAGTTGTGTGTTAGTGGGCCAGTTTTCCTGGTGTTGCCCCTTTTGTTGTTCAAATAGGAAAACAGTGATTTATGGCAGTCCTTAGTGCATGCTAATTTAAATTCTAGTTTACCTTTTGATTGTTTTATCATGTGTTTAAGGGTATTTAGGGCTTTTTTATATTCAGAATGGGCTGAAGTCCTATCATCCGGTTGGCAGTTTTTCAGTTTTTTGAATAGCCTTTGCTTAAGTTTCATTTGAGATTTTATTGTTTTATTGAGCCACCTAGAAATTCTTCCTTTTTTGTTCTATTTATTTTTAATTGGCACATGGATTTTTTTCCTAACTATGAATTATGTCTTTGAATTTAGTCCAAGTGTCCTTGGCTGAAAGATGAAGCGTAATCTTCTCCCATGGGGTTGAGTTTAGGGCATTAATCATAGTATTATAGTAAATACCAGCAGAATAGGCCCTATGGTCTGTTGTGTCTGCTCGGAAGCTAGCCCCCTACTGGGAGCTCGCTCCTCCACCCCCTCAGCCTCAGAGGTGGCCCTCCCTGGCCTTAGCTTCCCCTGTACCTGTCCCAACCCTTCTTAAATCCTTCCACTGTGGTCTCTTCCACCAGACTCCTGGGCAGTGAGTTCCATGGTTCCACCCCCTGTGAAGAAGTGTCTCCTGCGCTCCTACCTGTACTCCCCCATCCAGCTTCATCTAGGTGCCCCTGGTATTTCCGCCTTCTTAAGCCTGAACACTTCCCTGGCTTCCCCCTTATTTATCCCCTTTACATACTTGAAAGTCTCTATCATGTCCCCTCTGTCCCTCCGCTCCTCCAATGTATACAGATTGAGTTCTTCCAGTCTCTCCTCATAGGTCCTACCCTCCATGTCTTGAATCATCCTGGTCACCCTCCTCTGGACCCTCTCCAGCAGCACTATGTCCCTCTTAAGATGGGGTCTCCAGAACTACACAGAGTACTCAAGATGTGGCCTAACCAGGGCATTATACGGAGGGAGGATCACCTTCCTCCTGCTGGAGGTAATCCTCCTGGTTATGCAGCCCAGTATTCTCTGTGTTATTCATTTTGCTGTCCACCACTATCCCTAAGTCCCTCTCACCTGATGTGACTTGCAGTGTGGTCCCCCCCCAAGGTGTATGTATGTCCTGGGTTTCTGACCCACAGATGCAGCACCCTGCATTGAACTTTAGCCCCCATTTCCTTGCCCACCCCCCAGGGTATCCAGATTGCCCTGCAGGGCCTCTCTCCTCCTGCCCATCTGCCAGTGCTAACAGTTTTGAGTCATCCGCAAAGAGACTCAACCTACTCCTAACACCCCACCCTATGCCTGAGACATAGGAATTGAACAGGAGTGGCCCCAGGACCGAACCCTGGGGGACTCCACTGATGACCCTCCTGGGGGAGGAGACTATCCCTCTAACCACCACTCACTGTATTCACCCCGTAAGCTTTCCACCCACCTGAGCAACTGCCCCCCCCCCCCAGCTTTGTTAGTAGGTCATTGTGGGGTACCGAATCGAACACCTTACTCAAATCCAGATAGAGGACGTCCACTGGCCTATGTCTGTTCAGGGCACCCATCACCCAGTCATAAAACTCCACCAGGTTAGTCTGGCACGACCTCCCTGGCACAAAACCATACTGCCTGTCATCCAGGTGCCCCAACCTTTCCAGATGCCCTCCCAGCCTCTCCTTGATAATGCCCTCCATAACCTTGCGCTAATGGGCCTGTAATTCCCCATCTCCTCTCTGGACCCCTCCTTGTGGATAGGCACCACATGAGCCACCTTCCAATCTTGAGGCACCCACCATGTCATCAGGGAGATGTTGAAGAGTGAGGCCAGTGGAGCTGCCAGCACATCCGCCAGTTCCTTCAGCACCCTTGGATGCAGCCCATCTGACCCCGGTGCCTTCTCAGTCTTTAGCGACCGGAGGGCCTCTCTCACCCTATCTGCTGTGATTTTTGCCCTCCCATCCCCCCATGCATCCTTTCCTCCCATTCTAGATACGACCCATCCCCTGCCCTAGTCTCATCCAGTCCTTAAGTCTCCAACTGACCTCCTGGTTCGGTGGGCTCCTCTACCCTCCCATCGGGTTGGAAATATCCCCCACATCCCCCAGTAAAGACAGAAGCAAAGTACTCATTTAGTACCTCTGCTTGTTCCCCAGCTTTCTGCGCCCATTCCCCCCAGTTCTAATCCTGCTGATCTGTGCCCTCACTTTTCTTTTCTCCCTGTGTATCTTAGAACCCCCGTGGATATCCCTGGCCAGGTTAAGCTCCTTCTTCGCCTTGGTCCCCCCTTACCAACCTGGTGACCCTCTTAGCCAGGAAATCAGACTCTCCCCTCTCCCTAGCCTCCCTTTAGCACTTTAAGCGTGCATAGGCAGCCTTTTTCTCCCTCACTGCCTCCTGCACGTCCTGGGTCTACCAACATGGCTTACTGGCCCTACACTGCTTGCGCCTTACCTTTGCGCAGGCTCTCAAAGCCTCCTGCACCCCCTTCTTAATGGTCTCCCACAAGGTACCAGCATCCATGTCTGGCCTTATCTCATCCAAGCACCCTTTAAGAATCCTTCCCATGCCCTCAAATCTGCCCCCCTGAAATCTATTACTTCTGTGTTAGTGCAAATTTCCTCTCCCCCTAGGAACATAAGAAACCAGACCGTGGCATGGTCACTGCCTGCCAGTGGGCTGCTCACCTCCAGGCCCCTTATCTGGTCGCTATCTGCTGGGACAGTGTTCAAGATCCGATCCTGCCTAATAGGCTCCCCCACATGCTGGACTAGGAAGGCATCCTAGAAGACATCCATCAATCTCTGCTCCCTGGCCACCGAGGATGTCATAGTGCACCAGTCTGCCCCCGGCATGTTCAGGTCATCCATGATCACCACCCTGCCCTTTCCGAGGCCACGGTGACCCCTGATGTTCTCAGCCAGATCATCCTCTAGTTCTGCTTCCATTGTGGTGGGTCTGTACACCACCCCTATTTTTAATCTTTTACCCCCCTCGTTTGTAGTGTTACCCAAATTGCCTCCACATCTCCTTCTACCTTCTTGATTCCACCAACTACTATGTCATTTTTGACCATCAATGCCACACACACTCCTCTTCCCACCCCCCCAATCCTTTCTAAATATTGCGTATCCCTCTAAATTTAGGTCTCAGTCATGCCTCTGGGTGGCCCATCTCTCAGTAATTGCTGCCAAGTCTGCTGCACCCTCAGCTAGCATTGCCTGGAGCTCTGGTATTTTATTGCCCATGCTCCTGGCATTGACCATACTCCGCCCTCTCCCCTCTCCAGTCTTCTCAGCCCAGCGCAATCCCCCGTCTCTCTTCCCTCCTCAGTTCCCCCTGGTCTTCTAATGCTACCCACAGCCCGCTTTGCATGATCTAGTCTTGAACCCTCAAGCTTCCTCGCTGGGGCTTTCAGTCTTTCTGTCCCTCCCCCTTTACAAGTTTAAACCCCACCTATCAGCAGTGAATCCAAACAATTTTAGTTTAAGGATCTCCCTCCCCTCCAGGTTGAGGTGCAACCTATCCCTGGCATATAGCCCCTTTTCTTCCCATGTATCACCCCAGTCCCCCATCAATCCATACCCTTCTGACTTGCACCACTCCCTGATCCACTGGTTAACTCCCCTAAGTTTCTGCTTATTTTCCCCCCGCTTGCCCTTGGTACTGGCAGTATCTCAGAAAAGGAGATTGAGCATCCTATAGAGTGGCAAACCCTGGCCAATTCCCTGAATCTCGCTTGTATCTCCAGTTCACGGTTACCTTCTAAATCGTTTGTTCCCAGGTGAACTAGAAAGTCTGGGGATCCCTCCGCATTCCCCCTTGCCATTGAGTATAGCTGGAATTTGGCCTTATGTACTGACAGGCCTGGGATACATTTAACCTTGACTGAGCTGCCTTTTCCCTCCCCAGCCCCCTCCCACTAGATACCTCTAATCGTGGAATCACCAGGCAGGAGCAGCTTCACCACTCCTCCCAAAGTTACTAGCCTGTTAGTGCCCATCCATACTCCTCCTTCTGTCTACATCCTATGGCTTGCTCCTTGCACCCCCACAGCCTGGGTGTCTCTATTTTGTGCATGCCCTTCCAAGCTCCCTCTTCTGCCTATGTCCCCCAGTTTTCTCCTCTCACCCGCTGCAACTTGGGGGTCACAGGTCTGTATGTGCCATTCCAGACTCTTTCTCCTGATGGCCCCCTGCTTGCTCTTGCCCCTCCACAGCCTGGGCATCGCTAGCTTGATTGTGCCCTTCCAGGCTCCTGCTTTTGTCTCCTTCTCCCAGCTTGCTCCTCGCACCCCTCACAGCCTGAATATCACTAGTCTCCCCCTTTAACTCTTCCCCGGTTGGTCTGTTGCCATTGACTTCTCCACCCAGGCCTTCTATTCCTGCTTTCCTTCTCCCCTTCCCCCCCCCTCAGGTTCTGCAGTAACGGACCCTTGTGCCCTAGTGCTCTCTACACCCCCCTCTTCTGGAAATTCCAGTCTCAGAGCTGGCCTACCCAGAGTGCTCCCCTTCTCACCCCCCTCCTTGTCCACTTTTACCTTCCTCAGCTCTGCCCTGTCCTGGGTCCTGGCCTCATCCACCCTGACTCTGTTCTGTGCATCCTTCTCTGCCTTACCTTCCTCAGACCCGGGCTCCTGCCCCTCCCGCCCGTCTGGTGCCCTGGTCTCATGTTCCCCATGCCCTCCCCTTCCCTCCTTTGGATCAGGCTCCCCTCCTGTCCCTGCCCCCCGACTCCTGACCAATCCCTCCCCATCATCCTGCACCCCCTGTCCGCCAGCCTCTTCCATCTCATCATCCAGGTATAGTAGGGTGAAGCGATTTGTAAGTGTGATGCCTACCCCAAGCTTGCCCACTCCTGTCCCCCTTCCCTCCCCCTTCCTTGGCTGTTTCAGAGTGAAGACCGTACACTGGTATTTTCATGTCTCTTCTCCCCCCCCACCCCGGAGTGACCATGTGGTTCTAGTCCTCTCACTCCCGCCCTTATAACCTGGGGTATGCCATTTTGTCCTTGCCTATCATCATATAGTTTCTGCCCCCTTCCTTCTCCAATGCATCTCCCTCCCTCCAGCTGCTACCTGATCCCCTTGACCTCCCACCTGAGACCTGCCAACTGGTAACACACTGGGCATCCCCCAAACCTCCATGCCCAATTCAATATTATGGCCGTCCCACACCCCGTACACCCAGTCACCCTCCCGAAGATAGCAGCTCTTGCATCATTCGATCCCATCCTCACTGTTGGGTGTGGGCAATATGAGCCCCCCTCGGCAATACAAGTACCCTCCAATCCGTATACACGTAATCAATCTTCCCTTTTCCCAGCAGTAGCCAGCATATGCCCGAGCAATAGATACAAACAGTACCCAAGATGCAGTAGCCAGCACTACCCAAATGTCACCCTAATAGGATTAAGATGTTGCAAGGCCTTATGGGACTCGCCCAATAAATGTAGGGTGAGCCTTGGGGCGGGTGGGAGTACACCACAGGCTGTGTCAAAACACAATCAGCCAAGGAGTCCTCTGGCAGTGACACCTCACACAATCACCAACTTGTCTGCTAGAATCCCTTACTCCTGCCCAAACTAAATGTAAAAGCACAATAAATGGCAGTTAAGACCAGCCCTCAAATACAATTACAAACACACAGAAATACCAGCTAAAAAATCTTTCAGACCTACTTACACTCACAGCCACCAGCTAAAGATTCCTTCTCCCCCTCCACTAACTAAACAAAATTAGCTTTGTCATAATTTTTAAAAGTCATCTCTTTTTTTGAGGTAAGGTGCTCTCCAGCTACATCAAATAAAATGGTGAAGTGATCACTATTGCCTAGGGGGTCCCATATTTGGATACTAGAGATTTTTTCTCTTATGTTGGTAGCAAGGAGATCTAAGGTGTTTGTGCTTCTAATAGGCAGGGTGATAAGTTGAGTAAGACTGTTATCTATAAGAGCTGATATGAATTGTTTTTCATAATAGCAACTACTTGTCAGTGAGGGCCAGTTAAATATTGGGCATGTTAAAATCACTTAATATGATTACATCACCCTTTTCAGATAGGTTAGAGATGTCACGTAGCAGTTCAGTTGTGTAATCTAAGTTTGATGCCGGAGGCCTATAACAATTACCTGTTATGGTTTGAGTTTGGCCCTTGAATTGAACGGTGACCCAGATGCTTTCAGTATTGGTATGATGGATTTTTGTATGAGGAAATGTTTTCTCTTGCATAAATACAGAGGGCCCCCACCCTGTCTACCGGTTCTGCCTTTATGGTATGGTATGGTTTGTAAGCTTGCATCTCCTCGATCCATGATGAAGAATCCCACCAGGTTTTAGTAACAGCTATAATGCCCAAGTTAAGTGTCTTGCTTCTAGCCTCTAGTTCTGCCATTTTTTATAGATTTAATGATCTTGCGTTTAGTGTTAAGATTTTGCAAGAGTTTGTGGGGGAAGAGGATGGTAGCGATTTAAGAGACTTGGGTAAGATACCATTCTCCCCCTTTTAATTTAGTTTAAATGGCTATCAATTATGGCTGAAAAGGATTTGCTCAGTAGGGTACTGCCCCTCCTACTGAAGTGCAGCCTGTCACAACAAAACAAGGGGGTTTTGTCCAGAAAATTGTCCCAGTGAGTAATGCATGAGATTCCCTGTCTGAGACACCCATTTCCTTAGCCATTCGTTAATGTGTTTGATACTCTGAGGCTCTGGGGACAGGTAATATTTCTGAGAAACATACTGTACAACCCTTCTCAACAAGTAAGTTGTTGAGTGCCATGTAATCCTGTTTTATTTGGTCAGGATTAGTACGCCTGATATTGTTGGTACCAGCATGAATGATTATAAGGGGGTTAGTTCCTGCATTGTTCAAAATATCAGGAATTGTGGTAATATCAGCTATTTTAGCCCTTCTAAAGCTACAGCAAGTATGGTCGAGTTTGTCTGGATTGCAGATAGTTCTATTGAGATGTTTAATGATAGTCACCCAGTACATATATTTGTCTTGTCTGTGAAGGGGGCTAGTTTCTATTGGAGAACAGGGTTTATGTTGGGGGGGGACCTTTTTTGGGAGTTTTTTTTTTTTTTTTAAATGACTGGTGGGGGAGATTTTATTTTACCTGAGGGTATATGGGGTTTCGTGCAGTCCCTTGCTCAGTTTTGGGATGTTGACTGGGCTGGGCTTGGGGGGAATCATCTTTGTCTATAGTAGTATTTGAAGTTGATAGAGGGTCAAATTTATTATGTAGCAGTAATGGAATGTTATTATGAATTTGGCCCCCTCTACATTTTTTATTGGTTTTAGTTACCATTGCCCAATCCTCTATGATAGGTTGATTTTGGTTGAGTTGATCAACCTGGATACTCATATCATAGGGCAGATGTGATTCCTCTTCACAAAAGTGGGAGCAAGGCAGAAGCAGGTAACTACAGACCTGTAAGTTTGACCTCAGTGGTAGGAAAAATGATGGAATCACTTCTGAAAGAAAGAATTGTTGAGTACCTAGAGGCCAGCGGGGCACAGGACCCAAAGCAGCATGGATTTATAGCAGGAAGGTTATGTCAGACGAACCTAATAGACTTCTTTGACTGGGTGACCAAAGTAATAGACCAGGGAGGGGCTGTGGATATAGCCTACCTAGACTTTAGCAAGGCATTTGACACAGTCTCATACAAAAGATTAATAAACAAATTAGCCAGCCTGGGAGTGGATTCCAGGGTGGTAGCCTGGGTAGCAAACTGGCTGCACAACAGGACACAGAAGGCAATAGTGAATGGAACACATTCCAAAGAAAGGAGGGTTACTAGTGGAGTACCTCAGGGCTCAGTACTGGGTCCAGTCCTCTTTAACATCTTTATAGGTGACATTGCAGAGGATCTGGAGGGAAAGGTATGCCTCTTTGCAGATGACACACAGATCTGTAACAGAGTTGATACACAAGGGGGGGGTAGAAAGGATGAGAAGGGACTTGTCAAGGTTGGAGGAATGGTCAGACATGTCAACTTAGATTCAATGCAAAGAAGTGCAAAGTAATGCACCTGGGAAACAAAAACCCAGGAGAAGAGTACACAATAGCAGGGGAGGTACCAACAACAGCAAAAATGGAAAGGGACTTGGGGGTAGTTGTATCAAATGACTTAAAGGTGGAGTACGCAATGTGAGAAGTCAGTAAGGAGAGCCGAGGGATACTGGGATGCATAGGAAGGGGCATCACAAGTAGGAAAGCAGTGGTTATCCTCTGTACAGACAGTTGGTGAGACCCCATCTGGAATACTGTGTGCAGTTTTGGATATCCCATCTACGCAAGGACGTAGACAGGATGGAAGCAGTCCAGAGGAAGGCAACTAAAATGGTGCAGGGTCTGCATCAGAAACCATATGAAGAGAGACTGAGAGAGCTTAACATGTATACCCTTGATGAAAGGAGGGAGAGGGGGACATGATAGAAACTTTCAAGTACCTCAAGGGAATCAACAAAGTCAGGAGGGTATCATCTTTTAGAAAAGAGATGTGTAAGAACAAGGGCACAATTTAAAGATAGAGGGACGACTCAGGGTAATGTGAGAAATTTTTCACGTGAGAATGGTGGATGCATGGAACGCCTTCCTGGGGAGGTTGTTGTGTCTAAAACAGTGGGGGAATTCAAACATGCATGGGACAGACATAAGGCAATTGTTGGGGGGTTGCAGGAAGTAGGCTGTTGGTTAACTAGAATCTGCAGCTTATCCAATAGGAACGGAAATGGGCAGACTGGGTAGACCAGGTGGTCCTTATCTGCCGTCAAAGTCTATGTTTCTATATCCACTGCATTGTCAGTGAGGTAATGCGGGTTTCAGTTTGCATGACCATACTGTCAATGTACTTTTCCAATGACTCAGTTTCATCACTGACTGTTTCTTTAAGGAGTCTAGCTATTTTTTTTTTTTTAGTTGTTTAACCAGGTGAGACACACTAAGCTGAAAGCTTTTTTACAGGTGCAACCTAGGAGCACAGGGAAGTTAAGTGACTTGCTCAGGGTCACACAGTATGCAGGTGGAAGCTGTGGGATTCAAACCCAGGTCTGGTCTGCTGGATGTCACCAGATTTGCAGCTCAGAGCTCTAAACTACTGCGCTATACTGCCTCCCTCACTTGTTTCATCTTGCAGAGTAATAACCAGTAAACATTTATCACACATAAACTCACAAAACGGTTCCCCTGAGCAAAACATGTGACAGTGGTTGCATTCTTTAATAGGGCCTTCCATTATGGCAGTCACTATAACAAACACTATGAGCACACTATAGGTTAGTTATAGTATTTGTACTTATTGAAGTGTGTAGAGTATATTGCAGAGTCCCCACTTCACAACCTCCCCAGCGGACACAGCTGACATGCGTTACGACGCATGTGTCTCTCCACGCGGAACCGCGAGCTAACCCCGCACAAGCTCACTCCCGCGGAGCTCCCAACAAATGGGGATTAGGCCACCGGAAGTAGTGTGATGTCATTTCTGGTGGTCCGCTCGCTCCGCAAGTTTAAAATATCAGTTTAAATGCTAGAAACTCAATAATGCCACCTCATGCAGTGGTCTTGTATCTTCCTGCACTTCCTTTGACAGAAAACCTCTCAAAGGAGGGCAGAAAAGTGACGCTTAAAATGGGAGGATTCAGGCAGCACTTCTCCTTCCCACACCTGGCCTGTGTGGTGCAAGGCCTAGCCTGTTATCCCTGCTGAAAGCATCAGACAAGTGGGGGACAGAGTTGGAAGGTAAGTCCACAAGAAGCCAGCCGATGAGGCGGGAGGGGGTATGAAGGAGGGCCTGTCTAGTGAAGGGGAAAGAAAGAATAGACAGCTTTGGTGTTGGTTCACAATGTTATAAAGTGCAGATGAGATATTGATTGCTGCTGCTTTAGAAATGTCACTGTTTAAAACTAGCACACGTGGACGGAACTGCTTACCTGCAGGACCAACCACCACCTTGATCACAGCAGAGCTTCATCAGGGGGCAATCGGTGGCCTAATCCCCATATGAGCTATTAGTGGTAAAAACTCAAGCCAGCCTAAATGCAAGAGCATTACCATTGCCACAACCTACCTGCCCCCCAAAAAAGCCAAGGAAGGCCTTTCTCTGGTTATGCAAGCAACAAGCGGCCTCAAAAAGAGCTCAGATCTCATCTTGATGGGCGACTTTAATATAAACTGGCTCTGTAAAGAGGCGGCAGCCGCCAAAGACCTAATCACCTCCCACAATTTTACCCTACTCGTAACTCACCCCACCAGACAGAACTACAAGGCTGGCACCAGCACCCTAATTGACTGGGTTCTGGTCAGCACACCATCCAGATTCTCTGAACTCAGAGTTCTCCTGGACGTACTGAGTGACCACTCACCGATCTCCTTTCTCTGGACCAGTAAAATTACCAAAAGTCCACCACGTCTTATTGAGAGCAGGGTCCTGCGAAAAGACAAACTTGGTTCCCTCAAATCAGCACTCTCTGCCTACAACTGGCCCCCCATACACAAGGCACCCACTCTGGACCAGGCACTCAGCTTTTTCACGGAGAGTTTCAACTCCATCTGTGATATTCATGCCCCATGCACTAAACGGAAAATTTGAGGAGTGGAAAATGGCTGGCTGGGTGGAAAGCTCCTCTCTTTCTCCTAAAAGAAAGGGACTGCCTCTGGGCCAAAGCCTTACATTCTAGCTGTAAGCATGACCTACAACGTTACAAAACTGCTAGAAATCAGTGCACTAAACTGATCCTGCTTGCAAAAGGCCAACTTCCATAAGACCCAGCTCAACAACGCTTGGGGAGATGGAAAGAGGTTTTGGAATAACCTCAAGAACACCCTTGGCAAAGACCAGAAACTTAGTCCTACAATGCTCAATATCAATAATGCACCCTCCACAGATCCTGTAGTCATTGCTGATGCCTTTAACCAGGCCTTCACTGACCTGTCCCCAGTACTACCCCCAGACTACCTTCTGCTGGTGGATGACCAAGGTTGCATCAACTGTACCACTACTAACCACCCAACTTTCTACTTTAAGAAGGTGACCGAAAAGGAGACCCTAACAATGGTCAGGAAAGTCCTAGGAAAAACTAGATTGGGAGTGATGGGATAGACATGAAGATACTATCTCTGACACTTGATGTTCTGATCAAACCCATTACGATGATATTTAACAAATCCCTGGCCCTAGCTCAATTCCCAGCAGTCTGTAAGCAAGCCGTGGTAACTCCAGTGCATAAGAATGGCGACAAGGCACTGGAATCTAACTACAGGCCAATATCTCTCCTGTCCCCACTATCCAAAGCGCTGGAGAAAATCGTGGCAAACCAACTCACAGAATACCTAAACAAGTACAGTCTGCTCTGCCCAAACCAACATGGTTTCTGGCAAAAACACAGTACCACCACTGCACTGCTTGCATACTCTGATTCAAACAACATGAAGTCTTGCTATATGACAATTGCAGTTTGTCCCACCATTAGAACTGCTCCGGAGGTGAAAGAGTTAACTCCCATTCTAAGAATGGAACTTAGAGCACGAGCTCGGTTAGAGAAGCTCTGTCTGGGTTATTTCAAACCCAAACTGTCAGATTCTTTACTCCGCCTCACTGAACAGTCGCTCCGGAGATTTCTCCACTGCTCGGTTCATTTCTTTGGTTTAAATAGTGTTTTCGGTTCAAATCAACCGAGAATATTATTATTTTAACCACAAAACTGATCGGTTCAAGCTCTGTCTGTGGTATCGTAAGTAATTTCAGTTTAATTTCTGTGTGGAACTTGTAAATGTTATCGGTTCGGTTTTGAACCGATCAGCTTGCTTTAAAACTTGAAGTTACAAAAATGAGAGGTTTTAGAGTGCGGTTCCCAGTTCTTATCGGTTCTAAAAAAGAATTCATTACGGTTTTTTCCAAGACCCGTGACACGGTTAGGAACCGATAAGGGTGTCTTGCCTGGCACTGCCGTTAAAAGGGCAAGTTTTTGGTTAGGCTGGCATTATGTCTGAGAAACCCAAAAGAAAAACCGGGCCCACTGGGTTTCAACACTGTGATGCTTGTGGGGAAGTCTTTGCCAAGGCTGACCCACACACCACATGTGTATATTGTCTGAGGGTTTGACCACCCCAATTCAGACTGCCAGATTTGTAAAAATTTCCCTGCAGCCACCCTGGATAAGAGAGTTGGCAGGCTCAGGGACGAGAGCCAAAGTCCGCTGACCCGGATGGCCAGCCTGATTCGGTGCCACCCGAACCGGAGGGAGTGCCCTCTGACCAGGGCGAGACTTCCTCGGGCCAACGCAAAGCTGGCTCGGATGAGCCAGTTCCAGTAAAGAAAACAAGAAAATCAGCAGGTGTGGAGCCCAAAATTCCTTCTCCAACTGCTGCAGACATAGCAAGAGCTATTCAGATTGTCCAGTCACTTTCTCCGGTTCCATCCGAACCGCCACTGTCTGGTAAAAGGTCGGTTTGGTCAGTTCCACTGGTTCAGGAATATGATGTTGAGGAGTTTTATGAACCAGAGGAGGGAGGGATGATTATGAACAGTATGAATGTGACTTGAGGGTCTGGTTGCCCATTGAACCGGACATGTCCCCAGACAGACCTTTAGAATCTCCCCTATGCTTTCTGGAGTCCCTCTCACTTTGTTTTACAAAAAGTTGTTGAAACCCTCCAGCTCCCATTGGAGGAAGCTGTGGATGAGCAAGAGGAACCTGATTTTTAGAAATGATGGATATACCAGAGTCTAGGAGATTGTCTATTCCTTTGCATAAATCATTTAGGAAACAAACAATAAAATTTTAAAACTCCTAATTCTGTGCCTGTGGATAAAAAGATGGACAGGAGGTACACACTGTCAGGTCCTGACACAGAATTCTTTCACAGCAATGCAGTCATGTTAGTGGTTCAGGCTGCAGCCTGTGATAAAGCTAATATTCCTTGGCTTCACATCCTCCTGACAAGGATTCCAGGAAGATTGATGCCATGGCTAAAAAACAATACATGGCAGCGTCCTTGGGACTCAGGCAAGCAAATTACATGGCTTATGTAGCAAGGTATCAAAAATCTAGATGGGACACTGTCATGGCTTTGGCCAAACAGGCCTCTGGCCAGCTTGCTAATGAGCTGGAACAGGTGGCTGCTGATGGCATTGAGGCATCCAAGGTGCAGTTTCATGCTGCTGTGGATTTTAATGATGTATCCTCTAGAGTCATGGCTACGTCTATAGCTTTTCGTAGGTTGGCCTGGCTCAGGTGTACTAGCTTGTCACAGGATACCCAGACTAAGGCTATGGATTTTCCTGTGGTGGGAAATTCTCTGTTTGGGGAGCAGACAGAGAATTATGTGAAGAAAATGGATGAATATAGGACTACCTATAAGAGTGCCCAAGCCAAGGCGGCAAGCCACTCCTCAGAGGCAGACCCCCAGGGGTAGGGGTGAGCCTTTTTTAACCAAGCCTCCTCTGCTTATGCTCAGAGGGGCTTTTCAGAGGCAGAGGCAGACGGGGTGTGGGCAGGCCTGCTCCCACCTCTCAGCCTAAAGCACCTGCCAAACAGACACCCTGATGGGGTGCCCAGGGCCGATTCTCCTTTACCCGTAGGGGGCAGGTTGGCTTACTTCATTCAGAACTGGGTGTCTCTAACTTCAGACAAGTGGGTCCTGGAAGTAGTAAGCCAGGGTCTGGTTCTCGGCTTCAAAAAGTTCCCAAAGATGAGAATCAGATCTTTCCCACCTGCAAACTCTTTAGAGACCTTTACTCTAGAAACAGAAGTCTCAACCCTCCTGGCTCTCAGAGCTGTAGAAAGGGTTTCTCCCCTACACCAGGGCAAGGGTCTGTACTCCAGATATTTCCGTACCCCAAAAAAGACAGGAGAATGGCGGCCCATTTTAGACCTCAGATATCTGAACAAACACCTTTGAAACCAAAGTTCAGAATGGTAACTCTGGCAATGATTTTACCTCTCTAAGGCCAGGGGACTGGCTAGCCTCCCTGGACCTCAAGGATGCCTATTTTCGCGTCTAATCCAGAAGCTCCCCGCAGAAGTACCTCCAGATTCGAACTGCCCTCAGGTCACTACCAGTTCAGAGCAATGCCCTTCGGCCTCACCTCTGCCCCAAGGGTATTCTACAAAATGTCTGGCAGTAGCAGTTGCTCATTTAAGGAGGCAAAGGATTGTTGTCTTTCCTCATCTGGACGACTCATGAAATGTAGGCCAGTCCTCAGAACAGGTAAATCACCTGCAAGTTACCCAGCAGCTGCTCACCTCCTGGGCTTCTTGCTAAATCTTCCAAAGTCAGTTCTGGAACCAGTTCAGGTGCTCACCTTCATAGGTGCAGAACTGACACAAAGCAGGCCAGAGCCTTCCTACCCTTAGAGAGGGTAAGGAACTGTGGCTCTGGCCTCCTCCTTCACTCTGCAGGTCTCTGACCAGCAAGACACTTTTGCAGCTCCTGGGCACATGGCTGCGTCCACAGCCATAGTGCAAGGAGCAAGATTTCAGATGAGGGACATTCAGTTTCACTTGAGAGCCTTTTGGTCTCAGAAAAGAGACCCCCTTTCCAAGTTGGTCCCAGTGACCCGAACCCTGATCCAGGCCCTCCAGTGGTGGCAGGATCAGAGCAATTTTAAGACTGGGGGTCCCCTTCATTCCTCTGTCTCACTCCTTGACCCTCACTACAGATGCTTCCCTCCTGGGGTGGGGAGCCCATATGGGCGACCTCTCCACTCAGGGAGTGTGGTCCCCCCAGGAATCTCTGCTCCACATCAATTTGCTGGAACTCAGAGCTGTCTTTTTAGCACTTCAAGTGTTTTCTGCGTCTGTTCAGAACAAAGCGGTACAAGTCAGAACAGACAACACCACAACAATGTGGTACATCAACAAGCAGGGGGGCACTCGGTCTTCGGCCTTGTGCACCGAGGCAATGAAGTTGTGGTCTCTGGCCTATTCCCTGAACACTTCCCTCATAGCAGTTCATCTTCCAGGAAAGGACAATGTCCTAGCAGATGCTCTCAGCAGGATTTCCCAGGGCCATCATGAATGGTCTCTGGATCCTCAAGTACTGGGGATAGTTTTTGCCAGATGGGGCACCCCTCAGATAGATCTTTTTGCAGCCCCAGACAATCACCAACTTCCACTTTTCTGTTGCAGGCCCCCAGTGTTGGGCTCAGTCCCCTGGATGCCTTTCTCCTAGATTGGGAAGGAAGTTTCTTTATGCCTTCTCCTTCCTCTCCTATTCAAGGTGCTAGTCAAATCAGATCCCAGCCTTGCAGGGTGATTCTGATTGCCCAGATTGGGCCAGGCAGCCCTGGTACCCACCCTTCTGTCCCTAACAGTCCATCTTCCCTGTGTCTCCCCAGGAATCACAACCTGTTAACCTGTGCCCAGGGAGAGTTTGGTATCGAACCTCAAATCCCTCAACCTCAAGGCCTGGCTCTTGAGGGTTAGAACTTTGACCTACACCTTTCTCAGGGTGTTCTTGAAATCCTAAAGGCTAGGAAGCCTTCCACTAGGCTGCTTATAATTCTAAGTGGAAAAGGTTTTCCATTTGGTGTGCTGGGAAACATATTTCCCGGAATCTGCTGATTTGCCCATTGTTTTGGACATATGGTCCATCTTAATTCTTTGGGCCTGAGACCAGCTACCCTGAAAGTACATTTGGCAGCTGTCTCTGCTTTTGTTTCAGCAGGAAAGCCCTCCACTTTCCGCTCAACCCTGTATTTTCCAAGTTTTTAAGGATTACTTCATACTAATCCACCTTTTAGGGATCTGGCCCTGCCTGGGACCTTAATGTTTGCATTGCCCAGTTAATGCAACCCCTTTTGAACCTCTGTCTTCTGCAGAGCTTAGAGTATAACTTGGAAAACTGTTTTCCCTAGTGGCTATCACTTCTGCCAGGCGCATAAGTGAGTTGTAAGTCTTGTCAGTAGAAACTGACTTTATTTCTTCCATAGGGATAAGGTAGTCCTCAGGACTAACAGAAAGTTTTTGCCTAAGGTGGTTTCAGATTTCGCCTTAACCAATCTATCTCCCTTCCAGTGTTTTTCACTGAACATTCTTCCTCTGGTGAGAGGAGATTGCACAGTTTAGATGTTAAGGGCCCTAAGTTACTATATAGAACGTACTAAGGTCACAGGTTCGAATCCTCCAACTTTTTCTCACTTACGGTGAGGTCGGAAAAGGGAGACCTGCCACTAAGAGATCAATTGCCAGGTGGATTGTCTCTTGTATCCAATTTTGTTATCAGAAACTGGGGAGAGTTTCCTCTGGCCTGAGGGCTCATTCTACCAGAGGTACAGCCGCGTCTCTAGCTGCTGCCAGAGACATCCCTATCTTAGAGATATGTCAAGCTGCTACCTGGAAAACTGTACACACTTTCACCAAGCATTACTCCCTGGATGTCCAGGCCAGGAGGATGCTTTCGGTTTGCTTTACAAACTGTGCTTCAGGCCTATTCCCTAAGTAGGTTCTGTCCGTCCTCCATGGAGGTACTGCTGTGTAGTCTGCAGTTGTCATAATATAGCAAGACTTCATGTTGTTTGAAGAAAAAATTACTCACCTTAGTAATGTTTCTTCTAATGGAGTCTTGCTATATTATGACCTCCCCCCCCAGCCTGCCCCTCTCAGAACTTCTACTTGGGTATGGGGTGGGCAACCTAGTGTGGGCACTAGTTATGCCCATTATATGTTTTCCACCCCTTCTTGGGGTTTTTTGGGGTGTGATGTTTTTATTTTATATTATATTATTACTTCTGGTCCCCTGACTTGAGTCTTTGTGTTGGGACCAGCAATAGGTGTTAATATTTAGATAGCCAGTTGGCTAGTGTAGGTTACAGCTTCCACACAGACCTTAGTGAGTTTTTGCTCGTAAAGATCTGACAGTTTGGGTTTGAAATAACCCAGATAGAGCTTCTCTAACCGAACTCGTGCTCTAAGTTCCATTCTTAGAATGGGAGTTAACTCTTTCACCTCCGGAGCAGTTCTAATGGTGGGACAAACTGCAATTGTCATAATATAGCAAGACTCCATTAGAAGAAACAACATTACTAAGGTGAGTAATTTTTTCTTATGCACACAAGGCGCTAGATGAAGGCAAATTGGTGGGGTCCATCTTCATTGACCTCACTAAAGCCTTCGACACCGTCAGCCACCCTCTACTGATATTCCAGCTCCAAAGACTGGGAGTGGCACCAAATGCCCTAAATTGGTTCAATGATTACCTATCACAAAGGAGTCAGCAAGTCAAAATTGGGCAGACATTATCCAGCTCCAGAGAGGTACTCTTAGGAGTTCCTCAGGGATCAATCCTTGGTCCCTTGCTTTTCAGCCTCTTTGTTTTTGTTTTTTTATTTAATGTATTTTATTAATTAACGATTCGTGACAGTATACAAGATCTACGGTACTGAAGCAACACCATTATACCAGACTACATATTATATCCAGAGATAATGACAGAAAACAAAACTCTACACACCCATCGTCAATCAAGGATTATTGGAGCTCAATATAACAAAATTAACCTTCTCCCCCCTCCCTAAGCTGTGGTGCATATTAATTCCTATTCACACAGCTAAGCTAATAATTAAATAAAGAAGCAGTACATGTTGGGTCGGCATCATGGGAAATGAGACTACTAAGAAAACTAAGAATCGGCCCACCCTAGCCGTGTCGTATTCTTATTACCAGACTAGGTGCAGAAAAGTTGACCAGATGAGAAACCAGAAAACAATGGCATAAATATATTCAGACATAAATAAAAAAAAAAAAAGGAAAAGGAAAAAACGGAGGAGCTCGCAGCCCATCATACACCCAGGTATCATTTGAGGTACAGGGCATATAACTTGCCCCATTTTTAGTGAAGGAAGGATAACGCGTTCACCTGAGCTATCAAATTCTCCACACGAGCAAAGGAGATCTCATGTAGCCATTCCATATAAGTTAACACAGTCTGATCTTTCCAATGTCTAAGTACTAGTTTTTTGACCGCCATTGATATTAATGCCAAATGAAATCTCTTTTCCTTCACTTGAATTTCGGAATAGTCGCCCAGAATACAAGTTTTAGGGGAGAAGAAGCCTTGTAACCCCAATAATGGATCAAGAGAAATTTCTATTTGTTTCCATAGAGGGGATACTGATGCACATGACCAGAAAATATGTATCACGGAACCCTCCTCTTTATTACACCTGGAGCATATTGGTGAAGATATACGCTTCATCTGCGCCAGTTTAACCAGAGTATAATAAAGGTTATTCAGTATACAGTATTGTGTAATCCTGTACCTGTCTTGAGTATGATAAGTATGTAAGTCTCTCCATATACTCTGCCAGTTAATATCTCCGTCCGGATATAAGCTTTGCCAGATATTTGGGCGGTACTTGATGGGGTCACTGGAAACATATGCAATAAGTTATACAACCTAGAAATACTGTGGTTTATTGATTGTTATAGAGATTTGACGGAAGAAATCGTGAGATAGGAAGCTTCAACTTTGCACCCAAATCTTTTACTCAAAAGATGCCTCAGCTGAAAGGCCTTGAAGACCATCGCTGTTGGCCATTTAAATTTTTTTAAGATCTCATCTGTGTCTAAGATACGATTTGTCAAATAAAAATCACTCACATTACAACCGAAAAGGGATGGTAACCAATTTCCAGTTATCATAGAGTTGCCTATCCGAAGATTTGGATTTAAACAGATGGGTTGAGAGAAATCCAGAGTTGGGGAAATCTTAAAGTATTTCAGCCTCTTTGTTAATAAACTGCCCACGGCCTGTGACACCAGTCTCATCCTGTATGCGGACGGTGCTGTGCTGCTGAGTAGTGGCACCTCCCAGGCAGCACTACAAACAGAACTACAGACCTCCTTTAACAAACTCGAGGACTGGTTCTGTAGGAAAAGGCTGTTACTGAACTACAAGAAACCAAGGCCATGCTCCATTCCAGCCACTACAGTAAATGCAGGCTCACTCCCCTCGATATCACCAATAACGCTGGTGAGCAGATTGAGCAGGTACAATCATTTAAGTACCTAGGGGTCACCATTGATGACTCTCTCACGTATACGAACCATATTGACTCCCTTGTCAGATCAGTAAATACAAAGATCGGGGTCCTCTACAGACATAAGAAATCCCTCACTCCGAAGCACCTCCGAAATCTCAGTCTCCAGCTCAATACTCCCCATGATAGACTACAGATTGTGGTCTATGGAGCTGCCACTGATACTGCACTCAACAGGGTCCAAATTGCATTAAATAAGGCATGCCACCTGACCCTGTGCGCAGACCATTACACTCACACTTGCACCCTATATGAGAGCACTAACTGGCTTAACCTAAAAGACAGGCTCAAATACCAAACCTGTCTACTGGGTAAGAAGGCACTCCTCGGAAAAACACCACCCAGCATAGAAAAACTGCTCGAGGCCTCTCCCTCATCCCACATCACCAGAGGGAAGAAGAATCGAGCACTGTCCATGACATTCCGGTGAACCTCACTTGGGCAGCGTACTTTCTCCTACCGAGCCCCCCTTTGGCTAAATGAACTCCCACAGAAACTACAAACACACAGCCTGCCACAGTTCAAAACAGGCCTCAAACAGCACCTATAGTCTAGCTCACAATGCACCTGTTCCTCAGGCCAAACCTGAAAGACTAACCCACACCCACCGTTACACCCAGCACTGATACCGAGAAAACTTTCCCTCATCCTGGCCTAGCCAGGAGCACTAGTAAGCTACTAATCCTCCTTTCAGGCTCTGCGTACAGCCCCCCAACCCTCCCCCAACCTTTCCAATCACTAGACCTCTCGAGGTCTCTAGGGCTGAGCACCCTAGAATCATCCAAGACATAACCTAAATCCTCTTACAATAGCTTTGTTTTCCACTACTTGCCTAAAAATCTCTTTACTGCCTAATGTGCTGAACCCTGTAACAACTGTATTTATTCTGAAATCTGTAACTACTGTATTTGTGCTGAACCCTGTAACAACTGTATTTGTTCTGAAATCTGTAACTACTGTATTGGTGTCTTGTATTATTTGTCCACCCTGATGTGGAACCTTTGTAAAAGAGCTCACGCTCAAAGGTCTTCCGATATTCATAAATAAATAAAAATAAATAAAAAAATGGATAGGGCTTTCTCAAAATAAAAAATATAAAACCCTTTGCATAAAGGTTTTGTATACCTTATATTGTCCATATATGTATTCTGTACTTTCCTGCTTCCATATGTTTATAAAGCAGCAGTGCAACGAAATTGGGTGACAAATTTGACCTTAACTTCTTTTTTCACTTTAAAAGATTCCAGGCAAATTTCCGTTTTATTTGGTGGGAAACTGTTGTTGTAGGTCCACCAAAATGTGAGTATTTTATAAATGTTTTAGTTTCTTTTTTTATTCTCAAGAAAAAAAAATGGCCACCACATTCGGCTTAGAAAAATAGCATAGTAGACTTGGCATGGGTTAGGATCGGGAAAATATAAAAACTTATGGTGCGCAGCATAGGAGTTGCCTAAAAAAGTAGGTTTGACATGCCAATATCTTTAATAACTGTAGCTAAAACTAGCTATTTGGAAAAATGTTTTTTGTTGTCTGCTACTTTAAGTAAATGAAAAGGGACACATTTTTTTGTGTATATAAGGAATGACACTCGCCGAGGTGTTCAGGCATGCTCTGATATATGGATGCCTTGGGTGCACTGTGAGTCACAGGACATGCCAAGTGCCTTCAGCCACCCGATAAGTCCGTATATCAGCACACTAGAGCACCTCAAAGTATGTTATTCCTCTTATAAAATAGGTAATACATTGATTTTTTGAAGCATAAAAAGTCATTTCGTTCTGAACTGTCTGGGTGTGACTTAATATCCGGATGGACAGGTTATGCTCTTGGCCAATCAGATCGCTAGGATTTCATTACCTATTTTACAATGGTATTTACTCACCTGGTAAAGGTGATCTATGTACCTGCAACCTTTATAGTGCTCAGAAATGCCTCACTAATGGGTTATTCTTCATCTATCCTATTGGCTGATGCATGATCATAAATCTAAAGTGGCCAGAGGCCAAACCTGCAGTCGGGATTGCAGTGTCCAGTGAGATACTTCCCTAGCAGGAAATAGAAAACAGAAAAAAAAAGCAGGAAGACAAGAATGGCCATCAGATAGCTATGTCTTCGTAAAGGCAATTTACTGCATTAGGCAGGTACACTGCTTGCAACAGTGGTCAGTTATACGAAACTTTATATAGTACATAATGAACTAAGACCCCACTCCCTTTCTAGGGGCTTATCTGGTAGTCGCCTTCCTTGAAAGAATATCTGACTTGCCCACACTGAAGAGTAACTGGTCTGAGGGGTGTAGGAGGAATGTCCAAAGTGGATCTGGCCACCCAGGTTCCTTGGTCTCCATAATTGGGAGGGGCTCTGAGCACTATAAAAGTTGCAGGTAATAATCACCTTTACCAGGTGAGTAAATACCATTATCTCCTGGCACCTTTATAGTGCTCAGAAATTCCTCATTAATGGGACTTTTATAGCAGTACCAGGATAATCGGGAAGGGATGATCAGAAATTGTCAGGTGGAACACAAAGCTGCCTGAAGCACTGCCCTTCCAAATGTTGCAGTGTCCACTGATGCTATGTCCAAGCTGTAATACCTGGCAAAGGTATGAACAGAGGACCAGGTAGCTGCTGTACAGATGTTCTGTGCTGAGCTCGCTTAGCCCATGAGGCTGACATTACCTTAGTGGAATGCACCCTAATGCCCGGGGGGGGGGCTAGGCCCGCCCCCTAGTAGGCTGCAATGTTAGCTGCCATATCCATCTAGCTGTTGTTTCTGTAGCCGCAGCCTGTCCTACCTTTCTTCCTGAAAGGAGAACGAACAGCCCATCAGTCTTATGGAAACTCTCGGACATGATCAGATATTCCTTCAGCTGAGAAGTCATGTCAAGGGGGATGAGGGACCACATTGGGGTGACCTCGTTCCATGAGCATAGTGGGTAGGTAGATTTCTTGATCTTACTTCAAGTGTGAGCTCTTGCAGCAGGCTATACCATTAGGACTAAGCTGCCAGGTGTTAGGAACCCACGGAAAACTTCTAGCTAGCAGTGTTCAGTGGGGGACCACCCCCTGATGTCGGCCCTCCTCCAGTGTGGGCCAGCGGTATAGAAGGGGTGGTTCCACAGCACCACCTTAGTTCTTTTCCCACCATTAACTTGTGCATATCGGCTCCATGGACGTCTTCTGTTCACAGTCGACCACCGTTACTGCGTTTCTTCACGTTTTATTTTCTTTTAAAATAGTGTTTGTTTTTTTGTTTTGTTTTTGCATTGCACATCTTCGGCAACTTCATCATCTAAGCGGCAGAAATTCAAGGGTGCCTGCATCAAGCAAATACCTACAAAAGATGGCCACTCAGCCTGTCTTATCTACTGAGGCTCCAACCACAACTCTGAGGCCTGCCAACATTGCTTAAGCTTCTACCGCAGGACCAGGATCCATCGCCTGAAGACTCTGAAGACCTACCTGCTGGAACAACAACTAGCTGCTATGCAGAAGAACCCCTCGGGACATAGCTCATCTTTCTCTTCAGTACTGGGGACCTCCCCCTCCTGTTCGACCCGTAAGGAGAAGAAAGCAAGCGGAAAACACCCCACTGGGACAAGGATAGACCCAGACCAGACTCCCGCTCCAGGTCCTTGCATAAATCAGCAACTTCTTTGAGTTCATCCTCCCACAGGAGGTCAGACTCTGCTCTCTCTCCCCCCCCCCCCGGCAGCCCTCATCCCTTCTGGGCTTCCATTGATGAAGCCTTCTGCCCTAGTCCTGACATCCGGTGGGGGGTGGTCTTTGAGGCATGGGCCTTCGTTGACCCTTTCTGCCCGAGTCTTAGGCCTTTTCAGCCTCCCTCCAGGCCTAACCTAGGTGGATCAGCCAGTCCATTTTTGGACGGTGGGTCAGAGCCCGTCGTCTGCCTGGATGAGGTGTCCACATTGTTGAATTTGGCCTCAGGGTCCGGTGACAGGAAGCGATGCCAGGAACAGGAGCACGAAACAGGAGTTCGCTCCCCTCAGCAACTGCCAGATGCCAGCTGATACCCCGGACCACTATCAGCAGACTCCAGCTTCTTCAGCCTCCACTTCTCCAGGGTCGAACCGGGCAATGCACCCCCGGTTATCACCCAATCCTCAGCTGTTGTCAGCTCCTCCAGCCCCCTCTAAGCCAATGCCCAAGAGCCCATCATCGGCTAACCTGGCGCCCCCCTCACCCGATGCTGAATAGCCTGATGCCAGATACTCTGCCTGCAGAACCGCAGCCAGCTAACCCTGCATCTCTGGACCTGATGTCAGAGTCGCCCTCTCCAGAGGGCCTGATGCCAGGGCCCTCTGATGTCCCTTCCCGGCACCCCTCTTGTCTCTCTCTTATAGACGTGGGGGCCCTCTTTAACTCATGGTGGAACACTATCAAAGGAGACCTCCTGCCTAGGGGGCCCCACTGCCTCTCAGGCTCTGGAACCCACTCCTTTGGTGGTCCTTCTGGCCCCACCCAGGGAGACCTCGACGCCACTGAGTAGGGTCACCCCTCCTCCTGATCGCTCAGACGAAGGAACCCCAAGGCGACACGGACTAAGGCATCCCTCTTCATCCAGGCCTTCTTCCAGATGCTGGCACCACCTGGCATTTCTACACTCGCTCCCCTACCTTGGAGAACTCCAGCTGGAGCTCGTCCTCCTCATCTAGGTCGTTGGAAGCGTATGCCTCTCCTCCTCCTCATCCAGATAACCATAAGGATACCCCTAGGTCACCACTGGATGATCCCACATTCATGGATGTGATGTGGCACATCCAGTTCCTCAGCCAGTGGGAAACTGAGGACATGGATCCGGAGAGAGACTGCCTGGCTCAATTCCTCGGGATGAACGACCCTAAGCCCCTGGTCATCCTGCCATTGGTGGCCCCTTTCCAGGATGTTACTAAGGTTACCTGGAAACATCTCTCATCTGCTTTGACAGTTCCTAAGAAAGCTGACAGGCTCTACAGAACCCCCAAAAATGATACCTTCTTGGGGGAGCAACCTAGGGCCGATTCGATGGTGCTGACTGTGGCGCATAGTGGGACCAAACAGCCCAGACACATGAGTTCGTAGCCTCTTGATAATGAGTCCAAAAGACATAAGATCTATTCTTCAGCCACCTGCACCATCTACTCGCTAAATATTTTAACACATATGGTCCAATACCAGAAATCCTTATGGAAAAAAGCTCTAGAATTGGCTAAGGCTCAGCCAGACTCCTCCCAAAGATCCGCACTGCTGGACATCCTCCACTCGGGCCTGGATGTAGGGAAGCATGTCCTCCACTCATCCTACGACTCAGCAGACACTGCTGCCAGGGCGGCTGCTGTGGGAATCTGTCTCCAAAGATCCTCCTGGCTCAGAGTCTCAGGCTTTTACCAGGACCTTCAAGATGCTATCCTGGATGCTCCTTTCCAAGGCTCTGTTCTTTTAGGGGAAGATACCGAAAAGATCATTAAGGGCCTCCAGGATTCCAGAAAGGCTGTCCAGTTGGTCTACAAGATGTACAAGTCAGAACTGGCTCCTTCTAGACACAAGTCTTTTTGTCACCCATCGAGCCAACAGTCTAAAGGTCAGCAGCCCAGAGGGGACTTTAAGCATAAGGCCTCCTCTCGGCTCTCAGGGATCTTGGGCCCTAGAACTCAATCAATCAATCAAGTCTTTATTTAACCAGGCGTTCATCGTTGAGCAGAAGCTCATTGGCAAGATGGACCTGGGTGGAGCATGAACAATTGTATATACAGGTCAACACAGGTATTTACAAGGCAATACAGATAATACTCTTTACAGAGAGGAAGAAAAAGAAGTTCATACGTACATAGAATTATACAGATATTGTACAGATTACATGGTATTTACATACATAGAAGTGTCTATAGGAAGATAAAGTAGGTTATCTAAGGTTGCAGGAGGAAGTAAGGAAGAAAAAAATAAAATAAAAATATACACCAGGTAGAGGTGAAGGTGGGGGAAGAGAGGGAGGGAAGTAGGGGGAGAAAGGCTAGGAGGGCACGGTGCACAGAAAGGAGTTGGTAAAGCTGGATGTAGAGAAGGTGGATGGAGAAAAGGAGTATGTGTGAGCCCCGGGATTGAATGCTATAAAGTATGGGGCATGGTAGGATGTCACAACCCAGGGTAGTGAGCTCCTATCAGAGGTTGGGAAAGGAAGAATAAGGGGATGGATGGGCCTAGTGTTGATAAGACAGGGGGATAAGAGAGAGAACAATTAGGCTGGTGAGGAGCAAGCTGGGGGGTCAGTACTAAAATTGGGTCTAGGTGTGGCTATATACCAGTGCAGACACCGTACTGGTCTGAGTGGTGAAGCAGTTACATACTTCTCTGATTGTAACGGAAATAAAGCATCTTGAAAGCATTTATACCGATTAGAGTGCTTAATTTGAGAGTTTTTGTAGATCGTTCCATAAGGTAGGTAGCATGGAAGCTTATGGCTGCCCTGCCCGGCGGGATTTTTGCTTTGGGTACTTTAAGTGTAATAGCTGAGTAACTTCTTAACGCGTATTTCCCAATTATACTCAGGGGAAGACAGCAGGAGATATAGTAAGGCAGCTTATTAGAGATGGCTCTATAGGTCCAGAGGCGGCGTTCTGTGGCGCCTGAACTTTAGTGATGTCCATCCCACTGCCGCATATAGGGTGCAGTGATGTGTGTCGAAGGGGAGTCCCGTTATAAACCTCAGTGCTCGATGGTAGAGTGTGTCCAGTTTAGCCATGTAAGAGTTGGGGCATTGGCTGTAGAGGAAGTCAGCGTAATCAACCAATGATAGGAAAATGGATTGGACCAGTTGTTTCTTGGCATCTCTGGTGAGAAATTGGCTGATTCTGAAAAACAGTCCAAGCCTTTGCCGAAGTCGTTTTAGCAAGTCCTCGATATGTTCAATGAAGGAGAGTCTTTGGTCTATCCAAACTCCCAGATACTTGAATTTTGTAACAAATTCTAGTTTTTCACCTAGAACTGTGGTAATTTGGGGAACTGTCCCACTGGACACAGGGTTAGCTGTACGGATAAAAGGGGAGAGGACCATCGCTTTAGTTTTTTTGGCATTAAGGAGTAGCTTTTTTTGGAGGAGTTGGCTTTGCAAAAGGTTGAATTCTGACTGTAGGTCATTGCAGGCAGCTTCAGGTGTTGGGCGACTCACGTGAGAACTGTATCATCTGCAAACAGATGGATGTTGGCTTCTTTTATACAGTAGTCGATGTATTAATGTAGATTGCAAAAGTAAGGGCCCTAATATAGAACCTTGGTACCCCTCTTTGCAGAAGGTTTATAAACGGACAGGCCTCCTTAAACTTCAATTTGTTGAAGGGCGCCCTGTAAGATAGTCAGTGAACCAATGCAGAGGAGGGGTCCACACCTATGGTTTGAAGGGTGGAGAGGAAGCAGACTATGGTCGACGGTGTCGAAAGCCTTGCTTAGATCAAGGAAAACAGCACAAATAAAGTTTTGCTCTCAAGATTACGCTGCCAGTCATTAGTAACTTTGGCGAGGGCTGAGATAGTGCTATGTTTAGCTCTGAATCCGGACTGCATAGGATTTAGCAGTTCCTAGACTCAAGGTGAGTCCTCAGCTGTGCATTTACAATTTTCTCTAGGAGCTTGGACAGGACGGAAGGAGGGAAATTGGCCTGTAGTTATTGAGATCATGCGGTCACCTGATTTGAACAGTGGTATGACATGTGCTGTCTTCCATATAGGTGGTAAGGTGCCCTGAGACAGGGATAAGTTAAAAAGGTGGGTGATGGGTATTGCTAGTACGTGGTAGGCAATTTTAGGAAGTAAGGGTCAAGGAGTCGGCCCAGCACTTTTCTAGTATCCAACTGAAGCAAGAGGTCCTCTACCTCTTCAGTGTGGCAGGTTGAAGAGAAAGAGTGAAGCTATCGGAATTTCAGGCAGTTGGCTGGCAGTCTGGGGCGAAGTATGTTTGCAGGAGTTATCAAATGCCATGCCTGCAGTAACAAAGTGGTTATTGAATCGTCAAGTATATCCATCTTTTCGGTTATAGTCAAGTTGCCAGAGGTAATCTTGGTGGGAGTGAATTTCCTGGGGAGTGGCTAGCAGATCACTGATTGTGTTCCAGAGCTTGATTGGGCTCTTTGTGGCAGAGTCGAGTTCGGATTTGAAGAAGGTGGCCTTCGATTCTCTGATTGTTTTGGTACATAAATTCGTAGTCTCCTGAACTGGTTCCAATCCTCTGCAGTGTTCAGTCTGCATGCTTTTTCAGAGCTTATCTCTTTCTAGAAACAAGGACTTGATCTGAGGGGTGAACCATTTACAGGTTTTGGTCCTAGTTTGAACTTTAATCAGGGGAGCATACTTATTAAAGGCCCTTGATAGAATGTTGTGGAAGATATTGTAGCTGACGTAATCGTTTTGGCCAGGTAGAAATCTTGCCACTCAGGGGAGTACTTAAGCTCGTTTAGGTAGGCATGTTCATTGAAGTTGCGCCTGGATCTCTTCATAGAGAACTTGCTGATGGGTGCTGGGTTGTTGGTGGATCTTACTCCCCGCAATAAAACAGTGGTCGCTGGCGTCTGAGAAGAAGACATCAGCGTGGGAGAAGAGATGAGGTTTGCTCACCATTAGCACATCCAAAAGTGTACTTTTACTGGGGTTCTTCACGTTTGGGCATGTTGGTTCAGTAATAAGTTAGTCAGCCCATGTTCATCACAGAAGGATGCAAGGGGCAGCTGTGTTAGAGAGCCAGTCAAAGTTGAGGTCTCCTAAAATAATAGTTTCTGGCAGCCCCTGTCCCAACTTGTCACTTAGATATGACACAAGCTGTAGGTCAGCAGACGGTGGTCTGTAGCATCCTATTACGCAGAGTGCAGTAGTCTGTGTAATTTCCACTTTGAGAATTAGGCATTCGACTAGCTAAGGCAGATGCCGAGGATAAGCAGGAGGCAGACAATTTGTCTTAACGTAGATAGCTACCCCTCCTCCTCCTCTGGCATGCCTATTAGCTCTGAACAAGGCATAGTTGGGTATGTTTACTTCTCTATCAGTGGTGCTGGGTCTAAGCCAAGTTTCGAAATCACAAGTATGTCAGGAGAGGTATGATTTACCAGGTTTGTATTAAGGTTATCTTTTAAGGAGGCTACATACGTTAATATGCAAGAAGCTTATTCCTTTTAAATTTGCTAGTTCTGCTGGCAAAGCAATAGCTTCTGTGGGCCAGGGTTGAGTTCTCGTTGCCTGAACAAAGCAGGAGGATAAGTAGGATTTTCTAAGGCGCTAATTATAAGCTTGTAATTCTGCCTTTCTCCGTCTAGTAGATCTGATGTTTTTAGGGACTGGAAAGTAGCCACCATAGAAGAGCTGATCTGTTGTAGCAAGAGCTAGTACCCCTACCACAATAGGCGGGGAGGAGATAGAAGTCTGCGTGGTGGGAGGTGGGCCTTGTGGTGGGGGAGTGTTATAAGTACTACTGGTATGTGTAGTCCAAGAGCAGGGTTTGAGGTACTGGTACTTGGAATCACGGAGGCAATTAAAGGATAAGTTGCCATGTGGTATACAGCACAGGGTGCCGTTGTAGACCAAACATGATGGTAGTTCAGGTGTCCAATGCTGGGCAGCTGGTATCAGCAGAAGAAGGGCAGTAAAAGGGCCAATAGGGCCCGACATGATGGTACCTCAAAAAGGAGCCACTCAATTAGCCCAGGGGCCAGTGGGGGTTGCTGGATTAATGCAGCTTATCAGTAGCTTTCCGATCCAGGTTGACCCAAATTTGATAGCATTAAAGATATTTAGTGGTGAAGGCACAGCCAAGGAGAGCCTATGCGTTTTAGTAAGGCGAGGCCCTGAGAGTTGGATCCCGTAGGCTGGATAGAGAAGAGGGGGATCACGAGCTAAGTCTCTATTGGTGGGACACTGCACCAGGGGACATGGACTAATATTTTGGCAGGAGCTACTGTATTTAATAATCAGGGGAGGGCGGTCAAAAAGTTGCGGCAGTTGCCGTACCTTGTAGGAGCGCGGGTCCGTGTCTGCGGTCTGCAGCATCTGCTGGGGGCGCCCGATCACGTGGTAGAAATGAATCCGCTTAGAGAGCTGGGAGCCTGGGCGACAGTATCTCGGCTGAGGGAGAGAAGGAGAGTGAGGGTTAATAAAGTGGATCCGCATAAAGGGTTAGACAGAACAGCGGGGAGTCCAAAATTTGCAGAACAAAAGGGCGTGTATGGTACCAGCAATGCCAAAAGAGGTAGTGACGAGTAGTAGTAGGTGGTTGCACCCCAAGGTAGTTTGTTTGGTGTTGCTGGCCTGCTTAACTGCAAGCTGGTTTATAGTTGAAAGAGTATATAGTCGAATTAGGGTGAGGTACCTAACAATAGGGCAGGTAGAGCAGTAATTGAGAGGAGTTAGATGGAGTGGCTGGAGAAAAGGTTGAGAGGAAACTGCCAAGGCCTCCCAGGTCTCTCTGCCTACCCCTGGCACCTCCGCCTTACTCCTTGCCCTGTCCCCTCCGGTGGAGTTCCTGGTGGAGGTGATGGGGGTCGGTTCTCCCTCTATCTCGAGGGATGACCAAGATCACATCAGATGCATGGGTACTCCAACTGATGAGAGGGGACATGCTATGAAGTTTTTGGAACTGTCTCCAGACAACCCTCCAGGTCCCACTCATTACTCCCCATCCCGTGCCGCATTAATCCAAGCAGACATTCAAATGCTGTTGTCCAAAAAGGCCATAGAGTCCATCCCACCGAACCAAAGAGGGACAAGCTTTTAATCCCATTTCTTCCTGGTCCCCAAAAAGATGGGAGATCTTCGCCCCATACTGGACCTCAGCCACCTGAACACCTATATGGGGTACAAGAGGTTCTGGAAGGTGACTCTGCCAGGCCTGCTCCTCACGCTTCATCGGGGGGGACTGACTTTGCACGCTCAACATGCAAGACACGTACCTCCACATCATGGTCCTCACGGCCCACAGGAGGTTTTTATGCTTCACCTTCCAAGGAAGTCACTATCAGTTCTGAGCTCTGCCCTTTGGCCTGTCCTCGGCTCCCCATGTCTTCACCAAGTGCCTAGCAGGAGATGGAGCCCATTACATCTATCCTTACCTGAATGACTGGCTCCTGGCAGCTCCTAGAAGAGATCAGCTGCTAAAAACCCTGGAAGACCCCTTTATGTTGTTCCGGAAACTAGGGATCATTCTGAATCTCCCAAAATCGTCCCCATGGTCCAGCCAAAGGCTGCAGTATATTGAGGCAATCTTGGAAACCACTCAAGGGGAAAACCTTTCTCCCTCTTGACAGGGCAGATCATTTGGACTCAGGCTTGGGAGATTTCCTCATCTCACCAGGTCCCGGCTAGTGCCTTTCTTCAGCTTTTGGGTCACATGGTAGCTGCCATTGCAACCGTTCCTTTGACACGGCTTTACATGGGAGTCCCCCAATGAACTCAGAGTCCAATGGGATCAATGCTCAGATGACCTCAAACAACCAGTGAAGGTCTCCAGGGCAGTGTCACAGACCATGGAATGGTGGCTAAACCCTTTCAATTTAGAACAAGGAGCTCCTTTCCGGAGAGAGATACCCCTCAGCAGATCCTGACAACAGATGCTTTGGGTTAGGGATGGGGAGCCCATTTCCAGGACTGACAGATGCAGGGAATGTGGTCTCCCTCAGAACAGACTCTCCACATCAATGTCTTTGAGATGAGGGTGATCCTCTACACTCTGCAGGTGTTTCAGCCAGATCTCCTTCTGGGCCCCCTGTTGATACAGATGGACAATATGTCTGTGGTCTTTTACATCAGCAAGCAAGGGGGACTAACTCATACCCCCTCTGCAGGGAGGCCATGAGAGTTTGGTTCTGGGCATTGGAACACAGTCTGGTTCTTACCGCAGTTCATGTTCTAGAAGTCCAAAACAGGTCTTGGTCCAAGGCGCATGAGTGGGGGCTCCTACAGTCCATAGCAGAGGATCTCTTCAAAAGGTGGGGGCATCCCAAACTAGAACTCTGCATCCCCATCCAACGCCAAACTGTCCAGTTTCTGCTTGCTAGATCCAGGGCCTGGTGTTTTTTGGCGAGACACGTTGTCCCTCTGCTGGACAGGGAGGTTTCTATACGCCTTCCCTCCCTTTCCTTTGCTACAGAGAGTCCTACTCAAGCTGCATTCAGAGGGGGCAGACATGATCCTGATTGCTCCCTTCTGGCCTTGGCAAATTTGTTTTCCTCTGCTCCAGTAATTGGCAGTGGAGTCCCCGATTCCTCTGCCCCTGACCTCGCATTTGATCTCCCAGGAGCAACGCACCCTGGTTCATCCGGACCTCTGGTCGATAACACTTGCATGCATGGCTCCTGCAGAGCTAGCTAGGGTCTGCTTTGGGGTTTCCCCTAGGGTAGCTGACGTTTCGGTGGCAGCTAGGAAACCTTTTACCAGAGCCACTTGCGCCATGAAGTGGAAGTGGTTCTGCCTATGGGCCTCTGCCCATAACCCTGATCCCTTCTCCTGCCTAGCAAAGTCAGTCATGGAGTATCTTCTCTTTCTGTCAGATACGGAGCTTAGCTGCTCCTCTATCAGGGTGCATCTTTCTGCCATTTCTGCCTGTCATGCACCTATAGAGGGCAAGACCCTTGCCCAATTGCATCTGTCCTGCATTTTTTTTGCAGGGCATTCTGCACCTGAAGCCTCCTGTTAGGGATCCTTTCCTCCAGGGGACCTTTTGTTTTTGTAGGAAAAACTTGCCTTGCCTCCCTTTGAACCATCCACTAGCTGCGAGCTTCGCGTTCAGTTGTGGAAAGCATTATTTTTTGTTGCCATTACTTCCGCTTGGAAGATTTCTGAGCTTCAGGCTCTGATGTGCAAAGAGCCTTATTTAGTTTTCCACAAAGACCGTGTGTCTTTCCGGATTAATCTTAAGTTTCTACCGAAAGTGGTGTCTGAGTTTACTCTTAATCAGGATATCCATTTACCTGTTTACTATCCAGAGTACTGTAATCGAGGGGAGGCTCTGCTTCACTCTCTGGACGTTCACAGGGTGCTTCGTTATTATATAGACTGCACCCGTCCAGTCAGGAAGTCTGACCAACTGCTTGTGTCCTTTGCCCTGAAAACTGAAGGGGCCCCACTTACCAAGCAGACGTTATCCAAGTGGTTAGTTAACTGCATTGTTTATTGTTATAGTAAGTACAACAAACTTTTTTACTGGGCCAAGTTAAAGGTCATTTTACCAGGGGTGTTGCTGTCTCCTTCGTATCACTTAGAAATGTCCCCGCAACGGACATTTGTGCAGCTGCTACTTGGAGTTCTGTCCATACTTTCATCAAGCATTGCAGTTTGGACATTGCCTCTAGGCAGAGGACCTGCTTCGGCATAGCTGTCCTCCAGAGCCTGCTCTCGTGAGAGCTTCTATTTGTGTTCTCCACCTCCCGTCTGACCTGGGCTTATCCTTCAACTGCTTGGGACTCGGTCCTAATGGTGTAGCCTGCTGCAAGAGCTGTCACTCGAAGTAAGATAGTACAGTTACGTAAGAACTTACCATAACAGTAGATCTTCAAGAAGAGCTCTTGCAACAGGCACTGCTTTCCTTCCCCCCCCCTGGTCTTTTCTTCTCCTCGTTTCAAAGGTTACTTGAACCTCCTCGGTTTTCCATCGCGTACATGCTGGGTCTTTGGTAGGAGAACTAAGGTGGGGCTTGGGGACCACCCCTTTTATACCATTGGCCGATGTCAGCAGTGGGCCAATGTCAGGGAGTGGTCCCCCGCTATATACTGCTGGCTAGAAGTTTTCTGTGGGGACCTGGCACCTGGCGGCCTAGTCCTAATGGTGTAGCCTGCTGCAAGAGCTCTTCTGGAAGAACTACTGTTGCAGTAAGTTCTTACGTAACTGTACTCTCCATGTGGAACGGTGAGATCATCTTTGGTGTGAAAGATGGGACTGTCCTGAGGAATACTCTGACACTGTGGAACATGAGGAATGGTCCTGGCACAACAGTGCCTGTAGCTTGCTCACCCTTCTGGCGGAGCACATTGCCATCAGGAAGACTGTCCTGAGGGTCATCCAGTACGGGGAATCTGATTTTGGGGGGCAGGTAGATGCTGTCCAAGACCAGATTAAGCTGCCACGGAGGGCAGGTGGGTTGGACTCAGGGAGATTTGATCTGTACCACATCTAGATGTGAACCTGTCTGTCCAACTCCTGGAAGTGAGCCTTACATAGCTGAAATAGCCAAGGCCTGTATTCTCAGAGAACAGTGGGAGAGCCCTTTGTCTGCCCTCTCATTGAGGAAATCTAGAATTTTGGGAAGTCCCGCCACCAAGTGGGACATGCCTTAGGATGTACATCATTTGCAGAAAATCTGTCAGTGTCTATGCTAAGTCTTATTTGTTGATTGTCTTCTAGATTGCAGAAGTCGGTCCACACTCTAGGAAGGTGCCCCTCATTTAGTAGTCTTTGCCTTTCAGCATCCACGCTGTCAAGTTGAAGATTGTGGGGTTGTGGTGCAGGATGGGGCCTCGGCTGAGGAGGTCCATACAGTGAGGGAGTCTCCATGGAGTATCTATCAGCATTGCTCTGAGTAGGGAATACCATTATCTCCACAGCCAGCGTGGGCTTTCAGTACCTCTGTGACTTTAGTGGATCTGATCTTGAGAAGTACTTTTGAGATCATGGAGGGGGAGGGTGGAAATATGTAGTCAAGTCATACTTTATTTCTTGAGCGCGCAGTCCCTGGGGCTCTGGGCGCTTTACATTGATACAGGACAAATACTGAAACATAGTTATTAAAAGAGTCAATTCAATTTAAAATCTAGCATAAATATTCATAAATATAAAATATGAAGTTAAACTAATGTAGACCCTGTAGAAGTTCCACAGGGCCAGTAGTGTTTCGACTTCCTCTGCTTGAGGGGTCTTGTAAGTGCGAATGGAATCGAAGCAGCTGAATGTTGTGATGGGACACCATCAGAAAGACTTGATGTGGCTCCCCGTCTTTTGTTGAGACTCTGAAACACGTGGGGGTGCAGCAGTAGTGTAGCAAATTCCCAGAGGGCCTGGGTGCAAGGTGATGTTACAGGGCCCCTCCCCAGTTTTGAATAAACATCAAAATTATGATTTGGGCCCCTCAAACCTCATGGGCCCAGGTGCCACTGCACCCCCTGCACCCTTGTAGCTACACCCCTGGGGCGCAGGTGCCATTCCACCTGGTTGAGTGTGACACGGCTGAACCAGTCCACTTGAGAGTTCAGTTTTCCCATTAGGTAAGTGGCCAAGATCACCAGCAGGTTCCGTTCTGTCCAGTGAAGTATTTTTAGCACCTCCCTTATCATTGTCCTGCTGTGTGTTTCCCCCCTCATTTATGTATACCATGGTGACTTGGCTGCCAGTTCTTATCAGTACTGCCTGGCCTGAGATGTGAGGGGCGAAGAATAACAGGGCAGAATGGACTGCTCTCATTTCCAGAATGTTTAGAGGTAGACTAGCTTCTCGTGGGGACCATCTGCCTTGAGTGATGTTGCAACCCAGCATTGCTCCCCAGCCTAGAAGACTTACATCTGTTGTAATCGTTGCTGTAGGCTTCATTGACAGGGGCATGCCCCGTGTGGAGGTTGTCTTGTCTGTCCACCACATTAGACTGTTCAGAATGTCCAAGTTCGGACCAATTCTGAAGTCAAAGTTTTGGGTTGCCTGGTCCCATGTATCCAGCACATACCTTTTGGAGTGGATGCATGTGTAGCCATGCCCATGGCACCATGGTTGTCATTGATGCCATGAGCCCCAGCAGCCACAGATAGGTGCATATTGGTATGGTGGGCTGTATTCGTATAGCTCCGATGAACTGGGGCATATTGTGGCTTTTCTCTTCTGTTGGCTTTACTACCCCTAGGTGCGCATTTCTTGTGGGCAGGGAGTAGTTGGCTCTTGTCCCAGTTTATGATCCATATGTGTTGTTGGAGGCATTGGATCACCAACTTCGTGTCCCTTTGCGCTTGAGATGGGGACCTTGCCCGTATGGGCTAGTCGTCCAGGTAGGGTAAGATGTGCACTCCCTTCTTGCGGAGGATTGCAGCTAACTCTGTCAGAGTCATTGTGAATTTGGGGCTGAAGCCGACCCAAACTGGAGGCATATGTATTGAAAATGTCTGTTGACGTTGAATCTGAGAGACTTTTGGTAACTGGGTCAAATCGGCTGTGGAGGTAAGCATCCTTTAGGTTGATGTGAGGACATTGTCTGACTGAATGGCCGTTAATGTGGACTTGAGTGTCTCCATCCTGAACTTCTTGTAGGTAACCTACTTGTTGAGGAATTTGAGGTCCAGCACCGGGCGGAGTCTTCCTGTCTTTTTGGGGACCATAAAGAACATAGAGTACACATGCTCGTATTGTAGCATGGATGCAATTGCCTTGTTTTTGGAAAAGTTGATCAGGGCTTGCTGGATTGCATCGGCTTTGTCATGGGCAAGAAGTATCAGGGACACCAGCGGCCTGTTTGGAATTGTTTCCTGTTTGAACTCTATGGTGTAGCCATGGGTCATGAGTTCCCAGACACACCTGTCAGTTGTGGTGTGGACTCACTGCACGGTGAGCAGTTGGAGACCCCCCCCAACTGGAGAGTTGTTCTCCTGGGCCTGCCTTGTCTCATTGGTTCTTGTTGTTGGGGATTCCTCTGAAGCTTGACTTGATGTTGAGTGAGCCAGCCTTTCAACCGGAGTCGCCCTTGTTTCTAAACTGTGACAAACGAGACTGGAAGTGGGGTTTGGAGGTCCAGTCTCATGGTGACTTACTGTTGTGCGGCTTTTTCTGACCACAAGAGCTATTGAACCTGGGACAAAATGGCCACCCCGAGGGAAGGTGGAGGTCTTTATTTGCTACAATCTGTTTGGCGCCTGCCCTGTCCTTGAGAAAAGGGGTGAGGGTTTCTCGGAATAGGCCCTTCAGGAATGGAAGCTTGAGGGAATGTGTTTGGATTCACCATCTGCCTACCATGGCTTTAGCCATAGGTCCCTCCTGGCTCGGTTGGCAAGGACTGATGCTCTGGCTCCGAACTTCAGGATGTCTAAAGAGGCATCTACTATGTAGCTTGTGGCATAGATGGCACAGTCAGCTTTGCCGACCCTCGAAGAGGAGCATGGAATGGCATCCATGATGGACTTTATCCATTGGAGCAGGGTCCTGCTGGCATACGACAATGCAGTGTCTACTGATAGTACCATCCCAGCAGTCTCATGTACCTTCTTCAGGTGCTCCTCTACTTGTTTGTCCTTGGGGTCTTTGAGTGCCACTGTGCTCTCAATGAGGATAGTGGCCCTCCTTGAAAGGGCTGAGACTGGAGGGATCTACCTTGGGGGCTGTGAACTAAGCTGTTTTCTGAGCATCCTCAGCGGGTAGGTTTTATCCTTGGCCCACTTCTCCAGGATACTAGTCTGCTCTGCTGCCTCGTGTTCTGTTTGTAAAATGGTATCGAGGGCTTGGCAGGTGGGGAAGTGAAGTTTCGTGGAGCTCTGGTGCATTGTGAGGAGTGGGTCAGTCACGGTATGTGGCTTTTCCAGCTCATCCACAATTCTGAGCACCTCTCTTATCATCCGAGCCATTCATCCATGTCTTCACCGGGCACAACCTTTCCGAGGATGCCTCAGATTCCTGATCTGACCCGTTATCTTCGGGGGATTAGTCAACCTCTTTTTGCCAGCCTGCGTGGTCTCTTTAGGGCATGTAGTAACTGTGATTCCTCTGGTCTTTTGCTTTAAGAAGCTAGCCATGAACTTTCTGGAGGTTGGGTTTGTAGCTTTTCCAGCAGTTGGAACAGCAGGCCTGCCTGTGTGGTGTTTTCAGCGTAATCGGTGCCATAGTTGGGGCTAGGTCCTCCTCAGTGGAGACAGAGATGAGGTCAGCCACTTGGGAGTTCCCATTCCCTGAGACTGTGCACAGAGCCTCCTCTACGTGCGTCTCTGGCAACGTGATACCACATTGCAGGCAGGCAGGCATGGCAGGGAATTGATTTTCACTTGGCAATCTGTGGGGAACAGATAGGAAAAACAAATGAGTCAGAAACATGACCCTCAGTGAATGAAATGCAGTACAAGTGCTGAAGGTGTGACAGCAACTGTTATTCTGTGCCACTGATGTAGATAGGGATATTCAAGGTGGCCGCCGAGCAGACACCTCATGGAGGGACCTTTTCAAGCTGGCCACTTGTAATGTGGATTCTAGGGACATGGATATGTTGTTCATCCACACTGTCTGGCAGGTTCCTTGCCGTTTTAAATCTTGCCAGAAGGTCTTCAAGCTGTCTCCTCCCACCCACCCAGGTGGTAAAACTCTCTGCTCCGCCCCATGACACCAGATCTTTCTTACCGCTTGGAAGCTCAGGTTCCCTCCTTAACGCTCTGCGTGAAGACTGGATCCTAATTCTTGGTTCGCGAAACTTATTTTAAAATTTTCAAGACTTGGTCAAGTTTCTCCCTCGCAGCTGCGATGGACAAATCGACTCCAGTTTGGCGGTGCCCTTGTGAGCAGAAGATGTCCAGGACGGACCCGCACTCCACGTCGTCTACTGCCTCAGCCTAGAACATGACCTGCAGGCCTGCGGAGTTATGCCCGTTTGACAAGCGGTCCTGGAAGACCAGCATGCCCCGGTTGGCTGAAATGTGATGCTACCGGGTTAAGTCAAAGGATGCCTTTTGGGCGGTTACTGCGGGGCTGGCTCGGCTAAACCTTTCGAGCAGATGATCGCCCTCGAGGAGGAGGCGGCACAGGCTGCATCATCCTCTTCCTCGGTTGCGGCATTTATCCCGCTCTCACTGGGTACCTCATATTCAGCTTCTTTCAAGGAGCTTTGCCCATCCGTTTCCACGAAGGGAGAGGGGCCATCGGGACATTCTTCTCAGTCCAAAAAGAAGGACTCAAAGGGTAAGTTCCATCGTTGGCGTTCGTGGGAGCGGGAGAGGTCCCCTTCCCCGGACAGTTGACACTCGACTTAGGTCGAGGTTGCGGCTAAGGCCGCTGGCTTCACGGCGTCCCCATCAGGCCAGCCGGCCGAGACACCTGTCAATGCGGTCGAGATTTTTCTCGACCCGTCGCCTGGGCTGTTCACTGGTGAAGCCGACAACTCTTCTTCACCGGTTCCCCCGGTGGAGACCGAGGACTTGCCTGTGCCTCCGGTGCCGCAGTCCCTGGTTAAGGCTTCCGAGCTGAGGGAAGAGCGGGTGTCCCCCGGCCCTTCCTAGACCTATCCTCGGAAACGCAGAGGATCTCGGTCTTGGTCTCAGACATTGTCTCGGTCCAGCCGATCCCGCAGACATCAGCGGTCTCGGTCTCAGCACCGAGGTAAGCGGTGCTGCCGCTTGTCCTCATCTTCCTCCTCGGAAGAGGAGAGGCTTCAGCACAAATTGCTTCGACGCTACGAGGACCTGATGTGGCAGCAGTTACTTCTGTCCAGGAACAAGCTGACGCTGTCGCCTTCCCCGGCCATCAAGTGTCTGTCACCCGGGCGGCCGGAACAACTCCTCACTGTAGCTGAGGTGCCCAAGCCTGGGCCGGTTGTTCGGCTGAAGCCAGCTGCCCCACTGATTGTGGTGGAACCTCCTCCACAACCGAAATCGCGGGCGCCGACCAAGGACTCTCGGTCGGGTCGGGGCCTGCCCCACAGGTTGTCAGTCACCCTCACTCCCGACCATCCTTGGCAGGTGGAGAGTGGCTCAGGCCCCAGGCAGCTTTTCGCGGACTCCTTGGAGTCCGGCGACGACTCCTCCCTGTTCTCCAGGCCCATTGACCTGGAGTCCTCCGGGGGCCAGTCGATGGACGAAAGCCCATCGTCATTCATGGGTTTGCTTTGGCTCATCTCGGAGTCCATCGGGATGCAGCTCGAGCCCGTATCCAAGCGGGCCAAGGATCCCGTGACGGAGATACTGGACCGAGGGGATTCACCCACGGAGGCCTTTCTGGTGGCTGAAGCCATTGTTGGCCCAGCCTTGGAGCTCTGGCAGTGGCCTGCTTCCTGTCCTGCGCCTTCTGCCAGGATGGCCAGGAAGTATGTGGTCCCTTCAGGCTCTTTGCCCGGGTTTTCGGAACACCCCTCTGCTGAGGGGTTGGTCACCGACAGTGTTTTTCGGCGTTCCGGGAATGCTAGGGATGTGGACAAGCCCCCTGACGAGTCCAAAAAGCTGGACTATGCCGGGTGCAAGGTGTACGCTGCGTCCTCCCTTGGCCTCCGCCAGGCCAGCTCGGCCGTGCTGATGGCACACTTCTCCCACGCCCTCATGGGCTCCCTGGATGAGGTGATCTCATCTCCCAGCCGACCTGCAGACCATGGTCTGGCAGGTATGGGACCAGGGTAGGGCAGTGGCTAAGCAGCAGCTCCAAATGGCTCTGGACATCGGAGACTCCTGTGCCAGATCGGTTGCGGCCGCGGTGGCCATGCGATGCAGAGCATGGCTGAGGATATCCACCTTCACGGCAGATACCCAGCACAAATTGGCAGATGTCCCCTTCTTGGGGACCGACCTCTTCGGCCCTGGAGTGGAAGGTCACCTTCAGCGGATCGAAAAGTCCAATGCCACTCTGGACTCTGTCACCTCCGCCCAGAAGGACAAAGGCCACCGACAGCAACAGCACAAGTCCTTTCGTCCTTCTGCACCTGCGGCACGTCTGGCCCAACAGCACCAGCACCAGGGCCAACAGGCTAGTGTTTGGCATCCCAAACTGAAGCCTGTGGCTTCTTCCAACAGGAAGCAGGGAGGTAAAGGCCCTGGAGGTCCCTCGACTGGTCCCTCCTCTAAGCCTGCCCAGTGACGGGTTGAGGGGTGTCGCCCCCAGCCTTGTCACCCCCCCGTGTTCCCCCCCGTGGGGGGACGGCTCCGCCACTTCCTTTCCTCCTGTCCACTATCACACAGACCATTTGGGTGTTGGAGGTGGTAGGAAAGGGCCTGCCCCTGGAGTTTGAGCAAGCACCACCCTTCCGAGCCGTCGCCCCTCGGGGGGCTACGGGGTCCGTAGCCTCTGTTGGCTCGCCGAGCCGACATCGCCCTGCTCCTCGAAAAAGAGGTAGTCAGGAAGGTGGCGGACCCTCTTCCAGACCCGGGGTTTGTGTCCAGGTGCTTCTGGTCCCAAAACGGACGGGGGGCTGGTGCCCCATTCTCGACCTGCACGACCTGAACAGGTTCCTAAGGTCTCGGACCTTCAGGATGGTCACTCTGGCTCAGATAATCCCATCGTTGGAACGAGGTGTGTGGTTCTGTTCTCTGGACCTTCAGGACGCGTTCTTTCACGTCCCAATCCGTCCATCCCACCAGAGATTCCTCCACTTCAGAGTAGAGGGATCCCTTTACGAGTTCCGGGCCATGCTTTTCGGCCTTTCCCCAGCTTCCAGGGTCTTCACCAAATGCATGGCAGTGGCGACAGCATTCCTGTGGCGCCGAAGGGTCCAGGTGTACCCCTATCTGGATGACTGGCTGATTGCAGCCCCCTCCAGAGCGGAGGTGGAGCGGTCCAGAGATCTGGCCCTCCAGGTTTGCTCTCAGGTTGGCCTCCTCATCAACGAGGCCAAGTCAGAACTTCGTGCCAAAGCAGGTGATAACAATTCATCAGGGCAGAGCTCGACTCTCTACGAGCCAGAGCACGGCTCGCAATCGCACCCTGCCCGGGACTTCCTGTGCCTCCTGGGCCTTATGGCGGCCTGCACCAGCGTGGTCCATTGGGCCCACTGGTACATAGGTTCATAGGTATTATACAAAGTCGAGGGAACTAGCCCATTATGACTTCGCCACCAATTAACTAGGATGGAAGTAATATTTATTTTCACTCATATAAGTGTCCAAATTTTTTTGGAACACATTAAAACTAGGACTATTTATAACATCCTGTGGCAAGGAGTTCCATACTGGAATTACTCTGAGTTATGAAACTTTTTCTTTTATTTGTTTTTCACATTGAATGTCTTGATTTTAATGTTATGTGAACGAGTAGAGCCTAAGCTATTTTCCCATTCTAGACATAAAGTTTCAAATAATGACTCATTTTTTAAGGCACGAAAAATTAGACACAAGTCACCTCTCAGAGACCTGTATTCTAATGAATAAAGGTTAAGTTTTTTTAGTCTTTCTTGATAGGGAATATGTTTGACATTTAATACTTTTAGTAAATCTGCGTTGTACTCGTTCTCTGTTTATTTTATCCTTTGTAAGTGTAGGTGCACAAAAGGGAGAACAATAATCAAATTTAGACCTTATCAAACTACTATATAAGGGAATAAGTACCTCTGGATCTCTACTCTTTAAATTTCTAAGCATACGATTTATTAGATGATGGCATTTTTTAACTATTAAGTTGTTATGATCGGTGAATTTTAAGTCATTGCTAATTACAACACCCAGATCACTTTCTGATGAGACTTTAGTCAGAGGTGTATTTTTTAACATGTAATGTGACATTTGGTTATTTTTGCCAAAATGCATAACTTTGCATTTGGCTACTGTGTATTTAATGATAAGTTGTTATTAGTAGCCCAATTTAATATATTATTTAAATTTGTTTGAATATTTTGAACAGAAATTGAATCATTTACAATGCAGCCTAATTTGACATCATCTGCATATTTATTTAACCATACCCCATTTGATGTAGACATACTAGAAATCACAAAATTAAAATTGGTCCCAGCACAGAACCCTGAGGCACTCCACTAGTCACACTACTCCATGCAGAATCATAACCTCTAATACTAACCTGTTGTCTTTCTACTAACCATGATATAATCCATTTAATTATGTTTTTACATATCTTTTGTTTAATTAAACAATCAATTATTATCCTATGTGAAACAGTATCAAATGCTTTTTCATAATCTAAGAAAATAACATCCACTGGAAAGCCAGTATCTAAAGCCAGGCTTACTGGTTCAAAGAAGTTTATTAGATTTTCCTGACAGGATCTTCCCTTTCTAAATCCATACTGAAAGATGTCAATATCCCCATTACTTGTAATATGTTCCTCAAGTCTTTGTAAGATAAGTTTTTCCATAATTTTACCAATACTTGACGTTAGACTAATAGGTCTATATTGTTTAGTATAGAATTTTGACCCATTTTTATGAATTGGTATAACTCGAGCAAATTTCCATTCCCAGGGTACTATACCATGTTGTAAAGATTTATTGAATAGAAAGGTCAAAATATCAATCAACTCAGCTGCCAATTCTTTGAGAAATACAAACGAAATATTGTCGATACCAACAGAGGTTGAGGTTTTAAAGGTCATCAAGGCAGAAAAGACCTCTGTGGATGTAAAAATTATGTTTTGATTATTATCATGATCAAATGCAAAATCTAATTTTTCTTGCTTTTTAAATACGCTGGAAAATTGCTTATTAAAAGCATTTGCCATATCTAATTCATCTGATATTAACAGATCATCAGTGATCAAAGGACCAACCTGAGTCTCTGAATTTTTCAAAGAACCAATATAATTAAAAAAAGATTTCTTATTATCCTTCTGATTAACCAGATTTTTTCAAAATTCTTTTTAGCAATATGTATCTTTAACTTTGTGTCTTTTGATTTTAATTTAAATCTCTGCCAATTTACATCTGTTTTATTCTTATTGTATTTATTAAAGGCCTTTTTCTTTCTTAATATAGATTTCCTTATAGTATTATTAAACCATACTGGATTACGTTTTTTATTTGTATATTTAATTCTATCAGGTACCCAAGTATTTATACAAAGGTGAAGTTGAGTTTTTATATTCTCCCAAGTTTCCTCCACAGACAGATGATCTAAATCTTTTTCCCAGTCCCATTTGGATAGATAATTTATTATTTCCGCATAGTTTGCTTTATTGTAATTTTTCATCTTTGTGATACCTCTGTTTTCCAAAACAGTAACAAATATTTCCCAAAAAAGTATATTATGATCTGATAATCCAAGAGGTTCAAGAATTATTGAATTTTTATAGTATTGTTTAGTGTTTGTAAAGATTAGATCAAGAACATCATTATGTCTGGTAGGTACTGAAACAATTTGATCTAATCCTAACATAAAAATTGTTTCTAAGAAGTCTTTTTCATTATGAGTTGAGCCACATAAAGAATTCCAGTTTATCCCTGGGAAGTTAAAATCTGCCATTATTACAGTGTTAGTTGGCAGTTTAATACTTTGAAAATAGTGCAAAAAAGATTCTGATTTATAATTGTCTAAAGATCGGTGTTTATAACATATTCCAAAAGTGAAAGTCTCAATCTTTAATTTTATAGAAACCCATAATATTTCAACTCCTAAAGGGTCGGGGAGATCAAATTTTAATTCCAAACAGTCATAACCTTCTTTTATATAAAAAGCAACACCTCCTCCTCTAGAACATTCTCTATTTTTCTAATAAAGACAGTAACCAGGAATTTCAAGGCCCCATTGATTATCGGAAAACCAGGTCTCTGTAATACCACAGATGTCAATATTTCTGGATTGCAGTTGAATTTGTAACTCAGAAATCTTATTTACGAGATTTATAGCATTTAATAAAAACACACTAAGGGTCAGTTTTTCTTTATTAAATGTCATTTCCGGAGAAATTAAATCATTTTTAGAATTTAATGATACATATTTAGGACTCAGAGTAACAGATTGACCCCCCTTCCTCCCATTTAGCAGTTTAAACAGTCCGTAATTGCTGTGTTAAAAATGTTGCTTAACATATTGGATCCTTTTTTGTTCAGGTGAAGACCATCAAATGCAAAAAAATCTTTATGATGCATAAATAGTTCCCAATTTGTAAGACACTATATATGCTTTATATATACTTTATAAACATGCATCCCCTTCAATGGGGGGCTGGCCAGCCAATGGTCACAGCACTTAGATCTGCTGGATCAGCTAGTGACAGTGACCCAGGGGATGTGGAACGCTCTCCAGTGGTGGACCGTTCCAGCACATCTGCAGGAGGGCAGCCCATTTGTCCGCCCCGAGCCGATGGTCTCTCTATCGACCAGTGCCTCTCTGATGGGTTGGGGTGCCCATCTGGGGGAGCACAGAGCGCACACCCTCTGGTCCCCTCAGGAGTCCCAATGTCGTATCAACCTGCTGGAGCTTTGAGTGGTTCATCTAGCCCTCACCGCCTTCACTCCGTTTCTACGGGGTCAAGTGGTTCAGGTCTAGACGGACAATACCACGACCATGTACTACCTAAACCGCCAGGGCGGGACGTGCTCCATGCCTCTGTGCAGGGAAGCTCTCCGCATTTGGTCACTCATGCGCAGCCTGGAGGCAGATCTCCTCGCCATTCATGTGGCAGGAGCCTCCAACACCCTGGCCGATGCCCTAAGCCAGATAGGGTCTGTGTCCCACGAATGGTCTCTCCTGCCGGAGGTAGTACAAGATCTGTTCTCCCACTGGGGCATGCCTCAGGCAGACCTGTTTGCCTCCAAGGAGAATGCGAAGCTGAGACTGTTTCATGCCCGCCCCCCTTAGCAGGGCTCGCTGCAGGGGGATGCCTTCTTGAGGCCGTGGACCCTGGACCTCTTCTACGCCTTTCCCCCATTTCCCTTGATCCACAAGGAGCTTCTCAAGGCAAGGCGAGGAGGAACAAGGCTCAGGTGATTCTGGTAGTCCCAGACTGGCCCCGCCAGTTCTGGTATCCAGATCTCCTCAGTCTCAGCTCCAGGCTCCTGAGGCGGCTTCCAGCCCACCCGGACCTGATCTCAGTCAATCAGGGGAAGGTATTCCATCTGGACCTTCAATCCCTGCACCTGATGGCCTGGTTCCTGAGCGGCTAGAGTTCCAGGCCTTGGGTCTTTCCAACGAGGTCCTCAACGTCGTTGAGGCGTCCCGTAAGGAGTCGACCAGAAAATGCTACACCTTCAAATGGAAGAGATTCTCCATTTGGTGTCAGGGCAAGGGCCTGGTCCCTTCCTCCTGTTCTTGGCAAGCATTCTGGACTACCTGTGGTCCCTTTCTCAGCAAGGGCTTCAGTCGACAACCCTTAAGGTGCACGTGGCAGCCATCTCTGCTTACCGGGCGCAGGCCGGGAAGCAGTCGGTTGCACAGGAGAAGGTGATTACGCTCAAAGGCCTTAATCACATATTCTGCAAGTAGAATCTCCACCGTGGGATCTACTGCTGGTATTGGCTAAGCTCCTGGGCAAGCCATTCGAACCAATGCACAGGTGTGACATCTCTCACCTGTCGTGGAAGACTGCCTTCTTGGTGGCTATCACGTCAGCCAGAAGGATGGGAGTGCTCCAGGCGCTTTCCATCGAGTCTCCTTATCTGGTCTTCCACAGGGACAAGGTTGTCCTGCGTCCCTACCCGAAGTTCCTTCCGAAGGTGGTGTCAGAATTTCACCTTAACCAGGTGTTGACTCTGCCGGTGTTCTACCCCAATCACACCTCGGAGGCCGAATATAGGCTCCATACTTTGGACCCTAGAAGAGCGCTCGCTTATTACAAGGAGCGGACGGCTGAAGTTCGGGGAGAGGTTCGCCAGCTGTTTGTCATCTACGCTGAAGCCGCACCTGGCAGACCTGCAGCCAAGGGGACGATAGGCAGGTGGGTCACCTCCTGCATAGATCTCTGTTGTAGGTTGGCGGGCATGGAGCCTCCCAGAGGTATAAGAGCTCATTCTACCTGCCATACCGCTGCATTGGTGGCTGCTTCCAGGGATGTCCCTATCCAGGAAATCTGCAGGGCTGCTACCTGGAAGTCAGCACACACTTCATCACCCACTACCACATCGACCTTGAGTCACGCGGGATGCTGGTTTTGGGGCCTCAGTTCTCCAGTCTTTATTTCCCAAGTAGGGGGTGTGCGCCTTGCCTCTCTTCTCCTGGAGAGCTGCTAGGAGTCTGCCAGACAGTGTGGATGAACAACATATCCATGTCCCTAGAAATGTGAGTTACTCACCTGTAACAGAGTTCTGAGGAATGGTATATGTTGTTCATCCACATTCCGACCTCCCGGCTTCGACGCGCAACCTGGCTTCCAGTGGGCTAGATCTGGCGTCATGGGGCGGAACCGAGAGTTTTACCACCTGGGTGGGTGGGAGGAGCCAGCTTGAAGAACTTCCGACAAGATTTAAAGCGGCAAGGAACCTGCCAGACAGTGTGGATAAACAACATATACCATTCCTAGAACGCCTGTTACAGGTGAGTAACCTATATTACTGTACCAATATGGCGGCCATTCCTGTGAGATTCACTGTGATGGGAGTGCAAAACAAGATGGTCGCTGCTCTTGCAAGACTGAACATGGGTCTCATGAAAATTCGGCAGTCACTGCAGTAACATGGCTGCAAGAACAAACGATGGCAGCAGTTCTCACGAGACTGCATGTGTGGTGAGAGTTTTGTGTTTCAGGAGTGTTAGCTGCTCCTAATGTGTAGGGTGGGGAGCGGAGACATCAGTACACAAGGTGAGATGCCCTGTTGCTCGTTAGAATGAGCCAGTGCCAAGGGATCCCCGGATTGGTGCGCTTTGGGCTTAGGAGCAAATATAGTCACTCCTCTCATGAGATCTGAGAGTGAGCTGTGGTCTTGTATATTTCAATGCACCCCCAACATGGCGACCGTGGTTCGCTGGCATCCAAATTTCACAGGGAGTGCGAGAATGCAGCCAGTTGTAGGAATCCTGCTGAGGGAGGTGCCATGAACATGGCGCCTGATGCCGATCCAAATTCTGCACAGGAAGTGAGGAGCAAGAGATTTATGGTCGGCCGGGAATGGAGAATGGCCAGTGGAAAAAAACGGGAGTTCTTTTGCCCGAATCTGGTACTTATCCTCATCTAGTGTGCAAATGAAGTGGCCGACGTAAATGGTAAAAGGCTGTAGGTCCCATGTTTTGCTTATTTTTCCTTCCATCTGCTATCAGCAGTCTGTGGGGTGGGGGGTTGGGGGGCTTGCTGCAGAGAAATGGTGCATTTGTGTAATTATGGCTGCTACTGAAGTGGAAGCAGGATGCTGCAAGAGGGTCCAGCTGTGTTGAATTTGTGGATCGTTTTGGCCACCACCTCAGTGGGAACTGAATGCTGCAGAAGGGTCCAGTTCTACTGGCAGCTCCTGGGTGTGGAAACTGCTGGAGGGTCCCGACTAGGATGGATATTTGCCAGCACAGATGCTGCTGGAGGGTCTGGCTTGGGTCTTTTAAAGTGCCCCCAATAAAATGTGAATAAGATGGGGCATTGCCACTTAATGACATGGCAAATGTTGAGTTAACTGAGAAAGGCAGTGAGAGTGTTAGTCTCGTGCCGAAGCATCAGTGTGCCAAGGGAAAGCAGAAAGACATGTGATATAGTAAAACAAAAGTGGTATAAATACCAGAAGTTTGGGAGTGATTGGGAATCGTGACCGGCCTTTAGGGATGCATGAAGTAAAGTGGACACTACAATCCTGGCTGGGGGTTTGGCCTCCGGACACTTTAGATTTTTCACCCTCATGCTGTTGTATATGCAATTTTGTCATGACTGTACAATTTTGCTACTTGTATGTTTGTTTAATCCCTACCTTTCTGTACTGTACCCCATCCCCCTCATGTCTTTGATGTGGAACCTGTGTAAAAGAGCCTTTGGCTCAAAGGTGTTAATCCAAAATGAATAAAATTAAAAAAAAAAGATTGTTTATCAGTCAATAGGATAGATGGAGGATAACCCATTAATGAGGAATTTCTGAGCACTATAAAGATTGCAGGGGATCATAGCATTACGGCATCACAGGTTGGCTTATATTAGTAAAGCTGACTCAACTCCTGTATGGTCTAAATGCTGTTATTAAACATCATTTTATTTATTTTTTGAATGGTTTTATAGTTTGCAAAAAAACAAAACACAAATTTTATTAAACAGGTTGCCAGCCACTAACCTTTTTATAGTGCGAGTCAGCCAGTTGGAATGCTCCATTTCCAGGCATTTGTTTGATCTTTTTTTTTAATTTTTTGCCAAAACCCCTATGAGAAATCCTCCAAACTGCTCAAAGTGCAGCCGGGAGGGCCTTCAGATGGTTCAGTGAGTAGCCTGTCTTGCTTCTGTGGCATCAGCTCGAGTTTGGGAGCTGACCCAAGAGCTGGATGAATTAGCCGATGGGAAACATTCCTAACTTGGAAAGGATGACGCTGGATTCCGCCACTGCAGAGACCCCGGCGATGGACCAGGGAGCTTGTACCTCTGCAGGGATGTACTGCATGCATGTGAGGCCCAACAGGGCACTGCCAGGTGTCAGAGGGAGGGAGTGGGTGGGACTTAGTGGGACAGGGGAGAAAGGTGGGTGGGACTTAATGGGACAGGGAGGAAGGTGGGTGAGACATAATGGGACAGGGGAGAAAACAATAAAAACTCCATGCTCCTCGCTTGCCTGCATAACGATCGACGCTACTCAGGGCCCCATTCCATGTGGGTCCCCACTGGTCCAACTGTGGTGGAGTGGCTGAGGGGTCTTTGAGGTAGCCAGAAAGGCATGCATATTAGGCAAAGGTGGTGGCCAGAGAGCAGAAAAAACTATGGAGAGGAAAAAAAAAGGTCCGTCACTGAAATTCAAGGAGGTACTCTCTGTAGGTCTGATTTTTCTCTCTCTCTCACACATATTTTTTGACACTTGTATATTTGCAAGGTACAGAGCTGAATGCATTGCTGATGTAATTGAAATTAGCAGATGTCCTTGGTTCTGTGTGATGTGTGACTTGAAAATGTATTTTGTGAAATATCTGTTCCGTTGTCATGGCAGTGCAGTAAGACAACAAAGAATTGAATGTTTATGTTCATATATGGAAAATATAGCTATTTTCTGTATGGATGTGACCAATGCACAGGGAAACTGGTGCTGTTCTTTAAATCATTGGTGTACCAATGGGGGACAGCCAGACTCCTTGCTGCTGCTAATGGAGTCTGATTCCCTGCACCCACAAACTCTGCATGTATAAAACTTTGACAAACGTTTTGTAAGCTGTCTGACTGGGACTTTTTGTTTTTTATAATTCTTGAATAACCTGAGGGTACTCCGGGAACTAAGGGAAAAGCTAGCTGCCCCACTGATGAGACTGTTTAACTTGTCCCTGGATACAGGGCGGGTGCCAGGGGACTGGAGGAGGGTGGATGTGGTGCCACTGCACAAGGGGGGGCAGCAAGAAGGTGGCGGAGAATTATCGCCTAGTCAGCCTCACCTCGATGGTGGGTAAGGTGATGGAGACACTAATAAAGGAAAGGGTGGTACACTACCTGGTGGATAGTGGCCTGCAGGCAACATGACTTCATGAATGGGGCAACATGGCTTCATGAATGGGAGGTCATACCAGACGAACCTGATAGAGTTCTTAAATTGGGTGACGCAGGTGACTGACCAGGGAGGGGTGGTGGACATAGCCTATCTGGACTTCAGTAAGGCCTTCAACATCATCCCTCACAGAAGGCTAGTAAATAAGCTGGAAAGCTTAGTGTGGGATGGAAAATAACTAGGTGGGTGGAAAACTGGTTGGCGGGCAGAAGCCAGAGAGTGGTGGTAAATGGGGTGCACTCCAGGGTGAGGGGGCGATGAGTGGGGTGCCCCAGGGGTCAGTACTGGGACCTCTCCTTATTAATATCTACATTAGTGATATAGGCGACAGGCTGGAGGGAATGGTGTGCCTATTTGCAGATTATATGAAAATCTGCAATAGGGTTGACACCCGGGGAAGGCCATGAGGCAGGGCCTGAAGATTCTGGAGGGGAGGTTGAGAACTTGGCAACTGATATTCAATGACAAAAAGTGTGTTGTGATGCACTTGGGGCATAAAAACCCATGAATAGCTTACACTCTGGGGAGGGGAAGAAATCAAAACAACAGAGCCAGGAGAGGGATCTGGGGATTATAATATCAAGCAACCTTAAGGTAGGTAGCCAATGCAGCAAAACGGTGTGGAAGGCAAGTGGCATGTTGGCATGTATTGGGAGGGGCATAAGTAGCAGAAGAAGGGAGGTACTGATGCCTCTTTACAAAGCCATGGTAAGGCCGCACCTGGAGTACGAGGACCAGTCCTGGAGACCGCACCTACGCAAGGACATAGATGGGATAGAGAGGGCTCAGAGAAGGGCAGCCAAGATGGTACACGGTATGCAGGGGAAGCCATACGAGCAGAGGTGTAGGGATTTGGAGCTGTACCCATTGGAGACCAGGGAGAGGGAAGGGACATGATTAAAACTTTTAGGTACGTGAAGAGGATCAATAAGGTGAAGGAGGGGGGCTTATTTAAAAGGAAGGAGGGGGCTAAAACTGGAGGGCATAGCCTAAGATTGGAGGACAGAGGATATAGAGGCAATGTGAGGGTGCGATTCGTCATGGAGAGGGTGGTGGAGGCCTGAAACAAACTACCAGAGGAGGTGGTGGGGGCTGAAATGGTGGAGGGATTCAGGAGGGCATGGGACAGGCATATGGGGCTGGTAAATGGGTGGAAGGGAGGGCCTGTGGAAAAGGAGATGAGTGGGGGGGGGAGGGACAGATATGATGGGCTATTGGGGTCCTTTTCTGCCGTTGTACTTCTGTGATGACCCGGTAAAGCCCACTGGGCACAACACCCATTTACAGGGGACGACCTGGGAGCACAGGGTGGTTAAGACTTATTTAGGGTGTCACAGCATGCAAGTGGAAGTTGTGGGAATCAAACCCTAGTCTGCTGGATGTGCCAAGCTCGTTGCTCTAACCTGTAGGTTATAATGCCAGCCCTAATCTTTCTATCAAGTAAAGCAGAGCCTTTTGACAGTTCCTTTTGTTACGTCTGTCCCCTATACTTGGGAAGGCGCACCTCCAGCTGGGAATCAAACCTGAGACCCCATGTCCTGAAGGAAGCATCTGTAACTATTCAGCTAAATGAAAATCCAACCCCCCCCGGAGTAGAGTGCTCTTTAGATTGCCATTCATGCTTTTTGTTCTTGTGCACCACCACTAGAGGTCACTGTTGCTGTTTGAATTATTCAGTGCTGCTTTTGACTGTTTTATATACAGTTTCACCACCAGATGTGGTGCTTTGCACAGACTGAGTTTTCTCATATACATAACTACTTCTCTTTTGTTGGTGAATAGTATCCCATATCTTCATCGCCATATTTTTGTCTGTCCTGTCTACTTTGGCAGATGCACCTCCAGCTCTTACTGGGAACCAAACCAGGGACTCTGGGTCCCAAAGGCAGCAGCTCTTACCATTCAGTTAAAGGAATACCCTCTAGCTGGGAAGTTAGTGTTCATTTGACTTTTATGCATTGCAGTCTCAAGAACCATCACCAGAGAGGTCTTTCTGCTTTTACAATCCCTTCATACAGTAGGACTGTCATTTGCAGCTGCTTACACTACATGGTGCTACACAGTACAGACTGTTTTTTCTCAGTACCCCACCATCTATGACAGAGGGCCTGCGAAAGGTCTGTGTCCCCATGCGGGCATAATGGAAGAGTTTGGATGGGGGTGCATGTCCAAAGGGGGCAAATGCTCTGTTTATTTTATTTGTCCTAGAACATTGCTGTCTGTTCTGACAGAGTGGTTCTGTAGGCCTGAATGGGAGGTCAGTGTGGATGTGTAGATCTAGAAACCATGAATGGGAGGTCAGTGTGGATGTGTAGATCTAGAGACCCTGAATTGGAGGTCAGCGTGGATGTGTAGATCTAGAGACCACAAATGGGAGGTCATTGTGGATGTGTAGATCTAGAACATATGAAGAAGCCAGCAGAGGAAGGCCATTTGGTCTATCTGATCTGTCCATATTGCAGGGTCCACAGCTTGAGCTACTGTCCCTGCCTCCCACTCCCTACTCCTCCCATCCTCTCTACGCATGATCCTTACCTTCCCCCTATGCCTATCCCAGCCTCTCTTGAAGCTGCCCACTGTCTTCAACGAGACCACCTCTTCTGGCAGTACATTCCAATTGTCCACCACCCTCTCTGTGAAGAAGTGCTTTTTGACCTCCCTCCCTTCGACCCCGCCCCTCCAGCTTAAGACTGTGCTCCCTTGTGTTGTGGTTGCTACTCAGCTTAAGGAGACCCTCCTTATCCACCTTATTTATCCCTTTCAAGTACTTAAAGGTCCCAATCATATCCCCTCTCTTTCTCCTTTCCTCCAGGGAGTACATGTTTAGTGCCCTCCACCTCTCCTCATATGTTTTACCCTGCTGACCCACTATCATCTCTGTAGCCCTCCTCTGGACCTTCTCCAGCAGGTTAGTGTCCTTTTTGAGGTGTGGGCACCAGTACTGAACTCCATGCTCTAGATGTGGCATCACCAGTGACCTGTACTAGGGTAGAGACCCTGAATAGGAGGTCATTGTGGATGTATGGATCTAGAGACTCCTCATGGCAGCTAGGAAGCCCTCCATTAGAACCACGTATGCCATGAAGTGGAGAGGTTTGCCATTTGGGGTGCCAAACATCGTTTGGACCCCTGTTTCCTCTCCGGTGATCCAGATTTCTGGACTACCTGATATTGCTGTCGGACTTGGGTCTCCAGTACTTTTCCTTAAAGGTGACCTTTTGGCTAGCTCTGCCTTCCATGAGCCAGTGGACGGTTGTACTGTTGCTCAGCTGGATGTGTCCCGTACATTTCTTAGAGGCATCCTGCATCTGAAACCCCCATTCTGTACCCCTGTCCCAGCTTGGGATTTAAATTTTGTTTTGGAAAAATTGACCGTCTCCATTTGAGCCAGCCGCGACTTGCGAGCTACGCTTTCTCTCTTGGAAAGCATTATTTTTAGTTGTTATTTCTTCTGCTCTAAGGATTTCCTGGCTTCAGGCTCTCTGGTGTGAGGAGCATTGTTTGATCTGTCTGTATTTGAAAACAGCACAAGGGAAATCACAGAGTTTGGAACTGTTTGATTTTGAAAGCAGCACATGGGAAGTCAGAGTTTGGAACTCTGATTTTGAAAGCAGCACAAGGGAAATCACAGAGTTTGGAACTGTCTGATTTTGAAAGCAGTACAAGAAAATCAGAGTTTGGAACTCAGTGCTTTGGCTTCTCAGAAGGATCTAGAAGGGGGACAAGATCAGATCTACAGTACAGTAGCTTCTTGTTGTTTTATATTGTTTCTTGTGGATTCTACTTGGTAGAAGGTTATTTCTTTTCTTCCTTACTACTAAGGGGCTAGCAGGGTATTGTTTGGGGCTGTTGGAATTTTGAAACCTGTTTTGGTAGCTATAAGTGGGCTCATTTGTTTGATTCACTGTGTGGCAGGCTGCATTTGTAGAGGCCTATTTCTTCTGTTTTAAAACATAATTGATGTGATTTAACTGGGTCTGTTTCTTTGAATTGGAGACATACACTACCGGTCAAAAGTTTTAGAACACCCCCAATTTTCCAGTTTTTATTGAAATTTACGCAGGTTAATGTCTCAATGTACTCTGAAATTAAAGCATAGAACAAATAAAGAATTGGAGATAAAAAAGAAATCATAGAATCATTTTGTTTAACAAAATTTAACCTAAATTTTTGACTCATCAAAGTAGCCACCTTTTGCAGATATACTATAACATCAAACACACTCGTGGCATTCTTCCTACAATGGACATCAAATATTGTTGGGAAGTTCTTCCCAACACAGTTGCAGAAGTTCCCACAAATGTGTTGCACTTGTAGGTTGCTTTGCTTTCACCCTTCTGTCCAGTTCATCCCAAACCAGCTCAGTGGGGTTTAAGTCTGGAGACTCTGCTGGCCATTCCATGATTTGAAGCCTACCGTCTTGTTCTTTTCCTCGAAGGTAGTTCTGACATAGCCTGGAGGTATGTTTTGGGTCATTATCTTGCTGTAGGATGAACCCCTGACCAACTAGGCGTAGACCAGAGGGTATTGCATGGCGCTGCAAAATGCTGTGGTAGCCCTTTTGGTTCAGGGTGCCAGTCACTCTGTGCTGTTGTCCTGTGAGCTCTATCACGCAAGCTGTTGATCTCAGAAACTTGTCTTCTGATTCTGTTGTGGCTTTGGGTCTGCCAGAACTCTTCCTGTCAGAGTTTCCTCCAGTTTCCAAGTGCCTTTTGATGGTGTAGGAAACTGTACTCCTGACACCTTGGCTTTCTTTGCAATTTCTCTAGCAGTTTTGCTAACCTAAACTTTTTTTTAACCTCTAGCAGTTTACCGCTTACCTTTGTACCATTTCAGGTTATTCACTGGACTTGAATTGCTTAAATTTCAATAAAAACTGGAAAAATGGGGGTGTTCTAAAACTTTTGACCGGTAGTGTATATCTTCTAATTCCAAGCCTATTTTGATGTGTTGTTGGTGAAGCTGTTTGAATTGGAGTCCTGTTTCTATGGGTAGCAAACCTATTTTGGGGGCTTTGAGTAGAATTGTGATTCATTGTTGCTGGCTTCACTAGCTGCAAAGTTTTAGTGCAGAGTGGGGGAAGGGTGCTAATGGTCTGACCAGAGGCCTCAGCTACCTGATTGTTTCTGGAAGACTTGGGCTGGTCCCACCTTGGTCCATTATTTCCTTTATACCAGGGGTTCTGACATCACTTCCTCAAACAGGCAAAGGATATGCACCTGTCATAGCAAAAGCAGACATCCAGGAAAGGAACAGCAGCAAGTGAAGAGGTGACTGCTCTCTCAGTGGAAAGGAAGTAAATGCAATCTAGGAGCTTTCATTATTACTTCTTCGCATTGATATTGCATTGGGGAAAGGAGGAGTAGGAGTTTGAAGAAGGTTGTGCAATGGCTACTTAAAGTCTGTTTTTGAGTGTGGATAGGACTATAAAAAGCAGTTGCTCAATATATCTAAACATGTGCAACAAAGGAGGTAAGGGAAATAAAGAAAATGTTTTGCACTGATAGAGGAGGGAGAGGGGAGACTTGGGGGAGTGTTTGGTATCCTGCATCTGGAAGGGTGGGGGGTCGCTGGTGGGCAACGACAGCAGTGGGTAGGGTGGTAGGCTGCAACAACTGTGGTGCACCAATCTTTCTAAAAATTGCCTGGAGTGTGGGAGGATGTTTAGTGTGCAACCACATAGAAAAACTTAGAAAGGAGATTGAGGGTCTGCAGGAGGAACTAAGACAGGCAAGGCAGATTGGGGGTGGGTTTAGCCCAATACTGGAGGGAGGAAGAAGGGGAGATGAGGGAGGGCGATTTAAGCCAACAGTGGTGAGGAGAGGGTCAGAAGAAGGAAGCAGAGACAAAGGGCCCAGGCCAGGAAGAACAGTTGCGGGAAACCAGGTCAGAGACAAAAGACAAATGGAAGGAGGAGATAAGGACTTGAGGGAGGCGAAAAAGTGGCAAAAGTCATGGAGTGGAAAGAGAAGACAGGTTACTATGAAGAGAGAGAGAGAGGAGTGGGCATTTGTGAAGGGCCTTTAGAAAATAGTTGTGCACTGCTAGAGAGGAAGAAGGTGGAGGAGGGAATGATGAAATTAGAGGAGTAATTGATAAATGCCTGGACCAAACTGGAGCGGGGAAGTTCTGCTGGGAGACTTGCAACATGGGTAAAGGGAAATAATGTGCAGGAGGAAGAAGAGAGCTGAAATCAGAGAGGAGATGAATGGAAGCAAGCAGGGAGTAAGAGGGTGGAATCTTAGTGCTGGGGGACTCAATACTAAGAGGAGTTAGGTAGGTTAGCAAGGGGGAGAGGCATAGTCACATTTGGGTGGAGGCCATGCCAGGAATGACAACGGAAAGGGTGGGACAGTCTGTTCTGAAATATGCTAGAAGGGGTAGGGACAAGCCTCATTTAATTATACATCTTGGGACAAATGACCTGGCTGACAAGACAGTAGATACAGTCCAGAGGAGGTTTGAGGAACTAGCACAATTATGTGAGGGGGCAGGAAGATCAGTAACTTTTTCAGGCCTACAGAACCAACCAGGTTAGGGAATACCCTTGACCTTGTGCTGGCAAATGGGGACTTTGTGAGAGAACTTACAGTGGAGGAACTGCTGTCAGGGAGTGACCACCACTCAGTATGGCTCACATTGAATGTGGGCAAGGAAGGAACGGAATCTGGCACAAGAGTGCTGGACTTCAGGAGGGCCGACTTTGGGAGGATGGGGAAAGTGGTAAAAAGGTACCTGGCCAGAATTCAATTTAGTATGGACACTAACCAGAGGTGGGAGCTCATAAAGCTGGGGATAGTGGAGGCAACCAAAACCTGCTGCAAAGCCCAGAGCAAGAAGGCTAGGGCTAAGAAACCGATCTGGTTGAGTAAGGAGGTCATGGAAAAGGTAAGGAGGAAAAGAGCTGCCTTTAGGAAGTACAAGAAAACAGGGAGGGGGGAGGACAGGGAGGAGTACTTGACAGAATCGAAGGAGGTGACAAGGGCAGTAAGGGAAGCCAAAGCATCTATGGAACTCAGGCTGGCACAAGGCATTAAGAAGGGGGAGAAGGACTTCTTTAAGTACATCAGGGAGAAAAGGAGCTAAGGACCACATAGTAAGGATTAGGAAGGAGGGGGTTGGGTAGCAAGGGGTGCTATAAGGGAAGACTAAATGAGTACTTCTGCTCAGTATTTACTAAAGAGAAGAGGGGGGTGACACCGAAGGTGGGAGAAATGGCAGAAGCGGGGTGGAAGTGGTGACAGATGGGGAAATCTTGGAGAGCAGAGTTCGAGAGGGTTAGAAGGCACAAGGTGGACAAGGCGCCAGGCCCAGATGGCATCCACCCCAGGTACTGAAGGAGCTGGCAGAGGTCCTTGCAGGACCTTTGGCAGACCTATTTAATGCCTCACTACATTCGGGGTGTGTACCTCAGGTCTGGAGGATGTCTCATGTGGTGCCCCTCCACAAGAGTGGCCCCAAGGATGAACCGGGAAACTACAGACCAGTGAGCCTCACATCTATCGTGGGTAAGCTAATGGGACTATCCTGAAGGAGAGCTGGTGGCCCTCCTAGAGGCCAAGGACTATAGGACACAGCAGACAGCATGGCTTCATACATGGCAGATCCTGCCAAACCAACCTGGTCGAGTTCTGTGACTGGGTAACTAGGCAACTGGACAGGGCCATGCAGTGGATGTCCTGTATCTGGACTTCAGTAGGCATTCGACTCAGTACCACATGGAAGGCTGGGAAGGAAGTTAGTAGGCACAGGGGCGGGTGCAAAGCTGGTGAGATGGGTAGGAAACTGGCTGCAGGAAGGCAACAGAGGGTGGTGGTGGGTGGGGAGCTCTCACACCCAAGGGCAGTGACGAGCGGTGTTCCACAGGGCTCAGTGTTGGGACCAGTGTTGTTTGGGATATTCATTTGCAGACATATCATGGGACATCAAGAGCAAGATCAGTCTGTTTGCTGATGATACCAAGATAGGCGCAGTGGTGGATGACCTAGGGGGATGGCAGGGGTTGCAGGATGATCTGGCAAAGCTTGAAACCTGGTCAGACACCTGGCAACTAGGCTTTAATGCCAAAAAGTGCAAGGTGCTGCATTTTGGGATGAAGAACCCAAGGAGGAGTTACCAGCTAGGGGAGTGCAGCTAGCCCAGACAGAGGAGGAGAAGGATCTGGGTGTGCTCATTACAGGGTCAATGAACAACTTGGCACAATGTAGGAAGGCAACTGCAAAGGCCAACAAAATGCTGGGATGTATTGCAAGGGTATATCCTCGGAGGAGGAGGTGATTCTGCCATTGTATAGGTCATTAGTTAGACCACACCTGGAGTACTGCGTGCAGTAGTGGGCGTCCGTATCTGAAGGGACATTAAGATTACTGGAGGGTGCAGCGCAGGCGACAAAGATGATCAGGGCTGGGGGACTTGCTCTAGAGGAGGTTGAAGGAGTTGACCATGTACTCACTGGAGGAGAGGAGAGACAGGGTGACATGATTGAAACCTTTAAATACATGAAAGGAATAAACAAGACGGGTACAGAGGGGCTGTTCAAAGTAAGGGAGGGGAGGGCCACCAGGGGCCATGATATGAGACTGGAGCGAGGAAGGTTCAGGAGGGAGATGAGGAGACACTTTTTTACAGAGAGGGTGGTGGCTGGGTGGAATGCGTTACCTGCTGAAATGGTATGCAGTAGAACAGTGGACTGCTTCAAACAAGGATGGGACAGGACAAGGGGGAGGGTTAATGAAGGAGAAGGGTGGAAGGGAGGGGCAGCTGCAGAATAAGGGGTGCTGGCTGCACATTCAAGCAGACTTGATAGACCTCTAGGCCTTTATGTGCTGGCAAATTTCGTATGTTTGTATGTTCGTATCTTCTGCAAAGACAGTTTGTCTTTGCACATGAATCCTAAGTTTCTTTCTAAGGTGGGTATCCAAAACTAAAGGTGGACAAAGCAATGGGGTCAGGTGGAATTCACCCCAGAAGTCTAAAAGAATTAAACAGAGAACTAGTGACACCACTGAGTACCCTTTTTAACAAATCATGGGAGGTTGGTGTGGTACCTGAGGACTGGAGGAAGGCAGATGCGATTCCCCTTCACAAAAGTGGGACCAAGACAGAGGCAGGAAACTATAGACCTGTCAGTTTGACCTCTGTGGTAGGGAAAGTGATGGAATCACTTCTGAAGGAAAGAACTGTTGAGTACCTAGAGGCCAGTGGGGCACAGTACCCAAGGCAGCATGGGTTCACAGCGGAAAGGTCATGTCAGAGAGATCTAATTGATTTCTTTGACTGGGTGACCAAAGTAGTAGACCAGGGAGGGGCTATGGACATGGCTTACCTAGACTAAAGCAATATATTTGACACAGTCCCACACGAAAGATTAATAGTCAAATTAACCAGCCTGGGAGTGGGTCCCAGGGTGGTAGCCGGGGTAATGCATTGGCTGGACAACAGGACACAGAAGGTAATTGTAAATGGAGTCCACTCTGAAGAAAGAGGGGTTACTAGTGGGGTACCGCAGGGTTCAGTACTGGGTCCAGTCCTTTTTAATGGCTTTATAAGTGACATTGCAGAGGGATTGAAAGTAACAGTATGCCTCTTTGTAGATGACACAAAGATCTGCAACAGGGTTGATACACAAGGAGGCATGGAAAGGATGAGAAGGGACTTGGCAAGGTTGGAGGAATAGTCAGAAGTATGGCAGCTTGGATTCAATGCAAAGAAGTGTAAAATAATGCACCTGGGATACAAAAACCCAGGGGAAGATTACACAATGGGGGGAGGAGCTAGTAACAACAACAAAAATGGAAAGGGACCTGGGGGTAATCATATCAGATGACCTTAAGGTTGACAAGCAATGTGAAAAGGCGGTAGGGAGGGCTGGAGGGATACTGGGATGTATAGGGAGAGACATCACCAGCAGAAAAAAGGAAGTTATTATCCCCCTGTACAGACAGTTGGTGAGACCCCATCTGGAGTACTGTGTCCAGTTCTGGAGACCCCATCTCCACAAGGACATAGACAGGATGGAGGTAGTTCAGAGGAGGGCAACTAAAATGGTGCAGGGTCTTCAAGAGAAGCCATATGAGGACAGACTAAAGGAGCTTAATATGTATACCCTTGAGGAAAGGAGAGAGAGTAGGGACATGATAGAAACGTTTAAGTACTTCAGTGGAATCAACAAAGTCCAAGAGGGTAGCATCTTTCAGAAATAGAGATGTGCAAGAACAAGGGGACAGAATTTGAAGATAGAGGGGGACGGCTCAGGGGAAATGTGAGGAAGTATTTTTTCACAGAGAGGGTGGTAGACACATAGAACAGCCTTCCTGAGGAGGTTGTGGGGTCTAAAACTATGGGAGAATTTCAAGAATGCACGGGACAGACATGAGGCAATTTCTGTGGGGGGTTGGAAGAAATAGGCTGTTGGATAAATAGGATCTGCAGCTTATCCTCTAGGTAGAGAAATGGGCAGACTAGGTGGGCCAAGCAGTCCTTATATGCCATCAAAGTTTTTGTTTTTTATGTATCTGAGTTTACCCTGAACCAATCTACTCACCTCCCTGTTTATTTCCTGGAGCCTGCCGATCCAGGGGAAGCACTGCTCCAAACTTTAGATGTGCACAGAATTCTGACACATCTGCTGTGAACTAAGGACTGCAGGAAGTCTAAGAGCTGTTTGTTTCTTTCGCCCAAGGAAGAGAGGGTGCTAAGGTTTCTAAACAGTGCTTGTCCAGAGGTTGACCAGTTGCAACTTTTTCTGCTACAGTAAACATGGCAAGGAGTTGCCAGGGGTGGTGAAAGCCCACTCCACATGGGGCATGGCTACTTCTGTGGCCTGTTTCAAGGAGGTCTTAGCCACTGACATTTGTGCTGCTGCCACCTGGAGTACTGTCCATACTTTTGCCAAGCATTACAGTCTGGACATTGCTTCTAGAGGCTGGGCAGGATTCAGACGAGCTGTTCTGCAAGGTTTCCTGTCCTAGGCCTTGGTTTGCCTACCTCCCAGACTATAATAAATCACTTGTAACTGCTTGGGACTTGTTCCTACAGTGTCAGATGATGACTAAGATACCTCCAAAGAAGACAGAACAGTTACGTAAGAATTTACATAACAGTAGATATTTGAGGGGATCTCGATCATCAGGTCTGTCTTCCATCCCACCTTCCCCCTGTTTGTGTCTTTGATTCAGACTGGTTATTTGGTGTATTCAGCCTTCTGTTTTGGCCTGGGCACCTCTCTCTCTCTCCCTCCCCCCCCCCGGTTCCCCGTGGCATAGGTTTGCTCCCTTAGTCTCCGAGGTAAAGAACTGAGGAGGGAGTGGGGTTGTTCATGCCTTTATAGGGTTGGTGATGTCAGCAGGTGACGTCTGCATGTGCGGCCCCAGTTGTATTGCTGGAAAATCTTTGTGTGTATCCTGCTTCAGTGATGGTGAAGTTCCTACGGTGTGACCTGATGACTGAGATCCCCCTCAAAGATCTACTGTTGTGGTAAGTTCTTACGTAACTAGACGGGGACAGGATCAGATGTGTTCCAGTACAGTAGCTGCTTCTTGTTGTTTTTACAGGGTTTCTTGTGGATTTTACTTGGAGAAGGTTATTTCCTTTCTTTCTTACTACTTGTAAGGGGCTAGCAGGGTATTGTTTTTGGGGCTGTTGGAAGTTTGAAAACTGGTTTGGTGGCTGTAAGAGGGCTCATTTGTTGGATGTTTCACTGTGTAGCAGGCTACGCTGGTGGAGACCTATTTCTTTTGATTTAAAACCTATTTGATGGGATTTGCTTGGGGCTGGTTATTTGAATTGGAGATCTATATCTGTTAATTTCAAGCCTATTTTGATGTGTTGTTAGTGAAGCTGATTGAATTAGAGACCCGTTTCCTTTGGTAGCAAACATATTTTGGGGGCTTTGAGTTGAATTTTGATTCCTTTTTGCTGACTTCACTAGCTGCAAAGGTTAGTGCATATTGGGGGAAGAGTGTTAATGGTCTGGCCAGGTCTCACTCAGCTAATTGACTGGAGTCAGAGCTGAATCAGGTTTGTGGTGTCAGTTGCTTTAGCTTCTCAGAAGAAACTAGAAGGGGACAGGATCAGATGTGTTCCAGTCTAGTAGCTGCCTCTTGTTTTTACAGGGTTTCTTGTGGATTTTACTTGGTATAAGGTTATTTCTTTTCTTCCTTACTACTTTTAAGGGGCAAGCAGGGTATTGTTTTTGGGGCTGTTGAAAGTTTGAAAACTGGTTTGGTGGCTGTAAGTGGGCTCATTTGTTGGATGTTTTACTGTGTAACAGGTTGTGCTGGTGGAGGCCTATTTCTTCTGATTTAAAACCTATTTGGTGGGATTTGCTTGGGGCTGTTTCTTTGGTTGCAGGGCTTGGAGGGGCAGACACAGGGCTGATACACTCTCTTGAGAGTCGGGTGTAGGCCCTAATCCCACCCTCTCTCCCCAGAGCTCTGCTTATTTATAGGGGAACACCTGCCCTGCAATTGGAGGAAAAGGTTGCAGGTGCAGCTCATGTAGTTCTAGCCACTTGGGGTTGGATTTAAAGGCTGGAAGAGAGGAGTTTAGGGAGTTGTTCACTTCCCTTATAAGTTTGCTGTGTTGTACTGCACCTAGTAGCAGGGTTACTGGTTTACTGTGGGACTGTATCTAGGATTAGTGGGTGACCTGATTAGTCAGTAGGGGTGTATCTTGGTCTAGTGGGGAACCTGGTGGCTCACCCAAGGAAACCTACTTGGAGGGGGATGGGACCACACATCATTCACATCATTAGGGCCGGCATCTTTGGAAGGGTGGTGGGGTGCACAGGGTGTGGGGCAGCCATAATACTGGACTGGACTTGGAAGTTCGGTGGTTGCCCAGTGTGCTACCAACTGGCGCAGCTTAGGGAGGAGGTTGCGGGGATTAGGAGACAGCTGGGGGAAGGGGGAGGTATGGTTGGGGAAGAGGGCAGGGGATCTCCCACGGGGTTGTACCAAGCACTAGGGGCGGGGGCATAGGGAAAGGAGTGCAGGGGAATACTCTGGGGTCACTTAGGGACCCTGGCAGAAGGGGCCCAAAAGGAGGACACTACCAAGGAAGCAGGCAGGTAACTGGGGACCCTCACAAAGGGGGGCCAGAGGGACAACATTCTCAGGGAAGTAGGCAGATGGCTGTGGCTGGACAGAAGGAAGCAAGGTGGGGAGGTGGATCGGACCTTACGCTCAGTAACCTCTTCAATTCTCTTCTTCTGCTTGAGGATGGGAGGTGATGTAGCCATGACAGGGGTGGTTAAAGATGGAAAAGGAGTGGGGAGCAGGAGACGGGGGCCGGATAGCAGGAGGAACTGGGGGAACCTGGAATGCAGAAAAATGGGGGGAGCAGTGGATCAGAGCAGGAGGGGCAGGGGGAAGTGGGAGGAAAGTGCAAGGAGAAGAACCAGTTGGGAGGAAAGGGCAAGGAGAAGGACCAGAAGTACAAGGAGAATACAGTAAAGGGAGCTGGGGGTTTAGGCCAGGGGAGCACAACAAGCAAGGAGGGACTGAATGGAGACAGGAAGGAAGGGAGGACAAGCCAGGCTAGTTTAGCGGATGGGGGAGAAGGTCCAGTCGCGAGCATTGAGGGTGGAGTTAAGGTACAGAAGGATACTCGGAGGAGGAGGAGAGGCATAGGATCGGAGGGAGGGGTGGCCAGGGTAAATAAGGAGGGCAGCATGTGGCAGTCAGATGGGAGGAGAAACAAGGGCGGCTGGGTGGAGGGCAGTGAAAGGATGAGGGACATGGAAGGGGGATGGAGGAAAAGGCGGTCAGAGTGCTCCTGTTGGGGGATTCTATGATCAGGGGTATCAAATGGGGTGGGGGGGGAGCCTGGCCTGTTGGAACAAAATGCTTCCCTGAACTAATGGTGCACAGTGCCAAGCACGAGGTATATCAACTGGCAAAGGATTGTGGGGGTTCCCCGGACATACTGGTCCACCTGGGTACAAATGACATTGAGGGAAATAGTGAACTGGAGATACAGGCAAGGTTCAGGGAGCTTGCCAGGGTCTGTCATGACATAGGGTGCACGATTTCCTTCTCGGAAATCCTGCCGGTGCCAAGGGCTAGTGGGGAACACAAAAGGAAGATTAGGGAGAAAAACCAGTGGCTCAGGGAGTGGTGTGAGGTCAAAGGATATGGGTTGATGGGGGATTGGGGGGAGACCTGGGACGATAAGGAGCTGTATGCTACAGAGAGGATCCATCTCAATTTGGAGGGGAAGGGAATCCTTAAGTTGAAGATAGAGGGGTTCATTGGTGAAAAGTGGGGTGTCAACTTGTGAAAGGGGGAAGGATGGGAGAAAAGGCTGTGGGGGGCGATAAAGGAGGGGCTCTGTCTCCACCCCCCTGGGGAGCTGGAGGAATGTGGGAAAAGGCAGACTGGTAAAGTGCAGACCAGGGGAAAATGGAATCCCCATTGGAACACGAGCAGGGGAAATGGAAGTATAGGGAAAGGGTGGAAGATAGTTCTGCTAAATGCCAGGAGCTTGGGCAATAAAATGCCTGGGCTCCAGGCGATGCTAACGGAGGGAGTGGTGGATGTGGCAGCAGTCACTGAGACCTGGGCCACCGCAGGACACGACTGGGACTTGAACCTGGAGGGTTACACTATGTTCAGGAAGGATGGGGGAGGGAAGGGGAGGAGGGGTAGCAATAATAGTCAAAAACTGCATTGGCATAGGGGGAGTAGAGGAGGCGGAGGGAATCATGGAGGCAATTTGGGTCACCTTGATAACAAGGAGGGGGCAAGAGAGTAAAAATAGGAGTGGTGTATAGACCCCCTGCACTGGCAGAGGAGCTGGAGGAGAGTCTGGTGGCAGATGTTGGGAGACACTGCAGATTGGGCAGGGGAAGGGTGGTGGTGTTCGGGAACTTAAACATGGCAGGAACAGGCTGGGAGACTATGACATCCTCTGTGGCCAGGGAACAGAGGTTGGTAGATGTCTTTCAAGACACGTTCCTAACTCAGCAGGTGGGGGAACCGACCAGGGAGGCGCGGGTACTGGATGTGGTCCTGGCAGACAGTGACCAGATTTGGGGCCTGGAGGTAAGGGACCCGTTGGCGAAGAGTGACCATGCCACGGTCTGGTTCTGCCTGGACCTAGGAGGGGTAGAAGGCTGCACAAAGATGAAGGTAACTGACTTCAGGGGGGCGGATTTTAAAGAAATGGGAAGGATCCTTAAGGAGCATTTGGATGTGATTGGGTTAGGCATGGATGCTGACAGTAGGTGGGAAATCATCAGGAGAGGGGTGCAGGATGCTACCAGCACCTATGCAAGAGTAAGATGAAAATGCACTAGGGCCTGAAAAACCTGCTGGTGGACCAGGGAGGTCCAGGAGGTGGTGCGGGGAAAGAAGGCAGCCTGTAGGCAATTCAAGTGCTCAAGGAGTGAAGGGTATCGAGAGAGAATGCAGTGATGGCTAGAAGGGCCACTGGGGTGGTGGCGGCTAAGGCAAGGAAGGAGCGCAGAAACCTGACCAGGGAAATTAGGAGAGGGAACAAGGGTTCTTTAGATACATTGGGGAAAATGAAGGGTGAAGGGGCAGATTAGCAGGATTAAAACAGGGAGAGATGGGCACAAGACCGGGGGCAGGCTGAGGTACCAAGTGAGTACTTCACTTCAGTTTCCAGAGGAAAATGGGGGTGCTGCATTATACAAGGAAGGAGACAGTGATACTGAGGGGGGCCCTTACCGATCGGTGGGTCTGGGGAGAGGGGGAGGCATCACTGGCAGGAGTGGGGAAGGCTAAGCAGGGAGAAGAGGTAGCGGAGGTGGAAATCACAGCAGAGAGAGAGTGAGGGAAGCCCTCAGGTCCCTTAAGTCTGAGAAAGCACCGGGGCCTGATAAGTTACATCCCAGAGTGCTGAAGAAACTTGCAGATGTCCTGGCGAAACCCCTGGCGGAGCTTCTCACCATCTCTCTGAGGACAGGGTGGGTGCTCCAGGACTGGAAGGTGGCACATATAGTGCCTATCCACAAGGGGCGATCAAGGGAGGTGACAGGGAACTACAGGCCTGTCAGCCTGACATCAGTGGTGGGCAAGGTGATGGAGGGCATTGTCAAGGAGATGCTGGGGGGACCTAGAAAAGTCAGGGTGCCTGGACGATAGACAGCATGGATTCGTCCTGGGGAAATCGTGTCAGACAAACCTTGTGGAGTTCTATGACTGGGTGACGTGTGCCTTGGACCTGGGTAGACCAGTGGACGTCGTCTTTCTAGACTTCAGCAAGGCATTTGACTCTGTTCCTCATGAGGGCCTGTTGGATAAGCTGGGAGAAATGTGGGTGGGGAACCAGATGATCAGATGGATAGGCAATTGGCTCCAGGACCGGACGTAGTTGGCGTGATAATCTCATCCCCAAGGAGGGTCATTAGTGGGGTCCCACAGGGATCAGTCCTTGGGCCCCCTCCTGTTCAATGCTTACGTCTCTGACATAAGGACAGGTAATTAGGAGTGAGATGAGTCTCTTTTCGGATGGGGAGGAAGGGAGGGTGGCCCTACAGGGGGATCTGGAGGCTCTGGAAAGATGGTCTAGAAAGTGGAAGCTGAGGTTCAGTGCAGGGAAATGCAAGGTACTGCACCTGGGGGCCAGAAACCTGGGCCAAGTGTACACCCTGGGGGGGGAATGCTACAAGTCTCGATGGCTTAGAGGGAGCTCGGGGTGGTGGTGGTTATCTAGATGAACAACTTGGAGACTTGTAGGAGGGCAGCAGCCAAGGCCAACAGGATGCTGGGATGCATCGCTAGGGGGATGACCTCCAGAAGGAGGGAAGTGATACTCCCTTTGTATAACTGCTTGGTGAGGCTGCACCTCGAGTACTGCGTGCAGTTTTGGAGGCCGCACTTAAAGAGGGACATTAAACTCCTGGAGAGGGTCCAGAGGAGGGCAACCAAAATGATTTGGGGCTTGGGGGACAGGACCTATGGGGAGAGGCTCGAAGAGCTAAATATGTACACATTGGAAGACAGAAGGGACTGGGGGGACATGATAGAGGTCTTCAGGTACATGAAGGGGGTAAATAGGGGAGGAGTAGTCAGGGTGCTTTGAAGGAAGGAGGAGGGGCAACTAGAGGGCATGGGTGGAAGCTGGAGGGGAAGATTCAGGGGAGAAAGGAGGAGGTGCTACTTCACTGAGAGGGTGGTGGAGCCATGGAATGCGCTGCCCAGGGGGCTGGTGGAGACAGAGATGGTGGAGGGGTTCAAGAGTGGGTGGAACAGGTACGGGGAAGGGTTCTGGAAGCAAAATCCAGTGCAGCGAGAATATCTGGAACTGGGAAGGGGAGAAGCCAGAGAAGGCGAGGGGGGCAGCAAGGTCAGCTGTCAGGGTGGGGGCTGACCAAACGACCAGTCACGAAAGACCATTAGGCCTATTCTGGTGGCATTTTAATATGTTAGTATGTAACTGTTGCATCTCTAGACCCTGAATGGGAGGTCAGTGTAGCTGTATAGATCTGTAGACCAGAATGGGAGGTTAGTGTGAACGCAGCGAAGATATTGCCTGATGCCTAAAATGAGACTTTGGCTACAAATATTCAATTTATTTTCCTTAGTGGTGTTTTACTTCAGTAGTACTAAGAAGGGGATCTCACTTATAAAAACTACTGGTATAACGACATTTATTTATTTTAATTATATGTTTTACTTTTGTTGCTTGGATGGGAGGACTAATGCATATTTCCTATTCTCAGCCATTATCTCTGGGAAGGGTTGAAAAAGTGCTAACTGATATTAACCATTGTAAAATTGTTGGTGGATTAATGCATTCAGGGGAATGTGGCTAGAATAAGGCTAGACAAACTGGTTCTGAAAAGTTCAGAACCACCCAGAACCTGTTTTAGTTTCTGTAAAAGATTATCAGAACCATTATTTCCTGTTCTGTTAAAGAGTAGCTTTCGTGGTGTGAGTGCTTACTGCCATGAAAGAGCCTTACCTGGTTCCGAGTCTGATGGTGTAAAAAAATTCAGTTTTATATGCTACCATTTTCAGGAGGAAAGGGATCGTAATATTGCTCCGAGGAGCTAAGCACCTGATCCCTTCCAATTCCCGGTTTAGAGACACACACTGTTGCTGTAACATATTCGGACATCACAGTGTGCTTGCATGGGGGGCACTCCATAGGTATGTTTGGAGTGCGTCCCCCATGAAAGCACATTGTGATGTCAGAATATGGAACAGCCTGGCAGCGTATCTCTAAACCAGGAAGTGGAAGGGATTGACTGCTTGGCTCCTTGGAGCAAAAATAAAATAACTTCTCTCCCAAAAATGGCAGCATATAAAAATTTATTTTTTACACCATCGGACTCTGAGCCATGTAAGACTCCTTTGTGGCATTTGAGGGGTGTTCTGCAACAGAGCAAAAAAGATGCTCTAAGGTTCTGGTCATTTTTAAATCAACAGTGCAATGAAAACGTTTTTTCCAAAAAAAGCTAGTTTCAGCTACATTTAATTAGAAATATTGGCATACCTGTCAAATCTACTTTCCTTGGTATCTCCTATGCTGCGCTCCATAACTTGTTCTCCCCCCCTCGATACTAGCCCTTACCAGGTTTACAGTGGTATTTCTAAGCCAGATGTGGCGGCCATCTTTTTTCCTTGAGAAAAAACTGTATTAAAACATTTATGAAATACTCACATTTTGGTGGAACTCGAACATTTTACCACCAAATTAAACTGGTAGATGCCTGGAATCTTTTACAGTGAAAAAATATAGGGTCATATTTTTTTGCCCCAGTTTTGTTACACTTATGCGTTAAACATTAATTGTAGAGCTTAATTTAGGTCTTTAGTGAGAAGGCTGATGGTGGTAGAAAAACCCAGAAGGAGGTTGGAGGTAGTGAAGTGCCCTGGCAAGTTGTTTAGATTCCTTTCCCTCCAGTGACAGTAGCTTAAGGGTGGACACTGGTGGTTGAAACCGTTTTTAAACTAAAAGGTTTTGAAAGTTCTGAGAAGGTACAGGTAATGATCAGAACCTTTTATGGAGTATTAGAATCTTTTAGAACTTCAGAACCTTCTGTGGTTCTCCCCTCCCTCCCTATTTGGAAGAAGTCCCCGACTCTTTTTGAGAAGTGTTTTATTAATCTGATTTGTAGGTAGTGTGGTGAGTTCAGTGAGAAATAGGTCTTGTTAAACTGAACGTTCTCTAAACATTTAAACACACAGAAGTACCTAAAAAATAAAAATATGCAAAAAATACTTACCATATCGTGAGGTTGGAAGGGGGTAATGTGAGTAAGTATTTCTTCACGGAAAGGGTGGTCGATGCAGGGTGTGGCGAGCTGCCCGCTGCTTGCCCTTATTTATAGATATAATTCTGTTGTATATGTTTTTTTATGTAATTCTATGTACATACCAGTGTCAGCAAAGGCACATAGAGAAAATACTGGATTTTTTTTAAAAGGGGTTTGACCTTCCTGTGACCTACAAGGCCGGCCTTGCTTGCAGTAATCTGACAAGTTCTTGTCAAAAAGTTTGTAGATACACAATCAGAGTATTCCTCTAAGTTAACTGGCCAAGGGAAACTGAAGTAATAAAATCAGCCTGTATAATCATATAACTTACAGGATCTTCCTTCTAACAAATTAAATTGAGCCAGTTGAAAAGCCCAGGGTGTTTTAACCAGGAAAGATCATTCTAATAGGTCTGTGTGAGGCAATAGGAAAAAAAAAAACACATCCTTATAGCAGGCTTGTGTGAAATTCACTTATAGGAGTTATGATTATAAAACCTGGGTTAACTGTGGGAATCTGACACATCAAAGGTTATCAGGAAAATAAGATTTTTGGGAAGCACAAGAGTGACACCCAGTGGCCTAAATGGAAGGGCCAGCCTTTATTCTCAGACTGAGGGGTGGTTGTCTATTTAAACTCTCCAGCACAGATGCTCAGGGCCATTCTGTTTGGACTCACCGAGGGATATACCACCTGGGTGGGTGGGAGGAGACAGCTTGAAGATTTTCCAGCAAGTCTTAAAGGGGAAAGGACACTGCCAACAAGTGTGGATGAACAACATATACCACTCCTAGAACTACTGTTACAGGTGAGTAACCAGTGTTTTTGGGAAGCGCAAGAGTGACACCCAGTGGCCTAAATGGAAGGGCCAACCTTTATTCACAGACTGGGGGATGGTCGTCTATTTAAACTCTCCAGCACAGACACTCAGAGCTATTCTGTTTGTACTCTTTCTCCTGACCACAAGCGAACAGCTGCCAGCACAGAGACTACCTAAGAACAAAAGGCTGCTACAGAAAGACTGAAATATTTTGCAAACCAGCGATTTTCTGGACTTTGAAATCTCCTTCCTAAGGACGGGTAGACTTAGCTAACATGTTTTAGTGCGTTTTTCTGTATATTTTTCCATTTTGTTTCTTATACTGTAGCCTTAATTAGTATATTTTCTCTTTTAGTTATAACTGCTTTTATTTAATTATTTTAGTAAAAACTTTTGTTTTCCTAAAGAATATCTGCCTACGTGAGGTTTATATACAATATATTTGTGTGTGAATTGTGAAAACAGTATTAATAATCTGTGAAAACTGTTATTGCCAAATGGGTCACACCGTAAGCAACCAAACTGAAAAAGGGTCTGTAAAGGTAATCTGGAAGGATAGGGAGAATTCCAGAGTCTGCAAAGATTTTGAACCAGGTTGTTGCATGTCCTGTAGGGAGAAGGCCAAATCAGGTGTTAAGCTGCTCCGCCGAAGAGAGTGTGACTCCTGGGTCTTCCTCCTTTGTGTAATAGCCAAGGAATGGTTCATATCTGGCCACAAGACTCAAGACTGGTATTGTGCCCTTATTCAGAGCTAGAGGGATGCCCGAGATCCCCGTGGCAGAGGTCCAGTCGTGACCTCGGCGAGCATTCTAAAGGACGAGGAGGGTATCCCTGTTCTCTCTCTCTCTCCCCCCCATCATGGATTGTACTTAAGGGTGGGCACTGTGAGCTTAGTGTGCCTGACCCCCAGGAGTGGGTTCATGACTGATGCATGGAATGGACTCCCAGTGGAAGTGGTGGGGCAAACACAGAGGGGCAATTCAAAAATGCATGGGACAGGCATAGGGGAACCCTAATGATAGGAACGAGAAGGTGAAGCCAGAGATCAAGTAGGGTCTGTGGCTTTTGCAGTATGTAGGAAAAATGAGCAGACTGGGTGGGCCTAGCTGTCCATTTCTATGTTTCCATATCATAAAACATTAACCATAACCTGAGTGTACGGGTTGTGATTTTGTAACAAGTGTGTCTTCAAGGATGCTGAAAATGTGGCAAAACTGGGGCAGTTCCTAATACAGGGGCCATGAAATTCCAAGAGGAAGGGGCCGCCAAATGAAAAGGGAACTTTCTTTTCTTTTCTTTTTTTTTTTTTCCTGTTAAAGGGAGACGAGATTTTCGGTAAAACTAAAGCATGGTGGGTCACATCATTTAGAGTATATCCGTGGTCCGTAATGTGGAATCTATTAGATAGGGTGCTGTAAGATTATGGAAGGACTTGTAAGTAAGATTGCAACAGTTTTGCTCCTTTTTTGAGCCATAGAAAGCCAATTCATATCGTGTAATAAGTTATAGTGATAAGTGGCTCATTTAGCATTTAAAATAAAGTGCAGTAACCTATAATATAAAGTACTTAAAGAGGAGCTGTCAGCAATAAGAGCCTCTCACCCAAGTTTGAGGCTGATCCCAGTAGCACTTTGTGTGAAAAGACACATTTTTTACCTAATGATTATTGCAGTGTAGTAGATTGTATCAGGCTAATTTCACTGACTTGTAAGCTGATATTTCCTGTAACCAGAAATGCCAGACTCCCTTCCAGCTAACATCAGAGGAGGACTGCAGCAGTGGAAATTCAATAGCCTACAGTGAATGACAGAGTTTTTTTTATAAGCTGTAATCTTCTGTTGCTGGTCTGCTTTTCTCGTTGGACTAGACATAGTCAAAGAGGACTGTACTAAGCCCCTTGAGCACAGCAGAACCAGCAAACTTCTGATTTTAGCTTACAAAATCTTTAACAGATGTACTGCAGGTTATTGAATCTCCCAGCTCTGCAGTCCTCCTCTGATGTCAGTTACAGGGGATTCTGGGATTTCTGGTTACAGTAAATGGAATCTTAGAAGTCCGCTAAATTAGCCTAATCCATTCTACTATACTGTAGTAAACAGTAAGCAGCAAAAAAAAAAAATAAATAAATAATTTTTTTTACACAAAGTGCAAATTGGAGTCAGTCTCACACTTGTGTGTGAGGCTCTTATTGCTGACAGTTCCCCTTTAAAGGAGCCAATGTGGCATTGGAAAAGCATGTAGATTGACGACATAACCATAAGGTGGGCAAAAGGCCTGAGTGACAACATGCTGCCCCTTGATATTTTTTTTTGTTTTTTTTAATTTTCTGTTTCTAGGGACGTGGATATGTTGTTCAGTCCACACTTATTGGCTGGTTCCTTGCCGCTTTAAATGTTGCCGGAAGGTCTTCAGGCTGGCTCCTCCCACCCACCCGGGTGGTAAAACTCGGCTCCACCCCATGACGTCAGATCTTCCTTACCGCTTGGAAGCTCAGGTTCCCTCCTTAGCACTCTGCATTTTAGGTGGATTCACACTCTTGGTTAATCAAAACTTATTTTACGGTTTACAAGACTTCGGTCTGTATCTTCCCTCGAGGCTGCATTGGACAAATCGACTCCCAGATTTCATCGGTGCCCCTGTGGGCAGAAGATGTCCCGGACTGATCCGAACGCCACATGGTTTATTGCCTTGGACTCGGCCATGACTCACAGGCTTGTGAGTTGTGCAAATCCTTTTCGGCTTCGGTCTTGGAGGGCCGCGCTGCCCGGTTACTATTGGGACGACCCGAGAAACGTTATCCTCCGGTTAAGTCTAAGGAGGCCCATTGGGTGGTGTCCGCAGCTGTGGGCTCGGTGGAACAGCTAGAGCAGATGATCGCCCTCAAGGAGGAGGTGGCCCAGGCCGCATCATCATCATCCTCTGTCATGGCATTTATCCCAGTCTCCTTGGAATCCTCCTACATAGCTTCTTTCAAAGAGCTTTGCCAATCCCTTTCCATCAAGGGAGAAGGCCCTTTGGGACATTCCTCTTGGTCCAAAAAGGACACCAAGGGTAAGTCCCACCATCGACTTTCTTGGGAATGGGAGAGGTCCCCTTCCCCGGAGAGTCGACACTCTACTTTGGTCAAGGTTGTGGCTAAGGCCACTGGCTTCACGGTGTCCCCGTCAGGTCAGCCAGCCGAGACACTCGTCGACCAGTCAGACGGTCTGTCGACTGGAGAAGCTGACGGCCCTTCTTCACCGGTTCCCCTGGTGGAAACCGAGGACTTGCCTGTGCCTCCTGTGCTGGCGTCCCCGGTTAAGGTCCCTGAACCGAGGGAGGAGCGGGTTTCCCCCAACCCCTCTCAGACTCACCCTTGGAAACACCGAAGGTCTCGGACCTCTTCTCAGTCCAGCCGATGCCAGTGGCATTGGCGGTCTTGGTCTCAGCACCGTGGAAAGAGGCGGCACCGCTCATCCTCATCTTTGTCCCCTTCGGAAGATAGGCTCCGGCGCAAATTGGGTCTGCGCTACGAGAAGTTAATGTGGCAGCAGCTCCTTTTGACCGGGGATAGGCCGACTTCGTCGTCTTCCCCGGCCATTAAGTGGCTGTCACCGGAGCGGCTGAAACAACCCCTCGCAGCAGTCGAGGAGTCGAAGCCGGCACCGGTTGTTCGGCCGAAACTGGCTGCGCCACCCATCGTGGTGGAACCCATGCCTCCACAGCCTAAATTTGGGGCCCCAACCAAGGATTCCCTGTCAGGTCAGTGCTTGTCCTATCGGTTGCCGGTCACCCTCACTCCCGATCAACCTCGGCAGGTGGAGGGTGGCTCAGGTGCTCGGCAGCTGTTCGCAGACTCCTCGGAGTCTGATGATGACTCCTTCTCCTTGTTCTCCAGGCCGCTTGATTTGGAGTCCACCGGGGGTCAGTCAGTGGACGAGAGCCCATCCTCGTTTTTGGGAATGCTTCGGCTCATCTCAGAATCCACTGGGATGAAGCTCGAACCCGTTTCAAAGCGGGCCAAGTATCCCCTCATGGAGATACTGGACCGAGGGGATTCCTCCACTGAGGCCTTCCCGGTGGCCGAAGCCATTGTTGGCCTGGCCCTGGAGCTATTGCAGTGGCCAGCTTCTTGTAAAGCACCTTCGGCCAGGATAGCTCGGAAGTATGTTGTCCCCACCGGTTCACGCTCCAGTTTCTTGGAGCACCCCTTTGTGGAGGGGCTCATGACCAGTAGCATTTTCCGGCGTTCCGGGAACACTCTGGATGTGGACAAGCCTCCCGAAAAGGAGTCGGAAAAGCTGGACTACTCTAGGTGGAAAGTTTATGCCGCTTCCTCCGTAGGCCTTCATCAGGCCAGCTTGGCCGTCCTGATGGCACACTTTTCACATGCCCTTTTGGGCTCCCTGGGTGATTCCTCATCTCCCGGCTGACCTCCAAACTACAGTCAAGCAGGTGCGGGATCAGGGAAGGGTGGTGGCCAAACAGCAGCTCCAGACCTCCCTGGACATCGCTGATTCATGTGCCTGGTTAGTAGTGGCTGCAGTGACCATGTGCTGCAGAGCTTTGCTGCGGATCTCCACCTTTACGGCGGATACCCAGCACAAGCTGGCAGACGTCCCCTTCCTGGGTACCGACTTGTTCGGACCCGGGGTGGAGGGTCATCTCCAACGGCTTGAGAAGTCCACCTTGGACTCGGTCACGTCTGCCCAGAAGGACAAAGGCCACCAGCAGCAGCGTAAGCCCTTTCGTCCTTCTGCCTCTGCAGCACGTCCGGCCCAGCAACATCAGCATCAGGGCCAGCAGGCTCTCACTTGGCACCCCAAAGCCAAGCCTGCCACTTTCTCCAACAGGAAGCCGGGAGGGAAAGGTCCGGGAGGCTGCTCGGCTGGTCCTTCCTCCAAGCCTACCCAGTGACTGGTTGAGGGGTGTCACCCCCAACCTCGTCACTCCTCCCCGGGTTCCCCCGTGGGGGGACGGCTCCGCCACTTAATTTCCACCTGGTCCAATATCGCACGGAACGCTGGGTGTTGGAAGTGGTAGGAAAGGGTCTGCTGCTGGAATTCGAGCAGTCCCCACCCTATCAAGCCATCGACCCACGGGGGGCTACAGGGTCCGCAGCCTCTCTGTCTACCCATCGAGCCGACATTGCCCTGCTCCTCCAGGAGGAGGTGATCAGGGAGGTGGTGGACCCTCCTTTAGACCCAGGGTTTGTGTCCAGTTACTTCCTGGTCCCAAAACAGACAGGGGGCTGGCGCCCCATTCTAGACCTCCATGACCTGAACAAGTTCCTAAGGTCTTGAACCTTCAGGATGGTCACTCTGGCTCAGATCATCCCATCCTTGGAACGGAGGCGTGTGGTTCTGTTCTCTGGATCTTAAGGACGCGTTCTTTCACTTCCCAATCTGTCCGTCCCACCAGCAATTCTTCCGCTTCAGAATGGAAGGATCCCTTTTACGAGTTCTAGGCCATGCCCTTCGGCCTCTCTCCAGCTCCCAGGGTCTTCACCAAATGCAAGGCATTGCATGGCAATGCTGTCACCACTGCCATGCATTTGGTCTTCACCAAATGCATGGCAGTGGTGACAGCATTCCTGCGGCGCCGAAGGGTCCGGGTGTACCCTTACCTGGACGACTGGCTGATTGCAGCCTCCTCCAAGTCGGAGGTGGAGCGGTCCAGGGATCTGGCCCTCCAGGTCTGCTCTCAGATTGGCCTCCTCATCAATAGGCCAAATCGGAACTCGTGCTATCGCAGGTGATTCAGTTCATCGGGGCAGAGCTCGGCTCTCTCTTTGAGCCAGAGCACGGCTCCCGGCAGACAGGGCCGAGGTTCTTTCCTCCTTTGCCCAATCATTTCTGGTTGGGCAGTTGCGCCCTGCCTGGGACTTCCTGCACCTCCTGGGCTTCATGGCGTCCTGCACCAGTGTGGTCCATTGGGCCTGCTGGCACATGCGTGTCCCCTGCAGTGGGGACTGGCCCACCAATGGTCACAGCGCTCCAGTCCTCTGGACCAGCCAGTGATAGTGACCCAGGAGATGGGGAACGTTCTCCAGTGGTGGATCGTTCCCGCTTATCTGCAGGAGGGTATCCTGTTTGTCCACCCAGAGCCTACAGTCACTCTAACAACTGACGCCTCTCTGATGGGTTGGGGTGCCTATCTAGGGGAGCTCAGAGCGCACAGCCTCTGGTCCCCCCAGGAGTCTCGATGCCAGATCAACCTGCTGGAGCTTCAAACAGTCTGACTAGCCCTCGCCGCCTTCGCCTTGTTTGTACGGGGTCAAGTGGTCCTGTTCCAGATGGACAACACCACAACCATGTACTACCTAAACAGCCAGGGCGGGATGCGCTCCTTGCCTCTGTGCAAGGAAGCTCTCCGCACTTGGTCTCTCGTGGGCAGACTAGAGGCAGATCTCCTAGCCATTCATGTGGTGGGAGCCTCCAACACTCTGGCCGATGCCCTAAGCCGGATAGGTGCTGCATCTCACGAGTGGTCTCTCCTGCCGGAGGTAGTACACGATCTGTTCTCCCACTGGGGCACACCTCAGGTGGACCTGTTTGCCTCCAGGGAAAATGCGAAGCTGAGGCTGTTTCATGCCCGCCCCCCTCAGCAGGGCTCACTGCAGGGGGATGCCTTCTTGAGGCCGTGGACCCCAGGCCTTTTCTACGCCTTTCCCCCATTTCCCTTGATCCACAAAGTGCTTCTCAGGGTGAGGAGGGACAAGGCGGAGGTGATTCTGGTAACCCCAGACTGGCCCTGTCAGTTCTGGTATCCAGATCTCTTCAACCTCAGCTCCAGGCTCCCGAGTCGGCTTCCAGCCCGCCCGGACCTGATCTCAGTCAACCAGGGGAAGGTATTCTACCTGGACCTTCAATCCCTGCACCTGATGGCCTGGTTCCTGAGCGGCTAGAGTTCCAGGCCTTGGGTCTTTCTGACGAGGTCCTCAACGTTGTTGAGGCATCCCATAAGGATTCGACCAGAAAATGCTATGCCTTCAAATGGAAGAGGTTCTCCATTTGGTGTCAGAATAAGGGGTTGGACCCTTCCTCCTGTTCCTTGGCCAGCATTCTGGACTACCTATGGTCCCTTTCTCAGCTAGGGCTTCGGTCAACGACCCTTAAGGTGCACCTGGCAGCCATCTCTGCTTACCTTGCGCGGGCCGGAAAGCAGTTGGTGGTGCAGAAGAAGGTGGTCGGGCGCTTTTTTCAAAGGCCTTGATCACATATCCCCTCCGATGCGAGAACCTCCACCTCCGTGGGATCTACTGCTGGTACTGGCTAAGCTCATGGGCAAGCCATTCAAACCGATGCACAGGTGCGCTATCTCCCACCTGTCGTGGAAGACCCGCCTTCTTGGTGGCTGTAACGTCAGCCAGAAGGATGAGAGAGCTCCAGCACTTTCCATCGAGTCTCCTTATCTGGTCTTCCATAAGGACAAGGTTGTCCTACGCCCCCACCTGAAATTCCTTCTGAAGGTGGTGTCGGAGTTTCACCTTAACCAGGTGTTGTCTCTGCCAGTGTTCTACCCCAATCACACCTCGGAGGCCGAATATAAGCTCCATACTTTGGACGCTAGAAGAGCACTCTCTTATTACAAGGAGCGGATGGCTGAAGTTCAGGGAGAGGTTCACCAGCTGTTTGTCACCTACGCTGAAGTCACACCTGGTAGACCTGCAGCCAAGTGGACGATAGGCAGGTGGGTCACCTCCTGCATAGATCTCTGCTATAGGTTGGCGGGCATGGAGCCTCCCAAAGGGATAAGAGCTCATTCTACCCACCATACCGCTGCTTCGGTGGCTGCTTCCAGGGACGTCCCTATCCAGGAAATCTGCAGGGCTGCTACCTGGAAGTCAGCACACACCTTCATTACCCACTACCACATCGACCTTGAGTCATGGCGGGATGCTGGTTTTGGGACCTCTGTTCTCCAGTCCTTATTCCCTAAGTAGGGGGTGTGCACCTTGCCTCCCTCTTCCCGGAGAACTGCTAGGAGTCTGCCAATAAGTGTGGATTGAACAACATATCCACGTCCCTAGAAGTACAGGTTACTCACCTGTAACAGGAGTTCTAGGAGTGGTATATGTTGTTCATCCACACAACCCACCCAGGCTCCCCGGCTTCGACGCGCAACCTGGCTTCCAGCGGGCTAGATCTGGCGTCATGGCGCAGAGCCGAGAGTTTTACCATCCTGGTGGGTGGGAGGAGCCAGCTTGAAGACCTTCTGGCAACATTTAAAGCAGCAAGGAACCTGCCAATAAGTGTGGATGAACAACATATACCACTCCTAGAACTCCTGTTACAGGTGAGTAACCTGTATTTATGCGCCTCCCCTGGTATCCCCATCCAGCCACTTCTTCAGAGCGCCTAGGTCACCGACGCCCTTCCGACCCCTACTGTCATCCGCTAGCCCCAACTGCAGCTTACCTGAGTAGCCCGATGTATCCCTGTGTTGGGAGGGTCCCTCTTTTCTGGGGGGAAGGGATTTACCGGCCAACTTTGCATCCCAGGGCTGTGGTGCTGGTTTGGGCTGACTCTGGGGCTTCGTGGCGGCAGGAGCCGGCGCTCGTCATCCAGTCGGATGGGGCCCATTTTTCTCATTTTATGCCCTGCTCACCACAGTTCTCGGTCTTGTGTGACCGCAGGCGATCTCGGGTGGGAATGTGCAGAGAGCGTGTCAAGATAGTACATCCCCCAAGCACGGCACCAATCCGCCGCAGGTGCCGAGTAGTCCCCATCCGGGGGGAAGCGCCTAAAGGAAGCTTGCAATCCCCGTCTCTGCTTCCTGGTACCCGGCTCAGGCATGAACCCGGGTTGCCAGCTTGACACCATGGAGCCAGCTTTCCTTTGATTTGAGAAAGGTGATGCCTTGCACATCTAAGACATCCCAGATAGGCCAGAACATTACAAACAGTGTGTTGAATATGTGGTTTAAAGGTCAATGAGTGAGCAAAGCAAAAACAGAGTATTTAAATCTGAAAGCCATTTCATGCTGGTTAATGTGAATAAAAATGAACAGGAAAACAGGTGCACTTTTTTTTTGTATAATGTATTTATTGAGTGACAGTTCTCATTTAACATTCCAAGTCATCCATTATACATCAAGACCCTCGTGTACATACAATGGAATCATAGATTGCCATATTTGACATGTTATATATTTTACATTATATGGACGTTTCTTCTCTATTGCTGTCATTTTATTTGTTCCCCCTAACTTACTACCAAGATTAAAAAATAATACAAATTAAGTAAGCTGGTGAACTCCAGCAACTGAATTGGTCTGTCTGTTTTTCTATTTTATTTTTCTTTATATCTTAAAGACAAGTTTTGGGCCCCCCTATCCATTTTCTTCCTTCTCTCTGGTCCCCTTCAACTTGCAACCCCCCAATTAAGCCTTTCAGTGAAGGATTCCACTTTCTTCCAGTATTATCCATTACCCAACATTTAAAGTACCTATATACGTAGTCCAGGCTCATTCAAATCTGTCTTCCGCCCCTCTCAAACAATATGTAAGTTTATCTACTGCAAGAACTTTTAGCATGAGCGCTTTCCATTATTCCACCATGGGTCCCAGGACTGTAGTCCAAGCATTCTGTATTCTTTGTCTGGCTACCACCAGTAAAATTCTGATCCATCTGGGATATAAGAGCCAGTCCCCATTTTCCTCCCCCTGTACTCCCAACAGCAGGGATCTCTGTGAAAATTCAGTGGGTTGTCCATTCATATTTGAAATTTCCCGTACTATCCCCTTTGAATATGAGGCAGTCAAGGGGCATTCCCAGTAATAATGTTTGAATGTACCCCTTGCTACCTTACACTTGCTACAATTTGGGGTTACTCCTGGACAGAATCTTTGCACCATAGCTGGAGGATAATATAGTTGTTGAATGAACTTAAACTGCGCTTACTTATGTTTATTGCATACCAGCAAACCTTGGTGACATTCTAACATTATTTGCCAGTTGGCTTCATGTATTACTTCAACTATGTCCACTTCCCCACCATTTCTTAGCCAGCTGAGCTGGTGCCTGAAAGAATTTCCTGTCAGTTTTCACTGCTCTACCTATGAGCACTTTTTCACATTTTTGGGCCCGCAGTATTTCTCTTTCAGTATCAGAAATCTGATCCCGGTTTCCCTGAGCTCCAGTTAATTAACAACAATAATTTCTTACCTGGAAGTATCTGTATAGATGGGAGGGTGGTAAGTTCAGTCCCTCTTTTAGCTCCCTAAAAGTACACATTCTGTTCCCTGTAGTTAGCTTTGCCATACCTGTCACCCCCTTATTTTGCCACTGTTTAAATCCCTCATCTTCCAGACCTGGCAGAAACTCTGGATTCTCTGCCACTGGAACCAGAAGTGTATGCGTCTTCTCTTTACCCTGTCTCTTCCTAATTTTCCCCCATGCTGCTAAGCTCACCATTACCATAGGATTTGGAGATTGCAGTCTACTATATCTTTTCAATCCCTCCTTTCCTAAGTATTCTGTGACTCTCTCTGGTGTCCCTTCTTCCTCCAACTCCAGCCAACTAGATACCATATTCCTATTTACCCAGTTCTGAATATATCAATATTATGTTGCCAGGAAATAACCCACCACATCTGGGAAGTTAAGTCCCCCCTGTGCAGTAGGTGCCTTTAGTCTTTTCAGACTAATTCTGGGGTGTTTGCCCCTCCAAATGAAATCTGAGAAGGCTTTTTCTAATTTTTTTGACATCCTGCAGCACTGGGATGAACGGAAGCATCTGTATGGTATACAACAATCTGGGAGGTACATTCATTTTAAGGAGGTTGATTCTTCCCATCCAGGATATTGGTATTCCTTCCATCTACTTAAGTCCTGCACTATTTCTTTAATTAATGTTTTGTAATTCTCCTCATACAGACTCCCCAGATGTTTTCCTATATTAATATACATATATGTTATTGTTTTGTGAACTACTTTCAACCCCCATGTTTCTTTTTGTCTACTCCCCCCCCCTCCCAAAAACATAATTTCTGATTTCTGACGATTAATTTTATAACCTGAAAATTCAGCAAATTGTTCTATTACTGATAATACTCTTGGGGTCGATTTCTCCGGCTCGGTAAGGAACAAAAGAATGTTGTCAGCATATAAAGTTATAAGATGTTTCCCACCCTTCTTACCAGGATACCCTTTATTTCTGGATCCTTTTGTAGTTTTGTTGCTAATGGTTTGATTGCTAAGGCAAATAGCAATGGTGATAAGGGGCATCCCTGTCTTGTGCCCCTATGCAGCCCAAACTCTGTGGAAGGAATGCCATTAACTAAGATCTGAGCCTTTGGGGTTTTATAAAATGTTCCCATTTTCCCAAAATCATCCCCTAAACCATATCTCTGCAAAATTTGCACGAGATATTCCCATTTGATTCTATCAAATGCTTTTTCAGCGTCCATAGAAAGGATACAGGCCTTCCCCGAATGTTTAGTTCCCCACCATATAACATTTAACAGCCTTCTTACATTGTGGTACGAATGCCTCCCTTGCACAAATCCTGTTTGGTCTGGGCTGACCAGTAAAGGGAATAGTTCCTCCAATCTTCTAGCTAGTACCTTTGTCATTATTTTACAATCTTGGTTCAGGAGGGTTATTGGTCGGAATGAACCACACTCCTCCAGATTCTTACCTGGCTTAGGTAGGACTGTAATAAGGGCCTGACAACATGTAAGTGGGATTTCCGCATCTTCCCTAATTTTCTCCATTACCTGACAAAGGGTACCGGCTATTTCTTCCTTTAATAATTTATAATATTCTGCTCCGAACCCATCTGGCCCAGCCGCTTCCCCATTTTTTAAAGGGGAAGTCTCCCATAGTTTTACAACAATATTTTCCCAACTCCTTATGTGTGACTGTTGTGTGCCTCCTCCAGTTGCCAGCAGTCCTATTGTTGTCCAAATACAGATTATAAATAAAAATATACAGTCCCCAGAAGTTATCAATCTGTTTGTCCTCCATTTTACCATCAATGTTGCTGGAGGATGATGTCATCAGAGCAACAGATAATGGTGCTGCACTAAATGCAGTTCCACCAGTAAATCAAACCCACAATGTTTGGTTCCCCACTTGAGTAATGGAGGAACCCTTTAAGTAATGTGCACATCCTGAAGTGGTATAATAGGGACTAGGACCATGTAAGTGTGATGCAGCACTGATTTGACAGGTATATACAGTATTCATATAAGGAAGTGCCTGTATGTGTTGTGTTACTGTTTCTGTTAGCAAAAACAGTTTAGCCAATAAATGACTCTGGGTACAACAAGAGTTTTAAGTGTTATTATACAGCTGTTGTATTAGGTTCTGTATGTGTTAGCATTCTCTGTTTTGATTGACACCAGCAGTGAGAAACAATCTTGCAAATGTGCCCCTTTCCCTTTGTAACTAGGCAGTTAGTGATTGGATGGCTGCTGTATGGCAATAAAGAGTTCACCTATAACAAGGAATAGGTTACCAGGAAAGCCTCAGCTGCAGCAAATAGAAGAAGGATAATCTAGTGTTTAAAGCACAGGCACAAGAACTGGGAGACTCTGGTTCAAATCTTACTAAAGTCATTTACTCTCTAACCCTTAACAAGTTCCCCTTAACCTCCTTGGGAACTGTGATGGTCACTCAGGTCCATGACTTTAATAGTGCCCCATTCCCATTATAAATCATTAGCAGTGATGTGAGCGCTATAGCACTTCACTTTGAAGGTACTGAGGACAAGCTGTGGCACACCCCCCCACACACGCACACACACTTTCTAATGCCAGCATTTGAAGTAGGATGTCCCTCACAAATCAGATGTTACACTTCAGCTGTTGTAGGTAAATAAACCAATCCGTCTCAGTGTTTGTAGTACTCTGTATTTGCTTAGCTCATACCTCCCATGTCATATGCATTCTGTGTCTTGGTATTTCCAGTCAGAAACTCAAATTTAAGGAGCATTTGAAATGTAAAACAATACACTTTATAAAGTAAGTGATCTAGCTCTCCACTTTCAGGCTGCTGAAAGGGGGGTGTATCATTTGTGCAAAGGAGGAATTTAGTCTTGTGTGATCCTTTGGGAAACTGCCCAGGCCAACCTTGTAAACAAATCTTCTCAAAGGTGTTCACCTGGTTCAATACAGATTCAGTGACTGCTTGATTGACTGTTTAACTGTCTGATTGATTGACTGATTCAGTCTACTGCTCTCCATATGTTGCAACTGTCTCACAGAGAGAAATGAGCAGTACAAAGAAACAGATTTTGTTTACTATGAATGAAATACTGTACTATTAAATGTATTATTTGCTCTACACATACAGTATTAGGGCTACAAGTACTACTTCCTGTGTGAGTTGCATGACAGAACTATCTTAAGCCATTGCAAACTTAAACTAAAATCAGGATAGACACCACTGATATCCTTATGTTTCCTTCTGGACTGTTGCTGCAATGACATCAGGGAATGGGAGGGGATGTATTACAAGTGACTCATTTGCATGTAATGGAGGCTTGCTTGACCCTTTACTACCTTGGGTCAGAGCCTCAGACTACAGATATGTGTTGCAACAAAAGAAATGACTGATCTCTTATTGACATATGTGCAGTACTTGATGTAATGTATAATAAATACATCAGACATATCTAAATCATACATATACAGGAGTCTTCTCCTTTAACTGAAAAATGGCTTTCCTAATTTCTGCCACAGTAATTGTTTCCCCCAACTTTTTCATTTGTTCCTCACTGAGTCTGGGAATATTAAGGTCCTTAAGAAATCTATCTCTCTCAATGTTTTTCCCCCTGACCCTCTGCCCGATATAGATCTTGATAATACTCCTTAAATCTATCTCTTATTTCTTTTACGTCTTTTATTATTCTCCCCGGTTTATCTCTACCTTGAATTATTCTGTGGCTGCTTTTCCCTCCTTTCACAAGCCTGACCATAAGGGGTCCCGGCCTGTTGTCCCACTCATATATCCTTTGTTTCGGAAATAGAATTCTAGTATTCACCTCCTTATCTATATTAGCATTCAACATCTCCCGTGCCAGTCTCAATTCCCTCAATTTTTCTTCTCCTCCCCCCCTTGAGAACTTCTTTCTCAAGATCCCCTATTCCAACCTCCAGTTCCCTCTGTTTTTGTCTCCTCTCTCTTTTCTGCTTGGCCGTATAGCCTATTATAACCGCTCTCATATATGCCTTACTGGCTTCCCAGTAGACTCCCTCGTTTTCCACTGTGCCTTTATTCTGGTGTTCATAAAGCTGCCATTGTTCTGTAATGAATTCTCTGAATTTTTCGTTGAGCAACATATATGTAGGGAACTGCCACTGACCCCTCTGATTCTCTATTTGGGTTAGCTCTAATTCCATCTCAACTATGGCATGGTCCGATAGGAATATTGAACTATGTCCTAGTGTCCTTGTGTATTGATACAGTTCTCTTTGGACATATATATAGTCCAGTCGTGACCATAAATTATGTGGACTGGAATAAAAAGTGTATTCTTTTAGTCCTTGGTTAGCCATTCTCTAGTTTTCAATGAGGCCCAAATCTGTTAGTCCATAAAGCCAAAGCTGAATAGCTTTATCTGCCCTATCCCTGTTTCCCAGATAATCCATTTTGGGGTCTGCCACGCAGTTAAAATCGCCTCCAAGGATAAGGTTTGGAAACTGTTCTTTTACTAGCACATCAAGCATCTTCTGATAAAAAAACTTGTCTTGATCTGCCGGGGCATATATATTTGCAAAAATAATCTGCTTACCCCATATCTCCCCCACCAGAAACACGTATCTTCTTTCCATAGGATCATAGGATCTTTGATTATTTGGTGGGTTATAAAAGGCAGATTCTTATTAATGAGGCTTGCCACCCCTCTTTTAAGAGCGTTATAAGCTGCTACGTGACGAGCTCCAACCCACCCTTGTACCAATTTTTTGTGTTTGGAATTAGACAGATGTGTCTCTTGCAACAGAGCTACTGATACTTGTCGTCTTCTAGGGGCCACCAATATTTTTGCTCTCTTAGCAGGAGACGTGAACCCCTTTACATTCCATGAGACTATCTTAGTCCTAGGGATACCCTTACGTATTGTACTAGCCATCTTCCCAGATTTCTGATCCTGTTAAAACCAGAGTCATTATACAAGCCGCCTCCAGACTACAGACATCCTGATCACAGACCATTCTAAAATAAAAAAATATAAACCGCATTCAACTGTACAGAACTCAGGTGCATTTTTAATGATAAAGGGTAACTAAAAACAATAAATTAGGTTTATTGTCTAGCATTGATCAAGAAGATTGTCCAAAAACTGGGTTAGTAATTTATTAAATTCCATTGAGAGTTGGGAACAAAGTTTATTGATTTGGAAATGACCTTTGAGCCGGAAGCTCATTTACAAAGGTTCCACATCTAGACAGGACATGCAATACAGAAAAATAGCAGTGTCACAAGAATGAACTACAAGGTCACTTGGCACGGTTCTAAACAATAATTTCACACTGTTACAGACTTTAGAGTTGTTTATACATTGTAGTGTAAAGAGCAGAGACATAATATATAGAGAGATTAGTGTACTATGTGATCTTAATTAAAGAATGGGAAAGAATAGAAAGGATTTATAGAGATGGAAAGAGAAACCGTAAGGCAACCAAGGGATTGGTTGACCAGAAAAAAGAACTGGATGGTCAACTTATAATCTAATGGAGCAGGACTGGATAACATATGGTAAAGTAAGCAGAGAAAAAATTAATCTGTGGGTGACCAACAAAACAGGCAGACAGGACCTTGATTTAACATCTCATCTGGATGAGGGCACTTCACGACAGTACAGCTCCTCCAAATGTCCATACTGGGGCATCATTAAAAGCAGTTCTCCTTTAAGGGGTTGGAGACACAAAGATGGTTGCCCCAGCAGTGAACTTCACTAAGGGAGATCCAGACCCCGAAAATGTCATGCTCTGAAACAGTGACTTGCAATTGAAAGGTTTTGTAGCCTAACTGAATAGAAAGTACCTGGATGGGAAAAGTGGAAGGGCTGTTACAGTGTGTATCATTTTGTATCCCACATGGCACATTTCAGTCAGAATAAAGGACGCTGCCAGCTGCATAAACACTTGTCAATGCCCTCTTCTTCCCCAGGGAGCTAAAGAAGGCAACAGGGGATTGGTTCTTCGACCAACGAGTCAACCGCTTTGCCACAAGTCTTGGGAGTGACATGGTACGGGCATCGCTACGAGGACCCCCTCCAGGTATGTACAGACTGAGATGCAAACACATCTTCTGTGGAGTCCGTGTGGCACTCCAGCCTTCTAAGGCTAGAAGCTGTGAATCTGACCCTCAGCGTTGCAATCAGTGGCTTAAAAAGTGCTGCAGATTTCTACTTTTCTTAAGCTGGTGCTATATATATGCTGGTAATAAGGCCAATTACATTGTCTTATAATCCCGCTATGATGTTCATAATTTAAAACAAAATTTTTTTTACACAAGCATACTGATAGATGGCTCTCTCCTGTAGCTACATAACAGTACTGTGGCTGACAGTCCCCGAGAGAGATGGTGTGGAGTAAAGCCTTATGCCACAGAGAAACATCTAGGGATCTGACACTCCAGGCCCCCCCTCCAAAAAAAAAACCAGCTGAACTGCTCTAAGGTTGTGAGAGTGGCTGAGTTGTTTCACCCGCAACCATGGCACACAGGAGTCCCCATTTTTTTTTTTTTTACAACTAATTGACTCAGGATGGCCCAACTGAGATGCAACATCTCGTTTCCAGTGGGGTCCTGCTTTTAACCCTTTTCACAGCTGTGTGGACTGGAGCACTGGAGGTTAAGTGACTTGCTCACAGACACACAGTGAGTATTTGCCTCTGGTGTGGTTGGAGCCTGTGAATTCCTATTTCCCAAACCAGTGCTATAAACACTAGACCAGACTGCCAGTGGTGATGCATTGTTTAGGGGTTGGGGGTGGGGGTTGGGGTTGCACTTCTTTTACTCCATGCCAGTTTTTCCTCCTTTGTGGTCATCTGCCTTCACAGGTACGCTAGCAACCTCTCAGCAGTGACACCAATAGCACAGTTTTGTTATAGTGTGGTGTGAGGCCTTGAACATACTGCTGTCATTTAGATGACCCCACATTTAGGTTTCCTTCCCAAGCTTTTCCACCACCTACATGATTAATTTGCAGGCATGCAGCTTCCCCTCTGGAGGAGACGAGGTCCAAAATACCACTCTCCATGGTAGAGGAAGTGCTGCCACCAGTCTGCTTCTGAGACACCCAGCCACCCCCCGTGCAGGAGATGAGCTCCTTGGTGCTACCCTACCTTATAGAAGTGCTGCACCTTTCTGCTTCATGGTCAACAGCTTTCTCCATGAAGATGAGCTCCTTCGTTCCACCCTCCCAGGTGAAGGAAGTGCTGGCACCTGTCTGCTTATGGACACAACAGCACAGATTGGAAGTGCTTATCTTTCTGGACCCAGTTACAGAGTTCTGAAATAAAAGATCTTGGAAGCTATTATATAATCATAGTAAGGCCCTCTAGGGTGTTCGTAATTGTGGGATGACACTTCCTGGGAGCATAAGGTACATGATTTAACTTTGTGTCTCACTTCCCAAGGCCTGCCTTTATCCAAGAATAATGCACACCCATGTCATGCCTTATTTTTTAAATCAAGCTCTCTGTCCTCTGCAGCTTCCCACCCAACCCCAACCCTGCATGTGCAGAATGGAGGCAGGGACACTATCTTCTCCATCCCATGACGTGTAGGGGACGTGCCACATTGCCTTTGTGACAAAGGGGGGCTCTTTGAAATGGGCCAACTAGTTTAATTTGTGGCTGTTAATGCACAACAAACATATATGTACTATTTAGGACACAGTTGGTCCACATTTTTTTTTTTCATTTCTTTGCACTGGTTCAGTTAGTATTCTTTTCCTTTATCTTGTTTGCTCTCATGTCCCCTAGATGATTGTCCTGATGTCCACACTGCGCAGTGCTAGCTAACTGTGTGGTTAGCGGGGGAGGGATGGGGAGTGAGCCACGTATTCTGAAGTGGTTACTATAGAGCCTAGAGTGCATTGCTTCCTTAGCACACCTTGTGGCCTGCTAGTGGAAATTTAGGACTGGGGATGGGCGAACCCCTTCTGTTTTATGTTTCTCGAACTTCTTCATGAACCTTGTACTTTGCGTATTAGGCATATACTAATTAAGACAGGTGTAGTGCCGATGGACTAGAGTGTGGCGAATGTGGTCCCCCTACACAAGAGTGAGGAGATGGGGGGGAAACCTGGGTAATAGGCCAGAGAAGCCAACATCTGTAATAGGCAAGCTACCAGAGAAGGTTATATAGTTGTTTTTCATGTAGGTTTTTCTGCTTCCTCACTTCCACTGCCCAGGGATATATGCTGTCAGTCAGGAATATCCTTGTTCAGGTGATTTGACATCATTTGGACAGCAGCGGATTTTTCTTTCCATATTTTCTCCCTTTTCTTCCTCCCTTCCCACCCCCACCCCCCAGGTATGGGCCGTGCCCTTCAGCCTTAGCAGTGCAGCAAGCCTTTGTGGAAGGAACAAGCTCCCTGGCTTGCCTGCTGGGGTTGCTGCATACCAGAACCCGCTGCCAGCCCTCCCCAGCTGAGACATGCTGCCCTCAGATGGCTGCCTGCAGCGCGGACTCAGCGACTGGAGCCCGCTGCCAGGCTCAAGTCATCTGCATGGCAACGCAGTACTCTGCTGCTGAGCCACCAGTGGAGGTGGCCCTGCGGACAGCTATTAAAGAGCACAGTGTTGGCCTCATGGAGGCAAATGTGCTTGTAGACTGGAATCGACACTTGTTCATATTGGGGGGGCTGGTCATGGCGAACTATTTATTTATTTTTATAACTCTGTTTCTAGGGACGTGGATATGTTGTTCAATCCACACTTAATGGCAGGTTTCTTGCCACTTTAAATGTTGCTGGAAGGTCTTCAAGCTGGCTCTCCCACCCACCCGGGTGGTAAAAATCTCGACTCCGCCCCATAACGCCAGATCATCCTTACCGCGTGGAAGCTTAGATTCCCTCCTTAGCGCTCTGCGTTTTAGGCTGGATTCACAATCTTCGGTTAATCCGAAACTACTTATAACATTTACAAGACTTCGGTCTGTATCTTCCCTCGCGACTGCGATGGACAAATCGACTCCCAGATTTCGTCGGTGCTCCTGTGGGCAGAAGATGTCCTGGACCGATCCGCATGCCACGTGCGTTTATTGCCTCGGACTCTGCCATGACTCACAGGCTTGTGTGTTGTGCAGATCCTTTTCGGTTACTGTTGGGGCGAGCCGAAAAATGTTATCCTCTGGTTAAGTCTAAGGAGGCCCGAAGGGCGGTGTCCGCGGCTGCGGGCTCAGCGAAACAGCTGGAGCAGATGATCTCCCTCGAGGAGGAGGCAGCCCAGGCCGCATCATCATCATCATCCTTGGTCGCTGCATTTATTCCGCTCTCCTTGGAATCCTCCTACACAGCTTCTTTCAGAGAACTTTGCCAATCCCTCTCCACCAAGGGAGAAGGCCCTTCGGGACATTCCTCTCGGTCCAAAAAGAAGGACGCCAAGGGTAAGTCGCACCGTCGGCTTAGGTGGGCGAGGAGGTCCCCCTTCCAGTGAGTCACTCTACCGGTTGAGGTTGTGGCTGGGCCGCTGGCTTCCGATGTCCCGTCAGGTCAGCTGGCCGAGACACCCGTCCAACGGTTGAGATTTTCTCGACCATCGGACGGTCTGTCGACTGGAGAAGCTGACAGCCCTTCTTCACCGGTTCCCCCGGTGGAAATCGAGGACTTTCCTGTGCCGGAGTCCCTGGTTAAGGTCCCTGAACCAAGGGAGGAACGGGTTTCCCCTGCCCCCTCTCAGACCCACCCTCGGAAACACAGAGGGTCTCAGTCTCGGACCTCTTCTCAGTCCAGCCGATCCCGCAGACATCGGCGGTCTCAGCACTGTGGAAAGCGGTGGTGCTGCTCATCCTCGTCTTTGTCCTCTACGGAGGATAGGCTCCGGCGCAGATTGCGTCGGCGCTACGAGAAGCTAATGTGGCAGCAGCTCCTTTTGTCTGGGAATAGGCTGACTTCGTCATTTTCCCCGGCCATTAAGTGGCTGTCACCGGAGTGGCTGAAACAACCCCTCGTGGTTGTTGAGGAGCCGAAGCCGGCACCGGTCGTTAGGCCGAAACCGGCTGTGCCACCCATTGTGGTAGAACCCCCGCCTCCACAACCAAAATTTGGGGCCCCGACCAAGGATTCTCGGTCGGGTCAGGGCTTGCCCCATTGGTTGTCTGTCACCCTCGCTCCCGATCAACCTCTGCAGGTGGAGGGTGGCTTAGGCGCTCAGCAGCTGTTCGCAGACTCCTCGGAGTCTGATGATGATGACTCCTTGTTCTCTAGGCAGCTTGACTTGGAGTCCACTGGGGTCAGTCAGTGGACAAGAGCCCATCCTCGTTTTTGGTAATGCTTCGGCTCATCTGAGTCCACTGGGATGAAGCTCGAACCTATTTCAAGATGGGCCAAGTATCCCCTTATGGAGATATTGGACCAAAGGGATTCCCCCACAGTAAATGTGGCCGAAGCCATTGTTGGCCCGGCCCTGGAGCTATGGCAGTGGCCAGCTTCTTGTCCAGCACCTTCGGCCAGGATGGCTCGGAAGTATGCTGTCCCCACCGGTTCACTCTCCGGTTTCCCGGAGCACCCTTCTGCGGAAGGGCTCGTGACCGATAGCGTTTTCTGGCGTTCCGGGAACGCTTGGTACATGGACAAGCCTCCCGACAAGGAGTCTAAGAAGTTGGACTACTCCGGGCGGAAAGTTTACGCCACTTCCTCCCTAGGCCTTCATCAGGCCAGCTCGGCCATCCTGATGGCACGCTTTTCACATGCCCTTTTGGGCTCCCTGGATAAGATGATTCCTCATCTTCCGGCTGACCTCCAAACTACGGTCAAGCAGGTGTGGGATCAGGGAAGGGCGGTGGCCAAACAGCAGCTGCAGACCTCCCTGGACATCGCTGATTCATGTGCCCGGTCAGTAGCGGCTGCAGTGGCCATGCACCGCAGGGCTTGGCTGCAGATCTCCAATTTCACGGCAGATACTCAGCACAAGCTGGCAGACGTTCCCTTCCTGGGTACCAACTTGTTCGGTCCCGGGGTTGAGGGGCATCTTCAATGGATCGAGAAGTCCAATGCCACCTTGGACTCGGTCATGTCTGCCCAGAAGGACAAAGGCCGCCAGCAGCAGCGCAAGTCCTTTCGTCCTTCAGCCTCTGCGGCACGTCCGGCCCAGCAACACAGGCATCAGGACCAGCAGGCTCGCACTTGGCACCCCAAAGCCAAGCCTGCTGCATCCTCCAACAGGAATCCGGGAGGGGAAAGGTCTGGGAGGCTCCTCGGCCAGTCCTTCCTCCAAGCCTGCCCAGTGATAGGTTGAGGGGTGTCGCCCTCAACCTCATCACTCCTCCCCGGGTTCCCCCCGTGGAGGGACGGCTCCGCCACTTCATTTCCACCTGGTCCGATATCACCACGGACCGCTGGGTGTTGGAAGTGGTAGGAAAGGGCCTGCCACTGGAATTCGAGCAGTCCCCACCCTATCAAGCTGTCGCCCCACGGGGGGCTACGGGGTCCGCAGCCTCTCTGTTGGCCCGTTGAGCTGACATTGCCCTGCTTCTCCAGAAGGAAGTGATCAGGGAGGTGGCGGATCCTCCTTCAGACCTAGGGTTTGTGTCCAGGTACTTCCTGGTCCCAAAACGGATGGGGGGGCTGGCGCCCCATTCTAGACCTCCATGACCTGAACAAGTTCCTAAGGTCTCGTACCTTCAGGATGGTCACTCTGGCTCAGATCATCCTATCCTAGGAACAAGGCATGTGGTTCTGTTCTCTGGACCTTCAGGACGCGTTCTTTCACGTCCCAATCCATCCGTCCCACCAGCGATTCCTCCACTTCAGAACGGAGGGATCCCTTTACGAGTTCTGGGCCATGCCCTTCGGCTCTCTTCAGCTCCCAGGGTCTTCACCAAATGCATGGCAGTGCTGACAGCATTTCTGCATCGCCGAAGGGTCCGGGTGTTCCCTTACCTGGACGACTGGCTGATTGCAGCCTCCTCCAGGTCGGAGGTGGAGGCGGTCCAGGGATCTGGCTCTCCAGGTCTACTCTCAGATTGGCCTCCTCATCAACGAGTCCAAATCGAAACTCATGCCAACGCAGGTGATTCAGTTCATCGGGGCAGAGCTCGACTCTCTTCGAGCCAGAGCATGGCTCCCGATGGACAGGGCTAAAGTTCTTTCCTCCTTTGCCCAATCATTTCTGTTTGGGCAGTTGCGCCCTGCCCGGGACTTACTGCGCCTTTTGGGCCTCATGGCGGCCTGCACCAGCGTGGTCCATTGGGCCCGCTGGCACATGCGTCCCCTGCAATGGGGACTGGCCCGCCAATGGTCAGTGTTCCAGTCCTCTGGACCAGCCAGTGATAGTGACCCAGGAGATGGGGAACGCTCTCCAGTGGTGGATTGTTCCTGCTCATCTGCAGGAGGGTATCCGGTTTGTCCACCCAGAGCCGACGATCACTCTAACGACCGACACCTCTCTGATGGGTTGGGGTGCCCATCTGGGGGAGCTCAGAGCGCACGGCCTCTGGTCCCCCCAGGAGTCTCGATGCCACGTCAACCTGCTGGAGCTTCGAATGGTCTGACTAGCCCTCACTGCTTTCGCTCCGTTTCTACGGGGTCAAGTGGTACAGGTCCGGACGGACAACACCATGACCATGTACTACCTAAACCGCCAGGTTGGGACGCACTCTTTGCCTCTGTGCAAGGAAGCTGTCTGCATCTGGTCTCTCGTGGGCAGACTGGAGGCGGATCTCCTAGCCGTTCATGTGGCGGGAGCCTTCGACACTCTGGCCGATGCCCTAAGCCAGACAGGTGCTGCATCTCATGAGTGGTCTCTCCTGCCGGAGGTAGAACACAATTTGTTCTCCCACTGGGGCACACCTCAGGTGGACCTGTTTGCCTCCAGGGAGAACGTGAAGCTGAGGCTGTTTCATGCCCGCCTCCCTCAGCAGGGCTCGCTGCAGGGGGATGCCTTCTTGAGGTCGTGGACCCCGGGCCTCTTCTACACCTCTCCCCATTTCCCTTGATCCACAAGGTGCTTCTCAAGGCAAGGAGGGACAAGGTGGAGGTGATTCTGGTAGCCCCAGACTGGCCCCGTCAGTTCTGGTATCCAGATCTCCTCAGCCTCAGCTCCAGGCTCCCAAGACGGCTTCCAGCCCACCCGGACCTGATCTCAGTCAACCAGGAGAAGGTATTCCACCTGGACCTTCAATCCCTGCACCTGACGGTCTGGTTCCTGGGCAGCTAGAGTTCCAGGCCTTGGGTCTTTCCGACAAGGTCCTCAACATTGTTGAGGCTTCCCGTAAGGAGTCGACCAGAAAATGCTATGCCTTCAAATGGAAGAGAGTCTCCATTTGGTGTCACGATAAGGGGTTGGATCCTTCCTCCTGTTCCTTGGCCAGCATTCTGGACTACCTATGGTCCCTTTCTCAGCTAGGGCTTCGGTCAACGACCCTTAAGGTGCACCTGGCAGCCATCTCTGCTTACCGGGCGTGGGCTGGGAAGCAGTCGGTGGCACAGGAGAAGGTGGTCGGGCACTTTTTCAAAGGCCTTGATCACATATCCCCCTCTGGTGCGAGAACCTCCACCTCCATGGGATCTACTGCTGGTATTGGCTAAGCTCACGGGCAAGCCATTCAAACCGATGCACAGGTGTGACATCTCTCACCTGTCATGGAAGACCGCCTTCTTGGTGGCTATAACGTCAGCCAGAAGGATGGTAGAGCTCCAGGCGCTTTCCATCGAGTCTCCTTATCTGGTCTTCCACAGGGAGAAGGTTGTCCTGTGCCCCCACCCGAAATTCCTTCCGAAGGTGGTGTCGGAGTTTCACCTTAACCAGGTGTTGACTCTGCCGGTGTTCTACCCCAATCACACCTTGGAGGCCGAATATAGGCTCCATACTTTGGACCCTAGAAGAGCGCTCTCTTATTACAAGGAGCGGATGGCTGAAGTTCAGGGGAGAGGTTCGCCAGCTGTTTGTCACCTACACTGAAGCTGCACCTGGCAGACCTGCAGCCAAGCGGACGATAGGCAGGTGGGTCACCTCCTGCATAGATGTCTGCTATAGGTTGGCGGGCATGGAGCCTCCCAAAGGGATAAGAACTCATTCTACCTGCCATACCGCTGCTTCAGTGGCTGCTTCCAGGGACGTCCCAATCCAGGAAATCTGCAGGGCTGCTACCTGGAAGTCAGCACACACCTTCGTTACCCACTACCACATCGACCTTGAGTCATGCCGGGATGCTGGTTTTGGACCTTGGTTCTCCAGTCCTTATTTCCTAAGTAGGGGGTGTGCGCCTTTCCTCCCTCCTCCCGGAGAACTGCTAGGAATGTGCCAGTAAGTGTGGATTGAACAACATATCCACGTCCTTAGAAATACAGGTTACTCACCTGTAACAGGAGTTCTAGGAGTGGTATATGTTGTTCATCCACACAACCCACCCTAGCTCCCCGACTTCGACGCGCAACCTGGCTTCCAGCGGGCTAGATCTGGCATCATGGGGTTGGAGCCGAGAGTTTTACCACCTGGGTGGGTGGAAGGAACCAGCTCGAAGACCTTCCGGCAACATTTAAAGCGGCAAGGAACCTGCCAGTAAGTGTGGATGAACAACGTATACCACTCTTAGAACTCCTGTTACAGGTGAGTAACCTGTATTTATTCACCTGAAGGAGGCTTGGGATGTACCTCATTTCTGTTAGTGTGGCCCCTTTCAGTTTTAGTCTCTTGCTTGTGCCAGCTCCAGGGACCTACTGGGGGAATCTGAAGACCATGGTTTGCCCCCACGGTGGGGCTTCCCCCTGGCCTTGAGGGAAGGATCAAGATGCTAATCTGGTCACCCCGGCATCCCTCAGAGTAGGCTTAGAGGAGATGCTTCCAAGGACCTTGGCAGCATTGTGCAGCTGGTTCGGGGGGGGGGGTCTGCATAAGGTAGCCCGTGGAGATGCTGAGATGAAAGGACGTCAGTGGAGAGCATGCACGCTCCTGCACATGCCCTACAGGGGTCCGCTCACATCTCCTTCCAACAACAATGTCCCATGCTAGTGCTGTACTGTCAGCCTCTGCTGGAAGCCACACTTTTGCTGGGAGCTACAGCCTACCCTCCTGTGACAGGGTGGAAAAGAACCCTGTGCCAGCTGTTAGAGAGAGAGAGAGAGAGAGAGAGAGAGAGAGAGAGAGTTTAAATGCACGGATCTGTTCTGTTCTATTCCTTTCCTGTCTGTCTTCCCTTGCTGTTTTTGTCTTTTTTCCTTCCTTGCATATCTGCTGGTATAAAAATATATGCAAATCATTATGTGGAAATGTAACTGATATTGGGATCCCTTTGTTTAGAAATGATATAGTGTTACTGTTAAAATGTATATAATTATAGTTTAAGATGATTGCAGCAAGCTATTGGAAAATCAAGAGGTTACCTTAGTGCAATTTTTAAGCCTTTTGCAGAAGAGCTGTGGAAAGGGGGCCTCGGCTCAGGCACACTGTGTTCCTGCCAGCACCTGCCTGAAACATACAAGAACACTTTGGAAGAAACAGGATGCTTGTTAAGAATGGGAGTTGGAAGGACTTTTAGGAGAGCTGAGCTGCAATTGCATGTTAGATGGACGCAGAGATTGAAGGAAAGCTCTAACTGATCTTTATTTTTTTCTGCCTTTGTAAGTAATTATATTGAACAATTTTATTTTTTTATGTTACTGCTAGTACAAATAAACATTTTTGGTGAATTTTACAACTGCTTCTGGTTTTGCTATGCTTCCTGACCTGTGCCTTGACGATGGATGTTGTCAACCTAAGAAGGATTTTCACCGTGCATACTCTAAGCCAGGAGTTTTGTGTGTGGGTATGGGATCTAGTACCAGGGAAGAATAGAGAAAGGTATGGATTCTGCAGCAGCAAGTCCAGGAGTGGTTACCAGGAATGTGGCAGCCAAACTAGCAGAGACAGAAGTCCAAGCTGAGATTGTACAGCCAACACAAGTTATGGAAAAAGAACAGGCAGTGACAGAACCTGAAAGCCTGATGGACTTTCCAAAATGGTGTGCTATACAAGAAAAAGAGATGGAGCGGCAGAGAGAAAAAGAGCTTCAACGTTTAGAAGCACAGCGAAAAGAAGAAATGCAGCGACTGGAGCAGTGATGACTGAATGCCTTGCAGGCTGTCAAAGGCAGAGGATCTGGCACAAATCTAAATAAGCAACAAAACACAAGCAACTTAAAAGCCATTAATCTTACAAAGTTGTGTCCCTTGGATGATACTGAGGCATACCTGGCAACTTTTGAAAGAGTTGCCACAGCCTGCCAATGGCCAAAGCAGCAGTGGACAATCAGACTGGTACCCTACCTGACAGGGAAAGCCCAACTTGCCTACAGCAGCATATTAAGAATGGGGGTTGGAAGGACTTATAGGAAAGCTGAGCTACAAGGATAAGGTAAATATGTTTTTTCTTAATGCCAGAAGTCTCAACAGAGAGAAAATGGCAGATCTGGAGATCCTAAAATGCAGGGGACATTATGACATAATGGGTGTGGTTGAGACATGTTGGAATAAACAAATTGAGGGGTACCAACTATTACATAAAGATAGACTGGACAGGAAAGGGGGAGGAGTGGCCGTATATATAAAAGAAGATATTGAACATCATCAGATAGAAGTTAATAATGTTTTTGGTAATATAGAAATTGTAGAAATAGTTATTACTGGAATAACTGGGGAAAAAGATAAAATTAATAACTTTCTATAGACTACCAGATAACGATAATACTGATACAGATTTTTTTTTATAGAATATATAACAAATAGGGCATGTAAAGATAATATTATACCCATGGGGGACTTAAATATTCCAGAGATCAACTGGGACGGAAGACAAGTGAATTGTAGGTCACAGAGAACATATCGTGAATTAACAGCAGGAGGTGTGAAACAGTGTGTCCGAATGGCAACAAGGGGGAGTAATATACTGGATGTCATTTTAACAAGTATAAATGAAGATATTAATAACATCGAAATAATTCCCCTCCTAGGATCAAGTGACCATGATATAATTACATTTAATTTAGACAGACAAAAAAAGAAAATGAGAGGAAAAGACATTCATGTCCTGTATAATAAGGCAAAGTATACAAAAATTAGGCAGGAACTATAAAGTATCAACTGGGCAGATCTAACAGAAGGACTATCGGTAGAGGAATCTGGGAAATATTTAGCCCAACCAACAGTACTCTGGTGGAGAGATAAGTTCCAAAGAAAACGTTTTTATAATAACAGAGGGAAAAAACAACTTGGCTAAATAGGGTTATAGTAGGTTTGATTAGAAAGAAAAAGAAGCAGTTTAAGAAAATGAAGAAGCAACAAACAGAGGAAAATAAGGGAAAGTATAGGAAAATTCTATATCAATTAAAAAAAGAAATTAGAAAAGCAAAGATTCAAATAGAGCCTAATTTAGCTAATTCAGAACAAAATTAAAAAGGATGTTTTGCCTTTGTTAATAGTAAAAGAAATAGTAATAGACAAATAGCACCAATCAAGATGAAAGAGGAGCTTATTTCAGATCCTATAGATATGGCTAGGGAATTCAATAGTTTCTTCTGTACTATTTTAATGAAGAGCGGTTAGGTCAGGAAAACAAAGTACCACAAGTTATAAATGACCAAACTGAGCTAATACATCTGAAAAAGTTTTACTCTGACTAAAAAAACTTAAGGTAGATAAATTGGCAGGGTATGATGGACTACATCCTAGATTTCTACAGGAGGTAGCAGAAGAAATTGCCCCGATAATAGCTGATATAGGTAGAAGATCGTTTTTGAAGGGTCTGTGCCGAGAGATTGGAGAGCTGCAATTGTGGTGCCCATTTTTAAAAAGGGATCTAGGATGAGTGTGGCAAATTATAGACCAGTAAGTTTGACGTCGGTTGTGGGTAAAATAATAGAAGGCATAATAGTGGATGAAATAAGTAATTATTTAGAACAACATAAATTGTATGACAAAATGCAGCATGGATTTATAAAAGAAAGATCAAGTAGTACTAATTTGATTACGTTTTATAATTACGCGATAGCAAAACTGGACGATGGTAGGGCAGTGGACGTGGCATTATTGGATTTCACTAGGGCTTTCAACAGGGTTCCGCATAGAATGATAACAACTAAGTTAATGGAATTGGGTATAAATAACATCATAGTGAAATGGATAGAGAGGTGGCTGTCAGATCGAATACAGGTGGTGAGGGTGAAAGGTCATTTGTCTGGGGAGCGGAGGGTGACTAGCGGGGTACCACAGGGTCCATCCTGGGCCCCATATTGTTTCGTATTTTCATAAGGGATTTGAATATTAGCAGCTGAAATAAAATTAGTAAATTTGTGGATGATGTGAAGATTGGAGGAGTGGTAGATACTTTTGAGGAGAAGCTTAATTTCGGGCAAGATTTGTTAACCATTGGAGATTGGGCTGTTATGAATGGAATGATGCTGAGTATGGAAAAATGCAGAATATAACATATGGGAAGAAATAATATCTGTCGGGATTACTATTTGCAGGGAACAAGAATAAAAGAGTCAAATGGAGAAAGAGACTTGGGAGTTTTTGTTTCGAATGACCTAAAAAGTGAGATGCATTGTGAGGTTGTTACAACGAAGTCAATGAACTTGGTATACTGCATTCGAAGGAGTTTCTTTTCTCGTGACAAAAGGATACTATTGCCAATGTATAAAACGTATATAAGACCAATTATAGACTATTGTTCAGCAATTTGGAGCCCATTTTTGAAGAAAGATAGGATTCTTGTAGAAAGGCCACAACGAGCCCTTACTAAATGAAGTCCAGAGTTAAAAGATGCATCTTATGAAGAAAGATTAGTGAGTCTTAAATTGTGGCCAACAGAACTTAGGAGAAGGAGAGGAGATTTGTTGTTGTTTTATAAGATAATGCATAATGAAGAACTTAGAGAGGAATTAAAATTGGAATATAGGCCACAGAAGTATAATCTGAGGGGACATGGACTCCAGTTCATTGAAGAAAAATATAGAACAGAACTAAAGAAGAATAGTTTTAAGATCAGAACTGTAAGGGGATGGAATAAGTTGCCACAGGATGTGGTGGAGACGGATAGTTTCAACACATTTAAGGTAAATTTGGATAAATATTACTTAGTTGGCATCTCAAATGCCTCCACTATATAGTGGAAACCGCTTACATGGTCATGAGCCTTCTGCTGTTTGATCAATTCCTAGTATAATTCCTAGTACAATTGCATGTTAGATGGACACTGCACAGTCAGAAAACTATGAGCTGGCGTAAAGCGAAATCCTGAAAAGGTTTGAGATCTCAGGAGAGACCTACAGGCAGCGATTTCGATCTCTAAAGTACAACTCAGTCGACAGTCTTCGAGAAGCCTTCACCTGACTCCGAGAACTCCTGATAAAATGGCTCCAACCAGAGGGCAAAACGGTCCCAGGCCAGCTCAGTGGCACTGAGGTTTGAGGCGCTGGACGCTACACCTCGCACCACAATAGCAACTCTGGTTCGGGAACGAGCCAGGGACACCAGGGGTCGGCCGGGGAGGAGAAGGATAACCCAGCGGCTGCTCTCCTTCTCTGGGGGGGATCTTTGCAGTCTCCCGCTGCAGTACCGCCATCTGTGGGAGCCTGGTGGTAGGTGTGGTACGTTGGGGCAGCACTAGAGGCATTGGGTGGATGTCGGCAGGAGGCGGAGCGAGAGACGCGTCTTAGCGCGCCTCCTAGCTCATTGGCTCCATTGCACGCCAACGTCTGGGGAGAAAACCAGGAAACACCCCTCTGTCTCTCCTAAGCGACAACACCACCTCGCTTTTCTCTGGCCCGCAACGGCAGACCCCGCTATATGAGGATCCACGACTCAGAGTGCTGGTTCTGAGGAGGTAAGCACTGGGGGTTCCTCCTCATCCTGCCTGGGGGGTTATCCGGGATACCGAAGGCTAGTGGATTAAGTACTCTAGGGGCAGACTGCAGCGGGACTGGGTGGGAGCAGTTAGTGTGGATGTCTGAGAGAGTGGAGAGAGGAGGTAGTTGGGGGATAAACATAAGGTTAAAAAAAAAAAAAAAAGTCCCACAGATCGACACATTTGCAATGATGCAATTCATCAACATCCTGCCTACAGATATGCAGCTTTGGGTAATGGAACATTGACCACAGCAGCAAGGTAACAGCCAAGCACCAGTAAGACACTCTTTTTCCCATTTAAACTCCAAGCCTGATAAGAACTCTGGTGGAGGTAAAAAATCTGTGCCCAAAGATGTTGTTTGCTATAACTGTAATAAGCCAGGTCATATTGCAAGAAATTCCAATAAGAAGCGTGACACTGGAGCAGATTTATCCTTGGTAAATTGGGGCAAGTACTTAACAGATGTGAAGGTGGGGGATAAAAGTGTAAAGGAACTTACTGATTCGGGAAGCAGACAGACTCTAGTGCATGTTGAAGTGCTGGGAAAACACTGTGCAAAGGTACGCCAGGTACTGGTGTCATCTGCACCCACGGGGACACTCGATACTATCCCACCACCCAAGTGACTCTGACCATTAAGGGTGTGTCACAGTAAATGAAAGTGGGGGTAATACCTAAGTTATCTATACCTGTGATTATTGGAAATTACTTTCCAAGTTAATCAAAGAAGGAGTAAATCCTGATGTTTCAGAAGTTGTGGTGACAAGAGCTCGGGCAAAGAAAATTTCAGATGGTGAGGACACTTTTCTTTGCGCCTATTTTGATTCGGACTTGCTTGAGTACAGCTCCAAGATCTGGAAATCCAGGTAAGAAAGACGATGCCTGAAGAAATTGTGGCAACAAATGACTGATGGACATGAAGGATTAAAATGGACCAATGTTTAAAAAAATGTTGTGGGTTACTGTACAGAGTGTGGGTTAAACCTCAGACACAGGGACAGACAGAACAATTGGTTTTACCACAGAAGTATAGAACAGAGTTGTTACAGATAGCACATGATAGTCCTATGGCTGGTCACTCAGGGAGGGATTGCATCCTTGCCAGATTGCTGTATAAATTCTACTGGCCTGGAATTCATGAAGATGTTGCTCTACCTATTGTAATTCCTGTGCTGAGTGTCAGAAAGTAGCCCCAGTCACTAGAAAAGGAAAGGTGCCCCTGGTGCCCCTACCCTTGATAGATGGGCCTTTTGAGAGAATTATAATGGATGTGGTTGGTCCTTTAGACAAAAGTGAAAAGGGTAATAGATTTATCCTGGTAGGATGAGACTATACTACTCGATATCCAGAAGCAGTTCCAATGCGTACGGTCACAGCTTCAAAAGTGGCAGCAGAGCTTGCAAAAATTTTCAGCAAAGTGGGCATACCTAAAGAAATTATTACTAGCTGGCCCGGTGGCACTGAGGGTTGAGGCGCTGGACGCCACACCTCGCTACTACTCCACCCGGTTCAAGGAATGACTTAGGATACCGGGGTTGGAGCAGGGGAAGGAAGGATTGAGCCGCCCCACGACAGCCTCCTTCCTTCGGGTGGGTTAGGATATGCGCTGCACTGTAGTGACACCCAGCAGAGGCTGGGTGTTCAGCAGGTGCGGCATTAACATAGGCCGCAGACGCCTGCATGTTGGTGCATTGACATCTTTGCACGTTGGGCTCTCTATAGAGAGGAAAAGAGGAAAAATCATCTCCCAAGCCTCCTAGATGATGACCACCGTTGCCTGCTTTGCCACCCGCCGACTAATAAGGGGCAGACTCTGCTGTGTGCAGCTCGATCACTGTGGGATAGAGGAGGGTTAGGAGGGTTCCCTCCTCACCCCGCCTGGGGGGTAATCAGGGCCGTCAAGGGACCCCGAGGATTCGCGAGTGTGTGGCACTCTAGGAGCAGACTCCGGGGTAGTCGGTAGGGTCGGGAAGCAGAGCACCTTGGTGGCCTGAAGGAGTGGAGGTTAGGAGACAGTAGAGGTGTAGGAAAATAGAAAGTAGAAAAGAAATTATTACTGATCAAGGTAGTAATTTGGTGCTGCATTACTTAAGAAGCTGTACAGACTACTAGGTATCACTGCCATAAGAACCGGCCCCTATCACCCTTAGAAAGACTGTCTTGTTGAGCATTTTAAGCAAACACTAAAATGCATGTTAAAAAGGTTTGTAAAAGGGGAAGGGAAAGATTGGGGCCTTACCTACTTTTTGCTTACAGAGAAGTGCCACAGGCATCAACAGGGTTTTCACTATTTGAAATGTTGTATGGTAGGCAGCCAAGAGGACCACTGGATGTGATAAAAGAAATGTGGGAAGATAACCCCACTCAGAAACAATCTATAACTTTTTATATGTGCGCCCTAAGAAGGAAGCTGGCAAAATATGTTGAAATTTCCCGTAGTAATCAGGAAGAGGCCCAAAATCGGCAGAAGGTATATTATGACCATGGGGTAAAAGAAAATGTTTTTGAGCCAGGTGAAAAGGTCTTGCTACTGTTACCCACAACAGAAAATAAACTGTTAATGAAGTGGCAAGGGCCTTATAGAGTGCTTGGACGTACTGGCACCGTTAACTACGAGAATGAGACCCCTGACAGGAAAAATCCTACTAGGATATACCATGCTAACCTCCTCAAGAAATGGGTTGAAAAAATGCCAAAAGCTGCTTTGCTAGTTTTACCAGAAACCAATAAGGAAGATATTGATATAGCTTATGATAGACTGGAACAAACTGTAAATGCGGATGCTGTAAAGGTGAGTGTTTCTTTAACCTCAGAACAAACTGCAGACATTTATAATGTGCTAACGACATATACCTGTACTTTTAGCACTGTACCAGGCCGAGCAAAAGGAGTCGAGCACGTAATAGTGCCAAGGAATGCTCGCTCTATTAGGCAGAAGACATACTGGTTACCAGAACGGTTAAGAAAATACAAAACATTTAAGAATTGGATATCATAGAGGAGTCGAAGAGTGCTTGGTCATCTCCAATGGTAATTGTAAACAAAAAAGAAGGGGGTGTTAGAAACATAGAATTTGACAGCAGATAAGGACTGCTTGGCCTACCCAGTCTGCCCATTTCCCTACCTGATGGATAAGCTGCAGATTCTAGTTAATCAACCGCTTACTTCCTCCTGCCCCCCCACTAGAATTGCATTATGCCTGTCCCATGCATTCTTGAATTCTCTCACTGTTCCCGACACCACCACCTCCTCAGGAAGGCTGTTCCATGCATCCTCAACTCTCTGTGAAAAAATACTTTCTAACATTACCTCTGAGCTGTCCCCCCTCTATCTACAAATTGTGCCCCCTTGTTCTTGCACATCTGTTTTTCTGAAAGATACTACCTCATGTACCTTGTTAATTTCCTTGAGATACTTGAAAGTTGCTATCATGTTCCCCCCCCCTTTCCTCAATGGTATACATATTAAGCTGGTTTAGTCTCTCCTCGTATGTCTTCTGGTGCAGACCTTGCACCATTTTGGTTGCCCTCCTCTGAACAGCCTCCACTCTGTCTATGACTTTGCAGAGATGGGGTCTCCAGAATTGCACGCAGTACTCCAGATGGGGTCTCACTAACTGTCTGTAGAGAGGGATAACAACTTCCTGTTTTCTACTGTTGTTGCCTCTCCCTATGCATCCCAGTATCCCCCAGCCCTCCTTGCTGCCTTCTCACATTGCTTGCCCACCTTTAGGTCATCTGATATAATTACTCCTAGGTCTCTTTCGATTTTTTTGTTGTTATTAACTCACCCCCATTGTGTACTCTTCCCCTGTGTTTTTGTTTCTCAGATGCATTACCTTGCACTTATTTGCATTGAATCTGAGCTGCCACATATTTGACCATTCCTCCAACCTTGCCAAGTCCCTTTTTCATTCTTTCCACCCCACCTTGTGTATCAACCCTGTTGCAGATCTTTGTGTCATCTGCAAAGAGGCATACCTTTCCTTCCAGGTGCTCTCCAATGTCACTTATAAAGATATTAAAGAGGACCGGTCTCCGTATCGAACCCTGCGATACCCCGCTAGTTACCCTCCTTTCTTCACTGTGGACTCCATTTACTGTTACCTTTTGCGTCCTGTTTTCCAGCCAGTTTTTTATCCAGGCTACCACCTTGGGACCCACTCCAAGGCTGGCTAACTTGTATATTAATCTTTTGTGTGAGACTGTGTCGAATGCCTTGCTAAAATCTAGGTAGGCCATATCCGCAGCCCCTCCCTGGTCTACTACTTTGGTCACCCAGTCAAATTAATCTGTTTGGTTCATCTGACATGACCTTCCTGCTGTGAAACCATGCTGCCTTGGGTCCTGTGCCCCACAGGCCTCTGGTACTCAACAGTTCTTTCCTTCAGAAGTGATTCCATCATTTTCCCCTACCACTGAAGTCAAACTAACTGGTTTGTAGTTTCCTGCCTCTGCCCTGCTTCTCCTTTTGTGAAGTGGAATCACATTTGCCCTCCTCCAGTCCTCAAGTACCACTCTATCCTCCCATGATTTGTTAAAGAGAGTAGTCAGTGGTGTTACTAGTTCTACCCTTAGTTCTTTTAGTATTCTTGGGTGAATCCCATCAGGCCCCATTGCTTTGTCCACCCTCAGTTTCAAGAGTTCTTTCAAAACCCTTTCTTCTGTAAATGGACTGGTATCGACCCCCCCCATTCAAAGTTTCTCCCTTGTTTGGTTTAGGCACCTCCCCCTCCTCATCTGTTGTGAATACTGAGCAGAAATATTTATTCAGTATCCCTGCTTTTTCACTGTCACCCTCTGCCCACATTCCCTACCCTTTTATTAAGTCTCTGTATCCCTTCCTTGGTCTTTCTTCGCTCCCTAAAGTACCTATAAAAGGTCCTATCCCACTTCTTAACAGAGTTGGCTATCTTTTCCTCAGTTTGTGCCTTTGCTATTCTGACTGTCTTCCCTGCTTCCTTCTGCTTTAACTGATAAAGTTCTCTGTCCTGCTCCTTCTGTGTTTCCTTATATTTCCTGAATGCTGTCCTTTTCTCCTTAACCATCCCTGTCATCTCTTTTGAGAACCATAGTGGTTTTTTCCTTCATTTTGTTTTATTGATTTGTTTCACACAAAGGCTTGGTGCCTCTGCGATGGCTGTTTTGATTATTCCCCATTGTTCCTCCACCCCTCCTTCTTGCCCATTTGCTAGTTTTTTTCTAAGGCACTCTCTCATGTTCCCAAAGTCAGCCTTCCTAAAGTCCAATACTGCTGCAGGCACATCCTGCTTGACTCTATGGCTGTGTTTATTGTGAACCACACTGTTTGATGGTCACTTGTTCCCAGATGGCTACCCACTTCTAAATCTGAGATTCTTTCTCCATCCCCATTTGAAAGTACCAGGTCTAAGATTGCTCCCTCCCAAGTGGGTTCCAGTACTAGCTGTCTGAGGCATGCCCCCTGTAGGGCATCAAGAATGACCCTGCTCTTGGATGTGCCTGCAGCAAAGGTACTCCAGTTAACATCTGGCATATTCAGGTCCCCCATCAACAATATCTCCCCTTTTTCTGCCATTTTAAGGATACCTTCTGTCATTTCCTTGTTCATTTCCTCCCCCTGAGATGGGGGCTGTACACAACCCCCATGCGGACTGTGGTGCCATTTCCTGTCTCCTGGGTGACCCATAGTGACTCATCAACTTCCTGTTTACTCATTAGTTCTGTTGCTTTAATCCCTTCCCTTATATAGAGAGAGCTACTCCTCCTCCTCTTTTATCCACCCTGTCCCTCCTGTAGACTGTGTATCCTGGTATGTTGACTTTCTACTCATGGTTCTGTCTGTACCATGTTTCAGTGACTGCCACAATATCCAAGCATCCCTCTTCCGTTAAGGCCACTAGTTCAGGGAGCTTGTTGCACAGACTATGGGCATTAGTACTCATCATCTTCCATTTATTTTTTATGGCCTTACCCCTTTTAGCCCCATCCCTGTCCTTAACACCTTTTTCTGCATTTATCCCTGTCCAGCTCCCTACTGACTTCTCTGCCTTGGTGTTTACCTAATTACTGCGCTTTGTGGGGGGAGGCTGGGATTTCCCTGCTCCTTTTCAGTGTCTCCCCCCCTTGGCTAGTTTAAATGCTTGCCAATGAAGCATTTAAACCTGTCACCTAGGATCCCCCCGGACAGATGCGGACCATCGTGCCAGTATAAGCCTGCATCCCTCTAGGTGGCTCCCCAGTCCCCAATGAAGCCAAAACCCCGAGCTCCACACCAGTTTTTCAACCATTCATTGAATCCCATGGTGCGGAATACCGTAGCATCATCCTTGCCATAGACAGGCAGCACCTCCAAGAAGGTTACCATACGTGCTACTTGTCTAAGGCCCCTTCCCAACTCCACAAACTCCTCTTGCACCACTCTGACCCCATTTACAGCTAGGTCATTTGTCCCTAGGTGGGCAGTGAAATCCAGCTCCCTCCCTCCCTCGTGCAGCTGCTCCTGCGATCCTGAGGATTTGCTTCCTGTCCCTCCAAGCCGTGGCGCCAGGCAGGCACCTTACCTCACTATCCCCTTCCTCCCCACGTCTACCCCCCTAATGATTGAGTCCCCCACCAGGAGTTGTTTCCTTCCCCTGTGGGGTCTTGTGCCACCCTCCTGTGGGTCTCCTTTGTGGAGGTTCCCAGCATCCACCTTGGTCTCCACTGCAGGTGCCTCCATAGAGGAAACACTCTTTGCCAGAACAGCATATGAATTGTAGAGAGCTACAACTGGAGGGATGCACCTCTGTTCCACCACCCTCTCCCTCCCTGAGCCCACCTTAGTCCAACCACTCCTCTTTCTTGGCAACCTCTGAGGTAATGGTGGTGGCCCTGGTGGTCCCTGGGTGGGGGAAGAGGTTTCACGAATCCTAGCCAGGTCAGCCTGGAGACAGGCAACCTCCTCCCTCAGACCAGAGAGGTGCCTGCAAACAGGGCAGCATCACAGCCTCCTGAATGTCTCCCGGAACACTGCTGCTCCACAGCCATTGCACTGCACCATTCCCATCTTGACTTATTTTGTGTCCCCTCTCCTGTTGCTTTGTATGCTTATTGTCTCCTCCCTCTATGTATTTTTACACTTACTTTCCTACTGCCTATGTTCCCTTACAACTCTCACCCTTTCTGTTCTGGGACAGACTTCCTGTAGTCTTCCGTAGTCTCCTTCCTCCGTGCTTGGATTCAGATCTCCAGCAGCTGGGGGGGATAAAGAGTTTTTTAAGGTTCATTCAAGTGTAACCCCTAGATGGCGCTATCCCAGGGGCTACTACCCCTGCCTGATTTGCCACTAACAGGTTGAGGGGCCTGGATCCAATGGCGGGTGCCTCCACCCAGAGGTCAGGGTTTGCAATAGTTAAACTAACTTGGTCACAGCCCTCTGGGACACTGCAACCCCCCTTTCTTCCCACTAGTGGCCCACACAATATATCAGAATTACCTTCACAGTATACACTTACCCCCAGGTCTGGTTCCGCACTGGGACCTCCTGTGAAATGAGACACAGTGCAACAATCACAGCACAGTACTTTAACATAGACAAATACCTTAGGCAGTATAACTTTGCTGAAACAAGCAGCTCTGATTTATTTAGGGATATAACAAGGACAGGGAAATCAGGTTAATTAGCTTATCACTCTAATAATCTACCTATGGCTCTGTGCACAGGCCTATCCCTATCAGTTACTGTCCCTGGGTACCCAAGCCCTAGTGGCTAGTCCAAACCGTGGCAGCTGGTAGGGGCCCTTTCACACAGAGAAAAGGAGAATTAAACAGTCAGCAGCACAGTAATTCCATTTGGATTTAATGTGGCAATTCAACAGGGAGCAACCCTGAATTAGTACTCACGACCTCCAAATAAGATAGGGTCCTTCAATGTCAGCAGGGCTCACTTGAGGTACACAACCTCTGCACACATCCATATAAAGAAAGCACTATACCAGGCAGGCTGCATCTGTATCCCGATCGCAATTACTGCACAATACCCGGAGAACACACAGCAGATTCAGTTCCTGACAGACCGAGTGCAATTTTCAGCCATTCCTCCAGTCTTCTACAGGGTGAGCCTGGTTTCTACTCTTCAGAGATCCTTTGATTCTTTTCACAGGACGGATTCAGTCCTAACAAGCTGTTACAATGCTGCAGACCGGAACTCTGGGCCTTATACACGCTTTTGACTAAAACTGCACACTGAAAAGCACAGGGCTCCTTCCTTCTTCACTGACAAAGCTCAACTGAAACTCCAACTGACAAAACCGGCACTTCCTTTGAGTTCCTCCCAGTTCTTGACTGGATTGGCTGTCACTCACAATAGACTGCTGCTGTTGGTCCAAAAAGGCACTGAAGTCTAAACTACATCTCCCAGAGTCACTGCCCATACAATCCTCTTGTGGCTGGCTCAGATTATGAGTCCAAGTTCTGATTCGTCCAAGGCACCATTTTAGAGCTAGCTTACCCCACACTGATTGGTCCAGTTCAGCAGTTCAAAACTAGAATGGGGAACTAGCAGACACAGTTCTGACTGCAAAGAAAGCAGGTTAGACAAACTGTAATTTCATTATTACTGTAAATGATTTCTGGCAAACAGTTACATATTTCAGATAGGTTCCCTTTGCACTCCTAGTGACTGCAAAAATGAAGTGAATTGGCAGCAGCTTGAGTGGTACTCAATCAAAGAAACACACAGTCCCCCCATACAAACTAATTATGTCTGCAAGCAGACAGCTCTTAAAGAGACAGTACCAGAGGTTCTAAAAACACTCACTGATAAATGGCTTAAATGCCAAACACCATTCAGGCTTGGAGCATTCAAGCAAGCTCCTGGAAGTCTTTTGGGAACCCCCATTTGCAGGGGGGTTACACAAGGTTGCTGAAACTAATGTGTCTCAGTGATCCTTCCCTTCCTACTGACAAACAGGAAGTTTCTGTTGTCAGTCAAATTCAGTGGCTATAAAGCTAGAACTGGCTTTGGGTGGAAAGGAGCATACCTCTCAAGTGTCCCGAATTGTCCGTGAAGTCCCGGTTTCCAGCTGACTGTTCTGCCGTCCCGCACCCCTACTCCATTGTCCTGAGAATGCCAACTCCATGCCGACTCCTCTTAGCCACGTGATCTCTAAGCCAACTGACCAACTGTTTCCCGAGATATTTTTTTAGTGCTGTACCACCGGAGCCTGTATACGTCACACGTGGTGACATCGGTGACTAGTCCACCAATCATGGGCTGCATTCCTGGTCCATTGCTGTTCTGGCACCCCTGCCCACCTCGGACACGAATTTGGAGTCCATCTCCCCCGATTCCCCGTCCCCTCCCCACTCAGGTCTGCAAGTACTGCTTAAAAGCAGCTCTTGGCACTCATAGCCGAATAGAGTTCCAGAGTGCCAGAGAGAAAATAGCAGCAGCAACATTTGCCAGCAAACCAGTTTTTCTTTTGCCGACTGAGACGAGCAACTGACGACTCCGAGAACTCCACGAAGTGCTGCACTGCCATCTAGTTTAAATTCTGAATTCCATCCTGCATTCATTCCTGCTTGACTGACTGACCCTGCTGCTGGCAGCCTGCTGCCTGAGAAACTTGACTTCCTGACCCAATCTTCCAGATGGATCTAGTGCACCGAATGAGACCTTTTGAGATAAGCGTAGGCTTAAGGCACACTGCCGAAAGGAATATTTTATTAACTGCAGGTCTGCAGGAAGTTGTTTTAAGAAAAAAAAATATCTCGGCCTCAAACTTTGGTCTCCATGTGTTTAAGAAAATGACTGCTACCAAACAATATTTTAAAAAGCAATAGCAGATTTGATCTGACTGTTGAAACCATGTGAAGTAATAGCTACTGGAGTAAAGGGTTTACAGGTTTATTGTTCAAGATACATAGGTACTCTACAGTGAGACAGGAGTAAGATCCTTTGTTCGTCAACTCCATCTCTTTGTTATCCTAACAGCAAGAACCAGAAATATTATCGTCTAAGAATCAGTACTTCAGCAATCTGTTATGGTTAGGTTACACAGCACATCCTCTGGTCAGTTGCAGCTGTGGCGCTAGAACTAGGAGTGCTGGAGCACCTGTTGGTACTGTCAGGTTCAGAGACTAGTGGTGTGATGATAAATCCTGCCTGCTAGTTTCGTGAATGTTCTGAGCACTGTGCACTGCACTTTTTAGTACCGAGGTACTCTGTGTGTGTGTGTGTGTGTGTGTGTGTGTGTGTGGGGGGGGTCCGTTTTGCACCAAGTTTACAGAGGTACCAAGGTACTATGTGGGGTGGGGTGGCATTTTTCATCAAGTTTTCAGAGGCACTGTGATGGAGGGTTAGTTTTTTTGAGTTTACAGAGGTACTATGATCTTATTATCCTCAGACAGGTCAGGAATTTAAGTCAGCTTGCCAGCAGCAGCCAGCCAGATCTGAGATTAATTTTTGCAAACAGATATTTTCAGACAGTACTGGGAAGAAAGTTAATTGAGTTGCTCAGGGTTGCACAGCGCTCATTTGACCCGTAATCATCCATCAGTTTGGTGGATGTTTTTTTTTTTTTAATTGGAGCACATTAGAGGGGAGCTTAACTTGATTTTTGCGTGTACTGTCTACTCCCAGTTGTAACTTGTGCTTTGTGGTGGTATTCTAAATAAAAATATTTTATGGAGTTAGACACTGCAGTCAACAGTTCACTTCAGTCAGTGGCATGTTCAGTGACAGAAAAATTGCTGTGGAGTTACAGGAAATCTGTCAAATGAATGTGGGGACACTATTGTCACTGTATTTCAAATACAAGCTGCATTTTATTTCTGTCATGCCAGTTCTAGTTCATTTATTAGGTCAGTGCCAGTGGAGTTCTGGTCCTCAGGGTTTCTTGTATATTGGTCAGTCAGTCAGTCCACCCTCCTCAGTCTACGTACGTTGCTGGTTATTTTTTTTATATTGCATACATGCATTGCAGTCTTTGGTGTTAAGTAGGTTCCCAAGATGTTTATCAAAGATAGTGATAGTGTTGTGTGATGTGACTGGCTTGCACAATTATTGAAGGAATTTCTGTAGATGTTATTGGGACTTTTTTCTTTTGCAATACAAACACTAGTACTCAGTCAGTACATGCTCTCTTGTGCGGCTATCAAAGAATACTCCTAGTTGTCTGCCAAGGACTCTTTATTTTATTTTAAAGATGATGTAGACAGTACTGCTCTTTGTGTCACAGTCAGTGCAACTCAGTCAGAATGAAGGCACCCACGGACCTCAAGTTTTGTGTCTTTCCTTGGGTCTGAGGCTGGAGAATCAAACTATCAAAGAAGCCCTCCGGAGCTCCAGAACACTGGAGAGAAAATTGCGATGAGGCAGAGCGATGCTAGCCAGTACACCACTCAAAGTGCCCATCGTGTCTGTGTCAAGCGGAGCCTGAGCCATGTGGGCTGCAGTCACTCAGAGGGAGCCAGCCAGGCCAGCTGCTGGACTGCTGCTGCAACAAATCGCCCCAAAAAGAGTTGTATCACTGATGTATCAGTGAAAAGTAAACTGTAAAAGAGCAGCAGCCAGCAAACCCAGCATCTGTTCACCACCACATGGCTCCTCCTGGCTTGACATGACTGCAGAGGAAGTGTAGAAGACTGGACTGAGGAGCAGCCACAGCACAGTGGAGTGTTGCGACTGGGCAGCCGCAAGCACTGACTGAGCACTTGAGTAGCACTTGTCTGTCTTGTCATTTTGTCTGACCAGCAGTAAACAACCTCCCTCATTCTTCAGGCAGACAAAGCCCCCCCCCCCCCCCTTTTTTTTTCTTTGCTACTTAATTGTAGAGCTGGAGTCTGACTGATAATTGTAGAGCTGGAGTCTGACAGATAATTGTAGAGCTGGAGTCTGACAGATAATTGTAGAGCTGGAGTCTGACAGATAATTGTAGAGCTGGAGTCTGACAGATAATTGTAGAGCTGGAGTCTGACAGATAATTGTAGAGCTGGAGTCTGACAGATTATTGTAGAGCTGGAGTCTGACTGGGACTTCACGGACAGTCCGGGACACTTGAAAGGTATGTGTATGCTTGGGTGAAAGGATTGCTGCAGGCAGCAGCAGTCTGAGCTGACTGAGCCCAGTGGTCTTAGGGGAGCGTTAGTAAAAAGCAGTGCTGCTGAGGCAAAGCCTTCCCCTGTGGGCACTGTTTAAAAGACAAAAGATATTGTCATATAATTTGTGCTTGGGTGAAAGGATTGCTGTAGGCAGGGGAAAAAAACAGGAATGTGACTCAGTTTTGCTGTCTTCCTGGAACTGCATTATCTTTTATTGTGTGTGTGTATATGTGTGGGGGGGGGGAAGGGGCAGTCAGTAGTGGTACTGGCATGGCATGCCACACAGACAGCTTAATATAAAATGTAACCTAGGTAAACCATTGTGCTACATAAGCCTTAGTCAGCAAGCATGGGGAGGGTTTGTAAGTACTGTGATTGAATGTGTCATTCAGGCAACATTAACAGCTTCTAAATTTACTTAGCATAAGCTGTTGGACAGATAAAGAGGACTCCAGACTTGTTAGCAGCTCATTGTTTGTATGCATCTGGTACAGTTGTAGGACTGGGGAAAGGCTCAGAACACACCTGATACATTAGCAAGTCTATGTGCACATAATGGAAGAAGCTATGGGACAGCACAACAGCCTGGATAATGTATCACAGCTGGAAAACATAAAGGTGGACTCTGGAGAGCTGATTCAGCCTGCAGTTGCCAGCAGGAGATTTCTCTCATTTAAGGGGAGGTCCTGAACCTGAGGTTAACTTGTTCTGCATTTTGTCTTTGTTGCAATTTTATTAGAAAATGGACCATGATGACAACACTTCTCTGAGGATAACATCTGCAGTAGAGGTAATATGACCCCAACCAAGAAGTCAAAGAGAAATGCTGTGTTCCAGACTGCATAGAAGACTACATTTGAATGGGTAGCAGCCAGCAGAAAAGGGCCTCTGTATGCATTCTGCAAAGTGTGTGCATCTGACATCAGTGTGAGCCATGGAGGAAGGAATGATGTACAGCGCCACGAATCATCACACAAGCACCAGCAGAATGTGAAACATGCTTCTGGAAAGAAGCTGAGCCACTTTTTTCAAGCACAAAGTTCCACGAAGGTTGTGGAGGCTGAGGTGGCCTTTGTCGATCTTTTGGCAGAACACAATCTCTCCTTTTCCTGTGCTGACCACATCTTGAAATTTATGAGGAAGCACTGCACAGACCAAGAAGTGGTTAAAAAAATAACCTGTGGATCAACCAAATCTGCATGCATTGCACGAGAAGTCCTTGGTCCAAAGTATCAGGAGGATGCAGCTGCCCAGTGTCGCCAGCTTCCATTCTGCTTGTATGTCAACCAAAGCACAGACATGGGGGATGAAATGTTATTGGTTATTCTGGTAGGCTTTTATGACATGAAGTTGGAAACAAATGTCATTCGCTTCCTGGACATGCCTTCTTGTGTATCTGGAACTGGGCAAGCAATGTTTGACATTGTGATGAAAACCTTAGAGCACTTTCATATCTCACTGACCAATCTGACTGCATTCTCATCCGATAATGCTTCTGCTATGACTGGGAAAAACAATTCTCTGCTTTCTAGGCTGAAGCAGGTCTGTCCAAATATCATAAACATGGGATGTCTTTGCCATCTAGCAGACCTTTGCACCAAATCCGCTGTTAAAGCAATTTCATCATTGGTTGAAGAGTTAATTTCAGACATTTACTGCCATCTTTCTTCAAGTTCCCAGAGGAAACAGCAGTTAAAGGGGTTCAGTTTATTTGTGGACATTGAGCCCTTGAAAATTATCAAACATGTGCCTACAAGATGGCTCAGCTTGAGCAAAGTTGTGCAGCGAATGGTGGACATGTGGCCAGCTCTGCTGTCCTATTTTATGTCATGTGAGCCCCGAGGTGCAAAAGTCCAACTCATGGCAGAGCCGTTAAGCAGTCAGGAAATGAGGATGACTTTTCTTTTCTTAAAATATGCAATGGGGCCCCTATGCCAATTTAACAAAAAGCTGCAGAGCAGGGAGAGTCAGCTAATGACTCTTCATGGGGAAATAAGCAAAATTGTTCAGTTGTATTCTAGCAGACTTCTTCTTCCCAAGCAGCAGTCAGTTTATTTAATGAATGCAAAAGTACATTTCTCGATAAGGCAGAGAATTTTCTCCCCCTTCAGGAAACTCGGGTTGGACCAGAAGTGGAAGATTTCATCAAAGAAAATGAGGATACTATTGTTGGAACAGCAGCTGAAACCAACATATACAGGAAGGCAAGAGCTTTCTACACAGCAGTTCTGAAAAAAATGCTAACCAAATTTCCATTGAACAGCAAGCTCTTGAAAAGCATATCCACTCTGCTCAATCCATCTTTAAAGCTGAAGATGTCAGGGATGACTGTTGTGGACTTGGGATGGCAGCTGGGCATTTGCACTACATCAACTGAATGTGACCAGCTCCTAGATGAGTTTGGCATATATCAGTTTGCTGAAACATTTCAGGGAGGACAGCCAACATTTGCCACCAATGCCTCTGCTCTAAAATACTGGGGGAAGGTTCTTTGCCAACTCACTGGCATGTCTGAACAAAACATATCAATGTTCAGATGGCTAATGGAGACAGTGCTGTGTTTACCACACTCAAATGCAGAACCAGAGCATGCTTTCAGCATGGTAAGGAAGGTGAAAACAGAACTCAAACATTCTTTAAACTTAAAAACTCTAAATTCCTTACTTGCCATAAAGTTTAATGAAGACAGAGAATGTTTTGATGTACAGCACTCCAAGGATGTCCTTGAAGCAGCTAAGAAGGCAACACACTCTAATAACAGAGAACATGGCACCTCAAAATGACACTAAAGAAAAATGTCAGTTTACCCATTAGGGATGTGTGTATGGAGTGCAATAAGTTTGGGACTCTGATGTGACATTAATTGCAATGTGAACCTCAGCCGAAATGGTTATGTGGGCTGGATGGGACTGGGAAGGGAATAAGTGTTTTTTTTTTTTTTTTTTTTTTTTTACAGTTTGTGCAAGAAGGTAAATAATATAGGTGTGTCTGTGCATGACTCTGCTATGTGTATACATTATAGACTGATCAATTGATTGAATCTGTAGAATTTGGTGTGCTTTTTTATCTTTAAGGGTGAGGATAGGTGTAGGTGTTTAATTTAACATTGCAATGTGGGGGGTGGATAAAGGTATGAAAGTATAGTCTTTTTTTGTACTGCTAGCAATAATGTAATACATACAGATGTGTGCTAGATTACAGTTCTGTGAAATTATATTTTGAATTTGTAAAGATGGCTTTACTGTTCAATAAAGTTTTAATATACATGCATATGCCTCAAGAGTTATTCTTCAGCATTTTGACTAACATGCAGTTCACACGTGTGGGCGCGAGGCTGGTGCCCGCCACCACGTTGTCCAAAAAATGGTGTCCCTGATTTTGGTCTTCTGTCCCTGATTTTCTAGGTGGGTGTCCCTGATTTTGGTCCTGGCAGGTTGAGAGGTATGGGAAGGAGGGAAATTAGTAAAAAAAAATCTGTAGTTCTAGACTTCTGTTTCCTGTTCTGCAACCAGTTCTCTTCTGCCAGAATCAGCCGGAAGCTGTAATTGGAGACAGCTGCTTTTGTACACCTAAGCTGCTAAGCCACACCCCGAATTAGATTCACTCTTTGCTCTCAGTAAATTAAGGTGATACTGCCCCCTTCCTCAGAATAAACATTTTTTTTCACTTAAATGAGACCCCCTTCTTCTAATAAAGTATATGTTTGCTTAATCCAAACAGATACTACTCCTGCTGAGAAAGAAGTGATTAATTAGTAAAAAATCTGTAGTTCTGGACTTCCGTTTCTTGCTCTTCAACCAGTTCTCTTCTGCCAGAAACTGCCGCAATCTGAATCTGCCTTGATTTTAGGAAACGTAATCAAGTGTCAGAATGCGACAGTTATCCTATGCCCAGAATAAATTATTTGGTGGACAGACTGAGGTGTGCAGAGTATATCAGTACCCTCAGTCTCACCAAGGGTTACTGGCAAATACCTTTAGCTAAAGAATCCAGAGACAAAACTGCATTTGCCACTCCTGTTGAATTCTGTCAGTTCTCCACCATGCCATTTGGTTTTCATGGTGCGCCAGCTACATTCCAGCGTTACATGGATGTGATATCACTTCACACTGGTTATTGTGCTGCATACCTGATGATGTTGTGGTGTACATTCCAGACTGGAAAAGCCACCTGGAACACCTACGAGCTATCCAAGCTATCAAAAATGCAGGTCTGACTATTATTTCTACCAAATAAGCATTGGGCATGCAGGAGACCAGATATTTGGGCTGTGTGTTGGGAAATGGAGAAGTTAAGCCAGAGATTTCTAAAATAGAAGCTGTAGCTAACAGCCTAGTTCCTAAAACAAAGAAACATGTCAGGTCATTTTTAGGGCTAGTTGGTTATTATCAGAGATTTGTTCCCAACTTTACTGAGTTAGTTACTCCCCTCACTGAACTCACAAAAAAAGGTACCCAAATAATGTGAAATGGACCTCAGAGTGTGATGAAGCTTTTCAAGCCATTAAGGATGCATTATGTTTAGCCCCCGTTTTAAGAAGCCCAGACTTTGAGAAACCATTTTTGTTACAAACAAATGCATCAGAGGTAGGCCTAGGTGCAGTCCTAAGTCAAAATATAGATGGGACGGAACATCCTATTCTGTACATAAGTAGGAAGTTGCATGACAGAGAGAAAAGGTACTCCACCATTGAAAAGGAATGTTTAGCAGCAAAGTGGGCCATAGCCCATGGAGTCCCTTTATGTTTTATTTACTAGAAACTGACTTTGTACTTATAACAGATCACAGCCCTCTCTGTTGGCTTAACCAAATGAAAGATAAAAATGCCAGCATCACAAGGTAGTACCTGGCACTACAGCCATTTAAATTCAGTGTGATGCATAAATCTGGTAAAGAGAATAGCAATGCTGATTTTCTGTCAAGATATGGATCAGGAATTGAGGGTTTTGAAGGTTGAAAAATAAATGTATGAGTTTAGACTTTACTGTTTGCTGTACTGTTATAGAAAAAAGGATACTGCACATGTGCTTAATTTCTAAAAGTTAGAAGCTAATATTAGAGAATTAATAGAAAGTTTTGGAAACCTGTTTAATAAATTGAGAATAATGGTTAGGTTGGTGTGTGTGCATGATGTTTTTTTACATACCCGAGGTGAGTGATAAGCCATAAACCTCGAGAGCGAAGCTCAAGAGTTTAATGAGCTCATCACTCACCAAGGGTGTGTAAAAAAGCATCATGCACACACACCGACTTAACCTTTATTTTTATAACTGCTAGTGCAAACTTTTGGGTCCCTTAGTGGCAGGAGAGAGGCATTTGCTCGCGGTAGAAAATATCGAATGCAGGCAAATCAGTGTGCTTAAAATCTTACTCCTAGTAGCAGTTCACCTAATGTTGCTTATTTTGCTTTGTGTTGAAGCCCCAGAGTGCAGATGGAGGTGAGTGAGTGACTTGGTGGCTTCAGAAAACAAGATTCAAGTGTAAGTGACCGTTGCCATGGCAACACCGCTTACACTTTAATGTAGTTTTCTAAAGCCACCGAGTCACTCGCTCTCCTCAATCTCTATTCTGCGTCTTTAACTTAAAGAAAGATGAGCAAAATTAGGAGAACTGCTAACAGGAGAAGGATTTTTAAGCACATCATTGCAGTTTGTCTGCATTTCGGGAATTCTTTTAACCCGAGCTAACACCTCTCGGTCACGCTGCTACTGGCAAGTTGAAAAAGGTGAAAGTGAGTTGCTTTCCGAACGTTGTAATAACTGGTTCTACCAGTTATTACGGTGTTTGAAACATGGTTCTAGACTGTGTATTAGAGGGTGTCACCAGTAATTATAACAGGTTCTCTCTTAAGGAGGGTGGTGTATGTGACAGGGTGGAATAGGACCCTGTCCCAGTTGTTATGGAAAGAGTTTAAATGCAAGAATCTGTTCTGTTCTATTTATTTCCTGTCTCTCAGTCTTCCCTTGCTGTTTTTGGTCTTTTTCCTCCCTTGCATATCTGCTGGTATAAAAATATATGCAAATCATTATGTGGCAATATAACTGATATTGGGATCCCTTTGTTTAGAAATTTATATAGTGTTACTGTTGAAATGTATATAATTATAGTTTGAGATGATTGCAACAAGCTATTGGAAAATCAAGAGGTTACCTTAGTGCAATTTTTAAGCCTTTTGCAGAAGAGCTGTGGAAAAGGGGCATCGGCTCAGGCACACTGTGTTCCTGTCAGCACCTGCCTGAAACATACAAGAACACTTTGGAAGAAACAGGATGCTAGTTAAGAAGTGGGGTTGAAAGGACTTATAGGAGAGCTGAGCTGCAATTGCATGTTACATAGACACAGAAATTGAAGGAAAACTCTGATGAATCTTCTCTGTTTTATTCTGCCTTTGTAAACGGTTATACTAAACAATTTTATTTTTTTTATGTTCCTGCTAGTAGAAATAAATATTTTTGGTGAATTTTACAACTGCTCCTGGTTTTCCTATGCTTCCTGACCTGTGCCTCGACGACACCTCCCCCGGGCTGGCCCTCTGATGACACCGGCTCATTCCCAAACCCAAGTAGCCAGCGTCACAAGCGATAGTGCTAACACTGCACCAGCAGGCCAGCGCTATGTCAAACCAACTTAATTTTTCTTTTTGAGTTTGGTGACACCAGTGGTTGCTAGAGACCAGGCAGTCAACCTAAACTTTCTTGGACTCCAGCAAAGTCTTTCATTCTGTGCCAAACAGAAGGTTAGTACAGACATCAGGGAACCTATGACTGAAGGGCTGGGTTCACTAATTGGAAGGAAACCTGGTTGACTGGTGGGGAATGGAGAGTGGTCCTGAGTGGCAAGTTCTCTGATATCAAGGAAGTGACTCATGGAGTGCCTCAGGGGTGCATCATTGGTCCGCTATTATTTAACATGTACATAAGTGACATAGGAGTGGGGATACGGGGGAAGTAAGTCCGTTTCTCGATGGCACACTGCTTTGTGGGAGATGGGATAGTCAGAAGAGAATTGGCAGTATGGAAAAGGATGCAGAGAGACAGGAAAAGTAGCCCTGTATTCTGACAGTTGAAATTCAATGCCGAACAATGTTAAGTAATACACATGGATGCAAACCAGGGCTGTGCACGGGGCTCATTTTTCATATTGCTATCTGTATTAGTGTCTCTGGTATTTGTATCTGTATTTGTCTGCATATCAGTATTTGCAAAATATTTTTTCTACATTTCAGACGTGTTTCTGTTGTTAATGATGACATGAGACCAAGGGTTTCAGAGGTTTCGATAAAAGATGCAGTTCTCAAGAAAATATATATTCATGTAATAATTTAAGTCAGTAGAGAATTATGACTGCAGCTAGGGGAAGAAGTGCACAGGTCAAAATAGGTAGCTCACCTTTACAGTTCGGAGACCGGCACCTGCTGAAAGGTTTAAGTACAACTTACTTTGCTTCACTTATGAAAGTAGCTCAGCACTCCGAAGGATTCAGTGCTAAAATTCCTTTATTATAAGGGGCCAAAACATGCCAGTAAAATATGGTAAAAACAGCACTTAATTGCACTTAAAGCAGTCCTATAATAGGAATACACGGATCCAGCACAGACATGTACGCAGGCTAGCAAACAGGCTTCCACTGACTTCCAGCCTGCTCCCTGTTAAGGATCCATGTATTCCTATTGGCATATGACTGCTTTAAGTGCAAAAAAGTGCTGTTTTTACTGTATTTTACTGGCATGTTTTGGCACCTTATAATAAAGGAACTTTAGCACTGAATACATCAGAGTGCTGTGCTACTTCCATAAGTGCAGCAAAGTAAGTTGAACTTAAACCTTTCAGCATAGACATAGAAACATAGAAAGTGAATGCAGAAGGGGACCATATGGCCAGTCTAGTCTGCCCATAAGCCTACCCCCCTTAGCTGCTATTCATTGTTATGGTGCCTTTGAATCTGTCCCATGCATTTTTGAAAGTTCCCACAGTTTTTGCCTCCACCACAACCTGTGGAAGGCAGTTCCATACATATACCACTCTCTCAGTAAAGAAGAACTTCCATGTGTTGCCTCTAAATCTGCCCCCCTCTAGCTTCATGTTGTGCCCCCTGGTTCTAGAGTGATTTTCGATATGGAACAGGTACTGAACTTGCACACTGTTTATTCCTTTTAGGAATTTGAATGTCTCAATTATGTCTCCCCTCTCCTTTCACTGCTCCTGGGAGTACATGTTTGTCACGCAGATGCTCATCATAAGATTTGTTGTGCAGTCCATGTATAATTTTTGTAGCTCTCTTCTGCACTGTTTCCAGTCTGTTAATATCTTTTTTTAAGGTGTGATCTCCAGAACTGGACGCTGTACTCCAGGTATGGCCTCACCAGTGCTCTATAGAGTGGCAGGATGACCTCTCTTTTTCTGCTGGTAATCCCCCTGCCTATGCAGTCTAACATACCATTTACTCACAATGCCGCTTTCTCGCATTTTTAGGTCATTTATGTGACAGGGTGGAATAGGACCCTGTCCCAGTTGTTATGGAAAGTGTTTAAATGCAAGGATCTATTCTGTTCTCCCCTTTCCTGTCTCTTGTCTGTCTGGTTGCACAACCAAATTTTCTCGTGAGACCTAGGACTTGGATCACCCCGACAGTCTCGCAATTATTTGCCTCTCACAATCTCTGTCTTGATGTCTGTCTTTTCCTCCTCTGCATATCTGCTGGTATAAAAATATATGTAAAACATTATGTGGAAATGTAACTGACATTGGGATCCCTTTGTTTAGAAATGGCATAGTGTTACTGTTGAAATGTATGTAATTGTAGTTTGAGATGATTGCAAAAAGCTATTTGAAACTGAAGCGGTTATCTTAGTGCAATTTGTTAAGCCTTTTGCAGAAAAGCTGTGGCAATGAGGCCTCAGTTCTGGGACATTTGTGTTCTTGCAGCAGCTGCCTGAAATATATTTGAACATATTAGAAAAAACAGGATGCTTGTTAAGAAGGGGGTTTGCAAGCACTTATAAGAGAGACAGAGCTGCAATTGCTTGCAAGTGGGACACAGAGATTGAAGGAAAACTCAGATGCATCTTCTGTTTATGTTGCCTTTGTAAATAGTTATACTGAACAATTTTATTTTTTTATGTTAGTGCTAGTACAAATAAATTCTTTCTTGCGAATTCTACAACGCTCCTGGTTTTTCCTATGCTTCCTGACCTGTTCCTTGACGACAGATGGTATCAGCCCAAGTGGGATTTACGCTGTGCATACTCTAAGCCAGGAGTTTTGTGAGTAGGTACTGGACCTAGTACCAGGGAAGCACAGAGAAAGGTATGGATTCTGCAGCAGCAAGTCCAGGAGTGGTTACCAGGAGAATGGGAGTCACACTAGCAGAGACAGAAGTCCAAGCTGAGATTGTACAGCCAGCATAAGTTATGGAAAAAGAACAGGCAGTGACAGAACCTGAAAGCCTGATGGGCTTTTCAAATAGTGAGCTATACAACAAAAAGAGATGGAGAAGCAGAGAGAAAAAGAGCTTCAACATTTAGAACCACAGCAAAAAAGAAGAAATGCAACAAAAGGAGCAGCTGGTGAGAGAAGAGATGCAGTGACAGGAGCAGCAATGTCTGAATACCTTGCAAGCTATCAAAGGCAAAGGATCTGGCACAGATCCAGACGAGCAACAAAACGCAAGCAACTTAAAAGCCATTAACCTACAGAGTTGTGTCCCTCGGATGATATCGAGGCATACCTAACAACTTTTGAAAGAGTTGCCACAGCCTGCCAATGGCCAAAGCAGCAGTGGACAGTCAGACTGGTACCTTGCCTGAAAGGGAAAGTCCACCTTGCCTACAGCAATATGGACTCTGCACAGTCAGAAAACTATGAGCTGGTGAAAAGCAAAATCCTGAAAAGGTATGAGATCTCGGGAGAGACCTACAGGCAGAGATTTCAATCTCTGAAGTACAACTTGGTCGACAGTCCTCTCGAAGCCTTCGCCCGACTCAGAGAACTCCTGATAAAATGGCTCCAACCAGAGGGCGAAACAGTTCCATAGATCATTGACACGTTTGCAGTGGAGCAATTCATCAATATCCTGTCTACAGATGTGCAGTTTTGGGTAAAGGAACACCAACCAGACAGTGGGGAAAAGGCTGTTTCTTTGGCCGAGGACTACCAAAATGGCCAGACAGATGCCACAGCAGCGAAGTAACAGCCAAGCACCGGTAAGACACTTTGTCCCATTTAAACTCCAAGTCTGATAAGAACTGTGGTGGGGGTAACAAATCTGTGCCCAAAGATGTTATTTGCTATAACTGTAATAAGCCAGGCCATATTGCAAGAAACTGGACTATGTGGCCTTATGTAACTTGTTACTTGATAGGGGATGCTGTGTATGTATATCTGAAATTCTATCTGTCCCGAGAGCAACATCTACCATGACGCAGAAAATCAAAGCCCTAAATGAATGGCTGAGAAAGTGGTGTTTTAAGCAGGATATACCCTGTATTACCCACTGGGAATCATTTTCAGATTCTTCAAGTACTGCAGTTTAATGAATGGTTGAAAAAATGGTGTGGAGCACAGGGGTTTGGCTTCACTGGGGACTGGGGTTCCACCTGGAGGGACACCAGCCTATACTGGCAGGATGGTCTGCATCTGTCCAGGAAGGGAACAAGTCTTTTGAGCAATTAGTTTAAATGCTTCATTGGCAAGCTTTTAAACTAGTCAAGGGGGGGAGGCACTGATAAGCAGCAGAAAAATCCCAGCCCTCCCTACAAAACAGGGTACTAAATGAGAAAAAGACTGAGGTAGACAGGTCAGTAGGGGATGCTGCAAAAGAAGGTAAAGCCATCAAAAAATGGAGAGCAATGAGTACCAATGCCCATAGTCTGAGTAACAAGCTTCCTGAATTAGTGGCCTTGATGGTGGAGGAACATCTAGATATCGTGGCAGTCACAGAAACATGGTACACACAAAACCATGACTGGGACATAAACATACCAGGATACACCGTCTACAGGAGAGACAGGGAGGGTAAAAGAGGAGGAGGAGTAGCTCTTTACATAAGGGAAGGAATCAAGGCAACAGAACAAAAGGGAAAACAGGGAGGAGAAGAAGCACTGTGGGTAAATTTGAGACCGCAATGGCACCACAATCCGCACAGGGTTAGACAGACCTTCTCTCAGGGAGGAAATGGACAAGGAAATGATAGAAAGAATACTTAGAATGGCAGAAAAGGGGAGATATTGCTGATGGGTGATCTGAATATGCCAGATGTTAACTGGAATGCAGTTGCAGCAGCCACTTCAAAGAGTGGGGTTATTCTAGATGCCCTACAAGGGCATGCCTTAGACAACTAGTATTGGAGCCCACTCGAGAGGGAGCAATCTTAGACCTGGTTCTCTCAAATGGAGATGAAGAGAGGATCACAGATGTAGAAGTGGGTAGCCATCTGGGAACTAGCGACCATCGAGCAGTATGGTTCACAATAAACACAGCAATAGAGTCAAGCCATACAAAGGCAAAAGTACTGGACTTTAGGAGGGCTGACTTTGCCAAAATGGGTGAGTGCCTAAGGAATGCACTAGCAAATGAGCAGGAAGGAAGGTGGAAGAACAATGGGGAATAATAAAAACTGCCATCACAGAGGTAACAAGCCTTTGTGTGAAGCAAATTAACAAAACGAACGATGTAAGAAACCACTATGGTTCTCAAAGGAAGTGGCAGTGAAGGTTCAAGAGAAAAGAAAGCATTCAGGAAGTACAAGGAATCACAGAAGGAGCAGGACAGGAACTGTATCAGTTAAAGCAAAAGGAAGCTGGAAGGCAGTCAGAACAGCAAAGGCCCAAACCGAGGAAAAGATAGCCAACTCTTGTTAAGAAGGGGGATAAAACCTTTTATATGTACATCAGGGAGTGAAGGAAGACCAAGGGAGGGCTAGTGAGGCTTAATAAAGAGGAGGGAGGGTGGGCAGAGGGTGACTGTGAAAAGGCAGAGATACTAAACAACTATTTTTGCTCAGTATTTACAAAGGAAGTGGGGGAAGTACCTAAAACAAACAGTAGAAACACTCTGGATACAGAAGTTGATACCAGCCCATTTACAGAATAAAGGGTTCTGAAAGAATTCTTAAAACTGAAGGTGGACAAAGCAATGGGCCTGATGGGATTCATCCCAGAATTTAAAAGAACTAAGGGTAGAACTAGTGACACCACTGACTACCCTCTTTAACAAATCATGGGAGGATGGGGTGGTACCGAGGACTGGAGAAGGGCAGATGTGATTCCCTTCACAAAGTGGGAGCAAGGCAGAAGCAGAAAACTACAGACCTGTTAGTTTAACCTCAGTGGTAGGGAAAATGATGGAATCACTTCTGAAGGAAAGAATTGTTGAGTATCTAGAGGCCAGAGGGGCTCAGGACCCAAGGCAGCATGGATTCACAGCGGAAGGTCATGCCAGACAAATCTGATAGATTTCTTTGACTGGGTGACCAAAGTAGTAGATCAGGGAGGGGCTGTGGACATGGCCTACCTAGACTTTAGCAAGGCATTTGACACAGTCCCACACAAAAGATTAATATACAAGATAGCCAGCCTGGGAGTGGGTCCCAAGATGACAGCCTGGGTAAAGAATTGGCTGGAGAATAGGACACAGAGAGTAATAGTAAATGGAGTCCACTTGAAGAAAGGAGGTTACTAGTGGGCACCGAGGGTTCAGTATTAGGACCGGTCCTCTTCAATGTCTTTATGTTTATATTGCAGAGGGACTGAAGGAAAGTATGTCTCTTTGCAGATGACACAAAGATCTGCAACAGAGTTGATGCACAAGGTGGGGTGGAAAGGATGAGAAGGGACTTGGCAAGGTTAGAGGAATGGTCAAATGTATGGCAGCTTAGATTCAATGCTAAGAAGTGCAAGGTAATGCACCTGGGAAACAAAAACCCAGGGGAAGAGTACACAATGGGGGGTGAGATACTAACAAAAAAAATGGAAAGGGACCTGGGGGTAGTCATATCAGATGACCTAAAGGTGGGCAAGCAATGTGAGAGGGCAGCAAGGAGGGCTGGGGGGATACTGGGATGCATAGGGAGAGGCATCACCAGTAGAAAACAGGAAGTTATTATCCTCTGTACAGAGAGTTGGTGAGACCCCATTTGAGTACTGCAGGTAGTTCTGGAGACCCAGTCTCCGCAAGGACATAGACAGGATGGAGGCTGTCCAGAGGAGGGCAACTAAAATGGTGCAGGGTCTGCACCGAAGACACATGAAGAGAGACTTAAGGAGCTGAATATGTATAGCCTTGAGGAAAGGGAGAGGGGGGACATGATAGAAACTTTCAAGTACCTCAAGGGAATCAACAAAGTCCAAGAGGGTAGCATCTTTCAAAAAAAGAGGTGTGCAAGAACAAGGGGCACAATTTGAAGATAGAAGGGGGCGGCTCAGAGGTAATTTAAGGAAGTATTTTTTCGCAGAGAGGGTTGTGGATGCATGGAATGGCCTTCTGGAGGAGGTTGTGGAGTCAAAAACAGTGGTGGAATTCAAGCATGCATGGGACAGTCATAAGGCAATTCTAGGGGGTTGGGGTAGGAAGAAGTAGGCTGCTGGTTAACTAGGATCTGCAGCTTATCCAATAGGTAGGGAAATGGGCAGACTGGGTGGGCCAAGCGGTCCTTATCTGCCGTCAAAATCTATGTTTCTATGTTTCTTCCTTGTTTTGCTGGGACGGTTTACATCTCAGTCATAGGGGTAGTACACTTATAGGGAAAGTATCACTAAAATCATGAATCATTGTTTAAACTAAAAACAGTGGGGGAGAATGGGTCTATTCCCAAGTCTCTGAATACTTACTAAAATATTATTACAACTAAATGTAAATTCCTAGCTTTGATTGCAAGATCTTTAAACCAACTCAAATTAGCAGAACTCAAAGCCAAATGTAAAATTTTAAATATAGGTGTGGTGGGAGTAACTGAAACTTGGTGGGACGCATCCTCAGTTTGGTCCAGAGAAATTCCAGGTTATAAGTTATATCATAAAACAGATTAGATAAGCAAGGCAGTGGAGTTTGTGTGTACATACTAAATTATATTCCTTCTTTGAAGTGTTCCTCCTTTCCTTTGGAAAGTATATGGGTTAAAATCTTATTGAAGGAGCAGTCCTGTATAACTATTGGTAACATCTATTGACCTCCATCTGCAAATTCAGATTACACAACTGATATGTTTAAAGAAATTACACATTTTTCAGAATCTCAAGATACTGTAATATTTGGTGACTTTAACCTCCCTCATATTAACTGGGACTCATTCTCAGGACAGTCCTATTCTGAGAAAGGACTAATAGATGTGGTAGTTAGTGCTGGATTACAACAGCTTGTTACTGAACCCACTCAAGGTCCTAATATTTTGGATCTGTTATTTACTAACATAGAGCAACAAATTAGCAATTTACAAATTTGGGATCCACTTGGGACCAGTAATCATTCATCTATCCCTTTTGAAATTCAACAGTTTAAAACTACACAAAGGAAGTTATACTATACAAAAAATTATAACAAAGCAAATTTTTCTAAAATCAATGAATACTTACAAAACATAAACTGGGAATCTAATCTTCTTAATTGTACAACACAACAAGCTTGGGACTTTTTTAAAAACATTGTACATTATTTGGAAAATACCTTTATTGCATCTAAGATGACATTTAATAATAAAGGAAAAATTCCCCCTTGGTTCAACAAGACAATTAAAAATCAGATTAAAATAAAAATTAAACTTTTTAAGAAACTTAAGAATAGTTCTGTTCCATTTAAAACTACTCTATTACATAAATACAGACTATCTGTGAAAAACTTAAAAAAATTCTATTAAATTGGCAAAAAATAAGCTAGAATTTAAACTAGCTCACACAAAAGACTGTCACAAATCTATTTTCTCCTGTATAAATAGTAAAAAAGGTGTATCAAGGACCATTGGTCCCATTATAACCAGTGGCTCTTCTCTATCTGATATAGAAATCTCGAATCTCTTTAATAAGTACTTTTGTTCTGTCTTCTCTCAAAAATCACCTATTAGTACATTTAAAGTTCACCACGTAGATTACCATAGGTTCTATCCAACTGACATTATACAGGCTATGAAAAAACTGAAAAAAAAAAAAAATACTAGTCCGGGCCCAGATGGTATTCATCCATGGTTTCTGATCGAAACCTTTATAAATATTTCTATACCTTTATCACTTATTTTCAATAAATCCTTACAAGAAAGCATTGTACCAAATGATTGGCATTCAGCAATAGTTACTCCCATATTTAAAAAAGGCAATAGAGGTTCTGTGCAAAATTATCATCCAATTAGCCTGACCTCAGTGGCTGGTAAATTAATGGAACGAGTAATGAAGTCTCTAATAGATCAAGATTGTAAAAATTAAGAATTTATGATTCAAATTAGCGTGGTTTACTCAAGTATTCCTGTACCACCAATCTGATATCTTTTTATAATAATATAAGTACTCTACTAGATGTGGGTATCCCTACTGATGTAATTCTTTTGGACTTTAGTAGAGCTTTCGATAAAGTCTCAAATGAAAAACTCATTACTAAACTGCACAATCTAGGTTTGTCACCTGATATTGTCAGCTGGACTTTAAACTGGTTGGCAAATTGTTCTTAGACAGTCAGAATTAATGATATCTTGTCTGATTCGGGTAGTGCGAAGTGTACCACAGGGGTCGGTCTTGGGACCAATATTGTTTAACCTCTTTATCCGTGATTTACAAACCGGGCCAAATAACTTCATAGTTAAATTTGCAGATGATACTAAATTCGGCCGCAAGGTTAATAATCAAGAAAATATTTCTGCATTAAAGAAGGATTTGGAAAAATTAACACTTTGGGCAAATGAAAATCATATGCAGTTTAATCAAGACAAATGTTTAGTAGTGCATTTTGGTGTACATAATCCAAAAATAATATATAAACAGACTACCACTTCACTCGTCAAATTGTGAAAAAGATTTAGGGATATATGTTAATAATAAACTTACATCAGATGATCACTGTGTTAGAACTGCTTGCACGACCAACAGACTTTTGAGGCAAATAAAACACACTTTTGTTAATCGCACTGAACAATGCCTTATTCCATTGTATAGGGCATACATTAGACCGTATCTAGACTATGGCTCCCCTTTCTGGAATCCAAACCAAAAAGACACAGCAATTTTGAACAGGTTCAAAGGAGAGTAATTAGAATGATTCCAAGATTAACAAACTTGGATTATCAGAACAGATTAAAAGCTACTGGTCTCTTCTCTCTTCAAACTAGAAGATTAAGCGTGATATGCTTATAGTTTTTAATTTAATAAATTCACCAGATCTAATGGAAAAATGTGGTCTAACACTCTCCAAAAGGAGACATGTTCCGAGACTGCATAATAAACTGCTTGAAGTAAAAACTTATAAAACCAGCAAAAGGGGAAACTTTTTTCCAATAAGAGCATCCATTGTATGGAACACTTTGCCACAAGAATTGGTAGAGGCAACTAGTGCCACTGTCTTTAAAAACAAACTGGATGTTTGGTTGAGGGATAATAGATAAATAATGTCCCACATAGTGTGGGGAACAGTCTCGATGGGGTCTGGCCTTCTTCTGTTCTTTCATACCAAGTAAGGAGAGTGGCACAGGAGCAGATTTGTCCTTGGCAAATTGGGGCAAGTACTTAACAGATGTGAAGGTGGGGGATAAGACTGTGAAGGGACTCATTGATTTGGGAAGCAGGCAGACCCTAGTGCATATTAAAGTGCTGGGAAAACACTGTGCAAAAGGACCAGGTGTCACAAACTCACTCCGCAGGTCAGGCCATCTGCTCCCACAGTGCCAACCTCAGCGCGCAATAGTGTGAACAGGTAACAGACAGGGTAACCTTCCTGTCTGCTTTTGGTCCAAATCACCTGGTAGTCTCGAGTTCTGGAGGGTTTCAAACTGTGAACCTTATGCTAGCATACCCAATTAACAGGCTAAGATAATACTCTCTTCGGGGGGATACAGTACAGTCTTTCACCCAAGGGCATCCAGCCAGGTTTTCCAAAATGTACTCTTAAAACTTTGTAAGAGACCAAGGTATTTCTTACCTTTTAAGCAAGCTTAGTAACACAATCAAGCTTTTAACAGCTGTCAGACTTAAACCAGGGGTTCAGCATCACATACAAAAGAAAGACTGAGAAGACACACAGTATTTCAAAGAAAAGGTTGTTTACTAAAAAGTTTAAAACAGGTGAAATAAAATACAGAACAATTATGTCACAAATCTCCCAATCATATAAAAAAAGAATAGAAAGTTACAGAATACAACCTCCTACCACAGACACTTAATTCTTCTCTATGTAAGTGTTACCTTTAAGTGCTTTTTAAGTCAGAGAATGTTTTTTTTCAAAGTCCAAGAATCATATGTCACATTTCCCAGATAACAATGTTTAATTTCAGGAGGCATCTCCGCTCCCCTTCTGTGAGGTCAGTTAGACACTCCCTTCGAATTAATTCTTCATCAAATTACTGTATCTACAAGGATGTATTTTAAATTAATGTGAACATCAGCAAAAGCCATTTCCCAAATATGACAATCTGGGATCAAACATTTCTTTGAACTGGTTGTGGTTCCAATTCCCAGGAAGATAAAAGGGTTTACAACTTTTAATACATTGTTGTTATCAGATAGCCTGTTCCTCTAAGAAATCATAAATGTTTGAGGCCTATATCCTCTGGCAGATGGCCAGAGCCTTAATTAAGAACACAACAGGAAATTCTAGATTAGGATTTCCCTTCACTAGTCAGTTTCACACATCATGTGGTTTTCCTCACACTGACATTTTTTGGGGTCAGAAGTCACTCACTGCAGCCTGGGTGCCAGGCAATCACATATTGTATATTTTATATTATAAATATCATACATATAACCATAAACCAAGGGCAGAGCTTCACACCAGGTACTGGTGTCATCTGCATCCACGGGGACACTCGATGCTATCCCACCACCCTAGTGACTCTGACCATTAAGGGTGTGTCGCACCAAATGAAAGTGGGGGTAGTACCTAAGTTACCTGTACCTGTGATTATTAGGCAGTATCAGTGTCAGAAAGTAGCCCCAGTCATTAGAAAAGACAAGGTGCCCCTGGTGCCTTTTTTGAGAGAATTGCAGTGGATGTGGTTGGTCCTTTAGACAAAATTAAAAAGGGTAATAGATTTATCCTGGTAGTATGTGACAATGCTACTCGATATCCAGAAGCAGTTCCAGTGCGTACGGTCACAGCTTCAAAAGTGGCAGCAGAGCTTGGGTGGTAATTTAACTTATGTAGATCTTCCCATCTCCACCCTATCCTTACCCCTAAATACTTAAAGTCAGTCTGAACTACGTTCAATCCCATTTGCTGAACTTCTGGGCCAACATCCGGCAGCCCCATAATTTCAAATTTCCTGACATTAATTTTATATCCTGAGAAACTTGCGAACTTCTCGATAATAGACAACAAATGTCCCATGGACCTGTGCAGGTCTCCCAAGAACAGTAGCATATTGTCCGCATATAATGCCACCTTGTGTCCCCCCCCACCCCACCAATTCCTACCACTCCCTTATGTTGACGTATCGCCACCGCCAGTGGTTCAATCGCCAAGGCGAACAGGAGGGGGGACAGCGGATACCCCTGTCTCATGCCTCTCCTTAGCCCAAATCTATCCGACAAGCACCCATTTACTATAACACATGCACTCGGCCTAAGGTACATAGCCCTAATCCAGCCTATGAAAGAGTCACCCAGACCAAACCGGGTCATCACTTCAAATAGGTAGTCCCATTCTACTCTATCAAATGCTTTTTCAGCGTCTGGGGAGATCACCCCCATTCCCTCTCGGGTTCGGCACGCCCTCCATGTGACATTAAGTAATCTTCGCACATTATGATAAGACTGCCGAACCCTAATGAACCCGGTCTGGTCTGGGTGAATCAAATCCCGGAGAATATTCTCCAATCTGGAAGCCAAAACCTTGGCCAGAATTTTTAAGATCCACATTAAGCAGTAAGATGGGTCGGTAGGCTGTGCAGTCCAGCTCATATTGTCCTGCCTTATGTATTAAACAGATGTCAGCATCATAGCACGAGTCAGGTAGTACAGGGATCTCCCCCTCCCTCCGTCCCAAACACCCTACTCAACACTCCGGCCAACTGACCCCCCCAGAATTCTATAATACTCAACGGGGAACCCGTCCGGGCCACTGGCCTTGCCTTGCTGCAGCTTCTGAATAGGTCTTAAAATTTCCGCTCTGGAAATAGGTTGCCCCAGCAGCTCCCTCTGCTCCTCCATAGCCCTCTGTAAGGTCACGCCATCCAAAAATTCCCCTATACTGTCCTCTTTCCCAGTGTATTCGGCCCTGTATAGTCACTTATAAAATTTCCTAAAACAGTCCGCTATTTCCTTTGAGCTAGCGCAGACCCTCCCCTCCTCATTCCTGACCCTCAGTATGCGTGTTGAGCACCTACCTCCTCTCATCAATCCCACCAACATGGGCCCTGGCCTGTTGCCCCACTCGAAAACCCTCCTCTGGCAAAAGAACCATGCTTTCCCTGCCTCATTCCTCAGCAATGTGTTAAGAACTTCCCTAGCCATTATTAATAGTCTGGGGGCTTCCCCACCTTCGCCTCCCCCGACCCGCTTCTCCAGCTCCTTCACTTTCCTCTCTAACTCCTCCCTTTTGCACCTGTTTTGCTTCTTAATTTTCACTACGTAGGCTATTATAGCCTCCCTCATATAGGCTTTCCCTGCTTCCCAAAAGATAGTACTGGAGATCCCCCATGTAGAATTTGTCTCCTCATACAGCTTCCACTGTTCCACTAAATAGTCCCTAAAAGTCTGGTCTTTAATCAGATACGTAGGGAATTTCCAGGTTGAGGGCCTATCTTCAGGTGCCTTACCAGTCAGCTTCATCTTTACCACAGCATGGTCTGAAACGAAGATAGGATTGTGAGGCATCTCCCTTATCCTACCCACCCAGCACCTGGGAAGATAAATGTAGTCCAGGCGAGACCAGGTCTTGTGGGGGTTAGAATAAAAAGTATATTCCCTCACCCCAGGGTTAACCGCCCTCCAGCCATCTACCAAATCCAAATCTGCTACCCCAATCCGCCACTGATTCATAGCCTCTGAGACTCGTCCCTTCCCTTCAGAATGGTCCATGCGTGCATCCATAGTCCAATTAAAATCCCCTCCCATAATAAGCCCAGGGAACTGTTCCCTGATTAACAAGACCAGCAAAGAGGAGTAGAATTGCGGCTTATGCACCGCCGGGGCATTTACGCATCCAAACGTAAGTTTCTCTCCCTGCATCAAGCCCGTAACAAAAATATACCTGCCCCCTTTCGGATCTCGCACCACTCTTTTAACCTCAAAAAGTAGTTTTTTATGAAAGAGTATCGCAACACCTCTCTTATGAGAGGAACAGGAGGCGGAATAACACTTCCCCACCCAGCTGCGCTCCAACTTCGCATGCTCCGAATCTGTCAGGTGGGTTTCTTGCAGCAATGCCACCTGCGCCCCCCCCCCCCACCTTTTTAAAGCAGTCAGCAGTGTTGTCCTCTTTACTGGGCTTGTTATTCCTTTTACATTCCAGGAAATAACATTTAGATTTACAGCATCAGCCGTATGCCCCAATACATCCTTTCAATTTACAACCTGTTCTCACCAGCCATTTCCCTGTACATTTCCATTTTACCAGAGCACTTTTTAACCAAGCTTGCAGAGTGTCTTTGTTTTTCACAACATCGATTGCATCTAAAATTAACACAACTACCTTAACAGTATCAACAATTCTATGTATAATAACATTTTTAACTTTGTGAACTTGATAAACTCCCCCCTCTCCAACTCCCTCCCACTCCCCCTCCCCCTCCATACCTAACATACTCTCTCCCCCTTCCCACCCCTACCAACACTAATTGCTAATATAGCACAAGTGTTTTTGAAAAACAGACAGAAGTACACATCCCTCCACAACTGAGATGCACGTCTCGTTGCTCCCCCTCACAGCCTCACCCCACCTCTGTTGGTGGTTCCCCCAAGCAGCACAAACAGGGGAAAGGACAAGCAAGAAACACCAGACCATAAATCCTAGCCCCTGCAGGTCTCCATTCACTGCCTTCCCTCACCCCCCGCTCACTTATATTCAGTGGGTATCCCCTCCGCTAGCCCGGTGCCTGATGCTCTTCTATCACCCTCTACACCAAAACGACGTCCCACCACCCCCCCCAACTAGCGACTCCATGGTGAATTACAAGAGTCTGCGCCCACCTAATCCCAGAGCCACCCTGACCTCTTCTCCTCTCACCTTGGCCCGGCTCTCCTCCTCCCTCCACTCATCCCTGTAGTCCTCGACACACTTCCAGGTCTCCCTTCGAGGACGAAAACGAGGACAGGAACCTGGTGGAGTCTCTCACCTACTCGCCTCCCCCCAGAAACACGTAATGGAGAGAGAGGAGAGGAGAAGCCCTCCACCCACCCTCCTCATCCGCTACATCTCCTATAAAGGCGCGCTCCAAGGAGAAGGGCGCGGCAACGAGATTAAACTAGGAAGGCAAGTTTACGCTTCTCATTGTCCCCCCCCATTCCCTCCCATGCTGTTAACCAAGCAGGTTCCACTCCTTTCCTCCCATTTTATACCATTACCCTGCCCCTCCTACAGAGGGGGGGAAGCAAAAACAAGCAATTAGGTGAACAAGGAGGCACTAAGGTTACAAGGGCTAGGCCGCACCATCAGACACACGCGCTAAGCCCTCCCTCGCCCCTACCTTCCAGGAATCAGGTATCCGGGCTGGAGGCCCCACACTCCCCGGCTCCATCCTCAGCAGAAACTCCCAGGGCACACGAGGAGACGAGGGCACAAGGGGAGGGGAAAAACAGTGAGGCATTAGTTCAGCCAATCACAGTTAATCATAGTCTGAGTAGCTCCAGCATCCTCAGGGCTAACAGTTACCCTCTTTTGTTCCACAGCTTCCCTTGAAGATGAACAGTCACAATGAGAACAGTTTTAATAAAGTGAATTCCAGAAAGCAAAACGAACCAACAAAAGTACAGTGCATAAGAAGGCCCCTTCATGGCCCAGTTGTCAGACTCCTAGCCATTCTTCCCACTAGTCTTTCAACTCACTTTCCTCTTCAGGGCCTTCACGAATTCCTCCGCTTTCCCTAGCTCCCAGAAGGAGAAGGTCACCCCTTCATGCTTAATTTTAAGTGTGGCAGGATACACTAGGAAATTTTCGATCTTCATACCTCTTAGCTGGGCCATAAGCCCATTGAATGCTTTCCTTTTCTTCAATAATCGTACCGAGTAATCCTGTGAGAGGAATAACTGATTGCCCTCATAGCTCAGTGAGCCCTTTGCATGATAAGCCTTCAGAACCGCCTCTCGGTCTCGGAAGTTATGAAACTCATGATAATCTGACGGGGCGGTTGATCAGCTGGCGGGTGCGGTAACACCGCGCGATGGGCCCGTTCCAACTTCACCCTGCCATGCTTTGTGTGAAGGCCCAGCAGCTCAGTCAAGACTCTGCTGCAATAGTCCAGGACGTCACCCCCCTCTTGCCCCTCAGGCAGCCCTCTCAGTCGCAAGTTTAAGCGCCTATGATAGATCCCCTGGTAATCATAGGCCTCCTTGAATTCCTCCAGCTCCTTCTGAAGGGCTCTAACCTGCCCAGGCACTGTCAGCACCTTGTCCTCCAGCCGCGACAATCTTTCCTCTGCCTCTGCCAACCTGGCACTTTGCTGTGTTTGCTGCTCCAGTACCTCCTGGAGTCTGCAATCCAGTTTATCTTCCAGCTTAATTAGGCGCAGTTAAAGCACTGCAATTACCTGGCCCTTCAGCTCCTTCCCCAGTGCTGTGACCTCAGCAGCTGAGAGTGATACTAGGCCCGAATTCTCTCCCATGTGGACCAGCGCACACTTCTTCCCCGTTTTCCCTGCCGCCTGCTGGTTCTTCGATGGGATGGGAGTCAAAAACTCATTCATGTTGATAACTTGCATCCACAAATGTTATCTTTATCCGCTTGGAGTAGATTACACTTAATTTTACTGTTAATTATAGGCTGCGAGGACAGAGTGAATGAGAAACGTGACCGCTCAGTTAGCTGCTCATTAGCGTCCACCTTTGTCACCTTTTTTTAAAAACTGGCGTGACTCTGGCCATTTTCCATACATCAGGCACCACACCTTCACTCAAGGACAGATTGAATATTTTGGACAGTGGCCCTGCAATGAACAGAGCCGCCAGCTTTAAGAGTTTAGGTTCAAGGCCGTCCTACCCAACAGCAGTATGGTCTGATATAGAATTGAGATGTTTGAGGACATCCTTCTTCAAGACGGCTTTAAAGTAGAAGGGAGGCGTCATTTTTGTTTTCTTCGGGGTGGGGGATCCAGAGATTAAGTTATCGGTAGGGAAAGTAGTGGTATAACTGGAGAGGTCAGAGAAGTGATAATTAAATGCATTGGCAATAGTGCCTGGGTCATTACAGTGAACACCTTTCAGTATCATGCCACTGTTCAGGAGAGTTTGTTTTGATCCGAGGAAAGTTTTGATATGAGACCAAAATTTCTTTGCGTCACCAGCCGCATCTGTCAGAAGGCCCTTACTTTATTGGCTCTTTGCATGTCTTATTTGTGATTTGCATTTTGAGCGCTGTTCTCTGTAGATGTTAAAGTCTGCTATGAGACCGGAAATTTTAAACTGTCTCCAACATTTGTCCCTGTTTTTGAGTGATGCTAGGTGGTCTTCATGCAGCCATCTGGTTTGTTTATCACGGACGCGCCGGGTAATGATTGGAGTATGCTTATCTTGAAGTAACACAAATCTATTCAGGAAAGCATGGAGGGCTGATTCCGTATTCAGGGATTGGTAGACAGGGGACCCAGTCAGTGTGAAACATATCATACAGAAAATGGGCTTAGTTTAAGTTGGCATAGTTCCTAAAGCATATACATTGTTGGGGGGACGTGGAGGTAGTAGATGGACATCATATACAGAAAACGGGAATGATCACTGACAGTGTCCAGCAACGTTCCTGTTCCTGCAGTTCTATCCATGTGATTCATTAGTATCCAATCAATAAGGGTGCTGGAAACAGTGGTGGCAGACGCTCTAGTGGGGTCAGTGATGATTTGGTGTAACTGGTAGCTCTGCACCAGGGACTTTAAGGAATCTTGGGATTTGCCAAGCCAGTTTACATTTAAGTCACCGAGAATGATGAGTTCATTTTTCCCCGCAGTTGCAGCTGTGTGGTCCAGTAACTCCACTAGGCCATGTAGCCCGCTTTGGGGGGATTATAGGCACATATAATGTGAAGTTTCTTTGCTCCTAGTCTGATTATGGTATGCATATATTCACATAGGGAGCTTCGCTTGTCAGTTATCATAGTTAGGTTGAGATTGTTTTTGTAATAGATTGCAACCCCCCTCCCCCCCCCCGCTTAGGGGGTGACCTGTCTTGCCTAAGAAGGTTGTAGTTTGGGAGCACGCAATAGGTATCTGGAATAGAGGGTTTTAGCCGTGTTTCAGATAGACAGAGGACATCGGGCTATTAGTTTACCACCCAGGCTTCAAGTTCTGCATGTTTGTGGAGAAGGCTCCTAACGTTAAGATGGATTATGCGTATACCTTTCATGTTATAGGTAGTACAACTTAGTGATGATTTACTTGGCATTGGTCCAGGGTTCAGCGCAGTGTCCCCAGACAGCAATAGGACCAGCAGTGTGAGGTACCCTGGCTTATGCAGGGTAATTTTTGAGTTATTTAGTCTGCAGATATGTCACCATTTAGCAGCGGATTTAGTAGCATAGTAGAAGAGTAGTCTAGGGAGGATGGTAGGAGTCACAACAAGTCCTCATTCTGGTAGGATTAACATGTTAGAGTACAGGAAATCTGTTTGATCCATGTTCTGACTGTGGGAGTGATTACTGAAATCAAGTACAGTTGGGAAACTTGGGATAAGAGAGGGCAGTAATAGAAATTTCCAGGCCATTCTGTTAACGTTTGAGTAGGCAGGAGAGTAAGACCGGGGGGTGGGTTGGAAAATACAGAGGAGGGTAAAAAGGAGCTGTCACCATGCAGTGGGTCCATCTACCATTTAGGAGATCCAGTGGCCCGCCTAATTTCCAGAGATCCCTAAAAACACAAGTACCCTGGATTGAATAGAGGGGTACCAGAGTGTCGACTGACAGGGCAACTGTTAGCTGCAGTATCCCAAAGGGACTGCAGTATGTGAGTGGAAAGCTGCAAAGAAGTTGATCAAGTTAATGAAAAAAAAGAGAAGATGGGTGATTGGGGGAGGGACCACTAGATTGCCAGGGAATAGTGCAATTAATACAATTGGGCGATCTGGATGGGGGGGCCAGTGGACTGCCTGGGAATAGTACAGTTCATATGTATGGGCAATTAAGGGGGCACTAGACTGCCAGGGAATACTGCATTTAATACATACAAACATTGGGTGAGGTCCTTCTTTGCTTCTGGCTTTTAATGAGGCCATAATGAGATGCAAATGACCCCGTAGCACCTTGTCTGCATTATGGAACTATTTGCATGGAAAAGTATGTACGTGGCTTCTCCACAGGAACAACTGCCCCTTGCTGCAATCAGCTCTGTATCTCCCTGTTGGCCATATACCTCATGTGGCCAGTGGGGAGTTCAGGTTTGTGGGAGCAATCGGGATAGTGCCGGGCTCATTTGGATGCTATATTGAACCATGCCTTTAATGCTCACCATGTGCTCCAGGCATGTTCCGGTAAACCTGATGTTTGCTTCAGACACAAATTGCTCCTGGAGCAAACATTTTGTGAGAACAAACAAGAATCTTTGTGTATCCTGACCTTACTCTTTTTCTGTCCTTATTTTACTCGGTTTCTATGTTTATGTGATGGTGACTAATTCACATTTTGAACCACTAGAACTGTTTTTGAAGGAATTGTTTGATCTTCTTCGAGTATATCTCCCTCTGTTGAGCCACATCATGGACGTGTAAGCTGTCAGTGTCAGAACCACCTGGAAATTGTTGCTGGCTGGGGCCGTCCACCTTGACACGCCTTATTGGTGCCTATATAATGTGGCTGTCCCCAGCATGCCTCAGTTCTTTCTACTGCTGTCAACCACTCGTTCATTCACTGCTGTTGAAGAATGCCATTGAATGTGGAAACTTTTGCTTTTGCTACTCTTTCAAGTTTAATTCATATTTACTTTTATGCTGCTGATGATAGAAAAGGAAATGTTTTGTAATCGCTGCTGCAGCGATGTTAAAATATATGATGAAGACAACCACTCTGTTTGCATCCGTTGCCTCAGCACAGAGGACATTGTTAAAGCCTGCTCAGTTTGCCAGAGCTTTAACCAGGCAGCCAGGGAATGTTGCAAGAAAGCTATGGAATTACATAGAAAGCTAAAGAAAATGGAGAAACGGGTTGTGGCGAAGGCGGCTTCACTGTTGTTTACCACATCTGTTCCTGGCTCACTGTCAGCTCGCTGTTTCCCATGGCCGATGGTGTCTGTCACTGAGTTGAAGAAAAGATGAAGTCCTCTAAGTCAGTGGAAAAACAATGCCACTCTGACAATGAGAAGCAGCATAAGGACAATCTGGCTTCCCCGTACTGTTCCCTTTGTCTCTAAGAAGAGGTAAATCAGTTGAAAAATATGGGTCCCAGGCTTCAGCCATAGGTCTTGCCTGCCCCTGATTGTCTCTCAGACACCAAGGTCAGGGTTCAGCATTGGCTTGCCTCCCTCACCAGGAAATTTGCAGCCAGTACTGCTGCTGGACACAGCCCCTTCAGAGCCTGTGGACACACCGCTCCTGTACCAGATAATGTCTGAGCTTTTTTTTCTAGTGCCACTGTTATCACTGACTTCATTGGCACCCTCTGCTTGACTGTCATTGACCTTAACATGGTCGTTTCAGTTCTCAATCACCACAGTGGTGCTGAGCCCTGAACTGCCCCCATCGATGGGACACCCATTGCCAGCTCCTCCTCACTTCTGTTCCCATCAATCCTCGGCTCAGGACTGTTGACGTTGATGATACACTGGAATATAATCCAGAGTATATGGAGGAGGAGGCCATAGATCAACGAGAGAAGGATATCAGTGTTGTGGGCTCAAGCTCCACTATATCCTCTTGCTCAGAAGAGAGTGTAAAAAACACTCCAAGGTCTCCCCGTGAGGATGCCTCATTTCAGGCCTTCCTGAAACAGGTACATGCTAAACTGGAATCTCAAGCAGAGGGGGATTCATCCAAGAGAAATCTGTACGAGTTTTGGGGGTTTCTGCCCCCCCCCACAGTCATTATTCCTCCTGTGCATCCTGCCCTTGAGGATGCCACTTTGGCTGCTTTGCATAGGTCAGCTCAGTTGCCAGCACTTCAGAGAGAGACTGATGAACAATATCCAGTCCACACTGCAAAGCCCTGTTATTCATCATAGCTTGAAATGGGATAAGTGATGATTATGTCTGCTCATTATACAGTAAATCCAAGGATCCCAAACACGAGTTCTCTTCCTCAACTCAAATCCGCTCAATTTATTTTTAAAAAGCGCACGTCAGAATTTATCCAAGCGCTTGTACAAATAATAAAAGAACAGCAATTTAAAAAAACATGCACATCATTTAAAAACATATCTAAACAACAGCATTCCAAAAGCAATTAATCAATCCATGATCCAGGAAGGCGAGATCAAACAAATGTTTTTTTAAGGCCACTTTAAAGCTCTCCACGGTCTGGCGCACTCTTACCAAACGAGGTTGAGAATTCCATAGGGTAGGGGCCATAAATAAAAGTGCCCTGGCACCAGAAGTCTTTATGCTTACCCTGGGAATCTCTAGCAATCCCTCACTGGTGGAGCGGAGTGGACGGAGGGGGCAGTAAGGACACAGGAGTTCTTGCAGTTAATGTGGACCTTGTCCATGTAGTACAGGTGTAACACGACAGGCTCGAGATAAGCCAGTCAGCAGCCTAGCCGTCTCATTCTGCACCAGCTACAGGCGGCGAATGTCAGCCCCCGGAAACAGTAGGTATAGAGAATTGCATTTGTCAAGGCGGGAGGTCACAAAGGCATGGACCAGCGTTGGAAGGTGTTTAATCCAGGCTATATTCCTCAGATGGTAAAAAGAGGATTTAATGACGACTGACACCTGTGATTTAAGCGTTAGCCCTTTGTCAGAAGTAACACCCAGATTGTGCACCCAGTCTGAGGTCAACAGCTGATTGTCCCCGAGCCAAAGCATGGAAGTCCACCCCACTAGTTGCCCCTCAACCCGATGACCCGGGTCCACAACCAACACCCCGGTCTTGTCAGGGTTCAACCTCAACCAGTTGGCACTCATCCAGTCCTGGATCTCAGTGAGACAGTTGTTAAATACCGAGACTGCATCTTCCTGCTCGGGCACAAAGGACATGTAGAGCTGAGTATAATCTGCATAATAGTGAAAACTCAGCCCATACTGCCTCACAGTGTCTCCCTATGGCAGCATATACACCACGAATAACATGGGTGACAAACACAGAGCCCTGGGGAACCCCACAAGGCAGGGAGACCTAGACCAAGGAAAACATCCTGGATACCACTTTCTGAAACCTGCCAGCGTAGTATGCATGGAACCACCTGAGGACCGTACCTGACAGTCCACAGATGAACCACAGGCACTCTAGTAGCACACCATGGTCCGTGGTGTCAAATGCTGCAGAGACTCCTGATAAGGAGTCAAGGAAACAGGATGTGATGGGGAAGAGAACTTTTGCTTCTGCTTCCCTGGGCCTAAGGATTGCCAGCTATCCGGCGTACATGATAAAATATCAGAATTGCCTTTAAAAGACTGGCTTCGCTAAGTGAGAAATTGCCAGAGGACCAGAGTAAAACTTTTGACTCAGCAGACTTATAAATGGCCAGGAAGAGAGTAATCACATGTTAAGGTCTGACTATGGTGCCTCAGATGCTACTGCCTTCAAGCACCTGCGTTCGCCACCACTCTTAGCTAAGGGTGGCTGGTTTTACCTCAGATGTGCAACAGTCTGTAATGAATGCTCCATTCAGAGGCAAACAGTAGTTTGGCAATGATGTAGAAAATGCATTAAGGGATTTATAGTCCTCAAAAATGACTCTGACATCCCTCCATACTCAACCCTAAACTCTAGGGAAGGGGTCAGGATTGTTTTTTTTTTTTTTTCATTTTTTTTACTTTATTTTTCTTATTTTAATAGAAACAAACGTACAGTTTGAATATACAAGCATAGACATACCACTGCATATCAATTGCCACGAGGGCGCCACTCCTCTTAATATACCCATGTAATCAGTCTAATACTTTTCAGATACGTCCATGGGGAAAACAGAAATTTATTAAACATTCGTTAACGCTTGGCTATGTAATGAGCCCATGAGCAGCGTGGTTAAAATGTCCACAAAATTCAGAACAAAGATGTCCATCTTTTCCGGACCCCGAAGGGGGGGAGGAGAAACCATGCATAGCCAATTTGATGCACTAACTGTGCTATTCTGCAGTATAGTGAAGACATTTAACAACTGAGTAAACAACTTTAAAACTGGATGGCAGGTGATCAAACCAAAAAGAAACTGGTATCAGTAGGCTATGACCCTTCCAACGAAAAGGGTCCCCAACCTTTATTTATCAACATATCCACAACTCTACTACTACAATATCAGAAAATATTAGAATTTACCCATATTCTAATCAGATGCTGCATTTACCAAAACCCCCAGTGGTATACTATTTTAAAAGGGAGAAATAATTGTGTCGGGGGTACAATTAAAGCAAGGCCAGTTTTAGCAAATTAAAATGACCCTCTCACAACAGTTCTTACCTGGGGCCATGGCACTCACCCAGTTCAAAAGTAAAGTGGCATTTTAGAGCAGAGGAAAAAAAAAAAGAAAAAGTTCAAGTGTTCTCATCGTCTGACGAGTGATCCTCTGATGCAGCCTCCACAAGTCTCAAAGCGTGGGCCCGACACCACTTCATTGCCTCCCCAGGGTCGGCAAACACAAAGATCTTTCCCTGATGCACGATCCTTAGATGGGCCAGGAAGATCATACCATGCTGGACTACCGCTTCTCGCAACATTGCCCTCACTCCATCAAAGCGTTTTCTTTTTTGACGCATTGAGAAACTGATATCCGGGAATAGCTTAATCCTATGTCCATCTTGTAGGAGTGCATCTCTCCAACGAGCCAAGGCCAACAGAAAATCTCTAGAGCCTGCTCCATCAGTGACGACTGCCACTGTTCTGGTTGCTTCTGGGTTGTACTGTCGGCCTTGAGGCGTAACCCTGTAAGCTTTTTGAAATAACTTGGGCATTAGGTTTTGCTTCTTCTCCCAACTGTTGAGTAAACCGTTCCCTCATGAAGTACAGCAGATGGTCCCCTTCACATCCTTCAGGCATCCCTAAAATCCTGATATTTGAGAATCCAACCTGATTTTCTAGTGTTTCTATATGGGACTTCCAGTGGGAGCTCTCTTTAAGGACATTACTCACAGCTCCCATAGCAGCATCTGCACGCTTCGAGGTATCCGCTGTTATCGTCTGGACTTGCTCAAAATTATTCTCCAGGATAACCACTCTGCCTGTAAGGCCATCGAATTTATCTGTGAGTGGCCACTGATGCAATTAGTGGGGTGAGTTTGACTCCGATGGATTGAACTGTTTCTTCTCTCGGCTCATCCACTGGGTTTTCTGAGCAGGCCTGTTCTGACCACGTGGCTGGAGTTTGAAAAGAATTCCTAGCTTTAGCCCCTGTACCCCGTAACTGATCTTTACGCTGATTTCCCGTTGTATTGCTTTAAGGTTCAAGTACAGAGTTTTGCTGTTTTTTAAATCAGTAAAAATGGTGTTGATCCCTTTTAATATTAAAAGTTTTCTTCTGAGCTGCAGAGCTTCATCATTAAGCATCCATCTTGCTCGGGCTCCACAGCGCCCCCCCCGGATTATTTTTGCAGGCCTTTTGTCCATCCAGGCCAGGGCTATTCAGAAGGCCCAGGATGTGGTTCCCAGAGATTTCAGGTTTCTACTTGACAGCCTGTGATCCTGCCCCCATGGTGCCCATGCCAGCCTTATAGAATGTCAAACTAGTATGCCGCTGGTGTTTTCTGACTTCCCTCACCTTCCTCCAGTCTTACTGCCTCAGGAAGTCGTGGTGGTGGTGGTGGGTGGATGGGTGGGGGTTGATTCTCCCTCTTCCTAAAAAAGGCATATTGATGTTGGCAGCCGCAGTCAGCAAAATATTTCTGGGTGATCCTGACATCAGTGACTTACAGTTCCATTGTGTGGCTCAATGGGAGAGATTCTCTTGAAGATCTACTGTTACGGTGGGTAGCTACTACGGTTTTTTGTTTGTTTTCTAATCCTTTCTGCCTCTCCATGCTTAGTACTGACTTGAGTTTAATGCATCATTTATTAATTTCAGCAAAGAAGCGTGAGACAACAGCGCAAGCACTTTTGCAGCAGAGCAAGCTGAAGGACAATAAAACTGCTGTCCAGGCCAGAGACAAGGAGAAGACCATGGAAGGCGGTGGAAGGGGGCAACGGTAAGACCAGACTCGTCCCTTTAGGACTCCATTTGTCTCTAGCTCTTGGACTTTGCTTTTGCTGGTGGGGCAAATACCACCTTCACTGGGTACTGTGAGCTTGCTGCACCTTGGGGCTGGAAGCTGGAACCAGGCACCTATGACTTGCCTTAATAAACGGGTGAATGTTGGGAAGGGCTTTACAATTGGGGTCTTCAGCTTTATTTAAAGGGGGATGTTTGTGAACAGTGCCCTTCGTAGTTTGAAAGCCCATGATAAGGTGTTTAAATACTGGCCTTACCTGTAGCTGGTGGAAGTCCAGAGATATTTGTGACTATGTTTGCTCTATGATCTCCCTGGATGACCTCATAAAGTATTAATATAGAGCAGACCTAGTCATGGATATCTCTGTACTGCTGCCAGCTACAAGTAAGCCCAATACTGTGTTTAAAAGAGTTTCTCTTAGGTGTTCAGTCTATGATGGGCACAGTTCATGAATATTTCCCTTTTTCCATAGAGCTTTGTCTCACCAGCCATGTATGTCTTGGGGATCCCCCTCCTGTACCCGGCACCCTGCCAACTTAACCTGCCAGCTTACCCCCCACAGCCCCCCCTCCCAATGGCAGGGGCTGCTGGTGGAGGGCCGTCCTCCCCCCACCCCACTGAGGCAGTTCACTATGTGGACTCTGATCTTGTGCGAAGGCAGTAGGATCCAGGGAAACATAGGGCTTTGGCCATCATAAAGATGGCAATGTGTTTTTTTTTTTTTTTTTTTCCCCAAGCAAGAAAATGTGGCTGCCAGCCTCCAGTGTATCAAGGGTGGTCTGCTGAGGAATCTTCAGAAGGAACCAGCAAATGCAGACACAACCAGCCAAATGCAAGAATTTTTCTTAAAATGTCTTTTACTTTATTTTTGTCAGCATTCCATCATTTTAATGGTCACCATAAACACCCAATGCTTCACTACAGATTATGCAGCTTTATCAAGGCAGTGATCTTAAAAATCAAAACCTATACAATATATTCATCCTCATTTTAACAGAAACCAGGTCATCTAACAAAGTCACTGATGCTTCCATTGCAATCCCTGGTTACTCCATCACCCGCCAGGATGGCTCAGCTAGGGGTGGTGGTGTGGCCATCTTCTCCTCTTCACTCCAAACTACTACACTACTATCAACTTCCATTCTAGCTTCCTATGAGGCCCACATATTACGACTCTTGCTGCCCTTCTCTTTTCCCATTTTCATTGCAGGCGCTTACTGTCATCCTGCTCTCCACAATTCTGTAGTCACAGATCTAATTACCACTATAGGGTGTTTTGCCCACTCGGCGTGACATGCTCCTTACCATCTGGAAGAAGCATGCTCCACTGAAACAAGCTCAAGTATGTGGCAACCACCTCCCCGGGTTACTCCGAAACTGTTGGCCTGCCAACACGCACGTGACCAAGCTTGGAAGACCCACAAAGCTTCCAGTCATCCCAGGGACTACTCCATCTACCTTACACTCCAGAATGCCTGCACTAAAGCCATCCAGCTAGCCAAAACTGAATACTTCTGGACCATCTTTACCGCAAATATAAACAACCTGTCAAAGTTCTGGAAAGTGGTCCACTCACTATTCACCCCCCAAACTAAACCTCCAACCCCTCTAATCAAAATAAATAACGAACTTATAACTGATCATTCTGCTGTAGCAGTGGAATTTAACTCTTTCTTCATATCCTGCGCATCATCCCTGTTAACTTCTCTCCCCTTACACCCCCATCCCTATCCTCTTACTCTGTACCCCCAGTCATTCAGCCGCAACCTGCGAGTTTCTCCTTCTCTCCAGTCTCCCCTACCGACACTCTAAATGCACTCCTTGCTATAAACCCTTTGAAAGGTAACTCGCCTGATGGCCTCGACCCCAAATTGCTATACCTGTCAGCTCCTATTTCCCTGTCCCTGTCTGTTCTCCTTAACCTCTCCTTTCTCACTGCATCTGTTCCAAAAGCCTGGAAACATGCCATCGTTCTCCCCATAACTAAAGGTGGGGACCTCTCATCCCCTGGGAACTATCGGCCTATCTCGTTACTACCTACCCTCGCCAAGCTTCAGGAACACTTGGCTCTCTCCCAGCTCTCCTCCTTTCTTGATGACGACTCCTTCTTCATGCCTTTCCCATCTGGGTTTCGGAAGAACCACTCCACTACCACCTTCCTACTTAGGCTCATGGACACTATCCATTTAGCCATGGATAATGGTCACATTACCTCCGCTGTCTTTGTCGACCTTGCAAAGGCCTTCAACACTGTCTCCCATTCCCTCCTCCTTGATACCATTGCTTCAGCTGGCCTGTCTCTGACTGCCTGCAACTGATTTAGATCCTACATAATAGGTAGGTCTCAATTGGTTAAGATAGCTGATGCTATCTTATCTTAACCCTAGTCCGAGTTACAAGGGAACTTTTTCTTTTCACTCGATTCCCGGAGGAAATGAGTGACTCAAACACTAGGGCAGTGCTGCATATAGGAGTTCTTTTAGCCAAAAAAAGCAATTACATGCCATTGGCTGTCAGCAGTTATACCTACAATAAAAGAGTGGCAAGACCTGATGAATGAGATCTACAATATGGAAAAGATCACAGCTTGGACCTGCCACTCTAAAGAATACTTTGAAATGTTATGGAGAAAATGGGTAATATACATAATGAAATATAGACCCTTTTGTTCCTTAACTAAGAAAGGACAAAGGAGAAGGGGACTATAATAGATTCTTGTTTAGTTGAGGGTTTCTAAGGAAAGGGAGACAGCTGTATGTTCAGAGGTTTTTAATGCGAGTAGATCTAGTTAAGATATGACTTTAGCACAATCATCAATTATCTCATCATTTCCATAAATTCTGTAGGAGGTATGTGATGTCTGACCTATGTATGTACATATGTTTGTATGTTAAAAGTTATGATTGTTTGTATCGGACTGTATATGTCTGATAAAATTAAAGAGTTAAAAAAAGAGATACATCCCCTCCCCTCCCCTCCTCTCCCCATCTTCACTGGTGTGCCTCAAAGCTCAGTACTTGGCCCACTTCTATTTTCTATATTCCTAAATGACCTACCATCCGTGTTCTTCAAGTCCTCCATCCATAAATATGCTGACGATGTGGTCCTGTTCACCTCTGGCCAGTTTTCCTCTGATGTGGCTGCCAACCTTCAGCAAGACTTCAGTAATGTTCAGTGCTGGTTAAGCTTGCATCAACTTTTCCTCAGTGCCAATAAGACAGTCTCCATGACCTTTGGCACTAGGCAGAGACTCTCTGCTGTCCCCCCCTACCCTCATTCCACACCCTTGACAGGACACCACTAGAGGACACCTCCTCTTTCAGATATCTAGGTGTTTGGCTTAACCAACACCTCAACTTTTCAGGACATGTCGATGCCATCCTAAAAAAACTGCACCCCAAGCTTGGCGCCCTCTACAGGAACCGCAGTTGCTTACCTCTACCTGCTAGGCATGACTTAGTCCAGAAAATTATTCTCCCTATTTTCGACTATTGCGACAGTCTATAGTGCTGCTCCCAAGTCTTCCCTTACCAGGTTGGATACTCTCTTCAGTGCCTTCTGTTGCTTCGCTCTTGACTCCCCCTCCCTCACTCACCACTGCACTTTATATTACTCTCTAGCTCTCCCCTCCCTGGAGAATGGACACCTCTCTCACTGTGCTAAATTTATTTCTAAATTCTCATTTGGCACGCTCCCCACTTACCTCTCCTCCTCTCTATGTATTCCTCACTACTCCCACTCTTGCAGATCTTCTGACTCTCGCATCTTGGCAATCCCGCATCACTCTACCACTATAAGTCAGAACGGTTTCTCGTACCGTTTCCCTAAACTCTGGAACTCACTACCCCATCCTGTCATACTCCTCTTCCATGTCATCTGTCTCCTTGGCCCTGCATAATTTCTTCGTCCCTAACTACACTTCTCCCAAATTTTACGGTCACAAGTCTATGTATTACCCAACTTCCTTTCCCTATTCAAACTCCTGTTCCCTAACCTCAGTTTTGCTAAGATCTTCCCTTCCTCCATTCTTTAAATTTCTATAACTCCTGCTCCTTACAATACCTCCTGGCTATTTCACCTTCAGCCCATCCTCCCCTTCCACCCTCAACCCTGACCCCTCTTACTGCTAGCACTATAAACCTATACGAATACTTCCCTCTTCCCAGGGCTTAACTGCACCTCACCCCGCTTCCTTCCATCTCCCCATATCACTGCTTCCCTATCCACTATTGTAGCACTTAGTACAGTTATCCTTCCTTTTTACATTATGTTTAACCACTTATCAAATTTCTATTATCAAATGTATGTATCGTTGATCTTCCTGGACAGAAAGTCTCCACTACTCATTCACACTGACGGGGAATACGCTGGAGGCACCTAGGACCCAGCGGGAGCCAAAAATCTTCAGGAGGGCCAGCACTGAGGTAGAGCCATTAGGAAACGCTTGCGCCATATAGGCTACCTCGTCATTGACTCTCCAACCACCTCAGTTCCTTGTTTCCTGCTGTCGAGTGCTCTTCAGTGACGATGTCACTCACCTATCGGGAGTCGGATCTTCACATCTATACAACAGCAGCATAGTTGCTCAGTATTGATTTTGTTTTTAGTATATAATTAGTTTTTTATTTAAAAAAAGAAAATTTCATCAAGAAAGAACAGAGAAGTCTTCTTCAGCCCGCCTTCGATGGAGTCGACCATGAGCTGGTGACAGGAAGATTTTGCATGAAAACTGTATTTCCAGCAGGGCTGGGTCCAGTCTGCCATCCTCTATGGGGGGGGGGTGTCTGACTATGGGCAGTCCAGTGCTCAGTGGGGAAACGCAGTCCTCTCAAAAGCACAAAAAGAAGCAGGCCCTTTCCTGATCTTCGTTGGGAGCCCAGCACCGCTCGGCCTAGAGTTTTTCTTCATCCCACTGGTCAAAGAAGAAACAATATTGCTCGAGGTCACCCTCTGGTAGGTCTGTACATCAGTCGTCGGTTGCAGGGGGCAGGAGGCTGACTCAGACTCCGTCAGGGTCTCCTCCTGCCTCTGTCCCCAGTGACTGGCATTTTCAACACTGTAGTCCCTCCCTGTCCCCTGGGGGTCCTCCAGTGAGCAGTTTCATCACTGGGCCGCTCTTATGGAGCAGTGGGTTCGGCGGTTGTCTCGACTTTCCGAGCCGGCAGGATTGGTCCGGAGGTCTTCGGGACTAGGAGCTTTGAGCCTGTGGGCAGGACGTTTGGGTCAGCCTTGTCACGCAACACCTCCTTCTGTGCTGTCGATACCATGCTCTTGTGCTTTTCCCCCTCACATAGCTGCAGCACAGGGGCCAGCACAGGTGCCACATTCTCCTTCTCAGGTCTTTCATATCTTCATCCTTAGATGCCCTGGAGTTTGGGTTGGGGTCCTTGAGTGCCTGTGCAGCACTGGCTGCAGTGCCACCTTTGACTCCGATCCTAGTGGCACCGCGCCTATTGGTGCTGTGGTTGGTGCCGTGTCCAGTGCTGTTCCCAGTGCCAGCACTGCCCCTGGGTACAGTGTTTCTCGACTCCGATTCGAGGAGCACCCCCTCCTGCACTCTTTCCTCCCTTTCTTCTTTATACTATCCCTCCTGGGCTAGTAGAAGATAATATCGAGCCTGATCCTTATCTATGATTAGGAGATGACTTCGATGAGGATTCTTCCTTTGGAGTGGAAGGTAAGCCCTCTACTTCAGCAGAGCCTTTGACCGAGAACCTGTCTTTTAAATCTCTACTGAAGAACATGAACTCCACCCTTTCTCTCCAGACATCGGAGGTGGATCCAGGGAAGCTCTTGTGCCTTCAATATCTGCATGTTCTGGAAATCCCTGTGGAATTGACTCTGCCGGTACAGCCTTCTTTCGAGACTCTCACAGATGGTGTGGGATAATCCGGCGTTCATTCCTTCTGTGGCTAACTCCATAGATCGGAAGTATGCTTCCCTAAAGGATCAACCAATTTTTGCCTCCCAAGATGCCATTGTAGTCCTGGCAGAAAATGACAAATCTGTTCTCTCTCAGATATCTACAGCTCATCCGGTAAATAAGGAATCCCATAAGATTGACATTCTGGGAAAATGAGTCTTCGCCGCTGCTACCCTAGGAATGCGTATTGCTTGCTACCAGGGTTACTTCTCACAATATGAGTATACCCTCTGGCATTCACTGAAAACATTAGTCTAAGCTCTTCCAGAGTCGCATGCTACTTCAGAGCTTCTTCAGACTGTTACTAGAGGCTCGAGCCCAGTAAGCAGCAGCTTAAGGCTGCTATGGATGCTTTTTATTTATTTATTTAAAAGTTTTACCAGGAAGGCATACTGAGCAGAAAAACTGCCTGATTCCAGATGTGTCCTGGGGAGGGTAGAGTACAAAGAGAGTAAGAGTGCAACATTGAATAACAAGGTCCAGAATACAGTAGTGGATTATACAATGCAATACAATATACAATACAATACAGAAGTAACAGGTACAGTGTAAAAAAAACAAAAACAAAATAATACAGTGCAGCAGCTGGAGTTTAGAACAGGGTAGTTGTAGAAACTTAAGCTAAGATACACCCATACAACATAGTGCTGTAGTTCTGTGCTTATTACTACAATTACTACAAGACAACCTGTCTTTCGGATGAGATGTTAAACTGAGATCCCATCTGCCTGGATTGGTGGTGGTTCAGGTGGATGTTAAAGATCCCATGGCACTTATTGAAAAGAGTAGGGGTGTTTTATTAGTATGATAAACATATACATCTTCCCTTGTTCACAGAAAATCAGAATTTAAACAAAATCCAAAGAAAAGGGAAAGAAATAAAAAATTATTTTAAACACAACAACCAATAAATACAATACAGCTTGAATTAATACTCCAATACCAATGAACAATCATAAAGCAAGTGCTACCTCTTCCCAATCTCCTGAAACCTTTTACTACCAGGCTTATGATTTCCCTACACTCGTCCTACTTATATTTAATAAAGTGCAAAAATCCTTTCCACCATTTTCTTAGTCTCTGTCTTAACTCTATTAGCATCCTGAGTATAAATGTTCTCTAACTCTTTTACAGTTAATTTACTTACACAAGAATAAGACAATTTCCTTTGGTATAACACCCACTGAATTCTTGCTTGCCATAGGTAGTATCTCAGACAACCTAAAATAAGGCTAAGGTCTCGTGAAAACCTAACTGGGTAGTTGTGCCACATCCAAAGATCAGAAATTCATATGACATGTTAAACATCCACTTAAAGTCCCATAATTTTGCTAAGTATCCCCATAAACCCGAAGCATAAGAACAGTTTAATAGAAAATGCTCCATAGTCTCCTCTGTATTAATGCATTCCAGGTGGGGACATAGCCTTTCTTGTAACACCTTATATTTCGCATTCCCTCTTACATTTAACTTTCCGTAAAAAATTAACCATTGTGTTTCCCACTGACTCTTTGAGTTGTTAAGCTGTGTCAACACCCTGGGATTCAGGACCAATGGACAATGCTTAAATTCTGGCTCTTGGGGATATAATGTCGTCATTAAGTGATGATACAATCGCCTTGTATTATGTGGCAAAACCATCTGTTTCTGTAATTTCCATTTGAATAATTTCTGAGCTACTGACTTAAAATGCTCCGGGAACATATAAATGGCGATTAAGTTTTGGAGCTGATATAACCCAGTTCCTGTAATATTTCCCCATCACTTTTAAATTCCAAGAAGCTTCTGATTTTAACTCAGCCAACAGCCCCTCTTTTATCGAGTTAGAAATAAAGAATACGTGAGCATAAACCACTGGATCTATCATCCCTAGCCCACCCTTATTCTTCCTTAAATAAGTGAAGCACCTTTTAACAGGGTTTAATTGGCTGCCCCAAAGCATCTGGAAGAATATACTGTAGATTTTAGCTTCCAGTACTACTGGTAAGGGTAAGATCATCGCTACAAACTGCATAATTGGAAGTAGAAATTGTTTAATAATGTGAACTCTTTTTATTTTGGACAGCCTCCACTGTTTCCATCTACCAACCTTTCTCTCGATTTTCCCAATAACCCTCATCCCAATTTTCCCTAGGAATATTCTGAGAACTAAAGTTAATCCCTAATATTCTAAGTGGATTCCTCGAAACTTGAATTCCCTCATGCCATTCTTCCTCAAATCTATTTGCACCGATAAAAAGTCCTTTTGTTTTCTTTATATTTAGTTTTGCGTTTGAAACTTTTGCATAATCCTCAAAGGCTGCTAAAAAAAGGGGGATGGAAATGCTATTCTCTAAATAAACTACCAGGTCATCAGCATAAGCCTATATTGTTAAATGCGAATTTCTACCATCATTAAAATTAATACCCTTCCATTCTGGAGCAGCTAATACTTTTTTAAAAAAAGGATCAATTGCAAAAGTATAAAGTAGAGGGCTGAGTGGACACCCCTGAGGTTAACTGAAAACCCTCTGCCATACAGCCCTTAACAAATGGAAAAAACATTATTTTACTGTATAACCTTTCAATTAAATTTGTCCATTGTAACGGGATCCCGTAATGCTTCAGTGTAGCAAAAAGAAATGATAAATGAACCCTATCAAAGGCCTTATCTAAATCTGCAGCTACCAGGCAACCTGATAATCCCATTTCTGCATGATAGTCTATCACATCTCGTATCAACATCAAAGCTGTCTGAAGTTTTATATCTGACATATTACAATACTGATATTGTGAAATCACGGCTCCTGCAAATTTTTTCAAATAATCATTTAGGATGCTAGCAAAAATTTTGTAATCAGAGTTTAAAAGAGTAATTGGCCTCCAATTTGCAATATGTTGCTTATCACCTGACTTAAATATATGTCAATAAGCCTTCTGTGAATGAGGGGAAAATTACTTCATTATCTAAAAAAGACTGGAATAATGGACACAAACATTGACTAAATTCTTCTGGGAAACTTTTATATAAGTTATTTGAGAGTCCATCTATTCCTGGTGAAATATTTGATTTAAGAGATCTGATAACATCCAAACTTTCTGTTGGAGAAATTGGATCCCATTTTCCTGAATTTTTACCCTTACTAACTAGAACAATTATCTGATTTAGGTAACCATCAATATCTTTTTTAAAAATTGTTTTATGGGAATTTAATGAACCAAAATAGTTCACAATCACCTCCCGGATTTCGCTCACAGATTTAGCCAAACTACCATCAGGTTTCATCAACTCCTCCAATTTCATTGAATCCTTAACAGATTTACACATCTCAAAAGGGTCCCCTATGGGAGACCTTTTGACTCCATTAATTAGTATTGCTTGCATGGTTTTGCTTCTATTATACTGAAATTCTCTCATTTTCCCTTTTAACGAATAGATTTGATCTGAATAATCTCTCCTAGATGAATAAGCAATTGTCATTAGTCTTTGCAATTGCTGCCTTAACCCTAAATAATGTAAAAAATTCACATTTTTCGTTCTCCGACCTTTAGTTTTAAACCAATTTCTTAGGTCAGCTTTAGTCTCTAGCCACCACTCCCCTATATCAGAATATAAAAAGGCTACAGATAATCTAGCTTTTAATAGGCTTTTAACACCTGATTGGATAAAGGGAAGATCTAATAATGTATTGTTCAACTTCCATCTCACTTGTCTTTTTCCTTGCTTATCAGAGAGAATAAGGTAACTTAACAAAACTGAATGGTCGGAAAATTCACAAGGGATTATTTTAAAGGAATCAATCTGTATATTTGGAGAAATAAGCATATGATCTATCAATGAGAAAGATCTCCTTTTTAAATGAAAAACTGACTTCTGGCTTTGATGAGACATTACATATTATGAGATTAGCATCCTTAATTATCTTACTTAAGGCATTTGAATCACAATATACTTTCTTCGTGTTGCTTTTTTTAGAGAGAGCAGGAATTGGGCAATTAAAGTCTCCTCCCCAAAGAACTCTGGATGTTGTAAATAAAAATGGTTGTACCATTTTCAAGCAAGTAACTCTACTAGATTTCGTTTGTGGGTTAAATGTTAATGAAACGGAAGCGTAGACTCAACCATTTCCCATCCACAATTAAAGCTCTGCCAGGAATTAGGTCAATTAAGTTGTCTAACTGAAATGCATAGGAATTAAATAATATTCCCACACCGTCAGCAGACTCCTCCCCAAAGGACCAAAAGGATGGGCCCCAAATCCACTCTCTTTTGAAGGCTACCAATTGTTCAATGGAAGACATCCAAGTCTCCTGCACAAAACAAACTTCAAAGGGAAACATATGAATATAATGAAAAAGGGCTTGTCTTTTCCTCATATTCAATAAACTGTGTACATTTAACGAGCCCCAAGATAGCTTCATTCCCATGTCAGAAGATTTATGCCCTTATTTTTTCCTCTTTTTCTTTTTTTTATCTTTATAGTTGTCTAATGTCTGGGATGTAGATGATAGCGTAGATTTTTGAGAATCAGAATCCTCTACCTCTAATTCCATATCCCCCCAAGAGGAAAATAAAGCTGCATAAGAATTGCTTGTTTCTATGGGCGTTACTGAAGGGGGGTGGGGTTTCGCATGTAAATTCCTAGTTGATCTTCTTTGTGGAACGACTGGTAAGGAGTCATTCAATACAACTGAGCTATCCTCCTCTCTAGTAACCTCCTCTATGTGACCTACTGGGGGTGAAGTTAAATCATTTGGGGGACCCATATCAGTTTTCCTAAGGTTAGCCTGATTAAAAGTCTTCCCCTGTTTCCCTGCAGCGCTTACAGACACCGCCTTATTCTTAACCTTTTCTGAAACTGAAACATTTGATGCCACTTTGGGCTCTACTGGTTTCCTAACCAAGGGCACTTTAGCCTGAGCTGTCCCTGGGGGGGGGGACACCCAACAGGGAGTTATTTGCAGAGACATCTTGTACTTTTTAATGTAAACCTCTGAACTAGAACTAGTCACTGTATTGTGGGCAGCCCAAGGACAAACCTTAAACACATGACCCTTAGAATCACATAAGTCACAACAAGACTGATTGTTACAGAACATAGTTAAATGACCCACCTCCCACAGTTGTCACATCTTGGTTGATCGCACACACTTGAAAGATGTGTTCTAGCTCCACACTTATAGCATGCGCATGGCTGACCACTATAGAAACACACACCTCTGTCTTTCCCTAACAGAAAAGAGTTTGGTATGTGTTCTATCCCAGACTCAGATTGTCTTAGTTTGATTTTGTACTTCCATCCACCAGTCCAAAACAGCTCTGTATCCAGAATGGGTTCTGGTTCACTCAAAACCTCACACCTTTTTTTCAACCAGTAAGTTATATCCTCTACCCACTCCCCCTCATTACGAAACATAACTGTGACAAACTTAATTAAGGGTTTGGAAAGAGGGATAACAATAAAGGGGGTCCATATCGGGGAGAATTTAACCTGATTATACCTCATCCAGAACAAGTCAAGTGCTTGCTGAGAACGGAAACTTACATCATAATTATCCTCCCCAGAAATGTTTGTTTATAAAGGCATAGACATCCTGAGGAGAAAAATGCAAAGAATCTTTTAGCAGAGTTTTCCCTACATAATACCTGTCAGGCCTAACCTCTAACCCCCCCCTTATATCTTAAACGTACTGCATTGCGTCTGGGAGCAGCTTCTCTGTGTGAGTTTGAAAAAAGCTCAGATATCAAAGGCTTCTGGGTCGAACCCGGGGGAGGAAGGGGGCCAATAAACTCGGCTGCAGGAATCTGCAAGGGCTCCTCAGAATTGTGTCTTCTGTAACAAATTAGTAGAAGGGATATTATCTGTACCCATAGAACTACAGGGGATGCTTGAATCTTCCTTCTCTGTTGATACACTTTCTCCAGTACCCTCCCCTCTCTTCTGCAGTTCGGTCGGGGCCCATTCTGGGGAGTGTTGTGAAAGGGATAGCTCTGAAGACCAGGTAGGATCAGGCTTCCACACTCCTGCATCAGCCTGAATCCATCCTGACTCTCGTAAAGCTTTTTCTGGTGACCAAGTAGTCTGCATATCAACACCCTTTAACGGTGGAAAATCCACCTGTTTATCCTGAAACTGTAATAAAGTATTAGCATTTCTATTTTCCAATATTTTTCCTTTTGGGAAAAAAAACTCCGTTGCCCCTGTTTGAAGGCCATCAGAGGATTGATAAACAGTGTTAGAGTTTACTAAGGACTCATCCTTATTTGTTTGTTTAAGCACAAAACCAGTCACTTTGTCTAAGGGAACACCATCCTGCATGTTAAACTCTGAAGCCTGGGTAAAGAAGCAGTCTTAGTGTCTTTTAACTTCTCATATTCAAAGACCTCCGCAACTCTACAGGCTGTTGGCACTCGCTGTTAACAACGATATTTCTGCCAGCCTGTTCAGTATATGAAAGGAGCTGTATTGTTTTGTCTAACACACAAGAGGAATGTACTTTAAAAGACAGCTCTCCGTGACCACGCTCGTCTCTCAATGCAGCACAAACTTTGTCTTCAGCGCCAAGCGCCCGCAAAGTTAAAGAGCTGTTACCACAGCCAGCACTCGACTGTAAGGCTTCTGGGAGCTGAGGGGAAGCTGCACCGATTACACCGGCCAAATCATTCGGCTTCTCATTATCGCACTCCGTTTTATCAAAAATCATAGAAGATACAGTACCTGAGCGCTCTCCAGACACCTCTTTCCCCTTCAGACTCTCGCTACGCGGCAGACCAGTTTCCGGCTTAGAGACCTGCTGGTATGTCTCGAAAACGTGCTCCTCGGAAACGCCAGTGTTCACTGACCTATTCTCCGTATTAGCTGCAGAAATAAACACTTCCCCGTAGTTAAAGCCAGCACTCTGTTGACTGTGACACTCCTCCTCTGTAACAACCAATGCTCCCGCTCTGGGAGACTCTATAACAGCATCGGATGCAACAAATTGAAAGGAAGCAAGAACGTTTGTTGAATTATCCTCTGCGATAGAACTTTTCACATCTATCCCGGGCTCCTGTAGTTCTTTATCTGTTTTCACTTTTACAAATGCCAAAATTGAAGCCTCCAAGTTACATTGAGTAGGAGTCGAGGCTTCCTCTCCCACTCTGCTGTCGTCCTCCTTCTCCTTCCATGGTCCACCTCGCGCGGCCATCTTGCAATGACTTGTCCCCCTACTGGCAGCCCTGCAGCAACCGAGTAGGGGAATTTCCCCGGTGTCCTGGCCAAATTTCCCTCATTCACTAAAAATACCACCAACAGCTTAATCTGGTTCAAGGTCAGTTGGCATTCATCTGTATCCCTCTCCCCCGGGACGTGCCTGAAAATAGGCAGGATTTGTCTAGTGCACTTAACCGGTCAACAAAAACAAAATAAAATAACAGTAGGTGGTGCTGGCCTTAGGGTGGGCAGAAAATTTAGTTGCATGTACAGGTGGAGGAGTAATGTGCTCTGAGTAGTGGATTGAGGTGTTGGGTGCGCAAGGTGTGCCGAATGCCCATGGGGAGGGAATTCCACAGTTTAGGCATGCAGTATTTGAAGACTGCCTGGCCTGCTTGATGGACATGTGTGGCATGGATAGGAGCCTGGTGGCATTGTTCCTTAGCGCATAAACTGGGAGGGTAGGTGCAGATAGTAAAGAAGCGAGGTAGGTGGGCAGGGACTGGGTCCAGAACTTGGCTGTGATTCGAGCGCAGTGGGACAGCCTTCGCTTCTGAAGGGAGGTGAAGCCCAGCAACTGGGAGAGGGCACAATGATGGGAGGAGGGTGGACAGTCCAGGGCAGAATGACAGAAGGAGTGGAAGAGTGGGTCCAGTCTGGCTAGGGTGGACTCGGGTGCGGCACTGTAGACTATGTCCCCACAGTCAAAAATAGGGAGGATCATTTTCTGTACCATGGCATGGTGTGCCGACAGCGGGATGCAGCCGCGATTACGAAATAAAGAGCTTTTTGTGAGTGGCATCGATGTGTACAGAAAAGTCGAGGTGCTGTTCAAGGCAGACCCTGAGATATCTAAAGGAGTTATAGTCCTCATGGATGTCCCATCAGTGTTTGGAATTTGGGGGTGGTGGGGAGCCGCAAGAGTCTCTGCCTAGTGCCGAAGGTCATGGAGACTATTTTTGGCATTGAGGGAGAGCTGATTTGTGCGAAACTAGAGTTGAACATTGTTGAAGTCCTGCTGCAGTCTGGTAGACACATCAGTGGGCATGGGGCCAGAAGTATACAGTATTGTATCACCCGCATACATGTGAATGGATGTGTGAGGGCAAGCAGAGGACAGGTCATTGACGAAAATGGAAAACAAGAGTGGTCCAAGGATGGAGCCCTGTGGCACACCAGTTGAGACAGGAAGAGGGGCAGAGATGGTGTTGCCAATATGGACCGATTGGGATTTACCAGCCAGATAGGAGTGGAACCATTTGGTAGCTACACCAGAGAGTCCAGTGAGTGAGAGGTTGGACAGGAGGAGTGGGTGGGAGATGGTGTCACACGCCTTTGCCAGATCGACAGAAATTGCTGAGGTGATGTGGCCTTGGTCCATACCAGTGTGGACGGTATTGGTGAGCCTTAGCAGGGAGGTGGCAGTGGACTGAATCTTCCTAAAACCAGACTAGTAAGGCGTGAAAAAGGAAGAGTCAAGGTAGGAGAAGGGTTGTGAGAGGATCAGGTGTTCCTGCAGGTTAGCCAGTATGGGAAGGAGGGGGATATAGGGTGATAGTTTACAGGGACAGATGGCTCACCGCCTTTCGGAAGAGGGATGACTATGGTATGCCTCCACTCAGATGGGATAGAGGTTAGAGTGAAGGAAAGGTTGTAAAGCATGGCCCGAGGGGAGGCGATGGCAGGAGCAGACAGGTATAGCATCTTGGAGTCCAGGCCAGTGGGGCATTTACCTTTGGATGGGTTTAAGGCAAGTAATGCAGTTAATACTTCTTGTGGGGTGACACGGCAGAAGGAGGAGGCTTGAGGTGGGGTTTGAACGGGGGTGGGAAGGGTGAGGGTGAAATTGGTGCAGAGGGGAAGTGAAGACAGCAGAGACGAGGTGCAACTTGTGAAGAAGGAGTTGAATTCCGAGGGTACTGCAAGAGGGTCCGTTTCAGTCGAGCCACCTACATTTAACCCTTAGGCTGCCAACAGAATTAGAACGTATAGGAATTGTGGACTGATGTATCATTCCGCAGACCTGCAAGGGTTAAGGCAGGAGTTGGGAATGAGACAGTGGGGAAAAAAGCAATTTGACCGCCTTCCAGAATTTGGCTGGGTTGTTTAGGTTTGTGACGAAGGTGGTATTGAAATAATTTGCTTTTGCCAGCTGGAGTAATCTCATGCAGGCGTTGCGTAGAACATGATACCATAAATGATCCGTGGCTAGGCCAGAGACTTTGAAAAATTTCCATGCCTGATCTCTAACGCTGAGGTAGACCATGATTTTAGCTGTGATCCAGGGCAGGTGAGCACCCCTCACCCGTGCCCGCCTGAATGGGGCATAGTAGTCCCAGACAGCAAAGAACCTGGACTTGAAATAATCCAGGGTGGAGTCAGTGGTGGTTGCCTGAGGGATGCCAGACAGTCAGTATTTGCCAGGTCATTCAGAAGTGAGGCGAGGTGGAGATTTTTTATAGGATCTGGTCTGGAGGGATTTGGAGGGAGGTGCCTTTGGCATGAAGATTTTTTTTTTTTTACTGTGTAAATCATATGATGATCACTTAGTGAGTCTGGTAGGATGCCTGAGGCTATTACTTGTTTTTGACACTGCCTCTAGGGCAGCAGTGGCAGGGATTTGCACCTGACGCCACTCTTGGTTGCAGACCCCCTGGGTTTACTAATGATGCCCAACAGAGAGTCATGAGTTTACCATTTAATGGAGTTTACCTGTTTGGCCCACAGGTGGAGCAAAGCACTTAAGGCCACTCAGAAAACCAGGACTGCCATTAAGACAGCCAGACTGCCCCCTGCTGCCTCCCAATGGGGCGGGAAACGTCGGCAGTATCATTACCGCCAGTCCTTTCAAGGGAAAGACGGAGGGGGTTTCAACAAGAATCAAGCCCCTCAGCCACAAAAGAAAATGCAGCTGAAGGCAGAGGGCCCAAAAGCTCCTAGTGCCACCTTCTGAGATTCCGGCCCAAGTCCCACCTCAGCTATCTGAGGGGGACTCTTCTTTGGTAGTAGGAGGGCATCTGGCTCAGTTTTACAACCAGTAGAGGTCAGTCACTTCAGACAAATGGGTGCTTAGGATAATCTGCGAGGGTTGCTCCCTACAATTTTCAGAAACCCCTCCGAATCATCTACCCAAACGAGAGCCCAAGCTGTCTGTCACTCAGTCAGACGACCTAGCTTCCGAGATTCAGGGCCTTCTGAACAACAGGGCAGTAGAAATAGTTCTGCAGGATCAATGGAACACAGGTTTCTACTCCCATTACTTCCTAGTTCAAAAGAAAACGAGCGGCATATGCCCTATTCTCGATCTAAGGAAGTTAAACTCCTTTATAAGGAGAAATTCAGGATGATCTCACTCGGTACACATTTACCTCTGTTCCATCAAAATGATTGGCTGGCCTCCCTGGACATGCAGGATGCCTACCAACTTGTTCTTGTATATCCAAGCCACCAAAAGTATCTCTGATTTGTGGCATTGGGTCAACACTACCAATTCAGGGTCCTGCCCTTTGGGCTATCCTCAGCGTCTCGAGTCTTTACAAAGTGCTTTGCAGTACTCGCAGCACATCTCAGGAGACTCAGAATTCAAGTGTTCCCGTATCTGGATGACTGGCTACTAGCAAGCCCCTCCAGACAAGAGATGCAGGAAGCTGTGACTATGGCTTCCAAGTTCCTCACATCCATGGGAGTTCTGTTGAATCTGGGAAAATCACGGCTACAAGTCTCCCGACAGCTCCTCTTCATAGGAGCCCTTCTGGATACCTCCAATGCAAGAGCTTTTCTTCTGGAGGACAGCAGCAACAACATCCTTCAGATGGCTGACTTCATCAGAGAGAGCAACTCAGTTTGAGCTCTCTTGATGCAGCGAATGCTAGGTCTCATGGCATCATTAGAGTTCACTGTGTCCCTGGCTCATCTTCACATGGGGACTACTCAGTGGATGCTTAGTACTCAGTGGTCCCCAACCACAGACCCCCAGTCCTTTCACATCAAGGTGACTGAACCTCTAAGATAGTCACTCACCTGGTCAACTCAAGAGGACAACCTTCTGAAAGGTTTTTCCCTTTGCCCTGCTGGAATCACAGATCTCCATCACCACAGATGCATCCTTACTCTGATGGGAAGCTCACTGTCAAGATCTCCACACCCAAGGTCGATGGAATCGGGATGAGTCTCAACTCCACATAACTGTCCTGGAAATGAAAGCTGTCTTGTATGCAGTCTGTGCTCTGAAGGACATTGTCTGTTGCAAAATCATTCTCCTTCAAATGGACAAAAAGCAGTGATGTACAACATCAACAAGCAGAGTGGGGTACACTCTTGCCTCTGTGCAGGGAAGCAATGAGTGTGGGAATGGTGCCTGGAGCATGAAGCCCTGATCTAAGCAGTCTACCTTCCGGGAGTGCAGCACGATCTAGCAGATCGTCTCAGCAGAACGGAAGCGGATCCTCATGAGTGGTCTCTCGATGCAAATGTCATGCAGTCGCTCTTCGAAGAGTGGGGCACACCAGACCTGGACCTTTTTGTGTCCCCACTCAATGCAAAACTGCCTCTATTCTGCTCCAGAAATCCAGAACCTGGCACTTTCTGTCAGGATGCATTCAAACTGCAGTGGACAAAACGCTTTCTGTACGCATTTCCTCTTCCTCCTTCCTTAGTTCAGAGGGTGCTGCTCAATCTGGAGGCACAAGGGGGAAGAATGATGCTCATCGCCCCATTCTGGCCTCATCAGATTTGGTTTCCATTGATCAACAGATTATTGGAAACTCCACCAAGACAGCTTCCTCTTCTAATGGACCTGCTGCACTAGGGCCCAGTGGTACATCCCAACCTGAGATCCCTTTATCTCCACGCATGGCTCCTGAGGAGGTAGACGTGAGTAGATTTGATATTTCACATAGGGTCTCGGACAGTTTCCTAGTGGCACGCAAACCGGCTACTAGGAAAACTTACACTGCAATGTGGAAATGTTTCTCCCTTTGGTGTGTAAAGTCCTTCCTGGACCCCTTCTCTTGTCCACCTAACAAAATCCTGGAGTATCTGCTAGACCTGTCAAATGCAGGGCTACAATACTGAACCATGAAGGTTCATCTCTCTGCGATCTCAGCTTACCGCGAACCTGTACACTCTGTGTATCTGGCTCAGTTGCCCTTGGTTAAGAGGTTCCTTAACGGTATACTTCAGACTAGGCCATCGATCAGAAGACCGGTATCCACTTTGGACATTAACCTTGTGCTGGACATGCTCACTCGTAAATCTTTTGAGCCTCTAGCAACATGTGAGCTGAAGTTCCTGACCTGGAAGGCCACCTTCTTTGTAGCCATTACCTCCGCTCGCAGAGTGTCTGAAATACGTGCACTGGTTACAGATCCTGCGTATATTGTATCTCACAAGGACAGGGTGATTCTCAGAACTCACCCTAAAAAGTTCTCCCCAAAGTAGTCTCGGAATTCCATCTGAACCAGCCCTTGGTTCTTCCGACCTATTTTGCGAACTTCCAGAATGAGGGAGAGCGTACCCTACATTCTCCGGATGTTAAAAGGGTTTTGCGGTTCTACATAGACAGAACTAGAGAGATCCACAAATCAAAACTGTTTGTATCCTTCAGCATGGCCCGGCTGGGTCAGCTCATCGCTATCAGACGTATTTCGGCATGGCTAGTGACACGTCTTTGCCAATGCTACTCCATGGCACAGGTTAAACTGGAAGGCAGATTATACACCCATTCTACCAAGGCAGTCGTGGCTTCTCTGGCAGAAATCCGAAACGTGCCCATTGCAAACCGTTGCAGTGCAGCTACTTGGAGCTCTTTGCATACCATTGTGAAGCACTATGCTTTGGATGTCCATGCCAGACAGCATCCATCGTTCAGCAGGACAATCCTAAATGGACTTTTGTCCTGAGTGAGCTCCTCTCTCCTACCGCCCTTCTTGGGGGATGATTTTAGCTTAGTACTCTCCCATCAGTGTGAATTAGTGGTGGAGACTTAATGTCCAGGAAGATATGAAAATTATGTACCTACCGTAATTCTTGATCTTCTTGGATGAAGTCTCCATCTCTCATTCACATGCCAACCCTCCATCCCCCAAGCTCACTCATCTGTTTTGGTCTTCACCCCCTCGATGGCTGGGCTGAGAATACTCTGAGTTGACCTTTCTTATACAGGTCATTCGGACTACCTTATGTCTGACATAGGTTAGTGTCACTGGGTTAGTTTACACTGCACCTCTTTGGTAAAAAAGGTACTGAGGCAGTTGGAGGGTTGACGCTGAGGCAGCCTATATGGTGCAAGCCGGGCTTGCATTGCCACTTCCTCCCGGCCCTACCTCAGTGCTCCCCCTCCTAAAGATTTTTGGCTCCTGCTGGGTCCTAGTGCCTTTGGCATAGTCCCCATCAGTGTGAATGAGTGGTAAAGACTTCGTCCAAGAAGATCAAGAATTACGGTAGGTACATAATTTTCATTTCTTGCTACCTGTGTTTGTATAAATGTTATCTGACTATGTAATCCACTACCCCTTTCCCCCAGGACGCACTGGGAGACGAGCAACATGTTGTTCATTGTGCTTTTCTGGTGAAACTCTTCAATAAATAAAATATTTGTAACAACCATTTACTATTGTATCTGATTCATAACAGAATTAATCAGGTCAATACTAAAGTGCGCTCTACACTTAGCCTCAGCTGATCAAAGGATAGTGTACGAAGTAGTACTGCTTTCAAGGGGCTCAGTAGAGCAGGTGAAAACGTCCAGCCATGCCATCAAACAAAATTTGTATGGTAACCCCATACTGCCTGTCTTGTAGCTCCACACGGAAACATGGTGACATCACAGCTGGTGTCACAGCAAATGTCAAGTGATGACATCATCACTCTCACGTCTGAGCATGTAAATGCTCAGTCCATGTGCCCCTTTGCAAATGTGGTAACCTCCAGTCTAAAGCAAGTTATTTACCAAACTAAACATGTAAACTAGTATCAGAGCTTCAAACCATGGGGCGTAAAAAGAGAAAATAAAAAAAAAAAAATGCTTCAAACCATAATCACAGTAACAGTATTCAAGCAACAGAAACAGAAACCCCAGGGCAACATATGAACGGGAAGGAGAAGTACTAGCAGTCACAAAATAGGAAAGAGATCTGGGGGTAATCATTTCTGATGACCTGAAGGTAGCTTAGCAGTGGGATTAGGAAGGGGTATCACCAGCAGAAAGAGGGAGGTAATAATACTACTGGTGAGATCCCACTTCTAGTACTGTGTCGAGTTCTGGAGGCCCCATCTCCGAAAGGGCATAGGATGGAGGCGGTACAAAGGAGGGCAATCAAAATGGTGCAGGGCTTGCATCAGAAGCCATAGGAAGAGACTTAAGGCATAAATGTGTACTCCCAAGAAGAAAGGAGGTAAAGGTGGGATATGCTAGAAACATTCAAATACCTCACAGGTATAAACAGAGGAAAAGATGCCCGTGGACAAGGGGTCACACTATGAGGGTGGGGGAGGCTGAGAGGAAATGTGAGGAAGTACTACTTCACAGAAAGGGTGCTGGATGTTTGGAACAGCCTCCCAGCAGAGGTGGTGGGGGCTGCAGTGATTACAGGATTTAAGAAAGCATGGGATAGAGAAGTAAGGTGTGTGTGTGCGCGCAAACTGAAGTCCGAGTAGGGTTTGAGGTGGCACTGTAAGAGAAAATAGGGCAGACTAAGTGAGCCAAGAGATCCTTATCTGCAGACAACTTCTATGTTTCTAAAAACACTCCCACCCACTCCCTCCTGCCCTATCTTTACTCTCGCCCCTCCTACCACCCACCAGATGGTTACATCCCTACTGCCTAATACTAATGATTTGTTGCAGATTCCCAGCAGATTAAAATAACTGTGAAATGAGAGAACAGTACCTTGCAGCAATACAAGATGTAACTTGATTAGTATGCAACAGCGCATAGCAATGTTTGTAACATACTTTTATTTGTGTAATTTGGTATTCGCCTGAAGAAGGGACTTGTGGGGCCTCGAAAGCTTGTGTACTATACCATCTTTGTACAAGACATTTGTTGGTTCAACAGAAGGTATTAAACTACTCAGCGACTCCTGTTTTCCAAGGACTAGTATGGCTAAAATCTCTTCTTGTACCGGATAATCCTTTCAGAGAGCTTCCCGATACCCAAAAGGAACAGATAAATCTGTGCACAATAAAGTATTTATTTAGCAGGTATGTGCTTTTGTCGAGTATTCATTTAAGTTCAATATCCAGTCAGCAGGGTGTTTTGGACTAACATAAGTGAGAAGTTGGAATTTGCTTTTTTAAACAATCTGTTCATTGCTGTAGCCCTGAGAAGCAACTCCCTTCTTGGTCTTTTCTGTTATTTTACATATCAATTTGTATTTTACATGTCGATTTGTATGTAGGTGCTGAGCATAATAGGAGCACCCATACATGTACTGCAAGGTAGTATAGCTTGAGGTCCCCCCAACTTCCCTTGCTGTAGCAGCTTGTGTTATATACTGGTATGGACTGAATATGAAGAGATCATCTAAACCTTTATGTTATCTATATATCGATGGGATGTTGAATAAATGAGTTGAGGAAACATGTACCTATGTTGTGCAATAAACTTGCATTAAAAAATACTTGTTTGAGTTGGTACCAGTGTTATAACTTACAAACTGACCATTTTATTAGGCAGTATATTTTATTAGGTAGTAATACATGTTGTCTGAATAGAACAGTACCTGCTGTGCTCTGCTACTTCTCAGGGGGTTGGAGCTGTGTTAGATAAGTTACTATTTAAAGTCCCCAGCTAGGCAAGACAAGGCACTTACATTTATTTGGTGTGCTACCCAAAGGCTCAGAGTGTACAGTATAACCCCGATTATCCGAAGATTAGTTATCCGAATCTCCAGATTAACCGAACGCAGTTGATGTCCCCCCTGACTTGTTACGATGTACAATTGCCATAAAGTTTTCATTGCTTATGCTGATCGTATGCATTTAGTTTGCCAATGACACATCATCAGCTGCAATCAGCAGTTAATTACACCAAGCACTGCAGACAGTCAAGACAAATGCCAGTAGTCATGACTAAGTGATGTAATCCGTCTAATGACCACAGTTTAGAACCAGTATCATTACCGGCAGTCAGAAGTTAATTCGGGGAGACAAAGCAGTCAGCGTAATGTCAGTAAAGTGCAAACGATGCGTTCTGCCCATAGAACAAAAGCTACGTGTTTTACAATGCCTCGAGAATGGGGAGAAGATTGTGTCCATTGCTAAAAAAATGTAACATCGGTAATGCCACAGTGTGCGATATACGCTCAGCAAAAGACAAATTGTGGGAGTATGCTTCAACAAGGGACTGTGCTGATGGCCCCAGTAAATGGAAGAGTATGAAGGGGAGTAAAGATGAGGCACTGGATAAAGCGCTTTATTTGTGGTTCGTAGAGAATCGTGCCAAGGGTGTCCCATATCAGGTCCATTACTGAGACAAAAAGCCATCTGTTTCCACAATAACATAAATGGGCATGATGGCACCTTTAGTGCCAGCGAAAGTTGGCTGAATCGTTTTAAAAAAAAAAAAAAAAAAAGGCATGGAATTTGGCAACTGTCTGTGGCAGGTGAGCTGCTGTCTGCCTCGAAGAGAGCATTGCACCATTCAGACAAAAATTATCAGAAACCATGCTATCTGAGGGACTTACTGCAACACGGATTTAAAACGCAGACGAAACCGGTGCACATTGGAAATTACTGCCTGAAAAGACGTTGGCAACATGGAGTGAGCAATTTGCTCCTGCTTTTAAAAAAAATAAAGACTGTGTTAGGTTGTTGCAACGCGACAGGTACCCACCATTTAAAATTGCTGGTTATTGGAAAATCTGTTTGTCCACGTTGCTTTAAACACACTAACCTGGACACTGCCTGTAAATTACACTGCACAAAGCAATGCTTGGATGAACTCAACCATTTTTAAGCTGTGGTTTCATTCAGATTTTGTGCCTGCTGTGAAATCCTACCTATGGTCAGTTAACCTCCACCCTCCCCCAAAGGCAATTTTGCTAATTGATAATGCTGGTGCTCACCCAGACTTGGAACAATTAACTTCAGCAGACGGTGGAGCACGATATGTTTTTTTTGCCAGCAAATACCACCTCTAAACTTCGGCCCATGGATCAGGGTATTTTAGCAACCCTTAAAAGACTGTACCATTCTAAGCTACTTTCAAATGTGCTAGCAGACGAAAATGACGAGCTAACCCTGACAGAGGCGATAAAAAAAAAAAAAAAACACACTGTAAAGGATGCCTGCTATCTGCTTGGTGAAGCATAGTCCGAAATCCGCACTGAAACACTTGTTTGCTGTTGGGAAAAATCTGAAGTCTTAAGCGCACCTACAGAAGAACCTGTTGTGGTACAGCAAGAAACAGGACAAGAAGAGCTGTTAACAATTACACAGTCTATTGACTGCTCACCTGAGGCTGTATAGGAGTGGATAAGTTGCGACGTGGACAATAGTTACGGTGAACTGACAGATGAGGACATAGTTGCCATTGCACAAAACTCTCCCGAGGTGATGGAAGCAACAGTTGAAGAACCAGAGGACAATGCTGACGGGGGGACGGGACTATGCAGGTACCAACAATATCAGAGGCAGCAGATACATTCAATCAGTGCATCTTGTGGCTGGAGAGCCAGCTGAACACTGACTACCTACATTTACTGCTGCTGCGTAAGCTTAGAATGCAAACATTACAGAAGCTAAATCTAGCTAAAAGGCAGAGTGTGATAACACAGTTCTTTACCATTTTGTAGCTGAACTTTTTTCACCTTGTTTTTAAATCTTTAGCACTTTTTGCACTGCATTTATTAAACATTTTGACTTGACTTTTTAACATTGTGTCAGTGTAGTTTTTATGAATGGTTAAAACGTGTTTCCTTCCGTTTTATCTGAAACCCTGATTATCCGAATGAAATTGATGCCCCCAAGGCATTCAGATAATCTGGGTTCTACTGTATTACAATAAAAAGAGCACAAAACAATTGCATAAAATAAATAAATATAATAACATAAGAAAGTTGCCAGCAGAAGGAGACCACATGGCCTACCTAGTCTGCCCATAATGATGTTAAGAACTGGCTTTACACCAGTGCCTCGTGCCCCCCCCCCCTTCTCCCTTCACCGCCCCGTGCCATTGCTTCCCTCTGTGCTTGTCCCAGGCCCTTTTAAATGCTCCAACTGTCTTGGCCCCCACCACCTCTTCAGGCAGCTCATTCCAGGCTGTTACAAACCTTTCCATAAAGAAATGCTTCTTCACGTTTCTTCTGTATCCCCCCAGCTTGAGACTGTGTCCCTGGTAGTGGTGTTTTCTCTCTTTGTTGAAGAGTCCCTCACACTCAACTTTATTTACTCCCTTCCAGTATTTGAAGGTCTCTATCACGTCCTCCCTCAGCCTTCTCTCCTCCAGGGAGTACATCCCCAGTGCCTCCAGCCTCTCCTCGTACAACCTATCCTGCTGCCCCCTGATCATTTTTGTTGCCTGCCTCTGCACCCCTTCTAGCAGCTTAACGTCCTTTTTTAGGTATGGGTGCCAAAACCTCACTCTGTACTCCAAGGGCAGCCTCACCAGTGACCTATACAATGGTAGAATTACCTCTCTGTGCCTGCTGCTACTCCGCCTTGTGATAGATCCCAGCATCTTGTTTGCTTTTGCCACTGCCTTTCTGCATTGAGATAACTGTTTCAGGTTGATTGTAAGTACAACCCCCAGGTTCCTTTCCTCCTCAGTCTCGGCTATCTGCACTTTTTCCAGGTAGTACTCTGCCTGTGGGTTCTTTGCCCTGATGTGCATCACTTTGCACTTTTTGGCATTGAAGCCCAGCTGCCAAATTTCAGACTATTTCTCCAGTCTGGCTAAGTCTTGCCTCAGGTCTTGTGTCCCTTCCTGTGTATCCACCCTTCCACAGAGCTTGGTGTCATCCACGAACAAGCACATTTTGCCCTGGATACCCTCCCCTATGTCCCTTATGAAGATATTAAATATTACCAGGCCCAGCACTGACCCTATGGAACCCCATTAGTGACCTCCCTTGTGTTAGAGGATTCCCCCCCCACTGCCCTCTGCGTTCTACCCCCAACCAATTTTCAACCCATCTTACTACTCTTCCCCCACCCCTAGTCCCCTCAGTTTTGCTCTTGGCCTCCCATGCAGTAACAATCGAGGCTTTGCTAAAGTCTAGGTATATGATGTCCACTGCCTGCCCCTTGTCTACTACCTTTGTGACCCAGTCAAAGAACTCCACTAAGTTTGTTTGGCATGATCTGCCCGACACAAACCCGTGCTGCTTGTTGTCCTGTAGATGTCCTGTAGGCCACTGTCCTCCATATACCTCACCAGCCCCTCCTTAATTATTGTCTCCACAAGCTTACACACATCGAGATCAGCCTGACTGGCCTATGATTGCCTGGGTCCTCCCTTGGTCCACTTTTGTGGAGTGGCACCACATGTGCAGTTCTCCAATCCACAGGCACCACCCCCGAATCCAGGGAACTATTGAACAGGGTTGCTAGCGGGCCTGCCAGTTCATGAGCCAGTAAGCGATAAACAGTTACATGAGCGGTCTAGCTCAAAGGCTATCTAATTTGAATCTGCCATAAAATAAAATAAAATTAATCTGAGTAGACATGTGCAAACAGATACATCTTCAGTTGATTTTTGAAGGCTTCCATTGTATGTGCAGATCTTACTATCTCTGGCAGGAAGTTCCAGAGAAGTGTGGTAGCAACCCCAAAGACCCTGTCCCCATATTGACTGAGCTGGGAATAAGGGATTTAACACAAGTCTGCATTGGTGGATCGGAGGGGACAGGTAGGTGTGTAGGACATCAGAAGATCTTTCAGGTAGCTTGGGTCCAGCCCACGTTGCGCCTTTAATGTTAATAAACATATCTTCAAGGTGATATGCCACCACACAGGCAGCCAGGGCAGACTGCGCAACACCCGTGTGACTGCTAATATCTTAAAGTGAGCCAGCATAGGCTGGCTTGTCAGCACAGCAGTACAGCTACCATTAATGATACCCTGAGTTCAGGAGGTAGCTCGGGACATCAAAGGGCCACCCAGGGGAAGGGGAATTGAGCATCCGTCAGACAGCTGTCCTTCTTTAAGGTGAGTGGGTCTTGTGCCCTGCAGGGTAACCTCCAGCTAGCAAAGGCTACGTGGTGTCACAGTGTGGGATGACAGCAAGGGGAGCAATGCCCCAAAACACATGACTGGCCACACACAGTGTGGTGTGAGCGTGCGTGCGTGTGTGTATGTGTGTGTGTGTGTGTGTGTGTGTGCGCGCATCATTGCACGATTGGTGCCACTGTGTAGAAAACAGGGGAAATGTGTCCAGACTGCTCAAGTTCATGTCGCCATCCCCTGCAGGCCCATGCACTACTGATGTGACTCTCTGTCCACCACTAGTTTTTTCTGGGTAAGCTGTGGATATGTGTGCTCTGTATATAGGCAGCCTTCGAACACAATTCTGCTACTTAGCATTTGGGCACAGTGGTCATGATTTGCAGTAAGGCGCTGCTCGCATAAAAAAAAAACAATTGCAGAAACTAATAAAAACATCAGCACTTTCATTTTTAAAATTTTTTTTTTATTTGCTGTTTTTATGCCCCCTTCTCTCCCCACCAGTCACCACTCTTTGGGGAGCCCTAGGCTGTTAGTCACTCCCAGGTAACTCCTCTAGGAACTGGCGAACCCACCGCCATCCTGCCTCGGATTGCCCCCCCCCCCCCGGGTGGGGATGGAGGGACCCCAGGTCGTTTCCCCCTACATTCCCTAAGTGTGCATCGTGTGGTCTGTTCGGCTCCCTCATAGAGCTTGGGTAAGGAGTCTGGGGCAGCTGGATCCCTTCTACCGGTGACTGGTGCGGGGTTTATCCTGCTTTCAGTCCTCCCCAAGGGCATTGGCGCTCGAGAGAATCCAAAGGAGGTGGGGCACGTTGAGACATGCCACCACTCTGGATCCTGGCCGACGTCCTTTCCTCCCATGTTTCTGTGGACCTGCTGCACCACCACCTGTGGTCACCTAGGTGTCAGTAGAGTGGCAGGACCTGCAACCCTCCTTCCCCAGAAGAAAAGAGCAGCACCTTGGGCACTCAGTCTTCCTCTCCCTGGTCAGCCCTCCAGCAGCCCAAGCTCTCTCCCAAACCCGGGGTCGCTGGCATTACAAGTGGTAGTGCTGCTGCTGCGCTGGTGGGCCGGCAACATCAGTGCTTTTGAAAATAAGGCGTAGACAAAGCGGAAAATCTGCCCCAGTGATCTTTCCAAGAGAAGGGACATACCGAGCAATCTTCACCATGAAAAAAGGCTGGAGGGTGGAGAATGAACTTAATGAGCTGATTTTGTATTAAGGGTCCATGTTCACAATATCTTTGTGTGGGGTATTAATTAGCTAGATGGTGCAAATTGTTTGTATGAAGTACAAGTCGAGTTTGTTTAAGGTATAATTTCCCTTCCCCTTCTTTAGTTCATAGGATTAAATCTGTATACAACATCATGTGGATGTCTTGTATCTGAACTTCAGTGAAGAGATTGATACTGTACCACACAGGATGCTAGTTTATAAAGTAGAGAGCTTAAGTATAACTGGAGGTGTGATAAAATGGGTTCAGAACTGGTTGCATGATAGGAAACAAGGGGTGCTAGGTAATGGTAACCCAGTAACTGGACAAGGCAAGGTTTATTTATCAGGCCCCCATCCCTAGGGCTCAGGGAACCATGTAATTGGACAAACTAGAACATAGACACAACCATCGAACACACCTTATAAAAGGGTTCTGAGTTATAAACGAATAAGGTTAACTAGATAAAGTAACATAACTTGCCAGCAGTAGCACTGCATTTTGTGACACTGATGACCCGGGATTGGAAGCAAACTCGGAGCATCGGAGTGCCGGCCGAGTGGGTGGAGGATCGAGTATCTGTAGAACTGCTCTCCTCCTGCAGGGGGGAAAGGGTGGGTAAAGCCCGGCACTTGTCTGTCCCCTAGTGGAAGATAGGGGAAAGGCAGCCAGGACCAGCATGTTGAAGGGGAGCATTATCGCTGTTGACGCATGTTGTGTGGGAGAGCATGGTATGCATCATGACATCATTGTATGGCATGTCTCCCAGGGGCTAGTAAGAGGAAAAAAGCCAGTAGCAGGACGGCGCTGGATGCCCGTAGGACCTGCATCTGACCAACTGGGCATACTGGCCAGAACTGGATCTAGACCATGGCAGAGGGAACCCCATTGAGCCTGCAAGGGGGGTAAGTCGTGGGGGAAGACAGCTGGTGGTAAGTCCCGGTGGATGTTGGGGCGATTGGATGGGGTGCTTGGCAGATGGGGGGCCGACTGAAGGAGAAGAAACAGAATAAGAAAAAATAAACTGAGTAGGCCTGGTTAAATAAGTTTTAAAAACTGTCTTAAAGGCCTCCACCATGCGGCCAGATCGGATGTTCAGCAGAAGAGAGAGCTCCAGAGCAATGGTGCAGCAACCTTGAAAGCCCTGTCCCCTGACTGCCTAAGGGGGGAATAGGGGACCACAAGCAATCCAATCTCAGTGGAGCAGAGAGGCGAGTACAGATGTAAGGAGCCAGGAGATCTTTGAGGCAGTTAGGACCCAAACTGTGTAGGGCCTTGAATGTCAACAAGCCAATTGTGAAGTTGATGTGGCACCATATTAGCAGCCCGTGCAGCTTGCGTAGGACCGTACAGGTGATCAGCAGGGTCCCACTGGGGTCCATCCTTGCACTGACATTGTTCAGTGTATTTTATAAGTGACCTGAGCTGACTTGTTGGCACAATGGTAGAGCTACTGCTTGTGACGCTGGTGGCCCGGGTTCAGGAATGAGACTGGGTCATCGGGAGCTGACTGGGAGGAAGGATCCAGCATCTCAGAGATGCTTTCCTCTGGTGTGTGTGTGTGTGTGTGTGTGTGTGTGTGTGTGTGTGTGTGTGTGTGCGCGCTGCATCCCATGCCACTACTGCCACCTGTGGATATACAGTGCTGTTGGGCAACTCTTATGGAAAAGAAATTCAGATATTTAGCAGGCGCTCCGGTGATAGTGTGGGCAGAGATTGAACAGGCAGGGCTTCACAAAGCCTGCCTCACGCCGAGTGTATTCTACAACCGTGTTTTATCCCACCCACCTCTCCTGATGGCTGATATTATCCTTTGTCAGCCATGTCACGCTCTGGCTTCCTGCAGTCCGTAGGCTCACCGTTGGGGGGGTCATCCAGAATGCTGGAACCAGACGTCCTCCCTCCCCAAGCTGGGAGCTGTCCCGAGCGGCAGCACATCCTCAGCCCTTGAACTGCCCAGTCAACTTCTGGAGCTTACTTCTGAACTCGGGTCACCAGCATGGGAGTGCATAGTGCTACCTTTTGGGCCATTGGGTGGCCCCTCTGGTCCCTATGTCAGAGAAAGGGTATTATATTTCTGTTTTTATTCACCAAGTACGTGCACTAGGCATAAAGTGCCTACTTTTAGGCACAACCTTATTTATTTATTTATTTAAAAGTTTCACCAGGAGAGTGTACTGAGCAGACTACCGCTCGATTCCAGATGCGACCTGGGGGAAGGGGAGTTGGGTAGACAACAAACAGAAATTTAAATACAATAGTAATACAAAATATAGACAAGCATCGAATGTGTAAGTTCAGAATTTATAAGTGAGTTGATTGTAGACAGCATGTACCTTATAGGAACGGGTGATTAGGAGATACACCGAATAAAAGCAAAGTGGGACTAGCAGGGTCAGTCAATCAGTTTTATTTATTTAAAAAAAAAAAAAAAAAAGGCATCTTTCTAAAACCAAGGCGCCTGTACAATAAATACATAAAATAAATTATTACAAAAAATATATAATTCAACAAATAACAGTATAATAGCAACACAACAAAGCAAAAACAGAACCTCAATCAGCAAAGGCCAGGCTAAAAAAATAAGTTTTTAAAGCAGTTTTAAAACTCTGGACGGTTAGGCAGTTTCGAACCCGATTAGGTAGAGAGTTCCACAGGGAAGGAGCAGCAAAGCTAAATGCCCTAGCTCCAGATGTTTGCAAACGTACCCTGGGAACCTCTAGCAATCCCTCATTGGAGGAGATGGTAGGGACAAAGGAGATCTTTCAGGTAACTCGGTCCCTGTTCGTGTAAGGCCTTATAGGTTAACAAAGCAACCTTAAAGGTGATCCGCCACTGTATCGGCAGCCAGTGCAGTCCGCGGAGCATAGGCGTTATATGACTGGTTCTTGATGCACCAGTCAAAAGCCTGGCTGCCGCGTTCTGCACCAGCTGCAAGTGGCGGATATCAACCCGTGACAGCCCTAGGTAAAGGGCATTGCAGTAGTCAAGGCAGGAGTAAACAAAGGCATGAACCAACGTTGGAAGATCATCGGGAGGAACCAGATGTTTCACCCGGGCGATATTTCTCAGATGGTAAAAAGGAGTTTTAACAACTGATGATACCTGTGACTTCAGGGTCATACAGTCATCAAACATAACGCCCAGGTTCCGCACCCGGTCGGAGGTAGCTAGCTGGACACCTCCAAGCCATAAACCCGAAGGTGAACCTGCCAACATAACCCACCTCACGATGACCTGGGTTCACAACCAACACCTCGTTTTTTTCAGGGTTCAGCCTTAGCCAGCTCACATTCATCCAGGCCTGAATTTCAGTCAGATGGCTGTTGAGCAGCGAGGCAGCATCGTCTTGTTCAGGGACAAAAGATATATAGATAGCTGAGTATCATCTGCATAGCAGTGAAAACTCAAGCCATAACGTCTAATAATCGCTTCCAACGGCAGCATATACACTGCAAACAACATGGGCGCTAAAATGGATCCCTACGGAACCCCACAGAGCAGGGAGAATGGAGCTGAGGTAGAAACCCCTGACACCACTCTCTGAGTCCTACCCGTGAGGTAAGATCAAAACCATCTGAGGACTACCCCCGAAAGTCTGCAGATAAGCCGCAGGCAATCCAACAGCACACCATGGTCCACAGTATCAGATGCCACAGAGAGATCAAGAAGGACCAAGATGGAACAGACCCTTCAATCTCTCGCTATCAGGAGGTCATTTAGTACCCGAACAAGAGCCGTCTCAGTACTGTGTCTCTTCCTGAAACCGGACTGGAGAGAATCATAGATATTGTGGCTGGTCAAATGGTCTTCCAGCTGTAAAGCCACCACCTTCTCAATAACCTTACCCAAAAAGGGAAGGTTGGAGACCGACCTGTAGTTGCTAGATGGTGGGGATCCAAGAAGGGCTTTTTAAGAAGAGGCTGAACTACAGCCTCCTTAAGGGAATTTGGAAAAATTCCCCTCTCTAGGGATAACCAGGCTATCTCAGCAAGAACCGGGCCGATAACATCAATGCAGTCAACAAGCAAGCGCGTGGGGCCCGGATCCAAACTACAGTTGGTAGGATGTAAAGTCTGGATAACCATCACAGTATCATTGATTGTTGGCTGGCCAAAGTCACGCCACTCAAACTGGGAGTCCGACATCTCCTGCTGACCACTGCTACTCCCTAGAGAAAGGGTCGGGCGGATATCGGACCTGATCGTGGCAACCTTATCCGCGAAGAATCGAGCAAACTCCTCACACTGCTCTTGTGACAAAGCATTTCTGGGCTGAAGACCGAGTGGATTGCACAGTCTGTCCACAGTCCGGAAAAGCTGAGCTGGTCGATTCAACGTGGCAGCAATTTCCCTGGACAGGAATTCTGCCTTCTTATGGGAAATTGTTGATTGATAGACCAAATAATGGTCCATCAAACTAAACCTGTCATACACCAGGCCAGACCTTCGCCATCGCCTCTCTAGCCTTCATCCAACTCTCCTCAACTCCCTCAAGTCCTCATCAAACCATGGAGACCTAGGGCAAAGAGAGAGTGGACGAACACAAATAGGAGCAATGGAATCCAGGGCCTCTGTCATTGCCTTATTATAGGCAAGTACTAGATCCCCTGGATCCATGCATGCCGTCGGCAGCCCGACAGGTCCAGCACCGCCATCAGACCATCTGGGGGTACACCCCTCAAGGTGCGGTACTGGACCATCTCCATAAGGGCAGGCCTCTTAGGGGGGACCTCAAAACTGAAGCTGATGGCATGATGGTCCGACCACTTGACTGGTTCCACCACCAAGTTGGATATCTCCATCCCCAGTAGAAACACCAAGTCCAATGAATGACCACCAATGTGGGTCGAGGAGGAAACAACCTGTGTGAGGCCCAGTGAGCTCATTAACTGGAGGAAGTTCTGTCGAAACTGTGAGAGTTCATCGTCGACCCAAACATTGAAATCCCCAAGGATCAGCCATCTATGGGGTCCCAGCGTTAGGTCGGTGATGAAGTCCACAACTTCCTGCACGAAAACATTCCCATCACCTGGTGGATGGTAGATGAGAAGAATCCTGCACCCCACACCCTCACCCACGATACGTTCAAAGGAGTTGGTGGCTCCCACTGGAATTTCCCTCGGGTTCAGTTCTGATTTAAAACACAGGGCCACACCCCCGCCCCTACGACCAATCCTCGGGCAGTGTATCACCGAGTACCCAGGTGGAACCGCTGAAGCCAAAATTGGGCTTGCATTTCCATCCAACCAGGTCTCGGTGATGTAAGCCAGGTCAGTTGAATTAACAAGATCCCCAATTATGGCGGTCTTGTTTTTAATAGACCTGGCATTGCATAACACCACCTGAGTTCGATGAGCGGCTGAGGGAGACCGAGTTTCCCGTCTGCAATAAGCAGAACCCTTGGGTATGGGAACAAGACAGGGAGAACCCCTTTCCTGGACCCATTTCGCCCCAGGGCGTCTCCTTGTCCCCACGATCCCAGTCCGCCCACTCTTCTCCATTCTCCCAACAGGCCGAGCCCCCGCCCTAACCCTCCTAGCTATTCCCAGAGATGGCCAACAAGATTAAATCATGACCAAAAACTTACGCATGTGCGGATTTTGGTTATGTCAGAGGGAAAGGATGGCTGGGGTTTAATTGGTAGAGCAACCTCCCTCAGGTTATAAAATTGGAGTGGTGCGGCTGGCGTCAGCTGTGGGTCAACATGGGTTAAAGAAGTGTTGAGTAAGAAACGGTTAAAAAAAAAAAAAATTTATAATAAAATGGGTTTTAACCCTTAGGCTGCCAACAGAATTGGAACGTATAGGAATTCTGGACTGATATATCAGTCCGCGGTACAGTAAGGGTTAAAAATCGTGAAACCCGATTGGCTGAGGGTCATTTTGTCAGTGCTGTTACCTCAGCAGAACAGCACAGGATAAAGACCCAGCAGCCTCTTCACAATGAAAACAATACTAACCGCACATCCCTGATTGCCATCACAAACATGGTTGTTACCTTTACTCACTAAAAACCTTCAGCTAGGTCCTAAAAATAAAACTGCCTTAAATTTAAAAACACAATAATTAAAGTGTTTCGATACTGTTCCACATAGAAGATTGATTAATAAGCTAGGTAAGCTCGGGGTGGGTCAGAGGTTGGTCAGCTGGGTGGCAAACTGGTTGGTAGGCAGAACAGAGTGTGGTGGTAAATGGTATACAGGCAAAAGAGAAGCAAGTCACAAGTGGGGTACCTCAGGGATCAGTCCTGGGGCCAGTCCTCTTCAATATCTTCATCAGTGACATTACGGATGGACTGGAGAGTAAGGGTGTCATCTGCAAACAGGCAAACAAGATCTGCAGCAGAGTAGATGATCCAGATGGGGTGGGCAGAATGAGAAGAGATCTGGAAAAAACGGCAAAATGGTCTGAAGAGTGGCAACGCAAAGAAGTGCAAGACCATGCACATAGGGAAGAGAAACCCTGAAGCCACCTATAGGCTGGGAGGGGAGATGCTGGCAGTCACAAGGGAAGAAAGAGACTTGGGTGTCATCATCACAGATGACCTGAAATCATCCAAGCAAGCCACTAAAGCAGTAGGTAAGGCTAGAGGGATGTTTAGTTTAGTTTAGTTTATTGTTCTAGGAATTATTACCTTTGAGCCAATGGCTGTTTTACAAAGGTTCCACATCATCAATGTACAAACAAGCAAGACATGTTACATAGAATGGTCAACAACTTATAAAGGTTGCAGTAAGCCAGTATAATACAGTACATCCAGAAAAAAAAAAAACATTGGAGGAATGGTCAAGGTGGGAAAGGTAGGAGGAGATATGGGGAGGGGAGCAGACATAGAGTAGTTAGAGGTACTCAGATGCCTTTGTCAAGACAGGAGCAGAGGAGGAGGAGGAGGAGGATGAAAAACAGTAAAAACAGCCATGAGGGAGAATCATTAGTCAAGGCAGTCACAGGAGCTAGAGGCTGAGAGGTGAGAGTAAAGCATAGATTTGAAAGCTCCTAGTGAAGTGGAGGATGTAATGAGCGAGCTGAGGGCATTGTACCAGCTGTTGGTGTGTATTAGTAGGGGTATCACTTGTCGTAAGAGGGAGGTAATAATCCCTCTTTACAAGACACTGAGTAGGCCCCATCTGGAGTACTGTGCACCTGCACAAGGACATTAACAAAACGGAGGCAGTCCAGAGAAGAGCAACCAAAATTGTGCAGAGACTGCATCAGAAAACATATGAGGACAGATTAACAGAGCTCTGTATGTATATCTTCGAGCAAAGGAGGGAGAGAGGTGATATGATCGAAACATTCAAATATCTTAAGGGCATTAATGAGGTGAAAGAATCTAACGTTTCAATATAGGAAAAATAGCAGGACAGGAGGGAGGCAGTATATCGCAGTAGTTTAAGGCTCTGAGCTGCAAATCTGGAGATCTGGGTTTGAATCACACAGCCCCCACTTGCATACTGTGTGACCCTGAGCAAGTCACTTAACTTCCCTGTGCTCCCAGGTTGCACCTCTAAACAAGCTTTCTGCTTAGTGTGTCTTACCTGGTTAAACACTTGGGGAAGAGGACACAGCATGAGATTAGAGGGAGGCCGATTAAGGGGTATTGTGAGAAAGTTCTTTTTCACAGAAAGGGTGGTGGATGCATGGAATGGCCTACCTCAAGAAGTGGTGGATATGAATACAGTGCAAGGCTTCAAACAGGCATAGTATAGGCATAAGGGAGCAATACAGATGAGTATGAATAAATCGTCCATTGACAGAGTAAAGGCCTATGGCACATCCATAAGGTAGAAAGAATGGGCAGACGGGATGGGCCTTGCGGTCCTTCTCTACCATCAGCTTCTATATTTCATTCTTTCCCCTCATAATCCTCTTTTCACAAACACACACACACACACACACACACCCCCACACCTGTTGTGCGAGTGAAGAAGTGAATACACTGCCAGTAAAACTGAGCAGAGATTTGAATTTTTGTTTCACCCATTGTAAACATGCCATCTCTTGAATGTAGGCAATAATATAAAGAAGATGGAAAAAAGGTGCGGAAACGGGTAAATGGGAGTGGCTTGGGGGAAAATTGAGTATTTAAGAGCTAATTAAAAATAAATGCATTTTACTGTGCATAATATTTGAACCTGAGATGGCATGTAAGTGCAGGGATGTGCTGGGATTATTTTGTTGAAGTGGATGAACTTTTTGTTAAAGTAATAAAAATGTTTTTCAATTGTGCTGCATTTCTTCACCGCCCCTCAAAGAAAAAATAAAAATAAATGGAAGCTGGCCCGGTGGCACTGAGCTTTGAGGTGCTGGATGCCACACCTCGCTCCACGCAGGTGAACCGAGTGAGGGAGCGGGACTGTGGTTGCTGGTGGGTCGGCTGGGAGGAGTACGGCTTGAGCGTCCTCACGACAGCTCGCCATCTCCAGGGGAAGGATGGATGGGAGGGCCGTTGCCCATCGCACTTGCGCGACCCCGGGCAGAGGCTCAGGGGATTGCAAGCTCCCATTAGAAAGGGAGACGGGCGGCCCAGTACGCAGTAGTCATCGGCGACCACGCCATGAACTGTGTGGGGGAGGAAGAAAAACGGAAAAACACCTGTTGGCTCTGGGAAGATGGGCTTCCCGGGGCGTGCCTTCAGTGTGCCCCCTGCTTGCTGACTACCTCGGTCCGCAGCTGATTCTGAGGTCGGCCCCACCTTGTGCCTACGCGAGAGTGGCCCAAGCTGCATGGGGGATCCGGAGGTAAGTATCGGGGGGCAGGGTGGCAGAAGGATGGCCCCTTGGATGCCCTGAAGGGTCGGGGCCGACAGGTAGTGGGGAGAAGATAAAAAGTACAATTTCAAAAAAAATAAATAAATCTTGGACCCATTTTATAATCACAGTAAGGCACTCCAGGGGTGTGCACTGTGGTGGGATAACTGCACTTCTCGGGTGGTTGAAGGCACTTGGCGATGCCGCGAGCCTCACAACACACTCGAGGTGTGCCGTTATCCCACTACAGCGCACACTCTTTTAAGTTTGGAGGCAGTATAGCGCAGTGGTTTAAGGCTCTAAGCTGCAAATCTGGAGACCTGGGTTTGAATCCTACAGCACCCACTTGCATACTGTATGACCCTAAGCAAGTCACTTAACTTCCCTGTGCTTCCAGGTTGCACCTGTAAACAAGCTTTCAGCTTAGTGTGTCACTCCTGGTTAAACAATTGGGGAAAAAAAATGTCTTTATTGCTTAATTGGCACCATGATTCTCCAGTTCTGGAGGCTGTACCTCCACAAGGACACTGACAAGGTAGAAGAGGTCCTGAGGAAGGGCTGTCTGAATGATATGGGGTTGCATGAGAAGCCATACAAGGAGAGGCTGTGGGATCTAACATGTACTCCCTGGAGGAGAAGAAAGCAAGAGGGGACATGTTTGAATAAAGTACCTCACAGGGATGAACAAAGTGAAAATGGGAAGACTCTTTCAGAGGAGGAACAACACCAGAAATTAAGGGTATGCAATGAAGGTTGGGGGGTTAAGAGGAATGTGATGAAATACTTCCTCACAGAGTGGTGTACACTTGGAACAGTGTACCAGAAGAGATGGTGAGGGTGAAAACAGTGGGGAGCTTGCCTTCAAGCATGCGTGGGATAGGAACATGGGCATAATACGCAGAGGAAAGGGAGACTAGAGGGATGCTAGTGTCTGAATAGGCAGGGAAAAATAGGGCAGACTGAATAGGCCTACTGGTCCTTTTCTGCCGACCAAGTTCTATGTTTCTGTGATCATACAAAACAATGTCACTATGAAAATACAAGACTGAGTAACATGATCACAGTTGATGAAATTGTCAATTACAATAAAAAGCTGTCCACGATAAGCATAGCAGCAACTACTGTGTCGTATAATCATGCAACTCCTAGGGACTAGGAGGGAGGTGCTGTGTCACTGATGAGATCAGGTATGTTGTTTTCTCATCAAGAGATGCCTGCTGTATGCAGGCAGAGGCACTTCTGTTTCCCATACTCCACCAGTGTGCACACGCATTGTGTCTCCAGGTTCAGGTGGGGAAACAAGTAAAAGTTACATACTTACTGTAACTGTTGATGTTCTGGAATATCTTATTTATTTATTTATTATTTTGGAACACACCTTTGAGCTACAATCTCATTTACAAAGGTTCCACGTCAACAGAATTTGTACAGTCATTTAAGCATAGTAGGCGAAACTGGAAACGTTACAGACTATCAAACTGGAGAAGCAGGGAAATATGTACAGAATTTACAACAATTGCAAGTCATTGCCTCATGACAGTGCTTTGTCAACACCATACAAGGATCAAAACAGAACTATACACAGTATTTACACTATTAGCAAGCCATTTTTTCTCCATAGATTACCACTAATGGGTCTGTGCCAGAGGTGCTAGGGCCCTACGGGAGTCGGAACTTTTCTGGAGGGCTGGCAGCGTGATTAGGCCTTGTGTGCATGTCACCACACATGTCCCCTGGTATATAGTAGTGCCAGCCCCTAACCGCTTCAGTACATTTTTTACAAGGAGGTGAGTAGCATAAACCTAATGAGCTTAAGATAGCCCTAATGACCCGTGTAAGAAGGGCCACCAAACCCAGTTATACAGTGCCTTCACAGCCCAAACCCAAGTAAAAAAGGGTGAAGACCCAACACAGCAATACTGGAGTGAGTCCAGGGGATGGTGGGCGGGCACGGTAATCTATGGAAAAGACATTTAGGAAGATCAACAGATACGGTAAGTACATAACTCTCATATCTTCCAAGAATCACTCTTCTCCATTGAATTCCACTATGGATCAGAGTACCAAGTTCAGAGAAAGTCCCCCGGACTAGCGAGGCTGGAGCTTAGGGCCAACTCAGGATAGTAATCCATTCAGTATTGTCCTGCCAAAGGTGGCATGCTTCCTGGAATGGACATCCTGGGCATAGTGCTTGGTAAAGGTATGCACTGTGCTCCAAGTTGCAGCTCTTCAGATTCCTCCAATAGGCACAGAGCATCTCTGCTAGGGAAATTACAGTTGCTCTGGTGGTGTAGACCTTGTATGTTGCCCTCCAGTTTAACCTGAGCTGTGGCATAGCAGTGGCAAATGCTGTTTACAATCCCGGCTGAAATACACTTGATTGTGACAGGTTGGCCCTTTCGAGTAGGGTCAAAAGGGACTGTTTATAGTCCTTAGTCTTGGCCTGATAAAACCTAAGGACCCTCTTAACATCCAGTGAATGGAAAGTCCTTTCTCCCTTATTCTGAAGTTGGCAAATTAGGTAGGCAGGATTATAGCATGATTAAGATGGAACACCAACACCATCTCATGTAGAAACCTAGGGTGTACGGAGAACTGCGTTATCTTTATGAAAAACAATATGCAGAGGATCTGTGACCAAAGCATGGATTTCAGTTATTCTGTGACAGCTACCAGAAATGCTGCTTTCGAGTTAGGAACTTCAAGTCATAAGTCGCAGTAGGTTCAAAGGGCTTGCGAGTGAGCATATCTAGCTAGCACAGGGTTGATATCCCAGAGAGCCACCGGCTTCTTGATGCATGGGGCCTTGTGTGCAGAATATCCCTGAGGAACCTCTTAAACAGTGGTGCTGTGCAAAAGAGGGGGTACCTACAGGTTTGTGGTATGTTGATATAGCACGTAGGTGGATCTGAATTGTGGAATGCTGCAAGACAGCATCAGAAAGGTCCAATAAAGTACTCCAAAACTTTTTTAGGTGAACACCTGAAAGGGTCCACAGGGGTTTTGGAACACCAGATGGAAAATCTTTTCCACTTGGTCGCATACAGACATATGAAAAAGCCAGCAGAATATGCCCATTTGGTCTGTCTAGTGTGCTCATATTGCAGGGTCCATGGCTTAAGCTACAGACCCTGCTTCCCCTCTCACTCCTCCCATCCTTTCCATCTGCCCTTCCCATGACCCTTACTTTCTCCTTAAGTCTGTCCCAGCCTGTTTTGAAGCTGCCCATCATCTTCAACAAGACCACCTCTTCTGGCAGCGTATTCCAACTGGCCACCACCCTGTCTGTGAAGAAATGCTTCCTAACCTCCCTCCTAAACCTGCCCTCTTATCCACCCTGTTTATTCCTTTTTGGTTTTTTTATATAGCTGTTTAGCCTTGACCACCACCTACTCATGCCATCTGGTCCCCTGCCAGTCTACAGTTCTGTTGCCGCTCCCCCCGTTGCCAAGCTGGCGGGGATCCGCACAGTGCGAAGACTTTGGGAGCCATCACTCTTGGCAGCCATGCACATGGGGTTTTCCTGTTTTCTCCCATGGTCCCGCCCTTCACTCCAGATGTTTGGCATAGTCTCTAGCAGACTGTGATGCAGTAGCGCACACAGGGCATGTGCCACCCTCATGAAGGAGCAAGCTCCCCAGGTCACCATGAGGGCTGCTACTGCGCTGGGTCCAGGCCGCCTTCCTCCCTGGTTGGCTCACACTCTCATTGGGAGCACTCTCCAGCCTGGCCCATGCAGACACAGGCTTGCTTCCGAACACGGGTTGCCAGTGTGGAAGCGCATAGTGCTACCACTGAGCTATTGTGCGCTTCCCACCCTATTTATTCCTTTCAAGTACTTGAAGGTTTCAATCATGTCCCCTCTCTCCTCCCTCCTCTCCTCCAGGGAATACATGTTCACAGCCCCCAACCTGTCTTCGTATGCTTTATCCTGCTGACCCCCTGATGGTCTTTGTTGCCCTCTTCTGGACCGCCTCCAGCAGATTAATGTCCTTTTTAAGGTGTGGGCACCAGTACTATACACTGTACACTGCAGCCTCACTAGTGACCTGTTCAAGGGCAGCATAACTTCCTCTCACCTGTTGCTGATCCCCCTAGCTATGCATCCCACCATCTTGTTTGCCCTTGCTGCTGCTTTCTTGCACTGCATGGAGAGCTTCAGGTCACTAGTGATCATCACTCCCAGGTGCTTCTCTGTTGCAGATACCCATACGCCTCCCAGGTAGTACTTCGTCCTGGAATTCTTGGCTCCAATGTGCATAACTTTGCATTTCTTTTCTTTGAAGTCAAGCTGCTAAATCCCTGACCACCTCTCAAGTTTTTCCAGATCCTCCTTTAGGTCTTTTATCCCTTTGGCTGTGTCCATCCTCTCACAGAGCTTGGTGTCGTCTGTGTATAGGCGCATTTTGCATGTAACACCATCCTCAGTATCATTGATAAAATCATTGAACAACACCAGTCCCAGCACCAGCCCTGTGGGACCCCATTGGTGACCTCCCTGGAACTAGATGACCCCCCCCCCCCCACAACCACCCTCTGGGTCCTGTTCCCCAGCCAGTTTTCCACCCATCTGGTCATCTTCTTCCTTACCCTGAGATCTGCCAACTTCCTGATTAATCTCTTGTGAGGTACAGAGTCAAAGGCCTTGCTCAAGTCCAGGTGAAGGCTGTCCACTGCTCTGCCCCTGTCTACTGTTTTGGTGACCCAGTCAAAGAGGTCAATCAGATTTGTTTGATAAAACTTCCCTCCCATAAAGCCAGGCTGTCTGACATCCTGGAAACCGTACTCTTCTAGATATTCTACTAACCGTTCTTTAAAGAATTTTATTGGGAGAGGTGAAGCCCCAACGATGCACAGATTGAGGCTTCACAGCTCTGATCTCCTTGCAGGTGCCATTAGAAATAATGAAGTTAAATACCTCATCACTCGTAAAATTGTGGCAAAGCTGTGGTGGAGCCGCATTTTGAACATGGCATTTCTCCACCTCCTGGGATTTCGCTGGTAGTACCACGAGATAATGACGCGGCACTGCCCCTATCATAATACTACACTTACAAAGAGAGTGAACCTGTAAAAACCTCAGTGATTGGAAGGCAGAGCGGAGGGGGGAAGGGGAGGTTACCTGTACTCCAGGGGAACAGGGACAGAAAAGAGCAAAGGCAAGCACAAAAGGAGGAGATGAGGGCAGAACCCAGGAAGCAGGAGACCAGGCTGCCAGGGAGTGGGGATGACATCAGCAGTAGAGGGAATGGGGATGGATACCAGGATGTGAACAGAACACAGGAGGAAGGTGCGAACAGTGGGGATAAGGGTACCAGGGAGGATAACGTGAAGAAAGGAAAGAGTTGGGAAAAGGAAGACCAAACGTACAAGCAGAAGGAAAGGGGAGTAGAAGGGACTTGCTAATAGGGGACTTAATTATCAAGGGAATCAGATGGGGTGGCAAGGGGTCCAGAAGTAGTGCAATTTGGGTTGAGTGCATACTAGGAATGATGGCACACAAGATGAAGCACAACATTCCCTCATGCGGATCATGACGAGATGGGATGCCTTACTTGGTGCTGCACCTGGGCACCAATGACCTGGAGGAGGTGCAGGGCAAGATTCAAACAACTTGCCGGGGTATGTAGTAAGGAGTTCCAATCGATTGCCTTTTCAGAGGTGCTGCTAGTGTCAAAAGCAAGCATGTCCAAGAAACAGAGGAATTCAACCAGTGGGACAGACTGCACCTCAGCAAGGAGGGATTGGCACTACTAAAAAGGAAGCTGGGGGAGTTTATTGAAAGCACGTATAATTTAAACTGAAGATGGGGGGAGGGGTCAAGGCAAAGTAGACTCAGGGTAGCAAAAGGTATGGGAAGCATCCTGCCCCCCCCCCCGGATGGCGATAGGGAGTTGGGGAATAGTTCGGCCAAGGAAAGGTTGGGGGCCAAGAGGGGAGCAAGCAAGGAGCGGGGTATGGCTGGAGGGTGGTGTTCCTGAACACTAGGAGCTTAGGGAATAAAATACCAGCGCTCCAAGCACTGATGGCAGAAGGCAAAATAGACATAGTTGCCACCACAGAGACATGGGCCAACCAGAACCAGAACTGGGACCTAACAATTCCAGGGTACTGCCTTTGTATAAAGGGATAGAGGGTGTGGTAAGTGTTGGGGGTGGCTCTATACATAAGGGAGGGATTAGTGGCCAGCAGGGAGGAAGGGAAGGAGGAGAAAGTGGAGATCTTGTGGGTCAGCATTCAGAATGCTAAGGAGGAGAAGGCTAGACCAGGGTTGCATACCGACCTCCATCCCAGGAGAAAGACATCAACCAGGAGCTGGTGGCAAATGTCATAAAGCACTGCCAGAAGGGAAGGGCGGTGGTGGTGGTGGGTGACTTCAATCTACCGGGGGTAGATTGCAACACAAAGACCACAACTAGCACAAGGGAACAGGTCTTATTAGATGGTTTCCTGGACGTCTTCCTCACTCAGCACGTGACGGAACCTACTAGGAAGGGGAATATCTTGGACCTGGTCCTAGCAGACGGCGACCAGCTGCAAGATGTTAGGGTTGAGGCCCCCCCTGGCCAGAAGTGACCACAACATGGTATGGTTCTCATTTGACATGGGTAGGGAGGGGAAGGCTAGCAAAACCAAGGTTGTGGATTTCACGAGGGCTGACTTTGGCAGAATGGCAGCCATAGTTGGAGGGCATGTGGCCACCATCAGGCCAGAGCCTGACAAAAACCAAAAGTGGGCAATCATAAAGAACTGTCTGCTGGAGGCAACAAACTCTTGTACAAAGAGTGTTAGTAAGAATTCGAGGTCTAGGAAACCTAGTTGGTGGACAAGAGGTGCAAGAGCGAGTGAGGGAAAGAAGAGCAGCTTTTAAAACCTTTAAAATGATGTGCAGGGAGGTAGACAAGGAGAAGGAGTACATCACAAAATCCAGAGAGGTGACCAGGGTAGTGAGGGCAGCCAAGGCCACAAAGGAGCTAAGGCTGTCGCAGGGGATTAGGAAGTGGGAGAAATAATTTTTTAAATATGTAAAGGAAAAAAGGAAAAGTAAGGAACAAATTGCCAGAATTAAGAGCAACAGTTGAGGATGGGCAGTAAAGGGGGCAGACCAGGCAGAGGTACTAAATGAGCACTTTTGCTCTATTCACAAGGGAGAAGGATGGACCTATCCCTCCGAGGAATGATTGAGGGAGAGCAGTTGGAGGGGAGGGGATAACAGATATTGAGATTACACAGAACAGGGTTCTGGATGGCCCAAGATCTCTTAAGGTGGACAAGGCTCCAGGTCTGGATGGGATACATCGAAGAGTGCTGATGGAACTAGCAGAGGTGCTGGCAGCACCCCTAATGGATGTATTCAACACCTTCCTATGGACAGGATGTGTGCCACTTGACTGGAGAATGCCGCACATGGTGCTCATACATAAGAGTGGCCCCAGGGACGAGCCAGGAAACTACAGGCCAGTCAGCCTCACATCCTTAGTGGGGAAATTGAGGGAGACCATCATAAAGGAATGGTTGGCGGAATTCATGCAAGAATACGGGCTGGGGAACGACCGACAACACGGATTCATCAATGGGAGGTCCTGCCAGACAAATCTGGTGGAGTTCTTTGACTGGGTGACTAGGTTGCTGGATGGGGGAGAGGTGGTTGATGTCCTGTATCTGGATTTCAGTAATGCCTCTGACTCCGTGCCACATGGCAGACTGATAAGTAAACTCAGGGGCATGGGGTCAGGGCAAAAACTGGTTAGGTGGGTGGAAAGTTGGTTGGGAAATGGGAAACAAAGGGTGGCAGTAGTGGGGGAGCTCTCAATACCACAGGCAGTCATCAGTGGTGTCCCATAGGACTCAGTCCTAGGATCTGCCCTATTCAACACCTACATAGCGGATATAGCGGAAGGGGTGAAGAGCAAGATAAGCCTGTTTACCGAAGACACCAACATTGATGCCATGGTGGATTTTGAGGAGGAGGGGAGGGTGTTACACAAGGATTTGGAGAAACTGGAGAGCTGGTCAAGAACGTGACAGGTGAGGTTCAGTGCTGGGAAGTGCAAGGTCATGCACTTTGGGGGTAAAGAACTCAAGGAACACCTACCATATGGGGGAGAGGTTAAAAGTCACAGAGGAGGAAAGGGAGGGATCTAGGGGTGGTGGTCACAGGGAATATGAAACACACAGAACAGTGCAGGTTGGCGGTGGCCAAGGCCAACAAAATGCTAGGGTGTATTGCCAGAGGGATCACCTCAAGGAACGAAGAGGTGATCCTGCCGCTGTACAGATCACTGGTGAGGCCACACCTGGAATACTGTGTACAGTTCTGGTGCCCCCACTTAAAGAGGGACATGAAGCTGTTGGAGGGGGTCCAGACAAGGGTGGCCAAACTGATAAGGGGGTTGGGGGATAAGCCCTATGAGCAGTGGTTGAAGGAGCTAAATATGTACTCCCTGGAGGATAGAGGGGACAGAGGAGATATGATTGAGACCTTCAAGTACCTGAAGGGCATAAATAGGTTCAGCACTGTGGAAATGTTTCAGTTGAAGGGGGGACGGGGGAATCACTGGGGGCCATAGTATGAAGCTGGAGGGAGGAAGATTCAAGAGGGAACTGAAAAGGCACTACTTCACAGAAAGAGTGGTGGCAGCATGGAACATACTCCCAGAGGAGCTGTCTCACAGAGATCGGTGGAAAGTTTTAAAAGAGGGTGGGATAAAGTAAAGGGCAGGATAAGCATTGGAGTTAACTTGACCCAACAGCTGAGCTCAGTAAAGGGGAAGAAAGGTGGTAGTGGTGACAAGGCTGGGGGAGTGGCAGCACTGGTGTAAACCATGGGCTGGAAAATCGAGCAGATGAGATGGACTTTTTTGGCCTGTATCTGCTGGCTTTTTTTGTATGTTCCTATGCAGTTATACGGAAATAAAAGTATATGTATATATTTATGATGCCTAGCGCCTTTTCTACTGAATTTGCCTAAATACCATGGGTATGGCAGGTATACCTATGGGATTTTGGCAAAGTCACTAAAAATGGTGCTGGGCATCAGAAATATACTGTATATATACTTTAATTTCTGTATACAAGTGTAGTAGTATGGTAGGGGCAGTGCTGTGTCTTTATCTTGCGGTATTACAGTGAGATCCTGGGGGGTGGAGGACCGCCATGTTCAAAATGCTGGCTCCACCGGAGCTTTTCTACAATTTTATAAGCGATGAGGTGTTTAACTTCATTATTTCTAATGGCACTTGCAGGGGGGATTGGAGAGGTGAAGCCCTGATCTGCGCAGCAGTCGGGGCTTCATCTCTTCCAATAGAACTCCTTTAAGTATGATCTCCATGAGCTAGCACACAATTGAAATCAGACTAACTGGTCTGTAATTCTTTGGTCATCCTTGGGACCACTGTCTATGGAGGGGCACTGCATGCACCGTTCTCCAGTCCTGTGGCACCATCCCTGACTCCAGTGAACTATTGAACAAGCCTGCTGGTGTCTTTGTAAGCTCCTCTGCCAGTTCCCTCAGCACCCTTGGGTGTATGCCATCTGGTCCTGGTGATTTGTCCACCTTCAATGCTAGCAGCCCTTTCTTCACTCTGTCCCCTCTACCACCACATCCGTGCTCCCCTCCCCCCCTCACTTGTCTTCTCTCCCTTGTTGGTACTAGTCTGTCTTTCTCGCTGATGAAGACGGAACAGAAGTATTTGTTCAGTACCTTTACTTTTCCTCCATTCTCCTCCACCCATCTGTCCCCTTTTTGAAGCCTAACAATCCTGTCCTTCTTGTCCCTTTTCTCGCTTATATAGTGGAAAAAAGGCCTTCTCCCCCTTCTTAATTCCCTCAGCTAACTGCAGTTCCTTCAGAGCCTTAGCCCGTTGGACTACCTCACTTGCCACACTAGCCATCTTTAGCTAATTCTGCCTGTCCTCTCTCTTGGTTTTCCTGAATTTCCTATAGGCTAACCTCTTGTCCCTTACTGTCTGGGCAACCTCAGCACTAAACCAGCTGTGTGCTTTGGCCCTTGAGTTTTTCCCCCTGAGCTTAACACGCTCCCTGTGGTAGCCATTATTTCCTCCTTAATGATGGGCCACCTTTGGTTCACCCCCCCCATATCTGCCCTGATGCCCGCCAGGTGCCTCCATAACAATACATCCATCTTCCTGAAGTCCACCCTCCTGGTTTTGTATGTTGTTCTGGTGGAAGGTTTACACGCAGCCAGAATATTTCAGAGACCCTCTGAGATACCTTGAACATGTTCTTCTATCTCTTCAGGAGCCAGGCCTAAAGGTGAAGGGAGCACAAGTTGGGATGGAGTAGATGACCTTGTAAGTCCATCCTGAGTGGAAGACCCCTTGATTTGCTGACTGAAAGTTGGTTCAATGGAGGAAACCATAACTGCTGAGGTCAGCAGGGGGCCACTAGGATCATCTTGCTCCCATGTGCCTCCAAATTGAACAGTACTCTCTGGATGAGAGCATTAGTAGCGAATGCATACAGAAACAGATTTTACCATGGCAGTCTAAATGCATCCAGACAAGAAGATGCCATGTTCTGAATTTCTGGAGCAGAACTGATGCAGTTTGGTGTTGTGGGGACGCAAAAAGGTCCACATCTGGGGTGCCCTGGGGTGCTGTACTCATTGAATAGTGATTTTGCGACCTCTGATGCTAGACATCTCGTGAGGATCTGTCTCTGATTGACTTAATTCATCTGCCAGAGTGTTCAGGAACCCTGGCAGATGGACTGCTTGGAGCAAGTTTCTATGCTACAAGTGCTATTTCCACACACTCATTGCCTCCCTACTGAAGGGGTAAGGATGTGCTGCTCCTTGCTTGTTGATACAGTACAGGCCAGACTTGTCTGTCTGGTAGAGAACTGTCTTTTTTAGGATCGTGGATATGTTCTAGCCACACTTGTTGGCATGTCCTTTCTCTTTAAGAATCTTGCTGGAAGATCTTTAAGCTGGCTCCTCCCACCCACCCGGGTGGTATATCTCTTGGCTCCGCCCCTTGATGCTGGATCTTCCTTTCTGCTGGAAGATTCAGGTTCCCTCCTTAGTGCTTATGCGTTGCTGTAGGCCCTGGCGAATAAATCTCCGGATTTACCAAAACTAAAACTCGTATGAGTTTCTCTTAATGTTGTCGCGATCTCAACCGTGATGGAGTATAAGCCTGGTTTCCAACGCTGCCCAAGCAGGCAAAAGATGTCTTGGACCGACCTACACCCCACGTACGTCTATTGCCTGGGTCACGATCACAACACCCAGGCGTGTAAAATGTGCCGTGCTTTCCATCCCGATGATCTTCTTGCACGATTGCACCTGGGCAGACCAGAAAAATGGAACCTGCCAGTCAAATCCAAAGAAGCCTATTAGGGCCGGCCCGGTGGCGCTGAGGGTTGAAGCGCTGGTCGCTACACCTCGCGCCACGCCGGCGACCCGTGTTCGAGGCGGGCATGGGTTGCGGGTCAGCGAGGAGGAGATGGATTGAGCGTGTGGAGGTCTGCTCTCCATCTCGGGGTGGGGGATTCGGTGGCGGTGCTTGCCTGACCAGCGGAGCTGGGGATCGACAGCACACAGCCGCAAAGCAGGGGGCGGGACGTGGCAGGCAACTTGACTAGCATGTATCGCGGGAGCATGCGCACTCCAGTCGCTAGCGTCATTGCACGCCATGCCCCGCGGAGAAAACAAAGAAACTGGGAGCCCGGCAGCGACGTCGTTCCCGGTGCCATTCCTGGAGGAGCCTCCTGGCATGGATCCGTTGGGGTGGGTTGAGTCGCTCCCACCACCACTGCCACGAAGGGTAAGTCGCGGGGTGCAGAAGGAAGGGTCTCATGTCCGGGGATGGCGCCAGAGGGCATAGTGCGGGGGAGGTTGTAGCAGGAGCTCGAGGGAGAAAAATAACATCCAAAAAAAAAAAAAAGAAGCCTATTAGGTGGTCTCCACGGCTGCGGGATCCACTGAGCAGCTGGAGCGGATGAAGGCCTTCAAAGAGGAGGTGGCATGGGCTGCCAATCAGTCCTCTTCCCTTTCAGTTTTCATTCCGCTCAATCTGGCTCCATCTTCTCAGGCTCCTTTAAGGAGATATGTCGGTCTCTGCTTACCAAAGGAGAGGGTCCCTCGGGCAAGCATGTCTTTCAGTCCCGTAAAAAGAAAAAGGAGAAAGAAGGTTCGCCTCGTCGACTGTGTTCCTAGAACTGTGAGAGATCTCGGTCCCAGGAATCTGCTGTCTCAACTTCGATCGAGGTTGTGGCTTCAGCCGCTGGCTTCACAGTACCCCTGTCAGGCCAGCCAGCCAAGACACGGGACGACAATCTGGTCGAAATAATTATCGACCCTGTCGACCCATCGTTGCTGGATGAGGCTGACGACTCCTTATTCAGGACCTTTGTCCTGCTTGGACCCACTGAAGAAGAGACCCAGCCAGCTGGGAACCTCCTTATGGTCCCTGACCTGGAAGAGCTGCGGTTTGCCCCGGCTCCTTCCAAATGACCCTGTCTCGGTCCCCCCGACGATCCAAGTCAAGGTCTCGGACCCCTTTGACCGACAGGCCAAAGAAGGCGCATAAGTGCTCCAAAAAGCGGCACTGCCGCCATTCTTTCTCGTCCTCCTTGGAAGAGGACAGGCTTTGATGCAAGCTGCATTAATGCTACGAGGATCTGATGTGGCAGCAACTTAGTATGTCCGGTCAGAAGTCGACCCCCGCTTCTTCCCCAGCCATTACTTGGCTGTCACTCTCCAGGTCGATGCCGACTCCTCAGAAACCAGTCCACACTGTCCCTCCGCTTGCAGAGCCGGTCAAGACCCTCCCAACTTGGCTGAAACATGTCTCTCCACCAATTCGACTGGAGTCACCACCGAAACAGCCCACCTCTGGGACTCCTGCCAAGGGATCTAGGCCCGTTTCAGGCCTTTCGCACAGGCTATCTGTCACCCTCACTCCTGACCGTCCCAGGTGGGTGGAAGGTGACTCTGGTGGCCGGCCAATCTATCCAGACTCCTCGGAGCCCGAGTACTCTGACCTGCATTCTCAGCCCTTGGATGACAAAACTGTAGGGAGTCATTCGACGGAGCAGGGTCCCACTTCCTTCATGGGTATCCTCCATCTCATCTCCGAATCCCTGGGAATACCCTTGGAGCCTGTTAAGAAATGGGCTGCATAGCCCCTCAAGGATATCCTCAAATGAGGGGATTCTCTGACAGAGGCCCTCCCAGTGGCCAAGGCCATTGTTGGCCCGGCCTTGGAGCTTTAGCAGCACCCTGCCTCCCGCCCTGTGCCTTCAGGCCAAATTGCCCACAAATACACGGTCCCCATTGGCTCGCTTTTGGGATTCACACAGCACCCCTCAGCCGAGGGGTTGGTGATTGACTCTGTGTTCAGGCACTTGGGAAATTCGGGAGGCACAGATAGACACCCGGATAAAGAGTCCAAGAAATTGGACCATTCGGCCTGGAAAGTCTATACTGCTTCTTCGCTTGGCCTTCATCAGGCAAGCTCAGCTGTCATCATGGCACATTTCTCCCACGCCCTTCTGGACTTTCTGGATGAGGTCCTCCCTCACCTCCCCGCAGACCTCCAGACCACGGTCAAACAGGTCCATGACCAGGGCCTGGTGGTTGTGAAGCAGCAACTCCAGACAGCTCTGGACATTGGGGACTCCTACGCCTGCTTGGTGGTGGTCGTAGTTGCCATGCACCGCAGGGCCTGGCTGAGGGTCTCCACCTTCACGGCGGACACTCAGCACATGCTGACATCCAGTTAATGACTTTGTTGGGCTTCACACAGGTAATTTCCTCCTCGACCCATGTTGGTGGTCATTCACTGGATTTGGTGTTCCTTCTGGGGATGGAGATATCCGACCTGGTGGTGGAACCGGTCGGATGGTCGGACCATCACTCCATTGGGTTCAGTTTTGAGGCCACCCCTAGTAGGTCAGCCCCTATGGAAATGGTCCGGTACCGCCCATTAAGGGGCGTTTCCCCAGATGACCTGATGGCGGTACTGGATCTGTCGGGCTTCCCAAGAGATTGCATGGATCCAGGAGAGCTGGTACGTGCCTATAATGAGGCGGTGGCAAGGGCCCTGGATTCTATTGCTCCTGTTCGTGTTCGTCCTCTCACTCTTCGCCCCAGGTCTCCTTGGTTTGATGAGACCCTGAGGGAGCTGAGGAGAGGTGGACGAAGGTTGGAGATGTGTTGGCGGAGATCGGGTCTGGATAGTGACAAACTTAATTTGATGGACCGTTATTTGGTCTATCAATCCACAATCTCTCGTAAGAAGGCAGAATTCCTGTCCAGAGAGATCGCGGCTGCACAGAATAGACCAGCTTAGCTCTTCTGGACTGTGGACAGACTGTGCAATCAGTCTCTTCAGCCGGAAGAGCCTTTTCTCAAAACGATGTGAGGAGTTTGCTCTGTTCTTTGCAGATAAGATTGCCAAAATCAGATCCAAGATCCATTTGACCCTCTCAATTGGGAGTTGTGATGGTCGGCAGGAGATGTCGGACACCCAGTTTGTGTGGTCTGACTTCAAGCCTCCCACAATCAGTGACATTGTGATGGTTATCAATCACTGCGTCCGACCAACTGTGATTTGGACCGGGCCCCACCGTCTCTTAGTGGATTGTGTGGATAAAATCGATGATTCTTGCTGAGATAGTCTGGAGGTCCTTGGAGGATTTTTCCAGATCCTGTAAGGAGGCTGTGGTTAAGCCCCTTCTTAAGAGTCCTCCTTGGACCCAGACTGTCTGGCCAATTACAGGCCTGTCTCTAACTTACCCTTTGTGGGTAAAGTTATTGAGAAGGTGAGTCGCATTACAGTTGGATGATCATCTGACCAACAACAATGTCTATGATTCTCTCCAGTCTGGATTTAGGAAAGGCATAGTACCGAGACAGCACTTGTCACGGTGCTAAATGATCTCCTAATAGCGAGATCGAAGGACCTGTTCCATCTTGGTCCTTCTTGATCTCTCTGCAGCGTTTGACACTGTGGACCATGGTGTGCTATTGGAACATTTGCGATCTACCTGTGGACTCTCTGGTACAGTCCTAGGGTGGTTTCGATAGTACCTTGAGGGTAGGACTCAGAGGGTGGTGTCTGGAATTTTTTCCTCAACATCAGTCTCCCTATCCTGCGGGGTACCGCAGGGTTCCATTTTGGCACCCATGTTGTTTGCAGTGTATATGCTGCCGTTAGGAGTGATTATTAGGCAGTACGGCTTGGGTTTTCATTGCTATGCAGATGATACCCAGCTGTACATGTCCTTTGTGCCCGGCCAGGATACTGCCTTTTTGGTCTTTAACAACTGTCTTGCTGAAATACAAGACTGGATGAATGTGAATTGGCTGTGGTTGAACCCTGAAAAAACTGAGGTGTTGGTTGTGGACCAGGGTCGCAGTGAGGCGGGTTTGTTAGCTGGATCACCCTCGGGCTTATGGCTTGGGGGTGTACAGCTGACTATCTCAGACCAGGCGCGGAACTTGGGCGTTGTATTTGATGATTGTCTGACTTTTAAGTCTCAGGTGTCAGCGGTTGTCAAAACCTCTTTTTATCATCTGAGGAACATCGACCGGGTGAAGCACTTGGTTCCTCCAAAGGATCTTCCAACTTTGGTCCATACCTTCGCTACCTCCCGCCTGGACTATTGCAGTGCCCTATACCTAGGGCTTATGGGGGTTGAATTTCACCGCCTGCAGCTAGTGCAGAATGCGGCAACCAGGCTTTTGACTGGTTCTTCTAGGTCCAGTCATATAACGCCTGTGCTCCACGGACTGCACTGGCTGCCAGTTTGTTGGCGAATCACCTTCAAGGTCGGTTTGCTGACCTGTAAGGCCCTACACGATCAGGGACCTGCTTACCTGAAAGATCTCCTCGTCCCTACTGTCCCCCGCTCATTCCGATCCACTGATGAGGATTGCTAGAGATTCCCAGGGTTCACTTAAAAACTTCAGAGGCAAGATCTTTTAGTTTTATGGCCCGACCCTGTGGAATTCTCTACCTGTCAGTGCAGAAAGTACCCGACTGTCCAGAGCTTTAAAGGAGCTTTGAAAACCTGCCTTTTAACAAAGCTTTTAATGACTGTTAATTATTTAATCTTAATCTTGTTTTAAATATTTATTGTTTTATGTAATTTGTAAAGGCCCTTGGTTTAAGAAAGACCCCTTAAATAAGTAAAGATTGATTGATTGATGCTGACGGACTACCTGGATACTGACCTCTTTGGTCCAGGAGTGGATGGTCACCTCCAGCACATAGAGAAGTCTAGTGCCACCTTGGACTCGGTGACTTCTGCTCAGAAGGAATCCCAGGGTTCCAAAAAGCAGAAAAGAAAGCCTTTTCGGCCTTTTGCCCCTGCGACCAAGCAGCTCCATTTCCAATCAGGGCAGCAACAGCAGCAGGCTCAACCTTGGCCCTAGTTAGGACCCCCGGCAGCCCGTAAGCCTGGAGGAAAGGGTTCTGGTGGCCCCCAAACCAGATCCTCCTCATCCAAGCCTGCACAGTGATGGGATAGGGTTGCCAGCGCCATATACCCGTACACCAGCTCTGGGTCCTCCCGTGGGGTCTGGCTCCTTCACTTCCTTTCCACCTGGTCCGCTGCTGCAACAGACAGGTGGGTTCTGGAAATGGTTGGCCATAGCTGCCTCTGGAATTCAAGCAGTACCCACCAAGCCCGAGCCTGTGCCTCATGGGAGGACATGGTGTCCATGCTGCACCTCAGTCAGCTCTCAGAGCCGACATCACTCAATTCCTCCACAAGGAGGTAGTGGCCAAGTCACTGATCCGCCTGTCAACCCAGGGGTTCGTTTCCAGGTACTTCCTGGTTCCAAAGCAGATGGGGCTGGCACCCCATTCTGATCTCATGACCTGAACCAAGTATCTCGCACATTCAGGATGGTAACTCTGTCTCAGATCATGCCATCTCTCGAGCAGAACATGTGGTTCTGCTCACTGGATCTTCAGGATATGTTTTTGCACGTCCCAGTCCATCCGTCTGTCTCACTGGAAGGTTCCTCCAGCTTCCAAGCTGAAGGAGCCTGCTTAGTTCCAAGCCATGCTGTTTGGCCTGTCATCAGCTCCCTGGGTCTTCACCAAATGTATTGCAGTGGTGGCGGCCTTCCTTGGCGTCGGGGGAGGGTTCAAGTGTACCCCTGTCTTGTGATTGGCTCATGGTCCCTCCAGCACAGGGCGGTGGAAATCCAGGGGATCTGGCTCTCCAGACCTGCATCGAACTTGGTGTCCTGGTCAACAAGACCAAGTTGGAACTCATACCTTTGCAGGAGATCTGCTTCATCGGGGCAGGGCTTCAGCTCTTGCCGAGCCAGAACCAGGATCCTGACTGACAGGGTGGAGGTTCTCTTCTCCTTTGCCCGATCATTTCTGGTTGAGGCACTTGCATCCTGTCTGGGACTTCTGTGCCTTCTGAGGTACATGGCAGCCTGCACACGCCGTGGGTTCGATGGGCATGGCAACATATGTGCCCCTCCAGTGGAGGTCTGGCCAGTCAGTGGATTCAGCGACACAGTCACTTGACCAACTGGTCACCGTGACCCAAAAGATATGGGATGCTCTCCAATGGTGGACAGGTCCTGGAACATCTGCAGGAAGGGATCCTTTTTGTCCATCCCAAGCTGACGGTCATTCTGACGACCGGTGCCTCTCTCACTGGCTGGGGTGCCCATATGAGGAATCCGGGCTCTGGACCCCCGAGGAATCCCGATGTCATATCAACCTGCTGGAGCTCTGAGCAGTTCGGCTGGCACTGACTGCATTTGCTCCGTTTCTTCGGGGTCAGGTGGTGCAGGTCCAGACGGACAATACCACGACCATGTACTAGCTCAACAAACAGGGCAGCACACACTCCCGGCCTCTGTGCAGGAAGCACTCGGATCTGGACCCTCGTGAACCAACTGGGCCAGATCTCTAGCCATCCATGTGACATGAGCCTTCAATCAGTTGTTGAATGCCCTCAGCTGTGTGGGCAAGGTGTCCCATAAGTGGCCTCTCCATCAGGAGGTAGTTTACTGTTCTTCCGTTGGGGCAAACCTCAGGTGAACCTGTTCACCTCCAGGGAGAACACAAAGCTGAGGCAGTTTCAGGCCACCCACCCCTCAGCAGGGCTCACTGCAGGGGATGCCTTATGTGAAGCTGTGGAGCCAGGCCTCTTCTGTGCCTTTGCTCACTTCCTTGTGGTTCACAAGAGTGTTTCCTCAAGGTCAGGAGGACAAGGCGCAGGTGATCCCTGGTAGCCCCCAGACTGGCCTCGCCAGTTCTCTGGTATCCCAGATCTCCTCAGCCTCAGCACCAGGCTCTCGAGGACACCTCCCAGCATGCCCAGGCCTGCTCTGTCAGTCAGGCGAAGGTATTCCATCAGACCTTCAATCTGCACCTGACAGCCTGGTTCCTAAGAGGCAGGCCTTTTCACAGGCCTTTCTACCAGGCACAGGTCTCCTCCTCCTTTCCCTCAGAGGGGTTCTTCAGAGGGAGAAGCAGAAGGGGGATGAGCAGGGCTGCATCTTCCTCTAAGTCCATGGCTCCTGCCAAGCAGACACCCTGATGTGTCAGCAAGGGCCTACTCCCCTTTCCAGTAGGAGGCAGGCTGGCTTACTACTCCAGGCCTGGAAGTCTGTTACCCAGACAGGTGGGGTCCTGGAGGTAGTAAGCAGGGACTGGCTCTCAGCTTCAAAAAATTTCCAAAGCTGAGGGTCAGGTCTTTCCACCTTGCAAACATCTCAGAAACCATTGCCCTCGAGGCAGAGGTTTCTCTATGCTGGCTCTCAGAGCCATAGAGAGAGTTCCTACTACACACAGGGGCAAGGGTCTGTACTCCAGATACTTCCTTACCCTGAAAAAGACAGAGGAGTGGTGGCCCATCCTAGATCTAAGATACTTAAACAAGCACCTAGTCAAGCCAAAATTCAAAATGGTGACTCTGGGAATAATTCTTCCCTCTCTGAGGCCAGGGGATTGGTTAGCCTCCCTGGACCTCAAGGATGCCTATTTTCACATTCCCATCAGGTGCTCCCACAGAAAGTACCTCAGGTTCGAACTGCCTTCAGGCCATTATCAAGTTCAGAGCAATACCCTCGGCCTAACATCAGTACCAAGGGTGTTCACAAAATGCCTAGCAGTAGTAGTGGCCTTCTAAGGAGACAAAATCTTTCCATATTTCCATACTTGGACGACTGGCTCATTGTGGGGCAGTCTCCAGACCAAGTCAAGTCAAACCTGCTAGTAACCCAACAATTGTTCACTTCTCTGTGATTTCTCCTCAGTCTTCCCTAGTCAGCTCTCCTAACCAGTCAACTCCTGACCTTCATGGGGTAGAGCTGGACACTGTCCAAGCAAGAGCTTTTTCTTCCCTGGCAAGGGTGAAAGACCTCATACAGACCTGGCTTCTTCTTTTCACCTTCCGATGTCTCGACCAGCAAGGCATTTTCTTCAACTCCTGGGCCACATGGCAGCTTCCACTGCAGTGGTAACAATGGGGCCAGATTTCAGATGAGGGACATCCAGTTCCAATGAGGTCTTTTGGTCTCAGAAAAATATCCTCCAACCAAACCAATTCAAGTGACTCAGACTCTGATCCAGGCCTCCAATGGTGGTTGGATCAGGAAAACCCTCAGACAAGGAGTCCCATTCATCACCCAGACTCATTCTGTGAGTACACCACAGATGCTTCTGTCATGGGTGGGGAGCTCAACTGGGAGTTCTCACAGCACAGGAGTGGTCCTCAGGAGTTTCTACTTCATATCATTCTTCTGGAGCTCAGGGCAGTGTACCGGCTCTACAAGCTTTCTCGGACTCAGTACAGAACAAAGGTGGGTTCAGGTCAGGACAGACAACACCACCACCATGTGGTACATCAATCAAGCAGGGAGGCACTTGGTCTACGCCTTGTGCACAGAAGCCATGAAATTATGGTCACTGGACTTATTCTCACAGACATCTCTGGTAGCAGTCCACCTCCCAGGGAAGGACAATGTGCTAGCAGAGGCTCTGAGCAGGATCACTCAGGGCCATCACGAATGGTCCCTGGATCCCCTAGTGTTAAAAGTGATTTTTTCAAGATGGGGCACTCCAGACACAGATCTCTTTGCAGGCCCAGACAATCACCAACTTCCTCTCTTCTGTTGCAGACCCCCAGTCTTGGGCTCAGTCCCCCTGGCTGCTCTGCTTCTGGATTGGGAGGGGACATTTCTGTATGCCCCCCTTTTCTCTATTGTTTAAGATTCTGGTCAAGATAAGGTCACAATCTTGCAAAGTGATCCTGATTGCTCCAGACTGGGCCAGGCAGCCTTGGTATCCTCTATTGCTGTCCCTAGCAGTCCATCTTCCGCCATATCTCTTCCCAAGAATCACAGTCTGTTAACCTCTCTAGGAAGATGAAAACCCAACCTTCGGGTCTCTCAATCAAGGCGTGGCTCTTGAAGAGTTAGAACATGCAAGTCTGCATCTGTCTCAGGGGTTCTGGATATTCTCAAAGCTCTCGAAAACCTGCCACCAGAAACCTATAATTCCAAAATGGAAAAGATTCAGCATTTGGTGTTCCAACAGGCAGATATCTCAAGATACTGCTGATTTGGCTACAGTTCTGGATTATATGGTTCATCTTAATGGCTTAGGCCTCAGACCAGCTACTCTGAAAGTACACTTGGCAGCTGTTCCTGCATTTCTGTCAGTGAGGAAAGCTTCCTCACTGGCATCTCATCTTGTTTTCTGTCAGTTCTTTAATGGATTGCTCCATACCAATCCTCCTTTTGGAGGATCCTACTCCTGCTTGGGATCTAATGTTTGCATTGCTCAGCTAATGCAACCCCCTTTGGGCATTTGGCCTCAGCAGAACTTAAGTACTAGACTTGGAAAGCTATGTTCTGATAGCTATTACCTCTGCCAGGCATGTCAGTGAATGACAAGCTCTGTGTCGGTGGAGCCTGATTTTAGCTCATTCCACAGAAATAAGGTGGTGCTTAACTACAGGAGGTTCTTACCCAAAATGGTTTCAGATTTTCATCTGAACCAGTCCATGTCTCTTCCTGTCTTCTTCACTGATCATTCTTCTTTAGGAAGAGAAGGTTACACAACTTGCATGTTAAGAAGGCACTTAGATACTACATTGAGCGTGACTAAGGCACTTAGGTTTGACTGTCCTCAGTTGTTTCTCACTTATGGTGAAGTGGGAAAGGGCAAAACCTACTACTAAGAGGTGACTGTTGCCAGGTGGATTGTCTCTGAATACAATTCTGCTATGAGAAGCTAGGCAAAATACCCCTTCCAGGCCTGAGGGCTCATTTGACAAGAGGTACAGCTGCTTCCCTGGCTGCTGCCAGACATATACCATTATTAGAGATATGCAAAGCAGCCACCCGGAAAACAGTCCATACATTCACCAAGCACATTCTCCGGATATCCAGTCTAGGAGTGATGCTAGGTTTGGCACAGCAGTACTGCAGAGCCTATTCCAAAATAGGTTTGGTCCCTCCTCCATGGAGGTACTGCTTAGTAGTTCCATAATGTAGAGAATACAGCAAGACTTCATGTTGTTTGAAGAAAAATTACTCACCTTAGTAACTGTGTTTCTTCTAACAGAGTCTTCAAGGTATTCTGACCTCCTCCCTGCCTCCGCCTAAGAAACCTGTTTTTGGGTGGCTGAGCAGGTACAGTGCTGCACCAGGGTGCACTTAACGCCCCCTGGTATAGAGAGGGGAGGGTTATGTTTATGTTGTTCTTTTATAGTTATGTTGTTCACTACCTAGTTTTTGTTTTGGGGTTCTCGACTCAAGTCTTTGGGGACCCAAAACATTTGCTGCCTTTGACTAGTTAATCAATTTCCACTTGCAGGTGTAGTTAGTTAAATTAGGCTCATAAGAATCTGACGGTTACACTTTGAAGTGCAGCAGACAGAGGTCTGAACCGAGCTCAAGCTCAACGTTCTATGCTCTGGCGACTGGCATAGAGTTAACTCTTTCCTCTCCGGAGCAGTTCAAGTGCTGGGGCTAACTGCATAATGTCAGAATACAGCAAAACTCCATTAGAAGAAACACAATTACTAAGATGAGTAATTTTTTCTTCTTGCACATCTCTTTTTCTGAAAGATGCTACCCTCTTGGACTTTGTTGATTCCCTTGAGGTCCTTGAAAGTTTCTATCATGTGCCCCTCTCCCTCCTCCTTTCATCAAGGGTATACATATTAAGCTCCTTTAGTCTCTCTTCATATGGCTTCTGGTGCAAACCCTGTACCATTTAGTTGCCCTCCTCTGGACTGTCTCCATCCTGTCTACGTCTTTGCAGAGATGACGTCTCCAGAACTGCACGCAGGACTCGGGGTGGCCAAAAAAGGAAGGAGTAGAAGGGAGGAGATGGAGGCTAGTGAAGGGAAGGGGGCATTATGAAGGGTGGTCTTACTGAATGCAAGAAGCCTAGGAAACAAATCAGCTGAGCTACAGGCACTCTTAGCAATGTGGATGGTGGATATTGCAGCTGTCACAGAAACGTGGGCAACTGAGCACCAGGACTGGATCTAGCAATCCCAGGATACAAATTATACAGGAAGGACCGTAGGAGGGGGTGGCAGTCTGTGAGGGACGGATTAAAGGCACAAGGGACGAGGGAGAAGAAAGGAGAACAGAGGCAATCTGGCTGCAGCTTCTAGACTCAAGGAGTAGGAAAGGAGGTTTGGGGTGGTATACAGGCCACCATCCCGGTCTGAGGAGCTTGACGGGAGTTAGTGGGACAAATCAAAAGGCATGTAGAAAGGAAGGTGGTCATTGGGGGATTTCAACATTCAGGGTTGACTGGAGCATTCTGGTCATCTCCAGTGCTGGGAGCAAGTGCTCCTGGACACGATCCAGGAGGGTCTCCTAACACTCGCTGGTTACTGTACCTACTAGGCTGAAGAACACTTTAGATCTGGTATTGTCGAATGGGAGGCAGTGAGGAAATAAAGGTAGAGGACCACTAGCTGACAGCTATCACCAAACGATGAGGTTTAATATCACGATGTGTGGGAGCCAGAAACATCAGTTACTCGGTGGTAAACTTCAGGGGGGCGGACTTTGGGAGGATTCAGGAAGTACTGAAAGGGAAAATGGAGGGCATAAGGCAGGAGATGGACGTGGAGCAGAAATGGGATATTATTGAAAGGGGGGTTACAGAGACAACAGAAGCCTGCACCAAGGCACAGAGCAAGAGGAGCAGAACAAGAAAAGCATGCTGGTTGAACAGCGAGGTTGTGGAGGTGGTGAGGGCAAAACGTGTGGTGCACCAGAAGTTTAGGAGGACAGGGAAGGAAGTGGACAGGAAGGAAATATGCAAGATGGTCCAGGAGGACTAGAAAGTGAGAGAAGCCAAGGCCCAGAGGAGCTGAGATTAGCACAGGAAAGTAATGGGGGAGAACGACTTTTCAGATACGTCCAGTGAGAAAAGGAAGTGCAAGGAGACAATAGTGAGGATAAAATGGGTGGGGAGTGGGTGGAAAAGGGAGCAGGCAGAAGCACTAAATGAATACTTTGCTCAGTGTTCATGTGGAAGAGTGCTACCAGCATGGGTTGGGAGGGTGGGACGGGGGAGAGGAGGCGACAGATGGAAGAATTGAGGCAAGTAAAGTCCTAGAGGAACTGAGGGTACTGAAGGTAGACAAGGCACCAGGGCTGGATGGTATCCACCTCAGGGTGCTGAGGGAGATGGCGGAGGTGTTGGTGGAGCCGCTGGTGGATCTGTATAGCACCTCCCTGGAGTTGGGATGTGTGCCACTGGACTGGGGGATGGCACATGTAGTACCATTACACAAGAGCGGGCCAAGGGATGAACCGGGTAATTATCGTCTGGTACGTCTCACCTCCATACTGTGCAAACTCATGGAAACGATACTAAAGGAAAGACTGGTGTCGTACCTGGAGAACAATGGCCTCCAGGATGTGAGGCAGCATGGGTTTGTTTCAGGGAAGTCTTGTCAAACCAACCTCATACAGTATTATGACTGGGTAACAGGTGAGCTGGATAGGGGTCATAAGGTGGACGTTCTTTACTTGGACTTCAGCAAGGCCTTTGATTTGGTGCCTCATGGGTGGCTTGAGGAGAAGCTAACTGGTGTAGGGGTAGGGGCAAAAATGATGAACTGGATTACAAGCTGGTGGTGGCAGGCTACAATGGGTCGTGGTGAGGGGAGCTCTTAACTCCAAGGCCGGTGATGAGTGAGGTGCCACAGGGCTCAGTGTTGAGGCCAGTATTGTTTGGGCTCTTCATATCAGACATTGCACATGGGGTGGTGAGCAAGGTAAGTCTGTTCGACGACGACACCAAAATTGGAGCAGTGGTGGATGGACAGGATGAATGGAAGCAGCTGCAGGGGGACCTACGCAAGCTAGACGAGTAGTCAGAGAGGTGGCAGCTGGGGTTCAATGCAAAGAAGTATAAGGTTATGCACTTTGGGGTGAAGAACCCAAGCAGAAAATACTGGGTGAGGGGGTTAAGCTGGGGATCACTGAGGAGGAGAAGGACCTTGGGGTAATGATAACAGGGACCATGAACAACACTGCCCAGTGCAGGAGAGTGGCTGCAAAAGAAAATGCTGGGGTGCATAGCAAGGAGGTTTTAGTCCAGGTGAAGAGAGGTGATCTTACCCCTCTACAGGTCACTGGTAAGGCCGCACTTAGAGTATTGTGTGCAGTTTTGGAAACCATACCTAAAGCGTGATATTAGGCTACTGGAGGGGGTGCAGAGGAGGGCAACAAAGATGACATGTGGAATGTTGGGGAGAGACTATGACAGCAGGCTGGGAGACCTGAATATGTACACCCTGGAGGATAGAAGGGACGGGGGGGGGCATGATAGAGACATTCAAGTATCTGAGGGGAATCAATAAGGATGGGGCAGATGGGGTCTTTAAGTTAAGGAGGGGGAGGTTCACCATGGGGCATGGGCTAAGGATAGAGGGGGAAGATTTAGGAAGGAAATGAGAGACACTATTGCACAGAGAGGGTGGTAGCAAAATGGAACGCCCTACCAGAATGGGTGGTATCATGCAAATCTGTGAACAGCTTCAAAAGAGCATGGGACAGGGAACAGGGGAGAGTGAGGGTGAGGGAGGTGGGGGGGTGGCAGAGGGATGACAAAGGGGAGGGGGTGGGGCAGCTGCAAAGGGTGTTGGCTGCAGACTTAGATAGACTGGGTGGTCTGTTTCTGCTGGCACATTCTTATGTTCGTATGTACTCCAGATGGGGTCTCACCAACTGTCTGTACAGATGGATAACAACTTCCTGTTTTCTACTGTTGATGCCTCTCCCTATGCCTCTCCCTATGCATCCCAGTATCCCCCAGCCCTCTGTACTGCCTTCTCACATTGCTTGCCTACCTTTAAGTCATCTGATATGACTATCTCCCCCCCCCGGCCCTTTCCATTTTGTTGTTGTTAGTACCCCACCATTGTGTACTCTTCCCTGGGTTTTGTTTCCCAGGTGCACTACTTTGCACTTCTTTGCACTGAATCTAGGCTGCCATACTTTTGACCATTCCTACAACCTTGCCAAGTCCCTCTTCATCCTTTCCACACCCCCCTCACGTATCAACCCTGTTGTAGATCTTTGTGTCGTCTGCAAAGAGGCATACTTTTCCTTCCAGTCCCTCTGCAATGTCACTTATAGATGTAACCCCTAGATGGCGCTATCCCAAGGGCTACTGCCCCTGCCTGATTTGCCACTAACAGGTTGAGGGGCCTGAATCCGATGGCGGGTGCCTCCACCCAGAGGTCAGGGTTTGCAATAGTTAAACTAACTTGGTCACAGCCCTCTGGGACACTGCGAACCCCTTTTCTTCCCACTAGTGGCCCACACAATATATCAGAATTACCTTCACAGTATACACTTACCCCCAAGACTGGTTCGGGCAGTGTGACTCCTGGGACTCCCTGTAAAATAAGATGATACAGTGCGAAAACCACAGTACAATACTTTAACATAGATGAATACCTCAGGCAGTGTAACTTTGCTGAAACAAACAAATCTGATTTATTTAGGGGATATACAGTAACAAGGACAGGGGGAAATCAGGTTAATTAGTTTAAATGCATTAATAATCACAGTACTGTGCACATATTTCAGAATCCCAAATGTCTCTAATGTCACTCTTACTGGGTACCCAGGCAATAAGAGGCTAGCCTATTTGGTGCAGCTGGTTGGGGCCCTGAAGATGGAAAATGCATGCACAATACCCAAAATTGTAATCCGGAGCCGGTAGGCTCAGTTCGTGGAGAAAGAAAGGAAAAGTAATCAGATGGAACACTTGCAATTAGATGATGGCAGGAGCTACCCTGATTTGTACTCACAAATTCAATGCTGAAACTGAATGAAAGGCAGATTGTCCTGGATTGCCAGGCGGAGCAGACCATGTGGACAAGGTCCTTGTGACTGGACCACAGGCAGTTCAGAGCAAATGGATGTAGTCTGGATTAAGCTGGGGTTTACTTGCAGCTTCATGCACTCAATTCACTGTACAGGGGATTTGAACACGTGAGTCCCACTAGCACTACACATTTATATGGAAAAGAAAGTACTATACCAGGCAGGCTGCTTCTCTATCCCGATCGTAATTACTGCACAGTACCGGGAGAACACACAGCAATTCAGTTCCTGACAGACCGGTAGCGATTCAGCAATTTCTCCAGTCTTCTACAGGGTGAGCCTGGTTTCTACTTTTCAGATTTCCTTGATTCTCTTCACAGGTCAGATTCAGTCCAAACAAGCACTTGCACAAGCTGCAGACCGAAACTTGGGGCCTGACATGTGTTTCCCGACTAAAACTGCACACCGAAGGAGCACAGGGCTCCTTCCCTCTTCACTGCCAGAGCTAAAACTGAGACTCCAGTAGACAAAACCGGGCACTTCCTTTGAGTTCCTCCCAGTTCTTGGCTGGATTGGCTGTCACTCACAATAGCCTACCCTTGTTGGTGCAAAAAGGCGCCGAAGTCCAAACTACATTTCCCAGAGTCACTGCCCATACAATCCTCTTGTGGCTGGCTCAGATTACGAGTCCAAGTTCTGATTCGTCCACAGGCACCATTTTAGAGCTACCTTAACCCACACTGATTGGTCCAGTTCAGCAGTTCAAAACTAGAATGGGGAACTAGGCAAACACAGTTCTGATTGCAAAGAAAAGCAGGTTAGACAAACTGTATTTTCATTATTACTCTAAATGATTTCTGGCAAACAGTTACATCTTTCAGATAGGTTCCCTTTGCACTCCTAGTGACTGCAAAAATGGAGTGAATTGGCAGCAGCTCGAGTGGGACTCAAGCAGAGAAACACACAGTCCCCCCATACAAACTAATTATGTCTGCAAGCAGACAGCTCTTAAAGAGACAGTACCAGAGGCTCTAAAAACACTCACAGATAAATGGCTTAAACGCCAAGCACCATTCAGGCTCGGAGCATTCAAGCAAGCTCCAGGAAGTCTTTTGGGAACCCCCATTTACAAGGAGGTTACACCTTCCTGGCTGGGAAAGCTTGACGTCCGCGTCAAGCAAGTACCCCATAAGTTTCAATTGCAATCATATACATTGGCATTATGCTCACACAGGTAATCATCAGTCAGTATATCACTTTACCAGGAACACATTTCTGAACGTTGCAGTACATCACTCTTTATACGTATTACACACACATTGTCCATAACTCGAGTTATTCCTCTTATACGTGAAACCTGAAGAGAGGGCCCTTCCTATCAGTTACCTTGGGGCTGGATGGGGCAAGGGCACCATACCTAGAGGGCAACACAAGTAACTTGGAGTTAGCACTGACGCTCAGTTTGGGCAATGAGCTCGGGGACACATACACTCCTTTATGGACAACAATGAGAGGCAAGTCCACAGGCCTCCCAAGGGAATCATAACTGAGGTGCACCACAGGTTTTACAGCTCGACCAGTCTTTCTAGGGGGAACTGTTACAGTCTCTGCACTCTGAGCCTCATTTTCGGCATTGTCCTCACTGGTCAGGGGAGTCTCCATGGGGGTAAAGAGGCTAGAACTTGGGTCACTTTCAGCTCCAGGAGTTACAATCTCTGAGTCCACAACATTTGGCTCACATGGAGAGCTTTCAGACACTGGCATGGGCTGTCAGGGCACTCAAAATACTCTTCTTGTTCTGTTGTATCACCAGTCTGTCCCAGTCCATCATTTTCCTCCCCTTAAAGCTCAAACAGTTCAACCATACACAATGATTCCATTTCATCTGACCTGATGCTTTGCACTTCACTTTCTGGGAGCATTGGCTCCAGGGACGAAGCTGGAGGCTTAGACAGTCCAGAAGGCCCAGCTTCGTCTCCAGTATTGACTAGGGGATTGCCCCGAAACAATTGACTCAGTTCGTAAGAAGGGTAGTATTCAAAGTCACACTCACTTTCTTCTGATATGAACTGACAGTCATGCTCAACTGGGACTTGTGGAGGGGAACACTTTAACTCTGCTTCTGTAGGTGCAGACTTTCTTGATCTTTTCTTAGCAGCTGCTCTAGTCACTGGTCCAGAGGGGGCATCTTCTGGGGGCTCAGACTCAATCACGATTTGTCCAATGTGCAGTAAATGATTTCTATGCATTGTTTTTACATCTTTTGAATTATTCTCAGGCCTTACTTTGTACACTGGCAGATCATCTAGTTTGCCCACTACAATGTGAGGGAGATGGTGCCATTTGTCAGCAATCTTGTGTTTGCCATGCAGTCCCAGATTTCTTAGCAATACTGATCTCCCTCCTGGAGTTCCTGTGCTTTCACCTTTTTATCATACCTTTCTTTGTTGGCCAGATTTCTTTTGGCAGCCATGGTTTGAGCCAGTTGAGTACGATGAGTTAGCTGGGCCTTTAACTTTTGCACATACTGTAAATAGTTGTCAGCTTGAACCCCATCAGGAGAGACCCCAAAACACACATCTCTACCGGCAGTCGAGCTTCTCTTCCAAACATCAAGCGGTAGAGGAGAACTCAGTGGCATCACTTTTGGTGCAGTTATAAGCATGTACCAGGGTGCTAATTTGTTGGCTCCATCTAGGCTTGTCCTTTGGGTGTAGGGTGCCTAGCATATCTAAGCAAAGTGCGATTGAAGCGTTCAGGCTGTGGGTCCCTCAGGTGGTGAAGGAGGTTCTGAACTTTCGCTCTCCCACAGAAAGCATCTCTTTGACCAGACGACTCTCAAAGTCTCTCCCTTGATCAGAATGGATTCTTTGTGGAGCCCCATAGTGAACAAAAGTTTCTACAAGTACTTTGGTCACAGTGGATGCTTTCTGGTCTTTGGTGGGGAAAGCTTGGGCATATCTCGTGAAATGGTCAGTGACCACCAGCACATTACTGATATTTCTTTGATCTGACTCCAAACTCAGAAAATCAATACAGACCAGCTCCATGGGTCCACTGGTGGTGATGTTAACAAGGGCAGCCCTCTGGGAAAGAGTTTTCTCTGTAAGCAGCGACTACATGTTTGAATGTGTTGCTCCACATCAGCCCCCATCTTAGGCCAACAGAATCTGGATCTCACCAAGCCAAGTGTTCTGTCTATACCAAGGTGCCCCATGTGGTTGTGCAAGAACCTCAGTACTGAGTCTCGAAAGGCAGTGAGCAGCACTAGTTGTTGTTTGTCTACTTGTCCCCCTCTGTCTACTGTTTCTCTGTATAAGAGTTTATTGATCAGTTTCAACTTAGGACCTTCTTTGTATAACAGCGCAGTTCTCAAATCAGTGGAGTGTAATTTGGACACATCTTTTCCTGCACAGAGGGCTTCTAAAGCTGATTTGATCATGGGATCGCGGATTGAGCCGCGATTACTGTCATTGTCCAGCTGAGGCAGTGCACCAATGTCTATGCAGAAAAGTGGCAATAAGCAAGCAGGTATGCAATTCTCAGAGGGTCCCAAGCAATCCACCATGCAGTCCACTGCATCCGTGGACATTTGTTCCTCCCTGTCAAACTTCTGGCGGAGTGCCCGAATATCAGGTTCTGCCAATCTGACCCAATCATTCTGGGGAACAGGCCTCCAGGAGAGAGCATCAGCATCTATGTGGTTCAGGCCTACTCGGTATTCAACAGCATGGTCATATGTAGATAATGCAGAAAGCCACCTATGGCCAGTGGCATCCAACTTAGCTGAGGTCTGCACATAGGTCAAAGGATTATTGTCAGTTTTTACTAGTATTTTAGCCCCATACAAGTACTCATGGAATTGGTCAGCAATAGCCCACTTCAAAGCTAGGAATTCTAACTTATGTACAGGATAGTTCTTTTCGGATGGGGTCAGGCTTCTACTGGCAAAGGCCACTGGTCTCAGGCCATTCTCGTGCTCTTGGTACAACACAGCCCCCAACCCTTGCAAGCTAGCATCAGTGTGCAGGAAATAAGGTTTTCTTGGATCGGCATAGGCCAGTATTGGAGCATGGGTAAGTTGATATATGATCTCATGAGAAGCAGTCTCACAATCAGGAGTCCAGCGGGCCCTAAATACTTCACTTGGATGAAAATACACTATTTCAGTCTCGAGGTATGCTGACTTTTTGTATTTATTGTGGGTTGGGGGATACCCTTGAGTAAGGTTAAGTAAAGGGCAGATCACTCTTGAATAGTCCTTGATGAAACGCCGATAATAACCACAGAATCCCAGGAATCTTTGCAGTTCTTTTAGATTTTTGGGCTGCGGCCAGGTGGTCAAGGCCTCAACTTTACTTGGGTCGGTCTCTATTCCCTCGGTGGATACTATGTGTCCCACATACTTTACTGATGTTTGAAAGAATTGACACTTATTAATGGACAGTTTAAGGCCAAAGTCTTCCAGTCGGTCCAGTACCTTAAACAATCTGCTCTCATGTTCCTCCAGTGAGCTGCCAAACACAATAACATCATCTAGGTATACAAGGCACTCTAGTAAGTTCATGTCCCCCACTGCACGCTCCCTCAATCGTTGAAAAGTGGCTGGGGCATCTGAAATCCCTTGAGGCATCCTCATGAATTCATAGAAGCCAAGCGGACAGATAAAAGCTGTCTTCTCATGGTCCTCTCTGGGGCCATCGGGATCTGGTAGTACCCACTGCAAAGATCCAGCACAGAGAACCACTTGCCCTGCTTAGGCAGTCCAGCGATCCTGAATGCGGGCATTGTGTACTGATCAGGGATAGTCTGCCGGTTTAAGGTGCAATAATCCACGCACATCCTTACTGTCCCATTCTTTTTCCTGACTGCCACAATGGGGAAGCATAGGGCTTGGATTCTTGTATTACACCACCAGCTAACATCTCTTGCAGATGCCGTCCACATCATCTATGTCAGCAGGCCAGGCGTGACGACTTCACGAATGGTCTTCGTCATGCAGCCGGATATGGTGCTCAGCTCCTTGCATGCATCCTACGTCCCATTCCTATTAAGGAAAACACCTGGTCTCTCTGGGCAAGCTTCTCACTGATCCTCACTTTCCATTCAGCTGGCACCGGGGAGTCACCAAAATCAAACAAGTCAGGCGTTACTCTGTCATTCTTCCCCGAACTCTTGCTGCTGGGTAGCACTGCAGTGTCTGCACAGTGCACATTAGCCAGGGTGCAACCTCTATTTACTTGAATCTCTCTTTCAGACACATTATGAACTTGAATCATTACCATTCTGGCATAAGTATGGGCTCTAGCAAGCAAAATACTAGGCTTGACCAGCAGTACCTCTGGCAATTTTCCATCGCCTGGTGCATCCAACATTAATATTTTATTCTTAACATCCTTTCTGATACGGACCTCTCCCTGTAAGATACACTGGGCATTTTGCGCCAGGATCAGAGACTCAGGATCCTTCTTCCAGACAATTCCGACTGGTTCCTCTGGTTCTACTCTTTCAGCATCTCTCTGTGCCCCATAGGCCTTCTTAATTAAAGCCAGAATTCTTAAAGCTCTACTAGTCCTTGACCCCTGTTTTTCATAACACAACTGTGCCAGCCTTCCAAACATTTGAGCATTTGTTCCAATCTACAAAGGGACACCATCATACAGTCCAGTGGGGGGACACACTAAGGCTAGGGTCTCTACTTGTTCAGCCACTCCAGCCACGGAGGTGAGGAAAGACAGTCAAATTCGGATATACCCGGAATAGGGGTAGGCCTTCTCACTTAACCCCCATACATGCAGTCCTTCTAATGGTTGTAAGGGTACGCCTGACAAATGCTTGATACCAACCTGGAACACAATTGTCACTTGGGAGCCACTGTCTAATACAGCTCTTGTAGACACTCCATTCACCTTTACAGTGGTCTCCATGAGGGACCCACTATTCTGGACCAGTCTGAGAGAGGCAGAAGGGGCCTGGGCAACTGACCTTGCCACAAAAGGACGTGAGTTAGCATTTTGGGGCCCTCACTGGGATCATTTCGGCACCTCTTAACCACTGATTTGTTCTCCAAGCTCTCCTTGTAGCCTATATGCAACTTGGTCAGTGTCTTTTGGGGACCGGCATTCCCTCTTCATGTGCCCATCCTTCCCACAATTATAGCAAAACATACTTTCTGGAGTTTGAGCTGGCCGAGGCGCCACACTGGGAGCCAGGGTGGGGGTACTACTAACTGGAAACCTTGGTGCCATCTCTGTCTGCGGCGTGATAAGCATTTACTAACATACTAACATACTAAAATGCCAGCAGAATAGGCCTAATGGTCTTTCAAGTCTGCTCGATTGGTCAGCCCCCACCCTGAGTGCTGACCTTGCTGCCCCCCTCGCCTTCTCTGGCTTCTCCCTTCCCAGTTCCGGATATTCTTGCTGCATTGGATTTTGCTTCCAGAACCCTTCCCCTGTACCTCTCCCACCCCTCTTGAACCCCTCCACCGTCTCTGCCTCCACCAGCCCCCTAGGCAGTTCATTCCATGGCTCCACCACTCCTCAGTGAAGCAGCACCTCCTTCTTTCTCCCTGAATCTTCCCCTCCAGCTTCCACCCATGCCCTCTGGTGGCCCTCCTCCTTCCTTCAAGCACCCTGACTGTTTCTCCCTATTTACCTTCTTCATGTACCTGAAGACCTCCATCATGTCCCCGGTCCCTTCTCTCTCCAATGTGTATATATTTAGCTCTTCGAGCCTCTCCTCATAGGTCCTGTCCCCAAGCCCCAAATCATTTTGGTTGCCCTCCTCTGGACCCTCTCCAGGAGTTTAATGTCCCTCTTTAAGTGTGGCCTCCAAAACTGCACGCAGTACTCAAGGTGTGGCCTCACCAAGCAGTTATACAGAGGGAATATCACTTCCCTCCTTCTGGAGGTGATCCCCCTGATTTGGAGACATCTTGTCAGTTTCTCCACTTCCAAGGTCAAGGAATCGACTTTGGAGCTGTTATCAGCAGGAGATACATGGGTGGGTACCCCCAACCCCATAGCAGATGAAGTCAGATATAGGTTGGGGCCCGTACTTGCAGGTGTGGCCTTCATAAAGGGACTGTTTTTGAATTCCCGGATCTCTCTCAACAGTTCGCCCCATTGTGGCATATCTTTTTCCTTCTCAGAGCACTCATTAACTGCCAACCTCTGCCCCTGAACTTCACTTGATGGGTCACCGTCAGTCACTCGGGTCGTAGCCGCAGCTATTGCTGCAAATCCCTCTCGAGGTCGCCTTTTCTCCACTCCTCGAATTTCTCTCATTAGCTCATCATAGGAGGGTGGGGATTCCAGTTGATTTGCCACGCATAACTGAAGCAACAGCAGTTCTGAGAAGGGGGCAGACCTAAGAATCCTGTCCAGCCTGGTTCGGTCCAGTTCAATCACTGGCAAACTACCTTTCTGAGGCATTCTTGCAACAATTTTTCCAGCCGAGATACATACACAGACAACAACTCCCTTTGGTACTGTTCTGCATTTCTTACTCTCCACCATAGGTCCTCATCAGAATCTGGGCTCCCATACACATTCTCCAAGGCCTCAAGATAGGCCTGTGCAGTCGCTTCAGGGTTACTGACCCGTTTAGCATAGATGGTAGCCAGGGCAGGACCTTGGAGGCTCTCAGTAACCCTCTTTCGCTTTTTGGCTTCCGAGCATTGCCATTCTAGCACTTGGGGGCCAACATAGTCTATCCAGGTCTCCCAGTCATCCTCCTCTTGGTGGGGTGGGGCGGGTGCCAAAGAAGATCCTCAACCTTCGGTAAGAGTCATGACTAATGGCAGGTGCAGAAATAGGAACCTGCATTGGTTCAGCCACCATTACAGGTACTGGAGCAGGAGAGGGTGTTGGGGGAGGAACACCCCCAGGTGGCAAGAATAGTTTCTTCAAGTCCTCCACAGTTTTCCCTTCCCCCAGCAACCATTTAGCAAATTTCTCCTCAAAAGTTTCAGATAGTGGTGGGGGTTCATTCCCCCCCCCGGGTCTTTACTGTCCTTAGTTATCACTCTCCAGGCAGTGAGGGCTCCCTCTGGGGTAATAGTCTGTGGCACTTTGGAGCTATCTGTGGGATCCTTAAACTACTAGGGCCAGGAAAGTGTGGGTGAGCAGATTAGCATGCCAACCCACCACCACAGGATTTTGTAAACCTTCCACTTTGAAAGTACTCCTGTACAGTGTCCGTGATTGATACCCAGGGGATGTCCAGGATAAGCATAGCATTTTGGGGTCGATCTCCTCCCAGTACACCACTCCACCAGCCGTGCACAGCCACTTCTGTCAGGGTACCCATTTATTTTTTTTTTCTTAACAGTGGTTTGTAAATATGGCCACTAGAGGACACAATCCCAGCGGTGAGCCTCCAAGATGTAACCCCTAGATGGTGCTATCCCAAGGGCTACTACCCCTGCCCGATTTGCCACTAACAGGTTGAGGGGCCTGGATCCGATGGCGGGTGCCTCCACCCAGAGGTCAGGGTTTGCAATAGTTAAACTAACTTGGTCACAGCCCTCTGGGACACTGCGACCCCCTTTTCTTCCCACTAGTGGCCCACACAATATACCAGAATTATCTTCACAGTATACACTTACTCCCAGAACTGGTTCGGGCAGTGTGACTCCTGGGACTCCCTGTAAAATAAAATGATACAGTGCAAAAACCACAGTACAATACTTTAACATAGATGAATACCTCAGGCAGTGTAACTTTGCTGAAACAAACAGATCTGATTTATTTAGGGGGCTATAACAAGGACAGGGGGAAATCAGGTTAATTAGTTTAAACGCATTAATAATCACAGTACTGTGCACATATTTCAGAATCCCAAATGTCTCTAATGTCACTCTTACTGGGTACCCAGGCAATAAGAGGCTAGCCTATTTGGTGCAGCTGGTTGGGGCCCTGAAGATGGAAAACGCATGCACAATACCCAAATTGTAATCCGGAGCTGGTAGGCTCAGTTCGTGGAGAAAGAAAGGAAAAGTAATCAGATGGAACACTTGCAATTAGATGATGGCAGGAGCTACCCTGATTTGTACTCACAAATTCAATGCTGAAACTGAATGGAAGGCAGATTGTCCTGGATTGCCAGGCGAAGCAGACCATGTGGACAAGGTCCTTGTGACTGGACCCCAAGGCAGTTCAGAGCAAATGGATGTAGTCTGGATTAAGCTGGGGTTTACTTTCAACTTCATGCACTCAATTCACTGTACAGGGGATTTGAAACGCGAGTCCCCACTAGCACTACACACATTTATATGGAAAATGAAAGTACTATACCAGGCAGGCTGCTTCTCTATCCCAATCGCAATTACTGCACAGTATCCGGGAGAACACATAGCAGATTCAGTTCCTGACAGACCAAGCGCGATTCAGCAATTTCTCCAGTCTTCTACAGGGTGAGCCTGGTTTCTACTTTTCAGATCTCCTTGATTCTCTTCACAGGTCAGATTCAGTCCAAACAAGCACTTGCACAAGCTGCAGACTGAAACTTGGGGCCTTACACGTGTTTCCCGACTAAAACTGCGCACCGAAGGAGCACAGGGCTCCTTCCCTCTTCACTGCCAGAGCTAAAACTGAGACTCCAGTAGACAAAACCGGGCACTTCCTTTGAGTTCCTCCCAGTTCTTGGCTGGATTGGCTGTCACTCACAATAACCTCCCCCTGTTGGTGCAAAAAGGCGCCAAAGTCCAAACTACATTTCCCAGAGTCACTGCCCATACAATCCTCTTGTGGCTGGCTCAGATTACGAGTCCAAGTTCTGATTCGTCGACAGGCACTATTTTAGAGCTACCTTAACCCACACTGATTGGTCCAGTTCAGCAGTTCAAAACTAGAATGGGGAACTAGGCAAACACAGTTCTGATTGCAAAGAAAAGCAGGTTAGACAAACTGTATTTTCATTATTACTCTAAATGATTTCTGGCAAACAGTTACATCTTTCAGATAGGTTCCTTTGCACTCCTAGTGACTGCAAAACGGAGTGAATTGGCAGCAGCTCGAGTGGGACTCAAGCAGAGAAACACACAGTCCTCCCCATACAAACTAATTATGTCTGCAAGCAGACAGCTCTTAAAGAGACAGTACCAGAGGCTCTAAAAACACTCACAGATAAATGGCTTAAACGCCAAACACCATTCAGGCTCGGAGCATTCAATCAAGCTCCAGGAAGTCTTTTTGGAACCCCCATTTGCAGGGGGGGTTACATAAATGTAACCCCTAGGTGGCGCTATCCCAAGGGCTACTACCCCTGCCTGCTTAACTACTAACAGGTTGAGGGGCCTAGGTCCAATGGTGGGTGCCTCCACCCAGAGGTCAGGGTTTGCAGTAGCTAAACTAACTTGGTCACAGCCCTCTGGGACACTGTAACCCCCTTTCTTCCCACTAGTGGCCCACACAACGCATCAGAAATATCTTCACAGTATGCACTTACCCCGAGGACTGGCTGTGTCACCTGGACTCTGGGGACCCCATGTAAAACAAGATGATACAGTACAAAAGCCACAGTACAATACTTTAACATAAACGAATACCTCAGTCAGTGTAACTTTGCTGAAACAAACATATCTGATTTATTTAAGGAGCTGTAACAAGGACAGGGGGAATCAGGTTAATTAGGTTAAACACATTAATAATCACAGTACTGTGTGCATATTCAGAGTCCCAAACTGTCACTTTCACTGGGTACCCAGGATGGGGGCTAGCCAGGATCGGTGCAGTTGGTCAGGGCCCTGTGATGGAAAAAATACTTGCACAACACCCAAATTGTAATCCGCAGCCGGTTGGCTCAGTTCGTGAAGAAATGAAAAAACAACAATTAGATGACACACTTGCAATTCGATAACAAATGGCAGGGAGCTACCCTGCTTTGTACTCACAAACTCAATGCTGGGAACTGGATGGAAGGCAGATTGTCCTGAATTGCCAGGAGGAGCAGACCATGTGGACAAGGTCCTTGTGACTGGACCCCACGGCAGTTCAGAGCAAATGGATGTAGTCTGGATTAAACTGGGGTTGACTTCCAGCTTCAGGCACTCGATTCACTGTACAGGGGATTTGAAACGCGATTCCCCACAAGCACTACACAAATTTATATGTAAAAGGAAAGTACTATACCATGCAGGCTGCTTCTCTATCCCGATCGCAATTACTGCACAATACCCAGGAGAACACACAGCAGATTCAGTTCCTGACAGACCGAGTGCGATTCAGCAATTTCTCCAGTCTTCTACAGGGTGAGCCTGGTTTCCTCACTTATGGTGCTTCTTTCTCCTTACAACTCTGATTCAGTCCACACTGGCACTCACAAACAGTTGTAGGCCAAACTCCAGGGCCCCACACAAGCTTCCCGCACGAAAACTCTACAGCGCAGGAGCCCAGAGCTCCTTCCCTCTTCACAGTCACAACTCTTCTGATCTTTCCAGTAGACAGAGCCAGGCATTTCCTTTGAGTTCCTCCCAGTTCAGTTGGCCGGTTTGGCTGTCACTCACAGTAAACTCCACCTATTGGTGGAAAAAAGGCGCTGAAGTCCAAACTACAATTCCCAGAAGCATTGGCCATACAGTACACAGGTGGCTGGCTCCACAGTGAGAGTCCAAGTTCTGATTTGCCAGCAGCAGGCTCCATTTCAAAGGTACTCCCACACTGACTGGTCCAGTTCAGCAGTTCAAAACTAGAATGGGGGACTAGGCAAACACAGTTCTGACTGCAAAGAAAAGCAGGTTAGACAAACTGTATTTTCGTTATTACTCTAAATGATGTCTGGCAAACAGTTACATCTTTGAAAAGTGCTCACTCTGCCCACTTAGTGACGGCAGAAATGGAGCGATTTGGCAGCATCTCTAGTGGGACTCAAGCAGGGAAACACACAGACCCCCATCCAAATTAATTATGTCTGCAGGCAGACAGCTCTTAAAGAGACAGTACCAGAGGATCTAAGAGCACTCACAGATAAACGGCTTAGATGCCGAACACCATCCAGGCTTGGAGCATGCAAGCAAGCTCCTAGAAGACTTTTGGGAACCCCCATTTGTAGGGGTGTTACATAAAGACATTAAAAATGACCAGTCCCAGTACTGAACCCTGCGTTACCCCACTAGTAACCCCCTTTCTTTGGAGTGGACACTGTTTACTATTACCCTCTGTGTCCTGTTGTCCAGCCAGTTTTTTACCCAGGCTACCACCCTGGGCCCACTCCCAGGCTGGCTAATTTGTTTATTAATCTTTTGTGTGGGACTGTGTCAAATGACTTGCTAAAGTCTAGGTAGGCCATGTCCACAGCCCCTCCCTGGTTTACTACTTTGGTCACCCAGTCAAAGAAATCTATTATATTTGTCTGACATGACCTTCCTGCTGTGAATCCAGAGTGAGGCTCTGGTGCAGAGTAGGAATCAAGATTGGGATACCCTTGAGCAGGTTGCTGCATTCCTTCCACAGACTTTAGCACTTAGCACAAGGGAGACATTACTAGAACCATCTGCTCTAGATCGACCATTAATTGGTCCACTGGATTTTCAGGGTCCACTGTGGGATCTGTATGTGCAGCCTAGCTCGTGAAACTGTGACAGTGGCTGCCACCATAAGGCCCAAAAAGTGTAGAAATGTCCTTGCTGAGACATAAGGACTATTGTGTACCAACTGTGCTTGTGCAATCAGTCATCGTGCTCTGTCCAGTGGCAGAAATGTAGAACCTTCGGCAGTATCCAACACTGCCCCTATGTACTTCAGGTTTTGGCAGAGTGTCAGTACCGACTTTAGTATACTGGCTGTTACCCCCAGAGCATTAAACATCTGTCTGGTTCGAGATAAGGTCTGTAGTAGTTGGTTCCTGGAGTGGGCTTCTAATAGCCTGTCGTCCAAATAAGACGTACAGGCCTTCCCTGCAAAGGACTGCTGCCCCTACTTCCAAGCACTTGGTTAAGACCCGTGGCGCAGAAGGCAAGCCAGAGGGCAACACCCTAAACTGGTAATACTCTCCCTCAGGTATTTCTTGTGATGTTTCCTGATTCTGATATGGAGATATGCATCCTTCACATCCAGGAAGCATATCCAATCCCGTTTGCAGCAGAGGAAGAAGACCGTGTAAGGAGACCATTCAAAACTTGAATTCTATGAAGAAGCTGAGGTCCCTGAGATCTCGAATAGGCCTCAGATCTCCTGCTCATTTGGGGACTAGGAATTATCTGCAATAAAACCCTTTGTGTCCCTGTCTGGGAGGTTTTAAAGCAGGGTCTGTACTTCCTCCTGCAACAGGTACATACGTCTTGGTGCATATGTTGTTGTGACTGGTGGTTGGTCTGGATGGTTGCAAACTAGTTCCACAGCATGATCCTTTTCTATGATCTCCAGTACCCATTCATCCTTAGTCACTTCCCTCCACTGATCCAGATGGAGGGAGAGACCACCCACTACAATCAATCCTGGGGGTAATGGTGGTTGGGGTGTGGCAGTTATGCTGAGCTGGGTCGAGCCTGGCGTGTCCACTACCTTTGGTGCTTTTGTATGGGCACCTGCGGTGGAGAGGCCGAGAAGGGCACTGGAAGGGCCCCCAACCCTCTACCTCTACCATGCTGTCAGTAGGCTTGATGGTTGCCTCTGACAGCAGATGGATGAAAATCACCCCTACCCTTACCTCCACCTGGGGTATGGTACAGGGATTTCACTGACCTCAGAGTCTTGCCAGATGATTGAAGATTTTGCCAAGTTTCTTCTTTTTTTTTTTTTTACTTTCTCTTTATTCTCCCCCTACCCGCAGCACCTCCACTCTTAGGGAGACACACATATGCCTTGTTAGTCCCCGCCCTCTTACCTGGAGCCTGGCGTGGTCCATCCCCCATGTAGCCTTGGTTTTACCCCCCAGGCAGGGTACGAGGTGGAGCCCTTACACCCTGAGGTCCTTCCTGTTTTCGTCAGGATGCCGTCACCAGGGCAGGTAGGGGCATTGGGGATCAGGGCCGTTGTGCTCCGTCTACTGGAGGAAATGCAGGGTGTTTTTCCTTGTTTCTTTGGCGTGCTGTGTGCCCTGACATCAAGGCGCTAAGCGCCAACATCCAGCACGCCACCTTTATCAGTGGCTTTGGCTTGCTATACCTCAGGTCTCCACCCGAGGTCGGACATGCACCGAGCCCTGGATCCCCCCCTCCCCTGGAGAAGGCGAGCTGCCCTTAGGGCACTCAAGCCTCCTCCCCCCCGGGTCGACCCTCCAGCTCCCGGGCTCGTTCCCGAACCCAGGTCGCTGGCGTCGCAAGTGGAAATCCAACCGCTGCGCCGACGGGCCGGAAGCCAAGTTTCTTCAACATCATGTTCAAACAGTTTTTATCCACTGAATGGGGCATTAAGAGCTGTGTGCTAGACAACAGTGGCAAAGCCTGCTACCCTGAGCCAGGAGCAGTGGCGAAGACAAATGTCAGAAGCTGCAGCTCTAGCAGAAGTATCTGAAGCATCATATGCAGTGCAGATCAGATGTTTGCTCACATCAGCACTAGAGGTGAGGGTTTTCAGTAACTCCTGTTTGACAGTAGCCTCGGGCAAGGCACGTACAGCAGCGTAGCCTTCCTCCATAGGGTATTCTGATATTTAATCATGTGGGACTGGTAATTGGCAATATGTAAGCCTAGAGATGCAGAGGCATAGGTATGCTTGCCTAGTACATCCAACCTCCTGGATTCCTTATCAGGAGGTAGGGAACTGAGGAATCTTGGTGCCTTGGATCTATTGTGGGCAGCTGTGATCACCACTGAATCAGTGTCAGGCTGATTGGCATAAAAAGACTTACAAGACGGGGCACAGTATATTTTGTTAGCCTTTCAGGTAACAGCTGGTATGGTGTTTGGCTTATGCCAAGCTGTATAGGTAGCATCCTCCAGTGCTGAATACAGGGGAGGAATAATAAGAGAAGGAGATTTTGGCATTTCCAGAAACTCCAGCAGGATCTTTTTCATGGGATCCTGCTCCTCCAAGGTACATAGATACACAGATACATAGATACATAGACAGTGTCGGCAGATAAGGGCCTATGGCCCACCCAGTCTGCCCATTTGAGCTTGTAAGTTCAGTTTGTTTTCCTAGAAGTCAGTTGCCCCTTACCCCTGACCTCCAGAATTCCTTTATGTCTATCCCATGCATTCTTAAATCCCGTGATTGTTTCAGCCCCCACCACTTCCTCTGGCAGGGTGTTCCACTTGTCCACCACCTGTTCTGTGAAGAAATTCTTCCTCATGTTTCCTCTGAATCGTCCTCCCTCCAACTTCATCCCATGCCCTCTAGTCCTGGAACATCTTGTTCACTTAAAATAGTGTATTCATGCACCCTGTTCCTCCTGTAAGATACTTGTATGTCTCATCATATCCCTCTCCCTCCTCTCCTCTAGGAAGCACGTGGTTCAGTTCCTTCAACCTGTCTTCATAGGACTTGTGATGCAATCCATGCACCATCTTTGTTGCCCTCTCTCTGAACCTTCTCTACCCTGTCTATGTCCTTACGTAGGTATGGTCTCCAGAACTGTATACTGTACTCCAGGTGGGGCCTCACTAGTGTCTTGTATAGCGGAATTATGACCTCCCTTTTCCTGCTGGTGATGCCCCTGCCTATACATCCCAGCATCCTATTTGCTTTACCTGCTGCCTTGTCACACTGTTTCCCTACCTTGAGGTCATCAGAGATGATAACCCCAAGATCCCTTTCCTGCTTGGTGCATGCTATATCCTCACCCCCCAACTGATATATTGTGCCAGGGTTTTTGTGCCCCATATGCATTATCTTGCACTTCCTTGCATTGAATTTCAACTGCCATTAATCCCTGACAATTCTTCAAGTTTCTGCAGGTCCCTTCTCATTCTGTCTACACCCTCTGGTGTGTCTACTCTGTTACAGATCTTTGTGTCATCAGCGAACAGTGAAATTCTGCCTTCTAGGTCCTGCGCAATGTCACTGATGAAGATGTTGAATAGGACCGGTCCCAGCAATCTAGTGTTACTCAGATAGTGCTTTTGTGGATCATTCCACTATCTGTCAGATAGTGCTGGTATCCTGACTTGGATCCTACCAGATATCCTGCCACAGACAGATGCAGGATCCAGGGTCAGATAGTGATGGATCCTAGTTAAGATCCAGGTATCCTGGTTAGGATCCATGGATCCTAGGGCAGATAGTTAGGATCTGGGGCCAGACAGTGAAGGATCCTGGTTAGGATTCAGGGGTCCGATTCCAGGATGGCTGGCGTAACTCTCATGTAGTTGTGAGTTATGCTGGTTGCCACAATGCCAGGGACCCTATGCCGCATTTCAGAAGTGGCAGGGTCCCGGCACTTGCGACATGCGAGATACGACCATGCGTGTGGCGGTAGCCCACGCATGGCATATCGCAGTCGCATGTCGCAACTCGCAGTGACAGGCGGCCCCCCCCAGAGCTCCCCTACCCTGGACCACAGCAGCACACAACAGTGGGCATGGGGGGCCAGGACAGATGGCACAGGCATCCGGGTGTGCCTCTGAAATGGACACCCGGGGTCCCTCACGAGCGGGAGTTTGGGGGACAGGGGTGCGCATGTGGGGGCCAGGGGGACAGCATGACGCTGCTGCTGCAGCACTGCATGGCTGCATTCGATGGTGCCAGTCATCAGATGCCACTTAAGGCAGCTCCGAGCTGTTGGAGGATACCTACGCCAATGCGTGTCCCGGAATAGTAACTGTGGGTTGCGACAGCTGCCCTCCTGGAACTGGTCTAAGTTGCTGGCACAACCCGCAGTTGTGCCAGACATTGCTGGCTGCGGTATAGCTGTGGTTATATCTTGTGATTGTTGCAGCCCACAGATGTCATGGCATAGGTGGCCTCCTGGAATTACACTGGGTGTAACGCATGGCATAAGTCACAGGATACGCCATGGGGATTGGCATATCCTGCCTTACGCCGGTGTAGCCCATCTTGGAATTGGGCACCAGGTATCCTAGTTAGGATCCATGGATCCTAGGGTAGAGAGTTAGGATCCGGGGCCAGATAGTGACGGATCCTGGTTAGGATCCAGGTATCCTACCTGGTAGGATCTGTGGTCAGATAGCACTACTATTCTACCACAGCAACTATCTGGCCAAATTGGAGGTATCTGTTGGTATGCTGATTTCTAGGAAACTATCTGAACAACATTTGCTGCATCATGGCAAGGAAGGAGGGCTCCTCTGAAGGTGACCTGGGTGCATGGAACACCAAGTCCTCACTGCAGGAGGAAACTGTGGAATCCTCAGCATAGTCTTCCTCACTCTTCTTTCCCCTCCTCCATTATAAGATCAGGGTTGTGTTCACAGTTGTCACCATATTTCTCATCGACGGGAATGGAGGAACACGTCTATTCCACACTATATCCAAGTGCGGCATCAAAAGACTAATGCTATTAGTCCCCATCGATGGGCCCACTGTGACTGAAGGTAGGCCTGGCAGGAGGCTCCATATCATATCTGAAAATGATAGGCACACTGCCTGTGCATCAACGCCACTTTGAGTAGTGGTCGTGACCATAGCAGTCGATGGCAGAGAGTGGATCTCTGGTGATGATAGTGATGTATTGGCCATAATAGATCCAGTAGCACCTATGCCTAGCCCTAACCTTGGTGTCTGGTCAACAGTCGGGGGATGGTGGGCACTGCTGCCAAGGCGAGCATCGTCGTAGGCTGGGACATACCTGCAGTCTACAGCAGTGACCTAGACCTCACTGGGGAAGCCCTGTCCTTGTCCCAGTGCTTGTGTTTGTGGCTTCTTGAGGAGGATTTGTCCTGGGACTTCGCTGACTATGATTCGGTCGATTGGGGTGAGTGACACAGACTCGCCCTGTAGCTGCTGTTCCATTGATGCTATGGTCTTTTTAAGGAGGAATTTTTCCAGTACCCTTTATCTACATCACCAGGTAGCGGAATTGAATCCTCAGCAGATGTCACAGGTTTTTCCACTGTAAGAGAGGCCTAGGCAGCAGACACACACTTCGTGCATGTTGTGTTTGTAGATTTTTTTTTTCTCTGCAGCCACAAAATTGACAAAACGTTGACAGTCTTTTGGAGACATACTGGTCACCGAAAATCACAATTAAAGGGAATATACTACCCGAAGCCTGGGTAACATGATCCCAGACCTAGTGGCCTTGATGGCAGAGGGAGACCTAGACATTGTGGCAGTCACTGAAACGTGGTATACGGAAAGCCGTGACTGGGATATTAATATACCTGGGTACACAGTCTACCGGAAAGACAGGGAGAGCAAAAATGGAGGCGGGGTAGCGATCTACATCAAGGAAGGGATCAAGGTGACTGAGATAAAGGGAAAGCAGGGAGAAGAGGAGGCACTGTGGGTCACACTGGAGGCAGGAAATGGCACCACTATCCGCACAGGGGTTATCTACAGACCCCCCACACAAAGTGAGGAAATGGATACGGTAATGCTAGATAACATCCTTAAAATGGCAGAGAAAGGAGAAGTGTTGTTGGTAGGGGGCCTAAATATGCCTAATATCAACTGGAGCACCTATGCTGCAGCCACATCCAGGAGTAAAGTTATTCTTGATGCCCTGCAACATGCAACATGTGGGGGAACCTACCCGTGAGGTGGTGATATTGGACCTGGTGCTTGTGACAGGGTGGAATAGTAACCTGTCCCATTTGTTTTGTGGAAGTGTTTAAATGCAAGGATCTGTATTCTTTCCTTTTCTGTCTCTTCTGTCTGGTTGCGCAACCAAATATTCCTGTGAAACTTTGGACTTGATCAACCCGAACAGTCTCGCAATTCTTTGCCTCTCACTGTCTCTCTGTTTTCTCTTGCTTTCTGTTTTTCCTCCCTTGCATATCTAGATCTGGTAATACAAGAATATGTGCAAACCAATATATGGAAATTAAACTGGGGGGATCACTTTTGTTTAGAAAATATGGTGTTACTGTTGAAATGTATATATATTTATAATTTGAGGTAACTGTAAAAAGCTAAGGGTTACTTGTATGTAAATGCCTGAGTCTTTTGCAGTTGCCGTTGGGAACTCAGGAAGTTCTCAGTGTTCTAGCAGCTCCTGAAATTTACAAAGAACAGGATGCTTGCAAAGGATGGGGGTTGAGAAAGAAATAAAAACAGGTAAGCTGAGCTGCAAGAGAGATTTTTTTACAAAAAAGATGTTATTTTTGCTTCTGTACATAGTTATTCTGAACATGTTTATTTTATTTTATGTTACTGCTACAATAAATAAAAGTTTGGTGATTTTTACAACTGCTCCTGGGTTTTCCCCTTGCTTCCTGACCTGTGCCTTGACGACAGTGCTCACAAATGGAGACAGAATAATGAATATATCAGTGGGCAGCCATCTGGGGTCCAGCGACCACCATACAGTATGGTTCAGGGTAAAGACAGTAGAAGAATCAAGCCACACTAAAGCCAGAGCCCTTGACTTCAAGAGGTCCGACTTTGCTAAAATGGGCGAATGCAGCAAGAAAACATTGCCACAGGATGAGGTACGGGGAGTAGCAGTACAGTGGGAGAACCTCAAGAGAGCCATAATGGAGGCAACACGCCTTTATGTGGAGCTAGTGAACAAAGCTAGAAGAAAAAGAAAACCATTATGGTTTTCAAAAGAAGTGCAGGGAGGTTAGAGAAAAAAACTGGCATTCAGGAAATACAAGGAAACACAAAGAGAAGAACACGATGAACTGTATTGGGCAATGCAGAGGCAGTAAAGCAGTCAGAAGTACGAAGGCAAAAAGAGGAAAGGATAGCCTAGACAGTGAAGGGGGTGGGACAAACCTTCTTCAGGTACATAAGGGAAAGAAAGAAAGGCCAAGGGAGGGATAGTGAGGATTAGTAAATGGGGGTGGGGTAGGGGGGTGGAGGGGGACCTGGAGAAGACTGAGATACTAAATGAATACTTTTGCTCAGTATTCACAAAAGAAGGGGAGGGACTGATATTAGCAAACACACACACACACACAAAGGAAAGAGGGGTGGACACCAGTCCATTCACAGAGGAGTGAGTCCCAAAGGAACTCTTGAAACTGAAGGTGGATAAGGCAATGGGGCTGGACGGGATACATCCCAGAATACTAAAATAGTTCAGAGAGGTGATACTGTCACCACTGACAGCCCTATTCAACAAATCTTTTGAGGAGGGAGTAGTGCCAGAGGACTGGAGGAGGACGAATATGACACCCCTTCACAGAGTGGGAGCAAAACAGATCTCAGTGGGGGGAAAGATTATGGAATCACTGTTAAAAGAATGGACTGTAGAATATCTAGAAGCCAGCTGGGCACAGGACCCAAGACAACATAGATTCACAACAGGAAGGTTGAGTCAAACAAATCTGATACATAGAAACATAGACTTTGACGGCAGATAAAGACCACTTGGCCCACCTAGTCTGCCCATTTCCCTACCTATTGGATAAGCTGCAGATCCTAGTTAACCAACAGCCTACTTCTTCCTACCCACCCACAAGAATTACCTTCTGTCTGTCCCATGCATTCTTGAAATTGCCCCAGTTTTTGACCCCACAACTTTCTCAGGAAGGCCGTTCCATGCGTCCACCGCCCTCTCTGTGAAAAAATACTTCCTCACATTGCCCCTGACCGTCCCCCCCATCTTCAAATTGTGTCCCCTTGTTCTTGCACATCTCTTTTTCTGAAAGATGCTACCCTCTTGGACTTTGTTGATTCCCTTGAGGTACTTAAAAGTTTCTATCATATCCCCCCTCTCCCTCCTTTCCTTAAAGGTATACATATTAAGTTCTTTTAAAAGACAAAGAACCTCTGTGCGCAAGCACTGAGGCAAGGGTTACCCCAAAGGGCATTTGGCCGGGAAGCCAAGAGTTTCAAAGAAATACAAAATCACTCATGCCCCCCACAATGCAAAGCATCATGGGCTGCATATGCAAATCACCATTTTAGTCTCTCTTTCTATGGCTTCTGTTGGAAACCCTGCACCATTTTAGTTGCCCTCCTCTGGACTGCCTCCATCCTGTCTATATCCTTGCAGAGATGGGGTCTCCAGAACTGCACACAGTACTCCAGATGGTGTCTCACCAACTGTCTGTACAGAGGGATAACAATTTCCTGTTTCCTACTGGCAATGCCTCTCCCTATACATCCTAATATCCCCCCAGCCATCCCTACTGTCTTCTCACTTTGCTTGCTTACCTTTAGGTAATCTGATATGACTACCCCAGGTCCCTTTCCATTTTTGTTGTTGTTACTACTGCCCACCCCCCACTGTATACTCTTTCCCTGGGTTTTTGTTTCCCAGGTGCATTACTTTGCACTTCTTTGCATAGAATCTAAGCAGCCATACTTTTGACCATTCCTCCAACCTTGCCAAGTCCCTTCTCATCCTTTCCACCCCCCCTTGTGTATCAACCCTGCTGCAGATCGTTGTGTTGTCTGCAAAGAGGCATACTTTTCCTTCCAGTCCCTCTGCAATATCACTTATAAAGACAATAAAAAGGACTGGACCCAATACTGAACGCTGTGATACCCCACTAGTAACCCCCCTTTCTTCAGAGTGGACTCCATTTACTATTATCCTCTGTGTCCTGTTGTCCAGACAATGTTTTACCCAGTCTACCACCCTCAGGCCCTCTCCCAGGCTGGCTAATTTGTTTATTAATCTTTTGTGCAGGACTGTGTCAAATGTCTTGCTAAAGTCTAGGTAGGCCATGTCCACAGCCCCTCCCTGGTCTACTACTTTGGTCACCCAGTCAAAGAAATCTATTAGATTTGTGTGATATGATCTTCTCGCTGTGAATCTGTCTGCCTTGGGTCCTGTGCCCCACTGGCATCTAGGTAAGCAACAATTCTTTCTTTCAGAAGTTATTCCATCAGTTTCCCTACCACTGAGGTCAAGCTAACAGGTCTATAGTTCCCTGCCTCTGCTTTGCTCCCACTTTTGTGAAGGGGAATCACATCCGCCCTCCTCCAGTCCTTAGGTACTACACCATCCTCCCATGATTTGTTAAAAGGGTAGTTAGTGGTGTCACTAGCTCTCCCCTTAGTTCTTTTAGAATTCTGGGGTGAATCCCATCAGGCCCCATTGCTTTGTCAACCTTCAGTTTTAGGAGTTCTTTCAGAACCCTTTCTTCTGTGAAAGGACTGGTATCAATCCCCCTATCCAGAGTGCTTCTATTGACTGGATTAGGTACCCCTCTCTTCTTTTGTGAACACTGAGCAGAAGTATTTGTTCAGTATCCCTGCTTTTTCACTGTCCTCTCTGCCCACCCACCCTCCCTTTATTAAGTCTCACTATCCCTCCCTTGGTCTTTCTTTGTTCCCAAATGTACCTATAAAAGGTTTTATCCCCCTTCTTAACCAAGCTGGCTATCTTTTCCTTGATTTGGGCCTTTGCTATTCTGACTGCCTTCTCCGCTTCCTTCTGCTTTAACTGGTACAGTTTTCTGACTGCTCCATTTGTGTTTCCTTATACTTCCTGAATCTTATCTTTTTCTCCCTAACCTTCTAGCCACCTCTTTTGAGAACCATAGTGTTTTTTTCTTTTGTTTTGATTTGTTTATTTGCTTCACACAAAGGCTTGTTGCCTCTGTGATGGCAGTTTTGATGTTTCCCAATTGTTCCTCCACCCCTCCTTCTTGCCTGTTTGCTAGTGTTTTTCTGAGGCACTCTCCCATTTTGATAAAGTCAGCCCTCCTAAAGTCCAGTATCCTCACTTTTGTATGGCTTGACTCTGCGGCTGTGTTTATTGTGAACCACACTGTTTGGCGGTCACTTGTTCCCAGATGGCTACCCACTTCTAGATCTGAGATCCTCTCTCCGTCCCTATTTGAGAGTACCAGGTCTAAGATTGCTCCCTCCTGAGTGGGTTCCGACACAAGCTGACTGAGGCATGCCCCCTGTAAGGCATTGAGAATGACCCTGCTCTTGGATGTGGCTGCAGCAAAGGTGCTCCAGTTAACATCTGGCATATTCAGGTTCCCCATCAACAATATGTCCCCTTTCTCTGCCATCCAAAGGATGCCTTCTATCGTTTCTTTGTCCGTTTCCTCCCCCTGAGATGGGGGTCTGTATACAACCCCTGTGCGGATTGTGGTGCCATTTCCGGTCTCCAGGGTGACCCACTGTGCCTCCTCTCCTCCCTGTTTACCCTTTAGTTCTGTTGCTTTGATCACTTCTCTTATGTAGACAGCTACTCCTCCTCACCTTCTACCCTCCCTGTCCCTCCTGTAGATTGTGTACCCTGGTATGTTGACATCCCAGTCGTGGTTCTCTGTGTACCATGTTTCTGTGACTGCCACAATATCCAGGTGTCCCTCTTCCATTAAGGCCACCAGTTCAGAGAGCTTGTTACCTAAACTATGGGGCATTGGTACTCATTACCCTCCATTTTTTTATGGCCTTACCCCTTTTTGCCCCATCCTTGTCCTTACTACATTCGCCTTTTTCTCCATTTACCCCTGCTCTTTTCCTTATCGACTTCTCTATCCTGGTGTTTACCTAACTACCCTGATTTTTTTTTGGGAGGTGCTAGGATTTCAGTACATAGAAACATAGAAGTTGTCGGGCAGATAAGGACCACAAGGCCCATCCAGTCTGCCCATTTCTTTTTCTACCTGATAAATGTTCCATCGGCCTTTGCTCTGTCAATGGCCTATCTATTCATACTCATCTGTATTGCTCCCTTATGCCCATCCCATGCCTGTTTGAAGCCCTGCACTATATTCATATCCACCACTTCCTGAGGTAGGCCATTCCATGCATCCATCACCCTTTCTGTGAAAAAGAACTTCCTCACATTACCCCTTAATCAGCCTCCTTCTAATCTCATGCTGTGTCCTCTTGTCCTGCTATTTTTCTTATATTGATACATGTTAGACTCTTTCACCTTGTTAATGTCCTTAAGGTGTTTGAATGTTTCGATCATATCACCTCTCTCCCTCCTTTGCTCTAGGGTATACATGTCGAGCTCCATTAATCTGTCCTCATGTTTTCTGATACAGTCCCTGCACCATTTTGGTTGCCCTTCTCTGGACTGCCTCAATTTGGTTAATGTCCTTGTGAAGGTGTGGCCTCCAGTACTGCATGCAGTACTCCAGATGGGGCCCAACCAGTGTCTTGTTAAAAGGGATTATTACCTTCCTCTTCCGACTTGTGATACCCCAACTAATACACCCTAACATCCCCCTAGCCTTACCTACTGCTTTAGTGGACTGCTTGGATGATTTCAGGTCATTAGTGATGATGATGCCCAAGTCTCTTTCTCCCCTTGTGACTGCCAGCAACTCCCCTCCCAGCCTACAGATGGCTTCAGGGTTTCTCTTCCCTATATGCATGATCTTGCACTTCTTTGCATTAAACCCCAGTTGCCACTCTTCTGACCATTTTGTTAGTTTATCCAGATCTGTTCTCATTCTGCCCACCCCATCTGGATCATCAACTCTGTTGCAGATCCTGGTGTCATCTGCAAACAGACAAACCTTACCCTCCAGTCCATCTGCAATGTCACTGATGTAGATATTGAAGAAGACTGGCCCAGGACTGATCCCTGAGGTACTCCACTTGTGACTTGCATCTCTGCTGACTGTATACCGTTTACCACCACTCTCTGTTTTTGGCCTGTCAACCAGTTTGCCACTCAGTTGACCAACTTCAGACCCACCCTGAGCCTACCCAGCTTATTAATCAATCTTCTATGTGGAACAGTATCGAAAGCTTTGCTGAAGTCAAGGTAGGTGACATCAACTGCTCCCCTTTGGTCCACCACTCTGGTTACCCAGTCAATGAAATCTATGAGATTAGTTTGACAGTACCTCCCCCCTTGGCTAGTTTAAATGTTTGCCAATGAAGCATTTAAACCTATCACCTAGGATCCTGGTCCTCCTCCTGGACAGATGCGGACCATCGCGCCAGTATAGGCATGCATCCCTCCAGGTGGACCCCCAGTCCCCAATGAAGCCAAAACCCTGATCTCTGCACCAGTTTTTCAACTAATGATTGAATTCCACGGTGCAGAGCACCCTAGTCTCACCCATGCCATAGACAGACAGCACCTCTGAGAAGGTTACCGTGTGTGCTACTTGTCTAAGGTCCCTCCCAACCCATAAACTCCTCTTGCACTGCTCTGATCCCTTTCCCAGCCAGACCATTTGTCTCTAGGTGGACAATGATGTCCAGCTCCCTCCCTTGTGCAGCTGCTCCTGCAAACCTGAGGATTCGCTCTGTGTCCCTCCAAGCCATGGTGCCAGGCAGGCACCTTACCTCCCTCCCCCCCTCAGTTCTACTCTCCAACAATGGAGTCCCCCAACAGGAGTTGTTTCCTTCCCCTATGGGGTCCCATGCCACCCTCCTGTGCGTCTCCTTTGTGGAGGTTCCCAGCATCCTCCTTGGTCTCTACTGTGGGTGCCTCCATAGAGGAACCACACTCTACCAGAATGGCGTACGAATTGTGGAAAGGTACAACTGGAGGGATGTGACTCTGTTCCACCACCCTAACCCTCCCTGAGCCCACTGTGATCCAACTGCTCCTCTTTCTTGGTAACCTCTGAGGCAGCAGCGGCAGCCCTGGTGGTCCCTGGGTGGTAGAGGAGACCCCCAAATCGTGGCCAACTCAGCCTGGAGATAAGCAACCTCCTCCCTCAGCCCAGAGAGGTGCCTGCAGATGGGACAACACAGCATCCTCCAGAATGTCTCCCGGAAGACTGCCACTCCACAGCCACTGCACTGCACCACTCCCATCATGTCTTATTTGTGGTCCCTTAACTGTTGTTTTGTATGCTTACTCTTTCCCCTCTCTGTTTATTTATTTACTTTTTTTATGTTATATTTTTTTTTCTCCCTACTTTCCCACTGCCTGCATGCCCTTAAAGTGCCTGCTCTTCCTGTTCTGGGACAGGGAGTCCCTATATTCCTCAGTAGTCTCCTTCTTACTTGCTCAGAGTCAGACATCCAGCAGCTAGGGGGGATGGAGAGCTACTCTTTTCCTTCTAAGATGGTGAGTCTTTTGTGCCTCTGTTATCACTCCCTTCCTGCTCCCAAATGGGAAGTTCCTGTTGTCGGTCAAATCCTGTGCCTATAAAAGTAGTACTGGCTAACGGTGGGGGATGGAGGGAGGGAGGGAGGGCAATATAGTCCCAGTAGAGTAGTGAAGTTCTAACAGCACCTCCTTCCTCTTGCTGTTCTCTGCCAAAAGCTATCTAGGGCAGATTTAAATGCAAACACCTGGCTTCCTGTTGCCTAAGCCACTCACCCAATTCACATTTCCTTCTTCACCTAGCTAACTGCACAGATAACAATTAATTTCACCCAACTCAGACAAACACACTAACTCTTTTTTTGTGTGTTTGTTTTTACCCTAAAGCGAAGGTCCCAGTAGTAGAGTTATAGTTCTTTAGTCCCAGTACAGTAGTAAAGTTCTAATAGCACCTCCTTCCTCTTGCTGTTCTCTGCCAAAAGCTAACTAGGGCAGATTTAAATGCAAACACCCTGGCTTCCTGTTGCCTAAGCCACTCCCCCTAATTCACAGTTTCCTTCTTCGCCTAGCTAACTGCACAGATAACAATTCACTTCACCCAACTCAGACATACACACTAACTCTTTTTTTTGTCTGTTTTTACCCTAAATTGAAGGTCCCAGTAGTAGAGTTATAGTTCTTTAGACCCAGTAGAGTAGTAAAGCACCTCCTTCCTCTTCATTGACTGGGTAACAAGGGTGGTAGATCTGGGAGGGGCTGTGGACATGCCCTAGCTACATTTTAGCAAGGCATTTGACACAGTCCTGCACAAGAGACTAGTAAACAAGTTGGGCAATCTGGGAGTTGATTCCAAGGTGGTTAACTGGGTCAGAAACTGGCTTAGTAACAGGACTCAGAGGGTGGTGGTAAACAGAGTTGAATCTAAAGAAAGAGAGGTAATCAACGGGGTGCTATAGGGTTCAGTGCTGGGGCCAGTCCTCTTTAATGTCTTTATAAATGACATTGCGGATGGACTTGAAGGAAAAGTATGCCTCTTTGCAGATGACACTAAGATCTGCAATAGGGTTGATACTCTGGGGGGAGCAAATGAGGAGCAATTTAGGCAAGCTGGATGAGTGCAGCAAGTCTGCAAATTTATAGGGGAACACCTGCCCTGCAATTGGAGGAAAAGGCTGCTGGTGCAGCTCATGTAGTTCTAGCCACTGGGGGTTGGATTAAGGCTGGGAGAGAGGAGCTTAGGGAGTTCATTTCCCTTATAAGTTTAATGTGTTGTACTGCACCTAGTAACAGAGTTACTGGTGTACAGTGGGACTGTCTCTAAGATTAGTGGGTGACCTAATTAGGCAGTAGGGTATCTTGGACTGGGGGAACCTGGTGGCTCACCCGAGGAAACCTATTTGGAAGGGATGGAACCACACATCATTAGGGCGGCATCTTTGGGAGGGTGGTGGGGTGCACAGGGTGTGGAGCAGCCATGATACTGGACTGGGCTTGGAAGTTTGGTGGTGCCCAGTGTGCTACCAGCTAGCACAGCTTAGGGAGGAGGTTCGGGGATGAGGAGAAAGCTGGGAGGGGGTGGTATGGTTGGGGAGGAGGCTGGAAATCTCCACAGGGTTGCACCAAGCACTGGGGTGGGGTATAGGGAAAGGAGTGCAGGAGAATACTCAGGGTCACATAGGGACCCTGGCAGAGGGGTCCAAAAGGACACTACCAAGGAAGCAGGCAGGTAACTGGGGACCCTCTGAGGGGACAACATTCTCAGGGAAGTAGGCAGTGGCCAGTGCTGGACAGAGGAAGCAAAGGCGGGAGGTGGATCAGCCTTACACTCAGTAACCGCTTCAGTTCTCTTCTTCTGCTCAAGGATGGGGGGTGATGTAGCCACGACAGAGGTGGTTAGAGACGGAAAGGAGTGGGAGTGGGAGGCAGGAGGCAGGGGCCAGACAGCAGGAAGAACAGGGGGGACCTGGAATGCAGCAGAATGGGGGGAGCAGTGAATCAGAGCAGAAGGGGCAGGGGGAAGAGGGAGGAAAGTGCAAGGAGAAGGGCCAGTTGGGAGGAAAGGTAAAGGAGAAGGACCAGAAGTACAAGGAGGATTCAGTAAAGAGAGCTGAGGGTTTAGGCCAGGGAGCCACGGAGAGCAGGAGGAACTAAATGGAGACAGGAAGGAAGGAGGATGAGCCAGGCTAGTTTAGCAGATGGGGAGAAGGACCAGTTGCAAGCAGTGAGGGGGAATTAGCGGAACAGAAGAATACTCAGGAGGAGGAGAGAGGCATAGGATTGGAGGAGGGGTGGCCATGGTAAATAAGGAGGGGTGGCATGTGGCACCCAGATAGGGGAGGAACAAGGAGCCAGCTGGGTGGAGGGGCCGTAGAAAGGATGAGAGACATGGAAGGGGAATGGAGGAAAAGGAGTGGTCAGAGTGCTCCTGCTGGGGATTCTAAGGATCAGGTACTCAAATTGGGATAGGGAGGAGGGAGAAGCCTGGGCCAGTTAGAACAAGATGCTTCCCTGGACTAACGGTGCACAGGGCTAGCACAAGGTATATCAGCTGGCAAAGGACTGTGGGGGTTCCCAGACATACTGGTCCACCTGGGAACAAATGACATTGAGGGAAATAGCGAGCTAGAGATACAGGCAAGATTCAGGGAGCTATCGGGGTCTGTCATGACATGGGATGCACAGTTTCCTTCTCGAAATACCTGCCAGTGCCAAGGGCAGTGGGAACACAAAGGAAAATTAGGAGATAAACCAGTGGCTCAGGGAGTGGTGTGAGGCCAGAGGGTATGGGTTGATGGGGATTGGGGAGACCTGGGAGGATAAGGAGCTGTATGCTAGAGATAGACTACATCTCAATTTGGAGGGAGGGAATCCTTAAGTTGAAAATAGAGGAGTTCATTGGTGAAAGTGGGGTTTAAACTTGTGAAGGGGTGGGATGGGAAAAGGCTGTCAAGGTCAGGGGTGCGATAAAGGAGGGACTCTGTCTCCACCCCTGGGGACCAGGAGGATTGCAGGAAAGGCCAACCAAAGTGCAGACCAGGAGAAAACAGAATCCCCATGGGAACACGAGCAGGGGAAATGAACTATAGGGAAAGGGTGGAAGGTAGTCCTGCTAAATGCCAGGAGCTTGGGCAATAAAATGCCTGAGCTCCAGGCGATGTTAACTGAGGGAGCAGTGGATGTGGCAGTGGTCACTGAGACTTGGGCCACTGCAAGACATGACTGGGACCTGAACCTGGAGGGTTACACTATGTTCAGGAAGGACAGGGGGGAGGGAAGGGGAGGAGGGGTAGCAATGATAGTCAAAAACTGCATTGGCATAGGGGGAGTAGAGGAGGCGGAGGGAACCGTGGAGACGATTTGGGTCACCTTGATAACAAGGGGGGGCAAGAGAGTAAAAATAGGAGTGGTGTATAGACCCCCTGCCCTGGCGGAGGAGCTGGAGGACAGTCTGGTGGCAGATGTTAGGAGACACTGCAGACTGGGCAGAGGAACGGTGGTGGTGTTAGGGACTTAAACATGCCAGGAACAGACTGGGAGACTATGACATCCTCTGTGACCAGGAACAGAGGTTGCTGGATGTCTTCAAGACGCTCCTAACTCAGCAGGTGAGGAACCGACCAGGGAGGCACGGGTACTGGATGTGGTCCTGGCAGACGGTGACCAGATTGGGGGCCTGGAGTAAGGGACCCATTGGCGGGAGGACCATGCTACCGATCTGGTTCTGCTTGGACCTAGGAGGGTAGAAGGCTGCACAAAGACGGAAGTAACTTGACTTCAGGGGCAGATTTTAAGGAAACGGAAGGATCCTTAAGGAGCATTTGGATGGGATTGGGTCAGACATGGACGCTGATAGTAGGTGGGAAATCATCAGGAGAGGGGTGCAGGATGCTACCAGCACCTGTGCAAGAGTAAGACGAAAATGCGGTAGGGCCCAAAAACCCTGTTGGTGGACCAGGGAGGTCCAGGAGGTGGTGCGGGGAAAGAAAGCAGCCTATAAGAAATTCAAGTGCTCAAGGAGTGAAAGGGATCGAGGGGAGTACGAGCTGATGGCTAGAAGGGCCACCACAGAGTGGTGAGGCGGTTAAGGCAAGGAAGGAGCAGAACCTGGCTAGGAAATTAGGAGAGGGGAAAAGGGGTTCTTAGATACATTGGGGAAAGACGAAGGGTGAAGGGGCAGATTAGCAGGATTAAATCAGGGAGAGATGGGCACAAGACCCGGGGAGCAGGCTAAGGTACTAAATGAGTACTTCACCCTCGGTTTTCACCAGGGAAAATGGGGATGCTGCATCATACATGGGAGGAGACAGAGATAATGAGGAGGGGGGTACCCTACCGACTGCAGGTCTGGGGAGAGGGGAGGCATCACTGGCAGGTGGGGGAGGGCTAAGCAGGGAGAAGAGGACCAGAATGGAAATCACAGCAGAGAGTGAGGAGCCCCAGCCCTAAGACGGAGAAAGCACCGGGCCGGATAAATTACATCCTAGAGTGCTGAAGGAACTTGCAGATGTCCTGGCGAAACCCCTGGCAGAGCTTTTCACCATCTCTCTGAGGACAGGGTGGGTGCCCCAAGACTGAAGGTGGCACATGTAGTGCCTATCCACAAGGGGACCAAGGGAGGTGGCAGGGAACTACAGGCCTGTCAGCCTGACATCAGGTGGGCAAGGTGATGGAGGCATTGTCAAGGAGAGGCTAGGGGGACCTGGATAAGTCAGGTGCCTGGACGATAGACAGCATGGATTCATCCTGGGAAATCGTGTCAGACAAACCTGGTGGAGTTCTATGACTGGGTGACAAGTGCCTTGGACCTGGGTAGACCAGTGGATGTCCTCTTTCTAGACTTCAGCAAGGCATTTGACTCTGTTCCTCAGCGGGCCTGTTGGATAAGCTAGGAGAAATGGGGTGAAACCAGATGATCAGATGGATAGGCAATTGGCTCAGGACCGGACCCAGAGGGTCATAGTTGGTGGGATAATCTCATCCCCAAGGAGGGTCAGTAGTGGGGTCCTACAGATCAGTCCTTGGGCCCCTTCTGTTCAATGCCTACCTATCTGACATAAGGACAGGAATCAGGAGTGAGATGAGTCTCTTTGCAGATGACCAAACTGGGGGGTGGTGGATGGGAGGAGGGAGGGTGGCCCTGCAGGGGGACCTGGAGGCTCTGGAAAGATGGTCTAGAAAGTGGAAGCTGAGGTTCAATGCAGGGAAATGCAAGGTACTCCACCTGGGGCCCAAGCCCAGGCCAAGTGTACACCCTGGGGAATACTACAAGTCTCAATGGCTGAGAGGGACCTGGGTGGTGGTGGATGTCAAGATGAACAACTCTGAGACTTGTGGAGGGCAGCAGCCAAGGCCAACAGGATGCTGGGATGCATCGTTAGGGATCACCTCAGAGGCGGGAAGTGATACTCCTCTGTATAACTGCTTGGTGAGGCCGGGCATCTGGAGTACTGCATGCAGTTTTGGAGGCCACACTAAAGAGGGACATTAACTCTGGAGAGGATCCAGAGGAGGGCAACCAAAATGATTTGGGGCTTGGGGACAGGACCTATGAGGAGAGGCTCGAAGAGCTAAATATGTACACACTGGAAGAGAGAAGGGACCGGGGACATGATAGAGGTCTTCAGGTACATGAAGAGGGCAAATGGGGGAGGAACAGTCAGGGTGCTTCGAAGGAAGGAGGAAGGGGCCACTAGAGGGCATGGGTGGAAGCTGGAGGGGGGAAGATTCAGGGGAGAAAGGAGGAGGTGCTACTTCACTGAGAGGGTGGTGGAGCCATGGAATGCACTACCTAGGGGGCTGGTGGAGGCAGAGACAGTGGAGGGGTTCAAGAGGGGGTGGGACAGGTACAGGGGAAGGGTTCTGAAAGCCAAATCCACCCAGGGTGGGGGCTGACCAAATGAGCAGACACGAAAGACCATTAGGCCTATTCTGCTGGCATTTTAGTATGTTAGTATGTTAGTATGAGTGGTCAAGAGTGGCAGCTTGGATTCAATGCAAAGAAGTGCAAAATCATACACTTGGGAACAAAAACCCAGGGAGGAATACACAATGGGGGGGGGGGGTACTAACAACAACAAAAATGTTTTATTTATTTTTTTGAAATTTGTTAACTGAGTAGGCCCACGGAGACAGTGCGGTCCCTTTTTCCGGGCGACCCGGGTCAGGGTATAACAATTAACACATAAGACAATAGTTAAACAGAATAACTTTGAGAAAAGTGTAGTAGCAAATGTACAACAATAGAATGCAGATGTACACAGTCGAGTATAGCAAACCTATGAAAAACCTTTATACAACATATACAATATATACAATGGTGAAAAATCTGCGATGACAAAAAACGGAAAAGGATCTGGAGGTAGTCATAACAGATTATCTAAAAGTAACCAAACAATGTGAGAAGGCAGTGAGGAAAACAGGGGGGATGCTTGGGTGCACAGGGAGAGGTATCACCAGTAGGAAACAGGAGGTGGTGATGCCGCTGTACAGGCAGTTGGTGAGGCCTCATCTACAGTACTGCGTGCAGTTCTGGAGACCTCATCTCCGAACGGACATTGACAGGGTGGAGGCAGTCCAGAGAAGGGCAATGAAAATGGTGCAGTGGCTACACCAGAAAGCATATGAGGAGAAATTGAGAGAACTCAATATGTACTGTATACTCTGGAGGACAGGAAGGAGAGGAGGGATGTGATAGAGACATTCAAATATCTCAAGGGGATCAACAGAGTTCAAGAGGGCAGTATCTTCCAGAAAAGGAGTTGTGCAAGAACAAGGGGTCACAATATGAGGCTGGAGGGGGGAAGACTCAGGGGCAATGTAAGGAAGTAGTTTCTCACAGAAAGGGTGATAGATGCATGGAACAGCCTCCCAGAGGAGGTTGTGAAGGCTAAAACAGTTTGCGAATTCAAGAATGCATGGGACAGGCAGAAGGCAAAACTAGTGGTAAGAGGGAGTAGGTAGGCCGCAGATCAGATAGGGTCTGGTGCTTATACAGTAGGTAGGGAAATGGGTAGACTAGGTGGGCCAGACGATCCTTATCTGCCGACAAGTTCTATGTTTCTATGATATGCAAAATAAAGAACAGCAGCTTTTTACATCAGTGTTTCTATAGCAGTTCCAACGAGTCTGAGCGCCAGCTAGAAAAGAACTGAGGAGAGGAGGGGATGCCCATGTTTACGTAGATGCTGACGCACAATATTGTCATGGGTGGCCCCTGACTTGCAAAGTTTCTGTGTGGTCCTAGTGGTGACAAGGGTATTGTTCCAAAGGTGTGGCATGATGAAAGAAATGTCCTCAATTAAGTACTTCCAATTTCATGTCCCCTCAAAAAACTTGCACACTCAACGTAAAATACTCAGGGCTGCCCTGCTCCAACATGCTCTCCTCCTCCTCCTATCGGGTAATGTGCACCCTAACTCTGGGCCCCCTGCATCAGGTGCCCCCCAATTGAGCAGGCTTGGTAACCTCCTACTGGCTTCCCTCAACATATGCAGCTTACAGAAAAAGCTCACACCCCTCCAAAGCTGAATCGTCCAACACTTTCCAGATATCCTAACCTTATCTGAGACCTGGCTCTCCAAAGATATCCCTGATGCATATGTCACCCTTAATGGCTACTCCATCTTTTCCGAAATGACAAGCTGAGCAAACGGAGGGGTGGCTGTGCCCTCTACGTCAGGAACTCATTGCACGCCCTCCCAGTCTCACTCCCACTTCCTTCACATGGAGCCCAAACCTTTGCCATCAAATTACTCCTTGGCAATACTGGTAAACCATTATGGCTGTATACATCCCTCCACATAACCAAAAGCCCACCTTTGACTCAGTACTAACCAGTAGCACCTACCTCCCATCCAAAAGCGAAATCATCATTTTGGGAGGCTTCAATGTGAACTGGCTATCCCCTGTGTCTTCCCCCTACAAAGAATCCATTCTGTCTTACGACCTTACACAGATTGTCCAGTCTCCCACTAGACTGGATGCAAAAACTGGGACCTTTGCTCTAACTGATCTCATCTTCACTAACTGACCTAATAATCTCACCTGGGTCAAAGTGCTCACAGACACACTAAGTGACCACTCCCGGCTACCTGCTGATGGTCAAACAAACTCCCCTCAGCCCCCCTAAAGTCTCTTTCCATAGGCACCTCAAATAAGGGTCCCTCTCCTGGCTCAAAACATACCTCACATCCTCTGACTAGTCCCCTGTCCACACTGCCCAGTCCATAGACACTGCCCTCTCCTACTTTATCACTACCTTTAATGCTGCCTGTGACATCTTTGCCCCCTTCTCCAAGCAGATAATGAAGCATTGGGACACACCCTTGATCTCCCAGTCACTGCTAGATCAAATGTGTCTCAGAGATGATCTCTGGCACAAAGCACTGGAATCACCGCTCCCCCAGGACAGACAGTATGACAGAGAGGCAAGAAATAAATGCACCTGGGCCATCCACGAAGCCAAAGCCTCTTATTTTAAACAATCCCTCGCCTCCTCCTGGGGATCTGGGAAAAAATTCTGGAGCAATATAAAATAATTCAGTGGGAAAGCTGTATCCTCTGCTCCTGCCCAGCTACTAGTTGATGGGGATGTTACCCAGGACCCTATGGCAATTACTGACACCCTAAATGCTGCCTTCTCTGACCATAGCCATATCCTTCCCTCAGACTTTTTCGACCCGATCTGTAATGGCCTTACAGACAAACCTGCCACAACAGACCCCCCCCCCATCCTTTTCCAGCTGCACATCATCTCCTGTAGTGAAGCCAAACGCTACCTCACCAAAGTACTGGTGAACTCTCGCTTTAGCAGTGACTCCCTGGACCTCGAACTCCTCTGCCTTATGCTGGATGAGACCCTGCCTCAGCTCACCAAAATTCTAAACCTGTCCCTAACCCTCTGCCAATTTCCCACACCTTCGAGACGTGCAGTAACAACCCCCATTCTGAAAAGTGGCGACTGCACAGCCACCAGCAATTATTGGCCCATCACGATCCTACCCCCCCATCTCCAAAGCTCTCGAAAAAATTGTCTCTGACCAGCTCACAGACTATCTGTCCAAGAATAACCTGCTCTGTCCAGCACAGCATGGCTTCCGGAGGAGTCACAGCACCACCACTGCCCTTCTCGAGTTTACATCATTTATACATGAGGCCCTTGGACAGGGCCACCTGGCTGGGGCTAGCTACGTTGACTTGACCAAAGTGTTCAACATCGTTAGTCATACACTGCTCCTCCACTGCCTCCCATCCCTGGGCTTTTCCCCAGAGGCCACCTCATGGTTTACAAACTATCTCTCTGGCAGAACTCAACAAGTCAAAATAAACTCCACAATCTCCCCCAGTAAACCGGTTCTATCAGGAGTGCCACAAGGGTCCATACTTGGCCCCTAGCTCTTCACCCTCTTCCTGAACTCCCTCCCAAAATCCTGCAGTGGGAATTTACTGCTCTATGCAGAGGATGCTGTAGTTTTCTGGAAACACTCTCATCATAACTCCCTTCAACATGTCCTTCAGAGTTTCTTTGGGGAACATGAAACCTGGTTTTCTGACCACCATCTAATACTGAACTACAAGAAAACTAAGTCCATGATCTTTGCCCACCACCAGAGCCCACATGGAAGCTATCCGTTAACTATCACTAACTCCCTAGGTGCTCCCCTGGAACATGTCACTTCTTTCAAATATCTATGAGTCTCACTAGACACCTCCCTCACCTACCACACCCATATCCATCACCTCTCCTCCTCTATCAACACTAGGCTGGGACTGCTATACCGACATAAACATTGCCTACCCCCTGAGGCCCTCCGCCTTACAGTATCCTCCTCCATCTTATCCCTGGTGGACTACGGCATCATGATCTATGGGACTGCTGACCAAACTGCCCTATACCACATGAAAATAGCCCCCAATAAAGGCTATCGCTTTGTCTCTGGGTGCGATAGATTAACACACACCTGCGAACTATACAAGCTTACTAACTGGCTAAACTTTGATGATAGACTTAAGCACCACACCTGTCTCTTTGCCAAGAAGATACTATAGAAGCAAGCCCCCTCTGGCCTCCACCACCTCATCAAAAGACCCCCTTCAGAAGGGCCTCCATATGCTCTGCTAAAACCTCCCTCCTAATACCTCATTGTAGGACCTCCCTTGGCCGACAGTCTTTTCGCTATTGTGCCCCCCTCTGGCTAAACAGGCTTCCACCCAGGCTTGGCCGCTTTAAAACTGGTCTAAAGCCCCTCCTGCTAGACTCCTCCTCCTGCTGTGACTATTCCTAGCCCCCATCGCCTGAGGTTTGCCTGTCCCCCCCCCGACCAAATCCTTTTCCTGCCAAACCTATCACTTCTTGCTGGCAATGTGCTCTTCCCTCACATATTAGTCCTCCTAAACCATCCCTATGATGTCTAAATTATGCATTTGTTCCTTATTTGGTTTTATTCTATAAGTCTGTATTGTGATTCTTCTGACGCTGGGTCTCTGGCCCTAAATAGTATGTACTTATGAGCCTGGTCACTATTTATATTCATGCACTGTTTATTTCCCCTTGTTTCCTGACGTAGAGCCTTTGCAAAAGAGTCTCTGACTCAAAGGGTTGTAATTCTGATTGCATAAATAAATAAATAAAATAAAATTAGTTTTTAAAATAATTTAAGACAGCATGTATTTATACATAGAGAGGAGGAGGTAGGTTGTAGATCAAGTAGGATCTGGAGTTTATACAGTAGGTAAGGAAATGGGCAGACTAGGTGGGCCATGCAGTCCTTATCTGCTGTCAAGTTCTATGTTTCTATGAGTCCATTTGAATAGTAGGAAATTGGGAATTTGTTCTGTTTTTCAGCTATTCATTCATGTTATTTTTGTGAATTTTGTATTTGTGTTTGTGTGGTTTGTATGCACCTGGAACATTTGGAAAGGGGTTTTCAATAAACTAAATCTGTCTGTCTGCCTATCTACTTTGTCTGTCTGCCTATCTTTCTATAGCATCTATCTACAGTAGCTGCCTGCTTGCCTGTCTGTCTATCTATCATCTATCTATCTAATAAAGCCACAAACCAAGCAAAGCATAGGATTTATATGAGTTTATTAGTGTTAGCCTATGAGACTCCCCATTTCTCAGTGGAGATAACTTGTATTCTTGTTCATCCAACGCTGTTTAAAAGGAATCCATAGTTTTGCTATAGATCACTACTTCAAGGAGACTATTGCAGATGGTCAATCCCCTTTGATTTATCCATGCCACTTTTTTATGTCTCACACTTTAACTGAAATTGATGGTATGTAGTTTCCCCATCTGTTTCCTTCCTTCCTCTCCAAACCCATACATTCCCATAAATCCTCCTAATGTGCCTTATATACTAAACATTGATCTCCCCTCAATCTTCTGTACTCCAGAGAACACATAGTAAATTCATTCAGTCTCTGTTCATATGGTAATTCAGCAATAGGTAACACCCTTTTAGTGACCTTTCTCTCCACACCCTCCAGAAGTATGATACAATGTCTAGTGTGTGGTGACCAAAACTAACCACAGTACTTGAGATGACGTCTAACCAGTGCACTGTAGAAATATAGATTGTGTCGGCAGAAAAGAACCTTTAGGCTCATCCAGTTTGCCCCTTGTCCCTGTCTGTTCCATCACCACTGACCTTAGCTGGTCATAGGTGTCACGCCCCCATTTTTCCTCTACCTAATATGCCCCATGCTTATCCCATGCATGTTTGAAGCTTGCCACAGTCTTTGCCCCCACTACCTCCTCTGACAGGCTGTTCCAGTCATCCTCCACCCTTTCCTGAAGAAGTATTTCCACACATCTCTCTTAAACTTCCCCCTCTTAATTTCATTGCACACCCCCTTATTCTAGTGCCTTCCTTTCTCTGAAATAGACCCTCCATGTGCACCTTGTTCACTCCTGTGAGGTACTTGTAGATTTCAGTCATGTCCCCTCTTGCTCTCCTCTCTTCCAGGGAGTACATGTTGAGTTCCTGCAACCTTTCCTCGTATAGCTTCTTTTGCAACTCTCTCACCACTTTAGTTGCCCTCCTCTGTACCACTTCCACTCTTTCAATGTCCTTGTGGAGGTGCAGCCTCCAAAACTGGACACAGTACTCCAGGTGGGGCCTCTCCAGTGAGCGATAGAATGGCAGCACCACCTTCCTCCTCCTCCTCCTACTAGAATTCCCTCTCCCAATGCACCCCAGCATCCTACTAGCCACTCCTACTGCTTTGTCACACTGTCCGGCTACCCTGAGGTCATTAGATATGATGACCCCTGAGTCTCTTACTTGCTTGGTGACTGTAAGCTCCCCTACCCCATCATATACACAGCCCTTGGGTTCCACAGCGCTAACTGCATAATCTTGCACGTTTGAACATTGAAACCCAGCTGCCACCGGGGGGTGTGGCCAGCAGCCAGACAGCACAGACGCACCTTACAAGAGCTCCTCCAGATTACACTTAAAAAACAAGTTTAACTCAGAAATTTACTTTCTTTTTGTGACTAAAAGGAATGCTAGTGCTGGTATAGAGAGCTGGTGCATAGTTATGTCAACAAAAAATGGGAAAAACGTGCCAGATGACACACGCTGATCCTAACAAAGTGAGACTGCATACGGAAACGCCATGCGGCAGCGGCGTACCAGTGGAGGGGAGCAAGGCCTCTGAACCCTCTAATAATGTTGTTCTTCAAGCCATAAGGGAACTGGATAGAAAAGTTGACAGTCTGGGTACTCGTTTCACTACACTGGAATCCCGCATGGATATTGTGGCCACGGATGCTAAAATAGCGGTGGATTCTGCCAATACTTTGGCAGCTGCTGTAGCAGGGATAATAGCTGAAAACAAATCCACGTGACTTAGGCTTGAAACCCTGGAAAACAACATGCGTGCGAATAATCTAAGGTTGCTGGGGGTCCCAAAACCGCAGAAGATGAATCTCTGCAAGATTATGTCCAGAATTTGCTCCTGAAGCTGCTTAATCTAGATCTGCATGGGCAACTCATCAAAACCTATCATTTGAATCCTCGTAGGAAACCATCGGTTGAGACTCCTTGTACAATCATGTTTATAACTGCTGGGGCACATATTAGGGACACTGTAATGGATGCAGCCAAAGCTTTGGGACCACTTAAGTTAGAATCTGGTGAATGTATCCACTTTTTCCCGGATCTAAGCTACTCTACAAGACAACACTGAAAATGTTTTGATGCAGTGCGAGCGGGTCTTTGCGCACTTGGGATCAATCATGCGCTGCTACTACCAGCAAGACTGAGACTGTATTACGCTGGTAAGACTTACATTATTTCTGACCCAATAGAAGCGGGCAAGAGACTGGAAATTATCAAATAGGACTTTGTCCACCATCCTAGGTCCTCCGATGAGGATGAAGATGGAGATTGAAGGGACACTAAGGCTCTTGGTGTTATAAAAATAACAGTCTCTAGCGCGCTCCTGTGCTTTACAGCTGGACCTTTTATGTGTTTGTTTAAAAAGAAAAGTTTTTCTTCTGTTGCTCGATGAATCAATAATAGGAGAGATGATTCTCCTGGGGTTCAAAGGCCCAGCAAAATTAAAAATACACCAGCGTTTTACTTGGATGACCAGCAGGTTTTAAGTTAAAAATTTAAAAACCTATTAAAGTTGCATAATTTATTTGTTGCTTAAAAATTAAACAAAAGAGGCCTACAGAGGCATAGTGGAGATGGGAAGTTATCCCAATCTTAAAATGTTTAAAGTCTGCATGTTTTAGTAAAATAATAATTTGCGACTAAATATCAGAACTATACAGAACATTTTGATAAGTAAACTTGATTGTATAAAATAGGAGGGTGCTTTGTAACAGTGCACTCAATAATTTTATGAGGTATCAACTTATCAAATTTACATGGACTCATAAAACACTAGTTGTGTTAACGGGTGCTTTGCGCCTAGGTGATTACTGAGGTATTATTATCATCTCTAGTCCATAAGCATGCTGCAATTGGTCTTTTCTTGGACACTATGGCCCAGATATTCAAAAGGGTTGCGCCATGTACAACAGAGATGCGCCAGCGCAAGTCCGAAAATGCACCATTCTGCGGTATTCAGCGGGAGGCAGCTGCGCCCCCCAAATTGCAATTCGCAAGAGTGCAATGGTAATGAATGCATGTGCAACTGTAGGGGGAGGAACCATGAATAAATGGCGCAGTGCAATATTCAACAGCATGCGCCATGCACAACAGTGGAGCAAGTGGAAGTTGCGCAATAGCAGAAATTATCCAAAATAAAAAGGAACAAGAGAGAGAGGTGCAAGAACGCTATAGGGAAGCCAGAGGTGGGAGCAAGGTGACAGCGACAGAAGAGAGGGAAGCAGTGAGTAGGACTGGAAAGGAGCAGGACAGGGCACACCCGGGAACAAAGAGCAACAGGACAGGAGTGGGGAGCCTGTGCCACTGTGCAGGAGAGACAGGGGAAGTGCCACAGTGGACTGAGGGCAGTGGCAGTGGGCAGGACAGCCAAAGCTCAGAGGTGTACCTGGTGCAGGGGGAGTATCACAAAGGACAGCAGGGGGGAACGGGATAACAGCTGCCGGGGGGGGCACGAGCCAGGGACATGGCCAGTGCCACCTTTCAGATGGAGGCGGTAATGAGGGGTGTGAGAAGGCAGGCAGCAGGGGGCACAGCCGTGGAAGGGCCCATCGGTGGTATGCCCCCAACAGGCGGTACCGAGCCCGCACCAGCTTCGAGCACTACAGTGACACAGTAATTGTGGGCTGGTACTGCCTGAACCGGGTGATCCTGAGGCGGCTCTGTGAGCTGTGCAATGATGAGATGCAGGCACCCACACGACGGAGCCATGTTCTGTCCGAGGAGAAAAAGGTAACAGCTGTCATATGCCTGCTCGCCCCGGGCACCTTCCAGAGACCAACAGGGGACACTACAGGCATAACCCAGTCGGCCGTGTCGCACCTACTCACACAATTCCTCAGCATACTGCTGCCATATGCTGCGGAGTACATCCGTTTCCTCAGCACACTGGCAGAGCGCACAGCACACATACAAGAGTTCCACAGGGTAGCACATATGCCTGGCATGCTCGGCGCCATTGACTGCACCCATGTGGCCATCCGCAAGCCACCTGGCCCGGAAGGTGCCGCGTACATCAACCAGAAGGGCTATGCCTGCATCAACTGCCAGGTGGTGCGCGATGTTAGGGGGCACATAACCAATGTCTGTGCCACGCACCCTGGGGGAGCACATGATGCCTTCATCTGGCACCAGTCTGCACTGTGCCACAGGTTCGAGAGTGGGGACATCCCCACTGGACACCTAGTGGGTGACTATTCAAATCACACAGGATGACATGGATCTTGGGGGGGCATAGTCAGAGGTGCCATGGATACTGGCCTTGACGGCCCATGGCAGGGCGATGCTGATCACCAAACTAATGTCCACCCTCTACACAAAGGTGACAGTGGCTATCCACTCTGTCCCTGGCTGCTCACACCATACCGGCGGCCTGCAACCCCATTGCAGCAACAGTACAATGAGGCATATGCCACCACACGCAGTGTCATAGAGCAGGTGTTCGGGATGCTGAAGGCACATTTCCGTTGCCTGGACACGTCTGGCAGTGCCCTACAGTACAGCCCCTCGAAGGCCTGCGGGATATTCCTGGCTTGTTGCATCCTGCACAACATAGCCAACGACTATGGGATAGCTGTAGAGGTCGAAGAGGGGGACAGCAATGGGGACGATGAGGACGCCTGTGCAGATGGTGATGGGCAGCCCCCCCTTGGGCGAAGGGACCCTCGACTGATCTGGATGTCGCAGCTGCACTGGGACACCATCACAGAGGAGCACTTCAACCAACCCAGGTAAGTCATGGGGCCATGTGCAACCACCAATGGCAAGGGCACAACCCACAAACTCGCATGGACAAACCCCAGGGGTGCATGGCGGAAAGGGAATTGGCTGAGCGTGGAACTGCACACACCGTCAGGGATGGACAAGGCCTAACACGGCATGCGGTCACGCACACACGCGCACACACACACACACACACACACACAACATGCACAAGGGGTAGGAGGCACGCCGACCTCGACCACCACCCCTAGCCACACACAGGTCCACAGATGACCACGCCCAGTGCCCGTCAATGTGCGTGTCTCAGACACTGGGCACCATTGCACAGTGGTGGACAGTGCAATGCAGGCATCATCATGTACACGCTACAGCTGCCAGCAGCTGGGAGAGTGTGCACATGGACCGTGTGTGTGTGCAGGCTGGGTACCCCACCCGTGCACTGCACGTTGCACAACACACTGCACACAGGGCAGTGTCAGACAGTAGCCATGGTGAGAGACAGGTCAGTCACATGGCACAGTGCCATGGCTGCGTGGGTGGCCCTGCGGAGACCTGCCAGCTGTGACAGGCTGACCATTGGCCTCATGGGGTGGCACCGATGGTCCCCCAGGGGTGACGCTACGGAAACGCGACCGTGCTCGAGCAGGAGTCTGCAGCTCACCGAACTTGCCTGCGCCAGGCATGCTCGGGATGTCCACAGCTGAACCCGGTGTCGACATGGAGGGTGTCGCGCGACACCAGGAACGGGGGTGGACATGTCACTGCGTGGTGTCTGCGGTGCATGGGCAACAAACTGTGTTCCCGATCTGGCCATGACAGCTGTGAATGCACGTGCCTGCCTGTCAGTGGCAGCGGTCATATCTTCCCACTGCTGGGTAATCTCGGCCAGGAGCAGAGCATGGTCTTTACTGCGCCGCTCCTCTGTCTGGCGCAGAACCGCATTGAGTGTGTCCACCGCCCTGACAAGCTGCGACTGCTGATCCATGGAAGCCTGGAGTAGTCGGCTGTGCTCATCAAAGAGGTCATCCGCTGGATCGGCATGACATCCCTCATGGTGTTCTTGGCCCTGCTGGGCATCACCCCTTGATGATGGGCGCTGCACACCAGAGCCATGCCGGGGAATGGCCACACGCGGTGCACTGACACCACCCCTGACACTGTCCCCCCGTCACCATTGGCCGACTGGTGACACTGCCCCTCCAGCCACCACTCGCCAGGGCTCAACGGTGCCACCGCAGCGACCGCAACAGCCCCACTGTCCTGGATGCACACCAGTGCTGCCCCACTGGTGCAGACAGGCACAGACTGGGACTGTGATGTCACGCAGGCCTCCACAGTGGCACCACCCATGGCTATGCCCATGCTGTTACCTACTGTGGCGCCATCCTGCGGCCCACACGTATCACTGTCCATGATGTGAGCTCCATCATCATCGGTGACGGATCCGGCACCAGTCCGAGTCTCAGCATGCTGGCATCCATGGACGCTGTCACACTGGGACACAGGCAGGGCCTCCTCCGCACCTGCTCCACCAACTTCAGTCCGGACAGCCAGGCAGGCACACTGTTGTCCTGACCCTTGGACACCTGTGGAGGTGGATGGGTGCTCCTCTGTGTCCAGGATATCATCCTCAGTGGATGAGCCCACCACCACTGACCCATGTAGATGCTCAGGAGCTGTAAGGGAACACAGTAGCATTAATGTCTCTGCCCTACCCTGTGGCATTTCTCCTACCCCCCACACAGTGACAGATCAGGACCTACCATGCAGTGACGGGCTGCCACCCGTCTGGAAGCCACCACCTGGAACACCCTCTAGGGCACAACGCCGCATGCTGCCAGCAACCCGCTCTTCCTGTGGCATCAGGCATGGCACGGCCTGTTCACCACCAGTCGCAGCCCATGCTGCCCTGATGGCAGCCACCTTATCTTTTATCCTCCTCTTGTCTGTGCCCACCTTCTTCTTGCACTCCTGCACGGACCGCTGGTGGCTGCCATGCTGGTTGATGGCACGTGCCACCTCATCCCATGCCGCAGCACGGGCCTGTAGTGTTCCCCGCTGTACACTGAGCAGCGGTTCCTGGTCAAGGTAGGCCTCAAACAGGGCATCTGATTCTGCCCGGGTGAAGTTGGGCCTCCTCCATCTCCCATGTCTCTGTTCCTCCTCCTCCTCCTCCTCCACCTCACGTTCGGTCATTATTGATCCTGTGGGAATGACAGGTGTTACCTCTGAATGTGCAGTCCCATGCATCTCCCACACACCACAGTCCACACTGGCAAACAGCATGCAACTCACCACAGTAGACTGCAATACCAGACTATGGCTTCTGCAGCCCCATGTCGCATTTATATAGCGCAACGCATGCAAATGAGGTGAGGCTCAATTTTAAGTGGATGCTAATGCAGTAACTGCGCCATTGAATTGCTGATGAGCTGATTTGCATATGCCGGCTGAATATTGCACTGTTGCGCCTTGCGCAATTGTGTTGAACGTGCTCAGGCAGGGGCGCAGCTCTGTGATGTGCGCAGTAGACACCGAACGGTGCATGCCCAGAGTGCTGACGCAGACGCCTGCCGTGCTGCTGACATACTGAGCATAGGAGGCAGTGCAGGGCATGTCCACCACTGTGACAGTGCCGCTAGGGTGCTGTTCACATGTATAGCGCTCTTGCCCTGGGGCACCGTAGGCGCCGTGGTGCCACAGCGCGGTAGGCCACTACAGGAAGTGCCACACAGGCGCCCTACCACGCTACACGCGGTGAGTAACAATTGTGCTGTGGCGGTCCATGCGCGAGGGACCCTTGACCCTGTGCCTGACCTTTGCCCCCTAGGCGCCATGCGTCCATATGGGTGCACCCCTATCGTGCTGTTCGGTGACAGCATGATGGGGAATGGCAGCGCAGTACCGCGCAGCATCTGCATGTGGCGGATGTGCGCTAGGGAGCGCCATTTTGATTCTGACTCGGTGGAAGGATGGCACGGAGACGGGCACCTATTTGGAGCCAGGCTGAACTGGCTAACCTTGTCTCGTTAGTTGAGCCCCATGCTGGTGCTCTCGTTGGTGAGGCACCCCTGGACAGGGCCAGGAGTGCTGTGTGGGAGGGAGAGGCGACAGGGCTACAGAGAACAGCGGAGCAGTGCAGGCACCGGTACAGGGACCTCCAGTGGAGGGACCTGGACAGGCTTGCCCACCTGCGGGCATGCGCCAGGAGAGGCGCTGTTCCACGGCCAGGTAGGTGCCCCATTCACACACTGGTTACGTCCTATGGATATCTCAGTGGGCATATGTCCACTTCATGGGGCGGGTGGTCCGTCCAGTGTGGGCAGTGGTAGTGGTGGTGATGGTGGTGGTGGTGGTGGTGGTCGTATAGGGGTGGGGGGGCTGAATGGTTTGGCTGTATGAGATCACACACACCCGGGGGTGGGGGGCCTTTGCTACTGGATTGTACTGATGTTCCTCTCTCCATGTTTGCACCCTAGGCCCTGAGGAGCGTTGCCGTGCGAGGGAGGAGAGGCAACGGCGTGAGGAATGTCCCAGTGCCGGAGGTCCCATACTGGCTCAGCGCCAGGACCAGCCTGATGATAGTGATTGCCTTACATCCAGGATTTTCTGTGCATGTTGTGTAGCAGGGCGGGCAGCGGGGCATGGCCACCATCCAGTGACACCACTGCCGTGCATGCCACATAGTACAGTCAGCATTGTCCAGTGGCACTGCATGTTTGGGAGTGCATCACTGGTGGTCCATGCGTGCACCAGGTACATAGCTGTGCCACTGCCTTCGCACCGCAAAGCCATGTCACTGTACAGCCACGGTGGTGCTGTGCGGGACTTGGGCGGTGTGTGTGTGTGCAGCGGTCCACATGGCTGTGTGCACCTGGGTGGGCAGGTCTGGTGGACATGATCACTGTGGGTGGTCGCACACCATCACAGGGGCGTGTTCCATGGCTGTATGCCATGCACAATTGGTGGGCTGCAGGGGGCTGTACATTCACGCCTGTTGACTCTGCCCCCTTGTCCTGGGTGGACGGAGGATGGTCCATATCGAGAGGGCGCTGCAGGAGCTGCTCCAGGTGGCCAGGGCCTCTCTGGCCATACTAGAGAGGGTGGATCAGCATGGTGTGTGGTGAAGACATGGCAGGAGGTGCCATAGGAGCGGGGAGCAGGGCTCCCGCTGAAGGAAGTCCACCCATGGACTACGACAACCCCCCTGGACCCGCCCTCACACCCCTCCTTCCCTCTCCCATTTGTTCACCCCTGCGCCACCCACCTCCACCCAGTTTGTGGCCCTCACCCCTTTTAACTGTATATATGTACAGTACATAGTTTTGTTAATACTTCTAATACATTTGTTTAGTTATGCCTACTGTTGTGGTCTCTGATTTGCAGCGGGCTAATGGTGCTCAGCTGCAGTGGTGTGCATGGTGTCGGGGGTGGTACTATCATGGGTGTGTGTGTGTGTGTGTGTGTGTGCATGTGTGTCTGTAAGGGAGGCAAGTTTGGTGTGGGCGTAGCTCTCAGTCACTGTCTGTGGTTTGTGTGTTGTTCCCTGTGCACTGGATGACTGTGTGCAGTGGTACATGGTGCATGCGCTGTGTCCATGGCGCACCTGTCGGACCATCCATGGCCTGTGCAGCTGCCACCCTTGCATGTCCGTGACCTGCACAGTCTGCTGGCATGTCAGTGGTGGCTGCCCATGCTGGACTGCCACTGTACCCAGCACGATTCTGGGTTGTCTCCTGTCACTGGTGTGGTGCACTTCTACCTCGGGTGGCACTGTTGCCTCCGCTGTTGTTGTCCCACCTCGATGCTATCACTTGTGTTTGTTGCAGGGGATGTGCTCCACTGTCTGTCACTTGTGCTCCAGCCGCATGCTGGTGGTGTACAGCATTGTGGTGCCTGCACAGGGTTGCTGGCACACCTGTGCCATGGAGGGGGTTCTGGCCGTGTGTACATGGCTGCCGTGGCCACACGCCAGGGGCTTGGTTGACCCGCTACTGTGTCCCTGTGTTGGTGAGCCCTTGGGCATGGGTGGTTGTTTGTCTGTGTACTGTGTTGCATCCTGTGTGGCGCATGCTTCCATGCAACACTGTGGGTGTCTGCGCTGGCTGTTGTGGCCAGTGCTGGGACAGGGTGTGTCCTTGGGAGGGTGTGCAGGGTGCTGTAACACTGGTGGTGGGGTCTGGGGCATGCCCTGTCACGTGTGTGGTACCTCATGTGCCGACGCATGGTCGGCCTTACAGCTGTATCTGGGGGGATGTGCGTGGCGGCACTGTGTATGCAGACATTGCTTCGCTGTCTGCTGCTGCCCACTGTTGGGTGCTCGTGGTGAGGCTGCCTTGCATGATTCTGTGGTGCACAGGGTTGTATTGTCACAGTGGGGGTGGTGGCATGCTTGGGGTGTCCTGCACTGTTGGACGCTACTCCTGGGCAGGGTGTATGGGGATCGTGGTGCAGGGTGTGCTCTGCATTGGTGGGATGGTGTGGCGTGGGGTGGACGGGCATCCATGTGTGACGGTCCCAGCTTGCAAGGAGGTGTGCTGGTGCACCATGCCACAGTGGTGGGTTTCTTGCTGGTGTCCCTGGGCTGGTGGTTCTTCCTGCTCTCCTCCGGTTGTGCGGTGCATGGGGTGTGGGGGGCGAGGTCTGTTCTGCTGTGTGCTTCTCTGACCATCTCTGCCATGGGTGGTGGACCCCTGCATCCTGTCCCTGCGCATCCCTGGTTGTGCTGTTGCGCTGCTGCTGCCCTGCTTCATTAGGCATCCCTGGTTTTGCTATTGCGCATCTGACCTGCGCCACTGCACATTCCTGGTTGCGCTATGGCGCAGTTGGCACGATATTCAGTTGTGTGACGCAGGTGCATCTTGACATGCGCAGTGTTTGAATATCGTGCATGGGCGCAGTGGAATTGCGCTTGCTCCTGCTATTGCGCACTTTTGTGGTGCAGTTTGAATATCTGGGCCTATTTATATATCTATATAAAGGTAAAGAATATTAAGACCTCTCATTATGTGATAACTACAGTGATAGTGCAAAAATCCTGTATTAGCATTACTGTAAAGAACCTATTTGAGTTTACTCTCACTCGAATGTAAAGTTCTCTTGTGATGTACACAATGGAAAAAGATAAAAATAAAGTATAAAGAAAAAGAAACCCAGCTGCCACCCCCAAACCATTCCTCTAGTTTTCTCAGATCCATTTGCTTGCTCTCCATCACTTCCTGAATATCAACCCTGTTGCAGAATTTTCTATCATCTACAAAAAGACACACCTTACCCTCAAGCTCCTCTGCAATACCACTTATGAAGACATTGACGAGGACTTGTCCCAGTACCAAACCCTGTGGCACTTCACTAGTCACTCTCCTATTGCCTGAGTGGCTACCATTTACTACCACCCTTTGCCTCCTATCCCTCAACTGGTTTGATACCTAGCTTATCACTTTGTCCCCCAACCCCAGACTGCTTAGGTACTTAACTACTAGCCTGCTGCGTGGCACAGCGTTGAAAGCCATACTGAAGTCCAGACAGGCCACGTCCACAGCTCTCCCTTGATCCACCTCCCTGGTAAGCCAGTGAAAGCAATCTATGAGATCAGTTTGACATGACCTCCCTCCTGTGAAACCATGCTGCTGGTAGTCCTGCAGTCCATTTGCCTCTAGGTGCTCAATGAACCTCTCTTTCAGTAGGGTTTCCATTAACTTCCCAACCACTGATGTGAGACTGACTGGCCTGTAGTTGCTAACATCCTCCCTACTGCCACTTTTGTGCAGAGGGACCTCATCGGCCCTCTTACAGTCCTCTGGAACTTCCCCCATCTCCAGTGAGGTGCAAAAAAACACTGCCAGAGAGGTGATCAGCACTGTGCTCAGTTCCTTAAGGATCTTTGGATGAATCCCATCAGTCCCCATCGCCTTGTTCTTCTTTAAGGCTTCCAGTCCCTTCTGGACCTTCTCCACCGAGAATGGACTTGGGTCCACTACCCCCTCTCCCTGTTGCTTACTGCAGTATGGTCGACCCCCCCCCCCACCGTGAAGACCAAGCAGAAGTAATCATTCAGCATTTCCACTTTCTCTTTATCTTCCTCTGCACAGTCCCCCCTACCCTCCTGATTCTCACTATCCCTCCCCTTGTCTTCCTCTTCTCCCCACCTACCTGAAGAATGTCTTGTCCCCTTTTTTGACCTCCTTAGCTATCCTCTCCTCTGTTAGTGCTTTAGCTGTCCTCACCCTCCTTCCTGCTTCACTTTGCTTTACCAGATATACCTCCCTGTCATCACCCTTCTGGCTCTCCTTGTACTTTCTAAACGCTGTTTTCTTCTTCTTCACTGCCTTTGCCACCTCCTTAAGGAACCGTAGCAGCCTTCTTCTCCTCTTTCCCTTGTTCAGGTCCATCAATCAGCATGCCATTGCCTGGACTATACCCTTCATTTTTCTCCACTGAGCCTCCACTCCACCTCTGCCTTCCTCCCTTTGAGGCATTCTCTAAAGCAGCTTCCCATTTCTTTAAAATCTGGCCTCCTGAAGTCCAGGACACTCATCGTAGTGTCCCCCCCATCTTATCAGTATGCCAAATCACACTGTACGGTGATCACTTGTACCCGGAGACTGCCCCCAGTGATATCAGCAATGCTGTCTCAATTTGTAAGTACCAGGTCCAGCACTGCTGCATCCCTAGTGGGTTCCTAAACCAGCTGCCTGAGAAATGCCCCTTGTAGGGATTCGAGAATGTCTCTGCATGTTGTTGTAGTTGTGGTGAGAGTGTCCCAATCTACCTTTGTCAGATTAAAGTCCCCCATTATTAAAACTTCCCCCTTGCTGGACATTTTACTAGTGGTTTCTCTCAGGGCTCTGTCTATATCTTCACATTGTGTCAGAGGCCTGTACACCACCACCATGCCCCGACCTCGTCTCTAGGCTGACCCCTAGTACCTCCAGCCTTTCTTTCTCCCCATGTTGCCCCTGTATCTCAGTAGCTCTTATAATCTCCTTCACGTTTAAAACAACCCCTCTGCCTTTCCACCCTGACCTGTCCTTCCAGAACATGGTGTAGCCTGGGATGGCCACTTCCCACCTGTGGTTGTCCATGCACCTTGATTCTGTTATGACCGCCAGATCCAGGTCTGTCTCCAAAATAATTGCCTCAACATCAGGAATTTTGTTTCCCAGACTCCTTGTGTTGGCACACATGGCTCTCCATTCTCTTTGCCCCTCTTTTCCTCTAATCTGCCTCCCCTTCCTTCTTCCCCCCACCTTGCACCCTCCCTTGTTACATTGTCTCCCTGCCTTGCCTCCTTCCCCTCTCTTCTAACTGAAGTTCCTCCTCTAGACTTGCCTGCCCTGCCCTTCTGTTTGCTTCCTTTAACCCCCAGACAATTTCTTATCCATGCGTTAACCTTCCCTGTTGCACTAGTCTCTGGGGGGGAAGGGGCGCAATATCTACATCCCTCAGTCTTTCTGCCTTCCCACTTGTCTAGTTTAAATGCTTGTCAAAGTAGCATTTAAACCTTCCACCCAGGACTGCTGTTCCCCTCCTGGATGGATGAAGGCCATCTCGCTTGTACAGGCCTCCATCCTCAAGTGTGACCTCAGTTCCCGATGTAGCCAAAGCCCTCTTCCTTGCACCATGCCTTCAACTACTCATTGAAGGACCTGTGGAATAATAACCTTCCTATCTCTACTCCTTATATTTTGGCTAGTACATCTCATTAGTTTATTTCCCTTTTCGCTAGCCTCTCGTAGTTTGAATGTTAATTTGTTTGTTATTTTAATACCCAGATCTTCTTTCTCCTCACTCTTCTGTAGCTCTTTGCTATTTAGGATGTATTTAGCTTTTTTATCCTTTGGTCCAAAATGCATCACCTTACACTTGTCTACAATAAAAAACATAAGAATATGACGGCAGAAGGGAACCGCGAGATCCATCTAGTCTGCCCAATTTGCCTACCCCCCTACTTTATTCTTTTCCCGAGATTACCACAGTACTGTACTTGTCCCAAGCTAACTTGAATGCAGTGACTGTCTTAGCCTCCACAACCGCTGGGGAAAGATTATTCCAAGGTCCCACCACCTGCTCTGTGAAGAAGGACTAATGTTGGATTTGAACCTACCCTCCTTAGGTGCATGCTGTGCACCCTTGTTTGTGCCATCTTATTTTCTTGGAATTGGTTTTCCGTTTGCACCTGATTTATTCCTTTCATGTATTTAAAGGTTTCTGTCATATTCCCACTGTACCTCCTTTGCTCAAGGGAGTACAGATCTGCAGTTGATCCAGTCTAGATGCATATTGCTCATGGTGCAAGCCTTGTACCATTTTAGTAGCTCTCCGCTGTACTGCCTCTAAATGGTCTATGTCCTTTTTAAGGTGTGGCCCCCCAAAGTGCATGCAAGACTCGAGATGTGGCCTTACCAAGGTCCTGTACAGAGGCATTACCACCTCCTGCTTCCTATTTGAAATACCCCTGCCTATACACCCGAGGATGCTACTAGCTTTTTGTGCCACCTTTTCACATTGCCTGCCCACTTTTTTTTTTTTATATTCTGCTTATTGACAGTTTTTAGTTTACAGACAAACTTGGACATGTAAAAGACAAACAACAAAAACAAATAGATGTAATCATGTCTGTAATATATTACTAACATTAAGAAAAAGAAAAGAATCATATTTCCAATCCATTCCACATATTCAAGTGCCATTCCAGCTCATATATTCAGCCCCATTCTGAGCATCACATTTTCAGAAACACTCAAAGAGGCTAGGAAAGGAGACCATTCTCTCACAAATGCCTCCTTCCTATCCCTGACCACCTGCGTCAACCTTTCCAGTGCAAGGGAGCGAAGAATTACCCCCCGCCACTCCAGCACTGTAGGTCTAGACCCTGAAACCCAGGTATTTTGGACACAATGACGGGCCAATACAAACAGAACCCTTATCCATCTAGGACGTGGCAGCCACTCCTCTTCTCCTTCTCCAATTACCTTAACTCCAAACAAACATATCAGGGGGTCTCATGGCAATTGTCTTCCAACTGTCTGGTCCACCTCTTTCTCCACCTCTCCCCAGAATTTGACCAATACTGGACAAGACCAGAAGGAGTGGATATAAGTACCTACATCTCTATTGCACCTTCGACACTGCGAGGATATCGCGGGGTGTGCCCTGTGTACCACTGCTGGGGACCAGTACATTCTGTGTAGAAACTTAAAAAAGGCCTCTTTGAACTTATTACATACCATTATGCATACCTAAGGCCACTTTCCAATTCTCCCCAGAAATTCATTGACCCAAATCTCTTTCCCATAAAGCTTTTGTGCTCCCAGTCAAATCTGGTAGTCTTTGTTTACCCTGCTTGGCAGCCTTCCCTATGAAGCCCTTTGGATCTTTCTTGGCGTGATACACCAGCTGTTCAACAATGTTCAGTTGCATCCCTTCCCTATCGCTCTTATCCAACTTCCCCACAAAGGCTCTTAATTGCAGGTATCTATATAAGTGGGATGTCCCCAGCCCCAAGTTTTGCCTAACCTTTTCAAATGCACTGAGCTCTCCTTTCTCTAGCAAATTACCCACACTATCTACCCCTCTCCTTTCCCATTTTTGAAAGCCTCCATCCTCCATCCCCAGTAGAAAAAAGGGATTCCTCACTATCGGTAACAGTGTAGTCTCCCCTTGCCCCAGGCCCTTCCACCTCCATAGGTGCTCCCATGCCTCAAGTGTCTCCCTGACCAAGGGGTTACCACTCCCCAGCTCCCTGTATACTCGAAGTCCCCTACTGTGCAAAAATGCAGTGAGTCTCCCTGGGGTCCCCCACTGTTCTAACGCCACCCAGCTTGCTACCCATGGTTGATGTACCCAGTCAGCTATCCCTCTGAGCTGCACCGCCATATAGTACATACCCAGATCTGGAAAATTAAGTCCCCCTTTAGTTCTACCTGCCCTAAGCCACTTTAGACTAATTCGGGGCTTCCTGCCCAGCCAAATAAATTTTGAGAACCCCTTCTCTATTCTTTTTACATCCCCATAGTTAGTCTCAATTGTAACATCTGCATGGGGTACAGAATTCGGGGCAGGATGTTCATTTTTATCAGGTTGATCCTTCCTAACCACGAGATAGGGAGTTGCATCCACCTTTTAAGATCTGCGAGAATCGTCTTAATCATGGGAGGATAATTCAACTTATATAAATCCCCCCACCTCCGCCCTATCTTTACCCCTAGATACTTAAAATCTATCTGAACCACTTTAAATCCCATTTGCTGAAATTCCACGCCGGCATCCAGAAACTCCATCAACTCAGATTTTCCAACATTAATCTTGTACCCAGAAAAACTGGCAAACTCCTCAATAATAAACATCAAATGCCCCATGGACCTTCGTGGGTTTCCTATAAACAAGAGCATATCATCTGTGTATAACACCACCTTATGTTCCACCCCCTTTGCCCCACTGATCCCTTCCACCCCCTTATGCTGCCGTATCACCACTGCCAGTGATTCGATCGCCAAGGCAAACAGGAGAGGGGACAAGGGGCATCCCTGCCTTGTGCCTCTCCCTAACCCGAATTGTTCTGACAGGCATCCGTTCACCATAACTCGTGCACTCGGCTTAAGGTACATAGCTCTTACTCAACCTATGAATGAGTCACCCAGACCAAACCGGGCCATAACCTCAAATAGGTAGTCCCATTCCACCCTGTCGAACGCTTTTTCAGCGTCCAGAGAGACCACCCCTATTTTCTCTTGTGTTCGGTCTGCTCTCCATATTACATTAAGTAATCTCCTCACATTATGATATGACTGTCGTCCTTTAATGAACCCGGTCTGGTCTGGGTGAATCAGGTCTGGGAGAATATTCTCCAGTCTGGTAGCGAGAACCTTAGCTAAGATTTTCAATCTACATTAAACAACGAGATGGGTCGGTAGGCTGCACAATCGAGCCCATTTTGCCCTGACTTGGGTATCAGGCAAATATTGGCATCATAGCAAGAGTCAGGTAGTACTGGGATCTCTGCCTCACCCTCTGCCTTGAACACCTCACACAACATCCCAGCTAACTGACCACTCAGGATTCTGTAATATTCAATAGGGAACCTGTGCGGGCCACTAGCCTTTCCTTGCTGCATTTTTTAAATGGCCCTTAAAATTTCCACTCTTGAAATAGGCTGCCCCAACAATTCCATTTGCCCCTCCGTAACCATCTGCAGTTTTACCCCATCTAGAAATCTCCGTATGTGAGCTTCTTTTCCTGTGTATTCAGCTTTGTACAGTGACTCATAAAATTTCCTAAAACATTCCGCTATTTCCCCTGAGCTGGTACAGATCCTTCCTTCTCCATTCTGCACTCTCAATGTATGTGTTGGGTGCCTACCCCCTTTCATCAGTCTCACCAACATAGGTCCTGGCTTATTACCCCATTCAAAAATCCTTCTCTGGCAATAAAACCATGATTTCCCCGCCTTGTCTCTCGGCAGTGTATTAAGAGCCTCCCTGGCAGTTAGTAGTAACCTAACGGTTCCCCCCTTTTTCTTCCCCAACCTGCTTCTCCAGCTCCTTTACTTGTCTCTCCAGTTCCTCTCGCTTACACTTATTTTGCTTTTTAATTTTTGCTGCATAGGCTATGGTAGCCCCCCTCATAAAGGCTTTACCAGCACCCCAAAAAATAGCACTGGAGATCTCCTGCGTGGAGTTTGTTTCCTCATACAGTTTCCACTGTTCTGTTAGGTATTCCCTAAAAGCCTGATCTTTAATCAGGTACGTGGGAAATTTCCAAGCTGGGGGTGTCCCTCCAGGTACCTTACCCATCAGTTTCAACTTCACCATGGCATGGTCCGAGACGAAGATAGGGCTATGGGATATCTCTCTTATCTTACCCACCCAGCTTCTGGGAAGATAAATGTAATCTAAACGAGACCAGGTCTTGTGAGGGTTCGAATAAAATGTATAATCCCTCACCCCTGGGTTGACCGACTGCCACCCGTCCACTAAATCCAGATCTGCTACCCCAATCCGCCACTGATTCATAGCCTCCGAGACTCGTCCCTTCCCTTCAGAATGGTCCATGTGTGCATCCATAGTCCAATTAAAGTCCCGTCCCATAATAAGCCCCGGGAACTGTTCCCTGACCAACAAGCCCAGCAAAGAGGAATAAAATTGCGGCTCATACGCTGCTGGGGCGTAAATACAGCCAAACATAAGTTTCTCTCCCTGTAACAAACCCGTAACAAAAATATACCTGCCTTCTCTCAGATCCCACACCACCTTTTTAACCTCGAAGCGAAGGTTCTTGTGTAAGAGTATCGCAACACCTCTCTTATGAGAGGAAATGGAGGCTGAGTAACATTTCCCCAACCAATTCTGCACCAATTTTGCATGCTCCAAATCCGTCAGGTGGGTTTCCTGCAACAGGGCCACCTGAGCCCCCCCCCTCCTTCAATGCAGTCAAAAGTGTTGTCCTCTTTACTAGGCTTGCTATGCCTTTTACATTCCATGAAATAACATTTAAATCTGTGACGTCAGCCATGTGTCATAATGTAACCTTTCCAGATCTGACCTGCTTCTCTTGGCCCATTTCCCCTTTCTTTTCCCTTTTAAACGACAGCATTTTAAACAGTCTTGCAAAGTAACATTACATTTCACATCATCGATTGCATCTATGGTTAACACAACTATCTTAACAACATTAACAGTTCTAACATAAAAAAATGTTTTTAACTTTGTGAACTCTCCCCTCCGTCCCCACCCCCAAATTCCCCCACTGCCCCCTACACCTAGCATATTTTCCCAACAACCCTTATTTCCCAAATTCGTACCCACCCTATACCTCCTCCCCTTACTCTTCTGCTTTAGTCTTCCCGCCCTCAAAAAAATCTCAGTCCATCCTCCCACAGACCCCCTCCTCTAATCCTCCACCGACACTAATTGCTTATATAGCACAAGTGTCCTAAGAAAAAAGGCAATAACCTCTCCTCAACTAAAATGCACGTCCCGCTGGTCCGCCCCACGGCCGCTCCCCCCCTCTGGTATTAGCCTTTGTGAGCCGCTCAAAATCATTAAAACCTATCCCGATGCAGATCTCCATTCACCTCTATCTCTCCCCTGAGTGCACATCTTCACACGACTGCTCAGCCCCACAGCCCGCCCTTAATTGTGAGTCACTCCTCCTTGTGCCCAGAGCTCCTCCTACCCCCCTTCTTTCTGGCTTAGCCTGGGTAGCTTATATCGATCCCATCTCACTGGACCCCCCTCATGTCAGTTCGAACCTCAGCAGCTATACTTCTGCCGAGGTCAGAAATAGAATATGCCCACGTAACCTCTTATTTTCCTTGTCTGCCTCTTCTTCCCGCCTTCACTCAGTTCACCCATCCCCCTTTTACCGCTCGCTACATAGCTGCCGTATGCTCAGACCCCTCACCCTTCCCACAATCCCTTTCCCCTGCAACCATTCCCCACAGACAAACAAAATCAGCACCCTGCCCTAGCAAAAAGAAACAGAGAGAGAGAGTATGATGGGCACAAGAGCCAGGCTCACTCTCGCTCCTGCCCTCCATGAGTCCAGCGCCGGGGCTCAAGACCCGTCACTCCACCAAGTCACCACCAGCTGGGGCTCCCCAAATAAACAACAAGGATGTAACAGGCCACAAGACCCATTCTCTACAAAGGGGGCGAATCCCAATGCGATCGAACTCCCCATCTGCAAGTCCAACAACAACCCCTCATTCCTTCCCCCTTCCATGTGAGGGTGAGTAAATAAAAAAGGCCCTAGAATGTCATACCCATCGACTTTGTCCCTTTTAGGGGACCATTTCTTTTTATTAATTTGTCCCCGCAGAGAGAAAGGCAGCAAGATAATAATACAAAATCTCCTCATGGCTTCCCCCTTCCTCATTTCTATTTCCTACAAAGTGACTCACGATCAGACCCCTCACCCTCCCCACCATCCCTCTCATTTACAAATATTCCCCCCTAGATAGGCAGCATTGATACCTCGTCAAACCAAGAATAGTAAGAAGGATGAGCGTGAGGGTTGCAAGAAGTTTACAAGAGCTAGGCCGCGCCTTCTTAACACACGCGCTAAGCCCGCTCTCGCCCCTACCTTTCAGAAGTCTGGTATCAGGGCTCAAGGCCCAGCTCCCTGAACAAACAAAAAACAAAGGGAGAGTAGATTAGACTACTATATCCAGTCACAACAAAGGGGCGAGTCCCAGTCCAACATCCCCAAATCAAATAATTGCCCCATTTTCCTTTTCCAGCTCCATGTGAGGGCGAGTAAATGAAGTGAGCATTATTTTTACTTAATATGTCCCAACAGAGCACAAAAAAAAAAAAAAAGAAAACGAGAAAAGTAGAATAACAAGAGATCGCCTCATGGCAAAAAACTCGCCATTTCCCCAGGGATGTTGTTCCCTTGTGTCTCTCACCCCACTTTCCTTTTCAGGGCCTTCACGAACTCCTCAGGTTTCTCCAATTCCCAAAATGAGAAGGTTGCCCCCTCATGCTTGATTTTTAATGTGGCGGGGTATACCAGAAAATTCTCGATCTTCATGCCTCTCAGCTGGGCCATAAGTCCATTAAATGCTTTCCTCTTCTTCAGCAACCTTGCAGAATAATCCTGTGAGATGAATAATCGACTACCCTTATAGCTCAGTGTGCCCTTCGCTCTATAAGCCTTCAAGGTGACCTCCCAATCCTGGTAATTGTGGAACCTCATAATGATTTGGCGAGGCGGTTGATCTGCAAGCAGACGCAGGGGCACAGCACGATGGGCCCGTTCCAATTTTACCTTGCCATGCTTAGTATGTAGGCCCAACAGCTCCGGCAAAACTCTACTGCAGAAATCCAGAGCGTCACCACCTTCTCGCCCCTAAGGTAGCCCTCTCAGACAAAGGTTTAAATGCCTATGGTAATTTTCTTGGTAGTCACAAGCTTCCTTGAACTCCTCCAGCTCCTTTTGGAGTGCCATGACCTGCCCAGGCACTGTTAGTACTTTGTCCTCCAGCCACGATAACCTCTCCTCCACTTCTGCCAACCTAGAACTCTGCTGGGCCTGTTGTTCTAGCACTTCTTGTAGTCGGCTGTCCAGTTTATCTTCGAGCTTTATTAATCATGGCTTGAGCACCGCGATTACATGGCCAGTTAACTCCTTTCCCAACGAGGTGACCTCTGCTGCAGAGACACACACACCAGGCCCGAGTTTTCTCCGTGGGGACCCGGCGCATACTTCTTCCAAGCTTTCCTGCAGCTCATTGATTTTTGGCTGGATTAGGGGTTAAGTACTCGTCCATACTGGTTTCCTGCACAGTGAAATACCGTCGTTTGCCTGCTTAAAGGTATTTTAAGTTTATTTTACTATTAATTAGCGGCTGTCGGTGAAGCAACAGGAACGTCTGTTCAATCAACTTACTGCTCATCAGCGCTTCGCCCGCTTTAAGTAATCAGAAATCAATACTCTGAGGTCTGTTCGAGTATTGTTCCTGTCAGTTGCTCTCCATCTAGTGTGTACGATTTGTTTGGGTTTCTTTTTCCCAGGTGCATGACTTTGCACTTTTTGACATTGAATTTCAGCTGCCAGTTTCTAGACCATCCTTCCAAGCATCTTAAATCTGCTTCCATCACTGCTACCCCCTCCACTATGTCTACCCTGTTGCAGAGTTTTGTGTCAGCTGCAGAAAGGCATACCTTTCACTGTAGGCCCTCAGCTATGTTGCTAATGAACACATTGAAGAGGATCAGTCCCAGAACCAACCCCTGAGGTACCCCACTGATTATCTTCCCCTCCCTAGACAGAGTTCCATTAACTAAGACTCTTTGGGACCTGTCTTGAAGCCAGTTCTGAACCCACCTAATCATCTTATACCCTATGCCTGTGTGTTCTAGCTTGTTTACCAGTCTCCTGTGGGGGGCAGAGTGAAAAGCTTTGCTCAAATCCAGATATATTATATCTGCTGCCCTCCCTGGTCTACTATTCTGGAGACCCAGTAGAAGAATTCGATCATATTCATCTGACATGACCACACTGCTGTGAACCCGTGCTGTTTAGTGTCTAGCTGTCCAGTTTCTGTTGCATATTTCACTATTCTTTCTTTAAGTAGAGATTCCATAAGCGTCCCCACCACTGAGGTCAGGCTGACCAGACAGTAGTTTCCAACCTCCTCCTTGTTTCCACTTTTGCACAGAGGCAGCACTGTGGCCATCCTCCAGTCCTTAGGCACTTGTCCGCTCTCTAAGGACTGTGTGAATAGTTCTGCTAGTGGGTCTGCAAGTTCTTTCAGAATCCTGTGGAATAATAACCTCCCTGTCTCTACTCCTTAAAAAGGACACAGACTGCCTAGAGGCAGTTCAGTGGAGCGCTGCTAAAATGGCACAGGGCTTGCACCGTGAGCGTTATGCATCTATCAATATATTGCAGCCAGCACATCTCATTAGTAGAGTTTGTCCATTTTTCCAGTCTAGTGATTTCATTCTAAAACTGTTCTATTGCATTGTCGTTTCCACAGTTGCTCCTAGTTTAGAATCATCTGTGAATTTACGCAGCCAAGCATGTGCTAGCATCATGGATTGCAGTATGCAAATCCATGAGTAAGGCAGGCTAAGAAGGATTTATCAGAATGACAGTTATCTGAAAATGGCTGTTTTCCTTTGGGTCTGAAATAGTACTTGGACAAGATTGTAACTGCATTATGTTGAGTAGTCCGAAAAGGAAAAAATATGTGTCTGTGGTTTGTTGTATTCAGCCTAAGGAAAGGCCCTTCGTTTGTCACCCTCCACACACTTACTGACTCACTCACTCACTAATTATAAGGCTCAAGATCGTTAGTTAGTATCATTCCCCCACACACAGTATCAAGCCCAAGGCCCTTCGCTTGTCCTCCCCCCAGCCCAAGACCATGTGCTCACTTCTGTCCCCATTCCAATCTCTCCACCAACACAGCCATTCCCCAAAACACACAAGCTCTTCCCCAAAACACAGCTCTTCATACACTACACCCCATCCCCTTCACTCACTGTCCTCACCAACATACACAGTCAGGACCCCAACCTACTCCAGTTAGGCTCTGCTCTTTACCAAACCAGCCACTCCTGAAAACACACAGGCTTTTTTTTTATATTTGATTATTTATTATAGTGTGATATATATATATATATATATATATATATATATATAATATATATATATATATATATATACATCGTAAGTAAAAATATTGGTGCCCTTGCACTTTTTCAAATAACTCACAATTTCCTCTAAACATAAGTTGAAATTAACAACAGTATTTGGTCTCCACAATTATTTCTCTGTTAATAATACAGAACCTTTGTTTTTGATTCAGAATGTAATGTATCTTTTTAAATCAGAAAATGAAAAGAAATGGCATTGACAAAATTATTGACACCCTAGACTTAATATTTGGTAGCACAGCCTTTGGTCAAAATAACTGCAATCAACCGCTTCCTATAGCCATGGATGAGCTTCCTGCACCTCTCTACTGGTAGTTTGGCCCACTCTTCTTGTGTAAACTGCTCCAGTTCTCCCAGACTTGAAAGGTGCCTTCTCCCAACTGCTGTTTTCAGATCTCTCCACAGGTTTTCAATGGGATTTAGATCTGGACTCATTGCTGGCCACTTCAGAACAGTCCAGCGTCTTGTCTTGAACCATTCCTGGGTGCTTTTTGAAGAGCGTTTGGGGTCATTGTCCTGCTAGAAGACCCACGACCTTCGACGGAGACCCAGCTTTCTGACACTGGGTTCAACATTGCGCTCCAAAATGGCCTGGTAATCTCCAGATTTCATGATGCCATGCACACGTTCAAGGCACCCAGTGCCAGAGACAACACAGCAACCCCAAAACATCACTGAACCTCCTCCATGTTTGACTGTAGGGAAGGTGTTCTTTTCTTTGAAGGCTTCATTTTGTTTTCTGTAAACATAGAGATGATGTGCTTTACCAAAAAGCTCTAATTTGGTCTCATCTGTCCACAGGACATTCTCCCAGAAGGATTTGGCTTGTTCAGGTGTGTTTGTGGAAACTCAGTCGGGCTTTCTTATGTCTCTCTCTCTCAACAGTGGGGTCCTCCTGGGCCTCTTACCATATAACCCCTTTCATTGAGCTGGCGGCGGATGGTGCGAATTGAAACTGTCATACCTTGTGTCTGAAGGTCAGCTTGAATCTGTTTGGCAGTTGATCGAGGTGCTTTCTCCACCATTGAACAATCCTGTGCTAATCTTTGATCAAGTTTTCTCTCTGACCACGTCCAGGAGGTTGGCTACAGTGCCATGGGCCTTAAACTTCCTGATAACATTCACGTCGGTGGAAACAGGAACATCAAGGTCTCTGGAGACTGATTTGTAGCCTTGAGATTGTCCATGCTTGGCTACAATCTTCTGTCTGACCTCCTCAGACAATTCTCTGGCTTTCTTTCTTTTTGCATGCTCATTGCGGTACACAGAGACACAAAACAGGAGAATGAGTCCTTTCTGTATTCAAACTGGTTGAATGGTGATTTTTTATGTTGCAGGCACCTGCAACTCACCACAGATGAGTTCAATTCCAAAGTGAAGGAGAATCACCTGCTTGAAATCTCATTATTTCTAACTACTTCAAAAAGGTGCCAATAATTTTCTCCGGGCCATGTAAGGATTTTTGTGTGGAATAAGCTAAGACTTAGTAAAATTTTCTGCTTTTTGTGTTTTATTCCACTGCAAACCAAAGAAATACATATGTGGATACCAGAATATTTTTTTAATTTCAACAATTTTGTGGAAGAATGGTGCATTATTAGAAAAAACTGCAAAGGGCACCAATATTTTTGGCGACTGTATGTTATATATATATATATATATATATATATATATATATATATATATATTATGGTAGAGCAGCCATTTTAAGGATAAAGGGCCAAATTTTTGCACTTAATAACTTTGCCACCATTCAACAGATTTGCCTGAAATTTGGATACGCACAATTAAGTGTGGTAGATCTTAGGATCTGCCAAGTTTCATACTAGTCAGGTATACAGCTGCGGAGTTATTTAGCACCAATGAAATGTGCATTTATGCTTTTGCAAATTCTTTGCTCTAGCCTACAAGAAACAGTTTATGCAGCCCATCGAAAACTTCAGGAATGTGCGGTCGGGGTCCCCGACGTGCCTTTTGAAGATTTCATGAAAAAATATTAAATGATTCAAAAGTTACTCAAAAATACAAGTTCCCATTGTAAGTCAATGGGAAAAGTTAACAAAAAGTGCAATACTTTCACAAATGCAGTTTTCAGTGTCGCAAATGACCCCAGTAGTGTCGTGAGTCAGCCATTTTATTTTCAGCTTGTGATCACAGAAATGCTTGGCATTTAAATTTGGTACCCTCTAGGACACAATTCTTTTTGAGTTCACCTAATCGGACCCTGAGGATGCTAGCCATGTCTTTATTTTGGGATTAAACACCCCAGAAATGTTTTTCAAATTTTTGGAAAAAGTAGTGTTGCAAAGTAGTGTCACCGCAAATTGCGACACTACTTTTCCAGACTATGGCCAAAATGACAAGAGTTCTTTGCCACCCTGCTGCAAAAGAACGGTTTGGTCTTTTGAGCTGAAATTTGGAGGAAAGGCAGCCAGCATCTCACAGATGTGTCTTTGTGGTTTGGTGAAAAAATATTGCATGTTACCAAATTACGGTACTCGAGTTGGTATTTTTCCTGTAGACCAACATGGTGTCGCACGCGCCGGGGCTCATATTCAAAAACAATGCTAGAGATACAGATTTTTTTGTTGCACTTACATAGCTATGTAATACTAAAACTAGAGGAAAATCATGATTTTTTAAAATGTAAATTTTTTTTCTATGTCATGCGGTTGCTGAGATGTTAGCAATTGAGTACTTCCAGTGCTCGTTTTAAGCTTCGATGCCCATTACAATGCATACATTCTTTGTACACACTGTGTTTCTCTATGCACCTGTTCAGCAAAAACAGGGTGTGCACTTCCATTACTGTTACAGTTACTGTTTCCACTTGTGTTTATGTCCCCATTTGTGTTACCGCTCCTGTGTATGCCACCGTGTGTGTGTTACCCTTTGCGTTCTCATTTGCGCTTGTGTTTGCATTACTGTTACCATTTGCATTTCCACTACTGTTTGTGTTCGCGTTTTGGTTGTGTCTGCTGTGCACATTGCCGTTTTCGCGTTTCTGGCAGCACTTTTGGTTTGCATTTCTGTTTCTCTTTCGTTTTGCCTCTTTCTTGCTGTTACTGTTGCCATTTGCGTTTGCAACTGTGTTACTGTGCCCATGTGCATTAAGGTTTGCATTTCCTTATGTGCTTGCGTTCCTTTTCGTGTTTCTGTTTCCTTTGCTGTTATTGTTGCTGCTACCATTACCATTTGCATTTATAATTGCGGTACTGTGCCCGTGTACGTTATGGTTTATGTTTCCATATGCGATTCTGTTCCTGTTTCCGTTTCTGTTTCCTCTGGCATTATTCTTCATGTTAACTGTACCATTTGCATTTACAATTGCGGTACCATGCCCGTGCGCATTACAGTTTGCGTTTATGTGTGTGCTTGCATTCATGTTTCCTTTTCTGTTCCCTTTTGCGTTCTTTTTGCTGTGACACTTAAAATTTGCATTTAAAATACTGCTGTTACTGTGCGCATTACCAGTTGCATTTTCATACGCACTTGCATGTCCGTTTGCATCACTGTTCGCTTTGGAGTCACTTTGCACTTGCATTTCTTTTAACATTTGCTTTACCATTTACATTTCTGTTACCAAGTGTGTGACTGTTGGTGCTTGTGTTTACGCTGGTGTTCCTGTTACTATGTGACAAGACTCATCCTCATTCTCAAAAAGAAGGGAAATTAGAGGCAAAAAACTCTGTTTAATGCATTAGTTAGGGTTGTTCCACAGTGACAAAAGTGAGGAAATTCGGTGTTAGGGTTGAAAACCCTAACTCCGCATTCACCCCACCTCCCCAGCACCACACACACAGACACACACACATGCAAGTAGGAGGGAGGACCAAGGCAACACAACCAATCACAGACAACCAGCAGCAGGTGACAGAAGTAAAATACAACTGTCAAAATGTACTGCAGTACATCCCCACCACCCCAGACCAGGTACTGCATACTCAGTATAGATCCACAACAAAACTGAGGCCATGTACACCAATGGTATGCTTCCCTGATTACAGGTGCACACAAATTACCACACTTAGGGGCTGCATGCGTTACCTACCAACCAGGTACTGCACCCTGAGTGGAGAGCCACGGCTCCACTAAGGCCATGCACATCTATGGTATATCTCCCTGACTGCAGGAACACACAAGTTAACACAGTTATGAATTGGAGAACCTCCACCAGGCAATGCCACCCCCCCTCCAGAAGAGGTACTGCATACTGAGTGGAGAGGCACAGCAGCAATAAGGCCAAACACATCAACAGTTCACCTCTCTGATTGCAGCTGCACTGAACTTACCACACTTAGGAGTTGCACAGTGTCAACCAGGCAATGCACCCCCTGACCACTTACTGCATCCTGACTGGAGAGCCACTGCAAAACTGCAGGTCTGGACATCAATGGTATACCTCACTGATTGCAAGCATGGCCTCAGATAGGCAATGCCTCACCGTTACAAAGTACAGCATCCTGAGTGCTGAGCCACAGGAAAACAGAGGCTATGGACATCAATGCTACACCTCCCTAATTGCAGGTACATTCCAATTACCACAGTTAGGAGTTGCATGGCCTCAGTCAGGCAATGCCCCCCCACACACACACCAGGTACTGCATCCTGAGTGTAGAGCCACAGCAAAACTAACTCCATACACATCAATGGTACACCTCCATCACTGAAGGTGCACACAACTTTGTACCAGTATCAGTTGCATGCCCTTGACCAGGCAATAGCCCCCCACACCAGGTACTCCATCCTGACTGGAGAGCCACAGCAACACTACAGCCATAGACTTCAACTGTTCAAATGCTACAGTTGTTGGCTCGTCATCATGGATATGTCTTGTACTACATTTACACAGCTGTATTTTATTTCTGTCACCTGCTGCTGGTTGTCTGTGATTGGTTGTAATGCCTTGGTCCTCTCCCCTACTTGCATGTGTGTGTGTGTCTGTGTGTGTGTGGTGCTGGGAAGGGTGGGGGGTGAATGTGGAGTTAGGGTTTTCAACCCTAACACCAAATTTCCTCACCTTTGTCGCTGTGGAACAACCCTAATGCATTAAACTGAGTTTTTTGCCTCTATATATATATATATATATATATATATATATATATATATATAATTCAAATTTTGTATGTTTGTATGGTGCCCAGAGCCTCTGGGATTGGGCGCCTGAAAAATAAAATTTGTCTTGGCTTTCCTCCAAATGCTCCTCCCTATCCTCCCCTGAAAATGGGGACAACAGTTTGCAGCATCAGTTCTCAGTCTTACGGGCTTATTGGTTGTTCCGTTGAAAAGCAGGATGCAATTTGCTCCATCAGGTGTGCTCTGGCAGCACAACAAGCAGCAGGAAGGAAGCTCAGTGGGGGGGGGTCTCCGAAAGGTCTCCCAGCTTGGCTGTGTCTCAGGAGACCAGACCACTAACAACCCAGGCAAACACTGAGCTGTTAAAAAATTGCAACTGGCAGCCTCCACAGGCTGGTAGAGTCTCCTGTTTTTGTAATTAATCTTTATTCATTTTTTTAACTTCAAACAACATGAAGTCTTGTATTCTGACTATATGCAGTTAGCCCCAGCACTTGAACTGCTTCGAAGAGTAAAGGGTTAACTCTATGCACAGACATAGAACATCGAGCTCAGACTTGGATTTCAAACATCTGTCTGTGGTACTCTGAAATGTAACCGTCAGATTTCTTACTCTGCTTAACTGTGAAGTCACTCCGGAGATCCCTTCTGCACTTTGGTTCAGTTAAAGTTTGAATCGATCGGTTATTTCAACTGCAAATTTCATATTTCGATATTCTTACCTCTGTCTCGGTACTAGTAAGTGGAAGTAGTAGTAGATAGTGGTTATTTTTTTGTATATGAGATTTTATTACGAACAGACACATGGTAGTTCACATCCATAATAGCAGTTGCACATATCTATAATATTAAATGCATTCCTTTTAGAGGTTTAATCATTTCTTTCCCTGTATCACATTACATTTCTCCGGATCAGTATCTCACTTTAAGTAGCCTTAGTCAATCATTCCCTCCCAGATTAACATATTTTCAGACTGAGAAAGGTCTGCCAGAAATGGAGCCCACTCCCTGGTGAAACTCTCAATTTTATTCTTAACTAAAAGGGTCAGCTTCTCTACTGCCAGTGTCTGCAAAACCAAAGTACCCCAGTCTTGTACAATGGGCGTTACATTCGAGACTCATGTATTCTGAATACAATGTCCGGTTGTACCCAGAAGAATCCTAAGCCATCTTGGCAGGTGCCCCAACTCCCCTTCCTCATCGACCTCTACCCCAAATAGGCAGATTTTGGGGTCTAACTACAGTACCCTCCCCCTTATACCCCCAACTTCCTTGACCACCCCACTCCAGAATCTTTCAAGGATGGAACACGCCCAGAAACAATGAAAATAATTTCCTTCCTCCAGTCTACGCCACCCACATTGTGGAGATATAGTAGGGTGGTATTTATGCACCAGGCCAGGAGGACTGTAGACCCTATGTATAAATTTATAACAGGCCTCTTTATACTTATTACAAACCAACAGACCCATATGTAAAGAGAGTAACAACTCCCAATCTTGATCTCTAATCTGGAAATTTAAACCTTTCTCCCATAATCTCCTTACCCTTAAGAGAAAAATCTGGGGAACATTGTCTGGTCTCTTTCACTGCTCGTCCCATAAAACCCTTAGAGTCATGTTTTACAGCCTGGACCAATGATTCTATTTTCACCATTTCAGTCAGGCCTGGTTCCTCTCTAGCCAGCCCTGTTGCATAAACTCTAACCTGAAAAAACTATAAAGGTTACCTGGCCCTAAGTTTAACCTGTGACACAGCCCACTAAAGGAGCTGTGCCCTCCCCTCGTACACAAATCTCGTATTGAACCTATGCCATTCTTTTCCCAAATATTATATCCCATATCTTCCCAGCCAGGAAGAAAACCAGGGTTTCCCACCACAAGTACCAAAAATGTATCAACATTTTTAATCTGTAGTGGTTATTTTAGTGCTTTTTTTGTTAGAAATGTTTTACCTTTGGTTCTTTGCCGGTTGGTCCAGTTCAGAACCGAAATCTATTTTGATTGTTGTGTTTTCATTTGTAGTGTGGTTTCCGGTGCTTATCGGTTCCTAAAAAAATCTGATATTTTAGGGAATTTTTTAACTGACTTGTGACACGGTTGGAACCGATAAGTTGGTAGTCGCCTGGCTTAACCGCTGACTAGGGTGACTTTGATATTTAAGGCATGTCTGAGAAACCCCAAAAGAAAACTGGGCCCACTGGGTTTCAGCACTGTACCGAATGTAAGGAGGCCTTTGCTAAGGCTGATCCTCACCTCGTCTGTGTGTATTGTCTGGGGTTTGACCACCTCAAGGAAGACTGTCAGATCTGCAAGAACTTTCCCAAAGCCACCCTGGAAAAATGTTTGAGTAGGCTGAGAGAGAGGGAGGCCGAGAAGTCCACTAACCCAGATGGCCAGCCTGGTTCGGTTGCGACTGAACTTGAGGAGGTGCCCACTGATCATGGCTATACCTCCTTGGGTAAACGGAGAGCCAATTCTGCGGAATCGGTTCCGGCTAAGAAAAAGAGAAAGTCAGCCGGTTCGGATCCGACTTCCCATGGTCCGACCGCCGAAGAGATAGCGAAAGCAATTTCCATTGTACAATCGCTTTGCCCGGTTCCGACTGAACCAGGATTGGTTCAGAGCCAATCGGTTCGGTCGGACATAGCTGCTTCAGACATAGATCCTGAGGCATACTATGAGGGCAATTGGGAGGAGGAGGAGGATTTTGAAGAAGAGAGTGAAGGCCTAGATGAGCCAGTAGAGCCTGACATCTCCCCAGACAGGTCTTCTCAGGTTTCTCCTCCCAGGCTTTCTGAGTCCCCTTCCCATTTCTTGTTTTACAAGAAAGTGGCTGAGACTCTTCAGCTTCCTATGGAAGAGACTGAACAGGATCAGGAAGAACTTGAATATCTGGAAATGATGGATGTATCAGAGTCAAAAAGGGTGTCTATCCCCTTACACAAATCCTTGGGGAAACAGACACAAAAAATTTTACAATTTCCTACATGCATTCCTCCTGTGGAAAAAAGAATGGACAGAAGGTATGCTTTGTCAGGTCCTGGAACGGAATTCCTTTATCATCACAGCAGCCAAGTACAAGTTGCAGCCTGTGACAAGGCTAATATTACCCTGTCATCTCACCCCCCCGATAAGGATTCCAGGAAAGTGGATGCCATGGCAAAAAAAACAGTACTTGGCATCCTCTTTGGGACTCAGGCAATCGAATTACATGGCATATACAGCTAGGTACCAGAAATCTATGTGGGATACGGTTCTAGAACTGGGTAGGAATGCCCCTCCCCAGCTAGCCAAGGAGCTGGAGCAGGTGGCTGCAAATGGTGTTGAGGCAATCTAAGGTGCAATTCCATGCTGCTGTAGACTCAAATGATGTTCACTTCAGGGTCATGGCTACATCTATCTCCATGAGGAGATCTGATTGGCTTAGGTGTACCAACCTCTCTCAGGATACCCAGGCTAAGGCCATGGATTTTCCTGTAATAGGTAATTCTCTCTTTGGGGATCAAACAGAGAATTACATGAAAAAGATGGATGAATACGGGCCCACCTATAGAAGTGCTGCAGCCAAAGAAAAACAGACCACTCCTCAGATGCAGCAGTTTAGGCGCAGGTACAGGCCTTTTTACCAAGCTCAGGCCTCCTTTTCTTTTTAGCCAAGGGGGTTCTTTAGGGGAAGAGGTAGACGAGGGGTGACTAGGACCCCATCATCCACTCTGTCTAAGCCCCCTGCCAAGCAGACACACTGAGGTGTTGGTCAGGGTTGCCTCCCCCGTTCCAGTAGGGAGCAGGCTGGCTCATTACTCCCAGGCCTGGGAGTCTATTACTTCAGACAGATGGGTCCTGGAGGTAGTGAGCCAGGCACTTGCGCTCAGTTTCAAAAGGTTCCCAAGAATGAGAGCAAGGTCCTTCAGTCCTCCCTCTCCCTTAGAGACAAAGGCCTTAGAGACAGAAGTCTCCTCTCTTCTGCTTCTGCAAGCAGTAGAGACGGTACCTCTTTGTCACAGGGGAAAAGGACTGTATTCCAGATACTTCCTTACCCCCAAAAGACAGGGGAATAGTGACCCATCCTACATTTAAGGTACCTGAACAAACATTTGACAAAACCAAAATTCTAAATGGTGACGCTGGGGGTAATTCTTCCCTCTCTGAGACCAGGAGACTGGCTAGCTTCTCTGGATCTCAAAGATGCCTACTTCCACATACCTATCAGACATTTCCACAGCAAGTACTTCAGGTTTGAGTTGCCCTCAGGACATTACCAATTCAGAGCTATGCCTTTCGGCCTAACATCTACTCCAAGGGTGTTCACCAAGTGTCTTGCAGTAGCAGTGGCATTCCTCAGGAGACAGAGCATTCTTCTGTTCCCATACCTGGACAATTGGCTCCTAGTGGGCCAGTCCTCAGACCAAGTCAAGTCAGCTATAGAGGTCACTCAAAGACTTCTAGAATCCTTGGGCTTCATTCTAAACCTAGAAAAGTCTGTTCTGGAACCAGCCCAGCTTCTCACATTCATAGGGGTGTAAATAGACACCAATCTTGGCAAGAGCTTTTCTCCTTCTCTCAAAGGTTCAGTCCCTGGTCACTCTGGCTTCCTCTTTTCATCCTCTAGTTTCTTGTCCAGTCAGACACTTTCTACAGCTGCTGGGCCACATGACAGCTTCCACAGCTGTGGTCCAGGGAGCAAGGTTTCAGATGAGAGATATTCAGTTTCATCTCAGATTGTATTGCTCTCAGAAAAAAAGACCATCTCTCCAAATTGGTTCCAGAGTCTCAAACTCTAGTCCAGGACCTCCAGTGGTGGCTGGAGGAGGACAATCTTCGACAAGGTGTCCCATTTATCAGTCAGGCTCCTTCTATGATTCTCATCACAGATGGCTCCCTGCTAGGTTGGGAGGCTCACCTAGATCATCTTACCGCTCAGGGGACCTGGTCACACCAGGAGTCCCTTCTACACATAAATCTTCTCGAGTTGATAGCTGTCTTTCTAGCACTTCAGACATTCTCAAAGGTGGTCCATGGGAAAGCGGTGTAGATCAGGATAGACAATACCACATCAACAAGCAGGGAGGCACTCGGTCCTCGGTCTTGTGCACAGAGACCATGAGAATATGGTCCCTAGCTTATTCCCTTCAGGCTTCCCTGATGGCTGTGCATCTCCCAGGGAAGGACAACATTCTAGTAGATGCTCTCAGCAGGATTTCTCAGGGCCACCACGCTGTACCCTGAACCCTTTAGTTCTTCAAGTCATTTTCAAAAGGTGGGGCACTCCAGAGATAGATCTCTTTACAGCCCCGGACAATCATCAACTTCCTCTTTACTGTTGCAGGCCACCCCTTCTGGGTCCTGTTCCCAAGGATACTCTGTTACTGAATTGGACAAGCAGGTTTCTGTATGCATTTCCTCCTTTTCCTCTGATATTCAGGGTCCTGATCAAGATCAGGTCTCAACCTTGCAAATTGATCCTGGTGGCTCTAGATTGGGCCAGGCAGCCTTGGTATCCTCTGCTGTTGTCTCTCTCAGTAACAATGCCTTGGTGTCTTCCAAGACAGTACAATCTCCTTATCTGCTCTCAGGGGAGGATTCTGTATCCCAACCTTCAGACTCTCAGACTCAAAGCCTGGTTCTTGAAGAGCTAGAATATGCAAATTTGCACCTGTCCCAATCAGTCTTGGATATTTTAAAGGTTAGCAGGAAACCTGCTACTAGAAAGATTTACAACTCCAAATGGAAAAGATTTGGGTTTTGGTGTTCCCAAAGGCATATCATGCCAGAGATTGCTAATATTGCCACCGTTTTGGACTATTTGATGCATGGGGTTCACTCAAGAATTCTAAAAGAACTAAGGGTAGAACTAGTGACACCGCCGACTACTCTGTTTAACAAATCATGGGAGGATGGGGTGGTACCCGAGGACTGGAGGAGGGCAGATGTGATTCCTCTTCACAAAAGTGGGAGCAGGACAGAGGCAGGAAACTACAGACCAGTTAGTTTGACCTCAGTGGTAGGGAAAATGATGGAATCACTTCTGAAGGAAAGAATTGTTGAGTACCTAGAGGCCAGTGGGGCTGGGACCCAAGGCAGCATGGATTCACGATGGGACGGTCGTGTCAGACGAATCTAATAGATTTCTTTGACTGGGTTACCAAAGTAGTAGACCAGGGAGGGGCTGTGGACATGGCCTACCTAGATTTTAGCAAGGCATTTGATACAGTCCCACACAAAAGATTAATACACAAGATAGCCAGCCTTGGAGTGGGTCCCAAGGTGGTAGCCTGGATAAAAAATTGGCTAGACAACAGGATTCAAAGGGTAGTAGTAAATGGAGTACACAGTGACGAAAGGAGGGTTACTAGCGGGGTACCGCAGGGTTCAGTACTGGGACCAGTCCTTTTTAATGTCTTTATAAGTGACATTGCAGAGGAACTGGAAGGAAAGGTATGTCTCTTTGCAGATGACACAAAGATCTGCAACAGGGTTGATACACAAGATGGAGTGGAAAGGATGAGAAGGGACTTGGCAAGGTTGGAGGAATGGTCAAATGTATGGCAGCTCAGATTCAATGCAAAGAAGTGCAAGGTAATGCACATGGGGAACAAAAACCCAGGGGAAGCGTACACAATGGGGGGTGAGATACTGACAACAGTAAAAATAGAAAGGGACCTGGGGGTAATTATATCAGATGACCTAAAGGTGGGCAAGCAATGTGAGAAGGCAGTAAGGAAGGCTGGGGGGATACTGGGATGCATAGGAAGAGGCATCAATAGTAGAAAACAGGAAGTTGTTATCCCTCTGTACAGACAGTTGGTGAGACCCCATCTGGAGTACTGTGTGCAGTTCTGGAGACCCCATCTCACAAAGACATAGACAGAGTGGAGGCTGTCCAGAGGAGGGCAACCAAAATGGTGCAGGGTCTGCACCAGAAGACATATGAAGAAAGACTAAAGGAGCTTAATATGTATACCCTTGAGAAGGAGAGAGGGGACATGATAGAAACTTTCAAGTACCTCAAGGGAATTAACAAAGTCCAAGAGGGTAGCATCTTCCAGAAAAGAGATGTGCAAGAACAAGGGGCACAATTTGAAGATAGAAGGGGGACGGCTCAGAGGTAATGTGAGGAAGTATTTTTACACTGAGAGGGTTGTGGATGCATGGAACAGCCTCCCTGAGGAGGTCGTGGGGTCAAGAACAGTGGGGGACTTCAAGAATGCGTGGGACATGCATAAGGCAGTCCTAGTGGGGGGTAGGAGGAAGTAAGCTGTTGGTTAACTAGGATCTGCAGCTTATCTGTTAGGTAGGAAAATGGGCAGACTAGGTGGGCCAAGCGGTCTTTATCGGCCATCAAATTCTATGTTTCTATGTTTCTATCTTAACAGTTTAGTCCTCCGGCCTACTACTCTTAAAGTACATTTGGCAGCTGTGTCTGCCTTCCTTTCTGCTGGTAAGGGATCTTCCCCAGCTTCATATCCAGTTTTTAAGAAAGTTTTCAAGGGTTTATTACATCTTAATCCTCCCTTCAGGGAGCCTACCTCTTCTTGGGATCTGAATATCTGTATAACACAGCTTATGCAGACCCCTTTTGAGCCCTTATCATCAGCTGAGTTGAAATATCTGACTTGGAAAACTGTGTTCCTGGTAGCCATTACTTCTGCCAGGAGAATCAGTGAATTACAAGCTTTATCAGTGGAACCTGATTTAATTTAATTTCACAGGGATAAGGCGGTCCTTTGAACCAATAGAAAGTTCCTTCCCAAAGTGGTATCAGACTTTCATTTGAATCAATCTATGTCATTGCCTGTATTTTTCACTGACCATTTTTCCTCTGAGGAGAGAAGATTGCAGTCTTGGTGTTAAGAGGGCTCTTAGTTATTATATGGAGCATACTAAGGCCCGTAGGAATGACTGTTCTCAGTTTCTCACTTATGGAGAAGTGGGAAAGGGCAAACGTGCTACCAAGAGAACGACTGCCAGATGGATTGTCTCTTGTATCCAATTCTGCTATTCAAAACTTGGGAAAGAACCTCCCTCAGGCCTGAGGGCTCATTCTACCAGAAGATCAGCTGCTTCGGTCGCAGCAGCTAGAGATATACCTTTGGTGGACATCTGTAAAGCAGCCACCTGGAAATCTGTTCATACATTTACCAAGCATTACTTTCTGGACATTCAGTCATGAAGTAATGCTAGGTTTGGCACAGCTGTGCTGCAGAGCTTGTTCACAAAATAGGTTCTGTGACTCCCTTCTTGGTAGTTTGCATATAGTCAGAATACAGCAAGACTTCATGTTGTTTGAAGAAAAAATTACTCACCATAGTAATGTTGTTTTTTCTAATAGAGTCTTGCTGTATTCTGACCTCCCTCCCTGCCTCCCCTCCTGGAACCTAGTAGTTTTGGGATGTGGTGGGGCAGGCACAGTGCTGCACCCCAGAGGTGTACTGGACATGCCTCCATCTCTTTAGGGGGTTTCTTCTATTTATTATTATTACTACAGTTTTTTGGGTAATTTACTACCTGCTGTGTTCTTTTTGGGGGTTCTGTACTTGAGTCTTCTACCCTAAAAACCTTGTTTTTGCTACTTGGCACAAAAATTTTGAAACAATTTCTACCTTTGAGTTAGTTAGTTTAGTGCTCATAAGAATCTGATGGTTACACTTCAGAGTACCACATACAGAGGTTTGAAAACCGAGATCGAGCTCAACGCTCTATGCCTCTGCATAGACTTTACTCTCCGGAGCAGTTCAAGTGCTGGGGCTAACTGCATATAGTCAGAATACAGTAAGACTCCATTAGAAGAAACAACATTACTATGGTGAGTAATTTTTTCTTTCTGTTTATGACTAGGGATGTAAATTTGTCATGGCAGTCATACAGTACATGTTATGGATTCCATGATGTGTGGTCTTTATTCAGGACTTCCATGACTTTCACTATTGTCATCAAAAAGTAGCAACGATGAAAGTGGCAGGAATTTAACTAATGATTCCATGAGCAACCAAAGAGTTATTAAAACCTCATCCATGACAAACGTACATCCTTATTTATGACCTCTGACCTCTAATCCCTCCTTCTCCTCAGAACCGCCAGGCAACTCCCGATCACTCTTCCTCCTCCAGCCATGGCCACCTACCTCCATGGAGCCTTGATTTACCCCCAAGGTAGGGTCAGGGTTGGGGGACATACCCCCGGTCATCTAGTTGCATTAGGCAGTGCTGTGTTGGGGTGGCAGGGACCCACATTTACTGGGGCCGTTATCATAGAGGTGTTGGGGCCATGCCTTTTTCCTTGTTCCAGCCCCTTAGATGTCATGTGCAGCAACATCAAGGTGTGCCTGTGCACGCTATGCGTGTGTTGACATGCCGATGTCCATGATGTCCCCCGTTCTTCATCCCTCTCCAGCCACACTAACACTTGTGGTCATCCTGGTGGCAGTATCGTGGCAGAGAATGGAACCCTCCCTCTTCCTTGGAGGAGAGCATCCTCTAGGATGCTTGATCCTCCTCCTCTCCTCCCCTTAGCTGATCTTTATTCATTTTTAATAGTTCACAAGAAGATAGCAGAGAAAAATACTTGGAAAGAAAAGAAATAGGGCAGCAATACAATGGCACCTCGGTTGTACAAACACCTCATAATAGTCATGTAGGAGAGACTATTCAGTTACCATAAATCAATACCACATATCCAAGAGATTGGGGACAGGGTGCAGAGAGATGAGACAGAGGATCCACCCAAGGGACAAAGGTCATATCACTGTCCAGTTGGTGAAGCACGCAGCGATGCCAGTTTCTTCAAATACAGTGGAGACACTGATCAGTTTATATGTGAGCTTCTCCATCCTATACCTCTCTCTCACCAAGCAGTGGACTGGGAGTTAACCAAAGTCGAGTAATCATTTTTTTTGCTGCTGTAACTAAGATTATTAAAAGTTTTAAAGACCTGCCTCATAGTTTTGTGTTCAGTGTGTGTGTGTGAGGGGGGGGAGGAGGGGACATTAAAGCCAAAGAGGCCATAACCAAATCAGTTACCCCCTACATCGTCTTGATCACAACTGTCACAGCCTGCCAGTATTAATGGAGGATTGGGCACACGTGAGCCTGATCTGTCAGTTCTGCTCCACATGCCCGTCAACAGCCACCTCTCTCCCATCCTAAATATTTGGCTTGGATAGCCACTGTGCAGAAGAAATGGAAATGTAACCAACACTTCCAAGAAAATTCGCAAAGTATGGGGCTGATGTTGCCCTGTAAGCTGGAAGTGTAAACTTAAGCTATATCTCTTAGGTATGCCCAGTTACTCATTCCATTTACACAGCAGTGCATCTGTGGATTCGGTGGAGAGTTCCAATAAACTTCTATATAAGTATTACACTCTCTGAAGAAGACGTCAGGTGTGACAATTGTGTCTTGATTAAAAATGGATTTGCTATGGCAGTGAATAAGGACTCCCCTACCTCTAAAGCTGTTATTTGGGATGCAGGAAAAGCATATATGAGAGGTATGATAATTAGATATGTGTTTGGGGTTAAGAAAGAGAAACAAGAAAAAAGGTTGGAATTGGAGGCTAAGGTAAGAGAATTGGGAAGGCGGGCAGCAGATGGGGAGGGGGAGGAGGAAGGGGTAAGGGGCCACTTAAAGGTAACTAGAGAGGCCTTGAATGCTTTGTTAAATGAGGAAATGAGAAAATCCTGGGCATTCTGTAAGAAGCAGCTCTATGCCGGCCCGCTGGCGCAGGTGGTTGGATTTCCGCTTGCGGCGTAACCGGGTTGAAGGGACCCAGGTCGCTGGAGGGTCACGGGGAGAAGGATTGAGCGTCGCAGGGCAGCTCTCCTTCTCCCGGGAGGGTCTCCGACAGCAGCCGGAGCGGTGAGGACTCCAGCGGAGGCTGGGAGACCCCACGCCACCGGCCTGGGCGAGGAGGGGCGAGGTAGGCGGGCAGATGCTGGCGCCATTGCACGCCCCCGCCTCTCGAGGGAGGGAAATACAGGGATAAAATCCTTACCTAGCGTCTAAATAGCGCTACACCCAGGATTGCCCTGATTGGCCACGGAGCGTTCCCTAACCAGTCACAGTTCCGGCCGGACTAAGGGAGAGGTCGGCATTGCGCCCCGCCTCTGGGGGTAAGTCAGGGATGACCAGGGGGATTCGGCGATGTCCGGTGGTCGGGGCTCCAGGGTCCGTGACCGGAGCAGAAGGTGGACGTAGGGTGAGGCATAAAGAAGCAAAAATAAAAAAAAAAAAAAAAGCAGCTCTATGAGTGGGGCAATAAGCTGGGACCTATGTTGGTTAGGCTGATGAAGGGTGGTAAATGCCCCACGCATACTGCTGCCATTAAGGACGGGAAGGGGAAGGTACACAAACAGCCAAAATGGATAAGGGAATGTTTTAAGGAATTCTATAGATATTTGTATCAAATGGAAGGGGGGACAGAAGGAGTTAATGAGAAAGTTTTTAGGGAAGGTTAATATGCCGCAAGCATCTCGAGTACAGCGGGAGATGTTGAATGCTCCTATTACCAAAACAGAGGTGTTGCAGGCAATACAGCGACTGAGAAGTGGGAAGGCAAGTGGCCCAGATGGCTACCCGTTAGAATATTATAAGCATATGGCGGGTCATGTGGCTGGGTTATTGACGGAAACTTTTCAGCAGCGGGAAGGGGAAACTTTGCAGCTTCCTGATACATTCTCGGATGCTGTAATTTGCCTAATCCTGAAAGCAGGAAAAGATTTTATGGAATGTGCAGCCTATAGGCCGATGTCACTTTTAAATTGGGATATGAAAATATTGGCTGAGGTCCTGGCGGGGAGATTGGAGTTGGTGATGCTGAATATTGTTCACCCAGACCAGACTGTATTTGTTAAGGGGCGCCTGTCTTATCATAATGTAAGGAGATTGTTAAATATGATTTGGAGGGCAAACAAAGGAAGGGAAGACACGTGCGTTATCTGTATGGATGCAGAAAAGGCATTTGATAGGGTGGAGTGGAACTATCTGTTCGAGGTGTTAACCCAGTCTGGTCTGGAAGACATGTTTGTGGGGTAGGTAAAGGCAATGTACCAGTCACCTCGAGCAAAGATTTTGGTAAACGGTACTCTCTATGAGGGGTTTGAGTTAGGTAGGGGCACAAGGCAGGGATGCCAGTTTTCCCCGTTACTGTTTGCCATGGCGGTGGAACCCCTTGCTATTGCTATTAGGCAAAGTGAGAATATTAAAGAAGTACAAGGTATAGCGGATAATCAACATAAAATAACGATGTATGCAGATACGAACATACGAAATTTGCCAGCAGATAAAGGCCTAGAGGTCTAACAAGTCTGCTCGAATGTGCAGCTAGCACCCCTTATTCTGCAGCTGCCCCTCCCTTCCACCCTTCCCCTTCATTAACCCTCCCCCTTGTCCTGTCCCATCCTCGTTTGAAGCAGTCCACTGTTCTACTGCATACCACTTCAGCAGGTAACGCATTCCACCCAGCCACCACCCTCTCTGTAAAAAAGTGTCTCCTCATCTCCCTCCTGAACCTTCCTCACTCCAGTCTCATATCATGGCCCCTGGTGGCCTCCCCTCCCTTACTTTGAACAGCCCCTCTGTACCGTCTTGTTTATTCCTTTCATGTATTTAAAGGTTTCAATCATGTCACCCTGTCTCCCTCTCCTCTCCTCCAGTGAGTACATGTTCAACTCCTTCAACCTCCTCTCGTATGATAAGTCCCCCAGCCCCTTGATCATCTTTGTCGCTCTGCGCTGCACCCCCTCCAGTAACTTAATGTCCCTCTTCAGATACGGACGCCAGTACTGCACGCAGTACTCCAGGTGTGGTCTAACTAATGACCTATACAGTGGCAGATGACATGTTGTTGTTTATAACTGACCTTGTGAACTCTGTGCCTGCATTGTTAGAGGTGGTGGGAGAGTTTGTGCGTTTTTTGGGTTACAGGCTTAATATTGACAAATCATAAGTAATGAGACTACCTAGGGGACCAGAATTAGAGCAGACGTGGGGCCTTAAGTGGGTGGGGAGCAGCTTTACATATTTGGGTATAAAAATAGGGTGGAACTTAGGTTCTCTATATGATCTGAATTATGGGTCATTGCTCAAGTTATTGAAACAGATGTTAGAAGATGGGCAGCCCTTCCAATCTCTTGGTTAGGAAGGATAAACGTGATTAAGATGAATATATTGCCTCGGTTGGTGTATATTATGCAGATGGTGCATGTCAGTTTAACAAAGCAGGATACTAAGAAGATAAAGAAAATGTTTTCAGTGTTTATATGGCAGGGGAAAAGACCCAGAGTAAGCCTTGAAAGACTTAAAGCGTATATGGGGAAGTGAGGGTTACATTTTCTGGATTTAGCTAACTACTATTTGGCAGCACAACAGAAATATGTTAGTGATTGGGTGCACAGGCCTAGGGTGGCTAGTTGGGTAGACCTTGAACAATGGGGGTGTCGGGCTAGATTATCACCTTATTTAGATAGACAAGGGGTTAGAGGGGTAAGATTACAGGATGGGGGATCCCACTTGTGGCTGCATTGCATAGCTGGAGCAAACTGTTAAAATTGCAGAAGATTAAGAATGTAGATACCTTCTTTTTACCTGTGGTGGGGAACCCTTATCTTCTGCTGGGTTGGGAGGACAAGGGTTTCAAGACTTGGGGAAAAGAATTGGGGGGGAGCTCAGTTCCTTTACTGGGTTGTGTCAGAGGCTAAATCTAGGGCCAGGTAATCTCTTTAGGTTTTTTCAGATTAGAGTTTATGAACAGGATTGGCTAGAGAGCAACCGGCCCTGAATGAAATGGTGAAGATAGAATCATTGATTCAGACTGCAAAGCAGGATTCTAAGGGGTTTATAGGACGAGCAGTAAAGGAGACTAAGTAATGTTTTCCAGATCTCTCTCTAAGGGTGAGGAGATTATGGGAGAGAGATTTAAATATACAGATTAGAGATCAAGATTGGACCGTATTGCTTTCTTTATATATGGGTCTTTTGGTTTGTAATAAGCATAAAGAGGCTTATTATAAGTTTATACACAGGGGCCCAGATATTCAAAAGGGTTGCACATGGCACAACAGTGTTGCACCATGCACAACCCACTGATGCGCCCTGGCGCTATATTCAAAAGGGGAAAGTCTGGCACAAATCGATGCACCGGGCGCATCAGTAATGTATGCAGGTGCGATGGGAAGCGTGCCCATGCATACCTGCACAGCCCGATATTCAGCCCGGGATGTGGAGCTATGTATGCGCAGCCCTGCCTGTGCCAAGCACAAAGTTGATCCAAAAAAAGGAACAACGGATGGCCACCCACAGGTGAGCTGCCGCATTGCAGGGCGCAACATGGCAGCTGCCACCTGTGGGTGGCCACCCGAGCTCTGGCTGCACCTCCTGGTGGTGCCCCCCCATGCCCAATCACGGGCATTAGAAAAATAAAGAAAACCCCCCCACATCCCTGGTGGTCCAGTGGACCACTGCCCGCCCGATCGAGGGCTTCAGTAAATAAATAGTTTATCCTATATCTCTGGTGGTCCAGTGGACCACTGCCTACCCAATCGCGGGCTTAAGTAAAGAAATAGTTTATCCTATGTCCCTAGTGGTCCAGTGGACCACTGCCCACCCGATCGCGGGCTTGAGTGTGTTGAAAAGATAACTTCTGAATCCTTGGTGGTCCAGTGGACTGCTGCCCGCCCGATTGCGGGCTTAAGTGTGTTAAAAAGATAAATTCTGAATCCCTGGTGGTCCAGTGGACCGAAGTCTGCCCGATCGCGGGCTTAAGTGTGAAGAATAGATACATTCTGAATCCCTGGTGGTCCAGTGGACTGAAGTCTGCCTGATCATGGGCTTAAGTGTGAAAAATAGATACATTCTGAATCCCTGGTGGTCCAGTGGACCGAAGTCTGCCTGATCGCGGGCTTAAGTGTGACAGAATATTACACCTATATCCCTGGTGGTCCAGTGGACCCCTCCCAACGCCCACTGATCCCCACCGCCCGCCCCCCCGTCAGCCGGCGGTGGCAGCACTCACCCACTCTGCCGCCGCTGCAGACTGACACTGCCGTATGCTCATTGGTCCACAGCGCACATCGGGCGCAGTTTGCTACCGTAGAGCCATAGATTCTGTGATATGTGAATGATTCATTCACTTATCTGGAATGTAGTATAGTATGAGTTGCACACCCATTGGCCACGCCATGGACCAATGGGCATACAGCCCCACTGACGGTAAGTCAGTCGGTGGGCGGCAGGCGGGGGTGCTGCCGCCTGCTGGCAGACCGTGAGGCGGTGGGGCTCAGTGGGCAGGTGGGGAAGGGGAGTATCTAGACCACCAGGGAGATTGGGTATTACTTTTGTTTCATACAAATGCCCGTGATTGGGCATTCAGCGGTCCGCTGGACCACCAGGGAGATTGGGAATAATTCTTTTTCATACAAATGCCCGCGATCAGGCAGTCAGCGGTCCACTGGACTACCAGGGATATTGGATGAAGTCTTATTTTTTTACACATGCCCGCAGTTGGGCAGATAGCAGTCCACTGGACCACCAGGAATATTGGACAAAGTCTTTTTTTTTTTTACACGTGCCCGCGATCAGGCAGATAGCGGTCCACTGGACCACCAGGGATATTGGACGAAGTCTTATTTTTTTTTACAAATGCCTGCAATCGTGCAGATAGAGGAGGTCCACTGGACCACCAGGGATATTGAGAATATTTCTTTCTTTATACAAATGCCCGTGATCAGGCTGCAGGGGGCCTCGGTCCCCGATGGCTGCTGCCTTGCAGGGCGCCAGGTGCAAGTCGTCGGGGATTGGCGGCCCGTATGCAACAAGTTATGACGACATGCAATGGCCCCATTTGTGCCTTGCATACATTATGGCCCCATTTGCATGTCAAGTTTGAATATCACAGTTGCTATGCATGGGCGCAATGGAACTTACGCTAAGCGCATCTCCATGCTCCACTCTGGCCGCTTGCGCGCAGTGCCACTGCGCCATGCACACTGGGGGTGGCCAGGGTGCAATATTCAAAGCTGCTGAGCCATGGCGCTGCTCCTTTGAATATTGCCCAGTCCACACCCCTGCGCAGCCAAGTTGCGCTGTGCCCAAGCTTGCGCCACAGCCTGGTGCAGTTTGAATATCTGGGCCATTGTCTATAATATGTTGCCACATCTCCCCTGTGAGCCCTTTATTATCCAATGAAAAAGCTCCATTCTTTAGGAATAAAAGTTGTGCGAATACTCTGCAAGTAAGATCTAAGTTGGAGTTACCTATAGTGGTAGGCACAGGGTAGATGATAAGAGGCTTAGAACTCTTGAAATGGGATTAACCCCTATGCATTCAACATTTGGTGTATGTAGATGAAGCCCAGTTTATTCCACTGCTTCAGAGAAGTATCTAGTTTATTAAGTGGGCAGTCAAGATAATAAGACAATGTTCATATCTAGAGCCGAAGAGTAGCTAATGGCTCCCCTGTGGAGGGTTCAGTGCTATACTTTAAATGTAGTTGCAGTGTATGTGGTAAAACCTTAATATGGCAAGCAGCCCTCAGGGTATGCAAACAAGCTTTTTTCAATGAAGTACAAGTCACGGAGGACAAACTCTGTACTTTTCCAATGTGCTGTATGGGCTGTAGTTATCGAGAGACAAAACCCGGCAAATGTGGGCCACTTGGATGTACAGTTTAAGGTTGGGAAGATTTACTTTGCCCATGCCCTGGGTAACTGTAATGGCAGAGTCTCTTGATGGGCATTTCTCAAAGACTGGCATACTTGCAGGGTCTTCAGAATTGTCAGTGTGCTCATGGGGGTCAAGGCACAATCCGTCAAACAATAGGAACAATGTGCTTCAATTAACTTTTAATTGCCGGGACAGGATCGGAGCCCGCACATCATCATGGCTGGTAGTACAGACTCTGCTTGCTGACAGAGAGGAGTGTAAGCACCTAGCTTATTTATTTATTTTTATTTAGTTTTTGTTAACCGGGTTAGGTGTGCTAGCCAAAGTTGACTATTTTCAGGCACGACCCGGGAGAATACATACATAAAATGAGATGAGATTATACAATACATAGTATATAGTACAGGTACATAGTATATAGTATATAGTACAGGTAGGTTAGAATACAGATCAAGTCAGACAGTACTCGAGATAATACATATAGCTATGCAGAGATGACAAAAGTGACATTAGTACATGCAAATAACTGAAACTGGGCTAAGTGGCAGCTATAAAGGCATTTTATAGCAAAGCTTGTTTAGAAGTGCAGCAGTGTCTTGGGCGAAATAGGGTGGTTAGCTGTGAGGCATTAAGTGGGATCAAAGCATGTGCAGGGGTCCTGGGATAGGTGGCGGAATAGACCTCAAAGACAAGCACACATCCTTTAAGAAAGTCAGACGGAAATGTGGATTCAATGCAGTACTCCACAACCCACAGCTCTTCCAAAGGATTAGGTGTGTATGTGGGGGGTGGAGCTGGAAAACTGTCAGTAATTTCCAACAGAAAGAAGGGTTAAAAGGTTAGGCTAGTTGATATCTTGGAGGTAGAAGACTTGGTTTGCTGGCCAAGGCACCTAGCTTCACCTGAGCTCTTTTCTTCTGAGACTGCTTGAAAGGCAGAGTAGAGAAACTTACCAGAGCAAGGGAAAAGGATTAAGACTTTTTTGGCTAAGCAGATTTACTGTGTGGTGTTGTTTTTATTTTTTTACTCACAGGATTGCTACTGTTTGTTGCTAACATTTCATTGCTTTGTTTTTCTGATTCAAATTGTTGTTGCTGGTATACCTTCTTCTGCATTATTACAAGGTGTGCCTACAGGTGTGTGCTAACAGATTACTGCTGTAATCTTCTGATTCAAATTGTCTTTTGCAAGGTATATCTTCTGTTACTGCTTTATTTTCCTCTGTAGCAAAGTGTTTCTTACAGGGTATATCTTCTCTGAAATTATTACAGGTGGTGCTTTACAGGTTTTACAGTTTTATCTAACATTAGGATAAGCTTTCAGGGTTACTGCATTTGTTGTTGACTGATTGTTTCTGCTCTTACCTCCTTGTTCTTTCGTCCGTGGTTCTTCTTTTTCAGCAGGGGAAGGGCCCAGCCACCCACCCCATCCCCAACCACCCCACACTACACTCCTTTTATAGGGTACCACAGTTGTGACATTTCCTGTGGCAGAGCAGGAAGGGGCGGATCAGTGGGACCTCCACAAGGTGAGCTCATTTACAGGGGCACTAGTAATTTAACTTGTTATAACAAGTTAAACAAAAACAAAACATAATCAAACCATTACTTGCATTTTTTTCCTTTTTTCCTTCTAATTACTCTGACTAGGTTATAAACCCAGCAACTTATCTGGAATGGATATCATTAACTGCAGGTACTGTGGAACAATTTTCAGAAGGACAGTCTTACAGGATTTAGGACACTGTCCTACATGCTGGGCCTTTGGAGATCTTAGGGCTCAGCTCCGGGCAGCATGGGCAGAGATTGCACACCTCAAATTTCATATTCAAGAGGAAATACATTATAAGAACCACCTGCCATTCCCCCAGCATCCAACAGAAAAACCTCGACCGCAGAGGGTAGTTGGTCCAGGAGGTTGGCAGGTGGTTAGGAGGGGCAAATCGGGTGCCCCATCACTCTCTGCTCTCCAACATGTTACCACCAAAAACCATATAAACACTACAAACAGGTATCTGCCTCTATCTCTGAAATCAAACAAAGAGGCAGAAGACACTGCAGAGCAGGACACTGCAGCACAGGAGCTAGCACAACAAAACTCACCCAAATCAGGAACCAAAACAAAAAAAGCAAAAAGGAAATCCAAAAAACTTCTGATCATAGGAGACTCCATGATTCAGGGAGTTGATACCCATCTCCAGCCAGGGGTAATGGTCAGATGTCTCCCAGGTACATCAGCATGGAGAGACACTGACCGCATTGCTAAAATTGTTCACAAAGCAGGAGAAAACATTGATGTCCTAGTACACATAGGACAAATGATCTCACCAGCCGGTCAGTTGTGGAGACCAAGGAACACCTGACCAGGCTGGGTGACAAACTATCATCCATTTCGTCAGCATCTCCTTCTCTGAGATTCTGCCAGTCTGGAGAGGGAGCAGATGGACAGAAGGTCAGAGAAGGGAGATGGGGAACTAAACACGTGGCTCAAGGGCTGGTGCCAGGAAAAAGGACACAGATTTGTAGGGAACTGGCAACAGTTCTGGGAGTGAAATTCTTTAAATTTGATGGACTGCATCTGACTAAGGAGGAGTCAGTGCATTGGGACAGAAGTTTGATGTCTTTGCAGAATATTTAAACTAGCAAATGGGAGAGGGTGCAGCACCCCATACGTCGAATGGGAAGAACACCCTCCCCTCAGCTAATGGTCAAACAGGGATTCAGCATGTTTGCAGTTCATTTGCATCACCAGAGTAAGAAAAAGGTTTGTCTCCCCATACGCCTTTGGGGTAATGCCAAACCTCACCCAACAACTAACACACGAAATCTGGCCAATGGAAAATCATGTACACAAATGCTCACAGCCTGGGTAATAAGATCCCAGACCTGCAGGCAATAATGTCAGAGGCTAAACTGGACATAGTAGCAATTAGTGAGATGTGGTTTACCAGTAACCACACTTGGGAGACTCTTAGTACCTGGCTCATGTATTGTCTAGAAGAGACCGAGGAGCGGAAAAGGGGGCGGAGTGGCCCTGTATGTCAATGAAAATATCAAAGCTACAGAAATTCAGAATACACATAAGGAGCCAGAAGAACTGTGGGTCACCCTGGAAACAGGAAATGGGACAGCCATAAGAACTGGGGTTGTCTACAGGCCCCAGACCAGGGGGGGACATAGACACATTACTGTTAGAAGATATACAAAACATGACAGCTAAAGGGGAGGTTCTGATAATGGGAGACTTCAACATGCCGGATACAGATTGGTCAATACCAGCAGGAACATCTGCCAGAACTAGACACATAGTGGATTCCCTGCAGGGGGAGGGCCTCAAACAACTGGTACAGCAACCCACAAGAGACAGGGCTATCCTAGATCTAGTACTGACTAACAGGAAGGGATCACAGATCTCCAGGTAGAAGGTCACCTGGGGGCCAGTGACCATCACATGGTATGGTTCAATTTGGCTACTACATCTAAATCATCCCATTCCAAGGTGAAAATATGGGACTTCAGAGGAGCTGACTTTGATAAGATGGCCAACAGAGTTAAGCTTAGCCCTGGCAAAAGAAACACAGGTGAGGGGTACAGGCAAAGCAGGCAAGCATTAAGGATGCAATACTTGAAGCAACATCCCATTGTGTTAGACAGAAAAGGAAGTGCAAAAGAAGAAGGAAACCACTTGATTCTCAAATACAGTAGCAGAAAAGGTCAGAGCCAAAAGGCTGGCCTTCAGGAAATATAAGGGAACACAGCGGGATGAAGATAGGGAGGCATACCAAACTGCCCTAAGGGAAGCAGGAAGGCAGTAAGGCAGGCAAAGTCCCAAACTGAGGAAACACTAGCACGAACGGTAAAAGAAGGTGACAAGACTTTCTATAGATACATTAGTGAAAGGAGAAAGTCCAGAGGGGGTATTGCTAAGCTTAATGGAGAAAAGGGAGCATGTGAGGAGGAGGACCCTGTAAAGGCATCTATCCTAAATAGATACTTTTGCTCAGTATTTACTGAAGAGAAGGTAGGGCAGGGCCCACAGCTCAGCATCATGGACACAGGGGAGAGAGGTAAGCACTACTCCCTTCACAAAAGAAAGGGTCCTACAAGAGTCATAAGCTCAGGGTGGACAAGGCAATGGGACCCGATGGCATACATCCCAGGGTACTTAAGGAGCTAAAGGTGGAACTAGCAGAGCCATTAGCAGAACTGTTTAGTGAGTCTCTGAGCACAGGAGAGGTCCCAGAAGACTGGAGAAGGGCTCATGTGATCCCGCTCCACAAGAGTGGTAGCAGGAAGGAGGCAGGGAACTACAGACCAGTCAGTCTTACCTCAGTAGTGGGCAAGATTATGGAGGCACCTTAAGGAAGGATAGTGCAACACCTGGAATCCATAGGGCACAGGATCCAAGACAGCATGGGTTTACAAAGGAAGGTCCTGTCAAACTAATCTCATAGATTTCTTTGACTGGGTAACCAGAGTGGTGGACCAAGGGGAGCAGTTGATGTCGCCTACCTTGACTTCAGCAAAGCTTTTGACACTGTTCCACATAGAAGATTGATAAATAAGCTGGGTAGGCTCGGGGTGGGTCAGAAGTTGGTCAACTGGGTGGCAAACTGGTTGACGGGCAGAAAACAGAGAGTGGTGGTAAATAGTATACAGTCAGAAGAGATGCAAGTCACAAGTGGGGTACCTCAGGGATCAGTCCTGGGGCCAGTCCTCTTCAACATCTTCATTAGTGACCTTGCAGATGGACTAGAGGGCAAGGTTTGTCTGTTTGCAGATGACGCCAAGATCTGCAACAGAGTAGATGATCCAGATGGGGTGGGCAGAATGAGAAGAGATCTGGATAAACTAGCAAAATGGTCAGAAGAGTGGCAACTGAGATTTAATGCAAAGAAGTGCAAGATCATGCACATAGGGAAGAGAAACCCTGAAGCCACCTATAGGCTGGGAGGGGAGTTGCTAGCAGTCACAAAGGAAGAAAGAGACTTGGGCATCATCATCACTGATGACCTGAAATCGTCCAAGCAGACCTCTAAAGCAGTAGGTAAGGCTAGGGGGGTGTTAGGGTGTATTAGTAGGGGTATCACAATTCGTAAGAGGGAGGTAATAATCCCTCTTTACAAGACACTGGTTAGGCCCCATCTGGAGTACTGCGTGCAGTATTGGAGGCCACACCTTCACAAGGACATTAACCAAATTGAGGCAGTCCAGAGAAGGGCAACCAAAATGGTACAGGGACTGCATCAGAAGACATATGAAGACAGATTAACAGAGCTCAATATGTATACCCTTGAGCAAAGGAGGGAGAGAGGTGATATGATCGAGGCATTCAAACACCTTAAGGGCATTAACAAGGTGAAAGAGTCTAACATGTTTAAATATAAGAAAATAGCAGGACAAGAGGACACAACATGAGATTAGAGGGGGGCCGGTTAAGGGGGAATGTGAGGAAATTCTTTTTCACAGAAAGGGTGGTGGATGCATGGAATGGCTTACCTCAATAAGTGGTGGCTATGAATACAGTGCAGGGCTTCAAACAGGCATGGGATAGGCATGAGGGAGCAATACAGATGAGTATGAATAGATAGGCCACTGACAGAGCAAAGGCCAATGGCACATTTATAAGGTAAAAAAAGAAATGGGCAGACTGGATGGGCCTTGCGGTCCTTATCTGCTGTCAACGTCTATGTTTCTATGTTCTATGTTTCAGAAACTTGTATAAAAGATTTACTGACCTCACTTTTGCTTTTTGATGTTTTCCAAAAAAGTTGATTTATGATGAGAATGCCTATACCTGGTGGTGATGTTTTGTAGTTTCTTAGTCCAGAAAATGTTCATTGATGCTATGTCCAAGAATGGTCCGGTTCCTCCAAGAAGAAACACATGAAAAACCACAAAAACTAAACTACTGACAGAGACAAACACAAACAACCAGCCACATTGATAGAAGGCTCAATGGGGGGGCGAGCTTAACCTTAAAGAGAGTGAGCAGTAAAGTGAAGGAATGGAACAGGTGTAAAACTGACATCTTAGGCATCAGCAGAAGGAAAGACTCTGCTGGTCACCTAAGGTAAGGCACCTGTTCACTACTGTGTGACAGTCACTGCTGGGTAGGGCAGAAGTTCAAAGGTAGGCCAAAACTGGGAATAGCAGCATCCCCCTATCTCAATAGTTCTTAGACTTTGTCACAGTGAGCCTCCCCAAATCCATGGAAATGATTTTGAGCCTCCTCCAAAAACTGAAATAATCTTGGGCCTTCCCAGAGAAAAATAACATACTGTACTTTACACAGTACACCATAAATAAACTGAAACCCTTTTGAGTACTTGGCTCACATTCAGTTATTTGTCTTATACTGACATGGAACCTTTGAAAAAAAGCTCCTGTGCTCATGGGTCAGACTACTTTCTTTGTTTCCTCTCTATATGAAATAACCTTCCTACATACTTTACCTCTCCTCTCCTTCCCTGCTTCTAAGCAGTTTCTCTGGGATTACTTTACTCCTTCCTGCTATTGTTCTTAGCACTTCAATGCTCAGCCCTTGTATTTGGGCTGTTCTGCCATCAGTCTACAAATTGATCAATTACCACCACTCATTATTAGTTTATTGTTCATATTTGTTTGCATTATTGTTCATTGTGCATTTCTTGATTGTTTTGCAGTTACCTTTTGAAATGTATTCACTCCCTACCCTTCCCCGGGTACACCTGAAATGAGCTTTCACTCATTCATCTTCCCTTGTCACTTACTAGTAAATAATTGTATAAAATCCACTTATTAATATCCTCTTTCAGTTTGCTTCATCTCTTCACATAAAATATATAAAACTCAAAATTTAAATACAGTACTTTTTCAGACTTGCTTGAGCCTCCCCTGGAACAGGTTGGGGCCTCCCCAAGGAGGCTGGCCTCACCATTTGAGAACCCGTGCCCTATCTAACCTAGGAGTAAAAAGGGATTTAAACAAGGTATGGGGGACACTAATAGCAACCTATCTAGGATCAGGAAGCAAAGGGTTAAAAGAAGGTGAACATGCTGCTACCACAATAATTTTTTTTATTATTTTTTTATTTTTATTTATTCAATCTTGGATTACAATACCCTTGAGCAGGAGACCGCTCTTTCACAAAGGTTCCACGTCATAAAGGGTGGGTATACATATATTGTGGGTTTAGGAGTATCTAGCTAGGTGAGCAAACATAGACAAAAATACATTGTAAATAGTAAACAGAGATGGTTTTAACACTAGGAAAATTTAGGTAACAGTAGCAGCCGAGGTTGCATTGTCAGTAAAAGACAGTAAGCAACTATCCAGAAAAGAGAGTAGGGGGCACTGAGTGGGGGGGGGGGCATGATGACTATTTAGGGGGAGGTGGGAGAGGAGAGTGCAGGCTATTGTGGGGCAAAAATGGGGACAATTCAGGGTAGAAGGACAAAGTAGGAGTAGCGAGGAGATGGTAATAACCTGAAAGGTGAATAAGACCGGGGTCAGAAGTGGGTGTGTGTGGAGTAATTAGAAAGTACAGTCACAGGAGCTTTTCTTCAGTAGGTGTTGTCTTAACTTGGTCTTGAAAACCCCAATTTCTGCATGGTGTTATGTTCAGTGCTGAGGTTATTGAGCCAAAGTGGTCCCTGGTAGGCATATGACCTCTGCCCTTGGGAGGTTCTGCAGTGGGGGATGGTGAGAACCTGACAGTCAGAGTTCCTGGTGCGGTGTGGGCCTGTGAATAAGCTTAATAGGCTTGTGACTCCAGGAGGCTGAAGTCCGAGTAGTGATTTTTTAGCTAAGAGGCAGGTTTGGTATTGTATCCTGTTTTCAAGTTGTAGCCACTTGGCTTGCTCATAAAGGTCACATGTGTGCATTAGTCAGGGGGAAGTGGTGAGCAGTCTGCAGGCTTTGTTTTGTGGCTGGGCTGTATATGACCAATCCATACTCGATGACAGAGACAACTGTGCTATGGATTGCGGTTTGGAGTGCTTCAGGTGTTAGGCATTTCTTGTGCCTGTGCAGAAGCCCAATTCTTATGTTGACTGTTTTGGCCACATTCTCAATGTGTTCTGCATAGGAGAGGGAACAGTCAAGAGTAACCCCCAGGTATTTGAATTGCTCCGCTTGTTCAAGTGAAACCCCTGCACAGTTAGTGATGTTAAGGGATGCTGCTTTGTGTTTGTTTCTAGCACCGCTAAAAAGCATTACTTTTGTCTTTTTATAGTTCAGAACCATCTTGTGGGCTCTGAACCAATCTTCAGTTTGTTTAAAAGCATGTTGTAGCTGATAGTTTAGGGTGTGAGGGTCATGTTGAGAAGTAAAAATTACAGCATCATCTGCATAGAGAAGTATTCGCTGGTCACACGATCGAGGTAGGCTATTCAGAAAGTTGCTGAAAAGGAGGGGTCCTAGGATTGACCCCTGGGGGACCCTACAATGAACTGGCAGGGGCCCAGATGTGATGTTTCCAATCTTTACCTGTTGGTAATGATCAGCTAGATAGCTTTTGAACCACTTAGTAGCAGGGTTAGAGAGGCCTGTCGAGGTGAGTTGTTGAAGTAGTAGGGAGTGACTGACCGTGTCAAAGGCCTTTGTTAGATCAATAAAGGCCGCGCCAACAAGGTTACCCTGGTCCAGTGAACTGTGTATGCAGCTGGTGAACTCCAGAAGAGCTGTGGAGGTACTGTGCCCTTTCCAAAATCCATGTTGTTGTGGACACTGAATGTTGTTTTTATTAAGGTATTCAACCAGCTGGTATGAGACTATGCACTCCAGCGCCTTTGACAGTGGTGGAAGGATAGAAATAGGTCTGTAATTGGCATGCAGTGCCCGGTCACTGCCCTTGTGCACCGGAGTTACCAGAGCTGACTTCCAAGCTTGGGGGAATTGAGCCAGCTGCAGGGATAAGTTCAGCAGTTTAGTAATGGGAGCTAGGATTTCTTCAAGTGCAAGGGAAATAAATTTGAGGTTGAGTGTGTCGCCGCTTTTCCTGGATTTTCCACGTACCTTATGAATGTACTTTCTTGCTTGGTTGTAGTTGACAGATTTTAAATAGAAGGGGGGGGATGTTTGAGTGGGCCCTAGGTTTTGGCTTGAGCTTGGGTTTGTTTCTTCAAAAAAATTTGTCGGAAGTACACTGTTAAGGTCAGTAAATGCTTTGTTAAACGTGCTGGCAATAGTCAGGGGGTCAAGGGTAGGGGCACCATCGATGCTGAGCATTTGTGGAGCCTCTTTCTTGACTTTCCCTGTTACATCTTCTAGGTTATTCCAAAAAGACTTGCTGTTTCCCCATGATGTTTGTAATGCTTCCCTAAAATGTTTACTTTTGGCAGAGCGGATGGTCCGCGTGCAGTTATTCTGTAGTCTTCTGTATTCCTGGAAGTCTGATTGATTGCCAGAGTTCTGTGCCCTATGCCACCAGTTGTCCCTGTTTTTTTATGCAGCCTATTAAGTCTGGTGTGATCCAGGGGCTGTATCTTCCACGGATCTTTGTCCTCTGCACTGGGGCATGGCAGTCATAAGCAGCATTGAATTGTTTGATGAAGTACTCGAGTGCAGTATCCATATCCTCCGTTGTGTCAAGGGGGCTCCAGTCAGTGTTGCGCAGCTGCTCATGGGTACTCCCAGGTTAGTATACTTTAGTTTACGATTAGAGATTATTTGGGGGGGGGGGGTGTTGCATTGAATTTGTTGGTTCAGCTGCAGGTTACTGGAGAGTGGTCACTCAGCGAGTCTGGGTGGACTGTCACGTTGGAGATATGATCTGGGCAGTTTGTGAGGATCCAGTCAAGCAGTGTGCTAGATCCAGCTTTATAATTTGTTCTGGTGGGTGAGTCAACGAGTTGTGTAAGATGCAGTGCAGCTATAGTGTCCTTATATGTGCCAGTCGGTGGTGCCAACCAGTTGATGCTGAAGTCCCCTAGAATGATGGATTCAGAGTTGAGGTGCTGACATCTGATAACCTCCATGAGTTCTTCGAATCCTGGAAATTTCACTTCAGGAGGGATGTATACAGTAAGTATAGATAGTGCTTTATTGTGGGCCCCAAACAGAATTTTTATGGGGTGAATTTGTGCAGTACTGGTAAGGTGGGGTAAAGGAAGAGCAAACCCCTTTATTGAGTCTTTAATGTATAATGCACAGCCCCCTATTCTTTTTGAGACCCTGTCATTCCTGAACAGTGTGTAACCAGGTATCGAGACAGCGGAATCCAGTGTTTTTGGAGTGAACCACGTCTCAATGACTGCGAGTATGTCAGGGTTATGTTGTAATATCCAGACTTGCAAGTAGTCTATCTTTTTGAGTAGAGTGCAGATATTTATATTGGCGAGTGTAATTGTTCCTTCCTTATTATTGTTGCTTGACAATGCGACCCCAGCTGGGCCAGGATTTGGGTGTACATTGCCAGAGTAATAGGTGGTAGAGCTGAGGTGGCGGCACTTGCATAGTCTAACAAGCACACCAGGAGGAGATGGCAAAGGAAAAATGCTGATGGTTAAATTACATCCAGAGAAAATGATGAGCTGTTGAGATCCAGGGTCACATAATATGTTAAAATTCCTGAAAGGTCATAAACTGTGGTCTGGGCATATGCAATGTGTGAAATCCTTTTGTCTGTATGTTTCCTTTGATCTTCAAAGTCCTCAGAGACAAGTACAATACCTTGGGAGCAGGTCAGACAGGAATGTTGATTCAGTCACAAAGTGTGTTTAATTCCTCTGGTCTTTAAAGTCCACAAGTGCAGCTGCTTTAGGAGTGGTCAGACGAAGATGTTGAAAATGTTCATTCAGTTGCAGGACCCAGCATCACCATGTTTGTAAGACTAGTTGTAAAACATATGCTTTCCTGGGGAGGCTTCAAGAAAGTTGATTTAAAATTAAAAAGCTGATACCGGTCCATGACTGGCGGTTGGTTTCGCATGCGATGCCCAGCAACCTGGGTTCAGGACGAGCTCGGGTCGCTGGTGGGCCAGCCGGGGGGAGACAACTTGAGTGTCCCACGACTGCTCGCTGTCTCCAGGGAGGGAGGGAGGGAAGGCTACGACCTGGTGTTGGGCGACCACTGGTGGAGACCAGGGGTAGGGCAACACGTTGGGTTCACTGCTGGACGGTGCGTGACATATGTCGGCTAATGCCTTGATGTTCGGACGTCATGCACCTAGGAAAACCAGGAAATACCATTCGCTGGCTGCCGGATGATGGCTCTCTGTCCCTGAATGCCCCCAGTGCCTTCCTGGGGCCTCCTTCTCTGTGGCAACATCCCCAAGCCCTAAGCAGAGAGAGTATGCTGGGGTCATCCCCTCTCCCCAGTGCCTTCCCCCTCGGAGGAGGGGGACCCGCCCGATGAAAGGGATATGTAGTGATATCCCAGGGATCGGCTGTGATCTGTGGAGTTAGAGGAGAGCTAGGTTAGGACAGCGGGGCTAGCAGGGTACTTGTGGAGCCTGAAGGAGTGGGGGCCAGTGAGTCCGAGGAGGGCGGAAAAAACAGTATTAAAAAAAACCAAAAAACTGATACCTTGTGATGACGTTTTGCAGAAATTCAGTCCAGGAGACCTTCACCGATATTGTGTGCAAGGATGGCACAGTGTAATCCAAGCAGAAAAACATGTAAATGAACAAAAACTAACCTATAGACACAGACAATCACAAACAGCCATCTGCTCAGCTCCAGGAAGAGGAGCTAGGAATAAAAAAAAGCAGAGAAGGATAAGTGGATAAAGGTAGGAGGAAAACTCTTCAGACAAGAGGAACCTTCTTGTTGAGAGGGGTAGAAGGGGAAAAACATATCTAGGGTAAAGGTCCAAAGTGACATAGCAAACAAAAAATGGAAAACTAAAAAACTCCTATCAGGGGTAAGGGTAAAAAAGTATTTCCCGATAACATAGACAGACAAGGAATTGGGAATGCTGGGAGGGGTGCAGTGTAGTGGCTGTGGGGCTACACTTTTCAGCAAGACCTTCTAGAGACTGTGGTGCTGCCCCATCTGTACACACCTCTGGGTTGGCGGAGGAGGTTGCTAGACTCTAGGATAAGTTTGTTTAGGATTTAGGGGACCTTTTCCCCCACCCAGTGGCCACCAAGTCTAACACCATTGCCTCAGAGGATGCCAGACAGAAGGAATGGCTGGACTATGGTGGGCTCTGGAAGGTAGGGGGTGGTAAGCCAGCATCACATTCCTCAGACAGTATCACTGCATAATTCCTAAACCGCTCTGGTGGGGTGGGACTGCCAGAAGGAGGCACCTGTGGTAGTCACTGGGGAGGATGTGGAGGTCCTCCATAGTGGAGACCCCAAGGAGGCTGGTAGAGGACTCCAAAGCAGGAGGAGAAAGCAACTTCTGGTGGGGGACTCTATTGTCAGGGGGACAGATTTGGGAATAGGAAGGGAGTAGAGAGGGAGATTAGGTGCCTAAATGGCACCATGGGCTGAAGGGATCGGAAGCAAATCCTGGGGAATGCTAGGGCAGCAGGACAGAAGGGAGAGCTGGATGTAATTGTTCACCTGGGGACTAATGGCCTGGCTAGGGATGGGGCTGGGATAGTGCAGGTGAGTTTAGGGAGCTGGGGAGAGGTCTTAGAAAGGTGGTGCACTCTGGTTTTCACTGAGGTTCTGCCTGTATGTGATGGGGTCAGGAGAGGGATCACACCAGGAGCTTCAACTCATGGTTAAAGGAATGGTACAGAGAGGAGGGGTTTGGCTGCATTGGGGAACTGGGGATCCACCTGGAGGGATGAGGGCATATACAGAGGTGATGGTCTGCATCCATACGGGAGAAGAACTGCAGTCTTCAGTGGATGGTTTAAATGTTACTTTGATGAACATTTAAACTAGCTGAGGGTGGTGGTGGAAGGAATCGGGGTGGCTGACTCTGCCTCCCCCAAAGTATGAAGTAGAGAGAAGGGAGAACCCGAGGGGAGAGGAATCCCCCAGGGTACAAATTAATAAAGGAAGCAAGGTGGTAGAAATGAAGGGGGATATGCCGGCCCAGTGGCACTGAGGGTTGAGGCGCTGGATGCCAGACCTCACGCCACACCAGCAATCCGGGTTTGGGAACAGACTCGGGTTGCTTGGGGGACAGCTGAAGGAGGCAAGGATTGAGCGTCTGGAAGACTGCTCTCCTTCTTTGGGGAGTGGGGGTTTGTGTTGCATGCGTCAGCACAACAAGAGGGGTTTGGCCTGTGCCCAGGGTGCTTGGCTGCCTCCACAGAGGTGGAGACAGCTGCTGCATCCATTGCACGGGCACAGGAGAAAACCAGAGGAAAAATACCGGGACCCCGTAGGACCCATGATGGCCCCGATGGGCTGGAGGATGCACCCCTCCGGAGTGTAGCCCTGCCAGGTCTCTTGAGGTGGCAAAATACTGTTGTGATTAAAAAAAAAAAAAAAAGAAATGAAGGGGATGGAAACTGGAGCATTGAAAAGAGAAGGGGGAAGGAAAAAGGGAAAAAGTGGGTAACGAGCAGAGTGCTGACAAAATCTGGAGGGCCATGTGTACAAATGCTAGGACCCAGAGTCCATCATGACAGAGGCTGACCTGGATATTGTGACCATTACCGAGTCACAGTACACTGAAAACCATGACTGGGACATAGCTTCACCAGGCTCTATTCTGTTCAGCATAGACTGGGTGGGAAGGAAAGGGTGTGGTGTTTCATGTGAGGGAAAGCATAAAAATGTTGGAGATACACGAAATACGGGGGGGGGGGCAGAGGTACTGTGGGTCACCCTGGAATTGGGGAAGGGAGCCACTATTTACAAGGGTGTGATGTGATTAACAGACCTCCAGCACAGGGGAAGGAGTTAGATAAGGTACTGGTGGAAGCCGCTGACAAGATGGAAAAAAAAATGGGAGGTGCTGCTGGTGGGGGATTTCCATCCGATGGATGTAGAAAAAAAACAAACAACAAATATGTTGCAGGTGATACCTTTTATTGGACTAACAAAATTATTTCTAGGACTAGCTTTCGAGAGATAAAACCCTCTTCCTCAGGTCCCCCCGCTGTTTGTAAATTGGAGCCTCCCAGCTGCAACTTCAGCTAGAAGGACATCCTGGACTCCCTGGAGGGGGGGTCTTCAGGCAACTAACCAGCGAACCCACTTGTGATGGAACAATACTGGACCTGCTACTCACTTAACAGGGTCAGTATGGCAGATGTCAATGTGAGAGGCCACTTAGTGACCACTGATCATTGTACAATGTGGTTCAATATAAGGATGGCTGCAGGTCAAATCATACATGGGCAAGGGTTCTGGACTTCAGCAGGGCAGATTTTATAAAGATGGGTGAATGCCTCAGGGGTGACAAAGGTAGGGTGGAGGAGCAGTGGGTGAAGTAAAAGTGGGCACAGTGAAGGCAACAAACCTCTGCATCAAGCAAGTGAGCAAAACAAGAGGAAAAAGAGGTCGCTAAGGTTCTTGAAAGAGGTGGGCAAAAAAGCAAAGGCTGAAAGTGTAGCATTCAGAAGGAATAAGGAGATGCAGAGAGGAAGGATAGGGAGGTGTATCAGGGGAAAGAGGGAAGCAGGGAAAGAAGTAAGAAGCACAAAGGTGGAAACTGATGAGAGAATAGTCTAGGCAGTAACAGAAGTGGACGAGACATGCTTTTAGGTGTGTAAGTGAAAAGAGGAAGCCCAGGAGAGGGACTGTAAGGTTAAAAGTTGGGGGGAGAGGGGGATACTGTTCAGAGGGGGACCAGGAAAAGTCCGACATCCTAGACAAATACTTTTGTTCAGTGTTTACAGAGGAAGGAAAAGGGGGGGGCCACAAAAAAGTAACGGGTGCTTTGGAGGGAGGGGGGTACACATTAGTTCTTTTTCAGAGGACAGAGTCCTGAAGGGACTTGCTAATCTGAAAGTGGACAAAGCAATGAGGCCAGGCGAGGTGCATCCAAGGGTACTGAGGGAGCTCAGAGAGATGCTGGCTGCACCTCTGACAGCTTTATTTAACAGCTCTCTGGAAACAGGAGTGGTTCCAGAGGTCTGGAGGAAGGCAGATGTAGTCCCACTTCACTAAAAAGGTAGCAGGGAGGAGACTGGCAATTATAGGCCAGTCAGCCTGACATATGTAGTGGGAAAGTTAATGGAATCACTGCTGAAGGAAAGGATTGTAGAATATCTTGTATTCAGTGGGTTACAAGACCCGAGGGAGGCAGTATGGTTTCACTAGTGGGGGTGGGGGATGGTGGGGCATGTCAAATGAATCTGATAGATTTCTTTCACAGGGTGACCATGGAAACAGATCACGGTAGTACAGTGGACGTGGCCTACTTAGATTTCAGTAAGGCTTTAGACACTGTTCCACATGAGAGACTAGCAAGCAAGCTGGGCCCAAAGGTGGTAAACTGGGTAAGAAACTGATTAAGGAGTAGGTGACAGAGGGTGGTGGTAAATGGATTTAATTCACAGGAAGGGAGGGTGACCAGCGGGGTGATATTGCAGAGGACCTGGAAGGGAAGGTCTGCCTCTTTGCAGATAACACCAAAATTTGCAATAGGGTGGACACTCCAGGGAAGGTGGAAAGGATGAGTAGAAACCTGAGAAAACTCAAGGAGTGGTTAAGGGTATGGTAGCTGGGTTTCCATGTGAAAAAGTGCAAAATAATGCACTTGGGGCACAGGAACCCGGGGTGGAGTGCTACTGATGACCACCAAGCAAGAAAGAGACCTGGGGGTAATCATATCTGATACTCTAAATATGGCCAGTCAGGGCAACAAGGCAGTTGGAAGGGCTAGTGGGATGCTGGGGTGCAAAGGGAGGGGTATCACCAGCAGAAAGAGGGAGGTGGTGTTGTCTCTGTACAGATTGCTGGTAAGATCCCACATAGAGTACTGTGCCCAGTTTTGGAGACATCTCTGGAGAAACATAGGGTGGAAGCGGTCACCGGCCTGCTGGTGCTGAGGCACTGGATGCCTTACCTTGTGTCACACTGATGACCCAGGTTCAGGAATAAGCCAAGGTCATCAGGAGCCAGCTGGGGGGGGGAGCAGGATCGAGCAGCCGAAAGGCAGCTCTTCTCTCCTGGGGAGGAACCCATCTTGCCCACTGTAGTTCCACTGCCCCCGGGTGGAGGTCTGAGGGTAGTGCAGATGGGCAGGTGGCAAAGCAGAGGGAGGGCATCTTGGAACCATGGCGTGCATCATATGCACGTGCGTGGCAGCGACACAAGGATGTGGAAAAATCGGGGTATAAAATGTAAATAAAATTAAAAAAAAAGAGTGGAAGCGGTCCAGAGGAGGGCAACTAAAATACTGCAGGGTCTGCATCAAAAGCCCTACCAGGAGAGACTAAAGGACCTCAATATGTACACTCTGGACTGGAGGAGAAGGGGAATATGATAGAGACCCTTAAATAACTCAAGAGGGTAAATAAGCTATGCAGAAGGGAAGTACTTTTCAGAAAAAAGGTGCCCAAGAACAAGGACACATGCTATGAAGCTGGGGGGTGGATTCAGGAGAGATGTGATGAAGTATTTATCAGAAAGAGTGCTGGATTCCTGGAACAGCCTTTGAGTGGAAGTAGTCTGGGTGAAAACATTGGTGGGGTTCCAACAATGCATGGGATAAGCATAAGGGAATCTAAGTGGAAACGAAGCGGGAGGGATAACGATCTGGAGATCAAGTAGGGTTTGCGGTGATACTGTAAGTAGGGAAAAATGGTCAGACGGTGGGCCAAGCAGTCCTTATCTGTTGTCAAATTCTCTGTTTCTATCATTGGCTGTTTGTGTGAACAACATCCTACTGATGACTGGCCAATGCTTAAACCTTTCCTCCATTGGCGACACCCATAATGACATGTACGTGTGCTCAAGTAGTGGGGGAGTGGGCAAGGCTGGCTTGCTGTTCCAGAACTGAGACTCTCAAAACCCAATAAAGCCAGCTCTCTGCACCTCTCCTGAGTGGGCTCTGGTGCACCTCACCAACTGAGAACCACTGATCTCGAATTTTCCTCCATTACTTAATGGTAGAACCCAGTTAAGTTCCCCATGCGCCTGAACTTGCCCAAGTTTGACTTAAAGGAAGCAAATGGGTTGCATTCTACTAGTGATGCTGGCAAACTATTCCAGACACTCCAAATCCTTTGTATGTAAAACATTTGTTCTATTAGACATTCTGAAAGTTTTCCTTTGTAGTTGCAAGCCATGGCTCCTAAAGGAAGTTTACTCACCTGGTAAAGGTGGCTGTGGGCGCATTCTCTATGGCACTCCCACAGTCATTACATCACGGGTTATCATGTTCACCTCATAGGCTGATGATGCACATGTGATGTTCTTTGAGCCATCCCCTTAGTTCCTTGGTCTTCCTGGATGCCCTCAGTTCGACGTCTTCCATAGTTGTAACTAAACAGTGTTATTAGTAAGCAACATTACTTATGATTTACTAATCCCTACCATTCATTCTCTGCATGTTTTATATGAAAAGACGGAGACTGGGTGCATATCTGATTGCAATTATTCTTTATTTCCGGAGTATACATGTTCATACAGAAGAGAGGAACGTCTTCATAAAGAACATTAGTATCAAGTTTTTCTGTACAATGTCTATGTGCTGCCCATCAGTCAGTATACTTTGCTAGTCCTGGCTCCGCAATGTTTCAGTCTCATGTGTGGAGGGATATGGAGTCCCGTAGAGAATGCTCCCATGATCACCTTTACCAGGTAGGTAAACTTCCACTGTGTATCGCATTCTCCAAGGCACTACCACATCCATCATGGGTGTTCACAAGCAGTGCCCGCAATATGTTACTGTGAGGGAGAGAGTGAGCATTGCGGAGTCATGAGGCTTTTGCTGTTTGCAGTACTGCCTTTCCAAATCCCATTTGGGATAAGTTCGTGTCTAGTCTGTACTGTCTGGTAAAGGTGTGTGCGGTGGTCCATGTTGCTGCAGTGCATATGTCCTCCACTGACACTAGATTCACCTCTGTCCATGACATTGCCACGGCTCTCGTGGAATGCGCTTTAAAGTCTTTCTCAGCTATGAAGGCCTCATTGATTGTTTTCTTTATCCATGATGCTATGGTGGATTTCGATGCCGCCATCCCCATCTTGCAGCCTCTGGTGATTATAAATAGTCTTTCTGATTTTCAAATGTTGTTCTTTCTTTGTAGGTATGTTCTTAATACTGTGGGCATGTCCAGTGTGGCTACCAAGGATAGTGTGCTTGAGCTGATTGGTGGTAGCGCGATGCTTTGACTTGGGTGAAACTGTGAGACCACCTTTGGAATGAAGGATGGGACTGTCCTTAGCAATACTCTGTTCGGAAAGAATGTTAGGACTGGTTGTTTGTGCGAGAGTGCATGGAATTTGCTGATCCTTCTCACTGAGCATATCGCTACTAGGAATACTATCTTTAAAGACACCCAGGATAGGTCCACTTCGGTCATTTGTTTGAAGAGGACTTTGGTTATTGCATTTAGGACTAGGTTCAAGTCCCATGGGGTCATTTGTCTGACCTTGGGTCTGATGATGCTCGCTGTTTTGAGGAAACTGATGACCTTCAGGTGGGATGTTGATCCTACCCACAGCTGCCCAATGGCTGACAGTTGCACCCTGAGTGATGATGGAGAAAGGCCTTTGTCTAGACCTTGTTGTAGGAAGAGTAATATCTGTGGTACTGATGCCTGATCTGATATGATACCATTCTCCGCGCACTATCTTGAGAATATTTCCCAGTACCTCTTACAGGTTCCTGCTGTTGACGGTCTTCTTAATTGTAGGATTGTGGTTTTTTTTGACTGATGGTATCCTACCCTCAGCAGTCTCTCCCTTTCAGGAGCCAGGTCGACAACTTGAGGGTGTGTGCATTTGGGTGGCACTTTGGACTCTGTGTCAGTATGTTCGGTCAGTTGGGCAAACTTTGGTGATCTAGGGCCATTGATAATACTGTGGTGAACCAGTGGTGCCTTGACCAATACAGTATTATCCAGTATCACTGTAGATCTTGTCTGATTTTGTGTAGTACCTGTGGAATGAGGGGTATAGGTGGGAGCGTGTATGCTCTGTTGAACTTCCAAGGCAGTGATACAGCATCTGTCCTGCTGGAGCTTTTGTTCTTGGATCTCAAGTAGAATATTGGTACTTGATTGTTCTTGAGATGCCATCAAGTCCACCTCTTTTGGGCCCCACCTTTTGTTCAGCATGGTGATGAAGTTTAGGTCCAGGTGCCACTCTGCTGGATGGATTTGTGGGTGACTGAGCCAGTCTGCTGTATTGTTCATTTTTCCAGCCAAGTGTACTGCCAATATCTGTGTTAGATTGTTTTGGGCCCAGTTGAGGACTCTTGAGGCCTCTTGCTGCATTTTGCGGCTCCTTGTACCCCTCTACTTTGATATGTATGCCGCTGTGGACATGTCTGACCGTATTAGAAATGCTTTTGCCCTTATTATATACTGGAAGTGTGAGAGGGCATTGTATACGGCCCTCATTTCTAGTATGTTTATGGATTGTTTTCTCTCTGAGGTTGTCTATTTGCCCTGTGCTGATTTGTTGCCTGTTGACGCACCCCAGCCCTTAGGCTTGCATCTGTATCTGTTATCACTTCGAAGTCTGGCTCCATTCTTACTCCAGCCAGAGGTTGTTCTTGGAAGTCCACCATTGTACTGACTTTCTTACTGATGGGGTGATGTGGATTGGGGACGCCAGGTTGTTCGTTTCGACTGCCTTCTGTATGGTTAGGTGTTGCAGGGTCTCATTTGCCACCTGGCCCATGGTACCAGGTCTATGCAGGACGCCACTGATCTCAAGAGTTGTGGTATTTGTGACAGTGGAGGATTGTTTGCTGCCAATATTTCTTGAGCCTGGGTCCTCATTGTGTTGATTCTTTTCTTTGATGGTCTGACGTAGCTGCTGGCAGTGTCAATGACTGTTCCAAGTGTTTTGTTTGCTGACTGGGTGTGAGAGAACTTTGCTTGATTCAGTACCCATCCATGAAGCACGGCCCTCCCCTGAAGCTGCGACGCCAAATCCCCCACCTCAGTCAGCTCTCAGTGGTGTTGGTTGTGAGGGCCAGGAGAACCACAGCCCTCCCCAAAAGCTGCAATGCCGAATCCCCCACCAGAGTCAGGTACGCAACAAGTTTCAAAGGACAACACTTGGATTCGCTCAGAGGAAGACTTTTGGTGCCAATTTTTAAATCTGAAACAGAGACTTTATTTACATTCGCAGACACATATAGATTTCTTGCCTGCTAATTTAATGCTAGTCTATGCTGTGTTATGCTTCTCTGCTGGGCGCTTTAATTAATTTTTTCACAAAAATTGGAAATGATCTAACACCCCCCCCCCCGCATGCAGGAACAGGCATGGGGGGTGCCTTAGGGTTGTGAACCCTAATGTGAATCGGAGCTGATCTTTACTATGACTATCTTTTCTGTCTGGTGTGGCTGCGGATGTTGAACAAGATGGCTGCTGCATGCTAACTCGCTGTGGAGAAGCGAGTGAAGTAGGAGTTGCACAACGCAATTTTATATTCTAGAAAAGGTATGCCACCTGTGATGTTTTCCATACCTAAGTGTGCAACTATTCCAGACCGACTTGTGCAGTCTCATTCACTGTGGTGTGGTCTCTCTGCTGCCGTCTTCTCTTTTGTCTCACAGGCTGGAGTGCTGAAGAGGGGTAGCTACCACGGGCAGAGGTGGAAGAAAGTGCTGTGGAGCATGTTTGACAGCAGAGGAGCCACATTGTGATGATACTGTAGTGTTGAAAGTGCCAAAAGATTAGGAGCAGAAATAACGGGGGTGACTCAGAAGGGCACTAAAGAAGAAAGTGAACTCCAACTGAGAATTGTACTAAAGAACGGAAGAATTGAAGATTGTGCTGTCTTTTGGGATGAAAACTGTGGAAAATAGAAAATAGAAAGAACTTCGCAGGTTTAAAAACTGGGATCTGTGAATCTGTGAAACAGGCTGTGAAGGGGACGGAAATGGAGATGGACATCATAACTGAGAGAGTTCTGGTTGATTTTGATACTTTTTTTGAGCTGCTGAATAGTGGAATCAAAAGAATAAAAATACCTACATTGATTAAATTAACAACTAACTAAGTTATAATGAGTTGTTAATTCATTTACATCAGATCTCAGACTGTTTTCTTATACTGTCTCTTGCTTAACTGTATGTTTGAATTGTTATAGTGTAACATGGTATGTTAGGCTTGTATCAATGATCTGTTTCACTTAAAGATATTAACTTGCAGTATTAAATTGCGTTGTATCAGTGTTGCTGATTATACAGCTTTGTGTTAATTCCTGATTGTCTGATTGAGTTTCTAGTTGTGTGACCATTTGATTGGTTTGTTAATTGGAACCTTATTAGTTAGTTAGACAGATCGTTCGCCTAGTGTACGGTTTAAGATTTTTCATTGTTAGCGCTGATCAGCATTATTAGCACAGTTTATTCTTCTTAGCATGTTACTCTAATTTGGAGGTGAGGACCATGAGCTTTTAGAATACTAGATGATTTGGATGGATTAGATGTCTAGCCTGTGATCAATTACTTGCCCGTGATCAATTACTCATATTATTGTGTTATTCAGGCATCTGTTGGCAATTTGTCAGTAATTCGGTAAGTTATTCTTAGCATAAGCAAGTGTAGCTGGAGTATAATTGACCACTGAGGTATGCAGACACCACTCCATCTTTTGCTGTGCTGAGGTTCACATGCGGTGTTTACTTCACAGATTTTATTCAAAAAACAAGCCATATTATCCAGCTTTCGTTTAGGTTAGCAGGATATTAGGATAAGTACAAATTGTGTAGTGAAGTGAAGCCGGGTCCTGAACTACACGAATCCTAGAAAAGTTTTTAATTGCTGTCTGCCCATTGTGTTGCTGAAGAAAGATTTATAGTGGGCCAAACAAACATTAGTGGGACAAGCTGAAGCTAAAAGCCAAAAAGTTGGTATTGAGCAGAGCAGAGCAGAGGATCCTCTCAGGGTGGTTGTCTGATAATCGAGTGAACTGGTTCAGGAGACCTTGGGAGATTCAGAGAATGGTCAATCACATGTCCTGATGTACTCCAGCTCTGTGAGTTTTTGTTTTTATTACTATTATAGATTCAATTTTTAATGCATGGATTTATGCGATTAAGTGCAGGTGAATTGATATATTTTTGTTTTGTATGTTTTGTTTTAATTGAGAGTAGTGTAGAGTTAGTATTAAGGTTTTAATGTTTTGAGGCTGTTTTTAGGGCTTAGTAGAGCCTTCTTGTTTTCTTTTTGTTCATTCTTTTGTTATTTCTACTGTTTTCAGACTACAGTGGTGGCAAAAGTTTTGGCAAAAGTATTGGCAGCGTTGGAAACAGCAACTCAGCAGTTCTTCAAGCCACTTAAGCTACTTAAGATCCCAGACAACTGAATTTATGCTACGAGGGATTTGATTATATATATTTAAATTGTTTTTTTTTTTGTTTTATCTAAAAAAGCTCATCTAAAATATATAGGGTAGATACAGAGCATAGTAACCTACTCCAGTATTGGATAGTGGTTATTTGTAAATTATTGTAATATTGTATAATTGCAACAAGAACTTTATATGGGGAAAATGTGTTAAGATAGTGCTTTATGAGAAACTTGTAGAGGTTTGAAAAGTTTAAAAGGTTGTCTCTTGGAGTTTATAAAATTCTGTACTGTTAGTATTGCTTGTTAGTTGCTATTATACTCCTATAAATATTTCAGTATATATTCCTATATTTATCTATCTGATTTACTGAACTTAAGTACAAGGTGTAATTATATAAACAATATTTGTTGTTTTCTACATTTGGGACTCAATTTCTCCAGTATTTTGCCTGGGTATTCCCTGTATATCTTCTTTGTATAGAGGGCAAGTGGAGTCCAGCACTACTTTTTCTTGTTTTGTGAGGGTATCTGGATTGGGTATGGTTAACATTAGACTGCAGAGACTCCAGAATGGGGGACTGTCTCCATCAGATCAGGAGCGTTCCTGTAATAAACCATTGGTTAAACAAAAACAGACAAAAATCACTGACCACTTACATAAAATTGATGAAAGTGCTAATCGAACTTTGATGGCACATTTTCAGAAATCTGAAATTCTGTAGCACAGATTAATTTGAGTAGTGGAGAAAACCATAATGGAAATCAGGCTGACACTAGTGCAATAGGTCTGTTTTTTACTCAGTGTTTGGAAAATTCTATTATTGTAACATTGGAATCAGGCAGTCTAGAAAGAAGCTCTGTTTATCCAGGTAATGACTCACATAAGCTTGAAATTTCTGAGCATTTGGGGATTTCAAACAACAAACAGGCTTTGAGCTCAATAATTCAGGACCTGCAGAAGACTATTAGTGGCTTAAAAGATTGTGAAGAAAAGATAATTGGAGCTAGTTGTCAGGAAAAGACTCAGCTGGACCGGGATTGTTTATCAAACAAATATAATGAGGATTGCTCTGTAATTAGAGAACATGATTTAACCTATATTCCTGACCACCTTGATAAAGATTTAGTCTTACTATTAAGGAACTCGACCTATGCCAATATAATTTAAATGGATCAACTGATAATTAATAAACAACTTCTGGAGAATTTGAGAGTAGATGTAGCTTCCAATAGGGCAAAGATAGATGAGTTATCTAATAATGTATTGAAAATTGTTCATTCAACTGATAATTCGGTGATAACGGACAGAGTTATACATTTGATGGAGTCAGATGCTAGCATAATTAGACCAGATTTCAGTAGTATTAATTTTCCGGTAAGCCCACCTGTTAAGCAGGTTAACAAGAAGGTGAAGAGAAGGGGGATTAGAAGAAAAAAGAAGGGAAATAAGACTGAGGAAGTTTCCAACGACAATGCTAAACAAATACAAGAGTTAAATCAAGTAGGTTGTAGCACTGAAGTAATAAGTTAAAATCAAGAAATATTCCCCTTTATAGGAAAGGAAAAACAAATTCCAAAAGAAGATGGAGTTAATGAAGCTACCTGTGATAATGTTTTATTTGAAGGGCAATTAGTTAGGGAGGAAGAATTACAGAATATTTCCTCAGGAGATGGAGACTCATTTCCCATTTAAGGTTACTAGAATTAGAACTTAATTTATTAAATCAACAACTGGGGAGACCTCATAAGCTAGCAAATAGTACAGAACAATTGATGGCTCTTAGTGGCTTATGTAAGGCTAACGATTCTATTAAAAAGAGTTCTGCAATCACTCAAAAAAGAAAAAAAGGAGGAATGGGATAATAGGAGGCTTGATAATTGTAATTTAGCAATAAAGGAGAAATATCCTGTTCTAAGATTGATTGGCCCTGTTGAGTGGGGTAGATCTTTGAAACCTCTCTCCAAAGCATTATTAGTACAATTTCTTAATAAAGAATTAGAACTAGGTTTGACATCTAATGAAATAATTGAAGTGAAGGAATCTTCAGGGAATGAAGCTTATATTTTAGACTCAGTCTGGCATTCTCCACGAATTGCTAATTATGTTTGGACTAATAGTGATTCTCTAAAAGAAATTGGAATTATAATAGAGTTCCCAAATAGAAAAATCTTTAATTACGATCCAACAGTAACCAACGGAAGAAAATTGAATGATTCTATAAATCCAGGAATTAGTCTATTTGGAATGGATATTATGGAAAAAGAAACTTGTATTAAATTAACAGGGGCTATTAAAGACCTATTGGTAAATTTTTTGAAAATACCATTGGGAGAAAAGGACTACTTTTTTGCTAAATGGAGAGATGGCAGCACTCAAATAGATTTATACTTCGACTCGAAGGAATTTGTAGACAAAATTCTTGCAAAAAGTACTATTTTGGATTTGATGGGGTTGAATATGTGTGATAGTCACCTTTTAATTGAAGAAACTCCAGTGGCTAACCCAATAAGGGAAATTGGACAGATGAAACTTTCTTTGAAGAATTGTTTTTCTGTTATTGCTGATTATCAGGATGATTGACATAAATCCGATATTAGTCCAGACCTACAATTAAGTTCTGAGTATATGAGGTTTGTGACATGGAATATTGCAGGTTGGGCTAGTAAGGTGGTGGATGAGGAATGGAGGAATTATATTCAGAATGTTGACTTACTATGTTATCAAGAGACGTGGCATTGTCTCCCTGATAACATAAAGCTGAATGGTTATGATACCTTTTAAACAGAAAGTAGGAAACTACACAGTAATGGTCGAAGCTCTGGTGGTATCATTGTATTTGTTAAGATCAATGTTTTTTCAATTATTAAAACTTGGAAGTTACATGAAAATTTTATAGCATTATTGTTAGGTTTCAAAGAACAAAGAATTGTGGTGATCATGGGGTATATTCCACCGGAAAGTTCTAATTTTTTTTACCCTATTTCGGATTTACTGTTTGATATACAAACTGAGGCACTGTCTGTTTTCCCCAGGACAGAAATTTTACTTCTAGGAGATTTTAATGCTTGTATTGGAACTTATGACAGTCTTCTGGAAAATTCAGTTAGATTAAACGAGTTATTAGAAAATGAACCTGTAAGAAAGGCAAAAGATGTAATAGTAAATAGAGCAGGGAAGAAAAAATTACTCACCTTAGTAATTATGTTTTCTTCTAATGGAGTCTTGCTGTATTCTGACAATTGCAGTGATTCCCAACCTTTGAACTGCCCCGAAGAACAAAGAGTTAACTTTCTATACAGGGCATAGAATGCTGAGCTCGAGCTCGGTTGAAGTCTCTGTCTGGAGTGTTTCAAACCTAAACCATCAAATTCTTACGAGCCCAACTAACTAAAAATTCTGTGTGGAAAATGTAAAAATTCCTACCAGCCAACTGGCTGAAAAAGTTTTGGATTCCCAGGGAGGAATCATGTCAGGAAACCCAAAAACCAATCTACTACAAATAATAATAAATCAGCACCAAAACAAAAAGGAGGAGGGTGCAAGCAAAAAACACCCCTTGGGTGCAACACTGCACCTGCCCAACCTCTTTCCAAAAACAGGTTCTGAGAGGGGAGGCAGGGAAGGAGGTCAGAATACAGCAAGACTCCATTAGAAGAAACATAATTACTAAGGTGAGTAATTTTTTCCTCAAACAACATGAAGTCTTGCTGTATTCTGACAATTGCAGACTACCAAGTAGTACCTCCAAGGAGGAGGGACAGAAACTACTTTGGGAATAGGCTCTGAAGTACTGCTGTGCTAAACCGAGCATCACTCCTAGCCTGGATATCCAGAGAGTAATGCTTGGTAAAGGTATGGACTGTTTTCCAGGTGGCTGCTTGACAAATTACTAAGAGAGGGATATCCCTGGCAGCAGCCAGGGAAGCAGCTGTACCTCTTGTGGAATGAGCCCTCAGGCCTGAGGGTGGAGTTTTTCCCAGTTTTTCATAGCAGAATTATATACAAGACACAATCCACCTGGCAATAGATCTTTTGGTGGCAGGTTTGCCCTCCCACTTCTCCATAAGTGAGGAACAACTGGAGGGAGTGAAACCTGTGACCCTTGGTACGCTCTATATAGTAACTAAGGGCTCTTTTAACATCTAAACTGTGTAGCCTCCTCTCTCCTGAGGAAGAATGATCAGTGAAGAAAACAGGAAGAGACATAGACTGATTTAAATGGAAGTCTGAAACCACTTTGGGCAAGAACCTTCTATTGGTTCTAAGGGCCACTTTATCCCTGTGAAATGAGATAAAATCAGGTTCCACTGACAGGGCTTGCAATTCACTGATACGCCTGGTAGAGGTAATGGCTACCAGGGACACAGTTTTCCAAGTCAAGTACTTAAGCTCTGCTGAAGACATAGGCTCAAAGGGGGGTTGCATAAGTTGAGCAATGCAAGCATTCAAATCCCAGGCAGGGGCAGGGTCTCTAAAAGAAGGATTGGTGTGAAGCAATCCTTTAAAAAATTTACAGAACACAGGATGGGAAGATAGTGAGGAAGACTTCCCCACAGACAAAAATGCAGAAACAGCTGACAAGTGTACCTTGAGGATAGCTGGTCTGAGGCCTAGGCCATTAAGATGGACCATATAATCCAGAACCGTAGGCAATCCAGCAGTGTCTGGAGAAGTATGCTTCTTAGAACATTAAATGCTGAATCTTTTCCATTTGGAGTTATAAGTCTTTCTGGTGGAGGGCTTTCGAGAAGCCTTGAGGATATCCAGCACCCCTTGGGAAAGATGCAGACCTGCAAACTCTAACTCTTCAAGAGCCATGCCTTGAGATTGAGAGACTGAAGATTAGGGTACCAAATCCTTCCCTGAGAGGATGTTAACAGGTTGTAATTCCTGGGAAGAGACAGGTGAAGATGGACTGCTAAGGACAGCAACAGGGGGTACCAGGGCTGTCTGGCCCAATCTGGAGCAATCAGAATCACCTTGCAAGGTTGAGACCTTATTTTAACCAAAACTTTGACTAGGAGTGGGAAGGGGGGGAAGGCATACAGAAACTTCCCTTCCCAATTCAGAATCAGGGCGTCCAGAGGGACTGAGCCCAAGACTGGAGGTCTGCAACAAAAGAGAGGGAGTTGGTGATTGTCTGGGGCTGCAAAGAGATCTATCTCTAGAGTGCCCCACCTTGAAAAAATCACTTTCAACACCTGAGGGTCCAGGGACCATTCGTGATGGCCCTGAGAGATCCCACTCAGTGCATCTGCTAGCACATTGTCCTTGCCTGGAAAGTGAACTGCTACAAGAGAGGTTTGCAGGGAATAAGCCAGGGACCGTGGACTGAGTGCCTCCCTGCTTGTTGATGTACCACATGGTGGTGGTGTTGTCTGTTCTGACTTGAACCACTTTGTTCTGTACTGACTGAGAGAAAGCTTTTAGGGCCAGAAAAACTGCCCTGACTTCTAGGAGATTGATGTGGAGAAGATATTCTTGGGGGGCCACAGCCCCTGGGCAGTGAGGGACCCCAGATGGGCTCCCCAGCCCAGAAGAGAAGCATCTGTGGTAAGGACCACTGAACATGGCTGAGTAACAAAAGGAACACCTTGTCTTAAATTGTCCTGATCCTGCCACCATTGGAGGGCTTGGATCAAGGTCAGAGTCACTGGTATCAGTTTGGTAAGGGAATCCTTCCTCTGAGACCAAAAAGCTTTCAGGTGGAACTGAATATCCCTCATCTGGAATCTTGCCCCTTGGACCACTGCTGTTGAAGCTGCCATGTGGCCCAAGAGCTGGAGGAAATGCCTTGCTGGCGGAGATACCTGAAGGCAGAAAGAAGAAGCTAGTTCCATAAGAACCCTTGCCCTTTCTAGAGGAAGAAAGGCTTTTGGTCTGAGTGTGTCCAGTTCTGCCCCTATAAAGGTAAGAAGCTGGACTGGTTCGAGAACTGACTTGGGAAGGTTGAGAAGAAATCCTAGAGAAGTGAGCACTTGCTGAGCCACTTGCAAGTGAGTCTTGATTTGGTCTGGAGACTGACCCACTAGTAGTCAATCGTCCAGATATGGAAAAATGGAAATCTGTTGCCTTCTTAGTTAGGCAACTACTACTGCCAGGCACTTTGTGAAAACCCTTGGGGCTGAGGTTAGGTCAAAGGGCATTGCTCTGAACTGATAATGGCCTAAGGGCAACTCGAACCTGAGGTACTTTCTGTGGGAGAACCTGATGGGAATGTGAAAGTAGGCATCTTTGAGGTCCAGGGAGGCTAGCCAGTCCCCTGGCCTTAGAGAGGGCAGGATTATTCCCAGAGTTACCATCTTGAACTTTGGTTTTAAGAGATGTTTGTTTAGATATCTTAGGTCTAGGATGGGTTGCCACTCCCCTGTCTTTTTGGGGGTCAGGAAGTACCTGGAGTACAGTCCTTTCCCCAGTGTAGGGTAGGTTCTCTCTCTATGGCTCTTAAAGCTAGGAGAGAAGAAACCTCTGCCTCTAGGGCAACGGTTTCTGAGAGATTTGCAGGTGGAAAAGATCTGGCTCTCATCTTTGGAAATTTTTTGAAACTGAGAACCAGTCCCTGGCTTACTACTTCCAGGACCCACTTGTCTGATGTAATAGACATCCAGTCCTTGACAAAGTAAGCCAGCCTGCCCCCTACTGGAATAGAAGAGTTGACCTGGGCAGGCTCATCAGGGTGACTGCTTGGCAAGGGCTTTAGGCTGAGGAGTGGATGCAGCCCTGCTCATCCCCCTTCTGCCTCTCCCTCTGAAGAACCCCCTCTGAGAAAAGGAAGAAGAGGCCTGTGCTTGGTAAAAAGACCTTTGAAAAGGACTGCCCCTGCCCCTAGACTGCTGCCTCTGAGGAGTTGCCTGCCTTTCCTTGGCCTGAGCAGTCCTGTAAGTGGTCCTGTACTCATCCATTTTCTTCATGTAATTCTCTGTCTGCTCCCCAGAGAATTATCCACTACAGGAAAATCCATGGCCTTAGCCTGGGTGTCCTGCGAGAGGCTAGTACATCTGAGCCAAGCCATCCTCGAAGAGCCACAGATGTAGCCATGACTCTTGATGACACATCATTAGAGTCCACAGCAGCATGAAACTGAACCTAGATGCCTCAATCCCATCTGCAGCCACCACCTCCAGCTCCTTGGCTAGCTGCGGGAGGCCTGTTTAGCCAGTGCCAGTACAGTGTCCCACCTGGACTTCTGATACCTGGCTGTATAGGCCATGTAATTCGCCTGCCTGAGTCCCAAAGAAGATGCCATGTACTGCTTCTTTGCCATAGCATCAATCTTCCTGGAGTCCTTGTCTTGGGGGAGTGAAGCCAAGGGAATATTTGTCTTGTCACAGGCAGCAGCCTGCACTACCCCAACATGGCTGCATTGCTGATATAAGAACTCCGTGTCTGAGCCTGAAAGTGTATACCTCTTGTCCATTCTTCTATCCACAGGAGGTATAGCATTAGGAGACTTTAGGATTTTTTGTGTCTGTTTCCCAAAAGATTTGTGGAGGGGAATAGACAGTCTCTTGGACTCTGGGATGTCCATCACCTCTACATAATCAGGCTCCTCTTGATCTTCCACAGCCTCCTCCACAGGAAGTTGAAGGGTTTTAACCACCTTTCTGTAGAACATAAAGTGAGAAGGGGACTCAGAAAGCCTAGGAGGAGAAACACCTGAAGGTCTGTCTGGGGAGATGTCCGGTTCCACGGGCACATCCAGACCCTCACTTACATCATCCTCCTCAAATTCCCCTTCCTCTTCAAATTCCAGTTCATAAAAATCTTCCAGGGTATAAGCTTGAACCGTGGGAACCAACCGAACCGAACTCCTGCCAGAAGGAGCCGGATCGGTAGGAACCGGACGGAGCAATTCCACAATCTGAATCGCTCTGGCTATCTCTTCGGTGGTCGGAACATGAACCTCTGGATCTGAACCGGTCGATTTGTCTTTGCATTTTCTTTTTGTTGGAACCAATACCTTGGAAGCAGCTCTCCTTTTGCCCGAAGAAGTATCGCCTTGGTCAGAGGGCACTCCTTCTGGTTCGGTTGAAACTGAACTGGGCTGGCCATCTGGGTCAGTGGACTTCTCGGCCTCCTTTTCTCTTGGTCTACCTAATCTCTTCTCAAGGGTAGATTTGGGAATGTTTTTACATATTTGGCAGTCTGAATCGAGGTGGTCAAAGCCCAGATAATAAACACAGGTGGTGTGGGGATCGGCCTTAGCAAAGACCTCCCCACACTCAGTGCAGTGTTGAAACCCAGTGGGCCCGGTTTTTTTCTTGGGTTTCTCAGATATGGCCAACCTAACCAACTTACCCTTTTTATGGCAACCGCCAGGCAAGACTCCCTTATCGGTTCCTAACCATGTCACGGGTATTGGAAAAAAAAAGCACTAAAACACGTTTTTTTTTTAGAACCGATAAGAACCGGTAACCACACACGAAGTAAAACACACAAAATACAATATTTCACTATCAAATGGCCAGTTCAGCTGAACCGAGCTGCACTTTTACAAGTTCCACACAGAAAAAACAGAACAATTCCTATCTAGTACTCACGGCACCACAGACAGAGACTGAACCGACTATGCGGATACCTTTTCGGTTTAAAAACCAATGAAAACTAAAACTTTAACCGACTTTCGAACCGAGCTGAAGGAGAAATATTCGGAGCGACCGTTCAGTAAGGCGGAGTAAAGAATCTGACAGTTTAGGTTTGAAACACTCCAGACAGAGACTTCAACCGAGCTCGAGCTCAGCATTCTATGCCCTGCATAGAAAGTTAACTCTTTGTTCTCCAGGGAATCACTGAAATTGTCAGAATACAGCAAGACTTCATGTTGTTTGAAAGAAATAATTGACCTAATGAGTAACTTTGATTTAGTTCCACTTAATGGGAGATATAAAGGAGATGCATATGGTGATTATACATATATATCCACTAGGGGAGCCTCTACCATAGACCAGGCATTGTGGTCAGGAGCACCTGATGATTGGAAGGAAGTGCGGATAGATCGATGAGCAGAAAGTGACCATTTCCCAGTGATATTAGAATATAACTCACAGAAAGAAAAAAATGAAATTACAGGATGTGGTATTATTTACTGAATTAAGAGCTGATAGTAAAATAAGATGGTTTAATAATGCAGAGGATATAGTAAGAGCAATCCTTAATAATTCTTCATTGATGGCTCATGCCTGAATTTTGGATACTGTGGCCCAGATATTCAAAAGGGTTGCGCCATGCGCAATAGGGTTGCACCAGTGCAAGTCCAAAAATGCGCCATTCTGCGATATTCAGCGGGAGGCAGTTGCGCCCCCCAAATCACGCTGAGCAATAGCGCAATGATAATGAATGTATGTGCAACTGAAGGGGGAGGAACCATGCATAAATGGCACAATGCAATATTCAACAACATGCGCCATGCGTAATAGGGGAGCAAGCGGAAGTTGCGCGATAGCGGAAATGAGCCAAAATAAAAAGGAACAAGGGAGAGGCGCAAGAATGCTACAGGGAAGGCACATGTTGCTGAAGTATAGCCAGCCACACAGGCAACACAGACACACAGGGCAGGACAGAGAAAGGGCACCTGGAACCCACAGGCACAAGGAAGGTGTGGGGAGCCACAGCCACAGTGCAGAAGGGGGAAGTGCCACACAGCACTGAGGCCACCAGAGGAAGGTGTTTCCGGTGCAGGGGAAGTAGCAGCCAGGACAGCGGGGGGAACACAGAAACAGCTGCCGGGGGACAAGCCAGAGACATGGCCAGTGCCACCATCCAGATGGAGGCAGTAATGAGGGGGTGAGAAGGCAGGCAGCAGGGGGGGCATGGCTGTGGAAGGGCCCGTCGGCAGTATGCCCCCAACAGGCAGTGCCAAGCCCGCACCAGCTTTGAGCTGTACAGCGATACTGAGATCGTGGGCCGGTACCGCCTGAATCGGGCAATTCTGAGGCAGCTCTGCGAGCTGTGCAGTGATGTGATGCAGGCACCCACATGACGGAGCCATGCTCTGTCAGTGGAGGCTAAAGTGACAGCTTGCATGTGCTTGCTCGTCACGGGTACCTTCCAGAGACCAACAGGGGACACCACAGGCATAACCCAGTCGGCCGCGTCATGCCACCTCACCCAGTTCCTCAGCACACTGCTGCCACATGCTGCGGAGTACATCCATTTCCCCAGCACACCGGTGGAGCGCACAGCAAACATACAGGAGTTCCACAGGGTAGCACGTATGCCTGGCATGCTAGGGGCAATAGACTGCACCCATGTGGCCATCCGTACACCACCTGGCCCTGAGGGGGCCGCATATATTAATTGGAAGGGCTATGCTAGCATCAAACTGCTAGGTGGTGTGCGATGCCAGGGGGCACATAATCAATGTCTGTGCCATGCACCCTGGGGGAGCACACGATGCCTTCATCTGGCACCAGTCTGCACTGTGCCACAGATTCGAGAGTGGGGACATCCCCACTGGCCACTTAGTGGGTGAGCATGCAAACCACACGGACAAACTTAGGGCTTGGGAGGGGCATGGTCAGAGGTGACATGGGTAGTGGCCTACGTGGCCCGGGGCAGGGCGATGCTGATCACCAAACTAACCTCCACTAGCACACACAGGTGACAGTGGATACCCACTCTGTCCCTGGCTGCTCACACCATACCGGCGCCTCATGACCCCATTGCAGCAATGCTAAATGAAGCACATGCCACCACACGTAATGTCATCGAGCCGGGTGTTCGTATAGAAGGCACATTTCCATTGCCTGGACACCTCTGGCGGTGCCCTACAGTACAGTCCCTCAAAGGCCTGCGGGCTATTCCTGGCCTGTTGCATCCTGCACAACATGGCCAATGAATGTGGGATAGCCATACAGGTCAAAGAGGGGGACAGCGACAGGGGACGATGAGGACACCGGTGACAATGGTGATGGGCAGCCCCCCCTTGGGTGATGGGACCCCCAACTGCTCCGGCTAGCACAGCTGCACCAGGACACCATCTCGGAGGAGCACTTCAGCCAACCCAGGTAAGTCATGGGGCCATGTGCAACCACCAGTGGCAAAGGCACAAACCACAAACACACATAGACACACACTAGGGTGCATGCCGTCAGGGGAAGTGGCCAGGCATGGAACCACACACACCACCAGAGATGGGCGAGGTCTAACATGGCACGTGGTCAGACACACACACACACACACACACACACACACAACTCACCAGACATGCACAAAGGGTAGGAGGCACGCCGACCCAGAATGCCACCCCTAGCCACACACATGTCACAGGCTACCACGCTACACCACTGTCATTGTGCAGTGTGTCAGGCGCTGGGCACCATTGCACAGTGGCTTACAGCTAATGCAGGCATCATCATGCACACGTAATCATGACAGCAGCCGGGAGGGTGTGCAGATGCACTGTGTGTGTGCGTGCAGGGCATGGTACCCACCCGTGCATTGCCCGCTGAATGACACAATGCACACAGGGCAGCATCAGACAGTAGCCGCGCTGGGAGACAGGTCAGTCACGCACCACAGTGCCATGGCAGCCACGGATGCGTCGGCAGCCCCGCCGAGACCCGCCAGCAGTGACAGGCTGACCACTGGCCTCATGGAGTGGCACCGATGGTCCCCCAGGGGTTCCACTGCATGAACACAACCGTGCTTGCGCAGGGGTCTGCAGCACACCAAACATGCCTGCGCCCAGGCGTGCTTGGGATGCCCACAGCTGAACCTGGTGTCGACAAGGATGGTGTTGCATGATGCCGGGAATGGAGGGGTGGACATTGCACTGTGAGGTGTTTGCGATGCATGGGCAAATAACTGTGTGCCCACTGTGGCCATGGCAGCTGTGATTGTCTGTGTCTGCCTGTCAATGGCAGCAGTCACATCCTCCCGCATCTGGTCCATCCCTGCCAGGAGCAGAGCGGTATCTCTGCTGCGATGCTCCTCTGCCTGGTGCAGAGCCGCACTCAGTGCATCCACCCCCATCACAAGCCGCATCTGCTGATTGACTGATGCTTGCAGTATACAGGTGTGCTCATCCAAGAGGTCATCTGCCTGATCAGCATGCTGTCCCTCAGGGTGGTAATGACCCTGGTGCTCATCACCCCTTGAGGGTGGGCACTGCACACCAGGGCCAGGCCTGGGCATGTCCACAGGCAGTGCACTGACGCCGTCCCCTGACACTGTACCTCCATGCCCATTGGCCGACTACTGATGCTGCCCCTCTGGCTGCTGCTTCCCAGGGCTCAGTGGTGCCGCCGCAGTGGCCGCAACAGTCCCACTGTCCTCTACACACACCAGTGCTGCCCCACTGGCGCTGACAGGCACAGGCTAGGACTGTGATGACACGCAGACCTCCACGGTGGCACCACCCACAGCCATGGCCCCGATGTAACCTGCTGTGTGGCCATCCTGTGGCACACACGTGTCACTGCTCATGACGTTAGCGACATCATCATCGGTGATGGATCCAGCACCAGCCCAAGTCTCAGCATGCTGGCATCCATGGACGCTGGCACGCTGGGACACGGGCAGGGCCTCCTCCGCACCTGCTCCACCAACATGGACGTCCAGGCGGGCCCACTGTCGCCCTGTGACTGGCCTCAGTGGAGAAGCCCACCAACACTGACCCATGCAGATGTTCAGGAGCTGTAAGGGAAAACAAAGTTGCGTTACTGCATGTGACCTACCCTGTCACCCCCCCCCAATAGACAGACCATGACCTACCATGCAGTGACGGGCTACCACCCATCTGGAATTCACCACCCAGAACACCCTCAATGGTGCAATGCTGCATGCTGCCAACAATCCGCTCCTCCTGTGGGGTCAGGCGTAGCACCTCCGGCTGTCCCCCACCTGTCGCAGACCGTGCTGCCCTGATGGCAGCCACCTTCTCCTAATCCTCCACCTGTCTGTGCCCATCTTCTTGTACTCCTGCATGGAGCGCCAGGTCAGCGCAGGTTTACAACGTGCCACTCCCTCCCGCAGCAGCACGGCCCTGTGGTGTTCTCTGGCCCGGCTGAGAAGCTGCTCCTGGTCTAGGTAGGCCTCGAACAGGGCATCAGTCTCGGCCTTCGCGAAATTTGGCCTCCTCCCACGACTCTGTTCCTCTTCCTCCACAACACGCTCGGTCATGATTCAGCCTGTGAGAATGACAGGTGTTACCTGTGACTGTGCAGTCCCATGCATGTCCCAAAATCCACAGTCCACACTCCCAAACAGCATGCAACTCAGCACATCAGACTGCAGTAACCGACTATGGCCAGTGCAGCCCGATGTCACATTTTTATAGCGCAACCCATGCAAATGAGGTGAGGCGCATATTTAAGTGGATGCAAATGCAGTGACTGCGCCATTGAATGGCTGATTAGCTGATTTGCATATGCCGGCTGAATATTGCGCTGTTGTGCTTTGCGCAATTGTGTTGAACGTGCTGAGCCAAGGGCACAGTTCTGTGACATGCACAATACACACCTAACTGCGCATGCCCAGGTTGATGACGCAGGTGCCTGCCGTGCTGTGCGCGGGAGGCAATGCAGGGCACAGCCACCATTGAGCCAGTGGCGCTACAGCGCTGTTCACCTCATATGGCGCTGTGGCACTGGGGCGCCATAGGCGCATTGGGGCAACAGTGCGGGAGGTCACATAGAGGTGGCACACAGGCACCCAATCGCGCTTAAGTGCATTGGGTTCCAGTCGCGGTTATGCTGTCCGTGCGCCAGAGACCCTTGACCCTGTACCGACCTTGCTCCTAAGGCGCCATGCATTAGGCATGGGTGCACTACTATCGCGCTGTTCAGTGACAGCGTGATAGGGAATGGCCGCGCTGTACCGTGCAGCATCTGCACGTGGCAGAGCCACACTGCAGAGCGCCATTTTGACTTTACTGAGCAGCAAAGATGGCGCAGAGGCGTGCTGTGCAGTGGAGCCAGGTGGAGCTGGCAAACCTGATTGCCATTGTGGAGCCACATGTTGGCCATTTATTTGGGGAGGCACCCCGGACAGGGCCAGGAGTCAGGTGTGGCAGGAGGTAGCCGACGCCCTGGAGGAGGCCACTGGTATGGGGCGGATGGCAGAGCAGTGCCGCCACTGATATGGGGACCTAAGGAGGAGGGACCCGGACCTGCTTGCCCACCTGCGGGCACGTGCCAGGAGGGGCATGGTGCCAAGGCCAGGTAGATGCAACATCCATACACTTTTATCATCCATACAGGTATCATGGTTGCATGAGTCCGACACATGGGGCCATCCAGTGTTGGCCATGGTGGTGTTATCAGGTGTGGGTGGTGGGTCTGGCTGTATGGGATTGCACACATGGAGGCGGGGGGACTTTGCTACAGGATTGTACTGATGTTCCTCTCTCCATGTTTGCACCTTAGGCCCAGAAGAGTGCAAGCTGGCGAGAGAGAGGAGGGGCTGCCAGGAGGACCATCAGGCCGGGAGGGGTGAAGGTCCGCAGAGGTGCAGGGACCAGCCTGATGATGGTGAGTGCCTTACATCCATGATTACTATTGCATGCTGTGTAACAGGGCGGGCAGCGGGGCATGGCCACCATCCACTGACACCACTGCCATGCACACAACTTGTTACAGTCAGCACTGTCCAGTGGCACTGCATGTCTGGGAGTGCGTCAATGGTGGTCCATGCGTGCACTGGGCACATGGCTGTGCCACTGCCTTCACACCGCATAACCAAGTCACTGTACGGCCACGGTGGTGCTGTGCAGGACATGGGCGGTGTGTGTGTGCAGTGGTCCACGTGGCTGTGGCTGCCTGGGTAGGCAGGTCTTGTGGACACGGTCACTGTGGGTGGTCGCACACCATCACAGGGGCATGGCACATGGCTGTATGCCATGCAGAATGGGTTTGCTGCAGGGGGCTGGACAGTCACACGTATTGACTCTACTCCCTTGTCCTAGGTGGACAACGCTGAATGGCCCTGGAACGGGGCATACAAGAGCTTCTGCAACTGGCATGGGTATCCCTGGCAGCGTTGGAGCGCACGGAGCGGCACGGGTCCGGAGGAGAAGAACCGGAGGCGCCACAGGAGTGGAGAGCGGGGCACAGAATAGGCCCTCCATGACCCCCTGACACCCATAACCCCCTGGACCCACCCTCACACCCCTTCTTCCCTCTCCCATTTGTACACCCCTGTCCCATGCCCACCCCCACCTAGTTTGTGGCCCTTTGCCCCCACCCTTGTATATACTGTATTTGTACATATGTTTCAGAGTTGTTATATTTTAATACATACATTGTGTTATAACAACTGTGGTGGTCTCTGATTTACAGCGGGCTACAGGTGCTCAGCTGCAGTGGTGTGCATGGTGTCAGAGGTGGTGCACGCATGGGCGTGTGTGTGTGTGCAGAGGTGAACCGCCTATGGTGTGGGCAGGGGGATCAGTCACTGTCTGTGGTTTGTGTGTTGTAGTCTGTGTACTGGATGCCTGTGTGCAGTGGTCCATGGGGCCTGCACTGTGTGCATGGCACCCCTGTCAGACCATCCATGGCCTGTGCAGCTGACACCCTTGCATGTCTGTGATATGTACGGTCTGCTGGCGTGTCAGTGGTGGCTGTTGTGGCCAGTGCTGGGATGGGATGTGTCCTTTGGAGGGTGTGCAGGGTGCTGTACCGCTGGAGGTGGGATCCGGGGCATGCCCTGTCGCATGTGGGTTACCTCGTGTGGCATGGTCGGTCTCTCAGCTGTACCTCGGGGGGGCATGCAGGGCGGCACTGTGTATGCATCTGTTGCATCACTGCTGCCGCCCGCTGCAGGGTGTCCATGGTGGGGCTGCCTTGCATGGCTCCATGGTGCACAGGGTTGCATTGTCACAGTGGGGGTGGTGGCATGCATGGGGTGTCCTGCACTGTTGGGTGCTACTCCTGGGCAGGGTGTGCTGGGATCATGGTGCAGGTGTGCTCTGCATTTGTGGGATGGTGTGAGTGCGGGGTGGTCGGCCATCCTTGTGTGGTCACAGCTTGCCAGGGGTGTGATGAGGCACCATGGCCGGCTGTGGGTTGGTTACTGGTCTCCTTGGGCCAGTGGTTATTCCAGCCCTCCCCAGTTGTGCAGTGCATGGGGTGTGGGGGGACGATGTCTGTTCTGCTGTGTGTTCCTCTGCCCATCTGTGGCATGAGTGGTGGGCCCCTGCATCCCTGGTTGTGCTGTTGCATTGCTGCCCTGCTGCTGGGAGGGCATCCCTGGTTGCGCTATTGCACATCTGGACTGCTCAGCTGAGCATCCCTTGTTGCGCTATGGTGCATCAGATATGCTCAGCTTCACCTCCCTAGTTGCACTATGGCGCAGGTGGTGCGATATTCAGTTATCAGCCATAGGCACATCTTGCTATATAGTTTTGAATATCGTGCTTCTTGCGTAGGCATGATGGACTTCACTTGCTCCTGCTGTTGCGCACTTTTTGGGTGCAGTTTGAATATCTGGGCCTATGACTTTTTTTTCAAATGGCTGAACTGATTAATAATCTGTTTGATCAGATAAAGAGTAAACTTATTACTTTGCAGCCGAAATATAGGTCCTGTAAACAGTTGGGTTGGTATGATCAAGAATGCAGAGTAATTAAAAGGGGGATAAGAAGGATGTATAAGTTATATAAAATAAATGCTTCTAAGGTTCTACTTAAACGACTTAATAGCAATCGAAAATATTATAACACTATTATTAAAAACAAAAAAGACAATATTATAAAAATCAACGGGATCAAATGTTAAAAGTCATTAACTCAAATGATGTTAAACAATTTTGGTTACTGATGGCTAAGGGAACTAATTCATATAAGGCAAAACTTGATAGTTTTATTAAAGAAAGTACATGGATAGAATATTTTTCCAGTGTCTTTTTTGATCCTGAAGAACAACACAGTTTTTTGTGTATGGATAGAACAGCTCAAACTCAATTACATTTTTCTCATTTAGAAATATTTTTTGCCATATCAACTTTGAAGAGAAATAAAGCAGCAGGTCCGGATGGAATCCCTGCAGAGATATTTCTAACTCATCCCCTTTTTTGGAGTAGAACACTGGAAGCATATTTTAATAAATATATTGCCATTAATTGTCTTCTATCATCTTGGAAGGGGTCACACAGTATTCCTATACATACAAAGGGTTCTTTAACTTCTCTTACCATGTATAGACCAATTTGTCTTTTGGATGTATCATTAAAAAATGTGTCTAAAATTTTGCTGGAAAAATTAAAGGACCAAGTGGAATTTACTAATGGATTGTCTACATACCAAGCGGGATTTAGAAAAACATTTTCTACGACGGATAATATTTTTATAATGCAACATCTAATAGAGAAGTATGTAATGTTACGTAAACAAAAGTTATATGCTGTTTTTATCGATTATTCAATGGCTTTTGATTCCATCTCTAGGAATATACTCTGGACCACAATGTCTGATAGAGGTATTGATGTTAATTTGATTAATTTAATAGCTAATCTCTATCATGATACTTGAGCAAAAGTTACTGTAGGTAATGAGGGTCAACTTTCAGCCCCATTTAGGACCAATAAGGGGGTACAACAAGGTTGTGTGATGGCCCCATTATTATTTTCTGTGTATATTGATAAAATGTTGAAAGATGTTGATTCCTTTAGCTTGGATTCTCCTAAAGTGCTGGACTTTGCTTGCCCTCTTCTAGCTTATGCTGATGATATTGTGATATTTTCTCTTACAAAGAAGGGTTTACAGGTTAAACTAGACTATATTGCTCAGTACTCACATAAGATAAAATTAACGATTAATCTAACCAAAACAAAAGTTGTTTTATTTGGGAGAAAAGAACTGAAAGGATCTTGGAAGGTAAATGAAAATAAAATACAGGTAGTTCCCAGTTATGTATGTCTGGGATTGGAATTTCATTCAAGTGGTACATGGAATTCTTTATATAAATCCCTAGTAGTAAAGCATAAGAAAACTATTGGTGCCTTGACAAGGTTTAACTGTAGGTATGGGGGCTATACAGTTAGACCCTTTTTGAAAGCTACTGAAGTAAAGTTGGAAGCACAATTGTTATATGCCAGTGAAATCTGGGATTATGACAATAAAAAGCTTGATTGCTTGATGTCTCCTTTATATAAGAATTTGAGGTGTTTACTCAGACTGGGGCATTCTTGCCATGCAGCATATATACGCTCAGAATTAGGAATTGTTAATATTAGAGCAAAAATGGATAATAGAAAGTTAAATTATTGGCTTAAGCTTAGCAGGACTCCAGAAGCCAATATATCCAAAATATGTTGGAAATAAAAATGTTACTGGTATAGCTTAGGATATAGGGGTTTATTTTGGTTCACCAAAATTAATAAACTGCTTGAAATATATTCAATAACAAATTTAAAGAGAGTAACTGATAGGGGTATTACTCCGAGTCTGAAGTATAAAAAAATATATCAAGAAAAAGATTGAGAACCATTGGAATAATGAGGATTTGAGAACCATTTCTACTTCCGGATACTCCAAATGGTTTAATAAAAACAATTTTTGTTTTGGTTATAAATCATAGTTAGATATCTTGGAAAACACTAAGATGAGATCAGTCTTTGCTAGATATAAATTTGACCAATTTCATAGCAATATTCTGGTAAGAAGATTCAGTAAAGACAAGACTTTGAAATGCGTGATTGTACAGCTGGGGGTAGAGAAGATTTGGTTCATGTACTTTGGTTCTGCACTTATTATATAAAAGAAAGACTACTGGTTGAAAGAGTATGACCTAAATATATATCAGCTTGATAAAAGTATATTAACTGCTATTATGATACACACAGCAGATACTCTTGAAAAATTTGCAAACTATTCCATGGCAACAGAGAAAGAAAAAATTCGAATGAAGGTAAAGGAAGAAAATAATTGAGTCTGGATGACAGATGTATAATATCCGGAATGGAATATTACGTAGCAACAAATTTAATTGTATGGGCAAGAATTTAAATATAACATTTGTGAATTTTAAACTATAGTGCAATAATGAGTTTAAACTCTAGGGCCCAGATATTCAAAAGGGTTGCACATGGCGCAACAGTGTTGCGCCATGCGCAACCCACTGATGCGCCCCAGCATGATATTCAAATGGGGAATTGTGCCTGGCATAAATCCCGATGTGCCGGAGCACATCAGTAATGTATGTGGTGCAGGGGGGCGTGCCCATGCATACTCTGCACATCCTGATATTCAGCCGAGATGTGCGAGGTCCAATACGTCTTAACCCCTACTTGCGCGCTGGCTGATCAAAAAGGAACAGCGGCTGGCCACCCACAGGTGAGCTGCCGTTGAGCATGGCGCAACACGGCAGCTGCCACCTGTGGGTGGCCACCCGAGCTTCGGCTGCACCTCTGTGGCAGCATTCCCCATGCCCGATCGCGGGCTTCAGTATAAATGATAGTATTACCAATATCCCTGGTGGTCCAGTGGACTGCTCTCAGGCCGATCGCGGGCTTCAGTATAAATGATAGGGTTTCCTATATCCCTGGTGGTCCAGTGGACCACTGTCAGCCCGATCGCGGGCTTAAGTATAAATGATAATAAATCCTACATCCCTGGTGGTTCAGTGGACCGCTGTCAACCTGATCATAGGCTTAAGTATAAATGATAGGGTTTCCTATATCCCTGGTGGTCCAGTGGACTGCTGTCAGCCCGATCGTGGGCTTTTGCAATAAATAAAGAATTACGTCCAATATCCCTAGTGGTCTAGCGGTACCCCTCCCCACCCGCCCACTGAGCCCACCGCCCCACCCCGGTCAGCGGCGGGCGGCAGCACCCCAACCACCTGCTGACCTGCCCGCTCGCCGACTGACACCGTAGGTAGGGCTGTATGCCCATTGGTCCACAGCGTGAGCCAATTGGGGCTGCATGCGATCGGGCTGACAGCGGTCCACTGGACCACCAAGGATATTGGAAATACTATTATTTATACTGAAGCCCACGATCGGGCTGTGGGGCACATTGCCGCGCTGGGCAGGGGGCGTCAGTCCCCGATGGCTGCTGCTTGGCAGGGTGCCAGGCGCAAGTCGCCGGGGATTGGCGCACCTGCATGCAAATGGGGCCATAATGACATGGCAAACAGCCCCATTTGTGCCTTGCAAACACTATGGCCCCATTTGCATGTGCACTTTTGAATATCGCGGTTGCTGCGCATAGTGCAACGGAACTTGTGCTAGCGCATCCCTCTGCTCCACTCTGGCCACTTGTGCTGGTGCAGTGTCACTGCGCCATGCACACTGTGGGTGGCCAGGGTGTGATATTCAACGATGCTGTGCCATGGCGCAGCTCCGTTGAATATTGCCCAGTCAACGCCCCTGCGCAGCCAAGTTGCGCTGCGCCCAGGCTTGCGCCACAGCCTGGCGCAGTTTGAATATCTGGGCCTAGGACTTTTGTATCTTTATATTGCTCTAAGTTATATTCAACTGATTGATGATTTGTATTATTGTATTTAGTATTTTTTGTATTATATTTTGTGTGTTGTATTTATTTTGTGATAACTTTTCAAGTCAAACAATAAACTTTTGATGATGATGATGACATTGAGTAATACAAGTTTCTGCATGTGTAAACACTCAAGTCAGACAGATGTGACACCGGAGTACTGGGTGCTCAAGTTGCTTTCTGCTGGTTCCGTAAATTAATTTAAAAAAAACTAAGCAACTGCTTTCTGCTGTTTCCATGAATTAAATTAACAAAACTGCGTAATCTGCAGCTTAATTTCAGCTGGTTCCTTAAGTTAAATTAACAATACTGCTGCTGACTTTCTGCTGGGTACTTTAAAACCTAATAACTAGGTGCATTTGCATTCGGCCAGCCAGATGTTTTTGCTTTCTCTTTTATGTTTAAATCCCCAAACGGAGCCCTATTTCCCTGTAACTGCAGCTTAATTACTGCTGGGCACTTTCAAGACATCTGTGCAGAGCCAAACTTGCTGTCCCTCCTAGAAACCCCTGTCCCTTCCTGCACAGCCCCTCCCTCCATTGTACCTGCTTCCTAAAAATGCTGTCCTTTTCTCTCTTCTCCTCACAGCTTCCCGTGGTGTTGGTCATGAGGGCCAGGAGAACCACGGCTCTCCCCCAAAGCTGTGATGCCGAATCCCCCACCTCAATCAAGTACACAACAAGTTTCAATGGACAATGCTTGGATTCGCTAAGTGTTTACCCCACCGATGCGTCGTGTCAGCTGCCCCACTGCCCCCACCCTTGATCGGCTGCCACTGTTATAGGCTTGGTCACGTGAGAGATAAAAACCCACATTTCAATTTGATGCTTATCAGCATCTACCGATAGTGGCCGCTACTAATCCCTAGTCATGACCCCTATCAGTTTCTCAACGTTGCTTCTATCCACAAAAGTTATTTTTATGGTAGCTCCCCTGGTCTCACTACCTCTGTCCTCCTACCCAGACGTACAGCCTTGCCAGCCGGCTCCCCTCCCTATAGTTGCTCCTAATCCACCCTCCCCTACATTAACCACTATGGAGTTCCTGGATGCCCTCCGACCTAACCTATTGGCAGGTCCTTCTGTCCCTTTCTGACCCACCTTTCATGCAGGACTAATTGCCCTGAAATTCCAGTCCCAGGACTCCCCAGTGTCTCCCTCCATGTCACCTGATTTCTTATGTAAGTTCTTAGGGGCCATACCCAAATAAAAAATTCTAGTAACACTCTTACTCTTATTAGAGGACGTTGAACCTAACCCCGGTCCTATCCCCCCTCCCTGCCCAAACCTTGCCACCACTCTCAAACTCCCCTGAGGCTTAAAACTCACCCACCTAAACATCTGCAGCCTCCTAAACAAACTTACCCTTCTACAACCAATTGCTCTCTCCTTAAAACCTGACATATTGTCTATTTCTGAGACCTGGCTGAAACCTCACAATCGGGATGGTGAATTCACCATTCTTGGCTACACCCTAATCTGACATGACTGCCTCAGCAACAAAAGAGGCCGTGGCTTAGCCATGTACATCAGCACATCGCTTCAGTATACCCCCCGTCCAGCTGCTCATGCCTACAAATGCCATAGAGGCTATTCTAATTAAATTCTCCCTCCCCTACACTAGTCCACTGTTTATTGCCGACTCATATTGTTCTCCTGCCATCACTCCCACCCACATAGTGGAACACCTAAACATCCTTATGTCACTGGTGTCAGGGGGTGAGCTTCATATCCTGGGTGATTTTAACCAGAACTGGCTCTCAGGTAGTTGCTCCAAGCAGTGGCAGAGCCAGATTTGGGAGCATTTGGGAGCCGGGGGGGCCATTCAATGAGTCATTGGCTCCACAATGTGCACTAAACAGTGAGTAAAGATAGTGGTGGGGCACCACTACTTACACTGGGTCAGCCAGGAGGGGCGACTGCCCCCCCAGCCCCCCCTAGCTCCACCACTGGCTCCAAGCAGGTGTCAGCTTTAAATCTTTTGCACCTTATAAAGGAGCCCACATGTTGCAACCCCACTTCATCTAGCAGCTCCCTACTGGACTGGTCCGTTACCTCCCACCCCCACCAGATAATTGCCTCAGGACTGCTCCCGGACTCCTTGAACGACCACCACATGATATACATTGTCAGGAAAATACGCAGACCAAAATATCCCCTCTCACCGAAACATCCTGTTCAGATCCTTTAAATCCCTGGACCTGGTGTCTGTCCTTTACGACCTGGCTAGCATTGATTGGTCCTTCATCCCACGAGCCACCTCAATTGATTCCGCCCTGGAGTTTGGAAATTCCATGCCCCTCTAAGGCGTGTTCGGGTGAGAGGTGCCCACTTGCCATGCATTTCTGCGAGTATCACGGCCCTCCTCTGGCCCAGGGATCAGGCCTGGAAGGCGGCCAAGATCTCCAGCTCACCCATGCATCATCAACAATATCATGCCTTATGCGATGCCTGTACAAGTCAAATCCAGAAGGCGAAAGCCAAGCACTTCAAAGACTCCTTCCACACCAATTTAAGTCAGCCAACTAAATTTTAGAAGGTGGTTAACTCACTATTCTCTCCTCCAGTGCAGCCCCCCACCCCAGCAGTCTTTGCAGATGGCTCCATGCTAATAGACCCTCTCAAGTTTGGCCTTGCATTTCAACTTTTTTTTTTTTTTACGGAATGCACCTCTTCACTCTTATCCAGTCTCATGCCTGACTCAAAACCCCCCTTCCCCACAAACCAAACAACTCCAGTTTGCCCCCCTTTCGTCTTCTGTCCAATTTCCCCAGCTGAAGTTCACAAAGCCCTGCTCGCCCTTAATCCCTCAAAGGGAAAATATCCCACAGGCCTGGACTCTGAGCTGCTATACCTGTTGGCTCCAGCCGCAGCCACCCCCTGGCATCGCTATACAACCTGTTGTTCTCTCTAGCCACTATCCCCACCGAGTGGATGCACGCCACAGTCATCCCCCTTTCCAAAGGTGGTGACCCCTCTGCTCCTGGGAATTATCACCCGATCTCCATCCTCCCTATTCTGGCCAAAATCCAAGAACACCTTGCTCTCTCCCAACTCTACTCTTATCTTGATTCCTCTTCCTTTTTCATCCCCTACCAGTCTGGTTTTAGCAAGTCCCACTCCACCACCACCTCTCTCCTGAGGCTCACTGACTCCATCCTCACTTACATGGACAGAGAACACATCACAGCTGTCATTTTTGTTGACCTGGCCAAAGCCTTCGACACTGTCTCCCACTCCCTTCTTATATCCAAGCTCTCCCTTGCAGGGCTGTCAAGCGTGGCCACCAACTGGTTTCATTCGTACTTGACTGGCAAATCCCAGCCTGTCAGAATTGGTAGCACCACCTCTGCTCCCCTCCCAGTTACAGCTGGTGTACCTCAAGGCTCAGTCCCTGGCCCGCTTTTGTTCTCCATTTTCCTAAATGACCTGCCCTCCGTCTGCCCACACGCATCCATTCACATGTATGTGGATTATATAGTTCTGTACAAATCCGGCCCCTCCCCACACTGACGTGGCAACCAGACTCCAGCAGGACTTCAATGGTGTTCAGCGGTGGTTTCGCTCAAATCAGCTCTTTCTTGATGCCAAGAAAACCATCTCCATGACTTTTGGCACAAGGCAGAGACTTTCTAGGCTACCCTCCCCTCTTCCACACCCTGGATGGGACTACTCTGGAGGACTGCACCTCACACAGAGATCCCGGGGTCTGGCTTGACCAGCACTTGGACTTTTCTGCGCATATGGATGCCATCCACAAAAAGCTCCACCCCAAGCTGGGAGCTATGTACTGAAACCGTGGTTGCATCCCTTTATCGGCTCGCTGAGAGATTGTACAGAAGATGATTTTCCTGATTTTCGATTATGGTGACGTAGTCTACAGTGCCACCCCAAAGTCCACCCTAGCCAGAGTGGACCCCCTCTTCCACTCCTTCTGCTGCTTTGCCCTTGACTGCTCACCTACCACACACCACTGTGATCTTTACAGGATCCTCAAACTCCCCTCGCTCCATGACAGGTGCCTCACACACTGTGCTGGCATTACGGCAAAATATTGGGCCCATTCCCTCCCTAGCCTCAGTACTATCAGCATCTCCCCGGGTTATGCACTAAGAAACAATGACTCGCATCTCCTGGCCATCCCACCAGGGCCACGTGGCAGGCCAGTCAGCTTTTACTACCGCATGCACAAACTTTAGTACTCACTTCCCTGGCTATCTGGCTGACCACCCCGGCTGAATGTCAATTCTCTTCTCAAAGACCATTTCTCCTCCATCTGCATCTGTACCTATGTCAGCTCTAGGCGCTGATAGCAGCAAGGCCCTTACAGGCCGATTCGTGAAACGTTGATCTTATTATGTACCTGAACCAATTCCCATTGCCACTTGCCTCTCTATGCTCTGCTATTCTGCATTTAATCCATGCTGGTTTCATATGTCTACATAATATTGTACAGTTACCCATTGTGCTTGTACTGCTCTGAACCCTGCATGTTTTATAATGTGATTGTAATTGACGGTTTATTTGTCCATCATGAATGTATCCACCTCCCCCAGGTCACATCTGGAATTGAGCAGCTGTCTGCTCAGCATGCCTTCCTGGTAAAACCTTTAAATAAATAAATGTTTCTGCAGTATTTCTATGACTATGTGTGTCTCTTTCTGCTTGCTGTCCTGACTTTGCTCTTTTTAGCCAATCATCTATGTATGGGATTCCGTGAATTCTTTTCTCCCCTTAGTTGTGCTGCTATAACCACTGTGACCTTGGTGAATACTCTTGGTGTTGAGGTTGGGCCAAATGGGAGAGCCTGGTACTGGAAATGGTGTCCCATGATTGTGAACCTTAGGTACTTTTAGTGTGAGGGGCATATTAGTATGTGAAGGCATGCATCCTTCATGTCTATTAATGTAAGGAAGTCACCCTGGTGGATTGCTTTTATTGTGAATTTGATGATCTCCATTTTGAAAGTCTTTTGTGTTATGGATTTATTTAAGAATTTTTAAGTCTAGGATGGGTCATAAGTCTCCCGTTCTTTTGGGGACGATAAAGTATATTAAATATACTCCTTTCCTGTGTTGAGGTTCTGGGATTTAGGCTGTTGCCTTGTTCAGTAACAGTTGTCTTAGGACATCCTGTATTTGAGTTGGTGGTGCAGTTTTCTTTGGGACTGGTGCTATAATTAATCTGTCCAGGTTGGATGTTTCCCTGAATTTGATCACACAGCTCCATGATGACTTCTAGTACCCACTTGTCTTGTGTTGTTCGTTTCCACTTGTGTGCGAATTGTTGGAAATGACCCCAGATTGGTGGTGTCATCTGCCTTGCTAATTTCTGTCTTGCAGTCATTGTGGGTTGTTTCAGCATACTCTGAAGGAGCTGTGGCGGCCTCTTTTGAAGGCTCCTTGTCCTATGAACTTATTGCCATTGCTGTGTCCCTAGTGCAGCTTGAAACTGGTGCCCTTGTAGGAGGTGCAGCTGTGACTCTGACCTTGAAAATTCCCTTTGTTCTTACAAAAACCTTACTCCTAGTGTAAGGGAGATATGTGTTTCATTGTGGTTTATCTTTGTCCAGTACAGCGCCCTGGCTTTTGACTTTAAGGAACAGTTCGAGTCCTCCGAATAGTTTGGTACTGTTAAAGGGTAGTTTCATTAGTAGGGCTTTTGACTCCAAATTGGCATCACAGAGTTTGAGCCATAGTGTTCTGGCGGCTTTATTGGCCGGTATTTGTGTTCTTGCATTAATCTTTAGGTCATTGACCACCATGTCAGCTAGATACTTTGTCTGTGATGTCAGTTGTTCTTGAATGGAACTAGGTTCTACTGTCCTTGCCAGGTCCTCTAGCCACACGATTTGGTGGCGTATATTGTGGTGGGGGCTGCTCTGGTGGCTGGCCCTGCTATTTCAAATACTTTCTTAAGCATTTCATCTAGTTTCCTATCTCTGGGATCTTTTAGTTGTGCGGTGCCTTCGTTAGGCGGCACCATCTTTTTGCTTAAGGACACTATGTCAGGGTCCACTGCTGGGGCGGTACACTATAGTTCGAGTTTGGCTTCTTGTATGGGGTACATCATGTCCCATGACTTTCTTTCCAATCCTTGCGGGTTCTTTGCCCCGGTTTCACGATGACTTCCTCTATTGCCTGCTGTATAGGAAGTGATCACTAGGTTTGGGTGTCAGTTGGAGAATCGGTATTAGTTGCCGTCTCTGGTGGGAGGTGGGGGCTTGAATCTCACTGTGGTCTGAATGATTTTAAGCAGTGGGGGAATGATGTCATAGGAGCATAGTTTGGCTGTCATTGACTGTGGGTCTGCCTCTGTGGCATCCTTGTTACTAGGTTCTTCTCCCTCTGATTTCCTATCACCCTCATCCTGGTCCTCATTATCTGGTGGATGGGGGTTTAGTGGTTGGGGGTTTGTGGAATCTGGGCCCCCCCCAAGTTGTTTGTTAATGGGGTTGGGGATAGCCGTAGCCATTGCTTCTATGCACTGCATTACTTGTAGCATGAACTCTCTCTAGTCTTTGATGATCTGCACCATTAGGGTGGCTATATTGTTTTCCTGCCCTTTTTTTTTGCTCCCCCACTCCCTGAAGGGAGCTCAGCCCCTGCCCACTCACATCCCCCCCAATGCCCAGGATTACCCCCGTGGGCAGGGCCGCTGAGCAGGCGCCCCCTCCCCATGGTCTGTAGTAACGTGCTCTGACTTACCCCCCCAGGGTGGGGCTACAGGAGCAGGACCCTATCCAGCGGACAATGTTGGCAGTGGAGGTGGTGGTGAAGTGGGGCTTCATGCTCGGGTCGGGATTTTCGTGTGCGGCTGTACCTGGGGGTGGGGACATGTAATGATGCCTGCATCCACCCCACCCCCCACAGATAATGGCGCTGGCACAATGGATCCCCCCATTCTCTGTCAGGGGTCTGTGAGATGTCAGACACACTACCCCCCCTCCCCCGAGAAGGAGATTAGTCCCAAGAAAGCTCAGTCCTTCTCTCCCTAGCTGGCACTCCAACATCCAGAGTACATTTCCAAACCCGGGTCGTCAGTGTCGCAGACAGACGCACTGCTTCTGCGCCAGTGGGCTGGCATTGTTTTCCTGCTCTATTGGTGACACCTCCATGCTGTCCTCCTCTACAGTGGATTCCAGGCAGGACGGTGTGGACCCTTCATGGCCGCATACCTGGCAGAGGGGGCCTTGTAGTAGAGGTACACAGAAGGCTCTGCTTTTTCTGATCTTGGCCATAATAATCTGTGGGGTCAGAGCACAGAAAAAAGAAAGGGTGTCAGTGGTTAGTGGGGGTTTTCTCTTGGCAGTATAAAGTTAGCATTTGTAGCATGCACCCTTACTGTGGGTTGAATAGTTGCCCGACTCACTGTATGACGCAGTTCTGACCTTCCTAAAATGGCCACTGTGAGATGCTACAAGCTGGCTGACATAGAAACATAGACATTGTTGGCAGATAAGGACCACTAGGCCCATCCAGTCTGCCCGCAAGTCCTGCACTTGATTACAGCTTTTGACCCTCTCCCTGTTTAACCTCTATGATTCCTTTATGCCTGTCCCATGCATATTTAAATGCAACCACAGTGCTCGCTCCCACCCCCTCCTGTGGCAGACCATTCCATACTTCCACCACCTTCTCCATGAAGGAAAAACTTCCTTACGTTCCCTCTTAACCTGCCATCTTCCAATTTCATGTCATGCCCCCTAGTTCTTGTACTCCTCCTGTATTGGAAAATCCCCCCCCCCCGCACTCTGTTTATGCCTCTGAGGTACTGGAATGTTTCTATCATGTCCCTGCACTCCCTCCTCTCCTCCAGCGAGTACATATTGAGGTTCCTTAATCTCTCCTTGTAAGTCTTGTGGTGCAAGTCCTGTACCATCATAGTCACCCTTCTCTGGACCACCTCCAGCCTGTTAATGTCCTTTCGAAGGTGTGGCCTCTAGAACTGCACACAGTACTCCATGCGAGGTCTGACCAGGGTTCTGTATAACAGCATCACTACCTCATGCCTTCTGTTGGTGATACCCCTTGCTATAAAGTAAGTAAGTAAATTTTTTATTTCTTTAAGGCGCCCTTCCAAAGCTCAGGGCGCCTTTACAATATCAGTCATTCAAATCGAAACCACAACTATAAACAACATCAAATTCAAAAACAATCTAGTATAATTTAAATCACTAAAAAAATACTTGGTTAAAAAGGAAGGTCTTTAAAGCTTTTTTAAAGCTCTCCACAGTCAGGCAATTGCGTATCTGGCAAGGTAGAGAATTCCACAGGGTAGGGGCCATAAAGGCAAATGTTCTTCCACCAGATGTTTTTAAGGTTACCCTGGGAATCTCCAGCAATCCCTCACCAGAGGATCGGAGGGAGCGGGAGGGACAGTAAGAAGTCAGGAGTTCTTTCAGGTAGCGAGGTCCCAAACCGTGTAGGACTTTATAGGTCATCAACATGACCTTGAAAGTGATCCGCCACTGTACAGGCAGCCAGTGCAATTCGCGAAACACAGGTGTTATATGGTTGGACCTCGGGTTTCCAGTCAACAACCTAGCTGCCGTGTTTTGCACCAGCTGTAAGCGACGGATATCCACTCCCGGCAGCCCTAGATAAAGGGCGTTGCAATAATCAAGATGATTGGACACAAAGGCGTGGACCAGGGTAGGAAGATCCTCTGATGGAATCAAGTGTTTCACCCGTGCTATATTCCTTAGGTGAAAAAAGGATGATTTGACTACGGCTGACACCTGTGCCCTCAGGGTCAAGCCCTCGCCAAATATAACACCAAGGTTATGCACCTGAACAGATGCCATGAGTGGGGTTTCTCCCAGAAATAAACCTGAGAGTTTTCCCGCCCATGGACTTGATATCCTTACCCCCGGTTCCACCACCAATGCCTCTGTTTTCCCCGGGTTCAACCGCAGCCAATTAGCATTCATCCAGTTCTGTATCTCCTGGAGGCAGTTGTTAAACAATGTACTTGACTCAGACTCCTGCTCGGGCACAAAAGACATATAGAGTTGAGAATCATCGGCATAGCAATGGAAACTCAAACCAAAATGTCTTATTATGTCCCCTAATGGAAGCATATACACCGTAAATAACATGGGGGACAGCACTGAACCGTGTGGCACTCCACAGTGTAGACAGCGAGAGGAGATCGAGGAACAAATCCCGACACTACTCTCTGAGTCCTACCCTGCAGAAAAGATTTAAACCAACTGTGGACCACCCCCTAGTCCACAGAGAAACCACAGGTGTTCAAGCAGCACCCCATGATCCACAGTGTCAAATGCAGCTGAAAGATCAAAGAGAACAAGATTGAACGAAGTTCTCCCATCTCTTGCCATCAGAGATCATTCAATACCCAAACAAGAGCCGCCTCAGTACTGTGCTGTTTCCTGAAGCCAGACTGAGAGGGTCATAGATATTAATGGATGTTTAAATAATCTTCCAGCTGCAAAGCGACCACCTTCTCAATAATCTTCCCCAAAAAGGGAAGATTCGAGATTGGTCTGTAGTTTCCTGGGCAGTCGGGATCAAGGGAGGGCTTTTTCAGAAGGGGACGTACTATTGCCTCCTTCAAAGGATCAGGAAAGATCCCTCTCTCCAATGATGCCACTACTATCCCAGTAAGGATTGAGCCGATAACCTCTACACATCCCACAAGTAGGCGTGTAGGGCCCGGATCCAGCCCACAGAAAGTTGGGCGCAGAGTCTGGACTATTCTCACTATATCCATAACTACCAGTTGACTGAACGTGGACCAGGTCAAATGGGTACTTGTGTCCCTCGATTGGTCACTGCAAGACCCAATGGGGAGGCCCTGGCTGATCTCATCTCTGATAGCAGACACCTTATCAGCAAAGAACGTCGCAAACTCCTCACACTGTAACTGTGATAATGCTCGACCAGCATGAAGACAGACTGGATTGCACAGTCTGTCCACAGTCCGGAAGAGCTGGGCCGGTCTATTCCTTGCTGTAGCAATCTCCCTTGACAGGAACTCTGCCTTCTTATGGGAGATTGCTAACTGGTAGATTTTATAATGATCTAGCAGTCTAAGCCTGTCAACTTCCAGGTGAGTCTTCCGCCAGCGTCTCTCCAATCTTCGGCCCTGTCTCTTCAACCCACGGATCTCTGCGGTGAACCATGGGGACTCGGGGTGAAGAGTATAGGGTGAACAGTATAGGGCATGGGGCCAGTGGCATGTATGCACCTCAGCATGCCACTGGCCCACCCTGCTGCCTCTGTGCTCTATGACATTTTCAGGTCATCAGAAATAGTAACCCACACATCTCTTTCTTCGTTGGTGACTGTCAGCAACTCCCCCCAATCCTGTAGCTCTCCCCAGGGTTACTGTGTCCCAGGTGCATAATTTTGCACTTCAATTAAACCCCAGTTGCCACTATGCAGACCATTTCTTAAGCTTCCCCAGGTCCTTCCTCATTTTTTCCACCCCTTCAGGAGTATCCACTCTATTACAGATCTTTGTGTCATCTGCAAACAGGCAGACCTTTCCTTCCAGCCCTTCTGCAATGTCACCGATGAAGACATTGAACAGAACTGGTCCAAGGACTGATCCCTGAGGTACTCTGCTGGTCACCCTCTTCTCTCCAGATTGTACTCCATTTACCATCACCCACTGTCTCCTGTCCGTTAGCTAGTTCCTAACCCAGTTTGCCACCTTGTCTTCCATGCCTAGACTACCCATCTTGTTAACTAGCCTATGTGAGACAGGGTTGAAGGCTTTGCTGAAATCAAGGTAGGCTACGTCCACCGTGCCCCCGATTTACTTCCTTCGTTACCCAGTCGAAGAAGTCTATGAGATTTCTCCGACATGACCTACCCACTGTAAGCCCATGTTGCCTAGGGTCCTGGGCATCAATGACTTCTAGATTTCCCACTATCCTTTCCTTAAGTAGTGCATCCATGATCTTCCTCACTACTGAGGAGAGGCTGACTGGCCTATAGTTGCCCACTTCCTCCCTACTGCCTGATTTGTGTACAGGGACGATATGTGCCCTCCTCCAAACCTCTGGCACAACTTCTGTGTTAAGTGACTCGGGTGAGCAATGCTGCCAGAGGTTCTGCTAGCTCTCTTCGCTGCTACCATAGTATCCTTGGGTGTATATTGTCTGGTCCCATTGTTTTGTCCACCTTCAATTTAGCAAGTTCCTGCAGGACTCTCCCGTGAATAGACTGCTGTCCACCTCTTTCCCCCGTTGTCATCTGATGCTCAGCTTTGGTCCCTGTCCCTCTCCTGTAAATACTGAGCAGAAGTATTTGTTCAATATTTCTGCCTTATCCCTCATGGCAAGTATGGTCTTTCTGCCTATTGGGTGTTGTAGGGTTGAAAAGCAGGTTCAGCCCCCTTTTAAAACTGATCCACTGATTGACAGTGCACCCATAGATGCTAAAAACGAAACTTGAGGTTGGCCTTGTGGACTAGTTCCAGTTAATATGGTGATCAGATGTGTCCACGTATGTGCACTGTGCACGCATGTGGGAATAGGGTGCTGTTTCCAACATGGCGACTGGAAGTGGCCACGAGTATGTGCTGTGTGCGCTTGGGTTGCCAGAATCATGGGAGCAAGGAGACCTTCCAAGTACATGCCTGGTCCAACTCCAAGATGGCGCACTCACATGTGGGAACCATTAGGTAGCATGGAAGGATGTGAGGAGCGAGGTTAGTCTGGCCTTAACTATGGCAGTTTTGTAAAATCTTCCTACTGATACTCTAGCGGTTTTTATGTAGTATGCTTGTTCTGGTCTACTGCTACTGTTTTAGCTAGTGATTTTGTGTCTTGCACTGCACCTGCTGCATTAAGAGTTACAGGGGGACACAGTAGGGGTTATGATCTGTAAATGTATTTTTTGTGTGCCTTTGCCAAGTTAGAGCGTCTTGTTCCCCTGTGCTTACTTTCTGCTGCTGTGACAGCGGAGATGGGAGTGCTCATGCCAAAATGTTAGCTCTAATGTATTGGAAAATAATGTTGCATAATAGGAAGCGTAGGTGTGCTATCAAGACATGGTATTTTTAAAAACGCCCAGTTCTACTATGCTCATTTCATAAAGACAGAGGACTGCCATAGGGGAAGGACTGCGAGTATTTCAAGGGTTCCAACATAGCTATGAGTGTGTGATGGCTACTCAATCCCAGCTTGTTCTTAAAGGTACATGGAGGCTAAAAAGGCAGGTAGAAAAGGTAGAGAGCACCTATATTAATAGCCTGATCCTGTTACTGCTAGGATTGGTATAATATGGCTTACCTCTAGTTCTTTGGGGTATCTTTGGAATCTACTGTATGTAGGTGAGCAGGAACTCTTGCGAGTGCTGCCAGCCTATACGATGCACAGGAAAAACTGAGGGTATCTGGGAAGACTAAGGGGACGGCTTAAAGAACAAAACATGTGCATCACCTATGAGTCGAACATAGTAACCCACGATGTAATGACTGTGGGAGTGCCACAGAGAATGCGATACACAATATTGTATTCATCAGTACTGAAGGTCAAATTAAGTTACTCCATTAGTTCCTGATCCCTTATAATTCCATGCATTTCTAGTGGATCCCCTCTAATTCTCTTCTGTTCTAGGCTAAAGAGTCTCAGGCTGTTCAACATCTCCTCATATGACTGGTCACATAGCCCACTAATCATCTTGGTAGCTCTACACTGCACTCTCTCTCTCACCTATGTCCTTTCGAGCATTTGGGAATCACTGCTGCAAACAGTAATCCAAGTGTGGATGGACATACGATCTGTACAGCTGTGAAATTCTGCTAGATATACCTGTTAATTCTCTCCTGATACACCCAAGTATACGTCCAACCCTACTGCTCATATATTTAGGTCTCTGTATCAATCAGTACTCACAGGTCTTTTTTCAGTTGCAGCCTTATTCAACCCCACCCCCATCCATTAAATAGTTAGCCTTTTGATGCCTATGCCACAGATGTAAAAGCACACACTTATTGGAGATAAAGACCATGTCACGAGATGGCTCCTATATTAACACCTCATAGAAGACCTAGAAGGGACCCCTAATTAAGAGCATTTGCTTACTGAATAAATCTCGAGATCCTCACCACAGTATTCTGGGCAACACGCAAGAAATTGTGGACTGTAATGAGTGCCAATTTTCAAAGTTGATTTTTAAGTTTAATGAGTGTAAAAATACTGTGCCTATGTTTGGGATAGACATATTATAAACCCATATTCAATCTTGTAAGCAGAATGAAAATAAGGAATGTGGTTTGACATGACTGAACGTTGAATTATATTTTTGTTTTGTGTGTAAACCATTGCTATATACTAGAATGAAGATGGATCTCTGCAATAAACTTGAAAGTTTAAAAAAAAAAAAAAATGATCATGCTAGTGTGCCTGGCCCACAAATGTTTTTCAAAGGGTCAGTGGTAAAACTGCCATATCATTACTACTCTGAGCTTCCTCACCCAGTTTGGTGTCATTGACAACATTTGTTGAGCTGGCTATCAATATTAACCTGGAGGTCCCATACGCAGACTGAAAAAACAATACTGAACCCAACACGGATCCCTGTGGCACTGCTGGTGACTTCATCTTGTTTCGATAAGTCCATTAATGCAAGTTACTGATGATCTACATTTTAGTCAGTCATATATCCAGGTAATGATGGTGTTATTAATGTTTAGTGATCTTAGGTCACTGATGACCAAATGGCATGATATGGTTTTGTGTGCCTTACTATAATTCATATAAGACAGCCATGGTATACTCCTAGCTAGTTTCCCCTCACCCTCTTGTTAAGTCCAGCCCAGTGGCGTAAAGGGTTGAGGCGCTGGTGCTTTACCTCAACCCACGCTGGCGACCTGGGTTCAGGAATGGACTCGGGGCGCCGGGGGTCGGCAGGGGCGGAGAGGATTGAGCGTCCAGAGGACTGCTCTCCTCTATGGGGGTGGGATAGGGGGAACACATCGCTCAGCAGCAGCCCCCAGTGGAGACTGGCGGCACTGTCTAAGCATGCTCCAAGGGGACAGGAAAACCAGGAAAAATGGCACCTGAAGCGGCGGCAGTGGCAAATCCGCCGAGTTATCCCATGGCACCTCGTCTGGATCCATGCTCCAGCGTGGAGTTGGGGGCTCTTCGCAGACCCACTACGGGGCAAGCCAGAGCAGTCTGGGTGTGTCTGTGGTAGAGGCGTTGGTGACGGATTTGCCTGATCAGGGAAGCAGCTCAGGAGGCCGAGTGGAAAAAATAATTAAAAAAAAATAAAAATTTGATAGACACAGTTGGTTGTGGATCCAATGTGTTGGACTGGGGGGTTTGGAGCAGGTTCGCCCTCTGGGTTATTCCTTGGGGGCATATCTCTCACAACCTCCGAACAGGTGTGGAACCTGGGGTAATTTTTAATGATGGGCTTACACAGCATTCGCAGGTGTCTGCTGTCATCAAATCCTCTTTCTATCATCTGAGGAATATCTCCAGGATCAAGCACCTTGTTCCACCTGGTGATTCTCCTATGCTGGTCCACGCCTTTGTGTCCACACGTTTGGACTATTGCAATTCCTTATACCTGTGGCTATCTATGTGCAGAAAACCGCAGCCCTGCTTTTGACTGTAACATCTCGATTTAGTCATATTTCACCAGTGATGCGTGAACTGCACTGGCTGCCAGTACAGTGGCGGATTACCTTTAAAGTCATCTTATTGACTTTTAAAGCCCTACACGGACAGGGACCGGACTACCTGAAAGTGCTCCAGGTTCCTTACCACCCCAGGCGATCGCTCCGCTCAGCTGACGAGGGGTTGCTAGAGATTCCGAGGGTGTGTTTAAGATCTGCTGGGGCCTGGGCATTTTTGTTTGTGGCTCCTACCCTCTGGAATTCTCCACCCCGTCAGTTATGGGAGTGCCCGACCGTGGAGGGATTTAAACAGGCACTGAAAACTCACTTATGGAGACAAGCTTCCAGCGATTGAAGTCTTTCTGACTTTAGTAGTGGTTTTATAATTGTTTATATATTTATATTTTTAATGAGATTGTGTTTTATTGTATGTTGATCTGTGCAGCACCTTGGCTTTTGAAAGTCACCTTAAAAATAAAGTTTTATTTTTATTTTATTATTAATTTGATTTGGACTTGATGAATCTGTGCTGTTTTTGTCCACTAGCCCTCCCTCAATGATGAAGCACTCCAGTTCTTCCTTTAGAATGGTTTCCATCAGTTTGCCCACAACTGAATTTAGTGAGATTGGTCTATAATTTTCCAGTTTACTTCTGTCCACAAAATGGCACCACTACAGCATTAGACCAGTCCATCGGTACATAACTAGTGCTGAGTGAATTCTGAAAATAGATGATTGAGCGTATTAGGCCAGTTCAGAAGCCGGTATGCAAGTTATCAGGCCTGGGCAACTCTGAAATACCTTATGCTTTCAGTTTGCATTTTATATTACAAATCACTAACTAGATTTCAGCCAATCAACATGCAGAACCACTGTACCTCTTATCCCAGGCACAGTGTGCTCTCTCTTGCGGGAGTGTTAGGAAGGAGCACTTTGTTTCAGCACCAAGGAGGAGGATGGCACTATAAAATTAAACCAGACTCTAAACTTATTAAAATCACTCAAGCTATTTGAGTAAACTTGAGTTATTAACAAGATATTAGTACTTCTGAGGGCTGTCTCTTATGGTACAAGACTCTCTTTGTTTTGTCCAGCTATTTGACCCCCATCCCCACCTCCCTGGTGATAGGGGTACATGGTGGAGCTGTCAGGCGGCTCCGGCTTCCCTCCTCAAAGGGCTTAATCGCAGGATCTCCACGTTTTCCTGTCCCCTACCCTCCCAGCAATCCCCCATGGCAGGGCTAAGGTGAAAGGCATCGACTTTCCTTCCCCCCCCGGAGACCAACATCTAGATTCCAGGGGACCGGTGCAGGGTGCTGCAGGCCATCATTGAGCCTGCTGGCTCCATTTTTAACAATTTGTCTCCCTGCCCCTTGTCGCAGAGGCACGTGCATGCAGCATCCCACGACGCCCTCCCTACTCAAGTCACTCCCCACTGCACTACCTCCGCATCTCCACTCAGGGGCAGCCTAGCAGCAGGCACAGCTGGGTCCCCACCCAGGAGGGGAGAGCTACCTTATGGCTGCTCAATCCATCTCCCGGCCTCCCTCGATGACCTGGGTTCATTCCCAAACCCAGGTCGCCGGCGTGGCGTCCAGCACCTCAACACCACAGGGCCGGCCATGAGACTCCTCTCTTGAGGTTTGGGTAGACATAACTGCTCAACTTCAGTTGGTGGTCCTTCTGCCCAAACCTCATGAGTCTCTTGTATCATAAGAGACATCTCTCGGAGGCCCTATTAACTTATAACATTAGTAGTGATAGTCGGCTTGAAATGTCTATCTGTTGTTCTGTGGCATCACTGTCATCATTCAGTGCACCCTGTTTAGAGAAAACCTTGCAAAAATAATCATTGCATTTCTCAGCCATGATTGATGGCATATTGATCTCTTTGCCGTCCAGCAATGGCCCCACTTTCCTGTTAAGGTATCTGTTTGAGTTGGCATGCTAGTAGGACTCTTTCATATATTTATCAGAATGGGATAGTCTGAATGTAATAGTGCCTTGAGTTTGTTTATGGTATATTTTACATGACATCGTGCATTGCCATATTTGTCCTCATTCACACTGCCTATTTTCTGAAAACTATCTTTCTTTCCTCTTCTCTTTTGATGAGCTATATTAATTTTTCAACTTTATTATGTATCTTTTTATTTGGTATATACACTTGCTGAAGGATCCATAAAGTACAGTTATGTAAGAAGTCAGTGTAAAAGTAGATCTTCAAGAACAGCTCTTGTAAAGCTGGCCCGGTGGCGCTGGATGCCACGCTGGCAACCCGGGTTCGGGAATGAGCCTGGGCTGTCGGGGGGTGGAGAGGATACAGCATCCAGAGGACTGCTCTCCTCACTCTGGGGAGAGCTTTGGGGCCAGCTCGACTGCCTAGTGACCCCTGGCGGAGACCAGAGGTACTTCAGGCAAGTCAGCTCGACGTAGGTGGTGGTGGTGGTGGGGGTGCAGCAGACATCAGCAGGGCAGCCATGCCCAGACGTCATTGCATGCCGCACTCCCTGGGGAAATTCTAACAAGGAAAGATCCTCCCTGTGCTCGTGGAGATGATGGGGGCTCCGGGGGCAGGACGCACATCCTGACGCAGGCCCACTTCCTCTGGTAGTCTCCTGGCCAATCTGTCGATTACGGTAGGACTCTAACTTCAGACAGGCCGCTAGAGGACAGTGGGCCCGGCCCGGGGGGTGATCCGAGGCACTAGGGTCTGCCTGGTCGACGGGGGAGTTCACCGGGGGTCTAGGGTTTTAGGCTGGGAGTAGTAGTCCTAGCCGTGTGAGCACCCCGGAAGGATGCCCGACATAGGGGGTGAATAAAGAGTCAAAAATAAAATAATAGCTCTTGCAGCAAGTTACACCATTAGGACTGAAACTGGCAGGCAGAAGGACCCCACAGAATATTTCTAGCCAGCTACATACAGCAGGGCCCCGCCCCCGGCATCATATACATCATAAAAGGGACGGTCCCCCAGCATCCCTCAGTTCTCCCACCGGAGATTGCGGCTTAGCGACGTGATTCTAATGGGAGACACAGGATCCACTTCCAGAGGAAGACCAATAAAAATTATTATTGCTAAACTAGCTGACCTCCTGAGGGTATGGTGGGTGGGAAAGTACCTGCTGCAAGAGCTGTTCTTGAAGATCTACTGTTACGGTAAGTTCTTATACAACTGTACTATCTTACTTCGAGAAACAGCTCTTACAGCACGTTACACCATTAGGACTGAGTCCCAAGCAGTGATAAGGATTATCCCTAAATTTGGGAGGATACGAGAAGGGTGAAAGGAGCCCTCATGAAAGAAGCCCCTTGCAGGACGGCAAGAGCCAAGCTTCACACTTGGAGGCAATTGTTCACTGTGTTCTATGTAACTGCTGCACAAATGGAAGCAGCCGAAACATTTCTCAGGGAGGCAAATGATGTTGCCATCCCTCTGGTAGAGTGAGCCTTTACCGGTCCTGGTAAGGGTTTGTTTTGCTTCGGGTAGCAGAACACAATGCAGTTTAACAAACATTTAAAGAGTGTCCATTTAGACACCGGTGCCCTTAACGTCCTGTGGGAAAGGGACAAAACTGGTCAGACTGTCGGTGTGGTCTGGTCCGGTCCTAGTCAGACAGAACACGAGTATCCTGTGCACATCCAATGTGTGCAGGAGAGCCACTCTCTTATTAGAATACTCTGGATAATAAACCGGAAGGTTGATATCCTGGTTGAGGGTTAACTGACACTACCTTGGGTAGAAACTTAGGATTGGTCCTTAAGGACAGCCAGTCCTTATGGAAAATCACATGTGGCTCTTTTCACATGAGTGCTTGGAGCTCAGAAATTCTCATGGCAAAAGTAACTGCAACAAAAATAATGCCTTCCAAGAGAGAAGACGTAGCTTGTAATCTGCGGCTGGTTCAAAGGGAGGTACTGTGACCTGTTCTAAATCGAAGAGACGGTCCCAAGGAGGGATCGGATCTCTAATGGGTGGCTTCAAGTGGAGGATGCCACACAAGAAGGTGCATGACAAATCTAGTTGGGCCAAGGATTTGTCCCCAAAGGGTGCATGGTACGCAGATACTGCAGAGAGGTGCACCTTTACTGAAGAGTAACTCAGTCCTGCTTCTGATAAGGAAAGGAGGTACTCTTCATACCGATTTCACTGGGCAAGTTAAAGGGTCCAGGTCATGGGCTGAGGACCAAAAGCAAAACCTATGCCATTTCATGACATACGTGGCATGAGTAGAGGGTTTCCTTGCTGCCACTAGGATGTCAGCCACACTGTCTGAGACTCCGTGGCAAGACATTACTAGATCCTTAGGAGCCAGGAGTGCAGGTGTAAGGATCGGAGATTCGGATGAATCAGGGACCTGTTGTCTTGTGACAGTAAGTGTGAGCTGAGTGGAAGAGGAAAGGGTGGCTCACTCGCCAAGCCTTGGAGAAGAGGAAACCATATCTATCTGGGCCAATATGGGGCCACCAAAATCATGACCACCCTGTCGTCCTGCAGCTTGAGCAGGACTCTCTGGATCAAAGGGAAGGCACAGAAAAACCTGCCTGTCCAGGCACAGGACAAAGCGTCTCACCAGAAAACACCAGGCCCTGGATCTAGCGAGCAGAAACTGGGCAGTTTTGCATTGTGTGCCGGCTTCAGTCCTAATGGTGTAACCTGCTGCAAGGGCTGTTTCTCGAAGCAAGATCTTGCTTTATTACCAATCCCAGGCCTGCATCTGTTCACAAAGTCCATCTCCCTAAAATTGGGAAGTAACATGGATCCTGATAGTCTGTTGGTGCCTCTTGTTAACAATGAACTGGATCATATTATGATCATTTTTACCCAGAGGCTCACGAGTGGTACAATTTATTTATTTATTCATTTCTCTGGTGACCAGCTAGGTGCGGTAATCCAAGGAACTATTTTCAGGCACGACCTGGGCCATAAACAATGGCACATTTAGCAAAACAGAATACAGGAGAAATAACATAGCCGCAATGCAGGTCATTAACAATGAGGTGCAGGGAATTACAGTACAGAGGGTATTAACAAAAATGAGAATACAATAAGGTACAGGGCACAGTTGTAGGCTAGTAACAAGTTTATATACAGTATCACAGGAACATGGAAAACAATCATGTAAGGTGACAAATTACCAGGTAAATCATATAAAGTGCAAGTTTAAAAAGGCATGCCAATAACAAAATCAAGTAACAACCAGGTGGATATTCAAAATTCAGTGCGACAGTCCACAATAAGCAAAGTGCAGTGGAGTAGACTATAGGGAGGGGAGGGGAGAGAGGGCCAGGTGGGGGTGGGAAAGAACCTGGAATGAAAGGGGTGTCACAAGGGTGGGGAGACCCACACAAAAGGTGGGGGAGGGGGAAATCATCTCAGCTTACACAGATGGACAGCGGCATTTGGCTTCCAGTAATAGCCAATCTTTAAAGTGGCTTTTGAAGGATAAGTGGGAGGAGGACGAGTGGAGTGCTGTTGGGAGCTTGCTCCATAAGGAGGGGGCAGAAACCATGTTTGACACTTAATGATAACTGGGTTGCTGGTACTGTATTATTACCCCTGGCGAGATGCACTACAACCTGTTCTAGGAAGCAATCTTAGAGGAGCGCAATGAAATTATTTTCAACCTCATCCTGCCTCCAGGCCTACCGAGTTAATATCCAAGAAGCCGAAATCCCCAAACAGAATCAGGTCTCTTTTAACAGCTGCTATTTCAATCTATTTGGCGATATCTGATTCCAAGGAGCAGGAATTATCTTGGGGTCTATAGATTATACCTCTATTAGATCTTTATCTGCTGGATTAGGTACTTTAATCCAAGGGCACTCAGCCCTACTCCCACTGTTTTGTATGATTTATTTCATGTGCCCCAATGTCCTCCGTTACGTATCATGCAACTCTTCCACCTCTTCTCTAATGTCTATGCCACATAAAAAGGTTGCATCCCTTTAATATTTTTGCCCCGTCGTCATCCTTTTTCTACCACATATCTAGTGCCCAAGGCATCAGGTTGTTCTCTAGCTAATAGTACCTTCAAAAGGGAGAACCTGATTATTGAACCTGCTCCACACATTTGCTTGCATTATTACTAGTTTTTCTTTTACTTTATTACTTTTTTTTTTTTTTACATTTTTATGTAAATAAGTTTGGTAATTGCTTATTCTTGCTGTTGCCATGCTTTGTTTCAGGTGGTCAGATTTCTCCAGCCCACGGCCCTCGGCTTTCAAAAGATTTTTTTCAATTGCTGATGCAAATCTCATGCCTACAATTCTTGACCCATATCTACTGCGGTGCAGACTGTCTGTGCTAAAGAAGAAGAAGAATCAGCATTTATATAGCGCTTTTCATACACAGTATCCCAAAGTGCTTTACAAGCAATGCTAGACTGGTAGTGAAGTGACTGAATGTATGGGGGTGGCCATATCGCACATCATCACCCACACACAGCCTGGATAATTGCATGAACTGGTTCATGGGAAGGGGAATGTTGGCCAGGACACCGGAAATGTTCCCTGCTCTTTGTGAAGAGTGCCCTGGGTTCTTTTACTTCCACCTGGACACCCACCAGGACAACACCAGGATGGGCAGAAGGGATCTCGGTTTAACGTCTCATACGAAGGACGGCACACCCTAGCAGTACAGCACCCCCCAATACTGCACTCGGATGCCAGCGATTTTTAGGTGCAAGTCCAATCCTGGTGTGGGATGAGAACCCACAACCTTCTGCTCCAGAGGCGGATGTGCTACCAACTGAGTCATGCTGACACCTATCTGTACCCTGAACAATCCTTGCTTTCTTGAATTGGATATGCTTAGTTCTGGGAACTGTCATTTCTAGATGGTGGAACTTCCTTGTAGTTTTCAATGCAGAAAGATGACAGAAGTGCAAGAACTCTCAAACAATTCTGTTCAAGGAGGGGAACCAAGTTCTGTGGACACCTGCCCAAGTTAATCTGCTTCTACTAAGACTTCCCCAGTGTCTAACAAAGGTAAAACGTTTATGTCTAGTCCATAACTGTAACCATGCATTTTCATGATTGCTTTTTGTCTTCCCTGACTGGCCTTTTGGAGAGTTTCTGAAATAAGGATCTAAAAGCCCCTTTTATGTAGTGCCTTCCCCAGAATAGGGAAGTAGACGGTGTTTAGCTTCTTCCTTAGGCCATTCGTGCTAACATGTGGAGCAACTGCTGTGCTATGCCCGGATCCTCTTTAGGTATCATGTGATCTGTTACTGATGTTCTAGATTCCAGCACCTAAGTCGCAGTGAGCCATGAGATTCCATTTATCCTTACTGCTGCCATACTAATCTGTGTATTTTATAACAACAAGAATAATTTTATTCTTGAGAACTGATACAGCATTGAGGCAGGGACTTGTTTATGGTGGTTTTCACTTGCAGCAGGACCTGGTTACAGCTTGGGGAGAGCACAGTTTATACATTATAGCCTGCACAATTATAACAATATTTAAAGAGCCACCAATGCCTTGAGGAGAACGTCGAAAAGCACATTTGGACACAGAGCAGCTAATATTTTGTATTAGCTCTGTATTTAATCGAAATTATTTATTGCTGAAGATATATATGTGAAAACAGGGTAGTCGTTCCTTGAGGGATCATCAGCTCCTATTGCTTCTTCTCAACTTGATATCATAATACTCTGCTTGTGACACCACAGTCATTCCTATAGTAACAGACTGTGATGTCACAACAGAACATTATATATTCAAGTAGGGAATAAACTACAGCCCAGCCCGGTGGCACTGAGGGTTGAGGTGCTGGATGCCACACCTTGTGCCACGCTTGACGACCCGGGTTCGAGGCCAGCCCGGTCGGCAGGAGAGAGGATAGAGTGCCCAGAGGACTTCTCCTCTCCTCTCTCGGGGAGGGATCTTGGGGAGCCCGGCGCAGCAGCAGCACACAAGGGCTCACAACTATGGTAGACGCTGGACGGCTGTCTTCCGGACGTGGGTGGGAACACTCACGTCACGGGCTGTACAGCACTGCACGTCCCACGTCTGGGGGCATAATTAAGGAAACACCCTGCCTCGTGTATAGGCAACGGCACCTCCACTCTCTGACTACATTCCATCGCTGGTTGCACTCCTCTCCTGGGCCGAGCCCAGCCCCGCTCAAATTCTAGATAGAGCACCCTGGGCGGATACCTCGGGGCTCAGAGCTGGGGGGGATAGCCGGGCTGGTGCCAGGAATTAGGAGGCTTCTCAGGCACGGAGATAGAGCTGGGGTACTGGAGGATGCCTGAGAGAGAGTTCCACGGGATGGAAGAATAAACAGAATTAAAAAAAAAAAAAAAAAAAAGGAATAAACTACAGAGGCAGATGTACTCTAAAGGATAAAGATCTTGTTTTTGTGGGGATTTCCTTCAGTAATAAATAATGGAGAGAAGAAATCTAAGGAAGATACTGTATATGAAATTCAAGCTGAATTGGATATAAACAGAACTGTTACATAAGAACCTACTGTAACAGTAGATCTTTGACAGAATCTCCTCCATTAGGCCACGCCTTTGGAACTATAAGCCATCATCTCTATGACCACACCGTAACTTTTGCTAGCCAGGGGCTGCCCCCAATGATATGCCATGTATACAAACGTGGGCAGCCGTATCACTCTTCAGTTCCCCGCCAAACATTAGCCTTGGAGGATCTCCAACCATGGGGAGCCAGGAGATGAGACCAGCAACAGGCATACAAGAGGCATGGATCTGGAGACAGGATGCATGAAGTAAGGTTTTAGGCACAGCACCGGATATACCCTCACTGACAAGCAAAAAAGGAGAAGGAGGGAGGGTATGACATGACCTAATAGAGGAGATTCTCTCAAAGATTTATCTTTGAGAGAACTTCCTCCATCAGGACACGTCTTAGGAGCAATTCCCAAGCAGTACAAAGTAAACTGGGAGGATGGCACAGTCTAAAATGTAATCAGGACAGAAGGCCTTGTAGAACAGCAAGCCAAAAGCCAACACATCTATGAGCAAAGATGCAGAGACTGTAATATTTAAAGAAAGTATGTACAGAGCTCCATGTGGCTGCAGCACAAATGTCAGCAGCAGGCACATTTCTGAAAACAGGCAACAAAAGTGGCCATACCCCTTGTGGAGGGACCATGAACAGCATCAGGAAGTTCTTTACCGTACTTCTGATAACAGACTGTAATACAATATGCCAGCCATTTAGATAGGCATTGTTTAGATACTGGAGCGCCCTCTTTCCCAGGGATGAATGAAACAAAAGCTGAGAGGACTTTCTGCAGTCCTTGGTGCGAGTACTGCAGTCTTCTATGTACGTCCAAAATATGAAGCTGTGCCTTCCCCGGAATGCATACTCAGGATAATATACAGAAGTGTGTTGTTGGATTTAGTGTAAATTCAGATACCATCTTTGGCAGAAACTTACGAAATATACTCAAAGATTGTTTGTCTGTCTTTGTGAAAAATGATATAAGGAGGCTCACACATTACAGCCTGAAGCTCAGAAATCCTTCAAACAGAGGTCATTGCAACTAAAAACAACACTTTCCATGACAGGAGACGTAAGCCTGATGGCGTTTCCTTCAGCAGGTTTAATGAGGATGATCGACAGCAGGAAAAGAAGTGAAGAGTGATGTGGCCACCCATGTTTATATACATACAAATGTGGCACGTCCTTGTGGGTGGCCCCCCAGCTAGCAGAAGTTTCTGTGTGGTCCTAGTGGCATATAGTTTCAAAGGTATGGCCTAGTGGAGGAGATATACTCAAAGAAGATATTATGCTTTCCAAAGTATTTCCAAAGGCAGCAGCTGCTCTTCAACGTTTCACAAAAAACATTGGGAAATCGCACTCATCCCCAAACAAATTACTCGCTAGACTTGTGCACAGACCTCTTTATTTGATTTTGCATGTTGAGAGGTCAGCAAAACTTACGAGCAAAATGCCAGGCTGGCTGGTGGGGATCCTGGCAGCCACACTACATGGCACATTTGTAATCTTTCGTGGTTTGTACTCCACCACGTGAAATCAAATAAAGAGGCCTATGCACAAGTCTGGTGAGCAGTGCTGTCTCCTGATTTTTGTGTGTAACTGTAGTACAACATTCTGACACCGTGGACAGAGTACAGAGTGGTTCTTTGGTTTTGTCCTGCTGCAATATTTAACTTTTTACTAAACGCACTTTCCAATTGTATCCCTTACTACAACCACCTGGTTGTCCTAGTTGGCTCTCGCCGTCTTGGAGATTGTCTAAATATTATAAATGATTATTAGTCTTACTGGAAGAGGACTGTAAAGGCTCTTTCCTATTCATCACTGTGGTTCAAGTTCAGACAGAGAAGAGTCAATGACTAACTGGAGACAGAATCGTTCTACCCTTCCTCCTCATTTTAGGATTCTCCCTGCTCACTTCAGCAAATTGCTCATCCTATATTCTGTTCTCATCTCTGGGTTACATTTTTTTCTTTTTTTTTTGTGGAAGTTAGGTTCCCCAGGTGGTATGTTACTCTTTTTCGGGTCACACTTTAACAGTCAAGTTTCAGTGTCAGTGCAGGGTAGGTAACATGAATTACATTCAACAGGGGTAATTACGTAATTACATTATAGTTATATATTTATTGCATGTAACTGCATTGCAACTGCAATGCAGTTAGTGTAGTTACACTGTAATTACAGTGTAGTTAAGAGAACTTAAAATAAAGTGTTACCCTTTTTGGACTGTCTGGTTGGGTTTCTGACCTAATGGCCAAACTTAAAAAGAACTGTCCCACAAACTGTTTGAGTTCCCTAATTTCCCTCACCTTGGTTATCTTTTTTTTCCAAATGATAGACATGTTCTTCCAATCTCTTGATTTCTATATAGTTAACACAGTTAATACATATGAACAGTATGTCACTGTGTGGGCTGATGTTAATCACTGTTCATGTACTGCACTGTGTTCCCAATCTTCTGTTGGCAGTTTTTTTTTTTTTGTTAACCAGGAAAGTACATTAGACAGTTAAATGCCTATTTACAGAATGATCAAGGAGTGCAACAGAAGGAATGATACAATAAAACATGGGGTGGGGGCATTTAAAGTATTTTAATTAACACCATAATTGCTGGACCAGTGGCGTCGAGGCACTGGACGCCACACCTCGCACCACACTGGCGACCTGCACTCGGGTCTCCGGGGGTCAGCTGAGGAAGGAGAGGACTGAGCATTCAAAAGACTACTCTCCTCTCCCGAGGAGGAAGAGTTTCAGTGCCAGCGCTTGCCTGGGCCCTAGTGCTGGCTGGAGGTGAGGCAGGCTAGGGCTGTCAGCATAGGGGGAGGGAGTGGCAGCTGCTGACACTCCACACACAAGCGTGCTCAGAGGAGAAAAGAAGAAAAAAGGGAGGTGTGAGCTGCTGCTGACTCCAGCCTTTTGGAAGCCCTGCACCCCAGAGAGCACCACAGCCATGCTGCATCTAGCGCGAAAAAGTAACTCTTGGAAGAAAGCTGGAGTGTCCGGGTGGTTTGGCTGGCATCTGGAGGGTGTCTTGGACACCAATGAAACATCAGTAACTGGGGGAAAAAAAAAAACAAGCCGGCCTGGTGGCGCTGAGGTTGAGGCGTGGGCAGCACACCTGAGCAGCAGTGGCCCGGTTCAGAGACGGGATCAGGTCATTAGGGGGTCTGCTGGGAAGGTAAGGATTGAGCGTCCGGAGGACTGCTCTCCTTCCTTGGGATGGGGGGTTTGTGCCGCATGCGTCAGCACAACAAGAGGGGTTCAGCCCACGTCCAGGGTGCTTGGAGGTGGAGACACCTGATGCGCCCGTTGCATGGGTGTGGGGGAGAAAACAGGAAACATACTGGGACCCAACAGGACCCATGATGGTCCCGATGGGCCGGAGGACATACCCCTTGGGGGCCTGCTGGGTCCGTGGAGGTGGTGACAAATAATGTTGTGATAAAAAAATGTAACTCCATAATTACTGGAGAGAATATTAATCCCACTATGGTAGCAACAGAAAATTCTTGTTGCTGGAAATGCAACCTGCTATATGAGAAAGTAAGGTAAATGTAGTTCAATGTATTTCAGTGGCTTTTCAACTTTGATGCATAACTTTGTCATTTTTGCATATTTTGAGCCAAATTTTCAACATGGACATTTCAGGACCCCACCTCATGAACAGTGGTGGTGGAATTAGGAAAATCTGGCCAGAAAGGCGATTTCATGGTTGCTTGGTGAAATCACCTTTCAGGTTGAATCTGAACATTTTCACCATCCTAGTTCATGAGGTGGGGTCATAAGAAGAATATGTTGAAAATGTGGGTTCAAAATAAATAACAATGGCAAAGTTATGTACATCCATTAAAATTTTGCTAAGCAGCTTCAGCTCTTCTGAGCATGTGGTGTCTGTGTGTCATCTGGTCCTACTCTCAACACTGCCCAGCCCAGAGATCTCGCCAACTAATGTCTGCTCACAGAAGTGCTGTTATTTAAAGAAACAGAATACAAACCAACTCTAGAATGCTCAGCCCTCTGTGTCAGCAGTGATGACGCAATGAGGCTCAATCAAGCAGTATCCCTCCCACCAAACAGTTGGCAAAAGAACTGGAAATAATGTTAAACAACTTCAGCTGTTCTCTTATCTGAGCATGTGGGGTGTGTGTGTGCGTCAGCTAGTCCTCCTCCCAATACAGCCCAGAGATCCCACCAACTACTCTGTTCACAAAAGTTATTTATGACAATAACAACACTAACAATGCCAATAAGAATGATAATATCATGGTTATTTGTCATTTCTGGCTCCTCAGCAACAAACAGGGAACACAGTCACAGTTTGATTCTGAGCCCTTGACTGGTAATGTCAGGTAGCACTTATAAAATGGATAGGAGAAATCCTGGAAGCTGACTGGCTGAAACAGTCTTTGACCAGTGACAGTCTCTCAGTAAATCATCACAGTTAAAAACTGATTACCAAGATCAGCCATTTCCTAACATTTTGGGGCCATTCTATGATCACAGTAATACACTCTATGGCATGGTATGAGATACTGTCAATTCTTGGATGGCTGAAGGCACTTGGCAGTGCCTCGTGCCACACAACGCACCAAAAGCGAGATGATATCTCATGATATACCACACCCTGTCATGTATTATTGTTTAAATCATACTTCTCCCCCGTCCCCAGTTTTCAGGAATGTCACTGTTTTTCCTCAAATGTTCCTCTGTTCTTCCACAACACAGCACGCCAGTCACTGAACAGAAGGAAGCTGATAAAACAAAACAATGTCAGATATAACATTTTTAGTGTACTTCTCAATTAGAAAAATGCTTTTCACACAGAAATATTTTGTTTTTAAGATGGTGTCCTATATTTTGGCCATCTGTCTTGGATTTTTTAAGCCTTGTCTCTGAATTGTGATTGAGGTAATTACGAAGTACACCAGCGATGGACTGCACAATGTTCATAACCTATTTGCGTGGGTTTACTGCACTGTTGCTGGTCGGCATTCCAGGTCCAGGACGACGTGATCCACATGTGGTGCGTAGGATTTCACGTGTTCCAAATGAAGGATATTTGTCCTCCATGGCTTACCGTAGATTTCGTTTAACAGAGTGCTTATTCGGGATTCGGCAGACTCTGCCCACAGTCGCCACTCTGGTTGGATTCTAGTCCTCTTCCCATAGCACAGTAATTTCTTGGAGTCTGCAATGTAAGAAGAGGTTTCATTTGCATCCATCGTCATTGTACTGGTCTTAGCACCCCGATGACTCATTTGGAACTCCATCACTGCCTCACGTAACCCTGGATCAGCATGTGGGAGTGGAGCCTCCCTCTTGAAGTACGATGTGACATTCTGATGAATGTGGAGAATTCCTCCTTGCTCCCTTCGCAGGATCCGACAGGCAACTGGCCACCCTTCCTTGGAGCTGGGGATAAGCCCCAAATTCACTCTGTCAGCAATGTCGCGCAAGGGGAACTGAAAGTAAAAAAATAAATGAAAGATGACAGTAATCAGCTGAGAAAAAAACTGGGAAAATGGATGACTAAATCTGTACCCTAACTAGGAAGGGCAGTACTATCTATACATAATTCCATTTTCACAGCATGTATAGAATCCCTGTGTAATAACTCCACACCCACATACGAGAAGAAAACAGCGATAATCTTGGTTCTCAGGGTTCCTAAAGTCATTACAAACTTACGAGTTACAAAAACAAACAAAAAAAAATTTACACTGCCTCTCTCCCCATATTTTATTATACAAGATGACTGGGTTTCAACGTTTTAAAAACAAGTGTTTACAAGATCAAATGTACAGACTACAACATGACTGGGAGAACAGCTTGGTGGGAGGGATTTGCTAGAAGCACACCCAATGCTGAATTTGTTGGAGAAAAAAGGGCAGTAGAGAGGGGGAGGAAAGAAAAGAAAATGTCAGCAGATACTTTTTTACTTTGTTAATGTACACAACAGCCTCTCGTCTTCCTCTTGCTTTTGGTTTCCCACTTCTGGATGAGGTGGCAGGCAGCCCAGAGAGTCCTGGCAGCTGCAGGAGCACTGAACATCCTTTACTTCCCTTAGCAGAGGGCTGACACACTACGATAACCCTCTCTGAGTGTCAGGCAGAACTCAGGGTGTGGGGCATGGCCCCAGTTGCACCCTCTGTGTCAAGCGGTATGCTGTTGGCATTTGCTCACCTGAGGCCTCCCCTGTATAGTCACTACACATTTCCCAAACAACATACACGTTCTCACTTTCTTCACTACGGTATTTATCTGAAGTCATCTTTACTTGAATTATTCCTGTGGGCGCAGGAATGGCCACGATGAAAGTAGTCAGTGTTGTCATGTTTACTAACGTATTTGCAGTAACACTGTCGGGAACATGGTCCCCCGAAATGCTCTCCTTGGCAGCATTATGAAGACAGCCTACACTACGATTCCAGACATAAGCATTGCATTTATATAGCCCCCCTTAACATGTGTTAGTGTCTACAAAGTAAACTACTTGCATGTAAATGCCATTGCTGCTCCAGATTGCTATCTAAGCCATTAGTACCCCTGCAACCCCTTCCCTAATTGGCATCATCAAAACAAGGCCACCCACTCTTGCATAGTTTGCCCCTCAGGTATACCTCTCTCTGCCTACCCCAGCTCCTCTTGCCTTACCCCCCTTTCTGAGCACTACTCTTACTCCCACCACCCACCCTTTCACACCCAGACCACCTGCCCCCCCCCCAAGCACGCATCTGTGCCCTACTCCTAGTCTCCTCTCCCTATCTCTTCACTTACGGTCTTGGCCTAGGACATCCCGTACCCTCCTCTGTACAACGCCTACCACTGGTTGCCTGCAACCTTTCATTTCTAGTGGGTCCTCACTACTCTCTTTCCTCCCTCTCTGAACTCTAGAGCTTTGCTGTATATGACAAGGTCACCTATCTGACCGCTACTACGTAATTTGTTCAATACCTGTAACTTTGTAAAGTACAGTTACGTAAGAACTTACCGTAACAGTAGATCTTCGAGAGGCTCTTGCAGTAGGTAATTACATATAGGACTGACCCGGCAGGCAACAGGACCCCACGGAAAAATTTCTAGTTAGCAGTCTCTGGCGGGGGATCGCCCCCATGTCAGGTGACCAATGGCATGTGACGTCAGTATAAAGGGGCGGTCCTCCACGCCTGCCTTCCAGTTCTTTCCCGCCAAGGGTCAAAAAAGGCAAGACGAGACAGAAGCAGATATTTCCCTTCCTGGAAAAGAAGCTGAAAAGGCTAAGGGGGATGGAGGGTGGGAAGGCATTACCTACTGCAAGAGCCCCTCTCGAAGATCTACTGTTACAGTAAGTTCTTACGTAACTGTACTATCTTACTTTGAGAGGGCTCTTGCAGTAGTTAATTACATATAGGATTGAATCCCAAGCAGTCTGGAAAAAAAGAAAAGCACTCAGGAGGAGGAACAGGATCCAACTAATGGAACCTCTGGCTGAACGGTTCCTATGAAAGAAGACCTTGGAGTACAGCCAACCCGAAGCCTGCTCTACCGCGACAGGCAATATTCAAACTGTAGTGTTTTGTAAAGGTATGGACAGAAGTCCAAATTGCGGCTGCGCAGATGTCTGCCGCTGACACACTCTTGAAACAAGCCACAGAGGTACTCCTCTGGTGGAGTGCCCTCTGACTTGACCCAGCAGGGTCTTGTTGTACTTGTCATAACAGAAAGTGATACAATGAGCCTATCACTTAGGCATTGCTTGGAAACTGCATTGCTCTCTCTTTTGTAAGCAAAAGAGATCAGATTTCCTGAGATGCTTAATCTTAGTGGTATAGTATCTCAGTATTCTATGAACATCCACAGTATGCAAGAGGTACTGGAGTGTTGTGCAAAGAAAGCAGGTAGCTCAATGGTTTGATTCAGCGTAGATTCTGCTACCACCTTAGGGAGGAAACTTAGGATTGGTGTGCGAAGCCACACATTCCTTGTGAAAAATCAAATACAGGATTTTGCACATCAAGGCCTGAAGCTCAGAAATCCTTCGAGCTGAAGTAATGGGCACTAGGAAGAGTGTCTTCCAAAAGAGGAACTTCAAATCTGCTGAGGCTGCCGGCTCAAAAGGAGGCAGAGTAAGCTTCTCGAGAATGAAATTCAGATCCCAAGGAGGAGCAGGAATAAGGATGGGGGGCCTCAAATGACGAACCCCTCTGAGGGATGTCTTAGAGACTTCCAATTGAGCGAAAGTCCCGTCACCAAAGGGGACGTGGTAGGCCGAAACTGCTGCTATGTGGACAGTCAAAGAGGAATGGCTGAGACCCAGATCGAAGAGATGCCACATGTAGTCCAGGACTCTTTCAACTGGGCAGGAGAAAGGCTCAAAGTCCTTTGATGAAGCCCAAAATGAGAATTGTTTCCACTTCATGGCGTAGGTGGACCTGGTGGAAGACTTTCTGGCCTCCACCAGGATATCTGCTATGAGTGAAGAAACCCCGAACCGGGCTTGAGCTATGTCTGCAGGAGTCACGCATGCAACTGAAGGGATTTGAGACCTGGATGAACAAGGGTCCCCCGATCCTGGGTCAACAAGTGTTGTAACAGAGGAAGAGGAAGCAGAGGTTCCTCTATGAATTGTTGCAGAACAGAGAACCAAACTTGCCTGGGCCAGAATGGAGCAATGAGGATCATCCAGGCTCCTCCTGTTCTGAGCTTGTGCAAGACCCTCGGAATTAAGGGAATTGGAGGGAAGGCATAGACGAATCTGTCCCTCCAGTCGAGAGACAGAGCGTCCCACCAGAAACTGCCTCACCCTGAAGCTAGCGAGCAGAAGGCAGGAAGGTTTGCATTTTGAGGAGATGCGAACAGGTCTATCTGAGGGTTCCCCAGAGCAGAAAGATGCCATCTATTACCTCTTGATCCAGTTCCCATTTGTGTGCTCTGGCTGAAGACCGACTGAGGTGGTCTGCCAACGTGTTTTCTACTCCTGGAATGTGAACTGCCGTCAGATGAAGGTTGTGCTGGATAGTCCAACTCCAAATTCTCATTGCTTCTCTGCACAGAGAGTAGGAATGAGTTCCTCCCTGCTTGTTGATGTACCAGACCACACACGTCTGTCTGGATGGTTAGATGACTGGGAAGAATGGATGAGTGCAGGGCCTGGAGGGCATACAGGACTGCTCTGAGTTCGAGCATATCTATGTGCAGATTCTACTCGAGCCTGGACCAGCTGCCCAGAGTCTTGTGAGACCCTAGATGGGCTCCTCAACCCTCTCCTGAGGCATCTGTTGTCAATGTCAGGGAGAGGGGGTTCAAGACTGAAGTGAACACCCTGAGAAAGGTTCTCTGGAACTGTCCACCATTGCAGTCTCTGATCATGGGATCGGAGACTAGAACCTCCCGGTCTAGGTCGTCCAATGTCTGGTCCCATTGAGACCGAAGCATCCACTGAGAGATCCTCATATGGAGTCGAGCGCGCGGGACTGTCAGAATGGCAGCCGCCATTAGCCTGAGGAGGCAAAGGACTGACCATGCACCGACCCTTCTGTGACTGGACAGCAGACGCGCCCGAGTGTGTAGGGTGTCCACCCTGTCCAGAGGCAAAAAGGCCTTGCAGATGGTTGTGTCCAGGATCGCCCCTATGAACTGGAGTCTTTGGCAAGGGACCAAATGGGACTGGTTGATGGTGATACCAAAGCTGGTGAAAACCTGCAGGGTGAGGGAAAGAGAGTGCAGGAGCTTCTCCCTGGACAGGGCCGCCAGGAGCTAATCGTCCAGGTACGAGAATACCTGCACTCCCTTGGTACACAGGTGGGCCGCTACCACCGACAGGCATTTGGTAAATACTCAGCGGGCCGAGGAAAGACCAAATGGGAGGGCCCTGAATTAGTAGTGGTCCCCCTGAAAACAAAACCGAAGGAATTTGCAGTGGGAAGGGCGAACATGGATGTGCAGGTAGGCATCCTGCATATCCAAAGCGCACAGAGGCAGAAGGCTCTGCAGGGAGAGCATTCTGAAACGTTTGTACTCCACAAACATAGTCAGGGAGCCGAGGTCTAAGATAGGTCTCATGTTTCCCATTTTCTTTAGAACTAGAAAGAAATGGGAATAGTAACCCATCCCCCCCAAAGGTGGCTGGGAACTGGTTCTGTCGCCGCCTTTGAGAGAAGGGAGGAGATTTCTTCCAGGACCAGAGGAAGATGTTCCGGGAAGTAAAACGACTTTGGGGGTGACATTTGGGGTGATTTCTGGAGAAACTCTATTGAGTGTCCTGCCGCGATCAGCTGGAGCACCCAAGCATCTGATGTTATCCTCTCCCAACCCAGTAGATGGAAAGAGAAACTCCCTCCCACTGGTTCCTCTGGTATATTTAGAGGCCGTGGGAGAGACGAGGAGTCAGGAGGTCTAGGGTAGCGCAGCAGCCGAGGCTCCTGTGGCTTTTTTTGGGAGGGGGAGTCTTAGTTGCTGGAGGGGCTTGATGCTTGTTGGCCTGCTTGCCCTGTGGTTTAGCTTTTTGTCGATTACATCAACGAAAAGGGTGTCGCTGTCCCTGAGGGGGTCTGTACATAGTCTCCACGGACTTAAGTGCAGTGCCCTTCTCTTGCAGATCGGTTAGGATGTCCTTGACATCACCGCCGAACAGCACCGAACCTGAAGGGCGCATCCTGAATAGAAGATTGCACTTTAGGGACCAGACCTGACACCCGGAGCCAGGCATGATGCCGAAGACCTACAGCGAAAGCCAAACTCCATCCAGCTGCATCCACTGTGTTGTAAGTGGCATGATGCATGTGCTGACTGGCCGAACAAGCAGATCGGACAAGGTCAGCCACTTCCTGTTTCTTTTGAGACTCAGGAAGGGAGTCCAATTTAGATTCCACTTGACTCAGGATGGTCTTCTGGTAGTCCCCCATATATGCTACATAATTCAGGGCCCTAATACCAAGGGTAGAAGATGCATAAACCTTCTTCCCATACTGGTCCAGAAGCAGAGACGAGCCGAGATGTTTTGGGTTAGCAAAGCATCCGTGAGCGGCGCTAATCATGACTGAGTCTGCCTTAGGGTGTATATTCAGAGAATCTACTCCCTCGGGAGCCTGATATAGCCAATCTGCCTTCCTCGGAGGGGGGCTAACGCAGATGGTTGTTTCCAAATAGTGGAAACAAGATCCACGTGAGGATCTATCCAGGGTGGAATCAATGTAGGAGCGGTCTCAGGCAGATCCAAGTGGGCAGCGAGCTTTTTATGCTGTGGATCTGGCTCCAGAGATTGCCACTGATGAACTTCCTGGATCTTTCTCAGTAACTCCAGAAAGGAAGGAGACTTCGGAGGAGTACTTGGCCTGGGTTCTTCAGGAGTACGAGGCTAGTCATCCGGATCAGAGCATCCCTCCTGAGTCAGAGTCAGAGGTCTCTGACGTAGAAGAGGAAGACTCCTCCCGACATGGGGAGAACGGTCCCTTTGGGAAACCCTCTGGGAAGAGTGCCCTCCCCACCCCTGGCGCCTGAGAGATCACCTCTTGTGTCGGGTAACGGGGAGGGAGTCTCCCATCTCCAGCGCAGGGGATCCTGTGCAAGGTCCAGCACCGGTAGATGACTTTCCACCTCCCTGGTGAGCTGAGCCTTGGCCTCAGCCCACCAGGCAGCCAGAGTCTCCTTCAAGTCCGCCGGTGGCTGTGGTGTGGGTGGTGGTGGAGGAGGAGAAGTGGGATACGGATACTGGGGATATCTGTATGGCGAGTATCCATAACCAGATGGTGGGAAGCCCGGCGTTGGGTACTGCGGCGTCGGATACTGCGGTACCGGGTAGGGCAGCACCGGATTTAGCAGTGTCGGATACCCGGGTGCCAGGGGCTCTGACGGAGCAGAGGGCCCTGGCAAAGGCCCAGCAGGCAGGCCAGGTAAGGGTGGCCCCGCGGGCGTCAAGCCCAGCGTGGGAGCATCGTCTGGAAGAGGGACGTCAGCTGGCGTCGGGTAGGCCGGCATTGGAGCTGGCATCAGGAGTTCTGGCCCAGTAGGAGAAAGCCCTGACATCAATGTGTCCAGCTCCTCTGTGACAACCGGGGATGGAGAGTTGGAATCCCCAGGGTCCAACAGAGGAGACGCAGGAACCTCAGAGGGCAACAGCAAGCGCTGCGGTGAGTCTGGGATGTTGGACTGGTTGAAGGGGTCAGACATAGGCTCTTTTGCTGGGTGGTCATCAGAGGCTTATCAGCTGGATCCGGGCGGGCGTTGGAGGAGCTGGCATCCGACTTATCGGAACCCATACCCAATGGAGGCTGCGCTGGAGATGCAGCCTTTACGGGTAAACTAATGACCGTGCACCCTCCCAAAGGAGCCAGCGGCTTACCAGTCTTGTCCGGGGTGAACATCGGTGGGACCAGCGTCCGACTTAGCAGACCCGCTTGACCCAGAGGGCCGCGTGGCAGCAGCCTTCCTGGGAGCGGAAGCCTCCTTTACCCCGGAGGAACCCGAGCGCGAGCCCAACAGGAGAGGAGACACCTTCTTGGACACTGCCAAGACAGTCGTCGAGGAGCGGTACCTTTAGGACCGTGACTCCAGCTGGAGTCGCGGAGGCCGTGGAGGTCGAGTCCCGGTCCTGGTGCTTCTCTTTCTTCTTTTTGTGGCCTTCGGGGGAAGTGGAAGCCTGCCTAAATTTTTTCAACTCCTTCTCCACGGAAGCCATCCTTTTCTTCAGAATATGGGCCTCCAGGGACTGCTGCCTCCGTTTTCGGGTGGCTGAATTGAATTTCTGGCAGTGCTGGCACTTCTCCACAGGAAGGCCTGGTCCTAGGCAGAAAAGGCACAGGGAGCATCTGTCCTTATGCGGCAGCTGGGAACCACATGAGTCGCACTTGTTTTAATGCAATTCGGAAGGCGTAGGGGATGACATACATGGATGATTTAGAGAAAAAAACAAAAGACAAAACAAAACAAAATCGGTCGAAAAGTAACCGACGAAAGACTGACAAGCGATGAACTCTACTGCGAGGAACTTTCACAAGTTGATGGCGGGAAAGAACTGGAAGGCGGTCGTAGGGGACCGCCCCTTTATATTGACGTCGGTCACCTGACGTGAGGGTGGTCCCCCGCCAGAGGCTGCTAGCTAGAAATTTTTCCCTGGGGGCCTGCCTGCCGGGTCAGTCCTATATCTAATTACCTACTGCAAGAGCACTCTTGAAGTAAGATCTCATGATACTTATGCAGCACTTACTACTGTATGTACTTTCTGTATTTTATGTATTCTGTATACTCATTCAGCCTTTGTACAATGCTTACCATTCTTGATTGTTCCATTGTTTCTTCCTTTTATGACGTGGAGCCTTTGTAAATTATTTATTCAATCTCTGATTACAATACCTTTGAGTGCAAGGTGCTCACTTGCAAAGGTTCCACGTCAGTGGGGAAGGGTGAACAAACACACAAAGGTGGTAATACAAAGACAAGGTTTAAACAAACAGCTATAGTACAATACCTTATATCTAAAATTAAAAAAAAAACAAAAAACAAAAAAAAACTTTAGGAATGGAAGAGAAAGGAGCGAGGGAGGTACGAGGAGAGAAGAAGAGGTGTAAGCAGCCAGAAGGCCTTGTCAGTAAGAGAGCAGAAGGTGTGGCCGGGTGCAGGTATAAGGTAGAAGGGTGAGTGGGGAGGTGTGGGAGGAGGTAGGGTGAGGGTAGGAGGAAATAGCAAGGGTTGGAAAGGTAATACTTTGAGATGGAGAGAAGAGGAAGCTGGTGAATGGCTCAAAGGTGTTGTAATTCCGAGACTTCAATAAATAAAATAAATAAATAAATAAGGTGGGGCTATGATGGGCACTGAGTGGCTTTCACTAATACGGAAGGGGAGACTGCAGGTGATAGTTTAAATTTCTACATAATGGCTCAAGGCAAAAATTGAAATTATGGACAACTTAGGTTCTTAGGCAGGCAACTCCTGACCAGAGGTGTCAGTAGCTTCTTAAGCCTTATGGGATCTTTGGCATTTGGTGACTGTGGTGAGGGAGGGCTGTTCTTTACCTTCCTGTTGTCCCCTTCATGAATCTGGCAGCGGGTAGATGTACCGTTCAGCTCCAGGTTTCTCCTCAGCGCAGCCACGGCATGTGGATTCCACTCACAGGCATGAACAAATGCCGCTCCAGCATGCAGCAGGTATGGCAAGGTGAAATAACCAATCCCTAGGAGAAAATTGAGGATCCAGAGAGATGTTAAATGTTCATCCACTGACTGGTCTCTGTGAAGTCCCCTGGCACTCTTCAGATGGAGACACAGAAAAAATAAAACAATGCACACTTTGAACACTTGGAATGAGCATATCAAAGAGGTACTTTGAAGGAAGAGTAGTATATGGGATCTAAAAAAATAACTGTTTGCTTTTGCACTCTACTACCTTCAGTGCAAGTTAACTATTTGAATGCAAAACTGTCACAGATCACCACTGAGGAAGAATCAAAACTTTAAAAACATGCTAAAGCTGGAAAATGTTCACTACAGTACATGTCCCATGTGCAAATATTTTTTGTTAGACAGGAATACCAGGTCCTCATCATTATGAATCACCATTCAGTTGAAATGCTCCTGTGGTTTAGATAACAAGTAACAACCAAGAAGCAAGCAACCCGTGCTGTCTAGGTTTGAATCCAGGACAGTGCATTTAGACCTACTGATGTGGAACCTTTGTAAAAGAGCTTCAGCTCAAAGGTATTTGTAATCCTAGAATCAAATAAATAAACAAACCTATCATAGGCAACCTGGGGGGACTTCTCACGGACATAAAGTGTGATCACCAGAAAAAAACAGAGGGATAAGAAGAAAGAATGCAGACAAATGACTGATAATATGGAAACATTGCTCACTTTGTGTTTTAAAGCTCACAGCCCCACTGGTCAGCTAGCACAGCAGAAGCACTACCGTTTAGCATCTGGATGATCCAGGTTCGCATCCTGAGCCTGGGATGTTCAGTGCCAACTGACAAGGCAGGATTCTGGCATCTGTTTCTGATGCCTCCTGTCGGGATGGGTGCCTTCTGCTGCATAACTGCCTCCTAGTAGACGGGGAGGGGAGTCCCACCAACAGGGAACAAGCTGTGGGGTATGGTCAGGATCTCGGAGAGGATGTTGAGCAGAGGCTGGTGGCATGATGGACCGCTGGCGGACTTCTATGGTTGACAGGCTTGGGCAGGTGCAAGGAGGACATGGCACTTGGTGAGACAAAATGAGGGCGAAAGTAAAAAAAAACAAACAAAAAAAAACAAAACTCACAGCCCTAGTCAGAAGCACTAACAGTTACCAAAGTAGCACGTGTTACCGAGATATGATCAAGACAGATTTCCGAGGCAAGCTCCGTTCCACTGATTTCAAAATCAATTGAGTCATCAAATCATTGTTAATGCACACCTCTGTCTTCAGCATGCATGTACTTCCATAAACGTTCGTTGACAAATAATATGGTTTACTACAGAATACATTTTTTTTGCATTTTATGTTACCCTTCCTTGGATTTGTGTAACCTAGCAAAGCAGTCTATATAAAATGCATTATAAATTCTTGTCTGCATCTTGGGCCCTGAACTACCCCAGGCCTGTCCATTATCTGCTAGCAAGGGCCACAACAATAGTCCTAGCTGCTTAACCAAAAATATACCTGCGTATAAATCCACCACCACCTCACCAGCGCACTTTAGGGAAGCCACTCGGAGTTTCTCGGTTATGTTGCCAGAGGAAAACATGCATTTTGTGATATCAAAGGTATATCTGGAAAAGAAAGACAGAAGAAAGGATAGCCCCTCAGTTATGCCTCTGACACAGGCTTACTTACTGGCTTCACACCATGAATATAGTGTGGTTCTTCTCCCCCCTCACAAATAAGAGCAGCAGTAGTCTTCTCCTCTCCCCCCCAATGTGAAGTGCTTTGAGATGCAGTGTGGTTCCCCTGTGTCTCTCCCCCAGTCACAACTTCCACCTCAGACTGCAGATACAATATGATGAAACCCTCCCCCCACCAATCACAGCCTCTCCATCACATACTTCTGGAGTCCCCCGAGTCACCCAGTACAAGAAGAAATGCATTTAATCTGCAAGAGTACATTTTCAGTTGAAGCTGTTTTCCACATGCAAGTTCAAATTCTGTTGCTGCTCCATCTTTGCTGGCCCTTGAGTAAATTTCACGGGTGTTTCTGACTTGCACGCTGGCGCTAAAGAGCATTTTAAAACCGAATGATGTAGTTTTTTCCATGCTAGGGTCTAACACTGTTGGCACAACGTGTCTGTGTTCTGCTATGTAATTCTGTGGCTGAAAGGGCTTAGTGGTTGCAGAGGGCCACAGAAGTAGGGCAGGGAGCATGGGGGGAATACTGTTAGCTAGAACCCTGTGTGGACAAGAGGTCTTAGGGTTTGACAGGGTGTGACGGGCAGACTGGACAGACCAATGATCTTTTTCTGCCGTCACTGTCTATGTTTCTAATGGGACATAACCTAGTTCTAAAATAGTACTTTTTACTTACTACCATTTTGTCAATCAGAAACACCCATTGTGGGGGGATAATCTCTGAGGCACTCCATACTACTTACACATGGGTTGTGTCCACCTGATAGGTTGCTTGATGCACATGTGACTTCAAAGTCGTCCAACCGCTTTTTCCCTGTGTTCCTGTCTCCTCAGGATCAGTTCTAAATGTGCATCTGTACTAGCTGCAGCACATCACAGCAGCTCCCCAGCAGTATATGCAAATTCTTCACAACCTACGGTAAGGCCAAGACTGGCTTACAAATATTATATAATAAACAGATATACTTGCAGGATATACTACTCTATGTTATAATTTGAGACAGAAGCGCCTTTATACCATTATGAACAGCTCAGGTTGACAACTAAGAGAAAAGTACAGTTACGTAAGAACTTACTGTAACAGTAGATCTTCGAAAGAGGCTCTTACAGTAGGTAATTACATATAGGACTGAAGCCGGCAGGTGTCGGGACCCCATGGAAAAATTTCTATCTAGCAGTCTCTGGCGGAGGACCGACCCCATGTCAGGTGACCGGCGTCAGGTGACGTCAGTATAAAAGGGTGGTCCCCCACACCCGCCTTCCAGTTCTTTCCCACCAAAGGGCAAGATGAGAGAGAAGCGGATATTTCCCTTTCTGGAAAAGCTAAGGGGATGAAGGACATTACCTACTGCAAGAGCCTCTCTCGAAGATCTACTGTTACGGTAAGTTCTTGTGTAACTGTACTATCTTACTTCGACAGGGCTCTTGCAGTAGGTCATTACATATAGAACTGAATCCCAAGCAGTCTGGAACAAAGAAAACCACTCAGGAGGAGGAAAACTACCAACCAATAGAACCTCCAGCTGTAAGGGTCTTAAGAGAGAAGACCCTGCAGAACAGCCAACCCGAAGCCTGCTCTATGGTGAGAGGCAATGTCCAAACTGCAGTGTTTCATAAATTTAAGGACAGAAGTCCAAGTTGCGGCTGTGCAGATATCTGCCGCTGACACATTCTTGAAACAAGCTGCAGAGACAGCTACTCCTCTGGTGGAGTGACCTTCTGACCTGACCCAGCAGGGTACAAACTTGTCGTAACAGAAAGTGATAAAAGTGAGCCAACCATTTGGATAGGCATTGCTTGGAAACAGCATTGCCCTCTCTTTTGTGAGCAAATGAGACAAAAAGCTGATCAGATTTCCTGAGATCTTTAGTCCGAGTAGTGTAGTGTCTCAGCATTCTATGAACATCCAAAGTATGCAAGAGATACTCCCCTTGATTGGGGTTTTGCATAAAGAAAGCAGGTCGCTCAATGGATTGATTCAACGTAGATTCTGCAACCACCTTAGGGAGAAACTTAGGGTTGGTGCACAGAGCCACACGATCCTTGTGGAAAATCAAGTAAGAGATTCTGCATATCAAGGCCTGAAGCTCAGAAATTTGACGAGCTGAAGCAATGGCCACTAGGAAGAGAGTCTTCCAAGAAAGAAACTTCAAGTCTGCTGAAGCTGCCAGTTCAAAAGGAGGCAGAGTAAGCTTCTCGAGAGCAAAGTTCAAATCCCAAGGAGAAACAGAAACGCGGATGAGGGTTGTAAATGGAGGACCCCTCTGAGGAAAGTTTTAGAGACTTCCAACTGCTCAAAAGACCTGTCACCAAAAGGGAAATGGTAGGTGGAGATAGCTGCCATGTGGACCTTCAGGGAGGAATGACAGACCCAGGTCGAAGAAATGACGCACGTAGTCCAGGACACTCTCGACAGGGCAAGAGAAAGGCTCAAAGTCCTTTGAAGAGGCCCAAATCGAAAAACGTTTCCACTTTGTGGCATAGGTGGACCTAGTGGATGGCTTTCTGGCCTCCACCAGAATATCTGCGATGAGCGGAGAAACCCCGAACTGGGCTTGAGCTATGTCTGCAGGAGCCATGCATGCAACTGAAGGGATTTGAGACCTGGATGAACCAGGGTCCCCTGCTCCTAGGTCAACAAATGCTGTGACAGAGGAAGAAGAAGCAGAGGTTCCTCTGAAAACTGTTGCAGAAGAGAGAACCAAAGTTGCCTGGGCCAGAATGGAGCGATAAGGATAATCCGGGCTCCTTCTGAACTGAGTTTGTTTAAGACCCTTGGAATTAAGGGAATTGGAGGGAAGGCATAAACGAATCTGTCCTTCCAGTCGAGAGAGCGTCCTGCCAGAAAATGCCTCGCCCTGGAGCGAGCGAGCAGAAGGTGGGAAGTTTTGCGTTTTGAGGTTAGCGAACAGGTCTACCTGAGGGGTTCTCCAGCGCAGGTAGATATCGTCTACTACCTCTTGATCCAGTTCCCATTCATGTGCTTTGGCTGATTCCCGGAACATGAACTGCCATCAGGTGCAGGTTGTGCTGAACAGCCCAACTCCAAACTCTCATTGCTTCCCTGCACAGAGGGTAGGAACGAGTTCCTCCCTGCTTGTTGATGTACCAGACTAATAAATAATAAAATTTTATTTATTAAGCGCCTTATCAACAACCAAGGTGCCTCACAATTCATAAAGAGACATAACTTAAAAATACTAACAAACAAAAATAAGACAGCAGTTAAAAATAGGACATCAATTAATAAAATCAGCTATATTAATTAATCAAAGGCCTGAAGCCACAAATACATTTTGAGAGATTGTTTAAATTTCTCCACAGTTGTGCACTCCCGAAGCCAGCGGGGTAGAGAATTCCAAAGGTTAGGGGCAGCTTATTCAAAAGCTCTTGCCCCCAGTGTTTTTAAGCATACACTTGGAATCTCTAGCAACCTCTCGTTGGCCGAGCGGGGAGATCGTCTGGGGCGGTACAGAACCAGGAGCTCTTTCAGGTAGTCAGGGCCCAGTCCGTGTTGGGCTTTAAAAGTCAGTAAGCCGACTTTAAAGGTGATACGCCACTGAACAGGCAGCCAGTGCAGTTCGCGCAGAACCAGCGAAATATGACAGGATCGAGGAGACACCGTCAATAGTCAGGCTGCTGCATTCTGCACTAGCTGCAACCGGCTGATTTCAACCCCAGGCAGCCCCAGGTAGAGGGAGTTGCAATAATCAAGCGTGAGGACACAAAGGCATGGATCAAGGTTGGCAGGTCTCCAGATGGAACTAGGTGCCTAATCCTGGCGATATTCCTAAGATGGTAAAAGGAAGATTTGACAACAGCCGACACCTGCGAATGCAGGGTCAGCCCTTCATCAAAAGTTACCCCCAGGTTACGCACCTGTTCAGAAGCTGGGAGTGAAACACCATCAAGAAAAATTCCCGAAGGTGCACCAACTTCCAACCCCTCTATCCGGCGACCCGGATCCACTACTGACACCTCCGTCTTTCCCGAGTTCAACTTCTGCCAGCTGGCATCCACCCACTCCTGGATTTCCTTCAGACAGTTGTTAAAAACCAAGACAGCTCCAAACTGGTCGGGTGTGAAAGGCAGGTAGAGCTGGGTATCATCAGCATAGCAGTGAAACCTCAGCCCATACCTCTTACAATGTCTCCAATGGGAAGCATGTACACCGTGAACATGGGATGGGGGAAAGCACCGAGCCCTAAGGGACTCCACATGACAGAGAGATGGGGTCTGAAGAGTAAACTCCCGACACCACTCTCTGTGTTCTACCCGTGAGAAACTATGAAAACCACCTGAGGACCATACCTCAGGCGCCCCAGCAATACCCCATGGTCCACGGTGTCAAACGCTGATGAGAGATCCAGAAGGACTAAGATAGAATGACTCTTCGAATCTCTGGCCATCAAGAGATAATTTAACACCTGGACCATTGCTGTCTCCGTGCTGTGTCTCTTATGGAAACAGGACTGGAGCGGTTCACAGACGTCATGGATGGTCAAATGGTCCTCCAGTTCTGCTGCCACTACTTTCTCAATCACCTTCCCCAAAAAGGGAAGGTTCGAGATGGGTCTGTAGTTTGCGTGGCAGTCTGGGTCCAAGATACCTTTCTTCAAGAGGGGTGTCACCACCGCTTCCTTCCGAGAGCTAGGAAACTCTCTGGATTTCAAGGAGCACCAGACTATCCGTGCAAGGACCGGACCGATGACATCTATACAACCCAAAATTAGGGACTAGGCACATGTTGGCCATCTGGATTGTCAGATTGCAAGAGTTCAGAGCCTGGAGAGCATACAAAACGGCCCTGAACTTGAGCACATTTACATGAAGAGTCTGCTAGAGTCTGGACCAGGAGCCCAGAGTCCTGTGAAACCCTAGATGGGCTCCCCAACCCTCTCCTGAGACATCTGTTGTCAATGTTTGGGATGGGGGCTCGAAGCAAAAGGGAACTCCCCGGCAAAGGTTCTCTTGCACCATCCTCCATTGCAAGTCCCAGACCATGGGATCGGAGACCAGAACTTCCTGGTCTAGGTTGTCATATGTCTGGTCTCACTGAGACCGAAGCGTCCATTGAGAGATCCTCATATGGAGCCGAGCATGAGGGACTGTCGGAATAGCAGCTGCCATGAGTCCAAGAAGGCAAAGGACTGACCTGCGTGGACTCTTCTGCGACTGGACAATAGACTTGCATGAGCCTGGATGGTGTCCACCCTGTCCGGAGGCAGAAAGGCCTTGCCGATGGTTGTGTCCAGGATCGCCCCTATGAACTGAAGTCTTTGGCAAGGGACTAGATGGGACTTGGCCTGGTTGATGGTGATACCCAGGCTGGTGAAAACCTGCAAGGTAAGGGAAAGAGAGTGCAGAAGTTCCTCCCTGGAATGGGCCGCCAGGAGCCAGTCGTCCAGGTAGCGAATACCTGCACCCCCTTGGTAAGCAGGTGGGCCTTTACCACTGAAAGACATTTGGTGAACACTTGGGGAGCCGAGGAAAGACTAAATGGGAGGGCCTTGAATTGGTAGTGGTCCCCCTGGAATGAAAACCGCAGGAATTTGTGGTGGAAAGGGAGGACAGGTAGGCATCCTGGATATCCAAAGCGCACAGCCACTGTCCCTGCTGAAGGAGTGGCAGAAGGCTCTGCAAGGAGAGCATTCTGAAACGCTTGTACTCCACGAACATGTTCAGGGAGCTGAGGTCTAAAATAGGCCTCACGTCTCCCGTTTTCTTTGGAACTAGAAGAAATGGGAATAGTAACCTGTCCCCCAAAGGTGGGTCAGGACAGGCTCTATCGCCGCCTTCGAGAGAACGGAGGAAATTTCCTCTAGGACCAAAGGAAGATGTTCCAGGGAGTAAGACGACTTGGGGGGTGGTTTTCTGAGTGGTTTCTGAAGAAACTTGATTGAGTGTCCTGCTGCTATCAGCTGGAGCACCCAAGCATCTGATGTAATCCTCTCCCAACCTGGTTGATGGAAAGAAAACCTCTGTCCTACTGGTTCCTCTGGGGGATCCAGAGGCTGTGGTAGAGGAAAGGAGTCGGGAGGTGTGGGGCAACGCTGCGGCTGAAGCTCCTGCTGCTTTTTTTGGGTGGGGGGGGGCGGCTTGGCAGCCGGAGAGGCCCGACGTTTGTTGGCCCACTTGCCCTGAAGTTTCACTTTAGGCCGAGAACGCCTGCGAAAAGGGCTACGCTGTCCCTGAGGGGACCTATAGAAAGAGTCAACAGACTTGAGTGCAGTGCCTTTCTCTAGCAGGTCGGTGATGTCCTTGACATCTCCACCGAACAGCACAGAACCCCCTGAAGGGTGCATCCTGAATAGCGAATTGCACTTCAGGGACTAGTCCTGACACCCGGAGCCAGGCATGACGCCGAAGACCTACGGCGAAAGCCGAGCTCCGACCAGCTGCGTCCACTGCATTGTATATGGCATGGAGCATGTGCCAACTGGCCGAACAAGCAGACCGGACGAGATCAGCCACTTCCTGTTTGGTCAAAGTCTCAGGAAGGGAATACGATTTGGATTCCATCTGACTGAGGAAAGTCTTATGGTAGTCCCCCATATGTGCAACATAATTCAGGGCCCTAATCCCCAGTATGGAAGAAGCATACACCTTCTTCCCGTACTGGTCCTGAAGACAGGATTCCTTGTCTGGTGGAGATGAGCCGAGATGTTTTGGACTGGCCGACCGGCCATGAGCGGCGCTAATCACAACTGAGTCGGCTTTGGGGTGTGTATTCAAGGAAACCACACCGTCAGGAGCCTGGTATAGCCGATCTGCCTTCCTCGGAAGGAGGGCGGACGGTTGTTTCCAAATAGCGGAAACAAGGTCAGCGTGAGGCTCAAAGGGGTGGAATCAATGTTGGAGCAGTTTCGGGCAGATCCAAGTGGGTAGCGAGCTTCTTCCGCTGTGGATCTGGCTCCAGAGATTGCCACTGGTGGACCTCCTGCATTTTATTCAGTAACTCCAGAAAGGAAGGATCTTCCAGAGGAGTCCTTGGCCTGGGTCGGTCTGGAGTATGTGGCTCATCAGGATCGGAGCACCCCCCTGAATCTCAGTCAGAGGACTCCAAAGGAGAGGAGGAGGAAGACTCCTCCCGAGGCGGGGGAGGAACGGACCCCTGGGGCAAACCTCAGGGAAGCATATCCTTCCCACCCCTGGCACCTGATGGTTCACCTCTGGTGTCCAGGAGGAAGTCTCCCGTCTCCGGCGAAGGGGATCCTGTGCAGTGTCCAGCGCCGGCAGATGGCTCTCCACCTCCCTGGTGAGTTAAGCCTTGGCCTCAGCCCACCAGGCAGCCAGAGTCTCCTTCAAATCCACTGGTGGTGGTGGTGGTGGTGGTGGTGGGGTGCCGGTGGAGGAGGGGATACGGATACTGAGAGTATCTTTAGGGCGAGTATCCAGAACCTGACGGTGGAAAGCCTGGCCTGGTATTGAGGCGCTGGGCACTGGTGGCGTGATACCATGTGTCCCAGGTAGGATGGCCCCGGATAAGACCGGAGATGGGGTTGGGTACCGGAACCAGGGGCTCCGTCGGGAGCAGACGGCCCTGGAAGAGGCCCAGCAGGAGGGCCAGGTACAGGTGGCCCGTGGTGGCCTGGTGTGCTAGAACGGTGCCCAGCAAAGGGATGTCGCCTGGCTGATAGGTCAGGCATCGAGCTGGCGTCCGGTCCTACGGGAGGGAGCCCCGACGTCAGCGTACCTAAATCCTCTGTATCACCCGGGGATGGAGAGCTGAAATCCCTGGGGTTTAGCAGAGGAGACGCTGGAACCTCACAAAGCGCTGCGGTGAGCCTGGGATGGCGGACTTGTCCAGAGTGTCTGACATAGGCTCTTAAGCTGAGCGTTCGGATAAGCAGACGTCCGCCTTACCGCATAGATCCTGCTCGGTGTCGGAGAAGCCAGTGTACAACTTATCGGATCCTGCGCCCGAAGGCCGTGTAGGGGAAGTTACCTTGGCGGGTGTTGGTGGGACCATGTGCCCCACTAAAGGGGCCAGTGTCTTACCAGTCCTGTCTGAGCGGACGTCTGAGGCTCCTGCATCCGACTTACCAGACCCGCTCGACCAGGAGGGCCATGTAGCAGCGGTCTTCCCGGAAGCGGGTGTTTCCTTTGTCCTGGAGGCACCCGAGGGGCCCAAGTCCAAGCCCAACGGGAGGGACACTGCTGTCTTGGAAACCTCCAGGATGGCCGCCGAGGGTCGGGGGAGAACGTTACCTGAGGTACAGCGACTCCAGCCAGAGTCGCGGTAGCCGTAGTGGTGGGGTCCCGGTCCTGGTGCTTCTCCTTCTTTTTATGGTGTCCCTTGGGTGAAGTGGAGGCCTGCCTAAGCTTCTTCAGCTCCTTCTCTACGGAGGCCATTTTCTTCTTTAAAATGTGGGCTCCAGAGACTGCTGCCTCTGTTTACGGGTGGCTGCACTGAACTGCTGACAGTGCTGGCTCTTCTCCACGGGGTGTTTCGGGCCTAGGCAGAAGAGGCACAGGGAGTGATCGTCCTTATCGCGGTGGTAGCTGTGATCCCGCACGACACAATTTGTTCTTACGCGAATTGGAGGGTGTCGAGGACGACATACACGTTTTTTAAAAAAAATTTGGACAAAAAAAAAAATTTGGAAAACAAGACCGATGATAGACTGACAAGCAGAGGAACTTAACCGCGAGGCACTTTCGCAAGTCGACAGTGAGAAAGAACTGGAAAATGGGTGCGGGGGACCACTAGCTAGGAATTTATTCATGAGGTCCTGACGCCTCCTGGCGTCAGTCCTATATATAATTTCCTACTTCAAGAGCCCTCTCGAAGTAAGATCTTAAGTTCTAACAGGTTAACGTTCTGTTGTGAAACTAATCCGATATCACCTACAACAATTGGGTACAACTGCAGACTATGTTAGATGTCTGGGCTGAAAGTTTTGTGCATAGGCACACATTATTTAAACCAAGGAGGAGCAAAGAATCTCTCTGGCTATCAAATGCAGCTATATTGGGCTCTCTCCTAGAGAGCCTAAGTCACTACTGTTCTAATTTGTTATGCTGCAAGGCATTTTGGGACCTCTGCTAGCAGTCCCAAAAATCAGTCTATAATCCCACATTTTGGCCTCAGTGGGACAGGGAATGACCTGTGGCTCCTGCTAGCAGCCACAGGATTGACTGCCATCAGTGAAGCAGAGAGTAAGATAGTGCAAAATTATGGGTTCCACTAGAAAGATCTAATGCTAAGAAAACTCCCCTGCTCATTTTACCCGGACTCCTGCTGGAACTTCAAGCCTAGTCAGCTGCCTTTCTCTTGAATTCCCATTTGTCACCTCCATTAGTTTGGTTTTGTTCCGGCGTCCCAATATGGCATCTTTTACACTTCCCCTGTCTCTTGTGTATTCGGGGAAGGTGGACACCCTAATTTAAATAGTCCGCCATACCGTCTATGAGCAGCCCTGTTTCCTCCTCTGTCTGCGCTCTCCCACATTCGCATCTCAGCTACGCTATGCGCATGCGTGATTGAGATTCCCCTCGTGAATGCATGAGAGAGATCAGACGCATCTTTAGGATGGCAATTTCCTCTGCCAATCAACCCTCGCGCATGCGCATATAGTATTTTCTTCGTGCATGCACGTTTGAATCTCTGACGCAGTTTTGGAGATGACAATCTGCTAATGCTCTTACACACGTCGGGAGGACACTGCCACACAATTAAGGGAAATATAGGTATATTCCCTTACAGCGACTAACTATTGTGTGCCTCCCATTTCCAAAATTAAGGAGGTCTTGTTACCTCAGCTCTACTGTGCTCCGCGATACACACCCTCACCTCCACAGGGGAGAATGAGAGGCAGTACTGCAGTAGGCTACTTAAAGAGGGCTACTCATAATATTTTTTATAATCCTAGGCTTACAGAAGCAATTCATATGGGAACACCACCTCTAAAAACAGTTTTTTTTATGGCAATTTCAATGTTTACAGCCACACATGATAGAAATGGCAAATTTGTAAGATTATAAGCAACACTCCTTAAGAGTGCGTACCTTTACCTAACCTCTCTCTAACTATATCCGCATATGTCCCCTTCCTCCACAGACATGGTAAAGACAAAAAGCTGCAGGCTCTGCACTGTGCTCATTCTACTGCAGAACAACTGCAACAACAGCTAATGACAGCTATGTTGGACAAGCTGGTAGAGATAGCCGCACCTAGACCACCCTCCTATCACGTCCCTGCACCAGCTCCAGCAGCAGCTCGCAACTCCTCCAGAGGAAATATTAGTCTAGCCGGACTCAGTTCCAACACAATGCAGTCAAATTCTAACGTAAACTAGGAGGACAAAGAGGAGAAAGAAGTAGACCCACATTCACTGACTGCCAAATAGTGCTTCCCAGACCAGAAAGTGGCACTGGTATACAATATTATGGCCATGATAGGTTTTGATACACCTGCTCCACTACCTCAATCTAAACTGAGAGGCAGTATAGTGCAGTGGTTTAAGTCTCTGAGCTGCAAATCTGGAGACCTGGGTTTGAATCCCACAGCCACTACTTGCATACTGTGTGAACCTGAGCAAGTCGCTTACCTTCCCTGTGCTCCCAGGTTGCACCTGTAAACAAGCTTTCAGATTAGTGAGTCTCACCTGGTTACACAATTGGATAAAAAAAAAAAAATAGAAAAATACTGTCCTCCCTACAACCGGCAGCGAAGAGGGCAGACACATTTCCCCTGTGAAAGGCCACTGATGAGTTAGTAAACAAAGAATGGGAATCGGCAGATCCAAACTGTATCCCAGAGAGACCATGGGACAAGATATACCCATTAGAAGCTAACGAATTGTCACTATGGTGTACACCCCCCATAGTAGATCCTCAAATCGCCTCACTTAACAAAAAAGACTGTCCTACTCACGAAGTCAGCTTCAGCTCTAAAGGACCCAGTGAACAGACAACTGGAGGACATTCTCAAGGAGAATTTTGAGTTGGCAGGTCTGGGGCAAGGGCAGTGACCATAGCCATATATGCTACCTGGGCACAACTAGAATGGTTCTAGGAAGCACAGAAGTCATTGACGCCCAAGTCAATAGAGGCACAGTGACTGGACAACACCATCTTATCTATTAAATATATTGCTGATATGGTGGTAGATTCCCTAAAGATTAACGCCAGGAAAGCCACTCTCCTCAACAGGGCATGGAGATGCATATGGATGAAGTTATGGAATGCAGTCAATGAGTCAAAATCACTACTACTCAAATTACCCTGCAGAGGCAGCTTCCTATTTGGGGAGGGACTAGACAAGTACCTAAAAAGCAAGGAAGATGGGAAGGCACTGGGGAAGGAGAAGGCCAACAATTCTACCAATCTCCCTGCCAGACAAAATTTACACACCCACTCTTTTCGTGACAAATTGAGAGGACAGTATGGCTACTGAGGCCAAAATTATAGGCATCCTACACGCCCTATAACACCTACTATAGATTACGGGGGGAGAGGAGGACCCAACAGGGCAAGAGGCTCATTCCAAAACAAGTGTGTGTGTGGGGAATGCTAAACAATGATTATCACGACTGCAAGCCCTACCAAGAATCTCCTGTAAGCACTTGTTTAAGCCTATTCATATGGGTCAAGACCACTCAGGACAAGTGGGTCCTAGAAATAATTCACAAGGGTTACGCCTTAGAGTTCACAGAGACCCCAAGACAAAACAGATCTATAACCTCACCGGTACCAAAACACAGGGTGACACTGGAACAGTTAAAGACAATCCCATCAGACCTGACACTAAACAATCCCATAACTACGGTTCCCGATCGAGAAGAAGGCCAAGGCATATTCTCCATACTATTCACGGTACCCAAAAAGACAGGGGACCTTCGACTGGTGCTAAACCTAAAATTCCTAAACAAGAGCGTAAAATACAAACCCTTCAAAATGGAAACAGTAAGATCCACACTAAAGGCCATAAGACCAGGGGATGTCCTCAAATCCACAGACCTGAAGGACGCCTACCTACATATTCCGATAAGACCATCACACCAAAAATCCCTACAGTTCCACATCATGGGAAAACATTATCAATACAAAGTACTACCATTTGGTCTGGCCTCAGCACCCAGCATGTTCACAAAGGTCTCTATAGTACTCACATGAAAACTAAGGGAACAAGAAATGTAGGTCATTCCATACCTAGACGACTGGCTGATCCGAACAAGGTCAGCTCAACAATCCGCCAGGGGAGACAGCCATGGCTGTATGCTATCTGGAAAGTCATGGATGGATCATAAACAAAGAGAAAAGCCAACCAGCCCCAGTCAAAGACTGGAGCACCTAGGCACTATCATAAACACAATAAATGGAACAGTATACCCATCAGAAAAAAGGGTCATAAACTCCGTAAGACCAAGCTCCCATCCCTAGAGATGATATCACATACCATAGGCCTTATGTCATCTTGCATATACACCAATCCTTGGGCAAGGTGGCATATGAGACCACTATTGTCATTCCTCATTCAGCAGGGTCCCACATACGATTTGGATTTTACAGAAAGGATGTCAATGCCACCACCAGTTACACGATCTCTATTATGCTGGTCAAACAGAGACAATTTACTAAAGGGAATGCCACTAGACATTCAAACAGACATCCAAATAGACCTGGACGCAAGCCTAACAGACTGGGGGGCAACTACAGGTCACAAATCAGCGCAAGAGAAATGGTCAATACCAGAGTCAAAATTGCCCATAAACGTGCTAGAAATGAAGGCAGTCTTCATAGCGCTTCTCCATTCTGGTAAAGAGGTCAGGGGAAAGAATGTCCTACTACTGTCAGACAATCAAGTAACTGTATAATACATCAACAAACAAGGAGGAACAAAGAGCAGGGCAATGCAAAGAGAGGCAGAAAAACTGATCCCCTGGGCGCAAACTCACCTCATGGGCATATCAGCCATACACTTGGCAGGGAAGTTAAACACCACCGCAGACTGGTTAAGTCAGCAACAAATCCATCCAGGAGAGTGAATGCTACATCACCGCACATTCCAAGCAATCAACAGTCGTTGGGGACCAATTGAAATACACCTGATGGGAGGCTGAAGATAACTACTGACCAGAGAACTAAGGTCTTTAAGGACCTCCTGACTGCTGTGCCTTACCTCGAGGAACTGGGAATTAGTACCCCTCCACTGGTGAAGGAAAGGTTGGAGCGAGACCTCCTGACATCTGCATGATCTGTGGTGCTGAAGAGAACAATCAAAAAGGGGTCTTCTCAACGGATGCCGCAGACTTCTCTCCGAGCGGAGATGGGCACAGTGCTCCGGAAAAGTACAGTTACGTAAGAACTTACCATAACAGCAGATCTTCCAGATAGGCTCTTGCAGTGGGGGGGAGGTAATTACATATAGGACTGATGCCGGCAGGCAGCAGGACCCCACGGAAAAATTTCTAGCTAGCAGTCCCTGGCGAGGGACCGCTCCCACGTCAGGTGACCGGCGTCAGACGACGTCGGTATAAAGGGGTGGTCCCGGACGCCCGACTTCCAATTCTTTCCTGCCACAGGCCCGGAAGGCCCGGACGAGAGAGAAGCAGATATTTCCCTCAATGGAAAAGGAGCTGAAAAACCTAGGGGATGGGGGGAAGAGTATTACTGCAGAGCTTCTCAAGAAGTTACTGTTACGTAAGTTCTTACGTAACTGTACTATCTTACTGAGAGGCTCTGCAGTAGGCAATTACATATAGGACAGAATCCCAAGCAGTCTGGAACAAATGAAAGGCACCGGGAGGAGGAACTACTCCAAGAAGCAGCAAAAGCCTTGCAAACCTCAAGACAGGAGGCCTTGCAAGACCGCTAACCCAAAGCCTGCTCTACAGCGAGAGGCAATGTCCAAACTGTAATGTTTCGTAAAGGTATGGACGGAAGTCCAGGTGGCGGCAGCACAGATATCTGCCGCAGACACATTCTTGAAACAAGCCGGAGAGGCTGCTACTCCACGAGTGGAGTGACCTCTGACTTGACCCGGAAGGGTCTTGTTGTACTTGTCATAACAGAAAGTGATGCAATGAGCCAACCACTTCGACAGGCGTTGCTTGGAAACAGCATTGCCTTCCCTTTTGTGAGCAAAAGAGACAAACAACTGATCAGTCTTTGAGATCCTTTGTCCTATCGGTGTTGTATCTCAGAATCCTGTGAACATCCATGGTATGGAGCAAATATTCTCCCTGGTTGGAGTACTGCATGAAAAAGGCAGGTAACTCTATAGACTGATTTAAGGTAGACTCCGCTACCACTTTAGATAGAAACTTAGGGTTCATGCGAAGAGCTACTTGTTCCTTGTGAAAAATCAGATAGGGGATTTTACACATAAGGGCCTGGAGCTCGGAAATTCTTCGAGCGGAAGTAATGGCCACCAAGAAGAGCGTCTTCCACGACAGAAAACTTCAGATTCAGTGGAGGCCGAGGCCTCAAGGAGAAAGGGTAAGTTTCCAAGAACAAAGTTCAAATCCCAAGGGGAGCAGGAGTCCGGACAGGGGGCCTGAGATGAAGGACCCTCTGAGAAAAGTCTTGGATACCTCTAATTGGGCAAAGGCTTTATCAGCGAAAGGAACATGGTAGGCTGAAATAGCGGCCATGTGAACTTTCAAGGAGGAATGGCTGAGACCCAGGTCGAAGAGGTGATGTAAATATTCCAGCAGAACGGCCACAGGACAGGAGAAAGGCTCCACATTCCTGGAGGCAGCCCAAATAGAAAATCTCTTCCATTTCATGGCGTAAGTGGACCTAGTGGAGGGTTTTCTAACCTCCACCAGAATCTCGGCCACCTTTGGAGAGACACCAAAGCGAGATTGGGCTAGGTCTGCAGGAGCCATGCATGAAGTTGTAGGGACTGGAGTCCCGGATGGACCAGGGTCCCCTGATCCTGGGTCAGCAATCCTCGAGATAAAGGAAGAGGAAGAGGAAGAGGAGGAACCTCTGAGTATTGTTGTAGAAAAGAGAACCAGATTTGCTTGGGCCAGAAAGGAGCGATCAGAATCATTCTCGCTCCTTTCATTGTTAGTTTCTGCAGTACATGAGGGACCAGAGGAGTTGGGGGAAAAGCATAGATGAATCTGCCATTCCAGTTTAGAGACAGAGCGGCGCTCCAGAAAGCGCCTCGCTCTGGAGCGAGCGAGCAAAAGGTGGGAAGTTTTGCATTTTGGGAAGAGGCGAACAGGTCTTCCTGTGGAGTCCCCCAAAGCTGGAAGATGTCGTCTAGAACCTTTTGGTCCAATTCCCACTCGTGTGGCAGAGCAGAGGAGCGACTTAGCTTGTCTGCCAGGGTATTGTCGACTCCTGGATCGCTGTGAGGTGAAGGTTGTGAAGCGTCGCCCAGTCACAAACCCTCATCGCTTCCTGCACAGCGGGTAGGATCGAGTCCCTCCCTGCTTGTTGATGTACCACACCACGCACATGTTGTCCGTCTGGACAGCTAGGTGACCGGGAAGGATGTATTGATGAAGGGCTTGGAGAGCATATAGTACTGCTCGAAGCTCGAGCACATTGATGTGAAGAGCTAGCTCCAATCTGGACTATAAACCCTGGGTTCGGTGAGGACCCAGATGGGCTTCCCAACCTTCGCCTGAAGTGTCCGTGGTCAGAGTCTGGAAGGGGGGAGGATGACAGAAGGGGACCCCCAAACAGGTTCTCTCGAATCATCCACCATTGCAAGTCTCTTGCCATCGGCGAGGTCATCAGTACCAGATTATCTAGGTCATCTACGAGTTGATCCCACTGGGAGCGGAGAGTCCACTGAGAAATCCTCATGTGAAGCCGCGCATGGGGAACCGTTGGGATGGCGGCCGCCATGAGCCCCAAGAGACGGAGAACCGACCTCGCCGGAACCTTCCTGCGTTCTGATAGCAGGGAAATCTGTGACTGGAGAGAGGCCGCCCTGTCTGGAGGAAGGAAGGCCTTGCTCACCGTCGTATCAAGGATAGCCCCGATGAACTGAAGTCTCTGGGAGGGGTCCAGATGAGACTTGGAATGGTTGATGGTAATACCCAGGCAAGTGAAAACCTGCTGGGTGAGGGAGAGAAAATGCAGGAGCTCCTCCCTGGACGAGGCCGCCAGGAACCAGTCATCCAGGTAGGGAAACACCTGAACTCCCATAGTACGCAGGTGGGCTGCTACCACCGCCAGGCATTTGGTAAAAACCCGGGGAGCCAAGGATAGACCAAACGGTAGTGCCCGGAATTGGTAATGGTCCCCCTGGAAAGCAAACTGAAGGTACTTGTGATGCGAGGGACGAATGGAGATGTGCAGATATGCGTCCTGCATATCCAGCGCACAAAGCAATTGACCCGGCCGAAGAAGAGGTAGAAGGGTTTGAAGGGAAAGCATCCTGAACTTTTTGTATTCCACACAGAAGTTCAGGGAGCTGAGATCGAGAATGGGTCTGAGATCTCCCGTCTTCTTTGGGACCAGGAAGAAATGAGAGTAGTAACCCGTCCCCTGAAGATGAGGAGGAACGGGTTCTATGGCCTGCTTCACGAGAAGGGCAGATATTTCTTCTCTGACCAAAGGAAGATGGTCCCTTGCGTAAGAGGACTTCGGGGTGGGAGTGGGATTGGCGTGGAGGTTTCTGTAGAAACTCTATAGAGTGCCCCTCTGCAATAATCTGAAGCACCCATGAATCCGTTGTTATCCTCTCCCAACCCGGAAGGTGGAGGGAGAATCTCCCTCCTACTGGTTCCTCCGGGGAGTCCGGAGGCGGTGGGAAGAGGAGAGTCAGGTGGTGTGGGGCAGCGCCGCAGCTGGGGCACCTGCTGCTTTTGGGCGGCGGGGCATGGCAGCTGCAGGGCCCGGGCGCTTAGTGGCCCGCCTTTTCTTGGGGTTTCCGCTGAGGCCGCTGCGCTATGGAAAAGGACGGCGATGCGGGGATGGGGACTACATGGAATCCACAGAATTTAGAGCCGCCCTTCTTCCCTGCAAATCGGTGATGATGTCCTTGATATCACCGCCGAAAAGCACTGAACCCCTGAAAGGTGCTTCCTGGATTGCGGACTGCACCTCCGGGACCAAACCTGACACGCAGAGCCAGGCGTGACGCCGAAGACTTACGGCGAACGTGGAGCTCCGCCCGGCAGTGTCCACTGCATCGTAAGTTGTCCTCAGGATGTGACTGACTGGCGAGCAGGCAGAACGGACTAGGTCAGCTAACTTCTGCTTGACTTGGGAGTCAGGTAAGGAGTCAATCTTAGATTCCGCCTGGTAAGGATAGCCTTCTGGTAATCCCCATATGTGCTAACATAATTCAGGACCGAATTCCCAGTGTGGAAGAAGCATATATTTTTCTTCCGTACTGGTCCAGAAGGCGAGATTCCTTATCCAGGGGAGACGAGCTTAAATGTTTGGGGTGTGCTGACCGGCCGTGAGCGGCGCTAATCACGACTGAGTCTGCACGGGGGTGAGAATCCCAAAAATCTACACCCTCCGGAGCCTGGTATAGCCTGTTGGACTTCCTAGGAAGCGGGGCTAAAGCCGATGGTTGTTTCCAAATAGTGGAAACAAGGTGGGTGTGAGGCTCGATCCAGGGTGGCACTAAAGTAGGGGCCGTAAGGGGCAGGTCCAGATGTTCAGCGAGTTTAACCTGCTGAGGATCTGGTTCCAGAGAACGCCACTGATGTACTTCCTGGATCTTCCTAAGCAACTCCATGAAGAAAAGATCCTCTGGAGGAGACTTCGGAGGAGTCCTCGGCCGGGGCTTGGACGGAGAGCGAGGCTCGTTGTCTCTCTCTAAGCATCCATCGGAGGAATCCGATGAATCCAAGAGCGAGGAATAAGAAGAATTAGAAGCAGAGTAAGACTCCTTAACTCGTCTAGGGGGAAGAACGGGTTCCTTAGGGGGAATCTCTGGACGAGTGTCCTGTCCCTCTCTGGATGCAGAGGGGAGAGCTCTGGAATCCGGAGGCGGAGAGGGAGTGTGCCGTCTTGGGCATACGGGGGCCGAGGGTAGCACCATCGCCGTGAGGCGGCTCTCGACTTCCTTGGTGAGCTGAGCCTTGGCCTCAACCCACCAGGAAGCCAGTCTCCTGAAGATTCACCGGCGGCCTGGGGGGCAGTGGAGGAGGAGGGGGATAACTATACGGATTATATCCGTAAGGTGAGTATCCGTAACCCGGCTGCGGGAAAACCGGTGCTGGGTATTGCAGCATCGGGTACTGCGGCGTCGGTGGAGCCGGCGTCTGGTACTGCGGCGCTGGATACTGTGGACCTGGGTAAGACGGTGTCGGATAGGACGGTGGACACCCAGGTACCGGAGGAGCTGCCGGAGCAGACGGCCTGGTAGGGGGCCCCACGGGCGGGTCGACAATGAGAGGCCCGTGGGGCCGGCCAGGCCCGATGGGGGGGATATCCCCGCCGCGTCAGTGGGGCCGGCGTCGGAACTGGCGTTGGGGCCGGCGTCAGATCCAGTTCTGTAGGAGGAGGGTCTGATGGTGGAGGAATATCCCCAACATCGCCGGGGGACGGAGGAGAAAAGTCCCCTGGGTCAGTCTGGGGCGACTCCGGCTCCTCGGACGGCAGCGAAGGCTGCGGGGAACCTGGGACGACAGACGATGGAGGGTCTGTCGTAGGTTCCGACGCCCGGTGCACGTCGGAGGAGCCGACGTGCGACTTAGGGGCTGGATCCCGGTGGGCGCCAGAGGAGCCGGCATCCGGCTTATGGGGTCCCTCGTCGGAGGTGGGCCAAGGGTGGGAAGCAGCCTAGTCCGAGGGGGACGTGACCGTGCACCGCCCCGAAGGGTCGGGCATCTTATTGGTCTTCTCCCGGCGGATGTCGGAGGAGCCAACGTCTAACTTATGGGAGGTGCCCGCGCCAGTAGGCCGCAAGCCTGCGGCGGTACTGGGGGCAGAGGCCTCCTTTAGCCCGGGGGCGCCCGCAGGACCCAAGCGCGAGCCCGACGGGTGGGCCGACGCCTCCTCCAAAACCTTGGAGGCTGCCGTCGGACGATCCCCCGGAAGGGATGTTACCTGAACCGCGACTCGACGAGGAGGCCTTCTCCCTGTGCCTTTCTTTGTCCCGCTTCTTGTGGTGTCCTTCAGGAGAGGTCGACGCCTGCCTGAGCTTCTTCAATTCCTTCTCCATTGAAGACATCTTCTTTTTGAGCAGATGGGCTTCCAGGGACTGTTGGCGTCGTCTGCGGGTAGCCGTGTTGAAGTGCAGGCAATGCGGGCACTTGTTGACCGTGTGGTCGGGGCCTAGACAAAAAAGGCAGAGAGAGTGGCCATCCTTGTGTGGCAGTTGGGCGCCGCACGAGTCGCACTTATTTTTGGAAGGGGACGACATACACCGATGTTAACCTGACGATACGATATGAAAATACTGAAAGTTTTCGGTAAAAACCGATGAAAGAACAGGGCTTTGCTAAGCACGAACTTTACCGCGAGGCACTGCACGAGCTAATGGCGAGAAAGAACTGGAAGGCGGGCGTCCGGGACTGCCCCTTTACACCGACGTCGTCTGACGCCGGTCACCTGACGTGAGGGTGGTCCCTCGCCAGGGACTGCTAGCTAGAAATTTTTCCGTGGGGTCCTGCAGCCTGCCGGCGTCAGTCCTATATATAATTACCTACTGCAAGAGCCCTCTCAAATTAAAATCTTGGGGATCCCTCGCTGATAAATAAAGGAGCTCCACATTTGAAATCAGCGACCGTGGCTGAGGAGGCAAGTGAAATGGTCCCATCGTGATCATTGGACACTTGAAGCAGTACCCAAGATAAGGTCGTGTTTTCACTAATTGAGCGACTTGCTTTCTGGGTCTCTTAAGCTAGTAGCCCCACTGCCCCCCAGTCCCTACTCAACACTGCTCAGGACCACATTTCCTTGACACGAGGCATGTAGGGGACACAGTGAGTACAATGAACAACCTCCCGCAGTTATGCTGCTCACAACAAAAAGAATAACTGGCCAGCTGTTCACTGCGACTGAACCCATTCTCTTATTCTACCCCCCCCCCCACTCTTAGAAAATGCCTTAAAATTATCTCATATATGAACCGGGTTTGTGGAGGGGAGGGGAGGGGGGGGGAGATGCTGGAAAGAAGACTATGGGGAAGTACTCTGAAAAGATATGGTACAGACTGCAAATGACTATTCTAAACTGTCAAGTTAATTTTAGCAATAACTGGTAATCCTCGAGTGGCGTGGTGGGCTGAGGCCTTGGTGGCCTGTGGATTGGGGGGAGGGGTGAGCGAGACTAGACAAGCCCGATTAAGTTCGACCTCATATGACCTCTGGATGGGGAGGTACAAGAAGGAGGGGTTTGGCCTAAACTGGGCTCCGAGGGTGGGGGTGAATTCCCCCAGTGATTTTATACTTGACCACACTTGTCTCCTTGGGCACCTATATGATGGTCTCTTGGCTGACACTTGGTTTGGTGGGGGGCTACACATACTCTCAGGTGTATGGGTGGGGGAGGACTTCATGATGGGGCCCGCGCAAGGCAAACGTTTGATTTGATACCCCCCCCCTTTTTGTAAGCCATCCTCAGTCGCATTAGATGACATGCTGGGTGTCCCTTGAAGACACTGTTGGAGCCTCCATGGCTATGGTTTTCTGGACTTCCTCCTCTTGCCCTTGGTCCGAAGGTTGGAAGCGATGCTGGGAGAAGGCATTTACTTGCCAGAGGGATCTCTTTGGTTCCTCGGGACTACGAAATACCCCTGGTTTTGGCTGGCTCTCTGGGCCTGGGTTCCAGAATCCTGGCACTTGGTGGGTCTTGACCCGCATGGATCTGTAGGTCCCAAGGGAGTTGGAGGGGTGGGATCTCCGGTGATGGCAGTTGGGGGACAATGTTGGAGGGGGGCTGGCGAGGGAAGGGTTGTCTTGACTGGGCTATACCCTGATCGGGGACACTTCCCATCGGTAGCCATGGTGATGACGTCCCCCTGGGTGACTCTGCCCCTTTAGAAGCCTGGACTGAGTATCCTGGGTCCGGCTTTCCCCCACTGGTCACCCCCCCCCGGAGATGCTACAGGGGTCCCGATACACAGGGCAGGCTATTAGATATCATCATAAGCCAGGATTGTGGGTGACTTCCCTCTAGGGGAGGCTTCCTTTGAAGGCACCTTCACTAAGGAAGCACCCAGGGTGTTTTTTTTTTTTTTTTTTTTACGCCTGACAGATACAGGGAAGGGGGTCTCGGGATGCCGAGGGCATGCATTCTTAAGTCTTGAACTTAAACTGGGCTAACTGGATGTTATGAGTTCATTTTATAGAGGGTGGGGGGGGAGGGATGGGAAATAGGCGCCTATACGGATGCTTACTGACAACTGGAAGGGGGGGTGTTTCCCATGGATATTCCTGTGGCCCGCAGGGAACACTCATTGCACTGTTGAGCTCCCTGCTTTGGTCTGCGCAACCAGACACCCTTCAGCTGACGATCACCGCTCAGCCTTCCCTTGGAAGTCAAATCGGTAGATTTTGGGCAGCCTGGTCGGGAGTAGTTTCCGCAGTGGCTAGCCAGCGCTTAACCCAGCTCTTGGCTCAAAGTAGGATGAGGCCAGAGCAACAGTTCTGTTGTTTATTAGTTATAAGGAATGTTCTGAAATCTGTTGATGTTTATATTAAAAAGTTTGATGCTTTGCAGGATTACTATCAGGTTAAATTGCAAAAGCCTAGAAAGTCAGTGTTTAAGAAAATGGTATCTATTTTTAGGTGTATGGAAAATGGCTAACCAAGCTACAAAATTTATGTCACTTAACATAAATGGATCATCAAGCCCTAGTAAAAGGATGAGGATTCAACAATTCATAATATCCCAAAGGTGTGATGGTGTGTTCCTACAGGAGACCCACCTTTCTCCTCTTGAAGCCCAAAAGCTTAATCAGAGGACTTTTCCTCAAGTCTATCACTCGTCTCTTCCGGTGGGCAGAAAGAGGGGGGTGGCGATTCTCCTTTCGGAAAATCTTCACTTTCAGCAACAGAAGGTGATAGAGGACCCTGAAGCGAGGTACCTCATAGTTATAGGGACTATTCAAGACACCCAAGTTACCATGGTCAATGTTTATATCCCTCTGGGGTCCCCGCTCCGGATCTACTCGAACCTCCTCCAGTTGGTGGCTGAAAGGGCTAAAGGCCTATTGATAATGGGAGGGGACTGGAATATAGTTTTAAACAGGGCTCTGGACACAACGTCCCAAATTCCGAAGCTGGACGTGGCTAAAGCTTGCTCCATAAAATTGCTGCTGGAACAGATGGATCTGGCCGACATCTGGAGAGAGAAATATCCTAGAGTGAGAGAGTACACTTGCTTCTCTCCAAGATTCCGGATATTCTCTAGACTGGATGTTTTTCACATTTTCTGGAGACTTGTGTAGGCTTCCCTCCACCTGGGTGGGTACGACCATTCTCTCCGATCATAGCCCGATCTACCTGGAGGTGGAGCTGGGACTGCCCAAGCGCATCACACACTGTAGACTGAATGCTTCTCTCCTCCAGGATAAAGGGGTGGTAGATGAGCTTAAAAAGCACCTGAAGACAACCCTAGAAGAGAATAGCAGACAAGAGACCTCCCCACAAATTCTGTGGGACACCGCTAAAGGTTCATTTAGAGGCAAACTGCTATCTATAGGTTCCCATAAGAAACAAGTAATTAAACAGAAACAACAAGAATTACTGGAGCAGATTAAGGAACTGGAAGGTGCCCAAAAAATTAAGTGGGAGGAGGCTCGGGGTAGGAAACTGACAGCATGTAAGAATCAACTACAAGAAATCCAAAAAGCTGAGGTAGAAAAGGCCCTGTTTTATTTAAAACAAAGACACTACAAGGGAGGTCCCAGAGGCACCAAACTCTTGGCCATCAGACTGCGTCAGTACGCAGCAAAAGTCACAATAACCAAAATAATATCCCCTCCGTCAGGCAGGCTTCACGGACAGCAGAGGCATTTGTTGAATACTATTCGTACTTATATGGCCCAGATGAAAAAACACTGCACAAGAGAAACAGAATTACTTTGGCTCCATTCCCCTTCCCCCACTTTCACCAGATTCGGTAAGGATGCTGACTAGGCCTATCACTCAACAGGAGATAGTTTCCACAATCAAGAAGCTTAAGTCAGCTAAATGCCCAGGCCTGGATGGGTATGGAGCTGAATTCTACAAAACTTTTGTCTCAGAAACAGCTCCCCTGCTCCTTAAAGTTTTCTCAAATATCTGTTCTGAGGGTGGGCCTCACCCACCCTCTTGGCAGTATGCGACCATAACCATTTTACATAAGGAGGGAAAGGACCCAACAAGGTGCGAATCATATTGCCCTATCTCCCTGCTTAACCATGACTACAAGATATTTACCTCAATTACTGCCTCTCGGGTAAATCCCATCCTTCCGGGCTTGATTCATACAGACCAATCTGGCTTTGTGGTGGGTCGACAGGCTCCGGACAGAGTACGTGCTGCTTTGAAAATGATAGATAAAATTCAACGTTCCCGTACCTCGGTGTGCCTGATGAGCCTGGATGCCGAAAAGGCTTTGATAAGGTCTCATGGGATTTCTTGTTCATGGTACTGGAACATAGGGGATTCCCCAAATCATTTATAGATACCATAAGGTCCCCTATATACAGGCCCTCAGGCATACGTCAGAGTGAATGGGGGGCTTTCAAACAGATTTGGGCTGGGCAGAGGCACTCGACAGGGGTGCCCCCTTCCCCCCTTCTGTTTGCCCTCTATATCGAGCCCCTGGTGGAGGCTGTGAGGAGGGCGAAGGAGGTGACGGGGACTGAGGTGGGTGGCATTCCGAAAAAAATTCTGCTGTATTCAGATGATGTTCTGTTGTGCTTATCCCAACCACACCGGTCTATAGGGCAGATATGGCCCATACTAGAAGAGTTTGGGAAACACTCAGGCTACTCCCTAAATAAAACTAAAACAGAAGTCTTAAGCTTTTTCTTTAGCCCCTCCGAGGAAACACGTCGGCTCCTACCCCTGAATTGGTCTGCTGACAGAATGAGATACCTGGGGTAAATATCACAAAACATTTTTCCAAATTATTTAAAACAAATTATACTCCCCTGATTGTCTCCCTTAAAAAATATATGGAAAGATGGTCCTTGACTAATATGCCCATGCACTCCAGAATCCATGCCATAACAATGAATGTTTTATCTAAATTCTTGTACTTATTTCAATGTCTACCACTACACATACATAGGTCAAACTTCCAGATGTGGCATAAAATGGTCTCCAAATTTATTTGGAACAAAAAGAGACCCCGAATAAATTTAAAAATTCTGCAGGCCCACAGGGACAGAGGAGGCAGATCCCTCCCGGAGCTGGAGGACTACTTTCTGGTAGTTCAACTGAAAAATGCACTACAATGGGTCGGTCTCAGTTCCACCACCGGTTGGAGGGAAATGGAGAAGGGTGAGGGGGCCGGAGGATACCCCTTGGAGATCGTATGGTAATACCTCTATTGTCACATGGACATCTTACTCCCAAGTTACATACTGTGGGGGATACTATTCGCTCGGTCCATAGGCTCTGGCAAAAATATAAATTACAGTCCTCTGTATGGCCTCTAAAAAGCCTAGCCTGGGCTGACGACTTCCCTCCTAACCATCTAGATCTCGCATATAAACAGTGGGGTAAATCAGGATTGGAATACCTGGGTCAATTCATGCAAGGAGACATGATCCTGGACTTCGGTTCTCTTAAGAATATGTTTGGCCTTAAAAGCTCGGACCACTTTAGGTTTCTTCAGGTTAGAGCATACATAATATCTCTTCAAAAGAAAGAGGTAGACCCGGCCAGGGCTGCCCCCCTTTTGTCAACCATCCAAAAGATAAAACTTATGACTGGCCAGAGAGGAATGATCTCCCTTCTTTACAGGTCTCTTGGGATAGTGAAAACTGACCCATTAACCAAGTTCAAGACTAGATGGCAGGAGGAAATCAATCCCGATTCCCCAATCCTTGACTGGGGACCTATCTTTAACATAGTCAAGAGGGCGACCCGGTTCCCCCGTGGCAAGAATTTGCTTGGAAGATAAGGGTCCGATTCTTTCTTATTCCCAAGACCTTAAATGAAAGGAACCCAGAACACTCAGCTTGTTGCTGGCGGGCCTGTGGTGAGGAGGTAGCAGATTATGTTCATATTTTTTGGGCCTGCCCAAAACTGCAGAGGTTCTGGGCGGAGATCACCACAGCTATAGGGGAGATCATTGCCTCTGATCAGACATTTGGATGGAGGCGGTCCTGGGAGCCTCCCTGGCAGACATTAGGGGACCTGACTCTTTGTACCTATGGGCAATCTTGATTACCGCAGCCCATAAGGCCATAACTAGGTCCGGGCTTAACCCTACACCGCCAAAGAAACAAGACTGGATATCAATAGTCCAGAGTTTAGTTGAATTAGAGGAACTCACTTTCAAAATAAACCACAGGACTTCACTTTATACTCAAAGATGGACAAGGTGGGAGATCTGGAAGCAAGCAGAGGGAAAAATATAGATGGGGCAGTTGGGAAAAGAATTCCTACTCCTTTTAACTTAGCACCTAGGAATGTGAAAGTGGTTTAATGGAAATATCAGTCTGGGGTATAATAAGTTTGAAATCCATGGAATGACAAAACAATATACTGTAAAGGCATACTTGGACTGTATTGATTGACCTAACCAATGTATTCAAGATACCTGCAAACTGTCGATAAAATTAAAGTTTTAAAAGAAATAGACCTGATGGCATCCAACAAGAACAACCAGTGCCCCAGGTTCTACACCCACTTCCGGGACCTCAGAACCATGGGAGCAGACGCACTATCGGCCATATGGACATGCCAAACAGCCTACATATTCCCTGACATATGACTACCTCGGGTCCTGAAGAAGATTCGCAGAACCAGAACAACAGTGATACTCATAACTCCCTATTGGCCCAGGAGAGCATGGTTTGCCACCGTAGTGGCAATAGCACTGGATCACCCATGGATACTCCCATTCAGACAAGACACACTCACACAGGGCCCGGGTATGTCATCCAGGCCCACACAATCTCAAATTAACAGCCTGGCTCCTGAAAGGGAGAGACTGCTGAGAGCACAGTTTCATCCTGTGGTCATCGACACGATGACCAAGTCAAGAAGACATTCCACCAACTTGACCTATCAAAGACACTGGAAAGTACTCCACAGATGGTGTACAGAGAAAAGCATAGCTCCACTACATGCTACATTGGCTAATATATACAGGTTACTCACCTGTAACAGGAGTTCTAGGAATGGTATATGTTGTTCATCCACACTTACTGGCAGGTTCCTTGCCGCTTTAAATCTCGCCGGAAGGTCTTCAAGCTGGCTCCTCCCTCCCACCCGGGTGGTAAAACTCTCGGCTCCGCGCCGTGACACCAGATCTAGCCCTCTGGAAGCCAGGTTGTGCGTCGAAGCCGGGGAGGTCGTGTGGATGAACAACATATACCATTCCTAGAACTCCTGTTACAGGTGAATAACCTGTATTTCTAGGGACATGGATATGTTGTTCATCCACACTGTCTGGCAGACTCCTAGCTGTTCTCTGGGAGGAGAGAGGCAAGGCGCACACCCCCTACTTGGGAAATAAAGACTGCAGAACCGAGGCCCCAAAACCAGCATCCCGGAGTGACTCAAGGTCGATGTGGTAGTGGGTGATGAAGATGTGTGCTGACTTCCAGGTAGCAGCCCTGCAGATTTCCTGGATAGGGACGTCCCTGGAAGCAGCCACCGATGCAGTGGTATGGCGGGTAGAATGAGCTCTTATCCCTCTGGGAGGCTCCATGCCCGCCAACCTATAGCAGAGATCTATGCAGGAGGTGACCCACCTGCCTATCGTCCGCTTGGCTGCAGGTGCGGCTTCAGCGTAGGTGACAAACAGCTGGCGAACCTCTCCCCGAACTTCAGCCATCTGCTCCTTGTAATAAGCGAGCGCTCTTTTAGGGTCCAAAGTATGGGGCCTATATTCGGCCTCTGAGGCGTGATTGGGGTAGAACACTGGCGGAGTGGACACCTGGTTAAGGTGAAACTCCAACACCATCTTCGGAAGGAATTTCCGGTGGGAGCGCAGGACAACCTTGTCCCTGTGGAAGACCAGATAAGGAGACTCAATGGAAAGCGCCTGGAGCTCTCCCATCCTTCTGGCTGACGTGATAGCCACCAAGAAGGCGGTCTTCCACGACAGGTGAGAGATGTCACACCTGTGCATCGGTTCGAATGGCTTGGCCATGAGCTTAGCCAATACCTGCAGTAGATCCCACGGAGGTGGAGGTTCTCGCACCGGAGGGGATATGTGATCAAGGCCTTTGAAAAAGTGCCCGACCACCTTCTCCTGCACCACCGACTGCTTCCCGGCCCACGCCCGGTAAGCAGAGATGGCTGCCAAGTGTACCTTAAAGGGTCGTCGACTGAAGCCCTTGCTGAGAAAGGGACCACAGGTAGTCCAGAATGCTTGCCAAGGTACAGGAGAAGGGTCCAGGCCCTTGCCCTGACACCAAATGGAGAATCTCTTCCATTTGAAGGCATAATATCTTCTGGTCGACTCCTTACAGGATGCCTCAACAACATTGAGGACCTCGTCAGAAAGACCCAAGGCCTGTAACTCTAGCCGCTCAGGAACCAGGCAGTCAGGTGCAGGGATTGAAGGTCCGGATGGAATACCTTTCCCTGATTGACTGAGATCAGGTCCGGTGGCTGGAAGCTGCCTCGGGAGCCAGGAGCCGAGACTGAGGAGATCTGGATACCAGAACTGGCGGGGCCAGTCTGGAGCTACCAGAATCACCTGTGCCTTGTCCCTCCTTGCCTTGAGAAGCACCTTGCGGATCAAGGGAAATGGGGGAAAGGCGTAGAAGAGGCCCGGGGTCCATGGCCTCAAGAAGGCATCCCCCTGCAGCGAGCCCTGCTGAGGGGGCGGCATGAAAAGTCTCAGCCTGCATTCTCCCTGAGGCAAACAGGTCCACCTGAGGTGTGCCCCGTGAGAACAGATCGTGTACTACCTCGGCAGGAGAGATCACTGTGAGATGCAGCCCCATCCGGCTTAGGACATCGACCAGAGTGTTGGAGGCTCCTGCCACATGGATGGCAAGGAGATCCGCCTCCAGGCTGCGCACGAGTGACCAAATGCGGAGTGCTTCCCTGCACAGAGGCATGGAGCGCGTCCCGCCCTGGCGGTTTAGGTAGTACATGGTCGTGGTATTGTTTGTCTGGACCTGAACCACTTGACCCCGCATAGAAATGAAGCGCGGTGAGGGCTAGACAAACCGCTCGAAGCTCCAGCAGGTTGATGTCGATCGGACTCCCGAGGGGACCAGCGGCCGTGCGCTCTGTGCTCCCCCAGATGGGCACCCCAACCCATCAGAGAGGCATTGGTCGATAGAGAGACCGTCGGCTTGGGGCAGACAAATGGGATGCCCTCCTGCAGATGTGCTGGAATGGTCCACCACAGGAGAGCGCTCAACATCCCCTGGGTCACTGTCACTAGCTGATCCAGCGGATCGAAGTGCTGTGACCATTGGCTGGCCAGCCCCCATTGAAGGGGACGCATGTACCAGCGGGCCCAACGGACCACGCTGGTGCAGGCAGCCATGAGGCCCAGGAGGTGCAGGAAGTCCCGGGCAGGGCGCAATTGCCCAGCCTGAAATGACTGGGCAAAGGAGGAAAGAACCTTGGTCCTGTCCACCGGGAGCCGTGCTCTGGCTCATAGAGTCTCGAGCTCTGCCCCGATGAATTGGATCACCTGCTTTGGCACGAGTTCCGACTTGGCCTCGTTGATGAGGAGGCCAGCCTGAGAGCAAACCTGGAGGGCCAGATCTCTGGACCGCTCCACCTCCATTCTGGAGGGGGCTGCAATCAGCCAGTCGTTCAGGTAGGGGTACACCCGGACCCTTCGGCGCCACAGGAATGCTGTCACCACTGCCATGCATTTGGTGAAGACCCTGGGAGCTAGGGAAAGGTCAAGGGCATGGCCTGAACCTAGAAGGGATCCTCTGCCCTGAAGTGGAGGAACTCTGTGGGACGGACAGATTGGGACATGAAAGAACGCTGCCCTGGAGGTCCGGAGAACAGAAACCACACGCCTCGCTCCAAGGATGGGATTATCTGAGCCAGAGTGACCATCCTGAAGGTCCGAGACCTTAGGAACCTGTTCAGGTCGTGCAGGTCGAGAATGGGGCGCCAGCCCCGTCCGCTTTGGGACCAGGAAGCACCTGGACACAAACCCGGTCTGGAGGAGGATCCACCACCTTTCTGATCACCTCTTTTTCGAGGAGCAGGGCGATATCGGCTCAGCGAGCCGACAGAGAGGCTGCGGACCCCGTAGCCCCCCGAGGGGCGACAGCTCGGAAGGGCGGGGCCTGCTCGAACTCCAGGGGCAGGCCCTTTCCTACCACCTCCAACACCCAGCGGTCCGTGGTGATAGCGAACAAGGTGGAAAGGAAGTGGCGGAGCTGTCCCCCCCATGGGGGGAACCCGGGGGGAGTGATGAGGCTGGGGGCGACACCCCTCAACCTGTCACTGGGCAGGCTTGGAGAAGAGACCGGCCGAGGGACCTCCTGGGCCTTTTCCTCCCTGCTTCCTATTAGAGGAAGCCGCAGGCTTGGCTTTGGGGAGCCAAGCCCGAGCCTGCTGGCCCTGGTGTTGGTACTGTTGGGCTGGACGTGTCGCAGGTGCAGAAGGGCGAAAGGACTTATGTTGTTGCTGTCGACGGCCCTTGTCTTCTGGGTGGAGGTGACAGAGTCCAGAGTGGCACTGGACTTCTCGATCTGCTGGAGGTGATCTTCCACTCCAGGGCTGAAGAGGCTGGTCCCCAGGAAGGGGACATCCACTAGTTTATGCTGGGTATCCGCCATGAAGGTGGATATCCTCAGCCATGCTCTGCGGCGCATGGCCACTGCGGCCGCAACTCGATCTCAGGCTCAGGAGTCTCCAATGTCCAGAGCCATTTGGAGCTGCTGTTTTGCCACCGCCCTTCCCTGGTCCCGTACCTGCTTGACCGTGGTCTGCAGGTCGGCCGGGAGATGAGGGATCACCTCATCCAGGGAGCCCATGAGGGCGTGTGAGAAGTGTGCCATCAGCACAGCCGAGCTGGCCTGGTGGAGGCCAAGGGAGGATACAGCGTATACCCTGCGCCCGGCATAGTCCAGCTTTTTGGACTCCTTGTCAGGGGGCTTATCCACATCCCTAGTGTTCCCGGAACGCCAGAAAACGCTATCAGTGACCAACCTCTCGGAGGGTGTTCTGAAAACGACAAAGAGCCGGTACGGACTGCATACTTCCCGGCCATCCTGGCCAAAGGCGCAGGACAGGAAGCAGGCTGCTGCCAGAGCTCCAAGGCTGGGCCAACAATGGCTTCAGCCACCGGGAAGGTCTCCATGGGTGAATCCCCTCGGTCCAGTATCTCCGTTAGGGGATACCTGGCCGCTGGGATATGGGCTCGAGCTGCATCCCAGTAGACTCCAAGATGAGCCGAAGAAGACCCATGAAGGACGATGGGCTTTCATCCATCGACTGCCCCCAGAGGACTCCAGGTCAATGGGCCTGGAGAACAGGGAGGAGTTGTCGTCTGACTCCAAGGAGTCCGCGAAGAGCTGCCTGGGGCCTCAGCCACCCTCCACCTGCCAAGGACGGTCGGGAGTGAGGGTGACCGACAACCTGTGGGGCAGGCCCTGACCCAACCGAGTCCTTGGTCAGTGCCCCCGATTTCGGTTGTGGAGGCAGAGGTTCCACCACAAATCGGTGGGACAGCTGGTTTTGGCCGAACAACTGGCCGAGGCTTGGGCACCTCGACTACAGCTAGGGGTTGCTTCGGCCGCCGGGTGACAGCCACTTGATGGCCGGGGAAGGCGACGGCATTGGCTTGTTCCCAGACAGAAGTAACTGCTGCCACATCAGGTCCTCGTAGCGTCGACGCAATTTGCGCCGAAGCCTCTCCTCTTCCGAGGAGGAAGACGAGACGAGCGCGTGATGCTTACTTCGTGTCTGACCATCGATGTCGTGGGGATCGGCTGGACCGAGAGTATGTCTGAGACCGAGATCTCGTGTTTCCGAGGACGGGTCTGGGAAGGAGGAGAACACCTGCTCTTCCCTCGCTCGGAAGCCTTGACCGGGACTCCAGCACCAGAGTACAAGCAAGTCCTCAGTCTCACCGGGAACCGGTGAAGAAGGGTTGTCGGCTTCACCAGTCGACAGCCCGTCGGACGGGTCAGAAAAATCTCGACCGTGTTGACGGGTGTCTCGGACGGCTGACCTGACAGGGACACCGTCATGCCAGTGGCCTTAGCCGCAACCTCGACCGAAGTAGAGTGTCGACTGTCCGGGGAAGGGGACCTCTCCCGCTCCCATGGACGCCGACGGTGGGACTTACCTTTCGAGTCCTTCTTTTTGGACCGAGAAGAATGTCCCGAAGGCCCCTCTCCCTTCGTGGAAAGGGATTGGCAAAGCTCCTTAAAAGAAGCTGAGTAGGAGGTACCCAGAGAGAGCGGGATAAATGCCGTGACTGAGGAAGAGGATGATGCGGCCTGTGCCGCCTCCTCCTCGAGGGCTATCATCTGCTCGAGTTGCTCAGCCGAGCCAGCTGTTGCGGTAACCGCCCAACGGGCCTCCTTCGACTTCACCGGCGTAGCGCTTCACGGGGCGTCCAAGCTGTAACCAGGCAGCGTGGTCTTCCAGGATGTTGGCCGAAAACGAACGGCATAACTCGCAGGCCTGGGGGTCATGGTCTAGGCTGAGGCAGTAGACGCACGTGGAGTGCAGATCCGTCCTGGACATTTTCTGCTTACATGGGCACCGCCGAAATCCAGGAGTCGATTTGTTCATCGCAGCCGTGAGGGAGTAATTTGACCGAAGTCTTGAAAATCTGAGAATAATTTTCGGGCGAACCGAAGAATTAGGATCCAGTCTACACGCAGAGTGTTAAGGAGGGAACCTGAGCTTCCAAGTGGTAAGGAAGATCTGGCGTCATGGGGCGGAGCCGAGAGTTTTACCACCCGGGTGGGTGGGAGGAGCCAGCTTGAAGACCTTCCGGCAAGATTTAAAGCAGCAGGAACTGCCAGTAAGTGTGGATGAACAACATATCCATGTCCCTAGAACCTGCATTTCTAGGGACATGGATATATTGTTCTATCCACACTTACTGGTAGACTCCTAGCAGTTCTCCGGGAGGAGGGAGGCAAGGTGCACACCCCCTACTTAGGAAATAAGGACTGGAGAACCAAGGTCCCAAAACCAGCATCCCGGCGTGACTCAGGGTCGATGTGGCAGTGGGTAATGAAGGTGTGCACCGACTTCCAGGTAGCAGCCCTGCAGATTTCCTGGATAGGGACGTCCCTGGAAGCAGCCACCGAAGCAGCGGTAGTGCGGGTAGAATGAGCTCTTATCCCTCTGGGAGGCTCCATGCCCGCCAACCTACAGCAGAGATCTATGCAGGAGGTGACCCACCTGCCTATCGTCTGATTGGCTGCAGGTCTGCCAAGTGCGTATTCAGCGTAGATGACAAACAGCTGGCGAATCTCCCCGAACTTCAGCCCAGCTCCTTGTAATAAGAAGCGGCTCTTCTAGGGTCCAAGTATGGAGCCTATATTCCGCCTCCGAGGTGTGACTGGGGTAGAACACCGGCAGAGTCAACACCTGGTTAAGGTGAAACTCCGACACCACCTTCGGATGGAATTTCGGGTGGGGGCGCAGGACAACCTTGTCCCTGTGGAAGAACAGATAAGGAGACTCAATGGAAAGCGCCTGGAGCTCTCCCATCCTCCTGGCTGACGTAATAGCCACCAAGAAGGCGGTCTTCCACGACAGGTGGGAGATATTGCACCTGTGCTTCGGTTCAAATGACTTGCCCATGAGCTTAGCCAATACCTGCAGTAGATCCCACGGAGGTGGAGGTTCTCGCACCGGAGGGGATATGTGATCAAGGCCTTTGAAAAAGCACCGACCACCTTCTCCTGTGACACCGACTGCTTCCGGCCCACGCCCGTAAGCAGAGATGGCTGCCAGGTGCACCTTAAAGGTCAGCCGACCAAGCCCTTGCTGAGAAAGGGACCACAGGTAGTCCAGAATGCTGGGCTAGGAGCAGGAGGGAAGGTCCAACCCTTATCCTGACACCAAATAGAAAATCTCTTCCATTTGAAGGCATAGCATTTTCTGGTCGACTCCTTATGGGATGCCTCAACAATGTTGAGGACCTCTTCAGAAAGACCCAAGGCCTGGAACTCTAGCCGCTCAGGAACCAGGCTGTCAGGTGCAGGGATTGAAGGTCTGGATGGAGTACCTTCCCCTGGTTGAGTAAGATCAGGTCTGGGTGGGCTGGAAGCCGCCTCGGGAGCCTGGAGCTCAGGCTGAGGAGATCTGGATACCAGAACTAGCGGGGCCAGTCTGGGGCTACCAGAATCACCTATGCCTTGTCCCTCCTCGCCTTGAGAAGCACCTTGTCGGCTTCTCCAGTCGACAGCCTGTCCGACGGGTCGAGAAAAATCTTGACAGCATCGACGGGTGTCTCGGCCGGCTGACCTGATGGAGACACCATGAAGACAGCAGCCTTAGCCGCAACCTCGACCAAAGTAGAGTGTCAACTATCCGGGGAAGGGGACCTCTCCCGCTCCCACGAACATCGACAGTGGGACTTGCCCTTTGAGTCCTTTTTCTTGGACCGAGAAGAGTGTCCCGATGGCCCCTCTCCTTAGTAGACAAAGCTCCTTAAATGAAGCAGAGTAGGAGGAGCCCAAGGAGAGCGGGGTAAATGCCGCGACCGAGGAAGAAGATGCGGCCTGGGTCGCCTCCTCCTCGAGGGCGATCATTTACTCAAGTTGCTCAGCTGAGCCCGCTGCCAGATACCACCCAGCAGGCCTCCTTCGACTTTACCAGAGAAATATATCTCTCGGGGAGCCCAAGTTGAAGTCTGGCAGCATGGTCTTCGAGAACGCTGACCAAGAAGAACTTGCACAATTCGCAGGCCTGCGGATCGTGATCGAGCTCAAGGCAGTAAACCCACGTGGAGTGCGGATTGGTCCGAGACATCTTCTGCCCACATGGGCACTGCCGAAATCCGGGAGTCAATTTGTCCATCGCAGCCGCGAAGGAAGAAAAAAACCGAAGTCTAGAAAATTTAAGTATGAGTTTCGGTTTAACTGACGGGTTAGGAAATAGGCCTAAAACGCAGAGTGCTAAGGAGGGAACCTGAGCTTCCAAGCGGTAAGGAAGATCTGGTGTCATGGAGCGGAGCCGAGAGTTTTACCACCCGGGTGGGTGGGAGGAGCCAGCTTGAAGACCTTCCGGCAAGATTTAAAGCAGCAAGGAACCTGCCAGTAAGTGTGGGTAGAACAACATATCCATGTCCCTAGGAACTCCTATTTCTACAGGAAGGCCTGGATAAAGGTCTATCCTCATCTTTGCTGAGAGTCCAGGTAGCAGCAGTGGGGGCCGCCCCACCGATGAAATAACAACAGGTTCACATCACGGCATAGTTAGATTTCTAAAAGTGGCATCCAATATATGCTCCAAGATCAGACAATGGACGGTGCCCTGGGACCTCAACCAAGTACTCAGGGCAATGACAGAGCCACCATTCGAACTGCTAGATTCAGTTTCACTCAAATGGCTAACTCTCAAGACAATATTCTTAGTCGGAATCTGCTCAGCCAGATACATAAGTAAACTACAAGCACTGTCATGCAGAGCCCCATACCTGGTATTTCACGAGGACAGAATCTCGCTAAAGAAAATTCCTTCATTCTTACCAAAGGTTAGTACCTCTTTCCACACCAAACAAGACATTGAAATCCCAGTCTATATGCCCACCGAGGATGTAACTCAGGAACCTCAGCTACAGTTACTAGGCAAGAAGAGGGTAATGACCACGTACATCGCAAGGACATCGGAGATGCGCCGTACTGACAGATTATTTGTCATCTCCCAGGGGCGCAAGATGGGTCAGGCAGCTTCACGCTCAGTCACAGCAGCCTGGATCAAGTTGGCCACTACAGAGGCATACAAGACGACAAATCAAGGGCCACCTACTACAATTAGGGCACACTCTACTACAGCCATAGCCACATCGTGGGCAGAGAGGAACAAGGCTACAGTGGAAGAGATCTGCACGGCAGTCACTTGGGCGTCCCTACACACCTTTACTAGACACTGCAGAATGGTTGTATCTATACTCTCCAAAACTAACTTTGGACAAGCAGATCTAGGGCTAGAAAAATGACTAACTACCCACCCTAGAATTCAGGGTACTGCTGTTTAAAACGCAACCCATGAGTAAGGAGTGTGGAGTGCCTCAGAGATTATCCCCCACGATGGTAGTTTACTCACCTGGTAAAGGTGATTGTGGGGTATACATCTCTGAGGCACCCTACAACCCACCCGAGTAGAGAGTCATAATGGTGTCAGTAAGCATAATTAACCGGCATGCCGTTCAGGCCATAAAGAATTTAGAGTGTATTAACAGGAAATAAAAGGATGTATAAGATCCATTTTGTCTGAATATAACAGGTGTACTCATCTATTCAATTATTTTTACTGGATATATCTTACATGAAAATGTACTGTCAAAAACAACAAGTCAGGAGGTACTGAATCCCTAGTAGGTATAGCTTTGGAAGACATCAAACTGATCCTGAGGAGGCAGGAACACAGGGAAAAGGGGTCGGACTTTTTTGAAGTCACATGTGCATCAAGCAACCTATCAGGTGGACACAACCCATGTGTATGGACGGGTGGAGTGCCTCAGAGATGTATACCCCCACAAAGACCTTTACCAGGTGAGTAAACTACCACTGCATTTACTTACAGGCCAGTAAAGATGAAACAATAAAAGTGGGGGAACTGGTATTTAATAAAGAGCTTTTACAGGAAAAAATTACGTGCGGGTTCAGCGCAGTTCTCCTAGAGTACTGCTACGTACTCCTGATGGATTCACTGAGGAATTCCATCTGGCTGCAGTTTTGCACCCGACTGCACCTCTGTTGTTTTTACCAACATCTGAATTTATTATCTTTCACTGCTTGTGCAGGCCTACACACTGGAAGACTCAGGGTTACTAGATCGAAATGAGGATTTCTTGTAATGTGATCTGACCCCTTTGGAAATGTATGCTCACAGCAAAACTCATACCATTATTTATTTTGCATCTATATGTACCAAAAATTGAAAAAATATTAAAAAATGGATTCTAATGATATGCTTTACTGATGTAGTACAAGTGCATTTCCAATATATTAATATACTGAAACTACTTCTTTCTGTCACTATTCAGATAATTCCTTTAAACCTTCAGGGCTGGAAGCCTAACTTTTTTAAATGAAAGCTTTTACAGTTGGCATGGTTACATATTATGAGAAACCTTGGGTGGAGAGGGGGCTAGTCTGGCCACACTTGGCATCATCCCGCTCCATCCCAGGTTAATCTTATTTTATTCCTTTCCCAATCCATCAGGATGTTGGCACACAAGAAGCCCCTAGAATGCATCACCAGGTGAAAGTGCAGCAGCGGGGAATCATATCCCTCTCTTTCTGAAGGACAGCGTCCCCTTGGATGCTCAATCCTTCTTCCGTACGCCCCCCATGATCCAAGTCAGTTCCCAAACTTGGAGTTGCAGCGTTACGAGAGCAACATACTGCTGCACTGAAAGGCAAGACTGTTTTTTCCCCTTCTTTTTTTGCAATAAAACTTTTGCTTCCTTGGGTGATATGGGCGGCTCTTCAGCCCAATCTCTGTTCTCTGCGACTGGCTCTCACCTCTTTTGGATTGGGGGGGTACCTTCCCTCATGGTGGGGCCAGGAGAGGAAGGGCCATCACCCCCGGACAACAATCCAGACACCCACCCCTCAGATCCGAGCAGTGGAGCGGGCCAGAGAGAGAGGGGCAGGGTTTCGCAAAGCTTGATCTCCACATTTTCTGTTTTTTTGTCCCAACTCTCCACTACGGCACCAGTACATGTCTGCAGAGGAGCACACGATCTGCACAGCCACAGCCCTGCCCTTTGAGCCTGCATGGCCACTGGGCCTCCACAGTGATGGGCCAAGATGGTTGGCTATTCCTCCCTGGGAGAGGAGAGCAGTCCCTCGGATGCTCGATGCTCTTCCCACCCCGCCGACCCCCAGCAACCCATGCTCTTTCCAAAACATGGGTCGCCGGCGTGGCAGGAGGCAAGGTATTCAATGCTTTAGCCTTCCATGCCACCGGCTCGGCCCTATTCCTTTCTTTTTAGCATCTTGACATGTAGCTATTTATTTTTGTACAAGGCTGGGAATAGGATTTCTTTTGGAAAGGAGTGACAACAAATCCATTGTGCAGCTTTGCACCCCTTGGTGACATTACCAGTGAAACAACAAAAGTGCTTATTTAAAAGAAACATTGCCTGATGCCATTGTCTGTGTGGTGTACCCAGCCGTCCTCTCCCAGTAACAGTGTTGCAGTTGGGGTTCGGAACGCATCCGTTGACACTCTCCCCATTTTGACAACTCGCTTGGCTCCCAGTGCCTGGGCGACCCTCTCCCACAGTTCTGGCTCTGAAACCACAAATCAAAACAGTAAGTGCTCTGAACACTATGGACCATAGTAATAACTGGCATTCTTTCCTTATCCACAGGGGAAACAGATTCATTAAGATATAACAGAACTGGACCCTGACCACGAGCACCAGACTATGGCCCAGTACACACTGCAGTAACAATTTTGAAACCGTTCTAAAAAGCGTTTTTAAACTTACCACAGTCACCCATCTGCACTGGTAATCACCGTGTTGTAATCCAGTGAAGATGCATCCACATCAGGTCCAGTAACATTTTTGAGAATTGTTCCGTTGCTGCACTGTAGCACGTTTTTTGTTCAGCTGCATGTGTTCGCCCATCCGAACCAGAAGGTAAAACGTTTTTGGTTTGAAACCATATTTGAAACTGGTTTTAAGGTTAGGTCCCTTGCAGGGTTTAAGCACAGTTTGTAAACACGGTTTCAAACCGTGTTAGGTGTGGATGCAAAGAGCGTTTCGACTTTTTAAAATGTTTTAAACCACTTACAATATTTTAAAAAGCATTGTGTGTACAGGGCCTATGTGAGGGCTACACCAAATGTAAATACTACTCTAACTGTGGGGGCCCACTTCATTCTACCGATTTGAGAATTTTCTGTTCACTGACTTACTTTATAGAGGGAGGGGACAGGTGTTGACAATTTTAATTGTTTTATTCTATCGCATCTCCCCCCCCCACAAAGCTTTTTACTCTTTAGATGGCTTCTCCGCCCTGTACCACCTGCTCTCGGCTGGCACCCACCTCCCCCCAACCAACCTGGAGTACAGTAAGTCCCCACATAGATTACAACCCCTGGGGGAAGGCCACCGGGCATCCAGGTGGGGGTGCGGGCCCTTGGATCCGTGTTTCAGTTTTTCTCTCTAGGCCCCTGCTATGGCGTCAAAACAGTATGTGTGCGTGGAGGTGTACATATCCTGCAGATCCGTGGCCTCCCCCTACGGACCACTCACTACCTGCACGACCACCAGGCCTCCACCCAGTGGCAGTCAGAGGCAGAGACAATGGCCACCCCTCCCCGGGAAAGGACAGCAATCCCCTGGACACTCAATCTTCCCCCATCTCACCAACCCCCGGCAACCCGTACTTGTTACCAAACATAGGCTGATGGCGTGGTAGGAGGTACGGTGTTCAACACCATAGGAGGCAGTATAGCGCAGTGGTCTAAGGCTCTGAGCTGCAAATCTGGTGACATCCAGCAGACCAGACCTGGGTTTGAATCCCACAGCTTCCACCTGCATATTGTGTGACCCTGAGCAAGTCACTTAACCTCCTTGTGCTCCCAGGTCGCTCCTGTAAAAAAGTTTTCAGCTTAGTGTGCTATACCTGGTTAAACAACTAAATAAATAAAAATAAATAAATAAAAACACCTTAGCCCTCCGTGCCACAGAGCCAGCTATTCCGTCTTTTTTTGAAGGGAAAAGTATATGTGCAGTATCCTTCACAGTCTGAAAGCTCTGGGACATCCTTCATTTTATCACCCATAACTTCCTCAGAGAGGTAAAATGAAAGATAGTTGAAAGGTGATGAAAAGGGGGTTCTGAAGTGTAAAATGAGGGATCTCCCCCTAATGTGGGACAGTTGAGAGGTATGGACAGAGGGGTTCTGAGGGGTAAAATGAAGGATGCCCCTTCTAATGCGGGAGAGCTGATTGGCATGGACGGATGGGTTCTGAAGGGTAAGATGAGGGATGTCCCTCCTAATGTGGGACAGCTGAGAGGTATGGACAGAGGGGTTCTGAGAGGTAAAATGAGAGACGTCCCTTCTAATATGGGGCAGCCGAGAGGTATGAACAGAGGGGATCTGAGGGGTAAAATGAGCGACGTCTCTTCTAATGTGGGAGAGCTGAGTGTTACAGACAGAAGGGTTCTGAGGGGTAAAATGAGGGATGTCCCTCCTAATGTGGGACAGCTGAGAGGTATGGACAAAGGGGTTTTGAGGGGTAAATTGAGGGACATCCCCCCTAATGTGGGATGGTTGAGAGGTATGGACAGAGGGGTTCTGTGGGGGTAAACTGAGGGATGTCCCTCCTAATGTGGGACAGCTGACAGGTAGGGACAGAGGGGTTCCGAGGGGTAAAATGAGCGAAGGCCCTCCTAATGTGAGATGTATGTAGATCCAAATGATGCTGCAGGTAGGCAGAGTCTCAGGTCCTGGAACCATCATTCACCAGCATGAATTCTCCCACATCTCCAAAGAAACCCTGCCCATACTTCCTACAGTTCATGACTGGCTTAGTTCTGCCCACACCAAACAGATCATTAGGCCCACACACAGGATCTCTCAGCCTAGTTTTAGTTTTAAAAGCAATGCAATAAATTTTTCTGGGGAAGTGCTACCCCTTTTAAAATATCTGGATCTGCTCTGGCTCTCTGCCATGAAGGCATAACCCCACCATTTTCTGCAGTGATCTCTCGTATCAAACTGAGGCTAAAGGTAGGGTTACCACCTCTGAATGACAGCCACTAAAACCAAATAATTAAATTCAGCATGCCACAAAATCTACAATTTTCCTCGGCCCCTTTTTACAATGGATTTATTTTGATTTTATTTATTTGACTCTAGCATTACAATATACCTTTGAGCCAAGGCTCTTTTACAAAGATTCCACGTCAGCAGTACAGACAATTAGCATCAAGCTGGTTACATGATTACAGATTAGTTACATGGTACAGGATATCTGATAGTAACTTAGGTTGACATAAAAAATTAAGGCGATGCGTTAAACAAAAACACTAGGTGGAGGAAGGCAAGAGGGGAAAGGGCTGAGGAGAGGGATGACATATGTGTGTGTGTGTGGGGGGGAAGTGAGGCAGCCGAGGGGCTTTGTCAGGACAGACACGGGGAAGTGCATTAGAAGTGGCAGTGGACAGGTAAGTGCAAGTACACAGGACAGAAGAGACACCGGGGAGCTAAGAGGCAATGTAGGGGCCAATGTTTGCTATGTGGTGCAACCACAGGTGTTGGTGCCTGTAAGGGAGAGGTGGAGCTTGGTTTTGAACACATCAAGTGTTGCTATGGTGGAGATACGCTAGGACTCTTCCAGTACATAAATTACAGTGAAAGTTGCTTATTACAAACTCATTAGAATATCTGACTTTCGTCAGATACAGGCAACATCCATGATGGCCATGCTCCAGAATGTCTAAAGTGTTTTGGAAGTGGGGAGTTAGTGCCATGGCCTCAGTGCTTAGTGTGGATTTTTTTTATTCCTCTAACTTATCCCTGGACTTATCCATCTACGATTTTGGTGAGTGGGATTTTTTTTTTTTTATGTGTTTTTAGTTCTTTTTATGTCTCCCCCTTATTTCGTGTTTGCAACATACACGGTGGTGGAATACAGTGCTTGGTTCACAGGGCTGTGTGTGCTTAAAATGTAACCTTTACTTGTCCTCACTGTCGTTTTCAGTTTCATTTTTCAGGAAGAAAGTTATCTTCAGTTTTTTTCTTTGGGGCACAGTGTATTTGTTCCAGTTGAGCTTCGTTGCCTTTAATTATCCACCAATCATAAGCAGTCTCCTCCCTCTGCTCCATAGTAGGAAAAGGGGTTCACTCACCAAAGCCTCTCTCTCCCACACGGTGGAGAACCACAGAAGCAAAGTGTACTCCACCTCACTGTCTTCCCCCCCTCGTTTACACCTCCTTAGCACATTCTTATTTAAAAGCCAATCAGTAAGAACGCGGTCTTTCGATTTCAGATGATCGGACAGTGTTGATTGGGGCAGTGAGAAATGTGCCTCAAGGTCATGTATGCTCATTTGGGGAAGAACATCAATCTGCTTGAGAATCTGTACCTTGCATCTGGCCCGCTGGCACAGTGGTAGAGCTACCGCTTGTTATGCCAGCGACCCGGGTTCGGTAGCAAGCCCAGGTTGCTGGAGGGCCAGTCAGGGGTGGTGGTGAAGAGAAGGAATGAGTGCCCAGAGGGATGCTCTTCTTCTCCTGGGAGGGTGGGCTGCGTGTCTGCTGCAATACCGCTACCTGGGTGACCACAGGTGGAGGTGCAGATGGGATGGCAGAGGCATGGGAGGGGCAGATGTTGGCCGAAGGTCCAGAGCGGAGGCACATCTCAGCGTGCCTTTGTCTCCTTGGACCTTCCGTGCAGGTCAGTGTCTGCAGGGATTGGGGGACCAGAAAACCAGAAACACCCCATGTCAGCTCCTGGAGACAGGCCCCGGCATCAGAGATTGAGATCTGGAGAGAAGCTCTATCATGCAGTCCGCCCAGCACTGGACAAAGGCTGGAGAGGATGATGGGGGTCTTCCTTCCACCCCACCCGGGGGGTTATCCACGGGACTACTGAGGGAGGACTCACGAGTAGTGGAAGTCTCCAGGACCCTTGGCGAAGCCAAACTGGTGTCATGGGAGTCCCTGAGGGAACGAGACGGCATGGAGCAGAAAGAGGCATAAAAGAGTAAGTTAAAAAAAAAGAGAATCTCTACCTTGTGGACAGCGGGAGGGCTGCACACTTTGAGGCCATGGCAGTTAGAGTGCGGGCAGGCAGGTAAATGCACAGACGGTAAAGCAGGTAAAGAGAAACCCAGAGAAGACAATGAGATGCTAGGCAGGAAATGGTACATTTAACACAGACAATACAGCTGAGACAGCCAACCACTTAATTACTCAGCACCTAACTGATGAACTGCTGCCTGCAGCAAGGCAGTTAACATCGTTAAAGAGCCCATAAAGAGCCCTCACAGCCTAAATCACTGTCCGTAAAAAATGGCCAAAGTAGTCCATTCTAAATGGCGGATTTAAAATGGCACTGTAAGAGGACTGGATGTTTGTTTCTATGTTCAGTGAGAAACCCATAAACATATAGTTAAAAAAAAAAAAATTTCCCCATACCCTTCTTCGATAAGTGCCATGGGATCAACTTCCACCTGGACAGTGATCAGGGAAGAGAAGGGGCTATAGTTTAATATCTCATCCGAGTAATGGCTCCTCGACAGTGCAGCACTCCGCACTGCACTAAAGTGTCAATTGGAGTATTACCTCAAGTACCTGGTGTAGGGCTAAAGCTCGCTTTCCAGCTCCAGGGGCAAGCATGCCATCTACTTAGGCACTGACATTGTAAATCCTACAATCAGATTACCTGGTCCAAACCCAGAAGGGTGGCAACCATATTGGAGGCTGTACCATACACTTCTCCAGAGAAGCAGCTCACCAATATTAAGATGCCGGTTTTTGTTACTGAGGAACAAACTGGCCCCCTGGACAAGAAGCCACATCTACGAACTATATTACATGACGAGGTCTCACCTAACGTCTTCCAGATTTCTGCCTGAAAGGTCTTCTCACTAAGGACAACCAAGTCCCCGTGCTGCTTCCAGTTCTGAGGCAGGTCCTTGGCCAACCTGCTATCCCAGGCCCCCCTTCTTTGCTGTACTAGGCGTTGCATCTCCTCCTCCAACCTCTGGTGGACCGACTGAACACAGGACTTCTTGGATGGAACCGGGTTCTGAAAGAGCAACAGATCATTCAAAACATTTGATAGATGATTGGTTTAAGGAGCCTGCCCCCACCATGGAAAAAAGGGTTCCACCAAAATGCAAGAAGTCCCATTTAGGAAGTACATTTGTATGTATGAAAAAGAACAAAAAACAAACAAACAAAAAAAAACAAAACAAAAAAAAAAAAAACAGATGGGAAATTGCATTTTACAAAGTTAGGATGAAATTTATGTGTTGAAATGTTACAAATGAATGAGTACTGACAACACAGTCTGAATGCTGTAACATTTGTGCTGCTGCCATTAGGACTTCCTTGAAAACAAGACATCTCACTGAAATTATCCAAGGGAAAGAAGAACAAATTACTTACCCTAGTAATCTTATTTCTTCCAAGGGAATCTTACTGTATTCTGACTAATGCAGTATGGTCTCACCATAGGACTGCCCCAGAGCTGAAATGGCTAATAGAACCTATGCAAATGATGGCATGCTAGGCTTGAGCTCGGTTTTCAAACCACTGTCCTTGGTAAAACAGTTCTAAACCATCAGATTGTTATGAAGCATGCACAACGAACTATCTAGCTATGCTACTTACTACTACCACCAACTAGCCCCCCCCCCCCGGTTATGAATTATCATTTCTCCCAAATGGTTTAAATTGGCACCATTAAGACTTGAGTCACAGATGCCCAAGAGAAAAACATACCCACAGGCTTGCAACATCCTTAGTACAGCTGGAGTGCAGTGACCCTAGGTTCTTAGTAGGGGAGGATGGGAGGGAGCTCAGAATACAGTAAGATTGCCTTGGAAGAAATAAGATTACTACGGTAAGTAATTTTTTCTTCAAACCCCAGGAAATCTTACTGTATGCTGACTAATGCAGACTACCCAGGCAGTATCTTTGGGAGGCGGGTACAGAACCTGCTTAGGAAAGCGGCTCTGCAGGACTGCTGTGCCAAACCTGGCGTGCCCCCTGGCCTGAACATCCAAGCAGTAATGCTTGGTAAATGTGTGGACAGTTTTCCAGGTAGCTGCTTTACAGATTTCCACCACGGGAATATCCCTAGCAACTGCTAAAGAAGCACTTGTACGCCTGGGCGAATGGGCCTGGAGGCCTGTAGGTGGCTGCTTACCCACCTTGTTGTAGCAGAATTGAATTCAAGCTACAATCCCTCTTGCTATGCATCCCTTAGTAGCTGGCTTCCCTTTCCCCACCCCTCCATAGGTGAGGAAGAGCTGAGTTTGATCATGCCTATGACCTTGTGTGTGATCAAGGAAGTAGCGGACTGTCCTTTTTACATTCAGGCTGTGCAGCCTGCGTTCACCTGAGGTGGAATGATCAGTAAAAAAGACAAGCAGTGTAATGGACTGGTTAAGGTGCAACTCTGATACCACCTTAGGGCAAGAATTTTCTATTAGTCCTCAGGATGACTGTCTCTATGGACAGCAATGTATCCAGGCTCTGTAGAGAAGGCCTGAAGCTCACTAATCCTTCTAGCAGAGGGCAGGGCCACCAGGAATATTGTTTTCCAAGTCACATATTTGAGGTCTGCCAAAGACATGGGTTTGAAGGGGGGCTGCATGAGCTGGGCAATGCAAATGTTCTGGTCCCACATAGGAGTTGGTTGTGGAAGAAGCAAATGTAGCAACCCCTTAAAAAAACCTTTTAAACACTGGGTTTCAGGCTACGGAAAACCTCTTACCCGCAGATAAATAAGCTGAGACAACTGCCAGGTGCACTCTCAGAGTACAGGCCCTTAAGCCCGTAGAATGGAGATGGGTTAGGTAATCCAGGACTACTGGCAAACTGGCCTGGTTTTGGTCCTCATCCCTGCCTTAGCATCAGATGGAAAATCTCTTTCATTTGGAAGAACAGGTTTTCCTAGCGGATGGCTTTCTGGATACCCAAAGTATTTCCATAACCCCTTCTGACAAATGCAGATCTGTATATTCTAAGTCTTCAAGAGCCAGGCTTTGAGCCTGAGGGATTGCAGATTGGGATATATGATCCTGCCCTGAGAGGATGACAGTAGGTTGTACCTCCTGGGTAGACTAATTGGTTTGGTTATTGACATAATCATGGAGTACCAGGGCTGTCTGGCCCAGTCTGGGGCAATGAGGATCATTGTTGCTGGCTAGGCTCCGAGTTTGTTCAGCACCTTTAGCAGCAGGGGGAAGGGAGGGAATGCATACATAAACCTCCCTGTCCAATCCAGCAGAAGTGCATCCAGACTGATTGTGCCCTTGATAGGGGGTCTGCAGCAGAACTGTGGTAGCTGATGATTGACTGGAGCTGCAAACAAGTCCACTTCTGGAGTGCCCCATCTCCTGAAGATGACCTCCAGGACCTGCTTGTTCAGTGACCACTAGTGGTGGTTCTGGTTGATTTTGCTGAGAGCATCTGCCAGAACAGTGTCCTTTCGTGGGAGATGGACTGCTGAGAGGGAAACCTCCAGGGAGTATGCCAGGGTCCAGATTTTCATTGCCTCTGTGCACAGAGGAGTCGACCTTGTGCCCCCTTGTTTATGTAATATATGGTGGTTGTATTGTTTGTTCTGACCTGAACCACATTACCCTTCACTTGAGAGGCAAATGACTGGATACCCAAGAGAACTGCCCTGAGCTCCAACAAGTTCATGGGCAGGAGTGATTCCTGCTTTGTCTATGTGCCATGTGTTGTGTGATCCCCCAGATGTTCCCCTCACCACAGGAGGGATGCTTCTATGGTCAGTATCAGTGATGGGGCTTGCTGCAAGAATGACACCCCTTGCCTGAGGTTGGCCCTGTCTTGCCACCACTGTAGAGTTTGGAGAAATGTTACTTTAATGGGTACTAGCTTTGACAGAGAATCCCTTTTTTGAAGCCAATGAACTCTCAGGTGGAACTGAATGTCCCTTATTTGGAACCTGGCTCCTGACACAGTTGCTGTGGATGCTGCCATGTGGCCTAGCAGTTGCAGGAAATGCCTTGCTGGCCTTGGGACGTGTAGTTTGAAGGAGTTGGCTACCTGTATCAGGTTGGCCACTCTGTATTGAGGGAGGAACGCCCTACCCTTTTGTGTGTCCAACTCTGCTCCTATGAATTTGAGTAACTGAACAGGTTCCAGCACAAGACTTTTTTTAGGTTCACCAGAAACCCCAGTGAATGCAGGGAACCCTGTGTGAATGCCAATGCCTAATTTACTTAACGATATGACTGACCTACTATCAGCCAGTCGTCCAGGTAGGGGAACACTGATATCCCTTGTCTCCTTAGGTGTGCCATGACCACAGCTAGACATTTTGTGAACACCCTTGGAGCAGAGGTTAATCAGAAGGGCATTGCCCTGAATTGGTAATGACCTGATGACGGTCTGAAGCTGAGGTACTTTCTGAGCGACCGCCTTATAGGGATGTGAAAGTAGGCATCCTTTAGGTCTAGGGAAGCTAGCCAGTCTCCCTGCCTTAGGATTGGTAGGATAGTAGTCAGAGTCACCATTTTGAATTTTGGCTTTGATACATGTTTGTTTAGGTGTCCGAGATACAAAATAGGTCGCCACTCTTCTGTTTTCTTCATTATAAGCAAGTACCTTGAGTACAAGCTCTTTCCCTTCTGGCCTGAGGGAACTGGCTCTACCACCCTTTGCAACAGAAGACTTGGAACTTCCTCCTTTAGTAATGCTGTTTCTCATGGGGGACAGTGTTTGAAGACCCCTGACGTTAGCTTTAGCATGAGCTTAAAGCTGAGGACAAGACCTTGACCCCACTACCTCCAGGACCCACTTGTCTGTGGTGATATTTTCCCACTCCTGGAGGTAGTGGGCCAGCCTGCACCCTACTGGGATTAGGGAGGCAACCCGAACAGGCACCTCAGGGTGTCTGCTTTGTCTGGGCTGCTGGCTGAGTACTGGGGCTAGTACGGCCACCATCCCTTCTACCTATGCAGTACCCCCTTTGCTGCTGATACCGGGGAAAAGCTTGAGGCTGGAAAAAAGGCCTGTACTGAGCTCTGTCCCTGCTACCTCTGGCCTGGTGTTTCTGGGTATAGATGCTCTCTTCTTTGCTGCTGTACTCTTATAGGCAGCCTTATATTCATCCATCTTCTTCATGTATGCTTTTGTTTGTTCTCCAAACAGAGACATAGGGTCACAAAAAAAGTCCATGGCTTTGGTTTGAGTGTCCTGCATCAGATTAGTAGTTCTGTGCCAGACAAACCTCTTAAGGAACAATGATGCTACCATTTGCCCAGATGTAGTATCACTGGAGTTCACTGCCATTGTAAACTGCGTTTCAGCAGCCTCAATTCCTCTTTTTGTGGCTTCTTCCAGGTCCGCTGCCATGGGAGAAGTGACTACTTTTAAAATCTCTAGTACAGTAGATCAAAGATTTTTTTGATACCTGGCTACATATGATATGTATGTGGCCTGTCTGATGGCAAGGGACGACTCCAGGTACACCTTTTATGCTACTGAATCCACCCTCCTAGATTCTTTGTCCGGAGGGTGAGAGGCCAGGGGGATGTCACCTTTGTCACAAGCAGCAGCCTGCACTACCCCCTCATGATTAGGGTGCCCAAAAAAGAATTCAGCCCCATTTTGGCTACCCAGTACTTCTTGTCTGCCTTTTTTCTGTAGGGGGTACTGAAGTGGGTGTCTGTAAAAGCTTAAAAGTCTGCTTTTTAAGGGACTTATGGATTGGCAGCAATAACCTCTTTGATGCTGGCACATCCATCATTTCTCTGTAGTCCTCTTCTTATCTTCAGTGGATTCCTGAGTGGGGAGGTCGAGGGTCTGGGCTATTTGTTTCATGAACGAGTAATAGGAGATAAAATCCTCTGTTCCCTTGTCAGGGGAATCTGGCCTGTGAGGATCAGAAGAAATGTCCAGATCAATGGGTTCTCTGAAATCCTCATCCTCTTCTTCATCCTCTTCATCTTCCTCTTCTCCCAATCGGTCACTACCGAGATCTAATAAACCGAAGACCCGGGTTGAACTGGGAGTCTGGACCGTTATGGGTAGCAGTTGCTTCCCAACTGTAACAGAGGTTCCGCTCTGAAGAGACTGAATAATTCTAATCGCATTGGTGATCTCTTCTGCAGTAGGAGCTGCAGCTTTTTTCGGTTGCGGTTCCTGATGTTTTTCTTTTCTCTTCTTCTTTACCACAATGGCCGGTTCAGCAGCCGTGTCTGTGGTCCGTTCTTTGCTGGAAGAGCTATCGCCCATTTCAGAGGGCAGCTCCTCAGGTTCTTTTTGATGAGGAACCGATTTTTCAATGGCTGGATCAGCAGCCTTGTCAGTCATCCTGTCCTGCAGTCTCTTCAACCGTCTCTTGACCGTAGAGTGAGGAAAGTTTTTGCAGATTTCACAGTCTGTCTTGAGGTGTTCAAACCCCAGACAGAAAACACATATTAAATGTGGATCAGCTTTAGCAAAAGGTTCCCTGCACTCAGTACAGTGCTGGTAACCTGTAGATCCCATTCTCTTTTTGGTTTTCTGTGACATATCCCAGAAGAAAACTACTCTGTAAGCTTCACTTAATATAAAACAAGTATTTCAAATTTTTTTTTGTTCAGTTACACTAATCGATAAGGAACCAGGAATTACAATTGTGAAAAGTTAGCCATAAACCAACTTACTCCCGAGTCGGTACAATTTAAATTAAATCAGGCTATTCAATTTTTATTTTATAACGAAAATAAGGGAGATGCCAGTTTCCTCTCGGTTAGAAAAACCGAAGAAAGAACCGGGCTATACTTACCCATCGAATACTAAAATCTAAAATTCTACCTTAAAACCAAGGACAGTGCTTTAAATACCAAATAAACTAAACCAGAACTAGGTAAAACTGAGAAAACACACATTTTTTTCAAGCGATGAAGGAGAGCTCTCTGGAGACATCTTACTGAGGCAAGCGGAGTAAAGAATCTGATGGTTTAGAATGGTTTACCAGGGACAGTGGTTTGAAAAACAAGCTCGAGCCTAGCATTCCATCATTTGCATAAGTTCTATTAACCATTTCGACTCTGGGGCAGTCCTATAGTGACACCATACTGCATTAGTCAGAATACAGTAAGATTTCCTGGGGTTTGAAATACTAATTAGTAAACACATTAATTTTAGTACAAGAATGGTGCATCACGGCCCCCAGTTCTGATGAGAAGACTCAAGCAAAACATTAGGCAGGACAATTTTTACTTAATACAGCTGCCCTAACTACAGGGCTAAGGGTGCTTTACAGAAACAAGAACAGTCAGAACTGTTACAGGGATGCCCCATCTGATAAATGAAGGACCAACAACAATTTTTTTTTTTTTTTTTTTTTTATTGTTTTATTCCCGCTTCTGAGTTGGTGAGAATGAAGATAAAAAGGGCAGCTAGCTACAGAGATATTGTAGCTATCCTGTCCCCAAGCTGAAGAGCCAACCACTCGGTTAGATGAAAAACCAGTTCTTTTATACTGTTACCATAAAATGTGATGTCATTTGAATGGGGGGGGGGGGGGGGGGGCTTGTGCCAATTTAGAGGGTAACATTGATTTTAAGGAAAATGAAAAGGGATGCTGTAATAATCTAGGTATGTAAACATGCTATATCTTACTTTCTAAAGAAATATCATGATCTCATGTCAGATGAGTCAGCCTGCCTGTGTTTACTTAGAGAACTGCGAGTCAGACAGCTCACATGGTGCTGACATAGTCAATAGGAGGAGACAAAAGCCCACCTTCTGAGATGCAAAACAGATGAGTCAGTCAGTAGAGACCGGAGGGTCGTGGACGAAGCAGTTCATAGTACATGCAGGTTTTCAAGTGCTAGGAATCTATTTGGCTGGAATGAAGCCTGGAAGTTGTGCACTGTTTCTCATAGTACATGCAAGTTTTCATGTGCTAGGAATCTAGTTGGCTGGAATGAAGCCTGGAAGTTGTGCACGGAGGGAATTGTGTACAGTTTTGAACTGAAAGACTAACCAACTATTTCCTTTCTGTATGTTTATCATTTTATTTTCATGTATTTTTGGAAAATAAATACTGCAAAGTGTGTTCTACACCTTTTACTTGTGTTTGTTGCATCTGTCTACCCACTAACCTTCACATGGACAATACAATAAATACTGTATACTAATGTTCCTCAGAGCCTACTTTAGGATTTTGGGGGCCCCCCAACAAGACTAGTAGTGCCCCCCCCCACTGCAGTCACAAATCATGTACTCTGTCCTATCTCCTCACCATTTTCCCCCAATATAACTAGCAACATCGTTATGTTTAACAGACAGGGTGTACTGTTTGTCCTTGTGGCCCCTTTAACCCCCTTAACTTTCCTGTCCCTCTGCCTATGACTGAGCCTTGCTTTGGCAACCCCTTAAAAATTGCTGTCCCTTTGCCTTTGATCAGCTGGGCTTTAGGCGATAGTGTATTTTATCAGACCAGCTCAAGTACACTGACGTAAATTACTTCATGAATGCGACAGTACGTCACGTTACTTACGCTGGTCTCTTATGCTCCACTTCGCAATCTCATGCTGTCATCGGTGTACTGCAATGTTAGTAACTACGAAGTAGTACTGTCTGCTGTTGATGTGTTTATTTTCAGTCTATTTTAGTTGGGGGGGCTTCACCCCTCCCTTTTTTTTGGTAAGAGGCAGTGGATAAATTGGTGCAACCAATATGACATTTACAGCAATCTATTCACTATGGCATTAACCGTTAGCGAGGCAAAGCAACCCCCAAACAGTGTGTGTGTGTGCGTGCGCGCGCGAAGCCCCTCCAACAACTAAAATAAACTGGAAATACACAAATCAACAGCAAATCACCTGAAATGTATGAACGAGCAAAAAAGCCAGCGCGGTACTTGAGTAAAGTTACCTTGCATGGCTGTGGCATTCAGTCCACACTGTGGAGGGGGTTGTGGGACAACAGATGGATCAGACACTGAACTTCAAGTTCAGCACGCAATCTCTGTGTGATGTTTATTCAAAATGCAGGAAATGACCTTCAACAACGGCATATCCCTTCTTCAGTACATCAGTTTGTAGCATCAGACTATGCAAATCTTTCCTCTACCCTTAGCCAACACCTACTGATCTCTGATCTAACTAATCAGTTGAGATTCAGCCTCCCCTATGCAGGCCTTGTTTGCTTGGGTCATGGGGGCTCAAATAAAATCAACAACAAAAAAACAAACAAGCTAAAGACAAAGAACCTCAGCACAGAAGCACTGAAACAAGGGTTACCCCCAAAGGGCATCGACAATAAGCCAAGTTTCAAAGAAACACAACATCACACATACTTCCATAATGAAAGGCATCATGGGATATATGCAAATCACCATGAAATTTCAGATTTGTTCAGTTTACAGCAATTTACATCCATTTTACATAGCACAACTAACTTATTTTTTCTCATACAGTCCCCTAGTAACTTTTTACCTTTATCAAAAACTCCTAGTACCATGGTATTTTAAACATTTACGGATTTTATACACATAAGGTACATACAGTAAAGTATTTTATGACATAGTGCCATTACATACTAAATCCAACAACGAGGAACACAACCTGTTGTTTTGTATCAGCTTGAAGGTCACAACAATAACCTCCCTGTACGAGGACCTGAGAGGGAAAAGGAAAATTAAAGAGGACACTATAGCATAGTCACAAAAGGGAAGGGGTGCCCTCAGGTGGCCAACCTTATGGACTTGAAATTGTAAAGAACAGATTAGGCTAAGAAATAGAAAAACTGTTGCAAAGGTCGGTCCTCAAGAGTGGCAGGAGCTCCCTGTCACACACGTCAGTGAAAGCAACGAAAGCGGCAGCTATGCAGATTATAGCCAGCATACACTGGTCCGATAATCTACACAATCGCTGGGCTTTGCACTGGTGAACCCTTAACACTGCCATCCCTCTGCCTCTGATTGGCTGGTCTCTGCTTTAACGACCCCTTAACATTGCTGTCCCTCTGCTTCTGACTGGCTGGAGCACCAATGGCACCAAAGACAGCAAGCAGAAAATGTTATTCATTTTTAAACGTAATCTGTTGTTACCTTTTATTTCTGAAATATTTGTCTTTTCCCATTTAACCATTAGAAGGTTTCCTACATGACAACATTAGGTGCGACATGAAGAGCAGTACTTTATCTGCAGGCTGATACAGTATCTGGTTCTATACCTCTTCATACCTCATCAGCATTGTGATGACATTTATTGTGACATCACAAATCAGTCAAAATCTTTAACCAGGTAAAACATTACTGAGTGAGACTCATTTACAAAGTGGGCCTGGTCAGCGCCACAACACTGAAGAAATGACACCTGAAATATTACTTTTAATCTCTTCTTATATTAATTGTAGTAAGTAATATCTCTAACAACAACAATGCAATGTACAAGCTTTTTACAATATTTGCAGCATATACATTTCGCATTAGCCTGTGACAGAAGTACCCGGAAGTAGTAAAGCAGATGGGTATGGAGAGGGATAACACACCAACATATGGTAATAGGGGGAGAGGATGGGTGGGTGAGAAGGTACTAAGAAAGTAATGGTGGGGTAGTGCTGGGATATTTGGTGTGTTAAGTACAGACAGGAGAGGGAGAGGGCAACACATCAGCTGAAGGACTAAATGTTGTCATCTGGAGGTTTAGCAAGGAGTTTAGGAATAACAGCTGCAAGAGTCTCTGATGAATCGTTTTACCAAGGATTTAAAGGTTGCCAGATTAACAAGGGTGGCCAGCTTCAGTGCTTTCTGGAGGTTGTTCCATAGGGTTGGCAGGGCATAGCTTATGGATGAAGGACTGAAAACGAGATCTACATCTAGGGATGTGAAGTGATAGTTTGGAGTGCTTTCTAAGTGAGTAACATCCTGGGGTACTAGTTAATAGGTTTGATATGTACCGCAGGAGATTTCCAAATAAGGCTCGATAGGTCCAAGTGTCCACATTTATAGTTCTTCTAGTTTTTAAAGATTGCCAGCCTATCATCACATGAAGGGAGCAGTGGTGTGTCCTGAGAGGGGCACCGGTAATAAATCTTGATGCCCAATTATATAGAGTATTGAGCTTGGCCAATAGTGTTACTTGGACTGTGGCTGTACAGAAAGTCTGCATAGTCCAGGGGGGGGGGGTGAATGTGGACTGAACTAGTATCTGTTTAGCTTCAGGGGTTAGGTGCTGAAGTAATCCTAGTCGTTGCTTTAGCTTTCTTGCCAGTTCCTCTATATGCACCTTACAGGAGAGCTTATGATCGATCCAGAACCCTAGATATTTAAATTTGTCCACGGCTTCAATAGGCTCCCCCAGCAGGGATGCGAGTTGAAGGGTGGTGCTTATAGGAGAAGGATTGCTTGGGCTGGACCTGTAGGAGAGAAACATAGCTTTTGTCTTCTTAGCGTTTGATCTTGCATCAAGTGATTGACACTTCTTACACAGAAACATAGACCATGACAGCAGAAAATGACCACAGGTCCATTTCGTCTCCCTGGAGTTCCCCATATGCCCCGGGACCTATTATCCATGCAGGGTTTTATCCCTCCTGTTCCCACCACACTCACCTCCCTACTGCTACTGACCTGAGCAACCACAAACCATTTTTTCTGTCCCAGCCATGCTTGAAACCACTGAGCTTCCTTGGTCTACTTCATGTACAACTCCCTGTCTTCCCCCCCTCCCCATTCTTTTCATTCTCCTAAATGTAGCTCTCTTAGCCCTCACCCCCTCTGAACCCTCCTGGTCATCCAGCATGGCACCTTGGCCCTGGACTTCTTGCTCAGGATCCTGGTGCATGCTACTGTAGCTTCCCTCATGCCAGACTTTATGCTGTCCCACTTTTCATTTGCATCCATCTCTGGTCTAATTCCTTCAACACGTCCCTCATTATCTCCCTCATCTTCCCAAAGTCTGCCTGTCTGAAGTCCACTACCTTTGTCACCGATGCCACTGCCTCCTTGCTCATGCTGAGCCTGAACCACACTGAAAGGTGGTCACTCCCAGCTAGTGGCTCCCCCACCTGCTCCCCATTCGACAATACTGGTCCAACATGTTGTCCAGTCTGGTTGGTTCCTCAACCAACTGCGCCACGTGGCTGTCCTGGAACGCATCCAGAATTACCTGTTCCCTGGCACCAGAGGCGGCATAGGTTCCCCAGTCTACCCCGGGTAGACTGAGATCCCAAACAATCACCACTTTTCCCTTGTTACACACCTGTCGAGGCTCATCTGCCAGCTCCCTATCCAACTCCTCTACACCACACCTAGCTTCAGTTTCCTAGCCCTCGGGTCCTAGAACTGCCTCCACAATGCCTCCATCCTCCCCTCGCCCACCTGATCCTGTCCTTTACGTAAATCACCATCCCCCCCTTTCCCACTCCTCTGTCCTTCCTATTCACCTTGTACCCAGGAATTAGTCATATCCATCCTGGTGATGGCTGCAACGTCCACCTTCCCTATGCTTAAGAGAGCCTGAAGCTCAGCTAATTTTTTTCCTCCAGGCTCCTCGCATTCAGGGAGACTACCCTCCACCCGGCTCCCTCCTTCCCCTTGCTCTGTGCCCTCTCCACCTGACTTCCCTCCCACAGCTCCCCCTCATTGTACACCCCTCCATCTTGGGGGGGGTCAGCTCATACAGCTACCCTGCACACTAGCCACCCCTCCCTTGCTAGTTTAAAACCCCCCTGAAAGCTATGTATTCCCCCAGTCTCTGCTTCAAGGTCTGCTGCCCAGCCTTACTCAGGTGCAACCTATCTTCTGCACATAGGTCACAGTTGTCCCATATGATCCCCCAGTCTTCCACTAGCCCATATCCTTGTGAGTGACACCACTCCACCAGCCAAGAAATAAACTCCACAATCCTGTCCTTCCTCGCTCTGCTCACCCTGGGTACCAGGGAGCACCTCTGACAAGGCCACTGGCACCCACCCTCTTTGAACAGTTTACCTAGTTCTTCAGATCTCTCCATAACCAACTCCACCTGACACTCCGCCAGGTTGTTGGTGCCTACATGCACCACATGAGGTTTTCCCTTCCTCTCCTGACACATCTCAGCAGAGCCTGCCCCGCCCTTCCCGCAGTTAGGCCCGGTATGGATTCCACCCATATCCGACTGTGTCGTTCACCCCTTTCTCCCCACCTGATCTCTTTAAGTATAGAGTCCCCTATCATCTTTCTCCCCCCCTCCCGTCTGTAACAACGTGCACCCATTTGCCTTAGGTGTTAGCCCTTCCCAGCTGCACTGGGTCTCCCCCACACCTCCCCTATCAGCTTGCCTCCCTTGCCTGCCACCCTCCCCCATTATTCGACACACCATCTTTTATTCCCCTGCCCCAAGTGGTTCTCCAACTCTCCCTTGGCTGGCCCCCCTACTGCTCCCATTGCCCTGTTTTCACCTCCCACTAACTTTCGAGTCTACTCCCCCTTCTGCCATGACACCTGTCCCCATCAGTCTCACTACCCTGACCTTCACCTGCCCCACTCATGGTAGTATCATCCTCCCCCTCTGTTACAGACATCAGGACCTCATAACTGTTGCTTAACCCTACTCCCCCCCTCCGCCAGCATCCTCGTTCCTCCAACCCTGTAGCGGCCTGGGACCCGCATTACATTTCAGGCCCCAAGCTTCCCTCCCACTTGCTCCAGTCACATTAGACTCTAACCCTCTGTGTGCCTTAGGTGGTGCCCCCTGCTCTCGTTCCACCCATCCCCTCCTTTAACCTTCTTAACTCCCCTGACAACCAGTTGACCTCTGCCTGCAGTGCTTTCAGCCTTTGGCAAATGGGACATTCCCACAGCCTCCATTACGTACCCATCCATACAGCTGCCCCACAGCCATTGCATCCCACCAGCCTATCACCCCTGAGCCCCCTGTTAGCCCCTTGCCTCTCACACTATTCCCCCTTCCCTTGGCACTAACCCCCCCATTCCTAGTCGTGACAACCCGAGTTCACCATACACCTTGACAGTTGCATTACCCCCACCTCCACATCCTGCCCCCAGCATTCCCGCCATACTCAGCGTTAACAGTTGTTCTCCCTTGGTTCACTCTAACTTCACCCCTCAAGGAGCAGCCCCACAGTAAGAGACTATCCTCAACTTTTCTCTCTTCAGAGAGTGGTCCCATCTACAAGAGGTACCCTCAAAACTTAGTTTCCTCAGTGAATATCCCTAACACAACATGTTACCAAGTCCCTCTGATTTACACCCCACCCTGCATAAGTGATCAAAGCCTAGGGCAGCCCAAAAAAGCTCTCAAAACTTAGTCCCCATAGTGAATATTCCTAACACAGCACGTTACCAAGCCCCTATGATTTACATCCCACCCAGCATAAGTGAGCAAAGCCTAGGGCAGCCCACACAAGATATTACCCCCCAACTTTTACTCCCTCAAGGAGTGGTCCTCACAACAAGAAGGGACCCTCAAAACCTAATCCCCCTCAATTAGTATCCCCAACACAGTACCTGTGACAGATTCAAACCCAGCACAGCATAAGTACACTAGGTAGTAGTACCTTCTTTTTCCTGCTATCAATATCCCTTCCAATACACCCCAGGATCCTATTAGCCTTACCACAGACCTTGTTACACTGGCTTGACTGCTTGAGGAAATCATTAGTGATGACTCCCAAGTCCCTTTCCTCTGCTGTAGTGCTCCACTTAACCCCTCCCATCCATTACTCTGTCCTGTTTTTTTTTTTACCCAAGGAGCATAACCTTGCATTTTCTAGGTGCTGAATTTCAGCTGTCAAACTTCAGACCACCTCTCTAGCCTCTAAAATCCCTCTGCATCTTCCTGAGCCCTTTGTCACTATCTACTACCTACACAGCTTCGTGTGATCTGCAAAGAGACACAACTTACCCCCGATGCCCCCTCCAGTGTTGCCGATGAACATATTGAAGAGGATAGCACCCAGGACAGATCTCTGCGGTACCCCAACAGTGACTTGCCTCTTCCGATGTGACCCCATTTATCACAACCCTCTGCTGTCTCTCCTTCAGTTTCCTATCCATCTGTCACAAGGCACACCTAGGTCCTCCAGCTTCTTCAGAAATGTTGCGTGGCATGGAGTCAAAAGCCTTGCTAAAACAGATATAGAGTAAATTTACAGCATGAGCCTTATCTACATTTGTTACCTAGCAAAAGAAAACTAATACGCTGGTCTGACAAAACCTCCCTGCCACAAAACCATGCTGTTTACTATCCTGTAGAATGCTGCTCTCTAGGTAGTGCACAAGATCCTCTCTGATGAGTGACTCCATCAGTTTACCCACTACAGAGGTGAGGCTGACAGGTCTGGAATTCCATGGGTGCTCCTTGTCCCCCTTTTTATGTAGTGGGCCTATGTCCACTACCCTCCAGTCTCCTGGAACTACTGCTGTCTGAATTGAGCTATTGAATAGCACTACTAGGGGTTCTGCCAGTTCTGCAGCCAATTCCTTGAGCACCCTTGGGTACACCCCATCCAGTCCTGAGGGTTTACCTACCTTTATGGTTTCAAGCCCCCTCTGGGCCCTTTCTCTGGTACATACAGGCTGCCTTATTTCAGGAATGCCCCTGACAGCTGCCTTGATCCCACTTTCAGGCAGGGGCCCGAGGTCTTCCCTTGTGAAAACAGAGCAGAAACTAATTGTTAAAGAGCTCCGGACGCTGTTGTGGCAACTTTGAAAAAATTTAATATTTAGACACAATTCAGCTTATATTTATTATCTTTTTCTGTAATTTCTCACTCTTGATTTTTTATTACTAAGGACATTTGCATGTAAACAGGATCACTGCTCCATCTGTTCTGGCTACTTACCTACACCTGACATCACAGTTCTGTTTATAACATCACAATCTGTTGCTGTGGGGATAATTATGCCGCCATAAACAGGGGAATTATGATGTCAGGCGCAGACAAGCAGAAAGAGCAGACAAAGTCTAAGGGAGAATAATCCTCTTTCATACAACTGTCCTGAGTAATAAATGAAAAAGAGAAAGGATTATAAATAAAATATATGAAATATAAACTTAACTGTGCTTAAATCTCACTTTTTTTCAAGTTTTTCTAATGGTGTCAGGAGCTCTTTTTGTTCATCTTCCTCCAGTACCTCCCCCTTCCCGTAACCTAACAATACCCCTTCCTTTGTTTCTTAATATAATTCAAGAATTGTCTCCCCTTGACCCCTCCCTGCACAGTACACAGCTCCATGTCTGCCTTAGCTTCCCTGACCATCCTCCTTACTTCCCTAGCCTTTATTTGGTACACTCCCCATTCCTCCTCCCCCGCTTTTCCTTGTACTCGATAAAAGCCTTTTTGTTGGCCTGTACGTGCTTCTCTGACCCTTTCTAAGAACCATACTGGTCTTTAACCAGCTGCACCAGCAGGAGGTCCTGTAATGTATCCAACAGGACCCGGCTTCTAGTGCATTGGGCCTCTGGAATGTCCAAGTGGATATCCAGCAGGTTCAGATCGCCATCAGCACCTCCCCCTTCTTCACTCCTCTTGCCAGCTCTTCCCCAGCTCCCGATCTCTCTCTCTCTTCCCCTTGTCCTGGTGTTCTATTGATCACATCCATCCATATTTTCTTGCCTAAGGGCACTGCGAGATGAACCCACAGCAACTCTATTTCCTGTTTGCTTCCCCTGATGTATCAAAGCTCCACAGCCTCTGTGCCCTCCCTGACATATAGGGCAACCTTCCCTTTGACTATCCCTTTACCCTGTCTAAACATTGTGTAAATTGGGACCAACAAGTCCCAGTTATTATTCTCTGTGGCCCAAGTTTCTGTGAGAGCTACGAGGTCCGCTTCAGTGTCTGCCACCAATGCCTGGACCCAATTTTATAACCTATTAACTGTATTTATTATTAACATTACCAATTTTAATATTGTTTTTATTTATTTTTATTAATTCACATTTTTATTCAATTATGTTATAAGGCATATAAAGTATGAGGAAATAGAACTAGCTCTGTCGGCCTTCAGAGGTAGAGTACTGTTCCACAAATCACACCAAATATCGTCTGATAGAAAATCTTCTAATTTGCAAAAGGGAAAAGAAAAACATTCTTCGGATATAAGAAATAATAGTTTATAACCCTTGTAAGTTAATATGGATTTCAGGCAGTGCTGTCCCTCTGCCTCTGACTGGCTGAGCCTTGCTTTGGTGACCCCTTAACACTGCAGTCCCTCTGGGATTCTCACAACGGGATTAATGGAAACACCAGTATTCAGGTTTCTGGGACCCTCACTACGGGGTTAATGGAAATGTTATTTTCAGGGTTCTGGGACCCTCACTACGGGGTTAATGGAAACAATATTATTTTCAGGCTTCTGGGACCTTCACTACGGGGTTAATGGTAACACTATCATTCAGGGATCTGGGACCCTCACTACAGGGTTAGTGAAAACACTATTATTCAGGGTTCTGGGACCCTCACTACAGGGTTAATGAAAACACTATTATTCAGGAGTTCTGGGACCCTTACTATGGGGTTAATGGAAACACTATTATTCAGGGTTCTCGGACCCTAACTATGGGGTTAATGGAAATATCATTACTCAGGATGCGGAGACTATCACTACAGGATTAATAAAGACGCTATTATTCAGGGTTCTTGAACCCTATGGGGTAAATAGAAACACTTATTCAGGGTTCTCAAACCCTCACTATGGGGTTACTAGAAACACTGTTATTCAATGTTCTGGGACCCCCATTACAGGGTTAATGGAAATGCTATTATTCAGGGTTCTGGGACCCTCACTATGGGGTTAATAGAAATATTATTATTCAGGATGCTGAGACCCTCACTACAGGATTAATGGAAACACTGTTATTCAGGGTTCTGGGGCCCTCACTATGGGGTTAATAGAAAAACTGTCATTGAATGTTCTGGGACCCTTACTACAGGGTTAATGGAAACACTATTATTCAGAGGTTTGAGGACCATCACTACAAAGTTAATGGAAATGCTATTTTAATGGGTTCCTGTGACAGGGTCAGTCCCTGCCCCTATAGTTTTGGACCCACCTGTTTTCTTTCTCATGGTTGCAACCACTATTTTCTACTCTCCTAGGGCTATCCCTGTATTTCTGTATGGAGGCAGGCCACTTCCTGAAAAATTCTCCCCTTCCCCCTTCTCTTATACCCTCTTTATTCTTCGCTGTATTCTTGTATTAGATCCTTTTAGTCAACAGGCTGTATAATTTAGCAGACTGCCTACTGTAACAGTGTAAAATAAGCAAGCAGCAGTCCCCTTTCCTTTTATGTACCCTGTGCTGCATTTGTTCTCATGCGAGGTAACAGTTCAGTCAGGTAAAAGTAGTAATTGCCATGCTGTACTCTGCCAACATATAGAGGTATGTTGTGAATGCCTTGTTGATTCAGGAAAGAAAACAGGAGTCCCCTGAAAACACTATGGGACCAGACGTTTTGTTGACTTAGTGTCTGCAAGCTAGCACTATTGTGTGTCGCGATGAGACTGTTCGCACGATCGCGAAACCCTCGCAATCGTGCACACCATTGTGTAGCGCTCGCGCACTGTTTTGTTTTAAAATGCTTCATGTCTCCCGGGGAGCTCCTGTGGAGGGGTCCTTCTTTCCTTAAAAAGTGCTTGCATCTTCAGCTCTCCTATGTGGCAGGAGAGACCTTTGGGTTGCAAAGAAAAAAAAAAAAAAAAAAAGAGAGAGAAAGTGTCAGCCGTCGGCTTGTAAACTGCAACCGATGGTTTGACTTTTCAACACTGGAGCTGATTCTAGTCAGCTATTGTGCTTCTGGTGCTGCAGACTGTATTAACAGACTGCCCTCTGTATTTCACCGTTTGGTTTGCTTAAAAACCCCTAATTAGGACTCTTCCCAATTTCAGCAGCAAGTGAAAGTGACAGCCGTCAGCGTACAATTTCAATCGACGGCTTATCATTACAGTATGCTTCTGCTGCCATTCTTTCCTTCACCTTACATTATCTCCCAAAGCAGCATCCTATACTGAATAAACAGGGAAGATTTTTTTCACATTGAGAATTCTTTTGGTAGTGTTTCTTCAGTAATGTATATTTTACACAGTCAGACCCACAAAAATAAAAACTTTAATATGTATTACCTAGATATGGTTCTGCTGCCTTATTTATCCTCACAGGGAATTTATCAGCTTGCTGTTAGAATGTAAAGTACAGTTGGGCCTTATAAACAGAGGACGTCTGGTTTCCTTGAGCACTCTCAATGAACTGAAGTCCTCTATATGGGAACAGTGGCCTCTGGTGGACCAAATTTATAGTAGCTGTGCTGTCAAACATTCCCTGAGGTAGTAATATGTAGCCCAAACGGAGATTATTATTACAACAGTTAAATGTACAGTATGTTACTTCAATGACCATTTGTGATATAGCTAGGTACACTAAAACTATAAAAAAGGGGTTTAAGTAATGTTTTAATGTTTTATAATGCTACGTCAAATGACTCAGGTAGGTGGGTATATAAGTACTACCTGAGCAGGTAACACACAGATAGGGACAGTTCCTCCTGACCAACAGTGAGAGAGGTTCTATAGAATTATATTGTTTTGCTGTTTATTTTGAATCTTTTTCATTTCATGTGTTAATTTACTATTTGGTGCTGGATTAATGTTTATGATTTAATAAACATCCCACTCAGAAAAAAGTGGGTTGCACCTTATTTGCTGACTCTGTGTCCATCTGTAGAACCCACACCATAACAGTTCCACCCTGACCAGGTTTGCTGGAATTAAAAAATAGGTGGTTTCCTCCCCATAAATTCCTGGTCAAGTGCCTCTCTTCTGACTCAAGAGAATTCCAATGGTCTCTGCAGTTCTCTCACCACTCTCCAGGCCCGGGGGATGGGAGCTGGGGCGATGAATCATGATGTAAACCTAGGGCTCATGCTACTACCGCAGCCACGATACTTGCTATCAAACACTTATTTTTCCATTTTCTTTTGGACCTTGCCTCAGCAATCAGGACCTACTTTGGTTTCTGTCAGTGCCCGCCCGACTCTGGAGTCCCCCCTGATTGCAGCTCCTCCCAAAACACCAACATATGTGCATCTCTGGTAACCCCAAATCTTGCCCCGTGAGGTAGGGTTCTAGTTTTCATGCCACTTCAGATGCAGTCCCAACAGCTGTCTAGCAGCAAAGGAAGTGGTGGCATCTTGGAGGAATTTAAGAGGTAGCGGAATGAGACAGTACAGTTACGTAAGAACTTACTGTAACAGTAGATCTTCGAGAGGAGCTCTTGCAGCAGGCTATCACAATAAGGACTATGCTGCAGGCACTAGGACCCTCCGGAAAACTTCTCAGTCAGCAATACCCAGCAGGGACCACCTCCGACGTCGGCTCCATCCCAATGTCCGCCCAGTTATAAAAGGCAGTTCCCCCGCCAAGGCCCGTGAATGAGTCCTGACAGAAGAACGAGGCGAAGCTCGAAGATGAAACTCTCCTCAAAGGGGGGATGGAGGGCGGAAAAGTAATGCCTGCTGCAAGAGCTCCTCTCGAAGATCTACTGTTACGGTAAGTTCTTACATAACTGTACTATCTTACGTCAAGTGGGAGCTCTTGCAGCAGGCTATCACAATAAGGACTGAATCACAAGCAGTCCCTCACCAAGGAGGTAATAGACCCTGGAAGGTGGAAGAAATGAAGCTGAACACAGAAGCTCAAGACAGAAGTCCGTGAAGGACTGCCAGGCCGAAGCCTGCTCGACGTCTGAAGGCAATGTCCAAGCTGTAGTGTTTTACGAAAGTATGCACTGAATTCCAGGTAGCAGCCACGCAAATGTCCCTAATCGAGATGTTCCGAGCGAGCGGGCGGTAGCCAGACGCTCCCCTGGTGGAGTGACCCCTAACCGCGCCTGGAAGGGACTTATTGTTCTTCTCATAGCAGAAAGAAACACAGTGGACAATCCATTTAGAAATGGTCTGCTTGGACACCGGTCTACCCAACTGTTGTGGTGCAAATGCCACAAACAGTTGCTCCGATTTATGGTGATTAGCCGTTCGCTTCAGGTAATACCTCAGCGTCCTGTGGACGTCCAAAGTGTGAAGAAGAGCTTCCCCTCTGTTAGAGGAAGAAGGGAAATAAACTGGAAGGTCAACCGACTGGTTGAGGGTCAACTCCGAGATCACTATTGGAAGAAACTTAGGGTTCATCCTAGAGAAACCCTTTCCCTGTGGAAAATTAAATACGGCTCTTTACACATCAGAGCCTAAAGCTCGGAAACTCTTCGAGCTGACATAATGGCAACCAAAAAGCAAACCTTCCAGGAAAGATATCGCAGCTCACAATCTGTTGCAGGTTCAAACAGGGGAAGAGTAAGCTTCTCCAACACAAAAAAGAGGTCCCAGGGTGGGACAGGATCTCGAATGGGAGGTCTCATGTGAAGAATCACTCGTAAAAAGGTGCAGACCACATCCAACTGGGCTAAGGCCCTGTCTCCTGAAAGGGTGGGATAAGCCGAGATGGCCCACATGTGCACCTTTATGGAGGAGTAGCTCAAGCCTTGCTGGTATAAGGAGAGGAGATGCTGTAGAGCTGAGTTCACGGGACAGGTAATGGGATCCAGATGGCGAGACAAGGCCCGCAAGCAGAAGCGCTTCCACTTCATAGCATAAGTGGAGTATGTGGAGGGCTTTATTGCCGACACAAGAACATCCGCCACCTCTGGTGATACCCCATACCTGTATTTTGGTACGTCCTAAGGAGCCAAGCATGAAGGTGTAAGGATCGGAGATCGGGATGGACCAGTGAGCCCTGATCCTGGGACAGCAACTGTGAGCATATTGGCAGCGGGATTGGAGGTTCCATGGATAGCCACTGAAGTAGTGGGAACCAAATCTGCCGAGGCCATAGCGGGGTGACCAGAATCATTCACGCCCACTTGGCTTGTGACTTCAACAGAATCCTCTGGACGAGAGGAAAGGGAAGGAAGGTGTAAAGAAACCTCTCTGCCCAACAAAGGGACAACGTGTCTGGCCAGAAAACACCAGACGCGGGCTCTCGCAAGCAGAAAACTGGCAGTTTGGTGTTGCGTGGTAACGCAAACAGGTCCAGCTCTGGACAACCCCATGTGTCAAACAGCTGGTCTGCTACCGATTGCTGTAGCTCCCACTCGTGCACCTTGGACTGAGATCTGCTGAGACTGTCGGCCAAGTCATTGAGGACACCTGGAACGTGCACTGTGGAGAGAGTGATGTGCCGTTCTAGTGCCCAACACCAGACTCTCATCGCCTCCCTGCACAGGGGGTAAGAATGAGAGCCCCCTTGCTTGTTGATATAGAAGACGACCGCCATATTGTCCATCTGAACCAGAAGAGAGCCTGGTATGAGGTCCTCCTGAAAGGTGTGTAGCGCATTGAGGACCGCTCGCATCTCCAGAACATTGATGTGGAGTTTGCGCTCCTCGGGGGTCCAAATGCCCTGCGTTTGGTGGGCTCCCAGGTGTGCCCTTCACCCCAAATCCGAGGCATCCGTCCGAAGGGTCTGATTCGGGGGTTCTGGACGGAAGGGGACCCCTCTTTCCAAATTGAATGGATCCATCCAAAGAAGTGTTCTCTTTACCAGCTGTGTGACTCTGACCATGTGGTCTAGGTCATCAGAGCACTGATTCCACTGCACCCTAAGCATCCATTGTGAGATTCTCATGTGGAGGTGGGCAAGAGGAGTAACTGGAATGGCCGCCGCCATGTGACCCAGAAGTCTGAGGAAGGTCCTTGATGGGACCTGAGGAGTTATTATAACTGATCCGGCCATCTCCTGCAAGTGATCACCCCTCTCTGGGGGTAGAAAAGCCATGCCCTGGACTGAATCCAGGACCGCTCCGATAAAGACGAGTCTTTGGCTGGGTTCTGGGGAAGATTTTGGAAGGTTCAGGGTGATCCTCAGATCTCGGAAGACAGTACAGTTGTCTCAGAGAGCTTGAAGCAGGCGTGACCTCGACGGGGCTGCTAGCAGCCAATCATCCAGGTAAGGGAAGATATAATGCCCCTGCGCCTTAGAGTCACAGCCACTACTGCCAAGCACTTCGTGAAGACTCGAGGAGCGGAGGAGAGGCCGAACGGAAGAACTCGAAACTGATAATATTCCCCCTGGAAGTGGAACTCAGGAACTTCCTGTGGGGAGGAGACCCCAATATGCATGTACGCATCTTGCATATCTAGGAGCAGAGCCAGTCCCTTGGTGCAGCAGAGGAAGAAGAACTGGAAGGGTTACCATCCGGAACCTTTTGTACTCTATATAAAAGACTAGGAGAGCTTAGGTCCAGAATGGGACGAAGGTCCTGAGTCTTTCTTGGGACCAGGAAGAAGTGGGAATAATAATCTTTTCCCTGCAGCTGCAGGGGAACTGGTTCCATCACCCTTTTTTGCAAGAGGACCTGCATCTCTCCTTCTATGAGAGGGATATGAAAAGGAAGGTATCTGGAGAACCTTGGTGGAGTGTCTGGAGGAATCTCCATGAACTCTAAAGTGTGTCCTCTCCTTAGGACGTCTAGGACCCATTTGTCCGCAGTGATCGAGCTCCATCTCTGAAAGTACAGGGAGAAGCGACCCCCTACCACCTCCCCTGGAACCTCCTCTGGAGGAGGGGGGGGTTGGAAGGGTCATTGGGCAGAGCTAGGGGTGGGCAGAGAGACCTGGGAGGACTTGGGACCACAGGGAGAAGCGCCTCTGGGCTGCTGGTTGCCGACTCTCCTCCAAAAGCCTCCTCCGTGGTCCAGTTGATTGCCACGGGCTTGACCACCTGAGGGCTTCCGAAATGGTCACTTTCGCTGTCTCCGCTGGTCTCCACGGTACATTTGGCGGACCGACCAGATGGATTTGCCTGACTCTTGGAGGCGAGAGATAAGAGACTCCGTCTCCTGCCCAAACAAAATGGTGCCCTGGAACGGTAAGTTCCAGATTCTGGACTGCATATCCTGGTGAAAGCCCGAGACCCTCAACCAGGAATGGCGCCTGAGGCAGACACCTGACGCTGCCGTATCTGCAGTGTCATACAAGGCACGCAAAACATGTGTGCCTATGTTCGAGCCCGATTTTAGGACGTCCAGAATCTCAGTTTTCTTCTTGGAGTCTGGCAAGGCGTTTACCAGCTCTTGTCCCCACTCCCATAGTGCATTCTGGTACCAGACCATATGTGTAAGGAAATTCTGGGACCTAACTGAACAGGTGGAGGCAGAACACATCTTCTTGCCAACCTGGTCCAAATAACAAGACTCCGGATCGGGAGGCTGCGAGCTGAGGTGTTCAGGCTGCTTAGATTTGTCATGAGCAGCCATAATAACTGAAGAGTCCGCCTGAGGGTGCTCGGCCAAAAATGGTTCATCCCTTAGGGCTCTATACAGCCTTTCCGATTTCTTTGGAATTGCTGGGACCGAAGCCAAATGCTTCCAAGTAATCCAAGTGAGGTCCTGGAATGTGTCCACCGAAGGAGGCACCACCAAGGGTTTAGGCTCCTTCTGCCTCAGGTACTTAGCCAACCTCCGGCGTTTCGGATCCAGGTCCTCCGTATTCCACTCATTGGAGGCCTGGATGTACATCATGACGTTCATGAAAGTAGGATTGTCAAGAGGTGAGTGGGGCTGATCCTTCTCTCCTGGGGAACCCTTGATTCCCGAAAAAGAAGAGGTAGAAGAGGAAAAGGAGGAGGAAGGGCTACTGGTTGTCGAGCAGCCGGACCTATCCCTGTGGCTAGCTCCACTCGAATGTCGGTGACTCACTGACTGACGACGTTCCGAAGACCGACGTCGGTCACGGGACCGACGGCGGAGCAGAGACGGACGTTTGGAGCGGTCCCGTCTAACAGAGCAGGAACGGCTCCTGGTGTGAGACCTGACCTGGCGTCGGCTACCCAATCTGGTAGAACGCCTGTGTCGGTTCACGGACCGTGAATGGGAATGAGCCCTGGTAGGAGGTGTAGGCGGCAGTCTCTCGGGTGTCTTCCTCGGCAAAGCACCTCCTGGCTGTGGTTCACCCGAAGGGTCTGGGACGGGTGACAGGGCTGGCTTCCGGGGGGTGGGGTCCGCTTCTGGACCTGCCCCCACCAGAAGGAAAAAAGATCCTGGAGCTCTTCGTTCTAAAAAACAGAGGCTGCTTTCCTCGGACATGGAACATCTGCAACGTCGACCTTGGAAGGAGAGCCCCCTTCTGAGCCCCTGGGTGGGGCCATTTAGGGGATGAAGACACAGCCCTTTCGCCGGCTGCATCCAGATCCATCGCCCCATCACCCGGCGTGTGGGGACTGGCTGACGGGTACCCGACGGGGGTGCTGGGTGTCTGACTCGAGGGGTGAAGGCCTTGGAAGGCGGGGCCGAAACTTGCACCTCCGAGGACTTAACAGTGACCCTTAGTGGGGTCACCTTAGGCTTCCCTGGCCTCTCCCCTGAGGGCCCAGCCTTAGCCTGATCTTTTGATTTTGGATGTTCACCTGAGTCCGTCGAACAATGGGTTTTCCTGGGAGAAGGCCGTGAGTGGGAGCGAGACCAGGACCTAGACCGGTGCCGGGACCGACTACGGTCTTTTTCGCCGGACTGCTTGGTTTTGTCTTTCTTTTTCAGCTTCTCCCCTGAGGTGTGCAGGTCCACCTTCTTTTCAAGCAAGAACGTCTTCAGGGCCTTCAAGCGGCGGATCCGAGTCCGGCTGGTGAACTTCTGGCAGGACGAACAGGCCGCGGTGTCGTGCTCAGGCCCCAGGCAAAAAACGCACTGCCTGTGGCCGTCTTTAGGCGGTATCTGGCGGCCGGAATTGCACTTGTTAATGTGGGGTCCCGACAAGGAGACCGAGGATGGGGAAGACATACGTTGGTAGACTGAGAAACCATCGAGAACTGTGGAGAAAACTAGAAAAGGCAAAAAAAAAAACCAGAGGTTTTTAGCTGGGCTGGCAAGCCAAGAACTGGAACTCTTCACGTAAAGTGGATGCAAGGGAAAAAAAATTGATGGTTTTGGGTCCCGCCTTTTATACCAGGGCTGACTGGGGTGGAGCCGACGTCGGGGCGGTCCCTGCTGGGTATTGCTGGCTGAGAAGTTTTCCGGAGGGTCCTAGTACCTGAGGCATAGTCCTTATTGTGATAACCTGCTGCAAGAGCTCCCACTCGAAGAAAGATCAAAGATGACCAAAATTACAAGTCATGGGAACCCAGTTACTTACCTTAATATGTGTGATGGAGTAGGGACTGCTTGAGGATATGTGGTCCATCAGTTCCTGCAGAATTGATTGGGATATGCTGCCTCCTAAAATGGGCAGGGCAATATAGCCATTAGGCAGTCTATGCAAACGATAACGCCTGTCCAGAATCCCTTTTTTCTCCAAGTACTTCCTGTAAGACGAACACAAAAAGCCATCTCCATCACCATCACCTATCCATTACTTCATTTAGTTTCCTTTATCCCCGATATCACCTACGTTTCTCCCAGACGGCATCAGCACACACTGCCAAAGGTCTTCTCCCACCATGCCACGTACGCCTCCTTTTGGAAGAAGCTTGGACTGGAGTACTCACCTTAATCTATGCAATGGAGCATTTGTCTTCCTCTGTCAAGCACAACTTATGTACCTATAGTTTAGTACAGTTCAAATTTCAGGGATAAGGTCTCAAAGAACAAATGATCTTCCTCCATCATGCTCCACCTATGGACCTGTAGGGTACTACTATCTAGATTCCAGGAAGAAGGACTCCATGGACCAATAGTCTTACTTGTCATGTTGCACCTACAGTGCCATCCACAGGATCAAGCACTCTGAGTGAAATTTCAGTTTATTGCATGACAAACTGGAGTAACTGCCACTAAATTACACAAAGTTCCTGCAGTATTCTGCAAGATTGCACAGCAAAATCTGTAATAGAAGCATAGTTCCAGGTGGACAGCACCATATGTACTAAGAGGATGCTACTGTTTTGATATCAGAGAGGACGACATGATGCACCACTGGTCTTCCTCGGTTATGATCCACCTATAGCTTACTACTGCCTAGATACTAGGAAGGATTGTATGGACAATGGTTTTACTTGTCAGGTGTTACAAATCATGCTCCACCTACGCACCGATAGGTTACTACTGCTCACATAGCATGGAGAAGGAGTCCATGGGACAACAGTCTTACTATCTCAAGCTTCACCTATGTACCTATAGGTTAATACCGTTCAGATATATTAGGGAGAAGGGCCTGATGAACCAGTGGTCTTCCTGTGTCATGCCCCACCCATGTACCTATTGTTACTACTGCTCACATATCAGGGAGAAGGATTCTATGGACCAACAGTCTTACTCTCTTATGCTTCACCTACAGTATGTGCCTATAGGACACTACTGTTCAGATACCAGGGAGAAGGACTTCATGGACCAATGGTTCTCCTGTGTCTGAATCCACTTATGAGTAGCTATACGATTCCCCACAGCCAGTGCTCCTCCAATATTACCTACAGCAAAGTCTTTTGTAAGAGCTGGAATTTCAGTACCTAAGTGTTCTCCCTCCCCACAATGCCCATACATCACTGCCTATAGTGACTCCTGCTAGGATAGGCTGGGACTGTAGAAGCTCAGGGCTCCTCACACCAAGTGCTCCTACTACTCCACTGCCTACTGTGGCGTTTGCTAGGAGAAGCTGGAACTGGAGTAGCAGTGAGCTGTCCCACCAATGTTCCTACATCATCGTCTGCAAGAACTCTTGCTGGGAGAAGCTGGGACTCGAGCAGCTCCGAGCTTTTCGGCACCCACTGCTCCCTCACAATGCTTACAGTCAATGACTTCTGTTGGGAAAGGATCAGACTGGAGTAGCCAAGAGCTTTCCCATCAGGCAGTGTTGCTACACTGTCTACAGTAACAACTGCTGGGAGAGACAGATACTGGAGAAGCTCCAAGCTCCCCCACAGCAAGTGCTTCTACACCACTGCCAATAGTGACTGCTGCTAAGAATGGAGTAGCTGTAAACTTTCCCAATAGACAGTGTTACTACATCACTTTCAAGAATAATTTCTGCTGGGTGAGGTTGGTGCACAGTAACTCTGAGCTCCAGGACACCCAGTGCTCCTACACCACTGCCTACTGTCACTCCCGCTAGGACAGTCCGGAACTGAAGTAGTTGTGAGCTATTCCGGCAGTATTCCCGCAACATTGTCTACAGCTGAAAGGCTGGAACTTGAGTAGCCTTGAGCCCCCCTGCCCCAGTGATCATACAGTATCACCTACAGTGACTCTTTCTAGGAGAGGCTGGAACTAACCAGCCCATCGGAGCAGCGGTAGCGCTACCACTTGCAATGCTGGTGACCAGAGTTTGGAAGCGAGCCTGGGTCACAGGGGGCAGGCCGGGAGTGGAGGGCGGAAGGATTGAGCATCCCAGGGGACGCTCTCCTCCTCCACGGAGGGAGGGAGGACCACTTGCTCTGCTGTGACACTGCCACCTGGGTGACCAGGCCAAAACATCTGTCCCAGCCCATGGAGTGCTCAGGGAGGGAACCAGGGGAAGAAAACACTTCCTCGCCTGAAGCAGCATCATCTGCATCCCTCTTGCATGCCCATGCATCGACCATCGGGCTTTGCTCTGCTATGGGGCAATCCATGGAGCACTGACAGGTCAGAAGGCAAGTCCCGGGGACAGTGGGTTATGGGGATGGGGAGAAGAGGCTGGTAAATGATAGCCAGACCGAAAGGAAACAGCACAGTAAATTCATAATAAATAAATAAAGAAATAAAAAAAAGAGAGGCTATGACTGCAGTAGCTGTGGGCTCTCCCACCAAGGTTTCTACACTGTTAACTCCTACTGGAAGAGGGTTGGAGCGTAGATGCTGAGAGCTCCCCCGCATCCAGTGATCTTATACATCACTGTCCAGAGTAAGTAATGCCTGCTGGAAGAGGTTGAGACTGGAGTAGCTCTGAGCTCCCACACCCAATGCTCCAACTTCACTGCCTAAGATGACTCTCGTAAGAGAGGCTGGGAATTTAGAGTCTGATCTCTCTTACAGTTTAAACCACTGTCTACAGCGAGTCCTGCAAGGAGAGGCTGGTACTGCAATAGCCCCAAGTTGCCCCGCATCCAGTGTTTCTACACCATTGCCTACAGTAAGTATTTCTAGAAGAGTGTGAAACAGGAAAAGCTGTGACCTCTTATACTAGACAGTGTTCCTACATAACTGTCAATAGTAATGCATGCTGGAAGAGGCCGAGACTGGAGTACCTTTGAGCTCCCCTCAACCACTGATCTTATACCACTGCTGACAGTATCTACTTCTAAGAGAGGAGGGGACTGGAGTAGCTGAGAGCCTTCTCAGAGTGTTCCAACATCACTGTCAACAGTAAATCCTGCTGGGTGAGGCTGGAACTGTGGTAGCTCTCAGCTCCCCCATAACCAGTGATCCTACACCTCTGACTACAGTGACTCCTGCTAAAGGAGTTTGTAAGTGGAGTAGCTGTGAGCTCTCCCACTTGGCAGTTTTACACCACTGCCTACAGTGACTCCTGCTGGATGAGGCTGGAACTGTAGTAGCGTTGAGCTACTCCACACCCAGTTGATCCTACACCACTGCCTACAATGACTCCTATTTGGTGAGGCTGGAACTGTAGTAGTGTTGAGCTACTCCACACCCAGTTGATCCTACACCACTGCCTACAGCGACTCCTGCTTGGTGAGGCTGGGACTGCAGTAGCTGTGAGCTTTCCTACCGAACAGTATGCAACGCGAAAAAGTGTCTTTGCTGACAGAATTCTGAAACTTCACTATTTTTGCAAAAGAAAAGGGGCACTTCACAGAGCCGCAACTTCACCAGTGACATGTGACACCCCCTTCCCCCACTGAATCTGAGCAAATAAATTACCTTCCTCCTAATGGCTGTTTTTTTGGGGTTAATACTCGTATTCTGATTCAATATAGGCAAAATATTCATTATTGGTAACACAGCTAGGTTTGACCCATCAAAGAGGTCAAATGGCAAATGGACTGCCATGTAAGTCACTCATGCTGTTAGATGCCCCCCCCCCCAACTGTCACAGTTACTGAGAATTCCAAAGCAGTGTAGTTCCAAGACTTGCAAGGCACTTTCCAGACCAGTGTGGGTATTGATCAACTGTTGCAAGAATAAACACTGAACAATGATGCCCAAGAACAACATGACAAATTTAGAAATTGATAGTCCTTTAATAACGTCCTGTATTGATCGCCCTACCAGAAGGCTTAGGGCATCATGTTATGCACTTAAAGAAACCAGAAAGTGTAAAGACATGGCAGTAATAAAATCAGCATCATAAAGTGAAGGCATATTATAATCCCCCAAAACAGACACTGGAATATTCATGAGGGCTAAAGCCTCCACTATATGAGGCCAGTATAGATTCACGATGGGAAGGTCGTGTCAGACGAATCTAATAGATTTCTTTGACTGGGTGATCAAAGTAGTAGACCAGGGAGGGGCTGTGGTCATGGCCCAACTAGATTTTAGCAAGGCATTTGACACAGTCCCACACAAAAGATTAATACACAAGTTAGCCAATCTTGGAGTGGGCCCCAAGGTGGTAGCCTGGATAAAAAATTGGCTAGACAACAGGACGCAAAGGGTAGTAGTAAATGGAGTACACAGTGAAGAAAGGAGGGTTACTAGCGGGGTACTGCAGTGTTCAGTACTGGGACCGGTCCTTTTTAATGTCTTTATAAGTGACATTGCAGAGGAACTGGAAGGGAAAGTATGTCTCTTTGCAGACGACACAAAGATCTGCACCAGGGTTGATACACAAGATGGAGTGGAAAGGATGAGAAGGGACTTGGCAAGGTTGGAGGAATGATCAAATGTATGGCAGCTCAGATTCAATGCAAAGAAGTGCAAGGTAATGCACGTGGGAAACAAAAACCCAGGGGAAGAGTACACAATGGGGGGGTGAGATACTGACAACAGTAAAAATGGAAAGGGACCTGGGGGTAATTATATCAGATGACCTAAAGGTGGGCAAGCAATGTGAGAAGGCAGTAAGGAAGGCTGGGGGATACTGGGATGCATAGGAAGAGGCATCAATAGTGAAAACAGGAAGTTGTTATCCCTCTGTACATACAGTTGGTGAGACCCCATCTGGAGTACTGTGTGCAGTTCTGGAGACTCCGTCTCCGCAAAGACATAGACAGAGTGGAGGCTGTCCAGAGGAGGGCAACCAAAATGGTGCAGGGTCTGCACCAGAAGACATACGAAGAAAGACTAAAGGAGCTTAACATGTATACCCTTGAGGAAATAAGAGAGATAGAGGACATGATAGAAACTTTCAAGTACCTCAAGGGAATCAACAAAGTCCAAGAGGGTAGCATCTTTCAGAAAAAGAGATGTGCAAGAACAAGGGGGCACAGTTTGAAGATAGAGGGGGGACGGCTCAGAGGTAATGTGAGGAAGTATTTTTTCACAGAGAGGGTTGTGGATGCATGGAACAGCCTCCCTGAGGAGGTCGTGGAGTCAAGAACAATGGGGGAATTCAAGAATGCATGGGACAGACATAAGGCAGTCCTAGTGGGGTAGGAGGAAGTAAGCTGTTGGTTAACTAGGACCTGCAGCTTATCTGTTAGATAGGAAAATGGGCAGACTAGGTGGGCCAAGCGGTCCTTATCTGCCGTCAAATTCTATGTTTCTATGTTTCTAGCAGCATAAACTGACTGCAGATTGCCCAAGTGAGGAACAATTATTTTGTGGGCATCTTTTGAAACATTGTGTAATGGGCCAATTAAAAATGTTAGCAATCAGTACCATTTCTACACTTATTTCTTCCCCCATCAGTACTGCATATCAGAGAAAAAAGAACATATCAACAAGGTTATCATACTATTAAACACATGAAATTGTTCAGACAGTAACACAAAAAGGAAAAAAGCAGCCTCTGGTTAGCCCCTTGTAGATCCCAAAACAGGCATAAAAAGGCAGGAATAGAAGCAGAAGGTGGCAACAGTTTGGGTCGAACAACAGAGCAGGTCAAAAGTTAAGGTTGTACTCTACCAGCCTGGCTCAAGTGTCTTCCATATCCGGGTCATGGGCCACAGGGTCCACTGCTATATTACACAATGCTGCAAGTGTCCCTGTGACTCACTTTTAAGCTTCAAATCAGGTCTGAATAAACCCACACCTTCCCCCTCATGCACAATCCATAACTGGGCAGGATATATCATGGAGTGGATGATTCCCTGCCTCCTGGAGTTGCTGACAGCTATCATCGAATTTCTTGTGATGCTGAACGATCATCCTGCATAATCGATCCACGTCTGCCAGCAAGCTAAAAAATTCTGTCTCGGGTTCTAATGGCATCCAAGATCAGGAGGCATGGTGCAGGTTTGGCAGCGTCTTCTCCATGGCCACCCAGGGTAATTTGGTTTGTTTTTTGAAAGGCAAAGTCACCAGTTTGACTCTCTGGCAGCAGTCTCTCTCCCAGCCACTCTTTAAGGAACATCAACGGGTGGTCTCCCTCGATCCCCTCCAGGAGATATAGTATTTTTTTTGATATTATTTTCTCAGGAGCCTCCCCCCCACCGTTCCTCCGGCACCATCCCCGGACATGAGACCCCCTTCCTTCAGCACCCCGCGACTTACCCTTCGCGGCAGGGTGGTGGGGAGCGACTCAACCCACCAGAACGGATCCATGCCAGGAGGCGCCTCCGGGATGGCGACGGGAACGCGCGCGTGCTGCGGCTCCATTTTTCCCAATTTCCTCCCGGCGGCGTGGTGTGCAATGCGCGGCGGCGCTGAGAATGGCGCCGCGCTCCTGTCGCGGCGCACTGATCAGCGTCTGCCCGCGTCCGCCCCACTGTCTCTGCGGCTGCGTGTTGTCGATCCCAGCCTCCGCTGAGGTCAGGCAAACACCGGCCGCCTAATCCCCCACCGAGATGGAGAGCAGTCCACGGACGCCGATCCATCTCCTCCCCGCCGACCCCAGACAACCCGTGCTCGTTCCTGAACATGGGTCGCCGGCGTGGCGCGAGGTGAGGAGATAGAGTATTCACAGGTTGGCAGAGCGAGTTTAGTTCTCGTTCTGTGGGCTCTGTCTGCTGAGAGAGAGAGAGAGAGAGAGAGAGAGCACGCTGCCAAAAGCTTCCTTAAATCAAGGAGGTGATTTAATAGACTACACTGAATTGAATTATTAATTTTTGGGCCTGTGTAAGTAACTAGTTTTGATTCTGTTTTTGGGGTTGACTTTTCTTAGTTTAACTTTTATTTGCCAGGGAGGAACTCTAGCTGGGAGAGATTTGCAGTCATTTGTGACTAGACCTGTTACTTAACCTCTGTGAAACAGGTGTCTGAAAGGAAGGAAGGCACTTCCCGGGGTGGAGGGTCAGAGTCGTTGATCGTTTCTGGGGGGCACAGGTTTACTCCTACCTACCCACCCCAAGCACATAACTTCCTTTATAGCAGGGGTTCTGACGTCACTTCTCTAAACTTGCTAACAACCTACACCTGTTCATATCCTTAAAGGCACAGCATGCCAAATAGGGGGTAGAGACACTTACAAGCTTGCACACACTAAAACAAGACCAAAAAAAAAAAAAACATCTGAAAACCAGAAGGGAGACAGACATGTGGGGAGTGGTGCAATGCACTGGCTGTGGAGCAGCAGTCTTCCGGGAGACATTCTGGAGACTGCGTTGCTGCCCTATTTGCAGGCACCTCTCTGGTCTCAGGGAGGAGGTTGCTCGACTCCATGCTGACCTGGTAGGTATTTGGGAAACCTGCTCCCTCACCCATACCACTGCCACTACCTCAGAGGGTTGCCAAGAAAGAGGAGTGGTTGGACCACAGTGGGCTCAGGGAGGGTGAGGGTGGTGGAACAGAGGTGCATCCCTCCAGTTGTGCCTCTCCACAGTTCATTCGTCACTCTGACAGAGCATGGTTCCTCTATGGAGGCACCTGCAATGGAGACCAAAGAGCATGCTGGGAACCTCCACAATGGAGACCCACAGGAGGGTAGCAAAGGACCCCACAGGAGAAGGAGACAACTCCTGGTGGGGGACTCAATTGTTGGGGGCGGTAGAACTGGGGGAGGGAGGGAGGAGAAAGGGAGGTAAGGTGCCTGCCCGGCGTCATGGCTTGGAGGGACAGGAAACAAATCCTCAGGATCATGGGAGCAGCTGCAAGGGGGAGTGAGCTGGAGGTCATTATCCACCTAGGGACAAATGACCTGGCTCAGAATGGGATCAGAGCAGTGCAACAGGAGTTGTGGAGAGGCCTTAGACAAGTAGCACACATGGTAACTTTCTTGGAAGTGCTACCTGTCTATGGCATGGATGAGGCTAGGCTGTTCCGCGCCATAGGATTCAATGACAGGTTGAAAAACTGGTGCAGAGCTCAGTGATTTGGCCTCACTGAGGACTGGGGCTCCACCTGGAGGGATGCAGGCCTATATTGGCACAATGGTTTGCATCTGTCCAGGAGGGGAACCAGGATCCTAGGTGATAGGTTTAAATGCTTCACTGGCAAGCATTTAAACTAGCCGGGGGGGCACTGAAAAGGAGAAGGGAAATCCTCCCCCACCCCCAAAAAAAAATCAGGGTAGCTAGTGAGGTAAACACCAGGATAGGGCAGTTGATAGGGAGAAGGGCAGGGGTAACTGGAGCAAAAGACAAAGGCAGTAAGGACAGGGATGAGGCAAAAAGAAATAAGGCCATAAAAAAATGGAGGGTAATGAGCACCAGTGCCCGCAGTCTAGGTAAAAAGCTCCCCGAAATGGTGGCCTTGATGGAAGAGGGATGCCAGAATATTGTGGCAGTCACAGAAACATGGTACACAGAGAATCATGACTGGGATGTCAACATACCAGGGTACACAATCTAGAGGAGGGACAGGGAGGGTAGAAGAGGAGGAGTAGTAGGTCTCTGTGTAAGGGAAGGGATCAAAGCAACAAAACTAAAGGGTAAAGAGGGCGGAGAGGAGGCACTGTGGGCCACCCTGGAGACTGGAAATGGCACCACAATCCGCACAGGAGTTGCATGCAGACACCCGTCTCAGGGGGAGGAAATGGACAAGGAAATGACAGAAGGCATCCTTAGGATGGCAGAGAAAGGGGAGATATTGCTAATGGGGGACCTGAAGATGCCAGATGTTAACTGCAGCACCTGTGCTGCAGCCACATCCAAGAGCAGGGCCATTCTCGATGCCCTACAGGGGGCATGCCTCAGACAGCTAGTTTTGGAATCCACTCGGGAGGTAGCAGTCTTAGACATGGTACTCTGCAATGGGGACAGAGAGAGGATCTCAGATCTAGAAGTGGGTAGCCATCTGGGAACAAGCAGCCACCAAACAGGTGGTTCACGATAAACTTAGCTGTAGAGTCAAGCAATACAAAAGTGATGGTACTGGACTTCAGGAGGGCCGATTTTGTCAAAATGGGAGAATGCCTCAGAAAAGCACTAGCAAACAGGCAAGGTGGTGAGGTGGAGCAACAAAGGGGGAACATCAAAACCGCCATCACAGAGGGAACACACCTCTGTGTAAAGCAAATAAACAAATCAAAATGAAAGAAAAACACACTATGATTCTCAAAAGAAGTGGCAGGGAAGGTTAGGGAGAAAAAGATAGCATTCAGGAAGTATAAGGAAACACACAAGGAGCAGGATAGAGAACTGTACCAGTTAAAGCAGAAGGAAGCGGGGAAGACAGTCAGAATAGCAAAGGCCCAAACTGAGGAAAAGATAGCCAACTTGGTTAAGAAGGGGGATAAAACCTTTTATAGGTACATTAGGGAGGAAAGAAAGACTAAGGCAGGGATACTGAGGCTTAATAAAGAGGAAGGTGGTTGGGCAGAGAGCGACAGTGAAAAAGCAGGGATACAGAACGAATACTACTGCTCAGTATTCACAAAGGAAGAGCAGGGGGAGATACCTAATCCAGTCAATAGAAGCACTCTGGACGGGGGGTTGATATTAATTCTTTCACGGAAGAAAGGGTTCTGGAAGAACTCCTAAAACTGAAGGTGGACAAAGCAATGGGGCCTGATGGGATTCACCCCAGAATTCTAAAAGAACTAAGGCAAGAACGATTAACACCACTGACTACCCTTTTTGATAAATCATGGGATGACTGTGTGGTGCCTGAGGACTGGAGGAGGGCAGATGCGATTCCCCTTCACAAAAGTGGGAGCAAGACAAAGGCAGGAAACTGCAGACCTGTCAGTTTGACCTCAGTGGTAAGGAAAATGATGGAATCACTTCTGAAGGAAAGAACTGCCGAGTACCTAGAGGCCAGTGGGGCACAGGACCCAAGGTAGCATGGATTCACAGCAGGAAGGTCATGTCAGACAAATCTAATGGATTTCTTTGGCTGGGTGACCAAAGTAGTAGACCAGGGAGGGGCTGTGGACATGGCTTTAGCAAGGCATTTGACACAGTCCCGCACAAATGATTAATAAACAAATTAGACAGCCTGGGAGTGGGTCCCGGGGTGGTAACCTGGGTAAAAACACTGGCTGGACAACAGGAAACAGAAGGTAATAGTAAATGGAGTCCACAGTGAAGAAAGGGGGTTACTAGTGGGGTACCGCAGGGTTCGGTACTGGGGCTGGTCCTTTTTAATGTCTTTATAAGTGACATTGCAAAAGGACTGGAAAGAAAAGTATGTCTCTTTCCAGATGACACAAAAATCTGCAACAGGGTTGATATGCAAGGTGGGGTGGAAAGGATGAAAAAGGACTTGGCAAGGTTGGAGGAATGGTCAAATGTATGGCAGCTTAGATTCAATGCAAAGAAGTGCAAAGTAATGCACCTGGGAAACAAAAACCCAGGGGAAGAGTACACAATGGTGATGGGGGATGAGATACTGACAACAACAAAAATGGAAAGGGACCTGGGGGTAGTCATATCAGATGACCTAAAGGTGGGCCAGCAATGTGAGAAGGCAGTAAGGAGGGCTGGGGGGATACTGGGATGTATAGGAAGAAGCATCACCAGTAGAAAACAGGAAGTTGTTGTCCCTCTGTAAAGACAGTTGGTAAGACCACATCTGGAGTACTGTATATAGTTCTGGAGACCCCATCTCCGCAAAGACATAGACAGGGTGGAGGCTGTCCAGAGGAGGGCAACTAAAATGGTGCAGGGTCTGCACCAGAAGACATATGAAGAAAGACTAAAGGAGCATAAGATGTATAGCCTCGAGGAAAGGAGGGAGGGGGAGACATGATAGAAACTTTCAAATACCTCAAGAGAATCAACAAAGTCCAAGAGGGTAGCATCTTTCAGAAAAAGAGATGTGCAAGAACAAGGGGGCACAATTTGAAGATAGAGGGGGGACAGCTCAGAGGTAATGCGAGGAAGTATTTCTTCACAGAGAGGGTTGTAGATGCATGGAACAGCCTTCTTCAGGAGGTCGTAGAGTCAAAAACAGTGGGGGAATTCAAGAATGCATGAGACAGACATAAGGCAATTCTAGTGGTGGGTAGGAGGAAGTAGGCTGTTGATTAACTAGGAATTTGCAGTTTATCCGTTAGGTAAGGAAATGGGCGGATGAGGTGGGCCAAGCGGTCCTTATCTGCCATCAGATTCTATGTTTCTGTGCTCAGCTGCAGTTTTATTTTTCCTTAAAATTGGCCATTTTACTAAATTAAAGAGCCCTCTTTAAATGGTGCCAGTTAGAACAGTCCACACAGGCAAGAAACTGTAGTTTTAATCTAATGTTCTGTCCAAATGAAGGAGCTGTAAAATTTTGCTGAGACACAGCTGGGGCTCCACAGTACCCTCCCCCGCCCACTTAAAGCTTGAGTGAGACAATGAAAAGCACCTACCAGCAGCTCATTCCTGAACAAAAGTGTTCCATATACAAAGAGATCTACTGTTTCAAAACAAAACATTCCCTTTATTTTTTAACAGGCTATGCCCAGCAGAGGGATAATGCAAAATCCAGGGACTGAATGCACACGCTGGGGTGCAGAGGTACTTGGCTAGTAACTCATGCCTTCTTCGCACCAGAAGTGTGCATTCAATCCCTGTGTAGTGCATTGCCCCGCTGCACTGCACAGCCTGTTCTTTGTTAACTCCTTTAATAAGAGACACCTGTCTAGACCTTACATGGATCAGTGGACCAACAGACGGGGCTTTACAGAGCCCCACACCTCAGTTCTGTGCTTTTCTTTCCTCCCTCTCCCTCCTGTGGCCAACATGAGCAGCCGTGGAGGCATGCACAACTCAGCAGCCCACAGACCTCCTGTTCCGTGCCACCCCCTAGCCTGCATTGCCATCAGGCCTCTACCTGGAGGCAGTCGAAGCCAGGCACTGTTTGCCATTTTGAATGGCAGCACCATGGCAAAGCTTGGAACTGGCTTTCTTTTTTTCTTTGCTTTAAAACATAAACATATAATATGGTATTCACGTCATTGTTCTTCCACACTGTGACTCAGGGTCAAGACACCTCTAAAAATGAGGAAATACACTGTGCAAGTGATTCCACCTTAAGTTACTAATGTTCTGATGCACTGCTCCCCTCATTGGTGCAAAAATGTATTCAGGTCTTAAAATTCAACATGGTAGAAGGGAAGCTACTTAAATATTTGACGATTACTTTGCATTGACACGTGTACAAATATTTACAGCAACTTAACCTTGCTTTTTAAACTAGGAAACTGATATTCTAATAAAATAATGGATGCTATTACGCAAGTGAACAGTTACTGTGTCTCTTACCTGCACTGCTGGCCATGCTTCTCTTCTGTAACCAGAGCAGGAATCATATCAACATCTTCTACCTCCATTCTCATCTGTACCCCATCAATGTCCAAGAGGCCTTAGAAGGCAAAAGCCCAAAATGGAAGAAGTCAACATTTTTTGGTTTGCCTCACAATAACTGTGTCTTCTGGTGCTCAAACTGACTGGGCAATACAATGTTTTTCTTCTGGGAAAGCCCACACTCTTCCCTATTGGTCAGCTCCAGGCCGGTGCTGAAAACAGGAGAAACATTAAAATATTTTTAGATTTTTTTTTTTTTTTTAAACAAAGGAAGTGTGAAAATTCTGGCTAGACTACTTATGGGCGAATCAGGAAGCCAGAAACAAGTGTCTCATTCAGAAGGCTGCCCTAACAGGCTTCATTTTTGCTTCAACAGAGCATTACTCCCAGTTTACAGTTTTTCATATTCTTTTGTCCTCTGGGTATCCCACCCTGTGAATCCCACAAGCCCCACTGCCCGCCAGACTCTACCATCACTGTCACTCACTGCCACGGGGCTTCCAGTCTCTGATGTCCAGGTTCTTGATTACCACTTCCAGGGGGCCTCACCCAACCACCATCAGGGAGAGAAGTGCTCACTGAGTTGGATATAGGCTGGGGGACAACGGTGCACTGGGGGTTAGATGGCATTGTGGCATATCAGGACCATCATTAAGTGTGCCTAGGTCAGGCACTGGTTTCTACACTCCCACCGCCTTCCTGGTGGTCATGCATGTGACAACATCTTTGGGCCTGCACCTCTCTGGCGGGCATGCATGCCACAGGTTTCTGGGGACCCCACCTCCCTAGTGGACATTCAAGTGAGAGTGTCCTGGGGTCTCCACCTCCCTGGTGGGCATGGATGCTAAAGTGTCCTGGGGTCTCCATTTCCCTGGTGGGCATGCATGCCACAGCATCCGGGGGTCTCCACCTCCCTAGTAAGCATGCATGAGACAGCATCCTAGGACCTCCACGTACCTAGTGGGCATGCATGCAACAGCATCCTAGGGCCTCCACCTCCCTAGTGGGCATGCATGCAACAGCATCCTGAGGCCTCCACCTACCTGGTGGGCATGCATGCAACAGTGTCTTGGGGTCTCCACCTCCCTGGTGGGCATGCATGTCAAAGCATCATGGGATCTCCACCTCCCTGGTGGGCATGCATGTCATAGCATCATGAGGTCTCCAATTAGCAAGACAGGGACCCTATAATGATCACATCTGATGATCTAAAGGTGGCAGGCCAGTCATGCGACAATGCAGTAGGCAAGGCGAGATGGATGCTGGGGTGCACAGGGAGGGGGATCTTTAACATGAGAAGGGAGGTGGTGTTGCTTCTATATTGCTCACTTGTGAGGCCCCATCTGGAGTACAGTGTCCAGTTCTGGAGATAGCACCTCCACAGTGACATCAACAGGGTGGAAGAGGTCCAGAGGAGGGCACTAAATGGTGTGGGGTGCAGGGGTTGCACAAGAAACCACATGACGAGAGGCTGCAGGAGCTCAACGTGTACTCCGTGGAAAACAGGAGAGTGAGAAGGGACATGACTGAGACACGCAAGTACCTCATGGGGGTGGGGGGAGCCTCCTTCAAAGGAGGAGAACACCAGTATACAAAGCATGGAGTGAAACTTGGGGGGTTAAGAGGGATGTGAGGAAATACTTCTTCACAGAAAGGATGTTAAGACACCTGGAACAGCCTGCCAGAAAAAGGTAGTAGGGGCAAAGACAGTGGGGAGCTTCAAGCATGTGAGGGATAAGCACACAGGTATTATAGAGATAAGAGAGGAAGAAGGAACACCTGTGAACAAGTAGGGTTCATAGTGTAGTGTTAGGCAGAGACAACAGTGTAGACTACATAGGCCTACTCAGTGCTTTTCTGCCAGCACTTTCTTTGTTTGTTTGTTGTGAAAGGTCCGGTTCTTTTTAACGTCTTTATAAGTGACATTGCAGAGGAACTGGAAAGAAAAGTATGCCTCTTTGCAGACGACACAAAGATCTAAAACAAGGTTGATTCACGGGTGGGGTGGTGGAAAGGATGAGAAGGGACTTGGCAAGGTTGGCGGAATGGTCAAAAGTATGGCAGCTTAGATTCAATGCAAAGAAGTGCAAGTAATGCACCTGGGAAACAAAACCCAGGGAAGAGTAAACGGGGGCAGATACTAAAACAACAAAAATGGAAAGGGATCTGGGGTAATCATATCAGATGACAGAAAGGTAAGCAAACAATGTGAGAAGGCAGTAAGGATGGCTGGGGATACTGGGATGTGTAGGGAGAGGCATCACCAGTAGAAAACAGGAAGTGTTATCCCTCAGTTAGTGAGATCCCATCTGGAGTACTGCATGCAGTCCTGGAGACCCCATCTCTGCAAGGACATAGACAGGAGGGAGGGAGGCAGTCCGTCCAGAAGAGGGCAACTAAAATGGTGCAGGGTGTGCAACAGAAGCCATACGAAGAGAGACTAAAGCAGCTTAATATGTATACCCTTGAAGAAGGGGGGAGAGAGACATCATGGAAACTTTCAAGTACTTCAACAGAATCAACAAAGTCCAAGAGGGTAGTATCTTTCAGAAAAATATGTGCAAAAACAAGAGGACACAATTTGAAGATAGAGAGGGGATGGCACAGTGCGGGAGATTGGTGGACATGTTCACCACCCTCTCTGTGAAAAATATACTTCCTCACATTGCCCCTGAGCCGCCCCCCCTCTATCTTCAAATTGTGTCTCCTTGTTCTTGCACATCTCTTTTCTGAAAGATGCTACCCTCTTGGACTTTGATGATTCTCCTGAGGTACTTGAAAGTTTCTATCACCTCTCTCTCTCTCTCTGAAAGTTTCTATCATCTCTCTCTCTCGCTCTTTTTCCTTCTCCTCTCCTTTCCTCAAGGGTATACATACTAAGCTCCTTTAGTCTCTCTTCATATAGTTTCCATTGTAGACCTTCCTGAGGAGGTCGTGGGCTCAAAAAACAGTTGGGGAATTCAAGAATGCACGGGACCGACATAAGGCAATTCTGGTGGGGGGATAGGAAGAAGTAGGCTGTTGGTTATCTAGGATCTGCAGCTTATCCAACAGGTATGAAAATGGGCAGACTAGGTGGGCCAAGTGGTCCTTATCGGCCGTCAAAGTCTGTGTTTCTATGTACCTCCTAATGTATGACATTTGAGAGGAATGAAAATAATTAAAAAAAAAAAAAAGCCCTGGTCTGACATTCTTGTTCTCGACAGCACCTCGAAATTGGTGGCATACATGTAAAACACATTCAATGCTTTTATAACTAGGAAAAGATTCAGAACAGATATGGGATTTCTGTACTGTTCTTTAGAACATGTGGTATAGAGCTACTGTCCCTACCTGAGTAACCCGAATATGGACCGGTACTTTAGGGTTACCACCTGATTTGGGCAGCTGTGTCCTGTGAAAAAACATGAAAAATACTACTTGTCCTGACATTATAATAGCAAAGATATTTTCTGACGTTCCTCAAAATGATGAAAAAAAACTATAATACCTTTACTTTTAAATGATAAGAATCAATAGAAACAACTGAAAAAATACAACACAGTCTTAATTCTGATTATTTACTGAAAACAAGTCTGATGCGTTATCGAGACTACATATTGTTCATGAAAAATCATGTTTCAGTAAGAAATGTCCCCCTTTTTTTTTCCTTTCTTTACAGTCTTTTTGCTTGGTTGGGGCTCATGGAGCCTCCTCTCGCGCATCCTGCCCTGCCTGAGGTCCCTCTTGGCCCTAAGCCTCCTCCTCCTCCTCCCACAGCCAGTACCTCCAGTTTGGTCCCTCCTGGATGGGGCCGCCCCTCCTCTTTAGGTGTTCTTCAAGTCAGACCCTGGCTGTGGGTAAGGGCCGGGGTGGAGGATATGAGAGGCCAGGCGAGACGGATCCAGCACTGGGCATGGGGGGTCAGGTGCCGTCGCCTACCCTGCAGAGCTGGGTGTTTCCGTTTTCTGGTTCCCTCCCTCCCATGGATACCCCTGATGCCATGCACCCAGCTACCCTCATACCTTCCAAGGGAGTGCTGAAGTTTTGCTGGATTATTTTAGTCATTTTGCTGGAGCAAATAGTTTATGTGAAAGCCATGGGTCTGGGGTGTTAGGTGATCTGTGGTGCACTGAATATACTATTTGGAGGCAGAATAGCACAGTGGTTTAAGGCTCTGAGCTGCAAACCTGGTGACTTGGGTTTGAATCTCATAACCCCCACTTGCATACTGTGTGACTCTTAGCAAGTCACTTAACTTCCTTGTGCTCCAGACTGCACCTGTAAACAAGTTTTCAGCTTAGTGTGTCTCACCAGGTTAAAAAAAAAAAAAAAGAAAAGGCACTACACACTTCTGCTAAGAACCGCATCACACCTAGCTCCATGGAAATAATCTGTCTGTTCTTTATGTAATATTTTTTTTGGGATCTCTGAAGATCCATTTTATTATCCAGTTCACGTATGTTACTATTTATTTTTTTATAACAAATTCTATGTTGTGAGGTATTCTATCGTACGCAAGAAAGCAGCAGCAAAGGCAAACAAGATGCTGGGATGCATAGCTGGGGGATCAGTAGTAGGAGAGAGGAGGCTATACTGCCTTCGTACAGGTCACTGGTAAGGCTGCATCTAGGAGTATGGAGTTCAGTACTGCTGCCCACACTTCAGAAAGGACATTAACCTGCTGGAGAAGGTACAGAGGAAGGCTACAAAGATGACAGCCGGTCAGCAGGGCAAGGCATACAAGGAGAGGTTGAGGGCACTGAACATGTACTCCCTGGAAGACAGGAGAGAGAGAGAGAGAGGACATGACTGGGACATTCAAGTACTTGAAAGGGATAAATAACGTTGATAAGGAAAGTCTTTTTAAGCTGAGTGGCAACCATATCATGAGCGGGCACAGTCTTAAGCTGGAGGGTGGGAGGTTTAGGAGGGATGTCAGGAAACACTTCTTCACTGAAAGGGTGGTGGACACTTGGAATGTGCTGCCGGAAGAGGTCATCTCTTTAAAGATGGTGAGCAGCTTTAAGAGATGCTGGGACAGGCATTGGGGGGAAGATGAGAATCATGGGGAGGGAGGATGGGAGGAATGGGGAGGACGGGCAGGGATATTAGCTTAAGCTGTGGACCCTGCAATATGAGCAGACTTGATAGACCAAATGGCCTTCTTCTGCCGGCTTGTTCGTATGTATGTATCATTCCATCTTCTGCACACAGACTCCATAACAGCTCTTAAACTAGCAAACCGTCCCCCATTCTTTTTGTTGACAAAATTAATAGGCAGTATATATTTTTTTCCAGCCCTGCACTACCACCTTGCCAAGGGAAAGTGTGTGTGTGTGTGTGTGTGTGTGTGGCACCTAGTGGGTGCCACTGGCTCTGTCACTCTATACCATGGAACCCCTTTCACCGTCACACATCCACGATTGCCAAGGGAGAGGGCAATCCTTTTGTTGCACCACTTTAGGGCACTACACTGTGTAACATCTCAGCTGCTCTTGAGTCCCCCAAGACCCTCTTGAATGGCGAGGCACCAACAAGAAGCAAGCATGAGAGCAAAAACCTCAAAGGAAATGTGCGACATACCTTGTTGGGCTACAGAGCCCATTTCCCTGTGGGGTGATAGGTTGTGCCAGAATTACAAAAGTTAGTAATAGTTACTGCAGTCATACCCAAGAGCAGGGTCATTCTTGGTGCCCTGCAAGGGGCATGCCTCAGACAGCTAGTGTTAGAACCCACTCAGGAGGGAGCAGTCTTAGACCTGGTACTCTCAAATGGGGATGGAGAGAGGATCTCAGATTTAGAAGTGGGTAGCCATCTGGGAACAAGTGACCACCAAACAATGTGGTTCACAGTAAACACAACTGTATAGTCAAGCCTTACAAAAGCAAGAGTGTTGTACTTTAGGAGGGCTGACTATGGCAAAATGGGAGAGTGCCTCAGAAAAGTACTAGCAAACAGGCAAGAAGGAGGGGTGGAGAAATGATGGGGAAAAATTGAAACTGCCATCACAGAGACAACAAACCTTTGTGTAAAGCAAATCAACAAAAACAAAATGAAATGAAAGAAAAAGCCACTATGGTTCTCAAAAGAGGTGGAAGGGAAGGTTAAGGAGAAAAGGCTAGCATTCAGGAAATATAAGGAAACACAGAAGGAACAGGACATAGAACTATATCAGTTAAAGCAGGAGGAGGCAGGGAAGGCAGTCAAAATAGCAAATGCACAAACAGAGGAAAATATAGCCAACTCTGTTAAGAAGGGGGGATAAAACCTTTTTAGGTACAGTAGGGAGCCAAGAAAGGCCAAGGGAGGGATACTGAGGCTTACTAAGGGGAGGGAATGTGGGCAGAGGGTAACAGTGAAAAAAGCAGGGATAATGAATGAATATTTCTGCTCAGTATTCACAAAGGAAGAGGAGAGGAAGGTACCTAAACCAAACAAAGAGGAACACTCGGGTGGGGTGGTGGGGGGTCGATAATGTGAATGTGTCCATTCACAGAAGAAAGGGTTCTAAAAGAACTCTTCGAACTGAAGGTGGACAAAGCAATGGGGCCTGACAGATTCACCCCAGAATTCTAAAAGAACTAAGGGTAGAATCAGTGACACTGACTACTCTAACAAATCATGGCAGGATGGGGTGGTACCTGAGGACTGGAGGAGAGCAGATGTGATTCCACTTCACAAAAGTGGGAGCAGGACAGAGGTAGGAAACTACACACCAGTTAGTCTGACCTCAGTGGTAGGGAAAATGATGGAATTACTTCTGAAGGAAAGAACTGTTGTGTACCTAGAGGCCAGCGGGACACAGGACCCAAGGCAGCATGGATTCACAGCGGGAAGGTCGTGTCAGTTGGATCTAATACAATAGTTCTCAGACTTTGTCACAGTGAGCCTCCCCAAATCCATGGAAAAGATTTTGAGCCTCCCCAAAAACTGAAATAATCTTGGTCCTCCCCAAAGAAAAATAACACACTGTACTTTATGCAGTACACCATGAATAAATTGAAACCCCTTTGAGTACTTGGATCACATTCAGCTCTTTGTCTTATACTGACGTGGAACCTTTGGAAAAGAGCTCCTGTGCTCAAAGGTGTTATCAGAATAAAAAATAAATAAAACAAACAAATATTATTATTCAGTTTATTGTAACCCCCACCCTCCCCCACAGGTGAGCCTACTTGCTCCACTATTTTCATTTGTGAACCATTGTTACCTCTTGTTACAGTACCTTCGTGGGTCAGACTACTTTCTCGGTTTCCTCTCTCTGTGAAATAACCTTCCGACATACTTTGCCTCTCCACCTCCTTCTCTGCATCTTAAGCAACTTCTCTAGGATTACTTTGCTCCTTCCTGCTACTGCTCTTAGTACTTCTATGAGCAAGCCTTGTATTTGTGCTGTTCTACCATCGGTCTACAAATTGATCAAATACCACCAGTCATTATTAGTTTATTGTTCATATTTGTTTGCACCATTGTTCACTGTGTATTTCTTGCTTGTTTTGCAGTTACCTTTTGAAATGGTATTCACTCCCTCCCCTCCCCGGGTACACCTGAAATGAGCCTTGCCTCATTCACCTTCCCTTGTCACCTAATAGTAAATAAATACATAAAATTAATCTACTATTATTCTCTTTCAGTTTGCTTCATCTCTTCACAAAAAATATATAAAACTCAAAATTTAAATACAATACTTTTCAGACTTGCTTGAGCCTCCCCTGGAACTGGTTGGGGCCTCCCCAAGGAGGCTGGCCTCACCATTTGAGAACCCCCCCATCTAATAGATTTCTTTGACTGGGTGACCAGGGATGGGCTGTGGACATGGCCTACCTAGATTTTAGCAAGGCATCTGACACAGTCCCACACACAAGTTTAATATACAAGTTAGCCAGCCTGGGAATGGGTCCCAGGGTGGTTGCCTGAGTGAAAAATTGGCTAGAAAACAGGACGTAGAGGGTAATAGTAAACGGAGTCTACAGTGAAGAAAGTGAAGTTACTAGTGGAGTACTGCATGGTACAGTACTGGGACCAGTCCTCTCTAATGTCTTTATAAGTGACATTGCAGAGGATCTGGACAGAAAAGTATGTCTCTTTGCAGACGATACAAAGGTCTGCAACAGGGTTGATACACAAGGTGGGGTGGAAAGGACGAGAAAGGACTTTGCATGGTTGGAGGAATAGTCAAATGTACGGCAGCTTAGACTCAATGAAAATAAGTGTAAAATGATGCACCTGGGAAACAAAAACCCCAGGGGAAGAGTACACAGTGGGGGGTGAAATACTAACAACAAAAATGGAAAGGGACCTGGGGGTAGTTCTAACAGATGACCTAAAGGTGAGCAAGCAATGTGAGAAGGCAGTAAGGAGGATTGGGGGATACTGGGATGCATATGGAGAGGCTGCACCAGTAGAAAACAGGCAGCTGTTATCCCTCTGTACAGACAGTTAGTGAGTCCCCATCTAGAGTACGGTAGGCAGTTCTGGAGATACTATCTCCGCAAAGACACAGACAGGGTGGAGGCTGTCCAGAGGAGGGCAACCAAAATGGTGCAGGGTCTGCACCAGATGACACACGAAGAGATACTAAAGGAGCTTAATATGTATACCCTCGAAGAAAGGAGGGAGAGGGGGGACATGATAGAAACTTAAGTACCTCAAGGAAATCAACAAAATCTAAGAGAGTAACATCTTTCAAAAAAAAAAAAAAGAGATGTGCAAGAACAAGAGGGCACAATTTGAAGATAATGGGGGGATGGCTCAAAGGTAATGTGAGGAAGTATTTTTTCACAGAGAGGGTTGTGGATGCATGGAACAGCCTTTCTGAGGAGGTCATGGAGTCAAAAACAGTGGAGGAATTCAAGAATGCATGGGACAGATATAGGGCAATTCTAGTGGGGGTAGGAGGAAGCAGGCTGTTGGTTAACTAGGATCTGCAGCTTATCACTTAGGTTGGGAATTGGACAGACTAGGTGGGCAAAGTGGTCCTTATCTGCCGTCAAATTCTATGTCTCTATGTAGTGTCCAGTAAGGGAGGGAAGGGATTGTAACTGTGGCTGAGCCACTGGCCATTTGATCCCTTTCCACTTCCCTGTCTGCCTGCTCTGCCCCATGTGCTCTCACATTTTGTGACATTTATCCAGGGAGAGCACGAGGGTGTACCCCATACAAGTCTAGGGAGATCATTTTCAAAATGTTTTTACAGCACATTAAGCAACCTTTGATAAAAAATGAAAGCCACTGCAGAACAGGTAGACAGGAATGTGAAAACAGATCAGCTGGTCAGTGGTTCAGCCACAGTTATGATCCTTTCCCTTCCTTACTGGACACTAGTAACATTTGTAATTCTGGTACAGATTGACTATGACTCCACAGGGAAATGAGCATTAAAGTACAAAACCAGAAAAATGTGAATCATACTCTCACTTTAAATGCATAATAAAGACTATATTGCAGCAAATGAGAAAATAAATCAGTTGAACTTCAAAACTGGTAATGTTCTATAGTCCTTTAAATATAAAGGAGACATATATCATTTGTCAAACTCTAGAGATGGTATAGTAGGTACTGTATTCTCAAATGCGTAATGAGAGACGTTTTAATGCAATGCTGAGTTACAGTCCTTAATGTTGGCATCTATGGAATTGGGTAAACTTGCGGGAAATTCCTTGAAAATGTAATAACACAGAAGTGTCAGAATTATTTTAATGTACTGAGATTGGTACATGACTGACTCAGAAACAAAGCCGGGAAGGAAAGGTTTCTTCAGGTCAAAACCAACATGATCCAGCAAGAGCTGTTATAAGACTCACAAGTAACCAACTGCTAATGCAATCTTCAGTGATTTCTGTGAATAAGACATCGTGAGTTTCATGATGCTGACGATGATGATCTTGTAGCAGATGTGCAAATACTTTGCAAACAAACACTGTGCTAGTCTTATTTCAGGAATTCAGAAGTGAACAGCAGGATTATCAAGTACCTGAATGCTGCATCACTGAAAGCTGCCCAGAGGCACTTGACTAGGGAATAATATGCCAACGATCTTGTTCTTTACTCATCCTCCTCAAACCTCTCAGATATCAACCTGAATCTCAATAGTAACTTCAATACCTTGCAGAGCTGGCTATTGCAAAACAAGCTTGTCTTAAAAATAAAACGGTGACTATGCTCTTCAGTTCAGGTTCAAAAATTCGGTCCTGCACCCAGCCATTAAGTATCGGCGCGCTTGATGGCTCACCCTTTAACAGTTACCTCTTTTAAATACCTAGGAGTAACCCTTGATCCGCCTTGGATTTTGACCTGCACCTAGCCTCAGTCATTAAATCCGACAATATTCAACTTGGACTGGCATGTAAGGTGAGACATAGCGTGACATCCACGGCGAGGACGGCCATTGCACAGGGGATCCCGAGACCCAAATTGGCGTATGGCAACCGTCAACTACTGAAGTGCAAGGTAATGCATCTGGGGAAACAAAAACCCAGGGGAAGAGTACACAATGGGGGGGGAGTTAATAACAACAACAAAAATCAAAAGAGACCTAGAAGTTATTATATCAGATGACCTAAAGGTGGGCAAGCAATGTGAGAAGGCATTAAGGAAGGCTGGGGGGATACTGGGATGGATAGGGAGAGGCACAGACAGCAGAAAACAAGAAGTTATCCCTCTGTACAGACAGTTAGTGAGACCCCATCTGGAGTACCGCATGCAATTCTGGAGACCCCATCTCTGCAAAATCATAGAGTGGAGGCTGTTCAGAGGAGGGCAACCAAAATGGTGCAAGGTCTGCACCAGAAGACATACGAGGAGAGACTAAAGCAGCTTAATATGTATGCCCTTGAGGAAAGGAGAGACATGATAGAAACTTTCAAGTACTGGGGGGGGGGGGTCACACTGCAAGCAACATTGGGAGAAAGGGATGTAGGGGTGGTGGTGGTGGTAGACGTTAAAATGAATAATTCTGAAAATTGTAGAAAAATTGCAGCCAAGGCAAACAGGATATTGGGTTGCATAGCCAGGGGAATTACGTCCAAAAGCAGAAAAGTGATCCTCCCTCTATATAATGTCTTGGTCAGGCCGCAGCTTGAGTACTGTGTACAGTTCTGGAGACCTCATCTGATGGAGGATACAGCGCTGCTGGAGAGGGTCCAGAGGAGAGCGACCAGGATGATTTGGGGCATGGAGGGGAGGCCTTATGAGGAGAGACTGGAAGAGCTTGGGCTTTACTCACTGGAGGAGAGGAGGGATAGAGGAGACATGATAGAGGTTTTCCAAGTATGTAAATGGAATAATTAGGGGGTGTAACCAGGGAGTTGTTTAGGCTGAAGAAGAGGGGGAGTGACCAGGGGACATGGGTGGAAGTTGGAGGGGGGATATTACAGGGGGGAATGTAGGAGGCATTTTTTCACTGAGAGGGTGGTGGAGCCATGGAATGCATTTCCCGGGAAGTTAGTGGAGGAGAGCACAGTGGAGGGTTTCAAGAAAGGGTGGGATAGGTTCAAGGGGAAACTGAATCTAGAGAAGACACGCTTGGGGGCTAGAGGGGGTGATGAGGCAGGCAGCCATTAGTTTGCTGTCTTTCGAGCAGACAAGATAGACCATTTGGCCTATTCTGCTGGCTTTTTAGTATGTTAGTATGAATTAAAGTACAAGAGGGTAGTATCTTTCAGAAGAAGAGATGTACAATAACAAGGGGGCACAATTTGAATATAGAGGGGGGACGGTCCCCCCAGAGGTAATGTTAGAAAGTATTTTTTCACAGAGAGGGTTGTGGATACATGGAACAGCCTTCCTGAGGAGGCTGCAGAGTCAGAAACAGTGGGAGAATTCAAGAATGCATGGAACAGGCATAAGGCTATTCTAGTGGAGGGGTAGGAGGAAGTAAGCTGTTGATTAACTAGAATCTGCAGCTTATCCATCAGGTAGGGAAATGGGCAGACTAGATGAGCCAAGCAGTCCTTATCTGCTGTCAAATTCTATGTTTCTAAAAGTGGGATGTCTGCTACAACAGCATTTGCCATTCTGCTCTGTCTTTACCCAAATGTACTTGCCGATGCACACTATACTCCAGTAAAGGATGATTTACTCCCTCAGCCTTCAGTCAGTTTACTTCCTACTCTTTTATAAAGAATATAATCTCCTCCCAGATACCTGGCAAATTGGCTCTACTGCTCAAACTTTTGACCTCTTCCTACTCACTGAGATCAGCTGACAAATCCCTTCTAGTCCAACCGAGATGTGAAACCAAAATGGGGGAGAATGCTTTCTCTAGCTGGTCCCCTAAACTATGGAACTCCTTTCCACTGAGTCTAAGAATCTCTCCTTCTCCATGCAGCTTCAAACAGGAGCTTTGTATGGCTCTTCTAAGCTCCGAACCCTGCTCCTGTTCTCTATCCACCCACTCCTGGACTGGTTCCTTCTAGTTGTCTACCGGCTCCAGCCTCTACTACTCTCAAACCTGCCTGGAAAGCTTGCTAGTTCCTCTTTTCTAACACTTACTAATTAAATGACTCATGACTGTTAAGTTATTTGCACTTATATTTCTGTTTTTTTACTACGAATAGATTCCTGCAAATCTACAGTCATTGCTGAAAATTTTGTATAAGTGTACTATGTCTGACTTCTACTTGTCCCATGATGTTTTCTTGTATCTACTATTGTCTATGTACCCTCTGTTGTAATCTCCCGGGTCGCACCAGAAAATAGGCAGCTATGCTGTCTAGTGTACCCACCCGGTTAACAAAAACTAAATAAATAAATATTATTTGGAATAGGGCACTAAAAAGACGTATTCTTTCATTTAATAGATGGGCCCTGTTTTGGGACATCAAGTGCGATTCCACTATCGAACACCAAAAATAAAACATTCAATGGCCGCTGTTACATATCAACAAAGCAGACACTGCCTGCATGAACAAACACATAACACACATCACAGTGCACAACCGGCATTGTCCAGATACAAGTTACCAACCACCACCCATATGTAGTAGTGATCATACCGTAACAGCTTCCTTTCCAGCCAATACCTAGCATTTGCACAAGAAATTCATCCCCCCATATGGGAGGACACTATTGATAGCTACTGCAGCCCTTAAAATGTAAATTCTATCAGTGAGAACTCTATCTCTCAACATCAGACTGCAGCTGTAAAGGCATCGATAACACAATATACTGATTCTATATGAGGTGTCAGTTTTGCCTCTGCTGGCTAATTTCTCCTCAGTAGCACTGACAGTAAAAATGCTTAGATAAGTGGAAACTCTGTTGCAGTCAGCTAATAACTCTGTTGTGGACAAACTGCCACCACGACACCACACACGCTGTCTAAAACTGCCACTACAGTAAATGGGTGGATCCTGGCAGCTATAACCTTAAATTACCTGATTAACACTCTGTTCCGTTAACGCTGCATGAGATACTCTACCAGGGATTTTTGGCAGAAGTGGAGAACACTGGACCACTGGCATTTTCTGTAAGGAATTAGCGTAGGTCACATCTGACTGACTGCACCAGTGTCAGTGATAGTATCCGTATTTTTAAATGTCCACTTCAGGATTCATGCTTTGCTGGTTGTTTTTTTTTTTTAGTTTGTTTGAGTTGGGGCGCTCCCACAACATCCCCCATGTTAAAAAAGACAAAGAGGGTGTGAGGGCAGAGCCCTCCACTCAGAGTGATAAACATGATGTGTACTCTGCCAAGGTTGAAGCACAGTCAGTTACTTTTTTAGTTTGTTCAATTGGGGGTTTTGCCCCCTGCACCAAATGTTGAAAAATACACGGGGCCCCCAACTCAAACAAACTAAAAAAAAATAACTGACAATAAAATAATTCATCACATAACTACCATAGGGTACCCTATTTGCGTACTGGTGTCCGATTCTGAAACACAGTTGCACAAGTTTTTTTTTTTTTAAACCAGGAGCGACACAGTAAGCCGAAGCCAAAAGCTTGTTTACAGTGCGACCTGGGAGCACAAGGGAGTTAAGTGACTTTCTCAGGGTCACACAGTATGCAAATGGGGGTTGTGGGATTCAAGCCCAGATCTCCAGGTTTGCAGCTCAGAGCCTTAAACCACTGCGCTATACTGCCTTCTCTGGTGTTCTTTACTATTGCTGGGTTTCTTTTTAATCAATAATCAGCGACAGTGTAGAATATCGAGTACACCTAGGAAGCTTGCCGTAAAAGCTTTCTGAATACAGCGCTGCTGTGGTGACCTTCCTTACTTGGTTGTCAGTTTAAGCTGGGGGGGGGGGCTTTGCCCCACCAGCCCCCCTTTTTTTTTTAACAGGTTAGTGGGGGACGAACCTCAACCCAAATAAACTAATACAAAGTAAAGGAGACTGTACGAAATAGTGTAACTTGAGCACTACGTTAATAGCGTAGGTCCTAGGTAAGGGTGCCAATAGAAAATCCTGGACCCAGGACACACCTTAAGGACTGGGACCCGCGACAACTGTCCGCCCCCCGTCTACTCCTCTGGTCCTAGACGAACCCAATATTCAACACTATCACCCAATAATCTTTATTTAGAAGCTATCAGTTATAGCTTATCACCAATGACATGAGCACTTTACAAGTGCCTTAGCTTGCCAAATTTGACTTCCCAACCAGAAAATAGTAAAAGCTGGCAGAACGTAGCTGACTTCCAGCTCAGTATGCTGAGGTTATTATTGCTTTCTGGCGGTCTGAATAATGCGGTAGAATGCTGGAGACTTGGATGCCATAAACACTGCCGGCGTCACCTTACTTGTGCTGTGCACTGCTGCGCCCCCGATCTAACCGAGAGCCACTGATTAGTATGCCGGGCAATCCCCGACTCTTCCGCGGAAGAGGAGAGCTGTCAGTCGGACGCTCAATCATCTCCCTCTCCTGCCGAAGGCCCGTGCTCGTTCCTGGGCTCGGGTCGTCGGGGTGGCGTCCAGCACCTCCATCCTCAGCGCCACCAGGCCGGCCTATTTTGGGCTTCTTAAAAGGTGATCTAAAGACGGTGCGTCGCCGAATCTCCTCCCTATACTTGCCCCTTCCTTCCAGTTCGGGTAGCAGGAGCAGTCGGTTCGCCACACAGCAGCTTTGCTGACCGAGCAGTGTGCGCTGGTCACCTAAACCGGGTCCGCGCCCAGGGCTGAAACTGACCCCCGAGTCCGGTACACACGACGCGCAGCATCTCTTGCGGCGGAAAGGAGCACGTCGGCTTCCGGACCGGAAGCGGAAACTGGCTTTGACTCGGTTTCCACGGGGCGCCGGATTGAAGAGAAGAAGTGATGGCGAACCTAATGGCTCGGGACCCGTCTGTGGACCGCTCTCTGCGCTCGGTTTTCGGTGAGGGTTAGACTGGGGCGTAGTGGGGGACCTGGGGATTTGTCTGGATAGAGTGGGCCATGTTGGGAAGGGCCCGGGTGACTGGCGGCCGCCTCAAGTCACAGTGAAACTCGTGAGTCTCCTGTAATTCTGAACTGGCCCGTGCACAGTTTGCTGCAGTGGCCGTTTTGGGCTTCACTTGCATGGGGTCAGACACAGTTGAGTACAGGGGCTCACCTGTGCAAAATCTATGGGGGATGGTTCAAGGTGACACCCTCGTATCAGTATTCCACTTAAATCTGTTACTCTTGCTCTGTGCTTGCTCCTTTTATTTACTTGCTTACCAGAACTAGCCAAAATCAGTTAGAAAATAGAAGATAAATTCAAACATTTTTCAGATTTTAGAAGATGGCTGGGTACCCAACAGAGGGGAGTTAATTAGAAATGTGTGGGTATCCTGGTGGGCCAGTCCGACAATGGCTACTTACGAGATCGTGGGGAGGCACGGTTGCTGCAAGTTATTGGCATTGTAGAATAAGGAACAAACACATCAGTGTTCACTGTTAAACACAAAATATCGGCTCGAAACTAAGTTTTCATCCACTTTGCTTGCAAGGCTAGTGTCTGGAAAAACCCACTGGCCTGCTAGGATTTTCACTAGCCCAACACAGTAATTATCAGAAATGTAGGTTTTTTCCCCCCCCAAAAAAGTTTAATGGCAGTTTTTTTAACAATAAGTATTAAACTTTTAAGGTAAAGGAAGTGTTTGTCTTTTACTGTTAAAGGACTGCAACATGAAAATAAAGTTAGTGTTTTAAGGGGATTGTGTGGGGCAGTACAAACCTATCTGGAAGAGACCGCCTGGACCCATCCAGGAGGACAACTTCAACCAGGAAAGGGCAGTTGTGACACAGCTAGAAGTGCACAGCTCAGATCCAGCTAGGATGCAGCAGCAGAACAGACTCGACCAGGATAAGGCAGCTGAGGATACTCGGGCTCCTTTCCAGCTTGCAGTCGTTGTCACCATTGTTCTCTGAGCATTCTGGAGCTCCAATTGGCAGTTTCCATTGACCGCACCTAGCAGCCATGGCTGTAACTTCATTGCCTATATGCAGTGGTAGTTGCGCAAATGTTGACCAGTAGCGTGATATACTGCATGGTGCATTACCGCAGTAGCGCTATACATGTTATTCAGTGACTACCACGCTAATATGTTATGCAGTGTACTGCACTGTCAACTTTTGCGCAGTTACCACAAGGCACCCAGCGGGCGCTGTACAACACTAGATTAATCCACTGAGATGAAATCTACCTGCATTTGGCAGGTGGGTGGGTGCCAGGTTTGAACCCTGAAATATTCACACATACTTGTCAACTTTCCGTATGCCCCCTAGTGTAGGACATAATGTGGGCATCCTATCACACGGTAATTGAGACACAGAGTCCAGTGGGAATAGGCGCTTTTATGTGGTTAAAGTCTGATGTTGATTGAACAAGAATTCACGTGAAAGTCTGCTTCAGAATTTTAGGTAAGCAGTAACATGTGATGGGGTGTGGGTTATGCTGTGATAAATGCACGACTAGGGGCATGTGGCCTCATGCCTTACTGCCCCTGGAAGTGCATTTATCAGAGCAAAACCCACACCCGAGTGTTATTGCCCTTATAATGTGGGTACAGGTTGAGAAAATATGGTAACTGTTTAAGAAATTTATAAGAATTTCTTTAACAGCATTATTGATCAAAAGCCACGGTACATTCAATACATTTAGTCGCAGGGTTTTACTTAACTCTAAAAATTGATTAGCGTTTTGCTCATAAAAGTTCTAAAACATTGTGAAAATGCATAGCACTTGCCTCACTGTGTTTAGCAAACATAACACTTCCAGAAAACCTATATAAATGCTTTCTGTACAGTTAGTATTGTCCCAAGAAAAAAACTGCTAATCAATTATTTAAAACCCTGAATCGGTGTCAGTGGCTCAGTAGGTAGCACACTCGCCTCTGAGGCCGGAGATCAGAGGGCTGTGGGTTCAGTTCCCACATCTGGCACTTGGGTTAATATCCCAGTACTGCCACTGTAGTGCAGCATGAGAGGGGTGCTGCACTTCTGAGGTGCCGTCTTTCAGGTGAGACGTTAAACCGAGGTCCCATCTGCCTGGATTGGTGGTAGTTCAGGTGGATGTTAAAGATCCCATGGCACTTATCGAAAAGAGTGGGGAAATGTCCCTCATTCACTAAAAATACCACTGACAGCTTAATCTGGTTCAAGGTCAGTTGGCATTCATCTGTATCCCCCTCTCTGGGTCATTCCTGAAAATAGGATTTGTCTAGTGCAATAGTTCTTAGACTTTGTCACAGTGAGCCTCCCCAAATCCATGGAAAAGATTTTGAGCCTCCCCCAAAAACCAAAATAATCTTGGGCCTCCCCAAAGAAAAATAACATACTGTACTTTGCGCAGTACACCATGAATAAATTGAAACCGCTTTGAGTACTTTGGCTCACATTCAGTTCTTTGTCTTATACTGATGTGAAAACTTTGAAAAAGAACCCCTGTGCTCAAAGGTGTTATCTGAATAACAAATAAATAACAAATATTATTACTCATCTTATTGTAACCCCCTCAACACACACACACACACACACACACACACACACACTCACACAGGCCAGCCTACTTACTCCACTATTTTCATTCTTGAACCACTGTTACCCCTTGTTGCAGTACCTGCATGGGTCAGACTACCTTGTCTGTTTCCTCTCTATATGAAATAACCTTCCTACATATGTTACCTCTCCCCCTCCTTCCCTGATCCTTAGCAACTTCTCTGGGATTACTTTGCTCCTTCCTGCTAGTGCCCTTAGGATTTCTATGCTCAACCGTTGTATTTGGGCTTTTCTACCATCAGTCTACAAATTGATCAATTACCACAACTCATTATTAGTTTATTGTTCATATTTGTTTGCACTATTGTTCATTGTGTGTTTCTTAATTGTTTTGCAGTTACCTTTTGAAATGTATTCACTCCCTACCTTTCCTCGGGTACATCTGAAATGAGCCTTGGCTCATTCACCTTCCCTTGTCACCAATTAGTAAATAAATACATAAAATTGACCTACTTTTATCCTCTTTCAGTTTGCTTCATCTCTTTACACAAAGTATATAAAACTCAAAATTTAAATACAGTACTTTTTCAGACTTGCTTGAGCCTCCCCTGGAACAAGTTGGGGCCTCCCCAAGGAGGCTGGCCTCACCATTTGAGAACCCCTGGTCTAGTGCACTTACCCGGCAACAAAAACTAAATAAATAAATCGGTAGCATTGTTACAAAAAAGCACAATAAGGCAAGAAAGGACAATACAGCCGTCACTGTAGAGAGAGAAAAAAAAGTTGATAAAACTTGTCCAGCATGGACGTGTGAACAACATACAGAGATGACAAATAATGAGGTTACAGATGTAGCCAATGGCCAAATTGATATACAGAGTCCACAAAGCACCTGTTCATATGAAATGGGAGCGTTCAAGTTCAACTTTATTGCAGGAAAGACTCCGTTGAGCAGGCTCATTCACAAGGAGGTCCTGAGGCACCTACACAGTTCGCAGTTACATAGACAGGAGATATAAAATGTAGAACAAAGGAGGAAAAAAGTATATAATATAAGAGGTATACACAATAGAAGTCTTTATGTTATATATGCAGTACATTTCAGCTTTAACCTTGCCCTAAATTATGCAGCACATTTCAGCTTAATAAGTAAAGGGCCAGTTGGTACCTAGGAAGTTGACTTGGCGTTGGGGGGCCTAGTAGCACGTACATATGTCTTTTAATTTAGAGATGGCTAGTGTTTTGTAGGAGTTAATTGATACGATGCTGGTTAGCTTCAGCATGGCTTGTAGTTGGTTCCAAATGTTTGGGAGGGCGTATGAGACAGCTCTTTGGCCAGCTGTGGTACGTGTCCTGGGAGCATCTAGTAGGATAAGGTCGGATTTCCTTAGGGAGTAGGCGCTATGCGAGATGTTCATGAGAGACGTTAAATAGACAGGCAGTTTGTGAAGTGGAAATTTGAGGGTCCAAATGCCAGCATGTAGGAGGCGTCTGGTGGCAAGAGAGGGCCACCCAACTGCTGCATAAAGATCACAGTGGTGGGTCCTGTACGCAGAGTTAGTAATGAAGTGAAGAGCACGGTGATAGAGTGCATCCAGTTTAGATAGGCTCAAGGTTGGGGAGGAGATAAAGATAATGTCTCCGTAGTCAAGCAAAGGAAGGAATGTTGCTTGGACAAGTCTTTTGCGAGTCGCGAGAGAAAAGAGGGTCCTATTTCTAAAGAAGAAACCCAAGCGTGCTTTAAGCCTCTTTGATAGATCCTCTATGGTCGTTGAAGGAAAGCTCTGCTGTTCATCCACATACCTAGATATTTAAATTTAGGTATGACTCCAAGGGTTCACCTAGGGAGGTAACTATGAAGTTTTTAGGTGGGGTAGGTAGGACACCAGACAAGGCAAGTCTCGAGAAAATCATGGTCTTGGTTTTTTTGGCATTTAAGAGAGCTTGGCATTGATAAGGTTGTTTTCTAACTGGATAATGTCAGCTTGGAGTGCTTCCCTGACTCAGTTAAGGACGAGCCTGATGCCTACAAAACCATATCGTCCGCAAAGAAATGTATGCTAGAGTTTTTTATGTGGGAGTCAAGGTTGTTGATGTACAGGGAAAAAAGAATTGGTCCTAGGATAGAGCCGTGAGGGACTCCTCTGGCAGTTGGAAGGGGAGCAGATAGGCCATCAGCTTTGACTTTTTGTATCCTTCCTGTGCGATAACTGTTAAACCACTGTAAGGTAAGTGGAGTGGCACCTATGTAGGCAAGACAGGTGATTAGGAGGTGATGGTCTACAGTGTCGAAGGCCTTACTGAGGTCTAGAAAGACTGCACCAGTAACCTTCTTGGTGTCCATAGCATGGATCCAGTCATTAGAGACTTTAGCCAAGGCTGAGATGGTACTGTGCTTCGATCTGAAGCCAGATTGGGCTGGGTTTAGGAGTGAGTGCACTTCGAGGTGATTTTTTTAGTTGGTTATATATGTTTTTCCAGCACTTTGGAGAGAACGGGCAAGATAGAGATAGGATGGTAGTTGTTTAAGTCACAAGGATCTCCTGATTTGAAGAGAGGAAGAATATGGGCAGATTTCCAGCAGGATGGAACAGTGGCTGTGGTAATAGAGAGGTTGAAGATGTGAAGGATGGGGGCTGTGAGCTGGGCATAGCCTAACCGCAAGAAAAGTGATTCAAGGCCATCGTCCCCTGCACTTTTCTTGGTGTCAAGGCTAAGAATTATGTCTTCGACTTCTTTGTAGCTAAACAGGCACAACTGGAAGGGATGAGGTGGAGTAGCATGTGTAGTATCTGGACTAGTGTTGCTATTCACTTGGCTAGCGTATGGGGAGGAATCGAATGCCAGCCTGGCAGTGGCAAAGTGAAGGTTAAGTTCTTCGAGGATTCGCAGTTTATTTTCAACCATCCCATCCTTGGCCAGAATCTTGGTGGGAAGGGAAGAAGAAGCAGCAGGATGGCCTTCAATGTATCTCAGTGTCTTCCAGATTTTTTGGGAGTTCCCTTTGGCCTGCTCCAGAGTGGAGATGTAGAAGTTTGCTTTAGTAGCATGTACACTTTTAACACAGGCATTTCTGGCAGTTCTAAATGCCTGCCAGTCTGCCGGGTCCTTTGTGTGCCTGGCCCTAGCCCATAGTTTGTCTCTATTGGTAAGTGCAGATTTGAGCTCTTGGGTGAACCATGGATGTGAGATTTTCCGCACCCTCATTGTTTGTTAATTAGGGTGGTGAGGTTGTCATTTAGGACAGAGACGGCATCAGCAGATTTGGCAAGATATAGGTCTTGCCACCTGATTGTAGCTAGATCGGTTAGGAAGTTTACTGAGTTGAATTTACGGAACGAGCATTTGATTCTGAATTTAGGGTGCTGCTGGGTTTTAGATTGGAATCTTGTACATACAACGATACTGTGGTCACGAGTCGTTATGAAAACTACAGAATGTGATTTTATGGGATGCTGGTTAAGATGACATCTAAGAGTGAGCTGTTGGCAGAGTTAGAAGCATTGATTCTGTGGGTTCAGTTACTATCTGTGTAAGACCCAGCTCATCACAGATGGCTTTTAGAGAGTGGGATTTAGCAGTGAGCCAATCCATATTGAAGTCCCCTAAGATTATTGTTTCGTGTTAGCAGCCAAAGTTATGGATTTCAACACGCTAAGAATTTCTGTGCTCCTGATGGGAGTCTATAGCCACCAATGATTGTGATGCACTCTGAAGATGGAAGGAGAAATTTAAGCGAGACAATCTCGTATTCCTTGGGCTTAGTTTTACAGGAAATGCTGCTAACATCAAATTTTGATTTGGCGATACAACCACTCCCTCCCTCAATCCCTATCAGCCCTAAAGAGCTTGAAGCCCGTATAGTAATTTCTGGATCAGTGTTGGTCTTTTAGCCATGACTCTGTAATTATAATCAGATCTGGGTCAGTGTGGGCTGCCCAAACTTGAAGATGACCAAGTTTTTTGAGCAGGCTTAGAATATTGACCATGATCCATTTCATCCCAGGAGCAGCTGCAAACTCCGACGGAGAAGTTATTTGAGTTGGGGGACCTGGATTTAGTTTGACATTGCCTGAACAGAAAAGGAGAATTAGAAACATTTTCTTGAGGGCATTTATCAGGTAGAAGTGGGCTCTTTTCGTATGGGTTCTTGTGTGGTGTTCAGTCATTGAGGTACATCTAGCCAGGGCATAGGAGATGCTGACATGGCCGTTCAAGGCTAGCAGGGGAAGTGCACGGAAAGACATTGGCGAAGGGAGGAGTGCCAGAGGAGAGGGATGAGAATTAAAATGAAAACCCGACAGATTAAGAGTAGGGAAGCAATATGAAGATGCAGCAGGAACTATGATTGTGGGTTCCCAGGCTGGGATGACTTCTGACTTAGCATGGATCAGAGCTTTATGAGTCATAATTTTTGCCAGGTTTAGAAGTAGAATGATAATGCAGGCCATATTGCCCACGATTGAGTACAGTGATTTGTGCGAGAGGGTGGCAAGATCCAAATCTACCTTCAAGTCTTTGTCCATAGGGTTGGGGGTCCCTTAAGTTTAGTGGTTCCATGGGTGCCGGAAGTCCAGGAAATGTGCTTGGTGGGATTGCAGTTTAGCTGTGAGTTGTTCCATTTCTTGAATTTCTTTTACCTTATTTATCCATGTGGACACTTGTGGGGTGACATCTGACAACCAGAGAAGAGTGATACATTTCCAAACAGCTGTTAACAATATATAAAATAATCTTCTGAGATTTTGATTTCTAATGGGAGTCAGTAAAATACATAAGGCCAGACTTCTGAAGGTAGAAGTTATTGCAGTCTGCTTGATTTGCTGTATACTATACATGTCTGCTGACCAGAAGAGGGCCAGTCTGGGGCAAGCACAAAAAATGCAAACATATGACCGATGGTCCCCACACAATCTCCAGCATGCATTGAGTTAGTTTTCTGGTAGTGTTTGTGGGGGTGCAAAAGAATTAGACCAAAGCCTTCCAATGGAATTCTCTCCACACTGGGGAGGAGGCAACTTTCCAATTATCCGCTGGGGCCTGCTCCATGCTGTGGGAGTTAGTTGTTCCCATGTAGCTCTGAGTTTCTCCAAAGGAGGGATAGGTTGTGTCAGAAGGATAGAATACAAATCTGAAACTTACCAGAACCTTGTTTCTTCTAAGGGAGTCAGCAGTGGAGTCAAAGTTTGACCATTACTATGAGATTGGATGAAGTGTCTAATCAGTGGGGGGGGGGGGGAGGAGACTCCATCCGATATAAATTAAGTTGTTGGTCTAGTTCATGAAAACTTCACAGTTACCACCTGTAGTGCTAAATAGTCCCTCTGCTTTATCTTGTCACTAGGGGCACTGCCACTATGGTTACCAACAGTGAGACTGCTAGAAAGTGTAGGGTGATAGTGAGCATTAAATGGTAGCAGGAGAGTGTACAGTATTTTTTGTTTTTTTGGGGGTTCTCTCTTTTTTGCCCTCCTTTTTTTCATTGTGCTTTGTGAACTGGGAGGGAGTGATAGTGAGCACGACCACGGTGGACTGCTAGGCTGCTGGCAAGACCTAGATTTTCTTACTGGCTTGGTCTTTCTGGCGGCATTCTACCATCTTGAGTTTTACAAAAGTCACAGTGGTTTCAGACTTGCCTGCTGAACTCTAGGTTGGGAGGGAGAGTGAGTGATTCAGTGTGACCACAATAATTTCCTTACTGCTGAATGTAGGGTAGAGACACCCAGATTACAGACTGTTGACTTCTGTTTACATTTCTGGGGATCTTAAGGGAGGGTGTGAGATTTAAAATGAGCATCTCACGTACAAAAAAGGCGTCCAAATCTTACTTTATCACAGTATATCATTGTATATCAAGAACTGTTGTTACAATATAGGAAAACAATCATGCTGTCACTATCAGGGAAAATTACCTTGTTTATCATGAAACACAATTATTATATGTCTTTAGTAGAGAAGTATGGATAGGGTGTTGTCGGAGGAATACGGACCAGTGTGACTAGAGCAGCACAGTATGCTATGCTAGTTTAGCACAGTACACTGTGCCAGTTTGTGCCACTTACAGATAGCTGGTATGGTTGCAATATTCCTTTTATTCATTTGCTTGAGTTGGAGTAGATTATCTTTTATTTAAAATGAGGGTTGTGGGGGCAGAGCCCCCTAACTACATTAAATTAATAAATGAAAGGCAAGGCAAGTTTATTTCTATGGCGCCCAATCCTTTGGGCTCTGGGCACCTTGCATGAAAGCAGGTAGGGAAAAGACAAAACATGTAATAATATATAGGCAATTAAAACAAATATAATCCTATGAAAACAGTTGAATTTAAAATTAGCTTTCCTCCAATATCAGGTATCATCAGGGGAAAGCCAAAGAGAACAAATGAGCCTGTAGACCCTTCTTAAATAACTCAACCGTTGGGGCCTCCCTCACACCATCTGGAAAGGAGTTCCATAGGGCCAGACCGACGGCTTCAAACGCACGGTTGCCTTATGTTTTCAGTCTAGCCCTTAGAACGGCGAGGAGACCCCTGGTTGAGGAGCGGAGGGAATAAGCAGAAGTGGCTGGTGTCAGGAGATCAGCCAGATAGCCCGGGCCCAGTCCGTATAGGGCCTTCTAGGTGAGCAAGCCCACCATCGCAACCACACTAGCTAATCCTAAGTAGCACAGATAGTATAGGGTACTGCCACACGGTTTTACCATGCTGCAGTGACGGCATGCATGGAGACATCCCCAACAGCGACAGCCGCAGTGCTGACTGTCGGCATTGAGGTGTCGGGGATGCCTCCATGCATCCATCGGGGCGGGGGGGCTGTGCCCCCGAACCACCTCTTGTGGGTGGCTCCAACCCCCCCCGGTCTCTAGGATTCTAACTCAGAGTCGGAGTTGGATGGGGGGAGGGCAAACATCGAGTGAGGCACTCCCGATCACTGCAGAGACCACCACAGCGACCGGCGTGTTTTTCCTGATTTCTGATGCTGTGGTGGTCTTCGCGATGTCGGAGTCGCTGTAGCAACGGTATATGCTGCCACACAACACTACTCTCCCCTGGTCTGTAGTCCTCCACTGTTGTCATGGACAGAGCACTATTCTGTGGTAAAATGAGGAACATTCCATTCTGTTGTGGGACAATTGAGAGGTATGGACAGAGGGATTCCGAGTGGTTTGAGTTACATCCCTCTTAATGTGGGGTAGTTGATAGTTATGGAGTTAAAATGAGGGTCATCCCTCTTAATGTTAGACAGTTTAAGAAATATGGAGGGAGAGGTTTTGAGGGGTGAAGTGAGTGCCGTCCCTTCTAAGATGGGATTTTTGAGAGGAACATCACGGCTAGATGGGCTCTGAGTGGACTGAGGGATTCTGTATAATAAGAGGGATAGCCCTCCTAATGTGTGACATTTAAAGGACAGCACCAGTTCCTCAGCACCTCAGCCTTCAAATCACAACCCCCGATCAGGCTTTTAAGCTAAAAAAAAATGTTTTTAATCACCCGTGTTTAATATGCACTGTGATTTACCAGCCATAATGTAAACCCCCGAAGCTGCTGATACAGTGAGTGGCGCCATGCTGTGCATGGGAAATTATGCTGCACAGTTCAGGGGCTGTTAATATTGTGGCTATTACATCAGAGCGTATATTAAACGACCCGGGTGATTAAAAACATTATTTTGGGATCTTAAAAGCCTAGTCGGGGTTGTGTTGGGGGACAGGTGTTCTCCTTTAAGAGACAGGGACTCTAAGGGGTAAAATGAGGGAAAATTCCTTCTGATTTGAGGTAGTTTAGAGGTTTGAACAGGTGGGCTCAGACTGGTAAAATTGAAAGAGGGGTTCTCGGAGTGGGAAAATTAAGGTCACCCTGCTAACATGGGACATTTTGAAAGGCATAAACAGAGTTTCGGAGTGGTGAAATGAGGGACGTTTCTGTTAATGTGGCGTGGTTGAGAGGGATGGACATGGGTTCTGAGGGGTAAAATAAGGGCTGTCTCTTGTAATGTGGAAGCATTGAGAAGTATGGACTGAGGGTGTCTTAAAATGTGGGAGGTCCCTCCTATTGTGGGACAGTTGAGAGGAATGCATACGTAGCCGTCATGAAAAATCATACATATTTCGGTTGTAAAGGTCTCTAGGTCCATCAAGTCTGCCCCCTCCCCAGCTTCATAAACTGGAACCAAGTGTGTAACAAGCATAATGTTGCTTTCTTGGAGGGGGGGGGGGGTCATGTGAAGCAAAACATTGGATTAAGCAGCTTGGCCTCTATATATAACTGTATTCCGGCCTAGTGACTGCCCTTTCCCTAATTTCCATTGACATTATGGTTAAGAAGAGTATAGCGTACCATGTTCTGCATAGTTGAATGAAAGTTCTTATATATCGTTACTCTGAATTACAATCTTAGGTTTCCTGCTTAACATTCATTTTTCTGGCCTGTGGCATAGTGCATACTGCCTCAGGCCAGTGCAATTTCCCCCTGACCTGCTCTTGGGGCTGTAGTGTTAAAAAAAAAAAAAAAAAAAAAAAAAATTCTTCCACCAATGTCCCCTTAGTTGGAAACTCACCAAAAGTTTCAAAGTGTGCAAATAAAATCCTTAAAAAAAAAAAAATACACTTCTGACAGTATCTTAACAGTCACGCCACTGGGCCCAAATGCCGTCAGTCTCTCTCAGGTGTTATTGCAAGGCACTACTGGGAGAGATTGCCTGCATTGAGACTGTTAAGATACTATAGGCGGCATGCTTCATTAAAGCTTTTATTCACATACTTTAGAACTTTTGGCAAGTTGCTGACTAAGGGGACACTGGGAGCTAAATGGTGGAGCTAAAATAGGTAGGGATAATTTTTTTTTCACCTTAGGTGTGAGAATTGGATGGTGGCCAGATGAGGTGAGTGGAGAAACATAGAAGCTGACGGCAGATAAAGACCGCAAGGCCCATTCAGTCTGTCAATTTCTTTTTCTACCTTTAAAATGTGCCATCGTCCTTTGCTCTGTCAATGGCCTATCTGCTCATACTCATCCGTATTGCTCCCTTATGCCTGTTGCCTTATCCCTTATCCCGTGCCTGTTTGAGGGCCTTCGCTGTATTCATATCCACCACTTCCTGAGGTAGGCCGTTCCATGCATCCACCACCCTTTCTGTGAAAAAGAACTTCCTCACATTGCCCCTTAATCGGCCTCCCTCTAATCCCATGCTGTGTCCTCCTGTCCTGCTATTTTTGTTATATTGAAACGTGTTAGACTTTTTCACCTTGTTAACGCTCTTAAGGTGTTTGAATGTTTCGATCATATCACCTCACTCTTTCCTTTGCTCAAGGGTATATATATTGAGCTCCATTGATCTGTCCTCATAGGTTTTCTGATGCAGTCCCTGCATCATTTTGGTTGCCCTTCTCTGGACTGCCTCAATTTGGTTAATGTCCTTGTGAAGCTGTGGCCTCCAGTACTGCACACACTGCTCCAGATGGGGCCTGACCAGTGTCTTGTAAAGAGGGATTATTATCTTCCTCTTCCGACTTGTGATACCTCTACTAATATACCCCAACATTCCCCTAGCCTTACCTGCTGCTTTAGTGGTCTGTTTGGATGATTCCAGGTCATCGGTGATGAAGATGTCCAAGTCTCTTTCTTCCCTTATGACTGCCAGCAACTCCCCTCCCAGCCTACAGGTGGCTTCAGGGTTTCTCTTCCCTATGTGCATGATCTTGCACTAATTTGCATTAAATCCCAGTTGCCACTCTTCCGATCATTTTGCTAATTTATCCCGATCTCTTCTTATTCTGCCCACCCCATCTGGATCAGCTACTCTGTTGCAGATCTTGGTGTCATCTGCAGACAGGCTGCCATCAGAAACTAGGGTGGGTTGAGGTGTTCTGGGGGGGTGAAGGTTGCCACTGACACCATGGTGAAATTATGGGAAAAGGAAGCGGGTGAGGTGCCACTGGACATGAGGTATAACTTGTGGAGAAGAAGAGAGAGAGAGGTTGTCACTAGACAGCAGTATGGGGAAGGGGAGAAGGAGGGGGCACCACTGGAAAATGGGGAGTAACTGGAAAGAGGTGGAGACAGGGAGTCCTTCCTTTCCCTCAGTAATCCCCATTATAGCTTGGGGCCAGTGTAAATTGGTACCACTTTCCCAGCTGGAAAAGTTAAGCGTGACCCCTGCAATCTATTATTTCATATGTCTGTTTACAGTATTTATTTAAAAGTTTCCTTAGGAAGGACCTGTTTATGAGCTGAGGACAGCTTGTTTCAAGGGATGCCCCCAAGGAAAGGTCTGTAACTGTATATGCATCAGTCACATTGTGTATAGAAAATAACTCACTCCCCGCCGTGAAAAACAAGCTGGTTCTCATACCACCTCTTCCGGTGTCTTCATAAAGTGCAAGAGCAAAGTGGGAGTGTTCTATTATGGCACCATTCCTTCGAGGTGTGAGAACAAGCTTGTTCTTCACATTGAGGAGGTGAAGTTATTGTATATAAAATCTTTTTAGCTTCTTTTGTAACACATAATCAGTTTGAGCCTCTTGTTTAACTTACAACAATTTTTCTAATGCTGGACATTTTTGATATTTTCGACCCCAATGCTCAGTTTGATTAATGCCAGTAGGGAAGTGCTTTCAGTTTCTGGTTTTGAAAAATGAAAGCCTCTCCACTGTTTTTTGCAGCTCGAGCGGCTCCTACTTGCAGGTGGTCATGATAGCATTCAAAATTGTTCTGTGTAACCATCCAGTCCTTTCGGGTTACTAGAATCCCCTTGGTATCAGTGCTAGGCAGCTGATGACTGACTAGTTAAATGGGTTTTTCACCTGCTCACTCCTCTGTTTACTTCAGCTGAGATGGAAGTGATGAGCTCATTTAGAACTCTCACAGCAGCATAAGCCTTTGCCAGCTGTGAGAAGGGAGTTTTAGAATGTTGAGACAAGAGTCAGTAGTTGGGAGCAGTAGCAGCTTGACGTTGGAGGAGTGATAACTGCTCAGCTGAGGGCTCTGAGTTGAGGGCCCTGCATTCTCACCCTGGTGCTGGTATTCTTCAGTTTGCCAAGAGAAGTGGTGGAAACTGTTGTCTACAGCAGGATCTCCTGATTTTTGTCCCTGGAGGGGTGAAGAGGACTGCTAGTGGATGGATCCAAGGGGCAATCCCCTTTTTGATCGTGCTGTTGTGTTCTGTGGCTAAAAGGGAAATGCACAACTTTTCTGTGAATTCAGAAGTGTGAGACTGTTCTAATTTAAAGTTGGCTGAAGTGTGTGATGTCCAGAGGTATGACAATATCACATTGTTCGGGACTTTAGGTCTTCCACTACCAGTGTAGTGATTCAAATGCTGGATGCCAAAGTTTCATTCAATATGCTTTTTCCAAAGTGTAATTCCGAATGTTTAAGGTGCAACTCTGAAAGAATGGCTGAGTATGGATTTGGGAGCAAAGGGTGGGCAGACTCCCATCCGGAGTAACCAGTTCAGGACTACAGCTTCAGTAAGGGCACCTGGTTACTTTAGACAAAGAGCCAATGTCTGAAGAGAATTTTACCCTCTGAAGTGGGTTATAGTTTCTTCTCTGGTTATGGAGAATGGTGCTAGTTCTTAGCAAAATGTGTGTTCAGTTGTGGCCAGTGTCCTATGACATGTGTGAAACAAAGTATAAGTGTCCTGTTAGCAAACGTGTTTTTAGTTGTGGCCAGTGCCAATGGAAGAAATGTCCTATGCTATATGGGAATACAAGCGCAACATGTTCTGTGTCCTACAGTGTGGGAGTACAAAGAGTTTCTGTCAGATAGTCATTTTGTTGTTCTACAAATGCCTTGTGCCATGATGTGTAACCCTTGGGGGTCTACTTTTGCTTTAGAGAATATCTTTTGGAATAAAGTTACATTCTAGAACCCCAGCTTTGGTCTGGACAGTTGCGTTATTGCTTCCTGTGTGGAGTTACTGGGTACCCCTCCAGAAGATAGGTCTAGCATAGCCCTAGCAAAAAGTTCTCTTCTCAAGACTTGGTTTTGTAAATACCAAATAAGTTATTGCTTTTGTACGCCCCCACCCCTTTGATCTCTAGAGTAATGAGCCTGGTATACATTCCCAAAGCTAGGGGTGGTACCAATTGTCTAAATGTTTCTGAAGTCTTTGCCCAGTTCTGGGTACCAGGGGTAGCTAACTGTGTAAAGTAGCGGGGGTTACATCTGCATGGTCCAAAAAGTTGTTCTAAATGTTCTGTCATTTAGAACAACTTTTCAGAGACACCAAAAAGAGGCTGAAAGTGTATTATTGCCTTATGCACTGCTGGAAACACCCCCAGGACGTGGCTCGAAAAAGGGAATGTTTTCCTAGAACCTTTTTTTTTTTTTTGTCACCTGGTCAACAAAAAATGAATTTAAAGATCTGATCTTATGATTGAGGGAGAACTTTTTTTTTTTTGTGCCTATTCCAGTTGTGCTGGGTCAGCAAGTTTAATTACCACGTGGGAGACCTGAATTTGTCTTGTGCACCATACTTCCATTCCTGGTTTGGAGAAGTTGGGGTTAGCACTGCTGAGTAAGCACATTATGACTCTGATAGGGAGGGTCCAGTCTGCCAAACTGTGCTGCAGTAGCTTTTGTGTTTAGTGTTGTGGAGTCAGTGGAGCACTTTCTAACTCTGGGGTGGGGTGGGGGGTGAGGTTCAGGTCTGCGCTGGTGCACCAGCTCCTCCCACGGTGACTTGGATGCGTAGGGCAACCAAGTTGCGTCCCTGTCCCTCCCACAGGTCAGGTGATGGTGTGTGCGGAGTGTCTCTCTTCTACGAAGAGTGGATCAAACCCAGCCCCCCCATTCTCAACTACCCAACGTTCTTGGTGGCCCCATACCCAGTTACACAGTTGATTCTGGTGAATTCCTGCTGGTGGGGAGAGGGGGACTAAGATGGTAATTTGTACCGTAGTCGATGGATCGCTTTCCTTTACCAAGAGTTGGCGTTGGACTGACAGTGTATGCAGTAAGTAAACCACCATGGGAAAACAGTTCATTGGGTGGGAGGAACAAGCTAGTATTTCATAGTTCGAAAATTCCAAGCAAGGTTGTATTAAAGAGGGATTCTTGCCACAAGGAAAATAAATCTCAGCCTGTTAAGGATTACGTTGTAGTGGTAACATTCTGGCTGTTAATGTAGCAGTGCATGTTAGCGTCGACAATTCGTTAAATACTTTTTTAATTCCGTTTTAGAGTGTCCCTTGCCACTTTTTGTGTATGATAACATATCTTTACCCATTTTGAGTCAGCTTTAGCACTTCTTTCTTTCTTTTCTTTTTTTTTTTTTTACATTTGATATATTGGAGTACTTCTCTTTTCATGTCTCAGAACAGGTTTTCATCAGTATTCTCAGCTATTGGTATACACCTGTTTTCCCATACTGCCATGTAACACGGCCTGCTGCGTTCTAGTTCATTTTAGTCAGTTATAAATCCCTAAGGTGATTTGAGCCAGTCAGCATGCAGAGCCACTGTACAACGTTTCTTGTGTGCAGTGTGCTCTTGTGCAGAAGCATTAAGGGAGAGTGCTGTACTTCAGCATGGGGGGGGGGTACGGCATAGGTTAATTTAAAAAAAGCCTCTAGACTCATGAATCACTCGAGCTGAACTCAAGTGATTTATAATAAGTTGATAGGGCCTACAGGGGTGTCTCTTATGGTATGAGAGACACCTTTCAAGAGGTTTGGCAGATGGGAACTGCTCAGCTTCGCTTTTCTGTCTTATCATTACCACCCAAACCTCGTGCTTGGAGGCTCTGTTGACTTACACAAGTGATGTTAAACAGTGGGTGTTCAAAAAGAACAGAGAATACTGATGAAAACCTGCACCGGCCTTATTAAAAGAAACATGTATTTATCATTTTAAATGTAGAAAAAAAAAAGTGCTAAAGCAGACTCAAAATGGAGAAAAACATGTATCATACAAATCTGGAGATAAGTGGCAATCTGAAGTTAACATTTTGGGGAAAAATGTGTAACTGAAGTTTGCTGATGCAGGTTTTTTGTTTTTTATAATCTGCAGTTTTTTACTTCGTACCCCCCCCCCGTGCCTGTCTCCTTAAGGAGCCCCAAGACATACCACAAATCCCCTGCACCTCTCCCCCTGTACTCGCCTGCCTCCATCTAGCCCTGGATAGCCCCAAGACGGGGTTGGGGTGGAGGGGATATACCCCTAACAGTGTTGATACGTCAGACAGTGAGCAGTGGCAGTGCGGGACAGGGACAGACACATTTCAAAATTGCATGCTAGTCCAGGACAACTGTCCTTGCCAAAAATGGTAGTCCTCGAGTTTTGATTCAGTACATTTCAACGTAAGTTTTAAAAAAACTTACATAGAAACAAAGTACATGGTGTGTGTGCCCAGCAACCACTAGTTAGGCTAGGCAGGTTTAGGATAGTTGTGCAGGGGCAGCTCATTAACCTGGTCTTTAGGCAAAAAAAATCCTAAACAGGAGTGGCACGGCACTGGCACTCAGCAGTAACCACAGCACCGCAGCCTTCTTTCCTCCTTTCAGGTAGTTCACTGCTCTTAATGGCTCTGCTCACCTCTTTTTTTGTTATTGTTTAATTATTAAAGCTTTTATTGTTACGTTGCTTTGCTGCAGAGGAATCAAAATAAGTCATCGGTAACTTCAATTCCTTTAAAAAGAGTCTTGATATTTGGTTAAAGAACAATCCAACCCAATCTAATGGCCCACATTGTGGGGGACAATCTCGATGAGCATCAGCCTATTTTTTTCCTATCTAACCTAGTAAGTCACTGGCCACAGCAGCAGCCACCTTTAGTTAGGCAGGTTTAGTACAGTTCTGTTAGCAGAGTCGACAAGTGGCTGTGGCAGTACACTCACTGGGCTAAAAAAAAAGGTTCCCCCGTCAATTGAGCGCTACCAGAATAGCGCTGCACTATATGGCGCTAGTCTGGTAAGCGCTTACACGGACAGTGACAGAGGATTTACAGTGCTTGCAGTAAGCGCTCCACTGGTCACTGTCCGGGTGCTGAAACAGGCTAAAAGCGCCAGGAGGCTGGCCAAGCTGCTGCCATAGTGTGGAGGGCTGAGGCATCAAGCAGCTCAGCCAGCAGCAGTGAAGACCAGGTTTCTAATCCTGGTTTCCAACCATTTTGACATACTTCCGGGCTTCATTCTTTTTTTACATTGGGCTGTAATGGCCCTTTGAATTATAACTTTCCCTGGGATCCGCTCCCCCTTGAAGTCAAAATCCTACATGGGGGGTAAAGCCTTCCACAAAAAAAAAAAGGCGCTGTTTTTATTGTGTGCACTAACATACTAAAATGCCAGCAGAATAGGCCTAACGGTCTTTCGCGTCTGCTCGTTTGGTCAGCCCCCACCCTGGGAGCTGACCTTGCTGCCCCCCTCACCTTCTCTGGCTTCTCCCTTCCCAGTTCCGGATATTCTCGCTGCAATGGATTTTGCTTCCAGAACCCTTCCCCTGTACCTGTCCCACTCCCTCTTGAACCCCTCCACCGTCTCTGCCTCCACCAGCCCCCTTGGCAGCACATTCCATGGCTCCACCACCCTCTCAGTGAAGTAGCACCTCCTCCTTTCTCCCTGAATCTTCCCCTCCAGCTTCCACCCATGCCCTCTAGTGGCCCCTCCTCTTTCCTTCAAGCACCCTACTGTTCCTCCCTATTTACCCCTTCATGTACCTGAAGACCTCTATCATGTCCCCCGGTCCCTTCTCTCTCCCAATGTGTACATATTTAGCTCTTGAGCTCTCCTCATAGGTCCTGTCCCCAAGCCCCAAATCATTTTGTTGCCCTCTTCTGGACCCTCTCCAGGAGTTTAATGTCCCTCTTTAAGTATGGCCTCCAAAACTGCACGCAGTACTCGAGTGCGGCCTCACCAAGAAGTTATACAGAGGAGTATCACTTCCCTCCTGAGGTGATCCCCTAGCGATGCATTCCAGCATCCTGTTGGCCTTGGCTGCTGCCCTCCTACAAGTCTCTGAGTTGTTCATCTTGACATCCACCACCACCCCCAGGTCCCTCTCAGCCATCGAGACTTGTAACATTTCCCCCAAGGTGTACACTTGGCCCGGGTTTCTAGCCCCCAGGTGCAGTACCTTGCATTTCCCTGCATTGAACCTCAGCTTCCACTTTCTAGACCATCTTTCCAGAGCCTCCAGGTCCCCTGTAGGGCCACCCTTCCCTCCTCCCCATCCACCACCGCCCCCGGTTTTGAGTCATCCGCAAAGAGACTCATCTCACTCCTGATACCTGTCCTTATGTCAGAGACATAGGCGTTGAACAGGAGGGGACCAAGGACTGATCCCTGTGGGACCCCACTAATGACCCTCCTTGGGGATGAGACTGTTCCGCCAACTACGACCCTCTGGGTCCGGTCCTGGAGCCAATTGCCTATCCAGGCATTTATTTAACTCTAAAAATTGATTAGCGTTTTGCTCATAAAAGTGCAAAATCTTTGTGAAAATGCATAGCTCTTGCCTCACTGTGTTTAACAAACACAGCACTTCTAGAAAATCTATATAAATACTTTCTGCACAGTTAGCATCGTCCCAAGGAAAAAACTGCTAATCAATTATTTAAAACCCTGCTATCCATCTGATCATCTGGTTCCCTACCCCCATTTCTCCCAGCTTATCCAACAGGCCCACGTGAGGAACAGAGTCAAATGCCTTGCTGAAGTCTAGAAAGAGAACATCCACTGGTCTACCCATGTCCAAGGCACTCGTAACATCAGTCATAGAACTCCACAAGGTTTGTCTGACACAGTTTCCCCGGGATGAATCCATGCTGTCCATCGTCCAGGCACCCTGACTTTTCCAGGTCCCCCCCAGCCTCTCCTTGACAATGCCGTCTATCACCTTGCCCACCATCGATGTCAGGCTGACAGACCTGTAGTTCCCTGCCACCTCCCTTGATCTCCCCTTGTGGATAGGCACTATATGCGCCACCTTCCAGTCCTGGGGCACCCACCCTGTCCTCAGAGAGATGGTGAAATGCTCCACCAGGGGTTTCGCCAGGACATCCGCAAGTTCGTTCAGCACTCTGGAATGTAATTTATCCGGCCCCGGTGCTTTCTCTGTCTTAAGGGACCTGAGGGCTTCCCTGACTCTCTCTGCTGTGATTTCTACTTCCGCTACCTCTTCTCCTTGCTTAGCCTTCCCCCCTCCTGCCAGTGATGCCTCCCCCTCTCCCCAGACCTGCCGATCGGTAAGGGTCCCCCTTCCTCAGTATCACTGTCTCCTCCCATGTATGATGCAGCATCCCCATTTTCCTTGGTGAAAACTGAGGTGAAGCACTCATTTAGTACCTCAGCCTGCTCCCCCGGGTCTTGTGCCCATCTCTCCCCTGTTTTAATCCTGCTAATCTGCCCCATCACCCTTCGTTTTTCCCCAGTGTTTCTAAAGAACCCCTTGTTCCCTCTCCAATTTCCCTGGCTAGGTTCTGCTCCTTCTTTGCCTTAGCCGCCCTCAACCCCCAGTGGCCCTTCTAGCCATCAGCTCGTACTCCCCTCGATCCCTTTCACTCCTTGAGCACTTGAATTGCCTATAGACTGCCTTCTTTCCCCGCACCACCTCCTGGACCTCCCTGGTCCACCAACAGGGTTTTCGGGCCCTACTGCATTTTCGTCTTACTCTTGCACAGGTGCTGGGAGCATCCTGTACCCCTCTCCTGATGATTTCCCACCTACTATCAGCGTCCATGTCTGACCCAGTCCCATCCAAATGCTCCTCAAGGATCCTTCCCATTTCCTTAAAATCTGTCTCCCTGAAGTCAGTTACCTCTGTCTTTGTGCAGCCTTCTACTCCTCCTAGGTCCAGACAAAACCAGACCGTGGCATGGTCACTCCCCGCCAATGGGTCCCTTACCTCCAGGCTCCCAATCTGGTCACTGTCTACCAGGACCACATCCAGTACCCGCGCCTCCCTGGTCGGTTCCCCCACCTGCTGAGTTAGGAATGCATCTTGAAAGACATCCAACAACCTCTGTTCCCTGGCCACCGAGGATGTCATAGTCTCCCAGTCTGTTCCTGGCATGTTTAAGTCCCCCAACACCACCACCCTTCCCCTGCCCAGTCTGCAGTCTCTCCCAACATCTGCCACCAGACTCTCCTCCAGCTCCTCCGCCAGTGCAGGGGATCTATACACCACTCCTTTTTTTACTCTCTTGACTCCCCCCTTGTTATCAAGGTGACCCAAATCACCTGCGCGGTTCCTTCCGCCTCTTCTACTCCCCCTATGCTAATGCAGTTTTTGACTATCACTGCCACCCCTTCTCCCCTCCCCCCCGTCCTTCCTGAACATACTGTAACCCTCCAGGTTCGGGTCCCAGTCGTGTCCTGCGGTGGCCCAGGTCTCAGTGACCGCTGCCACATCCACCTCTCCCTCAGTTAGCATCGCCTGGAGCTCAGGCATTTTATTGCCCAAGGTCCTGGCATTTAGCAGGACTACCTTCCACCCTTTCCCTGTACTTCCATTTCCCCTACTCATGTTTCCATTGGGATTCTGTTTTCCCCTGGTCTGCACTTTACCAGTTGGACTTTCCCCGCATTCCTCCAACTCCCCAGTGGAGTGGAGACAGAGTCCCTCCTTTATCGGCACCCCCTCGACAGCCTTTTCTCCCATCACTCCCCCCTTCACAAGTTTAAACCCCACTTTTCACCAATGAACCCCTCTATTTTCAACTTAAGGATTCCCCTCCCCTCCAAATTGAGATGGAGCCTATCTCTAGCATACAGCTCCTTATCCTCCCAGCTCTCCCCCCAATCCCCCATCAACCCATACCCTCTGGCCTCACACCACTCCCTGAGTCACTGGTTTATTTCCCTAATCTTCCTTTTGTGTTCCCCACTAGCCCTTGGCACTGGCAGGATTTCTGAGAAGGAAACTGTGCATCCTGTGTCCTGACAGACCCTGGCAAGCTCCCTGAATCTTGCCTGTATCTCTAGCTCGCTATTTCCCTCAATGTCATTTGTACCCAGGTGGACCTGTGTGTCTGGGGAACCCCCACAATCCTTTGCCAGCTGATATACCTCGTGCTTGGCCCTGTGCACCGTTAATCCAGGGAAGCATTTTGTTCTAACTGGCCAGGCTTCTCCCTCCCTATCCCATTTGATACCCCTGATCATAGAATCCCTAAACAGGAGCACTCTGACCGCTCCTTTTCCTCCATTCCCCCCCCCCTTCCATGTCCCTCATCCTTTCTACCGGCCCCTCCACCCAGCTGGCGTCTTGTTCCTCCCCCTATCTGGGTGTCCATGCCGCCCCTCCTTATTTACCCTCCCCGATCATATGCCTCTTCTTCCTCGAGTATCCTTCTGTACCTCGCTAACTCCCCTCACTGCTCGCGACTGGTCCTTCTCTCCCATCCGTTAAACTAGCCTGGCTCGTCCTCCTTTCCTTCCTGTCTCCGTTTAGTCACTCCTTGCTTATCGTGCTCCCCTGGCCTAAACTCTCAGCTCCCTTTACTGTATCCTACTTGTACTTCTGGTCCTTCTCCTTGCACTTTCCTCCCTCTTCCCCCTGTCCCTCCTGCTCTGATTCACTGCTCCCCTCCATTTTCCTTCATTCCAGGCTCCCCCCTTTTCCTCCTGCTATCCGGCCCCCGCCTCCTGCCCCCCACTCCCTTTCCATCTCTAACCACCCCTGTCGTGCCTACATCACCCCCCTCATCCTCAAGCAGAAGAAGAGAATTGAAGCAGTTACTGAGCGTAAGGTCTGATCCACCTCCCCGCCTTGCGTCCTTCTCTCCAGCCCCGGCCATCTGCCTACTTCCCTGAGAATGTTGTCCCTCTGGCCCCCCTTTGTGAGGGTCCCCAGTTACCTGCCTGCTTCCTTGGTAGTGTCCTCCTTTGGGGCCCCCTTTGCCAGGGTCCCTATGTGACCCCCGAGTATTCTGCTGCACTCCTTTTCCTATGCCCCCGCCCCTAGTGCTTGGTGCAACCCATTGGTAGATCCCTGCCCCTTCCCCCAACCATACCTCCCCTTCCCCAGCTGTCTTGTAATCCCCGCAACCTCCTCCCTAAGCTGTGCCAGCTGGTAGCACACTGGGCAACCACCGAACTTCCAAGCCCAGTCCAGTATCATGGCTGCTCCACACGCTGTGCATCCCACCACCCTCCCAAAGATGCCGGCCCTAATTACGTTGGTCCCATCCCCCTCCAAGTAGGTTTCCTTGGGTGAGGCACCAGGTTCCACACTAGTCCAAGATACACCCCTACTGCCTAATCAGGTCACCCACTAATCCTAGTTACAGTCCCACAGTAAACCGGTAAACCTGTTACTAGGTGCGGTACAACACAGTAAACTTATAAGGGAAGTGAACAACTCCCTCAGCTCCTCTCTCCTAGCCTTTAAATCCAACCCCAAGTGGCTAGAACGAAATGAGCAGCACCTGCAGCCTTTTGCTCCAATTGCAGGGCAGGTGTTCCCCTATAAATTAGCAGAGCTCTGGGGAGGGAGGGTCTTGGGCCTACACCCGACTCTCGAGAGAGTGTATCAGCCCTGTGTCTGCCCCTCCAAGCCTGGCAGCCAAAGAACCAGCCCCAAGCAAATCCCACCAAATAGGTTTTAAATCAGAAGAAATAGGCCTCCACCAGCGCAGCCTGTTACACAGTGAAGCATCCAACAAATGAGCCCACTTACAGCCACCAAACCAGTTTTCAGACTTCCAACAGCCCCCAAAACAATACCATGCTAGCCCCTTAGAAGAAAGAAAGAAAAGAAATAACCTTCTACCAAGTAAAATCCACAAGAAATCCTGTAAAAACAAGAAGCAGCAGCTACTGTCCTGGAACACAACTGATCCTGTCCCCTTCCAGTTCCTTCTGGAACTATGCCGACAGTATTTTTGTCGACACTGTTTGGACCCAGTGTTCCAACAAAAACAAAAGCCCAAACAGACTCCTGTCTTGTTGGCTGTATTAGTGGCACTGGCAAGACATTACCAGGCTAGTTCAATGAACTAAAGGCACAACAAAATTTATATAGTTTTCCAGCCCCCCTACCCCACCCCTTCCCTGACTGCAGTTCCTTTTTTGCTTTTTGTATTGTTTTCGTTTTTCTTCTTCTGCAGTAGACAGCAATTAGTCTGACTCTGGTATGTGTTGTATTTGCTACCCCACCCTCCCTTCCCACTGAATTCAGTTCTTTCCTTTTGCATTGTAAAACCCTTGCCTTTTTTTTCTCTTTCTTTTTGCTAATTTAAAACAATATTTTTTTTTTTTTTTTTGCTACTGAATTGATTCTGCTGGCAGATTTGTATGTATGTATGAATTTGTTCTGCATCAACCAGTCCTGGTGTATACACTGGCCCTTGTTTCCCAGGATCTCAACCTCCCCCACTGACTTCGGGTGTCTTTCTTTTTTTTATTTTTTTATTTTTTTCCCTTTTTTTATCTAATTCTGAATGTTTTTTTGGTATGCTGTTTGCTATGCATTATTCCCAACCCCACGATCTCCCAACTCTCCCCCAACTTCAGTCCTTTCTAGTTGCATTCCTGTTCCCAGTTTCCATGATCTCTGCCCCCGACTTCAGTCCTTTCCACTTACGGAAACACTTTTATTTCTTTCTGGTTTCGCTTTTGTTTGTTTTTTTCCCCCTGATTTAAATGTGTTTTTTTTTTCTCTGCTGCCACTTTCTTGGCATCCTAATGGTACCTTGGCCCAAAGATCACTTGCCCATAGTGAAAGGAATGGACCGTCTGCTACCAAACCAAAGAGTGAAATGGTGCTTCTTCACGAGTGCCAGTGTCTGTCCTTCAACCTCCCACCACTGCTGTGGCCAGTTGCAAAGGACTGACAGGTAGTCTCCTACTTCCTGTTGGCTGACTCACCTGTCAGTCCTCCTGTTGAAGATATTGTGCTAATGGTGCTGCAATGCATGGGGAAGGTCCTTCATTCTGTGTGTCTGTCTGCCATGCTCACTCCTGTGCAGGCTCGAGTTGTGAACGCCGGCTCTCCTCCAGATCCCGCATGATGCCGCCTCAATGTATTCTCACCACAGTATGACTGCCAACCAGCCAGCCCATTATGAAGAAGCAGAGTTGATGTGGCGTGCTGGGCAGCACCAGGTGGTTGGGACAGGTCCTGCGCTGCAAGGTAAAAAAAAAAAAAAAAGGCAACCTTGGCAGCATTGAGCAGACAACCTGCTGCTGCAAAAATGCTTGTCCGCCTGACAAACTTTGTAGTCCAGCATAGTGGACTACTGGATTTGTTGAACCCTGATGTGGGACCTGTATGTACTGAGCTCCGCTGTCTATAGGTGGTGGTGGTGGTGTCATTTTCCCCCTTTTTTTTTCCCCTCCCTCAAGGATGACGGCAATTGCTGTCACCATGCGCAGGGCTCGAAATAACTGGCTGTCTGCCTGTCCCAGACAGCTGGTTTTCATTGGGGACAGCTGTTTTTGAAAGTGTGCCTGTCCCTTGGACAGGCAGTTTACTTTTCCATTGAAATGGTGTTTGCTAGCGCTAGGACCGTGTAGAATACGTGAAGGTGGCGGCGGGGAAGAGACGATGAGGAGGTAAGGGACGTTGAGACATCGGAAGCAATGTATCGCCGACTGCCCTGCCCACCGCTGTCACTGTGAGTCTCATTGTCTGTATCACCTGACTACATGATCCAGACATGGTGGCGGGTGGGAACAGCCATCTCCAAGTAACGGTAGAATGTCAGCCACACATGCGCGGTCGTCAGCACACACATGTTCTTGTTATTTTGTGTGGTGTTTGCGCTCTGGGAAGACGTCGGGGAGCGGGAGAGTGAGTTGTCAGAGACTGTGTAAGTACATTCATTTTTCAAAGCCCTACAAAAAAAAAAAAACATTTTCAGCGCACCTGCTTGGGGAAATAAAAGTATTCAAGAAAAGGAAAGAAACAAGAAGACAGGTCTGAGCCTGCTGCCTTAAGGCTATGGTGTCGGCTGTCACAAGGGCAGCAATGAGGACTGAATAGAGTAGATACTGATACTGTGTGCAGGTAAGGATTAATAATTAATAATAAAAAAAATAATCAGATAAGGCAGATCTGTTTGCCTTTAGGGGGTGACTTGTGTGGGAGAGGAGGGGGACTGAATAAAGTCTGATTTAACAAATATCCCACCAGTGTTTTGGTGTCAGAATTTACCATAACCCAAACAACCCTTTACAGGACTCGTGGTGATTGGTGGGGGAGACACAGTTAAAGCAGGGCTACAATGTGGACTCTGCAAGTGGAGGGGACTGACTAAGGTGTGTGCTTCAGCAAAGGGCCCTTCAGTGTTTTTGGGGGTAAAAGCCTTAATCTAAATAGACCTTACAGGACTCTCTGCGGGGGCTCAGTTAAGGCAGGGATACAGTATGGTTCTGCAAGTGGATGGGAGAGGAGGGGGGTTTAAACAAAGTTTGTGCTTCAGCAAACACCCTTAAGTGAATTTTGGGGGTTAAAAAAGCATTAGCCTAAACAGTCCTTTACATGACTATTTGAGGGGGGAGTAAAAAAAAAAGTACTCAAAGGTAAGGCAGGCTACAGTGGAGGCTCTGCAAGTGCAGGTTGAGGGGACTGAATAAAGTTTGTGGGGAGACGGAATAAAGTCTGCTGTAGCAGTCATCTCTCTGCTCTAGTGTTTTGGGGGCCAAAAGCTCTTATTGTTTTTTCTTCACATACCGTTTTCTGTTAGATATTAGAAAAAAATCACTTTATAGAAATGTGGACAGGTAGAACTTTCATGGGACAGGCAAAATTTATACCTCACCTGTCCCTCGGACAGGCATTTCAAAAAAATTATTTCTATCCCTGACTATGCGCATGCATGCACACTGAGTGTAAGGCTACGCTGTGTCGGCCAGTCTCTGTTCCCCCACTGAAGTGCCTTACCTTTAACAGCTTTCCTCCCCGTGAGGAAGCGTGTCCTTTGGTATGCTCATTTTCTCCGTGACTGTCCCCTTTTGACCGTGTTCCGTTTTCAGACGATGGTTGCTGGCTTTGAAATGCAATGACAGGCCGGCCAAAGACGGTTGTGAATTATTTTTGTTTTGGTGACCCATGGTTCTTTTTTTTTGTTTTGGTGACCCATGGTTCTTTCTTTGTTTTGGTGAATAATGTTTTATTTCTGGTGACCCATGATTCTTTTTTTGTTTTGGTGACCCATGGTTCATGCTTAACTTTTTTTTTTTTTTTTTGCTGCACTGGTTGAGTCAGGAAAGAGGCAACCAATTTTTCTTACTGCAGGAGTCCTTCGGCATCAGTAACTTTTTTGCACTTAGCTGGCTAGGTGCAGTTGTCCTGAAGGTGTGCCTTTAAGAGAGATTTAATGAACATAGGGCCAAGCCAATCAAAAGACAGGAGGGTGTGTGAACTGAGTGAGAGCTGTTGACTGCTTCAGAATTTTTTCTCTGCTGGAAATTATGAAGAAACCTTTTTTGTTTTATTACTGGACCTTGGTATCATCTGTGTCAGGACTGTCCATAAGAGTCCAGCAGCCACCTGTGCACAGTTGAGTATTACTGGCTTTCTATTAAGATTGGCACTGGCATAGATCCCGGTTTTACAACCAAAAAAAAGGCACTGGTAATAAAGTTTATTAACTGGGGCAGGACTGGCCGGTGGCATTTTCACAGAAACTTGCACTCAGTTTGTAGGTCCAGAACTGGTTTGCTTTGCTTAAATTGTCAAACATAGCAGACAAAGCTTCGATAATTATGGCTGAGGATAAATCAAAGGCTTCCGACGAGGTGCCATTCAAAAGTACTAATACCAAAGGCAGAGGTGCTGAGGAACTCTCCAGATCCCAGTCAAAAAATAAAGCTTCCAAAGATGAAGTTCCTCACAAATTGAAAAGATAAGAGTGATGAAAAAAGGAAGCTTGATCAAGCCTCTGATGAAGTGGCTAAAAAGAAACTGTCAAGACAGATATGATCCCGTTGCTCCTGGGAAAACCAGTAGTGAGACAACAGGCAGCTTAAAGCATACAGAAGAAACAAAACACTTACAAACTGCGCAGGTTCTTCCGTCAGTTCAAGATATGGAAAAAGCATGGCAGCTGTTTCAGACCCTTCAAAAGATGGGTCCTCAATTTACTGGGGCTGGCAAGCACTCTTCCACAGTTCTCTGTTCTGCAGACTGTGAGGGTGACACAGATGATCATCAATGTTATGATGCCCCTGACATGGATTTTGAGGGCCTTGAGCCTCAGGAGTCCCTGGACCCTCACCTTGTGGATCCCCCGGGTGACCACGAGGATCCTATCTCTATGTTTACATTTATACAAAATATGCTGGATACCCTGGACCTCCCTATGCAGGAGCCCAACCAGGATGTCTGTGAAGACAAAGATTATAGGGAGATGAAGAGTCTTTCATCCTCAAAGACCCTGGTTGCCCCCATCTATAATGCATTTGGAAAAAATACCATGAAGGTGCTCCAGCACCCCACTTCAGTACTACGGGTTGATAAGCGGCTTGAGAGAAAATACAAATTGTCTAAAAATGGTACTGAGTTCCTGTCAGCACACCTTAGCCACGAGAGTATAGTGCAGCAGGCAGCTTGTGAGAAAGCTGGAGTCTCCTTGTCGCCCTCTCCCCCAACAAGGATTCCAAGAAAATTGACTTTATAGCAAAGAAAATGTATGCCACAGCTTCCCTGATTCTCAGGCTTTCTTCTTACATGGCATTCACAGCCAAATATCAGAAAGCCCTTTGGAAATCTGTCCAGGCTTTCGCCTGCAACAAATCAGATTCTCTGGTGCCGGAACTGGTGGATACGTCAAAAACTGCATTGGAAGCTATGTACCAATTCCACATGGCAGATGACAATAATGATGCAGCCTCTAGGGCGATGGCCCATGCCATGTCTCTGAGATGCTTTGCCTGGCTTAGAACAACCAGTTTGACCACAGACACTTGGAACAAGGCCATGGATTTTCCCTGTGATCAAAATATGTTGTCTGATTACAGAACCACTGACTACATGAAAAAGGTTGATGAGTACAAGGCCACCCGCAGAGCCATTCATCTAAGCCTAAACCTGCCACCCCTCAGAGATCCCGTCCCAGGGGCGGTAGGGGCAGAAGTTTTGTTCCCAGGCCTTACAGTCCCTATCCCCAATCTGACTTTAGCTAGTACAGGGGGTCTTTCAGAGGCAGGGGCAGAAGGGGCCAAAGAAGAGCCACCTCTACCCAGTCATCTGCCTCTCGGTCTAAGTCCTGATGTGAGTGTCCAGGTCGCCTCCCCATTTCTGGTTGGAGACAGACTCTCTCACTATCTTCAGCACTGGTCCCTCATCACGTCAGACAAGTGGGTGCTGGAGATAGTGGAGAAGGGTCTGTCATTACAGTTCAAGCAGCTGCCAGACTTCAAGCGTACCCAGGTGTCAAGACCTCTGTCACCATCGCAGATACTGCTGTTGGAAATGGAGGTACAAAACCTTCTGGCTTTACAAGCAGTAGAGAGGGTCCCCACCCACGAGAAGGGCAAGGGCCTCTACTCCAGGTATTTTCTGACACAAAAGAAAACTGGGGAGTGCTGACCTTTTTTAGATCTCAGATATTTAAACAAACATCTGAAAAAAAAAAATTCAAAATGGTCACTCTGTCACTGGTCATACAGTCCTTACAGCAGGGTGACTGGCTAGCCTCCCTCAACTTAAAGGCCGCCTACTTCCACATGCCCATAAGAAGATCTCACAGGAAGTTTCTCAGGTTCAGACTTCCTTCAGGTCACTATCAGTTCACTGCAATGCAATGCCCATTGCTCTGTCCTCGGCCCCAAGAGTCTTTACCAAGTGTCTTGCAGTGGTAGCAGCACATCTCAGGAGACTGGAAGTCACTCTCTACCCCATCTGGATGACTGGCTCATAGCAGCAAAGTCTCCTTGCCAAGGCAAGGAATCTCTTTCCCTCACAGAATGCACTCTGGAGTCTCTGGGTGTCCTGGTAAATCTCAAAAAGTCTCACCCGGAACCCACGCAGCTGCTCACCTTCATAGGGGCCCAGCTGGACACTCAGAAGGGATATGCTTTCCTCCCACAGGAAAGAATTCAGAGTTTCCTTTCAGTGGCAGATTCTTTTGCCCAAGGACAGCCAAGACCAGCCAGACATTTCCTCAAGCTTCTCGGACATATGGCATGTATGACTGCAGTAGTCCCAGGGGTCAAGTACAGGATGAGACTCCTGCAAGCCTACCTCAGACCTCGCTGGTCTCTGAGAAGCAACACATTTTCAAAGAAGACAGAAGGGGAAGGAAACCTATTCATATCAGTGCTTTACAGTAACTGGTAATTGGTATTTTTGTTATTCAACTTAGATTGTGGGCTTTTAGTGACACTAATTTCTTTGCTGTCTTTACTTAGAATTGTTTTTGGGTTGTTGAAAATTTAAAACGTAGTGGTGGTATATTTGCTTGCTGTCTTTAATTGCTGCAAATTTAGTCTTGGCTTGTCTGACTTGCCCTGTAGTCTGGGTGAGGGGTGCTAATTGTCTGGCCTCTGACCTCAGCTACGTGATAACTGGAGGTGGGCCTTAGTCAGAGTTGAGGTAGCAAGTGATTTTTGTTTTCTCAGAAGAAGCCAGAAGGGGAAGGAAACATATTCATATCAGTGCTTTACAGTAACTGGTAATTGGTATTTTTGTTATTAAACTTAGATTGTGGGCTTTTAGTGACACTAATTTCTTTGCTGTCTTTACTTAGAATTGTTTTTGGGCTGTTGAAAATTTAAGACATAGTGGTGGTGTATTTCTTTGCTGTCTTTAATTGCTGCACATTTTCACCCCCCTCTGTTCCCCCAACTTTTAATTATATGCCCTATTAAATCTGATTGACAGGAGCTAAACACAGGGGATAGTAGGGGGTATGGAGTACGAGGGGCATAAGGGGAAGAAGCCCACCCTCAGCACAAGTGCTTGACTCATTTATTTTTTTATTTTTTTTAAAGAAAAGTATCTGAGGATCAGTGGCAGGAATTTTAGGACAGTAAATTAATAAAAAGGGAACTAGGAGAGCTTCAATAACAGACAAGTAGTGGAATAGCAGTATAATGTGGGGAGTGGTGCAACACAGTAGCTGTGGGGCAGCCATATTCAGGCAGACCTTCTGGAATCTGAGGTGCTGCCCTATCTGCATGCATCTCTCTGGACTGCGGGATGAGATAGCCAGACTCTCAGAGCAGAAGTAACCTGGGTCAGGAGTACCATCACCCCTATCCAGAGACCACCTAGTCCAGTGCCGCTGCCTCAAAGGATACTGAGAACGAGGAGCACTTGGATGACAGTGGGCTCAGGGCAGGTTAAGACGGTCAGGTAGAGGCACATCTCAGATGCTGTTCCACTCAAGAACTCATATGCCACACTGGCAAATGAGGGCAACCAAATAGAGGTACCCAGAGAAGTGGAAGGAAAGGATGTGGAGGTTAGCCAAGGAGGTGACCTCAACAGGAAGAGCAGTGGACCCCAGAGGAGGAGGAAGCGAATCCTGGTGGGTGATTCCATCATAAGAGGGATCCAGCTAGGAACACAGGAGGGGGAAGGGGAGGACCGGGAGGTGAGGTGCCTACCAGATGCCACAGCACGGAGGGATGGAAGGAAGATCCTGGGGATCGCTGGGAAGGCAAGATGGGAGGGTGAGCTGGATGTCATTGTCCACCTAGGTACTAATGACCTGGTAAATGGGGAGCCAAAGGAAGTTCAGGAAGAGTTTAGGAAATTGGGGAGGGGTCTCAAGCAAGTAGCTACTTCTGTCAGCTTCTGAGAAGTACTACCTGTGAGAAGCGTGGGAGAGCATAGGGGTGCATGCACCAAGAACTTTAACTCATGGTTGAAGAACTGGTGCTGTGAGGAAGGGTTTGGATTCATTGGTGACTGGGGACCCACCTGGAGGGATGGAGGTTTGTTCAAGCCTGATGGCCTGCATCCATCCTGGAGGGGAATCCAAATACTCAATGATAAGTTTAAATGCTACATTGACAAGCATTTAAACTAGCCAAGGGGGGGGAGGGGGTGGCAGGCCAGCAAGGAGGGTATCTACTTGCTCACCCCCACAGCTAGCAGTGGAAACAGTGAACCGGAGGAGTGGATATCTCAACAAAGCAGTGTGCAAAAGATGGAGATTAGCGCCCAAGAGGTGGATAGGCAGAAAAGAGGCAAAAATCCACAGAGGGGTAGACAGCAAGGAGAACCAGGGATAAAGGACAACCAGGGAAGGGGCTGGAGTAGAACAGCTAAACAGTCTAGGGAGGTGAAATCATGGAAAGCCATGTGTGCCAATGCCAGGGAGCCTTAGCAACAAGATGGAAGATCTGGAAGCTGTCTTGGTGCAGTCAGACCTGGACATTGTGGCCATCACTGAAACCTGGTGTAATGATAACCATGACTGGGAGATGGCCATACCTGGCTACAACATATTCAGAAGAGACCGGGCAGGTAGTAAGGGAGGAGGAGGCACTCTGTGAAAAAATGACACAAGGGCCACAGAGATCCAAGAGGAACAAAATGGGGAGAGATACTGTGGGTTAAGCTGGAAAGGAAAATGGGGCCAGCCATCTGCACAGGTGTGGTCTATAGACCACCAGCCCAGGAGGAAGAAACAGATAGAGTTGATGCTAGCCATCCAAAGGATGGCAGACAAGGGTGAGGTAGTACTGGTTGGAGACTCAGTATTCCAGACGTGGACTGGAGCATCCCAGCAGCAGCAGCAGCAACTAGGAGCAGATTTATCCTGGACTCCCTTCAGGGTGCCTTCCTCAAGCAACTGGTCATGGAACTAACTCGGCAGAAGGCAGTACTGGACCTTGTGCTCACAAACAGGGACAATGTGATGGGGGGAACAGTGACCACCAATGATCGTGGTTTGAAATCACAGAAGGAGCAGAACCAAACCACACAAAAACACGTATCCTGGATTTTAGGGGGCAAACTTTGGGAAAATGGGGAGATACTTGAAAGAGGCATTAAGGGGAATGGGGCAGGAATCATGGATGGAGGAACAGTGGGCAGTATTTAAAACCGGGATTACAAGAGCAACAGAATTATGCATTAAGCAGGTTAGCAAGAGGAAAAGGAAGAGGAGGCCATTATGGTTTTCCAAAGAGGTAACAAAGAAAGTGAAACCAAAAGATAGCATTCGGCAATACCAAAAGACAGGCAGAAGGGGATAGGGAGAAGTACCAGGAGAAGCGGAGGGAGGCAGGGAGATCAGTAAGGGAAGCCAAAGCTCAGACAGAAGAGCACATTGCAGAATCAGTGGGTAGAGTGGACAAAACCTTTGACAGGTACGTAAGTGAAAAAAGAAAGGCAAAGGGAGGGATAGTGAGACTGAAGGGGGAAGATGGGGGCCACGTGGAGGATGACAACAGTAAAGCTGACATACTGAACAGGTATTTCTGCTCAAGTCTTTACCGAGGAAGAGGAGGGTAATGGGTCTGAAGGAGTACAAGGGTGAGAATGGTGCAGAAATGGACAAGTCTCTTTACACGAGAAAGAGTCCTGAAGGAACTGGAAGTAATAAGAGTTGATAAAGCAATGGGGCCAGATGGGGTGCACCCCAGGGTCCTTAAAGAACTAAGAGAGGTGGTGGCTGAACCTCTGGCTATCCTGTTTAGCCGATCACTGGAAACAGGGGAGGTACCCAAAGACGGGAGGACAGCAGATGTAGTCCCCTTATACAAAAGTGGGAACAAAGAGGAAGCGGGGAACTACAGACCAGTCAGCCTCACCTTGGTAGTGGGGAAGATCATGGAAGCACTACTGAAGGAGAGATTGGTGGAACATCTGGTTGTCAATGGATTGCAGGATCCAAGGCAGCATGGTTTCACCAAGGGGAGGTCATGTCGGACCAACCTCATTGAATTTTTTGACTGGATGATTAGGGGGGTGGATCAGGGGAGGGCAGTGGACATGGCCTATCTGGACTTCAGCAAAGCCTTTGACACTGTGCCACATAGAAGACTATTACACAAACTAGGGAATATGGGTTTGGTTAGGACAGTATTGTGGTGGGTAGGTAACTGGCTGGGTGGCAGGACACAGAGGCTGGTGGTAAATGGCTGTCACTCAACAGAGGGAAGAGTGACCAGTGGGGTACCACAGGGATCAGTGCTGGGACTGGTCCTATTCAACATCTTCATCAGTGACATTGCATAGGACCTAGAAGGCAGAATTTCACTGTTCGCTGATGACACAAAGCTCTGTAACAGAGTAGACACACCAGAGGGTGTAGACAGAATGAGAAGGGACCTGCAGAAACTTGAAGAATGGGCAAGGGTTTGGCAATTGAAATTCAGTGCAAAGAAGTGCAAGATAATGCATATGGGGTACAAAAACAGTGGCACAATATATCAGTTGGGGGGTGAGGATATAGTATGCACCAAGCAGGAAAGGGATCTTGGGGTTATCATCTCTGATGACCTCAAGGTAGGGAAACAGTGTGATAAGGCAGCAGGTAAAGCAAACAGGATGCTGGGGTGCATAGGCAGTGGCATCACCAGCAGGAAAAGGGAGGTCATGATTCCACTATACAAGACACTAGTGAGGCCCCACCTGGAGTACAGTGTACAGTTCTGGAGACCTTACCTACGTAAGGACATAGACAGGATAGAGAAGGTTCAGAGGAGGGCAACAAAGATGGTAATTGGATTGCATCACAGGTCCTATGAGGACAAGTTGAAGGAATTGAATATGTACTCCCTGGAGGAGAGGAGGGAGAGAGGGGACATGATAGAGACATACAAGTATCTTACAGGGAGGAACAGGGTGTAAGAATACACTATTTTTAAGTGAAAAAGATGTTCCAGGACTAGAGGGCATGGGATGAAGTTGGAGAGAGGATGATTTGGAGGAAATGTGAGGAAGAATTTCTTCACAGAATGGGTGGTGGACAAGTGGAACGCCCTGCCTGAGGAAGTGGTGGGGCTGAAACAATCAAGGGATTTAGGAATGCATGGGATAGACATAAAGGAATTCTGGAGGTCAGGGGTAAGGGGCAACAGAGTTCTAGGAAAACATAAACTGAAGTTACAAACTTAAATGGGCAGACTAGGTGGGCCATAGGCCCTTATCTGCCGACACTATCTGTGTATGTAAAGTTAATACCGGTGTCGGAGCAGTTCCTCTAAAACTTGCTGTGGTGGAAGGACCCTGCAAATTTGCAGGCAGGGTTTCCCTTTCAAGCTCCTCTTCCCACAGAGGTGATCACCAGAGATGCCTCCCTGTTGGGCTTAGGAGCTCATCTAGACAGTGCCTCAGTAAGTGGCAACTGTACTCCCGAAGAGTCACAGTTGCACATAAATCTTTTGGAACTCCGAGCAGTCTTACTAGCTCTCAGAGCTTTTGCTCCCAGCATAGAAGGGCAGGCAGTTCAAATTCGAACAGACAGCACCACTTTAATGTTCTACATAAACAAGCAGGGTGGTACCAGATCAGGATTACTCTGTTTGGAAGCTCTGAACTCTAGCTTTCTCTCTGGGAGTCAGCCTCTCAACTATTTACTTTCCAGGCAAACTCAGTACTCTGACGGACGCTGTAAGTCGTTAAGTCAGTTAAGGTCAGAGCGAATGAACACTGAACAAGCAAGTACTAGCCACAGTATTCAGGTAGTGGGGCACACCAGACGTGGATTTGTTTGCCTCACCTCTCAATTTTCAGCTTCCTCAGTACTGTTGCAGGCCCCCAGGTCTGGGAACACTTCCTCTGGATGCCCTGATCCTGGACTGGTCAGGGAGGTTCCTATACACATTTCCTCCCTTTTCCCCTGATATTCAGGGTTTTGCTGAAACTCAGGCAGCTGCCTGCATCCATGATCTTAGTGGCTCCGGACTGGCCCAGGCAAGCCTGGTACCCTCTCCTTCTCTCAGTGTAATGCAACAGGCCCATTCGCCTGCCCCCGACTCGCTCCCTGCTTACCCTTCCTTAGACGGGAGTGCAGTACTCAGACATACACTCTCTTCACCTCAAAGTCTGGTTCTTGAGGAGTTAGTTTCCATCCTCACAGTACTCTGAACAGGTACTTAAGGTACTTAGGATAGCTAAAAAAAAGAACACTAAAAAGACTTAAGCAGCCAGATGGAAAAGGGTTTCCCTCTGGAACAGAAGTGAAAAGGTCGAACCTCTATCAGCTTCAGACTCTCAGTTGCTAGACTACCTGGTACACCTACAGGCATCAGGCTTGAAACCATCTTCACTCAAGCTACACCTGGCGGCAATTTCTGCCTACCTTTCGGTGGGAAAGAAGAAATCATTTTTTCCCACGACATTTTAAACAATTTTTCAAAGGCCTCTTGCACTTCCAGCCTCCAACCAGGGAGCCTGTTCCTCCTTGGAGCCTGAACTTTTGCATAGATGGGTTCATGAATCCTCCTTTCGAGCCTATGTCCATGTCCCACATCCAATTTGTAACTTGGAAGCCCGTCTTCCTGGTAGCCATTACGTCTGCCAGGAAGATTTCAGAGCTACAGGCCCTGTGCGCTAAGCCAAATTACATCATCCCTTAGAACGATAAAGTTGAGCTCAGGACAAATAGGAAATTTCTGCCAAAGGTGGTTTCAGAGTTTCACTTGAACCAGTCCATTACTCTGCCTGTCTTCTTTACTGAGCCATCCACTCCTGGCGAGCAAAAGCTCCACAGCTTGGATGTCAAAAGAGCCATCTTTCACTACCTGGAGCATACTAGACAGTCCAGAGGCTCTCCCACTCAGTTGTTCCTCACCTACGGGAATGTAGGCAGAGGAAGACCAGCTACCAAGAGAACTCCTCCTCTTTGGTTGGTCTCTTGTAGTAGATTCTGCTATGAGAAAGCTGGTCAACAACCTCCAGTGGGGCTCAGGGCCCATTCCACTAGGGGCACTGTAGCCTTACTTGCAGCAGCAAGGGACATTCCCCTACCGGATGTCTGCAAAGCAGCTACCTGGAAATCTGTGCACACCTTTGTGAAACACTACAGTTTGGATGTGCAGACCAGATCTGATGCCAAATTTGGCAGGGCAGTTCTGCAGAGCCTCTTTCCTAAGTAGGTTCTCTTCCCGCCTCCCACTTGGTACTGCTTGGCAGTCTGCAAAAAGTTACTGATGCCAAAGGACTCCTGGGGTAAGAAGAAAAAATTATTCACCGCAGTAATCTACTTTCTTCCTTGGGGGTCCTTTAGCATCAGTAAGCTCCCACCCTTCCTCCCTGGTTCACCTGTCGGAGAAGGGCTCTTATGTCGCGTTTTACCAAATTTGGCGTTTCTTATTGATGAGTTTTTACCTCGTGTTGCTGTTGTTTCTATTTCCACTTTTGGACATTTGCATGTTTTTTGAATCCTGTTAAATTCTTTTTCGGGGCATTTGCCTTCGTTTTTCCTTGAAAAAATTCTGAAGCAGTCAACAGCCCTCACTCAGTTCACCCCGTCTTTTGATTGGCTTGGCCCTACGCTCATTAAATCTCTCTTAAAGGCAAACCTCCGAGGCAGTTGCACCTAGCCAGCTAAGTGCAAAAAAGTTACTGATGCTAAAGGACCCCATGGAAGAAAGAAGATTACTGCGGTGAGTATTTTTTCGTATCCGCCATGGGCTTTACATTGTTTTGGAAAGTAGAGTGTGTCCCTCCATCAGTATATATTTAAAATCCACCCCCTCCCATATCAGCCCTCCATACCCATGTCTCCCTTGTCAGTCACCCTACCCAGGTCTCCTTAGTCAGACTCGCCCACAAGTAATTAAAAAGGAAAAAATCCAGTGCAGCTAATGGGGGCTGCCATAATTATCCATCTTAGTACTACCCATGTCCCATTAGACAGAAACTCACCCGCAGGTTGTAAAGTAAATGAAGCTGTGGTGACTCCCCTTTTGAAGAAGGCCTCTCTGGACACAGATATTTTTGCCAACTACAGACCTATCTCTAACCTTCCCTTTATTGGGGAAAGTTATTGAGAAGGTAGTGGCAAACCAGCTGGAGGACCATTTGACCATCCATAGTATCTACGAACCTCTCCAGTCTGGTTTTCGAAAGAGGCATAGAACCAAGACTGCTCTGGTTCGGGTGCTGTATGATCTCTTGATGGCGAGAGATCGGAGAAACCGTTCTATCTTGGTTCTCCTTGATCTCTCTTCAGCCTTTGACACTGTAGACCATGGGGTTTTGCTCGAGCGTCTGGAGTCCATCTGTGGACTGTCTAGTACTGTGCTCAGATGGTTTTCATCTTTTCTGTCTAGGAGAACACAGAAAGTTGTGTCGTGGATTTTTTTTCCTCTGACCCTTTCCCTCTGCAGTGTGGTGTCCCTCAGGGCTTGGTGCTTTCCCCCATGTTGTTTGCAGTGTACATGCTGCCCCTCGGGAGACATTGTTAGACAGTATGGGCTGAGATTTCACTGTTATGCTGATGATACCCAGCTCTACCTGTCTTTTGGCCCCGACCAGGTCAGTGCTGTCTCGGTATTTAATAGCTGCCTCGCTAAAAACCATGACTGGATGAATGCTAGCTGGTTAAAGTTGAACGCCGGTAAGACCGAGGTTATGGTTGTGGACCTGGGTCGTGGGGCAGGGGGGTTGGGGTCTGGCCAACCCTCTGGCTTATTGCTGGGTGGGGATCAGATCCCTACCTCTGAACGGGTGCATAACCTGGGAGTGGTACTTGATGACGGGCTGACTCTTCGTCATCAGGTGTCAGCAGTCGTTAAGTCTGCATTTTACCATCTTAGGAACATTGCCTGGGTGTAGCACCTTGTTCCGTCCAGCGATTTACCCGTGTTGGTTCATGCCTTTGTGACCTCACGCCTTGACTACTGCAACTCCCTGTACTTGGGGCTTCTTGGGGTTGATATCCACCACTTGCAGCTAGTGCAGAACACTGCTACAAGTTTGTTGACAGGGGCATCTAGAAGGACACATATTACCCCTGTGCTGCGCGATCTGCACTGGCTGCCCATACAGTGGCGGATTACCTTTAAAGTAGGTCTTTTGACCTTCAAAGCCCTGCAAGGACTGGGCCCTGGCTACTTGAAAGAGCTTCTGATTCCTTACTGCCCTGTACGACAGCTCCGTTCAGCCGATGAGGGGTTGCTAGAGGTTCCGAGGGTTACATTGAAGTCTTCTGGGGCCAGGGCATTTGTGTTTGTGGCCCCAACCCTCTGGAAGTCTCTGCCTCGTTGGCTTAGGGAATGCACGACCGTGGAATCCTTTAAGCGAGATTTTAAGACACTTTTGTGGAGTAAGGCTTTTATGAATTGATGTTGTTGAGAATATTGATTTTTATATATATATTTTTGTTTTTAATCATTTGTACAGCGCCTTGGTGCTTGAAAGGTGCTTAATAAAGTTTTATTATGTTGTTATTATATTATTATAAAGTAATAGGAAAAAGTCCTACAGTGCACCACCAATTCTATCCTGATAGTCTCTCCGCTGGGCTTTAATGCTGGCAATCTTTCCCTCATGCGATTGTGCAAAGTACTGCTGGGAGAGACTGCGGGCATTTGGCCATGGCAGTGAGACTGTTAGTATAGGATCGGTGGCATGCTGCATTCAGGTTTTGTTTTGTTTTCATAATTACTTTACAACTTGTGGGTGAGTTTTTAAGGGGGCATGGGTGGGGAGAGTGGCGAGACTCAGATGGGGGTGTTCACTAGCCCTAGCAGGAAAGTCAGAGGGGATTCACACTGGCCCAGGGGAATTTGTACTATGCCCCAGGACAGCAAAACAGTGTTAAACAAGGGATCTGGTCACCAAGGTTCAATTTTAATACTGCAGACGACTGCTAGGGTCCTGTGGGAGAGGAGTTCTCCCATTTCTCCAGCATTCTGATGGGTCCAGGATTCAGTCCTTTTCAAAGGACATTTCTGGCAGTAATGTCCTTTTGCCTTACCATTTGCAAGTCATATCAGCTCTCTGTTCTAATTTGGGGATAAATCCATAATCCATGGTGCTGATCATAACAGTCCTGTTCTCTCTCTTTTTGCAGTGGGTAACATTCCATATGAAGCGACAGAGGAGCAGCTGAAGGACATCTTCTCCGAGGTCGGGCCAGTGGTTAGTTTTAGGTCAGTTGTTGCCTGCTACAACGGATAACTGGTATGGTGAGGTCTTGCTGTTTTTTTCCCTGTTGGAGGATTTATTTATTCATTTTTTGTTAATCCAGTCTGTGTTTAACCTACTCTTCCACTGATCCACCTCTTCTATCCAGCTGCTCTGGCCCTGTCACCTACCTTATCCATGTAGTTACTCCTGATCGCGCATGAGTTTCCCCCATGGTGGGTTCTCTGGCATTGCCCTTAACCCTTTTTAAGGTCCGGATTCTGTGGGGGAAGGTGTCTAGTCATTGGTTCGGGACCTACGGGAGGCTAGATATCATCATGCAGTGTCTTTTATTTACTTATTTTATTTATTCAGTCTTAGATTACAATACCTTTGAGCGGGAGACCGCTCTTTTACAAAGGTTCCACGTTGTAAAGGGTGGGTATACATACATTGTGGGTTTAGGAGTATCTAGCTAGGTGAGTAAACATAGACAAAAATACATTGTAAATAGGAAACAGAGATGGTTTTAACACTAGGATAATTCAGGTAACAGTAGCAGCCTAGGTGGCATTGTCAGGTAAAAGACAGTAAGCAGCTATCCAGAAAGTAGAGTAGGGGGCACGGGGGGGGGCATGATAACTATTTAGGGGGAGGTGGGACAGGAGAGTGCAGGGTATTGTGGGGCAACAATGGAGACAAATCAGGGTAGAAGGACAAAGTAGGAGTAGCGAGGAGATGGTAATAACCTGAAAGGTGAATAAGACTGGGGTCAGAAGTGGGTGTGTATGGAGTAATTAGAAAGTACAGTCACAGGAGCTTCTCTTCAGTGGGCGTTGCCTTAGCTTGGTCTTGAAAAGCCCCAATCTCTACGTGGCGTTATGTTCAGTGCTGAGGTTACTGAGCCAAAGTGGTGCCTGGTAGGCATATGACCTCCGCCCTTGGGAGGTTCTGCAGCGAGGGATTGTGAGAACCTGACGGTCAGAGTTCCTGGTGCGGTGTGGGCCTTTGAATAAGCTTAATAGGCTTGTGACTCCAGGAGGCTAAAGTCTGAGTAGAGATTTTTTAGCTAAGAGGCAGGTTTGGTATTGTATTCTGTTTTCAAGTTGTAGCCACCCGGCTTGCTCCTAAAGGTCACATGTGTCCGTTAGTCAGCGGGAATTGGTGAGCAGTTTGCAGGCTTTGTTTAGGGCTACTGCTATCGTACTTAGTGAGGTGGGAGTGGCTGAGCTGTATATGATGAATCCATACTCGATGATGGAGACAACTGTGCTATGGATTGCGGTTTGGAGTGCTTCAGGTATTAGGCATTTCTTGTGCCTGTGCAGGAGCCCAATTCTTAGGTTGACTGTTTTGGCCACATTCTCAATGTGTTCTGCATAGGAGAGGGAACAGTCGAGCGTAAACCTCAGGTATTTGAATTGCTCCACTTGTTCAAGTGAAACCCCTGCGCAGTTAGTGATGTTAAGGGATGCTGCTTTGTGTTTGCTTCTAGCACCGCTAAAAAGCATTACTTTTCTTTTGTTTCTTTATAGTTCAGAACTATCTTGTGGGCTCTGAACCAATCTTCAGTTTGTTTAAAAGCATGTTGTAGCTGATAGTTTAGGGTGTGAGGGTCATGTTGTGAAGTAAAAATAACAGTATCATCTGCACAGAGAAGTATCCATTGGTCACACGATCGAGGCAGGCTATTTAGAAAGATGCTAAATAGGAGAGGTCCTAGGATTGACCCCTGGTGGACCACACAGTGAACCGGCAGGGGCCCAGATGTGATGTTTCCAGTCTTTACCTGTTGGTAACGATCAGCTAGATAGCTTTTGAACCAGTTAATAGCGGGGTTAGAGATGCCTATCGAGGTGAGTTGTTGAAATAGTAGGGAGTGACTGACCGAATCTTGAGTGTTTCTGCCTCATTGTTTCCCTACCTTGGGATATTGCCACAAGACCACTAGGATGGCATGCATGATGCGTGCTTGTATGCAAATGGCGGTGTTTAAGCTGCCACTCACCGGATTGCATTTTGCTATTCATGTCTGTATTTGGCAGTTTTCTGTGGGCTTTTTTTTTTTTTTTGACTCCGTTTATCTCCCCGAGAACCAGAACTCTCTCAAGCAATCCACACACCTGCCGCTTCTACCACCCACTGTGACTGTTTACCCCCTCAAAGGCGTTAGCGCTCCCCCGGTCCATACCCGCGGGGAGATCAAGGGGCAGAGGCCCAGTGTTGGTCGTGTAGCGGTCGAGGCACCGGGATGTTGTTGCCTATCCGGCTCTTGGGCGGGGGTTCTCCTTTTTGCTGTGGTTTCCCCTCCTGCACTTGGGCACGCCCCGACAGTGTGGTGCACGGCAACCCTGCCAGCGTCAGCCACGCCAGTACGTGCATGCGTGCCTTGCTACAGTACCTCTGGTCTTCACCTGGCGTCACTGGTTCACCGGGCTACCCCATCCCCTGTAAGCTGGGGAGGAGAGCTCCACACAGGAGCTCAGTCCTCAGCCCTGCCCCTGCCGACCCCCGGTGCCCAAGTCCGTTCCCGAACCTGGGTCCGTGGCGTGGGGTGTGGTGTCCAGCGCTTCAAACCTCAGCGCCACCGGGCTGGCATTTCTTTGGGCTTTTAATTGTTAAATTGTGATGTTGATGGTTGCTGTGTGCATGTCTAACTAAGTGAAGTGTTTAGGTTTGGTTACAGATTTCGGGATTTCACTACAAAATTTTAGTAGCAATTCATCCAAAAACCACAAGTTTTAAATTTTAAGCTTGTACCCTGCAACAGCTAATGATGCCTTCCCAGGTGGCGGTTGCATTGCAGTGTTGTGTGGCTTCCCTTCTCCTGACATAAACAAAAAAGCTAGCACTCTGAAAGGAACTGTATAACTGAAGGACAGTGTCTGAGGCAGAAAGCTTGCTTCCATTCAGTGATATAGTATTTATTAATTGCAGTACAGGTTACACTCTCCATCACAGGTCTGCATTGGGGGCGCCCTGATGAAGACCCATGGTGGTTGAAATGCTGGGGCTTGTCTTCTTATCCTAAGAGTGTGATCTGTACTGCAATTAGTAAATGTCTTTTTTTTTTTTTTTTATATAAGTATAATATTTATTGAACTTTTCATAGTCAGCAACAACCACATAGTACAATCAAAGGAGTACAGAAAGCATAGAGCAATTACATCTTGTATGGTATACTTTACAGGTCAGACCAACAAGGCATAGTGCATTTAATACCACCCTCTTTGTTACAGTGCGGAGGGGAGGAATATGTAATTATTATGCTGTAAAAATGAACAAAAAGACTCTGTGCCCCAAGAGCCTTCCCACTCCACTAATAATCTGTGCACAGTGGGACGTCGGGGTTGGGGAACAGACAGAAGGCTGCCACACTCTGTCGAGACCCAGCTCGAGTCCCAGTATGGCCCTCAGAGGTGTGAGTAACCTCTAAATGAGACTTAGCCCATTCAGGTAATTGACAAATGCATCTTTGATTGGAAGCAACCTTTCTGTTTCAGACATTGTCCTTCGGTTATACGGCTCCTTTCAGAGTGCTATTTTTTTGCTTTCATTTATGTAGTCAGTAATAGCAGTCCTAGTTTAGCACCACCTCACTTCCTTGGAGGTGCTACAGCTGTGTTCCTGAATCTCCTCTTCCCTGCATGCCTGGGAACGTTCCCAAATCCGGGCCAGTATTTGTATTTGTATTTATTTATTTATTTACGCATTTAACCAGGAAAGCATACTGAGCAACATGGTCGATTCCAGATGCGACCTGGGGCCTGTGACCCACATACATAGATTGGAAGTGCTCTAGACAGTACAGAAACGAGCAAGGCTTGTACATAACATATTTGGGGGAAAATTACATATTTGGGGGAGAGTTACATCCAAAGGTAGTATACACACAATCAGTATGGAGACACAGAGGGTAGATTACTGTACAGTACATATGAGTTTATGGCAGCGAGACATTTGAGTTGACTATATTAGAATAGAAATTTGGTTTCATCTGGTACACAAGGAAGCAGTAACACAGCAGGTTCTGTGATTCTCTGGAACTATATGCACACCTGTGGCTGCTTAAAACCATTGTGTCTTTAAACACTCTCTAAAGTGCTTATAAAATAGTTCCCAGTGAAACAAAATAAAAATAGACAATTTTTAAATTTGAAAAAATGAGAAAATCTAGAAAGTACAGTTGCATGTTTTTACGGAAATTGCTAAGATACTGTGCAGGGCTTTTTTTTTTTTAAATGGTATTCTGTTACTATTTCAAAGGGGGAAATCATCATTTTTTATGTAGTCTGTTTCAGGAGGGAAAGGATTGTATTTTGGCACAAGAATATGGGCATCTGATCCCTTCCACTTTCACTGTGCTGGCCCCGCTCCGTGCTCAGACACTTTATGATGTCTAATCAGGGAGAACGCGGAGGAATGCTCCATATAAATTCTATGGGGAATTTTAATACAGTGTTCTATATATGTTACTGCACTATTTGATATAAATTAGTCACTGCTGAACTAACAAAGCCTTTGCTGCCCACAGACTCTCTACCACTTATGCCAACTTCTGCGGTGTCCACAGATCATCTGTGATGATGTGGAGGCACTTCTCAAATGCAGGTCCGTCAAGTGGGGGAAGGGGTTGACAGAGGCCGGAGAGTGCTGACTTTATACTGTATGCTTCAGGGCACCTTTCCACCATCATTATGCCCATCCTTGCTAGGCATGAGCAGCTCCGACTGCACCACCAGCTGCGGTCACCCGGGTGGTGATACGGCAGCAGAGTCCACTTCCCTCTCCCTTGATTGTGGGATACTCTATCCTCTGTCACCTCTGCTTCATATGTGAACCTGGGTCTCTGGCGTCATGAGCAGCAACACTGCTTGGAAGCGTTTTTCTGCCATAAAAACAGTTTTCAAATTTGCAGTAGCAGCCAAGTTTCAAGTGCAGATGGTTTGAAGCTTTTGCCCTGTCTTTACTTTTCTGAAATGCCAGAGTCGGACAATCACAATCTGTTGAATCAAATCTCTTTTTTATTCCTTCCAGGTTGGTGTACGACAGAGAAACAGGCAAACCAAAAGGCTATGGGTTCTGTGAGTACCAGGACCAGGAGACTGCGCTCAGTGCCATGCGCAACCTCAACGGGCGCGAGTTCAGTGGGAGGGCACTGCGAGTGGACAATGCTGCCAGTGAGAAGAACAAGGAAGAACTAAAGAGTGAGAACTGATACCATTTCTTTTCAAGCTTATTATTTTCTTTACTGCTTGGTCTGTATATATGTGTGTGTGTGTGTATGTATATGTATATATTATTGCAAAAATCTTCATTAGTGCATCAGTTAGGGTTGAAGCGACAAAAGTAGGGCAATGAGACTTTAGGATTGAGCCCCTAACCCTACCCCCACCCTACCACCCCTTCATCCCCTCATCCTTCACACACTTAACAGACATTGGGGTGTGCCATGGAGTTGTTAGGCCCAACTTTCGCCCCAGTCCATGTGTAAACAAGCTGACACGGTACAGCATAGCAGAATGGGGTAGAGAGTTAGGCTCAACGACTCCATGGCACACCCGATGCCTGTTGGGGTGTGTGTGTGGGGTGTGGGTGGTAGGTGGGTAAGTTAGGGGCTCAACCCTCAACATCTCATTTCCGTTTTATCACTTCAACCCTAACTGATGCATTAACCAAGTTTTTTGCAATTAATTTCCTTTTTGAGAAAGTGTAATGTGACTGGTGAGTGGTATGTGTTGGTGGGAGGGCGGGCCATCCAGATGAAGAGGATGCAAAGGGACTTGGCAAGGTTGGAGGAATTGTCAAATATATGGCAGCTTAGATTCAGTGCAAAGAAGTGCAAAGTAATGCACCTGGGAAACAAAAATCCAGGGGAAGAGTACACAGTGGGGGTGAGATAACTAAATAAATGGAAAGGGACTTGGAGGTAGTCATATCAGATTACTTTAAGCTGGGCAAGCAATGTGAGAAGGCAGTAAGAAGAGCTGGTGGGATATTGGGATGCATAGGGAGAGGCATCACCAGTGGAAAACAGGAAGTTGTTATCCCTTTGTACAGACAGTTGGTGAGACCCCATCTGGAGTTCTGCGTCCAGTTCTGGAGACCTCATCTCCGCAAGGACATAGACAGGATGGAGGCTGTCTAGAGGAGGACAAACAAAATGGTGCAGGGTCTGCACCAGAAGACATACGAGGAGAGACTGAGGCAGCTTAATATGTATACCCTTGAGGAAAGGTGGGAGAGGGGGGGCATGATAGAAACTTTCAAGTATCTCAAGGGAATTAAAGTACAAGAGAGTAGTATCTTTCAGAGGAAGAGATGTGCAAGAACAAGGCACAATTTGAAGATAATGGGGGGACGGCTCAGAGGTAATGTTAGAAAGTATGTTTTCACAGAGAGGGTTGTGGATGCATGGAACAGCCTTCCTGAGGAGGTTGTGGAGTCAAGAACAGTGGGAGAATTCAAGAATGCAGGGGACAGGCATAAGGCAATTCTAGTGGGGGGTAGGAGGAAGTAAGCTGTTGATTAACTAGAATCTGCAGCTTATCCATCAGGTAGGGAAATGGGCAGACTAGGTGGGTCAAGCGGTCCTTATCTACCGTCAGATTCTCCCTATGTATCCCACTATACCCCCAGCCCTCCTTACTGCCTTCTCACATTGCTTGCCCACCTTTAGGTCATCTGATATAATTACTCCTAGGTCTCCTTCAATTCTTGTTGTTGTTATTAACCCCCTCCCCATGTACTCTTCCCCTGGGGTTTTGTTTCCCGGATGCATTACTTTGCACTTCTTTGCATTGAATCTGAGCTGCCTCATATTTGACCATTCCTCCAACCTTGCCAAGTCCCTTTTCATTCTTTCCATTCCACCTTGTGCATCAACCCTGTTGCAGATCTTTGTGTCATCTGCAAAGAGACATACAGTAACTTTCCTTCAAGGTGCTCTCCAATTTCACTTATAAAGACATTAAAGAGGACCGGTCCCAGTTCCGAACCCTGCGGTACCCCGCTAGTTACCTTCCTTTCTTCATTGTGGACTCAGTTTACTATTACCCTTTGCGTCCTGTTGTCCAGCCAGTTTTTAATCCAGGCTACCACCTTGGGACCCACTCCAAGGCTGGCTAACTTGTATATTAATCTTTTGTGTGAGACTGTGTCAGATGCCTTGCTAAAATCTAGGTAGGCCATATCCACAGCCCTTCCCTGGACTACTACTTTGGTCACCCAGTCAAAGAAATCTATTAGGTTCATCTGACATGACCTTCCTGCTGTGAAACCGTGCTGCATGGGTCCTGTGCCCCACTGGCCTCTAGGTACTCAACAGTTCTTTCCTTCAGAAGTGATTCCATCACTTTCCCTACCACTGAAGTCAAACTAACTGATCTGTAGTTTCCTGCCTCTGCCCTGCTTCCACTGTGGAATCACATTTGCCCTCCTCCAATCCTCAGGTACCACCCCATCCTTCCATGATTTGTTAAAGAGAGTGTAGTCAGTGGTGTTACTAGTTCTACCTTTTTTCCTTTTAGAATTCTTGGGTGAATCCCATTAGGCCCCATTGCTTTGTCCACCCTCAGTTTCAAGAGTTCTTTAAAAACCCTTTCTTCTGTGAATGGGCTGGTATCGACCCCCCCATTCAGTGTTTCTCCCTTGTTTGGTTTAGGTACCTCCTCCTCCTCTTCTGCTGTGAATACTGAGCAGAAATATTCGTTCAGTATCCCTGCTTTTTCACTGTCACCCTCTGCCCACATTCTTTATTAAGTCTCTGTATCCCTCATTGGTCTTTCTTCGCTCCCTAATTAAAAGTAAAAGGTTCTATCCCCCTTCTTAACAGAGTTGGCTATCTTTTCCTCAGTTTGTGCCTTTGCTATTCTGACTGCCTTCCCTGCCTCCTCCTGCTTTAACTGATAAAGTTCTCTGTCCTGCTCCTTCTGTGTTTCCTTATTTCCTGAATGCTATCCTTTTCTCCTTAACCATCCCTGCCACCTCTTTTGAGAACCATAGTGTTTTTTTCCTTTGTTTTGTTGATTTGCTTCACACAAAGGCTTGTTGTCTCTGCGAAGGCTGTTTTGATTATTCCCCATTGTTCCTCCACCCCTCCTTGCCCATTTGCTAGTGCTTTTCTGAGGCACTCTCTCATTTTCCCAAAGTCAGCCTTCCTAAAGTCCAATACTCCTGTTTTTGTATGGCTTGACTCTATGGCTGTGGTTATTGTGAACCACGCTGTTTGGTGGTCACATGTTCCCAGATGGCTACCTACTTCTAAATCTGAGATCCTTTCTCCTTCCCCATTTGAGAGCACCAAGTCTAAGATTGCTTCCTCCCAGGTGGGTTCCAACACTAGCTGTCTGAGGCATGCCCCCTGTAGGGCATCAATAATGACCCTGCTCTTGGATGTGCCTGCAGCAAATGTACTCCAGTTAACATCTGGCATATTCAGGTCCACTATCAACAATATCTCCCCTTTTTCTGCCATTTTAAGGATGCCTTCTGTCATTTCCTTGTCCATTTCCTCCCCCTGAGATGGGGGTCTGTACACAACCCCCATGCGGATTGTGGTGCCATTTCCTGTCTCCAGGGTGACCCATAGTGACTCATCAACTTCCTGTTTACTCTTTAGTTCTGTTGCTTTAATCCCTTCCCTTATATAGAGAGCTCCTCCTCCTCCTCTTTTACCCACCCTGTCCCTCCTGTAGACTGTGTATCCTGGTATGTTGACATCCCAGTCATTGTTCTCTGTGTTCCATGTTTCAGTGACTGCCACAATATCCAGGCATCCCTCTTCCATCAAGGCCACTAGTTCAGGGAGCTTGTTGCACAGACTGCGGGCATTGGTACTCATCACCTTCCATGTATTTTTTATGGCCTTACCCCCTTTTAGCCCCATCCCTGCCCTTACCGCCTTTTTCTGCATTTATCCCTGTCCTGCTCCCTACTGACTTCTCTACCTTGTTGTTTACTTCTCTAACCACTGTGTAGTGGGGGGGTGGAGGCTGGGATTTCTCTGCTCCTTTTCAGTGCCTCCCTCCTTGGCTAGTTTAAATGCTTGCCGATGAAGCATTTAAACCTGTCACCTAGGATCCTAGTTTCCCCCCTGGACAGATGCAGATCATCGCGCCAGTATAAGCCTGCATCCCTCCAGGTGGCTCCCCAGTGAAGCCAAAACCCTGAGCTCCACACCAGTTTTTCAACTATTCATTGAATCCCATGGTGCGGAATACCCTAGCATCATCCTTGCCATAGACAGGCAGCACCTCCGAGAAGGTTACCGTACATGCTACTTGTCTGTGGCCCCTCCCCAACTCCACAAACTCCTCTTGCACTGCTCTGATCCCATTAACAGCCAGGTCATTTGTCCCTAGGTGGACAATGACATCCAGCTCCCTCCCTTGTGCAGCTGCTCCTGCAATCCTGTCCCTCTGAGCCGTGGTGCCAAGCAGGCACCTTACCTCCCTATCCCCTTCATCCCCCACTTCTACCCCCCCAATGATCGAGTCCCCCACCAGGAGTTGTTTCCTTCCCCTGTGGGGTCTCATGCCACTCTCCTGTGGGTCTCCTTTGTGGAGGTTCCCAGCATCTTCCTTGGTCTCCACTGGAGGTGTCTCCATAGAGGAACCACTCTTTGCCAGAACAGCATATGCATTTTGGAGAGGTACAACTGGAGGTATGCACATCTGTTCCACCACCCTCTCCCTCCCTGAACCCACCTTGATCCAACCACTCCTTTCTTAGCCCATCCCAGTATTTTGCCATATCTCATCCTGCTAAGCCGTCTAACTTTATATACATATGTGTATATATGCGTGTGTGTGTGTGTGTGTGTATGTATGTATATACACACACACATATATAAAATCTGGGGCTGCAGCAGTGGGTAGGGAAATGGGCAGACTAGGTGGGCCGTATGGTCCTTATCTGCCGACAGATTCTGTGTGTGTGTGTATATAGATATATACTGCATTAGATATATTGCATATAAATTTATATACTGATAAAATAGGTTGGAAAATCCAGCATCCTGATTAGCTGAGAGCTGTCACATGGTATCTGGTTATTCCAGTATAACTTGACACTCTGCACTTGAAGCTGATTTATTATTTTACATTTTTTAGGACTTTTTTTTTATAATTGCTCTAATACTATCCAAAGCATCTGTATATTTTAAGCATGACTGGGCACCTGGTGTTGTTGTGTGTGTGTGTGTGTGTGTGTATGTATATGTGTGTGTGTCTATATATATATATATATATATAGACACACACGATAATGTCTGTGTGGATATATGTGTATATGTGTGTGTATATATATATATATATATATATGTATGTGTATAAGATATGCTATTTTTCCATGTGAGGAGAGGTTTGAGAAAGTGGGAAGGTTGTGCGAGGAGACTGGGTAGTCTGTGGCCTTCTCAGAGGTGCATCCAGTACCCTGCACGAGCACAGTGAGAAAGGAGAGGATTGGGGAGTTGAACGTATGGTTGGTAGAATGGTGTTGAACAAAGCGGTACAGGGTTGTGGGTGGCTGGGGCAATACCTGGGATAATTGTTTGCAAGGGATAGGCTGCACCTGAGCGGGGAAGGGAAGGAGGTATTAAAATAAATAAAGACTGGGGAGGTATATTGCGACAAAAGTGGATTTAAACTAGTTGGGTTGGGGGGGGGTGTGGAAGTGGAAAGCAGATAGGCAGGGATCCGGCAGAGTGGAGTCGCAGTCTATCCCCTAGGCTAGCAGGGAAGGATTTGGGGTGGCAGAAAAAGGAGGTAATAGAAGGGAGTAGATGGAGGGTGGTGAAGGGAAGGGGGCAGGATGGAAGGTGGTTTTACTGAATGCAAGAAGCTTAGGCAACAAATCAGCTGAGCTACAAGCACCCTGGGCAGTGTGGCAGGTGGAAATTGCGGCTGTCACGGAAACGTGGGCAACAGAGCACCGGGACTAGGATCTGGCACTCCCAGGATACAAATTATACAGGAAGGACCCATAAGGGGTGGGGTGGCAGTCTGTGTGAGGGATGGGGTCAGATGCACAAGGGACAAGAGGGAGGAAAGGAGAACAGAGGCAATCTAGCTGCAGCTTGGAGACTCAAGGGGTAGGAAAGTGAGGTTTGGGGTGGTATACAGGCCGCCGTCCCAATCTGAGGAGCTTGACGGGGAATTAGCGGGGAAAACAGTTGGGGAAAAAAAAAATCAGAAAGGTATGTAGAAAAGGGAAGGTGGTCATCGTGGGGAATTTCAACTTGCCGGGGGTTGACTGGAGCATTCTGGTCACCTCCAGTGCTAGGGAGCAAGTGCTCCTGGACGTGATCTAGGCGGGTCTCCTGACGCAGTTGGTCAGTGAACCTACTAGGCTAAAGAACACTTTAGATCTGGTATTGTTGAATGGGGAGGCAGTATGGAAAATAAGGACAGAGGACCCACTAGCTGACAGCGATCACCAAACGGTGTGATTTAATATCACGATATGCAGGGAGCCAGAGAACTCAGTAACCCGGGTGGTAAACTTCAGGGGGTCGGACTTTGGGAGGATGCAGGAGGTACTGAAAGGGAAACTGGAAGGCATAAGGCAGGAGATGGACGTGGAGCAGAACTGGGATGATATTATTAAATGGGGGATTACAGAGGCAACAGAAGCCTGCACCAAGAGACAGAGTAAGACGAACAGAGCAAGGAAACAATGCTGGTTGAACAGTAAGGTATTGGAGATGGTGAGGACAAAATAAGAGGCGCACCAGTGGTGTAGGAGGACAGGAAAGGAAGGGGACAGGGAGGAGTATGCAAGATGATCCAGGGAGGTGACCAGAAAAGTGAGAGACGCCAAGGCCCAGAGGGAGCTGAGATTAGCACAGGAATTAAAGGGGGGGAGAGACTTTCACATACATCTGGGAGAAGAGGAAGTGCAAGGAGACAATAGTGAGGATGAAAAGGAGGAGGAACAGGCGGAAGCACTGATGATATGCTCAGTGTTCACGGAAGAAAAGGGGGACCGCTACCACCATGGGCTGGGAGGGTGGGGACAGGGAAGAGGAGGCGACAAATGGAAGGATTGAGGGAGGTAGAGTCCTAGAGGGACTGAGGGCAGTGATGGTAGACAAGGCACCAGGGCCGGATGGTATCCACCCCAGGGTGCTGAGGGAAATGACGGGGGTGTTGGCAGAGCCGCTGGCAGATCTGTACAGCACCTTACTTGAGTTGAGATGTGTACCACTGGACTGGAGGATGGCACATGTAGTGCTGTTACACAAGAGTGGACCAAGGGATGATCCGGGTAATTATTGTCCGGTAAGTCTCACCTCCACAGTGTGCAAACTCATGGAAACGATACTAAAGGAAAGGCTGGTGTCGTACCTGGAGGACAGTGGCCTCCAAGATGTGAGGCAGCATGGGTTTGTTTTGAGGGAGTCTTGTCAAACCAGCCTGATACAGTATTACGACTGGGTGACAGGTGAGCTGGATAAGAGTCATGCGGTGGATGTTCTTTATTTGGACTTCAGCAAGGCCTTCAATTCGGTGCCTCATGGGCGGCTTGGGGGGAAGCTAACTGGGTTAGGGGCAAAAATTATGAACTAGATCACAAGCTGGCTGAGTGGGAGGCTGCAACGGGTGGTGGTGGGAGGGTAGCTCTCGGCTCCAAAGCCAGTGATGAGCGGGGTGCCACAGGGCTCTGTGCTGGGACCAGTATTATTTGAGCTCTTCTTATCAGACATTGCGCATGGGGTGGTGAGCAAAGTAAGTCTGTTCGCAGACAACACCAAAATGGGAGCAGCGGTGGATGGAGAGGAAGGATGGAAGCAGCTGCAGGGGGACCTAAGCAAGATAGAGGAGTGGTCAGAGAGGTGGCAGCTGGGGTTCAGTGCAAAGAAGTGTAAGGTTATGCATTTCGGAGCGAAGAACCCAAGGAGAGAATACTGGCTAGGGGGTTAAGCTGGGGATTACTGAGGAGGAGAAGGACCTAGTGGTAATAGTAGCAGGGACCATGAGCAATACTGCCCAGTGCAGGAGAGCAGCTGCAAAAGCGAACAAAATGCTGGGGTGCATAGGGAGGGGGTTTTCGACCAGGCAAAGAGAGGTGATCTTGCCCCTCTACAAGTCTCTGGTAAGGCCACACTTGGAGTATTGTGTGCAGTTTTGGAGGCCATACCTGAAGCGTGATATTAGATTACTGGAGGGGTTGCAGAGGAGGGCAACAAAGATGATATGTTAAATGGAGGGAGTGACTATGAGAGCAGGCTGTTAGACCTGCATATGTACACCCTGGAGGATAGATGGGACAGGGGGACATGATAGACATTCAGGTATCTGAGGGGAATCAATAAGGATGGGGCAGAGGGGGTCTTTAAGCCTAAGGAGGGGAGGGACACCGGGGTACCGGCTAAGAATGGGGGGGGATTTAGGAGGGAAATGAGGAGACACTATTTCATGAAGAGGGTGGTAGCAAAATGGAACGCATGACCAGAATGGTTGGTATCATGTAAATCTGTGAACAGCTTTAAAAGGGCAGGGAGCAGGGGAGAGTGAGGGTGGGGGGTGGCAGTGGGATGACAAAAGGGAGGGTGTGGGACAGCTGCAAACTAGGGGTGCTAGCTGCACACTCGAGCAGACGTAGATAGACGGTTCTGCTGGCACATTCGTATGTTCGTAACCCACAGGTGGCAGAACCACGAGTGAGTTATGCAAGTCCTGCTTCCCCACAAGTGATGATAGATGGCTTATGCTGAGCCAGGCCATTGTATTGTCCAGTTTATACTTGTGAATATTCCCGTGAAGAGAAACAAAAAATAAACCAAAATGCTCACACAAATCGTTGGCAGACCCACACACCAAGAATTACAAGTGACAACGGACACCCCGAACCTACCGAACAAAGTCCCCACCCCCCCAAAAAAGCAACAGAGCACAAAGGAAAACAAGATGAAACAAGCTAAAACATAAAATGTTTGGTGCTCCTAAAACCAACACAGAGACAGAAGTTAATCCAAAATGCCCACAAAAAGTCAAACCTTGCAAACCCCACTAAACAAAAATTCCACAGTCGGCCCATTAGCATGGGGGGCTGAGGCAGTGGCTGTGTCATCTCTTACCGTGCCTGTGTCCATGGTTCAGGAATGGATTGGCTGCTTGGGGTCTGTCAGGATTGAGCATCCATAGGACAGCTCTTCTTCCTCTGGGGGGGGGGAGGGTGGTGGCGTTTTCTGCTTCTTGTCTACCTCCTGGTGGAATCTGGGTGGGAGGTCGGTGGAATATGATAAGCCCTGGAGAAGCCAGGTAATGGGGCCAGGGGAAATTCCACTAAACAAACAAACAACAAAAAAAGACGCAGCAGTACTAAGCTCAACAGCAATTCTACATACACAATACCTTAGCGTCAGACACTGTAAGAGAGTGCCACAAGAAGCTTGTCCCTAAGCCAGCATGAAGCAGAATGAGGTTATGACCCATAGACCACACTCACCAGGACACAAAAGGGATCACATGTCCCCTTGTAGTGGTAGGACTCTCTTAATTTGCGCAAGAGCACACCTGTACACAGGATAAGAGAAGGGGTACATATCTCAAATCCTGTTTTCTGACTGGCAGGCAGACCTTAAGCACTATAGCATATAAGACTGGCTTTTGGAGGTCCAGACGTACAGTTCGTAGTCTCATATGCTAGCGCCCTAGTAGCAAGAAAAGTTGTGTGGTTGGAAGGGTGCCTTGGACAGCAGAAATATTTGTAGTGGAGATTGCTGAACAGTTAATGGTATTTTACTTGCAACAATCATTTCTTCTGTTTGTGACACAGGTCTGGGTACCGGTGCTCCAGTTATTGAATCCCCATATGGTGACCCTGTTAATCCTGAAGATGCTCCGGAGTCGATCAGCCGTGTGCTGCCAGCCTTCCACCAGAACAAATGTTTGAACTTATGAAGCAAATGAAGGTAACTTTGGGGCAACAGTGCAGAAGAGTGGTCTCTCCTCTGGGGTGGGCCACATCCAGCATCCAGGTGGCCCAGGGGCTTGTGGGTTTAATGGCACATGAGTTTGTGATTGGAAATCTGTCTTTGGCTGTACAGAATATCATTCTGTTTGGAGCTGGTAAACACTTTTATTTTTGAGTTGATGCAGTGGCAGTAATTTGCTCTGTAGTGTGGCAGACCTGGGTTTGAGACGTTCCTCAGACCAGTGCATCATGATTGTATCAGAGAGCGGGGTGCTATATCTGCTGCTTGTATGGACTAATACTTCAGCGAGCAATGAGCACACTGAGGATCTGTTCAGGTTTCATCAGTATAGCCTCCTGTGCCAATAGCAGTATCCGCAGCCATGGACTGATTGCAACTGGTGATGTCACTGGTTGGAGCACAAATAAAGCAAAAGGTGGGTTATGTACAGAGTTCATTTTAAGGACCAGCGGGATAAAAAACAGAGAAATGTGCAGGAAGAGAACAGAATATGAGCAGATATGAAGTGTGACTGTTTGCCAAGCTCTCCATCCCTTTTTGCAAGCAGGTGTGTACTAAGGTTGAAAGTGTAAAACCATCGTATTTTTCCCGGTTGTAAATTTTTTTGGGTTTGTTAAATATTTCACCTGGACCACCCTGAGGACCCTGCGGCAGCCTGTTGCCCTGCCGTTCAGCTGATTTGAGTTCAGAAGGGGACTTGAGTCATCATTTTAGGAGGCAGGCCAGGCTGAGGTAGTTGCCTCTGTTAGGGAGTACAGGTGACTGGTTCAGAAGGGGACTTGAGATATTGTGTCAGGAGGCAGGCCAGACTGAGGCAGTTGCTAAGTGGCAGTTTGCCTTGGTCAGGGAGTACAGGTGACTTGGGTTCAGAAGGGGACTTGAGTCATCGTGTCAGGAGGCAGGTCAGGCTGAGGCAGTTGTTACCTGGCAATTTGCCTCGGTTAGGGAGGACTGGCGGCACGTTCTGATGCTGCATTGAGCCCTGCGGTTAGGCCAGGGAGCATGTGTCTCGCTGCAGTCATGCTGTGGTGTGCGAGGCTGACGCAGGCATGTCTCACACCGTGAGGTGGGCCAGGGAGCATGCTTCTCACTGCAGTTTTGCTGTGGTGTGCGAGGCTGACGCAGGCATGTCTCACACCGTGAGGTGGGCCAGGGAGCATGCTTCTCACTGCAGTTTTGCTGTGGTGTGGGAGGCTGATGCAGGCATGTCTCACACTGTGGGATGGAGGGAGGGAGCATGCTTGCTTCTCACTGCAGTTTTGCTGTGGTGTGCGAGGCTGATGGAGGCAACATCTCACACCGTGGGGTGGGCCAGGGAGCATGCTTAATATAGAAACATAGAATTATAGAATTTGACGGCAGATAAGGACCGCTTGGCCCACCTAGTCTGCCCATTTTCCTACCTAACAGATAAGCTGCAGATCCTAGTTAACCAACAGCTTAATTCCTCCTACCCCCCACTAGGACTGCCCTATGCCTGTCCCATGCATTCTTGAAGTCCCCCACTGTTCTTGACCCCACAACCTCTTCAGGAGGCTGTTCCATGCATCTACACCCTCTCAGTGAAAAAATATTTCCTCACATTACCTCTGAGCCATCCCCTTCTATCTTCAAATTGTGCCCCTTGTTCTTGACATCTCTTTTCTGGAAGATGGTACCCTCTTGGACTTTGTTAATTCCTTGAGGTACTTGAAAGTTTCTATCATGTCCCCTCTCTCCTTCTTTCCTCAAGGGTATACATATTAAGCTCCTTTAGTCTTTCTTCATATGTCTTCTGGTGCAGACCTGCACCATTTTGGTTGCCCTCCTCTGGACAGCTCCACTCTGTCTACGCTTATGGAGATGGGGTCTCAGAACTGCACACAGTACTCCAGATGGGGTCTCACCAACTGTCTGTACAGAGGATAACAACTTCCTATTTTCTACTATTGATGCCTCTTCCTATACATCCCAGTATCCCCCAGCCTTCCTTACTGCCTTCTCACATTGCTTGCCCACCTTTAGGTCATCTGATATAATTACCCCTAGGTCCCTTTCTATTTTTACTGTTGTCAGTATCTCACCCCCCATTGTGTACGCTTCCCCAGGGTTTTTGTTCCCCATGTGCATTACCTTGCACTTCTTTGCATTGAATCTGAGCTGCCATACATTTGACCATTCCTCTAACCTTGCCAAGTCCCTTCTCATCCTTTCCGCTCCATCTTGTGTATCAACCCTGTTGCAGATCTTTGTGTCATCTGCAAAGAGTCATACTTTTCCTTCCAGTTCCTCTGCAATGTCACTTATAAAGACATTAAAAAGGACCGGTCCCAGTACTGAACCCTGCGGTACCCTGCTAGTAACCCTCCTTTCGTCACTGTGTACTCCATTTACTACTACCCTTTGAGTCCTGTTGTCTAGCCAATTTTTTATCCAGGCTACCACCTTGGGACCCACTCCAAGGCTGGCTATCTTGTGTATTAATCTTTTGTGTGGGACTGTATCAAATGCCTTGCTAAAATCTAGGTAGGCCATGTCCACAGCCCCTCCCTGGTCTACTACTTTGGTAACCCAGTCAAAGAAATCTATTAGATTCGTCTGACACGACCTTCCCATCGTGAATCCATGCTGCCTTGGGTCCTGTGCCCCACTGGCCTCTAGGTACTCAACAATTCTTTCCTTCAGAAGTGATTCCATCATTTTCCTACCACTGAGGTCAAATTAACTGGTCTGTAGTTTCCTGCCTCTGTCTTGCTCCCACTTTTGTGAAGAGGAATCACATCTGCCCTCCTCCAGTCCTCGGGTACCACCCCATCCTCCCATGATTTGTTAAAGAGAGTAGTCAGCGGTAGTCTTCTCTCTGCAGTGATGCTGTGGTGTGCAAGGCTGATGCAGGCTTGTTTCACACTGTGGGATGGAGGGAGGGTCATCGGGCTGGGAGAAAAAAATAGAAAAAAAGATCTACACTGAGCCATCTAAATAATGGTTACTGGCATCTTTGTGTCCTGCTCCATGTGGATCCCCACTGACCATGACAGCGCACCGATAGGGCTGAGGGGTCGCTGGCAGTGCAACACCCATGAGGTGGGAATAGGTGGTGGCTCAGGTGGGCTGATGAAAAGTTGTATGAAAAACAAAAACAAAAAAACAACAAAGGTTTCACCTAAACCAGCACTGTACTTCTTCTTTTTTTTTTTTATATATATATTCTCTTTTTAAGCGCCTTTCTCACCATGGTGCTTCCTCACCTTCAGGAGTCTGCTATGGTCTTATACGTCCCTGGTTGTCTGCCAGCTTCAGGTGCAGCCATCCCCCCATACTGCCTTGGTTTGACCCCAGGCAGGTATGAGGCGGGGCTCCCCTTCCTTCACTCCGAGCATCTGTGTTTCGTCGGGGATCCATCGCCTGTGCTGACAGGGGCCCTGGGATCGAGGCCTGAAGCTCCGTCTACAGGGAGCACCGTGGGGTATTTTTTTCCTGCTGTTTCGCCCAGCCCATAGGACGTCCACATGCAAGGAGAGCCTGGGAGCGACGCTCTGGTGCCCAGCAGACGTCCTCTCTCCCTGCTGCATGCTGTTTTCGCTGCACCTCCACCTGTGGTCACCCAGGTGGTGGTATCGCAGTGGGACCCGCATCCTACCCCACCCGGAAGAGGAGGGAGAAGAGCAGCCTCTCTGCGCTCGATCCTCCAGCTGCCTGAGTCTGTTCCCAAACCCGGGTCACTGGCGCTGTGAGCGGTAACCCTACCGCTGCATCGTCAGGCCGGCCCCAGCACTGTACTTCTGAGTATCAACCATCCAGTGGCAGAAAATGATCTCGAAATTGGCAGTGTTTGTGGCATCATAGTGTGTTGTCATGAAGAACAAAAAAAAATTACAACGTGGATAAAAAAAGACCCTTGGTCTATCCAGTCTGCCCAATTTTACTCTACTCTATGACCTATTGTCCAGATGGAGTTTTTGCCATCCTCCTCTCCCCCTCCTGCTTTACTGCTACCCCCCCCAGGGTAACTATTATTCCGGGTGGCCTGGGTTCAAGTCCCAGCTGAGGCACTTGTAGTACTCACTGTACCTCACTGTAGAGTGGTAAATAAGCTGGAAAGCCTGGGGGTGGGACAGAATATAACTAGAGGGGTGGAAAACTGGCTGAAGGCTAAAAGTCAAAGGGTAGAGGTAAATGGGGTACATTCTTGGGTAATGAGCAGTGTTCCTCAAGGGTCAGTACTGGGACCTATTCTTTTTAACATATGTATCAGTGATCTAGCAGAGGGACTTGAAGGGAAGGTGTGTTTGTTTACAGATGATGCAAAGTTATGTAATAGGGTAGATATAGCAGTAGGGGTGGAGGCCATGAGGAGGGATCTGAATGTTCTGGAAAAGTGATCGGACACATGGCAGCTAAAGTTCAGTGCAAAGAAGTGTGCAGTGATGCATGTGGGGCGTAAAAATCCGCAAGCTGAGTACTCACTGGGGGGAACAGATAAAGCAAATAGAACAGGAAAGGGATCTGGGGATTATAATCTCGAACACAACCTTAGGGTAGGCGACCAGTGCAGCAAGGCGGTGAGCAAGGCTAATAGAATGATGGCATGCATAGGAAGGGGCATTACAGGTAGGAAGAGAGAGGTGCTGATGCCTTTATATAAAACCACGGTCAGACCACACCTAGAATACGGGGTACAGTTCTGGAGGCCTCACGTATGAAAGGACATAGACGGGATAGAAAAGGTTCAGAGAAGGGCAAGCAGGGTGGTGCAGGGTATGAAAGATAAGCCATATGAGTCAAGACAGAGAGAATTGGATGGCTACCCGCTGGAGATTAGAAGGGACAGAGGTGACATGATAGAGACTTTTAAGTACGTGAAGGGTATAAACAGAATCAGAGAAGGCAGCTTATTTAAAAGGGAAAGTCGGAACTAAAACAAGGGGTCATAGTCTAAGATTGGAGGGAGGAACATTTAAAAGCAATGTAAGGGAGTGTAATTACACTGAAAGGGTAGTTGAATCCCGGAACAGATCACCTGAGGAGGTGGTATGTGCCGAAACAGTGGAGGGATTTAAGAGGGCATGGGACAGACATAAGGGGTTGTTTAGTGGGCAGAATAAAAGATCATTGGGCAGTGGTGTGAATTAGGGGTATGTTGGAAAGGGGCAGACTAGATGGGCCAGGATGGTACTTTTCTGCTGACACATTACTATGATACTGTATTTTTTCTATCTTCTGTTTGTATGTGTTCCATAAATATGAACACTGCATTCTTGTGATTAAAAATGTAATTTTCTGTGCAGCACCAGGTTGTGCATTAGAGAAAGAGTAATGTGCTCTGGGCTGACTGTTTCCTGTTGCCTTGGTGGCACAGCTGGTAGCGCAACTGGAACGATATTCCGGGCAGCCTGGGTTCAAGTCCCAGCAGAAGCACTTACTTCTTTCTCGCCTTTGTTTGTATGTGTTTTATATCTCATGCATACCACACTGATATGATTAAAACAAAATAAACATTTACTCTGTCCCAGTCATGCTTGAACCCATTAATGTTTTTTGTGCCCACCACCTCTGCTGATAGGCTGCCCCACAGCTCAACTGTTCTCTCGATAAAGTAAAACTTTCTCGCATCCCTCCTTAACCTCTCTCCAACCAGCTTACATTCATGTTCATGCTTATGTACAGACAGTTGGCGAGACTCTGTCTGGAGTACTGCGTGCAGTTGTGGAGACCTCATCTACGCAAGGACATAGTCAGGATGGAAGCAGTCCAGAGGAGGGCAACTAAAATGGTGCAGGGTCTGCATCAGAAACCATATGAAGCGAGACTGAGAGAGCTTAATATGTATACCCTTGATGAAAGGAGGGACGGGGGGACATGATAGAAACGTTCAAGTACCTCAAGGGAATCAACAAAGTCCAGGAGGGTAGCATCTTTCAGAAAAGAGATGTAAGAACAAGGGACACAATTTAAAGATAGAGGGGGACTCAGGGTAATGTGAGAAATCTTTTTCACGGAGAGAGTGGTGGATGCATGGAACTGCCTTCCTGGGGAGGTTGTTGGGGCTAAAACAGTGGGGGAATTCAAACATGCATGGGACAGACGCAAGACAATTGTAGTGGGGGGTGGCAGGAAGTAGGCTATTGGTTAACTAGAATCTGCAGCTTATCTAGTAGGTAGGGAAATAGGCAGACTGGGTGGGCCAAGTGGTCCTTATCTGTCGTCAAAGTCTATGTTTCTATGTTTGTGCAACTCTCACTTAAATTGCTCCTTCCACGGGAGAAGCCCTGCTGTCTGTCACTAAAGACTTTCAACCTGCACAGCTCCAGTGATGAGAGAAGCCCTGCTGCCCACTTCTACAGACTCTCTGCCTGCACAGTGCCAGAAACAGGAGAAGCTCTATGGCCTGTTTCAATAGTCTGTGTCTGCATCTGTGTCAGTTACAACAGTGTGTCTTACCTGATAGCTGCAGAGTTGAAGTTATTACTATAGACTTTCTTTAGTTTAAAACCCCCTCCGGTTTCAGGCTCAGCTGGTGAGGGGCGGACCAGTGGCTGAGCACTGAAGGGGAGGGGAGGGTCTTGAGCACATAAAAGCCTGTGCTGCCTGCGAGCACAGCGCATGCGCCACTCGGTAGAAAATTTAGACCAGAAGAGTCGTCTCCTGCAACTCCTAAAGGAAATGAGGTAAAAAACTATCATTAATTTAACTTGGATAATCCTAAAAACCATTAGTTTTAAGAGTAACCTTAAAGCTGAACTGGGTGTTGCAGGAATGGCCCTATTATATGGGACATAAAACTGTAGCTAGTCAGAGTGTAATTAACCTAGTTTATAGTCAGTTTTTTTTATATATAATTAAGAAAGTTGCAAGAATGGTGTTGGAAGTGTTGCTGGAATTATTTTACTATACAAGATACATTGCAGTACCTAATTAGACTGTAGCTTATCCAGTTTACAGAAAGTTTCCCCAATATAAATAACTTGTACGTGATCTAAAAGTCTCAGTGAGATTTTTGGGAAATGGGAAAAGTGAATATGGAGACATAAACTAAGACCTGGATATGTTTTGAAATCCTGTTGTAAGGAATGGGAATAGACTTAATAAATTGAACAATTTTAACTTGCTCTTGAATTTTCAAGAGCAAAAATTGGATTTTAAATAGTTTCTAGTTCAGGATCTTTTATAAGATTATTTAAAATTAACACATAAACTGATTTCTGTGGGAGTAAACAAAGCAGATTGACCCACCTAGAGGGAAAGAGTTAACCATTAACTCAACTTAAAGAGTGTAAAACTGTATATAATTAAATTTATTCCTACTTGGGTGGTGATGGGATCTCTAATCACAACATGTGTGGCACTTACATTACCCAGCAAAAGACCAGGACAGTTCTCCCAGGCAGGGAAATATTCTGTGGCCTTACAGACAGGAATAAATGTAACCCTAGAGCAGAAAAAGATGGCCTTGAATAAAAATAAAACAAGAAGGAACCCCTTCCAGAATATTAGAAAGGAATTAGTACAACAACAAAAAAAGAACAGAACTAAAATCATTGCGGCATATGAAAAGCAGTTCTGTACTAATAGCACTGGTATTGAGTGGGGACATGGAACTAAATCCTGGGCCACAGCAAAAGTTACATTTTAAAATAATCCATGACAATGCAAGATGCTTAAAAATTAAAATAGACTTTTTTAAAGTATGGACCCACTCAGAGACCCCAGATTGTATAGTCTTAACTGAGACACGACTAAATGGAAATATATTAAATAAAGAAATTGAACTAGAGGGATATACTAGCCATCAGATGGACAGAAAAAAAGAAATGAGGAGGGGGTACTACTCTCTACAAGATGGGGATTAGGACAGACATATTCTCTACTTGAGAGAAATTGAGAGTATCAAGTGTTTGCTTTCCCAACTAGATCTGGTTGTTGGAGAAATTTACTCGACCCCTAAAGTGAAACCAAAAATTTTGAGAAATTGGCCCATGAAATATTAAAACATATAACGGAAAAATTGGTGTTAATTGGAGATTTTAATTCTGCATGGGGTCACCTGAGAGGTTGCGCACTAGAAAAATTTTTAGCCACCTGGATGTCAAACAGGTAATAAATAATTCCACAAGGAAACGTTTGCTAAAAAGTCCAGGAAACATCCTAGATTTGATATTTGTTTCACAAAATATGGAGGTGAGTTATGCATTGATCCAACAACCAGTACTAGGCGACCATAGCACTCCATAAGCTGTGGGGTTAATTTAACAACAAAGGTGCAAACTGTACCCAATGACCACATGTTCTTGGAGAAGAAGTTTTAAAACTTATAGTGCAGAGTTATTACAGAACAAGCTAAGAGATATTAAATGATCAAGAATATTTCTTATTCCATCATTAGAATTAGCCACTCAGGAATTCAGCAATCTGTTTTTACAAGCTTGCAATGAATCTGTCCCATTTGTAAAAATTCAGCAGAAAAAAAAATCATGTCCCATGGATCACAGGAAAAATAAAAGAAAGATATTCGGGTACAAAAATAGAATACGGAGGCTAGCAAATAAATCTTGTCAACTACAGACTGGGAAAAGTATAAGCAAGTAAGAAACTCACTAAAAATCAAAATAAAACAATCAAAAAAGCACAATAGTAAGGACTTGATAGGAATAGGGAATATTGGACTTGACTAAAATCACTGGAGAATCCAAGTACAGAATCCTCCAAGATCCAAATAGAGAAAGGAGTAGTTTTACAGAATGGCAAAAAATCTGCATGACTATTTTATAACTCTCCCAGATGTTCCAGGGCTAAAGAAAGTAAAAAAAAAAATATATAAAAATAGATTCATTGGGAAACAAAGGGGATTGTAAAGCTTCACAATTTAGATTTAAATATGTTACATGTAAAGAAACAAAAGAAATAAGGAAATTAGACACAAATAAAGCCCCAGGAAAAGATGGAATAGAAATAAGATTTTTATAGGATAGTATCAACATTATTTCACCAGTTATAACAAACTTATTCAGTTGGAGCCTCAGAGAGGGAAAAGTACCTACTGTTTGGAAAGAGGCACAGGTTGTCTCAGTTTATAAGGGTGGCAAAACCACCAATCCATCCCATTACCGCCCGATAGCCCTGCTGCCAGTAGTATCAAAGGTTGTAGAAAAATTGGTGCATAGGCGACTTTGAGTATCAAGAGAAGTATGCTTTCTAGGGACATGGATATGTTGTTCATCCACACTGTCTGGCCGGTATACTTGCCGCTTTAATTCTTGCCGGAAGGTCTTCAAGCTGGCTCCTCCCACCCAACCGGGTGGTAAAACTCTCGGCTCCGCCCCATGACGCCAGATCTTCCTTACCGCTTGGAAGCTCAGGTTCCTTCCTTAGCGCTCTGCGCTTGAGACTGGATCCTAATTCTTGATTCATGAGATGATTTTGAAGTTTCTCAAACTTGGTCTTCTTCCCTCTCAGTGCGATGGACAAATCTGTTCCGGCTGGAGGTGCCTCTGCGGCAGAAAATGTCCAGGACGGATCCACACTCCACGCAGTGCCTACTGCTTAGGCTCAGATCACGACCCACAGGCTTGCGAGTTGTGCCGTCCTTTTCGCCAATGTTCTGGACGATCGCTACGCCTGCTTGAAGCTCGGGCGCCCCGAGAAACGTTTCCCGCCGGTGAAATCCAAAGAGGCTTGTTGGGCGGTGTCCGAGGCAGCTGGCTCGGCTGAGCAGCTCGAGCAGATGATCACCCTCGAGGAGGAAGAGGCCCAGGCCACATCATCTTCTTCCTCGGCCACGGCATTTATCCCGCTCTCTCTGAGTTCCTCGTACACAGCTTCATTCAAGGAGCTTTGCCAGTCCCTTTCCACGAAGGGAGAGGGGCCTTCGGGACATTCTTCTTGGCCCAAGAAAAGGGAGTCGAAAGGTAAGTCCCACCGTCGGCGTTCCTGGGAGCGGGAGAGGTCCCCCTCCCCGTGCAGCCAACCGTCGACTTTGGTCGAGGTTGCGGCTGAAGCCGCTGGCTTCATGGTGCCCCCGTCAGGCCAGCCTGCTGAGACTCCCGTGACGAGGTCGAGATTTTTCTCGATCCATTAGACGGGCTGTCGACTGGAGAAGCCGACAACCCTACTTCACCGGTTCCCCTGGTGGATACCGAGGATCTGCCTGCTTTTCGGGACCGCAGTCCCCGGTTAAAGTTCGAGCGAGGAAGGCGGGTATCCCGCCCCTTCCCAGACCCACCCTCGGTCCCCGGGGTCTCGGTCTCGGATCTCTTCTCGGTCCAGCCGTTCCCGCCGACATCGGTAGTCCCGGTCTCGTTACCGAAGTAAGCGGCGACGCCGTTCTTCCTCGTCCTCCTCCACGGGTGAGGAGAGGATTCGACGCAAGTTGCGCCGATGCTACGAGGATTTGATGTGGCAGCAGTTGCTGTTATCCGGGCCTAAGCCGACCCCCGGCTAAGACACTAGCCATCAAGTGGCTGTCGCCGGAACGGCCGAAGCAACCACTCGTTCCAGTCGAGTTGCCCGCCCCAGGGCCGGTTGCTAAGCCGAAACCAGCTGGTCCACCGATTGTGGTGGAACCTCCGCCTCCTCAACCTAAGTCGGGGGCCCCACAGGTTGTCGGTCACCCTCACTCCTGACCGTCCTCGGCAGGTGGAGGGTGGCTCAGGGCTGAGGCAGCTCTTCACAGACTCTTGGAATCCGACGGCGATTCCTCCCTGTTCTCCAGGCAGTGCGATCTGGAGTCCTCCGGGGGCCAGTCAGTGGACGATAGCCCATCGTCCTTCTTGGGTCTGCTTCGGCTCATCTCGGAATCCACCGGGATGCAGCTCGAGCCTGTGTCCAAACGGGCCAAGTATCCCCTGACGGAGATTCTGGACCGAGGGGATTCTCCTACGGAGGCCTTTCCGGTGGCTGAGGCCATTGTCGGCCCAGCCTTGGAGCTTTGGCAGCGACCTGCTTCCTGTCCAGCGCCTTCAGCCAGGATGGCCAGGAAGTATGCGGTCCCTACCGGCTCTTTGCTCGGTTTCTCGGAACACCCCTCTGTGGAGGGGTTAGTCACCAACAGCGTTTTCTGGTGCTCCGGTAACGCTCGGGATGTGGACAAGCCCCCCGACAAAGAATCCAAAAAGCTGGACTTTGCCGGGCACAAGGTGTACGCTGCGTCCTCCCTCGGCCTCCGACAGGCCAGCTCGGCCGTGCTGATGGCACACTTCTCCCACGCCCTCATGGGCTCCCTGGATGAGGTTCTTCCTCATCTCCCGCCTGACCTGCAGACCACGGTCCACCAGGTGCGGGACCAGAGCAGGGCGGTGGCAAAGCAGCAGCTCCCAGACTGCTCTGGACATAGGTGATTCCTGTGCCAGGTCAGTAGCGGCGGCAGTAGTGGCCATGTGACGCAGGGCGTGGCTGAGGATATCCACTTTCACGGCGGATACCCAGCATAAGTTGGCGGACGTCCCCTTCTTGGGGACTGACCTCTTCGGCCCTGGAGTGGAGGGACACCTCCAGTGGATCGAAAAGTCCAATGCCACTCTGGACTCGGTCACCTCCGCCCAGAGGACAAGGCCGCCGTCAGCAGCAGAAGTCCTTTCGTCCCTTCGTCCCTGCTCCTCGACCGCCCAGCAGCACCAGCAACAGGGCCAGCAGGCTCGCCAGCCTCCCAAACCCACAACGGCTTCCTCCAACAGGAAGCAAGGAGGTAAAGGCCGGGAGGTCCCTCGGCGGTTCTTCCTCCAAGCCTGCCCAGTGACTGGTTGGGGTGCAGCCCCAACCTCGTCACTCCCCCCTGGGTTCCCCCCGTGGGGAGACGGCTCCGCCACTTCCTTTCCGCCTGGTCCGCTATCACCACGGACCGCTGGGTGTTGGAGGTGGTAGGAAAAGGCCTGCCTCTGGAGTTCGAGCAGGTTCCGCCTTTTCGAGCCGTCGCCCCTCGGGGATCCACGGGGTCCACAGCCTCGCTGTTGGCCCGCTGGGCCGACATTGCCCTGCTCCTCGAAAAAGAGGTAATCAGGAAGGTGGCGGATCCTCCTTCACACCCGGGGTTTGTGTCCAGGTACTTCCTGGTCCCAAAACGGAAGGGGGTCTGGCACCCCATTCTCGACCTGCACGACCTGAACAAGTTCCTAAGGTCTCGAACCTTCAGGATGGTCACTCTGGCTCAGATAATCCCATCCTTGAAACCAGTCGTGTGGTTCTGCTCCCTGGATCTCCAGGACGCGTTCTTTCACGTCCCAATCCGTCCATCCCATCAGAGATTCCTCGCTTCAGGCGGAGGGATCCCTTCTGGAGTTCGGGCCATGCCTTGGCCCTCTCCCTAGCTCCCAGGGTCTTCACCAAATGCATGGCAGTGGTGACAGCATTCCTGCGGCGCCGAGGGGTCCGGGTGTACCCTTACCTGGACGATTGGCTGATAGCAGCCCCCTCCAGACAGGAGGTGGAGTGGTCCAGAGATCTGGCCCTCCAGGTTTGCTCTCAGGTTGGCCTCCTCATCAACGAGGCCAAGTCGGAACTCGTGCCATAGCAGGTGATTCTGTTCATCGGGGCAGAGCTCGACTCTCTGCGAGCCAGAGCACGGCTCCCAGTGGACAGGGCCAAGGTTCTTTCCTCCTTTGCCCAATCATTTCTGGTTGGGCAATTGCGCCCTGCCCGGGACTTCCTGCGCCTCCTGGGCCTCATGGCGGTCTGCACCAGCGTGGTCCATTGGGCCCGTTGATACGTGCGTCCCCTTCAATGGGGACTGGCCAACCAGTGGTCACAACGTTGCGATCTGTTGGACCGGCCCGTGACAGTGACCCAGGAGATGTGGAACGCTCGCCAGTGGTGGATCGTTCCAGCTCATCTGCAGGAGGGTATCCCGTTCGTCCGCCCTGAGACGACGGTCTGTCTCTCGACTGACGCATCTCTGATGGGTTGGGGTGCCCATCTGGGGGAACACCAAGCGCACGGCCTCTGGTCCCCTCGGGAGTCCCGATGCCACATCAACCTGCTGGAGCTCCGAGCGGTCTGTCTAGCTCTCACCGCCTTCGCTCCGTTTCTGTGGGGTCAAGTGATTCAGGTCCAGACGGACAACACCACGACCATGTACTATCTGAACCGTCGGGGCGGGACGTGCTCCTTGCTGTTATGCAAGGAAGCTCTCCGCATTTGGTCCCTAGTGCGCAGCCTGGAGGCGGATCTCCTAGCCAGTCACGTGGCAGGAGCCTCCAACACCCTGGCCGATGCCCTAAGCCGGATAGGGGCTGCGTCTCACGAGTGGTCTCTCCTGCCGGAGGTAGTACAAGATCTCTTCTGCCACTGGGGCACGCCTCAGGTGGACCTGTTTGCCTCCAGCGAGAATGCGAAGCTGAGTCTGTTCCATGCCCGCCCCCCTCAGCAGGGCTCGCTGCAGGGGGATGCCTTCTCGAGGCCCTGGTCCCCGGGCCTCTTCTACGCCTTTTCCCCATTTCCCTTGATCCACAAGGTGCTTCTCAAGGCGAGGAGGGACAAGGCGCTGGTGATTCTGGTAGCCCCAGACTGGCCCCTCCAGTTCTGGTATCCAGATCTCCTCAGCCTCAGCTCCAGGCTCTCGAGGCGGCTTCCAGCCCGCCTGGACCTGATCTCATTCAATCAGGGGAAGGTATTCCATCCGGACCTTCAGTCCCTGCATCTGACGGCCTGGTTCCTGAGCGGCTGGAGTTCCAGGCCTTGGGTCTTTCCGACGAGGTCCTCAACGTCGTTGAGGCGTCCCGTAAGGAGTCGACCAGAAAATGCTATGCCTTCAAATGGAAGAAGTTTTCCATTTGGTGTCAGGGGAAGGGCTTGGACCCTTCCGACTGCCCCTTGGCAAGCATTCTGGACTACCTGTGGTCCCTTTCTCAGCAAGGGCTTCGGTCCACGACCCTTAAGGTGCACCTGGCAGCCATCTCTGCTTACAGGCGCGGGGCCGGCAAGCAGTCGGTGGCAGCAGGAGAAGGTGGTCGGGCGCTTTTTCAAAGGCCTGACTCACATCCGTGCGAGAACCTCCACCTCCGTGGGATCTACTGCTGGTATTGGCCAAGCTCATGGGCAAGCCATTCGAACCAATGCACAGGTGTGATCTTTCACACCTGTCGTGGAAGACCGCCTTCTTGGTGGCTATCACGTCAGCCAGAAGGATGGGAGAGCTCCAGACGCTTTCCATCGAGCCTCCCTACCTGGTCTTCCACAGGGACAAGGTTGTCCTGTGCCCCCACCTGAAGTTCCTCTCGAAGGTGGTGTCGGAGTTTCACCTTAACTAGGTGTTGACTCTGCCGGTGTTCTACCCCAATCACACCTCGGAGGCTGAGTATAGGCTCCATACATTGGACCCTAGACGAGCGCTTGCTTACTATAAGGAGCGGACGGCTGAAGTTCTGGGAGAGGTTCGTCAGCTGTTTGTCACCTACGCTGAAGCCATACCTGGCAGACCTGCAGCAAAGCGGATGATAGGCAGGTGGATCACCTCCTGCATAGAGCTCTGCTGCAGGTTGGCGGGCATGGAGCCTCTCAGAGGGATAAGAGCTCATTCTACCCGCCATACCGCTGCATCGGTAGCTGCTTCCAGGGACGTCCCTATCCAGGATATCTGCAGGGCTGCTACCTGGAAGTCGGCACATACCTTCATTACCCACTACCACATCGACCTAGAGTCACGCCGGGATGCTGGTTTTGGGGCCTCAGTTCTCCAGTCTCTTTCCAAGTAAGTATTGGGGTGTGCACCTTGCCTCCCTCCTCCCGGAGAACTGCTAGGAGTCTGCCAGACAGTGTGGATGAACAACATATCCATCTCCTAGAAATACAGGTTACTCACCTGTAACAGGAGTTCTAGGAATGGTATATGTTGTTCATCCACACGATCCACCCGACCTCCCGGCTTTGACGCGACAACCCGAGCTTCCAGCGGCCAGATCTGGCGTCATAAGGGGTCAGAGTTTTACCACCCGGGTGGGTGGGAGGAGCCAGCTTGAAGACCTTCCGGCAAGGATACCTGCCAGACAGTGTGGATGAACAACATATACCATTCCTAGAACTCCTGTTACAGGTGAGTAACCTGTATTTATTGTCTGTGCACCAATCGGGGTTTAGAAAGGATTATTCTACGGGCACTGCGCTCACCGACCTCATAGACCTGATAGCAGGGGAGAGTTGGGCGCAGTGTTCGTGGATCTTTCGAAAGCATTCAAAACCGTTAATCGTCAGCTTTTGATAAACAGGCTTATTCAAATAGGGGTTTCTGAAGAAACCAGTTTATGGTTCCGTTCATACCTGACAGGAAGAAAACAACAAACTGTGGTGGGAAATGAATTTTCAGAGCAAATTGGGGTAGTAAGAGGAGTTCCGTGGGAGTCCATATTGGGGTCCCTGTTATTTTTAATTTACACAAACCAGGTGGCAGGTGTGGCAGAGAAGACTGAATTTAGACTTTATGTGGACGATACGTTTGACCTGCAAAGAGATTTCACGGCATTACAAAATTGGTTTACAAATTCAAACATGATTTTGAATAGTAAAAAATCAAGATCAATATTGTTTACTAACAACGTTAGATTAAAAAATGACTCCAAGCTCTGGAAATCGAGACCACCACAGGTGAATGTTTAATACAGGTTACGGAGTACAACTACCTGGGCCTTTGAGTGGATTGTAAATTAAAGTTTGAACACCACATAAATGAACTGGTTAAAAAAAAAAAAAAGTTGTAGGTTAGGTACTCTTAGAGTTTAGATGAACAGATGGGAATGTCCTTTATAAATCAGATGTTAGTACCAATTATAGAATATGGTATTCACATATATCGTTTTGCTAGTGCCACTGACTTGAAGAAGGTGGAGGTCTTATACTATTGACTGGCAAGGTTTTCTTTGCAAACAAATAAATGGACCCACGGTTGTAAACTTCTTGAGGATCCAAATTGGCTTACCATAAGAAACAAAAATTATTTTGGGTAAATCAAGTTAGGAAGACAATGATCACTGAGAAGCCTTCCTACTTATTTGATAAAATGAAAAAAGTTGAACATTCATACTAACTGAGGAAAAATACAATACTCTGGGACTATCAAATTCACACACCAAAAATCGGATATGGAGCAATGACCTTCACTTTCTTCATTACAGAAACATGGAATGAGCTAAAAATTCAGTCAAAACATATTCATGATAGTTCAAGGTTTAAAACAAGAACTGGCAACAAGATGTACTTATTTTGATTAACTTTCTTAGGACCTCTCACCACAAGCAAATTTGAATAATTATGTGTTGGAATTAATTCCATACTCTATGTCCCTCTGTGTTGTGAATGTAAAATATTTTAAACGTGAAACTTAGTTACTTCTGTATAAAATCAGGAGCGCCTAGTAAATAGGACTTGTCCTAATGGTGTTAAATAATCTGATCCAGACTAAAAATAAAGATTTTACTACTACTACTAGGATTAGATGGAGATGGGAAGGATCCTTAAAGATCGGCTGGACAGGATTAGGCCGGATATGGATACTGACAGCAGGTGGGGGATCATTAGGAGGGGAATACAGGAGGTTATCAGATTCTGCGCAAAGGAAAGGCGTAAGTTCGGTAAGCAAGAAAATCCTGCTGGTGGACCCGGGAGGTACAGGAGGTGGTGAGGGAAAAGAAAGCAGCCTATAGGCGCTCCAAGTGCTCAAGGAGTGAAAGGAATCATGAGGAATATGAGCTGACAGCCAAAAGAGTCACCAGGGTGGTGAGAGGAGCTAAGGCAAAAAAGGAGCAGTCCTTGGCCAGTGGGATCCCCGGGGGAGAGGGGGAAACAAGGGAGTCTTTAGATACATGGGGGAAAAAAGGAAAGTAAGGGGGCAGATCAGCAAGATAAAGATAGGGGATGGTTGGGCACTGGAGGCGGGGAACAGGCAGAAGTCCTAAATGAGTACTTTGCCTCAGTTTTTACCAATGGGGGATGGAGGGGCTATGTCTTGTGAGGTGAGTAAGGGTAAACTGGAGCAAGGGGTGGGACCGTTAGAGACCAGGGGCCCTAATGGGTCTGTGGAAAGGGAGTGGCCACCACATACAGGTGAGGGCTCAGCAGTGCAGGGTGAAAAGGGGGAGGATGTGGAGGCTGAAATCCCAGTAGAGAGAGTAAGGAAAGCCCTCCGGTCCCTTTGGATGGAGAAAGCACCTGGGCCAGATGAGATACATCCCAGGGTGCTGAGGGAACTGGCAGATGTCCTGGCAGCCCCTCTAGCGGAGCTTTTCAGCATCTCTCTGAGGACTCGGTTGGTGCCCCAAGACTGGAGGGTAGCCCATGTCGTGTCAATCCACAGAGGGGGATCAAGAGAGGAGGCGGGAAAGTACAGGCCCGTTAGCCTTACATCGGTGGTCGTCAAAGTGATGGAGGATATTGTCAAGGAAAGGCTATACTGGAGCAAACTGGGTACATGGACGATCGGCAGCATGGCTTTGTCACTGGAAGATCGTGCCAGACAAACCTTGTTGAGTTCTATGACTGGTTGACGAGGGCCCTGGACCAGGGTAGGCAAGTGGATGTCCTTTTTCTGCACCATAGCAAGGCGTTTGATTCAGTACCCCACAGTGACCTGTTGGCTAAGCTGAAGGAAATGGGGGTAGGGAGACGGTTGTTAAAATGGATAGGAAATTTGCTCTCTGAGCATACCCAGAGGGTGGTGGTTGGAAGGTTAGCCTCATCCCCAAGGTGGGTTACTAGTGGGGTTCCCCAGGGGTCAGTGCTGGGGCCACTCCTGTTCAACGGCTATATCTTAGACATCAGGAGAGGGATTGAGAGTGTGAGATGAGTCTCTTTGCAGATTACTCAAAGCTGGGGGCAGTGCTGGATGGGGAGGAGGGGAGGGTGGCCTTGCAGGAGGACCTGGAGGCTCTGGAAAGATGGTCGGGAAAATGGAAACTAAAATTCAATGCAGAGAAGTGCAAGGTTCTTCACCTGGGAGTCAGAAATTCAGGCTAGGGGTATACCCTGGGAGGAGACATGATTCAAGTCATGGAGGGTGAGAGGGACCTGGGGGTAGTGGTAGATGTCAAAATGAACAACTCTGAGACCTTTAGGAGGGCAGCGGCAAGGGCAAATTGGATGCTGGGATGCATCGCCGGGGGATTACCTCCAGAAAGGCGGAAGTGATCCTTCCACTGTACAACTGCTTGGTTAGGCCACACCTCGAGTATTGTGTACAGTTTTGGAGACCACATTTAAAGAGGGGACATTACACTCCTAGAGAGGATCCAAAGGAGGGCAACCAAAATGATCTGGGGCCTGGGGGAGAAGACCTATGAGGAGAGGCTCAAGGAGCTTGACATGTACACCCTGGAGGAGAGGAGGGACGGGGGACATGATAGAGGTCTTTTAAGTACCTTTAGGAGGCCCAGTCAGGGTTCTCCAAAGGAAGGAGGGTGGGGCAACAAGAGGTCACGAGTGTAAGCTGGAAGGGGGAGGTTCAGAGGGGAGAGGAGGAGATGTTATTTCACTGAAAGGGTGGTGGAGCCATGGAATGCACTGCCCAGGGAGCTGGTAGAGGCGGACACTCTGGATGGATTTAAGAGGGGATGGGACAGGTACAAGGGGAGGGTAAATCTGACCAGGCCCAATACAGGTGGAACATCTGATACTGGGGACAGTATAATCCAAGGGGGGGGGGACACCAGAATCGTCCCTCATTGCAGGTGCTGAAAATCAGACAGACTCGAGAGACCATTAGGCCTATTCTGCTGGCATGTTAGTATGTTAGTACTACATGTTCCCTTGATTTTGACCCGCCATTCCTGCTAAATAGTTCATCACTCTATAGCTTGTTTTTCCTTTTGGGAACTTGAAGGTCTCTGTCATGAGCCCCCCCCCCCCAAGCCTCCAGCAAGTACATGTTCAGTGCCCTAAACTGATCCTCCTAAGATCTGCCCTGTTGGCCCTGAATGATTTTGGTTCTTCTACATTGGGCACAGTACTCCAGATGGGGTCTCACCAGTGATTTGTAGAGAAGTCGTATTACGTCTTTTCTCCTGCTAGTGAAGCCCCTTCTGATGCACCACAGCATTCTGGTTGCCTTGCTGTAGGCCTTGTTACATTGGCTTGTTTTAGGGATTCGCTTGTGAAGACCCCCAGTTCCCTTTCCTCTGAAGTAGTAGTGGCCAGCTTAGTTCTTTCCATCCAGTATTCTCCAGTTCCTTTGGACTTCTGCTAAGTTTTTGGGGACATCTGTGTCCATTGCTGTACCTTCTTCTCCCCTACAGGCTATCCCAATCAGTGGTGTCACCCTCCCCACCTCTGACATCTGTTTTTGAATGTAGGTTTTGGGCAGGATTTGCATTTTTGTGACCGTCCCTGCCAAAAAAAAAAAAAAGCTATAGTATACCTTGAGAGTAAATATTACTGAAGGAAAGAGGTTGCTTTAAGGTACCTTTAAATTACCTTGTGGTTAACGTTTGCATCTTCAACATTGGGGAAGAGATACAGGGCAAGATTTGCCTCTTTGCAGGTGATGCCAAGCTCTGTTGCTGGCTGGATAGGGTGTTAAAATTATGAAAGATGAACTAGGTAGACTAGAGAAGTAGTCTCAATTGAAATTTAACTTCAAGAAGGGCAAGGTGACTACAGAATTGGGGAGGTAGTAATAGTGCAGAGCACAACGGAGGACAGAGTTTTTTTAATTCTGTGGTAACAAGTTAAGGCCCACTAGGTGCGGTGCCTGTTTTTAAGGGCAACTGGGGACCACCGGTGGGATTGTGACTTGTTCAGGGTCACACATTTTCTTCAGCCATTCTCCCTCTACCCTCTTGTTGCCAAGTCCACTGTGCCTCATTCATATCCGAATTCTGGTTTGGGTCCTTTTCCTGTTACCTGTCATCACTCCTGTCCCGCATCCCCACTCCTCTGCTGGACAGTCAGCCTTTTTTTTAGCATCTCCCATTGCTGTGGAACCAACTCCCCTCTTCCATCCGTTTCACTGCCACCCCTGGCTCCCTAAGGTATCAGCTGAAACGCCTTCCCTTCCTGCACTGCTTCTGTTTTCCGTCTACTTGACTGTTCCTCTTGCATTTGGCTCCTACCCCAGTATAGGGGTGGCTGAAATGCCTTATGTGTTGTTTCTACCTTGACTGCTCATTTGCACTTACTCCCATGTGTTCCTAGATTGCTCCATATTGTAACTAGAAATTGTTTCTGTGCTATGTATTGTAGTCCCTACTACCTTCCCGTGGGTCTCAAAATGAGCCTCAGCTCAGTGTGCCTTGCTCGGTCATCAATTTTTGCGTAAATAAATAAAACACTGTACGTAAGTGGATGTTGTGGGAATCAAACCCAGGTCTGCTGGATGCATTAAGCTCCTTCACAGCTCGTTTGTCGTCCCTCCCCCCCAGACTCTACGCCTATCCCCCTCTGTCTGCCTCCCCTCTCCACTCTTTCTGACATTCTTCCAACTAAACTATCCTCCCCCTTTTCAAGTCAGTTTGACAAAGCCATTTACTGACTGCTTTATTACCTGTTTGTGAACTCCTTGAGTTGTACCTTACATGATACCCTACTTCTCCCCTCACCCTACACCTATCCTTCTCTGTCGTCCTCCCATTATCACCCTTTCTGACATACTTCCTATTCTCCCCCTATTCTTTTCTAACACTTCTCTCAGCTTTTCTCCCCCTTAACAAGTTAATTTGACAAAGTCACTTACTGACTGCTATATTGCCTGTTTGGGACATCATTGAGGTGTGCCTTGCATGATGGTATACTTTGTAATGATATTGTAATGTTATATTTTTTCTTCTCATTTTGTCAACTGTTTGTACTTTCTTGATGTGGAACCTTTGGAAAAGAACCACTGGTTCAAAGATGTTTGTAATCTGAGATATCGATGAAATAAAATTAAGTAAATACTCAAACCTCTAGGCTATACTGCCAGAATCTGGGACAGTCTGAAGACAGCATCGCACTGTGATACGGCAGTGGGAAAGTTAGATGAGAGGTTGGGATGCACAGGGAAGGGGATCAGCAGTCAGAAAAGTGTGCTGCTTCTACTGTTGTATAGGTCAGTGGTTCGTCCTCACCTGGAATGCAGTGTGTAGTTGTGGTGACCACTTTTTAAGGAGGACAGGGACAGAGGGGAGGAGGTACAGAGGAGGGTAATCACGATGTCCAGGGACAGCAGGAAAGGACTTACAAGGAGTGGTTGAAGGACCTGAATGTGTGCATGCTGGTGGCACGAAGGGAGAGAGGGGTCATGATTGAGACATACAGATACCTCCATGGGGTAAATAACAAGGTGGATAGTAGGGAATTTTCTAACCGAGTGAGAACACCAGCACCAGGTGTAACTGCATCAAGCTGGCAGGGGGACATATTTAAGTGGAATGCCAGGACGTTAGTATTTTTCACAGAAAGGGTAAAGAAGAGGGGTAGAATAAGCTATGGAAAGTGGTGGTGTGTGTGAAATCTGGGGGATTCAGATATTGGGGGTGACAGATAGATGGGTTTTGGGAAGACTGTATCAAAAGGGGATGGAGGAGTGTATGAGTGAAGAGACCCCAGGGCTCTGACATTCCGTATTAAATAGGCAGGACTGAGACAGTCCCATGGTATGGCAGTAGCTTTACTGCCTGTCACTTCAGCAACCTGGGTTCAGTAGCAAACTCGAGTTATCGGTGGTCAGATGGGGGAGAGGATCAAGTGCGTCTTCTCTCCTGGGAGGGTGGGTAACATTTCCTGTAGTACGCCTGACCCCCAGTGGATGCTGGGTGTCTGGGCAGCAGGAAAGCCCAGTAGGCCTCAGGGAAGTCAGCAACACACAGTGTGTCATTGCACACCAGCGGGAGGTAGAAGATTGGAGGAGAAAAAAAACACTCTGACCGTGCGGGATGCAGACGGCCTTTTTGCAGGCACCCACCTCAGATCCTTCTTTTGGGGAGAGTGGCATGGGCAAGTCCCACCAGCCCTACCATAAAGGTTGTCATGGGATAAAACCTGGAGATGGTGGGTCACGTGGCTCCTACAGACCGACAAGATGGGATACGGTAGGACACAGGGTAGAAACCAAAGTAAAAAAAAAAAAAAAAAGATGGGCATTGCTGTGCAGACACACTGGACCAGTGGGCTTTAGGGTTGACAACCCTTAGGAAGACTTAATAGACTCATGAGGGCTGCCCATCCAGCTACAGCATCAGGAGCAGAATTCAAATTAATCAGAAAGGTCTGGTATCCCTTAACAATGAGAGAATTTTGAACTTGTTTATAGTGTATCTAAAAAGCATGACACATTGACATGTCCAGTCAATATGGGGAAGGCTGATTGTTATGAGAAATACTGACGCAATAATCACTGTATTTAAACTTAACATACTGTAGCTCTGTTGTGTTTCAGTCCATCAGTCACATAAGTTTTACAGTGAAACAGTGTCTTTCAGTGGCTGTACCAAACTTATGACACCGATTACTATTTGTATAAAATGTTTCCCAATTGGATGCTAGATGCATCCTTGTGAATCTGCATCACCATTCGGCCTTCTAAACAAAAACAGAGGAAGCTGAATGTGGAATAAATGATTCTTCAGTGATATTGGAAGCACTATGATATTGCTCATGATTTGTAACACCTCAAGGGTGTGATTATCTTATTCAATGTACAAAAAACCTTTAATACAAAAACAAACAGTTAATAAAGTACATTGCTGTACTGTAGACTGTATTCCTGTGTGTGTATATATGTAATACTTGAATATTTATTCATTGCTGTTATCTTCCCCTCCCCTTTCCCCCAGGTTGCACCTGGAAACGAGCCCTGGCTCAGTGTACCCTCCTGGTGAAACATTTTTAACTAAATACAGTTCTGCTGGCACTTTGTTTTTATGTTCATATCATTTTTCCCCCCATGATTTGTTTATCCGCTTTAACACGTGGGCGTCCCCCTTCCAGTGTCTTGCCCCCAGCCCCTTTAACCACCCTCTCCAAGATTTACCTTCCACCTCATGTGCCTCCATGGTGGGTAGGCGCCTAAGGTGGGTGGTGCGGAGCCTGTGAAGCACACGCCATCATCCTGCCTGCTTCAGGTTGCCCCCCCCCGAGCGGTTTTCTCCTCGGACTGGCATGTGTGCAATGGCACGCATGTACTGTATGAAGACACAGTACACCTCTGTGACCTGCACCTCGCTAACCAGGAATGCAAGTGCTGCGACACCAGTCTGTTTCCACTGGGTAGTGATCAAGCAGCAGTTTGTGCTGTACCCCCACCTCCTGGAACGCTCGCTACTCCTTTCCTGGCCGGCTTCTGGCGACCTTAGTTTGGTTGTGAACCTGACTCACTGGCAAGACCCCCTGCCTCAGCTCGCCACGCCACTCAGCCAGCTATGTTTATATCATCTTTAAAGGGAAATGGGTTCTTCCTCTGTTTGGAATGTTTGACAAACTGTGGTAAAGCACCTGTTACATATTGCAGGAGAACACATCTTTAATTTGCTGGCAGTATAGCCTAGAGGTTAAAATAATGAACTGTGAATGAGCTTGTTACATCCAGCAGCCTGGGTTTGATTCCCACAACCTCCACTTGTATACTGTGTGACTCTGAGCAAGTCGCTTAACCTCCCCAGTGCTCCTGGGTCACCCCTGAAAACAGGCACGTCTGCCTAGTGGCCTTTACCTGGTTAACAAAGAATAAATAAATAATTTCAGATGCCCTCTCCAGGGTTTACAATATAGTTGTATCTCATAAAAGTAAATCTCTTGACATGGTGAACGTAAAATGAAATGTGACAGTGTATCAACGGACTTGGATACAGAAATGAACAGCCAAGATCATCATTGGGGGGTTGCAAAGGAAAGCTGAATGAAATGTGTAAAAACACACAAACTACTGCTTTCAGTTTGAGTATAATTAGGAAACCGTGGGATTTGGAGAAAAAATTCTTGTTGCTGGACTCTATAAATGTAACATTGTGGGTTTTGTTGAAGAATTCTTACTGTTGTGATTTTGTTTGTCGTCTCTCTTTGTGGTTATAGTTATGTGTACAGAACAGTCCCCAGGAAGCTCGGAATATGCTGCTACAGAACCCTCAGCTAGCCTACGCCTTGCTGCAGGCTCAGGTTGTCATGAGGATCGTTGACCCTGAAATCGCACTGGTAAGTTTAGAGGGGAGTGGTGCTTTCTTTCTGACCCTTCCAATCTCAATTCTAATGTCTCTGTGAGACTCAACAGCAGGTCTATCACCTCTGAGGCAGAATAGGCCTTGTACACTCCACTGGTGTTTTAGTGGAACATTTGGGTGGTGGCTGCTTTAATGTTGGGAGACATTGTCCTTCATGTCCCATATTAAGAGGTTTTCCAGTGTAATGAAGAGCCATCACAGGTGGCATCAGAAACAGATTTCAGTTTCAGGAGCTTCCATTCTTTTATCACTAAAGACATTTTAATTAAACCAGAATCATCATCTTTTTAGACTTCATCTGTTTTCACTGCTGATATCTGCTGTGAAGTCATAATCGGGGCTTCTAGTTTTCTCAATTTCTGCAACAGGGCTCCTGGGTTTCTGTGGTGGCATTTGTTCATTTCTACCATGTGAATTGCTTGTTTCTGTGGCAGAATGCAGTCCTGCCATTGGCTAGAATATGATGTGATGACATCACATGCTGACCATGGAAGAGGGACATCAGGGTTACAGGGGGTGGGGGGGATAAAGAAGCCAGGCACTGTGGAAAACCTGGACATTTTACTGAAGAATAACCACAAGCAATGAGTTCTGCAGCACTACATTCTGTATATTCTGTGACAGGTTCTGCAGAAAATTCTATGGCCGTGGAATGGCAGAATTCCAGGGGCCTTGGTTAAAATCCTCTCCTTCCAATATCCCAACTGTTGCTACAGGAATATGATTTCTGGGCAGGAAAGCTGGCAGGGACAGATGAAATCATAAGTGGTAAAGATCCTGTTTCCATGCAAATGTCCTAAGTAGTAGAGTGGAATGTCTTATTTTGTAATGCAGGTGTAGTGCATGGGTCAAAACGGTATGTAGACAGTAAAAAGGAAAAGTAAAAATATGTATTTTATTTCCAGAGATTTACCAGGAAAGATACACTTGTTTCCACATGTGTTTTTTTTTTTTTTTTGTTTGGGGGGGGGGAGAGTACAGTAGTACGTTACAGCAGTCAGTTATACAAATCAAAAACATTAAACAATTCATTAGCAACAAAATGAACACGATGAGCTAGGCAGAGCAACAAGTAATACAAGTGCTAATGGGAGCACAATTGGGAGTGTGACCCAGGTACTGCTAGGCGTGGTATTAAAGTGTAGATGGCAGCAGTTTGAAGGGTGAATGAAGCGTAGTTGACGCTTCATTCAGCAGGGAAGGATGGAGAAAACTAGTGGGGCAGGGGGAAATTAAGGACGGAAGCCGGGGCAGTGGGGGGAAGGGAATGGCTGAGCAGCAAAATACAGCACAGGATCAGAGGAATGAGTACTGAATTCATGGAGGAGAGGTTTGAATGGGAGGAAGGAGCAGTATGAACGGTAAGCAGAGGGAGAAGGCAGTTTGGGAAATGGGATTTTGCGGAGGGGAACATGAGAGCGAGGGCCAGAGCTGCGAAGGGAGGAGGAGGAGGTAGAGGGGGATTGAAGAGGAACAGTGTTAAAACCTGGTAATTTTTTTTTTTAAATTAGATAAACTTTATTGAAAACAAGCATCAAAGACATAACGGTACAAGTAACAGTGCAACAAATATAAATCCATACACTATCAACCACTCCCCTCCCCTGCCCACACCCCCACCCTGGTGGAGCCACTGTAGGACAGTCCCAAAATAATAACCCAACGGAAGGGGAAAACTCCAATAGTATAAACAAAGTAGGAGACAGGTAAAACACTACAGTACAGCATCACAGGTAACAACACTAAAACATTAAAGATCTAAATGGTGTAAAGGGTAGAGAGCTTGCCCCATCTCTTGTCGAAGAGGGGAAGCCTGTGTCGAAGACTTGCTATAATTCCCAGAGTGGGACACATCAGATTGTGAGTTGGTGGTCAGTTTGGCCACCAGCTTTCAAAATCTGGTAGCCAAATCAATATTTTTAGTGGTCATCATTTTTTAAGGTTTAAAATTCACTTTTTGGGCAGGTAGCCAGTTGTCGGTTAACTTTTAAAATGTGGTCGCCAGCTCTGTTTTATTTTTTAGTGCCCATTGGCCACCTGGCTACTCGATTTGCCTCATCCTGTATCATATGTTCCGCCCTAAGATTAAAAAAATTCCTGTAGCTACTCTTGGTAGAAAAGAGAGACCTGGTCCAGCCAGTGCTGCAGGACCACTTTCTTCAAGGAGAGAGAGATTAAAGCCATATAAAATTTGCGCTCCCAGACTAAAATTGAACTGTAATCCCCAAAATACATATCTCGGGCCGGAATAGACCTTGTAAACCCAAAAGCAAGTCTGCCTTGGCTTCAGTAAGGCTCCATAAAATATGTAAAATAGAGCTTTCATCCTATTCACATCTGGTGCAGACAAAAGAAAATAATCTACCCATTTTAGCCAGTTTTTTAGGAGTGTAGTAAAGATTATTCAAAATACTAAATTGAGTAAGTCTCACTCTGTCCTGAGCAACAGTGATATGTCAGTCCATATAATTTTCCACTGCGAGGGGGATGGGGAACAAAGTGCCCCATGAAGGGGGAGAGCCATCCAATTCTGGAAAAATCATTGCAAAAAGCAGGAAATACAAAGCAGACACCGCATGCAGTTTTAAAACCAAATCTTTAATATTAGTTAAAAACTCGGAAAGTCAGTGGTCCAACTGCCTGGCCCAAACCAGTGAAGTAAAACATACTTAAACTGAAAGATTTTAAAAGTGTGATTTATTCCCCAACTGAAGGTAATCCAGTATATCTGTTGTTGACAACAAAGACCCTCTGGACAGCAGATCACAAACCGGACATTAGCCAATTGGGGAAGCCACAGTGTTAATAATGCGACCCCCGATGTTAAGATTACATTTACAGAGTATAGGTTGAGAAATATCCTTAGAAATAGGGTGTTTGAACAATGACCAGAATTGGGATCTACTTGAAGGGAAGTTCCCATGACAGTGTTACGTAATTCAGAAGGGAGAGACTTTAAAGGGGCGAAAAATAGATATGGCACCGACAACCCGAAGCTATTGAATAAATTTAGTTCTAGATACAGCCATATGGGTATGTAAGAAGTATTAGGGTCTTGGGAAGGAGGGAAAGCCAATGAAACCGCTTATTAAGATGGCTAGCAAAATAATAAACAGGAAAATGAGTAAGTTTAAGGCCACCTAAATTTTTTGGGGTGGCGAGTTTCTTGTAAGCATGCCTTGGGGATTTCTTAGCCCAGATAAATTTGGTAATCATACTGTGGACACGCTGAAACCAGGCCAGGGGAAGCCAGAAGTTTAACGTGTCGGGGGGATAAAAAAAGACAGGGAAGGACATTCATTTTAATTTTAATAATATTAACGCTCCCTCATAAAGTCAAAAGGAAGGCCTGCCACCTCTGAAGATCTTGCTGGAGCTTGACCAGCAGGTCATCCAGATTAAGCTTGAGCATCAAAGCAGTATCCCTCGTTGAGAGGTGTAAGCTGAGATTTTTGATGGAATGGGGAGGGGGGCAGTTAAAACCTGGTAATTCTGATTTGTGGGGAGTTTTCTGGGATTTGAATCCTGCTGATACCAGCTGTCTTTCCATTAGAAGACAATGGAAAACTGTGTTAAACTGAGATCCTCTCATCCTGTTTCTGGTGGTTTTTTTGCAGCACTTTCCCAAAGATTAAGGGGTAACCACGACTGGGGCATATTAATTTAAGTAGAACCGTGTATAATACCGTCGATATTGGGGTCCACTGACTAGAAAATATGAACTTTAAACCAGAAGTTTCAAAGCTTGACTCCCACCAGTTTGTGACTCACTGACCCTGAGTTAGTCATCCATTGTGACCGCCCTCTGTATGTGTCAGTCCACCAGTTGCATACAAAGGATCTGATTGGAATGTGACTATTTTGGTTTCATTGTAGTTTTTCTCACTACTTGACGGTTGCAATCCTGTGTGCTTGTGGGGACAAACTGCCATGCTGCGAACCCTGTATATTTGGGGGAGATTTTAATCTCTCTGTCTTTCTCATTTTCTTGGGGATTGGGTATTCTAACGTTACCGCCTGTGTATACCAGGTTCGTACCCCAGGAGTCCTTTAGCATCAGTAACTTTTTGCACTTAGCTGGCTAGGTGCAGTTGCCCTGGAGGTGTGCCTTTAAGAGATTCTTTAATGAGCGTAGGGTCAGCCAATCAAAAGACAGGAGGCGGTGTGAACTGAGTGAGAGCTGTTGACTGCTTCAGAATTTTTTCCTCCGCTGGACTGAGCATATTGCTCTGAGGTGTCTCCCAACTTTCCTTGTTGACAGCCTTCTAGTGCTTATCTGGGTAAAGTTTTCCTCATAAATCATTTCCTTTAGTGTGCCGAGTGACAACTTTCACTTTTTCATTAGCGCTTTTCACATTTTTTTATTTTTAGTAACGGTGCTATTTAGACTTTATTTTTAACGCGACTATTTACTTTAGAGCCTAATTTTATCGCGGGTGTTTATTTTCGACGGTTTCCTTCATTTTTGACTAATTTCTTGTGGGAACCGTCGAATTGGGGACAGTTGCCTTATTTTTTACCTCGGACCTCTCGGGTTTACCGCGAGGCACATGCAGTAGATTTCAAACTTAAACAGTGCCTGGGGGTTTCCTCTCTAGATTGGCAATTATGAGGAAACCTTTTTTATTATATTACTGTTGGTATCATTTGTGGCAGGACTGTCCATAAGGGTCCAGCAGCCACCTGTGTGCAGTTGAGTATTACTGGTTTTCTATTAAGATTGGCACTGGTGTAGATCCCAGTTTTACAACAACAACAACAAAAAAAAAAAGGCATTGGTAATAGAGTTTATTAACTGGGGCAGGACTGGCCGGTGGCATTTTCACAGAAACCTGCACTCAGTTCTTCATAGGTCCAGAACTGGTTTGCTTTGCTTAAATTGGCGAACAAAGCAGACAAACCTTTGATAATTACGGCTGAGGATAAATCAAAGGTTTCCGACGAGGGGCCATTCAAAAATACTAATACCAAAAGTAGAGGTGCTGAGGAACCCTCCAGATCCCAGTCAAAAAATAAAGCTTCCAAAGATGAAGTTCCTCACAAATTGAAAAATAATAAAATAAAAGTGATGAAAAAAGGAAGCTTGATCAAGCCTCTGAAGTGGCTAAAAAGAAACTGTCACGACAGATATGCTCCCGTTGCTGCTGGGAAAGCCAATAGTGAGACAACAGGCAGCTTAAACCATTCAGAAAAAATAAAGCACTTACAAACTGCGCCAGTTCTTCTGTTAGTGCAAGATATGGAAAAAGCATGGCAACTGTTTCAGACCCTTCAAAAGATGGGTCCTCAATTTACTGGGGCTGGCAAGCACTCTTCCACAGTTCTCTGTTCTGTAGACTGTGAGGGTGACGCAGATGATCAATTCTGTGATGCCCCTGACATGGATTTTGAGGGACTTGAGCCCCAGGAGTTCAGGGACCCTTGCCTTGGGGATCCCCCTGGTGACCACAAGGATCCTTCCTCTATGTTTTCATTTATACAAAATATGCTGGATACCCTGGACTTCCCTACACAGGAGCCCAACCAGGATGTCGATGAAGATGAAGATTATAGGGAGATGAAGGGTCTTTTATCCTCAAAGACCCTGGTCATCCCCATCTATAATGCATTTAGAAAAAATACTGTGAAGGTGCTTCAGCACCCCACTTCAGTACTAGGTGTTGATAAGTGGCTTTAGAGAAAATATAAATTGTCTAAAAATGGTACTGAGTTCCTGACAGCACACCCTAGCCACGAGAGTATAGTGCAGCAGGCAGCTTGTGAGAAAGCTGGAGTCTCCTTGTTGTCCTCTCCCCTGACAACTATTCCAAGAACATTGACTTTATAGCAGAGAAAATATATGCCACAGTTTCCCTGCTTGGAAATCTGTCCAGGCTATCGCCCGCAACAGATCAGATTCTATGGTACAAGAGCTGGTGGATACGTCAAAAACTGCCTTGAAAGCTACTGTGTACCAATTCCACATGGCAGATGACAATAATGATGCAGCCTCTAGGGTGATGGCTCATGCCATATTTTTGAGACGCTTCGCCTGGCTTAGAACAACCAGTCTGACCACAGACACTCAGAACAAGGCCATGGATTTTCCCTGTGAACAAAATATGTTGTTTGATTACAGAACCATTGACTACATGAAAAAGGTTGATGAGTACAAAGCCTCCTGGCAGAGCCATTCATCCAAGCCTAAACCCGCCACCCCTCAGAGATCCCGTCCCAGGGGCGGTAGGGGCAGAAGTTTTTTTCCCAGGCTTTACAGTCCCTATCCCCAATCTGACTTTAGCCAGTACAGGGGGTCTTTCAGAGCAGGGGCAGAAGGGGTGAAAGAAGATCCACCTCTACCCAGCCATCTGTCTCTTGGTCTAAGTCCTGATGTGAGTGTCCAGGTCGCTTCCCCATATCCAGTTGGAGGCAGACTCTCTCACTATCTGCAGCACTGGTCCCTCATCACGTCAGACAAGTGGGTGCTGGAGATAGTGGAGAAGGGTCTGTCATTACAGTTCAAGCAGCTGCCAGACCTCAAGCGCACCCAGGTGTTAAGACCTCTGTCACCATCGCAGATACTGCTGTTGGAAATGGAGGTACAAAACCTTAAAACTACGAGCAGTGGAGAGGGTCCCCACCCACGAGAAGGGCAAGGGCCTCTACTTCAGGTATTTTCTGACACAAAAAAACTGGGGAGTGGTGACCTATCTTAGATCTCAGATATTTAAACAAACATCTAAAAAAACCCAAATTCAAAATGGTCAGTCTGTCACTGGTCATACAGTCCTTATAGCAGGGTGACTGGCTAGCCTCCCTCGACTTAAAGGCTGCCTACTTCCACAGGCCCATAAGGAGATCTCTCAGGAAGTTTCTCAGGTTCAAACTTCCTTCGGGTCACTATCAGTTCACCGCATTGCCCTTCGGTCTGTCCTCGGCCCCAAGAGTCTTTACCAGGTGTCTCGCAGTGGTAGCAGCACATCTCAGGAGACTGGATGTCGCTCTCTACCCCTATCTGGATAACTGGCTCATAGTAGCAAAGTCTCCTTGTCAAGTCAAGGACTCTCTTTCCCTCACAGAACGTACTGTGGAGTCTCTAGGTTTCCTGGTAAATCTCAAGAAGTCTCACCTGGAACCCATCCAGCTGCTCACCTTCATAGGGGGCCCAGCTGGACACTCGGAAAGGATATGCTGTCCTCCCACAGGAAGGAATTCAGAGTTTCCTTTCAGTGGCAGATTCTTTCGCCCAGGGACAGCCAAGACCAGCCAGACATTTCTTCAAACTTCTGGGACATACGGCCTCTATGACTACAGTAGTCCCAGGGGTCAGGTACAGGATGAGACTCTTCCAAGCCTACCTCAGAGCTCGCTGGTCTCAGAGAAGTAACACATTTTCAAAGTTAATACTGGTGTCAAAGCAGTTCCTCCAGAATTTGCTGTGGTGGAAGGACCCTGCAAATTTGCAGGCAGGGGTTCCATTTCAAGCTCCTCTTCCCACAAAGGTGATCACCAGAGATGCCTCCCTGTTGGGCTTAGGAGCTCATCTAGGCTGTGCCTCAGTAAGTGGCAACTGGACTCCTGAAGAGTCACAGTTGCACATAAATCTTTTGGAACTCAGAGCAGTCTTACTAGCTCTCAAAGCTTTCCCTCCCAGCATAGAAGGGCAGGTGGTTCACATTTGAACGGGCAGCACCACTGCAGTGTACTACATAAACAAGCAGGGTGATACCCAAGGCCCCTAGAATTCTGTGGCCACAGAATTTTACACAGAATTTGCAATCTACCACAGAACTTCTGTGGTGCCGCAGAATTCACTCTTCTTGGTGACTTTTTATTAATATTTCTGTTTATACATAGAATCTAGTTCCTTTCCACTCTTTTTATATCCAAACCCCCCATATGTTCAGAATGTGATGTTATCATTGCTATAACATCATACATTACCTAATGAAATGGCTGCATTCTGCAACAGTAATGAACAGTCACATATCTACCACAGCTCCCACTGCCAGAGATGGTGGCACAGCACATCATGCATGGTGATATTTGCTCAACCTGCACTACAGCCTAATACAATTTTCAGTCTCACATTGTTCCACTAGGGACAACTTAAACAAAACCTTGTCAGTAGCACAGACCTGTTAAGTCCATACCTCACTTTGTATAAACCTATTTGTACCTTTAAGGTATAGAGACGCTATCTGAAATGAATAACTGGTAAAATGAATTTAACTGTCTTAATTTTTAAGAAAAATAGCTATGCCCAGAAAAGTGAAATATAATAATGTGTAGACCTGTTGAAAGAATAGACCTGTTAAATAAATAATTGCACTGTACGCATTTTTGCCAAGATTATTGATTACATATTGTCATTGGTTGATAGAATCACCTCAAAGCTATTGATAAATGTTGTGTGCAGGGACAGCTGTTGGGCCAGAGGGTAGCATGCTGTGTTTCCATGCCGGCAACTCAGGTTCAGATATTAGCTTTGGGAGCTGGCTGGGCAGCACACGGATTGGTGGAACACATCACTGCTCGGAGCCTGGGAAGGTATGGTGCAGTGTTCTGTCACTTGGTGGACACATTGTGATGGGCTGGAGAACTGTATCTCACAATTGGTTCACATGCATGTCATGGCCTGATGGTGTTACGCAGTGTGTCAGGGAAAGCAGGCTGACATGAAAAATGAGTTTTGCAACAACTCCTCTGTTCCATTTCAGATGGGACCTGTATGAATGAGGATGCAAGTTCATGGAAATTAAAAAAAAAAAAAAAATATATATATATATATATATACACACACACACACACACACACATATACAGTATCTCTGTCTCTCTCACCACACACACACACACGCATATTTGTATGTATGTTACAGATGGCATATACTGTAAATATATAAGTGATAGACAGTGGAAACCTCATTAGTGGGATAGATAGCATGCATATAGAAAAACCTTATTTATCACATAAGATCCCCTCTGCATATGTCATTTATGCAACAGGCTAGGACCTTGAGAGAGACATTTGTTTTGCTTTTTTAGGCATAACATTATTTTTATAAGTCTATTATTTTTTGAACTAGTGTTACTGTGCTTTCCATCATCCTGATTTCTATAACCACTGCCATGAAAGTGAAGTCAGGATGACAAGCTGACACTGTGATGTGGTAGTTTGTAAGTGCCGCAGAACTTCCGAAGAAATTACAAACCACCGCCGCAGACGTTCTGCGGCAAATGGTAGTCTTGCCACAGAACTTGGTCCCACTGTGCCGCAGAAAAGTAGGGGCCCTGGTGGTACCAGATCAGGAATACTCAGGAAGCTCTGAAGCTCTGGTCTCTAGCATTCTCTCTGGGAGTCAGCCTCTCAGCTGTTCAACTCCCAGGCAAACTCAATACTCTGGCATATGCTGTAAGCCACATCAGTCAAGGTCAGGGCGAATGGACACTGAACAAGCAAGTACTAGCCACAGTGTTCAGGCAGTGGAGCACACCAGACGTGGATCTGTTTGCCTCGCCTCTCAATTTTCAGCTTCCTCAGTACTGTTGCAGGCCCCCAGTTCTGGGAACACTTCCTCTGGATGCCTTGGTCCTGGACTGGTCAGGGAGGTTCCTATATGCCTTTACTCCCTTTCTCCTGATATTCAGGGTTTTGCTGAAACTCAGGCAGCAGCCTGCATCCATGATCTTAGTGGCTCCAGATTGGCCCAGGCAAGCGTGGTACCCTCTCCTTCTCTCAGTGTAATGCAACAGGCCCATTCGCCTGCCCCCGACTCGCTCCCTGCTTACCCTTCCTCAGACGGGAGTGCAAGTACCCAGGCATACACTTTCTTCACCTCAAAGCCTGGTTCTTGAGGAGTTAGAGTTTCTATCCTCACAGTACTCTGAACAGGTCCGTAAGATACTGAGGATGGCTAAAAAAGCGAACACCAAGAAGACATGCAGCCAAATGGAAAAGGTTTTCCCTCTGGTGCAGAAGCGAAAAGGTTGAACCCCTGTCAGCTTCACATCCCCAGCTGCTAGACTACCTGGTATACCTACAGGCGCCAGGCTTGAAACCATCTTCACTCAAGCTACACCTGGTGGCAATTTCTGCCTACCTTTCGGTGGGAAAGAAGAAATCATTTTTTTCCCCATAACATTTTTAAACAGTTTTTCAAAGGCCTCTTGTACCTCCAGCCTCCAACCAGGGAGCCTGTTCCTCTTTGGAGCCTGAACCTTTGCATAGATGGGCTCATGAATCCACCTTTTGAGCCTATGTCCATGGCCCACATCAAGTTTGTAACTTGGAAGACCATCTTTCTGGTAGCCATTACGTCTGCCTGGAGGATTTCAGAGCTACAGGTCCTGTGCACTGAGCCGAATTACATCATCCCTCACAACGATAAAGTTGAGCTCAGGATAAATAGGAAATTTCTGCCAAAGGTGGTTTCAGAGTTTCACTTGAACCAGTCCATTTCTCTGCCTGTTTTCTTTACTGAGCCATCCACTCCTGGCGAGCAAAAGCTCCACAGCTTGGATGTCAAAAGAGCCATCTTTCACTACCTAGAGCATACTAGACAGTCCAGAGGCTCTTCCACTCAGTTGTTCCTCACCTGCGAGGATGTAGGTAGAGGAAGACCAGCTACCAAGAGAACTATTTCTCGTTGGTTGGTCTCTTGTATTAGATTCTGCAATGAGAAAGCTGGTCAACAACCTCCAGTGGGGCTCAGGGCCCATTCCACCAGGGGCATTGCAGCCTCGCTTTCAGCAGCAAGGGACATTCGCCCTACTGGATGTCTGCAAAGCAGCTACCTGGAAATCTGTGCACACTTTTGTGAAACACTATGGTTTGGATGTGCAGACCAGATCTAATGCCAAAATTGGCAGGGCAGTTCTGCAGAGCCTCTTTCTTAAGTAGGTTCTCTGCTCGCCTCCGACTTGGTACTGCTTGGTAGTCTGCAAAAAGTTACTGATGCCAAAGGACTCCTGGGGTAAGAAGAAAAAATTACTCACCGCAGTAATCTTCTTTCTTCCATGGGGTCCTTTAGTATCAGTCAGCTCCCATCCTTCCTTCCTGGTTCACCTGTCGGAGAAGGGCTCTTGCGTCACCTTTTACCAAATTTGGCATTTGTTACTGATGAGTTTTTACCTCATGTTGCTGTTACCATTTCCACTTTTGGACATTTGCATGTTTTTTGAATCCTGTTAATTCTTCTTCAGGGCATTTGCCCTAGTTTTTCCTTGAAAAAATTCTGAAGCAGTCAATAGCTCTCACTCAGTTCACACCCCCTCCTGTCTTTTGATTGGCTGGCCCTACGCTCATTAAAAAATCTCTTAAAGGCACACCTCCGGGTAATTGCACCTAGCCAGCTAAGTGCAAAAATTTACTGATGCTAAAGGATCCCATGGAAGAAAGAAGATTACTGTGGTGAGTAATTTTTTTCTTTCAGCAGTAGATGTCACTAGTGGCACACAGTAATGCTGTCTTTGAGAGCCTGGTACTGATGATTTGGTACAGCCATTCTCTGTGCCTGTTACAAAACAGTATATGCTCCCTTACATGCCTGGGAGCTGTTTTAGCTGATTTTTTACAGCTGTCTGTTGTTGCCCTGTCGGAAGGGAAAGGATTGTAAATTGCCCCCAAGGGGCCCGCTGAATGATCCCTTCCACTTCATGCACTGCTGGTCATACCTTCACGCTCCAATGTTTTGTGACGTGTGTGTGTGTGTGTGTGTGTGTGTGTGTGTGTGTGTGTGTGTGTGTGTGTGTGTGTGTATATGTACGGAAGGCGCAGGAGCGTGCACCATACAAGTCTGTGGGGGCATATCTTTACATCCTTTTTTTAAAGATTCACAGCCACGTCTTCTACAAATCAAGGCCAACATTCATCAGCCATGACCGTTGTTAGTTGAATGCTAGCCTTAATTTGTACAAGACATGGTTATAAATCTTAAAAAAAAAGAAGTAAAATAATCCCCATAGACCTTGTAAGTTACGCGTCCTACATGCTTTCCATATGCACACCTCCACAAACGGAGTGGGTGCGATCAGCAATGTAGGAACCCAAACTCAGCTGCTTCAAAAGGTCCCTCAAAAGTCATCTACTTGAGCTATCCTCCTGTGACTGCCCCCAACCCAGCCCCACTCACCCTTGAATCTCCATGGGGCTCATACTTAGATTATCACTGGACCTCATTTGCTAGCGTATCTGTAGGAGATATCTCACCTGTTGATGCTGAGTGAACTACCTACCCTAGCACTGTGTTTTTATTACTGCATGACCTACCGTGAATGCAGGTGGGGTGTACCTGACCTTAGACCTATTGATTTATTGTTCTTCTACGTGTTATGTTAATGTTTTTTTTTCTACTGTATTCAGTATGCTTTGTGTATTCATTGCCATACCACTTTCTATTCTTCTCATCCCTGTACTATTGATGTGGAGCCTTTGTAAAGGAATCTGTGACTTAAAGGTTGTAATTCCGATTATGTATTAACTAAATAAAATAAAAGTGGAAGGGATCATTCGGCTGTCCCCTCGGGGCAATTTACAATCCTTTTTCTTCTCATGGGGCAACAACAGACAGTTGTAAAAATCACCTAACGCAGCTCCCAGGCAGGACTGTGTTTGTGAAGGAACAAGCATGGTGTGCCCAGCAGTCCGATGATCCATAAATATCTGGGAGCTGCCTCCTGTAACCATGTGTGGCAAAGGCTGCACATCCCTCTGTCACATGGATGACAGGGTTCATGTGGGATCACTAGATGCCCACACTTGCTGGAAGGGGGTTGCGCACGCCAGAATGGAGGAGCTCTGGGAGGGGCCAAGGCCGCATAGTGGTCAGTGCTATGCTCTGTGCATGTACTGAATGTGATCATTTTTTTCTGCAGCAGTAGTTTCAAGCCAGCTGTTTATTTTTTTTGGCTGCCCTCACCTTTTTCCTCCAAGTACAGCCATAAAGGCATTTGGCTTGTTCATGTAACCCCCCCCCTTGCAAGTAAACCAAGGGGCTGCACTGACATCGGCTATGAAGGTAGCCACTCCCCTGTTGGAAGAAAGGTGCAGATACAGTGTCAAATTGTGTGTAACTGAACAGTGGGAAATACATGGGGAGGGGTGGGGATGAATAAAGTAATAATAAAAAAAAAAAAAAAAAAACATAAATCTGCTAAACAAATATAATTGGTGGAATACACTAATTTATCCCCTAACCACATAGTACAGCAAATCCCACACAGAACAAACACTTAAGAACTATATTTCTAGGAACGTGGATATGTTGTTCATCCACACACTTTGGCATGTCCCTTTCCCCTTTAAATCTGGCCGGAAGTCTTCAAGCTGGCTCCTCCCACCCATCCGGGTGGTAAATACCTCGGCTATGCCCCATGACGCAAGATCTTCCTTTCCGCAGGAAGATTAAGGTTCCCTCGTGCCACTTCTGCAGTATAGTAGGCCCTGGATAATAATCGACGGTTTTCACTGCAATCACTTTCTTTGAAACTTGTACGAGTCTACGATTCCAATCCGAGCGCATCAGACATGGAGGACAAGTCGTCCCCCGGGTTTCGCCGGTGTCCCTGCGGACAGAAAATGTCGCGCTCCGATCCCCACCTCTTGTGTGTTTATTGTTTGGGTGTCTTGCATGACACTTCTTCGTGCACCATCTGCTTGGCCTTCCATCCCAGTGTTCCGGACGACCGCAAGGTGAGCCTTAAGCTGGGGAGACTGGAGCTTCGCAATCCACTGGTGAAATTGAAGGAGGCAAGGTTGGTGGTTTCTGCGGCCGCGGGATCCGCTGAGCAGCTCGACCAGATGGCGGCATTTGAAGAAGAAGCTGCCAGGATCCTTTTCGGGAGCTGTGCTAGTCTCTCCCCACCAGGGGTGAGGTGCCCTTGGGCATGCACTCCTCCCACCCTAGAAAACGGGACAAGGACCCTAAGTTGTCTTCTCGGAGAAGACGTTCCTGGGACCGAGACAGGTCTGAATCCCAGGACCTTGTGGTCTTGGCCTCGGTCGAGATCGCTTCCTTGGCCGCTGGCTTCTCGGATCTTCTGTCAGGCCAAGGCACCGAGGCCGAGAAAACGGCCGAACTGGCCGAGATATCTCTCAACCCGATCGAGCCGTTGTTGCCGACCCTGGTCAACGACTCATTGGAAAGGACACCTATCCTTTTCTTCCCTGACAAGGAGACCCAGCCCTTGGGTATCCCGATTGAGGGACAGGAGCCGGAGCCTCGGTTTTCACCGGCTCCGGCCTCTCCTGATTGAACAAGCCGACCCCGTCGGTCTTGATCGAGGACCAGGACCCCTTCGGTTGAAAAAACGAAAAAAGATCACAAACACTCTCGGAAGAGGTGTTGCCACCGATCCTCATCCTCCTCGGACAAGACTTCGACGGAAGCTCCGTCGGTGTTATGAGGACCTTATGTGGCAACAGCTAATTCTGACCGGTCATAAGCCGGCTCCGCCGGCTACACAGGCCAGTACTTGGCCCCAGTCTCTTAGGCCGATGCCAACCCCTCCGGAACTGAAGACTCCAGTTCTTTTCCGGTAGGACCTGCACGCATTCCTGTTTGGCCTGTTCCGGTCTCCCCACCAATTTTGGTGGAGCCACTGCCTAAGCAGCTTCAGGGAAGGGCTCCCTCGAAAGAGGACCGGACTGATACGGGCCTGCCCCGTCGTCTGTCCATCACTGTAGTCCCCGATCGCCCTTGGCATATTGAAGGGGACATAGGCGGGAGACCTTTATATCCCGACTCTTCGGACTCTGATACCACTGGTCTACACTCACACCCCGATGATGAGTTGTCAGTGACAGGCTTGGAGGAAGGTCCTCCTCTTTCCAGGGCATCCTCCGCCTTATTTCAGAGTCAACCAGTATGCCCTTGGAGCCTATCCAAAAGAAGGTGGAATATCCTCTCACGGATATCCTTAAGGGGGGAGATACCCCGACGGAGGCCTTCCCAGTGGCCGAAGCCATTGTTGGCCCGGCCCTTGAGCTATGGCAGCGCCCTGCCTCTTGCCGGGCTCCGTCTGCCTGCATGGCTCGCAAGTACACTATACCCATGGGGTTCTTTGCAGGTTTCACAGAGCATCCCTTAACCGAGAGACTTGTGACTGCCTCTGTGTTTAGATGCATGGGTAGCTCAGCGGATACTGAGCACCCTCCAGACAAGGAGTCCAAGAATATGGACCATTCTGCCCGGAAGGTGTATGCGGCCTCATCCTTGGGCCTTCGTCAGGCCAGCTTGGCAGTGATCATGGCACACTTCTCTCACGCCCTCTTTGGGTTGCTAGATGGAGTCCTCCCTTATCTCCCAGCAGACATGCAGACCACGGTTAAGCAGGTGCATGACCAGGGCCATGCTGTTGCAAAACAGCAGCTCCAGACGGCCTTGGATATGGAGATTCCTGTGCCCGCTCACTAGCAGCTGCAGTGGCCACTTGCCGCAGGGCCTGGCTGAGGTTATCCTCTTTCCCGTCGGATACTCAGCACAAGTTAGCTGACGTGCCCTTCCTTGGCACTGATCTCTTCGGTCTGGGAGTGGCAGGTCACCACCAGCGCATAGAGCAGTCCAATACCACTTTAGATGCCACTTCTGCAAAGGGTTCTTCAGGCAAGAACCAGCAGAAGTGCAAGAAGAAGCCTTTTCGGCACTCTTCTCCTGCGGTTAGACAGCCTCCTTCCAGGGAGGTCAGCAGCACCAGCCGCAACAGCAGGCTCAAGCTTGGTGCCCTAGGCCCAAACAGGGTCCCCAACAGCTCTGCAAAGCAGGTCGAGGTGCCAGTCCAGGAGCCTCCTCATCCTCCTCTAAGCCTGCTCAGTGACAGGTCAGAGTGGCCACCCCTACACCCGTCATGCCAGTTCTGGGTCCTCCCATGGAGGGCCGGCTCTGCCACTTTCTTTCCGCCTGGTTTGGTATCACTTTGCACAGGTGGGTCCTGGAAGTGGTCGGGCGGGGTCTGCCTCTAGAATTCGAGCAGTGCCCTCCGTGCTGAGCCCGTGACCCTCTGGAGGAAAGGATCTCAATTTGTACTCAGTCGACCCTTTGGGACGACATTGCACAGCTCCTCCGCAAGGAGGTGGTAGCTCCAGTGCCAGATCCTCCTACAGACCCAGGCTTCGTGTCCAGGTACTTCTTGGTGCCCAAGTGGATGGGGGTTTGGCGCCCCATCCTAGATCTCCACGACCTGAATCAATATCTCAGGTCTCGCACCTTCCGGATGGTAACTCTGAATCAGATCATATCATCTCTGGAGCAAAACATGTGGTTCTGTTCACTGGATCTACAGGACGCGTCCCAATCCGTCCGTCCCACCAGCGGTTCCTCCGCTTCAGGGTGGAAGGGACTCTGTACGAGTTCCGAGCCATGCCGTTCACCCTGTCATCGGCGCCTCGGGTCTTCACCAAGTGCATCGCAGTGGTGGTTGCCCATCTGCGGCGTCAAGGGGTTTGCATAGAGCCCTACCTCGAAGATTGGCTCCTGGTGGGTTCCTCCCTGCAGGAAGTGGAGAGGTCCAGGGACCTGTCCCTTCGAACCTGTTCCCATTAGGCCTCCTGATCAACGAGGCCAAGTCGGAACTCATGCCCTCTCAGGTGATGGGCTTTATCGGGGCAGAGCTCGACTGTCGTCAAGCCAGAGCTCGGATCCCGGCGGACAGGGCGGAGGTTCTTTCCTCCTTTGCCCAATCATTTCTGGTTGGGCACTTGCGCCCTGCCTGGGACTTCCTGCGCCTTCTGGGTTACATGGTGGCGTGCACCTCAGTGGTCCATTGGGCCAGATTGCACATGCGCCCCCTCCAGTGGGAGCTGGCCACTCAGTGGACTCAGCGTCAGGGTCATTTCGACCTGCTGGTCACTGTCACCCAGAAGATGTGGGATGTGGGACGCTCTCCAGTGGTGGAGCATCTCAGGTCGTCTGCGGGAAGGGATCCCGTTTCTCCGCCCGAGCCGACGGTCGTTCTCACGACTGATGCCTCTCTCATGGGTGGGGAGCCCACATGGGGGAGAACAGAGCCCACGGGTTCTGGACCCCCGAGGAGTCCCGATGCCACATCAACTTGCTGGAGCTCAGAGCAGTCAGACTGGCACTGTCAGCTTTCGCTTCTCAGCTCCGGGGTCAAGTGGTTCAAGTCCAGACGGACAATACCACAACCATGTAGTACCTCAACAAACGGCAGCACGCACTCCCGTCTGCTATGTAAGGAGGGCGCTCCGGATCTGGACTCTCGTCAGCCGGTTGGAGGCGGATCTCCTTGCCATCCATGTGGCAGCAGTCTCGAACCAACTGGCGGATGCTCTCAGCCGCATAGGCCAGACATCCCATGAGTGGTCTCTCCTTCCAGAGGTAGCTTACAATCTGTTCTCCCGTTGGGGCAAACCGTTGGTGGACCTGTTTGCCTCCAGGGAGAACACCAAGCTGAGGCTGTACCATGCACGCTCCCCTCAGCAGGGCTCGATGAAGGGGGATGCCTTCTTGAGGCCGTGGACCCCAGGCCTCCTCTCTGCCTTTTCTCCATTTCCCTTGATCCACAAAGTGTTACTCAAGGTGAGGAAGGACAAGGCGAAGGTGATCCTGGTAGCCCCAGATTGGCCCCGTCATTTCTGGTATCCAGATCTCCTCAACCTCAGCTGCAGGGCCCCGGAGCGGCTTTGTATGTGCCTGAACCTGATGTCACTGAACCAGGGGAAGGTATTCCATCCGGACCTTCAATCCCTGCACCTCACAGCCTGGTACCTGAGCGGCTAGAGTTCCAAGCTCTGGGTCTTTCCGAGGATGTCTACACAGTTGTGCAGGCATCTTGTAAGGGAATCGACCAGGAAATGTTATGCCTTCAAATGGAAACTGTTTTCCATTTGGTGTCAGGGTAAGAGTCTGGACCCCTTATCCTGCTCTGTGGCTAACATTTTAGACTACCTTTGGTCTCTCTCCAAAGGGGGTCTTCGGTCATCGACCCTTAGGGTGCACTTGGCAGCCATTTCTGCTTACCGGGCGCCGGCTGGTCAGTCGACATTGGCACAGGAGACAGTGGTCGGGCACTTTTTCAAAGGCCTGGATCACATATCCTCAGTCGTGAACCTACACCTCAGTGGGATCTTTTGCTGGTTTTTTCAAAGCTCATGGGCAAGCCCTTAGAACCCATGCACAAGTGTGAGCTCTCACACTTATCGTGGAAGACTGCCTTCCTGGTGGCTATCACATCAGCCAGAAGGACAGGGGAGCCCCAGGTGCTTTCAGTGGACTCCCTTATCTGGTCTTTCTCAGGGACAAAGTTGTCCTGTGCCCCCACACGAAATTCCTTCCAAAGGTGGTGTCAGAGTTTCGCCTTAACCAGGTGTTTACTCTGCTGGGATATTACCCCAACTACACCTTGGACGCCGAGTACAGGCTCCATACCCTGGACCTTAGACATGCTCTCTCCTACTACAAGGAGAGGACGATGGAAATTTGGGGAGAGGTTCGCCAGCTGTTTGTCACCTACGCTGAAGCCGCTTCTGGCAGACCAGCAGCCAAACGGACCATTGCAGGATGGATTACATCATGCATAGGTCTGTGCTATGAGTTGGCGGGCAAGGGGCCTCCCAGAGGGATAAGAGCTCATTCTACCCGCCATACAGCTGCTTCCAGGGACATCCCTATCCTGGAAATCTGTCAGGCTGCTTCCTGGAAGTCAGCAAACACCTTCATTACCCATTACCACATCGACCGTGAGACATGTTGGGATGCTGGTTTTGGGGCCTTGGTTCTCCAATCTCTGTTTCCTAAGTAGGGGGTGTGCGCCCTGCCTCCCTCCTCCCGGAGAACTGCTAGGAGTCTGCCAAAGAGTGTGGATGAACAACATATCCATGCTCCTAGAAAAACATGTTACTCACCTGTAACGGTAGTTCTAAGAGTGGTATATGTTGTTCATCCACACACACCCACCTGACCTCCCCGGCTTTAGGCGCATCACCTTGCTTCCAGCGGGCTAAGATCTGGTGTCATGGGGCTGAGCCGAGGTATTTACCAACCGGGTGGGTGGGAGGAGCCAACTTGAAGACTTCCGGCCAGATTTAAAGGGGAAAGGGACATGCCAAAGAGTGTGGATGAACAACATATACTACTGTTACAGGTGAGTAACCTGTTTTTACTGTGCACCATTTGTGCATGTTTCTCTGTTCCCAATTTTATATATCCATATCTACGTCCCAAGTGTAACTGTGATACTCAACCCAAATTCCATCAATACCAGGAACAAAACAACAGTAGTACACTGAAAGCAGAGCACTTGAGAGCCATCTTGGGGGGAAGGAGGTGTTTTAACAGAAAAAGAAACATTCCTGCACTTCAATAATTTTCGCTCTCTTTAGCTATTATGAGCTGAAACTTTTTTTTCCAGTCTGGGACAGAAGAAAAATGAAGACACCCCATAAGAACCTGAAAGTATCGCATTTTCTAGGACTTTAACACTGCTTGGCTAAGCTTAAATACATTTGACAGCCTCACAGGGAGGAAAGGTGCTGGTAATGGTGGTGAAGGGGGGTCCTAGTGCACTGCAGGCATTAAGGATCAAATGAACTGTTTTTTCCATATTTTATTTTTTATAAAAGCTTGAATTCAAATGAATTCAAGTCCGTGTGTCATGATTAGTGTTTCTTGAAAATATTATGCTGTTTGTTTTGTGGTTTTCTTTAAATTAGCATCTACTAATGTGTTCTGCAGTAACTGAAAACGGTGAAGATGTTTCTGGCCCTGTCAGTGAGGCCCACAGAACGATGACATCATTGTGGTGTAGCCTACTGCTTCAGCAGTTAAGTCCCTGATTGAAGAAGCTGTTGCACTTCCCAGTCAGAACAATCTGTAGAGCTACTTGTTTTTACGTCAAGTTTGTTACTAACCCATCTGATTTGTGTTTATATAGATATCTTAAAATCTAACATTCTATTCTCATAAAAAGTTGATCATTTGAGTTTGTGCTGAACTGAAGTGGTATAATTGTAAGAAGTCGCCTTGTCTGTATCACAGCTGCCAGTTCTTTCTCATCAAAACTCTGCGTTGTTTTCTGGCTATATAACACAGGGTTGTTTAATGGATGTAAAATAAATCTTAATTTTGTGAATTCTTAGAACTACAGGGTTTTATTTAACTCTAAAAATTGATTAGCGTTTTGTGTTCTAAAACACTGTGAAAATGTATGGCACTTGCCTCACTGTGTTTAACAAACATAACATTTCTAGAAAACCTATATAAATGCTTTCTGTACAGTTAGTATTGTCCCAAGAAAAAACTGATAATCAATTATTTAAAACCCTGAACTAGTGTGTATTTGATGTAGCCTCCATAAATAGGTTTATGTGAGAACAATTTTGTTTTTGTCAGATTGACAAACAGGTGTCTGCCACACACTGTTTCAGGAACATGTACTGTATGAACTCACAAAATTCAGTTCTTTGAGGGATTCTGTGTTAAAATACATCGTGTATGTGTAGAACTTGAAATACAATATGGCATCCTGATGTCCCTGTCTCCTGCCCGACAGTTGAGGCAGCAGCACTCTGCTGCCCCTTTCCCCTGCCCCACAAGCCCCCAGTCTCCTACCCCCATTTGAGGCTGCTTCACTCTGCTGCCCGCTGTCTTCTGCACACAATTGGGACTGCTCCACCCTGCTTCCGTCTGTCACCCACCCCCACAGTCAGGGCCAATGCACCCTGTTGCCCTCTGTTCCTGTCCACATTCGGGGCTGCTGTGCTCTAAGCCCTAGAGTGCCAGGTTCCCTGCCTTCAAAGTTGGGGCTGCTGCATGATGCTGCCCCAAGCCATCAGAGGTGGGGTATTTGCTGCACCCGCTACCCACTTCCATTGCCCCAACTGGGCAGGGCCGCTGCACCACCACGTGCACCCCATCTTACAGTCAGGGCTGCTGTACTCTCATGCCCCACTTGCCTCACTGATAGGGACAGACACATCTTCACTGTTTTCAGTTACTGCAGAGCACATCAACAGATGCTGATTTAAAGAAAACCACAAAACCAAACAGCATGATATTTTCAGGAAATACTAATTCTAGGGACACATATGTTGTTCAATCCACACTTATTGGCAGGTTCTTTGCCGCTTTAAATCTTGCCAGAAGGTCTTCAAGCTGGCTCCTCCCACCCACCCGGGTGGTGGAACTCTCAGCTCCGCCCCATGACGCCAGATCTTCCTTACCGCTTGGAAGCTCAGGTTCCTTCCTTAGCGCTCTGCGTTTTAGGCCTGGATCCACACTCTTCGGTTAACCCAAAACTAATTCTCAAATTTACAAGACTTCGGTCTTTTTCCCATGTGGCTGCGATGGACAAATCGACTTCTGGCTTTTGTCTGTGCCCCTGTGGACAGAAGATATCCCGGACCGATCCGCACTCCACGTGTGTCTACTGCCTAAGGCTCGCCCACCATTTGCAGGCTTGCGATTTGTGCAAATCCTTTTCGGCTACGGTCTTGGAGGACCGCGCTGCTCGACGACTTCTGGGGTGCCCTGAAAAACGGTATCCGCCGGTCAAGTCGAAGGAGGCCCGTTGGACGGTGTCCGTGGCAGCAGGCTCCGCAGAACAGTTGGAGCAGATGATCGCCTATGAGAAGGAGGCGGCCCAGGCCGCGTCGTCTTCCTCCTCGGTTGCAGCATGTATCCCGCTGTCCTTGGGCTCTTCATATACAGCTTCTTTTAAAGAGCTTTGCCAGTTCCACTCCACCAAGGGAGGAGGACCATCGGGACATTCCAGTCGGTCCAAGAAGAAGGACTCGAAAGGTAAGTCCTACCGTCGACGTTTGTGGGAGCGGGAGAGATCCCCTTCACCGGAGCGGGAGAGATCCCCTTCACCGGATGGTCAACTTTCGACTTCGGTTGAGGTTGTGGCTAGGGCTGCTGGCTTCACGGTGTCCCCGTCAGGTCAGCCGGCCGAGACACCTGTCGACGCAGTCGAGATTTTTCTTGAACCGTAGGACGGTTTGTCGACTGGTGATGACGACAACCCTACTTCACCAGATCCCCCGGTGGAAACCGAGGACTTGCCTGTGCCTCCTGTGCTGGAGTCCCCAGGTAAGGTCCCTGAACCGAGGGAGGAGCGGGTTTCCCCCGTCCCCTCTCTGACTCACCCTCGGAATCCCTGAAGGTCTCGGACCTCTTGCAGGTCCAGCCGATCCCGCAGTCGGCAAGCTCGGTCTCAGCACCATGGAAAGCGGCGTCGCCGCTCATCCTCGTCGTCCTCTTCAGAAGATAGGCTCCGGCGCAACTTGCGTCAGCACTACGAGGATTCAATATGGCAGCAGCTCTTATTGTCCAGGAATAAGCCGACTCAGTCGCCTTCTCCGGCCATTAAGTGGCTGTCACCTGAGCGGCGGAAACAACCCCTTGTAATCAAGGAGCCGAAACCGGCACCGGTTGTTCAGCTGAAAAAGGCTGCTCCACCCATTGTGGTGGAACCTCTGCCTCCACAACCGAAGACTGGGGCCCCAACCAAGGATTCTCGGTCGGGTCAGGGCTTGCCCTATAGGTTGTCAGTCACCCTCACTCCCGATCGACCTCGGCACGTGGAGGGTGACTCAGGCGCTCTGCAGCTGCTCGCAGACTCCTCGGAGTCTGACGACGACGACTTCTTGTTCTCCAGGCCGCTTGACCTGGAGTCTGCAGGGGGTCAGTTGGTGGACGAGAGCCCATCCTCGTTTTTAATAATGCTTCGACTCATCTCAGAGTCCACTGGGATGAAGCTCAAACCCGTTTGAAAATGGGCCATGTATCCCTTCACGGAGATACTGGACCGAGGGATTCCACTATGGAGGCCTTTCCAGTGGCCAAAGCCATTGTTGGCCTGACCCTGGAGCTGTGGCAGTGGCCATCATCTTATCGCACACCTTCGTCCAGGATGGCTCGAAAGTATGCGGTCCCTACCGGTCCACTCTCCAATTTCTCGGAGCACCCCTCTGTGGAGGGTTAATGACCGATATCGTTTTCCGGCGTTCCGGGAATGCTCGGGATGTGGACAAATCGCCTGATGAGGAGTCCAAGAAATTGGACTACTCAGGGTGGAAGGTATACATCGCTTCCTCCTTAGGCCTTCATCAGGCTAGCTCGGCCGTTCTGATGACACACTTTTCACACGCCCTTTTGGGCTACCTGGATGAAGTGATTCCTCATCTCTCAGCTGACCTTCAGTCGACGGTCAAGCAGTTGTGGGATCAGGGAAGGGCAGTGGCTAAACAGCAGCTCCAAACTTCGTTGGACAGTGCTGATTCGTTTGCCTGGTCAGTAGCGGCCGCAGTGGCCATGCGCCGCAGAGCTTGGCTGCGGATCTCCACTTTTATGGTTGATACCCAGCACAAGTTGGCAGACGTCCCCTTCCTGGGTACTGACTTGTTCGGGCCTGGGGTGGAGGGTCATCTCCAACGGATTGAGAAGTCCAACACCACCTTGGACTCGGTCACGTCTGCCCAAAAGGACAAAGGCTGCCAGCAGCAGCGTAAGCCCTTTCGTCCTTTAGCCCCTGCAGCACTTCCGGCGCGAACACCAGCATCAGGGCCAGCAGGCTGCGTGCCCACCCCAAAGCCAAGCCTGCTTCCTCCAGCAGGAAGCCTGGAGGAAAGGCCAGGCGGCTCCTCGGCCGGCCCTTCCTCCAAGCCTGCCCAGTGACTGGTTGAGGGATGTCGCCCCCAACCTCGTCACTCCTCCCTGGGTTCCCCCCGTGGGGGAACAGCTCTGCCACTTCCTTTCCGCCTGGTCCACTATCACCACGGACCGCTGGGCGTTGGAAGTGGTAGGCAGGGGTCTGCCTCTGGAATTCGAGCAGCCCCACTCCTATCGAGCTGTCGCCCCATGGGACATTGCCTTGCTCCGCCAGAAGGAGGTGATCAGAGAGCTGGTGAACCCTCCCCCCCAGACCCAGGGTTTGTGTCCAGATACTTCCTGGTCCCAAAACAGATGGGGGGCTGGCGCCCCATTCTCGACCTACATGACGTGAACAAGTTCCTAAGGTCTCTCACCTTCTGGATGGTCACTCTGGCTCAGATCATTCCATCCTTGGAATGAGGTGTGTGGTACTGTTCTCTGGACCTTCAGGACGCGTTTTTTCACGTCCCAATCCATCCGTCTCACCAGCGATTCCTCTGCTTCAGAGCAGAGGGATCCCTTTACGAGTTCCGGGCCATGCCATTCGGCCTGTCTCCAGCTCCCAGGGTCTTCACCAAATGCATGGCAGTGGTGACAGCATTCCTGCAGTGCCGAGGGGTCCGGGTGTATCCTTTCCTGGACTACTGGCTGATTGCAGCCCCCTCCAGGTTGGAGGTGGAGCGGTCCAGGGATCTGGCCCTCCAGGTCTGTTCTCAGATTGGCCTCCTCATCAACGAGGCCAAGTCAGAACTCATGCCATCGCAGGTGATTCAGTTCATCGAGGCAGAGCTCGATTCTCTTTGAGCCAGAGCAGGCTCCCGGTGGACAGGGCCAGGGTCCTTTCCTTCTTTGCCCAGTCATTTCTGGTTGGGCAGTTGCGTCCTGCCTGGGACTTCCTGTCCCTTCTGGGCCTCATGGCGGCCTGCACCAGCGTGGTCTGATGGGCACGCTGGCATATGCGTCCCCTGCAATGGGTCTGGCTCGCCAATGGTCACAGTGCTCCAGTCCTCTGGACCAGCCCGTGACAGTGACCCAGGAGATGTGGAATGGCCACCAGTGGTGGCTCATTCTAGCTCATCTGCAGGAGGGTATCCCGTTTGTCTGCCCCGAGCCGACGGTCACTCTGACGACCGATGCGCCTCTGATGGGTTGGGGTGCTCATCTGGGGGAGCTCAGAGCCTATGTCTTCTGGTCCCCTCAGGAGTCTCGATGCCACATCAACCTGCTGGAGCTTCGAGTGGTCCGACTAGCCCTCACTGCCTTTGCTCCGTTTGTGTGGTGTCAAGTGGTCCAGGTCCAGACGGACAACACCACGACCATGTACTACCTCAACCGACAGTACGGGTTGCACTCCTTGCCCCTGTGCAAGGAGGTTCTCCGCACTTGGTTTCTGTGATCAGCCTGGAGGCAGATCTCCTAGCCATCCATGTGGCAGGAGCCTCCAACACTCTGGCCGATGCCCTCAGCTGGATAGGCGCTGCATCTCACGAGTGGTCTCTCCTGCCGGAGGTAGTACAAGATCTGTTCTCCCACTGGGGCACCCCTCAGGTGGACCTGTTTGCTTCCAGGCAGAATGCGAAGCTGAGGCTGTTTCACACCCACCCCCCTCAGCAGGGCTCACTGCAGGGGGATGCTTTCTCGAGGGCATGGATCCCGGACCTCTTCTACACCTTCCCTCCATTCCCCTTGATCCACAAGGTGCTTCTCAAGGTGAAGAGTGACCAGGCGCAGGTGATTCTGGTAGCCCTAGACTGGCCCCGCCAGTTCTGGTATCCAGATCTCCTCAGCCTCAGCTCCAGGCTCCTGAGGTGACTTTCAGCCCGCCTGGACCTGCTCTCGGTTAATAAGGGGAAGGTACTCCATCTGAACCTTCAGTCCCTGCACTTGACGGCCTGGTGACTGAGCGGTTAGAGTTCCAGGCCTTGGGTCTTTCCGACGAGGTCCTCAACGTTGTTGAGGCATCCCGTAAGGAGTCAACCAGAAAATGCTATGCTTTCAAATGGAAGAGATTCTCCATTTGGCGTCAGGGCAAGGGGCTGGACCCTTCCTCCTGTTCATTGGCTAGCATTCTGGACTACCTGTGGTCCCTTTCTCAGCTAGGGCTTCGGTCAACGACCCTCAAGGTGCACCTGGCAGCCATCTCTACTTACTGGGCGCGGGCTGGAAAGCAGTTGGTGGCGCAGGAGAAGGTGGTCGGGTGCTTTTTCCAAGGCCTTGATCACATATCCCCTCCGGTGCGAGAACCTCCACCTCCGTGGGATCTACTGCTGGTATTGGCTAAGCTCATGGGCAAGCCATTTGAACCGATGCACAGGTCTGACATCTCTCACCTGTCGTGGAAGACCACCTTCTTGGTGGCTATTACATCAGCCAGAAGGATGGGAGAGCTCCAGGTGCTTACTATCGAGTCTCCTTATCTGGTCTTCCATAGGGACAAGGTTGTCCTGTGCCCCCACACGAAATTTCTTCCGAAGGTGGTGTCGGAATTTCACCTGAACCGGGTGTTGACTGTGCCGGTGGTTTACCCCAATCACACCTCGGATGCCGAATATAGGCTCCATACTCTGCACCCTAGATGAGCGCTCTCTTATTATAAGGAACGAATGTCTGAAGTTCGAGGAGAGGTTCGCCAGCTGTTTGTCACCTATGCTGAAGCCGCACCTTGCAGACCTGCAGCCAAGCAGACGATAGGCAGGTGGGTCACCTCCTGCATAGATCTCTGCTATAGGTTGGCAGGAATGGAGCCTCCCACAGGGATAAGAGCTCATTCTACCCACCATACCGCTGCTTCGGTGGCTGCTTCCAGGGATGTTCCTATCCAGGAAATCTGCAGGGCTGCTACCTGGAAGTCAGCACACACCTTCATTACCCACTACCGCATCGATGTTGAGTCACGCGGGGATGCTGGTTTTGGGACCTCTGTTCTCCAGTCCTTATTCCCTAAGTAGGGGGTGCACAACTTGCCTCCCTTCTCCCGGAGAACTGCTAGGAGTCTGCCAATAATTGTGGATTGAACAACATATCCACGTCCCTAGAAATACAGGTTACTCACCTGTAACAGGAGTTCTAGGAGTGGTATATGTTGTTCATCCACACAACCCACCCGATCTTCCCGGAGCCGACGCGACAACCTGTTTCCAGCAGGCTAGATCTGGTTTCACGGGACGGAGCCGAGAGTTTTACCACCCGGATGGGTGGGAGGAGTCAGCTTGAAGACCTTCCGGCAAGATTTAAAGCAGCAAGGAACCTGCCAATAAGTGTGGATGAATAACATATACCACTCCTAGAACTCCTGTTACAGGTGAGTAACCTGTATTTATAACACAGGGACTTTAATTCATGTGAATTCAAGTTTTTATAAAAACAAAATATGGAAAAAACAGTTAATTTGATCTTTAAGGACTTCCTTTCTTACACAGCTGAATGCATAAAGGTGAAATGCTGCTCTAATAAGGGTGTATTGCAGAAAGGCACTCGGTTAACTTTTGTGTCATAAGAGCAGAACTGCCATAACGCCAGAGAGCCAAGTCAGTGAGACGGTGCTGGTCAAAATTGGCACTGGCCAAATGCTGGTGTATTTTGCCTCGGGCTAGTAAATTTTTCATTCACTAGCCCTGCTGTCATGCTTGGGAGGTAACATTTCAATAAATATGTTAGTTTGGGCACTGCAGTGTCTGTGGGGTCTGAGGATTCCCCAGCAAATATCCCTACTGGCTTGTGGTTATAGAAGTTCATTTCAACTCCTGAGAGAGGACTGGAGAGTAGGATTGGGAGGGTTAAGAGGTCTAATGATCAGAGGACTGAACTATGAAATAGGAGATTCCTGGTTCAGTGCCCATCACTCGGGCCTGACCTTGCCAAGTCACTATACATCCTTGAGCTTCAGTTCCTCTTATCTCTAAAACTAGACTCCCCCTGAAAACGAGATATTACATCTCTCGGTTAAACTGTCTACTGTAAACAAACTGTAAGGTAAAAATTGAATCTTTATTTTGTATCCATTGTAGTAGGTAAGTATAAAAGGTCAGTATGGTTTTGGCTCTCTGATCATGCTTGCGGTTTTTGTATACATCCTGTTCTGATGTTAAAGGTGGTGTATTGAACTGTCACTGTGGCCCATTATTACATTATCGATACACAGCCCTGTTATTAGGCTTAATCCTTAACAGAGCAGCCCTTTGTAATGGGTGTGAAGGGCAGGCGTACAGGTGTCGGAGCGAGGTAGCTCTGTCATCATGTTTACTCATTTACAAAATATCCCTGTGCAGAAATTGTGGACAGACAAAGATGTTATAGCAAGGTAGCCTTGTGATCATGTTTACTTCCGTAGAAAACATCCCCGTGCGAAGGGGCAGGGACAGACACAGACAGATGTTACAGTGAGTTAGCCCTGTGATCCTGTTCACTTCTCACAAAGTGCCATTATCCCTGTGCATTGTGTGTGTGGGAAGGACAGATGGATGTGCAGGTTTTAGAGCGAGGTAGCTCTGTGACCTGGTTGACTCCTTTACAAATCACAGCTGTCTCTATGCAGAGATTGCACGGGGGATAGACATGTTCTAAGCAGGTTAGCTCTCTGAGCACCCACAGTATGCACGTTCACTGAGATACTCTGTCCCTGTTCAGTGATTACAGATGAGAGCAGTGCTAATTGCTATCATTATTGAAAATCTTTCATGCGGCGGGCAGCCCTCTACGTTTACAAGAGAGATCTGTGTCTGTGTTGTGGGCAAGTTATGGGGACTAATTGCTGCCCATTTTTAACAGAGGGGCTCTTTCATCATGTTTTGCATACAGTAAAGCTCTGTCCCACATTGGAGGGGGAAGGAGATATAAGATGCAGGGTTCAGAAAGTTTTTCCCTTCTGGGATCCCTAATGTCTATCAGAAGGAGGACTTTTTTGTCTTACCATGCTCTGGGGAGGAAGGGGGTATCTTTTAAAGTTGCAATGTGGAATATACTCATTATTGTAGTGAATTCAGGGGGAATCCATGGTATTAAATTGAGAAATTAATTGTGGGTTGGAGATGGGGCAGGTTAGATTCCTTCACAAAAGTTGCTTTCTCTTGAGGAGAAAAGAAATTTTTTAGTGCAGGAGTTTTTGATGGAGATTTTCTCACACTCTGCTCATTTGTTCATTTTTTTCTTGTCTTACAGAAAATGTTGCATCGCCCGACCAATGTCCAACCTTTGATCTCAAACAGCCAGCCAGGCCCTGGCACGAATGCACCGCTGAACCAGGCACCACCTCCCGGACCCCAGCCACAGTCGATGGTAGGAGTTCGAGACAGTCCTCTGGCCAATGAGCAGCTGTTTCACACAGGTCTTAAGCCCGCCTCAGTCCAGGTTCGACTCTTGATCTGCTGCTTTTCTCTTGAGTTCTTAAAGGGGGTCACTGGTTACCAGTAAACACACATCCCAGTTGACATGAGCCAGTCCCAGTATTCCAAAAATAAATGCTAATTCAAGTCATTTTTTTCTTTAAAAATATGGATACTGTATTTCTTTGAATGATAGCCACCCTTAGTTAAAAGCTGCCACTGTTTTAAAGGCAGCATCTGGGAAAAAAATTACTTTGATAAAAGCTGCCATTTGTGATCGTGACTGCTGTTTGAGGAAATATGCGTGATTCATGCAGCATGTGTGATCTGTTTGTGTTATTGTAATACCGATTTACCAGGCCAGAAGCGATATACAGTACTTGTCTTCACTTGAGTCAGCCAGTAGTGGAGAGCACAACCATTTTCACCATTGCCACCTTTAGCCGCTAGACTGACTTCCCAACCCGAAATGACTTCTGCTGTTTTTGCTGTGGAGAGCTGTGACACCACCTTCAACAGAATCAACAGACACTACAGGAGTCCTGTGTAGATGGAAATCTGGAGCAGTGTAGCCGTGGTGGAATGTGTGGCATGAAAAGGCAACGTACGTGAAACTAGCTTTTTAAAAAGTTTTTGTTGCATTGCTTTAAAATTAGGGTAGTTATGGTTCCATGTCAACTGTTCCAAGTATGACACAGCCCGGTAAGAAACAGAGCAGTAAAAACATTGCAAAAAAAAGACTGCACCTATAGGAGACAACTAAAACAACAGCACTGCAAAACACAAAAGCTAACACATCTCGACAACCACTTCCGAACGCCTCTCAAACAGATTTAATACTCTGAACTCCAGGGACATGCAACTCGGGGATCGGGAACAAAGTCGGAAAGGGGACAGATTTATGATTCTCAACTCTGGGGACACGTTACTCAGGGAGCGGGGACTGGGTCGGGAAGGGGCAGATTTACTGTTCTCAACTCCAGGAGACGCAACTTGGGGGGGAGGGTCGATCAACTAACACTGACAACCACAACAACACAGAGCTTGTAGTAATCGAACCCAGGTCTGCTGCATCTCATAAACTCATTCACAGCTCGTCATTCTAACCTGTACGCTGTGCTGCCACTGCACTAACATGGCACAAACTACCAGACTTCAGAAACACAATTCTTGGCGGAGGTGGGGATGAGCGACATTCTGTCACTACGCTGTTAAGGTACTCTAAATACGTGCTACCACACAAGTGCTGTTATGTTCCCTTAGCTAATCTACCTTTCGCAGTTGTCACTACGTGGTCCTCAGTAACACTTCTATTCCACCTTGACTTGACGTGTTGTCGGCAGTAGTATAGGCAGTTACTTACCTTATCTGGAGCACAGTAATATGTCATTCAATAGCAACAGATTGAGATATTGCAAACAGAGGATTATGACTTCAGTTCCTGAACAGCACCAGGACTGATGGAACTGTGAAGGATGAGGGTTATGTTTTCATACATACAAAAATGTATTCTTTTTCTTCTTCCCCCTATAGATTTTTGTTCCCAGTCTAGCTGCATGTGGGCATCAGGAATTTAACTGGGCCTTGGCTGTCACCCAACCCCAACTGCCGCCTGCCTGAAGCTTCCAGTATCCCCTGTGGCTGTGCTTTCTGTGGTAGGGGTGCCCCCCCAAGAAGTTCCAGTCTGGATGGGAGGCCAGTAGTGTGGCAGTGGTCCAAGTGCACCAGCCGTCATTTAGACGGCAGCTGGGATTTTACTTCTCCCACTCCTCCTCATGAGGTAGGCAAGCTGTCATTCCACACCATGTGTGCACAGTCCTGGGTGGTGGGAGTAGTCCCTGGCCCTTTCGCAGGTGCCATTTTGTTGTGATGCTGGAAGCAGCTGACTGGCCTTCCCGTGCAGAGCACACTACCTCCTGGCAGCTGCTTCAGCCCAAGGCCTCTCTGTGATGCTGCTTCCTGAGTCTGCTGTCATTGGGCCATCGGAGGCCAGTAAATCCTTGTTAGTAATGAAAATAATAACATGAAATTCCATTTTATTGTGGAATGTTAGGTAGGTAGGGTCTCACGTTAACTGTGATTTGTTTTCTGGTGACACTGGCCCTTCTTTAAAAGGGGTAAGTTAATGCACTGTCCTCAAGAATTGCTGGCATTTGTTTCCAAATGAATCAGACCCCATGGACAGGTGGTACAGTAAACATTTCTTTTCTTTGTTTTGTGGAACTGATTTGTTTTCTTGATCGAATGTTAAAGGAAAGCTGTCAGCATTTTCAGCTCCCCACCCCCAAAGACTTACTCCTCGATAAAGCTTTTCGCAAGGAAAAGCCTTAGTTTCATGAGTTGTAAGTTACTTTATTTTAATTTTGTGATCTCTGGGAGTCGGGAGGGCGGACGCTGCGCTATTCCATTTCATGAAAGTTTAGCACCTCTCACGGTACAAAAGTCTTGAAGCGAGCGGTGCTGGTACTTTTAGTTTAAAAGCTAGAGGGTCCAGGTACAGCGAAGGACACAGTTGGGTGAGAAACTGGTTAGAAGGGAGATAGCAGCGGTTTGTGGTTAATGGAGTCAAATCAAAAGAGAGGGGGAGGTCACTAGTGGGGTGCTACAGGTATCGGTCCTGGGTCCAGTCCTTGTCAGTATGTTCATTAGTGACATGGGCGAAGGAATCCAGGGCAACATGCATTTCTTTGCAGTCGACACTGGCAGGGTAGATAACGAAGAGAGGGTTTGGGAGATGCAGAGTGACTTGCAAAAGCTAGAGGGGTGGTCAAAGGTTCAGCAGTTGAAATTCAGTGCCAAAAAGTGCATAGTGATGCTTATAGGGAACAAGAACCCAAGGACAGAGTAACGGGGGAGTAAGCTGTGCACAACCTCTGAGGAATGAGATCTGGAGGTTATCATCAGTGACTCCCTAAAACAATTAAACAGTGTAACAAGTCCTACACTAAGGCAGACAGGATGCTGGTGTGTATAAGAAGGGGTATTGACAGCAGAAGGAAGGAGCTATTACTCCCTTGCTGTAGATCACTGAGAAGAACCCACTTGGAGTGCTGTTCCCAGTTCTGGAGTCTTCACTTCACCCATTACCACCAGTAGCTCCCTATGAAGTCTGAACCATCCATTGCTTAACCTGATAAAAAATGGCCACCCATGTAAAAATGAGCTAAGGAAAGATAAGGATGGGTTGGAGTCGCTGCAGTGTTGGGTGACCAAAATGAACCGGGGCCAGCATTGCAGATATTACACAAGGATTGGCTCGAGGCACTGAGCATATACCCGCTGGAGACCATACGAGAGCGGGGGAGTTACGATGGAGACCTTCAAGTTCGTGAAATAAATGAACAAGGTAAAGTGCGAGGACCTATTCAAGGTAAGTAGTGGATCAAGAACGTGGGAGCATGAGTGGAAACTGATGGGGGAGATTGAAGAGGCAAATGAGAGAGTTTTATTTTATAGAAAGGGTGGTAGAGCCGTTGAACAGTCTGCCAGCTGATGTGGTGGGCACCAAAACTATCAGTGGTTTCAAGCATGGCCGGGACTAAGTGAAAGGCTTAGTGGTTGTTCAGAGTGATGGTAGTAGGGTGGGGAGCTTGGGGGTGGACAGCACGAGTTAGAACCCTGTATGGTCAACAGGTCCTAGGTTTGTTAGGGTTTAGGGGCAGACCGGATGAACCAATCGTCTTTTTCTGTCATTATTTTCTATGTCTTTATATGTTTCTTCAAAAAGTGGGCTTAAGCATTCCTGGTCTCATTGTCTGAGCCTCTTGGCAAACGGGGGTGGGGCATTTATCAGACAACAGAACCCGGGTGAAACAAGATCCAGTACTGGTCGACCTTACCACCCAAAAATCATTGGCTTTGCATAGAATTTTATGGCCGCCATTTTTCTCTCTCGCCAAGTGAGAGAGGGGCCTCCTGCATAAAAGAAATCAACATTTACACAACACAGAGGACATAGACATACAGTAATCTCAGCTGTTCCAAAGTTGTTTTTTTTTTTTTATAACAACGTCTTACTCAGTATTTGACATAACACTGTAAGCTTGATAAATTGTGTCCCCATCCCCTGGCCACCGTTGGACTTTCCCGTGTGCTGCAAGCTGGCAGGTCACCTCCATTTGTGGGTGCAGAAGCCAAGAAAGTACTGGTAGTCTTCTCCTCAAGTCTGAAGTATAGTAATGGAGCACAGAGGTAACTGGGCTGGGTGGGGGGTTGATGACTTATAACGGAGCAGGGGGTAACATAAGTCGGGTGAGGGCTTCCTCTCAACAAACCACAAAACAGACATTGGGAGGGGGCAAAGTTCAGGCCCTAAATGGGGACAAAATAGCTATTAAACAGTATGGTGCCCACTGCTGGCAGGTATACCAGTAAAGGGACTACTTTTATTTTTATACTGTTTGGTATGCATTATTTTTTTAAATCTAATAAAAAGCCCATTTTCTTAGTAAGCAATAATACACGACAGGGTGGGCGGTATTGGTGTATACCAGACCGCCCAAGAGCGCAGTGAGGTCGATGCCACAGGCAGAGGGCCTTATAGAACCTGGAAGGTTCGGTAGTCCATATTGCCCACCCTGGAGGATTTTTTTGTATAAATCCTATTGAAAAATTTACACATGTAGCCCATTTTCTTCCCCCAGTCCCCCACAAAGGTTTTTACCCTCCCATTCAAGACAGGTGGTTCCCAGCCCTGTCCCTGTGAGCCACAGCTGTCCCCGACTTACGCCAGCCAGCAGGGTTCATTCTAGAAAATTTTTGAAGTGGGACAGTCTGCAACAGGTACAGAAAAATAGGGGACAAATTGCAAAAAAAATGGGACAGACTTAAAAATGCTGGCAAGTAGGGGGGGAATTGTTTAACCGGGAAAGGAACACTAAGCTGAAGCTTGTTTCCAGGTGCAACCTGGGAGCACAAGGAAGTTAAGTGACTTGCTCGGGGTCACACAGCATGCAGGTGGGAGCTGTGGGATTCAAACCCAGGTCTCCAGGTTTGCAGCTCAGAGCCCTAAACCTCAACGCTATACTGCCTCTTAAGTAAGGAAGTAGGAGTACTGTGTGCCTGCTGCCAATTTTTTTTTTTCAACCATGATATGTAATCTCTTCAAAGCAGTGGTCTAATGGTATCTTCCTTCTTAAAAAAAACTGACACGTAGAGCAGATCCTCCTAGTTGCATGTGCATTTTGGCAAGACAGTGTACCAGGTGTGTTACAGAGCAACACACACAGTCTGCCTATGCTGTGCAAGTAGGCAGGCTAATTCGACTGACTCAACTTCTTTGTTGCTGGCAGACCCACCCTTCCCCACCGCCCTGTCATGATTGTACCTTCTCCTCTGTTTGTTCCAGTCCTCATGGGTACTCCAGTCACTCAGGCTGGCCTTTTAAGGACCATTCTCCTGTTGGTTGTCTCCTCCAGTGAGCCATGGCTGTGGTGCCAACACTGTTCGACTTCGGGTGGGATCTGCTGTATAATGCAGTCTTTCAGATCCTGCCCCAGCCTGTTGCAGCGTGCACATGATTCTCGCCAAACTCAGCCGAGATGACCATGTTTCGATGCCCCAACCTGTTATGTGCACCACGATTCACGTCGAACTTCGCTGAGAGACTGCCATTTAGTGTTGCCCCAGCCTGTTGCCATGTGCACACGATTCTCACCAAACTCAGCCGAGACGACCATATTTAATTTGGCTGTCTGAGCCGAGTTCAGCAAGAATTGTGTGCGCACAGCAACAGACTGGGGCAGGATCAGAAAGATGCATCAGACAGTGTGTCAAGTGTCCCCATAAAGAGAAAAGAAAGGGGACAAATTTGAAACAGCGTGCCATTTACGCAGTCCAGCGCTCAAAAACGAACCCTGCTGCCAGGGTCTGGTGTCCCCTCAGAGATTTCCCTTCGTGGCGGGGGCCTCAGAGCGGAGTGCCCCCCCCCCCCAAGCTCGCAGACATATCCAGAGTGCCCCTGGCTGGAATGCAGAGTGGGCCACGACTGCATGGGCAGGGCTTCATGAAGCCCATCACCATATATTTTCCTTCTAATTTTCTCCCTTCCCGTTGCCAGGGTGCCCATGTCGATACATGCATGTAGAGGTCCTGCAACTCCCTCCCATTCTTCCTGGATCCTAGTCATCCTACCACCGGGCCTCCATGCGGTGGTAGTCTCATGGAGCTGGCAGCTACCCCCCCCATGAGAACAAAGTAGTCATTTAAATGCTGTATCTTCCCCTCCTTGAGAACAGAGTAGTCCTTCAGCTGCACCCCAGGCCCAGCCCCAGCAATCGAGAGACCACTGCCGATCTTGGGTCATTAATATGGCAGGCGGTAGTTCTACTGCCATGCCACCGTTTGCCATTTATCCCATTTTCTGAGTGCAGTAATATCAGACCTTCCAGAGGCTATAAGGACCTCCCCCTGCGGCGTTGGGCTTCATTACACCCCTAGGTGGTCTGGTATAGCCCATTACTGTCCACTCTGTGTGGTAGTATTGCTTATAAAACGGAATATATCGTTTTTTGTTTAATGTAGAAAAGTTTTATTTTCCCTTGGGTTGTTTTTAGGTAGAATAGGTGAGTTTGGTAGCAAGGGCTGTGTGCCCTTGAATGGACCAGAGAACTGTACTGATTTTTGAAGAAACCTATGCCCTGATGTGGGTTTTTGTGTTAGAGTGGAAACAATTTTATTTCAATCGAAAAAGGTTTTATTCTAGGGACATGGATATGTTGTTCATCCACACTGTCTGGCAGATTCCTTGCTGCTTTAAATATTGCCGGACGGTCTTCAAGCTGGCTCCTCCCACCCACCTGGGTGGTAAAACTCTCGGCTCCGCCCCATGACGCCAGATCTTCCTTACCGCTTAAAAGCTCAGGTTCCCTCTTAGCGCTCTGCGTTTTAGACTGGATCCTAACTCTTCGGTTAGTCCGAAACTAGTTTTGAAGTTTTTCTTAACTTCAGTCTTCTTATCCCTCGCGGCTGCGATGGACAAATTGATTCCCGGCTTTCGGAGGCGCCCTGGCGGGCAGAAGATGTCCAGAACGGATCCGCACTCCACGCGCGTGTCTACTGCCTCGACCTAGACCACTACCCGCAGGTTCGCGAAGTTGTGCCGCCTCTTTCGCCAACGCCCTGGAGGGATAGCTGTCTGATTGAAGCCTGTGGCCCCGAGAAACGTTAGCAGCCGGTAAAATCCAAAGAGGCTCGTTGGGTGGTGTCTGCGGCGGCTGGCTCGGCTGAGCAGCTCGAGCACATGATTGCCCTCGAGGAGGAGGCGGCCCAGACCGCATCTTCCTCCTCCTCGGTCGCGGCATTTGTCCCGCTCTCTCTGAGTTCCTGTTATTCGGCTTCGTTCAAGGAGCTTCGCCAGTCCCTTTCCATGAAGGGAGAGGGGCCATCGGGACATTCCTCTCGGCTCAAGAAGAGGGAATTGAAGGGTAAGTCCCATCATCAGCGTTCGCGGGAGCGGGAGAGATCTCCTTCCCCGGACAGCCGACCGTCGACTTCGGTCGAGGTTGCGGCTCAGGCTGCTGGCTTCACGGCGTCCCTGTCAGGCCAGCCTGCCGAGACACCCGTCGACGCAGTCGAGATATTCCTCGACCTGATGGCCGGGTGGTTGACTGGTAGAGCTGACAACCCCTTTTTGGCGGTTTCCCTGGTGGAGGCCGAGGATCTGCCCGCGCCTTTGGGGCGGCAGTCCCCGGTTAAACTGTCCAAGCTGAGGGAAGAGTGGGTGTCCCTTGCCCCTTCCCAGGCCCACCCTCTGTTTCACCGAGGGTCTCGTCTCGGACTTCATCTCAGTCAAGCCGCTCCTGCCGACATCGGTGGTCTCGGTCTCGGCACCGAATTAAGTGGCGACACCGCTCCTCCTCATCGTCCTCCACCTTGGATGAGGAGAGGCTTCGATGCAGACTGCGTCGGCATTACAAGGAGCTTATGTGGCAGCAGTTACTGTTGTCCGGGAGTAAGTCGACTCTGATTCATCCCCTGGCTATCAAGTGGCTGTTGCCCGAACGGCCGGAGCAACCGCTCGCCACAGTCGAGATGCCCATTTCTGGGCCAGTTGTTCAGCCAAATCTAGCTGCCGCACCGATTGTGGTGGAACCTCGGTCGAGTCACAGCCTGCCCCACAGGTTGCCGGTCACCCTCACTCCCGACCGTCCTCCGCAGGTGGAGGGTGGCTCAGGCCCGGGGCAGCTCTTCGCAGACTCTTCAGAGTCCGATGTGGACTCCTCCCTGTTCCCCAGGCGGGTTGGCTTGGAGTCCTCCGGGGGCCAGTCTCTGGACGATAGCCCATTGTCCTTCATCTGTCTGCTTTGGCTCATCTCTGAGTCTACCGGGATGCAGCTCGAGCCCATGTCCAAACGGGTCAAGTATCCCCTTACGGAGATACTAAACCGAGGGGATTCACCCACGGAGGCCTTCCCTGTGGCTGAGGCCATTGTCGGTCCAGCCTTGGAGCTTTGGCAGCGGCCTGCTTCCTGTCCTGCGCCCTCGGCCAGGATGGCCAGGAAGTATGCGGTCCCTACCGGCTCTTTGCTTGGTTTCTTGGAGCACCCCTCTGCCGAGGGGTTAGTCACCGATAGCGTCTTCTGGAGTTCTTGGGACGTGGATAGGCCCCCTGACAAAGAGTCCAAAAGGCTGGACTATGCCGGGCGCAAGGTGTACGTTGCGTCCTCCCTGGGCCTCCGACAGGCCAGCTCGGCCATGCTGATGGCACACTTCTCCCACGGCCTCATGGGCTCCCTGGATGAGGTGATCCCTCATCTCCCGGCCGACCTGCGGACCACGGTCCGGCAGGTGCCAGACCAAGGTAGGGCGGTGGCTAAGCAGCAGCTTCAGACTGCTCTGGACATAGGTGATTCCTGTGCCAGGTCAGTAGCAGCCACGGTGGCCATGCGCCGCAGGGCGTGGCTGAGGATATCCACCTTCACGGCGGATACCCAGCACAAGTTGGCGGACGTCCCCTTCTTGGGGACTGACCTCTACGGCCCTGGAGTGGAGGGACACCTCCAGCGGATCGAAAAGTCCAGTGCCACTCTGGACTCGGTCACCTCCGCCTAGAGGGACAAAGGCCAACAACAGCGTAAGTCCTTTCGTCCTTCGGCCCCTGCGGCACAACAGCACCAGCACAAGGGCCAGCAGGCTCGCGCATGGCATCCCAAACCCAAGCCAGCGGTTTTCTCCAATAGGAAGCAAGGAGGTAAAGGCCCAGGAGGTCCCTTGGCCGGTCCCTCCTCCAAGCCTGCCCAGTGACGGGTTGAGGGGTGTCTCCCCCAACCTCATCACCCTTCCCTGGGTTCTCCCCATAGGGGGACGGCTCTGCCACTTCCTTACCACCTGGTCCACTATCACCACGGACCATTGGGTGTTGGGGGTGGTAGGAAAGGGCCTGCCTCTGGAATTCGAGCAGACCCCTTCCTTTCGAGCTGTCGCCTCCTGGGGGGGCGACGGGGTCCGAAGCCTCGCTGTCGGTCCGCTGAGCCGATATTGCCCTGCTCCTCGAGAAGAAGGTGATCAGGAAGGTGGCGGATCCTCCTCCAGACCCAGGGTTTGTGTCCAGGTATTTCCTGGTCTCAAAACGGATGGGGGGCTGGTGCCCCATTCTCGACTTGCACGACCTGAACAGGTTCCTAAGGTCTCGGACCTTCAGGATGGTCACTCTGGCTCAGATAATCCCATCCTTGGAACGAGGCATGTGGTTTTGTTCCCTGGACCTCCAGGACGCGTTCTTCTCGTCCCGATACGTCCATCTCATCAGAGATTCCTCCGCTTCAGAGCGGAGGGATCTCTTTACGAGTTCCGGGCCATGCCCTTCGGCCTCTCTCTCTAGCTCCCAGGGTCTTCACCGAATGCATGGCAGTGGTGACAGCATTCCTGCGGCGCCGAAGGGTCCGGGTGTACCCCTACCTGGTCGACTGGCTGTTTGCAGCCCCCTACAGAGTGGAGGTGGAGCAGTCCAGAGATCTGGCCCTCCAGGTTTGCTCTCAAATTGGCCTCCTTATCAACGAGGCCAAGTCGGAACTCGTGCCGAAGCAGATGATACACTTCATCGGGGCAGAGCTCGACTCTCTTCGAGCCAGAGCTTGGCTCCTGGCAGACAGGGCCGAGGTTCTTCCACCTTTCCCAATCATTTCTGGTTGGTCAATTGCACCCTGCCCGGGACTTCCTGCGCCTCCTGGACCTCATGGCAGCCTGCACCAGCGTGGTCCATTGGGCCCGTTGGTACATGCGTCCCCTTCGATGGGAACTGGCCAGCCAGTGGTCACAACGCTATGATCCATTGGATCAGTTGGTGACAGTGACCCAGGAAATGTGGTACGCTCTCCAGTGGTGGACCGTTCCGGCACATCTGCAGGAGGGCATCCTGTTCGTCCGCCACTAGCCGACAGTCTCTCTTATCGACCGACGCATCTCTGATGGGTTGGGGTGCCCATCTGGGGGAGCACAGAGCGCATGGCCTCTGGGCCCCTCGGGAGTCCCGATGCCATATCAACCTGCTGGAGCTCTGAGCGGTCCGCCTAGCTCTCACCGACTTCGCTCCGTTTCTACGGGGTCAAGTGGTTCAGACGGACAGTACCACGACCATGTACTAACTAAACCGCCAGGGCGGGACACGCTCCTTGCTGTTATGCAAGGAAGCTCTCCGCATATGGTCTCGTGCGCAGCCTGGAGGCGGATCTCCTAGCCATTCACGTGGCAGGAGCCTCCAACACCCTGGCCATGCCCTAAGCCGGATGGGGGCTGCATCTCACGAGTGGTCTCTCCTGCCGGAGGTAGTACAAGATCTCTTCTCCCATTGGGGCACGCCTCAGGCAGACCCGTTTGCCTCCAGGGAGAATGCGAAGCTGAGACTTTCATGCCCGCCCCCCTCAGCAGGGCTCGCTGCAGGGGGATGCCTTATTGAGGCCGTGGATCCCGGACCTCTTCTACGCCTTTCCCCCATTTCCCTTGATCCACAAGGTGCTTCTCAAGGCGAGGAGGGACAAGGCGCAGGTGATTCTGGTAGCCCCAGACTGGCCCCGCCAGTTCTGGTATCCAGATCTCCTCAGTCTCAGCTCCAGGCTCCCAAGGCGGCTTCCAGCCCGCCCGGACCTGATCTCAGTCATCAGGGGAAAGTATTCCATCCAGACCTTCAGTCCCTGCACCTGACTGCCTGGTTCCTGAGCGGCTGGAGTTCCAGGCCTTGGGTCTTTCCGACGAGGTCCTCAACGTCGTTGAGGTGTCCTGTAAGGAGTAGACCAGAAAATGCTGTGCCTTTAAATGAAGAGATTCTCCATTTGGTGTCAGGGAAATGGCCTGGACCCTTCCTCCTGTTCCTTGGCAAGCATTCCGGACTTCCTGTGGTCCTTTTCTCAGCAAGGGCTTCGGTCGATGACCCTTAAGGTGCACCTGGCAGCCATCTCTGCTTACCGGGCGCGGGCCGGAAAGCAGTCGGTTGCGCAGGAGAAGGTGGTCTGGCGCTTTTTCAAAGGCAGTGATCACATTTCCCCTCCAGTGCGAGAACCTCCACCTCCGTGGTATCTACTGCTGGTATTGGCCAAGCTCATGGGCAAGCCACTCGAACCAATGCACAGGTGCGATATCTCCCACCTGTTGTGGAAGACCACCTCCTTGGTGGCTATCACGTCAACCAGAAGGATGGGAGAGCTCCAGGCGCTTTCCATCGAATCTCCTTATCTGGTCTTCCACAAGGACAAGGTTGTCCTGCGCCCCCACTCGAAGTACCTTCTGAAGGTGGTGTCGGAGTTTCACCTTAACCAGGTGTTGACTCTGCCAGTGTTCTACCCCAATCACACCTCAGAGGTCAAATATAGGCTCCATATTTGGACCCTAGCAGAGCACTCGCTTACTTTAAGGAGTGGATGGCTGAAGTTCGGGAAGAGGTTTGCCAGCTGTTTGTCACCTACGCTGAAGCCGCACCTGGCAGACATGCAGCCAAGTGGACGATAAGCAGGTGGGTCACCTCCTGCATAGATCTCGGCTATAGGTTTGCGGGCATGGAGCCTCACAGAGGGATAAGAGCTCATTTTACCCGCCATACCGCTGCATCGGTAGCTGCTTCCAGGAATGTCCCTATCCAGGATATCTGCAGGGCTGCTACCTGGAAGTCGGCACATACCTTTATTACCCTCTACCACATCGACCTTGAGTCATGCCGGGATGCTGGTTTTGGGACCTCGGTTCTCCAGTCTTTATTCCCTAAGTAGGGGGTGTGAGCCTTGCCTCCCTCCTCCCGGAGAACTGCTAGGAGTCCATGTCCCTAGAAATACAGGTTACTCACCTGTAACAGGAGTTCTAGGAATGGTATATGTTGTTCATCCACACGACCCACCCGATCTCCCCGGCTTCGACGCACAACCTGGCTTCCAGCGGGCTAGATTTGGCGTCATGGGGCGGAGCCGAGAGTTTTACCACCCGGGTGGGTGGGAGGAGCCAGCTTGAAGACCTTCCGGCAAGATTTAAAGCGGCAAGGAATCTGCCAGACAGTGTGGATGAATAACATATACCATTCCTAGAACTCCTGTTACAGGTGAGTAACCTGTATTTTTCATCCATAATGTTTATTTTGTTGCCAGACTGCCGTCTTATTTATTGTGCTACATATTAATGCGGGGGGCAGACGTTAGCAAGGAGGAGTCTAGTGATAGAGGAGGTGCTATGGTCAGAGAGGTGGAGAGGGAAGTAGGTAAGGGCAGGGGGTTGTCAGATGCCTGCCTGCAGCATCATCCATGTGAGACTTTGATTTTACTAACATACTATTTGCCAGCAGATTAGGCCTTACGGTCTATCGAGTCTGCTCGAACCTTAGATCCTTAGTTGGGTGCCGAGGCCCTCCCATCCCTTGTGCTCCAGAAACCCCTATCATCCATCCCCACCCCCCAGGGACAGGCCATCATCTGATACATCCACTTTCTGTGTCTGTCTCACCCTCTCTTGAAGCCCTCCACTGTGGATCTCTGAACCAGTTCGCCAGGCAGTGCATTCCAAGGGTCCACCACCCTCTCAGTGAAAAACCTCCTCCTCTTTCCCCTCACCCTTCCACCTTCAAACCATGCCTCTGGTGATACCTCCTGCTTTAGTCTAAAGATCCTCCATGTTTACTCTATTTATTCCCTTGAGGTATTTGAAGACCTCAATCATGTCCCCCTGTCTCTCGCCTCCTCCAGTGAAAACAGGCAGAGCTCCTCAAGTCTGTCCTCATCGCCAAATCCCTAGCCCTCATATCATCTTAGTTGCCCTCCTCTGTACCTCTCCAGGAGCTGTATGTCCCTCTTCAAGTGTGGTCTCCAGTACTGTACACAGTACTCAAGGTGTGGTCTAACCAGTCCATTGTACAGCGGCAGAATCACTTCCTTGCTCCTAGAGGTGATCCCCTACGATGCATCCCAACATCCTGTTTGCCTTGCTAGCCGCCTCCTGCACTGCTCAGAGTTATTCATACATGCATCCACCATGACCCCTAGGTCTTTTTCCCCTATTGAGGCCTCCAGTGCCTCCTCCCAGGGTGCACCTGTGTTTAGGGTTTCCCACCAAGATGCAACACCTTGCACTTGGTGATATTCAAATTTAATTTCCATGTGTGAGCCCATCTTTCCAGGGTGTCCAGGTCCCCTTGCAGGGCCAACCTCCCCTCTTCTCCCTCCACTACTGCTCCCATCTTGGAGTCATCCGAAGAGACTCATTTCACACCCTATACCCTCCTTGATGTCCGATATGTATGCATTAAACAGGATCGGACCCAGGACCGAGCCCTGCGGTACCACACTACCAACCTCTCTAGGGTTTGAGAGCTCCCCACAGACCACTACTCTCTGGGTGCGTCCAGCTAGCCAGTTTTCAGTCCGTCTGACCATCAAAGGGCCTACTCCTAACCCCATCAGTTTCTCCACCAGACCATTGTGGGGAACAGAGTCAAACGCCTTGCTGAAGTCCAAGAATAATACATCCACAGGCTTTCCCCCGTCCAGTTCTGATGTTACCCATTCGTAGAACTCCACAGGGTTGGTTTGACAAGACCTACCTGGCACAAACCTATGTTGCCGACGATCCAGACCTCCCACCTCCTCCAAGTACACCCCCAATCGTTCCTTTAGTATACTCTCCATTAATTTTCCCACCACCGAGGTCAAACTGATGGGTCTATAGTTACCTGGTACTTCCCTCGACCCCCCTTTATGGATTGGCACCACATGTGCCTCTCACCAATCCCTAGGTACCCTCCCTGTCTCAAGTGACCTGTTGAAGAACTCTGCCAGGGGTGCAGCCAGTATGTCCGCCAATTCCCATAGTACTCTCAGATGAATGCCATCCGGCCCAGGAGATTTGTCTTTCTTTAGGGCCTTGAGGGCTAACCACACCCTTTTGGAGGAGATAGCATCATCCGTCCCCTCCACCTTACTGGCCTTTTTATCCTTATCCAGATGTGACACCCCTGGGGTACCTCTCCCTCCCTCTTGCTCCATTTCTGTTGCTCCCCTGATCCCACTTACTGCCGCTTCTATCCCCTTCATGCCTTGCTTTGTAGATATCCCATCCCCCTCCCTAGTGAACACAGAGGCAAAGTACTCATTAAATACCTCTGCCTGGTCCCTCGCCTCTTCCACCCACCCTCCTTCTGATCTCAATCTGCTGAGGTGGCCCTTAGTTTTTCTCCGCTCCCCAGTGTACGGAAAATCCCCTTTTCCCCTCCATGTATCCCCTGCGCCAGCCGCTGCTCTTTACTGGACTTTGCTCCCCTCACCATACGGGTGACTTTTCTAGATGCAAGATGGTACACTTCCTTATCCCTATCCCCTCTTGTTGTTTTATATTTTTTGTAGGCCGCTTCTTTCTCTGACTGCTACCTGTACCTCACTGGACCACCAGCATGGTTTATGGGACCTGCTTCCTTACGCTTCAACTTAGCGCAGATCCTGACTGCCCCATGAAGTCCTCGTTTTATGACCTCCCATCTCCTTTCCACACTTGTCATTGATGTAATCCCTTCAGTGATCCTTGAGAATATTTCCCATGCCCACAAAGTCTGCCCCTGAAGTCCACTGTCAGTGTCCTAGATCTCACCCCTCCCCCATGCTTATTTGAAACCAGACAGTATTGTGGTCGCTCCCAGTCAGGGGTCCTGTACAATCATGTCCCTTACCAGATCCCCATCTGCCAGAACCCGTCCAGGACATGCCCCTCCCTTGTGGGCTCCATCACATGCTGTGTTAGAACACATCCTGGAAGCTGATCCAGCCTCTGCTCCTTGGCCACCTTAGAGGACATGGTTCCCCAGTTTTTACCTGGCATATTAAGGTCCCCATCAACACCACTCCTTCCCCTTTTGGTCCACACTGGGCAATGATGTCCAGCAAACCATCCTCTAGAACATCACTCATCCCGGGGCCTATATACCCAGCTTGACCTTATCTCCTGCTGGGGATCGAAGGTGACCCATAAGGCTCCACGTTTCCCTCTGCCTCTTCTACCCTAGCAATTTCTATGTCATTTCTAATGAACATGGCCACTCCACCCCCTCTGCCCTCCTTTCTATCCTTCCTAAGCATAGTGTACCCCCGTACGTTTAGGTCCCAGTCATGGTTTTTGTTGGCCTACGTCTCCGTGACTGCCGCAACATCCACCCCCGAACAGCATGGCCTGGAACTCTGGCAACTTGTTTCCCAAGCTCCTGGCATTTACTAACACCAACCCCCACCCCTTATCCCTGATCCTCTTTGTTAAACCCCACCCAGATTCCTTATACTTCCATCCTCCCTCTGCTCCTCCTGAAACCTCCACCCCAGTCTGTTTCCCTCCCCTTGGGCTTGAAAGCTACTCCCCATCTAGAGGAGAGGGCTTCTGTCAGCCCCTCCCTTATCCTCCCCCCACAAGTTTAAATCCCACTTGCTTGAATGTAGTCAGCCATCCCTGTTTAAGGACTTCCTTCCCTAATGGGTCAAGATGAAGCCTGTCCTTGGCATATAGTCCCTTATCCTCCCAAACTCCAGTCCAGTTACCTAACACCCCCAACCCACTCTCTTCACCCCATTTCCTGAGCCAGTCATTAACCTCTGTGAGCTTCATTTTTTTTCTCCACTGAGGCCTTTGGTACTGGCAATATATCCGAAAAGGAAATGTTGCATCCATTATCCCGACAGACTCTGGCAAGTTCTTGGAACCTTGCTTGGATTTCCAAAACGCTATTTCCCTCTAGATCGTTAGTTCCCAAATGCACCAGGAAATCCGGTTTCCCTCCACAATCCCTAACCATTTCATACACCATGAACTTTGCTCTGTGTACTGTCAATCCAGAGATACTCACTACCTTCACCTGACTATGGCATCCACCCCTGTCCCTCCACTGGATACCCTAATCATCGAGTCTCCAATAACAGAACCTTAACACCGCCATCATCCTTATGGTTACCTCACTATGCCCTCTCAGCCCCCTTCCCCTTTATTCATGATCTCAATTCCATGGGAGTCTTCCTGCCTTATTAGAGACCCCTTGTCACCCTCCCTTCTGCCTCCTCGTTATTTTGCCCACTTAACTCAAACCCCTCTGAATAGCTGTCCCCTTTAACCTCTCTTATCCGAACCATTTATCCTGGCCCTGATGGTTTCCCCTTCCCCACACTGCCATCCTCCCCTTGTAATAGTACCCTGCCTCCAGAGGCTCTCTGTGGGTCCCCTTTAGCTAGGGCCCCATCCTTGGTACTGACCCCCTGCTGAAGGGGCCCTCTCCACCTCCTTGTCTTCCAGTTTCTCTCAATCATGCTCTCCTCCCTCATGTCTGCAATATGTTGCATCTCCCCATTTGCTTAACATTTATGTTTCCTTCTCCTCTGGGAATATTTCCATCCTTTCCATTGCCGGTCTGTGATGCCCTATGGGTATCCAACTCCTCCCCGGCCTCTGTATAAGTTTCCTCATTTCCACCAACCTTCCTCCTAGGTTGCTTAGTAGCTCAAATTTATTGTGACACTCTATGTCAGCCTCCATCAAGTAACCCGAGTTTCCCCTGACTGCACCTCTAAACTGCCCTCTTCTGCCCTCTTGCTCTGTTCACCTTAGGGCTCCCTTCCACAGTCTGCTGTTTAGGCTTCCAAGCTGGCCCTCCTGACTCTTCCCCCTCCACTCTCTTTGTATTCAGAATGTTCACCCCGTACTCTTTCCCCTTAGCATCAACATCCCTATCTAAGGGTCCTCTGTCCCTAATATCCCCCCTCCTGCTTGCTGTAGCATAACGTCCTGTAATTTCAGAGCATTGCCCCAGCCTTCCCTCATCCCCACCCTTCTGCTGCCCATATCCACACCCCTTATCCTTGGACACCCCCCCAGCTCCCTCCTTAACCAATATACCTCACTCCTGATACAAGATAGCTGTCTACAGAGTGGGCAGCCTCCCTCTCTCCAGGCCCAATTGAGAATTATTGCCATCCCACAGCCTATGCAGCCTACAACCCTTCCGAAGATGCCTGCCATGGTGGAATATGGCCACTCTGTTTATCCCCCTCTGTTTATAATGGCACACCCCCTTTTCTCAGTCCCTTTCCCTGGAATACAGTTTCTCTCTATACTGACTGCAGTTATTTACAAACCCAATTTCAACCCCACCAATAAAGTTCCCAAGTCTCACAAACACATACAGTCCAGTGTGTGTTCAGTCCCACTAACAGTGTGTGTGTATGCAGACATCAGGTACCGTATGATGTCACAGGCCCACCAGCTCCTGTTGCTTTGAATTTCAGTCCCAAACAGAAATACTCAGCCCTTCAATCCCAACCCCAGTGGCTTTTTAGTATCTAAGAACACCAGGCAAACAACACATTTAAATTTCACTCTAATTATCACTGCCAAACAACTGTTCCCAAGCCTCCAAAGTTACAATATCACAGCCCAAGTAACAGTTCTAACTGAAGGTAATAATTTTTAACACAAAGAACTAATTTCACTTACAAAACTATTCAAATATTTCAGTTAAAACAGAATATAACCCCAGACCTCTGTCCTTACCAGCCTGCTGCTTATGTTCCCAAGTGAACAATGAAAGCCAAGGTAATTCCTGTTAAAGACAAGGTAATTCCTGCTAATGTTCCCTAACACCAGGCAAACAACACATTTAAATTTCACTCTAATTATCACTGCAAAACAACTGTTCCCAAGCCTACAAAGTTACAATATCACAGCCCAAGTAACAGTTCTAACTCAAGGTTATAATTTTTAACACAAAGAACTAATTTCACTTACAAAACTATTCAAATATTTCAGTTAAAACAGAATATAACCGCAGACCTCTGTCCTTACCAGCCTGCTGCTTATGTTCCCAAGTGAACAAACCTTTACAACTTACATTTAAAGCTGTTAACCCCACCTCGAGTCTCAAATAATTTCTAATCCAGGAGTGACAGAAGTCATTTTAATGAATAAACATTCCTTGGAGTTTTGCTTAGCCTGGGCCTCCCGTTGCCTTGCAGGAATATGTATTGATTAATTACCTCTCCCACATGAGGCATATTGATCTGGTTGAGAAGGGTAATTATTCATGAAATAGAATGGCTGGAGCCCATTCCTCCAAAAAGGCTGTGTTGCTGAGTGCATAGGATAAAGAACTGAAGCCAGGAGGTGTCTGGTTCAAATACTACCACAGCTGCCATTAGGAGCTTTGGCAGATGTTTCAGTTCCTCCTTGCTGTATTTAGAACACATAGTAAATGGCACATTCAGAGATTTCAAACCATGATCAAGTTTAATGCTAAAGCGTATGTTTTATTCGAAAGGTATAAAAAGTAGCAGCAGTGTCGGAAAGCACAGAAAGAGCTCCCCAACATTTCACAGATCTTTTCCACTTCGTGTTTATACCAGAGTTCTAAAAAGTAGAAGCAACAAGCTGGCCTCTCCAATTTTTTAAAGATCTCTTACACTTCAGGTTTAAATCCGAGTTATAAAAAGTAGAAACAGTAAAGCGACAGAAAGCAGACAAAGGGCTCCCAGCATTCTGCGGATCTCTTCCACTTCAAAAGGTATAAAAAGTAGCAGCAAACAGTTGTCAGAAAGCATACAAAGAACAAAAAAGGATAAAAAGTAGAAGTAGCCAGTCATCTGAAAGAACATATAGGGCATCTCAGCATTTGTCTATCTTCTGCTTCACCAGTATTGATGAAACAGAAGAGATTCTTAAAACAATTACGGAGCCATTTGTGTGCTTTCTGTGAGCTTGTTGCTGCCGCTTTTTATACCTTTGGAATAAACCAACTCTTTAGCATCAAACATGATCACGGTTTGATGTCTTTACGAGAGTACAGTTTTCTGTGTATTCTAGTTCCCAGCATTTCTTGCTTCTACAGCTGCACTGGGTGCAGAACTTTTGCACGTTCTCCCTTGTTTGTTTTTCATCATAGCAGTAAAGCTGGCTGGAAACAGGGCCCCACTCAAAACAAGCTGCTGCATCTGCATTGTGGCTAGCCTGAGGAAGTAGACTGCCAAATGGATTAGATAATGTGTAGGAGAAATCCTGAAAGCTGAGTGGCTGGAGCAATCTTTGACCCAGGACCATATCTCAGTATGTCATCGCAGGTTGGAACTACATACAAGGATCCGCCATATGCCAACACTGTGGGGCCATTTCATAATCACAGTAATACACACCAGGGTGCAGTATATTATGGGATGTCATCACTTCTTGGGTGGTTGAAGTGACTCCACTTAGCCTTGTGTGTCACAGCACTCTCAAGTCATGAGGATATCCCTCATCCTGTGATGTAATTAAGTGCAGCTCAATCAAGGGCTTAGTTAAATTATCTCCCCTTCCCTCCATCCTGCACTCTGGTTACTACCAGCATTCTCCCATCCCCATGGCTGGTACATGCATCCTCCACAATTTGCTCTCTGCGGTGGGGTCCACATACTGGGGTATTGCTCTCCTTTTTTTTTTTTTTTGTAACATTCCATGGATTTTATTAGCAATAGTTCAATGGTAACATCTCTCATATACCATACAATAGCAGGGTATGTGTATATATACACTACCGGTCAAAAGTTTTAGAACACCCCCAATTTTCCAGTTTTTATTGAAATTTAAGCAATTCAAGTGCAGTGAATAACCTGAAATGGTACAAAGGTAAGCGGTAAACTGCTAGAGGTTTAAAAAAAAAGTTTAGGTTAGCAAAAACTGCTGTAGAGAAATTGCAAAGAAAGCCAAGGTGCCAGTGAGTACAGTTTCCTACACCATCAAAAGGCACTTGGAAACTGGAGGAAACTCTGACAGGAAGAGGTCCGGCAGACCCAAAGCCACAACAGAATCAGAAGACGAGTTTCTGAGAGTCAACAGCTTGTGTGATAAGCGGCTCACAGGACAACAGCACAGAGTGACTGGCATCCTGAACCAAAAGGGCTACCACAGCATTTTGCAGCGCCATGCAATACCCTCTGGTCTACGCCTAGTTGGTCGGGTTCATCCTACAGCAAGATAATGACCCAAAACATACCTCCAGGCTATGTCAGAACTACCTTCGAGGAAAAGAACAAGATGGTAGGCTTCAAATCATGGAATGGCCAGCACAGTCTCAGACTTAAACCCCATCGAGCTGGTTTGGGATGAACTGGACAGAAGGGTGAAAGCAAAGCAACCTACAAGTGCAACACATTTGTGGGAACTTCTACAACAGTGTTGTGAAGAACTTCCGAACAATATTTGATGTCCATTGTAGGAAGAATGCCACGAGTGTGCTTCGAAGTTACAGTATATCTGCAAAAGGTGGCTACTTTGATGAGTCAAAATTTAGATTAAATTTTGTTAAACAAAATGATTCTATGATTTCTTTTTTATCTCCAGTTGTTTATTTGTTCTATGCTTTAATTTCAGAGTACACTGAGACATTAACCTGCGTAAATTTCAATAAAAACTGGAAAAATGGGGGTGTTCTAAAACTTTTGACCGGTAGTGTATATATATTTTTTTTTTTAGTCTCTGGTAACCGGGTACAATATTGTAGCAGTAGGGCTAAGAAAGACCCTATATACAAAACTTGCACCAACTTTGTAGACTTAGTAATAAAAACAAAAGACAGGCCTTCAAGGCACCATGCATAGACTTATAAACAACTCATGAAGACTGCACACGGTATTGCCAGCTTAAACCTTCCCTTACAGTTAACCAATAGTTAATCTTCAGCACTCCGACTAGGATACAAAATCAGGATTAGTTTGTCTGATAGAACACTCAACGTCTCCACATTTCTTCTACTCTGGTCAATGTATCCCTAACAGAAGCTGTAAAGTGTTCCATCCTATAAATGCTATTGACCAGAGTTACCCGTTGGGACTGTTGAGGGGGCATCCTCCTCAGCTACAGTTTAGTAATAGTCTTTTTTTTTGTTTTTTTGCTGCTACTATAAAAATCAACAATAATTTCCACTATCCCCCTTCCCCAGTATTCCAGGGAACAATGGAAAGAAGGCCCAGCTGAGAGATAAACATGTTTTGCTCTACAAAAAAGGCATTTAAAACATTAATTTCTTTCCAAAACAAACTTATCTGGGGACATGCCCCAAAAATGTGAGAGTCTCCCCACATCCCCTCCAGCATGCCCAAGCATGTTCGCCCAAATATTTAGCTTGTACAGCTGGGGTGTTGAAATATCGCATGTGACATTTCTAAGAATAATCTTGTCAATAATAAGAGACTGTTATTGTATAACTGGCAGAAGTGACGTTAATCTACTCCTCTCCAATCACCCCACTATGCACTTCCTTGTTCCATCGTTCCAGTATCGGGGGAGAGAGACTAAGCTGAAATTCCATGAAGCCTTTGTAAAGCTTCCCAATAAAATATAACCAAAGGGCTGACCCGGTGGCGCTGAGGTCCGAAGTGCTGGACATCACACCTCGCGCCATGCCGGCTACCTGCATTCAGGAATGAGTGTGGGCTGCCGGGGGGTCAGCAGGGTGGAGATGGATCGAGCATCAAATGGACAGCTCTCCATCTCTGGGGGGGGGGGGGTATCCTGCGGTTGGCACACGCCTGACCCTTGGTGGAGGCTGGGGCTCAGTGCTGCACTGCTGCAAGACAAGTGGGGTGGGAGCACGGCAGACGCTTGGTGGGGTCGTGCGTGCGTGCGCAAGCCCACTGCAGGTGTCATTGCCCCGGCTCCTGCAGGAGAAAGAAAAATGTGAAAATACCCTGGTGGCTGGTTGTTGCGACTTAATAGCCGTCCCTTTCATGCTCCGTCTCTGCAGATAATGTGAGTGGGGGTCTGCGCTGCTTTGCCACGGGGGTTTCGGGGGTGAGGGCCTGAAGGAATGGAGGCGATGGACGGCGGCTGGATGAGGGGCGACCAGGGCCAGGGGTGGGGCAGAAATAATTAGCAAAAAAAAAAAAATTAGCCAAAGTGCCCCCTGTTGATAGTCTTTGAACAAAGAAAAATACATGGGGAAATGGCCAGGAAATAGTTGAAACTGTGCTCCCATCGCCAATAAATAAGATTTCATTTGTAAATACCGAAATTGTGTCCGATGAGGAAGGGAGTATGTGGCTTGCAATTCAAAAATGGTATAAAAACCCTGAGAGGAATAATATTGGTAGACCTATTTTACGCCCCTGGAATCCCAGTCCACAAGAGTCTTGTCTAAAGCATTTTTTGGGGAAAGTCTTGTCATAGGAGGCAGTATAGCGCAGTGGTCTAAGGCTCTGAGCTGCAAATCTGATGACATCCAGCAGACCAGACCTGGGTTTGAATCCCACAGCTTCCACTTGCATACTGTGTGACCCTGAGCAAGTCACTTAACCTCCTTGTGCTCCCAGGTCGCTCCTGTAAAAAAAGCTTTCAGCTTAGTGTGCTATACCTGGTTAAACAACTAAATAAATATGCTAAAGATCTAAGCCACACAAGGACATGTGATGGTATAATACTGGAACAGCATTTCCTCCAGGTTTTAAGAATAATAACTGTACAACGGGTAAATCTAGATAACGGTATCTCAGGGGATGTGCAAATAAAAAATCTAAGATGGCCAACAGAGTTAAGCTAGCCCTGGCAAAAAGAAATACAGGTGAGGGGTAACAGGCAAAGTGGGCAAGCATTAAGGTTGCAATACTTGAAGCAACATCCCATTGTGTTAGACAGAAAAGGAAGTGCAAAAGAAGAAGGAAACCACTTTGGTTCTCAAATACAGTAGCAGAAAAGGTCAGAGCCAAAAGGCTGGCTTTCAGGAAATATAAGGGAACACAGCGGGATGAAGATAGGGAGGCATACCAAACTGCCCTAAGGGAAGCAGGGAAGGCAGTGAGGCAGGCAGTCCCAAACTGAGGAAACACTAGCACAAACAGTAAAAGAAGGTGACAAGACTTTCTAAAGATACATTAGTTAAAGGAGAAAGTCCAGAGGGGGTATTGCTAAGCTCAGAGGAGAAAAGGAGGCATGTAAGGAGGAGGAGGACCCTGTAAAAGCATTTATCCTAAATAGATACTTTTGCTCAGTATTTACTGAAGAAAAGGTAGGGCAGGGCCCACAGCTCAGCACCATGGACACAGGGGGGAGGGAGGTGAGCACTACTCCCTTCACAAAAGAAAGGGTCCTACAAGAGCTTGCTAAGCTCAGGGTGGACCAGGCAATGGGACCTGATGGCATACATCCCAGGGTACTTAAGGAGTTAAGGGTGGAACTAGCAGAGCCTTTAGCAGAACTGTTTTGTGAGTCTCTGAGCACAGGAGAGGTCCCAGAAGACTGGAGAAGGGCTCATGTGATCCCGCTCCACAAGAGTGGTAGCAGGGAGGAGGCAGGGAACTACAGACCAGTCAGTCTTACCTCAGTATTTGGCAAGATTATGGAGGCACTCCTTTAGGAAAGGATAGTGCAACACCTGGCATCCATAGGGGCACAGGATCCAAGACAGCATGGGTTTACAAAAGGAAGGTCCTGTCAAACTAATCTCATAGATTTCTTTGACTGGGTAACCAGAGTGGTGGACCAAGGGGGAGCAGTTGATGTTGCCTACCTTGACTTCAGCAAAGCTTTCGACATTGTTCCACATAGAAGATTGATAAATAAGCTGGGTAGGCTCGGGGTTGGTCAGAAGTTGGTCAACTGGGTGGCAAACTGGTTGACAGGCAGAAAACAGAGAGTGGTGGTAAATGGTATACATAGATACATAGGCAGTGTCGGCAGATAAGGGCCTATGGCCCACCCAGTTTGCCCATTTGAGCTTGTAAGTTCAGTTTATGTTTTCCAAGAAGTCTGCTGCCCCTTACCCCTGATCTCCAGAATTCCTTTATGTCTATCCCATGCATTCTTAAATCCCGTGATTGTTTCAGCCCCCACCACTTCCTCTGGCAGGGTGCTCCACTTGTCTGCCACCCATTCTGTGAAGAAATTCTTCCTCACGTTTCCTCTGAATCGTCCTCCCTCCAACTTCATCCCATGCCCTCTAGTCCTGGAACATCTTTTTCGCTTAAAAATAATGTATTCTAGGGACATGGATATGTTGTTCATCCACACTTATTGGCAGGTTCCATGCCGCTTTAAATCTTGCCAGAAGGTCTTCAAGCTGGCTCCTCCCACCCACCCGGGTGGTAAAACTCTCGTCTCCGCCCCATGACGCCAGATCTTCCTTACCACTTGGAAGCTCAGGTTCCCTCCTTAGTGCTCTGCATTTTAGACTGGATCCTAACTCTTCGGTTCGTCTGAAACTAGTTTTGAAGTTTTCTAAACTTTGGTCTTCATTATCCCTCGCGGCTGCGATGGACAAATCAATCCCCGGCTTTTGGAGGTGCCCTTGTGGGCAGATGATGTCCAGGACGGATCCGCACTCCACGTGCGTCTACTGCCTAGGCCTAGACTATGACCCGCAGGCCTGCGAGTTGTGCCACTCTTTTTCGGCCACCGTCCTGGAGGATCGCGATGCCCGATAAGTTCGAGCGCTGAGCAGCTGCCACACTACCGGTGAAATCCAAAGACGCCACATGTCCGGCTACTAGTTTGGCTGAGCAGCTCGAGCATATGATCGCCTCGAGGAGGAGGCGGCCCAGGCTGCATCTTCCTCCTCCTCCTCGGCCGCGCATTTATCCCACTCTCTCTGAGTTCCTCATACTGGCTCGCTCAAGGAGCTTTGTCAGTCCCTTTCCATGAAGGGAGAGGGGCCATCGGGACATTCCTCTCAGCCCAAGAAGAAGGAGTCGGGGGTAGTCCCACCGCTATGTCAGGAGCCGGAGAGGTCTCCTTCCCCGGACAGCCGACCGTCGACTTCGGTCGAAGTTGCGGCTCAGGCCGCTGGCTTCACGGTGTCTCTGTCAGCCCAGCCTGCCGAGACTTCCATTGACACAGTCGAGATATTCCTCGACCCGTCGGACGGGTTGTCGACTGGTGAAGATGACAGCCCATCTTTGCCGGTTCCCCCGGTGGAGACCAAGGATCTGCCTGCGCCTTAGGGGCGGCAGTCCCCGGCTAAAGTACCCGAGCCGAGGGAAGAGCGGGTGTCTCCCGCCCCTTCCCAGGCCCGCCCTCGGTCACCCCGAGGGTCTCGGTCTCGGACTTCATCTCGGTCAAGCTGTTCCCGCCGACATTGGCGGTCTCTGTCTCGGTACCGAAGTAAGCGGCGACACCGTTCCTCCTCGTCCTCCTCCTCGGATGAGGAAAAGCTTCCACGTAAATTGCGTCGGCGTTATGAGGCGCTTATGTGGCAGTAGTTACTGTTGTCCGGGAGTAAGTCGACTCTGACTCATCCCCCGGCCATCAAGTGGCTGTCGCCCGAATGGCCGAAGCAACCGCTCGCCGCAGTCGAGATGCCCATTTCTGGGCCGGTTGTTCGGCCGAAACTAGCTGCTCCACCGATTGTGGTGGAACCTCCGCCTCCACAACCGAAGTCTGGGGCACCGACCAAGGATTCTCGGTCGGGTCACGCCTCACCCCACAGGTTGTTGGTCACCCTCACTCCCACTGCCCCCGGCAGGTGGAGGGTGGCTGAGGCCCGAGGCAGCGCTTCGCAGACTCTTTGGAGTCCGATGACGACTCCTTCCTGTTCTCCAGGCAGGTCGACCTGGAGTCCTCTGGGGGCCAGTCATTGGACGATAGCCCATCGTCCTTCATGGGTCTGCTTCGACTCGTCTCGGAGTCCACCGGGATGCAGCTCGAGCCCGTGTCCAAATGGGCCAAGTATCCCCTGATGGAGATACTGGACCGAGGGGATTCACCCATGGAGACCTTCCCTGTGGCTGAGGCTATTGTCGGCCCAGCCTTGGAGCTTTGGCAGCGGCCTGCTTCCTGTCCTGCGCCCTCGGCCAGGATGGCCAGGAAGTATGTGGTCCCTACCGGCTCTTTGCCCGGTTTCTCCGAGCACCCCTCTGCCGAGGGGTTGGTCACCGATAGCGCCTTCCGTGTTCCGTAAATGCCGACGCGGGATAAGCACCCGACAAAGAGTCCAAAGCTGGACTTTGCCGGTGCAAGGTGTACACTCGTCTCCTCGGCCTCCGACAGGCCAGCTCGGCCGTGCTGATGGCACACTTCTCCCGCGCCCTCAAGGGCTCCCTGGATGAGGTTGTCCCTCATCTCCCGGCTGACCTGCAGACCACGGTCCGTCAGGTGTGGGACCAGGGTAGTGCGGTGGCGAAGCAGCAGCTTCAGACTACTCTGGAAATAGGTGATTCCTGTGCCAGGTCAGTAGCGGCCGCGGTGGCCATGCGCCGCAAGGCGTGGCTGAGGACATCCACCTTCACGACGGATACCCAGCACAAGTTGGCGGATGTCCCCTTCTTGGGGACTGACCTCTTCGGCCCTGGAGTGGAGGGACACCTCCAGCGGATCAAAAAGTCCAATGCCACTCTGGACTCGGTCACCTCCGCCCAGAGGGACAAAGGCCGCCGACAACAACAGCATAAGTCTTTTCATCCTTTGGCCCCTGCAGCATGACCGGCCCAACAGCACCAGCAGGCTCGCGCTTGGCATCCCAAACCCAAGCCGGCGGCTTCCTCCAACAGGAAACAAGGAGGTAAAGGCCCAGGAGGTTCCCTCGGCCGGTTCCTCCTCCAAGCCTGCCCAGTGACGGGTTGAGGGGTGTCTCCCTCAATCTCGTCACCCTTCCCTGGGTTCCCCCCGTGGGGGGACAGCTCTGCCACTTCCTTTCCGCCTGGTCTGCTATCACCACGGACCGTTGGGTGTTGGAGGTGGTAGGAAAGGGCCTACCTCTGGAATTTGAGCAGACCCTCCCTTTGAGGTCATCTCCCCAGAAGTCCGGCGCGTCGCTGCTGGCCCGCCAATCCGATATTGCCCTGCTCCTCGAGAAAGAGGTGATCAGGAAGGTGGCCGTTCCTCCTCCAGACCCAGGGTTTGTGTCCAGGTATTTCCTGGTCCCAAAACGGATGGGGGGCTGGCGCCCCATCCTCGACCTGAACAGGTTCCTAAGGTCTCAGACCTTCAGGATGGTCACTCTGGCTCAGATAATCCCATCCTTGGAACGAGGCATGTGGTTCTGTTCCCTGGACCTCCAGGACGCGTTCTTTCACGTCCCGATCTGTCCGTCTCATCAGAGATTGCTCCGCTTCAGAGCGAAAGGATCCCTTTACGAGTTCCGGGCCATGCCCTTCGGCCTCTCCCTCACTTCCAGGGTCTTCACCAAATGCATGGCGGTGGTGACAGCATTCCTACGGCGCCAAAGGGTCCGGGTGTACCCCTAACTGGATGACTGGCTGATTGCAGCCCCCTCCAGAGCGGAGGTGGAGCGGTCCAGAGATCTAGCCCTCCAGGTTTGCTCTCAGATTGGCCTCCAAATCAACGAGGCCAAGTCGGAACTCATGCCGAAGCAGGTGATACTCTTCATCAGGGCAGAGCTCGGCTCCCGGCGGACAGGGCCGAGGTTCTTTTCTCCTTTGCCCAGTCATTTCTGGTTGGGCAATCGTGCCCTGCCCGGGACTTCCTGCGCCTCCTGGGCTTCATGGCGGCCTGCACCAGTGTGGTCCGTTGGGCCTGTTGGTACATGCGTCTCCTTCAGTGGGGACTGGCCAGCCAGTGGTCACAACGCTGTGATCCGTTGGACCAGCCCATGACAGTGACCCAGGAGATGTGGAACGCTCTCCAGTGGTGGACCGTTCCGGCACATCTGCAGGAGGGCATCCCATTCGTCCGCCCCGAGCTGACGGTCTCTCTATCGACTGATGCATCTCTGATGGGTTGGAGTGCCCATCTGGGGGAGCACAGAGCGCACGGCCTCTGGTCCCCTCGGGAGTCCCAATGCCATTTCAACCTGCTGGAGCTCCGAGCGGTACGCCTTGCTCTCACCGCCTTCGCTCCATCTCTATGGGGTCAAGTGGTTCAGGTCCAGATGGACAATACCATGACCATGTACTACCTAAACCGCCAGGGCGGGACGCGCTCCATGCTGTTATGCAAGGAAGCTGTCCGCATATGGTCCCTCGTGTGCAGACTGGAGGCGGATCTCCTAGGCATTCACGTGGCAGAAGCCTCCAACATCCTGGCGGATGCCCTAAGCCGGATAGGAGCTGCGTCTCACGAGTGGTCTCTCCTGCCGGAGGTAGTACAAGATCTCTTCTCCCACTGGGGCACGCCTCAGGCGGACCTGTGTGCCTCCAGGGAGAATGCGAAGCTGAGACTGTTCCATGGCCGCCCCCCTCAGCAGGGCTCGCTGCAGGGGGATGCCTTCTCGAGGCCGTGGACCCCGGGCCTCTTCTGCACCTTTCCCCCACTTCCCTTGATCCACAAGGTGTTTCTCAAGGCGAGGAGGGACAAGACGCAGGTGATTCTGGTAGCCCCAGACTGTCCCCACCAGTTCTGGTATCCAGATCTCCTCAGTCTCAGCTCCAGGCTCCCGAGGCGGCTTCCAGCCCGCCCGGACCTGATCTCAGTCAATCAGGGGAATGTATTCCATCCGGACCTTCAATCCCTGCACCTGATGGCCTAGTTCGTGAGCGGCTAGAGTTACAGGCCTTGGGTCTTTCCGACGAAGTCCTCAACATCGTTGAGGCGTCCCGTAAGGAGTCGACCAGAAAATGCTGTGCCTTCAAATGGACGAGATTCTCCATTTGGTGTCAGGGAAAGGGCCTGGACCCTTTCTCCTGTTCCTTAGCAAACATTCTGGACTACCTGTGGTCCCTTTCTCAGCAAGGGCTTCGGTCGATGACCCTTAAGGTGCACCTGGCAGCCATCTCTGCTTACCAGGCGCGGGCCGGGAAGCAGTCGGTGGCGCAGGAGAAGGTGGTCCGGCACTTTTTCAAAGGCCTTGATCACATTTCCCCTCCGGTGCGTGAACCTCCACCTCTGAGAGATCTGCTGCTGGTATTGGCCAAGCTCATGGGCAAGCCATTCGAACCAATGCACAGGTGCGATATCTCCCACCTGTCGTGGAAGACCGCCTTCTTGGTGGCTATCACTTCAGACAGAAGGATGGGAGAGCTCCATGCGCTTTCCATCGAGTCTCCTTATCTGGTCTTCCACAGGGACAAGGTTGTCCTGCGCTCCCAACCGAAGTTCCTTCCGAAGGTGGTGTTGGAGTGTCACCTTAACCAGGTGTTGACTCTGCCGGTGTTCTACCCCAATCACACCTCGGAGGTAATATAGGCTCCATACTTTGACCCTAGAAGCGCCGCTTATTATAAGGAGCGGATGGCTGAAGTTCGGGGAGAGGTTTGCCAGCTGTTTGTCACCTATGCTGAAGCCGCACCTGGCAGACCTGCAGCCAAGCGGACGATAAGCAGGTGGGTCACCTCCTGCATAGATCTCTGCTATAGGTTGGCGGGCATGGAGCCTCCCAGAGGGATAAGAGCTCATTCTACCCGCCATACCGCTGCACCAGTGGCTGCTTCCAGGGATGTCCCTATCCAGGATATCTGCAGGGCTGCTACCTGGAAATCGGCACATACCTTCCTTACTACCACATCGACCATGAGTCACGCCAGGATGCTGGTTTTGGGGCCTCGGTTCTCCAGTCTTTATTCCCTAAGCAGGGGGTATGCGTCCTTGCCTCCCTCCTCCCGGAGAACTGCTAGGAGTCTGCTAATAAGTGTGGAGTAACAACATATCCATGTCCCTAGAAATACAGGTTACTCACCTGTAACAGGAGTTCTAGGAATGGTATATGTTGTTCATCCACACGACCCACCTGACCTCCCCGGCTTCGACGCACAACCTGACTTCCAGTGGGCTAGATCTGGCGTCATGGGGTGAAGCCGAGAGTTTTACCATTCGGATGGGTGGGAGGAGCCAGCTTGAAGACCTTCTGGCAAGATTTAAAGCGGCAAGGAACCTGCCAATAAGTGTGGATGGACAACATATACCATTCCTAGAACTCCTGTTACAGGTGAGTAACCTGTATTTCCTGCACCCTGTTCCTCCCTGTAAGATACTTGTATATGTCTATCATATCCCCTCTTTCCCTCTTCTCCTCCAGGGAGTACATGTTCAGTTCCTTCAACCTGTCCTCATAGGACTTGTGATGCAATCCATGCACCATCTTTGTTGCCCTCCTCTGAACCTTCTCTACCCTGTCTATGTCCTTACGTAGGTAAGGTCTCCAGTACTGTACAGTGTACTCCCGGTGGGGCCTCACTAGTGTCTTGTATAGTGGAATTATGACCTCCCTTTTCCTGCTGGTGATGCCCCTGCCTATGCATCCCAGCATCAGTCAGAAGAGATGCAAGTCACAAGTGGGGTACCTTAGGGATCAGTCCTGGGGCCCGTCCTCTTCAATATCTTCATTAGTGACATTGCAGATGGACTAGAGGGTAAGGCTTGTCTGTTTGCAGATGACACCAAGATCTGCAACAGAGTAGATGATCCAGATGGGGTGGGCAGAATGAGAAGAGATCTGGATAAACTAGCAAAATGGTCAGAAAAGTGGCAACTGGGATTTAATGCAAAGAAGTGCAAGATCATACACATAGGGAAGAGAAACCTGAAGCCACCTGTAGGCTGGGAGGGAGTTGCTGGCAGTCACTAAGGAAGAAAAGACTTGGGCATCATCATCACCGATGACCTGAAATCATCCAAGCAGACCTCTAAAGCAGTAGGTAAGGCTAGGGATATTAGGTGTATTAGTAGGGGTATCACAAGTCGTAAGAGGGAGGTAATAATCCCTCTTTACAAGACACTGCTTAGGCCCCATCTGGAGTACTGCGTGCAGTACGGGAGGCCACACCTTCACAAGGACATTAACCAAATTGAGGCAGTCCAGAGAATAGCAACCAAAATGGTGCAGGGACTGCATCAGAAGACATATGAGGACAGAGTAACGGAGCTCAATATGTATACCCTTGAGCAAAGGAGGGAGAGAGGTGATATGATCGAAACATTCAAACACCTTAAGGGCATTATCAAGGTGAAAGTCTCTAACATGTTTAAATATAAGAAAAATAGCAGGACAGGAGGACACAGCATGAGATTAGAGGGAGGACGATTAAGGGGGAATGTGAGGAAATTCTTTTTCACAGAAAGGGTGGTGGATGCGTGGAATGGCCTACCTCAAGAAGTGGTGGCTATGAATACAGTGCAGGTCTTTAAACAGGCATGGGATAGGCATATGGGAGCAATACAGATGAGTATGAATAGATAGGCCACCGACAGAGCAAAGGCCGATGGCACATTTATAAGGTAGAAAAAGAAATGGGCATACTGGATGGGCCCCTTGCGATCCTTATCTGCCGTCAACTTCTATGTTTCTATTTCATATAGGTCATTTAGTACGTATTCTAAAGATTTATCATGAGATCTATATTTATGAGATAGCCAATAGCAGATGACCCTCAATTGTGTGGCCATAGTATAATAAAATAAATGTGGTAAATTTACCCCTCCTTTATGCTTTGGTAATTGTAGGATGCTGTCATTTATTCGTAGCCTCCCTCTGCCCCAGAGAAATCTAGATATAATACGATTCCATAATTAAAATAGGTTTTATCGGGAACTATGGGGAGCGATTGAAGAAGGTATAACATCCGAGGTGAAATGATTTGACAAATAACCTCCACACGTTTTAAACAGTGATAAAGGGAGTGTAGTTGCCAATTTCGTAAGTCTGTGGCTATTTTTTGTGTGAATAGTTTGTGATTTGTCAACTCCAAGATTCTGTAATCCTCCACTGATTTTATCCCCACATATTTAATGGTGTTTTGGTTCCATCGAATTGGCAATCTGGTTCATATCATAGATGAGGGGACATATTGGTGGGGCTGTAATACCAAGATGATTAGCAAGATGGTGGTCATGTTGGACTACTAGCCTTTGTTACTACGTTTCGTTGGCCCTTTTTATTTTTGTTTGTTTAGTTTATTTTTACATATTTTAATTTCTGCAAAGTTGTTTTACTGCGTTTTTACTGTTTTTTTTTTTTTTTTGTTCGTTAATTTTTTGTGTTTGTTTTTGCTTGGTCGATGGTCCCTGGCGATGTTTCCTCTGTGCCTTTGTGCTTTCCTGGTAGAGAAGTAGAGAAGTGAAGAAGTGGAGCCCGGTCATATGCTGGAGCTTGGTCGCTTGTTGGAGCCCGGTCGTTTGCTGGAGTGTGGTGCCTTCGCTGATGCTCTGTTGGGGAGTTGGTCGGTACTCCCGGAGCAGCTATTGCGCCAACTGAGGGAAGCGTTTTTTGTTTATCGGATATTTAGTTTGTGCCTGGGAATCGGAGGGTGGACCCCTTTTCTGAGGGAGTAGCCTTCTGAATTGTGCATGGTGGATCGTTGGATTGTCTTCTGGGTGTGCTTTGGAGAGTTTTGGCCATGGAAGTCTGAACTCTGGAGTCGTGGCTTTACTGACTTTCACCACGCCTTTGCCTCTCGGACTTAGTGATATATTTCTTCAGTGTTGGATAAAGAAGGACCTGTTTCGGGACTTTCTACCGTGAATTCATTTTTGGAAATTGGCCGAAGGGACTGTTTGTGGAGTTTGGAGTACTGTGAGTGGGGGCCTGATTTATTGATCAGTGCCCCTTTCCTTCCTGCAACTCTATACTTCTCTTAGTTCAGAAGTAGGGCCTAAATAGCAGTCTGGCTGCGGGTGGCTTTGCACCCCCCATGTTTGTGCGTGGGTAGCCTTGGGTGTTACCTGGGACCGAGCAGGAGCCACCTCACTCTCCCCTGGGGAGCTGGGGATTAGTGGGGGAGCTCCTAATTTATCCTCGGGTTGGTCCTTTTGGCGTGGCCTTGGGGTATTTGTAGCTGCAGGTCCTAGGGGTGTATTTAGACCTGACAAGGAAGATTAAGGGGTGAGGTGGGGGAGCCCCCACTTTCCAGTGGCTTGGCCTATATATACTGGCTTCTTTGGAGACTTTTTGGTCCCTTTTTGGATTTTTACCATGACATTACTGCATATTGGAAATATTTATCCTGCTTCGTTAAATTTTGACATTTGGTTCATTTACGTTGGATTATTATGGTTCCTCCTACTATTTGATACCTTTTTTCCCTGTTTCTAAATTTGTTTTAGGGTTCCCTGGTGGTGAGAGAACCGGGGTGCCTTGTTGTGTTTTTTTTTTTTTTTTTGGCCTCCTTCCTCGGCTGTGTGAGGGCTGTGGGATAGGGGGATGTTTTGTTATTTTTTGGTTTTAAACATCCTGTGAGAGGGGATTGTTTTATCATTTGATTATTTCCCCCTTGGTTTGAGAGGGCTGTGGGAGAGGGAGAATTTTTATATGTGTAAATTTATTTTATCCAGTGAGAGAGGACTGTGTTATGGATGGCTTCCAGCTGGTTGCGACTGAACCCCGACAAGACGGAGGTATTGGTAGTGAAGTTGAACAAAGTTCGTGATAGGATGGCCTCTGACTCAGCAACTGGACTTGTTCTTGGAGCTGTGTCATTGAAGGCCTCCTCTTGGGTGTGAAATCTTGGAGTAATTCTGGACAGGAACTTGACCATGGAGGCTCAGATATCTTCCGTGGTTCGTACCTGTTTTTTCCATCTCAGAAACATTGCCAGGATTAAGCCCCTTGTTCCGCCTCTGGACCCCCCTACCTTGATACCTGCCTTAGTCACATCTAGGTTGGACTAGTGTAATGCACTCTATCTTGGGGTCACAGGGGGATCTCTCCGCAGACTGCAGCTGGTGCAAAACGCTGCTGTCTGGTTATTGAATGGGCAGCAAAAATTTTGTCATATTACACCGGTACTGTGCGAATTGCACTGGCTGCCAGTCAGGTGGAGAATCCTCTTTAAGGTGGGTCTTCTCACCTATAAGGCCCTACATGGGCAGGGCCCTGGTTAACTGTCAGTCCTCCTGACACCTACTCCCTCTATCCGCCCTCCAGTGGTGGTTTCCTGACCGTTTCTAGAACGAGGCTTAAATCAGCTGGCGACAGAGCCTTTAGTGTTGCGGCTCTCGTTCTATGGAATTCTTTACCAGCTTTGGTCAGAGAGGCCCCCACTGTAGATATTTTTAAGGCCCGCCTTAAGACATTCCTATTTTCACAAGCATTTGATGTTTAGAGTAGGATTTATTTTATAGTTTGTGATTTATTATATTTTATTTTGTATAAATGTTTTTTGTGTATAATGCTATTTAAAATTTTGTACGGTGCCCAGAGCCTCCGGGGTTGGGCGTCTTTTAAATAAATTTGCCTTGCCCTTGCCTTATTGTATTATTTTATTTTATTTTGGGTGTGTGAATGCTAGCTTATAGTGGGAGTGGGATAGTTTATATGTTTTATTAGGGCAAAGATCATTGTTTACAGTAAGTTGTTTTTTGGGGTTCTTGCTTTGTCTGCAGTATCACTTTTGTGATGTAGAAAATTTGTGTTTTGTGTTCTTTTCCCCGTTGTTTTAATATTGTAAGTGAAATGTTCCTGCTTGACCCTCCTGTCCTGTGCTATTTGGCCTCCGTTCTCCGTCCCTTCTCCTCTCCCCCCTCAGACAGTGGAGCTTGAACGAGCGGTGCTGTCCCGTAGGGGTGGTTAGGACCAGAAGATGCCCTGGGGCGAAATGGTATCTGAAACGTGGTGATTCCATTCTGATTCCCATACCCAAGGGCACCTCCATTTTGGGAGGGCAAGTAGTCGGGACAGTTCGCCAATCTTGTCCAACTCGGGCGCTGTTGTGCAATGCCAGATCTGTCTGCGACAAGACTGGTCTTATTGCAGACTTTGTTGCTAGGGCAGATCTGGCTTGCATTACTGAGGCCTGGTTGGATGGGAATTTATTTATTTATTAAATTCTCGGATTACAAATACTTTTGAGCAAAAACTGCTTGTTTACAAAGGTTCCACGTCAAAGGATGAGGGTCAACATACATACAGAGATAGTAAAAGAATGCACAATAAACAACCAAAACAACTAAAAGAAAAAATAAAGATACTCGGTTATAACATACTTTTGAGATAATATTCATAAAACGAGCAGCTTGAGTAGGCAACTGGCTGCGGTAACAATAAGAGAGAGAGGGCACCATGGGAAGTTAGTATTGCAGGCATGCAACCGGGAGAGGAAGTTGTTAGGCTAATGGGCCACTGTCCGATGATGGTGGAAAATGTCTTGTACCAGTGGAGATGTGAAGCAGGAAAGGAGTCACAAGGAAGGCCCAGTGCCAGAGGGAATGAGATTGGGAAAGGGCGGGCTGTGAGACATGAGTGAGCTGGGAGGTGTTTAGAGAGATCTCTGTTCAGAGAAGCAGTCACATTGAGTGGTAGAGGTGAGGTAAAGTTTGAGATTCCTTTTGAAGGGTAAAAGTGTAATAGAGGAAAGTGCTTCTTTATTGAGGGAATTGAACCATTGAGAGGCTCTATAGATAAAGGACCGCTGACCCATGGAGGTACGACATCTGGGAACTTGAAAGGTTAGAGATTGGGCACCACGTGTTTGTTGAGTGCCACTGTAGGTAGTAAGGAGTGAGCTAACACCAGGTGGCATGAGACCAAGGAGAATCTTTTCGTAAGTAAGCAGGTCTGGTATTGTATTCTGTTGCAGGGGGTAGCCAGTTGGCTTGCAAGGAGGCCGGCAAGTGTGTGAGTTTGTCGGCTGCACCAGCCAGTAGTCTACAGGCTTTGTTGAGAGTAACTGAGATCCTGCGGAGGGCACTTGTTGAGGCAGAGCCATAGATGGCATGGCTGTAGTCAATGATAGAGGTGACAGAGCTGTAGATGGCTAGTTTAAGGGCATCCGCAGGCATACAGTGCTTGTGTTTGTGTAGTAGTCCAATCCGTATATTGGTGGTCTTGGCAACAGTGTCATTATGCCGAGTGTAGGAAAGGGTACTATTCAGGATAATACTAAGGTACTTGAACTCCTTGACATGTTTGAGTGGGTTCCCAGCGTGGTTCTTGATGGTGAGGGACAGAGAGTTGTGCCTGCTCTGTCGGTTACAGAAGGACATGGCTTTAGTCTTGCTGTGGTTCAGGACAAGTTTATGATAACTGAACCAGTCTTCGATGCGATTGAAGTCGAGCTGCAGCTAGGATTCAAGGACTGTAATGTCATGGTGGCTGGAAAAGAGGACTGCATCGTCTGTGTATAGTAATACTTTTTGGTGGCAGGCACTGGGGAGATTGTTGATGAAGAGGTAGAAGAGTAGAGGGCCCAGAATAGACCCCTGGGGGGACTCCGGAGCAGACCGGTTTCTCATCCGAAGAGATCCCTGCAATCCTTACACGTTGGATCCGATTATCAAGGTAGCTGGTGAACCATGGAAGGGCATCGCTGGAGATCCCAATGGAGGACAGTTGCTTGAGCAGTAGGGGTGGTTAACTGTGTCGAATGCCTTGGTAAGGTCTATAAAAACTGCCCCTCCACAATTCCCTTTGTCAAGCATGGCATGGATGAAGGTTGTAAATTCCAGTAGTGCAGTGGTGGTGCTATGCCCTTTTCTGAAGCCATGCTGCTCTGGGCACTGTACATTGTACTTATCCAAGAATTCAACTAGTTGGTCCGACACTATTCGCTCCAGCGTTTTGGATAGTGGGGGGAGGAGTGAGATAGATCTGTAAATGGTGTGCAGTGTCCTAGCTCCGCTTTTGTGAACCGGTGTGACAGTGGCTTTCTTCAAGAGAGAGGGGAAATGGCCCAATCTAAGCGAGAGATTAAAGATCTTTGTAAGTGGTTCTAAGATTTCATCGAGGACTGGTGCCAGCAGTTTCAGGTCAAGGGAGTCACCACTGTACCCTTGTTTGCCGATGGCCTTTTGAATGTATTTTCTAGCTACTTGTGGTGCAACCTCCTTAAAAAAAAAACTTTGGGGTTATACATTCTAGTTGGGGGGTAACTTGGGAGGAGCTGGAGGGGAGGTCGTCGAAAAAATTTGGTGGAAGGACACTGTCCAGGTTTGTAAATGTATTATTAAAAGTGCTGGTGATGATACCCATGTCGAGTGTAGGAGTGCCATGAAGGTTGAGCATAGTGGGTGGTGCTTTAGGATCCTTGCCTGTGAGTTCTTTCATGTTGTTCCAGAATTTGTTTCCCTGGCCCCAAGAGTTGGTCAGAGCCTCTTTGTAATAGCTGCGTTTAGCATTCCGTATTTTTCGAGTGCAGTCATTTCTGGCTGCTTTGTATAATTGTATGTTTAATTGTGTCGGAGTTGCATGAGCACAATGCCAGAGGTGGTCTCTGTGCTTGAGCAGAGTTAAAAGGTCAGTAGTAACCCAGGGGTTGGTCTGTCCTTTGACCTTCATCTTTTTCACTGGTGCATAGGTGTCACAGGCTTCGTTGAAACGTTTGATAAATAGGTCCAGAGCTTTGTTGGTATCATTGAGGGAGTCAAGCACTGCCCAGTTCATCCTGGTTAGATGGGATTTTAACAGCTGGAGGTGCCCTTGTTTGATAACCCTGGCATAGATTAGCTTGGGAGGGGGCTTGTGGTATTTGTTTGACCAGGAGCAGATGACAGGCGAGTGGTCACTTATTGTATCCGGGAGTACAGAAACATTGGAGATGCGTTCAGGGCGGTTAGATAGAATCCAGTCTAGAAGCATAAGGGAGCCTGTCCTATAGTTACACCTAGTGGGGGCATTGACCAGTTGAGGGAGGTGATACGCCGCGGCTGCATCCTTGTAGGTAGCGGCCTCAGCGGAGAGCCAGTTAATGTTAAAATCACCCATGATTATGGTTTCAGAATTATGTTGCTGGACCCTTAGATATTCCATGATGCTATGGAAGCCAGCAGCCTGGTCTCTTGGGGGTAGGTAAACTGAGATGACAGTGAGTTCCTTGTTATGTGCACCAAGGAGGATTTTGATTGTGAGGACCTGAGAAGAGTTGCTTAGGCTAGGGGATGGGATGATGTGACCCATAAGGGTATCCTTAAGATAGATGGCGCAGCCCCCGGCCCGTTTAGCAATCCTGTCTTGCCTGAAAATGCAGTAGCCAGGGATAAGAGGTATCAGGGATTTTAGGGTTTAGCCATGTTTCCACAACTGAGAGGACATCAGGGTTGTGCTGTAGGATCCATGTTTGGAGGGAGTCAAGTTTGTTGAGGATGCTGCAGGCATTGATGGATGCCATAGTGAGTGTCCCTGTCCTTCTGCTTGGTGCCACTGCTGGCTGCCCAGATGGTCCTGGGTTGGGGTGAACATCTCCTGAGAGCAGGAGCAGCATAAGGAGAATTTGTAGGAGAAAGGATTTCAGCATCTTGTAGATACCTAGTGGTTAAGTCATAGGCCAAAAGAAAGTATCAACAGCTGAGGTCCAGAGTCACAGAATGTGTAGAATTCCTGAAGGTGATGAACTGTGCCTGCGCTTATGCAGGATGTGAAATCCTTTTGTCTGCATGCTTCTTTGTCGTTCAAAGAGGTTGTTGAAAAGCCCACATACAGATCATGGAGCAGGTCAGACGAAAATGTGGATTCAAGCAGACCTAGAGTCACTGAGTTTGTCAGACTTAATTGCTTGACTTATGTTTTGCTTGGGATAGCTTCCAAAAAGTTGATTTTTAAATGAAATATGCAGATACCTGGTTGTGGTGTTTTACAGAAATCCAATTCAGGAGACTTTCACGGATGTAGTGAGCAAGAATGGTGTAGTTACTCCAAGAGGAAAACCATGTAAATCCACAAAAACTAAGCTACAGACACAGACAAGCAGCCACTACAAACAAAGAAGGAGAATGCTGCCCCTTTTTTAGAGGCGGCTGTTCCCACCGGGTTCTCGATTGTACATCGCCCAAAATTGGACCGGTGGGGTGGGGGGGTTGCATTGAATTGGGCCTAACCAGTATACCAGTTGAGGAGGCCAGGTCATTTGAGTGTACTGTGGTAGCTGGTGTGGGGTGCAGGATAGCTCTCATCTACCGTCCACCAGGTGATGAGAAGCTGTTCCTGCAGGAAATAGCAGACTTCGCCGCCGACATGGCTTTGGAGTCGCCCAGACTGATGGTTCTGGGCGACTTCAATGCCTAGGTCGATGGCGAATCCTTGTTTTGTGGTCAACATTTCCTACAGGTGATGACATCTCTGGGCTTCACACAGGTTGTTTCCTCAACTACGCACAAAGGTGGTCACTCTCTTGATTTGGTTTTTCTCCTAGGGATTGAGGCCTGCGACTTGATGGTGGAACCAGTCGGTTGGTCCGACCACTACTCGGTTGGGTTCACTTTTTCGGCCCCCCGGGCAGGTCGGCCCCTGTGGAGTTGGTCACGTATCGTCCTTTGCGGGATGTGGTCCCTGAAGACCTGATGGCGGTTATTGACCTCTCGTTGTTGGACGAAACTTGCACAGATCCCGAGCAGTTGGTCGTGGCCTATAATGGGGCCGTATCCTCAGCTCTCGATCTGATTGCTCCTATCTGTGTTCGCCCCCTCCTGCGTCGTCCTGGGGCCCCTTGGTTTGACGGGGCTGTAAGGGAGTTGCGGAGACTGGGGCATAGGTTAGAGCTACGTTGGAGGAAGTCTGCCTCTGATGCCGACCACCTTATTTTGTTAGAGCATTATAAGCTCTTATCAGACAGAAATTTCCTTTAAGAAGGCAGAATTCCTGTCCAGGGAAATTTCTGTTGCACAAAATTGACTGGCTCAGATCTTCAGAACTGTTGACAGGCTGTGCAACCCAGCCTGTCAGCAGTTCCGTCTAGTTTTTTCACAAATTGAGTGTGATGAGATCACTCGCTTCTTTGCGAATAAGGTGGTCGACATCAGGCGGGAGTGCCACCAACTTCACTCTAAGGGGGTTGCTGTTGATCGGTGCTTTGTTACAGAGCCTGGAGTTTTCTGGAGTACCATTGACCTGCTGGATTGTCCAGGAGATGTGTCCCACTTGCTGTAGTTTAGACCCTGGCCCTACTTCCCTGATTTTGGGTTGTAGTGATATTATTGGCCCGGTCTTAGCTCGGATTGTCCGGTGCTCTCTGGATTTGGGTGAGTTACCTAGCTCCCTGAAGGAGGGGGTGGTGACCCCCCTTCTGAAGAAAGCTTCTTTAGACCCGGAGAACCTAGCAAACTACAGGCCTATCTCTAACCTCCCTTTTGTGGGGAAGGTTATTGAGAAAGTTGTGGCTGCTCAACTGGATAACCATTTAACCGTCCATAATTTATACGAACCTCTCCAATCGGGTTTTCGTAAGAGGCATAATACTGAGACTGCTCTGGTTCTGGTGCTCAATGATCTCCTGATGGCGATAGATTGGAGACACCGTTCTATCTTGTTCTCATGGATTTATCATCAGCTTTTGATACTGTGGATCGTGGGGTTCTGCTCGAACGTCTGAGGTTTATCTTCGGGCTGTCTGGTATAGTCCTCAGATGGTTTTCATCTTTCCTCGCTGGTAGAACGCAGAGAGTTGTCTCGGGTTTATTTTCATCTGGGGCTTTCTCACTGCCCTGTGGGGTTCCTCAGGGTTCGGTGCTGTCTCCCATGTTGTTCGCAGTATATATGCTACCCCTCGGAGACACTGTAAGACTGCATGGGCTGAGGTTTCACTGCTGTGCTGATGATACCCAGCTCTACCTGTCTTTTGCTCCTGACCAGGTTAGTTCTGTCTCAGTACTGAACAGCTGCCTCGTAGAAATCCAAGATTGGATGAATACCAGTAGTTTAAAGTTGAACCCAGGAAAGACTGAGGTTTTGGTTGTGGACCCGGGTCGTAGGGCAGAGGGGTTGAGGACTGGGCTCCCTTCCGGTTTAGTCCTGGGGAGGCCAGATTCTCACCTCTGAACGGGTGTGTAATCTGGGAGTGGTGCTTGACGACTGCCTGACTCTTTATCATCCGGTGTCAGCAGTCGTCAAGCTGGCCTTTTATCATCTTAGGAACATTGCTAGGATTAGGCACCTTGTTCTGTCCAGCGACCTACCTGTCTTGGTCCATGCCTTTGTGACATCGCGCCTTGATTATTGTAACTCCCTTTACCTAGGGCTTTCTGGGGTTGATATCCGCCACTTGCAGCTAATGAAGAACACGGCAGTATGTTTGTTGACTGGGGCATCTAGAAGAGCTCATATCACCCCTGTGCTGCATGATCTGCATTGGCTGCCTATACAGTGGCGGATCACCTTTAAAGTAGGTCTTTTGACTGACAAAGTCCTACACGTATCGGGCCCTGATTACCTGAAAGAGCTCCTGGTTCCTTACACCCCTTTGCGACAGCTCCGCTTGGCTGACGAGGGGTTGCTAAAGATTCCGAGGGTTAATCTAAAATCATCTGGTGCGCAAGCCTTTGGGTTTGTGGCACCTACACTTTGGATTTCTCTGCCCTGTCAGCTTTGGGAGTGCAGGACAGAGGGGAGTTTTAAGCAGGCACTCAAGACTTTTTAATGGGGGAAAGCATTTTTGGTATTTTCCTGATTTTAGATTGTATGTACTGTGTTTTGTTTTTATGTGAATTGTACAGCACCTTGAAACATGAAAGGCGCTTATACAAATAAATATTATTATTATAATATGGAAAGCCAATATATCCATTTTGAACGTGTTTATTTGGAAACCTGACCCAAAGTACCAGAGTACTCTATGATATTCCAGGCATGAACAATGGATTTCTTTGGGTTGGTAAGAGTTAGTATAATATCATCTGCGAAAAGTGCAATTTTAAATTCTTTCCCCTCTGCCCCCCTTCCCCACTGGGATACCCATGATGTTTTCTGCTGTTCTGATAGCTGCAGCTAGGGGCTTAACATAAATTGCAAATAACAAAGGTGAAAAAGGGGCACCCTTGATGAGAACCTCTGGTCACAAAAATGGCACAGAGACCGTCCCTTTCACCCTCACGTACGTTTTCGGGGATGTATACAATGATTGGAAAATCCTGACCAGTTCCATGGGAAAGTTCATGGTATCCATAGTGTCCCAATGCTAGCCAGTCAGATGCCTTCTCGGCATCTAAACTAAGGACTACTGATGGGAGCTGTCTTTGGGCAATGTAATCAGTTAAGTAGAAAGTGTGTCAGATGTTGTCGTCGGTTTGTTGCTGATGGACAAAACCAGCTTGATTGCCATCCAACAAAAAGGGGAGGAGAGTATCTAGTCTGTGCGCCCACAAACTCATAAAAAGTTTATAGTCCACACATAACATTGAAATAGGATGATCGGATCCTCTGCTGCTTTTCCAGGTTTTAAAATAGTGGCCACAACTGCATAGTCCCATGCAGGGTGTGTGTCCTCCCCTCCTGGATATGGCAGAATACTGAAAACAATAACAGGGTAAATTGGTCTGAAAACGTTTTATAAAATTCAGCTGTATAGTTGTCGGGTTCAGGGCACCTCCCTGATTTAAGCTTTTGTAACACAGGTACTGCTCTGTGCTGAGGGAGGAGGTTGCTCATCTTCAGGCTGAGTTGGGCAGGATTCAGGGGACCTTCTTTCCCACCCAGGGACCACCAGGGCTGCCACCGCTGCCTCAGAGGTTGCCAAGAAAGAGGAGCGGTTGGACCACAGTGGACTGCAGGAGGGTGAGGGTGGTGGAACAGAGGCTCATCCCTCCAGTTGTACCTCTCCATAATTCATACATCATTCTAGCATAGCGTGGTTCCTCTATGGAGGCACACTCAGTGGAGACCAAGGAGGATGCTGGGAACCTTCACAAAGGACACCCACAGGAGGGTGGCATGGGGCCCCACTGGGGAAGGAAACAGCTTCTGTTGGGGGACTCATTTGTTAGGGGGGTAGAAGTGGGGGAGGGAGGGGAGAGGGAGGTAAGGTGCCTGTCCGGCGCAATGGCTTGGCGGGACAGGGAGCGAATCCTAAGGATTGTGGGAGCAGCTGCATGTGTGAGGGAGCTGGATGTCATTGTCCACCTAGGGACAAATTACCTGGCTGGGAATGGGATCAGTGCAGGGGGAGTTTGTGGAGTTGGGGAGGGGCCTTAGACAAGTAGCATGCACGGTAACCTTCTTGGAGGTGCTGCCTATCTATGGCATGGGTGAGTCTAGGGTGCTCCACACCATGGGATTCAATCAGTGGTTGAAAAACTGGTGCAGAGCTCACAGTTTTGGGTTCATTGGGGACTGGTGGTTCCCCTGGAGGGATGCAGGCCTATACTGGCACAATGATCTGTATCCATCCAGCAGGGGAACCAGGATCCTAGGTGATAAGTTTAAATGCTTTAGCATGCCGGATACACAATCTACAGGAGGGACAGGGAGGGTAGAAGAGGAGGAGGAGAAGCTCTCTACATAAGGGAAGGGATCAAAGCAATGCGACTAAATGGTAGACAGGGAGGAGAGGAGGCACTGTGAGTCACCCTGGAGAAGGGAAATGGCACCACAATCTGCACAGGGGTTGTATACAGACCCCCATCTCAGGGGGAGGAAATGGACAAGGAAATCAATCAATCAAAACCTTTATCCAGGTGGGCACCATTGAGCAAGGCTCATTTGCAAGGCAGACCTGGTCATGAATACATCAAAGTACAGTACAGAAGCAGGTATACAAAAAGTAATAATATGCAAGGAAGAAAAAGTATATACAGTGTATACAGTACAGTACAAGGTTGAAATAAATAAAAATAAAAAAAAACAGCATTATTTTACAATCGAAGAAGTCAGCAGATGTACAATCGACCATAGGCATACAGGGGTTATAAGCAGAGATCTTTTGAGTGAGGCAGCCAGCAGCTACACATATAGGGGAAAGAGGCTGTGTATGGGGTGGCAGGTTAGAGAGGTAAAGAAGAGGAGGGATATATTACTGACGACTGGGGGAAAAATTGAGCTAAAACCACAGAAAGTGACGATGGTTGCCGTGTACTTGTTTATTATGATGATGACGGAGGAGGGGTAGATAATTGGCACACTGCTATGGATGGGGTGGGACTTAGCCAGGCTGGAGTGGACAGGGAAGGGTGGGTGCAACAGGAAGAGTTAATAGGAAAGAGTGAGCGTGTGGGTAGAAACATGGCAGACGCCAGGATGGAAAGGGGAGTTATGGAATTAGTGGGGTAGTGGTGAGGAAAACACTTGTAAGGTGCTTTCATGTAGAGATCATAGAGCGCCTTGAAGATATTCAGGCTAACAGGGCAGCTCCGCTCAAGTTCCTTTGTAAACCATTCCACGGTGTGGTAAAGAGAAGTTTAGAGCAGCTTTGCTGAAACGAGTTTTGACCCTTGGAACTTGGAAGGCAATTAGGGAATAGCTCCTTAGAGCGTAGGTGCCTAACACACTCCTGGGAATACAATCTGAGACATATGAGGGAAGCTTGTTGGTCACTGCTCTGAAGGCCCATAGGGCGGCGTTTCTATTCCTTCTATAGTGAAGGGAAGTCCAGCCTAGCGAAGAGTACAGGGAGCAGTGGTGTGTGGAAAGTGGAAGGCCAGTAATGAACCTGGTAGCTCTGTGGTAGAGGATGTCCAGCTTAGGCAGTGCAGTGGCTGTAGAAGTGATAGAAGGCATCCTTAGGATGCCAGAAAAAGGGGAGATATTGTTGATGGGGGACCTGAATATGCCAGATGTTAACTGGAGCACCTTTGCTGCAGCCACATCCAAGAGTAGGGTAATTCTTGATGCCCTACGGGAGCATGCCTCAGACAGCTAGTGTTGGAACCCACTCAGGAGGGAGCAGTCTTAGACCTGGTACTCTCAAACGGGGACGGAGGGAGGATCTCTGATTTAGAAGTGGGTACCCATCTGGGAACAAGTGACCACCAAACAGTGTGGTTCATGATAAACACAACCGTAGAGTCAAGCCATACAAAAGTGAGGGTACTGGACTTTCACAGTGCTGACTTTGGCAAAATGGGAGAGTGCCTTAGAAAAGCACTAGCAAGTGGGCAACAAGGAGGGGTGAAGGAACAATGGGGAAACGTCAAAACTGCCATCACAGAGGCAACAAGCCTTTGTGTGAAGCAAATAAACAAATGAAAACGAGGGGAAAAACTATGGTGCCCAAAAGAGGTGGTGGGGAAGGTTAGGGAGAAAAAGATAGCATTCAGGAAGTATAAGGAAACACGGAAGGAGCAGGACAGAGAACTGTACCAGTTAAAGCAGAAGGAAGTGGGGAAGGCAGTCACAATAGTAACTGCCCAAACTGAGGAAAAGATAGCCAGCTTGGTTAAGAAGGGGGATAAAATATTTTATAGGTACATTAGGGAGCAAAGAAAGACCAAGGGAGGGATAGTGAGGCTTAATAAAGGAAAGGGTGGGTGAGCAGAGGGTGACAGTGAAAAAGTAGGGATACTGAATGAATACTTCTGCTCAGAATTCACAAAAGAAGAGGAGGGGAGGTACCTAATCCAATCAGTAGAAGCACTCTAGATAGGGGGGTTGATACCTGTCCGTTCACAGAAGAAAGGGTTCTGAAAGAACTCCCAAAACTGAAGGTGGACAAAGCAATGGGACCTGATGGGAATGACCCCAGAATTCTAAAAGAACTAAGGGGAGAACTAGTGACACCACTGACTACCCTTTTTAAAAAATCATGGGAGAATGGTGTGGTACCTGAGGACTGGAGGAAGGTGGATGTGATTCCCCTTCACTAAAGAGGAAGCAAAGCAGAGGCAGAAAACTACAGACCTGTTAGTTTGACCTCAGTGGTAGGGAAAATGATGGAATCACTTCTGAAAGAAGGAACTGTTGAGTACCTAGAGGCCAGCAGGGCACAGGACCCAAGGCGCAGGGTTCAGTACTGGGACCGGTCCTTTATAATGTCTTTATAAGTGACATTGCAGAGAGACAGGAAGGAAAAGTATGCCTCTTTGCACATGACACAGAAATCTGCAACAGTGTTGATGCACAAGGTGGGGGTGGAAAGGATGAGAAGGGACTTGGCAAGGTTGGAGGAATGGTCAAAAGTATGGCAGCTTAGATGAAGTGCAAAGTAATGCACCTGGGAAACAGAAATCCTGGGGAGGAGTGTAGGGGGGGGGGGTTACTAACAACAAAAATGGAAAGGGACCTGGGGGTAGTCATATCAGATGACCTAAAGGTAAGCAAGAATGTGAGAAAGCAGTAAAGAGGGCTAGGGGGATACTGGGATGTATAGGGAGAGGCATCACCAGTAGAAAACAGGAAGTTTTATCCCTCTGTACAGAAAATTGATGAGACCCCATCTGGAGTACTGCGTCCTGTTCTGGAGACCCCATCTCCGTAAAGGACATAGACAGGATGGAGGCAGTCCAGAGGAAGGCAACTAAAATGGTGCAGGGTTTGCATCAGAAGCCACACGAAGAGAGGCTAAAGGAGCTTAAAATGTATAGCCTCGAGGAAAGGAGGGAGGGAGAGGGGGGACATGATAGAAACTTTCAAGTACCTCAAGGGAATTAACAAAGTCCAAGAGGGTAGCATCTTTCAAAAAAAGAGATGTGCAAGAACAAGGGGGCACAATTTGAGATAGAAGGGGGACGGCTTAGGGCAACATGAGGAAGTATTTTTTTTTTTTCACGGAGAGGGTGGTGGACGCATGGAAAGGCCTTCCTGAGGAGGTTGCGGAGTCAAAAACAGTGGGGTAATTCAAGAATGCATGGGACAGACATAAGGCAATTTAGGTGGGGGTTAGGAAGAAGTAGACTTTTGGTTAACCAGGATCTGCACCTTATCCAATAAGTAGGGAAATGGGCAGCCTTGGTGGGCCAAACGGTCCTTATCTGCCATAAAAGTTTCTATGTTTCTACATATAAAAATTCTGTCTGAGTAATAGGAGAGCACAATCCCTCCTTTTGTGCATCTGTAAGCTTTGGCATGGGTAAGGCAGAAAGGAAAGTCTTATTTGGGGCTGAATCAGGTTTGAAGTCCTGTGTATAAAGTGAGGCATAATACTGTATGAAAAAACAGTTGATTTTGTCATGTTTGTATGTGAGAAGTCGAGTGTGTGGGTCCTGCAAACGGATCACAGTGTCCTGGGATTTTTTTGATGGAGCCGACGGGCAATTTGACATGAGCTCCTTGCCCCCCCCCCAATAATAATACTGTATTAAGTGCCATGGCTTGCTCCACCTTTTGGTCCACTAATTTTTGTATGTCCCTTTTGGTTTGGGCTATTAAGCGTAATACGTATTTATCCCCGGGGGAGGCCAGGAGTTGGAGAGTTTGACATTTTTCCTGTAGTTCTTGATATCTTTTGTCCTGCCACCTTTGCTTCCACTTAACCAATTCTGTTAACTGCCCCTGCAGAACACTCTTAATAGTGTTCCATAGTATGGAAGGAGAAATATCTGCAGTGTTATCTGAAATTATTTGAGGTAAACTATCCTGTATCAATTGAAGGGTTTCAGAGTCCTTAAGTAAAGTTGTGTTTAGATGCCACAAGGTAGGTTTTCTAATTTTGCTTAAGTTAATTGTCAGGTACACAGGGAGATGGCCTAATAAAAATTGGGGGCCTATGGTAATATGTTGCACCTTTTCAAAATGTTCTTTCGAAATAAAAAAGAAATCAACCTAGAGGAGGTATGAAATCTAGGTGACCAATACGTGAAAATCTTAATGGTGGGGAAAAACTGGTGCCGTATGTCTATGTATCGTAGCTCGGTCAACCAGGATTTGAAGTTTTTTTGTGAACTCGATCTACTGTGGTTTCCTCCTGCTGTAGTGTCTAGAGAGGGATTCAGGACCAAATTAATGCCCCCCCCCCATAATAGGCATTCCTTGTGCATGCGACGGTACGCTTTGAAAAAATTGGTGGATCGCTGTTTTAGTTTATCTAGGAGGGAGGTATACATTAACCAAGGTGACCAACTCACCCTGTAAATACATCACCATAATAACATATCTACCTTATGAGTAGCAAAAAGTGTCCGTGGCTTTGAAGGACATCCCCTGCGCAATAGAATAGCCACCCCACGGCATTTTCCACTACGGTGACATGAAGCCCAAACCGTAGAAAAGCCAAAAGTTATAAAATCTTTGATGCTCTGAATAGGAGAGGTGAGTCTCCTGTAAAAACAGAACATCCGGTTTCTCTTTACGAAACATTTGCAGAAGCCAGGTGTGCTTTATGGGATCATGGATACCGTTAACATTGTATGATAAACGTTTTGTAGTTACAGATTGCAGCATCATTATAAGAATTAAGTAAAGCAAAATTGAGAGTAACTACTCAGTGTCCCCGGACGCTGTCTGCATCGAAATTGGGGCAGAAAAATACTATCATAGAATCCGGGGCAGTTCTTTGGGCTGTTCTAAATGATCCCACAAAACGCTCCTCAAAAAGATATTTTATTTGAGACAGTGCTATATATCCTCTGCCAATTAAAATAAAAAACCTTGCGAGCAGGGCCAACAGTAGAAAAAACAGAGTATTGATCAATTGTGGTCTGCAGATCCAATACATGACAGACTAAGAACTGGAAAAAAACAACCATTATAGACTACAGATGGAGCAACAGACTTCCAACTATAGGGTGTGGTCAATGCCAGCAACCTTAATCCAACTTCTGATAGCATGGGAACAGTGGCAAAGGGGTTAGTCAGGTGAAAATGAACCTGGACCCTATCACAGGTGAAACCTATGAGAAATAGGTCACCAAAAGACTAGTAAGTTATACACCAGACAAGGGCAGAAGCTCCGGAGGAGATCCTGCCCCCTATAAACCTTTAGGATCATAGGTGATTTACGAGTTCAGTAGGCAGTGATTGCCTTTTATGAATTCACCACCATATTTACTGATGGAAATCATATTTTCTGTTACCCATCTGTGTATCCAGTCTATTTTTAAAAATATTTATTGTATTGGTTTCCACAACATTGTTTGGGAGGGCGTTCCAGGTAGAAATAACCCTTTGAGTATACCAGTGGTTCCTCTTGTTTGTTTTGTTTTGGATGCCCTTAAGTGTCCTATCGTGCATCCTAGTATTTGTGTTAGTAATATTTTTGTTTAATCCAATGGTCTCAAATGTTGACTCATCTTTTATCGCTTTGTATGTTAGGCATAGGTCTCCCCTCATTCTCCTGTATTGCATCGAGTACAGGCCTAAATTTTTAAGTCTAGTGCTGTAGTCCAAACTGCTTACAGATGTAATTTTTTTGGTTGCCTTGCACTGAACTTTGTATATTAGTTTGTTGCTTCTAACCAATTGTGGAGCACACAAGTAGGAACTTTGTTCCAGGTGGGGTCTAACAAGGTTAGGATAGAAGGGGATCAAGACCTTTTTATTTCTGCCCTTGATGTTTTTCAAAATGCAGCCCAGTATTTGATTACCTTTTTTTACAATATTTTTTGTGTGTATGTCAAAGGAAAATTATTTGAGATGGTGACTCCCCAAGATCTTTTTCATTATCAATTGTTTGTAAGGTTGTGTTGTTTAGTTTGTAGCTATAACAAGGGTTGTTTTTTCCCCGGGTGTATTACCTTACATTTGAGCTTATTAAATAATAGTTTTTTTTCAGCAGACCATTTCTCAAGGTGTCAGATTTTTTTGAAATGCTGAGGCAGAGTCTGTCATGATACTCCCAAGTTTACAGTCATCTGCGTATTTTCTCATCCAGCAGTGTTTAAGGGGTAGCTTTGAAGATATTAATATGTTAGAGTACTGGTCCTAGAACGGAGCCCTGTGGAGCACCACTAGTGACAGGGCCCCAAGGAGCTAGGTGACCTTTTAAGGAGACCTGCTGTGTTCGATTTGACATCCAGGCGTCTACTCAACGTATAACAGAAAGATGAATTTGTAAAATTATCATCTGCTGTATGAGAATTTTGTGTGACACAGAGTCAAAGGCTTTTGAAAATCGAGAAAGATGCATCAAGAGATAGGCCCTTATCCAGTGCTTCGCTTACTGACTCGAACAAGTTCAAAAGGTTTGTTTGGCATGATCTGCCCTTGACAAAACCGTGCTGGGTAATATCGATGTGCCCGAAATATATCAGATGTGTCGTTATTCTTTGCTTTAACAATGTCCATTAATTTACAAAAAACTGTAATTGGGTTTATAGATCTGTAATTTTGTAATACATTTTTACTATAGCTTTTGTAAAGGAGATCACTGTTGTGTGATTGCATATTGGGACAGTAGAGCCTGAAATGAAAGGTCTTTAACTGTATTGTTTATAGGCCAGCTATCTGATGTGCTAAATTGTTTATGAAATTAGGTGGAAACCTGTGTGGACTTGGGGGAACCATTGATTTGGTCAAACTGATGACTTCTAAAACTTCATTTATATTGAATTGTCTAATTGTGCTTGAGGATGCTGTACTAAGTGAGGGCATAGTATGTTTAGAACTAAAGATGCTAATAAATTATTTAATTCTATGGCCATTTCCACCTCTCTGTTACTAATCCTTTAGATGCTGTTAGGGGTCCAATCACTGGGCTACTTTTTTTTTATGGATCCTATGTAGTTAAAGAATTTTTATGTTGATTGCGTGCATGCGCAAGAAACATATTGCGGCAGGTTGCCAGAAGCAGGTTGTGGAGGCACGGCACTGTTGTGGCCAGTGCCCCCACATCCTTTAAAGGCTTGGCCCACTTTCCCCAATGCTGTGGCACGCTGCTGCTGACACTAGTTCAGCCAGCGTGCCACAACCTTGTAAGGTTTCAGCCGTTGCAATCGGGCCGCCTCGTCATTGCAGCATAAGCAGTTTGTTGCAGTGAGGAAGCGACCCATCATTGCTGGGCCGAACTTTGTAACAGTGATATTGTTTGAGAACATGGCGGCGGCTTGCCACCATGTTCACAAACAGTATTAAGCACCCCCCCCCAGCAAGTGCACAGTCCCCTCACAGCTTGTGCCTTCCCCACCATGTTTGTTTGCCAACAGCTCCAGTACTGAAGTGATGTTGTAGACGGGAGCCCACCCCTGTTGGCATTTATGTAACACCCCTGCATTTGTTAGGTGTCAATGGGGTGCCCAATCCCGGTCGGCATAATGTAACCCCTCACTTTTGTTGTGTGCCATGGAGTGTGCCCAATCCTCCATTGGCTACAGCTGCCCCTGAAAAACTCATTGGCACGCTGGGAGCCCAGCCCCAGCGTACACATGCCTCTCTTTATATATATATATATATATATATATATATATGTGTGTGTGTGTGTGTGTATATATATATGTATATGTATATGTATATATATATATAAAAAAGGTCCCATAATGTTGTTTTTTTTTTTACCCTGTCAAAAAGGAAACAGTCCCTCGTGGTCTCCCTGCCCCCCAGCCTGTGCCCACCCACTGTGCACCCTGCCTCCCACACCCCCTACCCCATACTTACCTCCAGAGGTGGTGCGATGATCTTTGGTGGACCAGGAACACGCCTGCACTCTTCAAAGCCAACTGCGAACTGAGGAAATGCCGGTAAGCTGTATAATGGAATAAATAGGGCTTTTTTCAACTTTGATGTATATCTCAGACATTCTTTGGAATTTTGGCATCACATTTTCAACATGGGGTTTTTGGGACCTCTCCCCATGAATTCTGGCACTGTCATGGCGTTAATTGGCCCCAAAAGATGATTTCGCGGTCACTGCAGGAAATCACCTTTCAGGACCGATTAACGAAACAACAGTGCCAATGTTCATGAGGTGGGCTCTCAAAAAGCCTGTGTTGCAAATTTGGTGGAAAAAATCCCAAAAGTGACTGTTTTACGAGTGTGCGTTGCGCAGTTTGCATGCACGGTTGTAAATTTGCGAATTTATAATATTTTCACTCCAGGTTTTCAACATTGCCATTGTTCTGCACCTCCTCATGAACAGTACAGCTGTCATTTTTTACATCCTGGCCGAAATGTGTTTTTGCAGTTCCTTCGCAGAATAGCGTGGTCGCTGTGGGAAATCAGTGTTTGGGACACATTATGAAAATGACAGTGGCACTGTTCATTAGCAGAGGTCCTAAAATGCTTATGTTGAAAGTTTGGTGACGGAAGTCCATAAAATGAGTGTGCTATGAGAGTGCGTTGCACAGTTTCCATGCACGCTCATACTTTCACAACTTTGCAGTATTTTCACTCTCGATTTTCAACATTCCCATTTTTCCTCTCCTCCTTATGAACAGTGAAGCTGTCATTTTTCACATCCTGGCTGAAATGTGTTTTCGCTTTTCCGGCGCACAGTAGCGCGGTCGCTTTGGGAAATCGGTGTTCGGGACACATTAAGAAAATCACACTGACACTGTTCATGAGCAGAGGTCCTAAATTGCCTATGTTGAAAATTTTGTGATGAAACTTCAGAAAATGACTGTGTAACGAGCGTGCATTGTGCAGTTTCCACGCACCCTTGTAACTTCGCAAATTAGTAATATTTTCATGCCACATTTTCAACACTGGCATTTTTCTACACCTCCTTATGAACAGTACAGCTGTCATTTTTCACATCCTGGCTGAAATGTGTTTGCGCGCTACCAGTGCAGAATACCGCAGTCACTGTTAGAAATCAGTGTTTGGGATAGATTAGGATTGAGCAAGTGGAGGGGGGAGTGACCAAGCTCAACTGAGCTCTGTTGGGACTGCTGCGGATTTCTTTGTGGGCAGGAAAAGGCACCAACGCAGGCAGCAGCTCAGTGCAAAAGGGCAGCCTGCAGCGCCGGGAGACACAGAAAGAGCAAGTGAGCTCAACGGAGCTCTGTTGGGACTGGTGCGGATTTGTTTGTGGACAGAAAAAGGCAGCAGTGCACGCAGGGGCCCAGTACAAAAGGTCAGCCTGCAGTGGTGGGAGAAACAGAATGAGCGACTGAGAGAGGGGGGGAGTGAGCAAGCTCAACAGAGCTCTATTATGACTGCTGCAGATTTCTTTGTGGGCAGAGAAGGGCAGCAACGCAGGCTGGAGCCCCATACCAAAGGGCAGACTGCAGCGCTGGCAGAAATGGAATGAGCGAGTGAGAGAGGGGGAGTGAGTGAGGTTAGTGGAGCTCTGTTGGGACTGCTGCAGATTTCTTTGTGGGCAGAAAAAGGTGCCAGCAGAGGCAGGAGCCCAGTGCAAAAGGGAAGCCTGCAGTGCCAGGAGAAACCGAGTGAGTGCGTGAGAGAGGGGCAATGAGCGACCTCAGTGGAGCTCTGTTGGGACAGCTGCAGATTTCTTTGTGGGCAGAAAAAGGTGCCAACGCAGGTAGGAGCCCAGTACAAAAGGGCAGCCTGCAGCGCTGAGAGAAACGCAACGAGCGAATGAGAGAGGGAGAGTGTGAACAAGCTCAACGGAGCTCTTATCATGACTGCTGCAGATTTCTTTGAGGGCAGGAAAAGGCGGCAACGCGGGCAGGAACCCAGTACAAAAGGCCAGCCTGCAGCACCGGCAGAAACAGAATCCGCGAGTGAGCGAGGAGGAGGAGTGAGCAAGCTCAGCGGAGCTGTGTTGGGACTGCTGCAGGTTACTTTGCGGGCAGAAAAAGGCAGCAGTGCACGCAAGGGCCCAATACAAAAGGGCAGCGCAGCAGTGCACGCAGGGGCCCAATACAAAAGGGCAGCGCAGCAATGCACGCAGGGGCCCAGTACAAAAGGGCAGCCTGCAGCAGCGGGAGAAACAGAATGACCGAGTGAGAGAAGGGGAGTGAGCGAGCGCAGCGGAGCTCTATCGTGACTGCTGCAGGTTTCTTTGTGGGCAGAAGAAAGCGGCAACACAGGCAGGAGCCCAGTACAAAAGGGCAGCCTGGAGCGGCGGCAGAAACGGAATGAGTGAGTGAGAGAGGTGAAGTCAGCGAGCTCAGCGGAGCTCTGTTGAGACTGCTGCAGATTTCTTTGTGGGCAGAAAAAGGCGCCAACAGAGGCAGGAGCCCAGTGCAAAAGGGCAGCCTGCAGCGCCAGGAGAAACAGAATGAGCGAGTGAGGCGGGGCGTGAGCGACCTCAACGGAGCTCTAGCATGACTGCTGTGGATTTCTTTGTGGGCAGAAAAAGGTGGCAACGCAGGCAGGAGCCCAGTACAAAAGGCCAGCCAGCAGTGCTGGCAGAAACAGAATGAACCGAGTGACAGAGGGGTAGTGAGCAAGCTCAACGGACCTGTGTCGGGACTGCTGCAGATTTCTTTGTGGGCAGAAAAAGCCACCAACAGAGGCAGGAGCCCAGTACAAAAGGGCAGCCTGCAGCGCTTGGAGAAACAGAATGAGTAAGTGAGAAAGGGGGAGTGAGCCACCTCAATGGAGCTCTGTCGGGACAGCTGCATATTTCTTTGTGGACAGAAAAGGGTGCCAACGCAGGCAGGAGCCCAGTACAAAACAGCAACCTGCAGCACCCGGAGAAACAGAATGAGCGAGTGACAGAGGGGCAGTGAGCGAGCTCAACGGACCAACGCAATCAACATTGACAAATTTTTTTTTTTTTTTAGTTGTCTTGAACCGAGATGGCTAGTTTTTCCTCTAGGGCCTGGATATTCAAAGGGGTTGTGGCGCTACAGGGTTGCGCCATGCACAACCCCTCAATGCGCCCCGGTGTGATACTCAAAGGGGCAGGCTGCGTGGCGCAGCCCCATATGCACTGGGGCGCATTGGTAATATATGTGGCACAGATGCAGGGGGCGTGCCCATGCATATGCGGCACATCCCGGTATTCAGCCTGGGATGCGCGGCTCATATGCTGGTGCAACCCCTACACGCACCGCACACTGGTGCACAAAGTTGAGCCAAAAAGGAAAAAACTGCTCAAATGCTGGCCACCCACAGGTGGGTGACTGAAGTACATGGTGCAACACAACAGCTGCCAGTCGTGGGTGGCCACCCGGCCAGCAGGAACACCATCCACAAGCACCCTGCCCTGGGAGCATTGTGTCCCGTTGCCCGATTGCGGGCATATGTACAGATACGATCCCTGGTGGTCTAGTAGGAAGCCCCTACCACCCGATTGCGGGCAGATATAAAGTCATAGCCCTGGTGGTCCAGTTGTGATCCTCCCCATCACTCGATCGTGGGCAGTTGTAAACTCACATCCCTGCTGGTCCCATGGTACGCTCTTCTCGCCCGATCGCAGACGCATTGAAACTACCTATCCCTGGTGGTCCAGTGGTACCTCCCTCCCACCCACCCACCCACAGAGGTCCCCCACCACTCAGCACCCGCCGCATGCTGCCGGCGAATGACAGCGTACAATATGATCTGTATGCCTGTTGGTCCACTGCGTGGACCAATGGGCATCCAGACTCATACTAACTACACAGGCCCAATATGTTAATGGATGCGTTTATTCCATATCGGGCCTGTATGTCCAATGTAATGGTTCAAGCGCCTACTGATCACGCAGTGGACCAAAAGGCATACAGATCATACTGTGCGCTGTCATTCGGTGGGTGGCATGCAGGTGAGGTGCTGCAGCCCACCAATGACAGAGGGGGGGTGCTGGGTGGCAGGGGACCTCTGTGGGTGGGTGAGGAGGGGGTTACCGCTGCACCACCAGGGATAGGTTGCTTCATTATGCCCGCGATCGGGTGAGGGGGTGTATCACTGTACCACCAGGGATGTGAGTTTACAACTGCACGTGATTGGGCGATGGGGGTTCACCACTGGACCACCAGGGTTATGTTCTACGAATGCCCGCGATCGGGCCACTAGACCACCAGGGATAATATCTGTACTTTTGCCCTGTGTGGGGATTTTGTTCTTTTTATTTATTGGCATGTCCCTTTCCCCTTTAAGGATCGCCGGAAGTCTTCACGCTAGCTCCTCCCACCCACCCAGGTGGTATAACTCTCTGCTCTGCCCCATGATGCCAGATCTTCCTTTCCATTGGAAGATTCAGGTTGCCTCCTCCGTGCTCCCGCATTTTGTAGGCCCTGGCTTTAAAACCTTCGGTTATTCCGAAAAATGGTCTAGTTCGCATTAGTGATTGTGACTGCTTATCTTCGATTATGGAAGACAAGTCTTCCCCCAGATTTCACCGGTGTTCATGCGGCCAGAAAATGTCGTACACCGATCCCCACACTGCTTGTATCTATTGCTTCGGTGTCGATCATGACACCTTGAAGTGCGATTTTTGTCTTGCATTTCACCCTAACGTTCTCAACGACCGTCTCGCACTCCTGAAGTTGAGGAGGTCAGAAAAACTGAACCCTCTGGTGAAATTAAAGGAGGCTCGGTGAGCGGTTTTCACGACCACAGGATCCACCAAGCAATTGGAATGCATGCAAGCCTTTGAGGAGGAAGTGGCTCATGCTGGGGAATCTTCCTCTCGGAGCTTCCTCCTTCTGCTCGACCTGGGCTCCACCGTCTCTGGTTCCTTCCAAGAGTTGTGCCAGTCTCTCCCGACTAAGGGAGAGGGTCCTGCGGGCACGCACTCCTTTCGGTCCCATAAGTGGGAAAAGGACCCGGGATCGTCTTCATCTCGGTGAAGATGTTCTTCGGATCGGGAGAGATCTCGGTTCCAGGAACCAGCAATCTTGACTTCAGTCGAAATTGCCTCTTCAGCCACTGGCGTCTTGGCTTTGCCTTCAGGCCAGTCAACTGAAGTGTCGATTGGTGAGGTTGAAGTAATCATCGACCCGATTGACCCATTGTCACCAACTCTGGTCGACGATTCTCTCAGTCGGACTCCAGTTCTTTCTTTCCCCTGATGAGGAGACCCGGCCCGCTGGGAATCCCGTTGAGGAAGTGGTCCCTGACCCTGGGAAATCACTAGTCCCACTAGTGTTTCCCGAACGACCGAATCTGCACGTCTGATCTCGATTGAGGTCTAGGACCCCCTCGACTGACAGGCTGTGGAAGAGCCACAAGCGCTCAAAAAAAGAGGCGATGTCATCGGTCGTCCTCATCCTCCTCGGATGAGAAGAGGCTCCAGCGGAAACTCCGGCGCTACAAGGACCTTCTGTGGCAACAGCTGATTTTGTCCGGGCACAGGCTGACCATGGCTTCTACCCTGGCCATTACTTGGCTTTCACCTCCCAGGCTGAAGCTGACTCCTTCGGAGCCGATTAAGTTGGCTCCCCCACCTGCAGAGCCAGCAAAACCTCTGGTTTGGCCTAAACCGGTCTCTCCACAGATAGTGGTGGAACCACTGCCCAAGCAGCCTGTGGGAGGAGCTCCTTCTGAGGAAGATAGACCAGACGCCGGGCTTCCATGGCGTCTTTCGGTCACTGTAGCCTGGACTGCCCTTGGCGGGTCAAAAGTGAGCTGGGCTGTCGACCGTTGTATCCAGATTCCTTGGATTCGGATGAAACCAGCCTACATTCTCATCCCAGGGACGATGAATCAGCTGGTGGGATAGAGAACGGAGCTAGGTCCTTCGTCCTTTCAGGGCATTCTTTACCTCATCTCTGAGTCTGTAGGTATGCCCCTGGAACCTATCCAGAAAAAGGCAGAGTACCCTCTCACGGACATTCTCAAGACAGGAGATACCCCGACGGAGGCCTTTCCTGTGGCTGATGCCATAGTTGGCTGGCCTTAGAACTCTGGCAGCACCCTGCCTCCTGTCCAGCTCCGTCTGCCTGCATGGCCCACAAGTATGAGGTGTCTTTGGGTTCCCTGCGGGGTTCACAGAGCACCCTTCGGCCGAGAGCCTGGTGACCGCCTCTGTGTTCAGGCGTACTGGCAGTTCTGCTGACACTGACCGACCTCCCAAAAAAGAATCCAGACTCTTGGATCACTCAGCTTGAAAGGTCTATGTGGCCTCATCTTTAGGCCTCCGTCGGGCAAGTTCGGCTGTCATCATGGCACACTTCTCCTGTGCCCTTTTGGGGTCTTTGGATGGAGTTCTTCCACACCTCCCTGCAGACATGCAGACCACGGTCAAGCAGGTCCGGGATCAGGGCCGGGCTGTTGCCAGACAGCAGCTTCAGACAGCCCTGGACATTGGGGATTCTTGTGCCCGCTCGATGGCAGCCACAGTTACCTCTCATTGCAGGGCTTGGCTGAGATGCTCCTCTTTCCCGGCAGATACTTTGCACAAACTAGCTGATGTACATTTCCTGGGCGCTGACATTTTCGGCCCAGGTGTGGCAGGTCACCTTCAGCGTACTGAGCAGTCCAGTGCCACCTTGGACGCTACTTCTGCTAAAGGTTCTTCGAGCAAGAAATGACAGAAGAAGCCTTTTCGGCACTCTTCCCCTGTGGCACAGCAACCCTCCTTTCAAGGAGGGCAGCAGCAACGGCAGCAGGCTCAAACTTGGCGCCCCTGGCTCAAACTTGGCGTCCCTGGCCCAAGCCTGGGCCCTCCAGGCCCGTAAATGAGGCTGAGGTTCAGATCCTGGATCCTTCTCCTCCAAGCCTGCTCAGTGATGGGGCGGGGGCTGCCAACCCCTCTCCCACTATGCCAGCTCTGGGTCCTCCCGTGGGGGGCCGGCTCTGCCACTTTCTTTCCGCCCGGTCCGTTATCACCATGGACAGGTGGGTTTTGGAAGTGGTCACTCAGGGACTGCCTCTGGAAATCGAGCAGCACCCTCCAAGCCAAGCCCGAGCACCTCTGGAGGAAAGAATATCCGTTCATATACTCAGTCGGCTCTCCGACATGACATCGCTCAGCTCCTCCTCAAGGAGGCAGTAGATCCAGTGGTGGATTCTCCAGTAGACCCAGGCTTTGTCTTCAGGTACTTCTTGGTGCCCAAGCAGATGGGGGGCTGGTGCCCCATTCTAGGTCTGCACGACCTGAATCAGTATCTCAGGTCACGCACCTTTCGGATGGCCACTCTGTCCCAGACCATACCATCCTTTGAGCAAAACATGTGGTTCTGTTCACTGGATCTGCAGGACGCGTTCTTTCACGTCCCAATCCTTCTGTCTCTTTGGAGGTTCCTGTGCTTCAGAGCCGAAGGGACCCTATACGAGTTCCGAGCCATGCCGTTCAGCCTGTCTTCAGCCCCAAGGGTCTTCACCAAATGCATCACAGTGGCGGCAGCCCATCGCAGGCGTCGGGTGTGTGTGTGTCAGAATTTACCCTTACTTCGACGATTGACTCTTAGCAGGTCCCACCCAGCACGAGGTGGAGAGGTCCAGGAACCTGGCTCTCCAGACCTGCTCCCATCTCGGCCTCTTGATCAACAAGGCCAAGTCGGAACTCGTGCCTTCTCAGGTGGTGTGCTTCATCGGGGCAGAACTCGACTCTCGTCAAGCCAGAGCTCGGCTCCTGGCAGACAGGGCAGAGGTTCTCTCCTCCTTTGCCCAGTCATTTCTGGGCCTGGGATATTCTGTGCCTTCTGGGTTACATGGCAGGGTGCACCTCCGTGGTCTGTTGGGCCCCGGTGGCACATGCACCCCTCCAGTGGGAGCTGGCCGCCCATTGGACTCAGCGCCACGGTCATTTTGACCAGCTGATCACTGTAACCCAGAAGATGTAACCAGTCACTGTGGTTTGAAATCACAGAAAGAGCAGAACCAAACCACACAAAAACACGTATCCTGGATTTTAGGGGGGCAAACTTTGGGAAAATGGGGAGATACTTGAAAGAGGCATTAAGGGGACTGGGGCAGGAATCAGGGGGTCGAGGAACAGTGGGAAGTATTTAAAATGGGGATTACAAGAGCAACAGAATTATGTATTAAGCAGATTAGCAAGAGGAAAAGGAAGAGGAGACCATTATGGTTTTCCAAAGAGGTAGCAAAGAAAGTGAAAGCCAAAAAGATTGCATTCAGGCAATACAAAAAAACACAGGCAGAAGGGGATAGGGAGAAGTACCAGGAGAAGCAAAGGGAGGCAGGGAGGTCAGTAAGGAAGCCAAAGCTCAGACAGAAGAACACATTGCAAAATCAGTGGGTAGAGGGACAAAACCTTTACAGGTACATAAGTGAAAAAGAAAGGCAAGGGAGGGATAGTGAGACTGAAGGGGAGGATGGGGCTGTGTGGAGGATGACAGCAGTAAAGCTGACATATTGAACAGGTATTTCTGCTCAGTCTTTACTGAGGAAGAGGAGGTAATGGGTCTAAAGGAGTACAAGAGGTGAGAATGGTGCAGAAATGGACACAAGTCCCTTTACAAAGAAAGGGTCCTGAAGGAACTGGAAGTAATAAGAGTTGATAAAGCAGTGGGGCCAGATGGGTGCACCCCAGGGTCCTTAAAGAACTAAGAGAGGTGGTGGCTGAACCTCTTGCTATCCTGTTTAGCCGATCACTAGAAACAGGGGAGGTACCCAAAGACTGGAGGATAGCAGATGTAGTCCCCTTATACAAAAGTGGGAACAAAGAGGAAGCGGGGAACTACAGACCAGTCAGCCTCACCTCAGTAGTGGGGAAGATCATGGAAGCACTACTGAAGGAGAGATTGGTGGAACATCTGGTTGTCAATGGACTACAGGACCCAAGGCAGCATGGTTTCACCAGGGGAGGTCATGTCAGACCAACCTCATTGAATTTTTTGACTGGGTGACTAGGGAGGTGGATCAGGGAGGGCAGTGGACATGGCCTATCTGGACTTCAGCAAGGCCTTTGACACTGTGCCACATAGAAGACTATTGCACAAACTGGAGAATATAGGCGTGGGCAGAACAGTAGTGTGGTGGGTAGGTAACTGGCTGGGCAGCGGACACAGAGGTGGTGGTAAATGGCTGTCACTCCACAGAGGGAAGAGTGACCAGTGGGTACCACAGGATCAGTGCTGGGACCGGTACTATTCAATATCTTCATCAGTGACATTGCATAGGACCTAGAAGGCAGAATTTCACTGTTCGCTGATGACACAAAGCTCTGTAACAGAGTAGACACACCAGAGGGTGTGGACAGAATGAGAAGGGACCTGCAGAAACTTGAAGAATGGTCAGGGTTTGGCAGTTGAAATTCAATGCAAGGAAGTGCAAGATAATGCATATGGGGCACAAAAACCTGGCACAATATATCAGTTGGGGGTGAGGATATAGCATGCACCAAGCAGGAAAGGGATCTTGGGGTTATCATCTCTGATGACCTCAAGGCAGAGAACAGTGACACAAGGCAGCAGGTAAAGCAAATAGGATGCTGGGATGCATAGGCAGGGCATCACCAGCAGGAAAAGGAGATCATAATTCCACTATACAAGACACTAGTGAGGCCGCACCTGAGTACACTGTGCAGTTCTGGAGACCATACCTACATAAGGACATAGACAGGGTAGAGAAGGTTCAGAGGAGGGCAACAAAGATGGTGCATGGATTGCATCACAAGTCCCATGAGGACAGGTTGAAGGCACTGAACATGTACTCCTGGAGGAGAGGAGGGAGAGGGATATGATAGAGACATACAAGTATCTTACAGGAGGAACAGGGTGCAGGAATGCACTATTTTAAGCGAAAAGATGTTCCAGGACTAGAGGGCATGGGATGAAGTTGGAGGGAGGACGATTCAGAGGAAACGTGAGGAAGAATTTCTACACAGAACGGGTGGTGGACAAGTGGAACACCCTGCCAGAGGAAGTGGTGGGGGCTGAAACAATCACGGGATTTAAGAATGCATGGGATAGACATAAAGGCATTCTGGAGGTCAGGGGTTAGGGGCAACAGACTTCTTGGAAAACATAAAGTGAACTTACAAACTTAAATGGGCAGACTGGGTGGGCCATAGGCCCTTATCTGCCGACACTGTCTATGTATATATGTATGTGGGACGCTCTGCAATGGTGGACCGCCCCAGACCTGTTGCAGGAAGGGATCCCGTTTGTCCGCCCAGAGCCGACAGCTGTCCTCACGACCGATGCCTCTCTCATGGGCTGGGGAGCACACACTGGGGACAAAAGGGCCCATGGGTTCTGGACCCCCGAGGAGTCCAGATACCACATCATCCTGTCGGAGCTCTGAGTGTCAGACTGGCACTGTCAGCTTTCGCTCCTCCACTCCGGGGTCAAGTGGTTCAAGTCCAGATGGACAATATCACGACCATGTACTACCTCAACAGACAGGGTGGCATGCACTCCTGTCTGCTTTGCAGGGAGGCGCTCCGCATTTGGACCCTCGTCAGCCGTCTGGAGGTGGATCTCCTAGCCATTCATGTGGCAGGAGCCTCAAACCATTTGGCAGATGCTGTTAGCCGCTTAGGCGAGACATCCCACGAGTGTTCTCTCCATCCAGAGGTAGCTTACAGCCTGTTCTCCCAAGGGGGCAAACCGACGGTGGACCTGTTTGTCTCCAGGAAAAACACCAAGCTGAGGCTATTTCATGCCCGGCCCCCTCAGAAGGGCTCGCTGCAGGAGGATCCCTTCTCGAGGCTGTGGACCCCAGGCCACTTCTACACCTTCCTTCCATTTCCCTTGATCCGCAGCGTGCTCCTCAAGGTGAGGAGGGACAAGGCGAAGTTGATTCTGGTAGCCCCAGACTGGCCACACCAGTTCTGGTATCCAGATCTCCTCAGCCTCAGCTGTAGGCCCCGGAGCAGCTCCCAGCATACCCGGTCCTAATCTGTCTCAATCAGGGAAAGGTATACCATCCGGACCTTCAATCCCTGCACCTGGTACCTGAGCGGCAAGAGTTCCAGGCTTTGGGTCTTTTCGAAGATGTCCTCACTGTGGTGGAGGCATCCAGAAAGGAATCGACCAGGAAATGTTATGCCTTCAAATGGAAAAGGTTTTCCACATGGTGTCAGGACAAGGGCCTGGACCCTTTGTCCTGTTCTGTGGCTAACATTTTCGACTACCTTTGGTCATCGACCCTTAGGGTGCACCTGGCAGCCATCTCTGTTTACCAGGCGTGGGCCGGTCAGCCGACGTTGGCACAGGAGACAGTAGTCTGACACTTTTTCAAAGGCCTGGATCACATATTTCTCCGGTGCGTGAACCTCCACCTCTGTGGGATCTACTGCTGGTACTAGCAAAGCTCATGGGCAAGCCATTCGAACCAATGCACAAGTGTGCCTCGTCACACTTATTGTGGAAGACTGCCTTCCTGATTGCTATCACATATGCCAGAAGGACAGGGGAAGCTCCAGGTACTTTCATTGGACTCCCCTTATCTGGTCTTCCACAGGGACAAGGTTGTCCTGCGCCCCCACCCGAAAATCCTTCTGAAGGTGGTGTCAGAGTTTCACCTTAACCAGGTGTTAACTCTGCCTGTATACTACCCTGATAACACCTTGGAGGCCGAATACAGGCTCCGTACTTTGGACCTGAGATGAGCTCTCTCCTATTATTAGGAGAGAACGTTGGAAATTCGGGAAGAGGTTCGCCAACTGTTTGTCACCTACGCTGAAGCCGCTTCTGGCAGACCTGCAGCAAAACTGACGATTGCAAGGTGGATTACATCTTGCATAAGTCTGTGCTATGCGTTTGAGGGCATGGAGCCTCCCAGAGGGATGAGAGCTCATTCTACCCGCCATACCGCTGCATCGGTGACTGCTTCCAGGGACATCCCTATCCAGAAAATCTGTCAGGCTACTACCTGGAAGTCAGCAAACACCTTCATTACCCATTACCACATCGACCTTGAGTCATGCCAGGATGCTAGTTTTGGGGCCTAAATTCTCCAATCTCTATTTCCCAAGTGAGTATCAGTGGGGGTGTGCACCTTGCCTCCCTCCTCCCGGAGAACTGCTAGGAGTCTGCCAGTAAGTGTGGATGAACAACATATCCATGATCCTAGAAAAACAGGTTCTAGGAGCGTGGATATGGTGTTCATCCACACTCTCTGGCATGTCCCTTTCCCCTTTAAATCTTGCCGGAAGTCTTCAAGCTCCCGCCCACCCAGGTGGTATATACCTCGGCTCTGTCCCATGACAACAGATCTTCCTTTCCGCTGGAAGATTCAGGTTCCCTCGTGCTACTTCTGCAAGTACCGTAGGCCATGGAATCTAATAGACGGTTTCACCGCCTTTGCTTTCTTTGAAACTTCGTAGGTTCTGATTCGATCGGCGCATCGGACGTGGAGGACAAGTCGTCCCGGGTTTGCGGTATCCTTGCGGACAGAAATGTCTTGCACCGATCCCCACCTCTCGGGCGTTTACTGTTCGGGTGCCGTGCATGACACCACCGCTTGCACCGTCTGTCCGGCCTTCCATCCCAACGTCCTGTACGACCGCAAGGCGTGCCTACAGCTAGGGAGACCGGAGCTTTGCAATCCACCGGTGAAATTGAAGGAGGCCAGATGGGCAGTTTCCGCGGCCGTGGGATCTGCTGAGCAGCTTGAACAGATGGCGGCTTTCCAAGAGGAAGCTGCTCAAGCCTCGGCTAGCTGAAGCTTTTTCGTGCTGCTTAACCTGAGCGCCACCTTTACTGGGTCCTTTCGGGAGCTGTGCCAGTCTCTCCCTACCAAGGGTGAGGCGCCCTCGGGCTCGCATTCCTTCCGCCCTAAGAAAAGGGACAAGGACCCTAAATCATCTTCTGCCCGAAGAAGACATTCCTGGGGCCGAGAGCAGTCCAATTCACAGGATCTGGTGGTCTCGACCTCGGTCGAGATCGCTTCCTCGACCGCCGGCTTCTCGGACCTTCCTTCAGGCCAAGGCGCCGAGGATACAGCAGAACCGGCTGAGATTTCTCTCGACCCGATTGAGCCGTTGTCGCCGACCCCGCTCGACGACTCTTTAGAAAGGACACCCATCCTTTCTTTCCCCGACGAGGAGACCCATCCTTCGGGTATCCCAATCGAGGGACAGGAGCCGGAACCTCGGTTTTCACCGAATCCTGCCTCTCCCGATCGACAGAGCCGACACCGTCGATCTTGATTGTGGAGTAGGACCCCGTCGGTTGAAAAACCGAAAAAGGGTCACAAACACTCCCGGAAGAGGCGCCGCCACCATTCCTCATCCTCCTCGGACGGCGAGAGACTTCGACGGAAGCTCCATCGATGTTATGAGGACCTCGTGGCAACAGCTAATTCTGACCAGTCAAAAGCCGGCTGCACCGGCCATTACTTGGCCCCAGCCTCTTCGGCCGACACAGACTCTTCCGGTACCGAGGACTCCGGTTCAACCTCCAGTAGGACTGGCATGCATTCCTGCTCGGCCTGTTCCGGTCTCCCCACCAGTTTTGGTGGAGCCACCGCCTAAGCAGCCTCAGGGAGGGGCCCCCTCGAAGGTGGATTGGACAGATACGGGCTTGTTTCGTCGTCTGTCCATCACTGTTGTTCCCGATCACCCACAGCGTATTGAAGGGGACATAGGCGGGAGAGCCGTGTATCCCATCTCCTCGGACTCTGATACCACTGGTCTTCACTCGCATCCTGATGATGAGTTGTCAGTGACAGGCCTGGAGGAAGGTCCTTCCTCTTTCCAGGACATCCTTCGACTTATTTCTGAGTCCACTGGTATGCCCTTGCAGCCTATCCAAAAGAAGGCGGAATATCCTCTCATGGATATCCTTAAGAGGGGGGATACCCCGAAGGAGGCCTTTCCAGTGGCCGGAGCCATTGTTGGCCTGGCCCTTGAGCTATGGCAGCGCCCTGCCTCTTGCCGGGCTCCATCTGCCCGCATGGCTCGCAAGTACACTGTACCCATGGGGTCCTTGGCGGGCTTGATTGAGCATCCCTCGGCCAAGAGCCTTGTGACTGCCTCAGTGTTTCGGTGCACGGGTAGCTCAGCGGATACTGACTGCCATCCAGACAAGCAGTCCAAAAATATGGACCATTCTTCCTGGAAGGCATATGCGGCTTCATCCTTGGGCCTTCGTCAGGCCAGCTCGGCAGTGATCATAGCACACTTCTCTCATGCCCTCTTAGGGTCACTAGATGAAGTCCTCCCTCATCTCCCAGCGGACATGCAGACCACGGTTAAGCAAGTCCATGACCAGGGCCGTGCTGTTGCAAAACAGCAGCTCCAGATGGCTCCGGACATTGGAGATTCCTGTGCCCATTCACTAGCAGCCACAGTGGCCGCTCACTGCAGGGCCTGGCTGAGATTATCCTCCTTTCGGGCAGATACTCAGCACAAGCTAGCTGACGTACCCTTCCTTGGCACCGACCTTTTCGGTCCGGGAGTGGCAGGTCACCTCCAGCGCATAGAGCAGTCCAGTGCCACCTTGGATGCCACTTCTGCAATGGGTTCTTCGGGCAAGAACCAGCAGAAGAGCAAGAAGAAGACTTTTCGGCACTCTTCCCCTGTGATTAGGCAGCACCCCCCCCCCTTCCAGGGAGGTCAGCAGCAACAGAAGGCTCAAGCTTGGCGCTCTAGGCCCAAGGAGGGTCCCCAACAGCCCCACAAAGGAGGTCGAGGTGCCGGTCCAGGAGCCTCCTCCACTTCTAAGCCTGCGCAGTGACTGGTTCGGGAGGCCACCCCTGCTCCCGTCATGCCAGTTCTGGGTCCTCCCATGGGGGGCTGGCTCCGCCACTTTCTTTCCGCCTGGTCGAGTATCACTTTGGACAGGTGGGTCCTGGAAGTGGTCGGTCGGGGACTGCCTCTAGAGTTCAAACAGTACCCTCCTTGCCGAGCCCGTGCCCCATGGGAGGAAAGGATCTCAGTTGGCCTTTCGGGACGACATTGCTCATCTCCTCCTCAAGGAGGCGGTAGCTCCAGTGCTAGATCCTCCTACAGACCCAGGCTTCGTGTCCAGGTACTTCCTGGTGCCCGAGTGGACGGGGGTTGGCGCCACTTCTAGATCTCCACGACCTGAATCAATATCTCAGGTTTTGCACCTTCCGGATGGTAACTCTGAACCAGATCATACCATCCCTGGAGTGAAACATGTGGTTCTGTTCACTGGATATACAGGACGCATTCTTTCATGTCCCAATCCATCTGTCTCACCAGTGGTTCCTCCGCTGAAGGGACCCTGTACGAGTTCGGAGCCATGCCGTTCGGCCTGTCATCGGCCCCTCAGGTCTTCAGCAAATGCATTGCAGTGGTGGCAGCCCATCTACGGCGTCAAGGGGTTCGCATAGTCCCCTACCTTGACGATTGGCTCCTGGCAAGTTCCTCCCTGCAGGAGGTGGAGAGGTCCAGGGACCTGGCCCTCAGAACCTGTTCCCAATTAGGCCTCCTGATCAACGAGGCCAAGTCGGAACTCGTGCCCTCTCAGGTGATGGGCTTTATCGGGGCAGAGCTAGACTCTCGTCAAGCCAGAGCTCGGCTTCTGGCAGACAGGGCGTAGATTCTTTCCTTCTTTGCCCAATCATTTCTGGTTGGGCACTTGCGGCGTGCACCTCAGTGGTCCGTTGGGCCAGATTGCACATGCGTCCCCTCCAGTGGGAGCTGGCAACTCAGTGGACCCAGCATCAGGGTCATTTCGACCAGCTGGTCACTGTCACTGAGAAGATGTGGGACGCTCTCCAGTGGTGGACCGTCCCAGGTGGTCTGCAGGAAGGGGTCCCGTTTGTCCGCCCCCAGCCGGCGGTCGTCCTCACGACCGATGCCTCTCTCATGGGCTGGGGAGCCCACATGGGGGACCACAGAGCCCATGGATTCTGGACCCCCGAGGAGTCCTGTTGCCACATCAATCTGTTAGAGCTCAAAGCAGTCAGACTGGCACAGTCAGCTCCGCTCCTCAGCTACAGGGTCAAGTGGTTCAAGTCCAGACGGACAATACCACGACCATGTGCTACCTCAACAAACAGGGCGGCACGCACTCCCGTCTGCTTTGCAAGGAGGTGCTGTGGCTCTGGACCTTCGTCAGTTGGTTGGAAGCGGATCTCCTTGCCATCCATGTGGCAGGAGTTTCGAACCAACTGGCGGATCCTCTCAGCCGCATAGGCCAGACATCCCACAAGTGGTCTCTCCATCCAGAGGTAGCTTACAATCTGTTCTCCCCTTGGGGCAAACCATTGGTGGACCTGTTTGCCTCCAGGGAGAACATCAAGCTGAGGCTGTACCATGCCTGCCCCCCTCAGCAGGGCTCACTGCAGGGGGATGCCTTTTCAAGGCCGTGGATCCCAGGCCTCCTCTATGCCTTCCCTCCATTTTTCTTGATCCACACGGTGTTAACGCAAGGTGAGGAAGGACAAGGCGAAGGTGATCTGGGTAGCCCCAGATTGGCCCCGCCAGTTCTGGTATCCAGATCTCCTCAGCCTCGGCTGCAGGGCCCTGGAGCGGCTTTGTACACGCCCGGACCTGTTATCATTGAACCAGGGGAAGGTATTCCATCTGGACCCTCAATCCCTGCACCTCACAGCCTGGTACCTGAGTGGCAAGAGTTCCAGGTTCTAAGTCTTTCTGAGGATGTGTACACAGTTGTGCAGGCATCTCGTAAGGAATCGACCAGGAAATGTTATGCCTTCAAATGGACAAGTTTTCCATTTGGTGTCAGAGTAAGAGTCGGGACTCCTTATCCTGCTCTGTGGCTAACATTTTAGACTACCTTTGGTCTCTCTCCAAAGGGGGTCTTCGGTCATTGACCATTAGGGTGCACCTGGCAGCCATCTCTGCTTACCAGGCGCGGGCCGGTCAGTCGACATTGGCACAGGAGACAGTGGTCGGGCTTTTTTTTCAAAGGCCTGGATCACATATACCCTCCGGTGCGTGAACCTCCACCTCCCTGGGATCTTATGCTGGTTTTGGCAAAGCTCATGGGCAAGCCGTTCAAACCCATGCACAAGTGTGAGCTCTCACACTTGTCGTGGAAGACTGCCTTCCTGGTAGCTATCACGTCTGCCAGGACGACAGGGGAGCTCCAGGTGCTGTCGGTGGACTCCCCTTATCTGGTCTTTCACAGGGAAAAGTTGTCCTTCGTCCCCACCTGAAATTCCTTCCGAAGCTGGTGTCAGAGTTTCACCTTAACCAGGTGTTGACTCTGCTGGTATATTACTCTAACTACACCTCGGACGCAGAGTACAGGCTCCATACCCTGGACCTTAGACGTGCTCTTTCCTACTACAAGGAGAGGATAGGACGGCGGAAAGTCGGGGAGAGGTCGCCAGCTGTTTGTCACCTACGCTGACGCCGCTTCTGGCAGACCTACAGCCAAATGGACTGTTGCAAGATGGATTACATCATGCATAGGTCTGTGCTGTGAGTTGGCGGGCAAGGAGCCTCCCAGAGGGATAAGAGCTCATTCTACCTGCCATACTGCTGCTTCGTGGCTGCTTCCAGGGACATCCCTATCCAGGAAATCTGTTGGGCTGCTACCTGGAAGTCAGCAAACACCTTCATTACCCATTACCACATTGACCTTGAGTCACGTCGCGATGCTGGTTTTGGGGCCTTGGTTCTCTAATCTCTGTTTGCTAAGTAGGGGGTGTGCGCCTTGCCTCCCTCCTCCCGGAGAACTGCTAGGAGTCTGCCAGAGTGTGTGGATGAACAAGATATCCACACTCCTAGAAAAACAGGTTACTCACCTGTAACAGTAGTTCTAGGAGTGGTATATGTTGTTCATCCACACGCACCCACCCGACCTCCCTGGCTTTAGGCGCATCACCTTGCTTCCAGCGGGCTAAGATCTGGCGTCATGGGGCGGAGCCGAGGTATATACCACCCGGGTTGGTGGGAGGAGCCAGCTTGAAGACAAGATTTAAGACAAGGCAAGATTTAAAGGGGAAAGGGACATGCCAGAGAGTGTGGATGAACAATATATACCACTCCTAGAACTACCGTTACAGGTGAGTAACCTGCTTTTACTCACCTGTAACAATAGTTATAGGAGTGGTATATGTTGTTCATCGACATGGACCCACCCGACCTCCCCAGCTGCGGACGCACAAACCTGGCTTCCTGCGGGCTCAGGTCTGGCGTCATGGGGCTGAGCCGAGGGTTATAGCACCCGGGTGCATGGGAGGAGCTAGCTTGAAGACTTCCAGTGATCCTTAAAGGGAAAAGGGACATGCCAATAAGTGTGGGTGAACAACATATACCACTCTTAGAACTACTGTTACAGGTGAGTAACCTGTTTTTTTAGTGTTCTTTTTTTATTTAAAAAAAAAAAGAGAGAGGGAGAGAGAAGATGAACAAGAAGAAGAAGAAATGGAACAAATTCTCAGCCTGCCATCAATGGAGTCGACTTCAGACGGTAGCGGTGATGGTAGGGAGACTTTGTTTGAAATATGTGATGGCATTGGGGCTGTGTCCGGTCTGCTGCCCTTTGCGGAGGAGGGGTCCGACCATGGGCAGGCTGGTGCTTTTGGGGGGGGTGGGGACAGTCCTCCTGAAGCACAAAAGCAGTGGGCCCGTTCCCGACCTCAATCAGGGACCAGGCTCCACTCAGCCTCGAGCTCTTCTTCTTCCTGCTGTTGGTAGAAGAAGAAACAGTACTGTTCGAGGTTGTCGTTTGGTACGTCTGCACAGGGATCATTGGTGGTGGCGAGCTGTAGGTCTGATCTGACTTCGGTGGGGTCCTCTGTGGCTCCGTTCTTAACGGCTGCGATCTTTGACACCGGGCCCCATCTCTGTCCTCGATGGGGCTCCGGTGAGCAGTTTCACCTCTGGGCCGCTCTTTCAGAGCAGGGGGTATGACGTCTGCCAGTGGATTTGGCCAGTGGACCCAGTTCTGGGGCCTTCGGGTCTCGGAGCCACTGGACCATGGTCTAGTCGGGCGGGCAGGATGTGCGCGGTGCCTTCTCCGGTGCCGGCACCATCGATGCCGAACCCGCGTGCCTACCCCCGTCACCTTTTCCTCAGCAGGGTCTGGCATGGGTACCACCTTCCTTCTCCTCCTTTTTTCTTCAGGTCTAGGGCAAGTATTCCGGACTCCATGTGTGGTGCCGGCGCCAAATATGGGGCTGGCACCGCTAGTGGTGCCAGCGCCATTCGTGATACCTGCGCCATGAATGGCGCCAAACTCCTCGACACTGTTCCGGGTGGCAGTGTCTCTTGTGATTCTGGCCTGGGCCTTCCTTTTGGAGGTTCTTCTGGGTAGAAGTGGATCTGGATGAGTCTGTCCCTGCCCTATTTTGCTGGAGATGCAGCGTATAACTTATTTTAGATGCCGGAATGCAAGCATTCTGTATCAGCAGAGCCTGTGATGGAAGATCATCTTTTCAGTTTTTCCTCTGGGATATGGGGTCCACCATAACATTCAGACTTCATCTGTGGACCAAAGCAGACTTCTATGTCTGGAGTTCTTTCAGTCCTCAGTACAAGTATACCCTGTGGAACACACTAAATTCAGTGTCGAGAGCCTCCTGGAGTCTACTGCTCCATTGAGAGGGGCATATAGCCCAGTAATCAGCTAAAAGCTTTTATAGACCCCTGTGACACTGCACCTAGGGTGGCTGCCATTGGCAGCAGGTGATTAACATCTTCTTGGCAGTGATTATTGGTTCGGTCCTCAGATTGAACTCTGGAGGGTGCTCAGACTCCTGCTGCCATTCAGAAGGATGGCGCCATCGTCATTCTTTTAACAGGCAGTCCTTTCAAGGTAGAGGCCTGGAAGCATTTGTCAGCAACCAACTCCTCAACTGCAAAAAAAAAAAAAAAAAAAAAAAAAAAATTTGCAGCAGAGAGCACAGGGCCCGAAAGCACCTGTTCAAGCAACTTGAAGTCTTGCTGTATTCTGAAAAGTGCAGTTAGCCCCAGCCTTTAAACTGCCCTGGAGAACAAAGGGTTAACATTTCTGTGCAGAGCATAGAATGCTGAGCTCGAGCTCGGTTGATGTCTCTGTCTGTTTCCCTTTGAACGCTAACCGTCAGATTCTTTGCTCCACCTCACTGAACAGTGCTCTGGACATTTCTCCTGCAGATCGGTTCAAAAGTCAGTTTAAGTGTCGTTTTTTCGTCGGTTTCTAACCGGAAAAGTTTCCCGCATAGTCAGTTCAGTCTCTGTCTGTGGTACCGTGAGTACTAGATAGGTTTTGTACTGTGTTTCTGTGTGGAACTTGTAAAAAGTGTGAATCGGTTCAGCCGAACCGATCATTTGTTTAATTCTTGTGCAACTTTGGTGTGTGGTTACGGTCCTTATCGGTTCTAAAAAAAAACGTGTTTTGAAGCGTTTTTCCAAGACCGGTTACACAGTTAGGAACCGATAAGAGAGTCTTGCCTGGCGGTTGCCGAAAAAAGGGTACGTTTGGTTAGGTTGGTCATATCTGAGAAACCCAAGAAAAAACCGGCGCACTGGGTTTCAACACTGCAGTGAGTGTGGGGAGGTCTTTGCTAAGGCAAATCCCCACACCACCTGTGTTTATTGTCTGGGGTTTGACCACCTCGATTCAGACTGCCAAATTTGCAAATAAATTTCCCAAATCTACCCTTGAAAAGAGATTAATTAGACTGAGGGAAAAGGAGGCCGAGAAGTCCGCTGACCCAGATGGCCAGCCCGGTTCGGTTCCGACCGAACCAGAAGGAGTGCCCTCTGACCAGGGTGATACTTCTTCAGGCAAAAGGAGAGCCGATCCCGAGGGGGTCGGTTCCGACTAAAAGAAAGCGCAAAGAAAAATTGTTCGGTTCGGATCCAGAAGTCCATGTTCCGACCACCGAAGAAATAGCCAGAGCAATTCGGATTGTGGAATCGCCTCATCCGGTTCTGACCAATCTGTCACCTCTTGGCAGGGGCTCGGTTCGGTTGGTCACCCCCGGTTCACAATTATACTTAGGAAGAATTTTATGAACCGGAGTTTGAGGAGGAAGGGGAGTTTGAAGATGATGATGGTGATTGTGAAAGTCTAGATGTGCCTGTGGAACCAGACATCTCCCCAGACAGACCTTCAGGTGTATCCCCTCCTAGGCTTTCTGAGTGCCCTTCCCACTTTACGTCCTACAGAAAGGTGGCTGAGACCCTCCAGCTTCCTATGGAAGAGGCAGTGGAGGGTCAGGAGGAGCCTGATTTATGTAGAAATGATGGACATCCCAGAGTCCAGGAGACTGTCTATTCCCCTTCACAAATCTTTTGGGAAACAGACACAAAAAATTCTGAAATCTTCCAATTCTATACCTCCTGTGGGCAGAGGAATGGACAAGAGGTACTGTATATACTCTTAGGCTCATAAACTGAGGTTTTTATATCACCAATGCAGCCATGTTGGGTTTGTGCAGGCTGCTGCCTGTGATAAGGCAAGCATTCCCTTGGCTTCACACCCCGGCCCCCAGACAGAGACTCTAGGAAGGTTGATGCCATGGCAAAAAAGCTGTACATGGCATCTTCCCTGAGACTCAGACAGGCGAATTATATGGCCTATACAGCTAGGTACCAGAAGTCCAGGTGGGACGCTGTACTGGCACTGGCTCCCCCCCCCAGCTAGCCAAGGAGCTGGAGGCGGTGGCTGCAGATGGGATTGAGGCATCTAAAGTTCAGTTTCATGCTGCTGTGGACTCTAATGATGTGTCATCAAGAGTCATGGCGACATCTGTGACACTTCGGAGAATGGCTTGGCTCAGATGTACTAGGCTTTTGCAGGACACCCAGGCTAAGGCCATGAATTTTCCTGTAGTGGGTAATTCTCTGGAGAGCAGACAGAGAGTTACATGAAGAAAATGGATGAATACAGGACCACTTACAGGAGTGCTCAGGCCAAGGAGAGGCAGGCAACTCCTCAAAGGCAGCAGTCTAGGGGCAGGCCTTTTCAAAGGCCCTTTTACCAAGCACAGGCCTCTTCTTCCTTTTCACAGAGGGGGTTCTTCAGAGGGAGAGGCAGAAGGGGGATGAGCAGGGCTGCATCCACTCCTCAGCCCAAAGCCCCTGCCAAGCAAACACCCTGATGGGCCTGCCCGGGTCGATTCTCCTGTTCCTGTAGGGGGCAAGCTGGCTTACTTTGTCCAGGACTGGATGTCTGTTACATCACACAAGTGGGTCCTGGAAGTAGTAAGCCAGGGACTGGTTCTCAGCTTCAGAAAATTTCCAAAGATGAGAGCCAGATCTTTTCCACCTGCAAATCTCTCGGAACCCCTTTCCCTAGAGGCAGAGGTTTCTTCTCTCCTAGCCTTAAGAGCCATAGAGAGTACCTACCCTACACTGGGGTAAAGGACTCTACTCCAGGTACTTCCTGACCCCAAAAAAGACAGGGGGCTGGCCACCCATCCTAGACCCAAGATATCTAAACAAACATCTTTTAAAACCAAAGTTCATGATGGTAACTCTGGGAATAATCCTTCCCTCTCTAAGGCCAGGGGATTGGTTAGTCTCCCTGGACCTCAAAGATGCCTACTTTCGCATTCCCATCAGGTGCTCCCACAGAAAGTACCTCAGGTTCATGTTGCCCTCAGGCCACTGTCAGTTTAGAGCAATGCCCTTTGGCCTAACCTCAGCCCCAAGGGTTTTCACAAAGTGCCTGGCAGTAGTAGTTGCCTTTTTAAGAAGGCAAAAGATTTCCATTTTTCCATATCTGGGTGATTGGCTAATAGTGGGCCAGTCTCCAGACCAAGTCAAGTCTCACCTGCAAGTGACCCAGCAAGTGCTCACTTCTCTAGGATTTCTACTCAGCCTTCCCAAGTCAGTTCTCGAACCAGTCCAGCTTCTTAACTTTATAGGGGCAGAACTGGACACACTCGGAGCAAGAGCCTTTCTTCCTCTAGAAAGGGCAAGGGTTGTTATGGAACTAGCCTCTTCCTTCAGCCTTCGGGTATCTCGACCAGCAAGGCATTTCCTCCAGCTCTTGAGCCACATGGTAGCTTCAACAGCAGTGATCCAAGGGGCAAGATTCCAGATGAGGGATATTCAGTTCCACCTGAGAGCTTTTTGGTCTCAGAGGAAGGATTCCCTTACCAAACTGATCCCAGTGACTCTGACCTTGATCCAAGCCCTCCAATGGTGGCAGATCAGGACAGTTTAAGACAAGGTGTTCCTTTTGTTACTCAGCCTTGTTCAGTGGTCCTTATCATGGATGCTTCTCTTCTGGGCTGGGGAGCCCATCTGGGGTCCCTCACTGCCCAGGGGCTGTGCCCCCCCTCCCAAGAATCCCTTCCCCACATCAGTCTCCTAGAAGTCAGGGCAGTTTTTCTGGCCCTAAAAGCTTTCTCTCAGTCAGTACAGAACAAGGTGGTTCAAGTCAGAACAGACAACACCACCACCATGTGGTACATCATCAAGCAGGGAAGCACTCGGTCCACGGTCTTATGCACGGAAGCCATGAAGTTGTGGTCCCTGGCTTATTCCCTGCAAATCTCTCTGGTAGGAGTTCACCTTCCAGGGAAGGACAGTGTGCTAGCAGATGCACTGAGCAGGATCTCTCAGGGCCATCACGAATGGTCCCTGGACCCTCAAGTGTTGAAAGTGATTTTTTCAAGGTGGGGCACTCCGGAGATGGATCTCTTTGCAACCCCAGACAGTCACCAACTCCCTCTCTTTTGTTGCAGACCTCCAGTCTTGGGCTCAATCCCTCTGGACGCCCTGATTCTGAATTGGGAATGGAAGTTTCTGTATGCCTTCCCTCCCTTCCCAATCCTGTTCAAAGTTTTAGTCAAAATAAGGTCTCAACCTTGCAAAGTGATTCTGATTGCTCCAGATTGGGCCAGACAGCCCTGGTACCCCCTGTTGCTGTCCCTAGCAGCCCGTCTTCCCTTGTCTCTTCCCAGGAATTACAACCTGTTTACATCCTCTCAGGGGAGGATTTGGTACCCCAATCTTCAGTCTTTCAATCTCAAGGCATGGCTCTTGAAGAGTTAGAGTTTGCAGATCTGCATCTTTCCCAAGGGGTTCTGGATATTCTCAAAGCTTCTCGAAAGTCCTCCACCAGAAAGACTTTTAACTCCAAATGGAAGAGATTCAGCATTTGGTGTTCTAAGAAGCATATTTCTCCAGATAATGCTGGATTGCCTGTGGTTCTGGATTATATGGTCCATCTTAATGGCCTAGGCCTCAGACCAGTTACTCTCAAGGTACACTTGTCAGCTGTTTCTGCGTTTTTGTCTGTGGGAAGTTTTCCTCACTATCTTCTCATCCTGTGTTCTGTAAATTTTTTAAAGGATTGCATCACACCTATCCTCCTTCTAGAGGCCCTGACCCTGCCTGGGATTTGAATGTTTGCATTGCTCAACTTATGCAACCCCCTTTTGAGCCTATGTCTTCAGCAGAGCTTAAGTACTTGACTTGGAAAACTGTGTCCTTGGTAGCAATTACCTCTGCCAGGCGTATCAGTGAATTGCAAGCCCTGTCAGTGGAACCTGATTTTATCTCCTTTCACAGGGATAAAGTGGTCCTTAGAACCAATAGAAGGTTCTTGCTCAAAGTGGTTTCAGACTTCCATTTAAACCAGTCTGTGTCTCTTCCTGTCTTCTTCACTGATCATTCTTTCTCAGGAGAGAGGAGGCTACACAGTTTAGATGTTAAAAGAGCCTTTAGTTACTACATAGAGTGTACTGGGGGTCACAGGTTTGACTCCCTCCACTTGTTCCTCACTTATGGAGAAGTGGCAAAGGGCAAACCTGCCACCAAGAGATCTGTTGCCAGGTGGATTGTGTCTTGTGTACAATTCTGCTATGAAAAACTGGGAAAAACTCCACCCTCAGGCCTGAGGGCTCATTCCACAAGAGGTACAGCTGCTTCCCTTGCTGCTGCCAGGGATATCCCTCTCTTAGAAATTTGTCAAGCAGCCACCTGGAAAACAGTCCATACCTTTACCAAGCATTACTCTCTGGATATCCAGGCTAGGAGTGATGATCGATTTGGCACAGCAGTACTTCAGAGCCTATTCCCAAAGTAGGTTCTGTCCCTCCTCATGGAGGTACTGGCAGTAGTCTCTTGTCAGAATCATTAGGAACTTCAAGTTGTTTGAAGAAAAATTACTCACCTTAGTAATTGTGTTTCTTCTATTGGAGTCTTGCTGTATTCTGACCTCCCTTCCTGCCTCCCCTCTCAGAACCTGTTTTTGGGAAGTGGATGGGCAGGTGCAGTGTTGCACCTCAGGGGTGCCTTTTTTACACTCTTTTCTTGTATGGGTGTTTATTTTGTTATATTCCTGTTTGGGTTTTGAGTTTTGGGTTTCCTGACTTGTCTTCCTTTGGTAGTCCCAAAACTTTTTGTTGCCAGTTGGCTATTAAAAATTTTGTTTTACAGTTTCCACATAGAATACTATTAGAGTGTTGCTCGTAAGAATCTGACGGTTAGCGTTCAAAGGGAAACCGACAGAGACATCAACCGAGCTCGAGCTCAGCATTCTATGCTCTGCATAGAAATGTTAATTCTTTGTTCTCCGGGGCAGTTTAAAGGCTGGGGCTAACTACACTTTTCAGAATACAGCAAGACTCCAATAGAAGAAACACAATTACTAAGGTGAGTAATTTTTTCGTACCATCCTCTTGGAACCGGCCCTGGTCTCACCTTAACTGTCTTGAGGTGGACGCCCCTTGGTGGTAGTGGGAGGCACCTGATTTGGTTTTATAACTAGTGGAGTCCAATCCAGTGGATGTATGAGTGATCAGGATTGTCTGAGAGGGATACTGTCCCAATTTCACAGAGATTTTTCTTAAACTCAGGTGGTAGCCCAGTCTGTTTGCCTCTCCGTCAGACCTTCTTTCCTCTGAGAGACAGGTCCTCTGAGCAGTAGAAGTAGTTCCACGGCGAGTTGGAACACAGGTTCCTACTTCCTTTGCATGGTTACAGGATAACAGGCGGTATGTGCCGATTTCTCTACCTTGAAAGGTTTAACAAGTACCTGTTTAGGGAAGAGTTCACTGCAACCTGGGTATTCAAGCCTTCACTTCCTGTAGGTTTGGCTCTGAGCTAGCCATTCCGGGCTAGAGTCTCAGGAAGCAGATGCCACAGCTTTTCAGTCGCTTTCTTCCAGGAGGGGTTTTCTGATTCAGGGAAGGTGCCACATTCACCTTCCCAGCAGCTCCTTTTCATAGGAGCCCTCCTGGATACCTCCAGGGTGAGGGTTCTTCCTTCCAGAGAATGGAAGAAAGGACATTTTCAGATGTCTCGTTACTTCACGAAAAGCGACTCTGTCCTGACCCTTTTTTGATGCAGCAGATGCTGGGACTTGTGCCTTCGTCCGCAACAAATAGTGGTCTCCGACCATGCATCCGCAATCCACCGCATAATTGACAGAACTTAAGACAAAATTACTTACATGGTAGATGCAGTTAGCCTAGGTTCTGCTAGGTCTGCCCTTACCCTCTAAATCCCAGATCACCATCACCACGGTTGCACTCCAGATTGGTTGAGGAGCTCACTGTCAAGACCTCAACATTTAGGTGTGGAGCCAGGAGGAGGAGCATCATTTTCTCATAAATTTCTTAGAGATGAGAGCAGTCTTATACGCTTTCCAGGTCCTGAAGGAGGCCCTCTGCCGCAGAATGATCCCACTTTCGATGGATGACAAAATTATGTTTTCATCAACAAGCAAGATGGAACACTCTCCCACCCTCTGTGCAGGAAGGCCGTGGGGAGGTGAGAGTGGTGCCTTGAGCACGTTGCGGCATTTCAGTCATGGTGCAGTCACTATTCGACGAGTGGGGCAGTCCGGACCGCGTCCTTTTTTCGTCCCCTCAGCGCAAATCTGCCTCTATCCTGCTTCAGAAGTCCTGACGCTGGTGTTTTCTGTCAAGATGTATCATTGCAGTGGACAAGATGCTCCTGTATGCTTTCCTCCTCTTCCCTTAGTTCAAAGGGTGCTGCTCAAGATGTAGGCAAATGGGGACAGGATGATTCTCATCATCCCAGACTGGCCTCGGCAGATATAATTTGCGTAGATAAGCAGTTGGTCAGAAGTTCCCCTGTGGCGACTCCCTCTATGAGCAGACCCTCTGACATGGGGACTTTGGTCCATCCTTACTGCACTCCCTTCATCTCCATGCCGAGCTCCTGAAGAGATGAAAGTGGGCAAGTTTTAGGTTTCCAGACAATCGTAGAGATCTTCTTAGCCGTGCATAGACCTTCCACCAGGAGGACTTAAGCGGCTAAGTGGTTTCACTTCACCATCTGGTGTGCAAAGTTCCGTCTGGACCCTTTTTGTTGCCCACCAAGTAAAATTTTGGGGTGCCTCGTGGACCTGTTGAATGCAGGTCTGCATTTCTCTGCAGAGAATGTTCACCTCTCCACATTTTCAGACTGTCTTGAGCCAGTAGACATGTTACTGGTTCAGTTACCGGTTGTCAAGATCTTACTTCGAGTGGGAGCTCTTGCAGCAAGCTATAACAATTAGGACTATCACATGAGCACCTAGGACCCTCCGGAAACCTTTTCAGCCAGCAGTGTACAGCAGGGACTGTCCCCTGACGTCGGCTTTAGTACAAAAGGGGGCGGACCCAGCTCCACTACATTTCTTTTTCTGCCGCGTCCCGCACTTGAGAGGAAGGACTTCAGTTCCAGCTTGGCAGGAACAGCAAAATTCTACTGTTATCAACCCACTTTCGGTACCGTTTTTGACGTTTTTTACCAGTGTCATCGGGCCGTTTTCGACGTTTTTTCAGTTTGGTTGACGGTTGTCTTCGCCATCGTCGGTCTCTCCAGAGCCACACCAAAACAAGTGCGACTGTGGGAGGCAGATCCCTGCCAGAGACTGGCACAAGAGCTGTGTCTTTTGCCTTGGGCCAGACCACGATACTGCGACCTGCTCAGCCTGCCAGGCATTCACCAGCTGGACCCGGATCCGACGTCTTAAGGCCCTGAAGGCATTTCTGTTAGAAAAGAAGATGGATCTGCACTCCTCCAAGGGAAAGCGTAAGGAGAAAACCAAGCGCCATGGGAAGACCATAGTCGGTCCCGGCACGATCCGTTTCTAACTGCAGCCCTCTCCCAAGAAGGCCCATATTTCCCGGGCTCAGGAGGCGCCAAAGTTGTCCCAGGCCAAGGGGTGGCCCATTGGGGAGAAGCGTCCAAGCGGTAACCCGCTAAGGGTTACCCAAGCCCTGGAGGTAAGAAGCTGCGGCACCTCTCAAGGCACGGCGCCCGCATGCTAAGCAGCGCCTCCGAGCCGAAGGACTCTCCAGCGCTCCCTGCGGCACCTGTCGTTGGTCCCACCACCGACGCCGGTTGAAGGGGCGAAGGGTGCAGGAGCGGCCGTGGAAGAGCAGACGTCCCCGTCTCCCAAGTCCTCCTCCCCCTTATGCTCCCAAGAGGGCTCTTCTTTGCGGGCCGTCATCCCGGATACTCCCTTTCCAGGCCGAGCTGCCAAACTTTTATCGAAGGACGAGCTGTAGGAGTTGTTCTCCTTTTGGTGGGGACAGGTCCAGAAGCCCCCCCCTCCCGTCGCCGGCCCAGACACTGGTACTGGACCCAGCGGGCAAACCACAGCTGAGAGGTGAGCCTTCCCCGGGGAAGTCCCTGGAGCGACCGTCTACACCTCCTTCCAGGTCTCGTTCTCACGCCCGGTCCAAAGACCACCGCCGATGCTCCAAGGACTCTGGAGACTGTCGCTGGTCCAGGTCTCGTACGCGCAGCCCTTCTCATTCTCCTAGATGAGAGCGCTCCTGATGTCGGTTCTCTGACGGACGTCAGTCTCCACTCCATCGCCGGTCTCGGGACCAGAGCTGGTCTTCGCACCGATGTCGGTCCCCCAGTTCCTGACGACAGAGGGAGTCTGGTCAGAAGGAGAGACTGGACTATTCCAGATCCAGCAGTCGATCTCCCTCTTTTTTGTCTTCATCTTCTTCCTCTATCAGCTTAGAGCGGTCCCCAAGAGAGAAGGACCAGCCTCACTCACCTCCCGACGATCCAACCTCTATGGACATGATGAGGCACATCCAGGCCTCCAATGAGTGGGAAACGGAGGAGCTGGATCCGGAACGCCGATGATTGGCCAAATACCTGAGGCAAAAGGAGCCGAAACCATTGGTGGTCCCTCCTTTAGTGGACACTTTCCAGGACCTGACTCTGACTACCTGGTGGCGTCCAGCTTCCATCCTGGCTGTTCCCAAGAAATCAGACAGGCTGTAGAAGACCTCGAGGACAGAAGCTTTTGTAGCAGAGAACCCTCAGGCTGACTCTTCGGTCATCACGGCTGCCCATGACAAGTCCAGGCAGCCGAAGCACCTTAGCTCGCAGCCTCCCGATCCGAAGTCTCTGTATTTGGACCAGGTGGGCAAGAAAGTTTACTCTGCCTCCACCTGTTCCATCCGGTCCCTTAACTTCCTGACGCATATGGTCCAGTACCAGAATGCTCTGTGGAAAAGGGGACAAGAGCTACTGAAAGCCTTGCCAGATTCTGATCAGAAGTCGGAACTTCTGGATATTATGAAATCGGGCTCCGACATAGGTTCCCGTGTCCTGAAAGCCTCGTATGATACTGCAGATACGGCAGCCAGGGCAGCCGCTTCTGGGGTGTACCTTTGGCACCACGCCTGGTTGAGAGTTTCGAGTTTCCACCAGGATCTGCAGTCGGTATCAAGGATTTGCAATTCCAAGGTACCGTGTTGTTTGGGCAGGAGACGGAACTTTGATTTCTCGTCTACAGGAGTCAGGCAAGTCCATCTGGTCGGTCTGCCAAATGTACCGTGGCGACCAGCGATGGCAGTGGAAATGGCCATTTCGCAAGCCCTCAGGCGGTCAAGGTGGACACACCTGTGGTAATCAGCAGGGTCAGAGAGGCGGCTTTCGTAGGAAAGCCAGTAACCAGCAACCTGGAGGCACTCCTACCCGTGGGCCGAAGTCCTCCCAGGCCTCTCTGCCTACGCCCGGCTCAGTCCAGTGACTCCCCTCTGCCCCCCCACTTCCAGAGGAAGACTCAGGGGAGACAGTCGGGGGGCTGCTTCTCCCTTCATCTCGAAGGGTGGAGGTCGATAACTGTGGACCAATGGTTCCTGGATATCATCAGGAGAGGATACACGATAGAGTTCACGGAGTTTCCTTCAAATATTCCAACAAAGTACTCCAGATATCCTCCTCCTCACATCCCACTGATAGAAGGAGAAATTCAGACCCTCTTGCAGAAAAAGACAATAGAGGTAGTCCCCTTGCATCAGCGGTGAAAAGGGTTTTATTCCCATTTCTTCCTGGTCCCAAAAAAGAGACAGGATCTTCGACCCATTCTGGACCTCAGCTCTTTCAATCTCTTTATAGAGTACAAAAGGTTCATGATGGTGACCCTTCCAGGTCTGCTTCCCTTGCTGCACCAAGGAGACTGGCTCTGCTCCCTAGACATGCAAGATGCATATATGCATATCGGGGTCTTCCCTCCCCACAGGAAGTTTCTGAGGTTCCACTTCCAAGGGGAGCACTGCCAATTCCGAGCTCTTCCGTTCAGCATCTCCTCCGCTCTGCAAGTCTTTACAAAATGCTTGGCAGTGGTGGTTTCGGCTCTGAGGCGCATGGGGCACTACGTTTTCCCATACCTCGACGATTGGCTGCTTATAGCCCCGTCAAGGTCATGCTTACTTCACGCACTCTGAGACACCTATACTCTGTTCCAAGATCTGGGGATTACCCTGAACCTTCGGAACTCGTCCCCCGAGCCCAGTCAAAGACCCGTCTTCATTGGAGGAGTCCTGGATTCTATCCAGGGCATGGCTTTCCTACCCCCAGACAGGGACGATCACCTGCAAGAGATTGCCGAATGGATCTCGGTAACTCCTCAAGTTCCAGTGCGGAACTTCCTCAGGCTACTGGGGCACATGGCGGCGGCCATTCCAGTCACTCCTGTGGCCCGCCTCCACATGCAGGTCCCACCGTGGATGCTCAGGGTACAGTGGGACCAGGGCTGCGACGATCTAGACTTTATGGTCAGGGTCACCGACCCAGTCAGGAGAATGTTGCTTTGGTGGATGGACCCCTGGAATTTGGAGAAAAGGGTCAAGTTTCGTCCAGAGCCACCAGGTCAGACTCTTACGACAGATGCATCGGATCTGGGATGGGGAGCGCACCTGGGTGCTTATCAAACGCAAGGGGTTTGGACACCCGAGGCGATCTCTCCATATCAATGTTTTGGAATCGGCGGTTCTCCTATGCCCTTCCAGACCTTTCAAGAGAACCTGGTGCCGAGCTCTTCTAATTCAGACAGACAATATAGGCGGTCGTCTTCTACATCAACAAGCAAGGGGGTACTCACTCATATCCCTTTGCAGAGAGGCGATGAGAGTCTGGTATTGGACGCTGGAAAGGCACATTCTGTTGTCCGCAGTGCACGTTCCAGGCGTCCTGAACATTCTGGCTGATAGCCTAAGCAGGTCTCGTTCCAGAGCACACGAGTGGGAGCTGCTACAGTCCGTAGCAGATCAGCTCTTTAACAAGTGGGGTCATCCAGAGCTGGACCTCTTTGCGTCACCACACAATGCCAAACTGCCAGTTTTTTGCTTGCAAGAGCACGCGCCTCGAGTTTTCTGGCCAAACGCCTTATCCCTTTGCTGGACAGAGAGGTTTCTCTATGCCTTCCCGCCCTTCCCTCTCATTCAGAGAGTCCTGCTGAAGTTACAGGCAGAAGGGGCTTGAATAATTCTAAGTAGCGCCCCGGTGGCCTTGGCAGATTTGGTTCCCACTCCTGCAGCGGTTATCCATAGAACCTCCAACTCCGCTGCCCATGTGCTCGCAGTTGCTATCCCAGGAACAAGGATCGCTGGTCCATCCAGATCTTCGTTCCTTACATCTGCATGCTTGGCTCCTTCAGACGTAGCTCAACAGAGATAAGGGGTTTCCCTGGAAGTGGAGGCAGTCCTAATGTCGACGAGGAAACCCTCCACCCGCTCTGCCTATGCTATGAAATGGAAGCGGTTTTGTTTGTGGGCCTCGTCACAGCATTTGGACCCTGTCATCTGTCCAGTGAACTCAGCATTACAGTACCTCCTCTCCTTGTACCAACATGGCCTGAGTTACTCCTCTATTAAGGTGCACATGTGGGTGGTCTCCGCCTCTCATGCTCTGATTGGAGACAAGGTGTTAGCACAGTTGGATGTAGCCCGCACCTTTTTGAGAGGAATTTTACATGTGAGACCTTCTATTCGGGACCCTATCCCACCCTGGGATCTCCTTTTTGTGTTGGAGAAGCTCACCCTCCCTCTCTTTGAGCCGGCAGAAGATTGTGAGCTGCGTTATCTTTCTTGGAAGTGTGTTTTTTGGTTGCTATTACCTCAGCTCAAAGAGTTTCCGAGCTTCAGGCTCTAATGTGTAAAGAGCCGTAGTTGGCTTTCCACAGGGAAAGAGTTTCCCTTAGAACAAATCCTAAGTTTCTTCCGAACGTGGTCTCTGAGTTGACCCTCAACCAGTCGGTTGACCTTCCAGTCTGTTTTCCTTCCCCATCCAATAGAGAGGCGGCTCTCCTTCACACATTGGTTGTCCACAGGACTTTGAGGTATTACCTCAAACGGACAGCTACGCACCGTCAGTCAGAGCAACTTTTTGTGGCCTTTGCACCACAATGCTTGGGCAAACCGGTGACCAAGCAGACAATTTCGAAGTGGATCGTCCACTGCATATCCTTCTGCTGTGAAAAGCACAATAAGCCCCTACCGGGTCTGGTCAGGGATCACTCCACCTGGGGAGTGTCTGCTTCTTTTGGTGCCCTGAGAAATGTGTCTCTCATGGACATATGTGCGGCCGCTACCTGGAATTTGGTGCATACCTTTGTTAAGCATTACAGCTTGCATATCGTTTCCAGACGCCGTGCCGGTTTCAGTCTGGCTGTTTTGCAGGGACTTTTGTCCTAGTCCTCTGGAGTCAGCATATTCCCCCTCCTGGGGTTGTCTACCTCTTTGGCGAGGGACTGCTTGGTATTCAGTCCTAATTGTTATAGCCTGCTGCAAGATCTACCACTCGAAGTCAGATAGTACAGTTACGTAGGAACTTACTGTAACAGTAGATCTTCGAGAGGAAATCTTGCAGCAGGCGTTACTTTCCCACCCGCCTGCCCCCTAGAGGTGTGCAGATCCATCTTCATCTACATCTCCATTGAGTGCTTCGTCTCCTTCTCTTGTCAGGGTTTGTTCCCGGGCCTTGGCGGGGGAACTGAGGTGGAGCTGGGTCTGCCCCCTTTTGTACCTGGGCTGACGGGGCGGAGCCGATGTCGGGGGCGGTTCCTGCTGTATACTGCTGGCTGAAAAGGTTTCCAGAGGCTCCTAGTGCCTACGGCAGAGTCCTAATTGTTATAGCCTGCTGCAAGAGCTCCTCTCGAAGATCTACTGTTACGGTAAGTTCTTACGTAACTGTACTTTTTGCTTCTCCCTACTTACGTCGTTAACTCCAAAATGAAGGAGAGCACTCCCTTTATCTCTCTGAATGTTGAGAGGGTTCTGCGATTCTACATCGATAGAACGAAGAGATGTGCATCTGAGCAACTGTTGTATCTTTCCGAATGCCTTGGCTGGGTCAGCCTGTTTCCATGAGATGTATTTCTGCTTGGTTAGTAGCATGTCTTCGACACTACTAATCCATGGCACAGCTCAAGTTGGAAGGCCGGGTTCTCACCACTCTACAGGAGCAATTGCAGCTTTCGTGGTGGAAATTTGTAATGTACCTGTTGCAGACATCTACAAGGCGGCGAGTTAGAGCTCATTGCATACCTTTGTGAAGCACTATGTTCTGGATATCCATGCCTGACAGTTAACTTTCTTTGGCAGGGTAGTCCTTATGGACTTCTGTCCTGAGTGAGCTCTGTCTCCTACCACCCTTCTCAGGGGGGTTGGGGGGTTGATTTTTAGCTTGGTACTCTCCCATTAGTATGAATGAGTGATGGAGACTTTGTCCAGGAAGATATGGAAATTATGTACTTACCGTAATTCTTGATCTTCTTGGACGAAGTCTTCACCACTCATTCACACGCCCGTCCACCATCCCCTGAGCTCACTCATTCTGTTTTGGTCTTCACTCCCTTGTTGTTCAGGCTGTGAAGACATTGCTGAATTGACCCTTCTTACATGGGTCATCTGGGCCTTCATATGCCCGGAAGTTGGGGTTAGATTTTCTTTCGTTAGTTTATGCTGTACCTCCTTGGTCGAAAAGGTACTGAGGCGGTTAAAGGGTCGACGCCAAGATAGCCTATATTGTGCGAGCTAGTCTCATGGCACCATGCATGCGTGATCCTATCCCAGCACCGGCCCGCCTGAAGATCTTTTGCTCCCATGGGGTCCTACCACCTCTGGCGTAGTCCCATTAGTGTGAATGAGTGATGGAGACTTTGTCCAAGAAGAAATAAGAGTTACGGTAAGTATGTAATTTTTGTTTTCTGGGAAAGCATTTTCAATTTACAACTGTTCCCTTCAGCCTTTTGTCAGCATCAAGAATGTTCACGAAATGTCTGGCGGTGGTGGCAGCGGCACTGTGCAGACGGGGATACAGTTGATCTTTGAGTGGGAGCTCTTGCAGCAGGCTATCATAATAAGGACTATGCTGCAGGCACTAGGACCCACTGGAAAACTTCTCAGCCAGCAGTACCCGGCAGGGACCGCCCCCGACGTTGGCTCCGCCCCGACATCAGCCCTGGTACAAAAGGGGGCGGACCCAGCTCCACACCAGTTCTTTTCCCTCTGCGCCCCGCACACGTGAAGAGTTAAACAGTCTTGGCTTGCCAGCCCAGCTAAAAAACTTCGGGTTTTTGCCCTTTCTGCTTGTGTTTTTTTTTCCTCCAGCTTTGATGGTTTTGTTCTAGTACCAACGATGTCTTCACCGTCCTCTTGTCTCTGTCGGGACCCCACATCAACAAGTGCAGTTGCAGCGCGAAGATACCATCTAAGGATGGCCACAAGAATGCGTCTTCTGCTTGGGGCCTGAGCACAACACCTGGCCTGTTCATCCTGCCAGAGTTTCACCAGCCGGACCTGGATCTGCCGCCTGAAGGCCCTGATGGCGTTTCTCCTTGAGAAGAAAATGGATCTGCACACCGGGGTGGGGGAGGCAAACGCAAGGAAAAAAACAAACGGCCTACGACAAAGACCATAGTCTGTCCCGGCACCGTCAAGGTCCCGTCCTCGCTCCTGCCCCTCTCCAAAAAGGTCTGTGGTTCTCTGGAGTCAGGTGAGTGTCAAAATGTAAGGATCAGGCAAGGCTAGGCCTTGAGGAGAAGTCGGAAGCCTAATGTGACTCTGCTAAGAGTCACCATTAAATCTCGAGCGCAAGCTTGGCCCGCACTTCCAGGCCTCGGCACTGCCCGACAGGCGTGCCCTTGGGTTGAAGGACACTCCAGCACCCCGGCAGTACACCGTCATCGGTCTCATACTGACAATGGGTGAAGGCGACAGATCTGGGCGCAGCCGATGAAGGACTGTATCTCCATCCCCAAGTCCCCCGAGGCTCTCCTTCCAGGGCCGGCGCTCTGGTGGTTGCCTTTCTGGGGAAAGCGGCCATGGTCTTCCTCGAAGGAAGAGCTCAGGATCTTTTCCTTCTGGTGGGGGCAGGTCCGAGCGCCTCCGCCGGCCCCCCTCCGCATTGGACCTTCGCGTGAACCACAGCCAGAGGTGCATCCTCACAGCAGAAGACCTCGAGAGGCTGCCGCCTACACCTCCTCCCAAGGCTCGTTCCCGTTCACGGGCTGTAGACTGACACCAGCGCTCTATAAGATCTGGTAGCCGAAGCCGGGTCAGGTCTCACACCAGGATCCGTTCCTGTTCCGTTAGGCAGGATCACTCCCGAGGTCTGTCTCCGCTACTCCGTCGGTCCCGTGACTGACATCGGTCTTCGAACCATCGTTGGTCGGTGAGTCACCGATGTTCGAGTGGGGCTAGTCACAGGTATAGATCCGGCTACTGTACACCCAGTAGCCCTTCCTCCTCTTCTTCCTCTTCCATCTTGGGAATCGGGGGTTCCCCGCTAGAGAAGGACCAGCCCTGCTCGCCTCCTGATCATCCTGCTTTCATGGATGTCATGAGGCACATCCAGGCCTCCAATGAGTGGGATACAGAGGACCTAGATCCAGAACGTCGTTGATTGGCTAAGTACCTGAGGCAGAAGGAGCTTAAACCTTTGGTGGTGCCTCCTTTGGTGGACACATTCCAGGACCTCACCCAGATTACCTGGGAGCGTCCGGCATCAGTCCCGGCAGTTCTGAAGAAATTGGACAGGCTGTATAGAGCCCTGAGAAATGAAGCATTTCTGGCCGAACACCCTCAGGTGGACTCTTCAGTGATTATGGCTGCTCATGATAAATCTAAGCAGCTCAAGCACTTCAGCTCACGGCCTCCCGATCCGGAGTCTCGTTATTTGGACCAGGTGGGGAAGAAGGTGTATTTTGCCTCCACCTGTTCCATTAGATCCCTGAACTTCCTAACGGATATGGTACAGTACCAGAATACGATCTTTGAGCGGGGACCAGAGCTGGTAAATGCCTTGCCAGACTCCGAGAAGAAGGTGGGGATTCTGGATGTCCTAAAATTGGGCTCGGACTTAAACACACATCTTTTGCGTGCTTCGTACGACACTGCAGATATGGCAGCCAGAGCTTCAGCATCAGGGGTCTGTCTCAGGCACCATGCTTGGTTGAGGGTCTCTGGCTTTCACCAAGATCTGCAGTCCGGGATCCGGGACTTACCGTTCCAGGGTACCGTTTTGTTTGAGCAGGAGACGGAGTCTCTCATCTCTCGCCTCCAAGAATCAGGCAAATCCATCTGGTCTGTCCACCATATGTACCGTGCAGACAGCGTAAGTGGCCATTTCCGAAGCCCTCAGGTGGACAAACTCGTGGCAATCAACAGGGCCAGAGAGGTAGCTTTCGGAGGAGAGCCAGCGACCATCAGCCTGGAACCGCTCCTCGTGACCCCAAGTCCTCCCAGGCCTCTCTGCACACACCTGACTCCGCCCAGTGACTCCCTTCCGACTCCCCCTCCTCTGGTGGAGGTTCCAGGGGAGGTGGTAGGGAGTCGCTTCTCCCTTTACCTTCAGGGATGGAGCTCGATCACCGCGGACCAGTGGGTCCTAGACATCATAAGGAGAGGACACACTCTAGAGTTCACGGAGATTTCTCCAGACACTCCACCAAGATTCTCCAGATATCCTTCTTCTCATATCCCTCTCATAGAAGGAGAGATACAGGCCCTCTTGCAAAAAAGGGCAATAGAACCAGTCTCCCAGTAGCAGCAGGGAAAGGGATATTATTCCCACTTCTTCCTGGTCCCAAAAAAGACTCAAGACCTTCATCCCATTCTGGACCTCGCTCTCAATCTTTTTATAGCATACAAAAGGTTCCGGATGGTGACCCTTCCAGGACTTCTTCCTCTGCTGCACCAAGGGGACTGGCTCTGTTCCCTAGACATGCAAGATGCGTACATGCATATCGGGGTCTTCCCCCTCACAGGAAGTTCCTGAGGTTCAATTTCTAGGGGGAACATTATCAGTTTCGAGTTCTTCCGTTCGGCCTCTCCTCCGCTCCTTGAGTCTTCATGAAATGCTTGGCATTAGTGGCTGCAGCGCTAAGGCATCAGTTTCATTATATCTTCCCTTATCAGGACGATTAGCTGCTCGCGGCCCCGTCAAGGTCACGCCTGCTTCAAGCTCTTGGAAACACCTATACTTTGTTCCGAGACCTGGGGATCACCCTGAACCTTCCAAAGTCTCCCCCAGAACCCAGCCAAAGACTCTTCTTCATCGGAGCGGTCCTGGATTCTGTCCAGGGCATGGTCTTTTGTACCCCCAGAGAGGGGCAATTGCTTGTGGGAGATAGCCGGATCGGTCCTAGTAACTCCTCAGGTCCCAACAAGGACCTTCCTCAGACTTCTGGGGCACATGGCAGTGGCCATTCCAGTCACTCCTGTGGCCCGCCTCCATATGAGAATCCCACCATGGATGCTCAGGGTGCAGTGGGATCAATGCTCTGATGACCTAGACCACATGGTCAGAGTCACAGAGCCAGTAAGGAGAACACTTCTTTGGTGGATGGATCCACTCAGTTTGGAAAAAGGGGTCCTCTTCCATGCGGAGCCCCCAGATCAGCCCCTTACAACAGATGCCTTGGATTTGGGTTGGGGAGCACACCTGGGGGCCAGCCAAACACAGGGCATTTAGACCCCTGAGGAGTGCAAACTCCACATCAGTGTCCTGGAGATGCGAGTATCCTCGGTGCACTACACTCCTTTCAGGAGGACCTCATACCAGGCTCTTTTCTGGGTCAGATGGACAACATGGCGGTCATTTTCTATATCAACAAAAGGGGGGGGTGCACATTCTTACCCCCTGTGCAGGGAGGTGATGAGAGTCTGGCATTGGGCACTGGAACGGCACATCTCTCTGTCCGCAGTGCACGTTCCAGGTGTCCTAAACAACTTTGTCAACAGTCTAAGCAGATCTCAGTCCAAGGCGCACGAGTGGGAGTTACTGCAATTGGTAGCGGATCAATTGTTCGACACATGGGGTCGTCCAGAGTTGGACCTGTTTGTGTCACCACGCAACCCCAAACTGCCAGTTTTCTGCTCGCGAGAGCCTGCGCCTGGTGTTTTCTGACCAGACGCGTTGTCCCTTTGTTGGGCAGGGAGGTTTCTTTATGCCTTCCCTCCCTTTCCTCTCCTCCAGAGAGTTCTGTTGAAGTTACAGGCGAGGCTCAATTATTCTAATTTGCCGCTGTGGCTCTGACAGATTCCAGTTTCCTGCTTCAGCAGCGGCCATCCACGGAACCTCCAATCCCGCTGCCAATATACTCACAGTTGCTGTCCAGGATCAGGGCTCGCTGGTCCATCCTGATCTCCGATCCTTACACCTTCATGCTTGGCTCCTTTGGACATAGCAAAATACAGATATGGCGTATCCCCAGAGGTGGCGAATGTTCTCGTGTCAGCGAGAAAGCCCTCCACGTGCTCCACTTATGCTATGAAGTGGAAGCAGTTCTGCTTGTGGGCCTCGTCTCACCATCTGGAACCCATTACCTGTCCAGTGAACTCAGCTCTGCAGTATCTCCTCTCCTTATACCAGTAAGGCTTGAGCTATTCCTCCATAAGGTGCACATGTGGGCCATCTCGGCTTATCACGCCCTTTCGGGAGACGGGGCCTTAGCCCAGTTGGATGTGGCCCGCACCTTTTTATGGGGGATTCTTCACATGAGACCTCCCATTTGGGATCCTATCCCACCCTGGGACCTCCTATTTGTGTTGGAGAACCTTACTCTTCCCCCATTTGAACCTGCAGCAGACTGTGAGCTGCGATATCTTTCCTTGAAGGTTTGCATTTTAGTTGCCATTATGTCAGCTTGAAGATTTTCCGAGCTTCAGGCTCTGATGTGTAAAGAGCCGTATTTAATTTTTAATAGGGAAAGGGTTTCTCTGAGAATGAATCCTAAGTTTCTTCCAAAAGTGGTCTCGGAATTGACCCTCAACCAGTCAGTTAAGCTTCTAGTTTATTTCCCTTCTCCCTCTGAGTGGAAGCTCTCCTTCACACTTTGGATGTCCACTGGACGCTAAGGTATTACCTTAAATGAACGGCTTCTCAGTCAGTCGGAGCAACTGTTTGTGGCTTTCGCACCACAACACTTGGGTAAACCGGTGTCCAAGCAGACCATTTCTAAAGGGATTGTCCACTGTGTTTCTTTATGCTATGGGAAATACAACAAAGCCCTTCCGGGCCCGGTAAGGGGTCACTCCATCAGAGGAGTGTCTGCTTCCTTCGTCGCTATGCGGAATGTCTCGATTATGGACATATGTGTGGCTGTTACCTGGAATTCAGTGCATACTTTCGTAAAGCACTACAGCTTGGACATTGCCTCCAGACCCCATGCCAGCTTCGGCCTGGCAGTCCTTCAGGGACTCTTGTCTTGAGCTTCTGTGTTCAGCTCCTTTCTTCCACCTCTCAGGGTCGATTACCTCCTTGGTGAGGGACTGCTTGGGATTCAGTCCTTATTGTGACAGCCTGCTGCAAGAGCTCCCACTCGAAGTAAGATAGTACAGTTACGTAAGAACTTACCGTAACAGCAGATCTTCGAGAGGAGCTCTTGCAGCAGGCGTTACTTTCCTGACCTCCATCCCCCGTTTGAGGTGTGCAGAGCATCATCTTCGGGCTTCGCCTCCTTCTCCTGTCAGGGCTCATTCGTGGGCCTTGGCGGGGGAACTGGGGTGGAGCTGGGTCCGCCCCCTTTTGTACCAGGGCTGATGGGGTGGAGCCGACGTCGGGGGTGGTCCCTGCTGGGTACTGCTGGTTGAGAAGTTTTCCGGTGGGTCTAGTGCCTGTGGCATAGTCCTTATTGTGATAGCCTGCTGCAAGAGCTCCTCTCGAAGATCTGCTGTTACAGTAAGTTCTTATGTAACTGTACTTTCCCGTACCTCGATGACTGTCTTCTGTCAGCACTGTTGAGGGACAGTCTAGTCAAGTCCCTGACCATAACTCTGGACCTTTTCCAACAGGTGGATGTTACAGTAAACTATCCCAAATCCCACCTTTCTCCTACCCAACCACTCCAGTTTATTGGGGCAGTTTTGGATACGGTCCAGAGCGGGGCATTCCTACCTTTTGACAGGATGAAAACCCTGAAAAGACAGGCCCATTTGGTGGCCTCACAGAGAAGGGCGTCGGCAAGATTGATTCTTCGCCTTCTCGGTCTTATGGCTGCAGCCATACCCACTGTTCCCCTAGCCAGACTTCACATGAGAGTCACACAGTGGACTCTTAGGGTTCAGTGGGACAAAGAGATCCAGTGATCTGAACCATGAGATCCTGGTCTTGGACCCGATGGCTCAGGTCCTGTTGTGGTGGCAGAACCCAGACAACCTTACTCAAGGTGTCTCGTTCCACAAGGACCTTCTGTCACAGACCCTGATGACAGAGGCTTCTCGGTCAGGCTGGGTAGCCCACCTTGGTGCTCACAAGACTCGAGGTTCTTGCTCCAACAACGAACTACCTCGCCACATCAGTGTGTTGGAGATGCGGGCAGTTCTGAAGGCATTACAATCCTTCCAGCATTTGATTCAGCCGGGACAGCTCATGGTCAAGACGGACAACATGTGCGTCATCTGATACACAAACAAACAAGGCAGCACGCGCTTGTACCCCCTCTGTCGTGAAGCAATGAGGGTATGGTATTGGGCAGTCAGCCACAACCTTCATATGACAGCTGTACATGTTCAAGGTGTTCAGAACGTCCTGGCAGATGTGCTCAGTCGCACTCAAGCCAGAGCCCATGAGTGGGAACTGAGACTGTCAGTGGTGGACAACGTCTTCGAGAGGTGGGGACCTCCAGACCTAGATCTCTTTGCATCTCCATCCAATGCAAAACTAGCAACTTTCTGCTTGCTCGCTCCAGGGCGTGGTGTTTTCTGGCAAGAGTGCTGTCTCTCTGTTGAAAGGGGAGGTTCGTGTTTGCCTTGCCGCCACTTCCTCTGATGCAGAGTGTTCTAGTGAAGCTACGGGCAGAAGGGGCACAAATGATTCTGATCGCTCCCTTCTGGCCCAGACAAGTTTGGTTCTCTCTACTTCAACAACTGTCAGTGGATCCTCCAATACCACTATCAGTTTGTCAGGACTTACTGACACAGGAACAAGGGACCCTGGTCTGTCCAGGCCTCAGATCCCTGCATCTGCATGTGTGGCACCTACTGACATAGCTGCTGCTCATTTTGGAGTTTCCCTGAGGGTAGCCCAGGTTCTAGTGGAGGCCAGAAAGCCATCCACCAGAGCCACTTACACCATGAAATGGAAAAGATTTTCCATATGGGCCACTTCGAAAGGGCTGGAACCTTTCACATGTCCTGTCCCAAAGGTCTTGGATTACCTTCTGTACCTGTCGGATTTGGGGCTTAGTTATTCAGCCTTGAAGGTCCACTTATCTGCCATTTCTGCCTGTCACATCCCTGCGAGCAGCAAAGACTTGGCTCAGCTGGAAGTCTCCAAGACTTTCTTAAAGGGGATCCTTCATTTGAAATCCCCAGTCAGGAGCCCTGCTCCTCCCTGGGATCTGAATTTCATTTTGGAAAAACTCATGCTGTCACCATTTGAACCAGCAGCGAATTGCGACATGCGCTACCTTTCATGGAAAGTGCTTTTCTTAGTTGCTATTACTTCACCTTGAAGAATTTCCGAACTTCAGGCCCTGATGTGTATGAGCCTTATTTGATTTTTCACAGAGACTGAGTGGCTCTACATGCAAATCATATGTTCTTGCCTACGGTGGTTTCAGAGCACACCTTAATCAGACTCTTGAGTTACCAGTGTTACCTTGAGCATTCCAATCGAGGTGAAGCAATCCTGCACACACTAGATGTGCATAGGATTCTTCGTTACTACAAGAACAGGACAAAGACAGTCTGTAAAACTAACCAGTTGTTTGTTTCCTTTGCACCCAGTCGAGAGGGCGCTGCTGTTTTCAAACCGTGGTTGGCAAACTGCATCACCTTTTGTTATCAGAAATATAACAAACCCCTTCTGAGGGAGGTTAAGGGTCATTCAACAAGAGGCATGGCTGCTTCTACTGCTTGTTTCAGGAATGCCTCAGCTGCAGATACTTGTGCGGCCGCCACTTGGATTTCTGTCCACACCTTCACTAAACATTGCAGTTTGGACATTGCTTTTAGTTGCAGAGCAGGCTTTGGCCTAGCTATTCTTCAGGGTCTCTTATCCTAAGATTCCTGTTTATTTCAGATTTGTTCCTGCCCCCTATGTCTGAGACTTGTCTGAATTTTGACTGGTTGGGACTGAGTCCTAACTGTTAGTACCTACTGCAAGAGCCCTCTCAAAGTAAGATAATACAGTTATGTAAGAACTTACCGTAACAGCAGATCTTTGAGAGAGGCTCTTGCCGTAGGTACTGCTTTCACTCCTACCTTCCCCCTGGGTTTTCTTCTTCTTTTCTTCCTGGCACAGCATTTTAGGTCCAGGAGCCCACTCCTAACTTCTGTCTAACCTTTTTAGGTCTCCAGCGGGAGAACTGGAAGGCGGGCATGGGGACCGCACCCTATATAGTGGCATGCTGACGTCGGGAGTGGTCCTCTGCCAGACACTGCTAGCTAGAAATTTTCCGTGTGGTCCTAGCACCTGGCTGCTTAGTCCTAACTCTTAGTACCTACTGCAAGAGCCTCTCTTGAAGATCTACTGTTACGGTACGTTCTTTATGTAACTGTACTTTTGTACCAGACGTGCATGTTGTTCCATATTTTATGGCAATGTGAGAATGTAAAACCCTTTTCAAAAGACATTCAGGAGCATCTTGACACTCTCTTGGGCCTGCAGGACACGTTCATGCCTGATATTTATATATTGGGATTGTACCATGGGTGGGGTTTTTGGGCCCCAGGAGAGCAGGATACATAGCCATGATAGCAGCAACTGCCAAATTAGTCATTTTGCATCATTGGTTAGAAGAAAAGGGTCTGACCAGGGCTGAATGGCATAGAGAAATTTTATTCACCCTGAATGCAGAAAAAACAGTTGAAAACGTAGCCCATCATTTTGAGTCATACCAAAGCAGGTGGGAATCCTTGCATACTTTATTGCTTATAATGTGAAAATGGAGGGGTTGTATGTCTTAAAAGGATTGTTGGTGTCTACTGGGGGGTGTTAGTTGGGGAAAGAGGGGGGCTGTACGGCTATGACGAATGCTGATCAAAGGACATTGCTTTTAACTGTGTGAGTGCTGGTGAAATTTTTGGGTGTCCATTATAGCTTTTTCTGACCCGTAACAGCTCTGTACCTGGAGGAGGGGGGTTGTGTATGTTGAGGACATTCAGTGTTGTTTGTTGGGATGCTGTTAGTTATTATGTACTGCATTGTCTTGTGCGGGAAAAGTTAATAAAGCATATTGAATTTAAAAAAAAAATTGTGTGCCAAAAATTTACTGTTTTAGAATTTTGAAAAAGTTAGCTTGAGGTTCCCATCTGTTTGTATGGGTGGTTACTGGGTCTCTTATGGTAATTAGTGCCTTCCCGAGTTTTTGGATTAAAGAATGGCAGATTTTCACCTGCTGGCTATTTTGTTTCAAGATTAAGCATAGGCTGGTTCGGACTTCATACAAATCTATTAACTTGAGTATAAAATCAAAGTACTTTACTTTTCTAAACATTGTGGAAACCTTTGTGGGAAATTGACTGTTGCCGACTGAACTTCCAACTTCAGAATTCTGGAATGGTTAGCAAAAAATACTTTTTCCAGGTTATATTTTATTAAACCTTGAATGTTTTGAAATAATTCAAACAGTATCAGTGTATAATTTTTCTTAATGGTCTGCCTCAACATGTCCTTTTTAACAATCTAGTAATTCCTTTATAAATAGAGGGTGTTTGCTTTCTTCCTCAGGGTGGAATGCATGTGAACGGAGGACCCCAGATGATGCAGCCCCCATCCATGCAGGTAGGGGTTCCGTTATCAGGACCAGGACAAGGAACACCAGGACCTGGCGCCCCCGGAGGTTAGCTCACGTGAACAGACTGTTACCTTGTTTTTCTGCCTTCTCATTTTTCAGCACTCGGCTTAGGGTCACTGAATTTATTTTTTACACATGTACAGTTCTGTTTAAAGGTCTGAAATTTATAGGAGGAGGGGGATGTTCTGTTTTGCCTTGGAACAGCTCAGCAGTGTTGTAGTGTAAAAGAAAACTGCAAATTCAGTACTCTGACTTGACATCTATACCCTATAATACTCCAGGATCTATTGGCTCTGTGGGGTCTTTGCATATGCTATTCTTCTTTTTGTTGTTTGTGTTTTCACCCCCACCACTTCCCAGCTGAGTAGCTAATATCCTCTTTTCTCTATCCTAGTTGTGTTTGAAGCCATTTATGGTTTTGGCACCCACCACCTCTGCCAGTGGACCATCCCATGGCTCAGTCACTCTTTCTGTAAAATAATACTTCTAGGGACATGGATATGTTGTTCAATCCACACCTCAAGGCAGGTTCCTTGCCGCTTTAAATCTTGCCGGAAGGTCTTCAAGCTGGCTCCTCCCACCCACTCAGGTGATAAAACTCTTGGCTCTGCCCCATGACGCCAGATCTTCCTTACCGCTTGGAAGCTCAGGTTCCCTCCTTAGCACTCTGCGTTTTAGGCCTGGATCCAAACTCATCGGTTAAACTGAAACTTATTCTTAAAAGTTCTAGACTTCGGTCTGTTTCTTCCTTCGCGGCTGCAATGGATAAGTCGATTCCCGGATTTCGGCAGTGCCCATGCAGGCAGAAAATGTCTCGGACCGATCCGCACTCCATGTGCGTCTATTGCTTTGACTCGATCATGATCCACAGGCTCATGAGGTGCAAAGTCCTTTTCGGTCAACGTCCTCGAAGACTGTGCTGCCAGACTCCAACTTGGGTGCCCCGAGAGACGTGTTCCTCTGGTGAAGTCAAAGGAGGCCCATTGGGCGGTGTCCACAGCAGCAAGCTCAGCTGAGCAACCTGAGCAGATGATCGCCCTCGAGGAGGAGGCGGCCTAGGCCGCATCTTCGTCTTCCTCGGTCGTGGCATTATCCCGCTCTCCCTGGGCTTCTCCTGCACGGCTTCTTTTAAGGAGCTTTGTCAGTCCCTCTCTACAAAAGGTGAGGGTCCATCGGGACATTCCTCTCGGTCCAAGAAGAGACTCGAAGGTGAGTCCCACCGTCGGCATTCGAGGAGGCGGGAGGTCCCCTTCGCCCGGACAGTTGGCCTTCGACTTTGGTCGAGGTTGCGACTTAAGGCCGCTGGCTTCACATTGTCCCCGTCAGGTCAGCCAGCCGAGACACCCGTCGACACGGTCGAGATTTTTCTCGACCCGTCGGACGGGCTGTCAACTGGAGAAGCCGACAACCCATCTTCACCGGTTCCCCCGGTGGAAACCGAGGACTTGCCTGCGCCTCCTGTGCCGGAGTCCCCGGGCCGAGGGAGGAACGGGTTTCCCCCGCTTCCTCCCAGATCCACGCTCGGAAACACAGACGGTCTCGGTCTCGGACCTCTTCTCGGTCCAGCCGATTCTGCCGACACTGGCGGTCTCGGCACAGAGGAAAGTGGCGGCGCCGCTCGTCCTCGTCTTCTTCCTCCTCGGAGAAAAGGATTCGGCGCAAATTGCTTCGACGCTACGAGAACTTGATGTGGCAGCAGCTCCTTCTCACCGGGAACAAGCTGACTCCGTCGCCTTTCCCGGCAATTAAGTGGCTGTCACCTGAGCGGACGAAACAACCCCTCATGGTCATCGAGGAGCCGAAGCCGGCGCCGATTGTTAGGCTGAAACCAGCTGCACCACCCATTGTGGTGGAACCCCCGCCCCCACAACCAAAAACTGGGGCTCCGACCAAGGATTCTCGGTCGGGTCATGGGTTGCCCCATCGGTTGTCTGTCACCCTCACTCCCAATCGCCCTCGGCAGGTGGAGGGTGGCTCAGGCCCTCGGCAGCTGTTTGCAGACTCCTCTGAGTCTGACGATGACTCTTCCCTGTTCTCCAGGCCTCTCTACCTGGAGTCCTCTGGGGGACAGTCGGTGGACGAGAGCCCATCCTTGTTCATGGGATTACTTCGGCTCATCTCAGAATCTACTGGGATGAAGGTCGAACCCATGTCAAAGCAGGCCAAGTATCCCCTTAGGGAGATACTGGACCGAGGGGATTCTCCTACGGAGACCTTTCCTTTGGCCGAAGCCATTGTTGGTCCGGCCCTGGAGCTATGGCAGCGGCCGGCTTCTTGTCCAGCTCCCTCGGCCAGGATGGCCAGGAAGTATACCGTTCCCACCGGCTCACTCTCCGGATTCTCGGAGCACCCTCTGCGGAGGGGCTGGTGACCGATAGTGTTTTCCGGCGCTCCGGAAATGCTCGGGATGTGGACAAGCCACCGGATAGAGAGTCCAAGAAACTGGACTACTCCAGGCGTAAAGTTTACGTTGCGTCCTCCTTAGGCCTTCGTCAGGCCAGTTCGGCCATACTGATGGCACACTTTTCCCATGCCCTTTTGGGCTCCCTGGATTAGGTGATTCCTCATCTCCCGGCTGATCTCCAGACTATGGTCAAGCAGGTGTGGGATCAGGGAAGGGCGGTGGCAAAGCAACAGCTCCAAACTGCTCTCGACATTGGAGACTCTTGTGCTCGGTCAGAAGCGTCCAGAGTGGCTATGCAATTTGCGAGCTTGGCTGCGGATCTCCACCTTCACGACGGATACCCAACACAAGCTGGCAGACGTTCCCTTCCTGGGTACCGACTTGTTCGGTCCCGGGGTGGAGGGTCACTTGCAGAGTATTGAGAAGTCCAGTGCCACCTTGGACTCTGTCACGTCTGCCCAGAAGGACAAAGGCCACCAGCAGCAGCGTAAGCCCTTTCGGCCTTCTAACCCTGCGACACGTTCCGGCCCAGCAACAGCAGCATCAGGGCCAGCAGGCTCGCACTTGGCACCCTAGTGCCAAGCCTGCAGCTTCTTTCAGCAGGAAGCCGGGAGGAAAAGGCCCAGGAGGTCCCTCGGCCGGTCCTTCCTCCAAGCCTGCCCAGTGACGGGTTCAGGGGGTGTCGTCCCCAGCCTCGTCACTCCCCCCTGGGTTCCTGGTCCGCTATCACCGCGGACTGCTGGGTGTTGAAAGTGGTAGGGAAAGGTCTGCTTCTGGAATTCGAGCAGGCTCCACCCTATCGGGCCATCACCCCACAGGGGGCTACGGGGTCCGCAGCCTCTCTGTCGGCTCATCGAACCGACATTGCTCTGCTCCAGAAGGTGGTGATCAGGGAGGTAGCGGATCCTCTACCAAACCCAGGGTTTGTGTCCAGGTATTTCCTGGTCCCAAAACGGATGGGGGGCTGGCACCTCATTCTAGATCTACATGACCTAAACAAGTTTCTAAGGTCTCGAACCTTCAGGATGGTCACTCTGGCACAGATCATTCCATCCTTGGAACGAGGCATGTGGTTCTGTTCTCTGGACCTCCAGGACACGTTCTTTCACGTCCCAATCCATCCGTCCCACCAGTGATTCCTTCGCTTCAGAGCAGAGGGGTCCCTTTACGAGTTCTGGGCCATGCCCTTCGGCCTCTCTCCAGCTCCCAGGGTCTTCACCAAATGCATGGCAGTGGTGACAGCATTCCTGCTGCAACGAAGGGTCAGGTGTACCCTTACCTGGACGACTGGCTGATTGCAGCCCCCTTCAGGCTGGAGGTGGAGCGGTCCAGGGATCTGGCCCTGCAGGTCTGCTTTCAGATTGGCCTCCTCATCAACAAGGCCAAATCGGAACTCGTGCCAGTGCAGGTGATTCAATTCATCGGGGCAGAGCTTGACTCTTTGTGCCAGAGCACGGCTCCTGGCGGACAGGGCCGAGGTTTTCTCCTTTGTCCAGTCATTTCTGGTTGGGCAATGGCGCCCTGCCTGGGACTTCCTGCACCTTCTGGGCCTCATGGCGGCCTGCACCAGCGTGGTCCATTGGGCCCGTTGGCACATGCGTCCCCTTCAATGGGGGCTGGTCCGCCAATTGTCGCAGCGCTCTGGTCCTCTGGACCAGCCAGTGGCGGTGACCCAGGAGATGTGGAATGCTGTCAAGTGGTGGATCGTTCCAGCTCATCTGCAGGAGGGCACCCCGTTTGTCCGTCCGAGCCTACGGTCATTCTAATGACCGATGCCTCTCTGATTGGTTGGGGTGCCCATCTGGGGGAGCACAGAGCGAATGGCCTGTGGTCCCCTCAGGAGTCTCGATGCCACATCTACCCGCTGGAGCTTCGAGCGGTCCGACTAGCCTTCACCGTCTTTGCTTCATTTGTACGGGATCAAGTGGTCCAGGCCCAGACGGACAATACCATGACCATGTACTACCTAAACCGCCAGGGTGGGACGCACTCCTTGCCCCTTTGCAAGGAAGCTGTCCGCACTTGGTCCCTCATGAGCAGACTGGAGGCGGATCTCCTAGCCATCCATATGGTGGGAGCCTCCAACACTCTGGCTGATGCCCTAAGCAGGATAAGTGCTGCATCTCACGAGTGGTCTCTCCTGCCGGAGGTAGTACACGATCTGTTCTCCCACTGGGGCACACCTCAGGTAGACCTGTTTGCCTCCAGGGAGAATGCGAAGCTGAGGCTGATTCATGCCCGCCCCCCTCAGCAGGGCTTGCTGCAGGGGGATGCCTTCTCGAGGCCGTGGACCCTGGGCCTCTTCTACGCCTTTCCCCCATTTCCCTTGATCCACAAGGTTGCCCCTCAGGCGAGGAGGGACAAGGCATGGGTGGTCCTGATAGCCCCAGATTGGCCCGCCAGTTACGGTATCAGATCTCCTCAGCCTCAGCTCCAGGCTCCTGAGGCAGCTTCCAGCCCAACCGGACCTGATCTCAGTCAACCAGGGGAAGTACTCCACCGGGACCTTCAGTCCCTGCACCTGACAGCCTGGTTCCTGAACGACTAGAGTTCCAGGCCTTGGGTCTTTCCGACGAGTTCCTCAGCGTTGTTGAGGCATCCCGTAAGAAGTCGACCAGAAAATGCTATGCCTTCAAATGGAAGAGATTCTCCATTTGGTGTTAGGATAAGGGGTTGGACCCTTCCTCCTGCTCCTTGGTCAACATTCTGGACTACCTATGGTCCCTTTTTCAGCAAGGGCTTCGGTCGACGACCCTTAAATTGCACCTGGCAGCCATCTCTGCTTACTAGGCGCGGGTTGGAAAGCAGTCGGTGGCGCAGGAGAAGGTGTTCGGGCGCTTTTTCAAAGACCTTGATCACATATCCCCTTCGGTGCGAGAACCTCCACCTCCGGGGGATCTACTGCTGGTATTGGCTAAGCTCATGGGCAAGCCATTGAAACCGATGCACAGGTGTGACATCGCTCACCTGTCATGGAAGGACCGCCTTCTTGGTGGCTATCACATCAGCCAGAAGGATGGGAGAACTCCAGGTGCTTTCCATCGAGTCTTCTTATCTGGTCTTCCACAGGGACAAGGTTGTCCTGTGCCCCCACTCGAAATTCCTTCCGAAGGTGGTGTCGGAGTTTCACCTTAACCAGGTGTTGTCTCTGCCAGTGTTCTACCCCAATCACACCTTGGAGGCCGAGTATAGGCTCCATACTTTGGACCCTAGAAGAGTGCTCTCTTATTACAAGGAGCGAACGGCTGAAGTTCAGGGAGAGGTTCACCAGCTGTTTGTCACCTACGGTGAAGCTGCACCTGGCAGACCTGCAGCCAAGTGGACGATAGGCAGGTGGGTCACCTCCTGCATAGATCTCTGCTATAGATTGGCGGGCATGGAGCCTCCCAAAGGGATAAGAGCTCATTCTACTTGCCATACTGCTGCTTCGTTGGCTGCTTCCAGGGACGTTCCTATCCAGGAAATCTGCAGGGCTGCTACCTGGAAGTCAGCACACACCTTCATTACCCACTACCACATCGACCTTGAGTCACGCTTGGGATGCTGGTTTTGGGACCTCAGTTCTCAGTCCTTGTTTCCTAAATAGGGGGTGTGTGCCTTGCCTCCTTCCTCCCAGAGAACTGCTAGGAGTCTGCCATGAAGTGTGGATAGAACAACATATCCATGTCCCTAGAAATACAGGTTGCTCACCTGTAACAGGAGATCTTACTTCGAGATACAGCTCTTACAGCAGGTTATACCATTAGGACTGAAGCCGGCAGGCGTCAGGACCCCCGGAAATCTTCTAGCTGGCGGTCTTCAGCGGGACCGCCTCAGTGGTCCGGCCCCTGGCGTCAGACATAGTACATAAGAGGCGGTCCGCAGAATCCCAGTTCTTTCCTGCCGATCGACTTGCATGTCTCGACCCTTCGGTCTGTTTCTGATGTGCGGCGCCTGGAAAAGTTCTTTTTCGAATTGAAACCTTTTTCTCATGAGCGTCTGCCATCTGATGTCCTCTCCAACTTCAGCGGAGGGCCATCCATCAAGAAGTGCGCCTGTGAAAGCAAATTCCTTTAAAGACCCGCATTTGGCCTGCTTGCGGTGCCCACAAGCCCGGACCACGACACGGGCCTGTTCCTTCTATGAAAGATTTAATAGCGGACCGGATCCGTGGCCAGAAGGCCCTACAAGCACCTTCTTGAAGAGACTGAAAGGCCATGGATTCTGCCTCCAAGGAATCTTCGAGAAAGCCAGCGGCACCTCGAAACTGCTTGAGAGGTGAGATCAAGATCCCTTCTAGGGCTTCCGACTCCCGTAGCTCCGGCTCCCGGTCCGACCGCTCTCCTTCCGGGCCGCTCTCAGCCTCCGCCGGTCGCAGTCAAGTCATCCTCGGGTTCCTCTACTCTACAGGCTAAGACCTCCAGGCCTTCTTCATCTTCTTCCAAGGCCTCGCCGAGGTCAGGGGGCTGCCACCACCACAAGTCTGGCTCCCGCCACTCGGCTCCCGACGTCCGGTCGGTCTCCTTGCCCCCTCCACCCCAGCGGAAGACCAAGGAGCTGACATCACTCAAAGGGACGTCGGACCCGACGTCGGCCCACCCGACATCGGCCAAGCACCACCGGTCCCAGGACCCGACGACTGCCTGACGCCCGTCGCCGGTCAGGCCTTCTCCACCACGGACGCCAGCCGGGGGAACGACGCACAACCCAGTAGAGAGAGGAACACCTACGCCACCTACCGACGTCGGCCAGGAGGCGCTTACGGAGGAGGAGTCGACTCAGCTGGAAGACCAGACAGGTGAACCCGGTCCTGTCGAACCCCCCCCAGGGTACCCTCCCCTGAACCAGAGACCCCTGGGGAGCCGATGCCGGAACCCGGTGACCGACCACTGGCGCCCGGTCCGTCGTCGGGCCTCAGTATTTCAGAGGTCAAGGAGTTATTCACCTACTGGTGGGATACCATAAAGCAGGATGTGGTTCCCACACCTCCTCCTCTTCCTGCTCCTCCTCCACCCATGACTCCACCGGCCCCAGCGCCCCCCACCCCATCCGGGGCAACAGGCCGAGTACCTTCCCCCCAAGAGCCTGCGGAATCTCCTGAGGGCAGACCAAACAAGGGAGACCTCCGTCCAGATCTTCTTCAGGGTCACCTAGCCCCAAGAGACCCAGAAAGCGCGCCACTAGCCTTGACGGAGGACTCGGGATCGGACTTCTAAGATGGATCGGATCCCTTCTCCCATCAGCGTCCCAGCGGGACCCGTGAGCTCCCAAGATCTCCTCGGATGACCCATTGTTCTCGAAGATTATGAGGCATATTCAAGAGAACATGGCTGGAGCAGAGGAACTTGACCCGAGGCTGTGCCTCCACGATATCTTGACAAAGGGCCAAAGCCTGTGGTGCCACCCTTGGTGGACACTTTCGTGGACGTCACCAAGGCAGCGTGGAAACGTCCACACTTGCTCCCAGCGATGCCGAAGAAGGCTGACCGCCTGTACAAGGCTCCTAGGGAGAATCAGTACTTGGCATCTCATCCTCTGGCCGATTTCCTGGTCATCACAGCCTCACATGAGCGGTCCCAGAGGCCGCAACATCTGAGCACCCTGCCACCGGACCCAGAGTCCAAGCAATTGGATGCAGTGGGCAGGCGCACGTATGCAGCTGCTATCTGCGCCATTAGGTCCCTCAGCTATCTTACCCACATGGTCCAGTTTCAGAATGCCTTGTGGGAGCAGGGCCTAGACCTGGCAGAAAAGATGCCAGAAGGTGAGCAGAAGGAAGAGTTGCTTCAGCTCCTCCGCATGGGTTCAGGCGTGGGAACCCAGGTGCTGCGAGTCGCGTATGATTCCGTGGACTCCTCGGCCAGAGCGGCAGCCTCAGGCGTATGCCTCCGGAAACTCTGGCCGTGTCTCGGTTTACGGATGTCCAGAAAAACATTCTGGATGCCTCATTCCACGGAGAAGTTCTTTTTGGTGAGTCTTCGGAGAAGGTTCTCACCAAACTTCAAGAGGCCGGGAAGGCAGTGCGGTCTGTCCAAGCCATGTACAGACCCAAGCTCGGTTCCTTTCATAGGAACCAGAGCCGTTTTCGCGGCTGGACGCTGAGGCAACAGTCCCGCACCGGCACGCAACAGAGGGGCTCCTTCTCCCGAAGAGCCCAGGGGAAATCGTCCGCAGGCGAGGCCAACGCCCTGCCAAGTCAAGGCCCAGCCTGCGCAGCTCGCCTTCGGCCCCGCCCTCCAGGATCAGCAGGACACCAAGGTCGGGGGTCGTGTGCGGACCACCTACCAGGGTGGCAGTCTATTACCGACAGGTGGGTTCTTCAATTGATTAGAACAAGGCCACTTTAGAAATTCGTGGACAAGCCACCCCAAGGCCTCCTCTGCTCTCCCGTTACTGGGTCAGCACAGATCGCTCATCAGGCACAAAAGTACTCGCTTCTACAAAAAGGAGGCCGGTGGAGTCGTCCCGGGCTCAGAGAGAGGGCGGCTGTTCCACTTACTTTCTGGTTCCAAAGAAAACAGGGGACCTCCGTCCAATATTGGACCTCAGCGACCTCAACATGTCGATAGCCTACAAAGCAGTTACCCCATGTGACCCTCCAAGGCTCATTCCCATGCTGAGGAAGGGCCTTTCTAGCGTCTCTGGACATACAGGGCCTACCTGCACATCCTCGTGGCTCAAGCGCACAGGAGGTTCCTGCGCTTGAGTTCGCTAGCCTTCACTTTCAGTTCTGGGCTCTTCCTTTTGGACTGTCATCGGCCCCAGGGTCTTTACCAAGTGTATGGCAGTCGTGGCAGGCGTCTCTAAGGAGACAGGGCCACTCGTGTTCCGATACCTGGACGACTGCTCTCATAGTGCGCCTCCAGAGGCACTGTTGATGGCCATCCAGAGCACTAAGCGGCTTTTCAGTCACTGGGCATTCTTATCAACCAGTCTCTCCTGGTACAGTCCCAGAAGCTGCAGTTCATAGGTGCGGTTCTGGACACCATCAAGGAGCTTTTCTTCCTGAGGATAGGCGGGCGCATCAGGTCCCTCATCAGGGACCTCTCAGCGAAGACTGTCCCCACCAGTCTGGCCTACGCCTGCTCGGACACATAACCGGCCATTCCAACCGTCCTATAGCGAGGCTCCACATGCGGGTGACCCAGTGGATGCTAAAAGTGCAGTGGGACCAAAGGCAGGAACCACATGCATCAGCGGTCAGAATCACGAAGGTCGTGATTCGGGACTAATGGTGGCTAGACCAGGGACACTCTCTGTGGGTGTTCGTTTGCAGGCAAGTCCCGGAGGTAATCCTCTCCACAGGCGCCTCAGGGCTGGGGTGGGAGCACCTGAGCAGGGGTGAGGTCCCAGGGAGCGTGGACCCCTCAGAAGCTCACCTCCATATCAACATTCTGGAGATGAGGCGGTCTTTTATGCCCTGCAGGCCTTCCAGTCAAATCCACAGTACTCTTCTTCAAACAGACAATACTGCGGTGATGTATTACCTCAACAAACAAGGCACACACTTGCACCTTTGAAGGAAGCTGAGTGTGGGAGTTGGAGTAATCCGACACGGTAGCGAGCCTGGTTGCAGTTCACGTTCCCGGAGTGGACAACACAATCGTAGAGCGGCCTGAGTCGTTCCCAGGCCAGGGAATCCACAGTGAGAACTTCTTCAGGAGAGTAGCAGGATCTTTTTCCTTCGATGGGGCACTCAGAATTGGACTTGTTAGCTTCCCGTCAGCATAAAGTGCCCAATTTTGCTTTCATGAATCCAGGGCCTGGTGTTTTTGGCGAGGCGCGTTGTCCCTCTCCTGGTGGACAGATTCCTCTCGCTTTCCCTCCCTTCCGTTGATCCAGAGTTCTTCTCAAACCTCGCTGGTAGTGCCTTTCTAGCCCAGACAGATCTGGTTCCCCATGCTGACCAATTGTCCCGAGGAACCTCCACTCCCGTTGCCTTCAACTCCCACCGCGCTGTCTCAAGAGGGGTTCGTTAGTCCATCCGAACTTACGCTCACTGAACCTGCATGCTTGGCTCCTCGAGACATAGCCATTATGCGACATGGGGTCTCGCAAGAGGTGGTGGAAGTCCTTTCTGCTGCCAGAAAGCCGGCAACGCATGCGACGTGCGCCATGAAATGGCGCCGCTTTTGCCTGTGGTCTCAGGCGCGCGGCCTCTCCCCTTTAGATTGCCCAGAGAAATCAGTTCTGGAATACCTGCTTTCCCTCTTCCACTCAGGCCTTGCCTACTCCTCGATTAAAGTTCACCTCTGTGCGATTTCGGCCTACCACTACCTGATAGGTCAACGCACAGTGGCACAACTCGATGCCTCTCGTGATTTCATGAGGGGTGTTACCTAGGTCACCCATCAAGGATCCGTCCCTCCTTGGGAGCTACTCTTCGTCCTGGAGCAGCTCACGCTGCCCCTTACAGACCTGCCACAGATTGCGAGCTGCGGTTTCTGTCGTGGAAAACGTTATTTTTGGTTGCTGTCACGTCAGCAAGGAGAATTTCTGAGCTACACGCTCTTATGTGTAAGGAACCTTATTTAATTTTCCACCAGGACATAGTGTCTCTGAGAATGAATCCTAAATTCCTTCCTAAGGTGGTCTCAGCCCTTACCCTTAATCAGGACATCAATCTGCCGGTGTACTTCCCCAGGTACACCAATAGAGGAGAGGCATTGCTTCACACCCTAGATGTTCACGCTTCTTAAGATACTACTTGACCAGGACCAAACAACACCGCAGCTCTGAGCAGCTGTTTATTTCCTTCGCTGAAGGATGTTGGGCCAACCAGTCTCAAAACAGACCCTTTCCGCTGGCTTGTCCAGTGCATTTCGTTTTGTTACAACAACAAACAGAAGCCCTTCTGGGCACAGTTAGAGCCACTCGACTAGGGGTGGCTACTTCCTTCGCAGTACTGTGGAACGTCTCCACCTCGGCCATTTGTGCAGCAGCTACTTGGAGCTCTGTGCACACCTTCATCAGGCATTACAGCCTGGACATTTCCTCACGGCGGAGAGCAGGTTTCAGCATCGCCGTTCTACAGGGTCTCCTGTCCTAGAGTCAGGATTTTAAGATCTCTCCGTTATGCCTCCTCCCAGAGTGCCTAGAGGCGCTATTGTGCGGAATCAGTCCTAATGGTGTAACCTGCTGCAAGAGCTGTATCTCAGTAAGATGGTACAGTTACGTAGAACTTACACGTAGCTGAGTAGATCTTCAGAACAGCTCTTACAGCAATCTGCTCCGCCACCATTCCCCTTTGGAGGTAAGGCCTAATCAGACTTAGGCAGGAGCTTACGCTCTTTCTTCTTCTGATGGTGGATCCTCGGTCTCTACTTCTGATGTCATCCAGCGGCTGGAAGTCTCCGGCCGGAGAACTGGGGATTCTGGTGGGACCGCCTCATGTACCCTCGCCTGGCGTCGGGCGGGACCGGCGTCGGGCGGTCCTGCTGAAACTGCTAGCTGGAAGAATTCCGTGGGGTCCTGGCGCCTGCCGGCTTCAGTCCTAATGGTGTAACCTGCTGCAAGAGCTGTTCGAGAGATCTGCTACTACAGGTAAGTTCTTACGTAACTGTACTTTCTAGGAATGGTATGTTATTCATCCACACAACCCACCCGACCTCCCGGCTTTGTCGCTTTAACTTGGCTTCCTGCGGATGGGTCTGGCGTCATGGGGTGGAGCAGAGAGTTTTACCACCCGGGTGGGTGGGAGGAGCCAGCTTGAAGACCTTCTGGCAAGATTTAAAGCAGCAAGGAACCTGCCATGAAATGTGGATGAACAACACATATCATTCCTAGAACGCCTGTTACAGGTGAGTAACCTGTATTTTCTCACTTCCTTTTTAAACCTTTTCACTGTTAACCACTCAATTTATTTATTAGTTCTAGGAGCATGGATATGTTGTTCATCTACACTTCTTGGCATGTCCGTTTCCCCTTTAAATCTTGCCGGAAGTCTTCAAGCTGGCTCCTCCCACCCAACCGGGTGGTATAAACCTCGGCTCCACCCCATGACGCCAGATCTTCCTTTCCACTGGAAGATACAGGTTCCCTCGTGCTTCACAGCAATTCATAGGCCGTGGATTTCAAATGTCGTTTTTTAACGAATCTTACCTTAAAACTCGTTCAAGTTGTCGATTCCGATTGTAGTGCATCGGACATGGAGGAAAAATCTACTCCCGGATTTTGCCAGCGCTCCTGCAGCCAGAAGATGTCACGCATCGATCCCTACCTAACGTGTGTCTACTGCCTTGGTGTTGGACATAACACCTTCATCTGCCCGTTTTGCCTGGCCTTCCATCCCAACTTGGACGAGCGCTTGGTGTACCTAAAATTGGGGAGACTGGAGAAAAGGAACCGACTGGTGAAATCAAAAGAGGCGATTTCCGTGGCTGCGTGATCCCCCGAACAGTTGGAGCAAATGAAGGCTTTCGAGGGGGAAGCAGCTCAAGCTTCAGCCACTCAGAGCTTTTTGTTCCTCTGAACCTCTGTTCCACCATTTTGGGCTCCTTCAAGGAGATGTGCCAGTCTCTCCCCACCAAGGGTGAGGCGCCCTCAAGCTCACACTCCTCCCACCGTTGGAAGAGGGAGAAGGACCCAAAGTTTTCGTCCAAATGGAGACGTTCTTGGGACCGAGAAAGTTCCGAGTCCGAGGAACACGGAGTCTCAACCTCAGTCGAGATCGCATCCTCGGCTGCCGGCTTTCCAGATCTGCTGTCCGGCCAAGAACTCGAGGAAGTGGCCGACGAGGTTGAGATATCTCTCGACCAGATCGACCCTATTTCGCCGACTCCGGTCGATGATTCTTTAGAAAGGACTCCGGTCCTTGTTTTTCCAGATGAAGGGACCCAGCCTGCTGGTGTCACATTCGAGGACATGGTTCCGGACCCTTGGTATTCACTGACCCCAGTGTCTCCCGATCGACTGAGGTGGCCAGCCCGATTTTGATCGAGGTCCAGAACCCCCTCGGTCGAATGACCGAAAAAGAGTCACGAGCACTCTAAAAAGAGGCATCACCGAAGATCCTCACCCTCCTCGGACGAGGAAAGGCTTCGATGGAAACTCCGTCGACGCTATGAGGATCTTATGTGGCAACAGCTGATTTTGACCGGGCAGAAGCCAGCTCCGCCATCACCCCAGCCATCGCCAGCTACTGCCTCCTGGGCCGACGCCGTCCCCTCTGGAACCGAAGCCTTGGTTCCCCGCCTCTGAGGCCGGCCCAGATCTGGCTTGGCCCATCTGGGGCCTCCACCCGATTCTGGTGGAACCACCGCCGAAGCTGCCTCAGGGATGGGCTCCCTCAAAAGAGGACCGTACAGACGTCGGACATCCCATGACTTCTGTCCATCACGGTTACCCCCGACTGCCCCTGTTGGATCAAAGGGGACATAGGCAGGAGAACATTGTACCACGACTCCTCGGACTTGAATGTCACAGGACTACTCTCCCATCCTGGGGATGGTGGCAGGTTTAAGGAGGGTCCTTCCTCCTTTCTAGGCATTCTCTGCCTGATTTCCGAATCTACAGGCATGCCCCTGGAGTCTATCCAGAAAAAGGTGATGTACCCCCTTACGGACATCCTAAAAAGGGGGGGATACCCCGACGGAGGCCGTTCCAGTGGCCTAAGCCATCACTGGTCCGGCCCTTGAGCTCTGGCAGTGTCCAGCTTCCTGCCCAGCGCCATCTGCCTGCATGGCCCGCAAGTACGCGGTGCCCATGGGGTCTCTGCCGGGATTCACAGAACATCCTTCTGCCGAAAGCCTGGTGACCGCTTCTGTGTTTAGACGTACTGGTAGCTCAGCCACACAGACCGGCCCCCGGACAAGGAGTCCAAAAATACAGACCACTCTGCCTGCAAGGTCTACGCGGCCTCTTCCTTAGGCCTTCATCAGGCCAGTTCGGATGTCATTATGGCACACTTCTCTCATGCTCTCCTCGGGTCATTAGACGAAGTCCTCCCTCGTCTCCCGGCGGACATGCAGACCAGGGTCAAGGAAGTCTGTGATCAGGGCCGTGCTGTTGCAAAACAGCAGCTCCAGATGGACCTAGACATCGGGGATTCTTGTGCCCGCTCCTTAGCGGCCGCAGTAGCTCCTCGCCGCAGGGCCTGGCTGAGGTTATCCTCCTTACCGGCGGATACCCAGCACAAGTTAGCCGACGTTCCCTTCCTTGGCACCGACTTGTTTGGTCCAGGAGTGGCCGGTCACCTTCAGCGTATCGAGCAGTGCAGTGCCATCTTGGATGCTACCTCTGCAAAAGGTTCTTCAGGCAAGAACCAGAGGAAAAGAAAGAAGAAGCCATTTCGGCATTTTTCCCCTGCGGTTAGGCAGCCCTCCTATCGAGGAGGCCAGCAGCAACAGCAGCAGCAGCAAGCTCAAGCTTGGTGCCCACGGCCCCAGCAGGGTTCTCAACAGCTCCGTAAAGTAGGCCGAGGTGCAGGTCCAGGTTCCTCCTCCTCCTCCTCTAAGCCTACTCAGTGACGAGTTGGGGATCGCCACCCCTACACCACTCGCGCCAGCTCTGGGTCTTCCTGTGGGGGGTGGTTCCGCCACTTTCATTCTGCCTGGTCCGATATCACTTCGGACAGGTGGGTTCTCGAAGTGGTCAGTCAGAGACTGCCTCTAGAGTTCGAGCAGTACCCTCCCAGCCGAGCCCACGCCCCTTGGGAGGAAAGGATCTCAGCTTGCACTCAGTCGGCTCTTCGAGACAACATAGCTCAGCTCCTCTGCAAGGAGGCGGTAGCTCCAGTGCTGGATCCTCCTACAGACTCGGGCTTCGTGTCCAGGTACTTCCTGGTGCCCAAGCGAATGGGAGATTGGTGCCCCAACCTAGATCTCCACGACCTGAATCAATATCTCAGGTCTTGCACCTTCCGGATGGTAACGCTGAACCAGATCATACCATCCCTGAAGTGAAACATGTGGTTCTGTTCACTGGATCTACAGGACACATTCTTTCACATCCCAATCCGTCTGTCCCATCAGCGGTTCCTCCACTTCAGGGTAGAGGGGAACCTGTACGAGTTCCGAGCCATGCCGTTTGGCCTGTCGTTGGCCTTGCGGGTCTTCACCAAGTGCATTGCAGTCATGGCAGCCCATCTTCGGCATTGAGGAGTACAAATCTACCCTTATCTTGATGACTGGCTCTTGGCAGGATCCTCCCTTTAGGAGGTGGAGATGTCCAGGGATCTGGCTCTCCAAACCTGCTCTCGGCTCGGAACTCTTGCCTGCTCAGGTGATGGGCTTCATCGGGGCAGAGCTCGACTCTTGTCATGCCAGAGCTCGGCTCCTGGCGGACAGGGTGGAAGTTCTCTCCTCCTTTGCTCGATCATTTCTGGTTGGGCACTTGCGGCCTACCTGGGACTTTCTGCGCCTTCTGGGTTACATGGTGGTGTGCACCTCAGTGGTCAGTTGGGCTAGGTGGCACATGCGCCCCCTCCAGTGGGAGCTGGCTGCCCAGTGGACTCAGCGCCACGGTCATTTCGACCAGCTGATCACTGTAACCCAGAAGATGTGGGACGCTCTCCAGTGGTGGACCGGCCCAGAACGGTTGCAGGAAGGCATCCTGTTTGTCTGCCCCGAGCCGACGTATTGTCCTTACGACCGATGCCTCTCTCATGGGCTGGGGAGCCCACATGGGGGACAGCAGGGCCCATGGGTTCTGTACCCCCGATGCCACATCAACCTATTGGAGCTCAGAGCAGTCAGACTGGCACTGTCAGCTTTTGCTCCTCAGCTCCGGGGTCATTTGGTTCAAGTCCAGACGGACAATACCACGACCATGTACTACCTCAACAAACGGCGTCATGCCCTCCTGTCTGCTGTGCAAGGGGGCGCTCCACATCTGGACCCTCGTAAGTCGGCTGGATTCAGATCTCCTATCCATTCATGTGGCAGGTGTCTCGAACCAGCTGGCGGATGCTCTCAGACGCATAGGCCAGATATGCTACGAGTGGTCTTTCCATCTGGAGGTAGCTTACAGTCTGTTCTCCCACTTCTGCAAACCCTTGGTGGACCTATTTGCCTCCAGGGAAAACAAGAAGCTGAGGCTGTACCATGCCCGGCCCCCTCAGCAGGGCTCGCTGCAGGGGATGCCTTTTCATGGCCGTGGACCCCAGGCCTCCTCCGTGCCTTCTCTGCACTTCCCTTGATCCACAATGTGTTACTCAAGGTGAGGAGGGACAAGACGACGGTGATCCTGGTAGCCCCAGTTTGACCACACCAGTTCTGGTACCCAGATCTCTTCAGCTGCAGGCCCCTGGAGTGGCTTTGTACACGCCCGGACCTGATATCTATGAACCAGGGGTAGGTATTCCATCCGAACCTTCAATCCCTGCACCTCACAGCCTGGTACCTGAGCGGCTAGAGTTCCAGGCTCTGGGTCTTTCCGAGGATGTCTACACCGTGGTGGAGGCATCTCGTAAGAAATCGACCAGGAAATGTTATGCCTTCAAATGGAAGAGATTTTCCATTTGGTGTCAGGGTAAGAGTCTGGACCCCTTATCCTGTTCTGTGGCTAACATTCTCAGCTCCCTTTGGTCTCTCTCCAAGGGAGGTCTGCGATCATCGACCCTTAAGGTGCACCTAGTAGCCATTTCTGCTTACTGGGTGCGGGCCATTCAGCTGATATTGGCGCAGGAGACAGTGGTCGGGTGCTTCTTTCAAGGCCTGGATCACATATCCCCTCCAGTTCGTGGACCTCCACCTCCGTGGGATCTGTTGCTGGTTTTGGCAGGCCTCATGGGTAAACCATTCGAACCTATGCACAAGTACGCACTTTCACACTTGTTGTGGAAGATGGCCTTCCTGGTGGCTATCACGTCAGCCAGAAGGACAGGGGAGCTCCAGGCGCTGTCGGTGGACTCCCCTTATCTGGTCTTTCACAGGGACAAAGTTGTCCTGTGCCCCCACCCGAAATTCCTTCAGAAGGTGGTATCAGAGTTTCATCTTAACCAGGTATTGACTCTGCCAGTATACTACCCTAACTACACCTTGGACGCCGAGTACAGGCTCCATACTTTGGACCTGAGACATGCTGTCTCCTGTTATAAGGAGAGAATGGCAGAAAATTCGTGGAGAGGTTCGCCAGCTGTTTGTCACTTATGCTGAAGATGCTTCTGGCAGATCTGCAGCCAAATGGACCATTGCAAGGTAGATTACATCATGCATAGGTCTGTGCTATGAGTTGGGCAAGGAGCCTCCCAGAGGGTTAAGAGCTCATTCTGCCTGCCATGCTGCTGAATCGGTGGCTGCTTCCAGGGACATCCCTATCCAGGAAATCTGTCGGGCTGCTACCTGAAAGTCCGCAAACACCTTTATTACCCACTACCACATCGACCTTGAGTCACGCCGGGATGCTGGTTTTGGGACCTCGGTTCTCCAATCTGTATTTCCAAAGTTGGAGATGTGCGCCTTGCCTCCCTCCTCCCGGAGAACTGTTTGGAGCCTGCCAAGAAGTGTGGGTGAACAACATATCCACGCTCCTAGAAGAACAAGTTACTCTCCTGCAACAGTAGTTTTAGGAGTGGTATATGTTGTACACCCACACACACCCCCACCCGACCTCCATGGCTTTAGGTGCACAACCTGGCTTCCAGCAGGCTAAGATCTGGCGTCCTGGGGCAGAGCCGAGGTTTATACCACCCGGGTGGGTGGGAGGAGCCAGGGTGAAGACTTCCGGCAAGATTTAAAGGGGAAAGGGACATGCCAAGAAGTGTGGATGAACAACATGTACCACTCCTAGAACTACCGTTACAGGTGAGTAAGCTGTTCTTTTTGTTTACCGGGAGAGCAGGACTAGACAATTCTGCCTATTTTCAGCCTCGGCCCAGGGGAGGGAGTGGGGCTCCAGATAAGATTTTTTGAGATGAGTACTGTGTCACAAACTCGCTCAGCCGGTCAGCCTTCTACTCCCAAAGTGCCAACCTATGAGCGTATGATTTGTGTACAGTGAACAGACAAGGTAACCCTCTTGTCTATTTTGTGGGTTCAAATCACCTTAGTCTCAAGCTCTGGAAGGATTCAAACTGATAACCTCTTGTTAGCATACCCAATTATCAGGCTCAGATAATTCTGTCTTCGGGGGCCAGATAACTTTGCCTGCGGGCACCCAACCATGTCTTTCAAATGAACCCTTAGAACTCCATGCAAGACTTTTAGAGAACTCTATCCATTTACCAGTTTGGTATACAATAAGCCCATACACAGTGTACTTATAACCTTTAAAAGCTCCACTTAAAATAAAAAGAATTGTCAAGGCACTCCAGCAGTTTCGTTTGTGAAACAAATATCTTTACTTTAAAAATATCAAAACAGAACAATAATTACAGAACAAAATATATATAACCCAACACTTACAGCCTTAAAACAAGCAGGAAAAAGTACAGTTCCTACAATACATACTGTATATTTAGACTGGTCTAATCTTACTCTTTTTCAGTGCTGTGATGATTCTCCCTCAGTCAGTTAATATTCTCTTGTGTCAGTCAGAAATATTTTCTTGTGTCCCCCTGTCAGGTTCTTTCAGCACTTAAACACGCTTCTGAGCCGGCCTTCTCATGAGGTCAAACACTATTTTACAATACAGGGTCTCCAAATAAAATATTAAAAAAAACATATGAGATGACCTCACTGACTTTCCTCTCCACAGGTTAACTGGTCAGAACTGGTTTGTGCTCTGCTGCACACACACACATATAAACAGTCTTTTGATTTTAAGTCACTGTATTCAAATCAGAAGTTTATTTGACTCCTAAACCTCGTCTGGGCCCTGGGTATCTACACATCAAAGGGCATTCATGTAATTCAAGGGTTCCCTGGAAATGTATATTGGACCTTCCAGAACCGTCTGGGTCCTCCCTGGCTCAGACATCAAACCTCTTCAATGTCCATTCTGGCCTCTCTTCGACACCCCTTCCCACAAGTCCTTCCCTGGCAACTATGCAAGTCAAAGGATCTCCCTGAGGGCATTATGAATGGCTAATCTTATTTTCTGGGATGAAATCAAATTGACAAGGTAATTGCACCCCAGATCTCTGCAGTTTAAAATTCCTCCTGTCTTTTGAACTTATCCCTGGAGGGTCTTGATGTGTCAGATCCAGTAAGACGGCCTTTTCCTTGAACTGACCCTTCCCTTCACATATTTTATATGTAATAACAAAAATTAATACAGTACTCGAGCAGTCAGAGCTGGCTGTCTACGTCACATAATGTACTCCTGATTTTGAAAGTGAGATGAGTAAAACCAAGATCAGATGCATACAAATGTCTGGACGGAGTGGAGTGAGGAGTAAATTTTTAAAAACAATGTTTTTTTTCCTAGCTAAGAATCGATCAGGTGCCAACAGTGCCCCAAATAATAATGGTAGGCAGGAGTAATTTACTTAGCGGTTTTAAAATAAAATTGGGATGCACACAAGTGCTGTAAATCTGGGAAAAACTGCTCCATTTGAATTTCCGGTTATATTATGATGCAGTGTTCTGTGGAGTGTGGCGCATTTACAAATTTTGGATGAGTACTGGTACTCAAAAAAAAAAAAAAAAAATTCTGAAGAGTATTTCCTAAAATGAGGTGAGTAAAATAGGTCGGTACTTACCTTATCTGGAGCCCTTGGGGGGGGGGGGGATACAAATGGATGCCAACTGACCAGACAACCAGATTAAGCTATAAGTAGTACATTTAGTGAATGGGGTAAATTTGGCCAGTACACCGTGGAAATTCCCCTACTCTGTGGTAGGTGGCGCTGTGTCACACTGGTCAGCAAGATGGCTGACATTAGGAGATGGAGGAGCAGGAGCTCTGGACTCCACTTCTGAAGCGATGCAGTTTTGTAGTTCAGTGGAAATACCCAGCGATGATATTGAGGTACATATTCCAATGGATATTACTACAGAGGGCAGTATGGAGCAGGGAGTAGAGATGTCAACATACCTGTAAAGCTGGCAGCAGTTCTGCTGTAGCAACCACCACAGAGGAGTCGACAGATGTGGAAAGAGATGTCAGGAGACAGCAGTTGCTTCAGAAACTGCTAATGAATACAGGGAACGCAGGTCAGAAGACAAATGTAGAAACTGAAGTTCCAATACAACAGCCAGCAAAAGAAGACACTGAAAGTTTACCAGCTACTGATTTGACTTGGTCTCCAGAGAGAGCCCTGCAGCCAGCAGGATGGACTTCAGCACCGCGTGGTAAATGCTGGCTGCCGGGAGTTCCCCCAACAGTGGTAGACATCGTAAGTTTAGCAGAGAAGGCACTGAACAAACAGACTGGAGAACACAAGCAAGGAGTACAGGATACTAACAAACAAGGTGTGGCACAGCAAGCACAGCAGCACAGACCGGCTGTGAACAGCAACACTGTAATGGACTCATCGTAAAACGCGGAACAGGAGGCAACATTAACAGGTACTGTGCCAGATAAGCAAGATGTGGCAAATAAGCCAAATATACTGAGATCTGATTCTGCACAGGGAGGTGGTGGTGGGCAGAAGCGGACAGTTGATAATGATATTACATGCGAAGACCCAAGGGAAGGAATGAGCACTGGCAGCACAAATACTACACAGTCCATTCCTCAGAAGTCCTGGGCAGAGACTATGGAGGCTTTAAATGGGAAACAGAGAAAGTAATGCTTCAGCAGACCCTGAACAGCACCAAATGCAGGCGTCCCCCAGGCCAAATCAATCATGACCTCAAAATCCACAGTTCAGGATGGCTGATTTAGTTGCCAACTTAGGCAAACACAGAACTAGAAGAAATGCAGAATGTTTAAAGTATAAAGGTGGCCTTGAAATGCAACTAGACAGAGTTTATCTGGTTAGAAAATTGCTGAAAGAATCCATGCATTTCTTAGCTTTAGACATTTTTGCACTTGTCCATATATCTGATTATACCATTTTTGATGCAAGTTTTAATACGCCTGCGCAACTGGAAAAATTCTGGTCTAAATAAGCCTCTTTAAAGCAATCTTCACAATGGGCACCTTTTAAGCCATCCCTTAAACTCAACCATCTGTTAAAACTGTAACAATCTTCTTCAGGAACGAAAATGTTCATATATCAGACATTCTTTATTGGGTAAAGTAGTGAGCTGAGGTTTTAGAAAGGCCAGTCCCCATTTTGGATAGCAAGCACATTTGGACAGGAGGGTGGAAAATAAGTCAAATTACGCATGACAGATGACTGGCCTGTACACCTCCCCAGCTGTTTTTACCTTGGTTTAATGCATGGATTTTGTTTCTACCAAGGTCAACCAAAAACCTCACAGATATGGGTCCTTCTCGCACCTTAGTAATGCTTGTGATATGTTGGGCATCATTTCTTACAGTGCCCATGAGCTGTGCATAACAAGGGGACATTTTGGAATCGGGATGACATAGTTCATGCCGCCCAGGAGAAACACACAAACATGCCTGCTGAATAACCACAGTTCTTAAGTGATTTACTACTGGCCCCTACAATGGCAAACCAGGAGGATACAGAAGACACCCTGATGGATCATTCTAATACTCCCCAAGAAACAGCACAGAGAGAACAAGAACGGGAGAAAATTATTGTGGAAAATCAGGATAAAAGAACCCCCCAACACAGGAGACTCCACAGAATGCTGAAATATCTCTTCCCCCCCCCAACAGACGATTTTCAGATGATATGGGGAAAACGAAGATCCTCAAGGAATATCCCTAAGTCGAAACTACCTAAAATGGACACTATAACTACCACCAATAAATACTGTACCCTGAATGTAATGAGGACTCTGAGGCGTCTGTTGTATCATCGCAGAAGGAAACATCGGATGTGGAAGGGGGCCTAAGTGACCAGCGTAAAGTAAAAAAGAAAACAAGAAGGAGACCCTGAGAGGCTTATATAGACTGATTTTTCTTGCGCAGGACACATAAGATGGGAGATACCTTAAACATAATTTTGCTAAATGTGAATAGCATTAGGAACTATAAAAGGAGATGTATCACTCTTCAAGCCTTACAAGACTCTCAGGCACAAATCTGCTTATTACAAGATACGAGACTGAGATCTGAGGCAGTTATTCATCAGGTTAAAAAATCCTGGCTATGGGACCCCACAGTATGGTCCCTGGGTGACAAGTTGGCTCAGGGGTGGGAATTTTGTTTCGTGGGGAGGTGGTAGTTCAAAAAGTCATGGACTTAGAGCGGGGCAGGGTACTTCTGTTGGATGTACAGATACAAAATCAGGATATTAGGATAGGAGTAGTATATGCATCACAAACAAACTTAGGATTGATCTCTTAGAAATCTTACAGCCCTATTTATACATAAACCGCAAACTTATAATCGCAGGGGACTTAAATTGCCCATTAGATTTAAGGGATAAAACAGGTTTGACAGCTAAGTTATATTATGACACCAGTGCTCTGAAGCAAATGCTGACCACTGCTTCATTAAAAGATTCCTATAGACAGTTACATTAAAAGGGTGGACATACATATAGCGGTACTCTCTCATCCAGGATAGATTATATATTTATTTTAAAACATTGGAAGCTTTATAAGGCAGAAACAATTTCAACTGCTACTTCTGATCACTTAGAGCTACATGTCACATTAAACCATTTACAAAAAAATAATATAGGAACAGGATACTGGAGAATAAATAATGATATGCTGATTGATTGTAAAAATCATAAACCAGACTAATGAACATTTGAAAGCTAGAGCCACTGTGGTTGCTTGGTATGGCACATTGGGGGAGTGGTGGTTAGATACTAAAAGAATGCTTCAGGAATTATATAAAAAATTGGGAAAACAAAAAGGAAGAACAGCGTATTTTAAGTTAAAAAAAAAAAAAAGAAACAGAAACAACTATTTAAACTAATATCACTACAAAATACAGAAATATGAATTATACATTAGACATACAGAAAATGAAACGAAATGAGAGAATACCTCTGATAGAGCAAGGTCTCTAAAAATGGAACAAGCAGCAGGAACTCTGGGAACAAAAATGTCTCTTGATATTTTTAAAGACTGTTAGCGTAGGGTTCAAAATAAAGAATGGGGCGCTATATGAGTTCATACAGGGAAGGTCCATACAGATTTTTCCAGTATTTTAGAGGTTACTACAGAACAGTTGCATACCAATTTTGGGACACCGGTACACTGTGTAAAAGATCTTAGGGAATTTTTTTCAGAATTTCAAATAGAACATTTACTGGAGGAAGAAAGAGCAGGTCTAACAGCACTTATAAGTTCAGACGACATATAAACAGCTATTTTTAAATTAAGGCTCAACATTGCAACAGGCCCGGATGGCCTGAGTTCAGATTTCTTTAAAACATTCCAAGACATACTGATACCAGTATTGATAGAAGTGTTTAATGAGGTCTTATATAACCTTGAGGTGGAAGAACAAATGGCCCAGATCTTTTTAATCCTTCTTCATAAAAAAGGAGATAGGTTGGAACCGACTAACTGGAAGCCAGTTTCCTTGCTTAATGTGGACCTTATGATTCTTTCTATTATTCTTTGCCAGAGGTTAGGTCATACAGCACAAAAACTGATCTCTACATGCCAGACATGCGCAATTGCAGGGAGAAATTTAAGAGACAACCTGATATACCTACGTGAAGTATTTTCAAGGTGTCACATGGGGAGAGCACAGGGGTACGTACTAGCCGTAGACCAAGAAAAGGCATTTGATGCAGTTTCACATGTTATTTTATTCAAAATAGGTATCCCTGACTTGTTTATAAATTGGCTTCAGTTACATGTAAAAGCTCATTCTAGGGACATGGATATGTTGTTCATCCACACTGTCTGGCAGGTTCCTTGCCGCTTTAAATCTTGCCAGAAGGTCTTCAGGCTGGCTCCTCCCACCCACCCGGGTGGTAAAACTCTCTGCTCCGCCCCATGACGCCAGATCTTCCTTACCGCTTGGAAGCTCAGGTTCCCTCCTTAACGCTCTGCGTATAAGACTGGTTCCTAATTCTTGAATTTTCGAAATTAAAAAGTTTTGCTAAAAGACTTGGTCTTCTCTCCCTCATGACGCGATGGATACATCGACTCGGTTTCGGAGATGCCCTTCGCGGGCAGATGATGTCTCGGACGGATCCGCCTCCACATGCTTCTACTGCTTGGGCCTTGAGCACGACCCGCAGGCCCTGCGACCTGTGCTCTTCCTTTTCGACCTCGTCCTCGGAACCGTGCTGCCCGTTTACAACTGGGCGTCGAAAGAGATTTCCTCCGGTAAAGTCAGAAGGGGCCCGGTCGGCGGTGTCCGCGGCAGCGGGCTCGGCGGATCAGCTCGAGCAGATGATCGCCCTCGAAGAGGAGGTGGCGCGGGCCGCTTCTACGTCGGCTGCGGCATTTGTCCCGCTATCTCTCAGTGCCTCTTATTCAGCTTCTTTTAAGGAGCTTTGTCTGACCCTCTCGACAAAAGGTGAGGGTCCAACTTCTTCTGTACCATTTTCTCGGTCCAAAAAGAGAGACAAGAGTAAGTCTCACCGTCGACGCTCTTGGGAGCGGGAAAGATCCCTCTCCCCTAGTTGTCGGCCGTCGACTTCGGTCGACCTCTAAACTTCAGCCACTGGTTTCACGGTGTCCCGTCAGGCCAGTTGACCGAGACTCCGTCGGCCGGTCGAGATTTTCTCGACCCGTTGGATGGTTGTCGGCTGGAGAAGCTAGAATCCTCTCTCCCAGTTCCCCGATGGGAGTTGAGGATCCCGTCGGCTCGTCTGTGCCTCGGTTCAGGAGCCTTGGTTGAATCGTCCGAACCGAGGAGTGCGATTCCCCGCGACCTCTCCCGCATCGTCTCGGCCTAGCCGAGAGTTCGATCTCGGATGTCTTCGTGGTCCAGCCGATCCCGCGTCATGGCGGTCTCGTCTCGCACCACGGCAGCGGCGCCGCCGCTCATCCTCTTCCTCCTCCTCCGGACGGGGAAGCGGCACAGAAGATTGTGTCGGAGGTACCCAGAGAACTCATGTGGCAACAGCTCCTTCTGACTGGGAATAAGCCCGGCCGTCGTCTTCCCGGCCATTAAGTGGCTGTCACGGGCGGCGAAACAACCCCTCGTTTTAGCCGAGGAGCCTGTTCCCAGGCCGGTTGTTCGGCCAATTCCAGCTGCCCCACCGATTCCGGTGGAACCTCCGCCTCCACAGCCGTTAGTTGGGGCTCCGACCAAAAATTCTCGGTCGGCTCAGGGACTGCCCCATAGGCTGTCTGTCACCCTCACTCCCGATAGACCTCGGCAGGTGGAGGGTGGCTCAGGCCCGAGGCAGCTCTTTGAGGACTCTTCGAGGTCCGAGGATGATTCCTCCCTTTTCTCCAAGCGAATGGACTTGGAGTCCTCAGGAGGACAGTCGGTGGACGATAGCCCTTCGTCCTTCCTAGGATTGCTTTGGCTCATCTCGGAGTCCACCGGGATGAAGCTTGAACCTGTTTCTAAATGGGCCAGGTATCCCCTCACGGAGATTCTGGACCGAGGGGATTCCCCTACAGAGGCCTTTCCGGTGGCCAAGGCCATAGTGGGTCCGGCCTTGGAGCTCTGGCAGCGCCCTGCTTCCTGTCCTGCGCCTTCGGCCAGGATGGCCAGGAAGTATGCGGTCCCTACCGGTTCCCTGTCCGGTTTTTCGGAACACCCCTCGGCTGAGGGGTTGGTTACCGACAGCGTTTTCCGGCATGCTCGGGAACGCTAGGGATATGGACAAACCTCCCGACAAGGAGTCCAAGAAATTGGACTATGCCGGCGAAAAGTCTATGCTCGTCCTCTCTAGAGCCTCCAGAGCCAGTTCGGCCGTCCTCATGGCACATTTTCTCATGCCCTGTTGGGCTCCCTGGATGAGTGGTCCCTGATCTTCCCGCGGATCTGCAGACTACGGTCAGGCAGGTGCGGGACCAGGGCAGGGCAGTGGCCAAACAGCAGCTCCAGACTGCTTTAGACATTGAGGGACTCATGTGCCAGGTCTGTTCGGCGCAGTGGCTATGCGTCGTCGGGCTTGGCTGAGGATATCCACCTTTACTTCGGATACCCAGCACAAGTTGGCGGATGTTCCCTTTTTGGGGACTGACCTCTTCGGCCCTGGGGTGGAAGGTCACCTGCAGAGGATCGAGAAGTCCAATGCTACCTTGGACTCAGTCTCTTCTGCTCAGAAGGACAAAGGCCGCAAACCACAGCCTAAGCCCTTTCGTCCTTCTGCGCCCGCGGCGCGTCCAGCCCAGCAACGTCAGGGCCGCAGCAGGCTCGGGCAGCATCCCCAAACAAGCCGGAGCTTCCTCCAACAGGAAGCAGGGAGGTAAAGGCTCAGGAGGTCCCTCGGCGGTCCCTCCTCCAAGCCTGCCCAGTGACGGGCTGAGGGTGTTGCCCCAACCCTGTCACCTCACCCCAGGTTCCCCGTGAGAGGCAGCTCCGGCACTTCCTTTCCGCCTGGTCCGTTATTACCACGGACAGGTGGGTACTGGAGGTGGTGGAAAAAGGCCTGCCTCTGGGGAATTCGAGCAGGCCAGCCCGCTGGAAACCCGTCGCGCCGGGGGCCTCGGGGTCCGCCAGCCTCACTGTCGGCTCGTCGGGCCGACCCGCTCTCCTCCTCCAAAAGGAGGTGATCAGGAGGTGGCGGACCCTCCCTCAGACCAGGGTTTGTGTCCAGGTACTTCCTGGTTCGAAATGGGACGGGGGCTGGCGCATTCTCGACCTACACGACCTGAACAAGTTCCTAAGGTCTCGAACCTTCAGGATAGTCACTCTGGCTCAGATAATACCATCCCTGGAACACGGCATGTGGTTCTGCTCTCTGGACCTGCAGGACGCGTTCTTTCACGTCCCTATCCGTCCGTCACGCCGGAGATTCCTTCGCTTCGAGCAGAGGATCCCTCTTGATTCGAGCCATGCCCTTGACCTGTCTCCAGCTCCCAGGGTCTTCACCAAATGCATTGCAGTGGTGACAGCCTTCCCTGCGCCCGAGGGGTCGGGTGTATCCTTACCTGGACGATTGGCTGATAGCAGCCCCTCCAGACAGGAGGTGGAGCGGTCCAGAGATCTGGCCTCCAGGTTTGCTCTCAAGTCGGCCTTCTCATCAATGAGGCCAAGTCGAACTCGAGCGAAGCAGGTGATTCTGTTTATCGGGCGAGCTCGACTCTCTTGAGCCAGAGCATGGCTCCCGGTGGACAGGGCCGAGGTTCTTACCTCCTTTGCCCAATCATTTCTGGTTGGGCAGTCGCGCCCTGCCCGGGACTTCCTGCGCCTCCTGGGTCTCATGGCGGCCTGTACCAGCGTGGTCCGTTGGGCATGCTGGCACCTCGCCCCTTCAGTGGGACTGGCCAGCCAGTGGTCATAGCGCTGGGATCCATTGGACCAGCTAGTGATGGTGACCCAGGAGATGTGGAACGCTCTCCGGTGGTGGACCGTTCCATCTCATCTGCAGGAGGGCATCCCGTTTGTCTGCCCGAAGCCGACGGTCTCTCTATCGACCGATGCCTCTCTGATAGGTTGGGGTGCCCATCTGGGGGAACACCGAGCGCACGGCCTCTGGTCCCCGCGGGAGTCCGATGCCACATCAACCTGCTGGAGCTCCGAGCGGTCCGCCTAGCTCTCACCGCCTTTGCTCCGTTTCTCCGGGGTCAAGTGGTCCGAGTCCAGACGGACAATAGCAGCGACCATGTACTCACCTAAACCGCCAGGGCAGGGCGCGTTCCATGCTTCTATGCAGGGAAGCTCTCCGCATTTGGTCCTTCATGCGCAGCCTGGGCGGATCTCCTAGCCATTCATGTGGCAGGAGCCTCCAACACCCTGGCCGATGCCCTGAGCCGGATAGGGCTGCATCTCACGGTGGTCTCTCCTGCGAGGTAGTACAAGATCTGTTCTCCCATTGGGGCACACCTCAGGTGGACCTGTTTGCCTCCAGGAGAGCAGCGAGCTGAGGCTGTTTCATGCCGCCCCCCCTCAGTAGGGCTCGCTGCAGGGGGATGCCTTCTCGAGGCTCTGGACCCCGGGCCTCTTCTACGCCTTCCCCCCATTTCCCTTGATTCACAAGGTGCTTCTCAAAGCAAGGAGGGACAAGGCGCAGGTGATTCTGATAGCCCCAGACTGGCCCCGCCAGTTCTGGTACCCAGATCTCCTCAGCCTCAGCTCCAGCCCCCCGAGGCAGCTTCCAGCTCGCCCGGACCTGTTCTCAGTTAATCAGGGGAAGGTGTTCCATCCGGACCTTCAATCCCTGCACCTGAAGGCCTGGTTCCTGAGCGGCTAGAGTTCCAGGCCTTGGGTCTTTCCGACGAGGTCCTCAATGTTGTTGAGGCGTCCCGTAAGGAGTCAACCAGGAAATGCTATGCCTTCAAATGGAAGAGATTTTCCATTTGGTGTCAGGGCAAGGGCTTGGACCCTTCCTCCTGTCCTTTGGCAAGCATCTTGGACTATTTATGGTCCCTTTCTAGTCAAGGGCTTAGGTCGACGAGCCTAAGGGTGCACCTGGCAGCCATCTCTGCTTACCAGGCGCGGGCCGGGAGCAGTCGGTGGCTCAGGAGAAGGTGGTCTGGCGCTTTTTCAAAGGCCTTGATCACATTTCCCCTCCGGTGCGAGAACCTCCACCTCCGTGGGATTTACTGCTGGTACTGGCAAAGCTCATGGGCAAGCCATTCGAACCAATGCACAGGTGTGAACTCTCTCACCTGTCGTGGAAGACCGCCTTCTTGGTGGCTATCACGTCAGCCAGAAGGATGGGAGAACTCCAGGTGCTCTGCATTGAGTCTCCTTACCTGGTCTTCCACAGGGACAAGGTTGTCCTGCGCCCCCACCCAAAATTCCTTTCGAAGGTGGTGTTGGAGTTTCACCTTAACCTGGTGTTGACTCTGCCGGTGTTCTACCCCAGTCACACCTCGGAGGCCGAATACAGGCTCCATACTTTGGACCCTAGAAGGGCGCTCGCTTATTATAAGGAGCGCATGGCTGAAATTCGGGGAGAGGTTCGCCAGCTGTTTGTCACCTACGCTGAAGCCGCACCTGGCAGACCTTGCAGCCAAGCGACGATGAGCAGGTGGGTCACCTCCCGCGATCTCTGCTACAAGTTGGCGGGCATGGAGCCTCCCAGAGGAATAAGAGCTCATTCTACCCGTCATACTGCTGCATCGGTGGCTGCTTCAGGGACATCCCTATCCAGAAATCTGCAGGGCTGCTACCTGGAAGTCAGCACACACCTTATTACCCATTACCACATCGACCTTGAGTCACGCGGGATGCTGGTTTTGGGGCCTCGGTTCTCCAGTCTTTATTCCCTAAGTAGGGGGTGTGCGCCTTGCCTCCCTCCTCCCGGAGAACTGCTAGGAGTCTGCCAGACAGTTTGGATGAACAACATATCCATGTCCCTAGAAATACAGGTTACTCACCTGTAACAGGAGTTCTAGGAATGGTATATGTTGTTCATCCTACATCCACCGACTCCTCTGACTTGACGCACAACCTGAGCTTCCAGCGGCCAGATCTGGCGTCATGGGGCGGAGCCGAGTTTACCACCTGGGTGGGTGGGAGGAGCCAGCTTGAAGACCTTCCGGCAAGATTTAAAGCGGCAAGGAACCTGCCAGACAGTGTGGATGAACAACATATACCATTCCTAGTACTCCTGTTACAGGTGAGTAACCTGTATTTTTTACCCATTTATAAATGGGATAGTTGGCAGGAAAATTGAAATCAAGAGAGGGGTAAGACAGGGGTGCCTACTGAGTCTCTGTTATATACCTTCAATATAGATATTCTAATCAGAAAAATATTAATCAACAAACATATATGGGATGTAGGCCTCTCACCAGATACTCAGTCACTTAAAATCATGGTGTATGCTGATGATTTGTGTCTCTTCATGGATTCTGCAGAGGACTGCTGCAGAAAAGCATTTGAAATAATTTCTAGTTATTCTAAGATAACTGGAGCTAGGATAAACTTCCATAAAAGAAGGCAGTAGCCTTAGGAAATATAGTAGCACCTGCAGTAGCTACGGTGGAAGATATGGTAGTTGTCCCAGAGGCAGAAATATTGGGGGTAACCTTTGGGCCCTGGGAAATAGAAAGGGTTAATTGGGAAAAGAGATTAACTTTGTGTGAGAAAAAGATATTTACATGTCAGAAATTACAAATCTCAAAACTCAAAAGAGTATATCTCATTAAGACTTTGGTGAGAGGGTTGACTATGAGCCGACAGGTTTGACAAACACAGTGGTGTTTTTGCTCGCTGTATTCTGCGTCCCTCTGGTGAGAGGGTTGGCTGCGAGCCGATAAAATTAAACAAACTAGAGAAAACACCTGTCTCTAGGGAATTGTGAGACTGTGGAGGCACATCTTTAAGAGGGGGCTTCATATTAGTGCTTGTGACATAGTGCTTAGTGGTACAGGAGCAAGGGTGCAGCTCCTCGAATTAGAAGACTACCGCATGAGGCGGCAGTAATTTTATTGTTTTTTAAACTTCACAGCACAGTGTGGAGTTACGTTGCATAAAGGAGTCAGGAAGTGACTTACTCAGACTTCCTTCTCCTCTCCTATATAACTGACGCTCCTAGCGAGCGGGGCGACGAATTTTGTGGTAACTTCATATAGCAGCACGTTTGATAAACACAGAGGTGTTTGCTTGCTGCATTCGGCGTCCCTCTAGTGAGAGGGTTGGCTATGAGCCGACTGGTTTGACAAACACAGTGGTGTTTTTGCTCGCTGTATTCTGTGTCCCTCTGGTGAGAGGATTGGCTACGAGCCGATAAAATTAAACAAACTAGTGAAAACACCTGTCTCTAGGGAACTGTGAGACTATGGAGGCACATCTATACGAGGGGGCTTCATATTAGTGCTTGTGACATAGTGCTTTGTGGTACAGGAGCAAGGGTGCAGTTCCTCGAATTAGAAGACCACCGCATGAGGTGGCAGTAATTTTATTATTTTTTAAATGTCACAGCACAGTGTGGAGTTACGTTGCATAAAGGAGTCAGGAAGTGACTTGCACAGACTTCCTGCTCCTCTTCTATATGATCGGCTCCTAGCGAGGAGAGGCTGCTGGGGTGCAGCATGGAGAGCTTGTAGCGATGTCCAGCTGTGTCCGCTGGGGTGCTGGGCCTAACATATGTAATCCACCAAATATATTTGAGTAAGTACTTTTGAGCTTATATTCATAATGATGGACAGTAATTACACTAAATGCATGGTATGCTGTATGTATTGTGAGGGTATGTTAGGGGATAGAGTTATCTGTGATAAATGTTTGCTTCTTAAAACCCTCCAAGAGGAAATAGCAAGGTTATTAAATGGAACACAGATGTCAGAAGACATCGAGAAATTAGAAGACTTTATAGATCAAATGGCTGAGCAACTTGATATTACTCAGCACATCCCCTCCCCTTGTGATGTCATCTCCCCTCTTACTAATCAGGATTAGAAATTGCCCATCACCAACAATGATGATTGGGCCTTTGTATCCAAACATGCCAAGAAAAAGAGAGTTGGGCAAGTCTTCAATATTGTACCCATCTCACTCTTTAATAGATATGAGCATCTGTCTGATTTAGAAACTCAACCAGAGTCCACTATTGTCACTAATTCTATACTAGGAAAACAAAAGCTATGTACAACCAGCCATGTTCCATCTTTAACAAATCTTTAAACAGTCCTATTCAGTCATCATCTGTAACTATAAATCAGAAAGATATTATGCAAGCCCAAATTAAGGTTGTACCAAAATATCCTGTTTTGCAAGATCTCAATGCCCACTGTCAGCCTTCAGATTTATCTGGTCATGCATTAACCTGTCCTTCATCTACTAATATTCCCCCAAAACAGGTATTAGTATTAGGGGATTCTGTAATTAAACATACAGACAGAGCTATGTGCAACCCGGATAAATTAAATCGTACATGTTCTAGCTTCAGAGATGCAAAGGTAGCGGACATTACTAAAATGGTACCAGATATTATTAAACAAGCAGGAACAAATCCTTTTGTTGTAATTCATGCTGGTACAAATGCTATAAACCATTCTGATTTAACACATCTACAGCAGGACTTTGTAGCACTAAACAATTTACTAGTTGAAGCTGGATGTACAGTATGTTTTTTCAGAAATATTACCAGTACCTAGAACCACACCTACTATTACACAAACAATCAGATCTACAAACGAGTGGCTTAGGAAATGGTGCTTTTCACAAAATATTCAGTGCATTACATGCTGGGAGAATTTTCATGATAGAAACTCCCTTTTTTGCTGGGATGGCCTTCACCTTAGTAGAAGGGGGTAGCTCTTTGTTGGGTAAGAGTATTATAACCATTTTAAATCAGAATTTAAACTAAAAAGGATAGGGGAGAATAGGATGTTGCCCAAGTCTCTAAAGCACAATTTAGCAACCTCACCTGACAACATATGTAAATTTCTTAGTTTAAATGCAAGGTCACTTAATCTACTTAAAATGGGGGAACTTGAAGCTAAATGTAGCATAATGAATTTGGGTGTCATTGCAGCGACTGAAACCTGATGGGACTCTGCATCTATATGCTCTAGAAATATTCCTAACTATAAACTTTATTATAAAAACTGCCTTGATAAGAGTGGTGGTGGAGTTTGTATTTATGTTAGGAATGACATCCCTTCTTATGAACTTCATCTTCATTCTTCCACTGAGAATCTCTGGGTTAACATTCAATTAAAAAATCAGTTACATATTACCATAGGAAATTGTTACAGACCTCCATCAGCAAATTTGGAATATACCTCTAATATAACCTCTAATCTCCTTGAAGAAATTCCCAAATTGGCAGATAAGGGAGATGTTATCATCCTGGGAGATTTCAGTATGCCATCAATTGATTGGAGTACTCTTGTTGGACATACCAATACTGAAAAGTATTTAATAGATATTGTAATGGAAGCAGGGCTTGAGCAACTTGTTAAGGAACCTACAAGGGGTCAAAATATTTTAGATCTTCAGCCCTTACTAATATTGAACAAAAAATTAATAATCTTCAAATTAGGGACTCCCTTGGAAATAGCAATCATTTTTCCATTTTGTTTGAAATTCCCTATGAATTTGTAGCCCCAGAGGGTGCCCATTTATGAAGGATAATAACAGAGCTAATTTCCAAGCTATTAATAAAGAAATTGCAAATATCAATTGGGAAACCTTGCTCTCTAAATTACCAACTGAGGAGGCATGGAGTTTATTTAAACACATAATAAGTAAATTAGAAAATCAGTATATAGCTATTAAAAGAATTTATAATAATAAAGGGAATATCCCAATAAGGTTCAATAAAGCCATTAAATCCCAGATTAGACTTAAAACTAAACTGTTTAGTAAATTGAAAACCAGTTCACAACCTCATAAAAACATATTAACTGAATATAGAACAGCAATTAAAACATTGAAAAAAATGATAAAAACAGCTAAAGTTAATTTGGAATTTAGATTGGCCCATACAAAGGACTGTCACAAGTCACTTTATTCTTATCTAAATAATAAAAAAGGAAACTCTAGGGAAATAGGCCCAATATTTAATATGGGAACTAAATGTGAGTCAGATGTTGATACTGCAAATCTTTTTAATAAATACTTTTGTTCGGTTTTCTCTCCATCTGATAAAAATGTTTATAGAGCATCTAATTCACTACCTTATTCAATCACTCAAGTAATTAATATGTCTGACATTTTGCAAGCACTTGGTAAATTGAAGTCAACAACAAGCCCAGGCCCTGATAACATTCACCCAAAATTTCATAAGGCAACTTCCCAATTTATTTCCCTTCCGTTGTTAATCATCTTTAATAAATCACTACAAGAAAGTCTAATACCTAATGATTGGCATACAGCAGTTGTTACACCAATATTTAAGAAGGGAAATTGAGGAAATGTTGAAAACTACCATCCCATCAGTTTAACCTCTGTTGTAGGGAAACTGATGGAAAGGATTATTAAAACAAAGTTAGAGGATGAGGTTAAAACCTGAGGTATTGCAGATTTAACTCAACATGGCTTTTTACCAGGTCATTAGTGTACTACAAATTTAATTGCTTTTTATAATATCATTAGTACACACCTTGATAATGGGATTTCTACAGATGTAATACAACTTGACTTCAGTAAAGCATTCGATAAGGTACCACATATTAACTTCCTACAGAAATTAAAAATATTTGGCATCTCAGCATACCTTGTTGACTGGATAGCTGATTGGCTTACATGTAGAACCCCAAAAGTCAAATTTAATAACATCTTATCTGACTGGGGCTTGGTTATGAGTATGGTTCCTCGGGGCTCAGTGTTGGGACCCACACTTTTCAATTTATTCATTAGTGATATGCAAGCTGGACCAAATAATTATCTTTCAAAATTCGCTGATGACACCAAATTGGGGGGTAGGGTTAATGACCCCAAAAATTTGGAAACTCTTGTTACTGATTTAGGGAAAATAGAACACTGGGCAATTGGGAACGAAATGTATTTCAATCATGATAAGTGTGTGGGTCTTCATTTTGGAAGAAATAGCCCAATGCATGATTATCTTAATAATATTAAATTTAAAACATTGATTTGTGAAAAAGATTTGGGGATATTGATATTTAACAAACTTACAGTACATCTAGGGAACACTGTTTAAAAACAGCCAAAATGACCAATGGTTTCTTAAAGCAAATTAAACGTACTTTCTTTACTCGTACTGAACAGTGTATTATTCTCCTATATAGGACCTTTGTAAGACCTTATGTTGATTATGGCTCCCAGTTCTGGAACCCCTATCTTAAGGGAGCTGTATCTTGCCTGGAACAGATACAGAGAAGGGCAACTAAAATGGTTCCAAGACTTACACATCTTGATTATACCACAAGATTGAAACTTACTGGTCTATATTCATTAGAAACTAGGAGAAAAAGAGGTGATTTATTATTAGTCTATAAATTATGTCAGTCACCCACTCTTATGAGCCAATGTGGACTCGTTTATTCAACCAGAAAGATAGTCCCTAGATTACACAGTAAGCAGTTAGAAATACAATCCTTTAAAACTAACAAAAGGGAAAATTTTTTTACCATAAGAGCACCAAGGCTATGGAACACTCTGCACCAAGAATTAATCACTATATGTAGCTTTGATACATTCAAAAACAATTTGGATTTATGGATAAGGGAGAACTTATGTTAAGTTCGAAAATGACCCACAAATTTTGGGGGACAATCTTGATGGGCTGCTGCCTTCTTTTGTCCCTAATACCAAGTAAACACCTTTATAGTCCCATAATTACTGTTTTTTTGGATCGTCTTTTCCCCCACGCATAGATTTAGACACCAAAATCTACAGTGTCTTCTTCCGAGTTATTTGGGGCAGCCATCTGAATCCCATAAAATGGACAGTACTATATAGGCCGGTTGCCAAAGGGGGGTTGGGCATGATTCATCCACTATTGTTTTTCCATACATTATTTTGGTACTTTAATATTGCCCCTATTTTACAAAATAAGAATATAATTTGGGGGCAGGAATGGCTTTCACAATACTTACCAAACTGGTCCATTGAGAAATGGAACATTAAAATCCGTATAGATGGTCTGCCACTTTATATATCAACTACCATGCAGACAGTTCGACACTGGAAGGTAACCATAGCCGCATTACAAACATCTTTGAGACAATTAATGTATGAACAACTTCTACTGACTGAAATCTCAGAGGAGATCATTTTTCCTAGGGATAATTCACAGAACTTTGCTCAATCCATGAAACAACAGATAATGGGATCCCAAAGTATTTGTGGGAAACCAGTTGCCTGACTTGTCATGGGAAACTGGAAGTCAGAAACAATCATAAACAAAACATTAGAGGAGCGTTACTGTCTTAGAGATATCTGTAATATGGTCCTGGAAACCCAGGAGCATTTATTTTTTGAATGTCCTTATGTTGCTTTCTGGAATCCTTTAGTCATAAGAGTACAGTATATGATCAGTTTTTTGGAAGAATTACCCATGAGGTTTTACTATTAGGGATTTACACTAGACCTTGGGTCAAATAGCCATATAGCACATTATGATTAATATTTATTATTCTAAAATACCATATCTGGCAGTCTAGATGCCATTGGACTGTACAACAGCAGTACATATCACAACAAGAGTTGGTTAGAATCATTATAGGGCAAGTACAGAAAATTTATGAAAATTAAAAGAGAAAAGTACCTATACAAATTTTGAATACGTTATGGAAGCAGTGTGTGGGGTGGATTACATAATACAAAATAATAAAATGAAAAAGCGAAAAAAAAAAACAATAAATAAGACAAAATACAGGGGGGAAAGTTATGGGAGAGTTTGTCCGTTTTAACTTACGGAAAATATGAATAGAACAGCAGATAAAAATGTATAGGTATGCTTAAGAATTGGAGTTATTTTTGAAAGATCTATGTATAATGTCCCTAGTATTGTGCGATTTACCACAATAAAAACTTCCCCTATTCTTTTTGAGAAGTGCCATGGGATCTTTAACATCCACATGAACTGCCACCAGAAAAGCAGATGGGACCTCTGTTTAACATCTCATCTGAAAGATGGCATCTCAGGAGTGCAGCACCCCCGTCATTCTGCACTATAGTGTCAATATTGGGATTTAACCCAAGTGCCTGGTATGGGGATAGAACCCACAGCCTTCTGATCTTCCGGCCTCAGAGCTGAGTGTGCAACCTGCTGAGCCACTGACACTGCACTTATGATCCCTTGTCTTATCTTCTCTTCCCTGTTCCTGGTAAAATATCCCCTCACAGTTCACCATGTAAATTCCTTTTAGGAACTTGATGGTCTTCTGGTTTTGACTGAATGCATGTTTAGGGCCCTTAGTCGCTCCTCATAGTCTCTGCCCTCCTGGCTTGAATCATCTTGGTCGTCCTGCATTGTACACTATCCTTTTCCTGTCCTTTTTTGAGGTGGGGAGTCCAGAACTAGGCGCAGTACTCCAGGTGTGGCTTTACCACTGACCTATACAGTGGTAACAGTACCTCCTGCCTTCTGCTGTTGAACCCTGTTGCAGTGCACTCCAGCATCCTGTTAGCCTTGTTACACTTGCTTGTTTTAATAGAGTCATTAATGATGACTCCTAGGTCCTTTTCCTGTGATGTTGTGTCCAGTTTAAACCCAATCCCCTAGTCAATACTCTGTTCTCTGTTCTGGAGTTTTTGTTTCTTTAATGCATATGCACATGGATTGCATCACAAGTCCTATGAGGACAGGTTGAAGGAATTGAATATGTACTCCCTGGAGGAGAGGAGGGAGGGAGAGATGGAGGGGTATGATAGAGACATGCAGGTATCTTACAGGGAGGAACAGGGTGCAGGAATACACTATTTGTAAGTGAAAAAGATGTTCCAGGACTAGAGGGCATGGGATGAAGTTGGAGGGAGGACGATTCAGAGGAAATGCGAGAAAGAATTTCTTCACAGAACGGGTGGTGGACAAGTGGAACACACTGCCAGAGGAAGTGATGGGGGCTGAAACAATCACTGGATTTAAGAATGCATGGGATAGACATAAAGGAATTCTGGAGGTCGGGGTTAAGGGACAGCAGACTTCTAGGAAAACAGAGTGAACTTACAAGCTCAAATGGGCAGACTGGGTGGGCCATAGGCCCTTATCTGCCGACACTGTCTGTGTCTATGTAACTCTGCACTTTTTAGCTTCGAATTTCAGCTGCCAGACTTTGGACAAATTTTCCAGTGTTTGTAGGTCTCTGTTCTCCACACTGTCAACCCTACCACAGAGTTTAGTGTTGTCTATGAATAGACACAGTCTGTCTTATATTCCCTCTTTACCGTCACTGCTGAACATGTTGAAGACGACTGGGCCCAAAATAGATCCCTGTGGAGCTCTGCTAGTGACCTTTCTTTCCTGTGATCTGACCCCATTCTCCACAACTCTCTGCTGACTGCCCTCCAACCAGCTTTCTGCCCACCCTACTGTTTCCTTAGCTGTTCCCAGATCCCCCATCTTCTTCAGCAGCCTTCAATGTGGCACTGAGTTAAATGCCTTGTTGATGTTGAAGCGGAGTAAATCTACAGCCTGGCCCTTTACTGCCTTGTTTACCTAGTTAAAGAATACTATCAGATTGGTCTGACAAACCTCCCTGCCAAGAATCCGTGATGCTTATTACCTTGAAGTCCATTTTTCTTCAGGTATTCCACTAGATCTTCCTTGACTAGTGTCTCCATCAGGTTCCGTATAACGGAGGTAAGGCTGATTGGTCTGTAGTTTTCCAGCTGCTCCTTGTCCCCCTCTCTTGTGTGGCAGAAACATGTCCACCATCCAGTCTCTAGGAACCAACCCTTGCTACATAGAGCTATCGAATAGTGCCACTAGGGGTTTAGTTAACACTGATGCCAGTTCCTTAAGTACCCTCGGATGCATCCTATCTGGTCCCAGCACCTTGTTTACCTTTGGGGATGGTAGCCCATTTTTTGACTCTCCCACCAGTAAATTTCTGTAGTTTCATTTTTGGGACCCCACTGTCAGCTGCCTTTATGCCGCTCTCAAGCAAGTGCTTGCTGTTCTCCCTAGTGAATACTGAGCAGAAGTCATTCAGCACAGCTACTGTCTGCCCATCTGCCTCTATTACCCTGCCCCACCTCTGTTAGCCTGACAATGCCCTCTCCCATCTTTGTTTTTTCTCCTATATATCTAAAGAACTACTTTTTCCCTCCTGTGACCCCCTCTGCAGTACACAGCTCTGTGTCTTTTTTTTTGTGATTTTGACTGCTCTCTTGGCATCACTAGTTTTCTCCTGCTACTTGTCCTATTTTGCATCCCCCTGCTTTTCTTTGTACCTTATAAAAGCCCTCTTTTTAGCCTTCACTGCTTTGACCCTTTCAGAGAATCAAATTGGGTTGCTGCACTTGTTTCTGTTGATACCTGTTCTCGTGCATGTTTTGTTGCCTCAAGAAGGCCCCTTTTATAACCCCCCCTCTTTCCTACACTCCACTGATGTTGTCTACCCCAGCAAATCTGTCAAGCACAGTTCCCCTCATGTGGTTGAAATCCACCCTCCCAAAGCCCAGCACTCAGCCTTAGAGAAGGGCCTACAAGTGTGCAATGCCACTTCTAACCATATAGTATTGTGGTTATTGGACCCCAGTGGTTCCCTGACACGTACTCCATCTACTCTTTCCGAGTTAGTGTACTACATCTAGAATGGCTGACTGTCTAGCAGGATCCCTGATGCCAGCATGCAACATACAGGTGCCAGTTCAGTGCTGGAAAGTGTCTTGGTGACTTTTTCATAGCAAGCAGTACTGGACTGATCAAAGTGATATCTGGAGTTTCACAAAATCCTGTCCAATCCTGGATGCCATCCATTTGTTTTGTTTTTGTTATTGGTAAAAAAAAAAAAAAAAATCATTGTTTGTATCCATTGGCCTTTTGGCTCAGCACCTGGTCAGTATTTAGGAGAACATCGGTTTAAATCCTAATTTGGTCACATACTTTCTGTCCTCCTAACAGTTGTCTCCTGGCATTTGTTTTCCCCTTTGCTATGCATGTGTGTGAGTCACATAGCTGCAGTGGGACCCTGGTATAGTGAATTTGAATGTGTCCATCAAAATGTTTCTACACTGTAACCTGAGTTTGTCTTTCACTGTTATATGGATCATTTTATCGTCAAACGCAAATCTCCTTTTTCATATAGCATTGAACAGATGTACATTATATTTATTACTCTCTATGTTGCTTTTTGCTGTGCTTGGCCTACCTGCACCTCTCTAGACCTACTTTTTTTCAACTTACCCAACTGTAGCACAGGCCAGCACCCCCCCACCCCTGATGCAGCTGGATCATTCTTCCTTGCAGCCGTTGGGTCATACAAAGGAGACGGCTTTGTGAGGTCCAATAATTGCCTGTTTGTTGCACAGTGGGCAGAGGCCATCTGATCCATTTCTTTTTATTGTTATATTTTTATGCTCCTGGAGCCCTGGCGGACTGCTGTGCCCTCCCTCGGAGGACTCTCTCTCCAGTCCGCCGTCCCTGCTGTTGCCATCCCCGTGGTGGGGCCAGGAGAGATTGCCAGCTACCCCCACAAAAGAGTATAATCCAGAAGCCAGGAGGCGGCCCACTGCGGTGACTCGACTGGCCATCCCATGACCTGCCAGCTCCTTTTCCATTGTTTTCTCCCGCCCCGCCTCCCCACCAGCGAGGACTTTGAGACATGCCTCCTGACCCATACTGCCTTCCGGCCATCACCAGAGGGCAGTCAGTGAGCGGGACAACAGCCCTCCCTCTCCCAAGAGAGGAGAGGAGAGCAGTCCTCCGAACGCTTGATCCTCTCTCGCCTCTGCCGACCCTTGGCAGTCCGGGCTCATTCCCAAATCTGGATCGTCGATGTGGCGCAAGGTGTAGTGGCAAGCGCCTCAACCTCCAGTGCCACCAGGCCAGCCTGATCCATTTTCCTTGTACCTCCCCTTCCTTGACACATTTGTGCCGGTCACAGCTGGACACGGGTCTGTGTTCGCCTTTCCATTGCCCGGACGTTTCTGTGCTACAGCCAGAGGTGTGATGTGTAAAGTCAAGGCACTGCCTGACGCTGGCTGAATTTGAGTATACAGTGACGCTGCTTCCTTGTACTGCAAGAGCCTATGGTGAAGTAACGGTTGGTGGAGTTCTGATTTCTGTATTTTGGTTTGCAGCTGGCATGCAGTCTCAGATGGGGCACCCTTCCAGTGGACCAGGTCAGATGGACAGAGGACAAGGTACCCCCTCCCCACATTAACATCAGTTGAAACATTTGATGTACTCATAAGTTGGTGCTTTGTGACAGTTAATACAATGAAGTCTTGAAAGTGTGCTCCCATGGTCGTGAGTCTGTAAACATCGTCCTTGCTTTAAATCACTGGCTGGCAAGAGCACTCAACCCAGAGCTGTGAGGCCCAAATTTGGGGGAGGATTCTCACTATGAAGAGAAGGCCCAGTTCATTCCTTTAAATTTAAAATTTGGGGTCTCGTTTGCTCTGTCTTGCGGTGTTTTCACCTGCTCTTGCTTGTAGGCAGTTGACATCTCTAAGTTGTGATTGACACTTTGAAGAAAACATTGTAAACCCTCATCTGGTGAAGAGGAGGTGTTGAGCACAGATGACAGTATCAGTTTCTTTTTATTTTTTGTTGTTCGAACTCTGTTTTTCTCCCACACCATTGAACTCTCTCCAGCGACCCTACCTTGCCACACTCTCTACCTTCCTGTGTGACTGTACTGTGTCCTTCTCCTCTGTTACTCCCTGCACCCGGCATCTCTCCCCAACCCCGTCTACCCTCCGGGGAAGGGCCGCCCCTGCCCAGGGCACTCTTTCTATTAGGGTTGAGACACCGGGCCAGAGAGGGGAGGAAAGCGGAGAGGACTTCAGGCCCGACTACGGGAGTGTGGAATGCGGAGGGAAGGAGCCTTCGCCTATCAGCGGTGAGGTTTTTTTTCTATGTTTCTTTGGAGCTGTAGCGCCACCCCTGGCATACACCCTGCGACACTGCGTTCGGCTCACCCCCCAGCCTCCGCCAGAGGGCGCTCATTGAGTGACCCGCAGCCCTAACCCATCCCGGGAAGAGACAGCTGTCCTCTGGACGCTCAATCTCTTCCTGCCCCCGCCGACCCCCAGCCACCCGGGGCCGTTCCCGAACCCGGGTTGCCAGTGTGGCGCGAGGTGTGGTGTCCAGCGCCTCAACCTTCACTGCCACCGGGCCTGCGAGTATCAGTTTCTTCATCATTCTGGTGCTGCGGGGCCGGGTTCTTCCCCAATTTTTGCCCTTTTTTGGTGCTTCTGATGTGCACATTCTGGCACGTGCCCTCTGACCCTCTCTCCATTACATGGTGCTGTACATATCCTTCATGTAGACTTCATAGTTTTTTTTTGTAAACTCTGTTTATGTCCCCTTGTAGCTGTTCCCTTAGATCTCTCTCAAGTGTGTATTCCAGGCTACGAGTTTCAACCCGTGGTCCTCCAACCTGACCTCTGTCTTGGGATGCTCTCTCCCCCTCACTCCAACCTAACTTAACAGCCCAGCTCTGTGCCCCCCCCCCCCAAGGCAGGGCCACCACTCCTCCGACGCTCTATCTAGAAACTAATAGGTGGCTGGAGGAGAGGTGAGAGCCAGAGGCCGGTCAGAAGGGCCCAGCGTTGAGCATGGGTGCAGTACCTCGGATCCTGCCATCGCCTCTCCGGATGCCAGGGATTTTCACTTTTTCCGGTGTGGAGTGCAGACATGCAGTGATGCCGTGTACGTGACTGGCGCGCTTCTGCACTGTTGTGTAAGATGTGCACTGACACCCACATCCCCTGCAAGGGCGCGCCTCAAGTTGCGCTGCCCCCAGTCTCCACTGGGAGCCAGTGGTACTGCAGCATATGCTACCCACCCACCTTCCCCGGGGAGGAGAGCAGTCCTCTGGATGCTCAGTCCTCTTCTGTCCTTGCTGACTCCGATGACCTGAGTTCGTTCACAAACCCGGGTCGCCGGCTTGGCGCGAGCTGTGGCATCCAGTGCCTCAATCTCAGTGCTCCTCCGCCACAGAAATGAGTAGATCCGACAGTGACTCTGTGGCCTGTCGTGCATCATTACTTAAAGCAGCAATGCAGTGAAACTGGGCAAAAAGTTTGGCCCTACCTCTTTTCACCATGAAACATTTTGGGTATCTTCCAAGTTTATTTGATTACATTTTCTAGTTCCACCAAAATGTTAGTATTTTATAAATGCTTTAATGTAGTGTTTCTCAAAATGTTATAATCAAGGGAAAAAAAAAACACCTTATGGTGCCTCAGTGGGCTTCCTTTTCCAGCTTGCCCAACTTTAGCACAGGCCAGCACATCGTGGCCCCGCCCCCCCAACAACTTGCTGCAGCTGGGTTATTCTTGCTTGCAGTGGTTGGGACATACAAAGGAGATAGCTTTATGAAGTCCAGGGATCTCTTGTTGGGTCGCACAGTAGGCAAGACAGCCATCTGATCCATTTTCCTTATACCTCCCATCCCATGACACAGTTTTGCCGGGTCACTGCTGGCCATGGGTCTGTGTTCCCCTTTCCATTGACTAAATGTTTCTCAGCTACAGCCAGAGGTGTGACGCGTAAGGTGTTAAAGACACCGTTCTGACAACTTTGAGAAAATGTAATGTTTAGCACAAGTGAGCTTATATTTTATTATTGTTTCTGTATTTCTCATTGTTCCTTATTACTAAGGACACTTGCATGTAAACAGGATCACTGCCCTATCTGTTCTGACTGTTTGCCTACATATGACATCAGAGTTCTGTTTGACAACACTGCCTGTTGCTGCGGGGATAATTATGATGCCATAAATGGAGAATTATTTATTTTATTTATTTCTTTATTTAAAAGTTGGTAACTGGAAAAACGCCATGCCCAGAAGCTCATTTCCAGGTGCAACCTGGATTATATGATATATGTAGGATAGCAGAAAGAGCAGATAAGGTCTAAGGGACAGTAAGCCTCTTTCATTCATTTGTCCTCAGTAAAAAATGAAAAAGGTAAATAATTTTAGAAAATACATAAAATATAAAATGAAATGTGTAAATCTTACATTTCTTCCACTATTTTCTAACGGTATCGGGGCTCTTTAAGGCACTGTCTGATGCTGGCTGAATCCAAGTATATGGTAATGCTACTTCCTCAGACTGCAAGAGCCTTTGATGAAGTAACAGTGGGTGGAGTTACTCTGATTTCTGTATTTTGGTTTGCAGCTGGCATGCAGTCTCAGATGGGGCACCCTTCCAGTGGACCAGGTCAGATGGACAGAGGACAAGGTACCCCCCCGTCCCATTAACATCTGATGTACTCATAAGTTGGTGCTTTGTGACAGTTAATACAATGAAGTCTTGAAAGTGTACTGCCACAGTTGTGAGTCTGTAAAACTTCCTTTGTGCTTTAAATCACTGGCAAGAACACTCAGCCTAGTGCTGTGAGGCCCGAATTTGGGGAAGGTTTCTCACTGTGCAGAGAGGACCCAGTTCATCCATTTAAATTGGAGCGTAGGGTCAGATTTGCTCTGTCCTGCAGTGCTTTCACTTGTCCTTGCTTACAGATGATTGGTATCTCTAAATTGTGATTGACACTTTGGAGAAAGCATTGTAAACTTTAATATTTAGACCCAATGTCGGTTTATATATTTAGAGGATTTTTTTGTCTGCTTCTCTTCTGTTTCTGACTCGTTACCTGGTTAATTTGCATGAAAATGCCATCTTTGCTCACCAGGCTTCTGCTGTTTTATCGTTTACTGAAGTCACAGTCCTGTTTCTGACATCAGAGTTTGTTGCAGCGGAAATGATAATATCACAAACCAAGGACTGGGTTTCCAGCAAGGGATTAAATGGGAACAGCACAATGAGCCCCCTGTACTCAAATGTGGGGCTGTTCCCAATTAGCACTTTGTGCAAAAACATTTTGGTTTAGTTACTGTTTACTATAGTATTATAGCTTGCATGAGACTTATTTTGTTTAGTTCTAGGTTGGCTTCTTCTGTTACTAAAACCTTAAGCAGTTCTTGCTTCTACAGCTGCACTGGGTGCAGAGCTTTGGCGTGTTCTCCCTTGTTTGTTTTTCATCATAGCAGTAAAGCTGGCTGGAAACAGGGCCCCACTCAAAACAAGCTGCTGCATCTGCGTTGTGGTCAGCCTGAGGAAGTAGACTGCCAAATGGATTAGATAATGGGTAGGAGAAATCCTGAAAGCTGATTGGCTGGAGCAGTTTTTGCCCCAGGACCATATCTCGGTGTATCATTCCAGGACAGACTGCATACCAAGATTCGCTATATGGTACCAATGTGGGGCCATTTTATAATCACAATAATACACTCCACTGTGTAGTATACAATGGAATATTGTCACTTCTTGGATGGTTGAAGTAATTCGGCTTAGCCTTGTGTTTCACAACCCTCCCAAGTCATGATATCTCATGATATACCACCTCCTATTATGTATCTCAGGGCACCAGACAGCACCACCTCCATCTAATCTTTCTCTCTTTCTTTCTTTCTTTCCCTTTACAGGGTCTGGAGGGCTAACTTAAGCCTGCAATTCCCCCAGCCCCCACGCAGAACTGCCACCGCTGCAAGCTTGAACAGGGTCGGAGGTCTAACATAAGCCTGCAATTCTTTTAGCCCCCACACAAAACTACAACTGCCGCAAGCTTAAACAGGGTCTGGAGGGCTAACTTAAGCCTGCAATTCCCTCAGCCCCCACGCAGAACTGTGGCCGACACAAGCTTGAACAGGGTCTGGAGGGCTAACTTAAGCCTGCAATTCCCCCATCTCCCACGCAGAACTGCCACTGCCGCAAGCTTGAACAGGGTCTGGAAGGCAAACTTAAGCCTGCAATTCCCCCAGCCACCAAGCAGAACTGCCACAAGCTTGAAAAGGGTCTGGAGGGCTAACTCAAGCCTGCAGTTCCCCCAGCCCCCATGCAGAACTGCCGCAAGCTTGAACATAGAAACATAGACTTTGACGGCAGATAAGGACTGCTTGGCCCACCTAGTCTGCCCATTTCCCTACCTATTCGATAAGCTGCAGATTCTAGTTAACCAACAGTCTATTTCTTCCTACCTCCCACAAAAATTGTCTTATGTATGTCCCATTTATTCTTGAATTCTCCCACAGTTTTAGGACCCACAACCGCCTCAGGAAGGCTGTTCCATGCGTCCGCCACCCTCTCTGTGAAAGCATACTTCCTCACATTGCCCCTGAACCTCCCCCCTCTATCTTTAAATTGTGTCCCTTTGTTCTTGCACATCTCTTTCTGAAAGGTGCTACCCTCTTGGACTTTGTTTGATTCCGTTGAGGTACTTAAAAGTTTCTGTAATGTCCCACCTCTCCCTGCTTTCCTCAAGGGTATACATATTAAGCTCCTTTAGTCTCTCCTCGTATGGCTTCTCTTGCAGACCCTGCACCATTTTAGTTGCCCTTCTCTGGACTGCCTCTGTCATGTCTGTCCTTGTGGAGATGGGGTCTCCAGAACTGGACGCTGTACTGTAGATGGTTTCTCACCAACTGTCTGTACAGAGGGATAACAACTTCCTGTTTTCTGTGGGTGATGCCTCTCCCTATACATCCCAGTATCCCCCCCAGCCCTCCCTACTGCCTTCTCACATTGCTTGCTAACTGTAAGGTCATCTGATTTGATTACCCCCAGGTCCCTTTCCATTTTTGTTGTTGTTACCACCCCCCTCCCCCAACTGTGTAATCTTCCCCTGGGTTTTTGTTTCCCAGGTGCATTAATTTGCACTTCTTTGCATTGAATCCATGCTGCCATACTTCTGACCATTCCTCCAACCTTGCCAAGTCCCTTCTTATCCTTTCCACTCCTCCTTGTGTATCAACCCTGTTGCAGATCTTTGTGTCATCTGCACAGAGGCATTCTTTTCCTTCCAGTCCCTCTGCAGTGTCACTTATAACGACATTAAAAAGGACTGGACCCAGTACTGAACCCTGCGATACCCCACTAGTAACCCTTCTTTCTTCAGAGTGGACTTCATTTACAATTACCTTCTGTGTCCTGCTGTCCAGCCAATGTATTACCCAGGCTACCACCCTGGGACCTACTCCCAGGCCAGTTAATTTGACTATTAATCTTTTATGTGAGACTGTGTCAAATGCCTTGCTAAAGTCTAGGTAGGCCATGTCCACAGCCCCTCCCTGGTCTACTACTTTGGTCACCCAGTCAAAGAAATCAATTAGATTCGTCTGACATGACCTTCCCGCTGTGAACACATGCTGCCTTGGGTCCTGTGCCCCACTGGCCTCTAGGAACTCAACAATTCTTTCCTTCAGAAGTGATTCCATCACTTTCCCTACCACAGAGGTCAAACTGACAGGTCTGTAGTTTCCTGCCTCTGTCTTGCTCCCACTATTGTGAAGGAGAATCACATCTGCCTTTCTCCAGTCCTCAGGTACCACACCATCCTCTCGTGATTTGTTAAAAAGGGGTAGTCACTGGTGTCACTAGTGCTCTCCTTAATTCTTTTAGAATTCTGGGGTGAATTCCGTCAGGCCCCATTGCTTTGTTCACCTTCAGTTTTAGGAGTTCTTTAAGAATCCTTTCTTCTGTGAAAGGACTGGGATCGACCCCCCTATCCAGAGTGCTTCTGTTACTTGGATTAGGCACCTCCCCCTCCCCCTCTTTTGTGAATACTGAGCAGAAGTATTCATTCAGTATCCCTGCTTGTTCATTGTCCCTCTCTGCCCACCCAGCGTCCATTCTGTTCAGCCTCACTATCCCTCCCTTTGTCTTTCTGCGCTCCCTGATGTACCTATAAAAGGTTTTATCCCTCTTCTTAACCGAGTTGGCTATCTTTTCCTCAGTTTTGGCCTTTGCTATTCTGACTTCCCTCCCTGCTTCCTTCTGCCTTAACTGGTACAGCTCTCTGTCCTGCCCCTTCTGTGTCTCCTTATACCTCCTGAATGCTGTCATCTTACTTCGAGAGGGCTGTTGCAGTAGGTAATTACATACAGGACTGACGTCGACAGGTGGCAGGACCCCACAGAAAAATTTCTAGCTAGCAGTCCCTAGCAAGGGACTGCCCCCACATCAGGTGACGGTGTCGGGAGACGCCGGTATAAAAGGTGGTCCCTGGCCGCCTGGGGTCTTTCCCGCCGTTAGCTCGTGCAGCACCTCGTGAAAAGTGCGTGGTCTGCCAGCCCAATTTTCGTTGGTTTTACTGAAGTACTGATTTTCGACCAACGCCAAGTACCATCATCAGTGTATGTCATCCCTACACCTCCGAGCACAAAAATAAGTGCACCAGGCGGCGCCCTAACTACCGCATACGGGGCGACTTGCCATTCCTGTGCCTGTTCTGCCTAGGCCCCGATCACCCGGTCGAGAAGTGCCAGCACTGCCTCAGCTTCAATGCGGCTACCCGGAAAATGTGGCAGCAATCCCTGGAAGCCCATATTTTGAAGAAAAAGATGAGTTCGATGGAGAAGGAGCTCAAAAAACTGAGGCAGGCGTCCACTTCCCCTGAAGGCCATCGGAAGAAGAAGGATAAGGAGAGGCACTGGGACAAGGGACAAGGGCTCCTCTACCGCGTCTCCCTCTGGAGCTGCCGGTACACAGGTAACGTCCCCTTCAGGGGATTGCTCCTCGACGGCCGCGTCGGAGGTTTCCGAAGTGGTGTTGGCCCGCCCGTCTGGCTCGTGCTCGGGCCTTTCGGGTGCCTCTGGGTAATTGGAGGCCTCCGTCCCTTGTTCGGCCGCCGACTCGCAGCCTTCTGGCATGGGTGACTCCGGTAAGTCGGGCGTCGGCCTCTCAGTCCGCGCAGAGAAGGCCGGTAAGACGCACGACTCTTCAGGGTGGCGCGCGGCCTCTCTCCCATCGGACCAGGCTGATCCTTCTCTTCGGTCTGCCTCCAGTGAAGGCTCCCATAAGCCGGACGCCGACTCCTCCGACACCTGCCGGGAGCTTGCCGTAAAGCCGCACGTTGGTTCGTCCGACACCCGGTCGGCGACGGAACCGACGCCGGACCCTCCACGTCCGTCGTTGCTGGTTCTCCGCAGCCTTCGCTGCCGTCCGGGGACACAGGAGATTTTTCCCCTCCATCCCCGGGCGGTGCTGGGGACCTTCCTCCGTCAGACCATCCCTGTGTAGGTGCGCCGGATCTGACGTCGGCTCCCGGCGCGGTACCTCGGCGCTGGTTCTACGACTCTGGCTGAGATCCGCTTCTATGGATGTTCCCCACGCGGGCCTCAACATGGACCGCTCGTGAGGCCGCCCGGCCAGACCGTCTGCTCCCCGGCTCCGGTACCTTCCGTCCTATCCGATGCCGACGTATCCGATGCGGTCTTTCTCCGGGACGCCGCACCTCGACGCCATAATACCCGATGCTGGGCTTTCCGCAGCCAGATTTTGGATACTCTCCGTACGGGTACAACCCGTATCCTTATCCCCTGCCTCCTCCTCCACCGCCCCCACAGCCGCTGGTGAACTTGCTGGAGGCTCTGGCCTCCTGGTGGGCTGAGGCCAAGGCTCAGCTCACCAGGGAGGTGGAGAGCTGCCTACCGACGACGGTGCCATCTCAGGTTCCTGTACGTCCAAGGCGGCACACTCCCTCACCACCTCCGGACTCCAGGGCTCTTCCGTCTGGGTCCAGAGAGGGGCAGGACACAATTACCCGGGGGCTACCCAAGGGGTCCGTTCCTCCCCCTGGTTGGGAAAGGGAGTCCTTTTCCTCTTCCTCCTCCTCTTCACCCACGGACTCCTCAGATTCCTCCGATGTTTATTCCGAAAGACGAAGCGAGCCACGCTCGCCGTGACCAAACCAAGAACTCCTCCGGAAGATCCTCCTTTTACGGAGTTGCTAAGGAAAATCCAGGATGTTCATCAGTGGCACTCCTTGGAACCAGATCCTCAGTGTTTGAAACTCGCTGAACATCTGGATCTGCCCTTGACAGCTCCTACCTTGGTGCAACCATGGATAGAGCCTCCTGCCGACCTCGTCACCACCATATGGAAACAGCCGTCTGCTTAGCCCCACTTCCAAGGAAGTCGAATAGGCTATATCAGGCTCCTGAGGGCGTTGATTTCCTAGATTCTCACCCTCGTGCCGACTCGGTTGTGATTAGCGCCACTCACAGCCGATCAGCCAACCCAAAACACCCCAGCTTGTCGCCACCTGACAAAGAATCCTGCCTTCTGGACCAGTATGGGAAGAATATTTTTACTTCCTCCACACTGGGGATTAGGGCCCTGAATTATGTCGCCCATATGGGGGACTACCGGAAGGCCATTCTGACTCAGGTGGAAGCCAAATTGGACTCCCTGCCAGACTCCCAAGTCAAGCAGGAGTTGGCTGATCTTGTCCGCTCTGCTTGTTCGGCCAGTCAACACATGCTTCGTGCGACATATGATGCAGTGGACACTGCTGGACGGAGCTCAGCTTTCGCCATAGGCCTACGTCGTCATGCTTGGCTCCGTGTGTCAGGGTTGGTCCTGGAAGTGCAATCTGCTATTCAGGAAGTGCCCTTCCGGGGTCGGTGCTTTTCGGGGGTGATGTCAAGGACATCATCACCGATTTGCAAGAGAAGGGGATGGCACTGAAGTCTGTCTATTCCATGTACCACCACCATCAGCTGCAGCGCCGTCCCTTTCGCAGATGGAATCGTGGCGAAACCCCAGGTAAGCGGGCCAAAACGCCGGACCCCCCACAGCTGCTAAGCCCCCTGCCCAAAAACAGCGGGGCTTCAACTGCGGCGCTGCCCCACACCACCTGACTCCTTCCCTCTCCCACAGCCTCCGGTCTGCCCGGAGGAACCGGTAGGAGGGAGGTTTTCACTCCACCTTCTGGGCTGGGAGAGGATAACAACAGATTCTTGGGTGCTCCAGGTCATTGCAGAAGGGCACTCGATAGAGTTTCTTAAGAAACCACCTCGCCACCCCCCTCTGAAGTCGTCGTTTTCAAGGGAACATCTCCTCTTGGTCCAGGAGGAAATTTCAGCTCTACTGCTGAAGCAGGCAGTAGAACCCGTCCCCCTTCATCTGCAAGGGACAGTTTACTATTCCCATTTCTTCCTGGTCCCAAAGAAGACAGGAGATCTCAGACCAATTCTGGGTGTCAGTTCCCTGCATCTTTTTGTGGAATACAAAAGGTTCAGGATGCTCTCTTTGCAGATCCTTCTGACCCTCCTCTGGCCGGGTCAGTGGCTGTGTGCCCTGGATATGCAGGATGCTTACCTGCACATTTCCGTTTGCCCGTCTCACCGCAAACACCTTTGTTTTGCATTCCAAGGGGACCACTGCCAATTCAAGGCATTTCCGTTTGGCCTGTCCTCGGCACCCCGAGTATTTACCAAATGCCTGGCAGTGGCGGCCGCCCACCTGTGTACCAGGGGGGTGCAGGTGTTCCCCTACCTGGACTATTGGCTCCTGGCGGCCTCGTCCAGGGAGGAACTCCTGCGCTGCCTCTCCCTTACCCAGCAGGTTTTTGCCTGCCTGGGTATTACCATCAACCATTCCAAGTCTCACTTGATCCCATCCCAGAGACTACAGTTTATTGGGGAGATTCTCGATACGACCACGGGCAGGGCCTTCCTGCCACCGGACAGGGCGTCCACCCTCCAGACTCAGATAAGTCTGCTGTCCGGCTGCAGGCGGGTCTCTGCAAGGTCGGTCCTTCGCCTTCTTGGGCTCATGGCGGCTGCTATCCAGACAGTTCCTCACGCTCGACTCCACATGAGTCTCTCAGTGGACTCTACACTCCCAATGGGATCAGTTGGTGGATGACCTAGATCACCCAGTTCTGGTCTCCTCGCCGTTGCTTTGAGACTTGCAATGGTGGATGGTTCGAGAGAACCTGTTTTGGGAAGTTTCTTTCTTTCATCCTCCCCCCTCCCAGACTCTAACCACAGACGCCTCGGGCGAAGGTTGGGGAGTCCATCTAGGCCCTCATCGGACCCAGGGCTCCTGGCCCAAGCTTGAACAAGCTGTCCACATCAATGTGCTCGAGCTCCGGGCAGTGTTGTACACTCTCCAAGCCCTTCGCCAATACATCCTTTCCGGCCACCTAGCTGTCCAGACGGACAACATGTGCGTGGTTTGGTACATCAGCAAACAGGGAGGGACTCTGTCCTACTCTCTTTGCAGGGAGGCAGTGAGGGTTTGAGATTGAGCAACGCAATACGACCTTCACCTCATGGCAATTCACGTTCCGGGAGTCGAAAACACCCTGGCAGACAAGCTAAGTCGCTCTTCTGCTCTGACTCACGAGTGGGAACTGGACCAAGGGGTCCTAGTCAGTATCTCCCGACTTTGGGGAACACCACAGGTCGACCTGTTTGCTTCCCCTCTAAACGCAAAACTTCCCGTCTTCTGCTCGCTTGTTTCAGAGCGAGATGCTTTCTGGAGAGACGCTCTGTCTCTAGACTGGAAGGACAGATTCGTCTGTGCCTTTCCCCCAATTCCACTTATCCCATGAGTCGTGCAGAAACTAGCTTCAGAAGGAGCATGAATTCTTCTTTTTTTTTTTCAATTTCTTTTTATTCAAAAGATTTTATACAGTACTACACTTAGGACAATATTTTTTAGGCAAAACGTACATTGATTGTATTCAGCTTACAAGTAGTCAGAGAATGTTTAGTAAGATACAAAGGAATTTTCAGTCAGTTTTGATTGTATTCTGGGTGAAGCCTAGGGTGTTGTATTTAATGTAGGAGTAGGTTTGGGCCAGGGCATACCATAAATTACCAACCCTTTGCAAAGTTAATAGAAATTAGAGAGCCAAATCTAAATTTTGGGAGAAAACATACTGAGCCCACAAATTCCATTTTCGAGCCTGTATTATAGAATAGGAGCACAAATTATTCTGATTGCTCCTTTCTGGCCCAGGCAAGTTTGGTTCTGTCTTCTACAACAATACTCAAAGGTTCTTCCTCTTCCTCTATCTCGAGGTTTACTGACCTAGGATCAGGGGACCCTGGTCCATCCAGGCCTCAGATCCCTTCTGCTGTACGCATGGCTCCTGCAGACTTAGCTCAGTCCCGTTTTGGGGGTTTCTCCCCAAGTGGCGGACATTCTGGTGGAGGCCAGAAAACCCTCCACTAGATCCACTTACGCCATAAAGTGCAAAAGATTCACTATCTGGGCCGCTTCCAAGAACGTGGAACCTTTCTCCTGCTCAGCGGGACTTCTGCTGAAGTATCTACGTCATCTGTTTGTCCTGGGTCTCAGTCATTCTTCTCTGAAGATACACATGGCGGGCCATCTCAGCCTATCATGCCCCCTTTGCAGACAGAACTTTAGTTCAGTTGGAGGTCTCTAAGACCTTTCTCAGAGGGGTCCTCCATCTGAGACCCCCTATCCGTACTCCTGCTTCCCCTTGGGACTTGAACTTTGTTCTCGAGAAACTTAGTCTGCCTCCCTTTGAACCGGCAGCTTCTGTGGATTTGAAGTTCCTTTTATGGAAGACTCTCTTCCTGGTGGCCATTACTTCAGCTTGGAGAATTTCCGAGCTCCAGGCCATTCCATACTTGATTTTTCACAAGGAACGGGTTGCTCTTCGCACGAATCCCAAGTTTCTCCCTAAAGTAGTAGCAGAGTCTACTCTAAATCAGTCCATAGAGTTACCCACCTTTTTCACGAAGTACTCTACTCTAATCAAGGGGAGTATTTACTCCATACTATGGATGTTCACCGGATTCTGAGATACTACACCAACAGGACGAAGGATCTCAGAAAGACTGATCATTTGTTCATCCCTTTTGCTCATAAAAGAGAAGGCAGTGCTGTTTCTAAGCAATGCCTATCTAAGTGGTTGGCTCACTGCATCACTTTCTGTTATGACAACTACAACAAGACCCTCCCGGGTCAAGTCAGAGGTCACTCCACTCATGGAGTTGCCGCCTCTGCTGCTTGTTTTAAGAACGTTTCTGCGACAGACATCTGTGCTGCCGCCAGAGGAGTAGCTGCCTCAGTGGCTTGTTTCAAGAATGTGTCTGCGGCAGACATCTGTGCTGCCGCCACCTGGACTTCCGTTCATACCTTTACTAAACACTGCAGTTTGGATGTTGCCTCTCGCCGTAGAGCAGGCTTCGGGCTCGCTGTTCTGCAAGGCCTCTTATCTTGAGGCTTGCACAGCTAGAACTGCTTCTTGGAGTAGTTTTCCTCCTCCTGGTGCCTCTTTTTGTTCCAGACTGCTTGGGATTCAGTCCTATATGTAATTACCTACTGCAAGAGCCCTCTCGAAGTAAGATAGTACAGTTATGTAAGAACCTACCGTAACAGTAGATCCTAGAGAGGCTCTTGCAGTAGGTAATACCTTCCCGCCCTCCATCCCCCTAGGCTTTTTCAGCTCCTTTTCCAGTGATGGAAATATCCGCTCCTCCTCGTCCGGCCTTTCTGGCCTGTGTCGAGAAGAACTGGAAGCGGGTGTCGGGACCGCCCCTTTATACCGGCGTCTCCTGGCGCGGTCACCTACAACCTGAGGGGCGGTCCCTACTTCAAGGACTACTAGCTGAGGAATTTTCCGTGGGGTCCTGCCGCCTGCAGCGTCAGTCCTATATGTAATTAACTACTGCAAGAGCCTCTCGAAGATCTACTGTTACGAGTAAGTTCTTATGTAACTGTACTGTCTTACTCGAGAGGGCTCTTGCAGGTGTAATTACATATAGACTGATGCTGGCTGGCATGGAACCTCACAGAAGAAATTTCTAGCTAGCAGTCCCTCAAGGGACCGCCTCTACGCCAGGTGTGACCGCGCCATACGACGCCGGTATAGCGGGGCGGTCCCGACGCCCGCCTTCCAGTTCTTTTCCGTCATTAGCTCGTGTAGCGCCGCGGTTAAGTTCATATCGTTCAGTCCTGTTACTTCGTCGTTTCTTTCCGAATAGTTTTCAGTATAGAATTTTATTCTTCTTTCGTCAGGTGAACGTCAGTATATGTCGTCCCTGTCAAAGAATAAGTGCGACTTGTGCGGTGCCCAACTGCCTCACAAAGACAATCACTCCCTCTGCCTTTTCTGCCTAGGCCCTGACCACGCGGTCGACAAGTGTCCGCACTGCCTCCGATTCAATGCGGCCACCCACAGAAGACGCCAGCAGTCCCACGAAGCCCATCTCCTCAAAAAGAAGATGCCTGCGATGGAGAAAGAGTGAGAAAACTTTGGCAGGCGCTCACTCCCTGAAGGGCATAAGAAGCGGGACAAGGAAAGGCACCGGGAGAAGGCCTCCTTTTCCACGACTCCGGCCGGAGTCGCGGGCAAGGTAACATCCCCTCCGGGGTATCACGCGACGGCAGCCTCCAAGGCTTTGGAGGAGGCCGATGGGTTCGCGTTCGAGCCCACCGGGCGTCTCTGGGCAAAAGGAGACTCCAGCCCCCAGTACCGCTGCAGGCCTGCGGCCTACTGGTGCGGGCACCTCCTTTAAGCCGGACGTCGGCCCCTCCGACGTACGCCAGGAGAAGGCCGCTAAGACGCTCGACCCTTCAGGGCGGCGTACGGCACTGTCTCTCAGTCCGGGCCTCCTCTCATCCTCGCCCGCCTCCAACGAGGGACCACCGTCGGACGCCGCCTTCTGGCGCCCACCGACGGCCCATAAGCCACACGCCGCCCGGGTGTGCCGGCCTCGAGCTCACGGGACCCTGCCAGTATCTGTCATACCAAGCTCCCACAGCCGTCGCCGCCGTCAGGGGAGCCCCAGTCCCCCCTGCCTGACCCTGGGGATTTTTCCCCTCCGTCCCCGGACGAGACTCGGGACCCTGGGCTACCGTCCGATCCTCTTACTGAAGAACCGGATCTGACGCCGGCCCCCTTGACGCCGGCTCCGACGTCGGCCCCAGTGCCGGCTCCTCCGACGCCGGTTCCGACACCGGCCCCTGCGACGCCAGCGGGGGGATTTTCCTCTTCCTTCGGGCCCTCCACCCCACAGGCCTATCCTGGCTGATCCGCCCGTGGAGTACCCGGCTGGGCCGTCTGCTCCGGCAGCTCCTCCAGTGCCTGGGTATCCGCCGTCATATCCAACGCCGGTCTTCCCAGGTCCGCAGTATCCTGCGCCGTTGTACCCGGTGCTGACTCCTTCGCCACAGTACCCGACTCCGGTATACCTGCAGCCCGGTTACGGATACTCTCCCTACGGATTTCCTCCGTACGACTATCCCCCCCACTGTCCCCTAGGCCGCCGGTGGATCTTCAGGAGACTCTTGCCTCCTGGTGGGCTGAGGCCAAGGCTCAGCTCACCAAGGAAGTCGAGAGCCGTCTTACTGCGACGGTGCCACCCCTGGCTCCCGTACGCCCTAGACAGCACTCTCCCTCTCCTCCTCCGGATTCCCGGGTTTTGCCCTCGGGATCCAGAGAGGGGCAGGACACGCATTCTGGGATCCCTCCCAAGGAACCTGTTCCTCCCCCTAGACGAGTTAGGGAGTCTTACTCTGCTTCAGATTCTTCCTCCTCTTCTCTCTCGGACTCCTCGGACGCTTCCGATGGATGTTCCGAGAAAGACGATGAGCCACGCTCTCCGTCCAAGCCCTGGCCGAGGACTCCTCTGGAGGCTCCTTCCTTCACGGAGTTGCTCAGGAAGATCCAGGAAGTCCATCAGTGGCATTCCTTAGAACCAGATCCTCAACGGGTAAAACTCGACGAACATCTGGACTTGCCCCTTACGGCTCCTACCTTAGTGCCACCCTGGATCGAGCCTCACGCCCACCTTGTTTCCACTATTTGGAAGCAACTGTCAGCTTTAGCCCCACTTCCCAGGAAGTCGAACAGGCTATACCAGGCTCTGGAGGGTGTAGACTTTTTAGACTCTCACCCCCGTGCAGACTCGGTTGTGACTAGCGCCGCTCATGGCCGGTCAGCACACCCGAAACACTTGAGCTCGTCTCCCCCGGATAAGGAATCTCGCCTTCTGGATCAGTATGGAAGGAAGATCTACGCTTCTTCCACACTGGGGATTAGGGCCCTGAACTATGTAGCACATATGGGGGATTACCTGAAGGCCGTCCTTTCCCAGGCGGAATCCAAGATCGACTCTTTGCCTGACTCTCAAGTCAAGAAGGAGTTGGCCGACCTGGTCCGTTCTGCTCGTTCGGCCAGTCGTCACATTCTGAGGATGACCCACGATGCAGTGGGACGCCGCAGGGACACCTGAGCTCTGTCAGTAGTAAGTTCGGCATCACGCATGGCCCGCGGTGTCAGGTCTGGTCCCGGAGGTGCAGTCAGCCATCCAAGAAGCACCTATCAGGGGTTCTGTGCTTTTAGGTGGTGATGTCAAGGACATCATCACTGATTTGCAGGAGAAGGGGATGACCCTTAAATCCGTTGATTCAATGTACCGTCCCCATCCCCCACAGCGCCGTCCCTTTCGCAGACGTAGCCGGCCTCAAGCGAAACCTCAGGGAAGGCGGGCCACTAAACGTCGGGCCCCCACAGCTGCCAAGCCCCCGCCGCCCAAAAAAGCAACGGGTGCCCCAGCTGCGGCGCTGCCTCACACCACCTGACTCCTTTCCTCTCCCACTGCCTCCGGACACCCCGGAGGACCCGGTAGGAGGGAGGTTCTCCCTCCACCTTCCGGGTTGGGAGAGGATAACTTCAGATTCATGGGTGCTTCAGATCATAGCAGAGGTCACTCCATAGAGTTTCTACAGAAACCTCCACATCACCCCCCTCTGAACTCCGCTTACTCAAGGGACCATCTTCCTTTGGTCAGGGAAGAAATCTCGGCGCTCCTTGCGAAACAGGCTATAGAGCCCGTCCCTCCTCACCTCTACGGGACGGGTTACTATTCCCACTTCTTCCTTGTACCTTCTTTGTACCTATTCTCGATCTCAGTTCCCTGAACCTATATGTGGAATACAAGAGGTTCAGGATGCTCTCCCTTCAAACCCTTTTGCCCCTGCTTTGGCCAGGCCAATGGCTTTGTGCACTGGATATGCAGGATGCGTACCTTCACAACCCCATTTGCCCTTCGCACCGAAAGTACCTCAGGTTTGCATTCCAGGGGGTCCACTACCACCTGTGGGCGCTCCCATTTGGTCTTTCCTCGCCCCCTGAGTCTTTACCAAATGCCTGGCGGTGGTAGTGGCCCACCTGCGTTCTTTGGGAGCACAGGTTTTTCTCTACCTGGACGACTGGCTCCTGGCGGCCCCGTCCAGGGAGGAACTCCTGCATTTTCTCTCCCTTACCCAGCAGGTTTTCACTGGCCTGGGTATTACCATCAGCCATTCCAAGTCTTACCTGAATCCTTCACAGAGGCTCCAGTTCATCGGGGCAATTCTCGACACAACTTTGTGCAAGGCCTTTCTGCCTCCGGACAGGGGGGCCTCCCTCCAGTCACAGATTTCCCTCCTATCGGAACACAGGAGGGTCCCGGCGAGGTCGGTGCTCAGTCTACTGGGGCTTATGGCGGCGGCCATCCCGATGGTTCCGCGACGACGCCTCCACATGAGAATCTCTCAGTGGACTCTTCGATCTCAGTGGGATCAACAAGTAGACGACCTAGATCATCTGGTTCTGATCTCCTTGCCGATGGTAAGAGACTTGCAATGGTGGATGGTTTGAGAGAACCTCTTCCGGGGGTCCCCTTTTTTCATCCTCCCCCCAATCAGACTGTGACCACGGACGCTTCAGGCGAAGGTTGGGGAGCCCGTCTGGGTCCTCACCGAACCCAAGGCCTTTGGTCAAAGTTGGAGATAGTTCTCCACATCAATGTGCTCGAGCTTCGAGCAGTGCTTTATGCGCTCCAGGCCCTTCACCAATACCTCCTTCCCGGTCACCTAGCTGTCCAAACGGACAACATGTGCCTGGTGTGGTACATCAACAAGCAGGGAGGAACTGGGTCCTACCCACTGTGCAGGGAAGCGATGAGGGTCTGGGATTGGGCAACACTCCACAACCTTCACCTCACGGTGATCCATGTTCCGGGAGTCGACAATGTCCTGGCAGACAGACTGTCGCTCGTCGGCTCTTCCACATGAGTGGGAATTGGACGAAAAAGTTCTAAAAAGCATCTTCCAGATTTGGGGGACTCCTCAGATAGACCTGTTCGCTTCCTCCCAAAACGCAAAGCTTCCAATCTTTTGCTCGCTCGCTCCAGAGCGAGGCGCTTTCTGGAGCGACACTCTATGTCTAAGCTGGAAGGACATATTCATCTGTGCTTCTCCCCCAATTCCTCTGGTCTCTTGTGTGCTGCAGAAGCTTGCTTTAGGAGGAGCGAGAATGATTCTGATCGCTCCTTTCTGGCCCAGGCAAATCTGGTTCTCTCTTCTACAACAACACTCAGAGGTTCCTCCTCTTCCTCTTCCTTTATCTCCAGGATTGTTGACTCAGGATCAGGGGACCCTGGTCCATCCGGGACTCAAGTCCCTTCAACTTCACGCATGGCTCCTGCAGACCTAGCTCAAGCTCGTTTTGACGTTTTTCCTAAGGTGGCCGAGATTCTGGTGGAGGCTTGAAAGCCCTCCACTAGGTCCACCTATGCCACAAAATGGAAAAGATTTTCTATCTGGGATGCGTCCAGGAACGTGGAGCCCTTTTCCTGCCCTGTGACCATTCTGCTTGAGTACATGCATCATCTTTTCGACCTGGGTCTCAGTCACTCCTCTTTGAAAGTCCATATGGCGGCTATTTCAGCCTATCATGTCCCTTTCACTGATAAGGCATTTGCCCAGCTGGAGGTATCCAAAACTTTCCTCAGAGGGGGTCCTTCATCTCAGGCCCCCTGTCCGGGCTCCAGCTCCGCCTTGGGACTTAAACTTTGTCCTCGAGAAACTTACCCTTCCTCCCTGAGCCTGCGGCTTCTGCAGACTTGAAGTTTTTATCGTGGAAGACGCTCTTCTTGGTGGCCATTACTTCTGCTCGCAGAATTTCCGAGCTCCAGGCCCTCATGTGCAAAATCCCTTATTTGATTTTTCACAAAGAACGAGTAGCTCTTTGCACGAATCCTAAGTTTCTTCCGGAAGGTGGTAGCGGAATCTACCTGGAATCAGTCTATTGAATTACCTGCTTTCTTCACGCAGTGCTCCAATCAAGGAGAATACCTGCTCCATACCATGGATGTTCACAGGATTCTGAGATACTACACCGATAGGACGAAGGATCTCAGAAAGACTGATCAGTTGTTCGTCTCTTTCGCTCACAAAAGAGAAGGCAATGCTGTCTCTAAGCAATGCCTATCAAAATGGTTGGCCCATTGCATCACTTTCTGTTATGACAAGTACAACAAGACCCTCCCGGGTCAAGTCAGAGGTCACTCCACTATGGAGTTGCCGCCCTCGTGCTTGTTTTAAGAATGTTTCATGAGACATCTGTGTTGCCGCCACTTGGACTTCTGTCCATACATTTACTAAACATTACAGTTTGGACATTGCCTCTCACCGTAGAGCAGGCTTCGGGTTAGCGGTCTTGCAGGGCCTCCTTTCTTGAGGTTTGCAAGCTTCCTTACTTCTTATTGGAATAGTTCCTCCTCCCGGTGCCTTTTTATTTGTTCCAGACTGCTTGGGGTTCTGTCCTATATGTAATTACCTACTGCAAGAGCCCTCTCGAAGTAAGATAGTACAGTTACGTAAGAACTTACCGTAACAGTAGATCTTGAGAAGGCTCTTCTCAGTAAATCCTCCCTCCATCCCCTAGGCTTTTCAGCTCCTTTTCCATTTAGGGAAATATCTGCTTCTCTCGTCCGGGGCATCCGGGACCGCCTTTATACCGATGTCGATGATGCCGGTCACCATCGGGGAAGGTCCCTACCAGGGACTGCTAGCTAGAAATTTTTCCATGGGGTCCTGCTGCTGGTCAAGGCCAGTCCTATATGTAATTACCTCTACTGCAAGAGCCTCTCTCCTCAAGATCTACTATTATGGTAAGTCCTTATGTAACTGTACTTTTTTCTTCCTGACCTTCCCTGCCACCTCTTTTGAGAACCATAGTGGCTTTTTCTTTCGTTTTGATTTGTTTATTTGCTTCACACAAAGGCTTGTTGCCTCTGTGATGGCAGATTTGATGTTTCCCCATTGTTTTTCCACCACTCCTTATAGCCTGTTTGCTAGTGCTTTTCTAAAGCATTCTCCCATCTTGCCAAAGTTAGCCCTCCTGAAGTCCAGTACCCTCACTTTTGGATGGCTCGACTCTGTAGCTGAGTGTATCATGAACCACACTGTTTGATGGTCACTTTTGCCCATATGGCTACCCACTTCTAGATCTGAGATCCTTTCACTGTCCTCATTTGAAAATACAAGGTCTAAGATTGCTCCCTCACGAGTGGGTTCCAAAACTAGCTATATGAGGCATGCCACCTGTACGGCATCAAGAATGGCCCTGCTCTTGGATGTGGCTGCAGTAAATGTGCTCCAGTTAACATCTGGCATGTTCAGGTCTCCCATCAATAGTATCTCCCCTTTCTCTGCCATCCTTAGAATGCCTTCTATCATATCCTTGTCCATTCCCTCCTCCTGACATGGGGGTCTGTATACAACTCCTGTGCGGATTGTGGTACCATTTCTAGTCTCTAAGGTGACCCACATTACCTCCTCTCCTCCCTGTCTACTCTTTTGTTCACTTGCTTTTATCCTTTCCCTTACATAGAGAGCTACTCCTCCCCCTTCCCTCCCTCCTGTAGGCTGTGTACCCTGGTATGTTAACATCCCAGTCATCGTTCTTTGTGTACTATATTTTTGTGACTGCTATGATATCCAGGCATCCCTCTTCCATCAAGGCCACCAGTTCAGGGAGCTTGTTGCCTAGACTACGGCCTTTGGTACTCATTACCTTCCATTTCATGATGGCCTTACTCCTTTTTGCCCCATTCTTGTCCTTATTGCCTTTGTCACTTTCTCCATTTACCCCTGCGCTTCTCCCTATCGACATCTCTATCTTTGTGTTTACCTCACTTACTATCCTGACTTCTTTTTTTTGGGGGGTGCTAGGATTTTCTGCTCCTTTCCAGTGTCTCCCCCCTTGGCTAGTTTAAATGCTTGCCAATGAAGCATTTAAACCTATCACCTAGGATCCTGGTTCCCCTCCTGGACAGATGCAGACCATCATGCCAGTATAGGCCTGCATCACTCCAGGTGGACCTCCAGTCCCCAGTGAAGCCAAATCCCTGAGCTCTGCACCAGTTTTTCAACCACTGATTGAATCCCATTGTGTGGAGCACTCTAGCCTCACCTACCCCATAGACAGGCAGCACGTGAGGACACTGCAGAGCAGGACACTGCAAGACAGAAGCTAGCACAACAAAACTCGCCCAAAACAGGAACCAAAACAAAAAAAGCAAAAAGGAAATCCAAAAAACTTTAGATCATAGGAGACTCCATGACTCTGGTAGTTGATAACCCATCTCCAGCCATGGGAAATGGTCAGATGTCTCCCAGGTACATCAGTGTGGAGAGACATTGACTGCATTGCTAAAATTGTTCACAAAGCAGGAGAAAACATTGACATCGTGGTACGCGAAGGGACTAATGATCTCGCCAGCCGGTCAGTTGTGGAAACCAAGGAACACTTGTCTAGGCTGGGTGACAAACTATCATCCATTTCGTCCGACATCTCCTTCTCTGGAGGGGGGGCAGATGGACGGAAGGTCAGAGAAGGGAGATAGGGGAGCTGAACATGTGGCTCAAGGGCTGGTGCCAGGAAAAAGGACACAGATTTGTAGGGAACTGGGAGCGAAAGTTCTTTAAATTTGATGGACTGCATCTGACTAAGGAGGGAGTCAGTGCATTGGGGCAGAAGTTTGACGTCTTTGCAGAATATTTAAACTTGCAAATGGTGAGAGGGGTGCAGCACCCCATACGTCGAATGGGAAGAACACCCCTCCCCACTCAGCTAGTGGTCAGACAGGGATTCAGCATGTTTGCAGTTCATTTGCATCACCAGGTAAGAAAAAAGGTCCCGTCTCCCCATACGACGCACAGGAGAAATGCCAAACCTCACCCAACAACTAACACGCTGAAATCTGGCCAATGGAAAATCATGTACACAAATGCTCACAGCCTGGGAAATAAGATCCCAGACCTACAGGCAATAATGTCAGAGGCTAAACTGGACATATTAGCAATTAGTGAGATGTGGTTTACCAGTAACCACACTTGGGAGACTTCAGTACCTGGCTGTGTACTGTTCAGAAGAGACCGAGGTGCAAAAAGGGGTGGAGTGGCCCTGTATGTCAGAATATACATAAGGAGCCAGAAAAACTGTGGGTCACCCTGGAAACAGGAAATGGGACAGCCATAAGAACTGGGGTTGTCTACAGGCCCACAGACCAGGGGGAGGACTTAGACACATTACTGTTAGAAGATATGCAAAACATGACAGCTAAAGGGGAGGTTCTGATAATGGGAGACTTCAACATGCCGGATACAGATTGGTCAATACCAGCAGGAACATTTGCCAGAATTAGACACATAGTGGATTCCCTGCAGGGAGAGGGCATCAAACAACAACAACCCATAAGAGACGGGGCTATCCTAGGTCTAATACTGACTAACAGGGAAGGGATCACAGATCTCCAGGTAGAAGGTCACCTGGGGGCCAGTGACCATCACATGGTATGGTTCAATTTGGCCACTACATCTAAATCATCCCATTCCAAGGCAAAAATATGGGACTTCAGAAGAGCTGACTTTGATAAGATGGCCAACAAAGTTAAGCTAGCCCTGGCAAAAAGAAACACGGGGAGGGGGTATAGACAGAGTGCACAAGCATTAAGGATGCTATACTTGAAGCAACATCCCATTGCGTTAGACAGAAAAGGAAGTGCAACAGAAGAAGGAAACCACTTTGGTTCTGAAATACAGAAGCAGAAAAGGTCAGAGGCAAACGGCTGGCCTTCAGGAAATATAAGGGAACACAGCGGGATGAAGATAAGGAGGCATGCCAAACTGCCCTAAGGGAAGCAGGGAAGACAGTAAGGCAGGCTAAGTCCCAAACTGAGGAAACACTAGCACGAAGAGTAAAAGAAGGTGACAAGACTCTCTATAGGTACATTAGTGAAAGGAGAAAGTCCAGACTGGGTATTGCTAAGGTCAGAGGAGAAAAGGGGGCATGTGAGGAGGAGGACCCTGTAAAAGCATCTATCCTAAATAGATACTTTTGCTCAGTATTTACTGAGGAGAAGGTAGGGCATGGCCCACAGCTCAGCACCATGGACACCGGGGGGAGGGAGGTGAGCACTACTCCCTTCACAAAAGAAAGGGTCCTACATGGGCTTGCTAAGCTCAGGGTGGATAAGGCAGTGGGACCTGATAGCATGCATCCCAGGGTACTAAAGGAGCTAAGGGTGGAACTAGCAGAGCCATTAGCAGAACTGTTTAGTGAGCCTCTGAGCACAGGAAAGGTCCCAGAAGACTGACGAAGGGCTCATGGGATCCCGCTCCACAAGAGTGGTAGCAGGGAGGAGGCAGGGAACTACAGACCAGTCAGTCTTACTTCAGTAGAGGGCAGGATTATGGAGGCACTCCTTAAGGAAAGGATAGTGCAACACCTGGAATCCATAGGGGCACAGGATTCAAGCCAGCATGGGTTTACAAAAGGAAGGTCCTGTCAAACTAATCTCATAGATTTCTTTGACTGAGTAACCAGAGTGGTGGACCAAGGGGGAGCAGTTGATGTCGCCTGCCTTGACTTCAGCAAAGCTTTCGACACTGTTCCACATAGAAGATTGATAAATAAGCTGGGTAGGCTCAGGGTGGGTCAGAAGTTGGTCAGCTGGGTGGCAAACTGGTTGACGGGCAGAAAACAGAGAGTGGTGGTAAATGGTATACAGTCAGAAGAGATGCAGGTCGCAAGTGGGGTACCTCACGGATCAGTCCTGGGGCCAGTCCTCTTCAGTATCTTCATTAGTGACATTGCAGTTGGACTAGATGGTAAGGCTTGCCTGTTTGCAGATGACGCCAAGATCTGCAACAGAGTAGATGATCCAGATGGGGTTGGCAGAATGAGAAGAGATCTGAATAAACTAGCAAAATGGTCAGAAGAGTGGCAACTGGGATTTAATGCAAAGAAGTGCAAAATCATACACATAGGGAAGAGAAACCCTGAAGCCACCTGTAGACTGAGAGGGGAGTTGCTGGCAGTCACAAAGGAAGAAAGAGACTTGGGCATCATCATCACCTATGACCTGAAATCATCCAAGCAGACCTCTAAAGCAGCAGGTAAGGCTAGGGGATAGGGTTAGGGTATATTAGTAGGGGTATCACAAGTTGTTAGAGGGAGGTAATAATCCCTCTTTACAAGGCACTGGTTAGGCCCCATCTGGAGTACTGCAGGTCACACCTTCACAAGGACATTAACCAAACTGAGGCAGTCCAGAGAAGGGCAACCAAAATGGTGCAGGGACTGCATCAGAAGACATATGAGGTCAGATTAACGGAGCTCAATATGTCTACTCTTGAGCAAAGGAGGGAGAGAGGTGATATGATCGAAACATTCAAGCACCTTAAGGGCATTAACAAGGTGAAAGAGTCTAACATGTTTAAATGTAAGAAAAATAGCAGGACAAGAGGACACAGCATGAGAGTAGAGGGAGGCTGATTAAGGGGGAATGTGAGGAAATTCTTTTTCACAGAAAGGGCGGTGGATGCATGGAATGGCCTACCTCAGCAAGTGGTGGCTGTGAATTCAGTGCAGGGCTTCAAACAGGCATGGGATAGGCATAAGGGAGCAATACAGATGAGTATGAATAGATAGGCCACTGACAGTGCAAAGACCGATGGCACATTTATAAGGTAGAAAAAAGAAATGGGCAGACTGGATGGGACTTGTGGTAGTTATCTGCCGTCAACTTCTATGTTTAACCTCCGAGAAGGTTACCGTGCGTGCTACTCGTCTACGGCCCCTCCCCTTAACTCTACAAACTCTTTCAAACAACATGAAGTCTTGCTATATTATGACATATGCAGTGAGTCCCAACCTTCGAACTGCTCCGGAGGTGAAAGAGTTAACTTTCCATGCCAGGCATGGAACGCTGAGCTCGAGCTTGGTTGAAACTCTGTCTGTCTGTTGTTCTTCAAACTCAAATCGTCAGATTCTTTACTCCGCCTCACTGAACAGTCGCTCTCCGGAGATTTCTCCTCCTGCTCGGTTCATTTTGTCGGTTAAAGTATTGTTTTTCTCGGTTTTCGACCGAATTTAAACCGCAACCGGTCGGTTCAGACTCTCTCTGTGGTATTGTGAGTACTAGATAGGTTTTACATTAATTTCTATTCTGTGTGGAACTTGTAAACGGTTTATCGGTTCGGTTTGAACCGATCAGGTTGTTTGAAATATCTTAATCTGTCATTTAGAGTGTGGTTACCGGTTCTTATCGGTTCTAAAAAAAACGAATTTTATTACGTTTTTTTCCACGACCCGTGACACGGTTGGGAACGAAGGAGGGTCTTACCTGGCCGGATTGCCATAAGCGGGTAAGTTTGGTTAGACTGGCACATGTCTGAGAAACCCAAAAGAAAACCGGGCTCCACTGGGTTTCAACACTGCAGTGTGTGTGGGGAAGTCTTTGCCAAGGCTGACCCCCACACCACCTGTGTTTATTGTCTGGGGTTTGACCACCTCAATGCAGTCTGCCAGATTTGTAAAAATTTTCCTGCAGCTACCCTGGAAAAGAGAGTTGGTAGGCTCAGGGAAAGGGAGGCCAAAAAGTCCACTGAACCAGATGGCCAGCCCGGTTCGGTTCCAACTGAACCGGAGGGAGTGCCCTCTGACCAGGGCGAGACTTCCTCGGGCAAAAGGAGATCCGACTCTGAGGAGTTGGTTCCAGCAAAAAGGACTCAGCTGGTGTGGAGCCAAAACTTTCCTCTCCAACTGCTGAAGAAATAGCCAAAGCGATTAAAATTGTCCAGTCGCTTTCCCCGGTTCCGACCGAACCGGCACCATCAGGTAAGCGTACGGTTCAGCCGGTTCCACCGGTTCAAGAGTATGATTTAGAGGAATATTATGAACCGGAGGAGGGGGAAGAGGAGTATGAGGAGAGTGAATGTGGATTTGAAAGTCTGGATGTGCCCATTGACCCAGACATCTCCCCAGACAGACCTTCAGGAGTGTCTCCTCCTAGGCTGTCTGAGTCCCCTTCTCATTTTATGTTTTATAAAAAAGTGGCTGAAACCCTCCAGCTCTCTATGGAGGAAGCTTTGGATGATCAAGAGGAGCCTGACTATGTGGAAATGATGGATATCCCAGAGTCTAGGAGACTGTCTGTTCCTTTGCATAAATCTTTTGGGAAACAGACAGTTAAAATTCTAAAAACTCCTCACACTATACCTCCTGTGGGTAAGAGAATGGACAAGAGGTACACATTGTCAGGCTCTGATACGGAGTTCCTTACACAACAATGCAGCATGTTGGGGTAGTGCAGGCTGCAGCCTGTGACAAGGCAAATATTCCCTTGGCTTCACACCCCCCTGACAAGGACTCCAGGAGGATTGATGCCATAGCAAAGAAACAGTACATGGCAGCATCCTTGGGACTCAGGCGAATTTTATGGCTTATGTTGCTAGATATCAGAAATCCAGATGGGATACTGTTATGGCTCTAGCAAAACAGGTCCCTGGCCAGCTTGCCAAGCAGCTGGAACAGGTGGCTGCTGATGGTATTGAGGCATCCAAGGTGCAGTTCCATGCCGCAGTGGACTCTAATGATGTGTCATCAAGAGTCATGGCTACATCTGTGGCACTTCGTAGAATGGCTTGGCTCAGATGTACTAGCCTGTCACAGGATACCCAGACTAAGGCCATGGATATTCCTGTTGTGGGTAATTCTCTGTTTGGGGAGCAGACAGAGAATTACATGAAGAAAATGGATGAGTGTAGGACCACCTATAGGAGTGCACAGGCCAAGGAAAGGCAGGCCACTCCTCAAAGGCAGCTTCCCAGGGGCAGGGGTAGGCCTTTTCATAGGCCTTTTTACCAAGCTCGGGCCTCCTCTTCTGCTTATGCCCAGAAGGAGTTCTTTAGAGGGAGAGGCAGACGGGGTACAAGCAGGCCTGCTTCCACCCCTTAGCCCAAAGCCCCTGCCAAACAGGCACCCTGATGGGGTTGCCAGGGCCGATTCTCAACTACCTGTAGGGGGCAGGCTGGCTTACTTTGTCCAGGACTGGAAGTCTCTGACATCGACAGATGGGTCCTGGAAGTAGTAAGCCAGGGACTGGTTCTCAGCCTCAAAAAATTCCAAAGATGGGAACCAGATCCTTTCAACCTGCAAATCCACCAGAGGCACTTGCCTTAGAGGCAGAGGTCTCTTCCCTCCTGGCTCTCAGAGCTGTGGAAAGGGTTCCACCCTTACACCAGGGCAAAGGGTTGTACTCCAGGTACTTCCTTACCCCAAAAAAGACAGGAGAATGGCGGCCCATCCTGGATCTCAGATATTTAAACAAGCACCTTTTAAAACCAAAATTCAAAATGGTGACTCTGGGAATTATTCTACCCTCTCTAAGGCCAGGGGACTGGCTAGCGTCCCTGGACCTCAAGGATGCCTGCTTCCATATTCTCATCAGAAGCTCCCATCGAAAGTACCTCGGGTTCGAGCTGCCCTCAGGCCATTACCAGTTCAGAGCAATGCCCTTTGGCCTCACCTCTACTGCAAGGGTATTCACAAAATGCCTGGCAGTAGCAGTTGCTGCCCTAAGAAGGCAAAAAATTGCCATCTTCCCTTACCTGGACGACTGGCTCATAGTAGGTCAGTCCCCAGACCAAGTCAAGTTACACCTACAGATAACTCAGCAACTGCTCACCTCTCTAGGTTTCCTTCTGAATCTCTCAAAGTCGGTTCTAGAGTCTGTCCAGCTCCTCACCTTCATAGGCGCAGAGCTGAACACAGAGGAAGCCAGAGCCTTCCTTCCTTTGGACAGGGCAAGGACCCTGGTCTCTCTGGTCTCCTCGTTCACCCTGCAGGTCTCTCGACCAGCAAGGCACTTTCTACAGCTCCTGGGGCACATGGCTGCTTCTACAGCAGTAGTGCAGGGAGCAAGATTTCAGATCAGGGACATCCATTTCCATTTGAGAGCCTTTTGGTCTCAAAGGAAAGACCCTCTAACCAAATTGATCCCAGTGACTCAAACCCTGATCCAGGCCCTACAGTGGTGGCAGGATCAGAGCAATCTGAGACAAGGGGTTCCTTTTGTCACTCAGTCTCACTCCTTACTACAGATGCATCCCTCTTGGGGTGGGGAAGCTCACATGGGCGACCTCTCTACCCAGGGATTGTGGTCCCCTCAGGAATCTCTGCTCCACATCAATCTGTTGGAACTCAGAACAGTTTTTCTAGCACTTCCAAGTTTTTTCCAGGTCTGTTCAGAACAAAGTGGTACAGGTCAGAACAGACAACACCACCACACTGTGGTACATCAACAAGCAAGGAGGCACTCGGTCTACGGCCTTGTGCACCGAAGCAATGAAGTTGTGGTCTCTGGCTTACTCCCTGAACACCTCCCTCACGGCATTTCAGCTCCCAGGCAAGGACAATGTCCTGGCAGATGCTCTCAGCAGGATTTCCCAAGGCCATCACGAATGGTCACTGGACCCTCTGGTCTTGGAGGTGATATTTGCCAGATGGGGCACCCCGCAGATAGATCTTTTTGCAGCCCCAGACAATCACCAACTTCCCCTTTTTTGCTGCAGGCCCCCAGTGTTGGGCTCAGTCCCCCTGGATGCCTTAGTTCTCAATTGGAAGGAAGTTTCTCTATGCTTTTCCCCCCTTCCCTCTCCTTTTCAAAGTGCTTGTCAAAATCGGATCTCAACCCTGCAAGATGATCCTGATTGCTCCAGATTGGGCCAGACAACCCTGGTATCCACTCCTGCTGTCCTTAGCAGTCCATCTTCCCCTGTGTCTTCCCAGGAATCACAACCTCTTAACCTGTGCTCAGGGGAGGGTTTGGTACCCGAATCTCAAATCTCTCAATCTCAAGGCCTGGCTCTTGAAGAGTTAGAGTTTGCAGATCTACACCTTTCTCAAGGTGTAATGGATATACTGAAAGCTTCTAGGAAGCCTTCCACCAGGGCTACCTATAATTCCAAATGGAAGAGGTTTTCCATATGGTGCTCTGGCAAGCATATTTCCCCAGAATCTGCTGATTTACCCACAGTCTTGGATTATATGGTCCAGTTAAATACCTTGGGGCTGAGACCAGCTAATCTAAAAGTGCATTTGGCAGCTGTGTCTGCTTTTATTTCAGCAGGTGAACCCTCTTCTCTTTCAGCTCATCCTGTATTCTCCAAGTTTTTCAAGGGATTGCTTCACACCAACCCTCCATTCAGGGACCCTGCCCCTGCCTGGGATCTTAATGTTTGCATTGCTCAGCTTATGCAACCCCCCTTTGAGCCTTCGTCTTTAGCAGAGCTTAGTACTTGACTTGGAAGACTGTGTTTCTGGTAGCCATCACTTCTGCCAGATGCATAAGTGAATTACAAGCTTTGTCAGTGGAGCCTGATTTTATCTCCTTTCATAGAGATAAGGTGGTCCTCAGGACTAACAGGAAGTTCTTGCCTAAGGTGGTTTCAGATTTCCACCTTAATCAATCTATATCTCTTCCAGTGTACTTCACTGACCATTCCTCCTCTGGCGAGAGGAGGCTGCACAGCTTAGATGTGAAGAGAGCCCTAGCTACTACATAGAGCGCACTAAGGGTCACAGGTTTGACTCCTCCAACTGTTCCTCACTTATGGTGAGGTTGATAAAGGAAACCTGCCACTAAAAGATCCATTGCCAGGTGGATTGTCTCTTGTATCCAATTCTGTTATGAAAAGCTGGTAAGATTCTCCCTCAGGCCTGAGGGCTCACTCTACCAGAGGTACAGCTGCTTCCTGGCTGCTGCCAGGGACATCCTATTCTAGAGCTATGTCAAGCAGCTACCTGGAAAACAGTTCACACTTTACCAAGCATTACTCCCGACATCCAGGCTAGGGTGATGCTAGTTCTGGCACAGCTGTGCTTCAGAGCCTATTTCCAGTAGGTTCTGTCCCTCCTCCATGGAGGTACTGCTGTGTAATTCGCATATACTCATAATATAGCAAGACATCATGTTGTTTGAAGAAAAAATTACTCACCTTAGTAATGTTGTTTCTTCTAATGGAGTCTTGCTTATTATGACCTCCCCGCCTGCCCCTCTCAGAACCTCTGTTTTTGGGATGTGGGTGGTGCAGTGTCAGCACTTAGTAGATGCCCACCTTGCTGTTTTTCACCCTCCTTTTGGGGTGACTTGGTGTTGTGTTTTCATTTTTGGGTCTCCTGACTTGAGTCTTTGTTTTGGGACCAAAAATGTGTTCTTATGTTTAGTAGCCAGTTGGCTAGTGTAGGTTTACAGCTTCCACACAGGACCTCAGTGAGTTTGGCTCAGTAAAGATCTGACGGTTTGAGTTTGAAGAACAACAGACAGAGTTTCAACCGAGCTCGAGTTCAGCGTTCCATGCCTGGCATGGAAAGTTAACACTTTCACCTCCGAAGCAGTTCGAAGGTTGGGACTCACTGCATATGTCATAATATAGCAAGACTCCATTAGAAGAAACAACATTACTAAGGTGAGTAATTTTTTCTTCTGCACTGCTCTGATCCCTTTCATAGCCAGGTCATTTGTCCCAAGGTGGACAAATGACATCCAGCTCCCTTCCCTGTGCAGCTGCTCCGGCGATCCTGAGGATTTGCTCCCTGTCCCTTCAAGCCATGGTGCCAGGCAGGCACCTTACCTCCCTCTTCCCCTTCCTCCCCCATTTCTACCTTCCTAACAATGAAGTCCCCCACCAGGAGTAGTTTCCTTCCCCTGTGGGGTCCCATGCTACCCTCCTGTGGGTCTCCTTTGTGGAGATTACCAGCATCCTCCTTGGTCTCCACTACACGTGCCTCCATAGAGGAACCACACTTTTCCAGAACGGCAACACGGCCTGGAGGGCTAACTGAAGCATGCAATTCCCCCAGCCCTCACGCAGAACTGCTGCTGTCGCAAGCTTGAGCAGGGTCTGGAGGGCTAACTCAAGCCTGCAGTTACCCCAGCTTCCATGCAAAACTGCCACTGCCGCAAGCTTGAACAGGTACGGAGGACAAGAACTTTTAAATTTTGGCGCCTTCTCCGCGGTCCTGGAAGCTGCCCAGTGCTGTTTTCTAGACCTGCTCCTGAGGAGCTGCTGCCACTGTAATCTTGTTTTTGGCTGAAACATATTTTATTGCATAAGAGTTGTACAGTGCTCCCTCCTGTTTATTATTTAATTACTGTATACTTGTTTCTCGGCTGAAATTTAATTTCTTGCCCTGGAATTTTGCACTTTGCTCTCCCTGTCTCTAATTTAATCTTCCCTCTCATTTCTCGTTCATTGCCAATCTGTGCTGCTAACTCTTCCTTCTCTGTAATAGCGAAATGTCTTACCTTCTCCACCCCTTACTTCTATCTGCATTCCTCCACTGAATTCTCTTAAAGGAGTAGTACACCCAGAATGTGCAAAAAACATATGTTATGTAGGGTGTTTTGATTTGTATGTTAAATCCTAGTGTGTTCTTCCCTCTGTCTGCTATTTGGAGTTTTTCCTAAATTGCCTGCTAGCTGTATGGTAGTTTTACGACCCCGGGGATCTCCATAACAAATAGATTTATTGGCTTTGTTTTTCCCAGGTTGCCTCCATCTCGTGTAACAGTGATGTAGCCATGCCCTTAGATTTTGCATGTGTATTGCTTTAAAATTAGTTTAGCAACAGCAGAGCCTTGTAACTTCTTATCCAGGGAGCACAAATGGCAACAGTTAGTTTAGCAGATACCCCAGAGCAAGTTAACTGGGGTTTCTGTAAGACAACAGCTACTAAATAGCTCAAATTCATTATTTGTGTTTTTGATGTTACAACACTCCTGCTAGCTAGACCTGATGAACAGAGAAAAAAAAATAGTGAATTAGAGCTATTTAGAAGCTGTTGTCTTACAGAAACCCCAGTTAGCTGGCTCTCATGTATCTGTTAAACTATCTGTTGCCATTTGTGCTCCCTTGATAAGAAGTTACACGGCTCTGCTGTTGCTAAACTAATTTTAAAGCAACACACATGCTAAATCCAAGGGCATGGCTACATCACTGTCACATGAGACAGGGGGCATACTGGGAGAAAGAAAGCCAATAAAACTATTTGTTATGGAGATCCCCAGGGGTCGTAAAACTACCATACAGCTAGCAGGCAATTTAGGAAAAACTCCAAATAGCAGACAGAGGGAAGGACACACTAGGATTTAACATACCTATCAAAACACTCTACATAACATATGTTTTTTTTTTTTAATTCTGGGTGTACTACTCCTTTAGTTTCATTGCTTTTTCCTTCCCTTGACTTTGCCCCAGTCTGCATTTCTACATTGTGACAAACTAATTATCTTGCCTTTTTCCACCCAAGATTTGTGATCCAAACTGCACCCCCCCCGCCAGTCTGTACCTTCACTTGCCTCTGCCCCACCCCTCGCTACCTTATTTGTCCTCTGCCCCCTCCTCCAGCCACCTTTGTAATTAAGTTTGGCTCCTGTCTGAATTCCCTCTGACCCTTGTGCCCTCAGGGCACCAGACAGCACCTCCTCCATCTAATCTTACTTTCTTTCTCTTTCTTTCTTTCTCTCTCTTTCTGTTTACAGGGTCTGGAGGGCAAGCTTAAGCCTGCAGTTCCCCAGCCCCCACGCAGAACTGCTGCCACTGCAAGCTTGAACAGGTACAGAGGACAAGAACTTTTAAATTTTGGTGCCTTCTCCATGGTCCTGGAAGCTGCCTGCCACTCTCAGCTTGTTTTGCATCCCACCCCCCGCTCTCTATTAAATCCGTTTCAGCTCCACCCCTGTGATCTCCTATTGGTACCACTTGCCAGAGGCAGTTCTCAACTGCCCTCTTGGCTTCAGTGCCCTCTGCCACTTCACTTTCCCCATTATTTCCTCTGCACATTAACTCATTATATTTTATTGAAAAGTATTATGTTCTTTGTAAAAATACAGTATAGCGTAGTGGTTTAAGGCTCTGAGCTGCAAATCTGGTGACATCCGGCAGACCAGACCTGGATTTGAATCCCACAGCTTCCACTTGCATACTCTGCAACCCTGAGCAAGTCACTTGACTTCCCTGTGCTCCCAGGTCGCACCTGTAAAAAGGCTTTCAGCTTAGTGTGCTACTCCTGGTTAAACAACTTGGGGGAAGGTCTATGTGCTGTATGTACTCCCCACCATTTGTCACTCTTCTTCCTCACTGTACACTGTGTACCTGGGTTGCACCTGGAAACGAGCCTCGGCTCACTATGCCTTTCCCGGTCATCAAATTTTAAATAAAATAAAAATAACTAAGAAGAGCCAAGGGCATTCATTCCCCCTGGCTCACCCAGGAATTACAGCATCTAATGTGCTACCATGACCAGGCCTGGAAGATCTTTACAAAATCTGGCCTCAACTCTGACTGGCTAACCTACCGTCAATTAAGGAATGCTTGTAAATCTAAAATCACCAGGTCAAAATGTGATTACTTCCAGTCGCTACCACTTAACAATCTCCCTAACCCTAGAAGCTTCTAGACACGTCACCGCTCTGGTCAAGGGCAAGGAACGTGCCACCCCCGACTATGCTCAGTAACGGTACAGTTTTATCTACCCCAATAAAAATCGCTTCTGCTATAAATCACTTTTTGCTGACCTAGACAGATATAAACAGGGCCTACCAGAAGATCTTACTTTGAGAGGGCTCTTGCAGTAGGTAATTACATATAGGACTGATGCTGGCAGGTGGCAGGACCCCACAGAAAAATTTCTAGCTAGCAGTCCCTGGCGAGGGACCGCCCCCACGTCAGGTGACCGGCGTCAGGAGTCGTCGGTATAAAGGGGCGGTCCCGGATGCCCGCCTTCCAGTTCTTTCCCGCTGTTAGCTCGTACAGCGCCTCGCGGAAAAGTTTGTGCTTCGTCAACTCTTCTACAACAATATTCAGAGGATCCTCCTCTTCCTCTGTCTCGAGGTTTGTTGACCCAGGATCAGGGGACCCTGGTCCATCCAGGCCTCAGATCTCTTCAACTGTATGCATGGCTCCTGCAGACCTAGCCCAATCCCGTTTTGGAGTGTCTCCCAAAGTGGCGGAGATTTTAGTGGAGGCCAGAAAACCCTCCACCAGATCCACTTATGCCATGAAGTGGAAAAGATTCACTATTTGTGCCGCTTTCAAGAACGTGGAACCTTTCTCCTGTTCAGCGGGGCTTCTGCTGGAGTATCTACGTCACCTATTCGACCCGGGTCTCAGCCATTCCTCTTTGAAGGTACACATGGAGGCCATTTCGGCCTACCATGTTCCCTTCGCAAACAAGGCTTTTGCTCAACTGGAGGTCTCCCAAGACCTTTCTCAGAGGGGTTCTCCATCTGAGGCCCCCCATCCGTACTCCTGCCCCCCTTGGGACTTGAATTTTGTTTTCGAGAAACTTACCCTTCCTCCCTGCAGATTTGAAGTTCCTTTCATGGAAGACGCTCTTCTTGGTGGCCATTACTTCGGCTCGAAGAATCTCCGAGCTCCAGGCCCTGATGTGTAAAATCCCCTACTTGATTTTTCACGAGGAACGAGTTGCTCTTCGCACAAATCCTAAGTTTCTACCTAAAGTTGTAGCAGAGTCTACCTTAAATCAGTCTCTGGAGCTACCTGCCTTTTTTACTCAGTACTCTAACCAAGGGGAATATTTACTCCATACTATGGATGTTCACCGGATTCTGAGATACTACACCAACAGTACGAAGGATCTCAGAAAGACTGATCAGTTGTTCGTCTCTTTTGCTCACAAAAGGGAAGGCAATGCTGTTTCGAAGCAATGCCTGTCTAAGTGGTTGGCTCATTGCATCACTTTCTGTTATGACAAATGCCACAAGACCCTCCCGGGTCAAGTCAGAGGCCACTCCACAAGAGGAGTAGCTGCCTCAGCGGTTTGTTTCAAGAATGTGTCTGCGGCAGACATTTGCACTGCCACCACCTGGACTTCCATCCATACCTTTACTAAACACTACAGTTTGGATGTTGCCTCTCGCCATAGAGCAGGCTTCGGGCTAGCTGTTTTGCAAGGCCTCCTATCTTGAGGCTTGCACAGCTATAATTACTTCTTGGAGTAGTTTTCCTCCTCCCGGTGCCTTTTCTTTGTTCCAGACTGCTTGGGATTCAGTCCTATATGTAATTACCTACTGCAAGAGCCCTCTCGAAGTAAGATAGTACAGTTACAGAAGAACCACCGTAACAGTAGATCTCGAGAGAGGCTCTTGGTAGGTAATACCTTCCTGCCTCCATCCCTAGGCTTTTTCAGCTCCTTTTCCATTTAGGGAAATATCTGCTCCTCTCTCGTCTGGCCTCTTTCGGCCTGTGGCAGGAAAGAACTGGAAGGCGGGCATCCGGGACCGCCCCTTTATACCGATGTCTCCTGACGCCGGTCACCTGACGTGGGGGCGGTCCCTTTGACAGGGACTGCTAGCTAGAAATTTTTCCGTGGGGTCCTGCCGCCTGCCGGCGTCAGTCCTATATGTAATTACCTACTACAAGAGCCTCTATCGAAGATCTACTGTTACGGTAAGTTCTTACGTAACTGTACTTTCCCTTCCTCCCTGAAGATGCCAGTCCTGGTGCTCTTACTGAGACTAACCTCACGTGCAGAGGTTCTCAAGCTCCTAAACAAACTTAACTCCAATAGTTTGCCAGGATTTGACACTCTACCTTCCAAATTCCATAAAATTAGTATCCCCACTGTCGCTCACCCTTTTGCACTGTTAATCAATCGGTCCCTCATCTCACAATCTATACCTGACAAATGGAAAATAGCGATGATCGTCCCTATATGCAAGAATGGCCCAACTAACCAAACCGATAATTACAGACCAATCTCTATACTGTGCCACCTAGCAAAAATTCAAGAAAGAATAATTTATAACCAGACTTACTTCTTCTTAGAATTAACAAATGCCCTCACCGTCTCTCAGCACAGGTTCTGGAAATTGCACGGGATGGAATTTGCTCACTTAAGGGTCACCACAGATATCTTCAAACAACATGAAGTCTTGCTGTATTCTGACAATCTGCAGTTAGCCCCAGCCTTTAAACTGCCCCGGAGAGTGGAAGGTTAATTTTCTATGCAGTGCATAGAACGTTGAGCTCGAGCTCAGTTGAGGTCTCTGTCTGCAGCACTTTGAAACCCAACCGTCAGATTCTTTACTCCACCTCACTGAACAGTTGCTCCAGAGATTTCTCCTGCTTGGTTCAAAGTTGGTTAAAGTTGTTGGTTTCATTCCGAAATTAATTCCGCATTGTCGGTTCAGGCTCTGTCTGCGGTACCGTGAGTACTTAGGTAGTTTCTCTGTTTACTGTGGAAATTGTAAACTTGTATTTCGATCGGTTCGGCTGAACCGATCCTTTATATTTAATTCTTGTGTTCTTTCTTTAGAGTGTGGTTACCGGTCCTTATCGGTTTTAAAATAAACGTGTTTCAATGTTTTTTTCCAATACCCGTAATACGGTTAGAATCCAATAAGGGAGTCTTGCCTAGCGGTTGCCAAAAAAAAAGTAAGTTTGGCTAGGTTGTCCATGTCTGAGAAACCCAAGAAAAAAACGGGCCCACTGGGCTTCAGCACTGCAGTGAGTGTGGGGAGGTCTTTGCTAAGGCCGATCTCCGCACGAACTGTGTTTATTGTCTGGGGTTTGACCACCTTGATACAGATTGCCAAATGTGTAAAAACTTTCCTAAGTCTGCCTTGGAAAAAAGATTAGTTAGACTTAGGGAAAAGGAAGCCGAGAAGTCCGCTGACCCGGATGGCCAGCCCGGTTCGGTTCTGACCGAACCAGAAGGAGTGCCCTCTGACCAGGGCGATACTTCTTCGGGCAAGAAGAGAGCCAATCCTGAGGCATCAGTTCCTACAAAAAGAAAACGCAAAGAGAAATCGACCGGTTCGGATCCAGAGGTTCATGTTCCGACTGCCAAGGAAATAGCCAGAGCGATTCAAATTGTTGAATCGCTTCGCATGGTTCCGACCGATCCGGTACCTTTTGGCAAGGGTTCCGTCGGTTCCCCCGGTTCAAGATTATACCTCTGAAGAATTTTATGAACTGGAGTTTGAGGAGGAGGGGGATTTTGAAGATGATGGTGAAAGTCTGGACGTGCTTGTGGAACCGGACATCTCCCCAGACAGACCTTCTAGTGTTTCCCCTCCTAGGCTCTCTGAGTCCCCTTCCCACTATCTGTTTTACAGAAAAATGGCTGAAACCCTCCAGCTTCCTATGGAGGAGGCTATAGAGGATCAGGAGGAGCCTGATTTTGTTTAAATGATGGACATCCCAGAGTCCAGGTGACTGTTTATTCCCCTTCATAAGTCCTTTGGGAAGTGGACACAAAACATTCGAAAGTCTGCTAATTCTGTACCTCCTGTTGACAGAAGGATGGACAAGAGGTACACCTTATCAGGCTTGGATACGGAGTTTTTATACCAGCAGTGCAGCCATGTTGGTGTAGTGCAGGCTGCAGCCTGTGACAAGGCAAATATTCCCTTGGCTTCACACCCCCCCCAGACAAAGACTCCAGCAAAGAAACAGTACATGGTATCCTCCTTGGGACTCGGGCAGGCTAACTATATGGCCTATACAGCCAGGTACCAGACGTCCAGGTGGGACACTGTACTGGCACTGGCTAAACAGGCCTCCCCAGCTGGCCAAGGAGCTGGAGGAGGTGGCTGCTGATGGGATTGAGGCATCAAAGGTACAATTTCATGCTACTGTGGACTCCAGTGATGTGTCATCGGGAGTCATGGCTACATCTGTGGCTCTTCGGAGGATGGTTTGGCTCAGATGTACTAGCCTCTCACAGGACACCCAGGCTAAGGCCATGGATTTTCCTGTGGTGGGTACTTCTCTGTTTGGGGAGCAGACAGAGAATTACATGAAGAAAATGGATGAGTACAGGACCACTTATAGGAGTGATCAGGCCAAGGAGAGGCAGGCAGCTCCTCAGAGGCAGCAATCTAGGAGCAGGGGCAGGCCTTTTCATAGGCCTTTCTACCAAGCACAGGCCTCGTATCCCTTTTCACAGAGGGGGTTCTTCAGAGGGAGAGGCAGAAGGGGGATGAGCAGGGCTACATCCACTCCTCAGCCCAAGGCTCCTGCCAAGCAGACACCCTGATGGGTCTGCCCAGGTCGACTCTCCTATCCCTGTAGGGGGCAGGCTGGCTTACTTCGTCCAGGACTGGATGTCTGTTTCTTCAGACAAGTGAGTCCTGGAAGTAGTAAGCCAGGGACTGGTTTTCAGCTTTAAAAATTTCTGAAGATGAGAGCCAGATCTTTTCCACCTGCAGGTCTCTCTGAAACCCTTGCCCTAGAGGCAGAGGTTTCATCTCTTCTGGCCTTAAGAGCCATAGAGAGAGTTCCTACCCTACACTGGGGCAAAGGTCTGTACTCCAGGTACTTCCTTACCCCAAAAAAGACAGGGGAGTGGCGACCCATCCTAGGTCTAAGATACCTGGGCAAACCTCTTTTAAAACCAAGGTTCAGAATGGTGACTTGGGGAATAATTCTTCCCTCTCTAAGGCCAGGGGACTGGCTAGCCTCCCTGGTCCTCAAAGATGCCTACTTTCACATCCCTATTAGGTGCTCCCACAGAAAGTATCTCAGGTTCAAGTTGCCCTCAGGCCATTATCAGTTCAAAGTAATGCACTTTGGTCTAACATCAGCTCCAAGGGTTTTCACAAAGTGCCTGGCAGTAGTAGTTGCCTTTTTAAGAAGGCAAAAGATTTCCATTTTTCCATATCTGGATGACTGGCTCTTAGTGGGTCAGTCTCCAGACCAAATCAAGTTAGACCTGCAAGTGACCCAGCAAGTGCTCACTTCCCTGGGATTTCTTCTCAAGCTCCCAAAGTCAGTTCTCGAAACAGTGCAGCTTCTTACCTTTATAGGGGCAGAGCTAGATGCTGTCAAAGTATGAGCTTTTCTTCCCCTTGAAAGGGCAAGAGTTCTTACAGAACTGGCTTCTTCCTTCAGCCTTCAGGTGTCCTGACCAGCAAGGCATTTCCTTCAGCTCTTGGGCCACATGGCAGCTTCTACAGCAGTGGTCCAAGTGGCAAGATTCCAGAAGAGGGACATTCAGAGCCATCTGAGGGCCTTCTGGTCCCAAAGGAAGGAGCCTCTTACCAAACTGATTCCATTGACTCGGACACTGATCCAGGCTCTTCATTGGTGGTAGGATCAGGACAATTTAAGGCAAGGGGTCCCATTTGTTATTCAGTCTCATTTGGTGGTCTTTACCACGGATGCTTCCCTTTTGGGGTGTGGAGCCCATCTGGGGGCTTTCACAGCCCAGGGACTGTGGTCCCCTGAGGAATCCCTCCTTCATATCAATCTTCTGGAAGTCAGGGCAGGTTTTCTGGCCCTGCAAGCTTTCTCTCAGTCAGTGCAGAACAAGGTGGTTCAGGTCAGAACAGACAACACCGCCACCATGTGGTATATGAACAAGCAGGGAGGCACTCGGTCCACGGCCTTGTGCACGGAAGCCATGAAATTGTTGTCCCTGGTTTATTCTCTGCAGACCTCTCTCATAGCAGTCCACCTTCCAGGGAAGGACAATGTGCTAGCAGATGCACTGAGCAGGATCTCCCAGGGCCATCACAAATGGGCTCTGGACCCTCTAGTGTTTAAAAGTGATTTTCTCAAGCTGGGGCACTCCAGAGATAGATCTCTTTGCAGCCCCAGACAGTCACCAACTTCCCCTGTTTTGTTGCAGACCCCCGGTCTTGGTCTCAGTCCCTCTGGATGCTCTGATGTTGAACTGGGAAGGGAAATTTCTCTGTGCCTTCCCTCCCTTTCCTCTACTGTTCAAGGTTCTGGTCAAAGTGAGGTCACAACCCTGCAAAGTGATTCTGATTTCTCCAGATTGGGCCAGGCAGCCCTGGTACCCACTCTTACTGTCCCTGGCAGTCCATCTTCCCCTCTCTCATCCCAGGAATTGCAACCTGTTAACCTCCTCTCAAGGGAGGATTTGGTACACCAATCTTCGGCCCCTGAATCTCAAGGCATGGCTCTTGAAGAGCTAGATTATGCAGATTTGTATCTGTCCCAAGGGGTTCTGGATATTCTCAAAGCCTCTCGAAAGCCTGCCACCAGAAATACTTGACTCCAAATGGAAAAGATTCAGCATTTCGTGTTCCAAGAAGCATATATCCCCAGACACTGCTGAATTGCCTACAGTTCTGGATTATATGGTCCATCTTAATGGTCTAGGCCTCAGACCGGCAACTTCTCAAGGTACACTTGTCAGCTGTTTCTGTTTTGCTGTCAGTCGGAAAGCCTTCCTCACTGTCATCTCACCCTGTATTCTGTAAGTTTTTCAAGGGATTACTTCATTTTAATCCTCCCTTTAGGGATCCTGCCCCTGCCTGGGACTTAAATGTTTGCATTGCTCAACTTATGTAACCCCCATTTGAGCCTGTGTCTTCAGCAGAGCTTAAGTACTTGACTTGGAAAACTGTGTTTCTAGGAATGTGGATATGTTGTTCAATCCACACTTATTGGCAGGTTCCTTGCTGCTTTAGATGTTGCTGGGAGGTCTTCAAGCTGGCTCCACCCACCCACCCGGGTGGTAAAACTCTCTGCTCCGCCCCATGACGCCAGATCTTCCTTACTGCTTGGAAGCTCAGGTTCCCTCCTTAGCGCTCTGCATTTTAGGCTGGATTCACACTCTTCGGTTAATCCGAAACTTAAAGATTTACAAGACTTCGGTCTGTATGTTCCCTCACTGCTGCGATAGGCAAATTGACTCCCGGATTTCGATGGTGCCCCTGTGGGCAGAAGATGTCCCGGACCAATCCACACGCCACGTGCGTGTATTCCCTTGGACTCGACCATTGCTCACAGGCTTGTGAGTTGTGCAGATCCTTTTCGGCTTCGGTCTTGGAGGACCGAGCTGCCCGGTTACTTTTGGGGCAACCCGAAAAACGTTATCCTCCGGTTAAGTCTAAGGAGGCCCGTTGGGCAGTGTCCTCTGCTGCGGGCTCGACGGAACAGCTGGAGCAGATGATCGCCCTCGAGGAGGAGGCAGCCAAGGCCGCATTATCATCATCCTCGGTCGCGGCATTTATCCTGCTCTCCTTGGAATCCTCCTACCAAGCTTCTTTCAAGGAGCTTTGCCAGTCCCTCTCCACCAAGGGAGAAGGCCCTTCGGGACGTTCCTTTCGGTCCCAAAAGAAGGACCCCAAGGGTAATTTCCACCGTCGACATTCGTGGGAGCGGGAGAGGTCCCCTTCCCTGGAGAGTCGACACTCGATTTCGGTTGAGGTTGCGGCTAAGGCCGCTGGCTTCACGGTGTCCCCGTCAGGTCAGCCGGCCGAGACACTCGTTGACGCAGTCGAGATTTTTCTTGACCTGTCGGAAGGACTGTTGACTGGAGAAGCCGACAACCTTTCTTCACCGGTTCCCCCGGTGGAAACCGAGGACCTGCCTGTGCCTCCTGTGCCGGAGTCTCCGGTTAAGGTCCCTGAACCGAGGGAGGAGCGGTTTCCCCTGCCCCCTCTCAGACCCACCCTCGGAAACACCGAAGGTCTCTGTCTCGGACCTGTTCTCAGTCCAGCCGATCCCGCCGACATCGGCGGTCTTGGTTTCGGCACCGTGGAAAGTGGCGGCGCCGCTCATCTTCATCTTCTTCAGAGGATAGACTCAGGCGCAAATTGTGTCGGTGCTACGAGGAGCTAATGTGGCAGCAGCTCCTTTTGACCGGGAACAGGCCGACTGCGTCGTCTTCCCCGGCCATCAAGTGGCTGTCACTGGAGCGGCCGAAACAACCCCTCGCAGTGGTCGAGGCGGCCGCCGCACCGTTGTTCGGGTCAAACTGGCTGCACCACCCATTGTGGTGGAACCCCCGCCTCCACAACAAAAATTTGGGTTCCCGACCAAGGATTCTCGGTTTGGTCAGGGCTTGCCCCATCAGTTGTCGGTCACCCTCATTCCCGATTGACCTGGGCAGGTGGAGGGTGGCTCAGGCACTCGGCAGCTGTTCGCAGACTCCTTGGAGTCTGATGATGATGACTCCTGGTTCTCCAGGCCGCTTGACTTGGAGTCCACCGGGGGTCAGTCAGTGGACGAGAGCTCATCCTCGTTTTTGGGAATGGCTTCGGCTCATCTCAGAGTCCACTGGGATGAAGCTCAAACCCATTTCAAAATCGGCCAAGAATCCCCTCATGGAGATACTGGACCGAGGGGATTCCCCCACGGAGGTCTTCCCGGTGGCCGAAGCCATTGTTGGCCTGGCCCTGGAGCTATGGTAGCGGCCAGCTTCTTGTTCAGCACCTTCGGCCAGGATGGCTCGGAAGTATACTGTCCCCACCGGTTCACTCTCCGGTTTCTCGGAGCACGCCTCTGCAGAGGGGCTCGTGACCGATACTGTTTTCTGGCGTTCTGGGAATGCTCGGGATGTGGACAAGCCTCCCGACAAGGAGTCCAAGAAGCTGGACTACTCTGGGTGGAAAGTTTACGCCGCTTCCTCCCTAGGCCTTTGTCAGGCCAGCTCGGCCATCCTGATGGCACACTTTCACACGCCCTTGGGCTCTCTGGATGAGGTGATTCCTCATCTCCTGGCTGACCTCAAACTGCAGTCAAGCAGGTGCAGGATCAGGAAGAAGCGTGGCTAAACAGCAGCTCAGACTTCCTTGACGTCGGCTGATTCATGTGTCGGTCAGTGGCGTCAGCAGGGCCATGCGCCGCAGAGTTGGCTGCGGATCTCTACTTTCACAGTAGATACCCGGCACAAGCTGGCAGACTTTCCCTTCCTGGGTACCGACTTGTTCGGTCCCGGGGTTGAGGGGCATCTTCAGCGGATCGAGAAGTCCAGTGCCACCTTGGACTCGGTCATGCCTGCCCAGAAGGACAAAGGCTGCCAGCAGCAGCATAAGCCCTTTCGTCCTTCAGCCCCTGCGGCACATCCGGCCCAGGAACACCAGCATCAGGGCCAGCAGGCTCGCACTTGGAATCCCAAAGCCAAGCCTGCCGCTTTCTCCAACAGGAAGCCGGGAAGGAAAGGTCCGGGAGGCTCCTTGGCCGGTTCTTCCTCCAAGCCTGCCCAGTGACGGGTTGAGGGGTATCGTCCCCAACCTCATCACTCCTCCCCGGGTTCCCCCCATGGGGGAAGGGCTCTGCCACTTCATTTCCGCCTGGTCCGATATCACCACGGACCGCTGGGCGTTGGAAGTGGTAGGAAAGGTCTGCCGCAGGAATTCAAACAGTCTCCACCCTGTCGAGCCGTCAACCCACGGCGAGCTACGGGTCCGCAGCTTCTCTGTCGGCCCGTCGAGCCGACATTGCCCTGCTTCTCCAGAAGGAGGTGACCAGGGAGGTGGCGGATCCTCCTTCAGACCCAGGGTTTGTGTCCAGGTACTTCCTGGTCCCAAAACGGACAGGGGGGGATGGCGCCCCATTCTAGATCTCCACGACCTGAACAAGTTCCTAAGGTCTCGGACCTTCAGGATCGCCACCTGGCCTCAGATCATCCCATCCTTGGAATGAGGCGTGTGGTTCTGTTCTCTGGACCTTCAGGACGCGTTCTTTCACGTCCCAATCCGTCCGACCCACCAGTGATTCCTCCACTTCAGAGCGGAGGGATCCCTTTACGAGTTCCGGGCCATGCCCTTCGGCCTCTCTCCAGCTTCCAGGGTCTTCACCAAATGCATGGCAGTGGTGACAGCATTCCTGTGGTGCCGACGGGTCAGGGTGTACCCTTACCTGGATGACTGGCTGATTGCAGCCTCCTCCAAGTCGGAGGTGGAGTGGTCCAGGAATCTGGCCCTCCAGGTCTGCTGTCAGATTGGCCTCCTCATCAGCGAGGCCAAATCGTAACTCGTGCCAACACAGGCGATTCAGTTCATCGGGGCAGAGGTAGACTCTCTTCGAGCCACGGCATGGCTTCCGGAGGGCAGGGCCGAGGTTCTTTCCTCCTTTGCCCAGTCATTTCTGGTTGGGCAGTTGCACCCTTCACGGGACTTCCTGCGCCTCCTGCGCCTCACGGCGGCCTGCACCAGCCTGGTCCGTTGGGCCCACTGGCACATGCGTCCCCTGCAATGGGGACTGGCCCGCCAATGGTCACAGAGCTCCAATCCTCTGGACCAGCCAGTGATAGTGACCCAGGAGATGGGGAGCGCTCTCCAGTGATAGATCGTTCCCTCTCATCTGCAGGAGGGTTTCCCGTGAGTCCGCCCAGAGCCGACGGTCACTCTAATGACCGACGCCTCTCTGATCGGTTGGGGTGCCCATCTGGGGGAGCTGAGAGTGCACGGTTTCTGGTCTCCCCTTGCAGTCTCGATGCCACATCAACCTGCTGGAGTTTAGTGGTCCAACCAGCCTCACCTTTCGCCTCCTTGTTCGGGGTCAAGTGGTCCAGGTCCGGACGGACAAATACCATGACCATGTACTACCTAAACCGCCAGGGCAGGACGCGCTCCTTGCCTCTGTGCAAGGAAGCTCTGCGCACTTAGTCTCTCATGGGCAGGCTGCAGGCGGATCTCCTAGCCATTCATGTGGCGGGAGCCTCCAACACTCTGGCCGAGGCGCTAAGCCGGATAGGTGCTGCATCTCACAAGTGGTCTCTCCTGCTGGAGGTAGTACACGATCTGTTCTCCCACTGGGGCACACCTCAGGTGGACCTGTTTTCCTCCAAGGAGAATGCGAAGCTGAGGTTGTTTCATGCCTGCCCCCCTCAGCAGGGCTCGCTGCAGGGGGATGCCTTCTCAAGGTCATGGACCCCGGGCCTCTTCTGCCTTTCCCCATTTTCTTGATCCACAAGGTGCTTCTCAAGGTGAGGAGGGACAAGGTGCAAGTGATTCTGGTAGCCCCAGACTGGCCCCGTCAGTTCTGGTATCCAGATCTCCTCAGCCTCAGCTCCAGGCTCCCGAGATGGCTTCCAGCCTGCCCGGACCTGATCTCAGTCAACCAGGGGAAGGTATTCCACCCAGGCCTTCAGTCCCTGCACCTGACACCTAGTTCCTGAGCGGCTAGAGTTTCAGGCCTTGGGTCTTTCCGACGAGGTCCTCAGCATTGTTGAGGCATCCCGTAAGGAGTTGACCAGAAAATGCTATGCCTTCAAATGGAAGAGATTCTCCATTTGGTGTCAGGATAAGGGGTTGGACCCTTCCTCCTGTTCCTTGGCCAGCATTCTGGACTACCTATGGTCCCTTTCTCAGGTAGGGCTTCGGTCGACGACCCTTAAGGTGCACCTGGCAGCCATCTCTGTTTACCGGGCGCTTGCTGGGAAGCAGTCGGTGGTGCAGGAGAAGGTGGTCGGGTGCTTTTTCACAGGCCTTGATTACATATCCCCTCCGGTGCGAGAACCTCCACCTTCATGGGATCTACTGCTGGTATTGGCTAAGCTCATGGGCAAGCCATTCGAACCGATGCACAGGTGTGACATCTGTCACCTGACGTGGAAGACCGCCTTCTTGGTGGCTATAACGTCATCCAGAAGGATGGGAGAGCTCCAGGCGCTTTCCATCAAGTCTCCTTATCTGGTCTTCCACAGGGACAAGGTTGTCCTGTGGCCCCACCCGAAATTCCTTCCGATGGTGGTGTCAGAGTTTCACCTTAACCAGGTGTTGACTTTGCCGGTGTTCTACCCCAATCACACCTCGGAGGCTGAATATAGGCTCCATACTTTGGACCCTAGAAGAGCGCTCTCTTATTACAAGGAGCAGATGGCTGAAGTTCGGGGAGAGGTTCGCCAGCTGTTTGTCACCTACGCTGAAGCCGCACCTGGCAGACCTGCAGCCAAGTGGACGATAGGCAGGTGGGTCACCTCCTGCATAGATCTTTGCAATAGGTTGGCGGGCATGGAGCCTTCCAAAGGGGTAAGAGCTCATTCTACCCACCGTACCGCTGCTTTGGTGGCTGTTTCCAGGGACGTCCCTATCCAGGAAATCTGCAGGGCTGCTACCTGTAAGTCAGCACAGACCTTCATTACCCACTACCACATCGACCTTGAGTCACGCCGGGATGCTGGTTTTGGGACCTCGATTCTCCAGTCCTTATTCCCTAAGTAGGGGGTGCGCGCCTTGCCTTCCTTCCTCCTCCCGGAGAACTGCTAGGAGTCTGCCAATAAGTGTGGATTGAACAACATATCCACGTCCTTAGAAATACAGGTTACTCACCTGTAACAGGAGTTCTAGGAGTGGTATATGTTGTTCATCCACATGACCCACCCGACCCCACCGACTTCGACGCGCAACCTGGCTTCCAGCCAGCTAGATCTGGCATCATGGGGCAGAGCCGAGAGTTTTGCCACCCGGGTGGGTGGGAGGAGCCAGCTTGGAGATCTTCCAGCAACATTTAAAGCGGCAAGGAACCTGCCAATAAGTGTGGATGAACAACATATACCACTCCTAGAACTCCTGTTACAGGTGAGAAACCTGTATTTTTGGTAGCCATTACCTCTGCAAGATGTATCAGTGAATTGCAAGCCCTGTCAGTGGGACCTGATTTTATCTCCTTCCATAGAGATAAAGTGGTCCTTAGAACCAATAGGAGGTTCTTGCCCAAAGTGGTTTCAGACTTCCATTTGAATCAGTCCATGTCTCTCCCTGTTTTCTTCACTGATCATTCTTTCTTAGGGCAGATGAGGCTACACAGTTTAGATGTTAAAAGAGCCCTTAGCTACTAATAGAGCATACCAAGGGTCACAGGTTTGATTCTCTCCAGTTGCTCCTCACTTATGGGGAAGTGGGAGAGGGCAAACCTGTCACCAAGAGAACTGTTGCCAGGTGGTTTGTTTCTTGTATACAATTCTGCTATGAGAAACTGGGAAAATTCCACCCTTAGGCCTGAGGGCTCATTCCACAAGAGGTACAGCTGCTTCTCTGGCTGCTGGCAGGGATATCCCCCTGTTAGAAATTTGTCAAGCAGCCACCTGGAAAGCAGCCCATACCTTTACCCAGCATTACTCTCTTGATATCCAGGCTAGGAGTGATGCTCGGTTTGGCACAGCAGTCACTGGAGCCTATTCCCAAAGTAAGTTCCGTCCGTCCTCCATGGAGGTACTGCTTGGTAGTCTGCAGATTGTCAGAATACAGCAAGACTTCAAGTTGTTTGAAGGAAAAATTACTCACCTTAGTAATTGTGTTTCTTTTAATGGAGTCTTGCTGTATTCTGACCTCCCTCCCTGCCTCCCCTCTCAGAACCTGTTTTTGGGAAGTGGGTAGGCAGGTGCAGTGCTGCACCCCAAGGGTGTCTTCAGCACACCCTCCTTTTTACTTGGGTGCTTATGTTATAATCTTTATTTTGGCTAGGTTTTTGGTTTTGGGTTTCCTGACTTGAGTCTTTCTTTGGGAATCCAAAACTTTTTGTTGCCAGTTGGCTAGTTCATATATGTTACAATTTCCACATAGTCAGTGAGTGTTTGCTCGTAAGAATCTGACGGTTGGGTTTCAAAGTGCTGCAAACAGAGACCTCAACTGAGCTCGACTTTCTATGCACTGCATAGAAAATTAACCCTGTACTCTCTGGGGCAGTTTAAAGGCTGGGGCTAACTGCAGATTGTCAGAATACAGCAAGACTTTAGAAGAAACACAATTACTAAGGTGAGTAATGTTTTCTTTCACGCCATGGATCAGGGATGTGCTACTGGTGCAGTATTTGTCAATCTCACGAAAGCATTTGATCTTGTTAATCACCAATTCCTTTTAGCTAAACTGAACAAACTTGGCCTTGACTCCAACTCTCTCTCATGGTTTTCTAACTACCTGTCTAATCAGCAGCAGTGCGTCAAATGGTCTGACATTACCTCCCTCCTGGCACACATCTCGGACGGGTCCCGCAGGGGTCAATCCTAGGCCCTTTACTGTTTTACATTTTCATTAATGAGTTTTCCAACAACTGCATTGGTACAACTCTATGCAGACGATGCCATTCTATATAGATCAGATAGAAGTACCTTCTCCAGTAAATCGGGCCTTGAGAAAGGCTTCTGGCTACTCGAAGACTGGTTCAGGTGAAACCTACTGGTACTCGATGCTAAGAAAATGAAAACTATGTTCTGACACACCTCCTTTGATTTGTCCGCCGAACTACCCTTTGTAATCACCACCTCCTCAGATGCGTCCATCGAAGGAGTGGTCTCCTTTAAATATTTAGGAGTTACCCTGAACGTTAACTTATCTTTTGAAACTTAAGCCACCAAATTATCAAGTTAATGCACCAAAAACTTGGCCTACTATATTGAATTGCACCTTATCTAACCCCTTACTCCTGGAGAACCCTTGCTGTAACAAGTTTACTCCGTGGCCTCTTTTCAAACAACATGAAGTCTTTCTGTATTCTGACAAATTGCAGTGAGGTCCAACCTTCGAACTGCCCCGGAGATGAGTTAACTTTCCATGCCAGGCATGGAACGCTGAGCTCGAGCTCGGTTGAGACTCTGTCTGTTGCTGTTTGAACTCAAACTGTCAGATTCTTTACTCCGCCTCACTGAACAGTCGCTCCGGAGATTTCTCCTTTGCTCAGTTCAATTTGTTGGTTAAAGTACCGTTTTCTCGGTTTTCGACTGAATTTAAACCGTAACTTATTGGTTCAGTCTCTGTCTGTGGTATTCATGAGTACTAGATAGGTTTATTTTTGTTATTATTCTGTGTGGAACTTGTAAACGTGGGATCGCGTCGGTTTGAACCGATCAGGTTGTTTTAAATCTTTATTTCTGCTTTCAGAGTGTGGTTACCGGTTCTTATCAGTTCTAAAAAAAACGGATTTTATTACGTTTTTTTCCGCGACCCGTAACACGGTCAGGAACCGACAAGGGTGTCTTGCCTGGTGGATTGCCGAAAAAAGGGTACGTTTTTGTTAGGACTGGCCATGTCTGAGAAACCCAAAAGAAAAACTGGGCCCACTGGGTTTCAACACTTGTAGTGTGTGTGGAGAAGTCTTTGCTAAGGCTGATCCCCACACCACCTGTGTTTATTGTCTGGGGTTTGACTGCCACAATTCAGACTGCCAGATTTGTAAAAATTTTCCTGCAGCTACCCTGGAAAAAAGAGTTGGTAGGCTCAGGGAAAGGGAGGCCAAAAAGTCCGCTGACCCGGATGGCCAGCCCGGTTCGGTTCTAACCGAACCAGAAGGAGAGCCCTCTGACCAGGTCGAAACTTCTTCGGGCAAAAGGAGAACTGATTCCGAGGAGTCTGTTCCGGTTAAGAGAACAAGAAGGGATAAATCAGCCGGTGCGGATCCAAAAGTTCTTTCTCTGACTGTTGATGAAATAGCCAAAGCGATAAAAATTGTTCAGTCGCCATCCCCGGTTCCGACCGAACCGGCACCATTAGGAAGCCGCTCGGTTTGGTCGGTTTCACCGGTTCTGGATTATGATTTAGAGGAAGTTTATGAACCGGAGGAGGAGGAAGGAGAGTATGAGGAAAGTGAATGTGATTATGAAAGTCTGGATGTGCCCATTGACCCGGACATCTCCCCAGACAGACCTTCAGGAGTGTCTCCTCCTAGGCTTTCTGAGTCCCCCTCCCATTTCATGTTTTACAGGAAAGTGGCTGAACCTCTTCAGCTTCCTATGGAAGAAGCTCTGGATGACCAGGAGGAGCCTGACTATGTTGAAATGATGGATATCCCAGAGTCCAGGAGGCTGTCTATTCCCCTTCATAAGTCTTTTGGGAAACAGACAATAAAAATTTTAAAGACTCCTAATTCTATACCTTCTGTGGATAAGAGAATGGACAAGAGGTATACTCTTTCAGGCTCAGATACGGAGTTCCTTACCCAGCAATGCAGCCATGTTGGAGTAGTGCAGGCTGCAGCCTGTGATAAGGCAAATATACCCTTGGCTTCACACACCCCAGATAAGGACTCAGGAGGATTGATGCCATGGCAAAGAAACAGTACATGGCAGCATCCTTGGGACTCAGGCAGGCCAACTATATGGCCTGTACAGCTAGATATCAGAAATCTAGATGGGACACTGTAATGGCTTTAGCAAAACAGGTCCCTGGCCAGCTTGGCAAGGAGCTGGAGCAGGTAGCTGCAGATGGTATTGAGGCATCCAAGGTGCAATTCCATACTGCAGTGGACTCCAGTGATGTTTCATCTAGAGTCATGGCTACATCTGTGGCCCTTCGTAGGATGGCTTGGCTCAGATGTACTAGCCTGTCTCAGGATACCCAGACTAAGGCCGTGGATTTTCCTGTTGTGGGTAATTCTCTGTTTGGGGAGCAAACAGAGAATACTATGAAGAAATGGACGATGGGACCACCTATAGCAATGCTCAGGGCAAGAAAGGCAAGCTACTCCTCAGAGGCAGCATCCTAGGGGCAGGGCAGGCTCTTTTCATAGGCCTTTCTACACAAGCCCAGGCCCTCTTCTGCTTATGCTCATAGGGGGTTCTTTAGAGGGAGAGGCAGACGGAGTACAAGCAGGCCTTTTTCCACCCCTCAGCCTAAAGCCCCTGCCAAACAGGCACCCTGATGGGTTTGCCAGGGCTGATTCTCCACTACCGGTAGGGGGCAGGCTGGCTTTCTTTGTCCAGGACTGGACATCTTTAACATCAGACAAATGGGTCCTGGAAGTAGTAAGCCAGGGACTGGTTCTCAGCTTCAAGAAATTTCCAAAGATGAGAACCAGATCCTTTCCACCTGCAAATCCTTCAGAGGCAGTTGCTCTAGAGGCAGAGGTCTCTTCCCTTTTGGCTCTCAGAGTTATAGAAAGGGTTCCACCCCTACACAAAGGGAAAGGATTGTACTCCAGGTACTTTCTCTCCCCCAAAAAGACAGGAGAATGGCGGCCCATCCTGGATCTCAGATATTTAAACAAGCACCTTTTAAAGCCAAAGTTCAAAATGGTGACTCTGGGAATAATTCTACCCTCTCTAAGGCCAGGGGACTAGCTAGTCTCCCTGGACCTCAAGGATGCCTATTTCCATATTCTCATCAGGAACTCCCATTGAAAGTACCTCAGGTTCGAGCTGCCCTCAGGCCACTACCAATTCAGAGCAATGCCCTTCGGCCTAACCTCTGCTCCGAGGGTGTTCACAAAATGCCTGGCAGTAGTAGTCGCCTTCCTAAGAAGGAAAAGGATTTCCATCTTCCCATACCTGGACGACTGGCTCATAGTAGGCCAGTCCCCAGACCAAGTCAAGTTACACCTACAGATAACTCAGCAGCTGCTTACTTCTCTAGGTTTCCTTCTGAATCTTTTAAAGTCAGTTCTAGAGCCTGTACAGCTCCTCACCTTCATAGGCGCAGAGCTAGATACAGTAAAGGCAAGAGCCTTCCTTCCCCTGGACAGGGCAAGGACCCTTATTTCACTGGCCTCTTCATTCACCCTCCAGGTGTCTCAACCAGTAAGGCATTTTCTACAGCTCCTGTGGTACATGGCTGCTTCTACAGCAGTGGTGCAGGGAGCAAGATTTCAGATGAGGGACATTCAGTTCCACTTGAGAGCTTTTTGGTCTCAGAAAAAGGATCCTCTGACCAAACTGATCCTAGTGACTCAAACACTGATCCAGGCATTGCAGTGGTGGCAGGATCAGGACAATCTAAGACAGGGAGTTCCTTTTGTCACTCAGTCTCACTCTCTAATCCTTACTACAGATGCCTCCCTCTTGGGGTGGGGAGCTGACTTGGGAGTCCTAGCCACCCAAGGGTTGTGGTCTCCTCAGGAATCTCTGCTTCACATCAATCTATTAGAACTCAGAGCAGTGTTTCTAGCACTTCAGGTTTTTTCCAAGTCTGTTCAGAACAAAATAGTTCAGATCAGGACAGACAATTCCACCACAATGTGGTATATCAACAAGCAAGGGGGCACTCGGTCTACGGCCTTGTGCACAGAAGCAATGAAGTTATGGTCTCTGGCCTATTCCCTGAACACCTCTCTTACAGCAGTACAACTCACAGGCAAGGACAATGTCCTGGCAGATGCTCTCAGCAGGATAACTCAGGGCCATCACGAATGGTCCCTGGATCCCCTGGTTTTGAAGGTGATCTTCTCCAGATGGGGCACCCCACAGATAGATCTTTTTGCAGCCCCAGACAATCACCAACTTCCCCTCTTTTGCTGCAGGCCCCCAGTATTGGGCTCAGTCCCCCTGGATGCCCTATTTCTCAATTGGGAAGGGAAGTTCCTCTGTGCCTTTTCTCCCCTTCCCTCTCCTGTTAGAAGTGTTAGTCAAAATCAGGTTTCAACCCTGCAAAGGTGATTCTGATTGCTCCAGACTGGGCCAGAAAGCCCTGGTACCCTCTCCTGTTGTCCTTAGCAGTCCACCTTCCCAGGAATTACAACCTGTTAACCTGTGCTTGGGAGGGTTTGGTATCCAAATCTCAAATCTTTCGATCTCAAGGCCTGGCTCTTGAAGAGTTAGAGTTTGCTGATTTACACCTCTCTCAGGGTGTTATGGATATCCTAAAGGCTTCTCGGAAGCCTTCCACCAGAAGCACTTACAACTCCAAATGGAAAAGATTCTCCATATGGTGCTCTGGGAGGCATATTTCCCCAGAGTGTGCTGGCCTGCCCACAGTCCTTGACTATGTGGTTCATCTTAATAGTGTGGGACTCAGACCAGCTACACTAAGAGTGCATCTGGCAGCTGTCTCTGCTTTCCTTTCAGCAGGTAAGCCTTCTTCCCTTTCAGCTCATCCTGTATTCTCTTAAGTTTTTCAAGGGATTGCTTCATACCAATCCGCCATTCAGGGATCCTGCCCATGTTTGGGGCCTTAATGTTTGCATTGCTCAGCTTATGCAACCCCCTTTTGAGCCTTTGTCCTCAGCAGAGCTTAAGTATTTGACTTGGGAAACTGTTTTCTTGGTGGCCATCACTTCTGCCAGGCACATAAACGAGTTGCAAGCCCTGTCAGTGGAGCCTGATTTTATCTCTTTCCATAGAGATAAGGTGGTCCTCAGGACTAACAGGAAGTTTTTACCTAAGGTGGTTTCAGACTTCCACCTTAACCAGTCTGTGTCTCTTCCTGTTTTCTTCACTGACCATTCCTCCTCTGGTGAGAGGAGGCTGCACAGTTTGAATGTGAAAAGGGCACTTAGCTACTACATAGAGCGTACCAAGGGTCACAGGTTTGACTCCCTCCAACTGTTCCTCACTTATGGTGAGGTTGGTAAGGGAAAACCTGCCACTAAGAGATCCAATGCCAGGTGGATTGTCTCTTGCATTCAATTTTGCTATGAAAAACTAGGCAGGACTCCACTTCAGGCCTGAGGGCTCACTCTACCAGAGGTACAGCTGCTTCCCTAGTTGCTGCCAGGGATATTCCTATCTTAGAGATATGTCAAGCAGCTACCTGTAAAACAGTTCACACTTTTACCAAGCATTACTCTCTGGACATCCAGGCTAGGAGTGATGCTCGGTTTGGCACCTCAGTGCTTCAGAGCCTATTTCCTAGGTAGGTTCTGTCCCTCCTCCATGGAGGTACTGCTTGGTAGTCTGCAATTTGTCAGAATACAGCAAGACTTCATGTTGTTTGAAGAAAAAATTACTCACCTTAGTAATGTTGTTTCTTCTGATGGAGTCTTGTTGTATTCTGACCTCCCCCCCCCCGCCTTCCCCTCTCAGATCCTTTGTTTTTGGGACGTGGGTGGGCAGTAACAGTGTTGGCACTCAAGTGGTGCCCCACCCTTTATTTATCACCCCTTTACTTTGGGTGAGTGGGTGTTGTGTTTGTTTCATTTTTTGGGTTTCCTGACTTGAGTCTTTGTTTTGAGACCAAAAAATCTGTTATTATATTTAGTAGCCAATTGGCTAGTGTAGGTTTACAGCTTCCACACAGGAAACTCAGTGAGTTTAGCTCGTAAAGATCTGACGGTTTGAGTTCAAACAGCAACAGACAGAGTCTCAACCGAGCTTGAGCTCAGCGTTCCATGCCTGGCAGGAAAGTTAATTCTTTCATCTCCGGGGCAGTTCGAAGGTTGGACCTCACTGCAATTTGTCAGAATACAGCAAGACTCCATTAGAAGAAACAGCATTACTAAGGTGAGTAATTTTTTCTTACGGTATCCCGCTATTTCTTTCGGCTAAGTCCACTATTCTGCTCAAATTAAAGCAAACCTGTCACAGAATCACTCGCTTCTAACCCCAGTAATACTCGGGTATTCCTAACTTTCTGCAGTATCCCTTTAAGCCAGAACTGCCTGGAGAGGATAGAACACAAGCAAATGATGGAACTCTTTGCATGTGAAAACTATTCAAATGCTGCCTTGAACTATAACTGCCTTAGTTCTACACCCCTCTGGTTTCACTCTCCGCCTGTAAAGTCTAGTCACTCAGAGTCTCGCTCTTCAGTTTGTTCTGTGATGTGAAGAAACTTATAATTTCATATAAGTATCTTTTTTTTTCCTTTGCTGCCTTTTACTAATTGTTAATCTTAGTTAAACCTTGGTTATAGTGTTAAATTTTGTGTTTTTATTGGTTCCTCCCGGTTCTGTATAACTGGTGGGTAACCAACTTAGTTTTGTTAGTCCAGGTGTTTTCTGACTAAAAAAAAAACCATTATTTTATTCTCCTTTTATTTTAAATATTTTATTTTAGTAACTGCTTAATTGGTTACTGAACCGATAGCCTCGGTTCATTTTCTACATCAGTTCCGGTTCCTTATTGGTTCTGGAACCGACTGCAACCGCTAAACTTTTGTTAAAACTTTTAAATTATTTAGCGGTAAACATTTTTATTGGTTACCGATAAAATGTCAGAGAAACCAAAAAGGAAAACCGGTGAACCTGGTTTTAAAAATTGCACTGATTGTAGGGAAGTGTTTGCCAAGGCAAACAAACATGGTTTATATGTGGCTTTCCTGGGCTGTGGTCACTTTAAGGAAGACTGTGATATCTGTAAAACCTTCCAAAAGAAAACAGTGGAGAAACGCCTGAAAAGGCTTAAGAAAAATCTTGCTCCGCCTAAGGGTCCCTCTGGCTCTGACCAGTCGACACCCTTTTCTGCTGTGGGTGAAACCACTACAGTAATTGCTTCAACCCCTGAGGTGAGTGATAAGGGCACTAAGAGACTTGCTGAACCGGCTGGCTCCCTGGTTCCCTCTACTAAAAAGACGAGCACACAGAACCCCCAACTGAAAAAAAGAGGATTTCTGTGCGTGCTCTGGCTCTGCCTTCTCCTTAGGGAATTGCTCAGGCCTTTAAAGTGTTACAGGCCTTACAAGGTCTTTTCCCCTCTGCCCAGCAGCCACCTGATCAAGTCCCAGCTGGACAGACTGGCAGCACAGGTAAATCCTCATTTATTGAAAAGGATGGATTATGGTGAACGTGAGGAGGAGGAGGATGAAGGGGAATCTATTGAGCCTGAGTTCTCCCCTGAGCAGGATTTCGGTTCACCTCCTAGAACCACTGAGGATTATTCCTCACATTTTACTTTTGTGATGAAAATGGATGATGCCATGGACATAACAACAAGTGAAGAAATGGAGGAAGAAGAAGAGGTGGAATACCTTGAAATGACCCCCACAAAGAAGCTCCTCTTGCCTATCAATTAATTATTCAAGAAGGATGCACTGAAGATTTTACAGACCCCTAATTCTGTTCCCCCTCTTGATAAGAGGCTGGATAAGAAGTATCAATTGAAAAGGGAAGGGGCAGAATTTCTGATCTTACCTCGGGAAACAGTTCTTGCAGCAGGTTACACCATTAGGACTGAAGCTGACAGGCGTCAGGACCCCATGGAAATTTTCTACCTAGCAGTATTCAGCGGGGACCGCCTCCATTGATCCTGCCCCCGATGTCAGACGCAGTACATAAGGAGGCGGTCCCCCAGAATCTCCAGTTCTTTTCCCGACGTCAACTCACCAAGATCGGCCTCTTGGTTTCTACCTAGTGCACGACGACTTAGAACTTCAAGAGTTTCTCCAAACTAATGTCCGCTCCAACTCCTTCACTTGAGAGACACCTTTCCAAGTGTGCCTGCAGAAAACAGATCCCTTTTAAGGATCCTCATTTCTCCTGTGTGCTTAGGCCCGGACCATGACACCAAGGCCTGCACCTTCAGCCAAGGGTTCAACAGCCGCACCAGGATCTGCTGTCAGACGGCACTTCAGGCTTATCTGCTGGAAAAAAGACTTACTAGGGTGGACCAAGAACCTTCCTCCAGAAGCGATTCTTCTTCCAAGGCCCATAAACACCAGGAGAAAGCAAGGTCCAGATCCCCGAACTGGCCTCGGACTCCCATAGCTCAGGCTCCAACAGGTCGGATCGCGCTCCCTCCAGGGCTCGTTTTCAGCCCCCTCTGGTCAAAGTCCGAGCTTCAGGCGGCTCTTTGCTTCTCCAGACCATCAAGACTTCCAGGCATTTGGCTTCCTCCACTCTCCCTCTCAGGCCTCCTCCAAGTCTTCTGAATGCCACAAGTCTTCCTCATCGACCCGACGTCAGGACCCCAGGTCGGTCTCCTAGCCTCCCAGAGGGCTGGATCCACCACCCAGCAAGACTAAAGACCTGACATCCCTAAAGTGGACGTCGGCCAAGCACACGAAGTTGGCCAGGTGTTCGCTGGAGCCGCGGACACCAGCCAGGCAGCAGACGCCAGGTGGGCGTTCGCCGGACCCGAAGGCATCGGCCAAGCGACCGATGTCGGCCTCGCATTCTCCGGAGCCGAAGACCGCCCCCCAGTCACTGGTGGACACCGGTCACAGGGATTCAATAGCGGAGGACACGACGCTGCCCGAAGACCAGGAGGATAACACTGAGGATGCCGGGCCCCCGAGGGAACCTTCACCCACTGATCCGACGCCCGACCCCGGCGACAGGCCACCGGCACCAGGCCCGTCATCGGGCACGAACCTGCAAGAAGTGAAGGACCTCTTTACTTTCTGGTGGGACACCATCCAAAAGGATGTGGTCCCTGTAAAACCTCCTCCACCACCTCCTCCTCCTACTCTTTCACCTCCTACGCCCCCTCTTCCACCAAAGGGGCCAGCAGGACGACCACCAACCCCTAAGGAGCAGACTCCACCTCCTAAGGGTAGATCCAGGGACTGGAGAAGGCCTCCCTCAAGATCTCCATCAGGGTCCCCTAGCCCTAAGCTACCCAGATGTCATCGGTATACTCCGTCAGGGGAGGATTCCAGATTGGATACCTCGGATTATTCCAGATCTCCTTCTCCACTCAGCATTCCGTCATCTCACCCACATGACCTTCCCTGGTCTACGCCGGATGATCCCTCTTTCTCTGAGATCATGAGGCACATCCAGGACAACATGGGGTGGGATGCTGAAGACCTCGACCCCGAAAGGCAGCGTCTTGCCTGTTATCTTCGGCAGAAAGACCCAAAGCCTGTGGTAGTGCCACCCCTTGGTGGACACCTTCGCAGACATCACTGAGGCTGTGTGGAAATGTCAGCACTCCACTACCGTGGTGCCGAAGGAAGCTGACCGCCTGTACAAGGCCCCGAGAGAGGACCAGTACTTGGCTTAACAACCTCTACTAGGAATCCAAACAATTGGATGCCCTGGGGAGACGCATGTATGCGGCTGCTACATGCTCCATCAGGTCCCTGAACTACCTAACCCACATGGTACAATTTCAGAATGCCCTCTGGGAACAGGGCCAGGACCTGATCGATAAGCTTCTGGATGGCGATCAGAAGGTGGAGCTCCTAAACCTTCTCTGCACGGGGTCTGATGTGGGTACCCAAGTACTTCGAGTCGCATACAATTCTGCGGACTCGTCCACCAGAGTTGCAGCTTCAGGCGTCTGTCTCCGGCGCCACCCTTGGCTCCATGTCTCCGGCTTTACCCCGGATGTACAGAAGAACATTCTTGACGTCCCCTACAATGGCGAAGTACTTTTTGGTGAACCCTCGGAGAAGGTTTTCACCAAACTCCAGGACACTGGGAAGGCAGTCAGGTCTGTACAGGCCGTGTACAGATCCATTCCTGGTTCCTTTCATGGGAACCAGAGCTGTTTTCGCAGCCAGCAACAAAGGCAGCAGCTACGTTCCAGCCAGCAACAAAGGGGCACTTTTCAGCGGAAAGCCCAGTCTAAGTCGTCCCTAGGCAGAGCCCAACGCTACACTAAACCGGCCCACCCTGCAGGGACCAGCGCTGCCACAGGATGACTCCTTCCCAGCCCCCGCCCCTCCTCTGGCTCAATGGGCGCAAAAGGTCGGGGGTTGCATTGCTCTCCACTTTTTAGGGTGGCAGTCGATTACCACCGACCAGTGGTTTCTGCAGTTGGTCAGTAATGGTCACTTCATAGAATTTCTCGACCACGTACCGGCAAGACCTCCCCTACTCTCCCGTTACTCAGGTCAGCACTCCCTCTCGTGCTTCTTGGAAAAGAAGCGACAGAGCACGTGCCACAGAACCAGGGGAGTGTAGGGTATTATTCTCACTTCTTTCTGGTTCCCAAGAAAACGGGACCTCCGTCCGATACTGGACCTCAGTGACCTCAACGAGTCGGTCCTGTACAAACGCTTCCGCATGGTGACCCTCCCAGGTCTGATTCCCATGCTCAAGCAGGGCACCTTTCTAGAGTCCTTGGACATGCAGGATACTTACCTGCATATACCCATTGCTCAAACGCATAAGAAATTTCTGCGCCTCGAGTTTCAGGGCCACCATTATCAGTCCCGAGCCCTCCCCTTTGGACTGTCATCAACACCTCGGGTATTCATGAAGTGTATGGCGGTCGTAGTGGCGACTCTGAGGAGACATGGCCACTACATGTTCCCCTACCTGGACGACTGGCTTCTCATGGCCCCCTCTCGGGAGGCCTTGATGTCAGCTATTTATTATTGTCAGTCTCTGTTCAAGACGTCGGGCATCATGATCAATCAAGAGAAGTCATGCTTGGTTCCGTCACAGACTCTGCAGTTCTGGACACCGTCCAGGGTAAAGCTTTTCTTCCCCAGGACAGAGTGGAACACATCAGATCCCTCATCAGGGACATTTTGGCGAAGAAGACCGTTCCTGCCAGATTGGTCCTTTGCCTGCTTGGACACATGGCTGCAGCCATTGCAACAGTCCCGCTTGCTCGTCTCCACATTCGGGTCACCCAGTGGATATTATGGGTCCAATGGGATCAAAAGCAAGACCATCTGCGGCTCCCAATCCGGATCACGAAGGCCGTTATTCCTGATTGGCAATGGTAGCTAGATCCGAAGAATCTATCGGCAGGGGTCCCCTTCATTGCGCCGTTTCCGATTGTGACACTCTCCACAGATGCCTCAGGGCTCAGATGAGGCGCACACCTCAGCGGTGTCCAGTCTCAGGGCCTGTGGACAGCCCAAGAGACTCATCTCCACATAAATATCCTGGGAATGAGAGCAGTTCTTTACGCCCTGCAGGCCTTCCAGTCGGAGATTCCACCGGGTACTCTTCTATTACAAACAGACAATTCTGTGGTGATGTATTACCTCAACAAACAAGGAGGCAACTATTCCTACCTGATTTGCAGGGAGGCCATGAGGGTGTGGGATTGGGTTTTGCAACACGGCTCAAACCTCATTGCTGTTCATATCCCAGGAGCAGACAACTTCATTGCAGACGGCCTGAGCCGCTCTCAGGCCAGAGTCCAAGAGTGAGAACTACTCCAGGAGGTAGTAGAGGATCAGTTTCGCAGATGGGGTACACCAGAGTTGGACCTTTTCTCGTCCCCATCCAACGCAAAACTGCCCAATTTTTGCTTGCTAGATCCAGGGCCTGGTGTTTTCTGGCGAGACGCGTTGCCCCTCTCCTGGGCGGGCAGATTCGTCTAGCCTTTCCCCCCTTTCCATTGATCCAGAGAGTCCTTCTGAAACTTCGCAGAGAGCAAGCGACGCTGATACTTATCGCGCCGTTCTGGCCCAGGCAGATCTGGTTCTCTCTACTGCATCAGCTATCCCGGGAACTTCCGGTGCCTCTGCCAACCAGCTCTCACTTGTTGTGTCAGGAGCAGGGCTCCTTGGTCCATCCGGACCTTCGTTCGCTGAGCCTGAACGCTTCGCCCCTCGAGATATAGCCATTTTGCAACACGGGGTCTCACAAGAGGTAGCTGACATTCCGGTGGCCGAGAGACAACTGGTCACTCATGCTACTTATGCTATGAAATGGCACAGTTTTTGCCTATAGGCTCAAGCGCAGGGGTTTTTGCCTCTAGTCTGTCCAGAAAAGTCGGTCTTGGACTACCTCCTGTCTCTTTTTCAGACAGGCTTGGCCTACTCCTCGATCAAAGTACACCTCTGTGCCATCTCAGCCTATCATTTTCCTATAGGCCAATGCACCATATCGCAGTTGGACATGGCACGAGCCTTCCTGAGAGGTGTTCTCCACCTTAGACCTCCAATTAAGGATCAGATTCCGCTGTGGGATCTACCCTTTGTCCTGGAGCAGCTTAAGCTGCCACCCATTGAGCCAGCCACGGATTGCGAGCTATGTCTCCTTACATGGAAGACGTTGTTTTTAGTTGCCGTTACTTCGGCCAGAAGAATTTCTGAACTTCATGCACTCATGTGCAAAGAGCCTTATTTTTTTTTTCACCAAGACAGGTTATCCATACGGACTAATTGTAAGTTTCTGCCTAAAGTGACCTCAGCTCTCACCCTTAATCAGGACATTGATCTACCAGTGTACTTCCCCAAGTATTCTAATCTAGGAGAGGCCCTGTTGCACACCTTAGATGTACATAGGTGTCTCCGATACTACCTGACCATAACCAAACGCCACTGCAGATCGGACCTTCTTTTTGTCTCCTTTGCCCACAGGATGATGGGAGCTCCTGTTTCCAAGCAGTCGCTGTCCAGGTGGCTCATTCAATGTATTATGTTCTTTTATCAGAAGCACAACAAATCCTTACCGGGCACGGTCAAGGGTCATTCCACGGGGGGGGGGTGGCTACCTCCTTTGCGGCCCTAAAGAATGTGTCCACTTCATCTGTGCTGCAGCTACTTGGAGCTCTGTGCACACTTTCATCAGGCATTATAGCCTGGATAATGCATCAAGGCGAAGAGCAGGTTTTGGTCTAGCAGTTCTTCAAGGACTTCTGTTCTAGGCTTTGGTTCCATTAAGGATTTCTACCTTCCCTGTTCCCAATGGTGTGGGATTTCCATTATTGCTTGGGAATCAGTCCTAATGGTGTAACCTGCTGCAAGATCTGTTTCTCGAAGTAAGAAAGTACAGTTACGTAAGAACTTACCATAACAGTAGATCTTCGAGAACAGCTCTTGCAGCAGGTACTTTCCTGCCCACCATCCCTGCTGGAGGTAGATTCTCATCCCAACATCCTTCTCCTAGGATCAGTTGTTCTCAGCATCTCTGATTGCCATTTGTTGGCGGATCCTCAGTCTCCTCTTCTGATGTCCTCCAGCGGCCGGGAGTCTCTGGCGGGAGAACTGGGGATTCTGGGGCATCGCCTCCTTATGTACTGCGTCTGACATCGGGTGCGGGACCGATGTTGGAGGCGGTCCCTGCTGAATACTGCTAGCTAGAAAATGTCCGTGGGGTCCTGGCGCCTGCTAGCTTCAGTCCTAATGGTGTAACCTGCTGGAAGAGCTGTTCTCGAAGATCTGCTGTTACGGTAAGTTCTTGCGTAACTGTACTTTTTCCCACCCTGACCATCAGGGGGCGATGCAGGCAGCTGCCTGTGACAAGGCTAAGGTGCCCCTGGCTTCTCCCCCACCAGATAAGGAGTCCAGGAAGATTGACAGTATGGCCAAAAAAGGATACTTGTCAGCTTCCTTGGCTATTAGGCAGGCAGATTTCCAAGCCTACACTGCCTAGTACCAAAAGTCTTTATGGCAGTCTGTACTGACCATGGCACACAAGGCCCCTTCACTCTTGTCTAATGACCTGTCATATACTGCCAGGTTTGGCTTAGAGGCAGCCAAGTAATGGTTCCAAATGGTTGCTGATACCAATGATTCAGCAGTCAGGTGGATGGCAAACACTTTTGCTCAATGTTGGTTTGCCTGGCTAAGAGCTATGAATCTTACCCAGGATACTCAAACAGAGGCTTTGGACTTCCCCCGGAGGGTGATTCACTTTTTGGTGAAACAACAGTGGTTTGTATGAAGAAGGTGGATGAATATAAGGCTACCTTCAAGAGCAATTCTGTTAAGGAGAAAGCCTCTTCATCCACCAGACCCTGTGGAAGGGGAGGAAGGGGCAGGTGCTTTCATACCAGGCCCTTTTTCCAGGCAATGGCTGCACCCCAGTAACAACAGTATTCCCAGCAAGGTTACTTCAGCTGTAGGGGCAGAAGAGGTTCCAGGCGGGAATCTCAAACCCAGCCTGAGCCCCAGAGCAAACACACACCCTGATGTGTCTTCACAGGCCGCCTCCTCGCTGCCTGTTAGAGGCAGACTGTCTCACTACTGCCAGGCTTGGCAAAAGATCACCACAGAAAGTGGGTCCTGAGGGTAGTGAGTCAGGGACTGTCTCTGAGCTTCAAATCCCTTTCTCTTCTGAGAACCAGGGTGTTCAGACCATCTTCCCTTGCAGAGAAAAAGCTTCTGGAGGCAGAGGTTCGAAACCTGCTGCTGTGACGGGCAGTGGAACCTGTCCCAACTCAGCAGAAAGGGAAGGGGTTTTACTCAAGGTACTTCCTTACTACAAAGGAAAATGGGGAGTAGCAGCCTGTGTTGGACCTCAGGGTCTTAAACAAGCATTTGACAAAACCAAAGTTCAAATTGGTAACTTTGGTACTGATTCTGCCAATACTCCAAAAAGGAGACTGGTTGGCAATCACTGGAACTAAAATATGCCTATTTCTACATCTCCATAAGGGAGTCTCGCAGAAAATACCTTGGGTTCAGACTCCTATCAGGTCACTACCAGTTTTCAACCCTGCCATTTGGCCTAACTTCAGCCCCAAGGGTATTCAAAAAGTGCTTAGCAGTGGCCGTGGCACACCTTCGAAGACAGGGTGTCACGGTGTTTCCATATTTGGATGACTGGCTGATGGTAGGAAAATCACCAGACCAGGTCAGACAGCATCTGCACATTAACCAAGGGCTTCTGGAGTCCCTGGGGTTCTTGATAAATCACAAAAAATCAGTACTTCGACCTGCACAGATGCTGCATTTCATAGGAGCAGAGATGTACACCCTGCAGGGCAGGGCCTACCTGCCTCTGGATAGGGTAAGAAGTCTCTAGCTTATTGCTAACTCATTCAGCCTGCAGAAGCAAAAAAACTGCAAGACAGTTCCTACAGCTCCTGGACCACATGGCTGTGGCCACAGGCACAGTCCCAGGCTCCAGGTTCCAAATGAGAGACATCCAGTTCCACCTAAGGGCACATTGGTGCCGAAGAAGAGATCCCCTCTTGAAGCCGATTCCAGTAACAAAAACTTTGTTACAAGCAATTCAGTGCTGGAAAGAGGAATCCAACATGAGGGAAGGGGTTCCTTTCCAGTGAGAGTCCCCATCAGTTCTCACAACAGATGCTTCTCTGCTGGGGTGGGGCACCCATTTAGGGGACCACACAACCCAGGGCACTTGGTCAAGTGCAGAGTCACTCCAGCACATAAACTTGCTGGAGCTCAGAGCAATGTTTCTGGCACTAGAACCCTTCACAACACTGGTACAAGGAAAGGTGGTACAGGTCAGAACAGACAATGCCACCACAATTTACTACATAAACAAGCAGGGAGGCATCAGGCCGGGTCCTCTCTGCACAGAGGCCATGAAAATGTGGAGCCTGGCTTATTCCATGGGAGTTTCCCTACAGGCAATCCATCTGCCAAGAAAGGACAACACCCTAGCAGATGCTCTGAGTCGCATCTTGAGATCAGATTTAAATCAGATTTAGAAGTGGGTAGCTATCTGGGAGCAAGCGACCACCACACAGTGTGGTTCATGATAAACACAACCGTGGAGTCAAGCCATACAAAAACGAGGATATTGAACTTTAGAAGCCCTGACTTTGGCAAAATGGGTGAATACCTAAGGAATGCACTAGCAAACGGGCAGAAAGGATGGGTGTAAGAACAATGGAGAAAAATCAAAACTGCCATCATAGAGACAACAAGCCTTTGTGTGAAACAAATAAAAAACAAAATGGAGTAAAAAACCACTATGGTTCTCAAAAGAGGTGACGGGGAAGGTTAGGTGATGGCATTCAGGAAGTATAAGGAATCACAGAAGGAGCAGGACATGGAACTCTTTCAGTTAAAGTAGAAGGAAGCGGGGAAGGCAGTCAGAATAGCAAAGGCCCAAACCGAGGAAAAGATAGCCAACTCTGTTTAAGAAAGGGGATAAAACCTTATATAGGTACATTAGGGAGCAAAGAAAGGTCAATGGAGGGATAGCGAAGCTTAATAAAGGGGAGGGGAGGTAGGAAGAGGGAATACGGTGAAAAGTCAGAGATAATGAATGAATACTTTTAGTCCGTATTCCCAAAAGAAGAAGAGGAGGAGTTAATTAAACAAAACAATAGAAGCACTCTGGGCAGGAGGGTCGACACCAGTCCATTCACAGAAGAAAGGATCCTGAAAGAACTCCTAAAACTGAAGGAGGACAAAGCAATGGGGCATTACGGGAATCACCCCAGAATTCTAAAAGAACTAAGGGGAGAACTAGTGACACAACTGACTACCTTTTTAACAAATCATGGGAGGATGGCGTGGTACTTGAGGACTGGAAGAGAGCGGATGTGATTCCTCTTCACAAAAGTGGGAGCAAGGCAGAGGCAGGAAACTACAGACCTGTTAGTTTGACCTCTGTGGTAGAGAAAATGATGGAATCACTTCTGGAAGAATGAATTGTTGAGTACTTAGAGGCCCGCTGGGTACAGGACCCAAGGCAGCATGGATTCACAGCAGGAAGGTCATGTCAGACAAATCTAATCGATTTCTTTGACTGGGTGACCAAAGTAGTAGACCAGGGAGGGGCTGTGGATATGGCCTATCTAGAGTTTAGCAAGACATTTGACACAGTCCCACACAAAAGATTAATAAACAAGTTAGTCAGCCTGGGAGTGGGTCCCAGGGTGGTAGTCTGGGTAACAAATTGCCTGCACAGCAGGATGCAGAGGATAATAGTAAATGAAACTCACTCTGAAGAAAGTGGGGTTACTAGTGTGGTACCACAGGGTTCAGTACTGGGACCAGTCCTCTTTAACGTCTTTACAGGAGACATTGCAGAGGGTCTGGAAGGAAAATTATGCCTCTGTGCAGATGACTCAAAGATCTGCAACAGAGTTGACACGGGGGTGGGGGATGGTGGTGGAAAGGATGAGAAGGACTTGGCAAGGTTGGAGGAATGGTCAAAAGTATGGCAGCTTAGATTCAGTGCAAAGTAATGCACCTGGGAAACAAAAACCCAGGTGAAGAGTACAAAGGGGGAGGGGGGGACTAAAAACAGAAAAAATCGAAAGAGACCTGGGGGTAGTCATATCAGATGACCTTGAGGTAGGCAAGCAATGTGAGAAGGCAGTAAGGAGAGCTGGGGGGATACTGGGATGCATAGGGAGAGGCATCACCAGTAGAAAACAGGAAGCTGTTATCCCTCTGTACAGACAGTTGGTGAGGCCCCATCTGGGGTACTGCATGTAGTTTAGAGACCCCATCTCCACAAGGACATACACAGGATGGAGGCAGTCCAGAGAGAGACTAAGAGAGCTTAATATGTATACCCTTGAGGAAAGGGGGGACATGACAGAAACTTTAAAGTACCTCAAGGAATCAGCAAAGACCAAGAAGGTAGCATCTTTCTGAAAAGAGATGTGCAAGAAGAAGGGGGCACAATTTAAAGATAGAGGGGGGATGGCTCGGGGGCAACGTTAGGAAATATTTTTTCACTTAGAGGGTGGTGGACGCATGGAACCACCTTCCTGAGGAGGTTGTGGGGGAATTCAGGAATGCATGGGACAGCCATAAGGCAGTTATAGTGGGGAGTAGGAGGAAGTAGGCTGCTGGTAAACTAGAATCTGCAGCTTATCCAGTAGGGAGGGAAATGGGCAGACTGGGTGGACCATGCGGCCCTTATCTGCCATCAAAGTCGTTGTTTCTATGAATCAGTCAGGCCCATCACGAATGGCCCCTGAACAGGCAAGTGGTGGACGTAATCTTCAGGAGGTGGGGCACCCCAGAGATAGACTTGTTTGCATCCCACCAGAACCACCACCTGCCCACAATACTGTTGCAGGCCACCAGATTGGGGAACACTGCTCCTGGAAGCAATGGCTTTGGACTGGTCAGGGAAGCACTTATATGCTTTTCTTCCCTTCTTTCGGCTGTACAGGGTATTGCTCAAGCTTAGGTCCCACTCAGCATCATTGATCTTAATAGCTCCAGACTGGCCCTGACAACCATGGTACTCTCTTCTGCTCTCCATGTCTGTGGCCGAGCCAGTACACCTCCCTTGGAGGCACAATCAGTTAACCTCCAACCAGGGGAGACTCATGCATCCGAATCTCAGGTCTCTCAATCTCAAAGCTTTGCTCTTGAAGACCTAAAATATGCAGGTTTACATCTCTCTGAAGCTGTTTTAGACATCCTGAGAGGTTACAGGAAGCCTTCCACTAAGAAAACCTATGCTTCAAAATGGAAACGGTTTTCTATTTGGTGCTCAGCCAGGGAGCTGGTACCAGCACAGGCTGGGGTTCCAGCTGTTCTTGATTACCTCTTTTATTTGAATTCCCTGGCACTGCAGCCCAGTACTCTCAGGGTCCACTTGGCCGCAGCATCTGCTTACATTTCTGCTGGAAGAAATGTGACTATAGCTTCAGACCCTATCTTTAGGAGATTCTTCAAGGGTTTGGCCCATCTGCATCCCCCTTATAGGGAACCAGTGCCAGCATGGGACTTTAATATGTGCATAGCTAAGCTCATGGGACCTCCTTTTGAGCCCATGTCCTCTGCTCATCTGAAATAGGTCACTTGGAAAACAGTTTTCCTAGTGGCTATGACTTCTGCAAGAAGAATCAGAGAGCTCCAGGGTCTCTGCATTGAACAGGACTACATCTCATTCCACAGTGATAAGGTGGTCCTGTGAACAAACAGGAAATTTCTCCCTAAAGTGGTCTCTGATTTCCACCTCAACCAAACCATTACCCTACCGGTCTTCTTCACTGAGCATTCTACCTCTGGTGAAAGGAGACGTCACAGTCTGGATGTCAACAGAGCTCTCAGCTACTACATGATGGCCATGAACGACTATAGGCAGGACAGAAAACTGCTATTCTAGGAGCGTGGATATGTTCATCCACACTCTTTGGCATGTCCCTTTCCCCTTTAAATCTTGCCGGAAGTCTTCAAGCTGGCTCCTCCCACCCACCCGGGTGGTAAATGCCTCGGCTTCGCCCCATGGTGCCAGATCTTCCTTTCCACTGGAACATTCAGGTTCCCTCGTGCTACTTTAGTAATTCGTAGGCCCTGGATTCGTAACGTTGGTTTTTACCACAAATCACTCTAAAACTTGTCAGAGTTAATGACTACGATTACAGCGCGTCGGACATAGAGGACAAATCATCCCCCGGATTTCGCCGGTGTACCTGCGGCCAGAAGATGCCGTGCACCGATACCCACCTCTTGTGTGTTTATTGCCTAGGTGTCAGACATGACACCACATCTTGTACTTTTTGCTTGGCCTTCCATCCCAACGTTCTGGACGACTGCAAGGTGCACCTAAAATTGTGGAACCGGAGGCCAGAATCACGCCTGTGAAATCGAGGCGGTGGCGGTTTCCCCAGCCGTGGGATCCGTCAAGCAGCTGGAGCAGATGAAGACATTCAAGGAGGAAGCGGCTCAAGCTTCGGCCAGTCGAAGCTTTTTTGTTCCACTCAACCTTGGCTCTGCTTCAGGGAGTTGTGCCAGTCTCTCCCCACCAGGGGTGAGGTGCCCTCAGCCTCGCACTCCTCCTGCCCTCAGAAGAGGGATAAGGACCCTAAGTCTTCGACTAAATGAAGACGCTCCTGGGACTGAGAGAGGTCCGAGTCCCAGGAGCACGTGGTCTCAACTTCGGTCGATATTGCTTCCTCAGCTGCCGGCTTTATGGGCTTTCCTTCTGGCTAAGGGACCGAGACCGAGGAAATGGCTGAACCAGCCGAGATTACTTGCGACCCGATCGAGCCTTTATCACTGACTCCGGTCAACAATTCTTTAGAAAGGACTCCGGTCCTTTCTTTTCCTGATGAGGAGACACTACCCTCGGGTATCCCGATCATAGAAACTGTGCTGGAACCTCAGTTTTCACCGACTCCAGTGACTCCTGATCGACAGAACCGACCCCGTTGGTCTTGATCGAGGACCAAGACCCCTTCAGTCAAACGGCTGAAAAAGGGCCCCAAATGCTCTAAGAGAGGCCACAGATCCTCATCCTCCTCTGATGAGGAGAGGCTTCGATGGAAACTCTTTCGAAGCTATGAGGTTCGGATGTGGCAACAGCTGATTTTGAGCGGGCAGAAGCCCGCTCTGCTGGCCGCCCCAGCCATCACTTGACTCCCGCCTCCATGGCCGATGCCAACCCCTCCAGAACAGAAGGCCTCGGTTCCACTGCCCTTGGGGCCGGCCCATATCCCGGCTTGGCCTATTCCGGTCTCTCCACCGATTTTGGTGGAGCCACTGCCTAAGCAGACTCAGGGAGGGGCTCCCTTGAAAGAGGACTGACCAGACACTGGGCTTCCCCAACGTCTGTCGATCACAGTCGTCCCTGATCGCCCTTGGCGTAACGAGGGAGACCTAGGCGGGAGACTGTTGTATCCCGACTCTTTGGACTCAGACGACACTGGATTACACTCTCATCCTGGGGAAGATGAGTCATCCGTTGCAGGATTGGAGGAAGGCCCTTCCTCCTTTTAGGGCATTCTCCTCCTGATCTCCAAATCCACCGGAATGCCCCTGGAGCCCATCCAGAAAAATGTGGAGTACCTCCTTACGGATATCCTCAAAAGGGGGATACCCCGACAGATGCCTTTCCAGTGGCTGAAGCCATCATTACCCCCGACCCTTGAGCTTTGGCAGCGTCCTGCTTCCTTCCCAGCTCCGTCTGCCTTGCAAGTATGCGGTGCCCATGGGGTCACTGGCGGGGTTCACAGAACATCCTTCGGCCGAAAGCCTAGTGACTGCTTCTGTGTTTAGACGTACTGGTAGCTCAGCCGAGACTGACTGACCCCCGGAGAAGGAGTCCAAGAATATAAACCATTCTGCCCGTAAGGTCTATGCGGCCTCCTACTTAGGCCTTCGTCAGGACAGCTCGGCTGTTATCATGGCACACTTCTCTCATGCCCTGCTAGGGTTTCTGTGCCAGCTCTTTAGCAGCCGCAGTGGCCACTCGCTGCAGGGCTTGGCTGAGGCTATCCTTCCCGGTGGATACTCAGTTCAAGTTAGCTGACGTGCCCTTCCTAGACACCAACCTCTTCGGTCCAGGAGTGGTTGGTCACCTCCAGCACATAGAGGAGTCCAGTGCCACCTTGGATGCTACCTCTGTGAAGGGTTCTTCGGGCAAGAACCAGCAGAAGCGCAAGAAGAAGCATTTTCGGGACTCTTCCCCCTGCGGTTAGGCAGCCCTCCCATCAAGGAGGCCAGCAGCAACAGGAGGCCCAAGCAGGGTCCTCAACAGCACCGTAAAGGAGGCTGAGGTGCTGGTCCAGGAACCTCCTCCTCCTCCTCCTCCAAGCCTGCTCAGTGACGGGTTGGGGGTTGCCACCCCTACACCCATCACGCCAGCTCTGGGTCCACCTGTGGGGGGCCGGCTCTGCTTCTTTCTTTCTGCCTGGTCAGATATCACCTCGGACAGGTGGGTTCTAGAAGTGGTCAGACAGGGACTGCCTCTGGAATTCGAGCAGTACCCTCCCAACCGAGCCCATGCCCCTCGGGAGGAAAGGATCTCAGCTTGCACTCAGTCGGCTCTTCGAGATGACATTGCTTGGCTCCTCTGCAAGGAGGTGGTAGCTCCAGTGCCAGATCCTCCTACAGACCCAGGCTTCATGTCCAGGTACTTCCTGGTGCCCAAGCGGATGGGGGGTTGGTGCCGTATCCTAGATCTCCACGACCTGAATCAATATCTCAGGTCTCGCACCTTCCAGATGGTAACTCTGAACCAGATTATACCACCCCTGGAGCGAAACATGTGGTTCTGTTAACTGGATCTGTAGGACGCATTCTTCCATGTCCCAATCCATCCCTCCCATCAGCAGTTCCTCCACTTCAGGGTTGAGAGGACCCTGTATGAGTTCTGAGCCGTGCCATTCGGCCTGTCATTGGCCCCGAGGGTCTTCACCAAGTGCATCGCAGTAGTGGCAGCCCATCTTCGACGTCGAGGAGTTCGAATCTACCCTTATGTCGACAACTGGCTCTTGGCAAGTTCCTCCCTTCAGGAGGTGGAGAGATCCAGGATCTGGCTCTTCGAACCTGCTCCCAACTAGGCCTCCTGATCAACGAGGCCAAATCGGAACGCATGCCCTCTCAGATGATGGGCTTCATTGGAGCAGAGCTCGACTCTCGTCAAGCCAGAGCTAAGCTCCCGGCGGTCAGGGCGGAGGTTCTTTCCTCCTTTGCCCAATCATTTCTGGTTGGGCACTTGCACCCTGCCTGGTACTTCCTGCGCCTTCTTGGTTACATGGCGGCGTGCACCTCAGTGGTCCGTTGGGCCAGATGGCACATGCGCTCCCTCCACTGGGAGCTGGCCGCTCAGTGGACTCGGTGCCATGGTCATTTCGACTAGCTGATCACTGTGACCAGAAGATGTGGGATGCTCGCCAATGGTGGACTGCCCCAGAACGGTTGCAGGAAGGGATCTCATTTGTCTTCCCCGAGCTGACGGTCGTTCTTATGACCGATGCCTCTCTCATGGTCTGGGGAGCCCACATGGGGGACAGCAGAGCCCATGGGTTCTGGACCCCCGAGGAGTCCCAATGCCACATCAACCTGTTGGAGCTCAGAACAGTCAGACTGGCATTGTTAGCTTTCGCTCCTCAGCTCTGGGGTCAAGTTGTTCAAGTTCAGACGGACAATACCATGACCATGTAATACCTCAACAAACAGGGCAGCACGCACTCCCGTCTGCTTTGGAAGGAGGCGCTCCGCATCTGGACCCTTGTCAGCCGGTTGGAGGCCAATCTCCTAGCCATTCATTGGCAGGAGTCTCGAACCAGCCGTTGGATGCTCTCAGCAGTCTAGGCCAGACATCCCACGAGTGGTCTCTCCATCCAGAGGTAGCTTACAGCCTGTTCTCCCACTGGGGCAAACCACTGGTGGACCTGTTTGCCTCCAGGGAAAACAACAAGCTGAGGCTGTACCAATGCCACCCCCCCCCCAGCAGGGCTCAGTGCAGGGGGATGCCTACTCAAGGCCGTGGACCCCAGGCCTTCCCTACGCCTTCCCTCCATTTCCTTGATCCACAGGGTGCTACTCAACGTGAGAAAGGACAAGAAGAAGCTGATCCTGGTAGCCCCAGATTGGCCGCACCAGTTCTGGTATCCAGATCTCCTCAGCCTCAGCTGCAGGCCCCCGAAGCGGCTTCGCACACGCACAGACCTGATATCACTGAACCAGGGGAAGATATTCCATCTGGACCTTCAATCCCTGCACCTCACAACCTGATACCTGAGCGGCTAGAGTTCCAGGCTCTTTGTCTTTCCAAGGATGTCTACACTGTGGTGGAGGCATCTCGTAAGGATTCGACCAGGAAATGTTATGCCTTCAGATGGAAGAGATTTTCCATTTGGTGTCGGGTAAGAGTCTGGACCCCTTATCCTGCTCTGTGGCTAACATTGTTGACTACTTTTGGTCTCTCTCCAAAGGGGGTGTACGGTCATCGACCCTTAGGGTGTACTTGGCAGCCATTTCTGCTTACCAGGTGTGGGCCGGTCAGCTGACATTGGCGCAGGAGATGGTGGTCGGGCGCTTCTTCAAAGGCCTGAATCACATATTCCCTCCGGTGCGTGAACTTCCATCTCTGTGGAATCTCTTGCTGGTTTTGGCAAAGCTCATGGGCAAGCCATTCGAACCTATGCACAAGTGTGAACTTTCACACTTGTGGAAGACGGCCTTCATGGTGGCTATCACGTCAGCCACAAGGACAGGAGAACTACAGGCACTTTCGGTGGACTCCCCTTATCTGGTCTTCCACAAGGACAAAGTTGTCCTGTGCCCCCAACCGAAATTCTTTTTGAAGGTGGTGTCAGAGTTTCATCTTAACCAGGTGTTAACTCTACTGGTATACTACCCTAATTACACCTCACACGCCGAGTACAGTCTCCATACTCTGGACCTGAGACGTGCTCTCTCCTGTTATAAGGAGAGAACGGCGGAAGTTTGTGGAGAGGTTCGCCAGCTGTTTGTCACCTATGCTGAAGTCGCCTCTGGCAGTCCTGCAGCCAAATGGACCATTGCAAGGTGGATTACATAATGCATCGGTCTGTGCTATGAGTTGGTGGGCAAGGAGCCTCCCAGAGGGATAAGAGCTCCTTCTACCTGCCATACTGCTGCATTGGTGGCTGCTTCCAGGGACATCCCTATCCAAGATATCTGTCGGGCTGCTACCTGGAAGTCAGCAAACACTTTTATTACCCACTACCACATCAATCTTGAGTCACGCGGGGTTGCTGGTTTTGGGACCTCGGTTCTCCAATCTCTATTTCCCAAGTAGGGGGTGTGTGCCTTGCCTCCCTCCGGAGAAGTGCTTGGAGTCTGCCAGAGAGTGTGGATGAACAACATATCCATGCTCCTAGAAGAATAGGTTACTCACCTGTAACAGTAGTTCTAGGAGTAGTATTCGCTGTTCATCCACATGCACCCACCCGACCTCCCCGGCTTTAGGTGCACAACCCTGCTTCCAGTGGGCTAAGATCTGATGTGATGGAGTGAAGCTGAGGTATTTACCACTCGGGTGGGTGGGAGGAGCCAGCTTGAAGACTTCCGGCAAGATTTAAAGGGGAAAGGGACATGCCAGAGAGTGTGGATGAACAACATAGACCACTCCTAGAACTACTGTTACAGGTGAGTAACCTGTTCTTACTGTCTTATGGAGATGTGGGAAAGGGTAACCCAGCATCGAAAAGGTCAATTTCTCGCTGTATAGTCTAGTGTATCCAGTTCTGTTGCATTAAAGCTGGAAGGGAACCCCCAACAGGATTTGAGGGCCCACTCCACAAGAGGGACAGCTGCTACCTTAGCAGTTGCCAGGGATTGCCCACTAGTGGATATCTGTAAAGCAGCTACCTGGAAAACAGTACACATCTTTACAAAGCACTACAACCTGGATATGCAGTCCAGGGGTGATGCTAGGTTTGGCACAGCAGTCCTGTAAAGTCTATTTCCAAAATAAGGTTCTGTGCCCACCTCCAAAGGTACTGCTTCGTAGTCTGCAGAAAGTTAGGGATACCCGAGTATTACTGGGGTTAGAAGACAAAATTGCTTACCATAGTTTCTTCCCCTTGGGTATTCATAACTTCCCACCCTGCCTCCCCTTCTAGAACCTTTTGCCTCTGCACTCCTGCATGCTGTGCTGTCAAGGGTATACCTGCCATTTTCTGGCACAAGTTAGATAAAGAAGGTTCATATTGTGTTTTACCCCTTTTTTCGGGTGACTGACATTTTTGGGGGTATCGTTTGTGTTTTTCCTCTCCAGTTGGAGGGTTTATTTATGGGGTTGTGGGTTTAATTATCACTATTATTGTTATTATTATTGATTATTAATACTATTCAGTATTCATAGTTCTTGGGGGGCTGCCTTTCAGGCGTCCAGGAAATCTGAGGGGTTTAGAACTAAGGCAGTTAGCTCAAGGCAGCATTTGAGTAGTTGTCATGTGCAAAGAGTTCTATAATTTGCATGTGTTCTATCCTCTTTGGGCAGTTCTGGCTTAAAGGGACACTGCAGAAAGTTATGAATACCCAAGTATCACTGGGAAGAAACAAAATTACTGTGGTAAGTAATTTTTTGTTCGCTGCTAAGACACCTGCTCGAGTGCACCATTGCAACGTCCTCAAGACCCTTGGATAGCCATGCTTGAAGGCAAAGCTAGACTTCCCTTTACGCTGTACTACGTTCATACTTCTCCATCTCCTCTCTCCAACTTGCTCACCTTGAAGCCCATTTCTAGAGCCCTACACTCCTGACATCTCCCTTTACTAAGTCTCCCCAGGCCACGGTTAGCCGTAGGAAGAAGGTCCTTCTCCTTCCTTGCACCCCAAAAATGGAACAACCTACTGCACAGTCTACTCTCCTGTACATCCTTTTCCCAATTCAAAAAATGCTTTAAAGAACTCCTCTTTCCTCCGCCTGTCTGTTCCTGCTACTAAGACCTCCATCTTACTCCTCTCCCTCCTCTACTTCCCTATCCCCATACTTTGCTCCCCTTCTGCTACTCTGTCTTAAACTACTACTGTCTAATTCCTACTTACTCCTACTGTAAATACTAACATACTAATTGCCAGCAGATTAGGCCTTCGGTCTATCGAGTCTGCTCGAACCTCGGATCCCTAGTTGGGTGCCGAGGCTCCCCGTGTTCCAGAAACCCCTATCATCCATCCCCACCCCTGGGCCAGGCTATCATCTGATGCATCCACTTTCTATGTCTGTCCCACCCTCTCTTGAAGCCCTCCACTGTGGATCTCTGAACCAGCTTGCCAGGCAGTGCATTTCAAGGGTCCACCACCCTCTCAGTGAAAAACCTCCTCCTGTTTCCCCCCTTTCCCTTCCACCTTCCAACTTCAAACCATGCCCTCTGGTGATACCTCCCTGCTTTAGTCTAAAGATCCCCTCCATGTTTACCCTATTTATTCCCTTGTGGTACTTGAAGACCTCAATCATGTCTCTCTCCCTCCCCCCCCCATATCTCCTCTCCTCCAATGAAAACAGGCAGAGCTCCTCAAGTTTGTCCTCGTACGTCAAATCCCCTAGTCCTCGTATCATCTTAGTTGCCCTCCTCTGTACCCTCTCCAGGAGCTGTAAGTCCCTGTTCAAGTGTGGTCTCCAGTACTGTACACAGTACTCAAGGTGTGGTCTAACCAGTCCATTGTACAGTGGCAGAATCCCTGCTCCTAGAGGTGATCCCCCTTACGATGCATCCCAACATCCTGTTTGCCTTGCTAGCTGCTCTCTTGCACTGCTCAGAGTTATTCATACATGCATCCACCATGACCCCTAGGTCTTTTTCCCCCTATTGAGGCCTCCAGCGCCTCCCCTCCCAGGGTGTACCTGTGTTTAGGGTTTCCCCGCCCAAGATGTAACACCTTGCACTTGGTGATATTGAAATTTAATTTCCATGTGTGAGCCCAACTTTCCAGGGTGTCCCAATCCCCTTGCAGGGCCAACCTCCCCTCTTCTCTCTCAACTACTGCTCCCATCTTGGAGTCATCGGCGAAGAGACTCATTTCACACCCTATACCCTCCCTGATGTCCGATATGTATGCATTAAACAGGATCGGACCCAGGACCGAGCCCTGCGGTACCCCACTACCGACCTCTCTAGGGTTCGAGAGCTCCCCGCCGACTACTACTCTCTGGGTGCGTCTAGCTAGCCAGTTTTCAATCCATCTGATCATCAAAGGGCCTACTCTCAACCCCATCAGTTTCTCCACCAGACCATTGTGGGGGACAGAGTCAAACGGCTTGCTGAAGTCCAAGAATAATACATCCACAGGCTTTCCCCTGTCCAGTTTTGATGTTACCCATTTGTAGAACTCCACAAGATTAGTCTGACATGATCTACCTGGCACAAACCCATGTTGCCGACTATCCAGACCTCCACCTCCTCCAAGTACACCCCAATAATTCCTTTAGTATACTCTCCATTAATTTTCCCACCACTGAGGTCAAAACTGATGGGTCTGTAGTTACCTGGTACTTCCTCAACCCCCCTTATGGATTGGCACCATGTGCCTCTCGCCAATCCCTAGGTACCCTCCCTGTCTCAAGCACCTGTTGAAGAGCTCTGCCAGGGTGGCAGCATGTCCGCCAATACCCCATAGTACTCGGATGAATGCCATCCGCCCAGGAGATTTGTCTTTCTTTAGGGCCTTGAGGGCTAACCACACCCTTTGGTGGAGATAGCATCATCCGTCCCTCCACCTTACTGGCCTTTTTATCCTTATCCTGATGTGACACCCTGAAACTTCCCTCCTCCTCTTGCTCCATTTCTGTTGCTCCCTGATCCCACTCACTGCCGCTTCTGTTCCCATTGTGCCTTGCTTTGTAGAGATCCCATCCCCCTCCTCTAGTGAACACAGAGGCGAAGTACTCATTTAATACCTCTGCCTGGTCCCTCGCCTCTTCCACCCACCCTCCTTCTGATCTCAATCTGCTGAGATGGCCCTTAGTTTTTCTCCGCTCCCCAATGTACCGAAGAACCCTTTTCCTCCATGTATCCCTGTGCCAGCTGCTCTTTCTGGACTTTGCCTCCCTCACCATCCGGGTGACTTTTCTAGATGCAAGATGGTACATTTCTTATCCCTATCCCCTCTTGTTGTTTTATATTTTTTGTAGGCCGCCTTCTTTTCTCTGACCGCTACCTGAACCTCACTGGACCACCAGCATGGTTTATGTGACCTTGCTCCCTTACGTTTCACCTTAGTGCAGGTCCTGACTGCCTCATGTAGTCCCCGTTTTATGACCTCCCATCTCTTTTCCACATTTGTCATTGATGTAATCCCCTTCAAGTGATCCTTGGGAATATTTTCCATGCCCACAAAGTCTGTCCCCCTGAAGTCCACTGCCAGTGTCCTAGATCTCCCCCATGCTTATTTGAAACCAGACAGTATTGTGGTCGCTCCCAGTTAAGGGATCCTCTACAACCAGGTCGCTTACCAGATCCCCATCTGCCAGAACCACATCCAGGACATGCCCCTCCCTTGCGAGCTCCATTACATGCTGTGTTAAGAACACATCCTGGAAGCCATCCAGCAGCCTCTGCTCCTTGGCCACCTTAGAGCACATGGTTCCCCAGTTTGTACCTGGCATATTAAGGTCCCCCATCAACACCACTCCTTCCTCTTTTGGCCACACTGGGCAATGATGTTGTCCAGCAAACCATCCTCCAGAACATCACCCATCCGGGGGGGCCTATATACTACACCCAGCTTGACCTCATCTCATGCTGGGGTTCGTAAGGTGACCCATAAGGCCTCCACATTTCCCTTTGCCTCTTCTACCCTAGCAATTTCTATGTCATCTGTAATGAACATACCTCCCACCCTCTGCCTCCTTTTCTATCCTTCCTAAGCATAGTGTACCCTGCGTTTAGGTCCCAGTCATGGTTTTGTTGGCCACGTCTCCGTGACCGCCGCCACGCCCTCGAACAGCATGGCCTGGAACTCTGAAACTTGTTTCCCAAGCTCCTGGCATTTACTAACACCATCCCCCACCCTTTATCCCTGATCCCCTTTGTCAAACTCCACCCAGGTTCCTTATACTTCCATCCTCCCTCTGCTCCTCCTGAAACCTCCACCCCCAAGTCTGTGTCCCCCCTTCCCCCCTTGGGTTTGAAGGCTATTCCCCTCATCTGGAGGAGAGGGCTCCTGGTCAGCCCCTCCCTTATCCCTCCCCCCCTCACAAGTTTAAACCCCACCTTTCTTGAATGTAGTCAGCCATCCCTGTATATTGTCACATTAATTCATTTACTGATACCCCACTGCCCTATCTTCATCATAAACTGACCGAAACTGTGTGAATGGGTGATTCATTACAAAACCTGTTCTTCCAACCAGTGCGTATATATTACCCGACTGACATCAGCGCTTTAAATTGTTTTTAAACATCTTACCATAGCACTTCTAGACTGCTTGTTAGAATACACCTCACTATTTTGTTCCATGTAACTTGAATTGTAATTATTGAAATCTGTCCTACTAAGAGTGCGGTTTGTAACTGGGTTTTGTCGTAGTGATCTTTATTTCCCCTTTTGTTTTCATCTTTGTCCAATTACTGGAAGCGTATTTCTCCAGGTCGCCCCTGAAAAAGGGATTTTTAATCTCAGTTGGCCTACCCAGTCATCAAAATTCAAATAAATATTCTTGCTTAAATAATTAAGTGCATCTCCATCAGGATCTTAGTTAAATTATTTAGGTTTGTATTCTCCCTCACCCCACCCTCGTTCAGCTGTTGGGCTACAACCAGCATTGTCTCAGCCCATAGCAGGCACTGCATCCTCTGTAATATGCTTTCTGTGGTGGAGTCCTCAGACTGAGGTATTGACCCTTTTTTTTAGCCCTCATGTGATGAGGAGGAGGTGTTCAGTACAGATGAGAATATCCATTTTATTATTCTGATGGTGCAGAGTGCGTTTCTCCCCAATTTTCGCTGTCTTTCGGTGCTTGTGATGTGTACATTATGGCGCTTGCCCTCTGACTCTCCCCCCCATTTCAGGTGTGCTGTACATATTCTTCATGTAGGCTAAATATTGTATGCTGAGATGGCAGAATGCCAGACTTTCATAAGGAGGCTCACTCCTTGGCCCTCTCCAGGGTGTGTAGCATTTTGGGTTTTATCTGCTTTTTGGGTGTCGTTACCCCAAAAAAAAGGAATGATTAGATCCGACAGTGACTCTGTGGCCTGTCGTGCATTATTGCTTAAAGCAGCAATGCAGTGAAAGTGGGCAAAAAGTTTGGCCCTACCTCTTATCACTGTGAAATATTCTGGACATTTTCCAAGTATACTTGGTGGTAAAACTTTCTAGTTCCAGAAAAAATTTAGTATTTTATAAATGTTTTAATATTGTGTTTCTCAATATGAAAGATGGCAGCCACATTTGGCTTAGAAATACTATTGCTGACCTGTGGATCAAGAAAATAAAAATAACTCATGGTGCCTCACTGGGCCACCTTTTCCAGCTTACCCAACTATAGCACAGACCAGCACACCATTTCTCATCCCCTTCCCTCCTTTGGTGCAGCTGGGCCATTCTTTCTTGCAGTGGTTGGGACATACAGAGGAGCTAGCTTTGTGAGGTCCAAGGATCACCTGTTGTGTTGCACTGTAGGCAAGATGGCCATTGGATCCATCTTCCTTTTTCCTCCCCTCCCATGACACAGTTGTGCTAGGTCACTGCTGGCCATGGGTCTATGTTCCCCTTTCCATTGACAAGATGTTTCTCAACTATGGCCAGAGGTGTGACTTGTAAGGTGTCAAGGCACTGCCTGACTCTAGCTGAATCCGAGTATATGCTTTCTTGGACTACAAGAGCCTTTGGCAAAGTAATGGTGGGTGTAGTGATTTCTGTATTTTGGTTTGCAGCTGGCATGCAGTCTCAGATAGGGCACCCTTCCAGTGGACCAGGTCAGATGGACAGAGGCCAAGATACCCCCCTCCGCCCCAGTAACATCATTTGAAACATTTGGTGTACTCATAATTTCATGCTTTGTGACAGTTAATACAATGAAGTCTTGAAAACGGGCTGCCATGGTCGTGAGTCTGTAAAACTTCCTTAGTGGTTTAAAAGACAAAGAACCTCTGTGCACAAACACTGAGGCACGGGTTACCCCAAAGGGCATTTGGCTGGGAGGTCAAGTTTTAAGAAAATACAAAATCACACATTCCCACACAATGCAAAGCATCATGGACTACATATGCAAATCACCACAGAATGTTATGCTGGTTCAACTTTAAACAGAATTGCATGGTGCTGAAAGGCCTCTCACACAGTTTGCAAAGGGTGCTAACAGATGACATAGACACGTGTTTCTAGTGCTTTAAATCACTGGCAAGAACACTCAGCTTAGTGCTGTGAGGCCCGAATTTGGGGGAGGTTTCTCACTGTGAGGGGAGGACTTAGTTCATCCCTTTAAATTGGAACGTGGAGTCAGATTTGCTCTGGCCTGTGTTGCTTAATTGGTATCTCTAACTTGTGGTTGACGCTTGTTAGAAAACATTGTAAACCCTAAGATTTAGATCTAGTTCTGTTTATATATTTACAGTTTTTTTTTTGTTTCTCTTCCATTTCTGATTCGTTACCTGGGTGATTTGTATGAAAATGCAATCCTTGCTCCCCAGACTTCTGCCTCTGCTGTTTTATCGTTTGCTGACATCACAGATCTTACTTCGAGACACAGCTCTTGCAGCAGGTTACACCATTAGGACTGAAGCCGGCAGGCGTCAGGACCCCACGGAAAAATTCTAGCTAGCTATCTTCAGCGAGGACTGCCTTACGTCGGTCCGCCCCGGCGTCGTGGGTACATAAAGGCGGTCCCGCCAGATTCCCCAGTTCTTTCCCGCCGTCGACTTGCATGTCTTGACCCTTCGGTTATAGTCTACCGCGCGACGCGTGGTTAAGTGCTTTCCTTCGGGAAAATTGGATTTCTTCTAGCAAGATTTTCGCTGATGTCCTCTTCGACCTCCGGTCACTCCTCCAAGTGTGCTTGCGGGAAACGGATCCCCTTCAAGGATCCCCATACGGCCTGCATTCGGTGCCTGGGCCCAGACCACGATACCCGGCCTGCTCCTTCGTGCCAGGGTTTAACAGTCGTATCTCGGATCCGCACGTCAGAAGGCCCTTCAAGCCTTCTTACTGGAAGAGAAGCTGAAAACCATGTCTTCCAAGAGGAATCTCCAAAAGACCCACAAGCACGCAGAGAAACGAGGAGAAGGCCCTTCCAGGTCCCCTCCAGGGCTTCGGACTCGCGCAGCTCAGGTTCCAGGTCCGACCGCTCCCCCTCCAGGGCCAGCTCTCAGCCTCCCCCGGCTGCGGTAAGGAAGCCTTCTTCTCAGGCCAAGTCCGCCAGGCCGTCCTCGTCTTCATCCTCCAGGGCCTTGGCGAAGTCTGGGGATCGCCATCATCACCATCACAAGTCGGGTTCCCGCCCTTCGGAACCCGACGTCAGGTCAGCTTCTTTGCCTCCTTGCAAGACGTTGGAGCTCACCTCCTTAAAGAGACCTCTGGATCCGACGCCGGTGCGTCCGTCGTCAGCCTCGCGTCCTGCATCCCTGGAGCCGCCGTCGGCCAGACGACCGTCGCCGGCTAAGCCAGCTCCTCAGCGGACGCCGGTAGGGGGACCGGCGCCGCTCCCCCTGAGAAGAGGGCCCTGACGCCTCCGACCGACGTCGGTCAAGAGACCTTGACCGAGGAGGATCTTACGCAGCCGAGGACCAGACGGGCGACCCGGTCTCCTTGAGACTCCCAGGGAACCCTCGCCGTTACCCGAGCCCCCTGTGGAGCCGACGCCAGGACCCGACGACCGTCCACCGGTGCCCGGACCGTCGTCGGGCCTTTCCTTAGTGGAAGTGAAGGACCTCTTCACTTACTGGTGGAACACCATAAAGAAGGACATGGTTCCCACTCTTCCTCCTCCTCCTCCTCCTCTGGTTCCTGCACCCCCCTCGCCATCGGGGTCGGCAGGCCGCTTACCTCCTCCCCGGGAACTCGGAACCCCTCCCAGGGGGAGACCAGAAAAACGGAGACCTCCGTCTAAATCCTCTTCTAGGTCACCCAGCCCCAAGAGACCCAGGAGACACCGACGATCGCCTTTGATGGAGGACACGGGATCAGAGTACTCTTCATCTAGATCCCCATCTCCCCTCTCCATCCCTTCTCCGGACCCACGTGAGATGCCAAAATCTCCTCTGGACGACCCTTCGTTCTCGGATATTATGAGACACATCCAAGAGAACATGGGATGGGATGCAGAAGAGCTAGACCCCGAAAGGATACGCCTCGCCAAATATCTTCGGCAAAAAGACCCCAAGCCTGTGGTGGTGCCACCCTTGGTTGACACTTTCGTGGACGTCACCAAGGCAGCATGGAAGCATCCACATTCGCTCCCGGCGATGCCGAAGAAAGCTGATCGCTTGTACAAGGCTCCTAGAGAAGACCAGTACTCAGCAGCCTCAGGCCGACTCTCTGGTCATCACAGCCTCACATGACCGGTCACAGAGGCCGCAACATCTGGGCACCCTGCCACCGGACCCAGAGTCCAAGCAGTTGGACGCGTTGGGTAGGCGCACATATGCTTCCGCTACCTAACGCCATCAGATCCTTGAACTATTTGACCATGGTTCAGTTCCAGAACGCCTTGTGGGAACAGGGTCTGAAATGGCTGCAAAACTGCGGAAGGTGAGCAGAAGGAGGAAATGCTTCAGCTCCTCCGTACTGGTCGACGTGGAACCCAAGTGCTAAGAGCCGCAGACGACTGCGGGACACATCGGCCCGAGCAGCAGCTTGGGCGATGCCTCCTCGAGGCACTCTTGGTTACGCGCCTCCGTTTACCCCGGACGCCCAGAAGAATATCATGGACGCTCCATTCGAGGGAGAAGTCTTGTTTGGTAATCCTTCAGAGAAGATTATTACCAGACTTCAAGAGGCCGGGAAGGCGGTAAGGTCGGTTCAGGCCATGTACCGACCCAGACTTAGTTCCTTTCAGAGGAACCAAAGTCAATTTGCGCGGATGCAGAGGCAGCAGCCCCGGGTCCGCTACACAACAGAGGGGCCCGGCTCAGAGAGTCTTAGGAAACAGCCCGCCAGCCGAGGCCAGCGTACTTCTAAGCCAGCCCAGCCAGCGGGACCCTCTGCCACCACAGCCTGACTCCTTTCTGGCCCCCGCCCCTCAGGATCAACGGGAAATCATGGTCGGGGGTCGCTTGGCGAACTTCCTGCCGGGATGGCAGGCTATAACCACCGACAGGTGGGTTCTTCAGTTGGTCAGAAGAGGCCACTATATAGAATTGCAAGAAAAGCCACCCTCGAGGCCTCCTTTGCTCTCCCGGTATCCGGGTCAGCACAAATCTCTGATCTGGCAAGAAGTACTCGCGCTCCTGCAAAAGGGAGCGATAGAGTTCGTCCCGGAGAACCAGAGAGGACAAGGATATTATTCCCACTTCTTCCTGGTTCCAAAGAAACAGGGACCTCAAATCCGATTTCTGGACCTCAGCGACCTCAACGTATCGGTCGCCTACAAGAGATTCCGCATGGTGACTCTTCCGGGTCTTATCCCATGTTGAAACAAGACGCCTTCTTAGCATCTCTAGACATGCAGGACGCATACCTGCATATCCCTATAGCTCAGGCGCACAAGAGGTTCCTGCGCTTTGAGTTTCTGACCACCACTTTCAATTCCGAGCCCTTCCATCTGACTGTCATCCGCACCCAGGGTCTTTACCAAGTGCATGGCAGTCATGGCAGCGTCTCTGAGGAGACAGGGCCATTATGTGTTCCATTACCTGGACGATTGGCTTCTCATGGCCGCCTCCAGAGAGGCGTTGTTACTTGCGATCCAGAGCACCCAGGACCTGTTCCGATCTCTGGGAATCCTAATAAACTACGGGAAGTCTCTCCTGGTACCATCGCAGAAACTGCAGTTTATAGGGGCAGTACTGGACACTGTTCAGGGAAGAGCTTTTTCCAGGCGACAGAGCGGACGCATCAGATCCCTCATCAGGGAGTTATCACGAACAAGACCGTCTCTGCCAGGTCGGTCCTTCGCTTGCTCGGACACATGGCTGCGGCCATTCCTGCCGTCCTTCGCGCAAGGCTCCACATGCGGGTAACTCAGTGGATGTTCAAAGTGCAATGGGACCAAAGCAAGACCACTTGCAGCATCCGGTCAGGATCACGAACACCGTGATTCGAGACTGGCAGTGGTGGCTAGTCCCAGGGTCGCTCTCCTTGGCGTCCGTGCGTAAGCGCCTCCCCGGAGGTAACCCTCACCACAGGCGCCTTGGGTCTGGGGTGGGGGGCACACCTAGACCGGGTAAAGTCCCAGGGTATGTGGACCCCGAGGGAAGCTCATCTCCATATCAACGTTCTAGAGATTAGGGCGGTTCTCTATGCCTTGCAGGCCTTTCAGTCAGTAATCCCACCGTGTACTCTTCTGCTTCAGACAGACAACACGGCGATGATGTATTACCTCAACAAACAAGGAGGCGCACACTCTTACCCCCTTTGCAGGGAGGCCATGAGGGTGTGGGATTGGGTAATCGGACACGGCGCAAATCTGATCACTGTGCATGTTCCCGGGGTGGACAACACGATTGCAGACTCTCTGAGTCGCTCCCAGGCCAGAGTCCACGAGTGGGAACTTCTTCAAGAGGTAGCAGAGGATCTGTTTCTTCGATGGGGAACTCCAGAGCGGGACTTGTTCGCATCCCCATCCAACGCAAAACTGCCCAATTTTTGCTCGCTAGATCCAGGGCCTGGTGTTTTGTGGTGAGACGTGTTGTCCCTCTCCTGCGCGGACAGATTCCTCTACGCTTTCCCTCCTTTGCCGTTGATCCAGAGAGTTCTTCTCAAACTGTGCAGGGAGCATGCAATCATGATCCTGGTGGCCCCGTTCTGGCCCAGACAGATCTGGTTCCCTTTGCTGATGCAGCTATCCCGGGAACCCCCGCTCCCATTGCCGTTCAGCTCCCATCTCCTGTCTCAGGAGAAAGGTTCATTAGTCCACCCGGACTTACGTTCATTGAGCCTGCATGCATGGCTCCTAGAGACATAGCCATCTTGCGTCATGGGGTCTCGCAAGGGGTTGCAGAAGTCCTTTCTGCAGCCAGAAAGCCGGCAATGCATGCTACGTATGCCATGAAATGGCGCCGTTTTTGTTTATGGTCGCGAGCACGCGATTTTTCCCCTTTAGGTTGCCCAGTGGGAGTGGTGTTGGACTACCTGCTCTCCCTCTTTCATTCGGGTCTAGCCTACTCCTCTATCAAGGTGCACCTTTGTGCCATTTCTGCGTACCACCTTCCGGTGGGACATCGTACAGTGGCACAATTGGGCCCTCTCGGGGAGTTCTGAGAGGGCTGTTACACTAGGCCACCCATTAGGGACCCTGTACCTCCATGGGATTTGCTCTATGTCCTGGAACAACTCCACGCCCCCTTCGAACCTGCCGCTGGATTGCGTGCACGTTTGCTGGAAAACGCGGTTGCTGTTACTCAGCGAGAAGAATTTCTGAACTTCACGCTCTCATGTGCATAGAGCCTTATTTAGTTTTCCACGGGACAGAGTATCCTTGAGGACTAGACCCTAAATTTTTGCCTAAGGGTCTCTTCACTCACTCTAAATCAGGACATTGACCTACCAGTCTACTTCGAACTACTCGAATAGAGGAGAGGCTCTGCTTCACACCCTGGATGTTCACCACAGCCTGAGGTATTACCTCAACAGAACTAAACCTTTTCGTAGTTCTGAGCAACTTTTTGTTTCCTTCTCTGAGAGAATGATGGGCCAATCTGTATCCAAACAGTCCTTGTCTCGCTGGCTTGTCCAGTGTATTTCATACTGTTATGATATCAAATAAAAGCCCCTCCCGGGATCAGTCCGGGGTCATTCTACTAGAGGTGTGGCCACCTCCTTTGCAGCACTCAGAAACGTCTCCTCCTCTGCTATATGTGCTGCAGCCACTTGGAGCTCTATGCATACCTTTATCAGGCATTATAGCCTGGACATACGCCTCTCGGCCCGAAGAGTTTTGGCCTGCGGTGCTACAGGGTCTCCTGTCCTAGGTTCAGGACCTGGAATGTACTTCCTATTTCCTTCTCCCGGAATTTCTGGCAGCGTTACTGCTTGGGAATCAGTCTAATGGTGTAACCTGCTGCAAATGTGTCTCGAGAAGTAAGATGGTACAGTTACGTAGAACTTGCCGTAGCAGTAGATCTTGAGAACAGCTCTGCAGCAAAACTCTATCCACCTTCCCCCTTGAGGAGGCATGGCTTAAGCATTTTTAACAGGGATTTACACCCTTTTGTCTTCTGACAGTGGATCCTCGGTCTCCATCTTGATGTCAGCCTGCGGCGGAAGTCTCCGGCAGGAGAGCTAGAATCTGGCCGGGACCGCCCCTTATATACCACGCCTGGCGGGACCCGGCGTCGAAGCGGTGAAGATGATAGCCAGAATTGTTCCGTGGGGTCCTGGCGCCTGCCGCTTCAGTCCTAATGGTGTAACCTGCTGCAAGAGCTGTTCTCGAAGATCTACTGTTACGGTAAGTTCTTACGTAACTGTACTTTCTCTGTTTTAATGGGAACAGCGCAAAGAGCCCCCATACTCAAGTGTGGTCTGATCCCAATGTGCATTTTATGCAAAAACATTTTGGTTTACTTATTGTTTACTGTAGTACAGTAGATTGCATGAGACTAATTTTGTTTAGTTCTAGGTTGGCTTCTTCTGTTACTAAAAATCTCAAGCAATTCTTGCTTCTACAGCTGCACTGGGTGCAGAGCTTTGGTGCGTTCTCCCTTGTTTTTTTTTTTTGGTTTTTTAATATCATAGCATGGCCCCACTGAAAATATTGCTGCTGCATCTGCGTTGTGGCAAGCCTGGGGAAGTAGATTGTCTGATGGATTATATAATGGGTATGAGAAATCCTGAAAGCTGATTAGCTGAAGCAGTCTTTGACCTGTAACCATATCTCAGTATATCATCACAGGTCAGAATGGCGTACAAGATGTGCCATTGTGCTAACACACTGGGGCCATTTTATAATCACAGTAATACACTCCACTGTGTAGCGTTTTAGGGATATTGTCACTTTGTGGATGGTTGAAGTGATTCAGCTTAGCCTCGTATTTCACAACACTCCCAAGTCATGATATCTAATGATATTCCACCTCTTGTCATGTATTATTGTTTAAATAATTAAGTGCATCTCCATCAAGGACTTAGTTAAATTAGTTTGCTTTTTATTTACCCCCAAATCCAGCACTCAGGCTATTACCAGCATCATCCTAGCCCCACAGCAGGTACCTGCATCCTCTACAATTTGCACTCTGAGGTGGGTCCCCAGACTGGGGTATCTTCCTCCTTTTTCCAAGTCCTTATCTGGTGAGGAGGAGGTGTTTAGCATGGATGAGAGTGTCAGTTTAATCATCATTCTGACGGTGTGAGGAGGTCCTATTTTTTGTGTCCTTTCGGTGCTGGTGATGTGTGCATTCTGGTGCTTGCCCCTGACCCTTCCCTATTCCAGAGGCACCGTATATCATTCATGTAGGCTCCATCTGCATGGAACAATGGCAAAATGCCAGGCTCTCACAAGGGAGCTCACTTCCTGACCCTCTCCAGAGTGTGTAGCATTTTGGGATTTACCCACTGCCCCCCCCCCCCCAAGGTATGACTAGATCCCACAGAGACTCCATATCCTGTTGTGCCTCATTACTTAAAGCAGCAGTGCAGTAAAGTTGGGCAAAACGTTTGGCCCTGCCTCTTTTCACTATGAAAGATTCCAGGCATCTTCCAGGTTTATTTGGTGGTAATATTTTCTAGTTCCACAAAAATGTGGGTACTTTATAAAGGCTTTAATTTACTTTTTTTTTCTCAAGAAGAAAAGGTGGCCGCCACATTTGGCTGTAGAAATAACATTGTAGACTCTGCAAGAGTCCGGATCAAGAACATTAAACTTATGGTGCCTTGCTTGGTCTCCTTTTCCAACTTACCCAATTTTAGCACAGGCCAGCACACCATGCCTCCCCCCTCCCCCCCCTTGGTGCGACTGGGTCATTCTTCCTTGTAGTGGTTGGGATGTACAGTGGAGATAGCTTTGTGCGGTCCAGGAATCTCCTGTTGTGTTGCACAGTAGGTAAGACAGCCATCTAATCCAATTTCCTTGTACCTCCCCTCCCATGACACAGTTGTGCCAGACACTGCTGAATGTGGCTCTGTGTTCCCCTTTCCATTGACCAGATGGTTTTCTGCTACAGCCAGAGTTTTGATGTGTAAGGTGTCAAGGCACTGCTTGATGCTGGCTGAATCCGAGTATATGGTAAGGCTGCTTTGTCGGGTTGCAAGTGCCCATGGCAAAGTAATGATGGTTGGAGGAGTTCTGATTTCTGTATTTTGGTTTACAGCTGTCATGCAGTCTCAGATGGGGCATTCTTCCAGTGGACCAGGTCAGATGGGCAGAGGACAAGGTACCCCTTCCCCATTAACATCAGTTAAAACATTTGATGCAGTCATGAGTTGGTGCTTTGTGACAGTTTATACAATGAAGTCTTTAAAGCATGTTCCCATGGTCGTGTGTTTTTTAAATGTCCTGATTACTTTAAATCACTGGCAGAAACACTCAGCCCAGTGCTGTGAGACACAAATTTGGGGGAGGTTTCTCATTGTGAAGAGAGGATCCAGATCATCCTTTTATATTGGACTGTGGGATCAGATTTGCTCTGTCCTAGGGTGCTTCCACTTGACTTGCATGTAGCGGTTGGTATAATGGTGTCTCTAAATTGTGACTGACATGTTGGAGAAAATATTGAAAACCCTAATATTTAGACCCAGTGCTGTTTCACATGTTTACAGGTTTTTGTGCTTCTCTTCCATTTCTGATTCATTACCTCGTTAATTTGCACGGAAATGCAGTCTTTGCCCCCAGCGTACTTCCGCTTCTGCTGTGTTATCTTTTGCTGAAGTCACAATCCTCTGTTTCTCACATTAGTTAATTGCTGTAGAAATGATTATAATGTCACAAACAGAGGATTTAGTTTTCATTGTGAGATTAAAGGGGAATTTGTTTGCACAAAGGGCCCCCACACTCAAGTGATGGGCTGATCCCAATGTGCACTTTGTGTGCGAAAACATTTTGGTTTACTGTAGTATAGTAGATTGCATCAGACTATTTTTTTTTTAAATTTGTTCTAGGCTGACTTCTTTTACTAAAATTCCCAAGCAATTCTTGCTTCTACAGCAGCACCGGCTGCAGTGCTTTGTCATGTTTTCTCTTGTGACATCATCTGTTGTTAAAAATCTCAGAATCCCCTGCGGCTGACATCACAGTGGCGGGCAGCAGTGTGACATTCAAAAGCCAGCAGTGCATGTTAGAGCATTTATAATATCTGATTACATGTTTTCCAGGACTGCTTTCCTCCATGGGCTAAGTACAGTCTTCTGTGACTGTACTTGGCACAGGGGTGACAGTGGGCCTAGCAATCAAAATATCAGAACTTATATGAACTCTTAACATGCACTGCAGGCTGTTGAATCTCCTGCTGCTTCCTCCTGCTCCATTGTCAGTTACAGGGGATTCTGGGATTTGTAGTACCAGATGATGTCGGCCTAGAACTAAGCAAAATTATTCTGATACAGTCTACTATACTACATGGTCACACTTGAATGTGGGTTCATAGTGCTGACTGTTCCCCTTTAAGGGAGAATAGCATTTAATCTGTTAGCCCATGTTTTCTATAGGGCAGGCTGGATGGGCTCACTGGGCCTTTTCTACCAACGTATTCCACATCATGTTTTTGTTCCATCTTTACTGGGCTCTGACACTGTGTGTGTTTCTGACTTACACTCTTCTGGTTTGTACTGTGTTTCTGACTTGCACCCTCCTAGTTAGTGCTATCTTGGAAGTGTACAATGTAGTTTATGTCCTCTCTCAGCTCTTCCATTGTTTTCATTTCATTTTTTATACTTGTGGACCAGATTAGCAAAATGCCCATTTTCACCAGTGACAAGGTATAACATAAAACAATTCACATACAACAAATAAACAGTACAGTAACATGCAACATTATTCAAGGTATTGCACAATTACATTAGTTTCTGATTAGAAGCCATTGTTTGAGATGACTTTTAAAACAACCTAGATAATTACATTCAATGCTATCAGAGAGGATTATATTAAAAAAGAAGGTGCCCTGAACAAAAGGGATCTTTGCCCAAATGTTTTTTTTAAATGCAGGAAGTTTAAAGCTAGACTGGGACCTAGTAATAATGCTGGCACAATGCATCCGTGGTCTACTATAGAACAGTGACACGTCAGTTCACTCCAGTCTGTGTGCTCCGCGACAACTCGTGGCCTACTGTTAGCTCCGGCATCAATTGGCTCCCTGCACAGTTAGTTCCCAAATTGACCCCCCACCCCGGAGTTTATTTTATAAAATTTATACTGGGGTCAAATTGTCAGGGAACGATTTTGTACAGGGGGCTGATTGATGCCGGAGCTAATAGTAGGGCATGAGTTGTTGCGGAGCACATTGACCAGAGCGAATTGACATGTAGCCCTTTAGAACTCTGTGGCTGGAGGGACATAAACTGCATCATGCAGTTCTAAAATGGTACTGCCACCAAGGTGCTAGTCAGAAACACCCACTGAGGTTTCTAAAAAGGCAGAAAAGATGGAACTGTAACAGAATGGGGATAAATATTTAAAGGGGAACAGTCAGCAGTAAGAGCTCCCCACCTAAGGTTGGGGCTGGTCCCAGTCTGCATTTTGTGGGCAAAAACATTTATTTTTGTTTACTGTGGTAGATTTTATCAGGTTGATTCTGTTGACGTTTATGTTGACATTTGTTGTAACCGGGTATTCCAGAACCCTCTCAGACATCAGAGCAGGGCTGCAGTAGTGGGCAATTCAGTAGCCTACAGTGTATGTTAGAGTTTTCTTAAGGTCTGATCTTTTGTGTGCTGTTTTCACTGTCCTCCTGGGGCTAAGTACAGGCACTGATGACAATGATGATACATAGCCCTGGGAGAAGAGTGGGACTGGCAAACATCTGATCTTACAAAACCTCTAACATGCACTACAAGCTATGGAATTTCTTAGTGCTGCAGCTCTGCTCTGATGTCAGCCACAGGAGATTCTGGGATTTCTGGTTATAATGAATGTCAACTTAGAAGTAAGCAGAATCAGCCTGATGCAATCTAATACACTACAGTTAACAGTAAGTTAAAAGAAAATGTTTTTTCACACACAGTACTAAGTGGGACCAGCCTCACACCTTGGTGTGGGTCTTGTAGTACTGACTCTTCCCCTTATAAATAGAGCTTATACAGGAAACCAAATGACTTGGTTTCTAGGGACGTGGATATGGTGTTCTAGTCACACTTTCTGGCAGTTGCCTTTCCCTTTAAGACTGTCTGAAATGTCTTCAAGCTGACTCCTCCCACCCACCTGGGTGGTAATTCCCTCTGCTCTGCCTCATGACGCCAGATCTTCCTTTCCTCTGGAAGAAGCAGGTTCAAACAACATGAAGTCTTGCTGTATTCTGACATATGCAGTTAGGTCCTGCCTTTCAACTGCCCCGGAGAACAAAGAGTTAAACTTTCCATGGCCAGCATGGAATGTTCACCACGAGCTCGGTTGAAGTCCTGTCTGTTGTTGTTTAAACTCCAACCGTTAGATTCTTTACTCCGCCTCACTGAACAGTCGCTCCGGAGAGTTCTCCTTTGCTCGGTTCTGACAAGTCGGTTGACGTGTTGTTTTTTCGTTTGGTTTCTACCGAATTGCTGTTACCGATCAGTCGGTTCAAGTCTCTGTCTGTGGTACCGTGAGTACTACCGATGGGTTTTCTGTGTAGTTTCTGTGTGGAACTTGAAAATTGTGGATCGGTTCAGCTGAACCGATCAGTTTTCAGGTAAAAATGTTTGTGATTTACTTAGAGTGTGGTAACCGGTCTGTATTGGTTCTAAAAAAAACAGATTTTATTACATTTTTTTCCAAGACCCGTGACACGGTCAGGAACCGATAGGGGAGTCTTGCCTGGCGGATTGCCGAAAAAAGGGTACATTTTGGTTAGGATTGGCCTTGTCTGAGAAACCCAAGAAAAAATACTGGGCCCACTGGGTTTCAACACTGCAGTGTGTTTGGGGAAGTCTTTGCCAAGGCTGATCCCCACACCACCTGTGTTTATTGTCTGGGGTTTGACCACCTCGATTTAGACTGCCAAATTTGTAAGAATTTTCCCAAATCTACCCTGGAAAAGAGATTAGGTAGACTGAGGGAAAGGGAGGCCGAGAAGTCCGCTGACCCGGATGGCCAGCCCGGTTCGGTTCTGATTGAACCAGAAGGAATGCCCTCTGACCAGGGCGATACTTCGGGTAAAAGGAGAGCTGATTCTGAGGTAAAAAGAAAAGATAAATCGTCTGGTTCGGACCCAGAAATTCATACGCTGACCGCCGATTAGATAGCCAAGGCGATAAGGATAGTGTAGTCGCTTACTTCGGTTCCGACCGAACTGGCACCATCTGGCAGGGGTTCGGTTTGGTCGGTTCTCCCGGTTCCGGATTACACTTTGGAAGAATTTTAAGAAGAAGAAGAAGAATCAGCATTTATATAGCGCTTTTCATACATCCAAAGCGCTTTACAAGCAATGCTAGACTGGTAGTGAAGTGACTGAATGTGTGGTGGCGGCCATATCGCACATCATCACCCACACACAGCCTGGATAATTGCATGAACCGGTTTATGGGAAGGGGAATGTTGGCCAGGACACCGGGAATGTTCCCTACTCTTTACGAAGAGTGCCGGCTGTCTTACTTCCACCTGGACACCCACCAGGATGGGTAGAAGGACTCGTTTAACGTCTCATCCGAAGGACAGCACCCCCCAATACTGCACTCAGATGTTAGCGATTTTTAGGTGCAAGTCCAATCCCAGTGTGGGATGAGAACCCACGACCTGGTCCATAGGCGGATGTGCTACCAACTGAGCCACACTGACACCCAAACCGGAGGAGGAGGAAGGAGAGTATGAGGTTGATGATGGTGATTATGAAAGTCTGGATGTGCAATTGACCCGGACATCTCCCCAGACAGACCTTCAGGTGTTTCTCCTCCTAGGCTTTCTGAGTCCCCTTCTCACTTTATGTTTTACAAAAAAGTGGCTGAGACCCTCCAGCTTCCTGTGGAGGAAGCAGTAGAGGATCAGGAGGAGTCAGATTTTGTTGAGATGATGGACATCCCAGAGTCCAGGAGACTGTCTATTCCCCACCACAAATCCTTTGGGAAACAGGCACATAAAATTCTTAAGACTCTTAATTCCATACCTCCTGTGGACAGACGAATGGACAAGAGGTGTACTCTTTCAGGCTCAGACACGGAGTTCTTTTCCCAGCAGTGCAGCCCTGTTGGGGTAGTGCAGGCTGTTGCCTGTAATAAGGCAAATATCCCCTTGGCATCACACCCCCAGGCAAGGACTCCAGGAAGATTGATGCCATGGCAAAGAAAGAGGGTTGTCTGGATATTGTGGCAGTCACAGAAACATGGTACACAGAGAACCATGACTGGGATGTCAACATACCAGGATACACAATCTACGGGAGGGACAGGGAGGGTAAAAGAGGAGGAGGAGTAGCTCTCTATGTAAAGGAAGGGATCGAAGCAACAGAACTAAAGAGTAAACAGGGAGCAGATGAGGCACTTTGGGTCACCCTGGAGACAGGAAATGGCACCACAATCCGCATGGGGGTAGTATACAGACCCCCATGTCAGGGGGAGGAAATGGACAAGGAAATGATAGAAGGCTTTCTTACAATGGCAGAAAAAGGGGAGATATTGTTGATGGGAGACCTGAATATGCCACATGTTAACTGGAGCACCTTTGCTGCAGGCACATCTAAGAGCAGGGTCATTCTTGATGCCCTACAGGGGGCATGCCTCAGACAGCTAGTATTGGAACCCACTCGGAGGGAGCAATCTTAGACCTGGTACTCTCAAATGGGGACGGAGAAAGAATCTCAGATTTAAAAGTGGGTAGCCATCTGGGAACAAGCGACCACCAAACAGTGTGGTTCACAACAAACACAGCCATACAATCAAGCCATACAAAAGCAAGAGTACTGGACTTTAGGGGGGCTGACTTTGGGAAAATGAGAGAGTGCTCAGAAAAGCACTAGCAAACAGGCAAGAAGGAGGGGTGGAGGAACAATGGGGAGTGATCAAAACGGCTATCACAGAGGCAACAAACCTTTGTGTAAAGCAACTCAATAAAACAACGAAGGAAAAAAACGCTATGGTTCTCAAAAGAGGTGGCAGGGAAGGTTAAGGAGAAAAGGACAGCATTCAGGAAATATAAGGAAACACAGAAGGAGCAGGACAGAGAACTTTATCAGCTAAAGCAGAAAGAGGCTGGAAAGGCAGTCAGAATAGCAAAGGCCCAAACCGAGGAAAGGATAGCCAATTCTGTTAAGAAGAGGATAAGACCTTTTATAGGTACATTAGGGAGGCGAAGAAAGACCAAGAAGGGATACTGAAGCTTAATAAGGGAGGAGGGAATGTGGGTAGGGGTGACAGTGAAAAGCAGGGATACTGAACTAATATTTCTGCTCAGTATTCACAAAGGAAGAGGAGGGGAGTTACCTAAACCAAACAAGAGAAACACTCTTAAGACGGGGGTCGATACCAGTCCATTTACAGAAGAAAGGGTTCTGAAAGAACTAATAAAATTGAAGGTGGACAAAGCAATGGGGCCTGATGGGATTCACCTAAGAATTCTAAAAGAACTAAGGGTAGAACTAGTGACACCGCTGACTACTCTCTTTAACAAATCATGGGAGGATGGGGTGATACCAGAGGACTGGAGGAGGGCAGATGTGATTCCTCTTCACAAAAGTGGGAGCAGGACAGAGGCAGAAAACTACAGACCAGTTAGTTTGACCTCAGTGGTAGGGAAAATGATGGAATCACTTCTGAAGGAAAGAATTGTTGAGTACCCTAGAGGCCAGTGGGGCACAGGACCCAAGGCAGCATGGATTCATGATGGGAAGGTCATGTCAGACGAATCTAACAGATTTCTTTGACTGGGTGACCAAAGTAGTAGATAAGGGAGGGGCTGTGGACATGGCCTACCTAGATTTTAGCAAGGCATTTGATACAGTCCCACACAAAAGATTAATACACAAGATAGCCAGCCTTGGAGTGGGTCCTAATGTGGTAGCCTAGATAAAAAATTGGCTAGACAACAGGACGCAAAGGGTAGTAGTAAATGGAGTATACAGTGAAGAAAGGAGGGTTACTAGCGGGGTACCTGAGGGTTCAGTACTGGGACCGGTCCTTTTTAATGTCTTTATAAGTGACATTGCAGAGGAACTGGAAGGAAAGTATGTCTCTTTGCAGATGACACAAAGATCTGCAACAGGGTTGATACACAAGATGGAGTGGAAAGGATGAGAAGGGACTTGGCAAGGTTGGAGGAATGGTCAAATGTATGGCAGCTCAGATTCAATGCAAAGAAGTGCAAGGTAATGCACATGGGAAACAAAAACCCAGGGGAAGCGTACACAATGGGGGGGGGATACTGACAACAGTAAAAATAGAAAGGGACCTTGGAGTAATTATATCAGATGACCTAAAGGTGGGCAAGCAATGTGAGAAGGCAGTAAGGAAGGCTGGGGGGATACTGGGATGCATAGGAAGAGGCATCAATAGTAGAAAACAGGAAGTTGTTATCCCTCTGTACAGACAGTTGGTGAGACCCCATCTGGAGTACTGTGTGCAGTTCTGGAGACCCCATCTCCATAGAAGACATAGACAGAGTGGAGGCTGTCCAGAGGAGGGCAACCAAAATGGTGCAGGGTCTGCACCAGAAGACATCTGAAAGACTAAAGGAGCTTAATATGTATACCTCGAGGAAAGAAGGGAGAGAGGGCATGATAGAAACTTTCAAGCACCTCAAGGAATTAACAAAGTCCAAGAGGGTAGCATCTTCCAGAAAAGAGATGCAAGAACAAGGGGGCACAATTTGAAGATTGAGGGGGACGGCTCAGAGGTAATGTGAGGAAGTATTTTTTTCACTGAGAGGGTTGTGGATGTATGGAACAGTCTCCCTGAGGAGGTTGTGGAGTCAAGAACAGTGGGGGACTTCAAGAATGCATGGGACAGGCATAAGGCAGTCCTAGTTGGGGGGGGGGATAGGAGGAAGTAAGCTGTTGGTTAACTAGGATCTGCAGCTTATCTGTTAGGTAGGAAAATGGGCAGACTAGGTGGGCCAAGCGGTCCTTATCTGCCGTCAAATTCTATGTTTCTATGAAACAGTACATGGCAGCATCTTTGGGACTCAGGCAGGCTAACTATATGGCCTACACAGCTAGATACCAGAAGTCCAGGTGGGACACTGTGCTAGCTCTGGCTAAACAGGCCCCTGACCAGCTTGCCAGGGAGCTGGAGCAGGTGGCTGCAGATGGGATTGAGGCATCCAAAGTACAATTTCATGCTGCTGTGGACTCCATTGATGTTTCATCAAGAGTCATGGCTACATAAGTGGCTCTTCGGAGGATGGCTTGGCTCAGATGTACTAGCCTATCACAGGATACCCAGGCTAATGCCATGGATTTCCCTGTTATTGGTAATTCTCTGTTTGGGGAGCAGACAGAGAACTACATGAAAAAGATGGATGAGTACAGGACTGCTTACAGGAGTGCTCAGGCCAAAGAAAGGCAAGCTGCTCTTCAAAGGCAGCAGTCCAGGGGCAGGCCTTTCCAAAGGCCTTTTTACCAAGCTCAGGCCTCCTCTTCTTACTCTCAGAGGGGGTTCTTTAGAGGGAGAGGCAGACAGGGGATGAGCAGGCTTGCATCCACCCCTCAGCCTAAAGCCCCTGCCAAGCAGACACCCTGATGGGTCTGCCCGGGCCGATTCTCCCATACCAGTAGGGGGCAGGCTGGCTTACTTTGTCCAGGACTGGAAGTCTCTGACATCAGACATGTGGGTCCTGGAAGGAGTAAGCCAGGGATTGGTTCTCAGCTTCAGAAAATTTCCGAAGATGAGAACCAGATCCTTTCCACCTGCAAATCCATCAGAGACCCTTGCCTTAGAGGCAGAGGTTTCTTCCTCTAGCTCTCAGAGCTATAGAGAGGTTCCACACACACAAGGGCAAAGCCTTGTACTCCAGGTACTCCTAACCCCCAAAAGACAGGAGAATGGTGGCCCATCCTGGACCTAAGATATCGGAACAAACACCTTTTAAAACCAAAGTTCAAAATGGTGACTCTGGGAATAATCCTTCCCTCTCTAAGGCCAGGGGGCTAGACTCCCTGGACCTCAAAGATGCCTATTTTCACATTCCCATCAGGTGCTCCCACAGAAAGTACCTCAGGGTTCGAAAGGTTCTCAGGCCACTATCAATTCAGAGCAATGCCCTTTGGCCTAACATCAGCCCCAAGGGTTTTCACAAAGTGCCTGGCAGTAGTGGTTGCTTTCCTAAGGAGAAAAGGATCTCCATCTTCCCATACTTGGACGACTGGCTCATAGTAGGTCAGTCTCCAGACCAAGTCAAGTCACACGTGCAAGTGACCCAGCAAGTGCTCACTTTTTTAGGATTTCTTCTCAGCCTACCAAAGTCAGTTCTCGAACCAGTGCAGCTCCTCACCTTCATTGGGGCAGAGCTGGATACGGTAAAAGCAAGAGCCTTCCTTCCCCTGGAAAGTGCAAGGATCATGGAACTGGCCTCTTCATTCAGCTTTCAGGTGTCTCGACCAGCAAGGCATTTCCTTTAGCTACTGGGCCACATGGCAGCTTCTACAGCAGTGGTCCAAGGCGCAAGATTCCAAATGAGGGACATTCAGTTCCACTTAAGAGCTTTTTGGTGAAACATCAGGCAGAGGGGGCACAACTGTTGCTGACTACCCCACTCTGACCCAGACAGATTTGGTTTCTACTCCTACAGCAGTTGGCTGGGGAATCCCCAGTACCTCTGCCTCTTCGGTACAGTCTATTGACGCAGGATCAGGGCAGACTGGTGCATCCGGGCCTCAGGTCCCTACACCTCCATGCTTGGTTCCTTCAGACATAACCGTGAACCGTTCTGGAGTCTCCGACAGGGTCGCCCAAGTTTTGGTTGAGACCAGAAAGCCTTCCACTAGAGCTACTTACGCTTTGAAATGGAAACGGCTTTCCATTTGGGCAGCCTCAAAAGGGCGGGACCCTCTTGCCCAGGGACCCAGGTGATGGAGTACCTCTTGCACCTGTCTGATTCATGACTCAGTTACTCTTCGTTAAAGGTTCATCTATCTGCTATCTCTGCCTACCACCCCCTGATGGATGGGAAGACGATTGCTCAGTCTGAGGTATCCAAAACATTTCTGAGAGGGATCCTCCATCTGAAACCCCCGATACGTAACCCTGCCCCTGCTTGGGATTTGAATTTTATTTTGGAAAAGCTTATTTTACCTCCCTTTGAATCAGCAGTAAGCTGTGAGATGTGCTAGCTGTTTTGGAAGGCGCTCTTTTTAGTTGCCATTACTTCTGCTCGAAGGATTTCCGAGCTTCAGGCCCTGATGTGTAAGGAGCCCTATCTGATTTTCCAGAGACCGGGTGGCTCTGCGTACAAATCCTAAGTTTCTTCCCAAGGTGGTTTCTGAGTTCACTCTGAATCAAACCACTGAACTGCCAGTCTATTATCCGGCTTACGCTAATAGGGGTGAGGTGCTTCTGCACACTTTAGATGTGCACAGGATATTGCGCTACTACGTTAACAGGACTAAAGATGTTCTTAAAGATGACCAACTTTTTGTTTCCTTCGCCCCCAGGACTCTGTGGTCGGCAGTCTCTAAGCAGTACTTGTCTAAATGGTTGGCTAACTGCATTCATTTCTGTTACCAAAAGTTCAGCAAGCCTCTTCCGGCAGAGGTCAAATGTCATTCCACCAGAGGTGTGGCTATCTCCAGGGCCCTGATTTTTCTGCGGCACATCGGAGCAAAGTTCTGTGGCAGGGTTCTCATTTGCCGCAGAACTTCTGCGGCACTCAACACCAATTTCTGCGGCAATTCTGCGGCACATTTTTACCCTTTTTTCCTTTTTTTGGTTTTTTTGCCATATCTGACACAATGCACGCTCGTAACACAGTCATTTTATGGGTGTTTGTCACCAAATTTTCAACATAGCCAGTTTAAGACCTCTGCTCATGAACAGTATCACTGTGATTTTATGAATCTGTCCGGAACATTGATTTCGCAGACCGACCGCGTTATTGTGCGCTGCATGTGCGAAAACACATTTTGGGTGAGATGTGAAAAATGACAGCTGTACTACTCATAAGAAGGTGTGGAAAAATGGCAATGTTGAAAATCTGAGTGAAATATTGAAAATTCGCAAACCTATGAGCGCATGAGGAACTGCGCAATGCATGCTCGTGAAACAGTCATTTTAGAATTTTTCACCAAATTTTCAACATAGCCATTTCAAGACCTCTGCTTATGAACAGTGTCACTGTGATTTTCTTAATTTGTCCCGTACATTGATTTCAGATACCGACTCGCGCCATTCTGCGCTACAAGGTGGAAACACATTTTGGTGAGATGTGAAAATGACAGCTGTACTACTCATAAGACAGTGTGGTGAAATGGCAATGTTGAAACTCTGAGTGAAAATATTGAAATTTCATGAACTTCTGAAGCCTGTGTAGGAACTGCATAGCATGCTTTCGTTAAACAGTCATTTTTGGAATTTTGGCACAAATTTTTCAACATGGGGGTTTTGGGCCCCCTTCTCATGAATGATATCACTGTCATGGCGGTATTCGGTCCCGAAGGGTGATTGCGCCGTCACTGCGCGAAATCACCCTTCGAGCCCGAATAACGCCATGACAGTGACATCATTCATGAGAAGGGGTCCCAAAAACCCCATGTTGAAAATTTGGTGCAAAAATTCCCAAAAATGCCTGAGACATGCAATAAAGTTGAACCCCTCCTATCTAGCCCATTATACAGCTTACCGGCATTTCCTCAGTTCGCGGTCGGCTTTGAAGAGTGCAGACGTGTTCCCGGTCCACCGAAGATCGTCGCGCCGGAGTCCGGAGGTAAGTATGGGGTGAGGGGGTGGGAGGTGGGTACATGAGAGGGTGGGTGCGGGTTGGTGGAGGGGCAAAAAGCAACGATGGAAGGTTTTTTATTTCAGGTTTTATTTTTAATAACACACAAGGAGGATGGTGAAACCGACGGGATTGGAGGCACCCCATTGGCAAGGACGTTTTGCCACGCTGGGGTGGGCTCCCAGCGTGGCATGTAAGCATTTGAGGGGACAGTGAAGCCGACGAAGATTGGGCACCCTCGTCGGCAAGGGCGTTTTGCCACGCTGGGGTGGGCTCCCAGCGTGGCACGCTGGCTTATTGGAGGGACAGTGAAGCCGATGGGGATTGGGCACCCCGTCCGGCAAATGAAGAGGACGTTTGTTCCGCGGGCGGCCGCGAATTCCGCGGGTGATGGCAAATTCCGCGGATATTTCCGCGGTTTGCCGCATCCGCAGAATCGCGGAAAACTCGGGGCCCTGGCTATCTCTGCTGCCTTTTTCAGGAATGTGTCTGCAGTGGAGATTTTTGCTGCTGCAACTTGGAGTTGAGTCCACACCTTCACTAACCATTTCTTTCTGGACATTTCCTCTAGGTGTAGGGTGAGTTTGGGCCTAGCCATCCTGCAGGGCCTTCTGTCATAGTCCTGCTGTAAAATGGACTTAATTATACAGGTTCCTGGTTGGTAATTCTCAGTAATTTAATAAAGCCACCACACTATTTCTTTGCCAAATTAGTTGTACTTTATTATGATAGTATTAATAAGATTAGCCAGAAAAATCCTACTGTATCAATAAAAACACACCCTGACAGGATGAATAGTTCCAGTACACAAAAAGACATGCACTCTGGCATAATTTGTAGACCTAAGGTCCAATTAGCTGTTGTTTACCCAGTACATGAAAAGAAACCAGAACAACCCTATCTTAACAATAAAAATGCATCCTGTCATGATTAGTATTCCTAGTTTACAAAAGGGAATACATACTAACATTATTTTTTAAACATCGGGTGGCCCACTACTACCTGGATGTTCCTGTTACAATTTAGTTATAAGACAGCCAATGGGGCAATCCCATTGGGGTGTTTCTAACATGCAATCTAGACAACTAGTAATATTTGCATTACAGGGCTACAGATTTTCAGAGAAAAATGGAATTATACTCAACTTCCTCTGGGTCTCCAAGCGCTATGGCCAGTCAGATATCACCTGACAGTTAGGCCTGATATTTATACCCAACCTGTTTTCACTAAAAAGGCGTAACTGGAATTTCCCCAAAACTACCTCGGCAGATTTAAACCAGACAGCATGTCATGTAACAAGTCGTAAGACTCTGGTTCAAATATACATTGGCCATAAGATGCTTTGGTCATAAGATACTTTTGACACTTTGCCGAGTCATGCGGTCATTGTTAAATGGAAAAACAAGTGATCAGGGGATTTTATATTTATCAGAAATACTGGTTTTAGGATACAGAAAACATGCGAGGGGACGTGGCTGTTTTTTAAAAAATAACTGGCTTACAGATAGAAACCAGACAGTGGCCAAATTACGTATCTCATTGTTTTTTATATCACTTTCTTGTAACACATATTTTTAAACACTAGTAATCAATCACAAGATGAGGAACTTCAGTAGTCAAGGCCAACCGTGGTTACCAGCAGCTGTGTTCTTATTTCGTCTGTAACCTTCAAAAAGGCATATTTTGGTACACGTTGCTTTCCTGCTGAACAGGGTAATTCCAAGTCAGACCTTGGCTTTGTGCTTTCTGAATTATTTTATTTTGTACCTTTACAGAGTTTTAACCATTATTTAAAGTCTTACACATACATGCATATTAACTGATGTGGTGGTATCATTCATTTACTTAGCCACTTGCAGCCTTTGACTAGCTAGCCATAGTAACTCATATGTTGGCCTCATTCAGTCATCTATTGGCCATTGTATTTTCTGCAAGCCTTTTACACCTTGCCATGGTCAACTGTAGATATACAGGTGGTTATCAACAATTTTATATAACTAAACTTGTATAGACCTGGGCCTGGGGCCTAGGCAAGTCAGCAGTCCCCACCTCGAAGGTAAGAGGCCCCTGAGGGTCTCGAACCTTCCCAAAAAAATTAACATAAATGTAAAGATTTTAAAATAAAAAAAACTAAATAAACATTTTGTTCTTAAGCTGTTAGTATAGGTTAATGGGTTTCTGATTAAAATATGTGTTAAATTAGTTTTACTGTAATAATATGATATATATATATATATATATATATATATATTTACAGAAATGTGAACCTTATTTCTACCAGGTTAATAGATATTATAGTATACTATAAAGTATTAGTAAGTTACTTAACTTATAATATTGATGTACTTAACAAAATTAATTATGCAAATAGTTTCTCAGAGCTTGGACATGTGTGCCATGGGAATAATCTGAGCCATTCTTAAATCACGTAATTGCTTATTATGACTTTTAAGGGTACCTCTAAGACAACATTACATAATAATTAGTACCAGAATAAGAATTGCCTGTATTACAACAAAAGCCTTAAAAGCTGAATCTAACCTGTTGTCAGTAAGCATTAAATTTAGATCTCCCTGGTGAATCATATTTTTCATAACTTGCTCGTATTATACGTCTGATTTCCAGCCTCAACCACGTGGGCATTTTTCCTGGCCAGCAAGGCCTTAAGGTTTAGGGTGAGGGTTTCAATAGGTACATTAAAGTAGGACAGATATTCCTCTATTTGCTGATGATCAGGGTCACTTTGGATGGTTTGTTCCTTAAAACAGGGTTGGGCTTTAAAATGGTTTGACTGATGACAGTATGCTGGGTGGGGGTAAAGCAAAAATTTCATATATTAATCGGACATGACAGGGGCCCATATGAGAAGGTTTTTTGGTTAGTAATTACGTAGTATTTACCATGTCCATTATATGTTGCCTTAGTCATGGGTCTACGCCATTTGGTTAATTTAACTGGGCAGGTGACAGCTGCATTTGGATTATAGTAAGTATGTGGTTGTTCATTTTCATATCCACATACAGGGGTGGTGACGTCAAACACATCACATCTGCATAGTTATCTATATCCCTTAATAGCACAGCATGATAAATGGGGCGCAACCCAAGTTTGCAAGTTAGGGAGATATACTAGCAGGGAGTGGGAATCCAACCGTTCTTTATACACATCTCTTTCTAAATAACCTACTGAGTGGACAGCTGCTATTTTATTAAGTACTGCAGTCTGTGGGTCAAACAAGGGAAGGTACAGTGTAAAAGAAACATATATAACATCTCTCACAGTGCTGGAGCCTTGTGCATAACACTGTCCTGTATTGGGGTGTGGAGTCACATATCCCAGATTACGAATGGTGCCGGTGGAGAGAGAACTACACACTTGCACACATTGCCAGTTTACCTTCGCTGCTTTGGACACACACTAGGGACAATACCATTGGGCCAGACCCCTATCTTTAATGAGATCTGGGAGGCATCCACTCTCCAGGTCCTCTAGCAGTTTGGTTATGGTGTTAAGTGCATACCCACCATATGCAGTGCAAATGATTTCTCTTCCTATTCTCTTTTCCTGTCCATCCTTGTTATTAACCTCAACTAGCTCATTTACCTTTTTCTTAGTTGCCTCGAATAATCTCGCTATGTCATGCATATTAAAGACAGTAAGTCGCTGTTCTTGCACCAGTCCTTTAATTCCATGCAGCTCAGCTTTATCTATGACTTGGGCCTAGCTGGTTTCAAAATATCTCATGTGATTTTTAATTCTGTCTACATCTACCCTATTCCAGATGGACATGCCAGACCCAAACAGGCTGGTTGCTGCTCCCACCATTCCTCCTACTGCTGCTAAACCACTAAGCCGTCTGGACCTAAATGTTCCTAGAGTTTCCTGTCCTGCTATTCTGTGTTGAGCCCTTTGATGGTGGGCCGCTATTACATCTATTACCAGGGAGGCATAGAATAAGGACACATTAGTTTCAGTGGTCTCCAAATTCGGCCATATTCCAATGCAAAATATTTAAAACAACAGGTATATGCATAAATTGTACATTATTTATAAGGGTTCCAGGTATTGAGGTAGCAGTTAATCCGCTAGGGGGCCCTGGTGTTAACTGGGGACACTCTGCGGATATATCATTAGAGGAGCACTCAGCTATGGTTGGAAATATGTCTTCAGGGGGATGGAGGTGGGGGTAACCTGTGTTTTATTGGTTACTTCAACCCGGGGCTTAGGAGGTTGTGCAGGGATTCCCAATGGGTTTTTGGGCATTATTTCCACCTGCACTACATACTCATCTCTTCCTTGCCATCCAGGTAGTGACACTTGGTATTTACACCTCCATGAACCATAGTCACCTTTTTGTACATCTTTTACTTTTACAGACCATAGGTATGCTTGCAATTTGTACTCGACTGACACTCTCTTTTGATGATATGGCTCCACAGCCTCATAACGACATCCTCCTGCGGTTTTCCATGTAGAATTAACAGCTGTACCATGATAAGCACACTTTGGTGGACAGCAATATAGAGTACATGCTGCTATGTTGCCTCTAGTGTCTTTTTGATTGGTATAGTGAATTGTGCTCCGATTGGAATAGGTCCATATCGCTCTGGCTTGAACCACACCTTATATATGTAGTCATCATATCGGTTACTTCCAACTTTTTGTATTCTTTCAATCTTGTTTGCATTTTCCACCCCTACTTCATGGCCCTGGAACCGAGCTGTTTTCTGTTCATAGACTAGAATCAAACACTGACACAGTATAAGTAACTGGATGGTGGCAGTGATGGGGGAGGACAGGTAACCTTTAACTGCCCTCCTCGTATCTGGATCGCAGTATGTTGTTTTATTCTGTTTTACAAGAAAAGGTCAGGGTTAGTACCTGCTCTTATTTATGGTGCATTTTTCAGCTGATTGATATGATACCATTTTAACACAGACTGCTTTTTCTTGCCTGCCAGCTGAATTAGATATACGGCAGGGCTGGCCTTGTGTACCACAGAAAAGGGCCCCTTCCATTTAGGTATAAAGCAGTGTTCCTTTTTAGCATAGTCTTTAACCATAACAACATCCCCAGTTTGATATTCAAATGGATGTACCTTTTTTTTTTCAATTCAAACTTTATTCAGTTTTATACAATCTCAAAGAGAAGATCCAATAAACATGCATGTAATTGATGTAGGTCCAAGATACAGAAATTAGATCAACTCTTCCTCCCCTCCCCCCCTCCCCTTCCGATTTCTTCACACAGGTGCGACCTCCAGCGGGCCAACTGATTAGGGGCAAGCCTCTATGAGATCTGTAAAGAGTACAGTGTCAGTATAGGGCCCCATATCCTCTGAAATTTCTGGGACTGATTGTGTAAGTTAGCTATCATATTTTCTAGGCGCAAATTTGCCAACAGTTCTTGCAACCATTCACTATAAGCGATGTCGGTCGCGTCCTTCCAATGACGCAGCACCAGATTTTTCACCAACATGGCTATCAGAGCAATATGGAATTTCCTAACATTTATTGTGACAGAGGAGAAATCTCCCAAAATGCAGATTTCGGGAGTAAAGAAATCATTTAATCCTAGTAATGAATCTACCCTCGATCGAATCACTTGCCACAGGGGGGCTACCTTAGGACACTCCCAGAATATATGTAGGAGATTCCCCTCATCCTGATAACAACGAGTGCACGTTCTGGACGGCAGGAGTCCCAGCCCAGCCAACTTATGAGGAGAATAATAGTAATTGTGCAAAATTTTAAACTACATAAGCCGAAGCTTATCATGCATGATGTACTTGTGACAGTCCGCCCACAGGGCAGGGAGGACCAATTAAACGTTTGGTGGGGAAAAAGAGAAGCCCAATGGATGTACCTTTTTATCAAAATACTTTTTCATTTGCTTCTTTGTTTTGCCAATATTAACAGCAACAAATTTGTCTACCTCAACTATATACTCTTGCATTTGCTTTACCCAATTTTCGGTTATAGCTCCCTGTAGTAGGGGGGTCGCCGTTGGTAGTAGCAGGTGTCGTGGGGTTTTCATTAACCTCCCAGTCATAGCCTGATATGGGCTAACACCAGTAGTTCTATTAGGTGTAGATCAGATTGCCATTAAACATAAGGGTAACATTTTAATCCATTGAGTGGGCTTAACAGCACAAAATTTAGTTGCCATTAAGTTCTGTTTCCTCTTTCTTCTACCCCCGAAGACTGTGGATGAAATGCCACATGCAATTCCTGCTTAATGTGTAACATTGTTTGCAGCTGTTTAAACATTTTTCCTGTAAACTCAGGTCCTTTGTCTGAGAAAATTACCGCTAGATGCCTCTCGAGACTTCCTGAGAGGGGTGTTACACCTTAGGCCACCCATCAAGGATCCCGTTCCTCCTTGGGACTTACTCTTTGTCCTGGAACAACTCACGCTTCCCCTCTTTGAGCCTACCGCAGATTGCGAGCTGCGTTTTCTGTCGTGGAAAACGTTACTTTTAGTTGCTGTCACGTTAGCAAGGAGAGTTTCCGAGCTTCATGCTCTCATGTGTAAGGAGCCTTATTTAATTTTCCACCAGGACAGAGTGTCTCTGAGGACGAATCCTAAATTCCTGCCTAAGGTGGTCTCTGCCCTCACTCTCAACCAGGACATCGATCTGCCTGTGTATTTTCCCAGGTACTCTAATAGGAGGAGAGGCGTTGTTTCACACCCTGGATGTTCACGCCTCCTTAAGGTACTACCTGAACAGAACTAAACAGCCTGCATGTCGAGCAACTTTTGTATCCTTCGCTGAGAGGATGCTGGGCCAACCAGTCTCAAAGCAGACCCTTTCTCGCTGGCTTGTCCAATGTATTTCATTTTGCTACAACAGCAAACAGAAGCCCCTCTTGGGTACAGTCCGGGGCCACTCGACAAGGGGGGTGGCTACCTCCTTTGCAGCACTGCGCAACGTCTCCACCTTGGCCATTTGTGCTGCAGCTACTTGGAGCTCTGTGCACACTTTTATTAGGCACCGTAGCCTGGATATTACATCATGGCGGAGAGCAGGTTTCGGCCTTGCCGTTCTACAGGGTCTCATGTCCTAGAGTCAGGACTTGCTCAAGCTCTTTCCTAATTTCCTCTTCCCAGAATGCTTAGAGGCGCTATTGCTTGGGAATCAGTCCTAATGGTGTTACCTGCTGCAAGAGCTGTATCTCGAAGTAAGATAGTACATTTATGTAAGAACTTACCGTAACAGTAGATCTTCGAGAACAGCTCTTGCAGCAGGTACCTTCCCGCCCACCATTCCCCCTTGGAGGAGGTATGGCCTACCAGGCCTTGGCAGGAGCTTACGCTCTTTCTTCCTTTTCTTCTGATCGCAGATCCTCGGTCTCCCCTTCTGATGTCATTCTGTGGCCGGGAGTCTCCAGCGGGAGAACTGGGGAATCTGGTGGGACCGCCTCCTTATGTACCACGTCTGACGGGGGCGGGACTGACGTCGGAGGCGGTCCCCGCTGAAGACTGCTAGCTAGAACATTTCCGTGGGGTCTTGACGCCTGCTGGCTTCAGTCCTGATGGTGTTACCTGCTGCAACAGCTGTTCTCGAAGATCTACTGTTACGGTAAGTTCTTACGTAACTGTACTTTTCTCCTGGTTTTAACAAGTAATTAAGCGGAGTGTGCATAATAGTTTTTTGCAGTCCAATAATATAAGTAAAATGTTTAACTGCCCAAAATGTTGCTAGTAGATGCTTTTCACAAGCTGAAAACTTTTTTTCGACTTCAGTCAATACTCTTGAAGCATAGGCAAGTGGTCTGATTTTGTTCTGTTGTTCTTGACACAAAACAACAGCGATGGCGGTGGGTGATGCAGACACTTCTAAATGAAAGGACAAAGCTGGATTAGGCTGTACAAGGAGGGTGGCAGCAGCCACTGCTTGATTGAGTTTTCTTACAGCAGCTATATGTTCGTCTTTCCAGTGTGGTTTGATGTCATCATCCACAGAGGCTTTGAGCAGACTGTAGAGTGGTCTCGCTAGTTCAGCATAAAAAGGAATAAAGTCTCTGTGGTAGCTGGTTAAACCAAGAATGGACCGCAATGCTGTTTTTGTAACAGGCAGATCAAGTCTCTGAATTGTCTTTACCTCGGCATCTGACTGCTTACTACTGGGAGTGATGGTGATGCGCAGGAAAGTTACCTCCTCCTTTTCTAGCTGACACTTCTTTGGATTGACTTTGAGCCCTGTCCTCTGCAGCAGCTGTAGCAATTCATCTAGTAACTTGAGATGTTCCTCTTCTGTTTCGGTAGCCAGCAACAAATCATCAGCGTATTGTAACACAGCTTTGGGCTTGGAAAAATGGGTCAAGATAGTAGCCATTCTTTTGTGGAACACAGTGGGGCTATTATAGAAGCCCTGGGGCAAGCGGGTCCAGGTCAATTGTCTATTGCCCCAAGTGAAGGCAAACTTGTACTGAGAAGCCTTATGGATTGGCACACTCCAAAAACCATTTGCAATGTCTAGTGTGCTGAAAACCTTGGCTGAGGGAGGGATGTGGGACAGCAGTGATGGAGTCTCTTGTACTATAGGGGCACAGGCTGGGGTAACAGCATTTAGCCTGCGGTAATCAATAGTAAGACGATAGGTACCACCTGGTTTAAGTACGGGCCAAACAGGGGAGTTTGTAGTGGATTCACACTCTCTCAGAACCCCTTGCTGCAGTAATGATTGTATAATTAGGTCTACTTCTGCTTTACACTCATGTGAATCTCATACTGCTTTTGTGCCACATTAGCCATTCCAGTTATAACTTCTTCTTGTTCTAACAAACCACAGTCATGTTTGTTTTAGCGAAAACGTCTGCATGCTGTTTAATTATTAGGCTTACAAGAGGGGACTCATGCTGGGGGAGGGACAAAACCCTCTGTATTTTTAAGAGCAGAAATACCATGCACATCTGAGACAACAACAATCTCATTTGACTTGCCACCTGTGTGCAACCAAAGGTGATTGTTTGTATAATCAATAACAGCTGCTGTGGACCTTAAAAAGTTTGACCTCAAAATACCATTTTGATCAGGCAAATCCATTAAATGTGCGTCTAAATCAAAGGTATATCCATTTATAGTTATGTTAGCTGGCTTAGCCTTAATTGCTGTGGCATCGGATCCTTGAAAAGCGATAGCATAATAGCTTCATTTGTTGCAGGCGGGTGTGTTTCAGGTTGTGAGGTATGTATGATGGACATGGAAGCTCCTGTATCAATAAGCATGGTCTGCTGCAGGCCTCCTGTTACAGCAGCTTGAATGATAGGTCTGTTCCAGTCATCCCGTCGAAACCTCACTATTGGCTTAAAGGGAAACTCCGACTGAGTCCCTCAGTGCTGCAGCAGCTGCAGAAACACCTGCTTAGGGCTTTCAAAGTAAAATAAATTTTTTTTAGTACCTGGTGCCCTGGAATTTTAATAGAAAAGATCCGCTCGCTCCATCATGGTGACAGACCCGCAGGCGGACATCTCGCGCACCTCGGGTGACTTCCGCCGCGAAGGTTATGCAAATGAGGGCTACCAACAAATGGCAGATGTTGGTAGTCATTGTATAATAACCTTCATAGTGGAAGTCACCTGAAGTGCCAGCAGTGTCCACCCTGAGGGTCTGTTGCCATGATGGGCTGACGGATCTTTTCTATTAAAATTCCAGGACACTAGGTACTAAAAAAAAATGTAATTTTTGTTGAAAGCCCTAATCGGGCGTTTCTGCAGCTGCTGCTGCACTGAGGGACTCGGTCGGAGTTTCCCTTTAAGGGAGGCCAGACATCCCTATGGGGAGTTAGTAATCTCACTTACAGCTTGCACAGCAGAGAACTTTTGCATCATCTGGGTCATTTCATTCAATTTTTTAAGAACTTCAGCATTAGTGGGGGTGATTCCTCCCAATGACTGAGGCTCAAACTGGGATGACTGAACAAAAGCTGGTGCAACTGCGCCTGGAGGGGCATGGTACATTTGGGGAGGGTATTGTGGCAGGGGTTGTTGGGATGGAGGTTGCAGATAGGGGCGTCTGGGTTTTATGTGCCCAGGTTGTCTGCAATTGTAGCAGACTGTTGTTTGCTGTGGGTTAGGATTGGTCCGAGGGGGTCCTTCCACGGCTGCTACTGGACCCTTTTTGGTGGGGGAATTGGCTATAAGCATTGTTTCTGCTTGTTTGATCATGGTTACAAGTCTAGGGTAGGTAGTTGTTTCATCTACTGTTGCCCCTAGGAGGGATCGTAATTCTGGAAGCATCCCACTTACGAATCGCTTTTTGAACATAACATTCTCATATTGGGGTTTAAATTCCCCACCTGGATCTCCTGCCCTACAGGCTGGGAAAGCTAACCCATATACACAAAATAATCTCTCTCCCCAAGCAGCACCTGGCTCCCCCTTTTTCTGAGCAGCCAGGGCGAATGCCTGATGGAAATCTACAGTTCCTCCTGTTACCAAAGAAATTACCTCATGCAATAAATGTGCAAACTGCCAGTCATTTCCTTCTATTGCCGTATCTGGCAGTGCCTGTCTAAGAGAAGGATGCAAACAATACACTTTTACATCTCTTGTATCTATTGGTCTTAGTTCCTCATTGGTCCTGAGAAACGTTAGAATTTTTACATTTAACTCTGACAGATCATCGCCTGCATTTATTTGTCCCAACTCTTTGCCTAAAGCTGCTATACCCTTGGGGCTTAGCCTCCGCTCTTCTGTGACGGTGATAAACACTGGTGGTGGTCTAGGAGGATCAGGGTCCCCCAAGGCTACATCTGCTGGCCGAGGTGGAGTGGGGTCTTGACGGGACTGCACCGTAGTGGTCACTGGTGCCATAGGTGGCAGCTTCCTAGATGGCGGCACAGGCATCACTGGAGCTGAGGGGGTAGGGGTGTATATTCAGGCGGGGGTGGCAAGTACTTTGGGTCAAGCTGCCTTTGCCTAGAATTTACACAGTCATCAGGGTATTTTTGACAGTGCTCTTCCCGGTCTGCATTTTCTATTTCCCCCCAATTTACATCACCACCATCGTCATTTTCATTCTTTAAGGGGACACCACTATAAGCCGCCACCACTGCTTGATGTCTTCCTAACTGGGCTTCTAACTCCTTAATGCGCCGTTGGCATTCTCGGTGATCTACACTGGACTTAAAGGAGGTTTTGGTTTGTGAGAGGCATCTTATAGCCCCCTGTGCCTCTTCCAAACATTTAGTTAATCGTTTCCTCTCCTCCTCCAAGAATTGATTGTCTAATAGTGCTTGAGCTGCAGTTACCTCTTTAGCTGAAGCAGATTGAGCAGTATAAGAGAGCAGCTGTTTTTCCCCAGTTAATTTTCTAATCTTGCTCCCATAAGTTTTCCTTTGCAGCTGTAAGAGCCTGTGCTTCCTCTTTCCACTGACCTGTTAGCCAGCAGGCACCAAACACCAGGGCATTTGTGCCCTCCTTGTGTGACGGACTCTTTTCCTTTAAACATTTTCCACATGCACTTGAGCTCATTTCCATGAGTTTTCAGACTCTTTCATACACTTAATTAACTCCTGAACACACTTGCATTTATCCAGCTTTTTCTTAAGCTTGTCCATAGATCTTTACCTGTAGGTTCAAGTCTACTCAAACACTCAGAGTTTATTCAAATCTTTTTCCCAGCCCCGCAGTTAGATTATGACCCTTATCTGCGTGGACCCTGTCTAGATTACAAAAAAAAAAAAAAAACACTTTACCAAATTACCAGAATTAAAACCACACCAGCTCCTGGCTGGCTCGCCAATTATGTAAAATGGACTTAATTATACAGGTTCCTGGTTGGTAATTCTCAGTAATTTAATAAAGCCACCACACTATTTCTTTGCCAAATTAGTTGTACTTTATTATGATAGTATTAATAAGATCAGCCAGAAAAATCCTATTGTAACAATAAAAACACACCCTGACAGGATGAATAGTTCCAATACACAAAAAGAGATGCACTATGGCATAATTTGTAGACCTAAGGTCCAATTAACTGTTGTTTACCCAGTATATGAAAAGAAACCAGAACAACCCTATCTTAAAAATAAAAATGCATCCTGTCATGATTAGTAATCCTAGTTTACAAAAGGGAATACATACTAACATTATTTTTTAAACATCAGGTAGCCCACTACTACCTGGGTGTTCCTGTTACAATTTAGTTATAAGACAGCCAATGGGGCAATCCCATTGGGGTGTTTCTAACATGCAATCTAGAAAGCTAGTAGTATTTGCATTACAGGGCTACAGATTTTCAGAGAAAATGGAATTATACTCAACTTCCTCTGGGTCTCCAAGCGCTATGGCCAGTCAGATATCACCAACGTCTTTTCACTCAGAGAGACAGTAGACCTGACAATTAGGCCTGATATTTATACCCAACCTGTTTTCATTAAAAAGGCATAACTGGAATTTCCAAAAAAACTACCTCAGCAGATTTAAACCAGACAACATGTCATGTAACAGGTCATAAGACTCGGGTTCAGATATACATTGGCCATAAGATGCCTTGGTCATAAGATACTTTTGACACTTTGCTGAGACATACGGTCATTGTTAAATGGAAAAACAAGTGACCAGGGGTTTTTATATTTATCAGAAATACTGGCTTTAGGATACAGAAAACATGCGAGGGGACGTGGCTGTTTTTTTAAAAATAACTGGCTTACAGATAGAAACCAGACAGTGACCAAATTACGTATCTCATTATTTTTTATATCAATTCCTTGTAACACATATTTTTAAACACTAGTAATCAATCACAAGATGAGGAACTTCAGTAGTCGAGGCCAGCCGTGGTTACCAGCAGCTATGTTCTTATTTTGTCCGTAACCTTCAAAAAGGCATATTTTGGTACACAGTGTTTTCCTGCTGAACAGGGTAATTTCAAGTTAGACCTTGGCTTTGTGCTTTTTGAATTACTTTATTTTGTACATTTACAGAGTTTTAACCATTAATCTTTTAAAGTCTTACACATACATGCATATTAACTGACATGGTGGTATCATTCTTTTACTTAGCCACTTGCAGCCTTTGACTAGCTAGCTATAGTAACTCATATGTTGGCCTCATTCAGTCATCTATTGGCCATTGTATTTTCTGCAAGCCTTTTACACATTGCCATGGTCAACTGTGTATGTACAGGTGGTTATCAACAATTTTATATAACTAAACTTGTATAGACCTGGGCCTGGCGCCCCTGGGCAAATTCAACACTGCTCTGGTCTTTATGCAGACCTTCTTTCCTCCTGTGCTTCAGTTTGTCCTGATCAGTTGACTACTTGGGCCTCACGCCTACATGTTATGACCTACTGCAGGAACCCTCTCGAAGTGAGAACTTACCGTAATAGTAGATCTTCAAGAGAGGTTACTGCAGTAGGTAATCTTTTTCCCTCCCTCCTTCCCCCAGTCTTCTGTTTGCTCTTGCAGGCCTGTCTGTATTGGGCTTCAGGGACTACATCCTCTCTCCTATCGCACTCTCTTGGGTCTCTGTCCGGAGAACTGGAAGGCGGGTGCGGGGACTGCCCACTTATGGGATCACGATGATGTCAGTCACGTGACATCGGGTGGGTGGTCCCCCGTGAGACATTGCTAGCAGAAGTTTGCTGTGCGGTCCTGATAGCAGAGGGCGCAGTTCTACATGTTATGACCTACTGCAGGAACCTCTCTCGAAAATCTACTGTTATGGTAAGTTCTTACGTAACTGTACTTTCCCATTGCCAGGTATACCATCTTCCTTCAGGAAAGGCTATGTAGAAGGGGTGGAAGGTGTGCAATCTACATCAAGGACACGCTCCAGGGCCTTGCCCTCCCCCAATTGTGCATCAAAAATATGTTCAGATCCTTGCCCTAAGGCAATTAATAGGCCCTCCATGGTAAATCCCTCACCATTTTCTCTGTTTACATACTGCCGCATGATCAGGTCACTGGCTTCAACAAGCTCATTGACTACCTATCCAACCTGCCCCCTAACACAGAAGTAATTGCACTAGTGGATTTCAGTGTTAACTGGCTGGCCCCTAAGTCTGCTTTCTTCAAGGATGCCCTTACCGTGATCACCATAGCTCAGTTAATCAGCTCGCCTACCAGAATTAACCACCGGACGGGCTTCAGTTCTCCCCTAGAGTGGATTATCTCTAACGAACCGGAGGGAATTTCCAGCGCTGTCATCCTCCCAGATGCTACTAGTGACAACTCCCCTGTTCTCTGCTTTTGGTCAAACAGGTCCCCTAAGCCTCCAGCCAAAACAGTATTGCACTGGGTCCTAGAGAAAGGGCAGCTGGAATACCTGCAGGCCCATCTTCTAAATTGTGACTGGTCTGTTTGTTTTTTTTTTTTTAAAGTCTTTGGTAACCGGGTTAGGCCCACGTGCCTGTTGTCAGGGGGCGACCTGGGTGCACTGAGCGGTTGTGACTTGCTCACTCTCACACAGTATACAAGTGGATGTTGTGAGACTCAAACCCAGGTCTGGTCTGCTGGATGTACCAAGCTAATTCACAGCTCGTTACTCTAACCTCTAGGCTGTAATGCAGCCCAATTGACTCTGTACATAACGTCGACCAAGCACTTGAGTATTTCTTCACTAAATTCAGTAGTGCCAGTGACAGCTACGACCCCTTCAAAAAACAGAAGATGAAGGGGGCTAATAATCCCGGGATAACATGTTCCCTTCTAAACCAGATGGCTTTCAGGACAATCTTTGGCACCGTGCCTGTCCACCGGCAAACAGATTGTCAGCTGTACAAAGCAGCCAGGAGTGCCTGTACCTGTTCAATCTGCCTAGCTAAAATCCAGCACTTTAAGGATGAACTCTCAAACTCCTGATGGCAGAAGGTTCTGGGATAGCCTTTAAGATCTGATGGGCACTCCCTGCAAATCCTCGCCCACCATTATTGAAGGTGAGGGTGAGACCATCTAGGAACCGAAGTGCATTGCTGATGCCCTCAACAATGCCTTCTCCGACCTTAACGACATTCTCCCACCTGATTTTTTGATACACCGACTGACATAGCAAAGAGTAGTAATGCCTGCCTCCCAAGACCCCCCCGCCCCCGCCATTTCACTTCAGGAAAGTCACCTAACTGAGGCTAAAAAGTACCTAGGTCGGGTGCTAGGCAAAAGTAAATCCAGTAGTGACTCACTAGATTTGAAACTTCATCTAACACTGGATGCTGTCCTGTTACCCCTCTCTAAACTGCTAAACCTATCTGTCTGTCTTGGACAGTTCTCACTGCTTTGGAAAACTGCAGAAGTTACACTTATACAAACAAGCATTTGTCAATGCCGAACGTTCGCTTGCAGGTATTTGCAGTGGTATTTGGCACTTGGACATAGCTTAAAAAAATCAGTGCCAAAGAAGTACAAGCATTTGTTAATGCTGAATGTTGCTTGCTTCTATGTGCTGTTTAGGTATTTGTAAGTCATTGGAGTGCAAATATTGAAAATTCGTGAACTTACGAGCGTGCGTAGGAACTGCGCAATACTGCGCTCAGTCAAAATTTTAGAATTTTCACCAAATTTTCAACATAGCCATTTTAAGACCTCTGCTCATGAACAGTGTCACTGTGATTTTCTTAATGTGTCCCATACATTGAGTTTCGCACACCGACTGCGCCATTGTGCGCTACATGGGCGGAAACACGTTTTGGGCAGGATGTGAAAAATGACAGCTGTACTGCTCATAAGGAGGTGTGGTAAAATGGCAATGTTGAAAATCTGGAGTGAAAATATTAAAAATTAGCAAACTTACGAGCGTGTGTAGGAACTGCAGAACGCGCACGTCAAAAACAGTCATTTTAGAATTTTTCCACCAAATTTTCAAAATAGGCTTTTGAGAGCCCACCTAAGAATGCTGTCACTGTCGTTTGGTAATCAGGCCCAAAAGGTGATTTTGCGCAGTGACTGCGAAATCACCTCCGGCCCGAATAACGCCATGACAGTGACAGAATTCACAGAAGGGGTCCCAAAACCCATGTTGAAAATTTGGTGCAAAATTCAAAAAATGCCTGAGATATGCAACAAAGTTGAAAAACCCATCTAGCCCATTATACAGCTTACGGCATTTCCTCAGTTCGCGGTTGGCTTTGAAAGAGTGCAGGCGTGTTCCGGTCCACGAAGATCGTCGCGCCGAGGCTCAGAGGTAAGTATGGGGTGAGGGTGTGGGGAGGCAGGGTGCGCAGTGGGTGGTGCGGGTTGTGGGAGGCGGGGAGACTACGTGGGACCGTTTTTAATTTACAGGTTTTCCCTATAATTGATGCCGCGGGCGTTTGCCATACGCTGGGTGGTGTCCCAGCGTGGCAGAAGGATGTCTGGGGGCCGTGGAGCCGACGGGGATTGGGCACCCCGTCAGCAGACAGACGCTGACGCTTGCCACGCTGGGGTGAGCTCCCAGTGGCAGGAAAGCTGTTTGGGGGAGGTGGAGCCGACGGGATTGGGCACACCTGTCGGCAGACAATGGACGCTTGCCACGCTGGGGTGGGCTCTCAGCGTGGCAGCAAAGATTGGGGGCGGACACGCTGCAAGCACACAGCGGTGGTTTTCTAAGAGAAGACCACCACTGTCATACACAGTACCGCAGCGATTGGTGCAGGACCGTCACGCCTGCTCAGCGGGCAGGGGATTACCTGAGGCAGGCACACCTCCAAGTGTCCCATTCTCCCAAAGGCGTTCCTTGCATGCAGCATGCCGAACGTAAAAAGTGGTGACCGTACTCAGCCCTCTAACTATCGATCTGTTTCTAGTCTTCCTCCCCTCCCAAAAGCCTTGGAATGCATTGTCTTGGATCAGTTTACGGAACACCTTAAGAAATATTAACTACAATGCTCGCAACAGCATGGATTTAGAAAGGCGCATAGCACCACCACTGCGCTAATTGAATACACCAGCTTTATACACAACTCTGTGGACCAGGGTCTCCTAGTGTTGGGCGATATATGTCGACCTCACAAAAGCATTTGGTATGGTCAGTCACACCGTACTACTCGGCTCTCTCCGTGCCCTGGGACTCTCGGCTGAGGTAACGGATTGGTTTGAGAGCTACCTTGGTGGCCGAACCCAGAAAGTCAAAATATGTAATGAGCTCTCCCGACAGCCACCATGTGCGATCAGTCGTCCCGCAAGTATTAATCCTAGGCCCCCTGCTCTTTAGTCTATTCCTCAACACCCTCCCTCAGGCTTGCTCTACTTATACTTATCTACTTCTCTATGCGGATGATACCATCATTTTTTCAAGCCTCCCTGACCCCCTTCCCCTTGAACAACTACTGCACAACTTCTCTGCAGTTGAGGAATGGTTCTCTGACCACAAACTCCTTCTCAATTACAATAAAACAAAATCTGTGCTTTTCGCCAGTCCTCACTATAGGAACAAACTGCACCAGTTGACCATCCATAACAATCTTAACGCACCCCTTGAACAGGTTCAGCTGATCAACTACCTTGGCATAACCCTAGATATCTCTCTGTTGTTTGTCACCCACGTGGACCATTTAGCTAAGGCAGTAAACACCAGGATTGGGCTTTTATATAGACATAGACACTGTCTCGCCCCTGATGCCCTCCACATAGCAATCACCAGTTCAATATTCTTCTTAATCGACTACGGGTTAATTATTTATGGTGCTGCTATGGATACCACATTTAAAAGAATCAGCTTAGCCCTTTTTTTTAAACTTGCAGACTTGCCACTGGGGCACATAGACTCACTCACACTTGTGAGTTGTATGCTCGATCTAACTGGCTACACCTTAAGGGGTGCACACAGTATCAGACCTGTCTGTCTGTGAAAAGAAATCAGTCTTGGGTTAACCCCTCCAGTCTTCCTGAAGTTCTTAACCAGATAACTAACCCTCACCACACCTGTGGAATATCTAACCTTAACTACCAAGTCACGTTCTGTCGCACCTCCATGGCACAGCGCTCATTCAAGTACGGGGCACCAAGCTGGCTAAATGACCTGCCCCCATCACTCTGCGAACTGTCCAAGATTGGCTCCTTTAAAAACAAACTTTGCCAGCACCTCGCTACACAGTCTAAATGTGATTGTCTGACCTAAACTATCCCCCTTCCATTAAATTGAAACCACCCCATTGACCCCTATATCTCCTCCGCTCCATCCCCATTCCCAGTGATCTAAGCTTCCCTGTTTGTCTTATTTCCCCCCTGCCCATGGCCCCCCATTCTACCCTCTATATTGAAATTTAATGCCAAGAAGTGTGCTGTGATGCACTTTGGGAGTAGGAATAGAAGAGCAGTGTTTACCCTAGGTGGGAAGGAAATTAAAGTAACAGGAGAGGGGTCTAGGGATCATAGTCTCCTCGAACCTTAAGGTAGGAATCCAATGTAGCGGGGCAACAGGAAAGGCCAGTGGAATGTTGGCATGCATAGGCAAGGGCATTACTAGTGGAAAGTGGGAAGTAATAATGCTCCTTTACAAAGCCATGGTGAGGCCGCATCTGGAGTATGGGGTTCAGTTCTGGAGGCCTCATCACCGCAAGGATATAGATGCATTGGAGAGGGTTCAGAGAAGGGCAGCCAAGATGGTGCAGGGCATGCAGGAGATTCATACAAGCAGAGGTGTAAGAAGCTGGATCTGTACACGCTGGAAACAAGGAGGGAAAGGGGAGACATGGTTGAAACTTTTAAATATGTAAAGGGGCTCAATAAAGTGGGAGAAGAGGGTTCACTTAAGAGGAAGGAGGGGGTCAAAACTTGAGGGCACAGCCTCAGACTGCAAGTAAAAAGATATGGGGCAATGTGAGAGGGCATATCTTCACAGAGAGGGTGGTGGAGCCCTGGAGCAGACTACCAGACTGAGTGGTGGGAGCTAAATCGAGGGTATGGGACAAACATATGGGGCTGAGTATCGGGGGGGGGGGGAGGTGTACGGGGAAAAAAAGGGCAGTCTAGATGGGACGGTATGGTCCTTTTCTGCCATCAGGCTTTTGTGATTCTGTTGACATAGCCTTGTTTGTCTGCGTAGTGTTTCTGTACTCTCCTTAAACTTGCACTTTATTTTGTTGCTTAAGCAGTATTCATTGTACCTGTTTTTTGTAACCTACTATGTAACTGTGATGGTCTTTTACCTGACATGGAACCTCTGTAAAAGAGCCTCTGGCTCAAAGGTATTGTAATCCGAGATTTAAATAAATAAACAAACAGTGCCTGTCCAAATGGTTGGCACGTTGTATTACTTTCTGTTATAGGAAGTACAGTTTATGAACTTTCTGGTGTGTTGTCATAGCTCCCCTGTATACTCAGCTGGTTAGGCCACACCTGGAGTATGGGGTCCATTTCCGGAGGCTGTGCCTCAGGAAAGACATGGAGAGGGTAGAACGAGTTCAGAGGAGGGTGACGAAGATGGTGAGAGGGCTCAATCATTTACCATAGGAGGGGAAGCTGAATGACCTAGGCATGTATTCACTGGAGCAGAGGAGAGCGAGAGGTGACACGATGGAGACATTTAAATATGTCATGGGTATCAATAAGGTGCGTGTGGAGAGCCTTTTCTTGCTAAAGGAGCGACCCAGGGTGAGGGGCATGAATTCCAAATCGGGGGGGGGGAATTTAGAGGTAACCCTAGGAAATACTTCTTCACTGAGAGGGTGGTTGAACATTGGAATGGGCTGCCGAGGGAGGTGGTGAGTGAGAAGACAGTAGGAGGGTTCAAAAGGGCATGGGATAAACACAAGGGGATGTTGGGAAGGGGAGGGAGGGCTGTTGTAAAGGCCTAAGAGGATACCTAGGCAGACTGGGTGGGCCTGGCGGTCCTTTTCTGCCGTCACATTCTTATGTTCCTATATTGTGTGTGGTCAGTCTACTAGGGGTATGGCCACTTCTGTTACTTGTTTGAGAAATGTTTCAGCTGCTGACATTTATGCTAGTTTTCTTCTTCTTCTACTCTAGCTATATGTGCTTTGAACTACGTCTCGCACATGCTGGAGTACCAGAAGTCTTTGTTCTGCCAACTTGAGCCTGTTGTTGAGGCCCTACTGGATTCTGAAACAAAGTCCAGCTTGGCAAACACCTTAAAAATGGCCAAGGTGGCAGGACATCATTCTTTGTGGGCCACCTACGATGCAGTGGATTCCTCCGCTAGAGGTATGGCCACAGCTATGAGCCTTCGACGGTACTCTTGGCTGCGAGTATCTGGACTAGCCCCTGATGTTCAGTTGGCTGTTGAGGATGCTCCTTTCAGAGGCTCTGTCCTGTTTGGTGGAGATGCCCAGGACATTATCACAAGCCTGCAGGATAAAGGTACAGCTCTTCGGTCGTGTATCATCTGAAACAACAAAAACATCCTTTTCGTCGGCAGAACAGATGCCAGATGAAAAATCAGCAAGCGCCCAAACACCAGTTTAAACGTAGGGCTCCCAATATAGCCACCGCTCCTCCAGCCATAACCCAAGGGCTTCAGGTGTGGCCCTCCCCAACCCCCCATTCCTGACTTGCTGACGCCTCCTCCTCCTCCTCATCTGTCGGAGGAACAGGTGGGCGGAGTTTGTGAGGCGACTGGGAGTCCATCACAACAGATACCTGGGTGCTTCAGTTAATAAAGCTTGGTTACATTGTCGAATTTAGAGAAAACCTCCAAACAGTCCTCCGAGGTTTTCTTATTACCCACGGGTGCACATTCCCGATTTAAGGGAGGAGATCACAGCTCTTCCTCGAAAAGAAGCAGTAGAGCCAGTGCTGGCAAAACAGATCAGGAAGGGATTCTACTCCCACTTCTTTCTGGTACCCAAAAAGACAGGGGATTTACGCCCAATTCTGGACCTCAGTACCCTAAACCTCTTCATAGAGTGCAAGAGGTTTCGGATACTAATACTGCAAAGCCTACTGCCTCTCTTTTCCAAAGGACAATGGCTTTGTGCCCTGGACATGAAGGATGTGTATCTACATATCCCAATATTCCGTCCATCGCAAATTCCTCAGGTTTTCTTTCAAGGGGAGCATTACCAGCTCGGAGCTCTCCCTTTCAGGTTGTCCTCTGCACCGCACGTTTTTAGCAAATGCCTAGCGGTAGTGGCAGGTACCTTGAGGAGTCAGGGGCACTGTGTCTTTCCTTACCTCGACGATTAGCTCCTCGCAGTTCTGTCGAGGGAGTGGTAGGAAGCTTCCTTATCAGCTACCCTGCACCTTTTTGAGTGCCTGGGTATTACTGTCAGTTACCTCAAGTCCCAGCTCGCGCCTTCCCAGTGCCTTCAACTTATTGTGGTGGTGCTGGACACAGTACAGGGAATGGCCTTTCTAGGGATGTGGATATGATGTTCTGTCCCCACTGTCTGACAGATGCCTTTCCCCTTTAATTCTTGCCGGAACATCTTCGAGCTGGCTCCTCCCACCCACCTGGGTGGTAAAACCCTCGGCTCCGCCCCTAGACGTCAGATCTTCCTTTACACTTGGAAGGTTCAGGTTCACTCCTTACCACTCCCACATGTAGTAGGCCCTGGCACTCGAATCTTCAGATTAGCTTCCTAAACTTACTTTAAAACTCATATGAGTTACGGCTTCAGCTTTTTCTTTGATCGCTCCCACGATGGAAGATAAGTCCGCTCCTGGCTTTCCGCAGTGCCCCTGCGGGTAGAAGATGTCACGGACTGACCCCCACACCACGTGTGTGTATTGCTTAGGCCACGATCATGATCTGCAGGCCTGCAAGATTTGTTAGTCCTTTCGTCCGACTGTGCTTGACAGCCACGTTGCCTGACTCCAGCTGGGGGCAGCCGGAGAAGCATTACCTGATGATCAAGTCCAAGGACGTCCATTAGGTGGTCTCCGCGGCTGCAGGGTCTGCCGAACTGCTTGAACAGCTCAGGGCCTTCGAGGAGGAGGTGGAGGCCCAGGCCGCAGCTCAATCCTCTTTGGCTTCGGCCTTTGTTCCGCTCCAGTTGAGCTCCACTTACTCTGCTTCCTTCAAGGAGCTGTGCCAATCCCTCTCAACTTAAGGAGAGGATCCTTTGGGATTGCATGGTTTGCGCTCTCGCAAGAAGGAGTTGAAGAAAGACGAGAAGACTCAACGTCGACGCTCCTGGGATTGGGAACGTTCCTGTTCTCAGGAGACTTCGGTTGCGTTAGTTTTACGGTGACCCTATTGGACCAGTTGGCTGAGATGCTGGTCGATGACACGGCCCAGATTTTTCTCGACCCAGTCGACCGACTCTTGTCAGAAGAGGCCAATAAAATTCTCTTTTTAAGACTCCAGTCCTTCCGGTGACCTCTGACGGGTCGGCCCAGCCTACTGGGTCGAACCCGCTGGTCCCAGACCCTGGCCAGGAGGAGCCACGGGGTTCCCTGGCGCCCTCTGAAGCTCCCTGCTGACACCACTGACTGTCAAGGTCTCAGTCTTCCTCTTCCGAGTCAGGCAGGTCTCGCTGTCATCGGCGATCTCGCTCCCAGCATCACGGAAAGTGGTGCTGCCGCTATTCTTCTTTGTCCACCTCAGATGAGGAGAGGCTTCGGCGCAAATTGCGTCGACACTACGAAGATTTAGTGTGACAGCAGCTGGTATTCACTGGACCGAAACGGACACCGGTTTCCACCCCGGCTGTTGAGTTGCTGTTGCCTGAACAGCTGACGTCAACTTCCCTGTCCGGGTTGGTCACCACCGTTCCTCCCCCAGCAGAGATGGTGCAGACCACGTCGGCACAGCCGAAGTAGGCCTCTCTGCCCATCGTGGTGGGGACGCCACCTAAGCAGCCGACGACTGGCGCTCCAGCTAAGGAGTCTCAGCTTGCCAAGGGACTTCCCCCATTGGCTGTCGGTCACCCTCATTCCCGACCATCCTAGGCGGGGCAAGGACGATGCTGGTGGTCGTCTGCTTTACATGGACTTCTCAGAATCCAAGGATTCCTCCCTGCACTTCTGTCCCATCGCCACTAGGTCATTGGGAGGCGTCTCCATCGACGAAAGTCCTTCCTCGTTCATGGGCATTCTTCGGCTCATCTCTGAGTCCACGTGGATGGAGCTTGAGCCTGTCCAGAAACTGGCTTAGTATCACCTCACAGAGATTCTGGACAAAGGGGGTTCTCTCACTGAGGCCTTCCCGGTGGCCGAGGCCATTGTTGGTCCACCTCTGCAGCTTTGGCAGCATCCTGCCTCTTGCTCTGCTCCCTCTGCCCAGATGGCACGCAAGTATGCGGTACCAACTGGCACCCTTTTGGGGTTTTTGGAGCATCTCTTGGCTGAGGGATTGGTGGCAGACTCCGTTTTCTGGTGCTCGGGCAATACAGGAGACGTCGATAGACTGCCAGATAGAGTCCAAGAAGCTGGATCATTTGGCTAAAGTCTATGCTGCCTCTTCAGTTGGCCTTCACGAGGCTAGTTTGGCCGTGCTGATGGCATGTTTCTCTCACACCCTTTTGGGCTCCCTGGATCAGATGATTCCTCACTTCCCAGCGGACCTCCAGACTACAGTCAAGCAGGTCCGGGACCAGTGGATGACAGTGGTGAAGAAGCAGCTCCAGACGGCTCTGGATATTGGCGACTCTTGTAGCCACTCTGTCGTGGCAGCAGTAGCCATGCGCGGTAGGGCTTGGTTGAGAATCTTGACCTTCATGGTGGATACCCAACACAAGCTGGTGGATGTCCCCTTTTTGGGCACTGACCTGTTTGGGCCCGATGTGGAGGGTCTCCTCCAACACATTGAAAAGTCCTGTGCCACCCTGGACTCTGCGACATCTGCCTAGAAGGACAAGGGCCCTAAGCACCAGAAGGGAAAGCCCATTTGGTCCTCCACTCCTGCGGCAAAACCAGGCCAGCAACAGCAGGGCCAGCAGGCTCAATCTTGGCAACCTCGAGTCAAGCCAGTGGCCTCATTGGTCAGAAAGCCTGGAGGGAAGGGACACTGTGGCCCCTTGGCTGGCTCCTCCTCCTCCAAGCCTGCCCAATGATGGGATGGGGGTCACCGCCTTCATACCTGTCACGCCTCCTCTGGGTCCTCCCGTGGGGGGCCGGCTCTGCCACTTTCCACCTCGTCTGTTGTCACCACAGACAAGTGGGTTCTGGAAGTGGTCGGCCAGGGTCTGCCTCTGGAATTTGAGCAGAACCCTCCAAGCCGAGCCTGCAGCCCCACGGAAGGACTTGGTTTTCGCAGTCACTCAGTCGGCTTTTCGAGACATTGCCCAGCTCCTCCGCAAGGAGGTCGTGTTCAGAGTTGCAGAGCCTCCGGAACACCCAGGTTTTGTCTCCAGGTATTTCCTGGTACCAAAACAGATGGGGGGCTAGTGCCCCATTCTAGATCTGCATGACCTGAACAAGTTTCTCAGGTCTCACACCTTCAGGATGGTAACTCTGGCACAAACCACACCATCTCTGGAGCAAGACATGTGGTTTTGCTCCCTGGATCTTCAGGGCACGTTCTTTCATGTCCAGATTCGTCCGTCCCATCGAAGGTTCCTCCGTTTTCTGACAGAGGGAATCCTCTACGAGTTCCGAGCCATGCCTTTCGGCATCTCCTTGGCCCCCAGGGTCTTCACCAAATGCGTTGCTGTGGTGGCAGCTTACCTGAGGCACTGAGGTGTCTGGGTGCACCCCTTTCTGGATGACTGGCTCATAGCATGACCCTCCAGGCAGGAGATGGCGAGGTCCAGAGACCTGTCCCTTCCAGACTTGCATCAAACTTGTCTTCCTTGTCAACGTGGCCAAGTCGGAACTCGTGCCCTCGCAGGTGATTCATTTCATTGGGGCAGAGCTTGACTCTTGCTGAGCCAGAGCCCGGCTCCCGGAGAACAGGACGGAGGCTCTGACCTCCTTTTCCCAGTCATTTCTGGTTGGGCAAGTGCGCCCTGCCAGGGACTTCCTGCACCTTCTAGGTTACATGGCTGCCTGCACCAGCGTGGTCTGATGGGCCCACTGGCATATGCGCCCTCTCCAGTGGGAGCTGGCCAGCCAGTGATCTCCGCGCAATGGTCACTTCAACCAGTTGGTCACTGTGACCAAGAGGATGTGGGTCGCCCTCCAATGGTGGCTCATCCCAACACATCTGCAGGAAGGGATCCCGTGTGTCTGCCCCGAGCCGATGGTTATCCTGATAACCAACGCCTCTCTGAAGGGCTGGAGTGCCTACCTGGGGGAGCATGGAGTCCACAGGCTCTGGTACCCTCAGGAGTCCCGATGTCATATCAACCTGCTGGAGCTCCGAGCAGTTTGGCTAGACCTGACTGCATTCGCTTCGTTCATTCGGGGTCAAGTGGTCCAGGTCCAGATGGACAATACCACGACCATGTACTGTCTCAACAAGCAGGGCGGGATGCACTCCTTGCCTCTGTGCAAGGAAGCTGTCCGCATCTGGACCTTCGTGCACAGCCTGGAGGCAGATGATCTCGCCATCCATGTGGCAGGAGCCTCGATTCAGCTGGCGGATGACTTTAGCCTAGTGGGCGAGGCATCTCGAGAGTGGTCTCTCCATCCGGAGGTAGTACATAATCTGTTCTCCCAGTGGGGCAGCTCTCAGGTGGACCTGTTCACCTCCAGGGAGAACATAAAGCTGAGGCTGTTTTGTGCTCACCTCCTCAGCAGGGCTCGCTGCAGGGGGATGCCTTCCCGAGGCCATGGACTTCCAGCCTCTTCTGTTCCTTCCCTCGATTCACAAGGTGCTTCTCAAGGTCAAGAGGGACAAGGCACAGGTGATTCTGGTGGCTCCGGACTGGCCTTGCCAGTTTTGGTACCCTGATGATCTCAGCCTCAGCAACAGGCTCATGAGGCGTCTTCTAGCATGCCAGGACCTGATCTCCATTAATCAGGGGAAGGTACTCCACCCGGACCTTCAGTCCCTGCACCTGACAGCCTGGTTCTTGAGCGGCTAGCGTTCCAGGCTTTGGGTCTCTCCGACGAGGTCCTCACGGTTGTTGAGGCATCCCGTAAGGAATGAACCAGAAAATGCTCTGCCTTCAAATGAAAGAGATTCTCTATTTGGTGTCGGGGCAAAGGGTTGGACCCTTCGACCTGTCCAGTGGCTAGCATTTTGGACTACCTTTGTTACCTCTCCCAAAAGGGACTTTGGTCGACGACCCTTAAGGTGCACCTGACAGCCATCTCTGTGTACCGGGCGTGGGCTGGTGGCACAGGAGAAGGTGGTCTGGCGCTTTTTCAAGGGCCTAGATCATATATCCCCTCCGGTGCGTGAACCACCACCTCCATGGGATTTACTGCTGGTTTCGGCTAAGCTCATGGGCAAGCCATTCGAACCGATGCACAGGTGTGACATCTCCCACCTGTCATGGAAGACCGCCTTCTTGGTGGCTATCATGTCAGCCAGAAGGACTGGGGAGCTCCAGGTGCTTTCGGTGGACTCTCCTTACTTGGTCTTTCACAGGGACAAAATTATCCTGTGCCTCCACCCAAAATTCCTTCCAAAGGTGGTGTCGGAGTTTCACCTTAACCCGGTGTTGACTCTGCCAGTGTACTATCCCAGTTACACCTCGGAGGCTGAGTACTTTGGACTTGAGATGAACGCTCGACTACTATAAAGAGTGTATGGCTGAAGTTTGGGGAGAGGTTTGCCAGCTGTTTGTCATCTGCGCTGAAGCTGCATCTGGCAGACCTGCAGCCAAGTGGATGATTGACAGGTGGATCACTTCCTCCATTGATCTATTCTATAGGTTGGCAGGTAGGGAGCCTCCCATAGGGCTAAGGGCTCATTCCACCTGCCATACCGCTGCGTCGGTGGCTACTTCTAGGGACGTCTGTATCCAGGAAATCTGCAGGTCTGCTACCTGGAAGTCAGCAGACACCTTCATTTCCCATTATTACCACATTGACCTTGAGTCACAACGGGATGCTGGTTTTGGGGCCTCAGTTCTCCAATCTCTTTTTCCCAAGTAGGGGGTGTGCGCCTTGCCTCCCTCCTCCTGGAGAACTGCTAGGAGTCTGCCAGACAGTGGGGACAGAACATCATATCCACATCCCTAGAAACAGGTTCTAGGGACGTGGATATGTTGTTCAATCCAAACTTACTGGTAGGTTCCTTACCGCTTTAAATCTTGCCGGAAGGTCTTCAAGCTGGCTCCTTCCTCCCACCCGGGTGGTAAAGCTCTTTTCTCTGCCCCATGATGCCAGATCTTCCTTACCGCTTGGAAGTTCAGGTTCCCTCCTTAGCACTCTGCGTTTTAGGCCTGGATCCAAACTCTTTAAAATTCAAAAGACTTTGGTCGTCTTTTTCCCTCGCAGCTGCGATGGACAAATTGACTCCCGGATTTTGTCGGTGTCCCTGTGGGCAGAAGATGTCCCAGCCCGATCCGCACTCCACGTGCATGCTACTGCCCAGGACCTCGCCATGACTTACAGGCTTGTGAGTTATGCAACTTTTCGGCTCGGTCTTGAGGACCGCTACTCCCATTTGCCTTGGGCGACCTGAAAAATGTTATCCTCCAGTCAAGTCGAAGGAGGCCCATTGGGCGGTGTCCACGGCGGCGGGCTCGGCAGAACAGCTAGAGCAGATGATCACCCTCGAGGAGGAGGCGGCCCAGGCCGCATCATCATCCTCGGTCGCGGCATTTATTCCGCTCTCTCTGGGCTCGTCCTACACTGCTTCTTTTAACGAGCTTTGCCAAACCCTCTCCACCAAGGGAGAAGGTCCATTGGGACATTCCTCTCGGTCCAGAAAGAAGGACTCCAAAGGTAAGTCCCACTGTCGACGTTCGTGGGAACGGGAGAGGTCCCCTTCCCTGGATAGTCGACACTCGACTTCGGTCGAGGTTGAGGCTAAGGCCGCTGGCTTCACGGTGTCCCCGTCAGGTCAGCCAGCTGAGACACCCGTCAACGCGTTCGAGATTTTTCTCGACCCATCAGACGGTTTGTCGACTGGAGAAGCGGACATCCCTTCTTCACCGGTACCCCCAGTGGAAACCGAGGATTTGCCTGTGCCTCCTGTGCTGGAGTCCCTGGTTAAGGTCCCTGAGCCGAGGGAGGAGCGGGTTTTCCCCGCCCCCTCTCTGACTCACCCTCGGAATCCCCAAAGGTCTCAGTCTTGGACCTCTTTCAGGTCCAGCCGATCCCGCAGACGTCAGCGGTCTCTGTCTCTGCACCATGGAAAGCGGTGGAGCCGCTCTTTCTCGTCGTCCTCTTCAGAGGACAGGCTCCGGCGCAAGTTGCTCCGGCACTACGAGGATTTAATGTGGCAGCAGCTTTTATTGTCCGGGAACAAGCCGACTCCGTCGCCTTCCCTGGCCATTAAGTGTCTGTCATCAGAGCGTCCGAAACAACCCCTCATAGTAGTTGAGGAGCCGAAGCCGGCACCGGTTGATCGGCCGAAACTGGCTGCGCCACCCATTGTGGTGGAATCTCTGCCTCCACAACTGAAGACTGGGGCCCCGACCAGGGATTCTCGGTCGAATCAGGGTTTGCCCCATCGGTTGTCGGTCACCCTCACTCCTGATCTACCTCAGCAGATTGACGGTGGCTCAGGCGCTCGCCTGCTGTTCGCAGACTCCTCAGAGTCTGACGACGATTCCTTGTTCTCCAGGCCGCTTGACCTGGAGTCCACTGGGGGTCAGTCGGTGGACGAGAGCCCATCCTCGTTCCTTGGAATGCTTCAACTCATCTCAGTCCACTGGGATGAAGCTCGAACCTGTTTCAAAATGGGCCATGTATCCACTCATGGAGATACTGGACTGAAGGGATTCCCCTACAGAGGCCTTTCTGGTGGCCGAAGCCATTGTTGGCCCGGTCCTGGAGCTGTGGCAGCGGCCAGCTTCTTGTCCAGCACCTTCGGTCAGGATGGCTCGGAAGTATGCTGTCCCTACCGGTTCACCCTCTGGTTTCTCGGAGCACCCCTCTGCGGAGGGGCTAGTGACCGACAGTGTTTTCCGGCATTCTGGGAATGCTCTGGATGTGGACAAGCCACCCGATAAGGAGTCCAAGAAATTGGACTACTCCGGGCGGAAAGTCTATGCTGCTTCCTCCCTAGGCCTTCGTCAGGCTAGCTCGGCCATCCTGATGGCACACTTTTCATATGCCCTTTTGGGCTCCCTGGATGAGGTGATTACTCATCTCCCGGCTGACCTTCAAACGACGGTAAAGCAGGTGCGGGATCAGGGAAGGGCGGTGGCCAAACAGCAGCTCCAGACTTCCTTGGATATCACTGACTTGTGTGCCCGGTCAGTAGCAGCCGCAGTGGCCATGCGCTGCAGAGCTTGGCTGCGGATCTCCACCTTTACGGCGGATACCCAGAACAAGTTGGCAGACGTTCCCTTCTTGGGTACTGACTTGTTCGGTCCTGGGGTGGAGGGTCATCTTCAACGGATCGAGAAGTCCAATGCCACCTTGGACTCTGTCACGACTTCCCAGCAGGACAAAGGCCGCCAGCAGCAGCGTAAGCCCTTTCGTCCTTCAGCCCTTGCGGCACGTCCGGCCCAGCAGCACCAGCATCAGGGCCAGCAGGCTCGCACTTGGCACCCCAAAGCCAAGCCTGGTGCTTCCTCCAGTAGGAAGCTGGGAGGGAAAGGTCCAGATGGCTCCTCGGCCGGCCCTTCCTCCAAGCCTACCCAGTGATGGGTTGAGGGGTGTCGCCTCCAACCTCGTCACTCTTCCCCGGGTTCCCCTCGTGGGGGGACGGCTCCGCCATTTCCTTTCCACCTGATCCGTTATCACCATGGACTGCTGGGTGTTGGAAGTGGTAGGCAGGGGTCTGCCTCTGGAATTCAAGCAGTCCCCACCCTATCGAGCCGTTGCCCCATGGGGGGGCTACGGGTTCCGCAGCCTCTCTGTCTGCTCATCGAGCCGACTTTGCCCTGCTTCTCCGGAAGAAGGTGATCAGGGACATCGAGGATCCTCCTCCAGACCCAGGGTTTGTGTCCAGTTACTTCCTGGTCCAAAAGTGGACGGGGGGCTGGTGCCCCATTCTCGATCTACATGACCTAAACAAGTTCCTAAGGTCTCGCACCTTCAGGATGGTCACTCTGGCTCAGATCATTCCATCCTTGGAACAAGGCGTGTGGTTCTGTTCTCTGGACCTTCAGGACGCGTTCTTTCACATCCCAATCTGTCCGTCTCCCCAGCGATTACTCCGCTTCAGTGCAGAGGGATCCCTTTATGAGTTCCAGGCCATGACCTTCGGCCTCTCTCCAGCTCCCAGGGTCTTCACCAAATGCATGGCAGTGGTGACAGCATTCCTGTGGCGCCGAAGGGTCCGGGTGCACCCTTACCTGGATGACTGGCTGATAGCAGCCCCTCCAGGCTGGAGGTGGAGCGGTCCAGAGATTGGGTCTTCCAGGTCTGCTGTCAGATTGGCATCCTAATCAATGAGGCCAAATCATAACTCGTACCATCACAGGTGATTCAGTTCATCAGGGCAGAGCATGACTCTCTTCGAGCCAGAGCCCGGCTCCCGGCGGACAGGGCCAAGGTCCTTTCCTCCTTTGCCCAATCATTTCTGGTTGGGCAATTATTCCCTGCCTGGGACTTCCTGCGCCTTCTGGGTTTCATGGCGGCTTGCACCAGCGTAATCCGTTGTTTCCGCTGGCATATGAGTCCCCTGCAATCAGGGCTGGCCCGCCAGTGGGCACAGCGCTCTGGTCCTTTGGACCAACCAGTAACCGTGACCCAGAAGATGTGGGATGGCCTGCAGTGGTGGCTGATCTGCAGGAGGGTATCCCGTTTGTCCGCCCCAAGCCGACAGTCATCCTTACGACCGACGCCTCTTTGATGGGTTGGGGTGTCCATCTGGGGGAGCTCCAGGGCCACGGCCTCTGGACCCCTCAGGAGTCTCGATGCCACATCAACCTGCTGGATCTTCGAGCGGTTCAACTAGCCCTCGCTACCTTCGCTCTGTTTGTATGGGGTCAGGTGGTTCAGGTCCAGATGGAGAACACCATGACCATGTACTCTCTCAGTCATCAGGGCGGGACGCATTCCTTGCCTTTGTGCAAGGAAGCCCTCTGAATTTGGTCTCTTGTGATCAGCCTGGAGGCGGATCTCCTAGCCATCCATGTGGCAGGAGCCTCGAACAGTCTGGTCGATGCCCTTAGCCGGATAGACGCTGCATCTCACGAGTGGTCTCTCCTGACGGAGATAGTTTAAGATCTGTTCTCCCATTGGGGCACCCCTCAGGTGGACCTGTTCGCCTCCAGGGAGAATGCATAGCTGTGGCTGTTCCCACCCCCCACCCCCAGCAAGGCTCGCTGCAGGGATGCCTCTCGAGGCCGTGAACTCCGGGCCTCATCTACGCTTTCCCTCCATTTCCCTTGATCCACAAGGTGCTTCTCAAGGCAAAGAGGGACAAGGCACAGGTGATTCTGGTAGCCCCAGACTGGCCTCGACAGTTCTGGTACCCAGATCTCCTCAGCTTGAGCTCCAGGCTCCGGAGATGGCTTCCAGCCCGTCCGGACCTGATCTCAGTCGACAAGGGGAAGGTTCTCCATCCGGACCTTCAATCCCTGCACCCGACGGCCTGGTTCCTTTGCGGCTAGAGTTCCAGGCCTTGGGTCTTTCCGATGAGGTCCTTAACGTTGTTGAGGCGTCCCGTAAGGAATCGACCAGAAAATGTTATGCCTTCAAATAGTGATTTTCCATTTGGTGTCAGGACAAGGGGTTGGACCCCTCTTCTTGTCCATTGGCTAGCATTTTGGACTACCTGTGGTCTCTTTCTCAGCTAGGGCTTTGGTCAGTGACCCTTAAGGTGCACCTGGCAGCCATCTCTGCTTACTGGGCGCGGGTCGGCAAGCAGTCGGTGGCACAGGAGAAGGTTGGTCGGGAGCTCTTTCAGAGGCCTAGACAACATATCCCCTCCAGTGTGAGAACCTCCACCACCGTGGGATCTACTGCTGGTAAGGGCTAAGCTCATGGGCAAGCCATTCAAACCGATGCTCAGGTGTGATATCTCCCACCTGTCGTGGAAGACTGCCTTCTTGGTGGCTATTACATCAGCCAGAAGGATGGGAGCGCTCCAGGCGCTTTACATAGAGTCTCCTTATCTGGTCTTCCACAGGGACAAGGTTGTCCTTCGCCACCCCCACCTGATATTCCTTGCGAAGGTGGTGTCGGAGTTTCACCTGAACCAGGTGTTGACTCTGCCGGTGTTCTACCCCAGTCACACCTCAGAGGCCGAATATAGGCTTAATACTTTGGACCCTAGAAGAGCGCTCGCTTGTTATAAGGAGTGGATGGCTGAAGTTCGGGGAGAGGTTCGCCAGCTGTTTACCTATGCTGAAGCCGCACCTGGCCGACCTGCAGCCAAGGGGACGATAAGCAGGTGGGTCACCTCCTGCATAAATCTGTGTTATAGGTTGGTGAGCATGGAGCCACCCAAAAGGATAAGAGTTCATTCTACCCGCCATACCGCTGCTTCGGTGGCTGCTTCCAGGGATGTCCCTATCCAGGAAATCTGCAGGGCTGCTACCTGGAAGTCAGCACACTCCTTTATTTCCCATTACCACATTGGCCTAGAGTCATGCTGGGATGCTGGTTTTGGGACCTCGATTCTTCAGTCCTTATTTCCCAAGTAGGGGGTGCGGCTCCTCCCAGAGAGCTGCTAGGAGTCTGCCAGACAGTGTGGATTGAACAACATATCCATGTCCCTAGAAATACAGGTTACTCACCTGTAACAAGAGTTCTAGGAGTGGCATATATTCATCCACATGACCCACCCGACCTCCCCGGCTTCAGCGCACAACCTGGCTTCCAGCGGGCTAGATTTGGCATCATGGGGCAGAGCAGAGAGTTTTACCACCCAAGTGGGTGGGAAGAGCCAACTTGAAGACTTTCCGGCCCATCTTAAAGTGGCAAGGAACCTGCAAGACAGTGTAGATGAACAACATATACCACTCCTAGAATTCCTGTTACTGGTGAGTAACCTGTATCTTTCTCCCTGCTACCACTTTTGTGAAGTGGGACTACATCTGCCCTCCTTCAGTCTTCCAGAACCACTTCTGTTTCCAGTGAGCTGTTAAATAGGACTGTCAGAGGTACAGTCAGTACCTCCCTGAGCTTCCTCAACACCCTTGGATGCACTCCTTCGGGCCCCATTGCTTTGTCCACCTTTAGATTAGTGAGTCCCTTCAGCACTCTATCCTCCAAAAAAGGATTAGTGTCTACTCCCTCCCACCAAAGTTTCTTTTATGTTTTCATGGCCTCTTCCCTTCTCCTTCCTCTGTCAACACTGAACAAAAGTATTTGTTCAGGATATCTGTCTTTTCCTGGTCTCCCTCTGCGCAGTCCACTCACCTTCCATGTTTTAACCTTACTATCTTACTTCAAGAAACTGCTCTTGCAGCAGGTTACACCATTAGGACTGTAGCCGGCAGGTGCCAGGACCCCACGGAAAAATTCTAGCTAGCAGTATCCAGCGTGGGACCGCCCCCGTCTGCCCCTCCCTGACGTCAGGCATCACATAAAACAGGGTGGTCCCCCAACATCCCCAGTTCTTTTCCCACCATCGAATCCCCAGCATCGACCTCACGGACGCCTGCATCAACCATACGACACGCAAAATCTTTAGAAAACCCATGTCTACTTCTCCAACTCCTTCTCTCGAAGGATACCCCTCAAAGTATGCCTGCGGCAAGCAGATCCCCTTCGACGACCATCATTCGGCTTGTGTGAGGTGCCTGGGCCCGGAACATGACACCCAGGCCTGCTCCATCTGCCAGCAATTTAATAGCAGGACCAGGATCCGCCACCAAAAGGCCCTTCAGGGGTTCCTTCTTAAAGAGAAACTTCGGAAAATGGAAAAACGACTCTCCTCCAAAGGGGATTCTTCCCATAAGACCCGGAAAGCACCAGGACTCGGGTAGATCGGGATCCCCCAGCAGGGCCTCTGAATCCAGGGCCAGCTCCAGCTCTACGCGGTCTGACCGTTCTCCTTCCCGGGCCCGCTCCCAGCCTCCCCCAGTAAAGGTAAGATCTTCAGGCGGTTCTTCAGCCTCCTTGCACCCGATTAAGACCCACCAGACGCCCAACTCTTCTTCCAGGCCTGACTCTTCAGAGAAACATAGGAAGTCTTCCTCTAAATCTAGTGGGGCGTCAGGCCGACGCCAGGACATCGAACTCGGGTCCGTCTCCCAGCCTCCCAAGGCCCCGGAAAGGAAGACCAAGGATCTGACGCCTCTTAAGCGGACGTCACAGAATGAAAAGGTGCCTGACCCAACGCCCGAAACATGGACTCCCGACCCGACAGCAGTTGTACCGAAGCCGGGTGACACCGGACGTCAGGGGTCCTTAGGAGAGGAGGCTGCCGCGCTGCCAGATGACCAGAAGGGTGGCACGGAGGATGCTGGCTCACCTGGGGTGCTGTCGACGGATCCGGTGGTTCCCCAGGACCCAATGCCCGACCCCGGCGACAGACCCACACCGATGCCGCGCCCGTCGTCATGCATGAACATTCAGTAGGTGAAGTAATTGTTCTCCTTCTGGTGGGAGACCATCAGAAAGGATGTGGTCCCCAGTAAGCCTCTACCACTTCCACCACCTACACCCCCTCCTCAGGAGGGTGAAGGCTCAAGACCTCCGACCCCTAAGGAGCCAACTCCACCTCCTAGGGGCAGATCTAGAGAGAGAAAAAGACGCCCATCACGGTCTCCCTCTGGGTCTCCGAGCCCTAAATGACCCAGGGACAGATGACACCCACGGGGGGGATGACTCCAGACCGGATACGTCCGATACCTCCAGGTCTCCATCCCTCTATAGTCCCCCATCACCAGACCCATGAGACCAGCCAAGGTCACCACTGGATGATCCCTCTTTCTCCGAAATCATGATGTACATCCAGGAGAATATGGGATGGGAGACTGAAGACTTGTACCCCGAGAGACAACGCCTTGCCCGCTACCTTCTGCAAAAGGACCCAAAGCCAGTGGTGGTCCCACCTCTAGTGGACACCTTTACGGACGTCACCAAGGCTGCTTGGAAGTGTCTGCACTCGACACCAGCTGTTCCTATGAAGGCTGGCCGCCTCTACAGAGCTCCTATGGAGGACCTATATCTGGCGCAGCAACCCCTGGCAGACTCACTGGTCATTATGGCATCTCATGATCGGTCTCAACGACCGCAACACTTGAGTACCCAGCCTCCGGACCAAGAATCTAAGCAGTTAAATTCTAAGGGAAGACGCATGTATGCGGCTGCTACATGCTCGATAAGGTCTTTGAATTGCCTCATGCACATGGTGCAATTTCAAAACACCGTCTGGGAGCAGGACCAAGACCTTTTGATGGACTTTCTGGATGACGAAAAGGAGGAGGAGGAGCTGCTCAACCTCCTTCATGCTGGGTCGGATGTGGGGACCCAGGTTCTCCGAGCCACTTACGATTCAGCGGACACGGCCACCAGGGCAGCAGCTACTGGCGTTTGTCTTCGGAGACACTCTTGGTTGAGAGTCTCCGGTTTCACCCCGGACGTTCAGAAGAATACCCTGGACGTCCCTTATAACGGAGCTGTCCTGTTTGGTGAGGAATCTGAGAAGGTAATCACTAAGCTGCAGGATGCGGGGAAGGCAGTTCGGACTGTACAGGCTATTTACAGGCCTAAATCTCTTTCCTTTCAGAGGAACCAGAACCGTTTTTGCGGCAGGCAACAACGGCAACAGCCATGTTTTGGCCAGTCACCCCAGGGCAATTTTGGTTGCAAAGGTCAAGCCAGATTCCCCACAGGCCAGGGCTCAAAGCATCCCAAGGCAGCCCAGCCCACGGGACCCAATGCCACCACAGCATGACTCCTTCCCGACCCTCGACCCTCCTCTGGGTCAGAGGATAAAGGTCATGGGCCGCATCTCTCATTACCTTCCGGGATGGCAGAGGATCACCTCCGACCGATGGATGTTACAGTTGGTACAGCGAGGAGTCTCTATAGAGTTCCTCAGCCACCCATCGTCCAGACCTCCCCTGCTCTCCCGTTACTTGGGTCAGCATGCTCTGCTCATCCAGCAGAAGAACTTGACCCTCCTGGACAAGGAGGCCATAGAGTACGTCCCACCGGACCAGAAAGGAAAAGGTTATTATTCCTACTTCTTCCTGGTCCCAAAGAAAACAGGGGACTTGCGCCCGGTCTTAGATCTCAGCGATCTCAACACATTTGTGTTATACAAACGCTTCCGGATGGTGACCTTACCAGGTCTCATCCCCATGCCCAAAGAAGGCGCATGGCTAGCGTCGCTGGACATGCAGGACGCTCACCTACATCTCCTGATCACTGGAACGCATTAAAGGTTTCTGCGTTTTGAGTTTCTGGCACGCCCACTACCAGTTCCGAGCCCTCCTGTTTGGACTGTCTCGCACCTCGGGTGTTTACAAAGTGCATGGCAGTCGTGGCAGCAACTCTCAGGAGGCAGGGCCACTATGTTTTTCGTACCTAGATGACTGACTCCTCATGGCACCCTCTTGGGAGGCCCTGATGTCCGCGATTCAGGATACCTGTTCTCTTTTCCAATCGTTGGACATCATCATCAACAACCAGGAAAAGTCGCACCTTGTCCCATCTCAGACTCTGCAATTTATTGGAGCAGTTCTGGACACCACTCAAGGGAGAGCATTTCTTCCTTCGGACAGGGCGGAACACATCACATCCCTCATATGGGACACAGTGACGAAGACAGCGGTGCCTGCCATGACCGTTCTTTGCCTCCTCGGACATATGGTGGCTGCCATTGAGACGGTTCCACTAGCCCGACTCCATATGTGGGTTACCCAATGGATGTTGAGGGCTCCATGGGACCAGAAGCAAGTTCGTATGCAGCATCCAATCCGGATCACGAATGCCGTCATCCGAGACTGGCAATGGTGGCTCGTCCCGGACCATCTCTCGAAAGGAGTCCCCTTCATGGCGCCACCTTCTTTAGTGACACACTCCATGGATGGATCGGGATCCGGATGGGGAGTGCACCTCAATGGGTTCAGGACGCAAGGCACATGGTCTTCTCTAGGGTCCCATCTGCACATAAATATTCTGGAGATGAGAGCCATCCTCTATGCCCTACAAACATTCCAGACGGACATTCCACCGGGTACTCTTCTGATTCAAACAGACAATACGGTGATGTACTATCTCAACAAACAAGGAGGCACTCATTCCTACCCCCTTTGCAGGGAGGCTCAAAGGGTTTGGAATTGGGTATTGCAACACGGCCCAGATATTAATGCAGTGCACGTTCCTGGAGTGGACAACACAATCGTGGACAGTCTCAGCTGATCACAGGCCAGAGTCCATGAATGGAAACTGCTTCAGGAATTCGCAGAGGATCTGTTTCGCAGATGAGACACACCAGAATTAGACATTTTCGCATCCCCATCCAACGCAAAACTGTCCAATTTTTGCTCGCTAGATCCAGGGCCTGGTGTTTTCTGGCAAATCGCATTGTCCCTCTCTTGGACGGGCAGATTCCGCTACGCTTTCCAGCCCTTCCCTTTGATCCAGAGGGTTTTACTGAAGGTCCGACAAGAGCGGGCGTCACTGATTCTGGTAGCGCCCTTTTGGCCCAGGCAAATTTGGTTCCCTCTATTACATCAGCTGACCCAGGAACCTCCGGTGCCTCTGCCGTTCAGCTCTCAACTTCTGTCCCAGGAGGCAGGCTCCCTAGTCCATCCAGATCTTCGGTCACTGAACCTGTATGCCTGGCTGCTAAAGACATAGCAGTCCTGAGATACGGGGTCTCTCGGGAAGTTGAGGACGTTCTCAAGGCAGCCAGAAACCCTTCCACTCACGCCACTTATGCCATGAAGTGACGCAGAATTTGCATCTGGGCTCAAACTCGCAGATTGACCCCATTGGATTGTTCAGAGAGGTCAGTGTTAGACTACCTTCTAACCCTGTACGAGGCAGGCCTTGCCTACTCTTCCATTAAGGTTCACCTGTGCGCCATTTCGGCGTATCATTCACCGATAGGTCATAGCTCTCTAGCTGAACTGGAGGCTTCACGCGCTTTTTTGCATGGCATCCCGCACCTCAGACCTCCTATCAGAGACCCGGTTCCACCTTGGGATCTCCCCTTTGTTTTAGAGCAGCTTACTCTACCTTCTTTTGAACTAGCCGCAGATTGCGAGCTGCGTCTTCTCGCTTGGAAGACCCTCCTTTTAGTTGATGTTACTTCTGCCAGAAGAGTTTCTGAGCTTCATGCACTCATGTGCAGGGATCCTTATTTGGTTTTTCACAAGGACAGGGTGTCCTTAAGAAAAAATCCTAAATTCCTTCCCAAAGTGGTCACAGTGGTCACACTCAACCAGGATATAGGCCTGCCGGTGTATTACCCGAATTACGGTAACGGGGAGACCCTGTTGCACACTCTAGATGTGCATAGATGTCTCGTATATTATCTGACCAAAACCAAAGCCCATCGTAAGTCGGACCAGCTCTTTGTTTCCTACGCACAGCGGATGCTCTGTGCTCCTGTTTCGAAACGGTCGCTTTCCAGATGGTTGGTCAAGTGCATTATGTTCTGTTATCAGAAGCGCAATAAACCCTTACCAGGACCGGTGAAGGGTCATTCTACGAGGTGGGTGACTGCCTCTTTCACAGCGCTCATAAATGTCTCCACTTCAGCCATCTGTGCGGCAGCGACTTGGAGCACTGTGCACACTTTCATCAGACACTACAGTTTGGACATTGCCTTTGGGCGTAGAACTGGATTCGGCTTGGCAGTCCTTCAAGGACTCTTGTCCTGAAGCCTGAGTCATCTCTCCCACCCTACTCCCGGTAGCAAATGGTTCCCTTACTGCTTGAGAATCGGTCCTATTAGGTGATTGGTTAAGAGCTGTTTCAAGTAAGATAGTGCAGTTACGAAGAACTTAGCTCGAACAGTAGATCTTCGAGAACAGCTCTTGCAGCAGGCAGTTTCTCTCCCACCTTCCCCTTTGGAGGTTGTCTTCCGACCTAGTTTTTAGGCTACAGTGTCCTTTGGCCTTTTTTTCTAACCTTCCTTGGAAGCGGATCCTCGGTCTCCCTTCAGATGTCACACTTGAGCGGGGAGTCTCCTGCTTGGAGAACTGGGGATGCTGAGGTTCACCCTTTTATGTGATGCCTGACGTGGTCAGGGGGCCGGCGTCTGGGGAAGATCCCAGCTGGATACTGCTAGCTAGAATTTTTCCGTAGGGTCCTGGTGCCTGCCGGCTTCAGTCCTAATGGTGTAACCTGCTGCAAGAGCTGTTCTCGAAGATCTGCTGTTACGGTAAGTTCTTACGTAACTGACTATTCCACCTGTGGTCTTCCTCTTTTCACTTACCTGTACATACCTAAAAAATGTCTTGGCCCCTTTTTTCCCCTCATGGGCTATTCTCTTGTTTGCACCTTTGCATGCCTTACTGCTTTTCCTGCTTCCCTCTGTTTCCCCGGATATATCTCCTTATCTTCTCCCTCTGTGTCTCTTTACACCTTCTAAATGCTACCCTTTTAGCTCTTACCTTTTCAGCCACCTCTTTTGTGAACCATAGTGGTATCTTTCCTATTGAACTTGCTCACTTGTTTGACGCAGAGGGTTTTTGCCTTTACTGTGCTCTTTCACTTCACCCACTGTTCCTCCACCCCACCCAGGCCATCCCCCACCAGGTTTTCCCTGAGGCATTAGCTCATCTTTATAAAATCTTGCTTGCTGAAGTCCAGGACCCTTGCCGTTGTGTGGTTCGATTCTGCAGCTATCGTTACATAGATACACAGATACACAGATACATAAACAGTGTCGGCAGATAAGGGCCTACAGCTCACCCAGTCTGCCCATTTGAGCTTGTAAGTTCACTTTATGTTTTCCTAGAAGTCTGTTGCCCCTTAACCCTGATCTCCAGAATTCCTTTATGTCTATCCCATGCATTCAAGTCCTTATATTAAACCACACCGTACGCTAATTACCGGTCCCCAAGTGGTCTTCCACCTTGACGTCTGCAACACTGTCCTGGTTAGTGAGTACCAGGTTTAGTATTTCCTCATCATGAGTGGGTTCGCTGACTAGTTGCCTGAGAAATGTGCCCTTGAGAGAGATTAGGATGTCCCTGCTTCTAGCCGAGGCCATTGCTGGGAGGCTCCAGCCTACATCCAGCAGGTTGAAGTCCCCCACTAGCAGCACATCTGCCTTTTCTTCCACCTTGCCAGTTGCTTCCACCAGTACTTTATCTAATTCCTCCCCCTGAGCTTGAAGTCTGTAGAACTCTCCAGTGCAAATAGTGGCTCCATTCCCAGTCTCCAGGGTGACTACTGTATTTCCTGTATCTCTGTCGCTGTTATGCTTTCCCTCACATAAAGTACCACATCCCCTCCTTTCCTTCCCACCCGGTCCTTCCTAAACAAAGTATAGCCTGGTATGGCCATATCCCAGTCATGGTTTTCAGTGCACCATGACTGTAATGGCCACAGTATCCAGATTGGCCTCTGCCATGATGGCCTCGAGGTTTGGAATCTTATTTCCTAGACTTCTAGCATTTGTACACATGGCTTTCCAGCAGCAGGAACAAACCATCTCTAAGGGGCAAAGATCCTAATTCTGTGCAGTGACCCTGGCAGTGAAGAATTAAAGGAACAGATATGCGGAAATCCAACAAAATATTTTATTTTATTGAAATTGTTTTACTAGTTGAACATAAAGAGATTAAGAAACAATCTTTCATAAACTGAATTGGGTGTAAATTTTACATGTTTCAGTGTTTTCCCAAAGCTAACAACCTTGCTTGAAACATATCTGTCCGTATTCCTTATCTTTCTAAATTGGCTTCTGATTTGGGCCTTGTTTGGTTGGGCTGGTGGTGAATGTGATGCAGCATCAGTAAGGGCCGGGGAGCTGTATTTTGGCTATCTCCTATGACCTTACCTTGGTCAGTTCCTTGTGTGCTTAAGGTACAACTCCTATTTACCTTGAGTTATTACCCTTAATTGTCTCTACAGATTCTCTCCTTAAATCCTTAATCACCCTTCACTTATCACCAGGAATTCTGTCTACCGAATGTTGGTTCCTTGCCCTTAATGTTTTCTTTTTTTAAAAGGGGAGGGGGTGCCTGACATCCGACCCTTTTATTGGTGTTGAGAGGCTCCATCCAGTGAATAATGTGGTGTGGCGAGTAGTTCTCTGTGATCAAATACCAGGCTTTGCGAAAGCTTGTGGAGAGTTTCTCTTGCAAAACAGTGGGGGTGAAACTGCAGAACAGTGGGCCTGGATGGGTGCAGCTGAAGGACAGGGCTCAGCTGTGCCCCACAAGTTCTGTGAACCTGATCATAGGCCTTTTGAGAGTAATGCCCTGAAATGCCAAAGTACAGTAACGCAGAACCCTTTATAGGGGAAGACTTTTCTAGCCCAATTGAAGAAGTCTTTCAGACTACAGATGACCTTATGTCTTTTATTTGCTTTTAAACGTATTTTCCACTTCATTCTGTTCTGCAAAAGGGCACTATGTTGAAATTGCTGTGCCTAGCCCAAGTTACAGAGCGACACTGTAAGACGTTATAGCCCTGTCCTCACTGAACACAGTTTAGCCACAACGTTTTTAAAACGTACCGTGCGTGTGTGTCCAAGCCTGTCCTACTGTGTTTTACCACGGTTACAAATCTCGTCTAAACTTGAAATGCAAACCCACAGCATTAAACATGGTTTCCAATCCATGTTTCATTGAGGGAGCCTTGAAAGGATGACCGCAATGGCAGCAGAGACTACAACACAGTACCGATGCCCTTCCACACTGATGAGGTAAGCCTGCTTGTTTTCAAATTGTGTTGGAAACCGTGCTAAAACCCTGATACGATCAGGGTTTAAATACGGTTGTCAAATATTTGAAAATGTTATGGGTGTGGACACAAACAGTGTTTGAGTGCCTGTAATGTTACTGTATACCTTACTTGTGACGTTATGGGACCGCTATTGTGGACATGGCCTAAGAGGTTGGACAGCCTTGGGTTATTTATTTCTCTCTGTACTTATTTATATATAGTTTTATTTACCCAGGAAAGCCCAAATGAGTTGCAGTGTTTTTTTTTTTTTTATTTAAAATGTGTTAGCCTGGTAACTCAGAGAGCATCATATGCCATTTTCATGGAGGACCAAGACAGATGACAGTTAACAGATTACATATGTAAAATTCTCACAAAGCGTACATACAAGAAAGCACGAACATTAATTACACGCACACCAAAAATAGTCAATGCAGTGACACTTAGACTTATCAATACAGTACTTCTTCAAATTCAGTTTAAAAGTGTGGAAAGATCCAGAGGAATGTAATTTATCAACAGCTTCTTTGAGGACATCTCCTTACTTAGAGCCACATGTTTGGAAATGTAAGCCATTTGCATCAGACCACTCAGAAACTTTTGCCTAGTTAGGGCTGCCCACAGTGATGTATGTTGGTGACGCCTACGTAATGTGAGTGGCCTCATACCTCATTTTGTTTCTCCTGCTGTCAGCTGTTCTTTGGACTGAGGAAAACACCTTTGTTGATTTTTGTGAAATGATGTTACAGTTCTCTTTACTACTTTGGCATGCCTTCGGATACCTGTACTCAGAAGAAGTATCTGCTTTTTCTCTTAAGTCAGTGCAGTGTGAAGATATTTAGAGACAATGCTCACATTCTCCGTTTGCTGCCTGGACCTTTCAAAGGATGTTAAAAGAACTGTACTATTTGTTCAGGATTCAACCAAGCCACAAGGATCGCCAGTGGAAGGCTTTAGAAAATTTCCTGCAAATTTCCTGGAGAATGCTTAGCAAACAGCATCGGCCTTAGGTACTCTGGCTTGCTGCAACGGATCTGCTGCTGGGAAACCCCACAGATCTCCTTATTGGGCATCCATTGTGTTGCCTTCATGGGAAAGACACCATTTGTCAAAGGAGAAGTCAAAAAAGGCCTCTTTGATGGACCTTCACTACAAACAAAAATCTCTCTCTCTCTCTCTTGAATCAGGTCACCACTAAATCACTGTCTCTGGCCACGTTGTTCTCTTTCAGTGGTTTGACTCACTGAGACACCGCGGCTGGGCGCAGGCTCTGGCTTATCCCCTGTCACTAGCATGCAGCCCACTGCAAGTGTATAATTGACGGGCATTGTCCTGTCACCACTTTCTTTGTTGACGCCACCAGCTGGTGCCATCAGTGCTAGCACTGTTATTTTGTCAACTAACATTTAATTATTTCAGTGATTTTTGCCATCCCTGCCATCAACATATACTCTGTCAGTGATGCAACTGTTCCCTTCAGCCTCTCTGCCATCCCCCGCTCTGTCTTAACAGCCTGTGGCCCATCCTACAAGTTTTCAGCCACTACCTCCTCAGTGTAAGGAAGAGGAGGATGAATACAGCTGGACCTCCTGGATTTGGAGGAAGGGGTAAAGAGCAACCTGTTTATGTGTTTCACTGTAGTTTCACCGTCTCCTTGTCCTGTGATGAAGACACTGTGGTGTACACCTAGCTGCCTGGTACAGACACAGTACATTATCATTTGTCCCTTGCAGATGAACAAAAAACAGTATCCTGAAGTCACTTGTAAGGGTGACCAGGAGTCAAAGTGCAGGGGTTTCTTTTTGTACTTGCTCTCTCATGAACTGGCAATATATTTGTTACTGTCGTACAGTAATTTTGGCTCCTGAGTAACTGCACCTGGTCACCCTTTTGAGTGCTGCCCCTTGTGCTTTGTTCTGCTTCGTGATTTTCGTGATGTTTGGGCAAGTACCTACTGGCTCTTTTGTTATAATCTTTATTTAAAAAGAATCAGTGTCACACAGAACACCAGTATAACAAGTACAGGACAGAGTGCAGTGGTAGCAGTTAAATACTGTACAGCAAGATGCTTAAAGAGCAGCTGACGCCATTAGGACAACTTTAACAAAACATAATATTTAGACACAGTTCACTTGTTTTTCTCCTCCCCATTAGTCATTACTGAGGCAATTTGCATGAAAATGGGATATTTGCTCCTGAAGAGTTCATCTATTCCTGTTGCTTTCTCCCTACCTGAGGTCATAATGCTACTTGTAACATCACAATTACTCCCATGGCAACAGATTGTGATGTCACAGCAGAGGACTATGACATGAAGTAGGGAGTAAGTTAAAGAGGCAGATGAACGCTAAGGGATAATAGAGCATGTTTCCATGCAAATTTCTCAGTAATGAGTAATGGGGAGGAGATATCTATCCAATACATATAGAATGCAAGCTAAAGTGTACCTAAATATTATGTTTTTCTAAGTTTTCTTTGAGGTGTCAGCAGCTCTTAAAAAATGTCTCAGAGCCATACCGAATATCAGAGTACAGCACAAAGTATATCCTCTATTTATTTGTTTTTGATAACCGGATAAGGTGTACTAGACAGAAATTTTCGAACATGACCAGGGAGGTTACAACAAGGTGAATACATGACATGATAGCAGGTATACAGTACAACACTTGGCTAAAATTGAAAACAATACAAAAATAATCAATAGACATAGAAATGTCTATTTACAGTCACGACCCGATGAGGATACAAAGAAATACTGTATATGACAAGATAGTGGTTACACAGTACACTTGGCTAAAAATAGTAAAAGTACAAAAAAACAATAGTCAATACAGGTGTTGTTAGCAAAGGCAACAAGTAATACAGCATTACATTTATAATATAAGGTAAATAAGAGCCAGTTGTTAAAACCATCTTAGAGGGCAGGGTGATTAGTAGGAAAGTGGGGTGGGAGAGCAGTAGGAGACAAGGAGGAGGACTTAGACCAGTATGTGGTAGAGAGAGATAAGATCAGAACAAGGGAGATGAGGAGACAGAGAAATGGAAAGTAGTGGTAGGGAGTTGAGGAGGTAGGGGAGTAAGCCACTGACAGTAGGTACTTGGAGGGGCTTAAGGCAGATGGAAGCAAGTACATTTTGCTCCTTTGGTAGTAGTGGTAGAGAGTTGAGGAGGTGGGGGAGTAAGCTACCAAGAGTAGGTACTAGAAGGGGCTTAAGGTGGATGGAAGCAAGTACACGTTGTTAGTTTGGTAAGATGATCAAGGTGTTGTTTTTAAAAAAGGTCATGACTAGAGGCTTGCTGAACATCCAGAGGAATGCAGCAGGGGAGAAAGCGTGGACACCCTTGGCTGTTTTACACCTTGGCATATGTAGGAGACTATGGTCAGCAGACCATAGACCATAAGAGGAGGTTTGCCAGGACAGCATAGCAGCTAAAGATGCAGGTGTTCCAGATCTGATGATACTGTCAGTTCTAGGGTCGTGGATATGTTGTTCGTCCACACTGTCTGGCAGGTTCCTTGCCACTTTAAATCTTGCCGAAGGGTCTTCAAGCTGGCTCCTCCCACCCACCCGGGTGGTAAAACTCTCAGCTCCGCCCCATGACGCCAGATCTTCCTTACTGCTTGGAAGCTCAGGTTCCCTCCTTAGCGCTCTCTGTTTAGACTGGATCCAAACTCTTCGGTTAACCCAAAACTAATTTTAAAGTTTACAAGACTTCGGTCTGTCTCTTTCTTTACGGCTGCGATGGATAAATCGACTCCCGGTTTTCGGTGGTGCCCATGTGGGCAGAAGATGTCTCGGACCAATCCGCACTCCACGTGCGTCTACTGCCTCGGGCTTGACCATGATCCGCAGGCCTGCAATTTGTGCAAGTCCTTCTCGGCAAATGTCCTTGAAGCTTGAAGACCGTGCTGCCAGGCTCCAACTTGGGCGCCCTGAGAAACGTATACCACCAGTGAAGTCAAAGGAGGCCCGTTGAGCAGTTTTCGCGGCGGCAGGCTTGGCTGAGCAACTTGAACAGATGATCGCCCTCGAGGAGGAGGTGGCCCAGGCCGCATCTTCATCTTCCTCGGTCGCGGCATTTATCCCGCTCTCCTTGGGCTCCTTCTATACGGCTTCTTTTAAGGAGCTTTGTCAATCCCTCTCCACGAAAGGTGAGGGTCCATCGGGACACTCCTCTCGGTCCAAGAAGAAGGACTCAAAGGGTAAGTCCCACCATCGGTGTTCGTGGGAGTGGGAGAGGTCCCCTTTCCCGGACAGTCGACTTTCGACTTCAGTCGAGGTTGCGGCAAAGGCCGCTGCCTTCACGGTGTCCCCGTCTGGTCAGCCGGCCGAGACGTCGACGCGGTTGAGATTTTTCTCGACCCATTGGACGGGCTGTCCACTGGAGAAGCCGACAACCCTTCTTCACCGGTTCCCGCGGTGGAAACCGAGGACTTGCCTGCACCTCCTGTGCCAGAGTCCACGGTTAAGGCTCCCAAGCCGAGGGAGAAACGGGTTTCCCCCGCTCCCTCCGAGACCCACCCTTGGAAACACCGACGATCTCAGTCTCGGACCTCTTCTCGGTCCAGCCGATCCGACACCGGCGGTCTCGGTCTTGGCACCGAGGGAAGCGGCGGTGCCGCTCGTCCTCGTCTTCTTCCTCCTCGGAGGAAAGGCTTCGGCGCAAATTGCGTTGACGCTACAAGGACTTAATGTGGCAGCAGCTCCTTCTGACCAGGAACAAGCCGATGCCATCGCCTTCCTCGGCCATTAAGTGGCTGTCACCTGAAAGGCCAAAACAACCCCTCACGGTGGTCAAGGAGCCCAAACCATCGCCAGTTGTTTGGCCAAAACCAGCTGCCCCACCGATTGTAGTGGAACCACCGCCTCCACAACCTAAATCTGGGGCTCTGACCAAGGATTCTTGGTCGGGTCAAGGACTGCCCCACCGGTTGTCGGTCACCCTCACTCCCGACCATCCTCAGCAGGTGGAGGGTGGCTCAGGCCCTAGGCAGCTATTTGCAGACTCCTCGGAGTCTGATGATGACTCTTCCCTGTTCTCCAGGCCCCTTGACCTGGAGTCCTCTGGGGGACAGTCGATGGACGAGAGCCCATCCTCGTTCATGGGTTTGCTTCGGCTCATCTCAGAGTCTACTGGGATGCAGCTCGAGCCCGTATCCAAATGGGTCAAATATCCTCTCACGGAGATACTGGACCGAGGGGATTCTCCCACGGAGGTCTTTCCAGTGGCTGAAGCCATTGTTGGCCCAGCCTTGGAGTTATGGCAGCGGCTGGCTTCTTGTCCTTCTGCTTTGGCCAGGATGGCCAGGAAGTACGCGGTCCCGACTGGGTCACTGTCCGGTTTCTCGGAGTACCCCTCTGCGGAGGGGTTGGTTACCGATAGTGTTTTCCGGCGTTCCGGGAACACCAGGGATGTGGACAAGCCCCCCGACAAAGAGTCCAAAAAGCTGGACTATGCCGGGCGTAAAGTGTACGCTGCGTCCTCCCTCGGCCTCCGTCAGGCCTGTTCGGCCATACTGATGGCGCACTTCTCCCACGCCGTTATGGGCTCCCTTGATGAGGTGATCCCTCATCTCCCGGCTGACCTCCAGACTACGGTTAAGCAGATGCGGGATCAGGGAAGGGCAGTGGCGAAACAGCAGCTCCAAACGGCTGTCGATATTGGAGACTCCTGTGCCTGGTCAGTAGCAGCCGCGGTGGCCATGCGCCGCAGAGCTTGGCTGCGGATCTTCACCTTCACGGCGGATACCCAGCACAAGCTGGCAGACGTCCCGTTCCTGGGTTCCGACTTGTACGGGCCTGGGGTGGAAGGCCACCTTCAGAGAATTGAGAAGTCCAATGCCACCTTGGACTTGGTCACATCTGTCCAGAAGGACAAAAGTCGCTGGCAGCAGCATAAGCCCTTTCGCCCTTCTGTCCCTGTGGCACGTCCGGACCAGCAACACCAGCATCAGGGCCAGCAGGCTTGCTCTTGGCACCCCAAAGCCAAGCCTGCAGCTTCCTCCAGCAGGAAGCCAGGAGGAAAAGGGCCAGGAGGTCCCTCGGCCGGTCCTTCCTCCAAGCCTTCCCAGTGACGAGTTGAGGGGGTGTTGCCCCCAGCCGCGTCGCTTCCCCCTGGGTTCCCCCCGTGGAGGGACAGTTCCACCACTTTCTTTCCTCCTGGTCTGCTATCACCACGGAACGCTGGGTGTTGAAAATGGTAGGAAGGGGTCTGCCTCTGGAGTTCGAGCAGGCCCCGCTCTTTCGAGCCGTCGCCCCACGGGGGGCTACGGGATCCGCAGAGACTCTGTTGAGCCAACATTGCCCTGCTCCTCCAGAAGGAGGTGATCGGGAAGGTGGCGGATCCTCTACCAAACCCAAGGTTTGTGTCCAGGTACTTCCTGGTCCCGAAACAGAGGGGGGGCTGGCGTCCCATTCTAGACCTGCACAACCTGAACAGGTTCCTAAGGTGTCGAACCTTCAGGATGGTCACTGTGGCTCAGATCATTCCATCCTTGGAACGAGGCGTGTGTTTCTGTCCTCTGGACCTTCAGGATGCGTTCTTTCACGTCCCAATCCATCCGTCCCACCAGCAATTCCTCTGCTTCAGAGCAGAGGGGGCCCTTTACGAGTTCCAGGCCATGCCCTTCAGCCTTTCTCTAGTTCCCAGGGTCTTCACCAAATGCATGGCAGTGGTGACAGCATTCCTGCAGCGCCAAAGGGTCCGGGTGTACCCTTACCTGGATGACTGGCTGATTGCGGCCTCCTCCAGACCGGAGGTGGAGCAGTCCAGGGATCTGGCCCTCCAGGTTTGCTCTCAAGTTGGCCTCCTCATCAATGAGGCCAAGTCGGAACTCGTGCCAAAGCAGGTCATCCAATTCTTCGGGGCAGAGCTCGACTCTCTGCGAGCCAGAGCATGGCTCCCGGCGGACAGGGCCGAGGTTCTTTCCTCCTTTGCCCAGTCATTTCAGGTTGGGCAATTGCGCCCTGCCCGGGACTTCCTGCGTCTCCTGGGCCTCATGGCCTGCACCAGTGTGGTCCGTTGGGCCCGTTGGCACATGCGTCCCCTACAATGGGGACTGGCCAGCCAATGGTCACAGCGCTCCAGTCCCTTGGACCAGCCAGTGGCAGTGACCCAGGAGATGTAGAATGCTCTCCAGTAGTGGATCATTCTGACTCATCTGCAGGAGGGCACCCTGTTTGTCCGCCCCGAGCCGATGGTCTCTCTATCGATCGATGCCTCTCTGATGGGTTGGGGTGCCCATCTGGGGGAGCACAGAACTCACGGCCTCTGGTCCCCTCGGGAGTCCCAATGCCACATCAACCTGCTGGAGCTTCGAGCAGTTTGTCTAGCCCTCACTGCCTTCGCTCTGTTTGTATGGGGTGAAGTGGTCCAGGTCCAGACGGACAATACCATGACCACATACTACCTAAACCGCTAGGGCGGGACGCGCTCCATGCCTCTGTGCAGGGAAGCTCTCCGCACTTGGTCCTTCATGCGCAGCCTGGAGGCAGATCTCCTTGCCATCTATGTGGCAGGAGCCTCCAACATTCTGGCCGATGCCCTAAGCCAGATAGGAACTGCGTCCCACGAGTTGTCTCTCCTGCCGGAGGTAGTACAAGATCTGTTCTCCCACTGGGGCACGCCTCAGGTGGACCTGTTTGCTTCCAGGAAGAGTGCGAAGCTGAGGCTGTTTCATGCCCGGCCCCTTCAGCAGGGCTCGCTGCAGGGGGATGCCTTCTCGAGGCCGTGGACCCTGGGCCTCTTCTATGCCTTTCCTCCATTTCCCTTGATCCACAAGATGCTTCTCAAGGCGAGGAGGGACAAGGCGCAGGTTATTCTGGTAGCCCCAGACTGGCCCCACCAGTTCTGGTATTCAGATCTCCTCAACCTGAGCTACAGGCTCTCGAGGCGGCTTCCAGCCCGTCCGGACCTGATCTCTGTCAACCAGGGGAAGGTATTCCATCCGGATCTTCAATCTCTGCACCTGACGGCCTGCTTCCTGAGTGGCTAGAGTTCCAGGCCTTGGGTCTTTCTGACGAGGTCCACAACGTCATTGAGGCATCCCATAAGGAGTCGATCAGGAAATGCTATGCCTTTAAATGGAAGAGATTCTCCATTTGGTGTCAGGACAAGGGGCTGGACCCTTCCTCCTGTTCCTTGGCAACAATTCTGGACTACTTGTGGTCCCTTTCTCAGCTAGGGCTTCAGTCGACCCTTAAGGTGCACCTGTCAGCCATCTGTGCTTACTGGGTGCGGGCCGGGAAGCAGTCAGTGGCGCAGGAGAAGGTGGTCGGGCGCTTTTTCAAAGGCCTTGATCACATATCCCCTCCGGTGCGAGAACCTCCACCTCCGTGGGATCTACTGCTGGTATTGGCTAAGCTCATGGGCAAGCCAATTGAACCGATGCACAGGTGTGACATCTCTCACCTGTCGTGGAAGACCACTTTCTTGGTGGCTTTCACGTCAGCCAGAAGGATGGGAGAGCTCCAGGTGCTTTCCATCGAGTCTCCTTGTCTGGTCTTCTATAGGGACAAGGTTGTCCTGCGCCCCCACCCCAAATTCCTTCCGAAGGTGGTGTCGGAGTTTCACTTTAACCAGGTGTTGACTCTGCTGGTGTTCTACCCCAGTCACACCTCGGAGGCCGAATATAGGTTCCATACTTTGGACCCTAGAAGAGTGCTCTCTTATTATAAGGAGTGAATGGCTGAAGTTCGGGGAGAGGTTCGCCAGCTGTTTGTCACCTATGCTGAAGCCGCACCTGGCAGACCTGCAGCCAAGCAGACGATAGGCAGGTGGGTCACCTCCTGCATAGATCTCTGCTACAGGTTGGCGGGCATGGAGCCGCTCAAAGGGATTAGAGCTCATTCTACCCGCCATACCGCTGCTTCGGTGGCTGCTTCCAGGGACGTCCCTATCCAGGAAATCTGCAGGGCTGCTACCTGGAAGTCAGCAAACACCTTTATTACCCATTACCACATCAACCTTGAGTCACGCCGGGATGCTGGTTTTGGGACCTTGGTTCTCCAGTCCTTATTCCTTAAGTAGGGGGTGTGCGCCTTGCCTCCTTCCTCCCGGAGAACTGCTAGAGTCTGCCAGACAGTGTGGATTGAACAACATATCTATGTCCCTAGAAATACAGGTTACTTACCTGTAACAGGAGTTCTAGGAATGGTATGTTGTTCTATCCACACAACCTACCCGCCCCCGGCTTCGACGACAACCTGGCTTCCAGCAGGCTAGATCTGGCGTCATGGGGCGGGGCCATGAGTTTTACCACCCGGGTGGGTGGGAGGAGCCAGATTGAAGACCTTCCGGCAAGATTTAAAGCGGCAAGGAACCTGTCAGACAGTGTGGATGAACAACATATACCATTCCTAGATCTCCTGTTACAGGTGAGTAACCTGTATTTACAGAGCCCAGATAGAGGAGTCGATGAGCAGATGGGGAGGGACATTTTAGATTAGTATAGAGGTGACAGTGGTGTTTGAGATGATGGGAGGCAGAGGCGTAGCAGCAAATGTTATTGTAAGTTGTGTCCCATCTGTGTAGAGAGGTTTTCGTTGCACCTAAGAAAGTAACAGCACTGTAAGTGAGGGCTGGGAGAAGGATGCCTCGTGCTAGAGCTACCCTTGCAGAAGGGGTGAGTGCTTAGCTAGTCTTATAAACGAACCCAATTTTGGCATTCACAGACTTAGATAGAAGAGATGTGATGATCGAAGTTTAGGGATCCATCAAACAACACGCCCAGGTATTTAAATGAGCTAACTGTGTCCAGCAGAGAGCCATTTGTAGAGTTGTTTCTGAGTTTGACATCGGAACCAAAAAGCATAGCTTGAGTTTTGGTAGCATTTAAAATAAGCTTGCTCTTCGAGAGCCAGGACTGAATGGTCACGAAATCAGATTGGAGGGTATGGTTGATATCAGCTGTATTCCTCGAGCTGTAATGTAGGACCAGGTCATCCACGTACATTATGGACGAGCACGTGTGGGTATGCAGAGAAATCTTGTTTATGAAGATGGTGAATAGGAGAGGGCCTAGGGTGGACCTTTGGGGGACACCTATTTTTATGACTGCAGGATTGGACAGGGCCGAATTAAATTTCACAACTCGTTGACGATTGGATAGGTAACTGTCAAACCAGTGAACAACTTGTGGCGAGAAACCCAGAGATAGCAAATTAGTAAGTTGAAGGGGTGGTCAATAAGATCAAACACTTCTGTTAGATCTATGAATATTGCTCCAGTGAGAGAGCCCTTGTCCATGGCAGGAATGACGTCATTTGTAAAGTTGAGAGGTGCTGTTGTGGTACTAAGTCCTTTACGGAAGCAGTGTCGTCTTTCAGAGAGAAGGCCATTGTCAAGGAGGAAGGAGATGGTTTGTGTGGCAACCAGTTTCTCAAGAATTTTGTACAGAACAGAGAGAATAGTTGTAGGGCGATAGTTTGAGATGTCCTTTGGTTCCCCTTTTTTGAAGATAAGGAGTGATTCTGACAATTTTCTAAATGCCAGGGACTACACTATGGTGTAGAGATAAGTTAAAAATCTTAGCCAGGGGGGATGGAATGAAAGGAGAGGCAAGTTTCAGTGGTCTAGGCTCAAGACCATTAGAGCCTATGCTGGTACTATCAGAGGTAGTGCTTAAAAGTTTGAGGACGCTGGCTTTGGATATGGTTTTAAAATAGAAAGGTGGATATTGAGGGGTGGAGTCAAGTACCGTGGGATGAGATGTGGGCTGAGTGGAAGTGAAGAAAGATGTATATTTAGACAGATCCGAGAAGTGGAGGTTAAAAGAGTTCGCAGTAGTAATGGTATCTTACTTCGAGAGGGCTCTTGCAGTAGGTAATTACATATAGGATTGATGCTGGCAGGTGTCAGGACCCATGGAAAAATTTCTAGCTAGCAGTCTCTGGTGGGGGACTGCCCCCATGTCAGGTGACCGACGTCATGCGACGTCAGTATAAAGGGGCGGTCCCCCACGCCCTCCTTCCAGTTCTTTCCTGCTGTTAGCTGGTGGAAGTGCCTTGCAATAAAGTTCACTGCTTTTCAATCTGCCATCGATAGTTCTGCCGTTCATTTTTTTCTCGATTTATTCGAATATTAGTCATCTTTTTTGGTGGTGTATGTCGTCCCCACAACCTCTGAGCACAAGAATAAGTGCGACTCGTGAGGCGCCCAATTCCCACACAAGGACGGTCACTCCCGGTGCCTCTTCTGTCTGGGCCCAGATCACCCCATGGAGAAGTGCCAGCATTGCCTGACATTCAACGCCGCCACCCGCAGACGGAGACAGCAGTCCCTGGAGGCCCACATCCTTAAAAAGATGATGACCTCCATGGAGAAGGAGCTGAAAAAGCTCTGTCAGGCCTCAACTTCCCCCGAGGGCCACTGTAAATAGAAAGATAAGGAGAAGGACCGGGACACCTCTTCCTCAACTGCGACTTAGGCTGGAGTTGCCGTCTTAAAGGTAACGTCCCCTCCCGGGGGACCGCACCATGACGGCCGCCTTGGAGGCTTCAAGACAGCATCGCCCACCCATCTGGCTCGTGCTCGGGCTCTTCGGGTGCCTCCGGCTATGTGGGAGGCCTCCCGCCCTGCAAGACCGCCACCGCATGGCCTACCGGTGTGAGAGGCTCTGGTAAGCCGGACATCAGGTCCTCTGATGCCTGCCCGGAGAAGACCGCGGTCGCTCACCCTTCGGGCAGCACACGCCCTTGTTCCGCCCGACCAGCATCAGCTTCTCCCATTGCGGCATGCCTTGGGCGATGGTTCTGCTAAGTTGGATGACTGCTCCTCGACATCCGCCTGACGCTGGTAAGTCGAACGTTGGACCTCCACGAGACCAAGACGGGCGTCTGAGCAGACGTCGGACTCTTAGTCTCTGTCTGCCTTCCCCGGTTTCCCGCAGCCTTAGCTGCATTCCGAGGCCCCAGTGTCTCCTCAGCCTGACCCCGGGGATTTTGCCCCTCCTCCTCCGGGCGATGCTGGGGATCCTAGCATGCTCCCGTCAGGTCTCCCTCCCGCTGGGCCGGATGACCTGATGTCAGTTCCTCAAATGCTGGCTCCAACTCCGGTTCTCCTGTCGCCGGGCAACATCCCTCTCCCAGATGCTGCCCCTCTTCGGCCCTGTCCCAGGCCCAGCCTGGCTTTTCTAAGTCGCCTGCCCCTGCAGACCCCCGTCCCTGGGTATCCGACTCTGTATTTTCCGATGTCATCGTACTCAGGTTCTCAGTATCCGGTGCCCCAGTACCCAACGCCATCCTATCCGACACCGCAGTACACGGTGCCTCACTACCCGACGCAGGCTTTCCCGCTGTTGGGGTGTGGATATGCCCAATATCCATACCCCTCCTCCAACCCCCTCAGCTGCTGGTGGATCTGAAGGAGACTCTGGTGGGCTGAGGCCAAGGCTCAGCTCACCAGGGAGGTAGAGAGCCTTATTCCGACGACGGTGCCGATTTCGGCTCACCAGACGCTTCTGTCGGAGACTCCCACACCCCCAGATACCACAGGCGAGCCCTCCGGTTCCAGGGCAGGATGCGCTTCCCCGAGGGCTTCCTAAGGGGTCCATTCCTCCCCTGCATCAGGAGGGGGAGTCTTCTTCCTTTTCGGAAACCTCGGACGACTCCAATGGTTGTTCCAACCCGGACAACGCACCCCACTCTCCAGATAAGCGCAGGCCGAGGACTCCTCTGAAGTCTCCTCCGGAGGATCCTTCTTTCATGGAGTTGCTGTGCAAAATCCAGGAGGTCCATCAGTGGCATTCCTTGGAGCCGGATCCACAGCATAAGAAGCTAGCTGCGCACCTGGATGTGCCTGAGACCGCTCCGACTTTGGTGCCATCCTGGATTGAGCCTCATGCCGACCTTGTTTCCACTATTTGGAAGCAACCGTTGGCCATAGCCCCTCTTACTAGGAAGTCTGATAGGCTTTATCAGGCTCCCGAGGGTGTTGACTCCCTTAATTCTCACCCTCTAGCTGATTTGGTTGTGATTAGCACCACTCACGATCTGATGGCTAACCCAAAGCACTTGAGCTCATCGCCACCTGACTAGGAATCTCGCCTTCTGGACCAGTATGGAAAGGAGGAGTACGCTTCTTCTACTCTGGGTATCAGGAAAAGGCGAAACCTCAGGGAAAGCGGGCTAATAAACGTCGGGCCCCTCCGAACTTTACCGCGAGGCGCTTCCACGAGCTAACGGCAGGAAAGAACTGGAAGTTGGGCGTGGGGGACCGCCCCTTTACATCGGTCACCTGATGTGGGGTGGTCCCCCGCCAGAGACTGCTAGCTAGAAATTTTTCTGTGGGGTCCTGACGCCTGCCGGCATCAGTCCTATATGTAATTACCTACTGCAAGAGCCTCTCTCGAAGATCTACTGTTACAGTAAGTTCTTATGTAAGTCTGCTTTTTACAGTGGGCTCCATTAATGACAATATCATTAGCGGAGTGGGAGCTACTAGTCCCAAGAAAAGGGTTTTTATATCATTCAATCACTTTATTTAACCAGGTTTTTATATGAACCCAGAATTTGTGTCTACATCTATCAATGATCAGTTACCTTAGAAAAGCCCTGATTGTAAGCAATATTAGCAGGTATTAGCTATACGGACTGCCCAGGGCTGTAATGAGCCCCGACGCCGCAGGCGGAGGGCCTTATAGCCCTTGGAAGGTCCGGTATAGCCCAATACCGCCCACCCTGGAGGGTATTATTGCGCTTAGAAAATGGGCACTTTTAAAAAAAAATTTTAAAAATTAAAAAAATTGTTAATGAATATTTAGTTTAATATCTGTTTTGTAATAAAATAGTTCCTCCGCCTGCATGAACTATGGAGTTTAGTACTACTGAAGACTCCATACTTTAAAGTTGAAATAAAAATAGTTAAATGCAGTTACACCCCTCTATGGTCATCTGTTTATACCCCCCCCCCAATCACTGTTGTCATGCAGTGTGTGTTTCATTGAGTTGGTTTCTAATTTTATCTTTTTCACTACCCCCCCCCCAGCCTCTACAGAAAATGCACATCATTCTTAAAATTTAAACAAGATCTTTTTACTAACCTTGATTGTCATTTACAAAAACAGTTATGGAACTGTATCGCTACACTCTGCCTCCTTGCATATCAGAACCAAATCTTTTGGCGCCATATTAATGACATACTATATATTATTTCCACTAGGTAGCGACCTTCGGCATTATTGTCTACCTGTTAAACTGATCAAAGGGAAACTTAAAGCAAAATACATGTAAACGGCGCTCTCTACCATCCCCAGCAGTATTGGTTGCAACGTAGACAGTAACTGCTGCAATTGCTGGCAGAAGTGGTGGAGTTTCTATGTGAAAATGGATCTATTCTCATAAGTTCATACAGCACTGCCTGTAGTACCAGCAGATTGTGGCTCCTTCGTACATATTCTCTGACTGATGTTTTACTTGTTATGGAGGAAGGACTCCGTGAATCAAGCTCATTTCTGGGTCACTGCTACCACAGGGAGGAGCACTGTAATCCCTTGCCAAAAAAAAGTTGCTTAACTGCACTCTAGAAATGCTTTAACGCAAGGATAATATCACGTCTGCAATGACAAATGTGCTCAAAAGCGTTACTTTTATTAAGTCCAAGGGGGAAAAACGTTTTAAATAAAAAGCAATGTTGGCGTCCAAAAGGTACCGCGGACCAGCTCCCTTCCCATGATAAAGTTTGGCGTTATTATATTGTTTCATTTTGATGCTTTACATTTTACTGCCTGTAACGCGTGGTGGTTTCAGTTAGGCAGCGCGTTACACCAGGCGCCAATACTGCAGCATGAGAGGGCCGGTATTTTCTTGAATTTCCATACCGCAGATGGACGTCCATCTGTGGTATGAGAAATCAAGAAAATGGCGCTGCTCTCACGCTTGATTGCAGTGCTACTGAAAACATGCTGCTACAGGTGTCACTGTCTGCAGTTTGGGGATCGGTAAGTTGCTGTGGATGGACAATGGTTTATCTGCCCAAGTAAGGCATGTTTTGTTTGGTTTTGGGTCGGTGAGCATGATGGCTCTGCCGCTATTTTTCGGCTATCTTGGTGAGCAGGAAATGGTGGGAATCGCCATCAAAGTTCGGGTGCCTAAGGATTTATTTAGAATGGGGCACCCCGAGGGCTCTTTTTTAAAGCGGATTGTATTGGAAAATAAATGAATGTCTCATCAGACGTTTCAACCAATGAGATTCATTTATTTTCCGATCCCATTTTCTAAAAAGAATTTAAGGTTTATAAAAAATAATAATGAAAATAAGAGGCCCAGGCTACCCGTCCCAGTCCAAGCCCAGGTATGCCCTTATTAAAAAACAGAAGTATGTGTAAAAAGAACATAAGCTCCAAAGTTATGAGATGAAACTAGAATCTACTGCCGGCCCGGTGGCGCTGAAGGTTGAGGTGCTGGACCCCACACCTCGCACCATGCCAGTGACCCAGGTTCGGGAGCAGACTCGGGTCGCTGGGGGAGAAAGGCTGAGGTTGACCACAGCCGCCTCCGGGAGGGTGGGGATCCTTCCGGGCGAGCGGTGACCTCTGGCGGAGGCTGGGGTTATGACAGCTCGTCAGCACCTTGAGGGTTTGATTGGTCATGGGCGGAGGCCTGTGGACCAATCACCTCTAAGGGTTGCATCATCACGGGGGACGACGTTGCGGACGTTAGCGCTCGCGCCTTGACGTCAAGGGCCAGCAACGTCCTCACAGAACAGGGAAAATCACTCTCCAGAGCTGGGTAGACGGAGCACCAAACCCAGTCCTGATGTGCCACCAACTGCCGCTGTCTCAAGGACCGGAGAAGACATTAAGGTACGGGTTTCACCCCACCCCGAACCCTGCCCGGGGGGTAATCCTTGGCAGGATGAGGGACCCTCAGCAGCAGGTAAGTCGGTGGCAGGGAGAGGTTTTATTGGTGACTCCTGAAGGGGCAGCTCTGGCAGGGATGTAGGAGGGGAGAAAAAGAAATGTCAAAAAAAAATTAAACTAGAATCTCCCTGAGAGATATAAAGGTACCTACTGGCTTTTGAGTGTGGGAGCCTCCATTCTTTTAAACAGTACCCTGCCCCCTGTAACAAAACTTTCTAGGGATGTGGATATGTTGTTCTTTTTTTTTTTTTAATATTCTTAATTTTTTTTAATATAGTTATGTATATATATGACAGCAGGTGTTCATCTATACAGTATTGGTCTTTTGTCTTACAATACATGGAATGTTCTTCGGGATGGCAGTTCATGTTTCTACAACATCATTCTGTTACATATCAAATGACACTAGATCAAAATTCATATCCTACAAAAATTGATTACTTTCAAATAGCTCTATCAGGGAACAAATGCTTCATCGAGAGGCGGGGATATAGAAAACCCATGCCTCCACTGGAGCTCAAATTGTGACATTCTTCTGGCTCTAGAAGCTTCTATTCTCTGTAGATAATATATCTCAGTCATCAGTGAATGCCAGTGAGAGAGGGTGGTGGGTACTTTAGCTATTCGCCATAGGCAAGTTATAACCTTTTTAGCTGCTGCCGGGTACAAGTATACCTTACTTCTACTTGGTGGAACTTTTCCGTCTTCCCCAGTATAAAGCAGAATCATCTGATTGGATAATTGAAATTCTGGTCCCACAATATTCTGTATGCTCTTTTCTATATCTAACCAGTATTGGGAAACTTTCGGACAGGCACAAAAAATATGTGTTATATTTGCCATTTTTTCTCCACATTCTCTCCAACAAAAGCCATGCCTCATAGATACAAATTTAGCAATTTTGTCAGGAGTATAAAATTATCTACCACAACATTTCCATATATATTCTGACCAGTATGATGACTGTGATACTCTCATCGAGTGAGGAATAGGTTCCAACCATTTCTCATAAGTTATCTGAGTTCCTAATTCTCTATTCCATCTCCCCAAGATATCCTCGGTGGATTCCTTCCAAAAGTCTCTTATTGCTTTATATATTTGTCCAATTAAATGAATTTGTTCCTTGCCTTCTATAGCGTCCCTTAAAAGGGGCATCAACATAGGTATGAGAGAGGGCAGAGTATTTAATGTTAATTTTTTTCTGTATAAATGTCCGAATCTGTAAATATCTATAATGTTGTATATGGGGAAATTGATATTTTGCCTGTAGTGTGGCAAAAGGCAGTAAGTACTCCATTTACATCCAGATATTGATGTAATAAAAGTAAGCCTTTTTTCTGCCAGTCTTGATGGACCCGAACAGCACCCATATACAAAGATACACTTTCTGTACCGATTAGTTTAAAATAACCAAAAACTTCAGTTAATGTAGTAGACACCCTTAGCTCATACCAAGCCTTTAACATATAACGGGTTCCAAATGTGAAGTTTTGTAACTGTGGATTAAGAATTTTGAGGGGCAAATGTAATAGGAATAATGTTTACAAGATCATTTAGTATAAATTCAATAAATTTCCATCATTTCTCTACCTGAGGGTTCAGCCATGTCATTACTATTTTACATGTTACTGCCTTATGGTAATCTCTAAGGTTTGGAAGATTACAACTCCTCTTTGCCACTGGTAACTGTAACAGAGACCATCTGACCCTTGGCTGCTGCCCAGCCCATACAAACCTCGAAAAAATTCTAGCCCAGGATGCCAAGTAGAATTGTGATGGAATAATCGGTAAAGTCTGGAAATAATGTATCATCTTAGGAAACAAGGTCATCCGAATAGCTTGTATTCGAGGTGAAAAAGATAACACCTGGCGTGTCCATTTCCCAGCTAAATTCTTTATCGATAGGGGCTCTAAATTAAACAGTTCCAAATGTTCCAGTTTCTGGGGGAATATTTTCACCCAAATATTTAATCTTATTATTTCTCCATTTCAGAGGGATCTGGTTCTTCAGAGACTGTGAAGGGGTGAAATTTAAAGATAATAACTCTGTTTTTTGTATATTTATTTTTGTATCCGGCTATTTCTGAAAACTTATCTATCAATTGTAGGGTAGCAGGAATGGATTTTTCAGGTTCTAGAAGTGTTAGTAATACGTCATCTGCATGTAATAATATGGTAAAATCCCTCCCTCCTAAAGGGACCCCCTGAATATTAGGATGTTGTTGCCTTATGGCTTCAGCCAATGGCTCAGTGTATATGGCAAACAGTAAGGGGGAAAGTGGGCAGCCCTGCCTAGTTCCCCTTCCCAGCTGTAACATTCAAGATAACTGTCCATTCACTTTAACATATGCCTTCAGAGAGGCATAAATTCTCTGTATCATGCTAGAGAATTCCCCAAGGAATCTAAACTTGTGTAAAGTTTCCCAGAAAAAAAGGCCAACTGACGCGATCAAAAGCCTGTCTGCATCAAGGCTGAGCAACACTGCCTGTATCTGTCTCTGATTTAAGTGGTCCAACAAATGGATTGTTCTGCGTATGTTATCTGTAGTTTCTCTGGCTCGAATGAACCCAGATTGATCTGAATTAATCAAATATGGTAACATTTCCTCTAGCCTATGTGCCCATGTGGACATAAATAACTTGTAGTCCATGTTTAATATGGATATTGGACTATATGAGGTAGTTAAATCTGCTGGTTTGCCTACTTTTAAGATAGGTGAAATATTAGTGTAATCCCATGATGAAGGAGGGGAACCCTCCTGTTGAATTTCTAAAAAGGTGTTTAGTAGTAAAGGAGTCAGTTGCTTACTAAAAGTCTTGTACCACTTGGACGGAAATCCGTCTGGGCCAGGGGTTTTAATGATTTACTTTCTTGTATGGCACGTCTGACTTCCTCTGATCTGATAGGGGCTTTTAATCTGGTTTCCATTTCCTTAGTTAGCTTTCTTAATGTGAGGAGGTAAAAAAAATTCCTCAACTTTATTAAATTCTGGACCTTGTGGTTTCTCATATAGCTGCCTATAATATTTCTGGAACAGTTGCAGTATTTGCTGTGAGTTAAGAGCTCTTGTTTTTCTCTCCAGATCCACTAAATGTGTTATGATTGTGGCTGCCCTATGTCCCTAAGCCTCCGGGCTAAATTTCTCGCCCCATTTTGGCCCTCCCTCATACCTATATGTTTTCAAGCAAAATAGCGCCTGTTGTGTTTTTTCATCTAAAAGTTTCTGGAGCTCAGCCTTTGTCTGATTAATCTGGGTTTGGGTCTCTGTGGTAATAGGAATAAACTTTGTTTGCATTTCCCTTAGTTTCTCATGTAGTTTTACATATTGTGTTTCCCAATATCTCTTCTTGTATGTTGAATACGCAGTTATCTCCCCCCTGATCACAACCTTCACAGTATCCCAAACTATTGTGTTGGATGTCTCCTGGGATTAATTTCTCTGCAATAACCTGAGCTATGTTTGAGTTAAAGCTGTCCCTAAAAGCTTTACCCTTAAGAAAAGCTGTATTCAAGCGCCACCCAGTGGATTTCCTTGGTATTTTAAAATCTAGCCTCAAAAATAGGGGAGAATGATCAGAAAGAAATCTAGGTCCTATAGTTAAATCCTGTAAGCAGTCCAAATGTTCTTTTGAAATGAAAAAGTAGTCCAGTCTTAGTAGGAGTTGTGTCTAGGGAGAAAGCGTATATCCCCAGAAAGAGGATAAAAATGTCTCCATACATCGATTAGACCCAATGCTCCAAGTTGAGAGATAAATAATCTTTGAGCTGATGTTGGCCTATATTTGGAAGGTGCAGAGGAGTCCAACCGAGGTGTCAAAGTTAAATTGATATCTCCCCCATAATAAGACATCTGTGCATAGTGTATAGGAGCTTTGCAAAAAATCTTTTAAAAAAGACAAACAGATGTAAGAGGGGGAAAATACACATTCACTAATGTGACCTTTGTCCCATAAAGGGTACCTTTGAAGATTACATACCTTCCCTCTGAATCTATGCACTGTGTTTCTAAATGAAAAGGAGAGGCCTTAGGTATTAAAATGGCTACTCCTCGTCGTTTCCCTTTATGAAAGGACAACGTATATACCAAAAACCTGCCCCCCCCAGTTCAATTTTGCATGCTCAGTGTCTGTTAAATGTGTTTCCTGGAGATAATAAAAATCACTGGGGTGTTTCTTGATGTATTGGAACAGTCTGGCCCTTTTAATGGGGTTGTTAAGCCCATTTTTATTAAGCGAGAGTGCTTTTACTATCTGCGTAGCCATCTTATTCCCTTATGGAAACATATTCTCTCCTGTTGTCCCCGTCTTAATAATCTAATTCCTGGGGATCACCATACTGATGTTCCCTCCCTAGAGCCATCCTTCTAATCATCACTTTTTTTGAAACATTTTATGCCTTTCCCATCTAAATTATTCTTAAACATCTCCTGCTGCGATCTTATCAAACCTTTTGAAATCTGAAACAAATTACCAGTATACAGTGGCGTGAAAAAGTATTTGCCCCCTTCCTGATTTTCTCTATTATTGCATATTTGTCACACTGGATGTTTTCAGGTCTTTAGAGAAAATGTAATATTAGATAAAGGAACCTGGGTGAACAAATAACACTTGTTTTTTTTTTTTTTCACCTATTTAATGAAAAAGTTAACCAACAACAACTGGCACTGTGTGAAAAAGTAATTGCCCCTTACACTTAATAACTGGTTCATACACATTTAGCTGCAAGGACTGCAACCAAACACTTCCTATAATTCAATATCAGTCTTTCACCATCGCTGTGGAGGAATTTTAACTCACTCTTCCTTGCAGAACTGCTTTAATTCAGTAACATTTGGTAGGTTTTAGCATGAACTGCCGTTTCAGGTTCTACACAGCATCTCTATTGGATTTAAGTCTGGACTTTGACTAGGCCACTCCAAAACTTAAATTTTACTTCTTTTAGCCATTCTGATGTGGACTTGCTTTTGTGTTTTGGATCATTGTCTTGCTGCATGACCCAACTACGCTTCAGCTTCAGCTGACGGAAGGATGACCGGACATTCTCCTTAAGAATTTTCTGGTACAGAGCAGAATTCATGGTTCCTTTAATTTTGGCAAGTCATCCAGGTCCTTAGGAAGCAAAGCATCCCCACACCATCACACTACCACCACCATGTTTGACTGTTGGTATGGTGTTCTTACTGTGGAATGCTGTGTTTGCTTAGCGAGACATTATGGGATCCATATGGTCCAAAAGTTCCACTTTGGACTCATCTGTCCATAGAACATTTTCCCAAAAGGCTTGTGGATCATCCAGGTGCTTTTGGCAAATGTGAGACAAGCATTATGTTCTTCTTGGTTAGCAGTGGTTTCCGCCTTGCTACTCTCACATGAAGCCCATTTCTTGCAGTCTCTTTCTGCTTAATGAGTCATGAACACTGACCTTAGCTGAGGCAAGAGAAGCCTGCAGTTCTTTGGATGTTGTTTTAGGATCCTTTGAGACTTCCTGGATGATTTTACGCTGCGCCCTTGGAGTAATTTTGTGGGCCGCCCTCCTGGGAAGATTCACTGCTGTTCCAAGTGTTCTCCATTTGGAGATTATGGCTCTCACTGTGGTTCGATGGAGTCCCAGAGCCTTAGAAATAGCATTTGTAACCCTTTCCAGACTGATAGAGGCAACACATTTTTCTGATCTTTTCAGGAACTTCCTTTGATCATGGCATAATGTGCTGGTTGAATCTTTGTGCTTGTAGCGTGACTCTGATGGTAAGGGTCAAAATAAGTGAGGTTTATATTGAGCAGGGCTGGCTGTAATCAAGCCTGGCTGTGTTCAATCAGCTGACTCTAATTATCCTTTTAATTGGGTTGATTTAACTAGGGGCAATTACTTTTCACACAGTGCCAGTTGGTGTTGGTTAACTTTTTTCATTAAATAAATAAAAAAAAAAAAGTGTTATTTGTTCACTCAGGTTCCCTTTATCTAATATTATATTTTGTCTAAAGACCTGAAAACATCCAGTGTGACAAATATGCAATAATAGAGAAAATCAGGAAGGGGGCAAATACTTTTTCACGCCACTGTATGTCTGACCTTTGTCTTGAAAACTATGTACATACACTGTATTCCAAATAAAATTGACTTCCAAGGTAGGGGAATTTAAAAAAAATACTCCCTAAGTGTGCCTCCTGATAGTCTGGGGTCACCGGAGGATATCTGGTAACACCAAATGCCCAGGCCTCCTGGGGATGTCCTGCTCCCCAAATGAAAAATAGAGAAATATGCAGATAAGCTAAATAAAAATCCAAATGTTAACTCAGAATACCCTGCCTGTCTGTCTTTGGTTTGAAATGGGCTTCCCTGTAACGTCTGGAGATGCTCCACCCCCCCCCCCCGCCACGCAATGTAAATTGTTTATTTTGTAATTAAATAAATTCTGTAGCATACAACTAGGGCAACTTTTCTCAGACCCTTATATCAGTCTATCCCTAAAACAAATCAAGCAGAGCACTATAATCTGCTCTTTAAAGTTATATCTGTTGCCCCCTTCAAAGCAATTGTCAGGGCCAGTTCAAACCGCTAAACCAAATGTTTTACATGTTTCTTTGTTATAGCAAAATTTTCTGCAGGTAAAATTATTAAGCGTTCCATTTCTCTGTCCGACATCGTGTGTGAGAGTCGTCATCTTATAAAGATCCCAGTTCAGACAACTGAATTCCCAGTCCCTCTCATCAGTCATAAGCTTTCAGGGACCTCTAGCCAGAGGACCATCGAGAAATCACAAGCCAAGCTTCAGCTTCTGTCAGTCAGGTTCTTCCCCATGCCAATTGGCGAAAAGTTGCCAAACAATAAGAAATGTTCTCCCTCTTTGTTACTTCTCTACCATTTTGTGTTCTGCCCAGATTCACCATATGCCAGCGCGGTGGGTCAGTTTTCTGTAATCCTAGCGTAGATTTTGTTTTTATTTGAATTCCTGCTTTAAGGAGCTCCTCTCTGGCCTCCTCCGCAGTATGAAATTCCTTCCTTCCCAATGAAAGTTGCATCACAAGTCTAGCTGGGTACGGTGTTGTGAATCTAATGGCTGCCTCCTTCAAAGCTGGTAAAATGTCCGCATATGCTCTGCGATTACGCATAGTTTGTGGAGCGTAGTCGTTATCAACATAGAAACGAGTTTGCCCGTAAAAGACCTTGCCCTTTCGCCATGCTGCTGTTAATACTTTCTCCTTGACTGCGTAGCTAAGAAAGTGCATAATAATAGATCGAGGCCTAGCATTCGGATGCCTAGCATTCGGATCTGTAGGCCGTGGGCCCAGGGCACAGTGAACTTTCTCTAAAGTTAATTGAATATCTGAGGGCAATTCAAGAGCTGTTTTGAGCAAAGCAATAGTAAACTCAGTAATGTTCTGACCTTCTGAGCCTTCAGGGATGCCATATAATCTTAGTTTCTTTCTGCGAGCTCTATTCTCCATATCTTCTTGTTTTTCTTGCATTTGTACACATTGATCTTGTAAGAGTTGAATTGTATTCTCCATGTCATCTACTCTGTTCTCCACTGCTGTTATCTGTCTCTCCGATGCATCAGCTCGTTGCTCCAGGCTCACTATGTCTCTGCGAAGCTCTCCGTAAAGATCTTTAATTTCTGCATGAAACAATAATGGCTCCTTGTATATAGTATCTAACTTTATGCGTTTGTTTCTCGCTTTATTATTTGGTGTGGTCGTTTGGTCCTGCCGTTCTGCTGGCGCTTGAGAGTGTTCCGAGTTGGAGGGCTCCTGGGCTGACATTGCTGCTTGATTTAATTCTGCACACTGCTGCCTGTAGTTGTTCAATTTCTTATATTTTTCTTCTTTGCAATGCTCCTTACGTATGTCCCTGATATCTAGTTCTTGTTTATTTTAAATTTGTTTGTCATTGAAAGTGTCAAATCAGGATGATTAGCGAGGAGTGTAGCGGAGCTCTGCTTTTACACCGCCATGCTGCTTGGAAGCACAGCCGGAAGTCGGATATGTTGTTCTTATCCACACTTGTTGGTATGTCCCTTTCCCTTGAAGTCTTGCTGGAAGGTCTAAAAGCTGCTCCTCTCACCTGCCCGGGTGGTATAGGCCTCGGCTCTGCCCCATGATGCCAAATCTTCCTTTCCGCTTGGAAGATTCGGGTTCCCTCCTTACCGCTCCACGTTGAGTAGGCCCTGGTGTTTAGTACTTCGGCTGAGTTACCAAAATTAAAACTCATTCGAGTTTCTCTTTGAAAATTCGTGATCGCAACTGCGATGGAAGACAAGTCCTTTCCTGGGCTCTGCCAGTGTCCTTGCAGACAGAAAATGTCCCACGCCGATCTGCACTCCACGTGCGTTTACTGCCTGGGCCATGCGCATGACCCTCAGGCCTGCGATCTCTGCTGTGCCTTCCATCCGCAGGTTCTAGATGATTGCCTCACATGTTTACAACTTGGACGACCGGAAAAACCGCCGGTCAAATCTAAGGATGCCCGTTGTGTGGTCTCTGCAGCTGCAGGATCCGCCGACCAACTGGAGCAGATGAAAGCCTTCAAGGAGGAGGCAGCCTGTGCCACTGAACAGTCCTCCTCGTCATCTGTTTTTGTTCCATTCAAACTTGACACCTCCTTCTCCGGTTCCTTCAAAGAGATGTGCCAGTCTCTCCCTATGAAAGTGGAGGTCCCATCGGGTTTGCATGCCTCCTGGTCCCATAAAAAGGACAGAGGGACGAGAGAAGAGTCTTCTTAACATAAACGTTTTTGGGACAGATGGAGATCTTGGTCACAGGAGTCTCCTGTCTCGACTTAGGTCGAAATTGCGACCTCGACCACTGACTTCACAATACCCCCATCAAGCCAGCCGGCTCAGACGTGGCACGATGACCAGGTCGAAATTATCATTGACCCTGTCAACCCGTTGTCACCTGATGAGGCAGACAAGTCCTTATTTAGGACCCCAGTCCTTCTGACTAATGAGGAGAGACCCAGCTTGTTGGTGCTCCCCCTGCGGTCACGGTCCCCGATCTGGAGGAGCCGCGGTTCTCCCCGACTCCTTCTGAGAAGCCCCATCGGTCCCCCCGATGGTCATCTTCTAGATCCCGGACCCCCTCGACTGATAGGCTGAGGAAATCCCACAAGCGGCGCTACAAGAAGCAGTGCCTCCGCCATTCGTCCTCATCCTCCTCGGGTGAGGAGAGGTTTTGATGCAACTTGCGTCAATGCTACGAGGACCTCGTATGACAGCAGCGCATGCTGACCAGTCCGAAGTTGGCCCCAGCTTCTACTCCAGCCATCTCTTGGCCGTCACCCTCCAGGCCAACGCCAACTCCTCCAGAGATGTTCGATACTGTTCCTCCACCTGCGGAACCGATGAAGACCCTCCTGGCTTGGCCGAGGCTGTCCTCTCCACCAGTCCTGGTGAAGCCGCCACCTAAGCAGCCTCCCTCAGTGGCTCCTGCCAAGTAGTCTCGACCCAATCAGGATTTCCTGCGCAGGCTGTCAGTCACCCTTACTCCCGACTGTCCGTGGCAGGTTGAGAGTAACTCAGGTGGTCGGCTGCTTTACCCGGACTCAGGGTCCGAGGATTCGGACCTGCACTCGCATCCATGTGACGACGATTCAGTGAGTCTGTCAATGGAGGAGGATGCCATGTCCTTCATGGGCATCCTCCATCTCATCTCTGAATCAACAGGGATGCCGTTAGAGCCCATCAAGAAACAGGCCAAATACCCCATGACTGATATCCTCAGGAAAGGGGATTCCCCGTCTGAGGCCTTCCCAGTGGCCGAAGCCATAGTTTGTTCGGCCTTGGGTGCTTTGAAGCACCCAGCCTCCTGCCCTGCGCCTTCCGCTCATATGGCCCACAAATACGCAGTTCCCTTCAGCACACCTTTGGGGTTCACACAGCATCCCTCGGTCGAGGGATTGGTGACCAAATCTGTTTTCTGGCGCTTGGGCAACTCGGGAGACATGAATAGACCTCCGGGCCGAATACCCCTTGACTGATATCCTCAGGAAAAGAATTTCCTGTCTGAGGCCTTCCCAGTGGCTGAGGCCATAGCTGGTCTAGCCTTGGAGCTTTGGCAGCACCCAGCCTCCTGCCCTGTGCCTCCTGCTCGTACGATCTGCAAATATGCGGTTCCCATCGGCGCCCTTTCGGGATTTACACAACATCCCTTGGCCAGGGATTGGTGACCGAATCTGTGTTCTGGCACTCGGGTAACTTGTGAGACACGGATAGACCTCTGGACAAGGAGTCCAAAAAGTTGGACCATTCAGCCAGAAAGGTCTATACTACTTCCTCGCTCAGTCTCCGACAGGCAAGTTCAGCTGTTATTATGGCACACTTCTCCCATGCCTTCTTGGGCTCTGTGGGTGAGGTGCTTCCTCATCTCCCTGCAGACCTTCAGACCACAGGTCAAGCATGTCCATGATCAGGGTCGGGCTGTTGCTAAACAGCAACTCCAGACTGCCCTGGATATTGAGGATTCCTGTGCCCGTTCAGTGGCAGCTGCAGTCGCCATGCACCGCAGGGCTTGGCTGAGGGTCTCGACCTTTACAGCAGACACCCAGCACAAACTGGCGGACTTTCCCATCTTGTGTACCAACTTGTTTGGTCCAGGAGTCGACCGTCACCTTCAGCATATCGAGAAGTCCACCACCACCTTGGACTCCATTACTTCCGTCCAAAAAGAACCCCAGGGTTTTAAGAAATCTTAGAAGTATTTTCGTCGTCCTGCCCCTGTGGCCAGGCAGCCCCAGTATCAAACTGGGCAGCAGCAGCAGGCTCAACCTTGGCGCCATCGGCCCAAATCCAGGGCTTTGGCAAACCTTAAGCCTGCAGGAAGAGGTCCCAGCATCCCTGCTGCTGGCTCTTCATCCTCCAAGCCTGTGCAGTGACAGGATGGGGCAGCCACCCCCATGTCCGTCACGACCACTCTGGGTCCTTCCGTGGGGGGCCAGCTCCTCCACTTCCTTTCCGCCTGGTCCACTGTCACAATGGACAAGTGGGTCTTGTAAGTGGTCGGTCAGGGTCTGCTGGTGGAATTTGAGCAGTATCCCCCAAGCTGAGCCTGTGCCCCACAGGAGGAAAAGATAATCTGCCCATATTCGGTTGGCTGTCAGAGACCACACTGCCCAGCTTCTCCGCAAGGAGTTAGTGATCAGAGACTTGGACTCCCCTTTCAACCCCGGGTTCGTTTCCAGGTGTAACCCCTCACCCTTGCCTTTTTACTAAAACGACAGGTGGCATGCTGTTGGCGTTGGCAGCAATACCTGGTGGGGAACTGGGTTTGGGGAGGATGAGGTTACCTTGCACAAGGGGACCTAGGTTTGGCTACTCTGCACAGGGGCACCCAAGTAAATCCAACTACAGGAAGCAATAACTGTAATGTCCAGCACCAGGATTGGGATTTTTCAGTGTGGCTTTTATTCATAACTAGCTGAACACAACAAAGCATAGATGAACCCCCAAGGGGCTACGTTGACTGATAATGCAGATTAGAGACTTCAAGGCGGTCCACTTAAAGAATGAACCCATTTCTACTGTTTTTTGGCTCTGGACCCACCAGGCACACAGCCCAGACTTGCATGCGCTTTGGATACACAGCCCGACTGGCCCAGCTCCCCTGCCAGCCACTTGACTGACGGTCCATTTAAAGAATGAACCCAATTGTACTTGTTGTGGCTCCCCATCAAACAAGGATAATTATTTTCCCAAGTTGTGGCTCCCCACACCACTTAGAGTCTGCGACTCCTAGAGAGATTTGTTTTCTTACTTCCTTCTGACTCCCATCAAACAAGGAGAATTATTTTCCCAAGTTGTGGCTCCCCACATCACTTAGAGTCTGCGACTCCTAGGGAGATTTTCCAATTTCTGCGACCCGTCTGGGTACCTACCTCATCACTGGCTAGGCGCATGGGGCAAGTAGCAATCACAGTAGAAATCCGTGGAAGGTGGACCTGGTTACTAAAGATGGGGGGTGTTCCCACCTCCAGCTCCCACAGCCCATACCCGGCCATTTCTCTGGACAAACAGAAACTAAAACTTTGAAATGTAGATTAAACGGTGGATGACCTGTAGCACCCACTCTACAACATTACTTGAATCCATAAAGACTTTAAATTTTGAACCTACTCCATTTGTTTGTCCTAGTACAATAGGCCTCCCAAATAGTAGTTCACATCCCAGCTTTCTTCACATTTTCCAAACTGAAGAAACATATTGTTTGCCCTCTCAAATTAGAGCAGAACACTCACCCTTTCGTTGCAGGTGCCCCACAGGCGAAGTACAACTTCTTTCACTTTTATCAGACCAAAACAGAAACTGTAGAAAAAAGGCAGCTTTCTTCTTGTAGTAGAAATGGGATTGCCCTGGAATCTCAGAGGGACACTTCCCCAGAGGGAGGGGCACTGAGACCTGGACAGCGGTCTCCACCACTTGAAACTGGACACTGACCTTCTCCCAAGGAGGTAAACAGAAAACTCTCTTCCTGCTTGACAGTAAACAGGAGACTTCCTTCTTCTTCAAAACAAAACAGAAGACTGACTTTGAAAACTCCCAGAGTTCTATCTCACTCCCTGTGTTGCAGATTCCAATGTGGCATATGCAGCTGCGACAGTTCTATGGTGATGTCATCTCAGTCTCAGCTGAGACTGAGACAGAGTGAGACAGTGTGAAACCCATTTAACTGGAGTTTCACAAGCTGCCTTCCCTGCCTACCACTAGGTCTTACTGGGATTCTAGTAACCCCGGGTAACAAGGGGGTTACACTCGCCCTTGACCAGGAAAATGACTGTCCCAGTCATTATGCACTGACCTTAGGCCATCCCACCCTATGTGCTACCTGCGGAGGGGGGTGATCAGGCCCCCTCCTACCATGTGCAAGCACAGGCAGGCAACACTAAGGGCCTAGAGGCCTGTAGCTGACATCTCAGCCTCTACTCTATCCACTTACTATGGATACCTAGTGGCTCTGGTAGAACCGTCCAGAGCATAGCCCTGATAGATCAGTACTGCAGTCTCTATGGCCACTCAGGACCACAGCCTGTCTATCCCCCCTAACCCTCTAGGGAAAATCTGTCTGCCTCTAACATAACATCCCAAAACAAAAACAAAACCCGGGGACCTCCCTGACCTTGGGCAACCTGCAATTACACCATTAAAATACCAATTACTGCCTCCTCCCTACCCCCACAACCACACCTGTGGAAGGAAAAGGGTTAATACAGTAACAACTATAACAATAACAACACTGTACTTTAAATTCTACACAATAAAGCGCTGACGAGGAACTCCAATGAGCCCCTCCTCCTCTTCTTGTCTTCTCTTCTGTCTTCCCAGGAACACCTGTAAGAAAAAGACAAAACAAATCACACTCTTAATCTGCATACACAGTCTACCTAGCAACAACCCCTACCATACAAAATCACTGAACAATCCCAAAAAGATTTTTTTAAAAAAAGGTAGAAAAAACAGTATTTACATTAGAATACAATAATGACATTTACAATACACATTTGGGGGGATGGAGTGCCCTAAAAGTCCCAACTAGTGACCACAAGGCCCGAAGGCTAGTCCAATAAAGAGTCTCTCCTGGGCCGGAGCCCCGTGAAGCACAGTTCTAAAAGGCCAAAATCCCGAAGGGGAGAGTCTTTGCGGACAGTTCACACATTTTTGAAGTCTGTAGTGTAGGGTGTGTACTGCAATGTCATAAAGATAGAAAAGGGTTTCGGACTTACCAGCCATTGGTAGTATACGAACTGCACAAACCTGGTCCACGGCCGAAGACTCTCCCTGGCAGCATTTCTTCTGATACAGCTGGGTGGACATCTTCTGGGAACCACAGGAGGGCACATCTGGAAACAGCTGGGCACAGGAACAAAAAGAAAAACAGCTGGTCCGACGTCATCCGATTACCAGGCGATGAACAAGAAACAGCTGGGCTGGTGTCCTCTCTGGATCTGAAGTCATCTGGTGGGCCAGTAGATGGTTGCTGGACAGTACACTGTAGACTGATGAATGTGGAGCACCTGAGTCCTTGGTTATTCATATTAGCGGATTAATAAGGGCACTTCACAGTCTAGTGTGGCAGTACTGACTACCACTGCTCGGCTCTCCATTTTGTAGGCACGGGCTTAATTACTGGGAGGTCCTTGCACTGGGGCCAATAGTACCGGGGGTCAGGGGCTTGAATGATTACCCTATCTGGATGCACATAATTCACACAGTGGGAGATTTCACATCCCACTCTGTCCATAAACAGTGTCCTGCCTCTCTTCCACTGCGTATACTTTTCGTGGAACAGTCTATTCTTTACATGCTGGATGGCCCCAGGATGCACATTTTTCATTGCTTCATCCCAGATCCAGGATTTCCTGCAGTCCTCAATCTCCTCCCAGACTCTCCGAGGAAAGGTAGGAAAGGTCATACCATAGATTTCATTGGCCTTTCTACGAACCAGTCTCTCCTCTTTACTTGCTTTGATCAATCTGAGACCGCTGGCCTGGCTTGGAGGTGGCCAGTCCTGGTTCTGCCAGCTTCGCATTCTCAAAGAAATTAAAAACGGATCCCTGACTTCTTCCTCTTGTAAAGCCAGGGCAGTGGCATCACCACCTTCTTCAATACATTCTTCCGAGGAAAGACCTTGAGGCTGTGTACCCATTCCTTTCTCACAAGGCAACATAGGTTCCCCCTCATCTTCATCTTCACTGAGGATCTGAGCCCAGGAGTGAACAGTTGTTCTCACCCCTGAGACTATCCATTCCTCACTAGGAGCGGAGGTCGACACCTCCCATTCAAAGGCCTCCCGCATCTCATCTTCACCTAAGAGACTTGGGCTAGGCCCCCCCCACCCAGGGGTCTAGTGACGCTTTATCCGAACTTTCCTTCTGAGATCCAGCATCCAAAACTTCAGGTTCAGTCTCTAATTCTGCACCCTCTAGCTTTGTGCCACACTCCCTTGAGGGACCTTCTTCCACAGGCTCTGCCTGGTGCTGTGTGCTGCCAGCTGCAGATTCCTGAATTTTTGTCCATGTGGGAGCCAAATGAATTGGAGGCGCTTTATGCAAGCCATATTTTTGAAGGCATCCAGCACAGTGAGGAATCATAAAGACATCCCTTCCAGCACTCAAGCATATTTGGCATACACGCACTGGATAATTAGGAATTGCCACATCAGGAGGCAGTTGCCCTCCATAGCACCACTTTTCAATATCTCTCAGTCTATTTACTGCTGCTGTTACTGCAACCCGGGCATGATCCGGGTAGCGAGCTGGTCCTGAAGCCATAATGTTATTAGTAGCAACTTTCTGCGATGGGGTTAAACGGCCTGCAGCCAGATTTTAAAGGCCTCTGAATGCAAACGGGCGGGCAGTCTCCGCGATCGTCGTTTTCAGCACCAAACTCACTATTTTCACGATCGCTTTGCGGGTTGAGCCCGATTTTAAACTTAAAAGTCACTTTTTGAATGTTTACAGCGCTTTGAATACCTCGCGACGCTCCTCCACTGCCAGTACACGCACTACACTCTGTCTCCCTCTCGAATGCTGAGGCAGTCACAGAAGAGCTGGCTGAGGGGCGGGACTAATGGCAAACTGACCAACCACACGACGCCATGCAAATGAGCCTCTTCTTCCTCACGAGGGCTCCTCTCCTGACGGCGATCGTCGAGCAGTCAAATTCAAACTGTAAAATGCACTTTTTTTTTTTCCCCCTCAACTGACTCCACGGCGGGAGCCCATTTCAACCATGTAACATTGCCAGTAACTCTGCAGTCTCTCTCTTTACACAGAAAGCATTTCCGATGTCCAGGGCATAATTTCTCTGTTGCTACCCCTAGTTTTCCACACTTTCCTTCACAGAATTTACTTTAAAAGCATTTCAAACGTCCAGGGCATAATTTCTCTGTTGCTACCCCTAGTTGTCCACACTTTTCTTCACAGATTTCATTTTTAAAAGCATTTTAAACATCCAGGACACAATTTATCTGTTGCTACCCCTAGTTTTCCACACTTTTCTTCACAGAATTCATTTTAAAAGCTGACAAAAACGCTGTAAACTTTTTTGATGCAGGACAAGGGCACACTCTTTGGCTTTACAGCTCCTTGGTAAACAGTTGGCATTTTTTAAACAGCAACACAAGATTCACAGCACACAGCAACACACTAGGGAAATTGCTTCAGCTTTTGGCTACCCACTGCCAGATAGCCAAAACGCTAGCCCACTTGCCCAAGCACCTTCCTTCCCAAACAAGTCCAAAGCGGTGCCTCCATTTTTGTAACCCCTCACCCCTGCCTTTTTACTAAAACGACAGGTGGCATGCTGTTGGCATTGGCAGCAATACCTGGTGGGGACCTGGGTTCGGGGAGGATGAGGTTACCTGGCACAAGGGGACCTAGGTTTGGCTACTCTGCACAGGGGCACCCAAGTAAATCCAACTACAGGAAGCAATAACTGTAATGTCCAGCACCAGGATTGGGATTTTTCAGTGTGGCTTTTATTCATAACTAGCTGAACACAACAAAGCATAGATGGACCCCCAAGGGGCTACGTTGACTGATAATGCAGATTAGAGACTACAAGGCGGTCCACTTAAAGAATGAACCCATTTCTACTGTTTTCTGGCTCTGGACCCACCAGGCACACAGCCCGACTGGCCCAGCTCTCCTGCCGGCCACTTGACTGACGGTCCATTTAAAGAATGAACCCAATTGTACTTGTTGTGGCTCCCATCAAGCAAGGAGAATTATTTTCCCAAGTTGTGGCTTCCCACACCACTTAGAGTCTGCGACTCCTAGGGAGATTTTCCAATTTGCGACCCACGTCTGGGTACCTATCTCATCACTAGCTAGGCGCATGAGGCAAGTAGCAATCACAGTAGAAATCGGTAGAGGTGGACCTGGTTACTAAAGATGGGGGGTGTTCCCACCTCCAGCTCCCACAGCCCATACCCGGCCATTTCTCTGGACAAACAGAAACTAAAACTTCGAAATGTAGATTAAACGGTGGATGACCTGTAGCACCCCCTCTACAACATTACTTGAATCCATAAAGACTTTAAATTTTGAACCTACTCCATTTGTTTGTCCTAGTACAATAGGCCTCCCAAATAGTAGTTCACATCCCAGCTTTCTTCACATTTTCCAAACTGAAGAAACTTATTGTTTGCCCTCTCAAATTAGAGCAAAACACTCACCCTTTCGTTGCAGGTGCCCCACAGGCGAAGTGCAACTTCTTTCACTTTTATCAGACCAAAACAGAAACTGTAGAAAAAAGGCAGCTTTCTTCTTGTAGTAGAAATTAGGGGATTGCCCCTGGAATCTACAGAGGGACACTTTACTTTCTCCCGGAGGGGGGCACTGAGACCTGGACAGCGGTCTCCACCACTTGAAACTGGACACTGACCTTCTCCCAAGGAGGTAAACAGAAAACTCCCTTCCTGCTTAACAATAAACAGGAGACTTCCTTCTTCTTCAAAACAAAACAGAAGACTGACTTTGAAAACTCTCAAAGTTCTATCTCACTCCCTGTGCTGCAGATTCCAATGTGGCTTATGCAGCTGCGACAGTTCTATGGTGATGTCATCTCTCAGTCTCAGCTGAGACTGAGACAGAGTGAGACAGTGTGAAACCCATTTAGCTGGAGTTTCACAAGCTGCCTTCCCTGCCTACCACTAGGTCTTACTGGGATTCTAGTAACCCCGGGTAACAAGGGGGTTACACAGGTACTTCCTAGTCCCAAAATGGATGGGGGGCTGGTGCCCCATCCTAGATCTGCATGACCGGAATCCGTTTCTCAGGTCACATACATATCAGATGGTAACTCTGTCCTAGATCATACCTTTCCTCAAGCAGAGCATGTGGTTCTGCTTACTTGATCTACAGGACGCGTTCTTTCACTTCCTGATCCGTCCGTCCCACAGACGGTTCCTCCGCTTCAGGGTGGAGGGAACCCTCTATGAGTTCCAAGCCATGCCATTTGGCCTGTCATCATAGAAACATAGAGGCTGACGGCAGATAAGGACCACAAGGCCCATCCAGTCTGCCCATTTCTTTTTCTACCTTATAATGTGCAATTGGCCTTTGCTGTGTCAGTGGTCTATCTATTCATACTCATCTGTATTGCTCCCTTATGCCTATCCCATGTCTGTTTGAAGCCCTGCACTGTATTCATAGCCACCACTTCCTGAGGTAGGCCGTTCCATGCATCCACCACTCTTTCTGCGAAAAAGAATTTTCTCACATTCCCCCTTAATCGGCCTCCCTCTATTCTCATACTGTGTCCTCTTGTCCTGCTATTTTTCTTATATTTAAACATGTTAGACTCTTTCACCTTGTTAATGCCCTTAAGGTGTTGGAATGTTTTGATCATATTACCTCTCTCTCCCTCCTTTGCTCAGGGGTATACATATTGAGCTCCGTTAATCTGTCCTATATGTCTTCTGATGCAGTCCCTGCACCATTTTGGTTGCCCTTCTCTGGACTGCCTCAATTTGGTTAATGTCCTTGCGAAGGTGTGGCCTCCAGTACTGCACACAGTACTCTAGATGGGGCCTAACCAGTGTCTTGTAGAGAGGGATTATTACCTCCCTCTTACGACTTGTGATACCCCTACTAATACACCCTAACATCCCTCTAGCCTTACCTACTGCTTTAGTGGTCTACTTGGATGATTATGCCGAAGTCTCTTTCTTCCCTTGTGACTGCCAGGAACTCCCCCTCCCAGCCTATAGGTGGCTTCAGGGTTTCTCTTCCCTATGTGCATGATCTTGCACTTCTTTGCATTAAATCCCAGTTGCCACTCTTCTGACCATTTTGCTAGTTTATTCAGATCTCTTCTCATTCTGCTCACCTCATCTGGATCATATACTCTGTTGCAGATCTTGGTGTCATCTGCAAACAGACCAGCCTTATCCTCTAGTCCATCTGCAACGTCACTAATGAAGATATTGAAGAGGACTGGCCCCAGGACTGATCCCTGAGGTACCCCACTTATGACTTGCATCTCTTCTAACTTTATTGTTTTCTGCCAGTCAACCAGTTTGCCACCCAGTTGACCAACTTCTGACCCACCCTGAGCCTACCCAGCTTATTTATCAATCTTCTATGTGGAACAATGTCGAAAGCTTTGCTGAAGTCAAGGTAGGCAACATCAGCTGCTCCCCCTTGGTCCACCACTCTGGTTACCCAGTCAAAGAAATCTATGAGATTAGTTTGACAGGTCCTTCCTTTGTAAACCCATGCTGTCTTGGATCCTGTGCCCTTTGGATTCCAGGTGTTGCACTATCCTTTCCTTAAGGAGTGCCTCCATAATCTTGCCCACTATTGAGGTAAGACTGACTGGTCTGTAGTTCCCTGCCTCCTCCCTGCTACCACTCTTGTGGAGCGGGATCACATGAGCCATTCTCCAGTCTTCTGGGACCTCTCTTGTGCTCAGAGACTCACAAAACAGTTCTGGTAATGGCTCTGCTGGTTCCATCCTTCGCTCCTTAAGTACCCTGGGATGTATGCCATCAGGTCCCATTGCCTTGTCCACCCTGAGCTTAGCGAGCTCTTGTAGGACCCCTTCTTTTGTGAAGGGAGTAGCGCTCACCTCCCTCCCCCGTGTCCATGATGCTGAGCTGTGGGCCCTGCCCTACCTTCTCTTCAGTAAATATTGAGCAAAAGTATCTATTTAGGATAGATGCTTTTACAGGGTCTTCCTCCTCACATGCCCCCTTTTCTCCTTTGAGCTTAGCAATACCCCCTCTGGATTTTCTCCTTTTACTAATGTATCTGTAGAAAGTCTTGTCACCTTCTTTTACTGTTCGTGCTAGTGTTTCCTCAGTTTGGGACTTTGCCTGCCGTGCTGCCTTCCCTGCTTCCCTTAGGGCAGTTTGGTATGCCTCCCTATCTTCATCCCGCTGTGTTGTGTTCCCTGTGTATTTCCTGAAGGCCAGCCTTTTGGCACTGACCTTTTCTGCTGCCGTATTTGAGAACCATAGTGGTTTCCTTCTTCTTTTGCACTTCCTTTTCTGTCTAACACAATGGGATGTTCCTTCAAGTATTGCATCTTTAATGCTTGCCCACTTTGCCTGTACCCCCTCACCTGTGTTTCTTTTTGCCAGGGCTAGCTTAACTCTGTTGGCCATCTCATGAAAGTCAGCTCCTCTGAAGTCCCATATTTTTGCCTTGGAATGGGATAATTTAGATGTAGTGGCCAAATTGAATCATACCATGTGATGGTCACTGGCCCCCGGGTGACCTTCTACCTGGAGATCTGTGATCCCTTCCCTGTTAGTCAGTACTAGATCTAGGATATCCCCATCTCTTGTGGGTTGTTGTACCAATTGTTTGAGGCCCTCCCCCTTCAGGGAATCCACCACGTGTCTAGTTCTGGCAGATGTTCCTGCTGGTATTGACCAATTTGTATCCGGCATGTTGAAGTCTCCCATTATCAGAACCTCCCCTTTAGCTGTCATGTTTTGTATATCTTCTAACAGTAATGTGTCTTTGTCCTCCCTCTGGTCTGGGGGCTTGTAGACAACCCCAGTTCTTATGGCTGTCCCATTTCTTGTTTCCAGGGTGACCCACAGTTTTTCTGGCTCCTTATGTGTATTCTGAATTTCTGTAGCTTTGATATTTTCATTGACATACAGGGCCACTCCACCCCCTTTTTTACTCGGTCTCTTCTGAACAGTACAGCCAGGTACTAGAGTCTCCCAAGTGTGGTTACTGGTAAACCCCGTCTCACTAATTGCTACTATGTTCAGTTTAGCCTCTGAGATTATTGCCTGCAGGTCTGGGATCTTATTTCCCAGGCTGTGAGCATTTTGTACATGATTTTCCATTGGCCAGATTTGATTGTGTCAGTTGTTGGGTGAGGTTTGGCATTTCCTCTCTGTCGTCGTGGGGAGACTGATCTTTTTCTTACCTGATGATGCAAATGAACTGCAAACATGCTGAATCCCTGTTTGATCACTAGCTGAGGGGAGGGTGTTCTTCCCATTCGGCCGTAGGGGTGCTGCACCCTCTCCCCATTGCTAGTTTAAGTATTCTACAAAGGCGTCAAACTTCTGCCCCAATGCACTGACTCCCTCCTTAGTCAGATGCAGTCCATCAAATTTAAAGAACTTTCGCTCCCAGAACTGTTGTCAGTTCCCTACAAATCTGTGTCCTTTTCCTGGCACCAGCCCTTGAGCCACATGTTTAGCTCCCCTATCTCCCCTTCTCTGATCTTCCGTCCATCTGCCCCCCCCCCCAGACTGGCAGGATCTCAGAGAAGGAGATGTGGGATGAAATGGATGATAATTTGTCACCCAGCCTGGTCAGGTGTTCCTTGGTCTCCACAACTGACCTGCTGGTGATATCATCGGCCCCAGGGTCTTCACCAAATGCATAGCAGTGCTGGTGGCCCATCTTTGACGTTGAGGGGTCAGAATGTACTTCTGTCTCGACGGTTGGCTAAAAGCAGGTCCCTCCGGACTGGAGGTGGAGAGGTCCAGAGATCTGGCCCTCTACACCTGCCTCAGCCTTAGCCTCCTGGTCAACGAGGCCAAGTTGCACCTCGTGCCCTCGCAGGTTATTTGCTTCATCGGGGTAGAGCTCGACTCTTGCTGAGCCAGAGCCAGGCCCCTGGCGAACAGGGCAGAGGTTCTTTCCTTCTTTGCCCTATCATTTCTGGTTGGGCAATTGTGTCCTGCCCGGGACTTCCTACGACTTCTGGGTTACATGGTAGACTGCATCACCATGGTCTGATGGGCCTGGTGGCATATGCACCCTCCTTCAGTGGGAGCTGGCCAGCCAGTGGTCTCAGCGACATGGTCATCTCGACCATCTGGTCACTGTGACCCAGAAGATGTTGGACTCCCTCCAGTGGTGAACTGTCCCGGAACATCTGCGGGGAGGGATCCTGTTTGTCCACCCAAGCTGACGGTCGTCCTCACGACCGATGCCTCTCTCGTGGGCTGGGGTGCCCACATTGAGGAATCCCAATGCCATATCAACCTGCTGGAGCTCCAAGCAGTTTGGCTGACACTGAATGCATTTGCTCCTTTCCTTCGAGGTCAAGTGGTTCAAGTGCAGACGGACAACACCGTGACTGTGTACTACCTCAACAAACAGGGTGACACTCACTCCCGGCCATTGTGCAGGGAAGCGCTCCGCATCTGTACCCTCGTGAGCCGACTGGAGGCAGATCTCCTAGCCATCCATGTGGTAGGAACCTCAAATCAGTTGGTGGACGCCCTCAGCCATGTGGGCGAGGTGTCCCACGAGTGGTCTCTCCATCCAGAGGTAGCACACAGCTTGTTCTCCCACTGGGGCAACCCTCAGTTGGACATGTTCACCTCCAGGGAGAACACCAAGCTGAGGCTGTTTCATGCCCACCCCCCTCAGCAGGGCTCGCTGCAGCGGGATGCCTTCTTGAGGCCGTGGACCCCAGGCCTCTTCTATGCCTTCCCTTGGTTCACAAGGTGCTCCTCAATGTCAGGAGGGACAAGGCAAGGGCGATCCTGGTAGCCCCAGACTGGCCCCGCCAGTTCTGGTATCCAGATCTCCTCAGCCTCAGCACCAGGCTCCTGAGGCATTTTACAGCATGCCCGGACCTGCTCTCCATCAGTCAGGGAAGGTATTCCATCTGGACCTTCAATCTCTGCATCTGACAGCCTGGTTCCTGAGTGGCTAGATTTCCAGGCTTTGGGTCTCATCGATGATGTACTCAGTGTTGTTGAGGCAGGAGTCGACCAGGAGGTGCTATGCCTTCAAGTGGAAGAGATTCCCCAGTTGGTATCAGGGCAAGGGCCTGGACCTTTTGTGCTGTTCGGTGGCTAGCATCCTTGACTACCTTTGGTCCCTCTCCAAAGGAGGTCTTCGGTCTATGACCCTTAAGGTGCACCTAGCAGCCATCTCTGCTTACTGGGCACGGGTCGCTCATCAGATGGTGGCACAGGAAAAGGTGGTCTGGCGTTTCTTTAAAGGCCTTGATCACATTTCCCCTCTGGTGCGTGAACCTCCATCTCTGTGGGATTTACTGCTGGTACTGGCAAAGCTCATGGGCAAGCCATTCGAACCAGTGCACAGGTGTGAGATGTCACATCTGTCGTGAAAGGCCGCCTTCTTGGTGTGTATCACGTCAGCCGGAAGGACTGGGGAACTACAGGCGCTCTCTGTTGAGTCTCTGTATGTGGTCTTCCACAGGGACAAGCTGCGCCTCCACCCGAAATTCCTTCCAAAGGTGGTGTCAGAGTTTCACCTGAATCGGGTGTTGACTCTGCCAGTGTACTACCCGAGTTACACCTCAAGTACAGGCGTCATACTTTGGACCAGAGACAAGTGCTGTCTTATTATAAGGAACGAATGGCTGAAGCTCGGGGAGAGGTTCGCCAGCCGTTTGTCACCTACACTGAAGCTGCACCTGGCAGACCTGCAGCAAAGCGGAAGATTGGCAGAGGGATTACATCCTGCATTGACCTGTACTATAGGTTGGTGGGCAAAGAGCCTCCCAGAGGGGTAAGAGCTCATTCTGCCCGCCATACTGCTGCATCGGTGCTTGCTTCTAGGGACATCCCTATCCAGGATATCTGCAGGGCTGCTACCTGGAAGTCTGCAAACACCTTCATTACCCATTACCACATTGACCTAGAGTCATGCCGGGATGCTGGTTTTGGGCCTCAGTTCTCCAATCTCTGTTCCCTAAGTAGGGGGTGTGCACCTTGCCTCTCTCCCTCCCTCCTCCCAGAGAACTGCTCGGAGTCCACCAGCAAGTGTGGATAAGAACATCATATCCACATCCCTACAAACACAGGTTGCTCACCTGTGATAGTAGTTCTTGGAGTGGTATATGTTCTTCCACACTGACTCATCCGACCTCCTCGGCTTCGACGCACAACCTCTGCTTCCAGCGGGCAATATTTGGCATCATGGGGTGAAGCTGAGGCCTATACCACCCAGGTGGGTGGGAGAAGTCAGCTTTTAGATCTTCCGGCAAGATTTAAAGGGAAAGAGACATGCCAAAAACTGTGGATGAACAGCATATACCACTCCTAGAGCTACTGTTACTGATGAGTAACCTGTGTTTTTATACCACCCTGCTTGAAACTGACTTGGTCATTAAGGCTATTCACTATAGTTCTAGGACTCCCCTTTATATGAACGCATTGCCACTTGACAAAGAATCTAGAAAATTGGTTGCTGTGAGCAAACAGAATTCTACATCCGCCTCACTGGGCCTCAGCATGTTTCTGGTTTTGATACTGATATTCAACAGTCAGTCTTTAACTTGCCTTTTCTCGGGCAGAAATTATTTGGCCACGATGTGGAGCTGATTTTGAATTAGTTACAGCCTTCAAAAATGATTCTTCGCTCCTTGAAGTCCCTTGCTCCTCAGTCTTCATGTGGGCTTGGGGATTGTACTTTTCACAGAGGCGCTCCCACTTCTCTCGTGCATGGGGTCCTGGTCATTGTGCTGCAGGGGCCTCTGTCTCCAAACCACAGTCCTCAGATGCCTGTTTTAAGAACCATAAAAGGCCAGATGATGGTGGTGCTCCCTGCCACCCCTCAATCTACTGACTCTCTTCTGCACCCCCCTCTCCCTCGGCCCAACTATTAGTAGTTGAGGTAGGGACAGGACCTCAGTTTCTCACAAAGTGGCCGATGAGCACATGAGACATGTCGGTCCTCAGTATTATTCAGGGGGTCATTTTGCTGGTATCATCTACATCCTCCCAGCCCTTACCCTCTGGAGCACTTGGTCCTGTTGGGCAGAGTAAGTACTGTCTTGGACAGGAGGGCAGTTCAGTCTGTACCGCTTGCTGAACTGAACCAGTGTTTCTATTCAAGATCTTTCCTAGTCCCCAGACAACAGAAGCCTGAAAAATACATTATGTACAAAAAGCTTTTTTTTGTTGGGGGCTGTTGAGCTTGAAGGAAGACACACACATTTGTCTGGAGCTCTGCTAATTTTGAGCTGAAAAAGACACAGAATAAAGCTTTTAAAAAGCTAGAACTTCTCATGGTATAATCGATCTTGACTCCGCAAAGCTATATGAAAAAATTCATTTCCCCGAAAACTCTCGGGAGAGGAACCCCAGCTTGGGGGCCTGAGGGCCCTCTGACGGTGACTGTAGTAGGAACCCCTCCCAGAACGCAGACATGCTTGGATGTGAGCGTGAAGCCGAAACAGGCTAAACCCACTTTGGCTACGATAAAGTCCCTTCTCGCAGAGTTTCAGGCAGAAGTCAGACAATCTACCTCACCTATCGAGAGTTCTCTGGCTGAAATGTCCTCTCACTGCACAGCAGCAGAGTCAAGGGTTGAGAGCAGAGAGCAAGCCATCAAAAGTAACGAGGGTGAACCTAAAGGAGTATCAGCAAGGACGCTCACTTTGGAGGGTTCGGTGAACACCCTGCTTCTTGATCAATTAGCCCAGGCATCACAATTGGAGAGGCTTGAAAACCATGCTTTATGGAGAAACCTCAGGCAAATAGGCTTTCCTGGAACTGTCCCAATCTCGGATTTAAAATAAATGGTTGTAAAAGCCCTTACATTGGTCTTTGCACTTGATTCGCCACTGATCCTGGAGCTGGTTTTCAGACAAGCTATACGTCAGACAAAGGAACCAGTCAAAGATTCAAATAAGGCAAGATTTGTTATTCTAACGCTTTATACCTTGACTGACCAAAATAAACTGCTCCAGTTGGCAAGAACAGCTAGACATTAATATGAGGACAGGTGTTTTCACTTGTTTCCAGATTTCTGTCTCCAGACCCAGCGAAGACATAAACGTTTTCTCCAAATATTATTGGAGTTTAAGGAAGCTTGTAACGTGGCACTATTGACAGGTGTAGCAGGGCGGCATGCGATAGGCGAGATTGCATCACGTGGTGCAGGAGCAACACGGCATTATGAGACAATAATGCCGTGTTGTTCTTGTGGGACAAATATCAGGACTCGAGGGAAGAAAGATGGTAGATGGAAGGCAGTCAGGTGGTAGAAGGCAACACGGCATTATGAGCGATAATGCCGTGTTGAGCTAAATAATTTTCACCCAGCTTACAAGAGGTGCAGTTTGACCAATAGGTGGCACAAGTAAGATAGAAGAGGAAACGGCATTGTTTTCCATTCTGGGCCAGTTTCTCAACTATCTACTGGGTGGGTCCGTGGTGACCAGCACTCTTCCCCCTGTATTGCTCTCTGCCCTAGTTCCACATTGCAGAGCGGATGCTGTCTCAGAGTAAGAACACTGTTCGCCTGTGTCATGCTTCTGTCTTAATCCCCTCTACTTCCCAGGGTTGTCCTAAAGTAATCTGCTATATGTGCGCTATTCAGTTGCTAGCTCCCTAACAAAGCCCTCACTTCCCCATTGTTTCCTACCTGCGCCACTTCTCACTAGCAGACCTGGGCAACAAGTAACTCCTTCACTACGTTTCTTAGCGCTCTCGGTGCCGTTTTCTGTTCCATCTTACTTGCACCACCTATTGGTGAAACTGCACCTACTTCATACATTGGTCGACTCTTGTAAGCACATTCACGAGCTCAATACGGCATTATCGTCTCATAATGCCATGTTGCTCTTCTACCAACTGACTGCCTTCCGCTATGCACCTAGTAAATGTTCCCCAGAAGCCATCATGGTTGGAATCACATGCAGAAATGGAGACACAGCAGTAGAAGACGCCATCAGAAGAGCTAAGTTTTGAAGTGTAATGGTTACTTGCATTGCACTTGTCATGTTACAAGTGCATTAATCCCCGCTGAAGGTGGCATCTAATGGGGAGTTAATGCATGGTTGGTCCGTTGTACGCCCTCGGCCTCTGGCCTCGTGCCACAATGGTCCCAACAATGCATTAACTCCCCATTAGATGCCACCTTCAGCGGGGATTAATGCTTACTGGGTTAGCTGCAACTTTACTTGCACCAGCCCGTTTGAAGGTACAGTTGCAAGATAAAATGTTCTTTTTTTGAGGACATCGATTCTGCTTGTGCATTCTACAACAGTAATGTTAAAATACCGGATGATATAGGTTTTGACTTGGAAGAAGATGAAGCAGAGCTCACAGAGCATCACCCTGTAAATATTTAGATATTAAAGTATTGTTTCTGTTACGCTGACCTTCTGAAGATGTAAAGATGAACTAAAAAACTTTATATTTAATTGTTTTTTTGACTGGCTATGCTAAAGGACTTGGCAGGGGGACTGGTTGGTTTGGATTTGAGGCTACTTGTATGTTACAGATTTGAAAATAAGGTTGGTAAGTTAATAGCTTGGAGCACATTTGAATATTTTGCTTAAAATACATATGAATTATAAGCTCAGAGTAATATATATTTTTCTCTAGTTTTTTTTTCCTTTTAATGCCCTCAAAAATACACTTAAAAAGCCTTTTGTATTTTATGATGTTGAAGCGATGTATTAATTTTCTCTTACTGGTTTGTAACAGGTGAAAAGTGATGAATGTATTTCTTTTTATTTTCATAAGAAATAAAAAAAATAAAGTACAAAAAAAAAAAGCTTTTCGTGGTCTGTCTTCTTTCTCTCCTCCCTCTGCTCTCACAGGGGGATTAGCTTTGGGCTCTGGAAGTGCAGGAATCATATCTGCAAGACAAGACTCTGCACAGCCATCGACAGTACCTACGCTTCCTTATTGAGTACCAGCACTACCAATTTCATGTCTTGCCCGTTGACTTATACTTAGCACTACAAGTCTTCCCCTAGTGCTTTGCTGTGGTGGATGCGGCCTTTTGCTGAGAGATCATGTAGGTGTTCCCTTGCCTGGATGAGATGACTTGACACCTTAAAGCATCTTCTTGGGAGGCGACTATGCAGACGTTGTATTGGACTATCCAGTTGTTAGACCAATTGGTTATCTTGGTCAAAGAATGTAAATCAGTTCTGACCCCTTGCCCAGAGCCTTCAGTTTATCAGTGTTGTCTCAGGCACAGGTATTTCTTCTGGAATCCTGTTCTGACACTTTGATAGCCCAGGCAACTGATCACCTCTAGCTCCTGGATCCCATGCTTTGACTGTTGGGCCTCATGACTGCTGCCATTTTGATGGTTCCCATGGTCTGGTTCCACTTGCACATTCCCCAGGGAATGCTTTGTGCCCTGTGACCCCAGGCTTTCCAATCTCTGGATCACTTTGTTTTGTTCCCGAGCCCCTTATGCAAGGCTTTTTGCTGGGGCAAGATGCTTCCATCTGCTTCAGGGTCCCTCATTTCTCCATGTGTCTCTTGGAGAGGTCCTCACCACAGATGCTTCTGGGATGGGTTGAGGGGTGCATTTGGGTACATTCCAAGACCCAGGGTGTGTGATCACACTCATTCTGCTCTTTCCACAGCAATGTCTTGGAGCTGAGAACTGTTCTTCTTGGCTTTTGGGCTTTCACCCCTCCAATTCAGGCGTGTCCTCTGATGGAGAAGACAAACAATCTTTGTGCCATGCACTTCCTCAACAAACAAGAAGGTGCCAACCACTACCCCCCCCCCAAAAAAAAACACAGAGAAACTATGCAGATGTCAGAATGGGCCCTGGCTCATGACGTATACATCATCATCGCTTATCTAGCTGGCACTGTAATCATACTGGAAGACGCTCAACAAGGTTGGTTGCTTAGTTGCATGAGTGGGAACCCCTGGATAAGGTGGTTGCAGACCTCTTCACCCATTGGGTTCATCCGGAGTTGGACCTTTTCATGCCACCACACAATAAAAAACTGACAGGTTTCTACTTGCTCCAGGGCCAGTTTTTTGGTGATGCGCTGTCCCTCTCCTGAAAGGAGAGATTCCTGTGTGCTTTTCCCACAGTCTCTGTGATTCAGCGTGTATTGGTCAAGCCTCAGGTGGACATGACCACTACGGTGATTTTAGCCCCCTTCTGGCCCAGACGGACTTAATTCGTCCTGCTCTGGCAGGTTGGGTTGGAACCTCCTGTCCTGCCCCCTCTTAGCGGGACTGCAGTCAGAGGACAGCAGCAGTATGTTATACCTGGACCTTCTGTCCCTGCAACATCACACCTAGCTCCTGAGGATGTAGATCGGTCTGTCTTCGGTGTCTCCCAGGTGGTTTCGAATGTTCCGCTGGCAGCTTGTAAGCTATCTGCATGGGACACGTGTTCCTTGAAATACAAACATTTCAGTGTTTGGTGTGTCTCTTGCTCCCTGGACTCTTTTCTGTGTCCAGTGCAGCACATCTTAGACTTCCTCCTGTTTCTTTCAGAATTTGGCCTCAAGTACTCTCCTGTGAAGGTGCACATTTTAGCCTCTCGGGGCAGAGCTGGTTGGAGGTGTCCCACAGATTCCTTAAAGGGCTCCTGCATCTGTCCCCTCCAGGTCCCCAGGCTGGTTCAAGTGTGGGACCGTAATTTGGTTCTGGAGTCTCTTACACATGCTCCTTTTAACCTGCTGCCACTTGCGATATGCATTTCCTTTTCCTGAAAAACACTTTTTCTGGTGACAAAGACCTCTGTTTGGAGGGTTTCCGAGCTGCAGGCTTTAGTTGTGTTTTTAATCGTATACACCGTAACTCGTCTGTTAATTCTCTCTGTGCTCTCAGACTCCCCCACCTACAGCCCCCTGTTCGATCTGTTAGAGGCGGGACTGTGGCCGAACTGCCCCCACAGGGCATACCCATCATTCTTGCTTGCACTTACCTCCCTTTACATCTCACAGCCAGTGTTGTGGTAATTGCTGTATTAGGACAGACCAGATCTAAATATGGGGTTCTATTTATGTGGCCTGACACCCCTTGTAGACACACATGGGGCAAAGGGATTACAAAATGACTATTGCTGCAATAAGGAAGCTCTCACTTTTCCTTCTGTTGTGCTCAGGGGACATTGAGCTTAACCCTGGACCAGCTAAAGCTCTTACTTCCCCATCAGACCTAGCAAAACTAAAAGGAATACGCTTTATGCATATGAACGCATGCAACCTGTTAAAAAAGCTTACATTGATTGAGGCCTGGGTCAATCATACCGCACCGGATGTTTTGGTGATTTCTGAATCATGGCTCAGACCCTCTATGCCTGACAGGGAAAGTAACATCCTAGACTATTCATTATTTAGAGCTGACAGGCTCACTAGGGGCAGAGGAGCGGCAATCTATGTTAAGGATAAATACTCAGTTACATGCCTAGAATCATTATCCATTGCAAACCAATTCGAATGCCTAGCGCTAAAGCTTGAGATATCCTCCTCCACTGCACTTTGTGTCATAGGATGCTGTAGACCCCCTTCTGCTGGCTCTCAAATCCTCACCCATCTAACTGCTATAATCGGGCATGGCTCCCTTGAAACGGTTATCCATGGGGATCTTAACCTTGATTGGATGTCTAAGGCCGCTGCACCACTTAAGGAGATCTGTGATGCCCATGGACTGGCGCAACTTATTGGTGAGCCAATGCGCCACAATAAAAAGAACCCTGCTAATATTACACTGCTTGACGTCATTTTAGTAAGTAAACGCACCTGTTCTCCCATGCAGGAATCTTCTTCTCTGACGTTAGTGACCATAATATCATTGCCGGCGTAAGATCGGTTCAGAACCTACTATACTTGTCAAGGTTCTCCACTAAGCTGTTTGCAAAGTTTTGCATGAATATGTACACTGTGGTGCTGTCAAGATCTGTTTTTTAGATTTTAAATATACTTTGTGTGTGATAAAACAGTTCGTTACTTGTCTGAGCCCTAGCAGTGACTATCACGCTAGGTAGAGGAGCAGTAGTCCTGGGGAGTTTCTGTTGGGACTACAACTCGACTGAAAACAATCTTTCTTTGTAGCTAATAGCTCAGAAAGACAGAATTTTAACATTATACTGTATCCCTAGCTTAAGGGAATCGTTTTAAACACTCTGGAATTAAAAATTAAAATCTGAAAGTAGCAAGGTACAGGAAGTGACCTCGCGCTACTTCGGTTCCAGGGACCTATTTAAACAAGCCTAAGCGGCGAAAAGGCAAGCGAAGCAATACGCCCTTGGCCTCAAAGGCAGCAACGTCTGCGTGTTTTAGCCAGTTTTTAGAGTTTGTCTGTTTTGCTGTTTCCTCAAGTAAGGTAAATCAAACTTTTAAACTATACTGGTACTCAAAAATCTTCTTTCCCTACCTACCATAGCCTGGGTATAATTCTCAAATACAAATAATGACTTCCCTTCTGTTTACAAATGATGGGTGAATGGGACAAATGTGTTTAAATTGTCTTATGTATACAGTTTCATTTGAACTAGTCTCAGTAGAAAGTTATGTATGCTCAAAATGTATAAGGAATAAAGAACTTGAATTAGAAATTAATCAGTTCGATGAAAGACTCAAACTATTAGAAATCAGCCAACTTGAAACTAGAAAAAGGCTTCAAATGACAATTACTACTGACACTTTGCAAAATAAAGAAACACCTGTAAATACTAAAGAACCAAACAAGAGAAAAAAAAGTAGAAATGAATCTGATTTAATAGATAAAGAAGATGAATGGTTTACTGTTCAGGCAGCAAAAATTACTAAAAAGGGGAGGAAAGCAGGGGATTTTATTTTGCCTCTAACAACTTTGATCCACTAGCTACACCTTTTGTATCTCAAAGTTGTGATGATTTATTAAATTTGACACCTACCCCACCTCCAGTGAATGGTAATCCAACTTTGTCATCTATTATTCCGACTGCTTTGAATAATAGTCAAAATGACTTATTACATTTTGATCAGTCTACAAATATTGATCAGCAAGAAAATTTGATGGATTTTACTTCCATAAATCAGAAACAAATTTATGTCTTGGGAGACTCAATCATCTCTAACCTTGCTTGACAAATATGTAACGTTGATGAGACTACTCGTACACTTTGTAGTTTTAAGGGTGCTAAAATACAGGATGTTTCAAGGATGACTAAAAATATATTGCACAATTGTGGAACTAAGCCCTTAGTACTTATACATTTGGGTACAAACAACATCAAATACCAGACTGTACAGCAGATTAAAGAAGCTTATGTTGGATTAACAAATCTTCTAGCTGTAAAAGGAGCACAGATTATTTTTTCTGAAATTTTGCCTTTTCTTGGAGCCAGTGATAGAATTACCGAAAAAATTAAGTATATCAATAATTGGCTTAGACAATGGTGCGTTAGGCAAAATCTAAAATGTCTAACAAACTGGGAAGTATTTATAAAGCATGAAGATTTTTTTGCATCCGATGGTTTACATCTCAATAGAAAAGGTTCAAATATGCTAGGAGAAATCTTTAATACAGCTATTTCAAACTGTTTAAACTACTAAATGGGTGGGAGGGGAAAAATGTTGCTAGTTTAAGCCTAAATTATGTACCTGTTCCTTTAAAAAGTGACTTGTCAACTTTGGTGAAAAATGGAAAATCTTCCCTAACTATATTATTATTGAATGCAAGAAGTCTTGCCAACAAAATTTCTGAGTTACAGATTTTTTTTACTATCTAAAGATATTGATATCTGTGGTATCACTGAGACTTGGTTTTCGGATAATCAATGGGGTATTGAAATTCCTGGTTATCATCTCTATAAAAAAAATAGAGAATTTTCCAGAGGAGGTGGAGTCGCTTTTTACATAAAAGAGTGTTATGACTGTTCTGATTTCAAATTTGATATTCCAGAACCTTTGGGAGTTGAAATATTATGGTTAACTGTTAAACAAAAAATTGAGACTTTCACCTTTGGCATATGTTACAGACCTCCATCATTGGATAATGTTAAATTTGAATCTTTTCTGTCTTATTGTCAAAGTATTAAATTACCAACAAATACAATATTATTGGGTGATTTCAATTTCCCAGGAATAGATTGGAGGTCCTTAAGTGGCATATCACAAAATGAGAGAGACTTCTTGGAAACTATTTTTGTTTTAGGTTTGGATCAAATTGTTACACTTCCTACTAGATATATAGCAATATTCTTGATCTAATATTTACAAACACAAAACAATATTATAAAGATCCAATAATACTGGAACCTATTGGTTTATCTGATCATAATACACTTTATTGGGAACTATCTGTTACTATCCTTGAAAATAGAGGAATCACTAAAATGAAAAATTATTATAATAAAACAAATTATGCTGAAATCAAAAACTATTTAGTAAACTGGAACTGGAAAAAAGAATTAGAACATCTTTCTGTTGAGGAAGTTTGGAAAAATATAAAAACTAATCTGCAACTTTGTATTAATACTTGGGTACCTGATCGAACTAAATATATAAATAAGAAACGTAATCCTGTTTGGTTCAACAACTCTATAAAGAAATCCATACTGAGAAAGAAAAAAGCCTTTAATAAATATAACAAAAATAAAACTGCAGAAAATTGGCAAAGGTTCAAACTTAAATCTAAAAAAACTAAGCTGATTATACAGACCGCCAAGAAGAATCTTGAAAAAAACCTTGTTAAACAAAAAGACAATAAAAAGTCCTTTTTTAATTACATTGGCTCATTAAAAAAAGTCACAAACCAATGTGGGACCCCTTATAGTCGATGACGTACTGATATCCAACGAATTAGAAATGGCAAATGCCTTTAATAAACAATTCTCTAGTGTTTTCAAAATTCAGGAAAAACTAGATTTACCATTTACCTCTGTTAACAGTTCAGATATTGTATTTTCATCTATGGAAGTCCTATCTACAATAAAAAGTTTTAAAACTTCTACTTCGGTTGGTGTTGATAACATTCCTTTTATTTTCATAAAGAATTTGGCAGCTGAGTTGGTTGATATTCTTACCTTACTTTTTAATAAATCTTTACAGCAAGGTATCGTGCCTATGGAATGGAAATCAGCTAGGGTTATACCCATTCATAAAAATGGGTCAAAATTTCTTGACAAACAGTACAGACCTATTAGTCTGACTCCTAGCTTTGGTAAAATTATGGAAAAACTCATTTTGCATAAACTTGAAGAGCATTTTAAAGGTTCTATGAATACTGACATTTTTCAGTATGGTTTTTGCAAGGGACAATCATGTCAGGAAAATTTAATACATTTTTTTGAACCAGTGAGCCAGGCATTGGATGCTGGTCTTCCAGTTGATGTAATTTTCCTAGACTATGAAAAGGCATTTGATTCCGTCTCACATAAAACAATAATAGAATACTTATATAATCAAGACATTTGCATAAATATAATCAAATGGATTGTATCATGGTTACTAGTAAGAAAACAACAAGTCAGTATCAGAGGTTATGTTTCCGATTGGAGTAGTGTGATGAGTGGAGTGCCACAGGGCTCCGTGCTGGGACCCTTTTTGTTTAATCTAGTGGTTGCCAGCATGTCTACATCAAATGGTGTGTGGATAAATAAGTATGCTGATGATGTTAAGCTTGGCTGCATTGTTAATGATGCAGCCTCGGTTTGTAACCTTCAGGCAAACCTAAATAATATATTAACCTGAGCTAGTGATAAGAATTTATCTTTAAACATAAATAAATGCAAGGTTATGCACTTTGGTAGAAATAATCTAAAAGCGCATTATATGTTGAAAAATGTACCATTGACTGTAGTTTCATCCGAAAATTATCTGGGAGTAGTAATTACTGATAATCTAAAATTTACTGACCATAATAACCTAATGGTTAAAAAATGCCATCGCCTAATTAACTGTATACTTAAAAATCTTAAGAGTAGAGACCCCGAGGTATTAATTCCCCTATACAGTAGTCTGATAAGATCAAAGTTTGACTATTGTTCACCATTCTGCGCACCTACGTTTGTAAAGGATAAGATTAAAAGAGAAAGGGTACAACGTAGATTCACCAAAAGTATAAAGGGCCTTAAACATACTCCATATCTCGAAAGACTAAAAAAAAGCTTAACCTCTATTCATTGGAATACAGGTCCATACGAGGGGATCTGTGTCTAATTTTTAGGGCTTTAAAAGATGTTTCCTTATTTGAAACTCTTTGTCTTGAATCTGGAAATAGTTTAAGTATTACCAGGTCTCATAATGTCAAAATTAAGACATTTAATATACAGACTACCAAAAGGAAGAATTTTATAACCCAGAGAGCTGTTCCAGTTTGGAACTCCCTCCCTTCAAATGTAGTAAATAGCCCCAGTTTTAGTGTTTTCAAAATTAATCTGGATAATTATATGGGAGATAAAAAATACTATTTCCATCCTGGATACTGGATGGCGAAGTCATAATGGGCTTGTTCCCTCAACTTTGTATTTTTCCCTATGAACCTATAAGAGGTCCAGACGTAACTTTGATCAGTCTGCCTACCTTCATGAGCTAAAATACTTGCTGCATTGGCAGGATTTTTGCCTAGCTAAAACGTTCCATTTGGCTTATGAGATTTTTTCTGAAATTGTGACTGGGGCATTAAATAAGTATGCCCCTCTCATAAAAGTTAGGGTAAGGAGCAGAACCTGTCGCTAGTTCTTTTCAGAACTCAAAACAGCACTGCTGGACAGGGACTAGCTATGGAAAAAAGCACAAATTACTAAGGCACCGATGGATTGGTGCCGTTTCAGGAAAGCCAGGAATGCATGCACTAAGATGATAAGAAATGCTAAGGCCTCCTTCTATCGTTCGGAACTGGACTCTGCTGCCAGGAGCTCCTCTAAATTTTGGAAGTCCATTAAGGATATGTCTGGACATACACCGGGGAACTCCCTGCCTGCAAAGATTACCTCTGGCAGTGTCACCATCTGTGATAAAATGGAGATCCTGGATGATTTTAACAACCACTTTGCTACTGCAGGTCTTGCATTCGACAACTCTTCTGCATGTTCTTTACGCTCCCAGTTGGGTGTGCAAAACTCTGAACCTCTTCTAACCAACTCAGTCTTTTCTCTCCAGCCTACTTCATTGAAAGAGGTCGAAGAACTCCTATTACAGTTGGATACCAAAAAAAGCACGGATGCTGACTCTCTAGGTCCATACTTTCTAAAGGTTGCCTACCATGCTTTAGCTGTACCAGTTGCACACCTGTTCAATCTCTCACTGTCTCACGGAAGCCTCCCATCCTTATGGAAAACAGCTCATGTTATCCCTCTGTTCAAATTAGAGGACCCCTGTGATCTTAATAACTACAGACCGATTTCTTTACTCCCTATACTGTCTAAACTGTTGGAAAAAAATTGTAAGCAAGCAGCTGAGAACTTATGTAGAAACTATGAATCTAATAAACCCAGTGCAGTCTGGCTTTAGAGCACAGCATGGCACTATTAACGGTCCTTGCCAGAGTGACCAATGATTGGCAGCGTGACCTGGAAAATCAAAATTTTGTGCAGTGTTCTTAGACTTGAGCAAGGCCTTCGACACCATCGATCATGGCCTGCTCCTCTCCTCCCTGAGGGCGATAGGTCTGGACTCACTATCCCTGCATCGGTTTGCTGACTACCTCTCTCATCTTGCTAAATTGGATACGTTGTATCACAGTGCTCTGCGATTCCTGGACTGCCTTTTTCCACCAATCATTGTGTCCTTTATGCTGCCGTGGGGTGGCCCTCCCTTCAGTACAGGAGAAACAGAAATGCTATACTCTGGACATTCAAAGCTATTATCAAGAAACTTCCCCCATATATCTCTGATTGTCTTCTGCTGTGTGAGCTTAGGAACTTTGCTCTGAGAAGCTACTCCTTTATTTACTTAAAGGTACCTAAGATAAAAACACTCTTTGGGAGAATGGCTATAAGTTTTGTGTTGCCGTCCCTATGAAACAAAATACAAAAATCGCTAACGCTCAGATCTTACTTCAAGAGGGCTCTTGCAGTAGGTAATTACATACAGGACTGACGTCAGCAGGACCCCACGGAAAAATTTCTAGCTAGCAGTCTCTGGCGAGAGACCGCCCCCACGTCAGGTGACCGGCGTTAGGAGCATCGGTATAAAGGGGCGGTCCCTCACACCCGCCTTCCAGTTCTTTCCCGCCGTTAGCTCATGCCAGCGCCTCACAGAAAGGTTCCCTGCTCATCATGCTCCTTCGTCTGTAGTTTTACCGAGTATTTTCGATTTTTTTTCTCAGCCATCGTCAGGTATCTGTCGATGTATGTCGTCCCCTACACCTTCTGAGCACAAAAACAAGTGCGACTCGTGCGGCGCCTAACTCCCGCACAAGGACTGCCATTCCCTGTGCCTTTTTTGCCTAGGCCCTGACTATCCGGTGGAGAAGTGCCAGCCCTGCCTCAGCTTTAACGTGGCCACCCGGAGAAGGCGGCAGCAATCCCTGGAAGCCCTCATTTTGAAAAAGAAAAGTAGCTCCATGGAAAAAGAACTGAAAAAGCTTCAGAAGGCGTCGGCTTCCCCTGAAGGCCATCGCAAGAAAAAGGATAAGGAAAGGCACCGGGACAAGGGATCCTCTCCCACTGCGTCTTCCTCGGGAGTTGCTGTGAAACAGGTAACGTCCCCCCCCCGGGGGATCACTCCATGACGGCCGCTTTAGAGTCTTCTAAGGCAGCGTCGGCCCGCCCGTCTGGCTCGCGCTTGGGCCCTTCGGGCGCCTCCGGGCTCGTGGAGGCCTCCGCTCCCAGTAAAGCCATGGTTTCGTGGCCTACCGGCGCGGGCGGCTCCGATAAACCAGACGTCGGCTCCTCTGATGCCCGCACGGAGAAGGTCAGTAAGTCGCCCTGACCCTTGGGCGGTCTGTGCCCCGTTCCGCCCGACCAGGCCGCCCCTCCGCAGTGGCCTGCCTCGGCGAAGGGTCCGATAAAGGCGGACGCTGGCCTCTGGCGTCCGCCGGATCCGCTGCCAAGCCGCCGCGTCGGTTCGTCCGCACAGTGGATGAGCGATGGCAATCCCACATCCATTGTTCCGGCTCCCGCAGCCCGCTGTCCTCCGGGGACCTGAGTCTCCTCAGCCCGACCCACGAATTTCTCTCCCCCATCCCGGGCGGCGCTGAGTTTTCTGGTCCACCTCCGTCGGACCGTCCACCTTCTGGTCCGACTGATCTGTCGTCAGTTCCCTGGACGTCGGCTCCGACACTGGCTCTTCGGCCGCTGGCTCCGACATTGGTATTGCCGACGCCGGACGACATCTCACCCCATGATGTTGCCCTGATGCTGGGCCCTTCACCTCCTGGGTCTTCTGCTCCAGAACCGCCCCTGGGGCCTCCAGCCGGGCCATCTGCTCAGGCAGCTCTTCCGGTTCCCGGGTACCCGGCCCCATCGTATCCGACGCCGCCATACCTGGGACTGCAGTATCCGGCGCCGACATATCCAACGCCGCAGTATCCGGCTCCTCAATACCCGACGCCAGGCTTCCCACCATTGGGTTATAGATCGCGCCCCGGGTATAGTCCATACCCGTATCCCCTCCTCCTCCTCCTCCTCCTCCACCACCACCACCACCCCTCAGCCGCCAGTGGACTTGCAGGAGACTCTGGCCTCCTGGTGGGCTGAGGCCAAGGCTCAGCTCACCAGAGAGGTGGAGAGTTGTCTTCCGACGATGGTGCCGGTTCCTGTACGTCCATGACGACACACTCCTTCCCCACCTCTGGACACCAGGGCTCAACCCTCTGGGTCCAGAGAAGGGCCGGACATGCTTTCCTGAGGGATTCCCAAGGGGTCAGTTCCTTCCCCTTGTCGGGAGAGGGAGTCTACCTCTTCTTCCTCGGACACCTTGGATCCTTCCGATGGTTGTTCCGAGCAAGACGACGAGCCACGCTGTCCGTCCAAGCCCCGGCCAAGGACTCCTCCAAAGTCCCCTCTGGAGGATCCTTCCTTCATGGAGTTACTACAGAAGATCCGGGAAGTATATAAGTGGCAATCCTTGGAGCCAGACCCCCAGCGTAAAAAACTCGCTGAGCATCTGGATCTGCCCGTGACAGCTCCCACTTTGGTGCCACCCTGGATTGAACCTCATGCCGACCTTATTGCCACCATGTGGAAACAACCGTTGGCCTTAGCCCCACTTCCCAGGAAGTCGAACAGGCTATACCAGGCTCCAGAGGGTGTTGACTTTTTAGACTCCCACCCTCGTGCTGACTCGGTTGTGATTAGCGCCGCTCATGGCCGGTCAGCTCAACCCAAACATCTTAGCTCGTCTCCACCTGACAAGGAATCCCGCCTTCTGGACCAGTATGGCAAGAAGATTTTTGTTTCTTCCACTCTGGGTATTAGGGCCCTGAACTACGTTGGCCACATGGGGGATTACCAGAAGGCGATTCCGAGTGAGGTGGAATCAAAATTGGACTCCCTTGTGGACTCTCAGGTCAAGCAGGAAGTGGCTGACCTCGTCCGCTCTGCACGTTCGGCCAGTCGGCACATTCTTCACGCGACCTACGATGCAGTGGACACTGCTGGGAGGAGCTCAGCTTTCGCCGTAGGTTTACGGCGTCACGCTTAGCTCAGAGTGTCAGGGTTGGTCCCGGAAGTGCAGTCCGCTATCCAGGAAGCGCCCTTCCGGGGTTCGGTGCTGTTCGGGGGTGATGTCAAGGACATCATCACCGACCTGCATGAGAAGGGGACAGCACTAAAGTCTGTCGACTCTATGTACCATCCCCATCAATTGCAGCGCCATCCTTTTCGCAGACTGAATTGGCCCAAAGTGAGACCACAGGGAAAGGGGGCCACTAAACATCGGGCCCCCCCCCCAGCTGCCAAGCCCCCCCCACCCAAAAAAGCAGCGGGAGCTTCAGCTGTGGCGCTGCCCCACACCACCTGACTCCTTCCCTCTCCCACTACCTCTGGGCTTCCCGGTGGAACCGGTAGGAGGGAGGTTTTCCCTCCACCTTCCAGCCTGGGAAAGGATAACATCAGATTCATGGGTGCTCCAGCTAATCGAAGAAGGACACTCAATAGAGTTTCTACAGAAAGCACATCGTCACCCTCCCCCAAGGTCGTCATACTCTCGAGAACATCATCTTCTGGGCCAGGAAGAAATCTCAGCACTTTTGCTGAAAGAGGTGATAGAACCTGTTCCCCTTCCCTTGCAAGGAATGGGTTACTATTCCCACTTCTTCCTGGTCCCGAAGAAGACAGGAGATGTAAGACCTATTCTAGATCTCAGTTCCCTAAACCTTCTCGTGGAGTACAAGAGGTTCAGGATGCTTTTACTGCAGAGCCTTCTGTCCCTCCTCCGCTCAGGCCAGTGGCTGTGCGCTCTGGATATGCAGGACGCTTACCTGGACATAGCTATCCGCCCGTCTCACTGCAAATATCTTTGTTTTGCTTTCCAGGGGGACCAGTACCAGTTCAAGGCACTTCCATTTGGCCTCTCCTCGACCACTCGAGTATTTACTAAATGCCTTGCGGTGGTGGCGGCCTACCTGCATACCCGGGGGGGTACAGGTTTTCCCATACCTGGACGATTGGCTCCTGGTGGCCTCGTCCAGGGAGGAACTCCTGCACTGCCTCTCCCTCACCCAGCAGGTGTTTGCCTGTCTGGGTATTACCATCAACCATTCCAAGTCTCACTTGATCCCATCCCAGAGACTTCAGTTTATTGGGGCGATACTGGACACAACCCTAGGTAGGGCCTTTCTGCCTCCAGACAGGGCAGCCACACTCCAGACTTAGGTAAGCCTGTTTTCCGGCTGCAGGCGGGTCAGTGCAAGGTCAGTTCTTCGCCTCCTTGGACTTATGGTGGCTGCTATCCTGACAGTCCCTCACGATCGGCTCCACATGAGGGTCTCTCGGTGGACGCTTCGCTCTCAATGGGATCAGTTGGTGGACGACTTGGACCACTTGGTCCTAGTCTCCTCTCCCATGATTCGAGACTTACAGTGGTGGATGGTCCGAGAAAACCTTCGGGGAGTTCCATTCTTCCTTCCTCCTCCACCCTCCCAGACTCTGACCACAGATGCCTCTGGCAAAGGTTGGGGAGCCCATTTCGGTCCACATTGGACCCAGGGCTGTTGGGCCAAGCTCGAGCAATCACTGCACATCAATGTGCTCGAACTCCGGGCGGTGCTCTACGCTCTCCAGGCCCTCCACCTGCATCTTCTTCCAGGCCACCTAGCCGTCCAGACGAACAATATGTGTGTGGTATGGTACATCAAGAAACAGAGCAGGACTTGGTCCTCTCTGCAGGGAAGCAATGAGAGTCTGGGATTGGGCTGCACAATACGACCTTCGCCTCACAGCAATTCATGTTCCGGGGGTCGAGAACTCCTTAGCAGACAAACTAAGTCGCTCGTCTGCTCAAGCTCATGAGTGGGAGCTGGATCGGGGGTCCTAGATGATATCTTCTTATGTTGGGGAGCACCTCAGGTGGACCTGTTCGGTTCACCTCTAAACGCAAAGCTTCCCGACTTCTGCTCGCTACAGTTCAAGGCCAGGGCATTTCTGGAGAGGCGCACCGTCTCTCTGATTCCCGCGTGTCTTGCAGAAACTAGGTTTAGAAGATGCATGAATGATTCTGATTGCTCCTTTCTGGCCCAGGCAAGTTTGGTTCTCTCTTCTGCAACAATACTCAGAGGAGCCTCCTCTTCCTCTCCCGCTTTCACAGATTCTATTGACCCAGGTGCAGGGGACCCTGGTTCATCTAGGTCTCAAGTCCCTTCAACTGCATGCGTGGCTCCTGCAGACATAGCTCAAGCCCGCTTTGGGGTTTCTTCCCAGGTGGCTGAGATCTTGGTGGAGGCTAGGAAGCCCTCCACTAGGTCTACCTATGCCATGAAGTGGAAACGGTTTTCAATCTGGGCCACTTCAAAAGGCTTCGAGCCTTTCTCCTGCTCGGTTGGGCGACTGCTGGAGTACCTGCGGCACCTCTTTGACCTGGGTCTTAGTCACTCGTCTCTGAAGGTACACATGGCGGCCATTTCGTCCTACCATGTTCCCTTCGTAGATAGGACATTAGCTCAACTGGAAGTCTCTAAGACTTTCCTCAGAGGGGTTCTTCACTTGAGACCCCCTATCCGAGTTCCTGCCCCTCCTTGGGATTTGAACTTCGTCCTTGAGAAACTGACTTTGTCTCCTTTTGAACCGGCGGCCTCAGCAGACATGAAGTTCCTTTCATGGAAGACACTCTTCCTAGTGGCCATTACCTCTGCTCAGAGGATTTCTGAGCTCCAGGCCCTGATGTGTAAAATCACGTACTTGATTTTTCACAAGGAACACGTGGCTCTGCGCACCAATCCTAAGTTTCTCCCCAAGGTGGTAGCGGAATCTACATTGAACCAGTCCATAGAATTACCCACCTTCTTTACACAATACTCCAATCGGGGGAGTATCTACTTCACACTATGGACGTTCACTGCAGTCTGAGATACTACACTATCAGAACAAAGGATCTCAGAAAGACTGATCAACTTTTTGTCTCTTTTGCCCCCAACAAAAGAGAAGGCAATGCTGTTTCCAAGCAATGCCTGTCTAAATGGTTGGCTCATTGCATCACCTTCTGTTATGACAAGTACAACAAGACCCTTCCGGGTCAAATAAGAGTCACTCCACTAGAGGAGTGCTGCCTCTGCGGCATGTTTCAAGAATGTGTCAGCAGCAGACATTTGTGCTGCCGCACTTGGACTTCTGTCCATACCTTTACAAAACATTACAGTTTGGATATTGCCTCTCATGAGAGCAGGCTTGGCTCGCTGTTCTGCAAGGCCTTCTCTCTTAAGGCCTTCACAGCTAGAGGATCTGCTTTGAGTAGCTTTCCTCCTCCTGTGTGCTTCTTCTTGTTCCAGACTGCTTGGGACTCAGTCCTATATGTAATTACCTACTGCAAGAGCCCTCTCAAAGTAAGATAGTACAGTTACGTAAGAACTTACCGTAACAGTAGATCTTCGAGAGAGGCTCTTGCAGTAGGTAATACCTTCCCGCCCTGCATCCCCCTAAGCTTTTTCAGCTCCTTTTCCAGTGAGGGAAATATCCGCTTCTCTCTCGTCCGGTCTCTCGTGGCCTGTGGCGGGAAAGAACTGGAAGGCGGGCGTGAGGGATCGCCCCTTTATACCGACGTCTCCTGACGCCGGTCACCTGACGTGTGGGCGGTCCCTCGCCAGAGACTGCTAGCTAGAAATTTTTCTGTGGAGTCCTGCTGATGTCAGTCCTATATGTAATTACCTACTGCAAGAGCCTCTCTCGAAGATCTACTGTTACGGTACTTTCTCCGGTCAGTCTATCCTCCTTCAAGACACTATATGACCATTCGGTCAAGGAAATTTGCAGCTGCTTCCCCCGATCCTAAACTTCCCCACATTGTGGCGGATTACGATAGAGTTGTCCTCTCTGCTACACCTGGCCTGGCCTCTCCGTCACATTCTTTAATTTCTAATTGTGCTCCCCGCCCTTCTGTCAGTGTCCTCCTGAGGCCTTATCCTTCCCTTTCTATCCCCTACCACTCTGCCTGTCCCCATCTCACCTTGACCGCACACTCTCCCCTTCTGCCCTGTTACTCTGCTTGTTCTCTTCTCTCTTAACTTACGTCTGTCTTCTATCTTATGGAACTGTATGTAATACACCATTACCTATCAGTTGTCCTCGTTAGTATGTCCAGCTTCTGTACTAGACTTATTATACACAGGGCCCCTACTTTTCTGCGGCACAGTGGGACCAAGTTCTGAGGCAAGACTACCATTTGCCGCAGAACTTCTATGCATGTGGTTTGTAATTTCTAAGTGAAGTTCTCATGCACTAACAAACTACCACGTCAGTAACAGCTTGTCATCCTGACTTCACTTTCATGGCAGTGGTTATAGCAGTCAGGATGGTGGAAAGCACAGTAACACTAGTTCAAAAATAACAGAATTATAAAAATAATTTTATGCCTAAAAAGCAAAACAAATGCATCTCCCTTAAGGTCCTAGCCTGTTAAATAAATGACGTAAACAGAGGGGATCTTATGTGATAAATAAGGTATTTCTATATGCATGCTATCTATCCCACTAATGAGGTTTCCACTGTCTATCACTTATATATTTGTATGTGCTTTCTACACCACTCATGAGGTTCCCACTGTGTATCACTTATATATGTACATGCAATCTGTAACATACATACAAGTGTGTGTGTGTGTGTGTGGTGAGAGAGACAGAGATACTGTGTGTGTGTGTATATTTTTTTAATTTCCATGAACTTGCATCCTCATTCATACAGGTCCCATTAAAAATGGAATAGAGGAGTTATTGCAAAACTCATTTTTGATGCCAACCTGCTTTCCCTGACACACTGCATGACACCATCAGGCCATGACATGCATGTGAACCGATTGTGAGATAGAGCTCTCTAGACCAGCACAATGTGTCCACCATGTGACAGAACACTGCACCATACCTTCCCAGGCTCCAAGCAATGATGTGTTCCACCAATCCTTGTGCTGCCCAGCCAGCTCCCAGAGCTAATCTCTGAACCTAAGTTGCCGGCACGGAAACACAGCATTCTACCCTCTGGCCCAAGAGCTTTCCCTGCACACAACATTTCTCCATAACTTTTAGGTGATTCTATCAACCAATGACAATATGTAATCAATAACCCTGGCAAAAATGCGTACATTGCAATTATTTATTTAACAGGTCTATTCTTTCAACAGGTCTATACATTATTATATTCCACTTTTCTGGGCATAATTACTTTATTTTTCTTAAAAATGACAGTTAAATTAATTTTACCAGTTATTCATTTCAGATGGCATCTCTATACCTTAAGGCACAAATAGGTCTGTACAAAGTGAGGTATGGACTTAACAGGTCCGTGCTATTGGCAAGGTTTTGTTTAAAGTTGGCCCTAGTGCAATAACGTAAGACTGAAAACTGTATTAGGCTGTAGTGCAGGTTGAGAAAATATCACCATGCCTGATGTACTGTGCCACCATCCCTGGCAGTGGGAGCTGTGGTAGATAAGTGACTGTTCATTTCTGTTACAGATTGCAGCCATTTCATTAGCTAATGTATGATGTTATAGCAATAACATAACATTCTGAGCATATACATAGATACATAGACAGTGTCGGCAGATAAGGGCCTATGGCCCACCTAGTCTGCCCATTTGAGCTTGTAAGTTCAGTTTGTTTTCCTAGAAGTCTGTTTCCCCTTACCCCTGCCCTCTAGAATTCCTTTATGTCTATCCCATGCATTCTTAAATCCGTGATTGTTTCAGCCCCACCACTTCCTCTGGCAGGGTGTTCCACTTGTCCACCACCTGTTCTGTGTGAAATTCTTCTCATGTTTCCTCTAATCGTCCTCCCTCCAACTTCATCCCATGCCCTCTAGTCCTGAAACATCTTTTTCGCTTAAAAATAGTGTTTTCCTGCACCCTGTTCCTCCCTGTAAGATACTTGTATGTCTCTATCATATCCCCTCTCTCCCTCCTCTCCTCCAGGGAGTACATGTTCAGTTCCTTCAACCTGTCTTCACAGGACTTGTGATGCAACCCATGCACCATCTTTGTTGCCCTCCTCTGAACCTTCTCTACCCTGTCTATGTCCTTACGTAGGTATGGTCTCCAGAACTGTACACAGTGTACTCCAGGTGGGGCCTCACTAGTGTCTTGTATAGCGAATTATGACCTCCCTTTTCCTGCTGGTGATGCCCTGCCTATACATCCCAGCATCCTATTTGCTTTTACCTGATGCCTTGTCACTGTTTCCCTACCTTGAGGTCATCAGAGATGATAACCCCAAGATCCCTTTCCTGCTTGGTGCATGCTATATCCTCACCCCCAACTGATATATTGTGCCAGGGTTTTTGTGCCCCATATGCATTATCTTGCACTTCTTTTCATTGAATTTCAACTGCCAAACCCCTGACCATTCTTCAAGTTTCTGCAGGTCCCTTCTCATTCTGTCTACACCCTCTGGTGTGTCTACTCTGTTACAGAGCTTTGTGTCATCAGCGAACAGTGAAATTCTGCCTTCTAGATCCTGTGCAATGTCACTGATGAAGATGTTGAATAGGACCGGTCCCAGCACTGATCCCTGTGGTACCCCACTGGTTACTTTTCCCTCTGTGGAGTGACAGCCATTTACCACCACCCTCTGTGTCCTGCCACCCAGCCAGTTACCTACCCACCACACTACTGTCCTGCCCACACCCATATTCCCCAGTTTGTGTAATAGTCTTCTATGTGGCACAGTGTCAAAGGCCTTGCTGAAGTCCAGATAGGCCATGTCCACTGCCCTCCCCTGATCCACCTCCCTAGTCACCCAGTCAAAAAATTCAATGAGGTTGGTCTGACATGACCTCCCCTGGTGAAACCATGCTGCCTTGGGTCCTGTAGTCCATTGACAACCAGATGTTCCACCAATCTCTCCTTCAGTAGTGCTTCCATGATCTTTCCCACTACCGAGGTGAGGCTGACTGGTCTGTAGTTCTCTGCTTCCTCTTGTTCCCACTTTTGTATAAGGGACTACATCTGCTGTCCTCCAGTCTTTGGGTACCTCCCCTGTTTCCAGTGATTGGCTGAACAGGATAGCCAGAGTTCAGCCACCACCTCTCTTAGTTCTTTAAGGACCCTGGGTGCACCATCTGGCCCCATTGCTTTATCAGCTCTTATTACTTCCAGTTCCTTCAGGACCCTTTCTGTGAAAGGGACTTGTGTCCATTTCTGCACCATTCTCACTCTTGTACTCCCTTCAGACCCATTACCCCCTCTTCCTTAGTAAAGACTGAGCAGAAATACCTGTTCAATATGTCAGCTTTATTGTTGTCATCCTCCACGCTGCTCCCATCCTCCCCTTCAGTCTCACTATCCTCCCTTTGTCTTTCTTTTTCCTTAGTGTACCTGTAAAGGTTTTGTCCCTTTACCCACTGATTTTGCAATGTGTTCTTCTGTCTGAGCTTTGGCTTCCCTTACTGACTTCCCTGCCTCCTTTGTTTCTCCTGGTACTTCTCCCTATCCCCTTCTGCCTGTGTCTTTTGTATTGCCTGAATGCAATCTTTTTGGCTTTCACTTTCTTTGCTACCTCTTTGGAAAACCATAATGGTCTCCTCTTCCTTTTCCTCTTGCTAACCTGCTTAATGCATAATTCTGTTGTTCTTATAATCCCATTTTAAATACTGCCCACTGTTCCTCAACCCCTGATTCCTGTCCCATTCCCTTAATGCCTCTTTCAAGTATCTCCCCATTTTCCCAAGTCTGCCCCTAAAATCCAGGATCGTGTTTTGTGGTTTGGTTCTGCTCTTTCTGTGATTTCAAACCACAATGACTGGTGGTCACTGTTACCCAGGTGCTCCCCACTGTTACCCCATCACTGTCCCTGTTTGTGAGCACAAGGTCCAGTATTGCCTTCTGCCGAGTTGGTTCCATGACCAGTTGCTTGAGGAAGGCACCCTGAAGGAGTCCAGGATAAATCTGCTCCTAGTTGATGCTGCTGGGATGCTCCAGTCCACGTCTGGTATATTGAGTCTCCAACCAGTACTACCTCACCCTTGTCTGCCATCCTTTGGATGGCTAGCATCAACTCTATCTGTTTCTTCCTCATGGGCTGGTGGTCTATAGACCACACCTGTGCGGATAGCTGGCCCATTTTCCTTTCCAGCTTAACCCACAGTATCTCTCCCCATTTTGTTCCTCCTGGATCTGTGTGGCCCTTATGTCATTTTTCACATACAGTGCCACTCCTCCTCCTTCCTGCCTGCTCTGTCTCTTCTGAATATGTTGTAGCCAGGTATGGCCATCTCCCAGTCATGGTTATCATTACACCAGGTTTCAGTGATGGCCACAATGTCAGGTCTGACTGTACCATGACAGCCTCAGATCTTCCATCTTGTTGCTAAGGCTCCTGGCATTTGCACACATGGCTTTCCATGATTTGACCTCCTAGACTGCTTCACTGTTCTACTCAGCCCCTTCCTTGGTTGTCATTTATCCCTGGTTCTCCTTGCTGTTTGCCCTTCTGCTGAATTTTGCCCTTTTCTGCTTATCTACCTTTTGGACACTAAGCTCCATCTTTTGCACACTGCTTTGCAGAGATAGCCACTCCTCTGGTTCACTGGTTCCACTACTAGCTGTGGGGGGTGAGCAAGTAGATACCGTCCTTGCTGGCCTGCCACCCCCCTTTGCTAGTTTAAATGCTTGTCAATGTAGCATTTAAACTTATCATTGAGTGCTTGGATTCCCCTTCAGGATGGATGCAGGCCGTCAGGCTTGAACAAACCTCCATCCCTCCAGGTGGGTCCCCAGTCACCAATGAATCAAACCCTTCTCTCACAGCACCAGTTCTTCAACCATGAGTTAAAGTTCCTGGTGCATGCACTCCTATGCTCTCCTTGCCTCTCACAGGTAGTACTTCTGAAAGTGACAGAAGTAGCTACTTACTGAGACCCCTCCCCAGTTTCCTAAACTCTTCCTGAACTTCCTTTGGCTCCCATTTGCCAAGTCATTAGTACCTAGGTGGATATGACATCCAGCTCACCCTCCGTCTTGCCTTCCAGTATCTTCCTTCCATCCCTCCATGCCGTGGCACCTGGTAGGCACCTCACCTCCCTGTCCTCCCCCTCCTGTGTTCCTAGCTGGATCCCTCTTACGATGGAGTCCCCCACCAGGATTCGCTTCCTCCTCCTCCTCTGGGGTCCACTGCTTTCCCCACTGAGGTCACCTCCTTGCCTAACCTCCACATCCTTTCCTTCCTCTTCCCTGGGTACCTCTGTTTGGTTGTCCTCATTTGCCAGTGTGGCATATGAGTTCTTGAGAGGAATAGGATCTGGGATGTGCCTCTGCCTGACTGCTCTAACCCTCCCTGAGCCCACTGTCATCCAAGTGCTCCTCGTTCTCGGCATCCTTTGAGGCAGCTGCATTGGACTGGGTGGTCCCTGGATAGGGGTGATGGTACTCCTGACCCAGTTTACTTCCGCTCTGAGTCTGGCTACCTCATCCCGCAGTCCAGAGAGATGCATGCAGATAGGGTAGGGGTTTTAGGATATAAAAAGAGGGGAAGGGAACCAGATTCTATGGAAAAACAGAAATATTAATAAAAAATCAACAAGAAGAGTGATTCTGTGGCACATGAGAAGTTCTGGGTAGATTGCAAGTTCCATGAAAACTCCCACGGCCGCAGAATTCTAGGGGCCTTGATTATACACTACGAAGAAATTGAACCACTGCTCCAAACTCTTCTCCACTTATGACTTTAACTATTGTTCATCTGTTTTGTATAATATTTCTGAGATGTTATGTTTGCGACTGTTCATATATTGTATATCCTGTGTACCTGTGCTACCAGGTCCATCTTGTAAATGAGCTTTGCTCAATGGTGATCACCTGGATAAATAAAGATTTGATTGATTGATTGAGTTGCATATCCCCTGTATTTTTTCACCAGGATCAGGTTTCATTAAGTACATCCTAAGCTCCTTTACAAGGTGGTTTCTGAGTTCGTATTATTTAGGTTTTGTTGACCAGGAAAGGAGGATTGGGCAGTTCTGGCTATTGTCAGCCTCTTGGGGGTTGGGGGGGAATAGGTCAGATGGAAACCAGTTGAAAAGGATTAAGCTGCTGGTGGTGTTTTTAGTGAATGGGGGAAATTTGGCCAAGACACTGGAGAAAGTCCCCTACTCTTTTTGAGAAGTGCCATGGGATCTTTAATGTCCACTTGAACAACCACCAGAACAGGCAGACAGGTCCTCATTTTAGCATCTCACCCAAAAGGTGCACATTTCGTCAGACTATTCTCTGTTCTGTATGTTTTCCTTTCCGTCACAATGCAGAAGACATTATCCTGCAGTCTCTTACTGTCCAATAGAGCGTTATGCTTTTTCTTGGACATGGAGGAGAAAGTTCTCACAGCCTTTTGTTTCATCTGCCCCCAGGATAGTTAGCTCCCCAGTCTCTGAGCAGTACCTTTCTAAATAGTTAGCATCCTGCTTTTCTTTTTGTTACTGGAAGTATGGTAAGGAGCTTCCTGGTACTGTCTGTAGCCATTCCACCAATGGCATGACCACTTCTGTGGCGTGTTTTTAATCTGTCTCAACAGCTGACATTTGCTCTGCCATTGTGTGGAGTTCTGTCCATACTTTCCACTAAACACTACAGTCTGATCTGGCGTCTTAGACAGGCTGGCTTCTGTCTTGCCGTCCTTGGGGAGGCAGTATAGCATAGTGGTTAAAACCACTGAGCTGCAAACCAGGAGAACTGGGTTTGAGTCCCACAGCCACCATGTGCATACTTTGTAACCATGAGGAAGTCACTTAACTTCCCTGTGCTCCCAGGATGCACCTGGAAACATTCCTCCGCTTAGTGTCTCTTTCCTGGCCAAAAATTGTAAAATAAATAAAATTGTTCAGGGCCTCCTTTCTTCCCACTCTGCAGTTGTGTACTGCTTGGGAATCATTCCAGAGGTGTGGCTCTTAAGGAGGGAGATGCCCTTGAAGATGATGGAGTAGTTACTTAACAATAGGTCTTAGCGAGAATCTCCTTTATAGAGTCACGGCTCACTTGATCACCTCCCCCGTTCTGTATTTTAGCTGGTATACTCTGGAAGACATTCCTGTTACTGCACACTTCATCTTCTCCTTTTCTGTACAAATGTTTTTTTTCTTGCCACCTCTCCTGTCAGTCTGGTTGGGGGTTCTGGTCTCCTTTTCATGTCTGTACAGTACAGCTCCGAGCGGTATGGGGCCAGTCATGTTAGGTAGTCTGCACCAGAATATGTCAGTGGGGGAACAGCAGCAGCTAGGCAAATGTTTCCCACTGGTCCTGCCACCCGACGAATTACAGTTCCACAGGTGTGGCTCAGTGGAAGAGATTCTCTCAAAGATCTACCGTTTCTGGGAAGTAACTAATATTTTTGGGGGGTTGTCTTGTCCCTGATACACAACTGGGAGACCTGAAGCACAGGGTGTCCAAATGCTTTGCTAAAGGTCATACAGTGAATAACTGGCTGTGGTGGGATTTGAACATATGATCTTCGGGTTACAGTGTTATGTTCTGACTACTGACCCACACTGCCTTCCTTGACTCTGCTTGGTGTTAGAATTGGGGACAGAAACATAGAGGATTCCCTTCTCCTGCAGCTTCAGTTTTTCCGTTCCCTGCAGTTGGTATTGGGAAGGGGTGGCGAGCATCTGCCTTCACAGCTGCTGTTCCATAGGCAGCGGGCAGAGGTGTGCAAGTAACAGATGGCCCGCCTCCCCTCCCAGAAGCGGAAAGCCTCCCTCCACAACGTGCTTGCCCCCTAGCTTGCCACTGTGTGGGATTCTGGGGCTTCCACATGAACTCTAGTCGCACAGGTGGCAGGCCTGTGCTCTGTCACCACACCACTGGGCCAGCACTCCTTGTTTTTATTTTATTTATTTATTGGTTATGCTCCATCACTGGCTCCACCCCCTTACCTCGAGTTGGGCACAGACCCATTCCCCTACGTCTGTGCCATTTACTTCTCTATTTCCAACTTGCCCCCCCCCCCCATAGAGCTGGTAGCGCCAGATCCACCTTCCCACCTCCTGAGTGGAAAGGCGAGAGTTCCCTGGGTATGGAGCGTGAGCAGGCTGTGGCAGGATTCAGGACCGCAAGTACACCTGGGATTGTCCTTTGCAAGCTAGAGTGATCTCCGTATTCTGGTTTCCCACCCCTGGGACACCGGCATGTGGGGAGGACTCCATGCTCGCACATAAGAAGCATGCTTGAGCGGAGCCCAGCCAACGTCCGCCCCTCCCCATTGTGCCTCCACTGCACTGCCACCCAGGGGCTGGTATTGTAACGGCAACAGCTACCCTCCCTCCCCAGAATAGGAGAGCATCCTCAGGGGCTCTCAACCCCCCCAATCTCTGCCCTTAGTGATTGCCAAACTGGTGTGGCTGGCCCCGCGACCGGTAACCTTACTGCAGTGCCTACATGCCAGCCTCTGTTTTTTAAATAAATCCCAGAGCTCTACCCCCCACCTCTAAAAATACAGACATCCTTGCAACACTGGAAGGATCAGATTACAGCGCGTCAAGGAAAGTGTGGTGGTGCCGATATGGGTTGCTAGCCCTAAACAACCAAATATGCAAAACAAAGAACCACAGTCAAGGAAAAAAAGACTGTCCAGATATCAAGATCAGTTACAAAAAAGTTTATTACAGTATCTCCAAGTGGAGGACTACCAAAGCCCCAGCACTTCGATGCCTAATTTATTTATTTAGTTTTTGTTAACCAGATAGGGGTCATAGCCATAATTATGACTATTTTCAGGCATGACCCAGGAGGTTACAGACATTTTAGGCAGCCAAACAATTTACAGACATTCGTACAGAAGATGAGCAACAACAATCAGTCAAGCTTTATTTAACCAGGCATAACACCATTGAGCAAGCTCATTTTCAAAGTGGTCCTGGACATAAAAAAATAAATCACAGGCAGGTGCAAGGTAAGAAATAAAAACGGCACATACGAGGAACTAAAACAGGCCTATACAGAGAGGGATAACACAATGATGTGATAAATACAGCACAATAAACAAACATACGAAATAAGTCCATGCTTAGGATGGTTCAACCCTGGACACCCACTAGGATAGGTAGCCCAGTGGGTTTCCTACAGATGAGACTTGGGAAGGTGAAGAGGTAAGGAGGGGGAGGCATAGGGGAGCATGAAAGGGAGAATCTACAAGACATTTCAGGTAATAACAGTGATGACATGATGCTAGAAAATGGGTAGGAAAAAATGTACCGTGTAAATTGTACATACAGTCATAGGTACTAGACATTTTGCATACCATCCATGTTAAGTGCTACATATTACAGTAGTCAGGTTCCAGAGAGAAAGATGATCATTCAGTGATGGGAGGTAAGATAGAAGAACAGCCTATGGAGGGTTAAAACAGGTGCTAATGAAGACCATTAACGGTTGATATGCCAGGGCTTTGGCAGTCCTCCATTTGGCTATAATAAACTTTTTGTTTGGTATCTGGACGGTCTTTTTTCCTTTGAGTGCGGTTCTTTGTTTTTCATATCCTTGCAGCGTTACCCTGATTTCTGTCAGACTTATTTTGGATTGAGGGAGCGCTCCTGAGCAATCGAAGCACCCCTTTGCACGTGAGACACTTCTGTTCTGTGAAATGTGTTCCACGTGTAACTGCCCTGGATATGGCCATGTTCAGGGCTGTTTAATTTTAATCTGTTATTGATTTTATGTTAATACAGCCATGGAGACCACTCTTACGGTTGTAAGAATGGTGTCACATCCTTGGGGTATCAGAACAGCTCACTTCTCGTGTGTGGTTCTCATAATGTAAGAATGCACATGAGACCACTCTTACATGGTAAGAGTGGTCTCTGCAGCTTCATAACATACATTGAGGTTTTTCATTTCATTATATGAGTTTACTCGTATGGAGATGTTCCCCATGGTAATAGGACTAGTTTCTAGGGCCCCCCTCCGCCCCCATCCCTTGGTCACACCGAAGAAAAATTATACTCATCTGTACTGGAGAACACCTTCACAAAGAAATAGGTATAGAAAGTTTTCAGCATTGTTGAAGGAACAGGCAACCCTGTTAAAATCATCCCAAATCACAAAATATATGACTTCTCATATGAAAAGATGCTGTTTCAAAGGCAAAAAAAATCATCTGTCATGGGCATCTGTGTTCTTTGCAGATCGTCACCCATTGGGCCTTCTTCTCATCCATGGCATTTTCACCCCACTCGACTTCCTCGAGCACTGTACATGCCATGGGGGGGGGGGTGCTGGAGTTGGGGACAACAACATCGGATTGCTCCCACTGTGCCTGTTCCAGGAGGTGTTTTTGTGGCTGTGATGATTGACATCCTTCTCGGAGTCTGAGAGCATGTCTCAGCCTGGGGTCTCACTTATGGTTGCCCAGCGCGCTGCTCCAAGCACCACCAGGCTGGTTGCCAAAATCTTTTTTGACCAGGGAAGGCACCACCGAGCTGGAAACCAGCTGTTTTTCAGTTGTATCCTGAAAGGAAAGGGGATAAAGAGGAAAATCAGCAGTAAATCCCAAACATAGTAGAGACTGTCCAGAGGAGGGCATCTACAATGGTATATCAAAAGCCCTATGAGGAGAAACTGAGGGATCTCAGTATGTACACCCTGTAAGAGATGAGGAAATGGGGAGGGGAGTATTTTTAAGAGGAGAAGATGCATGAGAACAAGGGAGCATGCAGTGAAGCTGAAAGGGGGGAATTTAAGAGGGATGTGATTAAGTACTACTTCACTGAAAGGATGGTGAATGCCTAGAACAGTCTTCCAGCAGAGGTGGTGGGATTAAAGCATGCATGGGATAGGTACAGAGGAATATTGGTAGGAAAGTGGGGGGTTGCCAGAGACCAGGTAGGATCTGCAGTGACAGTAGAGGTAGGGTAAAATGAGCAGACTGAATTTCAGTGGTCCTTATGTGCCGTGAAATTCTATGTTTCTGAATAATGCAGCAAAAACAACTTCAGCAGCACAAGCCAAGTGTGACGCAGTTCATAAGTCATGCATATTCACTGTCCCGCTTTCACAAAGGAGACAGGAGAATCCAAGGATGTCTTAGTATGAGATGGTTTCAGAGTAACTTGGTAAGGCGGGAACATCTGATCATATTTGCCCCCACAGTGAGTCAGGGTCCCTTGGGACTCATTGGAAGAGGAATTAGGCACCACTGCATTCCCCATCATGCCCCACCTCAGTGACCTGTCTCTCAATGCTTGTGATGCCAGTAGACTCACATACATGCATATTTATAACATAGGTGAATAAATTCTAGCGAGCTGATTGGCCAAGAGGGTCCATATGACTGTCCAGTTATCATAGCACAACTGGACACCTCTCATGACAGATTTTTGATTAAATATGTTTGTTTTTTTAATGTTATGACTGTTATAAGAGTAATAACACACTTCAGGGTGTCCCTGTTGTGATATTTATAAGGACAGGTCTGTTGACTGAAAGTACTCAGCTATGTCTCATGACTGACAGTGCAGCAAACATTTCCGTACATCTTGGCACAACTGGACACCCTGGCATGTGTTAGCTTCACATATATCTAATGTGCATGGAGGATAGGGTGTTGATCTGTTTGCTATGTCTTTTTCTGTGCTGCTCACCCTAGGAAACATGCAGCTCTCACCTCTGGGACCTGCCGGGCCTGCACCACTCGAACGATCACCAGGTACCCATGGCAACCAGCTGTAACCTCTGGTTTTTATGTTACATTTGGTTTTGCATCTAGCACCTAGTGGGAGGCACCTAACCTTTTAAATTTTTTCATTCTGATCTGTTTGTGCACGCGTGTGCATGCATGCATGTCCAGAGGTTACAAGGATACCAAAGGCAATCATATCTAATGCTGTACATAAATTTCTGAGCACATTTATCTCCTTTTGTCAGCTTTTTTGAATAGGAATTCTGAGGATGCAGTTAGCCTTGTGATGGGTCTATTTAGCTTTTTAACTTAAATGGGGCGTTGATTCTTGTAACATAACATTTAAAGGGAAACGTGTAAGGTAGCCATAAGAGTTGGAAAGCACTTGAAAATCTCTTTCAAATGAGGTACTGGGCTCATTATAGCTAGACGCACTCAAGAGATATAAATGATTGAGTCTGTTCACAGTTAAAGGAGAACCCCTGTGATCCCCCCCCCCAAATTTGGCTTTTCAGACTTCAAAATAATTTTTTTCTTTAACTCAGTGTCTTAATATTTGCTCTGATGTACCAGTGCTAATGTGAACAACCCCAGAGTGGCGTTGTGCTATTTCACATGCTCTGTGCAGATCCACTCTACTATATGAGTGACACAGTGGAGCGGCTCAGAGCCACGCTGAGCATGTGAAATGGCGCCATGCTGCTGTATGGTTGTTTACATTAGTGGTGGTACAACCAAGCAAATATTAAGACACTGAAGTAAAGAGAAAATTATTTTGGGGTGGAGGCTTAAAAGTCTAATCAGGGGTTTTGGTTTGAGGATTAGGGTGGTGAGAGGACAGGTGTGTTGTCCTTTAATACCATTTTAAGACATTGTGATGTCACCAGAGAACAATTTGTGCTTGACTCTGTGTAGTTAGGTACAGCTTTTTCCTCAGTGACATCATAGTGTTCCGAAAATGGCTGCAGTGTTGTATTAATTGTAAACTGACTTCGTCTTCTATATCTCCGGAATGCTTCCAGCTACAGGCGAGCCCAATACCTCCTCTTCACGCACGGAGTGTATATGCGAGTCGAAATGTTCTGTGCATAATTCTATTCAAAATGTCTGCCATGAGCTGAATGAGTTACAGGAGCATTTCATGGGCTTTCCTGCTGTGACTGCCACTGGGCATGGATATGTCCCTTTAATTATTAAACGGAGGCCTTTAATTTAAGTTTAAAAATGTGAAATGTCTCTGTTTACATGGCCAGTACTGTGAACATGCTCGGTATTGCGTCTGCACAAGAAACTAATGCTGGATTTTTTTTGTGTTTTTTTTTAATTACATTTTTAGAAATACGAGGGTCGAGCAGAACGTTTGCAGCCTGACACAGAAAGAAATGCAGTATGAACCTAGTATTATTTTCATGTATAGTTATGCTAATATGAACAGAATATGACCTGCTGGTATAATGATCAAATGTTTTCATTTGTACTGGTACATGCGGGACAAAGTGTGATGGGTGATGATTATTTGAGAATGGAGAAAACTGAGATCAGAACAATCAAGTACCTCCATACTGAAGGAATGACTCCAGTGCAAATCCATGAGGATATCATCAACACACTTGGAGCAGAAGCCCCTTCATATTCAGCTGTCAAGAAATGGGCTGTTGAATTTAAGCGTGGCAGAAGACATGTTGAAGATGATCGCAGGTCAGGGTGCCCAAGGGAGGTGACCATTGAGGAGAACATTGATGCAGTCAATCAGATGGTGATGAAAGACAGATGAGTAACTATACAGCATGTAATCAGCACCTTGGGCATCAGTTTTGGGGCAGTACAATCAATCTTGACTGAAAACCAGGGCATGAGCAAAGTGTCAGCAAGATGGATGCTGAGAATGTGCACACCCCATAAGAAACGAGCCAGAAGGGACATTTCTTTGTTTTGTTTTTTTAAACTTTTTGTTTATTTTCAGAGTGAACAGATGGGTACAATTCTTGATTTCAGGTGTAGTGTGCAGTACAGAAAAATAAATATTATGGTAGGCAATATATAGCCCTTCATTCAATGTCACAACACTGGGGGTAATAAAATATCCTAAAAAATCCATAAAATGATTTCAAAAAGAGCCTTTGCAGCAAGATCTTGGGACAGTCAAGTGGAAAGTGGCAGCTGAAAAGTCCAAAAGAATCCCTTCTACAGAAGGGACATTTCAAGCCAACTTCTTGCACAATACAAGAGGAATCCAGCAGACTTTACCAGTCATATTGTAACAATGGAGGAAACCTGGGATCACCATTTTGATCCGGAGTCTAAACAGCAAAGCAAACAATGGAAACATCACGTATCTCCAATGCCAAAGAAGTTCAAGCATGCCTCCTCAAGTGACAAAATCATGGCCTCAGTCTTCTGGGACTCTGAAGGTGCGTTCATGATTGATTATCTTGAAAAAGAAAAGCCAGTAACTGGTGAGTACAGTGCTGAACAGCATTGCAAGCTGAGAAAAGCCATCAAAGCCAAATGCCGTGGAAAATTGAGGTGAGGTGTTTTGCTCCTGCAAAGACAGTGCTTCACCCCACACAGCACAGGTTGTAGTGGCTGCTGCAACAGAATGTGGGCATGAACTGCTTCCTCACCCACCCTACTTACCAGTTCTTACTCCTTCAGACTTCTACCTGTTCCCAAAACTGAAGGCTGAACTCCATCAAAAGAGATTTGCTGATGACAAAACAGGTGATAGCTGCTGTGCAGGGATTTCTGGGAGGCCAAGACATACAATTCTACTGTGAGGGGATAACAATACTAGAACAACACTGGACTAAGTGTATTGAACTGAAAGATGATTATGTTGAAAAACAGATAGTACTAGGTTCATAGTGCTTTTCTTTCTGTGTCAGGCCGCAAACTTGTTGATCGACCATCATAAAAGCAAACTAAATTCTTCATTGTTCAGATTATTAGTTCTCCATATTGTTTCAACTGAGGCATTGAGCATCCTTCTCTAAGATAATGCAGTGAGGGCTGTGAGATTTATCCTTTTCCAAAGGCAGACATTTGTGACTGCTTCTCACTGTGCAGTAATTAAGGTGATATTATCGGTAATTGAGAAGGGGATGATACATAAATTCATATTTGTTGGGAAAATCATGTGATCTGTCACTTTTGCACAGCTCTTAAAATCTATGCTGTTACTTCATTGTCCGGACTCTTCAGGTGCAAGGGCAAGCTGAATCTGATGCTTTCAGGAACTTCACTTTGCAGTGACTGCATGCGATTGTAAAGTCAAGCCTTACTCAGTGTTCTGATGACCTAGACTTCACAGAGACTCGGTGTGAGTGTTAAGTTGTGGCATCACCCATGGTGCTAATTAATTCCACCGTCAAGCTGAATGGGGCCTGGACTTCACAGGCACAAGTATGAAGTCAAGCTAGCTAGAATTTGAGGTACAGTATGAGGGTGTTCACTGTTGTGCAGCTCTGGGTGTGCACCAGCTCATGTAGTAACAGTCATTTAAAGAGCAACTAACACATCCTAGAGAACTTTGCTAAAATATCTGGACACAGTTCGGCTTTCTAGTTCACAATATTTCTGTATTTGTCTCCCCCCCCCCAGTTATTTATTTCTGGTCTCATATGTATGAAAACTGGATCTGTGTTCCCAGGGAGCGCATCAGCTCCCATTGCTGATTCCCTACCTAATATCATAATACTCTTGCTTGTAACATCACAGTCATTCCTATAGCAACAGTTTATGATGTCTTAACTGAGGTTGATGACCTCAAGTAAAAAAGGAGCTGCTGGGATGCATGATCACTAAGGGAGAACACAGGCATGTCTGAGGGGGTTAATGTTGTGAAATGCCACTTACGAATGCTAGTGCTATTTATGATTTCTTGTTATTTGTTCTGTTTATCTGACGTGGAACCTCTGTAAAAGAGCCTCTGGTTCAAAGGTCTTTCTGAAAACATAAATAAATCTAAAATGCTAGCATAGACTGGCTAATTTAAAGTGCTGGATAAAAGTACTCCAAAAAACGTTACTACATAACTTGGCAGAAGTTACTAACAGCTGTTTCTAGAAGCTGTACTGGAAGCTTAGCCTCTGGTGTCCGAACCCTGGCGCTTCAGACCTCCCATCTTTCCTTGGGGGTGTGACTTAACTGCTGTCCACCACCACTAATGCTGCAGTCATCATCATTGTAACTCCAGCTGCATCAGTAAAACTTTAAAGAGGCCATGCTTGTTTGACAGAAATATTACAGTATCACCCCGCACCCATACTCCTCTACAAACATTGATATAAGCACCAAGTGAGTGAGGGAGTCCAAAACTACATACACTTAAAAAAACATTTCCAAGCAACAACCGAAAAACAAAAAGGCAACTTGGACCATACTAACATTCCTTTAAAACTGCCCCAAGCTTGCCATTACGTATAAACATCACACTTCTAGTTTCAAAGCTTCAGTGCTGGCAAGACAACCTGTGGATGTACTGGTGACTTTGGTCACTCTCTTGCTTTCCTTTTCACATTTATCTTCAGAGAGACTTCATGTTGCTGTCAATTAGGAGTACTGGTGATTGGCTTTGTGTGGCTTCCAACTTCACAGCGACCTCAGCACTCATTTATTCACTACCAGGTACTTCTCAGTGCGTCCTGTTGGGTCAGTTCCCTTCTGGTTTAAATCCCCATGTTGCCATGTGCTTCAGAAACCAAAACAAACACATTGAGTAACAGATAAAAAGAAACAAACACATTCAAATATGAAATAAATTTTGACACTGATGTCTGAGCTACACAATAAATATATTACAGTTATCAGGATCCTGATAATCACACTGTATTTTCTTCCTACAAAAATTGCTCACAGTCAGGCACATCATTATGTCCTTGTGGCTTAATGAGAGTATTCATCGAAAATATCCATGTTGCTTCTTTTTGAAGCAAGCAGTGCAGACGATCACTCCCTCAGGGATCTTGCTTCGCATGCTGGATGCCTATACATGACAAATCTTGTACATTTCTCTTGTGAACTCCTGAAAAAAGTTCACCCTTGGAAGTATCTTCTTTCCCCCAGTAATGTCCCTGATATGCTCCTACAGTCTCCTTTTCAGAGGCCTAATTATCCGTCCTGTGTGAACTTTTTTGCAGGAGCAAGTCCGGACATACACCACAGAAGTAGTGTTACATGTTATGAATTGGTCAGTGCTAAATTGCTTCCCTGGCACAGGTTGTATTGTTACCTTAGCCTTACTACAGCCTGTATCAGTGTTGCAATTTCTGCATGGGAAGACACCCTTAGGAGGCAGGGGTAACCAGTTCCTGATCTGAGTCTGTGGTTTCTGATAATGGCTACATACTTTTTATTTTTATTTAGTTATTCGGAAGCAACCTTTGAGCAAGAGCTGTTTTACAAAGGTTCCACATCAAGATCACTGGAAACAGGGGAGGTACCCAAAGACTGGAGGACAGCAGATGTAGTCCCCTTATACAAAAGTGGGAACAAAGAGGAAGCAGGGAACTACAGACCAGTCAGCCCTACCTCGGTAGTGGGGAAGATCATGGAAGCACTACTGAAGGAGAGATTGGTGGAACATCTGGTTGTCAATGGACTGCAGGACCCAAGGCAGCATGGTTTCACCAGGGGGAGGTCATGTCAGACCAACCTCATTGAATTTTTTGACTGGGTGACTAAGGAGGTGGATCGGGGAGGGCAGTGGACATGGCCTATCTGGACTTCAGCAAGGCCTTTGACACTGTGCCACATAGAAGACTATTACACAAACTGGGGAATATGGGTGTGGGCAGGACAGTAGTGTGGTGGGTAGGTAACTGGCTGGGTGGCAGGACACAGAGGGTGGTGGTAAATGGCTGTCACTCCACAGAGGGAAGAGTGACCAGTGGGGTACCACAGGGATCAGTGCTGGGACCGGTCCTATTCAACATCTTCATCAGTGACATGGCGCAGGACCTAGAAGGCAGAATTTCACTGTTCGCTGATGACACAAAACTCTGTAACAGAGTAGACACACCAGAGGGTGTAGACAGAATGAGAAGCGACCTGCAGAAACTTGAAGAATGGTCAGGGGTTTGGCAGTTGAAATTCAATGCAAAGAAGTGCAAGATAATGCATATGGGGCACAAAAACCCTGGCACAATATATCAGTTAGGGGGTGAGGATATAGCATGCACCAAGCAGGAAAGGGATCTTGGGGTTGTCATCTCTGATGACCTCAAGGTAGGGAAACAGTGTGACAAGGCAGCAGGTAAAGCAAATAGGATGCTGGGATGTATAGGCAGGGGCATTACCAGCAGGAAAAGGAGGTCATAATTCCTCTATACAAGACACTAGTGAGGCCCCACCTGGAGTACAGTGTACAGTTCTGGAGACCATACCTACGTAAGGACATAGACAAGGTAGAGAAGGTTCAGAGGAGGGCAACAAAGATGGTGCATGGATTGCATCACAAGTCCTATGAAGACAGGTTGAAGGAACTGAACATGTACTCCCTGGAGGAGAGGAGGGAGAGAGGGGATATGATAGAGACATACAAGTATCTTACAGGGAGGAACAGGGTGCAGGAAAACACTATTTTTAAGCGAAAAAGATTTTCCAGGACTAGAGGGCATGGGATGAAGTTGGAGGGAGGGACGATTCAGAGGAAACATGAGAAAGAATTTCTTCACAGAGCGGTGGCGGACAAGTGGAACACCTTGCCAGAGGAAGTGGCGGGGGCTGAAACAATCACGGGATTTAAGACTGCATGGGATAGACATAAAGGAATTCTGGAGGTCAGGGGTAAGGTGCAACAGACTTCTAGGAAAACAAACTGAACTTACAAGCTCAAATGGGCAGACTGGGTGGGCCATAGGCCCTTATCTGCCGACACTGTCTATGTATCTATGTAAGAAACAGCTACAATGATACAAACACATTGTCAAGAAACAGTGGCAATATACAGTGATACATACAGTCTTATCTTGCATGTATAGGGCATGTTTAAAGGTGACCCTAGGTTTTTCTCCCAATGTCTCCGTTAAAGTTGGGTTGGTCATCAGATATCTCAGTGTTATACACTGTGTTTCCTGTTTGACCGGCCAAATGATTAAATTCGAGGGAGAATGTAAGTGTTTAGGCATTAGTCTGTAATTGACCTGCATATGGCTGCAATATATCACCCCTATCAACTGCTTCACCTTGCTTCTTACTTCCTCCAAGACCCTTTTGCCATACCACCATTTTCTAAACCTGTCTTGTAATGCATCAGCTTGACTCTAAAACACCCCTCATGGGATGGCCCGGTGGCGCTGAGGTTTGAGATGCTGGACGCCACAACTCGCTCCATGCTGGTGACCCGTGTTCAGGAGTGAGCTTGGGTTGCCAGGGGTCGGCAGGGGAGAGTGGGGATTGAGCATCCGGAGGACTGCTCTCCTCTCCTAGGGTAGGTGCGTTGCCTGTCCTGCTGAATGACTGCTCCAGGTAGAGGCCTGGAGGGTAGTGCGGGTCAGGAGAATGACACAAAGGGAGGGTGTTGCAGTCGGCAACATGCGTGCACCTCCATGCTCGTGCATGCATGCCACAGCAAGGGGAGGGGAGAAAATGTGAAAATGGAGCTGGCAGGCTCCATGATGGCCTGGTCGTGTTCCCAGTTCCGGCTTCTGGGGGTGGGGGGAGCTGGCACTCCTCTCCGGCCCTGCCATAGGGAGACTCCATGGGGGAATCGCTGAGGGTGAGACGAGCTCAGAAGATGAGCCCTCTGAGAAGGATCCAGAGCCGCCTGTCAGTTCCATGGGATGGAAAAATAGAATCATTAAAAAAAAAAAAAACTCTCATTACTGCAATTTCTTTGCACAGGGAGAGGGAGTTGGTAGTATGGTTTAAGTTGCTTTTTTGTTTTCCAGTTGTTGCTTGGAAAAGTTTGGTATTAAATGTGTGTAGTTCTGGACTCTTGCCATTCATTTGGTGTTTATATCAACACCTTTTTTTGCACAGTTTACCTGGCACAGTATGGATGGATTATTATGCACTGCATAGCTACTGCTGTGAAGATGTTTTAAACTGTGAGGAATTTTTCTGAACAAATTACTTGCTACTATTGGCATAAAGGATAACTGGTGCTAATGCTACTGGAGTGCTAGTGACAGTGCATCTATGATTTTGGATTTATTACAAGCTAAAGGAGGTTAATATGTGTACTGGGGTCAAGGAGACCAAGTTTGAGGAACAGTTTTTATATGGGATCTTATCACTAATGGAGAACAATCCTGTTTTCACGTAGATTTTCTCAGTAATAACTAATGGGAAGGAAAAATGTACAGGAGATGAAATACAAGCTGAACTGTGTTGAAATACTGTTTTACAAACTTTCCTAGATGCGTCAGCAGCTGTTTCAGGGTCTGAAGGGACCCTAGGTCTATAATGTCCGCCCCTGCTCTACCTTAGATAATACTGACTTCACATCCAGTTCTCCACTCCAGCTTCACCTCCACCCAAATTGTCGCTCCAACCTAAACCCAGGAAATACCTTCTGTTTCCACCATGTCCCCAGCAAACGCCATGACCCTCACCTAGCTTATCTTCCCAGAATCGCACACCAACCCAACCACCTTCACGTAGACCCTGCTTGCAGTTTCCAGTCAGACTCTAAAAGTTTCCCCCGGCCCACTGTCTAGCTTGTCCATTAAATTCTGATTCCTCCCTCCCCAAGCTTGCTGATCCCATCCTGACTACTTTAAGCACCCTGCCCAACATGTCACACCCACCCGACCTGACCCCACCACCAGTCAGCCCTAGTTGGGATTAGTTAACTCTTTCCCTGGACATAAAGGCTAACCCATCACAAAATACTTACTTGAGATTCGGATCTAGTTACACCTGGACTGGCGATTCAACCCACAGCCTCTTTATCTGAAGGTGTTTCCCCTCCTGTTTTCTTGACATAGTCACTACTTAAAGGGGAACTTTTATGAACAGTGTCCCTTGTAGCTTGAAAACCCTGGAGAAACTCTTTCAGATAGGGTATTGGGCTTACATTTAACAGGCAGCTGTATAGAGATACGAGTGATTAATTCTGCCCTGTAATGACACATAGTTAATAATGGCAGAAAATGGCTTGTAGGCCCATTCAATCTGCCCACCCTACTGAACTACTCTGCACTGACGTTACTGGCCATCCATCCATTGATCTGACTTCGAAGTGGAGCTCTTGCAGCAGGTATTACCATTAGGACTAATGCCCCCAGACATTAGGACCCCACGGAAAAATCTTGTAGCTAGCAGTCTGAGGCGGGGGACTGCCCCCGACGTCGGCTCTGCCTGACGTCAGACATGGTATAAAGGGGGCGGTCCCCTGGCATCATCTCACTTCTTTTCCCGCTGTTGACCCGCTTAGTTTGGTTCCACGGATGCCTTTCATCACAGTCAACCGCGCTTTTTGCCATTTCCAGTATTCCACAGTTTTTTTCAAAGATTCGGCTTCTTGCGTGTTGTCGCCCTCTCCACCATGGCACAAGTCTAAGTGTGTGTGCGGGAAGCAGCTACCAGCTAAGGACGACAACGCCTCATCTGTCTAGGCCCTGACCATTGGCCCGCCGACTGCCTGCGTTGCCAGATGTTTAACCGGAAGACCAGGACTAGGAGAGGCAGCACCCTTAAGGCCTACCTCCTTGAATAGAAGGTGGTGGCTATGCAGCAGACCTCGGAGCACAGCTCTTCTTCTCCAGCCAAGGACTCCCCACCCAGAGAGAATGCTTCGTGAAGAAAACACCATCACCATAGGGAGAAAGACAGGGCCAAGTCTTGAGTCCCGCCCAAAGTCACCTGCCAGGACGCCTTCTTCTTCGACCTCCGGTGGGAGGTCAGGTTCTGTCCCTCTTAAGATAACTGGGACATCTTCGGAGTTTTCTCCCTCCTCTTCCCAGGGCAAACACAGGGAGCAGTCTTCCTCTGGGCATTCTCCTGCTTATCCTTCTCTGGCCCACCAACCCCACAAAGCTTCCACTGGGTTGACCCAGGAAAGTCATTCGCCTTCCGGCAGGCCTAAGGATTCCAGCCATAAGCCCAGCGGGTCATCCGAAAAGCACAAACATATGGACGACTCGGATAGGCGACAGGAGACCGTCCGCCATCAAGTGCCCCTCCGCCGGCCAAGGTGCGCCTGCCTACTACTGACAAGCACCCACCAAACTGGTCGCCCTCCCTGACGACTTGTGCCCTGACGCCTGATCGGAGGCCGTTGCTGGATGAGGTTTGGACGCCCGCCCCACCTTCTGACGGTCGGTTGCCCGGTGGGCCCCCTCCTACTCCGGACACCGGGTCCCCCAAGGACACAGACGTTGAGCAACAGCCTGATAAAGAGAGAGATCCCCTGACCAGATGCCAGATCCACAGGCTCCGCAGACGCCCGGTATGGCGAACCCGATGCCTGCCCCACCTGTCGTCCCCTTGGTGGATATTGGTTCACTTTTTTTCCACCTGGTGGAATACGGTCAAAGGGGACCTACTATAGAGACCCTCTGACTCTTCTCCTAGGGAGTCTCCCATGGGCCCCCTCCAACCCCTGACAAACCAGTTGGAGATGACCAAAAGGCAAACGCAGGAGAAGGCAGTCTTCCCCAGTTCCCTCATCCAGCGGACGCCCGTCCTCTCCGGAAGACGGTGCTGCAAGCCCCTCCTCCTTGGAATCTTCAGATGAAGGCTTTATTCCGCCTTCTCCAGGCACCCCCCCCCCGGATGACCCATCCTTCCCGGACATTATGCGCCACATTCAGTCTATTTATGAATGGGACACAGAGGAGCTGGACCCAGGGCGAAGGAGACTGCTAAGTTTCTGGGATCCAAAGAGCCAGAACCTCTGGTGGAACCATTCCAGGACGTCACTAGGCTTACATGACAGAAATCATCATCCACCTCAGCCATTCCCAGGAAGGCAGACAGACTCTTTAAACCCCCCAAGGCGGAACCCTTTTTAGGGGAAAATCCCAAGGCAGACTCACTGGTGCTTATGGCCACGCACAGTCGTGTTAGCCAGCCCAAGCACCAGAGTTGTCAGCCCCCTGATCCGGAGTCCAAGAAATTGGATCACTGGGGCAGGAAAGTCTTTTCTTCAGCTACCGGCTCCATCAGTTTGCTGAATTTTGTTGCCCATATGGTTTTGCACCAGCAATCTCTGGGGGAGAAAATGATGGAGTTGGTCAAGACCCTGCCAGACTCTGACAGTAAAAACGAGATTCAAACAACATGAAGTCTTGCTGTATTCTGACATATTGCAGTGATGTCCAACCTTTGAACTGCCCCGGAGATGAAAGAGTTAACTTTCCATGCCAGGCATGGAACGCTGAGCTTAAGCTCGGTTGAGACTCTGTCTGTTGCTGTTTGAAGTTAAACCATCAGATTCTTTACTCCGCCTCACTGAACAGTCGCTCTGGAGATTTCTCCTTTGCTCGGTTCAATTTTGTTGGTTAAAGTACCGTTTTTCTCGGTTTTCGACCGAATTTAATCAGTAACCTGTCGGTTTAGTCTCTGTCTGTGGTATCGTGAGTACTAGATAGGTTTATTTTCTTGTTCTTCTGTGTGGAACTTGTAAACATGGGATCGGTTCGGTTTGAACCGATCAAGTTGTTCAAAAAAAAGTTTATTCTACTTTTAGAGTGTGGTAACCGGTCCTTATCAGTTCTAAAAAAAACGGATTTCATTACGGTTTTTTCCACGACCCATAACATGGTCAGGAACCGATAAGGGTGTCTTGCCAGGCGAATTGCTGAAAAAAGGGTAAGTTTTTGTTAGGACTGGCCATGTCTGAGAAACCCAAAAGAAAACCGGCCCACTGGGTTTCAACACTGTAGTGTGTGTGGGGAAGCCTTTGCTAAGGCTGATCCCCACACCACCTGTGTTTATTGTCTGGGGTTTGACCACCTCGATTTAGACTGCCAGATTTGCAAGAATTTTCCTGCAGCTACCCTGGAAAAGAGAGTTGGTAGGCTCAGGGAAAGGGAGGCCAGAAGTCCGCTGACCGGATGGCAGCCGCTTGGTTCCAACCAACCAGAAGGAGTGCCTCTGACCAGGGCCAAACTTCTTCGGGCACAAGGAGAACCGACTCCGAGGAGTCGGTTCCGGTTAAAAGAAAAAGAGATAAATCAGCTGGTGTGGAGCCACAAATTCTTTCTCCTACCACTGATGAAATAGCCAAAGTGATGAGGATTGTTCAGACGCTAACCGCGGTTCCGACTGAACCGGCACTGTCAGGAAGGGGCTCGGTTCGGTCGGTTCCCCAGGTTCCAGATTATAATTTAGAAGATTTTTATGAACTGGAGGAGGAAGAAGGAGAGTATGAGGATAGTGATGGTGATTACGAAAGTCTGGATGTGCCTATCGACCCGGACATCTCCCCAGACAGACCTTCAGGGGTTTCTCCTCCTAGGCTTTCTGAATCCCCTTCCCATTTTATGTTCTACAAAAAAGTGGCTGAAACTCTTCAGCTTACTATGGAAGAAGCTGTGGACGACCAGGAAGAGCCTGACTATGTTGAAATGATGGATATCCCAGAGTCCAGGAGGCTGTCTATTCCCCTTCATAAGTCCTTTGGGAAACAGACAATAAACATTTTAAAGACTCCTAATTCTATACCTCCTGTGGACAAGAGAATGGACAAGAGGTATACTCTCTCAGGCTCAGATACAGAGTTCCTTACCCAGCAATGCAGCCATGTTGGGGTAGTGCAGGCTGCAGCCTGTGATAAGGCAAATATACCCTTGGCTTCACACACCCCAGATAAGGACTCCAGGAGGATTGATGCCATGGCAAAGAAACAGTACATGGCAGCATCCTTGGGACTCAGGCAGGCTAATTATATGGCCTATATAATTATATGGCCTATACAGCTAGAGATCAGAAATCTAGATGGGACACTGTAATGGCTTTAGCTAAACAGGTCCCTGGACAGCTTGCCAAGGAGCTGGAGCAGGTGGCTGCGGATGGTATTGAGGCATCCAAAGTGCAATTCCATGCTGCAGTGGACTCCAGTGATGTTTCATCTAGAGTCATGGCTACATCTGTGGCCCTTCGTAGGATGGCTTGGCTCAGATGTACGAGCCTGTCTCAGGATACCCAGACTAAGGCCATGGATTTTCCTGTTGTGGGTAATTCTCTGTTTGGGGAGCAAACAGAGAACTACATGAAGAAAATGGATGAATACAGGACCACCTATAGGAGTGCTCAGGCCAAGGAAAAGCAAGCCACTCCCCAGAGGCAGCATTCCAGGGGCAGGGGCAGGCCTTTTCATAGGCCTTTCTACCAAGCCCAGGCCTCCTCTTCTGCTTATGCTCATAGGGGGTTCTTCAGAGGGACAGGCAGACGGGGTACATGCAGGCCTGCTTCCACCCCTCAGCCTAAAGCCCCTGCCAAACAGGCACCCTGATGGGTCTGCCAGGGCCGATTCTCCACCTCCTGTAGGGGGCAGGCTGGCTTACTTTGTCCAGGACTGGATGTCTTTAACATCAGACAAATGGGTCCTAGAAGTAGTAAGCCAGGGACTGGTTCTCAGCTTCAAAAAGTTCCCAAAGATGAGAACCAGATCCTTTCCACCTGCAAATCCTTCAGAGGCACTTGCCTTAGAGGCAGAGGTCTCTTCCCTCTTGGCTCTCAGAGCCATAGAGAGGGTTCCACCCCTACACAAAGGGAAAGGATTGTATTCCAGGTACTTCCTAACTCCCAAAAAGACAGGAGAATGGCGGCCCATCCTGGATCTCAGATATTTAAACAAGCACCTTTTAAAGCCAAAATTCAAAATGGTGACTCTGGGAATAATTCTACCTCTCTAAGGCCAGGGGACTGGCTAGTCTCCCTGGACCTCAAGGATGCTATTTCCATATTCTCATCAGAAGCTCCCACCGAAAGTACCTCAGGTTCGAGCTGCCCTCAGGCCATTACCAGTTCAGAGCAATGCCCTTCAGCCTAACTTCTGCTCCAAGGGTGTTCACAAAATGACTGGCAGTAGTAGTTGCCTTCCTAAGGAGAAAAAGGATCTCCATCTTTCCATATCTGGACGACTGGCTCATAGTAGGCCAGTCTCCAGACCAAGTCACGTTACACCTACAGATAACTCAGCAACTGCTCACTTCTCTAGGTTTCCTCCTGAATCTTTCAAAGTCAGTTCTAGAGCCTGTGCAGCTCCTCACCTTCATAAGGGCAGAGCTGGATACAGTAAAGGCAAGAGCCTTCCTTCCCCTGGACGGGGCAAGGACCCTTATCTCACTGGCCTCTTCATTCACCCTCCACGTGTCTCGACCAGCAAGGCATTTTCTACAGCTCCTGGGACACATGGCTGCCTCTACAGCAGTGGTGCAGGGAGCAAGATTTCAAATGAGGGATATTCAATTCCACTTGAGAGCCTTCTGGTCTCAAAAATGGGACCCTCTGACCAAACTAATTCCAGTGACTCGAGCCCTGATCCAGGCATTACAGTGGTGGCTGGATCAAGACAATCCTTTTGTCACTCAGTCTCATTCTCTAATCCTTACTACAGATGCCTTCCTCTTGGGGTGGGGAGCCCACTTGGGAGACCTGACCACCCAAGGGTTGTGGTCTCCTCAGGAATCTCTGCTTCACATCAATCTATTAGAACTCAGAGCAGTGTTTCTAGCACTTCAAGCTTTTTCCAAGTCTGTTCAGAACAAAGTAGTTCAGGTCAGGACAGACAATACCACCACAATGTGGTATATCAACAAGCAAGGGGGCACTCGGTCTATGGCCTTGTGCACAGAGGCAATGAGGTAGTGGTCTCTGGCCTGTTCCCTGAACACCTCTCTTACAGCAGTACACCTCCCAGGCAAGGACAATGTCCTGGCAGTTGCTCTCAGCCGGATATCTCAGGGCCATCACGAATGGTCCCTGGATCCCCTGGTTTTGAAGGTGATCTTCTCCAGATGGGGCACCTCACAGATAGATCTTTTTGCAGCCCCAGACAATCACCAACTTCCTTTCTTTTGCTGCAGGCCCCCAGTGTTGGGCTCAGTCCCCCTGGATGCCCTAGTCCTCAATTGGGAAGGGAAGTTCCTGTATGCTTTCCCCCCTTCCCTCTCCTGTTCAAGGTGTTAGTCAAAATCAGGTCTCGGCCCTGCAAGGTGATTCTGATTGCTGTAGACTGGGCCAGACAGCCTTGGTACCCTCTCTTGTTGTCCTTAGCAGTCCACCTTCCCCTGTCTCTTCCCAGGAATTACAACCTGTTAACATGTGCTCAGGAGAGGGTTTGGTATCCGAATCTCAAATCTCTCAATCTCAAGGCCTGGCTCTTGAAGAGTTAGAGTTTGCTGATTTGCACCTCTCTCAAGGTGTTATGGATATCCTGAAGGCTTCTCGGAAGCCTTCCGCCAGAAACACTCACAACTCCAAGTGGAAAAGATTCTCTATATGGTGCTGTGGGAAGCATATTTCTCCAGAGTCTGCTGGCCTGCCCACAGTCCTTGACTGTATGGTTCATCTTAATTGCTTGGGACTCAGACCAGCTACACTAAGAGTGTATCTGGCAGCTGTCTCTGCCTTCCTTTCAGCAGGCAAGCACTCTTCCCTTTCAGCTCTTCCTGTTTTCTCTAAAATTTTCAAGGGATTGCTTCATATCAATCCTCCATTTAGGGACCCTGCCCCTGCTTGGGACCTTAATGTTTGCATTGCTCAACTTATGCAACCCCCTTTTGAGCCTTTGTCCTCAGCAGAGCTTAAGTACTTGACTTGGAAAACTGTTTTCTTGGTGGCCATCACTTCTGCCAGATGCATAAGTGAGTTACAAGCCCTGTCAGTGGAGCCTGATTTTATCTCTTTCCATAGAGATAAGGTGGTCCTCAGGATTAATAGGAAGTTTTTGCCTAAGGTGGTTTCAGATTTCCACCTTAACCAGTCTGTCTCTCTTCCTGTTTTCTTCACTGACCATTCCTCCTCTGGAGAAGGAGGCTGCACAGTTGGATGTGAAAAGGCCCTTAGCTACTACATAGGGCGCACCAAGGGTCACAGGTTTGACTCCCTCCAACTGTTCCTCACTTATGGTGAGGTTGGTAAGGGAAAAGCTGCCACTGAGAGATCCATTGCCAGGTGGATTGTCTCTTGCATTGAATTTTTGCTATGAAAAACTAGGTAGGGCTCCACCCTCAGGCCTGAGGGCTCACTCTACCAGAGGTACAGCTGCTTCCCTGGCTGCTGCCAGAGATATTCCTATCTTAGAGATTTGTCAAGCAGCCACCTGAAAAACAGTACACACTTTTACCAAGCATTACTCTCTGGATATCCAGGCTAGGAGTGATGCTCGGTTTGGCACAGCAGTGCTTCAGAGCCTATTTCCTAAGTAGGTTCTGTCCCTCCTCCATGGAGGTACTGCTTGGTAGTCTGCAATATGTCAGAATACAGCAAGACTTCATGTTGTTTGAAGAAAAAATTACTCACCTTAGTAATGTTGTTTCTTCTAATGGAGTCTTGCTGTATTCTGACCTCCCGCCTCCCCTTTCAGAACCTTGGTTTTTGGGATGTGGGTGGGCAGTAGCAGTGTTGGCACTCGGGAGGTGCCCCCACCCTTTATTTTCTCACCCCTTTAGTTTGGGAGTGTGGGTGTTGTGTTTTGTTTTATTTTTTGGGTTTCCTGACTTGAGTCTTTGTTTTGGGACCAAAAAATCTGTTTATTATATTTAGTAGCCAGTTGGCTAGTGTAAGTTTACAGATTCCACACAGGACACCCAGTGAGTATAGCTTGTAAAGATCTGACGATTTAGCTTCAAACAGCAACAGACAGAGTCTCAACCGAGCTCGAGCTCAGCGTTCCATGCCTGGCATGGAAAGTTAACTCTTTCATCTCCGGGGCAGTTCAAAGGTTGGACATCACTGCAATGTGTCAGAATACAGCAAGACTCCATTAGAAGAAACAACATTACTAAGGTGAGCAATTTTTTCTTCTCGCTTATGTGCAGTCTGGAATAGACGTGGACAAGCATGTCCTCCATTGCTCATATGATTCGGTGGGCATGGCTTCCCGTGCGGCTGCGATGGGAATTTGTCAGAGGAGGCCTTCCTGGCTCAGGGTGTTGGGTTTTCACCTAGACCTTCAGGGTCCAGTATTGTTTGGCCAGGAGGTGGAGTCTCTTGTGAAGAACCTGCAGGACTCAGGCAAGGCAGTTGCCGACATCCACAGAATGTCCACATCGGAGCCTCAAGGTCCCTGTCGTCCCTTTCGGAAAGGTAAGGGATAAGGGAGCAAGCAGCCCCAAGGAAAAGGGTTCAAGAGGCACGGCCACCCTGTCCCTCAAGGTGCCCAAGGCTCCCAGGGCACCGGGTCCCAACCCCTCCTCCACAGCATGACTCGCTGCAAACCCTCCTCTTTCTCGGGTTATGCAGAATGAGACGGTAGGAGGGAGATTTTCTGTTTATCTCACAGAATGGTCCCGTATCATTTCGGACCAATGGGTGCTGGAAACCATTCACAGAGGTTATGCAATACAGTTTCTGAGCATACCCCTGGACAGTCCCCCCCTTCTCATTGTCCATCCACACCAAGCTTCTGGCAGACGAGATTCAGTCCCTCCTCCAGAAGAAGGCCATTCAGCTGGTCCCCCAGGCACAGTGGGGCACAGGCTTCTACTTTCGTTTCTTCCTGGTTCCGAAGAAAACAAAAGATCTTTGTCCCATTCTGGATCTCAGCCAGCTCAATCTATCTGTCAAGTACCAGAGATTCCGGATGGTGACATTGGCAAGCCTGCTGCCCCTCCTCCATCAAGGAGACTGGTTATGCTCCCTCGATATGCAGGAGGCCTATGTGCATATCAAAGTCCTACATTCCCACAGGAAGTTTCTACACTTCCGGTTTCAGGACCAGCATTCAAACAACATGAAGTCTTGCTTTATTCTGACATATGCAGTTAAGTCCTGCCTTTCAACTGCCCTGGAGAACAGAGTTAAACTTTCCATGGCCAGCATGGAATGTTCACGGCGAGCTCGGTTGAAGCCCCTGTCTGCTGCTGTTTGAACTCCAACCGTCAGATTCTTTACTCCGCCTCACTGAACATTCGCTCCAAAGATTTCTCCTTTGCTCGGTTCAAAAAGTCGGTTAAAGTGTCGTTTTTTTTGCTCGTGCTAGTGCAGGCTGCTGCCTGTGATAAGGCAATTATCCCCTTGACATCACACCCCCCCAGATAAAGACTCCAGGACGATTGATGCCATGGCAAAGGAACAGTACATGGCAGCATCTTTGGGACTCAAGCAGGCTAACTATATGGCCTACACAGCTAGATACCAGAAGTCCAGGTGGGACACTGTGCTGGCTCTGGCTAAACAGGCCCCTGACCAGCTTGCCAAGGAGCTGGAGCAGGTGGCTGCAGATGGGATTGAGGCATCCAAAGTGCAATTTCATGCTACTGTGGACTCCAATGATGTTTCATCAAGAGTCATCGCTACATCTGTGGCTCTTTGGAGGATGACTTGGCTCAGATGTACTAGCCTATCACAGGATACCCAGGATAATGCCATGGATTTCCCTGTTATTGGTAATTCTCTGTTTGGGGAGCAGACAGAGAACTACATGAAAAAGATGGACGAGTACAGGACCACTTACAGGAGTGCTCAGGCCAAAGAACGGCAAGCTACTTCTCAAAGGCAGCAGTCCAGGGGCAGGGGCAGGGGCAGGCTTTTCCAAAGGCCTTTTTAACAAGCTCAGGCCTCCTCCTCTTATTCTCGGAGGGGGTTCTTTAGGGGGAGAGGCAGACGGGGGAATGAGCAGGCCTGCATCCACCCTCAGCCTAAAGCCCTGCCAAGCAGACACCCTGATGGGTCTGCCGAGACGATTCTTCAGTACCAGTAGGGGGCAGGCTGGCTTACTTTGTCCAGGACTGGAAGTCTCTGACATCAGACAAGTGGGTCCTGGAAGTAGTAAGCCAGGGACTGGTTCTCAGCTTCAAAAAATTTCCGAAGATGAGAACCAGATCCTTTCCACCTGCAAATCCATCAAAGACCCTTGCCTTAGAGGCAGAGGTTTCTTCCCTCCTAGCTCTCAGAGCTAGAGAGAGGGTTCCCACCCTACACAAGAGCAAAGGATTGTACTCCAGGTACTTCCTAACCCCCCAAAAGACAGGAGAATGGCATCCCATCCTGGACCTAAGATATCTGAACAAACACCTTCTAAAACCAAAGTTCAAAATGGTGCCTCTGGGAATAATCTTCCTCTCTAAGGCCAGGGGACTGGCTAGCCTCCCTGGACCTCAGAGATGCCTATTTTCACATTCCCATCAGGTGCTCTCACAGAAAGTACCTCAGGTTCGAGTTCCCCTCAGGTCACTATCAATTCAGAGCAATGCCCTTTGGCCTAACATCAGCCCCAAGGGTTTTCACAAAGTGCCTGGCAGTAGTGGTTGCTTTCCTAAGGAGAAAAAAGATCTCTATCTTCCCATACTTGGACGACTGGCTCATAGTAGGTCAGTCTCCAGACCAAGTCAAGTCACATTTGCAAATAACTCTGCAAGTACTCACTTCCTTAGCATTCTTTCTCAACCTTCCAAAGTCAGTTCTCGAACCATTACAGCTCCTCATCTTCATAGGGGCGGAGCTGGATACAATAAGGGCAAGAGACTTCCTTCCCCTGGACAGGGCAAGAACCCTTACGGAACTAGCCTCTTCATTCACCCTACAGGTGTCTCGACCAGCAAGGCATTTCCTTAAGCTTCTGGGCCACATGGCAGCTTCCACAGCAGTGGTCCAGGGAGCAAGATTCTGGATGAGGGACATTCAGTTCCACTTAAAAGCCTTCTGGTCCCAAAGAAAGGATTCCCTTACCAAACTAGTCCCAGTGACTCGAATCCTGATCCAGGCCTTGCAGTGGTGGCAGGATCAGGACAATTTGAGACAAGGAGTTCCTTTTGTCACTCAGTCTCATCCAGTGATACTCACCACAGATATTTCCCTGCTGGGCTGGGGAGCCCATCTGGGGGATCTTACCACCCAAGGGCTGTGGTCACCTCAGGAATCTCTGCTTCACATCAATCTCTTGGAACTCAGAGCAGTGTTTCTGGCACTACAAGCCTTTTCCAAATCTGTACAGAACAAGGTGGTCCAGGTCAGAACAGACAACGCCACCACCATGTGGTACATCAACAAGCAGGGAGGCACTTGGAGGCACTATGGCCTTGTGCACAGAAGCAATGAAGTTGTGGTTCCTGGCCTATTCCCTGCAAACCTCTCTGATAGCAGTTCACCTCCCAGGGAAGGACAATGTCCTAGCAGATGCTCTGAGCAGAATATCCCAGGGCCATCACAAATGGACCCTAGATCCCCTAGTTTTGAAAGGGATTTTCTATAGATGGGGCACTCCACAGATTCATCTTTTTTCAGCCCCAGACAGTCACCAACTTCCTGTCTTTTGTTGCAGACCCCCAGTCTTGGGCTCAGTCCCCCTGGATGCTCTGATCCTGAATTGGGAAGGGAAATTTCTATATGCTTTCCCCCCTTCCCTCTCCTGTTCAAAGTGTTAGTCAAGATAAGGTCACAACCATGCAGAGTGATTCTGATTGCTCCAGATTGGGCCAGACAGCCCTGGTACCCCATGATCTTACTTTGAGATACAGCTCTTGCAGCAGGTAACACCATTAGGACTGAAGCCGTCAGGCACCAGGACCCCATGGAAATTTTCTAGCTAGCAGTCTTCAGCGGGGACCGCTTCCAACGTCGGTCCCGCCCCCAGCGTCAGGCGTAGTACATAAGGAGGCGGTCCCTCCACAATCCTCAGTTCTTTTCCCGTCATCGACATCACAAGCATTGGCCTCTCGGTCGCTTTCTAGTGTGCGACGAACTTAGAGCTACGACGTTCTCCTTTTTCTTCACAGATTTGGATTCATCTGATGTCCTCTCCAAACACCTCTCTGGAAGGTCAGCAATCGAAGTGCGCCTGCCTCAAACAGATCCCTTTCAAGGATCCTCACCCAATCTGTGTGCGCTGTCTAGGCCCGGAACACGACACCCAGGCCTGCTCCTTCTGCCAGAGATTCCAATAGTCGCACCAGGATCCGCCGTCAGAAGGCCCTTCAAGCGTTTATCTTAGAGGAGAAACTGAAGACCATGGATAGGGAACCTTCCGTCAGGGAAAACCCACAAACACCGGGAGAAGGAAAGGCCCAGGTCCCCCGCCAAGGGCCTTGGACTCCTGAAGCTCCGGCTCACGGTCAGACCGCTCTCTTTCCAGGGCTCATTCTCAGCCTCCCCCGGTTCAGGTCAGATCCTCCAGCGGCTCCTCCTCTCTGCAGCCCCTCAAGACTTCCAGGCCGTCTGCTTCGTCCACTCCATCTAAGGCCTCGTCTAAGTCTGGGGAGTGCCACAAATCTTCCTCCCGCCGTCGGGACTCCAACGCCAGGTCGGTTTCCCAGCCTCCGCGTGGGTCGGACCCGGTCCCTCGTAAGACTAAGGACCTGACATCTCTAAAATGGACGCCAGACCCAACGTCGGCCCAACCGACGGCCTAGTATCACTGGCGCTCCCAGGAGCCGGCGACAGCAAGACACCCATCGCCTGCCAGGCGTTCGCCTCCAAGGACATCGGCCAGGGGACCGACGTCGGCTACCCCAGAGAGGAGGACTGCACCACCGTTGCCGGCTGACGTCGGTTGGAAGGACTTATCAGAGGAGGGTGCCGCTCAGCCCGAGGACCAGGCGGGCGACACCGAAGATGCTGGGTTCCCACGGGAACCCTCCCCGGAGCGGGAGACCCCTGGGGACCCGACGCCCGACCCCGGAGACAGGCCACTGGCGCCCGGCCCGTCGTCGGGCTTGAATTTGGCAGAGGTAAAGGAGCTCTTTACCTTCTGGTGGGACACCATCAGGAAAGATGTGGTCACCACGCACCCTCCTTCTACTCCAGCACCGCCTCCACCCACTCCTTCACCACCCCCGGCCCCTCCTCCGCCCAAGGGGCCCGTAGGACGGTCACCAACCCCCAAGGAGCGAACACCACCTCCTTGGGGCAGATCCTCAGATAGGAGAAGACCTCCTTCAAGATCAACTTCAGGGTCACCTAGCCGTAAGAGACCCAGACGACGCCGGTACACCCCATTTGTGGAGGATTCTAGATCTGACACCTCAGGGTGCTCCAGATCCCCTTCTCCCGTCAACATTCCCTCTCTGGACCCACACAACCTACCCAGGTCTCCTCTGGATGATCCCTCTTTCACGGAGATCATGAGGCACATCCAGGAGAATATGGGGTGGGATGCTGAAGAGCTCGACTCCGAGAGACAGCGCCTTGCCCGCTGCCTTCGGCAGAAAGACCCAAAGCCTGTGGTCGTGCCACCCTTGGTGGACACCTTTGCGGACGTCACCAAGGCTGCGTGTAAACGTCCACATTCGACTCCGGCAGTGCAGAAGAAAGCTGACCGCCTATACAGGGCCCCTAGGGAGGACCAGTATCTGGCGAACCATCCTCTGGCTGACTCCCTGGTCATCACTGCCTCGCATGACCGGTCTCAGAGACCTCAGCATTTGAGCACACAGCCACGGACCGGAATCAAACAATTGGATGTCCTGGGTAGGCGCCGTACACGGCTGCAACTTAGCCATCAGGTCACTGAATTACCTCACCCACATGGTCCAATTTCAGAACGCACTGTGGGAACAGGGACAGGACCTGGTAGAGAAGATGCCCGATGGCGACCAAAAGGAGGAGCTTTTGAACCTCCTCCGCACGGGTTCGGATGTGGGGACCCAAGTGCTCAGAGCCGCATACGACTCTGCGGACTCTTCGGCCAGAGCTGCAGCCTCAGGCATATGTCTCCGGTTTTACCCCGGACGTCCAGAAGAACATCTTAGACGTCCCTTACAGCGGTGAGGTCCTGTTTGGTGAAGCCTCCGAGAAGGTGATCACCAAACTTCAGGACGCAGGGAAGGCAGTCAGATCTGTTCAGGCCATGTACAGGTCTCGGCCCAGTTCCTTTCGTAGGAACCAGAGCCACTTTCGAGGCCGGATACAAAGGCAACAACCACGTTCTGGCCAACAGCAGGTGGGCACTTTTACCCGAAAAGCCCAGGGAAGTCACCCCCAGGCAGAGGCCAACGAGTCGCAAAGTCGACCCAGCCTGCTGGATCGAACGCTGCCACAGCATGACTCCTTCCCGGCCCCCATCCCTCCTCAGGATCAATGGGAAATGAAGGTCGGGGGTCGTATCGCTCGTCACCTGCCAGGGTGGCTGTCGATCACCACCAACAGGTGGGTGCTGCAACTGGTCAAAAAAGGCCATTATATAGAATTTGTAGGCAGCCCACCTGCAAGACCTCCCCTGCTTTCCCGCTACTCAGGTCAGCACACCCTGCTTATACAGCAGGAAGTGCTCATGCTTCTGGAGAAAGAAGCCTTGGAGCACGTTCCAGAGAACCAGAGAGGACTAGGGTATTATTCTCGCTTCTTCCTGGTTCCAAAGAAAACAGGGGACCTCCGTCCAATTCTGGACCTCAGCGACCTCAACCTGTCTGTCGTTTACAAACGCTTCCGCATGGTAACCCTTCCGGGCCTAATTCCCATGTTGAAGCAAGATGCTTTTCTGGCGTCTTTGGACATGCAGGATGCCTACCTTCACATCACAATTGCTCAAGTGCACAGGAAGTTCCTGCGCTTCGAGTTTCAGAGCCACCATTATCAGTTCTGAGCTCTCCCCTTCGGGCTGTCATCAGCACCTCGTGTTTTTATGATGTGCATGGCAGTCGTAGTGTCGTCTCTGTGGAGACAAGGCCACTACCTGTTCCCGTACCTGGACGACTGGCTTCTCATGGCACCCTCCAGGGAGGCACTGGTGACGGCCATTCGCGACACCCAGTCCCTTTTTCAGTCACTGGGTATCCTCATCAACTACGAGAAGTCACTCCTGGTACTGTCTCAGGAACTGCAGTTTATAAGAGCAGTCCTGGACACCGTCAGAGGGAAAGCCTTTCTTCCTTCAGACAGAGCGGAACACATCAGATCCCTCATCAGGGACTTGTCGGTGAGGAAGACTGTCCCAGCCAGATCGGTCCTTCGCCTGCTTGGACACATGGCTGCGGCCATTGCAACAGTCCCGCTGGCATGTCTCCACATGCGGGTAACCCAGTGGATGCTAAGGGTGCAATGGGACCAAAGGCAAGACCATGTGCAGTATCCAATCCGAATCACGCATGCCGTAATTCGGGATTTGCAATGGTGGCTAAATCCGGGGAACCTCTCTGCGGGGGTCCCCTTCGCAGCACCGTCTCAGACAGTGACTCTCTCCACAGATGCTTCAGGGCACTGGTGGGGAGCACACCTAGATGGTGTGCGGTCTCAGGGCCTTTGGACAGCCCCGGAATCTCATCTCCACATCAACATTTTGGAAATGAGGGCAGTTCTTTACGCTCTGCAGGCCTTCCAGTCGGAGATTCCACGGGGTACACTCCTGTTACAATCAGACAGTACCGTGGTGATGTATTACCTCAACAAACAGGAGGCACTCACTCCTACCCACTTTGCAGGGAGCCATGAGAGTGTGGGAGTGGGTATTGCAACACTGCGCAAACCTAATTGCAGTAATGTCCCGTGGTGGACACCACCATTCCAGAGACGTCTGAGCCGCTCTCGCCAGAGTCCACGAGTGGAACTCTGCAGGAGGTGGTCAGAGGATCTGTTTTGCCAGATGGGCACCCAGATTTAGATCTTTTCGCGTCCCCATCCAACGCAAAACTGCCCAATTTTTGCTCGCTAGATCCAGGGCCTGTTGTTTTCTGGCGAGATGTGTTGTCCCTCTCCTGGGCGGGCAGATTCCTCTGTGCCTTACCTCCTTTCCCGTTGATCCAGAGAGTTCTCTTGAAACTTCGTAGGGAGCAGGCGACGCTCATTCTGATCGCACCTTTCTGGCCCAGGCAAATTTGGTTCCCTCTTCTGCATCAGCTGTCCTGGGAACCTCCAGTTCCTTTACCAATCAGCTCCTCTCTGTTGTCTCAGGAGGCGGGTTCATTGGTTCATCCAGACTTACGATCCTTGAACCTGCATGCTTGGCTCCTGGAGACATAGCCATGATGCGATACGAGGTCTCGCCAGAAGTGGCAGAGGTGCTCTCTGCCGCCAGGAAACCGGCAACCCATGCGACGTACGCCATGAAATGGCGCAGGTTCTGTTTAGGCCTGCTGCCGTTTCGCCATTAGAATGTCCCGAAAGCTGCTTCTGGACTACCTGCTTTCCTTCCATTCCAGACTGACTTACCTCGATTAAAGTGCACCTTGTGCAATTTCTGCTTACCATGGCCCAGTAGGCCATCGGACGGTGGCCCAGTTGGATACTACTCATGCCTTTTTAAGGGGAGTTCTCCACCTTAGGCCGCCCATCAAGGATCCGATTCCTCCTTGGGACTTACCCTTAGTCCTGGAGCAGCTTACGCTGCCACCTTTTGAACCAGCCGCAGATTGCGAGCTACGTTTTCTGTCGTGGAAAACGTTATTTTTTGTTGCGGTTACTTTGGCAAGAAGGATCTCTGAATTGCATGCACTAATGTGCAAAGAGCCTTATTTAGTTTTCCATCAAGACAGGGTATCCCTGAGGACAAACCCAAAGTTTCTGCCTAAGGTGGTTTCCGACCTCACCCTTAACCAGGATATTGATTTACCAGTGTATTTCCCAAGGTACACTAACCAAGGAGATGCCCTGCTGCACACCCTCAATGTGCATCGGTGTCTCAGATATTATCTGACCAGAACCAAAGAGTTTCGAAAGGTGGATCAACTTTTTGTCTCCTTTGCTTTCAGAATGAAAGGAGCTCCTGTCTCTAAACAGTCTCTCTCGAGGTGGCTCATCCAGTGCATCACTTTCTGTTACAATAAGCTCAATAAATCCTTGCCGGGCGCGGTCAAGGGTCATTCCACGAGGGGGTGGCCACTTCCTATGCGGCATTAAAGAATGTCTCCACCTCAGCTATTTACGCTGCAGCCACTTGGAGCTCTGTGCATACCTTTATCAAGCATTACAGCCTGAACATTGCATCGAGGCGAAGAGCAGGGTTCGGCCTAGCCATCCTTCAGGGACTTCTGTCCTAGGCTCGAGTTGTTTTGAGACTTCTACCTTTCCTCCTCCCTGTGGAGTAAGATTACCACTATTGCTTGGAAATCAGTCCTAATGGTGTAACCTGCTGCAAGAGCTGTATCTCGAAGTAAGATAGTATAGTTACGTAAGAACTTACCGTAACAGTAGATCTTCGAGAGCAGCTCTTGCAGCAGGTACCTTCCCGCCCACAATTCCCCTTCTTGTGGAGGTAGGTCATAGCCAAACATCCATCTTACGGGATGGGACGTTCTGATTTTAGTCTTGGCCATCTGGTGGCGGATCCTCGGTCTCCTCTTCTGATGTCAACCAGTGGCCGGGAGTCTCCGGCGGGAGAATTGAGGATTGTGGGTGGACCGCCTCATTATGTACTACACCTGATGTCAGGGGCGGGACCGACGTCGGAGGCGGTCCCCGCTGAAGACTGCTAGCTAGAAAATTTCTGTAGGGTCCTGTCACCTGACTGCTTCAGTCCTAATGGTGTAACCTGCTGCAAGAGCTGTTCTCGAAGATCTACTGTTACGGTAAGTTCTTGCGTAACTGTGCTTTGCTGTCCTCAGCAGTCCACCTTCCCCTGTCTCTTCCCAGGAATTACAACCTGTTGACATCTTCTCGGGAGGATTTGGTACCCGAACCTTCGGTCTGTCAATCTCAAGTCATGGCTCTTGAAGAGTTAGTTTGCTGACCTGCATCTTTCCCAAGGGGTTCTGGATATCCTTAAGGCTTCTCGAAAGTCTTCCACCAGAAAGGCTTACAATTCCAAATGGAAAAGATTCACTATTTAGTGTTCTAAGAAGAATATTTCTCCAGATTCTGCTGGGTTGCCTACGGTTCTGGACTATATGGTCCATCTCAATGGCCTAGGCCTTAGTCAGCGACACTTAAAGTGCATTTGGCAGCTGTCTCTGCTTTCCTGTCAGTAGGCAACCCATCTGTCAGCCCATCCTGAGTTTTGTAAGTTTTTCAAGGGGTTGCTGCACACCAATCTCCCCTTTAGGGACCCTGCTCCTGCTTGGGACCTTAATGTTTGCATTGCTCAGCTTATGCAACCCCACTTTGAGCCTTTGTCCTCTGCAGAGATTAAGTACTTGACTTGGAAAATTGTGTTTTTGGTGGCCATTACCTCTGCCAGGCATATCAGTGAATTGCAAGCCCTGTCAGTGGAACCTGATTTCATCTCTTTCCATAGAGATAAAGTGATCTTAAGAACTAACAGGAAGTTTTTGCCTAAAGTGGTTTCAGATTTCCACCTCGACCAGTCTGTGTCTCTCCCTGTTTTCTTCAGTAACCATTCCTCCGTTGGAGAGAGGAGGCTGCACAGCTTAGATGTTAAAAGGGCCCTCAGCTACTACATAGAGCGCACCAAGGGTCACAGGTTTGAGTCCCTCCAGTTCCTCACGTATGGAGAGGTTGGTAAGGGCAAACTTGCCACTAAGAGATCTATTGCCAGGTGGATTGTTTCTTGTATACAATTCTGCTATGAGAAACTGGGTAGAACTCCACCCTCAGGCCTGAGGGCTCACTCTACTAGAGGTACAGCTGCTTCCCTGGCTGCTGCCAGGGATATTCCTGTCTTAGAAATCTGTTAAGCAGCCACCTGGAAAACAGTCCATACATTCACCAAGCATTACTCTCTGGATAGCCAGGCTAGGAGTGATGCTCGGTTTGGCACAGCAGTACTTCAGAGCCTGTTTCCAAAGTAGGTTCTGTCCCTCCTCCATGGAGGTATTGCTTTGTAGTCTGCATATGTCAGAATACAGCAAGACTTCATTTGTTTGAAGAAAAAATTACTCACCTTAGTAATGTTGTTTCTTCTAATGGAGTCTTGCTGTATTCTGACCCCACCGCCTCCCCTCTCAGAACCTAGTTTTTGGGATGTGGGTGGGCAGGAGCAGTGTTGGCACCCTAGGGGTGTCCCTTTTTCACCCTCCTTTATTTTGGGTGAGTGTTGTGTTTTGGGATGTGTTTTGTTTTTTGGGTTTCCGACTTAAGTCTTTGCTTTGAAACCAAAAAACCCTTTTATATAGATATAATTGCCAGTTGGCTAGTTTTGAGTTTTACAGTTTCCGCACAGAACTTGTAGTGAGTATTGCTCATAAAGATCTGACAGTTGGAGTTTAAACAACAGCAGACAGGGGCTTCAACCGAGCTTGCGGTGAACATTCCATGCTGGCCATGGAAAGTTTAACTCTTTGTTCTCCGGGGCAGTTGAAAGGCAGGACCTAATTGCATATGTCAGAATACAGCAAGACTCCATTAGAAGAAATAACATTACTAAGGTGAGTAATTTGTTCTTACCGGTTCAGGGTTCTGCCCTTTGGTCTCTCGTTGGCTCCCAGGGTTTTCACCAAGTGCTTGGCGGTAGTGGTTGCGGCCCTGAGGAGGAAAGGCCACTTTGTTTATCCTTACCTGGATGATTGGCTTATTTCCACTCAGTCGGCAAGCCAGTTGAATGTGGCCCTGGAGGAAACGAAGGATCTTTTTCACTTACTGGGCATCACTGTAAATTGGTTGAAGTCGCAACCCTGGCCCTCCCAGCAGCTGCAATATATTGGGGCCATTTTGGACACTACCCATGTAAAAGCCTTCCTGCCATCAAACAGAGCAGGCCGTCTGATGGACCTGGCACACAGAGTTCAGGCAACAATCTCTCTTCTAGTGAGGGTGATTCTTCAGCTTTTAGGTCACATGGCTCCAGCCATAGCTGTAGTCCCTTTCGCCAAGCTAAACATGAGGGTTCTGCAGGGTCCAGTGGGACCAAGCGGTGGACGACTTGGATCACCCGATTCGAGTCTTAGCGGTGATCTGTCGTTCTTTCCAGTGGGGCTTTGTCCTCCACATCTCGAGAGAGGAGTCTCTTTCCAGAGACCGTGCCCATTGCAGACCTTGGCGACGGACGCCTAAGAGTTAGGTTGGGGGCCCATCTAGGAGACCACAGGACCAGGAGGGCTTGGTCCCCCACAGAGCGGTCCCTTCATATCCACATCCTTGAAATGAGGGCTGTCCTGTACACCCTACGGGTGTTTCAAGACCAAGTTTCCCAGGGTCCTCTCTTGGTGCAATCAGACAACACTCTGGTTGTCTTCTACATCAACAAGCAAGGAGGCGCCGGCCTGGTGACGCTGAGGGTTGAGGCGCTGGATGCCACGCCTCGCGCCACACTGGTGACCTGGGTTTGGGAATGAGCCTGAGGGAGCCAGAGGTTGACAGGGGAGGGAAGAGATTGAGCTTCCGGATGACTGCTCTCTCTACTCTGGGGAGGGATTGGGATGCGACCGCTCAAGGAGCGACGTCTGGCGGCGGCCAGAGGTAGCCCAAAGAAGCGTCATGGCGTATGCCTGGGGGTGGAGCTGTGGCAGCATGTTGCCATAGCAGCCAGGCTCCACAGGGGACTTACAAGCTAAAAACACCCGCCCTCCTCCCTCCGATAGGCAATGGTGCCTCCCACCCAGGGACTGCACTCCCGAAGATGGATGCGACTCACTCCTAGTCCCCCTTCCTCGGACTGGTGCTCAATACTATAAGAAAGAGCACCCTGGGCAGGGGTGGCCCTTCCGTGGAGGGTAGACCCGGGGGATGCCCGGTGACTGGGAGTGGAGATGAGCCAGATCACACAAGGAGGTAGCATCCGTGGAATGGAAGGTCACCAGGAGAGAGTTCGGGGGAAGGGGGTCAAAGGACGAGGTTGGGGAAAAACAGAGTTCCAAAAAAAAAAAAAGGCAAGGAGACACTCAGTCATATCCCCTTTGCAGGGAGGCCATGAGAGTTTGGGACTGGGAAGCGGAACATCTTCTAGATCTCATGGCTGTGCACGTGCCTGGAAGCCAGAACGTTCTCGACAGTCTGAGTCGCTCTCATTCTCTGAGTCATAAATGGGAGTTGCTTCAGGAATCTTAGATGACCTCTTTGGTCATTGGGGCCAACCAGAGTGGGACCTGATTGCATCCCCATGCAGTGCCAGACTGCCAAATTTTTGCTCGCTAGATCCAGGGCCTGGTGTTTTCTGGTGAGGCGCATTGTCCCTATCCTGGACGGGGAGGTTTCTGTATGCCTTCCGTCTCTTCCCTCTCATTCAGAGAGTTCTGCTCAAATTGCAGACGGAGAAGGCCAGAATGATTCTGATGGCTCCTCTTTGGCCTCGACAAATTTGGTATCTGCTGCTGCAGCATCTGGCTATGGAGCCTCCTGTGCAGTTGCACCTCTCCACTCACTTGCGCTTTCAAGAGCGGGGGACACTCGTTCATCCTACTCTGTGGTCTCTTCACTTGCACGCTTGGCTCCTGCAGTCTTAGCAGAGGAGAGATTAGGAGTGTCAAGCAGGGTGGCAGAGGTTTTGGTGGCAGCGAGGAAACCCTCCACTAGGGCAACTTATGCCATGAAGTGAAAGTGTTTCTGCCTTTGGGCAACAGCACATGCCCTAGATCCCCTGGATTGTCCGGTCAAGCATATGCTAGACTACCTTCTCCACCTCTTGGACCTGGGCTTAAGCTATTCGTCCATCAAGGTGCACCTGTGTGCTTTATCAGCATATCATGCACCATGTGGGGAAAAGACTTTGGCACTGCTTAATGTGTGCAGGACCTTTCTGCGAGGTGTTTTGCACATCAGACCCCCCAGGAGGGACCCTGTCTTCACGGGATCTACTTTTTGTTCTCGAGAAGCTCACCCTACCTCCCTTTGAACCAGCCGTGACCTGCAATCTGCATTTTCTTTCATGAAAGCAGTATTTTTAGTTACTGTTACTTCCGCTTGAAGGGTTTCCGAGCTTCAGGCCCTTATGTGTAAGGAGCATTATATTGTGTTTCATAGGGATAGGGTGGCCATGTGTACGAATCCCAAATTTTCACTGAAAGTGGTGTCCGAACTGATGCTGAAACAGGACATCCAACTTCTGGTTTACTACCCAGAGTTTTCCAATAAAGGAGAAGCTTTGTTGCATACTGTGGATGTTCATAGAGTTTTATGTTATTGTCTTCACAGAACCAGTTCCTTAAGGAAGACAGACCAGTTGTTTGTCTCCTTTGCTCACAGAAAGACAGGGGCTCTTGTCACCAAGCAGACACTAACCTGTTGGTTAGTGAACTGCATTTCTTTTTATCATCAGCATCATGGTAAGCCCTTGCCGGGATCGGTCAAGGGTCACTCCACCAAGGCTGTGGCTACCTCCTTTGCCTAGTTGAGGAATGGTTCCTCGGTAGATTTCTGCCCTGCCGCAACTTGGAGCACAATCCACACCTTCATTAGGCATTACAGCCTGGACATTGCCTCTAGGAGGAGAGCTGGATTCGGACTAGCCATCCTTCAGGGCCTACTCTCCCGAGGCTTTTCAGCTGGTTTTTGTTCTTCCCCTCCTGTCGACCTGGGCCTATTTTTGGGTACTGCCTGGGACTCAGTCCCGATGGTAATACCTGCTGCAAGAGTTCCATCTCGAAGTCAGATAGTACAGTTATGTAAGAACTTACCTTAACAGTAGATCTTCGAGAGGAGCTATTGCAGCAGGTGGCTTTCCCACCCACCATCCCCCAGGAATTGTTTCCCTTCTTTAGGGTAGGGGAGATCCTGCTCGGTTTTCCATTTACTTCAGCTGGGTCTCCAAGGGGAGAACTGAGATGGTGCCAGAGGTCCGCCCCCTTTATACCACGTCTGACATCGGGCAGAGCTGACGGGGTGGTCCTCCACCTCGGACTGCTAGCTACAAGATTTTTCCGTAGGGTCCTAACGCCTGGCGGCATTAGTGCTAATGGTAATACCTGCTGCAAGAGCTCCTCTCGAAGATTTACTGTTACGGTAAGTTCTTACATAACTGTACTTTTCTGCTGCCCCTTTTCTAACTAATTCCATATGCCTGTCCCATCCCTGTTTGAAGCTGCTCACTGATTTGGCCTAGATGATTCCGGTAGCTTATACCACTTGTCCACTACTCTTTAAATGAAAAGGTGCTTGTGGATATCCCATTTGAATCTCCCCATGCAGTTCTCAGTGAGTTCCACCTTGACGTTGGCTTTGAGCTCTAGGAGCAAAGCACCTTGGCATACACCCTGTTTATCCCAAGAAGGTGCTTGTATGTTTCGATCATGTCACCTTTTTCCCTTCCCATCTCAAGGATATGTATGGCCAAGTTCTGCAGCCTCTCCTCGTATGTCTTGCCTCCTACTCCATGGACCATCTTTGTTGCCCTGCACCATACTGCTTCCACAGTTGATGCTACACTGCCACCATTTGTGGTTCCTGTTTGTAACAAGGGGAAAACACACACACACAAAGCTAAACACTGTTATCATCGGCCTTCTTAGCACTGGCTTTTGAGTAGCAAGCCTCCTGCATTTCTACATCTGTTGGTTTATATAGCACACATCTACACTGTCTGAACACCACCAACATGTTTTCTTTGCACAAGCACAGATAACAAGCATTTGTCAGTGCCGAATGTTTGCTTGCTGGCATTGGTAGTGTAGGAGTTAGAGAGCTGCATAATAGTAATGGCAGTGAAGTATTGAACTGAAGCCAACTCCACCACCACCCTGCAGAGACTGACAGGCATTGGGGTGTGCCTTTGGGTCGTCAGGCATAACGGCCATGCCATTTCACCACACCCTACCCTGCAGACACTGACAAGTGTCACGGTGAGCCTTGGGGTCTTTGGCCCTTATGTGCACCCCATTCCATCAGGAAATACAGTGAGATGGGTCCTGTATAGGAGAGTGGGGTGAACTTTGGGGCTGAAGAGTCCAAGGCACACCTCAATGCCTCTCACTGGCTGCAGGGTGTGGAATGGTATGAGCATTACGGGCAAGAATCTCAAGTCACTCCCCTGATGCCTCTCAATCTCTACAGGGTGGGGCGTTATGGTCGGAAACCCTAACGCTTCAGGCGTTTGATAGCATTTTCACTCCAAATTTTCAACAGGTTTTTTTTGTGACCCCCACTTTATGAACAGTGGCACTATCAGTTTGTTAGCCAAAAGCGGATTTCGCACAGTGACTACACCATTTGGCACCACAGGTGCGAAAACACATTTTGAACAGGATGTGAAAAATGACAGCTGTATTGTTCATGGGGAGGAGCAAAAAATGGCAATGTTGAACATATGCAGTGAAAATATTAAAAATACTGGTGGCCACAAGCGTGCGTAGAAAATGCGTAATGCACACCCGTAATGCAATTAGTTTGGGGATTTTTTTTTTACAGCAGATTGTCAACACGGGGATTTTGTAACCTTCGCTCATGAACAGTGTCACTGTGATTTTCTTAATCTGTCCCGAACAGTGATTTCCCACAGTGACCACGCATTTCTGCGCTGGAGGTGCGAAAACACATTTCGGCCGTGGTGTGAAAAATGACAGCTGTTCTGTTCATAAGGAAGTGTGCAAAAACGCCAGTGGTGAAAATCTGGACTGAAAATATTAGAAATCCATGAAGTTATGAGGGTGCGTGGAAACTGCGCAATGGTCACTCGTAACACAGTCATTTTATGGACTTATTTCACCAGATTTTTAACATAGCCATTGTAACACCTCTGCTCATGAACAGTATCGCTGTGATTTTCTTAATCTGTTCTGAACATTGATTTTGCACACCGACTGCGCCATTGTATGTTACATGGGCGGAAACACGTTTTGGACGACATGTGAAAAATGACAGCTGTACTGCTCATAAGAAGGTGTGGTAAAATGGTAATTTTGAAAATCTGGAGTGAAAATCTTGAAAATTCCCGAACTTAAGAGCATGCGTAGAAACAGCGCAACACATGCTCGTAAAGGTCATTTTTAGGAATTTTTTCACCAGATTTTTAACATAGCCATTTTAACAGCTCTGCTCATGAACAGTGTCACTGTGATTTTCTTAATCTCTCCCGAACATTGATTTCGCACACCAACTGCGCCATTGTGCGCTACATGCATGGAAACACATTTTGGGTGAGATGTGAGAAATGACAGCTGTTCTGCTCATAAGGAGGTATGGTAAAATGGCAGTGTGGAAAATCTGGAGTGAACATATTGAAAATTCACAAACTTACGAGCGTGCGTAGGAACAGTGCAACACATGCTCGTAAAACACTCATTTTGGGGAATTTTTTCACCAAATTTTAAACATAGGGTTCTAGGAGCGTGGATATGTTGTTCATCCACACTGTCTGGCATTGTCCCTTTCCCCTTTAAATCTTGCCGGAAGTCTTCAAGCTGGCTCCTCCCACCCACCCAGGTGGTAAATACCTCGGCTCCGCCCCATGACGCCAGATCTTCCTTTCCGCTGGAAGATACAGGTTCCCTCGTGCTATTTTACAGTGATAGAGGCCCTGGAGTCAAATCGACGGTTTTCACCGCATCTTCTCACTTTAAAACTCGTAAGAGTATACGACTCGGATCCGAACATTTCGGACATGGAGGACAAGTCATCCCCCGGGTTTCGCCGGTGTCCTTGTGGACAAAAAATGTCGCACACCGATCCCCACCTCGCAAGGCTACTGCCTCGTACTGTGCATGATACCTTGCCATGCACTATTTTCTCTGCCTTCCATCCCACCATTCTGGAGGACCGTCAGGCGCGCCTGAAGCTAAGGAGACCGGAGCTTCGCAATCCACCGGTGAAATTGAAGGAAGCCAGGTGGGCGGTTTCCATGGCTGCGGGATCCACCGAGCAGCTCTAGCAGATGGCGGCCTTCGAGGAAGAAGCTGCCCAAGCTTCGGCCAATCGAAGCTTCTTCGTGCCGCTCAACTTGGGCTCCACCTTCACGGGATCCTTCCGGGAGTTGTGCCAGTCTCTCCCTACTAAGGGTGAGGCGCCCTCGGGTTCGCACTCCTTTCGATCCAAGAAGGAGGATAAGGATCCAAAACCATCTTCTTCTAGCCAAAGAAGACACTCCTGGGGCCGAGAGCGGTCCGACTTTCAGGAGCAGGAGGTCTCGACTACAGTCAAGATCGTCTCCTTGGCTGCCGGCTTTTTGGACCTTCCGTCTGGCCAAGGCACTGAAGTCGAGGGCACGGCTGAACCGGCCGAGATTTCTCTGGACCCGATCGAGCCGTCGTCGCCGACGCCTGTTGCTGACTCTCTGGAGAGGACGCCTTTTCTCTCCTTCCCCGACGAGGAGACCTGTCCCTCGGGTATCCCGATCGAGGGCCAGGAGCCGGAACCTCGGTTTTCACAGAGTCCGGCTTCCCCTGACCGACAGAGCCGACACCGTCGGTCTCGATCGAGGAGTAAGTCCCCATCGGTCGGAAGACCTAAGAAGGGCCATAAACACTCCCGAAAGAGGCGCCGCCACTGTTCCTCATCCTCCTCTGATGAGGAGAGGCTTCGACGGAAACTCCGACACTATGAGGACCTTATGTGGCAACAGCTTCTGCTAACAGGCCAGAAGCTGGCTACCCCGGCAGTTCCGGCTATTACATGGCCTCAGCCTCTTTGGCCGACACCGACTTCTTTGGTTCCTAGGGCTCCGGTTCACCCTCCGGCGGACCCCGTGCGCCTTTCGGCTCGGCCGGTTACAGGCTTCCCACCAATTTAGGTGGAACCACCACCAAATCAGCCCCTGGGAGGGGTTCCCTCTAAGGAGGACCGACAGTCTTCGGGCCTTCCCCTTGGGCTGTCCATTACGGTCACTCCTGATTGCCCTAGGCGCATCGAGGGGGATTTAGGTGGGAAGCCTTTGTATCTGGACTCCTCGGATTCGGATAACACCGGCCTTCATTGTCATGATGAGCTGTCGGTGTCAGGTTTGGAAGAAGGGCCTTCTTTCTTCTAGGGCATCCTTCAACTCATTTCAGAGTCCACAGGAATGTCTTTGCAGCCTATTCAGAAGAAGGCAGAATATCCTCTCACGGATATTGTCAAGAGGGGGGATACCCCGACGGAGGCCTTCCCAGTGGCCGAAGCCATAGTTGGCCCGGCTCTGGAACTCTGGCAGAGTCCGGCCTCCTGCCCGGCTCCTTCTGCCCGCATGGCCCGCAAGTACACGGTGCCCATGGGGTCCTTGTCGGGCTTTACTGAGCACTCCTCGGCGGAAAACCTTGTGACTGCCTCAGTATTCAGGCGAACGGGCAGCTCTGCGGATACTGACCGCCCTCCGGACAAGGAGTCCAAACTTATGGACCACTCGGCCTGGAAGGTTTACGCGGCATCATCCTTGGGCCTTCATCAGGCAAGCTCAGCAGTGATCATGGCACACTTCTCTCATGCCCTTTTGGGGTCGCTGGATGAAGTTCTTCCTCACCTCCCAACAGACATGCAGACAATGGTCAAGCAGGTCCGGGACCAGGGCCGGGCTGTTGCCAAACAACAGCTCCAGACAGCTCTGGACATTGGTGATTCCTGTGCCCATTCACTAGCGGCAGCGGTAGCCTCTCGCCGCAGGGTTTGGCTGAGGTTATCCTCCTTTCCTGGGGATACTCAGCACAAGCTAGCTGACGTGCCCTTCCTTGGCACCGACCTCTTCGGTCTGGGAGTGGCAGGTCATCTTCAGCGCATTGAGCAGTCTAATGCCACCTCTGCTAAGGGTTCTTCAGGCAAGAACCAGCAGAAGAAGCCCTTTCGGCATTCTTCCCCTGCGGTCAGACAGCCCTCCTTCCAGGGAGGTCAGCAACAGGCTCAAGCTTGACGCCCTAGGCCCAAGCAAGGTCCCCAACAGCCCTGCAAAGGAAGCCGAGGTGCTGGTCCAGGTGCCTCCTCCTCTAATTCTGCACAGTGACGGGTCAGGGGTGGCCCCCCCCGCACCCGTCACGCCAGTTCTGGGTCCTCCCGTGGGAGGCCGGCTCCGCCACTTCCTTTCTGCCTGGTCCGGTATCACTTCGGACAGGTGGGTTCTGGAAGTGGTCGGGCAGGGTCTGCCCCTAGAGTTTGAGCAGTACCCTCCCAGCCGAGTCTGTGCCCAACGGGAGGAAAGGATCTCAGTTGGCACCCAATCGGCCCTTCGGGATGACATTGCGCAACTCCTCCTCAAGGAGGTGGTTGCCCCAGTGCCGGATCCTTCTTCAGACCCAGGCTTCGTCTCCAGGTATTTCCTGGTGCCCAAGCGGACGAGGGGTTGGCGCCCCATTCTAGATCTCCACGACCTGAATCAGTATCTCAGGTCTCGCACCTTCTGGATGGTAACTCTGAACCAGATCATACCATCCCTGGAGCGAAACATGTGGTTCTGTACACTGGATCTTCAGGACGCTTTTTACCACGTCCCAATCCGTCCGTCTCATCAGCGGTTCCTCCGCTTCAGGGTCGAAGGAACCCTGTACGAGTTCAGAGCCATGCTGTTCGGCCTGTCATCGGCCCCAAGGGTCTTCACCAAATGCATCGCAGTGGTGGCAGCCCATCTACGGCGTCAAGGGGTTCGTATTTACCCCTATCTAGATGACTGGCTCCTGGCGGGTTCCTCCCTTCAGGAGGTGGAGAGGTTCAGGGATCTGACCCTCCGAACCTGCTCTCACTTGGGCCTTCTGATCAACAAGGCCAAGTCAGAACTCGTACCTTCTCAGGTGATGGGCTTCATCGGGGCAGAGCTCGACTCCTGTCAAACCAGAGCACAGCTCCCGGCGGACAGGGCAGAGGTTCTTTCCTCCTTTGCCCAGTCATTTCTGGTTGGGCACTTGTGCCCTGCCCGGGACTTCTTGCGCCTCCTGGGTTACATGGTGGCATGCACTTCAGTGATCCGCTGGGCCAGACTGCGCATGCACCCCCTTCAATGGGAGCTGGCCGACCAGTGGTCTCAGCATCAGGGTCTCTTCGACCAGCTGTTCACAGTCACCCAGAGGATGTGGGACGCTCTCCAAAGGTGGACCATCCTGAGTCATTTGCAGGAAGGAGTCCCGTTTGTCCGCCTCGAGCCGACGGTCGTCCTTACGACCGACGCCTCTCTCATGGGCTGGGGAACCCACATGGGGGACAACAAAGCCCACGGGTTCTGGACCCTCGAGGAGTCCCGATGCCACATCAACCTGCTGGAGCTCAGAGCAGTCAGACTGGCCCTGTCAGCTTTCGCTCCTGAGCTCCGGGTCAAGTGGTTCAAGTCTAGACGGACAATACCACGACCATGTACTACCTCAACAAACAGGGCGGCACGCACTCCCGTCTGCTGTGCAAGGAGGCGCTCCGGATCTGGTCCTTCGTCAGCCGGCTGGAGGCGGATCTCCTAGCCAGCCATGTGGCAGGAGTCGCGAACCAACTGGCGGATGCTCTCAGCCGCATAGGCCAGACATCGCACGAGTGGTCTTTCCATCCAGAGGTAGCTTACGACCTGTTCTTCCATTGGGGCAAACCGTTGGTGGACCTGTTTGTCTCCAGGGAGAATACCAAGCTGAGGCGGTACCATGCCTGCCCCCCTCAGCGGGGTTCGCTGCAGGGGGATGCCTTCTCAAGGCCGTGGACCCCAGGCCTCTTCTACGTCTTCCCTTCATTTCCCTTGATCCACAAGGTGTTACTCAAGGTGAAGAGGGACAAGGGAGGTGATTCTGGTAGCCCCAGATTGGCCACGCCAGTTCTGGTATCCAGATCTCCTCAGCCTCAGCTGCAGGGCCCCGGAGTGGCTGTGTACACGCCCGGACCTGATATCGCTGAACCAAGGGAAGGTCTTCCACTCGGACCTTCAATCCCTGCACCTCACAACCTGGTTCCTGAGCGGCTAGAGTTCCAGACTCTGGGTCTTTCTGAGGATTTCTACACCATGGTAGAAGCATCTCGAAAAGAATCGACCAGGAAATGTTATGCCTTCAAATGGAAGAGATTTTCCATTTGGTGTCAGGGAAAGAGCCTGGACCCCTTATCCTGCTCTGTGGCTAACATTCTAGACTACCTTTGGTCCCTCTCCAAAGGGGGTCTTCGGTCATCAACCCTTAGGGTGCACCTGGCAGCCATCTCTGCTTACCGGGGCGTGGGCCGCGTGATCGGGCGCTTTTCAAAGGCCTGGATCACATATCCCTCCGTGCGTGAACCTCCACCTCCGTGGGATCTTTTGCTGGTTTGGCAAAGCTCACGGGCAAGCCATTTGAACCCATGCACAAGTGTGAGCTCTCACACTTGTCGTGAAGACTGCCTTCCTGGTGGCTATCACTTCAGCCAGAAGGCGGAGCTCAGGTGCTTCGGTGGACTCCCTTATCTGGTCTTTCACAGGGACAAAGTTGTCCTGCGCCCCACCAAATTCCTTCTGAAGGTGGTGTCAGAGTTTCACCTCAACCAGGTGTTGACTCTGCGGTATATTACCCTAACTACACCTCGGATGCAGTACAGGCTCCATACTCTGGACCTCAGGCGTGCTCTCTCCTACTATAAGGAGAGGATGGCGGAAATTCGGGGAGAGGTTCGCCAGCTGTTTGTCACCTATGCTGAAGCCGCTTCTGGCAGACCTGCAGCCAAGCGGACTATTGCAAGATGGATTACATCATGCATAAGTCTGTGTTATGAATTGGCGGGCAAGGAGCCTCCCAAGGGGATAAGGGCTCATTCTACCCGCCATACTGCTGCTTCGGTGGCTGTTTCAGGGACATCCCTATCCAGGAAATCTTTGGGCTGCTACCTGAAGTCAGCAAACACCTTTATTACCCATTACCACATCGACCTTAAGTCATGACATGATGCTGGTTTTGGGGCCTCGGTTCTTCAGTCTCTGTTTCCTAAGTAGGGGGTGTGCGCCTTGCCTCCCTCCTCCCGGAGAATTGCTAGGAGTCTGCGGGACAGTGTGGATGAACAACATATCACGCTCCTAGAAAACAGGTTACTCACCTGTAACAGTAGTTCTAGGAGTGGTATATATGTTATTCCTATGCACTCCTAGCGTCCTCCCTGGCTTAAGGCGCACAACCTGGCTTCCAGCGGGCTAGATCTGGCGTCAAGGGGCGGAGCCGAGGTATTTACCACCCGGGTGGGTTGGAGGAGCCAGCTTGAAGACTTCCAGCAAGATTTAAAGGGGAAAGGGACAATGCCAGACAGTGTGGATGAACAACATATACCACTCCTAGAACTACTATTACAGGTGAGTAACCTGTTTTTTTGGGGGGCCTACCTCATGAACTGTGACACTGTTGTTTTGTAAATCTGTCCCAAAAGGTGGTTCGCGCAGTGACCGCAAAATCACCTTCGGGCCGGCTAATACCATGACAGTGACATCTATGAGGTGGGGTCCCAAAACTCATGTTGAAAATTTGCGAAAAATTTCAAAATTCCCGAGATATGCACTAATGTTGAAAACCCATTTATTACATTATACAGCTTACGGCATTTCTCAGTTCATGGTCGACTTTGAAGAGTGCAGATGTTCCCAGTCCACTGAAGATCGCTCGCCGAGCTCAGAGGTAAGTATGGGGTGAGGAAGGGGTGTGGGGAGGCAGGAATGCAGAGGGTGGAGTGCGGGTGGGGGAGATTGGGTCAGGACAGTCAGCGAAGAAAGGTTTTTTCTTTTTAACTTAGACGCCGGAGGGCGTTTGCCACGCTCAGGTGGGCTCCCAGCGTGGCAGCTGTAAAGCTGTTTGGGGGGAGGCCGTGTAGCTGACGGGGGATTGGGCACTTTGCCATTATATGATCTGTTGCCACGCTAGGGTGTGTTCCCAGCATGGCACCCTGTAGTCTCTTGGGGGTGGGGACAGTGGAGCCGCGGGGATTGTGCACCTGTCGGCCTATGATCTGTTGTTATGCTGGGGGCGCAGCACAGCCGACGGGAATCTGGGCACCCCGTCGGCTATACAGTGTGCGTGGGGAGAGTACCTAACAGTATGCGGCGTGTGTGAATGTGTGTGTGGGGGGAGCACACGATATCTTATCGCTGCTCACTGAAGCGTAGCTCTCCCTTTCAACTGTATGGCCACTGCATTTTCAACTGCTGTCATAGACAGCTGCAGCGTTCATTAGAGAACTGTGGCCGCACCTGCAAACACACTGACTGAATTGGAAGATGGCTGCCACACCTCCGAAAACTCGATGATGGCACTATGTTTCTTGCATATGTATGCAAGCAAACATAAAAATGCTAGCAGAGTGTTGTCGGTATAGGGCAGACTTGGGGACTGCTGCCAGGTAAACCCAGTACTTTATTTAACAGTTTTTTTCATGGACTTTAAATCTATGAGAGACACTGTTGTTTGTACGTTTGTTTTTGAGAGAATTGTTTGCTATTAGTTTGACACTGGGTTTATACAGCTAGGTGTTTTTACAGCCAGCCTGACTAGACTTGACAAGGCTATCCAGTCATGTGAATGTAAGTCTTTGTCAGACTTGGCTACAGGGAGAGTGAGGGGCAAACAGACTTCCATGTTATTTATTTTCCTTATGTGCGTTTGGATGACATTCTAATGTTACCTAACAACCTTCTGCCAGCTAGTCCTCTACATAGGATTTCAGTTCAGCAAACCACCCACAGCCCTTACAGTCTGCACAGAGTTCCTTGAGTATGTCCTGGTGCCAAGGGCTTTCATAAAACAAGGAATGCCACATCAATGTAATTCAGTAATGAGAAAGGTTGGACTGCACTGCCTTTAGCTGGCAAATCTCAAGAGTGATTTAGGGAAGTGAATTATTTGTTTAAGCACAGACTGGGAAGAACCTCTGTAGACTACACCCATCTCCATAGCTTTCTCTCATTGCTGTCATTTCTTGCAGTAGATCCCTCCCCTAGAGTCTGTGTGCTAGCATGCTAGATGCCAGCAGAGTAGGCCTATTGGTCTGTCAAGTCTGCTCGTGCTTTAGCACCCTGATTGGGTACCGTAGCCTCTATCTGCCTCTTCCACTGTTACTCCATCCCCAGTCTCCCCCTGCAACCAGCCTCTGCTTCACCCCTTGCCTGTACCTGTCCCACCCTCTCTTGAATCCCTCCACCGTAGCTGCCTGTACCAGCTCCCCGGGCAGTGCATTCCACATTCCACCATGCTGTAAACTTGAATAATTTATATAGACAGATGATGTAGATTATAGCTGTCAAAATTGTGCTGACTCCTAGAGGAAGTGAGATGGTATGGGCTGTCCTCTCCTGCTAGCTGAGACAGGATGAAAAACAGTCTTGAGATATGCCCCTTTTCAGACTCCCTCAGTCCTCTGCAGACATACTTTTTCTTCTCAGCAACTGAACCGTATTAGCGAGGGGGTCTGGTCATCATCCTTAGTGTTCTTATCTGTTATACATATTAAATAGCCTTACTGTTGTATTTTGATATAGCTTTAGTGCTGTTATCTGTTATATAGCCTTACTGCTGTTACACATTAATTACACAGTCAGTATTTTATATAGCTTCTTTACTATTGTTTTTATATAGCCTTACATCCTTTATATTGTTTAGCCTTTGGGCTATCATATTTATTGTTTTACCTTATTGCTATTTATTATATAGTGTCTACTGCTATGCTTGTTAAGTGGTGTTAATTTACTATTCCTGTATTTGTATCTTTCATGTGTGTTGGGCTTAAAGTAATCCTGAATCCTGCATTTGTGCTTTCCCTACAGATGGGCATTGCATGTCTTAATGCACTTATCAGGTAAACAAAAACTAAAATAATAAAAGACAGATGTTTAGTTGGTGCATCAGTAACATTACCACTCGTGACGCAGCAAGCTAGGTTTGAGAACGAGCCCTAGTCACTGGAGGGCCAGCTGGGAGAAGAGGATTGAGTGTCCCATAGAAAGCTCTCTTCTGGGTAGGTGGGGGGAAATGCCCTGCTGCGTGACTGCCACCCAGGTGATCACGGGTAGCAGTGCAGGCTGAGAGTGCTTTTAGTTGGGGTGGGGATTGGCTTTGCAGAGCCTGTTGCAGCCAGTGTCCCTAGGGGAGGGGAGATCAGTGGCAAAACCCTTGGCCTCACAGCATGGCAGCCCAGGGTGTCTTGCAGACCCTGCACCAACTGAACTAGGTGAAATCTCCTGGCACGAAACTTTCAGATCCTGAGGGAACTCACCCAGTCTGAATGCCTCCATTGTAGCTAGCCAAGAGAACAGGTAAACTCTATGAGATGGCCGGGTATTGGCTTGGGGCAGACCAGGGTCTGGAGTTGGGACCTGAAGCCGACCAAGCAGGGATAAACAGAAAGTCATTAAAAAAGAAAAAAAAAATGAAAGACCCCCCCCCCCTTGCCGTTTTCCATTTTTATGTAAAATAAAAAAGAATTAAATCAGGCATGTGCCACATTGGTACAGGCATCCTTCACTTTTCAGATGAGGGCTGCCAGTGACTCAGTTTGATGACTGATGTGGCTGTGTTGTTCTCTTTCTGTTCCTGGCAATAACCCAACCCCATCAATCCAGTAATCTTCTGCTTCTTAGGTTGCCATCTTTTCCTATGGCTTCTCCCTCTTGGTGGGACTCCAAGTGGAGGCCACCCCTCCACCCCAGAGAGCACGTGAACTGGTTTAGCAGTCTGGCGGCCGATATCATGGTGTGGAGCTCAAGTGTACCGTTCACTGCCACGTAGATGGAAGCAGGAATATCTTTTTCTTGTTTCATCAGCTGCCACCCTCCACTCAGTATTCGGGGATGGTAAGAAGTTGTGTTGCCACCCACAGTGTCCCAACACCTCTCCTAGCCCTTCCAAAGGAGACATTTGTGCTGCATGACAGCCCGCCCCCTTGGAGTCCTACTCCTTTGTCCTCGGGCTGGGAGTCCAGGATGTCCTGCATTTCAGCACTCCCAAGATGGGAGAGGAGGTACATTTTAATCAGAAACCTGCTCTTAAATCTGTGTTGGTAAGACATGGTGGGCATAAATCTGCTTTGCCTGAAACATTCTCGGGTTAGAGGACGTTAGCTGTATATGTATGCCCTGTGGCTGTGTCAAGCAAGTCGTCATGTAATCTGGTAGGTTGTCTGTCCAGTTATAATGTTGAAGTTATAATTTGATTCAGCTGAGGAGAATAAATAAATAGCCTTAAGATGATTATTCTAAATACCCATTCTACCTTAGTGTAAAACTGATTGTGTAACATTTTTGTGTCATGTATGAGTCACTTCCAGCAGGTTAGTTTGCCTGTACTTTAAAAAAAAAAAAAAAAGCATTCAACCCCCCCCCCTTTTTTTTTTTCCAACTTTCAGTTTTTCCTCCCCTAAGCCACTAGCAGTCCTTCTCGGAGCTCTGGGCAGCCCCAACCCCGTCTTCCTTGCCTTCTCCCAGGGCTTACCTGTCTTCAGGAGTGGTGCCCTTTGGTATCCCCTTCCCACAGTGGAGGTCCTAGGGCTCGACCTGGTCCTTTGGAAAAGCTGTTAATGGAACTCCTAGAGTGAAACTGGGTCAGCGGGTGAGGGGTCTGTGAGCTGCCGGGAGCTGTCATGCTGCATGGTTGCATTTTTTCCAGGATGCAAGGCATGAGCACCTGTTTAGCCAATTGGCTGTCCCCAACCCCTGCTGCTACACTTCGCCTGCACCACCACCAACTTTGATCACCCAGGTGGCGGTCGCGCAGTGACAGTGATCCCCCCTCCCTGCCTGGAGGAGGAGAGTGTCCTGCGGAATACTTAGATCTTACTTCGAGTGGGAGTTCTTGCAGCAGGCTATAACTATTAGGACTAACGCCGCAGGCATTAGGACCCACTGGAAAACTTCTCAGCCTGCAGTACCCAGCAGGGACCACCCCCCCCAACCCCGACGTCGGCTACGGTATAAAAAGGGGTGGACCTGGCTCCACCCCAGTTCTTTTCCCGCTCCGACCTGTTCATGTTGGGGAAGATCTTAACTTGCCAGTTGCCTTTCTCTTCAGCTTTCAGCATTTTTTTTTTCATACCGACGCATGTTGTCCCCATCATTGTTCTCATCCTCTGGACCTAATCGGAACAAGTGCAGTTGCCACTATCAGATACCATCGAAGGACGGCCACACTAAGTGTGTCTTCTGCCTGTGGCCTAACCATGACACTGCAGCCTGTTCCACCTGTCGGCTTCAGAAGCAGGACTAGGATCTGCCATTTGAAGGCTCTCAGGGCATTCCTTTCAGAACAGAAGATGGACCTGCACACCTCCGGGGAGAAGGCCAAGCATAAGGACAAGTCCAAGTGGTCCCGGGACAAGGACCGTAGTCAGTCCCGATCTCATTCTCGGTCCTCCCCCAAGAGGCCCTGCTCTTCCTCGGGCTCTGGAGAGCATCACTCCAAGAAGAATTCTGCTCCTGCCAAAAAGGCCCAGGATAAAGCAGATATGTTAGGGGAGAAACCTGACAGGCCCAAGGTGACGCCGCTCCGGGTCACCCCCAAGACCTCAGGGGCACAGTCTGTGGCCCTGCATGCCAAGGTCCCGGCTTTGCCCAATAAGGGTGGGCCTCTGGAGTCAGAGGACACTCCAGTGCCCCCCCCCCATGGTGAGAAACCGTTGTCGGTCCCAGTGCTGATGCCAGTAGAAGGGGCGAAGGAAATTGATGCCACTGTAGAAGGGGCAGCATCTGTGTCTCAAGTCGTCCTCCCCATGGGGCTCTCCAGGAGGCTGCCCCTTGGGGCTGCCGGACACTTCAGATCCCATAGTGTGCTTTCTGGAGATGGTGGACTCTGTGCTTTCCAAGGAGGAGCCCCAGGTACATTTTTCTTTTTGGTGGGGTCAAGTCCAAAAACAGACCCCTCCCCCTGAAGCCGGCCCCGTCACCAGACCCGTCGGGCAAACCACAACCGGAGGATGTGCCTTCGCCCAAGAAGAACCCCAAGAGGCCGCTGCCTCACTCATCTTCCAGGGTCCGTTCCCAGTCTCGGTCCGTAGACTGACACCAGCGCTCACCGAGGTCAGGTGGTAGACGCTGGTTCAGGTCTTACTCTAGGAGCCGTTCCGATGGGCAGGCCCGCTACCGACGTTGGTCCCCGGACCGACGCCCATCATCTCTCCGTCGTCGGTCTCGTGATCGACGTTGGTCGGAGAGCCACTGACGTTCGAGCGGGGCCAGTCATAGGGGCAGGTCTAGCTACTCCTCACCTAGTAGCTGGTCCTCCTCTTCCTCTTTCCTCTCTGGAATTGGGGGTTCCCCAGAAGAAAAGGACCAGCCCCGCTCACCTCCTGATGATACAACCTTTATGTACGTCATGAGGCACATCCAGGCCTCCAGTGAATGGGATATGGAGGACCTGGATCCGGAACACCGTCAACTACCCAAGTACCTGAGACAAAAGGAACCCAAACCTCTTGTGGTGCCTCCTTTAGTGGACACCTTCCAGGATCTTACCGAATTACCTGGAGGCATCCAGCTTCGGTCCCGGCAGTTCCCAAAAAGTCAGATAAGCCGTACAGAGCCCCGAGGGATGAACCTTTCCTGACAGAGCACCCTCAGGCGTACTCCTCTGTGATCACGGCTGCTCGTGATAAGTCTAAGCAGCTGAAACATCTTGGCTCCCAGCCTCCTGACCCAGAGTCTCGCTATTTGGACCAGGTGGGCAAGAAGGTCTGTTCTGCCTCCACCTGCTCCATTAGGTCCCTTAATTTCTTGACGCATGTGGTTCAGTACCAGGATGCGCTCTGGGAAAGGGGACAGGAGCTTGTTAATGCCTTGCCAGACTCTGCATAGAAGACAGAGATTTTGGATGTTCTTAAATCAGGCTCAGACGTAGGCACGCATGTTCTCCATGCCTCGTACGATACTGCAGACACAGCGGCCAGAGCGTCAGTGTCAGGGGTGTGTCTCTGATGCCACGCTTGGTTGAGAGTTTCCGGCTTTCACCAAGATCTGCAGTCAGGAATCCAGGACCTCCCATTCCTGGGTTCCGTCTTGGTTGGGCAGGCGACAGAGTCACTCATCTCTCGTCTCCAGGAGCTGGGGGAAATCCATCTAGTCTGTCTGTCAGATGTACAGAGGAAGGCGAGGAAATGGCCATTTCGGAAGCCCACAGGTGCCTAAGCCCATGGCAGCCAACAAGGCCAGAGAGGTGGCTTTAAAAGGAGAGCTGGCAACCAGCAGACTGGAGGCACTCCTTTTCATGGCCCCAAGTCCTCCCAAGTCTCTCTGCCCACTCCCAGCTCCACCCAATTACTCCCTCCCTACCCCCCACCTCCTCTGGAGGTTCCAGGGGAGGCAGTAGGGGGTCGCTTCTCCCTTCATCTGAAGGGCTGCAGCTCTATAAGTGCAGACCAGTGGGTCCTCCATATCGTAAGGAGGAGACATACGCTGGAGTTCACCGAGATCCCCCCAGACACTCCACCAAGGTCCTCGAGATAGCCTCCTCCTCACATTCCACTCATAGAAGGAGAGATTCAGGCCCTCTTGTGGAAAAGGGCGATAGAGCCAGTCCCTCTGCAGCAGTGAGGAAAAGGGTATTACTCCCATTTCTTCCTGGTTCCAAAGAATACGTAAGACCTTCGTCCCATTCTGGACCTCAGTTCTTTAAACTCCTATATAGAATAGAGAAGGCTCCAGATGGCAACTCTTCCAGGACTGCTTCCTCTGCTGCATCAGGGAGATTGGCTCTGCTCCCTAGACATGCAAGATGCGTACATGCACATAGGGGTCTCTCCCCCCCCCCAACAGGAAGTACCGGAGATTCCACTTCCAGGGGGACGCATTATCAGTTCTCCTGTTTGGCCTCTCCTCGAGTCTTCACAAAATGCTTGGGCAGTAGTGGCTGCGGCTCTAAGGTGCCAGAGACATTATATCTTCCCTTACCTTGACGATTGACTGCTTGCGGCCCCGTCAAGGTCACGCCTTCTTCAGGCTCTCGGAGACACCTATACTGTATTCCGAGAGCTGGGGATCACCCTCAATCTTCCAATGTCTTCCTAAGAGCCCAGCCAAAGACTGGTCTTCATAGGAGCGGTCCTGGATTAGGTCCAGGGCATGGTTTTTCTACCCCAAGAGAGGGGCGATTGCTTGCGGGAGATTGCCGAATCGGTCCTTGTAACTCATTAGGTCCAGGCCAGGACCTTACTCAGACTTCTGGGGCACATGGCGTCGGGCATTTCTGTCACTCCTCTGGCTCGCCTCCACATGAGAATCGCACAGTTGATACTCAGGGTGCAGTGGGATCAATGCTCAGACGACCTGGACCACATGGTCAGGATCACAGAGTCAGTGAAGAGGACGCTTCTTTGGTGGTTTGACCCTCTAAATTTAGAAAAAGGGGCCCATTCCCATCCGGAGCCCCCAAATCAGACTCTTAACAACAGATGCCTCGGATTTGGGTTGGGGGACGCATCTGGGGGCCCGCCAAATGCAGGGTTTCTGGACCCCCATGGAGCATGACCTCCACACCAATGTCTTGGAAATGCAAGTGGTGCTCAGTGTGCTACATGCCTTTCAAGAGGACCTCGTCCTAGGCTCTCTTCTTGTTCAGATGGACAACATGGCGGTCGTCTTCTATATCAGCATGCAAGGGGGCACTCACTCCTACCCCTGTGCAGGGAGGCGATGAGAGTCTGGTATTGGGTGCTGAAGCGACATATATCTCTGTCCGCAATGCACATTCCAGGCGTCCTAAACAGCTTGGCCGACAGCCTTAGCAGGTCTCCGTCCAAGGCGCACGAGTGGGAGCTACTGCAGTCTGTAGCGGATCAGCTTTTCAGCACTTAGGGTCGTCTAGAGCTGGACCTCTTTGTGTCACCACACAATGCCAAACTTTCAATTTTCTGCTCGCGAGAGCCTGTGCCTTGTGTTTTCTGGCCAGACGCATTGTCTCTTTGTTGGGCAGGGAGGTTTCTTTATGCCTTTCCTCTCGCTCTGTGTGTTCTCTTGAATGTACAAGCTGAAGGGGCTCTGATGATTCTAATTGCCCCTCTATGGCCTCGGCAGATTTGGTTCCCACTACTTCAGCAGTTGTCCACGGAACCTCCAATCCCGCTGCCAGTATGCTCGCAGTTGCTGTCCGAGGATCAGGGCTCGCTGGTCCATCCTGATCTCAGATCTTTGCATCTTCATGCTTGGCTCCTTCGGACGTAGCAAAGTCCAGGTACAGGGTCTCCCAAGAGGTGGCGGATGTCCTTGTATCGGCATGAAAGCCCTCTACTCGCTCCACTTCCGCTATTAAGTGGAAGCACTTCTGCTTATGGGCGTCGTCTCACCGTCTGGACCCCCTTACCTGTCCGGTGGACTCAGCATTGCAGTATCTCCTCTCCGTATACCAACAAGGCTTGAGCTATTCCTCCATAAAGGTGCACATGTGGGCCATTTCTGTATATCACACCCTTTTGGGGGACAAAACCTTAGCTCAATTGGATGTAGCCTGCACCTTCTTTGAGGGGGATTCTACACATGAGACCTCCCATTAGGGACTCTGTTCCCCCCCGGACCTCCTGTTTGTGTTGGAGAAGCTTACTCTTCCACCTTTTGAACCAGCAGCCAACTGTGAGCTGCGTTATCTTTCTTGGAAGGTTTGTTTTTTAGTTGCTGTTACTTCAGCTTGAAGAGTTTCTGAGCTCCTGACTCTGATGTGTAAAGAGCAGTATTTAATTTTCCACAGGGAAAAGGTTTTCCTCAGAACGAATCCTAAGTTCTTTCCTAAAGTGGCCTCAGAATTGACTCTCAACCAGTCGGTTGACCTTCCAGTTTATTTTTCTTCTCCCTCTAATAGAGGAGAAGCTCTCCTTCACACTCTGGACATTCACAGGGCACTGAGGTACTGCCTTAAGTGCACAGCTGCACGCCGTAAATCAGAGCAACTGTTTGTGGCCTTCGCGCCACAGCAGTTGGGTAATCCGGTGTCCAAGCAAACGATTTCCAAGTGGCTTGTCCACTGCATTGTATTTTGCTATGAGAAGCACAATCAACCCCTTCCGGGACTAGTCAGGGGTCGGTCACGCCACCAGAGGAGTCTCTGCTTCCTTTGCCGCCCTGCGGAATGTTTCCATCAGGGACATATGTGCGGCTGCTACCTGGAACTCTGTGCAGACTTTCGTGAAGCACTATAGCCTGGACATTGCATCCAAACACTGTGCTGGCTTCGGCCTAGCTTTCCGTCAGGGACTTCTGTCTTGACTTGCTGTTTCAGTGTTATACCACCTTCCACCTCCCGGGGTTAGGCTCCTCCTTGGCGCGGGACTGCTTGGGATTCAGTCCTAATGGTTATAGCCGGCTGCAAGAGCTCCCACTCGAAGTAAGATAGTGCAGTTACGTAAGAACTTAACGTAACAGTAGATCTTCGAAGGAACTCTTGTAGCAGGCGTTGCTTTCCCGCCCTCCATCCCCTGAATGAGGTGTACAGATTATCATCTTCTGGCTTTGCCTCCTTCTCTTGTTAGGGACCGTTCACGGGTCTTGGCGGGGGACCTGGGTTGGAGCCGGGTCCGCCCCCTTTTGTATCGTGGCTGATGTCGGGGTGGAGCTGACATCTGGGGCAGTCCCTGCTGGGTACTGCTGGCTGAAAAGTTTTCCGGTAGGTCCTAATGCCTGTGGCATTAGTCCTAATGGTTATAGCCTGCTGCAAGAGCTCCTCTCGAAGATCTGCTGTTATGGTGAGTTCTTACGTAACTGTACTTTATTCTCCCCTGGCTGTCCTTCTGACAAGCCAGCAGGCGTGTTCGCAAACCTGGGTCATCAGCATCATGAGCGGTAGCACTAGCACTGCACCGGTAGACCTCTTTTTATGGCTAACTGGTTCACCCAGAAAGATGACCTTATTCAGATTGATGTCTCCATCACCCAAAAAATATATCTACCCGAAGCCACACCAAAAAAGTATGTTGCTCCTCAGGATATTTTTACACGCCTTTTTTTGTTTGTTTGTTTTTACTTTCATTGCACATGAATATTTACCAGATTATCAGGTTACAGGAATTGACCCCAGCAAGTCCCCCTGGATAAAAGATATACTGTATATACTTACCTTTAATTCAGTTTCACATATAAGTCAACCCCTCCGTTCTTTTTTACTTATCAATTTTAGCAGTATTGCAGACATTATTTTACAGCCCAAAACTGGATGGCAAAATGTTTTTTGCAGCCAGTATCGAGCACATAATCTGTCTTTGTGGCCAGAACTAAACACAGCATTAGGTTACATGGTTGCAAAAACGGTTTACCATTGTGAATCTTGGAGATATGTTGATCTTGCAGATACGTCAAATCCGCCTTTTCGGGAGGCCTGTTTTTTAGCATCAAAAACTAGTCAGTTGTATACAGTAAATTGTATTTGTCATCATATTCATAACTAACACATTCATCCCTGCTGTGAGGATTTTTTACTTTGTCTCCTGGCTGCTCCAGAACCCTTTCCTTTGAACACTAAACTTTTTTAGGGGGTGAGGCAGGGGAGATCATTATCGAAAGTAGTTGCTGCATTGAGCGATGGAATGTTGACAATAAAGAGCGGTTTGTGAGTGTTAGCCAATTAGAATGCAGGGCTTAGCACACAGTCCCATTTTGAGAATCTATACGATTATGGCAGAATAACAGTACAATAGCTCTGCATTCAGAATGGCTGGGAGGGACCATTTTCTGTATAATATAGCAAAAACCTCAAGTTAGCTGAAACACCTTTTCTTTTGTGTTTGTTTTGCTTTTCAACTATTTCGTTTAGTTCCATGACCCACTCCAGGGTGTGTGATTCTGCTGTAATAACCACACTTCCTGGGTGGTTGAGGGACTTTGCATTGTTTGGCCTCACAGCCCACCTGGGGCTTAGTTCATTGGGAGATAACCCCATACTACAGTTTGGAGGTTAAGGGAACAGATAGTTCTAGGGACGTGGATATGGTTCAGTTATATACACAATGGCAGTTTTTCCTTAAGGGCTGATTCTCTGGGACGTCTCTAAGCAAAGGTCCTCCTACCACCTGGGTGACGTATCCTTTGGCTCTGCCCCGTGACGTCAGATCTTCCTTTCCGCTGGAAGAGTCTGGCCTCCTTTGCAGCTCTGCATGTTGTAGGAACTATTAAGTGCACCATGGGAAAACTTAGTGATTTTTTTTTTCTACTTTTCCAAATAAAATTTTATTAATTTCTCAAAAGACAACATACACAATTTCAGTAATAAGGCAGTTACAGATACGAGTAGAAGAAAAAACATCTTAATCTTAAAATATAATACATTCTTATGTAACAAATAAACAGTTAATGAAATCCTGACTAAGATATATTCTTATGTGTGGCTAATTTAAAATTTTACTATTGGACCTATTAAAATAAACCATGAACCATCTTTAACACAAATATCTAGGAAAGGTCCCCATATATTCAGGAAAATGTCATTCTTATTCGTCATAGAGTAATAGATTATTTTATTAGCAATATTTATTAAATTATGTAGCCATTGTTGAATAGAGGGTATATCAGAATTTTCCAACTTTATAGGAGTAATCTTTTGTAAGCTAAAGCTCCAGATAATACTTTTCGATATTTAGTATATTCCTCGCTCCCGCACTCTGCACTCTATTACAGATATCCACTCCTGGCTTCAAATAGTATATCACATGCGGCAGAAGGTGTTGCAGATGGATCCACACATGTTGTGCCAGTACATTCTTGGGATGACGCATGATGTTTCTGGTTGCAGTCTCTGCCAGACAATGCTCCTTTCGTCGCTCAAAGACAGAAGGGCTCGCGTTCTCCTCGGCCAGCTGGCCGATCGAGACCCTAAATTGTGGGCCAAAAGTAGTGTCAAGGCAGTCTCCATTTTGGTAGGGTCCATGGCCCAACTGTTAGCTATGGAAGAAGCCGTGGCAAAAGCCACAGTGGGCACCTCGTTGGCCTTGGCACTGCTGCCAGCTGGGGCCAGGGTTGGAGCATTCTTCACAGGGAAGTTCCATAAAATGTGTTGGGCCCTCAAGACCTTTGGAGAGAGTTCTGCCCACCCTCAGTAAGAAGCACAAAAGCAGAAAACACCACTGTCTGTCATGGGAACTGGAGAGATCGTGCTCTCATGGGACCTGGAGAGATCATGCTCTCCCTCTCCCTTGACTCCCCTGACTGCTTGATGGCTGTTGAGCGCTCGGCTTTGGCTAAACCACAGTTGTTCAAAGGGTGGTTTGCTAGCTCCATGGTACCCCTGTCAGGCTTGCCAGCCTCAACACTGGTGAGTTAGGTGGTCGAGATTTTTCTTTACCCCGTCAACCTGTTGTCGGAGGGGGGAGTCGATTGGTCGGTCTCCAAGACCCCAGTTATCCCAGTCCTCACTGAGGAGGAAGTGGGGCTATCAGTATCCCTGGCTACCCTGCTCGGGATCTGTGCCACTCTGCCATCTGCTTATTGTTATATTGTATAAAATTTGTGTTGTAAATAAAATGTGTATGGTATGTGACTGCCTGCTTATGGTAGTCAGTGAGAGAGAAGTGACCTTTGACCTCCAAGGTGTCAGGGTTGCTGAAATAGCATTATGTTAAACTGACCAGAGAAACCCCTAATTAAAAGCCTTCCTTCCAGAGGATAGTTTATTTAAGCAATATACCACTCGAGGGTGTTGGTGATGCCAGGATTTACCCATGCCCTGGGGTGTTGTTCAGTCACGAGGTGCAGCCGAGTGACTAACAACACACAAGGCGTGGGTAAATCCTGGCATCACCAACACCCTCGAGTGGCATATTGCAATTATGCAATGTCCTCCTATTTGTGGCACATAGAAAAAATAATAAATAGAATTTTTTTTTTTTTTTTTTTACTCATTTTAAGGTATAGTTTACTGTGTTTGTTCCGCTGGAAAAAAATACTCCCTGGTTGCTGGAGCTGCGTTGCTACTGTGCATGCGCAGTACTGAGTTAGCATTGCCGGTTGCAGTGTGTTTTTGAGGGGCTGGGAAATGCTGAAAATTGTGAGTGTGGCACAGAAGAGAGTATGAAAGAAATGGCAATGAACATCGAAGAAAGCCGCGGTTTCAGTTTCATCTGAGGTATGCGGTTTCGTGTTGTAGTAACTATTCAGTAACTCGATTTGCCGGTCGCTATCAATCAGGGATTTTTGCCATCTTTCCGAATGCTGTGTTGGTGACTGTTGGAGTGATTTCGGGGGACATCCTGATGCGGTTGATCAGTGGCTGGCACCTCTTCCCGTGGGGTGATTGTAGATTTTACAACAGGAGAGGGGTGTGAGTCAGCCAATCAGGATAGAGAATTTGTGTTCTGTTTTGTGGACCATTGTATAATACTGCTTATAACCTGCTCCTGCTTTTAAAGTTGGAAACTAAATATGAATTTTATAACCCTAGCAGGAAGGGAAGCCATCTGGCTGATCCTTTATGGTTTTCTCACCTAGCAGAGAACTAGTGACATGATTGTGGGATTGTGAAACATCAAAGGGGATGTTTTGATCAAAGACTCATATTTTGGGAAATTGCTGGCTGCTGATTTTCACAGTAATAACATACATCCTTGTGGATAGTTATGTTAAGAAGTTAGGCTAGGAGAATCTAACTGTGACCTCACTAAAAGGGGTGGGGAGATGGATTGTGAAATAATCAAGCGTCTGAGGAAAACAGGGCTTTTTATTCTGGACTCAAGAGAGAGACAGTTCTCTGGACTTAAGAAGGCCCTTCATGGTAACATCTAGCCAGGCAAGAACTTAAGTATTTGTGGTAGGCGTATTTGTGTTCTGTGACGTCCCATTTTTTTTAATGTGACTAAGTTATTGATATAATTGTTCTGTGTTTGATTTTACCTGTTTTACAATTTTTAGTAAACAATATTTTCTTTAAAATACTGCCTGTGCTTTTTTACAGTTCTTTTGCATGTGAATGTTGAAGCAGTGTTTAAGTCTGACAGCTGTTAAGGGCTTGAACGTGTTACTAATCTTACTAAAAGTAAGAGTATACCTAGGTCTCATATTGAGTTGTAAGGGTACATTTTGGAAACCTGGCTGGGTGCCACTGGGCGAAGGATTGTACTGCATTCCCGAAGAAGGTACATATCTGAGCCAGTTAACTGGGTGCGCTAGCATAAGGTTCACATTGACCCCCAGGACTCCAGGCTAGTAGGTGATTGACACAAAACAGACAGGATGGTTACCCTGTCTGTCTCTTGTTCACACTATTGCACTTCAAGGTTGGCACTGTGGGAGCAGAGGACCTGAACTGCGGAGTTCGTTTGTGACAGGATCTACCTCCCCTGGAGGTCGTGCAGTCAAAACTGGTGCAAGTGGTTTACACCGTACCTCCTGCTGAATCATCTCGATAGGGGTCCCTGGGTTGACGGTCAAGAGGCTCCTTGAGTTCTTGATCTGGCTCAACCATGAGGCATTGCCGTCGACACTCCTTGTCCTCTTCATTTTCAAGTGACAGGAGGCTCTGTCGGTGGATGCAGTGGAGCTGTGAGAAGCTTTTACGGCAGCAGTCGGCCTTGCTGGGGATTTATATGGCTCTGTTCCCAATCCCAGTGGTAGACTGGCTGGTGCTGATCAAGTCCATGCCAGTCCACCTGAGACTGTTGTCTCTGATATGGGCCTCGGTGAAATCTCCTCCACAGCAGCCCATGTGGGGTGCCCCTTTGAAAAAGACTTGTGTTTGGGGACCAGCTTCCCAGGCCGGTTATCAGTGGAAATTATCCAGTCTTTTTTTTTTGTCAAGTCTCTTTCTCTCCTCCAGACCGGAACTCTCTCAGGCTACCTCACTTGCCTGAACCGCTACCACACGCTGTGTTCCCCGCCATCTTCAAAGTCGTTACAACTGCCCGCGGAGAACCAGCGTTGGGCATGTGGTGGCGGCACTGGAGGAGCTGTTGCCTATCCGTCAGGAGGGTCTTTTTCCCCTTGTATGTCCTCCTCCCCCTGCACGTGGTGCACTCCCGACATTGCGGGCGCACGGCAACCCTGCTCGCGCCGGGCCACGCCAGCCCACCACGGGCAGGGTCCAGCCTGCAGTGCCCCTGGTCTCACCAGTGGCGCTGGAGCGCCGGACATCCCAGTACCCTCTCCCCGGGAGTCCAGCTGGCGCTTAATCCAGTCCCTCCCCTGCTGACCTCCAGCACCTGAGCTCACTCCCAAACCCGGGTCGCCAGCGTGGCGTGAGGTGCGGCGTTCAGTGCCTCAACCCTCAGCGCCACCAGGCAGGACGAAATTATCCAGTCTTGATGACTCCATGGTGGTCCATGGTGGAAAAAGGTTGAGGGCCATCTTTGACGAGTCCTTAGACAACTCTGGTGGGTCCTCCATCTAGTCTTCAAGGATGCATACATTTGACCAGGAATTGGTGGAGGAACTGATCACAGACCAGTGTCTTTTGGGGCTGTCCTCCAACTTATGTTGGAGTCCATGAGCATTCCTTTCGAGCAAGTTCAAAAGAGGCTAAATACGCTTTCACTGACATCATGGATAAGGATGAATCCTCGGAAGTTGCCTTTCCCATGGCTGAGGCCATTCTGGGACTGGCTCTGGAGCTTTGGTGCTATCCAGCCTCCTGCTTGGCATCCTCAGCCCATATGGTCTGCAAATTTGTGGTCCCTATTGGCTCTTTGTCAAGATTCTCTGACCACCCCTTGACTGAGTGCCTGGTCTCCAGTTCTGTTTTCCAGAAGTCCAGCACTACTGTGGGCGTGGACAAGCCCCCCCCCCGACAAGTAGTCAAAGAAGCTTGACCACGCAGCTAAGAAAGTCTATGCTGCATCCTCCCTTGGTCTGCAGCAGGCAAGCTATGCCTTGTTGATGGCCCATTTCAGTCACTCCCTGCTGGGAGTACTCAATTTCCTTACCTGCGAGCTGACAGGCAGCATCCAGTAAAGGTCATTCGAGACCAAGGTCAAACGCTGGCTAATCACCAGCTCCAGATGGCCTTGAACACTGGCGATTTTCACCCATGCCATAGCAGCAGCAACTGTGGTGCATCGCAGTGCCTGGCTGAGGATATCCATCTTCACGGTGGACACTCAGCACAAGTTGTGTGATGTTCCTTTCCTGGGAATCGACCCCTTCAGCCCAGGGGTGGATGGCATCTCACCAGAATAAAGAAGTCCAGTGCTACCTCTGGGAAGGAAGAAACTCTGGAAAGCTATCAGGGGAGGCATTCAGGAAGCAGCAGAAATGTGCATAAAAAAGGTCAGGAAGAGCAAGAGGAGGAGGAGACTGCTCTGATCCACTAGGGAGGTAGTGGGGGCAGTCAGGGAAAAGAGGAGGGCTTTCAGAAAATTTAAGATGACACTTAAGAGGATGATAGGGAGGAGTATTGGGAGAAGAGGAATCTGTCAGGGTGGGAGATCAGATGGACAAAAGCAGCCATTGAGGAGAAAATAGCCAAAACGGCCGGGGGATAAAACGTTTTTCAGATATGTGAAAGAGAGGAAAAGGGCAGGGGAGTGCTGGACTGAGGGGGGAAGGAGGGATAAACTTAGAGCAGGGCTACAAAAAGGCACTAAATGAGTATCGGGTCAGGGCTGAGCTGGATAGACTAAAGGTGGACAAGGCAATGGGGCCTGACAGTTTGCACCCCAGAATGATCAAGGAATTGAGGGAAGAGCTGGCTGCACCCTTGACAAGGCTCTTCAGCTTGTCCCTGGATATGGGGAGGGTGCCGGAGGACTGAAGGAGGGCTGACGTAGTGCCCTTGCACAAGGGAGGTAGCAGGGAGCTGAAGGAAAACTACCGCCCAGTCAATCTCACGTCTGTGGTGGGGAAGGTGATGGAGACATTAATCAAGGAGAGGGTGGTGAATTACCTGGAGGAATGTGGCTTGCAGGACAGCAGACAGCATGGCTTCACCAGGGGGAAATCATGCCAGATCAACCTGGTTGAGTTATTTGATTGGGTGATTCAGATAATCGACCGGGGGCAGTGGATATGGCCTATCTGACTTTAGCAAGGCCTTGACACCATATCTCATAGGTTGGTGACCAAGATGGAAAACATGAGGTTGGGAGGAAATAAGCAGGTCGGTGGAAGCCTGGCTAGCAGGGAGAACTTAGAGGGTAGTGCTTAATGGGGTGCGTGCTGAGATGGCATGGGCAAGGAGTGGAGTACCACAGGGGTCAGTTTTGGGTCCGCTCCTCTCCAACATTTACATCAGTGATATTGCGGAGAGTTTGAGAGGGAGGGTGTGCCTATTTGCCGATGATACAGAAATCTGTAATAGGGTGGACACCCTGGAGGGGGGTGGAGGTGGAGGACATGAGGAGGGACCTCAAGACACTCGAGGAATGGGCCAGGAAATGTCAGCTGAAATTTAATGCCAAGAAGTGCACTGTGATGCACCTAGGGACGAGAAACACACAAGCAGGGTACTCGCTGGGTGGGGAAGGGGGATCAAAGAATCAGAAAAGGAAAAGGATCTGGGGATCATAGTCTCCTCAGACCTTTAAGATAGGTTTCCACTGGTGGTGGGAAGGGCCAATGGAATGCTGTCATGCAGGGGCATTACTAGCAGAAGGAGGGAGGTAATAATGTCCCTCTACAAAGCCATGGTGAGGTCGCAGTTAGAGTATGGGGTTTAGTTCTGGAGACCACACCTCTGCAAGGATATAAATGCTTTGGAGAGTGTTCAGAGAAGGGCAACAAAGATGGTGCAGGGTATACAGGGGAAGACATACGAGCAGAGGTGTAAGGAGCTGAATCTGTACATGCTGGAAACAAGGAGGGAAAAGGGGGGGTATGATTGAAACCTTTGAATGTGTAAAAGGGCTCAATAAATTAGGCGAACTGGGTCTGTTGAGGAGGAAGGAGGGAGCCAGAACTAGAGGGCACAGCCTCAGTTTGCAAGGAAATAGGTTCAGGGACAGTGTTAGGGGGCACTTCTTCGCAGGGAGGGTGGTGGAGCCCTGGAACAGACTGCCTGACAGAGTGGTGGGGCTGAGACAGTGAAGGAATTTAAAAGGGCATAGGACAGGCATATGGTACTGAGTATTAGGGGGAGCTTGGCGGGAAGCGGGGTATATGAAAGGGGATGGTTGGGCAGACTAGATGGGCCAGAAAGGTCCTTTTCTGCCGTCAGATTTCTATGATTCTACCTGATTCTGTGGCTTTGTCTCAGAAGGACCCGAAAGGTCAAAAGTAGAAGAAGGGCTTTTAGTTTCACCTTTTTTAGCCACAGCAGTCTTCACAGCAGTGAACCCAGCTGGGGCAGTTCCAAGCCTGGCACACCAAGGTTTCTGGCCAGGGTCCCCAAAAAAGGCAGGGATAGAGGAAGTGGTGCCCCTCCCACCTCAGTGACTGCTGTCCCCTCCAAAGCTTCCCAGTGACGGGTCGGGGGGTGTTCATCTTTCACCTGTCCAGTTCAGTTCCTCATTCAGCTCCCAATTGGGGGGGCGGGGGGGGGTTGGCTTCCTTTTACGGGAGAGGGAAGGATGGCGCCTCATACTGGATTTGCACAGTCTGAACCAGTTAGTAAGGAAACGTAAGTTCAGGATGGTCATGCTGAACCATATCATACCATACCATATCATATCATCTTTGGAGCAGGGTATGTGGTTCTGCTTCCTGGACCTCCAGGATGTGTTCTTCCACATTCCATTCCATCTGTCCCACTGGCGGTACCTCCCAGTTCTGTGCAGAAGGGGTGTTCTGTCAGTGCCAGGCAATGCCATTCAGCCTAACCTCTGCACCTGGGCCTTCACTGAGTGCTTTGCAGTGGTGGTAGCCTTCCTGCGGTGCCAGGGCAACAGGGTTTATCCCTACCTGGACAACTGGCTGATTGCTGGGCTGTCCAAAGAGGCAGTGGAGCCGTCCAGGGATGTGGCCCTTCAGATCTGCAGAGATTTATACCTTTTGGTCAACCCATCCAAATCCGAGCTGATACCCCACGCAGGTGATTCATTTCATTGGGGCAGTGCTAGACCCCCTGCAGGCAAGGGCCCGCCTCCCCGTGGATCAGGCATTGGTTCGTACCTCCTTCCACCGATCATTTCAGGTTAGATGCTTGTACCCTACCTGGGACTTCCTGAGGCTACTGGGGTACATGGAATCTTGCACCAACGTGGTCTGGTGGGCTCACTGGTGGATGTGTCACCTGCAGTGGGAATTGGTCCATCAGTGGTCCCAATGTCTTGGAAGCCCGGACCAGCCAGTCACAGTGACCCAGCCAGTCTGGGATGCCATCCATGTTTTGGCTGATCCCAGAACACCTGGAGGAAGGAGTCCTGATTGTCCACCCAGAACCAACAGTCACTTTCACGATGGATGCGTCTCTGGTGGGGTAGGGAACGCACCTGGGGGAACACGGGACCCGTGGGGTCTGGTCACCCAAGGAGTCATTTGGGGCTTTGGTTCTTCAGGCTCTATTTGCCAAGTAGGGATGCGTGCCTTGCCCCTTCTCCTGGAGAATGGCTGGAATTTTGCCATTGCGTGGGTAAGCAAATCATATTCACACCCCTAGAAAAATAGGTTTCTAACCTGAAACCTAGATCTTACTTTGAGAGGGCTTTTGCAGTAGATAGTTACATATAGGACTAGCCAGCCCGGTGGCGCTGAGGGTTGAGATGCTGGATGCCACACCTTGCTCCACGCCGGCGAGCCGAGTTCGGGAACAAGCCCGGGCCACTGAGGGTCGGCGGGGAAGAGATTGAGTGTCTGTAGGACTGTTCTTTCTTCCCATGGAGGGAGTGGGATGCGATCATACTTGGAGCGGCCTCTGGCGGCCGTCAGGGGCGCCCAACATAGTGACGCTGCAAATGCCGGGGGGAGCGGAGTTGCGGCATTGCATTGCCTTGTTGAGCCGCACTCCATGGGGGTCAAGAAACACGGAAATAAAGAAGATATAAACCCCATTTCCTGGGGATAGATGAAGGCACCTCGACCTCCCTAAGTCCACACCTCCAGTTCCAGGCCATTTCCTCTCTGCAGGCCGACTCGTGTACGGGGCACTTTGCCCTGTAGATAGAGCGCCCTGGTCGGATAGTGTGGCCCTACCTCTGGAGGGTTCAGACCCGGAAGTGGTGCTCGGTGGCACGAGAGGAGGGGATTGGTCATGGAGGAGGTTAGAGGCTGGGAGCCAGAGGATGCTGGAAGGAGTTCTCCAGGAATGGAGATAAATAAAGTTAAAAAAAATAAAAAATTACATATAGGACTGAAGCCAGCAGGCGTCCGGACCCCACGGAAAAATTTCTAGCTAGCAGTCTCTGGCGGGGGACTGCCCTCACGTCAGGTGACTGACGTCATGCGACGTCTGTATAAAGGGGCGGTCCCCCCACACCCGCCTTCCAGTTCTTTCCCGCCGTTAGCTTGTGTAAGCGCCTCGAGGTTAAGTTCAACTGCTCGTCAGTCTGTCGTTGGTAGTTTTACTGTCAGTTTTTCCTTCGATTTCCTGAATTTTGTCAGTTTACCTCTGCGGTGTATATCGTCCCCTACACCCTCCGAGCACAAGAATAAGTGCGACTCGTGCGGCGCCCAACTCCCGCACAAGGACGGACACTCCCAGTGCCTCTTCTGTCTGGGCCTGGATCACCCCATGGAGAAGTGCCAGCATTGCCTGAAGCTCAACGCTGCCACCTGCAGACGGAGGCAGCAGTCCCTGGAGGACCACATCCTTAAAAAGAAAATGACCTCCATGGAAAAGGAGCTGAAGAAGCTTCGTCAGGCCTCAACTTCCCCCGAGGGTCACCGCAAAAGAAAGATAAGGAGAAGCACTGGACTCTCTTCCTTGACCACCGCACCCCGCTGGAGTCGCTGTGCTCAAGGTAACGCGCTCCGGGACCGGCCCACGACCGCGCCGACCCACCCGGCCTGGCTCGCACTGGGCTCTTCATGTGCTTCCAGGTTAAAGGAGACCTCCACTCCCAGCAAGGCCGCTGGTGCGAGTGGTCTCCGGTAGCGGATGTCAACTCCTCGATCGCCCGGTTCGAGAAAGTCATGTAAGTCGTGGTCGACCTTCTGGGGCAGCGCAAGGCCCCTAAGTCTCCCAACCAGGCTGCTGCTCCTTCGCGGCCTCCCTCGGGCGATGGTTCCGCTAAGTCGGAGGATGGCTTCTCCGACGTCTGCCCGGACACCGCTGGTAAGTCAACGTCGGCCCTCCGACGGTCGCACGGTGTCGGAGTCAACGCCAAACCCTAACGTTCTGTCCGCCGTCCCTGGCTTCCCGCAGCATTCACTGCACTCCAACACCCCAGCGTCTCCTCAGCTTGACCCTGAGGATTTTACTCCTCCTCCTCCTTCTCCGGGCGATACAGAGGATGTAGGCACACTCCCGTCAGGTCTCCCTGCCGCTGGGCCGGACGATCTGACGTCAATCCCTTGGACGCTGGCGCCGGGCAACATCCCTCTCCCGGATACCGTCCCTCCAAAGGGTCTGCCGCCCGCATGGCCTCCTGTTCCAGGCTCGCCTGCCAGGTGTCCTTCCGGGCCGTCTGCTCCTGCAGATCACCCCTGGTCCCTGGGTATCCGACCCCATCATACCCGGGGCTGCAGCGCCACAGTACCTGACGATGGCCTATCTGATGCTGCAGTACATGGTGCCTCACTACCCAACACCGGGTTTCCCGCCGTCGAGGTATGGATACGCACAGTACGGATATCCTCAATATCTGTATCCCCCTCCTCCTCCTCCACCGCCCCTTCAGCTGCCGATGGATTTGAAGGAGATTCTAGCCTCCGGGTGGGCTGAGGCCAAGGCTCAGCTCAACAGGGAGGTCTTATCCCTCTTCATCCTCCTCGGACACCTTGGATGACTCCGATGGTCATTCTGACTTAGTCGACGAGGGACGCTCTCCGGATAAGCCCAGGCTGAGGACTCCTCTGGAGGATCATACTTTCACGGAGTTGCTGAGAAAAGTCCAGGAAGTTCATCAGTGGCATTTCTTGGAGCCGGATCCACAGCGTAAGAAACTTGCGGCACACCTGGATCTGCCAGAGACCGCTCCGACCCTGGTGTCACCCTGGATTGAGCCTCATGCCAACCTTGTCTCCACTATTTGGAAGCAACTGTTGGCATTAGCCCCCCTTCCTAGGAAGTCGGACAGGCTTTATCAGGCTCCCGGGGGTGTAGACTCTTTGAATTCACACCCCTGAGCCGATTCGGTCATGATCAGCGCCGCTCACGGGCGAACGGCTAACCCCAAGCACTTGAGCTCATCACCACCCGACAAGAAATCCCGCCTTGTGGACCAGTACAGGAAGAAGGTTTACGCTTCTTCCACTCTGGGTATTAGGGCCCTGAATTACATTGGTCAAATGGAGGACTACCAGAAGACCATCTTTAACGAGGTGGAGGCTAAATTGGATTCCCTTCCTGAGTCTCAGATGAAGCAGGAAGTGGCGGATCTAGTCTGGTCTGCGCATTTGGCCAGTTGGCACATGCTTTGTTCCACGTGCGACGCAGTGGATGCTGCTGGTCGAAGCTCGGCTTTCGCCGTAGGTTTGCGGTGTCATGCCTGGCTCCGAGTGTCAGGTTTGGTCCCAGAGGTGCAGTCCGCTATCCAGGACGCGCTCTTCAGGGTTTCTGTGCTTTTCTGTGGCGATGTCAAGGACATCATCACTGATCTGCAGGAAAAGGGTGCTGCACTTAAGTCAGTCGACTCTGTGTACAAAACCCCTCAAGCTCAGCGTTGTCCCTTTCGCAGATGTCCCCGGCAGAAAGCGAAACCTCAGGGAAAGTGGGCCAATAAACATCGGGCCCCTCTGGCTGCCAAGCCCCCCATGCCCAAAAGCAGCGGGGCTCTAGCCACACTCTGCCTCATACCACCTGACTCCTTTCCTCTCCCATTGCCTCTCGGCATACCAGAGGAACCAGTAGGAGGAGATTCTCCTCCACCTACCGGGTTGGGAGAGGATAACTACAGACACTTATAGAAGAAAGACACACAGTAGTGTTTCTTGAAACCTCTCAACCCCCGAGGTCGTCATACTCCCCAGAACATCATCCTCTGGTCTGGGAAGAAATCTCCTCTCTTCTGGAGAAAGAGGTGATAGAGCTGGTACTCCCGCACCTTCTAGGGACAGGCTGCTATTCCCATTTCTTCCTGGTCCCGAAGAAGTCAGGAGAGGTGAGGCTGATTCTCAACCTCAGCTCCCTGAACTTGTTTGTGGAGTACAAAAGGTTCAGGATGCTCTCTCTACAGAGTCTTCTACCTCTCCTTTGGCTGGGACAGTGGCTGTGTGCTCTGGATATGCAGGATGCTTACCTGCATATCCCTATTCACCCTTCCCACCACAAATACCAGTTCTAGACCCTTCCATTTGGTCTTTCCTCGGCTCCCCGAGTTTTTACCAAATGCCTTTCAGTGGTGGTGGCCCTCCTGCGTACCCAAGGGATGCAGGTTTTCCCGTACTTGGACGATTGGCTCCTGGCGGCCTCGTCCAGGGAGGAACTCCTGCGTTCCCATTCCCTTACCCTACAGGTTTTTGCCTGTCTGGGTGTTACCGTAAACCAGGTCAAGTCCCATCTGATCCCATCCCAGAGGCTCCAGTTTATCGTGCTGATCCTGGACACGACCTCTGGCATGGCTTTTCTGCTGCTGGATAGGGCGGCATCGATCCAGGCGGGTCAGCGCCAGGTCGGTCCTTTGCCTCCTCGAGCTCATGGTGGCTGCTATTCTGACAGTCCCTTGTGCTCGGCTTCACATGAGAATCTCTCAGTGGACGCTTCGGTCTCAGTGGGATCAGCTGGTGGACGACCTAGATCAGCTAGTTCTGGTCTCCAGCCCTATGGCTCAGGATGTGCAATGGTGGGCAGTTCAGGAGAACCTTTGCCGGGGAGTTCCCTTCTACCTTTCTCCCCTCCCAGACGCTGACAACAGATGCCTCGGGAGAAGGTTGGGGAGCCCATCTCGGGCATCGCAGGACCCAGGGTTCCTGGTCCCAGCTCGAAAAATCTCTCCACATCAGTGTGCTCGAGCTTCAGGCCGTGTTCTGTGCTCTTCCGGCTCTGCAGGTTTTCCTGCTTCCTGGGCATCTGGCTGTCCAAACGGACATCATGCGTTTGGTACATCAACAAACAGGGAGGAACTCATTCCTACCCTCTTTGCAGGGAAGTGATGTGGGTTTGGGATTGGGCAGTGCAACACAACCTTCACCTGATGGCTATTCACGTCCCGGGGGTCAAACACGTTGGCAGACCACCTCAGTCGGTCGTCTGCTCATGCACACGAGTGGGAACTCAATCAGAAGGGTAGCAGGCGAAATCTTTCTACCCTGGGGAACCCCTCAAGTAGACCTGTTCGCATCTCCTCTCAATGCAAAACTTCCCACCTTCTGCTCATTCGCTCCAGGGCACGGTGTTTTTTGGGGAGACGCTCTGTTTCTAGACTGGAAGGGAAGATTCGTCTGTGCCTTCCCCCCGATCCCTTTGATTCTGTGGGTCTTACAGAAACTCAGCTCGGAAGGAGCTTGTATGATTCTCGTCGCTTCTTTCTGGCCCAGGCAAGTTTGGTTTTCTCTTCTGCAACAGTATTCCGAGGAATTCCTCTGTCGTGGACTTTGCTGATCCAGGATCAGGGGACCCTAGTCCATCCAGGCCTCAAGTCCCTTCAGTTGCACGCATGGCTCCTGCAGACGTAGCTCAAGCCCTATTCAGGGTTTCCGCCCCCCCGAGTGGCAGAGATTCTGGTGGAGGCCAGGAAACCATCCCCTAGATCTACCTATGCCATGAAATGGAAAAGGTTCACTATCTGGGCCGCTTCCAAAGACTTCGAGCCTTTCAAACAACATGAAGTGTTGCTGTATTCTGACAATCTGCAGTTAGCTCCAGCCTTTAAACTGCCCAGGAGAGTAGAGGGTTAATTTTCTATGCAGTGCATAGAACGTTGAGCTTGAGCTTGGTTGAGGTCTCTGTCAGCAGCACTTTGAAACCCAACCGTCAGATTCTTTAGTCTGCCTCACTGAACAGTAGCTCCAGAGATGATTTCTTCTGCTTGGGTCAAAGTTGGTTAAAGTTGTTGGTTTTATTCCGAATTATTTTCCGCATTGTCGGTTCAGGCTCTGTCTGCGGTACAGTAAGTACTTTAAGTAGTTCTCTGTTTCTTATTGTGGAAATTGGAAAATTTGTATTTCTAGGGACGTGGATATGTTGTTCATCCACACTGTCTGGCAGGTTCCTTGCCGCTTTAAATCTTGCTGGAAGGTCTTCAAGCTGGCTCCTCCCACCCACCCGGGTGGTAAAACTCTCGGCTCCGCCCCATGACGCCAGATCTTCCTTACCGCTTGGAAGCTCAGGTTCCCTCCTTAATGCTCTGCGTATAAGACTGGTTCTAATTCTTGAATTTTCGAAATTAAAAGTTTTTGCTAAAAGACTTGGTCTTCTCCCTCGGCCTCGATGGACAAATCGACTCCGTTTCGGAGATGCCCTTGCGGGCAGAAGATGTCTCGACGGATCCGCACTCCACGTCGTCTATTGCTTGGGCCTTGAGCACGACCCAGCGAGGCCTGCGACCTGTGCTCTTCCTTTTCGGCCTACGTCCTCGAAGACCGTGCTGCCCGTTTACAACTGGGGTGTCCCGAGAAGCGATTTCCTCCGGTAAAGTCAAAAGAGGCCTGGTCGGCAGTGTCCGTGGCGGCGGGCTCGGCGGATCAGCGCGAGCAGATGATCGCCCTCGAAGAGGAGGCGGCGCGGGCCGCTTCTACCTCGGCTGCGGCATTTGTCCCGCTCTCTCTCGGTGCCTCTTATTCAGCTTCTTTAAGGAGCTTTGTCTGACCCTCTCGACTAAAGGTGAGGGTCCAACTTCTTCGTCGAACAGGTGCGGTTCCCAGCGACACCTCCGCACCGTCCTCGGCAAAGCCGAGTTCTCGATCTCGGACTTCTTGGCGGTCCAGCCAATCCCGCCCGACAGGCGGTCTCGATCTCGGCACCGTGGCGCGCCCGCTCTTCCTCTTCCTCCTCCTCGGGACGAGGGAGACTTGGCGCAAGTTGCGTCGAAGATGATGAGAACTCATGTGCAACAGCTCCTTCTGACCGGGAATAAGCCGACGCATGTCGTCTTCCCGACCATTAAGTGGCTGTCACCGGGCGGCGAAACAACCCCTCGTTTATCCGAGGCCTGTTCCCAGGCGGTTGTTGGCCAAAACCAGCTGCCCACCGATTCCGGTGGAACCTCCGCCTCCACAGCCATTAGTTGGGGCTCCGACCAAAATTCTCGGTCGGCTCAGGGACTGCCCATAGGCTGTCTGTTACCCTCACTCCGATCGACCTCGGCAGGTGGAGGTGGCTCAGGCCCAGGCAGCTCTTTGAGGACTCTTCAGGAATCGGCATGATTCCTCCCTTTCTCCAAGCGATGGACTTGGAGTCCTCAGGAGGACAGTCGGTGGGCGATAGCCCTTACGTCCTTCCTGGGATTGCTTGGCTCATCTCGAGTCCACGGGATGAAGCTGAACCCGTTTCTAAGCAGGCCAGGTATCCCCTCAGAGAGATTCTGGACCAAGGGGATTCCCTATGGAGGCCTTTCCGGTGGCCGAGGCCATAGTGGGCCCAGCCTTGGAGCTCTGGCAGCGCCCTGCTTCCTTCCCTCGCCTTGCCAGGATGGCCAGGAAGTATCGGTCCCCGGTTCCCTGTCCGGTTTTGAACACCCCTCGGCGAGGGTTGGTTACCGACAGCGTTTTCGGCGTGCGGAGCGCCAGGATGTGGACAAACCTCCCGACAAGGTCCAGGGAATTGGACTATGCCGGGCGAAAAGTCTATGCTGCGTCCTCCCTCGGCCTTCGCCAGGCCAGTTCGGCCGTCCTCATGGCACATTTTCTCTCATGCCCTGTTGGGCTCCCTGGATGAGGTCGTCCCTCATCTTCCCACGGATCTGCAGACCACGGTCAGGCAGGTGCGGGACCAGGGCAGGGCAGTGGCCAAACAGCAGCTCCAGACTGCTTTAGACATTGGGGACTCATGTGCCAGGTCTGTGGCGGCCGCAGTGGCTATGCGTCGTCGGGCTTGGCTGAGGATATCCACCTTTACTTCGGATACCCAGCACAAGTTGGCGGATGTTCCCTTTTTGGGGACTGACCTCTTCGGCCCTGGGGTGGAAGGGCACCTGCAGAGGATCGAGAAGTCCAATGCTACCTTGGACTCGGTCTCTTCCGCTCAGAAGGACAAAGGCCGCAAACCACAGCCTAAGCCCTTTCGTTCTTCTCTGCGCTAGCAGCGTCCAGCCCAGCAACGTCAGGGCCAGCAGGCTCGGCTTGGCATCCAAACCAAGCCGGGGCTTCCTCAACAGGAAGCAGGAGGTAAAGGCCCAGGAGGTCCCTCGGCTGGTCCTCCTCCAAGCCTGCCCAGTGACGGGCTGAGGGTGTCGCCCCCAACCCGTCACCTCACCCCAGGTTCCCCCCGTGGGGGGACGGCTCCGGCACTTCCTTTCCGCCTGGTCCGTTATTACCACGGACAGGTGGGTGCTGGAGGTGGTGGGAAAAGGCCTGCCTCTAGAATTCGAGCAGGCCCCGCCCTTCAGAGCCATCGCACCTCGGGGGGCCTCGGGGTCCGCAGCCTCACTGTCGGCTCGTCGGGCCGACATTGCTCTCCTCCTCCAAAAGGAGGTGATTAGGGAGGTGGTGGACCATCCCTCAGACCCGGGGTTTGTGTCCAGGTACTTCCTGGTTCCGAAACGGACGGGGGGCTGGCGCCCCATTCTCGACCTACACGACCTGAACAAGTTCCTAAGGTCTCGAACCTTCAGGATGGTCACTCTGGCTCAGATAATACCATCCCTGGAACACGGCGTGTGGTTCTGCTCTCTGCAGGACATGTTCTTTCACGTCCCTATCCGTCCGTCACATCGGAGATTCCTTCGCTTTCGAGCGGAGGGATCCCTTTTCGAGTTCCGAGCCATGCCCTTTGGCCTGTCTCCAGCTCCCAGGGTCTTCACCAAATGCATAGCAGTGGTGACAGCTCCCTCTTGGCGCCGAGGGGTCGGGTGTACCCTACCTGGACGATTGGCTGATAGCAGCCTCCAACCAGGAGGTGGGCGGTCAGAGATCTGGCCCTCCAGGTCTGCTCTCAAGTCGGCCTTCTCATCAGCGAGGCCAAGTCGGACTCGAGCGAAGCAGGTGATTCTGTTTATCGGGGCAGAGCTCGACTCTCTTCGAGCCAGAGCACGGCTCCCGGCGGACAGGGCCGAGGTTCTTACCTCCTTTGCCCAATCATTTCTGGTTGGGCAATCGTGCCCTGCCCGGGACTTCCTGCGCCTCCTGGGTCTCATGGCGGCCTGTACCAGCATGGTCCGTTGGGCACGCTGGCACATGCACCCCCTTCAGTAGGGACTGGCCAGCCAGTGGTCACAACGCTGCGATCCATTGGACCAGCTAGTGATGGTGACCCAGGAGATGTGGAACGCTCTCCGGTGGTGGACCGTTCCATCTCATCTGCAGGAGGCATCCCGTTTGTCCGCCCGAGCAGACGGTCTCTCTATCGACCGATGCCTCTCTGATGGGTTGGGGTGCCCATCTGGGGAACACCGGGACCACGGCCTCTGGTCCCGCGAGGTCCCGATGCCACATCAACCTGCTGGAGCTCGGCGGTCCGCCTAGCTCTCACCGCCTTTGCTCCGTTTCTCCGGGGTCAAGTGGTCCAAGTCCAGACGGACAACACCACGACCATGTACTACCTAAACCGCCAGGGCGGGACGTGTTCCATGCTTCTATGCAAGGAGGCTGTCCGCATTTGGTCACTCGTGCGCAGCCTGGAGGCGGATCTCCTAGCCATCCATGTGGCAGGAGCCTCCAACACCTTGGCCGATGCCCTGAGCCGGATAGGGGCTGCATCTCACGAGTGGTCTCTCCTGCCGGAGGTAGTACAAGATCTGTTCTCCCATTGGGGCACACCTCAGGTGGACCTGTTTGCCTCAGGAAGGCAAAGCTGAGGCTGTTCCATCCCGCCCCTCAGTAGGGCTCGCTGCAGGGGATGCCTTCTCGAGGCTGTGGACCCCGGTCTCTCTTCGCCTTCCCTCATTTCCTTGATTCACAAGGTGCTTCTCAAAGCAAGGAGGGACAAGGCGCAGGTGATTCTGATAGCCCCAGACTGGCCCCGCCAGTTCTGGTACCCAGATCTCCTCAGCCTCAGCTCCAGGCTCCGAGGCAGCTTCCAGCTCGCCCGGACCTGCTCTCAGTCAGTCAGGGGAAGGTGTTCCATCCGGACCTTCAATCCCTGCACCTGACGGCCTGGTTCCTGAGCGGCTAGAGTTCCAGGCCTTGGGTCTTTCCGACGAGGTCCTCAATGTTGTTGAGGCGTCCCGTAAGGAGTCGACCAGAAATGCTATGCCTTCAAATGGAAGAGATTTTCCATTTGGTGTCAGGGCAAGGGCTTGGACCCTTCCTCCTGTCCTTTGGCAAGCATCTTGGACTATTTATGGTCCCTTTCTAGTCAAGGGCTTAGGTCGACGACCCTAAGGGTGCACCTGGCAGCCATCTCTGCTTACGGGCGGGCCGGGAGCAGTCGGTGGTAGGAGAAGGTGGTCTGGCGCTTTTCAAAGGCCTTGATCACATTTCCTCCCAGTGCGAGAACCTCCACCTCCGTGGGATTTACTGCTGGTACTGGCAAAGCTCATGGGCAAGCCATTGAACCAATGCACAGGTGTGAACTCTCTCACCTGTCATGGAAGACCGCCTTCTTGGTGGCTATCCGTCAGCCAGAAGGATGGGAGAACTCAGGCGCTCTGCATCGAGTCTCCTTACCTGGTCTTCCACAGGGACAAGGTTGTCCTGCGCCCCCACCCGAAATTCCTTCCGAAGGTGATGTCGGAGTTTCACCTTAACCAGGTGTTGACTCTGCCGGTGTTCTACCCCAATCACACCTCGGAGGCCGAATACAGGCTCCATACTTGGACCCTAGAAGGGCGCTCGCTTATTATAAGGAGCGCACGGCTGAAATTCGGGGAGAGGTTCGCCAGCTGTTTGTCACCTACGCTGAAGCCGCACCTGGCAGACCTGCAGCCAAGTGGACGATAAGCAGGTGGGTCACCTCCTGCATAGATCTCTGCTATAAGTTGGCGGGCATGGAGCCTCCCAGAGGATAAGAGCTCATTCTACCCGCCATACTGCTGCATCGGTGGCTGCTTCCAGGGACGTCCCTATCCAGGAAATCTGCAGGGCTGCTACCTGGAAGTCAGCACACACCTTCATTACCCATTACCACATCGACCTTGAGTCACGCCGGGATGCTGGTTTTGGGGCCTTCGGTTCTCCAGTCTTTATTCCCTAAGTAGGGGGTGTGCGCCTTGCCTCCTTCCTCTCGGAGAACTGCTAGGAGTCTGCCAGACAGTGTGGATGAACAACATATCCATGTCCCTAGAAATACAGGTTACTCACCTGTAACAGGAGTTCTAGGAATGGTATATGTTGTTCATCCACACAACCCACCCGACCTCCCCGGCTTCGACGCACAACCTGAGCTTCCAGCGGGCCAGATCTGGCGTCATGGGGCGGAGCCGAGAGTTTTACCACCCGGGTGGGTGGGAGGAGCCAGCTTGAAGACCTTCCGGCAAGATTTAAAGCGGCAAGGAACCTGCCAGACAGTGTGGATGAACAACATATACCATTCCTAGAACTCCTGTTACAGGTGAGTAACCTGTATTTCTCGATCGGCTGAACCGATCTGTTAGTTACATCTGTCTTTAGTGTGTGGTTACTGGTCCTTATTGGTTTAAAAAAAAAAAAACATAATATGTGTGTTTTTTTTCCAATACCCGTAACACGGTTAGAAACCAGTAGGGGAGTCTTGCCTGGCTGTTGCCAAAAAAGGGTAAGTTTGGTTAGGTTGGCCATGTCTGAGAAATGGGCCCACTGGGTTTCAACACTGCAGTGAGTGTGGGGAGGTCTTTGCTAAGGCCGATCCCCACACCACCTGTGTTTATTTTCTGGGGTTTGACCACCTCGATACAGACTGCCAAATATGTAAAAACTTTCCTAAGTCTGCCCTGGAGAAAAGATTAGGTAGACTTAGGGAAAAGGAGGCCGAGAAGTCCGCTGACTTGGATGGTCATCCCGGTTCGGTTCTGACCGAACCAGGAGGAGTGCCCTCTGTCCAGGATGCTTCTTCGGGCAAGAGGAGAGCCGATCCTGAGGGATTGGTTCCTACAAAAAGAAAACGCAAAGAGAAATCGAATGGTTCGGATCCAGAGGTTCATGTTCCGACCACCGAAGAAATAGCCAGAGGGATTCGGCTTGTTGAATCGCTTTGTCCGGTTCCGACTGATCCGGCGCCTTTTGGCAGGGGTTCGGTTTGGTCAGTTACCCCGGTTCAAGATTATACCCCTGAAGACTTTTTTGAACCGGAGTTTGAAGAGGAGGGGGAATTTGAAGATGATGATGATGGTGAAAGTCTGGATGTGCCTGTGGAACTAGACATCTCCCCAGACAGACCTTCTAGTGTTTCCCCTCCTAGGCTCTCTGAGTCCCCTTCCCACTATCTGTTTTACAGAAAAGTGGCTGAAACCCTCCAGCTTCCTATGGAGGAGGCTGTGGAGGAACAAGAGGAGCCTGATTTTGTTGAAATGATGGACATCCCAGAGTCCAGGAGACTGTCTATTCCCTTTCATAAGTCCTTTGGGATTCAGACACAAAAAATCCTAAAGTCTCCTAATTCTGTATCTCCTGTTGACAGAAGGATGGACAAGAGGTATACTTTATCAGGCTCAGATAGTTTTTCTACCAGCAATGCAGCCATGTTGGGGTAATGCAGGCTGCAGCCTGTGACAAGGCAAATATTCCCTTGACTTCACACCCCCCAGACAAAGACTCCAGGAAGATGGATGCCATGGCAAAGAAACAGTACATGGCATCCTCCTTGGGACTCAGGCAGGCTAACTATATGGCCTATACAGCCAGGTACCAGAAGTCCAGGTGGGACACTGTACTGGCACTGGCTAAGCAGGCCTCCCCCCAGCTGGCCAAGGAGCTGGAGAAGGTGGCTGCTGATGGGATTGAGGCATCAAAGGTACAATTTCATGCCGCTGTGGAATCCAGTGATGTGTCATCAAGAGTCATGGCTACATCTGTGGCTCTTTGGAGGATGACTTGGCTCAGATGTACTAGCCTCTCACAGGACACCCAGGCTAATGCCATGGATTTCCCTGTGGTGGGTAAGTCTCTGTTTGGGGTGCAGACAGAGAATTATATGAAGAAAATGGATGAGTACAGGACCACTTATAGGAGTGCTCAGGCCAAGGAGAGGCAGGCAGCTACTCAAAGGCAGCAATCTAGGGGCAGGGGTAGGCCTTTTCTTAGACCTTTCTACCAAGCACAGGCCTCTTCTCCCTTTTCACAGAGGGGGTTCTTCGGAGGGAGAGGCAGAAGGGGGATGAGCAGGGCTACATCCACTCCTCAGCCTAAGGCCTCTGCCAAGCAGACACCCTGATGGGTCTGCCCAGGTCGACTCTGCTATGCTTGTGGGGGCAGGCTGGCTTACTTCGTCCAGGACTGGATGTCTATTACTTCAGACAAGTGGGTCCTGGAAGTAGTAAGCCAGGGACTGGTTCTCTGCTTCAAAAAATTTCCGAAGATGAGAGCCAGATCTTTTCCACCTGCAGGTCTCTCCGAAACCATTGCCCTAGAGGCAGAGGTTTAATCTCTTCTGGCCTTAAGAGCCATAGTGAGAGTTCCTACCCTACACCGGGACAAAGGTCTATACTCCAGGTACTTCCTTACCCCCAAAAAAACAGGGGAGTGGCGACCCATCCTAGATCTAAGATACCTGAATAAACCTCTTTTAAAACCAAGGTTCAAGATGGTTACTCTGGGAATAATTCTTCCCTCTCTAAGGCCAGGGGACTGGCTAGCCTCCCTGGACCTCAAATATGCCTACTTTCACATCCCCATCAGGTGCTCCCACAGAAAGTATCTCAGGTTCAAGTTGCCCTCAGGCCATTATGAGTTCAAAGCAGTGCCCTTTGGTCTAACATCAGCTCCAAGGGTTTTCACAAAGTGCCTGGCAGTAGTAGTTGCCTTTTTAAGAAGGCAAAAGATTTCCATTTTTCCATATCTGGATGACTGGCTCCTAGTGGGTCAGTCTCCAGACAAAGTCAAGTTAGACCTGCAAGTGACCCAGCAAGTGCTCACTTCCCTTGGATTTCTTCTCAGCCTCCCCAAGTCAGTTCTCGAACTGGTGCAGCTTCTTACCTTTATAGGGGCAGAGCTAGATACTGTCAAAGCAAGAGCCTTTCTTTCCCTGGAAAGGGCAAGAGTTCTTATAGAACTGGCGTCTTCCTTCAGGTGTCCAGACCAGCAAGGCATTTCCTTCAGCTCTTCGGCCACATGGCAGCTTCTACAGCAGTGGTCCAAGGGGCAGGATTCCAGATGAGGGATGTTCAGTTCCATCTGAGGGCCTTTTGGTCCCAAAGGAAGGATCCTCTTACCAGACTGGTTCCAGTGACTCGGACACTGATCCAAACTCTTCAATGGTGGCAGGATTGGGACAGTTTAAGGCGAAGGGTTCCATTTGTCACTTAGTCTCATTCGGTGGTCCTTACCACGGATGCTTCCCTTTTGGGGTGGGGAGCCCATCTGGGGGCTCTCACAGCCCAGGGACTGTGGTCCCCTCAGGAATCCCTTCTTCATATCAATCTCCTGGAACCCAGGGCAGTTTTTCCTGGCCCTGCAGGCTTTCTCTCAGTCACTGCAGAACAAGGTGGTTCAGGTCAGAACAGACAACACCACCACCATGTGGTACATCAGCAAGCAGGGAGACACTCGGTCCACGGCCTTGTGCACAGAAGCCATGAAATTGTGGTCTCTGGCTTATTCTCTGCTGACCTCTCTGATAGCAGTCCACCTTCCAGAAAAGGACAATGTGCTAGCAGATGCACTGAGCAGGATCTCCTAGGGCCATCACAAATGGTCCCTGGACCTTCTGGTGTTAAAAGTAAGTTTTTCTAGGTGGGGCACTCCAGAGATAGATCTCCTTGCAGCCCCAGACAATCACCAACTTTCTCTGTTTTGTTGCATACCCCCAGTCTTGGGCTCAGTCCCTCTGGATGCTGTGTTGTTGAACTGGGAAGGGGAAATTTATCTTTGCCTTCCATCTCTTTCCTCTGCTGTTCAAGGTTCTGGTCAAAGTGAGTCACAACCCTGCAAAGTGATTCTGATTGCTCCAGACTGGGCCAGGTAGCCCTGGTACCCTCTCTTACTGTCCCTAGCAGTCCATCTTCCCCTGTCTCTTCCCAGGAATTACAACCTGTTAACCTCCTCTCAGGGGAGGATTTGGTACCCCAGTCTTCCGGTCCCTCAATCTCAAGGCGTGGCTCTTGAAGAGTTAAGAGTATGCAGATTTGCATCTGTCCCAAGGGGTTCTGGATATTCTCAAAGCTTCTCAAAAGCCTGATACCAGAAAGACTTATGATTCCAAATGGAAATGATTCAGCATTTGGTGTTCCAAGAAGCATATATCTCCAGACACTGCTGAATTGCCTACAGTTCTGGATTATATGGTCCATCTTAATGGTCTAGGCCTCATACCAGCTGCTCTCAAGGTACACTTGTTAGCTGTTTCTGCTTTTCTGTCAGTGGGAAAGCCTTCCTCACTGTCATCTCATCCTGTATTCTGTAAATTTTTCAGGGGATTGTTTCGTACCAGTCTTCCCTTTAGGGATCCTGCCCTTGCCTGGGACTCAGATGTTTGCATTGCTCAATTTATGCAACCCCCATTTGAGCCTGTGTCCTCAGCAGAGCTTAAGTACTTGACTTGGAAAACTGTTTTTGGTAGCCATTACCTCTGCCAGACGTATCAATGAATTGCAAGCCCTGTCAGTGGAACCTGATTTTATCTCCTTCCATAGAGATAGAGTGGTCCTTAGAACCAATAGGAGGTTCTTGCCCAAAGTGGTTTCAGACTTCCATTTGAATCAATCCATGTATCTCCCTGTTTTCTTCACTGATCAGTCTTCCTCAGGGGAGAGGAGGCTACACAGTTTAGATGTTAAAAGAGCCCTTAGCTACTACATAGAGCGTACCAAGGGTCACAGGTTTGATTCCCTCCAGTTGTTCCTCACTTATGGGGAAGTGGGAAAGAGCAAACCTGCCACCAAGAGAACTATTGCCAGGTGGATTGTTTCTTGTATAGAATTCTGCTATGAGAAACTTGGAAAATTCCACCCTCAGGCCTGAGGGCTCATTCCACAAGAGGTACAGCTGCTTCCCTGGCTGCTGCCAGGGGATATCCCTCTGTTAGAAATCTGTCAAGCAGCCACCTGGAAAACAGTCTATACCTTTACCAAGCATTATTCTGTGGATATCCAGGCTAGGAGTGATGCTTGGTTTGGCATAGCAGTACTTCAGAGCCTATTCCCAAAGTAGGTTCTGTCCCTCCTCCATGGAGGTACTGCTTGGTAGTCTGCAATAGTCAGAATACAGCAAGACTTCATGTTGTTTGAAGAAAAAGTTACTCACCCTAGTAATCATGTTTCTTCTAATGGAGTCTTGCTGTATTCTGACCTCCCTCCCTTCGTCCCCTCTCAGAACCTAGTTTTGGGAAGTGGGTGGGCTGGTGCAGTGTTGCACCCCAGGGGTGTCTTCAGCACCCCCTCCATTTTATCTGGGTGCTTTGTATTATAATCTTTATTTTTGGATAGGTTCTGCTTTTGGGTTTCCTGACTTGAGTCTTACTTTGGGAATCCAAAACTTTTGCTTGCCAGTTGGCTAGTTTAAAAAATGTTGCAATTTCCGTATAGTTAATCAGTGAGTGTTTGCTCATAAGAATCTGACGGTTGGGTTTCAAAGTGCTGCAGACAGAGACCTCAACCGAACTCAAGCTCAGGGTTCTGTGCACTGCATAGAAAATTAATCCTCTACTCTCTGGGGCAGTTTAAAGGCTGGAGCTAACTGCAGATTATCAGAATACCGCAAGACTCCATTAGAAGAAACAGTTACTAAGGTGAGTAATTTTTTCTTCTCATGCTCTGTTGGGCAGCTTCTGGATTACTTGTGACACCTCTTTGATACGAGTCTCAGTCATTCATCTTTGAGGGTTCACATGGCGGCCATCTCGGCCTACCACATTCCTTTTGATGACAGAACGTTTGCACAGCTGGTGATCTCTAAAACCTTCCTTAGAGGGGTCCTCCACTTGAGACCCCCTATTCGGGTTCCTGCCCCTCCTTGGGATCTCAGTTTTATTCTTGAGAAGCTTACTCTACCTCCTTTTGAGTCAGCAGCCTCTGCAGACCTGAAGTTCCTCTCGTGGAAGACTCTTTTCCTTGTGGCCATTACTTCTGCTTGGAGGATTTCTGAGCTCCAGGCCCTGATGTGTAAAATCCCGTATTTGATTTTTCACAAGGAACGTGTGGCTCTGCTTACCAACCCTAAGTTTCTCCCCAAGGTGGTAGCAGAATCTATGCTGAATCAATCCATAGAGTTGCCAGCTTTCTTTACACAACACTCCAATCAAGGGGAGTACCTCTTGCATACTCTGGATGTTCACTGGATTCTGAGATACTACACCTCCAGGACGAAGGATCTCAGAAAGTCTGATCAACTGTTTGTCTGTCTTGTTCATAAAAGAGAAGGCAATGCTGTTTCAAAGCAATGCCTGTCTAAATGATTGGTTCATTGTATCACTTTCTGTTATGACAAGTACAAGACCCTGCCGGATCAAGTCAGAGGCCACTCCACCAGCGGGGTTGCTGCCTCTGCTGCTTGTTTCAAGAATGTGTCAGCGGCTGACATCTGTGCAGCCGTTACTTGGACTTCTGTCCATATCTTTATGAAACATTGCAGTTTGGATATTGCTTCTCCCCATAGAGCGGGCCTCGGGTTGGCTATTTTGCACGGTCTCCTATCTTAAGACCTTCACAGCCACAGGGTCTACTTCTGAGTAGTTTTCCTCCTCCCATTCGCTTCTTATTGTTTCAGACTGCTTGGGACTTGGTCCTTTATGTAATTAGAATGGCAGAAAAAGGGGAGATATTGTTGATGGGGGACCTGAATATGCCAGATGTTAACTGGAGCACCTTTGCTGCAGGCACATCCAAGAGCAGGGTCATTCTTGATGCCCTACAGGGGGCATACCTCAGACAGCTAGTATCGGAACCCACTCGGGAGGGAGCAATCTTAGACCTGGTACTTTCAAATGGGGATGGAGAAAGAATCTCAGATTTAGAAGTGGGTAGCCATCTGGGAACAAGCGACCACCAAACAGTGTGGTTCACGATAAACACAGCCATACAATCAAGCCATACAAAAGCAAGAGTACTAGACTTTAGGAGGGCTGACTTTGGGAAAATGAGAGAGTGCCTCAGAAAAGCACTAGCAAACAGGCAAGAAGGAGGGGTGGAGGAACAATTGGGAGTGATCAAAACAGCCATCACAGAGGCAACAAGCCTTTGTGTAAAGCAAATCAATAAAACACAATGAAGGAAAAAAAACGCTATGGTTCACAAAAGAGGTGTCAGGGAAGGTTAAGGGGAAAAGGACAGCATTCAGGAAATATAAGGAAACACAGAAGGAGCAGGACAGAGAACTTTATCAGTTAAAGCAGCAAAGGCCCAAACCGAGGAAAGGATAGCCAGTTCTGTTAAGAAGGGGGATAAGACCTTTTATAGGTACATTAGGGAGCGAAGAAAGACCAAAGGAGGGATACTGAAGCTTAATAAAGGGGAGGGAATGTGGGTAGAGGGTGACAGTGAAAAAGCAGGGGATACTGAACGAATATTTCTGCTCAGTATTCACAAAGGAAGAGGAGGGGGAGTTACCTAAACCAAACAAGAGAAACACTCTGAAGACGGGGGTCGATACCAGTCCATTTACAGAAGAAAGGGTTCTGAAAGAACTAATAAAATTGAAGGTGGACAAAGCAATGAGGCCTGATGGGATTCACCCAAGAATTCTAAAAGAACTAAGGGTAGAACTAGTGATATCGCTGACTACTCTCTTTAACAAATCATGGGAGGATGGGGTGGTACTGGAGGAGGGCAGATGTGATTCCTCTTCACAAAAGTGGGAGCAGGACAGAGGCAGGAAACTACAGACCAGTTAGTTTGACCTCAGTGGTAGGGGAAAATGATGGAATCACTTCTGAAGGAAAGAATTATTGAGTGCCTAGAGGCCAGTGGGACACAGGACCCAAGGCAGCATGGATTCACGATGGGAAGGTCGTGTCAGACGAATCTAATAGATTTCTTTGGCTGGGTGACCAAAGTAGTAGACCAGGGAGGGGTTGTGGACATGGCCTACCTAGATTTTAGCAAGGCATTTGATTCAGTCCCACACAAAAGATTAATACACAAGATAGCCAGCCTTGGAGTGGGTCCCAAGGTGGTAGCCTGGATAAAAAATTGGCTAGACAACGGGACGCAAAGGGTAGTAGTAAATGGAGTACACAGTGAAGAAAGGAGGGTTACCCGGGGTACCACAGGGCTCAGTACTGGGACCGGTCCTTTTTAATGTCTTTATAAGTGACAGTGCAGAGGAACTGGAAGGAAAACTATGTCTCTTTGCAGATGACACAAAGATCTGCAACAGGGTTGATACACAAGATGGAGTGGAAAGGATGAGAAGGGACTTGGCAAGGTTGGAGGAATGGTCAAATGTATGGCAGCTCAGATTCAGTGCAAAGAAGTGCAAGGTAATGCACATGGGAAACAAAAACCCAGGGGAAGCGTACACAATGGTGGATGAGATACTGACAACAGTAAAAATAGAAAGGGACCTGGGGGTAATTATATCAGATAACCTAAAGGTGGGCAAGCAATGTGAGAAGGCAGTAAGGAAGGCTGGGGGGATACTGGGATGCATAGGAAGAGGCATCAATAGTAGAAAACAGGAAGTTGTTATCCCTCTGTACAGACAGTTGGTGAGACCCCATCTGGAGTACTGTGTGCAGTTCTGGAGACCCCATCTCAGCAAAGACATAGACAGAGTAGAGGCTGTCCAGAGGAGGGCCACCAAAATGGTGCAGGGTCTGCACCAGAAGACATACGAAGAAAGACTAAAGGAGCTTAATATGTATACTCTTGAGGAAAGAAGGGAGAGAGGGGACATGATAGAAACGTTCAAGTACCTCAAGGGAATTGACAAAGTCCAAGAGGGTAGCATCTTCCAGAAAAAGAGATGTGCAAGAACAAGGGGGCACAATTTGAAGATAGAGGGGGGATGGCTCAGGGGTAATGTGAGGAAGTATTTTTTCACTGAGAGGGTTGTGGATGCATGGAACAGCCTCCTGAGGAGGTCGTGGAGTCAAGAACAGTGGGGGACTTCAAGAATGCATGGGACAGGCATAAGGCAGTCCTAGTGGCGGGTAGAGGAAGTAAGCTGTTGGTTAACTAGGATCTGCAGCTTATCTGTTAGGTAGGAAAATGGGCAGACTAGGTGGGCCAAGCGGTCCTTATCTGCTGTCAAATTCTATGTTTCTATTACCTGCAAGAGCCCTCTCGAAGTAAGATAGTACAGTTACGTAAGAACTTAACCGTAACAGTAGATCTTCGAGAGAGGCTCTTGCAGTTGGTAACACCTTCCTGCCCTCCACCCCCCTAAGCTTTTTCAGCTCTTTTTCCAGGATGGGAAATATCCGCTTCTCTCTCGTCTCACCTTTTGGCCTTTGGCGGGAAAGAACTGAAAGGCGGGTGTGAGGGACCGCCCGTTTGTACTGATGTCGGTCACCTGATGTGGGGGCAGTTTCCCGCCAGAGACTACTAGCTGGAAATTTTTCCGTGCGGTCCTGATGCCTGCCAGCTTCAGTCCTATATGTAATTATCTACTGCAAGAGCCTCTCTTGAAGATCTACTGTTACGGTAAGTTCTTACGTAACTGTACTTTCTAGGAGTGGTAGATGGTTCACATCCCCACCGTCCACCAGGCCTCCCCTGGCAAGTGGCACACAGATCCCAGCTTCCAGCATGTGAGATCTGACATCATGGGGCGGAGCCAAGGGATATACCACACAGGTGGTGGGAGGAGATTTACTTAGACATTCCAAAGAATCAGCTCTTAAGACCGACCTCGCCATGCTGATCGCTGAGTTGGGACATAGCTGCGCATGCGCAGTAACTGAAACTGTTGAAGTGATTTCACCCTCCCGCTGCATACTAATTCTTGCCTTTGTCTCTTCTCCTTCTTAGGCCTTCACCCCCCAAAGCTCACTGCCGACCAGCGGCAGCTACAGATCAGCTCGCGCTCCTCCAGGAGCTGGAATCTGCCACGGGACTCAGAGGTAAAGGCTACCTCCATTACCTGCTGAGTTACTGCCGTGGTGCTAGCCCGATGATGCTTCACGCCGCCTGCCCCGCCTCCAGCCACCCACCCACACCGCACACACTCAATTTATTACGCACTTCTATGACATCACTTCCTGGCTGCTGAAATACTAAGTCCCCACTTTCCCATTTGCAGGTTATACCTGCCAGCCACTGTATATATTTGTCTCCTCTTCCCTGCTTGTTAAATAATTCCTGCCTACCTACCCTTCAATCTATCTCTGTATCCTCCTACCACCTTTCCTCCCCCCCTTTTCCAATCATACCACTCTATTTCCTTCTGCTTCTACCACCTACCTTTACAATCCTATACCCACTCCCATCCCTCTTCCCTCCCTACCCTGTAGCACCTAGGCACCTGTATCCCCTTTGCTACATACTTGTCTATAGCTACCTCTGACCACTAGGAGTCACTATTTAGCACCCCAGTTTCGGACCCTCACCCAGCTAGTGGTCTTCACCTGGAGCATGGATTACGGCCCCACCCTGGGCCCCCTTCTCTTACCCCAGGTGAGTTTTGAACCTGGCACCTTGTGCTACAGAGGCGGCGCCACTACCACCAACCCAAAGTGGCTCTCCTGGTACCTGGCTGATATTATACTAGCTTCCTCCTTCTCATATTACCGGGCTGCAGATCACCCCCTAGAAAATGCCCGCCCACCTCCCATTGACTTGCTTCTTTCTCCTCCTTCTCTTGGGGCCTCCATCGGACCTTGGTGTCACCATGGCATCGCAGTGTTACCAACCTGTTGTCCCCTTTTGCACTCATGCCCTACCCTCCACCAGGGCTCTTGAGCCGGCACCTTCCTCCTCTACACTCTCGAGGTACACCTGCCTGGCTCATCCTCCCCCTAGCCCCCATCTAGCGTCCTCCCCCTGCTTCCTCTGGCGTCTTGTCGTTCTAGCCTTCCCAGGCTGTGCCCACCTGCCTACCTTGTGTCCTTAAGCTACCCTACTCCTCCTGTCTTGCCAGACACAAACTTACTTTCCACCACCCTCTGCCCAGGGCTGTACTTCTCCTCCTACTTTTATCAGGGAATATACACCCCAACCCAGGCCCAGCCCTCAAAAGGGTGTCGTCTGATTCTCCTGGGCTTCATATTGCGTCAGTGAACATCTGTAGCCTCCTGAAAAAATTTGACACATTCCAATGCTGGGTCACAGTTCATAAACCCGACATTATTACTCTAGTGGAGACCTGGCTGTCAGTTTCTACCCCTGACTCCCTTGTCCCACTCCCTGGTTACTCCCTTTATAGAGAGGACCATATTGGCAGACGGGGTTGGGGCTGTGCTATCTACATCAAAGATTCTCTCATAGGGTTAGCCCTCCCAACCCTTGTCCTTGGGTTCAGTGCTCAGGCCCTTACCCTAAAACTGACCCTGATCCTTCTAGGGGCCCCCTCTATCTAACTGCCGCCTACATACCACCAAAAAAACAGGCGTTGGCCCTGGTCCCGCTAATTGATTACCTTACCTCTCTACCCCATTCCTCTGATCAAATCCTTGTGGGTGATCTAAATATTAACTGGCTAAGCCCCTCCTCCTCAGATACCCATGACACCTTTACATCTATTGACTTAACTCAACTCGTTGCCCAACCGACAAGAGTGAATCCTAGAATGGGCTCATGCACTCTTCTTGATGTGGTCCTTACCAATCATCCTAATTTAATTGGGAATATCCAAGTCCTCCCTGACGGACTCAGTGATCACTCCCATATACTTTTCTGGTGGTCTACCTCTTTACCTAAACCCATTGCTCAGTCCACCCTATGACGGCGGCTAAGACCTGGTGGACTGAAAGGCCTTAAGCAACTCCTGGCCCAAGTTGACTGGTCCCCCATTCAGTACGCCTCCGATATTGACACAGTGCTAACCTTCTTCACCCAAACGTTTAACAAAGCCTGTGACATTTTTGCACCCCTCACTGTTCGCCGTTCCAAAGCACAGCATGCCCCCTGGGTTACGCCTCCTGGTTCCTTCTTAGCAGGGATAATCTTTGGCACCTTGCCACTGAAACTGGCCGCCCCGTTGACAGGCAGGCATATGCAGCTGCCCGAAATAAATGTACCTGGGCCATCCGCAAGGCCAAGGCTGATCACTATAAAGTCTCACTCACCTCGTCCTGGGGGAATGCGAGAACCTTCTGAGACAATATAAAACAACTGAATGGGGGCTCTCATCCTCCCCCGCCCTCCTAACTCAACATTGATGGCACCATCTCTACTGACCTAGCCCATATTGCCAACTACCTCAATAAATCCTTCACTGACCTTAGCCCTATCCTGCCGAGTAACTTTTTCGATCCCTACCTGACCCTGTCCTCTCGCGCCCTTGGCTCCACTTTTACCGGGTTAGTGCCCATGAAGTCAGGCCATTCCTTATCAAGGCCTTAAAAAGCAATACCACTGGGAGTGACTCCCTGGACCCCTGTCTCCTTCGTCAGGTTCTGGACCAGGTAATCACCCTTATCACCAGCCTCTTCAATAAATCTCTCTGCTTGGGGCAGTTTCCCTCCCTCTGGAAAATTGCCACTGTCACCCCCATTCACAAGGGTGGTGATAGGACCCTACCTGGTAATTATCGACCGATCTTCATCCTCTCCCCTCTCTTCTCTCGAAAGCCTTAGAAAAAATAGTGTCTACCCAAATCTCTGAGTACCTAACTAAATATTGCATCCTCTGCCCAGAACAGCATGGGTTCCGTGCTGGTCACAGTACTAATACCGCCCTCCTTGAGTTTTCCAACTTTCTTCACTCCTCTCTGCACTCTGGCTCTCTAGCTGGTGCAGTTTTCGTTGACTTGGCCAAAGCCTTCGATAGTGTTGCCCATCCCCTCCTGCTGGTCACCCTCAGCCATGTTGGCTTTGCCGCTGGGCCTGTCTCCTGGTGCTCCAGCTACCTGTCTGCACGCTCCCAGTGTGTTAAACTCAATGGGACACTCTCCAGCTCCTGCCCTATCCTCTCCAGTGTACCCCAGGGCTCCATTCTTGGGCCCCTGCTCTTTTCCCTATATCTCAATTCCTTGCCTGCTGCTTGTAAGGGTAAACTTTTACTTTATATAGACGATGCCAGTATATTTGCCTCCGACCGTAACCCTGTCTCCCTCCAGGACTCCTTGCAATCTTCTTATAATACTGCCAAAGTCTGGTATAAAGAGCACCGACTTGTAATAAATCTTAAAAAAACCAAAACCATGCTCTTTGCCCACCCCCAAAACAAAGCTAGTAAATTCCCTCTTCAGATCCTCGCCAGTTCCAAGGTACCACTCGAGCAAGTCTGCTTGTACAAGTACCTTGGGATATCCTTCGACCCCCGCCCTTACAGTCCATGCCCACATTTCGGCCCTAGCCTCAGTCTCCAGTATGCGGCTGGGTATGCTCTACCGCCACAAAAACTGTCTCCCCCCGACGCCCTTAGACTCGCAGTCACATCCTCCATACTATCATTAGACTAGGGTTTGCCAGTTTATGGGGCTGCTGATCACACTTCCCTAAACAAAATCCGCCTCACCTGAAATAAAGCTTGTAGGTTATTTACTGGGGCTCCCAGACTAACCCATACTTGCCATTTATATGCCCAAGCCAATCTACTCAACCTAGATGAACGTCTCGGGTACCAAATCGGCCTCCTTACTAAAAAAAAACTCTCCTTGGTATGTCCCCACCTGGGTTGACTGCCTCTATCCACCTAGCAAACCCACCATTACTTACTCGATCCTCCAGTATAGCCACACTGTCAGTACCGAGGGCAAGAACCTCACACGGTCAAAGGGCCTTCAGTTACAGAGCCCCATCCTGTTTAACTCCCTCCCTACCAGTATCGCTAACACTCCTACAATCTCCAGCTTTAAAACCTCACTCCGTAATCACCTACTCACCTCCTGCCACTGTGGTTGTATCTAGTCTGTTTTTGCTCAGTTGGTCTGACAAAACTCCCTGAGTGGCTTCTCCCTACCTTTTCATAGCGCTATCTATGGTCTTCCACCTCTCTGTATGTATCTATAATGTATTTTAATGTATAGCTGTATATATTTATGCTGAACCGACTTGGTCTTGTACGACCGTGTATCTGCAAACTGTAACCACCTTATGTTCATATGTCTCGCCCTATTTTGTAAATGACCATATTATATAAGCATGTCTGTACTGTTTGTCCTCACTGTGACGAGGTACCTTTGTAAACGAGCCTCTGGCTCAAAGGTTTTAAACTGATGTTTCAATAAATATGAATAAATAAAGACCTGCCATCATGTGGATGAGAACCACATACCCTTCCTAGAACTACTGTTACAGGTGAGTAACCAATTTTTCTCATTTTGGCCTCTGTGAATATGGAGCAAGATCCATTTATGCATTCATACATTGGACTCCAGTGCGTGGACTATTACTATTATACAATAACTTACATTTTTTTGAGGTGTTTGATCATTTGATGGGGAGGAAGGGGATCTATGAAAGGTTTTTTTTTATTATTAGTTGAAAGTGTTCTGCTTTTGCTGTACATTTAAATGAGCTAAGCCAATTAGAACTCAGGACGCAGCCCAGAGTTGCATAGGTCTACATGCTATACAATTAATCAGAGCTACTCTTTGGTTATGGGAAATACCCGTAAAGTAGCTTTTTGTTCCTGATTGGCTAAGATGGCCTATTTGTAGTATACAGTAATGTAGCCTAACTGCACACCCAGTCATGTTTTATCTCGTCCACATTGCCTTGCTGCTTCTATTTGCTATTATTTGTTTGGTTGGTTGGGTTTGCAGTATGGGAGGAGGAGGAATGGTCTGTGATGGTGGCATTCATCCTCAGGCCCTCTCCCCCTCTGTTCGGACCAGTTTATTCATGTTGTGATGGGTTGTCGCTGTAGTGTTTTTTAGTGAATTGCTAAGGCTTTGTCTCACCTGTATTTTTTTTGTTTTGTTTCTTTGTGTGTTAATCTCGTTGTAGTACCACTGGCAGACCCTAGAGCCTCCATGCAGCGTGGCTCTACAGTATCAAGTGTGCCGCCACCTCGAGGCTTACTGGGAGATGGCCCAAACGACCCTCGAGGAGGTACTCTGCTCGCCGTCACCAGCGAGGTGGAACCGCCCAGGTATGCGCAAATGTCATCCTGTATAGCTGAAGTAGTTCACAGACCCACTTGTGTGATTCCTCTCTGTGTGTGCTTTGTCAGCTGGCTCTGTGTGCTCCTGTATTGTTAATTAAATGACTTGTGCAACAGAAACAGAAACTTAGACAACAGATAAGGACCACTTGGCCCACCCAGTCTGCCCATTTCCCCCTACCTGTTGGATAAGTTGTAGGTCGTAGTTAACCAACAGCCTACTTCTTCCTAATGCCCACCAGAATTGTCTTATGTCTGTCCCATACATTCTTGAATTCCCCCACTGTTTTTGACCCCACGACCTCCTTAGGAAGGCCATTGCATGCGTCCATCACCCTCTTCGTGAAAAAGGACTTCCTCACGTTGCCCCCGAGCCATCTCTCTCCCCCCCCCCATCGTCAGATTGTGCCCCCTTGTTCTTGCACATCTCTTTTTCTGAAAGATGCTACCCTCTTGAACTTTGTTGATTCCCTTGAGGTACTTGAATGTTTGTATTATGTTCCCCTCTTCCTCCTTTCATCTAGGGTATACAAAGAGATCCAGAGTTAGAGATTAGGAACATTTATGTGGTGGGCTACTAATCCTTGCAGTATTGGGAGCCTGCTCTACTATTAAGGAACAGTACAACGAGAGAGAGGCCTCTCCAGGTAAAGGTGATGTATTTAGGGGAAATCAGAAACAGTACTTGCTACAGCCAGGTAACGTTGCCACACTGGGCCAAAATGAGGAACTCAAGCTAGTTGCAGGATTTAAATTAAATTTATTAAATCCAGGTTAATAGCAGCAACAATGACTGCTGATATTTTAATATACCTAAATTTTATTTAAAGTTATTACTTATTGTTATAATGGAGTTCTGAGCCTCAGGGGAAGAGCACCACAAAGAAATAAAAGCTACTAGTACAGTCCCTGCACCATTTTGGTTGCCCTTCTCTGGACTGCCTCAATTTTGGTTGAGCAAGGACATTAACCAGTTTGAGGCAGTCCAGAGAAGGGCAAAAATCAAATGGTGCAGGGACTGCATCAGAAAACATGAGGACAGATTAACGGAGCTCAATAGGTATACCCTTGAGCAAAGGAGGGAGAGAGGTGATATGATCGAAACATTCAAACACCTTAAGGGCATTAACAAGGTGAAAGAGTCTAACATGTTTAAATATAAGAAAAACAGCAGGACAAGAGGACACAGCATGAGAATAGAGGGAGGCCGATTAAGGGAGAATGTGAGGAAATTCTTTTTCACAGAAAGAGTGGTGGATGCATGGAACAGCCTACCTCAGGAAGTGGTGGCTATGAATACAGTGCAGGGCTTCAAACAGGCATGGGATAGGCATAAGGGAGCAATACAGATGAATATGGTTAGTTAGGTGATTAACAGTGTAAAGGTGTGTGGCACATTCATAAGGTAGAAAAAATGGGCAGACTGGATGGGCCTTGCGGTCCTTATCTGCCGTCAACCTCTATGTTTCTATGCTACAGCTAGGAACACCCCACACATCCCACAGTAATGTGTGGAGTGTCTTGCTTGTTGCTGTTTACACCCTTGTGATACCTCAAGGGTGTAAGTAAGGTACAAGAGGGTGGCATCTTTCAAAAAAAAAGATGTTCAAGAACAAGGGGCCGTGATATGAAAATAGAGGGGGGTAGACGTAGAGGTAATGTGAGAAAGTTTTTTTTCACTGAAAGGATGGTGGATCTCTGGAACAACCTCCCGGCAGAAGTTGTAGGGGGAAAAATGTTAGGGGAATTCAAAAACGCATGGGTCAGACATAAAGGAACTCTAGTGATAGGAAAGATAGGATCTGTGATATACGAAACGGGTAGGTAAAGTGGGCACACTAGGTGGGCCAAGCGGTCCTTTTCTGCTGTCAAATTCTGTGTTTTAACCCATTGTGGGCTGCCAGTGTGGTAGGTGGAGAGGCAAAGAGCGCCTCAACACACCACACCACTGGGCCGGCTAACAGTGCCCTGTTAAAACTAAAATCAAGGAAAAAAAAAAAACACCCAGCACTGTACCTGCATAAGGATATCAGGCTTTTTATAAAATGTTTTAAAATAAATTTTTTAATCATATTTTTGCAAGACTGATGTGAAAGCCCATTTTCTAAGTGTAGTAAGGTCCTTCAGGGTCTAGAATGTTGGAGGATATCGGTCCTTCCAGGGGCTTTAAGGCCCGCTGCCTGCAACTTGTCGGGTCTCGCTAACCCCCGTGTATGATGTCCCCCTCAGCATCCCACACCGTCAGGTCCTATAATTTACATAGTTTGTACTCCGGGAGAGGAAAGAGAGAGAGAATGTTGCATCCTTTTTTTTTATTGTATTCAAATGTTTATTGAATTTTCTTAAAGAAACAAGACAGATATGAAAACAGGTCTGCATACAAAATGACAACATATGTTATGAATAAATAATTCTTAGGGATGGGGGGGGGAAAAAGGGGAGAGAGTCATCAAATGTGTAATATTTATATTGGTGTTAATGATCAATTTCATCCAAGACATTTGTCAGTTCTTAAAGTTCATCTCTATTTCAACTAGTTAGCTGTCTACTGAATGCTATCTCCATGGTGTTCTCATTTATATCAGTGAGGTTAATAACTCTTGTTTTACAGTTACAGTGTATTATTGTTCACCATTGTGTTCTGTTGAAAACGGTACCGGGGGGGGGGGATTAAAGTGAAAGTCCCCCCCAGCCTGTTTTCTCTATACTTGTATAGTTTGTTGGCATAAACAGTGATCCCCTGTCTTGCAGGCATGGGGTCATTATGCCGCAAACAAAAACCGCAGCAATGTACTGCGCTGTCAATATAACGAATACATTGCTAGCGTGCGGCAATAAAGGTTAATACAAAAATTGATGAAAAAGGGACAGCCAATCTTTATTTTTTCCAGGGGGGGGTCCGCACCCCCCCCTTCCAAACACATTTATAAAATCAGCTCGGGGGGGGGGCAGGGTACAACATAGGGATGGGGAGAAACACGGGCAGGGGAAAAAAATAAAGTTGCACGACTTATTTACAAAAATAAATAATATAAAATCCAAGTGGTCAGGGACTGGGATTTGAGCCCCGATCCACAGGCGCACCACTTCCCTCTACTGCTGGTATTTCATGCTGGCTATCATTTTTTCACCTGAGCAGTTATATAAAATAAAGCATCTTGGTTTAACTGCAGTCCGATTGGGTTTCCTTGAGGTCTGCGGTCGGATGCGCCGCATCAAAGAAAAGAAGTTTCCCTTTTTGCCTTTTTTTTTGGGTGTGTTTTTTAGCCCAGTTTAAGTATTTTTAGCCAGGCGATTGTTTTATTATTTTAAAATGACTTACTGCCGAGTCTGAGTGGCAGTGGAGCATCTTGCAGTAAGCCCTGGCATCAGTTGTGAGAGAGGGGACAGTGGCGGTTGGCGCATGCGCAGAGGAGGGGAAACCTGGCGTGTGTTTGCCGTCATAAACACTTCTTTATAATGGCAAATTACACCACGGGTTTCCTTAGGGGAAAAAACGAGAGCCAGTTACTCTTACCCCAGGAGTCCTTTAGCATCAGTAACTTTAGCAGTTAGCTGGCTAGATGCAGCTGCCGGAGGTATGCCTGTAAGAGAAATTTAAGTGAGCTTGGGGCCATAGCCAGTCAGAAGGGGGGGGCGGCCAGAGTGACAGCTGCTGAAGGCTTCAGAATGTTTTCTCCGCTGGACTGATCAACGTTGCCCTTGAGGTGTCTCTTAACTTTCCTTGTTGAAAGCCTCCCAATGCTTATCTGGGTAAAGTTTTCTTCATATTTCATTTCTAATAGTGTGCTGAGTGAAGGTTTAACATTTTTGTTAGCGTCACGCTAAATTTTTATTTTTAGCACAACCTCTCTATTTTGACTTTATTTTTACCGTGACTGTTCATTTTAAACACTAATTTTATTGCGGGTGCTTAATTTCGACGGTTCCCTTATTGTTTTGGCAAATTCTTGTGGGAACCCTTGAATTAGGGATAGTTGCCTTGTTTTTTTACCTCAGACCTCGCAGGATTTACTGCGAGGCACCTGTGGTGGACTTCAAATTTAAACAGTGTCTGGGGGGTTTCTCTCCAGATTGGCAATTACGAGAAAGCTTTAATTATATACTGGACCTAGGTATCCTCTGTCACAGGACTTGTCCTTAAGGGTCCAGCAGCCACCTGTGCGCAGTTGACAAGTATTACTGGGTTTCTGTTAAGATTGGCACTGGTATAGATCCCAGTTCTACAACCAAAAAAAAATGGCACTAGTAATAGACAGAGTTAATTAACTGTGGCAGGACTGGCCGGTAGCATTTTCACAGAAACCTGCACTCAGTTCATAGGTCCAGGACTGGTTTGCTTTGCTTAAATTGGCAAACATAGCAGACAAACCTTTTGATTGTTATCGCTGAGGATCACTCAAAGGCTTCCAATGGGGGGGCCATCCAGAAGTACTAATAATAGAAGCAGAGGTGCTGAGGAACCCTCTAGACCCCAGCCAAAAAATAAAGCTTCCAATGATGAAGTTCCTCACAAATTAAAAAATAACATAAGTGACGAAAAAAAGGAAGCTTGATCAAGCCTCTGATGAAGTGGCTAAAAAGAAGCTCTGTGAAGACAAAAATTTTATTTTTTATTTTATTTTTTATTTATTTTTTGTTGACCGGGTAAGTGAACTAGACAAATCCTGCCTATTTTCAGGCACGACCCGGGGGAGGGGGATACAGATGAATGCCAACTGACCTTGAACCAGATTAAGCTGTTGGTGGTATATTTTTAGTGAATGAGGGAAATTTGGCCAGGACACCGGGGAAATTCCCCTACTCTTTTTCGATAAGTGCCATGGGATCTTTAACATCCACCTGAACTACCACCAATCCAGGCAGATGGGGCCTCGGTTTAACGTCTCATCCGTCTCATCCAAAATGCTCCCATTGCTCCTGGGAAAGCCAATAGCAAGACAACAGGCAGCTTAAAGCATACAGAAAAATACAAAACACTTACAAAGCAAGTCTGTGCAGGTTCTTCCGTCAGCAAAAGATATGGAAAAAGCATAGCAGCTGTTTCAGACCCTTCAAAAGATGGGTCCTCTGTTTACTGGGGCTGGCAAGCACTCTTCCACACTTCTCTCTTCTGTAGACTGTGAGGGTGACGCAGATGATGGAGAACAATTTTATGATGCCCCGGACATGGATTTTGAGGGCCTTGAGCCCCAGGAGTACCGGACCCCCATCTTGGGGATCCCCTGGGTGACCAGGAGGATCCCTCCTCTGTGTTTGCATTTATGTGTTCCCCGGAGCCACTCGTTGCTGAAAACGAGTGGTTTCATGCGCCTCCAGCTGAGCGAGAACAGCGAAGGAGGTTCCAGGGGAGGTGGTAGGGGGTCACTGAGCTCGATCACTGCGGACAAATGGGTCCTAGATGTCATAAGGAGAGGACACACTTTAGAGTTCACGGAGATTCCTCCAGACACTTCACCAAGGTTCTCCAGATATCCTCCTTCTCATATCCCTCTCATAGAAGGATAGATACAGGCCCTCTTGCAAAAAAGGGCGATAGAACCAGTCACCCTGCGGCAGCGGGGAAAAGGTTATTATTCCCACTTCTTCCTGGTCCCAAAAAAACTCATGACCTTCGGCCCATTCTGGACCTAAGCTCTCTCAATCTTTATGTAGAGTACAAAAGGTTCTGGATGGTAACCCTTCCAGGTCTTCTTCCTCTGCTGCACCAAGAGGACTGGCTTTGCTCCATAGACATGCAAGATGCGTACATGCATATCGGGGTCTTTCCCCCTCACAGGAGGTTCCTGAGGTTCCACTTCCAGGGGGAACATTATCAGTTTCGAGTTCTTCCATTTGGCCTCTCCTCCGCTTCTCAAGTCTTCACGAAGTGCTTGGCAGTAGTGAATGCGGCTCTAAGGCGTCAGGGGCATTATGTCTTCCCTTACCTGGACGATTGTCTGCTAGTGGCTCCATCAAGGTCACGCTTGCTTTAAGCTCTCGGAGACACCTATACTCTCTTCTGAGACCTGGGGATCACGCTGAACCTTCCAAAGTCTTCCACAGAACCCAGCCAAAGACTCATCTTTATCGGAGCGGTCCTGGATTCGGTCCAGGGCATGGCTTTTCTACCCACAGAGAGGGGCGTTCGCTTGCAGGAGATAGCTGGATCAGTTCTAGTAACTCCTCAGGTGCCAGCAAGGACCTTCCTCAGACTTCTGGGGCACATGGCAGTGGCCATTCCAGTCACTCCTCTGGCCCGCCTCCACATGAGAATCCCACAGTGGATGCTCAGGGTGCAGTGGGATCAGTGCTTCGACAACCTAGACCACATGGTCAGAGTCACAGAGCTAGTAAAGAGAACACTTCTTTGGTGGATGGATTCACTCAGTTTGGAAAGAGGGGTTCCCTTCCGTCCGGAACCCCCGAGTCAGACCCTTACGACGGATGCCTTGGATTTGGGGCGGGTGGCGCACCTGGGGGCCCACCAAACGCAGGGCATTTGGACCCCCAAGGAGCGTGAACTCCACATCAATGTCCTGGAGATGTGAGCGTTCCTCAATGCTACATGCTTTTCAGGAGGACCTCATACCATGCTCTCTTCTGGTTCAGACGGACAATGTGGCGGTCATCTTCTATATCAACAAGCAAGGGGGCTCTGATTCTTACTCCCTGTGCAGGGAGGCGATGAGAGTCTGGTATTGGGCACTAGAACGGCACATCACACTCTCTGCAGTGCACGTTCCAGGTGTCCTCAACGACTTGTCTGACAGTCTCAGCAGATCTCAATCCAAGCCGCACGAGTGGGAGCTACTGCAATCAGTAGCGGACCAGCTGTTCGACACATGGGGTCGTCCAGAGCTGGACCTATTGGTGTCACCACGCAATGCCAAACTGCCAGTTTTCTGCTTGCAAGAGCCTGCGCCTGGTGTTTTCTGGCCAGACGCATTGTCCCTTTGTTGGGCACGGAGGTTTCTTTATGCCTTCCCTCCCTTTCCTCTTATCCAGAGGGTTCTGTTGAAGTTATAGGCCGAGGGAGCGTGAATGATTCTGATCGCCCCGCTATGGCCTTGGCAGATTTGGTTCCCACTATTTCAGCGGCTAACCATGGAACCTCCAGTCCCGCTGCCAATATGCTCGCCGTTGCCATCCCAGGATCAGGGCTTGCTGGTCCATCCCCATCTCCGATCCTTTCACCTTCATGCTTGGCTCCTTCGGACATAGCAAAATACAGGTATGGGGTATCACTAGAGGTGGCGGATGTTCTTGTGTCGGCTAGAAAGCCCTCCACACGCTCCACTTATGCTGTGAAGTGGATGCGCTTCTGCTTGTGGGCCTCGTCTCACCATCTGGATCCCATTACCTGTCCCATGAACTCAACTCTAAAGTATCTCCTCTCCTTATACCAGCAAGGCTTGAGCTACTTCTCCATAAAGGTGCACATGTGGGCCATCTCGGCTTATCCTGCCCTTTCGAGAGACAGGGCCTTAGCCCAGTTGAATGTGGCCTGCACCTTTTTATGAGGGATTCTTCACATGAGACTTCCCATTCGGGATCCTATCCTACCCTGGGACCTCCTTTTTGTGTTGGAGAAGCTTACTCTTCCCCCATTTGAACCTGCAGCAGATTGTGAGCTAAGATATCTTTCCTGGAAGGTTTGCTTTTTAGTTGCCATTACGTTATCTCGAAGAGTTTCTGAGTTTCGGGCTCTGATGTGTAAAGAGCTGTATTTAATTTTCCACAAGGGAAGGGTTTCCCTGAGGACGAACCCTAAGTTTCTTTCAAAAGTGGTCTCTTGAGTTGACCCTCAACCAGTCGGTTGACCTTCCAGTTTATTTCCCTTCTCCCTCTAACAGAGGGGAAGCTCTTCTTCACACTTTGAACGTCCACAGGACGCTGAGGTATTACCTGAAGCAAACGGCTAATCACCGTAAATCAGAGCAACTGTTTGTGGCATTTGCGCCACAAAACTTGGATAGACCGATGTCCAAGCAGACTATTTCTAAATGGATTGTCCACTGTGTTTCTTTCTGCTATGAGAAGCACAACAAGCCCCTTCCGGGCCCGGTTGGGGTCACTCCACCAGGGGAGTTTCTGCTTCCTTCACCGCACTGCGGAATGTCTCGATTAGGGACATTTGCGCAGCCACTACCTGGAATTCTGTGCATACTTTCGTAAAGCACTACAGCTTGGACATTGCCTCCAGACGCTGGGCAGGCTTCGGCCTGGCAGTCCTTCAGGGACTTCTGTCTTGAGCTTCTGTGTTCAGCTTCATTTCTTCCACCTCACGGGGTTGATTACCTCCTTGGAGAGGGACTGCTTGATATTCAGTCCTTATTGTGATAGCCTGCTGCAAGAGCTCCCACTCGAAGCAAGATAGTACAGTTACGTAAGAACTTACCATAACAGTAGATCTTCGAGAGGAGCTCTTGCAGCAGACGTTACTTTCCTGCCCTCCATCCCCCCTTTGAGGTGTGCAGAGTTCCATCTTCGAGCTTTGCCTCGTTCTCCTGTCAGGACTTGTTTGCGGGCCTTGGTGGGGGAACTGGGGTGGAGCTGGGTCCGCCCCCTCTTATACCAGGGCTGACGGGGTGGAGCCGACGTCGGGGACGGTCCCTGCTGGGTATTGCTGGCTGAGAAGTTTTCCAGAGAGTCCTAGTGCCTGCGGCATAGACCTTATTGTGATAGCCTGCTGCAAGAGCTCCTCTCGAAGATCTACTGTTACGGTAAGTTCTTACTTAACTGTACTTTCGCAGGCCTTACAATCCCTATCCCCAATCTGACTTCGATCAGTACAGGGGGTCTTTCAGAGGTAGGGGCAGAAGTGGGCCAAAGAAGAGCCACCTCTACACAGCCATATGCCTCTCAGTCTTAAGTCTTGATGTGAGTGTCCAGGTCGCCTCCCCACTTCTGGTGGGAGGCAGACTTTCTCCCACTGTCTTCAGCACTGGTTCCTCATCACGTTGGACAAGTGGGTGCCTGAGATAGTGGAGAAGGGTCTGCCAGTACAGTTCAAGCAGATGCCAGACCTCAATCATACCCAGGTGTCGAGACCTCTGTGCCCAACACAGATCCCACAGTTGGAATTGGAGGTAAAAACCTTCTGGCTTTACAAGCAGTGGCGTGGGTCTCCGCCCACGAGAAGGACAAGGGCCTCTACTCCAGGTATTTTCTGACACAAAAGAAAACTGGGAAGTGGCAACCTATCTTAGATCTCAGATATTTAAACAAACATCTGAAAAAAAAAAATTCAAAATAGTCACTCTGTCACTGATCATACAGTCCTTACAGCAGGGAGACTGGCTAGCCTCCCTAGACTTAAAGGGCACCTACTTCCACATACCCATAAGGAGATCTAACATGAAGTTTCACAGGTTCAGACTTTCTTCAGGTCACTATCAGTTCGCCGCAATGCCCTTTGGTCAGTCTTCTGCCCCAAGAGTCTTTACCAAGTGTCTCACTGTGGTAGCAGCACATCTCAGGAGACTGGGTGTCGCTCTCTACCCCTATCTGGACGACTGGCTCATAGTAGCAGAGTCTCTGTGTCAGGTTAGGGAGTCCCTTTCCCTCACAGAACGCACTGTTAAGTCTCTGGGTTTCTTGGTAAATCTAAAGAAATCTCACCTGGAACCCACCCAGCTGCTCACGTTCATAGGGGCCCTGCTGGACACTCAGAAAGGATATGCTTTCCTCCCACAGGAAAGAATTCAGTTTCCTTTCAGTGGCAGATTCTTTCCTCTGGGGACAGCCAAGACCAGCCAGACATTTCTACAAACTTCTGGGACACATGGCTTCTATGACTGCAGTGGTCCCAGGGGTCAGGTACAGGATGAGACTCCTGCAAGCCTACCTCAGAGCTCACTGGTCTCAGAGAAGCAACAACTTTTCAAAGTTGATACCTGTGTCTGAGCAGTTCTTCCAAAACCTGCTGTGGTGGAAGAACCCTGCAAATTTACATGCAGGGGTTCCCTTCCAGGCTCCTCTCCCCACAAAGGTGATCACCACAGATGCCTCCCTCTTGGGCTGGAGAGCACATCTGGACCGTGCCTCAGTAAGCAGCAACTGGACTCCCGAAGAGTCACAGTTGCACATAAATCTTTTGGAACTCAGAGCAGTCTTTCTAGCTCTCAAGGCTTTCGCTCCCAGCATAGAAGGGCAGGCGGTTCAAATTTGAACAGACACCACCACTGCAATGTTTTACCTAAACAAACAGGGTGGTACCAGTTCAGGAATGCTCTGTTCGGAAGCTCTGGTCTCTAGTGTTCTCCCTGGGAGTCAGCATCTCAGCTGTTCACCTCCCAGGCAAACTCAGTACCCTGGCAGATGCTCTTGAGTCGCATCAGTCAAGGCCAGAGCGAATGGACCCTGAACAAGCAAGTACTAGCCACTGTGTTCAGGCGGTGGGGCACACTAGACGTGGATCTGTTTGCCTCTCCCCTTAATTTTCAGCTTCCTCAGTACTGTTGCAGGCCCCCTGTCCCGGGAACACTTCCTCTGGATGCCCTGATCCTGGCCTGGTTAGCGAAGTTCCTATACGCTTTCCCTCCCTTTCCCCCGATACTCAGGGTTTTGCTGAAACTCAGACAGCAGCCTGCATTGATGACCCTAGTGGCTCCGGACTGGCCCAGGCAAGCCTAGTGCCCTCTTCTCTCAATGTCCTGCAGCAGGCCCGTTCGCCTGCCTCTAACTCACTCCCTGCTGACCCTTCCTCAGACAGGAGAGCAGTACTCAGACATACACTCTCTTCACTTCAAGGCTTGGTTCTTGAGGAGTTAAGAGTTTCCATCCTCACAGTACTCTGAACAGGTCCTTAAGATACTGAGGATGGCTAAACAAAATGAACACTAAGAAGACTTATGCAGCCAAATTGAAAAGGTTTTCCCTCTGGTGCAAGAGCAAAAAGGTCAACCCCTATCAGCTTCAGACCCTCAGTTGCTAGACTACCTGTTACACTTACAGGCGTCGGGCTTGAAACCATCTTCCCTCAAGTTTCACCTGGCGGCAATTTCGGCCTACCTTTTGGTGGGAAAGAAAAAAACTGTGTTTTCCCAAGCCATTTTTAAACAGTTTTTCAGAGGTCTCTTGCACCTTCAGCCAGGGAGCCAGTTTCCCCTTGGAGCCGGAACCTCTGCACAGACAGGCTTACCAAATCACCCTTTGAGCGTATGTCCACTGCTCCTATTAAGTTCATGACCTGGAAGACCGTCTTCCTGGTGTCCATTACCTCTGCCAGGAGGATTTCAGAGCTACAGGCCCTGTGCACTGAGCCAAATTACATCATCCCTTAAAACGATACAGTTGAGCTCAGGACAAATAGGAAATTTCTGCCAAAGGTGGTTTCAGAGTTCCACTTAAACCAGTCCATTACTCTGCCTGTCTTCTTTACCGATAAATCCACACCTGGCGAGCAAAAGCTCCACAGCTTGGATGTCAAAAGAGCCATCTTCTACTACCTAGAGCATACTAGGCAGTCCAGAGGCTCCTCCACTCAGTTGTTCCTCACCCACTGGGACATAGGCAGGGGAAGACCACCTACCAAGAGAACGATTTCCCGCTAGTTAGTCTCTTGTATTAGTTTCTGCTATGAAAAAGCTGGTCACTAACCTCCAGCGGGGCTCAGAGCCCACTCCACCAGGGACACTGCAGCCTTGCTTGCAGCATCAAGGGACATTCCCCTTCTGGATGTCTGCAAAGCAGATACCTGGAAATCTGTGCACACCTTTGTGAAACACTACAGTGCAGACCAGATCTGATGCCAAATTTGGCAGTGCAGTTCTGCAGAGCCTCTTTCCAAAGTAGGTTCTTTTCCCGCCTCCCACTTGGTACAGCTCGGTAGTCTGCTAAAGTTACTGATGCTAAAGGACTCCTGGGGTAAGAAGAAAGAATTACTCACCGCAGTAATCTTCTTTCTTCCAAGGGGTCCTTTAGCACAGTAAGTTCCCACCCTTCCTCCCCGGTTTACCTGTTGGAGAAGGGCTCTTTACCACACCTTCTACCAGATTTGAAGTTTCTTATTCATGAGTTTTTAACTCGGGTTCTTGTTGCTCTATTTCTACTTTTTGTGGATATTTGCATGTTGTTTTAAATCTTTTTAATCTTGTTGATTCTTTTTCAGGGCAATTGCCCTTGTTTTTCCTTCGGAAAAATTCTGAAGCCTTCAGTAGCTCTCACTCAGCTCACTCCCCTTTCTGTCTTCTGATTGGCTGTGGCCCTAAGCTCATTTAAATTGCTCTTAAAGACACACCTCTGGGGCAGTTGCACCTAGCCAGCTGACTGGTAAAGTTACTGATGCTAAAGGACCCCTTGGAAGAAAGAAGATTACTGCGGTGAGTAATTTTTTCTTATTGTCATATTAAAATGGCAAGATGGATTCCTCAAACCCTTATCTCCTTTTACCCATCATATTAAAGTCCGCAGCAGTCTGTCTGTCTCTTATTCCAGCCGTGGTTTCCTTGGACCACCTCACCCAGGTCCTCCTATGCACCATGTTCCTGCCCATGACAACAGAGGCCCACCCACACATGAGATGAGAGGAGGGCCAATAGGAGAACCCCGAGGAATGATGGGAGAGCAGAGAGGGTCAATGATGGACCAGAGAGGACCACCCATTGACGCCAGAGGTAAGATGAAGATTTTCATGTATATTTCTTTGCTTTGTTTTAGATGCTGAGGAGAGGACTTAAAGCGATTTACCAAGTTTTGATATATGAAACATAGAAGTTGACGGCAGATAAGGACCGCAAGGCCCATCCAGTCTGCCCATTTCTTTTTCTACCTTATAAATGTACCATCGGCCTTTGCTCTGTCAGTGACCTATCTATTCATAGTCATTTGTATTGCTCCCTTATGCCTATCCCATGCCTGTTTGAAGCCCTGCACTGTATTCCTAGCCACCACTTCTTGTGGTAAGCCATTCCATGCATCTACCACCCTTTCTGTGAAAAAATTTCCTCATTCCCCTTAATCGGCCTCCCTCTAATCTCATGCTGTGTCCTCTTGTCCTGCTATTTTTCTTATATTTAAACATGTTAGACTCTTTCACCTTGTTTATGCCCTTAAGGTGTTTAAATGTCTCGATCATATCACCTCTCTCTCCTTTGCTCAAGGGTATACATATTGAGCTCCGTTAATCTGTCCTCATATGTCTTCTGATGCAGTCCCTGCACCATTTTGGTTGCCCTTCTCTGGACTGCCTCAATTTGGTTAATGTCCTTGTGAAGGTGTGGCCTCCAATACTGCATGCAGTACTCCAGATGGGGCCTAACCAATGTCTTGTACAGAGGGATTATTACCTCCCTCCTACGACTTGTGATACCCCTACTAATACACCCTAACACCCCCCTAGCCTTACCTACTGCTTTAGAGGTCTGCTTGGATGATTTTAGGTCATCAGTGATGATGATGCCCAAGTCTCTTTCTTCCTTTGTGACTGCTAGCAACTCCTCCCAGCCTATAAGTGGCTTCAGGGTTTCTCTTCCCTATGTGCATGATTTTGCACTTCTTTGCATTAAATCCAGTTGCCACTCTTCTGACCATTCTGCTAGTTTATCCAGATCTCTTCTCATTCTGCCCACCCATCTGGATCATCTACTCTGTTGCAGATCTTGGTGTCATCTGCAAACAGACAAGCCTTACCCTCTAGTCCATCTGCAAGGTCACTAATGAAGATGTTGAATAGGACTGGCCCCAGGACTGATCCCTGAGGTACCCCACTTGTGACTTGCATCTCTTCTGACTGTATACCATTTACCACCACTCTCTGTTTTCTGCCAGTCAACCAGTTTGCCACCCAGTTGACCAACTTCTGACCCACGAGCCTACCTAGCTTATTTATCAATCTTCTATGTGGAACAGTGTCAAAAGCTTTGCTGAAGTCAAGGTAGGCGACATCAACTGCTCCCCCTTGGTCCACCACTCTGGTTACCCAGTCAAAGAAATCTATGAGATTAGTTTGACAGGACCTTCCTTTTGTAAACCCATGCTGTCTTGGATCCTGTGCCCCTATGGTTCCAGGTGTTGCACTATCCTTTCCTTAAGGTGCCTCCATAATCTTGCCCACTACTGAGGTAAGACTGACCGGTCTGTAGTTCCCGCCTCCTCCCTGCTCCACTCTTGTGGGTGGGATCACAAAACCCTTCTCCAGTCTTCTGGGACCTCTCCTGTGCTCAGAGACTCACTAAACAATTCTGCTAATGGCTCTGCTAGTTCCTCCTTTAGCTCCTTAAGTACCCTGGGATGTATGCCATCAGGTCCCATTGCCTTATCCACCCTGAGCTTATAGCTCTTGTAGGACCCTTTCTTTTGTGAAGGAGTAGTGCTCACCTCCCTCCCCTGTGTCCATGATGCTGAGCTGTGGGCCCTGCCCTACCTTCTCTTCAGTAAATACTGAGCAAAAGTATCTATTTAGGATAGATGCCTTTACAGGGTCCTCCTCCTCACATGCTCCCTTTTCTCCATTAAGCTTAGCAATACCCCTCTGGACTTTCTCCTTTCACTAATGTATCTATAGAAAGTCTTGTCACTTCTTTACTGTTAGTGCTAGTGTTTCCTCAGTTTGGGACTTTGCCTGCCTTACTGCCTTACCTGCTTCCCTTAGGGCAGTTTGGTATGCCTCCCTATCTTCATCCGCTGTGTTCCCTTATATTTTCTGAAGGCCAGCCTTTTGGCTCTGACCTTTTCTGCTACTATATTTGAGAACCAAAGTGGTTTCCTTCTTCTTTTGCACTTCCTTTTCTGTCTAACACAATGGGATGTGAACGCATATACTGCAAGGTGACTGCATGTAGAACTGATTCGCAATGTATTTTGATAGATGCATAGCCTATTTTAGCAAATTAAATCAGGTTTTCACCCTCACAAATCAGGAAGTGTCATTTTGTATATTGAAGCCTGTATTTGGTGACCTCTGACACTCATTACCTTTGCAGTGTCACCACAGGGAGATCTGTGCTCTGCAATTAAAATTAATTCTTGGTCACAGCAATTCTGTCTTGATAACAGAGCTCTTGGTTGCAGCATGCAGCACGACAATAGCCATGTCAAACAGTTCATTTTCAGAGTCCGATGATGAAAGCATTATGTTGTCCTGCACTAACAGTGAACTTTCGGACACTGACATAGTGCCACAATTTGACAGCCTCTGCATAGTAGATCCCATTAGGGATGACCCTATGACAGCAGCGAGAATGATGTGGGCAGTAGCCCAGGCAGTCACAGCAGTAGTCCCAATCCATTCCAGTACAGCAGCGAGAGTAGACTTAGCAACACGGACTGTTAATATTATATTTTGCTACTTAGTGCAACGGTTTGGTTCCCGTCATTGCTGTCATTTTACTGTGCAAAATCGAGGTATGGTGTGTGTTCTGTTACTCCCAGCATTGATGTGCTCACACAAATGCTAGTGATGGTACCCTGGGTTTTTATATTTCTTTTTTTGGGGGGTGCTTTCCCTATGCTAACGAGTTGTTGGTCACTCCAGCTTGACACTGAGAGCACGGCTCGATCTGGTGGCATTGCTTGAGCAGGATAAATGGCTCACAATTTGTCCAAATTCCTCACCTGGTACTAGTTAGCAGTGACCTCCCGGCAATTGATTTATCAGTCACTCACTCTGATGGAGCACAGGGTGGAAATTACAAGCAGGCACCTTGTACCCCAACCACTCCAAACCCCCAGCTGCCCACATACACTTAGAAAAATGCTGCAGCATACAACTTTCATTATCTGTAAATTATTTATACTGTTTGGGTCTGTCTTTGCCCTGCTGCCAACTGGTCTATGCTATAGCTTTCTTCTCTGTGTATGTGTGTGTTTGGGGGTGGGGGGCCTGCTTGTACTTTCCCCTTTAGAGGTATCAGTGATTGAGTAACATGTTGAAGTCACTGGTTCCCCTGTTTACGGCATGTTATAAATTTAAAACTACAAATTATTGCACCAGCTTTGTGTTCCCTCTAAGCGCGCAGGAACTATACAGACTGCAGCTGTCATCAGTGTCTGCATAAGCATCTGTAATACCATCCTGGCATTGGCTTATTGCCGCTACATGTGTACCTCCAGGTGCTTTATGAACTGAGCAAAAAATGCACAGTACAGTCGGTGATCGTCCCCCAACCCCCAGGGTTAAAAATGACACTGCCAATACCCTTCTCATGGAGAAAGAGACCGCATTTATGTTTAGATAGCCTAAGTACCGTTTGATTGGTCCACTACAAAAAAGGACATGTCCTTGCGGTAGGTGCTCAAGTGTTAGATTGTATTTGAACCACCCTTCCTCAATTATGTCTCCATACTTCATTACCACTTCGGTCTGTGTCAAGCCGTTTGTGTTTTCCCATTTTTTTCCATTACAGTGGATCTCTGATGCACATGCGTAAAGTGTACAGCAAATACAACATATGCTGCACTATACTGTCTCCCGTGCCTTACCGACGTCATGGTGCATTGTGTAGACTCCCTGCATTCATTGCTGTGTAGCCCATATTTTTGTTCAGACATTTCCCTAAGTATGCCAAACTGACTAGTACAATTTGCAGTATAACACCATAGAAGCTGTACATTGGTACCACAGTGTCGGGAGAGGATGGCAACTGCAGTCTCTTCTTTTGCTGATGCTCCGGAGCACATGCAATGATGCTATAATCCTAATTATAAATAAAGACTGTATGTTACACTGTTAAAAAACTAAGTGTTTTTAATTTTGAGATACACTGTAAACTATGTACAGTATAACTATGTACAGTATATAACTGATTTTATTGCATTCATTTATAAACTTAGCGAGGAACTGGCAAGCTGGAGAAACAATGCAGTGCACCATGTCCCTTTTTTCATGTACATCTAAGCATACTTTGGTGATCAGTGTTACGGTGCTTGCCTGAGAATATCAAATGAGCCCAAGAAAACACAGGAAAAAATATAAACTTGTCTATAATGATGACAATCAGAAATGCAGTAGCAAAGGCAGTTTACTGAAGCAATCACACTGGAAGCAGCACTTGCCAAAAATACAGTTTATTTCACTGTTCTCCTAGGATTGGACTGTGCAGCTCAGTGCTTATACTCTTGCTGCACATTACAATTCTAAACTGTTGAAAAAGTCATCCAGTTAACACAGACCTCTATGTACCAATACTGAAAAGCTTACTTCAATTTATAGATCTGCCCAGTTCAAAAGTCGTCCTTTTGTGTCCCAATGCTGCTAGATTACAGCTCCACTCAGTTAAAAATGTATTTTTATACAGACTTGTTATAATTATGTACTTGCAGCACTTACTAAAACTGTAACACTGTACTCGAGCAATGTAGATTGTGATGTTCCTAGAACCGATGGACCTAGGACACAGCTTAGTCAGATGAGTAAAATTGAAAATCAGGAGAAATCACCACTTCTGCAATCCCAAACGCAAGTATAACAGCTGCCAATATAACAAACTGTTTCAGTCATCAGTGCTGTCATTTTTGCCAGTTCAGTTTTGGATCTGCACTCACTGAGGCTGGGTCCAGGAAAGATGAATGAACGAGCAGTGAGAAAGGTGCAGTGGGAACACCTTCCCTGTGCTGATGTCACTAATGCATGTGGATGCACTGCTCATGTGTGAACTTCAAACAAAGAAAAAAACATGCAGAGACAACTGTGGCACAAAAATGTTAAAAAACTAAGCATCTGAATATATTTAATACTTAACTTCAGGGCAGCTGAGCTTTGCATCACTCAGTGAAGGGAAGGGGATCTGCAAACATGACATCGGGGGAAGTTGGTAAATCACTTTAAGTGTTGTGCAACTCAGATGGACTGGGTAGTTGTTGTACTGTCTATAGTAATGAAAATCTGTGAAAAGTTCCACCAGGCTGCCGTTGAGGATGTGAAGGGGAACAGTCAGCACCAAGGGCCCCACACTCAAGTGTGGGGTTGGTCCCAATGTGCACTTTCTGTGCAAAAACATTTTGGCTTACTTACTGTTTACTGTAGTATAGTAGATTGTATTTGAATAATTTTGTTTACTTCTAGGCTGACATCTTCTCTTACTACAAATCCCAGAATCCTCTGCAGTGGGAGATTCAAGGGCCTGCAGTGCATGTTATATAAGCTCAGATCTTTTGTTTGCTGGCCCCGCTGTCCTCCCTGGGCTAAGTACAGTCACAGAGAGCTGTGCTAAGCCTCTGGAAAAGCAGAACCAGAAAACATCTGACTGGAGATTATAAAAGCTCTAACATGCACTGCAGGCTAGTGAATCTCCCCACTGTTGCCCTTTGCTTTGATGTTAGCTGCAGGGGATTCTGGGATTTTAAGATGTCAGCCTAAAAGTAAAAAAAAAATAAAAAAAAATGATGCAGTCTACTATAATACATAAAACAGTAAGTAAACTAAAATGTTTTTGCACACATTGTGCACATTGGGACCCCACACTTGAGTATGGGACCCTTTGTGGTGACTGTGACTGTTCCTGTTTAAGGCACTCATAACAAAATGTCCTGTTTAAAATGCAGTTGTTAGACATACTGTACATGTTTGTTTTTCTGTACACTTATTTGCAAGTTTCCGCTCAAGATACTGATGGCCTCGACCCTATGCTACTTTGCCTCTCAGCTCTAGCGATATCCCACCCCCAGCTCTCCTTCTAAATCTCTTTTTTGATACTGCCTCTATCCCAGCTGCTTGGAAGCATGCCACTGTCGCCCCCCTTCCTAAGGGTGGTGACCCGTCTTCTCCTTGGAACTATCTCCCTATCCTGCTGTTACCTACCCTTACCAAACTTCAGGAACACCTGGTCCTAGCTCATATTTGCTCCTTCCTATTCGACACATCTTTCTTCTCTCCCTCCCAATCTGGGTTTCAGAAAAATCACACCACCACCACTTCTCTACTTAGGCTCACTGATTCCATCTTCTCAGGCATGGACAGAGGCCACGTCACATCTGCAATCTTTGTTGACCTTACCAAGGTATTTGACACAGTCTCCCACACATACCTCCTTGCTAACCTCACTTCAGCAGGCCTCTCTACCTTGGCCACGAACTGGTTCAGTGCCTACCTGACAGGCAGGACACAGTTGGTTCATATTGCTGAATCCATCTCCCATCGTCTTACCACTGGTGTCTCACAGGGCTCTGTGCTTGATCCCCTGCTGTTCTCCATTTTCCTTAATGATCTCTCGTCTGCCTGCTCCTCCTCCTCCTCCATTCACATGTACACAGACGACACCGTCCTGTTCACCTCAGGCCAGTCCTTCACTGATGTGGCTGCCAGAATCCAGCTAGACTTCAATAAGATTCAGCTCTCACAGACTTTCTAAATGCCAAGGAGACCATCTCCATGACCTTTGGCACAAGGCAGAGAGATTCAAGGCTCACCTCCATGCCCACTTTCCACACCCTTGATATGACAACCCCTGAGGCCTCCTCCTCATTTCGTTACCTAGGGGTTTGGCTCGACCAACACCTAAACTTCTCTGGACATGCTGATGCCATTCTGAGGAAGCTACGCCCCAAGTTAGGCGCTTCATACAGGAACCATAGTTGCATCCCTCTACCAGCAAGGTGTGAGCTGGTCCAGAAGATGATCCTCCCCATCTTTGACTACTGTGACGTAGTCTACAGTGCTGCTCCCATCACCCCCCTATCCAGATTGGACACTCTCTTTAACTCCTTCTGCCGCTTTGCTCTCAACACACCTCCTCTTACTCATCGCTGTGACCTCTACCACTCTGTCTTTTACCTCACTCTCTAACCGTTGTCACTCCCACTGTACAAAATTCTTCTCAAAATTCTGGTGCGATGCTCTCCTTACCTACCTATCCTCCTTGCTTACCACCCCCCCAAAATCCACCCACGCACTTAGATCAATTGACTCTCACACCCTGGCTGTCCCACAGCTATAGGTCAAAATTCATTCTCTCAGTGGCTACCCAAATTGTGGAACTCTCTTCCCCATCAGATCTGGCACTGCTCCCACACTTCTTCCCTTTCTGCAGCCTTACACAGTTTTCTGTCCCCAAACTGTTTTTGCCTGTGACCTCCCTATCTCCAACAAATTTCTCCTCCCTTGAGCCTACCCCTCCCCCTGTCTCACCCCCTTTGAATTTACTACCCTCTTTCTAAATAATTGCCCTTGAAGTATTGGCTGCCAAAGCACTTAATATTTTTTTGCTGCTTATTGTCATTGATTGTACCAGAGTGTTACTTCTCATGCCTGTAACTCTTATGTAATTTATTGTTGTCACTCATATGTATCATTATTATCCTGAGTCCTCTTCCCCCAGGATGCTCCGTGAGATGAGCAACTTTGTTGTTTCCTGGTGATACAGTTCAGTAAATAAATCAAAGTAAAACAAAAGTGGCTCTCACTTTTTGCCGTTCTCCAGCAGCAAGGCAAGGCAGGGCAGGGTTCCTGCCTTTTCTCTCAGGTTACTATCAGACTTTCTCTCTGCTCCCTATTAGACACTCTCTCAGGTCTTTAACACATTCCATCTCCATTTTCTATCAGACTCTTAGCTCTCTAGGTCCTGATTACCTGAGAGACCTCCTGACTCCCTACCAAACCTCCCAACCCCTTTACTTTTCTGAGGTGTTCCTCATTGTTCCCAGGGCTAGACTGAAGTCGTCTGGTGATAAGGCTTTCGAGTCAGCCGGCCAACCCTGCAGAACAGGCTCCCAAGATCTTTAAGGTGGCCTCCTCTGTGGAAGCCTTTAAAGGGGACCTGAAGACTCTCTTGTGTCAGGAGGCCTTTGATATCACTAAGTAGCCCCTTGTTCGCCACCAGGTTTTGCTGTTTTCACTGTTCTATGAGTCTTTTGATATGTAAGAAGTTACAAGTATTGTTTTAAGCGATGTCATGTCATTTTACATGATTTGTGTATAAATTTTATAAAAGACTTTCTTGACCCCAGGGAATGGGTGTTCAATAAGTACTACTACTCCTCCTCCATCAGACTTTCGGGTCACTGTTAAGCTCTTAGGTCTGTATTAGACTCAGGTCACTATCAGAAACTCCAGGATTGCTTTATCAGACGATCTGTCAGACTCTCAGCTGTATCAGAGACTCTCGGCTCTGTCAGTCTCTCAGCTCTACCTGAATATGTCTGCTCTATCAAATGCTTTCTTAGGTCTCTATCAGACACCCACTCAGGTCTCTGTCAGAGACTCTGCTCTATCAGATGCTCGGCTTTTTGTTAGACCGTTTCTCAGGTCACTATCATACTCTCCGCTGTCAGTCTCTTTCTCAGCTCTATCAGACTCTCATTTCTGTCTGAACTTCAGCTCTCTATCAGAGTCTCTGGGCTCTGTCCGAACTTCAGACTCTTGTCTCTCTGCTCTGTCAGAAACTCTGCACTGTATCGGACTATCTGGTCTCTACCCGAACCTCTGCTTTCTGTTTGTCTGGGCTACTTCAGAACCTCTGCTGTTTATCAGACACTCTCGACCCCTCAGCTCTCTGTCGGACTCTTTGGCCTCTATCAGAACCTCTGCTTTCTAACAGTCTCTCGGGACTGTATCAGAACCTCAGTTGTCTATCAGACTCTCTTTCTTTCTGCTCTTTTAGAACCTCTGCTTTCTAGCAGACTCTTTGGGCCCTTTTAGAACCTCTGCTTTCTGTCGGACTCCCTGGGCTCTATCAGAACCTCAGCTGTTTATCATACGCTGTCTGCTGTTTCAGAACCTCCACGTTCTGGGCTCTATAAGAACCTCCACTTTCTATCAGACTCTCTGGACTCTATCAGAAACTCTGCTTTCTGTCAGGTGGGCTCTATCAGAACCACTGCTTTCTGTCAGAACCTCAGCGTTCTGTCAGAACTTATGTTCTATCAGACTCTCTGGATTCTGTCAGAACCTCCATTTTCTGTCAGACTCTCTGGGCTCTTATCAGACTCTCATCTCTGTATCAGACTTCCTCTGAGCTGTCAGAACCACAGCTCTCTGTCAGAGTCTCTGGGCTCTATCAGAACCTGCACTTCTTGTCAATATTTCTGGGCTCTATAAGAACCTTAGCTCTCTATAAGAATCCCTCTGTGCTCTGTCAGAACCTTAGCGTTGCATCAGACTTTCTGGACTTTATCAGAACCTCCAGTTTCTATCAGTCTCTCCGTCAGAACCTCTGATTTCTATCAGTCTTTCTGGGATACATGAGAACCTCAGCTCTCTCTCAGACTTTCTCAACCCCTGAGCTGTCTGTGAGACTCTCTGGGTTCTATCAGAGCCTCCACTTTCTATCAGTCCCGCTGGGCTCTATCAAAACCTCAGTTCTCTATCTGACTCTCTCTCTCTCAACCTCTGCTTTTTATCAGGCTATCTTAGCCCTGTCAAAACCTCCACTTTCTATCAGAGCCTCAGCTGTCTAACAGACTTGCTGGGTTCTACTAGAACCTTCTTTTTCTATTAGACCCTCTGGACTCTGTCTGAACCTCCACTTTCTAACAGACTCCCTGGGCTCTATCAGAACCTCAAATTTCTAATAGTCTCTGTGGGTTCTGTCTGAATCTCAGCTCTCTATCATACTGTCTCTGTCCTCTATCAGAACCTCATCTCTCTATCGCACTGTCTCTGTCCTCTATCAGAACCTCCATTTTCTGTCAGACTCTCTGGGCTTTATCAGAACCTCCACTTTCTAACAGTCTCCCTGGGCTCTATCAAAACCTCACCTCTCTATCATACTGTCTCTGTCCTCTATCAGAACCTCATCCCTCTGTCATATTTTTTCTGTCCTCTATCAGAACCTCTGCTTTCTGTTAGACTTTCTGGGCTCTATGAGAACCTCCACTTTCTGTCACACCCTTTGAGCTCTATCAGAACCTCTGCTGTCTAGCAGACTCTCTGGGCTCTATCAGAACCTCACCTCTGTCAGTCTCTCTGGGCTCTATCTGAACCTCAGCTCCCTATCATACTGTCTCTGTCCTCCATCAGAACCTCATCTCTGTATCATACTGTCTCTGTCCTCTATCAGAACCTCATCTCCATATCATACTGTCTCTGTCCTGTATCAGAACCTTTGCTTTCTTTCAGACTGTCTGGGCTGTACCAGAACCTCCACTTTCAAACCCCAGGAAATCTTACTGTTTTCTGACAATATGCAGTATGGTCTCACCATAGGACTGCCCCCGGAGCTGAAACAGTTAATAGAATCTATGCAAATAGTGGAGTGTTAGGCTTCAGCTTGGTTTTCAAACCGCTGTCCTTGGTTGCACTTCCTGCAACCGTCAGATTCTTTACTCTGCTTGCCTCAGTAAGATGTCTCTGGAGGGCTCTCCTTCACTTACTTGAAGAGTTGTATTTTCATTGGTTTTCGAAAGTACCTTTTATTTCTTTCATTTTTTGAAGCACTGTCCTTGGTACACAGGTAGATTTAGTCTAGATTTTGTGTTCATTGGGTAAGTTCTTGGTTCCTTTTTGGTTCTTCCCAACCAAGAGGGGAACCAACATCTATTGCTTTTTCTGAAGTGAGCTTCAGTAGAATTTAAGTTTATTTTGACTTCTCTGGTAAGTCGTTTCAGTTTGGATATTGCTTAACTGGAGTAACTCTTGTTTTTTTGTATGGTTGAAAGCTAACCAAAATAAAAAAAAAAAAAAGGGTTTGTCTTGGTTGGTTTAGATGTCACAGAAAACCAAGAAAAGAATGGGCCCTACACATTTTCAGCATTGCACTGAGTGTGGGGAACCATTCGCTAAGGCTGATCCTCACTAGGGTTTGACCACCTGAAGGCAGATTGTGAAATCTGTAAAAACTTTCCGCAGTCCACGCTTGAGAAGCGACTTAAAAGGCTGCAGGAAGAAATGTCCGAAAAGACTGCTGGCCTGGCCTTGGATAAACTGACTCCTTCTCAAAAGGAACGGGAGGAACAGCTCTTTGACAGAGGCAATAGTTCTTCGGGAAAGAAACATGCCGCGGATACAGCCGCTGAACCAGCTGCCACAGGCAAAAGGAAAAAGAAAGAAAAACGTAGCACAGGAACCGCAACCGAGAAAAACCTCAGTTCCAACCGCTGAGGAGATTGCAAGCGCAGTCAGGATCATTCAGTCACTGCAACCTGAAATTGTGGTTCCGGTTGAAAAGCAGCTGGAGGCACAGACACCGCTTCAAACCTCCGTTCCCTGGAACAGAGTGGTGAGTTCTATGATGAAGATGAGGAGGAGGACGAGTATTATGGAGAGCCCATTGAACCTGGCATTTCTCCTGATCCTCACCATCCTGATTCCCCTGACAAGGGATCTGAGGATTACACATCCCACTTTGCTTTTATGAAGCAAGTTGCTCAAACCCTGGACCTCCCAACTCAGGAGTTCACTGAGGAGGAGGAGGAACAGGACTATATGAAGATAATGGATGCCCCAGTGTCAGAGACTGTTGTTGCCATCCATAAGTCCCTGAAGAAGCAGGTCAACAAAATATTACAGACACCTACTTCTGTGCCACTAGTGGACAAAAAGCTGGATAAAAAGTACTGGGTAGCCAAGAGGGAGGAGCAGAATTCCTTTTTGGGCACCCTAGCCATGAGGGAGTGGTACAGGCTGCAGCTTGTGACAAAGCTGGCATCATAGCCTCCTAATAGGGACTCCAGAAAAATAGACTCCATGGCTAAGAAAACTTACCTGGGGTCCTCTTTGGCTATTAGGCAGGCCTCTTATGTGACATATGTCCCCAGGTATCAGAAGACACACTGGAATATTGTCCTGGAAATAGCAAAGGCTGTCCCAGCTTCCATGGCTGCTGACCTGGAAGAGGCTACAAAAAGGGGCATAGATACTTCTAAGGCCCAGTTTAGGATGGCAATTGATGCCAGTGACACTGCAGCCAGGCAGATGGCAATGGCAATGTCCCTCAGAAGGTTTGCTTGGCTCAGGACTACTAACCTGACCCAGGATACCCAGCCAAAGGCTTTTGATTTTCCATGTGAGGCCCACATCTCTGTTTGGAGAGCAAACAGAGACTTACATATAAGAAAGAAAATGGAAGCGTTACAAAGACACAACTACAAAAGTGCTGTTGCCAAGGAAAGGGCATCCACACCCCAAAAGCACCAGTCCAGAGGCTGCAGGGGCAAGGCCCGTTATAGACCACTCTTTTAACCTCAAGCTTTCCCCCAGTATCAACAGCAGAGGGGATATTTTAGAGGCAGGGGCAGAAGAGGCAGTGGTCCTACTAGCCCCAGCGCACAGCCAGCAGCTCAAGCCAGGCAGGCACCCTGAGGTGTCTGTCTGGGTCGCCTCCCCAGCCCCGGTACGGGGCACGCTGGTCTGCTATCTGCAGGAGTGGCAGACCATCACCACAGACAAGTGGGTCCTGGAGATAGTGGGCTAGGGTCTTGCTCTTAGCTTCAAGATCATGCCATAGCTGTGGGCAAGGGTTTTCAGACTCAGACCCTCTACCCCATCAGAAACAGTTCTGTTAGAGGACAAAGTATCTATCCTTCTGTCACAAAGGGCCAGTTCCCTTGGCACAAATAGGAAAAGGCCTGTACTCGAGATACTTCCTCACAACAAAGAAAATGGAGGAGTGGCGACCCATACTGGACCTCAGACATCTAAACAGACATTTGTCAAAAACAAAGTTCAAGATGATGACTCTGGCAACCATCCTCTCAACACTAAGGCAGGGAGATTGGTTAGCATCTCTGGACCTAAAGGATGCTTATTTCCATATCCCCATCAGGCAGTCCCACATAAAGTATCTCAGATTCAGATTGTCATCAGGCCATTATCAGTTCAAAGCAATACCCTTCAGACTGACTTCTGCCCCAAGGGTGTTCACAAAGTGCTTGGCTGTGGTCAAAGCGCACCTAAGTAGGTAAGGGGTGGCAGTGTTTCCCCTACCTGGATGACTGGCTAGTCATAGGTCAATCACCTCATCAGGTCAGGGATGCTCTGGCAGTCATACAGGATACCCTGCAATCCTTTGGGTTCCTGGTGAACCTGAAAAAGTCAGTGCTAGAACCAGTTCAGCTCCTGGAGTTCATAGGAGCTGAATTAGACACTGTAACGGGGAGGGCATTCCTCCCACAGGGAAAAGTGGATAGCCTGGTGCAGCTAGCCAGCGCTTTCAAACTGCACACCCCAAGGCCAGCAAGGCATTTTCTACAGTTGCTGGGCCATATAGCAGCATCAACAGCAACAGTGTCAGGGGCCAGGTTCCAAATGAGACATTCAGTTTCATCTCAGTGCACGCTGGCATCAAAAAAGAGATTCGTTGTCAAAGCTAGTGCTAGATACAGGAACCCTCCTCCAGGCAGTACAGAGGTGGCAGAACAGGGACAGCCTCAGACAGGGTGTGCCGTTCTTGCAGAAAAAAACCCTCATTGGTGCTAACCACAGATGCCTTCCTTCTGGGACAGGGAGCACACCTGGGAGGAACACACTGCTCACGGCAGATGGCTCAAGCAGGAGTTACTGTTACACATAAATCTACTGGAACTCAGAGCAGTCCTCCTGGGCATCCAGTCCTTCACCAGCGTGCTACAGGGCCAGGTGGTGCAGGTCAGGACAGACAACACAACCACCATGTACTACATAAACAAAAAGGGAGGCACAAGGTCAACTCCACTGTGCACAGAGGCCATGAAAATTTTGGACTCTGGCATACTCCCTGGAGATCTCTCTCTCTCCGCAGTCCACCTTCCGGGGAAGGACAGTGTCCTGGCAGATGCCCTCAGCAGAATCGATCAGAACCACCATGAGTGGTCACTCAACAGGCAGATCCTACAGATTGTGTTCAGGAGATGGGGCGCTCCAGAAGTGGACCTCTTCGCAGCCCCAGACAACCATCAGCTACCTCAGTTCTGCTGCTGACCTCCTGTGAGGGATACAATCCCACTGGATGCACTGCTGCTGGATTGGACAGGTAAGTTCCTATATGCCGTCCCTCCCTTTCCATTGTTCCTGAAGGTATTGAACAAGCTCAGATCTCAGCCAGCAACAATGATCCTCATTGCTCCAGACTGGGCCAGGCAGCCCTGGTATGCCTTAATTCTCTCCCTGTCAATAGCCAACCCTGTCAGCCTCCTCAAGAGGCACAGCCTACTGACATCCTCTCGTGGCAGGATCCTTCATCTCAGTCTCCAGTCCCTCAGGCTCAAAGCCTGGCTCTTGAGGACTTGGAGTATGCCAGCTTGCACCTCAGAAGGAGTCCTGTAGGTCCTCAGGATCTCTAGAAAGCTGTCCACCAGGAAGACCTACACATCTGTGTGGAAAAGGTTTTCCATCTGGTGGAAGAGACATAGATCACAGTCAGGCGGGTTTGCCAGCCGTTCTGGATTATTTGACCCACCTTCACTCTCTTGGTCTAAGACCACCTACTCTTAAAGTGCACCTGGCAGCTGTGTCTGCTTATCTGCAGGCTAGGGTTCATCCCTGGCATTGAACCCAGTATTCAGGAAATTTTTCAAGGGGCTTTTGCATCTGCATCCCCCACATAGGGACCCAACAGCAGTGTGGGATCTCCATATATGGATCGCCCAGCTTATGCAGTCTTCTTTCGAGCCCATGTCCTCAGCAGAGCTCAAGTATGTAACCTGGAAAAACAGTGTTGCTGGTGGCAGTCACCTCCACCAGGAGGATTAGTGAGCTCCAGGCCCTCTCCACAGAGCCTGACTACATTGCATTCATAGGTACATGGTTGTCCTCAGGACTAATAGAAAGTTTCTCCCCAAGGTGGTATCTGACTTCTACCTCAATCAGTCCATTACACTGCCTGTTTTTTTCACTGACCATTTCACTTCAGTGGAATGTAGACTGCATAGCCTGGATGTTAAAAGAGCTATCCGCTACTACCTGGACTACACAGCGGGCCACAGGCAGAGCAGTACTCAGGTTTTGGAGATAGTATAGCACAGTGGGTTAAGGCTCTGAGCTACTGATCTGGAGACCAGGGTTTGAATCCCACAGCCACCTAGGTGCATACTGTGTGATCCTGAGCAAGTCACTTCGCTTCCTTGTGCTCCCAGATTGCATCTGGAAACAAGCTTCGGCTTAGTGTGCTACTCCTGGTTAAACAATGTTCCCTTTTCCTGACCTGTGGAGAAGTGGGAAAAGGTAAACCAGCTACAGAAAGGTCCATTGCACGCTGGATTGTTGGCTGCATTCAGTTTTGCCACAGCAGGGTGGGCAAACAGTCCCCTGCGGGTCTCGGGGCCCACTCTACCAGGGCAACAGCTGCTTCCATAGCAGCTGCTAGAGACATTCCTCTATTGGAAATCTGCAAGCAGCTACCTGGAAAACTGTCCACACATTTAGCAGGCTCTACTGCTTGGATACCTGGGCCAGAAGTGATGCCAGGTTTGGCACAGCAGTTATGCAGAGCATGTTTCCTAAATAGGTTCTCTGCCCACCTCCAAGGGTACTGCTTGGGTAGTCTGCATTTGTCAGAATACAGTAAGATTTCCTGGGGTTTGAAGAAAAAAATTACCATAGTAATCTTGTTTCTTCCAAGGGAATCTTACTGTATTCTGAGCTCCCACCCTACCTCCCGTACTAGAACCTATGGACACTGCATTCCAGCTGTCCATACTCTACTGCAAACTGCACCTGTTGGTGTGTTTGTTTTCTTGGGCATGTGTGACTTGAGTCTTGAGGATGCCTCTGTTGTTTAAAGAAGGGGCTGGTCTTTAGGTGGACTTGGTTTTATATTAGGATAGTTTAGTTTATTTATGCATGCTTCGTAAGAATCTGACAGTTGCAGGAAGTACAACCAGGGACAGTGGTTTGAAAATCGAGCTTGAGCCTAACATTCTACTATTTGCATAAGTTTATTAACCATTTCAGCTCCGGGGCAGTCCTGTGGTGAGACCATACTGCATAATGTTAGAATACAGTAAGATCCCCTTGCAAGAAACAAGATTACTATGGTAAGTAATTTTTTCTTCTATCAGATCCTCTGGGCTCTACTAGAACCTCCGCTTTCTATCAGACCCTTTGGGCTCTATTAGAACCTACACTTTCTGTCAGACCCTCAGCTCTCTGTCAGACTCTCTGGGCTCTGTCAGACTGTCAGCTCTCTGTCAGGCTTTCTGGGCTCCATCAGAATCTCCACTTTCTATCAGACCCTCTGGGCTCTACTAGAATCTCCACTTTTTATCAGACTCTCTGGGCTCTATCAGAACCTCACCTCTCTATCAGTCTCTCTGGGCTCTGTCTGAACTTCTGCTCTCTATCATACTCTGTCTATCCTCTGTCAGAGCCTCCGCTTTCTGTCAGACTCTTTGGACTCTATAGAACCTCAACTTTCTGTCAGAGCCTCAGCTCTTTTTGAAAATTCTCTGGGCTCTAGCAGAGTCTCTGCTTTCATTCAGACTCTGGGCTGTATCAAACTCTCATCTCTCTATTAGTCTGACTGTGCTCTGTCAGAACCTCTGTTTTCTGTCAGACTCTAGACTGTATCTGAACCTCAGCTCTCTATCGGACTCTCTGGACTTTATCAGAACCTCTGCTTTTTGTCAGCCTCTCTTTCTCTGCTCTGTTGGACTCTCAGCTGTCTGTCAGACTGTCTGGGCTCTATCAGAACCTTCACTTTCTATCAGACTGCTCGGCTCTATGAGAACCTCATCATTTTGATTCTCTGTACTCTCAGCTCTGTATCAGACTCTGTACTGTAGCAGGACATCCACTTTCTATCAGGCTCTCTTGGCTGTATCAGAGCTTTCACTTTCTGTCAGACTCTCTGTGCTCTATCAGAACCTCTGCTTTCTGTCAGACTCTGGGCTGTATCAGAACCTCCACTTTCTATCAGACTCTGCTCTTTCAGGACCTCTGCTTTCTGTCAGACTTTCTCAGTTCTCTATCAGATTTTCTGGGCTTTGTCAGAACCTCATCTCTCTATCAGTCTATCAGAACCTCAGCTATCAGACACACTCTTCTCTATCAAAACCTCAGATCTCTGACTCTGGGCTCTGTCAGAACATCTGCATTCTATCAGACTCTCTGGGTGCTATCAGACTCTCTGCTCTGTCAGAACCTCAGCTAGTTTTTTTATAGGAACAATTTTATTGAATTTTTGTGAAAACACAAGTCACAGATGCAATAACAAACATCACAAAACCACAATATAACACATTATGCAGAATATAACTTATGGAATTCCATAGCAGATCAACCTATCTGTATATCCATATGACACTTGTCATTACCACCCCTAGAAAACTGAGCTAACACCATGGCAACACCCTGCCTGGCAAAATACTTTCCAGATAATACTCCCCCTGTAATAAGGGTCTAGCCACTGGGAGAAAATAAAACGTGTCTACAAACAGAGGAACAAATTGAAATTCATGACCTACATAATCACCCCACATCTAGTTAGCCATGGTTTCCATATATTGCATACATACATACGAAGAATACCAACAGATAAGACCTGATGGTCTATGTAGTCTGCTCGAGTGTGCAGCTAGCAGTCTGTTACACTGTAGCTGCTCCCCCCTCTCCTACCTGCATATCCAATTTCATGCCCATACTGGCTGTTACCCCTCCCCCCAGTGCCTCATTGGTAACCTTCCCCCTGACTTTGTCCCATCCCTTCTTAAAACTGCCCACTGTCTTCAAGGATACCAACTCCTCAGGCAGTGCGTCCCACCCTGTCACCACTCTCTCCGTGAAATACTGCTTTCTCATTTCCCTTCTGAATCTGCCACCCTCCAACTTTAGATTGTGCCCTCTAGTGTTCCTCTCCTTAATCATAAAATTCCCTTTGTACCATCTTTATTTATGCCTTTCATATATTTGAAGGTTTCTATCATGTCCCCTCTATCCCTCTGATCCTCCAGGGAGTACATGTTGAGAGATCCTTCAGTCTCTCCTTGTAGGATTTGTCCTCCACACTGAGGATCATCCTGGTTCCTCTGTGTTGGATCCCCTCCAGCAATTTAGCATCTTTCTTTAAGTAGAGGTGCCAGACCTGCACGCAGTACTTAAGGTGCGGGCTCACCAATGACCTGTACAGTGGCAGGATGACCTCCCCTTTCCTGGACGTAATTCCTCTGACAATACACCCCAGCATCTTATTAGTCTTAGCTGCCACTTTTCTGCACTGTGCTAAATGGTTAATTTGCCATGTTGTTATCACCTCAATATCTTTTTCCTCCTCTGTAGAGGATAGCTGTACCCCACGGGTTTCTTGCTGCCAAGTACGTGACTTTGCACTTCTTTGCATTTAACCCCAGCTGCCATGTTTCTGACCAGTGCTCAAGTCTAGCCAGATCATCCTGTAGCCCCTGCCACCCCTCTGTGTCATCCACCACTGCACCTAACTTTGCGCGATCCGCAAAAAGGCTGATCTTATTCTTAATCCCATGCGAGGTGTCGGCAATGAGTGCCAAACTTTGGACCCAGTACCGAGCCCTGTGGTACCCCACCATGGGCGGAGATATAGGGGGCTTGTGTGGGCAAACTGTCAGACTGTCTGCCTGTCATCACTAACTGCAACTGACTTAAACGTTCCGCTTCTGCCCCTCACACCAGGCATTGCGGGATTTGACATTTGCAGCTGGCGACGCACCTACTGGCTACAACCGATGCAGCAACCCAACTGACTTAAATATTCCACTTCCGCCCCTCACACCAGGCATAGCGGGATTCGCTATTCGTAGCTAGCGCCGCATGCGCTGGCTACAACTGCTGCAACCCAACTTCCTGCCCCTCTCCACTTCTGCTCTCCCACCAGGCATCACAGGATTCGTGGCTGGCACTAGCTATGCTGCTGCATCCATTTTATGAGACAACTACTGAGCATCGCTCACACAGTGAACTAACTTGTCTTCCCAATCATTACTTCAGTGATTGAAATTTAACCTTTCAAGCTGTAACTCGGCTGAGTCTTCTAAAATTCTGTTAAAATGGACTGGGCATTTGTAAGTTTTTTTTTGTTTGTTTTTTTTTATTAAATCGAGTCCAACTTGTTTTGAACCGCCAGTGTCCTATCAACATCCACAGCAGGATGGGTAACACCTCCAGGCCCCACTGCATCAGCTTCTGGTAACCCCTTAGTTGCAGTACCACGAGCACAGCCGCAGGATCAGGATCTCGTATCTTCAGAGATAGTGAGTTGTGGTAGGTCTTCTTTTATCACCACAGACAATGTAAATGTATTCTTTTTTTATTCTTATATCAGATAGACCCTTTACCTATTCAGCCACCCCCAAGTGTAAAAGTCAGACTCCACTCATGTACCCCACTGGTTATGGCACTTGGAACTGAGAGTTCCCCCAATACCACTACCCTCTGCTTCCTGTCATCAGCCAGTTCCTAATTCACGCCACAGTTTTCTCCCTTGTTCCCTGGTACCTCAGCTTGCTAATCAGTCTCCCATGTGGCACTGAATCAAAGGCCTTGCTGAAGTCTACATTCAAGACATCCACCACTTGGCCCCTGTCAAACACCCTAGTCACCCAGTCATAGAAGTCCACCAGGTTGGTCTGACAAGATCTTCCTGAGACAAATGGTGTCTGGTGTCCTGAAGACCATCCACTTCCAGGAAAGAAGTCTTGTAAAACTTAGCTAGCACATCTCTTCACCAGAACAAAACTTGTAAAAATGACGCCGCCCTAGAAAGAAGCTTGAGTCCAGTGAGTCTTTGATGGAATGCTAGGAGTCAGCCACCTTAAAAGAATTAAACGTTTAGCTTCTAAAACCACTGTATGTAACGGGTTTATATTTCAGGGCTTCAAAGGAGAACATTTGTGGGTCTCCCAAAAGCCAACATCTGGGGGGATCTAGGTAGGAAAACACGTAAATCACATTCTGAGTAATGATAGAAAGCCACCGGTCTGTTACCAACATACAACCCCATAAAATATGAAAGAGGGTCCCATGATCCTTCTTGCATCTCCAGCCCATCCAAACCATTTTGTCCGGTGTCTTGTACCACCTACTCAAAATCTTCTTTAGGAGTAACTGCAACTTTGGATCCAGGGAGGCTCAATGGGCCTCAGTCCAGCAGTTGGACCAGGAGTCCCTCTCCAAGGGCTCCTGCATCTCAGTTACCCACTTCACCCTATGGGAATCCCAATTTGGAAGACATGTTTCCTGCAAAACTTTATACATGGCACTAGTATGGGATTTTGATAGTGCAAGCCATTTTTGTAAATTCTTTAACGCAGTGTGCAGTAAAACATGATCCGTAGTAAGTCAGTGGGACAGGGCATGGCAAAGCTAAAAAACTTCCGAAGATCCCAAGGAGGCAACTGATATTCAGTTTGTAAGGAGAACCTCAGCTTTCTATCACACCCTCTGGGCTTGTTTCAACCCTTGTGGTCGACACCCTGACTGCGAAACACAGAAAAGGACCATTACAGCGACATTCACGGTAATAGTGCTTTTTCTGTGTTTTGCCTTCCCCCAGTGTTCCGCCCCCTTCCCGGACCAACTCCGACCTAGAGTTGGAATCCTAGAGTCGGGAGGGTGCAGGGGGCAGAGCCCCACGCATGGGTGCGCCCCCCACAAAAAAACAGCGAAGCAAGAGGCGGCACAGCACCTGCGTCGGTATTGTGCCATCGCTGTGGGGGAGGTCAGCATTCTCGACGACGAGATATCTTGGTGCTTCCCTCCGGGCTCTGTCAGAACCTTAGTGCTCTGTCAGACTCCGTCTCTTTCTGTCTGACTCACTCACTCACTGTTCTCTTCTCTTCTCTTGTCAGACTGTCTCAGGCTCAAACTTCTTATGGCTTTTCAGAAGCTTTTTATAAAACCCTAGGGCCCAAGTACCCAGTTTACATTCAGTTGCTTTGTAAAGGAATGTGGATACTGCTTATATGGAGCAGGTGTTTACTGTCTGACATACCATAGGGTCATCAGTTTTCTATGATTGGGAGGATTGGGTATGTTCTCCCTAAGATATAGAAGATACAGAGAGGGATATGTGCCTTGTCTACAAGGCGTACGATAGTAGTGATTTATGGGAATGCGTGGGATTGGAAGCTAGAACACGTGAAAGGGATTTTAGAGAACATGACAGGCAACTAAAAGGGAAACATTAAAAAAAAAAAAAGGCAAAGGGGACATTGATTTAACCAAAGGATTGTTTCTGAGTGGAATGGTTTACCAGTGACAATAGTGCATGGTGACAGTATGTCACAGTTTAAAAGAACATGTGATCAAAATGGGAGGGTATTCTTTTTTTTTATTTGTTCTTTATTCATGTAGACACGACAATATACCGTATTTCATCGTTTTGAAGCCGCCCTCGATTTCTAGCCGCCCTCGAATTGTAGCCCAGGCTAAAAATAAAGTTTGTAATTAAAGACGCCCCCGTTTATAAGCCATTACAAACAACGTCACAAAGTAAGAGACAGAGCTTACCGTAGTTTAAAATTTTACTTTTAATAGCTTAATAGCTCGAGTTAAGAAAAGATAAGCAGAGTACAAATACAATTAAATTTCAGACCGACAGTTGTTAATCTAGTTCACAGTCGCTGTCTGGTTCTGCATAATCTGAACCACAGTCACAGTCAACGGTGAAATACGGTACTTCAATTCAGACTGTTCATATACATCCAGTAGAGATGAGCCTAGACCTGACCCAACAAGGGCTCAGTATATAAGTTATATATGGACAAGTGGATTTCTAAAACAAAGCATCATGATTATAAACAAGTAAATGTATACAAAAAATTACAAAAAGAAAGAGAAAGGGTACGTATACAAGAAATACCCAGGGGGGTATCAGGCACTAGTGTCACACATCACTTAATTAAATTCTAAATTTCATAATGAGCATCAGGGTACAAACTCTGGATAATGAGCTAAATGGTGAATAACCCACTTCCGCCAGTGGATTTCGAATGCTTCTTTTTGGTCTAAAAGACTGGCTGAGAGGCATTCCAGGGAATAGATTTCCTGGGCAATTTTTACCCAGGACAGTTTGTTAGGAATGGTTGTGGTTAGCCACAGACATGTAATTGCTTTATGGGCAGCAGCCATTAACAAAGTTGTTTGTTTGTAAGTGGTTTTATCAACCTTTGTTCCCTGGGGAAGGGTCAATGCTAATAGGAACACAGGGTTGTCGAGGACTCCCCTATCATAAATCTACTGTAACTCATCTGTCACCTCTTTCCAAAACCCTTGGATTAAAGGGCACGACCACAAAACATGGGTCTGTTTTACAAGGCCAGTCCCACACCCCCCTCCAGCAGGTCCCAGATGGGTCCCCTTAATATTTGGAGATTAACAGAGGGGTCCTAAAATATCGAGCCCTGAGTTTCCAAATGTACTCCCTGCAATATGAGGCCTGGACCACCCGGGTGGCCGAACCAGCTGCCCCCTCCTAAGCTGAAGTCGAGATATCCATTTGTATTTACTTGGTACAAGTTATCCTCAAACTTTCTGTAGAATCAGGGTTTTTTTCACTTAATGCATTATAGATGGCACTAATTTAATGAGAAGGAAGGGTCCCTTTGGTATATTGTATTAGTAGGTGGACCATTGTAAGAACTTTTTCATCAGTGTCCGCCAGTGAGTTTTCATTTCTCAACAGGTACGATCTTAGCTGCATATACCCATGGAATTCCATGGGCAAAAGATCATATGATTTTTTCAGGGTTGTAAACGCAAGTAAGCCAGTCGGCCCCACCATTTGATGTACATATTTTAAACCCGTAGTCCACCAAATCTAGGTTCTGCCAACTACCAGGTTGGGGGGGGAGGATCTATCCGAGGGAATTGCCCTCATAAAAAGCTTTTCCTGTTGAGAGAAATAATGGATATGCAGCCAGATCCAGATCCTCATAGGTTCCCTGACATAGGAGGAGTATTTACTTAAAATATTGCTCGCTAGAGGGTTGGCAAAAAGCAATTCAGGAAGGTGACTCAAGTCATTATAAACTCTGTGTTTCGAATAGGCTTTATATGGTGGATTAAGCCGTCCCACAAGTACACATATCTGGGCCGCCCTGTGATAGTTTTGGAAACATGGCAAATTACAGCCCCCTCTCTCCCTTGAAAGCTGCAGTACTGAAAATCGCACCCAGGGAGGCCTTCCAGCCCATATATATCTAGATATCAGCCCGTCCCAGGCTATGAAATATGTGTTAGTCGGGGGCTGAGGCAAGTTTTGCAGGAAAAACAGAACCCGGGGTAAAACATTTTGCTTTATGGATTCTATGCAATTAAAAAAGCTTAAGGGGGAGTGGGACCATCTTGTCATATCCAGGGCCAATTGGGAAGTAAGGGGTTCATGGTTTATAGGGTCAATAACTTCTGGGTTGGTCACCAGTTTTACCCCTGAATATCTCATAGTGACTTTGTTCCATTTTAGAGGGTAAGATAGTTTTAGTTGGGGAGTGGAATGAAAGTTGTATAGTAGAACTTCAGATCTTCCCTTGTCAGTCTTCACCATTCATTACTGCTTGGGTTAGTGCTGGAGGCACGCACCTGCTACGAGAGATTTTTTATTTTTTGGAGTCAGCTCCAACGGCGCCACCCCTGAGAGCAACGTGCCGCGTCATGCGCGAGGGTGGCAGATTAGTTCTCGAACTCCTCCTCCTCCATCTCAGTTCTGTTTCTCCCACTGTCGAAGTTGCACCTGCTATGCGGAGAGTATAGTTACTGCGTCACAAGGCCTATCTGTCGTTTGTCGACGCCGTCTTCATAGACCGCATTTCTCCTTCATCCCGTTTTTTCTCAACGTCGTCAACTGGTAAGACCATTCTGTTTTTTCCATTATATTCGACGCCGAGAACTGTTCTGTTTTTTTTTTTCCTTAATTGTTTCGCATCATGTCAGGTTTGGGGGCCAAACGCAAGTCTAAGGCAGGCCGTGCCCCTATGCGTCGGTGCTCCTGTGGCCAGCATTTTACCATCATGGACTGGCATGATGTTTGCCTTTGTTGCCTGGGACCCAATCATAATATGGATGCGTGTGACGCCTGTTTCTCGATGGACCATCGCATCCTGGAAGTCCGCGAGTTCAAAATCGGCAAGGCTCCATTGACTTTCAGTGGATGGTGCTGCTCCAGGGATTCCCAGATAAGGTCTCTAGACCCTTGCTCCGGGTCCCCTCCCAGGCCTATATGGTCTAGAGAGGAGTAGGCCTCATCATCCTCTCTTTATTTTATTTATTTATTTTTTTATTTAGTTTTTGTTGACCGGGTAAGTGCACTAGACAAATCCTGCCTATTTTCAGGCAGGACCGGGGGAAGGGGATACAGATGAATGCCAACTGACCTTGAACCAGATTAAGCTGTTGGTGCTATTTTCAGTGAATGAGGGAAATTTGGCCAGGACACCTGGGAAATTCCCCTACTCTTTTCGATAAGTGCCATGGGATCTTTAACATCCACCTGAACTACTACCAATCCAGGCAGATGGGACCTCAGTTTAACGTCTCATCTGAAAGACGGTTTTTGGCGAGGAGGAGGCCTCTTTCGCGGTGTTGGAGGAACGCCGGGGTCCCTCCCGGGGCTGCGGTGGAGACACCGCCTCGACAGTCACCTCTTCAGAGGTGCAGGCTCCCCCAGTGTCAAGGCCCAGGTCTGCTGGGCCTGGCATCGGTGGACCCTCGATGCCGCCTTCCGGTGCCATTTCAGATCCCGATGCCGTTCGCGGCGCTGGTGATCGGGGCGGTGCCATGTTGGCTCTTGGCGCGTGGGCCCAGTCGGCTTTCCTAGCGGTGCAGAGTCGGGTCCCAGTGCAGAGGGTGGTGCCGAGGGTCTGACCGGCGCCACTGGGGAGTCAGGGCCTGGTTTGGGCATTACGGGTGGTCCGAGGTCGTCTGGCGCCGTTCACGGTGCCGTTTCTCTGGAGACTCCTGGGGTGGCCAGTATTGAGGTCCAACTTGTCTCTTCCTCCTCCTCCTGGGAGGATGATTCAGTTGTGGACCCGTCCTGGCACCCTGTCTCTTCGGAGTCAGAGTCTCCAGTGAGACGAGGTGCTAGGCGGCCCAGCGCGCCTATTCTTCTGTGTCCTCTGCTGTTCTGTCCTGAGGCCTCCCAGGCTGGGGTGGTCTGGGGTCCCTGGAGGGGGATGGAGTGGCGGCGGGGAGGGCTCATCCTCTGAGGGGTTGTGGTAGCTGCCGATCCCGATACTGCTGCACGTGCTCGGGGTGGGGTGTCGCTGGGGTCGAGGAGGAGGAGGGTGTTCTCAGAGTCCGGGGGGTTGAGAGACCGGGTTGAGGCGCCTCGGTCTTCACCTGCCACCCCTCGGGGTGCGGCTAGGAGCCGTAGCACTAGGCCCCGTCTTTCCCTCTCGGGCTTCAGGGACCCCTCTGGTGGCGTTGCTGTGGTCTGCCCTTCTGGACCCATGCAGCCCCAGGTTCGTCACAGGGGAGGATCCCCTACTGGGCTCTTCCAGGCTTTGCATTCCCAGGGTTCCATTCTGCGACCTGGTTTGTTGCCCGGGATCCGGCCAGCTCGGGCTCCGTTTTCTGGATTTCAGAGCCTCAGCAGAGCACAGTTGCCTCGTCGTGGATGTCCCTCTCCCATTCCTCTGCAGCCACCCCCCTCTCTCCCAGGCCATGTCGGTCCTATGGGCCTGTTATCCTGGGAGACGTTCAGAGGCTCTGCTGCGGCCTTCCCCTCATGCGTTAGATATATGCTTTAGCGGGTGTTTCGCCTATCCCCACCGCCGCAGGAGTCCTCTGGACATTCAAGGTCTCCATCATCCTCGTCTCACTCTCCGATGATGCTGATTTCACTGAATATCAGTGAGTCCTTTCAAGGATGGTGAGGGATCTTCGTATCTCCTTTGTTAGGCGAGACAATACCGAATGGGAGACGCGTGAATTCCTCAGTGAATTCAGTGCCCAGCATTTGGTGGTACTGTCCTGGCCTATTTCCTTCCAGGAGGCATCTATCCATTCCTGGCAGTCTCCAGCCACCCCTGTTCCAGCCCCGGCAGAGTGCAGAAGAAGGTATTGTGCACTCTGCCGGGGCTGAGTGCAGAAGAAGGTATTGTGCCCCATTGGAGTCTCTGGGTTCTCTTCTCAACCCGCCTTCGGGATTGGCATACCTAGATACTCACTCCGGATGCCACCGCCTGGCACACGACCGCCCACCGGACTCAGATTCCCTACAGTTTGACCGGTGGGGGCGAAGAGTGTTCTCTTACTCTCATGCGATATTATGCATTGCATCACATCAGGCTCACCATGCTGCCTACAGTAGGCATTTATGGTCGATGCTCTCCCAAGTCCTAGCAGCAATACCTGATAACGGAACAATCCAGACAAGCTATTGCCCTCTCTGGTACAGGCCCGGAGTTGGCAAGATGCCAAGCAAGGGCATCTTACGATGCCAGTGAGGTGGCTTCCAGGCTTGCAGGGACAGCGATCTGTATTAGACAGACGGCATGGCTTCGTCTATCAAGGTTATCACCCCTGGCCCGTCGTAGGGTGATTCGCTCCGCTTTCCAAGGGACCAGTCTTTTTTCCTCCAGGGCTAGGAGGCTTCTGCAGGGGCTTCCTCCCATCCCCGGGGGACACCACCTAGCTGTCCTCCGTCATAGGTTTCTCGTCTGATCAGCCCAGGGTCTTCCGCTCCTGTTTCCCACCAGCAGGAGGCTGGAGGTCTTGTTCCCTCAGGGTTTCTATTATACCCCCCCTTGGGGTGGGAGCTTGGTACTCATCCAAGCAGTAATGAATGGTGAAGATTGACCAAGGAAGATATGAAAATTACGTACCTACCATAATTCTTGAGCTTCTTGTGTAGCTTCACCATTCATTACTGATACCCGTCCACCTTCCCCTCAGTGGCCTCCTACTGCGGCGTCTCCCCCTCCCTACTTATTCCTCTCCCTTCCTAGTTGGCCTTTATGCCAAAAAAAAAACCCTATCTTGATTTTCCATTCTTCTCTGGACGGATCCTTTTTCCTCAAGGTAAAGGGGAATGAGTAGGATTTATTCTATCCTGAGGGAACTCTTTCTGATTGCCCCTAGGGGTGACCTCTTGGCTTCTTAGCCATGTTGTTCAGTTCACAGCTGAAGAGACCGTCCCTCTGTGGCTCGGCCCCAATTTTCAGGTTCCCTCTGGCAGGTATTAATTAATATTGTCAGCTGCTTCTGGTTGGTGCTTCTGGCACTTCATTAACTTTGAGCTGTTGTTCTTGCCTTGCCTTCAGGGAGTCCGATTGAGTTCCCACTCTATCCTTTCATACAAAGCTGCACTAACCCAAGCAGTAATGCATGGTGAAAATACAAGAGAAGATCAAGAATTACGGAAGGTACATAATTTTCATTTTTCTGCTCATTAACTTTATATCCTGCCAGGGCTGCAAATCTACGAAGTTGTGTCCAGACTTCTGGGATTAAATGTTCAGAGTTTGTAAGGATAAGCAATATGTCATCTGCAAACAGAGACAGCTTAAAATTCTCTACCTGCAATAGGGACTCCCTCCACCCCCTGTGTTTGACGAATCGCAGCAGCCAGTGGTTCTAAGTATAATACGAATAACAAGGGAGAGAGGGGGCACCCCTGTCAAGTGCCCCTAGCCAGCGAAATAGATTCTGAAAGAGCACTATCCAGGCGCACATAGGCCTTGGGGAGTGATACATTTTTTGAAGCTGGGACACCAGGGCCTCTGGAAAGCCAAAATGAGACAGGGTCGCCCATAAAAAGGACCAGGCAACCCTGTCAAACGCCTTCTCCGTGTCAAGACTCAGGGTAACAAAGGGTATACGTCTGGTTGTGGCATATTCAAGTAATAGAAAAGTATGCCTGATGGCATTGTGAGCCTGGCGCCCCTTAAAACCTACTTGGTCCAGGTCTACTAGGTAGGGAACTAAATCCTCAAATCTGTGTGCTAATATGGCCATGTAGACCTTATAATCGAAATTTAGCAAGGATATAGGTCTATAAGATGCAGCCTGCTTTGGATCTTTAAAGGGTTTAGGGACCACAGCAATAGTGGCATATTGCCAAGAAGGGGGGGGGGTTCTCTCTCTGTTGGATTGCTTGTAGAGCTGGAAGTAAAATGGGGACCAGAGGGTCCTTACGGAATTCAGCTGAGTAGCCGTCTGGGCCAGGAGCTTTTAGTGTGTTTGCTTCAGAGATAACCCGATCTACCTCAGCTCTAGAGATAGGCCCATTAATCAGCTGGGTCTGGGAACATGTAAGGCTAGGGAGGCTAAGGGATTTCAAATAGGCCGAAATTTCAACCCGAAGAGGGGGAACTCATCTGTGCATATAAATGCTGGTAAAAATCAGCAAAAATCTTTCTAACCTTTGAGGGTTGAGTGTGTAAAATCTTAGTGTTGGGGTCATAGAGGGAGGAAACGGTGGTTCTGGCTTTTTGTTCTCTAAGTTTTCTGGCCAATTTCCTGGCTCCTCTTGGGCCCCCTCATAATGATACTGTTTAAGATAAAATAGTTATTGCTCTATCTTTTGATCTAAGCACTTTTGAATTTGCTGCTTAACTTACAGGAGGGCGGGCTTGACAGAGTTGTTTCCCTGTTCCAGTATCATGTGTAGGGTATCTAACTCATTTTGTAACCCAGTATATCTCCTGTCTCTCTTCCTTTTCTTCTTAGCAGAGGTTTTAATTATTAGTCCTCGTAGGACCACCTAAAGGGTGTACCAGAGGATCCTGGAGGAGGTCTCCTGGTTCTGGTTGTCTCTGATGATATCTGGGATTAAGTCTAGTATCTCTTGTCGAAATTCTGAATCCCTTAAGTGTTGGACATTCAGACGCCAGTGATTGAACTTGGGCATATTACCCAGGCACACCTTCAGATAAACCAGGGAATGGTCTGACAGTAGGGGAGGCCCATGCCAGATATCTGAAACTGAGTCATAATGTTCTACAGTTGTATACATATAATCTAATCTGGCGGCTGCCCCCGTACTGGGAGATATATGTGTAAAACTCTTCGTGGAAGGAAAGGTATGCTTCCACACATCTACAAAGCACAGACTGACCATGTTATGCTTAAAATATTTGTGTAGGGGATCAACCCTGTGAGCAAGGCACCTGGAGACATCAAGCATAGGATCTAGAACAATATTCAGGTCTCCCCCCATTATTAATTGCCCCTTATGTATTGACAGCAGATCTGATAAAAATCTCTGAGCAACAGACTTCGGGGAGCCAGGAGGGAAGTAAGTGGGGACACAAGTCACCTCTCTGTTATACAGAAGGCCAGATATTATGGCATATCTTCCCTCCGTGTCCTCATATCTGTCTATTTCCACCCAATTCGCTGTTTTATTAATGAGCAATGCGACCCGCCCCCCTTCCTTCTCGAAGTGTATGAAGCCGAAGCTAGGAGAGCATAGTTCTGGTTTTGCAATTTCATATGTTCTGTTTGGGACAAGTGAGTCTCCTGCAGGGCAATTATCTCTTGTTTTTTCCGCCTCAAGAACTGATGCAGGTGATATCTCTTTATTGGAGAATGGATCCCATTGATATTAAGGGAAAGTGTTAAAGATGTCTTATCCATTTTTAAAATAATTTAAAGGGGTTCATGTATGTAATCGAGCCCTCTTGTCTTTCAACAACAGTTGTCCCATCCCTGTGTCCCTCCCCGATGCCCCCAAGTGCCTTGTCAGATGTCCCCTTCCTTCATTAATCATGATTAATTTCCAGCACCTGGGAAACAAAAACCTAGGGGAAGAGTACACAATGGGGGATGAGATACTGACAACAGTAAAAATGGAAAGGGACCTGGGGGTAATTATATCAGATGACCTAAAGGTGGGCAAGCAATGTGAGAAGGCAGTAAGGAAGGCTGGGGGTATACTGGGATGCATAGGAAGAGCCATAAATAGTAGAAAACAGGACTTTGTTATCCCTCTGTACAGACAGTTGGTGAGACCCCATCTGGAGTACTGTGTACAGTTCTAGAGACCCCATCTCTGCAAAGACATAGACAGAGTGGAGGCTGTCCAGAGGAGGGCAACCAAAATGGTGCAGGGTCTGCACCAGAAGACATACGAAGAAAGACTAAAGGAGCTTAATATGTATACCCTTGAGGAAAGAAGGGAGAGAGGGGACATGATAGAAACTTTCAAGTACCTCAAGGGAATCAACAAAGTCCAAGAGGGTAGCATCTTTCAGAAGAAGAGATGTGCAAGAACAAGGGGGCACAATTTGAAGATAGAGGGGGGATGGCTCAGAGGTAATGTGAGGAAGTATTTTTTCAGAGAGAGGGTTGTGGTTGCATGGAACAGCCTCCCTGAGGAGGTCGTGGAGTCAAGAACAGTGGGGAAATTCAAGAATGCATGGGACAGACATAAGGCAGTCCTAGTGGAGGTAGGAGGAAGTAAGCTGTTGGTTAACTAGGATCTGCAGCTTATCTGTTAGTTAGGAAAATGGGTAGACTAGGTGGGCTCAAGCGGTCCTTATCTGCCGTCACATTCTATGTTTCTTTGTTAGTAAATCATAGCTGTTGTTCTCCGCTTATTTGTCTGTCTAATTATAAAGGTAGTGTTGTGTCCTTTTTTATATTAAAAACTAAAATAAATAAAAAACTAAAATTTCCACCTCCAGGTATAAGAGATAACTATTTTTGAGGATGGTGGAGCATTCCACTTGAACCGAGCATCAAATGTAATCTGACATCTAGTCACCAACTGGGCTTTCCAGATAGGATCCTGCAGTGGAGCAGGTAAACTATTTATAAAATGTGTCTTGACTGCCACGAATAGTGAGAAGAGTATTAGCTCTCTCTTATCCTGAGTGGTACTGTGTATGACCGCTAGAAGGGGAGGTAAGCCAGCTAGCTTAACCAGATGGGCCTCCCAGGGGCTGCAATCACCCCCAAAATTAGGACAAATAAAATGAGGTTGGTTCAAGTATAAACTGTCCGCTATCGACCCATAGAAAATATTAGGGCTGAACAGACTCTGGTATAAGAACCAAATCAAAGGGACAGGGTGTAGTAAGTGCGTCAGAATGGTCACAAGCATAGCTTCAAGGCCCAAGACGACATCGAAACTCAATAATTACAACAGGAAAGAGGATCGTCTGCTCTGTTAACCAGGTGGTATTCACTTAATATAAACAGTCATATAGTCTCCCCAGATATATAATGGGGCAGTAGAAACCAGCAGGTATCTACAAGATTAAACTCCCACACAGTGTAAACATCTTAATTAACTGAGAAATTCACCCCAGTGAATATACAAGGCTCTTCAGTTGGGGGGGAGGGGGGCTAACCCCTCCTAGTGCATTAAACTTGTACGACTGAGCTCCTGAATTATACATCTCTCTACCATACAGGAATGTCTTTCAAGAGGTTTTAAATGTTCACTCTCTGGCACCAGCCATTTTTCTCCTGGGTTCACCCATGTGGTAACTATGAAACTGTTAAACCCTTAGTAAGTCTTGCATGAAGACAGTTGATAAGCCACTGGAGGGGGGGATATTTATAGGAAGTAATGTTATTAAATGAGGATCCCCAGATTTGTTTTACGGAGACAGTCCTCCTAGGCAACGCTGCCCAGTGAAACAGAGGGCCAACTGGTAGTGATTTCCCCCATTATAAACTGACTTCTCAGGGAAAGTTCACACCTCGTAGGTTGTGCTGCATGGTTTGTAATACCATAGCCGAACAGTCAAAAAGTAAACCAAACCTGGCTGTAGGACAGAGATCTCTAGGAAATACCTCTCAAATCCTATGTAAGTTTCAGGTGGCCACTACAGTGCGACGAAACAAAGCTAGCGTTTTAACCAAGGTGTTTGAGAGACTTTTGGAGTCCACTGTCTTGTTTCTGGATTGTGCCACCTCTCGCCATCTCTCCGCTCTCTGGGAACCGGATGGGTTTGGGGATCTATGTCGTATTTGTATGTCATGAAGCAGAATTTCAGTTCTGGCTTCTTCTGGAGAATCAAACTCTTTTTTGCCCTCCGGAAACTGTATAATCATCCTGGAAGGGTAAGGAGTGGTGAACTTGATTTTATTTTCATTGAGAGGGGCAAAGAAAGGCTGGTATTCTCTGCGGGCCCGTTGGGTGTCAGGGGCATAATCGTTATCAATGTATATTCGATCTTGGCCATAAAAGATTTTCTGTTTTCTCCATGCTGTAAGTAGGACACGTTCTTTGGTTGTATATTTGAGAAAACGTGCTATGATAGATCGTGGGCGCACATCAGGCTTATTTGGTTTTGGGCCCAAGGTCCTGTGCACCCTTTCAAATTTCAGATCTTCCTGGACATAGTCTCCACCACTCATTCACACTAATGGGATCTATGCCAGAGGCGCTAGGACCCAGCAGAGCAAACTTTTGCGGAGGGCGGGCGCTGGGAGTGGGCCATGAAACTCTGCTTGTGCGGCAATGACTATTCTCGGCGTTGGCCTTCCAACCACCTCAGTTCCTTTTTTCCCCGCCGTCGAGTGCACTTCAGCGATGATGTCGCTCGCCCGCAGAGAGTCAAACTTCAAACTAGCAGCATAGTTTTCAGGTTTTTATTTTTAGTATTTTTTTAATAAAGTACCGCTTACGATAATTATTCTTATTAAAGAAAGAAGACTCGGCCTACATTGAGGAAGTCGACCATGAGCGGGTCAGATGACGGTAGGGAGACTTCGTATGAAAGCTGTTCTGTCAGCTGGGCTGGGTCATCCGCCCGCCTTCTTGAGGGGGTCTGACAATCGACGGTCCAATGCCAGAGGGCGGTCCCCGAAGCATAAAGAAAATGGTCGCATTCTCGGCACCGTTCAGCCTCGAGCTCTTCTTCGACACGTAGGTCAAGAAAGGGAAGGCATCACTCGAGGTCACCTTCTGATATGTCTGCGCGTCGACAGTCGGTCATTGAGGTCAGTTGCCAGTCTCCTCATTCGGAGTCGCCGGTTTCTGTTTCTGGTCACCGACCTCTTCGACATCAGAGCCCTTTCCCGCCTTCTGGTAGAGCTTCCGATGAGCAATTTCATTAGTGGGCCGCTCTTATGGAGCAGTGGGTTCGGAGGTTGGTTCAACTGCCTGGCCCAGTCACTCCAGGGCCTTTGGGTTCTTCAGGAGATCGGACAGGGCAATTGGGCCTTCCTGGTCATGCGGCGCCCTCTTCGATGCCGTCGACTCCGCGCTCAGGTGTTCTCCCCCTCACATGGCTGTGGCGCAGGGGCCACACCGATGCCTCTATCTCCTGGTAATCTTTCTTCTTTCCCCTCAAATCCAAATTTTTTGGGCCCTGGGTTGGTGTCAGCGCGGTGGGTCGCTCGGTGCCGTCCTTGGCGCTGTGTTTTTTTTTTTTTTGGCATTGTTGAGTTTCTCAGTGCTGTGTGCCCTTTCGGCGCCGTCTTGGCGCTGTCTGCTTTGTCGGCAACGCAGGCCTTTCGGGCGCTGTGTTCTTCGCCAGCCAATCTTCAGGGCTTCCAATTCTTTCTTCCTCTTTCCTGCTGATTTTCATTCCTTTCCTGTCCATACAGTCCCTCCTGGACTGTCGGGAGATGATATTGAACCTGACCCAGATCTTAGACTGGGTGATGATATGGAAGGAGCAGGACCTAATCCTGTTACAGAGCCTGTGGTCGAGGATCTGTCTTTTAAGTCTCTGTTGAGAAATTTGAATTCCACTCTTTCTCTCCAGACTATGGACGTCGATCCTGGAAAGCTTTTAAGACTCCAATACCTTCATGTTCCGGACATCCCTATAGATTTAACTCCACCAGTACAACCCTCCTTTGAGACGCTGTCTCAAATGGTATGGAATAATACTGCTCTCATTCCTTCTGTGGCTAAGTCCATAGATAGGAAGTATGCTGCTCCCAAGCCTTTGCGGATCCTATTGTAGTCTTAGCAGAGAATGATAAAGTCGTCCTTCCTCAGACTACTACAGCTCGACCTATAAACAAAGTATCTCATAAGATAGATACTTTAGGTAAGAGAGTCTTTGCTGCATCCCCCCCCGCCCGGGTATGCGTATCGCCAGCTACCAGGGCTATTTCTCTCGATACGAGTATATTCTTTGGCATTCGCTCATACAAATGGTTGAAGCTCTACCGGACTCGGACGCTAATTCAGAGCTTCTTCAAGTCATAATCAGGGGTATCGAGTCCAACAACCAGCAGGTTAAAGCAGCTATGGACGCCTTTGATACAGCCTCACGAGCGGCGGTGGTGGGTATTTGTACCCACTGCCATTCCTGACTGCGCACTTCAGGTTTCACAAATGATGCCCAGCAACAGGTCATGGCATTGCCCTTTGATGGTGTGTATCTCTTTTGGCCCTCAATAGAACAGGCTCTAGAGGCTACACAAAAGACTAGATCATCCATTAAATTGTCTCGACCTCCTCCCACCCCCTCTCGAGGGGGAGTTAACAAATGCCAGTTTCATAACCGTCAGTCCTTTCGAGGCAAAGGCAAAGAGGGTTTCAATAAAAACCAAGCCCCTCAGCATCCAAAAAAAAAATGCAACAGAAGGCGCAAGGACCCAAAGCGCCCAATGCCGCCTTCTGAGTTGTTAGCCCAAGTCCCACCTCAGCTGCCCGAGGGGGGACTCTTTCTCAATGGTGGGAGGTTGTCTGACTCAATTCTACAATCGGTGGAAGTCCATAACATCGGACAAATGGGTCCTCCGGATAATCCGAGAGGGGTATTCCCTTGTGCCCCATTTTGGACCTCAGCAAATTAAACAAATTTCTTCCCAAAGAGAAATTCAGAATGATATCGCTAGAAACCCTGTTACCTTTGCTTCATCAACATGACTGGTTAGCCTCCCTGGACATGCAGGATGCTTACCAGCATATCCCTATTCACCCAAGGCATCACAAATACCTGAGGTTCGTGGCTTTGGGCCAGCACTATCAGTTCAGTGTCCTGCCCTTTGGGCTGTCCTCGGCGCCGCAGGTTTTTACAAAGTGTTGTGCAATACTCGTAGCGCATCTTAGAAAAATTGGAATACAAGTGTTCCCATACATGGACGACTGGCTTCTAGCAAGCCCTTCCAGGCAGGGAACTCTCGACGCCATTGCCACGGCCTCAGACTTTCTCACGTCCATGGGAGTCCTGCCAAACCTCAAATCACAGCTGCAGCCCTCCCAGAGGCTTCTTTTCATAGGAACTCTTCTGGACACCTCCTATGCAAAAGCTTTTCTACCAGAGGACAGAAGGACCAATATTCTGCGATGGCCCGATACATCAGAGAGAACAGCTCAGTAAGAGCTATCTCAGTGCAGTGGATGCTAAGTCTCATGGCATCCTCGGTGTTCACTGTACCCCTAGCACACCTGCACATGAGAACCTCTCAATGGATGCTCAGTACTCAGTGGTCTCCGACCACTCACCCTCAGTCCTTTCTCATCAAGGTGACAGAACCTCTGAAGAAGTCACTCACCTGGTGGTTGCAAGAGGACAACCTTCTGAAAGGGTATCCCTTTGCTCCCCTCGAACATCAGATTTCCATTACCACGGACGCGTCCCTGATGGGGTGGGGAGCTCACTGTCGGACTCTCCACACTCAAGGTACATGGACTCAGGAAGAGTTCCAGCTTCACATAAATGTCTTGGAAATGAGGGCCGTCCTTTATGCAGTCCGGGCTTTGATGGACATTCTCTGTCACAAGAACATTCTTCTTCAAACGGACAACAAAGCAGTGATGTACTACTTCAACAAGCAGGGCGGTGCTCACTCTTACCTCTTATGCAGGGAAGCGATGAGAGTGTGGGAATGGTGCTTGGACCACAAGGCTCTAATTCAGGTGGTCTACCTGCCGGGAGTGCAGAACGGGCTGGCAGACCGTCTCAGCAGAACAGAGACAGATCCTCACGAATGGTCTCTCGACTCAACCGTAGTTCAGTCACTATTCACAGAGTGGGAAACTCCAGACCTGGACCTTTTTGCATCCCCACTCAAAACAAAACTGCCTCTCTTCTGCTCCAGAAATCCAGGGCCTGGCATTTCCCGTCGGGATGCATTCAGGCTGCAGTGGACAAAACGCTTTCTATACGCCTTTCCACCTCTTCCTCTAATTCAGAGGGTACTTCTCAAGTTCGAGTCCCAGGGGGAATAAAATGGTCCTCATTGCTCCCTTCTGGCCTCGACAAATATGGTTTCTGTTACTCAACAGTATTTTGGTAACCCCTCCGAAAGCACTTCCCCTTCAAACGAACCTCCTGACTCAGGGGCCTGTGGTCCATCCTAATCTGAGATCACTTCACCTTCACGCTTGGCTCCTGAAGAGATAGAAGTGAACAGGTTCAGTGTCTCTCGTAGAGTTTCAGATATTCTCCTGGCTGTGTGCAAGCCACCCACTAGGAAAACTTACACAGCCAAACAGAAGCGTTTTTCGCTCTGGTATGCAAAATCCTCTTTGAATCCTTTTTCCTGCCCACCAAATAAAGTTCTAGAGTATCTTTTAGACCTCTCAAATTCAGGTCTGCAGTACTGTACAGTCAAGGTTCACCTTTGTGCTGTTTCAGTTTATCATGAGCCAGTACTTTCGTTGTCACTGGCTCAGTTACCTGTGGTTAAGAGGTTTCTTAAGGGTTTTCTGCACATCAGACCGCCTGTCAGACGTCCAGTCGCAGCCTGGGACATTAATCTTGTGCTAGACATGCTCACTCGAAAACCTTTCAAGCCTCTCGTTACTGTACCTGTGAGTTGAAATTTCTCACTTGGAAAATGGCCTTCATGGTGGCCATTGCCTCGGCCCGCAGGGTCTCTGAAATACAAGCCTTGGTCACAGACCCTCCGTATACTGTGTTTCATAAAGACAAAGTAGTTCTTAAGACCCGTCCTAAGTTTCTTCCTACGGTTGTTTCAGAATTCCATCTAAACCATCCTTTGGTCCTTCCTACTTACTTTGCGAACTTCCAGAATGAAGGGGAGCATTCTCTTCATTCCTTGGACGTCAAAAGAGCTTTGCGTTTCTATTTAGATAGAACAGAAGATTTTCGCAAAGCTCAACAACTGTTTGTTTCCTTCAGCGAGTCCCTGCTCGGTCAATCTGTCGCTATCAGATGTATTTCAGCATGGCTGGTGGCATGCCTTCACCACTGTTATTCCATGGCGCAGGTTAAGCTGGAAGGTAGAGTGTACGCTCACTCTACTAGAGCGGTCACGGCATCCCTGGCAGAAATCCACAGTGTGCCCATTGCAGATATTTGCAATGCGGCTACCTGGAGCTCCGTGCATACTTTAATCAAACACTGTGCCCTGGATGTCCATGCCAGACGACATGTTTAGTTTGGCAGAACCATCCTTAATGGACTTCTGTCCTAAATTTGTGAGCTGTTGTCTCTCCTGCCGCCCTCTCGGGGCATTATTAGCCCGGTACTCTCCCATTAGTGTGAATGAGTGGTGGAGATTTTATATCCAGGAAGATATGGAAATTACGTCCCTGCTGTAATTCTTGATCTTCTTGGACAAAGTCTCCACCACTCATTCACACGCCAACCCATCATCCCCTGAGTTCACCTCTGTTGTTGGTCTTCACTCCCTCAATCTTTAGGCTGTGAAGACTTCTTTCTTGACCTTCTTATACGGGTCTTCCGGACTATCTTATGTCCGTTTTTTTTGATAGGCTATCCTTCTAGGTTAGTTACACTGCACCTCCTCGGAAAAAAAGGTACTGAGGCGGTTGGAGGGTCGACGCCGAGCTAGTCATTGTCGCATGAGCTGAGGCTCGCGGCGCCGCTCCTCACGGCTCCATCTCTGGCGCCGGCCCTCCTGCAAAAAGTTTGTTCTACAAGGTCCTAGCACCGGCGTGAGATCCCATTAGTGTGAATGAGTGGTGGAGACTTCGTCCAAGAAGATGAAGAATTACGGTAGGTACGTAATTTCCATTTCCAGCTTGTTGTTTAGCCTTCTGTGAGGGATGGTGTCAAAGGCTTTGCTGAAATCTAGGTATTCAGCGTCCACCACCCATCGCTGATTCAGTGTTCTGGTGACCCAATCAAAGAAGTTGATGAAGTTGATTTGACAAAAACGTCCTGCTGTGAAACCATGTTGCTTTGGGTCCATTTTTCCAGTATCTGTTAGGTACGCCACTATCCTCTCTTTTAGTAGGGGCTCCATCATTTTCCCCACAACTGAGGTCAGACTGACAGGGTGGTAATTTCTTGCCTCCTCCTTGGTTTCTGCTTTTGTGTAAGGGCACAACGGTTGCCTGTTTCCAGTCCTGAGGTATTTTCTCGCTGTCTAGTGACTTGTTGAAGAGCTCAGCCAGCGGTTCGGCCAGTTGCTCTTGGAGCTCCTTCAATATCCTATGGTGTATGCTGTCTGGTCCCATGACTTTTTCCACTTTCAGTTTATTAAGCTCTTTTAGGACCCCCTTCCCTTGTGATGGGGCTAGTATCTGCTCCCTAAGTATATTCCTTTGTCCTGCTCAGTGTGGGACCTTTGCCTCTTCTATGGTGAAGACAGAGCAAAATAACTCATTCTCCTGCCTTGTCCTCATCATTCTCTGCCATCTTACCTTCCTTGGTTGCTGGTCGGACTATTCCTCCCTTAGTTTTACTTTTTTCTCTCTTATGTATCTATAGAAGGTTTTGTCTCCCTCCTTAACACCCTGTGCTGTTTTCTCTTCCATCTGTGCTTTTGCCCTTCTAACAGCTTTCCCTGCCTCCTTTAATTTGTTCTTGTATTCTTCCATGTCTGCGTCGTGTGTTGTGTGCTTGAATTTTTTAAAAGCCTTTTTAACCTCTTTGATTCTGGATGCTACTTTGTGAGAGAGCAGAGAGGTTTTCCTCCTTTTGGACTTGCTAAGCTGCTTAGTGCATACAGTTGTTACCACCTTGGAACTTGTTGCTGATGTTGGCAAAGCTCATGGGCAAGCCATTCGAACCGATGCACAGGTGTGAGATGTCTCACCTGTTGAGGAAGACCGCCTTCTTGGCGGCTATCATGTCAGCTGGAAGGATCAGTGAGCTCCATGCACTCTCAGTGGAGTTTTGTTACTTGGTTTTCTACAGGGACATTGTTGTCCTTCACCCAAACCCGAAGTTCCTCCCGAAGGTTGTGTCACATTTTCACTTTAACCAGGTGATGAATCTCCCAGTGTATTTCATCAGCCACACTTTAGAGGCTGAGCATAGGCTCCATACTTTGGACATGCGGCGAGCGCTAGCTTATTACAAGGAGCACACGGCTGGAGTTCGGGGATTGTCACCTATGCTGAAGCCGCACCTGGCAGACCGGCAGCTAAGCTGACGATTGGCAAGTGGATTGTATTCTGCATCGATCTCTGCCATAGGTTGGCGTGTAGGGAGCCTTCCATAGGGTTAAGGGCTCATTCCACCCGTCATACCGCTGCTTTTGTGGCTGCTTCCAGGGACGTCCCTATCCAGGAAATCTGCAGGGCTGCTACCTGGAGGTCAGCACACACCTTCATTTTCCACTACCACATAGACTTTGAGTTACACCGGGACTCAGTTCTTCAGTCTTTATTTCTAAGTAGGGGGTGTGTGCCTTGCCCCTTCCTCCCGGAGAACTGCTAGGAGTCTGCCAGACGTGTGGCTAGAACAACAAATCCATGATCCTAGAAAAACAGGTTACTCACCTGTATCGGTAGTTCTTGGAGTGGTATATGTTGTTCATCCACACGAACCCACCCGACCTCCCTGGCTTCGACGCACAACCCTCTGCTTCCAGCGGGCAAGAGCTGGTGTCACGGGGCGGAGACAAGGCATATATCACCCGGATGGGTAGGAGGAAACAACATTTAGCCCATCCTGCAAGATTTAAAGGGGAAAGGGACGTGCCAGCCAGTGTGGATGAACAACATATACCACTCCCAGAACTACTGTTACAGGTGAGTAACCTGTTTTTACTCACCTGTAGCAGTAGTTCTAGGAGTGGTATATGGTGTTCATCCACATGGACCCTCCTGACCTCCCCTGGCAAGGGACACACTGGTCTGGCTTCCAGCAGGCAAGATCTGACGTCATGAGGCGGTGTTGAGGGAGTTACCACCTGAATGAGTGGGAGGAGCCTGCTTGAAAATGTTCCAGCAAACCTTAAAGGGGGAAGGACACTGTATACCTCTCCTAGAACTACTGTTCTAGGGACATGGATATGTTGTTCATCCACACTCATTGGCAGTATCCTTGCCGCTTTAAATCTTGCCGGAAGGTCTTCAAGCTTGCTCCTCCCACCCACCCGGGTGGTATAATTCTCGGCTCCGCCCCATGACGCCAGATCTTCCTTACCGCTTGGAAGCTCAGGTTCCCTCCTTAACGCTCTGCGTTTGCGACTAGTTCCTATTTCTCCGTTTGCGGATTTAAAAATAATATTTTGCAAAAGACTTCAGTCTTGATCCCTAGCGGCTCACGATGGACCGTCGACTCCTGGATTTCGGAGATGCCCATGCGGGCGAAAGATGTCTCGGACGGATCCACACTCCACGTGTGTCTACTGCTTAGGCCTTGAGCACGACCCGCAGGCTTGCGACCTGTGCTCATCTTTCTCGGCCTACGTCCTCGAAGACCGTGCTGCCCGATTGCAACTGGGCCGTCCCAAGAAGCGTTCCCTCGGTGAAAGTCCAAGGGGCCCGGTTGGCCGGTATCCAGCGGCGGGCTCGGCGGATCAGCTCGAGAAGCGGATGGTAAGCCCTCGAAGAGGAGGCGGCGGTCAGAGCCTTCTCGGGACACGGCATTTATCCCGCCTCTCTGGGTTCTTCCTACACGGCTTCCTTTAAGGAGCTTTGTCTGTCCCTCTCCACTAAAGGAGAAGGGCCTGCGTCTGCTGGACCTTTTCTCGGTCAAAAGAGGACAAGGGTAAAGTCCCTCCGTCGGCGCTCTTGGGGAGGCGGAAGGTCCCTCTCTCCCGGGCCGTCGACCGTCGGCTTCGGTCGACCGCTCGGCTTCGGCCACTGGCCTCACGGTGTCCCCGTCAGGTCAGTTGACCGAGACTCCCACTGATGAAGTCGAGATTTTTCTCGACCCATTGGACGGGCTGTCGCCTTTAGCAGCCGAGATTCCCCTCTCCCCGGTTCCCCCGGGAGGAGTTGAGGATCCCGTGGGCTCGCCTGTGCCTCCGGTTCCGGAGCCCTCGGATGGACCTTCCGAGCCGAAGGGAGTGCCGGTTCCGGCCGACACCTCCCTGCACCGACCCGGAAATTCCGGGACTCTTGGTCTCGGTCTCGGACCTCTTCGCGGTCCAGCCGTTCCCACCGTCATAGGCGGTCTCGGTCTCGGCACCGCGATGGCGGCGTCGCCGCTGGTCTCGTCCTCCTCCTCGGATGAGGGAGGCTTGGCGTAAGTCGTCGTGATGCGAGGACCTTATGTTGCAACAGCTCCTCCTGGCGGGGAATAAGCCCGACTCGGCGCCTTCCCAGCCATTAAGTACTGTCACGGGCAGCCGACACAACCCTCGACTTGTCCGAGCCTACACCAGGCGGTTGTTCGGCCAAAACCAGCTGCTCCACGATTCGGTGGAACCTCCGCCTCCACAGCCACCAATTGGGGCTCCGACCAAGATTCTCGGTCGGCTAAGGGTTTCACCATCGGCTGTCAGTTACCCTCACTCCCGACCGACCTCGGCAGGTGAAGGGTGGCTCAGGCCAGAGGCAGCTCTTTGAGGACTCTTCCGAGTCCGAGGCGATTCCTCCTTCTTCTCCAGCGACTGGACTTGGAGTCTTCAGGAGGTCATCCAATGGGCGATAGCCCGTCGTCCTTCCTAGGACTGCTCCGGCTCATCTCGGTCTACGGGATGGAGCTCGAACCCGTTCCAAGCGGCAGGTATCCCCTCACGGAGATTCTGGACGAGGGATTCTCCGGCGGAGCCTTTCGGTGGCGAGGCCATAGTGGGTCCGGCACTGGAACTTTGGCGGCGCCCTGCTTCCTGCCCTGCGCCTTGGCCAGGATGGCCAGGAAGTACTGGTCCACGGTTCCTTGTCCGGTTTTGGAACACCCTCTGCTGAGGGTTGGTTACCGACAGCGTTTTCGGCGCGGCGGCAGCGCCAGGGATGTGGACAAACCTCCTGACAAGGGTCACAGAAATTGGACTATGTCGGGCGAAAGTCTCGCTTCGTCCTCTCTTGGCCTTCGTCCAGGCCAGTTGGCCCGTCCTCATGGCACATTTTTCTCATGCCCTGTTGGGCTCCCTGGATGAGGTCATCCCTCATCTTCCGCCCGATCTGCAGACTACGGTTAAGCAGGTGCGGGACCAGGGCAGAGCAGTGGCCAAACAGCAGCTCCAGACTGCTTTGGATGTGGGGACTCATGTGCCAGATCGGTGGCGGCCGCAGTGGCTATCGTCGGCGGAGCTTGGCTGAGGATATCCACCTTTACCTGGATACCCAGCACAAGTTGGCGGATGTTCCCTTTGGGGACTGACCTCTTGACCCTGGGGTGGAAGGTCACCTGCAGAGGATCGAGAAGTCCAATGCCACCTTGGACTCGGTCTCTTCCGCTCAGAAGGACAAGGCCGCAAACCACAGCCTAAGCCCTTTCGTCCTTCTGTGCCCCAGCGCCCGGCCAGCAAGCGTCAGGGCCAGCAGGCTCGGCCTTGGCATCCCAAACCCAAGCACGGCTTCCTCTAACAGGAGGCAGGGAGGAAAGGGCCCAGGAGGTCCTCGGCGGTCCCTCCTCCAAGCCTGCCCAGTGGCCAGGCTGAGGGGTGCCCCATCCCGTCCACCTTACCCCTGAGGTCCCCGTGGGGGGACGGCTCCGGCACTTCCGTTCCGCCTGGTCCGCTGTTACCACGGACAGGTGGGTCTTGGAGGTGGTGGGAAGAGGCCTGCCTCTGGAATTCGAGCAGGCACCACCCTTCAGAGCCGTCGCCCCTCGGGGGGCTTCGGGATCCCCAGCCTCACTGGCGGCTCGTCGAGCCGACATCACTCTCCTCCTCCAGAAGGAGGTGGTAAGAGAGGTGGTGGACCCTCCTTCAGACCCAGGGTTTGTGTCCAGGTACTTCCTGGTTCCGAAACGGACGGGGGGCTGGCGCCCCATTCTCGACCTACACGACCTAAACAAGTTCCTAAGGTCTCGAACCTTCAGGATGGTCACTCTGGCTCAGATTATACCATCCTTGGAGGCAGCGTGTGGTTCTGCTCTCTGGACTTGCAGGGCGCGTTTTTCCGTCCCTATCCGTCCGTCTCACCAGAGATTCCTCGCTTCAGGCGGAAGGATCCCTCTTGATTCAAAGCCATGCCCTTGACTTGTCTCCAGCTCCCAGGGTCTTCACCAAATGCATGGCAGTGGTGACAGCATTCCTGCGGCGCCGGGGTCGGTGTACCCTTACCTGGACGACTGGCTGATAGCAGCTCCCTCCAGGAAGAGGCGGAGTGGTCAGAGATCTGGCCCTCCAGGTCTGCTCTCAACTGGGCCTCCTTATCAACGAGGCCAAGTCAGACTCGAGCAGGCAGGTGATTTTATTCATCGGGCGCAGCTCGACTCTCTTGAGCCAGGCGCGGCTCGGCGGACAGGGCCGAGGTTCTTTCCTCCTTTGCCCGATCATTTCTGGTTGGGCAATGCCCTGCCCGGGACTTCCTCGCCTCCTGGGTCTCATGGCGGCCTGTACCAGCGTGGTCCGTTGGGCCGCTGGAACATCGTCCTTCAGTGAGGACTGGCCAGCCAGTGGTCTGGCAGCTGCGATCCCTTGGACCAGCTTGTCGGTGACACAGGGGATGTGGAATGCTCTCCAGTGGTGGACCGTTCCAGATCATTTGCAGGAGGGCATCCCGTTCGTCCGCCCCGAGCCGACGGTCTCTCTGTCGACCGATGCCTCTCTGATGGGTTGGGGTGCTCCTCTCCAGGAAGCTCATGGCCTCTGGTCCCCGCGGGAGTCCCGATGCCACATCAACCTGCTGGAGCTCCGAGCGGTCCGCCTAGCTCTCACCGCCTTTGCTCCGTTCCTCTGGGGTCAAGTGGTCCGAGTCCAGACGGACAATACCACGACCATGTACTATCTAAACCGCCAGGGGCGGGGCCGCTCCATGCTTCTATGCAAGGCTCTCCGCATTTGGTCACTCGTGCGCAGCCTGGAGCGGATCTCCTAGCCATTCACGTGGCAGGAGCCTCCAACACCCTGCCGATGCCCTGAGCCGGATAGGGGCTGCATCCACAGTGGTCTCTCCTGCGGAGGTAGTACAGCATCTGTTCTCCCACTGGGGCACACCTCAGGTGGACCTGTTTGCCTCCATGGAGAGCAGCTGAGTCTGTTCCATGCCCGCCCCCTCAGCAGGGCTCGCTGCAGGGGATGCCTTCTCGAGGCAATGGACCCGGGCCTCTTCGCCTTTCCCCATTTCCCTTGATCCACAAGGTGCTTCTCAAGGCGAGGAGGGACAAGGCGCAGGTGATTCTGATAGCCCCAGACTGGCCTCGCCAGTTCTGGTACCAGATCTCCTCAGTCTCAGCTCCAGGACTCATGCAGCTTCCAGCTCGCCGGACCTGCTCTCAGTCAATCAGGAAGGTGTTCCATCCGGACCTTCAATCCCTGCACCTGACGGCCCTGGTTCCTGAGGCGGCTAGAGTTCCAGGCTTTGGGTCTTTCCGACGAGGTCCTCAATGTAGTTGAGGCGTCCCGTGAGAGTCGACCAGAAAATGCTATGCCTTCAAATGGAAAAGGTTTTCCATTTGGTGTCAGAACAGGGCTTGGACCCTTCCTCCTGTTCCTTGGCAAGCATCTTGGACTATTATGGTCCCTTTCTAGTCAAGGGCTTAGGTCGACGACCCTAAGGGTGCACCTGGCAGCCATCTCTGCTTACCGGGCGCGGGCTGGGAAGCAGTCGGTGGCGCAGGAGAAGGTGGTCTGGCGCTTTTTCAAAGGCCTTGATCACATTTCCCTCAGTCTTGGGAACCCCCACCTCCGTGGGATCTACTGCTGGTACTGGCAAAGCTCATGGGCAAGCCATTCGAACCTATGCACAGGTGTGCTCTCTCACCTGTCGTGGAAGACCGCCTTCTTGGTGGCTATCACGTCAGCCAGAAGGATGGGAGAGCTCCAGGCGCTTTCCATCGAGTCTCCTACCTGGTCTTCCACAGGGACAAGGTTGTCCTGCCTCCCACGAAATTCCTTCCGAAGGTGGTGTCGGAGTTTCACCTTAACCAGGTGTTGACTCTGCGGTGTTCTACCCCAATCACACTCGGAGGCCGAATATAGGCTCCATACTCTGGATCCTAGAGGGCGCTCGCTTATTATAAGGCGCCTACGGCTGATATTCGAGGAGAGGTTCGCCAGCTGTTTGTCACCTACGCTGAAGCCGCATCTGGCAGACCTGCAGCCAAGCGGACGATAAGCAGGTGGGTAACCTCCTGCATAGATCTCTGCTATAAGTTAGCGGGCATGGAGCCTCCCAGAGGATAAGAGCTCATTCTACCCGCCATACTGCTGCACGGTGGCTGCTTCCAGGGCGTCCCTATCCAGGAAATCTGCAGGGCTGCTACCTGGAAGTCGGCAAACACCTTCATTACCCACTACCACACGACCTTGAGTCACGCCCGGGATGCTGGTTTTGGGGCCTCGTTCTCAGTCTCTCTTTCCCAAGTAAGTATATGGGGTGTGCGTCTTGCCTCCTCCTCCCGGAGAACTGCTAGGAGTCTGCCAATGAGTGTGGATGAACAACATATCCATGTCCCTAGAAATACAGGTTACTCACCTGTAATGGGAGTTCTAGGAATGGTATGTGTTGTTCATCCCACCTGACCTAAACACCTCCTCGGCTTCAGACAAGCACAACCTGAGCTTCCAGCGGCCAGATCTGGCGTCATGGGGCGGAGCCGAGAATTATACCACCCGGGTGGGTGGGAGGAGCAAGCTTGAAGACCTTCCGGCAAGATTTAAAGCGGCAAGGATACTGCCAATGAGTGTGGATGAACAACATATACCATTCCTAGAACTCCTGTTACAGGTGAGTAACCTGTATTTACAGGTGCATAACCTGTTTCTGCCTCCTCTCTCGGCCTTTGGCAAGTGAGTTTGGCTCTTTCAGTGGTTCACTTCCCCATGCCCTTCTGGGTACGCTTGACAGGATCCTTCCTCATCTCCCGGCAGACTTAGACCACGGTCAAGCAGGTCTAGGATCACGGCTAAGTGGTGGCTAGGCAGCAGCTCCAAACAGGCATAGACATTTGCGACTCTTGCACTTGGTCTGTGACTGCCGTGGTTACCGTGCATTGCAGGGCTTGGCTGAGGATCTCTACATTCACGGCAGATACCCAACACAAGTTGGCGGATGTCCCCTTCTTGGACACTGATTTGTTCGGGCCCAGGGTAAAGGGGCACCTCACCTGCACTGAAAAGTCCAGTGCCACCTTGGTCTCTGTGACTCCTGCCCAGATGGATCCCAAGGGCTCCAAATCGCAGAAGAAAAAGCCCTTTCAGACCCTCTCTGCCCCTACAGCCAAACTGGCCCAGGCTGGACAGCAGGCTCAGGCTTGGTGTACCCGGCTGAAGTCCGTGGCCATGGTCATCCAGAGGCCAGGAGGTTGAGGTCCCAGCAGCGCCTCAGTCAGTCATTCTTCCGCCTCCAATCCTGCCCATTGATGGGATGGGAGGGTGCCTTCCCCATGCCTCTCCTGATTCCCCTGGGTCCTCGTGTGAGAGGCCTGCTCCACCACTTCCTTTCCGCCTGGTCTGCTGTCACCACGGACAGGAGGATTCTCGTGGTGGTCGGTCAGGGTCTGTCTCTGGAATTTGAGGCTTACCCACCTTGCTGAGCCCATGCCCCACTGTAGGACATAGTGTCCATCGACATCCTGTCGGCCCTTTGGGATGACATCAGCCAGCTCTTCTCCAAGGAGGTCGTGGCTCCTGTCTCGGACCCTCCAGTACAACCTAGTGGCTAGTTATTTGGAGTACCTCTGATCCCTATCCCAGCTGGGACTGCAATCGACGACTTTTAAGGTGCACTTTGCAACCATCTCAGCATATCGGGTGTGGGCTGGTATGCTGACGGTGGCACAAGAAAAGGTGGTCGGGCACTTCATTTTTTTCCCCATATAGGTTTTTATCTTTTCTGGGCAGGCTGGGTGATTGTATCAGCCTGCCCCATATCACACGGCTGTCCAGAGTCTCTGCCAGTGCCCTGAGACCAAGTGGGCTGCTGGTGCTAGCAGGAGGGCATCATTAAGCCCATCCTCACTTTTTTCCTCCTAATTTTCTTCCCGGGCAGGGCTGGACCACAGAGCTGCCTTCCGCGCTCCGTACACTGGCCCTTCCCCGAACTGCGAGACTATGCAGACGCTGCCATCTGGATTCCTCCAGGTGGCAGTCATGCAGTGAGTCATGGAATCCCCCCCCTCTCCAAAGGAAGAGATCTGCTGTCCTATGGATGCTCTCTCTTTCCTCCCCAGCCAAGCCTCCATGCGACTTGAGTCTCTTCGCGAACCTGGATCGCTGGCATAGCACCAGGGAGGCATGGATGCCTCAACCCGCTGTGCCACTGAGTCGGCTAAGTCTGGCACTTTTTTTAAAAGGCCTTGAGCGGTTGTTCCTGTCTGTGCATGAACCTCCACCGCTTTGGGACATTTTGCTGGTTTTGGCTGAGCTCCTGGACAAGGCTTGTGAGCCTGTGCACAGGTGCGACATCTCTCAACTGTCATGGAAGATGGCCTTCCTGGTGGCTGTCATGTCAGCCAGAAGGACCAAAGATCTCCAGGTGCTCTCAATGGGGCCTCCATACCTGGTCTTCCACAAAGACAAAGTCATCCTTCTCCCTCTCCTGAAGTTCCTCCTGAAGGTTATCTCGACGTTCCACCTTAACGAGGTGATGAACCTCTCGATCTTCTTCACAAATTCATCTTCTGAGGCTGACTGCAGGCTCCATACTTTGGACTTGCAGCAGGAGCTCTCCTGTTATGTAGAACATGAGTGGAGTTCGGGGTGAGGTTCACCAGCTCTACACTGAAGTCGCATCAAGCATAGTGGCAGCTAAGAAGACTGTTCACAGGTGGATTACATCTGCATAGACCTCTGTTATAGGCTGATGGGGAGCCTCCAGTAGGGCTCAGGACTCATTCCAACAGACATAACCGCTGCCTCGGGGGCTGCTTTCAGGAATATCGCCATCCAGGAGACTGTACTGCTGCCAGCTCTAAGTCCGCACACACCTTCATCTCCCATTACAGCATCGAGCTTGAGTCTCACTGGGATGCTGCATTTGGGACCTCAGTTCTGCAGTCTGTTTGCCAAATAAAGGTGCGCGCCTTGCACCTTGCCCCTTCCTCTTGGAGAACTGCTGTAAGTCTGCCAGTGTGTGGGTAAGTGAACCATATCCACACCCCTAGAAAAAGAATTACTCACCTGTAGCTATAGTTCTAGAAGTGGTAACTAGTTCACACATCCCCATCACCCACCCAGCCTCCCCAGGCAAGTGGCACACACATCCCTGCTTCCAGCGTGCATAGATCTGATGTCACGGTGGAGCCGAGGGATATACCACCTGGGTGGTGGGAGGATCTTTGCTTAAAACATTCTGGCGAAACTGCTCTTAAGGAAGAACTGCCAGTGTGTGGCTGTGAACCATATACCACTCCTAGAACTATAATTTCAGGTGAGTAACCTGTTTTTTTTTTTTTTTTCTGCTCGGTCACTCCAAGGACTGGAGCTTTTTGGCAAGCCACATTGTTCCTCTTGGAAGGCAAGGATACAGAATCCTTTTCCCCCATTCCTTCTAATACAAAGGGTTCTGGTCCAGATAAAGGCTGGATATGCCACTTTGATTCTGGTGGCCGCTCCTTGACGCAGACAAATTTAATGTCCACTTCTCCGGTATTTGGTTGTGGAACTTCTTGTCCCGCTACCGCCTAAGAGCAGGACTTTTGAATGCAGGGGTAGGGTGCTCTGGTGCACCTGGATTTTCGATCCCATTACCTACACAATGGCTCTTGAGAACATAGAGCTTTCCCATTTCAGTGTTTTCCTGGCAGTGGCTGATGTTCTATTGGTGGATAGAAAGCCATCTGCACCAGTACTCTTCTTCACAAAAATGGAAATGTTACTCTGTGGTGTTCTCAGCATGCCCTGGATCCCTTTGTGTGTCATGTTCCTGAAGTGCTGGCCTACCTGTTCTCTCTTAAGGACCCAAGGCTTGGGTATTTCTCTATTAAGGTTCACGTGGCCACTGTGTCAGCTTTTAATGCCCTTACAGAGGGCAAGACTGTGATGCAGCTGGAAGTGTCCTCTATATTCCTAAAAGGTATCCTCCTCCTACACCCCCCTATCAGAGATCCAGAACTGGTGTGGGACTTTAATTTGGTCCTACAGACCCTCACTGCATCTCCCTTTGAGCCTGCGGCTCCTTGTTAGTTGCGTTTCCTCTCTTGGAAGACACTGTTTCTAGTAGCGCAGATGTCTGCTAGACGCATCTCTGGTTGCAGATCCAACTTTTATTATTTTTTCAGAAGCGTAGTTACCTTATGTACCAGTCCTCGTTTTATTCTGAAGGTTGTGCCTGAAAGAAGACTAAATCAGACTATAGACCTTCCAGTTTACTTGTAGTCTCCTATAGATGGTGGGGAGCATCGGTTACATACTCTGAACATCTGTAGGATGCTGCGTTGATACCTGGATTGCACAAAGGAATATAGAAAATCCTCTCAGCTGTTCACTAATCAAACATGGCCTGTGCAAATGACTGGCCAGTTGTATTAGGCTTTTGTTACCAGAAGCGCAGTAAGCAACTTCCTGGTCCTGTTCATGCTCATTCCACCTGCAGGGTGGCTACCTCAGTGGCTTGTTTCTGAAATGTGTATGCTGCTGAGATCTGTGCTGCGGTCACATAGAGTACTTGTTCGTACATTCCCTAAATACTACACCTAGAACATCATCTCTCATTGATGTGATGGCTTCGGCCTCACTGTGCAGCCTCCTTACTCAGGATTATTAGGTCCTGCCGTCCTCCCTCAATCCTTGGTACTGCTTGGGAATCATTTTGCAGTATGGCTCAGTGGAAGAAGATATCCTCGAAGAAGAAAGAATAGTTACCTACTGTAAAAGTAGATCTTCAATAGACTCTCCTACATTGAGCCACAGCTCTCCCTCCTGTCCACCCCCCACCCCCATTGTTGGGCAGTGGGTGACTACTGCCTGCTCTCGCATGCTGTTTCTCCTCTGATGTCTCCCTGTGTCATCCACACTCTGGTTTCCATATCCTTTCCTGTGTACCTGGTGTGGTCCTGATGGCTTCAGTCCCTGCCGATCCAGTGATCCTCCAAGCTCATCTCCGGTGGAGGACTGCGGCATACTGGGGATACCCACGTTTTGTATGCACAGAAGAGGCACATCAAAGGGAACGGCCCCAACCTGCAAAAATTTCTGGGTGGTCCTGATGCAGACGGTTTACAGATCTATGATGTGACTTAAGGGAAGGGATTCTCTCAAAGATCTACTGTTATGGTAGGTAACTGTTCTTTTCCACATAACCAGTACTGCTGTTTTAAGTGCCAGGCAACTATAAACATTCTTGCCAAGGTCACACTTATCTTATCTCGTACATACTTGCCTACCTAAGATGGTGTTTTTTTGTTGTTACCAGCCCCTAGCACGCAGTAAAGCATATTTGATGAAACTGGCCTTCTGGGACACCCTGCTTCCCCTCAGCCTCTATATTATACTACAGAATCTGTTTGTGTGGTATAATGAAGATGGAGAATTATACGTGGTCAGCCTCATATGTCCATAATGCAGACAGCTGTGCTGTCACTAGGCTACATGTGGGTGCAGTAAGTAGAATACAAGAACAAACGAAAACAATAAAAAAGCCTGCGCACTCACCCTCCATGGCTGAAACATCAACAGATGAGACAGATGTCCAAAATAACAGCAACATTTTTTCATTCATAAGACCTGATACAAAACAGTCATATGTGTAGAACAGGTGCTAGGTGCAAAGCAGTGCCGATACAGACGTTTCACGCCAGCGCATGGTGCTTTTTCAAGCACAGATGCGAAACATTGGGGTCAGCACCGCTGTGCACCTAGCACCTGTTTTGCACATACTGACTTTTTGTATCTAGTCTTATGAATGAAAGCATTTTGCTGATATTTCGGACATCCACCTCCTCTGTTTATGCTTCAGCCACGGAGGGTGAGTGCTTGAGCTTCTTTGTTCTTGTCAGCTCATATCTCCGTAACAATTTTCTCCTAGCCAGAAAGTAGGAGCCTTTCTACTTGTGGCTTAGGATGGAAGCAGTACATAAGACAGGCAGCAGTGTTTCATCTGGAAGAGTACATGTGGGGAGTGCGTGCAAAGAAATGGTGAACATGATAGAAATATATGATCTGTAGTTTTTATCCCTTGAGCTTGTTGTTTTTCCAGTATGGCACTGGGAATTGACTGTTTGTTGTTTTTTTTGGGGGGGGGCGCAATAACCGGTAGAGCCTGTTACCAGAGCGGAATGAATTTGTGTCACTAAGCTTTTTGCAATGATGGGCAACTTTAAATTGTGGGGTTTTTTTTTGTGTGTGTGTGTTTTTTGTTTTTTTTTTTGCAGGTGGAAGAGACCCCAGAGGCATGGATTCACGTAGTATTGATTCTAGGGTTCCGGTTCCAGCACCCAGAGTCCCCATGGCAGGAGGAGGAATGCAGGGCCAAGGGCCGCTCCCTATGTCAAGCAGTGCCACTCAGGTGCCCAGACAGGTACCATCAACAGAGGCTCATAATATAAAGTAATTGGTTTCAAGTAAAGCAAGATTTCATGGTACAGTGAAAAGTTTGTACCTATACAGGGCCTTTTTGGTTTTCTCCTCCCCATGTAGGTACTTGGTCCCGGTCTGCCACCTACATCTTTTTTTAGGGATATCCCTGGCAACCTCCCATTTCCATCCGCCACTGCCCCCATCATTGAGGCCAGCAGGGATCCCCATGGGGCAGAATCCAAGAGTGTTGGTGCAGTCGTGCTGGGGGGCTGGTGTACATGGGCATTTCTTCTTTTTCTTCCCCAGTTCCCTCCTTCCCTCCCTCCTCCTGACTGTTGGTCTAGCATACTCTGGCTATGCCCCATTCCTTGGGGAGGAACAAGCTCCCCTGCCCACCATGAGGGGTAGCTGCCATGCCGGGTATTTGGCCCCTTCCTCTCTGGGCTGGCTTGCGCTGCACTTGGCAACACTTCCTCAGCCCAGGACCATACCAGACAGCTCCCCAGGATCGCTCCTGACCCATGTTTTTTTCCTGGTTAAAAAATTTCCCATTTCCCCATTCCCCCAAAAAATGTTATTGGGCGATCCGATACCTATACCTGATTGCTTTGTTCCATTTAGATCATCCTTTCTCTCCTATCTCCTAAGGTCTTGTCCACACTGTACTTTTTAAACCATTATAACTGTTCATTTGGTTCAAAAGGTTTGTGTCCAGATTGAAGCACGGTAAAAACAGTGCTATAGCCCATGTTCTAACCCTGCTAGGCTGTAGGCTAGAGCATAGTCTTTAAAAAACAGTTTCCATAACCCAAATGTGAACAGGAACCATGCTTTAACTCGAGTTATAAATTTATGGATCTAGTTGAGGGCCTCTTATGGATATGAGTGTCGCCTCACATGTTCTTAGGACCCAGAGGGCTGTGAACTGAAGGTGAGCAGTTCTGTGGTCCTGATGACACAAGAGGCAACACACTCAGATCCATAAGTGGCCCTTCAAATGGACCCATAAAGTTACTATAGCTCGCTAACTTTTTTAAAAATAAATATATAAATAATTTTTTGTCACATAAGACCCTGACTGCACGAGCGGTCTGCGAGAAGCCCATTACAGTGGCTCAGTGCGTGAGATACTCGTATGTTAATAAGAGCACCTCACGCACAACTGAAGGAAACACTGAGATTGGTCGGGGAAGCTCCCGCGATCTGTAATAAAGAAACCAAGCACAAAAGAAAACGTGGATTGTGAGCTACACAGCCCCAAAACACACATCAGGAACTGGCTGTCATAGCTTGCACAGAGCTAGAAAACAAAGCTGTTGGCTTTTCCCTGCTCTCCAGATGGACTCCTGGTCACAGATATTCCAGAGTGCACTGTGACACCCGCAGTTCCTTCTGCAGTGCTCTTGTGCTATGTGGGACTCTAAACTGACTAGTACTGTGTCGGAGCACAGTATGTCTGAATCATGTACTGTGCTGCAGACTTTTCTATCCCCAGGAACATCTCTCATTTATTTTTATTTTTTTTTTGGGGAGGGGGGCGCTCAAGACCCTGTAATGTGGGTGCCGGGGGAACTTATTCTTGGCCGCCATTGATTTTACCCCTTTAAGGACCTAACCACTCCTGTTCCCAGTTGCAGGAGGAGCCTGATGGTGGGAGTCCAGCATTGTCAAAGCAGTGCTGCTGTTGTAACGTTTGTTTACTGACATTCAGTCTCCAGGACAACCTCTAAAAGGGATAGTATTTTATTTACAAGGTGGCCTTGGGTACACACAACCTATGACCTGTATAACCTCTAATACCAGTCAGGGATTTAAGAATGCATGGGATAGACATAAAGGAATTCTAGAGGTCAGGGGTAAGGGGAAATAGACTTCTAGGAAAACAAACTGAACTTACAAGCTCAAATGGGCAGACTAGGTGGGCCATAGGCCCTTATCTGCCGACACTGTCTATGTATCTATGTATGTAACAATGTAGTTAGTTTTTAAATGGGATGTAAACACAGTAAAATATGTTGAAAGGCTAGAGTACAGTTGGGTGCAGGCACTGACTGCTGGTGTCCAACATGGTGACATGCTACTCAGCATATTATTCACTTTCTTCTGTACTCTCCCCCCACCCCACCAGTAATACATACTTTACCTTCATCATGCAACATCATCAGTATGGTAGCTTTCTGGAGGACACTAAATCACTAAATTAATCGCTGATATTGCACAGATCACAAAAATAGCAGTACACTAGCAGTTGTTTCTCTCTTGTCTTGCTCCCTCCCTCCTCTCATTACCCGCTCTGCCTCACATATTTGTTTCCACTTCTTGTGTCCCGAACCCCCCCACCCTGAAGAAAATTCCACTAAAGTGCAGTTTTTCTCTCTTTCTCTTTTCCAGACTCCAGGAATGCCAGTTGGAGGGCAGGGTGGTGGCTTCAGTCCGGGGCAGAACCAAGTCACACCACAGGATCATGAGAAGGTGAGCGAATAATGAAATTGCCGGTCATGCCAAAGGAGAAACCAGACACACTGAGCTTCTGGTAGAGAATTCAGTGTTAAAGCACCGGCATTTGTTACTCGGCAAACAGTTTAATCACATAGGTTTCAAGCATTAATATTTTTCTGTCATAATTAGATTTAATTATCGGTATATTTTTACTTCTCTCAGATGTTTTTAAAATGGCTTCTGTTGTCAACTATGTAACTCATGTCTTTAAAGTTAGACACCACTAGCAATATTTAAAAATCTCTTCCTTCCTGGTAATGTTTTGACTTTTCATACTGTGTCTGTATTATGAGGGTAGTAGTACACTTTTTTTTTATTAATTTGCTGTTTATGCTCACTTGTCTCTCCAGAAACTGCTTCTCCCCCTCAGGACCTCAAGGCACCCCCCAGTCTCCCTACCTCCCCCAGCCACGGGGACATAAGGAAGCACTTTTTTTACAGATAGAGTGGTGACGGCATGGAATGAGCTGCCACAGGAGGTAGCGGAGTCAAAGTCAGTGGGAGCATTCAAAAGAGCCTGGGATAAGCATAAAGGAATGTCAGGAGGCCTCATAAGGGGGAAAGACAGGAAAATTCAGAGGGGGAGGGGGGGGTCAGGGTCACAGATGTAAACTAAAAGCCAGAAGCAATTCATATTATTTCGCGCAGACCCCGATAGACTGAGTGGTCTCCTGCTGGCCATTTTTTTATCTACTTATGTTTTCTTATTAATATTTGGCCATGGTGGTGCCTTGAGATGGATTTTTGCTTACTTTGTGGTCTTAATCTACTTGCCTGTCTTAGTGACATGCTTAGAAGAACAGCCCCTAGTAACCCCCGCTGTACAGTCCTGGATTCCCCTGCTATAAACATTATTACTTAACCTGCATGCTGCGCGTGACGGTCCAGTTAGTTCTGTCCATTTATAAACAGCCCTTACTGTACAAAGAGTTTTTCTTAGCTGCATTAATCTTACCTCCACACCCCCCCCCCCCAATCCCTTTCCTTCACTTGACAGTCCAGGTCAGCACAGTTGTGCCCTTCCTCTGGCTGGGAAGGCGGACTAGTGGCAGCATTCACAACCAACAGCAGTGTTGTTCCTTGATCAACTGGCAGCGGGCATGCAGATGCCGGGTGACTTGTACCCTCTGTCCCCTAGAATAGAGTTCTCCGTGACACATTCAGCCCTAGCTAGCCCCAGAAAGGGAGCGAGGCCCAGCCTTCCAGGAAGCCACTATTTCCAGACTGGAATCAAGGCCCAGTCTCACAGGAAGCCACTGGCCTTTTTGTCAGTGTTCAAGATTATACAATACATTTGATCTTCCCTGTGTCAGTCTTCACCATTCATCACTGGTGGGTGATTGGCTGGAGACAAGCACCCTGTAGGAGCTTTTGTTTCTTTTTTTTTTCCTTTTCCTAGGAGGGAGGTGCTGGCGCCATTGGCGCCACCCACGAGGCCGATACACTGTGTGGCACTCGTGGATTGGCCAGAAATGGCCGTTGGCTCCTCCTCCACCTCAGTTCTGTTTCTTCCGCCGTTGAGACGGCACCTTACCTGCAGCACGTTAAATCCTGTTACACCATTGCAGACTAGTTCGTCGGAATCACCCTCGAAAGTTTGGAGTCACTCCTCAGAGCCGTTTTTCCCAACGCCTTGGAGCCGTTTCCAGACACCGCTTGAGTTCTGCCTTGGTTCTGCTGTCCACTCGGCGCTGTTATTGAAGTTTTCTGGTAATATCTTTCATTTTCTTAGTGGTGTCGAGTCTTTTCTGTTTTAAAGTTTTAGTTACCATTGCATCATGCCAGGTTCAGGGGACAAGAAACGTTCATCTAAAACGGGCCAGCCTCCTATACGTCGGTGTCCCTGCAGCCGGCAAACTTCCATTACAGACTGGCATGATGTTTGCCTCTTCTGCCTTGGACCCCAGCATGATATGGACACCTGCTTCTCTATGGACTGCCACATTCTGGAGCACCGTGCATTTAAGGTCAGCAGGGCTCCAACGACTTTTGAGGGGCTGCGTCGCTCTCATTGGTCCAAGCGTAGGGCCCTCGACTTTTCCTCTGGGTCCCTTCCTGGGCCTACACAGTCTGGTGAAGAGGAGACCTCCTCTTCTTCCAGCATTGCCGTGGACGAGGTCTCTACTGAAGTGCCGGAGGAGGGTCCGGGAGCACCGCCCTGGCAGTCGCCTCTTCGGAGGTGCAAGCTACCCTGTTGTCAGGGCCCACGACTGCTGGACCTGGCGCGAGGCATTCCTCGGCACCACCTGTTGGCGTTGCCCTAGATCCTGGAGCTGTTCACAGCTCCGGTGATTGGGGTGGTGCCGCGAGATGTGCGGGGCTGGCGCAGCACTGTTGGGAGAGCCCCTGGGGCCGCCAGTCCGGACCTCTTCTGAAGCGCCTCCTCTCTGGAGCTGGATGATCTGGAGGCTGACCCGGACTGGTGGCCTGACTCCTCGGAGTTGGAGGGTTCTCCACAGCCTCCCAGGTGCTGCCACTTGCGGCTCCGGTAACTGCGGCCGGCTCAAGGGGGGGGGGGTTGGCGGCCTCGTTGCTATGGGTGTGTTGGTCTGGGTTTTGGGGAAGGGGTCAGCTGCCATCCTCCTCTGCGACTCTCTTCGGGGAGTCTGTGGAGTTGGGGGTCCTTTGGCACAAGGTCCGAGGAAAAGGTCTTCCTCTGAGTCGGCGTGGGTGAGGGGACAGGGTGAGGGATTGCGGCACTTCGCTGTGGCCTTCCGGGGCTTGGGGAGGCGTCGCAGTGCTCAGCCCAAGTTCTCTCTCTCTCTCGTTTCCTTCGAGGGAGTCCTCGAGTGGGGCTGGGGACCACCCTTCTGGATCCATGCTGCCCCAGTCCCCTCATAGGGAAGCTTCCCCTACAGGGCTCAATCCCAACCATTTTTCTTTACTCCACAGGATGGTGAATCTGTAGACCTATGAATTCCCTGTTCTTCCAGGATCACCTGATAGGTCTTCTAGCCCTGGTAGAGGCACGACACGTACAGTGGCCAGTTCCCCTGTGCCTTTGTGTCCAGCTCCTCTTCTCCAAGGCTATGTTGGTCCTTCGGGGCCTTTGACCTGGGAGACTCCTCCCAGTACGTTAGGGCCGTGGATGAACAGGTCTTTTGACCAGTTCAGTCTCTGCAGTCAGAATCTGACTCCATGGGTTCCTCAGCCTCCGCGTCTTCCTCCCCTGAGGCAGAGGAGCCATCTGTCCACCTTTCCTCTGACGTAGATCAAGTCCAGTATCAGCATTTCGTGGCGAGGCTGGTCAAGAACCTGCATATTTCCTATTAGGCAATACCGAGTTTACTTCACAAGCCTTTTTGGGCAAGTTCGGGGCACACTATTTGGTGGTTCCCTCCTGACCAATCCCCTTCCAGGAGGCATCGTACAGCGCCTCTCAGATTCCATCTGCCACAGTTCCAACCCCTGTGGACTGCCAGCTTTGGAATTGCGCACCCCAGGGATCTCCAGGATCTCTGCTTCATCCCACTATGGGATTGATGCGACTGGACACCCTTACCGTGCGTAGAAGTCCGGTCTGGGACTGACCCCTGGATACTGACTCGGCAGAGTTTGATCGTCTGGGGCGGAGAGTGTTCTACTTTGCACAGATTATACTTTCCTTTGCTTCACATCAGGTGCACCACGCTGCCTACAACAGGCATCTGTGGGCGATGCTAGGCCATGCTGGGCCAGGCACTGGCATCGCTGCCTGATTCTGAGGCTACCCGGCAAGCCATAGCCCTCTCTGGTATAGGTCTGTAGCTGGCAATGCACCAGTCAAGGGCTTCTTACAATGCCAGTGAAGTCGCTTCACGACTTGCAGGGACAGCGATCTGCATTGGGTGGACGGTGTGGCTTCGCCTTTCATGGTTGTCACCCTTGGACTGGCATAGGGTAATGGCCTCCTCCTTCTGGGGGACCTGTCTTTTCTCCCGCAAGGCAAGACACAAACTGCAGGGGCACCTTCCTTCCCCAGGCGATGGGGACCTGCCTCGCCTGACCAGTTCCAGGCCTAACTGGCCAGTGAAGGGTCTCTCTTCCCCCATGGGGGGGCTGAGGGATGCTATTCTCTCAGGGAACTACTGGGCCCTCTTCGGGGGGGGGGGGCTCAGTACTCACCCACCAATGATGAATGGTGAAGATAGACACAGGGAAGATATGAAAATTACGTGCCTATCGTAATTCTTGATCTTCCTGTGCATCGTCACCATTCATCACTGAATCCCAACCACCTTTCCCTCACAAGGCCTCAGTCACTGGACGATTCCCCCTCCCTGCTCGCCTTCCTCCTCTGGGATCTGGTTAGGTTTCCCCTTGTTCCTTAGAGCCTTCCTTGTCCTAGGAGGCGACTGGAAAACCCTTTGGGAGGAGGGCGAGTAGGGCTTTCCTACTATCCCATTGCGGTGGGGGGGACTTCTGGTGGGCCCCTCCCCTTGTCCTGGGTATGGTCTCCAGGATGACCCACCCTGCTGGAGTCTTGTGGCTTTCGGGTCCCCTGGGATGGGGGACTGGGGCTAACGGGACTCCTTCCACTCCCTCCTTTATTATTTCCCTTCCCTTCCTGTCTCTTTCGGGAGGGAGAAATTAATGGGTGGGATCCTGTCTCCCCCCCCCCCCCGAACCCTGTGGGATCTTCCTTAGAAAACAGTAATGGGGGCCGGGGAATCCTCACCGATGGGTGGTTTCCACCCTCAGGGGTTAGAGGCAGGAGGGAGGGACCTTCTCCAACCTTCCCTACAGGATTCAGTAAAGCCAATTCTAGGGACATGGATATGTTGTTCATCCACACTTTCTGGCAGGTTCCTTGCCACTTTAAATCTTGCCGGAAGGTCTTCAAGCTGGCTTCTCCCACCCACTCGGGTGGTAAAACTCGGCTCCGCCCCATGACTCAGATCTTCCTTACGCTAGAGCTCAGGATCTTACTTGAGACACAGCTCTTGCAGCAGGTTACACCATTAGGACTGAAGCGGCGGGCGTCAGGACCTGACAGAAAACTTCTGGCTAGCTGTCTTCAGTGAGGACCGCCCCGGCTGTCGGTCCGCCCCGGCGTGAGCATGGTACATAAAGGCGGTCCATGAGTCCCAGTTCTTTCCCGTCGTCGACTTGCATGTCTCGACCCTTCGGTTATAGTCTAGCGTGGGACGCGTGGTTTAGTGCTTTCCTTCGGGAAAATTGGATTTCTTCTAGCAAGATTTTCGCTGATGTCCTCTCCGACCTCCGGTCACTCCTCCAAGTGTGCTTGCTGGAAACAGATCCCCTTCAAGGATCCCCATACGGCCTGCGTTCGGTGCCTGGGCCCAGACCACGATACCCGGGCCTGCTCCTTTTGCCAGGGGTTTAACAGTCGTACCCGGATCCGACGTCAGAAGGCCCTTCAAGCCTTCTTACTGGAAGAGAAGCTGAAAACCATGGGGAATCTTCAAAGACCCACAAAGCGCCCAGAAAGCGAAGGAAAGGCCCTTCAGGTCCCCTCCAGGGCTTGGACTCGCGCAGCTCGGTTCCAAGTCCGACCGCTCCCCTCTGGGCCAGCTCTCAGCCTCCCCGGCTGCGGTAAGGAAGCCTTCTTCTCAGGCCAAGTCCGCCAGGCCGTCCTCGTCTTCGTCCTCCAGGGCCTTGGCGAAGTCTGGGGATCGCCATCATCACCATCACAAGTCGGGTTCCCGCCCTCCGGAACCCGACGTCAGGTCAGCTTCTTTGCCTCCTCTCGCAAGGCGTTGGAGCTCACCTCCTTAAAGAGACCTCTGGATCCGGCCGGTCGTCCGTCAAGTCGACCTCACGTCATGCATCCCTGGAGCCGCCGTCGGCCAGGCGGCTATCGCCCGGCTAAGCCAGCTCCTCAGCGGGCGCGGTAGAGGACCGGCGCCCGCTCCCCTGAAGAGGCCCTGACGCCTCCGACCGACGTCGGTCAGGAGACCTTGACCGAGGAGGATCTTACGCAGCCCGAGGACCAGACGGGCGACCCCGGTCTCATCGAGACTCCCAGGGAACCCTCGCCGTTACCCGAGCCCCCTGTGGAGCCGACGCCGGGACCCGACGACCGTCCACCGGTGCCTGGACCGTCGTCGGGCCTTTCCTTAGTGGAAGTGAAGGACCTCTTCACTTACTGGTGGGACACCATAAAGAAGGACATGGTTCCCACTCCTCCTCCGGTTCCTGCACCCCCCTCGCCATCAGGGTCAGCAGGCGCTTACCTCTTCCCCGGGAACTCGGAACCCCTCCCAGGGAGACCAGAAAACGGAGACCTCCGTCTAAATCCTCTTCTAGGTCCCCAGCCCCAAGAGACCCAGGAGACACCGGCGATCGCCTTGACGGAGGACACGGGATCAAGTACTTTTCATCTAGATCCCCATCTCCCTCTCCATCCCTTCTCCGGACCCGTGAGATGCCAAAATCTCCTCGGACGACCCTTTGTTCTCGGATATTATGAGACATCAAGAGAACATGGGATGGGATGCAGAAGAGCTGAACTCGAAGGATACACCTCGCCAAATATCTTGGCAAAAGACCCCAAGCCTGTGGTGGTGCCACCCTTGGTTGACACTTTCGTGGACGTCACCAAGGCAGCGTGGAAGCATCCACATTCGCTCCCGGCGATGCCGAAGAAAGCTGATCGCTTGTACAAGGCTCCTAGAAGACCAGTACTTGACTCAGCAGCCTCAGGCCAACTCTCTGGTCATCACAGCCTCACATGACCCGGTCACAGAGGCGCAACATCTGAGCACCCTGCCACGGACCCAGGTCCAAGCAGTTGGATCGTTGGGTGAGCTGCCGTATGCTTCCGCTACCTGCGCCATCAGATCCTTGAACTATTTGACCCACATGGTTCAGTTCCAGAGCATGCCTTGTGGGAACAGGGTCTGGAAGCGGCTACAAAACTGCGGAAGGTGAGCAGGAGGAGAAATGCTTCAAGCTCCTCCGTGCGGGTTGGGACATGGGAACCCAAGTGCTCTGAGCACTCGACTTGGCGGACTCATCGGCCTGAGCAGCAGCTTCTGGCAGTATGCCTCCGGAGGCACTCTTGATTTCTGGTCTCCGGCTTCCCGGACGTCAGAAGAATATCATGGACACTCCATTCGAGGAGAAGTCTTGTTTGGTAATCCTTCGGAGAATATTATTACCAAACTTCAAGAGGCCGGGAAGGCGGTGAGGTCGGTTCAGGCCATGTACCGACCAAAGCTTAGTTCCTTTCGCAGGAACCAAAGCCGATTTCATGGACGGACACAGAGGCAACAGTCCCGGCCCGCTCCACAACAGAGGGGCTCTGGCTTTCGCAGAGCCCAGAGGAAACAACCCGCAGGCTGAAGCCAGCGTACTTCCAAGCCGGTCCAGCCAGCGGGACCCTCAGCCACCACAGCCGGACTCCTTTCCGGCCCCCGCCCCTCAGGATCAACGGGAAATCATGGTCGGGGGTCGCTTGGCGAACTTCCTGCGGGATGGCAGGCTATAACCACCAACAGGTGGGTTCTTCAGTTGGTCAGAAGAGGCCACTATATAGAATTATGAAAAGCCACCTCGAGGCCTCCTTTGCTCTCCGGTATCGGGTCAGCACAAATCTCTGATCTGGCAAGTACTCGCCTCCTGCAAAGGGAGGCGATAAGTGCGATCACAGCGGAGCTCAGGAGGACAAGGATATTATTCCACTTCTTCCTGGTTCCAAAGAAAACAGGGCCCTCCCTCGATTCTGGACCTCCAGCGATCTCAATCGTCAGTCGCCTACAAGAGATTCCGCATGGTGACTCTTCGGGTCTTATTCCCATGCTGAAACAAGGCGCCTTCTTAGCGTCTCTAGACATGCAGGACGCATATCTGCATATCCCTATAGCTCAGGCGCACAAGAGGTTCCTGCGCTTCGAGTTCCTCGACCACCACCTTCAGTTCCGAGCCCTTCCATTCGGACTGTCATCCGCATCCAGGGTCTTCACCAACTGCATGGCAGTCGTGGCAGCGTCTCTGAGGAGACAGGGCCATTATGTGTTCCATTACCTGGACGATTGGCTTCTCATGGCCGCCTCCAGAGAGGCGTTGTTACTTGCGATCCAGAGCACCCAGGACCTGTTCTGATCTCTGGGAATCCTGATAAACTACGGGAAGTCTCTCCTGGTACCGTCGCAGAAACTGCAGTTTATAGGGGCAGTACTGGACACTGTTCAGGGAAGAGCTTTTCTTCCAGACGACAGAGTGGAACGCATCAGATCCCTCATCAGGGAGTTATCGTCGAACAAGACCGTCCCTGCCAGGTCGGTCCTTCGCTTGCTCGGACACATGGCTGCGGCCATTCCTACCGTCCCTTTCGCAAGACTCCACATGCGGGTAACTCAGTGGATGCTCAAAGTGCAATGGGACCAGAGGCAAGACCACTTGCAGCATCCGGTCAGGATCACCGAACACTGTGATTCGAGACTGGCAGTGGTGGCTAGTCCCAGGTCTCTCCTTGGGCGTCCGTTAATGGCCGTCCCGGAGGTAACCCTCACCACAGGCGCCTCGGGTCTGGGGTGGGGGCACACCTAGCAGGGGTAAAGTCCCAAGATACGTGGATCGATGGAGCTCATCTCCATATCAACGTTCTAGAGATGAGGCGGTTCTCTATGCCCTGCAGGCCTTTCAGTCAGTAATCCCACCGTGTACTCTTCTGCTTCAGACAGACAACACGGTGGTGATGTATACCTCAACAAACAAGGGCGCACCTCTTACCCCTTTGCAGGGAGGCCATGAGGGTGTGGGATTGGGTAATCCGACCGCGCGCAAATCTGATCACTGTGCATGTTCCGGGGTGGACAACACGATTGCAGGCGGTCTGAGTTGCTCCCAGGCCAGAGTCCATGAGTGGGAACTTCTTCAAGAGGTAGCAGAGGATCTGTTTCTTGATGGGAACTCCAGAGCTGGACTTGTTGCATCCCATCCAATGCAAAACTGCCCAATTTTTTCGCTAGATCCAGGGCCTGGTGTTTTCTGGCGAGGCGCGTTGTCCCTCTCCTGGGCGGACCGATTCCTCGCTTTCCCTCCTTTCCCGTTGATCCAGAGTTCTTCTCAAACTCGCGGGGAGCATGCAATCATGATCCTGGTGGCCCGTTCTGGCCCAGACAGATCTGGTTCCCTTTGCTTGATGCAGCTATCCGGGAACTCCCGCTCCGTTGCCGTTCAGCTCCCATCTCCTGTCTCAGGAGAAAGGTTCACTAGTCACCGGACTTACGTTCGATGAACCTGCATGCATGGTTCCTAGAGACATAGCCATCTTGCGTCACGGGGTCTCGCAAGAGGTTGCAGAAGTTCTTTCTGCAGCCAGAAAGCCGGCAACGCATGCTACGTACACCATGAAATGGCGCCATTTTGTTTATGGTCGCGAGCACGCGATTTTTCCCCTTTAGGTTGCCCAGTGGGAGTGGTGTTGGACTACCTGCTCTCCCTCTTTCATTTGGGTCTAGCCTACTCCTCTATTAAGGTGCACCTTTGTGCCATTTCTGCCTACCACCTTCCGGTGGGTCATCGTACAGTGGCACAATTGGACGCCTCTCGGGAGTTTCTGAGAGGGGTGTTACACCTTAGGCCACCCATTAGGGACCCTGTACCTCCATGGGATTTGCTCTATGTCCTGGAACAGCTCACGCTCCCCCTTGAACCTGCAGCGGATTGCGAAACTCGTTTTCTGTCGTGGAAAGCGTTATTTTTTAGTGCTGTTACTTCAGCGAGAAGAATTTCTGAGCTTCCGCTCTCATGTGCATAGAGCCTTATTTAGTTTCCACGGGACAGAGTATCCTTGAGGACGAACCCTAAATTTTTGCCTAAGGTGGTCTCTTCACTCACTCTAAATCAGGACATTGACCTACCAGTCTACTTCCCAAACTACTCGAATAGAGGAGATGCTCTGCTTCACACCCTGGATGTTCACACGCAGCCTGGTGTACCTCAACAGAACTAAACCTTTTCGTAGTTTTGAGCAACTTTTCGTTTCCTTCTCTGAGAGGATGATGGGCAATCTGTATCAAACAGTCCTTGTCTAGCTGGCTTGTCCAGTGTATTTCATACTATTATGATATCAAGCAAAAGCCCCTTCCGGGAACAGTCCAGGGTCATTCTACTAGAGGTGTGGCCACCTCCTTTGCAGCACTCAGAAATGTCTCCTCCTCTGCTATATGTGCTGCAGCCACTTGGAGCTCTGTGCATACCTTTATCAGGCATTGTAGCCTGGACATCGCCTCTCGGCGAAGAGCCGGTTTTGGCCTGGCAGTGCTACAGGGTTTCCTGTCCTAGGTTCAGGACCTGGAATGTACTTCCTACTTCCTCCTCCCGGAATTTCTGGCAGCGTTACTGCTTGGGAATCAGTCCTAATGGTGTAACCTGCTGCAAGAGCTGTGTCTCGAAGTAAGATAGTACAGTTACGTAAGAACTTACCGTAACAGTAGATCTTCGAGAACAGCTCTTGCAGCAGACCTACACCCACCTTCCCCCTTGGAGGCATGAGCATAGCATCTTTTAACAGGGTTTAATCCCTTTTGTCTTCTGACGGTGGATCCTCGGTCTCCATTTCGATGTCAAGCCTCCGGCGGAAGTCTCCGGCGGAGAACTGGGGAATCTGGCGGGACCGCCCCTTTATGTACCACGCCTGGCGTGGGGCGGGACGAGTCGAGGCGGTCCCCTGAGATAGCTAGCTAGAATTTTTCCGTGGGGTCCTGGCGCCTGCGGCTTCAGTCTAATGGTGTAACCTGCTGCAAGAGCTGTTCTCGAAGATCTACTGATCGGTAAGTTCACCCGTAACTGTAACTTTAGGTGGTGGGGGCACACCTGAGCAGGGGTAAACTTCGTAACTTTCCCTCCTTAGCGCTCTGCGTTTTCGACTGGTTCCTGATTTTTCGGTTTCTCCGAATTTAGTTGGAAGTTTTCTAAAACTTTGGTCTTCTTCCCTCGCTGCTGCGATGGATATTTCGTTTCCCGGCTCTCTGAGGCGCCCGGGTAATACCTCCAGGAAGGACCCGCACTCCACCTGCGTTTACTGCCTCGACTTTGACCATGATCCGCAAGTTTGCGAATTTTGCTTTGCCCTTTCGACCAGCGTCCTGGAGGATTGTGCGGCCCGTTTGGGGCTCGGGCGACCTGAAATTTTTCCCGCGCCGGAAAAATCCTTAGAGGCTCGGCTGTCTTGGCTGAGCAGCTCAATCTCTCTTCCTCCATGGTGGAGGCGGCGACCAAGTCTGTTCCCCCCTCCTCCTCAGTCGCGGCGCTTATCCTGCTCTCTTTGAGTTCTTCTCATTCAGCTTCGTTCAAGGAGCTTCGCCAGTCCCTTTCCTCGAAGGGAGAGGGACCTTCGGGGCCTGCCTCTCGGCCCAGGTCAAAGGAGTCACAGGCTAGAATCCCCTTCGTTGGCGCTGGCGGGGCGGAGGATTTCCCCTTCCCTGTCTGCTGACTTCGACTTGATCGAGGGTGCGGCTCAGGCGCGCTGGCTACTGATGTCCCCATCAGGTCAGCCAGCCATGCCTCCCGTCGATGTTGTCGAGTCTTCTCTCGACCCGTCACCCGGTCGATCTACTGAAGGAGCCCGTCAACCCTCCGCCGGTTTCCCCGGCCGGTCGAGTTCTACCTGCTCCTTGAGCGACAGGCCTCGGTCTTTTGTCGAGCGAGGGAAAACGGCGTCACCGCTTCTTCCCGAGGATCTGGGTCTCGAGTCCTCTTCTCGGTCAAGCTGCTCACGCCACGACAGCGATCTCGGTCGGGGCACCGAGTTAAAGTAGCAGTACCATTCCTCCTCGTCTCCCTCCTCGGATGAGGGGTAAGCTCCGATGCAGATGGCGTCGGCGTTACGAGTTCATGTAACAGCAGTTGCTATTGTCCGGGGAATCAGTAGACTCAATTCATTCCCCATCCAGCAAGCAGCTGCCGCCCGAGCAGCCGATGCAACCGCTTGCTGCAGTCGAGGTGCCCACTTCAGGGCTGGTTGTTAGTCCGAACCTTGCTGCCCACCGACGGTTGGAACCTCGGTCAGGTCACGACCTGTCCGCGGGTTGTCTGTCCCCCTCCTCCCGCCCGCCCTCGGCGGCGAAAATAACTCAGGCCTGAGGCAGCTCTTTGCAGACTCTTCAGAGTCGGCGTCGACTCCTCCATGTTCCCCAAGTCGGGAGGACCGGGGGTCCTCTCGGGCAGCTTTGTGGGCGACAACCCATCGTCCTTCTGGGTCTGCTTCAGCTCATCTCGGAGTTCACCAGGATGCAGCTTGAACCCGTGTCAAACAGGTCTCTTATCCCCTGGCGGAGATTTTTAGCACCGGGGTTCACCCTCGGAGCCTTCCAGTGGCGAGGCCATTGTCGGCCCGGCCTTGGAGCTCTGGCAGCCCTACTTCCTGTCCTGCACCCCTCGGCCAGGAAGTACTCTGTCCCCTGTCGGTTCTTTGCCCGTTTTGGAGCACCCCTCCGCTGAGGGTTAGTTGCGATAATGTCTTCCAGCGTTCTGTGAACGCTCAGGATGTGGATAGGCCCCCCCGACAAAGAGTCCAAAAAGATGGACTATGTCGAGCGCAAGGTTTACGCCGCGTCCTCCCTAGGCCTCCGACAGGCCAGCTCAGCCGCACTGATGGCACATTTTTCCCACGCCCTTTTGGGCTTCCTGGATGAGGTGCTCCCTAATCTCCCGGCTGACCTGTGGACCACGGTCCGGTGGGCGCAGGACCAGGGTAGGGCGGTGGCGAAGCAGCAGCTTCAGACTGCTCTGGACTTAGGAGATTCCTGTGCCAGGTCGGTAGCGGCCGCGGTGGCCATGCGCCGCAGGGCGTGGCTGAGGTTATCCTCTTTCTCAGCGGATACCCAGCACAAGTTGGCGGACATCCCATTCTTGGGGACTGACCTCTTAGGCCCTGGGTGGAGGACACCTCAGGGGACTGAGAAGTCAATGCCACCCGGACTCGGTCACTCCGCCCGGAGGGACAAGGGCCATGACGTATGCGTAAGCCCTTTGTCCCTCGACCCTGCGGCTCGACCGGCCCATCAACACCAGCATGAGGGCCAGCAGGCTTGTGCTGGGCATCCTGACCCCAAACCAGCGGCTTCCTCCAAAGGGAAGCAGGGAGGTAAAGGCCCAGGAGCTCCCTCAGCCAGTCCCTCCTCCAAGCCTGCTCAGTGACGGGCTGAGGGGTGCTGTCCCCGGCCCCGTCACCCCTACCTGGGTTCCCCCGTGGGGAGACGGCTCCGCCCCTCCTCCGCCTGGTCCGCTTTCACGGACCTCTGGGTGTCAGAGGTGCTAGGGGAAGGTCCTGCCTCTGGATTGCGAGCAGGCCCCACCCTTTCGAGCCGTTGCCTCTCGGGGGGCCATGAGGTCCGCAGCCTCGCTGTCGGCCCGCCGAGCTGACTTGCCTGGCCCCTCGAGATAGAGGTGATCAGGAAGGTGGCAGATCCTCCTCCAGACCCTGGGTTCATGTCCAGGTATTCCTGGTCCCCAAACGGACGGGGGGCTTGCGCCCTATTCTTGACCCGCACGACGGGATGGTCACTCTGACTCAGATATCCCATCCTCGGCACGAGGCGTGTGGCTCTATTTCCTGGACCTCCAGGATGTACTTTACACTTCGATCCGTCCATTTCTTGGGAGACTCCTCCATTTCTAAAGCGGGGGATCTCTTTACGAGTACCAGGCCATGCCCTTCCGTCTCTTCTCAGCAGCATTCCTGCAGCACCGAAGGGTCCGGGCGTAACCCCACCTGGATGGCGGCCTGACTGCAACCCCTCCAGGGCGGAGGGGGACGGTCCAGAGTTCTGGCCATCTAGGTTGCTCTCAGACTGGTCTCATTTCTAATGGAGCCATGTTGGAACTTGTGTCTAAGCGGGTGATCCTTTCTTCGGGACAAAGCTCGACTCTTGAGTCTGAGCTTGGCTCCCGGCGGACAGGGCAGAGGTTCTTCTTCCCTTACCTAGTCATGTCTGACTGGACAATTGCGTCCTGCCCGGGACTTCCTGCACCTCCTGGGCCTTGCGGCGGCCTGCACCAACGTGGTCTGTTTGGACCCGCCAGTCCATGCGTCCTCTTAATGGGGGCTGGCCAGCCAGCTGTCATAACGCTGGTATCCTTTGGACCAGTCCGTGACAACAGCCCAGGGGTTGGGGAACACTCTCATTCGGTCCGTTCCAGCTCATCTGCAGGAGAACATCCCGTTCATCCGCCCCGATTCGACGGTCTTCTCCGACCGATGCATCTCGGATGGGTGGGGGTGCCCATCAAGGGGAATACAGAGTGCACCACCTCTGGTCCTCTCGGGAGTCCCGATGTCTTTCCACCCTGCTGGAGCTCCAGGCGGTCCGCTTTAGCTCGCACCACTCGCTCCGTCTCTGCGGGGTCTAGTGGTTTAGGTCCAGGCGGACAATACCACAACCATGTGCTACCTAAGCCGCCAGGATCGGATGAGCCCCTTGCCTCTGCGTAAGGAGGTTCTCCGCATTGGGTCTTTCGCGCAGCCGGGAGGCGGTTTCCTAGCCATTTCGATGGCAGGAGCCTCCAGCACCCTAGCCGATGCCCTAAGCCGGATAAGGGCTGCGCCTCATGAGTGGTCTCCCTGCCGGAGGTAGCACAAGATCTTTCTCCCTCTAGGTCACACCTCGGGCGGACCTTTGTTTTTCTCTCCAGGGAGAATTGGAGGCCGAGACTGTCTTATGCCTGCCCCCTCAGCACGGTTCGCTGTAGGATGCCTTTGAGGCTGCGGACCCAAGGCCTCTTCTACGCCTCTCCCCCATTTCCCTTGACCCACAGGCAAGGCGAGGAGGGACTAGGCGCAGGTGATTCTGGTAGCCCCAGACTGGTTTTGCCAGCTCTGGTATCCAGCTCTCCTCAGTCTCAGCCCCAGGCTCCTGAGGCGGCTTCCAGCCCGCCTGGTCCTGATCTCTGTTATTGGGAAGGTACTCCATCCGGACCTTCAATCCCTGCGCAGCGGCCTGGTCCCTGTGCGGCTAGTGGCCAGGCCTTGGGTCTTCTGGCAAGGTCCTCGACGTTGTTGAGGCATCCTGCCGGGAGTCGACCAGATATGCTACGCCTTCAAATGGAAAAGTTCTCCATTTGGTGTTAGGATAGGGCCTGGTCCCCTCTCCTGTTCCTCGGCGAGCATTCCAGACTACCTGTGGTCCGTCGTTCTTCTTGAACAAGGGCTTCGGTCGACGACCCTTAAGGTGCTCCTGTTAGCCACTCCTGTCTTCCAGGCGCGGGCCGGAAGGTAGTCGGTGGCGCAGGAAAGGTGGTCTGGTGCTTTCCAAGGCCTTGATCACACTTCCCCTCTGGGGAGAGTATCCCCATCTCTGTGGGATCTTACGCTGGTATGGGCTTAGCTCACGGGCAAGCCGTTCGAACCTTTGCACAGGTGCAATTTTCCCCACCTGTTGTGGAAGAACACCTTCTTGGGGCTACCACGCCAACCAGAAGGCAGGAGAGTTCAAGCGCTCCTTTGAGTCTCTATCTGGTCTTCCACAGGGACAAGGTTGTCCTCGCCCCACCCGGAGTTCCTTCTGTAGGCGGTGGCGGAGTTTTTCCCTAACTGGGTATTGTCTCTGCCGGGGTTCAACCCCATTCACACCTCGGAGGCCGCATATAGGCTCCATTGGGACCCTAATTTAGCGTTCGCCTTCCCAGGGAGCGTAGGGCTGAAGTTTGGGAGAGGTTCGCCAGCTGTTTGTCATCTACACTGAAGCCGCACCTGGCAGACCTGCAGCCAAGCGAACGATGAGCGGGTGGGTCACCTCCTGCATAGATCTCCGCTATAGGTGGGCGGGCATGGAGCCTCCCAGAGGGTTAAGTGCTCATTTTACCCGCCCTTCTGCTGCATCGGTGGCTGCTTCCGAGGATACCCCTGTCCAGGATATCCGTAGGGCTCTTACCTGGAAGCTGGCATATACCGTTTTTAACCCCTTCCACATCGACCTTGGGTCACGCCGGGATGTTGGTCGGGGCCTCGGTTCTCCAGTCTTTATTCCTAAGTAGGGGGTGTGCACCTTGCCTCCCTCCTCCCGGAGAACTGCTAGGAGTCTGCCAGAAAGTGTGGATGAACAACATATCCATGTCCCTAGAAATACAGGTTACTCACCTGTAACAGGAGTTCTAGGAATGGTATATGTTGTTCATCCACCACCTACCCAGCCTCCCCAGCTTCGACGCACAACCTGGCTTCCAGCGGGCTAGATCTGGCGTCATGGGGCAGAGCCGAGAGTTTTACCACCCGGGTGGGTGGGAGGAGCCAGCTTGAAGACCTTCCGGCAAGATTTAAAGCGGCAAGGAACCTGCCAGAAAGTGTGGATGAACAACATGTACCATTCCTAGAACTCCTGTTACAGGTGAGTAACCTGTATTTTCTTCTCGGAAACTGCCCCATGGTGGGCTGTCTGCCTCCCTGGAGGTACTACTGGTCGCAAGATCTGAGTGTCCTGTGTGGATGTTGGTCCCTCCTCTCCTTCCCTCTCCCCTTGTTTTCTCTCTTTCTCTCTCTCTCTCTCTCTCTCTCTCTCTCTTCTCTTTCCCTTTCCTACCCTACCCTACCCTTACTGGCCATCCAGGGACTGGGGCCTTTCGGCTCATTCCCTCCCAGATCCTCCTCCTCCTCCTCCTCTGTCCTCTGGTCAGCCTATTCCTTTTTCAGTTTATATCCTTTACTGTCTTTCTGGGTTTTTTGCCCCACCCTCGTTTTTGTCTAGCCTCTTTTTCCCTCTGTCTCTCCGGCGTGCAGAACTGAGGTGGAGGAGGCGCCAACGGATGTTTCTGGCCAACTCGCGAGTGCCACATAGTACGTTGGCCTCATGGGCGGCACCAGCTCCTTCCTGATAGAAAAAAAGGAAAAATAGCTTCCGCGGGGTACTTGTTTCCAGCCAATCACCCACCAGTGTTGAATGGTGAAGATCAAGAATTACAGTAGGTACATAATTTTCATCTCTGTCTTATTATACTATGCACATAGTACTAATTATACAATACACTTAGTACTGAATATACAATACGCTTTCTCAGCACTGATTACACCTTACAGTTAGTACTGATTATATAATAAACTTTCTCAGCACTTACAATACACTTTCTCAGCACTAATTATACAATACCTTCGTACTGACTATATAATAAACTTTCTCAGCACTTGTCTTACAAAGCAATACACTTTCTTACTACTGACTGTACAGTACACTTTGATTCTGATTATACACTTTCTCAGCACTTGTACACTACACTTAGTACTGATTGCACAGTACACACTGATCTAATACATTTGCTTAGCACTGATTATACAGTACACTTAATCAGTACTGATTATACAGTACACACTGTTTAAAAATATAATACATTTGCTCATTATTGATTATTACACTCTGCACTTTCTCAGTACTAATCATACACTAGGTATATTCAGCTCTGATTATGCAGTACACTTAATCACTATTGAATCAGTACTGAGTGTATTGTACAATCAGTACTAAGTGTATTGTGTAGCATAGTATACGGTACATTTAGTACAAAATATACAAAACAGTACCGATTCTACAGTACACATACTGATTATACTATGCATCACACTGTACTTTTGCTCCGCACTAATTATGCAATACATTTGTTCAGTACTGATTGTACATCTAGTACTGAATATAAAATGGGCAATAACATCCCTGTGTCCTGATTGGCTGAAACGTTGTTCTAGCCATTGCAGTAAGACAGTACCAGCAATGGCTAAAACAAGTCTCTGCCAACCAGGGCAACTCACACAATTCATAAGCCACCTATTTCCTAATTTCCATCACAAACATGGCTGCAGCCTTTACTCTGCAGTCTTTACTCATATATAAAAAAAACTTCAACTAGACCCTAAAAATACAAGTCAATTAATTTAAATAAAGTAAGGAAATAATTTAATGTTATTTACACTCATGAGCCCCCCCTTACACACACACACACAAATTTAAAAAATCAAGTACTATTCAGAGTTTGCATCGCTGGTGTTCATTTGATGACCATGAAAAATCCCCCTCCTATCCCTATCACTTTGCCAGAGCACTCCCTGCTCCTTACCTGGCAAAAGATAAAACTGAGGTTCTGGCCCCACTTCAGGCTTGTATATGCCTTTGTTTATATTCCAGTTGAAGTCTGAAGAATTTTTTTTTTGGGGGGGAGGCATTCTACTACTGGAATAATGCAGAGCTTTGAATTCTTCTATTCCATGATAAACAACAGAAAATGAAAATTATGTACCTACCGTAATTATGATCTGTCTGTGTATCTTCACCATTCATCACCTTTGGGTACATGGCCAGAGATCATGACACCGTGGGAGCTCCTTTTTTTTTTTTTTTTTTTTGTTGGCTGTTAGGCGCTGTCGACTCCGCCTGCCTGCCAGTTCTAAGTCCCCGGCCCCGGAGAGGTAAGAGGAAGGGAGTGGAGGGTGGGACAAGGAAGTCCAAGGGACAGGAAAAGGAAAATATATGTATAAACTAAAAGGAGAAATAACGACTGAGAGGACAGAAGAGGAAGAAGTCGGGAAAACTAAAGGGATTGGGAGAGACCCAGTCTCTTGAAATAGAGAAGGGGGAGGTAGGGTGGGATAAAGAATTTAGGAAGTAGGATGAGAGGGGGGAAGGTTAAACACATCCCAGACCCTGGTCCGTCTCCAGACTGTATAGGAACTGCCAAGGAGTAGCCAAAGGCTTCTTGCCAGAATTCAAGGCACAGAATGGCTGGCAAAAACTCCATTTGAGCAGAATCGGCTATTCTGGAAGAAGGACAGGACTCAGAGAATTAACACCCTCTCAAGGAAAAGATTTTTGGTGAAAAAGGAAAAGGAGTTTTTTTTTATTTTTGTAATAAAGGATATTCCAAAGGACAAGGAAAAATAAGATGGATGAGAACAAGGAGGAGGAGAGAATGGAGGGCAACTGCCAACTCCCACCCCACAGGGGTGAAGCTAACGCACTAGAGAAGGGGTGTCCCCCATGCTGACCACTCTCCTCAGAACATTATCCCCCATGTGCCCCTGTTTACCCCACTCCTGACAAAGAAAGGAGGGGGGGCGAGGTTGAGCATAGAGAGGGTGGGGGACCCAGAGACTGAGGCCCCCAGAGGGATGGAGGGCGGGATTGTGATGAATGGTGAAGATACACAGAAAGATCATAATTACGGTTGGCACATAATTTTCATGTTATCTGTGCCAATCTTCACCATTCATCACCTTTGGGTGAGTGCCGAGTCCCCCCCGAAGGGGGTTTTCTTTACACCCTAAGGGACAGAGTCCCTTAGCTCTCAGTGGGTGACACACTAAGAGGGAGAACCTTCAGGGCCTAGAGAGGCCCGAGAGTGGGGAGAGGGAGACGGGGACCCCCCGGAGGGGGAAGGAAGTTGCTCCGACAAACACCGTCTCGCTCTATGGGAGAATAGATAGGTTCTCTGGTGAGCGGAGTTAATCATCCTACGCCAGGCCAAGGGTGATAACCAGGAAAGACACAGCCATGCCATCTGCCTAGTGCAGATCGCTGTCCCTACGACCCTGGTAGCTACCTCGTTGGCATCGTAGGATGCCCTCTCTTGGTGTCTTGCTAGCTCCAGGCCATGTGCAGAGAGTGCAATGGCTTGTCTGGTTTGCTCCGTGTCAGGCAGCGAGGCTAGGAGCTGACCTAGCGTGGACCACAAGAACCTGTCATAGGCTGCATAGTGGGCCTGATGTGCAGAAATAGAAAGCAACAACCGTGCCGAGTAGAAAACCTCTACCCCAGAAGTCAAAATCCAAGGAGTCTTGATCTGGGGGCGGTCATGGTGAAGGGCACGAAGCCCATTTGGAGTGTCCAACGCATCAATCCTGATTGCAGATGAGGCATGGAACCTGGAGACTCGGGGGGGGGGGGGCGGATGCAATACCACTGACGGAGATCCTTAGGGGCAGGAACTCCGGAGGAGGGCCTTTGCCAGGAACACAATGCCGCCTCCCCAAAGGGAGCAGGCCAGGGGGCACCACAAGGGTGGCCTTGCTGAAATCGCCTAGAAAGACATGCGCCCAGTGCTGTGGATTGCTTAAAGTGGCAGGGATGAGGTGCAAGTCCTCCAACATCCTCGCGAGGAAATATACTCAGCGAGATCAGCAGCTAGAGAGATGTGGACAGAAGGCTTTTCTCTCCCAGAAGAGGGGGATGAAGAGTTGGAGGGCACCGACTGCTCAGAGGGCGGCTGCTCGGGGGAGGGGTTGAAAAACCTGACTGTTTATTGCCCTGACCTAAGCTGGGAACCGAGCAGCCACAGCCCTGAACTCCCAGGAGAGGGGCCCACTAGGACCAAGGATGCCTGGGAGCACAGGAGAATGTGGCAGAGGGATAGGGACAGAGCCGAGAAGAGATGTCGGCTGACCTCCGCCTGGGCTAGGGAGTGGACCAAGAGCACCCGAAGAAGAAGGTGCTCCGGAAGACTCCACAGCTGAAAGCTGAACAACCATTTCGGTACTGCCTTGGCTGCGCCCGGAAGAATCCCCCCAGTGATGTGATCGGGGCCGTATAGGTCCAAAAGGATGGTCCCCTACCTCAAAAGAACGGGGGGCTCTCAGAGAGCTCAAAGAGGAAGAGCTGAGATCCGCACTATGGCTTCTCCCAGAGCCCGGGTGGACCCCAGAAAAAAGTCGCTGTGCAGATCCCCTGCCCCTCGACCCCTTGGAATCAAAGAGGGCCAGCTTAGGTAGCTGACAGCCCTGGTCAGCACCCGAAGGAGCTATCCAGCGGCACAGTACCCTCCCCTCCCATAGGTGCCCTGATCAGCCACAAAGTTGGGCGATCCAGGCACACCACAGGCGGGAGTACCACTGCTGAGGGGTCAGTGAAGCCACCAAGATCAGGGCTGCAGAGCAATGGTGGCCTGCACCACTGCCCACTGGTCAGCACCCCTGACCCCAGTCTCGGCAGCCACCGACCCCACCTCAGAAGGGGGCTGACTCTGGCTTGTCGAGGACACTACAGGGCTGCCCACCCCAACAGTCAACCCCAAGGAGTCAGACTGCTTGTCTGACTCAGAGTCCGACTCTGCCTCCAAAGAGGTAGAGGCCGAGGCCCTGTGCCAGACCGTAGGAGGGCGCCCACTGCCATCCTTGCCAAATGGGATGCCTGAAACCGACACCACGCCCAAGCCAGTGCCCCCCACAGCACCGCGAACAGTGTCCGCGGAGGACATGGCCCCGGCCCGAACAGCAGCCCCGGACTCTGAACCAGTCACGGCGCCATCCAGCCCCACAGCGCCTCCGATGGTGCCATCGGCACCGCCCGGCTCCATGGCGCCACAAACGGCGCCGAGGGCAGGGGCGTTGCCACCGATGGCGCCGACAGCGGAATCTGAAGCTCCCACGGCGCGCCCGAGCCGGACACGGTGCTGTGCTCAATCTCAGCGCCTCGAACGGCACCAGGCGAAGAGGACAAAGACGGTGCCATAGAGACTCCCACGGTGGCACTAGTACTGTGGCACCGACAGCAGCCACTGCGCCCGAAGAGCCAGCCAGCACAGCGCTAAGCCTTGCCGAACCCGCGGGTCCCGACACCGTGGGATCCTTCACCCTGAAGGGGCGATTGCTTAGGCACCTCCCGCCCACCTCCGAAAGGAGCGGACGGGTCTCCTGCACTATGGAAGGAGCCTTGGCAACGCCAGGCTATTAGAAGCAGAGGCTCCCTCCTCCTCGGTCCATGTAGAACCAGGAGGGAACCCGGAGGAAAGGCAGAGAGTACATGGCTTGGCCCGACTAGTGCGCACCCAACCCACGAAAGTAGATAGAGCTCCCCCCACCTTCCACGCGCATTGCTCAATGACCCGGCGGTCCATGAAGAAACAGGCATCGCATGAATCCATGTCGTGAAGCGGGCCAAGACACTAAGGCAACAATCATGCTGGTCGGTGACAGAAAATTTATGGCCACAAGGGCACTGTCGCATTGGGGCCCATCCTGTCTTCGAAGTATTCTTGCCCTCCAACCCAGACATGACCTACGAGGAAAAATCACCAAAAACAGACTCGACATCGCCAAAAATAAAAATAAATGGAAAGGTCTTACCAAGCGACGTCGACTAAGGCAATTAGAACCGGCAGGAAAGGAGCCGATGGACTGCGGCACGGAGGAATAATACAGACTGAAAGTCGCAACTGCATAGGCGGTAGGCCTCAAGTTCTGCAGAGCTTCCCACGAGGTGACCTCAACGGTGGGAGACGAAGAATTGGCAGGCAGGTGGAGTTGACAGCGCCTAACGGCCAGCCCACGAGCACCACACAATGCGTCGGCCTCGAGGGCGGCACCGATGGTGCATCTGCTCCACCTACCAGGAAAAAAAAAAAGCTCCCGCAGGGGCATGACCTCCGGCCATGTACCCAAAGGTTATGAATGGTGAAGACTGACACAGATAAGATCATAGAATCTGTCAGCAAATAAGGACCATACGGCCCACCTAGATTGTCCATTTCCCTACTCACTGCTGAAGCCGCTGATCCTATTTGATCTGTGGCTCTCCTGCTCTGCACATCTCCAGGGTACCCTTATGTCTATCCCATGCACTCTTAAACCACAGTATTGTTTTCGCACCCATTACTTCTGCTGGAAGACTGTTTCACGGCTCTACCACCCTTTCAGTGAAACAGTACTTCCTAACATTACCCCTGAACCTTCCACCCTTCAGCCTAATATCATGCCCCCTTGTTCTTGTGCAGAGTTTTCTCTGAAATATGCTTTCCACATGTACCGTTTATTCTTCTGAGATATTTGAAAGTGGTGGATGGGGAGGAGGGGAGGGTGGCCTTGCAGGAGGACCTGGAAGCTCTGAAAAGGTGGTTGGGAAAATGGAAACTAAAATCCAATGTGGGGAAGTGCAAGGTTCTGCACCTGGGAGTCAGAAATCCAGGCCAGGGGTATGCCCTGGGAGGACACATGATTCAAGTCACGGAGGTTGAGAGGTACCTGGGGGTAGTGGTAGATGTCAAAATGAACAACTCAAGGGGCCTGCAGTAGGGCAGCAGCAAGGGCAAATAGGATGCTGTGTTGCATCACCAGGGGGATTACCTCCAGAAAGGCGGAAGTGATCCTTCCACTGTACAACTGCTTGGTTAGGCCACACCTCGAGTATTGTGTACAGTTTTGGAGACCACATTTAAAGGAGGGACATTACACTCCTAGAGAGGGTCCAGAGGAGGGCAACCAAAATGATCTGGGGCCTGGGGGAAAGGACCTATAAGGAGAGACTCAAGGAGCTCGACATGTACACCCTAGAGGAGAGGAGGGACAGGGAGCACATGATAGAAGTCTTTAAGTACATGAAAGGAATCAATAAAGGAGGCCCAGTCAGGGTGCTCCAAAGAAAGGAGGGTGGGGCAACAAGAGATCAATGGTGTAAGCCGGAAGGGGGCAGGCTCAGAGGGGAGAGGAGGAGATGTTATTTCACTGAAAGGGTGGTTGAGCCATGGAATGCACTGCCCAGGGTGCTGGTAGAGGTGGAGACTGTGGATGGGTTTAAGAGAAGATGGGACAGGTACAGGGAGAGTAAATCTGACCAGGCCCAATACAGGTGGAACATCTGGGACTGGGGACCGTATAAACCAAGGGGGAGGGGGGGACACCAAAATCGGCCCTCAGTGCGGGTGCTGAAAATCGAGCAGACTCTAGAGACCATTAGGCCTATTCTGCTGGCATTTTAGTATGTTAGTATATCTCTCCTCTCCCTTCTTTCCTTCAGTGAACAGATATTAAGGTTCTTCAGTCTGTCATCATCATGTTTTTATTTTTTTTAAGGCGCCCTTCCAAAGCTCAGGGCGCCTTTATACATTTTAACATAAAACCTTCATCACAACAAATTGAAACACATATAAAACATATTAAACATCCATATAAATGTAATCTCAGTATGTTCCTGAGAAGGCCTAGTTAAATAGGTATGTTTTCAAACAACTTTTAAACACTTCGACGGTTTGGCTATCCCATATCTGGCGAGGTAGAGAATTCCACAGGATAGGGGCCACAGAGGCAAAAGATCTTCCTCCCGATGTTTTAAGGGATACTGTGGGAATCTCCAGTAATCCCTCGCCAGAGGAGCAGAGCGAGCGGGAGGGACATTAGGGATACAGGAGCTCTTTCAGGCAGCGGGGGTCCCTGCTCATGTAGGGCCTTATAGGTCAGCAAAGCGACCTTGAAGGTTATCCGCCACTGTACCGGCAACCAGTGCAAATCACGCAGTAGAGGTGTAATATGACTGGACCTAGAAGCTCCAGTCAGCAACCTGGACGCCACGTTCTGCAGTAGTTGCAGGCGGCGGATATCTGCCCCCGGCAGCCCTTGGTAGACGGCACTACAATAATCAAAGCGACTGGTGACAAAGGCGTAGACCAAGGTCGGAAGATCTTCGGGCGGAACCAGGTATTTAACCCGGGCTATGTTCCTAAGATGATGATAGGAGGATTTGACTACTGCCGAAACCTGCGCCCTCAGGGTCAGGCCTTCATCAAAAACAACGCCCAGGTTCCGCACCTGGCCCGAGGCAATAAGCAGGAGTACTACCAATATTCAGTCCTGATGGTTTTCCCGCCCATCTCCCTCTCATCCTATAACCAGGGTCCACAACCAATGGCTAATTTTTTTCCGAGTTCAGCCGTAGCCAACTAGCACTCATCCTACTCTGAATCTCCAGCAGGCACTTATTAAACACCGTAACGGAATCTAATTCCTGATCGGGTACAAAGGACATGTACAGTTGAGAATCATCTGCATAGCAATGAAAACTCAATCTGTACAGTTCTGGAGACCCAGTCTTCACAAAGACATAGACAGGATGGAAGCTGTCCAGAGGAGGGCAACTAAAATGGTGCAGGGTCTGCACCGGGAGACATATGAAGAGAGACTAAAGAAGCTTAATATGTATAGCCTCGAGGAAAAGGAGGAGGGGGCACATGATAGAAACTTTCAAGTACCTCAAGGGAATCAACAAAGTCCAAGAGGGTAGCATCTTTCAAAAAAAGAGGTGTGCAAGAACAAGGGGGCACAATTTGAAGATAGAGGCGGCTCAGCGGTAATTTAAGGAAGTATTTTTTCACAGAGAGGGTTGTGGATGTGTGGAATGGCCTTCCGGAGGAGGTCGTGGAGTCAAAAACAGTGGTGGAATTCAAGCATGCATGGGACAGTCATAAGGCAATTCTAGGGGATGGGGGTAGGAAAAAGTAGGCTGCTGGTTAACTAGGATCTGCAGCTTATCCAGTAGGCAGGGAAATGGGCAGACTGGGTGGGCCAAGCGGTCCTTATCTGACGTCAAATTCTATGTTTCTATGTTACCACCTTATAATGTCCCCTAACGGACGGAAATACACTGTGAATAACACGGGGGACGGCACCGAACCCTGTGGAGCCCCGCAGGGCAGTCCATGAGGGGCCGAAGAATAAATTCCCGACAGTACCCTCTGAAAGCTGCCCTCAAGGAAGGACTTAAACCAATTGTGGACTGCCCCTCCTCAGTCCACAGAAAAGCCACAGGAGCTCAAGCAACACCCCATGATCCACAGTGTCAAATGCTGCTGAGTGATCAAAGAGAACCAAGATCGAATGGGCTCTCTGATCTCTCGCCGTCAGAAGGTCATTAAGTACCCTCACCAGGGCCGTTTCAGTGCTGTGCCTTTTTCTGAAGCCAGATTGGAGAGGGTTGTAGATATTGTGGTTGGTCAAATGATCCTCCAGCTGCAGTGCGAACACCTTCTCAATAACTTTCTCAACAAAGGGTAAGTTTGAGATTGGTCTGTCGTTAGCTGGGCAGTCGGGGTCAAGGGAGTTTTTTTTTTAATAGGGGATGAACCACTGCCTCCTTTAAAGGATCCGGAAAGATCCCTCTCTCCAATGAAACCCTGACTATCCCAGCAAGGACCGGGCCGATAACTTCTACACACCCCACTAAAAGGCGCATACGCAACACAACGCCCGGAAAAACTGCCCCACTAACATGACTCCTGCAAGGCAACGGCCCACCAGCCGGTACCCGCAGAAAGCCTAGGATATTAGTAGCCCTTTAACCAGTTCCCCAGTTAGTTGACTCCGTTCTGTCAAGTGGGAACAGAAACTAGGCAGCCTCTCCTCGTAGGGCTTCTGACGCAGTCCATGTACCACCTTTATTGCCCTTCTGTGGACTGCCTCTGTTTTGTCAGTGTCCTTCCGGAGATGTGGTCTCCAGAACTGGACACAGTACTCCACCTGAGGCCTCACCAGTGATCAGTACAGTGGCATCACTACCTCTTTCCTCCTGCTTGTTATGCCCCTCCCTCTGCACCTCAGCGTTCTGTTTGCTCTCCCCACTGCTTTTTCACACTGTTTGGTCACCTTCAGGTCGTCAGATATGATAACCCCAGGTGTCTCTCCTGACTTGTAGTGGCCAGAAGTTCCCCACCTATCCTGTACTCCTCCCTCGGATTCCTGTGACCCAGGTGCATGATCTTGCACTTTTTAGCATTGAAACTCTAACTGCCAGACACGTGACCACTCCTCTAATAGGCTTAGGTCCTTTCTCATTCTTTCCACCCCCTCCATTGTGGCCACTCTGTTCCAGATCTTGGTGTTATCTGCGAAGTGGCACACCTTGTCCTCCAAACTCTCTGCAATGTCGCTAATGAAGACATTGAAAAGGACTGGCCCCAGCACTGACCTCTGTGGCACCCTGCTGGTCACCTCCCTCTCCTCAGATTTCATGCTTTTAACCACCACCCTGTGAGTCCTGTCTCTTAACCAGTTCCCAACCCACTTTAATCACAATCACACAGCGTATTGAGTGTGAAGAAAGACATGATTGATGGGCATACCTCTCAACCTTCATCATGACAAATCGGGGACAAGGCTTAAAATGATCAGGGACAAATGACCAAAATCAGAGACGCATCTGAAAAAATAGTAATATTAGTTCCAGAAGTTGTGTACAGCATGCTTCTTAGTGTGAACAGCATTTTCTTAATGAGAACTAGACTGTAACACCGGTGGCTGGCATTATTTTGTGATTCAAACCCCTATTCTTCAGTGACAGAAATGCCAAATTTAGGAGGGACAGAAGAAATTTCTGAGGCAAAATCAGGGGACGTCCCTGAAAATCAGGGACAGTTGAGAGGTATGCTGATGGATGAAAAACATCTGTGGAGGGACTATTTTACATTATTTTATTTTCATTATTTAGCAACATTTTAATATATTTTTTGTGGCTTTGGAAACTTTTAGAATGTTTATTTTTAAAGTTGTCTGTGGGGCCATTTTATATGTAAGCAATAAGACATGGCTGGGTGTTGGTAGTACTGAGATACCTGACCTGCGGCCTCGTGCCTCACTACGCCTCTGGGTGTGCAGGTATCCTCAGTACTACCAACACCAATATCGCTATAGGTAATACAGTTATTCAATACTGCATGTCTGTTTTCCTACAAGCTGCTCTCATGATGTAGGATTGTACAGTACACTTTTTCAGTACTGATTATGCCATACACTTAGTATTTACTGTATGTGTCTGTGTTCCCGCTCCAGGCTGCCCTAATCATGCAGGTTCTGCAGCTGACCCCTGACCAGATTGCAATGTTGCCTCCAGAGCAGAGACAGAGTATCCTCATTCTCAAGGAGCAGATCCAGAAGTCCACAGGAGCATCTTAATAGGTGAGTGTTGGCTCTTGAAAGAAGGGGATTACTTACTGATCTAGAAATCAACATTCATGGTTTCTAAACAGGTAAGTATTTGTTCTGGGAAGGTTGGGATTATTAACTGATCCTGAAATCAACTTCTAGTAGCTTCTTACCAGGGGAGTGTTGGTTCGGAAAGGGGGTAGGCATAATTTACAGATCTCAAAATTGACAGGAGCACCTTAACAAGTGAGTGCTGGTTCAGAAAAGTGGGATTAGATAATCTATAGCTCTAGAAATTGATAGGAGCTTCTTAACAGAGTGAAAGTTGGTATAGGATGGGATGGGGGGGTACTTTACAGATTCAGAAGTTGAAAGGAGATTCTTAGCAGGCGAGTGTTGGTTCAGAAAAGAGAGGTGAATAATCTGTAGACCCAGAAATTGATAGGATCTCCAGAACAGGTGAGTGTTGGCTTGGGTCTGGGGGTGCAGTATTTATTTTATTTATTTAGTTTTTTAATACCAGGTACAATACACTAGGCACATACATACCCATTTTCAGGTACGACCTGGAAGAGTTAGACTAAAACAGCAAGAGACAGCATACAGTAACAGTTACAATAGCAGTGATGTAAATTTGAGAGCAACAAATATACAGATCCCGAAATTGAAAGGAGCTCATTAAAAAGCAAGTGTTGGGTCGCGGAAGGGAGATGGACGATTTATAAATCCAGAAATTGACAAATGCTCCTTAATAGGTGAATGTTGGCTTGGGAATGGGGGGGGGTGTAATTTACAAATCCAGACATAAACAGGAGCTCTTTAACAGGTGAGTATGCATTTAGGAAGTGGGGATTTTTCCGGGGGACCTTTTACGAATACAGAAAAGAACTAACTGCTGCATTGCTGCAGGGTAGGGGGATAATTTACCAAGTGAAGAAATTAACAGAAGCTGCCAGGCAGGTGAACATTAGCAGGATCATCAGGAGCTTTGCTGTGAGTATTTACAGCCTGGATGATCAAGATAGTTTCCATCTCAAATAAACGTTATAGATCTTCCCATTGAGTTCCACTTATGGTCTGGGGCAGGAGGCACTAGAATACCGCAGGTGCACATTTTTGCAGGGAGGGAGCTGACGTCTACAACCAACAGCACCTGTGCACCTCACATGGTACTGCATGTGCCAGCCAGTAGCTGATGCTGGCTTCCTCATACACTTCAGTTCTGTTCTTTACGTAGTCGAGTGCACGCTTTGGTAGTGACATCACCTCATCCATTTGTTGTCGCCAAATTAAAACTGCGTTACTGCTTAGTCTTCTATTTGCAGTGCCTTCTTGCTGTTATTTTTCATTTCTGTGATGCCGAAGCCCAAAAATGGAAGCTAAGAAGACGAAGAAAGTCTGTCAGTTTCCCTTCATGCATTGTCGATATCTATGACGGACCAGTATCAACAATGCTGTACCTGCCCTGGCTCAGGCCAGGGTGCAGTCTCTGGTCCTTTCCACTGGCCCGCTTCTCTGCACCTCTGATGTCCTGGAAGTACAAGATCCTCCTTGACCTCACCCTGCCGAGCGGTTGGAGGTCCTGGGAGGTGGGTTTGGTGGACAGCTGGCTCCTTCTGAGCAGGTGGGTGTGACCTATTCTCAGTCTGACTGTCCTGAACAGCAGACGTTCCCGGTGGTGAGGCCACAGCTATATGCTCAGTCTTGCTCTGTGGACACCTTGGTGTCACAGTCTGGTGCTGCCCCAGCTCCTAAATAGCTATTCACAGTGTCAGTAAGTTGGGTGGTATCAGCCATGACATTGGGTCCCCTACCTGTTCGTGGTATTGGGACAGGCACAGTCAGTGGCGCTGTGCAATGTCTGGTTGCCGAGGAGGTGGTGTTTTTTGTTTTGTTTTTTTTTCCACCTGGTGACATTTGCGATGCCAGGGTTGGGGGGGCAGAGGACAATGACTATGTCATCCCTGGAGCCAGTCCTGGTGCCGTTTGAAGTCTTAGGGGTGGGGATGGTTCCATGGTCAGTGCCGAACCCAGCGTTGGGCCTGGCACCAGGGACAGCGCTGGCCGCTACAAGGGGTGTTGACCCATTTCTAGGCCAGTTGTCGGCCCTGAACCCGGCAGTACCAGAGGTGACTCCAGCTCGGGGTCAGACGACAGCAGACTGAGGACCAAGGCTGCCGTTCGGGGATTGTATGGCTCTGCTCTTCCCACCTGGGGGAATCCCCCCATTGGCACTGACCGGGTCATTCCTCTGGTGTAGGTCAGCCTCATTCAGGCAGTCCTACAAGGCCCTCCCCTTGAGCGATGTCCCCTGCACATCCCCGGCAGAGGCCCTGGAGTCCTACTCGCCCGTTTCCCTGTGTGGCCACTGCCACCTTTACCTGAGCTGCCTATCACAGCCCTCTTGTTGAGGTTGCTCTTACCCAAATTAATCTTCATCCTTCAGCGTGTCAGCATGGCTCAGTTGGTAGCACATCTGCCTCTGGACCAGAAGGTCATGGGTTCTCGTCCCACACCGGGATGGACCTGCACCTAAAAATCGCTGGCATCCGAGTGTACTGCTGGGGTATGCTGTCCTTCGGATGAGACGTTAAACCGAGGTCCCTTCTGCCCATCCTGGTGTTGTCATGGTGGGTGTCCAGGTGGAAGTAAAAGAACCCAGGGTACTCTTCGTAAAGAGCAGGGAACATTCCCAGTGTCCTGGCCAACATTCCCCTTCCCATAAACCTGTTCATGCAATTATCCAGGCTGTGTGTGGGTGATGATGTGCAATATGGCTGCCACCTCACATTCAGTCACTTCACTACCAGTCTAGAATTGCTTGTAAAGTGCTTTGGGATACTGTGTATGAAAAGCGCTATATAAATGCTGATTCTTCATTACTAATGGGTCCTACCGGAAGTCAGGACCCTGCACAGAAATAAAAAAGATCACTGTCTCTTTAAAAAATTTTTGTGTGGATGGAGATGACGTCAGCTCGGCACCACCCTTGAGGCCAGCGTTCTATATGGCACATGGGTTGGCCAGTAACCGCCGTCGAGGAAGGATTCTGCACGGGAATCTCTGCAAACAACTGCGTCACTGTCTAGGCCTCAGTTTCTTGGTGCCATGAGTACCGGTGCTGTTCAGTGCCGGAGAGGTTTTTTCTTCTTTATTTCTGTGCTGGGTGTAACTTTCTCCCTTAGTTTATTTGCTTTTAAGCTGCAACAACAATATGTTGGGGTCGGGGCGTCATTCTAAATCGAAGCTGTCCGGAGTCGCCCCTGTGCATCGGTGCCCAAGTGGCAACTTCATTACGATCTCAGACCCCCACAGTCATTGCTTTTCTTGCCTGGGGCCCCACCATCCGATGGACGAGTGTGATGCTTGTTTTTTGATGGACTTCTGTACCTTGGTGATTCGAGCGGTGCGCTTTTGGTAGAGAACCCCCAACTTTCAACAGACTTGGGACACCAAGGCAAGAACTTTGAGCCTGTTTCCCGCCTCCCCTCCCCAGGCCTATATGACCCAGCTGGGTAGGGAGCCCTCTGCTCTCTTTGGGGCAGGGTTCCGCGAGGGGTTGGTGGGAGGTCATCTTCTTTCCGGGAGGTGAGTGGTCACCCCTCGTAGTCCGACTCTTCCTCAGGGGATCAGATGATATCATGAGGTGGAGTCAGAGCTATACGCTGGCTCTCTTCAGGAGGTCCCATCGAGACCACACTCCTCGCTGACTTTGGCTCTCAGCGCTGCCTCCAGTGCCAATGAGTGGAGCGGTGGGGCTAGTGTGTCCAAGCCTTCCCCTGATGCCCCTCGGGCACCAGGGGGTCCAGCACTTCAGCTGTGGCCAGGTTGGAAGCAAACCTTGTCTTCTCCCGTCTCGGGGGATGGTGATGAGAGCGACCTGGATTGGGCCCCCTGGCTCTTTGAACTCTGCTCGGATGTCTCTGAGGCCGTTGGAGTTCCTGGTGCTGGCTTCCTATCCGGAGGGCACTGCCGTTGGTGGTGTTGCTGCCCCGAACCTTTCCAGAATCTCCTTTGGTTCCGGAGGATGGTGGTGCCATGGGTGGCGCTGTGTCCTGGCACGTTGCTGTTGTTGGAGCTTGGCACAGTGATCAGTGTGGCCTCTCTTGGCAGCGCCGAGGTCGGCGTCACCTCTTCTGGTGACGCTGAGGCCGGCATCAACTCTTCCTCGGCTACTTCTGGACTCTCCTCCTCTCTTGGCTCTACCGTGTTGGTCGATTCCGGTCCTCCAGCGACCGGGGGTCCAGCTGATGAGCCTTAGGAGGATCCTCTAATCTCTTCGTGGGTGGGAGGCTCTTTTCCTTCGAGGGAGGCAAGCCCGGACTCCTCCATTGGGCCTTCTAAGAGGGATATATCTTCTTTCCAAGAGAAGGGGCTAGTGGACCGGTCTATAAACGGCGACCTGTGCATCCTCAGACTGCTGGGGGTTGTCGTTGAGGACTGCCCAGTTTGGCTGCTCTCCTGGGAGGGAGTTCTGCAGTGGGTGAGGGCAGGAGTCGTCCAAGCGGTGCTGCACGGCTCCAGCCTCACCTTCCTGGGGATTATCCCCAAGGGTGTCCCCCAGACTCGCCCCTTAGGGGTTGAGCGAGCTGGGGTCTCAGGTTTTTCCAGTTCTTATAATCAGGGCACATCTGGACGAACCCAGTGCTCTGACAGAGGGACTTCCCTGGCTTAGCCAGGCTACCCCTCCTCCTCTGTCCCTGCCTTCTTTACCCCCTTTTCCGGGGTTTCTTAGCCCTGAAGGATCCCTGTCTCGGAAGCAATTCAGGGCGGTGGTGGCACTGTTTCCCTGTTGTTTCAGGGCCGTTTCTGAGGTCATTTTCAGACCTCCTACTTCTGCGCTGCCTGGCTCTGACTCGGACTCCCCATCTTCTTCGGCTTCCTCAGTGCAGGAAGAGGACGCTTCATGCCATTTTCCCTCTGTGGGGGACTTTTCATCCTACCAGCGTTTCCTGTCGGAGATGATGATCGAGCTCCATATCTCCCACCCAGTTGGACGGAACCTGGATCGTGCGATGCTGCCATTCTTATGGGAGTACAGGCACAGTGGTTGGTTTTCCGCTTGCGACACTGACGACTCGGGTTCGGGAATGGACCCAGGTAGTCGGAGGGGCCGGCCGGGGGGAGAAGGATGGAGCATCCAGAGGACTGTTTTTCTTCTCCAGGGGGAGGGTAGGGAGTGTGTCCGGTGCTTGATCGACTGCTGGCGGCTCAGCATGGCAGCTCGTCTGCACCGTCACCCACTGCCACTGATGCCTGCCCGGGGGGGTTCCTGCCGCCTTGTGGCTGCACCCAGGGAGTAATCTGGGGCTTGCCCACAATGTCCTTGCGGTGAGGAAGCCCCTCGTGGCCCTGCCCCAGTGGGTAAGCCTGGGCTTGGGGTGGCAGGCAGGCAGGCTGAAGGAAGGGAGCTGTAACAAAAATACGAAAACAGAGAAAATAAAATTTTGAGAATTACAGGCGTGACACTTTGTTCATTCCTCATGGCCACAGCCATTACGGAGGCTGGCTTAGCACCATCTAGCTATGACCCTGTGCCACTTCTCCTGCCCCAGGGACTGTTTGCACAGATACTGCGCAGCCGTGGGGTCTCCAGGTGCCATGCCTTAGCCTTCTTCAGGCCTGGGGTTCCTGGACATCCCCTCTGTGCGTCACCACCTTAGTCGAGACCGCCCCCTGACTCGGCCTCATCTGAGCACAACTGATTGGGGAGGAGGGTGTTTTTTTTTCGGCATGTCTCCTTTGCAAATATTGGCTCATCAGACACACTAGGTGGCCTATTCTAGGCATATCTGTTCTCTGCTAGGGCTAGTCCTAGCAGTGCTGCCTGATGGTAAGGAAACCAGGTAAGCCATTCACCTAACTGCTCAATTCCTGGATCTAGCAAGACGCCTCTCTAGGGCTGCCTACAATGCCAACGAGGTGGCTTACAGGCTGGTAGGATATTTGGTCTGCTTTAGGTGGGCTGCGTGGCTTCGCCTAGCCAGGTTGTCACCCTGGCCTGGCGTAGGGTGATGTCCTCACCTTTCCAGCAGGCTCATTTCTTCTCCCGTAGGGCATGGCGAGTTCTTCAGGGGTACCCTCCAGGATCCTGGGAGCATTCGCCAGCCCTGTCAAGCCCTCAGGCCTAGCCGGGCCTGGTTCAGCCCCCTCCCCCACGTCCTTTTTTTCTCCTCCACAGGAGGCTAGGGGAATATCTTTTCCCCCAGGGTTCACCTTCTTGGTACTTGGACCTATTAGTAATAAATGGTGAAGATTAATTTGGTTAAGGTATACAAATTACGTACTTACCATAATTATGATCTTCCTAAATACCTTCACCATTCATTATGCCCACCCTCCCACCCTATGATCAGACATTGGGGCCCAGCCCCCTTTTCCCTCCCCATCCTGACTGGAGGGGATTGGAACTTAGGGGCTCGGGCCTGGGCGTACCCTGTGTCCATTCTGAATGTTGCCACATCTGGTGGTCGACAAGGTTGCTCCACTTTTATGTGACACCTCTAGGTTGACTCTCTTAAGAGTTTTTTCCCAGTTGAGCAGTCCTCCAGTCCTTGGGATGCTTTCCAGAGTTATCCCATTCAGATGCTTAATTCTTCTTCTGGAAACATTTTAGAAGGAGAATGGACAATCAGACTAGGAGGGAAGGAAAGGATGAAAACAAGTTTGTCAATATGAGAGATGGGTGTCTCTCTCTGTTTAAAAAAAAAAAAAAAAGTGAGGTAGAAAAAGGAAGAGTTGTTTTCTCTCAGTATGGTCAGGTCCTTCCATGCCTACAACCCCCCCCCTTTTCCCCCATCCAGATGGATGCTTGAGCCCTGGTTTAATCCTTTTCCACTTGTGGATTCTAGCTTCTGGGCTCCCTGAGGAGACAGACCTGCGGGCTGTGGGGAAAGGGAGTGTTGGGGGGAGTTGAGCCATTTTTTTTCTTCCTCCGTCTGTCTTCCTTCTTTCTCTCCTATCTCTTAGTGGTTTTTTCCCCTTGCCCAAGGCTGCCCTGTATTCTGGTCACCCCCGTCTGTCCTCCTTAGTTTTCCCTCTGACCTAACCCTAGTTGGTCTCTGGCTTTATTTTGTTTTTTTTTCCCCTACCCTTAACTATCTTTCGGGCACCCTGGCCCTCTGCACACCCCTCCCCTTCCTGTTCCTCGCCTGGCGGACAGAACTGAGAGCTGGGAGGAGTCTGCGTCGGTTACTGGCCAACCCGTAAGTGCCACGTAGAATGCTGGCCTCGAGGGCGACACTGAGCCAACGTCCTCTCCATCCACACAAACTTTTTTAAAGACAGTGCTCTTTCTTATTTCCATGCAGGGTTCGGACCTCTGGTAGGACCCATTAGTAATGGAATGGTGAAGATATTTGGGAAGATCATAATTATGGTAAGTATGTAATTTGTATTTTTTGGTCATGACAGAAAACATACAAGAGACTGGGCACCCTGATGGGGACCAGAACTGCGCTGTGGGGACTGTACAGCTCCACTCGCCCCACCTGGGGAATCCCCCATTGCACTGATCTTGTCATTCCTTTATGTAGGGCAGCCTTGTTTGGGTGATCCTGCCAGGCCCTCCCATCTGGCGAGGTCTGTTGTGCATCCCTACTGCCTAGGCAAAGGTTCGAGACCCCAAGTCCCTTTACTGAGCTACCAGGGATCATAGGCCCTGTGGGGCCAGTCATCTTGTCTCAATACAGAAGGGTGGCTGGTGCCTTATACCAGTACCATAAGAATGCAGACAGGGTTCAGTTTAGACTTGTTACCCAGTACCACCCCTACCACCCCCAAGTTTCCAGCGCCTCTTCTCTGACAGTGTTCTCCAAGGACACAGAATCTACCCTCCATCTGTCCTCAGCCTTTGAGTACACCTTGCACCAGAGATTCTTGGTAGACATGTTAGAGGCACCGGAAGTGGGCTATTTCTCTAGTCGTAGTCTTGCATGCTTGCAGCTTGGACTCCTCAGAGCCTTCAGCGATGGGTCCTCAGTCATCTTTCCTTGGCCTAGAGCCTTTGAGGAAGCATCAAGGACAATCTGGAGCCATCCCTTCTCGTGCACTCTTGCACCCATGGGATTTGCAGGGGCAGTATATCACCCCACTTTGGAACTTGAGGTTTTGCAGACCCTGACAGGGTCTGAATGTCCTACACTTGACCAATCTCTTGAGGTGGACTCTGCTCAGGCGGATGCTCTAGTGAGAAAGCTGTTTACTTTAGCATGTACCATGATGTGCCTCCTTATACTCCTCCATTCTGTTTTAAGGTTGTGTCTAGGAAGGAGGTTCTGAAGCTGCTGAGGTCCATCTCTGCTAATACCAGCTCTGGCTCAGACTACCTGGAACCCCGCCTCTTGAAACTTGCTGCTCCCCTTATTGCATTACCGCTGGCCAAAATTTATTCGTTATCACTCTCAGGTGGAATGGTCCCTGACCTCTGGAAAGCTGCTCGGGTTACGCATGTACTTAAAAAAGGGGATCCTAAGGTTATCAAGAACTACAGACCGGTTGCCATTCTCTTGGTACCGAGCAAAATTCTTGAGAAAATTATTAGAACTCGGACAACTGACTAGCTACTTAAGTTCAACCTGCTCCCGGATACCCAGCATGGCTTCAGGAAAGGACATAGCACAACGAATGCTCTCTTTAAATTCACTACAGACACTCTTTCAAAAATGAATACTAGCAATCTAACTGGGGCTGTCTTTATTGACCTCACAAAGGCTTTCGACTTTATTGACCATACATTGCTCCACTCCTTGCTTCGACACCTGCATTTCTCCTCCTAGTTGTTGACTGGTTAGAAGCTACCTGACAAATAGAACTCAGTTGGTGAAATTTAATTCCTCTCTATCGAACACTACCACCATTAACGTTGGCATACCTCAGGGTTCCATCCTAGGGCCCCTCCTATTCTCTCTACAAGTTCAACTAATATAAACACTATCAACACAACCCTTTCCTCTGACGTTAACAATATCCAAAACTAGCTATATGACCACAAACTGGCTCTCAGCACTAGCAAAACTAAAGCCCTGCTGCTTGGATCGGCCCCGAAGCTCCAGGCTTGCACAATGGCACTGACTGTGCAGGACTTAGAAGGTTCATTTCTGGAATGTGTGACGTCTTTCAAGTAGCTGGGCATCCTTCTAGATCAATCTCTTGATCTCAGTCTCCATGTGCAGTCGGTTTGTAGAGCTGTCAACTCTAAACTGGGTGTTGCATATAAGACTAGCTATATGCTCACGCCATCGGCTAAACTGGCCGTTGCTAGGGGGATTCTGCTCCCCACCCTAACCTACAGGGTTCCCTTATTGGTGGCTGCTCATAAAACGAACCTACTCAAATGGGATATTACGTAAAACAATATATGTCGCTACACCTCTTCCGCCCCTCAGCTTAAACACCACTGTCAACTTTATAATGATCTTGGTTGGCTCTCTCCATCAGCTAGTAGAAGATACTACCTTGGCTCACTTACTGATTCAATAATTCGAAATCAAACCCCTAGGTCTCTTGCAGCTGTGCTTGTTCCTCAGGCCATACTCCATGGTCTACGATCAGCTGATAAATCTTTTCTGAATTTGCCGAGGTGCCGCACTAGGAAAGGAACTGTTGCATTTGAGCATGCGGCTCCACAGCTGTGGAATTCCCTTCCCCTCGACATTAGACTTTCTAGCTCACACACATGCTTTAAGAGAAAATTGCGCTCAAATCTGCTGATTGCTGATACCTGTTCCTGCTTTCACCTTACCCAATGACTGATGTTTCTGTACTTACAATAGAATTTCCTCACCTCTGTATAACCCACTTACTGCCACAGCCTGTCCCGTCTCCCTTTCCCTGCCCATATATAATCTTGCACTGCAGGCATCTCCCTTCTACATACATACACTCATACAATCTAATTTCATGGCTTGCTCCCCTCTTCCTCACTTACTGACCCTTACCTCAATGACACCCCTGCATTCAATGGTTGTTTCTCCTTTTGTATTACTTGTTTTTGGTTTTGTGCACCTTGTTCTGATTATACGATGTTACCTGATAATCTGTTGTCCAAGGTCTTTTCTACTCATTGCATGGTTAGGCACCTGTGAACTTAAGAATGGTCTACTCTGTATGTTCCGATATATTGTATCCTCTTAATTCATTGTATGTAAAGCACTTATAAATTGTTATCCTGTATGTTTCTGCATGTCTGCTCTCCCGGGTCATGCCTGAAAATAGTCATTTCTAGGGACGTGGATATGTTGTTCAATCCACACTTGTTGGCAGGTACCTTGCCACTTTAAGATGGGCCAGAAGGTATTCAAGCTGGCTCCTCCCACCCACCCGGGTGGTAAAATCTTCGGCTCCGCCCCATGACACCAGATCTTCCTTACCGCTTGGAAGCTCAGGTTCCTTCCTTAGCGCTCCTGCGTTTTGTATGCTTGGATCCTAAATCTTCGGATTTTCCCAAGCTTATACTCAAGTTCATTCGAGTTCGGTCTTCGCTCGACTCCCTCGCAGCTGCGATGGATGTAAAATCCTTTCCCAGGTTCTGTTGGTGCCCTTGCAGGTAGAAGATGTCTCGCAACGATCCTCACGCCACGTGCGTTTACTGCCTTGGACTCGACCACGACCCGCAGGTTTGCGGCCTCTGTCTGTCCTTCTCCCCCTTCGGTGCTCAAGGATCGCACTGCCTGACTCCAACTGGGGTGACCGGAGGAACGGTTCCCGCCGGTTAAATTGAAGGAGGCCCGCTGGGCGGTGTCCGTGGCTGCGGGCTCCACAGAGCAGCTAGAACAAGTTATGGCCCTCGAGGAGGTGGCCCAGGCCGCGGCTTCATCCTCCTCCTCAGCTGCAGCCTTTATCCCGCTCTCCTTGGGTTCCTCCTACACGGCTTCCTTTCAGGAGCTTTGTTAGTTCCTCTCTACCAAGGGAGAGGGTCCTTCTGGGTCTCGCACCTCTCGGTCTAAGAAGAAGGACCACAAAGGTAAGTCCCAGCGTCGACGTTCATGGGAGCGGAAGAGGCCCTGCTCCCCTGATCATCATCTCTCGACTTCGGTCGAGGTTGTGGCCCAGGCTGCTGGTTTCTCGGAGTCCCCAACAGACCAGCCGGCCGAGACTCCTGTCGATGAGGCCAAGATTTTCCTCAAGCCCACCGACAGGTTGTCGACTGAGGAGGCCAACAACTCTGACACTGGTTCCCACGGTGCCCTCTGAGGACTTGTCTTGGCTTCCAGTGCCGACGTCCCCAGTCAAGGACCCTGAACTGGAAGAGCTGCCAGTTTTCCCCGCTCCCTCCTTGGCCCACCATCGACATCCCCAACAGTCGAGGTCTCGGTCCTCATCCGCTCCGAGCAAGTCCCGCTGATGTCAGCGGTCCCGTCATTGCGGAAAGCAGCTCTGCCGCTCATCCTCCTCGACCAAGGAGAGGCTCTAGCACAAGTTGCGTTGGCGCTATGGGGATCTTATGTGGCAGCAACTTCTTTTAGCTGGCAACAAGCTGACTCCGGCTCCTTCACTGGCGATTATGTGGCTGTCGCCTGATCGGTTGAAGCCGTCACCCGCCCCCAGTTCCTCGGTCGAGGAGCCGACCCTGGCGCCGATTGCTCAGCCTTAACCGGCTGCTCCACCCATAGTGGTGGAACCCCCGCCTCCTCAACCAAAGACTAGGGTGCCAACCAAGGATTCTCGGTCGGGTCAAGGCTTGCCCCACAGGTTGTCTGTCATTCTCACCCCCGACCATCCTTGGCGAGTGGAGTGTGGCTCAGGCGGTCGGCAGCTGTTTGCGGACTCTTCAGAGTCTGACAGATCTTACTTCGAGATACAGCTCTTGCAGCAGGTAACACCATTAGGACTGAAGCCGGCAGGCATCAGGACCCCACGAAATTCTTCTAGCTAGCTATCTTCAGCTGGGACTGCCCCCGACGTCTGTCCCGCCTCCGACGTCAGGCGTAGTACATAAGGGGGTGGTCCCGCCAGATTCCCCAGTTCTTTCCCGCCGTCGACTTGCATGTCTCGACCCTTCGGTTCAGTTTCTAGCGCGCAACGCGTGGTAAAGTGTTTTCCTATGGGAAATTCGTTCTCTTCGTTCAGCTTTTTGTCTGATGTCCTCTCCAACCTCCAGTCACTCCTTGAAGTGCGCCTGTGGGAAGCAGATCCCATTCAAGGATCCGCACTCGGCCTGTGTCCGCTGCCTAGGCCTAGACCACGACACCCGGTCCTGCACCTTTTGCCAGGGTTTCAACAGCAGAACCCAGATCCGTCGCCAGAAGGCCCTACAGGCGTTCCTGCTCGAGGAACAACTCAAGACCATGGCTTCCAGGGGGGGATTCTTCGGAGAAGGCCCATAAGCATTCTGAGAAGCATAGAGAGAAGGCCCCTTCCAGGTCCCCGTCTAGGGCCTCTGACTCGCGCAGCTCCGGTTCCAGGTCCGACCGCTCTCCTTCCCGGGCCAGCTCTCAGCCTTCCCTCGCTGCGGTGAGAAAATCTTCAGGCTCCTCTTCTCAGGCCAAGACTCCCAGGCCTTCCTCGTCCTCCAAGGCCCTGGCTAAGTCGGGGGATCGTCACCTTCACCACAAGTCGGGTTCCCGCCATTCTGAACCCGACGTCAGGTCCGCCTCCTCCTCCCCAGCGGAAGACCAAGGAGCTCACCTCACTTAAGAAGCCGTTGGACCCGACGCTGGTTCGCCGACGCCGGCCTCTCGCCATAGGTCCCCAGGAGCCGCCGTCCGTCTGAAGACCGCCGCCGCCAAGCCTACTCATCTCGGACGCCGGTAGAGGGACCGGCGACGCACTAATCGAGAAGAGGACCCCGACAACTCCGACCAACGTCGGTCAGGAGACCATCACTGAGGAGGAGTTGACACAGCCCGAGGACCAGATAGGCGACCCCGGTCCTGTTGAGACTCCCAGGGAACCCTCCCCTCAACCCGAGGCCCCTGTAGAGCCGACGCCGGGACCCGACGACTGACCACCGGCGCCCGGTCTGTCGTCGGGCCTTTCTTTTTCAGAGGTTAAGGAGCTTTTCACTTGCTGGCGGGATACCATCAAAAAGGACATGGTCCCCACTCCACCTCCTCCTCCTACACCGGTTACTCCTCCGGTTCCTGCGCCGCCTTCTCCATCTGGGTCTGCAGGCCGGTTACCTCCTCCCTGGGAGCCCAGGATCCCTCCAAGGGGGAGACCAGATAAAAGGAGACCTCCGTCCAGATCCTCTTCTTCGTCACCCAGCCCTAAGAGACCCAGAAGACGCCGCCGTTCACCTTCGACGGAGGACACGGGATCAGAGTTTTCAACAGGATCCAGATCCCCATCTCCCCTCTCCATCCCTTCTCCGGACCCACGTGAGCTTCCAAGGTCTCCTCCGGATGACCCTTTGTTCTCGGATATCATGAGACACATCCAAGAGAACATGGGCTGGGATGTGGAAGAGTTAGACCCCGGAAGGCTACGCCTTGCGAAATATCTTCGGCAGAAGGACCCCAAGCCTGTGGTGGTGCCACCCTTGGTAGACACTTTCATAGACGTCACCAAGGCAGCGTGAAAGCGTCCACATTCACTCCCGGCGATGCCGAAGGAAGCTGACCGCCTGTACAAGGCTCCAAGGGAAGACCAGTACTTGGCTCAGCATCCTCAGGCCGACTCTCTGGTCATAACAGCGTCTCATGACCGGTCCCAGAGACCGCAACATTTGAGCACCCTGCCACCGGACCCAGAGTCCAAGCAGCTGGACGCCATGGGTAGGCGCACGTATGCTTCCGCTACCTGCGCCATCAGATCCCTGAATTATTTGACCCACATGGTGCAGTTCCAAAATGCCCTGTAGGAGCAGGGTCTGGATGCGGCTGAGAAATTGCCAGAAGGTGAGCAGAAGGAGGAGATGTTGCAGCTCCTCCGTGCAGGTTGGGCAGTAGGAACCCAAGTGCTACGAGCAGCGTCACGACTCCAGCGGACTCCTCGGCCCGAGCAGCTTCAGGCGTATGCCTCCGGAGGCACTCCTGGCTCTGTCTCCAGTTTTACGGACGTCCAGAAAACATCATGGACACCCCATTCGAGGAGAAGTTTTATTTGGTCAACCCTCTGAGAAGGTAATCACCAAACTCAAGAGGCGGGAAGGCGATGAGGTCGGTTCAGGCCATGTACCGACCGAAGCTTAGTTCCTTCAATGGAACCAAAACCGATTTAAGTGGGCCGGGCGCCCAGAGACAACAGTCCCGCCCGTTCCACAACAGAGGCTCGGTTGCCATGAGCCCATGAAAACAACCCCAGGTCGAGGCCAGCGCTCTCCTAAGTTGGCCCACAGCCACCACAGCCTGACTCGTTTCCAGCCCCCGCCCCTCAGGATCAACGGGTTTTCATGGTCAGGGGTCGCATTGCGAATTTCGTGCCAGGATGGCAGTCTATAACCACCGACAGGTGGGTTCTCCAGATGGTCGGAAGAGGCCACTTTATAGAATTCGCAGAAAAGCCACCCTCGAGGCCTCCTCTGCTCTCCCGGTACTCAGGTCAGCACAAGTCATTGATCAGACAAGAAGTACTCGTACTCCTGCAAAAGGGGGCGATAGAGTACATCCCAGAGAACCAGAGAGGATACGGATACTATTCCCACTTCTTCCTGGTTCCAAAGAAAACAGGGGACCTCCGTCCGATTCTGGACCTCAGCGACCTCAATATGTCGGTCGCCTACAAAAGATTCCGCATGGTGACTCTTCCGGGTCTTATTCCTATGCTAAAGCAGGACGCCTTCTTAGCGTCTCTAGACATGCAGGACGCATACCTGCACATCCCTATAGCTCAAGCGCACAGGAGGTACCTGCGCTTCTAGTTTCTTGGCCACCATCTTCGGTTCCGAGCCCTTCCATTCGGGCTGTCATCGGCACCCAAGGTCTTTACCAAATGCATGGCAGTTGTGGCAGCGTCTCTAAGGAGACAGGGCCATTATGTGTTCCCGTACCTGGATGATTGGTTTCTCATGGCCGCCTCCAGAGAGGCGTTGTTACTGGCGATCCAGAGTACCCAGGACCTGTTTCGATCTCTGGGCATCTTAATCAACCATGAGAAGTCTCTCCTGGTACCGTCGCAGAAGCTGCAGTTCATAGGCGCAGTTCTGGACACCGTTCAGGGAAGAGCATTTCTTCCAGACGGCAGAGCGGAGCACATCAGATCCCTTACCAGGGATCTTTCGTCGAAGAAGACCGTCCCAGCCAGGTCGGTCCTTCGCCTGCTCGGACACATGGCTGCGGCCATTCTGACCGTCCCTTTTCGAGCTCCACATGGTTAACTCAGTGGATGCTCAAGGTGCAATGGGACCAAAGGCAAGGCCACATGCAGCATCCGGTCAGAATCACGAGCCGTGATTCGAGACTGGCAATGGTGGCTAGACCCGGGACACTCTCTCTGGGCGTCCCGTTTATACGCCATCCCGGAGGTAATCCTCATCACAGGCGCCTCAGGACTAGGGTGGGAGCACACCTGGACGGGGTGAAGTCCCAGGAGCGTGGACCCCTCAGGGCTCACCTCCATATCAGCGTCCTAGAGATGAGGGTCCTTTATGCCCTGCAGGCATTTCAGTCAGAGATCCGCCCAGTACTCTCCTGCTTCAGACAGACAACACGGCGGTGATGTATTACCTCAACAAACAAGGAGGCGCACACTCTTACCCCCTTTGCAGGGAGGCCATGAGGGTGTGGGATTGGGTCATCCGACACGGCGCGAACCTGATCACAGTACATGTTCCCGGGGTGGACAATACAATCACAGACGGCCTGAGTCATTCCCAGGCCAGAGTTCACGAGTGGGGACTTCTTCAGGAGGTAGCAGAGGATCTGTTTCTTCAATGGGGAACTCCAGAATTGGACCTGTTCGCTTCCCCATCCAATGCAAAACTGCCCAATTTTTGCTCGCTAGATCCAGGGCCTGGTGTTTTCTGGCGAGACGCGTTGTCCCTCTCCTGGGCAGACAGATTCCTCTACGCTTTCCCTGCCTTCCCGTTGATCCAGAGAGTTCTTCTCAAACTGTGCAGGGAGCATGCAGCAATGATCCTGGTGGCCCCCTTTTGGCCCAGACAGATCTGGTTCCCTTTGCTAATGCAGCTATCCCAGGAACCTCCGCTCCCGTTGCCGTTGCTGTTCAGCTCCCATCTCTTGTCTCAGGAGGAGGGTTCACTGGTCCACCCAGACTTACGCTCTCTGAACCTGCATGCATGGCTCCTAGAGACATAGCCATTTTGCGACACACGGTCTGCAAGAAGTGGCGGAAGTCCTTCCGCAGCCAAGCCGACAGCGCATACAACATACACCATGAAATGGCGCCGTTTTTGTTTATGGTCGCAAGCACGCGGCCTTTCCCCTCTAGGTTGTCCGGTGACGGCGGTGCTAGAGTACCTGCTCTCCCTTTTCCGTTCGGGTCTTGCCCACTCCTCTATTAAGATGCACCTCTGTGCTATCTCCGCTTATTACCTTCCGGTGGGACAACGCACTGTGGCGCAATTAGATGCCTGTCGGGAATTCCTGATAGGGGTGTTGCATCTCAGGCCTCCCATTAAGGACCCTGTGCCTCCATGGGATATACTCTTCGTCCTGGAACAGCTCACGCTCCCCCCCTTTGAACCTGCCGTGGATTGCGAGCTGCATTTTCTGTCTTGGAAAATGTTATTTTTAGTTGCTGTTACGTCAGCGAGAAGAGTTTCCGAGCTTCAGGCTCTCATGTGTAAGGAACCTTATTTGGTTTTTCACCAGGACAGAGTTTCCCTGAGGACGAACCCTAAGTTCCTGCCTAAGGTGGTCTCCACACTCACTCTCAATCAGGACAATGACCTGCGGTCTACTTCCTAATTATTCTAATAGAGGCGGCTGCTCACACCCTGGATGTTCACCGCAGCTAAGGTACTACCTAAGCAGGACTAAGCAGCTAGTAAGTCGGACAGCTTTTTGTTTCCTTTACTGAAAGGATGATGGGCCAGCCAGTATGGAAACAGTCCCTTTCTCACTGGCTGGTCAATGCATATCATACTGCTATGATATCAAAAAACCCCTCCGGGATCAGTTCGGGGCCATTCCACTAGAGGTGGCCACCTCCTTGCACGCCCATAGCGTCTCCACCTCAGCCATTTGTGCTGCAGCCACTTGGAGCTCTGTCCATACCTTTATCAGGCATTATAGCCTAGACATTGCTTCATGGCGAAGAGCCGGCTTCGGCCTGGCCGTGCTACAGGGTCTCCTGTCCTAGAACCATGACTTAAAATGAGTCTTCTAGTTTCCTCCTCCCAGAGTGTTTGCAAGCGCTACTGCTTGGAAATCAGTCCTAATGGTGTTACCTGCTGCAAGAGCTGTATCTCGAAGTAAGATAGTACAGTTATGTAAGAACTTACCGTAACAGTAGATCTTCGAGAACAGCTCTTGCAGCAGGTGCCTTCCCGCCCACCTTCCCCCTTGGAGGAGGCATGGCTTCTCAAGCCTTTAATGGGACTTATACCTCTTTGTCTTCTGACAGTGGATCCTCGGTCTCCCATTCTGATGTCATCCTGCGGCGGGAAGTCTCAGTAGGAGAACTTCAGGAATCTGGCGGGACCGCCCCTTTCGCCTGGCGTGGAGGTGGGACTGGCGTCGGGGGTGGTCCCCGCTGAAGATAGCTAGCTAGAAGAATTCCGTGGGGTCCTGACGCCTGCCAGCTTCAGTCCTAATGGTGTTACCTGCTGCAAGAGCTGTTCTCAAAGATGTACTGTTACGGTAAGTTCTTACGTAACTGTACTTTCCTTGCTGTATTCCTGGCCAGTTGACCTGAATCTTCAGGAAGTCTATCGGTGAAAAAGAGCCCATCCTCGTTCCTGGGTATGCTTCGACTCATCTCGGAGTCCATTGGTTGAAGCTCGAACCCATGCAGAAACAGGCCAAATACCCTCTCAAGGAGATCCTGGACAAGGGGGGTTCCCCCTCGGAGGCCTTCCCCGTGGCTGAGGCCATAACGGGCCCGGCCCTGGCAGCGGCCGTCCTCTTGTTCTGCGCCTTTGGCAGGATGGCCCTCAAGTATGCGGTCCCTACTGGCTTCCTCTCTGGTTTCGCGGAGTACCCCTCGACTGAGGGGTTGGTGACCAATAGCGTATTCCGGCGCTCTGGAAACACTAGGGATGTGGATAAACCCCCAGACAAAGAGTCCAAAAAGCTGGACTACTCCAGGAGGAAAGTCTATGCTGCCGCCTCCTTAGGCTTTCGTCACGCTAGCTCTGCTGTTCTAATGGCACACTTCTCCCATGCCCTTTTGGGCTCGCTTGATGAGGTGCTTCCTCATCTCCCGGCCAACCTCTAGACCACAGTCAAGCAGGTTTGGGATCAGTGAAGGGCAGTGGCTAAACAACAGCTCCAGACTGCTCTGGACATCGGTGATTCTTGTGCCCGGTCAGTAGCGGCCGCAGTACCCATGCACCGCAGGGCTTGGCTGCGGATCTCTACCTTCACGGCAGATACCCAGCACAAGCTAGCAGATGTCCCCTTTTTGGGCACTGGGGTGGAGGGCCACCTCCAGCGGATTGAGAAGTCCATCACCACCTTGTACTCTGTCGCATCTGCCCAGAAGGACAAAGGCTGCCATCAGCAGTGTAAGCCCTTTTGTCCTTCTGCTCTTGCGGCATGTCCGGCCCAGTAACATCAGCAACAGGGCCAGCAAGCTCATTCTAGGTGCCCCAAGACCAAGTCTACTGCTTCCTCTGTTAGGAAGCACAGAGGTAAAGGTCCAGGTGGCCCCTCCGCCGGTTCTTCCTCCAAGTCTGCCCAGTTGCAGGGTGCTACCCCAACCCGTCCACACCCCTGAGACAGGCTCAGCCACTTTCTTTCCAGTGGAGATTGAGGCAGGTCCCTCCCTTTCGAGCCCGTACCCCACGGGGGGAGGGGGCTACCGGAGCAGTAGCCTCCTTGTTGGCTCTCCGAGACGGCATAGTTCTACTCCTCCACAAGGGGATAGTCAGCCAGGTGGTGGATCCTCCTCCTCCTCCTCCTCCTCGCCCAGGGTTTGTGTCTAGGTACTTCTTGGTTCCAAAATGGACGAGGGGGAGGCTAGTGCCCCATTCTTGACCTACACGACCTGAACAAGTTCCTAAGGCCACTTACCTTCCAGATGGTCACTCTGGCTCAGATCATACCATCCCTGGAATTGGGCGTGTGATTCTGCTCCCTGGCTCTTCGGGACGCGTTCTTTCGTGTCCCAATCTGTCTGTCCCATCAGCGGTTCCTCCACTTTCAAGCAGAAGGGAACCTCTTCGACTTCCGGTCCATGCCCTTCGGCCTTTCTTCAGCTCCCAGGGTCTTCACCAAATGCATGGCAGTGGTGGCAGCATTCCTGCGGCGCCGAGGGGTCCGAGTCTACCCTTACGGGACGATTGGCTCATAGCAGCCTCAGGTTGGAGTTGGAGCGGTCCAGGGATCTGGCTCTCTGGGTTTGCTCTCAACTAGGCCTCCTTATCAATGAGGCCAAGTCGGAACTCGTGCCTTCGCAGGTGATCTAGTTCATCGGGGCAGAGCTCGACTTTCTCCAAGCCAGAGTCCGGCGCCAGGGGGGGCAGGGCCAAGGTCCTTTCCTCCTTTGCCCAGTCATTTCTGGTTTGGCAGTTGCGCCCTGCCCGGGACTTCCTGCGCCTTCTGGATCTCATGGCGGCCTGCACCAGCGTGGTCCGTTGGGCCCACTGGCATATGCGCCCCCTGCAGTGGGGGCTGGCGCGCCAGTGGTCTCAGCACTCAGGTCTTCTAGATCAGCCAGTCTCCATGACCCAGGAGATGTGGGATGGCCTGCAGTGGTGGCTCGTCCCAGCTGATCTGCAGGAGGGTTTCCCGTTTGTCTGCCCAGAGCCGACGGTCATCTTGACGACCGACGCCTCTCTGATGGTTGGGATGCCCATCTGGAGGAGCACAGGGCCCACGGTCTCTGGTCCTCTCAGGAGTCCCGATGCCACATCAGCCTGCTGGAGCTCAGAGCGGTCCAGCTAGCCCTGACCGCCTTCACTCCGTTCGTTCGGGGTCAAGTGGTCCTGGTGCAGATGGACAACACCACGACCATGTACTATCTCAACTGACAGGGTGGGACACACTCCTTGCCTCTGTGCAAAGAGGCTCTTCACATGTGGTCTCTCGTGCTCAGTCTGGAGGCGGATCTCCTAGCCATCCATGTGGCAGGAGCCTCGAACAGCCTGGCCGATGCCCTCAGCCGGATAGGTGATGCATGTCACGAGTTGTCTCTCCTGTCGGAGGTAGTGCAAGACCTGTTCTCCCTCTGGGGCACTTCTCAGGTGGACCTGTTTGCCTCCAGGGAGAATCACTGAGCTAAGGCTGTTCCACGCCCCCCCAGCAGGGCTCGCTGCAGGGGGATGCCTTCTCGAGGCCGTGGAACCCAGGCCTCTTCTGCGTCTTCCCTCCATTTCCCTTGATCCACAAGGTGCTTCTCAAGGCGAGGGAGGGACAAGGCGCAAGTGACTCTGGTAGCCCCAGACTGGCCTCGCCAGTTCTGGTATCCAGATCTCCTCAGCTCCAGGCTCCCGAAGTGGCTTCCAGCCCGCCCGGACCTGATCGCCATCAACAAGGGGAAGGTACTCCATCCGGACCTTAAATACCTGCACCTGACGGCCTGTTTCCTGAGCGGCTAGAGTTCCAGGCATTGCGTCTTTCTGACGAGGTCCTCAACATCGCTGAGGCGTCCCGTAAGGAGTCGACCTGAAAATGTTATGTCTTTAAATGGAAGAGATTCTCCATTTGGTGTCAAGGCAAGGGGTTGGACCCCTCATCCTGCCCATTGGCTAGCATTTTGAACTACCTGTGGTCCCTTTCTCAGCAAGGGCTTCAGTCGACGACCCTTAAGGTGCACCTGGCAGCCATCTCTGCTTAGCGGGAACTGGCCGGCAAGCAGTAGGTGGCTCAGAAGAAGGTGGTAGGACGCTTTTTTTCCAAAGGCCTAAATCACATATCCCCTTAGGTGTGTGAACCTCCTCCTCCGTGGGATCTACTGCTGGTATTGGCCAAGCTCATGGGCAAGCCATTTGAACCGATGCACCGGTGTGATATCTTCCACCTGTTGTGGAACACCACCTTCTTGGTGGCTATCACGTCAGCCAGAAGGATCGGGGAGCTCCAGGTGCTTTCCGTCGAATCTCCTTACCTGGTCTTCCACAGGGACAAAGTTGTCCTGCGCCCCCAACCGAAATTTCTTCCGAAGGTGGTGTCAGAGTTCCATCTGAATCAGGTGCTCACTCTTCCGGTGTTCTACCCGAATCACACCTTGGAGGCTGAGTATAGGTTCCATACCTTGGACCTGAGAAGAGCGCTCGCCTACTATAAAGAGGGTACGACGGAAGTTCGGGGAGAGGTTCGCCAGCTGTTGGTCACCTATGTTGAACCCGCACCTGGCAGACTTGCAGCCAAGCAGACGATTGGCAGTTGGATCACATCCTGCATAGATCTCTACTGTAGGTTGGCGGGCAAGGAGCCTCCCAGAGGGATAAGAGCTCAATCTACCTGCCATACCGCTGCGTCGTTGCCTGCTTCTAGGGATGTCCCTATTCAGGAAATCTGCAGGCCTGCTACCTAGAAGTCAGCACACACCTTCATTTCCCATTACCACATCGACCTCGAGTCACGCCGGGATGCTGTTTTTTGGGGCCTCAGTTCTCCAGTCCCTCTTTCCTAAGTAGGGGAGTGCGCCTTGCCTCCCTCCCTCCCGGAGAACTGCTAGGAGTCTGCCAACAAATGTGGATTGAACAACATATCCACGTCTCTAGAAATACAGGTTACTCACCTGTAACAGAAGTTCTAGGAGTGGTATATGTTGTTCATCCACACGGACCCACCCGACCTCCCCGGCTGCGGGTGGACACAGCCTGGCTTCCAGCGGGCTAGATCTGTTGTCATGGGGCGGAGCCGAGGATTTTACCACCCGGGTGGGTGGGAGGAGCCAGCTTGAAGACCATCCGGCCCATCTTAAAGCGGCAAGGTACCTGCCAACAAGTGTGGATGAACAACATATACCACTCCTAGAACTTCTGTTAAGGGTGAGTAACCTGTATTTTATGGTTAGTGCACTTACCTGGTTAACAAAAGCTAAATAAAATAAATAAATGTGCATTGCTGAGCCAGCTACTAGCTGCATTGCCTGCCACTGAGTTAATTGGGCAAGTCATTTGCCTTTCTGGCAAGAGCCTGGAGCTTTCCGGGCACTGTATGATGCCAGTGAGGTGACCTCCAGGCTGGTAGGTACTGCAGTCTGCATCAGGAGTACGGTGTGGCTTCGCCTTTCGAGACCGTCACCTTTGGCCCAGCGTAAGGTGCTTAACTCACAGTTGCAAGGGACTCATTTCTTCTTCTGCAGGATCAGGCGAGAGCTGTCAGAGTGACCTCCTGCTACTGTGCCACAGGGGCGTCTCTCTGACCCTGATCAGTCTCTGATCCTGCAGGCCCATGAGGAGTCCCTGCCCTCAGTTGTCTTCCCCAGCACAGAGGGCTGACATTATTGCTTACCTTCAGGGTGACCTTACTCCTCCCTCAGACGAGGTGAAGCTTGGTGCTCAGGCCCATAAATGGGAATCAGTTTTAAAGATTGATTCCTGAAAGATACAGAAATGACTGATTCACATGCCCACCCACCATCCCCTGCTCAGTTAGAGTCAGGGCCTCTGGGCCACTTACCCTGTGGATGCTAGTAGCACCTCTGTCACAGCTTTCTATAGAGTTTATTTTTTCCTGGTTATACTACAAAAAACATAAGAGAGTTGAGCACCCTGGTGCCCACTTTCTCAGAAAAAAAAGGAAGTCATGAGGATCTGTAGTGGCCTTCTCACGGCCCCCCCAAATGGGACTTTTTTTTGTCAGTGAGGAAGGAGACCCTTCCCTTCATGTTTTTTCCTTTCCTTGGCATTCTTCCTCCAGTCTACACAATATCCTACTCTGAGGTGCTGCCTGTCAATGGCATGAGTGAGGCAAGGGTACTTTGCACCATGTAGTTTAATGAATGGTTGAAAAAATGGTGTGGAGCACAGGGGTTTGGCTTCATTGGGGACTGGGGTTCCACCTGGAGGGACACCAGCCTATACTGGCAGGATGGTCTGCATCTGTCCAGGAAGGGAACAAGTCTTTTGAGCAATCGGTTTAAATGCTTCATTGGCAAGCTTTTAAACTAGTCAAGGGTGGAGGCACTGATAAGCAGCAGGAAAATCCCAGCCTCTCCCTACAAAACAGGGTACTAAATGAGAAAAAGACCGAGGTAGAAAGGTCAGTGGGGGATGCTGCAAAAGAAGGTAAAGCCATCAAAAAATGGAGAGCAGTGAGTACCAATGCCCGTAGTCTGAGTAACACGCTTTCTGAATTAGTGGCCTTGATGGAGGAGGAACATCTGGATATCGTGGCAGTCACAGAAACGTGGTACACACAAAGCCATGACTGGGACATAAACATACCAGGATACACTATTTACAGGAGGGACAGGGAGGGTAAAAGAGGAGGAGGAGTAGCTCTTTACATAAGGGAAGGAATAAGCAACAGAACAAAAGGGAAAACAGGGAGGAGAAGAAGCACTGTGGGTAAATTTGGAGACCGGCAGTGGCATCACAATCCGCACAGGGGTTGTATACAGACCCCCTTCTGAGGGGGAGGAAATGGACAAGGAAATGATAGAAAGAATACTTAGAATGGCAGAAAAAGGGGAGTTCTAGGGACATGGATATGTTGTTCATCCACACTGTCTGGCAGGTTCCTTGCCGCTTTAAATCTTGCCGGAAGGTCTTCAAGCTGGCTCCCCCACCACCGGGTAGGTAAAACTCTCAGCTCCGCCCACATGATGCAGATCTTCCTTACCGCTTGGAAGCTCAGGTTCCCTCCTTAACGCTCTGCGTATAAGACTGGTTCCCAATTCTTCGAATTTTCGAAATTAAAAAAGTTTTGCTAAAAAGACTTCGGTCTTCTCTCCCTCGTGGCTGCGATGGACAAATCGACTCCCGGTTTCCGGAGATGCCCTTGCGGGCAGAAGATGTCTCGGACGGATCCGCACTCCACGTGCGTCTACTGCTTGGGCCTTGAGCACGACCCGCAGGCCTGCGACCTGTGCTCTTCCTTTTCGGCCTACGTCCTCGAAGACCGTGCTGCCCGTTTACAACTGGGGCGTCCCGAGAAGAGATTTCCTCCGGTAAAGTCAAAAGAGGCCCGGTCGGCGGTGTCCGCGGCGGCGGGCTCGGCGGATCAGCTCAAGCAGATGATCGCCCTCGAAGAGGAGGCGGCGCGGGCCGCTTCTACCTCGGCTGCGGCATTTGTCCCGTTATCTCTCGGTGCCTCTTATTCGGCTTCTTTTAAGGAGCTTTGTCTGACCCTTTCGACAAAAGGTGAGGGTCCAACTTCTTCTGGACTGTTTTCTCGGTCCAAAAAGAGAGACAAGGTAAGTCTCACCGTCGACGCTCTTGGGAGCGGGAAAGATCCCTCTCCCCTAGTTGTCGGCCGTCGACTTCGGTCGACCTCTCGGCTTCAGCCACTGGTTTCACGGTGTCCCCGTCAGGCCAGTTGACCGAGACTCCCGTTGACGCGGTCGAGATTGTTCTCGACCCGTTGGACGGGTTGTCGGCTGGAGAAGCTGAGAATCCCCTCTCCCAGTCCCCCGGTGGGAGTTGAGGATCCCGTCGGCTCGTCTGTGCCTCCGGTTCCGGAGCCTTCGGTTGAATCGTCCGAACCGAGGGGAGTGCCGATTCCCCGCGACACCTCCCCGCACCGTCCTCGGCCTAGCCGAGGTTCTCGGTCTCGGACGTCTTCGCGGTCCAGCCGATCCCGCCGTCATAGGCGGTCTCGGTCTCTGCACCGCGGCAAGCGGTGCTGCCGCTCATCCTCTTCCGCCTCCTCGGACGAGGGGAGCCGGCGCAAGTTGCGTCTGAGGTATGAGGAACTCATGTGGCAACAGCTCCTTCTGACCGGGAATAAGCCGACGCCGTCGTCTTCCCCAGCCATTAAGTGGCTGTCACCGGAGCGGCCGAAACAACCCCTCATTTTAGCCGAGGAGCTTGTTCCCAGGCCGGTTGTTCGGCCAGTTCCAGCTGCCCCACCAATTCCGGTGGAACCTCCGCCTCCACAGCCGTTAGTTGGGGCTCCGACCAAAAATTCTCGGTCGGCTCAGGGACTGCCCCATAGGCTGTCTGTCACCCTCACTCCCGATAGACCTCGGCAGGTGGAGGGTGGCTCAGGCCCGAGGCAGCTCTTTGAGGACTCTTCCGAGTCCGAGGATGATTCCTCCCTTTCTCCAAGCGAATGGACTTGGAGTCCTCAGGAGGACAGTCGGTGGACGATAGCCCTTCGTCCTTCCTAGGATTGCTTCGGCTCATCTCGGAGTCCACCAGGATGAAGCTCAAACCCGTTTCTAAGCGGGCCAGGTATCCCCTCACGGAGATTCTGGACCGAGGGGATTCCCCTACGGAGGCCTTTCCGGTGGCCGAGGCCATAGTGGGTCCGGCCTTGGAGCTCTGGCAGTGCCCTGCTTCCTGTCCTGTGCCTTCGGCCAGGATGGCCAGGAAGTATGCGGTCCCTACCGGTTCCCTGTCCGGTTTTTCGGAACACCCCTCGGCTGAGGGGTTGGTTACCGACAGCGTTTTCCGGCGTGCCGGGAACGCTAGGGATGTGAACAAACCTCCCGACAAGGAGTCCAAGAAATTGGACTATGCCGGGCGAAAAGTCTATGCTGCGTCCTCTCTCGGCCTTCGCCAGGCCAGTTCGGCCGTCCTCGTGGCATATTTTTCTCATGCCCTGTTGGGCTCCCTGGATGAGGTCATCCCTCATCTTCCCGTGGATCTGCAGACTACGGTCAGGCAGGTGTGGGACCAGGGCAGGGCAGTGGCCAAACAGCAGCTCCAGACTGCTTTAGACATTGGGGACTCGTGTGCCAGGTCTGTGGCGGCCGCAGTGTCTATGCGTCGTCGGGCTTGGCTGAGGATATCCACCTTTACTTCGGATACCCAGCACAAGTTGGCGGATGTTCCCTTTTTGGGGACTGACCTCTTCGGCCCTGGGGTGGAAGGTCACCTGCAGAGGATCGAGAAGTCCAGTGCTACCTTGGACTCGGTCTCTTCCGCTCAGAAGGACAAAGGCCGCAAACCACAGCCTAAGCCCTTTCGTCCTTCTGCGCCCGGCGTCCGGCCCAGCAATGTCACGGCCAGCAGGCTCGGGCTTGGCATCCCAAACCCAAGCCCGAGCTTCCTCCAACAGGAAGCAGGGAGGTAAAGGCCCAGGAGGTCCCTCGGCCGGTCCCTCCTCCAAGCCTGCCCAGTGACGGGCTGAGGGGTGTCGCCCCCAACCCCGTCACCTCACCTCAGGTTCCCCCCGTGGGGGGACGGCTCCGGCACTTCCTTTCCGCCTGGTCCGTTATTACCACGGACAGGTGGGTACTGGAGGTGGTGGGAAAAGGCCTGCCTCTAGAATTCGAGCAGGCCCTGCCCTCCAGAGCCGTCGCACCTCGGGGGGCCTCGGGGTCCGCAGCCTCACTGTCGGCTCGTCGGGCCGACATCGCTCTCCTCCTCCAAAAGGAGGTGATCAGGGAGGTGGCGGACCCTCCCTCAGACCCGGGGTTTGCGTCCAGGTACTTCCTGGTTCCGAAACGGACGGGGGGCTGGCGCCCCATTGTCAACCTACACGACCTGAACAAGTTCCTAAGGTCTCGAACCTTCAGGATGGTCACTCTGGCTCAGATTATACCATCCCTGGAACACGGCGTGTGGTTCTCCTCTCTGGACCTGCAGGACGCATTCTTTCACGTCCCTATCTATCAGTCACATCGGAGATTCCTTCGCTTTCGGGCAGAGGGATCCCTCTTCGAGTTCCAAGCCATGCCCTTCGGCCTGTCTCCAGCTCCCAGGGTCTTCACCAAATGCATTGCAGTGGTGACAGCCCTCCCTGGCGCTCGAGGTCCGGGTGTACCCTACCTGGACGATTGATTGATAGCAGCCCCTCCAGACAGGAGGTGGAGCGGTCCAGAGATCTGGCCTCCAGGTTTGGTCTCAAGTCGGCCTTCTCTCATCAACGAGGCCAAGTCGGAACTCGAGTCGAAGCAGGCGATTCTGTTTATCGGGCAGAGCTCGACTCTTCTAGCCAGAGCACGGCTCCCGGCGGACAGGGCCGAGGTTCTTACCTCCTTTGCCCAATCATTTCTGGTTGGGCACCCAAGAACCTGCCCAGGACTTCCTGCGCCTCCTGGGTCTCATGGCGGCCTGTACCAGCGTGGTCCGTTGGGCACGCTGGCACATGCGCCCCCTTCAGTGGGGACTGGCCAGCCAGTGGTCACAACGCTGCGATCCATTGGACAGCTAGTGATGGTGACCCAGGAGATGTGGAACGCTCTCCGGTGGTGGACTGTTCCATCTCATTTGCAGGAGGACATCCCGTTTGTCCGCCCCGAGCCGACGGTCTCTCTATCGACCGATGCCTCTCTGATGGGTTGGGGTGCCCATCTGGGGAACACCGACGCGGCCTCTGGTCCCCTCAGGAGTCCCGATGCCACATCAACCTGCTGGAGCTCGAGCGGTCCTCTAGCTCTCGCCGCCTTTGCTCGCTTTCTCCGGGGTCAAGTGGTCCGAGTCCAGACGGACAATACCGCACCATGTACTACCTAAACCACCAGGGCGGGACGCGTTCCATGCTTCTATGCAGGGAAGCTCTCCGCATTTGGTCACTCGTGTGCAGCCTGGAGGCGGATCTCCTAGCCATTCATGTGGCAGGAGCCTCCAACACCCTGGCCGATGCCCTGAGCCGGTTAGGGGCTGCATCTCACGAGTGGTCTCTCCTGCCGGAGGTAATACAAGATCTGTTCTCCCATTGGGGCACACCTCAGGTGGACCTGTTTGCCTGCAGGGAGAATGCGAAGCTGAGGCTGTTTCATGCCCGCTCCCCTCAGCAGGGCTCGCTGCAGGGGGATGCCTTCTCGAGGCTGTGGACCCCGGGCCTCTTCTACGCCTTCCCCCATTTCCCTTGATTCACAAGGTGCTTCTCAAAGCAAGGAGGGACAAGGCGCAGGTGATTCTGATAGCCCCAGACTGGCCCCGTCAGTTCTGGTACCCAGATCTCCTCAGCCTCAGCTCCAGGCTCCCGAGGCAGCTTCCAGCTCGCCCGGACCTGCTCTCAGTCAATCAGGGGAAGGTGTTCCATCTGGACCTTCAATCCCTGCACCTGACGGCCTGGTTCCTGAGCGGCTAGAGTTCCAGGCCTTGGGTCTTTCCGACGAGGTCCTCAATGTTGTTGAGGCGTCCCGTAAGGAGTCGACCAGGAAATGCTATGCCTTCAAATGGAAGAGATTTTCCATTTGGTGTCAGGGCAAGGGCTTGGACCCTTCCTCCTGTCCTTTGGCAAGCATCTTGGACTATTTATGGTCCCTTTCTAGTCAAGGGCTTAGGTCGACGACCCTAAGGGTGCACCTGACAGCCATCTCTGCTTACCAGGCGCGGGACGGGGAGCAGTCGGTGGCGCAGGAGAAGGTGGTCTGGCGCTTTTTCCAAGGCCTTGATCACATTTCCCCTCCGGTGCGAGAACCTCCACCTCCGTGGGATTTACTGCTGGTACTGGCAAAGCTCATGGGCAAGCCATTCGAACTAATGCACAGGTGTGAACTCTCTGACCTGTTGTGGAAGACCGCTTTCTTGGTGGCTGTCACATCAGCCAGAAGGATGGGAGAACTCCAGAGCTCCTGCATTGAGTCTCCTTACCTGGTCTTCCACAGGGACAAGGTTGTCCTGCGCCCCACCCGAAATTCCTTCCGAAGGTGGTGTGGGTTCACCCTAACCAGGTGTTGACTCTGCCAGTGTTCTACCCCAATCACACCTGGGGATGAATACAGGCTCCATACTTTGGACCCTAGAAGGGCTCGCTATTATAAGGAGCGACGGCTGAAATTGGGAGAGGTTCGCCAGCTGTTTGTCACTCACGCTGAAGCCGCACCTGGCAGACCTGCAGCCAAGTGGACGATAAGCAGGTGGGTCACCTCCTGCATAGATCTCTGCTACAAGTTGGCGGGCATGGAGCCTCCCAGAGGATAAGAGCTCATTCCACCACACTGCTGCATTGGTGGCTGCTTCCAGGGACGCCCCTATCCAGGAAATCTGCAGGGCTGCTACCTGGAAGTCAGCACACACCTTCATTACCCATTACCACATCGACCTTGAGTCACGCCTGGATGCTGGTTTTGGGGCCTCGGTTCTCCAGTCTTTATTCCCTAGGTAGGGGGTGTGCTTCTTTCTCCTCCTCCCGGAGAACTGCTAGAGTCTGTTAGACAGTGTGGATGAACAACATATCCATGTCCCTAGAAATACAGGTTACTCACCTGTAACAGGAGTTCTAGGAATGGAATATGTTGTTCATCCACATTCTCCTCGGCCCAGAGCGCCACAGCCTGAGCTTCCAGCGGGCCAGATCTGGCGTCATGGGGCGGAGCGAGTTTTACCACCCGGGTGGGTGGGAGGAGCCAGCTTGAAGACCTTCCGGCAAGATTTAAAGCGGCAAGGAACCTGCCAGACAGTGTGGATGAACAACATATACCATTCCTAGAACTCCTGTTACAGGTGAGTAACCTGTATTTATTGCTGATGATGGGTGATCTGAATATGCCAGATGTTAACTGGAGTGCAGTTGCAGCAGCCACTTCAAAGAGTGGGGTTATTCTGGATGCCCTGCAGGGGGCATGCCTTAGACAACTAGTATTGGAGCCCACTCGAGAGGGAGCAATCTTAGACCTGGTTCTCTCAAATGAAGATGAAGAGGATCACAGATGATGAAGTGGGTAGTCATCTGGGGAACTAGCGACCATCGAACAGTATGGTACTAATAAACACAGCAATAGAGTCAAGTTTCATACAAAGGCAAAAGTACTGGACTTTTGAGGGCTGACTTTGCTAAAATGGGTGAGTGCCTAAGGAATGCACTAGCAAATGGGCAGGAAGGAGGGGTGGAAGAACAATGGGAATAATAAAACTGCCATCACAGAGGTAATCAGCCTTTGTGTGAAGCAAATAAACAAACGAACGATGTAAGAAACCACTATGGTTCTCGAAGGAAGTGGCAGTGAAGGTTCAAGAGAAAAAGAAAGCATTCAGGAAGTACAAGGAATCACAGAAGGAGCAGGACAGAGAACTGTATCAGTTAAAGCAAAAGGAAGCTGGGAAGGCAGTCAGAACAGCAAAGGCCCAAACCGAGGAAAAGATAGCCAACTCAGTTAAGAAGGGGGATAAAACCTTTTATAGGTACATCAGGGAGCGAAGGACGACCAAGGGAGGGTTAGTGAGGCTTAATAAAGAGGAGGGAGGGTGGGCAGAGGGTGACTGTGAAAAGGCAGAGAAACTAAACAAATATTTTTGCTCAGTATTTACAAAGGAAGTGGGGGAGGTACCTAAAACAAACAGTAGAAACACTCTGGATACAGAAGTTGATACCAGCCCATTTACAGAAGAAAGGGTTCTGAAAGAACTCTCAAAACTGAAGGTGGACAAAGCAATGGGGCCTGATGGGATCATCCCAGAATTCTAAAAGAACTAAGGGTAGAACTAGTGACACCACTGACTACCCTCTTAACAAATCATGGGAGGATGGGGTGGTACCCGAGGACTGGAGAAGGGCAGATGTGATTCCTCTTCACAAAAGTGGGAGCAAGGCAGAAGCAGAAAACTACAGACCTGTTAGTTTAACCTCAGTGGTAGGGAAAATGATGGAATCACTTCTGAAGGAAAGAATTATTGAGTATCTAGAGGCCAGAGGGGCTCAGGACCCAAGGCAGCATGGACTCACAGCGGGAAGGTCATGCCAGACAAATCTGATAGATTTCTTTGACTGGGTGACCAAAGTAGTAGATCAGGGAGGGGCTGTGGACATGGCCTGCCTAGACTTTAGCAAGGCATTTGACACAGTCCCACACAAAAGATTAATATACAAGTTAGCCAGCCTGGGAGTGGGTCCCAAGATGACAGCCTGGGTAAAGAATTGGCTGGAGAATAATACACAGAGAGTAATAGTAAATGGAGTCCACTCTGAAGAAAGGGGGTTTACTAGTGGGGTACCACAGGGTTCAGTATTAGGACCAGTCCTCTTCAGTGTCTTTATAAGTGACATTGCAGAGGGACTGGAAGGAAAAGTATGTCTCTCTGCAGATGACACAAAGATCTGCAACAGAGTTGATGCACAAGGTGGGGTGGAAAGGATGAGATGGGACTTGGCAAGGTTAGAGGAGTGGTCAAATGTATGGCGGCTTAGATTCAGTGCTAAGAAGTGCAAGGTAATGCACCTGGGAAACAAAAACCCAGGGGAAGAGTACACAGTGGGGGGTGAAATACTAACAACAACAAAAATGGAAAGGGACCTGGGGGTAGTCATATCAGATGACCTAAAGGTGGCAAGCAATTTGAGAGGGCAGCAAAGGCGGGCTGGGGATACTGAGATGCACAGGAGAGGCATCACAAGTAGAAAACAGGAAGTTATTATCCCTCTGTACAGACAGATGGTGAGACCCCATCTGGAATACTAGTGCCGTTCTGGAGACCAGTCTCCACAAAGACATAGACAGGATGGAGGCTGTCCAGAGGAGGGCAACTAAAATGGTGTAGGGTCTGCACGGAAGACATATGAAGAGAGACTTAGGAGCTGAATATGTATAGCCTCGAGGAAAGGAGGAGAGGGGGACATGATAGAAACTTTCAAGTACCTCAAGGAATCAACAAAAGTCAAGAGGTAGCATCTTTGAAAAAAGAGGTGTGCAAGAAGAAGGGGCACAATTTGAAGATAGAAGGGGGCGGCTCAGAGGTAATTTAAGGAAGTATTTTTTCACAGAGAGGTGTGGGATGCATGGAACGCCTTCCGGAGGAGGTTGTGGAGTCAAAAACAGTGGTGGAATTCAAGCATGCATGGGACAGTCACAAGGCAATTCTAGGGTGTGGGGGTAGGAAGAAATAGGCTGCTGGTTAACTAGGATCTGCAGCTTATCCATTAGGTAGGGAAATGGGCAGACTGGGTGGGCCAAGCGGTCCTTTTCTGCCGTCAAAATCTATGTTTCTTTGTTTCTAAGTTTGGAGTACATACATCTGTGGGTATATACCTATTAGATCTTACTTTGAGTGGAAGCTCTTGCAGCAGGCTATGATAACTAGGACTATGCCGCAGGCACTAAGACCCTCTGGAAAACTTCTCAGCCAGCAATACCCAGCAGGGACCGCCCCCGATGTCAGCTCCACCCCGGCGTCAGCTCTGGTACAAAAGGGGCGGACCCAACTCCACCTCAGTTCTTTTCCACCGCGTCCCACTTACGTGAAGAGTTCCTGCTCATCTTGGCTTACCAGCCTAGCTAAAGAACCTAGTATTTCGCTCGTTTTTGCGATTTTCTCCTCTAAGTTTCGACAGTTTCAGTGCCTACCAAGGCATGTCTTCACTGTCATCGGTCTCCTCGACAGGCCCCCACGTTAAGTGCGGTTGCAGCTGCTAAATCCCGTCTAAAGACGGTCATCGGCAGTGCGTTTTCTGCCTGGGGCCTGGTTGTGTTCAGCCTGTCAGAAGTTCACCAGCCGCACCAGGATCCGCCGCTTGAAGGCCCTGACAGCGCATCTGCTGGAACAGAAGATGGATCTGCACAGCTCAGGGCAGAAGAAGAAGAAGGACAAGTCTAAGCTGCCCCGCGAAAAAGACCGTAGTCGGTCCCGGCACCGGTCCAGGTCTCTCTTCCGCTCGCGGCCTTCTCCCAAGACAGCCCATGGATCCAAGGGCTCAGGTGAGCATCCCAAGTCTAAAGACCAGACTAAGGCAAATGAAGCTCAAGGTGACTGTGCTCAGGGTCACCATTAAGCCCTCGGAGGCACAAGCTTCGGCCCTGCCTTCCAAGGCCCTGGTGCCGCCAGTCAAGAGCACGCCTACGGAGTCCAAGGACACTCCTGCGCCCCCGGTCGGGTCCCCGTCGTCCGTCACCTTACCCGATGCCGCGGTGGGGCGTAATGGATCGGACCCAACTGGCTTAAGGGCCGCGCCATCATCCCCTAAGTCCTCCTCCCCGGGCTCAGAAGTGGGCTGTCCTGCGAAGATCGGCGTCCCGGTTATTCCGCTTCCTGGGAAAGCGGCTCTGTTTTTCAAGGATGAGCTCCAGGATCTGTTTTTCTTCTGTTGGAGGCAGGTCCAGAAGCACCCTCCCCAAGCTGGCCATCACTGGTCCTGGACCCTTCGGATGAACCACAGCCAGGAGATGCCTCTTCCCGAGGAAGAACCTCGACAGGCCGTCGCCTCCTCCTCCTCAGGCTCGTTCCCGGTCACGGTCCGTTGACCGACACCGGCGCTCTACCAGATTGGGTAGCTGACAGGGTCAGGTCTTACACTAGGAGCCGTTCCCGTTCTGCTAGACGGGACTGCTCCCGACGTTGGTCCCCTGACCAACGTCGGTCTGCGCTCCGCCGTCGGTCCTGTGACCATCATCGGTCTTCGGACCGACGTCATTTGGTGAGCCACCAATGCTCGAGTGGGACTAGCCATAAGGACAGGTCTGGCTACTCGTCACCCAGTAGCCATTCCTCCTCTTACTCTTCCACCTCTTCCTTTTCGGGAATTGGGGGTTCCCCGGGAGAGAAAGACCAGCCTTGCTCGCCTCCTGGTGATCCCACTTTCATGGATGTCATGAGGCACATCCAGGCCTCCAATGAGTGGGACACGGAGGACCTGGATCCGGAACACCGATGTTTGGCTAAGTACCTGAGGCAGAAGGAGCCGAAACCCTTGGTTGTTCCTCCTTTAGTGGACACTTTCCAAGTCCTCACTAGAGTAACCTAGAAGCGTCCAGCTTCAGTCCTGGCAGTTCCAAAAAAATCAGACAGGCTGTATAGAGCCCGGAAGGATGAACCATTCTTGGCTGAACATCCTCAGGCAGACTCCTCAGATCTTACTTCGAGATACAGCTCTTGCAGCAGGTAACAACATTAGGACTGAAGCCGGCAGGCGTCAGGACCCCACGGAAATCTTCTAGCTAGCAGTCTTCAGCGGGGACCGCCTCCGACGTCGGTCCCGCCCCCGTCAGACGTAGTACATAAGGAGGCGGTCCTGCCAGATTCCCCAGTTCTTTCCCGCCGTCGACTTGCATGTCTCGACCCTTCGGTTCGTTTCTAGCGCGCGACGCCTGGTTAAGTTCTTCCTTCGGGAAAAAGTTTGTTTTTCCAGCTCAATTCTGTCTGATGCTCCTCTCAACTTCCGTTGAAGGCCATCCATCGAAGTAAGCCTGTGAAACAAATCATTTAAAGACCGCGTCGGCCTCGTCGGTGCTAGGCCCAGACCCGCGATACCGGGCCTGCTCCTTCTGCCAAGGGTTCAACAGCTGGACCCGGATCCGTCGCCAGAAGGCCCTTCAGGCGTTCCTGCTTGAGGAAAAGATTAAAGCCATGGACGCAGCCTCCAAGGAGGAATCTTCCGACAAGGCCCGGAGACACCTCAAGAAGCATAGGGAGAGAGTGAGATCCAGGTCCCCTTCTAGGGCCTCTGACTCCTGCAGCTCCGTCTCCCGGTCCGACCGCTCCCCTTCCCGAGCCCGCTCTCAGCCTCCCCCTGCAGCGGTGAAGACTCCTTCGGGTTCCTCCTCTCTTCCTCAGGCTAAGACCTCCAGAACTTCTTCATCCTCGGCCACTAAGGCCCTGTCGAGGTCAGGGGACCGTCATCACCATCACAAGTCCGGTTCCTACCATTTTGGAACCAACGCCAGGTCAGTTTCTTTGCCTCCTCCTCCCCAGCGGAAGACAAAAGAACTGACTTCACTTAAGAGATCGTCGGACGCGACGCCGGCCCACCCGACGTCGGCCAAACACCATCGGTCCCGAGAACTGACGACCGCCAGACGCCCGTCGCCGGTTAAGCCTTCGCCTCCACGGACGCCGGCCGGGGGACCGACGTCCGTACCTGCTGAGAAGAGGACCCCTTCGCCTCCCACCGACGTCGGTCAAGAGACGATCACGGAGGAGGAGCTGACCCAGGACCAGACGGGCAAACCCGGTCCTGTCGTACCCCCCAGGGAACCCTCGCCGGAACCTGAGACCCCTGGGGAGCTGACGCCAGAACCCGACGACCGGCCATCGGCGCCCGGTCCGTCGTCAGGCCTCAGCATATCCGAGGTCAAGGAGCTGTTTACTTACTGGTGGGACATCATAAAGAAGGATGTGATTCCCACACCTACTCCTCCTCCTCCTCCTTCACCTGCAACTCCGCCCCCCGCACCCCCTACTTCACCCAGGGATGCGGGCCGAGTACCTCCCCCCAAGGAGCCTACAGATCCTCCTAGGGGTAGAACAGAAAAAAGGAGACCTCCGTCCAGATCTTCTTCAGGGTCACCCAGCCCCAAGAGACCCAGAAGACACCGCCCGTTCGCCTTCGACGGAGGACACGGGATCGGACTTCTCGGACGGATGCAGATCCCCGCTCCAATCAACGTCCCTTCTCCTGACCCATGTGAGCTTCCGAGATCTTCTCCGGATGACCCATCGTTCTCAGAGATTATGAGGCATATCCAGGAGAACATGGGCTGGGACGCAGAGGAACTAGACCCCAAGAGATTACGCCTTGCCAGATATCTTTGGCAAAAAGATCCTAAGCCTGTGGTGGTGCCACCCTTGGTGGACACTTTCGTGGACGTCACCAAGGCAGCGTGGAAACGTCCACACTCTCTTCCGGTGATGCCGAAGAAAGCTGACTGCCTGTACAAGGCCCCTAGGGAGGACCAGTACTTGGCATCACATCCTCTGGACGATTCTCTGGTCATAACAGCCTCTCATGACCGGTCCCAGAGGCCGCAACATTTGAGCACCCTGCCACCGGACCCAGAGTCCAAACAGCTGGACGCTATGGGCAGGCGCACATATGCATCCGCTACCTGCGCTTATCAGATCCTTCAACTACTTGACCCACATGGTACAGTTTCAAAATGCCTTGTGGGAGCAGGGACTGGATCTGTGGAAAAGATGCCAAAGGTGAGCAGAAGGAGGAGTTACTGCAACTCCTTCTGCACGGGTTCGGACGTGGAACTCAGGTGCTGCGAGCTGCCAGAGACTTCCGCTGACCTCGCCAGAGCGGCAATCTCAGGCGTATATGCCCGAGACACTCATGGCCCGTGTCTCCGGATTCCCCGGACGCCCAGAAGAACATCCTGGACGCCTCTTCATGGAGAAGTTTTTTGGTGAGTCCTCGGAGAAGGTCCTCACCAAACTCCAAGAGGCCGAGACGGCACGGTCTGTCCAGGCCATGTACAGACCCAAGCTTAGTTCCTTTCGAGGAACCAAAGCTCGTTGTTCGAGGCCGATGCAGAGACAGCAGTCCCGCATCGTCCGGAACAGAGGGGCCCTTCTTCCGCAGAGCCCAGGGAAGTCGTCACGGGCACAAGTCAACAACCAGCTAAGTCGACCAGCCCGCTGGACCTCACCGCCACAGCATGACTCCTTCCCGGCCCCCGCCCCTCAGGATCAACGGGACACCAAGGTCGGGAGCCGCATTGCGGACCATCTGCCAGGGTGGCTGTCCATAACCACCGACAGGTGGGTCCTTCAGTTGGTCGAAAGAGGACACTTTATAGAATTCGTGGACAAGCCACCCACAAGGCCTCCTCTGCTCTCCCGTTACTCGGGTCAGCACAGATCACTCATCAAGCAAGAGGTACTCAGCTCCTGCAAAGGGAGCGGGGAGTATGTCCCAGAGAGCCAGATAGGATCCGGATACTATTCCCACTTCTTTCTGGTTCTGAAGAAAACGGGACCTCCGTCCAATCCTGGACCTCAGCGACCTCAACATGTCGGTCGCCTACAAACGTTTTCGCATGGTGACCCTCTAAGGTCTCATTCCCATGCTGAAAAAGGATGCCTTCTTAGCGTCCCTGGACATGCAGGACGCCTCACCTGCACATCCCAGTAGCTCAGCGCACAGGAGGTTCCTGCATCTCGAAGCTCTCGCCACCACTTTCAATCTCGGCCCTTCCGCTCGAACTGTCTTCGGCCCCAGGGTCTTTACCAAGTGTGTATAGTCGTGGCAGCGCCTCTGAGGAGACAGGGCCACCATGCGTGTCTCGCATCTGGATGACTGGCTTTTCATGGCCGCCCAAAGAGGCACTGTTGATGGCTATTCAGAGCACCCAGGACCTGTTCCAGTCTCTGGGCATTCTTATCAACTACGAAAAGTCTCTCCTAGTACCGCCCCAGAAGCTGCAGTTCATAGGCTTAGTTCTGGACACCATCCAGGGAAAGCTTTCTTCCCGACTGAAGAGTGGAACACATCAGATCCTCATCAGGGATCTTTCGGCAAAAGACCGTCTCACCAGGTTGGTCCTTCGGCTGCCTCGGACACATGGCTGCGGCCATTCCAACCGTCCCCTTGACAAGGCTCAACATGCGGGTAACCCAGTGGATGCTCAAGGTGCAATGGGACCAAAGGCAAGACCACATGCAGCATCCGTCAGAATCACGGACCGCTGGGATTCGGAGACTGGCAATGGTAGCTAGACCCAGGACACTTTCTGCGGGTGTCTCGATTCATCAGACCGGTCCTCAAGGCAATCCTCTCCACAGACGCCTCAGGGCTGGGATGGGGAGCGCACCTGAACGGGGTAAGGTCCCAGGGAACATGGACCCCTCAGGAAGCTCACCTCCACATCAACGTGCTGGAGATGAGGGCGGTTCTTTACGCCCTGCAGGCCTTTCAGTCAGAAATAACGTCGAGTACCCTTCTGCTTCAGACAGACAACACGGCGGTGATGTATTACCTCAACAAACAAGGAGGCGCACACTCTTACCCCCTATGCAGGGAGGCTATGAGGGTGTGGGATTGGGTAATCCGACACGGCGCGAGCCTGATTGCAGTTCACGTTTTCGGAGTGGACAACACAATCGCAGATGGCCTGAGTCGTTCCCAGGCCAGAGTCCACGAGTGGGAACTTCTTCAGGAGGTAGCAGAGGATCTGTTTCTTCGATGGGGCACTCCAGAGTTGGATTATTAAGCTTCCCCATCCAACACAAAACTGCCCAATTTTGCTCGCTAGATCCAGGGCCTGGTGTTTTCTGGCGAGATGTTGTCCCTCTCCCGGGGACAGATTCTCTCATACTTTCCCTCCTTCCTGCTGATCCAGAGAGTTCTTCTCAAACTGCGCGGGAAGCACGCAACAATGATCCTGGTAGCGCCTTTCTGGCCCAGGCAGATCTGGTTCCCCATGCTGACGCAGTTGTCCCGGGAACCTCCAGCTCCGTTGCCTTTCTGCTCCCACCTATTGTCTCAGGAGGAGGGTTCACTAGTCCACCCGGACTTATGCTCACTGAACCTGCATGCATGACTCCTAGAGACATAGCCATTGCGCGATCACGGGTCTTGCAAGAGGCGTGAAGTCCTTTCCGCTGCCAGAAAGCCGCAACGATGCGCCGCACGCCATGTGAAGGCACCGTTTTGCTTATGAGTCCATGAGCGGCCTTTCCCCTTTAGAATGCCTGGTGAAAGGGGTGCTGGAATACCTTCTTTCCCTATTCCATTCGGGTCTCGCCTACTCCTCCATTAAAGTGCACCTCTGCGCAATCTCTGCATACCACTTCCTGGTGGGACAGCGCACAGTGGCACAGCTTGATGCCTCATGAGACTTTCTGAGAGGGTGTTACACCTAGCCACCCATCAAGATCCCGTCCCTCCTTGGGACTTACTCTTTGTCCTGGAACAACTCACGCTTCCCCCCTTTGAACCTGCAGCGGATTGCGAGCTGCGTTTCCTGTCGTGAAAACGTTATTTTTTTAGCTGTCACGTCCAGCAAGGAGATCTTACTTTGAGACACAGCTCTTGCAGCAGGTTACACCATTAGGACTGAAGCCGCTTGGGCGCCAGGATCCTGGAAAAATTCTAGCTAGCTAACTACATGCGGGGACACTTGACGTCGGTCCGCCTCCGGCGTCAGGCGTGTGGTACAAGAGGCGGTCGCCAGATTCCCCAGTTCTTTTCCCGCCGTCGACTTGTGCTACCTGGCCCTTGCTTTTTACCAGTCTGGCCTTGCTGACGCTGCGAATAGTTCTTTTTTCGATAAAATTTTGAAAATCTTCACCTCTTCAAGTAAGATCTTGATGTCATCACCAACTTCGGCCATCCTTGAAGTGCGCTTGTGAAAGCAGATCCGTTCAGGACCCCCACGGCCTGTGTCCGGTGCCTAGGCCAGACCCACGATACCGGGCCTGTCCTTCTTGCCAAGGGTTCAATAGCCTTCCGGATCCGGGTCAGAGGGCTTTGCAGGATGTTTCTTCTGGAGGAACAACTGAAGACCATGTCCTCCAGGGGAAGCTCCAGGGTCCACAAGCAGCGAGAAGAGAAGGAAGGCCTTCCAGGTCCCCTTCTAGGGGTTCGAGTCCCGTAGCTCGGTTCAAAATCTCCCCGGCTGCAATCAAGAAACCTTCTTCTCAGGAGATCATCGCAGGCCTTCCTCCCTTCCAGGGCCTTGCGCAGGTCCGAGGGAACGACACCATCACCACCGCCAAGTCGGGTTCGCTCCTCGGTACCCGGCGTCAGGTCTTCGTCGGGTGCCTCCACGCCAGGCGCTGGAGCTCACCTTTAAAAAGGCCTGTAGCCCAGATGCCGCTCGACAGCCGTCAGCCCGTCGCCCTTCTTCCTGGAGCGCCGCGGCCCGGACGACCGGACGCTGGCCATTACATCCCAGCGAGCGCGGTAGGGGGACCGGCGCCGCCCTCCTGAAAGAAGAAGGCCCTGTTGCCTCCGACCGACATCGGTCAGGAGCCTCTATCGGAGGAGGACCTAGAGCAGCCCGAGGACCAGACGGGCGAACCCGGTCCCGTAGGTACTCCCAGGGATCCCTCGCCATTACCAGAGCCCCCTGTGGAGCCGACGCCGGGACCCGACGACCGCCCACCGGCACCCGGGCCGTCGTCGGGCCTCTCTCTAGTGGAGGTGAAAGATCTGTTCACCTACTGGTGGGATACCATTAAAAAAGACATGGTTCCCCTCCTCCTCCTACTCCTCCTCCTCCGGTTCCTGCCCCCCCCTCGCCATCGGGGTCGGCAGGCTGTGTTCCTCCTCCCCAGGAGCCTAGAACCCCTCCCAGGGGGAGACCTGATAAACGGAGACCTCCGTCGAAATCCTCTGCTGGATCACCCAGCCCCAAGAGATCCAGGAGACGCCGACGTTCGCCTTCAACGGAGGACACGGGATCAGACTACTCCACCTCTAGATCCCCATCTCCACTCTCCATCCCTTCTCCGGACCCACGTGGATGCCTAGATCTCCTCGGATGATCCTCGTTCCTTGATATTATGAGACATACACAAGAGAACATGGGATGGGATGCTGAAGACTTAGACCGAAGAGTGCGACTCGCCAAATATCTTGACAAAGGACCCCAAGCCTGTGGTGGTACCACCCTTGGTTGACACTTTCGTGGACGTCACCAAGGCTGCGTGGAAGCGTCCACACTCGCTCCCGGCGAGACCGAAGAAAGCTGATCGCTTGTACAAGGCTCCTAAGGACGACCAGTACTTGACGCAGCATCCTCAGGCCGATTCTCTGGTCATCACAGCCTCACATGACCCGGTCACAGAGGCCACAACATTTGAGCACCCTGCCACGGACCCAGAGTCCAAGCAACTGGGCGCGATGGTGGCGCGCGTATGCTTCGCTACCTGCGCCATCAGATCCCTGAACTATTTAACCCACATGGTTCAGTTCCAGACGCTTTGTGGGAACAGGGTCTGGAAGCGGCTGAAAAGATGCCGAAGGTGAGCAGAAGGAGGAGATGCTTCAGCTCCTCCGTGCGGGTTCAAACGTGGGGACCCAGTGCTAAGAGCCAGATTGACTCAGCGGACTCATCGGCCCAAGCAGCAGCTTCTGGCGTTTGCCTCCGGAGACACTCTTGGTTGTAGCGTCTCGTTTACCCCCAGACGTCCAAAAGAACATCTTGGGCGCCTTTTGAGGAGAAGTATTGTTTGGTAATCCTACAGAAAAGATCCTTACAACTCCAAGAGGCGGGAAGGCGGTAAGGTCGGTTCAGGCCATGTGCCGACCTAAGCTTGGTTCCTTCGAGGGAACCAAAGCCGTTCGTCTTGTGAGACAGAGGCAACAGAGACCCACTCCGCTGCACCCTGAGGGGCTCTGGTTTCGTAGAGCCCAGGGCAAACACCCGCCAGCCGAGGCCAGCGTTCTCCTAGGCAGGCCCAGCCAGCGGGTCCATCTGCCGCCACAGCCTGACTCCTTGCGGCCCCGCCCTCAGGATCAGCGGGAGTTTATAGTCGAAGTCGCATGTGCAACTTCCTGCCGGGATGGCAGGCCATTACCACCGACAGGTGGGTTCTTCAGTTGGTCAGTCTAGGCCACTTTATAGAATTGAGAAGCCACCCTCGGGGCCTCCTTTGCTCTCCCGGTATCAGGGTCAGCACAAAGCCTTGATCTGGCAAGAAGTACTCGCGCTACTACGAAAGGGAGCGATAGAGTACGTCCCAGAGAACCAGAGAGGACTAGGATACTATTCCCACTTCTTCCTGGTTCCCAAGAAAACAGGGGACCTCCGTCCAATCTTGGACCTCAGCGACCTCAATGTGTCGGTCACTTACAAGAGATTCCGCATGGTGACCCTTCCAGGTCTTATCCCCATGCTCAAACAGGACGCCTTTTTAGCGTCTCTAGACATGCAGGATGCCTACCTGCACATCCCTATGGCTCAGGCGACAGGAGGTTCCTGCGCTGGAGTTTCTCGACCACCACCTTCAGTTCCGAGCCCTTCCTTTCGGACTGTCTTCCGCACCGAGGGTCTTTACCAAGTGCATGGCAGTCGTGGCAGCGTCTCTGAGGAGACAGGGCCACTACGTGTTCCCGTACCTGGACGACTGGCTTCTCATGGCCGCCTCCAGAGAGACGTTGCTTCTTGCAATCAAGAGCACCCAGGATCTGTTCCGATCCCTGGGCATCCTCATAAATTACGAGAAGTCTCTCCTGGTACCGTCGCAGAAACTGCAGTTCATAGGAGCAGTTCTGGACACTGTTCGAGGAAGAGCCTTTCTTCCGGCCGACAGAGCGGAGCGCATCAGATCCCTCATAAGGGACCTATCACTAAGCAAGGTTGTACCTGCCAGGTCGGTCCTTTGCTTGCTCGGACACATGGCTGCGGCCATTCCTACTGTCCCTTTCGCAAGACTCCACATGCGCGTTACTCAGTGGATGCTCAAAGTGCAATGGGACCAAAGGCAAGACCACTTGCAGCATCCGTCAGACTCACGAATTCAGTGATTCCAGACTGGCAGTGGTGGCTAGCCCCAGGGTCGCTCTCATCAGGCGTCCCGTTCATTGCGCCGTCCCCGGAGGTCACCCTCACCACAGACGCTTCCGGTCTTGGGTGGGGGGCACACCTGGACGGGGTAAAGTCCCAGGGTACGTGGACCCAGATGGAAGCTCACCTTCACATCAACGTGCTGGAAATGAGCGGTCCTCTATGCCCTGCAGGCCTTTCAGTCAGTTATCCCACCGTGTACTCTTCTACTTCAGACAGACAACACGGCGGTGATGTATTACCTCAACAAACAAGGAGGCGCACACTCTTACCCCCTTTGCAGGGAGGCCATGAGAGTGTGGGATTTGGTAATCAGACACGGCGTGAATCTGATCACTGTGCACGTTCCCGGAGTGGACAACACGGTTGCAGACGGCCTGAGTCGTTCTCAGGCCAGAGTCCATGAATGGGAACTCCTTCAAGAGGTAGCAGAGGATCTTTTTCTTCGATGGGGAACTCCAGATCTAGACTTGTTCGCCTCCCCATCCAACGCAAAACTGCCCAATTTTTGCTCGCTAGATCCAGGGCCTGGTGTTTTCTGGCGAGACGCGTTATCCCTCTCCTGGGCCAACAGATTCTCTCGCTTTCCCTCCTTTCCCGTTGATCCAGAGTTCTTCTCAAACTCGTGGGGAGCACAATATTGATCCTAGTGGCCCCATTTTGGCCCAGACAGATTTGGTTCCCTTTGTTGATTCAACTATCTCGGGAACCCCCGCTCCCGTTGCCGCTCAGCTCCCACTTACTGTCTCAGGAGAAGGGTTCACTTGTCCACCCGGACCTCGTTCCTTGAACCTGCATGCTTGGCTCCTAGAGACATAGCCATTTTCGTCCGCGGGGTCTAGAGAGGTTGCAGAAGTCCTTTCTGCAGCCAGAAAGCCGGACAGCATTGCGACGTCGACCATGAAATGGCGCGTTTTATAATGTATGGTCGCGAGCCGCGACCTTTCCCTTTAGGTTGTCCTGTGGGAGTAATATTAGAATATTTGCTCTCCCTCTTTCATTCGGGTCTAGCCTACTCCTCTATTAAAGTGCACCTCTGTGCCATTTGGCTTACCACCTCGGTGGAAATGACCACAGTGGCTCAGGTGGGCGCCTCTCGGGAATTTCTTGAGAGTGTTGCACCTTGAGCCTCCTATTAGAGACCCTGTGCCTCCATGGGATTTGCTTTTGTCCTTGAACAGCCCACGCTCCCCCTTTGAACCTGCCGCGGATTGCGAGCTACGTTTTCTGTCGTGGAAAACGTTGTTTTTAGTTGCTGTTACCTCGGCAAGAAGAATTTCTGAACTTCACGCTCTCATGTGCAAAGAGCCTTATTTAGTTTTCCACCGGGACAGAGTATCCCTGAGGACGAACCCTAAATTCTTGCCTAAGGTGGTTTCTTCACTCACTCTGAACCAGGATATCGACCTTCCGGTCTACTTCCCGAACTACTCTAATAGAGGAGGCTCTGCTCCATACCCTGGATGTCTACACCGCAGCCTGAAGTTTTACCTCAACAGAACTCAGTCCTTTACGTAGTTCTGAGCAGCTTTTCATTTCCTTCTCTGAGAGAATGATGGGCCAATCAGTATCCAAACAGTCCCTTTCTCGCTGGCTTGTCCAGTGTATTTCTCACTGTTATGGTATCAAACAAAAGCCCTCCCGGGTTCAGTCCGGGGTCATTCCACTAGAGGGTGGCTACTTCCTTTGCAGCTCAAAAATGTTTCCACTTCTGCTATATGCTGCAGTACTGAGTTCTGTGCATACCTTTATCAGGCATTATAGCCTGGACATCGCCTCTCGCGAAGGGCTGGTTTTGGTTTGGCCGTGCTTCAGGGTCTCCTGTCTTAGGTTCAGGACCTGGTTTTATCCTTTAATTTCCTCCTCCCGGATTTTCTGACAGCGTTACTGCTTGGGAATCAGTCCTAATGGTGTAACCTGCTGCAGAGCTGTGTCTCGGTAAGATAGTACAGTTACGATGAACTTACCGTCTGATAGATCTTCGAGAACAGCTCTTGCAGCAGGTACCTCCAGCCCACCTTCCCCTTGGAGGAAGCATGGCTCAGTCTTTCTGAGCAGGAATTGTTATCTTTCTGTCTTCTGGCCGGAATCCTAGGTCTCCCATTTTGATGTCAGCCTGCGGCAAGAAGTCTCGGCGGAGAACTGGGGAATCTGGTGGGACCGCCCCTTTGTACCACGCCTGGCGTCGGGCGGGACCGGCGTCGGGCGGTCCCCGATGTAGTTAGCTAGCTAGAATTTTTCCGTGGGGTCCTGGCGCCTGGCGGCTTCAGTCCTAATGGTGTAACCTGCTGCAAGAGCTGTTCTCGAAGATCTACTGTTACGGTAAGTTCTTACGTAACTGTACTTTTCCAAGCTTCACGCTCTCATGTGCAAGGAGCCTTATTTAATTTTTCACCAGGACAGTGTGTCCCTGAGGACGAATCCTAAATTCCTGCCTAAGGTGGTCTCTGCTCTCACTCTCAACCAGGACATTGATTTGCCTGTGTATTTCCCCAAGTACTCTAATAGAGGAGAGGCATTGCTTCATACCCTGGATGTTCACCGCTCCTTAAGGTTCTACCTGAATAGAACTAAACAGCTTCGCAAGTCGGAGCAACTATTCTTTTCCTTCGCTGAGAGGATGCTGGGCCAACCAGTCTCAAAGCAGACCCTTTCTCGCTGGCTTGTCCAGTATATCTCATTTTGCTACAACAACAGACATAAGCCCCTGCCAGGTACAGTCCAGGGCCACTCGACAAGCGGGGTGGCTACCTCCTTTGCAGCACTGCGTAACGTCTCCACCTCGGCCATTTGTGCCGCAGCTACTGGACTCAGTGCACACATTCGTTAGAGCATAGCCTGGATATTACATCCGCGTAGGAGGCAGGTTTTGGCCTAGCATTCTACAGGGTCTCCTGTCCTAGAGTCAGGACTTGTTCAAGATCTCTCTAATTTCCTCCTCCCAGAATGCTTTCAGGCGCTGCTGCTTGGGAATCAGTCCTAATGGTGTTACCTGCTGCAGAGCTGTATCTCAGTGGATAGTACAGTTACGTGGGAGCTTACCGTGACAGTAGATCTTCGAGGAGCAGCTCTTGCAACAGCTCCTCCGCCACCATTCCCCTTGGAGGAGGTACGAGCCTGCCAGTCCTTGGCAGGAGCTTTAGCTCTTTTTCTTCTGATGACGGATCCTCGGTCTCCCCTTCTGATGTTATCCTGAGGCCAGGAGTCTCAGGCGGGAGAACTGGGGAATCTGGCTGGACCGCCTCCTTATGTACTACGTCTGACGTCGGGGGCAGGACCGACGTTGGAGGCGGTCACCGCTGAAGACTGCTAGCTAGAAGATTTCCGTGGGGTCCTGACGCCTGCCGGCTTCAGTCCTAATGGTTTTACCTGCTGCAAGAGCTGTTCTCGAAGATCTACTGTTACGGTACGTTCTTACGTAACTGTACTTTATTACTGCTGCAAATCTAAGCAGCCTACACATCTCAGCTCACAGCCTCCCGACCCGGAATCCCGCTACTTGGACCAGGTAGACAAGAAAGTCTATTCTGCCTCTACCTGTTTATTTAGGTCCCTGAATTTCCTTATGCACATGGTCCAGTACCAGAATGCATTATGGGAGCAGGGACAAGAGCTGGTTAATGCCGTGCCAGACTCCGAGAAGAAAACGGAGATTCTGGACCTTCTCAAATTGGGCTCGGACGTAGGCACGCATATTTTGCGTGCCTCGTACGACACTGCGGATACGGCAGCCAGAGCGGCAGCGGCAGGTGTCTGCCTCAGGCACCATTCCTGGTTGAGGGTCTCGGGCTTTCAGCAGGATCTGCAGTCTAGAATCCTGGACTTACCCGTTCCAGAGTTCCGTGTTGTTTGGGCCGGAGACGGAGTCTTTGATCTCTCGCCTCCTGGAGTCAGGCAAATCCATCTGGTCTCTCTGCCAGGTGTACCGTGGAGACCAGCGGAGACGGCGAAAGCGGCCATTTTGGAAGCCCTCAGGTGGTCAAGCCCGTGGTAACCAACAGGGCCAGAGAGGAGGCTTTCGGAGGTGAGCCGGCAACCAGCATCCTGGAGGCGCTCCTCCCCGTGGCCCCAAGTCCTCCCAGGCCTCTCTGCCCACCCCTGGCGCTGCCCAATGTCTCCCTTCTGACCCCAACTCCTCCGGCGGAGGTACCAGGGGAGGTGGTAGGGGGTTGCTTCTTCCTGTGCTTTCAGGGATGGAGCTCAATAACTATGGACAAATGGGTCCTAGATGTCATCAGGAGAGGACGCACCTTAGGGTTCACGGAGATTCCTCCAGACACTCCACCAAGGTTCTCCAGATATCCTCCTTCCCATATGACTCTCATAGAAGGAGAGATACAGGACCTCTTGCAAAAAAGGGCAGTAGAACCAGTCCCTCTGAGTCAATGGGGAAAAGGGTATTACTCCCACTTCTTCCTGGTCCCAAAAAAAGACTCAGGACCTTCGTCCCATTCTGGACCTAAGCTCGCTAAATCTTTATATAGAGTACAAAAGGCTCCGAATGGCGACCCTTCCGATCTCACTTTGAGAAACCGCTCTTGCAGCAGGTTACGCCATTAGGATTGAAACCAGCAGGGCGCCAGGACCCCACGGAAATTTTCTATCTAGCAGTATTCAGCGGGGACTGCCTCCGATGTTGGTCCTGCCCCCGACGTCGGGCATAGTACATAAGGAGACGGTCCCCCAGAATCCCTAGTTCTTTTCCCGCCATCGACTCGCCAGCATCGGCCTCTCAGTCTCTACCTAGCGCACGACGACTTAGAACTTCAAGAGTTTCTACATAGCTAATGTCATCTCCAACTCCTTCATCTGAGGGACATCTTTCAAAGTGTTCGTGAGGCAAACAGATCCATTTCAAGGATCCTCATTTCTTCCTGCGTGCAGTGCTTATGCCCAGACCACGACACCAAGGCCTGCACATTTTGCCAAAGGTTCAACAGCCGCATCAGGATCCCCCGTCAGAAGGCACTTCAGGCTTACCTGTTAGAGGAAAAACTTAGTAGAATGGACAAAGAAACTTCCTCCAGGGGTGATTCTTCCTCCAAGGCCCACAAACACCGGGATAAGCACCGGGAGAAAGCAAGGTCCAGATCCCCGAACTGGGCCTCGGACTCACGGAGCTAAGGCACCACCAGATCAGACCACTCTCCCTCCAGGGCTAGGTTTCAGCTCCCTCTGGTTAAAGTCCGGGCTTCCAGCGGTTCTTCGACTCTTCAGCCCATCAAGACTTCCAGACCGTCGGCTTCCTCCACTCCCTCTCAGGCCTCTTCTAAGTCCTCCGAATGCCACAAGTCTTCCTCATCCACCCAATGTCGGGACCCCGACTCAAGGTCAGTCTCCCAGCCCCCTAAGGGCCCGAATCCGCCACCCAGGAAGATGAAGGACCCGACTTCCCTCAAGCGGACGACAAACCTGACGTCGGCCAAGCACCCGACATCGGCTAGTCGTTCACCGGAGCTGAGGACATCAGCCAAGCACCAGATGCCAGCCAGGCGTTTGCGGACCCAAAGTCGTTGTGGCGACAGGCGTCAACTTCTCGGGCAGACTGCCCCCAGTCACCTGTGGACACGGTCACAGGGACTCCATGGAGGACACCACATTGCCTGAAGACCAGGCAGGCGATACAGAGAATGCCGGACTTCCAAGGGAACCTTCGCCCTTCCCGGAGACACCCGCAGACCCGACGCCCGACCCCGGCGACAGACCACCGGCGCCAGGCCCGTCATCGGGCATGAATATACAAGAGGTAAAGGATCTCTTTACTTTCTGGTGGGACACCATCTGTAAAGACGTGGTCCCAGTAAAACCTCCTCCTCTTCCTCCTCCTACGTCCCCTCCTCCACCATAGGAGCCAGCAGGACGACCACCAACCCCTAAGAAGCAGACTCCACCTCCCAGGGATGGATCCAAGGATCGGAGAAGGCCTCCCTCAAGATCTCTGTCAGGGTCTCCCATCTCCAGGCGACCCAGATGTCATCAGTATACTCCGTCAGGGGAGGACTCCAGATCACATACCTCGGATTACTCCAGATCTCCTTCTCCACTCAGCATTCCATCACCTGACCCACATGACCTGCCCAGGTCTTCTCCGGATGATCCCTCTTTCTCTGAGATCACGAGGCACATCCAGGACAACATGGGATGGGATGCCGAAGACCTCGATCCCGAAAGACATCGTCTTGCCCGTTATCTTCGGCAGAAAGATCCAAAGCCTGTGGTAGTGCCACCCTTGGTGGACACCTTCACGGACGTCACCAAGGCTATGTGGAAGCATCCGCCCTCCACTTCCGCTGTGCCGAAGAAAGCTGACCGCCTGTACAAGGCCCCAAAAGAGGACCAGTACTTGTCTCAACAACCTCTTGCTGACTCCCTGGTCATTACGGCCTCACATGACTGGTCTCAAAGACCGCAGCACATGAGCACACAGCCACCGGACCAGGAATCCAAACAGCTGGATGCCCTGAGAAGGCACATGTATGCGGCTACTACATGCTCCATCAGGTCCCTGAACTACCTATCTCACATGGTGCAGTTTCAGAATGCCCTGTGGGAACTGGGCCAGGGCCTGGTCGATAACTTACCGGATGGCGAGCAGAAGGCGGAGCTTCAAAACCTCCTCCGCACAGGGTCTGGTGTGGGTACCCAAGTGCTATGAATAGCATATGATTCTGCGGACTCGTCTGCCAGAGCTGCAGCTCGAGGCATCTGTCTCCAGAGACACTCTTGGCTCCATGTCTCCGGTTTTACCCTGGACATACAGAAGAACATTCTCGACGTCCCTTATAATGGCCAAGTACTTTTTGGTGAACCCTCGGAGAAGGTTATCACCAAACTCCAGGACCCTGGGAAGGCAGTCAGGTCTGTACAGGCCATGTACAGATCAAGACCTGGTTCCTTTCGTAGGAACCAGAGCCGTTTTCACAACCAGCAATAACGGCAGCAGTCACATTCCAGCCAGCAGCAAAGGGGCACTTTTCAACGTAAAACCCAGGCTAAGTCGGCCCCAGGCAGAGGCCAGCATTACACCAAACCGGCCCAGCCTACAGGGACCAGTGCTGCCACAGCATGACTACTTCCTGGCCCCCGACCCTCCTCTGGCTCAACGGGCACAAAAGGTCGGGGGTCGCATCGCTCGCCACTTTTTAGGGTGGCAGTCAATTACCACCGACCGGTGGGTTCTCCAGTTGGTCAAGAAAGGCCACTTCATAGAATTTCTTGACCACCCACCGTCAAGACCTCCCCTGCTTTCCCATTACTCAGGTCAGCATGCCCTGCTCATACAACAGGAGGTGCTCGCGCTTCTTGGAAAAGAAGCTGTAGCGCACGTACCACGGAACCAGAGAGGTGCAGGTTATTATTCTCACTTCTTCCTGGTTCCCAAGTAAACAGAGGATCTCCATTCGATACTGGACCTCAGCGACCTCAACGCGTCGGTCCTGTACAAACACTCCCGCATGATGACCCTCCCAGGTCTGATTCCCATGCTCAAAGCAGGGTGCTTTTCTAGCGTCCTTGGACATACAGGATGCTTACCTGCATATACCCCTTGCTGAAGCGCGCAGGAAGTTTTTGCACTTGGAGTTTCAGGGTCACCATTATCAGTTCCGAGCCCTTCCCTACAGACTGTCATCGGCACCTCTGGTATTCACGAAGTGCATGGCGGTAGTAGCGGAGTCTCTGAGGAGACAAGACCACTACGTGTTCCCCTACCTGGATGACTGGCTACTCGTGGTGCCCTCTCGGGAAGCCCGTATGTCCGCCATTCATCGTACTCAGTCTCTGTTCAAGACGCTGGGCATCATTATCAATTAAGAGAAGTCACACCTGGTTCCGTCACAGATTCTGCAGTTCATAGGCGCACTTCTGGACACCGTCCAGGGGAAAGCTTTTCTACCCCAGAACCAAGCGGAACACATCAGATCCCTCATCAGGGACATCTTGGCAAAGAAGACTGTTCCAGCCAGACTGGTCCTTTGCCTGCTCGGACACATGGCTGCGGCCACTGTGCGGTCCCGCTTGCCTGTCTCCACATGCGGGTGACCCAGTGGATGTTACTGGTCCAATGGGATCAAAAGCAAGACCATCTGCAGCTCCCAATTCGGATCACAAAGGCCGTAATCAGGGATTGGCAATGGTGGCTAGATTCGAAGAACCTCTTGGTGGGGGTACCCTTCACTGTGCCGTCTCCGATTGTGACTCTTCACAGACACCTCAGGGCTCGGATGGGGAGCACACCTAGACGGTGTCCAGTCTCAGGGCCTGTGGACAGCCCAAGAGACTCATCTCCACATAAATATCCTGGAAATGAGAGCAGTTCTTTACGCCCTGCAGGCTTTCCAGTCGGAGATTCCACCAGGTACTCTTCTGTTACGAACAGACAGTTCCGCGGTGATGCATTACCTCAACAAACAAGCAGGCACCCATTCTTACCCACTTTGCAGGGAGGCCATGAGGGTGTGGGATTGGGTTTTACAACACGGCGCAAACCTCATTGCTGTTCACGTACCAGGAGTGGTCAGTGTCATCGAAGACGGCCTGAGTCGCTCTCAGGCCAAAGTCCACGAGTGGGAACTACTCCAGGAAGTAGTAGAGGATCTGTTTCGCAGATGGAGTACACCAGAGTTAGACCTTTTCACATCCACATCCAACGAAAACTGCCCAATATTTGCTCGCTAGATCCAGGGCCTAGTATTTTCTGGCGAGAGGCGTTGTCCCTCTCCTGGGCGGGCAAATTCCTCTATGCCTCCCCCCCTTCCGTTGATCCAGATGGTCCTTTTGAAACTTCGCAGAGAGCGAGCGATGCTAATACTTATCGCGCCGTTCTGGCCCATTCTGATCTGGTTCCCTCTACTACACCAGCTGTCCTGGGAACCTCCGGTGCCTCTGCCAATCAGCTCTTACTTGCTGTCTCAGGAGGCAGGCTCCTTGGTCCATCTGGACCTTTGTTCGTTGAGCCTGCACGCTTGGCTCCTAGAGACATAGCCCTTATGCGACACGGGGTCTTGCAAGAAGTAACTGACATTCTAGCGGCCGCTAGAAAACCGGCCACTCATGCTACTTACGCCATGAAATGGCACAGATTTTGCCTATGGGCTCAAGCACGGGGGGTTTTACCACTGGATTGTCCAGAAAGGTCGGTCTTGGACTACCTCCTGTCTCTTTTCCAGACAGGCTTGGCCTACTCCTTGATAAAAGTACACCCTTGTGCCATCTCAGCCTATCACACTCCTATAGGCCAACGTCCTGTCTCTCAGTTGGACATGACACGAGCCTTACTGAGAGGTGTTCTCCACCTTAGACCTCCGATTAAGGATCGTATTCCACCTTGGGATTTACCCTTGGTCCTGGAGCAGCCTATGCTGCCACCTTTGGAACCAGCCGCAGATTGCGAGCCACGCCTCTCATATGGAAGACGTTGTTTTTAGTTGCCATATCGCCAGAAGAATTTCGAACTTCATGCACTGATGTGCAAAGAACCTAATTTGGTTTTCCATCAGGACAGGGTATCCTTGCGGACCAATCCGAAGTTTCTACCTAAGGTGGTCTCAGCTCTCACCCTTAATCAGGATATCGATCTACCAGTGTACTTCACTAAATATTCGAATCGAGGAGAGGCCCTGTTGCACACTTTAGATATGCATAGGTGTCTTCGATACTACCTGAACAGGACCAAACACCACCGAAAATCGGATCATCTTTTCGTTTCCTTCGTCCACAGGATGCTGGGAGCTCCCGTTTCCAAACAGTCACTGTCCAGGTGGCTTTTACATTGTATCACGTTCTGTTACCAGAAGCGCAACAAACCCTTACCAGGTGCGGTTAAGGGTCATTCCACAAGGGGGTTGCTACCTCCTTTGTGGCCTTAAAGAACATGTCCACCTCAGCTGTCTGTGCAGCAGCGACTTGGAGCACTGTGCACTGTGCATAGGTGTCTCTGATACTACCTGACCAGAACCAAACACTACCGAAAATTGGACCAGCTTTTTGTCCCCTTTGCTTACAGGATGATGGGAGCTCCTGTTTCCAAACAGTCGCTGTCCAGGTGGCTCATTCAGTGTATCATGTTCTGTTACCAGAAGCGCAACAAACCCTTACCAGGCATGGTTAAGGGTCATTCCACGATGGGGGTGGCTACCTCCTTTGTGACCCTAAAGAATGTGTCCACCTCGGCCATCTGTGCTGCACCTACTTGGAGCTCCATGCACACTTTGATCAGGCATTATAGCCTGGATATTGCATTGAGGCGAAGAGCGGGTTTTGGACTAGCAGTCCTTCAAGGACTTCTGTCCTAGGCTTTGGTTTCATTAAGGATTTCTACCTTCCCTCCTCCCAGTGGTGTGGAATTTCCATTATTGCTTGGGAATCAGTCCTAATGGTGTAACCTGCTGCAAGAGCTGTTTCTCGAAGTAAGATAGTACAGTTATGTAAGAACTTACCGTAACAGTAGATCTTCGAGAACAGCTCTTGCAGCAGGTACCTTCCCTCCCACCATCCCCGCTGGAGGTAGATTCTAGTTCCAACATCCTTCTCCTAGGATCAGGTGTCTCAGCATTTGTCTGACTGCCATTTGATGGCAGATCCTCAGTCTCCTCTTCTGATGTCATCCAGCGGCCGGGAGTCTCTGGTGGGAGAACTGGGGATTCTGGGGGACTGTCCCCTTATGTACTGTGCCTGACCTCTGGGGTGGGACCGACGTCGGGGGCAGTCTCCGCTGAATACTGCTAGCTAGAAAATTTCTGTGGGGTCCTGGCGCCTGCCGGCTTTAGTCCTAATAGTGTAACCTGCTGCAAGAGCTGTTCTCGAAGATCTACTGTTACGGTCAGTTCTTACTTAACTGTAATTTCCCTTCCGTCCGGAGCCCCCAAATCTAGCTCTCACAACGGATGCCTTGGATTTGGGGGTGGGAGGGCGCACCTAGAGACTCACCAAACTCAAGGCGTTTGGACCCCCGAGGAGCGCGAACTCCACATCAGTGTCCTGGAGATGCGAGCAGTCCTCAATGCGCTACACTCTTTTAAGGAGGACCTCATGCCAGGCTCTCTTCTGGTTCAGACGGACGACATGGCAGTCATCTTCTACATCAACAAGCAAGAGGGAACTCATGCTTACCCCATGTGCAGGGAGGCGATGAGAGTCTGGTATTGGGCGCTGGAACGTCACATCTCTCTCTCTCCACGGTGCACGTTCCGGGTGTCCTCAATGACTTGGCCGACAGTCTCAGCAGATCTTGGTCCAGGGCGCACAAGTGGTTTTCTGGCCAGATGCTTTGTCCCTATGTTAGGCAGGGAGGTTTCTTTACACACACACACACACACACACCCGCTCGTCCAGAGGATTCTGTTAAAGTTACAGGCTGAGGGGGTGCGAATGATTCTGGTTGCCCTGCTGTGGCCTCAGCAGATTTGGTTCCCACTACTTCAGTGGCTTTCCATGGAACCTCCAATTCCGCTGCCAATATGCTCGCGGTTGCTGTCCCTGGATCAGGGCTAGCTGGTTCATCCCAGTCTCTGATCCTTGCACCTTCATGCATGGCTCCTTCAGACGTAGTGAAGCACAGGTACGGGGTATCGCCAGAGGTGGCGGAAGTTCTTGTGTCAGCGAGGAGGCCCTCTGCGTGCTCCACTTACGCTATGAAATGGAAGTGTTTTTGTTTGTGGGCCTCATCTCACCATCTGGATCCGGTTTCCTGTACAGTGAACTCAGCTCTTCAGTGTATCCTCTTCGTATACCAACAAGGCTTGAGCTACTCCTCCCTTAAGGTGCACATGTGGGCCATCTCGGCTTATCACGCCCTTTCGGATGACAGAACCTTACTCCAATTGGACGTGGCACGCACCTTTTGACGGGAGAGTCTTCACATGAGACCTCCCATTCGGGATCCTATCCCATCCTGGGACCTCCTTTTTGTGTTGGAGAAGCTTACCCTTCCTCCGTTTGAACTTGTAGCGGATTGTGAGCTTTGATACTTGTCTTGGAAGGTTTGTTTTTTAGTTGCCATTACTTCAGCTCGAAGAGTTTCCGAGCTTCAGGCTGTGATGTGTAAAGAGATGTACTTAATTTTCCACAAAGAAAGGGTTTCCCTGAGGACAGACCCTAAATGTCTTCCAGAAGTGGTCTCAGAGCTGACCCTCAACCAGTCAGTTGACCTTCCAGTTTATTTTCCTTCGCCCTCTAACAGATGGGAGGCTCTTCTTCACACTTTGGACGTTCACAGGACGCTGAGGTATTACTATAAGTGTACGGCTAATCACTGTAAATCGAAACAGTTGTTTGTGGCCTTTGCGCCACAACACTTGGGTAGACCGGTATCCAAGCATACCATTTCTAAATGGATTGTCCTCTATGGCTCTTTCTTCTATGAAAAGCACAACAAGCCCCTTCTGGGTCTGGTTAGGGGTCACTCCACCAGGGGAGTGTCTGCTTCCTTTGCCGTGTTGCAGAACGTATCCATCAAGGATATTTGCGCGGCCGCTGCCCGGAATTCAGTGCATACTTTCGTGAAGCACTACAGCTTGGACATTGCATCCAGACACCGTGCAGGCTTCAGCCTGGCAGTCCTTCAAGGACTACTGTCTTGAGCCTCTTATGTTCAGCTCCATCTCCACATCCCGGGGTCATTTAACTCCTTGTCGAGGGACTGCTTGGGACTCAGTCCAAATTGATAGCCTGCTGCAAGAGCTCCCATTCACAGTGAGATAGTACAGTTACGTAAGAACTTACCATAACAGTAGATCTTCGAGAGGAGCTCTTGCAGCAGGCATTACTTTCCCGCCCTCCTTCACCCTCTGAGGTGTACAGAATTCCTTCTTCGTGCTTTGCTCCATTCTCTTGTCAGGGCTCATTCTCAGGACTTGGCGGGGGAACTGGGGTGGAGCTGGGTCCACCCCCTTATGTACCAGAGCTGACGCCGGGCTGGAGCCGACATCGGGGGCGGTCCCTGCTGGGTATTGCTGGCTGAGAAGTTTTCTGGAGGGTACTAGTGCCTGCGGCATAGTCCTAATTGTGATAGATTGCTGCAAGAGCTTCTCTCGAAGATCTACTCTTCAAACACCATGAAGTCTTGCTATATTATGACTAATGCAGTTAGCCACTGCACTTGAACTGCCCCGGAGAGGAAAGAGTTAACTCCAGGGAGTCTGGAGTTCTACAGCGCGAGAGCGCTTATGCCAAAGCTCTATCTGGGCAGTTTCAAATGAAACTGTCAGATTCTTTACTCCGCTTCACTGAACAGTCGCTCCGGAGATCAGCTCCTTCAGCTCGGTTCATTTCTCAGTTCAAGCGAGTATTTTCGGTTCATTTGAACCGGCCAAAAGTATTTATTTTACCGCATTTCGGTTAAAAGCTCTATCTGGTAAACCGTAAGTACAAAAATTAAAGTCTGTTTGGAATTCAATTATCGGTTCGGTTTTGAACCGATCGGTTTGCTGAAATTAACGTCTTAAAGTGTCGGTGGGCTTTTAGAGTGCGGTTCCAGGTTCTTATCGTCTCTAAAAAAACCTTGCTTTAAAATTAGGTTTTTTCAAATACCCGTGACACGGTTAGGAACCGATAAGGGTGTCTTGCCTGGCACTGCCATCAAAAGGGCAAGTTTTTGGTTAGGCTGGCATTATGTCTGAGAAACCCAAAAGAAAAACCGGGCCCACTGGGTTTCAACACTGTGATGTCTGTGGGGAAGCCTTTGCCAAGGCTGACCCACACACCACTTGTGTTTATTGTCTGGGGGCTGACCACCTCCTGTCAGACTGCCAGGTGTGTAAAAATTTCCCTGCAGCCACCCTGGAAAAGAGATTGGGCCGGCTCAGGGAACGAGAGGCCAAAAAGTCCGCTGACCCGGATGGCCAGCCCGGTCCAGCACCCACTGGACCAGAGGGAGTGCCCTCTGACCAGGGCGAGACTTCCTCGGGCCAAAGGAAGGCTGGTTCAGAGGAACCAGTCCCAGTGAAAAAGACAAAGAAATCAGTAGGTTTGGAGTCCAAAATTGTCTCTCCAACTGCTGCAGAAATAGCTAAAGCCATACAGATTGTCCAGTCACTGTCTCAGGGTCCTGTCAACCATCAACAGTTGGTAAAGGGTTGGTTCGTCTCAGTTCCAGTGGTTCAGGAGTATGATGTTGAGGAATTTTATGAACCACAGGAGGGGAGGAGGAATTTGATCAATATATATGTTGGGAGGGTCTGGACGTGCCCATTGAACGGACATTTCTCCAGATAGACCTTTAGAATCTCCTCCTATTCTGTCTGAGTCCCTTCTCATTTTATGTTTTACAAAAGGTTGCAGAAACCCTCCAGCTTCCTTTAGAGGAGGCTGTGGATGAGCAAGAGGAGCCTGATTATGTAGAAATGATGGATATACCAGAGTCTAGGAGGTTGTCTATTCTTTGCATAAGTCATTTAGGAAGCAAACAACAAAGATTTTAAAAATCCTCATTCTGTCCCTCCTGTAGATAAAAAATGGACAGAAGGTATACTTTGTCAGGCTCTGAGACAGACTTCTCACTGAGCAGTGTAGTCATGTAGGTGTGGTTCAAGCTGCAGCCTGTGACAAGGTTAATATTCCCTGGCCTCACATCCTCCTGATAAGGATTCCAGGAAGATTGATGCCATGGAGAAAAACAGTATATGGCAGCTTCTTTGGAACTCAGGCAGGCTAATTATATGGCTTATGTAGCTAGATATCAGAAATCTAGATGGGACACAGATAGTAGTTAGCCAAGCAGGCACATGGCCAGCTGGCTAGTGAGTTGGAACAGGTGGCTGCTGATGGCATTGAAGCCTCCAAAGTTCAATTTCATACTGCTGTTGATGTTAATGATGTTTCCTCTAGGGTCATGGCCACTTCTGTAGCTTTCTCTGAGGTTGGCATGGCTCAGATGCACTAATCTGTCCCAAGATACTCAGTCAAAGGCTATGGATTTTCCTGTAGTGGGTAATTCTCTGTTTGGGAACAAACAGAAAACTATATGAAAAGATGGATGAATACAGAACTACCTACAAAAGTGCCCAGGCTAAGGAGGGCATGCCACTCCACAGAGGCACGCTCCCAGGAGGTAGGGCAGGCCTTTCCACAGGCCTTTTTACCAATCTCAGGCCTCCTCTGCGTTTGCACAGAGGGGTTTCTTCAGAGGCAGAGGTAGACGGGGCACAAGTAAACCGTCCCCCTCCCCTCAGCCTAAGGCTACTGCCAAGCAGGCACCCTGATGGGGTGCCCAGGGCCGATTCTCCTGTACCAGTGGGGGGCAGGTTGGTTTATTTCAGCCAGAACTGGGTGTCCCTAACCGGACAGATGGGTTCTGGAGGTAATAGCCAGGGTCTGGTTCTCAGCTTCAAACAGTTTCCAAAGATGAGAGCCAGACATTTTCCACCTGCAAATCCTACAGAAGCCCTTGCTTGGAAGCAGAGGTTTTTCTTCTGGACTGCAAGCAGTAGAAAGGGGTCCTCCTTGCCATCAGGGCAAGGGTCTGTACCAAGATACTTTCTTACCCCAAAAGACAGGAGAATGGCGCCCATCCTAGATTTAAGGTACCTGAACAAGCATCTTTGAAACCAAAGTTCAAAATGTTAACTCTGGCAATGATTTTGCCTTCCCTGAGGCCAGGGACTGGCTGGCTTCCCTGGCCCTCAAGGATGCCTATGTTCATGTTCTGATCAGGCCTTCTCACCGAAAGTACCTCAGGTTCGAACTGCCCTCAGGCCACTACCAGTTCAGGGCAATGCCCTTCGGCCTTACCTCTGCGCCAAGGGTATTCACAAAATGTCTAGCTGTGGTAGTGGCTCATTTAAGAAGGCAAGGATTGCTGTGTTTCCCACCTGGACGACTGGCTCATAGTGGGTCAGTCCCCAGATCAGGTAAATCCCACTTGCAAGTCACCCAGCAGCTTCTCACTTCCTGGATTCCTGCTGAATTTACCAAAGTCAGTTCTGGAACCAGTTCAGGTACTAACTTTCATAGGTGCAGAATTGAACACAAAGTTAGCCAGGGCATTTCTTCCCTCGGAAAGGGTGTAGACAGGCTCATTGCCCTGGATCCTCCTTTACCCTGCGGGTTTCTCGACCAGCAAGGCATTTTCTGCAACTCCTAGGGCACATGGCTGCTTCCACAGCGGTAGTGCAAGGAGCAGATTCCAGATGAGGGACATTCAGTTCCATTTGAGGGCCTATTGGTCTCAAAGGAGGGACCCCTTCCAAATTGGTTCCAGTGACCAAACTCTGATCCTGGCTCTACACTGGTGGCAGGATCAAACCAATCTAAAACAAGGGGTTCCTTTCATTCCCGTCTCACCCTCACCACGGATGCCTCCCTGTTAGGGTGGGGAGCTCACTTGGGCGACCTGTCCACTCAGGGAGTGTGGTCTCCTCAGGAATCTCTGCTCCACATCAACCTTTTGGAACTCAGAGCTGTCTTTCTAGCTCTTCAGGCGTTTTCAGCTTCTGTCCAGAACAAAGTAGTTCAAGTCAGGACAGACAACACCACAACAATGTGGTACATCAACAAGCAAGGGCACTCGGTCATCAGCGTTGTGCACGAGCGCAATGAAGTTGTGGTCTCTGGCTTACTCCTGAACACCTCCTGATAGCAGTTCACCTTCCAGGAAGGACAATGTCCTGGCGGATGCCCTCAGCAGGATTTCTCAGGGCCATCACGAATGGGCTTTGAATCCTCAGGTGCTGGGGTCGGTCTTTGCCAGATGGGGCACCCCTCAGATAGATCTTTTCGCAGCCCCAGACAACCACCAACTTCCTCTGTTTTGTTGCAGGCCTCCAGTGCAGGGCTCAGTCCCCCTGGACACCTTTCAGTTGGATTGGAAAGGGAAGTTCCTGTATGCCTTTCCCCCCTTTCCTCTTCTTTTCAGGGTACTAGTAAAAATCAGATCTCAGCCCTGCAAAGTGATTCTGATTGCCCCAGATTGGGTCAGACAGCCCTGGTACCCGCTGCTTCTGTCCTTGACAGTCCACCCTGCCCTGAGCTTGCCCAGAGTCCACGACTTGCTGGCCTGTGCACAGGGAGAGTGTGGTATCCGGACCTCAAATCCTCCATCTCAAGGCATGGCTCTTGAGGAGTGAATTTGCTGACTTACACCTTTCTCAAGGTGTTCTGGATATTTTAAAGGCTTCAAGGAAGCCTTCCACTAGGCCACTTACAATTCTAAGTGGAAAAGGTTTTCCATCTGGTGCTCTGAGAAGCAGATTATCCCAGAATCTGCTGATCTGCCCATTTACTGGACTATTTGGTCCATTTAAATTCCTTAGGCCTTAGGCCAGCTACCTTAAAGGTTCATCTGGCAGCTGTCTCTGCTTTTGTGTCAGCAGGAAGCCTGCTTCCTTTCTTCTCACCCTGTGTTTTCCAAGTTTTTTAAGGGGTTACTTCACACTAACCCTCCTTTTGAGAACCAGCCCCGCCTGGGACCTGAATGTTTGCATTGCTCAGTTAATGCAACCTCCCTTGAGCCTCTGTCCTCAGCAGAGCTCAAGTTTCTAACTTGGAAAACTGTTTTCCTAGTGGCTATCACTTCTGCCAGACGATAAGTGAACTACAGGCCCTGTCAGTGGAAGAAGATTTTATCTCTTTCCACAGAGATAAGGTAGTCCTCAGGACTAACAGAAAGTTTTGCCTAAAGTGGTTTCAGATTTCCACCTGAACCAATCCATATCTCTTCCAGTATTTTCACTGAGCATTCTTCCTCAGGTGAGAGGAGACTGCACAGCTTGGACGCCAAAAGAGCCTTAAGCTACTATTTGGAACGCACAAGGGTCACAGGTTCGAATCCTCCAACTCTTCCTTACTCATGGCGAGGTTGGCAAAGGAAACCTGCCACTAAGAGGACAATTGCAAGGTGGATTGTCTCTTGTATCCATTTTGTTATCAAAACTAGGTAGAGAACCCCACTCAGGACTGAGGCTCACTCCACCAGGGTACAGCTGCATCTCTAGCGGCTGCTAGAGATATTCCCATTCTGGAAATCTGTCAAGCTGCTACTTGGAAAACAGTTCACACTTTTACCAAGCATTATTCCCTGGATATTCAGTCCAGGAAAGATGCTCGTTTGGCACAGCTGTGCTTCAGAGCCTATTTCCTAGAGTGGTTCTGACCCTCCTCCATGGAGGTACTGCTGTGTAATGCATTAGTCATAATATAGCAAGACTTCATGGTGTTTTGAAAAAAATTACTCACCTTAGTAATTGCTTTTCTTCTCATGGAGTCTTATATATTATGACCACCCTCCCTCCTGCCCCTCTCAGAACTTCTACTTGGGTAGGGGTGGCAAATTAGTGCAAGCACTGTGTCATGCCATTGTAGTTTTTTTCCCTTACCTTCTTTTATTTAGGGTTAGGGAACTAGGTTATTTTATTTAGGTAATATATTGGCCCCCTTCCTGGACTTGAGTCTTTGGGGGAAGGGGGGGTCCTAATGGTGCTTGTCAGGGGGGTAACTAATAATACTATTATTCATTGTTATTATTGTTATTGTTGTTTATATTGTTGTTATTTCTACTAGTAGCCATTTGGCTAGTGTAGAGCTTTCCACACAGACTTGTTGCTTAGTATTAGCTTCGTAAAGATCTGACAGTTTCATTTGAAACTGCCCAGATAGAGCTTTGGCATGAGTGCTCTCGCGCTGTAGAACTCCAGACTCCCTGGAGTTAACTCTTTCCTCTCCGGGGCAGTTCAAGTGCAGTGGCTGACTGCATTAGTCATAATATAGCAAGACTCCATGAGAAGAAAAGCAATTACTAAGGTGAGTAATTTTTTCTTACGGTAGGTTCTTATGTAACTGTACTTTGCTAAATGCAACATATGCCCTGGGCACCATCCACTCTTAACTCCACTGAGCAGCTGCTCTGCATGTGAGGTTCCTCTGCCCCTTTATTAGATCAATACACAAGCTTTCACAAGGGGTACACCCCTTTGGTTACAAGGAGAAGCAGGTCATGTTGCCATAGCCCCTCCTCTACCATGTAAGGCTCTTTTGGTTGGTATACCCTTTGTTTTGTCTCGCTGTACTTCTGGGCCTTTGCCTACTACCCTTAGAGATGCCAGAGAAGATGAACACAGCTTGACTCTACATTAGACTGCCGCCCAGCCCTGCCACTCCAAATGCACCTGATCTTCACATTTCTTTTGATGTAAAGAAAGAGGAATATGGGTTTACTCAAGAGTGTACTCAGTTATTTATCTGGTAGCACGGAGTTGTCTTTTTTAGGAGTCCATGTGTCATTTTTCTAATTTGGGACAATGTGACATCTAATTTGCAAAGAGGTCCCATTCTTGGACTCTCCCTCTTGCATCTGCCCAAACCATATGCTGAGGGTTGTTGGCTTTTTTCCCTCTTATCGCTGTCCACCACCTGTCTGCCTAGTGGTATGAAGTTCTGACTCTTTTAGACCCAGCTACCCTTGTGCCACCTAGTAGGCCCAACTCTTATATACGAAGTTGGTAGTCTGGCTCTGTTTTGTTATTTATTTTATTTCTATATCCTTTCGCTGTCCCTTTGGGCTCGAATCGCTATAGCCTTCTCTATATTTCTCTCCACTTTGTTTCTCTCCTGGCAAACAGAACTGAGGTGTGTTAGGGAGTTGGTATCAGTTATTGGCTGACGCATGCAGCACCACTTGAGGGGCGCTGTCGGTAGCTGAGGTCAGCTCCCTCCATGCAAAACATTTTCCCCAGTGGGGGCCTAGTGCCTCCGGCCCCAGACTCCTAAGTGTGAATCAACGGTGACTATATTCTTAAAAATCAGCAATTATGATAAGTATGTCATTTTCATTTCCATAGTTACTTTCAGTCTCCCATAATCACGGTAGTTACTGTCCATCTCCCACAGTCAGGATATTTACTATCCACCCCCGATAACAGGATAGTTACTCCAGATAGTTACCAATCAGTGTTGGAATTACAGGGGGGCTCTGGGGGGGGGGGATCTGTGAAGGCCAGGTAGCTTACACATTACTACCATTGACTTACATTGGGAAGGGGGGCTTAATTTAAAGATAGGGCCTCCTAACTCCCAAAGCTCATAAAGTGTAATTCCAACACTGGTTACTTTCCACCCCAGATAATCAGGAAAGTTATTCCGGATATAGTTACTGTTCACCCCAGATCATTGGGATAGTTGGTCTGAATGGTTGTTATCCATCCCAGATAATTGGGATAGTTACTCTCCACTGTAGGTAAAGGATGGTGGACCACTCTGAAGCAAAAATATGCCACTACACAATCTTTTCTTGAATCTTCTTCATTTACACCCCCTAACATTTCGCCAATTAATTTATGGCTTCCTCTAGGGCCAACCTACAGATCTTCCTTGAGAGTCAGGTCTTGCTACGAGTAACACCGGCAGGACTAAGAGAGACCGGCAGAGCGTCAGAACCCGCGGAAAATTTCTAGCTAGCAGTCTATAGCGTCGCCCCAAATGTCTGCCCGCACTCTATAAAGGGAGGGCAGTCCCCTGCATCCCCTCAGTTTTTTTCATGCCATCAACTCAAGTACATTGGTGCCATGGACGCTTCTTGCTAATTTGACTGCCTTTTTGCTAATACTTAGCTCTTCTTCTTTTTTTTTTATCCCCCCTACGTCCCTCCGGAGTCGCATCCTCAGGATGCGCCAATTAAGCCTGACCCTGTCACCGACTCACCTGGCTGCTCAGATCCCCCATCCTGCTGTGGATAGCCCCCCACACGGGGTCGGGGTGGGACCACCCCCTAACTTTCCAATCTTGTCTGGTCCCGAGACAGCTGGGCAGGCGGCGGCAAATCGGTACTCTGCCCGGCGCCTCCTTACCCCAACTCCAGAGGATCTTTTTCCATTTTTCTGTAGTACGTCACTACCAGACGCCAAGGCGCAGGGCTGACGCCCCCCGCCCCCAGCTCACAGGTACAGTAGTGCTTGTTATGCCTCCTAGGCCTTGCCTGGGGTCAGTCGAGCGCCGTGGGTCAGCCCTCCCCTTCCTCCCGGAGAAAAGGAGCTGTCCTTAGGATGCTCATCCCTTCTTCCCCCAGCCGGCCCTCCAGCTCCCGGGCACATTCCTGAACCCGGGTCGCTGGCGTCGCAAGCCGAAATCCAGCCACTACGCTGGCAGGCCGGCTTTTGTTATTTTTTTGACGACCAATGGGTCCTGCAGATGATAGACCGAGAGCAGTTGATCAGATTCTTACAGAAGCCAGTGGAGAGGCCCTCACCACCCTCCCGTTGTTGCCTGGTTCACGCAGAACTAATTCAGGAGGAAATTCAAGCTCTCCTACTCAATAGGGCACTGATCCTGTCCCCCGGTATAGAAGAGGATTGTATTCACATTTTTTTCCTCATACCCAAAAGACAGGGGACCTACACCCCATCTTGGACCTCAACGACTTCAATCAGTTTGTCGAGTACAGACGTTTCCGGATGGTCACCCTGCAGGGCTTACTGCCCATGCTGCATCGGGGGATTAGCTAGCCTCACTGGATATACAGGACACCTGTCTTCACATTCTAACAGCCAAACCTCACAGGAGGTTCCTCAGGTTCAAGTTCCAGGGAAGGCACTACCAGTTCAGGGCATTGCACTTCAGCGTCCTCAACCCCAAGGGTCTTTACCAAATGTCTAGTGGTGGTCGTAGCAGCCCTTCAGAGGAAGGGACACTACGTTCTCCCTTAATTGGACAACTGGCTCTTAGCAGCCCTGTCCAGCGAACAGCTGCAGCCCACAATCCAAGACAGCTGTTCTCTCTTCAGGGAACTAGGAATTACTATCAACACTGCAAAGTCATCCTTGTTTCCGACCCAGTCCCTCCCGTTCATTGGGGTGCTGCTCAGTACCACTCGAGGAAATGCCTTCCTCCCACAGGACAGGGCACTCCGACTCCACAGTCTAGCCTGCCACATCTCGTCACTGTCAAGGGCACCAGCCAGGATGCTTCTTAGGCTCTTGGGCCACATGGCTGCCTCTATCGCCACAGTCCCCCTAGCCAGACTGCGTATGAGATATGAGGACAATTCAAGTGGACTCTGAGAGTCCAGTGGGATCAACGATGGGACGACCTGGACCAACCGGTCTCTTTCCCGGAACCGGTCCGTCAGGAGCTGAACTGGTGGACGACATCCCCTTCTCTCGTAGAGGGTCTGTCTTTCCAGAGAATGCCACCGGCCCAAATCCTGATGTCAGATGCTTCTGGCATGGGTCAGGGTGGACATCTGGGTGTCCACAGGACACAGGGCTCTTGGTCCGAGTCCGAGAGGCTCTTACACATCAACATCTTGGAGATGAGCCATTCTCTATGCCTTGCAGTCATTGAGTTGTGCGCTTCTCCCGGGACACCTCCTGATGCAGACGGACAACATGGCCGTGGTGTTCTACCTCAGCAAACAGGGTGGCACTCACTCGTAGCCCCTTTGTCGAGAAGAAGTGCGGGTATGGAATTGGGTCGTAGCTAACCACCTGCATATTTCAACGGTTCACATCCCGAGGCACAAAACACCCTGGCTGACGCACTCAGCAGGACAAGGTCCAGAGTGCACGAGTGTGCCCTTCAGCAATCTGTCATAGAAGATCTCTTCGACAGATGGGGCAGACTGGACCTCTTTGCATTCCCTATCAATGCAGAGTTGCCCAATTTTTGCTTGCTAGATCCCAGGTCTGGTGTTCTCTGGCGAGACGTGTTGTCCCTCTCCTGGAGGGAGAGGTGCCTCTAGGCGTTCCCTCCTTTCCTGCTCCTGGAGAAAGTACTTCTCAAGCCAAAGGTGGAAGGGACAGTACTGATCCTGGTGGCTCCATTGCTGCCACAGCAGATTTGGTTTTCTCTGCTGCAACAGCTGGCAGCCATGCCATCACTGCCTCTGCCACTGAGCTCTGACTTGCTTTCCCAGGACAATGGAACCTTGGTGCACCCAGACCTGAGGTCATTGCATCTCCATGCATGGCTCCTAAGGACCAAGCCATGTCATGCTTTGGAGCCTCAGACAGGGTTGCCAGCGTTCTGATGGCTGCCAGAAAACCTTCCACCAGAGGTACCTACGCCATGAAATAGAAGCTTTTTTGCTTCTGGACTACTGCCTGCCGTCTGGAACCCCTGGCCTGTCCAGTGAGCTCGATTCCTGAGTACCTATTGTTGCTTTTGGATTCTGGGTTGGGCTACTCGGCCATTAAGGTCCATTTGTCTGCAATTTCCGGCTACCATGCCCCTGTTCAGGGCAGAACTGTGGCACAGCTGAACCTGGCCCATACCTTTCTGCGGGGCATTCTTCACATGAAGCCCCCCATCAGGGACCCCGTCCCCCCTTGAGACCTTTTGTTTGTGCTGGAGAAGTTCACCTGACCCCATTTGAGCCAGCCTTGGAATGCAAGCTTCACTTTCTTTTTTGGAAAGCATTATTTTTGCATGCCGTTACTTCTGCTCAGAGGATTTCCGAGCTACAGGCTGTGATGTATAAAGAGCCTTATTTAGTGTTGCACAAGGACCAGGTGACCTTGTGGACCAATCCTAAGTTCTTACCAAAAGTGGTGTCTGAGTTGACTGTGAATCAGCACATTCACCTTCCGGTTTACTATCCAGAACGCTCACGCCGGGGTGAGGCTGTTCTCCACATGTTGAATGTCCACCGTAACTTGTGTTACTACCTCTCCAGAACACTGAGGTTTAGGCGCTCCAACCAGCTTTTCGTTTCCTTCGCCACCCAAAATCCATGGGGCTCCTATAGCCAAACAGACTCTTTCCAAATGGCTGGTAAACTGTATTTCTTTTTATCAGAAATATGACAACCCCCTTCCAAGCTGGTGAAAAGTCACTCCATGAGGGGAGTGGCGGCATCTTTTGCCACTTCAACGAACGTGTCCGCGGCAGACATATGTGCAGCTTCCACATGGAACTCGGTCCATACGTAAATCAGGAATTACAGTCATGACATTGCCTCCAGACGCAGAGCAGGCTTTGGACTGGCTAATCTTCCTGGACATAAAGTCTTCACCACTCATTCACGTTAATGGGAGTTAGCCGGAGGCGCTAGGACCCAGCGGAATCAAACTTTTTCAAGAGGGTCGGCGCCTGAGATGGAGCCGCGAGAAAGCAGCACAGTGAGCCCCGGCTTGTGCGGTAATGACTATCTCGGCGTCAACCTTCCTACCGCCTCAGTTCCTTTTTTCCCCTGCCGTCGAGTGCACGTCAGTGATATCGCTCGCCCTCCGGGAGTAAAACTTCAAACTAGCAGCTTAGTTTTCAGTTTTTTGTTTAGTAATTTATCTTTGATAAAGTACCGATTATATTTAATTCTACTTATACAAGAAACATAGAAACATAGATTTTGACGGCAGATAAGGACCGCTTGGCCCACCCAGTCTGCCCATTTCCCTACCTAATGGATAAGCTGCAGATCCTAGTTAACCAGCAGCCTACTTCTTCCTACCCCCACCCCCTAGAATTGCCTTATGACTGTCCCATGCATGCTTGAATTCCACCACTGTTTTTGAATCCACAACCTCCAAAGGCTGTTCCATGCATCCACAGCCCTCTCTGTGAAAAAATACTTCCTTAAATTACCTCTGAGCCGCCCCCCTTCTATCTTCAAATTGTGCCCCCTTGTTCTTGCACACCTCTTTTTTTGAAAGATGCTACCCTCTTGGACTTTGTTGATTCCCTTGAGGTACTTGAAAGTTTCTGTCATGTCCCCTCTCCTCCTTTCCTTGAGGCTATACATATTCAGCTCCTTAAGTCTCTCTTCAGATGTCCTCCGTGCAGACCCTGCACCATTTTAGTTGCCCTCCTGGACAGCCTCCATCCTGTCTATGTCTTTGTGGAGATTGGGTCTCCAGAACTGCACACAGTACTCCAGATGGTGTCTCACCAACTGTCTGTACAAGGGATAATAACTCCTGTTTTCTACTGGTGATGCCTCTCCCTATGCATCCCAGTATCCCCCAGCCCTCCTTGCTGCCCTCTCACATTGCTTGCCCACCTTTAGGTCATCTGATATGACTACCCCCAGGTCCCTTTCCATTTTTGTTGTTGTTAGTATCTCACCCCCCATTGTGTACTCTTCCCCTGGGTTTTTGTTTCCCAGGTGCATTACCTTGCACTTCTTAGCATTGAATCTAAGCCGCCATACATTTGACCATTCCTCTAACTTTGCCAAGTCCCTTCTCATCCTTTCCACCCCACCTTGTGCATCAACTCTGTTGCAGATCTTTGTGTCATCTGCAAAGAGACATACTTTTCCTTCCAGTCCCTCTGCAATGTCGCCTATAAAGACATTGAAGAGGACCGGTCCTAATACTGAACCCTGTGGTACCCACTACTAACCCCCTTTCTTCAGAGTGGACTCCATTTACTATTACCTCTGTGTCCTATTCTCCAGCCATTCTTTACCCAGGCTGTCATCTTGGGACCCACTCCAAGGCTGGCTAACTTGTATATTAATCTTTGTGTGGGACTGTGTCAAATGCCTGTTAAAGTCTAGGTAGGCCATGTCCACAGCCCCTCCCTGATCTACTACTTTGGTCACCCAGTCAAAGAAATCTATCAGATTTGTCTGGCATGACCTTCCTGCTGTGAATCCATGCTGCCTTGGGTCCTGTGCCCCTCTGGCCTCTAGATACTCAACAATTCTTTCCTTCAGAAGTGATTCCATCATTTTCCCTACCACTGAGGATAAACTAACAGGTCTGTAGTTTCCTGCTTCTGCCTTGCTCCCGCTTTTGTGAAGGGGAATCACATCTGCCCTTCTCCAGTCCTCGGTACCACCCCATCCTCCCATGATTTGTTAAAGAGGGTAGTCAGTGGTGTCACTAGTTCTACCCTTAGTTCTTTTAGAATTCTGGATGAACCCATCAGGCCCCATTGCTTTGTCCACCTTCAGTTTTAAGAGTTCTTTCAGAACCCTTTCTTCTGTAAATGGGCTGGTCTCAACTTCTGTATCCAGAGTGTTTCTACTGTTTGTTGTAGGTACCCCCACTTCCTTTGTAAATACTGAGCAAAATATTTGTTTAGTATCTCTGCCTTTTCACAGTCACCCTCTGCCCACCCTCCTCCTCTTTATTAAGCCTCACTAACCCTCCCTTGGTCTTCCTTCGCTCCCTGATGTACCTATAAAAGGTTTTATCCCCCTTCTTAACTGAGTTGGCTATCTTTCCCTTGGTTTGGGCCTTTTCTGTTCTGACTGCCTTCCCAGCTTCCTTTTACTTTAACTGATACAGTTCTCTGTCCTGCTCCTTCTGTGATTCCTTGTACTTCCTGAATGCTTTCTTTTTCTCTTGAACCTTCACTGCCACTTCCTTTGAGAACCATAGTGGTTTCTTACATCGTTTTGTTTTGTTTATTTGCTTCACACAAAGGCTTGTTACCTCTGTGATGGCAGTTTTATTATTCCCATTGTTCTTCCACCCTCCTTCCTGCCCATTTGCTAGTGCATTCCTTAGGCACTCACCCATTTTGGCAAAGTCAGCCCTCCTAAAGTCCAGTACTTTTGCCTTGTATGGCTTGACTCTATTGCTGTGTTTATTGTGAACCATACTGTTTGATGGTCGCTAGTTCCCAGATGGCTACCCACTTCTACATCTGTGATCCTCTCTCCATCTCCATTTGAGAGAACCAGGTCTAAGATTGCTCCCTCTCGAGTGGGCTCCAATACTAGTTGTCTAAGGCATGCCCCCTGTAGGGCATCTAGAATAACCCCACTCTTTGAAGTGGCTGCTGCAACTGCACTCCAGTTAACATCTGGCATATTCAGATCACCCATCAGCAATATCTCCCCTTTTTCTGCCATTCTAAGTATTCTTTCTATCATTTCCTTGTCCATTTCCTCCCCTGAGAAGGGGGTCTGTATACAACACCTGTGGATTGTGGTGCCATTGTTGTCTCCAAATTTACCCACAGTGCTTCTTCTCCTCCTGTTTTCCTTTTGTTCTGTTGCTTTGATTCCTTCCTTATGTAAAGAGCTCCTCCTCCTCCTCTTTACCCTCCCTGTCCCTCCTGTAGATAGTGTGTATCCTGGTATGTTTATGTCTCAGTCATGGTTTTGTGTGTACCATGTTTCTGTGACTGCCACGATATCCAGATGTTCCTCCTCCATCAAGGCCACTAATTCAGGAAGCTTGTTACCAGACTATGGGCATTGGTACTCATTGCTCTCCATTTTTGATGGCTGTACCTTCTTTTGCAGCATCCCCACTGACCTTTCTACCTCGGTCTTTTTCTCATTTAGTACCCTGTTTTGTAGGGAGAGGCTGGGATTTTCCTGCTGCTTATCAGTGCCTCCCCCCTTGACTAGTTTAAAAGCTTGCCAATGAAGCATTTAAACCGATTGCTCAAAAGACTTGTTCCCTTCCTGGACAGATGCAGACCATCCTGCCAGTATAGGCTGGTGTCCCCTCCAGGTGGAACCCCAGTCCCCAATGAAGCCAAACCCCTGTGCTCCACACCATTTTTTCAACCATTCATTAAACTGCATGGTGCAAAGTACCCTCGCCTCACTCATGCCATTGACAGGCAGCACCTCAGAAAAAAGTCTTCAGTTCTCCATTAACAGAGTCGACCATGAGCGGGTCAGGTGACAGTAGGGAGACTTCGTATGAAAGCCGATCAGTCAGCCGGGGGGGGGGAGCTCTTACAACTGACGGTCCAATGCTCGTGGAGATGGGCGGTCCCATTCTTGGCACTGTTCGGCCTGGAGTTCTTCTTCCAACACATAGGTCGAAGAAGAAATGGCATCACTCGAGGTCGCCCCTCTGGTATGTCTGCGTGTGGATGGTTAGTCATTAGGGCCAAACGCCAGTCTCCTCCTCTGTCAGAGTCACTGGTTTCTACCTTTGGTGACCAACCTCCTCAACACTGGAGCTCCTGCCCAAATATTGGAGGAGCTTCCAATGAGCAGTTTCACCAGTGGGCTGCTCTTATGGAGCAGTGGGCTCGGTGGTTGGTCCAGTTGCCTGAGCCGGTCAGTCCGACACCGGGGCTTTTGGGCCATTCGGTTTCGGAGGGACGGGTAGAGCGGTTGGGCCTTCCTAGTCATGTGGCGCCTTCTTCAGTGCCATCGACTCTGCACTCAGGTGTTTATCTCCTCACATAGCTGCAGCGCAGGGGTCCACACCGATGCCTCTTATCTCCTGCCTTTTTTCCCATTTTTTCTTCAAATTGCAGTTTTCAGACCCCTGTGACATGTTCGGTGCCGTCCGCAGTACCGAGGGCTCTGTTGGCACCATCCGTGGCACGGGGGCTCTGTCGGTGCCGTCCGCAATGCCAAGGGCTCTACCGGTGCCATCTGTGGTGTCGTGGGCTCTTGTCAGCACCATGCGTGGCGTCGAGGGCTCTGTCGGCGCCGTGTGCTGAGCAGTTTCCGATGGCGTCTCCTTCCTTGTTCTCGGCGCAGTTTTCCTCGACAGCACTGAGGTTATGTGTGGCGGTGTCCAGTCTTCAGGGGTTCTCGACTCTGATTCTTTCTTCTTCTGTTCTTCCTTCTGATTTTCACTCCTTTCCTGTCCATACAGTCCCCCCTGGGACTATCAGGAGATGATTTTGAGCCTGACCCAGATCTTCACCTTGGTGATGATGTTGATGACACTGCCCTGGAAGCAGGGATGAATTCCTGTGGTTGAAGACCTTTCCTTTAAGTCGCTGCTCAAAAATTTAAATTCTGCTCTTTCTCTCCAGACTACAGAAATAGATCCTGGGAAGCTTTTACAACTCCAATATCTTCATGTCCCGGAGAGCCCTATGGATTTAACACCTCCGGTACTGCCCTCTTTCAGGACCCTCTCACAGATGGTGTGGAAGAATCCGGCTCTCATTCCTTCCGTGGCCAAGTCCATAGATAGGAAGTATGCCTCTCCCAAGGATTGCCTCATATCGGCCTCACAAGCCTTTGCTGATGCCATTGTAGTCTTGGCAGAGAATGATAAGGCTGTCCTTCCTCAGGCATCTACAGCCCGACTTATAAACAAAGAATCTCGTAAGAGAGTCTTTGCTGCCTCAACCCTGGGTACGTGCATTGCCAGCTACCAGGGCTATTTTTCTCAATGTGAGTATGTCCTTTGGCATTCTCTCAAAGAAATGGTAGAAGCTCTGCCCAAATCGGAAGTTAGCTCAGAGCTACTCCAGTCCATAACTAGGGGTATCGAGTCCAATAACCAACAGGTTAAAGCTGCAGTGGAAGCCTACGATACCGCCTCCTGGGCAGCGGCTGCTGGCATCTGCACCCGCCGCCACTCTTGGCTATGTACTTCGGGCTTCACATATGATGCCCAGCAGCAGGTCATGGCTTTACCTTTTGACGGTATGTATCTGTTCGGGCCTCAGAGGAGTGGGTTTGCCATTAAGACAGCTAGACCTGCACCCGCCCTCTCCCGAGGGGGTGCAAACAAGTGTCAGTTTCACAACCGTCAGTCCTTTCGGGGCAGGGGCAGAGCAGGTTTTAACAAAAACCACAGCCCTCAGCCACAAAAGAAAACGCAGCAGAAGACACAAGGGCCCAAAGCGCCCAGTGCCACCTTCTGAGTTTCTGGCCCAGGTCCCACCTAAGCTGTCTGAGGGGGACTCTTCCTCAGCAGTGGGAGGATGTCTGACTCAGTTCTACAATCAGTTGAAATCTATAACATCAGACAAATGGGTTCTCTGGATAATCCGCGAGGGGTACTCTCTCAATCTTTCGGGAACCCCTCTGGATCATCCTCCCAAACGACAGCACAGGCTGTCAGCAGTATAGTCAGACCTTCTTGCTTCCGAGGTACAAGGCCATCTGAACAACAGGACAGTAGAAATAGTTCTGCTGGATCAACGCAACACAGGTTTCTACTCCCATTACTTTCTGGTCCTGAAGAAAACCGGTGGCATGCGCCCCATTCTGGATTTCAGAAAGTTAAACAAGTTCCTTCACAAGGAGAAGTTCAGGATGATATGACTAGGTACCCTGCTACCTTTGCTTCATTGACACGATTGGCTAGCCTCCCTGGACATGCAGGATGCCTACCAACACATTCTCATACACCCAAAACACCACAAATATCTAAGATTCGTGGCATTGGGTCAACACTATCAGTTTAGAGTCCTGCCCTTTGGGCTATCCTCGATGCCTCAAGTTTTTACAAAGTATTGTGCAATTCTCACGGCACACCTCAGGAAAATCGGAATACAAGTGTTCCCATATCTGGACTACTGGCTCCTAGCATGTCCCTCCAGGCAAGAGACTCTGAAGGCCTTGGCCACAGCCTCAGACTTCCTCACATCCATGGGAGTCCTGCTGAATCTCAACAAGTTGCAGTTGCAGCCCTCCCAGAAGCTCCTCTTCATAGGAGCTCTTCTGGACACCTCCTGTGCAAGGGCTTTTCTTCTAGAGGACAGAAGGAGCGATATCTTACAGATGGCCCAATACATCAGAGAACACAGCTCGGTTCGTGCTATCTCGATGCAACAGATGCTGGGTCTCATGGTATCCTTGGTGTTCGCTGTACCCCTAGCTCATCTCCACGTGGGTACCTCTCAGTGGATGCTCAGTACTTGGTGGTCCCCAACCACTCACCCTCAGTCCTTTCTCATCAAGGTGACGGAACCTCTGAAGAGGTCACTCACCTGGTGGTCGCAGGAGGACAATCTTCTGGAAGGATATCCCTTTGGCCCTCTGGATCATCAGATCTCCATTACCACAGATGCATCCCTGCTGGGTTGGGGAGCCCACTGCCAGGATCTCCACACCCAGGGTACGTGGACTCACGACGAGTCCCAACTTACATAAACATCCTGGAAATGAGAGCCATCCTCTATGCAGTCGGAGCCTTGAAGGACATACTCTTTCACAAGAACATTCTTCTTCAAACGGACAACAAAGCAGTGATGTACTACATCAACAAACAGGGCGGCGCACACTCTTACCCATTATTCAGGGAAGCAGTCAGAGTGTGGGAGTGGTGCCTGGAACACAAGGCTCTGATTCAGACGGGTTATCTGCCAGGAGTAGAAAACGAACTGGCAGACCGTCTCAGCAGAACGGAGATGGATCCTTACGAGTGGTCTCTTGACTTAACTGTCATTCAGTCACTCTACAAACAGTGGGGAAATCCAGACTTGGACCTTTTTGTATCCCCACTTAATGCAAAACTGCCTCTCTTCTGCTCCAGAAATCCAGGACCTGGCATTTTCTGTCAGGATGCGTTCAGGCTGTGGTGGACAAGACGCTTTCTATACGCCTTTCCTCCTCTTCCCCTAATTCAGAGGGTACTTCTCAAATTGTAGTCTCGGGGGCAGAATGATTTTCATTGCCACCTTCTGGCCTCGGCAGATATGGTTTCTGCTACTCAACAGTCTGTCGGAAACCCCCTCAAAGACGCTTCCCATTCAGACGAACCATCTGACCCAGGGTCCCGTCGTCCATCCCAACCTGAGGTCGCTTCACCTTCGGCTCTTGAAGAGATAGAGGTGAATAGGTTCAGTGTTTCTCGTAGAGTTTGATATTCTTTTGGCTGCGCGTAAGCCGGCCTGTAGAAAAACCTACAGAGCCAAATGGAAGCATTTCTCCATCTGGTGTGCAAAATCCTCTTGGAACCCTTTTTCCCGCCCACAGAATAAAGTCTTAGAGTATCTTTTAGACCTCTCAAATACAGGTCTGCAGTACTACACAGTCAAAGTTCATCTTTGTGCCATTTCGGCATATCATGAGCTGGTACTTTCCATGTCACTTGCTCAGTTGCCTGTAGTTAAGAGGTTTCTTAGGGGTATACTGCGTACTAGACCTCCTGTCAGACGTCCAGTCGCAGCCTGGGATAATAACCTTGTGCTAGACATGCTCACTCGTAAACCTTTCGAGCCTCTAGCTACTTGCGACTTGAAGTTCCTCACTTGGAAAACGGCCTTCCTGGTGGCCATTACTTCCGCCCGAGAGTTTCTGAACACATGCACTAGTCACAGACCCCCAGATTTCACAAGGACAAAGTAGTTCTTAGGATTCATCCTAAGTTTCTCCCTAAAGTTGTCTCAGAATTCCATCTAAACCAGCCTTTAGTCCTTCCTACTTACTTTGCGAACTTCCAGAATGAAGGGGAGCATACACTTCATTCACTGGATGTTAAGAGAGTGCTGCAGTTCTATCTGAATAGAACAAAAGAAATTCACAAGGCTTGACAACTGTTTCCTTCAGCGAGACCCGGCTGGGTCAACGTGTCGCTACGGATGCATTTCAGAGTGGCTGGTGGCATGCCTTTGCCACTGCCAATCTATGGCACAGGTCAAGCTGGAATGCAGAGTATACGCTCACTGTACCAGAGCAGTTGTGGCATCTCTCATGGAAATCCGTAACGTGCCCATTGCAGATATTTGCAGTGCGGCTACCTGGAGCTCCATGCATACTTTCGTTAAGCACGATGCCTTGGATGTCCATGCCAGATGACATCTGTTGTTTGGTAGGACCATTCTTAACGGACTTCTGTCCTAAGCACATGAGCTCTTTATCTCGTGCTGCCCATCTCTGGGATTATTTAGCTCAGTACTCTCCCATTAGTGTGAATTAGTGGTGGAGACTTTATGTCCAGGAAGATATGGAAATTGCATACCTACTGTAATTTTTGATCTTCTTGGATGAAGTCTCCACCACTCATTCACACGCCCACCCACCATCCCCCGAGCTGACTTCTCTGTTTATGGTCTTCACTCCCTCAATGGCTGAGCTGTGAAGACTTTATTGTTGACCCGTCTTACACGGGTCGTTAGGACTATCTCGTGTCCGATTTTTAGGCTAGTCCTTCTAGGTTAATTACACTGCTCCTCCTTGGAAAAAAGGTACTGAGGCGGTTGGAGGATCTACGCATTACCACATGAGCCAGGGCTCATGGTGCTGCTTCTTCACAGCTCTGTCTCAGGCGCCAGCCGTCTTGAAAAAGTTTGCTCCCGCTGGATCCTGACACCTCCGGTGAACTCCCATTAGTGTGAATGAGTGGTGGAGACTTAGTCCAAGAAGATCAAGAATTACGGTAGGTGCATAATTTCCATTTCTGCAGGGACTGCTCTCCTGAGAGCATTGTCCTCTTCCTTTACCTCTGCTTCCTCCACCCAGGTTTAGTCTGGGTCTCCTTTACTGTTTGGGACTTAGTCCTACCGGTGTAACCTGCTGCAAGAGCTGACTCTCAGAGTAAGATAGTAGTTATGTAAGAACTTACATAATAGTAGATCTTACTTCGAGAGGGCTGTTGCAGTAGGTAATTACTTGTAGGACTGCGCCCCCTGGTGTCAGGATCACACAGAAACTTTTGTTAGCAGTGTCTGATGGGAGACCGCTCACCCGGTGTCACGTGGCAGACATCAGCATGACACTGTATAGTGGGCGGTCCCCACATCCGCCCTTCAGTTCTTTCCTGCTGTTGACCTGTGCACATCGGACCCACTGAAGCTTGTCGCAGCAGTTCGAATGCCTAATTCGGATGAGTATCCATTTTTTCTCTTTACGAAAAATGCTCCTAATATTTGTGTATGTCGTTCACTTCCTCTACAGAATTGCATAAAAACAAGTGCGATTCTTGTGACGTTCAGCTACCACATAAGGACCAACATACCCTCTGTCTCTTCTGCTTTGGACCGGATCACAACATCGAGGAGTGTGAGGCCTGTGCCCAGTTCAGCCAGGCCACACGGAAAAGGTGCCAACAGTCCCTTGAAGCCCATCTCCTGAAACTAAAAATGGCTTTGATGGAGTAGGAGGTAAAAAGCACCTCCTCCTCTCCAGCTGACCCCCACAAGAAGAAGAAGAGGGACAAGAAAAAACATCAGTGCCAGGATCAGTCCCCCCCCCATCCGAAGCCGCCCACGGGCGCTTTGGCGGAGGATCGGCCCTCTTCCTCCAGGAGGAAGAGCGCCACGGCTAAGCCTGCGCTCCTGACAAAAGAGCAGGCTTTGGTCACCCCGCCGCCACTGGCTACGGTGATGGCAGGTACCTCGGATTCGTCTGAGCTGCCGCACTTAGGCCCATCACAGCCTCGGGCTCTTCGTCAGCAGGCACGGCCAATAAGCTGCTCGTTGGACCTTCCGAGCGCCCGGCCAGGGTTGGTAAGTTGGGGGCCGGTGTCTCTGACTCCTGCATGATCCAGGTTAATAAGTCGGTCGTCGGACCCTCCGACAAGCGCATGACCATTTCACATCCGTCAGGTTCTGACGCCTTGCAGCCAGACGTCAACTCTATCCTGCCTGGGGTGCAGGGGTCGCCATTGGATTCTATTCATGGAGAATCCCCGTCTCCTCCTCTGTCGGAGATTCCTCCACAGTCACTGGGTTCGCAGGTCCCAATGGAAGGAGACCTTTCATCAGGTGTCACTGACGATGGAGCCCAAATGTTTAACAGTAGCTCCACTGCCCACGGCAGGGGTGCCAGACTCTACTCCTCCACAGTGCCCGCCGGGCCCTTTACTCCTGCCTTCAGGGCTGCCAGCAGACCATCCTCCATCGTGGCCCCTATCAGGTTTTCCACCTTCGGGGCCACCTTCGGGACTTTTGCCTTCAGGCCCTTCGTCGGGGTTCCCCCCCCATCAGGGCCGCCAGCAGGCCTTCGTTCCTTCAGGCTGTCCACCTTCAGGGCTGCCTTTCGGCTACCCACCATCAAGGCTGCTGTCAGGCTACCCTCCATCAGGGCCACCATCAGGTTACCCGCCATCAGACTTCCCTCCGTCTGGGGCACTGTCAGGCCTGACGCTGGACCCCTGTTCGGATTATTACTACCCAGGTTATCCTGGCTATCAATCATCTCTTTATCAGTTGCCAGGTTATCCTTACCATAATGCTACACTGAACTTATCGGCACATGGCACCGGGTCAGGGTTCCTTCCTTGTCACGCTCTGCAACCTCCCATTCCACCTCCTCCTGCTCAACCACAGGTGGATTTCAGGGAGATTTTGAAGTCTTGGTGGTCTGAGACAAAATCTCAATTTATCTCAGAATTGGACAGCAGGCATCTGTGACCTTTGGAAACAGGCTGCCAAGATCCTACCCCTAGGGTGCCCTCTTCGGTCACCCCTCGAGCCTCGACATCAGGCCAGATGATAGCCCGCATGCAAGCCCTGATGTCAGGGGTAACTCCCAGGGAGAAGGAACTTGCTCTTCCAAACAAGGATCCAGCAGATTCCGACAATTCCGAAACGGATTCCAATTCCTCCTCCGAGGGTTTGGGATTTGAGACACCTTCTCCTGAGGAGCCAAACCCAAGAGGGTGTCCTAAATCCCCACCTGAAGATCCCTCCTTTGTGAACCTCCTCAGACAAATAGCGGAGGCACAAGGATGAAAATCAGATGCTCTAGACTCAAAATGCCAAAGGTTGGTTGAGCATCTGGATTTCCCAGAAATGAGTCCGGTACGCACACCCCCATGGCTGGAACCTCATGAGGATTTATTTTCGACCATCTGGCAGAGACCCTCCTGTATCCTGGCTATGGCCAAGAACGCCGACTGGGTTTACAGGACTCCAGAAGACAAGGACCACCTCAGCATACACCAGAAGGCTGATTCGGTGGTCATAACTGCGGCCCATGATAGGTCCGCTAAGCCCAAGCACCTAAATACCTTCCCTTCCAACAAGGAATCCAGACAGCTGGACCAGTTCAGTAGAAAGTTTTATTCCTCTTCTACACTAGCTATTTGTGCTCTCAATTATGTGGCGTACATGCTAGTGTACCAAAAATCTCTGTTCCGCCAGCTCAAGCCCATAGTCGAGGTCCTTCCGGACTCTGAATCAAAAACCACCTTGGCGAATACACTCAGATCTGCCAAGGTGGATTCACTGTTGGCTACCTATAATGCAGTGGACTCCCCAGCTAGAGTCACAGCCACGGCAGTAAGCCTTCATAGATTCTTTTGGCTAAGAGTATCAGGTCTAGCCCCTGATATCCAGTTGGCTATCCAGGATGCCCCCTTCAAATGCTCTGTCCTGTTCGGCAGAGATGCCCAGGACATTATTACAAGCCTGCAAGATAAAGGCACTGCGATTCGGTCAGTGCACACTATGTATCGCCTGAAGCCTCAGCCAAAACATTCCTTTAGTCGGCAAAACAGACACCAGACAAAAACACAACAGGTGCCTAGGCATCAGTTCAAATGTAGGGCTCCCAATATGGCTGCCGCCCTTCCAGCTAAGACTCAGAGAGCTTCAGGTGAGGTCCTCCCTAACCCCCCCTCCCATTCCTGACTTGCTGACCGCCCTTCCTTCTCCACGTCCATTGGAGAAACAGTTGGGCAGAAGGTTCGCAAGGAGACTGGGAGTCCATCACGACCAACGCCTGGGTACTTCAGTTAATAAGGCTGGGTCACACTCTTGAATTTCGAGAAAAAAACCCAAACAGCCCTATGGGTTTTTCCCACTACCCAAAGGTGCACATTCCCCGCCCCAGTTAAGGGAGGAGATCATGGCTCTTCTTCAAAAAGAAGCAATAGAGTCAGTGCCGGCAAACCAGATCAGGAAAGGATTCTACTCCGACTTTTTTCTGGTCCCCAAAAAGACAGGATCTGCACCCAGTACTAGACCTCAGTACCCTAAACCTCTTCATAGAATACGAGGTTTCGAATGCTGACGCTACAAAGCCTGCTGCCTCTCCATTCCAAAAGATAATGGCTTTGTGCCCTGGACATGTAGGTAGGATGCTTATCTGCACATTCCAATATTCCATTCGCACCGCAGATTCCTCAGGATTTCTTTCCAAGGGGAGCATTACCAGTTCAGAGCTCTCCCCTTTGGCCTGTCCTCTGCTCCGCAGGTTTTTACCAAGTGCCTAGTGGCAGGAGTCTTGAGGAGTCCGGGGCACTATGTCTTTCCTTCCCTTACCTTGATGATTGGCTTCTTGCAGCACCGTCGAGGGAGGGGTTGGAGGCTTCCCTATGAGCTACCCTGCACCTCTACGAGCGACTGGGTATTACTGTCAATTACCCCAAATCCCGTCTTGCTCCTTCCCAGTGCCTGCAATTTATTGGGGCGGTTCTGGACATAGTACAGGGTATGGCCTTTCTCCCCCTGTACAGGTAGAGACCCTGGAGAGACAGGCCAAGCTGGTATACTCCAACCGACACATTTTGGCCAGGGCGGTCCTTTATCTTCTTGGCCTCATGGCAGTGGCTATCCCCCACGGCCAGACTCCACATGAGTATCTCGCAAGTGGACTCTGAGGTCTCAGTGGGATGAGAAGGCAGACAACTTGGACAGCTGTGTCCTAGTTTCTAGTCCGATGCAGAACGATCTGCAGTGGTGGCAGAACTCCGACAACCTGACTTGAGGAGATCTTACTTCGAAAAACAGCTCTTGCAGCAGGTTACACCATTAGGGCTGAAGCCTGCAGGCGCCAGGACCCCATGGAAATTTTCTAGCTAGCAGTATTCAGCAGGGACCGCCTCTGACGTCGGTCCCGCCCCTGACGTCAAGCGTAGTACATATGGAGGTGGTCCCCCATAATCCTCAGTTCTTTTCCCGCCGTCGACTCACCAGCATTGGCCTCTTAGTCTCTTTCTAGCGTACGACGACTACAGAACTTTTGGTGAATTTTTTCTTTGCACAACTGATGTCTTCTCCAACTCCATCACTTGAGGGTCACCTTTCTAAGTGTGCCTGTGGAAAACAGATCCCTTTCAAGGATCCTCACTCTTCCTGTATGCGTTGCCTAGGCCCGGACCATGACACCAAGGCCTGCACCTTTTGCCAGGGTTTCATTAGCCGCACCAGGATCCGCCGTCAGAAGGCACTTCAGGCATATCTCCTCGAAGAGAAATTAAAAAGGATGGACCAAGAACCTTCCTCCAGGGGAGAATCTTCTTCAAAATCCCACAAGCACCAGGAGAAGATGAGGTCTAGGTCCCCAACTCGGCCTCGGACTCCTGCAGCTCCGACTCCAGATCGGACCTCCTCTCTCCAGGGCTCGGCCGCAGCCCCCGGTTAAGGTCCGACTTCAGGCGGCTCTTCCTCGCTCCAACCGAACAAGACATCGAGGCCCTCGGCTTCCTCCACCCCATCCAAGGTCTCTTCGAAGTCTTCTGAGCGCCATAAGTCCTCCTCTTCCACCTGACATCGGGACACCGACGCCAGGTCGGTCTCCCAACCTGCCAGAGGTCCTGATCCTGCTCCCAGAAAGACCAAGGACCTAACGTCCCTGAATAGGGCATTGGACCAGACATCGGCTCAACACCTGACGTCGGCTAAACATTCCAAATCAGCCAGGCACTCACAGGAGCTGACGACACCTGCCAGACACCAGTCGCAGGCCAGGCGTTCACCAGTTCCGAAGGCATCGGCCCGGAGACTGACGTCGGCATCTCTGTAGCGGAAGACCACCGCCCCCCCCATCACCGGCGGACGCCGGTCATAGGAAATCGATGGAGGAGGACACCCCACAGCCCGAAGACCAGGCAGGTGACACCAAGGATGCCGGGCTCCCATGGGAACCCTCCCCAGACCGGGAGACGCCCGGGGACCCGATGCCCGACCCTGGCGACAGACCACTGGCGCCAGGCCCGTCTTCGGGCATGAATATTGCAGAAGTAAAGGAACTCTCTACTTTTTGGTGGGACACCATCAGGAAGGATGTGGTCCCCGTCCAACCTCCTCTTACTACTCCTATTCCCCCTACCCTTTCACCTCCTATGCCCCCTCCTCCACCTAAGGGGCCAACAGGACGGCCACCAACCCCCAAGGAACAGACTCCACCTCCTAGGGGCAGATCTACAGACAGGAGAAGGCCTCCCTCCAGATCTCCATCAGGGTCGCCCAGCCCCAGACGACGCCGGTATACTCCGACAGGGGAGGATTCAAGATCGGACACTTTAGGCTACTCCAGATCTCCTCCTCCTCCGCTCAGCATCTCCTCTCCTCTCCTGACCCACATGACCTCCCCAGGTCTCCACCGGATGTTCCCTCTTTCACTGAGATCATGAGGCACATCCAGGACACCATGGGGTGGGATGCTGAAGAAATTGACCCCGAACGACAACGCCTTGCCCGCTACCTTTGGCAAAAAGACCCAAAGCCTGTGGTAGTGCCACCCTTGTGGACACCTTTGTGGACGCCACCTAGGTTGAATTGGAAGCGCCCCAGACTCCACTCCCGCTGTGCTGAAGAAGGCTGACTGCCTGTACAAGGCTCCGAGAGAAGACCAGTACTTGGCGAAGCAACCTCTGGCAGACTCCCTGGTCATCACGGCCTCACATGACCAGTCTCAAAGGTCCCAGCATATGAGTACTCAGCCACCAGACCAGGAATCCAAGCAATTGGATGCCCTGGAGAGGCGCATGTACGCGGCTGCTACATGCGCCATCAGGTCTCTGTACTACCTGACCCATATGGTACAGTTCCAGAACACCCTGGGGGAACAGGGACAGGACCTGGTCGAAAAGCTTCCCGATGGTGACTAGAAAGCGGAGCTCCTCAACCTACTCCGCACCGGGTCAGATATGGGGACCCAAGTACTTAGAGCCGCATACGATTCGGCAGACTCTTCTGCCAGAGCTGCAGCTTCAGGCATTTGTCTCCGGCTACACTCCTGGCTCCGTGTCTCTGGCTTCACCCCGGACATACAGAAGAATGTTCTAGACGTCCTGTACAACGGCGAGGTACTCTTTGGTGAATTCTCGGAGAAGGTCATCACCAAGCTCCAGGACGCAGGGAAGGCAGTCCAATCTGTACAGGCCATGTACAGATCCAGTCCTAGTTCCTTTCGTAGGAACCAGAGTTGTTTTCGTGGCCGGCAACAAAGGCAGCAGCCACGTTCCGGCCAGCAGCAAAGGGGCACTTTTTTGCATAAGGCCCAGGCAAGTCGTCCCCAGGCAGAGGCCATTGGTACACGAAGCCGGCCCAGCCCGCAGGGACTAATGCTGCCACAGCATGACTCCTTCCCGGCCCCCACCCCTCCTCTGGATCAACGGGCAAGGAAAGTCGGGGGTTGCATCGCTCGCCACTTTTTAGGGTGGCAATCGATCACCACCGACAGGTGGATTCTCCAGTTGGTCAAGAAAGGCCATTGCATAAAATTTCTAGACGACCCACCTACAAGACCTCCCCTGCTCTCCCGTTACTCGGGTCAGCATGCCCTGCTCATACAGCGGGAGGTGCTCGCGCTTCTGGAAGAAGAAGAAGCTATAGATCACGTACCAGGAACCAGAGGGGACTAGGATATTATTCTCACTTCTTTCTGGTTCCAAAGAAGATAGGGGACCTCCGTCCGATATTGGACCTCAGCGACCTCAAAGTCTCGGTCCTATACAAACGCTTCCGCGTGGTGACCCTCCCCGGTCTGATTCCCATGCTAAAGCAGGGCGCTTTTCTAGCATCCCTAGACATGCAGGATGCTTACCTGCATATTCCTATTGCCCAGGCGCACAGGAAGTTCCTGTGCTTCGAGTTTCTGGGTCGCCATTATCAGTTCCGAGCTCTCCCTTCAGGGTTGTCTTTGCACCTCGTGGTGTTCATGGAGGCATGGCTGTCGAGTCACATTCTCTGAGGAGACAGGGCCACCATGTGTTCCCCTAACTGGACGATTGGCTTCTCATGGCGCCCTCACAGGAGGCCCTGATGTCTGCCATTCACTGCACTCAGTCTCTGTTCGAGACATTGGGCATTATCATCAATTACGAGAAGTCAAGCCTGGTTCTGTCCCAGACTCTGCAATTCCTAGCTACAGTTCTGGACACTGTCCAAGGGAAAGCTGTCCTCCCCCCAGACAGAGCGGAACACATAAGATCCCTAATCATGGACCTTTCGGCGAAGAAGACCATTCCTGCCAGACTGGTGCTCGGACACATGGCTGCGGCCATTGCGACAGTCCCGCTAGCCCGTCTCCACATGTGGGTAACCCAGTGGATGTTACAGGTACAATGGGACCAAAGGCAAGACCACCTGCAGCATCCAGTCCACATCACGAAGGCCGTAATTCGAGATTGGCAATGGTGGCTAGATTTGAGGAATCTCTCTGCAGGAGTCCCCTTCATAGCGCCATCCCCGACTGTTACACTCTCCACAGACACCTCAGGGCTCAGTTGGGGAGCACACCTCGACGGTGTCCGGTCTCAGGGCCTGTGGACGGACCAAGAGTCTCATCTCCACATAAATATTCTGGAAATGAGGGCAGTTCTTTACGCCCTGCAGGCCTTCCAGCTGGAGATTCCACCGGGTACACTTCTGTTACAAACTGACAATTCCACAGTGATGTATTACCTCAACAAACAAGGAGGCACCCATTCCTACCCGCTTTGCAGGGAGGCCATGAGAGTGTGGGATTGGGTCTTACAACACATCGCAAACCTTATTGCTGTTCATGTTCTGGGAGTGGACAACGTCATTGCAGACAGCCTGAGCCGCTCTCAGGCCAGAGTCCACGAATGGGAACTGCTGCAGGAGGTGGCAGAGGATCTGTTTCGCAGATGGGGTACTCCAGAGCTAGACCTTTTCGCGTCCCCATCCAACGCAAAACTGCCCAATTTTTGCTTGCTAGATCCAAGGCCTGATGTTTTCTGGCAAGATGCCAGATGGGCGGTCTTGTAGGTGGGTCGTCTAGAAATTCTATGCAATGGCCTTTCTTGACACAAAAGATTAATAGTCAAATTAACCAGCCTGGGAGTGGGTCCCAGGGTGGTAGCCTGGGTAAAACATTGGCTGCACAACAGGACACAGAAGGTAATTGTAAATGGAGTCCACTCTGAAAAAAGAGATGTTACTAGTGGGGTACCGCAGGGTTCAGTACTGGGTCCAGTCCTTTTTAATGTCTTCATCAGTGACATTGCAGAGGGACTGGAAGGAAAAGTATGCCCTTTTGCGGATGACACAAAGATCTGCAACAGGGTTGTTGCACAAGGAGGCGTGGAAAGGATGAGAAGGGACTTGGCAAGGTTAGAGGAATGGTCAGAAGTATGGCAGCTAGGATTCAATGCAAAGAAGTGCAATAAATGCACCCTGGGAAACAAGAACCCAGGGAAGAATACACAATGGGGAGGTAGTAACAACAACAAAAAGGAAAGGGACCTCGGGTAATCATCATACAGATGACCTTAAGGTTAGCAAGCAATGTGAGAAGGCAGTAGGGAGGGCTGGGGTATACTAGGATGCATAGGGACAGGCATCAGCAGCAGAAAACAGGAAGTTGTTTTCCTCTGTACAGACAGTTGGTGAGACCCCATCTGGAATACTGTGTCCAGTTCTGAGACCCCATCTCATGAGGGACATAGACAGGATAGAGGCAGTCCAGAGGAGGGCAACTAAAATGGTGCAGGGTCTGCAAGAGAAGCCGTATGAGGAGAGACTAAAGGAGCTTAATATGTATACTCTTGAGGAAAGAAAGGAGAGGGGGACATGATAGAAACTTTAAGTACCCTCAGTGGAATCAACAAAGTCCAAGAGGGTAGCATCTTTCAGAAAAGGAGACGCAAGAACAAGGGGACAATTTAAAGATAGAAGGGGGGTTGAGGGGCAATGGAGGAAGTATTTTTTCACAGAGAGGGTAGTGGATGCATGGAACAGCCTTCCTGAGGAGGTTGTGGGGTCTAAAACTGTGGGAGAATTCAAGAATGCATGGGACAGACATAAGGCAATTCTTGTGAGGGGGTAGGAAGAAATAGGCTGTTGGTTAACTAGGATCTGCGGCCTATCCTGTAGGTAGGGAAATGGGCAGACTAGATGGGCCAAGCGGTCCTTATCTGCTGTCAAAGTCTATGTTTCTATGATGCGTTGTCCCTCTCCTGGGCGGGCAGATTCCTCTGCGCCTTTCCCCCTTCCCCATTGATCCAGAGAGTTCTTCTAAAACTTCGCGGGAAGCAAGTGACGCTTACACTGATCACGCCCTTTTGACCCAGACAGATCTAGTTCCCTCTCTTGCATCCGCTATCCCGGGAACCTCCAGTGCCTTTACCAGTCAGCTCCCATTTGCTGTCTCAGGAGGCAGGTTCTTTGGTCCATCGGACACTACATTCCCTGAACCTGCATGCTTGGCTCCTAGAGACATAGCCATGATGCGACACGGGGTCTCGCAAGAGGTGGCAGACATTCTCACTGCCGCCAGTAAACCGGCTACCCACGTGACCTATGCCATGAAGTGGTGCAGGTTTTGTTTATGGGTTCAAGTGCGCGGTTTATTGCCTTTGGACTGCCCAGAGAAGCTGGTATTGGATTACCTGCTGTCCCTTTTCCACCCTGGTTTGGCTTACTCCTCCATTAAGGTACACCTCTGGCCATTTCAGCCTATCACGTACCTATAGGCCAACGCACTATAGCTCAATTGGACATGACACGTGCCTTCCTGAGGAGCGTCCTCCACTTTAGGCCCCTGATTAAGGATCCGATCCCACCATGGGATCTACCCTTCGTCTTGGAGTAGCTCACGCTGCCACCTTTTGAACCAGCCACAGATTGCAAGCTACGTTTTCTCTACTTGGAAAATGTTATTTTTAGTTGCCGTTACTTCTGCCAGAAGAATTTCTGAACTACACGCACTTATGTGCAACATAGAAACATAGAATTTGACGGCAGATAAGGACCGCTTGGCCCACCCAGTCTGCCCATTTCCCTACCTGATGGATAAGCTGCAGATCCTAGTTAACCAGCAGCCTACTTCCTCCTACCCCCACCCCCTAGAATTGCCTTATTACTGTCCCATGCATGCTTGAATTCCACCACTGTTTTTGACTCCACAACCTCCTCTGGAAGGCTGTTCCATACATCCACAACCCTCTCTGTGAAAAAATACTTCCTTAAATTACCTCTGAGCCCCCCTTCTATCTTCAAATTGTGCCCCCTTGTTCTTGCACACCTCTTTTTTTGAAAGATGCTACCCTCTTGGACTTTGTTGATTCCCTTGAGGTACTTGAAAGTTTCTATCATGTCCCCCCCTCTCCCTCCTTTCCTCGAGGCTATACATATTAAGCTCCTTAGTCTCTCTTCATATGTCTTCCGGTGCAGACCCTGCACCATTTTAGTTGCCCTCCTCTGGACAGCTTCCATCCTGTCTATGTCTTTCTGGAGATTGGGTCTCCAGAACTGCACACAGTACCTAGATGTGGTCTCACCAGCTGTCTGTACAGAGGAGAATAACTTGTTTTCTACTGGTGATGCCTCTCCCATGCATCCCAGTATCCTCCCAGCCCTCCTTGCTGCCCTCTCACATTGCTTGCCCACCTTTAGGTCATCTGATATGACTACCCCAGGTCCCTTTCCATTTTTGTTGTTGTTAGTATCTCACCCCCATTGTGTACTCTTCCCTGGGTTTTGTTTCCCAGGTGCATTACCTTGCACTTCTTAGCACTGAATCTAAGCTGCCATACATTTGACCATTCCTCTAACCTTGCCAAGTCCCTTCTCATCCTTTCCACCCCACCTCTGCATCAACTCTGTTGCAGATCTTTATGTCATCTGCAAAGGGCATACTTTTCCTTCCAGTCCGTCTGCAATGTACTTATAAAGACATTGAAGAGGGACCGTCTCATTACTGAACTCCTGCGGTACCCCACTACTACCCCCCTTTTTTCAGAGTGGACTCCATTTACTATTACTCTCTGTGTCCTATTCTCCAGCCAATTCTTTACCCAGGCTGTCGTCTTGGGACCCACTCCCAGGCTGGCTAACTTGTATATTAATCTTTTGTGTGGGACTGTGTCAAATGCCTTGTTAAAGTCTAGGTAGGACATGTCCACAGCCCCTCCCTGATCAACTACTTTGGTCACCCAGTCAAAGAAATCTATCAGATTTGTCTGGCATGACCTTCCCGCTGTGAATCCATGCTGCCTTGGGTCCTGTGCCCCTCTGGCCTCTAGATACTCAACAATTCTTTCCTTCAGAAGTGATTCCATCATTTTCCCTACCACTGAGGTTAAACTAACAGGTCTGTAGTTCCTGCTTCTGCCTTGCTCCACTTTTGTGAAGGGAATCACATCTGCCCTCCTCCAGTCCTCAGGTACCACCCCATCCTCCCATGATTTGTTAAAGAGGGTCAGTCGTGTCACTTAGTTCTACCTTTAGTTCTTTTAGAATTCTGGGATGAATCCCATCAGGCCCCATTGCTTTGTCCACCTTCAGTTTTAAGAGCTCTTTCAGAACCCTTTCTTCTGTAAATGGGCTGGTATCAACTACTATATCCAGAGTGTTTCTACTGTTTGTTTTAGGTACCTCCCCTCTTCCTTTGTAAATACTGAGAAAAATATTTGTTTAGTATCTCTGCCTTTCACAGTCACCTCTGCCCACCCTCCCTCCCTTTATTAAGCCCTCACTATCCCTCCCTTGGTCTTCCTTCGTTCGCCTCCCTAGATACCTATAAAAGGTTTTATCCCCCTCTTAACTGAGTTGGCTATCTTTCCTCGGTTTGGGCCTTTGCTGTTCTGACTGCCTTCCCAGCTTCCTTTTGCTTTAACTGATACAGTTCTCTGTCCTGTTCCTTCTGTGATTCCTTGTACTTCCTGATATGCTTTCTTTCTTGAACCTTCACTGCCACTTCCTTTGAGAACCATAATGGTTTCTTACCTGCCCTGCTTTTGTTTATTTGCTTTTACACAAAGGCTTGTTACCTCTATGATGGCAGTTTTATTATTCCCCATTGTTCTTCCACCCTCCTTCCTGCCCATTTGCTAGTGCATTCCTTTAGGCACTCACCCATTTCAGCAAAGTCAGCCCTCCACAAATCCAGTACCTTTGTCTTTGTTGTAACGACTCTATTGCTGTGTTTGTGTGAACCATACTGTTGGATGGTCGCTAGTTCCCAGATGGCTACCCACTTCTACATCTGTGATCTCTCTTCATCTCCATTTGAGAGAACCAGGTCTAGATTGCTCCCTCTCGAGTGGGCTCCAATACTAGTTGTCTAAGCATGCCCTGTGGGACATCTAGAATAACCCCACTCTTAGAAGTGGCTGCTGCAACTGCACTCCAGTTAACATTTGGCATATTCAGATCACCCATCAGCAGTATCCCCCCTTTATCTGCCATTCTAAGTATACTTTCTATCATTTCCTTGTCCTTTCCTCCCCCTGAGAGGGGGGGTCTGTATACAACCCCTGTGCGGATTGTGGTGCCATTGCCTGCCTCCAAATTGACCCACAGTGCTTCTTCTCCTCCCTGTTTACCCTTTTGTTCTTGTTGCTTTGATTCCTTCTCTTATGTAGAGAGCTACTCCTCCTCCTCTTTTACCCTCCCTGTCCCTCCTGTAGATAGTGTATCCTGGTATGTTTACGTCCCAGTCATGGTTCTGTGTGTACCATGTTTCTGTGACTGCCACGATATCCAGATCTTCCTCCTCCATCAAGGCCACTAATTCAGGAAGCTTGTTACCCAGACTATGGGCATTGGTACTCATTGCTCTCCATTTTTTGATGGCTTTACCTTCTGTAGCTGCATCCCCCACTGACCTTTCTACCTTGGTCTTTTTCTCATTTAGTACCCTGTTTTGTAGGGGGAGGCTGGGATTTTCCTGCTGCTTATCAGTGCCTCCCCCCTTGACTAGTTTAAAGGCTTTCAGTGAAGCATTTAAACCGATTGCAAAGACTTGTTCCTTCCTGGACAGATGCAGACCATCCTGCCAGTATAGGCTGGTGTCCTCCAGGTGGAACCCCAGTCCCCAATGAAGCCAAACCCTGTGCTCCACACCATTTTTCAACCATTTGTTAAACTGCATGGTGCAAAGTACCCCTCGCCTCACCCATGCCACTGACAGGCAGCACCTCTGGAGAAGGATACTGTGTGTGCTACTTGTCTTAAGCCTCTCCCCAACTCTACAGAGTCCTTCTGCACTGCTCTAATCTCATGATAAGCCAAGTCATTTATCCCTAGGTGGACAATGACGTCCAGCTCAGACTCCCGTGCAACTGTTCTCGTGATCCTAAGGATGTGCTTCCTGTCCCTCCAAGCCATGGCACCAGGCAGGCACCTTACTTCAGTTTTCCCTGGTCCCCCCCAGTTGTATCACCCTAATAACTGAGTCCCCCACCAGGAGCTGCTTTCTTTCCCTGTGGTGCCCTCTGCCTCCTTCCTGAGGGCCTCCCTTGTGACAGTTGTCTGCACCCTCCTTAGTCTCCTCTGCTGGTGCATCCATAGGGGAACTATGCTCCCCCAGAATGGTGTATGGATTGTGGAGTGGAACAACTGACTGGGTGTGCCTCTGTTCCACCACCCTTACCCTTCCTGAGCCCACTCTGGTCCAACTGCTGTGCTTTCTTCTCAACCTCTGAGGTAGTGGTGGTGGCTCTGGTGCTCCCTGGATGGGGGAGGTTCCCTTGCCACTGTCCAGTGAGGCCTGAAGACGGGCAACTTCCTCCCTCAGGGCAGATAGTTGTCTGCAAACAGGGCAGCATCTTAGCCTCCAGAAAGACTCCCGGAAGACTGCTGCCCCACAGCTATTACATTGTACTACTCCCCACATAACTGTCTGCCTTGTTTAGTTGTTTTTTTTGGTATGTGTGTGTGTGTGATTGGTGCGTTATATAGAAATATATGTATTTATATAATGTGTATGCTTATATTAGTGCAGTGTGCTAGACAGGATATGACAGTGATATGTACCTTGCCCTCTTGAGGAAATGATGTCAGAACCCCAGGTATAAATGAACTATTTCCAGGGGTGGGTGGGTGAGGGGTGGGAAGGGTTGGCCAAACTGTGCCCTCACGAAACAATCAGCTAAACGCCTGACCTACCGATGTATGAGTGCCTTCCTGTCAGCAAGATGCCATACACGACAATTTGTACTGCTTCAAACCAATTTGACAGAGAAAATACCTGCTAATCAAACAGAGAAAAATCCAAACATCCAAGTCAGACACAGGTAAACTCCCCCAGCCCCAAAAGAGCCTGGTACTTGTGCTCTGAAAAGTCAGCCCCAAAACATGCTCGGCAGAAGGGCAGACACAGAAACAGTATTCGCCCATGTGGGTTTAAACTCTTCCTGCACTGAAAACCTTAACACTTGTAACAAAAGTAAAGCAAACTCCACCTCCCTCTGTTGATTGAAAGACAGCTTTTCTCTGATAATTCTAAGTTCCTTATTTCACCCTTCAGTTAGAAGTATCCTCCACCTGAAGAATATTAATTTCCTAAGGAATCTGCTTCAAACCAAAGACAATTGTAAATTGTAAGTTCACCTCCTCTGTTGTGAGCACTACTGCTTTCTTGCAAATCTTAAGTCCAGTGTTGCAGCTTGCAGCCAGAGGTAGCTTCACCTGAAGACTATGAGGTTATCTGATGAGCCTGCTAAAATTAGTACTTTTATCAAGGTTTGTAAGATTCTTCCAGAGCTATTGGCTGTTAAGTAGCTGTGATGTAAGCACTTCCTGACACAGTCTGGCTTGGCCTTATAAGGCACACTGAGGTAAACAAAAGAAAAACCAGTTTCCACCCCCTAGGCACTAACATAGAAACATAGACTTTGACGGCAGAAAAGGATCACTTGGCCCACCCAGTCTGTCCATTTCCCTACCTACTGGATAAGCTGCAGATTCTAGTTAACCAACAGCCTGCTTCCTGCAACCCCGCACTATAATTGCTTTGTGTCTGTCCCAAGCATGTTTGAATTCCCCCACTGTTTTAGACCCAACGACCTCCTCAGGAAGGCTGTTCCATGTATCCACCACTCTCTCCGTGAAAAATAATTACCTCACATTACCCCTGAGCCGTCCCCTCTATCTTAAACTGTGCCCCTTGTTCTTACATCATCTTTTTCTGAAAGATGCTACCCTCCTGGACTTTGTTGATTCCTTGAGGTACTTGAATGTTTCTATCATGTCCCCCTGTCCTCCTTTCATCAAGGGTATATATAAGCTCTCTCAGTCTCTCTTCATATGGTTTCTGATGTAGACCCTGCACCATTTTAGTTGCCCTCCCTTTGGTCTGCTTCCATCCTGTCTATGTCCTTGTGTAGATGAGGTCTCCAAACTGCACACAGTACTCCAGATGGGGTCTCACCAACTGTCTGTATAGAGGGATAATCACTTCCTTTTTCTACTTGTGATGCCCCTTCCTATGCATCCCAGTATCCCCTGGCTCTCCTTACTGACTTCTCACATTGCTTACCCACCTTTAGGTCATCTGATATGACTACCTCCAAGTCCCTTTCCATTTTGTTGTCGTTAGTACCTCCCCTGCTATTGTGTACTCTTCTCCTGGTTTTGTTTCCCAGGTGCATTACTGCACTTCTTTGCATTGAATCTAAGTTGCCATATGTCTGACCATTCCTCCAACCTTGCCAAGTCCCTTCTCATCTTCTCCCCTCTTGTGTATCAACTCTGTTACAGATCTTGTGTCATCTGCAAAGAGGCATACCTTTCCCTTCAGACCCTCTGCAATGTCACTTATAAAGATGTTAAAGAGATTGGACCCAGTACTGAGCCTGAGGTACCCACTAGTAACCCCCTTTCTTGAATGTGTTCCATTCACTATTACCTTCTGTGTCCTGTTGTGCAGCCAGTTCACCCTTAGGCTACCACCCTGGGACCCACCCCAGGCTGGCTAACTTGATTATTAATCTTTGTGCGGGACTGTGCAGATGCCTTGTTAAAGTCCAGGTAGGCTATCCACAGCCCCTCCTGGTCTATTACTTTGGTCACCCAGTCAAAGAAATCAATTAGATTAGTCTGACATGACCTCCTGCTGTAAATCCATGTTGCTTTGGGTCCTGTGCCCGCTGGCCTCTAGGTGCTCAACAATTCTTTCTTTCAGAAGTGATTCCATCATTTTCCCTACCACTGAGGTCAAACCTTACAGGTCTGTGGTTTCCTGCTTCTGCCTTGCTCCCACTTTTTGTAAAGGGGAATCACATCTGCCCTCCTCCAGTCCTCAGGTACCACCCCATCCTGCCATGATTTGTTAAAGTGTGGTCAGTGGTGTCACTAGGTCCCCTTAGTTCTTTTAGGATTCTGGGGTGAATCTCGTCAGGCTCCCATTGCTTTGTCCACCTTGAGTTTTAGGAGTTCTTTCAGGACTCTTTTCTTCTGTGAATGGACTGGTATCAACCCCCACCCAGAGTGCTTCTATTGTATGGTTTAGGTAACTGCTCCTCATCTTCTTTTGTGAATACTGAGCAGAAGTATTCATTCAGTATCTCTGCCTTTTCACTGTCTCCCTCTGCCCACCTCCTCCTTTATTAATCTTCATCTCCTCCCTAACCTTTTCTATGCTCCTAATGTACCTATAAAGGTTTTATCCCCCTTTTGACCGAGTTGGCTATTTTTCCTCGGTTTGTGCTCTTGCCATTCTGACTGCCTTCCTACTTCTTTCTGCTTTAATTGATGCAGTTCCCTGTTGTGCCCTCTGTGATTCCTTATTCTTTTTGAATGCAGCCTTTTTCTCCTTAACCTTCCTGCCACCTCTTTTGAGAACCATAATGGTTTTACTCTGCTTTGTTTTTCTTTATTTGTTTTACAAGAGATTTGTTGCCTCTATGATGGCAGTTTGATTTTTCTCCATTGTTCTTCCACCTCCTATTTGGCCATTTGATAGTGCATTCTTCAGGTGTTCACCCTTTTGCCAAAGTCAGCCCTTCTAAAGTCCAGTATCCTTGTTTTTGTATGGCTTATCTCCATGGTTGTGCTCATTGTGAAGCACACTGTGCAGTGGTCGCTTGTTCCCAGATGTCTACTGACTTCTAAATTTGTGATCCTCTCTCCATTTGAGAGTACCAGGTCTAGTATTGCTCCCTCCTGAGTGGGTTCCAGCACTAGCTGTCTAAGGTCTGCCCCCTGCAGGGCATCGAGAATGACCCTGCTCTTGGATGTGGCTGCAGTACATGTCCTCCAGTTAACATCTGGCATATTCAGGTCCCCCATCAACAGTATCTCCCCTTTTTCAGCCATTTTGAGAATGTCCTCTATCATTTTCTTGTCCATTTCCTCCCTTGAGACGGGGTCTGTATACAACCCCTAAGCGGTTGCGATGCCATTCCCATCTCCAAGTAACCAGAGTGCCTCTTGTCCTCCCCTTTATTTTTAGTTCTGTAGCTTTGATCTCTTCCCTATGTATAGAGCTACTCCACCTCCTCTTTGCCTCCCCTGTCCCTTCTGTAGATTGTGTACCTGGTATGTTGACATCCCATTCATGGTTCTCGGTGACCATGTTTCTGTGACTGCCACAATATCCAATTGTTCATCTTCCATCAAAGCTACTAGCTCAGAAAGCTTGTTTCCCAGACTCAGGGCATTAGTAGTCACACCTCCATTTAATGTTGGCTTGATCCTTTTTCCCCCATCCCTGCTCTTATTGCTGTTATTCTATTTTACCATTTACCCTCATCCTGCACTGTGTTGAGCTCTGTACCTCAGTGTTTACCCCACTACCTGCCTCTGTTTTGTGGGGAGGCTTGACTTTTCCTGCCTTTTATCAGTACCTCCCCTTATCTAGTTTAAAAGCTTGCCAAGGAAGCATTTAACCTGTCACCTAGGAGCTTGGTCCCTTTGTGGACAAATGCAGACCATCATACCAGTATGACCTTATCTCTCCAGGTGGGACCCCCAGTCCCAATGAAGCTAAAGCCTGTGCTTCTGCACCAGTTTTGCAACCATTCATTAAACTGCATGGTGCAGTACCTCAGCCTCATTCCTGCCATGGACTGGTAGCACCTCTGAAAGGTTACTGTGCTTGCTACCCGCCTGAGGCCCCTCCCCAACTCCACACATTCATTCTGCACTGCACTGATCCCATGCTTAGCTAGGTCATTTGTCCCAAGGTGGACAATGATATTTAGTTCTCTCTCCTGTGATGCTGCTTCTACAATTGTGAGGATTCGCTTCTTGTCCCTCCAAGCCATGGCACCAGGCAGGCAGCTTACTTCTCTCTCCTTCCCCAGTTCTACCCCCTAACAATTGAGTCCCCTATCAGTAGCTGTTTCCTTCCCCTGTGGTGTCCTTGCCACACTTTTGTGGGTCTCCTTGTGTGGATGTCCTCAGCATTCTTCTGGGTCTCCACTGGGGTGCCATCGTAGAGGAACCTTGCTCTGCCAGAATGGCATCTGATTTGTGTAGAGGTACAACTGGGGGCTTCGCTCTGGTCCACCACCCGCATCCTCCCAGAACCCACTGTGGTCTCTGCTCTTCATACTCGAAAACTCTGACTCAGTGGTTGTGGCAGTGGTGCTATTTGGGAGGGGTCCTCCTTAGTCCTTGCTAGTTCAGCCTGGAGGTGGGCAACCTCCTCTCTCAGAGCTGACAGTTGCCTGCAAAATAGGACAGCAATGCAGTTTCAGAATGTTTCCGGAAAACTGCTGCCCCACAGCCAGTGCATTGCACCACTCCCACATGTCCCGCTCCTTATTTTACACAATATGTAATTATATATGTATTATTATTTGTTTTGTAACTACTTTATGCAATGCTTGCAGGGTTATTAGGAATATGACAGTTCTGCCCCAAGACCTATTGAGGAAGTGATGTCAGAACTGTGGCTATAAAGGAAATGCCACGGCGGTGGGGTGGTGGGTAGTGCACAGCCACTGGTGACTGTTAGAAACAATCAGATACACAACTGCTCCACCACCCTGGTGAGTACTGTCCTTATAGTAATACAACTAACACCACAATTTACTAGACCACGGCTCCAACACAAACCAAACCACTCTACTGAGTCCAGGGATAAAATGAACTCACTCCTCAGCCAGCAGGACTCTTAAAATGTTACAAAATATCCTTCAAAATGCTAGGTCTCAACCCCTCGACTAAGCAAATTCAGTTGTATCTCACTCTGGTTATAAAATTACTACCCTTTTAAAGGAATCCTGCAATTCTCATAATGCCAATAAGGAAAAATACAAATAAAACTTTTTGTAGAAAGTGCATCTCCCTTCTTACCCAGTGCTCTGCAGTATTATGCTTTAATCAGGTTTCCAGGTCCTAAATGGAGTTGCAGTTTGTTCTTTGCAGTAAGTTTGAGCTTCCAACAGACACTTTAAAGTCAGTGTGACTGTCTGGGTCCAATACACAGCCTGTAACCTGCTCTCAATTCAGGGCTTATGACAAATTCTTAGCCCAGTGAATACTCACAGTATTACAAATATTGCAGTGCAAACAGTCAAGTCATTAACTCTGCAAAGAACCTTATTTAGTTTTCCACCAAGACAGGGTATCCCTTCGGACTAATCCCAAGTTTCTGCCTAAGGTGGTCTCGGCTCTCACCCTTAATCAGGAAATCGATCTACCAGTGTATTTCCCGAAATACTCCACTCGAGGAGAAGCCCTTCTGCACACTCTAGATGTGCATAGTTGTCTCAGATACTACCTGACCAGAACCAGACACCACCGAAAATCGGACCAACTTTTCGTCTCCTCTGCCCACAGGATGATGGGAGCTCCTGTTTCAAAACAGTCGCTATCCAGGTGGCTCATTCAGTGCATTACGTTCTGTTACCAGAAGCGCAACAAACCCTTACCGGGCACGGTTAAGGGTCATTCCACCAGAGGGGCTTTAAAGAATGTATCCACCCCAGCTATTTGTGCTGCAGCTACTTGGAGCTCCGTACACACTTTCATCAGGCACTACAGCCTGGACATTGCATCAAGGCGAAGAGCAGGGTTTGGTCTAGCAGTCCTTCAGGGACTTCTGTCCAAGGCTCGATGTAATTTGAGGATTTTTCCCTTTCCTCCTCCCGATGGTGTGTGATTTCCAGTATTGCGTGGGAATCAGTCCTAATGGTGGAACCTGCTACAAGAGCTGTTTCTCGAAGTAAGATAGTACAGTTACGTAAGAACTTAACGTAACAGTAGATCTTCGAGAACAGCTCTTGCATCAGTTACTTTCCCCTCCCGCTGGAGGTAGGTTATAGTTACAGCATCCTTCTCCTAGAATAAAGCACTTACAGTCTCTTTGTTTGTCACCTGATGGCGGATCCTCAGTCTCCCCTTCTGATGTCATCCAGCGGCCGGGAGTCTCCAGCGGGAGAACTGAGGATTATGGGGGTCCACCTCCATATGTACTACGCCTGACAGGGGCAGGACCGACGTCGGAGGCGGTCCCCACTGAATACTGCTAGCTAGAAAATTTCCGTGGGATCCTGGCACCTGCCGGCTTCAGTCCTAATGGTGTAACCTGCTGCAAGAGCTGTCCTCGAAGATCTACTGTTACGGTAAGTTCTTACGTAACTGTACTTTCCCTTCCAGGCCCCTCATTACTCCCAGATCCTGGCCACAGATGTGTCAGGAATGGGATGGGGTGCCCCATCTCGGACATCACATGACCCAGGGCCTGTGGTCACCTGTAGAACTACACTTGCACATAAACGTGCTAGAAATGAGAGCAGTTCTATATGCTCTTCAGGCTTTTCAGTACATGCTTCAGCAAGATACACTCGGACAACATGTGCGTACTGTGGTACATCAACAAACGGGGGCACCCACTCGTGTCCTTTTTGCTGGGAAGCGATGCGGGTCTGGAATTGGGCGGTTGTGCACAAGGTTCACCACTTGGCTGTCCACGTCTCAGTCGTGCAGAACATTCTCGCAAACGGTCTCAGCCGCACCATGGTATGAGTGCACGAGTGGGAGATAAAGCAAGAGGTAATAGACCACATCTTCGACCTCTGGGGTTGTCCGGAAGTGGATTTGTTTGCAGCCTCATCAAACGGAAAACTTCCCAAGTTTTGCTTTCTTGATCCCGTGCATGGTGCTTTTTGGCAAGATGCGCTGTCACTTTGTTGGACAGGGAGATATCGGTACGCATTCCCTCCAGCACAAATGATTCTGATAGCTCCATTATGACCTCGACAAATTTGGTTACCGCTGCTTCAGCAGCTGGCAGCGGAACCTCCAGTTCCTCTACCACTTTCGTACGATCTCCTGACCCAGGAGGGGGGCACGCTGGTACATCTGGGTCTGAAGTCCCTTCATCTTTATGAGTAGCTCCTCAAGACATAGTCGCTTCCAGATTTTGGCAGAGGCCAGAAAGCCGTCTACCAGAACTGCCTGTGCCGTGGAATTGTTTTTCTATCTGGGCCACCTTGAAGAGTTGGGACCCTTTTTCATGTCCCGCTCCTCAGATATTAGAGTACCTTCTTCATCTATCTGACCTGGGCCTGAACTATTCATCACTAAAGGAGCATCTAGCGGCAATTTCTGCCTACCATGTTTTGGTAGAGGGCAAAACTCTGGCTCAGTTAGAGGTTTCAAAAACCTTTCTAAAAGGTATTCTGCATCTGAAACCACCAGTGTGTAACCTTGCTCCACCGTGGGACCTTTATTTTCTTTTAGAGAAATTGACCTTACCTCCTTTCGGACCGGCAAGTTCATGTGATATGTGTTTTTTGTCCTGGAAAACACGCTTTTTAGTTGCAGTCATTTCTGCTCGAAGAATTTCCAAGCTTCAGACCCTGATGTGTAAGGAGCCTTATCTGATTTTTCATGGAACCGGGTGGCTGTGTGCACTAATCCTAATAAAGAAAACAAAGCAGAGTAAAAAACCACTATGGTTCTCAAAAGAGGTGGCAGGGAAGGTTAAGGAGAAAAAGGCTGCATTCAAAAAGTATAAGGAATCACAGAAGGAGCATGACAGGGAACTGTTTCAATTAAAGCAGAAAGAAGTGGGAAAGGCATTCAGAATAGCAAAGGCCCAAACCGAGGAAAAAACAGCCAACTCAGTTAAGAAGGGGGATAAAACATTTTATAGGTACATTAGGGAGCATAGAAAGGTAAAGGGAGGAATAGTGAAGATTAATAAAGGAGAGAGGAGGTGGGCAGAGGGAGGCAGTGAAAAGGCAGAGAAACTGAATGAATACTTTTGCTCAGTATTCACAAAAGAAGATGAGGAGGAGTTACCTAAACCAGACAATAGAAGCACTCTGGGTAGGGAGGTTGACCCAGTCCATTTACAGAAGAAAGAGTCCTGAAAGAACTCGTAAAACTCAAGGTGGACAAAGCAATGGGGCCTGACGGGATTCACACCAGAATCCTAAAAGAACTAAGGGAGGACCTAGTGACACCACTGACCACACTTTTTAACAAATCATGGCAGGATGGGGTGGTACCCGAGGACTGGAGGAGGGCGGATGTGATTCCCCTTCACAAAAGTGGGAGCAAGGCAGAAGCAGGAAACTACAGACCTGTAAGTTTGACCTCAGTGGTAGGGAAAATGAAGGAATCACTTCTGAAAGAAAGAACTGTTGAGTACCTAGAGGCCAGTGGGGCACAGGACCCAAGGCAGCATGGATTTACAGCAGGAAGGTCAGACATATGGCAAGTTAGATTCAATGCAAAGAAGTGCAAAGTAATGCACCTGGGAAACAGAAACCCAGGAGAAGAGTACACAATAGCAGGGGAGGTACTAACGACAACAAAAATGGAAAGGGACTTGGAGGTAGTCATATCAGATGACCTAAAGGTGGGTAAGCAATGTGAGAAGTCAGTAAGGAGAGCCAGGGGGATACTGGGATGCATAGGAAGGGGCATCACAAGTAGAAAAAGGGAAGTGGTTATCCCTCTGTACAAACAGTTGGTGAGACGCCATCTGGAATACCGTGTGCAGTTCTGGAGACCCCATCTACGCAAGGACATAGACAGGATGGAAGCAGTCCAGAGGAGGGCAGCTAAAGTGGTGCAGGGTCTGCATCAGAAACCATATGAAGAGAGACTGAGAGAGCTTAATATGTATACCCTTGATGAAAGGAGGGACGGGAGGACATGATAGAAACTTTCAACTACCCCAAGGGAATCAACAAAGTCCAAGAGGGTAGCATCTTTCAGAAAAAGAGATGTGTAAGAACAAGGGGGCACAATTTAAAAGATGGGGCGGCTCAGGGGTAATGTGAGGAAATTTTTTTTTTCCACGGAGAGAGTGGTGGATGCATGCAACCACCTTCCTGGGGAGGTTGTTGGGTCTAAAACAGTGGTGGAATTCAAACATGGGACAGACATAAGGCAGTTGTAGTGGGGGGGGGGGTGCAGGAAGTAGGCTGTTGGTTAACTAGAATCTGCAGCTTATCCATTAGGAAGGGAAATGGGCAGACTGGGTGGGCCAAGTGGTCCTTATCTGCCGTCAAAGTCTATATTTCTATCCTAAGTTTCTTCCAAAGGTTGTTTCAGAGACTACCTTTAATCAGTCTCTTCAGCTGCCAGTATATTACCCTGAGCATTCTAATCAGGGGAGGCCATTCTAAATGTTAGACATTCACAGAATCTTACGTTATTACACCAACAGGACAAAAGATGTCTGAAAGACAGATCAGCTTTTTGTTTCTGTCACACCGAAGAGAGAAGGTGCCGCAGTCTCCAAACAATGCCTTTCCACATGGTTGGCAAACTGCATTGGTTTTTGTTACCAGAAGCATGGTAAAGTCCTTCCGGGGCAGGTGAAATGACATTCTGCCAGGGGAATGGCTGCCTCTACAGCCCGTTTCAGAAATGTATCTGCTGCAGAAATTTGCGTGACTGTTACTTGGAGTTCCATCCACACTTTCACAAAACACTACAGTTTGGACATTGCCTCTAGGTTCAGGGCTGGTTTCGGACTGGCAGTCCTCCAAGGACTCCTGTCCTAAGTATTTGGCTACCTACTAACTTTCAGTTCTAGCCTCCCATGTTTTCCTGTCCCTTGGACTCTGATTGCTTGGGACTCAGTCCTACAAGTAATTACCTACTGCAAGAGCCCTCTCGAAGTAAGATAGTACAGTTACGTAAGAACTTCCCGTAACAGTAGATCTTCGAGAGAGGCTCTTGCACTAGGTAACCTTTTTCCCACCCTCATTCCCCCCTCTTTAGTCTGTAGCTCTTTTTCCAGGCGCCTTTTCTTGGATTCAGGAGCTTCTTCCCATTCTTCTGTCATGACTCTTGGAGGTCTCCAGTGGGAGAACTGGATGGTGGACATGGGGACCGCCCACTATATAGTCACGCTGACGTCTATTGGGTGGGCAGTCTCCCATGAGATGCAGCTAGAAAAAGTTTCCCTGTGGTCCTGACGCCAGGGGGTGCAGTGCTACAAGTAATTACCTGCTGCAAGAGCCTCTCTCTCAAAGATCTACTGTTACAGTAAGTTCTTACGTAACTGTACTATCTTTGTGAGATGCTCTTGCAGCAGGTACTGCTTCCCACCCACCTTCCCCCTCGAGCAGACTGCATTATTCCATCATCAGCACTGCTGTTGTTCTGTGTGGAATTCACCACAGTTCTCTGTTTCAGATCATCTTTCATCCTTGATGTCGGAGTCTCTGGCGAGAGAACTGTGGGGACGCAGGGGACTGCCCTCCCTTTATATCGTGATGTCAGGGGCGGTCCCTGCTATAGACTGCTAGCTAAAAATTTTCCATGGGGTCCTGGCGCCTGCCGACTTCAGTCCTACTGGTGTTACATGCTGCAAGAGCTTCTCTTGAAGATCTACTGTTACGGTAAGTTCTTACATAACTACTTTTCAGCACAAACCACAAATACCATTTAATAAGATATTAAAATGAATATAAAATTAACTTTAGCTACTGTACATATACATATCATAACATACCTCTATTTATCTGCACATCTCCTTAACTTGCGGAGATCAGCCCCGAACATGATATGGATAACTGCGATATTTGTTTCTCCATGGACCGCTGTGTCGTTGAAAACCATGAGTTGAAAGTCGGACGTGCACCGCCGACTTCGGTCGAATCACCGGACCAAGGCCAGGATTCTCTGCCCTTCCTCCGGGTCCCCTCCTGGTCCTGTACGGCCCGTGGAGGAGGGAACCCTCGCCTCTTCTAGCGTTGCCATGGCGGGGGTTTCTTCCACGGTGCAGGAGGTACAGGCTGGTCCCCTTGGGGATCAGTCAGGAGGCACCGCTCCGGCAGTCGCTGCTCCGGTAGTGAAGGCTCCCTCGGTGTCGGGTCCTTCGGGACCGGGCCGGCACCGTCAGTAATGCCGTCTGGTGGTGCTGTTCTTGGTCTTGGCGCCGTGGGCTTTGAGTGCGGCACCGTGGTCTATGTCGGGCCTGCTCTTGACATCATTGTCATCTCTGATGCTGCTTGCGGCGTCGAGTTGGGTACTCCCAGATGTTTCTGGCCTGGTTCTGGTCCTGGCACCATGCATGGCTCCGGGGCAGGAGGTGGCGCCGTCCCTGTCCTTGGTGCCTTTCGTTGCGCCAGGGATGAGGTCGGCGCCGCGTTCAGGATCGCTCCTGCCTTCGGCGTTGCATGCGACGCCGGGATATTGTGCAGCGCCGCGCTCAGAGTCACGTCTGTCCTCTGTGCCGCTCGCTGCGCCGGGGTGGGTGTCAGGGCTGGGCGTGGTGCTGTATTGGGTTTGGTGCTCCACGGCGCCGGGGGGGTGGCGTGGGGCCGCGCTAACGGTCGCGCCTGACTCCGGGGCTATGCACAGCGCTGGGCAGGTTGTCAGCGCCAGGCGTGGGGCCGTGCTTCCTACTAGTGGCGTTGGCAGCTTCGAATCCCAGGGTGCCCAACCTCGGGGTCCAGGAACTGGAGGAGTCCGCGGGATTGTCTGGCATTGGACCTCGGAAACTGCTTCTGGGATGCGGATTCTGGGTCTGGTCCAGAATGGCTCCCAGGTTCCTCGGAATCTTCGGACCCCTCTGTTTCCAGTACCTCAGCCCCGACTCCGCTTTTGCCGGTAGACCTCAGGGTCAGGGGGTCTGGCCAGCCAGCGGTGGTCACAGTGGCTACTGCTGTGCAGCCTGAGGTCGCTAGTGTGACTGTTATCCCAGCTGGGGCACCCCCCTCCTTGGTGTGTTTGGATAGCCCAAGTTTGGGGCAGCCCGGGGTGCACCAGGAGGGGGAAGGTACAGTTCCTTGGGTGGACTTCCCAGAGGCTGCTGAGAGGTGCCAGTTGCCTAGGCTAGTGGCTAAGAAGACGAGGTCCCTCTCTTACTCTAAAGGGTTGAAAGGTATAGGTGTGGTGCAATGAGCCCTTCCTAGAGCCCAGATGGGTTCTGGTAGGAGCCGAAGTGCAGGCCCTCGCCTTTCCCTGAAGGAGTCCCCGAGGGGGACTTTTACTTCTGAGGTCAGGGGCCTTCCTTCTGGACTCACATGGTCCCGGTTAATTCATGGGGGCATTTCTTCCTTTGGGCACAGCTCTGACCGTTCCGACACAGTTGAACGGCTGTTAGCTGCAGCGGCCTTTGGGTCCCCCTCCTTGCGAAGGGTTCCCTGTTGGCCCCCCTGCCCTGACAGAGACTGTTCTCATTTTGCCAGGAGCCTGTCCCCCGAGCCTCTGTCTCCAACCCCGGTTGTCCCAGGTATTCCCGGTCCACGAGGACCTCTCACCTGGGAGCAGTTCAGAGGTCCTGCTGCACATTTTCCCACCTACCTCCATGCCCTGGACCAGCAGGTGTTTCCCCCAGCTCCTGTGCAGCCGGACACTGAACCTGGAAGCTCCACTACATCCTTTTCTCCCTCTTCAGAGGGGGAGGAACCTTCGGTCCACATCTCCCCAGCATCTGATCTGTCCTCCTATCAGCGCTTCCTGGTGAGGATGCTAGATGAGCTTCATCTTACCCTGATTCCAGTCAGCAATCCCGAGCATGTGATGCGTGCCTTCTTGGGCAAATTCATTGTGGCCCAACTGGTGGCTCCCGCCTGGCCCCTTCCCTTTCAGGAAGCGTCACATCGGCTCTGGCTACGTCCCTTTTCCACAGTACCAGCCCCAAGGGACCTACGCCTGCGATATTGCACTCCCCTGGGTCTCCAAGTTCTCTGCCTCATCCCCTGCGGGATTGACCTCCCTGGACACCCCCTCGGGGCCTTGCACCCCTTACCATGACCACCCCCGGATCTGGACTCTGCGGATTTCGACTTCTGGGAGAGACGAGTGTTCTTCTCGGCACGGATCTCTCTGTCAATTGCAGCACATCAGGCCCACTTTGCAGCCTATGACAGATTCTTGTGGTCCAGGCTAGGACAGCTTCTAGCCTCAGTGCCTGATTCGAAGGAAAACAGACAAGCCATTGCCCTCTCTGGCAGGGCCTGGAGCTAGCAGGGCACCAAGCAAGGGCATCTTATGATGCCAATGAGGTAGCTTCCAGAGTGGTAGGGACAGCAATCTGCCTTCGGCAGACGGCATGGCTTCGCCTATCCAGGTTGTTACCCTTGGCCCAGCATAGGGTGATTTACTCCACCTAACTGAGAACCCACCTCTTCTCCCGTATAGTGAGGCGGCGGCTTTCAGAGCGTCTTCCTTCCCTCATTGGGGGATCTCCGTCTCATCCAGACCAGTTTCAGGCCTCTCCAGGCCTGTAAAGGTTCTCTTCTGCAGTGTCTCACCCACTGGAGGCTAAGGGACTTAGTCCCTTAGGGTACTCAGGGCCCCCCTTTTCTGGGGGGGGCTCGGTACTCCCCCAAGTAGTGATGAATGGTGAAGATTGACACAGATAAGATATGAAAATTATGTACCTATCGTAATTGTTGATCTTTCTGTGTATCTTCACCATTCATCACTAAATTCCACCCTCCATCCCCCTGGGGCCTCAGTCTCGGGACTCCTCCCCTCCCCTGTGTGTCTCCTTTTTCCTCACTCTCCTCTCCCGTGAGTGTAGGCGGAAGAGGGCGATGGGGATGCACGGGGTGAATTTCTGGATCTTACAGAGATTGGAGGCATCTCCTTCTGTTCTCACTTTTTAAGGGGTTGCGGAGTGGAGGGACACTCCTTTCTCCCCCCCCCTTCATAATTTTTTTATTTGTGGGCTCGATTTTGACCCCACCTCTGCTTAACTTGCATTTGGCTGTTAAAAGTTGTTTTTCCCATCCCTTGTTTTAGGAGGGGAGGGGAGCTGAGATACACCCTTAGTCAGCACTTTCTGGGGGTTTGGTCTTCAGACCTATGCTGCTTAAAAATGTTTTACCCTGCAGCTGAACTATTAGTCCATCTTGACTCTTCCCTTAAAGGCTTATGCAATCCGCTTCTGAGGGTGTGCTGCTCTGTTTCCCACCCCCTCCCAGTTTTCCTTCCTTTATTTCTTCCTTCTTTCTCCTTCCAGAGATTGGGCCCCCTCTCCCCAGTTTCCTCTTAAGTCTCCTTCTCTCTGTCGCCTCAGTCGCTTATATCTCCCTTTGGTTTATTCTTCCTTTCCTTTTATCTATTCCTTAGGCTGTCTTGCCTCAACCCACAATCCCTTCCATACACTCTCCGGCATGTCAGAACTGGGGCTGGAGCAGAGTCGATAGCGGCTAACTGCCAACCATCGAGCGCCACATGGAACGTCGGCCTTAAGGGCAGCGCCGACCCTACGTCGGTTCCACCCATGGAAAAAAAAAAAGTATCCCGTGGGGTCCTAGCTCCGGCGTAGTACTCAAGTAGTGATGAATGGTGAAGATACACAGAGAGATCAACAATTACGGTAGGTACGTAATTTTCATATCTTATCTGTGTCAGTCTTTCACCATTCATCACTGAGGGGTACATGGGCAGAGGTCATGACCCCACGGGAGCGCTTTTTTTGGTAGGCGGAACCAATGCACCATTGGCGCCGCCCTCGAGGCCGACGCATTGCGTGGCGCTCGCGGGTTGGCCGTTAGGCGCTGTCGACTCTGCCTGCCTGCCAGTTCTTCATCTCCTGCCGTAGAAGTCACCTCGTGGGAAGCAAGCTCTGGTTGAGGCCTACCGCCTACGCAGTCGTTTCACCGCATTTTCCTGTGCCGCAGTCCGTTGGTGCCATGTCCTGCCAGTTCTAGTCACTTACTTGATGTCGCTGGTAAGATCTTTCCATATATTTTATTTCTTGGCAACGTCGAGTCTGTTTTTGGTGTGTTTTTCTCAGTAGGTCATGTCTTGGTCGCAGGGCAAGAAAACTTCCAGGACGGATTGGCCCCCCATACGACGGTGCCCATGCGGCCGAAAATATTCTGTCACCGACCAGCACTACCGTTGCGTTTCGTGTCTTGGCCCGCTTCACAAGATGTATTTGTTGTGATGCCTGTTTCTCCATGGACCGCCGGGTCATTGAGCAACGTGTGTAGAAAGTGGGGCGAGCTCCGACGACTTTCACGGTCTGTCGCACACTCGTCGGGCCAAGCCACGCACTCTCGACCTTTCCTCCGGGTCCCCTTCCGGTTCTACACGGACCAAGGAGGAGGGAGCCTCAGCTACTAGTAGCCTGGCCGTTGCCGAGGCTCCTTCCATGGTGCAGGAGGCCCGTACCGCTCCTTTCGGGGGGGGTGGGAGGCACTACCACGGCAATCGCCCCTTTGGGGGGTGAAGGCTCCCCTGGTGTTGGACCTGCAGTTCACAAGGCCCGGGTCGGCGCCATCCTCGGCCCTTGTCGGTCATCGCCCGTTCACGGGCCATGACACCCGTTGCTAGCCATGGGCCCTGGCCAGGATCGTCGTCGGCGCCCGGTTTGTCATGCTCGCCCGTGGCTACTGGCCGAGCCGTTCGCTGGTGCCGATACTGCTAAGCGGCGCCATGGGGAGTGTCTGCGGCGCTGTCTTTGTGTCATGTTGATGCCATCCGCAACTCGGCGCCATAGGGCCATTGGAATCTGCTGTCAGCACCATTGTCAGTGCCACCTCTGCCCTTGGCGCTGTTCGCGGTGCCTTGGTGCTGGGTGGCGCCGTTGGTGCCGTCTCCGCCCTCGTGGGGCCGGATGGCGCCGTGGCTGGTCCCGAGTCTGGAGCTCCTGTTCAGGCTGGAGCCGTGCCCCCTATGGATTCCACTTGCGGTGCTGTGGGGGGCACTGGCTCGGGCATGGTTTTGGTTTCTGGCACCCTCTTTGGCAAAGATGGCAGTGATCGCCCTCCTACAGTCTGGCATAGGGCCTCGGCCTCTACCTCTTCGGAGGTGGAGTCAGGCTCTGAGTCAAACAGACAGTCTGACTCTTTGGGGTTGACTGTTGGAGTGGGCAGCCCTGTAGTGTCCTCGACAAGCCCCCTTCTGAGGTGAGATCGGTGGCTACCGAGACTGGGGTCAGGGGTGCTGACCAGCGGGCAGTGGTGCAGGCCACCATTGCTCTGCAGCCCGGTCTTGGTGGGTTCGCTGACCCCTCAGCAGTGGTACCCCCGCCTGTGGTGTGCCTGGATCGCCCAACTTTGGGGCCGATCAGAGCATCTACGGGAAGGGGGGGTACTATGCTTGGATAGCTCCTTCGGTGTTGCCCAGGCTGTCAGCTACCTAGGCTGGCCCTCTCAGGAGAGTGCTCTTCCCGGACTCGGGGTCGAGGGGCTTGGGGTCGGCACGGTGGCCTCTTTCGGGGGCCCACCTGGGCTCTGGAAGAAGCCGTAGTGCGGATCTCCACTCTTACTCCTCGATTTCTTTGAGAGAGCCCCATTCTTTTGAGGTAGGGGACCGTTCTTCTGGACCTATACGGCCCCAGTCACCTCACGGGGGATTCTTCTGGGCGCAGCCAAGGCAGTACCGAAATGGTTGTTCAGTTGTCGGCTGTGGGGTCTTCCAGGGCACCTTCTTCCGTGGGTGCTCCCGGTCCACTTCTTAGCCCAGGCGGAGGTCAGCCGACATCTCTTCTCAGTTCTGTCCCCATTCCTCTGCCACCTTCTCCTGCGCTCCCAGGCATCCTTGGTCCTAGCGGGCGCCTCTTCTGGGAGCAGTTAAGGGCTGTGGCTGCTCGGTTCCCAGCTTACAATAGGGCAATGGACAGTCAAGTTTTTCAAACCCCCCCCCCCCCGAGCAGCCACCCTCTGAGCAGCCGGTGCCCTTCAGCTCTTCATCTCTCTCTTCTCGGGGAGAGGAACCTTCTGTCCACATCTCTCCAGCTGCTGATCTCACTGAGTATCAGCGCTTCCTCGTGAGGATGTTGGAGGGCTTGCGCCTCACCCCTGCCACTATTAGCAATCCAAAGTACTTGGCGCACGCCTTTCTAGACGATTTTGGTGAGGCCACCCTTGTTGTGCCCCCCTGGCCTGCTCCCTTTGCGGAGGCGTCATTGCACTCCTGGCAGAGGCCTTTCTCTGGAGTTCCTGCCCCTAGGGATCTCAGCCAGAGGTATTGCACCTCCCCCATAGTCTCCAGGTTCCATGCCTCATCTGCAGTCCAGATTGACGCAGTTGGATACTCCTGATGGGCTTCACGCCCTTCATCTTGACCGGCCCCCAGATCAAGATTCCTTGGATTTTGACTTCTGGGGTAGGAGGACTTTCTACTCGGCACGGTTGTTACTTTCCATTTCTGCACATAAGGCCCACTGTGCAGCCTATGACAGGTTCTTGTGGTCCAGGCTAGTTCAACTCCTAGCCTCTTTGCCTGATACGGAGCAAACCAGACAAGCCATTGCACTCTCTGCGCGTGGCCTGGAGCTAGCAAGGCACCAAGCAAGGGCATCCTGTGATGACATCGAGGTAGCTACCAGGGTCATAGGGACAGCGATCTGCACTAGGCGGACGGCATGGCTGCGTCTTTCCCACTTGTCACCCTTGGCCTGGTGTAGGGTGATTAACTCCGCTCAGCAGAGAACCTACTTTCAGACAACATGAAGTCTTGCTATATTATGACATATGCAGTGAGTCCCAACCTTCGAACTGCTCCGGAGGTGAAAGAGTTAACTTTCCATGCCAGGCATGGAACGCTGAGCTCGAGCTCGGTTGAAACTCTATCTGTTGTACTTCAAACTCAAACCGTCAGATTCTTTACTCCGCCTCACTGAACAGTCGCTCCGGAGATTTCTCCTTCTGCTCGGTTCATTTTGTCTGTTAAAGTATTGTTTTTCTCGGTTTTCGACCGAATTTAAACCGCAACCGGTCGGTTCAGACTCTGTCTGTGGTATTTGTGAGTACTAGATAGGTTTTACATTAATTTTATTCTGTGTGGAACTTGTAAACGGTTTATCGGTTCGGTTTGAACTGATCAGGTTGTTTAAAATATCTTATTCTGTGATTTAGAGTGTGGTTACCGGTTCTTATCGGTTCTAAAAAAAACGGATTTTATTACGTTTTTTTCCACGACCCGTGACACGGTTGGGAACCGATAAGAGGGTCTTACCTGGCGGATTGCCATAAATGGGTAAGTTTGGTTAGGACTGGCACTATGTCTGAGAAACCCAAAAGAAAAAGCAGGCCCACTGGGTTTCAACACTGCAGTGTCTGTGGGGAAGTCTTTGCCAAGGCTGACCCCCACACCACCTGTGTTTATTGTCTGGGGTTTGACCACCTCAATGCAGACTACCAGATTTGTAAAAATGTTCCTGCAGCTACCCTGGAAAAGAGAGTTGGTAGGCTCAGGGAAAGGGAATCCAAAAAGTCCGCTGAACCGGATGGCCAGCCCGGTTTGGTTCCAACCGAACCATAGGGAGTGCCCTCTGACCAGGGTGAGACTTCTTCGTGCAAAAGCAGATCCGACTCTGAGGAGTCTGTTCCAGCAAAAAGGACTAGGAAATCAGCTGATGTGGAGCGAAAACTTTCCTCTTCAACCACTGAAGAAATAGCCAAAGCGATTAAAATTGTCCAGTCGGTTACCCCGGTTCCGACCGAACCAGCACCATCAGGTAAGCGGCCGGTTCCACCGGTTCAAGAGTATGATTTAGAGGAATATTATGAACCGGAGGAGGGGGAAGAGGAGTATGAGTAGAGTGAATGTGGATTTGAAAGTCTGGATGTGCCCATTGACCCGGACATCTCCCCAGACAGACCTTCAGGAGTGTCTCCTCCTAGGCTGTCTGAGTCCCTTCTCATTTTATATTTTATAAAAAAGTGGCTGAAACCCTCCAGCTCCCTATGGAGGAAGCTGTGGATGATCAAGAGGAGCCTGACTATGTGGAAATGATGGATATCCCAGAGTCTAGGAGACTGTCTATTCCCTTGCATAAATCTTTTGGGAAACAAACATTTAAAATTCTAAAAACTCCTCACACTATACCTCCTGTGGATAAGAGAATGGACAAGAGGTACACATTGTCAGGCTCTGATACGGAGTTCCTTACACAACAATGCAGCCATGTTGGGGTAGTGCAGGCTGCAGCCTGTGACAAGGCACATATTCCCTTGCCCCCCCCAGACAAGGACTTCAGGAGGATTGATGCCATGGCAAAGAAACAGTACATGGCAGCATCCCTGGGACTCAGACAGGCAAATTATATGGCTTATGTTGCTAGATACCAGAAATCCAGATGGGATACTGTTATGGCTCTAGCAAAACAGGTCCCTGGCCAGCTTGCCAAGGAGCTGGAGCAGGTGGCTGCTGATGGTATTGAGGCATCCAAGATGCAATTCCATGCTGCAGTAGACTCAAATGATGTGTCATCAAGAGTCATGGCTACATCTGTGGCACTTAGCAGAATGGCTTGGCTCAGATGTATAGCCTGTCTGGGATACCCAGACTAAGGCCATGGATTTTCCTGTTGTGGGTAATTCTCTGTTTGGGGAGCAGACAGAGAATTACATGAAAAAATGGATGAGTATAGGACCACCTATAGGAGTGCACAGGCCAAGGAAGGCAGGCCACTCCTCAAAGGCAACCTGCAGGGGCAGGCCTTTTCATAGGCCTTTTTACCAAGCCCAGGCCTCCTCTTCTGCTTATGCCCAGAGGGGGTTCTTTAGAGGGAGAGGCAGACGGGGTACAAGCAGGCCTGCTTCCACCCCTCAGCCCAAAGCCCCTGCCAAGCAGGCACCCTGATGGGGTTGCCAGGGCTGATTCTCAGCTACCTGTAGGGGGCAGGCTGGCTTACTTTTTCCAGGACTGGAGTCTCTGACATCAGACAAGTGGGTCCTGGAGTAGTAAGCCAGGGACTGATTCTCAGCTTCAAAAGTTTCCAAAAAGATGAGAACCAGATCCTTTCCACCTGCAAATCCACCAGAGGCACTTGCCCTAGAGGCAGAGGTCTCTTCCCTCCTAGCTCTCAGAGCTGTGGAAAGGGTTCCACCCCTACACCAGGGCATAGGGTTGTACTCAAGGTACTTCCTTACCCCAAAAAAGACAGGAGAATGGCGGCCCATCCTGGATCTCAGATACTTAAACAAGCACCTTTTAAAACCAAAATTCAAAATGGTGACTCTGGGAATTATTCTACCCTCTCTAAGGCCAGGGGACTGGCTAGCGTCCCTGGACCTCAAGGATACCTACTTCCATATTCTCATCAGAAGCTCCCATCGAAAGTACCTCAGGTTCGAGCTGCCCTCAGGCCATTACCAGTTCAGAGCAATGCCCTTTGGCCTCCCCTCTGCTGCAAGGGTATTCACAAAATGCCTGGCAGTAGCAGTTGCTTCCCTAAGAAGGCAAAAAATTGCCATCTTCCCTACCTGGATGATTGGCTCATAGTAGGCCAGTCCCCAGACCAAGGCAGGTTACATCTACAGATAACTCAGCAACCGCTCACCTCTCTAGGTTTCCTTCTGAATCTTTCAAAGTCAGTTCTAGAGCCTGTCCAGCTCCTCACCTTCATAGGCGCAGAGCTGAACACAGAGAAAGCCAGAGCCTTCCTTCCTTTGGACAGGGCAAGGACCCTGGTCTCTCTGGCCTCCTCATTCACCCTGCAGGTCTCTCGACCAGCAAGGCATTTTCTACAGCTCCTGGGGCACATGGCTGCCTCTACAGCAGTAGTGCAGGGCAAGATTTCAGATGAGGACATCCAGTTCCATTTGAGAGACCTTTTGGTCTCAAGGAAAGACCCTCTAACCAAATTGATCCCATTTACTCGAACCCTGATCCAGGCCCTACAGTGGTGGCAGGATCAGAGCAATCTGAGACAAGGGGTTCCTTTTGTCACTCAGTCTCACTCCTTAATCCTTACTACAGATGCATCCCTCTTGGGGTGGGGAGCTCATATGGGCGACCTCACTACCCAGGGATTGTGGTTCCCTCAGGAATCTCTGCTCCACATCAATCTGTTGGAACTCAGAGCAGTTTTTCTAGCACTTCAAGCTTTTTCAAAATCTGTTCAGAACAAAGTTGTACAGGTCAGAACAGACACCACCACAATGTGGTACATCAGCAAGCAAGGGGGCACTCGGTCTACGGCCCTGTGCACCGAAGCAATGAAGTTGTGGTCTCTGGCTTACTCCCTGAACACCTCCCTTACGGCAGTTCACCTCCCAGGCAAGGACAATGTCCTGGCAGATGCTCTCAGCAGGATTTCCCAGGGCCATCACAAATGGTCACTGGACCCCCTGGTCTTGGAGGTGATATTTGCCAGATGGGGCACCCCGCAGATAGATCTTTTTGCAGCCCCAGACAATCACCAACTTCCCCTTTTTTGCTGCAGGCCCCCAGTGTTGGGCTCAGTCCCTCTGGATGCCTTAGTTCTCAATTGGGAAGGGAAGTTTCTCTATGCCTTTCCCCTTCCCTCTCCTGTTCAAAGTGCTAGTCAAAATCAGATCTCAACCCTGCAAGATGATCCTGATTGCTCCAGATTAGGCCAGACAACCATTGTATCACTCCTACTGTCCTTAGCAGTCCATCTTCCCTGTGTCTTCCCAGGAATCACAACCTGTTAACCTGTGCTCAGGGGAGGTTTGGTACCGAACCTCAAATCTCTCAATCTCAAGGCCTGGCTCTTGAAGAGTTAGAGTTTGCTGATCTACACCTCTCCCAAGGTGTAATGGATATCCTGAAGGCTTCTAGGAAACCTTCCACCAGGGCTACTTATAATTCCAAGGTAATGAGCACACCAGGACACAGAAAAATATACTGCAAGTGATTTTAATCCAAATGGCAAGTCCAGACCCCTTCGCTTCGGCTCTATGCCTTCAAAGGGGGTATATTTTTCTGTGTCCTGGAGTGCTCATTACCTTGGCTTTTGTGTGAAGTATTGAGGTTTGCACCTCACGCTGTGAGCACCCGCTCGTAGTGTTGCACTGTTTTTCTGTTGGATTCGACTTATAATTCCAAATGGAAGAGGTTTTCCATATGGTGCTCTGGAAAGCATATTTCCCCAGAATCTGCTGATTTACCCACAGTCCTGGATTATATGGTCCACTTAAATACCTTGGGGCTGAGACCAGCTACCCTAAAAGTGCATCTGGCAGCTGTGTCTGCTTTTATTTCAGCAGGTAAGCCCTCTTCTCTTTCAGCTCATCCTGTATTCTCCAAGTTTTTCAAGGGATTGCTTCACACCAACCCTCCTTTCAGGGACCCTGCCCCCACCTGGGATCTTAATGTTTGCATTGCTCAGTTTATGCAACCCCCTTTGAGCCTTTGTCTTCAGCAGAGCTTAAGTACTTGACTTGGAAGACTGTGTTTCTGGTAGCCATCACATAAGTGAATTACAAGCTTTGTCAGTGGAGCCTGATTTTATTTCCTTTCATAGAGATAAGGTGGTCCTCAGGACTAACAGGAAGTTCTTGCCTAAGGTGGTTTCAGATTTCCACCTTAATCAATCTATATCTCTTCCAGTGTACTTCACTGACCATTCCTCCTCTGGTGAGAGGAGGCTGCACAGCTTAGATGTGAAGAGGGCCCTTAGTTACTACATAGAGCGTACCAAGGGTCACAGGTTTGACTCCTCCAACTGTTCCTCACTTATGGTGAGGTTGGTAAAGGGAAACCTGCCACTAAAAGATCCATTGCCAGGTAGATTGTCTCTTGTATCCAATTTTGCTATGAAAAACTGAGTAACATTCCTCCCTCAGGCCTGAGGGCTCACTCTACCAGAGGTACAGCTGCTTCTCTGGCTGCTGCCAGGGACATCCCTATTCTAGAGATATGTCAAGCAGCTACCTGGAAAACAGTTCACACTTTTACCAAGCATTAATCCCTGGACATCCAGGCTAGGAGTGATACTCGGTTTGGCACAGCTGTGCTTCAGAGCCTATTTCCTAAGTAGGTTCTGTCCCTCCTCCATGGAGGTACTGCTTTGTAGTCTGCATACGTCATAATATAGCAAGACTTCATGTTATTTGAAGAAAAAATTACTCACCTTAGTAATGTTGTTTCTTCTAATGGTGTCTTGCTATATTATGACCTCCCCCCTGCCTGCCCTTCTCAGAACCTCTGTTTTTGGGATGTGGGTGGGCAGTGCAATGTTGGCACTTAGTAGGTGCCCACCTTGTTGTTGTTCACCCCTCCTTTCTTGGGGTGACTTGGTGTTGTGTTTTTCATTTTTTGGGTCTCCTGACTTGAGTCTTTGTTTTGGGACCAAAAAAATGTGTTCTTATGTTTAATAGCCAGTTGGCTAGTGTAGGTTTACAGCTTCCACACAGGACCTCAGTGAGTTTAGCTCGTAAAGATCTGACGGTTTGAGTTTGAAGAACAACAGACAGAGTTTCAACCGAGCTCGAGTTCAGCGTTCCATGCCTGGCATGGAAAGTTAACTCTTTCACCTCCGGAGCAGTTCGAAGGTTGGGACTCACTGCATATGTCATAATATAGCAAGACTCCATTAGAAGAAACAACATTACTAAGGTGAGTAATTTTTTCTTTTCTCCCGTAGAGCGAGACAGCGTTTGTGGGGCAACTTCCTTCCCCCTCTGGGGTGTCCCCGTCTCACTCTCCTCACTCTCTGGCCTCTCCAAGCCCTGAAGGTTCTCTCTCTTAGTGTGTCACCCACTGAGAGCTAAGGGACTTTGTCCCTTAGGGTGTAAAAGAAACCCCCCTTTGGGGGAGCTCAGCACTCACCCAACAGTGATGAATGGTGAAGATTGACACAGGTAACATATGAAAATGACATACCTACCGTAGTTATGATCTTTCTATGTATTTTCACCTTTCATCACAATCCCACCCTCCATTCCCCCTGGGGCCTCAGTCTCTGGGTCCCCCTCACTCTCTGTGCCTGCCCCTTCCCCCCCTCCTTTCTTGTCAGGAGTGGGGTAAAATAGGGGCACATAGGGGGATAATGTTCTGGGGAGAGTGGTCAGTATGGAGGGTACTCTTTCTCCAGTGCGCTAGCTCCACCCCTATTGGGTGAGAGTTGGCAGATCTTACTTCGAGACACAGCTCTTGCAGCAGGTTACACCATTAGGACTGAAGCCGGCAGGCATCAGGATCCCACGGAAAAATTCTAGCTAGCCATCTTCAGCGGGGACCGCCCCCGACGTCGGTCCTGCTTCCGACGTCAGACGTAGTACATAAGGGGGCTGTCCCGCCAGATTCCTAGTTCTTTCCGCGCCGTCGACTTGCATGTCTCGACCCTTCCGGTTCAGTTTCTGGCCAGCGCGGCGTGGTAAAGTTTTTCCTCACAGGGAAGTCGTTCTCTTCAATCAGCCTTTTCTCTGATGTCCTCTCTGACCTCGGTCACTCCTCGAAAGTCGCGCCTGTGGGAAGCAGATCCTGTTCAGGATCCGCTTTTCGGCCTGTGTCCGGTGCCTAGGCCCAGACCACGACACCCGGTCCTGCACCTTTTGCCAGGGTTTCAACAGCAGAACCCGGATCCGTCGCCAGAAGGCCCTACAGGCGTTCCTGCTAGAGGAACAACTCAAGACCATGGCTTCCAAGGGAGATTCTTCGCAGAAGGCCCACAAGCATGCTGAGAAGCATAGGGAGAAGGCTCCTTCCAGGTCCCCGTCTAGGGCCTCTGACTCGCGCAGCTCCGGCTCCAGGTCCAACCGCTCTCCTTCCCGGGCCAGCTCTCAGCCTCCCCCTGCTGCGGTGAGAAAATCTTCAGGCTCCTCTTCTCAGGCCAAGACTCCCAGGCCTTCCTCGTCCTCCAAGGCCCTGGCTCAGTCGGGGGATCGTCACCACCATCACAAGTCGGGTTCCCGCCATTCTGAACCCGACGTTAGGTCCGCCTCCTTGCCTCCTCCTCCCCAGCGGAAGACCAAGGCGCTCACCTCACTTAAGAGGCCATTGGACCCGACGCCGGTTCACCCAATGTCGGCTTCTCGCCACAGGTCCCCAGAGCCGTCGTCCGTTAGAAGACCATCGCCGGCCAGGCCAACTCATCACCGGACGCCGGTAGGGGGACCGACGCCCGCTCCAATAGAGAAGAGGACCCCGACGCCTCCGACCGACGTCGGTCAGGAGACCATCACTGAGGAGGAGTTGACTCAGCCCGAGGACCAGACGGGCGACCCCGGTCCTGTTGAGACTCCCAGGGAACCCTCGCCGCAACCCTCGCCCCCTGTGGAGCTCACACCGGGACCCGACGACCGTCCACCTGCGCCCGGGCCGTCGTCGGGCCTTTCTTTTTCAGAGGTGAAGGAGCTTTTCACTTACTGGTGGGATACGATCAAAAAGGACATGGTCCCCACTCCACCTCCGCTTCCTCCTCCTCCTCCTCCTACACCGGTTGCTCCTCCGGTTCCTACGCCCCCTTCTCCATCTGGGTCAGCAGGCCGGTTATCTCCTCCCGGGAGCCCAGGACCCCTCAAGGGGAGACCAGACAAAGGAGACCTCCGTCCAGATCCTCTTCTAGGTCACCCAGTCCCAAGAGACCCAGAGCGCCGCCGTTCACCTTCGACGGAGGACACGGGATCAGAGTTTTCAACATCCAGATCCCCATCTCCCCTCTCCATCCCTTCTCCGGACCCACGTGAGCTGCCTAAGTCTCCTCCGGATGACCCTTCGTTCTCGGATATCATGAGACACATCCAAGAGAACATGGGATGAGATGCGGAAGAGTTAGACCCCGGAAGGCTACGCCTTGCGAAGTATCTTCGGCAGAAGGACCCCAAGCCTGTGATGGTGCCACCCTTGGTAGACACTTTCGTGGACATCACCAAGGCAGCGTGGTAGCGTCCACATTCGCTCCCGGCGATGCCGAAGAAGGCTGACCGCTTGTACAAGGCTCCAAGAAAAGACCAGTACTTGACTCGGCATCCTCAGGCCGACTCTCTGGTCATAACAGCTTCTCATGACCGATCCCAGAGACCGCAACATTTGAACACCCTGCCACCAGACCCAGAGTCCAAACAGCTGGACGCCATGGGTAGGCGCACGTATGCTTCCGCTACCTGCGCCATCAGATCCCTGAATTATTTGACCCACATGGTGCGGTTCCAGAACCCTGTGGGGAGGGTCTGGATGCGGCTGAAAGTACGGAAGGTGAGCAGAAGGAGGAGATGTTGTAGCTCCTCCATGCAGGTCCAGGACGTGGGAAACCAAAGTACTACGAGCGCGTCGACTCTACGGGCTCCTCGGCCCCAGCAACAGCCTCAAGCGTATACCTCCAGAGACACTCTTGGCTCCGTGTCTCAGTTTACCCGGACGTCCAGAAAAACATCATGGGCGCCCCATTCAGGAGAAGTTTTGTTTGGTAAGCCCTCAGAGAAGATAATAACCAAACTCCAAGAGGCCGGGAAGGCGGTGAGGTCGGTTCAGGCCATGTACCAACCCAAGCTTAGTTCCTTCGGCAGGAACCAAAGCGATTTAAGTAGACGGATGCAGAGACAACAGTCCCGCCCGGTTCCTACAACAAAGGGCTCCGGTTTACATGAGCCAGGGGAAACAACCTGCAGGTGAAGCAAGCGCACTCCTAAGCCGGTCCAGCCAGCGGGACCCTCAGCCGCCACAGCCTGACTCCTTCCGGCCCCGCCTCAGGATCAACGAGGCGTTATGGTCGGGAGTCGCATTCACAATTTCCTGCCAGGATGGCGAACCTATAACACGGACAGGTCGGGTTCTACGAATTAGTTGGTAGAAGAGGCCACTTTATAGAATTCGTGGAAAAGCCACCCTCGAGGCCTCCTTTGCTCTCGGTGCCGGGTCAGCACAAGTTATTGATCAGGCAAGAGGTACTCGTGCTTCTGCAAAAGGGAGCAATAGAGTACGTCCCAGAGAACCAGAGAGGACACGGATACTATTCCCATTTCTTCCTGGTTCCAAAAAAGACAGGGGACCTCCGTCCAATTCTGGACTTCAGCAACCTCAATTTGTCAGTCGCCTACAAAAGATTCCGCATGGTAACTCTTCCGGGTCTTATTCCCATGCTGAAGCAGGACGCTTACCTGCACATCCCTATAGCTCAAGCGCACAAGAGGTTCCTGCGCGTCAAGTTTCTCGGCCATCATCTTCAGTTCCGAGCCCTTCCATTCGGACTGTCATCGGCACCCAGGGTCTTTACCAAATGCATGGCAGTCGTGGCAGCGTCTCTAGGGAGACAGGGCCATTATGTGTTCCCGTACCTGGACGATTGGCTTCTCATGGCAGCCTCCAAAGAGGCATTGTTACAGGCAATCCAGAGTACCCAGGACCTGTTTCGATCTCTGGGTATCCTAATCAACCACGAGAAGTCTCTCCTGGTACCGTCGCAGAAGCTGCAATTCATAGGCGCAGTACTGGACACCGTTCAAGAAAGAGCATTTCTTCCAGACAGAGCGGAGCGCATCAGATCCCTCATCAGGGAGCTTTCATCGAACAAGACCGTCCCAGCCAGGTCAGTCCTTCGCTTGCTCGGACACATGGCTGCGGCCATTCCTACTGTCCCTCTCGCAAGGCTCCACATGCGGGTAACTCAGTGGATGCTCAAGGTGCAATGGGACCAAAGGCAAGACCACATGCAGCATCCGGTCAGAATCACGAATACCGTGATTCGAGACTGGCAGTGGTGGCTAGACCCAGGGACACTCTCTTGGTCGTCCGTTTATAAGCGCCCGTCCCCAGAGGTAATCCTCACCACAGACGCCTCAGGTCTAGGGTGGGGAGCACACCTGGACGGGGTGAAGTCCCAGGGAACGTGGACCCCTCAGGAGGCCCACCTCCATATCAACGTCCTAGAGATGAGGGCGGTCCTTTATGCCCTGCAGGCATTTCAGTCAGAGATCCCGTCGAGTACTCTCCTGCTTCAGACAGACAACACAGCGGTGATATATTACCTCGACAAATAAGGAGGCGCACACTCTTACCCCCTTTGCAGGGAGGCCATGAGGGTGTGGGATTGGGTAATCCGACACGGCGCAAACCTGATCACAGTACATGTTCCCGGGGTGGACAGCACAATTGCAGACGGCCTGAGTCGCTCCCAGGCCAGAGTCCACAAGTGGGAACTCCTTCAGGAGGTAGCAGAGGATCTGTTTCTTCGATGGGGAATGCCAGAATTGGACTTGTTCGCTTCCCATCCAACGCAAAACTGCCCAATTTTTGCTCGCTAGATCCAGGGCCTGGTGTTTTCTGGCGAGACGCGTTGTCCCTCTCCTGGGCGGACAGATTCCTCTACGCTTTCCCTCCCTTCCCGTTGATCCAGAGAGTTCTTCTCAAACTGTGCAGGGAGCATGCAACAATGATCCTGGTGGCTCCTTTTTGGCCCAGACAGATCTGGTTCCCCTTGCTGATACAGCTATCCCGGGAACCGCCGCTCCCGTTGCCATTCAGCTCCCATCTCTTGTCTCAGGAGGAGGGTTCACTGGTCCACCCGGACTTACGCTCACTGAACCTGCACGCATGGCTCCTAGAGACATAGCCATTTTGCGACACGAGGTCTCGCAAGAGGTTGCGGAAGTTCTTTCTGCAGCCAGAAAGCCGGCAACACATGCGACGTATGCCATGAAGTGGTGCCGTTTTTGTTTATGGTCGCAAACACGCGGCCTCTCCCCTTTAGGTTGTCCGTTGAAGGCGGTGTTAGAGTTCCTGCTCTCCCTTTTCCGTTCAGGTCTCGCCTACTCCTCTATTAAGGTGCACCTCTGTGCCATTTCAGCTTATCACCTTCCGGTGGGACAGCGCACAGTAGCAGAATTAGATGCTTGTCGGGAATTCCTGAGAGGGGTGTTACATCTTAGGCCACCCATTAAGGACCCAGTGCCTCCATGGGATTTGCTCTTTGTCTTGGAACAACTCACGCTCCCCCCTTTTGAACCTGCCACGGATTGCGAGCTGCGTTTTCTGTCGTGGAAAATGTTGTTTTTGGTTGCTGTTACGTCAGCGAGAAGAGTTTCTGAGCTCCATGCTGTTATGTGCAAGGAGCCTTATTTAATTTTCCACCGAGACAGAGTTTCCCTGAGGACGAATCCTAAATTCTTGCCTAAGGTGGTTTCAGCACTCACTCTCAATCAGGATATTGACCTGCCGGTCTACTTCCCTAATTATTCTAACAGAGGAGAGGCGCTGCTTCACACCCTGGACGTTCATCGCAGCTTAAGGTACTACCTGAACAGAACTAAGCAGCTTCGTAAATCGGAGCAACTTTTCGTTTCCTTTACGGAAAGGATGATGGGCCACCCAGTATCTAAACAGTCCCTGTCTCGCTGGCTTGTCCAGTGCATCTCATACTGCTATGATATCAAACACAAGCCCCTCCCGGGTTCAGTCCGGGGCCATTCCACTAGGGGAGTGGCCACTTCCTTTGCAGCACTTTGAAACGTCTCCACTTCTGCCATTTGTGCTGCAGCCACTTGGAGCTCTGTACATACATTTATCAGGCATTATAGCCTGGACATTGCTTCACGGCGAAGAGCGACCCGGCCTGTGGCTATGCTACAGGGTCTCCTGTCCTAGAATCAGGACCTGGAATGTACTTTCTAGTTTCCTCCTCCCAGAATGTTTGCAGCGTTACTGCTTGGGAATCAGTCCTAATGGTGTAACCTGCTGCAAGAGCTGTGTCTCGAAGTAAGATAGTACAGTTACGTAAGAACTTACCGTAACAGTAGATCTTCGAGAACAGCTCTTGCAGCAGGTACCTTCCCGCCCACCTTCCCCCTTGGAGGAGACATGGCTTAAGCCTTTACTTGCAGGGATTTTTCCTTTGTCTTCTGACGGTGGATCTCGGTCTCCATTCGATGTCAGCCTCTGACTTTGAAGTCTCGGGCGGGAGAACTGGGGAATCTGGCGGGACCACCCCCTTATGTACTACGTCGGAGGCGGGCCCGACGTCGGGGGCGGTCCCCGCTGAAGATAGCTAGCTAGAATTGTTCCCTTGGGTCCTGATGCCTTCCGGCTTCAGTCCTAATGGTGTAACCTGCTGCAAGAGCTGTTCTCGAAGATCTACTGTTACGGTAAGTTCTTACGTAACTGTACTTTGCCCTCCATTCTCTCCTTCTCCTTGGACTATCTTTTATTACAAAAAAAAAAATCCTTTTTCCTTTTTTTCACCAAAAATCTTTCCTTGAGAGGGTGTTAATTCTCTGTACCCTGTCCTTCTTCCAGAATAGCCGACTCTGCTCATCTGGAGTTTTTTGCCAGCCATTCTGTGCCTTGAATTCTGGCAAGAAGCCTTTGGCTACTCCTTGCAGTTCCTATGTAATCTGGAGACAGACCAGGGTCTGGGATGTGTTTAACTCCCCCTCCTAAATTCTCTCTCACCCTACCTCCTCTTCTGTTTCCAGAGATTGGGGCCCCTCCCAATCCCCTTAGTTTCCGTCTTCTCCCTCTTCTGTCCTCTCAGTCGTTATTTCTCCTTTTAGTTCATATATCTTTTCCTTTTCTATACCTTGGACTTCCTTGTTCCACCCTCCACTCCCTTCCTCTTACCTCTCCAGTGACTCAGAACTGACAGGCAGGCGGAATCGTGCTGCCTAACGCGGCCAACCTCGGGCGTCACGCCCAATGCGTCTGCCTCAAGGGTGGCACCGATGTCGCGGCTCCCCTACCCAAAAAAAAAAAGCTCCCACATGGTCAAGACCTCCGGCCATGTACCCAACAGTGGTGAAAGGTGAAGATACACAGAAAGATCATAATTACGGTAGGTACGTAATTTTCATTTCTTACCTCAAGAGTCATTTAGCATCAGTAACTATAGCAGTTAGCTGGCTAGGTGCAACTGCCCTGGAGGTGTGCCTTTAAAAGAATGGTTATTTAAATGAGCTTAGGGCCATAGCCAGTCAAAAAACAGGAAGGGGAGAGAGAGCTGCTGAAGGCTTCAGAATTTTTTCTCCACTGGACTGAGCAGCACTACCTGTGAGGTGCCTCTCAACTTTCCTTGTTGACAGACTCCTAGTGCTTATCTGGGTAAAGTTTTCTTTATATTTCCTTTTTACGACTGTGGGCGGAGGCTACAGGAGTATTGCATGTACAAAAGGAGTGATGTCATGTTTTCTTTTTTTATAAAACTTTATATTTATTGATTATTCATCAAACATACAGTTAATTTCCAACTTTTCAGTATTACAGTTATGAGTAATTATTAACCTATGAGGGTGCCACTCCCCTTAATATTCTCAGTGGGTCCACTGAAAGTTAAAAGATACGTCATTGAGGGGATTACCTAAGGTTCCAAACTAGTGTTTTAGAATTACAATTGCTGAAAGGAACCCATAAGAGCTACATGGTGATTTAAATCATAGTCATTTAAAGTCCAGTATCTATTCCTCTGTAAACGAGGACAAAAGTCTACCATGTATCAACTTAAAATATGCACTATTTAGTGCTAAAACAAACATTGATCTTTTCTCAAATACAGGGCTATTACTACCATACCCTTAACGGAAGCACTTTCCAATAGTAAGAAATATTTCCTTACTTTTTATAGAACATAGTGGTTTAAACCGCTAACTAAGAGGCTTATAAATACGTCTGTTTTCCTTTATGTTTGATATATATACACCCTGATTTTAATAAAGCTTCTTAACTGGTAAAATATGGCAATATCAGAGGGAGGAGGGTAAAGGTTCAAAGTCTCTAGTCCATAAAACGTACTCTGAACAGAAAGAACAAACCTCCTATCCCCTTTTCACTCCTCTAAACAAGGAGTACTTTATTAAAAGAAAAAGGAGGTACCAGGCTCAGTTCAAGAAATATCTTCCTCCGAAGATGAGTTACCCTCCGTTGCGGCTTGAGGTCGACGAACGGCATGTCTCCGACACCACTTCTGGGCCTCTTCAGGGTCTGAAAAACATAAACTTTGCTGCGGTGCACTATGCGAAGTCGGGCTGGGAACACTAGGTCGTGAGGAATGCTCGCTTCTTAACATGGCTCGGCTCCATCAAATCGCTTTTTGACGCTGTGAGCATAGGACAGGTCTGGGAAGATCCGCGGCTGGCCATCATGCAGCAGGAGTCGTCTTCTAGCTAGAGCAATCGGGTAATCTCTTGTTCCAACACCATCTGTAGCAATCACTACCGTCCTCGGAGCATCAGGGTTGTCTTGGCGGCCCCGAGGTGTAACTCTATAAGCTTTCTGAAACTTCTTAACCAGCTGAGCGGCTTCATCTCCGAGTTGCTGCACCAACCAATCTTGCACAAACAGCATAAGGTGGTCCCCTTCAGAGCCTTCCGTGAGACCGAGAAGTCTAAGATTATTTGCTCTCACTTGATTCTCTAAAGTTTCAAGACGTGAACGGAGATGTGTATTCTCCTTAATTACCAGATTGACCGCTCCTAAGGCTGCTTCTGAGGTTTTTTTTGAGTCCGCTGTAACTGTAGTGATTGTTTCCACTTTTGTTTCAACCTGGACCACTCTATTTGTAAGAGCATCAAATTTATCAGCCAGTCCAGAGGTTGATGCTATCATCCGATTCATTTTTACTCCTAGCGTTTGGAGTGTTTCTTCCTGAGGTCCCTCTTCTGGTATAGGCTCCTGGCCCTGCATAGGCCGCGTGTTGAAGACGGTTTTACTTTTAGTGCCGTCCCCTGAAGTTTTATCTCTTCGGGGGTTCCCCATCTTAGACCGGAGGCCTTCCAGGACAATTATATTGTAATTAAGTGTGCCTTCTCTTCAGATAATATAAGGTTACCAAGTATATTATTTATGCCAGACTCGGAGCTCGATCAATTTGCAGCCATCTTGCTCGGGCTCCACAGCCCCCTCCCCGTCATGTTTTCTGTTTGTAAATAGTCTCCTCCACTTTACCCTCCTCCAAGAAATGTTTTCCACCCTCAAATAAATATGCTTTCATGTTAGTCAATGATTGCAGGGTACTATTTTCTTTCTTAATGGGTGGTACAAGAACTGGAACCTGAGTGGTGGGAGGCAGCATTGTTTTTTGGTGGAAGTAACATCCAACCCACCTCCACCCAAGAAGCTCCTAAATATCCAGCTCACCTTTTTTTATTTATTCATGTGGGAGGGGCATGAGGTGGATGTATTATGTTGAAAGAAGACTCCGTAGTTTGATCTGGACCTAGGAACAGAACACATTTTTGGAGTCCCTGTATTTTGTTAAGGACTAGGAGAAGCTTAAGGATTCAGCTTCCAAGGAAAATGGACAGCTTTCAGGTTATCTCTTAAACATTTATATACTAAAATGGGCACAGTAATTGGTAAACACCGTCTGTGATGAAGTGTATTTTTCTTTTTAAGTTTGAGAAGTGGAGTTGTCTTGCACATGTTAAAAATACCAGCTGCAATTAGCAACTACTTGTAGAAACAAAATGCTGGGGGGTTTTTTCTATTTATTTTTTTTCCTGGTTCAGTTTGTCAGTGAAAAGAAAGATTGGAACAACTATGAGCTGCCATCCAACTGGACAAGCTATTTATCACTCATTTTTCATTTAAAATAACACAATATGTAGTTTCACATTTTTACCATGAGGGAAGCAAGAACATTCCTGGTGAGTTCATTACTCATTGGAACCTGTTGTTCCAGTTTTTACCACTGTGTTCCTGGAACTTTCTGCATAACAAGTTCCCTTAGGCATCACCTCACAGCACCTCATTAAGCCATTTGACATCACCATCCTTGCAGGACATTGCATAGCAAGAGACTTAACTTGCAGTTTGTGACTATAGGTGTTTATAACTGAATGATAATAACCACATTTGTTTCACTTGCAAATAGGCAGGCATTTGTATGTGTAATTACTGTTTGACTTACTGTAGGTTACACATAGAATCTGAAAAATTCATAACATGCTGTATTGTGATTCAATGAACTGATAAATGGGGATTTTGGTTTCTTTTACAAATTCAGTTTTCCTGACCATGTATATACTAAAACAAAAATTTCTCAACAAAATGTTTTTAAATAAATTATCTGGTTTGGTGAACTCACAGCAGCAGAAAAAGAAGCACGTTGGCATTAAAAGCTTAGTGGTGTGGATGTAGAAGCACCAGTATTTAAGCATGACTTTGGCAGAGGATTAATTTTGACTGGGGGGGTGAGGGAAGGAGTGAGTCTTGATATTTTTAGCATAATGGTTTTCTGAAACTTCAGTCTTCAACGGGTTAGACTTTGTAGCAATTTGTACAGTATATCACTAAGCCACATGTAGTGGGGTATGGGTAAAACCCATATCACCAGACCCAGGCCAGAGCTGTAAAATCTATACTGGGTACAGCTTGTGCAAATATTGCTGATCCGGTGGAGCAGCAATAAAAGATAAACTATGCAATACCCTCAGTAACACCTACCCCAGTTTACATTTACCTGATGCCCATTTTTAGGCTTTATATAGTAATATCTTCCTTTAAGAGAATAGCTTGTAATGAAATGTGTCGAATTTACATTGGCATTTGGGCATATGCACTTTTATATTATATGAATTGTGTATGTGAACTGTATATCAGTCTCTAAAAAAACCCAACAACAATTAAACACGTCAAATGTCTTCAAAAACGTGTCTCAACATTCTGTTTATCTTCCACCTTGTCACAACATACAGTTGTCTCAGCAGTGTTTTCATTTAGGGTACAGTACCTTCATGTATATGATGGCCTGGTTCTGTTGAGTTGATTGCTATAATAGTGCATAGAATAAAATGCAAAACATATAAGTAACTGTAATGGCAGATGGTGGCATTATTTTTAATTATACAATGGCAAGGAAAAATGTAAGAAGTTAATTGGCTGCGGACCCATTGAAACTGATGTTATTACACAGTAACATCACCGTAGCTTTGGATTTGGATCATTCCTTGCATTTTCTCTTAAGAAATATTTTTCTGCACTAACAAAAACATCCTTTAAAATGTATCTTTTATCCTGTATATAACAACAAGCCATTTTATAAGCACTATAAGCGCTTCGCCTCATGCTTCAACCCACCCCAGGAGTGACATTATTACATGATAACACACACCCTGTCATGTCTTATTGCTTAAATATGCCCTTTCTCAATGTACTGTGCTTTGATTCAGTTAGAGTATATGCAGCAGCCTTCATGTGAACACTCTGGGCTTCTCTTTGACTCCTGATGTCTATTTGCTTTAGCTGTTGTATATTGTTTGAACTGCTTTGGTCTTCTTGATGTGGTGCCTGTGTGCCTAAACTATGTAATCTGTTTATCTACTGTTACCCATGCATCTCCAGTGGATGATTGTTATAACTGTCTGCTCTCCGAGCCATTGTTTTATGATTTGTTAACTGTGCTGTCTTTTGTACTAGTTTCGACAAGGTGCCTTTGTAAATGAGTCTCTGACTCAAAGGTTTGTAAAGCTGATATGCAATGCGAGGAAAGGAGGGAGAGGGGGGACATGATAGAAACGTTCAAGTACCTCAAGGGAATCAACAAAGTCCAAGAGGGTAGCATCTTTCAAAAAAAGAGGTGTGCAAGAACAAGAGGGCACATTTTGAAGATAGAGGGGGGGCTCAGAGGTAATTTAAGGAAGTATTTTTCACAGAGGGTTGTGGATGCAAGGCAGCCTTCGGAGGAGGTTGTGGAGTCAAAATCAGTGGTGGAATTCAAGCATGCATGGGACAGTCATAAGGCAATTCTAGGGGGTTGGGGTAGGAAGAAGTAGGCTGCTGGTTAACTAGGATCTGCAGCTTATCCAGTAGGTAGGGAAATGGGCAGACTGGGTGGGCCAAGTGGTCCTTATCTGCCGTCAAATTCTATGTTTCTGTATTTTTTAAATAAGTAAATAAATAAATGTCTGTGTTTCAGCCCATGAAACACCCTTATCTAGTTAATGCATTCACAGTCGTAGTGGCTATGCCAGAACTTGTTAATAGTGTGCTGAGTGAAAGTTTTACATTTTCATTAGTGCTGCGCTAATTTTGTTTTTTTAGCACACCCACGCTATTTTGACTTTATTTTTACTGCGACTGTTCATTTCTGACACTATTTTTATCTCAGGTGCTTAATTTCAACGGTCCCTCTCTTTTTTGACCAAATTCTTGAAGGAACCATCGAATTAGGGACAGTTGCCTTGTTTTTTTTTACCTCGGACCTCGCGGGTTTTGCCACAGGGCACCCCAGTGGAATTCAGATCTCAACAGTGCCTGGGGGTTCCTCTCAGGATTGTAAAATTACAAGACACCCATATATATACATATATAAAGGAACTGGATCTAAGGTATCATCTGTTGCAGGACTGTCCGTAAGGGTCCAGCAGCAACCTTTGCACAGTTGACCAGTATTACTGTATTTTCTATTAAGATTGTCACTGGTATAGATCCCAGTTCTACAACCGGGAAAAAAAAAAAAAGCTGCTTGCAATAGACCGAGTTAATTAACTTGGGCAGGACTAGCCGGTGACATTTTCACAGAAACCTGCACTCAGTTCATAAGGTCTAAGACTGGTTTGTTTTGCTTTAATTGGCAAACATAGCATACAGACCTTTCATTATGGCTGAGGATAAATCAAAGGCTTCTGATGAGGGGCCATCCAATAGTACCAATAATAAAAGAGGTACTGAGGAACCCTCCAGATCCCAGCCGAAGATGAAGTTCCTCACAAATTAAAAAATAATAGAAGTGACGAAAAAAGAAAGCTTGATCAAGCCGCTGATGAAGTGGCTAAAAAGAAACTGTCAAGAAAAAAATGCTCTCGTTGCTCCTGGGAAAACCAATAGCGAGACAACAGGCAGTTTAAAGCATACAGAAAAAACAAAACATTTACAAACAAAACCTGCACAGGCTCATCCATCTGTGCAAGATATGCAGAAAGCATGGCAACTGTTTCAGACCCTACAAAAAAGATGGGTCCTTTATTTACAGGGCCTGGCAAGCACTCTTCCACAGTTCTCTCTTCCATAGACTGGTGAGGGTGACTCAGATGATGAACAATTTTATGATGCCCCTGACATGGATTTTGAGGGCCTTGAGCCCCAGGAGTCCCAGGACCCTCTTTTCGCCCCCCCCCCCCGGTGACCAGGAGGATTCCTCCTCTATTTTTACATTTATACAAAATATCAATCAATCAAACATTATTTAACCAGGCATAACACCATTGAGCAAGCTCATTTTCAAAGTGGTCCTGGACACAGTAAAACAAATCACAGGCAGGACTAGGGCAGGAATAACAAAACATTGTACATACGAAGAGCTAAGTCAGGCCTATACAGTCAAGGATAACACAGTTAACCCTTAGGCTGCTAACAGAACTAGAATGCTTAGTAATTCCAGACTGATATATCAGTTTGAGGCATAGCAAGGGTTAAGTGCTAACTGTAGCACACTAAACAATCAAGTAAAGTAAGTCAAAAACTTAGAATCGTTCAACCCTGGGCACTCACTAGGATAAGCAGACTGGTGGGTATTCTAATATAGGACTTGGGAGACGGGGGGGGTAGGGTGATGTAGGCCAGGGGGGTTGGGAAAGGAGGTTGCAAAGTGCTGGGGCCCCACTACTAGGGAATGTGGGAGCTGTGCGTTACTTAAATGTCGGAAGATTCTTGAGGGTCACCAAGAGACTAAGGGCGCATTGGTCACCTATAACAGTTGCAGGTTTCCTTCAGGTACTCTGCTATCAGCGCTTTGAAGGTGAAAGGACCAGGAGGGTTGAGAGCTTTAGAAATATTTGCATAGTATTCCATATGGAAGGAAAGGAGAAATTAATTGCTGCCGAGCCATGAAATGATTTTACTCTGGGTATATGGAAGCAGAATAGGGAGAAGCGTCTCAAGCCGTACGCCCCCTTGGCACGCTCGAAGAAGCTCGGGATGTATGCTGGTAGCTTATCAGACAGAGCCCTATAGAACCAGAGGAAGGCGTTTCTTTTCCTCCTTGTAGTAAGTGAGGACCATCCCATCGCTTGGTACAATAGGCAGTGATGGGTGCGAAAAGGCAGGTTAAGGAGGAACATCAAGGCCCGGTGATAGTGTCAAATTTACAGAGCACTGAACAGGGGCAGTTGCTGTAGAGGAAGTCAGTGTAATCCAGTAATGGCAGGAATGTAGATTGCACTAGTCACTTTCTGGCTTCCTTGGTGAGTAGGCGCTTAATGCGGTAGAATATGCTTAAGCGTTGTATACATTTTTTCAAGAGCTTGTTCAGGTGGCACAGAAAGTTCAGCTTATTGTCAAGCCAGAATCCAATATATTTAAAGGTATCAACAGTTTCCAGGGGTTCACCCAATAAAGTTAGAATCTTAAGGCTGCATGTAGGTCCTGGGGCTGCGTTCAGAGAGAGGATCATGGCTTTGGTCTTCTTGGCATTAAGCAGGAGCTTATGCTTAATAAGATTACATTGGAGAGAGATAAAATATCACTGTAAATCCTCATGGGCCATGTCCACAGAAGAGTTAGAGGTGTAGAGGACCATATTGTCTGCAAATAAGTGCACATTAGCTGTGTGCAGATGTGAATCAAGGTTATTGATATAGATTGCAAATAAGATTGGGCCCAAAATAGAACCTTGAGGGACACCTCGTGGTAGTGTTTTTAGTGGAGCCAGTTCTCCCAAAGCTTTGACTTGTTGTAATCTGTTAGTAAAGTAGCTGGTGAACCATTTAATGGCAGTACTGTCGAGACCGATGTTACTCAATGCATTAAGCATAATGTTGTGATCCACAGTATCGAAAGCCTTACTAAGGTCAAGGAAGAGTGCAAACACATGCTTCCTGGAGTCGAAATCAATTTGCCAGTCAGTGGTTACTTTCGCAAGGGCAGAAACTGTGCTGTGTTTGGCTCTAAAGCCCGACTGAGCGGCGTTTAGCAGTTTCTGTGAGTCCAGGTGCCCCCTGACTTGGGTGTTAACAATTTTTTCCAGTAGTTTTGAAAGGGTGGATAGTATGGAAATAGGCTGATAGTTCTAGTCACTAGGGTCCCCAGACTTGAACAAGTGGATGATGTGAGCAGTTTTCCACTGCAAGGGTAGTGCACCCTGCATCAGGGAGGTGTTGAATAAGTGGACGATGGGGGACACCCTGGACCTCCCTACGCAGGAACCCAACCAGGATGTTGAGGAAGATGAAGATTATAGGGAGATGAGAGGTCTTTCAATCCCCAAGACCGTGGTCGTCTCTATTTAAAATTCATTTAGGAAAAAAATACCATGAAAGTGCTTCAACACCCCACTTCAGTATTAGGGTTGATAAGTGGATTGAGAGAAAATATAGATTGTCTAAAAATGATAGAGTTCCTGTCTTCACATGCTAGCCACGAGAGTATAGTGTAGCAGGCAGCTTGTGAGAAAGCTGGAGTCTCCTTGTCCCCCTCACCCGCAAACAAGGATTCAAAAATAAATTGACTTTATAGCAAAGAAAATGTATGCAGCAGCTTCCCTTCTTCTCAGACTTTCTTCGTAAATGGTGTTTGCTGCCAAATATCAGAAAGCCCTCTAGAAGTCTGTCCTGGCCATTGCCCACAGTGGGTCAGATTCTGTGGTGCAGGAGCTGGTGGATACGACAAAAACTGCCCTGGAAGCTACCAGGTACCAATTCCACATGGCTGACGACAACAGTGATGCAGCCTTTAGGGCGATGGCCCATGCCATCTCTCTGAGGCGCTCCGCCTGACTTAGAACAGCCAGTCTAATCAAGCAGATGCCAGACCTCAAGTGTACCCAGGTATCAAGACCTCTGTCCCCAGCACAGATCCCACTGTTGGAATTGGAGGTACAAAACCTTCTGGCTTTATGAGCAGTGGAGAGGGGTCCCTGCCCACGAGAAGGGCAAGGGCCTCTATTCCAGGTATTTTCTGACACAAAAGAAAACTGGGGAGTGGCAACCTATCTTAGATCTGAGATATCTAAACAAACATCTGAAAAAAAACAAATTCAGAATGGTCACTCTGTCACCGCTCATATAGTCCGTACAGCAGGGAGACTGGCTAGCCTTCCTGCACTTAAAGGACACTTACTTCCACATACCCGTAAGGCAGGGCCGGATTAAGGCATAGGCACAATAGGCCTGGGCCTAGGGCCCCATCAGCTGGTGGGGGCCCATTCATTTATCATCATTCTGTTATGCTGGATGTTTGTTTTTGTTTTTTTAAAACCACTGTGAAGCTGAAATATGAAAGCCACAGAAAATGCACTTTTGGGGGTCAAGGGACCGAGGGACTCGAACGCAGACTGGCAGATGCACGCAGTCAGTTATCAATCACTATCTCTTTAATTGCACCTGCACCAGTAGACCTGCTGTGCCAGACAGACAGTGACTCGCACGCTGACTCAGACACTAGAGAAAACAAAGTAACACATTCGGCGAGGCGGCGAGCTCTAGTTGGTGTCGGCAGTCAGGTGGTGCTCTGTGGAGATAGTGATTGGTGGTAGTTTTGCTTCTCTTTCAAATTCTAACGCCTCTTTTGTTTTCCTGCCATGGTCCCATAGTTTGCCTCTCCTCCTGGCTTGCTCGGAGGACACAACCCACCTCGCTCAGCAATCGCTACTCATCAGTAAGTAGTAGTACTGTAAATTGTACTATTGAATTTTACTCGTCGACCCGCTGCTGACTTGCTTGCTTAAAAGTAAATTATTTACTAGGCTAGCAGGTTGTGGTATTCTTGTCGGTCCATTCAACCTCTCTGCTGCTTTGGTTGCAGTTAAGTAGCGGTAGCCGAGCTACTGTGTGCCACCAGCCCAGCCCATAGTGCCACTGCACACTGCCATACACCCAGAACAGCAGGGCCACTGATCGGCACTACAGCCGTTGAACCGTTTGTTAGGACAGGTCGGTTAGTCTGTCTGTGCTGCCGCCGCTGCTTTGCTTAACAAGAAAGCGGCAACAACCGATCCATTGCATTCTCCGATCTGACCAGCCACATGTGAAGGTGTTGTCAGGACCTGGAGTGCCAGCCAGCCAACCCACAGCAGCCCAGTGACTGATCACCGACTGACACCCCCCCCCCCGTCATTTTTGAGTCACTCACAGCCAGTTGTGCTGCACTGCTGCGGTCGCCGGTCGGCCGACCCGCCCTCAGAGAGAGACGCCTGCCCCCTGCCTTGCTGGCTCAGGCTGCTGCTAGCTTTACAAGAGTCCTGAGACCTGACTCCTCGCTCCTCCTGCCAAGTTCCGATAACTTACTGACTCCAGTCCACCTCGCCTCCAAGTCTGACTCTGTCCACCAGTTACAACCCAGCAGCTAAACGGTCATGTAAATAAGTAGTAGTAGTAGTATGAACTAAACTGCTTGATATTTCGGATTTGGGGAAAAAATTAATTATAAAATGTAAGCACTTGGCTTGAAAGCATTTTTGTGTAAACAAAACACAGGCAGGCATCTATAGATTTAATGTCAGCGGTCAGCCTGATGTGTACCTTACCATACGCCTGTACTGTGTGCTGTTGGGGGCTGGGGGTGCATCTGCTCAGCTGGGGCATGGGGCATTTCGTTTTAGGGCTGGTGGACTTTCATTTTTTCCTTCACTGACACTGTCTGTGCTGGGAGATCAGCTGAAGTGCTAGCAATGAGCCGAATTATTTCACATACTTTCTGGAGCAGTGCAAGAGCATGCAGCAAGTGTGAGGACTGGGGAAGGGGTTGTGAAGAATCAGCAATAGAAATTATCTACTTCTCTGCTGCCATGCATCATCATGCACTGTTCTTCTGATCATCCAATTGCAGAAATGAAAGGAAAAGTGTGTTCCTACTGGGATTTGAACCCAGGACCAAGGTCCACACTTTTCCTTTCATTTCTACAATTGGATTTTCTGAATTGCGTGGCACTGGGCAGTGGCTAATACTGCATGGAGTGACGAGGACTGTTCTTCTGTTGTGATTTCTCATCTAGTGTACAGTATTATGCTGACCTGATCTAGACAATTGGGAACTGGGTCTGTGAGCCAGGACCAAATTGGGATTTTTTCCTTTTTAATTTTAAAGGTTCCCACCAGGCAGTGCCAAAAACTTGCTAAACTGGCAGGGACTTAGTGATCTGGGCTGGGTGGAGCACTAGGAGTCTGTTTCTGTTTTGTTTTGTGCTATGTTGCAAGGTTTGAGGCCTGATGTTTAGTTACCCATAAAGTCAGTCTCCATTAAAACATGTAACTGTCATTTGAATAAAGACTGGCTATAAGGACTTTTCAAGAAAAGCAACGAGATTGCTGTGTTTGATGAAACAGGAATTTTATAAGTAGCTTGAACAGTGGACCGAGTATGAGAAGATACTTATCTTCTGTTTTATTGTAAAGCAAATAACTAAGGTTGCTTACTGAGTAGTGTTGCTTGGCATTTGCCCGATTCCAGTCTGTTAGAAATATAATAGAATTTAGCAATGTCTGACTAAAAGTCTGATTTATTCCAAGTCAGCTAAGACCTAAAAGGCTAGAAATCAACGTCAGACTCTGAATTAGAATACTAAATCAAAATTTCTATTCTGATGTGGCATTTTATGGATATAGTTTGCTGCGAAGTGCCACTTTAGAAGTAAATGAAAAACAACCCTTCTGCCCATCCTTACAATACCTCAATCATCTACTTTCTACCCCTTCCTCAGGAGTGCTGCACTCTGTAGTCAAGTAAGTGTGTGTGTGTCCATCTGTCACTGTAAGGTAAAGTTTTCTGAAGAGAATTTCTGTAAACCACACACACACAAGTTTGATGACAGTCGTCTGCCTTGCTTGGGCAGACGTTTGAAGCCAGGTCAGTTGACCACAGTGGCACACTGTCACTGGCAACTGAGCAATCATAGATGGTACAGCAGTGAAACGGAAGTATGGCAGTACTGAATTAAGTTGGATTGGACCTAGTAAGGTATTTTTTATGTATGTGGGGGGAAGGGAACCAGCATAAACCTTCCCACCACCATAGCCTGCCATCGTGGACTCAGAATGCATAATATTTAGATGGCCTCTGGCCATGGAGGCGGGAGGGTTTGTGATGGTCGCCTCCCTGCCTCACATACCATGCCAAGTCCAGTCCAACCTAATCCAGTACCATCATACCTGCTTGTCACCACCATGGCATCTACAGCTGTCTCAGCCCCAGTGCTTCTACAGTCTTGTGAACCCGGCTCAGAGAGTTCAACCAGACAAAGCATGTGATCTTTACCAAACTTTTACTTATGTATGTAGTTTGAAGAATGTTTCTTCAGTTTGTGCACTTAAACATCCATCAACTGCTGCTTCCAAACACAGTTGGATCGACTGTAGTGCTGCACCCGTGAGGAAGGGAAGGGGAGCAGAGTTTGGGTGCTATGAGGGTGGGGAGGGGAGGATGGTTTTATATTGCAGGCTGGAGGTAGGTGAGAGGAGAGGAGAGGAAATTGTTTAACCAGGAAAAGTACACTAAGCCAGTGCTTGTTTCCAGGTGCAACCTGGGAGCACAAGAAAATTAAGTGACTTGCTCAGGATCACACAGTATGCAAGTGGGGGCTGATAGGATTCAAACCCCGCGGTCTCCAGGTTTGCAGCTCAATGCCCTTAACCACTATGCTGTACTGCCTCCATAAAGGGCCTTTGATGCATAATTGGAATCCAGTTTCCATTTAACTTTTTCATTATTAGAATTTTAAGCTAGCAGTGCTGAAATTCTAATACTTAAAAAAGGATCGGAGTCCAGTAAATCCAGTTCCGATTCCACAGTTCTGAGCAGCCCTATTACTGATGATACAATGAAGTGCTCAATCCTGTTACGTGTGGCAGGCTGTAGGAGTTCTAGGTGCATTTTTTTTCTGGTGGTTGAAGACAAACTGGGCAGTAAAATGTTTGCTGAACTGGTAGCCATATTCATGAATCATCACAATCTATGGCTTTCTGTAATTGTGGAGTGAAACAAGATTAACAGCAGCAGGTTTTGGCATGCAGGGGACTCTGTGTCAGCTATTGCAGCAAAGTGTACCATTTGGCTTAATAATGTACATGAGAACAAACGAATGTGCCAGCAGATAAAGGCCTTATGGTCTCTCTAGTCTGCTTGAGTGTGCAGTTCCCGCTGCATTTACAGAGGGAAATGCCCCCGTATTCCCTTTGATACCTCCTCCCACCTCTTCCCCTCTCTACCTGCAACCTTCCCCCTCACCCTGTCTCAGCCTTTCTTGAAGTTGGGATACCATCTCCTCCAGAAACTCATAATTTGGCTACTAGAATGGGCGTGGCTTACTCAAAGGGGTGTGGCCTACACAAAGAGGGCCCCAGATGTTCCTCAGGCCTAGGGCCCCATAGAATCTTAATTTGGCCCTGCCGTAAGGAGATCTCACAGGAGGTTTCTCAGGTTCAAACTTCCTTCAAGTCTGTCCTTGGCCCCGAGACTTTTTACCAAGTGTCTCGCAGTGGTAGCACCACACCTCAGGAGACTGGATATCGCCGTCTACCCCTATCTGGCTGACTGGCTCATAGTAGCAATGTCTCCTTGTCAGGTCAAGGAGTCCCTTTCACTCACAGAATGCACTCTGAAGTCTCTGGGTTTCCTGGTAAATCTAAAGATCTCTCACCTGGACCCCCCCCAACCCCACAGCTGCTCACCTTCATAGGGGCCCAACTGGGCACTCAGAAAGAATATGCTTTCCTCCTGCAGAAAAGAATTCAGAGTTTCCTTTTAGTGGCAGATTCTTTCGTCCGGGAACAGTCAAGACCAGTCAGACTTTTCCTAAAACTCCTGAGACACATGGCCTCAATGACTGCAGTGGTCCCAGGAGTCCGGTACAGGATGTGACTCCTGCAAGCCTACCTCAGAGCTCGCTGGTCTCAGAGAAGCAACAACTTTTTATAGTTGATACCGGTGTTGGAGCAGTTCCTCCAGAACCTGCTGTGGTGGAAGAACCTTGCAAATTTACAGGCAGGGATACCCTTCCAAGCGCCACTTCCCACAAAAGTGATCACCACAGATGCCTCCCTCCTGGGCTGGGGAGCACATCTGAACAGTGCCTCAGTAAGTGGCAGCTGGACTCTCGCAAAGTCACAGTTGCACATAAATCTTTTGGAACTCAGAGCAGTCTTTGTAGCTCTCAAGGCGTTCGCTCCCAGCATAAAAGGGCAGGTGGTTCAAATTTGAACAGACAACACCACTGCAATGTTTTACATAAACAAGCAGGGTGGTACTAGATCAGGAATACTCTGTTCGGAAGCTCTGGTCTCTAGCATTCTCCCTTGGAGTCAGCCTCTCGGCTGTTCGCCTCCCAGGCAAACTCAATACCCTGGCAGATGCTCTGAGTCCCATCAGTCGAGGCCAGAGCGAATGGACCCTGAACAAGCAAGTACTAGCCACAGTGTTCAGGCGGTGGGGCACACCAGATGTGGACCTGTTTGCCTCTCCCCTCAATTTTCAGCTTCCTCAGTACTGTTGCAGGCCCCCAGTCCCAGGAACACTTCCTCTGGATGCCCTGCTCCTGGACTGGTCAGGGAGATTCCTATACGCACTCCCTCCCTTCTCCCTGATACTCAGGGTTTTGTTGAAACTCAGACAACAACCTGCATCGATGATCCTAGTGGCTCCGGGCTGGCCCAGACAAGCCTGATACCCTGTCCTTCTGTCAGTGTCCCGCAGCAGACTCATTCGCCAGCCTCCAACTTACTCCCTGCTGACCCTTCCTCAGACAGGAGTGCAGTATCCAGACATGCACCCTGTTCACCTCAAGGCCTGGTTCTTGGGGAGTTAGTTTCCATCCTCACAGTACTCTGAACAGGTCCTTAAGATACTGAGGATGGCTAAAAAAAAAAAACCAATGCTAGGAAGACTGATGCAGCCAAATGGAATAGGTTTCTGTCTGGTGCAAGAGCAAAAAGGTCGAACCCCTATCAGCTTCAGACCCTCAGCTGCTAGATTACCTGATACACTTACAGGCGTCAGGCTTGAAATCATCTTCCCTCAAGCTTCACCTGGTGGCAATTTCAGCCTATCTTTTGGTGGGAAAGACAAAATATTTTCAAACAACATGAAGTCTTGCTATATTATGACAATTGCAGTATGACCGCAGGTTAGAACTGCTCTGGAGGTGAAATAGTTAACTTTCCATACAGGCATGGAACTTAGAGCGCGAGCTCGGTTGAAAAAAACTGTCTGTTGTGCTTCAAAGACAAACTGTCAGGTTCTTTACTCCGCCTCACTGAACAGTCGCTCCGTAGATTTCTCCTTCTGCTCGGTTCATTTTGTCGGTTTAAAAGTATTATTTTTCGGTTTTTAGCCGAAATTAAACCGCAACCGGTCGGTTCAAGCTCTGTCTGTGGTAATGTAAGTAATAGATAGGTTTTACATTTAGTTTTTCTGTGTGGAACTTGTAATTTATCGGTTCGGTTTAAATCTACTAGTCCTTTTTTAGAGTGTGGTTCCCGGTTCTTATCGGTTCTAAAAATATCGGATTTCATTACGTTTTTTTCCACAACCCGTGACACGGTTGGGAACCGATAAGGGTGTCTTGCTTGGTGGATTGCCATAAACGGGCAAGTTGGTTAGGCTGGCATTATGTCTGAGAAACCCTAAAGAAAACCGGACCCACTGGGTTTCAACACTGTAGTGTTTGTGGGAAGTTTTTGCTAAGGCTGACCCACACACCACATGTCTATTGTCTGAGGTTTGACCACCTCAATTCAGACTGCCAGATTTGTCACAATTTCCTGCTGCCACCATAGATAAGAGAGTTGGTAGGCTCAGGGAAGGGAAGCCAAAAGTCCACTGCCCGGATGGCCAACCCGGTTCGGTGCCAACCGAACCGGAGGGAGTGCCCTCTGACCAGGGTGATACTTCCTCGGGCTAACGAAGAGCCGGTTCTGAGGAGCCGGTTCCAGCAAAAAGGACTAGAAAGTCAGTTAGTGTAGAGCCAAAAATTCTCTCCCCAACTGCTGAGGAAATAGCTAAAGTAATTAAAATTGTCCAGTCTCTCTCTCTCCGGTTCCGACCAAACCGACACCTTCAGGTAAGCGTTCGGTTCGGCCGGTTCCACCGGTTCAAGATGATTTTGAGGATTTTTATGAACCGTGGGAGGGGGAAAAGGAATATGAGGAGAGTGAATATGGTTTTGAAGATCTGGATGTGCCCATTGATCCGGACATCTCTCCAGATAGACCCCTAGGGGTTTCTCCTCCAAGACTTTCTGAGTCCCCTTCTCATTTCATGTTTTATAAAAAAGTTGCTGAAACTCTCCAGCTCCCTGTTGAGGAAGCTGTTGATGACCAAGAGGAGCCAGACTATGTAGAAATGATGGATATTCCAGAGTCTAGGAGACTGTCTATTCCTTTGCATAAATCTTTTCGGAAACAGACAGTAAAAGTTTTAAAAACTCCTCACAGTATACCTCCTGTGGATAAAAGGATGGACAAGAGGTATACCTTATCAGGCTCCGACACTGATTTCCTCATTCAGCAGTGCAGCCATGTGGGGGTAGTGCAGGCTGCAGCCTGTGACAAGGCTAATATTCCCCTAGCTTCACACCCCCCTGAGAAGGACTCCAGGAAGATTGATGCTATGGCAAAGAAACAGTACATGGCAGCATCTTTGGGACTCAGACAAGCAAATTATATGGCTTATGCTGCTAGGTACCAAAAATCCAGATAGGATACTGTGCTGGCCCTAGCAAAACAAGTCCCTAACCAGCTTGCCAGGGAGCTGGAACAGGTGGCTGTGGATGGTATTGAGGCATCCAAGGTGCAATTTCATGCTGCAGTGGACTCTAATGATGTTTCATCAAGTCATGGCTACATCTGTGGCACTTCGCAGGATGGCTTGGCTCAGATGTACTACCCTGTCTCAGGATACCCAGTCTAAGGCCATGGATTTTCCTGTTGTGGGAAATTCTCTGTTTGGGGAGCAAACAGAGAATTACATGAAGAAAATGGATGAATATAGGACCACCTATAGGAGTGCACAGGCCAAGGAAAGGCAGGCCACTCCTCAAAAGCAGCTTCCTAGAGGCAGGGGCAGGCCTTTTCATAGGCCTTTTACCAAGCAAGCTTCCTCCTCCGCCTGTGCTCAGAGGGGGTTCTTTAGAGGGAGAGGCAGACGGGGTACAAGCAGGTCTGCTTCCACTCCTCAGCCCAAAGCCCCTGCCAAACAGGCACCTGATGGGATTGCCAGGGCCGATTCTCCTCTACCTGTAGGGGGCAGGCTGGCTTACTTTGTCCAGGACTGGATGTCTTTAACATCAGACAAGTGGGTCCTGGAAGTAGTAAGCCAGGGACTGGTTCTCAGCTTCAAAAAATTTCCAAAGCTGAGAACCAGATCTTTTCCACCTGCAACTCCATCAGAGGCACTTGCCCTAGAGGCAGAGGTCTCTACTCTCCTGGCTCTCAGAGCTGTGGAAAGGGTTCCTCCCCTACACCAGGGCAAAGGTTTGTACTCCAGGTACTTCCTTACCCCAAAAAAGACAGGAGAATGGCGGCCCATCCTGGATCTCAGATATTTAAACAAGCACCTTTTAAAGCCAAAGTTCAAAATGGTGACTCTGGGACTTATCCTACCCTCTCTAAGGCCAGGGGACTGGCTAGCTTCCCTGGACCTCAAGGATGCCTACTAACATATTCCCATCAGAAGCTCCCATCGAAAGTACCTCAGGTTCGAGCTGCCCTCAGGCCACTACCAGTTCAGAGCAATGCCCTCCAGCCTCACTTCTGCCCCAAGGGTATTCACCAAATGCCTGGCAGTAGCAGTTGCCTACCTAAGAAGGCAAAAGATTGCCATCTTTCCTTACCTGGACGATTGGCTCATAGTAGGCCAGTTCCCAGACCAGGTCAAATTACACCTTCAGATAACGCAGCAACTGCTTACCTCTCTAGGTTTCCTTCTGAATCTCTCAAAGTCAGTTCTAGAACCTGTCCAGCTTCTTACCTTCATAGGCGCAGAACTGAACACACAGGAAGCCAGGGCCTTCCTTCCCCTAGACAGGGCAAAGACCCTGGTCTCCCTGGCCTCCTCATGTACCCTGCAAGTCTCCTGGCCAGCAAGGCATTTTCTGCAGCTCCTAGGACACATGGCTGCTTCCACAGCAGTTGTGCAGGGAGCAAGATTTCAGATGAGGGACATCCAGTTCCATTTGAGAGCTTTTTGGTCTCAAAGAAAGGATCCTCTTACCAAGTTGATCCCATGCTATCAGACCCTGATCCAAGCCCTACAGTGGTGGCAGGATCAGACCAACCTGAGACAAGGGGTTCTTTTGTCACTCAGTCTCATTCTCTAATCCTTACTACGGATGCATCCCTCTTGGGCTGGGACCTCACCACCCAGGGTCTGTGGTCTCCCTGGAATCCCTGCTCCACATCAACCTGTTGGAGCTCAGAGCAGTTTTCTAGCACTTCAAGTTTTTCAAAATCTGTTCAGAACAAGAGTATTCAGGTCAGAACAGACAACACCACTACCAGTGTGGTACATCAACAAGCAAGGGGGCACTCGGTCTACGGCCTTGTGCACCGAAGCGATGAGATTGTGGTCTCTGGCTTACTCCCTGAACACCTCTCTTACGGCAGTTCACCTCCCAGGCAAGGACAATGTCCTTGCAGAGGCTCTCAGCAGGATTTCCCAGGGCCACCACGAATGGTCACTGGATCCCCTGGTCTTGGGAGTAGTATTTGCCAGATGGGGCACTCCGCAGATAGATCTTTTTGCAGCCCCAAAGAATTCAGGTGGACCATATAATCCAGGACTGTGGGCAGCTGTGTCTGCTTTTATTTCAGCAGGTAAATCCTCTTCTCTTTCAGCTCATCCTGTATTTTCCAAGTTTTTTAAGGGGTTGTTTCACACCAACCCTCCATTCAGAGATCCTGCCCCTGCCTGGGATCTTAATGTTTGCATTGCTCAGCTTATGCAACCCCACTTCGAGCCCTTGTCTTCAGCTGAGCTCAAGTACTTGACTTGGAAAACTGTGTTTCTGGTAGCCATCACCTCTGCCAGACGCATAAGTGAATTACAAGCGTTGTCAGTGGAGCAGGAATTTCTCTCTTTTCACAGAGATAAGGTGGTCCTTCGGACTAACAGAAAGTTCCTGCCTAAGGTGGTTTCAGATTTCCACCTTAATCAATCTATTTCTCTTCCAGTGTACTTCACTGACCACTCCTCCTCTGGGAGAGGGAGGCTGCACAGCCTAGATGTGAAGAGCCCTTAGTTACTACATAGAGTGTGCCAAGGGTCATAGGTTTGACTCCCTCAACTGTTTCCTTACCTATGCAGAGAGTTGGTAAGGGAAGCCAGCCACTAAAGATCCATTGCCAGGTGGATTGTCTCTTGTATCCAATTCTTTCACGAGTTGGGTAAAGTTCCTCCCTCAGGCCTGAGGGCTCACTCTACCAGAGGTCAGCTGCTTCTCTGGCTGCTGCCAGAGACATTCTATTCTAGAAATATGTCAAGCAGCTACCTGGAAAACAGTTCACACTTTCAAGCATTACTCCTGGACATCCAGGCTAGGAGTGATGCTCGGTTTACACCTTGCTTCAGAGCCTATTTCTAAGTAGGTTCTGTCCCTCCTCCATGGGGGTACTACTGTGTAGTCTGCATATGTCATAATATAGCCAGACTTCATGTTGTTTGAAGAAAAAATTACTTACCTTAGTAATGTTGTTTCTTCTAATGGAGTCTTGCTATATTATGACCTCCCTCCCTGCCTGCCTGCCCCTCTCAGAACCTGTTTTGGGATGTGGGTGGGCAGTACAGGGTTGGCACTTTTTTGATGCCCACCTTGTTGTTTTTCACCTACCTTTTTGGGTGAATTGGTGTTGTTTTTTTGCATTTTTGGGTCTCCTGACTTGAGTCTTTGTTTTAGGCCAAAAAATGAGTGTTTATGTTGGTAGCCAGTTGGCTAGTGTAGGTTTACAGCTTCCACAGAACCTTAGTGAGTTTTAGCTCATAAAGATCTGACAGTTTGTCTTTGAAGCACAACAGACAGAGTTTTCAACCGAGCTTGCGCTCTAAGTTCCATGCCTGCATGGAAAGTTAACTATTTCACCTCCGGAGCAGTTCTAACCTGCGGTCATACTGCAATTGTCATAATATAGCAAGACTCCATTAGAAGAAACAACATTACTAAGGTGAGTAATTTTTTCTTTTTTTCCCCATGCCATATTTAAACAATTTTTCCAAGGTCTCTTCCACCTTCAGTCAGGGAGCGTATTCCCCCTTGGAGCCTAAAACTTTGCATAGACAGGCTTATGAAACCACCCTTCGAGCCTATGTCCATAACTCACATCAAGTTTGTAACCTGGAAGACCGTTTTCTTGGTAGCCATTACCTCTTCCAGGAGGATTTTGGAGCTACAGGCCCTGTGCACTGAGCCAAATTGCATCATCCGTCACAACGATAAAGTTGAGCTCAGGACAGATAGGACATTTTTGCCAAAGGTGGTTTCAGAGTTTCACTTGAACCAGTAAATTGCTCTGCCTTTCTTCTTTACTGAGAAATCCACTCCTGGCGAGCAAAAGCTCCAGATCATGGATGTTAAAAAAGCCATCTTCTACTACCTAGAGCATACTAGTCAGTCCAGAAACTCTTCCACTCAGTTGTTCCTCACCTATGGAGATGTAGGCAGGGGAAGACCAGCTACTAAGAGAATGATTTCCCGTTGGTTGGTCTCTGATATTAGGATCTGCTATGAAAAAGCTGGTCACCAACCTCCAGTGTGGCTCAGGGCCCACTCCACCAGGGGCACTGCAGCCTCGCTTGCAGCAGCAAGGGACATTCCCCTACTGGATGTCTGCAAAGCAGCTACCAGGAAATATGTTCACCTCTGTGAAACGCTACAGTTTGGATGTGCAGATCTGATGCCAAATTTGGCAGGGCAGTTCTGCAGAGCCTGTTTCTTAAGTAGGTTCTCTGCCCACCTCCCACTTGGTACTGTTCGGTAGTCTGCTAAAGTTACTGATGCTAAAGAACCCCTGGAGTAAGAAGAAAAATTCTAGGGCTGTGGATATCCACACTGTCTGGCAGGTACCTTGCCGCTTTAAGATGGGCCAGAAAATCTTCAAGCTTGCTCCTCTCACCCACCCGGGTGATGAAACTCTCGGCTCCGCCCTATGACGCTAGATCTTCCTTACCGCTTGGAAGCATCAGGTTCCCTCTTCAGTGCTCTGGCGTTTTTAGACCCTGGCTCTAAAAACTTCCGATTTTTTTACCTAGACTTACTTTGAAACTCGTTTGAGTTCAGTCTTCACCATCTTCCCTCGTAGCTCCGATGGAGGACAAAACCGTTCCCGGGTTTGCCGGTGACTCTGCGGGCAGAAGATGTCGTGCATCGACCCCCATGTCTCATGCGTTTATTGCTTCGGGCATGACCACGGTGTGCAGGCTTGTGAGATGTCTGTCCTTTTCTCCGTCTGTGTTTGAAGACCGCGCTGCCCAACTCCAGCTGGGGCGACCGGAGAAACAATACCCGCTGGTCAAATCGACGGAGGCCCGTTGTGTTGTGTCTGCGGCGACGGGCTCTGCGGAACAACTGGAACAGCTTGAACTGCTCACGGCCCTCGAGGAAGAGGTGGCTCTGCTTTAGCTTTTATTCCACTCCAACTGGGCTCTTCTTCAGTGGCTTCCTTTCGGGAGCTGTGCCAGTCCCCCTCGACTAAAGGGGAGGGTCCTTTTCGGTCTTACTCCCCTCGGTCCCGGAAGAAGGATTCGGAAAAAGGTAAGACCCACCATCGACGCTCTTGGGAGCAGGAGAGATCTCGTTCTCTGGACCGTCGGCTCTCGACTTAAGTCGATGTTGAGGCCCAGGCCACTGGTTTTACGATGTCACCATCAGACCAGTCGGCCGAGACGCCTGTCGACGTAGCCAAGATTTTTCCTGAGCTCACCGTCAGGTTGACAACCGAGGAGGCCGACAACTCTCTCTCTCTCTCTCTCTCTCAGACACCGGTGCCTTCCGAGGACTTGCCTCAGACCATTGAGCCGAAGTCCCCGGCCCAGGACCCTGAACCAAAGGGGCAGAGGGCTTTCTCCCGCTCCTTCCTTGGCCCGACGTTGGCACCGCCAACGGTCAAGGGTCTCAGTCTCGGTCCTCCTCCGCTTCGCGGAAATCCCATCGGCAGTCTCAGTCCCGACATCGCTGAAAGCGGTGCCGTCTCTCTTCTTCCTCATTCTCCTCGGCTGAGGAGAGGCTCCGGCACAAGTTGCGTCTGCGCTATGAGGATCTAATGTGGCAACAACTCCTTTTGGCCGGCAGCAAGCCGACGCCAGCGTCTGCACCGGCAATTAAGTGGCTGTCACCCGAACAGCCGAAGCAGACTTCCGCCGCTGGTTCCCCGGTCAAGGACCCAGTCGTGGCACCAACGGCTCGGCCATAACCGGCTGCCCCGCCCGTTGTGGTTGAACCACTGCCTCCCCAGCCAAAGTATGAGGCGCCGACCAAGGTTTCTTGGCCAGTTCAAGGTCTGCCCCATCGGTTGTCGGTCACTCTCAACCCCGATCGCCCTCAGCGAGTGGAGAGTGTCTCAGCCGGTCACCAGCTATAGGTGGACTCTTCGGAGTCCGAAGACTCCTTATTCCATTCCCATCCAGTCGACTTGGAATCCTCGGAGGGGGGTCTTTCTGTGGACGACAGCCCCACCTCGTTCCTCGGTATCCTTCTGCTCATCTCGGAGTCCACCGGGATGCCACTTGAGCCCGTGCAGAAACTGACCAGATATCCCCTTATAGAGATTCTAGACAAGGGGGCTCCCCCACAGAGGCCTTCCCCATAGCCGAGGCCATTGTGGGCTTGACATTAGAACTCTGGCAGTGCCCAGCCTCCTGCCCAGCACGATCGGCCAGGATGGCTCGCAAGTACACGGTCCCTACTGGCTCTCTCTCTCTCCGGCTTCTCGGAGCACCCCTCGGCCGAGGGGTTGGTGGCAGATTCTGTCTTCATGTGCTCGGGCAACACGAGGGACGTGGACAAGCCCCCAGATAAGAAGTCCAAGAAATTGGACTACTCAGGGAGAACGGTGTATGCTGCCGCCTCTTTGGGCCTTTGCCAGGCCAGCTTGGCTGTTATGATGGCACATTTCTCTCACGCCCTGTTGGGCTTCTTGGATGAAGTGCTCCCTTATCTCCCAGCCAGCTTCCAGACCATGGTCAAGCAGGTCTGGGATAAGGGAAGGGCAGTGGCAAAGCAGCAGCTCCAGACGGCTCTGGATATTGGAGACTCTTGTGCCCATTCGGTAGCAGCCGCAGTGGCCATGCGCTTCAGGACTTGGTTGCGGATCTCGACCTTCACAGCAGGCACCCAGCACAAGCTCGCAGATGTTCCCTTTCTGGGCACCAACCTGTTCGGGCCCGGTGTGGAGGGCCACCTCCAGCATATTGAAAAATCCATGCCACCCTGGATCCGGTCACATCTGCACAGAAGGACAAAGGCTGCCATCAGCACCGTAATTCCTTTTGTCCTTCTGCTCCTGCAGCAAGACCTGCCCAGCAGCAGAGCCAGCAGGCTCAAACTTGGCATCCTAGAGCCAAGTCCATCGCTGCCTCGGTCAGGAAGCCCGGGGGTAGGGCCCCAGCGGCTCCTCGGCCAGTCCCTCCTCCTCCATGCCTGCCCAGTGACGGGTTGTGGGGTGCCTCCCCCAACCTAGTCTCACCTCTCCTGGGTCCCCCCATGGGGGGGCCGACTCAGCCACTTCCTTTCCACCTGGTCCGCTATCGCCACGGACTGCTGGGTGCTGGAAGTGGTCAGCAGGGGCCTGCTTCTGGAGTTCAAGCAGGTCCCTTCCTTTCAAGCCTGTGCCCCATGGGCAGCCTCCCAGTCGGCTCTCCAAGACGACATCGACCAGGTCCTTCGCAAGGGGGTAGTCAGCAAGGTGGCGGACCCTCCTCCGTGCCCAGGGTTTGTTTCCAGGTACTTCCTGGTTCCAAAACAGACGGGGGGGGCTGGCTCCATTCTCGATCTGCAGGACCTGAACAAGTTCCTAAGGCCGCACACCTTTCGGATGGTAACCATGGCTCAGATAATACCATCCCTGGAGCAGGGCTTGTGGTTCTGACCCCTGAACCTCCAGGATGCGTTCTTTCACGTCCCAATCCATCCGTCTCATCAGCGGTTCCTCCACTTTCGGGCAGAGGGAACCCTCTACAAGTTCCAGGCCATGCCCTTTGGCCTCTCATTGTGCTCTCGCAGGAGATTCAGTTCATCGGGGCGGAGCTCGACTCTCTCCAAGCCAGAGCCCGGCTCCTAGCGAACAGGGCCGAGGTTCTTTTCTCCTTTGCCCAATCATTTCTGGTTGGGCAATTGAGCCCTACCCAGGACTTCCTGCACCTAACATAGAAACATAGAATTTAACGCAGATAAGGACCGCTACATTTCCCTACCTAATGGATAAGCTGTAGATCCTAGTTAACCAGCAGCCTACTTCTTTTTACACCCACCCCCTAGAATTGCCTTATGACTGTCCCATGCATGCTTGAATTCCATCACTGTTTTTGACTCCACAACCTCCTCCGGAAGGCCGTTCCATGCATTCACAACCCTCTCTGTGAAAAATACTTCCTTACATTACCTCTGAGGCCCCCCATCTTCAATCCTGCCCCTTGTTCTTGCACACCTCTTATTTTGAAAGATGCTACCCTCTTGGACTTCGCTTGATTCCTTGAGGTACTTGAAAGTTTTATCATGTCCTCCCTCTCCTTTCTTTCCTCGAGGCTACATACATTAGCTCCTTTAGTCTCTCTTCATATGTCTTCCAGTGCAGACCCTGCACCATTTTAGTTGCCCTCCTCTGGACAGCTTCCATCCTGTCTGTGTCCTTGCAGAGACTGGGTCTCCAGAACTGCACGCAGTACTCCAGATGGGGTCTCACCAACTGTCTGTACAGAGGGATAACGACTTCCTGTTTTCTACTGGTGATGCCTCTCCCTAAGCATCCCAGTATCCCCCAGCCCTCCTTACTGCCCTGTCAAATTGCTTGCCCACCTTTAAGTCATCTGATATGACTACCCCCAGGTCCCTTTCCATTTTTGTTGTTAGTATCTCACCCCCGATTGTGTACTCTTCCTCTGGGCTTTTGTTTCCCAGGTGCATTACCTTGCACTTCTTTGCATTGAATCTAAGCTGCCATACATTTGACCATTCCTCTAACCTTCTCATCCTTTCCACCCCACCTTGTGCATCAACTTTGTTGCAGATCTTTGTGTCATCTGCAAAGAGACATACTTTTCCTTCCAGTCCCTCTGCAGTGTCGCTTATAAAGACATTGAAGACCTTCTGGGTCTCATGGCGGCCTGCACCACCGTGGTCCATTGGGCCCGTTGGCATATGTGCCCCCTGCAGTGTCCGTTGGGCCCGTTGGCATGTGTTCCCCCTGCAGTGGGGGCTGGCCCGGCAGTGGTCTCAGTGCTTAGGTCATCTAAACGAGCCAGTCTCTGTGACCCAGGAGATGTGGGACGGCCTGCAGTGGTGGCTCATCCCCTGATCTGTGGGAGGGAATTCCATTCGTCCGCCCTGAGCTGATGGTCATCCTGATGACCAAAGCCTCTCTGGGTTGCGGTGCCCATGTGGGGGAGCATAGAGCCTACGGACTCTGATCCCCTCAGGAGTTCCGATGCAACATCAGCCTGCTGGAGCTCTGAGTGGTCAGGCTAGCCCTGACCACCTTCGCTCCGTTTGTTCAGGGTCAAGTGATCCAGGTCCAGACAGACAACACCACGGGATGTACTGTCTCAACAGACAGGGCGGGATGCACTCCTTGCCTCTGTGCAAGGAAGCTCTTCACATTTGGTCTCTCGTGCTCAGCCTGGAGGCAGATCTCCTAGTCATTCATGCGGCAGGAGCCTTGAACAGTCTGGCCGATGCCCTCAGTGCATCTCATGAGTGGTCTTTCCTGCCGGAGGTAGTACAAGACCTGTTCTCCCTCTGGGGCACACCTCAGGTGGACCTGTTTGCCTCCAGCGAGAACACCAAGCTGAGGCTGTACCATGCCCGCCCTCCCTCAGCAGGGCTCGCTGCTGGGGAATACCTTCTCCAGGCCGTGGATTCAGGGCCTCTTCTGCATCTTCCCTCCTCTGCCCTTGATCCACAAGGTGCTCCTCAAGATCAGGAGGGACAAGGCGCTGGTGATCCTGGTAGCCCCAGACTGGCCTCGCCAGTTCTGGTATCCAGATCTCCTCAGCCTCAGCTCCAGACTCCCGAGGTGGCTTCCAGCCCACCTAGACCTGCTCTCCATCAACAAGGGTAAGGTACTCCATCTGGACCTTCAATCCCTGCACCTGATAGCCTGGTTCCTGAGCGGCTAGAGTTCCAGGACTTGGGTCTTTCCGATGAGGTCCTCAGCGTCATTGAGGCGTCCCGCAAGGAGTTGACCAGAAAATGCTATGTCTTCAAATGGAAGAGATTCTCCATTTGGTGTCAGGGTAAGGGGTTGGACCCCTCATCCTGTCCGCTGGCTAGCATTATGGACTACCTGTGGTCCCTTTCCCAGCAGGGGCTTCGGTCAACGACCCTCAAGGTGCACCTGGCAGCCATCTCTGCTTACTGGGTGCGGGCCGGCAAGCAGTTGGTGGCGCAGGAGAAGGTGGTCTGGCGCTTTATCAAGGGCCTAGATCACATATCCCCTACGGTGCGTGAATGACCACCTCCATGGGATTTACTACTGGTATTGGCCAAGCTCCGATGCACAGGTGTGACATCTCTTACTTGTCGTGGAAGACCGCCTTCTTGGTGGCTATCACATCAGCCAGAAGGATTTGGGAGCTCCAGGTGCTTTTCATCAAAGCTCCCTACCTGGTCTTCCACAGGGACAAGGTTGTCCTGCTCCCCCACCTGAAGTTTCTCCCGAAGGTGGTGTTGGAGTTTCACCTGAACCAGGTGTTGACTCTGCCGGTGTTCTACTCCAGTCACACCTTGAAGGCCGAGTACAGGCTCCATACTTTGGACCCTAGAAGGGCGCTCGCTTATTATAAGGAGCGCACGGCTGAAATTCGGGGAGAGGTTCGCCAGCTGTTTTTCACCTACACTGAAGCAGCAGCACCTGGCAGACTCATGCTAAGCGGACGATAAGCAGGTGGGTCACCTCCTGCATAGATCTCTCTACAAGTTGGCGGGCATGGAGCCTCCCAGAGGGATAAGAGCTCATTCTACCCGTCATACTGCTGCATCGGTGGCTGCTTCCAGGGACGTCTTTATCCAGGAAATCTGCAGGGCTGCTACCTGGAAGTCAGCACACACCTTTATTACCCATTACCACATCGACCTTGAGTCACGCCGGGATGCTGGTTTTGGGGCCTCGGTTCTCCAGTCTTTATTCCCTAAGTAGGGGTTGTGCGCCTTGCCTCCCTCCTCCCGGAGAACTTCTAGGAGTCTGCCAGACAGTGTGGATAGAACAACATATCCACGCCCCTAGAAATACAGGTTACTCACCTGTAACAGGAGTTCTAGGAATGGTATTGTTCATCCACACGACCCACCCGACCTCCCCGGCTTCGACGCACAACCTGAGCTTCCAGCGGGCCAGATCTGGCGTCATGGGGCGGAGCCGAGAGTTTTACCACCCGGGTGGGTGGGAGGAGCCAGCTTGAAGACCTTCCGGCAAGATTTAAAGCGGCAAGCAACCTGCCAGACAGTGTGGATGAACAACATATACCATTTCTAGAACTCCTGTTACAGGTGAGTAACCTGTATTTACTCACCGCAGTAATTGTCTTTCTTCCAAGGGGTCCTTTAACATCAGTAAGCTCCCACCCTTCCTCCCCAGTTCACCTGTCAGGAGAAGGGCTCTATCACTTCTTTTTACCAAATTTGGAGTTTCTTACTGATGACTTTTTTTAACTTGCAGTGTAGTTGTTTCTATTTCCACTTTTGTGGACATCTGCATTATTTTTTGAATCCTTTTGATTCTTTTTCGGGGCATGTGCCCTCGTTTTCCTTCGAAAAAATTCTGAAGCCTTCAGCAGCTCTTAGCTCACTCCCCTTCCTGTTTTTTAATTGGCTATGGCCCTAAGCTCATTTAAATAGAAATTCTCTTAAAGGCACACCTCTGGGGCAGTTGCACCTAGCCAGCTAACTGCTAAAGTTACTGATGCTAAAGGAATTCTTGGAAGAAAGTAGATTAATACGGTAAGTAATTTTTTTCATATATTCTGTGCTTGGGGGGCATAGTGGAGCCTGAGCAAAATGGACGCTTAGGCTCAACACTCGCTATCTCATTCAGTTCTAAAGTAAAAGTACAGTCTGTTCGAAGGCTTCATGCTTTAAAAGTTACTGTATCAGTGGTTGCTTTAAAAGTTACTGTATTGGTGGTGGAAAATCTGCAGACCAACAAGGGCAATCCTAAAAAGGATAAATTGATGCCAAATGGAACTAAAAGTAAAAATGTCTTGGGAGCTCCTGCCACAAGATCGGGTCAAGGGAAATCAATGAACCTTTCAGAGGGGACAGAAGATGAAACCCTACACTCTTTAGGACTTGAAATCAGCCGTCTCATTCAGATGTTTACCGGCCTTGATGCAAAATTTGATACCCTTACCAGCAGAGTGCTGGTCCTGGAAAAGACAGTGGACTCTGTGAAATCCTCAGTAGTGGAGGTAGGCAAAAGAGCCAACGCTGCACTGGGAACGGAAGCTTCATTAATGAAAGACAGTGTACATCTCCGCTTCCGTCTTGAAACGCTGGAGAACCAAGTCCGCTCAGCCAATGTTCGGCTGGTCGGCATGCCAGAACGGAGCAAGGGAGACCACCTCTCCCTTTTTCTAAAGGACTGGCTCACACAACAGTTGGTACATATTCAGAAGGCATACTAGATGACTCAGTGTGGCAGGACTAATAGTGTGGACGCTCCCCGAACCATCACGATAGTGACTGATGGAGTTAGCACCCGAGACTTTTTGCTGGCTTTGGGGTGCCAAAAGGTGCCTTTGCTACAGGATGGCCAGACCGTGAGGATGTATCCTGATTTAGGTTATGCCACGAGGCAAAGAAAAAAGAGGTTTCATGACGTTCGTGACATGCTTCAAGCATCAGGTATAGCCCATGGGATCATCTTCCCTGCTAGAATAAGGATTATTCATAAAGGCAAGATCTTTATCTTCTCAGACTCTGCCGATATCATAAAGTAGGCACAGAAGAACTCCACTTCGATATCAGCTTCAGGAGCTAAACAGGAATCCTCTTCGGATGCCAAAGATACCCAAAATTGGAATAGGGAATGCTTTTTTTGCCATCAAATGGGCTTGCATGCTGGGTAAATGGCTTGTCCTCGGGTAAGGCCTCGTGTTAAAGTTTTTGCTTGTGATTACACATCTAAGAAGTTGCCATTTTCCTGGGGTGGCCTGCCACAATACTTCAATTCTGGACTTTCAAGATCTTATTTTGAGAGTCCGCTCTTACAGCAGGTAACACCGGTAGGACTGAAGCTGGCAGGCACCAGGACCCACAGAAAATTTCTAGCTAGCAGTCTATGGCGGGGACCCCCCACCCCCACCCCAACATCGGCCCGCATGTCACGCACACTATAAAGGGAGGGCGATCCCCTGTGTCCCTCAGTTCTTTTGCCACTGTCTACTCGCATTCATCGGCTCCACGGATGCCTCTCATTAGTTTGACCACCATTTTGCTATTATTTAGCTCAACTTTTCTTATTTTTTCAACTAAAAAGTTTGCTTTTCATGGCTCCACAGTTCTGTATGTCGTCTTCTCCAACGTCCTCCATCAGTCAGCGCCCTTCCAAGTGTGTCTCCAGCAAACAAATTCCTCCCAAGGACAGGCACTCGGCCTGCCTGCTGTGCCTAGGCCCCAACCACGATACTTAGGTCTGTCCACGCTGCCAAAAATTTAACTGCAGGATGAGAATACGCCGCCAAAAGGCCCTTGAAGCTTTCCTCACAGAGAAAAAACTTGCTGCTGTGCAGGAAGATTCCTCTTCTCAGGGGAGTTCTTCCCACAAGAAATTTTCCGGAAAGCACTACCGTAAGGAGAAGAGGAAGGAGAGGGAAAGGGGAGATCTCCCTTGAAGTCCAGGTCTTCAGGCTCCCACTCTGACTCCCAGGTGACCTGTTCCCCTACCTGGCTAGCGGTAGTGAAACCACCCACCCTGATCCAGGCGTCGGGTGGTATGGACCTCAGCTCTGGGTCCTTGGGTCCAGCCTTGCAGCCGCTCAAAGTCCAGCCACATGATCAGGCCTCAGGCCAGCGCTCTGACCTCGGCTGGTCCGCCTCAGTTTCAGGGCCAATGTCAGCTAACCCCTGGTCAATCTCCATTTCTGGTGCCAACTCCCGGGATAACACAAGGCCTCTGAGTACTCGTCAGGGAGATCAGCCTCACAGCCCCCTCTGCCACATAAGTTGCTGTCAGACAAACGTCTGGTGAATCATCAGTCATCAGCCTGGTGATGCCCACCAACGACAATCTACTGTCGTTGCCGCTTCGACGGCCCCGCTGGTCAAGTTCCTATCGCCGGCCTCCAGCCAACGAACACTAAGGGCACAGTCCTCCCGGGGACAGCCGGTCGTCGGCCCTAGACCAGGCATTGGCTACAGAGATTGGACTTAGCGCTAGAGTCTCTATGTCATGCAGGATACATGCTGCTGCTGGACCACAAAACTAGGCCAGCATCCGGTCCGACGACCAATACGGAGCCCAAGCTCCATTTGTCCTAGGTGAAAGACCTGTTTGCCTATTGGTGGGAGACCATTAGGATGGGCCTCCTGCCACCAAAACTCCCTTGGGCAGAGGCCTCCCCCGCTCAATATTGGGGCTCGACCCCTGAGGGAACTCACTCCCTTCTTGGGCATGGGCAGAACAGGCTGCAAGTGTCACTCCAGGACCAGGAGCCACAATTCCTCTGGCTCCTTTAAGCGTCGCAAATGCCAGAACACAAGGTCTCAGTCCTCCTCCCCAGGGGACTCTGACCATTTCTCAGTCTCTTCTTCTGCTGGAGGTCTTTCCCCATAGACCCAAGGGATACTCCCAAGTCACCGCCGGATGACCCTTCCTATATGGAGATCATGCGCCACATACAAGAGAATGTGGACTGGGAGACTGAGGACCGGGAGACGGAGGACCTTAACCTGGAGAGACTCCGTTTGGCTAAGTACCTGCGCCAAAAGGACCCAAAGCCTGTTATGATCCTGCCCTGGGTTGGCACGTTTGCAGACATCACCAAAGTGGCCTGGAAGTGCCCTCACACCTCCTCCGCAGTGCCCAAAAAGGCAGATCACCTATACAGAGCCTGGAAGGAGGAACCCTTCCTGGGCGAGCAGCCTATGGCAGAGTCCGTCATCATCTCGACTGCCCATGAGAGATACCAGAGGCCATGGCACCTTAGCACACAGCTTCTGGATCAGGAGTCTAAACAACTGGATGCAATGGGACGCAAGGTATACTCCTCAGTGACATGCACCATAAGAAGTCTTAATTTTTTGACACATATGGTGCAATTCCAAAACACCCTTTGGGAGCAGGGGACAGACATTGTCAAGGAGATCCTAGACTGCCTGCAGAAAGCCAAGCTGGAGAAGCTACTGCAAACAGGCTTGGATGTCGGCACATGTGTCCTCTGGTTGGATTATGACTCAGCAGACACTGCTGCAAGGGTGGCAGCCATGGGAGTATGTGTCCAATGCCATCCATGGCTCCGGGTCTCAAGCTTTGCCCAAGACGTACAGACCAATATCTTGGATGCACTGTTCAACGGTTTCATCCTTTTTGGTGAGGATTCCGAGAGGATAATCACCCAAGTTACAAGATTCAGACAAGGCCATTCGCTCGGTACACTCCATGTACAAGCCGAAACAAACGCCCTTTCGGAAGCCTCTCTCTTGTGGCAAAGCGGGACAACAATCCAGATTCCAGATACAGCAACAGCAAAGAGGTGGCTACGGCTTCAGGGACCCCTCACAAGGCTCAACAGGCTCTGGGCCTAGGGCCGCCAAACCAGTCCTGGCCAGTCCCTCCCACCACAGCCTGACTCCTTGCTGGACCCGCCTCCTCCCATAGACCGATGGGGGAGGCGGTCGGAGGTCACTTTCCCTTAACGCCATGGGTTGGCAAAAGGTCACCTCCGATCAATGGGTCCTGCAGATGATGGACAGAGGGCATTCAATCAGATTCTTACAGATGCCACCGAACAGGCCACCACCACCCTCCCGTTGTTCCCCGGCTCACACGGGTCTATACCGGGAGGAAATTCAAGCTCTCCTGCTCAAGAGGACAGTAGATCCTGTCTCCACCCCGAGGAGAACAGGATTCTATTCACATTTTTCCTCATGCCCAAAAAGATGGGGAACCTACACCCTTTCTTGGATCTCAGTGACCTCAATCAGTTTGTCGAATACAGACATTTCCGGATAGTCACCCTGCATGGCTTACTGCCCATGCTGCATCAGGGGGATTGGCTAGCGTCACTGGATCTTACTTCGAGAAACAGCTCTTGCAGCAGGTTACACCATTAGGACTGAAGCCGGCAGGCGCCAGGACCCCATGGAAATTTTCACAACTAGCGGTATTCAGCGAGCCGCCCTCCGGCGTCTGTCCCGCCCCGGCGTCAGGCGGTACATAAGGAGGCAGTGCCCCAGAATCCCCAGTTCTTTTCCCGCCGTCAACTCGCCAACATCAGCCCCTCGGTCTCTACCTAGCGCATGACGACTTAGAACTTCGAGTTTTTCCAAACTAATGTCCTCTACAACTCCTTCACTTGAGGGAACCCTTTCCAAGTGTGCCTATGGAAAACAGATCCCTTTAAAGGATCCTCATTCCTCCTGCGTGCGGTGCTTAGGCCCGGACCACGACACCAAGGCCTGCACTTTCTGCCAAGGGTTCAACAGCCGCCCCAGGATCCGCCGTCAGAAGGCACTTCAGGATTACCTGCTGGAAGAAAGACTTAGGATGGACCAAGAACCTTCCTCCAGGGGCGATTCTTCTTCCAAGACCCGTAAACACCGGGAGAAAACAAGGTCCAGTTCCCCGAACCGGGCCTCGGACTCCTGTAGCTTAGGCTCCACCAGGTCGGACCGCTCTCCCTCCAGTGCTCGTTCTCAGCCCCCTCCAGTCAAAGTCCGAGCCTCAAGCAGCTCTTTGACTCTCCAGCCCATCAAGACTTCAAGGCCCTCGGCTTCCTCCACTCCCTCTCGGGCCTCTTCCAAGTCTTCAGAACGCCACAAGTCTTCCTCATCGACCCGACATCGGGACCCCGACTCCAGTTCAGTCTCCCAGAGGTCCGGATCCACCACCCAGGAAGACTAAAGATCTGACATCCCTAAAGCGGACATCGGACCCGACATCAGCCAAGCATACAAAGTTGGCCAGGCGTTTGCCGGAGCTGTGGACACCAGCCAGGCACCAGACGCCAGCCATCTGTTCACCGGACCTGAAGATGTCGGCCAAGCGACCGACATCGGCCTCGCATTCACCGGAGTCAAAGACCACCCCCCAGTCACCAGTGGACACCGGTCACAGGGATTCAACGGAGGAGGACACGATGCTGCCCGAAGACCAAGTGGGCAACACTGAGGATGCCGGGCTCCCGAGGGAACCTTCGCCCACCCCGGAGACACCTGCTGGACCCCGGCGACAGACCACCGGCACCAGGCCCGTCGTCGGGCATGAACCTGCAAGAAGTAAAGGACCTCTTTACTTTCTGCTGGGACACCATCCGAAAGGATGTGGTCCCTGTAAAACCTCCTCCACCTCCTACTTCTTCACCTCCTACGCCCCCTCCTCCACCAAAGGGGCCAGCAGGATGACCACCAACCCCTAAGGAGCACACTCCACCTCCCGGGGTAGATCCAAGGATCGGAGAAGGCCTATGTGGCAACCCACCTCTCCCTCTGGGCTGAAACAGCTTTTGGAGAGGTGTCTGTCCTTGGGGTATTGGTTGCCACCAGCCGGACTTTCCTTCCAGCAGCTCTTTCAGGTGTACAGACTTGAATAATTAAATGTGCAATTGCACAAGTTAAAGTCTGGTGGTGTCTGTCTCTCAGGTGGCAGATGCTACACAGAGTTTACCTCAGCCAGTGGAAACCAAATATTACCTTAGAAAAATGACATCACAGTCACAACTGTTGAGCAAATAAATAGCTTTTACTTAACGGAAAGTGCCCTGAGCATTTACAGGATATATGTTTACAACACAAGAGAATAACACTCATACAGGAAAAGTAAACAAATGTTTTTAAATAACAGATGGCAAAAGAAGAAGGCTATTGCTGACATATGCTATCACTAAACGTACCCTTCCCTGTCCTTACAAGAGACACTAGACTCTGTTCTAACTGCCAGCTCCCATGGACATAGCTACAGGGTAGGCTCCAAACTTATGTTTCCCCTTCCAGCTTTCCCAAAGCAAGAGAGAGCCTTCTCTGTCTTTCAGAAGGTTATATACTGTGTGGAAAATAGGTCATTTCTATTCCCCCCTTGAATGCACCAACCAACTAACATGTATGTATTTAATTGTCCCAGTCAGAGTGAAAACCTATCAGTGACCAATTTTATTCCCTTTACACCTTAAGTTTATATTTGAATGATCCATTCCGTTCAAACTGCCCTGTGTGTGTGTCTGCAGGTCTGTGTGTGTCTGGAGATGTCCACTCAAGATGTATGACCGAGCTCTTATCTAGCAGCTAGGAATTCCACAAGCTGGATGCTGCTGGACAGAGGATTTCAGCCTGACTGTATTTTTTTTTTCCAAACTGCTAAAAAAATAAGGCGCCTACAGAATCCCAACCATTAACTCTTTCCTTCCCATTTCTGTCACATATCTCCCCCCGAGATAATGAAGGCGTGTCCTTGGGCCACCACAAGTGACACAGCCGTTCGTGCAATTACTGGGAAGTGCCCAAAAGTATCCAGCCAGGCCATTAACCCTGTCTAGATAGCCCATCCGCATTTGTATTTTGTTTGCCACTGCGATGCTGGATGGTCATGTTGTATGCCTGCAGTACCAAACTCCAACGTAGTAGTTTACCATTTTGCCCACCAGATCTATGGAGCCAAATCAGGGGATTATGGTCTGTGACCACAGTAAATTCTCTCCCATATAGGTAAGGCTGCAGCTTCTGAAGGGCCCACACTATGCCCAAGCAATCCTTCTCAATTGTGGTATATGCCTCCTCTCTGGGCAAAAGCCTCCAGCTGAGGTACACAACCGGGTGCTCCTCCCTCTGCTGGGTAACTTGGTTCAGCACAGCCCCCAGCCCATGATCTGAGGCATCCACATGGACCATAAACTTTAAACTATAATTGAGGCTAGCCAATACAGTTGGGCCGCTTAAGACCTTTTTTAGCTCCTGAAAAGCGACCTCACAGCCTTCTGACCACTTCACTGTATCTGGCTTTCCCTTCTTGGTTAAGTCTGTCAGGGGCTTAGCCAGATCGCCATAACGGGGAACAAACCTTCGGTAGTACCCTGCTGTCCCTAGAAATGCCCTGACCTGTTTCTTTGTGGTAGGAGTAGGCCAGGCCAGGATGGCATCAACCTTGGTAGGCTCCGGGTGGATGTGTCCGCTACCCACCCGGAGCCCAAGGTAGGACACTTCTGCCATACCTATCTGGCACTTCTCTGCCTTGACTGTCAGACCTGCCTTCTTTAACCTGTGGAACACATCCCGCGCATTCTTGATGTGTTCATCCCAGGCCTGGCTGTATATGGCTATATCATCCGTATAAGCCAATGCAAACTCACCTACCCCAGACAGAATACGATCTACAAGCCATTGAAAGGTTGCAGGTGCATTCTTCATTCCAAATGGCATTACCTTGAATTCGTATAAACCAAATGGAGTAACAAAAGCCTATCTTTCCTTGGCCACAGGGGTCAGAGGTACCTGCCAATAGCCCTTTGTTAGGTCTGTTGTGGTCAAATACTTGGCTCCCCCCAGTCGCTCCAGGGTCTCATCTGTTCTGGGCATGGGATAGGCGTCAGACTCTGTCTAGCTATTAAGCTTCCGGTAGTCCACACAGAATCGTGTGGTGCCATCCCTTTTGGGGATCAGTACCACGGGTGAGGCCCAGGGGCTACTGGATTCCTGGATTCAAACAACATGAAGTCTTGCTGTATTCTGACATATGCAGTTAGGGCCTGCCTTTCAACTGCCCCGGAGAACAAAGAGTTAAACTTTCCATGGCCAGCATGGAATGTTCACCGCGAGCTCGGTTGAAGCCCCTGTCTGCTGTTGTTTAAACTCCGACCGTCAGATTCTTTACTCCGCTTCACTGAACAGTCGCTCTGGAGATTTCACCTTTGCTCGGTTCAAAAAAGTCGGTTAAAGTGTTGTTTTTTCACTCGGTTTCTACCGAATTGCTGCTACCGATCTGTCGATTTAAGTCTCTGTCTGTGGTACCGTCAGTACTAGATAGGTTTTCTATATACACACAGTTTCTGTGTGGAACTTGTAAATTGTGGCTCGGTTCGGCTGAACTGATCAGTTTCAGGTAAAGAAATTTGTGTATTTACTTAGAGTGTGGTAACTGGTCCGTATCGGTTTAAAAAAAAAACGGATTTTATTACGTTTTTTTCCAAGACCCGTGACACAGTCAGGAACCGATAGGGGAGTCTTGCCTGGCGGATTGCCGAAAAAAGGGTAAGTTTTGGTTAGGATTGGCCATGTCTGAGAACCCTCCCAAAAAAAAAAAAAAAAAAACGGGCCTACTGGGTTTCAGCACTGCAGTGTGTGTGGGGAAGTCTTTGCCAAGGCTGATCCCCACACCACCTGTGTGTATTGTCTGGGGTTTGACCACCTTGATTCAGACTGCCAAATTTGTAAGAATTTTCCCAAATCTACCCTGGAAAAGAGATTAGGTAGACTGAGGGAAAGGGAGGCTGAGAAGTCCGCTGACCCGGATGGCCAGCCCGGTTCAGTTCCGACCGAACCAGAAGGAGTGCCCTCTGACCAGGATGATACTTCTTCGGGCAAAAGGAGAGCCAATTCTGAGGAGTCGTTCCAGTAAAAAGAAAAAGAAAAGTTAAATCGTCCAGTTTGGACCCAGAAATTCATACTCCGAACACCGATGAGATAGCCAAGGCGATAAGAATAGTGCAATCACTTACTTATGTTCCAGCCGAACCGGCACCATCTGGCAGGGGTTCAGTTTGGTCGGTTCCCCCGGTTCCGGATTACACCTTGGAAGAATTTTATGAATCAGAGCAGGAGGAGGAGGAGGGAGAGTATGAGGATGATTGTGAAAGTCTGGATGTGCCTATTGATCTGGACATCTCCCCAGACAGACCTTCAGGTGTTTCTCCTCCTAGGCTTTCTGAGTCCCCTTCTCACTTTATGTTTTACAAAAAAGTGGCTGAAACTCTCCAGCTTCCTATGGAAGAAGCAGTAGAGGATCAGGAGGAGCCTGATTTTGTTGAAATGATGGACATCCTAGGGAGACTGTCTGTTCCCCTCCACAAATCCTTTGGGAAACAGACACATAAAATTCTTAAGACTCCTAATTCCATACCTCCTGTGGACAGACGAATGGACAAGAGGTATACTCTTTCAGGCTCAGACACGGAGTTCCTTTCTCAGCAATGCAGCCATGTTGGGGTAATGCAGGCTGCTGCCTGTGATAAGGCAAATATCCCCTTGGCATCACCTCCCCAGATAAGGACTCCAGGAGGATTGATGCCATGGCAAAGAAACAGTACATGGCAGCATCTTTGGGACTCAGGCAGGCTAACTATATGGCCTACACAGCTAGATACCGGAAGTCCAGGTGGGACACTGTGCTGGCTCTGGCTAAACAGGCCCCTGACCAGCTTGCCAAGGAGCTGGAGCAGGTGGCTGCAGATGGGATTGAGGCATCCAATGTGCAGTTTCATGCTGCTGTGGATTCCAATGATGTTTCATCAAGAGTCATGGCTACATCTGTGGCTCTTCGGAGGATGCCTTGGCTCAGATGTACTAGCCTATCACAGGATACCCAGGCTAAGGCCATTGATTTCCCTGTTATTGGTAATTCTCTGTTTGGAGAGCAGACAGAGAACTACATGAAAAAGATGGACGAGTACAGGACCACTTACAGGAGTGCTCAGGCCAAAGAAAGGCAAGCTACTCCTCAAAGGCAGCAGTCCAGGGGCAGGGGCAGGGGCAGGCCTTTCCAAAGGCCTTTTTACCAAGCTCAGGCATCCTCTTCTTATTCTCAGAGGGGGTTCTTTAGAGGGAGAGGCAGACGGGCGATGAGCAGGCCTGCATCCACCCCTCAGCCTAAAGCCCCTGCCAAGCAGACACCCTGATGGGTCTGCCCGAGCCGATTCTTCAGTACCAGTAGGGGGCAGGCTGGCTTACTTTGTCCAGGACTGGAAGTCTCTGACATCAGACAAATGGGTCCTGGAAGTAGTAAGCCAGGGACTGGTTCTCAGCTTCAAAAAATTTCCCAAGATGAGAACCAGATCCTTTCCACCTGCAAATCCTTCAGAGACCCTTTCCTTAGAGGCAGAGGTTTCTTCCCTCCTAGCTCTCAGAGCTATAGAGAGGGTTCCCACCCTACACAAGGGCAAAGGATTGTACTCCAGGTACTTCCTAACCTCCAGAAAGACAGGAGAATGGCGGCCCATCCTAGACCTAAGATATCTGAGCAAACACCTTTTAAAACCAAAGTTCATAATGGTGACTCTGGGAATAATCCTTCCCTCTCTAAGGCCAGGGGACTGGCTAGCCTCCCTGGACCTCAAAGATGCCTATTTTTACATTACCAACAGGTGCTCCCACAGAAGGTACCTCAGGTTCGAGTTGCCCTCAGGCCACTATCAATTCAGAGCAATGCCCTTTGGCCTAACATCAGACCCAAGGGTTTTCACAAAGTGCGTGGCAGTAGTGGTTGCTTTTCTAAGGAGAAAAAAGATCTCCATCTTCCCATACTTGGACGACTGGCTCATAGTAGGTCAGTCTCCAGACCAAATCAAGTCACATTTGCAAATAACTCAGCAAGTGCTCACTTCCTTAGGATTCCTTCTCAACCTTCCAAAGTCAGTTCTCGAACCAGTACAGCTCCTCACCTTCATAGGAGCGGAGCTGGATACAATAAGGGCAAGAGCCTTCCTTCCCCTGGACAGGGCAAGGACCCTTATGGAACTGGCCTCTTCATTCACCCTACAGGTGTCTCGACCAGCAAGGCATTTCCTTCAGCTTCTGGGCCACATGGCAGCTTCCACAGCAGTGGTCCAGGGAGCAAGATTCCAGATGAGGGACATCCAGTTCCACTTAAAAGCCTTCTTGTCCCATTGAAAGGATTCCTTTACCAGACTAGTCCCAGTGATTGAACCCTGATCCAGGCCTTGCAGTGGTGGCAGGATCAGGACAATTTGAGACAAGGAGTTCCTTTTGTTACTCAGTCTCATTCAGTGATACTCACCACAGATGCTTACTTGCTGGGCCGGGGAGCCCATCTGGGGGATCTTACCACCCAACGGTTGTGGTCACCTCAGGAATCTCTGCTTCACATCAATCTCTTGGAACTCAGAGCAGTGTTTCTGGCACTGCAAGCCTTTTCCAAATCTGTACAGAACAAGGTGGTCCAGGTCAGAACAGACAACACCACCACCATGTGGTACATCAACAAGCAGGGAGCCACTCGGTCTATGGCCTTGTGCACAGAAGCAATGAAGTTGTGTTCCCTTGCCTATTTCCTGCAAACCTTTCTGATAGCAATTCACCTCCCAGGGAAGGACAATGTCCTAGCAGATGCTCTGAGCAGAATATCCCAGGGCCATCATGAATGGACCCTGGATCCCCTAGTTTTGGAAGTGATTTTCTCGAGATGGGGCACTCCACAGATAGATCTTTTTGCAGCCCCAGACAATCACCAACTTCCTCTTTGTTGTTGCAGACCCCCAGTCTTGGGCTCAGTCCCCTGGATGCTCTGATCCTGAATTGGGAAGGGACATTTCTGTATGCTTTCCCCTCTTCCCTCTCCTGTTCAAATTGTTAGTCAAGATAAGGTCACAACCATGCAAAGTGATTCTGATTGCTCCAGATTTGGCCAGACAGCCCTGGTACCCCCTGTTGCTGTCCCTAGCTGTCCACCTTCCCCTGTCTCTTCCCAGGAATTACAACCTGTTGACATCCTCTCGGGAGGATTTGGTACCCGAACCTTCGGTCTCTCAATCTCAAGGCATGGCTCTTGAAGAGTTAGAGTTTGCTGACCTGCATCTTTCCCAAGGGGTTCTGGATATCCTTAAGGCTTCTTGAAAGACTTCCACCAGAAAGACTTACAATTCCAAATGGAAACGCTTCACTATTTGGTGTTCTAAGAAGAATATTTCTCCAGATTCTGCTGGGTTGCCTACAGTTCTGGACTATATGGTCCATCTCAATGGCCTAGGCCTTAGGCCAGCTACACTTAAAGTGCATTTGGCAACTGTCTCTGCTTTCCTGTCAGTAGGCAAGCCTTCCCCTTTGTCAGCCTATCCTGTGTTTTGTAAGTTCTTCAAGGGATTTCTGCACACCAATCCCCCCCTTTAGGGACCCTGCTCCTGCTTGGGACCTTAATGTTTGCATTGCTCAGCTTATGCAACCCCCTTTTGAGCCTTTGTCCTCTGCAGAGATTAAGTACTTGACTTGGAAAACTGTGTTTTTGGTGGCCATTACCTCTGCCAGGCGTATCAGTGAATTGCAAGCCCTGTCAGTGGAACATGATTTCATCTCTTTCCATAGAGATAAAGTGGTCCTAAGAACTAACAGGAAGTTTTTGCCTAAAGTGGTTTCAGATTTCCACCTCAACCAGTCTGTGTCTCTCTCTGTTTTCTTCACTGACCATTCCTCCTCTGGAGAGAGGAGGCTGCACAGCTTAGATGTTAAAAGGGCCCTCAGCTACTACATAGAGCGCACCAATGATCACAGGTTTGAGTCCCTCCAGTTGTTCCTCACGTATGGAGAGGTTGGTAAGGGCAAACCTGCCACTAAGAGATCTGTTGCCAGGTGGATTGTTTCTTGTATACACCTCTGCTATGAGAACTGGTAGAACTCCACCCTCAGGCCTGAGGGCTCAATCTACTAGAGGAATAGTTGCTTCCCTGGCTGCTGCCAGGGATATTCCTATCTTAGAAATCTGTCAAGCAGCCACCTGGAAAACAGTCCATACATTCACCAAGCATTACTCTCTGGATATCCAGGCTAGGAGTGATGCTCGGTTTGGCACAGCAGTACTTCAGAGCCTGTTTCCAAAGTAAGTTCTGTCCCTCCTCCATGGAGGTACTGCTTGGTAGTCTTCATATGTCAGAATACAGCAAGACGTCATGTTGTTTGAAGAAAAAAATACTCACCTTAGTAATGTTGTTTCCTCTAATGGAGCCTTGCTGTATTCTGACCTCCTCCCCTCTGAGAACCTAGTTTTTGGGATATGGGTGGGCAGGAGCAGTGTTGGGACCCTAGGGGTGTCCCTTTTTCACCCTCCTTTATTTTGGGTGGGTGTTGCATTTTGGGATGTGTTTTGTTTTTTGGGTTTCCTGACTTGAGTCTTTGCTTTGATACCAAAAAACCCGTTTACATAGATATAGTTGCCAGTTGGCTAGTTTTGAGTTTTACAGTTTCCACACACAGAACTTCTAGTGAGTATTGCTCATAAAATCTGACGGTTGGAGTTTAAACAACAGCAGACAGGGGCTTCAACCCGAAGTCATGGTGAACATTCCATGCTGGCCATGGAACGTTTAACTCTTTGTTCTCCGGGGCAGTTGAAAGGCAGGACCTAACTGCATATGTCAGAATACAGCAAGACTCCATTAGAAGAAACAACATTACTAAGGTGAGTAATTTTTTCTTACCCCTAGTTCCAGCATCTCTTTGAGCTCCTCTTTCACAGTTTGCTTAACATGCTCGGGTACCCTGTAGGGGGACTGTTTCAGGGGAACCTGGGTCCTTGTATCCACATGGTGCTCTGCCATCATGGTATACCCCGGTTTCCCTGTGAACATGTCCTCAAATTCTCTCAGCACACCACTAGTTTCAAACACCATGAAGTCTTGCTATATTAGGACCATTGCAGTCATTCCCCACACTTGAACTGCCCCGGAGAGGAAACAGTTAACTCCAGAGTGATCTGGAGTTCCACAGCGCGAGGGCGCTGTTCAAAGCTCTATCTGGCTAGTTTCAAATGAAACTGTCAGATTCTTTACTCCGCTCACTGAACAGTCGCTCGAGATCAGCTCCTTCCAGCTCGTTCATTTCTCGTTCAAGTTGAAGTATTTTCGGCCCATTGGAACCGCAAAAGTATTTATTTTACTGCATTTCGTGAAAGCTCTATCTGGTAAACCGTAAGTACAGAAATTAAGTCTGTGAAATTCATTATCGGTTCGGTTTTGAACCGATCGGTTTGTTAAAATATATATGTCAAACTGTTTGGTTGGGCTTTTAGGTAGCGGTTCCCCGGTTCTTATCGGTTCAAAAAACCTAACTTTATTTATGGGTTTTTCAAATACCGTGACAGATTAGGAACCGATAAAGGGTGTCTTGCCTGGCACTGCCATCTAAAGGGCAAGATTTTGGTTAGGCTGGCATTATGTCTGAGAAACCAAAGAAAAACCGGGCCCACTGGGTTTCAACACTGTGATGTCTGTGGGGAAGCCTTTGCCAAGGCTGACCCACACCACTGTGTTTATTGTCTGAGGGCTGACCACCTCCTGTCAGACGCTGCAGGTGTGTAAAAATTTCCTGCAGCCACCCTGGAAAGTTGGGCGGCTCAGGAGCGAGAGGCCAAAAGTCCAGCTGACCGGATGGCCAGCCCGTCCAGTACCCACTGGACCAGAGGGAGTCCCTCTGACCAGGGCAGACACTGGCAAAAGGAAGGCTGGTTCAGAGGAACCAGTCCCAGCAAAAGACAAAGAAATCAGCAGGTCTGGAGTACAAAATTGTCTCTCCAACTGCTGCAGAGATAACTAAAGCCATTCAGATTGTCCAGTCTTTTGTCTCAGGATCTGCCGAACCCCTGCATCTGGGAAAAGGGTGGCTCGTTCAGTCCCAGTGGTTCAGGATATGATGTTGAGGATTTTTATGAGCCACATGAGGGGAGGAAGGGTGATCAGTATGTTTGTGACTAGGAAGGTCTGGGCGTGCCCATTGAACGGACATTTCTCCAGATAGACCTTTAGAATCTCCCCTATGCTGTCTGGGTCCCTTCTCATTTTATGTTTTACAAAAGGTTGCAGAAACCCTCCAGCTTCCTTTAGAAGAGGCTGTGGATGAGCAAGAGGAGCCTGATTATGTTGAAATGATGGATATTCCAGAGTCTAGGAGGTTGTCTATTCCTTTGCATAAGTCATTTAGGAAGCAAACAACAAAGATTTTAAGAAATCCTCATTCTGTCCCTCCTGTAGATAAAAAATGGACAGAAGGTATACCTTATCAGGCCCACGATGCAGACTTTCTCTCTGAGCATGTAGTCATGTGGGTGTGGTGCAAGCTGCAGCCTACAGACAAGGCTAATATTCTCCTGGCCTCACAACATCCTCCTGATAAGGATTCCCGGAAGATTGATGCCATGTGAAAAAACATTATATGGCAGCTTCTTTGGGACTCAGGCAGGCTAATTATATGGCTTATGTGGCTAGATATCAGAAGTCTAGATGGGACACACTTTGCAGTTAGCCAAGCAGGCCCAGGGCCGCTGGCTAGTGAGTTAGAACAGGTGCTGCTGATGGCATTGAAGCCTCTAAGTTCATTTAATACTGCTGTTGATGTGTGATGTTTCCTCTAGGGTCATGGCCACTTCTGTAGCTTTCCGTGGGTTGGCATGGCTCAGATGCACTAATCTGTCCCAAGATGCTCAGTCAAAGGCTATGGATTTTCCTGTAACGGAAATTCTCTGTTTGGTAATCAAACAGAAAATTATATGAAAAGATGGATGAATATGAACTACCTACAAAGTGCCCAGAGCTAGGAGAGGCATGCCACTCCACAAGAGCATGCCCCAGAATGAGGGGTAGGCCTTTTCACAGCCCTTTTACCAATCTCGAAGCCTCCTCTGCTTTCTGGGGGTTTTCAGAGGGCAGAGGTGGCCAGGCACAGGTGAACAGTAGCCTCCCTCAGCCTAAAGCTGCTGCCAAGCAGGCACCTGATAGGTGCCCAGGGCCCATTCTCCTGTATGCAGTGGGGGCAGGTTGGCTTATTCAATGGGCAGCTGTCCCTAACCGGACAGGTGGGTTCTGGAAGTAAGAAAAAGTAAACCAGGGCCTGATTCTCAGCTTCAAACAGTTCCTAAAGATGAGAGGCCAGGCAATTTCCACCTGCAAACTCATTCAGAAGCCCTTGCTTTGGAAGCAGAGGTTTCTTCCCTTCTGGATTGCACAAAGCAGTGAAAGGACCCCCTTGCCATCAGGAGCAAGGGACTGTACTCAAGATATTTTCTTACCCCAAAAAAGACAGGAGAATGGCGGCCCATCTTAGACTTAAGGTACCTGAACAAACATCTATTGAAACCAAAGTTCAAGATGTTAACTCTAGCAATGATTTTGCCTTTCCTGAGGCCAGAGGACTGGTTAGCTTCCCTGGACCTCAGGGCGCTTATTTAATGTCATGATCAGGCCTTCTCACGAAAGTACCTCAGGTTGAACTGCTCTCTGGCCACTACCAGTTTCAGAAGCAATGCCTTGACTAACCTCGGCTCAAGGGTGATACCACAAAATGTCTAGCTGTGGTAGTGGCTCATTTTAAGAGGCAAGGGATTGCTGTGTTTCCCTACCTGGACGACTGGCTCATAGTGGGGTCAGTCTCAGATCAGGTAAATCACTTACAAGTCACCAGCAGCTTCTACACTTCCTGGGATTCCTGCAGACTTACCAAAGTCAGTTCTAGAACACTGTTCAGGTTCTAACTTTCATAGGTGCAGAATTGAACACAAAGTTAGCCAGGGCATTTCTCCTCGGAAAGAGTGGACAGGCTCTGCCCTGGCATCCTCCTCCTTACCCCTGGGTCTCTCGGTAAGCAAGGCACTCTGCAACTCCTAGGGGCACATGGCTGCTTCCACAGCTGTCGTGCAGGAGCAAGATTTCAGATGAGGGACATCCAGTTCCACTTGAATTCCTATTGGTCTCGAAGAAGGGACCCCTTGCCAAATGGTCCGGTGACTAAGGCCTGATCCTGGCCCTTCAGTGGCAGGATCAAAGCAATCTTACTCAAGGGTTCCCTTTATACCCGCTTCCCTCCCTCACCCTTACCACGGATGCCTCCCTGTTAGGGTGGGGCTCACTGGTGACCTTTCCACTGAAGGGTGTGGTCCCCCAGGAATCTCTACTCACATCAATCTTTTGGAACTCAGAGCTGTTCTTTTGGCTCTTCAGCTTTTTCAACTGTTGTCCAGAACAGTAGTTCAAATCAGGACAGACAACACCACAACAATATGGTACATCAACAAACAGGGGCACTCGGTCAGCCTTGTGCACGAAGCAATGATTGTGGTCTCTGACACTCCTAAACACCTCCTGATCGCAATTCACCTTCCAGAAGGACAATGTCAAGCGGCGGATGCTCTCCAGAGATTTCCCAGGGCCATCACTGGAATGGTCTCTGGATCGCAGGTATTGGGTGGGTCTTTGCCAGATGGGGCACCTCAGATGAATCTCTTGGCCCCAGACAACCATCAACCTCTATTTTTGTTGCAGGCCTCAGTGCAGGCTCAGTCCCCCCTGGGCGCCTTTCTGCTGGATGGAAAGGGAAATTCCTTATGCTTTTCCCCCTTCCTCTCCTCTTCAGGTATTGGTGAAAATCAGAACTTAGCCCTGAAAGTGGTTCTGGTTGCTCCAGACTGGGCCAGACAGCCCTGGTATCTCTCCTCTGTCCCTGACAATCCACCCTCCCTGACCTTGCCCAGGACCCACGACTTGCTGACCTGTGCACAGGGGAGAGTGTGTACACGGACTCAAATCCCTCCACCTCAAAGGCTTGGTTCTTGAGGAATTAGAAATTGCTGATTTGCACCTTTCTCAAGGGTCCTGGATATTTTAAAGGCTAGGAAGCCTTCCACTAGAACCTACTTACAATTCTAAGTGGAAGAGGTTTTCCTTCTGGTGTTGGAAACAAATTGTGCCAAATCTGCTGACTTGGACACTTTACTGGATATTTGGTCCATCTAAATTCCCTAGGCCTTAGACCAGCTACCTGAAGGTTCATCTGGCAGCTGTTTCTGCCTTTGTTTCAAGAGGAAGTCTGTTTCTCTTTCCTCTCACCCTGTGTTTTCCAAGTTTTTTAAGGGGTTTTCACACTAACCCTCCCTTCGGAACCAGCCCTGCCTGGGGACCTGAATGTTGCATTGCGATTAATGCAACCTCCCTTTGAACCCCTTTCTTCTGCAGATCTCAAGTATTAACATGGAAAACTGTTTTCCTAGTAGCTATCACTTCTGCCAGACGTATAAGTGGTTACAAGCCCTTTCGGTGGAAAAGTTTTATTTCTTTTCACAGGGATAGATGATCCTCAGGACTAACAGAAAGTTTTACCAAAGTGGTTTCAGATTTTCATCTGAGACCAGTCCATTTCTCTCCCAGTATTTTTTCACTGAGCATTCTTCCTCGGTGAAGGAGACTACACAACTTGACTCAAAAGAGCCTAGCTACTATGTGGAGCGTGCCAAGGGTCTGAGTTCGAATCCCTCCAACTCTTCCTTACTATGGAGAGGTTGGCAGGGAGACCACCACTAAGAGGACAGTTGCAAGATTGGATTGTCTCTTGTATCCAATTCTGTTACCAAAAACTAGGTAGGAACCCCCTCAGGTCTGAGGGCTCACTCCACCAGAAATTTTAGCTGCATCTCCTAGCGGCTGCTGAGATATCCCATGTGGAAATTTGTCAAGCTGCTACACGGAAACAGTTCACCGCTGCGAGCATTATTCCTGGACGTCCAGTCCAGGAGATCTACGTTTGTACAACTGTACTTCAGAACCTATTTCTAAATGAGTTCGGCCCTCCTCCATGGGTACTGCTGTGTAATCTGCAATGAATCTAATATGAAGACTTCATGGTGTTTGAAAAAATTACTCACCTTGTGTTGGCACTGTCATGGAGTCTTGCTATAGGACAACCCTCCCTCCTACCCCTCTCAGAACTCCCTGCTTGGGTATGGGGTTGGCAAATTAGTGCAAAGCACTGTGTCATGCCATTTTAGTCTCTCTAGATCCCCGTTTCCTTTGGGTTGAGACTAGGTATTTCTATTTTGATTAAATGGTAGATGGTCCCTCTGGACTTGAGTCTTTTGGGAGAGGGCCTGTGGTCTTAACCAAGGGTGATCCTAACAATAAATATTGCTATTATTCTGAGTTGTTCTTATTCTACTAATGGTAGGTATGTAGTAGTAGTGTAGAGCTTTTTCACACAGACTTGCTATATTGGTTTAGCTCCGTAAAGAACCTGACAGTTTTCATTTGAAACTGGCCAGATGAAACTTTAGACAGCGCCCTCGCTGTGGAACTCAGATCCTCTGGGAACTGTTTCCTCTCGGGGCAGTTCAAGTGTGGGGAATGACTGCAATGGTCCTAATATAGCAAGACCCCATGAGAAGAAAAGCAATTACTAAGGTGAGTAATTTTTTCTTCTTGCACCTGGGCTGGTGTCAGCTGTTCCGAGAGGGTAAGGTTGTCCACAGAGGATGCAACCCTGGCCTACCCAAGTAGGTCCACCATTGGATCTACCTCAGTTTCCTCCTCTTGGGCACTGCATACAGAGAGGACCATTCCTCCTGTCATGGTAGGGCTTCAGCATGTTGACATATTTCGTTTGCATCTCTTGTCTGGTAAGCTCTATCATGTAGTCAACATCCCACTAATCTTTTGGACAATGGAGAATGGCCCTCCATGCTGCCTGTAATTTTATTCTATCGGACGGGATGGTGCCATCACTCCTCACCTCATACTCTCTGGCTCAGGCCACGTCGTACCAGACTTTCTGCCACTGTTGTGCAGTGGCCAAGTGCTCCTGAGCAACCCCATGAGCTCTAAAGCCGGGTCCTGAAGTTTAGGACTACTCACAACCAACTCCTTGGTTTGATCACCCTCCATTCATCCCGAATCAAATCTAGGGCCCCGCTCCTATAACCAACAGGGCTCGAAGGAACCCTGTGGACTCCTTAGGACTTCCCTGTTTGCAAATAGGAATAAAGCAAATATTTGTCAGTCCCTCCTTTGGTCAGCTAAATCATACATGGTCTAAGGTTGAATTAATCACTCCACCAGACCATTAGCTTAGTCAGCATGTTGGCAGATACACTGCTTGCACTCTGTCTGGTGGCTCTATCATGTAATTGATATCACTAATCTTTTGGACAATGGAGAATGGCCTCCCCATGCTGCCTGTAATTTATTCTGTCGGACAGGATGAGTGCCATCACCACTGTCCCACCTCATACTTTCTGGCTCAGTCTCCACAGTCGCATTTCCTCAGACTCTGCCACTGTTGTGCAGTGGCCAGTGCCCTGAGCAAACCCCATGAGCTCCCCTACAAGGGTCCTGAAGCTTAGGACATACCAACTAACCCCTTGGGAGGCACAGTCACCTCCATTCATCCTAATCAAATCTAGGGCCCGCCTTATGACCAAACAGGAGCTCGAAGAGAACCTGTGGGACCTTGGATTTCCTGTTTGCAAATAGAGATAAGCATTTGTCCCAGTCCTCTTATGCTGGTCACAAAGTCCTTAGTATGGTCTTTAATAATTAAATCACTCCACCAGACCATTAGCTTGGGATGGTATGGGGAGGTTTGTGCTGACCCATTTCCCCCAAACTACTCATTAACCCCTGTGATAAATTGCACCCGTCTGATAGTATCTCCTGGGCTGCTCCATTCAGCAAAATATTCCCAACAGTGCATCTGCCACTGGTTCTGCCTCTGAGGATGTTAGCCACTCCTCTGGGTATCTGGTGGCATAGTCATAACTGCCAGGATATACCTTGCCAGGCGGCTTGGGTGCTCAGCGGCCCCACTATGTCCACCGCTACTCTTGAAGGGTTCATCAGTACGGCAGGGCACCAAAGCTGCCTTGCCTTGTCTCCATTTTCCCACCCGCTGGCACTGTGGACAAGTCCCGCAATACTTTGCTACATTCTCCAATACCAGGCTGTATTAGTTGTTGGTTAGACCTTTTCGTGCCTCACCCCAAGTGCCCTGAAAGGGATATCATGGGCAAGACAAAAGCTGCTGATGGTGAACCTAGGACTACCAGCTGGAGTACTCATTATTAGCCTTTCTCTGTTGTACGCATTCTCTGTCCAACAGCCTATTGTCCCAGTAAATGGACTCTTTACCCCTTGAGAACGCTTGGCCCATGAGTTATTTCTCTGTTTTGTGGGGGCTGTCGCTGGTGCACTCAGGTGCCTCATCTGACCCTTCCCAGTGCCCTTCTGAAGGATGTTTGGGGGCTTTATTTGTGACCGGGTTCTGACTGCTTCTAGCCAGCCCCTCCCTGTGCTTACTTCTGCTGCTGAGGGTGTGGCTGACCACCCAGTCACCCCTCACCCCTGTAGCTTGCTCTGTGCCTGGTTCATAGTTACAACACACACTAGTTTTTACTGGGGTCCAACCTTCCTCAATCATATTTTACAGGTAGGTCCTCTACAACCCCACCTCTTTCTCCATGGTCTTCATACTGGAAGACTCTAGCTATTGGATTGGACTGGTGGCCCTATGAATGCTCGGACCTTGGCGTTTCCTAGCACCATCTGTTCTGCCCTGAATGAGATCTCTGCCTACTAGGAGATCTCGCCTGTGTCCATAGTCCTGTGTTATTGTTCCATTAATGCATGGGACTAGATTCTCATCAGAGGAGAGTGGCTCAGACTGACACACCTGCCATCACACCACAGTGCTCTTTTTGATCGCTTCCCATACCTCAGCTCTTAACCAGTTTCTGAGGGGAGTTGTATCTATGTCCCACTGATTGCAATATGATATTTCTGGGTCCTATTTCTTGAGTCCTTAGAACCAGAGGGCTCTACTTGGCTTAGGTGCTGATTTTGGGCTGCCTCATGGATCCCTTTATAACCATGTGCTGCCCCCCACCCATAAGATTTTATGCGTGTGTATGGGTCCAGGACAGATATCATCAGTGCCTGCCACCTCTGTAAGAGGCATATGCCCGTCTATGAGCCACACACATGTACCAGGTACAATTTTAAGGAATTGTTCTCTCACCCATATCTTAATCAGTTCCACAGTGGTTGCTTTAGGCCTCCATCCACTTATCATGTAAGTACAGTTGAACCTGCAGTTCATAACTGTCTTCGCTTTTCTTTAACCCTAAATTTCCTTCTTTGGTTTCAGGAGATAATTCAAACGTTTCAGCAACACTGTTTTCTTTTATCATAATCAGTATAGTCTTCTATTACTCATTTTAGCAATGCATGTATGCCTCCTGCTAGTATGGGTGTGATATGTTCATCAGGAGCCTTAGTCACTTTTATTTGTCGCTACCTCTCAAATGACTAAAAAATATGTCAAGGTCATCTCCTCTGTGCTGAGGAACAATTTAGAATTAATTTGGCTTCATGAGTAAATTCACTCACTATCATGGTTTGTTGGCTGCGCAGGGTAATCATCTCCCGTCGCTTCTCTCTCGGTCTTATGCTCTTCTCTGCTGTCTTTTTCAAGTTTTCCTCTGCTTCCTGTCTTCTGTCTCTGCAGCCAACTTTCTTGTTTCTGCTTCAGCATCCAGTCTTTTCGCCTCCAATATCTTTCTGCAGCAGCTGAGTCACAGTGCCTCAGTCTGGTTTGGTGGGTTCATTTCCTCAGTTCCTGACTCCCCAGCGATCGTTGTTTCAGAACAAGTGCCAAGAGAGTAGTTGTGGAGGTCTGCCTTTTCTGCTTTAGACCTCAGGCTTAACCCTGTTTCCTGGCACCTTTCTGTGGTCTATGGTACAGTATGAGTCATACCCATGGAGCTCATTCTCTATTGCTACACTTTACTGTACTACTCTAGAAACAAATAAACCTGTTGTACAAATGTATCCTTATATATCCTGTTTTGCAACGCCATAACTGTTCACTGGCAAACTGTGTATCTCAGTGAAGCGCAGTCCGCTATCATCACCCCACCGCTGTTAACCAATATGTGACAACCTACCTCTCCTCTGGCTGAAACAGCTTTAGAGAGGTTCGTCCTGGGTTGGCTGCCACCAGTCGGACTTTCCTTCCGCACTTTTCAAGTGTACAAACTGAATATCAACGTGCATTGCACAAGTTAAAGTCTGGTAGTGTGTCTCCTAGGTGGCGGATGCTACACAGAGTTTACCTCAGCCAGTGAAACCAAATATTACCTTAGAAAATGTGTTCACAGTCGCAACTGTTGAGCAAATAAATAGCTTTACTTAACAGAAAGTGCACTGGTATTTACAGGATATACGCTATAACACAAGAGAATAATACCATATGGAAAAGTAAACAAATGTTTTAATAACAGATGGCAAAGAAGAAGGTTATTGTTGACATATGCTATACTAAACTTATTCTTCCTTTCCTTTTTAGAGACACTGACCTGTTCAACTGCCAGCTCTATGGATGCACAGGTAGGCTTCCAACTTATGTTTCCAGCTTCCCCAAAGCAAGAGAGAGCCTTCTGTCTTTCAGAGGTTATATACTCTGGAGAATAGGCATTTCTATTCTCCCTTGAATGCACCAACCAACTAACATGTATGTATTTAATTGTCCCAGTCAGAGTGAATACCTATCAATGACCAATTATATTCCCTTTACACCTTAAGTTTATATTTGAATGATCCATTCCATTCAAACTGCCCTGTGTCCATGTCTGCAGGTCTGTGTGTCTGGAGATATCCACTCGAGATTTATGACCAGCTCTTATTCAGCAGCTAGGAATTCCAATAAGCTGGATGTTGCTGGGACAGAGTTTTCAGCCTATTTTTTTTTCCCAAACTAAAAAATAAGGCACCTACAGAATCCCCAACTAACTCTTTTTCTCCATTTTGTCACAGCCTCCCACAGATCTCCATCAGGGTCTCCCAGCCCTAAGCAACCCAGACATCACTGTATACTCCGGTCGGAGGACTCCGGTCGGATACCTCGGATTACTCCAGGATCCTCCTCCACTCAGCATTCCATCAGCTGACCCAGTATGACCTGCCCAGGTCTCCCTGGATGATCCTCTTTCTCTGAGATTGCGAGGCACATCCAGGACAACATGAGATGGGATGCTGAAGACCTCGACCCCGAAAGACAGCGCCTTGCCCATTATCTTTGACAGAAAGACCCAAAGCCTGTGGTAGTGACACCCTTGGTGGACACCTTTGCGGATGTCACCAAGGCTGCATGGAAGCATCTGCATTCCACTCCTGTGGTGACAAAGAAAGCTGACTGCCTGTACAAGGCCCCAAGAGAGGACCAGTACTTGGCTCAACAACCGTTGGCAGACTCCCTGATCATCATGGCCTCACATGACCGGTCCCAAATACTGCAACACATGAGCACACAGCCACCGGACCAGGAATCCAAACAATTGGATGTCTTGGGAGACGTGTCAGTGTGTGGCTGCTACATGCTCCATCAGGTCCCTGAACTACCTAACCCACATGGTACAGTTTCAGAACACCCTATGGGAACAGGGCCAGGACCTGGTCGCATAATCTTCGATGGCGATCAGAAGGCGGAGTTCTTAAACCTTCTCCCGCACAGAGTCTGATGTAGGTACCTACCACGAGTCAGACACGATTCTCACTGAGACACCGCCAGAGCTGCAGCTTCAGGCGCCTGTCTGGCGCCTACCTTGGCTCAGTGTCCCTAGTCACCCCCGGACGATAGAAGAACATTCTTGACGTCCCTGCAATGGCGGGTACTCTTTTAGTGAACCCTTGGAGAAGGTTATCACCAAACTCCAGGACGCTGGGAAGGCAGTCAGGTCTGTACAGGCCATGTACAGATCCAGGCCTGGTTCCTTTCATAGAACCAGAGCCATTTTTGAAGCCGGCAGCAAGGCAGCAGCCACTGCCCGGCCAGCAACAAAGGGGGCACTTCAGCAGAAGGCCCAGGCTAAGTGCCGCCCTAGCAGAGCCCACTGCTACTCAACCGCCCAGCCTGCAGGACCAGTGCTGTCAGCGCATGACCTTTTCCGCCCCAGCCCTCCTCTGGATCAACGGGCAAAGGTTGAGGTCGATCGCCGGGCCACTTTTAGGGTGGCATCCGACACCACCCGACCGTGGGCACTTACAGAATTTCACCACCAATCAAAAGACCTCCCTGTTTTCTCTGTTGCCTGGTCAGCACGCCTGCTCATACAGCAGGAGGTGCTCGCCGCCTGGGAAAGAAGTTCTAGAGTACGCACTCATGGAAACCAGAGGAGTAGGTATTATTCTCACTTCTTTCTGGTCTCAAGAGAACAGGGGTCTCTGTCCGACATTGGACCTCAGCGACCTCAACGAGTCGGTCCTGTACAAACGCTCTCACGTGGTGACCCTCCCAGGTCTGATTCCCATGCTCAAGCAGGCGCCTTTTCTAGCGTCTCTGGGACATGCAGGACGCTACCTGCATATACTCCATTGCTCAAGCACACAGAAAGTTTCTCTTGAGTTCCAGGGCCACCATTATCAGTTCTGGGCTCCCTTTGGACTGTCATCGGCACCTCGGGTATTCACGAAGTGTATGGCTGTCATAGTGCAGCTCTGAGGAGACAAGGCTACTACGTGTTCCCCTGCCTGGACGATTGGCTTCTCATGGCGCCATCTCAGAAGGCCTTGATGTCCGCCATTCATTATACTCCGTCTCTGTTCAAGACGCTGGGCATCATGATCAATCAAGAGAAGTCACGCCTGGTTCCGTCACAGACTCTGCAGTTCATGGGCACAGTTCTGGACACCGTCCAGGGGAAAGCTTTTCTTCCCCAGTACAGAGTGGAACACATCAGATCCCTCATCAGGGACATTTTGGCGAAGAAGACCGATCTTACTTTGAGATACAGCTCTTGCAGCAGGTTACACCATTAGGACTGAAGCCAGCAGGCGTCAAGACCCCACGGAAATTTTCTAGCTAGCAGTCTTCAGCGGGGACCACCTCTGACATCGGTCCTGCCCCCGACGTCAGGTGTAGTACATAAGGAGGCGGTCCCCCCATGATCCTCAGTTCTTTTCCCACCGCCGACATCGCAAGTATCAGCCTCTCGGTCCTTTTTCTAGCATGCGATGACTTTTAGAGCTACGACATTTTCGTCTTTCTTCGCGACTTTGGATTCAACTGATGTCCTCTCCAACTGCTTCTTTGGAGGGTCACCAATCGAAGTGTGCCTGCGACAAACAGATCCCCTTCAAGGATCCACACTCGGCCTGCGTGCGCTGCCTAGGCCCGGAACACGACACCAAGGCCTGCCTCCTTCTGCCAGGGCTGCAACAGTCGCATCTGGATCTGCCGCCAGAAGGCTTCTTCAAGCGTTTCTCTTAGAGGAGAAACTGAAAACCATGGACAAAGAACCTTCCTCCAGGGGAGTCGCCGGGTAAAACCCACAAGCACTGGGCCAAACACCAGGAGAAGGAAGGCGTCATCTCTGCGTAGGCCTCGGACCTCCAAGCTCTGCTCACAATCGGACCGCTCTCCTTCCAGGGCTCAATTGCAACCTCCGGTGGTTCAGGTCAGATCCTCCAGCAGTTCCTCTTCTTTGCAGCCCCTGAAGACTTCCAGGCCATCGGCCTCTTCCACCCCATCTAAAGCCTCGTCGAAGTGTGGGGAGCGCCATAAATCATCTTTCCGCCAGCGACTCGACGCCAGGTCGGTTTCCCAGCCTCCGCTGCGGGTCGGATCCGCCCTCCAAGATCAAGAACCTGACGTCTCTCAAACGGACGCCGACCCAACGCCACAAGCATCACCGGCACTCTCAGGAGCTGGCGACACCAAACACTCATCGCCGCCAGGCGTTTGTTTTCTGAGGGCGCCGGGCTAGGGACCGACATCGCTACCCTGAGAAGGAGGGTCGACCACCGCCGCCGGCTGATGCCAGTCAGAAGAGGATACTACACAGCCCGAGGACCAGGCGGGCGACACCGGTGACGCCAGGCTCCCACGGGAACCTTCCCCGGAGCGGGAGACCCCCAGGGACCCAACGCCCGACCCCAGCGACAGGTCACTGGCGCCGGGCCTGTCATCGGGCATGAACTTGGCAGAGATAAAGGAGCTGTTTACCTTCTGGTGGGACACCATCAGGAAAGATGTGGTCGCCACACGTCCTCCTCCTATTCCGACTCCGCCTCCTCCTACTCCTTCACCGCCTACTCCCCCGCCCAAGGGGCCTATAGGTCGGTCACCAACCCCCAAGGAGCAAACACCACCTCCTCGGGGCAGATCCTCAGAAAGGAGAAGACCTCCCTCCAGATCCACCTCAGGGTCACCCAGTCCCAAGAGACCTAGGCGACGCCGGTACACCCCGTCTGGGCAGGATTCTAGATCTGACACCTCAGGGCACTCCAGATCTCCTTCTCCCATCAGCATTCCCTCTCCAGACCCACACAACCTACCCAGGTCTCCTCCAGATGATCCCTGTTTTGCTGAAATCATGAGGCACATCCAGAAGAATATGGGGTGGGATGCTAAAGAGCTTGACCCCGAGAGACAACACCTTGCCCGCTACCTTCGGCAGAAAGACCCGAAGCCTGTGGTAGTGCCGCCCTTGGTGGATACCTTTGCGGATGTCACCAAGGCCACCTGGAAACGTCCGCACTCCACTCCAGCAGTGCCGAAGAAGGCTGACTGCCTATACAATGCCCCTAGGGAGGACCAGTATCTGGCGAACCATCCTCAGGCTGACTCCCTGGTCATCACTGCCTCGCATGACCGATCTCAGAGACCTCAGCATTTGAGTCCACAGCCACCAGACCTGGAATCCAAGTAATTGGATATCCTGGGTAGGCGCACGTACCCGGCTGCGACTTGCGCCATCAGGTCACTGAATTACCTCATCCACATGGTTCAATTCCAGAACGCAGTGTGGGAACAGGGACAGGACCTGGTCGAGAAGATGCCCGATGGCGACCAAAAGGAGGAGCTCTTGAACCTCCTCCGCACGGGTTCGGATGTGGGGACCCAGGTGCTCAGAGCTGCATATGAGTCTGCGGACTCTTCAGCCAGAGCTGCAGCCTCAGGCGTGTGTCTCCGGTTTTAACCCGGACGTCCAGAAGAACATCTTAGACGTCCCTTATAACGGCGAGGTCCTATTTGGTGAAGCCTCCGAGAGGGTAATCACCAAACTTCAGGACGCAGGGAAAGCAGTCCGATCTGTACAGGCCATGTACAGGTCTAGGCCCAGTTCCTTTCGTAGGAACCAGAGCCGCTTCCATGGCCGGCTACAAAGGCAATAGCCACGTTCCGGCCACCAGCAGAGGGGCACTTTCACCCGCAAGGCCCAGGCCAAGTCATCCCCAGGCAGAGGCCAGCGCATTTGCAAAGTGGCACAGCCTGCCGGATCAAACGCTGCCACAGCATGATCCTTCCCGCCCCGCCTCCTCAGGATCAACGGAAAAGAAAGTCAGTGGCATCACACGCCACCTGCCAGGGTGGCAGTCGATCACACCGACAGGTGGGTTCTGCACTGGTCAAAAAGGCCACTATATAGAATTTGTAGGCAGTCCACCACAAGACTCCCTGCTTTCCCGATATTCGTCAGCATGCCCTGCTCATACAGCAGGAGGTGCTCACGCTTCTGGAAAAGGAAGCCTTAGAGCACGTTCCAGAGAACCAGAGGGGACTAGGGTATTATTCTCACTTCTTCCTGGTTCCAAAGAAAACAGGGGACCTCCGTCCAATACTAGACCTCAGCGACCTCAACCTGTCGGTCGTTTACAAACGCTGCAGGCAATAATGTCTGAGGCTAAACTGGACATAGTAGCAATCAGTGAGACGTGGTTTACAAGTCAACCACACTTGGGAGACTTCTGTAGTACCTGGCTATGTATTGCTCACATTATATCTGGCAGTGTGAAGGGGGAGGAGGGCCCCATGTCAATGAAAATATCAAAGCTACAGAAATTCAGAATACACATAAGAGCCAGAAGAACTGTGGGTCACCCTGGAAACAGGAAATGGGACAGCCATAAGAACCGGGATTGTCTACAGGCCCCAGACCAGGGGAGGACATAGATACATTACTGTTAGAAGATATACAAAACATGACAGCTAAAGGGAGGTTCTGAAAATGGGAGACTTCAACATGCCGATACAGATTTGTCAATACCAGCAGGAACATCTGCCAGAACTAGACACATATGGATTCCTTGCAAGGGAGGGCCTCAAACAACTGGTACAGCAAACCCACAAGAGACAGGGGCTATCCTAGATCTAGTACTGACTAACAAGGAAGGGATCACAGATCTCCAGGTAGAAGGTCACGCAGGAGTAGTGATCACATGGTGTGGTTCAATTTGGCTACTACATCTAAATCATCCCATTCCAAGGCAAAATATGGGACTACAGAGGAGCTGACTTTGATAAGATGGCCAACAGAGTTAAGCTAGCCCTGGCAAAAGAAACACAGGTGAGGGGTACAGGCAAAGTGGGCAAGCTACAGGATGAGTACTGAAGCAACATCCCATTGTGTTAGACAGAAAAGGAAGTGCAAAGAAGAAGGAAACAACTTTGGTTCTCAAATACAGTAGCAGAAAAGGTCAGAGCCAAAGGCTGGCCTTCAAAGAAATAAAGGGAACACAGTGGGATGAAGATAGGGAGGCATACCAAACTGCCTTAAGGGAAGCAGGGAAGGCAGTAAGGCAGGCAAAGTCCCAAACTGAGGAAACACTAGCACGAACAGTAAAAGAAGGTGACAAGACTTTCTACAGATACATTAATGAAAGGAGAAAGTCCAGAGGGGGTATTGCTAAGCTTAATGGAGAAAAGGGAGCATGCGAGGAGGAGGAGGACCCTGTAAAGGCATCTATCCTAAATAGATACTTTTGCTCAGTATTTACTGAAGAGAAGGCATGGCAGGGCCCACAGCTCAGCATCATGGACACAGCGGGGAGGGAGGTGAGCACTACTCCTTCACAAAAGAAAGGGTCCCACAAGAGTTTGCTAAGCTCAGGGTGGATAAGGCAATGGGACCTGATGGCATACATCCTAGGGTACTTATGAGCTAAAGGTGGAACTAGCAGAGCCATTAGCAGAACTGTTTAGTGAGTCTCTGAGCACAGGAGAGGTCCCAGAAGATCAGAGAAGGGTCTTATGTGATGACCGCTCCCACAAGAGTGGTAGCAGGGAGGAGGCGGGAACTACAGACCAGTCAGTCTTAATTTCAGTAGTGGGCAAGATTATGGAGGCATTCTTAAGGAAAGGATAGTGCAACACCTGGAATCCATGAGGGCACAGGATCCAAGACAGTATGGGTTTACAAAGGAAGGTCCTGTCAAACTAATCTCATAGATTTCTTTGACTGGGTAACCAGAGTGGTGGACCAAGGGGAGCAGTTGATGTTGCCTACCTTGACTTCAGCAAAGCTTTTGACACTGTTCCACATAGAAGATTGATAAATAAGCTGGGTAGGCTAGGGTGGGTCAGAAGTTGGTCAGCTGGGTGGCAAACTGGTTGACAGACGAAAACAGAGAGTGGTGATAAATGGTATACAGTCAGAAGAGATGCAGGTTACAAGTGGGGTACCTCGGGATCAGTCATGGGCCAGTCTTCTTCAACATCTTCATTAGTGACCTTGCAGATGGACTAGAGGGTAAGCTTGTCTGTTTGCAGATGACACCAAGATCTGCAACAGAGTAGATGATCCAGATGGGGTGGGCAGAATGAGAAGAGATCTGGATAACTAGCAAAATGGTCAGAAGAGTGGCAACTGGGATTTAATGCAAAGAAGTGCAAAATCATGCATATAGGGAAGAGAAACCCTGAAGCCACCTATAGGCTGGGAGGGGATTTGCTAGCAGTCACAAAGGAAGAGAGAGACTTGGGCATCATCATCACTGATGACCTGAAATCATCAAGCAGACCTCTAAAGCAGTAGGTAAGGCTAGGAGGGTGTTAGGGTGTATTAGTAGGGGTATCACAAGTCGTAGAGGGAGGTAATAATCCTCTTTACAAGACACTGGTTAGGCCCCATCTGAGTACTCGTGCAGTATTGGAGGCCACACCTTCACAAGGACATTAACCAAATTGAGGCAGTCCAGAGAAGGGCAACCAAAATGGTGCAGGACTGCATCAGAAGACATATGAGGACAGATTAACAGAGCTCAATATGTATACCCTTGAGCAAAGGAGGAGAGAGGTGATATGAGCGAGGCATTCAAACACCTTAAGGGCATTAACAAGGTGAAAGAGTCTAACATGTTTAAATATAAGAAAATAGCAGGACAAGAGGACACAGCATGAGATTAGAGGGGCCGATTAAGGGGAATGTGAGAAATTTTTTCACAGAAAGGGTGGTGGATGCATGGAATGGCTTACCACAAGAAGTGGTGGCTATGAATACAGTGCAGGGCCTCAAACAGGCATGGGATAGGCATAAGGGAGCAATACAAATGACTATGAATAGATAGGCCACTGACAGAGCAAAGGCCGATGGCACATTTATAAGGTAGAAAAAGAAATGGGCAGACTGGATGGGCCTTGCGGTCCTTATCTGCCATCAACTTCTATGTTTCTATGTTCCGCATGGTGACCCTTCCGGGCCTAATTCCCATGCTGAAGCAAGACGCTTTTCTGGCATCTTTGGACATGCAGGACGCCTACCTGCATATTCTGATTGCTCAAGTGCACCGGAGGTTCCTGCACTTCGAGTTTGAGCCACCATTATCAGTTCCGAGCTCTTCACTTCGGGCTGTCGTTGGCACCTCACGTATTAACGAAGTGCATGGCGGTCATAGCGGCGTCTCTGAGGAGACAAGGTTACTACGTTTTCCCATACCTGGACGACTGGCTTCTCATGGCTCCCTCCAAGGAGGCACTGATGACGGCCATTCACTGCACCCAGTCCCTTTTCAATCACTGGGTGTTCTCATCAACAACAAAAAGTCTCTCCTGGTGCTGTCCCAGAAACTGCAGTTTATAGGAGCAGTTCTGGACACCGTCAGAGGGAAAGTTTTTCTTGCCTCGGACAGAGCGGAACACATCAGATCCCTCATCGGGGACTTGGTGAAGAAGACCATCCCGGCTAGATCGGTCCTTCGCCTGCTCGGACACATGGCTGCGGCCATTGCAACAGTCCCACTGGCATGTCTCCACATGCGGGTAACCCAGTGGATGCTAAGGGTGCAATGGGACCAAAGGCAAGACCATCTGCAGCAGCCAGTCCAAATCACGAGTGCAGTAATTCGGGATTGGCAATGGTGGCTAAATCCAGGGAACCTCTCCACGGGGGTTCCCTTCACAGCACCGTCTCCAACTGTGACACTCTTCACAGACGCCTCAGGGCTCGGTGGGGAGCACACCTGGACGGTGTTCGGTCTCGGGGCTTGTGGACAGCCCAGGAGTCTCATCTCCACATCAACATTTTGGAAATGAGGGCAGTCGTTTACACTCTGCAAGTCTTCCAGTCGGAGATTCCACCAGGTACACTCCTGTTACAAACAGACAATACCACGGTGATGTATTACCTCAACAAGCAAGGAGGCACTCACTCCTACCCGCTTTGCAGGGAGGCCATGAGAGTGTGGGAGTGGATTTTGCAACATGGCGCAAGCCTCATTGCAGTACATGTACCGGGAGTGGACAACACCATCGCAGACAGCCTGAGCTGCTCTCAGGCCAGAGTCCATGAGTGGGAACTTCTACAGGAGGTGGCAGAGGATCTGTTTCACAGATGGGGCACTCCAGGGTTAGACCTTTTCGTGTCCCCATCCAACGCAAAACTGCCCAATTTTCACTCGCTAGAGCCAGGGCCTGGTGTTTTCTGGCGAGACGCGTTGTCCCTCTCCTGGGCGGGCAGATTCCTCTATGCCTTCCCTCCTTTCCCGTTGATCCATAGAGTTTTCTTAAAACTTCGCAGGGAGCAAGCAACACTCATTTTGATCGCGCCCTTCTGGCCCAGACAGATTTGGTTCCCTCTTCTGCACCAGCTATCCCGGGAACCTCCAGTTCCTTTGCCACTCAGCTCCCATCTTTTGTCTCAGGAGGTGGGTTCATTGGTCCACCCAGACTTACGTTCATTGAACCTGCACGCTTGGCTCCTAGAGACATAGCCATGATGCGTTACGGGGTCTCGCAAGAAGTGGCAGACGTACTCTCTGCCGCCAGAAAACCGGCAACCCACGCAACATACGCCATGAAATGGCATAGATTCTGTCTGTGGGTTCAAGCGCGTGGTTTTTCGCCGTTAGATTGTCCTGAAAAGCTGGTTCTGGATTACCTGCTTTCACTCTTCAACTCCGGACTGGCTTACTCCTCAATTAAAGTGCATCTTTGTGCAATTTCTGCTTACCATGCTTCCGTAGGCCATCAGACGGTGGCCCAGCTGGACACTACTCGTGCCTTCTTAAGGGGAGTCCTCCACCTTAGGCCACCCACTAAAGACCCAGTCCCTCCTTGGGACTTCTTCGTCCTGGAGCAGCTTACGCTGCCACCTTTTGTGCCAGCTGCAGATTGCAAGCTATGTTTTCTCTCTTGGAAAACGTTATTTTTAGTTGCTGTTACTTCGGCTAGCAGGATCTCGGAATTGCATCCTCTTATGTGCAAAGAGCCTTATTTGGTTTTCCATCAGGACAGGGTATCTCTAAGGACAAACTGTAAGTTTTTGCCTAAGGTGGTTTCAGTCCTCACCCTTAACCAGGATATTGATTTACCAGTGTATTTCCCAAGGTACACTAATCGAGGAGAAGCCCTTCTGCACACCCTCGACATGCTTCGGTGCCTCAGATACTATCTGACCAGAACCAAACAGCTTCAAAAGGCAGACCAACTTTTCGTCTCCTTTGCTCACATGATGAAAGGTGCTCCTGTCTCCAAACAGTCACTCTCGAGGTGGCTCCTTCAGTGCATCACTTTCTGTTATGACAAGCGCAATAAACCCTTATCGGGCGCAGTCAAGGGTCATTCCACAAGAGGGGTGGCTACTTCTTTTGTGACGTTGAAGAATGTCTCCACCTCAGCTATTTGTGCTGCAGCTACTTGGAGCTCTGTGCATACCTTTATCAGGCATTACAGCCTGGACATTGCATCGAGGCGAAGAGCGGGGTTCGGTCTAGCTGTCCTTCAGGGACTTCTGTCCTAGGCTCGAGTAATAGCGAGATCTCTACCGTTCCTCCTCCCAGCAGTGCATGATTGCCACTATTGCTTGGAAATCAGTTCTAATGGTGTAGCCTGCTGCAAGAGCTGTATCTCGAAGTAAGATAGTACAGTTACGTAAGAACTTTTTAACAGTAGATCTTCGAGAACAGCTCTTGCAGCAGGTACCTTCCCGCCCACCATCCCCCTTTTTTGTAGGTACTGTAGGGTGTAGTCAAGCTCCCATCTTATGGGATGGGATATTCTATTCATTAATCTTTGCCATCTGGTGGCGGATCCTTGGTCTCCTCTTCTGATGTCATTCAGCGCGGGAGTCTCCGGGGAAGAACTGAGGATTATGGGGGGGACTGTCTCCTTATGTACTACGCCTGACTTCGGGGGCGGGACCAATGTCGGAAGCGGTCCCCGCTGAAGACTGCTAGCTAGAAAATTTCCGTGGAGTCCTGACGCCTGCCGGCTTCAGTCCTAATGGTGTAACCTGCTGCAAGAGCTGTTCTCAAAGATCTACTGTTACGGTAAGTTCTTATGTAACTGTACTTTCCTGCCAGATTGGTCCTTTGCCTGCTCGGACATATGGCTGCTGCCATTGCAAGAGTCCCGCTTGCTCGTCTCCGCATGCGGGTCACCCAGTGCATGTTACGGGTCCAATGGGATCAGAAGCAAGACCATCTGCAGCTCCCAATCCGGATCACGAAGGCCGTAATCCGGGATTGGCAATGGTGGCTAGATCCGAAGAATCTGTCGGCAGGGGTCCCCTTCATTGTGCTGTCTCCGATTGTGACACTCTCCACAGATGCCTCAGGGCTCAGATGGGGTGCATACCTTGATGGTGTCTGGTCTCAGGGCCTGTGGACAGCCCAAGAGACTCATCTCCACATAAATATCCTGGATATGAGAGCAGTTCTTTACACCCTGCAGGCCTTCCAGTCGGAGATTCCACCGAGTACTCTTCTGTTACAAACAGACAGTTCCGCGGTGATGTATTACCTCAACAAACAAGGAGGCACCATTTCCTACCCGCTTTGCGGGGAGGCCATGAGGGTGTGGGATTGGGTTTTGCAACACGGTGCAAACCTCATTGCTGTTCATGTCCCAGGAGTGGACAACGTCATTGCAGACAGCCTGAGATGCTCTCAGGCCAGACTCCACAAGTGGGAACTACTCCAGGATGTAGTAGAGGATCTGTTTCACAGATGAGGTACACCAGAGTTAGACCTTTTCGCGTCCCCATCCAACGCAAAACTGCCCAATATTTGCTCACTAGATCGAGGGGGTGGTGTTTTCTGGTGAGACGCGTTGTCCCTCTCCTGGGCAGGCATGTTCCTCTATGCCTTCCCCCCTTTTCATTGATTCAGAGGGTTCTTCTGAAACTTCGCAGAGAGCAAGCGACGCTGATACTTAATCGCGCCGTTCTGGCCCAGGCAGATCTGGTTCCCTCTACTACATCAGCCATCCCGGGAACCTCTGGTGCCTCTGGCAATCAGCTCTCAATTGTTGCCTCAGGAGGAGGGCTCCTTGGTCCATCCAGACCTTCGTTCGTTGAGTCTACATGCTTGGCACCTAGAGACATAGCCATTTTGGACACGGGGTCTCGCAAGAGGTAGCTGTCGTTCTGGTGGCTGCCAGAAAACCGGCCACTCATGCTACTTACGCCATGAAATGGGACCGTTTTTGCCTATGGGCTCAAGCATGGGGGTTTTCGCCTCTAGACTGTCCAGAAAAGTCGGTCTTGGACTACCTCCTGTCTCTTTTTCAGAAGGCTTGGCCTACTCCTCGATCAAAGTACACCTCTGTGCCATCTCAGCGTATCATTGTCCTATAGGCCAACGCAGCATTTCTCAGTTGGACGTGGCACGAGCCTTCCTGAGAGGTATTCTCCACCTTAGACCTCCAATTAAGGATCTGATTCTGCCTTGGGATCTACCTTTTGTCCTGGAGCAGCTTACGCTGCCACCCTTTGAACCAGCCACGGATTGAGAGCTACGTCTTCTTACTTGGAAGACGTTGTTTTTAGTTGTCGTTACCTCAGCCAGAAGAATTTCTGAACTTCATGCACTCATGTGCAAAGAGCCTTATTTGTTTTTTCACCAAGACAGGCTATCCCTACAGACTAATCCCAGGTTTCTGCGTAAGGTGGTTTCAGCTCTCACCCTTAATCAGGACATCGATCTACCAGTATACTTTCCTAACTATTCAAATCGAGGAGAGGCCCTGTTGCACACTTTAGATGTACATAGGTGTCTAAGATACTACCTGACCAGAACCAAACACCAACGAAAATCGGACCAGCTTTTTGTCTCCTTTGCCCACAGGATGATGGGAGCTCCTGTTTCCAAGCAGTCACTGTCCAGGTGGCTCATTCAATGTATTACGTTTTGTTACCAGAAGCGCAGCAAACCCTTACCGGGCATGGTCAATGGTCATTCCACAAGGGGGGTGGCTACCTCCTTTGTGGCCCTAAAGAATGTGTCCACCTCGGCCGTCTGTGCTGCAGCTACTTGGAGCTCCGTGCACACTTTCATCAGGCATTATAGCTTGGATATTGCATCGAGGCGAAGAGCAGGTTTTGGTCTAGCAGTCTTTCAAGGACTTCTGTCCTAGGCTTTGGTTCCATTAAAGATTTCTACCTTCCCTCCTTCCAATGGTGTGGGATTTCCATTATTGCTTGGGAATCAGTCCTAATGGTGTAACCTGCTGCAAGAGCTGTTTCTCGAAGTAAGATAGTACAGTTACGTAAGAACTTACCGTAACAGTAGATCTTCAAGAACAGCTCTTGCAGCAGGTACTTTCCCTCCCACCATCCCCGCTGGAGGTAGATTCTCATTCCGACAACCTTCTCCTAGGATCAGGTGTTCTCAGCATCTCTGATTGCCATTTGATGGCAGATCCTCAGTCTCCTCTTCTGATGTCATCCAGTGGCCGGGAGTCTCTGGCGGGAGAACTGGGGATTCCATATGTACTGCGTCTGACGTCGGGGGCGGGACCGACATCGGAGGTGGTCCCCGCTGAATACTGCTAGCTAGAAAATTTCTTTGGGGTCCTGGCGCCTGCCGGCTTCAGTCCTAATGGTGTAACCTGCTGCAAGAGCTGTTCTCGAAGATCTGCTGTTACGGTAAGTTCTTACGTAACTCTGCTATATGCAGGACGCCTATCTCCACATTCTAATAGCCAAACCTCACAGGAGGTTCCTCAGGTTCGAGTTTCGGGGAAGGCACTACCAATTCAGGGCATTGTCCTTCGGTGTATCTTCAGCCCTAAGGGTCTTTACCAAATGTCTGGTGGTGGTCACAGCAGCCCTTCGGAGAAAGGAACACTACGTTTACCCTTACTTGGACGACTGTCTCTTAGCGGCTCTATCCAGCGAGCAGCTGCGGCACACAATAGAAGATACCTGTTCTCTCTTCAGGAAACTAGGAATTACCATCAGTGCAGCAAAGTCATCCTTGCTCCCAGTCCAATTCCTCCATTTCATCAGGGCATTGCTTGATACCACTCGAGGAAAGGCCTTCCTCCCGGAGGACAGGGCACTTCAACTCCGCAGTCTAGCCTGCCACGTCTCGTCACTCTTAAGGGTACCAACCAGGACACTTCTCCGGCTCCTGGGCTACATGGCTGCCTCTGTCACCACAGTCCCCCTAGCCAGACTGCATATGAACAAAATTCACTGGACTCTGAGAATCCAATGGGATTAATGATGGGACATCCTGGACCAACCAGACTCTGTCACAGAACTGGTCCATCGGGAACTCAACTGGTGGACGACATTCCCGTCTCTCGCAGAGGGTCTGCCTTTCCAGAGAACGCCACCAGCCCAAATCCTGATGTTGGATACATACATAGAAACATAAAGTTGACTGCAGATAACGACCGCAAGGCCCATCCAGTCTGCCCATTTCTTTTTCTGCCTTATGAATGTGCCATCGGCCTTTGCTCTGTCAATGGCCTATCTGTTCATACCCATCTGTATTGCTCCCTTATGCCTGTCCCATGCCTGTTTGAAGCCCTGCACTGTATTCATATCCACCACTTTCTGAGGTAGGCTGTTCCATGCATCCACCACCCTTTCTGTGAAAAAGAAATTCCTCACATCACCCCCTTAATCAGCCTCCCTCTAATTTCATGCTGTGTCCTCTTGTCCTGCTATTTTTCTTATATTGAAACATGTTCGACTCTTTCACCTTGTTAATGCCCTTAAGGTGTTCAAATGTTTCAGTCATATCACCTCTTTCTCTCTCTCCTTTGCTCTAAGGTATTCATATTGAGCTCCGTTAATTTGTCCTCATGTTTTCTGATGCAGTCCCTGCACCGTTTTGGTTGCCCTTCTCTGGACTGCCTCAATTTGGTTAATGTCTTTGTTAAGGTGTGGTCTCCAGTACTGCACACAGTATTCCAAGATGGTGCGTGACCAGTGTCTTGTAAAGAGGTATTATTACCTCGATCTTACGACTTGTGGTGCCCCTACTAATACACACCAACATCCCCCTAGCCTTACCTACTGCTTTAGTGGTCTGTTTGGATGATTTCAGGTCATCTGTGATGATGATGCCCAAGTCTGTTTCTTCCCTTGTGACTGCCAGAAACTCCCCTCCCAGCCTATAGGTGGCTTCAGGATTTCTCTTCCCTGTGTGCATAATCTTGCACTTCTTTGCTAACCCTCAGTTACCACTCTTCCAACCATTTTGCCAATTTATCCAGATCTCTTCTCATTCTGCCCACCCCATCTGGATCAACTACTGTGTTGCAGATCTTGGTGTCATCTGCAAACAGACAAATCTTACCCTCCAGTCCATCTGCAATGTCACTGATGAAGATATTGAAGAGGACTGGCCCCAGGACTGATCTCTGAGGTACCCCACTTGTGACTTCATACTAAGGTTCATACTAAGGTTCGAAGAAAGAGCTAGTAGACCGAAGCCCATAATGCTGTTATGCTAGGCCAAAGAGTAATATGGTGGAACATCTGGTTGTCAATGGACTACAGGACCCAAGGCAGCATGGTTTCACCAGGGGGAGGTCATGTCAGACCAACCTCGTTGAATTTTTTGACTGGGTGACTAGGGAGGTGGATCAGGGGAGGGCAGTGGACGTGGCCTATCTGGACTTCAGCAAGGCCTTTGACACTGTGCCACATAGAAGACTATTACACAGACTGGGGAATATGGGTGTGGGCAGGACAGTAGTGTGGTGGGTAGGTAACTGGCTGGGTGGCAGGACACAGAGGGTGGTGGTAAATGGTTGTCACTCCACAGAGGGAAGAGTGACCAGTAGGGTACCACAGGGATCAGTGCTTGACCGTCCTATTCAACATCTTCATCAGTGACATTGCGCAGGATCTAGAAGGCAGAATTTCACTGTTGCTGATGACACAAAGCTCTGTAACAGAGTAGACACACCAGAGGTGTAGACAGAATGAGAAGCAACCTGCAGAAACTTGAAGAATGGTCAGGGTTTTGAGTTGAAATTCAATGCAAGAAGTGCAAGATAATGCATATGGGGCACAAAACCCTGGCACAATATATCAGTTGGGGGGTGAGGATATAGCATGCACCAAGCAGGAAAGGGATCTTGGGGTTATCATCTCTGATGACCTCAAGGTAGGGAAACAGTGTGACAAGGCAGCAGGTAAAGCAAATAGGATGCTGGGATGTATAGGCAGGGGCATCACCAGCAGGAAAAGGGAGGTCATAATTCCGCTATACAAGACACTAGTGAGGCCCCACCTGGAGTACAATGTACAGTTCTGGAGACCATACCTACGTAAGGACATAGACAGGGTAGAGAAGGTTCAGAGGAGGGCAACAAAGATGGTGCATGGATTGCATCACAAGTCCTATGAAGACAGGTTGAAGGAACTGAATGTACTCCTGGAGGAGAGGAGGAGGAGAGGGGATATGATAGAGACATACAAGTATCTTACAGGGAGGAACAGGGTGCAGGAAAACACTATTTTTGCAAAAAGATGTTCCAGGACTAGAGGGCATGGGATGAAGTTGGAGGAGGACGATTCAGAGGAAACATGAGAAAGAATTTCTTCACAGAGCGGGTGGTGGACAAGTGGAACACCCTGCCAGAGGAAGTGGTGGGGCTGAAACAATCACAGGATTTAAGAATGCATGGGATAGACATAAAGGAATTCTAGAGGTCAGGGGTAAGGGGAAACAGACTTCTAGGAAAACAAACTGAACTTACAAGCTCAAATGGGCAGACTGGGTGGGCCATAGGCCCTTATCTGCCGACACTGTCTATGTATCTATGTATCTATGTAAGTCATACCGTGACATAATTAACATGTCGAGACGATGTTTAAAAATCTCTTTAGTATTACTTGTCACTACATCGGATGGAAGTCTATTCCAAGGTCCAATAGTTCTCACAGAAAAGAAAAACTTGCGATTATTATGTTTAAAAGATTTACCAGTTAACTGGAGGAAATGTCCTCCAGTATTATGTATTGATGATGTAAAAGAAAATCCTAACTCAGTCATGATATAAGGGTCATGAACAATGTCATATAGGAGAAGATGATTGCCTCTAAGGCGTCTTATGGTAAGAGGCATAAGTTTTAATGTATCTAACCTAGAATCATAAGAAGAGGATTCAAGACCAGATATTTTTTTAGTAAGTTTTCGCTGAACCCTTTCAAGAGTATAACTATCTGATTTTTTTAAAAGGACACCATAACTGTGATGCATATTCAAGATGAGGACGGACATAGGACCTAAACAGGGGTAACAACACCTCCTGGTCTCGAGATCTAATATTGCGTAAAATAGACCAAATAACTTTATTAGATGTACTAATCACTGAATGTAAATGTTTAGAATACGTTAAATTGTCTGAAATAGTTATACCCAAATCATTCTCATCAGTAGTGGCACACAATGTTAGACCATCCAAAGTGTATTGGAAGTTTAAGTTATTGGATCCCAAGTGCATAACTTTACACTTCGTAGTGTTTAATTTCATACCCCATTTGTTAATCCAAGTGGAAACAATGTCAAGATCGTGCTGAATACAAGATATTTAATCTAGATTAGAACATGGTCCCTCAATTTTCACATCATCTGCGTATTTTATTGTAAAGGCAAGACAGGAATTAGTTCAATCGGATATGAAAGCGTGGAAAAGACAAGGGCCGAGAACCGAACCCTGTGGAACACCGCTCAAAAATTTACCAGAATTAGTAATAGCCCCATTAATGATCAGACTTTGAGTTCTATTACAAAGCCAATTATAAATCCATGCAATTATGTAACTATTAATATTAAGACCTGTGAGTTTTTGGATTAGAGCCCAATGAGGCATAGTGTCAAAAGCTTTACTGAAATCAATAAAGACAATGTCACACGCTATCCGGTTATCCAAACAGGAGCTAAAGTGTTCATAAAAACAAAGTAAATTAGTCCAACAGCTTCTACCCTTCTTGAAGCCGTGCTGTTGTAAATCAGATGCATCAATAACAGGGGCAGTAATATCCTTAAGGAGACTTTCCAACACCTTGCATATAGAGGAGGTTAAACTGATTGGCCGATAGTTTTCCCAAAGATGTTTAGATCCTTTCTTATGAATAGGGAACCACAAAAGCCTCTTTCCATTCACTTGGAATATAATTATTTTTAAGAAAAGATCAAACAGTAGTTTGAGTGAAAAGGCAATATGGTCAGACAATAAAGTAAATGACCTGCAATATTGTCTGGGCCTGAACAAAATTTGCCTTTAAGCGTGTGTAATTTCTTAAGAATAGACTCCACTGAGAATGTAATAGAAGGATCTGATGGTGTAATCATGGGCTGAGGTAATTGAACTTCGGATACAAGAGAAGGTTTCGTAAAATTCAATATTAAATACATCGGCCATTGCTTTAGGCTCGTGAATAAGTATGTTATCTGAGGTAAGAGGCCCCACCATGCATGGAATTTTCCTGAGGGAATTTATATAAGAGTAGAAATGTTTAGAATTTGACTTACTAGTTGTTGTAGCCAAATTCAGTTCCCATCTAGATTTTGCCATTCGGATAACTAATTTACACTTCCTACTTGATTTCGAATAGGACTTCCAATTTGATGTTGTCTTCTTTTTAAGATGGTTGCGATATTTTTTATTTTTAATATTAATTAACCATTTAATGTTTTTATTCATCCATCTAGGAATCTGTTTACGGTTAGAATTCTTAATTTTAGAGGGAATATAAGTGTCACGAAGAGTAGTAATGTGACTTAAAAAGAACCCAACTATGATATGAAGACTGATGACCAAAAAAGGATAACCAATCAATATTCTCAAGGTATTGATTAATGCTGTGAAGATCAGCTTTATCATACAAGTATATAATTGAAGAATTAGTATTAAAAACTGTATGACACTGTAAGTTGAATAAAATTGAATTGTGATCACTGCTGCCAATTGGTGGTGAAATATGCACATCCCAAACATCTAATACAGCACTACTCGGAACAAGATCTAATATATTATTACCTCTGGTAGCAGAAGTAATCTATTGTATCAAGTCCAATTCAAACAAGTGGACAGAAACTTATTACTGATACAGCTAGAGGCCGTAAAAGACTGCCAATTTATATCAGGAAGATTAAAATCCCCTGTAATTATAACATTTCCCATTTGAGTAGCTCTTCTGACTGTATACCATTTACCACCACTCTCTGTTTTCTGCTCGTCGACCAGTTTGCCACCCAGTTGACCAACTTCTGACCCACACCGAGCCTACCCAGCATATTAATCAATCTTTTATGTGGAACAGTATCGAAAGCTTTGCTGAAGTCAAGGAAGGCAACATCAAACTGCTCCCCCTTGTTCCACCACTCTGGTTACCCAGTCAAAGAAATGTATGAGATTAGTTTGGCAGGACCTTCCTGTTGTAAACCTATGCTGTCTTGGATCCTGTGCTCTTATGGATTCCAGGTGTTGCACTATCCTTTCCTTAAGGAGTGCCTCCATAATCTTGCCCACTGCTGAGGTAAGACTGACTGGTCTGTAGTTCTCTGCCTCCCCCCTGCTACCACTCTTGTGGAACGGGATCACCTGAGCCCTTCTCCAGTCTTTTGGGACCTTTCCTGTATTCAGAGACTCACTAAACAGTTCTGACAATGGCTCTGCTAGTTCCACCCTTAGCTCCTTTAGTACCCTGGGATGTATGCCATCAGGTCCCATTGCCTTGTCCACCCTGAGCTTATCGAGGCCTTGTAGGACCCTTTCTTTGATGAAGGGACTAGTGCACACCTCCCTCCCCTGTGTTAATGGTGCTGAGCTGTGAGCCGTGCCCTACCTTTTCAGTAAATACTGAGCAAAAGTATCTATTTAGGATAGATGCTTTTACATGGTCCTCCTCCTCCTCACATGCCCCCTTATCCTCTTTGATCTTAGCAATACCCCCTCTGGACTTTCTCCTTTCACTAATGTATCTATAGAAAGTCTTATCACCTTATTTTACTGTTTGTGTTAGTGTTTCCTCGGTTTGGGCCTTTGCCTGCCTTACTGCCTTCCCTGCTTTCCTTAGGGAAGTTTGGTATGCCTCCCTATCTTCATCCCGCTGTGTTCCTTTATATTTCCTGAATGCCTGCCTTTTGGCTCTGACCTTTTCTGCTACTGTTTTTGAGAACCAGAGTGGTGTCCTTCTACTTTTGCACTTCCTTTTCTGTCCAACACAATGGGATGTTGCTTCAAGTATTGCATCCTTAATGCCTGTCCACTTTGCCTGTACCCTCTCACCTGTATTTCTTTTTGCCAGGACTAGCTTAACTCTGTTGGCCGTCTTATCAAAGTCAGCTCCTCTGAAGTCCCATATTTTTGCCTTAGAATGTGATGATTTAGTTCTAGTGGCCAAATTGTACCATACCATGTGATGGTCACTGGCCCCCAGGTAACCTTCTACCTGGTGATCTGTGATCCTTTCACTGTTAGTCAGTACTAGATCTAGGATAGCCCTGTCTCTTGTGGGTTGTTGTGCCAGTTGTTTGAGGCCCTGCCCCTGCAGAGAATCTACTGTGTGTCTAGTTCTGGCAGATGTTCCTGCTGGTATTGACCAATCTGTATCTGGCATGTTGAATTCTCCCATTATCAGAACCTCCCCTTTAGCTGTCATGTTTTGTATATCTTGTAACAGTAATGTGTCTGTGTCCTCCCCCTGGTCTGGAGGCCTGTAGACAACCACAGTTCGTATGGCTGTGCCATTTCCTGTTTCCAGGGTGATCCACAGTTCTTCTGGCTCCTTGTGTGTATTGTGAATTTCTGTAGCTTTGATATTTTCATTGATAGAAAGGGCCACTCCACCCCATGCCCTTTTTTTTTGCACCTCTGTCTCTTCTGAACAGTACATAGCCAGGTACTGAAGTCTCCCAAGTGTGGTTACTGGTAAACCACATCTCGCTAATTGCTACTATGTCCATTTTAACCTCTGTCATCATTGCCTACAGGTCTGGGATATTGTTTTCCAGACTGCTAGCATTTGTGTACATGATTTTCCATTGGCCAGATTTCGGTGTGTTAGTTGTTGAGCAAGGTCTGGCGTTTCCCCTGTGCATCGTATGGGGAGCCGGGACGTTTTCCTTTCCTGGTGATGCAAGTGAACTACAAACATGCTGAACTCCTGTTTGACCACTAGCTGAGGGGGGGAGGGGTGTTCTTCCCATTCGATGTACCAGGTGCTGCACCCTTCTCCCCATTTGCTAGTTTAAATATTCTGCAAAGACCTCAAACTTCTGCCCCAATGCACTGACTCCCTTCTTAGATGTAGTCCATCAAATTTAAAGAACTTTCGCTCCCAAAACTGTTGCCAGTTCCCCACAAATTTGTGTCCTTTTTCCTGGCACCAGCCTTTGAACCACATATTTAGATCCCCTATCTCCCCTTCTCTGACCTTCCGTCCATCTGCCCCCCCCCTCCCAGACTGGCAGGATCTCAGCGAAGGAGATGCGGGACACAGTGGATGATAGTTTATCACCCAGCCTAGTCAGGTGTTCTTTGGTCTCCACAACTGACCGGCTGGTGAGATCGATAGTCCCTATGTGTACCAGAACATCAGTGTTTTCTCCTGCTTCCTGTACAGTTTTAGCAATGCAGTCAGTGTCTCTCCACGCTGATGTACCTGGGAGACATCTGACCCTTACCTCTGGCTGGAGATACAGTAGGTATCAACTCCCTGAATCATGGAGTCTCCTATGATCATAAGTTTTTGGGATTTCCTTTTTGCTTTTTTTGTTTTGGTTCCTGTTTTGGGCGAGTTTTGTTGTGCTAGCTCCTGTGCTGCAGTGCCCTCTGCCCCTTTGTTTGATTTCGGAGATAGAGGCAGATACCAGTTTGTAGTTTTTATATGGTTTGTGGAGGTGATATGTTGGAGAGCACTGAGTGATGTGGCACCTGATTTGCCCCTTCTAACCACCTGCCAACCTCCCTGACCAACTACCCTCTGCAGTCGAGATGCTTCTGTTGGATGTTGGGGAAATTGCAGGCGGTTCTTATAATATAATTCCTCCTGAATATGCGATTTGAGGCGTGCAATCTCTGCCCATGCTGCTTGGAGCTGAGCCCTTAGATCTCCAGTGGCCTAGCATGTAGGACAGTGCCCTAAATCCTGTAAAACTGCCCTTCTGAAAAGTGTTCTGCAGTACCTTCAGTTAGTAATATCCATTCCAGATAAGTTGCTGGGTTTATAACCTGGTCAGAGTAATTAGGAGGAGGAAAGTGAAAGCAAAAGTTTGATTTTGTGTTTTGTTTGTTTTGTATAACTTGTTATAACAAGTTAAATTTTTTGTGCCGCTATAAATGAGGTCACTATGTGGATACCCCTCTGATCTGCCCCTTCCTGCTTTGCTACAGGAAATTTCACGACTATGCTACCCTATAAAAGGATTGTAGTGGTTGGTGGTTGGGGATGGGGGAGTGGTTGGGACCTTCCCCTGCCGAAAAACAACAAGCATGGATAAGAGAAACAAGGAGGTAAGAGCAGAAACAATCATCCAGCAACAAATGCAGTAGCTCTGAAAGCTTATCCTAATGATAGAAAAAAACTGTAAAACATCACCTGTAATAATTTCACAAAAGATATACCCTGTAAGAAACACTTTGCTACAGAGAAAAATAAAGCAGTAACAGAAGATATACTTTGCAAAAGACAATTTGAATCAGAAGATTACAGCAGTAATCTGTAAACACACACCTGTAGGCACATCCTGTAATAATGCAGCAGAAGGTATACCCAGCAACAACAACAATTTGAATGGGAGAAAAATAAAGCAATAAAATTTTAGCAGCAAACAGTAACAATCCCTGTGAGTACAAAAGAAAATAATAATGCACAGTAAGTCTGCCTAGTCAAAAGAAGCCTTAATTCTTTTCCTTGCTCTGGTAAGGTTCTTTGCTGTGTCCTTTCAAGCAACCTAGAAGAAAAGAGCTCAGGTGAAGCTAGGTGCCTTTGCCAGCAAACCTAGTCTTCCACTTCTGGCACGGGTTGGGCACACATCTGGGCATCCACAGGATGCATGGCACTTGGTCCGAGTCTGAGGGGCTCTTACACATCAGCATCTTGGAGATGAGAGCCATTGTCTATGCTTTGCAGTCATTGAGTACCGCGCTCCTCCTGGGACACCACCTGATACAGACGGACAACATGGCGGTGGTGTTCTACCTCAACAAACAGGGTGGCACTCACTCGTGTACCCCATTTGTCGAGAAGCAGTGTGGGTATGGAATTGGGCCATAGCTCACCACCTGGATGTTTCAGTGGTTCACATCTCAGGGGAAAAAAACACTCTGGCCAACACACTCAGCAGGGCAAGGTCCAGCGCGCATGAGTGGGCCCTTCAACTGTCTGTCATAGAAGATCTTTTTGGCAGATGGGGAAGACTGGAACTGGACCCGTTTGCATCCCCTACCAATGCAAAGTTGCCCAATTTTTGCTCACTAGATCCCAGGCTTGGTGTTTTCTGGCGAGATGCGTTGTCCCTCTCCTGGAGGGGGAGGTTCCTCTACACGTTTCCTCCCTTCTTGCTCCTGCAGAAAATACTTCTCAAGCTACAAGGAGCGCAGGGCAGTAATGATCCTGGTACCCCATTTTGGCCAAGGCAGATTTGGTTCTCCCTGATGCAACAGCGCCACTGCTTCCTCTGCCACCGAGCTCTCACTTGCTCTCCCTAGACAGTGGGACCTTGGTGCACCCAGACCTGAGGTTATTGCATCTCCATGCATGGCTGCTAAGGACCTAGCCATGTCACACTTTGGAGTCTCGGACAGGGTTGCCAACGTTCGGGTGGCCACCAGAAAACCTTCCACCAGAGCTACCTACTCCATGAAATGGAAGCTTTTTTGCCTCTGGGCTACTGCCTGCTGTCTAGACCGCTTGGCCTGTCCAGTGAGCTCGATCCTCTAGTAGCTATAGTTCCTCTTGGATTCGGGATTGGGCTACTCGTCCATTAAAATCCATTTGTCTGCAATTTCTGCCTACCATGCACCTGTTCAGAGCAGAACCATGGCACATTCTGGACTTGACCCGCACCTTTCTGCGGGGCATTCTTCACATGAAGCCCCCAACCATGGCCCCATCCCCCCTTGGGACCCTCTGTTTGTGCTGGGGAAGCTCACCTTGCCCCCATTTGAACCAGCTGCGGAATTCAAGCTTCGCTTTCAGTCTTGAAATGCGTTATATTTGGTTGTCACTACTTCAGCTCAGAGGATTTCCAAGCTACAGAATTCCCTGTCCACACACTGTGTGACACCCTGTGTGGTGTGAGACAAATCTGGCAGGTCATTAGAATTCATATTGGTGTGCTTGTTGGAAGCGTCTCGCTAATTCTGTGCTGACAGGAAGGCAGTAGGGAGTTGTAGTCCCTATAGCCAGTCTAGGACTACAAAGCTTCCTGTTTAGCTACTATAGGGCAATTTGGAAAGTGTTTATTCAGGCTTATTCTGGGTGTTTGGGCTTTTAGACCACTGCCTGACACACATTAGTGTGCTGGAACAAACTGCAGTGTAATTTTAAATGTTTTGGGGCTCTGTGTTCAATTTCTGTCAGGGAATCGTGTGACCCGTGCTAATTTCTGGTCCCAGGGCTTAAAACAGGTGCTCTGTGCTAGCGCTGCATGTGAAGATGCACATTAAGAAGCGTGTTTGGTGGGATTGGTGGATATATTGGTAGTATATTGCTATAACAACATAAGGACCCAAGTAAGTTCAGTCACTACTGGTTAGTTCTAGGAGACTTTAATATGGGGGCAAGAATAAGAATGTTAGAGGGGGTCTGGGGAAATAATTGCTGTGCACGTGAAATGTATGTGCTCACTGACTGTATATGTGAAGAGGATGGGTTCATTTGTGCCAAATGCAATTATATAGGGTGTCTAGAAAAGTAACCTTGTAACCTATTGTCCTATACTGTATTGCTTGTATATTTAATTGTACTACCTGCCCTAAGTCTAACAGCTGCCACTGTTGTCATGTTTTATGCCACCTCCCTCTCCAATGATTATTGTACAATGTCATTGTATTCCTGTACACAAAGCCCTACTCCGTATTCTTTGATTGTACTTGCACAGCTCTATGTAACTAACTCTGGGTCGCCCCTGAAAAAGGGACCTTCCGGGCCCAGCGGGCTTACCCGGTTAACAAAATTTAACAAATACATTAAAGGATAACTTAGACATTCTGGATAAAGAAAGGTAAACAATGCAGAGCCTGACCCTTCAGCTAAATCAGAAACAGACATCCCCACTCTCCCCAAACCAACAGATAAGTAATGAGGCTGTAACAAACTTAAGCATACAGGGGAAGGCACTTACTGATGTTAGCCCAGTTGAGACTGAGAAAACTAAGAAAAGATAGATTATGATGCATGTGAAAATCTGGACAACACAGAGGATTGGAATGAGGCGGAGGGTAGTAAGAGACCAAAAAGGGGACGCAGAACAATGGATTTCTGTATTACACTACAAAATAGATTCTCCAGTTTACCACTGGAAGAAAGCAGCCCAGAAAAAGATGCCAAAACATTGAATGCCGGATATACTCCCAATATGTTGGGACTCTGTGTAAATGAAAGTTATGCCAAGGTTTGCTGGGGAACCCATTATCAGTAGACCCTTTAGACAACTGTACTCAAAGTTGTGATAAGCCACAAGAAAATCTAGAGTAAGATAGGAGGGTAATGATTGGTGGTCCTCCAACAGAAAGCATTAATTCAGGGAGAGTAGAACAAGCATTTCCTGTCACTAGTATGGACTGCGTGGTGACTACTACTACTACTTCTGCACACCCCGAAGTACCCTCCAGACTGTACCATTGACACAGTCATCTCTAGATTATGCTAGACAGACTCAGAGTGATGTTCACCAAAATATTGAAATGTAGCCATTAGATCTTGATGGATGTACTATTGGCCATCCCGAAGGGCTTGGCCCTCGCCAAATCTTTGTTCTGGGAGACTCTGACAAAACACATCTATCATATGTAATCCTGATAAATCAAATTACACCCTGTAGTAGCTGCAGGGGAGTGAAGGTCTCTGATTTGACAGTAATGGCAAATGCAATCTTTAAACATGCTGGACATGAGCCATTGGTAGTGTTGCATATTGGAACAAACAAAAAAAGGGATTTTATTATATTAAGTGACGTCTTAGCTGCCAAGGGATATGAAGTTTCTTTTTCAGAGATCCTCCCTGTTCCAATAGCAACAACAGAAATGATTAACAGAATTAAAAAGCTTTAACAACTGGCTTAGTGGATGGTGCCTCACCAAGGGGATCACTTGTCTAGCACATTGGGAGGATTTTGAAAATCGTGCCCAGTTGTTTTCTTGGGACAGTTTACACCTCAGCAAAAGAGGGAGTCCTCTGTTGTGTCAAAGGATTCTTGCTCACATGAACAAGACTTTGAACTAGTTAGACGGGGGAAGGAGCAAAGATTTTCTTCCATATCTCATGACACTATCACTTCATGTCCTTTGCAAAGTAAACAGGGTTTGCCAATGCTAATAGCCAGTGCAAGAAACCTCAACATGTTTAAGAAGGTCGAGTTTGAAACAATAATCCACCAACTGGGTATTGAATTAATAGCCGTCTTAGAAACATGGTGGGACCATGCATCACATTGGACAAAGGATATATCAGGATTTAGGTTATATAATAGAGATAGAGTAGATAGAACTGGAGTTGGTGTCTGTAATTATGTCTCAAATTCAATTTCTTCAGAATCAGTACAGCTGTTGGACATAACACACAACAGTCCAGAATTAATTTGGGTTAAAATAAATCTGCCAGGACAAAAATCTATAATTCTAGGAAACTGTTATAGGCCCCCAGGAGCCAGTCAGGAAGTAAATAATGAATTGCTTCTTGAGATAAAGCAAGCCAGTGAAAAAGGTAATACAATAATTATTGGCGACTTTAATTATCCAGGAATAGACTGGATTAATTTGAAAGCATCTACAAATCATGACATAAACTTCCTAGATACAACAATAAACTGTGGACTAGAACAATTAATTCTCTTAACACACCAGAGGTGGGAACATCTTGGATTTATTATTAACCAATGTTAGTGACGTGATAATTAACATTGCTACTGTACCTTCCTTAGGAACCAGTGATCACAATATGATTATGTGCCAACTTAATACCAGTAATGTACCATCCAATATTGGCACAAAAATTAGAAATTACAATACTAATAATCTAAATCGACTAGTTAAACATTTTAAGACTATAAACGCGGGGCATTTAAAGAATTTAAATGCTGATGAGCCCTGGATCAGTTTCAAGGAGACTATAAACTCTGCAGTTGACAAATTAGTATCTTTATATTTTTTTTTTGAAATTGCAATTTTTTATTATTTCCATTTTTCCAAGTTACAACAGGGTACAGAAGAAAAAGGGGAAACATATGGAGGCAAAACACATTTTAGTTGGCCAAAGATGAAGTATATACAATTCGATACACAAAAATTAATCCGGCCCACCCCTGCTAAAAGTACATTCTGAACAGCTTGTCAAGTTAAGGCCCAACCAACTTGAGGCCGATGTCCCAATTACTTGGCCACTTATACCATTCCGGCCCTAAAGCCTTCGAAATAAAATAATGACAAACCCAGAAAGGACTAAAACTACTTACATATACACCAAGCCCACCCCCAACCACCCCTTTCCCCAGACCTGGTGAAAATACCCCTTCTAATTTAATAGTTGGATTAAGGCCTCTCATCCAGGCTAACCTTTGCCCTTGGATTCACCCCCATCGACTCGTATCGGCCCTTTAATCTAGAGCTTCTCTAGCCAAAATTTCGACAAATTAGTACCTTTATGAAATAAATATAACAAAGGGGGTAAAATTCCAACATGGATGACTCCAGGCATATAAAAACAACTAAAACTTAAGCATAAAGCCTTCAGGAAATAAAAAACAAATCCAACTACCTTGTCTAAATTGTTTTTTCTAAAAACACAAAAATTATTTAAAAAAATATGGTTTACAGAGCAAAATATAAAACCGAATTTAAAATTGTCCATTGCAAAAACCTCAGGTTACTTTATTCCTATCTTAGCACCAATAAAACCACAGTTCAGAGTATAGGGCCCCTCATCTTATAAAGGTACTACAGTAAATGATCAGACAGAAATAGCAATGTGCTTTAACAACTATTGTGCCTTGGTCTTTGAATGCAAGGCCCAAACGGGTGAGGTATCGGTTCTAAACAGAAATAATGTGGATAATATTTCAAAAGAGGAGGTAGAAACCAAATTATTGAATATCCAGACTTCCAGTAATCCAGGTCCTGATAGTATCTACTGAAGGCTGCAGCGCACGTGATCAGTTACCCCTTAACACTAATTTTTAATAAATTCCTGGAGAGTGGGGTTGTTCCATGTGACTGGAGAGTTGTAAATATAACACCACTTTTTAAGAAAGGCGATAAAATCAAAGTTGAAAACTATAGGCCTGTAAGTCTTACTTCGATCCCTTGTAAAATCATGGAGAGGCTCCTACAAAAGAGACTGGAAGAAGAACTTATTAGACTGAATATGGTTGATAAATACCAACGTGGGTTTAAACAGGGATCATCATGTACCAGAAATCTTATTTTTTATGAACAAATTAGTCGAAGCTTTGATAAGGGCAGTCCATCTGATGTTATATTGTTGGATTTTTCCAAAGCCTTTGATAAGGTCTCCCACTTAGTCTTAATAGAGAAATTGTTTGCTTTTGGTTTCAGTCCGGTATTGGTGCGATGGACAGACAATTGGTTAAGGGGCAGAGTGCAGCGGGTTAAAGCAAATGGATGCCTGTCGGACGAACAGAAAGTTTTGAGTGGAGTCCTCCTTGGAACAGTCTTGGGCCCGATACTATTTAGTATATTTGTCAGCATTGTACATAAAGGTATAACTAATAACTTTATTAAATTTGCAGACAATATTAAATTAGGTGGTGAAGTGGATACTTTTGGGAGACATCTGTCACTGGTAAATGACCTTAAATTAATGGAATGGTCTATTCTAAATGGAATGCAGTTCAGTGAAATAAAAATGGGACGTTACGCATTTCGGCTCCAAAAATCGCACTTATAGCTGTATCATAAATAATTCCATTTTGGGCAGTGTTACATCTGATATTGACCTAGGGGTGAAAATAAATAATAAATTAACATCATCTGATCATAGCAGACTTGTTGCTAATAAAGCGAGAGGCCTGATCAGAAGAATAAATTGTTCTTTTATTTGCAAATCTGAACAGTTTCTTATTCCTGTCTGTAATAGCTATGTTAGGCCAATCCTTGATTATGGTTCCCCAGTTTGGTCACCATACTTAAAAAAGGATACGAGTATGGTTGAAGGTGTTCAAAAATCTGTTACGAAACTAATTCCCCGTCTCGGTTAATACTAGAGTGAAAGAAACAGGTCTGTTCACACTATATCATAGGCAACAAAGAGGTGACCTTTTGCTTTTATATAAATTGCTGCAGTCCAAAGAGTTAAGCAGTCAATGTAACTCTGTATTTAATAATACAAGGACTAGCCTAAGGTCACACAATAGAAAGTTACTGGTACGTAATTCTGTAACATCGAGAGATAACTTCTTGGCATGTGGATATGTTGTTCTTATCCACACTTGTTGGCATGTCCCTTTCCCCTTTAAATCTTGCCAGAAAGTCTTCAAGCTGGCTCCTCCCACCCACCTGGGTGGTATAACCGTCGGCTCCGCCCCATGATGCTAGATCTTTCGTACTGCTGGAAGATTCAAGTTGCTTACTCTTTGCTCACACTTTTTGCAGACCCTGGCTTCAAAACCTTCGGTTCTTCCGAAACTTAGGCTCATTCGAGCTAGCAACTGTGCTCATTGTTATTCGGTCATGGAAGATAAATATTCCCCCGGATTTCGCCAGTGCCCGTGTGGCCAAAAAATGTCACGCATCGATCCGCATACCATGTGCATTTACTGTCTTGGTGTCGGCCATGACACACAGACTTGCGAGATGTGTCTCACATTCCACCTGAACGGCCTCGATGATCGTCTTGCACACCTTAAGTCAGGCAGGCCCGAGAAACTGAATCCTGCGGTGAAATCCAAAGAGGCCCGATGGGCGGTCTCCGCAGCTATGGAGTCCACCAAGCAGCTGGAACAGATGCAGGCCTTCAAAGAAGAAGCGGGGCAGACCGCGGAATCCTCTTCTCTGTCATTTTTTGTTCCCCCCAATGTGGGCTCCACGTTTTCAGGTTCTTTCAAAGAGCTGTGTCAGTCCCTCCCCACTAAAGGTGAGGGACCTGCGGGCTCGCATTCTTCTCAGTCCCGTAAAAGGGAAAAGCATCCAAACTCTTGTTCGTCTCAGCGCTCTTGGGATCGTGAGCGATCTCGGTCCCAGGAGCCAGCAGTATCAACTTCGGTCGAAATTGCTTCCTCAGCTGCTGGCTTCTTGGCCCTGCCATCCTAGGTTTCGATTGATGAGGTTGAGATCGTTCTTGATCCCATTGACCCATTGTCACCCAACGAGGCAGACAACTCTTTGACAAAGACTCCGGTCCTGCCTCTTCCTGATGAGGAGACCCAGCCAGCTGGGAATCCTATCATGGAACTGGTCCCTGATCCGTAAATTACCGTTCCTGTTTCTTGAATGCACCAAATTGGCCAGTCTGATCGAGGTAGACATCTAGGACCCCTTCAATCGACAGGCCAAGGAAGGCGCAGAAGTGCTCTAAAACGAGGTGACGCCATCGGTCATCCTCATTCTCCTCGGATGAGGGGAGGCTTTGGCAGAAACTCCGACACAAGGATTTGAAATTCAAGGTCTTTATTAGATTTTATTTGAAAAACAGCAGCACCATCAGGAACATAGACCATTAATAAACAACATTGGTAAAAGCAAAAATATAAAGAGAATTCCAGAGTGTAGAGTACATTGTTTCCCAGAAAAAGGAGAAACCCCCTCCCTTCCCAACCACCCACTCCCTTTATTCCCCCGCCCCTCCACCCCAGGATATGCCTTCTGGGAGATTAACAAAGAACATACAGGACTTTCGGAAGATAATCAGTATACAATGATCAGCATCCATGTGTGATAGTGCCAACCCGCCCGACCAGAGATATACACATATGTACATTAATTCAAATATAAAGTATACAGTTTGCCCCATTTCCAGTCAAACGAAGTCGGAGAATTCCTAGAACTAGCTATTAACTTTTCAGTCCTGAAACGGAGATATTTCTTTAATCCACTCTGCATATGGAATGACCAGTTGGTCCACCCAGTGTCTGAGAACCAGTCTTTTAACTGCTGTAGAGATTAGAGCAATGTGAAACCTACGCTACAAAACCTGTATATCAGAATACATCCCTAAAATACAGACTTCTATAGTAAACAAATCTCTTAATCCCAGAAGGGGATCTAGGTTAGATTGAATTGAATACCATAATGGAGCCACTTTGTCACAGTGCCAGAAGATGTGAACCAGATTCCCTTCGGCTATGCCACACCTTGTACAAGTATTCGAAGATAATCTTCCTAGTTTAGCCAACTTAACCGGAGTATAGTAGAAATTGTTCAGTATATGATATTGAACAAGTCTATGCCTGTCTTGGGTAAGATACCTATACATGTCTACCCAAATCCGCGACCGCACCAAGGGGGATTCTGGCAGAAGAGAGGACCAGATTTTAGAGCCAATGAGGGAGTTGGGATATTTAATACCCAATAGAAAGGAATGTATCTTGGAAACACCATGGGATTTATTGGCATGTTCTTGTATCTGGTCTAGGAATAGCCTGACTTGGGATGGCATAATTGAGGAACCAAATTTAGAGACCATAAGGTGTCTCAGCTGGAACACTTTAAAAATGAGTTTCTGAGGGATGTTAAACTTAATCATTATATCTACCGAGGAAAGAAGGGAGTCTTGGGAGAAAAAATTCTCCACACAGCAATCCCGTAGTTGCGGGAGCCAATCCAGGGAGAGAGGGGATCCTCCTATCTTAATGTTCGGATTCAAAGTGAAGGGTTGAGCCATATCTTTTTTTGGCGAGATATTGAAATAGTTCCAACATTGAGTCAGCACCTTGATAGAGGTCCCAATAACACTACTTTGTATACAAGAAGGCAGTCCAGCAAAAGTGTAATAAAAAACTCTGGGTACCTGAAGCCTATATTTATCCACAATCCCTCTCTCAAGCTTTAGCCATACTGGGAGGTATTCATCAGTCCTAGCCTCATACCACCTCCCCATTTTGGAGATATGGCTTGCCCAGTAATATAACATGAAATTGGGGAGACGGAGACCCCCTTTCTCCCTAGGCAGGTTAAGTTTGAGAAAGGCCTTCCTGGGTTGTTTGTCTTTCCAAATGAATCTGGAGATAGTAGTGTGAAGCTTCTGAAAGTAGGATAGGGGGAGATAAATATTCAGTAGATTTAGTGGGTTAAATACCCGGGGTAATACATTCATTTTAATAATATTAATACGACCCCACAGGGACAAAGGAAGGGCGGTCCATCTTTGGAGATCAGACTGTATCTTGGATACCAAGTCATCCAGATTGAGTTTCCTGAGGTCCTCTGGATCTCTAGTGAGATGAATACCTAAATACTTAAAGGAGGAAGAGACCCATTTCATCCCAAACCGGGTAAAACTGGCGTGGAGTGTACTAACATTTAAAGGGAATATGACTGATTTGGATAAATTCAATTTATAATTGGCCACCTGTCCAAACCGATCTATAATATGTAATGCGTGTGTCAAAGAGAGCTCAGGATTAGCCAAATGTAGAAGAATGTCATCAGCATAAGCTGATAACGTCAGAGATTGCTGATGGACTGGACATCCTGTAATCTGGGGTGAGTTCTTGATACTCAGTAAAAGAGGTTCCAGATATAGATTAAACAAAAAATGCGATAGGGGACACCCCTGCTGAGTCCCAGTGAATAAGGGGAATTGAGAGGAAAAGACCCCATTGAAGTAAATTCTGGCTGTAGGGGACTTATAAACGGTCTTGATCCATTGAATAAAAGTGTCCGGAAAACCCATTCTCCCAAGGGTGAACCAGAGAAAGTCCCAATGAACCCTATCAAAGGCCTTCTGAGCGTCTAATGAAACCAGAACCATGGGAGCCTGGGATTCCTGGGCAGCTTGGAAGATATGCGACAGGGTACGCAAGTGATCGGCAGATCATCTACCATGAACAAAACCCACCTGTTAGGGACTCACCACGAGGATTTGATGTGGCAGCAGCTGATTCTGTCCGGACAGAAGCCGGCCATGGTTTCTTCTCCAACCATTACTTGGCTTTTGCCTCCTAGGCCAAAGCCGGCTCCTTTGGAACCGGTCATATCCGTTCCCCCACCCGTGGAGCCAGCCAAACCCGCTCCGGTTCGGTCAGAATCAGTCTCTCCAACAATTATGGTGGAGCCACCACCTAAACAGCCTTCGGGAAGGGCTCCTACGAAGGATTCTTGAACAGTTCAGGGACTCCTACATAAGTTGTTGGTTACCCTTATGCCTGATTGCCCCAGGCGTGTTGAAGGGGACCTTGGTGGCCGACCCATTTATCTGGCTTCTTCGGATACGGAAGACACCAACTTACACTTTCACCCACAGGACAATGAGTCTACCGGTAGTCTGTTGACGGAGGAGGGCCCTTCATCTTTTCAAGGGATTCTCCACCTTATCTCTGAATCCACGGGGATGCCCCTGGAGTCTGTCCAGAAAAGGACGAAGTACCCTCTTACAGATATTCTTAAAAGAGGGGATACACCCCCAGAAGCCTTTCCGGTGGCCAAAGCCATTGTTGGCTTGGAGCTCTGGCAGCATCCTACCTCCTGTCCAGCGCCATCTGCCCAGATGGTCTGCAAATATGCGGTGCCCATTGGGTCCCTCTCTGGGTTCACTGAACACCCCTCGGCCAAGGGGTTGGTAACTGCCTCAGTGTTCAGACGCATAGGCAGCTCCACTGACACTGATAGACCTCCTGACAAGGAGTCCTAAAAACTAAACCACATGGCCAGGAATGTCTGTGCAGCCTCCTCTTTAGGCCTCAGCCATCATCATGGCGCACTTCTCTCATGCCCTGTTGAGCTCCTTGGATGAAGTTCTCCCGCATCTCCCCGTGGACCTTCAGACTACCGTCAAGCAGGTCCGGGACCAGAGTCATGCCGTTACCAAGCAGCAGCTTCAGATGGCTTTGGACCTTGGGGACTCTCGTGCCCGTTCAGTGGCAGCTACAGTTGCCTCACGCCACAGAGCTTGGCTGAGGCTTTCCACCTTTATACTAAGGATCAGACTAAGGAAAGTACAAGAGCTAGAAGGCCGAAGCCCATGATGCTCCTATTCTAATCCAATATATAGTAAGAAAGATCATACCCATTACTAATAAGGTTATCTAATTTATTTTTAAAAATACTTTTAGTTTCACTAATGACAACTTCAAGCGGAAGTCTATTCCATGGACCAACAACTCTAATGGTGAAAAAGTATTTACGACTTGTTTTCACAGAGGGTTTTCTGACTAATTGTAAAGGATGTCCCCTGATGTTATGATAACAGCTTTTAAATTCTAGACCGAGTTCACACAAAAGATAGGGGTCTTGAATGATGTATAATAACATTAGATCACCACGAAGCCGACGTGTGGATAGAGGCATAAGTCTTAGAATATTCAACCTACCCTCATAAGAGACATCATATAGCCCTGAAATCTTTTTAGTAAATTTCCTCTGTACAGATTCCATTAAAAGGCCTTCAGATTTTTTATATGGACGCCATAGCTGGGAGGCATATTCCAAATGCGGTCTAACATATGCACGATATAATGGTAATAGCACATTGTTCTTTCTTGATTTAATATTGCGTAAGATAGACCACATAACTTTATTAGATTTGTTAATAATGTTATGAACATGTTTATTGTAGGAAAAGTTATCTGAAATAGTTATACCCAGATCTCTTTCATCTGAAGTTGTTTCAAGTAATGTACCGTTCAAATAATAAGGGGTTTGTAAATTGCTGGTACCTAAATGCATTACCTTGCATTTAGAGATATTCAAAGACATACCCCAGGTTTTAACCCATGTAGAAATGTGATCAAGATCTCTTTGTATAATGTCAGTTTGGTAATCAGAAGTGCAGGAGCCACCTATTTTTGCATCATCTGCATATTTGATGGAAAAGGATGAGGAGCCTGTAGTAAGGTCAGCAATAAAAGCCTGAAACAGGCATGGGCCCAAAACCGAGCCCTGAGGTACCCCACTTGTCACAAACCCCCGAACTGATTTGTGCCCATCTATAGAGACTTGCTGGGAACGATTTTGAAGCCAATTTATTATCCAGTTAACTACAATGCCGTTTATGTTTAGTTTATGGAGTTTAGAAATTAGAGCCCAATGAGGCATGATGTCAAAGGCTTTACTGAAATCGATGTAAATTATGTCACACGGTATATTTTTATCAAGTGCGGAACTAATCTGTTCGTAGAAGCAAACTAGATTAGTTAAACAGCTTCTACCCTTTTTAAATCCATGTTGTTCAACATCATAACAATCCAAAATAGGTGATGATATGTCTTTGATTAAACCTTCCATTAGTTTACAAACGGAGGATGTTAAACTTATTGGCCTGTAATTTTCCCAGTTATTTTTTAGGCCTTTTTGTGGATTGGGATAACATAAGCTTCTCGCCAGTCCTGTGGAACAAAATTCATGGACAAAAAATGATCAAACATCAGTCTTAACGGAAAGACAATAACATCCACCAATAAAAATAATAAATGTCCCGCAATGTTGTCTGGACCTGGACTGTATTTGCCTTTAAGTGTTAATATCTTGTCCTTGATGGCACTGGTAGAATATTAGTAGTGTCTAACAGAACTGAGTCATATGACGATTTTGAAGTATTAGAGAAGCTATTGCAGAAATTTTATTAAACAGATCAGCCCTTTTTTTTGGATCATGTAATAAAGTATCATTATCGAGAATAGGACCAACTTGACAGGTTGGTTTCCTTAGCGAGTTAATGTAGGAATAAAAATGCTTACTGTTGGATTTGTTAGCAGTAGATGCTAATTTATATTCCCAATTACTTTTAGCCCTTTTTATCATGATCTTGCATTTTTTTTGTATCTGTATGTAAGAAGTCCGATTTATAGAAGATTTAGTTTTTGATATCTGATATACTTCTACGTTTTAATCTAATACATTTTTAATAGACTGGTTCATCCACTTGGGAACTTTGTTTTGGTTCTTATTTTAATTTTAGACGGAATATAGTTCCTTGAGTTGACAAATTATGTTCTTAAAATTTTCCCAGTAAAATTCCGGGGTAGAGCATGTCAATAAAGAATCCCAGTTGATGCCAACAATCATATGTTTCATTGTGCCTAAATCGGCTTTATCATAAAGATATATTTTAGTACAGTTGGAATTATAAATGTAGCTTTGTACAGTATTAAATGTAATGGTATTGTGGTCACTATTACCAATTGGTTCACTAACTGTAATATTATCTACTAAAGTATCATCATCACAGAGTACCAGATCTAAAATATTGTCTCCTCTGGTTGGGATAAGTATATTCTGTTTTAAGTCCCAACTCAGTACATGTGTGTAGTAACTTTTTACCCTGATTAGTATTTGCACATAATTTCTGCCAATCAGTTGATCCAATGTTAAAGTCACCAGTGACAACAATTTTGCCTAATGCTTTTGCATGTTCAGTTTCTGATAGAACTGCATCTAGGATGTCTACTGATGAATTGGGGGGATGGTAACAAGAACCCAGGATGAGGGTCTCAGATGTAGAGAGACTAAGCTTGACCCAAATTGTTTCAGTTTGTTTATCATGTAGTTTGATTTTATTTGTAATATCAATAGAATTGAGATGATTTTTAATAAATAGAGCCACTCCACCACCCTTCTGGTTAAGCCTATTGAAAGTATAGGAAGTATACCCAGGTATAATAGTGTCCCAAGATGATTTATCATCACCCCATGTTTCGCTTATTGAAATGATGTCAACATCATTGTTATGTATTCTACATATTAATTTATCCAACTTTTGAGTACGGCATCTAGCATTGAAACATAAGAAATGTAACTCTTTAAATATCATGGTGCTACCAGCTGGAGATTTTAGAGATGGTGGCCTGTCCACCTTCTCGCCCCCGAGCTTTAGTTTAAAAGGTGGTTAATAGATGTTATAAATTGTCTGCCCAGTACGGCATTACCCCGTCTACTTAAATGTAGTCCATCAAAACAGTACAATTCAGGACGATATTCAAATTCCTCCCAGTGTGTTAAACATGTCAAGTTTTGGTGTAAACACCATTTTGTAAGCCACTCATTCACAATTTTAATTTTATTATTGAGAAATGAAGAGAAACATGGGATTGGTAAGATTTCAGATATGCAGATATTACAACCCATATCCACCAACTTGTTGGTTAATGCAACATAGTCTTCTTTGATTGATTGAACAGAGTCCCTATAGATATTATTAGCACCCACATGTATAAGGGCAGTAGGATTGTTGTCACGATCCTTCATGATCTCAGGCAACATTAATGTGAGATTAGAGATTTTGCAACCACTGAAACTAGAACTAGTTCTATTAACTTTGTCAGGGTTACATATGGTCCTATCTAGGTGTTTTGTCAGTGAGTCCCCTAGAACATAGATTTGTTGTGACCCTGGAGTGTTGAAATTATCATGACAATCAGGCAAGGGTGAAGTTGTAAAATCAACGGATAAATCTATAAGAGGGGTGTCATTAGTATGTGAATAATTGACTGGTGGAGAGTCATCAGTACAATTGTCAGTATGGCCAATGAGGGCGTCTGGAGTCTCATTTACATCATTCAATATGACAGAGATTAAGGGATCAAATCGGTTAAATTGCTCAAGACTAAAGTGTTGGGCCTTTCTCCCTTTTTTTGCAGCTCTGGTAGTCTGAGTAAAGAACCAGCTATCTTCTACAGTTTGATTGTCATCAATAAGACAATCATCTTCTCTAGCTTTTTTCTAATGCCTCAGGAGGAGGCTGAGGACTATTAGTAATTATCGGACAAAACATCAGGGTATAGGAGGTGATGGTGTAACATAAATTTTGCCATCTGGACCATGATTCACATCTAAATTCAAAGATACAGTGGTAGCTTTAAAACAGTTGTGCATGTCAGATTGGCTATTCTCAAGTGCAATTAGACGTTGATTAAATAGCCCTATCATATTATGTAATTCCACAATTTCAAGACATTTATTACATGTGTTGGGTTGATCGAGAATGTCCCCTGTCAATAATGTGTACATATTACACGCTATACATTTTAAACCAGTATGTCCAGTAGTGGTAACAATAGTGAAGATGCTGCCTTCTGCCATAATTGGAAACAGCAAACCCTTAGCTAATATAAATTAACTAAATAACTTAAAAAACAAGTGGAAATTAAATTATATATTGTAGACAAACTTCCCAAAATGTAAGGTATAACTTAACAAACAAAGGATAAATTAAATCCAAAAGTGCTAACAACTCAAAAAGAAAATATGTCATGGTGGTTATGGTGGACACCTAGCACAAACTCACTGATGTTCCTTTCCTGGGTACCGATCTTTTCCGCCCAGGTGTGGATGGACACCTTCAGCGAATCGCGCAGTCCAGTGCCGCCTTGGACTCAGCCATTTCTGCTCAAAGATACCCTGGCGCCAAGAAGCAGCAGAAAAAGAAATAGTCTTTTCGGCACCCTGCTCCTGCAGCACAGCAGCCCTTCTTTCACGGCGGGCAGCAACAGCAGGCACAGGCTTGGCGCCCTTGGCCCAAGTCCGGGCCTCCACCGGCTCGCAGACAGGGAGGTCGGGGTTCAGGCCCTGGACCCTCTTCCTCCAGGCCTGCCCAGTGACAGAATAGGGTTGCCATTGCTGTCTCCATCATGTCAGCTCTGGGTCTTCCTGTTTGGAATTGGCTCCACCACTTTCTTTTCCACCTGGTCCGCGGTTACCACAGGCGGGTGGGTCTTAGAAGTGGTCAGCCAGGATCTGCCTCTGGAATTCGAGCAGTACCCTCCTAGCCAAGCCCGTGCCCCACGGGAGGAGGGAGAATCAGCCCACACTCAGTCGGCTCTGAACGATGACATAGCCCAGCTCCTCCTCAAGGAGGCAGTAGTTCTAGTGGCAGATCGTCCAGTCAACCCAGGGTTCGTTTCCAGCTACTTCCTGGTCCTGAAGTGGACGGGGGCTGACGCCCCATTCTAGATCTGCACGACCTGAATCTGTATCTCAGGCCACGTACCTTCAGGGTGGTAACTCTGTTCCAGATCATTCCATCCCTGGAGCAAAACATGTGGTTCTGCTCACTGGATCTCCAGGACGCGTTCTTTCATGTCTCGATCCGTCCGCCACACCAGTGGTTCCTCCCCTTCAGAGCAGAGGGAACACTATACGAGTTCCTTGACATGCCATTTGGCCTGTCATTGGCCCCAAGGGTCTTCTCCAAATGCATTGCAGTGGTGGCAGCCCATCTCCGGTGTCGAGGGGTCAGAGTGTACTCCTACCTTGATGATTGGCTCTTGGCAGGTCCCATCCAGCAAGAGGTGGAGAGGTCCAGGGACCTAGCCCTCCAGACCTGCTCTCAGCTTGGCCTCCTGATCAGCGAGGCCAAGTCGGAGCTCATGCCATCTCAGGTGATGTGCTTCACTGGGGCAGAGCTTGACTCTTGCCGAGCCAGAGCTTGGCTCCCGGCAGACAGGGTGGAGGTTCTCTCTCCTTAGCCCAATCATTTGTTGGGCATTTGCACCCTGCCCGGGACTTTCTGTGTCTTCTGGGCTACATGGTGGCCTGCATTACCGTGGTCCATTGGGCCCGGTGGCATATGTGCCCCCTTCAATGGGAGCTGGCCGCCCAGTGGACTCAACACCTAGGTCATTTCGACTAGCTGATCACTGTGACCCAGAAGATGTGGGACGCTCTCCAGTGGTGGACCATCCTAGACCGGTTGCAGGAAGAGATCCTGTTTGTCCGCCCCGAGCCGACGGTCGTCCTCATGAATGATGCCCCTCTCATGGGCTGGGGAGCCCATATAGGGAACAACAGGGCCCACAGGTTCTGGACCCCCGAGGAATCCCGATACCATATCAACCTGTTGGAGCTCAGAGCAGTCAGACTGATGTTGTCAGCATTCGCTCAGCAGCTTCGGGGTAAAGTGGTTCAAGTCCAGATGGACAATACCACAACCATGTATTACCTCAGCAAGCAGGCAACAAGTCCTCCCGGCTGCTGTGCAGGGAAGCACTGGGCATCTGGACACTCGTGAGCCGACAGGAGGTGGATCTCCTAGCCATCCATGTGGCAGGAGCCTCAGATCATCTCGCGGATGCTCTCAGCCGCATAGGCAAGACATCCCACGAGTGGTCTGTACATCCAGAGATAGCTTACAGCCTGTTCTCCCACTGGGGCAAATCGATGGTGGACCTGTTTGCCTTCAGCCAAAACAACAAGCTGAGGCTGTTTTGTACCCGCCCCCCTCAGCGGGGATCACTGCAGGGGGATGCCTTCTCGAGGTCATGGACCCCAGGCCTCTTCTACGCCTTCCCTCCATTTTCCTTGATCCACAGGGTGCTTCTCAAGGTGAGGAGGGACAAGGCGCAGGTGATCCTGGTAGTCCCAGACTGGCCCCACCAGTTCTGGTATCCAGATTTCCTCAGCCTCAGCAACAGGTTCCTGAGGTGTCTTCCAGCACACCCGGACCTGATATCAGTTAATCAGGAGAAGATATTCCATCCGGACCTTCAGTCCCTGCACGTGACAGCCAGGTACCTGAGTGGCTAGAGTTCCAGGCTTTGGGTCTCTCTGAGGGTGTAGTCACAGTAGTGGAAGCATCCAGAAAGGAGTCGACCAGAAAGTGCTATGCCTTCAAATGGAAAAGGTTTTCCATTTGGTGCCAGGGCAAGGGCCTGGACACTCTGTCCTGTGGCGAGCATTTTAGACTACTTTTGGTCTATGTCCAAAGGGGGGTCTTCGGTCTTCGACCCTTAAGGTGCATCTGGCAGCCATCTCTGCTTACCAGGCACGGGCTGGTCAGCAGATGGTGGCACATGAGAAGGCGGTCTGGCGCTTTTTCAAAGGCCTTGATCACATATCCCCACCAGTGTGTGAACCTCCACCTCCATCTGATTTACAGCAGGTTTTGGCAAAGCTCATGGGCAAGCCGTTCGAACCAGTGCACAAGTATGAGATGTCACACTTGTGGAAGACAACCTTCCTGGTGGCTATCACATCCGCCAGAAGGACTGGGGAGCTCCAGGTGCTTTCAGTGGAGTCTCCTTATCTGGTCTTCCACAGGGACAAGGTTGTCCTGCGTCCCCACCCAAAATTCCTCCCGAAGGTGATGTCAGAGTTTCACCTTAATCAGGTGTTGACTCTGCCGATGTTCTACCCAAACTACACTCAGATGCTGAGCACAGGCTCCATACTCCGGACCTGAGACGTGCTCTCTCCTGTTATAAGGAGAGGACGGGGGAAGTTTGGGGAGAGGTTTGCAAGCTGTTTGTCACCTACGCTGAAGCCGCACCTGGCAGGCCTGCAGCAAAGCAGACGATTGGCAGATGGATTACACCATGCATTGATCTCTGCTGTAGGTTGGTGGGCAAGAAGTTCCCAGAGGATAAGAGCTCATTCTACTTCCACCGACACCGCCAAGGCGTGGTATGCTTCCAGAGACATCACTATCCAGGAAATCTGCAGGGCTGCTACCTGGAAGACAGCAAACACCTTCATCACCCATTACCACATCGACCTTGAGTCACGCCGGGATGCTGGTTTTGGGGCCTCTGTTCCCTAAGTAGGGAGTGTGCGCCTTGCCTCCCTCCTCCCGGAGAACTGCTAGGAGTCTGCCAACAAGTGTGGATAAGAACAACATATCCACATCCCTAGAAAAAACAGGTTACTCACCTGCAACAGTAGTTCTAGGAGTGTTATATGTTGTTCATCCACACTGACCCACCTGACTTCCCTAGTTGCAACGCACAACCTGGCTTCCAGCTGGCTAAGATCTGGTGTCACGGGCGGAGCCAGGTACAAGAACATTTGGTTGCTTGAAGACTTCCCGCAAGATTAGTGATAACAGCGGTGGATGAACAACATACAACTCCTAGAACTACTGTTACATGTGAGTAACCTGTTTTCTAGGGACATGGATATGTTGTTCAATCCACACTTATTGACAGGTTCCTTGCCGCTTTAAATCTTGCCGGAAGGTCTTCAAGCTGGCTCCTCCCACCCACCCAGGTGGTAAAACTCTCGGCTCCACTCCATGACACCAGATCTTCCTTACCGCTTGGAAGCTCGGGTTCCCTCCTTAGCGCTCTGCGTTTTAGACTGAATCCTAACTCTTCGGTTCGTCCGAAATTGGATTTGAAGTTTTTTAAACTTCGGTCTTCATCTTCCCTCGCGGCTGCGATGGACAAATCTATTCCTGGCTTTCAGAGCTGCCCTTGCGGGCAGAAAATGTCCAGGACGGATCCGCACTCCACGTGCGTCTACTGCCAGGCCTAGATCACAACCCGCAGGCCTGCGAGTTGTGCTGCGCTTTCTCGGCCAACGTCTTGGACGATCGCTGCCCGATTGAGCTTCGGGCGCCCGAAAACGTTTCCCGCCGGTAATATCAAAAGAGGCTCGTTGGGCGGTGTCCGCGGCGGCTGGCTCGGCTGAGCAGCTCGAGCAGATGATCGCCCTCGAGGAGGAGGCGGCCCAGGCCGCATCTTCCTCCTCCTCGGCCACGGCATTTATCCTGCTCTCTCTGAGTTCCTCGTATATGGCTTCGTTCAAGGAGCTTTGTCAGTCCCTTTCCACGAAGGGAGAGGGGCCATCGGGACTTTCTTCTCGGCCCAAGAAGAAGGAGTCGAAAGGTAAGTCCCACCGTCGGCATTCGTGGGAGCGGGAGAGGTCCCCTTTCCCGGAGAGCCGACCGTCGACTTCGGTCGAGGTTGCGGCTGTGGCCGCTGGCTTCACGGTGTCCCCGTCAGGCCAGCCTGCCGAGACTTCCGTCAACGAAGTCGAGATTTTTCTCGATCCGTTAGACGGGCTGTCGACTGGAGAAGCCGACAACCCTCCTTCACCGGTCCCCCCGGTGGATACCGAGGATCTGCCTGTGCCTTCTGAGCTGCAGTCCCTGGTTAAAGTGCCCGAGTCAAGGGAAGAGCAGGTGTCCCCCGGCCCTTCCCATACCCATCCTCGGTCCCCCCGAGGGTCTCGGTCTCGGACCTCTTCTCGGTCTAGCCGTTCCCGCCGACATCGGTGGTCTCGGTCTCGATACCGAGGTAAGCGGCGACACCGTTCCTCCTCGTCCTCTTTCTCGGATGAGAGGAGGCTTCGGCATAAATTACGCCGGCGCTACGAGGAGCTTATATGGCAGCAGTTGCTGTTGTCCGGGCCTAAGCCGACCCCGGTCCAGCCCCCGGCCATCAAGTGGCTGTCGCCTGAACGACCGAAGCAACCACTCGTCCCAGTCAAGTTGCCCGCTCCAGGGCCGGTTGCTCGGCCAAAACCAGCTGCTCCACCGATTGTGGTGGAACCTCCGCCTCCACAACCGAAGTCGGGGCAACCGACCAAGGATTCTCGGTCGGGTCACGGCCTGCCCCACAGGTTGTCGGTCACCCTCACTCCCGACCGTCCTCGGCAGGTGGAGGGTGGCTCAGGGCCGAGGCAGCTCTTCGCAGACTCTTCAGACTCCGATGACTCCTCCCTGTTCTCCAGGCAGGTCAACCTGGAGTCCTCCGGGGGACAGTCATTGGACGATAGCCCATTGTCCTTCTTGGGTCTGCTTCGACTCATCTCGGAGTCCACTGGGATGCAGCTCGAGCCCGTGTCCGAACGGGCCAAGTATCCCCTGACGGAGATACTGGACCGAGGGGATTCCACCGTGGAGGCCTTTCCAGTGGCTGAGGCCATTGTTGGCCCAGCCTTGGAGCTTTGGCAGCGGCCTGCTTCCTGTCCTGTGCCCTCGGCCAGGATGGCCAGGAAGTATGCGGTCCCTACCGGCTCTTTGCCTGGTTTCTCGGAGCACCCCTCTGCCGAGGGGTTAGTCACCGACAGCGTTTTCCGGCGTTCCGGTAACGCTCGGGATGTGGATAAGCCCCCCGACAAAGAGTCCAAAAGCTGGACTTTGCCAGGCGCAGGTGTACGCTGTGTCCTCCCTCGCCCTCTGACAGGCCAGCTCGGCCGTACTGATGGCACACTTCTCCCACGCCCTCTTGGGCTCCCTGGATGAGGTTGTTCCTCATCTCCCGACTGACCTGCAGACCACGGTCCACCAGGTGTGGGACCAGGGTAGGGCGGTGGCGAAGCAGCAGCTTCAGACTGCTCTGGACATAGGTGATTCCTGTGCCAGGTCAGTAGCGGCCGCGGTGGCCATGCGCCGCAGGGCGTGGCTGCGGATACCCAGCACAAGTTGGCAGATGTCCCCTTCTTGGGGACTGACCTCTTCGGCCCTGGAGTGGAGGGACACCTCCAGCAGATCGAGAAGTCCAATGCCACCCTGGACTCGGTCACCTCCGCCCAGAGGGACAAAGGCCGCCGTCAGCAGCAGAAGTCCTTTCGTCCTTTGGCCCCTGCATCTCGACCAGCCCAGCAGCACCAGCAACAGGGCCAGCAGGCTCGCGCTTGGTCCCAAACCCAAGCTGGCGACTTCCTCCAACAGGAAGCAAGGAATTAAAGTCCCAGGAGGTCCCTCGGCCAGTTCTTCCTCCAAGCCTGCCCAGTGACGGGTTGAGGGGTGCCGCCCCCAGCCTCGTCACTCCCCCCTGGGTTCCCCCCGTGTGGGGACGGCTCCACCACTTCCTTTCCGCCTGGTCCGCTATCACCACGGACTGCTGGGTGTTGGAGGTGGTAGGAAAAGGCCTGCCTCTGGAGTTTGAGCAGGTTCCACCCTTTCGAGCCGTCGCCCCTCGTGGGGGGCCACGGGGTCCGCAGCCTCGCTGTCGGCCCGCCGAGCCGATATTGCCCTGCTCCTCGAAAAAGAGGTGATCAAGAAGGTGGCGGATCCTCCTCCAGACCCGGGGTTTGTGTCCAGGTACTTACTGGTCCCAAAACGGACGGGGTGCTGGCGCCCCATTCTCGACCTGCACGACCTGAACAAGTTCCTAAGGTCTCGGACCTTCAGGATGGTCACTCTGGCTCAGATAATCCCATCCTTGGAACGAGGCATGTGGTTCTGTTCCCTGGACCTCCAGGATGCGTTCTTTCACGTCCCAATCCGTCCGTCCCATCAGAGATTCCTCTGCTTCAGAACGGAGGGATCCCTTTACGAGTTCCGGGCCATGCCCTTAGGCCTCTCCCTAGCTCCCAGGGTCTTCACCAAATGCTTGGCAGTGGTGACAGCGTTCCTGCAGTGCCGAAGGGTCCGGGTGTACCCCTACCTGGACGTCTGGCTGATTGCAGCCCCCTCCAGAGCGGAGGCAGAGCGGTCCAGAGATCTGGCCGTCCAAGTTTGCTCTCAGGTTGGCCTCCTCATCAACGAGGCCAAGTCGGAACTCGTGCCAAAGCAGGTGATACTATTCATCGGGGCAGAGCTCGACTCTCTACGAGCCACAGAATCATTTCTGGTTGGGAAATTGCGCCCTGCCCGGGACTTCCTTCGCCTCCTGGGCCTCATGGCGGCCTGCACCAGCGTGGGCCTTTGGGCCCGTCGGTACATGCGTCCCCTTCAATGGGGACTGGCCAGCCAGTGGTCACAACGCTGCGATCCGTTGGACCAGCCCGTGACAGTGGCCCAGGAGATGTGGAACGCTCTCCAATGGTGGATCGTTCCGGCACATCTGCAGGAGGGCATCCCGTTGGTCCGCCCCGAGCCCACGGTCTCTCTGTCGACCGATGCATCTCTGATGGGTTGGGGTGCCCATCTGGGGGAACACCGAGCGCACGGCCTCTGGTCCCCTCGGGAGTCCCGATGCCATATCAACCTGCTGGAGCTCCGAGCGGTCAGTCTAGCTCTTACCGCCTTTGCTCCGTTTCTACGGGGTCAAGTGGTTCAGGTCCAGACAGACAATACCACGACCATGTACTATCTGAACCGCCAGGGCGGGACACGCTCCATGCTGTTATGCAAGGAAGCTCTCCGCATATGGTCCCTCGTGCGCAGCCTGGAGGCGGATCTCCTAGCCATTCACGTGGCAGGAGCCTCCAGCACCCTGGCCGATGCCCTAAGCCAGATAGGGGCTGCATCTCACGAGTGGTCTCTGCTGCCGGAGGTAGTACAAGACCTGTTCTCCCACTGGGGCACGCCTCAGGTGGACCTGTTTGCCTCCAGGGAGAATGCGAAGCTGAGTCTGTTCCATGCCCACCCCCCTCAGCAGGGCTCGCTGCAGGGGGATGCCTTCTCGAGGCCGTGGACCCCGGGCCTCTTCTACACCTTTCCCCCATTTCCCTTGATCCACAAGGTGCTTCTCAAGGCGAGGAGGGACAAGGCACAGGTGATTCTGGTAGCCCCAGACTGGCCCCGCCAGTTCTGGTATCCAGATCTCCTCAGCCTCAGCTCCAGGCTCCCGAGGCGGTTTCTAGCCCGCCCGGACCTGATCTCAGTCAACCAGGGGGAAGGTATTCCATGCGGACCTTCAATCCCTGCACCTGACGGCCTGGTTCCTGAGCGGCTAGAGTTCCAGGCTTTGGGTCTTTCCGACGAGGTCCTCAATGTCGTTGAGGCATCCTGCAAGGAGTCTGACCAGGAAATGCTACGCCTTCAAATGGAAGAGCTTCTCCATTTGGTGTCAGGGGAAGGGCTTGGACCCTTCTGCCTGTCCCTTGGTAAGCATTCTGGACTACCTGTGGTCCCTTTCTCAGCAAGGGCTTCGGTCGACGACCCTTAAGGTGCACCTGGCAGCCATCTCTGCTTACTGGGTGCGGGCCGGGAAGCAGTCGGTGGCGCAGGAGAAGGTGGTCGGGCACTTTTTCAAAGGCCTTGACCACATTTCCCCTCCAGTGCGAGAACCTCCACCTCCGTGAGATCTACTGCTGGTATTGGCCAAGCTCATGGGCAAGCCATTCGAACCGATGCACAGGTGCGATATTTCACACCTGTCGTGGAAGACCACCTTCTTGGTGGCTAGCACGTCAGCCAGAAGGATGGGAGAGCTCCAGGCGCTTTCCATCGAGTCTCCTTATCTTGTCTTCCACAGGGACAGGTTGTCCTGCGCCCCCAACCGAAATTCCTTCCGAAGGTGGTGTCGGAGTTTCACCTTAACCAGGTGTTGACTCTGCCGGTGTTCTACCCCAATCACACCTCGGAGGCCGAATATAGGCTCCATACTTTGGACCCTAGACGAGTGCTCGCTTATTATAAGGAGCGGACGGCTGAAGTTTGGGGAGAGGTTCGCCAGCTGTTTGTCACCTGCACTGAAGCCGCACCTGGCAGACCTGCAGCCAAGCGGACGATAAGCAGGTGGGTCACCTCCTGCATAGAGCTCTGCTATAGGTTGGCGGGCATGGAACCTCCCAGAGGGATAGAAGCTCATTCTACCCGCCATACCGCTGCATCGGTAGCTGCTTCCAGGGATGTCCCTATCCAGGATATCTGCAGGGCTGCTACCTGGAAGTCGGCACATACCTTTATTACCCACTACCACATCGACCTTGAGTCATGCCGGGATGCTGGTTTTGGGGCCTCGGTTCTCCAGTCTCTTTTTCCCCAAGTAAGTATCGGGAGTGTGCGCCTTGCCTCCCTCCTCCCAGAGAACTGCTAGGAGTCTGCCAATAGAGTGTGGATTGAACAACATATCCATGTCCCTAGAATACAGGTTACTCACCTGTAACAGGAGTTCTAGGAATGGTATATGCTGTTCAGCCACTACTCCACCCGACTTCCCGGCCTGATGCACAACCTGGGCTTCCAGTGGGCTAGATCTGGCGTCATAGGGCGGAGCCGAGAGTTTTACCACCCGGGTGGGTGGGAGGAGCCAGTTTGAAGACCTTCCGGCAAGATTTAAAACGGCAAGGAACCTGCCAATAAGTGTGGATGAACAACATATACCATTCCTAGAACTCCTGTTACAGGTGAGTAACCTGTATTTCTTTACCATAAGGGCTACTAAGGCATGGAATAGTGTGCCTAAAAAGGTAGTTGATGCAACAAGTTTCATGGAGTTTAAAAACGCACCAGACAGATCCTGTTACACAGATCCACAAATGGGTTAAAGTATGACCCACATGTGTGGGGGACAATCCAGATGGGCCTAGTTGCCTCCTTTTGTCCTATTGTCCTAGTAATCCTAATAATATGTAAAGAGCCTTATTTAGTGTTCCACAAGGACCGGGTGGCCTTGTGGACCAATCTTAAGTTCTTGCAAAAAGTGTTGTCCAAGTTGACTCTGAATCAGGACATTCACCTTCTGGTTTACTATCCGGAATGCTGAAACCGGGGTGAGACTCTTCTCCACATGTCGGATGTCCACCGTGTCTTACGTTACTGCCTCTCCAGAACATGGGAGTTTTGACGCTCTGACCAGCTTTTCGTTTCCTTCACCCCCAGAATCCGTGGGACTCCCATAGCCAAACAGACTTTTTCCAAATGGCTGGTAAACTGTATTTCTTTTTGTTACCAGAAATACGACAAACCCTTGCCGGGCTCGGAGAAGGGTCACTCCACGAGGGGAGTGGTGGCATCCTTCGCTGCTTTAAGGAACATGTCCGCGGCAGACATTTGTGCAGCTGCCACATGGAACTCTGTCCATACATTCCCTTGTGCTACCAAACTCCTTGTGCTCTGCTCTCTCTGCACGGCACCCGTAAGGTGGGCACCCATACAAAGTGATTGACCCCCCTCACTTGGACAAACCCCCTAACTTCCAGCCTATCTCTCTGGTTCCTTTTTTTTTCTTCCATCCACCCTGCCCAACTGTAAAGTGTCCTATTCTACAGTCCTAATATATCTTCCCCCAGTGCTCGTAGGACCCACTTAGGGATATGGCCTCCCCACTCAGTCCGCTGTCCTCCCCATCGTCTCTTAACCCCCCATGGCTTTCCTCAAAAGGGCTCAAAATTGCCCACCTGAATGTGCGTAGCCTCCTACGCAGCCTATCCAAGCTCACAGCATGGGTCGCCCATCATAAGCCGGATATCCTGGGCCTCTCAGAAACCTGATTCAAGCCCCATATATCTGATGCCCAGTGTACCCTCCCGGGCTATAACCACTTCAGACGCAACAGACCAGGTAAGAAGAGAGGCGGCGGAGTGATCCTCTACTACAAGATGCACCTAAACTTGTCCCCCATTGACCACTCACCTACCAACCCTCCTGCATGCGAGTTTCTGCACGCTGTCCTCCTGCTGGGCCACACAAAGAAAATCCACCTGGTATGCACCTACATCCCCCCCAAGGATGGTCTGACTGGTCTCTCCTCCCTGCTTGACTGCATCGGCACCAAAGTGGGTCCCAATGAAACCCTACTAATAGGCGACTTCAACCTCAACTGGCTGGGTACCAACCGCAACTTGTACGAGCCTCTGCTCTCGGGTCTTGCACTAACCCAAGTCATAACCGAACCCACCAGGCTCGCCTTTCCGAGGAACTCAGGATCCCTTATCGACTGGATCCTGTCCAACAGGTCTGCCAATATCATATCCTCCGGAACCCTCCCGGATGCCATCTCTGACCATTCTCCTGTCTACTGTGTCTGGGGCATCTCTCAGCCTAAAATCCCTAGCAAGGTGATTGAACTGAGGGATTACTCCAAATTTAATACCCATGACTTCCTGTCTGACCTCCTAGCTATTGACTGGACAGGGGTCGCTACCTCCAATGACCCCTCACGAGCTCTGGATCTATTCCTAGCCAAGCTTGTCCCTCTCCAGAATAAACATGCCCCCCTCACTAGGAGGAGGGTGAGGGGCACCATCACCAAATGGCTAAATGGGGGCCTGTTCTCCCTTATAAAGGCCAGGGACAAAAGTTGGGCGATCTACAAGGCCTCCCAAAACAATAATGATCTGATGGCTTACATGCACCTCAGAAACTCCTGCAAAAGGGTCATCCACTCAGCAAAAAGCGAGTTCTGTAAAGCCGCCTTACTCTCCTCCAGCAGCAACCCGAGGAGTTTCTGGCAAAATATTAAAAATGCTATTGGGGGGTCAGCCAAGGCACAGGTCACCGACCTACTTGTTGGTGGGGTCAGCTGCAATAACCCCCACACCATTGCAGACACCTTCAACTCCTTGTTCTCCAATCTGCCCTCCACCCCCCAGTCCCCAGTCGTCTTTCCCCCCGGTGCCCCCTCACCGATCTCCACCCCTGGCCCCTTCCAACTGAGACAAGTTTCATCTAAAGAGACCTAGTTACTCTCGGCCTCCCCTCACACCAGCGCAGAGATATGACAGCCTCGAGTCAACTGCTCAGACTGGGGGCCCACCTCCTTGCCAGGCCCGTCTCGCATCTATTCAACACCTCCATTAAAAATGGGATCATTCCCAACCTGTGGAAAGTGGCCAAGGTCGTTCCTGTCTTACTTCCTGTCTTAAAACCGGGAAATCCCAAAGATCCAGGCAATTACCACCCCATTGCCATTCTATGCGCCACCAGTAAACTTCTCGAGAAAGCCGTTGCCTCTCAGCTCTCCCAATATATCCAGGACCACAACATCCTCTCTTCTGCTCAGCATGGCTTTAGGAAAGGACACAGCACGTCCACCGCCCTTGCTGTAGTCACTTCACTGATCAGGACAGGTGCTGACCAAGGCAACCTCACTGGAGCCATTTTTGTGGACCTCTCAAAAGTGTTTGACAGGGTTGATCATTCCCTCCTCGGCTCCAAGCTCCTATCCCTTGGATTTTCCTCCTCCGCACACGCTTAGTTCATGAACTACCTCTCCAACCAACAGCAATTCACCTACTTCAATCGGACGACCTCCAACCTCTTACCCGTCCACTGTGGGGTCCCTCAAGGATCTGTCCTTGGTCTGACCCTATTCTCATTATTCATCAATGAACTACCGTCCGTCACTGTACATGGTCACACCACCCTGTATGCGGACGACCTCGTCCTCCTGGTCAGCTCCCGGGACATCTCCACTATAAACTCCCACCTGAACATCGAGTTTGAACGCATCCAAACTTGGCTGGGGGACCACAGGCTCACCCTCAATCTCAAAAAAAAAACAATCCATGCTGTTTGGGTCCCTGAACAAAATAAAATCCTGCCCTGCTCCCCTGCTGATCCTCAGGGGCCAGCGGCTGCGCCTTGAAACGGTAACTTCTGCCAGTAGGAAGTCACCTTGGACCCACAGTTGGACCTTACCTGCACATCCATAGCATCTGCCAGGCCACTAATTGTAAGCTTGGCCTAGCTTACCGAGCCATTAACTGCCTCACCCCCGGCGCTCGCTTGGCCCTAGCTGGGGGGAAGGGTCCTCCTCCTCTCACTCTGCTACCGACTCGTAACATTTGCACCCGTTCCCAAATCCTGCCTCTCAAAATGAGACACGGCCTACAATAATGTCTGCCGCTTCGCGCTTTCCACCCGTCCCCTCACCCACCGTTGTGACTTATACAGCCGCCTGGAGTGGCTTCCCCCCGAAAAGCACCGTTCCTTTGTTCTAGGTAACTTCATTGACAACATCATCCGCTCTGGCACCCCTCCAGCCTTAGCCCTTCCCCTTAAACCAGGTGCCCCACCCTACCACCTAAGATCTGGGACAAACCAGGAACGCCTGGCTCCTAGAACCCGCACCCTTGCGGGAGATTGGGCCTTCTACACACACGCCCCCAAACTCTGGAACTCGCTCCCTGAGTCCACTCGGTCCTCCTCCTCCCATCCAAGCTTTAAAGCCTCCCTCTGGAACTTCCTGAAACCTTCCTCCCCCGTTCCTGCTCCTCGTAGCCCTACTCCACTGCTCCTCTCCTCCCTTCAACCTGGTTAGGTGGGGGCCTCAGCGCTACTTGCACTTCCTCTACAGTAACTGGCCAGGAATCCTGGACTTGACCTCCTGCCTAGGGCTCCTCCCTTCCCCCCTGCAGGCACTTACCATTGTCTTTGCTTCTGTTTTACTCCACTGTTCACCTCCTAATTATATCCTGCATACCCCATTCTATTGCAATGCACTGTGCCAGCCTTGTCCTAGAGCCAGCCTTGAAATGCCTGTTATTTTTGGTATTTTATTGACTCCTCTACTGCCCATGTATGAACTTGGTGCCAACCTTGCTCTAGAGCCAGCCTTGAAATTCCTGTTTGTTCCCTATGTAATTTTCTCCATCCCTCAATTGTCTATGAATGTATTTTGTGCCTACCTTGCTCTAGAGCCAGTCTTGAGTTGCCTGTTGTTTTCCTATGTATTTCTTTCGATTCCTCAACTGCTTATGTATGAAGTTTTCATCTGTAACTCTCCCGGGTCGCACCTGAAAATAGGCACTTGGCTGTCTAGTGTGCTTACCCGGTTAACAAAAAGCAAATAAATAAATAAATAAACAGGCATTACAGTCTTGACATTGCCTCCAGACGCAGAGCAGGTTTTGGACTGGCTGTTCTGCAGGGACTGCTCTCCTGAGACCATTGTCCTCTTCCTTTACCTCTGATTCCTCCACCCAGGATCAGTATGGGTCTCCTTTTCTGCTTTGGACTCAGTCCTACTGGTGTTCCTGCTGCAAGAGCTGACTCTCGAAGTAAGATAGTACAGTTACGCAAGAACTTCCTATAACAGTAGATCTTTGAGAGAAGCTCTTGCAGCAGGTACTGCTTCCCACCCACCTTTCCCCTTGAGGAATCTCTCCGCATTATTCTTTGATCACCACTACTGTTGTTGCCGTATGTGAAATTCACCATGGTTCTCTGTTCCAGATCACCTTCCATCCTCGATGCCAGAGTCTCCGGTGGAAGAACTGTGGGGACACAGGGGACCGCCCTCCCTTTATGAGGGTGTGACGGGGGCCGGCCAATGTCGGGGGCGGTCCCATAGACTTCTAAGCTATAAATTTTCCGTGGGGTCCTGGCGCCTACCTGCTTCAGTTCTACCGGTGTTGCCTGAAACATAGAATTTGATGGCAGATAAGGACCACTTTGCCCACCTAGTCTGCCCATTTCCCTACCTAATGCTAGGCTGCAGATCCTAGTTAACCAACAGCCTACTTCCTCCTACCCCCCACTAGAATTGCCTTATATCTGCCCCATGCATTTTTGAATTCCTCCGATGTTTTTGAGTCCACTACCTCCTTTGGAAGGCTGTTCCATGTATCCACCACCCTCTCCGTGAAAAAATACTTCCTCACATTACCTTTTGAGCCGTCCCCCCCTCTATCTTCAGATTGTGACCCCTAGTTCTTGCACATCTCTTTTTCTGAAAGATGCTACCATCTTGGAATCTGTTGAGTCCCTTGATGTACTTGAAAGTTTCTATTATGTCCCCCCTCTCCCTCCTCTCCTCGAGTGTATGCATATTAAGCTTCTTTAATCTCTCTTCGTATGTCCTCTGGTGCAGACCCTGCACCATTTTAGTTGCCCTCCTCTGGATAGCCTCCATCCTGTCTATGTCCTTGCGGAGATGGGGTCTCCAGAACTGGACGCAGAACTCCAGATGGGGTCTCACCAACTGTCTGTACAAAGGGATAACAAGTTCCTGGTTTCTACTGGTGATGCCTCTCCCTATGCATCCCAGTATCCCACCAGCATTTCTTACTGCCTTCTCACATTGCTTGCCCACCTTAAGGTCATCTGATATGACTACCCCCAGGTCCCTTTCCATTTCTATAGTTGTTATTATCTCACCCCCCAATTGTGCACTCTTCCCCTGGATTTTTGTTTCCCAGGTGCGTTACTTTGCATTACCTGCTGCAAGACTTTCTCTCGAAGATCTACTGTTACGGTAATTTCTTACGTAACTGTACTTTCTAGTTATCGTTGTTCATTGCTTATTTATCCTGTACTTTTTCTTACTGTTTCTTCTTTTTTTAGCTATATAGTCTTGTTGATGCTTAAAGGGACACTGTCAGCCTTTCCTGCATCATATTATTTCTAGCTAAAAACCCTCATTTTATGATTGCTTACCTTCTCTAAAATTTGTTGATGTTGCTGGTTGTTTAATCTGCCTCCTTGCTTATTAGAACTGAAATGCATGGTAATGTATAGTTACTCACAGCATTGTTTTGCCCCAGATTGTTTACATAAGCTTACTGCATACTTCCTGAACATTAGAAACACCCTCAAACAGTGCAGCCACTTGTGATACAATAGTCGCGTCTACTCCCACTGCATAATGAGTAGCTAGATAATGTTGGGGGTGTTCCTGAGTCCAGGAAAGATGCAGTTGTAGTTAGTCAAGAAATGTGAACGAACATGTTTTGGTGTGATAACACCAGTGTGATTGACATTCAGTTTTTTACTTTTTAAAAGGAAAAAGGAGTCTGAATCAAACAATCAGCTACACCAGCAGTCTCTATAGAATGAGAACAATCATAAAATGTGTTTTTTAAACTGGGGACACTTTGAGGCCAAATGGGGTTGACAGTGTCCCTTTAAGACCTCTTTACTAGTTAGTACTTTTATAATATTAATACATGTCAGGACTGCATGGTGTATTTCTCCTTCCATCTTTACAGAGGTGGAGATAACTGATGTTTCTTTGAATTAGAGTTTACTCCAGGACTTTTATCATGCAGCTCATGGGCGCTTAGTAACAGCAACAGTAATTTTTATTACCATGCTTGATTATGTTTTAAATGAACTTCTTCTTCACGGTCATATCTATATTGCACCAACCTGTTTTTTTTTTCCACCTGCATGTATTAAGAGGAGTGGCGTTCTCAGTACAAATAACAGTACTAAATGCTAGGTGTTCGAAGCACACTGTGTATGTAGCTTTGTCTTTAAGCAATAAACATAAAGTTTAAAAATATATATTCTATGCTTCTGATGCAGTAATTCCAGAAGCCACAACTCTACACTATGTGCCACCACATACCAGTCTCATAAGTGCAACAAAACGTGTGCTACTACCACTATGTCACCAACCTCTTTGACACGTCTAATAAAACCCAAGGGAACATAAATCTTTATATCATATCTGTAAGATAGATCTTCCTGGACATAGTCTCCACCACTCATTCACACTAATGGGATCTATGCCGGAGGCGCTAGGACCCAGCGGGAGCAAACTTTTTTGCAGGAGGGTCAGTGCCAGAGATGGAGCCTTGAGGAGGCGGCGCTATGAAGCCTCGGCTCGTATGGGCAGTAGTGACTGTCTCAAGGCTAACCTCCAACCGCCTTCAGAGTGCGCTTCAGTGACGATGTCGCTCGCCCACCGGGAGTCAAACTTCAAACTAGCAGCATAGTTTTCAGTTGATTATTTTGTAGTATTTTTCAAATAAAGTACCGCTTACAATAATTTATTCTTATCAAAGAAAGAAGTCTCAGCCTATATTGACGGAGTCGACCATTAGCGGGTCAGGTGACAGTAAGGAGACTTTGTATGAAAGCAGTTCAGTCAGCCAGGCTGGGTCTGGTCCTCTGCCTTCTCCAGAGGGGGGGGTCTGACAACGGACGGTCCAGTGCCCGAGGGGATGGGCGGTCCCCCTGGAACCATAAAAGAAAACTGTTGCATTCTCGGCACCGTTCGGCCTTGAGCTCTTCTTCGGCCTGTAGGTCAAAAAAGAGAAGGCATCACTCGAGGTCGCCCTCTGATATGTCTGCATGTCAACAGTCGATCATTGGGATCAGTTGCCGGTCTCCTCGTTCGGAGTCGCCAGTTTCTGGTTCTGGTCACCGACCTCTTCAACATCGGAGCCCTTCCCTGCCTTCTGATAGGGCTCCCAATGAGCAGTTTCATCAGGGGGCCGCTCTGATGGAGCAGTGGGCTCGGAGATTGGTCCAGCTGCCTGGCCCGGTCACTCCAGGGCCCTCAGGCTCTTCAGGGGATCGGGCAGGGCCATTGGGCCTCCCTAGTCACCAGCACCTCTTGGCCGGTGCCGACCACACAGGGCTTTTCCTCCCTCACATGGCTGTGGCGCAGGGGGCCTCACCGATGCCTCTATCTCCTGGTATTCTTTTGTCTTTTCCCTCAAATGCTTATTTTTGGGGCCCTGAGTTGGTTTTGGCACCGTCGGCGTCAGTGGGTCGCTCGGTGCTGATTTTTGGCGCTGTCTTCGCCGCTGTGTGGCTTTTCTGTGCCGTGTTCTTCTTAGGTGCCATCTGCTTTGTTGGCGCCGTGCGGCCTTTTGGCGCCAGGTTCTTCGGCGCCGAGGCCTGGCTTTTCATCTGCCAATCTTCAGGGCTTCTCCTCCACGAATTCTTTTCCTTCCTCTCTTCTTGCTGATTTTCATTCCTTTCCTGTCCATGCAGTCCCTGCTGGACTGTCAGGAGATGATATTGAGCCTGACCCAGATCTTAGACTGGGTGATGATGTGGAAGGAGCAGGACCTAATCCTGTTGCAGAGCCTGTGGCCAAGGACCTGTCATTTAAGTCTCTGCTGAAAAACTTGAATTCCACTCTTCCTCTCCAGACTATGGACATCGATCATGTGAAGCTTTTAAGACTCCAATATCTTCATGTCACGGACATCCCTACAGATTTAACTCCCCCGGTACAACCCTCCTTTGAGACGCTTTCTCAAATGGTATGGAATAATCCTGCTCTCATTCCTTCTGTGGCTAAGTCCATAGATAGGAGGTATGCTGCTCCCAAGGACTGACCTATTTTGTCCTCTCAAACCTTTGCGGATCCTATTGTAGTCTTGGCAGAGAATGATAAGATCATCCTTCCTCAGATTGCTACAGCTCGACCTATAAACAAAGAATCTCGTAAGATAGATACTTTAGGTAAGAGAGTCTTTGCTGCATCCACCTTGGGTATGTGTACTGCCGGCTACCAGGGCTATTTTTCTCAATATGAGTATATTCTCTGGCATTCACTCAAACAAATGGTAGAAGCTCTACCGGAGTCTGACACTAATTCAGAGCTTCTTCAAACCATAATCAGGGGTATCGAGTCCAACAACCAGCAGGTTAAAGCAGCTATGGATGCCTTCGATACCGCCTCCAGAGCGGCATTTGTACCCTCCGTCATTCCTGGCTGCGCATTTCAGGTTTCACGATTGATGCCCAGCAACAGGTCATGGCGTTGCCCTTCGATGGTGTGTATCGCTTCGGTCCTCAAGTAGAACAGGCTCTAGAGGCCACACAAAAGACTAGGTCAGCCATTAAATTGGCTCAACCTCCTCCCGGCCCTTCTGGGGTAGTTAACAAACGCCAGTTTCATAACAGTCAGTCCTTTCGAGGCAAAGGCGGGGGGGGGGTTACTAAAAACAAGCCCCTCAGCCACAAAAGAAAACACAACAGAAAGCGTAAGGACCGAAAGTGCCCAGTGCTGCCTTCTGAGTTTCTGGCCCAAGTCCCACCTCACTGCCCGAGGGGGACTTCTTAGCGGTGGGAGGTCATCTGACTCAATTGCACAACCAGTGGAAGTCCATAACATCGGACAAATGGGTCCTCCGGATAATCTGCGAGGGATATTCCCTCAGTTTCTCAGAGAACCCTCCGGATTGTCCTCCCAAATGGCAGCCAAAACTGTCAATATTTCAGTCATAACTTCTCGCCTCCGAGTTACAAGGCCTTCTGAACAACAGGGCAGTAGAAGTAGTTCCGTTGGATCAACGGAACACAGGGTTCTACTGCCACTACTTTCTGGCTCCAAAGAAAACCGGGGGCATGCGCCCATTTTGGACCTCAGAAAATTGAACAAATTTCTTCTCAAAGAGAAATTCAGAATGATATTGCTAGGAACCGTTACCTTTGCTTCGTCAACACGACTGGTTAGTCTCCCTGGACATGAAGGATGCTTACCATCATATTCCTATTCACCCAAAGCATCACAAATACCTAAGGTTCGTGGCTTTGGGTTAGCATTATCAGTTCAGAGTTCTGCCCTTTGGGCTATCCTCCGTGCCGCGGGTTTTTACAAAGTGTTGTGCAATTCTTGCAGCGCACCTCAGGAAAATCGGAATTCAAGTGTTCCCATACCTGGACGACTGGCTTAGCAAGCAAGGAACTCTCGGCCTGAGCCACGGCCTCAGACTTTCTCACGTCCATGGGAGTCCTGCTAAATCTCAAGAAATCGCAGTTGCAGCCCTCCCAGAAGCTCCTTTTCTTAGGAACTCTTCTGGACACCTCCTGTGCGAAAGTCTTCTACCAGAGGACAGAAGGAGCGATATCCTACAGATGGCCCAATACATCAGAGAGAACAGCTCGGTTCGAGCTATCTCAGTGCAACGGATCTAGGTCTCATGGCATCCTCGGTGTTCACTGTACCCCTAGCACGCCTCCACATGAGAACCTCTCAATGGATGCTTAGTACTCAGTGGTGCCCAACCACTCGCCCTCAGTCCTTTCTCATCAAGGTGACAGAACCTCTGAAGAACTCACTCACCTGGTGGTTGCTAGAGGACAATCTTCTGGAAGGGTATCTCTTTGCTCCCCTGGATCAACTGATTTCCATTACCACGGACGCATCCCTGATGGGGTGTGGAGCTCACTGTCAGAATCTCCACACTCAAGGTGCGTGGACTCAGGACGGGTCCCAGCTTCACATAAATGTCTTAGAAATGAGAGCCATCCTTTATGCAGTCCGGACTTTGAAGGACATTCTCTGTCACAAGAACATTCTCCTTCAAACGGACAACAAAGCAGTGATGTATTACATCAACAAGCAGGGTGGTGCCCAATCTTACCCTTTATGCAGGGAAGCGATGAGAGTGTGGGAATGGTGCTTGGAGCACAACGCTCTAATTCAAGCAGTCTACCTGCCGGGAATGCAGAATGAACTGGCAGACCCACTCAGCAGAACAGAGACAGATCCTCACGAATGGTCCCTCGACTCAACCGTAGTTCAGTCACTATTCGCAGAGTGGGGAACTCTAGACCTGGACCTTTTTGCATCCCCACTGAACACAAAACTGCCTCTCTTCTGCTCCAGAAATCTAGGGCCTGGCATTTTCTGTCAGGATGCGTTCAGGCTGCAGTGGACAAAAAGTTTCTATACGCCTTTCCGCCTCTTCCTCTAATTCAGAAGGTACTTCTCAAGTTCGAATCCTAGGGGGACAAAATGATCCTCATTGCTCCCTTCTGGCCTCAACAAATATGGTTTCCGTTACTCAACATTACGTCAAAAACCTCTCCAAAAGCACTTCCCCTTCAGACGAACCTTCTGACTCAGGGGCCTGTGGTCCATCCCAATCTGAGATCACTTCACCTTCATGCTTGGCTCCTGAAGAGATAGAGGTGAACAGGTTCAGTGTCTCTCACAGAGTTTCAGATATTCTTCTGGCTGCGCGCAAGCCAGCCACTAGAAAAACTTACACAGCCAAATGAAAGCGTTTTCCGCCATGGTGTGCAAAATCTTCTTGAATCCTTTTTCCTGTCCACCCAATAAAGTGCTAGAGTACCTTTTAGACCTCTCAAATTCAGGTCTGCAATACTCTACAGTCAGGTTTCACCTTTGTGCCGTTTCAGCTTATCATGAGTCAGTACTTTCCTTGTCATTGGCTCAGTTACCTGTGGTTAAGAGGTTTCTTAAGGGAATTCTGCATACCAGACCTCCTATCAAATGTCCAGTCGCAGCCTGGGACATTAATCTTGTACTAGACATGCTCACTTGAAAGCCTTTCGAGCCTCTAGCTACCTGTAAGCTGAAATTTCTTACTTGGAAAACGGCCTTCCTGGTGGCCATTACCTCGGCCCGCAGGGTCTATGAGATACATGCCTTGGTCACAGACCCTCCATACACTGTGTTTCATAAAGACAAATTAGTTCTTAGGGCCAATCCTAAGTTTCTTCTTAAGGTTGTTTCAGAATTTCATCTAAATCAACATTTGGTCCTTCCTGCTTACTTTGCGAGCTTCCAAAATGACTGAGAGCATTCCCTTCATTCTTTTGACGTCAAAAGAGCTCTGTGTTTCTATTTAGACAGAACAAAAGAAATTTGCAAAGCTCAACAACTGTTTGTTTCCTTCAGCAAGACCCGGCTGGGTCAACCTGTCACTGTCAGATTCATTTCAGCATGGCTGGTGGCATGCCTCCGTCACAGTTATTCCATAGCGCAGGTTAAGCTGGAGGACAGAGTATACGCTCACTCTACTAGAGTGGTCGCGGCATCCCTGGCGGAAATCCACAACGTGCCCATTGCAGATATTTGCAGTGCGGATACCTGGAGCTCAGTGCATACTTTCATCAAGCACTATGCCCTGGATGTCCATGCCAGGCGACATATTTTGTTTGGCAGAACCATCCTTAATGGACTTCTGTCCTAAATTTGTGAGCTCTTGGTCTCTCCTGCTGCCCTCTGGGGGGATTATTAGCTCGGTATTCTCCCATTAGTGTGAATGAGTGGTGGAGACTTTATGCCCAGGAAGATATGGAAATTATGTACCTTCTGTAATTCTTGATCTTCTTGGACGAAGTCTCCACCACTCATTCACACGCCCACCCACCATCCCCGAGCTCACCTCTGTTGTTGGTCTTCACTCCTCAATCTTTAGGCTATGAAGACTTATATCTTGACTCTTCTTATACAGGTCTTCCGGACTATCTTATATCTGGATTTTTTGTTAGGTTATCCTTCTAGGTTAGTTACGCTGCACCTCCTCAGTGGAAAAAAGGTACTGAGGCTGTTGGAGGGTCGACACCGAGATAGTCATTGCCGAACGAGCCGAGGCTCACGGCACCGCTCCTCACGGCTCCATCTTTGGCACTGACACTCCTGCAAAAAAGTTTGCTCCCGCTGGGTCCTAGTGCCTCCGGCATAGATTCCATTAGTGTGAATGAGTGGTGGAGACTTCGTCAAAGATGATCAGTGATTACGGTACGTACATAATTTCCAATCTTCTTGGACATGAGTCTCCACCACTCATTCACATTATTGGGATCTCGCCAGAGGCACTAGGACCCATCGGAGCAAACTTTTGCTGGAGGGTCGCGCCAGAGATGGAGCCTGAGGATCGAAGGCGCCACAGCCTCAGCTCAACTGGCATGACTATCTCGCGCCGACCCTCCAACCGCCTTCAGTTCCTTTTTTTCCTCACTGGCCGAGTGCGCTTCAGTGACGACGTCGTCACTCCTCGGGAGTCAAACTTCAAACTAGCAACTTTGTTTTCAGTTTTGTTATTTTGTAGTATTATCTTGATAAAGTATCGCTTAGTTTACTTTTATTTTAAAAATAAAGAAGTCTCAGCCATTTCTTGACGGAGTCGACTATAGCAGGTCAGGCGATGGTAGGGAGACTTGTATGAAAGCTGTTCAGTCAGTCGGCTGGGTCCGGCTCAGTCCAATGCCCGGGGATGGGCGTGTCCCCCAGAAGCATAAAATAACGGTCGATTCTCGGCACTGCTTGCCTTGAGCCTCTTCGCCCATAGGTGTTCAAAAAGAGAAGGCATCACTCGAGGTCGCCTCGATATGTTCTGCGCCGAGACGCTCGGGTTATCGGGTTAGTTGCCGTCTCTCCTTCAGAGTCGCCAACTCTGCTTCTGGTAGCTAACGCCTTCAACATCGAGCCCTACCTCCGCCTGAGGTAGGTCTTCAGATGAGCAGTTTCATCAGTGGGCCGCCTTATGGAGCAATGGGCTCGGAGGTTGGTTCAGCTACCTGGCTTGGTCTCCCGTGGCGTCTGGCTCATTAGGAGACCGGTAGAAGCGGTTGGATTTTCCTGGGCTGCGCTGCACCTTCTTCGTGCCGCTGACTCGCCAGCTTAGGTGTTCCCCTCACATGGCTACGCAGGGGCCACACCGATGCCCTTATCTCCTGCTCCTCTTCCTTCAAAACCTGTTTTTCAGAGTCTGGGGTGTTTCCGGGCGCAGTGCTTATCGGCGCCGTCCTCGGCACGGTGGTGCGCTGGCAGCATCGCCTGACACCGTGTGCCTTCTCGGTGCCGTCCTCGGCGCCTGTCTCGCACCATTTTCGGCACCGCGTGGTCCCCAAGGCCATTTCTGTGCCGGTGGTCCCTCAAGGCTGCCTGTGCCGTGCGCCCCCGGCGCCTGGGGCCTCGGCTCCCTCTGCTTTTCAGGACTCTCTTTCTCTCGTTTCTTCTTCCTCTCTCTGATTTTCATTCCTTTCCTGTCCATACAGTCCTCCTGGACTGTCAGGAGATGACATTGAGCCTGACCCAGACCTTCGGTTGGGTGATGAGGTGGACGAAGCAGGATCTATTACTGCTACAGAGCCTGTGGTCGAGGACCTGTCAGTCAAGTCTCTGCTGAAAAATATGAGTTCCACTCTCTCTCTCCAGACTACAGACATCGATCCTGGAAAATTGTTAAGACTCCAATACCTTCATACCCCGGAGATCCCTAAGGATTTGACTCCTCCGGTTCAGCCTTCCTTCGAGATGCTGTCTCAAATGGTATGGAATAATCCTGCTCTCACCCCTTCGGTGGCTAAATCCATAGATAGGAAATATTCAGCCCCCAAGGATCGTCCCATTTTGGCATCTCAAGCCTTTGCGGATCCTATTGTAGTTCTGGCAGAGAATGATAAGGTTGTTCTTCCTCAAACTACTACAGCTCGACCTATTAACAAAGAATCTCGTAAGATAGACACCTTAGGTAAGAGAGTCTTTGCTGCTTCTACCCTAAGTATGCGTATTGCCAGTTACCAAGGTTATTTCTTCTAGTATGAGTATATCCTGTGGCACTCTATCAAGCAGATGGTGGAAGCTCTTCCGGAGTCGGATGCAAAGCCAGAGCTTCTTCAAACCATTACCAGGGGTATCGAATCTAACAACCAGCAGGTTAAAGCAGCCATGGATGCTTTCGACACTGCTTTTCGTTCAGCGGCTGCTGGTATTTGCACCCGCCGTCATTCCTGGCTGCGTACTTCGGGCTTCACGGATGACACACAGCAGCAGGTAATGGCGTTGCCCTTTGATGGTGCATATCTTTTTGATCCTCAGGTAGAGCAAGCTCTAGAAGCTACTCAAAAGACCAGGTCAGCCATTAAGTTGGCTCGACCCCCTCCTGCCCCCTTTTGAGGGCATGTCAATAAACGTCAGTTTCATAATCATCAGTCCTTTCGAGGCAGAGGAGGTTTCCATAAAAACCAACCTACCCAACCTCAGAAGACGGTACAACAGAAAGCGCAAGGGCCCAAAGCGCCCAGCGCTTACCTTATGAATTGCTGGCCCAAGTCCCATCTCAGCTGCCCGAGGTGGACTTTTCCTCTCCGGTGGGAGGTCGTCTGTTCTACTTCTACAACCAGTGGAAGTCCATAACCTCAGATAAATGGGTCCTCCGGATAATTCGCGAGGGGTATTCACTCAGTCTTCTGGAGACCCCTCCGGATCGTCCTCCCAAACGGCAGCCCAGGCTGTCGACCCTTCAGTCAGACCTTCTCGCCGCCGAGATTCAGGGCCTTCTAAACAACCGGGCAGTAGAAGTGGTGCCGCTGCATCAACGGAACACGGGTTCTACTCCCATTACTTTCTGTTCCAAAGAAGTCCGGGGAATGCGCCCATTCTAGATCTCAGAAAGCTAAACAAATTTCTCCCAGGGAGAATTCAAAATGATTTCGCTAGGAACCCCGTTGCCTTTGCTTCATCAACACGACTGGCTAGCCTCCCTTGATATGCAGGATGCTTACCAGCACATTCCTGTTCACCCGAGGCATCACAAATTCCTGAGGTTTGTAGCTCTGGGGCAACATTATCAGTTCAGAGTCCTGCCCTTTGGGCTATCCTCGATGCCGTGGGTTTTTACAAAGTGTTGTGCAGTTCTCGTAGCGCACCTCAGAAAGGTCGGGATACAGGTGTTCCCTTATCTGGACGATTGGCTCCTAGCAAGCCCTTCCAGGCAAGGGACTCTGGACGCTGTAGAGACGACCTCTCGCCTCCTCACATCCATGGGAGTCCTGCTGAACCTCAAGAAGTCGCAACTGCAGCCCTCCCAGAGGCTCCTTTTCATAGGGACTCTTCTGGACACCTCCTCTGCGAAGGCTTTTCTTCCAGAAGACAGAAGGAAAGATGTCCTTCAAATGGCTCGTCACATCGGGGAGAACAGCTCAGTTACAGCTCTCTCGATGCAACGGATGCTAGGTCTCATGGCATCCTCAGTGTTCACTGTAGCCCTAGCACGTCTGCACATGAGAACCACTCAGTGGATGCTCAGTACTCAGTGGTCCCCAACCTCACACCCACAGTCCTATCTCATCAAGGTGACAGAACCTTTAAAGAGATCACTCACCTGGTGGTCTCAAGAGAGCAATCTCGTGGACGGATATCCTTTTGCTCCTCTGGACCATCAAATCTCCTTTACCATGGACGCATCCCTAATGGGGTGGGGAGCTCACTGTCAGGCTCTCCACACTCAAGGTGTGTGGACTCAAGTAGAGTCCCAGCTTCACATAAACGTCCTAGAAATGAGAGCCGTCCTTTATGCGGTCCGAGCGTTGAAGGACATTCTCCGTCACAAGAACATTCTCCTTCAAACAGACAACAAAGCAGTGACAACTTACACAGCTAAGTACATCAACAAGCAGGGCGGTGCTCATTCTTACCCCTTGTGCAGGGAAGCAGTGAGGGTATGAAAATGGTGCTTGGAGCACAAAGCTCTAATTCAAGCGGTCTACCTACCGGGAATACAAAACGAGGTGGCAGACCGTCTCAGCAGAACAGAGACAGATCCTCACGAGTGGTCTCTCAACTCAACCATAGTTCAGTCACTATTCGAAGAGTGGGGAACTCCAGACCTGGACCTTTTTGCATCCCCACTCAACGCAAAACTGCCTCTCTTCTGCTCCAGAAATCCAGGGCCTGGCATTTTCTGTCAGGATGCGATCAGGCTGCAGTGGACAAAACGCTTTCTTTACGCCTTTCCACCTCTTCCTCTAATTCAGAGGGTGCTCCTCAAGTTCGAATCCCAGGGGGACAAAATGATTCTCATTGCTCCCTTCTGGCCTCGACAGCTGTGGTTTCCACTTCTCAACAGTATGTTGGCAGTCCCTCCGAGACCTCTTCCCCTACAGATGAACCTTTTGACTCAGGGGCCTGTGGTTCATCCCAACCTGAGATCACTTCACCTTCACGCTTGGTTCCTGAAGAAGTAGAGGTAAACCGGTTCAATGTCTCTGGTAGGGTTTCAGATATTCTTCTGGCTGCTTGGAAGCCAGCCACCCAGAAAACTTACACAGCTAAGTGGAAACGTCTTCTGGTGTAAGTCCCTTTGAACTCTTTCCTGTCCACCAGATAAGGTTCTGGAGTACCTCTGACCTCTCAAATTCAGGTCTGCAGTACTCTACAGTCAAAGTTCACCTTAGTGCCATTTCAGCTATCATGAGCCAGTTTTTCCTTAACGCTAGCTCATTACCTGTGGTTAAGAGATTTCTTAAAGGAATTCTGCATACCAGACCTCCTACAAGACGTCCAGTTGCAGCCTGGGACATTAATCTTGCGCTAGACATGCTCACTCGGAAACCTTTTGAACCTCTGGCCACCTGTGAGCTAAAATTTCTCACCTGGAAGGCTGCCTTCCTAGTGGCCATTACCTCAGCTCGTAGGGTCTCTGAGATACATACCCTGGTCACAGATCCTCCGTACACTGTGTTCCATAAGGACAAAGTAGTCCTTCGGACCCATCCGAAATTTCTTCCTAAGGTTGTGTCAGACTTTCATCTAAACCAACCTCTAGTCCTTCCCTCTTACTTTGCAGTCTTCCAAAATGAGGGAGAACGATCTCTTCATTCTTTGGATGTTAAGAGAGCTTTGCGTTTCTATCTAGATAGAACCAGGGATTTTCGCAAAGCCCAGCAACTGTTTGTCTCCTTCAGCGAGACCCATCTGGGTCAACCTGTCGCTATCAGATGTATTTCAGCATGGTTAGTGGCATGCCTTCGACACTGCTATTCCATGGCGCAGGTTAAGTTGGAGCGTAGGGTTTACGCTCACTCTGCTAGAGCGGTCGCTGCATCCCTAGCAGAAATTCGCAACGTGCCCATTGCAGACATTTGCAATGCGGCCACCTGGAGCTCAGTGCATACTTTCGTTAAACATTATGCACTGGATGTCCATGCCAGACGATATTCTTCCTTTGGCAGAGCCATCCTTAATGGACTTCTGTCCTAGAAACGTGAGCTCTTGGTCTCTCCTGCCGCCCTCTCGGGGGATTTTTAGCTCGGTACTCTCCCAATAGTGTGAATGAGTGGTGGAGACTTATGTCCAGGAAGATATGAAAATTACGTACCTACCGTAATTCTTGATCTTCTTGGACGAGTCTCCAATACTCATTCACACGCCCACCCTCCATCCCCCGAGCTCACCTCTGTTGTTGGTCTTCACTCCCTCAAATCTTTAGGCTGTGAAGACTTCTTTGTTGACCCTTCTTATACGGGTCGCCCGGACTATCTTATGTCCGGTTTTTGGTTAGAACTACCCTTCTAGGTTAGTTCACGCTGCACCTCCTTGGTAAAAAAAAAATTACTGAGGCGGTTGGAGGTCAACGCCGAGATGATCATTACTTGTATGAGCTGAGGCTCGTGGCCGCTGCCTCGGCTCCATTCCTGGCGCCGACCTCCAGCAAAAAAGTTTGCTCCCGATGGGTCCTAGTGCCTCCGGCGCAGATCCCAATAGTGTGAATGAGTGGTGGAGACTCGTCCAAGAAGATCAGGAATTACGGTAGGTACATAATTTTCATTTTTTCCTTCATGTATGCTTTCTTCCAATGGCTTTAATACATTGTGCTAAATAATTTTTTTTTTAAATTGAAGCAATTCTGAGAAAATATGTGAAATTGACTCACTTAAAATACCTTGTCTTTATGTCTCTTTGCAGATGACACAAAGATCTGCAACAGAGTTGATGCACAAGGTGGAGTGGAAAGGTTGAGAAGAGACTTGGCAAGGTTAGAGGAATGGTCAAATGTATGGCAGCTTAGATTCAGTGCTAAGAAGTGCAAGGTAATGCACCTGGGAAACAAAAACCCAGGGGAAGAGTACACAATGGGGGGTGAGATACTAACAACAACAAAATGGAAAGGGACCTGGGGGTAGTCATATCAGATGACCTAAAGGTGGGCAAGCAATGTGAGAGGGCAGCAAGGAGGGCTGGGAATACTGGGATGCATAGGGAGAGGCATCACCAGTAGAAAACAAGAAGTTATTATCCCTCTGTACAGACAGCTGGTGAGACCACATCTGGAGTACTGCGTGCAGTTCTGGAGACCCAATCTCATAAAGACATAGACAGGATGGAAGCTGTCCAGAGGAGGCAACTAAAATGGTGCAGGGTCTGCACCAGAAGACATATGAAGAGAGACTTAAGGAGCTTAATATGTATAGCCTCGAGGAAAGGAGGGAGAGGGGGACATGATAGAAACTTTCAGGTACCTCAAGGAATCATCAAAGTCCAAGAGGGTAGCATCTTTCAAAAAAGATGTGCAAGAACAAGGGGCACAATTTGAAGATAGAAGGGGGGCTCAGAGGTAATTTGAGAAGTATTTTTCACAGAGAGGGTTGTGGATGTATGGAACGCCTTCCAGAGGAGGTTTGGAGTCAAAACAGTGGTGGAATTCAAGCATGCATGGGACAGTCATAAGGCAATTCTAGGGGGTTGGGGTAGGAAGAAGTAGGCTGCTGGTTAACTAGGATCTGCAACTTATCCATCAGGTAGGGAAATGGGCAGACTGGGTGGGCCAAGCTGTCCTTATCTGCCGTCAAATCCTGTTTCTATGTTTATGTCTTGCTTATTTGACCTGTAAAATTATTTTAACACTTTAGTCACTTAAATGTATTATAGATGCACATTATTAGTTATGTGTTGACCCTACTATGTTAGGGTAAATGCCTGATAGGGTAATCTTTATAATCCATTTTAGTTTCATTTCTAAACCAGTTTAATTTTTAACCGATAATGCACCCCCAAGATCTGTCTCTGGTGTTTCTGGCATTGCAGTTCTGTTCGCAGAGCCTCCCCTTTCTCCTCTCCTTCCTCATAACATGGCAATAGAAACGGATGGTTAATATACTGGAGCTGATGGTAGCTATACAGTCCCACCCAGGGCTTCCCCTCTGTCCTGAGATACAGATCAGAAACCCCAGTTGCAGAGCCAAATATTCAGTGGATGCTTATGGTTCTGTAGCGTCTAGGAGACCTCTGTTCTGTCCTGTGGCAGGTCAGGCGAGATTCCAGACTTGTTTCCCAGCTGGAACATCTCTCTTCTCCTGGGTCATCTGGACTCGCTGATCAGATCTTCCTGGACTAAAAGTCTTCACCTTACATTCACGCTAATTCGACTACACTGGAGGTGCTAGGACCCAGCGGGAGCCAAAAATCTTAAGGAGGGCTGGCGCCAAGGTAGGACCACACATGCACAGCACCACAAGGCTGTCTGACGCTTGTATGGGCTATCTCAGCGTCAACCCTCCAACTGCATCAGTTCCATTCCTCCCACCGTTGAGTGCGCTTCAGTGACGACGGCACTTGCCCACTGGTAGTCAAACTTCTCGTCTATATGACAGCAGCTTTTAGTTGTTCATTTGGTTAATTTAAATGCTTTTCTAGTTTATTGTTTTAAAAAACAAAGAAGAAGAAGAAAAAAGATTTCTCTCAGCCCCACTCATCGACATAGTCGACCTTGGACATTCTCAGTGATGGTAAGGATTCTTCCAGAGAAAGCTGCTCCTGGAGCGGAGCTGTGTCCAGCCTCTCTGGTGGAGAGGTCCAACCACAGGCAGTCCAGTGTCCGGAAGAGAGGACGGTCCTCCCATAGACGCAAAGAAGTGGGTCCTTTCTCTGTCCAAGCAGGGAACCCAGTGCCACTTGACCGCGAGCTTTTCCTCTTCCCGTCAGAAGAGGAAGAAATGGTACCTCTTGAGGTTGCCCTCTGGTATATCTGTCAGGGAGTCACTGGTAGTCAAGAGCCCTCTGGGTTTCCCAGTGGCTTCTGCTCTTGACGGCCTGGACTCTCATCACCAGGGGCCCTTCTCTGTCCCTTGGGGGGGGGCGGTGGACAGTTTCATCTTTGGGCTACTCTTTAGAGCAGTGGGTTCAGCGTTGGCTTGTTTGCCCTTGCCGGCGATTCCGTTGCCGAGGCCTTCTGGCTTTGGCTTCGCTGGGCCACGGCTGGGGTTTTTGGTCCAAGATCTGTCTTCTCCAATGCTGACTACGCTGATCCCATGTGACTACCCCCCTAACTCTTTCCCCACAGGGGCCAGAACAGGTACTACTCCTCCTCCACCTCCTTCCAGGGATGGCCGTTCTCTGGGCCCCTTGGCTTTCGTGCTGCAGGCAGTGCCACTGACTTCAGTGCTGCGGGCAGTGCCGTTGACTTCTGTGCTGCGGGCAGTGCTTCAGTTGACACCGTCGGCTTCAGTGCCACGTGCCGTGCCATCGAGTTTGGTACAGCGTCGGGGTCTTCGGGGCCGGGCTCATTTCCGGACCCAGGTGCCCTCAGGTCTATCTCTTGCTCAGGTTGGCCTTGCTGGGGCATTTCCTGTTTCTGTGGGGCGGATGTGGAGCATGACGAGTCTGATCTGGACGTCTTCATTCTGACAATGATAAGATAACTTGTTTTACAGCCTGGACGTGAACTTCTTATCCCAGCTGAGCCCTGGTTGAAGCCATGTCTTTTCAGTCTCTCCTTAGGACATGGGTTCTGACCTGGCTCTGCAGACCTCCTATGAAGACACGGGGGGTGCTATTGCATCTCGAGTTCCCCATGTTTAAGAACATTGTGCCCTCTGCCCACCCTCCTTGACATCTTGTCGCACGCAGTGTGGGGAAGGCCAGCTCTGATTCCTTCGATGCCCCTCCCAGGGAGGGACACTTTTAGCTCAACCCCCTGCAGATACTATGGTTGTTAGAGCAGAGAATGAGATGGCTGTCCTCTGCTAGGTGTCTGTCCACAGCTTGTCCTGCCAATAGAGAATGTTGCAAGATTGACACCTCAGGGAAACGAGCAGTTGCTACTGCAAAAGCTCTGTGGAGGCCTACGGCTCTGCCTCCAGGGCAGCAACTACCAGGATCTTTGGCAGGCGAATCTCATGACTTAGAACATCAGGATTTTCTAATGATTCTCACCTGTTTGGCACTCAAGTAGCTACCTTCAGAACAGCTGGACCAGCTCCTTCCACCCCTCAAGGGGGGCTGGAATTGTCATCAGTTTTGCAACAAGCAGTCCTGTGAGGTGGGGACCGAGGGGTCTTTACAGAGTTCAACCCCATCAGCCATGAAGAAAATGCAGCTAAAGGCACAAGGCCCGGAAGCGCCACTCTCTTGAGATATTAGTCCGGGTTCCATCTCAACTACCTGAGGTGGAACATTTCCCTGAGGTGAGAAATTGTCTGACTAACTTTCAGACTATGGCAGTCTCTAATAATAGACAAGTGGGTCCTTTGGATTTTCTGGAAGGGGTACTCCCTCAACCTATCTGAGACTCCCCCAACTGTTCCCCTAAGTGGCGGCACAGTCTCCCCACTTCACAGTCGGACCTTCTCACCTAAGAGATTCAGGGCCTTTTTCATGGTGTTCTGTTCCCTAAAAGAACAGGCGGCATCCACCCTATTCTCGACCTCAGAAACAAAATAGATCTTTGTTGAAGGCAGGATGGTCTCCAAAGGGACTCTCCTACCACCTCTCCAGCAGCACAACTGGTTTGCATCCTTAGATATACAGGACGCTTACATGAAGGTACTGCTGACCCTGCAAATGCCACAGCTTCCAGCATCTCAGCTTCTCTCCATAAGGGCCCCTCCCCCGGCCACCTCCTTTTGAGGGGCTTCTTACCAGGGGTCAGGGGGACCCACTTTGTCTGGATGGCTCTTTTCCTCACAGAGAGTAACCTTGTTGAGTCCAATCCATGTAGCAGATGCTGGGCCTCAAAAACAGGCTTCTGCACGGTCTACCCTTTTCCCCACTGGCATCTCGGATCACCATCACCACGGATGCATCTCTGATCAGTGGGGCAGCTCACTGTCGAGACCTCAGCACTCAGAGTTTGTGGAGTCAGGAGAAGTCTCATCTTCACATAAAAGTCTTAGAAATGAGAGGTGTCCAGTATGCTTCCGAGTCCTGAAGGATGTCCTTTACCATAAGGTATTCTTTTTCAGATGGACAATAAGGCCGTGATGTATTACATCAACGAGCAGGGTAGAGTGCGCTCCTACCCTCTGTGCAGGGAGGCCATGAAGGGGTTGGAGTGATGTCTTGAGCACGTTACCCTAATTCGGGTAGTCTGCCTGCCAGGAATTCAGAACAACCTACTGGATCTCATCAGCAGGCTGGAGGCGGGTTCCCATGAATGGTCGCTCGCCCCTGCAGCGTGCAGTCGCTGTTTGACGAGCAGGACAGTCTAGACCTGGACCTTTTTGAGTCCCCTCTCAATGCAAAACTGCCTCTATTCTGCTCCAGAAATCCAGAACCTGAAGTTTCTGTCAGGATGCATTCAGACTGTGGTGGACAAGACGCTTTCTGTACGTATTTCCTCCTCTTCCTTTAGTTCACAGGGTGCTGCTCAAGCTGAAGGCACGGGGGCAGGATGATAGTCATCACCCCGCATTTGCCTCTTCAGATATGGTTTTCACTAATCAACACATTGTCAGAAGTCGCCCCAAGGAAACTCCTCTTTGGATGGACCTCCTTACCCAGGGACCCCTGGTCCATCCCAACCTGCGCTGCCTTCATCTCCATGCTCCTGAAGAGATAGAAGTGGGTAGATCTGTGGTCCTCTTAATGTAAGCTTTCCACTTGGAAACTTGCACGACTAAGTGGAAGCGATTTTCCATTTGGTGTGCACAAAAAAAAAAAAAGTTCCAAGCTGGACACATTTTGTTGCCCACCGAATAAAGTATTGGAGTACCTCTTAGACCTGTCAAATGCAGGACTGCAATACTCGACAGTGAAGGTACACCTCTACACAATTTTCGTCTACCGCAAGTCAGTGTAGAACATGTCGCTGGCTCAGTTACTGGTCAAGATTCCTCAAGGGTATCCTACACACTAGACCCCCGGCCAGGAAACTGGTTGCCGCATGGGATGTCGGCCTCATGCTAGATATCCTCACCCATAAACCTTTGAGCCTTTAGCCACCTGTGACTTGGAAGTTTCTGCCCTGGAAGACTGCCTTCTTAGTAGCCGTTACTTTTGTTTGCAGAGTTTCTGAAATTCAAGCCTTGGTCACAGACCCTCCATATTCTGTCTTTCACAAGGACAGGGTGGTACTTCATACTCACCCTAATTTCCTACCCGAGGTAGTTCGGAATTTCACCTTAACCAACCTCTGGTTCTTTCCACTTATTTTGCCAACGTCCAGAATGAAGGGGAACGCACCCTTCACTCTATGGATGGCGACAGGGTTCTACATCGACAGAACTAAATAATTTTGCAAATCCAAGTATCTTTTCATATTTTCACCATGATCCGGCTGTGTCAGCCTGTTGCTATTAGATGCTTTTCTGCATGGTTGGTGGCATGTCTTCGTCACTGCTACTCAATGGCTCAGGTCAAGTTGGAAGGCCAGGTTTACGCCCACTCTACCAGAGCGGTTGCAGCATCCCTGGCAGAAATTCAAAACGTACCCATCACAGATGTTTATAAAACGGCTACTTGGAGATTGGTGCATACCCTTGTGAAGCCCTGCACTCTGGATGTCCATGCCAGACAGCACACTTTCTTCAGCAGGACAGTACTTAATGGACTTCGGTCTTGAGCGAGCTCTGTCTCCTGCCACCCTACTCGGGAGGGATTGCTTTTTAGCTTGGTACTCTCCCATTAGTGTGAATGAATGGTGAAGACTTTAGTCCAGGAAGATATGGAAATTACGTACCTACCATAATTCTTGATCTTCTTAGACGAAGTCTTCACCATTCGTTCACACACACTCCCACTATACCCTGAGCTCACTCTTCCTGTTTCTGGTTTTCACTCCGTCATTGGCTTGGGTTGTGATGACGCTGTTGAGTACACTCTTCTTACACTGGTCATCCGGGCTGTCTTATGCCTGGATTGGGTTAGGTGTTTCCTAGGTTAGTCTATGCTGCACCTCCTTGGTCGAAAAGGAACTGAGGCAGTTGGAGGGTCGACGCTGAGATAGCCTATACAGGCGCGAGCCAGCCTTGGGGTGTTGTGCATGCGTGGTCCTAGGCTCCCGCTGGGTCCTAGCGCCTCCAGCATAGTCCCGTTAATGTGAATGAATGGTGAAGACTTTGTCCAAGAACATCAAGAATTTCTATTTATGCTCCTCTTTCTGACTGTTTCTCTGTATCTTCCAGAGGAGGCTCTGTAGAACCCTTTTTGTTAGGCAGTCGCCTCTGTTTGTTCAGACACACTTCAGAGCTTGATCCCCAGTGGAAAAATTCTCTTGGGTCCAATTAACCCAGCTCCACTCCAGTGCCTTTCCTCTGTTCTGAGTAGATCTGCTTCCTCTTGTCAGATCCTGAGGTGTACACTATCTTCAGTGGCCTGTCAGCCCTGCAGCTCCTGGTAGCCAGCGGCTCTTTGGCTGAATGCTTCCTTGACAGAACTTGAGCCCAGCCACAGCCATAGTTTCTGTAATTGACACCTCACTGCGCAAAGCATGCTTTGAAATCATGACATGGCCCAACAGGGATTGCATGATGGCTTCCCAGTAGTCTTGAGCTCTGATTGGTTCAGATTTGAAGGCACATTTTTCTGCTAGCCTCCAACACCTTCCCAGCAGTCCGTGCAGGACTGGAGTGCTGAGGTGCTGCATGACTGTGACCATGTTTGTTTACGTTTTATCCAGAACTTATGCAGCCTGTGGCCATCTCTTTTCTAGCTTTGAGGGGATGACTGTTCTGTCCTGGGCCTGCTGCCAGCTTTGTGACCAGGAAAGTGTTTATTTTTGTGGGCACTTAGGTGGTTATGGAGTCAGGGGCTGGAGAGGCAGCAGCTCTGTCTCTACACTGGTGTATGCATGTGCGTACCTATGTGGCTGCCTCTCCTGAGGCTGGGAAACTCCTTGATCGTCCCTTGTCAATCGTCACCATTCATTACTGCTTGGGTGTAAGCCAGAGCCACTTTCCCGCCATGAAGGTTCCCCAGAGGAGTCCAGTGCCGGCCAGGCCGCCCGAGTGGCGGTACGCGTGATGCAAGGGGCAGCCGCTAGGCGGCCAGACTCCTCCTCCATCCCAGTTCTGTTTCTCCTGCCATCAAGGCTGCATCTGCTGCGCTTGTGAGAGTTTTGGGACTGTGACATAGGCTGCCGATGTGCGACAACTCCTTCATCAGTTAGCCCCCAGCGCCGTTGACTCAGTAGTCCGTTCCTTTTTCTTTTACCCGGTGCTGGGAGCTTTTCTGTGTTTTACTTTGTTTTCGCATCATGTCCGGTTTGGGAGCTAAGTGAAAGTGGAAAGCGGGCCATGCCTCTATGCGTCGGTGCTCCTGTGGCCAGCATTTTTCCGTGATGGACCGGCATGATGTCTGCCTTCGGTGCCTGGGACCTAACCATGAAATGGACAGATGCGACGCCTGTTTCTCGATGGACTGCCATGATCTTATCTGTGTCAATCTTCACCATTCATCACAGATGGGTACTGGCCGGAGATCAGGACCCAGCGAGAACCTTTTTTTTTTTTTTTTTTTTTTGTTAAAAGGATGGCGGAGCCGACACAGCATCGGCGCGCCCTCGAGGCCGACGTACTACGTGGCGCTCGAGGATTAGCCGTTAAGCTGTGTCGACTCCGCCTGCCTACCAGTTCTTCGTCTCCCACCGTCAAGGTCGCCTCGTGGGAAGCCTGTGAAGAAGATTTTCAAAGTTTTAGGCCTTAGCCTTTTGTCGTCAACAGTCCGTCGGTTCCTGCTAGTTCTAGTCTGCCATACTCGACGTCGCTGGTACGATCTTTCCATTTATTTTACAGTTTAGCGACGTCGAGTCTGTTTTTGGTGTTTTTTTCCCGTTAGGTCATGTCGCGGTCGGAGGGCAAAAAGTCATCTAAGGCGGGGCGGCCCCCCATGCGTCGGTGCCCGTGCGGCCGCAAGTACTCCGTTACCGACCAGCATGACTGGTGTCTCTCATGTCTTGGCCCGCTTCACGACATGGATTCGTGCGACACCTGCTTCTCCATGGACTGCCGCGTCCTGGAACAGCGCGCGTTTAAAGTAGGCGAGCTCCGCCCGACTTTCGGGGTAGGTTTCACACTGTTGGGCCAAGCCGCTCTCTCGGCCTTTCCTCGGGTCCCCTCCGGTTCTATACAGACCGAGGAGGAGGGAGCCTCGACTCTCGTAGCCTTAGCCTTGGCGAGCCTCCTTCCGTGGCGCCAGGAGGCCCGTCCCGCTTCCTCCCGGGAGCGGGCGGGAGGCGCCATGGCAGTCACCCTGCCGGGGTGAAGGCTCCCCGGTGTCGATCCCAGCGGTCCGGAAGGCCGGGTTGGCCAGCGCCAGCTGCTCTCGGCGCCCGTGGAGCGCTTGCCGGTGCCGTTAGCGGTGCCGACCCTGCTCATGCGCCGTGACCTGGAAATTAGCACTGCCTTTCGCCATGTCTTGCGGCGCCCGAGGGGCCTGGTCGTCCGTCGGTGCCGAGAACGGCGCCGTTGGTGCTCTTGGTGCCGCTCGCGGCGCCGAGGGATCCGGCGGTGCCGTGTTCAGCGCCGAGTCCGCCCTCAGGGTTGTCGGCACCGCTTCGATCCTCGGTGCTGCTCGCAGCGCCGAAGGGCCTGGCGTCGTCATCTCTGGTTACTGGTACCGCCCCTAGTGCCGGTGGGCTTGACGGTGCCACAGCTGGCCCTAGTTCGGGACCTTTGGCCCGTGCTGCCCTGCCGCCTTCTGCCAGCGCCGCTTGTGGGGCTGTGGAGGGTGCAGGTGCCGCCTTGGCCACTGCTTGGACTTCTGGGCCCTTTGGTAAGGTCACCGTCCCTCGCCCTCCTACCGTCTGGCTTAGGGCCTCAGACTCTACCTCTTCGGAGTCGAGCGGGCAGTCACACCCTTCGAGGTTGTCTGCAGAGGAGGACGAGCCGGTGGTCTCCACAACGGGTCTCAGTCAGCCCCCTTCTGAGTTGCGTCTGGTTCCACCCGAGGTTAGGGTCAGTGGTACTGACCAGCAGGCTGTGGTGTGTGCCACCATTGCCATGCAACCTGGCCTTGGGGGCTTCCTTGACCCCTCGGCAGTGGTACCCCCTCCGGTGGTGTGTCTCGATCGCCCAACTTTGGGGCCTATCGGGAAGCCCACAGGAGGGGAGGGTGCTGCTCCCTGGGTCTCCCCTTCGGGGGCAGCCCAGAGCTGCCAGCTTCCTAGGCTGGCCCTTTCGAGGACTAGGACTCTCTCAGACTCCGAGGCGTGTGGGGTCAGCGCGTCGACCTTTCCCTGAGACCCACCCGGGCCCTGGACGAAGCCGAAGCGCGGACTTTCGCCCTTCCCCTTCTGGTTCCTTGAGGGGGTCCCATTCTTTGGAGGCAGGGGACTGTCCTTCTGGATCTATACGGCCCCGGTCGCCTCACTTGGGGGATTCTTCTGGGCGCAGCCTAGGCAGTACCAACGTGGTTGTACAGCTGTCGGCTGCGGAGTCTTCCAGGACACCCTCCGCGGGGGTCCTTGGTCCGCTCCCTAGCCCTGGCAGAGGTCAGCCGACTTCCTCTCGGCTCTGCCCCTCCCTCTGCCGCCTTCTTCAGCGTTCCCAGGTATTCTTGGTCCTAGCAGTCCTCTCACCTGGGAACAGTTCAGAGCAGTGGCTGCTCGGTTCCCTGCCTATGTTAGGGCCATGGACAGCCAGGTTTTTCAACTTCCCCCCTAGCAGCCACTCTCAGAGCGCATGGTGACCTCCAGCTCCTCATCCCCCTCTTCAGGGGGAGAGGAACCGTCTGTCCATATCTCTCCTGCCGCTGATCTCTCCGAGTATCAGCGTTTCCTCGTGAAGATGCTGGAGGACCTTCACCTCTCTCCCCTTTCCATGAGTAATCCTGAGCATGCGGCTCACGCCTTTCTAGGTGATTTCAGTGCCGCCCTGGCCTGCTCCCTTTTGGGAGGCGTCCATGCGTTTCTGGCAGAGGCCCTTCTCCGGACTTACTGCCCCTAGGGACCTCAGCCAGAGGTATTGCGTTCCCCCAGAATCTCCAGGTTCTATGCCTCATCCACAGTCCGGATTGACGCACCTGGACACTCCTGACGGGCTTCGCGCCCTCCACCGTGACCGGCACCCAGATCAGGACTCTTCGGATTTTGATTTCTGGGGGAGGAGGACTTTCTACTCGGCACGGTTGCTTCTCTCTATCTCCGCTCATCAGGCCCACTATGCAGCCTACAACAGGTTCTTGTGGTCAGCGCTGGGTCAGATCCTAGCTGCTTTGCCTGACCTTGAGCAAACCAGGCAAGCCATCGCACTCTCTGCATGTGGCCTGGAGCTAGCAAGGGCATCTTATGACGCCAATGAGGTAACTACCAGGGTAGTAGGGACAGCGATCTGCACCAGGAGATCGGCATGGCTTCGCCTTTCCCGGTTGTCACCCTTGGCCTGGCATAAGGTGATTTGCTCCGCTCACCAAGGAACCTATCTCTTTCCCGTAGGGCGAGACGACGTTTGTCGGGGCAAATTCCTTCCCCCTCTGGGGGGACCTGTCTCGCTCTCCCCACTCTCGGGCCTCCTCAGGCCCAGAAGGTTCCCCCCCTTAGTGTGTCACCCACTGAGGGCTAAGGGACACTGTCCCTTAGGGTGCAATTAATCAACCCCCTTCGGGGGGCTTGGTACTCACCCATCTGTGATGAATGGTGAAGATTGACACAGATAAGATATAGAAATTACGTACTACCGTAATTATGATCTTTCTGTGTATCTTCACCATTCATCACAATCCCGCCCGCCATCCCCCTGGGGCTCCAGTCTCTGGATCCTCCTCCCTCTGTGCCTACCCCTCTTTTTGAGCGGGTAAGTTGGGACACACAGGGGGTTAATTTTCTTCCCCAAGGGGTACAGTTCGAGTGGCACTTCCTCTCTACTATTTATCCTCACCTCTACGGGGTGAGAACTGGTGGTTGCCCTCCTTCTGTTATCCTTCTATTTAAAAAAAAAAAAAAAGAGAACCCTTTTTTCAGCAAATATCTTTACAGAGAGAGTACCGAGTCCCTGTACCCTGTCCTTCTCCAGAATAGCCGACTCTGCTTTTGGGGTATTGCCAGTTATTCTGTGCCTTGAATTCTGGCAGATGAGCTTTGTCACTCCTTGCAGTTCCTATACAGTCTGGTGACGGACAGGGGTCTTGGATCCTTGTTACCTCTCACTCTCTCCTAAATTCTCTCTCTCCCCCTTCCCTTCTTCCTTTTCCAGAGATTGGGGCCCCTACCCAATCCCCTTATTTTTACTTCCTCTATGCTGTCCTCTCAGTCGTTATTTCTCCTTTTAGTTCAGTTTCTCTTCCTTTTCTGTCCCTTGGACTCTCTTGTCCCACCCTCCATCCCTTCCTCTTACCTCTCAGTGACTCAGAACTGGTAGGCAGGCGGGTCGGCCTGGCAAACGGCTAATCCTCGGCGCCCCGTGGTATGTCGGCCTCGAGGGCGGCGCCGATGGGTCAGCTCCGCCTATCCTTTTTAAAAAAAAAAAAAAAAAGGCTCCCGCGGGGTCCTGGTCTCCGGCCAGTACCCATCTGTGATGAATGGTGAAGATACACAGAAAGATCATAATTACGGTAAGTACGTAATTTCTATTTCTCAAAGTCCGCGTGTTCAAAATCGGCAAGACCACGCCCACTTTTGGAGGACGGCGTCACTTTCGGGCCTCCCAGGCCAGGTCTTTAGGCCCTTCCTCCGGGTCCCCTCCCAGACCTATATGGTCTGGAGAGGAGGAGGTCTCTTCGTCTTCTAATCTTGCTGAGGACGAGGCCTCTTTTGTGGTGTTGGGGGAACATCTTGACCCCTCCAGGGGCCGCGGTGGGGACACCGCCTCGGCAGTCACCTCTTCGGAAGTGCAGGCTCCTCCAGTGACATGGCCTGCCGCTGCCAGGCCCGGCGTGGGTGAATCCTTGATGCCGCTTGCAGTGCCGTTTTGGCTCTTGGGGCCGCTGCTGACGCTATGGGCCCAGTCGACTCTGCTGGCGGTGCCGTGTTGGGTCCCGGTGCCGGGGACTCATCTGGAGCTGCAGGTGAGTCGGGACCAGCTTCCGGCGTGGTCTTCAGTGCGCCAAGGCCGAATGATGCTGTGAGTGACACTGGCGTTGTTCGCGGTGCCGTTTCTCAGAGGACTCCTGGGGTGGCCAGTGTTGAGGTCCTTCTAGTCGCCTCTTCCTCGGAAGCAGACAACTCAGACGTGGACCCATCCTGGCTTCCCGATTCCTCGGGATCAGAGTCTTCTGTGGGACAAGGTGTCAGGCGGCCCAGCATGCCCATTCCTCAGTCTCCACAGCAGTGTTCTGAGGACTCCCAGGGTGGGCGTGGCCTGGGGTCATTGGGAGGGAACAGCGTGGGGGCTAGGGAGGGGTCGGTTTTCCCAGAAGGGGCTGTAACAGCTGCCATCTCCAGTGCTGCTGCGCCCTCTTGGGGTGAATTAGGGGCCTTGTCTTCTGGGGGCTCCCCTTGGAGATCCCAGGATTGATGGGCTCTGTCACTGGCGTCGAGGAGGAGGGCGTGCTCTGAGTCCGAGAGGTTGAGGGGCAGAGGTGAGGCACGTTGAGTTTCGCCTACTGCCCCTCGGGGTGTAGGTAGGAGCTGTAGTGCCGAGCCCCGTCTCTCCCGCTTAGGCTCGAGGGACCCCTCCGATGACATTGCTGTGGGCTACCCTTCTGGATCCTTGCAGCCCCAGGTATGTACAGGGGAGGATCCCCTTCCAGGCTCTTCCAAGGTTCGCATCCCCAGGGTTCAGTTCTGCGACCTGGTTTGTTGTCCAGCACCCCGCCACCTCGGGCTCCATTCCCTGGATTTCAGAGCCTGAGCAGAGGACAGTTGCCTCTTCGTAGGTGCCCTACTCCCATTCCTTTGCAGCCACCACCCTCTCTCCCGGGCCATGTCGGTCCTACAGGTCCGTTATCCTGGGAGACGTTCAGAGGCACTGCGGCGGCCTTAACCTCATATGTTAGATGTATGCATGAGCGGGTGTTTCACCTATCCCCACCACCGCAGGAGTCTTCTGGACATTCGAGCTCCCCATCCTCCTCATCTCCCTCCTTGGAGGGAGAGGAACCCTCTGCTCACTTATCTTCCGACACTGATTTCTCAGAATATCAGCACTTCCTTTCGAGGATGGGGACCTCCGTATCTCCTTTGTTAGGCGAGACAATACTGAATGGGAGACATGTGAATTCCTCAGTGAATTCAGTGCCGAACATTTGGTGGTGCCATCCTGGCCTATTTCTTTCCAGGAGGCGTCTATCATTCCTGGCAGTCTCCAGCTGACCCTATCCTAGTCCCGGCAGACTGCAGGGGGAGGTATTTTGCCCCATCTGAGTCCCTAGGTTCTCTTCCCAAGCCGCCTTCGGGATTGGTGTCCCTAGAGACTCCTTCCGGGTGCCGCCTGGTGCACGACCAACCACCGGACTCAGATTCTCTACAATTTGACCAGTTGGGGCGAAGAGTGTTCTCTTCCTCTCGTGCGATGCTGTGTATCGCATCTCATCAGGCACACCATGCTGCCTACAACAGGTATCTATGGTCGATGCTATCTCAGCTTCTAGCATCAATGCCTGATACGGAGCAATCTAGACAGGCCATTGCCCTCTCTGCTATAGGCCTGGAGCTGGCAAGGCACCAGGCAAGGGCATCTTACAACGCCAATGAGGTGGCTTGCAGGGACAGCAGTCTGCATTAGGCGGATGGCATGACTTCGTCTGTCAAGGTTGTCACCACTGGCCCGGCGTAGGATGATTCGCTCCGCTTTCTGGGGGACCTGTCGTTTCTCCACCAGAGCTAGGAGGCTTCTGCAGGGGCTTCCTCCATCTCCAGGGAACACCTCCTAGCTCTCCTCAGCCTTAGGCTTCTCATCTGATTAGCCCAGAGTATCTCCCTTCTGTTTTCCACCAGCAGGAGGCTGAGGGTCTTGTTCCCTCATGGTTTCTCTGGCACTCACCCATGCAGTAATGAATGGTGAAGATTGACAAGGGAAGATATGAAAATTACGTACCTACTGTAATTCTTGATCTTCTCTTGTATCTTCAGCATTCATTACTGATACCCGCCCACCTTCCCCTCAAGGGCCTCCTACTTCAGCATCTCCCCCCTCCCTACTCATTCCTTCCCTCTTCTTCATTGGCCTTTAAGCTGAAAAAAATAAATAAATAAATAACTATCTTCAATTTTCTGCTCTTCTCTGGACGGCTCCTATTTCCTCAAGGTAAAAGGGGAAACGAGTAGTATTTATTCTATCCTGAGGAAACTCTTTCCGATTACCCCAGGGGTGACCTCTTTGCTGTTTCTTAGCCATGTTGTTCAAGTCACAGTTAACGAGACCGTCCCTCTAATGGCTCGGCTCCCTTTTTTCCAGGTTCCCTCTGGCAGGTCTTAATCTATTATTGTCAGCTTCTGCTGGTTGGTGCTGTCCTGGCACTTCCATTACCTTGATCTGAGTCCAATTGAGTTCCCGCTCTTTCTGCCACTGTTACTCCTATCCATAAAGGGGGTGACAGGTCCTTAGCTGGGAACTACCGACCTATCTCCATACTCCCACCCCTTTCCAAAGCCCTGGAAAAACTAGTTGCCACGCAAATCACTGAATACCTGACCAAATACAACATCCTCTGCCCTGAACAGCACGGATTCCGTGTAGGACACAGTACTAGCACAGCTCTTGTTGAAGTCGCATCCTTCCTACACTCTTCCATGGATGCTGGCTCCCTAGCGGGGGCTGTGTTCCTGAACCTTTCAAAGGCCGTCGACACGGTCTTACACCCCCTCCTGCTGGAAGCCCTCTATCACTCTGGCTTTGCCACTGGACCACTTGCCTGGTGCTCCAGCTACCTATCCGCACGCTCCCAACGTGTCAATATTGGTGGGACACTTTTTAATCCATGTCCTATCCTCTCGGGGGTTCCACAGGGCTCCATCCTGGGACCCCTACTCTTCTCGCTATACCTTAACACCCTGCCCAGTGCATGCACTGGGAAAATTCTGCTGTGTGCAGATGACGCCATCATCTTTGCCACCGACCGTAACCCCTCCTCCCTCCAGGTTTCCCTGCAATGTTCCTATAATGACACTGAAACCTGGTTTAGAAGAGCATAGATTGGTCCTAAATCTTAAAAATCTAAAACCATGCTCTTTGCCCACCCTCAAAACAAAGCTTACAACTCCCCTCTCCATATCCTCTCCAACTCCAAACAGCAACTGGAGCAAGTCCACTCCTATAAGTACCTAGGGGTCTTCTTTGACTCAGCCCTCACCTACCACACCCACATCGAAGCACTTGCCTCTGCTACCAATATAAGGCTTGGTATCTTGTACCGCTACAAAAACTGTCTCCCCCCGATGCCCTCCGGCTTACAGTTACATCCTCTATGTATCCCTAGTTGACTATGGGCTACCTGTCTACAGTGCTGTAACCACGACTGCCCTAAACAAAATCTTACCGTCCTAAATAAGGCATGCAGGCTAATCACAGGGGCCCCTAGGCTCACACATACGTGCCAGCTTTTGACATGGCAACAGTGCTAAGCCTTGACGAGCAGCTGCAATACCAAACTTGCCTTATAGCTAAAAAACCCTGCTAGGACTTTCTCCACCCGGGCTGACATCCTCCCTCCTCCTAGCCCAACCCCTAGTCAGTACTCGGACCTCCTGCAAGGCCACCTTCCTGGTTCCTCGTCTAGGACCTCCCATGGACAGAGGTCTCTCCGCCACAGAGCCCCTTATTGGTACAACCACGCTCCTCTCTCCATCTCAAATCCACTATCTCCAAATTCAAAACTGCGCTCAAAAGCGATCTGTTCAACAAGCGGCTGCTGCACCTGTGCATGTGATTGTACAATCACCCTTTGTCCTGACAGTGCCCACTGGGCTGCACCTCTCTCATGCCTTATTCCTACCACCTACATTACTGCCATATCCAACTGCCTACCTTCTCTCTACTGTCAAGAAGCATTACATGTATGATAGAATCTTATTATACTGCTTGCTAAATTGTCCTACTAGTATGCACTACTGTTACTGAATCAAACTACCTGCTGTGTTGTCCTTGTCACGTTTTACTATCTCTGTAACTAATACCATGGAACCTGTTCGACTGTTTTGTTTTGCAAATGTCATACATTTATGCTGCTAAACCCTGTAACCAACCCTTTTGTCTATAATACCTGAATCTGCACCTTATAATGCAACCAATGTAACCTGTACCCAAGATCCATGTATGCCTGCATCTTTATGCATATGTTCTCTTATAGTATGTATTTTATACTTGTATTATTTTCTCTTCTCTTGACGAGCTACCTTTGGAAATGAGCCTCTGGCTCAAAGGTTGTAAACTGATTGCAATATAAAATAAATAAATAACATAAAGGGGTGCCATCTGTAGAGCTCACCCCCTTCCCTCACACATCTGTGTTAGCACTTAACAAGGTGCTAGGGGGATTCTTTCCCCTTCCTAGTTGGGCGCTCTCTTTCCGGAACAGAATTTCTGCCTTGGCAGTCTGTGAGCTCTCAGCTAGAGTTTAAGGGGTTGGGACAACGGGAGATTAGAGAATCTGCCCTTTGTGTCCAATCTGTGCAAGCGGTTCAGTTGAACCTTCCCTTCACTCCTATCAAGTGGGATCCTTGCTCACTTGTTTTTGGTTCCGAGCTTATAAGCTTTTAAACCAATACCTCAGTGGGCAGAGTTCTCTCTCCTCCCAACATCCCTTGTTCTTTCCCTCTCCTCTTTTTCCTTTTCCTCCTCTTCTTTATCTGTTCCTCCCTTGGAGCCGCCCCAGAAGTAAGGCCCTGCGGTCCCTTAGGGTAGGCATTTCCTTCTTTTTCTGTCCTCTACTGGCTTATTCCTTTTTCAGTTTATATCTTTTCCTTTTTCTATCCCTCGGCTCTCTTGTCTCGCTCTTTTTTCTTACCCTTTTTTTTCGCGTCTCCAGCTAACAGAACTGGGATGGAGGAGGAGTCTGCGACGCCTCATGGCCGCCCCTCGCACATCACACGATGCATCACTCTCAGGGGTGCCGCCGACTCCTCTGAAAGAAAAAGAAAAAAAGCTGCCATGGTGGGTGCGCGCCTCAAGCTGACACCCAAGTAGCAATGAATGATGAAGATACAAGAGAAGATCAGGAATAACGGTAGGTACGTAATTGTCATTTTTTTGCCCCCAGATGACACTTCAGTCTCGGCTCCACAGCCTAGCTTGGAATCCGGGACCCTTTTTGCTCACAGGCACTCAGCCCGGTCTTTCAGACAAAGCTGATGCTCTTTTCACATTCTGCTGCTCGAGTGCCACCAGTCCCAGTCCCCTCCTCCAACACTGCTGCCTTTCCTGTGGTCAGGAAAAGGACTCCAGCCATACCCAGAAGCACTCCTCTTTGTGTACCGCGGTCCAGGTGCCACAGTCAGTCTGGGGCCAGGATCATGCAACCACCTCGGTGACTCCAGCTGTAAAGACAGAAGGATCCAGAGCTCAACTTTTGCCCCAGGCCCCTGGCAGCCAAAAACATGATACCCTGACAACTACCTACTCCTGCAGTCCTGAGGGACCGTAGGGTGAAGAATGGTAAGAGGGGTTTTAGGAGGCAAAGGCTGGGCCCATTAGCCCATAAGGTAACCCCCAGAATTGGGGGAGGGGGATTACATGTACATGTGGGATGGTATGCGTGAATCTTTTTGTTTTCAAACACAAAATTTATTCTCCTTCTCTGTTGCATCAAGTGTGATTGTGTGCTCAGCAGGTCCCTATAGACAACATTTCGCAATGATGAGTGTGGGAGGTGGTGGCAAAGGTCTCAGATGTCAGTGAAGCCTCCTTACATAATTCAGGCATTTTTCTTGCACGTATTCACCCATTAACTTTTAGTTGGGTGAAGGAAGTCGGCATTCTTCCTTGTCTGAGTCTGCTTCCTGTTGTCAAACAATTACACTGTCTCTTTCCCTGTTTGATACACTCATCCCCTGTGAAGCAGAGATGGTTTAAGGGCATGCTTACTCTGTGGCTCATCTCGGATGAGTCAGTCTTGTACACTGAAGCTACTTTAGTATCCATGGGTTGTTTGTTTTTATTGTATTTCCTTCTGGTGTAATGGAGCCTTGTTTTGGAATTCCAGTTCTGTACGGGAACTTGACAACTGGATAAAAGGTAACTGCATGTTTTATATATTTGTTTGTTAGCTAGTTAGTTATCCATCCATTCAGTTATGGCTCAGGGATATAACTCACTGAGACAGTCTCATGTACACTGAGGGTCTCATGGCTAGTGACCTTTACCATCTGATGGTTGAAAATCAGCTAATGTGATGCGAGTTACTCATATTGGTCCAGGGTGGGGCAGATCTGGTCATCAGATCAATAAATGCCACCAGGAAAATTGCTACTGGCTACCCTTTTTTCCATCTAAATTGCTGCTATGGTGATCGCAAAAAATATATGTATATAAATATGTATATATAATATATGTCTGATGGGGGGATTCTGGGAAATGACAACAAATTCTATGAAATGATAAATGTGTTTAATGGCAAAAAAATACCAAAACAATCCCAGAAAAAAGAATAATTTTACAAAATGTGGACAAAGTTCCACAAAAACTGAATACTGGCCACTAAAAATTTCTTTGGCTAAAATATTTTTAAGGTTAGTGGCCATCAGCCAACCAGCAAACAAATTTGTCCCACCCTCTGATGATCTCTGTACAGTGGCCAGCTGTCCAGGTGCAGCGGTCAGGTCAGACGTTGGTGATGATTGCCATCGGAAGGGTCGTGAGGGCTAAGCTGAAAGAAGCCCTCCCCGGTTCCCCTCGCTGCACATCCAGTCCGAAGTTCCCCAGCTGCCCATCGGAAGGGTCGTGAGGGCTAAGCTGAAAGAAGCCCTCCCCGGGTTCCCCTCGTTGCACACCCGATCCAAAGTTCCCCAGCTGGCCATCAGAAGGGTTGTGAGGGCTAAGCTGAAAGAAGCCCTCCCCAGGTTCCCCTTGCTGCACACCTGGTCCGAAGTTCCCCAGCTGGCCATCGGAAGGTACAAGAGGGAGAACTGCGTCAGTTTAAATCTTGACACCTTTTTGCTGCTCATCCCGGGCCCTCTACTGAGAGACTGTATGGTTTTTATGGCTCATAGTACAGTCACTGCAGCCTGCAAATTTGTTACTAAATCCTGGCTGGTTAATATCACTAAATACAACTCTTGTTGCAGCCTGTTAGTTTTTAAAGAAAATCCTGTCTGCTAAGTGTAAATTATTGAAGCAGACTCTGCAGCTCACTCGGACCTGCTGCTGCTTGCTGGATTTTTTTTCTCCTGCCCACCCATGCCCCACCCCCTCACCGTATTAAATGCACTATCTGACTCCGCCCATTGTGGCTCCCTGCCAGTGCACATTCTGTCTCTGCCTGATATTCACTGGGCGAGGCAAACCTGCCACTCCTCTCACCACTCAAACCTATATGTCTCTGATTTTAGAACTGCACAAAACTCATGCCATAATCTGATTTCAAAAGGGTGTTTCTTGTTTCCCTTCCTATTCCTAGGTTGAACTCGAACCAGGACTCTGTGTTTCTTCTACTTTCTCCCATAATTATTTTAAAACATACCTTCCCACTTGTCCAGTCAGTCCCTTAATTGGCTTTTTTTTTTTCCTTTTACTTTCGGTCACTGGATACTTTAGGTACCTTTACAAAGTGATAGCCTGAATATTAACATGCAGAGCTGCTTTACTTGAGTACAGGCAGTACTGAGATTCTGTTTAACCTGCATATTTTGGCTTATGGTGCAGTACATCGACCTGCGCCTGCCACTCATTTTATCCTTAAGTGTCCCTATATTGTTGCATGGGATCTAAGAAAGGTCATTAACATACTAACATACTAAAAGCCAGCAGAATAGGCCTGTCGGTTTTTCGTGTCTGCTCGGTATCCAGCCCTTAGCGGGTGCTTCCCCGTCCCCTTGAGGGTCAGTCTTGGCTTCAGTACCCCCCTGCATCTGTCCCACCCCCTCTTGAAGCCCTCCACAGTGTCTTGCTTGACTAGGCTCCCGGGCAATGCATTCTATGGCTCTACCACCCTTTCTGTGAAGTAATGCCTTCTACGTTCTCCCCTATAGGTTCCCCCCTCCAGTTTCCATTTATGCCAGCTGGTTTTGCCCCTTTGCTTTAGCCTGAACATTTCTTTGGCTCCACCCCTATTAATCCCTTTCACATATTTGAAAACATCAATCATGTCGGCCTTATCTCTCCTCTCCTCCAGTGAGTACAGCCCAAGGGCTTGCAGCCTGTCCTCATAGATCCTATCCCCCATGCTCCGGATCCTCCTGGTTGCCCTCCTCTGGAGCCTCTTCAACAGTACTATGTCCTTCATTAAGGTGCGGCCTCCAGAACTGCACGCAGTACTCAAGATGCGGCCTAACAACCAAGGCATTGTACAGAGGTAGGATCACCTCACTCCTCCTGGATGTTATTCCCCGGGCTATGCAACCCAGTAACTTGTTTGCCTTTGCCGCCGTTCTTCTTTAGTTCTCACTGTTGTTCATTTTGGTGTCTACCACCACCCCGAGGTCCCTTTCACTCAAAGTGGCTTGCAGTGGAACTCCTCCCAAGGTATAAACATGCCCTGGGTTTCTGACCCCCCAGATGCAACACCCTACACTTCTCCGGGTTAAACCTCAGCCCCCACCTCCTTGCCCAGCCCTCCAGGGTGTCCAGATCCCTCTGGACTGCCACCCTTGCTTCCTCTCCGTCAGCAAATGCTCCCAGCTTAGAATCGTCCGTGAAGAAGCTCGTCCTACTCCTAACTCCTGTCCCTATATCAGAGACATAGGCATTGAACGGGAGTGACCCCAGTACCAACCCCTGGGGCACCCCACTGACGGCCTTCCTAGGGGAGGAGACAGTCCCTCTCACCACCACCCTCTGTGTTCTATCTGTAAGCCAGTTTCCCAGCCATCTAAGCAACCGTCTTCCCACCCCCATCTCCCCCAACTTTGCCAACAACCCGAAGTGGGGAACTGAGTCGAACGCCTTACTAAAATCCAGATATAAGACATCCACTGGACTCTGTCTATCCAGGTTCCCTGTCACGATCTCCCTGGGACAGATCCATACTGCTTTTCATCCATGTGTCCCAGCGTATCCACTTTCCTCCCGAGCATCCTTTGATGAAGCCCTCCATTAGTTTGCCTACCACTGACGTTAAGCTGACAGGCCTGTAATTTCCCATCTCCTCCCTAGACCCCCCCCTTTGTGGATGGGCACCACGTGAGCCAACCGCCAATCCTGGGGCACCCTTCCTGTCTAGAGGGAAGCATTGAACAGCCCAGCTAGTGGAGGTGCTAGTTCATCTGCCAACTCCTTCAGTACCCTTGGATGCAGCCCATCCGGTCCTGGTGCCTTGTCAGTTTTTAGTGCCTGTAGGGCCTTCCTCACGCTGCCCACTGTGATTTCCCCCTCCCTAGCCCTCTCTTCAGAAAAAGCCCCATCCTCTTCTGGCCTGGCCCGCCTGGTGCCCCGGCCTTTTTCGATCCTCTCATCTCCCTATGCCCTATCCTCTCAGCTGCCGCCCACTGTTTTCTGATTTAATGCAGTCCATGTCTCCTTCCATAAAAACCGAGGCAAAATACTTGTTCAGTACCTCTGCCTGGTCCCCCGCCTCCTAAGCCCATCCACCCCCAGTCCTAATCCTGGGGATCTGTGCTCTCCCCTTCCTCTTTTCCTCTATGTATCTATAGAAACCCTTTCTCCCCCCTTGTATATCCTTAGCCAGGTTGTACTCCATCCTCGCCTTTGATCCCCTCACCACCCTTGTGACCCTTCTAGCCGACAGCTTGTATTCCCCTCTCTCCCATTCCCCCCTGGAACGCTTAAAACGTGCGTAGGCAGCCTTCTTACCGCCTCTTGCACCTCCCTGGTCCACCAGCATGGCTTGCTGGCCCTGCCATTTTTGCTCCTTACCCTTGCACACAAGCCAGTAGCCTCCTGTACCCCTTTTTTAATGGCCTCCCACAATCTATCTACATCCATGTCTGGCCTGATCTGGCTCAAGCTCCCCCTCAGTATCCTGCCCATGCCCACGAATCCCGCCCCCCTGAAATCCATTACCACTGTGTTTGAGCGGTTTTCTTCCCCTGTAGGCATATCGTAAACCAGACCATGTCATGGTCCCCTCCTGCCAGCGGGCTACACACCTCCAGATCCCTTATCCAGTCGCTGTCTGCAGGGACAGCGTCCAGTATCCTCTCCCCCACCTGTTTGACCAGAAACGCATCCTGAAACACATCCATCAGCCTCTGCTCCCTGGCCACCGCTGATGTCATGGTGCCCCAGTCCGCCCCTGGCGTATTCAGGTCCCCCATGACCACCACCCTACCCTTTCCCCGGTCACAGTGCGCCTTGATGTGCTTTACCAATTTTCCCTCCCGATCTTCATCCATTGCAGGTGGTCTGTAAACCACCCCTACTTTTAATCTTTTTCCTCCCCCCGATTGTAGGGTTACCCAAATAGCTTCCACCCCCCCCCTTCCTCTTCCACTCCACTAACCAATATTCTATCCTTGACTATCAGTGCTACGCCTTCTCCTCTACCCACTTCTCTATCCCTCCTGAATATTTTATAGTCCTCCAAATTTAGGTCCCAGTCATTTTTCTGGGTGGCCCGTGTTTCCATAATCACTGCCACATCCGCTGATCCTTCGGCCAGCATCGCCTGTAGCTCTGGCATTTTGTTGCCCATACTCCTGCCGTTGACCAGGACCGTCCTCCACCCCCCAACCCGCACCACTGATTTGGCCCTGCGCACTCCCTGTTTGACCTCTCTTGCACAGCTCTTGCATTTTGTCCATCGGAGTCCCCTGCCCTTATTTGCCACTGTAGACCAGGGACCACAGTCAGTCCTCCTGTCTCCAGTCCTGCACTAGTCCCTCCCCCCTTTACAAGTTTAAACCCCACTTCACATTTATGAATTCAGCGAGTTTCAGCTTTAGGATCTCCTTCCCCTCCAGGTTAAGATGTAGCCTATCCCTAGCATATAACCCCTATCTTCCCATGTGTCTCCCCAGTCCCCCACCAGTCCAAACCCGTCCTCCCTGCACCACTAACTGAGCCACTGGTTCACGCATCTTAGTTTGTGCTTTGCCTCCCCGGATGCCCTAGGCACCGGCAGGATTTCCGAGATAGAGATTGAACTCCCAATAGAATGGCAGACCCTGGCTAGCTCCCAGAACCTCGCCTGGATTTCCAGTTCACTGTTCCCTTCCAAATCATCTGTGCCCAGGTGTACTAGGAAATCGGGGTTCCCCCACATTCCAAAGCTAAGGAATATAGCTGGAATTTGGCCTTGCGAATGCATAGTCTTGGGATACATTTAACCCTGACTTTGCTGCTTGTACCTTCCCTTACTCTCTCCCACTGGATGTCCCTGGTCATGGAGTCCCCCAGCAGGATCATCCTTACCCCCCCCTTTACTGGCCCTTTTGATCCCTTCCAGGCTCTTCCTTCTGTCATCGGCACCTAGCTTACTCCTTGCACCCCCCATTTGTCCAGGATTCACTAGTCCGTCGTAACCTACCGTGCTCTTCCTTCTGCATGCGGGCTTCAAGTTTACTCTCCCCCAAACCTTCTGCCCAGGACAGCTGCCCCGCTCCCCGGACTCCCTTTTTGGGCCAGAGCCCACAGATCCCACCCCAACTGCCTCTTCCTGCCTCCCCCAGATCTTATCTCCCCCGGCATAATTTTCCCTACCTCCTCCCTCCCACTCCGGCAGATACCCCTCCCTGGCCCTTCTAGAGTGCCGTCTACCACCCCTTCCATTGGCTGACTCCCCAGCCTGGGTGTCTGCTCAGCCCCAGTTCCCCTCCCCGCCTCCCACCCCTCCGTCTTACTGGTTTCCCTCTCACTGCCTGCCTTCTCCTCTCCAGTGTCATTTCCCTCCTACTTCCTCCTCCCTCCTGGCAGCCCAATCAAATGTTCTCTGCCCTCCTGCTCCTCTCCCCCAACTACCTCCTCTTCTGGGTAGAGCATGGTGTATCTGTTGCTAAGAGTAATGCCTGCCCCGGCCTGTTGTCACCTTCTTCTCCCACCCTCTTTATCTCCCTCTGGCCAGCCCCCCTCCTGTGGGGTGTTATCCATTTGTTGCTTGTGATATGCCCTACCCCTTCTGAGTTGCATGTAATACGCCCTTCCCCTCCGTAGGTCACCATGGGACCTGCCCTACCTGCACCCTGGGATATGCTGTAGTGTCCACCCTCCATGGGACCGCTTCCTCCCAACCCCCCCATGTCTTCTAGTTCTCTTCTGATACCCTCTACCTCCTCCCTAAGTCCCGCCAGCTGGGAACACACTGGGCACCCTCCGTTCTTCCATGCCTATTTTAGGATTATTGCTGCCCTGCACCCCGAACAACCAGTCACCCAGCCAAAGATGCCCACTCTGGTCGGCCCCGAATCCACCCTCATTTTGGTGTGAGCAGGCCTAGCCACTTGCAGCCCAATAGTTGTTGCCCCCCCTCACTTGGGCAACTGTTCAATCCACAGGTATCCCCTTTTACAGTTTTCAGAACCCCTCAGCACTATATAAATCAGCAGTTATCAGCTCACATATAAGGCAGCACTATCGAAGAACAGTACTATATAATCAGCAGTATAAAAACAGTATACACAGTATTGTCAGCAGTTTCCCAGTTCACGACTCTCAAATCCCACAGCTGTATGTGTGACTAGCATGTACTCAGTGGTGCTCAAGCATACCCAGCAAACTATTTTGCCTCCCTCCCAAGTTCTGTTGCAGTAAAAACAGCTCAGCCCTGAATCAGGACCCACACTCCATGTCTTTCAGCAGCATATAGTCAACCGTTCCTGTGGTATTTTCAGTCCTCATCCACTCTACTTGCTCCTCCCAGCTCCAGTCAGCAGCAGCAATCCAGGACACCCACAGCAGTCCAGGCTTCCCACTCACAGCCTTTCCCCCTCCAGGCTCCACCCCCCACTGACTATTTAATAGAGGTCGGGACCGGGGTGGGTGGTGAGACAAAGAAACTTCTCAGCAGCTCTTGCGACTGGGCTAATGGCCTTTATAGCCCAGATGCTCCTTTGAAAATGGCGTGCTTGGCGCTGATTGACTCACCGCCCTTGCAACTGAGCTGGCGGTCCTCCGAGTGCTCCTCCCTGTCGACTGCGGCTTCCTGCAGCCCCCAGGACTTCTGACCACCCGATGTGGTCCTCCTCTGTCGCTCCACTGACGCTTGCTGCCCGGATCCCAGCAGCACAAGAAAACTCCTCAGCAGCTCTTGCTACTGGGCTGCTGGCCTTTATAGCTCCACTGCTCCTTGCAACTGAGTGGCGGCGGCCCTCCGTAGCTCCTCTGCCGCCAATGCAGCTTCCTGTGGCCCCTCGGGACTCCTGTGACCACCGATGTGGTCCTCCTCTCTCGCTCCCACTGCCGATGCGGCCTCAGATCCCAGCAGCACAAGAAAGCTAGATATTGTGTGGCCAGGTCCCAATTTACACTCCTATAGCAACACCTGATTGACGCTGGCAACTGTGATCTTTTTCCCCTAGTCTTCCACTAGGACAAGGCCGACGGCCAGGGAAAACAGCCACTAATATAAAACGAGGGGTTTCTCCCACAGGCACCTACCCCAAATTTCCAACTTAATAACTGATTCCACCAGGAGATATACTGGTCTTCAAACATGGCCCCAGAATACTCTTTATACAACTACGGCACCACTTGTCTTAAGTCCTGCTTGACTAGTAACTCGCCAGCCTCTCTCCCAAATAGAGGTGTACTCCTGGCCCTCGTATACATACTTTCTGTCCTCTAGGTGGACATATGCTTAGGTGAAGGACTTCTTGACCCCATGAGGCAAAATCTCAGCAACCCTGAGCCATGTGGTCATTACTACTGGACCTCTCCCACAACTAAAAATGAAAGCCTCATAGCACACGAGTTGGTAAAGCGTGGCTTCTACTACGTGGTGATCCATGTTGCATGCAGAAGGCTCCACAGCCTCTCAAAACCTTCAATTAGGCAAGTGTTAGCTCAACTACTTGCTCTTCTTCTGCTCCATGGAGGAGATGTTCAGCCTAACCCGGCCTTCCCCCCCCCCAGAGAATTTCCTTATATCCACCCCCAGGATCTTCACTGGGCATCATCAAAAGGCTTAAGGATAGTGCAGATGAACGTATGCAGCCTTAGACCTAAAATCCACGAGGTCCAAGTCTGGCTTAACCTCTACAAGCCAGACGTCCTTGCAATCTCAGAGACCTGGCTCAAGGCCCATATTCATGACCATGAGATCATGATCCTTAAGTACAGTACCTTCAGACAGGACAGGACAGGAAAGAGAGGGGGAGGGGTCTTAATCTATACGAAAGAGACACTAAATGTGAGTCTACTAAAGCCCAACCTTGTTAGCTGCCAGGACGGGGATTCTATCTTCATCCATCTAACCCTCGGTAGTGCTAAGCATCTCACCATCGGCTGTGTCTATAACCCTCCTAAGAATGCCCAACTTGCTCTTGAGGGTATCACCAAATTGGTTGACAGTGAATTAACCAATGAACTCCTAATGGAGATTTCAACCTGAACTGGGCCACTGTCCCCAACAAGGTCCTCAAGGGTGCGATCCAAGACGCAAACCTGGAACAGGCTACCTACCAGGCTTAATTATAAAACGCGGAACCATACTACTCTTGACTGGGCTCTGGTATCAAACTCCCTCAACATACAGAAAGCAGGTATATTGGCTGACACCATTAGTGATCACTCCCCAGTATTCTGTATTTGGAAGAACAGAGCACCAAAGATTCCCCCCAGGATACTCACTGTACGTGACTTCTCCAATTTCATGCCAGGAACATTTAATGACTGCCAAAGTAGCCTGGACTGGAGCCTGATTAGGCTCCTCCCGACACTGGACGAGGCCCTTGCCAACTTCCAAAACTCACTGCTCAATGCAGCATCTCTCTTTGCCCGCTTCAAAAAACTTTGTACAAAAGGAGGCTGCCATAAATGGATCTCCCACTCTGTGAAACCTCAGATGAAAAGAAGGGACAAGATTTGGAAGAAATTCCGACTCTCCCACCTTCCTACAGACCTGGTTACTTACAAAACCCTAAGAAATAAATGTAAGCTTGACATCAAACTTGCCAAAAAGGAGTATGTAACCCACCTCCAACTGTCCACACTGGGGAACCTTAAGCTTTTCTGGGCACAAATCAACAAACTGCTTAAGGGCAACTCAAAGGAGGCACAGGGTCAAATTGAGGTACAAGGGCAGTGTATCAGTGATTGCCAGCTTATAGCCTCAGCAGTCAACCACCACTTCACCAACTTTGATGCATACAAGGTAGGGCTACCAACACCCATCCCTGTACAGACCTTTGATGAATCCCTCTGTCTGAACAGACCCCAATTTCACCTGAGAATGGTCAAGGTGAGTGAGGTCCATAAACTTCTGATATCCCTCAAGCACAAAGGCTCTGGTGGCCCAGATGGAATCAGCTCAAGGCTACTCCAGGAAGGTGCAGTGTCCCTGGCCAAACCTCTGAGCTGGATCATCAACAGGTCTTTACTTGAAGGGTACGTTCCATACCAGTGGAAGGCTGCCAACGTTATCCCCATTTACAAGGGAAACAGGTAATCTGATCAATTATTTGTTTCCTTTGCTCCTAGGACCCTTTGGGATCCTGTGACCAAACAGACACTGTCCAGGTGGTTAGTCCACTGCATTTCCTTCTCCTACCAGAAGTATGATAAACCCCTACCTGGGCCTATATGGGGTCACTCCACAAGAGTTGTAGCAGTCTGTTTGGTTGCACTGAAGAATGTCTCCGCCTCAGACATTTGTGCGGCAGCCACATGGCACACCGGCTACACCTTCATTGACCACTGCAGACTTTGGGCTTGCTGTCTTGCAGGGCCTCATCTCGTAGGGGATTCCTTCCTTCTTTCTCCTAGTTCCCTACCACCCAAGTCGTTGTTTTGAGTTTTTACTGCTTGGGAATCAGTCCTAACTGTGTTGCCTGCTGCAAGAGCTGACTCTCGGAGTAAGATAGTACAGCTACGTAAGAACTTACCGTAACAGTAGATCTTTGAGAGAAGCTCTTGCAGCAGGTATACTTCCCACCTTCCTTCCCCTTGGGATTTCTTGCTGCATGCGAACTCTATCGCCATAAGTTACCTGTTCTGTGAGATATTACCCTAGGTTCCCTAGGCTGATTTCATTGTATCCAGATGCCGGAGTCTCCAGCGGAACAAGAACTGGGGCACACCAGGGACCGCCTCCCTTTATACCATGTGGGACATTGTGGGCAGTCCCCGCCTGGTACTGCTGGCTAGAAGTTTTCCATGGGGTCCTGTCGCCTGATGGCAACAGTCCTAACTGTGTTACCTGCTACAAGAACTTCTCTCGAAGATCTACTCTTACGGTAAGTTCTTACATAACTGTACTTTCTAGGAGTGGTATATGGTGTACATGCGCATAACCTACCCGACCTCCAATGGCAAAGGGATTCGTGTTTTCAATGTGCTAGATTTGACACCACAGAGGAGTATGCCACACAGTGGATGGGCATGATGGATCTAGAGTCCCTTCTGACCTTGAATTACTATGTTGTTATGTATTTATTTGTGTGTAGTGGGTGGTATGGAAAAAGGTTTGGTGTACTTAGGTCAACATTGATAGAAGTAAAGTATTTGTTTCTCCTTTTCCTTGTTTGCTTTGTGTTTGACAGACATGTCCCTTTTAGGTTGCAGCATTTATATATAGCGAGGGTTTGGGGCTAGAGATGGGTCAATATTGACATAGAGTTATACAGTGAGTCACAGAGAATATTTCCATAACACAACAATACAGTTTTAGTAATGCATGTGTACCTTTTACTAAACCCAACTTCAAGCTGCATACAGACATACAAAGATGCCAGCAGATAAATGCCATACAGTCTCTTGTCTGCTTGATTGTGCAGGTCCCCCCTGTGTCTACAGTGGGACCTGCCCCCTTCCCAAATTCCCCGAGTCCTCTTCGCTCCCCCCAGCACTTTCCCCTTCATTCTGTCCATCTACGCTTGAAGCTATTCAGGGAGACCACCACCTCTGGCAACTCATTCCACTTGGCCACCACTCTCTTGGTGAAAAAGTGCCTCCTCATTACCCACCTGCTTTAGGATGGATGATCAGTGTTTTGGGGGGAGAGGATCACTAGACTACCAAAGACATGCCTTTACAGTGAAGGATGAGTGATGGGAGACCAGTGGACTACCAGTGATATGACATTACAATGAAAAATTAGTGATCGGGGGTGGAGGGACCACTAGACTACCAGGGGAGATATGACTTTACAGTGAAGGATGGATGATTCTGGAGGTCAGGGGCAAGGGGCAGCAAACTTCTAGAAAAACGTAAAGGGAATTTTCAAGCTCAGATGGGCAGACTGGGCGGGCCATAGGCCCTTATCGACGGACAGTGTCTGTGTATCGGTAGGGGAGGCATTAGACTTCCAGGGATATGACTGTACGATGAAGGATGGGTGGTGGAAACAATAGACTATCAGGGATATAACTTTATAGTAAAAGATGGGTGATTGGGGGTTGGGGGAGCACTTAAGACTGCCAGGGATATGACCGAACAGTGAAGAATGAGTTATCGGAGGATTGGAAACCACTAGACTACCAGGGATATCGCTTTGCACTGAAGGTTGGGGGGGGGAATGCTTGATAAAGGGAGGGAACGTGGCATTAGCGCTGCGATAAGATGTGATTTTTGTTGGTGGTAAACAGTGCTTCTCTGGGGTCTGTTTAGTGGTGCCGCAAACCATTGAAAATACCGCTGAGCCATTATACATGAGGGACCCCTCATTTGCATAGGTGCAGTGGTATTGGTAGTGCTTTGGCACTGCAGGGTTTGGGCAGCAGTCCAGGAGCCTCTGAATATAGCCCGCCCACAATACCGGCGCAAACTCATGTTAGCACCAGCACTCTCCCATCCATGGCAATGCTAACTTTTGAATATGGGACTCTATGAGTCCCCTTGCCCTGTCCTAGCCATGCTTAAACCCATTAAGGGTAGCTACCCTCACCCCTTCCACTGGCAGTCTGTTCTACGGTTCCCCCGCCCTCTCATTGAAGTAGAACTTCCTCGTGTTTCTCCTCCCAACCAATCTCCAGACATGCCCCCTAGTGACTGCGTCCCAATTTCTTACAACTAGGTCCTCGCTGTTTACTTTGTTTATAACCCTGAGTAACATATATTTAAATCATGTACCTCCGCTCTCACTTGGCCTCTAGCAAATACATGCTTAGGGCCTTCAGCCATTCCTCTGAGGATCTGCTTTGCTGGCCCTGGATCTTCTTGTGACCCTTCGCTGCACCAGCCCTAGTCTGTCGATGTCCTTCCTTAGGTGAGGGCTCCAGAACTGGATGCTGTGCTCCCGATGAGGTCTCACCAAAGGATCTGTACAGTGGCAGAATTCCCTCACTTCTCCTGCTATTTATACTCCTCCCTATGCAACCCAAGATCCTCAATGCCTTGCTGTATACTTTGTTGCATTGACTTGCTTGCTTGAGGGAGTCACGGATTAGATTATGACCCCAAATCTCCGGTGCCAAAGTCGCCAGTCTTACTCCTCCCATCCAGTTTTCAGTGCATGGATTCCGTCTGCCTAAATGCTTAACTGCATTTCGTGGCACTGAACCTCAGCAGCCAGCCTGTAGACCATTTCTCTAGTTTCTCTAGGTTCTTCTGAAGCTTCTGCATCCCATCCTTGTGATCCACCCTGCTGCATAGCAAAATGACACAACTGTCCCTGGATGCCCTCCCAAAGTACAATCTACGTTTCCCCAGTACCACATAAAAAGCTTTTACTATGTAACCTTAATGTTTCTTACCCAGATTACAGTTCTTGTCACGCAGGTTCTGTAACTCCCTCTTACTAGTATACCTTGTAGGTCTGACCTTGCAGTGTTTTCGTAGCCTCTCCCTTTTCAGTTGTGATGTTCTTTCATGATGGAAATAATTTTCTTTTCTCTGTTTTTGAATCTCATTTCAGGCTTTTTTTTTTCTGTTCTCATGTTGCCCAGCTTCGAGGGAGAAGAGATGTTTCCCAGGATCCGAAGCATCCACTCATCCGGAAAGTGGTTTGGCCTCTCACAACTGGCAGTAGCCTAATGAAAACTAGAAACTGTTGTCATTATTATGATGTTTTTTTAACAATAAGAATTCTGTTGTACAATTGCCATATATGATCTCTGTTTTTGTATTTGTCAGAAATAAATATTAGTGTTGTTGTTTCTTGATGTGATGTGGTTGTGAAGCATTAATGACATTATAAACTGTTACGGCCGATTCAGCCAGTCAGCGCTGGGGATTTGCCTGCACGTGAAGACCTCTCAGAACCATTTTTGTACCCACTTTTCAAGCAGGGGTGGCCATCTCTTTTAGAGTGAAAGGAAAAAAAATTACACTTCATGACAGCTAGGTAGCACATGTGAGTGGCCTGTACCTTCATAAAAACTAAATAAAATGTCACAACATGTGTTAGACTCTTTGTCTCCACCACAGAGGGGTGTGCGATATGCATGTCAGTAGTCAGGTCTCTACAGCTGGCCACGCAGCCTGGCAGAAGAGCTGCTGCCTGCTGTGCCGACGACCCGGGTTTGGGAAAGGATTCAGGTTGCTCGGGGGCTGACCCTGGGGGAGTAGAGCTACTGCCTGCTGCACTGACAACCTGGGTTCGGGGAAAGGATTCTGGTTGCTCGGGGGCTGGCCCAGGGGGAGTAGAGCTACTGCCTGCTATGCCAACAACCTAGTTCGGGAAAGGATTCAGGTTGCTTGGGGGGCTGGCCCATGGGGTGGGGGTGTAGAGCCACTGCCTGCTGTGCCGATGACCGGGGTTTGGGAAAGGATTCAGGTTGCTTGGCAGCTGCCCCGAGAGGAGTAGAACTGCCTGCTGTGCCGACGACCCAGGTTCGGGAAAGGATTCAGGTCGCTTGGGGGCTGGTCCTGGGGGGAGGGGAGGATTGACTGAGACAGTTCTCCTCCCTTAAGGGGAGGGGATTTGCATGTCCCATGGGTTGGCTGACACCTGGTGGAATCTGGGTGGCAATGCAGCAGGACTACATGGGAAGGGATTCCACACCTCTGACACGTCCCCATGGAGGCAGAGTAAGTGCATGGCGTCATTGCACTTCCGTGGACCTGGGAGAGAAAATGGAGGAAAAACCTTGACTGCTGTTGGACAATGGCCTGTTCTCCTGCATTCCTCGCACTGGCAACTGTTCATCTCTGACTGTAGCAGAGGACACCCAGAGTGAAGGTACGAGCCAGGTATGACAGGGCTGAAGACACAAAGCCAAACAGAACAAGCACTCCATTGTATCATGAAAATTCAAATTCCTTTAATGTGTAAACTGTGCAAACAGTGCTGGATAATGCATATTCATTAAACTATGGGCTAGAGTGACACTTTACCTGACGAGCCCCAGCGCTTTGAGACAAAACCACCTCTTCCTCAGGGGGTGTGGCTACCTGCACCGCAACAACAATACTTATACTAGTGCTTCAGGTGTATGTATTGAATCAGTAAAAAGTTAAGTGCTTCTAAATGGCCTGTGGTACTCAAACACAGCTCCTTCCCACTGCCATGAATTCAAGGAAATGTATCCAGTTTAACTCTAAACAAATAAGTGAAATTCAAAATGGAACAACGATGTGCTGCATGTACCCAAGGCTCATATAAATAAAACAGTAAGCTGCTGTTTAATCATTCTGAAAGAATGTGGTGAGAGCATGTGAAGTGTAAAATGGATCTTAGAAAGGGTTAAAGCCTAACCGATCACACCCTCACTTTATGTAAAGCCTGATACTTTTTTTATACATTAAAAATTCAGAAGTAAATTCTAATAATAAAACTGTGTAACCAAAATTGGTCTGATAAGGCTCAAATATATAGATGGCGTGTGGCTAATATTAACAGTATTATCGATTGCACCACTGTTCCCTTACATTGGGGTGGGGGAATATGAGAAACAGAACTATTGAAATACGAAACAGTACAGATGTGCATGGTATATATTCATACATGCTTGTAAATACAGCAGTGTGATAAACTGTACTTAGAAGCATGTATGAATACGTACCATGCACATTTGTATGTTTCAATAGTCAGACCAGTTTTGGAAACTGCCAAAAATGTAAGGAAATAGTATACAACTCCTGCAATTATAAACAGTAGCCTGCAGTCCCTTAAACAAAGGGCTGGTAGTATAGCCTAGAGGTTGGAGTAATGAGCTGTTCATTGAGCAGATCTGGACTTCATTCCCTCAACCTCCCTGAGCAAGTCACCTAACCTCCCCAGTGCTCCCAGGTTGCTCCTGAAAACAGGCACTGTGTCTAGTGGGCAATACCCGATTACCAAAAGAATAATAGTAATAAAGGTTTGTGGGTGCCGAGATAAGGAAATAACCTCTCACAAAATGTTTTTAACCTAGTGACTGCTCTGGCCTTCTACTATACAACATGTGCTTTTATACTTATCGTATTAGTCATTCCAGTAAATGAGCTTGTAGTGGTATTTCTCAAAGCAATCCTGCCCTGGCTCTGTGGGACAGTATGGACAATAGTATCTCGTATCTCTTCTGATGCCTTTCTTGTAGCAAACTCTATATCTCTTTTGGGGTCTAGCCTTCCTTTTAGCAGGTGGGAGTGTTCTGCAGAAATGTCTTTCAGTCAGTCTGGCTACACCTTCATTCCTTTCCATTTCAGGTATTTCTGTTAAATCAAAAAGGGGACTCATGACAACATCAGTTTGGAAATCTAAGAAGGATTTTGAAGAATTGGATGCTTTTGCCTGGTACAGAATAAAAGCATTACACTTAGCCAGCTGAAATAGGTGAATAGCTAATTTCTTGTACCAAGCTGTAGTTGTTCAAGTGGCGTCACAGGGCTCAAGCATCTGGTCTGTTTTGTCCACACCTCCAATATTATAGTTATAATCTAGGGCACACTGAGGCTTGTTTATCAGTTTGTCCTGACCAGGAACCGTAACAGCTACTGCAGATTCATCATGAATTGTACTTGGGAGGTACACATCTTTTTATCTGTGAATTTTACACTGGCAGTTCACTGCGTCAGAGTAGTCTCTCCACATTTTTGCTTTCTAGCTGCCAGCTCTTTGGGAAAGTTACTGTATCAGACTGATTCAGGATATTAAAGAGAGGAAGTCTAGTGTAGAAGTTACACTATCTTCACAGAGGTTGCAGCCATAGCTTAGCAAGGGAAGAATTGGGTCCCACACAGTTTTCTCATTTGCGTTCAGACATACTGGGGGAAGGGGCAGCCTGGAACATCCTTCATGGCATCCTTTCCTGTGTAGAGTCTGAAACGTTGAGTGTACCCAGTGAAACTTTCACAAAGTTTGTACAGTTTAATTCCATATTGGGCACGTTTCAGAGAATGGTATTGTTTAAATATTGTTCTCCTCTTGAACAGCAGAAAGGATTCATCCACTGAAGTGTTTTGGGATGGTGTGTACATCTCAGAAAACATTTAGTGAGATGATTGATAATAGGCCTCAATTTAAATAGTCTATCGTTCAAACACCATGAAGTCTTGCTATATTAGGACTTATTGCAGTTAGCCACTGCACTTGAACTGCCCCGGAGAGGAAAGAGTTAACTCCAGAGAATCTGGAGTTCTAAAGCGCTAGGGCGCTATACCAAAGCTCTATCTGGGCAGTTTCAAATGAAACTGTCAGATTCTTTACTCCGCTTCACTGAACAGTCGCTCCGGAGATCAGCTCCTTCAGCTCGGTCGGTCAAGCTAGTATTTTCGGTTCATTTGAACCGCCAAAAAGTAATTATTTTACCGCATTTCGGTTAAAGCTCTATCTGGTAAACCGTAAGTACAAAATGAAAAGTCTGTGTGGAAATTTAGTTATCGGTTGGGTTTTGAACAGATCGGTTTGCTTATTTTAACGTTTTAAAGTTTTGGGCTTTTAGAGTGCGGTACCCGGTTCTTATCGGTTCTAAAAAAACCTTGATTTTAAATAGGGTTTTTTCAAATACCCGTGAAACGGTTAGGAACCGATAAGGGTGTCTTGCCTGGCACGGCCATAAAAAGGGCAAGTTTTTGGTTAGGCTGGCATTATGTCTGGGAAACCCAAAAAGGAAAACCGGGCCCACTGGGTTTCAACACTGTGATGCTGTGGGGAAGCCTTTGCCAAGGCTGTCCCACACACCACTTGTGTTTATTGTCTGGGGGCTGACCACCTCCTGTCAGACTGCCAGGTGTTTAAAATTTCTCTGCAGCCACCCTGAAAAGAGATAGGGCCGGCTCAGGGAACTATTGGCCAAAAAGTCCGCTGACCCGGATGGCCAGCCCGGTCCAGTACCCACTGGACCAGAGGGAGTGCCCTCTGACCAGGGCTAGACTTCCTCGGGCAAAAGGATGGTTCAGAGGAACCAGTTTAAAAAAAAAAAAGAAATAAGAATATGACAGAGAAATCAGTAGGTTTGGAGTCCAAGATTGTCTCTCCAACTGCTGCAGGAGTAGTTAAGCCATACAGATTGTCCAGTCACTGTTTCTAGGTCCTGTCGAACCATCTACAGTTGGTAAAAGGTGGCCTGCTCAGTTCCAGTGGTTCAGGTTTATGATGTTGAGGAATTGTTATGAACCACAGGAGTGGGAGGAGGAAAATTGATCAATACATGTGTGGCTGGTAGGGTCTGGACGTGCCCACTTAAGCGGACATTTCTCCAGACAGACTTTTAGAATCTCCTCCTATTCTGTCTGAGTCCCTTTCTCAGTTTATGTTTTACAAAAAGCTTGCAGAATCCCCCCAGCTTCCTTTAGAGGAGGCTATGGATGAGTAAAGGGGAGCCTGATTATGTAGGAATGATGGGCTAGGAGGTTGTCTTTCCTTTGCATAAGTCATTTAGGAAGTAAACAACTAAGATTTTATAAGATTCTTCTTTCTGTCCCTCCTGTAAGATAAAAAAATGGACAGAAGGTGTATTTCGCCAGGCTCTGTTACAGACTTCCTCACTGAGCAGTGTAGTCATGTAGGTGTGGTACAAGCTGCAGCCTGTGTCAGGTTAGTCCCTGGTTTCACATCCTCCTGAATAGGATTCCAGGAGGATTGATGCCATGGCAAGAAAACAGTATATGGCAGCTTCTGTGGGACTCAGACAGGCAAGTTGTATGGCTTATGTGGCTAGATTTGAAATCTGGTGGGACGCAGTATTGGTAGTTAGCCAAGCAGGCCCATGGGCCAGCTGGCTAGCGGGTTGGAACAGGTGGCTGCTAATGGCACTGAAGCCTCTAAGTTCAAGTTCATACTGCTGTTGGTGTTAATCTTGTTTCTCTAGGGTCATGACCACTTCTGTAGCTTTCCGTAGGTTGGCATGGCTCAGATGCACTAATCTGTCCCAAGATACTCTGTCAAAGTCTATGGGTTTGTTTCTTGTTGTGGGTAATTCTCTGTTTGAGGAACAAACAGAAAGCTATATGAAAACATGGATGATTACCTACAAAAGTGCCCAGGTAGAGCTCAGGCCTCTCTGCTTTCGCCAGAGGGGTCTTCAGAGGCAGAGATAGGCGGGGCACAAGTAAACCGGCCCTCCTTAGCCTAAGACTATTGCCAAGCAGGCACCTGATGGGGTGCCCAGGGCATTCTCCTATACCAGTGGGCAGGTTGGTTTTATTTCAGCCAGAACTGTGTGTCCCTAACTTGGACAAGTGGGTTCTGGAAGTAATAGGTCTGGTTCTCAGCTTCAAACAGTTTCCAAAGATGAGAGCCAGACAGGTCCACCTGCAAATCCTTCGGAATCCCTTGCTTTGGGAGCAGAGGTTTCTTCTCTGAACTGCAAAGCAGTAGAAAGGGTCCCTCCTTGCCACCGGGGCAAGGGGCTGTGCTCATGATACTTTCTTAACCTATAGAAGGCAGGAGATTGGCGGCCCATCTCAGATTTAAGGTACCTGAACAAGCATCTTTTGAAAACAAAGTTAAAAATGTTAACTCTGGCTGAGGCCAGGGGACTGGCTAGTTTTTCTGGACCTCAAGGATGCCTATTTTTTCATGTCTTGATCAGGCCTTCTCACCGAAAGTACCTCAGGTTACCCTCAGGCCACTTTCAGTTCAGGGCAATGCCCTTCGGCCTTACCTCTGCGCCAAGGGTATTCAAGAAATTCTAGCTGTGGTAGTGGCTCTTTTAAGAAGGCAAGGGATTGCTTTGTTTCCTTTCCTGGATGACTGGCTCTTAGTAGGTCAGTCTCCAGATCAAGTAAAATCCCACTTGCAAGTCACCCAGCAGCTTCTCACCTTTCTGGGATTCCTGCTGAATTTACCAAAGTCAGTTCTCGAACCAGTTCAGGTACTAACTTTCATAGGTGCAGAGTTGAACACAAAGTTAGCCAGGGCATTTCTCCCCTCTAAAAGGGTAGGCAGTCTCTTGCCCTGGCATCTTCCATTACTCTGCGAGTCTCTTGACCAGCAAAGCATTTGCTACAACTACTAGGGCACATGGCTGCTTCCACAGCTGTAGTGCAGGGAGCAAGATTCCAGATGAGGGATATTCAGTTCCATCTGAGGGCCTATTGGTCCCAAAGGAGGGATTCCCTTTCCAAATTGGTTCTAGTGACCCAATCCCTGATCCTGGCCTTACACTGTGGCAGGATCAAAGCAATCTAAAACTAGGGGTCCGCTTCATTCCCTCACCACGGATGCTCCTGTGTTAGGGTGAGGAGCTCGCTTAGGCGACCTGTCCACTAGGGGAGTGTGGTCTCCCTAGGAATCTCTGCTCCACATCAATTTTTGGAACTCAGAGCTGTCTTCTAGCTCTTAGGAGTTTTCAGCTTCTGTCCAGAACAAGGTAGTTCAAGTCAGGACAGACAACACCACAATAATGTGGTACATCAACAGGCAGGGGGGCACTCGGTCATCAGCCTTGTGCACCGAAGCAATGAAGTGGTGGTCTCTGGCTTACTCCCTGAACACCTCCCTGATAGCAGTTCACCTCCCAGGGAAGGACAATGCCCTGGCAGATGCCCTCAACAGGATTCTCAGGGCCATCACGATTGGCTCTGAATCCTCAGGTGCTGGGTTCAGTCCTTGCCAGATGGGGCTCATTTTCAGATAGATCTTTTCGCAGCCCCAGATAACCACTAACTTTCTCTGTTTTGTTGAGGCCTCCAGTGCTGGGATCAGCCCACCTGGGCCTTTTCACTTGGATTGGAAAGGGAAGTTTCTGTTCGCCTTTCCTCCCTTTTCCCTTTCTTCAGGGTACTAGTAAAATCAGATCTCAGCCTTGCAAAGCGATTCTGATTGTTCCAAGCTGGGCCAGACAGCCCTGGTACCCATTGTCTCTGTCCTTGACAGTCCACCCTACCCTGAGCTTGCCCAGAGTCCACGACTTACTGGCCTTTGCACAAGGGAGAGTGTGGTATCGAACCTCAAATTCCTCCTTCTCAAGGCAGCTCTTGAGGAGTTAGAATTTGCTGATTTACACCTTTTCAAGGTGTCATGGATATTTTAAAGGCTTCAAGGAAGCTTTTCACTGGCGCCACTTACGATTCTAAGTGGAACAGGTTTTCAGTCTGGTGCGCTGAGAAGCAGATTATACCACAGTCTGCTTATCTGCCCATTTTCTGGACTTTTTGGTCCATTTTAAATTCTTTGGTCTTAGGCCAGCTACCTTAAGGGTTCCTTTGGCAGCTGTCTCTGTTTTCTGCAAGCAGGGGAGCCTGCTTCCTTTTCTTCCCAACCTGTGTTTTCCAAGTTTTTAAGGGGTTGCTTCCACCAACCCTCCTTTTGGGGAACCAGCTCCTGCATGGAGCCGAATGTTTGCATGCTCAGTTAATGCAAACCCTTTGAACCTCTGTCCCCAGCAGAGCTCAAGCTTCTCACTTGGAAAATGGTTTTTCTGGTGGTTTCACTTCTGCCAGGCGATAAGTGAACTACAGGCCCTGGCAGTGGAAGAAGATTTTTCTCTCCCCACAGGGATAAGACAGTCCCTAGGACTAACACAGGGGTTGTCCCTAAGTGGTTTCAGGTTTCCACCTGAACCAATCCATCTCTCTCCCAGGATTTTTTCACTGAGCATTCTTCCTCAGGTGAGAGGAGACTGCACAGCTTGGATGTAAAAGAGCCTTATGCTACTATTTGTAACGCATAAGGGTCACAGGTTTGAATCCTCCAACTCTTCCTTACCTAGGCGAGGTTGGCAAAGGGAACCTGCCACTAAGAGGACAGTTGCAAGGTGGATTGTCTCTTGTATCCATTTTTGTTATCAAAGACTAGGTAGGAGAGCCCCCCTCAGGACTGACGGCTCACTCCACCAGGTGTACAGCTGCATCTCTAGCGGCTGCTAGAGATATACCCATTCTGGAAATCTGTCAAGCTGTTACTTGGAAGACAGTTCACACTTTTACCAAGCATTATTCCCTGGATTTCAGTCCAGGAGAGATGCTCGTTTTTGGCACAGCTGTGCTTCAGAGCCTATTTCCTAAGTAGGTTCTGACCCTCCTCCATGGAGGTACTGCTGTGTAATCTGCAATAAATCCTAATATAGCAAGACTTCATGGTGTTTGAAGAAAAAATTACTCACCTTAGTAATTGCTTTTCTTCTCATGGAGTCTTGCTATATTAGGACCACTTCAACCTGCCCCTCTCAGAACTTCTACTGGGGTGGGGTGGCAAATTAGTGCAAGCACTGTGTCATGCCATTGTAGTTCTTCCTTCACCCTCTTTATTTGGGTTAGGGAACTAGGGTTTTCTGGTTGAGTGATTTGTTGGCCCCCTTCCTGGACTTGAGTCTTTGGGGGAAGGGGGGGTTCCTAATAGTGCTTGTCAGGGGGGAAAACTAATAATACCATTATTCATTCTTATTATTGTTGTTTCTATTGTTGTTATTACTACTAGTAGGTAGCCATTTGCCTAGTGTAGAGCTTTCCACACAGACTTGTTGCTTAGTGTTAGCTTCGTAAAGATCTGACAGTTTCATTTGAAACTGCCCAGATAGAGCTTTGGTATAGCGCCCTCGCGCTTTAGAACTCCAGATTCTCTGGAGTTAACTCTTTCCTCTCCGGGGCAGTTCAAGTGCAGTGGCTAACTGCAATAAGTCCTAATATAGCAAGACTCCATGAGAAGAAAAGCAATTACTAAGGTGAGTAATTTTTTTCTTCTCTGGGTGGTCCCCTGGCAAACCCTGAGTGTTGTCATTGTAGTGCAGAAGCTGTAACTGGTTCGTACTGATTATAGCTGGAAACGGTGATAGAATGAGCAGGGTTGGTGGACCAGTATATGCTGATCTCCTTTGTGTCAGTATGTACACCTGCATTACCAGTAAATAGGGGAACCTATGGTTCTAGGGACATGGATATGTTGTTCTATCCATACGCAGGTCCCTTGCCGCTTTAAATCTTGCCTGAAGGTCTTCAAGCTGGCTCCTCCCACCCACCCGGGTGGTAAAACTCTCGGCTCCACCGCATGACACCAGATCTTCCTTACTGCTTGGAAGCTCAGGTTCCATCCTTCTTTAGCGCTCTGCGTTTTAGGCCTGGATCCAAACTCGTCGGTTAAACCGAAACTTATTCTTAAATTTTCTAGACTTCGGTCTGTTTCTTCCTTCGCAGCTGCGATGGATAAGTCGACTCCCGGATTTCTGCGGTGCCCATGCAGGCAGAAAATGTCTCGGACCGATCCGCACTCCACGTGCGTCTTAGGCCTTGGACTCTATCACGATCCGCAGGCCTGCGAATTGTGCAAGTCCTTCTCGGTCAACGTCCTCGAAGACTGTGCTGCCAGACTCCAACTTGGGTGCCACGAGAGACGTGTTCCTCTGGTCAAGTCAAATGAGGCCCGTTGGGCGGTGTCTGCGGCGGCAGGCTCGGCTGAGCAACTTGAGCAGATGATCGCCCTCGAGGAGGAGGCGGCCCAGGCTGCATCTTCGTCTTCCTCGGCCGCGACATTTATTACTTGGTATGAAAGAACAGAAGAAGGCCAGAGCCCATCGAGACTGTTCCCCACACTATGTGGGACGTTATTTATCTATTATCCCTCAACCAAACATCTAATTTGTTTTTAAAGACCATGGCACTAGTTGCCTCTACCAGTTCTTGTGGCAAGGTGTTCCATACAATGGATACTCTTATTGGAAAAAAGTTTCCCCTTTTGCTGGTTTTATAAGTTTTTACTTCAAGCTGTTTATTATGCAGTCTCGGAACATGTCTCCTTTTGGAGAGTGCTAGACCACATTTTTCCATTAGATCTGGTGAATTTATTAATTTAAAAACCATAAGCATATCACCTCTTAATCTTCTAGTTTGAAGAGAGAAGAGAACAGTAGCTTTTAATCTGTTCTGATAATCCAAGTTTGTTAATCTTGGAATCATTCTAGTTACTCTCCTTTGAACCTGTTCAAGAATTGCTATGTCTTTTTTTTTGGTTTGGATTCCAGAAAGGGGAGCCATAGTCTAGATACGGTCTAATGTATGCCCTATACAATGGAATAAGGCATTGTTCAGTGCGATTAACAAAAGTGCGTTTTATTTGCCTCAAAAGTCTGTTGGTCATGCAAGCAGTTTTAATACAGTGATCATTTGATGTAAGTTTATTATTAACATATATCCCTAAATCTTTTTCACAATTTGATGAGTGAAGTCGAAGTCCGTTTATATGATATTTTCGTTTTTGGATTATTTACACCGAAATGCACTACTAAATGTTTGTCTTGATTAAACTGCATATGATTTTCATTTGCCCAAAGTGTTAATTTTTCCAAATCCTTCTTTAATGCAGAAATATTTTCTTGATTATTAACCTTGCCCCCCAATTTAGTATTGTCTGCAAATTTAACTATGAAGTTATTTGGCCCTGTTTGTAAATCACTGATAAAGAGGTTAAACAATGTTGGTCCCAAGACCGACCCCTGTGGTACACCACTTGTCACACTACCCGAATCAGACAAGATATCATTAATTCTGAGAACAATCTGTCAACCAGTTTAAAGTCCAGTTGACAATATCAGGTGACAAACCTAGATTGTGCATTTTAGTAATGAGTTTTTCATACGAGACTTTATTGAAAGCTCTACTAAAGTCCTGAAGAATTACATCAGTAGGGATGCCCACATCTAGTAGAGTACTTATGTTATTGTAAAAATATATCAGATTGGTGGTGCAGGAATACTTGGGAGTAAACCCATGCTGATTTGAATCATAAATTCCTAATTTTTTTACAATCTTGATCTATTAGAGACGTCATTACTTGTTCCATTACATTGCCAGCCACTGAGATCAGGCTTACTGGATGATAATTTTGCACAGAACCTCTATTGCCTTTTTTAAATATGGGAGTAACTATTGCTGAACACCAATCATTTGGTACAATGCTTTCTTTTAAGGATTTATTGAAAATAATTGACAAAGGTCTAGATATATTTATAGAGGTTTCGATCAGAAACCATGGATGAATACCATCTGGGCCCGGACTAGTATTTTTTTTTTTTTTTTTTTGATAGCCTGTATAATAATTATCCTGCTCTCCTTGGGCTCCTCCTACATGGCTTCTTTTAAGAGCTTTGTCAGTCTCTCTACAAAGGTGAGGGTCCATCGAGGACGTTCCTCTGGTCCAAGAAGAAGGACTCGAAGGGTAAGTCCTACCGTCAGCGTTCATGAGACCGGGAGAGGTCCCCTTCCCCGGACATTCGACACTCGACTTCGGTCGAGGTTGCGGCTAAGGCCGCTGGCTTCATGGTGTCCCCGTCAGGTTAACCGGCTGAGACACCTGTCGACACGGTTGAGATTTTTCTTGACCCGTCGGGCGGACTGTTGACTGGAGAGGCAGACAACCCTTCTTCACCGGTTCCCCCGGTGGAAACCGAGGACTTGCCTGTGCCAGAGTCCCCGGTTAAGGTTCCCGAGCCGAGGGAGGAACGGGTTTCCCCCGCTCCTTCCCAGACCCACCCTTGGAAACACCAACGGTCTCGGACCTCCTCTCGGTCCAGCCGATCCCACCGACACAGGCGATCTCGGTCTCAGCACCAAGGAGAGCGGCGACGCCACTCGTCCTCATCTTCTTCCTCCTCAGAGGAAAGGCTTCAGTGCAAATTGCGTCGATGCTACGAGGACTTAATGTGGCAGCAGCTCCTTCTGACCGGGAACAGCCGACCACATCGCCTTCCCCAGCCATTAAGTGGCTGTCACCTGAGCAGCCGAAACAACCCCTTGTGGTCATCAAGGAGCCAAAGCCAGCGCTGGTTGTTAGGCCGAAACCAGCTGCACCACCCATAGTGGTGGAACCCCCACCTCCACAACCCAAAAACTGGGGCTCCGACCAAGGATTCTCAGTCGGGTCATGGGTTGCCCCATCGGTTGTCGGTCACCCTCACTCCCGATCGCCCTCGACAGGTGGAGGGTGGCTCAGGCCCTCGGCAGCTGTTTGCAGACTCCTCAGAGTCTGACGATGACTCTTCCCTGTTCTCCAGGCCTCTCGACGTGGAGTCCTCTAGGGGACAGTCTGTGGACAAGAGCCCATCCTCGTTCATGGGAGTACTTCGACTCATCTCAGAATCTACTGGGATGAAGCTCGAACCCATATCAAAGCGGGCCGAGTATCCCCTCACAGAGATACTGGACCGAGGGGACTTGCCACGGAGGCCTTTCCTGTGGCCGGGAAGCCTATTGTTGGCCCAGCCCTGGAGTTATGGCAGTGGCCGGCTTCTTGTCCAGCTCTCTCTGCCAGGATGGCCAGGAAGTATACCATTCCCACCGGCTCACTCTCCGGATTCTCGGAGCACCCATCTGCGGAGGGGTTGGTGACCGACAGCATTTTCCAGTGCTCCGGAAATGCTTGGGACATGGACAAGCCACCGGATAAAGAGTCCAAGAAACTGGACTACTTCGGGCGTAAAGTTTACGCTGTGTCCTCCTTAGGCCTTAGGCCAGTTCAGCCATACTGATGGCACACTTTTCCCACACCCTTTTGGGCTCCCTGGATGAGGTGATTCCTCATCTCCCGGCTGACCTCCAGACTACGGTCAAGCAGGTGCGGGATCAGGGAAGGGCGGAGGCAAAGCAACAGCTCCAAACTGCTCTCGACATTGGAGACTCTTGTGCCCGGTCTGTAGCAGCCGCAGTGGCCATGCGCCGCAGAGCTTGGCTGCGAATCTCCACCTTCACAGCGGATACCCAACACAAGCTGGCAGACGTTCCCTTCCTGGGTACTGACTTGTTCGGGCCCGGGGTGGAAGACCATCTGCAGAGGTTCGAAACGTCCAATGCCAACTTGGACTCGGTCACGTCTGCCCAGAAGGACAAGGCCACCAGCAGCAGCGTAAGCCCTTTCGGCCTTCTGCCCCTGTGGCACGACCAGCCCAGCAACACCAGCATCAGGGCCAGCAGGCACGCACTTGGCACCCCAAAGCCAAGCCTGCAGCTTCCTCCAGGAGGAAAAGGCCCAGGAGGTCCCTCGGACGGTCCTTCCTCCAAGCCTGCTCAGTGACGGGTTAAGGGGTGTCGCCCCCAGCCTCGTCACTCCCCCATGGGGGGACGGCTCCGCCACTTCCTTTCCGCCTGGTCCGCTGTCACCGCTGGGTGTTGGAAGTGGTAGGGAAAGGTCTGCCTCTGGAATTCGAGCAGGCCCCACCCTATCGGGCCGTCGCCCCACGTGGGGCTGTGGGGTCCGCAGTCTCTCTGACGGCTCGTCGAGCCGACATTGCTGTGCTCCTCCAGAAGGAGGTGATCAGGGAGGTAGCGGATCCTCCACCAAACCCAGGGTTTGTGTCCAGGTGTTTCCTGGTCCCAAAACGGATGGGGAGCTGGCGCTCCATTCTAGACCTACATGACCTAAACAAGTTCCTAAGGCCTTGAACCTTCAGAATGGTCACTCTAGCACAGATCATTCCATCCTTGGAACTAGGTGTGTGGTTCTGTTCTCTGGACCTCCAGGACGCATTCTTTCACGTCCCAATCCGTCCGTCCCACCAGCAGTTCCTTTGCTTCAGAGCGGAGGGGTCAATCTACGAATTCTGGGCCATGCCCTTCGGCCTTTCTCCAGCTCCCAGGGTCTTCACCAAATGCATGGCAGTGGTGACAGCATTCCTGCGGCGCCGAAGGGTCCGGGTGTACCCTTACCTGAATGACTGGCTGATTGCAGCCCTTTCCAGGCTGGAGGTGGAGCGGTCCAGGGATCTGGCCCTCCAGGTCTGCTGTCAGATTGGCCTCCTCATCAACAAGGCCAAATCGGAACTCGTGCCAATGCAGGTGATTCAATTCATTGGGGCAGAGCTCGACTCTCTTCGAGCCAGAGTACGGCTCCGCGGACAGGGCCGAGGTTTCTCCTCCTTTGCCCAATCATTTCTGGTTGGGCAATTGTGCCCCTGCCGGGACTTCCTGCGCCTCCTGGGCCTCATGGCGGCCTGCACCAGCGTGGTCCATTGGGCGTCTGGCAACATGCGCCCCTTCAGTGGGGGCTGGCCCGCCAATGGTCACAGCGCTCCGGTTCTCTGGACCAGCCAGTGGCGGTGACCCAGGAGATGTGGAACACTCTCCAGTGGTGGATCGTTCCAGCTTATCTGCAGGAGGGCATCCAGTTTGTCTGCCCGAGCCGATGGTCATTCTAATGACCGATGCCTCTCTGATGGGTTGGGGTGCCCATCTGGGGGAGGACAGAGCGCATGGCCTCTAGTTCCCTCAGGAGTCTCGATGCCACATCAACCTGCTGGAGCTTCGAGCAGTCCGACTATCCCTCACCGCCTTCTCTCCGTTTGTGTGGGGTCAAGTGGTCCAGGTCCAGATGGACTATACCATGACCATGTACTACCTAAACCACCAGGGCGGGACACACTCCTTGCCCCTTTGCAAGGAAGCTCTCTGCACTTGGTCCCTCGTGAGCAGACTGGAGCTGGATCTCCTAGCCATCCATGTGGCGGGAGCCTCCAACACTCTGGCCGATGCTCTAAGCCAAATAGGTGCTGCATCTCACGAGTGGTCTCTCCTGCCGGAGGTAGTACACGATCTATTCTCCCACTGGGGCACTCCTCAGGTGGATCTGTTTGCCTCCAGAGAGAATGCGAAGCTAAGGCTGTTTCATGCCCGTCCCCCTCAGCAGGGCTCGCTGCAGGGGGATGCCTTCTCGAGGCCGTGGACCCGAGCCTTTTCCACGCCTTTCCCCCATTTCCCTTGATCCACAAGGTGCTTCTCAAGGTGAGGAGGGACAAGGCGCAGGTGATTCTGGTAGCCCCAGACTGGCCTCGCCAGTTCTGGTATCCAGATCTCCTCAGCCTCAGCTCCAGGCTCCCGAGGTGGCTTCCAGCCCACCCGGACCTGATCTCAGTCAACCAGGGGAAGGTACTCCACCCGGACCTTCAATCCCTGCACCTGACAGCCTGGTTCCTGAGCTGCTAGAGTTCCAGGCCTTGGGTCTTTCCGACGAGGTCCTCAACGTTGTTGAGACATCCTGTAAGGAGCCGACCAGAAAATGCTATGCGTTCAAATGGAAGAGATTCTCCATTTGGTGTCAGGATAAGGGGTTGGACCCTTCCTCCTGCTCCTTGGCCAGCATTCTGGACTACCTGTGGTCCCTTTCTCAGTAAGGGCTTTGTTGATGACCCTTAAGGTGCACCTGGCAGCCATCTCTGCTTACCGGGCGCGGGCCGGAAAGCAGTCGGTGGTGCAGGAGAAGGTGGTCGGGCACTTTTTTTTTTAAGGCCTTGATCACATATCCCCTCCGTTGCGAGAACCTCCACCTCCGAGGGATCTACTGCTGATATTGGCTAAGCTCATGGGCAAGCCATTCGAACTGATACACAGGTGTGACATCTCTCACCTGTCATGGAAGACCACCTTCTTGGTGGCTATCACGTCAGCCAGAAGGATGGGAGAGCTCCAGGCGCTCTCCGAGTTTCCTTATCTGGTTTTCCACAGAGACAAGGTTGTCCTGCGCCCCCCCAACCGAAATTTCTTCCGAAGGTGGTGTCGGAGTTTCACCTTAACCAGGTGTTGAGACTGCTGGTGTTCTACCCCAGTCACACCTTGGAGGCCAAAAATAGGCAACATACTCTGGACCCTAGAAGAGCACTCTCTTATTATAAGGAGCGGATGGCTGAAGTTCGGGGAAGAGGTTCGCCAGCTGTTTGTCACCTACGCTGAAGCCGCACCTGGCAGACTTGCAGCCAAGCGGACGATAGGCAGGTGGGTCACCTCCTGCATAGATCTCTGCTATAGGTTGGCGGGCATGGAGCCTCCCAGAGGGATAAGAGCTCATTCTACCCGCCATACTGCTGCTTCAATGGCTGCTTCCAGGGGCGTCCCTATCCAGGAAATCTGCAGGGCTGCTACCTGGAAGTCAGCACACACCTTCGTTACCCAATACCAAGTCAACCTTGAGTCATGCCGGGATGCTGGTTTTGGGACTTCGGTTCTCCAGTCCTTGTTTCCTAAACAGGGGGTGTGCGCCTTGCCTCCCTCCTCCCAGAGAACTGCTAGGAGTCTGCCAGTAAGTGTGGATAGAACAACATATCCATGTCCGTAGAAATGCAGGTTACTCACCTGTAACAGGAGTTCTAGGAATGGTATATGTTGTTCATCCCCATAACCCACCCGACCTGCCCGGCTCCGACACACAACCTGGCTTCCAGCGGGCTAGATCTGGCGTCATGGGGCGGTGCCGAGAGTTTTACCACCCGGGTGGGTGGGAGGAGCCAGCTTGAAGACCTTCCGGCAAGATTTAAAGCAGCAAGGAACCTGCCAGTAAGTGTGGATGAACAACATATACCATTCCTAGAACTCCTGTTGAAGGTGAATAACCTGTATTTTTTCTATATTTGAAAATTCCATTGGTAAAGAGGAGTATAACCACTGTGGTGCCTGACATCAAGCTCAGGTAAGGAGTAATGCAGACGCAGAGAATCAGGCTCAGCCAGGGAGTCATGCTCAAGCAAGGTACCTTGTTTGGGCAGAGTTTCAGGCTTGGGTAGTGTGTCAGGGTCAGGCAACTGCTTGTGCTTTAGTTTCCGCTTTTTTTGGCTGAGGCTGTTGCATAGGCTGGGGCTGTAATTCAGGCTCAGGCAGATGCTTGCACTTTGTTTTGTGCATTCTGTGATTGTCTTGCACAACTTCAACTGGGCAGACTGGAGAAACGGAATCCGCCGGTCAAGTCCAAGGAAACCCGTTGGGCGGTCTCTGTGGCTACGGGGTCCTCTGAGCAGCTCGAACAGATGAAGACTTTCGAGGAGGAGGTGGCGGCTCGGGCCATGGATCGGTCCTCAATGTCCTCCTTCATCCCGCTCAATTTGGGCTGCACCTTCTCTGGCTCTTTTGGGGAGTTGTGGCAGTCCCTTCCCACCAAGGGTGAGGGGTCCTCGGAAGCGCATGGCTCTCAGTCCTGTAAAATGGACAAGGAGCCGAAGGAAATTTCATCTCACCGATGATGTTCTTGGGATTGTGAGAGATCTCAGTCCCAGGAATCTGCTGTCTCGACTTCGGTCGAGGTTGCAGCCTTGGCCGCTGGCTTCACGGTACACACACACACCCGTCAGGCCAACTGGCTCAGATGCAGGATGACGATCTGGCTGAGATTATTCTCGACTCCATTGACCCGTTGTTGCTCGATGAAGCCGACAACTGCTTATTCAGGACCCCGGTCCTGCCTGCCACCGAGGAGGAGACCCAGCCTGCTAGGAATCCCCTCGTGGTCCCTGACCAGGAAGAGTCGCAGTTCTCCCCAGCTCCTTCCAAACGACCCCGTCAGTGCCCTCAACAATCCAAATTGAGGTCTCTGATCCCTTCGAACAATAGGCCGAAGAAGGCGCATAAGCGCTGTAAAAAGCAGCGGCACCGCCACTCTTCCTTTGATGACAAGAGGCTTTGACGGAAACTCCGACAACGCTGCGAGAACTTAATGTGTCAGCAGTTGATAATGTCCGGCCAGAAGTCGACCCTGGCTTCTACCCTGGCCATTATTTGGCTTTCTTCCCCTAGGCCGACACGGACTCCTCTGGAGCGGGTCCGCACCATTCCTTCACCTTCGAAGCTGGTCAGGACCATTCCGGCTGAGCCAAAATTGACCTCTGCACTGATCCTGGTGAAGCCGCCACCCAAACAGCCCCCCTTCAGGGGCTCCTGCTAAGGAGTCTTGGCCTGTTCTGGGCCTTCTGCATAGGCTTTCCGTCACCCTCACTCCCGACCTTCCTAGGTGGGTAGAGAGAGACTCCAGTGGCCAGCTGATCTATCCAGAGTCCAAGGACTCTGACCTGCATTCTTGCCCCCTGGACGAGGAATCTGTCGGTAGTCTCTCAACGGAGGAAGGTCCCTCTTTCTTTATGGGTATCCTCTGTCTCTGAATCCATGGGGATGCCCCTAGAACCCATACAGAAATGGGCTGAATGTCCCCTCACTGATATTCTCAAATGAGGGGATTCGCCAACAGAGGCCCTCCCAGTGGCCGAGGCCATTGTTGTTCGGCCTAGGAGCTGTGGCAGCACCCTGCCTCCTGCCCTCAGCCCATATGGCCCTCAAAATGCTGTGCCTATCTGGTCCCTTTTGGGATTTACAGAGCACTCCTCCCTGCCAAGGGTTTGGTGACCAAATCTGTGTTCAGGCGCTTGGTTAATTCGGGAGACATCGATAGACCCGGACAAGGAGTCAGAAAAACTGGGCCATTCTGTCCGAGAAAGTCTATGCTGCTTCTTCACTAGGCCTTCATTAAGCAAGCTTGGCCGTCAGCATGGCATACTTCTCCCATGCCCTCTTGGGCTCTCTCAGTGAAGTTCTACCTCACCTCCCCGCAGACCTCCAGACCACGGTCAAGCAGGTCCGTGACCAGGGTTGGGCTGTGGCGAAACAGCAGCTCCAGACCGCTTTGGACCTCGGGGACTCTTGTGCCCGCTCGGTGGCGGCCACGGTTGCCATGCACCGCAGGGCTTGGTTGAGGGTCTCCACCTTCACTGGGGACACCCAGCACAAGCTGACAGATGTCCTTTTCCTGGTTACCGACCTTTTTGGCCCTGGTGTGGGCAGTCACCTCCAACGCATCGAGAAGTCCAGTGCCACCTTGGACTCTGTGACCTCTGCGCAGAAGGAATCCCAGGGTTCTAAAAAGCAGAAGAAGCCTTTTTGGCATTCTGTCCCTGTGGCCAAGCAGCCCCATTTTCAATCAGGCCAGCAACAGCGGGCACAGTTTTGGTGCCCCTGGCCCAAGTCCTGACCCCCAGCGGTCCGTAAACTCGGAGAACAGGGTTCAGGTGGTCCCCAAACTGGAACCTCTTCCTCCAAGCCTGCTCAGTGACGGGTTGGGGGTGGTCACCCCCATACCCACCACGTAAGCTCTGGGTCTTCCCATGGGAGCCACCTCCGCCACTTCCTTTCCACCTGGTCCGTTGTTACCACGGACAGGTGGGTTCTAGAAGTGGTCCACCAGGACTGCCTCTGGAATTCGAGCAGTACCCACCGAGCCAAGTGTACCACTCTACGGGAGGAAATGATATCCGTACACACTTAGTCGACTCTCCATAACGACATCACCCAACTCCTCCACAAGGAGGTGGTGGCCAGAGTCGTGGACCCCCCCCCCGTCAACCCTGGGTTCGTTTCCAGGTACTTCCTGGTCTCAAAGTGGATGGGGGGGTTGACACCCCATTTTAAATCTGCAAGACCTGAACTGATCTTATCTGTGTCAGTCTTCACCATTCATCACAGATGGGGTACTGGCCGGAGATCAGGACCCCTTGAGGTCTTTTTTTTTAAAAGATGAGGCGGGACCCGATGCAGCATCGGCTGTCCTCGAAGGCCCGACGTATCAGTGCACTCGAGGATTCGGCTGTCAGGCTGCATCGACCGCCTGCCTACCAGTTCTTCGCCTCCGCCGAGGTCGCCTGTGGAAGCCTGAAGAAGCCTTTATTCTAAAATTTTAGGCCTTAAGCCTGCGCCTCTAGTCGCCGGGTCTACTAGTTCTGTGTTTGCCTCCACCGACGTCGCCGTAAGATCTTTCCTTTATTACATTAAGCGACGTCGAGTCTGTTTTGGTGTTTTTTTTCTTCGGTCATGTCGCGGTCGGAGGGCAAAAATCGCAGAAGGACAGGCTGCCCCTATGCTGAGCCGGCCGTGCGCATGGCCGCAAGTACTCAGTCACCGACCAACATGACCAGGTGCCTTCGTGCCTTGGCCCGCTACACGACTTGGATTCATGCGACGCTGCTCTCGATGGACCGCCGAGTTTTGGAACAGGCGCGCTTAGGTCGGGTGAGCTGCCGACTTCGGGGTAGGCAGCAGACTTGTCGGGCCAAGCAGCTGCTCTTCGGCCCCTCCTCCGGGTCCCCTCCCGGTTCTATACGGACCGGAGGAGGGAGCCTCAGGCCTCTTCTAGCCTAGCCGTGGCGAGGCTCCTTCCTGGCGCGCAGGAGGCCGTCCCGCTTCCCCGGGAGGCGGGTGGGGCGCCCGCTCCGGCAGTCACTCGCCGGGGTGAAGGCTCCCGGGTGTCGCTCCTGCGTCCGCTAGGCCGGCCGACGCCGCTCAGTGCCGCTGGGCTCGGTGCCGCTTCGCGGTGCCGAGGGTCCTGTCAGCATCGCGCTCGACCCGACTGTTGGGCGCCGTGGCTTGCCGCGCCGTTTCATGAGCCGACACTGCTCGCGCGCCGTGAAACTGCCTTCGGCGTGCCCCGCCATGTCTCGGGTGCGCCGAGGTTGAGCACGGCGCCGTGGGGCCTTCTGTGTCGTCCGTCGGTGCCATTAGGGCGCTGCTTGGCTGCCGCTGCAAGGTGCCGAGCGGTCTCACGGCGCCGTGGTCAGGTGAGTCGCGCTTCGGGTCGTCGACGCCTGCTTGGTCCTCGCTAGCCGCGGGTCGGGGCGGCCTGGCGGCAGCGTCTGCTCGAGATGCAGGGTTGCTGATGCGCGCCGCTCCGTCCGTGCCTCCCCTGGCACCGGTGGACCTGATGGTGCCGCAGCTGGCCCTGGCCTAGGACTTCTGGCCCAAGCTGCCCTGCCACCTTCTGTTGGCACCGCTCGCGGTGCTGTAGACCGGGCGAGGATTGCCTTGGCTCCTGGGCTCCTCAGGAAGGTGTCCCTTCCTCGACCCCCTACTGTTTGGCTTAGGGCCTCGGACTCTTCCTCTTCGGAGTTGGAGTCCAGCTCGGAGTCAAATGGGCAGTCACACCCTTCGGGGTTGTCTGCAAGGGAGGACGAGCTGGTGGTTTCCTCTTCAGGTCTCGGCCAGTCCCCCTCCGAGGTGAGTCGAGTTTCCTCTAGGGCTAGGGTCAGTGGTGCTGACCAGCGGGCTGTGGTATGTGCCACCATCGCCTTGCAGCCTAGCCTTGGGGGGTTCCTTGACCCCTCTGGGTGGTACCCCTACTGACATCTCGGTCGCCCAACTTTGGGGCCTACTCGAGAGGGCCACGGGAAGGGAAGGTGCCCTTCCGGGATTGCCCCTTCGGGAGCAGCCCTGGGTACGGAGCTGCCTAGACTGGCCACTTCGGGGGCTAGGACCCTTTCAGACTCCGAAGGGTCGAGGGGTATAAGTTCGGCGTGCCGGCCCTTCTCTGGGACCTACCCGGGTCCTGGACGGAGCCGGAGTGCGGACTTCCGCCCTTCCCCTTCGGGTTCCTTGAGAGGGTCCCATTCTTTCGAGGCGGGGGACCGTCCTTCTGGACCTTCACGGCCCCGGTCGCCTCACTTGGGGATTCTTTTGGGCGCAGTCCTAGGCAGTACCCGGCGGTTGTGCAGCTGTCGATCATGGAGTCTTCAGGACTCCCCGTGGGAGTCCGGTGGTCCGTCCTTAGCCCTGGCAGCGGTCAGCCGACTTCTTCTCTCGGCTCTGTCCACTCCCCTCTGCCGCCTTCTCCTGCGTTCCCAGGTATCTTTGGTCCTAGCGGGCCTCTCACCTGGGAACAGTTCAGAGCGGTGGCTGCTCGGTTCCGTGCTTACGTTAGGGCTTTGGACAGCCAGGTTTTTCAACCTCCCTCCGAGCCTATGGTGACCTCCAGCTCCTCATCCCCCTCTTCTGGGGGAAAGGAACCTTCTGTCCACATCTCTTCTGCTGCTGATCTCTCTGAGTATCAGCGTTTCCTCGTGAGGATGATGGAGGACCTTCACCTTTCTCCTTCTTCTGTGAGCAATCCGGAGCATGCGGCGCACGCCTTTCTAGGCGATTTTGGGACAGCCACCCTTGGTGCCGCTTGGCCTGCTCCCCTTCGGGAGGCGTCCATGCTTTTGGCAGAGGCCCTTCTCCGGAGTTCCTGCCCTGGGACCTCTGCCAGAGGTATTAGGCTCCCGGAGTCTCCAGGCTCCTTGCCTCATCCGTAGTCCGGATTGACGCACCTGGACACTCCTGATGGGCTTTGCGCCGACGTGACTGCGGCCCTCAGATCAGGACTCTCGGATTTTGATTTCTGGGGAGGAGGACTTTCACTCAGCACGGCTGCTTCTCTCCATTCTGCGCATCAGGCCCTCACGCTGCCTATAACAGGTACTTGTGGTCAGCGCTAGGTCAGTTCCTAGCCACTCTGCCTGACTCGGGCAAACCAGGCAAGCCATTGCTCTCTCTGCACGTGGCCTGGAGCTAGCAAGGCACCAAGCAAGGGCATCTTACGACGCCAATGAGGTAGCTACCAGGGTCGTAGGGACAGCGATCTGCACCAGAAGATCGGCATGGCTTCGCCTTTCCCGGTTGTCACCCTTGGCCCAGCGTGGGTGTGATTTGGTCCGCTCACCAGGAACCTACCTCTTTTACCCGTAGGGCGAGATGGCGTTTAGCCGGGCAAATTTTGCCCCCTCCGAGAGAACCCGTTCATCTCCCTCTCTAGGGCCTCCTCAGGCCCAGAAGGTTCCCCCTTAGTGTGTCACCCACTGAGGGCTGAGGACACACTGTCCCTTAGGGTGCAATCCAGTCAGCCCCTTGGGAGCTTGGTACTCACCCATCTGTGATGAATGGTGAAGATTGACACAGATAAGATATTTCAAATTCACGTACTTACCGTAATTATGATCTTTCTGTGTATCTTCACCATTCATCCAATCCCTCCACCATCCCCTTGAGGCTCCAGTCTCTGAATCCTCCTCCTCTGTGCCTTCCCTATCTTCACTGCATAGGTGCCAGAACCTCTGGGGTGAAAGGAAGCTGAGTCCCTCCTCTTGTTGTTCCTGTATGGTTAAAACCAGAATAGGAAAGTGCCCTTCTTCCTTGGCCCCCTCAACTGTTGCCATCTTCCGCACCCTTGCTTGAGTGAGATTAGTTGAGACACACAGGGGGGACAGTCTTCCTAAGGGTATAGTTTGAGTGGCACTCCTCTCTTCTACATATCTTCTCCCCTGGCGTAGGGCTGGTGGTTGCCCTCCTTCTGTTATCCATCTAATCAAAAAAAAAAATTTTCCTTTTTCTTTTTTCACCAAATATCTCTTTAGAGAGAGTACTGAGTCCCTGTACCCTGTCCTTCTCCAGAATAGCCGACTGCTGTGGGTATTGCCAGTTATTCTGTGCCTTGAATTCTGGCAAAGAGCTTTGCTAACTCCTTGCAGTTCCTATACAGTCTGGTGATGGACAAGGGTCCTGGATCCCTGTTACCTCTCACTCTCTCTCCTGAAATTCTCTCCCCCCTTCCCTCCCTTCTTCCGTTTCCAGAGATTGGGGCCCCTACCCAATCCCCCTTAGTCTTACTTCTTCTATGCTGTCTTCTCAGTCGTTATTTCTCCTTTTAGTTCAGTTTTCTCTCCTTTTTCTGTCCCTTGGACTCTCTTGTCCCACCCTCCATCCCTTCCTCTTACCTCTCCGGCGACTCAGAACTGGTAGGCAGGTGGAGTCAATGCAGCCTAACGGCTAATCCTCGAGCGCCACGTAGTACGTCGGCCTCGAGGACGGCGCCGATGCTGCATCGGCTCTGCCTATCTTTTAAAAAAAAAAAAAAAGGCTCCCGCGGGGTCCTGATCTCCAGCCAGTACCCCATCTGTGATGAATGGTGAAGATACACAGAAAGATCATAATTACGGTAAGTACGTAATTTGAATATTTCTCAGATCCCGCACATCGAGGATGGTAACTCTATCCCAGATCATACCATCCCTTGAGCAGAACATGTGGATCTTCCTGGACATAAAGTCTCTACCACTCATTCACACTAAGGGGAACTGCACCAGAGGCACTAGGACCCAGTGGGAGAAAATTGTTTTGCTAGAAGGTCGGCGCCAGAGATGGAGCTGCGAGGAGTGGCACCATGAGCCTCAGCTCATGCGGTAATGACTATCTCGGCGTCGACCCTCCAACCGCCTCAGTTCCTTTTTTCCTCATGCCGATTAGTACTTCAGTGATTTATGTCACTCGCTTCATCGGGAGTCAAACTTCAAACCAGGCATAGTTTTTCAGTTTTATTGTTTTGTAGTAATATCTTGAATAAGTATCGCTTAGTTTATTCTTATTTGAAGAAGTCATCTCAGCCTACATTGACTGAGTCGACCATGAGCAGGTCAGGTGACGGTAGGGAGACTTCATATGAAAGCTGTTCAGTCAGCCGGGCTGGTTCCGGTCCGCCACCTTCGGAGGGGTGTCTGACAATGGACAGTCCAATGCCCGAGGGGGTGGACGGTCCCCTCAAAAGCATGAAAGTTAACAGTCGCACTCTCCACACCGTTCGGCCTCAAGCTCTTCTTCAATCCTCAGGTCAAAAAAAGAAAAGGCATTGCTCAAGGTCGCCCTCTGACATGTCTGCGCGTAGACGGTCAGTTATTGGGGCTAGTTGCTGATTATCTCCTTCGGAGTCACTGGTTTCTGTTTCTGATAGCCAACGTCTTCGACATCAGAGCCCTACCCCGCGCTTTGGTAGGTCTTCGGATGAGCAGTTTCATCAGTGGGCTGCTCTTATGAAGCAATGGACTCGGATGTTGGTCCAGCTGCCTGGCCCGGTCACTCGGGAGCCTTCAGGCTTTTTGGGAGATCAGGTAGGGCGGTTGAGCCTCCCTAGTTATGCGGCGCCATCTTCGGTGCCATCGACTCCACGCTTAGGTGTTGTTTTCCCCCCCTCACACAGCTGCGGCGAAGGGGGCCACACCGATGCCTGTATCTCCTGGTATTCATCCTTCTTTCTTCTCAAATCCTGTTTTTCGGAGTCTTAGGATGTTTTCGACGCCATCGGCGTCGATGGCACGCTTGGTGCTGTCTTCGGCGCCAATGCGTCTGTCGGCACCGTAGGCGCTTCGTCGACACCATCCTCGGCGCCGTGCTCTTCTTCAGCGCCGAGACCTGTTAGGACGTCATCCAGTCTTCAGAGCTTCTCCTCTTTTAATCCTTTTCCTTCCTCATTTCCTTCTGATTTTTCACTCCTTTCCTGTTCATAGAGTCCCTCCTGGACTGTCAGGAGATGACATTGAGCCTGACCCAGACCTTAGGCTGGGTGATGATGTGGAAGGAACGGGATCTATTCCTGCTGCAGAGCCTGTGGTCGAGGACCTGTCTTTTAAGTCTCTGCTGAAAAACTTGAATTCCCCTCTTTCTCTCCAAACTACAGAGATCAATTCTGGGAAACTATTAAGACTCCAATACCGCCTTGTTTTGGAGATCTCTATGGATTTGACTCATCTGGTACAGCCCTCCTTTGAGACACTGTCTCAAATGGTATGTAATAATCCTGTTCTCATTCCTTCGGTGGCTAAGTCCATAGATAGGAAATATGCTGCTCCCAGGGATTGACCCATTTTGGCATACCAAGCCTTTGAGGATCCTATTGTAGTCTTGGCAGAGAATGATAAGGTTGTCATTCCCCAGACTACTACAGCTGACCTATTAACAAAGAATCTCGTAAGATAGACACTTTAGGTAAGAGAGTCTTTGCTGCTTCCACCCTAGGTATGCGTATTGCCAGCTACCAAGGCTATTTCTCTCAATATGAGTTTATCCGTTGGCATTCGCTCAAACAAATGGTAGAAGCTGTACCAGAGTCGGACACTAATTCAGAGCTTCTTCAAACCATAACCAGCGGTACCGAGTCCAACAACCAGCAGGTTAAAGCAGCTATGGACGCCTTTGATACTGCCTCCCAAGCAGCGGCGGCGGGCATTTGTACCTGCCATCATTCCTGGCTGCGCACTTCAGGTTTCACGAATAATGCTCAGCAACAGGTAGTGGCGCTGTTTTCAATGGTGTGCATCTCTTGGCCCTCAAGTAGAACAGGCTCAGAGGCTACACAAAAGTCTAGGTCAGCCATTAAATTGGCTCGACCTCCTCCTGTCCCCTCTCTAGGGGGTGTTAATAAACACCAGTTTCATGACCGTCACTCCTTTCGAGGCAAAGGCAGGGGAAGTTTTAATAAAAACCAAGCCCCCCAGCCTCAAAAGAAAACGCAGCAGAAGGTCCAAGGACCCAAATCGCCTAGTGCTGCCTTCTGAGTTGTTGGCCTGAGTCCCACCTCCGCTGCCCGAGGTGGACTCTTCCTCAGTGGTAGGAGGTCGTCTGACTCAGACTCTGACTCATTTCTACAATCAATCGAAGTCCATAACCTCAGACAAATGGGTCCTCCGGATAATCCGCAAAGGGTATTCCCTCAATCTTTTGGAGACCCCTCTGGATCATCCCCCCCAGACGACAGCCCAGGCTGTCAGCTCTTCAGTCAGATCTTCTCGCCTCCGAGATACAGGACCTTCCGAACAACAGGGCAGTGGAAGTAGTTCCACTGGATCAATGGAACACAGGGTTCTACTTCCATTACTTCTGGTTCCAAAGAAAACACCGGGGGCATGAGCCCCATTTTGGACCTCAGAAAACTAGACCAGTTCCTTCCCAAAGAGAAATTCAGAATGATATCACTAGGAACCCTGTTACCTTTGCTTCATCAACACGACTGTTTAGCCTCCGTGGACGTGCAGGATGCTTACCAGCACATTCCTGTTCACCCAGAGCATCTCAAATACCTAAGTTTCGTGGCTTTGGGCCAGCATTATCAGTTCAGAGTCCTGCCCTCTGGGCTATCCTCGGAGCCGCGAGTTTTTACAAAGTGTTGTGCAATTCTCGCAGCGCATCTCAAAAAAATCGGAATACAGGTGTTCCCATACCTGGATGATTGGCTTCTAGCAAGTCCTTCCAGGCAGGGAACTCTAGACGCCGTAGCCACGGCTTCACACTTTCTCACGCCATGGAGTCCCATAAACCTCAAAAATCGCAACTGCAGCCCTCCCTGATGCTCCTTTCATAGGAACTTCTGGACACCTCCTGTGTGAAAGCATTTCTTCCAGAGGACAGGAGGAGCGATATCCTTCAGATGGCCCGTTACATCGGAGACAGCAGCTCGGTTTCAGCTCTCTCGATGCAACGGATGCTAGGTCTCATGGCATCCTCGGTGTTCACTGTACCCCTAGCTCACCTCCACATAAGAACCTCTCAATGGATACTCAGTACTCAGTGGTCCCCACCCACTCACCTTCAGTCCTTTCTCATCAAGGTGACAAAACCTCTGAAGAGATCACTCACCTGGTGGTCACAAGAGGACAGTCTTCTGGAAGGGTATCCCTTTGCTCCTCTGGATCATCAGATTTCCATTACCACAGACATGTCCCTGATGGGGTGGGGAGCTCACTGTCAGACTCTCCACACTCCAGGTACATGGACTCAGGACTAGTCCCAGCTTCACATAAATGTCTTGGAAATGAGAGCCATCCTTTATGCAGTCTGGGCTTTGAAGGACATTCTCTGTCACAAGGACATTCTCCTTCAGATGGACAACAAAGCAGTGATGTATTACATCAACAAGCAGGGCAGTGCTCACTCTTACCCCTTATGCTGGGAAGCGATGAGGGTGTGGGACTGGTGCTTGGAGCACAAGGCTCTAATTCATGCGGTCTGTCTGCCGGGGGTGCAGAACGAACTGGCAGACCGTCTCAGCAGACGAGACAGATCCTCACGAATGGTCTCTCGACTCAGCCATAGCTCAGTCACTTTTCGCAGAGTGGGAACTCCAGACCTGACCTTTTACATCCCCACTCAACACAAAACTGCCTCTCTTCTGCTCCAGAAATCCAGGGCCTGGGCATTTTCTGTCAGGATGCGTTCAGGCTGTGGTGGACAAAACTCTTTCTATACGCCTTTCCGCCAGTTCAGAGAGTACTTCTCAAATTCGAGTCCCGGGGGACAAAATGATCCTCATTGCTCCCTTCTGGCCTTGACAGATATAGTTTCCACTACTCAACAGTATGTCGGAAGCTCCTTCAAACCTGCCTCTCTGATCAACCTTCCTTCTGACTTGGGCCTGTGGTCCATCCCAACCTGAGGTCACTTCACCTTCACGCTTTGCTTGAAGAGATATAAGTGAACAGGTTCAATGTCTCTCATGGGGTTTCAGATATTCTTCTGGCTGCGTGCAAGCCAGCCACTAGGAAAACTTACACAGCCAAATGGAAGCGTTTTTCGCTCTTGTGTGCAAAATCCTCTTTGAATTATTTTTCCTGCCCACCAGATAAAGTTTTAGAGTACCTCTTAGACCTCAAATTCAGGTCTGCAATACTCTACAGTTAAGGTTCACCTTTGTGCCATTTTGGCTTATCATGAGCCAGTACTTTCCTTGTCACTGGCTCAGTTACCTGTGGTTAAGAGGTTTCTTAAGGGAATTCTGCATACCAGACCTCCTATATGACGTCCAGTCACAGCCTGGAACATTAATCTTGTACTAGACATGCTCACTCGAAAGCCTCTGTATACTGTGTTTCATAAAGACAAAGCAGTTCTTAGAACCCATCCTAAGTTTCTCCCTAAGGTTGTTTCAGAATTCCATCTAAACCAACCTTTGGTCCTTCCTACTTACTTTGCGAACTTCCAAAATGAAGGAGAGCATTCTCTTCATTCCTTGGACATCAAAAGAGCTTTGCGCTTCTATCTAGATAGAACAAAAGACTTTTGCAAAGCTCAACTGTTTGTTTCCTTCAGCGAGACCCGGCCGGGTCAGTCTATCGCTATCAGATGTATTTCAGCATGGCTGGTGGCATGCCTTTGCCACTGTTATTCCATGGTGCAGATTAATCTGGAGGGCAGAATGTACACTCACTCTACTAGAGCGGTCGCAGCATCCCTAGCGGAAATCCGCAACGTGCCCATTGCAGATATTTGTAATGCGGCTACCTGGAGCTCAGTGCATACTCTCATTAAACACTATGCCCTGGATGTCCATGCCAGACGACATCTTTCTTTTGGCAGAACCATCCTTAATGGTCTCCTGTCCTAAAACTGTGAGCTCTTGGTCTCTTCTGCTGCCCTCTCGGAGGATTATTAGCTCGGTACTCTCCCATTAGTGTGAATGAGTGGTGGAGACTTTCTGTCCAGGAAGATATGGAAATTACGTACCTACCGTACTTCTTGATCTTCTTGGATGAGTCTCCACCACTCATTCACACGCCCACCCTCCATGCCCCAAGCTCAACTCTGTTGTTGGTCTTCACTCCCTCAATCTTTAGGCTGTGAAGACTTCTTTGACCCTTCTTATATGGGCGTCAGGACTATCTTATGTCCAGTTTTTGGTTAGGCTATCCTAGGTTAGTTATGCTGCACCTTCTCGGGAAAGAAGCTGCGGCGGTTGGAGGGTTGATGCGAGATGGTCATTACCGTTTGAGCTAAGGCTCGCGGTGCTGCTACTTGCGGCTCCATATCTGGCGACGACCCTCTAGCAAAAAAATTTACTCCCGCTGGGTCCTAGTGTCTCTGGCACAGTTCCCATTAGTATGAATGAGTGGTGGAGACTCGTCCAAGAAGATCAAGAATTACGGTAGGTACGTAATTTCCATTTTTGCTCTCTGGGTCTCTAGGATGCGTTCTTTCATGTCCCGAATCCGTCCATCTCACCGCAGGTTTCTCCATTTTCGGGCAGAGGGAGCTCTTCTCAAGTTCTGAGCCATGCCATTTGATCTGGTATTGGCCCCCCCCAAGTCTTCACCAAATGCATTCCAGTGGTGGCGGCCCATCTTTGGTGTTGAGTGGTCAGGGTGTACCCCTATCTCAACGACTAGCTCTTAGCTGGTTCCTTCAGACAGGAAGTGGAGAGGTCCAGGGATCTGGCCCTCCAGACCTGCATCGATCTTGGTCTCCTGGTCAATGAGGCCAAATCAGAACTCATACCTTCACAGGTGGTATGCTTCATCGGGGAAGAACTCGACTCTTGCCGAGCCAGAGCCCAGCTCCCGATGGACAGGGCAGAGGTTCTCTCCTCCTTTGCCCAATCATTTCTGGTTGGGCACTTGCGCCCTGCCTGGGAATTTCTATGCCTTCTAGGATACATGTCGGCCTGCACCGCCATGGTCTGATGGGCCCAATGGCATATGCGCCCCCTTCAGTGGGAGCTGGCCGGCCAGTGGACCTAGCATCATGGTCATTTCGATCAGCTGGTCACAGTGACCCAGAAGATGGATGCTCTCTAGTGGTGGAACATCCTAGCACATTTGCAGGAAGGGATCCCATTTGTCCGTCCCAAGCCCATGGTCGTTCTCACGACTGATGCTTCTCTCACAGGCTGGGGTGCCCATGGGTTCTGGACCCCCAAGGAATCCCAGTGTAGTATCAACCTGCTGGAGCTCAGAACAGTCAGACTGGTTGGTACTGTCTGCATTCACTCCACTCCTTCGGGGTCAAGTGGTGCAAGTGCAGCTGGACAGTACCACAACCATGTACTATCTCAACAAGCAGGACAGCATGCACTCCCGGCCTCTATGCAGGGAAGCGCTCTGCATCTGCATCCTTGTGAACCGACGAGGCAGATATCCTAGCCATCCATGCGACAGGAGCCTCAAACAAACTGGCAGATGCTCTCAGCTGTGTGGGTGAGACGTCCTAAGAGTGGTCTCTCCATCCAGATGTAGAGCACAGTCTGTTCTCCCACTGGGGCAAACTTCGGGTGGATCTGTTCATCTAAGGGAGAATGCAAAGCTGAGGCTGTTTCATGCCCACCCCCCTCAGCAGGGCTGGCTGCAGGGGGATTCGTTCTTGAGGCTGTGGACCCCAGGCCTTTTCTGTGCCTTCCCTCGGTTCACAAGGTGATCCTCAAGGTCAGGAGAAACAAGGCACAGATGATCCTGGTAGCCCCAGATTGGACTCGCCAGTTCTGGTATCCAGATCTCCCTCAGACTCAACTCCAGGTCTCCAAGGCATCTTCCAGTATGCCTGGACCTGATATCAGTCAATCAGGGGAACGTATTTCATCCAGACCTTCAATCTCTGCACCTGACAGTCTGGTTCCTAAGCAGCTAGAGTTCTAGGCTTCAGGTCTGTCTGAGGATGTACTCACAGTCGTGGAAGCATCCAGGAAGGAGTCGATCTGGAGGTGCTATGCCTTCAAATGGAAAAGGTTTTCCATTTGGTGTCAGGGCAGGGGCTTAGACCCTTTGTCCTGCCCGGTGGCTAGTATCCTCAACTATCTTTGGTCTCTGTCCAAAGGGGGTCTTCAGTCTACGACCCTTAAGGGGCACCTGGCAGCCATCTCTGCTTACCGGGCGCAGGCTGGTCAGCAGACGGCACAGGAGTAGGTGGTCTGGTGCTTCTTTAAAGGCCTTGACCATATTTCCCCTTCGGTGCATGAACCACCACCACCGTGGAATTTACTGCTGGTACTGGCAAAGCTCATGGGCAAGCCATTTGAACCAGTGCACAGGTGTGAGATGTCACATTTGTTGTGGAAGACTGTCTTCTTGGTGGCTATCACATCAGCCAGAAGCACTGGGGAACTACAGATCTGTCTTCGAGGGTGGAACTCTTGTAGCAGGTAATACCATTTGGACTGAAGCCGGCAGGCGTCAGGACCCCACAGAAAACTTGTAGCTAGCAGTCTGAGGCAGGGGACCGCCCCTGACGTCTGTTCCGCCCGACGTCCTACATGGTATAAAGGGTGTGGTCTCCTGGTCTACGAGCTGTGGTGGTTCGTACCCCTGTAGTTTAGGGCGATGCCAGCTATATCTGGAAGGAGAGGCTGGAGGTGTACTCTAGAGCCAGGATGCAAGGTTTATTAGCAACAGTTGAAGCACACAGAAAAGACTTAGCATTCACTAACACTATCACACATGAGAAAGAATAAATAAGATTACCGGGACCACAACTTGTCCCCACTAATGTCATACAAAAGTCCAGGTTATTCAAGTCCTAAGGATGTAGCAATCCGATGCACCAAGCTTGGGTCACTAGTATTTTGGTTGGCCGACTGCTGAGGGTGAACCTAGGGAGGCGCTTCCTATACAGGCCATAAAATGGGGCGGCCCCCAGTGAACCAGATACAGAGTAAAGCACTGTAGGCCTTCTGGCCCTGTAAAGAAGGTGACTCCTGGTATCACTGAGGCAACGTCGAAAGGGAAGTGCATGGTTAAGGATGGGTGTTGACACCTGGTTGTAGATGAGGAGAACCTTTATCTGGAGTTGTCAGCTGCGGTGATTTCGGGCAGGAGGGCATGTGACATCCAGTCGTGGAAAGGGTGCTGGGTGTGATGATCCGCTGGACGACCTCTGGGTAGGTCCCCAGAACCCTTACCACCTCACCCTTGCAGCTTCAGAATCCGGCAGTCTTTGGTATGACCTCATGATGAATCACTGGAACATGAGCCACCTATGGACAGTACACTCGAGCATGGTGACCCTTGGTGAGGCCTCTTGCGTGGGCCACTGGTACTTACACCACCTTGGGGGATGAGACACAGAGCCTAGCAATCCTCGGCAAGGCCTTCGTATAGGCCACTGCTACTATTGCCACCTTGGGACAATGTCTATGCGGGAGAATGGTCAGCATGACTCAAAGTTCAGCGGACGACTTAAGTCCCTCAAGCTAGAGCTGGGGCGGCCTCTAACCTGATTCACTTTGGTGGGCCCTAGCTATCAGCTAACTACCACTTACAACCGTCAGTTTGAATCTGGGGCGTCGTGGTGAACACTTGGATTTGGTGGAGGTCATTGGAGGTGGGTGCAGCTGATACTAGGCTTCCTGGGGACCCTCTCTGAGTCAAGGAAGAGGCACCGGAGGAATCCTGTATGAGGTGTGCAGTGTGTGCAGGAGCCCCTGGAGTTCAACAAGTTTTTCTGTACCCTGGTGAATGCACAACAACAAAGGAGTGATAAGGCCTCTTCTCTTGGAGACTGCTGCATAAAAGGTTTACTGGGTCTGTTTTCCGGCCAAATAGACTGACTCGCCACACTGGGGGGCCCTACTAGACTGCAAATTTCTGCAAAAAAACCACCGAGGCTGCTACTGGAGATCTTCTGGAGGGAGTTGCACTGAAGGGACCCAGGGGATTTGCTTTAACCTCCTAACGGGGAAGCTGACATCTATTGCCTTACTGTCCTTCACCCTCCCTGGTCAAACTCTTTCTCCTCTCTCCAGCCTGTGCAGAGCCTCCTCTAAGGTGGGGCGGTCCTGGCTACCTGCCAGGGGATTGGCTCCTTCATCCAGAGGTCAGCCTCCTGAGGCTTGGTCAGTGGCCTAAAAAAAAAAAGTCTCCAAATTTGAATCTACTCTGGCCCCAGGGACTGGCTGAGAGGGCTCAGCCTGGCTTCTTTCTTCCCTGTGGGACAGGAATGTGGCCCAACTGGTTTGGCTTTGGCTGGATAAGTGTCAAGTCTTGAGCAGAGGGGAAGGAAAAACAAAGGAGAAAGAAATTATTTTCTTTTAAAACCCTGAATTTAGACTGCTAGAACTGTCTGCTGGAGTGGGGCCTGTTCTGTGTTTCAAAGAGTCACCAAAGCTTTTCCCATTAAGCTGCCAGGGTCCCCATAACTGTCTGACCCCTCATGTCTCTGAGGATCCCCTATTTTCTGTGATGCCCCCAAGTTCACTGTTTTCTGTGGTGCCACCAATTTCCCTTGGGCACTACAGATTTATGCCCACCTAACAATACATGTCCCCATGTATTTTCCAAAATGTCACTTTCTTGATCTCTCTTTGACAATTCCATCCATAAGCAATGACATGGTCCTCACTCTTATTATGGTAACAAGACAGTTTTAACAGCCTACAGATTAAACTTTAAATCCTTAATTCTATGATTTCTTAACACTCTGAACATTATGGTATTGGTTTTGTCAGTGTAGGAGAAAACATTTATGACTCCTTGCATCTTTAAGGCTCTGATTTACATCTTACAACATTTCAATAAACCATATTTACAACTGGGCTATGGTCTTGGCTCTTCTTTCATTTTTCTGCTCATATGAGGACACCCTTTGTACAGCTTCAGTCACATACCTCTGAGGTGGTACCCCAAAGTTTGACCTGTGAGCTCTACACTGAGGGGGTTCTAAAGCATTGGCTACTGGAGGGTGTGGCACCATTGGATACAGCCATAGGGTTAGTACCTAAGTGGGGAATGACCCTGGGGGGGTGTTCCCTTGGTGGGGAGTAGCTCCTGCCTCTCCTTGTTTATCCGTCTGTCCCACTCAAGATTAACCATGCAGGACTTTAAATGATTTTGGTGTACCACTTTATGTTCCATCCAATGTCTGGACTTGGTAGATATGATATCTTGGGCATGGGATTTCTGAGATGACATATGGGTCGGGCTCCCACTCAGAAGATGACATGCCATCTCTCCTTGACTTCACCATCACTTGTTCTCCTGTGAGTAAGGGCTTTTCCAAATCGCAGGCATCATCTGACCCCCTCCCATCTTCTTTTGTTGCACACACCTTTAGAATGGCTGGTGACTTGGGCTCTGCTCGAGGAGAGGTCCTGATCTCCCAGTCACCTGAATGGAGGGCGACGCCTGAGTGTTCAGCCAACTGATACCAGTCACTGTGGCCCAGACTGGATCTGATTTTCTCCCTGGTTCCTTCTTGGGTGCCAGGTGGAATTCAGGTTCCTCTGGATGCAAACACTGACTGGTTCGCTCATCACTTACTTTTGGGCAGTTGGTCCCCGTGGGTGTTTTCAGTTCCTGGAAACATACAGCATTCAACTGGATGCTCTCCTCCCCCTGTGAGGGTGTCTACAACTCCACTAACCGTCTGTGGAGCCTCTTCTTCTCCTGCTCCAACATGGTCAACTGGGACCTATAATTTGCTAACTGTGCTTCATGTTCCCATTGTTGCTTTCTTTTAACCTGTGTCTCTATGAACAGCTTACGATTCAGGTCTCTGGCCATAATCTAGTATTCCTGGATACTCCTCGCATACCATGCTTCTGACTCTTCATGGCAGCATGCTTGCTCAGATTGCTCCTTGATCTTCTGAGCTTGCTGCTGTACACTTTTTCTGAGGTTGTGACATTCTTTTTGTAGTTCAGCCTTCTGCTTTGCATACTCTGCCACTCGCCGTGTAAGCTCCTGATACTGGGTCTCCCTTTGGCCATTCTGCTCTAGAACCTGCTGGCTCACATCACAGGCTACTGCTCTGGGTATCTGTGCATGATGCTCACTTCTGGCATCCCAAACTCTTGGTGGGCTTCCTGATGGTGTTCTGACAGCTTGGCTGCATTGATTGATTTTCTCCATTTCCACCTTGGTATCCTCATACAGCTGGCATCGAGCTCTTTTGATCTCAATGCTCCCAGCATCACTCCTCTGACACAGCTGTGGAATGGGCCCAGTGGTTCCTTCACTTTGGCACATGGGTCTGCTTTGCTGCTCCAATCGATCCGGGTGTCTTCGACCTCTGTTCCTTTTCATCCTGAATCTGTGTGGACGCTGCACATCCTGAATGTGGGCATTTTGCTTTATCTCTGCCCTGAGTGATGCCAGCTCCTTTTGCAAATCCAGTATGGTATGTGCCAACCATGTCAGCTGCTCTTGCACTGCTGGTGGGAATCCTCCTTCTCTTGAGCATGAGTCGTATTTCTGAAAATCCAGTGGATAGTTTTCTTTCTGGCTGGAGTCCTCCTCTGCCCTCCATCTGGTGGAGGCACTGCAAGAGGGAGCAGGGTTCAGACATTGGACCCCCAGCGGCCATGGCTCTGGTGACACCAGCCATCTGCCTTAAGGCCACCATCTCATCTTCGAGTCGTCCAGAGCCTAAGACCTCTATGGCTTCCTCTTTTAAGTCCACAGATTTTGCATCTGGGTTTTGATGGTGCAACATCCACAGCTTCTGACGTAGAGGCTCTCCCCAGGCCCCCTCGATGAACCACTTTATTAGTACTTAGTCTGGGTCATGGTCCTCACTTGTGTCTTGTTTTCGCAGGGCCCGGTGTGCCTCTTGCAGGCTCAAGGCAAAGTCCCACAGTGTCTCCCGGGGGGCCCTGTGTGCGAGAGAAGAACTTAATTTTAAGGTCTGACACACTCTCCTTGTCGAAGATGTCACTTAGCCATGTCAGGATCCATTCAGAAGTGTTCTTTTCTCCATCTAACCAGCTTTCAACCTCCCACTTTGCAGTTCCTCCCAATCAGGATTTCCACTCTCAGTTGCTCTGACACTTGGTAGAGATGGAACATAGCCTGCAGCTTTGCCTGGAAGTCAACAAGGCTGCAACTGTCTGAACTTAGATTCCCCTATGTACCTTAGTAGCCATGGTGTCCCAAAGTAATAAGGCATCGTTATTGGGGGTGGTTGAACTGAAGATGAGGATGATGCTGTGGCTCCCTCAATATCTGAAGGCATCTTGGGTTGGAGTTGCTCCAGCTTTGGGCTCGTTGTTGACTCTTATCCTGCCAACTACGCCAAGTTTTGTGGTGGATGAGTGGTGGTGGTTCGTACCCTTATAGTTTAGGGTGATGCCAGATAAATCTTGAAGGAGAGGCTGGAGGTGTACTCTAGAGCCAAGATGCAAGGTTTATTAGCAACAGTTGAAGCACACAGAAAAGACTTAGCATTCACTAACTCTATCACACATGAGAAAGAATAAATAAGATTACCGGGACTACAACCTGTCCCCACTAATGTCATGCAAAAGTCCAGGTTATTCAAGTCCTAAGGATGTAGCAATCCGATGCACCAAGCTTGGGTTACTAGTATTTTGGTCATCCGACTGCTGAGGGTGAACCTAAGGAAGCGCTTCCTATACAGACCATAAAATGGGGAGTCCCCCAGTGAACCAGCAACAGAGTAAAGCACTGTAGGCCTCCTGGCCCTGGAAAGAAGGTGACTCCTGGTATCACTGAGGCAACATCGAAAGGGAAGTGCCTGGTTGAGGATGGGTGTTGACGCCTGGTTGTAGGTGAAGAGAACCTTTATCTGGAGTTGTCAGCTGTGGTGACTTCGAGCAGGAGAGCAGGTGAAATCCAGTTGAGGAAAGGGTGCTGGGTGCGATGATCTGCTGGACGAACTCTGGGTAGCTCCCCGGAACCCTTACCACCTCACCCTTGCAGCTTCAGAATCCGGCAGTCTTCTGTATGACTTCATGATGAATCACTGGAACATGAGCCACCTATGGACAGCACAATCAAGAGCGTGGTAACCCTCAGTGTGGCCTCTTGTGTGGGCCACTGGCACTTACACCACCTTGGGGGATGAGGCACAGAGCCTGGCAATCCTCGGCAAGACCTTCGTATAGGCCACTGCTACTATTGTCACCTTGGGACAGTGTCTGTGCAGGAGAATGGGCAGCGTGACTCTCGAGTTCAGCAGACAAGTCCTTCAAGCTAGAGCCAAGGTGGCCCCTAACCTGACTCATATTGATGGGCCCTAGCTACCAGCTGACTACCACTTACGACCGTCAACTCGAACCTGGGGCGTCGTGGTGAACACTTGGAGTTCATTGGAGGTGGGTGCAGGTGATACTGGGCTTCCTGGGGACCCTCCCTGAGTCAAGGAAGAGGCACCAGAGGAATCCTGTATGAGGTGTGCAGTGTGTGCAGGAGCCCCTGGAGTTCAACAAGTATTTCTGTACCCTGGGGAATGCACAACCACAAAGGAGTGATCAGGCCTCTTCTCCTGGAGACTGCTGCATAAAAGGTTTACTGGGCCTGTTTCCTGGCTAAATAGACTGACTCACCGCACTGAGGGACCCGACTTGACGGCAAATTTCTACAAAAAAATGACCGAGGCTGCTACTGAAGATCTTCTGGTGGGAGTTGCACTGAAGGGACCCAGGGGATTCGCTTCAACCTCCTCACAGGGAAGCTGACATCCATTGCCTTACTGTTCTTCACCCTCCCTGGTCAAACATTCTCCTCTCTCCAGCCTGTGCAGAGCCTCCTCTAGGCGTGGGCGGTCCTGGCTACCTGCCAGGGGATTGGCTCCTTCATCCAGAGGTCAGCCTCTTGAGGCTGGGTCAGTGGGTTAAAAAAAAAAAGTCTCCAAATCTGAATCTACTCTGGCCACAGAGATTGGCTGAGAGGGCTCAGCCTGGCTTCTTTCTCCCCTGTGGGGCAGGAATGTGGCCCAACTGGTTTGGCTTTGCCTAACTAGGTGTCGGTCTTGAGTGGGGGGGGGGATGGTTTTTTTAAAACCCTGGATTTACACTGTTAGAACTGTCTGCTGGAGTGGGGACTGTTCTGTGTTTGAGGGTCACCAATTTTTCAAGGGTTTCCCATGAAGCTGTCAGGGTCCCCATGACTGTCTGACCCCTCATGTCACTGAGGATCCCCTATTTTCTGTGATGCCCCCAAGTTCACTATTTTCTGTGGTTTCCCCCAATTTTCCTGGGGCACTACAGACCCAAATAGTTCATCTCCACGGACGCCTCTCTCTGTAGTCAACAGCTTCGAACGCCAAGTAAATAGTTTCTGTTCTCGTTCAGTCTAAATCTATAACTAACGCCTCGTTTATGTCGTCACCCTCACTACTGTGGAGAGAATCTAAGTGTGCCTGCGGGAAGCAGATCCCAGCAAAAGACGGCCACATGGCCTGCCTCATCTGCCTAGGCCTGGACCATCAGCCTGACTCCTGCAGCCACTGCCAGGAGAGCCCACGCCTTGAAGACCTTTCTCTTAGAAAAGAAGCTAAGTGCCATGCAGCGAGGTTCGGGGGCCAGCTTTTCCTCTTCCACTAGAGATTCCCCCTCTAAAGAAAAGGCCTCAGGGGAAGAATCACAAGGAGAAGGATCGGGCCAGGTCCGAATCCCGCCATCCTTCGCCAGCTAAACAGGCGTCCTCGTTGTCTTCCACCAAAAGGTCAGGTTCTCTTCCAGCAACCGACTCTTCCCGCTGTTCTAAGTCCTCTCCTCCCCCACTTCAGGGCTGCCAACGGGAGTCGGCATCAGCGGGACATCGCTCTTCTTCCCTGGCTCATCAACCTCGTAAAGCTACAGGGTCGACCCAGGAAAGCCTGCCCAGGGCTCTGGACGGGCCTAGTTCCTCAAAAAAGAGGAAATGTTCTGAGAACATTCTGGTAGGCAGTGACGTCCGGCTCGGACACCTTCCCCCAGGCTAAGGTACGCCACCGCCAGACGTCCGCCCACCTAGCCGCTCACCTACCCCGACACCTCGCTCCCCGACACCAGACACGGGGTGGTCACCAGACGAGGATCAGCCATCAGCCCTTCCTCCTCCTCCTACAGGCCTGATGCCAGCTGACACCGGATGCTGGACTTCAGACGCCAATCTACCAGACCCGACGCCTGCCACACCAATAGAGGTACCGAATCCCCAGACGCCCATCCCCAAGGACCCAACGCCTGGTCCGTCCGACCCAACGCCAGCTCCAGCGGTCGTCCCAGTGGTGGACATAGGGAATTTATTTACCACCTGGTGGAATACAGTCAAGGGGGACCTGCTCTACAGGCACCAGACAAGGTCTCTATTCCACCTCCCATGGTTCTCCTCCTACCCCAGATAAGGGCCAACCGGATGAGCACCCAACTCCACATCCAAAGGGGAAGTGAAAGACACGGTCTCCATCCCCATCTCCTTCGTCTCTCCCCCCACACACACACACGTCCTCTTCAGAAGAGGCAGGCGTCGAGTCGGACACCTCAGAGGACAGGTTTCAACCCCCTTGGCCAAGACCCAGGGACTCTCCACGGTCCCCTCCGGATGATCTCTCGTTCCTTGACATCATGAGGCACATCCAGACCATTTACGAATGGGATACCAAGGTCCTAGATCCAGAACAGAAACGTCTAGCTAAGTTCCTGTGAGAAAAGGAACCAAAGCTACTGGTCATCCCACTATTCGTAGAACCCTTCCAGCATGTCACTTGCCTTACCTGGTGTACACCGTCATCTATCCCCGCAGTTCCGAGGAAGGCCGTCAGACTTTACAAGCTGCCAAAATCGGAACCATTCCTAGCGGAACAAACTGATGCTAATTCTTTAGTCCTCATAGCTGCTCACGGTTAGGTCCCAACCTGCAACTTAAGCTCCCAGCCCCCAGCCCCCAGATCCCATCTCGAAGAAACTGGACAGCTGGGGACTAAAGGTTTTTTCCTTGGCTACAGGGTCCATCTGTCTTGAATTTCATGGCCCACACGATCTCCTACCAACAGTCCCTATGGAGAAAAACCATGGATTCGGTACAAACTTTCCCAGATTCCGATTCGAAACAGAAGATTTTGGTCTGCGCTCAGTCGATCCTGGATGTGGACAAGCATGTCCTCCGGTGTTCTTATCATGCCACTGATATGGCCTCCAGGGCCGCCGCATCAGGCATATGCATGAGAAGTTAGTCCTGGCTCAGGCTTACTGGTTTCCAGCAAGATCTTTAGGACTCTATCATGGATTCCCCCTTTCAGGGCCCGGTCTTGTTCAGCACTGAGGTGGAGCAGATGGTGAAACAACTGCAGGAATTGGGGAAAGCGGTTGCAGATGTACACAGTATGTACAAGTTTCAACCCCTGACTACCCGCTGACGTCCTTTTCGTCAGCGTCAGACCCAAGGACAAACCAGCAGACAGTCCTAAGGAAAAGGATTTAAGAGACAGGGTCACCCTGTCCCTCAAGGTTCCCAGGGTCCTAAACAGCCTAAAGCTTCCAGGGTCCAGGCCCCTCCAACCCCCTCTACCTGACTCCCAGGGCTGCCCTCCTCCTCTTGGGGACAGGCAGAACGAGCAGGTAGGAGGGCGGTTTGCGCTTTAACCGCTTGAGTAGTCCAGTATCACAACCGACCAATGGGTACTGGATACCATTCGAATAGGGTATTCGATAGAATTCACATCTGTCCCACCAGACAGCTCACCCCCTCCCCATGTCCCGTTGTCCACCACAGCACAATCTCCTCTTGGAAGGAGAGATACAGCAGCTCTTAGGCAAAAGAGAGATTCAAAGAGTCCCTCCGGCACAGAGAGGGAAAGGTTTCTACTCCTGCTTCTTCCACGTCCCAACGAAGATAGGAGACCTTCATCCCATTCTGGACCTCAGACAGCTCATCCTCTCAGTGAAATATCAGAGGTTCTGCATGGTCACCCTGGAGTCCCTTTTTCCCTTACTACAACAAGGAGACTGGCTATGCTGTCTGGATATGCCAGACGCCTACCAGCACATCAAGGTCTTGAAGACCCACAGACGATTTCTGCAGTTCTGCGTCAGAGACGAGCATTACCAGTTCATGGTTCTGCCCTTCGGCCTCTCAGCACCCAGGGTATTCACCAAGTGCCTAGCGGTGGTAGCAGCGGCCCTCTGCAGGAGAGGTCTCTTTGTCTACCCCTACCTGGACGATTGGCTCCTCTCTGCTCAGTCAGAGGAGGAGGAGCTTCTAATCACCCTAACAGAAATGCGGGCCCTGTTTTCGTCCCTGGGCATCACAGTAAACTGGCTGAAGTCACGCCCTTTGCCGACACAGTGGCTGCAGTTTATAGGAGCCATCCTAGATACCGAACAGGGCAGGGCTTTTCTGCCACTGGACAGAGCAGAACACCTTCAGAGGTTAGCCAGAAACCTTCAATGAAACCCCTCCTCCCCTGCGCGGGTGGTTCTTCAGCTGCTAGGTCATATGGCAGCGGTGACCATCGCCACTGTTCCCTTAGCCGAACTCCCCATGAGGGCATTGCAGTGGCACCTCAGGATAAAATGGGACCAGTCGGTGGACGATCTGGATATCCAAATCCGTATATCTTGAGCAATTCATCGTTCTCTGGAATGGTGGCTCTACGTGGACAATCTGAGTGGTGGCGTTCCTTTCTGCAGACCTCGACCACTTCAGACCCTGACTACAGACGCCTCTGTGTCAGATTGGGGGGGCTCATCTAGGGGATCACAGGACCCGGGGGTCCTGGTCTGTCACCAAGCGTTTTCTTCACATCAATGTCCTGGAAATGAGAGTGATGCTGAATGCACTATTGGCATTCAGAGACCAGCTTCTACCGGGTCCTCTTCTGGTACAGACAGACAACACACCAGTCGTCTTCTACATCAACAAACATGGGGGAACTCACTCGTACCCCCTTTGCAAAAAAGCCATGAGAGTGTGGGATTGGGCAGTAGAACACAGTCTCGACCTCACCGCAGTTCACCTGACAGGGGTCCAGAACGTTCTCGCCTACAGTCTCAGTCGCTCTTCCTCTTAGAATCATGAGTGGGAATTGCTCCAAGATGTCGCAGACAACCTCTTCAACAGATGCGGCTAGCCAGAGTTGGACCTCTGCATCCCTATGCAACGCCAAACTGCACAGATCTTACTTCAAGAGGGCTCTTGCAGTAGGTAATTACATATAGGACTGCAGGTGGCAGGACCCCACGGAAAAAGTTCTAGCTAGCAGTCCCTGGTGAGGGACCGCCCCCACATCAGGTGACCGGCGTCAGGAGACGTCAGTATAAAGGGGTGGTCCCTGACACCCGCCTCCCAGTTCTTTCCCGCCGTTAGCTCGTGCCAGTGCCTTGCGGAAAAGTTCTTCACTCGTCAGACTCCCTTCGTCTGTGTTTTACAGAGTATTTTTCACTTTTCTTGCTAATTCATCAGTCATCCGTCAGTGTATGTCTTCCGCTACACCCTCCGAGCGCAAAAACAAGTGCGACTCGCGCGGCGCCCAACTCCCACACAAGGACGGCCATTCCCTGTGCCTTTTTTTGTCTAGGCCCCGATCATCCGATAGAGAAGTGCCAACACTGCCTGAGTTTTAACACGGCCACCCGGAGAAGGCGCAGCAGTCCCTGGAAGCCCACATTCTCAAAAAGAAGATGAGCTCCATATAAAGAAGGAACTTAAAAATCTGCGGCAGGCGTCCACTTCCCCCGAAGGCCATCAGAAGAAAAAGGACAAAGAAAAGCACCGACAAGGGCTTCTCCATGCCTGTCTCCTGTATGGCCGTGGCTTCGCGCTCACTGGCATGGGCGGCTCGACAAGCCGGACGCCGCTCGCCTGACGACTGCACGGAGAAGGTCGGTAGTCGCCTGACCTTCGGGTGGCGCAGCCTCTTCTTCCGCCGGACCAGGCCGCTCTCCACCGCGTCCGCTCCAGCGATGGGTCCAGTGAGTCAGACGCCGCCCTCCAGCACCCGCCTCGATCCCGCTGATAAACCGCATGTCGGTTCGCCTGATGTCCGTGACAGCGGAAGAGCCGATGCCGGATTCTCCCATGTCCGTCGTCCCTGGCCCCTCGTAGCCTTCGCTGTTTCTCCTGGGACCCTGAGTCTCCCCAGGCTGACCCCAGGGATTCCCCATCCCCGGGCGATGCTGGGGTTCCACCTCCATCACACCTGGCCCACCCGGTGGTCCACCAGATCTGACGCCGGGTTCCCCAGACGCCGGTCTCGGCGCCGTGCCTCCGAGACCAGTTTTACCGACCCGCCAACCTCCCTGCCTCAGATGTTGCCCCGACGCCGGGCCTCCACCCTCTGGGCCTTCCAACCCGGTCCCGCCTCTATGGGCCTACAGCCGGGCCATCTACACGGTAGTTTCCTCCGCCCTGGTACCTCCGTCAGATCCTGACGCCTGCTGCATCTGGGACCACAGTATCCTGTGCCACAGTACCGGATGATGCAGTACTGGCGCCAACTGCCCACCGGGTTTCGGATACTTTCCTTGTCGGATATAGTCCATACCCATATCCCCCCTCCTCCACCCCCTCAACCGCCGATGGATTTGCAGGAGACTCTGGCCTCCTGGTGGGCTGAGGCCAAGGCTCAGCTCACCAGAGAGGTGGAGAGTCGTCTACCGACAACGGTGCCGGTTCCCGTACATCCACGACGACACACTCCCTCACCACCTCCAGACACCAGGGCTAATCCCTCTGGGTCCAGAGAGGGACAGGACATGCTTCCCAAGGAGTCCGTTCCTCCCCCTGGACGGGAAAGGGAGTCGCTTTCTTCATCTTCCTCTTCCCCTTCAGACTCCTCGGACTCTTCCGCAAGGGATGATGAGCCACGCTGTCCATCAAAACCCAGGCCAAGGACTCCTCTGAAGTCGCTTCTGGAAGATCCTTCCTTTACGGAGCTGCTACGCAAAATCCAGGAGGTACATAAGTGGCAGTCATTGGAACCACAGCGGGTGAAACTCGCCGAGCATCTGGATCTGCCTGTGACAGCTCCCACCTTGGTGCCACCCTGGATCGAGCCTCACGCCGACCTTGTTACCACCATTTGGAAACAGACGTCGACTCTAGCCCTACTTCATTGGAGGTCGAACAGGCTCCCGAGAGTGTTGACTTTTCAGATTCTCACCCTCATGCTGACTCGGTAGTGATTAGCACTGCTCACGGCCGGTCGGCTAACCCAAAACACCTTAGCTCATCGCCACCTGATAAAGAATCTCGCCTACTGGACCAGTATGGTAAGAAGATTTTTGCTTCTTCCACGCTGGGGATCAGGGCCCTGAACTATGTTGTACAGTATGGGGATTACCAGAAGGCAATTTTACTCAGGTGGAAGCCAATTGACTTCCCTGCGGACTCTCAAGTCAAGCAGGAGTTGGCTGACCTTGTCCGCTTCTGCACATCTGCCAGCCAGCCGACATGTTTCGCAGTAACCCACAGCGCAGTGGATACTGCTGGACTTGAGCTTAGCTTCGCCATAGGCTTATGTCATCATGCTTGGCCCGTGTGTGGGTTGGTCCCGGAAGTGCAGTCCGATATACAGGAAGCGCCCTTCTGGGGGTTGGTGCTCTTTGATGGCGATGTCAAGAACATCATCACCGATTTGCAGGAGAAGGGGACGGCACTAAAGTCCGTCGAGTCTATGTACCATCCCCTCCAGTCTCAGTGCCGTCCCTTTCACAGACAGAATCGGCCAAAGGCGAAACCTCCGGGAAAGTGGGCCACTAAACGCCGGGCCCCCACAACTGCTAAGCCCCCCCCGCCTAAAAAGCAGCTGGTGCTTCAGCTGCGGCGCTGTCCCACACCACCTGACCCTTTCTTTCTCCCACAGCCTCCGGACTCCTCGGAGGAACCGTAGAGGGAGGTTTCTCCACCTTCCGGGCTGGGAGAGGATAACATCAGATTTTTGGTGCTCCAGCTGATCGCAGAAGGACACTCAATAGAGTTTCTACAGAAACCACCTTGCCACCCCCCCCCCCAAAAGTCGTCGTATTCTCGGGAACATCTTCTCTTGGTCCAGGAAGAGATTTCAGCACTGTTGCTTAAAGAGGCGATAGAACCTGTCCCCCCTTCATCTTCAGGGGACAGGTTACTATTCCCACTTCTTCCTGGTCCCGAAGAAGACAGGAGATGTAAGACCCATTCTAGGGACATGGATATGTTGTTCATCCACACTTATTGGCAGGTCCCTTGCCGCTTTAAATCTTGCCGGAAGGTCTTCAGGCTGGCTCCTCCCACCCACCCGGGTGGTAAAACTCTCAGCTCCGCCCCATGACGCCAGATCTTCCTTACCGCTTGGAAGCTCAGGTTCCCTCCTTAGCGCTCTGCGTTTTTGACTGGTTCCTGAAAAGCTCGGTCTTCAAATTTATTAAGTGTCCTTGAATCTTCGATCTTTTTCTTCGCCACGGCGATGGCTTTTTCCGCCCCGAGAGACATACGGTTAGTTCCTCCAGGAGGGACTCATGACTCCACGGCTCTTTTGCCTGACTTGATCCGATCCTCAGGCTTGCAACTTTTGTTCTGCCCTTTCGTCAGTCTCCGAGGACCTCGCGTCTGCTCGGGGCCTCGGACATCCGTAGTTTTTCTGTCTGTGAGATTCCATCGGACCGTGGGTGCCCACTTCACTGTTTCTCTGCAGTTCGATCCTGCCGGAAGGGACGGCTTTTCCCTCCCCTTCCTCGGGCGGAGCTATCCCGGCCTCCTTGATTCTTTTCATACAGCTCCGCTCAGGGAGCGCCATTCCCTCTCTCCAAGGGAGAGGGAACCTGGAGCCTGTCTCCAGCTTATGGCTAAAGGCCGGGCGGGTCTCGCCAGCGGGAGCGGATTTCTCCCTCCCCATCGGCCAGCGCTTGACTTCGGTCGTAGGATTCGCCGCCTCTGGCCTCATGGTATCCTCGCCAGGTCAGCCGACTGTAATCCCCATCGACGCTGTCAGCCCCTCAACCGCCTTCGGGGGTCTGCTGAGGCTGTGCCTCCCACCGCCTTCGGGAAGTCGAGGTTTGTCCTCCCCTTCGGGTCAACAGCCTCGGTCCTTTCTTCCGAAGCCGGAGGAGCGGTGCTCCCGCTTCTTCCCAGGCCCGCTCCGGTTCCCCGAGTATTTGGGTCTTGGTCTCGTCAACCTTCGGGTTCAGCTCACACTGATCTCAGCGTCGGGTCAGGGCACCGGGTTGGTGGTTTGCCGTTTTCCTCGCCCCTCCTCGGATGAGGAGCGGTTTCAATGCCGCTGGCGCCGGTGTTACGAGGAACTTATGTGGCTACAATAGTTGTCTGGGTTTCAATCGACCCCGATTCATTCTCTGATAGCAAGCAGCCGCCGCTGGTCGGCAGCCATTGAATCGGTCGAGCCTTCTCCAGGCCGGCTGCCGCTCGACCCTCGCTTCTCTCTCCTGGCCGGGCGGAGTTCAGGCCGGACCATGGCCTGTCCTCAGGTCACTCGGTCCCCTCACTCCTGCCCGCCTCGTGGACCTAAGAGTGCCTCTGAGCTCCGCGACAGCTTTTGTAGACCCTTGAGTCTGAGCAGGCCTCTGCCATAAGCTCTCGATACAGGGAGGACCCCGGGTCTTCCCAGGAAATATCCAGTAGACTTACAGCCCATTGTCTTCAAGGGTCTACTTCAGCTCATTTCAGAATTTACTGAATGCAGCTAAGCCTGTCTCCCATCGGGCTCTTACCCCCTATGGAGATTCTGGATCATGGGGTTCTTCCACGGAGGCCTTCCCAGTGGCTGAGGCTATCGTGGGCCCAGCTTCTGAGCGCTATGGCGGCGGCTCACTTGCTCCTGCGCCGGGCCAGGGTGGCTCGAGGCATCCTATCCCTGTCGGTTCTCTGCCTGGGTTCTCGGAGCACCCTCGGCTGAAGGGGTACTCATCTGATGACGCTTTCCAATGTCTTGGAAACGCTGAGATGTGGACAGACCTCCCACAAGGAGTCCAGAAGGATGGACTATGCCGGGCGAAGGTTTACGCTAAGGCCCTCCCTAGGCTCCGTCAGGCCAGCTCGGTTGCACTGATGGCACATTTCTCCCACACCCTTTTGGGCTCCCTGGACGAGGTTCTCCCTCATCTCCCAGGTGACCTGCAGACCACGGTTCGACAGGTGCAGGACCAGGGTAGGATGGTGGCGAAGCAGCAGCTCCAGATGGCTCTGGATCTAGGCAACTCCTGTGCCAGATCGGTGGCAGCCACAGTGGCCATGCGCCGCAGGGCGTGGCTGAGGTTAACCTCCTTCTCTTTGGAAACCCAGCACGAGTTGGCAGACATCCCCTTCTTGGGGACTGACCTTTTCGGCCCTGGAGTGGAGGGATACATCCATGGGCCCAAGAAGTCCGATGCCACTCCGGACTCGGTCACTCTCTCCCGCGGGGTCAAGGGCAGCCATCAGCCTTTGTGTAAGTCCCTTTGCCTCTGAGCTCCTGGGGACCCTGGCCCAGCATGAGGGGCTGCAGGCATGTGCTGGGCGTGTCGTTGCCAAACCAGCATCTTTCTCCAAAGGAAGCGGGAGGCAGGAAACCGAGGGGCCTCGGCTCCTTTCCCTGCTCTGTTTGCTCAGTGACGGGCCAGGCATTGCCCCGGCCCGTCTGTCCCAGCCCGGGTTTTCCTGGGGACGGCCTGCATCATTCTGGAGGTATTTCGAGTGGATCTGGTCGCAGTTGCATGCTGTCCCTTGAGCTGCTGTCCCCACGGGATTTTGAGTTCACTGCCCTGTGTCGGTCGTCCGACATGCCTGGCTCTCTAGTTAGAGATGATCAGGAAGGCTGTGGACCCCCATTCAACCCTGGGTTCAAGGCCCAGGTATTCCTGTCTCGACACGGACGGGCTTGCGCCCATTCTCCGCACGCCTGGATGGTCTCTCTGCAGACATCCCATCCTCAGAACGTAGCGTGCAGCTAGCCTCGTCTCCAGGATGTACCTACCTCGCTCCATCCGCTGTTTGGGGAGGCTCCACCCTTCTTGGGGGAGCTCTTTCGAGTTCCTAGCACTCCTTGCTCAGCAGTCTCATGGACATGGAAGGGTCCGGATGTCACCCCACCCGGAAGGCAGACTGGTCTCCTGCTTTTGGGAGCCAAGTGAGAACTCTCATCTTAGTGGTGAAGCTGGACTGCTCTCGACTTGAGTCCGAGCTCAGCTCCGGGCAACAGGGCCGAGGTTCTTCCTCCTTGCCGGTCGGCTGGCTGGAAATTACGTCCTGCCAGGACCTTCCTGCTCCTCCTGGGCCTCAGGGCGGCCTTCCCTTAGTGGGAGGCCAGCCAGAGGTCACAACGCTGCGTCCCATGGACCAGTTCGGACTTTACAGCCCAGGAGTTAGGAGAATCGCCCTTGACCGTTTCTAACTTCGCAGGAGAATATCCTGCTTGTTCGCTTCTGAGTTGCCGGGTCTCTCCAATCAACATGCTTCTTGGATGGTTGGGGTGCTCTATCTTGGGAATACAGAGTGCATCGCTCTGGTCTCTTTGTGAGTCCCGATGTCCTTCCTGCTCGCTGAGACAGATTGTCCGCTTAGCTGCACCTGCCGCTGTGCTTGTACAGGGTCTACACTGTCTAAGTCCAAGTAGGACTATTCAAGACCATGTGCTACCTACTCCGCCAGGTTCTGTCTATCCCCTTGTCTCGGTGCAAGGAGGTTCTCCAGACACTGGTTGTGCAGTCGAAGCCTTTGTGCCATTTGATGGCAGGAGCTCGACTCCCTCGGCTGCCCTGAGCCGGGCATAGGCTGCGCCTCATGAGTGTCTCCTGCCGGAGGTAGCACAGGATCTTCCTTCTCTGGGAGAATACCAGGCCGAGACTGCTTTTTGCTCGCCTCAGCAAGACTTGCTGCAGGATGCCATCGCCACAGACCCCGGGCCCCTCCGTGCCTCTCCCCATTTCCTTGACCCACGGGCAAGGCAAGAGGAGGGGATTTGGCGCAGGTGAGTTGGTAGCCCCAGACTGATTGCCAGTTCTGTATCCAGCTCTCTCAGTCTCAGTCCCAGGCTCCCGAGATGGCCTCAGTCCCCGGGTCCTGTCTTTCCTTTTCAGGGAAGGTTATCCATCTGGACCTTCAATCCTGCACCTGTAGGCTGGGCCCCTGTGCGGCTAGGGGCCAGGCCTAGGGTCTTTCGGCAAGGTCCTCGACCTTCGAGGCGTCTCTGTTAAGAAGTCGGCCAAGATGCTTGTCCTTTGGGGAGAAGTTCTCCTTTCCAATGATGGGATAGGCCGTGCCCTTCCCCGTCCCTGAAGCAAAGCATTCCGGACCATTTCATGTCCATCCTAGACCAGAGCTTTCGGTCGACGACCTCCCTAGGTGCTTCTATGGGTCACCACTGTCTTCCGGGCGAGGCTGGAGGGTAGCTGGTGGTACGGAGCAGGTGGTCTGGCACTCTAGGCCTCGATCACGCCTCCCTTTTGGGAGAGTATCCCGCTTCTCATGGATCCTTGCTGGTATGGGCTTAGCTCATGAGCAAGCCATCCGAACCTTTGCACAGGTGCGTTTCCACCTGTTGTGAAGAACACCTTCTTGGGGCCACTCCGGCATCCAGAAGGCAGGGAGAGTTCCAGGCGCCCTTTAACTCCTCCCTATCCTAGTCTTCCACAGGGACTAGGTTGTCTCTGCTCCACCGGGTTCTCCGGAGGCGGTGGTGGAGTCTTTCTTTCGGGGTATTATTCTCTGCCGGGTTTATCCCCATTACACCTCGGAGGCCATATTCAGGTTCCGAGGAACTGTTTAGCGCTCACCTCTTGAGAGCGTAAAGCTAAAGTTCGGGAGAGGTTCGCCAGCTGTTCATCATCTTCACTGAAGCCGCATCTGGCAGATTGCAGCCCAGTGGAAGACAAGCGGGCGGGTCACCCCTGCAAGGTCTCCACTTTAGGCGGGCAGGCATGGAGCCTCCCAGAGGGATAAGCGCTCTTTTTAACCCGTCCTTCCGCTGCATCGGTGGCTGCTTCCAAGGACTCTCCAGTCCAGGATATCCGCAGGGCTTCTGCCCGAAGCAGTTTACTGCTCCTTCCACATCGACCTTGGGTCGCGCTGGGTGCTGGTCAGCCTCGGGTTCTGCAGTCTTTTACCTGCTAGGGTGTGCGCCTTGCCTCCTCCTCCCGGAGAACTGCTAGGAGTTCACAAGTGGATGAACAACATATCTATGTCCTTTAGAATAGAGGTTACTCACCTGTAACAGGAGTTTTAGAATGGCGCATATGTTGCTCATCCACACGACTCCAACGCCTCCCTGGCTTCGACGCACAACCCGCTTCTCCAGCGACTAGATCTACGCCATGGGGCGGAGCCGAGAGTTTTACCACCCGGTGGGAGGAGCCAGCTTGAAGACCTTCCGGCAAGATTTAAAGCGGCAAGAGACCTGCCAATAAGTGTGGATGAACAACATATACCATTCCTAGAACTCCTGTTACAGGTGAGTAACCTGTATTTCTAGATCTCAGTTCCCTCAATCTTTTTGTGGAGTACAAAAGGTTCAGAATGCTCTCCTTGCAGAGCTTTCTGCCCCTCCCCCACTCGGGCCAAAGGCTGTGCACTCTGGATATGCAGGATGCTTACCTGCACATTTCCATTAGCCCGTCTCATCGCAGATATCTCCATTTTGCGTTCCAGGGGGACCACTACTAGTTCAAGGCACTTCCTTGGCCTATCCTCGCTCCCCTAGTATTTACTAAATGCCTATGGTGGTGGCCTACCCATGCACTAAGGATGCAAGTTTTCCTGTACCTGGACAATGATTCCTGTGGCCTGCATCCAGGGAGGAACTCCTGCACTGCTTCTCCTTACCCAGCAGGTTTTGCCTGCCTGGGTATTACCATCAACCATTCCAAGTCTCACTTGATCCCATCTCAGAGACTACAGTTTTTAGGGCATTTAGATATCACCATTGGCAGGGCCTCTCACCGGACAGGGCAGGCCCACCTCCAGACTCAAGCTAAGTCTGTTGTCTGGCCACAGGCGGCTGGGGTGCAAGATCAGTCCTTCTCCTGTGCTCATGGCAGCTGCTATCCTCTATAGTCCCCGCACTCGTCTGCCCACATGAGAGTTTCCCAGTGGACACTTGCCCCAATGGGATCAGCTGGTGGATCACCACCCACTTGTTCTAGTCTCTCACCAATGCTTCAAGACTTGCAGTGGTGGATGGTCTCGAGAACCTGCTTCGGAGTTCCTTCTTCCTTCCTCCCCCTTCCCAGACTCTAACCACAGACACCTCGGGTGAAGGTTGGGGAGCCCATCTCAGTCCCCATCGGACCAAGGGCTCTTGGTCCAAGCTCGAACACACACTCCACATCAATGCGCTTGAGCTTCGGGCAGTTCTTTACACTCTCCAAGCTCTTCACCTGTACATTCTTCCCGGCCACCTAGCCATCCAGACGGACAATATCTGCGTGGTTTGGTACATCAACAAACGGGAGGGGGAGACTCGTCCCACCCTCTTGCAGGGAAGCAGTGAGGGTTTGGGATTGGGCAGCACAAAACGACCTTCACCTCATGGTACCCATGTTCGGGAGTCGACATCAGCTTGGCAGACACAGCTGTCGCTTGCCTGCTCTGGCTCACGAGTGGGAACTGGATCAAGGGGTTCTAGACGCCCATATTCTCTTGACACTGGGGAACATCACAGGCTCTACTTGTTCGCTTCTCCTGTGCCAAGCAAAACTTCCTTGACTTCTGCTCGCCGTCTCAAGAGTGAGGCGTCTGGAGAGACTCTCTGTCTCTAGATTGGAAGGACAGATTTGTTCTATGCCTTTCCCCAATTCCTCTGATCCCATGAGTCTTTGTAGAAACTAGGTTCAGTAGGAGCACAAATGATTCTAATCGCTCCTTTCTGGCCCAGGCAAGTTGGTTCTCTCTTCTACAACAATACTCAGAGGATCCTCCTCTTCCTCTATCTCGAGGTTTGCTGACCCAGGATCAGGGGACTCTGGTCCATCCAGGTCTCAAGTCCCTTCAGCTTCATGCATTTCTCCTGCAGACATAGCTCAAAATCGCTTTGGGGTTTCTCCCCAAGTGGCGGAGATTTTGGTGGAGGATAGAAAACCCTCCACTAGATCTACATATGCCATGAAGTGCAAAAGGTTCACAATCTGGGCTGCTTTGAAAGACGTGGAACCTTTTTCCTGCTCGGCTGGGCTACTGCTAGAGTACCTGCGCCATCTTTTTGATCTGGGTCTTAGTCACTCTTCTCTGAAGGTTCACATCGCGGCCATCTCAACCTATCATGTTCCCTTTGCAGACAGAACATTCGCTCAGCTGGAGGTCTCTAAGACTTTCCTCAGAGGGGTTCTCCATCTGAGACCTCCTATCCATATGCCCGCCCCTCCTTGGGATTTGAACTTCGCTCTTGAGAAACTTACTCTGCCTCCTTTTGAACTGGCAGCTTCCGCAGACTTGAAGTTCCTTTCATGGAAAACACTTTTCCTTGTGGCCATTACTTCGCCTCGAGAATTTCGAGCTCTAGTCCGATGTAAATCTATACTGATTTTCACAAGGAATGTGGCTCAAGACTGACCCTAAGTTTCTTCCCAAGGTGGCAGGATCTACTACTGAACCAGTCCATAGAGTTACCCACCTTTTTACGCAGTACCCAGTCAAGGGAGTATTTACTGCATACCATGGATCGCTCACCATTCTGAGATACTACACTAACAGGGACAAAGGATTCAGGAAGACTGATCAACTGTTTGTCTCTTTGGTACTCTCAAAAGAAGGTAATGTTGTTTCTAAGCAATGCTCTATCTAAATGGTTGGCTCACTGTGTCACTGTTATGACAGTAACAAGACCCTCCTGGTCAAGTAAGAGGCCACTCCACCAAGGGAGTCGCTGCCTCAGCGCTGATCGTTTAAGAGAATGTGTCAGCGGCGGAGCATCTGTGTTGTCCGCCACTTGGACCTCCGTCCATACCTTTACAAAACATTACAGTTTGATATTGCCCTGCCATAGAGCAGGCTTCGTTGGCTGACCTGCAAGGCCTCCTTTTCTGTAAGGCCTTCACAGCTAAAGGATCTACTCTGAGTAGCTTTCTCCTGCAGCGCTGCTTCTTTTTGTTCCAGACTGCTTGGGACTCAGTCCATGTAATGTACCTACCGCTGTATGAGCCCTCTTGAAGTAGGATAGTACAGTTACGTGAAGAACCATTGTAACAGTAGATCTTCGAGAGAGGCTCTTGCAGCAGGTACACTTTCCCCGCCTCCATCCCCTAAGTTTTTCAGCTCCTTTTCCATTGAGGGAAATATCCACCCTCTCCTGCCTGGCCTTCTTGTAGGTGGAAAGAACCGGAAGGTGGAACGCCGAGAGTGCCCCTATACCGACATCTCCTGATGTCGTCACCTGAGCGGGCGGCTCAGGACTGCACAGAAATTTTTCAGTCTCAGCTGCCTGCCGCCGCCAGTCCCATATGCATTAGCCTGATGCATTCCCCCGAAGATCCACTGTCACTGCAAGTCTCCACGAATTGCACATCTCACTCTCGAGAAGCCTTGGTGGGTAGTTGCTATAGACTGACACCGCCGCTGCAGGACCCCACAGCAGGTCCTCTAGCTAGCAGTCCCTGGCTGGGACCGCCCCACGCCAGGTGATCGTGCCATATGACGCTATAGCGGTCCTCGACGCCTCGCTTCCAGTTCTTCTCTGCCGCCAGCTCGCAGCCTTTAAGGTTAAGTTTCCATTCGCCAGTTCTGTTACTTTGTCGGTTTTTTCAATAAGTTTTCAGTATAGAATTTATTCTTCTTTCGCCAGGTGAATGTCGTTTATGTCAGCCCCTTCAAAGAATAAGTGACTCAGCGGCGCCTAACTGCCTCATAAAGGACGGGTCACTCCTCTGTCTTTTCTGCTTAGGCCCCGACCACGGGTCGACAAGTGTCCGCACTGCCTTCGATTCAACGTGGCCACCCGCAGACGACGCCAGCAGTCCTCGAAGCCCATCTCCTCAAAAAGAAGATGTCCGCGATGGAGAAGGAGTTGAAGAAACTTCGGCAGGCGTCGACCTCCCTGAAGGGGCATAAGAAGCGGGACAAGGAAAGGCATCGGAGAAGGCCCCTCCGCAACTCCGCCAGAGTCGTCAGTGCAGAATATCCTCTGGGATCGCCCGACGGCAGCCTGTAAGGCTTGGAGGAGGCGCCGTCTCACCCGCCGGGTTCGCGCCTGCCCGCCGGGTGTCTCCGGGCAAAAGGAGACTCCAGCCCCAGTGGCCGCCGCAGGCCTGCGGCCCACTGCGCGGCACCTCTTTGCCGGACGCCGGCCCTCTGACGATGCCGAGAAGGCCGCTTAAGACGCTCGACCCTTCGGGCGGCGTGATTTGCAGTGTCCCCTCAGACCGGTTTCTTCCCACAGCCTTCCAGCCCGCCTGATGAGGACCCCAAAGTTGGACGCTGGCCTCTGGCGTCCGGCCGATTCAGCCCATAAGCTACACGCTGGCTCCTCCGACGCGGCGCCGGGCTCGGAGCTCACGCAGACCCTGCCGCCTGTCGCACCAGGCCCCCGCAGCCTTCACTGCCGTCAGGGGAGCCCCAGTCCCCCCTGCCCGACCCCGGGGATTTTTCCCCTCCATCCCCGGACGAGGCTCGGGACCCTGGGCTACCGTCCGATCCTCTTCCTGAAGAGCTGGATCTGACGCCAGCTCCCCTGATGCCAACCCCGACACCGGCCCCGCTGACGCTGGTTCCGATACCGGCCCCTCCAACGCCGGCGGAGGATATTCCTCTTCCATCGGGCCCTCCACCCCACGGGCCTATCCTGGCTGATCCGCCTGTGGAGTACCCGCGTGAGCCGCCTGCCCGGCAGCTCTCCAGTGCCTGGGCATCTGCCGTCATCCCGACGCCGGTTTTCCCAGGTCCGCAGTATCCTGCGCCAGAGCACCCGTGCCGACCTTCCGATTATCAAGAGTACCCGGCCCGCATACCTGCAGCCGGGTTATGGATACCCCTCACGGATTTCCTCCGTGACACCTATCACCCTCCTCCTCCTCCACCGCCCCCAAGTCTGCTGGTGATCTTCAGATTTCTTGCTCCCTGGTGGGCTGAGGCCAAGGCTCAGCTCACCAAGGAAGTCGAGAGCTGTCTTACGCACGGTGCCACCCCGGCCTCCAGACGCCCGACGGCACACTTCTCCTCCTCCCGGACTCCCAGGCTTTACCGGGATCCAGAGAGAGGCAGGACACACGTTCTGGGATTCCCCCAGGAACTGCTCCTCCCCTAGTCGAGTTAGGGAGTCTTACTCTGCTTCAGATTCTTCCTCTTCTCTCTCGACCTCGGAGGCTTCCGATGGATGCCTCCGAAAAGACATGAGCCACGCCCTCCAAGTCCTGGCCGAGGACTCCTCCGAAGTCTCCTCCGGAGGATCCTTCCTTCACGGAGTTGCTCAGGAAGATCCAGGAGGTCCATCAGTGGCACTCCTTAGAGCCAGATCCTCAACGGGTTAAACTCGCTGAACATCTGGACTTACCCCTTACGGCTCCTACCCTAGTGCCACCCTGGATCGAGCCTCACGCCCACCTTGTTTCCACGATTTGGAAGCAACCGTCGGCTTTAGCCCCACTTCCAAGGAAGTCAAATAGGCTATACCAGGCTCTGGAGGGTGTAGACTTTTTAGACTCTCGCCCCCGTGCAGACTCGGTTGTGATTAGCGCCGCTGACGGCCGGTCAGCACACCCAAACACTTGAGCTCGCCTCCCGGATAAGGAATCTTGCCTTCTGGATCAGCATGGAAGGAAGATCTACACTTCTTCCACACTGGGATTAGGCCCTGAACTATGTAGGACATATGGGGATTACCAGAAGGCCGCCCTTACCCAGGCGAATCTAAGATCGACTCTTTGCCTGACTCCCAAGTCAAGCAGGAGTTGGCCGACCTGGTCCGTTCTGCCTGTTCGCCAGTCGTCATATTTTGAGGACGACTCACGATGCAGTGACACCGCAGGACGGAGTTCTGCCTTTGCCGTCTTCAAGCGCCATGCATGGCTCCATGTGTCAGGTCTGGTCCTCGAGGTGCAGTCAGCAATCCAAGAAGCACCTTTCAGGGTTCTGTGCTTTTGATGGTGATGTCAAGGACATCATCACTGATTTGCAGGAGAAGGGGACGGCCCTTAAATCTGTTGATTCAATGTACCATCCCCATCCCCCACAGCGCGTCCCTTTCGGAGACGCAGCCGGCCTCAAGCGAAACCTTAGGGAAGGCGGGCCACTAAACATCGGGCCCCCACAGCTGCCAAGCCCCCGCCACCCAAAAAAGCAACGGGTGCCCCAGCTGCGGCGCTGCCTCACACCACCTGACTCCTTCTCTCTCTCCCACCGCCTCCGGCAGCCCCGGAGGAACTGGTAGGAGGGAGATTCTCCCTCCACCTTCCGGGTTGGGAGAGGATAACATCGGATTCATGGGTGCTTCAGATCATAGCAGAGGGCACTCCATAGAGTTTCTACAGAAACCTCCGTCACCCCCTCTGAACTCCGCTTACTCAAGGGACCATCTTCCTTTGGTCAGGGAAGAAATCTCAAGCGCTCCTTGCAAACAGGCTATAGAACCCATCCCCCCTCACCTCTACGGACGGGTTACTATTCCCACTTCTTCCTTGTACCAAAGAAGACAGGAGATCTCAGACCTATTCTCGATCTCAGCTCTCTGAACCTGTATTTGGAATACAAGAGGTTCAGGATGCTCCCTTCAAACCCTTTGCCTACTTGACCCAGCATGCCAATGGCTTTGTGCACCAGATATGCAGGATGCGTACGTGCACATCTCCATTCGCCCCTGCACGAATGTACCTCAGGTTTGCATTCCAGGGGTCCACTACCAATTCCGGGCTCCCGTTTGGTCTTTCCTCGGCCCCTGAGTCTTTACCAAATGCCTGGCAGTGATAGCGGCCACCCGTCTCTTTGGGAGCTCAGGGTTTTTCCCTACCTGACGACTGGCTCCTGGCGCCTCATCCAGGAGGAACTCCGCATTTTTCTCTCCCTCACCCAGCAGGTTTCACTGGCCTGCGTATTACCATCAACCATTCCAAGCCTCACCTGGAGCCTCACAGAGGCTCCAGTTCATCGGGGCAATTCTCGTCACATCACTGTGCAAGGCCTTTCTGCCTCCGGACAGGGGGGCCTCCCTCCAGTCACAGATTTCCCCTCCTATCGGAACACAGGAGGGTCCCAGCAAGGTCAGTGCTTCGTCTACTGGGGCTTATGGCGGCGGCCATCCCGATGGTTCCGCGCGTGTGCCTCCACATGAGAATCTCTCAGTGGACTCTCCGATCTCAGTGGGATCAATGGGTAGATGATCTAGATCATCTAGTTCTGATCTCCTCGCCGATGGTAAGAGACTTGCAGTGGTGGATGGTTCGAGAGAACCTGTTCCGGGGGGGGGGGTTCCCTTTTTTCATCTTCCCCCTGATCAGACTCTGACCACAGACGCTTCAGGTGAAGGTTGGGGAGCCCATCTGGGTCCTCACCGAACCCAGGGCCTATGGTCAAAGATGGAGATAGTTCTCCATATCAACGTGCTCGAGCTTCGAGCAGTGCTGTATGCTCTCCAGGCCCTTCACCAATTCATCCTTCCTGGTCACCTAGCTGTCCAAACAGACAACATGTGCGTGGTGTGGTACATCAACAAGCAGGGAGGGACTCGGTCCTACCCGCTGTGTAGGGAAGCGATGAGGGTTTGGGATTGGGCAACGCTTCACAACCTTCACCTCACGGCGATCCATGTTCTGGGAGTCGACAATGTCCTGGCAAACAGACTAAGTCGCTCATCAGCTCTACCACATGAGTGGGAATTGGAGAAAAAGTTCTAAAAAGCATCTTCCAGATTTGGGGGACTCCTCAGATAGACCTGTTCGCTTCCTCCCAAAACGCAAAGCTTCCAATCTTTTGCTCGCTCGTTCCAGAGCGAGATGCTTTCTGGAACGACGCTCTATCTCTAAGCTGGAAGGACAGATTCGTCTATGCTTTCCCCCAATTCCTCTGGTCCCCTCGTGTGTTACAGAAGCTGGCTTTAGAAGGAGCGAGAATGATTCTGATCGCTCCTTTCTGGCCCAGGCAAATCTGTTTCTGTCTTCTACAACAATACTCGGAGGTTCCTCCTCTTCCTCTTCCTCTTCCTTTATGTCCAGGATTGCTGACCCAGGATCAGGGGACCCTGGTCCATCCGGGACTCAAGTCCCTTCATCTTCATGCATGGCTCCTGCAGACCTAGCTCAATCTCGTTTTGGCGTTTCTCCTAAGGTGGCCGAGATTCTGGTGGAGGCTAGAAAATCCTCCACTAGGTCCACCTACATCATGAAATGGAAAAGATTTTCTATCTGGGCTGCGGCCAGGGATGTGGAACCCTTTTCCTGCCCTGTGACCATTCTGCTTGAGTAAATGCGTCATCTTTTTGACCTGGGTCTCAGTCACTCCTCTTTGAAAGTCCATATGGCGGCTATTTCAGCCTACCATGTCCCTTTCACTGACAAGGCATTTGCCCAGCTGGAGGTATCCAAAACTTTCCTCAGAGGGGTCCTTCATCTCAGGCCCCCTGTCTGGATTCCAGCTCCCCCATGGGACTTGAACTTTGTCCTCGAGAAACTTACCCTTCCTCCTTTTGAGCCTGCGGCTTCCACGAACTTGAAGTTTTTATCGTGGAAGACGCTTTTCTTGGTGGCCATTACTTCTGCTTGCAGAATTTCCGAGCTCCAGGCCCTGATGTGCAAAATCCCTTATCTGATTTTTCACAAAGAACAAGTAGCTCTTCGCATGAATCCTAAGTTTCTCCCGAAGGTGATAGCGGAATCTACCTTGAATCAGTCTATTGAATTACCTGCCTTCTTCACGCAGTACTCCAATCAAGCAGAATACCTGCTCCATACCATGGATGTTCACAGGATCCTGAGATACTACACCGATAGGATGAAGGATCTCAGAAAGACTGATCAGTTGTTTGTCTCTTTTGCTCACAAAAGAGAAGGCAATGCTGTTTCTAAGCAATGCCTATCAAAATGGTTGGCCCATTGCATCACTTTCTGTTATGACAAGTACAACAAGACCCTACCGGGCCAAGTCAGAGGTCACTCCACTCTTGGAGTAGCAACCTCTGCGGCTTGTTTCAAGAACGTGTCTGCGGCAGACATCTGTGCTGCTGCCACTTGGACTTCAGTCCATACCTTTACTAAACATTACAGTTTGGACATTGCCTCTCGCCGAAGAGCAGGCTTCGGGTTAGCTGTCTTGCAAGGCCTCCTTTCTTGAGACCTGCTAGATTATTGGCTACTTTTTGGAGTAGTTCCTCCTCCCGGTGCCTTTCATTTGTTCCAGACTGCTTGGGATTCTGTCCTATATGTAATTACCTACTGCAAAAGCCCTCTCGAAGTAAGATGGTACAGTTACGTAAGAACTTACCATAACAGTAGATCTTAGAGAGAGGCTCTTGCAGTAGGTAATACCTTCCCGCCTCCATCCCCTAGGCTTTTTCAGCTCCTTTTCCACTGAGGAAATGTCTGCTTCTCTTGTCCGGGCCTGTGGCAGGAAAGAACTGGAAGGCGGGCGTCGGGACCGCCTTTTGCCGATGTCGTTATGGCGTAGTCACCCTGGCCGTGGGGGCTGTGCCCGCCAGGGACTGCCAGCTAGAAATTTTTCCGTGGGGTCCTGCCGCCGGCTGGCATCAGTCCTATATGTAATTACCTACTGCAAGAGCCTCTCTCGAAGATCTACTGTTACGGTAAGTTCTTACGTAACTGTACTTTTTCTGCTCGCTCACCCCAGGGCCTGGTGTTTTCTGGCGAGATGCATTGTCCCTCTCCTGGACAGGGAAGTTCCTTTATGCCTTCCCTCCTTTTCCCCTCATTCAGAGAGTACTGCTCAAATTGCAAGCAGAGGCAGTCAGAATGATTCTGGTGGCTTCTCTAGGACCTTGTCAAATTTGGTATCCGCTGCTCCAGCAACTGTCTCTGGAACCTCCAGTTCAGTTACCACTCTACACTCACTTGCTCTCTCAAGAACAGGGGACTCTTGTCCATCCTGCTCTTCACTCTCTTCACTTGCATGCTTGGCCCCTGCAGTCCTAGTGGAAGAGAGATTAGGAGTGTCAAGCAGAGTGGCTGGCGGGGGGGTGGCAGCCAAGCTACAGAGCAGAATGGAGGCTTAATCTTGAGCACTGGTTCAATCCATTGAATATCTCTTCCACCCTGCAGTAATTATTGGTTCTCTGACTAAATAATAGTAGCTAAAGGGAAGACAAATGCCTAATAACGTCAAAACTTCCAAAAAAACAAACAAGGATTTCATTTAACAGATCCAAATCTCAGCTAGCCAACAAGGGCCTATCTTGTTCTACAGGACTAACTGATCCACAGGACTTGCCTGGGACCTCTGCTGGACACATGCTTAATCAGCTGGAACTGCACTCAGAACAGATTATGGCAGAGCACTACAGATCAATCAAGAGACTGATACAAGACTTAAAACATGATTTAGGGACTCGCATGGAAACAGGATTTGAGAATGTAACATCCCAATTAAAACATTGACGCTTTGTTGAAGATGCTGTATCTGAGATCGTGGATGCTCACAAGCTGCGGATTGAGGAAATGGAGGCCCGAGTGAGTTCTCAGCAAGACGCTAGTAATGTAATGCATATTGATTTACAAAAAGCACTGAAAGATATTGAAAGGTTGAAACAAAACATCGACGATCATGAAAACAGGGAAAGACGCTGTAATATAAGAATAGTGGGCCTGCTGGAATCTGTGGAAGGTCAAGATTGTGCAAGTTATATCTAAAAATGGTTGAAACAAGAGATGAATCTCCCACCTGAGATAAAACTGGAGATCTGATGAGCTCATTGATCGCTTGGGGCCAAACCCACTCCGGATCAGAGACTACGCCACATGATAGTAAAAATACTGGCAGGATGGTCTGCATCTGTCCAGGAAGGGAACAAGTCTTTTGAGCAATCAGTTTAAATGCTTCATTGGCAAGCTTTTAAACTAGTCAAGGGGGGAGGCACTGATAAGCAGCAGGAAAATCCCGGCCTCCCCCTACAAAACAGGGTACTAAATGAAAAAAAGACCAAGGTAAAAAGGTCAGTGGGGGATGCTGCAACAGAAGGTAAAGCCATCAAAAAATGGAGAGCAATGAGTACCGATGCCTGTAGTCTGAGTAACAAGCTTCCTGAATTAGTGGCCTTGATGGAGGAGGAACATCTGGATATTGTGGCAGTCACAGAAACATGGTACACACAAAACCATGACTGGGATGTAAACATACCAGGATACACTATCCACAGGAGGGACAGGGAGGGTAAAGAGGAGGAGGCGAGCTCTTTACATAAGGGAAGGAATCAAAGCAACAGAACAAAAGGGTAAACAGGGAGGAGAAGAAGCACTGTGGGTAAATTGGAGACCGGCAATGGCACCACAATACGCTGACAGGGTTGTATACAGACCCCCTTCTCAGGGGGAGGAAATGGACAAGGAAATGATAGAAAGTATACTTAGAATGGCAGAAAAAGGGGAGATATTGCTGATGGGGTGATCTGAATATGCCAGATGTTAACTGGAGTGCAGTTGCAGCAGCCACTTCTAAGAGTGGGGTTATTCTAGATGCCCTACAGGGGGCATGCCTTAGACAACTAGTATTGGAGCCCACTCAAGAGGGAGCAATCTTAGACCTGGTTCTCTCAAATGGAGATGAAGAGAGGATCACAGATGTAGAAGTGGGTAGCCATCTGGGAACTAGCGACCATCGAACAGTATGGAGGTTCACAATAAACACAGCAATAGAGTCAAGGCATACAAAGACAAAGGTACTGGATTTTAGGAGGGCTGACTTTGTCAAAATGGGTGAATGCCTAAGGAATGCACTAGCAAATGGGCAGGAAGGAGGGGTGGAAGAACAATGGGGATAATAAAACTGCCATATCACAGAGGTAATCGCTTTGTGTAAAGCAAATAAACAAAACAAAACGAGGTAAGAAACCACTATGGTTCTCAAGGGAAGTAGCAGTGAAGGTTCAAGAGAAGAAGAAAGCATTCAGGAAGTGCAAGGAATCACAGAAGGAACAGGACAGAGAACTGTATCAGTTAAAGCAAAAGGAAGCTGGGAAGGCAGTCAGAACAGCAAAGGCCCAAACCGAGGAAAAGATAGCCAACTCAGTTAAGAAGAGTGATAAAACCTTTTATAGGTACATCAGGGAGCCAAGGAAGACCAAGGAGGGATAGTGAGGCTTAATAAAGGGAGAGGGAGGAGGGTGGGCAGTGGGTGACTCAGAAAAGGCAGAGATACTAAACAAATATTTTTGCTCAGTATTTACAAATGAAGAGGGGAGGTACCTAAACAAACAGTAGAAACACTCTGGATACAGAAGTTGATACCAGCCCATTTACAGAAGAAAGGGTCTGAAAGAACTCTTAAAACTGAAGGTGGACAAAGCAATGGGGCCTGATGGGATTCATCCCAGAATTCTAAAAAGAACTAAGTGGTAGAACCAGTGACACCACTGACTACCCTCTTAACAAATCATGGGAGGATGGGGTGGCATCCGAGGACTGAGGAGGGCAGATGATTCCCTTCACAAAAGTGGGACCAAGGCAGAAGCAGGAAACTACAGACCTGTTAGTTTAACCTCAGTGGTAGGGAAAATGATGGAATCACTTGAAGGAAAGAATTGTTAAATATCTAGAGGCCAGAGGGGCACAGGACCCAAGGCAGCATGGATTCACAGCGGGAAGGTCATGCCAGACAAATCTGATAGATTTCTTTGACTGGGTGACCAAAGTAGTTGATCAGGAGGGGCTGTGAATGGCCTACCTAGACTTTAGCAAGGCATTTGACACAGTCCCACACAAAAGATTAATATACAAGTTAGCCAGCCTGGGAGTGGGTCCCAAGATGACAGCCTGGGTAAAAATTGGCTGGAGAATAGGACACAGAGAGTAATAGTAAATGGAGTCCACTCTGAAAAAGGAGTTAGTAGTGAGGTACATGAGGTTCAGTATTAGAACAGTCTCTTCAATGTCTTATAAGTGACATTGCAGAGGACTGGAAGGAAAAAGTATGTCTCTTTGCAGATGACACAAAGATCTGCAACAGAGTTGATGCACAAGGTGGAGTGGAAAGGTTGAGAAGAGACTTGGCAAGGTTAGAGGAATGGTCAAATGTATGGCAGCTTAGATTCAATGCTAAGAAGTGCAAGGTAATGCACCTGGGAAACAAAACCCAGGGAAGAGTACACAATGGGGTGAGATACTAACAACAACAAAATGGAAAGGGACCTGGGGTAGTACTATCAGATGACCTAAAGGTAGGCAAGCAATGTGAGAGGGCAGCAAGGAGGGTGGGGGATACTGGGATGCATAGGGAGAGGCATCACCAGTAGAAAACAGGAAGCAGGCCCTCTGTACAGACAGCTAGTGAGACTCCATCTGAGTACTGCGGCAGTTCTGGAGACCCAATATCCGCAAAGACATAGACAGGATGGAAGCTGTCCAGAGGAGGGCAACTAAAATGGTGCAGGGTCTGCACCGGAAGACATATGAAGAGAGACTTAAGGAGCTTAATATGTATAGCCTCAAGGAAAGGAGGGAGAGGGGGGGACATGATAGAAACTTTCAAGTACCTCAAGGGAATCAACAAAGTCCAAGAGGGTAGCATCTTTCAAAAAAAGAGGTGTGCAAGAACAAGGGGGCACAATTTGAAGATAGAAGGGGGCAGCTCAGAGGTAATTTAAGGAAGTATTTTTTCACAGAGAGGGTGGTGGATGTATGGAACGGCCTTCCAGAGGAGGTTGTGGAGTCACAAACAGTGGTGGAATTCAAGCATGCATGGGACAGTCATAAGGCAATTCTGTGGGGGGGTAGGAAGAAGTAGGCTGCTGGTTAACTAGGATCTGCAGCTTATCCATCAGGTAGGAAAATGGGCAGACTGGGTGGGCCAAGCGGTCCTTATCTGCCGTCAAATTCTATGTTTCTATGTTAATTTCTCAGGTACTTGGACCGACAGAGAGTGCTAGAAAAAGCTAGAGCCCACGGTCCCTTAATGGTGCAGCAGAGCCGAGTGAGTACTTTCCCAGATTAATCCTTTCAATTGCAGCAACAGAGACAGGCATTTGCAGAGGCGAAGAGAATATTGCATGCCATAGATTGTCAGTTTTCCCTAATTTACCCTGCCTGCCTTGCTGTAAGGCCTCAAGGAAAGCCACCACATTCGTTCACCTCGGTGGAGGCAGCCCTGCAGTTTGTGGGAGATTTGGAGGAAGAGAAAAGGCGCAGAGAGCCCTAAAGAAATTTACTGCTGATACAAGGACAAGAAAGTGAGTAAAATGGTACCTACATCTGGGATTAATGCAGAGCTGATGGATTCCTAGCGACTGACGGTTCAAGGCTTTGTTTTCTCCCTTTGTCCCGTAACTCCGAGAAGGGGCCTATAAAGGCAGGGACACAGAGCTGAACTGTACTGCATTGCGGAGCCTATTTTGATCAGCGTAACGCTGGGGAGATCAAGCGGCAAATCAGTTTGTGTGGTCTTTTGGACACGGGGAAGTTTGTTTATGTTATGTTTTATTACGCCCAATTGATAAGGGGTGAAAGTCTTGTGGAGTATACAAGGACCATGACTCATACTGGACCTAAGTTACCGTGTGACCTTTGGGAAACACTGCTACATTGCTTATTATGGAGTTATTTTCCAGGGATTAGCCCCTAGTATGTGTGTGAATGAAGGGACGAATGATAAATACAGTACTACTGGTCTAGATGTGTGGAATATTGTGGACCCCTTAACCAGATCAGGTGCAGGAGGTAGTAGGAGCAATCTTTGCTCTGCTTATGTAAATTAAACTGAGGAGGCTTTAAAATAAAAAGAAATGGTCAGAGAACCAACAAATGTATTTTTTCTTTCTCTAAATACCCCCCGCTGGTGGGAAGAGAGAGTTGGTGTTTAAATATCTAATACACTGGGGGACGGGGAGGGGGTATGAGTGGACAGAAAGATGCTACTGTTGATGAGAACCATGTCTGGAGGGCAGGCGAAGGGGGTTGTATGGGGGCTCGGGTGGGGTAATGTTGGACAATACTGATTTACCTCTCTTTAAAATAGAAATGTGGTTGTTTGAACAATGTTGGTTTTAAACTGTGTGGCATTGTAATGGGTCATTCCCCCGGGAAACTCATATGGGGGGAATGGCTGTAGAGGGACTAGAAGGTGGTAGTGGATATGGAGGGGGCAAGAGTCCTGTTCTTCCTGGCTACGGGGTGTCCTTTCAGCTTTGGGAGGTTGAGGGTCATCTCCAAGCGCCCCCTCTGCTTTTTGCTTCCTCTTGTCTCCAAGGATGGGGATATTTTCTCCCGTCAGTTGGGGGGAGGGCTTATGGGATGGAAGGGAAAGAGGTATAGAGGGCTCCGGATTAGTGAGCCCTGGACATACCAAATACCGGGTAAATAATGGTTTTGATGGATTGAAAGCTCTATCCACGAAAGTTAGAGGTTGTACAGTAATGGAATGTGGGGTTGGGGAAGGGAACAGTTAAGAGTGTAAGGTTGGTAACTGTTCTAAAGTTATGTCTTCTCCCGCTGGAGAGACTTTTGTATGGTTATAATGTTACGGTTGAGAGGTTAAGGGGTAGTATCTTGGGGACTGTTCAATTTTTCTGTTGTCTTTCATTGAGTCACATATACCATTATGCTTGTTATACAGAAGGATATGTATAAGAACATCAAGGATACTTTATGAATCGGTTACATTTTTTAACATGGAATGTTAATGGCTTTAAAACTGTGGTTAAGCGTAAAAAAATATGGACAACTATTAAAAAGATGAAGGGGGATATTATATTTTTGCAGGAAATTCATATGGATAAAGTAGAGGCTTCAAAACTGGCAGCCTCTTTGGGGGGGGTTCTCTGCTGGTGTCCCTTTTTACGTCCAAAGTTAGGGGGGTGGCCATATGGATCCGGCCTGGGATCCCCCATAAAGTGCTCTCTACTTTCTCTGATACCCAGGGCAGATATGTGTTGGCTGAGGTGGAACTGGGGTCTATGAGGCTTACTTTGGGCTCCATTTATGGGCCAAATTTTGACTCCCCAGATTTTTTTTTTTACAAGATTAGGGATTACCCGAGGACCTTCCCCTGATAAGATAATTTTAGCCAGGGACTTTAATACGTACTTGGACCAGGAATGGGACCATTCTAGGGGAAGGACAGGACCCCCTCCTAAGAGCTCAGCAGCCCTTAGAGCACTACAAGAGGCTTGGAGATATATGCATCCAGGGGAGTGGGAATATTCATTCTACTCCCATGCCCATGGGCTATACACCAGATTGGACTACAGTATATGTTCCTTCCTCCAGATCTATTGGGAGGTATTAGTAAGGCATCATATGGCCTCCTGGTGGTCTCGGATCGTGCCCTATTGCAAATAACTATTTTAATACCAAAAGGCCAAAAAGTAGAAACTCAGTGGCGCATGGGCCTGACATTGCTGAAGGATCCCTCATATATTAAACAGATTAGGAGCAAAATAGAGGAATTTTTGGAGTTTAACCTCCCAGAAGACACAGGTATTAATAATATATGGGACTGTTTTAAGGCCTTCGTAAGAGGGGAGACTATTTTGTATGCAACATTCAGGAGTAAGAATTTCATCAAGGAGGAAAGGGAACTGGAGAGTGGAATAGGGAGGTTGGAGAGGGCAAATATGGAAAATCATTCATTAGGCACTTCAAGAGATTTGAGACACCTTAAGAGGTGGCTATCACAATGGACCTCTTTAAAAATAGAACGGAATTTAATAATTACAAAATCACAGAACTACTTTGAAGGTGATAAGGGAGGAAAGTGGCTTGCCAGTCTAATTAAGTGGAAAAGAGCAGATAGAACAATTATCTCTATTGAAAATATGGCAGGGAATATTACTTATGACCAACAAAAAATTAATACTACATTTAAATCATTTTATTCCTCCCTTTATACCTTGTAATTTCCAGTAGTGGTGATATTTCCTCTTTTCTAAATGGTATTCAGATGCCATCTTTGGGGTCTCAGGAATCGGCAACCATAGACTCTCCAATTTCTTTGGAGGAGGTAAAATGAGCAGTTTGGAAGGCAAATGAAGGTAGGGCACCCGGGCCTGATGGAATCCCAGTAGAATTCTGTAAAGTGATGTGGGACCTAGTTGGCCCTCTGATGTTTCAGATGATAGAGAATACTTTGGAAACGGGGGAGCTCCCCCCCTCCCTAACACTAGCTACAATCACGGTGCTGCCTAAACCAGGGAAAGATCCCAATAAATGTGGCTTTTACTGCCCAATATCTTTACTTAATTTGGATTATAAGGTGATAGCAAAGCTTATTGCTTCCAGATTGGAAAAATATCTACTTAAATTGATTCATATGGACCAGGGGGGAATTGTAAAAGGTAGGCAAGCCAGACATAACTTAAGAAGAACCCTAAACATAATGCATAGATGGAGGGGAGGGAAAGGAGATGGCCTTTTGGCACTTAATGGAGAAAAGGCCTTTGATCGTGCAGAATGGCCTTTTATGATGGCAGTTCTGTGCAAGTTCGTGTTTGGGGAAGGGATTATGGGATGGATCCAGGCATTATATAGGAGCCCTAAAGCTCAGATCTTAACAAATAACATAATATCGACTCCATTTACCCTGTCCCGAGGAATTAGACAAGGGTGCCCTCTTTCTCCCCTGATCTATGTTCTTGCAATTTTGAAGCATTGGCTGAGACAATTAGAAGTGAAGAACAAATCGAGGGTCTTATTTGGAAAGGAAACAAAAATGTGATTTTGTTATTTGCGGATGATATTATGCTTTTTCTTAAAAATCCAGACAAGGCAATGCCCATTCTGTGTAAAATGTTTCAAACCTATGGTCCATTTTCAGGACATAAGATAAATTGATCCAAATGTGAGTGGATGCCCATGGGGAAATCTGGAACCACCCTCTCCCTGGGAGATGTGAGGATCCCTCCTTCTACCTCACTTAAATACTTGGATATAAAACTGACGACAAAAATGTCCCATATGGCTAAAGATAATCTCCTTCCTGTGATTCAAAAAATAAAAGAACAATGCAAAGTCTGGAGGGCTCTACTTCTTACCCTAGTTGGTCGGGTTAATCTTGTTAAAATGAGTGTTCTGCCACAATTCCTAAATATTTTTCAGACACTTCCATTACGTATACCTAAGAAATACATTAAATCAACAGAGGGCACCATCACATAACTTCTTTGGCAGGGGAAACGAGCTAGAATTAAGCAAAATATTATGGTTTCCAATTGATAAAGGGGGGTTAGGCCTCCCAAGTGTCGAGCACTATTGTGTCACTGTGCAACTGGCCCATACGCTAGACCTGATAAGGGAGAAACCAGCACGCCCGGGTTGGGTATAGTTTGAAGACGGAGGGAGAGGCTGTCTTTATTATTATAATATGATTTAATTTCTGTACACTGGTGAACATGTCAAATTACCAAACCCCTGTTCAAACTCAACTCTTATGGCCTGGAAAGAAGCCCATACTATGCTCCAGCATCCTAGCTCTCTTTTGCCAGACCTAGAACTCTCTGCCTTACTGCTAGATGACCCTGTTAAGAATAGACGGGATCTTAACACTCTTGAATTATGGAAAACAAAGGGTTTATATAAAGTGGGTCAATTGTGGCAAGATAAACAAGCAGTCCATTTTAACTTTCTGGTTAGAAACTTTAACCTGAATGCTTCCCACTGCTTCTTGTGGGTTAGGCTTCCGGGGAAAATGTGCTCTAGTGGGCTAGGGGGTCAGAAGCTGATGCGGTCTCCTATAGAGGAATTATTGGTAGGGCGGAAAGAGGAAGAGAATTTTAAACCCAAACAAAGCTATTATAGAATACTTATGGGGCCTGTCAGGATCCCATGGGATCAATAAAGGCAAAATGGGAGCAAGATTTTTTACTAGATGGACTGACGGGGACTGGTTGCAGATTATAAAAAATTTATTAAAGTGTTCAGTCAGTAATAAACTCCAGATGATCCAGTATAATATTTTTGCTAGAGCATATTTTACCCCAGAACTGACAAATAGAATAGATCCCCAGACAACGGACCTTTGTCCCAGATGTTGTGTCCACTCAGGATCTTTTTTTCATATGTTACGGAGTTGTCCGAGGATTCAGACTTTCTGGGGTGGGGTTGTGGAAATCTTGGCAAATGTGCTGGGGGTACCCAGTATGGTTGGATCCGGTGGAGAGTCTCCTGGGACTTTATGTGGGCCATGGAGGTCGAACTAGGTCATATGAGGATCTCCGCAGACTAGGAGTGGTAGTAGCAATTAAATGTATTTTACTGTACTGGATGTCTAATGAGGTCCCCACATTAGCTTTTTGGTTGAATTCCTTCTTAGAATGTATGAAAATGGAAAGAACCCAATATAATGTAAGAAATCAGATGGATAAGTACCAAAAATGTGGGGTCAATTAGAACAAGCCATGACCCAGAACTGGTTCCTTATGCTTTAAGTACCTGGGAGGGAAGAGACATGTCTAGGACAAAAGCTGTGAAATGGATTTTGGTTACTTGGGAAGATAGGACCACATGGGGGCCTTAAATATATTCCTAACCTTTTGGGGGGATCTTATTTACATGTACATCCTAGTCTCTGGAATTATGTACAGTGTATGGAGTTGTGTATATATGATATATAAATTATACACACCTGTTACTTCTTATTCTTAGAAGGATGGGGACTTCTGAATGTATAAGAATGATAATCTAACTTCTATAAGGGTAGATTGATGTGATTAATTTGATAAATGTAACTAGAGTATTAAACTTCTGTTGACCAATAGGTATGTACTCTGCAAAATGGTAAATAAAGTTTTACAAAAAAAAAAGGCAGAGTGGCTAAAATTCTGGTGGCAGCCAGGAAGCCTTCTACCAGAGCCACGTACGCTCTGAAATGGAAAAGCTTCTGTTTGTTGGCATCTGCCTGTTCCCTAGATCCCTTGGGTTGTCCACTCAGGCACGTGCTAGAGTATCTCTGCCACCTTTTGGACTTAGGGTTGAGTTACTCCTCAATCAAGGTGCATATGTGTGCATATCATAACCCAATCGGAGACAAAACTCTGGCTCAGTTGGATGCCTGCAAGACTTTTCTTTGAGGGGTATTACACGTCAGACCTCCCAAGAGGGACATCGCTCCTTCTTGAGACCTCCTCTTTGTTCTGGAGAAACTCACACTTCTTCCTTTCGAACCGGCAGCCTCTTGCGAGCTGCGCTTCCTCTCTTGGAAGAATCTACTCTTGTAGGCCCTCACCTCTGCTCAAAGGGTTTTGGAACTATAGGCTCTGATGTGTAAAGAACATACATAGTCTTTCACAGGGACAGGGTGAATCTGCGTATGAACCCCAAATTCATGCCGAAGATGGTATCCGTACTGACCCTGAACCAGGATATTAACCTTCCGGTATACTACCTTTACTCTTCCAACCCGGTTGAAGCACTGTTGCACACCCTTGGTGATCTTTCCTGGATATAAAGTCTCCACCACTCATTCACACTGATGGGATCTACGCTGGAGGCAATAGGACCCAGAGGGAGCAAACTTTTTTGTAGGAGGGCTGGCGCCAGAGATGGAGCCGGGAGGAGCGGCACCACGAGCCTCTGCTCATGTGGCAATAACTATTTCGGCATCGACCCTCCAACCGCCTCAGTTCCATTTTTCCGGCTGTAGAGTGCGCTTCAGTGACGATGTCGCTCGCCTGCCAGGAGTCAAACTTCAAACTAGCAGCATAGTTTTCAGTTCATTATTTTGTAGTATATCTCGAATAAATACCACTTAATATAATTTATTCTTATTACAGAAAGAAGTCTCAGCCTACATTGACGGAGTTGACCATGAGCGGGTCAGGTGACGGTAGGGAGACTTCGTATGAAAGCTGTTCAGTCAGCCAGGCTGGGTCCGGTCCGCCGCCCTCTCTGGAGGGGGGATCTGACAACGGACGGTCCAGTGCCCTAGGGGAAGGGCGGTCCCCCCAGAAGCATAAAAGAAAACGGTTGCATTCTCGGCACCGTTCGGCCTCAAGCTCTTCTTTGGCCCACAGGTCAAAAAAGAGAAGGCATCACTCAAGGTCACCCTCTGATATGTCTGTGAGTCGACGGCCGGTCATTGGAGTCAATGGCCGGCTCCTCCACTGGAGTCACCTGTTTCTGGTCACCGACATCGGAGCCCTTCCCCGCCTTCTGGTAGGGCTTCAGATGAGCAGTTTCATCAGTGGGCCACTCTGATGAAGCAGTGGGCTCGGAGGTTGGTCCAGCTGCCTGGCCCAGTCACTCCGGGGCCCTCGGGCTCTTCGGGGGATCGGATAGGGTGGTTGGGCCTCCCTGGTCGAGCGGCGCATTCTTCGGTGCTGTCGACTCCGCACTCAGGTATTTTCCCCCTCACATGGCTGCGGTGTAGTGGGCCACACCGATGCCTCTATCTCCTAGTATTCTTCCTTCTTTCTCCTCAAATCCTAGTTTTCAGAGCCCTGTGTTGGTTTCGGCACCTTCGGCATCGATGGGTCGCTCAGCGCCGTCCTCTGCACCGATACATCTGTCAGCACCGTCCTCAGCATCACTGGGATTGTCAGCACTGTCCTCTGCACCATTGGGATTGTCAGCACCGAGGGCTCTGTCTGTGCCATGCGTGGCACTGGGTCAGGTGGCACCATGCTCTTTTTCGATACCGAGGCTTAGTGTGACGTCTTCAGGGCTTCTCGACTCCGAACGTTTTTCCTTCTGATTTTCATTCCTTTTCTGTCCATACAGTCTCTCCTGGGCTGTCAGGAGATGATATTGAGCTTGACCCAGACCTAAGGCTGGGTGATGACGTGGAAGGAACAGGATCTAATCCCCATTGCAGAGTCTGTGGTCGAGGACCTGTCATTTAAGTCTCTACTGAAAAATTTGAATTCCACTCTTTCTCTCCAGACTACAGATATCGATCCTGGGAATCTTTTAAGGCTCCAATACCATCATGTCCCAGAGATCCCTATGGATTTAACTCCCTCGGTACAGCCTTTCTTTGAGATGCTTTCTCAAATGTTATGGAATAATCCCTCTCTCATTCCTTCTGTGGCTAAATCCATAGATAGAAAGTACACTGCTCCCAAGGATCGACCCATTTTGGCCTCTCAAGCCTTTGCGGACCCTATTGTAGTCTTGGCAGAGAATGATAAGGTCGTCCTCCCTCAGGCTACTACAGCACAACCTATAAATAAAGAATCTCATAAGACAGACACTTTAGGTAAGAGAGTCTTTACTGCATCCACCCTGGGTATGCATATTACCAGCTACCAGGGTTGTCAGTATGAGTACATTCTTTGGCATTCGCTCAAACAAATGGTAGAAGCTCTACCGGAGTCAGACACTAATTCAGAGCTTCTTCAGACCATAAGCAGGGGCATCGAGTCCAACAACCAGCAGGTTAAAGCAGCTATGGATGCTTTCGATACTGCCTCCTGAGCGGCGGCAGGCATTTGTACCCGCCATCACTCCTGGCTGTGCACTTCAGGTTTCACGAATGATGCCCAGCAACAGGACATGACATTACCCTTTGACAGTATGTATCTCTTCGGTCCTCAAGTAGAGCAAGCTCTAAAGGCCACATAAAAGAATAGGTCTGCCATTAAATTGGCTCGACCTGCTTCCGCCCCTTCTCGGGGGGGGGGTGTTAATAAGCATCAATTTCACAACCATCAGTCCTTTCGAGGCAAGGGCAGGGGAGGTTTTAATAAAAACCAAGCCCCCCTGCCTCAAAAGAAAACGCAACAGAAAGCACAAGGGCCCAAAGCACCCAGTGCCGCCTTCTGAGTTTCTGGCCCAAGTCCCACCTCAGCTGCCCAATGGGGAATCTTTCTCAGTGATAGGAGGTCATCTGACTCAGTTCTACAACCACTGGAAGTCCATAACATCGGACAAATGGGTCCTCCGGATAATCCACAAGGGGTATTCCCTCAATCTTTCAGAGACCCCTCTGGATCATCCTCCCAAGCGACAGCCCAGGCTGTCAGTATTTCAGTCAGAGCTTCTCGCTTCTGAGATCCAAGGCCTTCTGAACAATAGGGCAGTAGAAATAGTTCCGCTGGATCAACGGAACACAGGGTTCTACTCCCATTACTTTCTGGTTCCAAAGAAAACCAGGGGCATGCACCCCATTTTGGACCTCAGAAAATTTAACAAATTTCTTCCCAAGGAAATGTTCAAAATGATTTAGCTAGGAACCCTGTTCCTTTGCTTCATCAACACGACTGGCTAGCCTCCTGGACATGCAGGATGCTAACCAGCATATTCTCATTCACCCAAAGCATCACAAATACCTACGGTTTGTGGCTTTGGGCCAGCATTATCAGTTCAGAGTCCTGCCCTTTGGGCTATCCTCGACGCCGTGAGTTTTTGCAAAGTGTTGTGCAATTCCCGCAGCGCACCTCAGAAAGATCGGAATACAAGTGTTCCCATATCTGGAAGACTGGCTTCTAGCAAGCCCTTCCAGGCAAGGAACTCTCGAAGCCGTAGCTACGGCCCCAGACTTTCTCACATCCATGGGAGTCCTGCCAAATCTCAAGAAATCGCAGTTGCAGCCCTCCCAGAAGCTCCTTTTCATAGGAACTCTTCTGGACACCTCCTGTGAGAAAGCTTTTCTACCAGAGGACAGAAGGAATGATATCCTACAGATGGCCCGATAAATCAGAGAGAACAGCTCGGTTCAAGCTATCTCAATGCAATGGATGCTGGGTCTCATGGCATCCTTGGTGTTCACTGTACCCCTGGCTCGCCTCCACGTGAGAACCTCTCAATGGATGCTCAGTACTCAGTGGTCCCCAACCACTCACCCTCAGGCCTTTCTCATCAAGGTAAAACCTCTGAAGTGGTCACTCACCTGGTGGTCGCAGGAGGACAATTTTCTGGAAGAGTATCCCTTTGCTGCCCTGTATCATCAGATTTCCATTACCAAGGATGCATCCCTGATGGGGTGGGGAGCTCACTGTCAGAATCTCCACACCCAAGGTACATGGACTCAGGACGAGTCCCAGCTTCACATAAATGTCTTAGAAATTGGAGCAGTCCTTTATGCAGTCTGGGCTTTGAAGGACATTCTCTGTCACAAGAACATTGTCCTTCAAGCAGACAACAAAGCAGTGATGTATTACATCAACAAGCAGGGCGGTGCACACTCTTACCCTTTATGCAGGGAAGCAATGAGAGTGTGGGAATGGTGTCTAGAGTGCAAGGCTCTAATTCAGGTGGTCTACCTGCTGGGAGTGCAGAACGAACTGGCAGACCGTCTCAGCAGAACAGAGACAGATCCTCACCAGTGGTCTCTAGACTCAACTGTAGTTCAGTCACTATTCGCAGAGTGGGGAACTCCAGACCTGGACCTTTTTGCATCCCCACTCAACACAAAACTGCCTCTCTTCTGCTCCAGAAATCCAGGGCCTGGCATTTTCTGTCAGGATGCGTTCAGGCTGCAGTGGACAAAACGCTTTCTATACACCTTTCCTTCTCTTCCTATAATTCGGAGGGTACTTCTCAAGTTCCAGTCCCAGTGGGACAAAATGATCCTCATTGCTCCCTTCTGGCCTTGACAGATATGGTTTCCATTACTCAACAGTATGTTGGAAACCCCTCTGAAAGCGCTTCCCCTTCAGACGAACCTTCTGACTCACGGGCCTGTGGTCCATCCCAATCTGAGGACACTTCACCTTCATGCTTGGCTCCTGAAGAGATAGAAGTGAACAGGTTTAATGCCTCTCGCAGAGTCTCAAATATTCTTTTGGCTGTGCGTAAGCCAGCCACTAGAAAAACTTACACAGCCAAATGGAAGTGTTTTTCTCCTTGGTGTGTAAGATCTTCCTTGAATCCTTCTTCCTGCCCACTAAATAAAGTTCTAGAGTCCCTTTAAGTCCTCTCAAATTCAGGTCTACAATACTCCTGTAGTCAAAGTTCACCTTTGTGCCATTTCACCTTATCATGAGCCAGTACTTTCCTTGTCACTGGCTCAGTTACCAGTAGTTAAGATGTTTCTTAAGGGTATTCTGCATACCAGACCTCCTATCAGACATCCAGTCACAGCCTGGGACATTAATCTTGTACTAGACATGCTCACTCAAAAGCCATTCAAGCCTCTAGCTACCTGTGAGCTGAAATTTCTCACTTGGAAAACAGCCTTCCTGGTGGCCATTACCTCGGCCCGCAGGGTCTCTGAAATACATGTATTGGTCACAGACCCTGTGTATATTGTGTTTCATAAGAACAAAGTAGTTCTTAGGACCCATCCTAAGTTTCTCCCTAAGGTTGTTTCAGAATTCCATCTAAACCAACCTTTAGTCCTACCTACTTAACTTTGTGAACTTCCAAAATGAAGGAGAGCGTACCCTTCATTCTTTGGCTGTCAAAAGAGCTCTGCATTTCTATTTCGATAGAACAAAACAAATTCGCAAAGCTCAACTGTTTGTTTCCTTCAGCGAGACCCTGCTGGGTCAACTTGTCACTATCAGATGCATTTCAGCATGGCTGGTGGCATGCCTTTGCCACTGTTATTCCATGGCGCAGGTTAAGCTGGAGGGCAGAGTGTACGCTCACTCTACTAGAGCAGTCACAGCATCCCTGGCGGAAATCCGCAACGTGCCCATTGCAGATATTTGCAATGCGGCTACCTGGAGCTCAGTGCATTCTTTCATCAAGCACTATGCCCTGGATGCCCATGCCAGGTGAAATTTTTCATTTGGCAGAACCATCCTTAATGGACTTCTCTCCTAAATTTGTGAGCTCTTGGTCTCTCCAGCCGCCCTCTCGGGGGATTATTAGCTCAGTGCTCTCCCATCAGTGTGAACAAGTGGTGGAGACTTTATGTCCAGGAAGATATGGAAATTACATACCTACCATAATTCTTGATCTTCTTTGACGAAGTCTCCACCACTCATTCACACGCCCACTCACCATCCCCCGAGCTCACTTCTGTTGTTGATCTTCACTACCTCAGTCTTTAGTCTGTGAAGACTTCTTTATTGACCCTTCTTATACTGGTCATCCAGACTATCTTATGTCCGTTTTTTGTTAGGCTATCCTTCTAGGTTAGTTACGTTGCACCTCCTCAGAAAAAAGGTACTGAGGCAGTTGGAGGGTCGACGCAGAGATAGTCATTGCCGCATAAGCAGAGGCTCGCGGCGCCGCTCCTCATGGCTCCATCTTAGGCGCCGGCCCTCCTGCAAAAAAGTTTGCTCCCACTGGGTCCTAGCACCTCTGGTGTAGATCCCATCAGTGTGAGTGAGTGGTGGAGACTTCATCCAAGAAGATCAAGAATTACGGTAGGTACGTAATTTCCATTTCATCGCATTTTGGGATATTATCTCCATAGGACTCGCTCCTCCAGGAAATCGGACTAGTTGTTCATTTCTTTAGCTCCTGTATCTAAGCAGACACTAGCCCGTTGGCTAGTGCATTGCATTATGTTCTGTTATCAGCACCACGACAGACGTCTTCCGGGTGCTTAGAGGTCATTCTACCAGAACGGTGGCTTCTTCATTTGCGGCACTGAAGAACATTTCTTCAGCAGATATTTGTGCTGCTGCCATGTAGTCCTCCATCCACACCTTCATCAGGCATTACAGCCTGGACATCACTTCCAGAAGGAGAGCAGGTTTCAGACTAGCAGTCCTGCAAGACCTTTCTCTCATAGTCTGCTCCACCTTCTTATATATCTCCATCCACCCTATCAGACCTGGGTCTATCCTTGGGTACTGCTTGGGAAACAGTCCTAATTGTACTACCTGCTGCTAGAGCTCCACCCTCGAAGACAGATAGTACAGTTACATAAGAACTTACCATAACAGCAGATCTTCGAGAGGAGCTATTGCAGCGGGTGGCATTCCCACCCTCCTTCCCCCGGGATAGCTTAGGGGATGATAATTAGTATTATTATTATTCTGGGTTTCCATCCAACCAGGATGTGGAATTGTTTGCTACCTGGTTCTCCAAATTCTATCTAGCCAGGTCTCCGGCGGGAGAACTGGGGTGGCGCCAGGGGACCGCCCCCTTTATACCACGTAGGACGGGCAGCACCGACATCGGGGGTGGTCCCCTGCCTCAGACTGCTAGCTACAAGTTTTCCATGGAGTTCTGACACCTGCTGGCTTCAGTACTTATGGTATTACCTGCTGCAAGAGCTCCTCTCGAAGATCTACTGTTACGGTAAGTTCTTACGTAGCTGTACTGTGCTCTCTGTTGAGTCTCCCTGCGCCCCCACCCGAAGTTCCTTCCGAAGGTGGTGTCAGAGTTGCACCTTAACCAGGTGTTGACTCTGCCAGTGTTCTACCCCAAACACACCTCGGAGGCTGAGTGCAGGCTCCATACCCTGGAACTGAGACGAGCGCTCTCTTACTGTAAGGACGGATGGCTGAAGTTCGGGGAGAGGTTCGCCAGCTGTTTGTCACCTATGCTGAAGCCGCTCCTGGCAGACCTGTGGCAAAGTGGACGATTGGCAGATGGCTTACATTCTGCATTGATCCAGTTGGTGGGCAGGGAGACTCCTGTAGGGATAAGAGCTCACTCTACCCACCATACTGCTGCATCGGTGGCTGCTTCCAGGGACATCCCTGTCCAGGGAAATCTGCAGGGCTGCTATCTGGAAGTCAGCAAACACCTTCATCGCCCACTACCACATCGACCTAGAGTCATGCTGGGATGCTGGTTTTGGGGCCTCTGTTCTCCAATCTCTGTTCCCCAAGTAAGTATCGAGGGGGTGTGCACCTTGCCTTCCTCCCTTCTCCCGGAGAACTGCTTGGAGTCTGCCAAACAATGTGGATAGAACAACATATCCAGAATCCTAGAAAACAGGTTACTCACCTGTAGCAGTAGATCTTCCATGGAGTGGTCTCTTGCAGTAGGTAATACTTTTAGGGTTACCCGCAGAGGTCACTGTGGCGCATAGCACCTCTTCTAGCAGCTTTTCACCAGGGACCACTCACATGTGACATCAGCTTCCTGTTTCATATATAAGTGTGAGCGGTCCCTGGTATCCTCAGTTCATTTTCCCACTGTCTTCAGTTCGCACAGCAGCTAGTGCAACTTCTGTGTAGCAGTCATCGACGAGAAATTTGGAACTAAGACGGATGTCTACAGATTCTTCAAATTAGCATTATTTTGTTCCTGCCGTTGACAACCACACACTTTTTGTAAGGTGTCTGGGATCCACACACAATATCAATTCCTGCAGATTGTCAGGAATTTAATCGGGCCACTCAGTGACGGTTGCTTGAAATTCAACACCTTTTAATGGAGCAGAAAATGTCTCTCTTGGAGAGCCAGGGGGCTTGTACCAAGGGCTCCCTCACCACTGGTTCTTGTTCCCGGCAGGAGAAGGAGAACTCCTCCTTACACTTCCTGCCTCATCAGCTGTCGATGACCACCATTTCAAGTGTCCCTCCAGTGACGGCGCATCCTCTAACCACTTCTTCATCGATGGGGGCTCATATCCTCTCATTAAAGGTACTTTTAAATGCAGTTTAAAATGTAACTGCACCATCGACAGAGGCTTATACCCTCTCGTCGATGACGCTTTCCAGCGCTTTACATGCAGCCAAGTATACAGCTGCTCCATCGACGGGGTCTCCTGTGCCATCGATGGCATCTGACAGTTTAAGTGAAAATAACTCCTTTTCCCCTCTGGGCCCGTTGATGAGACCCCGCATTCCTCAGGGAAAACCTGTGGCTTATGCCTTACTAACTGCCCCTCCACCTTCACAGGTGGCTTCCTATAGGCGTCAGGTGGACAGAGATCAGGACCCTGGTCTTTACCACCCATGGGCATGACCTGCTCATACTACATGTCCCATCCCCTCTATTTCCCCTCATTTCCCAACACGCTCCCCCTTCTCAACCCCCCTTCATCCCAAGAAAGGGACAGCACCAGCGTAGTCCGACAGGTCTTACATGCCTTGCAGCACTCTCGGCCCTCCGACTCAGGAGAGCTGGGCAATCCTCCATGATCTCCACCTAAAAGATTCCATAGTGACAGGGATACCATGCTACCCTGGTCCACTCCTCCTTTCATGGAGGACTATTTGTCAGATGAATAAGAATTACCGGCTGACTTCCCCGGTGATCTTGAGGATGAAGAGTTTCAAGATTTGGATATTCCCAATCCTGACTCCCCTTATTCATAAATCTCTTCCCTGGATGAGGACCTGCCTATACCTTCCACAGCCTCTCCCTCAGATGACTCTACCTTTAGTGAAATGATGGCTCAAATACAAAAGGTCATGGGATTCTCGACTACTGAAAATGATAAACGTAAGGATATGGCAGAATATTTTGAATTACCTGAGGAGCCCGTTTTAGTGGTTTCCCCACTAATACCAACCTACCAGAATGCCATGCTGGCTGCTTGGCATCAGCCATCAGCTATTACAGCTGTTTCCCCATAAAGCAGATAGTCTATATCAAGCTCCTCTGGACTGGACTGTCCAGCATTCCTGAGGCAGATTCTGTGGTCATTACTGCTGCTCATGACCGTAGCAAAAAACCCAAACACATGAGCTCCTTACCCCCTGATAAGGAATCCCGAAGAATTGACCATCCAGGGAAAAAGGTATTTTCCTCAGGTGCTATGAACATCAAAATCTTAAACTATATAGGTCATATGAATAAATATCAGCATACCCTTGGGTCCTCTGCCATTGCGCTTATCAATAAACTCCCTTCCTCACAGGACAGGAATAAATTATTGGCTACAGTGACAACTACTAATTCTGTTTCCTGTCACCTTCTCAGGTTGGGATATGATGCTGTTGATACCTCAGCCCAACTATCAGCCACTGGTATCACCTTGTGTCGCCATGCCTGGCTTTGCGTTTCAGGCTTTGCACCTGATATACAACATAAAGTAGCTAATGCCCCCCTTTAACAGGTCCAAGCTGTTCGGGTCAGGTACTTAAACTTTACTGAATGACTTACAGGCATTAGGCAGAACCCTTTGTACGGTCCATGGCATGTATCATACTCCATCTACAACCTACCATACTCAACACTCTTCTTATTCCAAAAGAGGTGGAAGATACAGAGGTAATAATAAAGGTGACTTCAGAGGTCGTGCTCAATCCACCAGAGGCAATGCCTCTGCCACCAGGGGTGCTCTGTTCTCGCCCTTCCAGGTGGGGCTGGGTAACCGCCTCCCAGTGACCCACTAGAGCTCCCCACCTCGATCAGGCCTCAGAGGCTGTGGGGGGTAGTTTTGGCCTCCATCTGGAGGCCTGGCAAACGATCACTTCAGACAACTGGGTACTTCAGATTATACTGAAGGGTCATACTCTGGAGTTCTTCTCCACCGCACACCCTTGCCCTCTGCAGAAGACTCATTATCCTCTGGATCATATACCCATCTTACAGGAGAAATTGAGGGCCCTTTTGACCAAAAAGTCCATTTTACCAGTGCCCCTTCTAGAACATCAAACGGGATTTTACTTCCACTTCTTTCTGGTGCCCAAATGAATAGGACACCTCAGACCAATACTGGATCTCAGACCACTGAATCTTCACATTCAGTACAAATATTTTCACATGATCACCCTACCTGCTATCATGCCAATCCTGAAGCAGGGCGATTGGCTTTGTGCCCTAGCCATGAAGGATGCCTACTTACATATCCCTCTCCACCCTGCCCACCAAATATTTTGCGCTTCCACCTACTGGGTCAAAATGACCAGTTTCGAACACTCCCTTTTGGCCTCTCATCAGCCCCCAGAGTGTTCACCAAGTGCCTAGTGGTGGTGGCAGCAACCTTACAAAGAAAAAGGCACTTCATCTTTCCATAGCTAGATTATTGGCTAATCAAAGCAGACTCCAAAGTAGCTCTGCTTTCCTTCCTAGATGCTACCCTAAAAATGTTTACAGATCTGGGCATCACAATCAATTGGCCAAAGTCCAGCCCAAATCTGACAGTCCCTCCAATACATTAGTGCTGTCCTAGATTCAATCACAGCCAGGACTTGCCTCCCGCCTGCCCGACAGGACACACACATCTCTGGCGTCACACATACGGACTCAGAAAATAGTCACAGCCATACAAATGCTGCACCTTCTGGGTCACATGTCCGCTGCTATCCCTGTGTTGGCATTCGCCCATCTCCACATGAGACCTGTCCAATGGTCCCTCTAGAATCAGTGGTCCCAAAAAACAGGACAGTTCGTAGACAAAATCAGGGTCACTCCCACTCTAAAGTCAGCCCTGACGTGGTGGACTACCAGAATCAATCTGGATCAAGGAATGCCTTTCCGCGCCCCCCCCCATGCAAACATTAACCATGGATGCTTCCCTACAGGGCTGGGGCGCACACTTCAGTCCTTATCAGACACAAGGCCGGTGGCCTGCTTCTCTCCATCAACCTCATATCAATCTCCTAGAGATGAAAGCAGTCCATCTAGCTCTTCAGGCATTCCAGCCCTACCTCACACCAGAATCATTACTGATCCAATCAAACAACAGTGCAGTAGTATTCTGCCTCAACAAGCAAGGGGATATGAAATCCCACACCCTATGCATGGAGACTCATGCAGTTTGGCAAGAAGTCATCTGGCAGCAATTGACGCTAACAGCTGTCCACTTACCGGGACATTGCAACCAGTTAGCCGACTGGCTGAGTCGCTAGTCCCCCACTCACGAATGGACACTTCACGAGCAAGTACTCTTAGAAATATTCAACCTATGGGGCATTCCACAGCTGGATCTGTTTGCGCCCCCCCCCCAGTGAATTACCGTCTTCACAAGTATTTTTCCATTATGCTGAACAAAAAGGGACAGTCTGTAGGTGCCCTATCCCAACCATGGACAGGACTCATTTTATATGCTTCCCCCGATCTTCTCCTGCAACAGACTCTACTGAAACTACAACTAGAACTGGCCACAATAATACTCATAGCCCCTAGATGGCAGGTTACTGTACCAACATCATCTAGCTAAGATGTTTTTGAAAGGAATGTTACACATTAAACTACCTATTAGAAGGCCCATTCCTCTGTGGGATCTCAATTTTATGATAGAAAAATTGACCCTTGAACCTTTTGAGCCAGCAGCCACTTGTGAACTTCGTTTTCTTTCATGGAAAACCCTATTTCTGGTGGCTGTCACTTCCGCGTGACATATTTCCAAGCTTCATGCCCTCGTGTGTAGGGAACCTTACTTGATTTTCCACAAAGACAGGGTGGTCCTTCATACCATCCCTTCCTTCCTTCCTTCCTAAAGTAGTCTCCAAACATACTTTAAATCAGTCCTTGGAGCTTCCGGTCTACTATCCCGACTACTCCAATCATGGTGAACATCTACTATAAACTTTAGATGTCCATCATATACTATGCTATTATACTCATTGGACACAGTCACTTAGAAAGATGTCTTAACTGTTTGTCTCTTTTGCCCCAGGTCATGATGGCCTCCCGGTTGCTAAACGTAATTTCGTCCTGGTTGGCAAATTGTGTTACATTTTGTTACAGAAAAATACAACAAGCCTTTACCTGGACCCGTCCAAGCCCATTCCACTAGAGCTATAGCCACTACTGTGGCTTGCTTTAAAGGAGCCTCCATTTCAGATATCTGCAGTGCAGCTACTTGGTCCACAATCCATAGATTCACAAGGCATTACAATCTGGATATTGCCTCACAATGTAGAGCAGCCTTCGGCTGTGCAGTCCTACAAGGTCTTCTATCATAACTGTCCTCCCTCATGGACATTGCTGCTTAGGATTCATCCCAAAAGTATTACCTACTGTAAGAGACCACTCTGTGGAAGATAGTACAGTTACGTAAAAACTTACTGTGACAGTAGATCTTCGAGGAGTGTCTCTTGCAGTGGGTTTGTTCCCACCCTCCATCCCTCTCCTTCTCTAAGAGACCAAATTCTCGTCCAGTGACTATAGGTTGGGACTCCTTTGGTATCTCGACTTCCCCTCGGTCCTCGCTTTGCAAGCTGAATCCAGTGGGGGTACTTAGGATACCAGGGACCGCCAACATTCATATAGAAAACAGGAAGCTGATGTCATGTGTGGGCAGTCCCTGGTGAAAAACTACTAGAAGAGCTGCCATGCACCACAGCGGATACCTAAAAGTATTACCTACTGCAAGAGATACTCCTCAAAGATCTACTGTTATGGTAAGTTTTTACCTAACTGTACTTTGTAGGAGCGGTATATGTTGTTCATCCACACGAACCCACCCAACCTCCCCGGCTTTGACGCGCAACCTAAGTTTCCAGCTGGCAAGATCCGGCATCAAGGGGCAGAGCCCAAGGCATATACCACCTGGGTGGGTGGGAGAAGCCAGCTTAAAGACTTTCTGGCAAGATTCTTAAAAGGAAAGGATATGCCAAACAGTGTGGATGAACAACATATACCACTCCTAGAACTACTGTTACAGGTGAGTAACCTCCTTTTTTAAGTGCTCATTATAAATTTCACAGATTCCAAAACAGCAGATCAAAAAATAACGTAGCCCTGCACTTCAACTCAAAACGATTCTTCCAAGACTTGTTTTGAGTTGAAGTGCAGGGGTATGCTACTTTTTGATCTGCTGTGTTGGAAGCTGTGAAATTTGCAATGAGCACTTAAAATTAAACTTTTGCATCCAGATTCTGAGTGCCGCTCTCTTCTTGTTTGTATTGATTCATCAGAGACTCTTCTGATCTCTTCTGAGCAAGCACCAACCCTGTGACTTTTGGCTCGCACACTTCATTCTTTGGACTAGCATTTTGCAGGCACTTTATCATGAGAAAATGTAGGCTTTCAGGGGACCTGCTGACCGGGCAGCATTTTCGGCTCAAGCAACGTCTCAGGCTAGAGCCGGATGCCTGTATTTTTGTGTTTTTATTAGTGCCCTGAAATGAAAACTCAAAGTGAACTTCTTGTTCAGGCACAGTCTTGGGCTTTGGCAACTCCTTGCCTTTTTTCTGTTTGCGCTTGACCTGAGTTGCAGATGCAAGCTCAGAAAGTAATTATCTTTCTGGCTCAGGCAATGTCTCTGCATGTGACAGTTTGCATTTACTTGCATTTTTGCAACTTTCCTCATTCTGCATTACAGCCTCCATCTCAAGCACAAGGCCTTCTTGGTCTGATAAGGTCACAAAATCAGGCAGGTGCTTCTTCTTATTCTTTGCATGACACAGCTCAGCCTGCATTGTAACCTTCACCTCTGTCATAGGTTCTAATAGGGCCTCTTTCTGGGGCTGTATCTCAGGATCTGATTCCTGCAGAAGCTTAGGCAGATCCATACACTTCTGCTGCGAATCATGCTAATCCCTGTGTGTCAACTTTGTCTTTTTAGGCTTGTCTGGCACTCGCTACTGGGAACTTGTGTGCTTATGTCCATGTGGGGACTTAGACTTGGCCTGAAGTCTGTACCGCGCTGGACTATCCTCATCAGCATCACTTGATATTGCTTGGGCAGTAGTCACTTCCAGACTCTGGATCAATAAAATCATCCAACTCTAACTCAGAGCTGATGATATCTTTTAAGATCTCCTCTCTGTGGTGTATTTCTGTTACATGATTTGCAAGTAGTATATCTTAGTGGCATTGATATTCTGTTGCCCCTACCTTACATGGATTGTAATGCACTTTGGAATAGTTCAGTTAAAAGGCACTTAATGTTTTGACTGGCACTTATTATTTATTTAAAATTTGGTAACCAGGAAAGGCACACTGAGTTGAAGCTCATTTCCAGGTGCGATTCAGGGACATGGGTATCAAATAAACATACAGGGGGATTATATACAATATATACATAAAACATACAAGAGCTGGATCACAGTGAATGCAGGTTATTTACACAGGATGATTAGGTTGTAGTCAGAATCAAATTACATATTTTACGTAAGGTAGAGCAGTTAGGTATCAAAGAATTGCTTTGGGAAAGGAACAGTAAGGATGTTGATGTTGCATTCAGGGGGAGAGGTAGGCAAGGGGAGGGAGCAGTGTGAGGTGTGGTGGGGGTAGGGAAATGGGTGGGGGCAGGTACGGGGGGGTGGGGAGAGAGATGTAAGTTGGCATTTGAAGGCCAGGAGAGATTGGAAATCATGGATTCAGTTGGTTCCAGAGGTGAGGGAAGAAAAAGCTGAGACACCAGCCGATGATCACCGGCGGGGGATGAAGAAGGAGCAGGGATACCAGGATCTAAGGGGGTAGGAGTAATTGGGAGCAGGGAAGATGAGTGAGGAGAAGTAAGGAGGGAGAAAGCTAAGCCAGAATTTTGCTGTGACTGCAAGCGAATGAATGTGTCGCCTGTTGGAAAAGGGTGAGAAATTAAGAGAGAAGTGTACAGTGATGGGTACACGGTGGGGAGTTTGTGGTGAATCTGCAAAAAGAGTTGAGTAAGGTGTTGAGCTTGGAGAGTGAGGAGGCAGAGGTGTAGATTATGTCCCCATAGTCAAAGATAGGTAGGACTGTCTTGTGAACAAAGTAGCAGCGAATGTGAAAGGGAATGGAGTGTTTGTTTTGAAAGAGCACACCTAGCTTTGGGCACAGTTTTGAACAGAAGGAGTCAATATGGGCAGCATAGTTGAGATGTTGGTCTAGCCAAAGACCAAGGTATTTGTAAGAGGTGATGGTATCAAGAGTTGAGGCATCAGAGGTGGTGAACCTGGGGGGAGGGGAAATACGTGGAGACAGGTTTTTTTTTTTTTAGTGTTCAGTTTTGGGGAATTGTCTTGAAACCATGTTAGCACACAGTTGAAGTCAATCTGGAGAGGTAACTGGATTGAGTCAGTGTTGGGGCCAGAGATGTAGAGGATGGTGTCGTCCACGTAGAGGTGGATGTTAGATTGAGAGTAGATTGAGGGGAGGTCACTAATGAAAACTTACAAGAGGCTGGGGCGAGGATGGAGCCCTGGGGGACGCCTGATAGAATGGGATGGGGGGATGTAGAGTAACCTACCATGACAGACTAATGCCAGTCACAGAGGTATGATTTAAACCAGGGGACAGTGGAGAAAGCCAGGCCCACAGAATGTAATTTCTAGAGGAGGAGCAGATGGGAGACGGAATCAAAAGCCTTAGTGAGATTGATAAATATTGTTGATGTGAGGTGACCTTTGTCCATTGCTGGTGAGGATTGAGTTGGTAATGTGAAGAAGGGAGGAAAAGGTGGAATGTTTTTTTTCCAGAAACCAGACTGACAGAGAAAAAGTTTGTAGAAGTGAGGAAATCAGCCAGTCTTGAGAGGTCTAGGGTTTCCTGGAGTTTTGCCAGGGAGGGGAGCAAGGAAGTTGGAGGGTAGTTTCCAGGGGATTAGAGGTCGTCACCATTATGTAACAGGATAACATTGACCAGTTTCCATTGATTTGGTATGGAGTTGGTGAGAGATGTTTATTACGTGAGAGACCAGAGAGGCTATGGCGGGGCGGAGAGGCGCAGGAGCTGGGGGTGAAAACTGTCTAGGCTGGTCTTGTGCAGGTTTAGAGTGCAAAGGGCTTGACAGACTTCTTGGGCGGTGGTGGAGTGGAGGCAGAAACCATTGGAGGTGGAGTAAGGAGGGACCAGGCTGTCTGGTAATGCACAGAATGTGAAGAAGTTGTTAAAGGTGTCTGTGACTGAGATAGGGTCAGAGACAGAGGACTCATTTAGGATGAGTGTAGGAGTAGTTACCTGGCTGGTGGGGTTGATGAGGGATTTGACTGTGCTCTAGAAGGATAAGGGGTCAGGGGAGGATACAAGGTTTGATCTGAAGTGCTCTGATTTAGCTTGGCGTAGTGCCTTGGTGCAAGTGTTTCTGAGCTTGTGATAGTGGCAGAGGTCAGAGAGGTCAGAGATGGAGGATTTAAATGTCGACCAAGCTTTGTCACATTCTTTGCAGAAGGATAGGATCAGAGGGGAGATCCAGGGAATGTGATGACGCCTGACCCTTATGGTGTGGAGAGGGGCATGGAGGTTCCAGAAACCAATCAGGATGGAGGAGATGTGCATGAGGGCTTGGTTAACATCTGAGGCTGAGAAGACAGGACCAATCAGACAAGTTTAGGTCAGTCTGGAGAAGGAGGCAGTTTAGGTTACGGGTAGAGTGATAGTTGAGATATATGTGAAGGTGAACTTTCCTGGTTCATTATGTGAAACAGTGGTCACTGATAGCATCATTTAGGACTCTGGAAGCTGATATACGGTGGGGGTGAGAGAAAAAGGATCCAGTCAAGGAGGGTATGGTTGGAGGAGTGAGGGTTGTAACGGGTTGGTTTGTTTAGAAGCTGAGAGAGATTGAGTGACTCAACGGAGGTTCTAGTGTGAAAGGAGTTAGGGGAGATCCAGTCAGTGTTGAAATCCCCCATCATGAGTAGCTCACCATCAGGGGAGAGGGAGACAGTCAAGCTGAGGCATGAGAGGAGGGATTCAGGGGCTAGTTTAGGGGCGGCATAGAGGGTGCCAGTGTAGATGAGGACTGTGGATTAGAGGAAGAGATGAACCAGAAGGGCCTTGTAGGATTTGGGAACTGATTTTTGAAGAGAGATAGAGCTGGGCTGAGAGTTTCGGACATACATGGCAACACCGCCACCCCATTTACCATGGTCCTGGTGGTAAAGTGTGAAGTTCAGAAGGGCGAGATGAGTTTCGGGGGTACAAGAGGAGAGCCATTTATTTATTCAGTTTTTGTTGACCGGGTAACTGCACTAAACAACATTGTCTGTTTTCAGGCACGACCAGGGAGAGTTACAGACAAAACCAGCATATTATAACGGGAATTCCAGACAGCATACAGCACTGAAAACAGTGGGGTACACGATAAACACATGGTATGCAATGAATATACACTGAGAGTACAAGGTATTCAACAGGCAATCATCACTATAAGGAAAAAAAAAAACTCCTCTAAGTAGAGAGTGCACCAGGAAACAGAGAGTATGAAGAATTACCCAGAGGACTAATAGGGGAGTCAAGGGTAAGTGGCCAACAGCTTGGTTCTAAGAGCAGTGAGCTGGGATAGGGGAGTGCTAGTGGGGCCTTGGGGAGAGACAAGAACAGCCATGACTCCGAGACGCAGAGAACATCTGGTGGGTGTTGGGTAAGCCAGACATTCAGGGCATCCATTTTTGGTAGGAGACTGCAGGCGTTTATGTGGAAGATTTGAAGACCCTTATGGGGAAGGGAGGGAGGGGGAGGATTAAGCTCGATGTCACCTGAGATCAACAAGAGGAAGTGGAGGAGAAAAGAGTACAGTAGACGCTTCTTGGAAGAGAACAGTAATGATAAGGGGTAGGGGCTCGGGGGGGGGTGATGAAGGGAGAGAACGAGAGATGCATGTTTTGTTAGGGTGACAGGGAGGAGTCCAGGGTGGATGGGGTGATTGGCAGCGGTGAGGAGAGCTTTTAGAGGTGAGGGTGGAGGAGAGGGTGACAAACTTGGAGCACACTGGTGACAACCTAGAGGCTTAAGTTAGAATCCCACTGTGGACACTTAAAGTGCAGTAAGGTGTATTCACTGTATAACTGACACATTGTTTGGGGGGGGGTAACCAGGTGAAAACCTCGAGTCCTAGGTTTGTATTCCACTCTGGACACTTGCTGTCACTATATACTAACTGACAAATTGTTGTATGTTATTTTATTTTTTTTTATTCTTTGGCAACCAGGCAAGGCCCATTGGGCACAAAGTTAGTTTACAGGGGTGACCCAGAAGCACTGGGACAGAGTATACAAATAAAAGTAAAGTACAGCAAATGAAAGGTATGCCTCAGTGGCAGAGATATTCTCACCCTTCCCTCTCCTGCCTCATAAAGGGCCTGAGGATAGTGCAGTTCAGTCACCAGGGGCCAGATATTCAAAACTTAGCCCCGAGGCTAAATTAGCACTGCATAGCTTGCTAAATTAGCCATGAATCAGTAGCTAGCTATATTCAAAGGAATAGCCCCGGGGCTAATCCTGCTGAATATAGCATGCAAAGGAAGCGGTGCAAACAGGGCTAGGAGTGCAGTGCTAAAATCATCCGGGAAATAAGACAGCACTGAATATAGCAACAGGGAAGTGCAAAATGCAACAGCAGCTCAGCGAACACAGAAGTGGTGTAAGGCAGAGTTGAAGTTGGTGGACAAAGTGTGTGATTAGGGTTACCACCTGTCCTGATTTGGGCAGCTGTGTCCTGCAAAAAAAACATGAAAAAATACATGTCCTGACTTTATAGTAGAAAAAATGTTTTCTGACTTTCCACTATATGTTGCACAAAACTATAATACCTCAACTAAAATACCTTAAAATGATAAACAATAGAAACAACTAAAAAAACTACAACACTTCACCTTAATTCTGATTATAGAGAGATAACATGTATGTTGCATTGGTCAAGGTTACGTACTGTCCTGCAAGAAATCGTGTTTCAGTAAGAAATGTCCCAGTTTGGGCTTCTTAAAAGGTGGTAACCCTATGTGTGATAGCAATGAAGTGTTGCACAGCAACTGCAAACAGCAATGCAAGCCACACACTGCAGAATTGTGCTGTGCTTTTGAGAGGTTTGCCCGGGGCTGACCTGATTGCACAGTGCTAACACATTAGTCTGGGGCAAAAGTTTGCAATATTCAAAGATCCTATGCAAATGCACCAACAAAGCTCTGGACCTGTTTATCAAACGTTTCAACGAAGCCTGTGACATCTATGCACCAGTGAAAAAGATGAAGGTCAAAGGACAGACCAACCCCTGGGTTACTACTGACCTTTTAACTCTGCTCAAGCACAGAGACCACCTCTGGCATTGTGCTCATGCAACTCCGATGCAAGTAACCATACAATTATACAAAGCAGCCAGAAATGATTGCACTCAAAGAATACAGAATGCTAAACGCAGCTATTACAAAGAGGCTCTGACCAACTCTTGGGGCCAGGGAAACAAATTCTGGAACAACATAAAAGAACTCACAGGCAAGGATCCTAAAGCACCACCCACTATGCTCAACCTTCATGGCACTCCTACACTCAACCTAGGTATCATCACCAGCACTTTTAATATTGCATTTACAAACCTGGACAGTGTCCTTCCACCAAATTCTTTCAACGACTTCCCCTCCAGCTCCTCCCAAGTTACCCCCCAACTAGAACGTACAACCCCAAAGTTTTTTTTTAAGGAGGTCCCACCACAAGTAGCTAGGAAAATACATTCAAAAGGCCATCGGCAAACAAGGGTACAGTGGTGACTCTCTTGACCTGAAACTGCTGGCACAAGTCCTCAATCAAATCTTAGAACCACTTACAAAGATCTTTAATCTCTCGCTTAGATTGGGCCATTTCCTCTCTCTCTGGAAGAAAGCCACTGTCACACCGGTTCACAAAAGCGGATATAGGACACTGCACACCAATTACAGATCTATCTCACTCCTCCCCCCACTATCCAAAGCGCTGGAGCGAATAGTGTCGGACCAACTAGTTGAATTCCTGGATAAGTATGATGTACAGTGCCCAGAGCAGCATGGCTTCAGAAAAGGGCACAGCACCACCACTGCACTACTGGAATTTACAACCTTCATCCATGCCATGCTTGACAAAGGGAATTGTGGAGGGGCAGTATTTATAGTCCTTACCAAGGCATTCGACACAGTTAGCCACCCCCTACTGCTCAAGCAACTGTCCTCCATTGGGATCTCCAGTGATGCCCTTCCATGGTTCACCAGCTACCTTGATAATCAGATTCAACGTGTAAGGATTGCAGGGATCTCTTTGGATGAGAAACCGGTCCGCTCCGGAGTCCCCCAGGGGTCTATTCTGGGCCCTCTACTCTTCTCCCTCTTCATCAACAATCTCCCCAGTGCCTGCCACCAAAAAATATTACTATACGCAGATGATGCAGTCCTGTTTTCAAGCCACCATGACATTACAGTCCTTGAATCCCAGCTGCAGCTCGACTTCAATCGCATCGAAGACTGGTTCAATTCTCATAAACTTGTCCTGAACCACAGCAAGACTAAAGCCATGTCCTTCTGTAACTGACAGAGCAGGCACAACTCTCTGTCCCTCACCATCAAGAACCACACTGGGAACCCACTCGAACATGTCAAGGAGTTCAAGTACCTTGGTATTACACTGGATAGTACCCTCTCCTACACTCGGCATATTGACACTGTTGCCAAGACCGCCAATATACGGATTGGACTACTACACAAACACACGCACTGTATGCCTGCGGATGCCCTTAAACTAGCCATCTACAGCTCTGTCACCTCTATCATTGACTACGGCCTTGCCATCTATGGCTCTGCCTCAACAAGTGCCCTCCACAGGATCTCAGTTGCTCTCAACAAAGCCTGTAGACTACTGATGGGTGCAGCCCGACAAACTCACACCTGTGACCTCTATGCACAGGCCAGCTAGCTACCTCGCGCAGAAGAATACAATACCAGACCTGCTTACTTACCAAAAGATTCTCCTTGGTCTCATGCCACCTGGTGTTAGCTCACTCCTTACTACCTACAGTGGCATTCAACAAACACGCGGTGCCCAATCTCTAACCTTTCAGGTTCCCAGATGTCGTACCTCCATGGGTCAGCGGCCCTTTATCTATAGAGCCACTCAATGGTTCAATTCTCTCGATAAAGAAGTACTTTCCTCTACTACACTTGGACCCTACAAAAGGAATCTCAAACTTTACCTCACCTCTACCACTCAATGTGACTGCTTCTCTGAACAGAGATCTCTCTAAACACCTCCCAGCTCACTCATGTCTCACAGCCCGCCCTTTCCCAATCTCATTCCCTCTGGCACTGGGCCTTCCTTGTGACTCCTTTCCTGCTTCACATCTCCACTAGTACAAGACATTTTCCACCACCATCGGACAGTGGCCCATTAGCCTGCCAACTTCCTCTCCCGGTCGCACGCCTGCAATACTAACTGCCTATGGTGCCCTCTATCTCTTATTGTTACCACAGCCAGCTTCCTACTCAAGCTGCTCATTTTATGAATATTATCTCAAAGTATGTTATAACTGAGTATCTTTATTTCTTCTTTTAGTTGTTTTGGTTGTTTATTGTGCATTCTTTTACTACCTCTGTATGTATGTTGACCCTCATCCTTTGATGTGGAACCTTTGTAAATGAGCAGTTTCTGCTCAAAGGTATTTGTAATCCGAGAATTTAATAAATAAAAAAAATAAATAAATGAGCCTACTCCGGCAACCCATGGGCAAACAGTTACATTTGCATCTCATTATGGCCTTCTTTGCATGCACTTCCATGTACTTTGCCCGGCACTATTGCAAGGAGTTCACAGCAACCCCCTGTTGATCAGAATGGAAGTACAGGTTGGAAGCTGCATGCCAGGGTGTGTGCACACAGCAACCCCCTGTTGGTCGGAATGGAAGTACAGGCTGGATGCTGCAGGAAATGGGTGTTGGCAGGCACAGTCAGTGCATACCACTCGGTCATGCATCACTGCAATGAAGGACACAGAGGTGCAAAATGAGGGACAAGGAGGAACACCGCTACCTAAAGAGTGGGACATGTTCTCAGACATGGAGATACCAGGTGGGTGGAGAACTGGCTGAAGGGAAGGAGTTAGACAGTGGTGGTAAATGGGACATATTCCAGGGAATGGGTGGTGACCAGTGGGGTGCCACAGGGGTCTGTGCTAGGACCAATACTCTTTAATATCTATGTTAATGACCTAGCGGAGGGTCTGGAGGGACGGGTGTGCCTGTTCACAGATGATACAAAGGTCTGCAAGAGGGTGGATTCACCTAGTGGGGTGCAAGCCATGAGGTGAGACCTGGAGAGATGGTCTGACACCTGGAAATTGAAGTTTAATGCACAAAAGTGCTCGGTGATGCACCTGGGGAGGAGAAATAATAGGAGGGAAACTTACTACCTTGGGGGTGGCAATTAAGGAGAAGGAAACAGAAAGGGACCGGGGGATTATGGTATTACGTGACCTTAAGGTGGGCAGCCAGTGTAGCAGGGTGGTGGGCAAGGCAAATGGTATGTTGGCCTGCACTGCGAGGGGTTTTACTAGCAGGAAGAGGGAGGTGCTAATGCCATTATACAGAACCATGGTCAGGCCGCATCTGGAGTATGGGGTGCAGTTCTAGAGGCCTCACCTACGCAGAGATATTGAGATGATGGAGAGGGTCCAGAGAAGGACAACCAAAATGGTACAAGGGATGTGGGATGTACCCTATGAGCAAAGATTGAGAAGGCTGAATTTGTACCCTCTGGAGACTAGGAGGGAGAGGGGGGACATGATTGAAACTTTTAGGTATCTGGAGGGAATAAATAAAGTGGAGGGTGGTAGCTTGTTCAAATTGAAGAAAGGAGCAAACACGAGGGAACATAACCTCGAACTGGAAGGTGGGAATACAGAGGTAATGTCGGGGCAGTTTTTCATGGAGAGGGTGGTGGAAGCCTAGAACAAGCTGCCGGAAGAGGTAGTGGCAGCTGAAATGATGGAGGGGTTCAAGAGGGCTTGGGATAGATTTAAGGGGTTGGGGGAAAAAAGGGTGGAAGCATAACAGAAGGGGGGGGTAGGGTATTGGGCAGACTAGATGGGCCGTGGGGCCTTTCTCTGCCATCACATTTCTGTGTGTAAACAGAAAACAAATACATTAACAACACTGTTGTATGTACAAAGGGTAACTGATTTACTGCACGTAACTTTATCCCATAAACCACTGTTATATTGTGTTCTTTTTGTTATCTGTATTGCACTTGCATGTTACCACTGTTGTATCTCACACTGTAACCATGTCTACCCTTCCTGAGACGAGGTGCCTTTGTTAATGAGTCCCTGACTCAAAGGTTGTAAATCTGACTTTCAAAATAAATAAATAAATACGTAGGTCCACAGCCTAGAACCTTCTGAGGCCATGTCTGGCTGTACATCACAGTCAGTGTGTGCAAAGCACTGTTCACATGGGGGACATATGCAGGCTAGGGCTAGACTGAGGGATACACTGAGGGATGTCCCCCATAATGAGGAACACAGTGGGGAATATATGACTGTGTGTAGCACTATATAGATGTGTGTACATATATAGCTATAAAGACATACATCTACACACAAAGTATATATAGGTGTATATACAATATATAAAATACAAAATCACACATGCCCACACAATGCAAAGCATCATGGACTGCATATGCAAATCACCACAGAATGTTATGCTGGTTCAACTTTAAGCAGAATTGCATGGTGTCGAAAGGCCTCTCACACAGTTTGCAAAGGGTGCTAACAGATACAGTATATATATTCTTTGCAAAAACTCCGTTAATGCATCAGTTAGGGTTGTTTCCACACTGTCAAAAGTGTGGAAATTTGACGTTAGGATTACCACCCCACCCCCACGCCCCCTCCTCAAATCCTAACTCTGCTCCCGCCACCCCACCCCCACACACACACACACATATGAAAGCAAGGGAAGGGCCAAGGCAAGACAAGCTACCAGAGAGAGAGAAGCAGGATCAGGTAACAGAAGTGACACACAACTCTGTAAACGTTCCACAAGACACAGGCATTCTCACAGTCCACCAAATGTATGAGTTCTGCAGACATCATGGTGGCTTGGGGGTACACACATGTGCTGGGCAGTCATTGTGCAGATGCCCATATTTCAATAGTTAACAGCTGATGAAACACATAGTATGATATCCACACATAGTGTATTAGAAATGACAGTTTCTGTGAGCCTAGCAACAGTCATTGGATGTTTGTATTTTGTTTTGTGATACAGTGAGTCAGTCCTAATAACAAACAGCGGTAATAATAAGTTATTTTTACAAGTAAGATGTAAAAGCAACAGTTGTAACATTCAAAGGTAACCATAACATACTGTTAATGAGTATTTCCAGGTAACGCAGCAGCATAACAACGTGTTGGTGGGTATTTTCCCACCGAAGCAGTATCTCCAAAGTACTGTGTATATGTCAGGTGTATCTGTCCTGCTACCACATGCCTGTGTGGTAGCGGTGAAACTTGCAGTGACCCAGTTGTTGAATTATGACACATATAAATCAATATTTTGAAAATGTGTACAGAGTAAGTGTCATTGTATTAGGAAGATATGCCAGCAGTAATGTGTCATCATGCTGTGCTGGCAGTATAGTCTCGATCGTACTGTATTTGTGTTTCATTACATAGTGTTAAGCGAAATTAGTACAGTGTTGTGATTATTGTGCTTACAGATGTGCTGGAGCGGTATAGTGTTGTACAATTGTAATAGGGGATAAAGAAATGTGTCTCAATATTTCAGCCTAAACCTCATTTTGGTCTAAAACATAATGTGTTTGTGTAACAAATATTGATCTATGAAGCTAGATCATATTAAAACTTGTAAAGCTACAAGTTTAACTGAGCCACAAACTGTAATATTAAAGTGTCTTTTGATATTTGTACTGATCATGTGAGTAATAGAAAACAGGTGTTTTATGTGTTTGCAAAGCAGAAACACAGAATAGTGTTCAAGTTACCCTTCTGACTATCTTTAGTGTTTATTATCAAGACAGACCAAAGTGCTTGTATGCACATTCCTAAGTGCAAATCTGTTTCTTCCTCCTAAGACCTTAGTAACTGGTAATGATAATTATTACTATCCTTATATAGTAATATAATTTACACTATTAATACATTTGTGCTGACTAAAAGATTAGCTAAAAAGAGAATTGCCTTTTAAGTTAATGTTTGTACTTGTTTAGTACCAATCATAGAACTCCATAGGAAACTGATAGTACTGTCTTCCACTATATAAGCAAGCCCCTATACACTGTTAGTCTGAAGAATTAAGAATTAAGAATTAAGAATGAAGGATGTACCACTTGTAATCTCTTGCTATGATTATTATTACGATCATTAAATTCTTCCGCCATCAGTACCGTCTCCGTTCGTCTCCTTTCTAAGTATTTGTAATAGATAATTGTAATTTTTTCACAACGCTACAGCAATGTTGCATGTGTCTTGCATGTGTGTGTGTGGGAGGGGGAATGCGAGTTAGGGTTTTGAGGAGGGGGTGGGTGGTAACCCTAACGTGGAATTTCCACACTTTTGTCGGTTTGGAAACAACCCTAACTGATGCATTAACAGAGTTTTGCAAAGAATTTATTTCTTTTTAAAGAGTGTAATGTAAGTAGTAAATGGTATGTGTTATTGCAAAGGGCCTCAGCTCCTCACCAAGCTGCCCATTTGTATAATCTAGAGCAGTCTGTGGGAGCACAGGCCCTCCAGGCCCTGTGCTCCCACTTACACATATGTATGGAGGCATACAGCAGCCCTATAAGGCAAGGAGCCCTTGTAACACTAATTTGCTTATATCTCGGGAACTGTAGCAGCTAGAAAAAAAATTTAATTGTCTATGTAATCATGAGAGTGAGTAGTTCTTGCAACATAAGTCGATCGAATCTGTATCTTGCATTGTTTCCAAGATACAGGCATCAAAAAGCGCTATGACTGCTAACTCTAAAGGCAAAATAATGGCCTACACACATGAAAATGAACAACTGGAACACTAATTCGCAAATATCTCAGGAACCATTCAAGGTAGAAAAAAGTTAAAATGTCATGGTTTTCATGGCTTTCCAACCTACTTCTGCACTTAGGGGCTAAGCATTTTTGTGACGAAAAGTCCATATCTCAAACCGCTTTCGAGATGCGGGCCCTGAAAGGCATCACGGGTGCCGCAATGCCATCCTATGGGAAAATTTCTGTACTATGGAATTCTGTAACTATGGGCCTGTTCAGTGTTTCCATACCAAACCACCAAAAGGCACATCTGTGGGACTAGGGCTTTCCACTCTGAAAATTTCAGGCCAATAGCGCAATACATGTTGCTACAATTAAGGGACAAAGAAAACCACCACCACAGTGTTATCCTATGAGAACATTTCTGAACTTCAGAATGCTGTAACTATAGGCCTGTTGAATGTTTTCATACCAAACCACTGAAAGGCACATCTGTGGCACTAGGACTTGCCACCTTGAACATTTCAGGCCAAAGCACAATACAGCTTGCCACAATCAAGTGACAAAGAAAACAACACATAGCAAAATGTGTTTGTGCAGTGTTGCCACAGTTACTTTAATGTTTTCGCTATTCTCCTATCTCTATAATGGGAATGTTATTGTGCACAAAACTTTTTAACCAGGGCTACTTTTTCAAGTGAGTACGATTGTTTGCGTTGCAAAATAAATGTGCAATCAAAAAAACGGCAACAATTTTAAAAACTTATTTCCAGACTAGCTGGTGTAAAACTAATGCCAGGGGCATGTTCCTTGGGGCCCAATTAGGTAAACACAACGGTTGGTGTTTTGTAAAGTGCAGTATTTTTTTAATTACAGAGCTTTTTTTCTCTCTTGCTAACTGAAAACAAGATGGCGGCAGAACAACAACATTTTTGGGCAAGCTTGACAACAGAATGTGATCGTGAATGTTTTCGCAGTGCACATATAAATGTTTCCATAGGCTATAATGGGGCATGAGAAAATGGAATAACTTTTGAACGGAGCAATATTTTTTCACCAGATCTTCAAAAGGCACCAGTGCAACCCAGGACACATGTAGACAACCCAATTTGAACCCACTCAAATGCATTCTTCACTCCATTATGCCTGGACAAAGAATTTGCAACATTGGGCACTTTTTCAGCACGCTACGGTTCCGCAACCGTACATCCGGCTGAAATGAAAATTCCTGGATCCAGAGATCTATGTAGATCTTTCTACATTCAAAATTTCAGGCAAACTGGACAAACAGTTCAAAAGTTATTAAAGTGCAAAATTTGAGGTTTAACATGGAAATGGCCACGTAACCCTAACTATAGTGGCAATTATATATAGATATATGTATTAGTTGCAAAAACTTCGTTAAAGGGACACTGTCAGCGCCCTTGGGCCTCAAAGTGTCCCTAGTTTAAAAAACATATTTTATGACTGTTCACAGTCTATAAAGACTGCTGATGCAGCTGGCAGTTTGATAATTTTCTTTAGAAAAGTGAAAAAGTCTGCCCACCATACTGGTGTTACTACACAAACACAGGTTTGTTTGCATTCCTTAATCAGCTCCAACTGCATCTTTCCTTGACTTAGGAACACCCACAACACAGTCAAGCCCTTCATGATGTAGTGGGAGTTTAAGAGGCTAATGCTCAGGAAGTATGCAGTAAGAACAGATCCAGGATTGTAAACAAAACAAATGTTGTTTATAAATATACATTGCCATGCATTTCAGTTCTACTAAACAAGAAGACAGACAAAACAAACAGCGACATCAATAACTTTAAAGAAGGTAAGCAATCATAAAATGTAGGTTTTTAACTAGAACTAATATGGTGAAAAACAGGTTGACAGTGTCCCTTTAGTGCATCAGTTAGGGTGAATACCATAGCAACAAAAGCAGGGAAATGATGCTTTAGGGATTCCAAACCCTAATGCCCCACCCACAGGGTTCCCACCCCACCCCCACTCTCCACACACCAACAGGCATCAGGGTGTGCCATGGGGTTGTCAGGCCTCTCATCCCGTTGTCCGGTACTGTAGTGTGTAAGCTTGGTTAAACATGGAATGGGGTAAGAGCTAGGCCGGATGATCCCATGGCACACCCCGATGCCAGTTGATGTGTGGGGGAAGGGGGTGGGGTGGTAGGCTTGGGAACCCTGGGGGTGGGGCATTAGGGTTGTAAACCCTAACACCTCATTTCCTTGCTTTTGTTGCTATGGTATTCACCCGAACTAATGCATTAATGAAGTATTTACAAATAATTTTCTTACTTTTTGAGGTAGCATAATAGTATCCTCAGTTTACTGTGGGAGCGCAGTTTCCTTTGGACCCTGCGCTCCCATCCCTCCATCCAGATGGTACAACAGTATCCATATGTTACAGTGGGAGTGCAGGGTCCTGTATGTAATTGCAGAAACACAGGGGTCTCTGCCTCTGCGCCGCTACACATTATTATGAGCAGGCGTAGCAAAATTGCAACAAACAGTCATAACTGCGCCATCTTAAATGATTTTCATCCCAGATGTTCAACATAACCTTTTTATCACTTCAAAGTTCACCACATGTACCCAATACAGAAAACTTTAAAATCCCTGTTGAAATGTAATTCCGCGCAACTGTAACGCTGTTTTGCGCCACATGTGTGGCAAAACATTTTTGGCAGGATTTGAAAGAGTACAGCTGTACTATTCATGAGATGGTGTGAAAAAATGGTAGTGCTGAAATGTGGAGTGAAAACATGAAAAATTGGCAAAGTTACGAGCATGCGTAGAAACTGCACAACGAACGCTCATAACTCGGTCATTATTTGGAATCTTTTCACCAGATTTTCAAACATGGTCTTTTTGGGACCTCCCCTTATGAATAGTGGGACTGTGATTTTGTTAATCCATCCCAAAAGTTGATTTCGTACAGCAAGTGCGCCATTCTGCACCACAGGTGTGAAAACATGTTTCGGACAGGATATGATAAATGATAGCTGTACTCAGATGTGAATAAATGGCAATGTTGAAAATCCAGAGTGAAAATATTAAAAATTGGTGAAGTTACGATCGTGTGTAGAAACTGCACAATGCACTCTCGTAGCGCAGTCAGTTTTTGGAATTTGTTTCACCAGATTTGCAACATGGGCTTTTTTGGGACCCCACCTCATGAACAGTGGCACTGTTTTTTCGTTAATCGATCCTGAGAGGTGATTCCGCACAGTGGCCATGAAATCACCGTTTGGGACTGAGTAATGAAATGACAGTGACAGTGTTTACAAGGTGGTGTCCCTAGAACCCCATGTTGAAAATTTGGGGTAAAAATTCCTAAAAATGGCTGAGATATCATAAGTTGAACCCCCCATTGACAGCCATTATATGGTGCTTACCTTTGATTCTTCATTTTGCAGTTCAGCTTTGAAGAGTGCAGACATGTCCCAGTCCTAAGAAGATGACAGTGCCGACCTCCAGAGGTAAGTATGGGGTAAGGGATGGGTGCTTAGTGGGAAGGTGGGGAGGGGGAAGGGGGACTGGGAAGACGACAAGAAATCGTTTTCTTTTTTCCAGGTTAAAAAAAAAAAAAGTCAGGGAACATTTTTCTTTATTTACAGGTACAAAAAATAAATAAATTTGGGCACACTGGGGTGGGCTCCCCATGTGCCACATGAGTTGGGGGTCCTGATGCCGAACAGGGGATTGGCCACTCCCATTGGCAATAATAAGTGGGATCCAAGACTGGGAGTAGGCATCCCAGTGTTGGAAAGTGAAAACAAAACAAAGCACATGCTCATTCATTACTCAGCACTATACATGCTTATTCAACACTTAGTTGGCAGCTGGGCGTGGAGGTGAGCGGTGGGTTGAGACAGTCACTGGCTCTGTTTGGGGATAGTTGGGGTGGGGTGCGGGGTGGGGCCACTGAACTACAGAGAAAAGTTTAGATTCTGAATACAATGGGAGTCGGGCATCGTGATGGGGGGTTGGGGGCCACTAGACTACCAGGGAAAAATTAAGATTCTGAATACAACAGGAGTCAGGGATCATGGCGGAGGGTGGGGGACACTAGATTACCAAGATTGGACATGGACGTAGTTAGAAGTTACACTTCGAATTAATATGGTAGTAATTTGAAGTGTCACTTCGAATTACTTCAGGACGAGTTCCACAGCCACTTACCGCATGTGTTTTGTGCTGTACACTGTATGGCACAGGGCACGGAAGGGATTAAACTTGTTGAAGGGATACAGTTAACATTTTAATTTTTGGGGGGCAATCATTGTCTTATTTTACCTGTTGCCATAATCTCTAAACTTTACTGTTCTTTCCTAGTTAGAAAATGTTTTTTTTTTTAAAACAGCACTAAAAAGACTATTTTGAGAAAGTTGAGTGACTCGCTCTGTCAGTCGCTAGCACATTCACGCTTTCAGTATGGTGCAGACTTACGCTGTTAAACTGAAGCATGCACAAGTTCTTTTTTCAGCTTATTCAAGCTAAGCATGATAGAATAGATTCTTGCAAGTTTGGGAAAGTATTTCTTAATCAAAAACAAGTAGTCCGATAGTGTTAATTTTACATTTGAAAACTACGGCTGTGACTCCGAGCATGCGTGTCTCTAGAAATCTACAAGTTAGATCATGAGCTGCTTCCTGGAAGTTGAGTCTTTTGAACAGTTATGCTTTGCTCTTATATACTGGCCATACCGTAGACTGTTAATAAATTTCTTGGGATGAAAACTCTCTGCCTGCAGTACCATATTCCTATCTTTTCTTTCCTGTACAGCTTGGTACATAGTTTTCCCTCATCTTTAAAGACAGCCTGGTCTAGAAATGGTACAGAGGATTCATCAGCCATAAGAGAGAATTCTAGACCAGGCATACAGGAATTGAAATAGTAGTAAAAAGTCTCAAGGTCATTGTGTGTCCCTTTCACAAAGAACAAATATATCATCAATATACTGCTTCCACAATGAAATGTGGTCTTTGTGAGGGTTATTCAAGTCCCAGGAAATCTTACTGCATTCTGACATATGCAGTATTGTTCTTCCATTGTACTGCCCTGGAGCCGAAATGGTTAATCGAACCTATGCTAATGATGGAATGTTAGGCTCAAGCTCGGTTTTCCAACCTCTGTCCCTGGTCAACATTCTGCAATTGTCCAGATTCTTTACTCTGCTTGACTAGTACAGATGCCTCGGAGAGCCCTCCTTCATCTTTCTTGAAGAGTTTATTTTTTTTCGGTTTTCTGAAGTAAAATTTATTTCTGTTCATTTTGAGAATCACTTTCTTTGGTTTACAGGTAGATCAGTCTAGGTTTAGTTGTATTCCGTTAAGTTTTCTCAGTTTCTTCTCGGTTCTTTTAATCGGGAGGGAATCTTTTTTTTAATCTTTTAGAAAGCTCATTTAGGGTCCGGTTGGTTTATTTGTTGAAAAGCTTCTAAGTCCCAGTTTCTCATGGCAGTGGATGCCAATGACATTGCTGCTAGGCAGATGGCTACCTCAGTGTCCCTGAGGAGATTTGCTTGGCTGAGAACAAATTTGTCTCAGGATACCCAGACAAACACTCTTGACTTTCCTTGTGAGCCCACTTCTCTGTTTGGGGAACAGACTGACGTGTACATGAAAAAAATGGATGACTATAAAGTAGCCTACAAGAGTACTGCGGCCAAGAAGAAGGAAGCAACTCCACAAATGTTCCAGGGAAGAGGCAGGGGTAGAACCCATTACAGGCCTTTCTTCCAGGCACAGGCCTTGCCCTCCTATCAACCCCCGAGGGGGTATTTTAGAGGCAGTGGCAGAAGAGGCAGCAACAGGGCAGGACCCAGTACCCAGACTGCTGCTCAAGCAAAACAGACTCCCTGAGAATCCAGTCAGGGTCGCCTCCCTACTCCCAGTAGGTGTCAGGCTGGCTCACTACATCCAGGCTTGGAAATCCATCACCACAGACAAGGAGATCCTGGAAGTAGAGAGCCAGGGTCTTGCTCTCAGCTTCAAATTATTGCCCAAGTTGAGAGCAAGGTTATTCAGACTTGCCAATCCATCAGAGTTCTCCCTGCTGGAAGAGGAAGTAGCCAGGCTCATGCAGGATCAGGCAGTAGAGCCTGTCCCCTTGACTCAAAGGGGAAAGGGTCTTTACACAAGATACTTCCTCACACTAAAGAAAACAGGAGAGTGATGACTCATTCTGGATCTAAGACACTAAACAAACATTTGACAAAGCCAAAGTTCAAGATGGTCACTCTAGCTATCATTCTCCCTTCTTTAAGGAGAGGAGACTGGCTTGCATTTCTAGACCTAAAGGATGCATACTTCCATATCCCTATCAGGCTGTCACACAGGAAGTACCTCAGGTTCAGGTTGCCATCAGGCCACTACTAGTTCAAGGCCATGCCTTTCGGCCTCTCATCAGCCCCAAGGGTGTTCACCAAGTGTCTAGCAGTAGTGGCGGCACATTTACGAAAACCGGGGGTTACAGTCTTCCCATACTTGAACAACTGGTTGATGGTAGTCAGTCCCCACCACAGCAGATGGAAAGGGTGTTGACTATCACTCAGCATACGCTAGGTATGCTAGGTTTCCTGGTAAACCAGAAAAAGTCAGTCCTCTCACCAGTTCATCTCCTGGAGTTTATAGGGGCAGAATTGGACACCCTGAACAGAAGGGCATTCCTCCCACAGAGCAAGGTAGACAGCTTGGTGCAACTAGCAAATCCCTTTCAGCTACATACCCCCAGGCCAGCAAGGCACTTCCTCCAGTTGCTTGTCCACATGGCGGCATCAACAGCAACAGTGTTAGGATCAAGATTCCAGATGAGGGACATCCAGTTCCACCTCAGGGCTCATTAGTCTCAGAGAAGAGACTCCCTATCAAAGATGGTACCAGTCACAGGAACATTGCTTCAAGCTCTGCAGTGGTGTCAGTAAAAGGACAACCTCAAGGAAGGTGTGCCTTTCCTCCAGCTGCCACCAGCAGCAGTTCTGACAACAGATGCCTCCCTCCTAGGGTGGGGTGCCCACCTAGGGGAGCTTACTGCCCATGGTACTTGGCTCCAGCAGGAATTCTTGCTTCACATAAACCTGCTGGAACTCAGGGCAGTTTATCTCGGCATTCAGTCCTTCGCCTCCATGTTACAGGGCAAGGTGGTTCAGGTCAGGACAGACAATACAACAACAATATATTACATCAACAAGCAAGGGGGCACAAGGTCCTCACCTCTGTGCACAGAAGCCATGAAGGTATGGAATCTGGTTTACTCCGTGGGGATTTCCATCTCTGCAGTCCACCCGCCAGGAAAAGACAATGTCCTAGCGGATGCCCTCAGTAGAATCAACCAGAACCACCACGAATGGTCACTAAACAGACAGATCCTACAAGTAATGTTCAGAAGATGGGGCACTCCAGAGATGGACCTCTTTGCAGCCCCAAACAATCATCAGCTTACGCTGTTTTGTTGCAGGCCTCTAGCAGTGGGCACAGTACCACTAGATGCACTCCTGATGGACTGGACAGGGAAGTTCCTGTATGCCTTACCACCATTTCCCTTGCTACTCAGAGTGCTGAACAAGCTCAGGGTTCAGCCAGCAACTATGATTCTTGTTGCTCCAGACTGGGCCAGGCAGCCTTGGTACTCAATGCTACTGACCTTGGCAATATCCAAACCAATCTTCCTGCCAGGAGGCACAACCTGCTGACATCCTCCCAGGGCAGGGTCCTGTACCCCAATTTGCAGTCCCTCAGACTCTAAGCTTGGCTCTTGAGGACCTAGAATACGCTGACCTACACCTCTCAGATGAAGTGGTAGAGGTCTTGAGGGTGTCCAGAAAACCTTCCACCAGAAAAACATACTCATCTAAATGGAAGAGTTTTTCTATTTGGTGCGAGCAGACACACATAGACCACCTCCAGGCCAATCTGCCAATAGTCCTTGACTATCTAGCACATTTACACTCTCTGGACCTTTGGCCCTCCACCCTGAAAGTGCACTTGGCAGCTGTCTTTGCTGACCTCTCGGCTGGAAAGAAAGCATCCCTGGCTGCTAACCAGGTATTCAGAAAGTTCTTCAAAGGGTTACTGCACTTGCATCCCCCTCATAGGAACCCACTCCTGCATGGGACCTTAACATATGTATTAGCCTGTTGATGCAGCCACCATTTTAACCCCTGTTGTCAGCTGAGTTTAAGTACGTGACATGGAAATAGTTTTTCTAGTAGCCACTACTTCAGCCAGAAGGATCAGTGAGCTACAGGCCTTGTTCACAGAGCCAGACTATATAGCAGTCCACAGGGACAAGGTGGTTTTGAGGACTGATAGGAAATTCCTATCTAAGGTGGTATCAGACTTCCACCTTAGCAATCCATGACCTTGCCATTCTTTTTACTGACCATTCCACTTCTGGAGAGAGAGAAGGTTACATAGTCTTCATGTCAAGAGAGCTATAAGCTACTACTTGGATCACACAAAAGAGCAGGATAGGACAATGATATTGGCTGATGAGACAAGCACTCTGAGGGGTCTTTACCTTGTTTAGGAATAACAAATATTTGCCTCTCAAGTTTTAGGTAATCCTTTCTCTGCCTTTACCTCCTCCATTAGATTTCTCAAGGGTTCAGCTATTTCTCCCCTCAGCTCTTTATAATATTCTACCCCAAAACCATCTGGGCCTGCTGCTTTACCCAATTTAAGACAACTTGTTGTGAGGCAAATATTTGTGTTAGTCCGAAACAAGGTAAAGATCCCTCAGAGTGCTCATCTTATCGGCCAATATCATTGTTAAATTGTGACTGTAAGATCACAACAAAGGTTTTAGCCCTGAGATTGGAGAAAATACTCCTCTTGATAGTCCACCCAGTCCAGATAGGCTTTGTACAGGGCAGGCTCTCTTATCATAACATGAGAAAGTTGTTGAATGTAATATGATGGGGGTCTCGGAGTCCTGGGCGGGCTTGTGTCCTGTCCATGGACGCCGAGAAAGCATTTGATAGGATAGAGTGGAACTACTTTATGGAGGTCCTGGCATGATTTGGGCTGGGGGATGAATAAATACAGATGGTAGGGGCCTTTTACAGGATGCCTACAGCGAGAATATTAGTGAATGGCCTGCTGTCTGAAGAATTTAGTTTGGAGAGAGGCACTAGGCAGGGATGCCCCTTATCTTCCCTGTTGTTTGCCATCGCGATAGAACCTCTGGCTATTAAGATCTGGGGTGACCCTCAAATCTCAGGGATTCTGACTAAGTGGGATACTCAGCACATTATCATGCTGTATGCAGATGACATTCTACTATTCCTAACTGAACCGGAGCATTCAGTACCAGCCCTGATACAAATTATAAACCAATTTGTCAGATTCTGCAGATACAAGCTAAATACAAGTCAGAGTTGGTGTACCTGGAGGGAAATGCTCAGGAAAGGAAGGACACATGGGGGTCTCAAGGGGGTAAACAAGGTATTTACTTATCTGGGGAATAAGGGTGGGGAAGGATTTGGGTACCCTTTATGAGTTGAATTATACGTCATTGTTCAGAACTATCCTAAAAGATCTAAATAGGTGAAAGGATTTGCCAGTCTCGTGGATAGTTAGGCTAAATCTTCTAAAAATGAATGTCTTGCCTAAAATTCTCTGTACACACATTAGACCTCGTATTAAATAATTTAGAGGGTAATATATCATCCTGTAAAGTTATAGCTCCTCTTGGATCCAGTGACCATTCCATGGTTTATTTTTCCCTTGATATACTATCTGATAATAATAAAAGTAGGACTAGCAAATTTAACTATAATAAAACTGACTTTAATAGCATGAGATTATTTCTTAAAAATTGGAATTGGGTAGAGGATTTCCAGAACAAAACACTTGAGTCCATGTGGGATCTTCTTGTGGGTAAAATAACCTTTGCCACTCAAACCTTCACCCCCCCCAATAAAGAAAACGGATGTTACCAATAAAAGTAAACCCAAATGGATGTCCAAATCAATACGACTTCTGATAAAGAAAAAAAATAGAGCTTTTTATAAGGCCAAAAGATCAGGAAGTAACATATGGTGGAATACTTACAAAGACCTACTAAAAAAGTCAAAGAAATGTATTAAAGAAGCTAAATCAAAATTTGAATTAAACTAGCAACAAAAGTCCAGGATAATTATAAATCATTTTACGCATATATTAGTAATAAAAAGGGAACTTATAGACCTATTGGCCCATTACACACAAATGAAGGTAAAACAATTACAGATCAGTCCCACACAGCCCAGTTGTACAATGGCTTCTTTATATCAGTCTTCAATAACAAATTCTCCCCTAAACTTGAACATTTGCCAACTGTATTAGAAATAGAATCACTGATAACTAGTGAAGAGATACTCAAAAGGCTACTTAAAATCGATCAGAATAAATCCCAAGGTCCGGATGGAATTCATCCAATAATAATTAAAGAACTGGCAGACCTTTTGGCAGGACCTCTGACAGTAATCTTTCAAACTTCATTAAAAAAGGGATGGTTTTGGAGGCATGGAAACAAGCAAGTGTGGTTCCCATATATAAGAAGGGGAATAAACATGACGTATCCAACTACAGACCCATTAGCCTGACATCAGTCCTGGGGAAAAATATTTGAAGGTATCCTAAAAGAGTATATTATGGAACATATCAAGGAGGTAGACTTGGTGGACCCCGTCCAACATGGATTTACCACTGGAAGGTCCTGCCAGACCAACCTCCTGGAATTCTATGGAAGGGTCAGCAGGGCACTGGGTGACGGCAGCCTGTGGATGTGGTGTATCTTGACTTCTCAAAAGCCTTTGATAAGGTTCCCCATGGTGAGCTCATTGACGCATTAATATTGCATGGCCTACCAGGAGTAATAACAAAATGGGTAGACGCATGGCTTACTTCCAGGAAACAATCAGTAAATATAAACGGGACCAACTCAGCATGGGCTGAAGTGACAAGCGGGGTTCCCCAGGGATCTGTCTTGGGGCCTTACTTGTTCAATACATACATTGACTCACTGAAGGTCAATAATGGGGTCTGGGTTTCCAAGTTTGCTGATGATACCAGGGTTGGATTTCCAATTAATAATCAAAATGATGCTATAGCACTACAAGAAGCATTAGATACACTGGAACTTTGGGAAGTAGAGAAAAAACTAATGTTTAATGTGGACAAGTGTTGTGTTATGCATTTTGGGAAGGCAAACAAGCAGATACCCTATACACTTGGAGGTAAAATATTAAGTATCATCGAACAACAGAGTGATTTGGGAATTATGATTATGAATGACCTATCATTTAAAATGCACTGTAATGCAGTTATTAAAAAATCGAGCAGTATTCTACACTGTATCAATAAGCATATTGCATCAAGAAGCAGGGATGTTCTCCTGCCCCTGTATATGTCGTTGGTAAGGCCTCACCTGGATTACTGTGCACAGTTCTGGTCACCCATAGGTAAGACTGAAATAGTGGCACTCGAGAGAAAGTCCAAAGGAGAGCCACCAAAGGTTAAACACTTTGGGTCTGTATTCTTTGGAATATAGGCGCTTAAGGGGAGATATGTGTTTAATATATAAATCAACTATCGATCCAGATCTATGAGAACTACTTGGCTTGAAATACAGGGAACCCATGTACAATACCAGATCTCACCCACTACAACTATTTGTCGAATGTCCAAAAACGAACTAAAGGAAATCCTGGCTCACGCTGAGGCTACCAACATTTGGAATAAATTACCCTTAGAAGTGGCAGCTAGCGATACTGTGAATACATTTAAAAACAGATTAGATAGCTTTCTATTTAAACATAATGGTCAGGGTTACTAATTAAATGGCGAGCAAAAGGACTAACGTTTATGTGGCTCTGTATTTACCTATGAGACCTATGAGACTATGTGAATGATGCCCTGCTGCCCCAAAAAACGTGGACATCAAAAAATTAGAGAAGAGCTTCACATATTTCATATGGCAGGGGAAGAAACCTAGTATGAGCCTCAGACTTAAGGCAGGCAGAGAAAATGGAGGGATGAACTTCCCAGACATAAAGGGATACTGTTTGGCCATGCAGTATAGATATGTTCACAATTGGGTCAATAGAGTAAAGACAGCCATCTGGCTGGACCTGGACAAGGAAGGATGCCCAGAGCAGACTTCGGTTTACCTCAGAGAGGGGGTCTACAAGCATATAGGAGGTTGGGAGACCCTAATCCCTTGGAGGTCTCAACCCTGGAGGCCTGGGTAACTATAAAGAAAAGAAGAGGGATGAATTGAGTAAATACCATACTGGTGCCAGTGGCGGACAACCTTGACTTCTTGCCGGGCATAGGAGATGGGGAATGTAAGTTCTGGCAGGAGCAGGGGATTCGATGTGTTGGAGACTTGCTCACTAAAGTGGGCATGCACACCTTTTGAGATATACAGATGGGTGTGGGCATCCCTTCCTCACACTTTTTTAAATACTTCCAGGTCCGAGACTACTGTAAAAGGTTACAGAGACAAAGCCTAGAGGAATCACCACTGGAAGAAATATATATATATATATATAGAGAGAGAGAGAGAGAGAGATATTGGGAGCAAATTAGACACGAGAAAGGCTTGGTGTGCAGTAAAACTTGACAGAGTTTTCTTTGCGAGAGAGACTCACAAGATCAAACAATGGTGGGAGAGAGACCTTGGGCTAGAGATAACAGACCCTAACTGGGAAATGGTGCTTCAGTCACACAAGGGCCTACTTCTGTGTAATAAGTACAAAGAAATGCAATATAGAGGGGGCGCTGTGGAGCAGCTTTCCAGCAGGACGTGCCTGCGAACAGTTCGTCATATCTGAAGAAATAAAGCCTAAAAAACTTACCAACAAGCGAAAGAAAGCAAACTAAAGCTAGAGACTTGGACAGATGAAACTATACTGAATCTAATGATACTAAACATAAACTATGGTTAGAAACCAAAAGATATCTGGAAGCGGAGCAAAAACTGTACCCACTGTACCAGAACAGGCCACAACTGCCTCAACGTCTGCGGGACCAGAACCCCCATGGAAAGCGCCCCAACTAGCCATGCAAGCCATTGATACTAAAGTAGAGTCGATACTCCGGAGATTTGTCGAACAGGATGCCAAAATCGAATTGGCGACCAATATCGCCACATCAGCAGAGAAAGTGGCATCACAGGCTGTAACTACAACTTCTAAACTGGTTCAGGAGAACTCCCAGCTGTGCTACAGGCTTGAAGCACTGGAAAATTCCAATAGGGCCTCCCATATTCGCATCGTGGGACTGCCTGAGGGGACTGAAGGGGCAGAACTCATCGGTTTCCTTAAATCTTGGCTCCCAGAGGAACTAAAACTACCTTCTGACATGTTGGTGGACTATCTTTGGAAGGCCTTTCGGATTACTCCACGAGCAGCTGGGCCACGCGGAGATTCACCACGAGTGATACTTTTGATTACAGCCAGTTCAACGATCTGGGATATGATTCTACAGGCGGCAAGATTGACAGATGGACTTTCCTTTGAGGGGACTACAGTGCATTTATTTCCTGATCTATCATTTGCTACCCGTACGAGATGGAAAAAATTTGATTCAGTAAGGGCCTGACTCAAAGCCCTGTGGGTATCCCATTCTCTGTTAATGCCTGCCAGGCTTCGGATCCATTATGGTGGTCGCACGTTTCAATTCAGTGACCCTGCAGAAGCTGGGAAAAAAGTGGAGGCCATAGCCAGGGAGTTTCAAACTTCGGAAGGACAACGACTCGAGGATTCAGATGAGACCTGATGAGGATGTTATAGCCAGCATGAACTTAAGTACAATGTTCATTTGTTTTGCCCTTACTTCTAGTCAAAAGACTTAAATCTCAGTGCTAATTGATTTCACCTAACCAGAGACACCTACCTAGGTAGAACTATTAGTTTTAAAACAAATTAGGTATTGTTATAGAATAGGCATTTAGATGCCCTTATCTCCCTCTCTGTTTTTGTTGCTGGAGAATTATAAATAATAAGGATGTGAGAGCAGTTTTTTGGTAGGCACTTACCATTTTAAGGTATTCATTTTGGAGCTGGGGACATATCAACACTGGATGCTGAGTTTATTTTATGTCAACATGACACATTTTGGTTTAGCACCCCAAGCCATGGATTGCTGTAGCCGTTCTGCTAACTAACATGTAATATCTACCCTCGTCTTTCCCCCCTACCTCCTTATGCATTGCTGTATTGGCTTTAATTCCTGATGTACATTGGATGTATCTGTAAACTGTCTATCACAGATGATGCCTTACAGTTGATTGTACTATAAATTATTGCATATGCAAAATGTAATAATAAAAAATATAATTACAAAAAAGAAATGCAATATAAATGTTTACATCACCTTTATTACCCTCCCAATATGGTTCACAAATTTTACCCAGGGGTGTCCCCAGAATGTGGAAAATGTAAAGTAAATCAGGGTACCTTCATACACTACTGGGAATGCGGGCATACTGGAAAGGAGTAGTGGGTGAACTCTCCAAGATGATTGGTAGACCCATAGACTTCTCCCCGTGATTGCTATTAATGGGGGTGGAAGAAGCAGCAGATGGTACTTGAGATCTTTATACCAGATGGGTGAGAGTCCTACTGGTAGTGGCCAAGCAGGGGATTCAAAATCTGTAGGTGACCTGCATGGTACCAACGGTGGACCAATGGAGAAGTTTGGCCATTAGGGTAGTAGTAGTAGACAGACTGACCTATGTGTTAAAGGGAAAGGAGGACCAATTCTCCAGAACCTTTCTAAATACTCTCACCCCGGGACAAGCAACAATTCCACGAGAGGGGGAAATGGTATAAGCCTTATAAATATGAGAAAAACAAAACAAAAGGGAGAATGAAATCAAGAGTCTGACTAAATAGCTAATTAGACAGATGAAACTGAATTTAGAGAGCAGAGCTGAAGCTTAGAATGGGTTGGCATGTCATTTCTTTTCAGCTGCTCAAAAAACACCATGTGGTATTCTTTTTCTTTTGTGTGTGTGTGTGTGTTTGTTTCTTTCTTTTTTGTAAATCTCATTTTTATTAAAAAGAGACACAGATTTTTAACTTTTTTGACATACAAATACATACATATCCACAGGTACAACAGTGACAGGTTCGCTTACTTACAAAAATTGATTGGATCCTATACATAGTAATCATGCTAGGTGTTATGATCTATTTCATTCGAATCATCAAGTAGGTGGACAATACAGAGCTTCAATTTATAGGCATTTCATCATTACAAGTTTTCTAATCTCTGGTTGATTTAGGGTTTCCAATGAGCCGGTACTATTGTTCCCCAAGCGTATCACGGGTGTCTGGTTAAAAATTTGCCTTCATAATTATCCTGCTGTTGGAGGGGCGAGCAAATTTAATATATTTATTTTTATTTTAATTTTTAGTCCCCATCTCTTGGAGAAAAATAAAAAACTCTTAGAAAGACCATCATTACGTGGGTCCACAAGGTCTCTGTAGTTGAGAGAGATTTTTTGGTTATTTTACCTGATTGGTTCCACAGGGTTTAGATTAGATTCTTCTCTCAATAACACACCTTTTCTGACTCTTTGGGAGCAGCACCGTCTCACCGCCATCCCTGAAGTTTCTGTATCTCTGGACTTTGAGTTAGTTTACAAGGGTGCAGTTGTCCAGCTGGAGTCCTATAAAGTCAACCCACAAAATAATACAGTACTGTCCATTAATTATCCGGTAATGTGTTCACCACCCTTTTCATATGGTGCTCCGTTAAGTCAGTTGTACTGCCACTTATTATGAGCTGTTTCTCCTCAGTGACCAGCCTGCTTCCGCCTCACGGAACAATCCCAACTCCCCAGAGACTCCTGCTCTGTATTCTGCCCGTCAGTAACATCCTCTTATGGTACAAAAGAGTCATCCAGGGCATATAATATAACAAAGCATGGGACCAATTCTTCTGCAAATTTCTCCTTCCTTTCATTCAGGCTATGTGTAATTTGTTCTAACCGGTAAATCTGTTTGGTTATGCCCCACCATTCTGGTACTGTGGGTTTTTTATCCGTCAACCACAGCTTGGTGATAGTTTTTTTGGCTGCGGTTAACAGTAGGTATAGAAGATATCTACTATTCGGGTTCCTTAACTCCTGCGGGGTGTCCAAGAAAAGAAACATCTCCCTAGTCAAATGGAGCTGAGGGCCAAATATCTTTCTCAGGTGATCCTGTAGGAGATCCCTAAATGGTTCCAGGGCCCCGCATGACCACATGATGTGAGTGTGTGTGGCTTTGGGTTCACCACATTGTCTCCAGCATCCAGCCGAGGCCGCCGGGGAATAGTGCCTGGTAATAACTGGCATCTTGAAGAATCTAATTAGATTCTTCCATGCATATTCTCGCCATTGATGGGAGCACGTGACTCGGGCGGCGTACTCGCAGGCCCTCTTCCAGTCCTCTTGTGTGAGGGGGTTTCCCAGTTCCTTCAACCATTGTGTTCGGATATTTTCCGTGTAGGCTTCTCCATGTGTATTTTGGGCCCTATAGTAAAGAGAAAGTAGTCTTCTTGTTCCCATCCCACCTTTATTCAATTGAAGTTGGGCCTCTAACAACGAAGGGTATCTCTTGGGAAGAAGGACCACCTCCGTACCCCTGAACATAGTGCGAGCTGCAGAACCGATAGAAATCCCTGTTTGGTATATTGAATTGGTTCTGCACTTCACTAAAAAGACCCACATCTTACCGTGAGTCATTATTTGGGAAGATACCTCAGCCCATCTCTCCCAGATCCAGATCCACGATCTAGCCCGTTAAGGAAAGTCCACTAGGTTCGCTATGGGGCCAGAGCAGACTCAAAAAGGTTCTAACCTCTGGTTTCTTTTAATTTGCTGCCAAACCCTACAGCGTGCGGTCAACCAGGGATCATCTGAGGCAGGGGTTCCCATCCTTGTCTCCGTATTATAAATGTATTGAAAATAATCCCTGTCTGGTATTAGAGCTTGTTCTATCTGCAGCCAGTGTGGTTGACCTACCCCGCTTTGCCTCGCCATTATATGTGTCATCATAGCAGCATGATAGTATATCTGCAGGTCAGGTAGTGCGAGACCCCTGTCCTTCCGTGGAAGTGTCAAGATCCTCATCCTGACTCGGGGTCTTCCGCCCAGCTAGATAAACCTGGAGATTTGCCAGTTCCAATCCCCGAAGGTTTTCTTTAGGATGTGTAGAGGGATATTCCTGAATAGATGCAAGGCCTGGAGGAGGGTGATCATTCTTATTACTTCTATCCTGCGGCCCAGAGAAAGAGGCAGCCTGGCCCATGAACCCATGTCGGTTTTAAGTTGTGATGTAAAGGGATCATAGTTATTTTTGAAAAAGTCTTCATATCTTTGAGAAATATATACACCCAGGTATTTTAATTTTGTGAGACTCCAATTGCATGGAAAAAGAGAGGAAACATGTGATGAGGGTATATAATGAAATGTGAGAATTTCTGTTTTTGCAAAGTTCAGCTTATAGCCGGAAACCCGACTAAATCGGTCCAGAAGTAACTGGATTGCCGGCATGGACTGTTCAAGATTCGAGAGATACAATAGCACATCATCTGCGTACATGGCTATTCGGTGCTCCATACCCCCAAAATTCACACCAGTGATGTTTCCTGCTTCTCTTACCAACTGAGCTAATGGTTCAATAAATGCCGCAAAGAGTAGGGGCAACAATGGGCATCCCTGCCTCGTCCCCCGCCCCAGAGAGAAGTATCCCGAATGGTGACCTCCCACCTTGATGCGAGCTTGAGGGGCCGCATAGATGTTTTGTAGGACCCCAATTAGAGTCCTGGGAATACCCAGTTTAGCCAGAACTTTATAGAGAAAAGGCCATGAAACTCTGTCGAGCGCCTTCTCGGCGTCGAGGCTAATAAGAACCGATGGGGTATTGCTCGTTCGCATTTTATGGGAAATATGCAGAGTGCGCTTGATGTTGTCTGTTATAGAACGCTGTCTGATAAAGCCAGTCTGATCTTATTCTATTAACTGGGCATTATTTTGCCTAGGCGTTGTGCTAGTATGTGCATGAATATCTTATAATCACAATTAAGTACCGAGATGGGTCTGTACGAGCTACAAAGCTGGGATTTTCCCAGGTTTCGGATTACTAAAATAGTTGCGAATGCCCATGATGGTGGTGGAGGTTCCCTCAAGGATAGAGTTGTACAGGGTAAAAGCCATTTTGTTATTTGTTGCCTCAATGCCTTATAAAACTCGTTCCGTACCCATCAGGACCTGGAGATTTTAGGGTTTTGCAGTGAAACCATCCATTATCTCTCTCTGTTATGCCGGCCCTAGGGCTTCACTATGGTCCTTGGCAGTGTGGGGCAGCGTTATCCCATTCAAATATTCCATGATCAGATGCTCAGAAGGCGAGCTCTCTGGAGAGTACAGATTGGAATAGTATTTGCAAATGCTTCAGCAATTTCATGTATTTTAGTTAAGGTTGGCCCTCAGTGGGGTGTCTAAGGAAGTAACGTTGAAACCCTCTTTGTCGCTTACCTGGTACCAGTAATCTGGATGCTCGAGGTCCCACCTCATAGTATTTCTGTCTCAGAAATGTTAATGCTATCTCAGTCTGTTGTAATGCTAACGGTCCATCTATAACCTCCTGAAGTCTAGGAGCACTGTCGCACTCTCCCATCTTGTGCGCCATTTGGAGAAAGTGTAAGTTCTCCTCAGGGTGTTCCTATCTCCCTTCTTTGCGGTTCAGTTCTGTTGTGTGTTGTATAATATGCCCTCTAAGGACCGCCTTTATAGTGTCCCAGTGTAATGCAGGTGCGGTGTCCGCGGGAGGATTGAATTCCAGTATCTCAGTTAGTTTATCTGAGATAAATTCACGGAATTTCTCCGAGCGTAGATAATAGGGGTTAAGTCTCCATTGTGTGTTTTTTACACAGATCCCCAGGTCCCATGTCGAGCTCACTGGTGCGTGGTCTGACAGGGAAATGTCGCCTATCCATGCATTCCCCAGTTGGCCCAGATATTCCGTCTGGGTATATGTGTGATCTATGTGTGTGTATGTCCGATGGGCTGCTGAGTAATGTGTGTAGTTCCTTGCCCGAGGATGTAAGTGCCTCCAGACATCAATCCATCCTACCTCTTTAGTGAATCTCCTAAAAAACTTCTGTGCCGGTGATTGCCTATGGGTTCTCAGATTAGTAGTGTCCATCGTGGGATGTTGTGTCAGGTTGAAATCTCCTGCGAGAAGGAGCATGCCCTTTGTGTTTTGCAAGATTTTGTCAAGGAGCATTCTCAGCTGTGGAACCGGTATTGCAGGGGGGAAATATTCATTCGCCAGGGTGACCTGAACTCCATTTAAAGTGCCTTGCACCGTTACCAACCTGCCCTCTGAGTCACAGATGGTTCTTTGATGCTGAAATGGGGTACCTGCCGGTATAATTATTGCCACCCCCCTCCATCTTCCCGACCCAGCCGATGAGCTGAACATAGTTCCCCTACTGAGCTTAGCCAGCTTGAGGTGTTCCTCAGTGCCCAGATGTGTTTCCTGAAGGTACACCAAGTCTGCCTTGCTTCTGCAGAGGTAAGCCAGGACCCGAGACCTCTTAACTGGCGAGGTTATACCATTTATATTCAGGGACAACAGTTTAACTGGAGAATTAGCCATTGCTTTTCAAAGGTGGCCCCGCTGGAAAGGGGGGTTCTCCCCTCGATCATCCAATTGAACACTGTTTGCATTCATTAGATTTGTACCTGTCATTTCCAACTCATAACCATCCAACAAACTTATGAACATGGAACAAACACTCAATTCAAACATTGACCAACTATAAACAGAACTGGTACTTCCAACTATAGGGTACTGCTTCAGTTCCCTTGGTGAGGAAAGGTCCTCACCTTGAGGCTTCATCATCCAAGGTGATGCCTCTTGACACCCTGAGTGTCAATTAGGGAGTAGGGAAAAAGGAAAAGGTGGCGAGTCCTTTGCATATTTATGTCAGATCCGCCTCTTTTTACTCTTTTCTGGAACGATGAGTGGGGTGATTCTATACTGTCAGGTGCGCCTGCCTATCCCTCTTTTCTGCTCTGCTCGGCCTCCTGATGTCCTCCCTCTTCAGGGGGTACATGGAGAAGTCTCCTCTGTTATTTATTACACCCTTAAGGCCTCGAGTAGACTGACCTCCCTTCAGTCCTATCACCCCTTCCCTTCAATCCTATCAGGGAATTCTTTTCCTTAAGGTCCAGCAAAAGGGGTTCCGAGGTAGGCCCCGATACTCACGTATCTCCCCTCCGCCGCTGCTGGTTGTCATCCTTCCTGAGTGGTGTGGATCAGAATCAAAGCTCCCAGCTTTACCTCACTATTCTCTATTCCTCTATTACCTTCTGTAATTCCGATTAACCTGGTTCCCCCACCCTCATAATCCATTCCCCCCCCTCTTTCCCTCCCCCAATCTTTCCTAATCTCCTTGTGCCGTTGGATTGCCTCGCCATGGTATTATTGTTTTACCCTTCTCAGAGCCTCAATTCTGAGGTCGTGTCCGAGGCATTACCTACATCCTCTCTACTCTAGCTTACCCCTATCCGATTGGGTCCCCGTTGGCTCTCCTCCCTGCTGTATCCCCCCCCACACTTTTAGTCCTAAGTCCCTCTAATTAGCCATTACTCTGGGTTCTCCTGAGTTTGGGGGCGTTGCAGAGTATCCTGTAATGAAATGTCCATGAATATTTTGCATGACTCTCCAATCCCCTGTATATGTTTTATTCTGATCTTAAGTATATGCATAAACCGTCTCCCCAATCAGATAGGCCCGTGGATTGGCCCTTACTGCACCTTAATAGGACCTGCCTGCCGGTCCTGCGACGTCACTCACTCCCGCGGGGCTCCTCAACATGTGTCAGGATGCGGCCCTATTCTGCTTCCAATCTAGAGCCGGAGACAGTCCATCCTGTGGGCTGCAACTGCCGGCCCCATATGACCCGCCCATCCCGCCGACCATATGAGATCCCCAAGAGAGTGACCCATCGTCTTCAGATAGGCATATTGAGTCTGAAGCAACCTGCAGTCAGAAGTCATAAACTCTGGGAGAATATCCCTCTAAATTTGTTGTATGAGAGGGTGTTAACCAAAATAGGCCTGTCTGATCATATCACTTCCCGCCACTCAGTCGCTGCCCCCCTCTTCCCGCCCTCAACATCATCCCGGCCTCCCCCACAGGAACGCACTGGAGTGAATCCCTGCGGCAGACAGCCGGGGCGATCTCCACGGTATCAATGCCCACAGCGAGGGAGACAGCAGGGATCCTCTCAATTTCATATTCAAATCAGGTGTTTCCTCTGTGTAGACATTGCATAGGTATTACTTTTAGTTCATTGCCCCAGGATGCAAGTAGTGAAATTGTGAGGGCCCTCCCCACCCTCTGAATTCCCTCCTTTATTATGTGCTCTCTCCCCTTCCCTTCCCCTTCCTAGGTTACCCTGTAGGGTTATAGCCTATACTGGTTTCATCAGGATAAGTAACCTCATTCGGACACTCCCCGCCCCCCCATCTCCCCGCCCAGCTCTAATCATTCTCTGGGAAACTCTTTGCATTTCCCCCTCCCCCACCATCATGCCTGGTCTGCCTATCCCATCCACCTAACATCTTTGAGGTCGATCAGAACCCCCCTCGCCCACAACCCCCTCCCTTCCGAGGTCCCCTTTCCATGTTATATTCGGTTCGTCTCTAGGAGTTTAATTGTCTGGACCATGAAAAACCCCTTCTCTACCCTCTCCCACTTCCCAGCTTGGACAGCGTAACAGGCTGATAATTAGCCCGAGCTGCTCAGAAATTTCACTTTGCATCCTCAGTTATCCTCATCCTCAGTCCGAGGCACTCCCCCACTGTCCCCCCAGCTCTATCTGTCCTCTCATCCGTAGTACAGCCAGAATTCCAGGTTAATTATGTAGGTATCAACTGCTGATCACTTGCTATAAGCTACTATATTGTCTAACCCCCATCCCCCGTCTTCCCTGATTAGTATAACTGATTCACCATTATTATACTACCCCTCCCATCTCCTCCTCAAGGACCATTCATTTCCCTCCCCAATCCCCAGAGTACAGTTATTTATCAATTACAGGCGATTTCTTAGTATCCCAGGTCTCTCTGTGTCTGGAGCTTACAGCGTTAACCAGACCATACTTCAATCAGTGTCTCTCCCACCTATGTGAATATATTATTGTCCAGCAAATGTAGATCTACTTGCGGTTTCAGCCATCCGCTCCCTTCCGTTCCGGACCGTCATTCCTGAAGCAGCTTGCTTGTTAAGGGCCTCACGATGTTTTAGATTGCTTCAGCTCCTTGTCGTCGCCTAGCCTCTCATTGTCCTTGCCACATTTTCTGGGATAGTTTAGAAGCTATGGAGGTCTCTGGATTAGCTCGCTGAGGGTGTGCGTCTATTCCTCTAGTTCAGGATTCCTGGGCTGCTGTGGCGGATTCTCAAGCGTTAACGGGCCCCTCTTGGCGAAACCACGAGTTTCAAGAGGGTATGGCGCCCTGAAGCGATTCCCTTCGCCTTGAGTGTCCTCATCAATGGGATATAGGCTTTTACGCTTGGCCATGATCTCTGGTGAGAAGTCATTTTCGAAATACAGCCTGCTGCCCAGCAGCGTAACCACTCGAGTCTTCCATGTAGTGTGGAGCACTAATTCTTTTTCCTGAAACCTCAAAAAACGGACCAGTATTGTTCTAGGCCTCGCGCCCGATGGAGGTCTCGGGCCCAGGGTACGGTGTGCTCTGTTTATTTCCAGCAAAACAGAAGGTGGGAGTGATAACAGGTCTCTTAACGTTTTTTGGATGAAATTCCGCATCTTGTTGCCTTCAGCCCCTTCAGGTATTCCGGAGATTCGGATATTACTTCTTCTGCTCCGACTCTCGGCATCTTCCGCCCGGTTTTGTAAAGCAGTGATCGTGTTATGGAGTTGTACTATTGCCCTTTCCGTCTCCGTAACGCATTGATCCGTCGCGAGGGCCTGGGTCTCTATCTCCTCTTGTCGCTTCTCCAGTTTTCCAATATCTGTGCGCAGGGCTGCCGTTGTCAGTCTGATTTCTTTTCTGAAGTCTCGCAACTCAGATAACATCTGAGTCATTTGTCTTTGCAGTGTCACGATGGGGATTTGACTCCCCTCCGTAGCTTCTCGGGAGGATCCAAACGAGGACTGCGATCCCTCACTCTCCGAGCCATCGTCCATTAATCGCTCCGCATCTGGCTGTTCTGAGGCTTTAGTTTTCACTCGATCATTCTTTTTCCCCATATTGAACCTCTCTCTTAACTTTTTCTCTAGTTTTAACTGAATTTAAGAGTAAATAAGAGGTTTTACTGGCGGATCACGACGGAGCCCTCTGACTCAGGCTGTTACCCAGAGCGTGACATCACCGGAAGTCAACCGTGTTTGTTTCTTTCTTTTTTCTGGCTAATCAAGTTCTGTTGTTAAGTATTAAATACATGAGTGGTGATGATGATGATACAAAAAGGCAGCCTAAATGCTGAGAGATGGGACTCACCCTTTCTGGGATGTAGGAAATAGGGGACTGTAAAGGGTATGTAGAAAGTAATGGGTAAATAATATGGATTAAGGGGGGTTGAAAACAGATGGAAGATGTCTGTAAAGAAAAAGAGAATGGCTGTACATTACCTGTATTTCAATTAAGTGATGTGTATTGTATTATCTATGAAACTTTTGGATAATAAAAATATTATACAAAAAAAAAAAAAAGGCCGACAGATTATATTGGGCCGCTGAGGGCAAAGACCACCTCAGTTCTCATCTGAAGGTGGACTCTGTGGTTATTAATGCCGCCCATGACCGTACAGCTAAGTCAAAGCATATGAGCACCTCCCCTCCTGACAAGGAGTTGAGGCAAATAGACCAGTTTGGATGTAAAGTTTATTCGTCCTTTACATTGGCTCTCAGAGCCCTGAATTATCTAGCACACATGATCATGTACCAGAAATCTATCCTAGGTCAGCTTAAGTTGGAGTTTGAGGCCTTGCCTGACTTTGAGGTTCAAACTAAGATTGGCCAAATGATCAGGATAGCAGAAATCTCCTGCCGTCATTCCCTAAGGGCTACATATGATGCCGTAGATGCTTCTACCGGGAGCACCGCTACTGCTGTTAGCATGCGTCTGTACTCCTGTCTGTGGGTATCTGGATTGGCCCAAGATGTCCAAACGGCCATTCAGGATGCCCCCTTCTGAGGTCCAGTTCTCTTTGGGGGTGACGTCAAAGACATCATAACTGAGCTACAGGACAGGGGCAAGGTCTTGTGCTCTGTATAGTTCAGGTACCATTCCAACTCCAAGCCTAAGCAGCCTTTTCATCGCCAGCAAAGGCGTCAAAACAGGCAACAGCCCACCTGACATCAGACCAAACACCAGGCTCCTTCGACAGTTGCCACCCCTTCAGCCAAGTCACAGCAGACTTCTGGGGCGCCACCCCCTCACCACCTCTTGACTTGCGGCAGAGCCCCCAGCCTCCGCTGTCAGCTCTGGGGGAACCGATAGGGGGCAGATTCACCAAGCATCAAATTGGATATACGAACATACAAAGAAGCCAGCAGAAGAAGGCTATTTGATCTATCAAGTCTGCTCGTATTGCAGGGTCCACAGCTTGAGCTAATGTCTCTGCCCCCCAACTCCTCCCATCCTCCCTACCCATGATCCTTACCTTCCCCTATGCCTATCCCAGCCTCTCTTAAAGCTGCCTACTGTCTTCAATGAGATCACCTCTTCTGGCAGCGCATTCCAAGTGTCTACCACCCTCTCTATGAAGAAGTGCTTCCTGACCTCCCTCCCTTCTAAACGTCCCACCTTCCAACTTAAGACTGTGCCCCCTCATGTTATGGTTGCCACTCAGCTTAAAGAGATTCTCCTTATCAACCTTATTTATCCCTTTCAAATACTTGAAGGTCCCAATCCTGTCCTCTCTCTCTCTCTCTCTCTCTCTCTCTCTCTCTATCTCTCTCCTGTCTTCTAGGGAGTACATGTTCAGTGCCCTCAACCTCTCCTCATATGCCTCACCCTGTCCTTTTTGAGGTATGGGCACCAGTACTGAACTCCCTATGCCAGATGCAGCCTTACCAGTGACCTGTACAAGGGCAGTATAACCTCTTTCCTACTATTGATCCCCCTAGATATGCATCCCAGCATTTTGTTTGCCTTTGCTGCTGCTTTCTTGAACTGCGAGGAGTGCTTCAGGTCACTAGTGATCATCACTCCCATGTCCTTCTCCTCTGATGCAGATACTCGGACTCAACCCAGGTAGTACTCTGTCCTGGGATTCTTGACTCCAATATGCATAACTTTGCAATTCTTGGCATTGAAGCGAAGCTGCCAGATCCTGGACCACCTCCCCAGCTTTTCCAGATCTTCCTGTAGGTCCTGTATCCTTTCAGCTGTGTCCACTCTCCCGCAGAGCTTGGTGTCATCTGCGAATAGGCACATTTTGCCCTTAATGCCATCCCTAATGTCATTGATGAAGACATTGAACAACACCGGCCACAGCACTGAACCCTGCGGGACCCCACTGGTGCCAGATAACTCTCCCCCCCCTCCCACAACCACCCTCTGGGTTCTGTCACTCAGCCAGTTTTCCACCCATCTGGCCATCTTTTCCCTAACCCCGAGATCCACCAACTTCCTGATCAACCTTTTTGTGGGGCACAGAGTCAAAGGCCTTGCTGAAATCAAGATAGAGGGTGTCTTCTGCTTGGCCCATGTCTACTGTCTTAGTGACACAGTCAAAGAAGTCAATCAGATTCGTTTGACACAATCTCCTCCCCCATGAACCCATGCTGCCTCACATCCTGGAGACCATGCTCCTTCAGATATTCTACCAACCTTTCCTTTAGTATAGTCTCCAGGATGTGAAGGATGGGAGGTGATCACCACAGACTCATGGGTCCTTCAACTAGTCACTCAAGGCCACACCATAGAATTCACAGAAAGACCCCCAACAAATCCTCCAGGTCTCTCCCACTTCCCAAAAGGTCACATTCCTTTCATGAGAAAGGAAATACAGGCTGTTATGCAAAAATTTGCCATGGAGCCCATTCCTCAGAACCAGGTGGGAAGGAGATGTTATTCCCACTTCTTCCTGGTCCCCAAAAAGACAGGGGACCTCTGTCCAATTCTGGATCTCAGTATGCTCAATATTTACATAGAGTACAAAAGATTTTGCATGCTGACCATTCCAGGTCTGTTGCCACTACTTCACCAGTGACATTGGCTCTGTACCCTGGATATGCAGGATGCTTACCTGCATATTCCAATCTTTCTCTCCCATCACCACTTCCTCCTGTTTACTTTCCAGAGGGAACATTTTCAGTTCAAGGCACTCCCCTTTGGCCTTTCCTCAGCTCCCAGGATGTTCACCAAGTGCTTAGCAGTGGTGGCAGCGGCGTTACACCACCAGAGCCTGTATGTGTTCTCATACCTTGATGACTGGCTTCTGTCGGCGCCATCAAGGGACAGCCTGGTAGCCTCTTTGTCCATCACCTTGGACCTTTTTTGGCAGGTGGGAATTACGGTGAACTATCCCAAGTCCCACCTTATGCAGCGTCTCCAATTTATTGTGGCCGTGCTAGATACAGTTCAGGGTCAAGCCTTCCTCCTCTTGGACAGGGCGGAGAGCTTGTAACAACAGGTCAACCAAGTGGCAACCAGCCGATAGACCACAGCACGATCTGTCTTATGTCTACTGGGTCTCATGGCAGTGGCTATTCCCACTATTCCTCTAGCCAGGCTCCATATGCGAGTTATGCAGTGGACGCTGAGAGTGCAGTGGGACCAGAGATCAGATGATATAGATCACAGAATCCTGGTATCCAACCCCATGCATCGGGACCTCCTATGGTGGCAGGATCTGAGCAATCTCTGTCAAGGGGCTCCTTTCCAGTCTCCCCCCCCCACCCAGACCCTGACAATGGATGCTTCTGGCCTGGGCTGGGGCGCTCACCTGGGGGATCACAGGACTTAGGGATCCTGGTCTCAGCATGAGCTCTCTCTGCACACTCTTTGCACATCAGTATGTTAGAGATGCGCATGGAGCTGTATGTCCTTCAGGCTTTTCAGCTCCTCCTCCACTCAGACACACTCCTTGTCCAGACAGACAATATGAGTGTGGTATGGTACCTGAACAAATAGGGAGGCACATGATTGTACCCCCTTAGCAGGGAAGCGATGCGAGTATGGTATTGGGCAGTTCAGCACAGCATCCAGCTGATGGCAGTGCATGTGCCAGGAGTTCACAACGTCCTGGCGGACAGTCTCAACTGCACTCAGGCAAGGGCACACAAGTGGGAACTGAGGCAATCGGTAGTCAAGGATCTATTCGATCTTTGGGGTCATCCAGAACTAGATCTGTTTGCCTCCCCATCCAGCCCATAACTACCCAGTTTCTGCTCGCTCATTCCCGGGCCTGGTTCTTTTCTGGTGAGATGCACTGCCTCTTGGCTGGACAGGGAGGTTCTTATATGCTTCCCCCCCTTCCACCTTCTCCAGAGGGTACTCCTGAAGCTACAGGCGGAAGGGGCTCACATGATTCTGATCGTCCCTCATTGGCCTCACCAAATTTGGTTCCCTCTGCTCCATCAGTTGTTATTGGAGCTTCCAGTACTGCTACCCTTCTGCCAGGACCTGCTGACCCAGGATCAGGGCAAACTACTACATCCAGGTCTCAAGTCCCTTCACCTTCACACATGGTATTGGCTGACATAGCTGCTGCACACTTTGGGGTCTTTTCCAGAGTTGCACAGATCCTTGCGGAGGCCCCAAAGCCATCCACAAAAGCCACATATGCTATGAATTGGAAGAGTTCTCCATTTGGGCAACATCCAAGGGTTGGGACCCTTTCTCTTGCCCTGTCCCACAGGTCATGGAGTACCTGCTGCACCTCTCTGACCTTGGCCTTAGTTACTCTTCCCTGAAGGTCCGCTTGTCTGCCATTTCTGCCTACCACACTCCGGTGGATGGCAAAATCCTGGCTCAGTTGGAGGTTTCCAAAACCTTTCTGAAAGGGATTTCCCATCTGAAACCCCTAGTCAGGAACCCTGTTTCTCCATGAATCTGAATTTTATTCTCGAAAAGTTCACTTTGCCTCCCTTTGAACCAGACGCAAGCTGCGACCTGTGCTATATTTTTTGGAAAGCACTATTTTTAGTTGCCAGTACTTCTGCTCGAAGGATTTCCAAGCTTAATTTTTTAATTTTTATTTTATTTAGTTTTTGTTGACCAGGAAATGAGGACTAGACATAGAAACATAGACTTTGACAGCAGATAAGGACCACTTGGCCCACCTAGTCTGCCCATTTCCCTACCTAGAGGATAAGCAGCAGATCCTATTTAACCAACAGCCTATTTTTCATACCCCCACAAAAATTGCCTTATGTCTGTCCCATGCATTCTTGAATTCCCCCACAGTTTTAGACCCCACAACCTCTTCAGGAAGGCTGTTCCATGTATCCACTACCCTCTCTGTGAAAAAATACTTCCTCGCGTTGCCCCTGAGCCGTCCCCCTTCTATCTTCAAATTGTGTCCCCTTGTTCTTGCACATCTCTTTTTCTGAAAGATGCTACCCTCTTGGACTTTGTTGATTCCACTGAAGTACTTCAATGTTTCTATCATGTCCCCTCTCCCTCCTTTCCTCAAGGGTATACATATTAAGCTCCTTTAGTCTCTCCTCATATGGCTTCTCTTGCAGACCCTGCACCATTTTAGTTGCCCTCCTCTGAACTGCCTCCATCCTGTCTATGTCCTTGCGGAGATGGGGTCTCCAGAACTGGACGCAATACTCCAGATGGGGTTTCACCAACTGTCTGTACAGGGGGATAACAACTTCCTGTTTTCTGCTGGTGATGCCCCTCCTTATGCATCCCAGTATCCCCCCAGCCCTCCCTACTGCCTTCTCACATTGCTTGCCAACCTTAAGGTCATCTGATATGATTACCCCTAGGTCCCTTTCCATTTTTGTTGTTGTTACTACCCCCCACTGTGTAATCTTCCCCTGGGTTTTTGTTTCCCAGGTGCATTATTTTGCACTTCTTTGCATTGAATCCAAGCTGCCATTCTTCTGACCATTCCTCCAACCTTGCCAAGTCCCTTCTCATCCTTTCCATGCCTCCTTGTGTATCAACTCTGTTGCAGATCTTTGTGTCATCTGCAAAGAGGCATACTTTTCCTTCCAATCCCTCTGCAATGTCACTTATAAAGACATTAAAAAGGACTAGACCCAGTACTGAACCCTGCGGTACCACACTAGTAACCCCTCTTTCTTCAGAGTGGACTCCCATTAACAATTGCTTTCTGTGTCCTGTTGTTTAGCCAATGTTTTACCCAGACTACCACCCTGGGACCCACTCCCAGGCTGGTTAATTTAACTATTAATCTTTTGTGTGGGACTGTGTCAAATGCCTTGCTAAAGTCTAGGTAGGCCATATCCACAGCCCCTCCCTGGTCTACTACTTTGGTCACCCAGTCAAAGAAATCAATTAGATTCATCTGACATGACCTTTCTGCTGTGAACCCATGCTGCCTTGGGTCCTGTGTCCCACTGGCCTCTAGGTACTCAACAATTCTTTCCTTCAGAAGTGATTCCATCACTTTCACTACCACAGAGGTCAAACTGACAGGTCTATAGTTTCCTGCCTCTGTCTTGGTCCCACTTTTGTGAAGGGGAATCACATCTGCCTTCCTCCAGTCCTCAGGTACCACACCATCCTCCCATGATTTGTTAAAAAGGGTAGTCAGTGGTGTAACTAGTTCTCTGCTTAATTATTTTAGAATTCTGGGGTGACTTTCATCTGGCCCCATTGCTTTGTCCACCTTCAGGTTTTAGGAGTTCTTTCAGAATCCTTTCTTCTGTGAAAGGACTGGGATCGACCCACCTATCCAGAGTGCTTCTGTTAATTGGATTAGGCACCTCCCCTACCTCCTCTTTTGTGAATACTGAACAGAAGTATTCATTCAGTATCCCTTCTTTTTCACTGTCCCTCTCTGCCCACCCACCGTCCATTCTATTCAGCCTCACTATCCCTCCCTTTGTCTTTCTACGCTCCCTGATATACCTATAAAAGGTTTTATCTGCCTGTTTTCAGCCTCATCCCAGGGGAGAGGGATACAGATGGATGCCAACTGACATTGAACCAGATTAACCTATTGGTGGTATTTTTAGTGAATAGGGGAAATTTGACCAGGAGACCGGGGAAATTCCCCTACTCTGTTGGTAGGGGGCTCTGTGACTGGTGCTGAAGGGCCAGTTTTCCCTGAGGTGATGGAGGTGCAGGACGTCAGCAGAGCTGAGGAGAAGGCCTCTTCCTCCTCAGTCTCAGGCACAGCAGAGGCCTATTCTGTGGAAGTGGAAGCTTTACCTGAAATATTGAACAACACTACCTGTGTGGACAAGGAGATAGATATTCGTAGGTTTATGGAACCGGAGGAGGCGTTGGATAGGATCCCCACTGAAAAGTTGCTGGGAGTTATTTTTTGAGGTCAAATGTGGTCCACTAACAATTGGAACCACATTGAAGAGGAACTGAGACGTTGTGGGAAGGATTTTGGAATGGACGGCGCTGTGCAGCAGAGTGGGTTCATGAGTAGCATGGAGAAAATGGCTTGCAGTGAATCTCGACCTTTGGGCTCAAGAAGAGGATTTTCAACTACAAGCTCCTCAGAGCCACAGGTTCTGTGTGCAGGGTCGGGACCAGTCTTTGTGGGGAGTGCAGAGGAGTGAGTTGCCCCTGTTTCTTCTGGAGCCATTCTGGGGAAGTCTTTTCCAGAGGGGGCAGACACAAGTGGGGAAATGGGGTTTGCACTACTGAAGATGAGATAAGGGAGCTGACAGGCCCTGTACAGTTACCCCAGGCAGTCACCTTTACTATTGGGGTGTCGGAGAGCAGCCCCAATAAAACAGCAACCACAACAAAAGTATTGGCTGGTCAATACAAATAGAAAGACAAGAACTGCACAGTAGGGTCTGTCTTGACTGTGCCCCCCAGCATACTCCTTGTGTTAAACCTGGAACTCTTGTCCCCCCCGAGTGGGTACAAACTGCCTTAACAGAGGCTGGGTGGGTTAAAATGGCAAAGGATGGCTCTCAGATTCTGATTCATGGCAGGGAAAGGAGGTGGTGGTGCTCAACTCCCAATCCCCCCTCCAGCTTAACAAACAGGCCCCTGGAAACTGAGTCTTTGCCCCCTGGGCAGCCTATGGGGCACCCAATGAGCATTTCTACCCAAGACACATCCATGCATGACATGTTACAGCACATCAGGGTGTTGGAAAATGAACCTGAAACAGCCCCTGCACCTACTATGCCACAGGAGGTGGCAGACTCCAATGGTGCATTGCCTCAACAACCTGCCTTAAGCTCTGATAACACTCTTAAGAAACCAGAGGAAGCAAATCTCTGGGCTCACAGGGTGGCTTTGGAGTGGGACAGTGGTCCAAGAGCTAATGTTTGGCACACTAATGTATGTGAACGATTGTTCCCAGAAACTGTTAATCTTGCCTCTGAGCCTGCAGCACGTAGAAATGCTGTCTGTTTGTGGTATAGGAGAAGTATGGATGCTATCCCAGACAGACTGTTTGTTTGCAGAGCCTTACTGAAAACGAGTATGAAGTACTATGCTTATGAGATCTGTGCACTTATACACATGCCAGGAGACACTCTGCTATGATATCAGTTTTAAACACCCTGCTGGATTAGATCGATTTTGGAAACGGTATTTGACACTAAAGAACACACCACTTTGGAAACCCTTAATTGTGATTTCCCTGACAAAACCAGCTTTCAAGCGAATTACTGTACTTTTCCGGAATGAGGGGGTCAGTGTGACAGACATTACATGTTGGCTGAAAAAGCACTGTACAGTTAATGGCCCACCTGAGCCGATATTGGACAAAGAGCGTTTGTGGACAGGGGGTGGAGGTACAAAGTTATTCTTAAAATGGAAAACGGGGGAATGAAGCACTTGCCAAACTATTTTTTTTTTAAGGTGAGATGGGGGTATTGTTTTATGCTGGACAGCTCCAGGCTTGCTATCGATGTGGAGATGTGGGTCATTTAAACAATGTGTGCACTAAACTGAAATGTAGTTATTGTGGGGACATGGGGCATTCTAGTATTCAATGTCCTAGCCCAGTCAAATGCAACCTGTGTGAGGAGGTAGGCCACGCTTTCCATGCATGCCCCTGGGCATCACATAATAGTCTGGATGATACCATTAGGGCTGAACAGGATGAATATGTTGGCACTGCACAAAAAGATCAGATGAAGATGAATGAGTTGCTGTCTCAAGCCCCGGCTGCACAGGTCCCACCCCCGGCTCATACACGAGCACCCAGAGACCCTCCAGGGCAGTCAGGTCCTTCAGAAACTGCTTGGGCTCCTACAACTTCTGGTGTTGCACAAAACTTAGGTGTGGCGCTTGCCCACCCCTTTCTCCCAGGAGAGCAGGTAAAGAAGGTAGAGCCCGTAGATGTAGCCATCTTGCAAGAATCTGCACTGGGTACTACTGAGGGTCAGGTCCTCTTGGAGGACAATGTTTCGATTACTGTAAATATGATGGAGACTGACATCCCCCAGTCCTCTTGAGGACCCCCCTTTTCAGTGAATTACTCGCTCAAGGTCTGTCATGCATGGCTCTGCTTCCATGACAGAAGGACAAGATGTGGACCCCTTCACTACCCAGAACTCATATGAAGTCCTGATGGATAGTGAAGCAGCAGACTCTGAAGGCAGCTCGGAGGTATCCTCTGATACCTTCTCACAGCAAGATACAGGGGGTGAAATTCAGATGGTAGAGAAAGCAAAGGCAAAAAAATGGAAGAAAAAATGACGTGGTATATATAGCTTTTGAAAATGTATTCTGCTTACTGTTCTCCTTTTTCTCTTTGATGTTATTGGTTAAAATACTCACCCTGAACACTAACAGTATAAAATCCAGTAACAGGCATCTAGTCACCTTTGCTAAACTAACTATGGAACAAAACAATATTATTTTCCTATAAGACACTCATTTGTACACGCTCTCAGACACAGACCAGGCTAAATTAGATTGGCTCTGGGGACCTTCAGTCTGGTCTGTGGGTGAGGATGAGTGCTCCAGCTTGGGAATTTTGTTTCGAGATGTGGCGTCTCAAAACTTGCAAGTGCTTGATGTCCTTCCTGGTAGCACTTTAATCATGGACATAGTGGTTACCGGGGTGGCTTATCAGGTAATCAATATTTATGCACCACAGGCGAAGACAGATAGAACAGTGTTGTTTTGCAGTCTCAAATCATACCTTATTACTGCAAAGGTTATTCTTTGGGGTGGAGATTTTAACTGTGGCTTACCGGAAAGGGACTGGGGTAGGAAGTCTGGGAAGACTTGCTGTGACACTAATCTACTGCATGACATTTTAAATAAATACCAACTTGTGGACATGTATGATTTGGTGGGCACTCTTCCTGCCCACACATTTTCTAAGAGTAAACTCTCCACGAGGATAGATTTTTGTTTTTTATCTAAAAGAACACTTGATGCTTTGGTGAGAGTTGTTCCTTTCGAAAGCTCAGATCATGTAGCAGTGGAAACTACCCTGGGAGGGCAGGGTATTCATGTGGGAAGAGGATTCTGGAAGTTGAACTCCTCTCTGTTATATACAGATTCTTATCGACGGGATATTTTAATTTTTTTGGAGTCCAGGCATGAAATCAGATTCTTTTATGATAGTCCAGTGGAATGGTGAGAGGATACCAAATCTGGGCTAAAAGAATTGTTTGTCACCCTTTCTGCAAATCAAGCTAAAGGGAAATACCTGTCCTACTTAGGTATGAGGGCCAAATTTCTAAAACTGATTGGAAGGAAACCACTTTGGTTCTCAAGAACAGTAGCAGAAAAGGTCAGAGCTAAAAGGCTGGCTTTTAGGAAATATAAGGAAACGCAGTGGGACGAAGATAGGGAGGCATACCAGACTTCCCGCAGGGAAGGCAGTAAGGCAGGCAAAGACCGAAACTGAGGAAATACTAGCATGAACAGTAAAAGAAGGTGACAAGACTTTCTATAGATACATTAGTGAAAGGAGAAAGTCTAGAGGGGGTATTGCTAAGATCAAAGGAGATAAGGGGGAGTGTGAGGAGGATGACCAAGGAAAAGCAGCTATCCTAAATAGATACTTTTACTCAGTATTTACTGAGGAGAAGATAGGGCAGGGCCCACAGCTTAGCACCATTGACACAGGGGGAAGGAGGTGTGCACTAGTCCCTTCACAAAAGAAAGGGTCCTACAAGAGCTCGCTAAGCTCAGGGTGGACAAGGCAATGGGACCTGATGGCATTCATCCCAGGGTACTAAAGGAGCTAAGGGTGGAACTAGCAGAGCCATTATCAGACCTGTTTAGTGAGCCTCTGAGCACAGGAGAGGTCCCAGAAGGCTGGAGAAGGGCTCATGTAATCCTGCTCCACAAGAGTGGCAGCAGGGAGGAGGCAGGGAACTACAGACCAGTCAGTCTTACCTCAGTAGTGGGCAAGATTATGGAGGCACTCCTTAAGGCAAGGATAGTGCAACACCTGGAATCCAGAGGAGCACAGGATCCAAGACAGCATGGGTTTACAACAGGAAGGTCCTGTCAAACTAATCTCATAGATTTCTTTGACTGGGTAACCAGAGTGGTGGACCAAGGGGGAGTAGTTGATGTTGCCTACCTTAACTTCAGCAAAGCTTTCGATACTGTTCCACATAGAAGATTGATTAAAAAGCCGGGTAGGCTCAGGCTGGGTCTGATGTTGGTCAGCTGGGTGGCAAACTGGTTGGTGGGCAGAAAACAGAGAGTGGTGGTAAATGGTATACAGTCAGAAGAGCTGCAAGTGACAAGTGGGGTATCTGAGGGATCAGTCCTGGGGCCCGTCCTCTTCAATATCTTCTTCAGTGACATTGCAGATGGACTGGAGGGTATGGTTTGTCTGTTTGCAGATGACACTAAGATCTGCAACAGAGTGGATGATCCAGATGGGGTGGGCAGAATGAGAAGAGATCTGGATAAACTGGCAAAATGGTCAGAAAAGTGGCAACTGGGGTTTAACGCAAAGAAGTGCAAGATCATGCACATAGGGAAGAGAAACCCTAAAGCCATCTATAGGTTAGGAGGGGAGTTGCTGGCAATCATAAGAGAAGAAAGAGACTTGGGCATCATCATCACAGATGAACTGAAATCATCCAAGCAGAGCACTAAAGCAGTAGGTAAGGCTAGGGGAATGCTGGGGTGCATTAGCAGGGGTATCACAAGTCATAAGAGGGAGGTAATAATAATCCCTCTTTACAAGACACTGGTCAGGCCCCATCTGGAGTACTGCGTGCAGTACTGGAGGCTGCACCTGCACAAGGACATTAACAAAATGGAGGCAGTCCAGAGAAGGGCAACCAAAATGGTGCAGGGACTGCATCAGAAAACATATGAAGTCAGATTAATGGAGCTCAATATGTATACCCTAGAGCAAAGGAGGGAGAGGGGGTGATATGATCAAAACATTCAAACATCTTAAGGGCATTAACAAGGTGAAAGAGTCTAACATGTTTCAATATAAGAAAAATAGGACAAAGAGGACACAGCATGAGATTAGAGGGAGGCCAATTAAGGGGGAATGTGAGGAAGTTATTTTTCACAGAAAGGGTGGTGGATGCATGGAACAGCCTACCTCAGGAAGTGGTGGATATGAATACAGTGCAGGGCTTCAAACTGGCATGGGACAGGCATAAGGGAGCAATAAAGATGAGTATGAACAGATAGGCCATTGTCAGAGTACAGGCATATGGCATATTCATAAGGTAGAAACAATGGGCAGACTGGATGGGCCTTGCAGTCCTTATCTGTCATTAATTTCTATGTTTCTGTGTTCCCACATGAGGACCACAGGACTGGATTGTTCACAGGCAATTTCTGGGCTTAAACAGAAGATGTATGAGTATCTGCAAGAAACAAAAATAGATCATGCCAAACAAATCAGCTTGTATTCTATGAACAAATAAACAAAAAATTACATGACAATAAATCAGTGGACGTTTTTCTGTTGGATTTTCAAAAAGCATTTGATGAGGTACCTCATGACCAGCTCATTTACAGAATGAGAGCATTGGGTATTGACAATAGACAGATTGTATGGATACAAAACTGACTATGGAACAGAAAACAAAAAGTCAGAATTCAGGGCATATATTCTAGGTCATCTGACGTAACAAGCGGGGTGCCACAAGGGTCAGTGTTAGGTCCTATATTGTTTTCATTATATTTGGGGGATATGCATTACAATATAGAAAATACCCTAGTTAAGTTCGCTGATGATGTAAAACTAGGAAGACAGGTGAATAATAAGAAAAGTATTCAAACTCTTGAAGAGGATTTAAAAAACTAGAGCTATGGGCTAGTTCAATTTTACATAAAAAATTGACCCTAAAAGGTAGCATGATAATAAGAAATTATAAAAAGGCTAAATTCCATATGATAAGAATGAAGTTGGAAGAATGGGACTGGAAGAGTTCATTTAAGGATAAAACAGTGGAAGAAATGTGGGAGATACTAAAAAGTAAAATACAAAAGTTGGAAGATCAATATGTCCCCCCCAAAAAATGATATACTAAAAAGGGGGAAAAACATATGCCGTGTATAAAGATAATAATGAAGTTATGTAAAGACAAAAAAAAAAAAGCCTTATGACAATATGAAAAAATTAGGGAGAGAGGGTGCTATTAAGGAATATAAAAATATATTGAAGATGTTAAAATCCAAAATAAAAGAAGAGAGGAAAAGACTAGAACTAAATTTAGTATATAGGAAGGATAATGGAAAGGGATTATATTCTTATATAAATAATAATAAGAAAGTGTCAGGGCAACTAGGATCCTTGCACATAGACGGTAGTGAAGCCACTGAAGTAACGGAAATGGTAGAACATCTAAACCAATATTTCTGTTCAGTATATGATGACAAAGATAATGAAGAGATTAAAGTTAATACTAATATAAAAAAAGAATTATGGATGGAAGTAACAACAGAAGATATTCAAAACATTTTGAGACAGTTAAAACCATATAAATCAGCAGGACCAGATCTACTGCACCCAAGGCTGTTAAAAGAAATTACTACACAGATAGCACCCCCCATAGTAAATTTAATAAATAGGTCATTTATTACCGGGGAGATATCTGCTGATTGGAGAACTGCAACAGTGATACCTATCTACTAAAAAAAAAGGGAATAAATACCTCTGTGACAAATTATAGACTAGTAAGCCTAACAGCAGTTCTGTGTAAAGTGGCAGAAGGCATTCTGAGAGACAAGTTAGAGAAAGATCTAAAGGAATTAAAAGTGAATGATGAAAAGCAACACGGGTTAAAAAAAAAACTAGGTCATGTTTATCAAATCAATTTATATTTTATGAATACATCAATAAAACAATGTCTAAAAATAACCCAGTGGATATTTTCTTCCTTGACTTTCAGAAAGCTTTCGATAAAGTACCTCATAATCAACTTATTACAAAAATTGCAAAAATAGGTGTGGATAGTAGGTTGATTAGATGGGTGCAGAGCTGGCTGAGAGATAGAAAACAGGCAATAAGGATAAGAGTGTTATATCAGGTCTAGAAGGAGTTATGAGTGGTGTTCCCCAGGGGTCGGTGTTGGGCCCCATATTATTTTCATTATACATAGGAGATATACAGTATGGTATCCAGAACCTTATGGTGAAATTTGCAGACGATGTAAAACTGGGAGGGCAGGTGGGCTCAATAGAAGAAAATAAACAATTGGAGACCGATTTAGAACAAATAGAGAAATGGGCAAGAGATAATAGAATGACATTAAGTATAGAAAAGTGTAGAGTTATGCATGTGGGGAATAATAACCTAAAACATGTGTATTACTTAAATGAAAATAAAACGGAAGTGACAAACAAAGAAAAGGATTGTGGAATAATAGTAGATGATGGAATGACATTCAAGGCACAAAGGTCAGAGGTTATTAGGAAAACAAATTATATGATAAAAAATATAAGAAAAAGTTTTATAAATAAAACGAAACAATGCCTTGTACCGTTGTACAGCGCATAAGTAAGGCCTTATTTAGATTACGGATCACCAGTATGGAGCCCATATATGAAAGGTGAAAGAAATAGATTGGAAAAAGTCCAAAGAACATATACTAGGATGGTATGGACAAAAAAAGGTAGAGGGTATGAGGAAAGACTAGATAGGTTAAAGATGTTTACATTGGAGGACAGAAGAAAAATGGGGAACTTATTACAATTATTTAAGATCATGAAGGACCCAGAATTAATGGAAGGTTTGGGAATAGAAACAGTGGATAAACCAGAAGGGTTAAGAAGACACAAGCAACAAATAGAAATAGAGACGGTTAAAAGGAATTCTAGATATTTTTCTTTTGCACAGAGAACAGCTAGAGTGTGGAATGCTCTACCAGACTATATTGTTAATAGTAAAAACTTAGAACAATTTAAAAGAGAAATAGATAAGTTAATATGCTTTAGGCATTAAATTGTGACCGCTTTGCGGGGAATGGTATAATGGGCCATGGTGCCTTCTTCCAGTCTATTACCCAGTATAAGACCCAGTATAAACGTGTTTACTTAGTAAAAACATATTTGCTTCCTATGTTTTTGTACATTTCTCATGTTTTTCCCTTACCATTTGTAATGCACATTAAAGTTTTGGGATTGTTTTTCACTTTAATATGGGGCAGTCGCCTCAGTCCGGTAAAAAGAAGTCACACCTGTCGAGCCTGGAAAGATGGTGGTTTGAGTACGATATAGCCCTTGGTTTTTCTTTTTGGGAATTTCTTTTTTACCAACATTCAGCCTTATCACTGGGCCAGAAACTGGATAGTATATTAGCAATGTCAAGTTGGGAACAGGGTTTTCTTACCGCCTGGGGCAAAGGGAAAAGGCATCGGGATGAAGCCTTCCTTCCTGCATATGTACAAACTTGCTTAAAATACATTTGGCTGTGGAAGTTAGAACTGATGTGGGTGGTGAATGTTTCCAGGAAAAAATGTTATGCTTTTGTGGTAGATGAGTATTATTTAGAGGACCCTGTTTTTAAAGTTGGCCACTCTGTTGATGTGGCATCATTGTTAGGTTGCATGTTGGAAGCTATAATTCCACAGAAAATGCAAGATACCATGTGGCTTTGTAGACTTGAGAAGCTAAATGTTTGTGGCAACTGAAAACACAAGCAGTTACAGGACCGGATATGTGATTATGTGGGTTGTCATGAGCAGACTGAAACAACGTGGCATCTTTTTTCTGAATGCACCTTTATACAGAGGGTTTGGACACAACTGGATGCCTTTTAGAATACCAGTAGGTTTGCAAAGTTGTTGTATGACGCCTTTATTTATGGTCAACTGTCACCACTGTGGACTGGTTGGCACAGGAGCACTGTTTATGTAATTTTTGCATATTTGAAGTGGGCTATCTGGCATGTTAGGTGTCAGAGAGTCCTAAAGCAGGGTGCAGTCACTATTAATGACATTCTTTTTAATGTACAGGCAGAACTAGATGCCGTTTATCAGGTGGAAGTGAACCGTTGGGGACCTCATTCTGTGCCAAGTTATGGAAAGGGAGTGACTGGGTGGTATGATATCTGGTTATGTATCTTCTTTTGTCTGATGGTTTCAGGATTTTGCTTCTTTTGCTGCTGTTTAAAGTATTTTTCTGTTGGATTCTGATTTTTTTTGTATTTCTAATGTTTACTTTTTTATGTTTTGATTTGGATGTTCATAAAAATGTCCCCTACTCTTTTCGAGAAGTGCCATGGGATCTTTAACATCCACCTGAACCCACCAGAACTGGCAGATGGGACCTTGGTTTTACATCTCATCTGAATGACAGCACCTCAGAAGTGCAGCACCCCTCCATGCTGAACTACAGTGTCAGTACTGGGATTTAACCTAAGTGTCTGGTGTGGGGATAGAACCCACAGCCTTCTGGTCTTCTGGCCTCAGAGGCAAGTGTGTAACCTGATGAGCCACTGACAAGCTTCAGGCCCACATGTGTAAGGAGCCTTATTTGATTTTCCACAGAGACTGGGTTGCTCTGCATACAAATCCTAAGTTCCTACCAAGGGTAGTTTCTGAGTTTACTTTGAAGCAGATAATACACTTACCTGAGCACTCTAACAAGGGGGGGGGGCAATTCTGCACACTCTGATGTGCACAGAACTTTGCACTTACTATACGAACTGGCACTTACTATACGAACTGGACTAAATCAGTCCGCAAAACAGATCAGCTTTTCATTTCCTTTGTGCCCAAGAAGGAGGGTGCTGCAGTTTCCAAACAGTGTTTGTCCAAATGGTTGGCAAACTGCATTTTGTTTTGTTATCAGAAGTGTAACAAGCCACTCCCAGGGAAAGTTAAAGGGCACTCAACCAGAGGCATGGCTGCATCTACTGCTTCTTTCAGAAATGTTTCTGCCACAGACATTTGTTCAGCAGCCACTTGGAGCTCTGTCCACACCTTCACTAAGCATTATAGTCTGGACATTGCTTCTAGGTGCAGGGCAGGCTTTGGAGTTACTGTCCTTCAGGGCCTCCTGTCTTAATTGTGTACCTACTGCAGACCTTTCCTGCCACCCGTGTTTCTCAGTCTTTGTGCTTGGGACTCAGTCCTAAAGGTTATTACCTACAGCAAGAGTCCTCTTGAAGTAAGACAGTACCGTTCCGTAAGAACTTACCTAACAGTAAATCTTTGAGAGAACTACCGACCAGTTAGTTTCATGTCTATAATGCAAAAAATGATGGAGACATTGCTCAAAGAGAGAATAATAGCATTCCTTGAAGCAAACAGGCAGCTGGACCCAAAACAGCACGGTTTCACATGGGGAAGGTCGTGCCAGACAAATCTGGTTGAATCTTTCAACTGGGTTACCAGGGTTGTGGACAATGGTGGGGCAGTGGATGTGGTCTACCTGGACTTCAGCAAAGCCTTTGACTCAGTTCCGCACAGAAGGCTGATAAAGAAGTTGGACTACACAGGGGTCAAACAGGAGGTGGTAAAGTGGGTAAAAAATTGGCTGCAAGGCAGAACACAGAGAGTACAGGTAAATGGTGCAGTGTCGTCAGAGAGTAAGGTAACCAGCTGTGTGGCCCATGGCTTGGTGCTTGAGTCTCTACTCTTAAATATTTTCATAGCTGTCATCACAGATGATCTTATGGGGAAGGTGTGTCTATTCGCTGATGATGCCAAGATCTGTAACATGGTGGACTCCATGATGGAATGAGCAAGTTGGAATCAGACCTAAAGAAGTTTGACGCATGGCCTGAAGCATTGCAGCTGAGATTTAATGCCAAAAAGTGCAAAGTCATGTACATGGGAAGATGAAACCCAGAGACAGCATATTACTTAGGAGGGGTAAGACTAGCTGCCTCAAACTTAGAGTGTGATCTGGGAATCATGGTTTTGGATTACTTAAAAAAGGGAAAACAATGCGAAAAGGCAATGCTTAAGGCTTGTGGCATGCTATGATGTACAGGAAGGGGAATCACAAGCAGGAGGAGAGAAGTAGTCATGCCACTGTATAGAGCTCTGGTCAGGCCACACCTGGAATACTGTGTCCAGTTTTGGAGGCCACACCTCAAAAAGGACATCAACCAGTTAGAAACAGTACAGAGAAAGGTGACAGAAATGGTACAGGGGTTGCAGCAATTGTTTAACGAAGAAAGATTAAGAGAACCGAACATGTACTCTCTGGAGCAGAGAATGAAGAGGGGAGACATGATTGAAACCTTCAAACACATGAAAGGCATAAATAAAGTACAAGCACAGGATCTCTTTCACTTCAAGGAGGGCAGTAGAACTAGGGGGCATGATCTGAGGCTAAGGAGAGGGAGGCTCAACACCAATATCAGAAAGTTCTTCACAGAGAGAGTGGTAGATACATAGCCTGACCCCCAGGGGTTGTTGGGGCAAAGACAGTGGGGGTATTCAAGGCAATGTGGGATAGACACAGGAGCCCTCACATGCAAGGGCAGTTGGGGGGGGTAGAAAATCAATCATGGGCAGACTAGATGGACCCAATGGTCTCCTTCTGCCGTCACTTTCTATAGCCTTTTTCTAAAAGACGACAAACTAATTCTAGTACCTCTTCCATTGGATTTGGCTATATTTTGTTGTATGTATTTGTTTGTCCTACTCGTCTAATACATTCCTTCCTATAGTTCTCATAAACCATCAGGACTATGCACCCACCCTTATCTGCTGGTTTTATTATACTTTTGAGGTAATTTTCCAAGTTCCTAAGGGTAGTGTATTTTCTAGCTGTTATGTTGTATCTTGTATGTCTGCCCGTTTGTTTTTCTTTCTTAATAAGGATCTCGAAATCTTTTTCTATAGCTTTAATGTAAGTATCCACATTTCATGGGATCTTGCCAGGGGTTAGAAATCATTTAGTTTCATTTAGTTTTCACTTAGTTAATAGTAGCAGAAAAAGGCCAAAGCCCAAGAGTAGCTCCATTATGAGAGAATAAAATACTGCATATTACCCCCTTTGGAGATATATTTGTCCAATCTGTTTTTAAATTGCTCTTTAATTGAACTTAATATTACTTCCAATGGTAGTCTATTCCATAAGTTTGCAGTTCGCAAGGTAAAACATGTTTTTCTTTTGGTTGTTTTAAATCTGTCTATTTTTACTTGAAGAGGATGACCTCTTACACTGAGAAGATCATTCTTGCATTCGATGCTCATTTCAGTCATTAACAATGGATCATTCATAATATCATAATAAAGTAATAAATCCCCTCTTTGCCTCCTTGTTTCCAAACTATGTAGACCTAGCTTACACAATCTTTGTGAATAACTATCGTGTTTTATAATTGTTATTAATTTTGTACAGCATCGTTGGACCTTCTCTAATCTATCTATTTTGATTTTTTTGTAAGGGGACCACACCTGACTGCAAAAATCCAGTAGGAGTCTAACATATGATAAGTACAGGGGGAGAAGGACTTCCAGTGAGCTACATTTAATATTTCCATTGATGGACATAATAAAGCTGTTTGCCTTAAAAATTATTGATGTAAGATGTTCTTTAAACAGGAACGGATTATCTAGGGTAATACCTAAATCCCATTCCAATATCCTTTGTGGTATAGTTTCTCCATTTAATTGATAACCATTTTGTTCATTCTGCTTACCCATATGAATAATACAGCAATTATCTGTATTTAATTTCATTCCCCAAGTTATTGTCCAGTCTGCTATGGTATTTATATCTTTTTGTAAAGACTCCCCAGCACTAAATGAATTACAGGAGTGCACAATTTAGTGTCATCAGCATAGTTTATTATTTCATTACTGATGTTATCATCTAGATCTGCTATAAAAATATGAAATAAAATAGGTCCAATAACGGATCCCTTTGGCACGCCACCGGTCACCAACCCCTCAGCTGAAAGATGACTGTGTACTGATACCATTTGTTTTCTATTTTGTAGCCAATTTTACACCCGTCTTATAATGTGTGAATCTATTTTGTATTTAGAAAGTTTTTCACTAATTGCCCATTGTGGAGTTAAATCAAACGCTCTGCTGAAATCAAACATTACCACATCTACTGGTGTTCCTTTATCTAATACTGATTTTGTTACAAAAACATATCAGGTTGGTGGTACATGACCTACCCTTGCTGAAACCATGTTGGCTTACGTCACGTACAGGGTTTTTAATAAGGTGTTCTGCAATTTAGTTTTTTATGAGTGTCTCCACAATTTTACCAGGTATAGAAGTAAAACTTATTGGCCTATAATTAGAGACTTCAGTCTTAATACCTTTCTTAAATATAGGAGGTAGTTTGGATATTTTCCAATCTGATGGAATAATTCCCTGATTTATAGATCTTTCAAATAATATTTTCAATGGTTTCCAAATATGATCTTTCATTATTTTCAACATTTTTGATGTAATATTATCTAGGCCTGGTACAGTGTTTTCTCTTACATGTTCGATTTGCTGGAGAATCTCTTCTTTTGTAAATTCAAAGGTTCCTATATCATTAATATTTAGATTTTTGTTTTATTACTGATGTTGTTAGAATAAACCGAGCAAAAATAAGAATTAAAATTATTGGTAATATCTTTAGGATCTGTAATACATTCATTTTTTTTCTATTATTGTTAATGAGTCCTCATTTCCTTTTTTCAAGGAGTTTACATAACTGTAAAACTTTTCCTTATTAGTTTTGTTTGCAATCATTGCCAAATATATTTCATACTCCTTTATTTTATTTTTACATTTTTTGTATCATCTTAAAAGTTAGCCAATTTGCTTCTGTTTTAAATTTCATATATTGACAATATAACTTATTTTTTTGTGCAGTCACTTTAAATAATCCTTTACGTAACCACTTTGGTTTTCTACCCTTCATGGTATATTTCTTTACAGTTCTCACATGATACTGCATAATGCTATGGATTGTAGATTTTATATTTTCCCAGCACTCATCAATTGATTTATTTTTTCATTTGGATTCCCAATTAATAGCCTAATGCTAGGCCAAGGATGAGGAGAGGGACAGGGAACTGAGCTTGCAAATATTAAAAGTGCGAGGAAAGGAGAGATGGTAATTGTGGAGGACTTCAACCTGCCCAAGGTGGACTGCAGCGTACCATCCACAACATGTGCTAATAGTCAGGTGATCCTGGAAGGACTGCAAAATGGGTTCCCGACTCAGGACATCACAGAACCAACAAAAAGAGAAGCAATTCTTGATCTAGTGCTCACAAATGGGGAGCATGTACAGGAAATAATGGGTGGGAGTGATCATTACACAGTGTGGTTCCAGTTGGATATGGGCAGAGAAAGCATCCTGACTAGGACCAAAATCTTGGATTTTAGGAGTGCGGACTTCAGGAGGATGGTAGACCAAATGGGCTTCTTCTGCTGGCTTCTTTGTATGTTCACAGGTTCATAGCAGAATATGAGTTGTAGTAGACAATTTTGCCTTTTAGTGAACTCTCCACCTTGTTATCTTTAAAGGTGGAACATATTTTTTTTATCTCTCATATAATGGTCTAACCTATGCTTAAAAGTAGTAATATTATTGCTGTCAACTATGTGCTGTGAAAATGTGTTCAAAATTGTAATTATCTTTTGTGTAAAATAATTACTACATTTTTTAGTTGTTGGTTTCTCCTATTAATTTGTGACTGTGGGATCTTGCCTTAATTTCATTAAACTTCACTAATCCAGTTGTTTCCATAAGGCTCTGATCTTGGATTGCTTTGTAGGTTAAGCATAAGTCCCCTCTAATTTGTCTATAGTCTGTGGAATACAGACCTAAGTGCTTCAGTCTATCATCATAGCTGTGATGTTGCAAACCTTTAATCTTTTACTTTCCTTTAGACACTTTCTTTCAGCTTTTTTGCGTCTTTTTTTGTACACTTTGTTTATGCACTCTATACACACACTGGGCTCTCTCCAGCTAGGTCATGGGGCTTACTGGCTTATCCCAGCCACCTGAAACTCTGGTGCTTTCCCAGTTCGGGCACTCCCCATGCCACATCCTGAACCCCCCAGATCTGAATCCCCTGGGAGCAAGGACCACCAACTCCAGCTCTATCTGAGTGTCTGGTGGACGCACGAGGGGAGACCAGGAGAACTCCTCGGCCTGGCATTTGACATGGTGCCAGTGCCGCTAGACCGTCGCCTACCAATGGGAAGGGGGATTTTCTGTTACTGACCCCCCATTGGCCCGGCAGTGCAATGCGCTCCAGTGCAACACATGAATGCTCCCGACCACGCCAGCCAGGCACAAGGCCATCCCCTGCATTTTGCCTGTACTCGACTGTTGTATACTCCCAGTTACCACTAGGGGTCACCAGATGGTGAGATCAATGTCCTCCCTCCCTCCCAGAAAAGGAGAGCTGTCCTCCGGATGCTCGATCCTTTCCTCCCCTGCCAACCCCCGATTGCCCAAGTCCACTCCCGAACTCAGGTCACCGGCATGGCGCAACCCTCAGCACCACCAGGCTGGAGCTCTTTGCTTCTTATAGTTAGTGGTGCACAAAATTGAGAGCAGTATTCCAAGTGTGGATGAACCAGGCTGCTATACAAGGGAAGAATTACTTCTGGTTCTCTGGTTTTTGTATTGGTGAGGATACAACCTAGGATTTTTTGACATTTTTTAACAGTAACCTTAGTATGCTTATCAAATGAGAAATTATCCATAATTAGTATTCCCAAGTCCCATTCTTTGGAGGTATATTCTAGTATATTATTGTCCAGTTTATAGGTTGTTTTGAGATTTTAAGTCCAAGATGCATCATCTTGCATTTTTTTTATATTGAAGGTCATTTTGTTCTGTTTAGCCCATTCTGATAGTTTATCTAAGTTATCCTGTAGTTTTATTCCATCAGCTTGTGTTTGAGCAAGACCGTCTAGCTTGCAGTCATCTGCGTACTTGCGGAGCCATGCATTCCTGGATGTTTGTGGTGTTGATACCGTTATGTTACATAAGGTAGGGCCCAAGACTGATCCTTGTGGTATTCCACTTGTGACATCTCCCCAGTGAGACTGGTATCCTTTAATAGTTACCTTTTATTTTCTATTTTCCAACCAAGATATTATCCAGTTTAGTATATTGGATTGTAGTTTGATATTACACAGTTGTTCAATTAAGCAATTTATCCCTCCAGGGTATGGGTATTCTGGAGGATTTACTACGGCTGGTGTGATTTGGTCACGAGGCGCAGCCGAGTGAGCGAACCACACCAGTCATGTTAAGTCCTCCAGTGTACCCACACCCTGGAGGGATACATTTATATTATACAATGGCAAATGTTGTTTTATTTTTATTTTTTTTAATATTTTGTAAGTAACTGAGGTCCGTACGGTTGGAAGGAGGATGTAATTTTTTTAAAATTTACCGCAGTGTTTTAGCAAAGCGGTGACAGGACAAATGGCTGCAGTTTTGATTAAAGTGAAAGCGACCGGACCGTCACGAGATAAGGTTGGCTGGCACTTTTTCCCGTGGGTACACTGGAGGATTTACCACGCTGGGAAATATACCAGCCAACCAATCGGGATGCAGCATTTGCCACATTCGATTTACTCCATTGTTTAATTAGGATTTTATGTGATAACCTTTTCAAAGGTTTTAGCAAAGTCCAGAAAAATTGTATCAACTGGTGTCCCTTTGTCCAAAGCTGCACTTATTGGTTCAAAGAAATTTAATTAAATTAGTGAGGCATGACCTGCCGGGAATAAATCCATGCTGAGTTACATCCACTAATTGTGGTTGATTTATATGTTCTAAAATACATTGTTGTAGTATTCTCTTCATAACTTTTCCAATGACTGAGGTAAGACTTATAGGTCTATAGTTGGTTATGTCAGATCTTGAGCCGTTTATATGTATTGCTGTTACCAGTGCCTGTCTCCAGTCTAACAAAGTTTTACCTTCTCTAAGAGATGTTCATATGTACTGTTTGCCACAGAGGAGTGTGTTAGGCTCAGTGGGAAGAACACAAGGGCCAAAGCACCCAGCTGGTTCAGTTCTGGGGCTGCCAGGCAGTAAGGGAAAAGATCTTAGCCTATAGAAAATTCAGGAAAACCAAGAGAGGTGGATAGGGAAAATTACCTAAGGTTGGCTAGTGAGGCAAGTAAAGAAATCTGGCAAGCTAAGGCACAGAAGGAGCTGCAGATAGCTGAAGGAATTATGAAGGAGAGAAGACTTTCTTTTGCTATATAAAAGAGAAAAGAGACAAGAAGGATGGAATTGTTAGGTTTAAGAAAGGGGAGGAGCGGGTAGAGGATAATGGGGGGAAAGCAGAGATACTAAATGAATACTTCTGTTCCATCTTCACCAGGGAGAAGGATGGAACAGTGCCTTCAGGAGGGAGAAGAGGAGCTGGGGGGAAGGGAATGCTATCCTCATCAGTCAGTCCTGTCTTGCTGAATTCAAAAAACTTGAGTATCTTTATCAGACTTTTTCATTTGCTGCCTTTATCTTTTGTTAAATTGTCAACTGCTAGTTTAGTGGTTTTTTGTATTATTTTCTCTGTTTCTCCTGGTTCGGGATAGCCAGGGAGAAACCGAGCTTCAGTGTCAGTTCCAGAGTATTTTGAAAATAAAACTCCAGTTAGTTCTTTATTTAGTTTTAATAGTTTATTTTAAAATGTACCACTAAGTTTGTAAAAATTAACTGATAACCTTGGTTCACAACGTACCAGTTCCCGGTTCTTATCGGAACTTTTATCAGTTCTGGAACCAACTGCAAACTGTAAAAAAACACTTTAAATTTAAAAATCTGTTTTGCAGTTTCTATTTTCTACCGGTTTTCATTATGTCAGACAAACCGAAGGAGAAAACTGGTGAACTCGGTTTAAAAAATTGCACCCAGTGTGGAGAAGTCTTTGCCAAAGCGGACAGACATTCCTTATGTGCTGTCTGCCTTGGCCAGGATAATTTTTCTGCAGAACGTGACATCTGTAAAACCTTTCCTTCTAAAACAGTGGAAAAATGTTTGGAAAGGTTGCAGAAAAAACTACAAAAGGGTTCCTCAGGCTCTGACCAGTCTACCCCCTCTAAACAAGCAGGTGAATCTGCAGATACTGTTCAGACCACCCCTGATAAGCGTGCCCAGAGCAAAAGACCCACAGAACCAGCTGACTCCCCAGTTCCTTTGAAGAAATCAAACCAAACATATTGAACCCCTTGCCAGTTGGCCAAAGGGGACTTCAACTGAGTCTGTAATAATGCCTTCACCTGAGGATATTGCTCAGGCCTTTAAGGTTATTCAAGCATTACAGGGGTTGGCACCGGTCCCTGTCCCCCCTATTCAGGGAGAAACCCTTTCCAAGCAAACCACCCCTTCTACACAGCCCATAGCACATGAATGCTTAGAGTTTGAGGACTATGAGGAGGAGGAGGAGGAGGAGGAGGAGGAAGGTATTGAACCAAAGTCTCCCCTGAACAGGAGTTTGGTTCCCCTCCTAGAACAACAGAAGATTTCTCATCTCATTTTTCTTTTGTCAGAAAAATGGTAGATGCTTTGGACCTCACTACCAGTGAAGCTGTGGAAGATGAAGACAAGGCTGAGTACCTTGAAATGATGGGACTCACACCTGCTAAAAAAGCTGCTGCTCCTTATATATAAATTTTTTTAAAAAGATGCTTTTAAAATCTTGCAAACTCCTCATTCTGTTGCTCCTGTAGATAAAAGGTTGGAGAAGAAATATCAGCTTGACAGAGAGGGTGCTGGATTTTTATTCAGCCATCCTGATCATCAGGAAGTGGTACAAACAGCAGCTGGTGACAGGGCAAAAGTACCTTTGGCCTCCCATCCTTCTGAAAAGGACTCCAGAAAGATGGACAAAAAAGGATATCTGTCTGCCCCCTTGGCTATTAGACAGGCCAGCTATCAGGCGTATACAGCACAGTATCAGAAGACACTGTAGCAATCTGTTTTGGAAATGTCCAAGAAAGCCCAGCCTGGCCTCTCGGAGGATTTGGCTGAAACTGCCAGGTGTGGGTTGGAGGCTGCCAAGTACCAATTCCAGATGGCAGCTGACTAAAACAACACTGCTGCCAGATGGATGGCAAATTATGTATGTTTGAGGAGGTTTGCATGGCTCAGGGCCACAAACCTCACTCAGGATGCACAAGTAAAAGCTATGGATTTCCCCTTGAAAATAATTCTCTTTTTGGGGACAAGACAGAGGCTTATATGAAAAAGGTGGATGAATGCACAGCCACCTATAAAAGCAACTCAGATAAAGAAAGGACATCTCCTTCCACCAGGCCTTATGGTAGGGGAGGCAGGGGTAGATTTCCTTACAGGAGGTCTTTTTACCAGGCACAGATTGTTCCACAATATAAGCAGTACCCTCAGCAAACAGGGTACTTCAGGAGCAGGGGCAGAAAGGGATCTAGGCGAGGTTCCCAGGCTGGACAGGCTCAGCCCCAGGCAAAAAAGGCTCTCTGACTCCATTGTCAAGGCCGCCTCCCCACTACCAGTAAGGGGCAGACTGGCTTATTATTTTCAGGCTTGGAAGAACATCACCACAGACAAGTGGGTCCTGGAAGTAGTGAGTTAGGGTTTGTCCCTATGCTTCAAATGGTAAGGTAAAGCTTTTTTTTCGAGATGCCCAATCTCGGAGGCTCTGGGTGCCATACAAGTAAATACAAACTAATCATAAAAACCACAACACATGCATAAATAAAACACTAATAAATAAACCAGATAGTATAAAAACAGTTAAATATGGTAGTCATTAAAAGGCTACCCCAGAAATAAATACTAAAAGACAGTGTCTGGGAAAGCTTGACTAAACAGGAGGGCATTGAGGCGGGCCTTAAATACTTCCACTGAAGAGGCCTCCCTTACAGATGGTGGCAGCGAATTCCACAGGACAGGGCCAGCGATGCTGAAAGCTCTGTCGCCGGCGGTCTTTAGCCTCGTCCTGGGAATCACAAGAAGGCCCCTAGAGAAAGAGTGGAGGGACTGGACCGAAGTAGCAGGTGTCAGAAGGTCAGACAAGTCACCAGGGCCCAGTCCATGAAGGGCCTTAAAGGTGAGCAAGCCCACCTTAAAGAGGATTCTCCACCTGACCAGCAGCCAGTGCGGTTCATGCAGCACCGGGGTGATGTGGCAGTATTTAGGCTACCCCGTCAGCAGCCTGGCAGCTGCGTTCTTCACTAGCTGCAGCCTGCGGAGGGTACCTCCCGAGACCCCGGAGTAAAGCACATTACAGTAATCAAGCCTAGATGTTATGAAGGCATGTACCAAAGTGGGGAGATCCTTAGGTGGAACTTGGGGCTTGACCCTGGCGATGTTCCTGAGATAGTAGAAGCTGATCCAGACAACAGATGACACCTGTGATTCAAATGTTAATCCACTGTCAAAGGCCATGCCAAGATCGCGCACCCTAGAGGAGACCTTCAATGGCACAGACCCCAGGAATAACCCGGTATCTGTGGCAGAGGCCCTCCTATCACACCTTCTGTTCTGCTCCACCACTAGTACCTCCATCTTATTGGGGTTCAGTCGCAACCAGCTAGAGGCCATCCAGTCATTGATCTCAGCAAAGCATTTATTTAGCACTTCCACCGCATTGGATGGCCCAGATGCAAAGGAAAGATACAGTTGGGTATCATTAGCATAGCAATGAAAACCCCAACTGTATTTCCTCATGAGCTCTCCCTGGGGCAGTATGTACATGGCAAACAGCATCGGTGACAAGACCTAACCCTGAGGTACGCCACACATCAGGAGGCTAGGGGAGGAGGAGGAGGAGGAGAAATTCCCCATCACTACCTGTTGCCTCCTATTCGTGAGATAGGACTCAAACCAGCAGATGACAGTGCCGGCAAGTCCACAAAATTCCCTTTTCCCAAACCTAAGATCCAGAGTATTCAAGCCAGCTTCCATAGCAGAAAGGAAGCTATTGGAAAAGGGGGTTCAAAACCTGCTGATGTCAAAAGCAGTGGAACCTGTTCTTCCACAACAAGAGGGAAAGGGTTTTTACTCATGGTACTTTCTCATAACAAAGAAAAATGGGGAATGGCAGCCTATCCTAGACCTCAGACTATTAAACAAACATCTGACAAAGCCAAAGTTCAAAATATAACATTGGCAATGATTCTGCCAACACTCCAGAAAGGAGCTTGGTTGGCATCCTAAAAGACGCCTATTTCCACATCCCCATAAGGGAGTCTCACAGAAAATATCTCAGGTTCAGACTCCCTTCAGGTCACTACCAGTTCTCAACACTGCCATTCGGCCTCACTTCAGCCCCAAGAGTGTCCACAAAGTGCTTGGCAGTAGTGGTGGCACACCTGCGAAGGTTGGGTGATACAGTATTTCCATATATAGATGACTGGTTGGGGGTATGAAACTCCCCACAACAGGTAAGGGAACACTTACAGCTCACCCAGGGCCTCTTGGAGTCCCTAGGGTTTCTGATAAATTTCAGAACATCTGTCCTTCTACCTGCACAGGTACTGTAGTTCATAGGAGCAGAGTTGAATACCCTGGGGGGCAGGGCTTGCCTGCCTCCGGACAGGGTAAAAAACATTGTTCAGATGGTGGGCTCCTTCAGCTTGAACAGACCAAAAACTGCAAGGCAGTTTCTTCAGTTACTGAGCCACATGGCTGCAGCCACAGGCACAGTCTTGGGGTCCAGGTTCCAGACGAGAGACATTTAGTTCCACATCAGGGCACACTGGTGCCAAAGAGGGGATCCTCTCTCAAAGATAATTCCCGTAACAAAAACATTACTTCAAGCCCTCCAGTGGTGGAAAGAGGAAGCCAACCTAAGAGAAGGGGTTCCTTTCCAGCTAGAGCCCCTATCAGTGATTCTCACAACAGATGCATCAATGCTAGGGTGGGGGGGGCATCCAGGGATCACATCATCCACTGTATATGGTCAAGTGCAGAGTCACTTCAGCACATCAACCTTCTGGTGCTCAGAGAAGTGCTGCTGGCCCTAAAGGCCTTTGCTCCACTAGTGCAGGGAAAGGTGGTACAGGTCAGAACGGACAATACTACCACAATGTACTACATCAATAAGCAGAGAGGGATAAGGCCAAGCCCTCTGTGCACAGAGACCATGAAAATATGGAGCTTGGCTTACTCCTTGGGAGTTTCCCTTCAAGCCATCCATCTGCCAGGGCAGGACAACATTCAGGAAGATGCTCTCAGCAGAATCAACCAGGCCCATCATGAATGTGACCTCAACAGACAGGTGTTGGAAGCAGTTTTCAGAAGTTGGGGTACCCCAGAGATACTGTAGGTCTCTTTGCATCCCACAAGAACCACCACCTGCCAGAGTGCTGTTGCAGGCCAGCAGCCCAGGAGACAATCCCCCTGGGTCCTCTGGCCTTGCATTGGTCAGGCATGCATCTGTATGCCTTACCTCTGTTTCCCTTGGTGCTCAGGGTTTTGATCAAACTCAGATCCCAACCAGCATCAATGATCTTGATAGCACCAGATTGGCCCAGGCAGCCATGGTACTCTCTGCTGCTCTCCATGTTTGTAACCAAACCAATACACCTTCCTTGGAGGCACAACCTTTTAACCACCAATCAAGGGAGGGTCCTGTATCTGAACCTCAGATCCCTCAGAATCAAGGCATGGCTCTTGAGGATTTAGAGTATGCAAGCATCTCTCAGACAGAGTTTTGAATGTTTTAAGGGGTTACAGAAAGCCATCTACTAAGAAAACATATGCTTCAAAATGGACAAGGTTTTCTATTTGGTGTTCCAACAATGATGTGGTACCAGCAAAGGGAGGGATTCCAGTCTTGCAGGACACTATCTTATTAATTTATATTCTCGGGGCTTGCAGCTCACTACTTTGAAGGTCTATCTAGCTTCAGTGTCTGCTTACATTTCAGCAGGGAAGGGTGCCTCTTTGGCATCCAATCCTATATTCAAGAGATTTTTCAAATGCCTGGCCCCATCTGCACCCCCTTATAGGAAACTGGTGCCAGTTTGGGACTTGAATGTTTGTATACCAAGCTCATGGGTCCCCCATTTGAGCCTATGGCATCAGCTCATTTGAAATATGTCACATGGAAAGCAATTTTCCTGGTGGCAATAAGTTGTGCAAGAAGGATCAGTGAACGTCAAGCTCTGTGCATTGATCAGGACTATATTTCATTCTGCAGAGATAAGGTAGTCCTATGAACAAATAGGAAATTTCTTCCCAAGGTGGTTTCTGATTTCCATTCTGATTGAGCTAACCAGCTGCGCCACTGAGACAACTGGAACCTGGGCTGTCCCCAAGCACATTACTCTTTCTCAAATGCACAACCCAATGGCAACACACATATTTTTACTTTCTAGCAATCACACAGAAGTGCAGTGTGCATATTTATGGAACACATACAAACAGAGGTGAGAAAGAAGTTAAGTGCCAGCTGAGGCACTTACTTCTTTCTCACCTCTGTTTGTATGTGTTCCATAAATATGCACATCACACTCCTGTGTGGTGGTTTCTGATTTCCATCTAAACCAGTCAATTACTCTACCAGTCTTTTTTACTGAACATTCTAGTTCAGGTAAGTGCAGACTCCGCAGTTTGGATGTCAAATGAGCACTTAGCAACTACATGACAGCTACTAAGGACCACAGACAGGACAGAAAACAGCTGCTCCTGACGTATGGGGATGTGGGAAATGAAATCCAGCATCTAAAAGGTCCATTTCTCTCTGTGTAGTTTAGTGCATTCAACTTTGCTATTCTAAAGCTGGAAAAGAACCCTCAGCCCTCATTCTACAAAGGGCACAGCTGCTACCATAGCAGCTGCCAGTGATGTCCCATTAGTGGAGATCTGTAAAGGAGCAACTTGGAGAACAGTACACACCTTTACAAAGCATTATAGCCTGAACACACAATCCAGAAGTGATGCCAGGTTTGGCACAGCAGTCCAGCAGAGTCTATTCCCAAAGTAGGTTCTGTGCCCACCTCCAAAGGTACTGCTTTGTAGTCTGCAAGAGTTATGAATATTGGAGAATTCCTGGGATGAGAAGAAAAAAGTACTTACACAGTAATCTTGTTTCTTCCAAGGTAATCTCCAATATTCAGAACTCACCCACCCTGCTTCCCCTTCTAGAACCAATAGCTTCTGCAATCCAAGCTGAGTAACCATGTGTGAGGGTGCCACATACTGGCATATCTGTTTTTGAGCCCTGTGGGGCATTGGTTTCCCCTTCTTCAGGTGATTTTGACATTATAGGAGGTGTTTTCTTCCCCCAGCTGGGGGTTTGGTTAGGTTAATTTATTGTTGTTGTTATTATTATTATCATTATTAGATAACTATGGTTATTGGTGGGACCTGTCCTTGCAGGCTCTCCATGAAATCTAAAGCATTAGAACATTGGCAGTTCATAAGGGCAGCATTTAAAAAGTGGCATGAGCCAATGATGGTTCCATCATTAGCATACATTCTATCTCTGGGCAGTTCTACTTAAAGGGCTGACTGCAAGAGTTATGAATATTGGAGAATACTTTGGAAGAAACAAGATTACTATGGTAAGTAATTTTTTCTTCTTTGACTGGGTCACTAAGACAGTAGACAGGGGCCAAGTGGTAGACATCCTCCATTTGGATTTCAGCAAGGCCTCTGACTCTGTGCTCCACAAAAGGTTGATCAGGAAGTTGGCGGATCTCGGGTTGGGGATAAGATGTCCAGATGGGTGGAAAACTGGCTGAGGGACTGAACCCAGAGGGTGGTTGTGGGGGGAAGAGTTATCTGGCACCAGAGAGGTCACAAGTGGGGTCCTGCAGGGCTTGGTGCTGAGGCTGGTGTTGTTCAATGTCTTCATCAGTGACATTGTGGTGTGCATTAAGGACAAAATGTGCCTATTTTTGGATGACACCAAGCTCTGTGGGAGAGTTGACACAGCTGAAGGGATACATGACCTACAGGATTTATTTTATTTATTTATTTTATTTATTGAAGTCTCGGATTACAACCTTTGAGTTGGAGCTCATTTACAAAAATTCCATGTCAAACAAAGCAAATTCATAATCACAGATAGGTTACAGGCAGTAGCGATGGTACAACTTTTACAACATTAGAAGATTGCAGTAGAGTACAATATTAGGTAAATAAGAGACAAAAAACACTCAGCAAGGCGGCTTAGGTACAGCCATGCGGATTATTATGTAGGGTAGCAAATACATTGAAAAAAGAAGATAGTAGAGACTTTGGAGCAGATAACCAGGAGCTACTTACCTTTGTCAGGTTGAAGACTAGGTTGGGGAGGGGAGGGAGGTAAGAAGGGGAGAGAGGTGGGAGTGGAGAAGGATGAGGAGGGGTATGGCAGGGGAAATGATGGGGTGGTTACAAGGGAAATAAGGATAGGGAATGGCCAAATGCAATGAGGGGTAAGTAGTAAGTTGGGGAAGATGTATAAGTGTTTGATTATCAGGGCAGTCACATGAGGTGAGGGGGCATGTCATGGAAAACAGGTGCACTTCATTTGGTTTATGAGGTGCTATCGAAGTTTAGGTTTGAAAAGACCAATTTTTGGTTCAGTGTGTAGCTCAACAGGAGGGGAGCACGATAGGCAAAGGATCTTTATCCTTGCCAGGTGTGTTGGTGCAGTACCTTGTATAATTTGCTATTTGTTGCCCTGGTCAGCCTTACTGATTCTATGGTGCACAGCATGGAACAGGTGCTGGGAGGCATGAGGCCTAAGGCAGCTTTTTTGGCTAGGAGGCAAATCTGGTAGTGAATTCTTCGCTCAAAATCTAGCCAGCCTGATTGGGAGTACAGCTATACTGGAAGGTCCCAATCATGTCCCCCTGTCTCTCTTCTTTTCTCCAGGAAGTACGTGTTTTGTCAGGCATCAGGTGTGAGTCAGGCTTGGTGCACTTAGGACTAACCTACAGGCTTTATTCAGGGTAGTGGCAAAGCAATTGAGGGTACAGTCTGAGGCTGCACTATAGATAACAAGACCTTAATCTATTATGGATAGGACTGAACTTGTTAGCTAATTTAAGGATTATCTGGAAAATCTGGGGACATGGTCCAGGATCTGGCAGCTTGGCTTCAATGCCAAGAAATGCAAAGTTATGCACATTGGAGTCAAGAATCTCAGGACGGACTACTACCTAGGTGGAGTCCAGGTATCTGCATCAGAGGAGGGGAAGGATCTGTAAGCGATGATCACTAATGACCTGAAGCACTTCACACAGTGCAAGAAAGCAACAGTAAGGACAAAGAAGATGCTGGAATGCATAGCTAGGGGGATCAGTAGTAGGAGAGAGGAGGTTATACTATCCTTGCACAGGTTACTGATGAGGCCACATCTAGAGTACGAAGTTCAGTATTGATGCCCACACCACAAAAAGGACATTAACTTGCTGGAGAAGCTCCAGAGGAGGACTACAAAGATGATAGTGGGTCAGCAGGATAAGGCATATGAAGAGAGGTTGAGGGCACTGAACATGTACTTCCTGGAGGAAAGGGGGGGGCATGATTGGGAACTTCCAGTCCTTGTAAGGGATAAATAGGGTCACTTTAAGCTGGTGGCAACCATAACACAAGGGAGCACAGTCTTAAGCCGAGGGGTTATGAGGAGGTCAGGGAAGCACTCACTTCACAGAAGGGTGGTGGACACTTGGAATGCACTGCCAGAAGAAGTGGTCTTGTTGAAGACAGTGGGCAGCTTTAAGAGGGGTGGGATAGGCATAGGGGGAAGGATCATGGGTAGGGAGGATGGGTGGAGTGGGGGGGCAGGAACAGTAACTCAAGCTGTGTACCCTGCGATACAAGGAGACTAGATAGACCAAATGGCCTTCTTCTGCTAGCTTCTTTGTACAGTATGTTCATATGTAAGTTCTTTAAACTTGATTTTGTTCTGATCCATAGGTGTTTTGTGATCTGAATAACTGTCTAATTCTCATTTTTCTGAAAAAGTGCTGCATATCTAGTTGTACTGTAAAAAAAAAAAAAAAAACGGTTTTATTAGAGGGAAAAAAGAAGTCCCAAACTAAGGGCAGATTTTTCTTCTGGGGTTGTCGTTTGGATAGATTACATATTAATATTTTGCTTGTGATTTGCTGCCCCTCCTGGTGCTTAGGCTCTTGTGTGTCATTTCTTGGTCTCTTTCTTTTCCTTTTTCTGTTTCTCTTCCTGACTCTCTCTATTGGTGTTTTCTCCCTCCTTTGTCTGTCTTGTCCCCTGTTTCTGGTTCGCCCTGACATCTCCCTGACAGGCCTAGAGCACAATATAGTCTCTCTCCCTGAGTGATCCTTTCATGTTGGTTGTTGTCTCCAAGGTCTTCCTCTCCCCTTCCCTGCCTCTTGACCCCTCCTTCCTCTCCTCCCCTGGAGGATTCTAAAAAATTACTTCTTAAGTCTCTGTATTTTTCATTGTCAGACCCGCCCTCAGATGTATAAGGGAGGAGTCTGAATCTGTGTTGTAGTAACACTGTTGTTTAAAATGAGGGCTGTTTATTCCAAGTATAGATCTTCTAATCCTTGTACTCTTGCAGGTCCCTCTTAAATATTTTGATTTCACTTTCTAGTTCATCTAGTGCCTTTCATTAATGTATGTGTTCTTCTAAATCCACTTCTGTGTCTAAGACATTGATTTCTATCTCCATACGATCCTGTTCTTTGGTTAGTGCTTCAGTAAGAATAATTTATTTGTGTATTAGCTTTTGGTAACCGGGTAAGTACACTAGGCAACAATCCTGCCTATTTTCAGGCACAACCCAGTAGAGTACAAGAAGAAAAACATCAGTGAACAACAATTTGTACATAATGAAAATAAACAGTCAGGACAATATACATCAACAGTAGAAGCAACTGAAAATGCATACTGGTCAGGATACCAGCAAAAATAGTACGAGTTAGAGTAGTGATACAATAGTAGCTTCATAACCAGTTAAACAAGTCAATGATGGCATCAGGGAGAGATGACAGTTGACAATATACACAGTTAAGCATAACAGAAAATTGGCTCATTGATAAAGTCCTATGAGCCGATTACGTGCCCTATCCCATTTCTTTTCAAATATATTGTTAAAAATTCTTAAGACACTGGGGCATTGCTTATGGTCAAAGCATGTCATTCCAGGTATAATGATTTCTGCCTTAGGTTTTCTCATATGTTAACTGTGTTCTTAGTGCCAGTTGAGCTAGTCAGTTGTTTTTTTTTTCATTTGTAATACTAAGTAAAATCCTTTCTTCTTCTACCTGTGTAATTGTAGAAGGAACTGATCTGTAAAATTTTCCATTTCTTCTGTGATGCAACAGTGGTATTACACCAGTCGCAAGGCCACCAATAAAGAATAGCTCCTCAGTTGGCTTACCAGCTGCCTCAACTCACTACCAGCATCACCAGTTCCAGCAGTGATGCTTCAGTGACTGATTCATGTCCATCCTCCTCCAGGCCAACTGTGAATGGGGTTGCTGACCAAAGTTCCTCGCCTGAGACAGGCCATCCCATGTTCCTGACTGTGGTATTCACTATGATCAAGCAAGAGCTGCACTCACCTCATCTTCATCAGATTCTTCAGGTATTTCCACAAGTTTCTATAATTAGGACTTTGACAGCTCTGAGTACAATCAAGCTGCTTCAGCATACAACTTCTCATGACTCACCTGTCTTCCCTGTACAAAATGTCCTTAGCCTTGACTATTCCTTCTCAAGACAGTCCAGAAAGCATATTACCCCACTGGTGGGCCACTTGGATGTTTACTCACCATGGGTGGCCTTTCTAATTATTCCAGCTGCAGTGGGCCCTATACTTCATATTAGGTAGTGCCTTGCATCTTGTCTGATGCCCTCTCAGAAGGTGAACCACAAGTACTGACCTCTTAATGTTCTGCCTTGTACATCAGGGACAAGTGAGCAAAATCAAAGATGTCTTAAATAGCCAGCCCGGTGGTGCTGAGGGTTGAGGCACTGGATGCCACACCTCGCGCCACACCAGCAACCCGTGTTCGGGAACGAGCATGGGTCACTGGGAGTCAGCAGGGAGGAGATAGATTGAGCATCTGATGGACTGCTCTCCATCTCCAGGGAGGGGGGAGTCCACGACCAGTGCTCACCTGTCCCTTAGAGGAGGCTGGGGCTCAATGGCATGGAGTCACACAACAGGGGGCGGGGATGTGCGTGGTCCCAGTTGCTGGCGGCATTGCATGCCATGCTCCTGCATGGGGAGCAAAAAAAGATGAAAAATAGCCTGCAGATGATGATGGGGGAACTCCCAGGCCTTGCACCCAGCTAGCCACAGCACAGCAGATCTGGATCCAGCTTCGGGGGGAGGGCCCCCTCTCTGACCTCACTGGGGGGTAAGCTCTGGGGGTGACTGCTGTGCTGGCTGGTAGACGCCGGGGTGACAGGGCTGGGGTTCCCCCAGAGCGAGAGGGCTGCAGGGCTGAAGCATAAATAATTTTAAAACAAAGATGTCTTAAAAAATGTTACTATTAGGTCAACAAGCCTGTCAGCTAGGGATGTTTGCCACTATTTCAGATCTAAATGAGCTAACAGAAATGACTGCAGTAGGTAAACTGTACTACTTGCCTAATTAGACAACTATGAATTATATAATTACGTGTTCTTTTTCAGTGTTTTTTATTTAGTATCTCCTGTTAATTACTCGTTTTTATTGCTGTATGAAGTTTAATATCATTACAGCATTCATAGTGTAATCAATCTGCTCAGGAGGGCCTAGCTCCTGTGCTCAGAAACCTTGCAGGGGAAGGGAATCCAGGAGGCTTTTGAGGTAAGGAGGAACTTCAGATTCCGGTGCTTTTTCTGTGTCCTGTGGGCTGTTGAGTTTCTGGAGTGACAGCCCCCAGGCAGACAGATTGTGAGCAGGCCCTATAAAGGCAGAACTGTGCTGGAGGAGGGCAGATCTGGTGGAGATCATATGTAAAGGTCTGCAGTGCTGGGATCGGGTGCAGACTGGGTCATCCCAGGCCTAAAAAGTGGAGAGCGAACTGTGAATAGAGCTGCTGCACTCCAGAGAAGAAGAGAGTGATAACCATATGCAAGCCAACACGTGAGCGACACTGAAGATCCAACACAAAGAAAAAAACCAAGGACTGCAGCTCATGGTTCTGTAGCAGGCACTACAGCATGGTGCTAGGCTGCTTTTGACCTAGGCGTTTGGAAGTCAGGACATGTGAGGGTCAGACCTGCCTCAGCAGTCTGGAACAAGTGAAAGGAGGTAAGAGCCTGCAGCCAATGCCCAAGGTACCAGGACCTACGGTGGGAGGCAGTGTAGTATAGTGGTTAAAAGTACTGAGCTGCAAACCTGGAGAACTGGGTTTGAATCTCACAGCCACCACTTGAATACTTTGTGACCAGCAAGTCACTTAACTTCCCCATGCTTCCAGGATGCACCTGGAAACAAACATTGGCTTAGTGTGTCTTTTCTGGCCAAAAAGTAAAACAAAAATAAGTAAAAACAAAAGATAAAAAAAACAGTTATCAGCACAGAGCAGAGAGAGGAAGCTTGCCTGCATTGTAGATGCCCTGGGGCAGCAGAGATCCAGAGACCTGCTGCATCAGGAGGAGGAGTCATCCAGGGCTGGGAACCATGAGTTCACAGCAGTGTGGCATTGTGTCAAGGGACAACACCCGGTGTTTCACTGTGTTTCGCAATTTGGATTGCAAATACTCCATTTTGAGGGGGTTTCTGCAGTACCCTGGGATTGAATTAAGGGAGCTGTCATTTGGCTCTGTTTAAGGTTTAAGACTCTGAGCTGCAAATCTGGTGACATTCAGCAGACCAGACCTGGGTTTGAATCACGCAGCTTCCACTTGCATACAGCATGACCCTGAGTAAGTCACTTAACTTCCTTGTGCTCCCAGGTCGCACCTGTAAAAAAAGCTTTCAGCTTAGTGTGCTATTCCTGGTTAAACAACTGGAAAAAAAAAACTGTACTTGGTGGGATGGGGGTAGAGCTGGCCTGCCTGGGAGGGCATCTAAGAGAGGTTTATTTAAAGTTGACATTTGCACTAACCCTCTTTTTTTTGCAGGTGGTCAGTTGTTAATAAAGCTGTGTTATGCCGTTAAACTTGGGCTAGTTATTAACTCCCCACATGGAAGAGAAATGAATGGTTTCCTTACTGAGACCATCAAGAGCCAAACCCTTTGTGGCTTGGTCAGCTGGAATGTCTCCAGCACTCACTTCTAATTTGCAATGTGCCTGGACCACATTGGTTTACCAAAAGTGGTGGCAATGCCATGTGCACAGCCTGGGCTCAGTGTGGGGTCTGTCATACTATTATACAGACATGATGCCTGTGTCTGCCTGGACTACATGGGCTATTATCAGTTTGTAATGTTTGTATGGACATTCACCATGCTAACCCAATGAACCTTTAAATCATATCAAGTGCCTGGACAAAAGTAATGTAGAGTGGCACAAATGTTTATTATTTGAACAGACTTTTGGACTGTTTTGTGTCCTAAGTGTTGGGCAGTTCCAGGATTCTTTAATAATTCTGGGCTTAAAATCTGTGGCTGTACATACTCAGTGATGTACCAAAGAGGGAAGGGTGCCGAGGTGTACTGTGTATAATACTGATCTGTATACGCTATGTATATCGTCTCTCTGTTGGATTATGATTGTTGTTCAGCAACAGAAATTACAAATTTTAACAGCTTTTATATTTTGTATGTAAAATCAGGGACAGCTGAGTGGTATAATGTGGTGCCCTTTGAGGTGCAAACTTGGTGTCACACATTTTTTTTTTATGTTTTACCAGGAGAGACACACTAAGCTGAAGTTTGTTTACAGGTGCAACCTGGGAGCACAAGGAAGTTAAGTGACTTGCTCAGGGTCACACAGTATGCAAGTGGAGGCTGTGGGATTCAAACCCAGGTCTCCAGGTTTGCAGCTTAGAGCCTTAAACCACTGCGCTATACTGCCTCCCTAAGTGTCTGGTTGAGGATGCAGTGTTCAATAAGGCTATGATGCAGAGACAGTCCTTGAAGCTCCGAAGTGTGAGTCCCAAGAAACAGGACTATTTCTATCGAAGGGTTCTGGCCCCGGGTTCTGGCAATGGCATCCTTGGAAATTTGGCAGGCCATCAATGTGGCCTTGATGTCTGTTAACAGCCATGAACTTTTTGTGAGATTCTCTGACCCATGGCCTCTACTGCTAGAAGATAACTAGCAGGACCTTATAAATATCTGGCACTGGGATGTTTCGTGGGAAAACATCAGCAACAGGTGGCCCTTGATTTGGCTGATGCTTTAGCCAGTGTGGTAGCTGTGGCAAGGTAACCACCATTCATCCCTAAGTATGGCACATTGCTCCCTACTCACAAAACATTTAGCAGAAAGTGTCAGACCTGAGCACAGATAAGAATTTGTTTGGTCCTGATACAGAAGCGTATCTGACCTGGATGAGAAATCCAGCATCACCTTGGACTCTGCCACTCTATCACCCTATGAATCGGCATCCACAGGAGGGAGGCTGCTTTTCATAGCTCCTTTTGTGGTCCACAGGGATGACAGCAGCCAGGGGAGCAACAGAAGCTGCAATACCCGTAGTACCACCTGGCAAGGTCCTTCAGTAGTAAGAATTCCGGACACAACTGTGAGGGTAGTGGTGCTGGAAGTTCTGGTAATCTGGTGTCAGATCCACTGCCAGCAGTAAAAAGTGACAGGATAAGGGGTGCCATTGAACCCCGCTACATTTCCTGCTTCAGCTCCTATGCACCACTGGAAGGCATGCTCTTGTGGGAGTCTCTCTTGGCCCTATGAGATGCCTTTCAGAGGCTACTAGCATGCATGCAGCAAGTGCTAGAGCTTGTCTCAGATAGTCAAAGTCAACAGGGATTTGTGTCATGGTAGCTGCTGGTACTTGGTCCAGCTCAGCAGGCATTTGTGTCACGGTACTTGCTAGTACCCATGCAGGTGGAGAGGATGGTACCCCATCCTGGATCTGCAAGATCTTCCTGGATTTAAAGTCTTCACCATTTATTCATACTATTGGGTTACAAGTTGGAGGTGCTGGGACCCTGAAGGAGTCAACAATCTTCAGGAGGGCTGGCGCTGAGATAGGATGGTGCATGTCCGGCATCGTGAGACTGTCTCATGCCTGTGTAGGTTACCTCAGCGTCAACCCTCCAACCACCTCTGTTACTTTTTTCCCACTGTTGAGTGTGCTTCAGTGATGACATCGCTAGCCCGTCGGGAGTCAAATCTTCATGTCTATACAACAACAGCATCTAGTTATTCAGTTTTTAGTTTGATTTATTATTCCCACCCTCCAAAAAAAAGAAAAGTATTTCATTATTTTTTCTGTCAGCCCTGCCGATCGAAGGAGTCAACCATAGATGGAGACGGTGATGGTAGGCACTGTTTGTTAGAAGGCTGCTCTGGCAACTGGGCTGTGTCCAGTCTGCTGCAGTCTCTGGGGGGGTCTGACCACAGGAGGGAGGACTGTCCTCTCATAAGCACAAAAAGGAGTGGGCCCATTCCCGGTTGGGAACCTGGCACTGCTCTGCCTTCAGTTCTTCTTCCCGTCAGAAGAGGAAAAAGTGGTACCACTCAAGGTCACTCTGTGGTATATCTGCTAAGAGGTCTTTGGTGGTCGGGAGTGGTAGGCCATCTCTGGTGCTACTCAGTTCTCCAGCAACTTCTGCTCACGATCGCTTTGATTCTCAACACCAGAGCCCTTCTCTGTCCTCTTGTGGGATTTCCGGTGGGCAGTTTCACCACTGGGCTCCCCTTATGGACCAGTGGGTACAGCATCTGTCATGTTTGCCCCTTCTGGCAAATCCAGTTCCAGGTCCCTTGGGCCTAGGAATTACAGGAACCCAGCTGGGGCCTTTGAGGCAGGTTGAGTGTTCGGTGCCAGCAACCGATGTCGGTTCCACGTGCTCTCCCACTGTATTTTATCGCAGGGGCTGGCATAGGTGCCATCCCCCTTCCCTTCTTTTTCTTCTAGGTCTGGTGTGGATCTTCAGGTGGCACTGTCCCACTTGGCATTGTCTTCAGTGCCATGTCCATGAGTTGGCAGGACCTGCGATGCCAGATTCAGCGTCGGGGTTCATGGTGCCGGGTCTGGTTCCAGTTCCGGTGTCTCCTGTTTATCATTTGCCCAGACCAGACAGAGGCTTGTTGCGGTCAGATGGAGCAGGATGAGTCTTATCCCGACCTTTTAATTTCTGAAGAAGGTGGTGAAGACTCATTTTACAGCTTAGACAGCAAGCTCTCACTTCCAGCTGAAATTCCAGAAGAGGATCTTTCGTTCCACCCTCTTCTTGAAAATATGAGGGTGACTCTGGCTCTACAGACCTCGTCTGTGGACCCAGGTAGGCTTTTATGCCTGGAGTGGCTTCAAGTTCCAAACATCCCAATGAATCGTATGCCTCCTGTTCCCCCAACTTTCGAGACTTTGTATGAAGCTGTTTGGGTGAGGCTGGCTCTTATTCCCTCCATCTGCAAGTCCATAGATAGGAAGTGTGTCCCTCCAAAGGAGAGACCCATTTTAGCCTTACAGCCCATCGCAGATTTATTGGATTTGTATGGGACAAAAGAAGGCCAAGGCCCATCGTGATTGTCCCCCCTCAATAGTGACTCATTTGATTTTATGTAGATTTAACCATGTGTCAAGCTTTGTTTTAAATGGGTCAAAGTTAGTTAAGTCGATTAATTTCTTTGGGTAGTGAATTCCATTGCTTGGATGCTCTTATACAAAAGTATTTATTGCACTTATTGGTATTTGCCCGCTCAACCGAAAGCTGTTTGTTACAGCATCTGCCTACTACAGTACTGTTTGAAAATATTAATCCATGTTGTTTCATTTGTATAGGTGATTTTAATATTTTAAATGTAAAAAGAATATCACCCCAGTCTTCTTAAGTGAAGTGGGTAGAGTCCTGTTTCTTTAAGATGCATATCATAAGGTTTATTCTTGAGTCTTGGTACCATTTTAGTAAAACGTCTCTGGGTTTGCTCCAGTTGGCTTACATCTCCTTTAAGGTACGGGTTCCAAAATGGAGATCCGTAGTCTAGATGTGGTCTATTATATGCCCTGTACAGTGGGACTAAGCACCGTTGGGCTTTGTTAATAAAGGTTTAATTAATTTGTTTTAATATTACATTAGTTGTTTTGGCCACCTTATTACAGTGTGAAATAGAGAATAATTTGTTATTAACTAAAATGCCTAAGTCTCTTTCACAATTTGATTTTTTGAGAAGTACATTATTTAAAAAGTAACTTTTTTTAGTATTTTTTTATTCCAAAGTGTAGGACCATACACTTTTCAGTATTGAAGGTCAGGAGGTTTGTATTAGCCCATAATTCACTATTTTTAAGGTTCTGTTTTAATAGGGATATGTTTAGTATTGAATCCACTCTACCACCAAGTTTAGTATCATCAGCGAATTTCGAAATATGATTAAATGAAGAAATAGTTAAATCACTTATAAAAATGTTAAAAAAGTGTGGACACCAAAACCAAGCCCTGAGGTATACCGCTAGTCACTTGGCCTTGGTCAGACAGTACACCATTTATTTTTACCACTTGAGTCCTATTATATAACCAGCGTGATGCCCAATTAATTAGGTACTGAGATAAAACAAGTTTAAACAATTTCTTAATAAGTAGGGCATGAGACTCTTTGTCAAATGGCTTATTATAATCCAAAAGGATAACATCTGAAGAAATATGTTTATACAAGCATCTACTAATGTTATTATGAAAGGATACTAGATTTGTTGCATAGGAAGATCCTGGTTTAAAACCATGTTGTGATATGTCATGAATACCTAACTGTTGCATTTCAGTCTCAATTAGTGATTTGACTAATTGCTTCATAACCTTTCCTATAATGGATGTCAGGCTGATAGGTCTGTAATTCTGATTGCTAGATTGATTGCCTTTTTTGAAGATAGGAATAGCTATGGCTTGACGCCAATCATCTGGTATGTAATTTTCAATAAGTGATTTATTAAAGAGTAATATAAGTGGTAAGACCAGAGAATCAGATGTTTCTACCAAAAATCTTGATTGAATATTATCTGGTCCAGGACTGGTAGACTGTTTGATAAATGATAAGGCATTTCTAATCTCTGAACATTCAAATTTAGGAGGGATTGATCCATTGTTATACACTGGGGGAATTAAATCTAATTTGTCAAAGACAGAGCAGAAATATTTATTAAAAGGGTTTGCTGATTCATAATTGTTAGTAATAATATTCCCATCTTCTAATAAAGGACCAATAATCCTAATATTACTCTTTTTGCTGTTAATATATGAAAAAAATAGATTTTTTTATTTGATTTAGTATGTGCCAGTTTAAATTCAAATTTAAGTTTTGCTTGTTTGATTAATTTTTATTGTAAGGACACTACTGTTTTATACTTATACCTGTTGCACATGCTTTTATTTTTTTTAAGCTTTTTATTTTGTATTTTGAACTTTTTATTTATTGTATATATCATAAGACATATACAATATATTGAGACTTGGTTCCATGCACTAGCAAGTTACAGAATAAATGTCTTCTACCAAGGATTGATTTGCATATCACCCTTTGTTACATCATGGGAGGGTTAACAAACATAGGTTTGTGCTTGCTTTAAGTAAGCACATATATTCTAAATATAATCTATAAATGGCTACTTCGCCAAGACCATGGACTTTGTAACTGAAAGTCTATTCCCAAAATGTCCCTGAGTGAAACACTCTTGATACAGCCTTCATGGCATGTCATAAGTCCATGTAAAAACAATATTTTTTCAAAAGATAGTAATAGAGACATCAAATGACACAATTGCTCCTTATACAGTGTTTGTAAACAGTATTATTGCTATCCTTTCTCGAAAACTTAATTGCATGCTGAGAACATAGAAATACTTGAGGGCCATTAATTGTACAGTTATGCCCTAAACAACTTCTAAAATAAAACTTTAAATTCAGCGAACAGCTTGTTAACTTTGATAGACCTTACATAGGAAAGTGGCCCATAGTTAGTAGACAACTGACACGCTGTCAGTCCCCCTCAGCCTCTGAATCTTCTGAGTCCTTGGGTTCGTTACAGGTAGCAAAGACAGATTTAATTTTCTCCAGTCTCTTCCCTGCTTCTGAGGGATCGTTGAAGATGAAGATTTTACCTACATATTGTATGCGAAGTTTTGCGGGATACAAGAGTGCGTTCGCAATCCCCAGTTGGTGCAGCTCCGATCTCACCCCATCGAATGCCTTCCTCCTCTGACGTGTAGCAAAGGAGAGGTCGGGAAAGAAATACATTCTGGAGCCATCTGGGGTGTAAAGCTGTCCCCTCTCTTTGGCTGCTTTTAGGATCAGTTCTTTAATGGTCGGACCCGCCGTGACCATCAGGATGGTTCGTGGTGTCCCTTCCTGCTAGGGTCTGTGCTGTGGGGTAATTTGGTAAGCCTGTATAATCATTCCAACCACTGAGATGGCCAGGGTAGACTGCATTAGAGTTGTCAAGTATTCAGTTAGGTTTGATCTCTCAGAAGACTCTGGGACCCCTAATATCTGGACATTGGCTGAACGAGCGACATTCTCCAGGTTTTCTAATCATTGGCATAGTAGGCGGGTTTTCATTCACTAAACCTGCAGTAGCTGTAACTGCCTTTTCAGCTATCGAATGCACTAAGTTGTTTTGTGTTGTTAATCCTTCTAGTTTAGTTTCCATTACGGTGACCCAGGAGGTAAAACCATCCATCTTCTTATCTAGTACTTTGATGAAGGCTTCAAGGTCTTTTACTGCTTTTAGGACTGCTGCATTTGAAGGTTCAGTATCCAAGCCATGCGTTGGGCCCTGTTGTTGCTGATTCTTAGGCCTCCCCATGTTGCCTCGGATTCAGTCGACAAGATTATCGTTTTTTTTTTTACTCCAATTGCAGTTTCCATAAGACGAGTGACTGAGGATCCGAAATCAGTCTCGCAGAGTAACCAAAGTTAAAATTAACTGTTGTAATTGTACAGAATTTAAGTCTGTAGATCGGAGCTCCTGTTGAAGACGTCTTTATCTGTCGGTAGCTAGCCACGCCCCCCCTTTTAAGCTTTTTAAATAAATGTTCCTTTTTTTTTACTTGTTTATGTATTGACTTGGTAAACCAGATAGGAATTTTACCTTTTTTGTTATATTTTGTTTTTGTTGGAACATATTTTCCTTCCAAATAAAGAATAATTTGTTTGAATTACTTCCATGTGCAATCAATATATTTGTTCTTAAATGTGTCTTCCCAATTAACTTCACTTAATGTAGAATTTATCAGATTGAAATTGACTTTATTATAATCTTTAAACTTGGTGCTTAAAGTAGGTTAAGGGATTTTGGTAATCAAGCTGAGTTGAACAGAGTTATGATCACTACTACCTATTGGGGCAATGATGTTTATATCTGAGAATTTGTTTTCCACATTTGTAATAACGAGGTCAAGTATATTAGTTCCCCTAGTGGGTTTGCTGACTAACTGCTCAAGGCCAAAATCTATGCATAATGTTGTTAATAGTCTTTCCTGCTCAGTTTTAGCGATAAGTGATTCCCATTTAATACCTAGCATATTAAAATCACCCATAATGAGAGTATCTCCATTATTAACCATGTCCATAATGATACTAATTAGGTCTGTTGTATAAAGACCATCTGCAGAAGGTGGTCTATAATATACACCAATGGTTAGTTTAGGTTGACCATTCAGTTGATTGTGACCCAAAGAGATTCAAAATTAGTTGAGGTTTTAATTTCATAAGATGGACTATTGTTTCTTACATACAACCCCCCCACACCTAATCTCTTTGCTTTGTCTTTATAATATAATTTGTAATTAGGGATCTCTCTGGACCACTTCAAGGATGGGTCCCACCAGGTCTCAGAAACAGCAATAATACCCAAGTACAGTCGGATACATTTTACTTGTAATTCTGACATATTAAGATTGTTTAATGATCTAGCATTAAAAGATAATATTTTATAAGGTGTACTAGGCTGATGTTTGTTACCTATTATTAGAGATGGGAACCTGCCCATTCTCCCCCACTGTATGCTAGTTTAAATCATTATCAATTACAGAAAACAAAGTTTTTCCCCAATAAGGCACTCCCTCTTCTGCTGAGGTGGAGACCATCCCAGCAGAAGAGGGAGTCTCTATCACAGAATTTCTCCCTGTGTAGTGTGCAGTATATTTTTTGTTTAAGACACCACTTCCTCAGCCAATTGTTTATTTGTTTAATTTTATCAGTAATGTCCAGTGGCTCTCGGTACAGGAAGTATTTCCGAAATACAAACAGTATAGCCTTTTTCCATGAGTAGGTTGTTTAATACAACAAAATCTTACATAAGTTGTGAAATGTCAGTACGATTAATGTCATTTGTTCCTGTATGAATTACAACCACTGGATTATGACCTGCATCAGAAAGAATATTGTTCAACATTTTTGTTATATTTGATACTTTGGCCCCCCAGAAACGTGAGCATGTACAATTTGCTTTGTTAGGGTTGCAAATTGCCCTGTCAAGATGTTTAATTATTGAGTTTCCCAATATATAGTGACCACCAGTCATTGTGGTTTGAAATCACAGAAAGAGCAGAACCAAACCACACAAAAACACGTATCCTGGATTTTAGGGGGGCAGACTTTGGGAAAATGGGAAGATACTTGAAAGAGGCATTAAGGGGCATGGGACAGGAATCAGGGGTTGAGGAACAGTGGGCAGTATTTAAAATGGGGATTACAAGAACAACAGAATTATGCATTAGGCAGGTTAGCAAAAGGAAGAGGAGACCATTATGGTTTTCCAAAGAGGTAGCAAAGAAAGTGAAAGCCAAAAAGATTGCATTCAGGCAATACAAAAAGACACAGACAGAAGGGGATAGGGAGAAGTACCAGGAGAAGCAAAGGGAGGTAGGGAGGTCAGTAAGGGAAGCCAAAGCTCAGACAGAAGAACACATTGCAAAATCAGTGGGTAGAGGGGACAAAACATTTTACAGGTACATAAGTGAAAAAAGAAAGACAAAGGGAGGCATAGTGAGACTGAAGGGGGAGGATGGGGGCCGCGTGGAGGATGACAACAGTAAAGCTGACATATTGAACAGGTATTTCTGCTCAGTCTTTACTGAGGAAGAGGAGGGTAATGGGTCTGAAGGGAGTACAAGGGGTGAGAATGGTGCAGAAATGGACACAAGTCCCTTTACATGAGAAAGGGTCCTGAAGGAACTGGAAGTAATAAGAGTTGATAAAGCAATGGGGCCAGATGGGGTGCACCCCAGGATCCTTAAAGAACTAAGAGAGGTGGTGGCTGAACCTCTGGCTATCCTGTTTAGCCGATCACTGGAAACAGGGGAGGTACCCAAAGACTGGAGGACAGCAGATGTAGTCCCCTTATACAAAAGCGGGAACAAAGAGGAAGCAGGGAACTACAGACCAGTCAGCCTCACCTCGGTAGTGGGGAAGATCATGGAAGCACTACTGAAGGAGAGATTGGTGGAACATCTGGTTGTCAATGGACTACAGGACCCAAGGCAGCATGGTTTCACCAGGGAGGTCATGTCAGACCAACCTCGTTGAATTTTTGACTGGGTGACTAGGAGGTGGATCAGGGAGGGCAGTGGACATGGCCTATCTGGACTTCAGCAAGGCCTTTGACACTGTGCCACATAGAAGACTATTACACAAACTGGGAATATGGGTGTGGGCAGGACAGTAGTGTGGTGGTGGTAGGTAACTGGCTGGGTGGCAGGACACAGAGGGTGGTGGTAAATGGCTGTCACTCCACGAGGGAAGAGTGACCAGTGGGGTACCACAGGGATCAGTGCTGGGACGGTCCTATTCAACATCTTCATCAGTGACATTGCACAGGACCTAGAAGGCAGAATTTCACTGTTCGCTGATGACAAAGCTCTGTAACAGAGTAGACACACCAGAGGGTGTAGACAGAATGAGAAGGACCTGCAGAAACTTGAAGAATGGTCAGGGGTTTGGCAGTTGAAATTCAATGCAAGGAAGTGCAAGATAATGCATATGGGCACAAAACCCTGGCACAATATATCAGTTGGGGGTGAGGATATAGCATGCACCAAGCAGGAAAGGGATCTTGGGGTTATCATCTCTGATTACCTTAAGGTAGGGAAACAGTGTGACAAGGCAGCAGGTAAAGCAAATAGGATGCTGGGATGTATAGGCAGGGGCATCACCAGCAGAGAAATGGAGGTCATAATTCCGCTCTACAAGACACTAGTGAGGCCCCACCTGGAGTACAGTGTACAGTTCTGGAGACCATACCTACATAAGGACATAGACAGGGTAGAGAAGGTTCAGAGGAGGGCAACAAAGATGGTGCATGGATTGCATCACAAGTCCTATGAAGACAGATTGAAGGAACTGAACATGTACTCCCTGGAGGAGAGGAGGGAGAGAGGGGATATGATAGAGACATACAAGTATCTCACAGGGAGGAACAGGGTGCAGGAATACACTATTTTTAAGCAAAAAAGATGTTCCAGGACTAGAGGGCATGGGATGAAGTTGGAGGGAGGACGATTCAGAGGAAACATGAGGAAGAATTTCTTCACAGAACGGGTGGTGGACAAGTGGAACACCCTGCCAGAGGAAGTGTGAGGGGCTGAAACAATCACGGGATTTAAGAATGCATGGGATAGACATAAAGGAATTCTGGAGGTCAGGGGTAAGGGGCAACAGACTTCTAGGAAAACATAAACTGAACTTACAAGCTCAAATGGGCAGACTGGGTGGGCCATAGGCCCTTATCTGCCGACACTGTCTATGTATCTGTGTATAAACTCATCTGGTTGGAGTCATAGGAGTAGTGGGATTAGTGGAGTCCATTGGAATAGTTGTCTGGGTGGGGTAATGCACCTGGGAAACAAAAACCCAGGGGAAGAGTACACAGTGAGGGGTGAGCTACTGACAACAGTAAAATTGGAAAGGGACCTGGGGGTAATTATATCAGATGACCTTAAGGTGGGCAAGCAATGTGAGAAGGCAGTAAGGAAGGCTGAGGGGATACTGGGATGCATAGGGAGAGGCATCAATAGTAGAAAACAGGAAGTTGTTATCCCTCTGTACATACAGTTGGTGAGACCCCGTCTGAAGTACTGTGCGCAGTTCTGGAGACCCCATCTCCGCAAAGACATAGACAGAGTGGAGGTTGTCCAGAGGAGGGCAACCAAAATGATGCAGGGTCTGCACCAGAAGACATACGAAGAAAGACTAAAGGAGCTTAATATGTACACCCTTGAGGAAAGAAGGGAGAGAGGGGAAATGATAGAAACTTTCAATTACCTCAAGGGAATCAACAAAGTCCAAGAGGGTAGCATCGTTCAGAAAAAGAGATGTGCAAGAACAAGGGGCACAATCTGAAGATGAGGGGATGGCTCAGAGGTAATGTGAGGAAGTATTTTTTCACAGAGGTGCTAGATGCATGGAACAGCCTCCTGAAGGTGATAGAATCAAATACAGTGGGGAATTCAAGAATGCATGGGACAGACATAAGAGCAGTCCTAGTGGGGGTAGGAGGAAGTAAGCTGTTGGTTAACTAGGATCTGCTTATCTTATCTGTTAGGTAAAAAAATGGGCAGACTAGGTGGGCCAAGCGGTCCTTATCTGCTGTCAAATTCTATGTTTCTATGATTCTATGTTTCTGTGGGGGGGGGGCAGAGGTCTGGTTGATGTGGAAGGTGGATTTTGATTTGTTTTAACAAGTGGTAATGCAATTTTATGAGATACATCTTTTAAAAATGTTTTAAAGATTGTTGTTCCAAATCTATAAGTGCCGATGATACTGTTTCATCATCATTAACCTCAGGAGTGGAGGGTGTACTGCCCATTATTTTTAAAGGTTTCTTCCTCTATGCCAAAGTTTGTATCAGGCTGCATAGAAAGTGTCGAGAAAGAGTTGTACAAGGGAATGAAAAACGGTTCTACTTTATGACCTTTTTTGGATGCCCTAGAAGTAGGCACTTGGGCCCCATCCATATTTTGTTCTAAATCTTCCTCTCTGCCCCATTTTATTAAAGGTAATTGATCTATGTTAGTATCATTTGGGGTCCCCATATCTGATGCATATTCAGTTATAAGGGAATCAGTTTGGGTAGATATATGACTGGTGGCAATGTTAAGTGTCCCACTTTGGAGGGAGTAATTATTTAGTTCTTGGTGACATCTCAGCATTTCAGCTTGGCTATTTTCCAAAAATAACAGCCTTGCTCCAAATGAGGCTATTTCCTCAGATGCGCTAGTTGTCCTCACTGAAAATGACAAAGCTATTCTTCATTAGTGTCAGTGCGTCCTATCAACAGCGAATCTCACAAGATAGATACCATGGGAAAAAGCATTTGTAACCACAACTCTGGGCATGCGCATTGCCAGCTATCAAGGGCATTTCTCCCAATACAAATACGCCCTCTGGACTTCCCTTAAGTCCCTGCTGGAGGGTCTCCAGGAGTCTGACTCTAAAACTGAGATTTTACAGATTGTTACCCAGGGTATAGAATGTAATAGCCATCAGCTGGAAGCTTCCATAGACACATATGATACTGCTTCCAGGGCAGCCACTTCTGGAATCTGCATTAGAAGACATTCCTAGCTTAGAACATCAGGGTTTTCCTTTGGTAATGAATGTCTCCTTTTATGGCACATATCTGTTTGGTCAACAGGTAGACAAGCCCTAGAGGCCTCTCAGAGAACCAGGACTTCCATTAAAACAGCCAGCCGGCTCTTTCTGCCTCTCAGAGGGGCAGGAACCATCATTTTTTTTTTCATAACAGGCAGCCCGTTCGAAGAAGAGACCAGGGAGCCACAAACAGGCACCAGCCTTCTCAGTCGTAAAAGAAAATGCAGCGGAGGGCACAAGGCGCAAAAGCGCTCAGTGCCTCCCTCTGAAAGTCTGGCCCCGGTCTCAGCTCAGCTGCCCGAGATGGACTTTTCCATGAAAGTGGGAGGTCATCTGACTCAGTTTTACAGTCAATGGAAGTCTATCACAATGGACAAGTGGGTCCTCCGGATTATCCGGGAAGGTACTCTCTCAACTTTTCATAGATTCCTCCAAACCTTCTGTCCAAAAGACAACAGTTTGTCAGCCATCTAGTCAGACCTTCTCACTTCAGAAATACAGTGCCTTCTCAAAAACAGGGTAGTGGAAGTAGTTCCCTGGGCAGAGTGGAACACAGGTTTCTACTCCCATTACTTTCTGGTTCCAAAGAAGACAGGTGGCATGCGCCCAATTCTCAACCTCAGAAAGCTAAACAAGGTCTTGTTCTGGGAGAAGTTCAAGATGGTCTTCTTAGGGATGCTCTTACAACTTCTTTGACAGCACGACTGACTGACATCCCTGGACTAGAGGCATGCTCAGAAGTCGTGAACAAAGGGTGCCCAAAATCCTAACAAAGCTTGGGGGGTCTTGGGGCTTGTTCACCCAGGACATTTTTGAAAAAAATCACTGTAAATAGTACATTTTCCTGCATTGTACAGTTAAGCAAGATACATTACAGCCCAAAGCACAAACAGGAGTGCACAATTGGAATGGAGCCTGTTGCTCTCCTGGGGTAGTAGCTAGTCCCCGTAAATCCAAAGAAAAAACATTCAAGGTAGCAAAGCACTCACCTGTCTTCCACAATAAAAAATGCAGGAGTAAGTAAATATGTTAAAAAAATTCTGCACTTTTATTGCAGGTACTTAACAGACACACGTGGTGTGGGCTCACTGCCACACCAAAACCCCAGAGCTTCGACAGAAGTCTTACTGAGGGAGTCAGTTTTACTGTGGCAAAATAATCCCTTTTCTACAGTTTCCTGAACAAAACAATTGTCTGCCACTTGTTGTTTTAAATACATACAGTATAGACATGGTAATTCATGATTTAGATTTAGGCGGCTGTGGTGGGATTCGGACGATAGACAAAATGCAACACAATGGAACATAAGAAATAAAAGATAAATCAATATAGAAAAACATACATAGGCAGAATTGCACTAGGGAAGAGGAGTTTGAAAAGCAGTCTCAAGAACTGTACAATACATTCATACAAAGGGGCTACAAAAGGCTGACATTTGACAATGCTCTTGAAAGAGCTAAAAACATGGAAAGGGAATCTTTGTTAGAAACAAAGAATTAGGAACGGCGTGATAACAGATTTGTCCGTTTTATAACAAAATACAATGGGGCATCTGGGGCATGGGGAACATCATTAGAAAATACTGGTCCATTCTTTTTAGGAGGCAGTATAGCGTAGTGGTTAAGGGCACTGAGTTGCAAACTTGGAGACCTGGATTTGAATCCCACCAGCTCCTACTTGCATACTGTGTGACCCTGAACAAGTCACTTAACTTCCTTGTGCTCCCAGGTTGCACCTGGAAACACGCTCTGGCTTAATGTGCCTTTCATACTAACATACTAACATATTATTTGCCAGCAGAGTAGGCCTTACGGTCTATCGAGTCTGCTTGAACCTCAGATCCCTAGTTGGGTGCCGAGGCCCTCCCCCCCTTGTTTTCCAGAAACCCCTATCATCCATCCCCACCCCCCTGGGACAGGCCATCATCTGATACATCCACTTTCTGTGTCTGACCCACCCTCTCTTGAAGCCCTCCACTGTGGATCTCTGAACCAGCTCGCCAGGCAGTGCATTCCAAGGGTCCACCACCCTCTCAGTGAAAAACCTCCTCCTCTTTTCCCCCCTCACCCTTCCACCTTCAAACCATGCCCTCTGGTGATACCTCCCTGCTTTAGTCTAAAGATCCCCTCCATGTTTACCCTATTTATTCCCTTGAGGTACTTAAAGACCTCAATCATGTCCCCCCTGTCTCTCCTCTCCTCCAATGAAACAGGCAGAGCTCCTCAAGTCTGTCCTCATCGTCAAATCCCCTAGCCCTCGTGTCATCTTAGTTGCCCTCCTCTGTACCCTATCCAGGAGCTGTATGTCCCTCTTCAAGTGTGGTCTCCAGTACTGTACACAGTACTCAAGGTGTGGTCTAACCAGTCCATTGTACAGTGGCAGAATCACTTCCTTGCTCCTAGAGGTGATCCCCCTTACGATGCATCTCAACATCCTGTTTGCCTTGCTAGCCGCTCTCCTGCACTGCTCAGAGTTATTCATACATGCATCCACCATGACCCCTAGGTCTTTTTCCCCTATTGAGGCCTCCAGCGCCTCCCTCCCAGGGTGTACCTGTGTTTAGGGTTTCCCGCCCAAGATGTAACACCTTGCACTTGGTGATATTGAAATTTAATTCCATGTGTGAGCCCAGCTTCCAGGGTGTCCAGGTCCCTTTGCAGGCCAACCTCCTCTTCTCTCCTCAACTACTGCTCCCATCTTGGAGTCATCAGTGAAGAGACTCATTTCACACCCTATACCCTCCTGATGTCCGATATGTATGCATTAAACAGGATTGGACCCAGGACCGAGCCCTGCGGTACCCCACTACCAACCTCTCTAGGGTTCGAGAGCTCCCCATAGACCACTACTCTCTGGGTGTGTCCAGCTAGCCAGTTTTCAATCCATCTGACCATCAAAGGGTCTACTCCCAACCCCATCAGTTTCTCCACCAGACCATTGTGGGGGACAGAGTCAAACGCCTTGCTGAAGTCCAAGAATAATACATCCACAGGCTTTCCCCTGTCCAGTTCTGATGTTACCCATTCATAGAACTCCACAAGATTGGTTTGACATGATCTACCTGGCACAAACCCATGTTGCCGACTATCCAGACCTCCCACCTCCTCAAGTACACCCCCAATCGTTCCTTTAGTATGCTCTCCATTAATTTTCCACCACGGTCAAACTGATGGGTCTATAGTTACCTGGTACTTCCCTCGACCCCCTTGTAGGATTGGCACCACATGTTGCCTTTCGCCAATCCTAGGTACCCTCCCTGTCTCAAGTGACCTGTTGAAGAGCTTCAGCCAGGGGTGCAGCCAGAATGTCCGCCAATTCCCATAGTACTCTCGGTTGAATGCCATCCGGCCCAGGAGATTTGTCTTTCTTTAGGGCCTTGAGGGCTAACCACACCCTTTTGGCGGAGATAGCATCATCCGTCCCCTCCACCTTACTGGCCTTTTTTATCCTTATCCTGGTGTGACACCTCTGGGGTACCTCTCCCTCCCTCTTGCTCCATTTCTGCTGCTCCCCTGATCCCACTCACTGCTGCTTCTATCCCCATTGTGCCTTGCTTTGTAGATATCCCATCTCCCTCCCTTGTGAACACAGAGGCAAAGTACTCGTTAAATACCTCTGCCTTGTCCCTCGCCTCTTCCACCCACCCTCCTTCTGATCTCAATCTGCTGAGATGGCCCTTAGTTTTTCTCTGCTTCCCAATGTACTGGAGGAACCCCTTTTCCCCTCCATGTATCCCCTGTGCCAGCCGCTGCTCTTTACTGGACTTTGCGCCCCTCACCATCCGGGTGACTTTTCTAGATGCAAGATAGTACATTTCCTTATCCCTATCCCCTCTTGTTGTTTTATATTTTTTGTAGGCCGCCTTCTTTTCTCTGACTGCTACCTGAAACTCACTGGACCACCAGCATGGTTTATGTGACCTTGCTCCCTTATGTTTCACCTTAGCGCAGGATCTGACTGCCTCATGAAGTCCCCGGTTTATGACCTCCCATCTCCTTTCCACATTTGTCATTGATGTAATCCCCTTCAAGTGATCCTTGAGAATATTTCCCATGCCCACAAAGTCTGCCCCCCTGAAGTCCACTGCCAGTGTCCTAGATCTCCCCCCCATGCTTATTTGAAACCACACAGTATTGTGGTCGCTCCCAGTCAGGATCCTCTACAACCAGGTCCCCTACCAGATTCCCATCTGCCAGAACCACGCCCAGGACATGCCCTCCCTTGTGGGCTCTATCACATGCTGTGTTAAGAACACATCCTGGAAGCAGTCCAGCAGCCTCTGCTCCTTGGCCACCTTAGAGGACATGGTTCCCCAGTTTGTACCTGGCATATTAAGGTTCCCCATCATCACCACTACTTCCCATTTTGGTCCACACTGGGCAATGATATTGTCCAGCAAACCATCCTCCAGAAAATCACCTATCCCGGGGGCCTACATACTACATCCAGCTTGACCTTATCTCCTGCTGGGAATCATAAGGTGACCCATAAGAACTCTACATTTCCCTCTTCGTCTTCTACCCTAGCAATTTCTATGTCATCTCTAATGAACATAGCCACTCCACCCCCTCTGCCCTCCTTTCTATCCTTCCTAAGCATAGTGTACCCCCGCATGTTTAGGTCCCAGTCATGGTTTTTGTTGGCCCACGTCTCCGTGACCGCCGCCACATCCACCCCCCACCCCAACAGCATGGCCTGGAACTCTGGCAACTTGTTTCCAAGCTCTGGCATTTACTAACACCAACCCCACCCCTTATCCCTGATCCCCTTTGTCTAACCCCACCCAGGTTCCTTATACTTCCATCCTCCCTCTGCTCCTCCTGAAACCTCCACCCCAGTCTGTTTCCCCTCCCCTTGGGTTTGAGAGCTCTCCCTCATCTGGAGGAGAGGCTCTGGTCAGCTCCTCCCTTATCCCTTCCCCCTCACAAGTTTAAACCCCACCTTTCTTGAATGTAGTCAGCCATCCCCTGTTTAAGGACTTCCTTCCCTAATGGGGCAAGATGAAGCGTGTCCTTGGCATACAGTCCCTTATCCTCCCAAACTCCTTTCCAGTTCCCTAACACCCCCAACCCACTCTCTTCACCCCACTTCCTGAGCCAGTCATTAACTTCTGTTATCTTCATTTTTTTCTCCACTGAGGCCTTTGGTACTGGCAATATCTCCGAAAAGGAAATGTTGCATCCATTATCCCGACAGACTCTGGCAAGTTCTTGGAACCACTTGGATTTCCAAATGCTATTTCCTCTAGATCGTTAGTTCCCAAATGCACCAGAAACCGTTTCCTCCACAATCCCTAACCAGTTTGTACACCATGAACTTTGCTCTGTGCACTATCAGCCCAGAGATACTCACTACCTTCACCTGGCTATGGCATCCACCCCCGTCCCTCCCACTGGATACCCCTAATCATCGAGTCTCCCAATAACAGAACCTTAACACCGCCATCATCCTTATGGTTACCTCCACTGTGCCCTCTCAGCCCCCATCCCCCTCTTTATTCATGATCTCAATTCCTTGGGAGTCTTCCTGCCTTATTAGAGACCCCCTTGTCACCCTCCCCTTTCTGCCTCCCTCGTTATTTTGCCCACTTAACTCAGACCCCTCTGAATAGGTGTCCCTTTAACCCTCTCTTATCCGACCATTTATCCTGGCCCTGATGGTTTCCCCTTCCCCACGCCACCGTCCTCCCCTTGTAATAGTACCCCCTACCTCCAGAGGCTCTCTGTGGGTCCCCTTTAGCTAGGGCCCCATCCTTGGTACTGACCCCCCCTGCTGAAGGGGGGCTCCCCCCCCACCTCCTTGTCTCCCAGTTTCTCTCCAGTCATACTCTCCTCCCTCATGTCTGCAATATGTTGTATCTCCTCCATCTGCTTAAAATTTATGTTTCCCCTTCTCCCTCTGGGACTATTTCTATCCTTTCCATTGCCGGTCTGTAATGCCCTATGGGTATCCGACTCCCTCCCCCCCGGCCTCTGTACCAGTTTCCTCATTTCCACCAACCCCTTCCTCCCCCTCTAGGTTGCTTAGTAGCTCAAATTTATTGTGACACTCTATGTCAGCCTCCATCTAGTAACCCGAGTTTCCCCTGACTGCACCTCTAAACTGCCCCTCTTCCTCCCCTCTTGCTCTGTTCTCCTTAGGAGCTCCCTTCCCACAGTCTGCTGTTTTAGGCTTCCCCACAAAAGCCCCTCCCTTATCAATGTCTGCTCTACTAGGCTTCCCCACAACAGCCCCTCCTGACTCTTCCCTATCCACTCTCTTTGTATTCGGAATGTTCACCCCGTATACTTTCCCCTTAGCGTCAACATTCCTATCTAAAGGTCCTCTGTCCCTAATATCCCCCCTCCTGCTTGGTGTAACATAACATCCTGTAATTTCAGAGCGTTCCCCCAGCCTCTCCTCAGCCCCACCCTTCTGCTGCCCATATCCACATCCCTTATCCTTGGACCCCCCCCCAACTCCCCAGCTTACTCCTTAACCAATATACTTCACTCCTGATACAAGATAGCTGTCTACAGAGTGGGCAGCCTCCCTCTCTCCAGGCCCTTTTGAGAATTATTGCCATCCCACAGCCTGTGCAGCCTACAACCCTTCCAAAGATGCCTGCCATGGTGGAATATGGCCACCCTGTTTGTCCCCCTCTGTTTATAATGGCACATACCCCTCTTCTCAGTCCCTTCCCCCTGGAATACAGTTACTCTCTATACTGACTGCAGTTATTTACAAACCCAATTTCAACCCCACCAATAAAGTTCCCAAGTCTCACAAACACATACAGTCCAGTGTGTGTACAGTCCCACTAACAATGTGTGTATGCAGACATCAGGTACCGTATGATGTCACAGGCCTACCAGTTCCTGTAGCTTCAAATTTCAGTCCCAAACAGAAATACATAGCCCTTCAATCCCAACCCCCAGTGGCTTTTCAGTATTTAAGAAAGCCTACAAAACAGGGTGAGTGGAAGGTCTCTTACCAACACCAGGCAAACATCACATTTAAATTTCACTCTAATTATCACTGCCAAACAAGTGTTCCCAAGCCCCAAAAGTTACAATATCACAGCCCAAGTAACAGTTCTAAGTCAAAGTAGTAATTTTTAACACACAGAACTAATTTCACATACAAAACTATTCAAATATTTCAGTTAAAACAGAATATAAACCCAGACCTCTGTCCTTACCAGCCTCCTGCTTATGTTCCCAAGTGAACAATCCCCCTTTCCCTTTAAGGATTCTATTTTATCAAGAGAATTAACAGAGAGCTGTAGAATTACATTTTAAAGAGTAATAATCTTACAGACAGGCTAGTTCATAGCCATTTTGCTGAAACCAAACCTGAAGCAACACTCTCTCTCTCCCACACACACACACACACACACACACACACACTCTCTCTCTCTCTCTTGTCTCTCCCCCTCTGCTGCCAGAGTAAGAAATTCCAGCTTAAAGGTTATCAAAACACTGTTGAGTTCTGAAGTTTCCTTAATTGCAGCAGCTCAGGACTCTGATGTCATGCAAGGTAAACAGAAAAACCCCGGGGGCAAAGCTAGGGTCAGACCCCCTTATGCATGCCTCTGCCCTGGACATGCAAGATGCCTACCAGCACATTCTAGTACACCCAAATCACAAGTACCTTTGCTTTGTGGCCTTGGGTCAGCATTACCAGTTCGGAGCCCTGACATTTGGGCTCTCCTCAGTGCCCTGAGTCTTTACCAAGTGTTTCACAGTCCTTGCTGCACACCTTCAAAAGCTTGGCATTCAAGCCTTTCCCTACCTAGACGATTAGCTTTTTCTAAGCCTGTCAAGGCAGGAGATGCAGAAAGCAGTGTCCACATCATCTGTCAGTCACCTCCATGGGGTCCTACTAAACCTAGAGAAGTCACAGCTTCAAGTCTCCCAGCAGCTCCTCTTTATAGGAGCCCTCTTAGACAGTACAATGGTGAGGGCTTTTTTAACGGAGGACAGGAGGAGGAACTACATTCTCCAGATTGCTCGCTTCATCAGAGAGAACAACCCTTTATGAGCTCACTCCATGGAATGGATGTTAGGCCTCATTGCCTCTTCAGTTTTCACAGTGCCTCTAGCTCATTTGCACATGAGGACTACCCAGTGGATGCTCAGCATACAGTGGTCCCCAACAACACATCCGCAGTCTTACCCCATCAAAGTGATGGAACCTCTGTAGAGATCACTTGCATGGTGGATACAGGAGGACAACCTTTTCAAGGTTCACCTTTTCTCCCCACCAGAATCTCAGAACACCATCACCATGGATGCATCTCTGTACGGCTGAGGAGCTCACTGTCAGGATCTCCAAACTCAAGGAGTGTGGACTCAGGAGGAGTCTCATCTCCATGTCAGCATTCTAGAGATGAGAGTAGTCCTGTACACCATATGAACTCTAGAAGAATTTATCAGTTACAAAGTAATTCTTCTTTAGATGGACAACAAGGTCGTGATGTACTGCATCATCAAGCAACGTATGGCGCATTCCTACCCTCTATGCGGAGAATTAATAATGGTTTGGGAGTGGTGCCTCAAACACAATGCTCTGATTCTGGCAGTCTGTCTGCTGGGGGCTCAGAATGATCTGGTGGACCACTTCAGCAGGACAGAAGCAGATCCTCATGAGTGGTCGCTTGCACCAGACGTTGTGCAGTTGCTCTTCGGCGAAGGTGACAGTCCGGTCTTAGACCTCTTTGCATCCCCACTCAATACAAAACTGCCTCTATTCTGCTCCAGAAATCCCAAACCTGGCATTTTCTGTCAGGATGCATTCAAGTTGTGGTGGACAAGACGTGTTCTGTATGCATTTCCCCCTCTTTGGCAAATTCAGAGGGTGCTGCTCAGATTGGACTCGGACGGAGGCAAGATGATTCTCATTGCACTGTACTGGCCTTGGCAGATTTGGTTTCCATTGATCAACAGGTTCTAAGAGACTGCTCCAAAGCAATTGCCCTTGTCAATGGACCTCCTGACACAGGGACCCCTGGTCCATCCCAACCTGCACTCCCTTCATCTGCACGCCTGGCTCCTGAGGAGATAGAAGTGGGCAGGTTTAAAGTTTCTCAGAGAATTTGACAGATCCTCTTGGCAGTGTATAAGCCCACCACCAGGAAGACTTACACCACTAAATGGAAGTGTTTCTCAGAATGGTGTACTAAGATCTACTTCAGTCCCTTTCAGTGTCCTCCAGACAAAGTGTTGAAGTTCAAGTTCAAGTTCAAGTTTATTGCAGGAAAACTCCATTGAGCAAGTTCATTCACAAGGAAGTCCTGTAACATAAACACTTAAAGTACAAACACAGATAGGTAATCACAGTATATACATGAAATGCACGTTACATGATACAGGCTGAAAATACAGACAAGGATACCGCATAGGGTGACCGCAGGTGGTAAACATTGATATGAGACAGGGAAGTGACTTACAGCTTGCATACTGATAAATGAAACATGATGACTGGTGTGTGCAATACATATATTTTGGCAGCTAGAACAAACAACAGTCTACAACTGATATGGGGAGGAGTGATTTGATAGAGTAGCAGTGGAGCGTAAGCATAGATAAAGCCAGGAGTAGAAGGGGAAAGGAAAGCAGTTAATATGACAAATCAATTATACCTTACCAGTGGATAAATATGGCATACATGGGGAAGGAAGAGACTTAATGACAGTTACAGGTGTCTTTTATTTTGGCTGAACTTAGCGATTTGTAGAAGTTTATTGAAACTGTGCTAGTTAGTTTCAGTATGGTTTGTAATTGGTTCCAAATGGAGGGAAGGGCATATGCAATAGCACGTTTACCAAAGGAAGTCCGCGTCCTTGGTATGTCAAGCATAATAAAGTCAGATTTTTCTTAACGCAGTATGCATACTATGTGAGATACTAATAAGGGAAGAGAGATAGCTTGGCAATTTCTGCAGGAGCAGTTTAAGAGTCCATAAGCCCAGCATGGAGCAGGCGCCTAGTAGTAAGGGATGTCCAACCAGCAGCTGCATGTAAGTCACAGTGGTGCGAACGTAAGGGAGTTGGTAATGAACCGTGAACGCACGGTGATAAAGGATGTCCAGTTTACTTAGATTTGCAAGAGTGGTGGAGGAATAGATTAAGCATACCATAGTCGAGTAGGGGGAGAAAAGTGGCCTGTACAAGCTTGTTTCGAGTTTCAAGGGGAAAAGGGCCTATTTCTGTAGAAGAAACCTAATCTTGCTTTTAACCTTCTAGAGACATCTTCGACGTGGTCATTGAAAGATAATTTATTGTCGATCCAGATACCTAGATATTTAAATTTGGTTACAACTTCCAGAGGCTCGTTTAGCGTGGTGACAATGAAGTCTTGGGCAAGGGTATTGGGGGGGCCTGTGACAGCACTGTGAGAATATCATCGCTTTAGTCTTCTTAGCATTGAGCAGAAGCTTTGCCTTTATTAGATTATGCTCAAGTTGTGCGAAGTCCGCTTGAAGCACTCCCTTGACTTCAGATAACGATGAGCCAGAAGTATACAACACAGTATCATCTGCAAAAAAGTGCAGATTGGACGTAGATATGTTAGCATCTAAGTCATTAATGTACAGAGAAAACAAGATAGGGCCTAAGATGGATCCTTGGGGGACTCCTCTTGCAACTGGCAAGGCAGCAGAAAAAAAGCCTTCTGCCTTTACTTTTGGAATCTTCCAGTTAGGTAGCTAGAGAACCACTGGGTGGTATGGTATGTGGCACCCAACTTTGCAAGGCAATTGACTAATAGTTTGTGATCAACAGTATCAAAAGCTTTGCTGAGGTCCAAAAAGACTGCGCCAGTTACCTTCTTAGCATCTATAGCAGAGATCCAAATCATTGGTTACTTTTGCTAGTGCAGTGATTGTGCTATGATTAGCCCGGAAGCCAGATTGAGCTGGGTTAATGAGAGAGAAGGTTTCCAAGTGAGATTTTAACTGAATATGGATCAGTTTTTCGAGAACTTTAGAAAGGATAGGCAATATGGAGATAGGCCTATAGTTGTTTACATCGCATGGGTCACCAGATTTAAATAGAGGGAGGATATGTGCTGATTTCCAGCAGGACAGCACAGTAGCAGATGTAATGGAAAGATTGAAGATGTGGAGAATTGGGGCAGTGAGATGGGCATAGCCTGACCTTAGGAAAAAAGGGTTCCAAGCCATCGTCCCCTGCGCTTTTTGGTGTCTAAGTTAAGAAGAATCTTCTACTTCTTTATGAGTTATCTCGCAGAGTTGGAAGGGGCTGGGTGCAGGACTAGATGTAGGGGAGGGTATGCTGGCTCACCGCAGCACCAGCATAAGGTGACGAGTCAAAAGCTAATCCAGCAGTGGCAAAGTGGGAGTTAAGTTCCTCCAGGATTAGGGACTTGTTTTCCACAATCTTGCCACTTGCAACTATCTTTGTTGAGACAGAGGGGACCATTGGCCGTCCTTCTATAGCTTTGATAGTCTTCCATATTTTATGAGGGTTACCTTTAGCTTGTTCGAGAGTAGAAATATAATAGTTAGCTTTAGCAGAGCGAAGTTTTTTCACACAGTTATTCCTGGCTGTTCTAAAGGCCTGCCAATCCGAAGATTCTTTGGAATGTCTAGCTTTAGCCCAGAGCTTATCTCGAGCTATAAGGGCTGCCTTGAGATCCGAGGTGAAACAGGGGTTGGAATTGTTCTGCACTTACTTTGATGAAAGGGCATGCTTATTTATTATTGTAGTGAGTTTGTCATTAAGGATGTAAGCTGCCTTGTTGACATCTTTGGCTAGGTAGAGATCTTGCCATCTGATCATGCTCAGGTCAGATAGGAAGTTTACTGCACTGAATTTGCGAAAGGATCTTTTTGTTATGAAGATTGGTTGCGGCGGGGCCTTAATTTGAGATCTTATGCAAGCAACAATTCCATGATCGCTCATGTCGTTGTGAAACACTGCCGAATGAGATATTTTGTGTGGATGGGTGGTTAGTACCACATCTAGAATGGAACTGTTGGCAGTATTTAGAGTGTTGTTCCTAGTAGGTTCACTGACTAATTGTCCAAGACCTAGCTCCTACAAAGGGATTTGAGGCGTGTGATTTAGGTGACAGCCAGTCCATATTTAGATCTCCTAGAAATATTGTTTCAGTTTTTGCATCTATGAACATGGATTTCAAAAGATTAAGGACTTCATCACCACCAGATGGTGGTCTATAACCACCTAGTATAGTGATACATTCCGAGGAGGGGAGATGAAGGCTCAGCGAAACTAACTCAAATTCCTTGGCTAGAGATTTGCAACTAATATTGGTGACCAAGTACTTAGATTTGGCATAGATAACCACACCCCCGCCTCTAGACTCTCTATCTGCTTTAAATAAATTGTAGCCCTGCAGTGATATTTGTTGATCAGTGTTCGTCTTTTTTAACCACGACTCAGTAATTATGATAAGGTCAGGGTTAACGTGTGCAGCCCAGCTTGCAGCTGTACAAGTTTTTAGGCAGGCTTAAATGTTGACTATCATCATTTTGAGACCTGTGGCCTCAGCAAAATTGATAGGCGAAGTAAGTTGTGGGTGGGTTGAGCTCCACATTTCCTGAGCAGAGAAGAAGCAGAAGTATAACTTTCTTTTAAGGAGCTTATAAGAATGGAGACTGCTTTTTATTTCTTCGTGGCAACCCATATCATGCTGCGAAAGGCGGCACCACTGTAATGACAGTTGATCGTGATCAATGTAAGTGCTTGGGTAGACATAGGTGAGGACAGTAGCAAGGGGTGTGAAGCTAACCAGCGGAATAGGCTAAAAGGGGAGAGGAGAATGACATAGTGTCTGCACGGTAGACTGTTATAACATTAGGTATTGATAAGGTACATTGGAGAACTGAATTGCATTGAGGTACTTCAGATTGCACTGTATTGCTGAAAACTGTACCTTAGGAGCAATAAAACACAATAAGGAGAGCCATGGTCCCAGATTGAGTGGTCTCGTGATTTGTATTAGTGCAATATTTTCTAGGCAAGTAATTTGCCCACCTAGGTACTCACTTAAAACCTAGATGAGAAAATACAGCAGAAAGGGGAACAAGGAGGCAGGAGCAGCTTAGTTAGTGGCGGCTCAAGAGATATTCACACAGGGCAGTCTTATTGGCCACACTCAGATACCAATCATAGGTTGGCAGCAGTCGAAACTAGGCCAATGAAGCAGTAATATGATATAGGAGGCGGATCATGAGTGTATTTAAAGGAGGCCTGGGAGAGGGGGTGGTGGGGGTGGGAGAAAATTTCAGGTCAGAGCGAGAGCTGAGAAGTCAGAATTAAGAAGGAAACACTGTAACAGGCTATAGAGAAGGTACTTGCTAGACCTTTCAGATGCAGGGTTGCAATACTCATCTGTCAAAGCACACCTCTGTGCACTCTCCGCCTATCATGAGCCAGTCCAGAGTATGACTCTGGCTCAGTTACCACTGTTTAAAAGATTCCTCAACAGCATTCTTCATACAAGGCCTCGGTTAGGAAGCCGGTTGGCCCCTGGGATGTTAATCTCATGTTAGACATGCTCACTCGTAAGCAATTTGAGCTTCTAGCCACATGTGATTTAAAGTTTCTGACTTAGAAGAATGCATTCTGGTGGCCATCACTTCTGCTCACAGAGTCTCTGAAATACATGCTTTGGCCACAGTCCCTCCATACACCGTCTTTCATAAAGTCAAGGTGGTCCTCTGTATTCACCCTAAGTTCCTACCCAAAATGATTTCAGATTTCCACCTCAAGCGAAATGGTTCTTCCCACTTATTTCTCTAATGTCCAAAATAAAGGGGAATGCACCCTTCATTCCCTGGATGTTAAAAGGGCTCTATGATTCTACATTGATAGAACCAGGGATATCCATTAGGACAAGCAACTCTTTGTGTCCTTCAGCGCAACCCGGATGGGTCAGCCAGTATCCATCAAATGCATCTCTGTTTGGATAGTGGCATGTCTTTGCCATTGTTACTGTATAGCACAGGTTAAGTTGAACGGCCAGGAGTGTGTCTACTCCACCAGAGCAATTGCTGGTCCCTGGCAGAGATCCACTCTGTCCCCATTGCTGACATTTGCAAAGCGGCTACTTGGAGCTCAGTGCAGACTTTTGTAAAGCACTACGCTGGATGTCCATGCCAGGCAGCGTGCTTCCTTTGGTAGGACAATCCTTAATGGACTTCTGTCCTAAGTGAGCTCCATTTCCCCCTGCTCGGGGGATTGGTTTTAGCTTGGTGCTCTAGTCCAGCAGTATGAAATAATTGTGAAGACTTTAAGTCCAGGAAGATATGAAAATTACATACTCACTGTAATGTTTGATCTTCTTGGACAAGTCTTCACCATTTATTCATATGCCCACCCACCATCCCCCGAGCTCACTCAGTCTGTTTCTGGTCTTCACTCCCTCATTGGTTTGGGCTGTGAAGACATTGTTTAAATTGACCCTTCTTATACAGGTCAATCGGGCTATCTTATGCCCTTGTTAGTGTAGGTGTTTCTTAGGTTATATTTCACTGCACCTCCTTGGCAAAAAAAAGTACTGAGGTGTTTGGAGGGTTGCCAAGGTAGCCTACACAGGTGTGAGACGGTCTTGTGGTACCACACATACGTGATCCTACCTCGGCGCATGCACTCCTGAAGATTTTTGGCTCACACAGGGTCCCAGCTCCTCTAGCTTGTAACCCAGCACAATGAATAAATGTTGAAGACTTATCCAAGAAGGTCAAGAATTATGGTGAGTATGTAATTTTCATTTCTCAACAAGTTCGTTCATAGATGAACATTCCATATGGTCACACTGAACCAGATTATCCTGTTAGAGGTCAGAGCATGATTCTGCTGTCTGGCCCTCCAGGACAGAAGCTTCCATATCCCCATCCTTTGCTCAGACAGTTCCTCTGATTTTGAGTAGACAGAACCCTGTATCAGTTTTGAACCATACCATTTGGCCTGTCATTGGCAACGAGGTGGTTTACCAATGATCTGTCAGTAGTAGCTGCTTTCCTTAGATATGGGAGTGTCAAGGTGTTCCCATGACTTGACTGTTGGCTCTTCATAGGCAACTCAGCACAGAATGTAAGTCAGAGCTGACCCCTAGACTGGTGATATTGTTGATTAAGGTGGAACTAGACTTTCTGCAGGCCAGAGCATGCTTAACTGTGGAGCAGCCCAAGGATCATATATCATTTGCCCGATCATTTCAGGAGGGGCAATGCACTGGTCAAGGGATTTCTTCAATCTCCTGTGCTTCATGGTGTTGACTATGGCTGTGGTTTGTTGGGCCCACTGATGTATGTGAAACATCCAGTGGGAACTGGGCCACCAGTGGTCCCAGATGCACTTAGCATAGAATAACCATTCTAGGTGATCCAGCTAATGCTGGATGCTATCTGTTGGTGACTGTCTCCTCCAGACCTTTGCCTGCCTGAAGTCCTTGATATCTTTAACAACAGATGCCTTCCTTTGTTAGCTGGGAAGCACATCTGCAGGACAGCAGTGCCCATGGCGTCTAAATGCACATAAACCTGCTGGACCTCTAAGCGATTCACCTGGCTCGCTCCAAATTTGCTCCAGTGATCATGGGCCAATTTGTCCAAGTTAAAATAACACAACCACCATGCTCTTCCTAGAAAAAGGGGGTATTCCTTACTGTTGTGTCAGGAGGCATTCCAGCCATGGTCCCTGGTTCACTCACTACAGGCAGATCTAGTGGTGGTTAATGTTGGGGTTTTGGGGTGTGAACAGCAAGCTAGCAGATGCCTTCAATTGTGTGGGGGCAGTGTCCCATGAGTGGTTGAGGCACCCACAGGTGGTGTGCCAGGTTTTCTTAGTTTTGGGGTGCATTGTTAGTGGACATGTTGGCTTCCTGGAAAAAAAACAGGAAGCTGGGATGTTTTTGAGCTCATCCCTCTCAGTGGTACCATGCCACAGGGACACATTTGCCTGATCATGGAAGGGAGATCTCCTCTATATGTTTCCACATTTCTGCTACTCTACAAGGTGATCCTCATGGCCAGAAAATACCAGTCATCTCATACTGACAGCTCAGGATTGGTCTGCTTAGTTTGGTACTAGGATCTCTTCAGCCTCAGCAGCAAGCACCTTTCCTGCTCCTACTCTGGCAAGACCTTTTTTTGAGTTCCAAGGAGATACCCTGTCTCTCAGACCTGCAGTCCCTGCCCCTGACAGCTTACTTCCTGAGCAGCTAGAGTTCCAAGCTGTAGGGATTTTCAAGGATGTTCTTAAAGTGCTGAAAGCATCTTGGAAGGTGTTGACTTGCAAAATCTATGGGTTTAAATGGAAAAGGTTGGGATGGTTGGATAATACAGTAGTTGCTCTACCACTCACTATTCCAGTGACTTTGGATTCAGGATTGGACTTTGGTCGCTCATGGGGCTGGACTGTGGAGGGAGGATTCAGCATTCCATGGACTGTTCTCCCTTGTTTAATTGGGTTTTCTTGACTATTTTTTTTCGCTGAACTGCCAATATATTTGTAACCCCCCTGTTACCCGGGGTTACTAGAATCCCAGTAAGACCTAGTGAATGGCAGGGAAGGCAGCTTGTGAAACTCCAGTTAAATGGATTTCACACTGTCTCACTCTGTTCTCAGTCTCAGCTGAGACTGAGGGATACCATCAGCATAGAACTCTCGCAGCTGCATGAGCCACACTGGAGTGCTGTAGTTGGAAGTTAGGATAAAATGTTGGGGAGTTTGAACAGAGTGTGTGTGCAGTCTTGAAAAGAGGAGCAGCAAAGCAGTCTGTGGACAGGCTGTCTGAGCCTAAAGCTCTGTCATAGAGCTACTGTAAGGGGAGGTGTGTGTTTCCACCAAAAGAGGAACACTGCAAGCTGTTTGTGAAGTGGTGGAGACTGCTGTTACTGGTCCATGTGCCCCATCGCTGAGGTGATGGGGGTGGAAGGGTTTGCCTGTCTTTCAAGGGCAACCCTCCTGGTTCTGGCTAAGGAAGAAGCTGCCTTATTTCAAGTTGTGCTGAGGCACCAGAAGCTGTGGGATAGAAATTCCTGTGAGGAATCGCTTGTGGGGCACCTGCAACCAAAGGGTGAGTTCGCTCTGACATAGGGCCTATGTTTTCACTGAACTGTTAGAAAGTGGGGATTGGACTACTTAATTTGTAGTAGGTCTAGTGTAATAGACATTGCCAGTTAATTCAAGTAGGTTCAAGTCCAGCACAAAGAGTAAAGTAAAGTGGGGATTGGACTGCTTAATCAGTGGGAGGCCTAGAGCAATGGGCTAAGCCAAGTAAAAGTATGTTCAAGTTCCAGCACAAAGAGTAAAGCAAAGTGGGGATTGGACTACTAAATCAGTGGGAGGCCTAGAGCAATGAGTTAAACCAAGTAAAAGTATGTTCAAGTCCAGCACAATGGGAAAGCAAGTCAGGTAGAGGAAATGTGACATACATTAACCCTTTAATCTACATTGCCAAGCATTACAGAAAGAGATGTTTAATGTCCAGAGAAATGGCCGGGTATGAATTGTGGGAGCGAGAGGTGGGAGACCCCCCCATCAGTAGTAGCCAAATTCACCTCTACGGATTTGCTCTGGGACACCTGTTACTTTCTCTCAGGTACTTGGCCAGTGCCTGAGGAGAGTACCCAGATGTGGGATTAAAAGGAAGTTTCCCTGATACAGCTGAAGTGCTCTTAGATGGTTTAGGGAGCCATCAGAAAATGTTTCCATGACATATGGAAGGTGTCTGAGTGGCCGGCAAGGGAGCTGAGCCAGGGAAATCACAGATAGTGTACAAGTTTGGGCTGTATACCCAAAGCAGCATGCAAGTCCGGGCTGTGTGCCTGGTGGGTTCAGAGCCTGAGGGCTGGAGTTTTGAAGAAGTGTTTCTGATTCTTTTTAATCTGCATTACCGGAAGTGTAGCCCCATGGGGGTCTGTCTATGCTTTGTTTGTTCTGCTTGGATTTGAATAAAGCCACACTTTAGAATCCCATTCCTGGTATTGGACATTACAGTTATTGCTTCCTGTGTTCGGAATTACTTGGCTGCCCCTGTACAGAGTAGCCAAGCCTAGCCCTTGTGCTGAGTAACCTATTCCTTCCCGAACCCAGTCCCCCACCTGGTACTGTTGTTAGATTCAAACAGCATACCACCCAGGGTCGGACTGGCCCACCTGGATACCTGAAAATTTTCAGGTGGACCCCCCCTCTCTTGGATTCCTGGCCACCTTCTAAGCTCTGATAATCTTTGGTTTTATCTTCTATTTTTTAATTAAATAGGCCTTGTAAGTAAATTCATAATGCAAACACAGAGCTGGTGTATCACATTGAAGTGGAATACTTATATGAGTGTGACACCCTGGACCCTCCTTATTGATTTTCCAGGTGGGCCCTTGGGCCGACTTTCCAGATGGGCCCTTTGTAGCCCAGTCCAACCCTGATACCACCTGTCATTTGCAAAAAGGCAGGGGGGTGGGGGTTACAAATTTATTTAATTGTTTCATATATTGATACGTTAAGCTTGCAATCTTATTTGTGTATTTTGCTTTTATTGTTTTAATTGTGAGGTGCCCAGAGCCTCTGAGAATGGGCGCCATAGAAATAAAACTTGTCTTGCCTTGTTGAGGGGAGATTCTGAATCCTGTTCAGTGACTACTGCCTGGTGGAAACCATGTGGTAGTATAGCAGGTGCTAGATACAGGGGGAGGGGCAGCCACCAGACACAGAAATGCATGTGTGTGTGTCATTGCACGTCAACACACTCAGTGGGCAAAAACTGGAGGAGAAGATCCCCAAGTCTGCCAGAGTCAATACTGGCACCTCCTGCAGGTCCACATGTGACTGACAGGGTAGGTCACCCCCCACACTGTGGTCCCAGGTAAGTGGTGCATAACTGGTAAGTCCCTGAGAAGGTTGGTGATGAGGCTGGTGGGTTGCCGTGCAGTGAGGTGGCAGTCAAGGGAGCTAGAGAAAAAGTTATATTTGAAAAAATAAATAAGTAGGAAAGGTTCTCATGTTGGTGCATATAGCATGAGCTAAATCTGCTTTCCTGACCACTTAGGCACATAACTGACTCCCTTTTGTCCCTGTCTCAGTCAGGGAAGCAAGGTACATCTTGGCTGCTGTCTCTGCATACCACTCCAAGTGGGAAGGGGGCAGGGGTAATGGGGAGTAGTGGCCACTAGGGCCTACGTAGTGTAGCTAGGCAGGGTGAGCAAATTAGATGGACCACTGGACCTGTTTTTTTTGCCATCATTTTCTATGTTTGTTTATCATATTATTTTTTAACTATACTATGTTGATATGAGGAGAAGCTGTGGAAACTCAACATGTACTTCCAAATCCTGGGTGTTAGGAGAGCGAGGGGACATGATTGAGACCCATAAGTACCTCACAGGGGTGAACAAGGTGCAGGGGGCTGGTCTCTTTCAGAGGAGGAGGAGCACCAGAACACAGGGTCATTCTATGAAGCTGGAGGGGGTGGAGCTTAAGAGGGATGTGAGGAAATACTTATTTACAGAAAGGGTGGTGGACGCCTGGAATAGCCTACCAGAAGAGATGGTAGGGAGAAGACAGTGGGCAACTTCAAACTTGTGGGATACGCACATGGGTACAATAAAAAGCTGTAAGGGAGGAGGGAGGTATAGTGTTAGACATGGAAAATAGGGCAGAGTAGATGGTCCTACCAGTCCTTTTCTGCAGACATATTCTATGTTTGTATGTTTCTGTGATACCCTGCAGAATAAAACTGACCAAACCAGTTCTGTAATGTGGTATAAATGTATCTCCTTGGGATTCAGTAAGTAGCACAGTATTATGTGTGTGTTTGGTGAGGGGACTAAGAGAGGAGGCAAAAACTGAGAACTAAACCATAACAGAAGCAGATGAGAAAAAGCTCACATGGGCTTCTGATATTATGACGAAGTGAGCTTGCAGGCTTGCTGAGAGCTAAGGGGCCAGATGTAGAAAATAATTATACTAAAATACTCCAGTTTCAACCAGACCCAGGCAAAATAATTCCAATATACAACAGCTGTCATGGTGAAACTCCCTCAAAACTGCTACAGATACCAAATATCCTGATGGAGTAGGAGAAAGATCAGGAAATAGGATGTCAGAGGCCTCCATCATGGTGGTGACTGTGGATTCCAGTGGGATCGCAAAGAAAACATTCTCCAAAAAGGCCTGTAACTGGATCTAATTATTAGCTTACTTAAAAGCTTCCACACTGAAACAGTCTTCCATACTTAAATTAATTGATGAGGTGGGTGCCTTGTGGGGGAGTGGAGTTGATGGCAGTGACTGCTGGATCGCTGAGGCAGATGGGCTCACAGACGATCTTGAAGAACTAGTGACAAAACTACTACAGACACAACAGACGCAGAAAGTGAAACTGGAAGATCTGGAGTCAAGGGAGCACCATAACAATTTCAGAATATGTGGCCTCCCTGAAGGGACAGGTGTTACAAATTATGGTGTTCCTGTCAGGGTATGCTTTCAGAGGCCCTGAATTTGGGTCTAGACCATACCACTGAAATAAGCACTCTGAGTACCAGTTAACTTGAAGGCTCGGTCATGCTCAATAATAAACTACTTTTTATCATTTCCCACTAAATAGAACATTCGTTCATGTGCCTGGCAGATGAAACAAAGAAACATAGAAACATAGACTTTCATGGCCGATAAGGACTGCTTGGCCCACCTAGTCTGCCCATTTCCCTACCTAGAGGATAAGCTGCAGATCCTATTTCACCAACCGCCTATTTCTTCCTACCCACCGCATAAATTGCCTTATGTCTGTCCCATGCATTCTTGAATTCTCCCACAGTCTTAGACCCCACAACCTCCTCAGGAAAGCTGTTCCATGTGTACACCACCCTCTCTGTGGAAAAATACTTCCTCACATTGCCCCTGAGCCGTCCCCCCTCTATCTTCAAATTGTGTCCCTTGTTCTTGCACATCTCTTTTTCCAAAAGATGCTGCCCTCTTGGACTTTGTTGATTCCACTTAGGTACTTAAATGTTTCTATCATGTCCCTCCTCTCCCTCCTTTCCTCAAGGGTATACATATTAAGCTATTTTAGTCTCTCCTCATATGGCTTCTCTTGCAGACCCTGCACCATTTTAGTTGCCCTCCTCTGAACTGCCTCCATCCTGTCCATGTCCTTGTGGAGATGGAGTCTCCAGAACTGGACGCAGTACTCCAGATGGGGTCTCACCAACTGTCTGTACAGGGGGATAACAACTTCCTGTTTTCTGCTGGTGATGCCTCTCCCTATACATCCCAGTATCCCCCCAGCCCTCCCTACTGCCTTCTCACATTTCTTGCCAACCATAAGGTCATCTGATATGATTACTCCCAGGTCCCTTTCCATTGTTGTTGTTGTTGTTGTTACTACCTCCCCTCTCCCATTGTGTAATCTTCCCCAGGGTTTTTGTTTCCCAGGTGCATTATTTTGCACTTTTTTGCATTGAATCTCAGCTGCCATACTTCTGACCAGTCCTCCAACCTTGCCAAGTCCCTTCTCATCCTTTCCACGCCACCTTGTGTATCAACCCTGTTGCAGATCTTTGTGTCATCTGCAAAGAGGTATACTTTTCCTTCCAGTCCCTCTGCAGTGTCACTTATAAAGACATTAAAAAGGACTGGACCAGTACTGAACCCTGCGGTACCCCACTAGTAACCCCTCTTTCTTCAAAATGGACTCCTTGTACAATTACCTTCTGTATCCTGTTGTCCAGCCAATGTTTTACCCAGGCTATCACCCTGGGACCCACTCCTATACTGGTTAATTTGACTATTAATCTTTTGTGTGGGACTGTGTCAAATGCCTGGCTAAAGAGATGAAATATCAATAAAGTCAGAATTTTGATTATTGTTCTGCCGTTCTCAAGCAAAGAAAAGCTTATATTTCCATAATAAAACCTTTAAGAGCTGATCGGGTAAAATTGTAAATCCCCCTTCCTGTCTGAACTGTGACCCAGTTTCCAAATGGCAAGTAATCCTACACACATGCAGATGACATAGCTAGCGGGTCTTGCAGACTTTACATTTCAGATATTGGCACTAGGTGTGTGCAAATACCTTATTTCGAATATTTGCCGAGCATTCATATTTGGGGGTTCCACTATTATTTGTGCTTTGTTATTCATTATTTGTTCACTGAAACTGACCGTGAGACTTCAAGACCTTCTGAAACTTCCCGTCCAATCAGAGGCCACTTTGGAAGCTCACCGAAGGCATGTCATGCAATCCAGCACTTGCAGCTTCAGGCAGGAGAGACAGATAACCTGAGTTGCTGCAGAGAAAGAATCTACTTCCTAGAAACGTAGAAACATAGAAGTTGATGGCAGAAGGAGGCCGCTAGGACCATCTAGTCTGCCCATTTGTTTGCCTATTTTGACACTCACAGGACATTGTTGAAAACAGGGTGCTAACTCCAACAATATGTATCCTGTATAAAAATAAAATTTTAACAACTCTAGTTGCCCTTTGTAGTCAGGGCTCCCTTGTGTCTATCCCATGCATTCTTGAATCTCCTCACAGTGTTGACCCCCACAACCTCTTGGGCCAGGCTGTTCTAGGCGCGTACCACTCTTTCTGTGAAGAAAAACTTCCTGGTGTTGGTAGAGAACCTCCGTCCTTGCAGTCTGAGGTCATGTCCCCTGGTCCTGGAGCCCTTTCTGAAGTGAAAATGTTCCTGTACCTGTACCTTGTTAATGCCTTTTATGTACTTGAATGTTTCAATCATGTCACCTCTCTCTCTCTCTCTTCTCTACTCCAAGGAGTACATATTCGGTTCCCCAAGTCTTTCATTGTTGGACATGTACTACAGACCCTGAATCAGTTTTGTTTCCTTTCTCTGTACTGTTTTCACCCCGGTCAATGTCCTTCCTGAGGTGAGACCTCCAGAACTGGACTCTGTATTCCAGGTGAGACCTGACCAGCGATCGATACAGTGGTAGTACCACCTCTCTCCTCCTGCTTGTGATTCCCCTACCAGTGCAGCCCAGCATTCTGTTGGCTTTCAATGTTGCCTTCTCACACTGCTTACTAATCTTCAAGTCATCTGAGATTATGATTCCCAGATCTCATTCCTGGTTTGAGGCTGTCAGTCTTTCGCCTCCTAGGTAATACTCCTTTCTTGGAATTTTCCTTCCTATGTGCATGACCTTGCACTTTTTGGTGTTAAATCTCAGCTGCCACACTCCAGACCATTTTTCTAGTTTCTTGAGATTAGCTTCCATCTTGCTCACTCCTTCTGAGATGTCCATACTGTTATTTATTTTGGTGTCGTCTGCAGACAGACACACCTTCCCTTCCAGTCTGCCAGCAATGTCTGCTATAAAAACATTGATGGGCAAAGGCCCCACCACTGAGCCCTGGGGCACCCCGCTGGTCACCCTGCCATCCATCGATTGCGTTCCATTAACATGTACACTATGGGTTCTGCCTTGTAACCAGTTTTGTACCCATCTGACTTCCATCCACTTGTTAATAAAACTAGATAAAAATCAGAAATCTTGATGTTTTTTGTTCCTGTAACCCCCAGGTGGTGCTATCCCAAGGGCTACTACCCCTGCCTGCTTGACTACAGCAGGTTGAGGGACCTAGGTTCTATGATGGGTGCCTCCACCCAGAGGTCAGGGTTTGTAGTGGTTAGACTAGTTTGGTCACAGACCTCTGGGACACCGTGACCCCCTTTGGTTCCTTCTTGTGGTTCACACAGTACACAGGAGTTACAGTCCCAATACCCCACATATACACACTGTTCACTCAGAACTTGGTACCACTTACCCTCGAGACTGATTCTGCAGCACGTCTCTGAGGACCCCCTGTAAAACAAGGTTAAACAACATACACAGCACAATACAATGATTGTTCTCTAGGCACTGACACTTCAGACAGTATAAAGTTCAATAATATCATATCTGGTTTATTTGGGGGAATGGAACATGGGGGGGATCAGATTAATTGGCAGTAATAAATCACAGTACTGTGCACACATACCGGGTCTGAAAAGTCACACTCTGGGACCCAGATTGGGGGGGGGGGGCTAGCCAGGTCCGTTGACTGGCAGGTGCAGATGGACAGGGCCCCGTAGAAGAAAATATATACACAACACCCAATTGTAATCCAGAGCTGGATGGCTCAGTCCATGAAGAAGTGAAACAACAAGAATTAGATGACACACTTGTGATTGAAAACCTTCTGCAGGGGAATACCCTGATTTGTACTCACAATACCCAAGCTGAGAACCTGATGGTGGATGTTCTTCTGGATTGCCAGAAACAACAAGGCATGGATGCAAGGCCCTTGTGGCTGGACCCCTAGGCAGTTGATAGCAAACAGATTTAGTCTGAAACACGCTGGGGTTCGCTTCCAGCTTCACTACACAGCACACAGTACAGGGGACAAGAAATAGCGATTTCCCACAAGCCCTACACACATTCATATGTAAAAGGAAAGTACTATACCAGGCAGGCTGCTCCTCGATCCCAATCGCAATTACTGCAAAATACCCGGGAGCACGCACAGCAGCTTCAGTTCCTGACAGACCGAGCGCAATTCAGCAATATCTCCAGTCTTCTACAGGGTGAACCTGGTATCCACTCTTCAGCCTTCCTTTTCCCCAGGAAACTCGGATTCAGTCCAACTATAGCTTACAGCAGCTGCAGGCCGACTTCAAGGCCTCTGTCACGCTTTCTGTGCGAACTGTACACTGCAGAAAATACAGAGCTCCTACTCATTTCACTGCCACTAACGATCTGCTTCTCCAGTTCAGTTCAGGGCATTTCCCTTAGGTTCCAACAGGTCCAGTTGGTGGGTGCAAAAAGGCACCAAGGTCCAAACTACAATTCCCATAAGCACTAGCCATACATTCCCCATTGTAATCCGGCTCCAGTTAGATTCCCACTTCTGGTTGGCCCAAGCAGTCTCCATTTTAGGGCTCTCTAAACCCAATTGGCCCAGCACAGCAGTTCAAGTCCAAAATGGAGGGGCAACACACAGAGTCCCAGCTGCAATAAAGGCAGGTTAGACAAACTGTAATTTCACTAACGCTTTAAATGATTACAGGCAAACAGTTACATCTTTCGGATGGGCTCCCTTTGCACTTCCAGCAACTGCAAAATGGAACGATTATACCGCAGCCCAGGCGGGATTCAAGCAGGGAAACACCAATCCCTCCCATAAGCATTAATTATGTCTGCAAGCAGACAGCTCTTAAAGAGACAATATGTGGAGGCTCTACAAGCACTCACAGTGCCATTCAAATGGCTTAAACGCCGAACGCCAGCAGGCAGGGGAACGCTTAGGCAAGCTCCTAGGAGGCTTTTAGGAACCCCCATTTGTAGGGGGGGTTACATTCCCTCCCTAAATCCCAAGCTAGAAAGAATGAAGTTTGTTGCACTTTTGTATGTTAACTTTTAGTGTTTCTCAAGAGAACCACTAGGAGTGTTTTTTTCCCCTTAATACTAGGACTGTTTTTGCTCTGCCAGCAAAAGCAGTCAATCACAGCCTGGCCAATGGGGCTTCTTTAGGGGAGGGTTACTGTTGTCATCATTGTGCTGTGCCTGTCTTACACAATTATTTATAGCGAAAGAGCAGTCTACTTCCACCCACTTGTTAAAATTAGCCAAACAGCAGAAATATTTACATTTTTGCTCCTTTTCTAAATCCCAAGCTAGATGAGAGGGTACTTTTTTTCACACTTCTTTGTGATCATTTAAATGTTCAGTGTTTCTTAGGAGAACTGCTAGAAAAGTTATTGTTTTTTCTTTAGTAGTAAAAAAAAAATAGTCATACTACTAGGCCATACCTGTAGGCCTATTTCTGGTCTGCAAGAAGAATTAGTCACAGCCCTGGTGCAAACCCTCCTTATTTTGGCATAATGATAAAGAAGATCTCATTAGGCATTGAAGCGTAGAGGGGCTACTCACTCAGTCAACAGTTGCAGTTTGCACAAAGTCAAAAAATAACAGATCGGGCTTCCGGTTCTGCCCCCGAGTAATGGCAGTCCAGAAAGAGAACTGTGTCTACCCCGAGCTAAAAAAACTACATTTCAGCTGTAATCCTGCATATTTCTGAAACAGATTTTGAATTACAAAACCAGAGGAAAATGTAGAGAATTGGAGGGATTGAATTTAATAACGAAACACAGCACGATGGAGGAGATAGCTGATGGAACCAAATTGGAGGCCTCAGTCGCATCAGATAACCGTGACTCTGCAGATCTTAAATGGGGCTTGTTCAAATCTCAGTGGAAACAACCAAAAAACAAAATGAAGAAGGCAAAACTTGACCTAATTTACCAAGACATACTTACTTTTCGTGCAGAAATCAAAGAAATGTACAGTGAGTTACGAAGAGATGTGATACAATTAGAGCAGAGAGTAGATGAACAAGAGAGAGCTGCAACAGTAGCTGAGTATAGAATAGACGATTTGGAACAAACGGTACAGCAGATGAAAGAGATGCAAGAACAAATAATTGATCGCCAAGAAGATTTCGAGAATAGAGCACTCCGTAAAAAATCAGAATTTACTGTTTACCTGAGGATTCTGAGGGAACTAACATTAAGGAATTTGTTGAAGCTTTGCTACACACAGCCTTAGAACTGCCAAAAGATCTTAATCTTCATCTCGAAAGAGTGCATAGGGCTTTGGCACCTGAACGTACCTCTGCAAATATTCCACCTAGGTCAGTAATTCTGCGTTTCAACAGCTATGCAACAAAAGAACATATTCTGCTCACAGCATGGCGGCACCAGAAAGTTTTCTATGGCACAACTCGCATATATCTTGGTCATGACTATGCACCAAAAACCACTCGTTTGAGACGTGCTTATTTACTTTACTTCCAGTACTGAAAGCAGCAGGGTAAAAATTTACAACCCCTTATTCAGCGCGGCTAATTGTACATCTGCCTACTGGAAAGAGGGAGTTTTCTATGGCTCAGTAAGCAAAAGAAGAACTTACAAAAATGGGCCTACAATTTCCCGAACAAAGTTTAGGTGGCAACAATACAGAAAAAAGCCAAGTCGGCTGGCAGTCTAACTCTAACAGAAGACAGGGAAAACAACAAGAACTGGGGACAATCAGGTCTACCCCAGCAGTCTACAGGAGAGAAGCAAAAAGTGACAATACTTGAAACTAACTGAGATGCTCGTTCAGCTGAAGTGAGCAGGAGAGAGAGAAAGAGATTGAAAAAAAAAAGTGCTGCGCCATCGATTTCTTGGGCCTGAAGTGTGCTCTCGATAATAATGAGCTGCTCTGTGCTTCAATTAGGCGACTGCACGATGAACGGATTCTGCCTCATATAGTCCAGATGCCTTTTAGTGGTGGACTGGAGGTTACAAATGTGATTATTTCACTATGTTAATTGCAGTTTCTTTTTTTTTCTCTTCTATTGAGAATCAAAGTAACATAAGGGGAAAAAAAATTCAGAAAGCTCGGGGTGCAGGGAAGGGGGGAGGAAGCAGTTTTTGAGCTCTATGTTGCTTTTGGGGGATGTCCCTAAAGATTTTCTTTGGAGTTTTATATGCCTCTCCTATATTATTTTTGCTTTATTTAAAGGGGAACAGTTTACTGGCTCCTCAAAGGCCCCTAACAATAATGTTAAGGGATTCCCTTCAGTTCTAGGGAGAGTTCAAATGCTCCAGGAGCAGTTTCTACTGGAAATTTGGAGTTTTTTTATTTCTCTCCCCACATTTGGAAGTCCTAAAGCTTTTACAGTACAGAATAATATAAAAAACAATAGTTATGTGTATATACGTTTTTGAGTTACTGTCAATCAGTGATGCACAGCTATCTTTTCAGATTACTGGATACACTATTTACATTAACAGTTTACAGTGGCTAATCACAGCTATGTATGTGACAATAAGTTACTTTTGGTTGATAAGGAACAGTGGTAAAACTTTAGTTAGATTACGTGGCACTGGTTAGAGGGCAGGACATTTAAGATGAGATAGGATATTTCTGGTTGGTACATTCTGGAGACTTTGTGGATCCTTGTGGAAATTGGAAGGGGAGTGGTGGAGGGGAGAAAGTGCAATAATCAGTAATGATTTATCAAATGAAAACAAAATATGGCATTAGAAACAGCTAAGATATTGTCATTAAATATTAATGGCATTAGTCATCCCATAAAAAGAGCTAGATTACAACAATATCTGAGGAAGCAGAACGCAGAATGCATTTATTTACAGGAGACACATTTGTCGCAAGGGGAACATGCTAAACTTGCTGCAGGTTGCAGATACACTATCTTTTCTTCATCTAGTAAGTCGGGGAAGAGGCGAAGAGTGGCAATCTTGATTCCAGCTACTACTCCATTCACTAAAGGGGAGGTCTATTCAGATAATAATGAGCATTTTGTCATAGTACAAGGGAGGTTACATGAGACTGACATGACAATGGCGAGTGTTTATCTGCTACCAGGAACATCTCCTTCTCTACTGAGACGGATTGCTCGAAAAGCAAAAGGGGGTTATGCTGATAGGAGGTGACAGCAACTTGATAATGTCTTCGTAGAAAGATTCCACTTTTCCTAAATAACATAGGTTTACTCCCACTCAAAAACTTTTAAAAGCCCAGATACCTAAGATGGGTCTTACAGATATATGGCGCCATTTCTACCCTCCATGGAGGGACATACTTTTCTCCCTAGATTTCACACCTCAGCTAGAATAAATTACTTTTTTACATCTACAGAGCACCTAGGTATGATTCAAGATATATCCCTGGAAGCTCAGCTCCTCTCAGACCATATACCTCTTTTAATTAAGGTTGGGTTAAACAAAACGCATAAAACAACTTTATGGAGACTGAATCTTTCTCTCTTGAAGGATCCAGTGTTTAAGACCAGAATGGCAGACAGTATAACACAAATCTTAGAGGAGAGCACAGATACTTCTGTTTCAGCTATTATCCTCTGGGACACTCTGAAGGTTGTGATTAGAGGAGAGATTATTTCTTATTCCTCTAGATTAAATAAACAAAGAGAATCTATATATAAAATATTACAAGATAAGTTACAAGAACTACAGCAGAAGAGAGATAGAGGAGAACGAGTTCCACAATTAGAGCTTAGACAAATTCAGTCGGAATTACAATCCATTTTAGATCATAAGACACAAATGTCCCTACTATATCTTAAAAGATACTATTATGAAGGAGGTCCTAAAGGTGCCAGAAATTTGACTAGACGTACTAGAGAATTTAAGCAGACTGCCACTATTACAAGGATTAAAGACCCCATAGCAGGCAATATTCTTAGTAAAACCCCTGCAGTTTTGAAAGCATTCCAACAATATTATGCAGATTTGTACTCTGATCCTACACTCCCCTTCCCGGAGGATGTAAAAAATTTCTTGACACCTCTTAACTTCCCACACTTATCTGAATCTCAGCAGGCTTCACTTTTATGCCCCATCTCCACTATAGAGATCCAGAAAGCAGTTAAAAATTCTAAAACATTAACAAGCCCAGGACCAGATGGCTTTGGAGCTGAATGGTATAAGACTTTTCTTTCAAAATTAATTCAGCCGGTGTAAAAACCTTTTTAGAGGTGCAGGATGGAGGTACCCCCCACCCTCATGGTCATATGTGGCCATTTCAGTTATATTGAAACCAGGTAAAGATTCATTAACTTTAGAGTCATATAGACCCATTTCGGTTTTAAATAATAACTATAAAATATACATGGCAATATGGGCCCATAGGTTAGAGAATATACTGCCTACCCTGATACATCCAGATCAGGCAGGATTCTTACGCATGCATCAGACTGCAGATAATGTACAAAGAACAATCTACCTGATGGATTATATGGCTAACTCAGCTATCCTCTCGGCTTTAGTCAGTTTAGATGCCTGTAAGGCTTTTGACAGAGTGTCCTGGAGATTTTTATGGGGAACATTAATGTCATCTGGGTTCTCGAAGGAATTTGTGAATTGGTTGGAGCAAATATACTCTGAACCAAGGGCATATATAAAACTTAATGGCGGTATTACACCCTATATCAAGTTACAGCGAGGCACTAGACAGGGATGCCCCCTATCACCTTTCTTATTTGCCATCTATATTGAGCCCTTGGCTATGATGCTTAGAAAATCAGAAAAAAATTAAGGGCATTCAGCTGGGTAATCAATCATGGAAGCTGGCTTTATATGCAGATGACATTGTATTGTCAGTAGTGGATCCAGAGTCCTCCATTCCAGCAGTATGGGAAATACTTGAGCAATTTACTCAATTCTCTGGATATAAAATAAATTCTTCTAAGACAGAAGTTCTTCCCTTTCATTTCTCCCCCTCACAGACACTGAAGGGCAGTTTGCCTCTGCGCTGGAATAGCATCAAGATAAAATATTTAGGCATACAGTTACCAAACCAGTTAATGCATCTCACTATGGTAAACTATGAACCTTTAACACAAAAAATAGAGTCTAATCTACATCAATGGTCCCAACTTCATTTATCACTATATTCTAAGGTGGATCTTATTAGGATGAATATTCTTCCAAGGCTGCTATATCTTTTTCAGACAATACCGATGATGCCAGATGGAATGTACTTTCCCTCATGGAATAAGTCTTTGGCTAGATTTGTCTGGACTGGGAAAAAAAACCCAAATCAAGTAGTCCACATTAATGTTACCAAAAAATAAGGGAGCTTTAAATTTGTGTGATCTTCAGATGTATGCAAATGCTACAGTGATAGCTCGAGTTTTCAATTGGAATAACCCAAAATATGACATACCATGGAATAACTTAGAATTCACCCTTAATGGGGTAAGGGAGGGGAGTGAACTTTTGCAAATGCTATATGCCCCAGTAAATAAAAGACCTAGGCTTATTTATAGTACAAACTCTACTATGGAGACTTGGAAGAGAATCATCCATCTAAGAGAGCTGGAACCAGTGGGTCCCTATTTGAATTTATTAAATTTTGGAATCCAAACTCTTACTTTGGAACAGGAGGGTACTTTGGCTCAATGGAGACAAAAAGGTTTTATGTTCCAATTGGTGGATGCCAGGGGGGTCCTCTCTTTTACTAAGCTTCAAGGAATATACAATCTTCTACAACAAGATTTTTCAACTTATACAAGCTTAATAGAGGGCGTTGAAAGTAAAGGACCAGCCTTTAGTAGACTCTCAGATCCACCCCCTTTATTGCTTAGCATAGCCATGACCACGGGGAGAGGACAGTTGCGGCCCCACTTTGTGGGACTAATATATAGGGGTTTGAGGGAATTATCAAAAAATTCAACTCAGAGAATTCTAAATGCCTGGAATAAAGAGCTTCCACTCCAGGTATTAAAGGAAGATTGGGAAAAGTATACTAAATTCTCAATGGGACTTTTGGGAGCCCCCTACTGGTAAGAATTTGCCTGGAAAGTTAGAAATAGATTTTTCTATACTCCGGCAAGACTGGCCAGGTTCTCATTAGGGACATTAAGCAATTGCTGGAGAGATTGTGGAGAAATATCTGTGGATCAATTCCATGTTTTTTGGGCCTGCCCACAGTAAGCAGGTTACTGGAGAGATATTTTAGAGGCATTAAAAGAATTGGTAGATGTGGAAGCAGTATTGACCCCTGAGCTAGTTCTACTCTCAGTTCCACCAGAGGGTCTCCCAGTACCCAGAGGATCACTGTTAATCACTTATATGCTGGCAGCTAAAAAAACAATTACGAGAAACGGGGGAAGAAGATGTCTCCAAACATACAGAATTGGCGGGGAATAATGGGAGAAATTTATGTACTAGAGATTAATAGCTAAAAGCACAGATAAATGGTCTGTATTTGAGAGCTTAAATGGAGAAATGGATTCTATATATTTACGTCTTTAGATCCTACTTTTGTACCTTAGAAACATATCGACTCTGATGATGGTTTACGTAAATGTCTTAGTGCTTATGATATGAATTGCTTTGTAAAATATGTAAGTAGTCTTGAGACCCTTGACTAATGTATTGCTACGTATCTGACTGATGTAATTATGTACTGTCCTAATTTATATGCTGTAAAAACTGTCCTATGATTTTGCAAATGAAAATATAATAATAAAAATATCATATAAAAAAAAAGATAATTTCCAATATCAAGTTGTTAAAATGTTTTTCCATTAAAACCACACATATTAACCCAATTGTTTCACTGCTGGGGCTTGTTTAGGGGCATGGTTTTACTGTTGTCATCATCATTTTGCTATCCCTTTCTTACTTGTCATAGTTTATTTATCACAAAAGATGCTACATACTTTCATGACTTTTTTTAACATCCTTTCATTTCATTTTCAAGGAGAACCCCAGGGGAAGTCCTCACAGAACATTTTTTCTGAAGCGCCATGTAAGTCTCCTTGCAGAGATCCTCAGCCTACCAGGAGACCATCATGGTGCAGTCAAAATGTTGTTGTTGTGTGCCCGCCTCGATGAGCCAGTTTCAGGATGAGCAGGGCTGGGTGGGTGCCATGTGGTGTAACAGGCCCCTGACTGAAACAACCTCCCTGCTGTCTCAGTGATGGCGCATTGAGCCTGAACAGGGTATATCCCATTCCCTGTCTGACTACAGGGCAGGGTATGTCCCTATCTGATTACAGGGTATTTCCCTGGTGGACAACAGGAGGGGAAAAAAAACATAATGTTTTGGTTTCAAAAATGTAAAGAAATTGTACTGCAAGTACTGCTAACTACTCCAACAAACTAAGTTTCCAACTGCATCTTGGTCGCTCGTGGGCCAGCCAAGGGAGAGAGGATTGCTTTTCTCTCTGGAAGTGGAGGCACAGACAGTGTCACCCTGTGGGACTGCTTCAGTGTCCTAGTGTAAGCTTGGTGCCAGGAGGTGGCTGCTGAACAAAGTGGATGTGCAAAAAAAAAAGGAAATGAAAGGATTTTAGAAGAGCAACAAAAGCAGGCAACCTTTTTATGTGTGAGGTAAACAATTGCAAGCAAGAAAGGGACAGCAAAATGATGAACGCTGCAAAAAACAATCCCCCTAAACAAGTCGTATCTGTGAAATGTTGGACTGCTGTGGGAACTGGGAAGCAAGATTTTGAGACTGTTCTATGCAAAAGTGGTGTGAGTGGTTCAGTATGCAGTGCACCCAGTTTCACAACCTTATTGCTGTAAGTCATAACTTGAACGCAAGTTACCAGTACTCCCTGGGTTTTGATTTACCTTGGGGCTACTATAGTTGTGTTTTTGTTCAGCATTCTTGCTGTTTTTAAGATATATTTATTTATTTAAAATTGGTGACTGGGAAAGGCACACTGAGCCGAGTCTCATTTCCAAGTGTGACCTAGGTACAAGGTGTACACTGTCAGAGAAGTACAAAATATATCTTGTTCCAGACATATAGCACAGAAAAAAAACATTTCATAGTAGTAAGCAGTAAAGTAACAATTTTGCTGGAACAGATGATTAGAAGAACATTGGGACATTTCATTTCTAACAAATTTCTAACAAAATTGTATTTACAGTATATTACAAGTGTATTTATAGACATATTTACAAGTAGAGGTTGTCCGGGGTGTGCTAGACTAGCACTGCGAAAATATGGCAAGTAGGTGGTTAAGCGGTTTAGGGCTGGCGTGTGCAATAGTATTTATCTGAAAGGGGCCACTGAGTGTAGGCTGGGCCTGAGTTAAGGAGGATTCAGATGAGCATATTGGGCAGGGAGGAGGAGGGAGGAGTCTGAGGAGTTGTTTAAAGGCTGATAGGGAGGAGGTCTGGTGGAGGGTGGGTGGGAGGTTGTTCCAAAGGAGAGGGAGCTGGTAAGAAAAGGCAGCTTGCCCAGAGGCAGAGAGGGGGCGTGGGAGGTGGAAAGTACATGTGTGTCTATGGCGGAGTGAGTAGCCCGGGGAGATGACTGGAGAGAGGTGGGAAGAGAGGTAAGGGGAAGGGAGCCAAGGCAATATTTAGTTATGAGGGAAGCGCTACAGATGGTCCGCCTTTGCGTGAGTGTCATCAGGGATAGTGTGGAGTATAGGAGGCAGTGATGAGTAAGTGGTGGGGAGGCAGTGGTAAGTAAGTGGTGGGGAGGCAGTGGCAAATCGACTGAAAGAACTGAGCAGAATGTCAAGTTTTGAGAGGGAGGAGGCATGGGCTGTGCCATAGATGACGTCTGCATATTCTAGAACTGGTAGGATGGTTTTGCATCTGAGTTCACTCTGGGTGGGAAGGGGAAGGCTGGTTTTGTGGCAATAAAGGATGGTCAGTTTGGGCTGGAGTTTGGTGCAGATGGCATCGACATGTACGGAAACATTGAGGTGGGTATCCAGCCAGACTCCCAAGTACTTAAAGGTGGGTACTGACTCGAGGGGAACACCGTCCAAGGTGGAGAGCGGAGGTGGGGCAGGTAGGGAGGTGAGCTTTTGTCTGGTGCCGAATGCCATGATGACTGTTTTTGTGGCATTAAGTTTGAGCTGGTTTTTCAGGAGCCAGGCTTGGACTCGGTTGAAATCTCTTTATAGATTTGGGAGCACACTGTCATGAGAGGGGCCTGAGGCATAGCTGATGGTGTCATCAGTGTACAGGTGCACGTTTGAGGAGAGACAGGCAGAGGGGAGGTCATTTATGAATAGGGAGAAAAGGATGGGACCAAGGATAGAGCCTTGGGGGATGCCCAAGAAGATGGGTGGGGGAGAGAGGGTGCTGCCTATTTGTACTGACTGCGTCTTCTTTTTGAGGTAGGAGTGGAACCAGTTTATGGCAGGTTTAGCAAGGCTGATAGAGCCTAATTTGCAAAGCAGCAGAGAGTGGGAGACAGAATCGAAGGCTTTTGCCAGGTCAATGAATATGGCGGTGGTGGTTTGGCCATTGTCCATGGCAGAGAGAATAGAGTTGGTTACTCGTAACAAGGTGGTGATAGTGGAGTGAAATTTTCTGAAACCTGATTGGAAGGGGGAGAGACAGCTGTTTGTTAATAGGAAGGAGGACAGTTTTGACAGCATGAGGGATTCTTGGATTTTGGCGAGGGAAGGGAGGAGTGAGATGGGTCTGTAATTTTCCGGTAGGGAGGGGTCACCACCTTTGTGGAGAGAAAAGATTTTGGCTAGTTTCCAAGTGGAGGGGACCGTGGCTGTGGTGATAGAGAGATTTAGTATATGTGTCAGAGGTGTGACTATGGCTGGGGCAGAGATACGGAGCAGTCTAGGATGCACGCCATCAGGGCTGGTTTTGAACTGGTTCAGAGAGGTGAGTGTAGTGTAGCCTTCCAGGGGCGTGAATGAAGGAAAGAGGAAGCCTTGGGGGATTTGTGGAGGAGGGGGCGAGTCAGTCAAGGCACAGGAGATGAAGAATGAGTTGAAATGTTCAGATACATTAGCAGGATCAGAGACAATTTTGCTGTCAATGTTGAGGATTAACTGGCTTGCTTGGTGGGTGGGTCAATGAGAGAGTTTATTACCTTCCAGAAGGATGCCGGGAAGGCTTGGTGAAGGGTAAGTTGAGCCTTAAAGTAGTGGGCCTTGGATTGTCGAATTGCTTTGGTGCATTTGTTTCTGAGAAATTTATAGGATAGGAGGTTGCAAGAGGCAAGGGAGGCTTTGTATTGCCTCCAAGCCTTGTCCCTGGATTGACACAAGGTGATGAGGTCAGCTGTGATCCAGGGATGATGGTGTTTTTTAACTCTGGTTTTCCTGAGGGGAGCGTGGCGATCCCATGTGCTTAGGAAAATGTTGTAGAAGTGGGATAGGGTGATGTCAACGTCTTGGGTGTCAAAGACTGGGCACTAGTCCGCATTTGTCAGGTCACGCTGTAGGGCGGATTCGTCGAAGAGATGTAGGGGATAAGATAAGATGAATTTGGGACCGGAGTTCGGTGAATGGATTTTGCAGATACAGTAAGTGATACAGTGGTTGCTAAGGGCATCAGAGAGGATGCCTGAAGCAGAGATCCTGTGGGGGTAGGTGGTTAAAATCCAGTCCAGAAGGGAGTGTTTTTGAGATTGGTGGTTTAGTTGGTTGGGTTCTTGGATTAGTTGGGAGAGATTTAGGACTTTGATCCTCAGGGCAGCTGATTTGGCGGAGGAGGAGAGCCAGTCTAGGTTGAAGTCGCCTTGTAGAATGAGTTCGCCATTTGAGGTGATCGAGGAAATGGCAGAGATGGCCTGGATGAGGGAGTCAGGTGAAGGCTTTGGAGGGGTATACAGAACCCCTATGTAAATGGGGGTGGACGAGGGAAAGGATAGGTGAGCGACTAAGGATTCGTGGGAGGATGGGCATGATTCTTTGATAGGTAACGGTGCACATTATGGAGTGCCTGACATACAGCGCTACCCCCCGTCTCGCTTGCCACAGTCCTGCCAGAACAAGATGTAGTTTGGGATGGCAAGAGAGGGGTTGAATATTTTGGTGGAGAGCCATGTTTCCGTGATACAGAGTATGTCCGGTTGGTACTGGTTTGCCCAGATGGAGAGGTCATCTAGTTTTGGGAGAAGGCTCCTAGCGTAAATGTGAAAAATGCAGAGGCCCTTGGGGAGAGAGAGTCAAGTGAAAAACTGCGTTGGGGTGTGGGTGCTGGCGAGGATTGACTTGGTGCTAAGGGGCCAGGGTTTGGATGTATATCGCCTGCCAGGAGTAGGAGTAGCAGGGGTAAGGAGAGGCAGGGGGACTGCTTGTAGGTGCCATTTTTTGTGCCTAAGGGGTGGAGCTCAGAGATTTAGGCCCAGGAGAAAGGCTTCAGATTTAACAGGTGTGAGTGGAGCAGTGAGGGGTGAATGGTTAGGAAAGTTGAGGTGGTGGAGAAGGGAGGGTTTGGTGAGAGAGGGGAGGGATGAAGGATCAGAGAGTTGAAGTTTGGTGGTGAGCCAGTGAGGGTTAGGAGGGGGTAACTCTAGGGAGGGGTAGAGAAGAGTGGAAGGGAGATGAAGGGAAATCGAGATGAGGAGTGGTGAGGTAAGAAAGTGAGGGGCAGGAGAGTGGAAATTGAAGTAGCAGGCATAATTATAGAGAAAGCATCAAAGTGGCTGAGAGTGGCATAGTAGCAAATTTCTTCAGTGCAGCAGCAGCCTCTAGTGGAGGGATGGGATAGCTTGCTAATGAGAAACTCGGCTGATTGGTTATTTCCATCATGTGTCCCTGTCTATATAATACACTGGCGACCAAGGGTGGTGGTGGGGTCATAGGGAGCGGAGTGAAGTGAGGCGGGGACCTCTTTGGTCAAATGCAGTAAAACAGTCCAAATGCATCGGAGCTTGCTGGCGTACCTGTGGGCTGTTGTGGGGAGGCATCCTTCTGCCCTCGAGGATCCCTCGGGGAGCTGCCGGAGTGATGCTGCAACTCTGTGGGCTGTGGAAGAGAAGAAACAGGAGTAATTAAAGCAGGTACTTTTGGGAGGGGCTGCACATGGAGGGGGACGAGTTACTGGCTCCAAGAGTAGCTGCGTAGTTGACTTAATATAGCAGTGCAGGAGACTTTTGTCTGAATTTGAATTAAAAGGAAAAAAAATCAGGAGTTTCTGTGTTGCTGAGCCGAGTTGTCTGGCCAAAGGATGATTTAAACACAGCAGCATGACTACAATTTCTTAGGCAAACTCTAATTAAAGCAGCAGTTTTGGTCAGGCTTACTGGCTATGAAATTCTTAGTTTGTCATACAAAATAATCACTTTACTCTAACATGCACTAAATCACTTAGCTTTTCTTACAATGACCCCTGTAAGCAAGTTAAGGCTACTAAAGGAGCTTGCAAATTCAAGGGATTTAGCCTGCCTAAGCACTGAGAAACTTCATTTGTGTGGGGATATAAATTTGAGCTTAAAGGTGCTTGATATTTGAAAAATAAAAAGGCTCAAAGTCCTCTTTGGTCAGATGTAGTAAAACACTGTCTCAAATTGCGTCGGAGCTTGCTGGTGTACCTGTGGGCTGTTGTGGGTGAGGGCATCCTTCTGCCCTCATGGACCCCCAAGGGGAGCCACTGGAGTGATTCTGAGACTCTGTGGGCTGCTGTGGGGGAGGGCATCCTTCTGCCCTCACGGACCCTCGGGGGAGACGCCAGAGCGATTCTGAGACTCTGGGGGCTGTGGGCTGTTGTGGGGGAGGGCATCCTTCTGCCCTCATGGACCCGGGGGGGAGCTGCTGGAGCAATTCTGAGACTCTGTGGGCTGTGGGCTGTTGTGGGGGAGGGCATCCTTCTGCCCTCACGGACCCTTGGGGGGAGCTGCCGGAGTGATTCTGAGACTCTGTGGGCTGTTGTAGGGGAGGGCATCCTTCTACCCTCATGGACCCTAAAGGGGAGCTGCTGGAGCGATTCTGAGACTCTGTGGGCTGTTGTGGGGGAAGGCATCCTTCTGCCCTCATGGATCCTCGAGGGGGGGAGCTGCTGGAGCGATTCTGAGACTGTGTGGGCTGTTGTGGGGGATGGCATCCTTCTGCCCTCACGGACCCTTGGGAGGAGCCGCCGGAGTGATTCTGAGACTCTGTGGACTGTGGGATGTTGTGGCGGAGGGTGTCCTTCTGCCCTCACGGACCCTTGGGGGAAGCCACCGGAGCGATTTTGAGACTCTGTCTCTGATAATAGTATGTATTAAAACAAGAAGAAGAAGAGAAGTTATATCTGGTTCAGAAAAAGTGAATCCATTTAATTATATTATAATGAAAGTGCCTGCATTAAACACTGCAGGAAGGAAGCGCAGGGGAAAAATATGCAGGATAACTTTATGAAGAAAAACAATCAGCAAAAGAAGACTTGAGAGGCTATTGTTATATTTTATTTTGTGTATATTTTATTTTAATTTCATGGTTGTCATCTTTGTTTCTAGTTGCAGGGTTGCACAACACCAGAGAAAGTGTGTCCAAGGGAAAACAGCAGGCCCAGGCATGTGAGCCTATTGCTTAGCAGTTAAGAGCACAGGGACGGTATTCCAGGGGCCTAGGTTCAAATCCCAGTAGGTCACATGATTTCTTTCTCATTACAGTTTGTGATTTAAATTGCTTAGCAGTGGCTAATACTGCATTATAAAAAAAAAAATTGGTTGTCATCTTTCTTCCTAGTTGCAGGGTTGCACAACGCCAGACAAAGAAAGTGTGGCATTTTGGTTTGATCTGCCACTAAAAGACCCTTACCTTCTTTGTAGTCAGCCTTGCCCATCTAGTGCTTCTGCAATAGTCGACTTATTGTTACCAAACTAACTGAGTCGGACGCAGAAAATAATAAACGAGATTAGTTTATTCAGGAACATGTGCAGGGACATCTCATCAGCACGAGGTACAGACTCAGACTGAGTGTTAGGCAGAAAGTTGGGGTTTCCAAAGCTCCTGCTGGAAATCATTAGCATAACATGTGACCAAAACTCTGGCTGCAACATTACTGTTCCTAGTTAAAGGGGCGGCAGCTAATCTTAATCCCCATGCTTAACCTGTACCCTACATCACCCCCGGAGAGAAAATGTGAGTACCACTCGAACAAAAGCAAGAGCATGGCATTAAACAACAGGAAGAATTAGCAAACGTGCTAACATTAATATAACATTTATCAGCATCGTGGAATAAATTAAGAAGACTTTCATAGGTAGGTTTCATAGGTAAAGTCAAGCTGGAGGGACTTCGGCCATAATGCTTGCCCATCCCACATTATTTGGAATTTAATAGTTCTTCCATGACAAAAGTTGTCCAGTCTGACTTTAAATGTGTCCATATTATTGCTCTCCACCACTTTAGTTGGTAGGTTGTTCCATAAGGAAATAACCCATCGAGTAAACCAGTATTTTCTCACATTAGTGTTCCACTTGGACAGAACCAATTGCTTATTGTGTCTCCTGCTGTTAGTCCAGCTGGATCTTAAAGTGAATCCTAGATTCTCTCGCAGTGTATTATCCCCCATGATTTTAAACAGCATGCACAAATCGCCTCTATACCTTCTATAGTGTAGTGAATAAAGATTTAGTTGTTCCAACCTTTTGTCATAAGGAGTATTCTTCAGCCCAGAGACAGATTTTGTAGCCCTGCACTGCACACCCTCAATCTTTATTACATCGTCCCTGTTGTGTGGTGACCACACTTGGGCACAATACTCCAAATGAGGCCTAACCAAGGCTCCGTACAGAGGCATGAGAACATTCTTGCTCCTACTGGCAATGTGTCTTAAAATACAATTAAGATTTTGGTTGCTTGATTGAAAACCACAATACTCCACTGCAGGGGAGGGGAGGAAAGAATCTGGACTATACTGGTGGTCAGTCAGTGTAGTGCCAGGGGAGGGGTACACCATAGCACTTGAGGCTTGGCCATGCCACAAGCACTAAAGTAGGGGGGAAGGGAATGGAAGAGAGGGGAAGAGGAGCAGCAGCAGGTACCCAATGCACTTTAAAGATAGGACAATATTTGCAAACCATCAACAGTTGGAAGACGTAGGGGAGAAAAAACGATTATTACAAACAGTAAAAGCTTAATGCAAGAATGAACGAACACACAGTTCTATATGGCAGATAATAATGAATGACCACACAGAGTTCAAGATATGACCACGGAGTTCAGAATTAAAGCTCAGTTTTTTGTGACTTTTGCAGTCAGTTGGAACTGACTTCTGTGTGGATTGGAAAGGTTTCTGACAAGACGGGGACGGGTTAGGTCAGAAAAGGGGACCGAAGAGTTCTGTGAGCTGTCATACCCGCATCATTTGACCCGATAAGTTCATGATCCGTTGGCATATTTTTTCGCAATATTTTCTTCATCTGATATACTGGAGAGTTCTGAGAAGAAGATGCGTCAGCAAATGATTGAGAAGTTCCTGGTGTCACAAATGCACTCAGCAGGTCAGGCCCTTTGCTCCCACAGTGCCAACCTCAGAGCGCAGTAATGTGAACAGGTAACAGACAGGGTAACCCTCCTGTCTGCTTGTGGGTCCCAATCACCTTTGATCTCAAGTTCTGGGGGGATTCAAACTGTGAACCTTATGCTAGCATACCCAAATGTGCAGGGTCAGATAAAATTAATATTCGGGGGATGCAATATATCTTTCACCTAAGGGCACCTAACTAGGTATCCAAAATGAACCCTTAAAACTCTATAAAAGACTTTAGGTATATTCTTACCTTTTCCCAGTTTAGTAACACCATCAAGCTTTGAACAGTTTTTGTGAGTCTTAACCCTCTATACATAAAAATATGTAAAATGTAAACACAGAACACTATATCAAAAAGCATACAATCACTTAAAAGAACAAAGTTAAAGTACAAAACAAGATCCTACCACAGTACAATTAGACTTTTCCTATCTAATGTTAATACATTACTTTATAGTGCTTAAGTTAGATCAGAGATCTTGTTTCTCAAGAGTCCAAAAAGCTATGTCAACAAGTTCAAACCCAGTATACAGTTTAAAACTCTATGGGTGGGATATTCAAAGCAGTTGTACATGGCGCAACTAAGATGCGCCTGCGCAAGTGCAGAAATGTACCAAAGAGCGATATTCAGTGGGAGCCATTGTGCTGCGCAAATTGCAGTGCGCCAATGTGCAACCCTAATGAATGTATGCATAAGTGCAGGGGGCATAGCCATGAATAAACGGCGTAGTGCGATATTCATCAGCAGGCAAACTGAGCAAGCGCAGAGCAACAGGGACATGCACGGAGCAAACTTGAGCCCATAAAAAGAGGGCGCAAGCAAGGGACGGAGGCTTGCACCACAGGGGAGCAATAGAGAGGGAGAACGAGTGGGCAGGCAGGACAGCAGGAGGGGTGCAAGACAGAGACAGAGGCGGGCAGGAAGTGCAATAGAGTGTGGGACTGGCCCTGTGACACTGATTGTACCTGCGTGTGTGAGCGACTGTGTGACTGCATGTGAGACAGGTGCGGGGGCAACATCAGCAGCGTGTGTCTGCGATACCTGGCATAGGAGGGGCAGCAAAAGTGCCTGGACGGGTGGGAGGTGGAGGCCACAGCCAACAGGCCACCAGCTTGGAAAACCAAACACAGGTGTGCGCCCAGCACAGGGGCACACGCAGTGGCACACAGCCAGGGGTGCCTGGGGAGACAGCTGCCCGGAGGAGCAGGACAGCCCAGGCCATGGCCAGTGCCATCTTCCAGATGGAGGCAGTAATGAGGGGTGTGAGGATGCAGGAGGCAGAGCGGCACAGCCGTGGAAGGGCACTTCGGCGGTATGCCTGGAACAGGTGGTACCGTGTCCACACCACCTTTGAACAGTACAGTGATACAGAGATTGTGGGCTGGTACCACCTGAACCAGGCAATTCTGAGGCAGCTTTGTGAGCTGTTCAGTGATGAGATGCAGGCACCCACAAGACGGTGCCACGCTCTGTCGGTGGAGACCAAGATCACGGCCATCATGTGCCTGCTCGCCACGGGTACCTTCCAGAGACCAACAGGGGACACCACAGGCATAACTCAGTCAGCCGCGTCATGGCTCCTCACACAGTTCCTCAATGCACTGCTGCCACATGCTGCAGAATACATCCATTTCCCCAGCGCACACAGCCAGAGCTTACGGCGAATATGCAGGTGTTCCACAGGGTGTCGTGTATGCCTGGTGTACTAGGGGCCATCGACTGCACCCACATAGACATCCGCACACCACCTGGCTTGGAGGGGGTAGCCTACATCAACAGGAAGGGCTACCACAGCATCAACTGCCAGGTGGTGTGCGATGCCAGGGGGCGCATAATCAATGTCTGTGCCACACACCCTGGTGGAGCACACGATCTGGCACCAGTCAGCACTGTGCCACAGGTTTGAGAATGGGGACATCCCCACCGGCCACCTAGTAGGTGAGTATGCTGTTGGAATGGGCAGCCTGGCACAACAGGGCAGGGTGTGAGGGATGCTAGGCCAGGGGCATCAGAGGGTGTTGCCAGGAAGGCAGGGGGTGCAGCTGCACAGACCACCATGTTAACCACACATGTCAACACACAGGTGACAGTGGATACCCACTCCAGCCCTGGCTGCTCACCCCATACCGGCACCCATCGACCCCAGTGCAGGAGCAATACAATGAGGCACACGCCAGCACATGGAACATCATTTATCGTGTGTTTGGGCTGCTGAAGGCCCAGTTCTGTTGCCTGGACAGGCCTGGCGGTGCCCTACAGTACAGCCCCTCAAAGGCCTGCGGCCTATTCCTGGCCTGCTGTGTACTACACAACATGGCCACTGAGTGTGGGATAGCTGTCCAGGTTGAAGAGGGGAACAGCAGTGGAGATGACGCAGCCGCTGGGCCAGGTGGTGGTGAGCAGCCCCACTGGGTGAAGGGAACCCCGGCTGAACAAGATGGCCCAGCAGCACTGGGACACAACTGCAGAGGAGCACTACGGTGCATGCAGGTAGGCGAACATGACCACACACACGTCCCAGGGACCATGGCACAGCATTCAGGCATGCAAGGGGCGGGCCCCATGACAGTAACAGCTGGAGGGGAGCATGGACGGGCATGGGACTAGACTCCGTGGAAGCACCCCATACAGCACTGCACACCCCACCCACACACCCCCACACACACACGCACATGCACACGGGCACCTACATGCACAGGCCCAGAGGCCGCCACCAGGTGTGTGTCAGACGCTGAACACCGGAGCACAGTAACATCCGGAGTTGTGTTGGCATCATCATGCACATGCCACAGTGGCCAGTGGCTGGATGTGTGTGCACAAGGCCTGTGTGTGGCATCGACCATGGATGCCACGTCCCTGGAACTCACACGCCACACCAATGTGCACACAGGGAAGCGGCAGACAACAGACAGGGAGGATGGTGGCTCAGGACCACCACGGACATGTGGACGGCCCCCGCTGACACCGCCCAGCAGACGCAGGCTGTGCGTTAGCTGCAGGGGGTGTCTCTGACGGTCCCCCAGGTGTGTCACTGTGGGAACGCGACCGGTCCCTCGCAGGTGTATGTAGGCTCCTGAACATGCCTGCTCCAGGTGTGTCTGGAATGCCCACAGTGGATCCCGGTGTTAACACAGAGGGGGTCGCATGACGCTGTGACCGAGGGGTGGAGAATGCACTCCATGGGGTTTGCGGCAGATGGCCACGCACCAGGGTGGCCAGTGGTGTAAGGCCGGCCATGACCACAGCGGGTAAGCTGATCCAGGGCTGCGGTCATGTCCTCCCTCATACGTGTTGTCTCGGCCAGGAACTGTTCATAGTCCCTGTCATGCCTCCCTGTGGCCTGGCGCAGCTCTGTGTGTAGTGCCCCCACCCCTGCCACGACCAGCACCTGTTGCTCCATGGAGGCCCGTAGCAGATGGGTGTGCTTGGTCAAGGGGTCGGCAGACTGGGGGGCATGGGCATTGCGCTGACCCACGGGTGGTGCTTGACCCCACAGCCCAGCACCCTGCGCTGGTGGGGGCTGCACAGTGGGGCCCTCTTAGGGCTGCTCATTCTGTGGTGCTCCATCGGCGGCCACTGCTCCCAGCCCCCCTTCGACATTGTCCGGCTGCCGCTGCTGCCCCTCCAGCTGCTGTGCACTGATCAGTGCCAGTGCGGCTGCACCACCACTGCCACCCCCATCAGTCTGTGTCACACCAATGGCACCCACAGCAACGCCAGGTGTGGGGGCCGGTGGGTGGACAACTGCCATCAGGGCACCATCTGCTCTGCCGTGGTGGGTGTGTGGTAGGGGTTCCCCCCCCCCGAATGGCAACACCACTCTCCAGGTTAATGGCCACATCGTCATCAGTCCCGGATCCCGCCCCGATCTGTGTCTCGGCATACTGGATGCCATGGCTGTCATCATGCTGAAACACAGACAGGGCCTCATCTGCAACCATGCCACAGGCATCCGGATGGACAGTGGAGTTGGGCTGCCTGTGGTCCGGCCCTCGGACACTGGTGGAGGTGGAAGGATGGTCCTCCAGGTCCAGGACCACCCCAATGGCAGCCACCCCCTCCCCATACCGCTGCATGCAGGTGCTCCGGAGCTGAAAGGGAACACAGTTGCATTAGTACCGCTGGCACACACCCCTGCCCCCCCTGCCCCAGGTACTGCCGTATCTACCATGCAATGATGGGCTGCCCCGTGTCTGGAACCCACCGCTGGGTACCCCCTCGACGGCGCTGCACCACATGGGTGCCACCACCAACTCCTCCTTCGGTGACAGCTGTGTCACGTCAGGCCATCCACCACCCGTGGTAGCACATGTGGCCTGGATGGCAGCCACCTTCTCCTTAATATGCCTCTGGTCTGTGCCAACCTTCTTCTTGCACTCCTGTGCAGTCCTTTGATGGATGCCCTGCTGGGTCACGGCCCTGGCTACACCCTCCCATGCTGTTGACCGGGCCTGTGGGGTGCCTGTTGTGCCACTCAGGAGAAGCTCCTGGTCCAGGTAGGCCTTGAATAGGGCATCACTCTCTACCCTCGTGAAGTTGGGCCTGTGCTTCCGTGCAGGCCCACGCCCCTCAACCTCCTCATGTTCCGTCATGCTTAGTCCTGTGGGAATAAACATGTGGTCAGTGATGGCTACAACCCACACCACCCTCCCATTCCACTGTCCCAAAAGACCCACAGTCTGGTGGCTTACAGTGCATTGCATGCAAATGAGGGGATGCACAACTGTAATGAGATGCAAATGCCTCCGATGCGCCACGGATATGCTGATTTGCTAATCTGCATATGCTGGCTGAATATCGCAAAATTGCTCATGGTGCATTTGTGTTGCACATGCACAAGCCATGGCACAACATTGTGACGTGCGCAGTAGGCCTGGCAGTGTGCATGCACGCAGTGCCGTTGCGTACGTCACTGGCGCAGCCTATGCACACTGTGCTATACACGGTACAGTGCTCTGCCTCTATTGGGCATGTGGCGCTCGTGCGCTGTATGCCATATGGCGCCCAGGTGCTATTGGCCCATGGACCGTGGGGCCCACATGCCTCTATTGAGCCCCATGCATGGTGAGCCCAAATGAGCTGTCGCGCATGGTGCACGTGCCGACCTTTAACGCCACAAGCTCCCTTTAACCCTCCGGGTGACCTGCGGCACATGCCAGTGCTGCACCAGCTGTGTTGCGCAGCCCCTTCAGCTGCGCCAATTGTCGATAACAGCGCGTCACTGGTAGTCATGCACCCCCCAGCCATGGCTGCGTGTGCTGCTGGGTGCCATTTGGTTTAACTGCTACCTATACAACCATGCTGCGCTGCAGCAGTGCCAGGGCACCTAACTGGTTGCAAGCGGAGCTGGTCAACCTTGTAGCCCTTGTGGAGCCACCTGCAGGCAGTCTGTTCAGCCAGGTACCCCTGAATCGGTCATGGATGGAGGTGTGGCAGGAGGTGGCTGAGGGGCTGGAGGAGGCCACAGGGGCACAGCGCAGCAGTGAGCAATGCCACCACCACCACTACAGGGACCTGCAGTGGAGGGACCCTGAGAGGCTACAGGCACTACTGGCACACGTCCAGAGGGGTGCAGTGCCACATCCAGGTAAGTACACTACACCCATGTCCGTGCCCATCCAGTGTTCTGTGGAGGCCAACAGGGTGGCACACCATGCTGCAGGGGGGGTGGCTTGGGCTGCGCATTCTGTTGACTGTGGCAGTGCACCATGGGTGAACTGTGCCACTGCACTGCAGCTGCGCTGGGCCAGGGGGCGTGCTGTGCTGGGGGGGCATGTGGTGTTGCCAGGTACTGATATGTCTTTCTCCATGTTTCTGTACTAGGCCCTGAGGATAAAAGGAGGGCATGACTGGCTGGTGCTGCAGGTGGGCCAGGGCGGGCCACCACAGGGGCTCAGGTGCAGGATGCAGGCCACATGGGTGGTGCTGCTGGACAGGTGCAGGGTGCGCCGCAGCATGCAGGTAAGCACTGTTCCAAGGTATGGTGTTATGCAGGGTGGGGGTGGGCCACAGCCCCCTGTGCACATGGCCATTCCAGCTGTGCACTGCCCGTGGTGTCCATTGCACCATGCCATGGCTATTGCACTTGTGTGTGGCTGCTGCACGTGGGCTGTGGGTGCATCTGGATTCCAGCTGTGCCACTGCCATCCCGCCGCTTAGCCCTGTCACCTGGCTGCCATGGTTGTGGTGTGAGGCACATGGGTGGTGTTGGTGTGCAGTGTTTTGCGTGGCTGTGGATAGTCAGGTCGGTGGCTTGTGTGAGTGCACATGCTGCGGGAGGCAGTGTGCCATCTCAGGGGTGCATGTCACCACTGTCCGCTCCGCATGTTGGCTGGGCTACGGTCATACAGCCATGCACTCATACCATGTCTCCTCCTTTGTCCTAGGTGTCTGTCACCCTGATGTCAACACCAGGCTTCTGAGCAGGATCCTTTGAGTCACCACTGCCACGCTCCAGGTGGCACGGCTGCTACAACAGACACTGTGCAGGCCGCAGCGCAGACGTCGGCATCAGGCACCAGTGGGGTGTGGATGCCCATAGGGCCCGTTGGCCTGCTTCTGTTTCCCTTCCTTGTCCCCTCTCCCTTGCCCTCCCTTATAACCTTGTCTAGCCATGTCCCCTGTCCCCCTGCCTCCCTTCTCCGGCCTCTCAGTTTGTACGTGGCCTTCCCATTCCTTGCTCCCTGTAGCCAGTTACCTGTTAATATGTATATAGTTGTTTTATGCTTGTTTTAATACACATTCCTATGGTTAGCCATCTGTGTCTGTGTCTGCTTTGTGGCTGGCATGTGGAGCCATGCTGCAGTGGTGTGCATGGTGGCTGAGTGGTACATCTGGGGTGGACTGGGGGTTGTACCTGGTGGTCTCTGCCCATTGGCTGGTGACTATGCCCTGGGGCAGCTGTGGGCTCTCTGTTTGTGTTGTATGGTGTGTGCGTTATGTGCTGTTGGCCTGTGTGTTGCCAGCTGTGGTCCAGGTGGTGTGTCATGTGCATTCCTGTGGGGTTGCTGGTGGCTGTTTGCCACTGACCATTGGTGCCACCCTGCCTTTGTGCACCACTGTGGTGCACGTGGTTGGGGGGCATGCTGCCATGCACCTGCCATGCCTCCCTCCTGGCATCCTCTGCACCCTGGTGGTGGTCTCTCCCACCCTGGTGGCATGCTCCTTGCTGTGCCGGTTGTCCTGTGTCCTGGTACATGCACCTCTGCCCCTTGCGCATCCCTGGTTGCGCTATGGTGCATGTTGGTTTGCTCCCTGGTGCAGCCCTGGTTGTGCTGTGGTGCATCCCTGTGATATTCAGCAATGTAGTGCTGGCGCTTGCCGTCATGCGCAACTTTTGAATATCTCATTCAGTGCACCATGGCGCAGTGGAGTTATGCTGCGCCGCTCCTGCACCTGCCTCTGGTGCATGTCTGGATATCCCACCCAGTGTCTCCACACCCCTTCTATGATGTCATCTAGTTCCTCCTTTTAGAATATAAAAAATATACAAACCGGATATCCTATCAGGAGGCATTTCAAATAAGGTGACTTCAGCAAAAAACTTATTTCCCAATATGACTCCTTAATTAACATCCCCTGTTTGATCTTGAGCAGTTCCTATTCCCAGGCACATCAAAGGATTTTATGACTTTTAGCACCATGGTGGTATAACATGTTTTTTCCTCTAAGACATCATAAAAGTTTATAAGCCTTATATCCTGGTAGCTGGGTCAGTTCTAATTAAGTCTCTCTGGTCCTTTAATTGCCTCCTGGTTTCAGGTTAATATATCCTGTAGCTTCTCTGACCTGGGGGAGGGGGCTCCCATAAGCACATAATATAATTTTATGTTACAAATAGCATAGAACAATCATAACCAGCTGGCCAAGCGTCACACTCCTAACCATCTAGACTGAATTTGGGGGTTCTATCCCCTGCATGGGATGAGCTTCTCAAATCAGTTCACTCTTCATATACACGCGACAGGCCATTCGCATTCTGATTGGTCGCTCCAGCCCTATGTAAGATCAAGCTATGTCATACTGTTGCAAGGCAAGACTCCATCTTAATAGTCTACCATTAGTTTTTTCCATTTGAGTCAGCCAAACCAGGGGGTTATGATCCATTTGTACCTCAAAATGCTGCCTGTATAAGTATGGCTGTAACTTCTTTAGGGCCCAAACTATGGCAAGACACTATTTTTCCACTGTGGAGTATGCTTGCTCCCTGGAAAGTAACTTTTTACTCAGGTACACTACAGGGTGATCTTTCCCTTGGTTGGATGTCTGACTCAGTACTGCCCCAATACCCATGTCTGAGGTGTCAGTCTGAATTATAAAGGGTCTGCTATAGTCAGGACTTGTCAGTACAGGAGCACTGCACAGTGCCTCCTTTAGTCTGGTAAAGGCTTTTTCACAGGCTGGTTCCCAAGTAATTTTCTTAGGCATCTTTTTCTTTTCTAGGTCAGATAGGGGGAGCAGCTAGGACACTGTAATTGGGTACAAATTTCCTATAGTACCCTGCTGTCCCTAGAAAACTTCTGACCTGCTTCTGTGTTTCTGGCCTGGGCCATACCTTGATCGCCTCTATTTTTACTTGGTTAGGACGCAGCTGTCTCCGGCCTACAACATGCCCGATGAATGCCACTTGAGCCATGGCCACCTGGCTCTTCTCAGCTTTGACAGTGAGCCCGGCCCTCTGTATCCTGCCCAGCACTTCCCTAAGGTGGGTCAAGTGTTCCTCCCAGCTGGCACTAAAGCTGGCAATGGAATCCAGGTATGCCATGGTGTACTTCTCAGCACCATTTAACACCTGATTCACCAATCTTTGGAAAGTGGCCAGGGTGTTCTTCATTCTGAAAGGCATTACTTTAAATTCAAACAAGCCTATCGAAGTGATGAAGGCCGACCTCTTCCTAGCTCTGTCAGTTAACTTGACCTGCCAATACCCCTTTGTCAGGTCAATATTCGTAAGGTGTGTCACCCCTCCCAACTTGTCCAGGAGATCGTCCGTCCGGGGCATCGGGTGGGCATCTGACTTTGTGACTGCATTCAGTCCATGATAGTCCACACAGAAAGGAGTAGAGCCATCTGGCTTGGGCACAAGGACTACGGGTGAGGCCCAGGAGCTGTGGGATCTCTGGATTACCCCTAAATCCAGCATTTCCTCTACCTCCCTCCTAATGTCCTTTTGGACAGCCTCTGACACCTGATATGCTGTCCGCCGTATGGGCGTCTGTGTCCTTGTCTCCACATCGTGTGTTGCTAAGAGGGTTAGTCCAGGCTTGGCGTTAAACAGTGGGGCAAAGTCTGGTAAAACATCCCTTACTTCCTGGATCCTGTCTGGGGCCAGCTGGGGAGGCAGTTTAATTGCCTCCACAGAGGACTCCCGCTTGCTTTCTTCCAGCAAGTCCAGAAGGGGGTCTCCTTCGTCTGTCCCCTCCCCAGGACTACATACTGCAAACACCATGTCAGCCCTATTAGCATAAGGCTTCACCATGTTGACATGGTACATTCTTTCTGTCTGTCTTCTGTCAGGTAATGCTATGATATAGTTCACGTCATTTACCTTTCTAACTACTTTGTACGGTCCTGCCCACTCAGCCTGCAGCTTGTCTTTCTGGACCGGTATAAGGACCATGACTTCCTGATCCACCATGTATGAGCGAGCTCTGGCTCTGCGGTCATACCACACTTTTTGTTTCTGTTGGGCAGCTGCCAGGTTGCTCTGGGCTGTCTTCATAAGCTCCTTCAGCCTTTCCCTAAACCTAAGGATGTAATCCACTATGGGAGTACCCTGGGTGGCACGCTTGCCTTCCCAGTCCTCTTGGATCAAGTCTAGGGGCCTATGTATCCGGCATCCATATAAGAGCTCGAAGGGGGAAAATCCTGTTGACTCTTGGGGCACCTCCCTGTATGCAAATGACAGGTGGGGAAGGTATTTCTACCAGTCCCTCCCATGCTGTTCAGCAAATGCTTGGAGCATTGACTTTAGGGTATCATTAAATCTCTCCACAAGCCCATTGGCTTGCAGGTGATAAGGTGTTGTGTACCTCTGCACCACCCCACACTTCTCCCACAAACATTTCATCAGGTTCGACATGAAGGAACCCCCTCGATCGGTGATAACGTCTGTCCTCAGTGAGGATAGGGCAACTGCCTCTGGATACCGGGTGGCATAATCCACCACAGTCAGGATGAACTTCTTTCCGGAGGAGCTGGGGGTATTTAAAGGCCCCACAGTATCCATTCCCACCCTCTGGAATGGCTTCTCCACTATTGGAAATGGAATTAGGGCAGCTAGGGTTTTCTTAGCTGCCTTCCCTATTTCTTACGAACATATGAAATTTGCCAGCAGATAAAGGCCTAGAGATCTATCAAGTCTGCTCGAATGTGCAGCTAGCACCCCTTATTCTGCAGCTGCCCCTCCCTTCCACCCTTCCCCTTCATTAACCCTCCCCCTTCTCCTGTTCCATCCCCTTTTAAAGCAGTCCACTGTTCTACTGGATACTACTTCTGCAGGTAACGCATTCCACCCAGCCACCACCCTCTCTGTAAAAAAGTGTCTCCTCATCTCCCTCCTGGACCTTCCTCCCTCCCTCCATTCTCATATCATGGCCACTGGTGTCCCTCCTCTCCCTTACTTTGAACAGCCCCTCTGTACCTGTCTTGTTTATTCCTTTTGTGTACTTAAAGGTTTCAATCATGTACCCCCGTCCCTCCTCTCCTCCAATGAGTACATGTTCAACTCCCTCAGCCTCCTCTCATATGATAAGTCCCCCGGGCCCTTGATCGTCTTTGTCGCCCTGCGCTGCACCCCTTCAGTAACTTAATGTCCCTCTTCAGATACAGGTGCCAGTACTGCACGCAGTACTCCAGATGCGGTCTAACTAATGACCTATACAGTGGCAGAATCACCTTCTCCCTCCTCGAGGATATACCCCTTGCAATAAAACCCAGCATTTTGTTGGCCTTTGCAACTGCCTTCCTACATTGTGCCGAGTTGTTCATTGACCCTGTAATGAGCACCCCCAGATCCTTCTCCTCCTCTGTCTGGGCTAGCTGCACTCCCCCAGCTTGTAAGTCCTCCTTGAGTTCTTCATCCCAAAATGCAGCACTTTTTGGTATTAAACCCCAGTTGCCAGGTGTCTGACCAGGTTTCAAGCTTTGCCAGATCATCCTGCAATCCCTGCCATCCCCCTTGGTCATCCACCATCGCTCCTACCTTGGGATCATCAGAAAACAGACTGATCTTGCTCTTGATGTCCAATGATATATCTGCAATGAATATCCCAAACAACACTGGTCCCAACACCGAGCCCTGTGGAACACCGCTCATCACTACCCTTGGGTGTGAGAGCTCCCCACGCACCACCACCCTCTGTTGCCTTCCCTGAAGACAGTTCCCTACCCATCTCACCAGCTTTTCACCTGCCCCTGTGCCTACTAACTTACTTCCCAGCCTTCCATGTGGCAGATGCCTTACTGAAGTCCAGATACAGGACATCCACTGCATGGCCCCTGTCCAGTTGCCTAGTTACCCAGTCATAGAACTCCACCAGGTTGGTTTGGTAGGATCTGCCCCATATGAAGCCATGCTGACTGCTGTCCTGTAGTCCTTTGGCCTCTAGGAGGACCACCAGCCTCTCTTTCAGGATAATATCCATTAGCTTACCCAATATGGATGTGAGGCTCACTGGTCTGTAGTTTCCCGGTTCATTCTTGGGGCCACTGTTGTGGAGGGGCACCACATGAGCCATCCTGCAGTCCTGAGGTACACAGCCCAAATGTAGTGAGGCATTAAATAGGTCTGCCAAAGGTTCTGCAAGGACCTCTGCCAGCTCCTTCAGTACCCTGGGGTGAATGCTATCTGGGCCTGGTGCCTTATCCACCCTCAGTGCCTTCAAACCCTCCCGAACTCTGCACTCCATGATTTCCCCATCTGTCACCCCTCCCCATGTTTCTGCCATTTCTCCCCCCTTGGGTGTCACCCCCTCTTCTCTTTAGTAAATACTGAGCAGAAGTACTCATTTAGTGCTTCTGCCTTATCGCACCCTGCTTCCACCCAACCCCCCTCCTTTCTAATCCTTACTATGTGGGCCTTACAGCTCCTTTTCTCCCTGATGTACCTAAAGAAGTCCTTCTCCCCCTTCTTAATGCCTTGTGCCAGCCTGAGATCCATAGATGCCTTGGGCTCCCTTACTGCCCTTGTCACCTCCTTCGATTCCATCAAGTACTCCTCCCTGTCCTCCCCTCTCCCTGTTTTCTTGTACTTCCTAAAGGCAGCTCTTTTCCTTCTTACCTTTTCCATGACCTCCTTGCTCAACCAACTTGGTTTCTTAGCCCTAGCCTTCTTGCTCTGGGCCTTGCAACAGGTTTTGGTTGCCTCCACTATCCCCAGCTTTATGAGCTCCCACCTCTGGTTAGTGTTCATACTAGATTGAATTCTGGCCAGGTACCCTTTACCACTTCCCATCCTCCCAAAGTTGGCCTCCTGAAGTCCAGCACTCTTGTGCCCGATTCCACCCTTCCTTGCCCATATCCAATGTGAGCCATACTGAGTGGTGGTCATTCCTGACAGCGGTTCCTCCACTGTAAGTTCTCTCACAAAGTCCCCATTTGTCAGCACAAGGTCAAGGGTATTCCCTAACCTGGTTGGTTCACTGACCATTTGCAGCAGGAAGCTGTCCTGGAAGGCATCCAGCAGTACCTGCTCCTTCTGCTCCTGGTTGTTGGGGTACTCCAGTCCACTCCTGGCATGTTGAAGTCCCCACAATCACCACAGTACCCTTCTCACAGTCCTCCTGATCTGTCCCACTAGTTCCCTGTCTAACTTCTCCGCCTGAGATGGCTGCCTGTACACCACTCCCATTCTAAGAATCTATTCTTGGAATCCTGGATTGCATCCAAAGTGACTCCTGTACTACCCTTCTCCCCTTCCTCCCTTACACACTTCAGTCCTTCCTTCACAATAGTGCCACACCCCTCCTTTCCAAATCACCCTGTCCCTACGAAATAACCTGTACCCTGGTACAGACAGGTCCCAGTCATTGTATTGGGTGCCCTGTTTCCGTGATGGCTGCAATGTCCACTCTCCTCTGCCATGAGCACCTGTAACTCTGCAGTTTTCCTCCCAAGGCTCCTAGCATTAAGGGTAACCACCTTCCACCCTTTTCCCCCTCCCATCCTGCCCTCTTTTACTTTACTTGGCACCGGTGACAAGATCTGCAATACTCCTTCACCTGCTGGGTGAAGTTGGGCCAATAGAAATTCTGGGCCAACCGCTGTGTAGTGCGCATGATTCCCAGATGGCAATCTTGAGCAACTGCTCACGATGCCCATGGGAACAACAAGCTGAATGCCCATCACCCCCCTCTCTCTGTCTTCACAGCCTGAGTACACATCAGTCCATTTTCCCAATAAACTGTATGTTTACCATCACCTCCCTGTGCTCCATCAGTCTGCCCAAGCCCTCAGCTTCTGTAGACTAGGGTCACTTTTCTGAGCAGCTGGAAGCTCCTTACACATCCCCAAGGCATGGGACAGGTCCTCTTCAGTCTCTAAACTAGGGTCCCTAGCACTAGTGTCAGGGCACTTAGGATCACTGTCATCCCTAACCCTCTGACAATGGGTCACCCCTCCTTCTTCAGAGTAACCCTCCGCAGCTGAGTGGTTAACTGCTACTCTGGAAATTTCTACCCCCTTTTCATTAGTCTCCATATCAGGAGATACAGGCTGGGAAACCAGCCTCCCATTGGTTTCCACAGTGGCTTCTGTGGGGTCCAGGGAGCTACAATTTTCCCTTGCTGCTTGGCTATGGGTAACTGCACACACCATCCCCTGTTTGAGATTGTTGCCAAGGATGACGTCAACTGCTAAAGTTTTGGCTACAACCACCTGTTGCACAGTTCCCCCTGTTTCACCCCAGTTTAGGAGAACACTAGTAAGTGGCAATGTTTTCTCCTCACCAGTGAAGTCTTGCACAGTTACAAATTTGTTCGGTATAAGCTAACCAGACTCTACCAGATCCCCTTTTACCAGTGTCAGGGACAGCTCTGTGTCCCTTAACCCTTGTGTCTGTACACCATTCACCATGACTGGGTGCATGTGTTCCCTCATGTTCACAGGCATGCTTCCAGGGACACACAAACAACCCACTTCTTTTCTAGCCCCATTCTGCGTATTGCTCGCCCTTTTGGGTCACTGTCTGGCAATATGCCCAGTTTCTTCATAGACCCAACATTCGTTTCTTATCTCAGATAAATCTTTTCTCTGAAACCCGGGGCTACCTGGTTTCGGTGGAGGCAGTGAGGGTTTTAGCTGCCCTGAAGGCACTCTTTTCCCTTTCTGCACTGCCATGCCCACCCCATTCACTCTCAGAGCAGGTCTGATCTTGGCATAACAGTCTGAGATTTCAGCAGCCTCTTGCACTGTTTTGGGATCTCGGTTCCTCAGTCAGGTTTTCAGCTCTGCTGGGCATGCCCAAAAAAACTGTTCTAACAAAATAGCATTTTCAATTTCATCTACAGAGTTTACTTCAATTCCTTCCCACCAATGTTTTAAAAACTGATGTTTCATGGCTAGCTCCTCATAGCTCATATCAGGGCTTCTCCTGAGCTTACGGAATTTAGCTCTGTATGCTTCTGCAGTTAAATCAAACCTTTTTAAAAGTGCAGCTTTAAGTTTGCTATAATCATTACTGTCCTCATTGTCCATTTGACCCAATGCATCCCGAGTTCTCCCGGTAAGTAGTGGGGATAGCTGGAAGCTCCAGGACCCTCTAGGAATTTTAGCCTGAATGCAAACTTTTTCAAAGGAATTTAAAAATGCATCCATATCTTCCCCCTCTTTAAATTCAGCTATCAATTTGGAATTCAGTTTGTAACCCAGTCCTGTCGTTCCAGCTAAACCCCAGCCACTTACCTGCTCTGGTACTGGTGGTTGGAGTCGTAGCTTTTCCAGTTCATGTTGCCTCTGGCACTTACGCTCCTCACGGTCTGCCTCTCACTGTTCACAGTCCGCTTATTGCTGTTCTCACTCCCTCTTCTCCTCTGTGGCTCGCTTCTCTCGCTCTGCTTCTCGCCATTCTCGCTCAGCCTCCCTCTGGAACTCCAGCTCCATTCTGCACAACTCAATCTGCAGCCTGAGTGCTTCTGTCTCCAGAATGCTGGTAACCTTCCCCTGCTGCTGTGGCCCTTCACTGGCATTGGCCCTGCTGTCATCCTCACCTGATCTGGACACTGCACTGGCTGCTGGCCCCTCCACGCTCAAGGTTTTGTCCCTTACAGTCACAATCTGGGACTTGATGCTCTGGGCATCTGCTGCCATCAGGGCATCCATGAGGTTCTGCTTGGTGGCTGTCCCCTCATACAGGACTCCTCTGTCCTGGCACCACTGCCTCAAGTAGTCTACAGTGTGCCCGCTGTAGTTGGAAGCCATCTTCTTCCCTAACTATGGCTACTCTAACTTGCACTTAAGAAAAAAAATAAAACAGGTGGGAACTTGACTGTAAGCAAAATTATATAGTTATGTTTCCTTTTTTAAAAATAAATCACTGCCTTTTTTTCTAGTGAGCTGTACAGTATTAAGCTGACACACTGAACAGTTAAAGTTCGTATTATCAAATTTATCTGCACTGCTGCCAACCAAATCTGTCAAATCAGCACTCAGCAGGTTAGGCCCTCTGCTCCCACAGTGCCAACCTCCAAGCACAGTAATTTAACAGGTAACAGACAGGGTAACCCTCCTGTCTGCTTGTGGGTCCGAATCACCTTTGGTCCTCAAGTTCTGGGGGGATTCAAACTGTGAACCTTATGCTAGCATACCCAAATGTACAGGTTCAGATAAAGTTATCTTCGGGGGATGCAATATACCTTTTGCCTAAGGGCACCTAACCAGGTATCCGAAATGAACCCTTAAAACTCTATAAAAAACCTTAGGTATATTTTTACCTTTTCCCAGTTTAGTAACACCATCAAGGTTTGAACAGTTTTTGTCAGTCTTAACCCTCTATACTTCACATGCAAAAAGAACTCCGAAGACACACCAAGGCAGTCTTTCAAAATAATATATTTACTAAAATGGATAAAAAATATGTAAAATGTAAACACAGAACACTATATCAAAAAGCATACAATCACTTAAAAGAACAAGGTTAAAGTACAAAACATAAACTTCTGCCACAATACAATTAGACTTTTTCTATCTAATGTAGTACCTCTTTATAGTGCTTAAGTTAGATCAGAGATCTTAAGAGTCCTCAAAGATATGTCAACAAGTTCAAACACAGTAAACAGTTTAAAACTCAATGGCCTAGATATTCAAAAGGGTTGCGCAGGGCGCAACAGTGTTGTGCCATGCACAACCCACTGATCTTGCCGCACGATATTCAAATGGAAAAGTGCGTCACATGAAATCCGATGCACCAGAGTGCATCAGTACGTATGCAGGCACAGGTGAGTGTGCCCATGCACAACCTGCACAGCCCGATATTCAGCCCGGGATGTGCAGAGTCATGCATGCGCAACCCCTACCTGTGCCTGTACAAAGCTAAGCCAAAAATAAAAGGAACAAGTGATGGCCACCCACAGGTGAGCTGCCGCATTGCAGGACGCAACATGGCAGCTGCCACCTGTGGGTGGCCACCCAAGTTCCTGCCGCACCTGGTGGTGCCCCCCATGCCCCATTGCTGGCATCCCTGGAGTGAAATCCCCCGTCCAATATCCCTGGTGGTCCAGTGGACCGCTGTGTGCCCAATCATGGGCATTTGTCCTGAAGAGTAATCCCCCGTCCTATATCCCTGGTGGTCGAGTGGACCGCACTCAGCCCAATCATGAGCATCAGTAATAGAACCCCCCCAAGTCCAATATTCCTGGTGGTCCAGTGGACCGATCGCTGCCCGATTGTGGGCATCTGTAAGTCATCAAATACCCCTACTACCCTGGTGGTCTAGTGTACCCCCCACCCCACCTGCCCACTGAGCCCCACCGCCCAGCTTCCCCCCATCAGCCGGCGGGCAGCAGCACCCAACCCACCTGCCACCCCACTGCCCACTGACAGCTCAGTAGGGCTGCATGCCCATGGTTCACAGCATGAGCCATGAAGGCAGCTCATACCATACTACTGGACTGAGTGGTATGGTTGGCACACCCATTGGCTCACACTGTGAACCATCGGGCGCAGCCCTACTGAGCTGTCGCCGTTGCGGGCGGCAGGTGGTGGGTGCTGCCGCCCGCTGGCAGACGGGGAGCGGGCGATGGGGTCAGTGGGCAGGTGGGCTAGTACTAGACCACCAGGGTAGTAGGGGTATTTGATGACTTACAGATGCCCATGATTGGGCAGTGATCGGTCCACTGGACCACCAGGGATATTGGACTTGGGGGGGTTCTATTACTGATGCCTGTGATCGGGCTGAGTGCGGTCCACTAGACCACCAGGGATATAGGACATGGGGCTTACTCTTCAGGACAAATGCCCGCGATCGGGCACATAGAGGTCCACTGGACCACCAGGGATATAGGACGGGTTTTTTTTTTACACGAATGCCCGCGATCGGGCTGCAGGGGGCATTGGTCCCCGACGGCTGCTGCCTGGCAGGGCGCCAGGCGCAAGTCGTCAGGGATCGGCGCACCTGCATGCTAATGGCATGCAAATGGGGCCATAATGAGATGCAAATGGACCCCTGTGTGCCTTGCATAAATTATGGCTCATTTACATGTCCCCTTTTGAATATCGCAGGTGCTGTGCATGGCGCAATGGCACTTGCGCTAGCGCATCTCCATGCTCCACTCTGGCCACTTGTGCTGGCACAGTGCCACTGCGCCATGCACAGTGGGGGTGGCCAGGGTGCGATATTCAAAGCTGCTGCGCCATAGCGCAGCTCCGTTGAATATCGCCCAGGCCACACCCCTGCGCAACAAAGTTGCGTTGCGCCCAGGCTTGCGCCACAGCCTGGTGCAGTTTGAATATCTGGGCCAATGTCTCCACACTCCTTCTATGATGTCACCTAGCTCCTATTTTAGAATATAAAAAATATACAAACAGGACGTCCTATCAGGAGGCATTTCAAATAAGGTGACATCTGCAAAAACTCATTTCCCAATATAAATCCTTAATTAACATCCCCTCTTTGATCTTGAGCAGTTCCTATTCCCAGGCACATCAAAAGATTTTATGACTTTTAGCACCATGGTGGTATAACATGTTTTTTCCTCTAAGACATCATAAAAGTTTACGAGCCTTATATCCTGGTAGCTGGGTCAGTTCTAATTAAGTCTCTCTGGTCCTTTAATTGCCTCCTGGTTTCAGGTTAATATATCCTGTAGCTTCTCTGACCTGGGGAGGGAACCCATAAGCACATAATATATTTTTATATTGCAAATAGCATAGAGCAATCATAACCAGCTGGCCAAGTGTCACACCCGGTAGTCCATCAGGCTGAGTTGGCAAAACAGGATCCGACTAATTGTCAGGACCATGGGGTAGTGGAGGAACTGGTCTCAAATTGTCTGCAGGAAGTTCAGTTTCTGAAAGTATAGCAGGTTTCAGTGCAGCTTCTTGGGGGACTGGGATCATCAGGGAGGGTATCATTCAGGTACTCATGTTTCAGTCTGTTGATGTGGATTTTATTGTGTACCAGCTTTCCATTGGACTTGCGGCACAAGGGAACATGAACAGGTGGAAGCTTTTCCACAGTATAGAAGGGACCAGTCCAAGGGCGAAGTGGAACAAGGACAGGTTGGTACAAGTATACAATGTCCCCAACAGAAAATGAAGGTTCTTGCTCCTTGGCTGCTGACATTTTCTGCATTGCACATTTTTTTTGGCCCAGTGTGCTAATTGCAACATGTCCGGCAAGTTTAAGCTGTTCCAACATTTATTTACTTATTTATTTGCTATTTGTTTACCGGGTGAGTGCACTAGACAGCCAAGTGCCTATTTTCAGGCGTGACCCAGGAGGGTGACAATGGTACAATACATGAACATCAGGCATAAACAGGGTTAACATACATTAGGTTCAGGCATGTAATGTAACAAGAGATTAAGGTACATAGATTAAGGCACTTACGTAACATAGGAATAAGGTACATAGATCATAATTAGACCGAGCACATTGAATAGAGTCATCAGTGAGGTAACATGTATAACTACATGAGGTGGCAAACGGCCAAGTACAGGAAACAGGCGACAGTAGACTCCCAACGATCAGGAAGTATACCAAGGTACAAAGCAGCAAAATAAGTCAGAACAGGGTACAAAGAGCTTCAGGTAGATTACCAATCAAGACCAGTCACTTCAGGGTAATAGAGCACCAGTCAAGGTATGACAGGTGACAGGGGCTAGACCAGCTTGGCAAAGTGCAGATTATAGCCATGGACTGGCCACCCAGTGATAGATACCAAGTGACAGCAGCTCAGGTACAGAGACATATAGCTGCTGATTTCAGGAAGCCCCATAGGGAGGTTCTGAAGCAGGAATGTGATGGGGAGGTGTGAGTGCAGGCTGGCAGGGAGTTCCACAGCTTCAGTGCAAAGGCAGGGAAGGCCTGATCACCCATTTAAGTGCGGGTTTTTGGAACCAGGAGGACCCGAGAGTCGCTGGATCTTAGGTGGTAGGGGGGAGCTGCAGTAGTGAGGGACAGGGCAAGTGCAGAAGGGGTGGCAGTACGGATGATGTTGTCTAAAAAGTTGCCAAGGATGAAGGTACGGTGGAACTCTGGTGGGAGCCACTCCAGCTGGCAGTAAAGGTCACATCGATGTGTGAGGTGGGGAGCAGAGAGAGCAAATCAGCATATATTGTTGTACGCTGTGTTCCATTTTGAGAGACTGGTTTTAGGGACTTAGGCAAAGGATACAAGACCATAGCAGAGCGTGGGTAGGAGGACCCACTGGAATGATGAAGGATGAAGCTGACTTTGGGACCTCTAGCAGTGAGAGATCCTTATCTAGTGGTGTTCTTGGGTGACATCCATGGACTATAAAAAAACGTGTGTACTCTGTACTGTCGACACAAGGGCTGGCATTGTAAGCAAATTGAATGAAGGGAACAAAATGATCCCAAGTGTTGTGAGTCTCATCCAGGTACTTGGAGAGTGTATTACAAATGGTAGACATCATTCTCTCACTTTGTCCATTGCATTGTGGATGATAACTGGTTGTGTGAGTCTTTTTGATGTTGAGAAGTTTGCATGTTTCTTGCACAATAGAGTCATACTAAGATTGTTCAGGAGCGAGGGAGCTATGAAGCCTGTGATTGCTCCTGTAAATTAATAATAACAAATTTTAATGCCAGAGAAAATGAATTTGTCCAATCTGGACTTAAATACTAATTTTGAGCTACTGGTAATCACCTCCAGTGGTAGCGCATTCCATGGATTACTAGTATGTAAGGTATAGAAAAATTTACGTGGCATTAAATTAAATTTTCTGCATTATAACTGTAGTGGATGACCTCTTAGTATTGTAGATATTATTTTTAAACTCAAGACCCAAAGTAACCAGCAAGAAAGGATCTTGCATTATATCATACATGAATAGGAGGTCACCCCTCAGACGTCGGTATGAGAGGGACATTAAGTTCAAAGAGGTAAATCTATTTTCATAGGGGACATCATGCAGACCTTTGACTAGTTTTGTGTATTCCTTTGTACTTTTTCAAGTTGCATAATATCGTATTTCCTAAATGGGCACCATAATTTGTGAGGAAAAATCCAAATATGGATGAACATAGGCTCTATACAAAGCATTAACACTTTTCTATCCCTTGATTTGATGTTTCTCTTGATGGACCAAATGATCCTATTAGCCTTAAGAATTAATCTGAGAATGGGGAAGAAAGTCGTTTGATACTTGAATCCCTAAATCTTTTTCTGTATAAGTACTGGTCAACACCCTATCATCTAATATGTATGTTGGTTGATATTATTAGCTCCCAAATGCATAACCCTGCATTTATTGTGAGTCAATGTCATCCCCAATTTCTCAACCCAGTTGGAAATATGACCTAGGTCATTCTGAATAGGTGCTATTTGTTCCTGATTGGAGCATTGTCTGCCGATTTTTATGTCATCTGCATATTTAATGGTATTGGAACAACAGCTGTATGTTATATCAGCTATGAAAACCTAAAACAAACAAGGGCCCAAAACAGAACTCTTTGGAACCCCACTAATGACAGAACCTACATTTGAAAGCTGTCCATTTATCAAATCTCGTTGTGTTCAATCTGTCAGCCAGTTTGCTATCCATCTCACAATACTGTGGTTAATGTTAAAGCAACAGTACTACGGAAAAAAAATTGTGCTTTTTTGACAGTTTATTCCATGTGCCCTGCTAATCATATTCCTGGTACTCTTTCTTGCTGGCATTGTACTATCGCTGAGTAATTTGCTTAGTTATTCTCTGCTTTTGTTTACATGTCTGCCACCCAGCATGTTGCACTGGAACCCCCTCTGCTGCCAACTGCACATGTGAATGACTTGCAGGAACATCAGGAATGGTCAGCAGAGGGTCCCTCTGCTGTTGTCAAAAGATGTGATGTGACCTGAAGAAAAAGCGCAGCTGAAATTAGTCGGCCACCATATTTGTTGTAGCACTACAACACTTCAAATAAATTGCAAATATCTAAAAAACTAAAGACGACTGGAAAAAACATATACAGGTATGGAAACTGGAACTTTGACCACATGCTTACAGCTGAAAAACAGAATTTTGATAGATCACTTCCTGATTTCGTAGTACTGCTGCTTTAAATGTATATAAATTTTGTAACAAGGCCCAAAGTGGAATAAGATCAAATGTCTTACTGAAATCTATGTAAGTAACATTGTAAGAGGATCTGTTGTCAAGTTGTAGGCTTACATCTTCATAGAAGCAGAACAAGATGGTTAGGCAACTGTGGCCTTTTCTGAAGTTGTGTTGCTCTCCATCCAGCACAGCCGGGGTAGATGAGGCCAAATCTTTAATTATACTTTCCAGGATTTTACACATTGGCGAGGTTAAGCTGATTGGTCTGTAGTTTTCCCAGTTGTTCCGTGGACCTGTCTTAAAAATGGGGACTATGTTTCCTGTTTTCCAAAGTTCAGGAACAAAGTTATCATTGATACACTGCTCATATAGTAGTTTAAGGGGTAGGGACAAACTATCTGCTGATAGATACAAAAGATGACCAGATATATTATCCGGAGATGTACTAGTGTATTTAAGTCTTTAAGTGTTATTAATTTGCCATTGATCTCTTCTTCGGTGAGAGTAATATAATTACCCATGGAATCTGAAACCATGTTTGCTTTCTGACTAGTTTGAAATATATCACAAAAATTAATATTGAATATGTTAGCCATATGATAGGGGTCATGTATTATGGTGTCATTAACTTGAAGGGGACCTACCTGACACGTGGGCTTTTTAAGGGGGTTAATATAGGAGAAAAATCACTTGCTGTTGTCCTTTTTCGCTTCAGATGCTAATTTGTACTCCAATTTTTTTTCCCCTTTTGATGCTATATTTGCATTTGAGTTTGCAAATATAAACACCAGTTGGTATGAGTTGGTGATTTTAGATAAGCAGAGTAAAGTTTTTTTTTTTTTCTTTATAAGTTTTTTTATAGATTTATTCATCCATTTTGGGTGGTATTGTTTGGATTATTTTTTTAACTTAGTAGGAATATGTGTGTCACTTAAATCATTAATTTTTTTATTTTATTTATTTATTCTAGGATTACAAGTACCTTTGAGCCAAGGCTCTTTTACAAAGGTTCCACATCAGAAATAACAAACAACAAGGAAGCAACAGTGAAATAACAGTAAACAATTAATGTACAACAGTGCTATTGAAAGGGGTCAATTATAAGAAGAGTAAGGTGTAGAGGAGGAGGAGGAGAAGTGTAGGTAGTTAACACAGGCAGCTATAGTAAAATGGTGAACACAGCTAGGACGCATGTGCCCACAAGGAATGGGTAGGGTCAGGTGCCGGGGTGGCAGAGAAACAGGGATGAGAGGAGAGGAGGAGGATGAAGATGCAGCCGGAGACATTTGTCAAAAAATAAATGGGAAGGAGTGATAGAAGGAAAAAGGGCGGGGTGAGGGGGAAATAAGTGCTATAATGGGGCAAGGAGAGACTAATGAGGTGGTATGAAGACCTGAGATTTGAAGTGGCGCCTCAGGAGCTGGGGGGAAGGGGACTGGGGTTAAGCAGCATATAAGTTAGGATTAAAGCTGTGTAGGTCATCATCTAAGAGAGGCAGTCACAAGAGCTAGAGGTAATGGGATGGGCCTGGAGCCTGGTTTTGACCTAGTGTTGAGGCAGAGGAGATGGTGTGGCTGAAACCATTCTATAGAGCTCTATAGGTGAAGGAGCGTTGACCCTGCATAGTTCGACAGCAAGAAACTTGTAGAATCTGGGTTGTCGAGCTCCTGGTATTCTGTCAATTGGTGTTTTGATGTAACGAGGCAGTAACATTGGGGGGTGTGAGGCCAAGGTTGATTTTTCCCGCCATAGCACATGTGAGATACTTTATACAGTTGGAGGGTTGGAGCCATCCAGATTGTTCATATAGGGCACAGGTGTGGGTGAGGTGGTAGGCACCAGTTGTGAGTTGGCATGCTTTGTTAAGTGCAGTTGTTATATGTCGGAGGGCGGACGTTGTGGCGGAGAAATTGATAATGAGGCCATAATCAATAATTGACAACACAGAGCTTTGAATGGCAATCTTCAGGGCCTCTGGGGTGAGGTATTGCCTGTGCTTGTAGAGTAATCCAAGGTGTGTGCTGGCAGCTTTAGCCATGCTGTCAATGTGAGCCGTACAGGAGAGATTGGGGTCAAGCAGAATCCCTAGGCATTTGAAAGAGTAAACTTGTCTGAGGACAGTCCCCTGCTTGGTGGAGATGGAAAGGGGGCATTGCTTGTAACGGTTATGTGAACTGCAGAATAGCAATGACTTAGTTTTCTTGTGATTGAGGACTAGTTTATGATTGCAGAGCCATGTTTCAATGGCACTGAATCTGAGTTGGAAGCTGTGTTGTAGTGGTGAAAGGTTCTTGTGCATAGAAAAGACAACAGCATCATCGCATACAGGATGATTTGTTCCAAGCAGGATTGTGGAAGGGAGTTTAAAAAGAGGCTGAAAAGGGGAGGGCCCAGTATGGACCCCTGAGGTGCTCCAGAGCGGACAGGCAAGGTGTCCGAGATAGCACTGGCAATTTTTACTTTTTGAGAGCGGTTGTCAAGATAGCTTCTGAACCAGCGGGCTGAGTCAAGTGCGAGGCCAGCAAGGAGTAGTTAGTCATAAAGCAGCCGATGATGGACCATGTCAAATGCCTTTGAGAGGTCAATGAAGACAGCTCCAGTAAGAAGTCCTTTATCAAGGGAACTATGCACTGCACCAGTAAATTTAAGCAGGGCAGTGGTGGTAATATGCCCTTTTCTAAAACCGTGCTGTTGTGTGCACAGAATATTATATTTGTCCAAATAATCAGTGAGCTGGTCCGCAACAATATGCTCTAGGGCCTTGGATAGTGGTGGCAATAGGGAGATCGGACAGTAGTCAGAGTGGCAGGTCTTATCGCCAGTTCTGTGGACCGGGGTCACAGTGGCAGTTTTCCATATTTCAGGGAATGTACTGGCGTGGAGAAAGAGAGGTTAAGAAATTTAGTTAGGGGACTGAGGACCTTGTCAAGTGTAAGTAATAGCAGCTTAAGGTCCAGGGTGGCACTACTGATTCCGGAAGTGGAGATGTGGTGGCGAGCTTCATTCATCTTAATCTCCCTGAAGTAAAAATAAGGGTGGTTTGACAGAGTGCAGGGTGTGTAAGAGGGGGTGTGACTGACTGTGAAGAAATCAGGTGGTAGAACAGTACTGAGGTCAGTAAAAGCCGTGTTAAAGGTATTTGCAATGACCATGGGATCAAGGGTAGTGGAACCTTCAACAATTAACATGGCCAGAGAGGACTTTGATTGTTTCCCAGTAATATCCTTGATATTTTCCCAGAAAGCACGACCATCTCCCTAGGTGTTGGTGAGGACGTCCTTATAATATGAGCTTTTCGTGAGATGAATGGATTTTGTGCAGGCATTACGGGCATGTTTGTATTTTTGGATGTCATATTGTTTGCCTGTGGCTTTAGCCACTGCCCACAGGTGATCCCTAGATAACTGTACTATGTAACTTGTTATAGTACTTCTTGGTTCCCGAGGTTGCCAGGATAGATGACCAGTCCATACTATTTAGTCTACTTTTAATATTAGTAATATCAGCTTTATTATATATATATATATATATATATATATATATATATATACACATATATACAGTATGTGTGTATTTTAGTATTATTATTGACTACGGCTATCGTATGTTCTAAGATAAAGCCAATAGTACAGTGGTCGCTGTTACCTATAGGTGAAGAAATAGTGATTTTTTTTTAATGCTAAACTTTTACTATGAATAACAAGGTCTAGAGTATTGTTCCCTCTAATGGGATGCTCTATACTCTGGATAAGATGACATTGTTGGCATATATTTAATAGTTTTTTTCCAGGAACTGGATGAAGCTGTCCCCTAATGAACTTGCTGTTTCAATTTCTTTAATGATTGTGTCAAGGTAGTCTGAAGATGCACTAGGAGGACAGTAACAGACACCTAGAATAATACGTTTATTCTTATTTAAGATTACTTTAATCCAAATCAGTTCAGAGGAATTTGTAGAAGTTTTGATTTTATTGTAGATCTCAGCTGTTTGCAGTGTATCTTTGAGGAAAATGGTAACACCCCCTCCCTTTTCATTAATTCTGTTAAGGTTGTGTAGAATATACCCTGGTAATAAATGGTCCCAACCAGATTTCTCATCTCCCCATGTTTTGGTGACCAGTACAGCATCTATTTTATGGTGTCATGTCAATTCCATGTGAACATTTAAGTGCAAGCATTTCAGCGCATCAAACATAGAGAAAAACATTACTGCTAACACTGCAATTAAGTGCACAACTAATACAGTGCGTTCAATGAGGAGCGCCAGATAACATACCCCATAGGCACCACAAAAAGATAATGCTTGAGCTGCACACCTGCAACAAGCTTTTGAGCTGCAATCAACCTCTTCAACCTGTTCTTTTTGCATGTGTACAGGATTTCATTGAGAGTGGACATCATCTGCCCGCCCGCAATGAAGCTGCTCCCCTCCAGTAAATGAAGCTGCTCCCCTCCAGTAAATGAAGCTGCTCCCCTCCAGTAAATGAAGCTGCATCCCGAGCGTCCCCAGTAATGCAGGCATTGGCTATAATAATAAAATGTCGAACCGTTCGGTAATGGGTGCGAGAGAGGCTGCGGCAGTCCCAGCAGTCAGTCCGAGGGTGAGGGAGAGAGACCCTGACCGATCAGATCCGCTACTGTTTGGTATCGCTAAGGGGTTGGAAGTCCGAGCTGAGAGATAAATAATTCATCTTGGTGAGCTGTAGGCGATACAGAACAATTGACAGCTAGCTTCCTTGTAGTCTGACAGATGTGACTGGGGAAGGTTGCCTCACCCTTTTCTGGTGATGCTGCTGTTGTGGAACTGCTGTGTTTGTTTACAATGACTTGTGACCTGTGCATCCCAGTTTGGTACACCAGTGGACAGAAAGGGGTCCTGTTAACATTTTTGGGAAGTACAAGAATAGCATAGTAGTTGACAGTTTTGCGTTTGTAATTTGCATAGAGGCGCCGAAATGCATAGCGCTGTAATCATTAAACGCTAAAAAAGATTGTGGTGAAATATCCGTGCGGTAATTGACCACGCCGAAATGTTTTGCGCGCAATTGACATAGAACCTATTTTGTCAGTTGCTATTATGACCTTTAACTCATCAGTTTTGCCCTGAAGGCTCCTAGCACTGAAATATAAACATTTCAAATTCTTCAGTTGGCAATGTGTGTGTGCTAAGACTGTTAAGTTCTGAGGGGGAAGGAAACATTTTCTCTCCAAGTCAAGAAGTTTAAATGTTTATCAATGTGCTTGAGTATATGTTCACACAATAAGCAATCTCCCTTATGACCCAAGTGAAGGCCATCTTTACAAAACAGTTCCGGCCTACCAACAAATTCCTCCCAGTGAATAAGACATACTTGATTTTGCTTGAGGCATCTTTGCCGAAGCCAAACGTTAAATTTGTGGATTTCATGGTTAAACTCATAAGAAGCTCTGGGGAGAGGTAGGATTTCTGAAAATGCTATTTGACAACCAATTTCTACTAACCTGTTAGACAGGGCAACTAGATCTTTTTTATTTCTACTATATCCTTGTACATGAAGTCGTTAGTTCCCACATGAAGGACCACCAGTGGGTATGTCCCACAGCTCGACAGAATGTTATTAATCATACTTGTAATGTCTGCTGTCACAGCGTCTCTAAAGCTGGAGCATGTGTGGTTGGTGTTAGCAGGATCACATATGACCCTATCTAGGTGTTTAATGATAGAGTCTCCAAAAATGAAGACTTGTCTATGTTGATCACTGAAGTTTGGAGTGATTACCATAGAAACAGGGTTACCTACCATAGAAAGCCCTGTATCAACTAGTAGGCTGGGAGGTGGAACAACAAGCGGTACTAGTGGCACATGGGGGGGGGACAATTAACTGAAGGAGCAGAACAGATACTGGACCCCTCTTTGGGGTTATAATTCGGTACTGCAACTGTTGAATTAACACTAGTTGCATCCTGAGATGCTACTGCCACAATGGTGTCATTTTTGTCCTCTAAAAGATTAAATCTGTTATTGGTAGCAGTGGAAAAATGAATAGCCTTTCGCCCTTTTTTGTGTGCTCTTTTGCTTTGGACTTCATACCATTGCTCGTCTGGGTTATCAGAAATGTCATTTTCACTTGGACGCTTTCTGTGACCAAAATTTTGTGCGTCAACTGTGTTATTGGTAAAGCCACTTGCATTTATTGGCTCAAATGTGTGTGTGTGTGGGGAGGGGGTTATTTCATTAGAACCTGAGATGTTAGCCACAGTAGGAGGAGTATTATGGCCTAAGCCTGAAATCTGGCCTGCATTTGAGTCTGGCTAGCTTCTAGCTCCATCACTCTAGAATTAAACGTAGCAACTGCCTGCTTTAGGGATATGTTCTTGAGACATTTAGGACAAACATACCTAGGTACTGTCATCAATATTTCAGTCAAACTATACATATTACACTCACCGCATTGTATACCCCTATGGTATTTACTGACATAATAGCCCCAGGCATACTTGAGCTTTACAAAGGAAAGGCTTTAGAAATATAAATGAGAATTACCTTACTGTGGTTTATTTTATACTTGTGCAACTAATCCCTTCTGTGTCCTACTGCTCATACTGCCCACTCTGAACACACCGAACACATGCAGACGCGTGTGTCGCGGCGCGCATCCCCGTTTGCAGTGCCGTGCGTGCCCTACTCGGCTCACCCTGCTCGCTGAGAGGTCAGCTATATGCAGCTGTGGTACCCGGAAGTACTGTTCCAGGGTCACAGCTCCCGAATGCCTGTCAATATCGCAGTTACAGTTTAAAAATAGCCCCAAACTGCTCATATGCAGTAGAAACACTACAATAGTGTATTAATTAAGCCCTCAGAAAATAAAGCACTGTATCTAACAGTCTGTAGTTCATTTGCTGGTATAAATGAACTACAGGCTTTCTCTTCCTGGTTCCTGTGTAACAGGGAACTAGGGCTCCACATACCAAGTTAAAAAGTGCACACAAAACAGAGATATAGCCACAAGTTTAATTCAGGTTTCATATGGTTCAACTCTGCAGCATGGAATAATGTGCTGGTCAGAGTGAAAATAAGCTAAGAGTGATCTGCTCGCCGAGAGGTCAGCTCTATGCAGCTGTGGTGACCCGGAAGTACTATTCCAGGGTCACAGCTCCCGAATGCCTATCAATATTGCAGTTACAGTTTAAGAATAGCCCCAAACTGCTCATATGCAGTAGAAACGCTACAATAGTGTGTTAATTAAGTCCCCAGAAAATAAAACACTGTATCTAACAGTCTGTAGTTCGTTTGCTGGTATAAAACGAACTACAGACTCTCTCTTCCTGGTTCCTGTGTAACAAGGAACTAAGGCTCCACACACCAAGTAAAAAGTGCACACAAAACAGAGATAGAGCAACAAGTTTCATTCAGGTTTCATATGGTTCAACTATGCAGTGTGTAATAACGTGCTTGTTAAAGCGAAAATAAGCTAAGAGAGTAGTTGAAAGGTAGTTAGTGTCTCTGTCTGAATGTAGGTACGCTGGGGTACCATGATGACAAATGAGTGTGTTGAGGAAGGCACTTGCCACTGTGGCAGCTTTAATGTCTTTTAGGGGGATTAGTTCTAAATACTTAGGTAGTCCACAAAAACAAGAATGTGCTTGTTGCCAGAGTCAGGGCAGGTAGGCAAGGGGCCAAGAATGCCCGTGCTGACTCTTTGGAATGGTTCAGTGGCTACAGGCATTGGAATGATGTGCACCTTTGTCAGGTTGGCAGGAGGTTTTCTTTGGGAGCAGGGCTGGCAGGATTTGTCAAATCGGACAATGTCCTTGTTCATGTGAGGCCAGAAGAAGTGAAGCCTTGTCTTTTTGAGTTCTGTGGATTCCCATATGACCTCCGGAAAGTGGAGATGCATGAGTGGATTGAAACACTTCGGTGACTACAGAGGCTGGCACGTGGTTTGGTCTGCAACTAAAAGACCCTTAACTTCTTTGTAGTCTGCCTTGCCCATCTGGTGCTTCTGCAATAGTCGACTTATTGGTACCGAACGAACTGAGTCGGACTCAGAAAATAATAAGATTAGTTTATTCAGTAACATGTGCAGGGACATCTCATCAGCACGAGGTACAGACTCAGACTGACTGTTAGGCAGAAAGTTGGGGTTTCCAAAGCCCCTGCTGGAAATCATTAGCATAACATGTGACCAAAACTCTGGCTGCAGCATTACTGTTCCTAGTTAAAGGGGCGGCAGCTAATCTTAAGCCCCATGCTTAACCTGTACTCTACATCAGTATGCCCAAGGGAAAACAGCAGGCCCAGCCATGAGATCCTATAGTTTAGTGGTTAAGAACACAGGGACTTTATTCTGGGGGGTCTGGGTTCAAATCCAGTAGGTCACATTATTTCTTTCTCACTACAGTTTGTAACTTAAATTGCTTAGTGGTGGCTAATACTGCACTAAAAAAATTTGGTTGTCATCTTTGTTCCTAGTTGTAGGATTGTGCTACACCAGGGAAAGAAAGTGTGTCCAAGGGAAAACAGCAGGCCCAGGCATGTGAGCCTATAGCTTAGTGGTTAAGAGCACAGGAACGATATTCCAGGGGCCTGGGTTCAAATACCAGTAGGTCACATTATTTCTTTGTCACTACAATTTGTGATTTAAATTGCTTAGCAGTGGATAGTACTGCACGAAAAAAATCAGGTTGTTATTTTTATGGGGGTAACTCATGTTTGTGCCCAAGTAATGGCAAGTTAAGCTTGATGAAATCAAGCCATTGCACATGTTCGAGATCTAGTGTTGAACAGTGAGGTTCAACAACATCACTAGCTGTGCTAAACATCCTCTCAGATGGCACACTCATGGGGGGGGGGGCACTGATGTATCTCATAGCCAGTTGTTCCAAGTGAGAACATGAATGCATCTTCTGTGCCCAGTAGCCTAATGGATCAACCTGTACTGTCTCCAGAGACTCCACAAAATAGCCATTCAAAATATTTTCCCCAGAAACAGGCTGTGATTGTGTCCTTGTCTGTTGCTCTTGACATAAGGACGTGTTGAGCAGTGTCCACTCACTCCCATCAGTGCTATAAATAACAGCTTTTTCTTCCCAGTCTACACCAGTGCAGCCAGGGCTGCCAGATGGAATACCCTTTTTCTCATGACATTCTACATCAGCTGCCAGTGTCCCCAGTCCCCGCATACAATATCACATCACACAGCTCATCACATAGCTCTTGTCGAAAGTGAGTCACTCTGTGACTATCCATAGCTGGATAAAGGATCTCACATTTGAACCAGGGATCTAGCATGGTTAGAAAAATGTGGCTGAGATTATCCAGTACTTTCACCAACCTTGCATTCAGTTTAGCTTGCAGCTGCCCCATCTGGAATCTCCCTGTTTTCCTCTACATATCTCTCCATGGATGCTTTCAGTATATGAACTGCTGGGATCACCGGACTCAGAGTGGCAGTGGATGCACTTAGATCATGAGTGCTCCTCTCAAATAGCCCAAGTGCTCTCACCATGGCATCAACCATTGACCACTCATGGTGGCCTAGGACTCCCCCAATGTTGCACTCCATTGACATGTCATGAAGTGCATGCTTCTGTTTCTGCAGTCTAGACAGCATCAAGTATGATGAATTCCATCTGGTACTGACTTCATGTATCAAGCGATGTTGAGATAGACCAAGGCATTGTTGTACTTTTCTTAGTTGATTAGTCACCTTTACAGAACAATGTAAATGAGCACAGATGGAGCGTGCTGTGGAGACAGTCTTGTTAACCTTAGTACTGTGATGTAGCATAGCTATGAACACTAGATTCAAGATGTGGGAAAAGCAACAAATGCTGACAAAATTTCCATTAGCAACTGCTTTCACCATATTTGCCCCATTATCTGTGATGAGAAAAGCAACATGTAGACTGTTACAAACTGTCCATAACTAAAGCATGTCTCGAATGAATGCCAGAATGTTCAGTAATGTGTGATCTTTCTCCATTATTCCAAAATTTAGAAGAACAGACCTGGAGAGTCTGCCAGATTGTAGAGGGATGAAGGGAAAGCCAGTGACACAGGGACAGAAGGACGAATTGGCAACAGGAGGCCTAGGCTTTTGCACACACCAGTATTCGATCAAGGAGAGATATACATGGAGTTTGTACTGCTCCAGATGTCTGAAATGCAATGGAAAACTCCACACACAGCCTCCTAGAGTAATGTGGCAGTTGCCATTCACACTCTCATATACCTTTGGCATCACAGTACGTGAAAATGTGGAACATGATGGGAGCTGGTACCATGGCTGCAAGTGCTGCAGAAGTCTATGAAAGCCACTGTCTTCCACAAGTGAAAAGGGCTGCAGATCCAACACCATCATTTCACCTATATGCTGTGTGACGTACTGAGCTGTTGGATGGGATGACTGGTACTTAGTTCTGGCCTGGAGAGCTTCCACTGTTGGCATTGACCGTAGACGGGGGGGGGGGATGTTCCATGCTTGCCAGATTGTGTGCAAATAGCAGGAGACTAGTGCCTGGGAGTGCTTGGGGTGCATGGAGGACTCTTTGGTGTTGAGGGAGATGGAGTGGCAACAGCAACAGCTGGCATAGCAGCATTTTTTTCAGAGGCATAAGGTTCTGTGGCACTGCCAGTGCCACCAGCGCCACTTTCTGCATTATCACCACCTGATGGGTTTGATGTAACCACAGGCACAAACCCTGCCACTTTATGCCATGTAATGCTGTGTAATGTCTCTCCGGGTCACCCCTGAAAAACGGACCTTCGGGGCCCAGTGGGCCTACCCAGTCATCAAAATTCAATATATAAATAAAAAACCTGGGGATGTTTTACCTTTAGATGATTCACTGAGGAGGTGGTTGTTCAATTTGCCAGAGATTTCCCCTACTGATAGTCATTCTGCAAAGTATGCACACTGCCTTTCTGTTATTTTCTTTTAGTAACATGAAATGCAACCATACCATGCTCTTACCACTCCCGACACCACTTATGCAGCTATTGTCACCAGTACCACCACCACTCTTTTGGCCCCCACTAGCCTCTCCACTGGCACCACCAGTGTCCTTGAAACTGCTCTACTTGACTGTTCTGGCTAGGATGGAGTCTGCTGAACACAGTGCTGAAGGGTAGCTTGCCAAGTTTGTTTTTTTGGGGGGTGAGACATATCCTTCTTTCTTCTGCCACTGCAACCTTGAGAGGTTGAGTTTTTTTGGCCACCTGACTTTCTTGCTTTATGGCTCTTAAGGTACTTCCATACTCTGCCTCATCATCAAAGCTGCTTAGGTTAGCCTCCTTAGATGATGCATCAGTGGGTAAATCTCCTGTTGGAAAGTACTCAGATCCGGTGAGTGCACCTCCTCCTCATCTGCACTGACAAGTTCTACAGTAGAGGAGGCAGGTTGAGAAACAAGAGATATTATAGTAGGGGTGGACACAGTACTGAAAATAGTTGGCAGCTCGCTGGGGCTACAGTGGTAGTAGTGGCCTGTGTCACCATAGCAGTACTGCTGGTCACCGTGGCCGGTGTAGTCTGGGTCACAGTGGCAGGAGTGGTCTCAGTCACAGTGGCTGGCAGGGCCACTGTTGCAGCAGAAGTTGGGATATTAGTAGTCTTAGTGGATTGGTGGTGGATCAGTGCAGTGGCAGTTATTGAAGGGAAATGTCCACTTGAAAATAGCCCACACTATAGGTGGGGTAGCCCCCAATTAGGCTTTCGGCCTAAAAATAACATTTTACCTTAAGGCATGCTTTAGTATTGTAAGTTAGTCTAGTTGATCCTGCCATCCCTTCCACCAGCATTTCACTACAAGCACATGCCAGAATCTCCCCTGACTGATGTCAGAGCCAGAGATCGGTGGTGGGAGAGTGTGTAGTGTTGTTGCATATACAGAGCTATTAATAGCTCTAGTTTGGTCATTTGCATTCCCCGTGTCACACTGAGACCAAATACAGACTGGTCAGCATGGCCAGTCTATACTTGGGTCTTGGTGTGACATGGGCAATGTGAAAGACCAAACCACTGCTATTAATAGCTCCATATGTGCAGTGACATTACACACTCTCCTGTGGCTGATCCCTGGCTCTGATGTCAGCCTTTGAAGGTTCTGGGATGCACCCCAAGTGGTGCTTGTAGTGAAATGCTGGTGGGAGGGGCAGCAGGGTCAACCAGACCAACTTACAATACTAAAGCATACCTTAAGATAAAAAATGTTATTTTTAGGCAGAAAGCCAAATTTGGGCTGCCCCACACCATTGTGTGAGGCATTTTCAAGTGGATGTTGCCCTTTAAGGAAGATGTCCTTTTCTTGGTGGTACTGGTGGCAGTGCCACAGGATGAAAAGGGCACATTCACATTGGTAGTATCAGTGGCAGTTACTGACAGTGTCCTCCTAGCAGCACTACTAGTACTTTGAATGCTACTTTTACTTTTCTCCATGGTTTCAGCTGATGTCATACTGGTAGTAGTAGTAAGTAGTAAACATTTTAATTTTAAACAGGAATCCTGTTTATAAGACAGTCCTGTAGGGATACCTCAAATATAATGAAACAATATTATACACATATACTCACAATACGACATACAAACTTATACAAAGCAAGCACTGGAATGCATAGCACAGTAATAGCAGATGATCAATTGAAGCAATACATGTATGTACAATAGTTTTCTTACTGGCTTGGTACTCGTGGAGACTACAGGCTTTGATGAAGTAAAACATAATCTTGTATGTCAAATGTGTCCAGAGTGTCGCCTGCAGTATGTTCACCATATTCTACTGCTTGCTGCTGTACACATGCTGCAGTTTTGCTGGGGCAACTGGTCCAACTACTGTATAGCAGGAAATATTAGCTTTCAGTTTATTTTTGCTATATTAGCTTAACTGACAAAAGCGCTAAAATAAGCTGATCGCTAATATTACAGGGAGCATAGTGCTGTAATGGGACATGAAGTTTATGTGCTAATTTAACAGGGCGCTAAATAGTACTGCATCCCACTCCATGCTAAATAAAGAGGTCGCCAATATAAGCTGCTATACAGTATGTTTTCTGGTATTACATCCACTGTCTGTCATGGATGCATTCTTCACAGAAATAGTATTAAATTTAAATGATATTTATTATTAAATCAGGTCACTCAAGTCACTGCAGCAATACTGAGCTGACAAGTCTCATAAATTTCTCCTTCGACATGAAGCCAAGCCACCAACAGTAGGAAAAAGGTCCCAAAGCTAAGTGCATTTCACTTAAGACTACGTGCCTTATTCTTTGTTTCAGACAACTGAATTACAAAAATCTTACATTTCTAATCAAAATAAACCCCTTGAAAGCCTTCTTTACTCTCATAAGAGAGTCTTATGCATCCGTTATATTGCATTGTATGTGTGATCTATGTATTTATGTATGCAAACCCCAGGTCGCATCTGGAAACGAGTGGTTTACCGCTCTGTGTGCCTATTTGGTAAATCTCATAAATAAATAAATAAATAAATACGCTGTTTAAGCAATAAGACATGACAGGGTGTGCATTGTGGTGGGATAATGGCATGCCCCGGATGTGTTGTGAGCCACCAAAGAAGTGCTGCTATCCCTCTACAAAACACACCCTGGAGTGTCTTATTATTATTATAAAATGAGTCCAAGAATTTTTTTCAGGGGTGAGAAAAAATACACAAAAATAATGTTACACATTTTAATTATTTTTTAAAATGTTCATCCACCCCAACAAAATAGTCCTGGAACATCAAATATGGAAATAGTTCTGGAACATGGGATAGACATAAAGGAATTCTGGAGGTCGGGGTAAGGGGCAACAGACTTCCTGGAAAACATAAACTGAACTTACAAACTTAAATGGGCAGACTGGGTGGGCCATAGGCCCTTATCTGCCGACACTGTCTATGTATCTATGTATCTATGTATCCCAGCATGGACATGCCATCTCAGATACAAATATTATGTACAGCAAAATAAATTGTTTTAATTAGTCTTTAAACCCTCTATTTTCCCCAACCCATCCCCATTTACCTGTTTCCTCACCTTTCTCTCTTCTTTATATGATTTCCTCCCTTTCCTCCACTTTGTTTCTTTTCTGTCTTTCCTACATTTAAGAGATGGAATGTTTACTATGGATGGAATACAAGAATGCAAATCTCAGCTCAGTTCTACTGGCAGAATGTTCACCTCATTGTCACACAACAGAAGGCCTCAGATGGAAGCAGGGCTTTTGTTGTATCTTTAGAAGGTTAAACAGCCAAGATTTCCCCAGTAAGCAGATGAGGATGGGGGGTTATGGTCAGCAACAAAACACTAGAAATTAAAATTGTAAGTACTGTAGTACTTCATTTTTTATTTATGTATATGTGTATAAGATGAGAATTATGAGGGCAAAGAATGTATAATTAAATATTTTTTAAATTTAAAGCAGTTTTATTTTTAGGGCCTAGTTGAAGGATTTTAGTGAGTAAAGATGGCTGCTGAGTTTGTGATGGTGATCAGGGATGTTTGTGTAGTATTTTGATTTTAATGTAAAGAGGCTCCTGGATTTTTTTTCCAGTGCTGCTGTACTGAGATAACAGCACTGATACAGATGGCACTCAGCCAATCAGGTTTCACCATTTTTAAAACCCAAAACCCATTTTATAATTAAGCAATACTACATGACAAGGCATGCTTTATCATAGGATATCGGTATGCCTCGGGTGCATTGTGAAGCATGAGGCAAAGCAGAGTTCCTTACACACTCCAAGAGTGCTGACATCCTATGGTAAAGCATGCCCCGAAGTGTATTATTGTAATTATGCACTGGACCCCCACAACAAAGTACAAAAAAGACACAAACACAGCTCTAACAATTCATTTTTTTTCTGTTTTTAAACTATGGAAGTGCATTAGTACATGAAATAGTCCAATGCTGTGGTGATTAACCATGTAGTAACTTTTAACTGTTTACAATACATATTTCATAAATAACACATTACAAGCAATCAGTTTAGTGTAACATCAATAAATATTGGAAGCTAGGCTTTTTTTAAACTTCGTTAATGTCAAGTAAGCATTTTGTAGTGCAGCAAGTCAATAGTGGTTAACTTAGGCTTTATAAATGTTGAACTGGACAGTCTTCAAAAGATTTTCTCCAAGAAAGTCTCAAGTCACCTCAGGAGGAGGCTGATCTCAGAAGGAGAGTAGTTTCTGTGGTGAAGGGTTTTGACAGGGCGTACAGATATTGCTGTATGTAAACAGCCTCTGCTCAGGGCTTTTGTTCTTACACATTCCTTTATGAAGGAATATAAGTACGGGTAAGGAATGCTGCCGATCAGTCAGCTTTCAAGATCGTTCCTGTCCAGTGCGCACTATACTGCAGGTTTAAATCGCGTTTGTTTAGTACAGCACAGTACACACACAAAATGTGTGTGTGGGTGCGCACGTGCTGTTGGGGCCTGCCTGTCTGTCTCTCTCTCTCTCTCTCACCAAACACTGAACAGCCCTTCTATTTCCCCTTCCTTAAAAGCCTAATTTTCACTCTATAATGTAAAAAAATGTGACCCTCTCCAGTTTCGAATTTAGAGAGGGAATACAAAATGTCAAGATTTGTGTTTGTGTTGCTTTAACAAGTAGATGGAAGTAGATTGTTCTTCTGCAGCAGCTCATTATCTGTCTCTCCTGCCTGAACCTTCTGTGAGTGCTGGGTCACATCATCTGCCTTCAGTGAGCTTCCAAAGTGGCCTCTGATTGGACAGAATGTCTCAGGAGATCCTGAACTCCCGCTGAGCAGCACACTGCTGAATAGCTACAAATAGTGCAAATTATTCATGTTTCTTCCTGAGTATCGAGTAGCCTATTATTCTGTGGTATTCAGGCAATGCTATTTGTTACTTGCACACCATTGCCACAGCATAATGAAGGCAGCAGGGAGGCCATGAGTCAAACCAAATGGAACAAGCATTTGTCAATGCCGAATGTTGTCTTGCTGGCATTGGCAGTGGTAGTGCAGGAGTTAGAGAGCTGCATAATAGGAATGGCAGTGAAGTATTAAACTGATGCCAACCCCACCCCCACCCTGCAGAGACTGACAGGCATTGGGGTGTGCCTTTGGGTCGTCGGCCATAATGCTCAGGCCATTTCATCTCACCCTACCCTGCACACACTGACAAGTGTCGCGGTGTGCCTTGGCGTCTTCCGGCCTGATGCTCACCCCATTCCATAAGGAAATACACTGAGATGGGTGCAGTATAGCAAAATGGGGTGAACTTTGGGGCCAAAGAGTCGAAGGCACACCTCAATGCCTGTCACTGGCTGCAGGGTGGGGTAGGGTGGAATGGCATGAACATTACAGCTGACAATCCCAAGTCACAGCCCTGATGCCTGTCAATCTCTACAGGGTGCGGCATTACAGTTGGAAACCCTAACACCCTGGACGTTTGTTGGTATTTTCACTCCAGATTTTCCACATGGGGTTTTTGTGATCCCACCTCGTGAAAAGTGGCACTATCAGTTTATTAGCCAAAAGGTTATTTTGCACAGCGACTGCGTCATTTGGCGCCACAGGTGCGAAAACACATTTCGGGCAGGATGTAAAAAATGACAGCTGTACTGTTCATGAGGAGGTGTAAAAAAATGGCAATGTTGAAAATCTGGAGTGAAAATATGAACTATCAGTGAAGTTACGAGCATGCGTAGAAACTGCTCAACACACGTCCGTAATGCAATTATTTTGGGAATTTTGTTAACCACATTTTCAACATAGGCATTTTTGGGACCTCTGCTCATGAACAGTGGCACTGTGATTTTGTTAATCTGTCCCAAACATTGATTTCCCACAGTGAGCACGTCATTGTGCGCCAGATGTGCGAAAACACATTTCAGGCAGGATGTGAAAAATGACAGCTGTATTGTTCCTAAGGAGGTGTGAAAAAATGACAATGTTGAAAATCTAGGTAAATATTAAAATTGTCGAGAAGTCATGGCGTGCATGGAAACTGTGCACACACCTCATAGCGAAGTCATTTTTGAATTTTTTCACTGAATTTGCAACATAGGGTTTTGGGAACCCACCTCATGAACAGTGGCACTGTCATTTTGTTAATTGGTCCCAAAAGGTGATTCTCCGTAGTGACCGCGAAATGATCTTTCAGGACTGAATGATGAAATGACAGTGCATGTGTTCATGAGGTGGGGTCCCAAGAATCCCATGTTGAAAATTTGGAGCCAAAATTCAAAAAAATGACTGCAATATCCCAATAAGTTGAACCCCCCTCCACTGATGCCATTATACAGCTTACCAGCATTTCTTCATTTCGCAGTTCAGCTTTAAAGAGTCCAGACGTGTTCCCGCTCTACCGAAGATCGCAGTGCCGGACCTACGGAGGCAAGTATGTGGTGAGGGGTGTGTGTGTGGGGGGTGGGAAGCACAGACAGTGGGTGCGGGTTGGGGGAAGGGGCGCTGTGGACAAGCCGAGGGACCGTTTTCTTTTTTTCAGGTACAGAAAATAAAAAAACGAACATTGTGGGACCATTTTCTTTCTTTACAGGTGAAATAAAACAAATGTTGGGCACGTTGGGGTGGGCTCCCAGTGTGCCCCACGACTTTCGGGAGGGAATGTTGTTCACACTGGGGTGGGCTCCCAATGTGCCACACAATGGGAGTGGGGGGGAGGAACATGCCGACACGGTCGGCATTGTGTGAGTGGTGGCACACTGGGGTGGGCTCACAATGTGGGGGTGTTGGGGGACATGCCGACAGGGGACTGCACCCCTGATGTCAACTTTCTTTGGGGATTGTGTGGTGGTGGTTCCTTCCACCATCATGTTTTTTGAAATGTTTCACCAGGAAAGGCATGTACGGGAGGCGTGTCATCTGTGCTGCTGCATGACGATCTTGTCTCCGGTTGCAGCTACACATTTCTTTCAAGTTGGTGGCACTTTACATAATTCTTGTGTCAGTGCTAGCATGCTGGCTAATTGGGGAATGAGGAATGTACCTACTATAGCGTGCTCTGCATTTGCCAACACTGACACACCTCTGCATTTCTCCTACTACCACAAGATGCTGCTTGCACTTGTGCAAGACAACATAAAAAGGTATGATCCAGGAAACAGCAATTTTGATAATGCAACAGATTATTAGCCAGTTACATGTCTTCTGCAGATTGTCAGCAGCACAGCCCTCCAGGAACTTAATACCTTTCCCCTCCTTCCTGAAGACTCTCCTTCATGACTTCAGAACTCATTCCTGCTACTACTGCTGACCCCATGTCATATGCTGCCATTCACCACCTGAAGGCACCACGGTAGCAGGGGGAGAGGGAGTCCTTTGTCACCTTCTTTTTGAAAGAACTGCTTAGCTTGGAAGACTCGATGGATCTGCAGATAGAGAGGGCGCATTGCACATTGACTCCTAAGCCCTTGGACCCCAAGGCTCGCTCGCATGCCATTGGGATTGATTGATTGAAATTGGTAACCGGGAAAGGCACACTGAGCTGCAGCTCATTTTCAGGGGTGACCTGGGGGTACAGGGAGACAAATACATACAAGGTAAAGTGCAATAAGTGTAAACCAAACAATATACAGGCAGGTATGGGCTACCAAGGCAATGTGGACAGTAGGGAACATACAAAATTACAATGAAATCAAGAAACAGACAATCATGAAAGAGATGTTTGAACCCGAGACAGAACTGACAGCTTCCTGTCTTATGTTAGGTCTCCCCGTCACAAGTTAAATGCACACAAACCTGACAATCTCCACATTATATAGTGCTAGTGGCAAACAGTAGAGCTATTACTCAGTTCTGGCTCTCACCTGTTCCCCCATCAGTGGATATGTGGCTTAAAATCTGCAAAATAATATCAATGGAACATATGACAGCTAGGTTATGATTAAGGGCCAGAAAACAATGTAGGGTGGTGGATGTCATTTTTCAAACCGTTGGAGACAGTAGAAAGGAAACTGATTCTAGATAGCAGAATTCAATTACCACACAAGTTAACAACTGGGCATTAGGATAGCTTAGCACATTCACCTTTTGGCTAGAAGGTGATGGGTTCTAGTCCCACACGAGGATTGGGCACATACCATAAATGTTGGCAACTTGGTGCAGTACTAAGGGGATGCCATACTTTTGGGGTGTGCCACCCTTCAGATGAGACCTTAAACTGAGGTCCTGTTTGACTTTTCTGGTGGTTGTTCTGGTGAACATTAAGGTTCCCATGGCACTCCACGAAACGAGTAGGGGAATTTCACCGGTGTCCTCACCAAATTTCCCCCATTCACTAAAATACTACCAATAGATAAATTTGGTTGAATTTCAGTTGGCTTGAAACTGTACTATCCCCATGAGGCTGAAAATAGGCAGTATTGTCTAGCCGTCCTTTCTCGGTTAACAAAAAACTAAATCAATTTGAAGGACAGTTTCAGGACATTCATTTTGACTACTACCACATGCTCAGGAGCTACAATTCCACGGACCTTTGTTTTATTATTGTTTTAGGTCTAATTGCTAAATTTCGTAAAGTCCTCCAGATTATAGAAACATACCTGGAGATACTCCCATACTGTTTATTACTGGAAGTGTTTCATTCCATTTGGTATCATTGTTTTGCTGTTTCTAGGCTATGAATGTATAATAATATTACTGTATGTCTATTATGCAAATAAATACAATATAATTACTGGGTTCCATTTTTTTCAATGGAAAAAAACATGTGTTAAATACTGTAACACCTGAATAGGTGTTATGGCATTCACGCTGCTTCTTCCAATGCTAATGCTCGAGATCGAAAGAGAAAGTCAGTGGGAGCCTCACAGTGTCTGTTTTCTCACACAAACAGTGTCCACAACAACTCAGCTTCTCAGTGGCATTCGCTCAGTACAGCTCCGAATAAGGTAATTCGTGTCCAACAAAACCCTTGCTCTTTAATTTTATTCACTTTTCCTAGAATACAACAAACTGCTACACTGCACACTTTTACCACACTCCCTAACCACTCTCCCTTTCAACCCTCACCTTTCCCCTGCAGGTCAAATGACGCCAGCACTTGAAAACAGTCGCTTCATGGAAAAGGACAGCAACAATAAGGACAGTTATTTATTTCTTTAGTTTTCTTCTTAAATACTTAAATATTTAGAGTTAGGTGTTAAATCTGCAGTTCTCTGTTCCTCATTAAATCGTTTACTCACCACAGGTAAGACTCCAGTTTCTTCTTTTTTTTAATTTCAAAACCTACCATAAAAAAACAAAACCTTTCAATTATGTATAACAAAGTATGGGGTACAGTGTGTTTTACTGGAATTTAACACACACCCTCGTTGTTGGATGGCTATCATAAATGTCTCGGGCATGTACCATCCAACAACTTGGGTGTGTGTTAAATTCTCTTAGAAAATGGGCTTTTTATTTGCTGGACTCTGATTGGCTAATACCCCTGCCAGAGGGGTACATTAACTTTCAGTAGACGTCCAGCAAATAAAAAGTGCCAGACCAAACCTGCCTCATGCCCAGCCAAATATCATTGTGCCCAGCCTGCTTCCTTATTGGTTGAAGCACTGGGCACAGAATTCAAACTGCCGCCATTTTTTTAACCAGTTAGCGAGTGAATAGGTCTCCTCTCTCTCTCTCTCTCTCTCTCTCTCCCCTGCCCCCCAACACCATAAAATAGCAATCACTACACTGCCAGACACCTAATTAAACCGCGCTTAACAATATCAGTCTCCTGTCCTTGCTCTTGTGCCTGAGTCTCTACACAAAATGCCGCCTGTAATAAAAAAACAACCCTTTTCCCGCTCTTCATCAAACGAACGCGTGGATGTGGCAGTTCAGTTCCCTGATACATTCCTCCACAGCTGTATCGTTCCCTAGTTCTCCCCGACTGTTAAAAAAAATGCCACAGTACGCAGATCCCCTTCCCAATATGCACACAGACCAAACTTACAGATGCAGCCATATTCGTGTTCTTGTCAGCTGCCTCGGCGTGTCCTCCGCTTTGGTACACAGGATCATGAATGGCTGGGCAAAATGGCACTCCTCTTGTCTTCATGCTCCTGGCAGGACTGCAAACTCGTAAAACACACAGGGCAGGTAGCGGGCACTAAAAAAAAACCCAAAACAGTCCGATTTGTTCCCGGTCCTCAGGGCAGGCAGCGAGGATCGGGAAACTGTAAATAAACACAAAAAAAAAGAAACAGGGCTAGGACCAAGCAAAGTGTGTGTGTGTGTTGGGGGGGACACAAAACAGTCTGATTTGTTCGGTCCTCAGGACAGGCAGCGAGATCGGGAAACCGTAAATAAACACACACAAAAAAAAAAAAAAGACGCAAGCGGCTAGGACCGAGCAATGGGGAACAAATAATTGTAATGAAATATAACAGCTCCCCTACTGACCACTAGTGAAGCCACTATTCCAACACTACAAGGCACTACTTTAACAAAAAGGACTAAAAAACATTTTCAGTCATTTTTACAAGATTATAAATGTTTTGTAATCCTATAAAAATGACACATGTACCCCATTTCTAAGCGCTAATAATACCCTCCAGGGTGGCGGTATAGGCAATACCGGACCATCCAGAGGGCTATAAGACCCTCCGCCTGCGCGTCGAGACCTCATTCGCCCTGGGCGGTCGGTATTGCTATACCACCACCCTGCTGAGTATTATTGTTGCAGAAAATTGACTTTTTATTTGCTGGGTTCTGATTGGCTAGTACTCCTGCCGAGGGGGTACATTAACTTTCAATAGATGCCTAGCAAATAAAAAGTGCCACCCAAACCTGCCTCATGCCCAGCCGCGTATCCTTGTGCCCAGCCTGCTTTCTCATTGGTTGAAGCACTGGGCACACAATTTGAAACTACTGCCATTTTTCCCCCTCAGTAAGTGAGAAGCCCCACACCACTCCTCCAAGCAGTGTACACAAATAAAAAAAACAGTGCCCAACTTCAAAAACTGATCTTATTTTTTCCCCTATTGAAAACCACACTCGACTCAAACAACTCCAAGCCTTCAGTTTCACCCCCCCCCCCGCTCGCTCTCACAACCGCCGCGACCCGGCAGCGTGACTCTTTAACCGTGGGAGTCATTTCAAATGACTCCCACTCCTACGGTTCCTCGCCGCACTTCTCAGTCACTCTAATTGCCACCTTACCTTGCTTTTTATGCCAAACCCAGAGACAGTGAGAGCTGTCAGCACCGTTATCTGTTGCACCGGAGCAAGTATGAGAGCAGCGGTATTTTCTTGAGTTTCCATACCGCAGATGGATGTCCATCTGCGGTACAGAAACTCAAGAAAATACCGGTCCTCTCATGCACAGTACGTCTTCTTCCCGCTCGCAACTTTCAGTTGTTTTCTTTTTTGTCTGTGTCCGGAGACCCCTGCAGCCACCATCTGGCCCTTAATCTTAACTTTTCTGACTCTGCCAGAATTACACAGTTATCTGCTCCATCACTCTGTATGCAATTTACTGCAATCGGCGATCGGGTGCTCCATACACAAAAGAAGTCCTCTCATGCACAGTACGTCTACTTCCCGCTCGCAACTTTCAGTTGTTTTCTTTTTTGCTGTGTCCGGAGACTCCTGCAGCCACCATCTGGCCCTTAATCTTAACTTTTCTGACTCTGCCAGAACTACACAGTTAGTTGCTCCATCGCTCTTGGGACTGCTGTGGGAATGAAACAGCACACTACCATAGAGACTACTTTACCTTAAAACAAAAAAAAATGGAACTGTAGTCATTTTATAGAATTACTTCACATTTTTCTTTGTAATCCTATAAAAAATGACACAGCCCATTTTCTAAGCTCAGTAATACCCTCCAGGGTGGGCGGTATGGGCAATACCAGACCTTCCAGGGGTTATAAGGCCCTCTGCCTTCGGCGCCAGGCCTCATTACACCTGGTCGTCCGGTACTGCCCAATACTGCCACCCTGTCGGTATTTGCTTGCGTAACACACTGCACCCCATACTTTATCCTATATATAACGTATGGGAGAGGCTTATTAACTAAATTCACCCACTTTACAACGTTGTTATTCCATCAATATGACGTTAGATTGTTGTTATACCCTCTTCATTATGTCATATTGATGGTATAACAAAATGGAACGTTCACTCTGTGTAACATTATGTATTGTGAATTCAACACAAACTGGTGCCTATACACTATAAAAGCTATGGATGGTCTTCTAGTAATAACCATGCTGCAATCACTTCTCGAGGTTGCCATGACAACAGTAAACCTCTCAAGTTTCACTCTCAAGGTTTACAACGTCATGACAACTTCTCAAAGTGATTACAGCCTGGTTAGTACTCAAAAACCATCCATTATCCTCTATATAAGTATAAAAAAACGAAATAATATTAATAACATATAAAATAAATGTATAGCACAGCTATAGCTTATAAGATATAGCCTGCACATATGCTTTTACCTGACAGGCTTTGGCATTTAGTAACTACCAATATATCAAGTAAGCAATAAGCCATGACAGGGTATGTATTAAAGGATTGTAATAACTAGGGAGCATTTTCTCCCCTAGGGAAACCCGGTTATAACAGCAAACATGTGCCGGGTTTTCCTAGCACTGAGCATGTGCAGCCGTCGCTCTCTCAATCCTCGGACCGGACGCTACACAGTTTGCTGAGGTGGCAGTCAGTGTTGATAAGTTAATTTAAAAAGAATTTACAAACAACAGCTTTGCCTTGGCTGCTTTTTCTTAAAAAAAAAAAAGAAAAATAAGCAATGGTTTTATCACAAGCCGCGGACCGCACTGAAAGCCAACCAGTTCATGGCTCCCTACTGATATTGGAGAACTATTGCTGTGATATCTTTCTTTTATATCATTGCTGTAGCGATAAAATGCTCCCCAGCAATTATATACAATAAAGGCTGGGTGGCGGTGTAAAAAGTACAGTTATGTAGGAACTTACCGTAACAGTAGATCTTCGAGAGAGGTTCCTTCAGTAGATCATCACATATAGGACTGGTGCCACCTGGCATCGGGCCGCACGGCAGACTTTTCTAGCAATAACTGGTGGGGGATTGCCCCCCTGACTTCTTGAGACTGACGTCAGCATGACTGTATGTAGTGGATGGTCCTCACGCCCGCCCCCTCCAGTTCTCCCGCCATGGCCAGGAAGAGGCCTGACAGCAGGAGCGAACAGGATTTGGAGTTCCTGTAACAACAGAAAATGAGGGGAAGTAGGGAGGAAAAAATATGACCTACTGAAGGAACCTTTCTCGAAGATCTACTGTTATGGTAAGTTCCTACATAACTGTACTATCTTACTTCGAGAGGGTTCCTTCAGTAGGTCATCACATATAGGACAGAGTCCCAAGCAGTCCCTTTAAGGAGAGACTGAGAGAAACCAGGGAGGAGGAAAACTAAATCCAATGGAAAAAAACGAGATCCAGAATGGACCCAGTTTAGGACAGAAGGCCCTACAGGACGGCTAGGCCAAAGTCAGCCCTCTGCCTAGAAGCAATGTCCAGACTGTAATGCTTGGTAAAGGTATAGACAGAACTCCAAGTAGTGGCAGCACAAATGTTGGCCACAGAAATGTTCCATAGAAAGGCCACAGAGGCAGCCATGCCCCTAGTAGAATGATCTCTGATAGAACCCAGCAGTGGCTTTTCATACTTCTGGCAACAGAATCTAATGCAGTTGCTTAGCCACTTGGACAGGCCCTGCTTAGAAACCAGTTTGCTCCTCGATCTCAGGGCAAAGGAAACAAACCGCTGGTCGCAAGAGTGGAACTATTTGGCTCAGTGGGTGTAACACCGGAGAATCCGATGGACGTCCATTGTGTGAAGGAGTGCCTCACCTCTGCTAGAGGGGATGGATAATACACGGGAAGCTATATTGATAGATTCAGTATGGCATCTGACACCACCTTGGGAAGAAACTTCAGATGTGTTCTGAGGACCGCCCGGTCCCTATGGAAAATCAGATAGGGCTCCTTGCAGACTAGGGCGTAAAGCTCCGAAATCCTTCGGGCTAACGTGATAGCCACCAAAAAAAAGCACCTTCCAGGACAGGAAGCACAAATCACAGCTCATAGCCGGCTCAAAAGGAGGAAGGGTGAGCTTTTCCAGGATGAAGTTCAAGTCCAAAGGCAGAGTTGGACTGCGGATGGGGGGGGGGTTTCAGGTGAAGAATCCCTTTCAGAAAGGTTTTCGAGACCTCCAACTGAGCCATGGGTTTACCATCCACTAGCTCGTGGTACACCGAGATGGCTGAGATATGGACCTTTAGAGAAGAGTAGGACAGACCAGAGTCTGATAAGTGAAGGAGGTATTCCATGACCTGTGGGGCCAAGCAAGAGAAAGGGTTCCAACCCTCAGCAGTCGCCCAAATGGAGAACTGCTTCCACTTCATGGCATAAGTGGAACGGGTAGAGGGCTTTCTAGCCTCAATGAGGACTTGAGCAACCCTGGAGGAAACCCCAAAGTGAGAGATCGCTATGTCTGCAGGAGCCACGCATGGAGGTGCAGGGTTCTGAGTCCCGGGTGCAACAGTTGACCTTGATCCTGAGTCAGGAGGTCGTGAGTCACTGGAAGTGGAACCGGTGGTTCCCTGGAAAGCTGCTGCAACAGCGGGAACCAGATTTATCTTGGCCAGAGTGGAGCGATGAGAATCATCCTTGCCTTCTCTGCTTGAAGCTTGAGAAGATCCCTCTGCAGAATGGGAAACGGAGGGAATGCGTACACAAATTTTCCTGTCCAGGATAGAGACAATGCGTCATTCCAGAAAGCACCGTGTCCTGGAACGAGCGAGCAAAATCTGAGAAGCTTTGCGTTGGATTCGGAGGTGAAGAGGTCGATTTTCAGATGCCCCCAATGCTGGAAGATGGATTCTGCCACTTCCTGAAACAGTTCCCACTCGTGAGCTAGGGTCGGAGATCTGCTGAGACTGTCCGCCAGGACATTTAAGATGCCTGGAACGTGCACAGCCACGAGGACCAGATGGAGCTGGACTGCCCAGTTCCACACTCGCGTCGCCTTCCTGCACAGGGGTAAGACCGGGTTCCTCCTTGTTTGTTGATATACCAAACTGCCGACATGTTGTCTGTTTGGATTAACAGTGATCCCTTTGGAAGCAGGGCCTGAAATGCCTGTAAGGCGTACAGTGTGATAGTGTGAGTGGGTAGTGACAACACAGGACTCCAAAGTAACGTTCGTTCACACAAACTCTGTGTGGCTAAAGGATTTATTTTTCCAATAAAAAAAAAATTAAAAAATCAAAATTAAATCAAGTACTTCAAAAAAACAAAGAAGATAAAGTAAATCAGTTCTCAACTCGAACCTCAGTACACCAAACTGGAGCACTGCCACAGAGTGGTACCTTCAAAGCAACAGGACTACTATCCTCTGTGCACAAAACCTATCTGAATCATTCAGGATAGACAGCACTTAAATAGTGCTGAGATGATGACCTCATAGATCACCTGATCTGCCCCCTATTTCTAATACATAAAATAAACTAATCTAATACAAAACAAGCATTTGTCAACGGCGAATGTTGATTGCGTTGGTGTGTTGACCACGCTCACTGGCCCTCTGTCAGTCGCTCAGTCTGTTTCGTCCAGTGCTGCAGGTTGCTGTTTTGTACTGGGCTCCTGCCTGCGTTGGCACCTTGTTCTGCCCACTAAGAGTTCTGCAGCTGTTCCGACAGAACTCCGTTGAGGTGGCTTACTCCCCCTCTCTCACTCGTGCATTCTGTTTCTCTTAGTGCTGCAGGCTGCCCTTTTGTACTGGGCTCTTGCCTCTGTTGGGGGCTTTTTCTGCCCACAAAGAAATCTGCAGTAGTCCCGACACAGGTCTGTTGAGCCTGCTGACTCCCCCTCTCTCACTCACTCACTCATTCCATTTCTGCCGGCGCTGCAGGGTGGCCTTTTGTACTGGGCTCCTGCCTGCGTTGGCACCTTTTCCTGCCAACAAAGAAATCCGCAACAGTCACGACAGAGCTCCATTAAGATCACACACTCCCTCTGTGTCACTCACTCTTTCTGTCTGTCCTGGCACTGTAGGCTGCCCTTTTGTACTGGGCTCCTGCCTCTGTTGGCGCCTTTGTCTGCCCACAAAGACATCTGCAGCAGTCCGACAAAGCTCTGTTTAGTTCGCTCATGCACTCCCCTTCTCTCACCTCACTCATTCCGTTTCCCGGCACTGCAGGCTGCCCTTTTCATTGGACTCCTGCCTGCGTTACCGCCTTCTTCTGCCCACAAAGAAATTTGCAGCACTTACAATAGAGCTCTGTTGAGCTTGCTCACTCCCCCTCTGTCACTCGCTCATTCTGGTTTCCCCTCCAGTGCAGGCTGCCCATTTGTACTGGGCCCCTGCATGCACTGGCACCTTTGTCTGCCCACAAACAAATCCGCAGCTGTCCCGACAGAGCTCTGTTGAGGTCGCTCAGTCTCCCTGTGTCACACACTCATTCTGTTTGTCCTGGCTCTGCAAGCGGCCCTTTTGTACGAGACTCCTGCCTGCAATGGCACCTTTTTCTGCCCACAAAGAAATCCGCAGCAGTCCTGACAGAGTTCCATTGAGCTCACTCAGTCCCCCTGTCTCAGTCGCTCGTACTGTTTCTCCCACTGCTGCAGGCTGGCTTTTTGTACTGGGCCACTGCTTGCACTGATGCCTTCTTCTGCCCACAAGGAAATCCGCAGCAGTCCTGAAAGAGCTCCGGTGAATTCGCTGACTCCCCCTCCATCACTCGCTGTCTTGTTCTGTTTCTCCCAGTGCTGCAGGCTGCCCTTTTGTACTGGGCTCTTATGTTGCGCCCTTTCTGTGCCCACAAACAAATCTACAGCTGTCCCGACAGAGCTGTGTTGAGGTCGCTTAGTCTCCCTCTCTCACATGCTCAGTCTGTTTGTCCTGGCGCTGCAAGCGGCCCTTTTGTACGGGACTCCTGCCTGCATTGGCACCTTTTTCTGCACACAAAGAAATCTGCAGCAGTCCTGATGGAGCTCCATTGAGCTCACTCAGTCCCTGTGTCTCACTCGCTCATACTGTTTCTCCCACTGCTGCAGGCTGGCCTTTTGTACTGGGCCTCTGCCTGCATTGATGCCTTTTTCTGCCCACAAAGAAATCCGCAGCAGTCCTGAAAGAGCTCCGGTGAGTTCGCTCACTCCCCCTCCCTCACTCACTGTCTCGTTCTGTTTCTCCCAGTGCTGCAGGTTGCCCTTTTGTACTGGGCTCTTGCGTTGGGCCCTTTCTCTGCCCACAAACAAATCCGTAGCAGTCCTGACAGAGCTCAGTTGACGGTACCCCTCCTCACTCGCTTGATCTTAATGTGTCCCACACAGTGATTTCCCACGGCGACCATGCTATTCTGCGGCAGGAGTGCAAAAACACATTTTAGCCATGATGTGAAACATGGCAGCTGTACTGTTCATAAGGAGGTGTGGAAAAATGCCACTGTTGAAAATGTGGGGTGAAAATATCACAAAATTACGAAGTTACAAAGGTGTGTGGAAACAGGTCAACGCACGCTTGTAACACAGTCATGTCATGGAGTTTTGTCACCCGATTTTCAGCATAGACCTCTGCTCATGAACAGTGCCACTGTCATTTTCTTAATCTGTCCTGATCAGTGATTTCCCACAGCGACTGCGTTATTCTGCGCCGGAACTGTGGAAACACATTTCAGTCAGGATGTGGAAAATGACAGCTGTGCTGCTCATAAGGAGGTGTGGAAAAATTCTACTGGGGAAAATGTGGCGTGACAATATTACAAATCTGCGAAGTTACAAGGGTGCGTGGAAAGTGTGCAACGCACACTTGTAACACAGTCATTCGATGGGGTATTATCACCAAATTTTCAACATAGGCATTTTAGGTCCTCTGCTCATGAACAGTATCACTCTCATTTTCTTAATCTGTCCCGGACAGTGATTTCCCACGGCAGCCCTCTATTCTGTGCCGGAAGTGCGAAAACACATTTCGGACAGGATGGGAAAAATGACAGCTTTACTGTTCATAAGTAGGTGTGGGAAAATGGCAATGTTGGAAATCTGGGCTGAAAATATTATAAATTCGCGAACTTACGGCGTGCGTAGCAAACACGCAACGCACGCTCGTACCACAGTCACTTTATGGAGTATCGTTACCAAATTTTCAACATAGCCATTTCAGGACCTCTACTCATGAACAGTGTCACTGTCATTTTTTTAATCTATCCTGAACACTGATTTCCCACAGTGACCATGCTATTCTGTGCGGAGATGAAAACACATTTCCGCCAGGATATGAACAATGACAGCTGTACTGTTCACAGGAGGTGTGACAAAATGCCAGTGTTGCAAATCTGGCATGAAAATATTCACAATTCACGAAGTTATGAGCGTGCGTGCCTTTCTTGATGCTGCAGCTCGTAAACAACTTTTGAGCCCACCTCATGAACACTGGCACTGTCGTTTCATTAACCAGTCCTGAAAGGTGATTCTGCGCAGTGACCGCGAAATCACCTTTCCGGGCCAATTAACGCCATGACAGTTCAAGAATTCATGAGGAGGGGTCCCAAACACCCAATGTTGAAAATTTGGTGAAAAAATTCCCAAAAATGCCCAAGATATGCAGTAAAGTTGAAAACCCCCCTATGTATTACATTATACAGCTTACTAGCATTTCGTCAGTTTGCAGTCGGCTTTGAAGAATGCAGACGTGTTCAGTCCACTGAAGATGCGTCGCGCGAGCTCCTAAGGTAAGTATGGGGTGGGGGTGGGAGGCAGGGCGTGCAGTGGGTGGGTGCGGGTAGGAGGCAGGGTGAGTGCCGAGGGACGGTTTCCTGCTTTCCAGGGGGAAAAAAAAATGGACGTCACGGGACCGTCTTTTACTTTGCTGGGGCCTCTGGCACACTGTGGTGGACTCCCAGTGTGCCAGCAGAGGCTTTCTTTTTCAGGGGCAGCAGTAGCTGATGGGGGATTGGGCACCCCCGTCAGCGAAGGAGCGGGGGTATCGTTATGCCAATGGGGATTGGGCACCCCATTGACAGGAACAAAAAGGGGGGGTGAGAGAATGCCGACAGGAGTGAGCTCCCCGTCGGCAACAAAACAAACAGGAGGCACTACAGCTGACGGGGATTGGGCACCCCATCCTTGGGAACAGAAGGGGGTTACAGAATGCCAGCGGGGTGGGCTCCCCGTCGGCAAAAACAAGAGGGACCACTACAGCCGACAGGGATGGGGCACCCGTCGGCAGGAACAAAACTGGGGTAGAGAATGCCGATGGGGGATTGGGGCCCCATCGGCAACTAAACATGGTGGGGGAGGATGGTTATATTGTTTGTGAAGACGGCGGCAAGCCACCGCCATGTTCACAAACAATCTCAGGGGTTTACACCCCGCTCTGCAATGACGGGTCGCTCCCTCATTGCAGCGGATGACTGACCCTGCAATAACAGGTCGCTCCCTCATTGCAGTGGATGACTGACGCTGGAATGATGAGGCAGCCCCTGATTGCAGTGGCTGTTTTTTTAGAAAGTTGTGGCACGCTGGCTGAACTAGTGTCAGCAGCAGCGTGCCACAGCACTGGGGGAAATGGGACAAGCCTTTGCAGGCTGTGGGGGCATTGGCCACAACAGTGCAGCGGCTCCACAACCTGCTTCTGGACAAACCTGTCGCAACATGTTTCTTGCACATGCGCGCAATTAACATAAAAATGGGGCATCATCGTGGACCACTATTTGTAATTCTTCCTCTCTAAACAGTTGTGTCATTTATTTAAGGAAAAACATCTCTACAAATATAATAATTTCTATATGCATAACTAAGGGTCACTTAAGGCACTAGCCCCACGTATTGAATGTGACCTCACATCAGCAGTGCACTATAAAGCTAGTCCAGAAGGAGGCCTCTGGCCCTTAAGGAGTGACAGAGTACTGTACTGCTGCAAGACAAACAGAGCAAACAGGTAATTGTGCTCTTAAACAATAATACTCTTTCTGGTCTGAAAATCACTGATAAACGCAGAGCTTTTTGGCCAGCATTAAAATAAACAGAGGAAGGGGGTTTTGTGTTAAGAGTGGGAAAGTTTGAGTGCACTGATAATGGGGAGGGGGGAGAGAAAAAGTGAAAGGAAATGTGTTTCTCTTCACAGCAGAACTGTGAACCGCAGAGGAGACCAGAACTAGATGGTCCAGGTCGTCCAGGAGCTGATCCCACTGCACTCGCAATGACCACTGAGAGACCCTCATGAGAAGTCTTGCTAGGAGAACAGTTGTGATGTCAGCTGTCATCAGACCCAGAAGGTGTAGAACCTCCCGAACTGGGATGGTTCTGCAAGAAGCCACTTTGGAGGTCTGGCAGATAAGGGTCTCCACCCTGTCTGGAGGCAGGAAGGCTCTGCACTGCACTGTATCCAGGTCTGTCCCAATGAACTGAAGTCTCTGGGCAGGGATAAAGGATGACTTGGGAACACTGACTGTGATCCCCAGTCTGTTGAAAAGGTCCAGGGTAAAGGTAAGAGCCTCCAATAGAGCATCCCTGCATGAAGCTGAAATCAACCAATCGTCCAGGTAAGGGAAAACCGCAATACCCCTGTGGCGTAAGCACACCGTGACCACCGCCAGGCACTTGGTAAAAACCCATGATGTCAAAGATAGACCAAAAGGGAGTGCTCAGAACTGGAAGTGTTCCCCTTGGAAGCGAAAACACAGGAATTGGCGGTGGCTGGGGAAGATGGGGATGTGCAGGTAGGCATCCTGCATATCCAAGGCGCAGAACCAGTGGTTCTCCATGAGGAGAGGGAGAAGGCTCTGGAGTGTCAGCATTCAAAATTTCTTGTATGCAACAAACTGGTTTAGTTGACATAAGTCGAGTATGGTCTGAAATCCCCTGTCTTTTTGGGAACCAAGAAAAATTGGGAGTAAAACCCCTTTCCCCTTTGCCCGAAGGGGACCTACTTGATTGCTTCTTTGAGCAAGAGAGAGTTTACCTCCTCGCGAACCAAGAGGCCTGGTCCCGAGAATAGGAGGACTTTCAGGGTGGAGTTTCCAGAGGGATTTCCAGAAATTCTATGGTTTGTCCGACGGACGCTAGTTGCAGGACCCATTCATCGGAGATGATCGCTCTCCACTCCTGCACGTGGAGGGTGAAACCCCCCCCCACCTGCTCCTCATTGTGAGACTGAGGAGGCAGTGGGGCTGGGGAGTCAAGAAGTGGTGGGACGTTCAGGGGGAGGGCCTACTGAATGTCTCCGATTTTGGGGGGCAGGAGGGGTGGCTGTACCCGTGGCCTTACACTTCCCTTGGCATCACGCCTGAGCATTCTTCCTCTGCCTCCAGGTCCTTTTCCAAAAGGGCTGCTGCTGTTGTTGGGAACCTAAGCGGTACATAGACCTCACAGACTGAAGGGCAAGGCCTTTGTCCTGTACGTCTGTGATAATATCTTTGGTGTCCCCACCAAACAGTACCAAGCACCTAAAAGGGGCATCCTAAATCTGGCTGGACTTAGTTGGCGAGTCCAGAAAGGCGAAGCCAGGAATGCCGTCTAAGGGCAATGGCCATTGCTGAGGTGCAGGCCACTGAGTCAACAGAATCGTAGGTGGCGCACAAGGTATGCCTACAAGAAACTTTGGAGAGGCGGAGATCCTTGGCAAGTTCCTCCTTCAAAGACGAGGGGTCCTTGGACTGGACTCGTGCTTCGAGCCTGGCCAAGGTAGCCTTTTGGTGGGACACTATGTGGGCCATGTAATTGAGGGACCAAAGGGCACACATGGCCAATGAGTATGTCTTCTTTCCAAACTAGTCCATCTGCCTCGACTCTTTGTCAGGAGGAGAGGTGCTCATGTGCTTTGGAGTTGAGGAGCGATCATAAGCCACAGAGATGACCACAGAGTCAGCCTTGGGATGAACCTTCAAGAATGGGGCATCCTTCGGTGCCCAGTAAAGCCTGTCTGCATGTTTGGGAACAGCCAGGAGGGTATGAGGCATCTGCCAGATGGTAGTGGTGAGGTCTTGGTGAGGTGCCATCCAGGGAGGAATGGGGACCGGAGACAGAGACTCTAGGTCAAGATACTCTGCCAGTCTCTGTTTCATGGGGTCCTGTTCCTCTGACTCCCAGTCGAAGTATTCCTTCATGGACCTCAACAAATCTGAAAAGGCAGGGTCCTCTGCTGGGGACTTCAGAGACTGCTTGCCTTTCGTGTCCTCAGGGTCCTCCAGAACCTCCTCAGAAGAATCATTCACCCCCTCTGAACTGTCATCGTCTGCCTCCTCGACAGGAGGACATCTGGTGTCCAGGAGGGAAATGTCCTGCCAAGTCTTCCCCAAGATATGGATGGTGGTAATGGAAGAGCTGCTCAGGGAAGGAGACCTGGGAGACGCGGCTGTGGGAGCCTAGTCTCCAGGTCCAAGACCAACTACGACTGTGCCCCCTGCCACCAAGACTGGATTAAAGCCTTGAAATCCGGGGTGACCAGAGGAGGAGGGGGTGGTGGTGGAGTAGGCAGAGGCTGAGGGGGAGGAAGAGCAGGAACCGGCAGAGGATAATAACCTTGGAATCCCTGATAGTGCAAGTAGGGATTGGATCCAGGGTAGAACTGTTCAAAATTACTTCAGTCCAGAGAAGGGCCCCTGGGTAGTAGCCCCCAGGATACCCTTGCGGGTAATGTGGGACAATTCGGGTTCTGGTATAGATCTGCGTCGGGACAGCCCATCAGATCTGGTGTCGGGGGTACCCACGTTGGACCCGCCATTGTGTAAATAGGCAAAGGGTCCAGTGCCGGGACAGCCCACGTCAGGGGAACCGACGTCAGAACTGGCACCACCCGATCTGGTGCTGGAAAGAGGGTTCGGCGTCAGATCCGGATGAAGGGGCCCTGGCGGCAGGACCTGATCCAGCGTCCGGGCCAGAGGCAGAGGCTAGACAACCAGTCCCGACTTCGGAACTGTCGTCGGGACAACCGGCATTGGAGGCACCAGGAGCCCGCCAGAAGGCAGAGGAGGGGCCTCTATAGTAAGGCCAGAAGGCTGAAGAGGAGCCTCCTTCTCCTTGACTCTGAGAGGGGACAGCGGAGCAGACCCCATGGCATCAACTGAGTCGAGGGGTTCTCTGTTGTCGTCACCGGAGGTACCCGCCAGAGAATTGGAGGGTACAGGCAAGGAAGGAGGAGGGGGGGAGAGGGAGCTTTCTCCCTCTGGTTCCATCGGACATCGGGTGAGGCGTCGTCAGGCCCTAACGGGGGAACCGTACCCGTGTGGTCATCTGGGATGGCCGACTTATCTGGTGGAATTGGGCGGGCGAGGAAGAGCACCCGGCCGGCTTATTGACCGGAGCCAGGCGAGTACCCACTGCCTGGGTAGTCATCTTAGCCGTCGTGGGTCCCAGGGCAGCTGACGGCAGACGGCTACCACAGATTTACCAGACTTACTGTCCTTGCTGGGTGGCGGCTGGGCCTTGTTCATCGAGGGCCTGGTGTCATCCATGAGCACTCCACTCCTGGATTTTCTCCTTATGTTTTTTTAGAAAGAAAAGCCTTTTCAGACGAAGAATGTCTAAGCCTATCCATTTTCTTCTCGAGACAAGCCAGGCAGGCTTTTAGCAGATGGGCCTTCAAAGCCTGCTGTCTCCTCTTTTTTGTGGCCTGATTGAAGGTCTGACACTCAGGGTAGGAGGAGACTGGATGGTTCGGGCCTAGACAAAGGATGCACTTGAGGTGACCGTCTTTGTGTGAGATCTGTATGCCACAGGACAAGCACTTTTTATTTTGGAGAAGACATCAATAATAAACACGAAATTGGAGGGAAAAGTAGCGAGGGGAAATTCCGACGCAAGACACTTTCTTGACAATCGCTATCTGGAAGTCTGCTATGCGACTGACATGAGGCAACGGTGGGAAAGAACTGGAGGGCGGGTGTGGGGACCGCCCAGTATATACAGTCATGCTGACGTCAGTCACGTGACGCCGGGTAAGCAGTCCCCTCAGTATTGCCAGAAAGTTCGTCGTGAGGCCCGACGCCAGGTGGCGCCAGTCCTATATATGAGATGACCTACTGAAGGAACCCTCTCTAATTAAGATCTCAAATTTTACACACACCCTCTGTGTGGCATACCTTTATAAACCCCTCAAGCTTTGCTCTCAGGGTTTATGGGGCATTCCACAACTTGGGGTGTGTAAAATTCTCATTATAACCCCCTACTCCGTCATTATTCTATATGTAATGCATGCCCCAGGGGAGCGAGGCATAAGGCCAAAGGTCAAGTGTTCTAATGCCCTTGGGAAGAGCACTCAAATCACATGCTGGAGAGTCTTACTGCACTTACAAAATGATTTGCTGCTCCTTGTATTATATGTATATTCACATATCTGGACTGTGTAGTACGGTACGGTCTACACGCCAATTGGCCCACACTGTGGATCAATGGGCTTACAGCTGTACTGTACGCAGTCAGTCGGCGGGTGGCCGGGCAGCTTGCGGGTGGGGAGCTGCCGCCGCCGCTGACCGGTAGGGGAGTGGGGTGGCAGGGCTCAGTGGGAGGGTGGTAAGGGGGGTACCGCTGGACCACCAGGGCTGGGATTTATTCTATTTTTGTATAACTCTGCCCATGATCGGGCTGCGAGCGGTCCACCAGACCACCAGGGATGGGATTTGATCCCTTTATTCATACTTCTGCCCATGATTGGGCTGCGAGCGGTCCACTGGACCACCAAGGATGGGATTTAGTCCCTTTATTCACACTTCTGCCTGTGATCGGGCTGTGAGCGGTCCACTGGACCACCAGGGATATAGGACTTTATTGTTTTTATACGTATGCCCGAGATCGGGCAGTGGGGCACTTTGCCACTTGTGCAGGGGGCATCGGTCCCCGACAGCTGCAGCCTGGGCAGGACGCCAAACACAAGTTGCTGGGGATCGGCGCACCTGCATGCAAATGGCCCCATTTGCATGTGCACTTTTGAATATTGCTGTTGATGCGCCTAGCACAACGGCACTTGTGCTAGTGCATCCCCCTGCCCCTCTCTGGCCACTTGTGCTGGTGCAGTGCCACTGTGCCATGCACAATGCGGGTGGCCACAGAGTGATATTCAACGGTACTGAGCAATGGCGCAACACCATTGAATATCACCCTGTCAGTGCCCTGGCACATCCCAGTTGCGCTGCGCCCAGGCTTGCGCCACAGCCTGGCACAGTCTGAATAACCCACCCCCACAGTATAGGAATGGCAGTGAAGTATTGAACTGATGCCACTTCCACCCTCACTCTGCAGAGATGGACAGGCATTGGGGTGTGCCTTTGGGTCGTCGCCCATGACGGTCACGGCATTTCACCTCACCCTTACCCTTCAGACACTGGACAAGTGTCGAGGTGTGTGCCTTGGGATGTTTGGGCTTTACATTCACCTCATTCCATAAGGAAATATGCTGAAATGGGTGCAGTATAGGAGAATGGGGTGAACTATGGGGGCAAAGGGTCCAAGATGCACCTTGATGCCTGTCAGTGGCTGCAGGGTGGGAGTGGGGGTGAAATGGGATGAGCATTTACTGTCCACATTCCCAAGTCACACCCCTGATGCCTATCAGTCCCTACAGGGTAGGGCATTATGGTCAAAAACCCTAATGCCCCAGGAGTTTCTTGGTATTTTGCCACATTTTTTTGTAACCCCACCGCATGAACAGTGACACTATCAGTTCATTACAAGAAAAGTGATTTTGTAGAGCTACTGCACCATTTGGCACCACAGATGCGAAAACACATTTCGAACAGGATGTGAAAAGTGACAGGTGTACTGTTTATGAGGAGGTGTAAAAAACGGCATTGTTGAAAATCTGGAGTGAAAATATACAAAAACTGGTACAGTCACGAGCATGCATAGAAACTGTGCAATGTACGCACATAATGTAAGTAGTTGTTTTTTTACAGCAGATTTTTAACATAGGCATTTTGGGACCTCCGTTCATGAACAGTGTCACTTTGATTTTCGTAATCTCTCCTGAACACTAATTTCCCACAGCAACCATGCTATTCTGCGCTGGAAGTACGAAAACATATTTCAGTCAGAGTGTGAAAAATGACAGCTGTACTGTTCATAAGGAGGTGTGGAAAAATGTCAATGTTGAAAATCTGGACTGAAAATATTACAAAGTTGTGAACTTACGAGGGTGCATGGAAATTTTTTTTTTCCAATTGTTTAACCAGGTGAGACACACTAAGCTGAAAGCTTGTTTACAGGTGCAACCTGGGAGCACAGGGAAGTTAAGTGACTTGCTCAAGGTCACACAGTATGCAAGTGGGGGCTGTGGGATTCAAACCCAGGTCTCCAGATTTGCAGCTCAGAGCCATAAACCACTGTGCTATACTGCCTCCCTCACTCCCTGCAATTGTGTAATGCATGCTCGTAACAGAATCATTTTATGGACTTTTGTCACCAAATTTTCAACATAGCCATTTTAACACCTCTGCTCATGACCAGTGTCACTGTGATTTTCTTAATGTGCCCCGAACATTGATTTTGCACACCGACTGTGCTAATGTGTGCTACATGTGCGCAAACACATTTTGGGTGAGATATGAAAAATGACAGCAGGACTGTTCATAAGGAGGTGTGGTAAATTGGCAATGCGGAAAATCTGGAGTGAAAATATTAAATATTCTCAAACTTATGAGCGTGCGTAGGAACTGCGCAATGCACCCTTGTAAAACAGTCATTTTTGGGAATTTTTCCACCAAATGTTCAACACAGGGTTTTTGGGGGTCTACCTCATGTCGTTTCGTTACTTGGTCCCAAAAGGTGGTTCTGTGCAGTGACCGCGAAATCACCTTTCAAGACTGAATAACAAAATGACAGTGACTGAGTTCATGAGATGGGGCCGCAAGAACCCCATGCTGAAAATTTGGTTCAAAAATTCCCAAAAATGCCCGAGATATGCACCAAAGTTGAAAAAAACCTATTTATGCCATTATACAGCTTACGGCATTTCTTCAATTCAGAGGTTGGCTTTGAAGAGTGCAGATGTGTTCCTGGTCCGTCGATGATCGTCGTGCCGGCCTCCAGATGAGTATGGGGTGGGGGAGTGTGTGGGAGGTGGGTGCGCAGAGGGTGGGTCCGGATTAGGGGAGGGGTGAGACAGTCAACGAGGGGCCATTTTTTTTTCCAGGTGTTTTTCTGTTTGTTTGGACTATGCAGGACTTTTGCTATGCTGGGGTGGGCTCCCATCGTGGCAGATGGAAGTTTTGGGGGCAGTGGGGCCGACGGAGGATTGGGCACCCGGCCATATGGACTTCTGCCACGCGGGTGAGCTCCCAGTGTGGCAGCTGGAAGTTTTTGGGGGCAGTGGAGCCAATGGGGATTGGGCACCCGACGGCCATCACGGTGTGTGTGTGGGGGCATGAGCGCGCTGGGTGGGCTCAAGCATGCTACTTGGGTGTTAGGAGGAGTAGGCAAAAACAAAGCTGTCCTATGACAGGCTGTACAGATGCAGTGCAGTGGGGGAGACTCTGCATACTGCGAACGCATGTAAATTACCCGCCAACAGCAGTATGCAAATTGTCTACACGTTACCACCGCTGATTGCAGCAGTTTTTCGCTTTCAACTGCATGCCACTGCATCTGAATGACTGTCCTAGACAGCTCACGACATTTATTGGCATGAAAGGCCGTGCTCAAAAAATAGAGCAGGGCAATGGAAGTGGGGGGGACTAATACCTAAGTGAAAAACTCAGATGGTGGCACTATGTTTCTTGCACATGCGTGCAAGCAAACATGAAAATCATCACAGACAATCAGTACAAGTAGTACATCATAGAAAAACAGCAGGGGTATGTAGAGCAGGTTGGTTATAGCAATACAGGGAAATAAATTAGAAGCATCACTTAACAGTAAAAGTTTACCACACCTAATAAATATGGGCGATAACAACTTAGGTAGAATGGACAAAAGGGAGGGAAGGAAGGAAGGAGGGAGGAAGGAAGGAAGGAAGGAAGGAAGGAAGGAAGGAAGGAAGGAAGGAAGGAAGGATGGATGGATGGATGCCAGTATACACAGGAATCTACGAAAACAATGGGAGAGGGATGGGGAGAAGGTAAACCCATGAGGAAAGCTAAGTGCAGTTGCAGGTCTCAGCAGTGATCTCATTTACCCTACCAACGAACGCCCTAATGTGACAGTCTAGCTCTAGGTGCCGCACCACCTCCTCCCTGGAGGACAGCAGTCCTTTGGATGCTTGATCCTTCTCCCCCTGGCCAAGCCTCTGATGTCCTGAGCTTGTTCCTAAACTTAGTTCGTCAGCGCCAGAAACTGTAGTACTACTGCTTCACCAGCAGGTGACACCTGACCATGCAGTGCTAGGAATTTAATGCAGTCAGGTGACAACTCTTAGCCAATGACATTTCAAGATTTTTTTCTTGCAGTTTTATAACAAGGAAGACAAAGTGTAAACCTGACATCTGTGGATGAGATAACTGATTTGTATGAACCTGTGTGACTTTGTACATAGTCATATATGTTGTCTAACCTGAGAAATCAATAAAAATGCACTTTGAAAAAAAGACAAGAAAAGATCAAATGGTTGTTTTGTGAAAAAAAGTAATATTTACGTAAACATCATTTACAAAGCATAACAAGTGGCAGTGTTTTATGCAATGATTTGGCAAGAAAGAAATCTTTAGCCGCAAAAACTTGAAATGGTGCTACAATAAATGGGAGCAAGCTGTACAGAATATATTAAAATTAAAAAGATTTAAATACTTTTTACACTTCTGTTGCATCCTTATATGCACTGTGCCCTGTATTTTCACTGTCTGTGTTTGGCAGGCTACAGAGCAGGGAAGCAACTCCAGACATTTGGAAACTGCAGAAATGCATATTCAAAGTCTTTAGATATACCTTGGCTGTGTTTTGTGGACTCAGTTTGCCTCATGGAGAGCTTACTGGTGCATGAAGTTAAATTCCTGAAATACCAGCTTCAAAACTGAATATCAAGCCTATGCAATGTACACTTTCCACACCTCAGCTTTAGAGGGTCAGTGCAGAGTGAAAGCAATCTCAACAAGTGCAGGAATGGCTTCTGACTGGTGAGCAGAAACGTGATTTTATTTTCAGTGGTGCCCACATTTAACTTTTGGGAGTTTGGGGAAGTGGCCGTCTCTCTCTGATCCTTCCTTTGAAGAGCGTCTGTTCTTGAATAAGTATGCCCTTAAATGACCATACAATGGCCCCACCTTCCTCATACATTGCACTGAAGATCCTCTGGCTCCGTGCTCTGTAACCGTGTCCTGTGTCGTTTGTCAGAAATTTTCCTTATTGAAGTAAAATTGAACCTTTCTGGGGTCCACATCAGAAAACTTGGTACAGCATGATTCTAGGGTTCGGCCCAAGGCCTGTGGCCCACAGAGGAACACCCCCACAACAGACCTGCAAAAACATAATATGGAGTAGATAGGTGAACTTGTCTTTGACATCTAGCCTTGCTGCTATGCAAAGCAATTCTGCACAACAGGAAAGAATGTGCTGCTGTGTTGATCCTTTGAAAACGTGACTTGGGTACTGAGATACCTTTTAATAATCAACATCAGACTTCATGAAGGGACCCATGTGGCCCTGACAGTTTCTTGAGTGTAACATCATATGAAGGCATTGGTTATATAATACTAGCAAAATAACCCAACACTCAGCACTTTTTTATTAAATGCCACCACAACTTCGAATTTAACTGTGATTACATTTTATTAAACACTTGTAGAGTAATGAATAACCCATTGTCAAGTTTGCGGCAATATTGTAATAGCTGAATGACCTGGGTTGGTTGTAAGGCCTTAGGAGCAGCTGAAGGCCTTCAACCACCGAGGAAGTGATGTTATTATAGCATTTATGCACACTTGGAGTTGACTATTACACTTTTAACATTCATTAAAACATCGAAAGTGTTATAAAAAAGTTGAAAACCAGAAGCAGGCATGAAACAAGAGACCTTAATGTTTCGTGTCTTTACCAGAAACTTTATAAAGCACTCGGTAAAGGTGCAAAACTTTTAATTCTCATTTTTCATGCCTGCTTATGGTTTTTAACTTTTTCTATTAATGTTTTTTAAAAAGTAATTGCCATACAATTTGAAGTTCTGGTGGCTTTTACAAAAATGAGTGCTGAGTGTTAGGTTATTTTACTTTTAGTAATTTGCTTTGTACAAGTGCAACAACAACCTTGAGCGGCTTCTGTGCATTCACCACCAATCATATACCATATGAGTTTTCTCTCCCTTCCCTCGAAGACAGACACCTCTTCTGTTCTGATTCTCTATCCTTCATACTATCACTTTTTTTATTTTTCATCATTTGTTTGTGCCCCGTCACTGCCACTGGCCCCCTCAGTTCACTCAGCCCTGTCATCCATCATCTCTGGGACTTACCTGTTGGATAGTGCAGAGCCTGTGGTGGGCTGGCAGGTGTCGTCCTGGCTGGTGTGTTTTTTTTTACCTTGTTTTCACCCAGATTCCTGAGGTTGACATGCATGCTGTATTGTGCACACAATGAGCGTGTGGCCCTTTGAGAAGTGGCAGCTGCTGTACCACCTGCCTCTGCTAGGTGGCAGTCAAGTAGCAGATCTGTCTGCAGCCCCCTAGTGACCCTGGTCCAGTCCCAAACCTGAGTGGCCAGTGTGGCATATGGTGAGGCAACTAGTGCCTCAACCCACTGTGCCACTGGGCTGGCCTATTGCAGCCTCTCCTTTTTTCCCCATAAAGATGTTTCTTCCTCAGCCAGCCTTGGTATGCCCTATCCTATCCCTCAGCTGGCTATGACCTCTCCCTGGTGGGAATCCCCTGTCCTGGTAGTCCTCCATGTATTAACCCCCCAAGACAGGGTCAGGAGGAAGAGGTCCATCCACCCTTCCCCAGGAGCACATATACAGAGCTCTGTAGGGAGTTTTGGGGTGATGGTGTGGGCCAGAAGGCAAGCCTGGCACCATCTGTTGGCTTTTTTCCATTTTTTCCCCTGACCTGGTGGCATGCAAGGAGTGCCAGTGTGCATGTGTGTGGAGGGATGCATGCACCACCTGCTGAGCGGCTGGCCATCCTGGACATGTCATACCTGCTGTCCTTCCACCATGCTTCTATGTAGGGGCAGTCTGGGAATGGTGTGGCAGAGGGGGAGGAGAGCAGTCCTCAGGATGCTCAATCCTTTCCCTCCTTGGTTCACCCTGCAGACCTAAGTTCGGTTATGAACCTGGCATGGTGCGAGGAGCGGCATCTAGCATCTCAAACCTATAACCACCATGCCAGCTAATTGCTACCTCTCCTTAATGCTTCCCTCACTTGTCACTGAAGGCCCTGTAACTGTGAGCTCATGACTTACTCCTGGCCCTGTACTGTATCCACTCTGTTCTCTGCAATTGTCTATCCTCTTTACTTGACTGTCTCATGGAAAAGATCACCTGACCCCAGCCACCAAGTATGCAGTTGTCCTGTTTGAATTATTGATGTCTGTGTTTTCCCTTGTTCTCTACTTGACCATTGCTGTGGTTCACTGCATTACTGATGACCTATTTTATACCAAGGTGAGATGACTGGTGTAATTGTGGGGCCTGCTATCAAGACAGAAATGTTAATTTTGATTGTATATAAGTCACAAACAAAACAACACAGGCTAGATATGTCATTATACAGTACATAAGCTGTGGGAGGGCAGCGGAAAAAGTGCCTGATTATATCAGAGTGGAGCTACACAGCATTTTAACCAGAGCAGTGAAATCCAGTACAGCTTCAGCAAAGAACTCATTTGAGAGGTCTACATTTGAAAATGTGTGTGGTGAAAACTGAACATGCAGTGGCCTGATTCAAAATATGCCAGTTATCTTCATTTCTGAGGTGGCAGGACCTTCATAACTCACTTGTGTCTTGACAACCTAGTGAGCTGTGGTCCTGCCCCCTAAATCAAGAAGGTATATGACATATTCTGAGTTGGGTCAGTGCGTATCTCCTATTTATTATTTGCTGTTCTGTACTGAACCATTGAATGCTGTGATGTATCATCTTTTTTCCTTTGTATGTGTAGCCTGGCATTCTACTTGGTGAAAGAAAATGTTTTGGCCAGCGACACAGCAGTGAATGTCATTGCAACACGAGTTTGGAAAGGGATACTTCATTTTTAAATATTGAAGAGGGAATTTGGACATCAGCAAAAAAAATTTTGAAACCAGTCTGTCGGTGAAGAGATAGGGCTACTGCACATGATGCAGGCAAATGGGTTCGGGAATGAGCCTGGGTCATTTGGACTAGATGGGGGGGGGGGAGGATCAAGTATCCACAAGGATGTGCTCCTCCAGGGAGGGAGAACAACCAACAATACTGCCACTTTGGTGACCGCAGGTGACAGAGCCTTTGGAGCAGCTTAAAGGCTGGAGGAGACCCCAGCTGGTGATGTGCTACAAACATTCACATTTGTATATGCTTATTCACATAGTCACTGGCATACCATGGGGCTGGAGAAAAAAAATGACAAATCCTCAGCCAGAAGCAAGATGAGTCTTTCATCCCTCCAGCCCGTACCAATGATGTGGCCCTCCTCTGAAAAACTGGATTCTGTAAGTGTGGTAAGGCTTGGGAAGCGGTGCCAATCCCTGCCATTGGGAGGGGCAGGAGGACTCTCTGCCTTCCCACCCCCTTAAAGCCCCCCAGCAGGCCACCCTTTCGTGTTCTGGCAGACTACCCCTGCCGAAGTTCACAAAGCTCTACTTACCCTAAATCCAGACAAGGGCAAATGTCCTACTGGCCTTGACTCCAAACTACTCTACCTGTCAGCCCCAGCCATCGCCAACTCCCTAGCAGCTCTCTACAGCCTCTCCTTCTTGCTTGCTGCTGTCCCCACTGAGCGTAAACACACTACAGTCATCCCGCTGCCAAAAGGCGGTGACCCCTTGTTACCCGGTAACTACTGCCTGATTTCCCTACTTCCTATCCTGGCCAAAATCCAGGAAAAACTAGTTCTCTATCAACTCTACTCCTATCTTGATTCCTCTTCCTTTTTCACACCCTAACAGTCTGGCTTCAGGAAGACCCACTCCACCACCACCTCCCTCCTAAGACTTACTGACTCCATACTCACTGGTATAGAAAAGGGCCTAATCACCTCAACTACTTTTGTTGACCTGGCTAAAGCCTTCTACACTGTCTCCCATACACTCCTGCTATTCAAACTGTCTCACACAGGGCTCTCAGACATGGTCACCCATTGGTTCCAGTCATACCTGCTAGACCGCTCCCAAGCTGTCAGAATTGGGAGTGCCACCTCTGCTTCCCTTCCTGTCACTTCTGGAGTTCCGCAAGGCTCAGTCCTGGGCCATCTCCTGTTCTCCATCTTCCTCAACGACCTGCCTGCCACCTGCCCAAGCACATCCATTCACTTGTATGCGGATGATACAGTTTTGTACACATCCGGTGCCTCGACTACTGAAGTAGCGACCAGACTCCAGCAGGACTTTAATGAAGTTCAACGCTGGTGTCACTCTAATCTGCTCTTTCTCAATGCCTAGAAAACCATCTCCATGACCTTCAGCACAAGGCAAAGACTTTCAAGGCAAACCCCCACCCCTCTTACCTCTTGGAGCCATGGCTATGTACCTGCCTTTAGTGATTGTACTCTACCTTACTTATGTTTACTCTATGCTTATCATGTAATTGACAATACTGTATATGTTTGTATGCTCTCCTATTGTTTGAAGTACATCATGTAAATGGACCTTACTGTTTATGTTTGCATGCTCTCCTACTTCCCCCTTCCTCCAGGGCGCATCTGGAATCGAGCAGTAGTCTGCTCAGCATGCCTCCCTGGTTAAACGCTTAAATAAATAAATAAATGGTAGTCCTAAGTTCAGGTAAGACTGTGAGAAGTGGGGTGACCAGGCTGGGGAGGATGGATCACAGGGGAATATAGCCGGCATACAATGAGCAGCCAGATCAGAAGGGACTATAGCTGACATACAATGAGCTGCAAGATCAGAGGGAAATATGGTCGGCATACAAGAAATGGCCGGATCAGAGTGGAATATGACTGGCTTACAATGAGCAGCCAGATAAGAGGGGAATATAGCTGGCATATAGTGACGGCTGGATCAGAGTTGAATATGGCCGGCATACAATGAGCATCCGGATCAGAAGAGAATATGGCCAGCATACAAAGAGTGACCGGATCAGAGGGGAATATGGCCAACATACAATCAGCGGCCATATCAGAGGGGAGTATGGACAGCATAAGAGTGGCCGAATCAAAAGGAAGTATGGTCAGCATACAAGGAGCGGTCAGATCAGAGGGGTATATGGCCGGCATACAATGAGTGAGTGGATCAGAGTGGAATATGGCCAGCATACAATGAATGGCCAGATCAGAGGGGAATATAGTCGGCATACAATGAGCGGCTGGATCAGAGTTGAATATGGCCAGCATACAACGAGCATCCGGATCAGAGGGGAATATGGCCGGCATGCAGTGAACAACTGGATGAGAGGAAAGTATGGCCGGCATGCAATGAGTGAGTGGATGAGAATGGAATATGGCCGGTATACAATGAGTGAGTGGATCAGAGTGGAGTATGACTGGCATACAATGAGTGGCCAGATCAGAGGGGAATATAGTTGGCATACGATGGAGTGTGGCTGGATAATAACAGTTTGTACGTTCGGCATAAATGAGCGTCCGGATTAGAGGGGAATATGGCTAGCATGCAATGATTGAGTGGATCAGACTGGAATATGGCTGGCATACGAGTGGCCAGATCAGAGGGAAATATAGCTGGCATACAATGAGTATCCGGATCAGAGTTGAATATGGCCAGCATACAATGAGTGGCTGGATCAGAGGGGAATATAGCCGTCATACAATGTGTGGCTGGATCAGAGGGGAATATGGCCAGCATACAATGAGCAACTGGATCAGAGGGGATTATAGCCAGCATACAATGAGTGGCCAGATCAGAGGGGAATATGACCAGCATACATTGAGCAGCTGGATCAGAGGGGAATATGGCTGGCATACAATAAGGGGCCAGATCAGAGGGGAATATGACCAGCATACAATGAGCAGCTGGATCAGAGTGGGATATAGCCGGCATACAATGAGTGTCCAGATCAGACGAGAATATGGCGGGCATACAATGAGTGGCTGGATCAGAGGGGAATATTGCTAGCACACTATGATAGGCCAGGTCAGAGGGGAAAATAGCCAGTTATTATGAGTGGCCGGATCAGTGGGGAATATAGCCAGCATACAATGAGAGGCCAGATCAGACGGGAATATGGCAAGCATAAAATGAGTGAGAGGATCAGAGGGGGATATAGCTGGCATACAATGAGCTGCCAAATCAGAGGGGAATAAAGCCATCATACAATAAACGGCCAGATCACAGGGGAATGTAGCCAACATACAGTGAGTGGCTGGATCAGAGTGGGACATAGCTGGCATACAATGAGCGACTGGATCAGAGGGCAATATGGCCGGCATACAATGAGTGGCTGGAACAGAGGGGAATATAGCAGGCATACAATAAGCGTCTGGATCAGAGGGGAATATAGCCGGCATACAATGAGCGACTGGATCAGAGGGGAATATGGCAGAATGTGTCAGTGGCTCAGTGGGTAGCACACTTGCATCTGAGGCCGGTGGATCAAAAAACTGTGGGTTCTATCCTCACACTACGCACTTGGGTTAAATCCCAATACTGACACTTTAGTGCTGCATGGGGAGGGGTTGCTGCACTCCTGAGGTGCAATCTTTCAGATGAGACATTAAACCGAGGTCCCATCTGCCTGTTCTGGTGGTAGTTCAGGTGGATGTTAAAGATCCCATGGCACTTCTTGAAAAGAGTAGGGGAAATTTTATTGAAAACAAAAACTAAATATAACACCACAAAAAAAACATGAATATATACTATTATACAGTATTCATAAATCCCATCACCATAAAAAGGCCTCACCCACACCCAAGCAAAACCATAACATCCTTCTAGAAGAAAACAAAACAAGAAAAGCCTAGATACAATATTGTCCACAGCTGAAAATAAATTAGAATAATCAGGTATCACAAACACTAAAACAGTACAAATTTTGGTACAGATATAACCTAAGCAAAAAATGCAGAAATCAGGCTATCTCATCTAAATAGTCCTCCTATTATGTAATAGGGTCATCGAAGTCCGTAATCCATGGTAAATTATGCCATTTATTCAGCCAAATGCTGTCTTGCAAAGACTGTCTTTCTCTTTTACATATTAGCACTAAATCATTGGTCATTTTCTCCACAAGTTCATGATGTGGAGTCTGTTTTTGCTGCAAAGTAAACATACAGCGTGCATTCCATATCTGCCATTTATATACAGTAAAAATTACTCCCACTGTCTCGCCATCCCATACCTGCCATGGTCCTGAAACTTGTCCATAGAAAAGGTTTTCTAGGAAATCAAAGCAAAAACAGGGGCCTTCAATATTTGAGCTAAAAAAAATCCCAAAATCCGGCGATGAAGGAACATTGAAAAAACAGGTGTGCCTCTGTTTCAATCTGAGAGATACAATCCAGTCTACTACAATACCTGTCACATACCTGCTTGTATTTGTGATTACCCTTCACATTAATTTTACAGTGGCAGCTCAACCAATGCATGTCCCACATGTGGGGGGGGATCCTGGGATTTCTCAAAAAAGCGAGATCATCAGTTCTATTCTCTACTGGGCAACGATCAAAGACTATAGGCACCTTACATATTTTATCCAGTAAGTCAGTGTACAGCCATTTCCTCTGTTTCGTAATTAACCCCAAAGATGTCTCCTGCCATTGTCTTAGTCTGGTAAAAGTCTCCCTCCAGTACGTCGGGGCAAATTGGAGCTGTTTTACCAACCACAGACCACGCCTTTCCCACAGCTGAAACCACACACCAATTGTGTCAAAAACCAATGGTTCCCACCCTTTACTAGTGTGAATCAAAATAGGGCATAAATTGGCCATAAAAAAAATTATACTGAAAAATACTAATGGGTGTACCATGTTAAGGCCACCTTGATCAATTGGCAAATATAGCTTATTTCGTTGTATTGGGTTGAGGCGGCTCCCCCACACTGCCTGAAAAAAGACACTTAATAATCGAGTCTCTAAACCTTTTGGGGGTGGAAAAACATAACTAAAAAAAAAAATGGAATTAAATAGGTTTTAACTAAATATGCTCTTTTTTTTAATCATTTTCCATCTGTTCCAGAGACTTTCCTTTGTGCAATCCCTAACTTCTCTTCCTAATTAAATATATCCGGATGTTCCATACCAAAATGAATCTCTAATATTTTAATTGGACCCTTCTGCAGCCTGATCCCACCAACATACTCCAAGGCTGAAACACCATTTCCCAAAACCTGCCCTACCCATTTTTGGAGGTTTAGGCTAGTCCCTACTGCTGTTCCAAAAGTTGTACACAGCTGTAAGGTTGCCAACACGGAGGCTTCATCCTGCACCAATAAACATATCATCCTCATATGCCATCATTGTGCATGCTTGTAAAGTTGGAGAAAAAATAATCAGGGATAATAAGTGAGAAGTCTGTAGCATGTGAAGTAGAGGATCCCCAAAAAAAACATGCCTTAGTTTGGGGGCATAGTGGTTAACCAGTCTATATGGCACTTGCTGAATCCTTAACGTCTGAGATCAGCACTCTCCCTGGGACCAGGTCATATAGTTTCACTGGGGTTATCTCTGGGGAATTAAACAGAATGCCCACCCCTGAACATGCCTCCTGGCCTATTGACCAGAAGAAAGGTCCAGGGTACCATGCCCTGGTGGCTTGTGACAATTCAGAAAGCGTATGAAATCTAACATCCTGGAGAAATATGATCCCTGAGGCATATCATATCACATCAGTAAGTAAGAAACACAAATCCCTTTTATGTGGGTTCTTGAAGCTACTGACATTGATAGTGTGGAAAAATTGTCCCACAATCATCAGCAAAGAGACAAAAAACAAGGAAATTAAACAGTTACTTCAGTCTGCCTTTATGGGTAACCGATTCCTTATGCTTAGTTTTAGCCTTACTTTTCTGGGCACCAGTCCATTCCATAGGTGCCTCGTGTCCGTTGTTTGATCTGGACTGAATAGAAGAATCTGCATCACTACCAGAAGAGTCCCCTGTAGTTAGTAATAGTTCATATTTATTCTGGAGAGGTACCACCCCAGGGTTTTTCTGTTGAGCTTTGAAAGAGTCAAACAATCTCCTGCTGCAAGTAATCCTAGGTGTAGTGAACTGTGTACCAGTAGGTGAATGGAGGGTAGGGGGGTCTCATCACCTCAGGGTCTGATTTATCCATTAAAGGTGCAGGATTTTGCCCAGCAGGAGTCCTAATAGAAGATCCATGTGCATTGATGGGAACAGGTGTTGGTGTGATATTTTCTTCCACCATTCCGGCTCCATTTAGCTGTATTATCTCTTGCGGGTAGGGGGTCCAGCTCCTCTGGATCTTGTAGCTGGTTGCGGGTTACGGGACTCCCATTCCTGGACATATCTGATGAACTAGCTTCCTTCCTCTGGGTATCAGCCATGGGTCCCACTGTCAAAGCACTCTCAGGCTCATTTCGGTTGAAAACGTTCTTTTTTGTGCTAGGGTGATGTAAAGTCGTTGTTCTGCACCATCCGCTAACTCAGGCAAATTGTGTCCATAATTGTTCCAAATCAAATATGACTTCAGGGTCTGAAAGAACTGTGCACTGTGCCTTAAGTCAATGGGTAGGTCACTCATACTGACCCCTTCACTTCGAAAGAGAACAGTTATTGTTTTTTGAGTAGGTCGAGAAAGAGGTAAAACAGAAAAGGGGGCCCATAATGGAGCATTTTTCAATCTATGATATTTCATCCAAAAACGTTCCAGACCTTGATGTGTCTTAAAACCAGTACCGAATGTTGTTTGCCCTGATACATGGATCAACGCATGTATTTCATTGGCAAAGAATTTTAGTGAATCTTCAAATAACACTCTTGCTGCATACACTCTATCCGGGGCCTCCACTAGACCCCCCCCCCAGGTATCGTAACCGGATGGCATTATGCCGTTTTGCTGGTTGCAGTGGGCCCCGGATGGGCAGCCCCCTTGGTTTATTGATAGTCCTGGAAGTTGCTGCCAAATAAAAGAGTCTCTCGATCTGGATCTGAGATGGCCCACCCTTGGGAGATTTTGGTCCAGAAGTAGTTGGCCCTACTTCAGTAGAAGGTCCAGACAAATACAGAATAGGATTTTGAGTTAATTCTAGCTCCTCCGGGAGTTTCAGAGCCTGGGGAGTATTACCATAAGACTGTGCATGAAAAACATCTCCCCGCATCTTCTCTCTCCAAACTCAGGCATCCGGATTGGGGAAGCCCCTGAAACCCAGTGTCCATCAGTTTTGTCTTTCTCCCAACTCACTGCAATTAAGGCCTGTTCTGGTGACCATGATATCTCAGGTTCTCCCTCCAATAAAACTGCCTTGTCCCAACTAGTGCCAGATCCTGTGTTCATGCATACAATAGCCTCATTTACCACCTCTTGTCCCTGTTCAGTAGTTTCACCAGTCAGCCCCGCTAATGCAGCAATGGGGTGTCTTAGGCCGGGATGTATCCCTGTTTGTGCCATTTCCGATGCTACATCCACTGCTGGTAATACAGGGTCATCTGACAGTATAGAAAGTCCAGCACTAACCTTCATCTCCGGTCCCACCTCTGGAATAGAGTAAGTACTTGCGCTGCCAACTCTGCATCCATTTGTACACACATATTTGCAGCCTCTGCATCCTCCTGTCCCTGAATCTCAGGCGTATCCTGTCTCAGGGAGGCCAGCGCTGCCTTGTGAGCGAGTAGTGCTTGACGAGCAGCTAGATGCATCGCATCCTCCTTTTGCAGCAAATCCTGCACAGTCATGTCCAAAGCTATTTGTCCCTGGAAATCTTTTCTTTGGTCAACATCTGTGTCCTCCAGTAGTGATTGTACAATCTCAAAATCTGCCATTGGTCCAGAGCCCTCCCCTAGCATCTGAATCACACTTGAAAGTTCAATAACAGACTCCAATATCATTGAAACTGGAGAGGAGACTGCTACCCCATCTCCACAGCTTCCAACCTTTCCTCCTGCATGTTGGATGCCATCTTGGTTCAAAGGACCAGGATGTTAGATTCCTCTACCTGTGAGTAGGGGAATTTCCCCCGTGCCCTGGCCAAATTTCCTCCCCATTCACAAAAAATACCACCAATAGCTTAATCTGGTTCAAGGTCAGTTGGCATTCATCTGTATCCCCCTTCCCCAGATTGTGCCTGAAAATAGGCAGAATTTGTCTACTGCACTTACACGGTCAACAAAAACTAAATAAATATGGGGAATATGACCGGCATACAATGAGCAGCTGGATCAGAGGGGAATATAGCCAGCATACAATGAGTATCCGCATCTGAGGGGAATATGGCCGGCATACAATGAATGGCCAGATCAGAGGGGAATATGGCCGGCAGACAATGAGAGGACAGATTAGAGGGGAATATAGCTAGCATATAATGAGCGACTGGATCAGGGGGAATATAGCCGGCACACAATGAGTGGCCAGATCAGAGGGGAATATAGCCAGCATACAGCGAGTGTCTGGATCAGAAGGGAATGCAGCCGGTATATGATGAGCCACCAAATCAGAGGAGAATATAGTTGGCGTACAATGAGGGTCTGCATCTGAGGGGAGTATGGCCGGCATATAAGGAGCAGCTGGATCAGAGGGGAATATAGCCGGCATACAATGAGCAACCGGATCAGAGGGGATTATGGCTGGCATACAATGCATGATCAGATCAGAGGGGAATATAGCTAGCATATAATGAGCAGCTGGATCAGGGGAGGGAATATAGCCGGCACACAATGAGTGGGGGAATGCAGCCGGTGTACAATGAGCCACCAGATCAGAGGGGAATATAGCCGACATAAAATGAGTGGCTGCATCTGAGGGGAATATGGCCAGCATACAATGAGTGGTTGCATCTAAGGGGAATATGGCCAGCATACAGTGAGTGGCTGCATCTGAGGGGAATATGGCTGGCATATAAGGAGTGGCTGGGTCAGAGGGGAATATAGCTGGCACATAAGGAGTGGCCAGATCACAGGGGAATATAGCCGGCATACAAGGAGAGGCTGGATCAGAGGGGCATATAGCTGGCATACAATGAGTGGCTGCATCTGACGGGAATATGGCCGGCATACAAGGAGTGGCTGGATCAGAGGGGAATATAGCTAGCAAACAATGTGCGGCCAGATCAGAGGGGAATATAACCAGCACACAATGAGTGGCCAGATCAGAGGGGAATATAGCTGGCATAGAACGAGTGGCTGCATCTGAAGGGAATATGGCCGGCATATAAGGAGCAGCTGGATCATGGGGGAATATGGCTGGCATATATGGATAATAAAACCAGTAACTAAAAATAAATCTTTTGGAATCCATAAAACACAATAACATTCCACAACTAACTGAAGCGTAAGCCTCTCCATGTTTCATCAGTAAGGATATTTGAAAGAAAATGGGATCTCTGAATGCTAGCCCCCCAAAAAACTTACTTCGCTCCCTTGGTATGTTTCTTGGTGTAACCCAGCTCAGGTGGGGCCCCAGTCCCCAATCAGCAGGGCCTTCCCCAAGGCCGTGTTTTAGCAGTTTGGTTGTACTACTTCAAGGGGACAATCAGGATCAAGAGACAGGGCAGGGAAGAGGAGCTAGGGCTGTCTCAGGACCCCTGCTGGGCTGCTAGTGAAATCTGCTGCCAGCCCTTACAGAAATGCATGTGTGCAGCACGCATGCTGCATTCTTATTAAGCAGGTGGCATGCATGCTGCATGCGTTGTGCATACTTTTATTTCAGTAAGGGAGGACAGGCCAGTTTCATATTTTCCTCTGCTCCCACCTGATTGTTCCTTTGAGCACAGCTCCCAGGTCAGTTGACAAGCTGCTTTACCCCAGGGGCTGGTCAGCATACTGTGCGAGTACTCTTCTTAGAGAGCTTTTCAGTGTTGCACTTAAAACACAGCTGACACCTTTGGGAAACATAACAAACACAATTCAGCTTGAATTTCATATATCTTCTATAGGTTTCTGTGATGAGGTGACCTTCATTCCTTAGGTTCAAAGGACAGTATTGTTCTCCCTTAAAGGTATGAAATTGGCAGGTGCCGCTTTAAGAAATATCGTACCATCCGATACAGTGTTGCAAGAACTGGTAGTAAAAGAATAAATATGGGATAGGATATGGATGAGAGTGAGACAGCAGAAATATCTCTACAAGCTGCCATTGAACTCTTGTTATGCAATAGGCGTAGACTCAGAAGCCGTTGAATATATCCATTTATTTTTACATATGCTGAATATATTTTAGAATCCTAGATTTATTCAACATATGTTAAATAAATGTCATCTGACAATCAAAGCTTTTTTGTTCACTTTTTTTGACAAATAAATGTAAAATAACTTTAAAACAAAAAATGATAGCATGGTACTGTGAGCATGAACTTTGTTCAGAACAAAAATATCTACAAAATGAGTGGTGTTTCATTTATATATGCACTTTATAGTTTTTTTTGTAATTGGCAAAAAACACCAGAAAATTATTTTTTTTGCACTTTTGGATAAACAAATGCAAATAACTTAAAAAATGATAGCATGGTACTTGAGCACAAAAGTTGTTCAACACAACAATATCTAAAAACTTAGAGGTGTTACATTTTTTATAAACAGCAAAAAATGGCAGAAAATTTAATTTCTATTCACTTTTTTTGACAAACAAATGCCCCCCCCCAAAAAAAAGCAAAACCAAAAGAATTGTGCATCAAACTTTTTCATTATGTACTGGCCATAATATAAGGTTGGAGAGTCCATAGCAACCGCTTAGCAACCACTATGCTAAGTGGGACTACACTGGGAAAACCACAAAAAGTTCATGTACGTTTACTTTAAAAATTAAATAATTTAAAACAAAACTCCCTGCACTATCCTAAAGGATCCCTATTGCATGAATGAAATACACAGCAGGGACCTGCGGAATACATAATTTATTTTCACTTGAGCTGTTTGACCTTAGGCATATCACTTGTGGCTTATGCCACTCGTGAGGTTTCCCAATGTCAAACAGCTCTTGTGAAAATAAATCATGTATTCCACAGGTCCCTGTAACGTATCCTTATATCCCATGAGTGGCAAAGCCACAAGTGGGAAATCTAGAGTTCTGTTACAGCAAGTGAAAATATTTCTACTATCTCATTCTCACCCATGTCATATTCGATTTGTACAACAAGTGTGGGTCTCTCTTTTTTTTCCGTTTTAAAGTTTTTGCATTTGCTTGTTGTAAAAAGTGAAAAAATTGAATTTTCTGCTGTTTTTTGCTAATTATTAAAAAACCAAAAGGTACCTGTAAATGAAACACCACTCATTTTGTAGATCTTTTTGTGCTGAACAAATTTCATGCTTACAGTACCATACTATCATTTTTTGTTTTAAAGTTATTCATTTCATTTCATTTTATTTTTTATACTTGTAAATCTGATGAACAAAATATACAGGTTATTCACCTGTAACAGGATTTCTAGGAGTGGTATATGTTTTTCATCCATACTGTCTGGCAGGTTCCTTGCTGCTTTAATTCTTGCTGGAAGGTCTTCAAGCTGGCTCCTCCCACCCACCTGGGTGGTAAAACTCGGCTTTGCCCCATGTTGCCAGATCTAGCCTACTGGAAGCCAGGTTGCACGTCGAAGCCGGGGAGGTTGGGTGGGTCGTGTGGATGAACAACATATACCACTCCTAGAACTCCTGTTACAGGTGAGTAACCTGTATTTCTAGGGACATGGATATGTTGTTCAATCCACACTGTCTAGCAGGCTCCTAGCAGTTCTCTGGGAGGAGGGAGGCAAGGCGCGCAACCCCTACTTGGGAAATAAGGACTGGAGAACTGAGGTCCTAAAACCAGCATCCCGGCGTGACTCAAGGTCAATATGGTAATGGGAAATAGAGGTGTGTGCTGACTTCCAGGTAGCAGCCCCGCAGATTTCCTGGATAGGGATATCCCTAGAAGACTGACACGCTCTTGCGCATGCGCGAGATCTCGCTTCAGTTGCTCTTTGCGCATGAACGCAATTTCTGAGGCACTTTTTAAAAGCATTTTGTGGCAATACTACTGCTCGTTTTCAAGTCTAACATGTCAGGACTGATTCTGTATTAGGAAAGCTTTTGCACAAACTAATTTGTCCATTATGTTTACTAAAAAAATCCATATCGGGAGAGCGCTTGGTGGCAGACGCGTGTCCTGAGTGAACAGCTGCTTCCGGTGAGTGCAGTATTTCAGCCGGGATGCTCCTAAATCGAAATATTATCACATTTAAAAAATGAGGCAAACTGGTGGCTTTTGCAATATATAGGGGCACTGTACTGAAACAGTTGTATAACTATGGGCCTAGAGTCACAAGGCTCACATTTCACACAGAATGGAGGGGAAAAGCTGACAGTGTCCCTTTAATTTTAAAGGGGAACAATTTAGATTAATTACATTATATGCCCCACAGACAAAAGCCCATCGATCTGCATTAATGAAAGAGATTCAACCTTTTCTTCATACCTCTAGGTTGGTCATTTGGCCTGGGGACTTTAATTGTGCTCTGGGCACCTCTGATAGAGGGTTGAAAAGTAAGAAACTTTTTTTTGTGATTCACAAGCACTTCTCAACATTGTTAAAGAGAAACAATGGAAAAGGCACAGCTTTACCCAGGCACTACAAAAATTCCTGATTAGTTCTTTCAGACAGTAACATTTTTTTTTTTAAATTCCTCTAATTGATTTTTTAGTGATTTAAACAATGGCCTTCAACTTTCACTTTCTATTGCTGGCAGCCACCATTTCATGAGTAGCAGAGAGCTTCCTGAGCTCACTTTATGCTAATATGTCCTGCCAACCAATAGCTGAGGTCAAATAGGCATATTAGCATACAGTGAGCTCAGGAAGCTCACTGATACTCATGAAATGGCTGCTGCCAGCAACAGGAAGTGGAAGTTGTGGGTAGCTGTTCTAAATTATTAAATAAAGTTGTTACTGTCTGAAAGCACTATTTGAGAGTTTCTGTAGTGTCTGAGGAAAGCCTTGTCTTTTCCATTGTTTACCTTTAAGACAGCGAAGTTAATGGATACATACAAACTTAAATATTCTTCTGGTGGAAATACTTTTTTTTAAAATCCTCCCTTTCTACTAGAATTAATTTTGTGCTACTTTCTGCTATTTTACAGGTAAATTCGGTAACTGTGGGAGCTTGGGAGTTTTCAGACCATAGGTCAGTAACAGTACAAATTACTTGGGGAAATGCACCCAGATGTAAAAAAAAATCAATTGAGGCTTAATAAAAAGATTATGGAGGATGAAGGGGTAAAAACGGTGTGGAAAAGGGAGTGGGTAGCAAGGCTTTCAGTGATAGATATGTGTGAAGATGTTAACTTATGGTGGGAAGATACAAAAAAGGATTGGAAGGTATTTTTCCAAAATAGGTTAGGACCATAGCAAAAAAAAAAAATATCTAGAATACCTGAGCTTGAGAGGTCAGTTACAAAAACTGATATCTTTAACAGAAACAGAGCGATAAGATTACAGTACACAGATTAAGAATATAATTTTTTTTTTGATATACAGTGTGACAGAGCACAATCGTTGGAGCAGGAACAAAGATTTGGAATAAAATTGAATAAAGGAGCATTAGACCCTTTTAGAGAATGCAGTGATAGAATAGAAAATAAAATAATTACTTAGAAACAGAAACAGGGGATGTGGTTTCTTCACCAAAAGACATGTTAAATATGGTAGAAAACTATTTGGGGGTCTCTCTTTAAGAAAGACTCTGGGATTGATAATTTGACTATCAATTTGGAACACTTAAATTTACCTAAAGTAAATGATTTAGATAAACAGATGCTAATAGAGGATATTTCAGGAGATGAAGTAAGATCTGCTATTTCATCTTTGAACCCAGACTCAGCTCCAGGGATGGATGGGTTGGGGCAGCCTTTTATCAATCTTTTAAGGAGGAAATTGTACCATTTTTATGAGGGTACTAAATGATATGCTATATAATTCTTCTTTGGCAGAGACAATTAATCTAGCTTTGGTAATTCTGATACATAAAAAGGGACCTAAAGAGGACTTAAAAAATTGGAGAACAATTAGCTTGTTAAATACAGATTTAAATTTTTTTTAGTAAGATATTGCTTAATAGATTATCAAGAGTGGCAGATAAGCTAATTAGCCCAGAACAGACATGTGCTATCCAGGGTATAGCACAATATGACAATGCGATAGTATTAAAATAACTTTTTCACATTGCACAAGAAGGGAAACTGGAGCCATTTATTATAGAATTGGATCAGGAGAAAGCATTCGATCAGGTAGCACATTAATTTTTAATTTTAGTTTTGACTATGGAATACCACATACTTTTGTGGGATGGATACGCACAATGTACAAGATGGCAAAAAAACAAAAACAATATCACTGGATGGATTGGGAACCCCATATTAGTGGAAAGAGGGGTGAGGCAAGGTTGTCCCCTTAGCCCACTCTTATATGTTTTTTTCTATAGACATTTTAATAAGAATGATTGTAAGAAATGAACAGATTCAGGGTTTAAAAATCAGTGTAGATATTCCACTGGTAAAAATACTGTTTTATGCAGATGATTTAGTACTTTGTTCATCCCAAGATACAGAGGGGAAATATGTGTCGGACATTTTGACTTTGTTTTCCAAGTGTTCAGGGTCAAAGATCAACTGCAGTAAAAGTAAAGGAGTACCATTAGGGGATACCCCTTTACCAGAGCACAGTAAAATAGCAGGTATTGAAATCAGTAGTGAACATTTGACCATTTTAGGGGTAGAGTTTGGTTCCAGGGATATGGCCCAAGACAATTGGAATAAAGGAATGAATAGAGCAAACAGATTAGTAGCAGAGTGGTAGAGGAGACAGATAACAAAAAAGAAAAGAGCATTATTGATAAAAACATTATTGGTTCCCATTTTTTTGTATATGAGTTATGTGTTTCCACCTCCGGTTTCTCTATATACAACATTAAGTATTTTCTTTCAAGCTTTTTGGGGGAGTAGATTATACCCCATAAAAAGAGGGTATATGTATAGGAGCATACAGGAAGGAGGTATAGATATGATGAATCCAATCACCTTTTATGTAAGTATTTTTGTTTCTTATAACTTGAGTCCTATTCTTAGACCTGGGGATAGGACCTGGGGTCCTCATGTACTGGCTTGGTTAACAAGAGGGCTACCCTTTTGGAGAGCAGGAAAATCAGGACAGTTAAATAAGATACAAGGTTTTCTGAAATACGGTTTGGAAACAGTTAAACAATTTAATGAAATGAGGGTTAAAGATATCTCAAATTGAAATTTTAGATAGGAAAAAGTTGTATAAGCATATTATTTTATCAGAGTTTAAGGAAGTAATCACTTTTTCAGAATGTCCAGAAGACTGCATAGGGGTAGTCATTAAGTTTTTTTCTAATCAAAGACTGCCATAATTTATCTGGGGCAGTGTGTGGTTAAGTAGTTATGGGAGATTACCAGTCAGAAATAATAATAAACATAAACAGCTGAGTGAAAGGTATTGTACTAGGGAACACTGTATAGCAGTTTTGGAATCACAGAAACATCTTTTTTTAGAATGTACAGTAATCATGCACAACAATTTTGGACATTTTTGGCAATAAGGTGGAAAGAGCCTTTATTTGAATCTTTGACTTACTGTACATTGATGTATGGAGTAAATAGGTCAGACTTGGAGAAATTCCACGTAGATACTTTATTATTCTTTGATTCTTAGATACTATATTTGGCAATCCAGATGTATGTGGGTTACACAGCAAAGACATACACTGTTTGAAGAGATATTCAGTAATGTGCAACAAGCAATGCAGAAGGTTAGGTATGGGGATTATAAAAGACATAGTGTGGAACAGGTGAACAAATTATGGGAAAATTGTGAACATTGGGTGGCTGAAGTATGATGTGACTTCTGGACAAGGAGATACGAGTGTTTGAAATTTTTGTAATATGTTTGATATGTGTACATTGTTGAACATCTGATATTTGTTTTGTCATGGAGTTCTCTTTTTCAATAAAAATTCCCCTACTCTTTTCGAGAAGTGCCATGGGATCTTTAACATCCACCTGAACTACCACCAGAACAGGCAGATGGGACCTCGGTTTAATGCCTCATCTGAAAGACAGCACCTCAGGAGTGCAGCACCCCCTCATGCTGCACTGCAGTGTCAGTATTGGGATTTTAACCCAAGTGGCTGGTATGGGGATAGAACCCACAGCCTTCTGATCTCCTGGCCACAGAGGCAAATGTGCTGCCTGCTGAGCCACTGACAGTGCAATATGGCTAAAGTTGGTACAAACAATAGGTAATAGTTGCAGCAAAAGTGCCATTAGTAGGTTGACTTTGTCAGTAACAGGGTAATAGGTAGCAATACCGGCAGGTGAGTTCATAGCAACATTTGATGATAAAACAGTTACAGATAGGTATCATAATTTAATTGTTGTAATATTAGAGAAGTCAGCATATTTCCTAAAGGTGGCGTCCCCTCCACCCCAGGCAACTATCACCCCATCTCTCTACTATGCACCCTTGCCAAACTACAAGAACACCTAGTCCTTTCTCAACTCTACCTCTTCCTGGACTTATCTTCTTTCTTCACCCCATTCCAGTTTGACTTTTGCAAATCCTATTCCATCTCCACCTCCCTCCTCAGACTTACTGACACCATTTTCTCTGGTATGGATCAAGGCCAGATCACTTCTGCCATTTTTGTCGACCTGGCCAAAGCCTTCAACACCATTGACCACCCCATCCTCCTTGCTAAGCTCACCACTACAGGACTCTCCGCCTACACCACTAACTGATTCCACTCTTACCTTCTGGGTAGAATTCAATTGGTTAAAATTGTCTACTCCCTGTCTCTCCCCCCCCAACCCATTAGCGCTGGAGTCCCCCAAGGCTCTGTGCTTGGCTCCGTTCTTTTCTCATTTTTTTCTAAACAACCTCCCTACTGTCTGTACCTCAATGTCCAACCATATGTATGCTGATGATACAGTACTATTTGTCTCTGGCTCCTCCCCCTTTGATCTGATGACCGGACTCCAGCTGGTCTTTGACAATGTCCAGAGCTGGTTCCACTCAAATCAGTTGGCCCTAAATGCAAAGAAGATGGTCTCCATGACATTTGGAACCAGGCAAAAGCTCTTCAGACTCCTCCCCTCCTTCCACACCCTTGATGGGTCCTCCCTTGAAGACTTCCCTTCCTTCAAGTAGCTGGCGGTGTGGCTTTGACCGGCACCTAGAATATTCAGCTCACATTGAGGCAATCCACAAAACATTGCACCCAAAACTAGATGCTTTGTACTGAAACTATGGTTGCATCCCTTTGCCGTCTCACAGAGCCATCTTGCAGAGAATGATTCTCCCCATTTCTGATTACAGAGACACGGTCTACAGCTCTGCTCCTAAGTCTAAACTGGTCAGACTGGACCCTCTCTTCCACTCTTTCTGCTGTTTTGCTCTTGACTGCCCACTTCGCACTCACTGCTGCTTCCCCTACTCTGCCCTCTCTCTCTCCCCTCCCTTGAGGCCAAACGTCTTGCTCATTGTTCCTCCTTTTTGGCCAAACACTGGCTTGGCTGTCTTCCCTCTCCTGTCGTGCCCCCCCCCACACTCCCTATGCAGCTCTAACTTTCTCTCCCTCTCACTCCCACCTAGGTCGACTACAGCTGATCAGGTGGCTTTTTCCTACCATCTCCCTAAACTTTGGAACTACCTCCCCCTAGCCACCTGCCACCTGCACTTCTCTTTCCTCACTCTCCCATCATCTCCATGAGATCTCCTCGCCCACCTGCAACTGCTCCTGATTATTTTCTTTCCTGCTTCTCATCCTCTTTCCCTATTCCCTCCTTCCTTCTTCTTCTTTTCTTCCCGACCCCTCCCCTACCCCACACCACTGCCATACTGCTCTACCCCTGCATCCACCAAATGTTATACCCCACCTCTGTGCCCTCCCTGCATTCGTCAGTCGCCATGCTGCTGTGCACCCCCGCTGGGCGACTGGTGCCAATTCAGTAGGCTCCTCTACACACTGCAATCACAAGCTTGTAAACACAGATTTGTGTATTATTGTTGTAACTGCTTGTTTACTGTGCATGCCATTCTATATTACTCTGTATAGTTCACCGTTTGCCATTTTGTTACATTTTTCTCCCTTCTCCCCTTCCCCCTGGATGCATCTGGAAATGAGCTGCTATTCAGCTCAGAATGTCTTTCCCGGTAAAACATTTGAAAACAAAATTAAATTAAATTAAATTTAAATAAATAAATAAATAAAAATTAAATTAATAAGCTATTCTGCTCCTCTGTCCTGTCCTTTATTTTCTCCTTTCCTTTTTTCCGCCTATGGAGTTGTGGAGGTTTTATATTAGGTCCGCATGCCAGCGGGTGCTGTGCATGGGAGCTCTTTTGTAACTTACGCCTCTCCATGACTGCATGTCAGCAGCTGTGACTTTTAAAACCGTTTGCCTCCTACAAGATGAAAGGCAAGATTTGGAAGCAGAGCTTTTGTTATTTGACTCCTGTGGAACAGAGTTTGGAGAGCACTTCAGTATTCCAGTTTGCACTTTTAGCATTGTTTATCTGCTTGCAAGTCTCACAGCTCTTGTTATTGCTTTTGCGGCATGAATGCTGTGAAAAATACTTTTCCTCCTATTTAGACTCCTGACCTCTCCACTGCCCTGCCAGTTTGAGGTTAGCTGTTCTTATAGTAATGGGTGAACACTGACTCAGCTGTGTGTTGTAAGATGGACATTTCTCTCTCTTTCCATTCCTTAGAGTTCATCTACCTCTATAGCTTATTCCCTACTTCAAATTATGAAGCTCTGTTGGGACATCATAGTCTGTTGCTGAGGGAATAACTGTGATGTCACAAGCAGAGTATTATGACATCAGGTTGGGAAGAAACAATAGGAGCTGATGAGCCCTCAATGAACGGCTATCCTCTTTTCATGCATATGATCTCAGTAATGAATGATGGGGACAAAAATGCATAGCTAATGTGAAATACAAGCTGCTTTGTGTCCAAATATTATATTTTTCAAAGTTCTTAATGAGGCATCGATGGTTCTTACACTCCCTTTAGTGTACCTTTACTATTGCAGCCTGGCATATATCACCTTAGTGATGAACTCTGAGGGCAGAGTAAAATGTTCTCACGTTTACTTATGGTGAGGGGGACAATCTGCCATGACCTTTGTCTCCCTAGATGTTGCTCCTCTCAAAGGACACAGTGACACAAGTTCCTGCACTCCTGAAATGATATGGGTGTATTTTCCCTTCTCACTGCAGTCCCATTAGCTGGGCTGTCACCTGTAGTCACCCAGCGAGCAACATTGCAGTGGGGAAAGCAGCCCCCTCCACCATAGAGAAGAACAGAGTCCTGTAGGGCAGCTGATCCTTCCCCAGCATGCCTGACTGGTGGCACTGCACTCAGAATACAAATACAAGTCTCAGACGTCTCTGCCGAATCAACAGTTGCTAACTTCACTCTTGAAGAATAAAAGAGTCCTTCTTGTGAATAGTTGCTGAACTTACCATGGATGGGCACTAGCAATGGCTGAGAACTCCTTCTCCCAGTTGGGCCTTCCATAGTATGTCTTCTGCTTCAGCCCTGTGACAACATCAGTGTCCTTGTCAAAATGGACCATAATGTGGGCAGTCTGAAGGGAGGAAGAGTAGTGATTTTAGTACAGTTTATAGTGCTTTTACAGACTCTACATTGCACCAAAGGATGGACAGATCAAGAAGATAGACTGAGCTGATCAATAGTCCCACTGTCCCACATAGAGAAGGTATTTACCAAAAGTGCCACTATCCACATAGAAATGGGCTCTCCCATATTAGGAGGGATGTCTGTCCCTCACTTTACCCTGACAACCCCACTGTCCATTACAGAGAAGGTGCTGTCCCACATAGAAAAAGTGCTGTCCCCCATTAGAAGGGATGTCTCTCCTTTTACCCTGAGAACCCCATTATCCCATACAGAGATGTTGCGCTCCCATATAGAAAAAGTATTGTCTTACATTAGGAGGTATAGTCCCTATTTTAACTTGACAGCACCATTGTCTCACATACAGAAAGGTGCTGTTCCACATTAGGAGGGATGTCCCTGCTTTTTACCCCGACAATCCCACTATCCCATACATAGAAGTTGCTGTTCTATATGAAAAAGATGCTGTCCCACATGGAGAAGGTGCTGTCCTGTACTATAAAGGGAGATTTTCATTTCCTTCTCCCCCTCTCCCCTCCACACACAAATTCATGCATTTTGAGAGACAATATTTTTTTTTGTGCCCAAATGTTGACAATTATACAGTGGCCACTGCAACCTCTGTATGACCCAGACAGATTTTACTATGGGCAAGGTTCTGGGATTATAAGTCTTTTGTTGTGCATTGACATACGTGAGTATTGTCCCAGCCTGTCAGGAACAGCTTGTAGCTGAGGAAGTTGTCTTTTCCGTGCTGTTCCATCTTTAGTTCCAGAGAAGCGAGGAGATCAGCAAACCAGGCGAATGCACCTGTCTCCCGGCAGATCCAGTAGAAGTAGATCTAGAAGAAAACAACACATGATAGCCACCACCTGTATAACAGGGAAACAGCAGCACTCGTGTTTGTAAAAAGACTGAAAAATAGCAAGAAAAATGTTCATCCTCCCAACACACTAGAATGTTCTGTGATCTGGTTTTTGCAGTACCAGGCCCACTGAGCATCCCAGGCTCATTAGTTACAGAATGGAATACAGTGGAAATTAACTTCTTGGGGTAAATGATTAGATAACTGTCATTTTAAAATTATTCAACAAAAATGATCAAGTATAAAGAGAATACAGTGGAGAACTGTCACATATGTGCACAGCCACGGTGTGTGTGGCAACTTTATTAACAGGATTATTCTCATCCCTTATCTCTGTATCGACAGATGCAAAGGTATCTGTGCACTCTTTGTGAGGGTTGTTTTGTGTGCCCTTTGATTTGCTTTGTGATTTTGGCACACAAAGGGTGCATTTTTCCACACAGCTGTTTGGCCTTTGAGCCGCCACCTGCTCTTGCCTTCATGCCCCTGCCTACTGCCAGTCCCATCACCTGCTTCCCCTGCTGCCACTGTCTAGCCAGTGGGGATCTTCACAAAACGTGGCCCGAGAGAGCCAGTGACCATTATTTAGGTGGTTCCAGGCACATTTCTTTGTTGCTTTCAAATCCTTTCCACCTCCACTGACATCAGGCCATATCTCTGATGGCTTCAAAATGTAGCAGTGTGGTATGGGCTGATGCCATCCTTCATGAGGGAGCAGGCTCATCACAAGGGGCCGCTGCAATGCTGCCACTTGGGCATCTCCCCTCCCATGCTGCCCCATGCAGTGCTCATCTGCACTCACCAGCCTTGGCCACACCTATCCCAGCTCCCCAAGTCTGTTCCCAAACTCAGGTCACCAGCATGGAAGTGTGATGGGATTCTACTGAGCCATCAGGTGGCTCAAACAAGCAACACTCTTAAGGAGCAGAGATGCCTTGACATCCACATTAACATTTAATTGGGGGCTTTTTTTAAATCAATGTAACTGGACGTGGACTATGGTCACTATAAGGTCCTTGACTAAATGAGGGGGCTGGCCATGGTTTAAATGTGGGGATGGGCACATGGGGCATGGTGGCTGGCCTGTGAACAATTTTCAGCTTTAAATCAGAGTTTTATTTTAGCAAAGAATCACTTTCCACACAAAAGGTAAAAGAGTCAGGCACCATTTTGATTTACAGGATGGGAGATGCCCCTTTTCCAACCTTCTGCTTTCTCCTGGAAGGCAGTGCAGGTGCATTTCAATTCATTTCCTTCAAATGTTCTGCAATTTAGGAGGACCAGGGAGATCCTACTTTTGGATACACTAGGCAGAATCCAGAATGCACACTGTCCTTCAAACATCACACGAGCCTTGTCCTGGCAGTAGAGGGGGACTGCATTTGGGGGAGACCCAAAATGGGCCAGATCATTACCTATGAAAGCCTCAGGGATCTAGTATACCGGCTAACATCTATAGTCTTCTGGTCCTTACTAGGAGTCATCAAAATGGTGACTCTTATCCTTACACAGGAGGAACAGCACTTGAAAAGATACTTTGGGAAACCCACCCTCACTTAAGGGGTGCTCGTACCCATGTTATAAATGTGTGGGTTCTAGCCCCACACCAGGTACTTGGCGTAATAGTGCAGTATGAGAGGGGTACTGAAAGGATGAGGTGACATTGTTTGGATGAGACATTAAACTCAGGTCCCTCCTGCCTATCTCTGGTCAATCTCCAGGTGGACATTCAAGATCCCATGGCACTCATAGAAGAATAGCAGAGTGTTCTTGGTGTCATGGCCAACATTCCCAAAATAAATAAATAAATAGCTACTTTATTTTGCCATTGAACATCAGCCCTGAAGTTTTACACTCAGTCACTATTCTTTCTGTTACTACGATGAGGCAACAGACACACATCTGCTGGTCTTTTGAGCTCTGAGTTCTGGTTGTTGGTCACCTGCTTGGTGATTACTGTACCCCCTCAGGGGTGCCAGAGCTGTGGCTGCTGCCACTACAACACCGGGACTGCATGGAGCTCAGATTCAGGAATGGATCTGCAGGCTGCCAGGCATCTGTACTATACACTCAGCTTGTCCTCATGCCTCTCTCTCTCTCTCTCTTCTCTCTCTCTCTCTCTCTCCCGAGTTCTGTACTCAACTGGAGAACTGCAGCTTGCTAGCTGAAACTCTTCTCTCCCCAACTTTCTGTCTCTAAATCCATACAGTATTCTGTTTTGTCAACAGGTAACCCTTGGTGTACCATACCCCAGTTTTGGGGTGGGGGCTCCAAAAAAATAAAATAAATAATGCCCCCCCCCCACACTTTACAGTAAGTGGAAAATACACTCACTGAAGATCTAAGTCTCTGTGCTGATTGGTTGGCTCAGAGCCGATGAGAGCTACACCAAAAATGTTGCATTGGGATCAGCTCTGCAAACACATTAATGGAGCAGGACTATTCTTTTATCAGTTCTGAAGATCCTTCTATTCCACCATTCAATCTGTACCTTTCTGTCCCTCTAACAACTCTGTGCCTTTGTCAAGTGTTTGTTTTAGAGGTATCACTATACTCAAAGGAGGAAAGTAAATGTATGTAGGTCATGTTTTCCACTAAAAGCAGCAGTGCATAAAAGGAACCCATAGGGTCTTACTGTGATTGTTTCCCCAGTTGTGTGGCTGATTTTGCACTACAATTTTAAAAGCTGAACAATAGTATCCTTTTATGTAAAAAAAAAAAAAGGATAAAAGACTTCTGACTTTTGGCCCCACTTGATTCTCTTGTGGTCTTATATGCTTCCATAAGAAGCCAAGGAAGTGTGCATGGGTGAGAACACTGCTGGAACAAAGACTGGGGACCAATATTTTCCCCTATAAGGACTCTGTTAGTTAACTTCTTTTTAGTACTTTAGCAAAAAAATTGGAAAACAATAATAAGAGCTGGAATAGCAGCCATGCAAAGGGGAGGGGGCTCCTCTCGCTTCAGTATGCCATCAATCCCATTTTTGTCACACTACAACTGGTTATCCTTTTAGCAGGTATGCATTTGAGAAGGCTCGCTAATCAGCCAGGCTGCTAAATTAAGATCTTCCTCAGGTGGAGCAGTTAAGTTCAGATCAAGAGCGGTACCATATAACATATGCATTAAGGAATTAAATTCTTGACTCTGGTCCAAAAAACAAACAAAAACAAGGCCAGAGAAGCAGCCTGGCACAGAAATGGGGAAATGGCTGGGTAAGAAGGAAAAAGTAAAGCAGACTAACAATGACACTCGTAACTCAGAGCCATCCTGTTCTGCTGCACACGTATTCCGGGGGATCTCCAGGGGAACAGCCTGCCCTGCATTTATGTAGAAAGTAGACCAGAGCTGACAGGCTGATTGGCAGCCCGCCCCTTTCTCAATTCTTTTTGCATTATGTTTTACAAAAAATAAGAAAACGCAATCTATGCCTTTAATTATTCATTTCTATTTTATTGGCGGTGTACATATTTTTATGCTGTGTCTTGTCAATTGATGGCACATCCTGAATGTCTCAATGAGATTGGCAGGGGGTTGCTATACTTTTTTTCTCAGTTACTGGTTCAAATCCAGCGTAACTCAGCAGAGGCCAAAAGATATCCATTCCACATCCACAGCTAGCTGTCAGGTCTGTCAGGGACACAGCTCCATAACTAGACAGGCTTGATCAGACTAGATAGACTGATAGTCCTTTATCTTTCAACATTGTTTCTGTTTTGTCTGTGTTTCTGTGCCATCATAGCCGGCACTTTGTTCATACTCTAGCTGTGTCCCAGTTTGCACTTATACTTGTTGCTCTACAGATAATCTGTCTAGCTGTTCTTGTTCATTTTATTGCTACTTAAGTTATTATTTTTTTTATATTTGAGTTGCTTAACCGACTGTTGTAACTTCTTGCTTTACTCTTCTCATTCCCCCTTCCCCAGAATGCATCTAGAGATAAGTTATTTTAGCTCAGTATGTCTTTCTTGTAAATCTTTTTTTTTCAAACACTTTTTCTCCTGGGCACAGGCTGAGATCTCCTTGCACCAGTGCCAAGCCCCTGTTCCTGCTTGTTGAGACCACTCACCAGCCATTCCAGGACCCCCAGGCCCACCCGTGACATGCTTTTGTGCTGCCCCTTCAGCTTACCCCCAGGGATGGGTATGACTTCAGACACTTTAGCAATTTTTCCCTGCTGTCTATGTGGCCACCTGCAGTAAAGGCGATGACCTGGGGTGCTCCCTGAATGGTGGTGGTGGTAGTCCGATGGTCAGCATGGAGGGTGGGCAGAGGTTTTATCTGCCCAATCCTGCCCTGATTTTTCCCTTAAGTCTTGTCCTTCTCAGGAGCCTGCCATGTCATTGGGTGCTGGCATGCCAATGCACCTGACACTGGCGCACGCTCCAACTTCCCCTCAGAATGCTGTCCTCTGCACCGCCACCTGAGGTCACTTTGGTGGTGCTAGAACAGTGGACCCGAGAGTCTCCTCTTCCTGCAGAAGGACAGCGTTTGCTGGGACACTCAATTTGGATTCCGATGGTCCTGGCTTCTTCCTGAACATGGGTCATCGGCAATGTAAACTGTAGCCCTACCACTGTTCCAGCGGGCTGGCTTACTGGTAAATCTTTTGATAGAAATAAATACTAATTGGGCACCCTTGCTGGCAGTAAATGTGCTCAGATAACTCTGATTCTGATACCATCTGATAGATCACCAGAGGGATAATCAGATTATCCAGTTCTGGTCTTTTTAGAATTTAAATAATTCAATTAATTTAATTATTGAAAAAATTTATTAGATTGGATTTTACTGATTCAATAACTTATTCAGTGATCTGTTGCACAGTAAAAGACAGAAAGCAAATTTAAAGGCTTTCCTGTACCAATATTGGAAAAGGCTCCTGTCACCCACGGTCCTTTTGAGCTCCTTACAAAATAGTTCCCACCCACTTGTTGCAACCTCCCAGGCCCTCCCCCTATCCAGAGACCCATATTTAGAAATTTTGAGCCCCTGACCCATTACTGCACGGATGGAGGTGGCGTACCATTGTGGTGGTCAGTCAGATTAGGAGGGTGCCACTGCCCGCCAGTAAGTTGTTAGCCAAACTGACCAAATATACTGCTGCCATTGTAAATGTTCCCACGTCAAGGTGCAGTCAGCCAGGGGATAGGGCACTGTACTACCAAGCAAAAGACATAGGTTTGGATCACTGTGGTATTATAGCAGAATGCTGGGCAAATAAAAGAAAATTTGACCAAAGTGTTAAGGTGAATAATTGTGAGAGGATGTAAAAAGGTGACCAAAAGCAGAATGCTTATTGCTAAGGGTACTAGCAAGAATTGTGTTAAAAGAACACATGTTTTGATCAATGCAAACTTGCTGGGTAAAGCAGAATCATTTGTACAAAAACATTCTCTTGTGCAAGAAAAAAGGTCATGTTGAACTTAATGTAACTAATATAAATAGCTGTAAACAGAAACAAAAGTGGTACATGTAGAATGGCCAAAGCATTAAGGTCCTGTCCAGTCCTGTTGACTTCCCCATCTTTTGCTTGCTTCTCTTTTGATATTTATGTTACTTGGTAACATTAATGAATGCTTATTATACTTTTATCTTATAAACTTGTTTTTTTCTACCTTTCTGGTAAAGTGTTTCCAATTGCTATGATGCTTGCCTTGTGGTTGTGACAACTAATACCCCTCCCCGGTCAGTGTTAAATGAAATCTTTATTTTAGTTAACAAGAATAGCCGTTTGTGGCCAGGATGTCTCAATATTATGATATTCCCTCCTTTCCATTTCTTGTCAACAAGTACTGTATATATACCAGACTTAGATTGTTTGTCCAGTGTGTTTTAAGAGGAAAAGAGCCAAAGTTCACTGCCATAGATGCTAAAAACACACAGAGGAAGGGGTAATATTGCTTAATTTTCTCTGTATACCTGTAGCCTTGGTGATAGTGGGTTATCAGCTGATTTAGACTTAATTGTGTTAGAATCACCCTGGTGGTAGTAGGCCATCAGTTGCTTAGAGATAATTGTATTAGGGCTTATTTTGGCATTAATAAATTGTAACTAAGTTAAAATGAAATCTGGTGTAAGATGGTTTTATTGGGCTACTAGGGACCACAAGCCACACACCTCCTGTGGTTATAATACCACTGTTAATTGTAGATGTCTACATCATGATTCCTACTACCATACCAAGTTGGGGAAGCAGTATGCTCACAGACACCTGGGGAGGTGCTCTTACCTCTTGAGGCCCTCTTTCAGTGGGCTGAAAGAGCAGAACTTAAGTTAAAAGAAATCTAAAGATTTCCAGGATACATCTGGCAACAAACTATTTCAGCTTAGTAAGTCTTTCCTGGTAAATATTTATATTGTACATACATACAAAAAAATAAATAAATACCCAAATAAATGATGTCACCACTGACCACACAGCTCTGGTCCTCCTTCATCGAAGACTGAGGGCAGCAGAGATGGCATCATGCATGGGAGGTGAGAGGAAAATGGGGGGATGGGAGAGGTGTCATAACATCTCTAGCCATCAGTGTACCAATGACCTGACTGCCACTTGAAGAAGCCTCACCTCCACTCAGGACCCACATCATGTGAGTCAGGAGGGAAGATGCAGGGGCAATATGCGATGGTATCAGATGGATGAGCAGAACTGATGAGGCAGTGTTTGGGTTAGAGTTAGAGCTGGGGGACAGGGGTTGTCAGGTCCATCCGGTAGAAAATTACATGACACACAGAAAAACAGGTGAAGGTAACTATGATTAGGGTAACAGACAAATGGAATCACCATTATGGTAAATTATCTGTTTTACAAAGGGGCATGAACATACGAACATACGAACATACGAAATTTGCCAGCAGATAAAGGCCTAGAGGTCTATCAAGTCTGCTCGAATGTGCAGCTAGCACCCCTTATTCTGCAGAATGCCAGGCCAAGAGATAGAAAACCCTCTGGAATCCAAGTCTTGCTTTTCAGTTCCCAGTATCAGAAATCAAAATGGAGAGGGCATAAAATCCCCATCCTGAAGCAGACTGAAATATAATAGAAATAAAAAACCAACCTTTTGTGTTTTGAGCCTCGAGTCAGAATTCTGGAACTTGTGCCAGATGGACTTGAGGACTGAGGCGTAAGGTGTGACCCCAATTCCAGCCCCAACCAGCATGCTGACCTCGTACTTGAACACATCCTCGCTGGCTGTCCCAAAAGGGCCATCCACAGCAATCCTAGTAAGAGAGCAAAAAAGTGTGAAAAGTTGGGAATTTCCAATAAAAATTATTATTTTGGAAAAAAAGGTGACAATCCCTGATTCATGAGCAGCAGGGACTTGTGGAAAAAAAACTTTGACAGAGGTATCCGCTAATATTCTAGAATACATTTTTTAACTACTTGGAATGTCTCTCTGCAGTATAAAAGATGGAATGCAATACTTTAAAACAATGGTCCCCAAGCCCCAAGGCAGCTGCAAAGAGTGATTGTCAGACGTTATGAACATTACAGCCTCCAAAGAAAGGATTAGTTATGTCAATTAGATGTTTTTGGTGTTGTATTAGCCACTGCTTAGTAATTAAATCACAAACTGTAGTGAAAAAGAAATAATGTGATCTACTGGGAACTGAACACAGGCCCCTGGAATAGCATTGCAGTGCTCTAACCACTGAGGTACAGGCTTACATGATTGGACCAGGGATTCCCAGACACACTTCCTTTCTCTGGTATTGCATATCCTGCAGCTAGGAACAAGTGAGATGACAGATGTTTTTGGTGCAGTATTAGCTACTGCTTAGCAATTAAATCATAACTGGTTATGTATTTGTTTGTTTTCTTGCAGTTAGCGCTTCTGGCCCCATCATCAGGGACCGATCCTTCCAGTCCCATCACCCTGGCCCTGTATGAACTTACTGTCCATCTCTTATCTTCTCCTCAGCTTCCTCCCCATGGCGGGGGTTGGTGGCCCCCCCCCCAACTGCAAAATGGATCATCAGATGGGAGGTGCCCCATAGAGCCAGGCGTGAACCCTGCCAGGAGGTCATCCCGTAATGCTGGCCAGCCATATTTTCTCCTCCTGTTACATTCTCAAGGGAGGGGGATGGGCAGTGCCATCTAAATGTGCCCACATGTGCTCCTGCACACAGGATATCAGCAACCGCCCCTCTTCCCACTCCTAGATTGCTGTGCCTGGGTGCCCGATCCCCAGCCACCACTAGGGTTCAGTGATACACTGGATGCAGGAGCCCTTCCTCTCTGGAGTAGGACAGCAGTCCTATGGACACATAATCCTCCTCCCCTTTTAGCCGACCCTGCAACAATCAGAGTTTGCTCCTGAACTCAGGTCGTCGATGCTGCAAGTGGTAGCTGTACTACTGCTCCGGAGGGCTAGCCCTTTGGTAATGCTTTAAAATTAAAATCACAAAGGGTGAATTCTACAGCAGTACAGGAGTTCTGTGTATGTTCTGTGACTGAAAAATGGCAGAATTCCAGAGGGACCAGGTTGGTAGATTCAGATACTAGTCGACCCAGCTATGCAGTGAAATACCACCTGCTACCCCCTTAGGCCAGCAAATAGGAGCTCTTTTATCCCAGTCTGAGGAAACATTTTACATTTTTTAAGGAAAGTACTATCTCCTTGACAAAATTGTTACACCCCCCTCCCCCCCCACTTGAAAAAGTTCTAGATCTGCCCCTGGAGTCAGGACTGGGGAGGAAGAAGTGGCAAAGAGAGACTGAGACAGAAAAGAAACTTTGCTTCCTGAGAAATCAAACATAAAGAGATAAGAAAAGTTACTTTCTGGTGAACAGCCCTTTCCTTGCTCTGTTCCTCATAAACAGCACTTGGTAGACGGTCTGGTCCATCCTGTTTTGCTACTTATTACGTTCGCTTGCGCAAGGAACGTTTTGGGAGAGTAGCACACTTTGGAGGTGTGCCTCTCCCATTGAATCCACTGTTCCGTTGAGCAGGTGTGGCGGTCATGCACCAATGGGTCTTGGGGCTGTGTATGACAGCGGTGGTCTTTGCTTCAAAACCACGCTGTCATACATTACTAATGAGCCTCGCCCCCAAAGCTTTGGTGCCACGCTGAGCCCACCCCAGCGTGGCAAGCGCCCTGGTTCCTCTGCCGACAGGGGTGCCCAATCCCCGTCGGCTCCACATCCCCCAAAGGCCCCAAGCTTTGGTACCTTGCGCTGAGAGCCCACCCCAGCGTAGCAAAGCGTCCATGTCGTCTGCCGACGGGGTGCCCAATCCTCGTCGTTTCGACGTCCCCCTAAACACCCCCAAGCTTTGGTGCCATGCTGGGAGCCCACCCCAGCGTGGCAACGCCCCGCTGCTCTTTTTTTTCAACCAGAAAAGCAAAACGGTCCCACGTAGTCTCCCAGCCCCTCCCGCAACCCGCACTCCACCCACTGCGCACTCCGCCTCCACACACCCCTCACCCCATACTTACCTCCGGAGTCGGTGTGACGATCATCGCTGGACCGGGAACTCGTCTGCACTCTTCAAAGCTGACTGCGAACTGAGGAAATGCCAGTAAGCTGTATAATGGGCTAGATAGGGGTTTTCAACTTTGTGCATATCTCAGGCATTTTTTGGAATTTTTGCTCAAATTTTCAGCATGGGGTTTTGGGACCTTCTCATGAGAGTGATGTCACTGTCATGGCGTTATTCGGGCCTGAAGGGTGATTTGCAGTTGCTGCGCAGTCACCGCGCGAATCACCTTTAGGCCTGAATAATGCCATGACAGTGACATCATTCATGAGAAGGGGTCCCAAAACCCTGTTGAAAATTTGTGCGAAAATACCTAAATGACTGTTTCGAGCGCATGCTATGCAGTTCCTGGCAGGCTCGTAAGTTCGCGAATTTTCAATATTTTCACTTCAGATTTTCAACATTGCCATTTTACCACACCTCCTTATGAGCAGTACAGCTGTCATTTTTCACATCCTGCCCAAAATGTGTTTCCGACCATGTAGCGCACAATGGCGCAGTCAGTGCGTGAAATCAATGTATGGGACACATTAAGAAAATTACAGTGACACTTTTCATGAGCAGAGGTCTTAAAATGGCTGTGTTGAAAGTTTGGTGAAAAAATTCCTTAAAATGACTGTTTTACGAGTGTTCATTGCGCAGCTCCTATGCACGCTCGTAAGTTTCAATTTTCAATATTTTCCATCCAGTTTTCAACATTGCCATTTTACTACACCTCCTTATGAGCAGTACAGCTGTCATTTTTCATCCTGCCCAAAGCGTGTTCCGCCCATAACCAGTGCACAATGGCGCAGTCGGTGTCTTGAAATCAATGTATGGGACACAGTAAGAAAATCATAGTGACACTGTTCATTAGCAGAGGTTTTAAAATGTCAATGTTGAAAATTAGTGAAAAAATTCTAAAATGACTGTTTTACTGAGCGTAGCAGTACAGTTCCCACGCACGTCAGAGGTTTGTGAATTTTCAATATTTACTCCAGATTTTCAACATTGCTATTTTACTACACCTCCTCATGAGCAGTACAGCTGTCATTTTTCACATCCTGCCCAAAACATGTTTCCTTGTATAGGCGCACAATGGGCGCGGTGTCACGAACTCAGCGTATGGGACACATTAAGAAAATCACAGTGACACTGTTCATGAGCAGAGGTCTTAAAATGGCTGTGTTGAAAATTTGGTGAAAAAATTCCTAAAAATGACTGTTTTACGAGTGTTCATTGCGCAGTTCCTATGCACACTCATAAGTTTGCGAATTTTCAATATTTTCACTCCAGATTTTCAACATTGCCATTTTACCACACCTCCTCATGAGCAGTGCAGCTGTCATTTTTCACATCTTGCCCAAAATGTGTTTCCGCCCATGTAGCGCACAATGGCACAGTTCGCGTGCGAACTCAGTGTATGGGACACATTAAGAAAATCACAGTGTCACTGTTCATGAGCAGAGATCTTAAAATGGCTATGTTGAAAATTTGGTGAACAGATTCCTAAAAATAACTGTTTTATGGGCGTGTGTTGTGCAGTTCCTAAGCACGCTCGTAAGTTTGCGAATTTTCAATATTTTCACTCCAGATTTTCAACATTGCCATTTTACCACACCTCCTTATGAGCAGTGCAGCTGTCATTTTTCACATCCTGCCCAAAACGTGTTTCCGCCTATGTAGCACACAATGGGGGTAACAAAAAGGTGATGCTGAAAATTTATTGTGCAAATACCAGCAATCGCACAGGGCATTAGGGTAAAGCACCATACGTGCCAAACACCACTGCAAATACCTGCAAGCGAACGTTCAGCATTGACAAATGCTTGTATAAATAAGAACAAAAGCATTTTCTTTAACAACTCCCCTCGAGAGTGGAGGCAAAGCAGCAGTCATAAAAAAATTAATCTTTGGCAGGACTTTTCCAGTTAAACTTTTCTTTTCCATCTCAAGAGTCTATATTAGATCCAGAGCTGAACAAAACAAAACAAGACAAAAAACCAGACACACTGACAACTGACCATTTTTTTTATTGTTTACCCGAGATAGTCCACCTGAGATGCAACAGATTGTTTTCGTAGGAGTCCTGCCTTTACCCATTTCTACAGTGTATTTACTGGGACAGGCTAGCTGAGATACAATATCTTGTTTTCAGTGGGGTCCTATGTTCTGTGACAATTATTTACCCCAGATGAGACGCAACAATTCATTTTCAGTGGGGTCTTGCTGTTTCCCAGTTTTACAACTGTGTAGTCTAAAGTACTAAGACATTTATCGACTTGATCACTGCCACACCTTAAATGGCTCTGGTGGGGTTTGAATCCGGGTGTCTTGGTTCCCAAGCCTGAACTCTAGCTACTTGCTGATGCTGCCTCCTTAAACTGAGATGTTCATGATATTTAGAATATTCATTTATTTATTTTTGTTGACTGGGAAAGGAGGAGTGGTAATTCTGCCTCTTTTCAGCTTCATCCCAGGAAGGGGGTGGGGACTATAGATTGAAACCAACTGACAATGAACCAGATTAAGCTGCTTGTGGAATTTTTAGTGAATGGGGGAATTTGGCTGGGATTCTGGGGAAATTTCCCTACTCCTTTCGAGAAGTACCATGGGATTTTTAACATCTACCTGAGCAGCCACCAGAACAGGCAGACAGGACTTGGGTTTAAAGGAAAGCGCCCGCCCCTGCAAACCTTACCCTCCAGTTAAGCTTTTTTATGAAAAGCGCCTATTTTTCATTCCAGGAAAGTAATTTAATTTAAGAACAAAAAGTCCACGACCTGGAAGTATGGCCGACTATCGGGCGGCTTCATTAACTGTAAAGGTGCGGTGCCGCACCTGGCGCTTCAGTGCACTTGTATTGAAGTGCAGGGTGTGGCACTGCACCTTTACAGTTAATGGAGCCACCCAATAGTTGGCCATACTTCTGGGTAGCGGACCTTTTGTTCTTAAATTAAATTAAGTTACTTTCCTGGAATGAAAAATAGGCACTTTTTAACCGGAGGGTAAGGTTTGCAGGGACGACAGCCCCTGCAAACAACAGCTTTCCTTTAAAGTCTCATTGAAAGATGGCACCTCAGGAGTGCTACGTTCCCCTCATGCTGCACTACAGTGTCAATATTAGGATTTAACTCAAGTACCTGCTGAGGGGATAGAACCCACATCCTTCCGATCTGACACCCCCAGACGCAAGTGTGTAAGCTGCTAAGCCACTGACACTTTTACATAATACTGAGACAATTAAGGCCTGCCCTTCCACCTACCGAGGTACCTTCTTTTGGAAGGCATCAAACATGGCTTCTGTCCAGTCTCCTGCTGATCGTATGTGGACAGAGAAATAATCTTCCTCTGGGGCCGAGGTCAGGGTGAAGGGGTGCCACTCCAGCTGTGAGATGGAGGGGCAGTTGATGAAGATGTACTGCCCAACCTCCATTCTGAAGCCTCTCTTCTCCATCTGCAGCTCCAAGACCTTAGAAGGGTGGATGACGGTCTGTGAATCAAAAAGAAACAATGTGCAAAGTGGCTCCATTATAAAAGAATTAACATATAAATATGTATCTGTATTACAGCAGAGCAGACATGAAGCACAATAACTGTGGAATCCTTTTAACTCCAGATAAACGAGACATGTAACTGTCCCATCACCAGACCTTACTCTGAGTCTCATGGTGGCACTCTCTGCTAGGAGCTCATCAGCGTGAGTCTGAGACTCCCCACAGCAGCACCCTTGCCACTGCTTATCTTAACTCCTGGGTAACCTCTCAAGCAAGTACAATTTTTACTTAGAAACCCCCTTCCCATCACCATCACTTAGAGCTGGCCAGAAGTCCTTTATAATCTGTCCAGCAAGTAAAACTCCTCCCACCCACCCCACCCTCCATGTACTAGGTAACATTATTGCCTAGGCAACCCCAAGTACTGTTCATAACTCCTGGGTTACCTGTCTAGCAAGTAAAACGTTTACCTGATGATTCCCACCACCAACAGCCACAGCAGTGTCCATAAATCCCACATAATCTGTCTGACAAGAAAAACTCCTATCTACTGTAGTACCTCCCCCAGTACTGGCTAACTTCATAACCTAGTGCACCTCCTAAGTATTGGTCATAACTCCTTGGGTAGCCTGTTTAACAAGCAAAACATTTACCTAGTTACCTTCCCACTCTTTAGTACTAGCTATAACACCTGTGTAATATGTCTGGCAAGTAAAACTCCCTCCTATTGCCCACCCCCTCATACTGGGTAACTTTACTACCTAGCTAACCCTCAATTACTGGCCATAACTCCTGGATAACCTCTCCAGCAAGTAGAAACATAGAAACATAGACTTTGACGGCAGTTAAGGACCACTTGGCCCACCTAGTCTGCCCATTTCCCTACCTACTGGATGAGCTGCAGATTCTAGTTAACCAACAGCCTGCTTCCTGCCACCCCCCACTACAATTGCCTTATGTCTGTCCCATGCATGTTTGAATTCCCCCACTGTTTTAGACTCAACAACCTCCACAGGAAGGCGGTTCCATGCATCCACCACTCTCTCCGTGAAAAGAAATTTCCTCACATTACCCATGAGCCATCCCTCCTCTATCTTTAAATTGTGCCCCCTTGTTCTTACACATCTCTTTTTCTGAAAGATGCTACCCTCCTGGACTTTGTTGATTCCCTTCAGGTACTTGAACGTTTCTATCATGTCCCCCGTCCCTCCTTTCATCAAGAGTACACATATTAAGCTCTCTCAGTCTGTCTTCACATGGTTTCTGATGCAGACCCTGCACCGTTTTAGTTGCCGTCCTCTGGACTGCTTCCATCCTGTCTATGTCCTTGCGTAGATGAGGTCTCCAAAACTGCACACAGTAAATCAGTGCCCCCCACCACCAATACCATCACCGCCAGCTCCACTTCCCAGTGCTAGCTGTAACTCCCACATAATCTCTTTGGCAAGAAAAAGTCCTACCAGTAACCCCCCCCCCACCCCTGTGCATGGTTACTTTACTACCTAGTGTCCTAAGTACTAATCATAACTCCCACATAATCTGTCTTGCATGTCAATGTCCTACCTAGTGCCCTCCCCACCAGAAGTAGGTAACATTACTGCCTAGGGTGCCCCCATGTTCTGGTCATAACTCCTTGGTCACTTCAGCAAGTAAGCCATTTACCTAGAGCCCTTCCCCCACCTCAAACCCTACTACCCCCAGTGTTGGCCATGATTCCCACATAATATGTATGGCTAGTCAAACTCTTACCTAGTGGCTTCCCCCATATTGGGTAACTTTATTTATTTATTTATTTATTTATTTAAACATCAGTTTAACAACCTTTGAGCCAGGGGCTCATTTACAAAGGTACCTTGTCACATAGAGGACACAGACAGTGGCACAGGAGACAACAGATAATACAGGTTCAAAGTAAGTGTCATTCATGATTACAGTTGGTTCCAATACATATGAAGAATAAATAGGCTAAATTAGGGTTAGTGGGGAGAGAGGTAGGGGAGGATGGGGGTAAGAGGGAGTAGGGCTGGGAAGCAGAAGGAAGGGGAGGGCCAGGAGGAAGAATGGGTGGGGAGGTGCAAGTAGGATGGGGGAGTGCAGCTCGGTGGCGTTATGAGAGGAGTTTTTATTTATTTTTGTTGTAGCAGCAGCTGCATCTGCGTGAGATGAGCAGGTGATTTCTGAGACTGCGTTTAAAGCATGCTAACAGGGAGAATCGGAGATAACGACGGGAGGAGTTATACGGGTGGGGAAACTCTGTAAAGACACCCTTTGATTTATACGAGTCCTAGCTCTTGGAATGACCAGTGTTGTTTTGGATGAGCTGCGGGTGTTCACAGTTGGATTAGCTCGGTGGATTGAGTCAAATAAGCCAGAAGGGGATAGGCCATGGAGGGCTTTAAAGGTGAGTTGGCATGTTTGGTACATGAGCCGCTCATCCAGGCTGAGTAGGGTAGCCAAGGAGTACAGCAGACAAGTGTGGGTAAGTCTGGGCGCACCGGTTATAAGTCTGCAGGCTTTGTTAAATGTAAGGCGAACCTTGCTCAGAGCCATAAACCGGAAGGCCGTAGTCGATGAGTGATATGACAGAGGAGGTGACAGCCAAGCGGAGGGCGTTCGAGGGGAGGCATTTTTTGTGCCGGTAAAGAATGCCCAGCCGTGTGTTGGCGGCAGAGTTCAAGGTGGAGATGTGGCCATGGAAGGAGAGGGCAGGATCAAAGATTATTCCAAGATATTTATAGGACTGCACACGTTCGATGGGGATATTGAGGGTGGAGTGGACAGCGACAGGAAAATTGCTGGCCTTATTTTGGGGGTGGGAGAAGAGCATGGTTTTTGTTTTCTTTACGTTGATTATGAGTCGGTGCTCAGTGAATCAGGTTTCAGCGGAATCGTAGGCTAGCTGGAGAGAATTCTGGAGTGAAATGGGGTTACTGTCAGAAGCGATGAGTACTGCATCATCAGCGTAGAGTAGGATCTTACCTGCACATTATTTTCTAGTGCCCCAAAAGTACTGGGTAACATTACCCCTTAGTCCTCCCCCAAATATAGATCATAACTCCTGGGTAGCATCTCAGACAAGTAAGTTCTATGTAGTGCAGCTCACCCCTCCAACCACCACCACCACTGTCCTTGTCAGAACTGCTGGTTTATCTTCTGGAAAGTAAAAGTACTACCTCGTGTCCTCCCCCCACAAGTACAAGCTAACATTACTACCTATTGTATTCCTCCCCAAATACTGACAATATCTTATGGATAATATCCTACAAGTAACACTGCTACAAAGAACAAGATGGGGGTTGCTTCCAGGATTAATGAGACCTCTGCTTAGAAAAGGTAAACCTAGGACACTGCTACCTAGTGACCCACTCCCCAGTCCCCCAGTTCTGGTCATAATTCCCTGATGATCACGTAGTGCCTCTGGGACTTCCCTACTGCCGAACCTGTCTTGGCCAAAGAGCCTTTTTGCACAGAGCCCCTCTATGGCTCAATGGCCCCCCCGTCTCCCAGGAGCCCAGGATTGGCCCTTTCAATGCTAGTCTCAAAGCTTTATTGCTTGAATCCTCAGCCTGTGGCTGTCCCTAACCCTCTCTTTACTCCTGCCCACCTCCCCCCCCCGGTTTATAGGGGTGCTGAACTCCAACATCACCCAAGAAAGAAGTATGTTGTATCACGGACATCAGTCTGTAATAATGCATGTCTTAAGCATGACTACAACGCTGGGTCCATCTCACCCTAAGTCAGTTTTGCTCTGTTGCTCTCCACGTTGGAGATTTTGTATCTCTCTTCTGTTCATTGTATGGATAACATTGTGTGTATAATTCCCTTGCACTGTCTGCTTTAGCTACTGAACACTATACAGTTTATTATTATTATTTGTAAGTCTTGTATTGTTTCTCTGACATGGAGCCTTTGTAAAGGAGTCTATGACTCAAAGGGTTGTAATTCCGAATGTTGTTAAATAAATAAATAAAAATAATCTGACTGGCAAATAACATTCCAGTGATGCCACCACCATTTCTCAACTGTTATCAAAACATTTGTGCTGGACACTTTAGACCTGTGCATAGTGCTGGATAAACACATGCCCCCTCAGAGACTGACTGACTGACCAGTCAGCTCACTAAATTTTCCTAAGCCATGTTACAAAGTACAGTTTTATATAATGGCATCCATGCTAGGGACTGTGATGTGTGCCCCCCCATCCAAAATGGAGAACAACTAAACCTTTATTTACCTTGGTGATCACAACCTTCTGCTGAAACCTCCAGAGTCGTAGCAACCGCTCAAACAGGTACAGGATCATGGGGCCCAGGACCCACTTCCACGTCTGCAAGGACAACAGAGATCAGACTGGGCTGAAACATGCAGACCTCACAGCTTGTCAAATATAGCTAGGCATTTCTCTGCTACAGCACAGGGAGTCAGAAACGAGGATATCATTCCAGGCTTACAGAAAGTCTCACTGGAAAACTTGTTGAAATTCTGTGTCCCAGTTACCTATCCCTTCAGTATCATTTTACATACAAGATACATTTTAATTTTTTCTTTATTTACTATTCTTTTTACTCCCATCTGGATTGGCCCACATTGACCTGACCTCCGCCCCCAGCCCTGTCACCTGTCCGCCGGGACTTATCTCCCTGGCTTACCCCAGGGGAGGCAGTATAGCGCAGTGGTCTAAGGCTCTGAGCTGCAAATCTGGTGATATCCAGCAGACCAGACCTGGGTTTGAATCCCACAGTTTCCACTTGCATACTGTGTGACCCTGAGCAAGTCACTTTACTTCCTTGTGCTCCCAGGTCGCACCTGAAAACAAGCTCCGGCTTAGTGTGCCTTTCCTGGTTAAACAAGTTCCCCTTCCCCTTCCCTTCCCTACCCCCAGGGTGGGATTTTGGGGGGACCTTCCCCCCCTGGGTCCTCTAGCTCAGTGTCCAGGGAGCGCCATAGGGCAATGGTGGGAGACCTGCAGAATGAGGTGGGAGACCTGCAGAATGAGGTGGGCAGTATACTGCATGGTTGGCAATTTCCATGTTCTGTCCCTGGGAGGTGTGGCATGCAATGACGTTAGTGGTGATCACGCCAACATGTGCCCCGCCTCCCCAATCTAGTGAGCTCTGACTGCTGGATCCCCGGCTTCTGCCAGAGGTCTGTTGGATGCCGACAGCTGTCCAACCCTCCCTGCTAGAGGCAGAGAGCAGTCCCTAGGATGCTTAATCCTCCCCCCCCCGGACGGCCCTCTGACTTCTGGACTCATTCCCAAACCCAGGTCGTCAGCATCACAGGTAGTAGCTCAACCACTGTGCTGGTGGGATGGCCAGATACATCTTAATTGTATTTATTTATTTGAAAAGTGGTGACTGGGCAAGGTGTACAGAGCCGAGGCTCATTTCCAGGTGTGATCAGGCCAAACAGCCTTTTTGCGCAGAGCCCCACTATGGCTCAATGGCCCCCCCCCGTCTCCCAGGAGCCCAGGATTGGCCCTTTCAAGGCTAGTCTCAAAGCTTTATTGCTCGAATCCTAAGCCTGTAACTGTTCCTAACCCTCTCTTTACTCCTGCCCCCCAACAAGGGAGAACAACAGATACAGCAAGCTAACATGGAAGATGCTATAGACAGCTAAGAGTACTAGATTACATCAACAGCATTTGTTAGTAACCATATTGTTTTGTTTTCACCAATAATGTTTTTCTAGCAAAAATATCAAGATATCCCATTTTTCTTTTCATTTTCTTCCATTGCTGAATCAAGATACAGGATTCTGAAGTTTTTAAAAGCTGGTACTCCTGTGCCATGCCTACCATGAAAAATGTAAACATCTTGGTACAGTGTTGTGCTGTTTACCATTAGAAACATGTGGTAGCACCATTCTTATTCCTCTTCAGCATGAATTTAGCATGTATATTCAACAGGTAACCGTAACGGAAGAGATTTTTACAAATTGTGAATGGTGGCCATCCTTAATAACTTGAGTTATTAATTACAACATTAACTGTAAAAGCTGTTTTAACGATAGCTGATGAAACTAAAAATACTTTCAGCATGAATCTTAGGCTGTTAGAAATACAGTTTTGCTAAAAAAACTCTATAGTATATGGTAAGGACTTATTGTGACTAGAAAGCCGTGGCTTTCAAAATCTTGTTGTAGGACAGTTCAAAGGTCAAAAAAGTTGTTGCACTATCACTCTGACGTCACATTGATAGTACAACAACTTTTTTGCCTTGCCCTGCCACCTGATTGGCTCACTGAACAACGCTGTGAGGGAAAAAAAATCGTACAACATGGCGGCGGACTTAGTGAGCGCTGGTCGGGGACCCTCTCGTTTGACACGAGCAGCCTCACAAGGCTCACGTGTCACAATCGGAATTGCAGCCATTTCGCTTTTTATTTATTTTTAAACTAAACGGTGACGAGTTAGCGGACGTGGTGAAGCCAACTGAGTTAGAGAGCGACAAGCGTGAGAGAGCCAGAGCCGGAGCAGCAGGACATAACTAAAGGTAAAAATGAAGAAAAAAAAAAAAGACAACCTAGGAACTATATATTATAATAGTGATGGTTACCATCTGACAACTTTGGCTGTAGCTATTTCAGTTGTTGAAGACATCATGGAGACGCCTCGAGCTTCGGGCTTCCTCGAGGTCTCTATGACGCCATCAACAACCTTGATGGAAAAACAGCCTGGTTGTGGATGGTCACCCATCCACTATTCTATATATGTTAAAATTTTTTGCTGACTAACAAAAGCACTAAAAGCCCCGCATGCAAGTGTGGGGCTGGTCCCAGTGACTGGGGTCAAGTGCTACAGGATCAGTGTTTCATTCCCCAATAGCTTGCCTTGGTCTCTGTCTCTGTCTTTGTGTGTGTGTGTGTGTGTGTGTGTGTGTGTGTGTGTGTGTGTGTCTCTCTCCCTCTGCAGCACCAGGATGGTTTTAACCAGCGAGGTTGGAGCCCCTCGTCCATCTCTGCCTATTGAGTCTGTTTTGGAATGGCAGGTAAGCTGATGATGTCACCTGTGCTTTTGTTGTGGATAAAATGACTGATGATGCCACTGCGGTCATTTCTGATGCAGATGAGGTGCTGGTGGTAATTTTGTCTGTGTGTGGGGGATGGGTATAAGCCGAAACTGCAGCCCTGCATTCTGATTGGAAGACAGACTCTATATGTAGTATTATATAAATAAATGTTGGATGCTCAGAATATATTAGAGTGGAACGAGTGCATGTATGGTGAACTGACTCCAGCTGACATGATCTTTACTCACCACACTCCCATAGATACACTGCAAATGCTAAAATAGTGGTATGGGTCAGTTGACAGGATTTATCAAGACATCTTACCATTGGCTCCCCTCCTGTGAATTGAGGCACAGGGCAATTCGGACTCTTTCCCCACTCCTCAGTCTCATTATAGCAGTGGTGATAATCATGTTCCTTCATACTGTCTGCAGTCTGAGAATGGACTATCCGACTGTAAGAGACAAAGAAAGGAGGCTGTGACTCTGCACTGTTTTGTGCCCTCTAATCGACACCTTATCCAAGACACAGGAACCCATACATTTACAAAGGGTAAACTTCTCAGCTGGTACCCCTTCTCCAGTACAACTGCGTGGTCCTCCAATCTGTGCAAGCACAAACACACTGAGGGTATTCTGCAGACAAGGGCACATTATTTAAAGTCAAAACATGGGACGTTCTCCAGAGAAGAATGCATGTATGTGGCATATTGCTTTCTGCTCAGTGTTTTGTAAACTTGGCAGCAAATGAAGCAAGTAAAATCAAAGAGAAATATAGGTGTACAGGGACTCTCATAGTTTGAAAGCCTATGAAATGTGCATTAAGATTGGGTTTGCCTGTAGGTGTTTCTGAAGGACGACTCACCTTAACAGTACAGCATCCCGTTAGTACTGCACAGATGCCAGCATTTATGGTACGAGCCCAGTCTTGGTGTGGGCTAGAACCCACAATGTTCCGGGCCAGAGGCAGATGTGGTACCAACTATGGCATTCTGAAATGTATCCCCATTCTTGTCTTAAATAATATACAGATGGAATCCCTTCACTGTGATTTGCACTCATTGGCCATGATGCTCTGCATTTGGGGTACTTGGGAAAGTCCCCTCAACCCATTTTCTGTATACCTGTGCAGTCTGTAGGCATGAACAATGATTCCCTCTATTGTATCCACCTAATTTCATCCTAATTGAAATATCAGTGAGGTTGCTTCACTCTAGTTTGCCCTGGTGTGAAAACCTGGTTGTCTCCATTACAAAGGTCATGACCCCACTCATGCAAGACATCGTGGGAGTTGATGATGTGCACCTACACAAGCCTACAGAATACTCTCATTCAGTTCTGTTACATATTTTGTGAAGTCTCTGTATTCTCTAAAAGCATTTTTTTCTAACTCAGATACACTTTAAACTACAGAAAACAGCTGGGCAGTTACTATCCCTTGAAAAGTTTAATGGCCAGCATAAGACACGAACATAGGGATTGCAAAGGACAGCAACAGTACTGACTAATGCAGTATAACTACTGCAGGCTTTAGAACTAAAATATCATAAAATTCCAGGATACCTTGCATGAGTCGGGCCATGATCTTTACAAAGAAGTCAAGCAGGTTTTCACACCAGACTTAAGTACCTTAATTTACATTTAAATTCTGATGAAATTAGAAGGGTGCAATAGAGGCAATCATTGTGTATACCTACAAACTACACAGGGAAACAGAATAAAAGGCTGTGGGGACCTTCCCTATAACACATAGGTTTATTGCCAGTGCACTTTTTTGTGAAACCAGTGTTTCAGTGTTTTTTGCCTTGAGGTTCTTGTGCTCTAAAATTACTTTCCTGTGGCCAGCTGAGTGGTGCAAAGCTTTGTGGTGACCTGGATTCACATCCTCAGTCTGGGATGTCAGGAGCAGAGGCTGGTAAGGAGGGGGAAAGAGCAGCCACATGAATGCTCTTCTTCTGTGTCAGGGATTGAGGGCTGTCTATGGTTGGAGTGGCTCCTGGCTGTCGACTCGAGGTAGTGTATGTAATTTGGGTGACCACAAGTTGAGTGCACTACTGCCATAGATGCACCTTAGGAGCTGAGTGGGGCCACAGAAACCAGAGAAAAGAGCAAGATCAGCTGCTCTAGCTGACAGCCTCTACATGCCTGAGCACCCATGCCACCTGACCCTGCTAGGCAATGTGCACACTTCCCAGCCTCATCTCATGGTTCAAGGTTTGTCTTTCACCTCCAATGCTGTGGAGGGGTTTTGAGGCCCCAGAGAAGGGACAGACTCGGACCCAGAGACCAGGGGCCCAAAATAGTAGTGTGGTTGCATTTGTTGGTACTAGCAGCGAGTTGGGTAGGCAGATGGTTGGACCACTAGAAAGACCTAAAGGAGAGAATGGGGGGGCATAGGATGGCAGTAAAAATGAATGACAATAAATCTCCTTCCTGCTTTGGGCTCACCACAGCCTAAACAATTGTCAGCATTGAGCTGAGACAATGGCCTTATCACACTAAGTCTCAAATAGGACAAAACTTTCCCGTTGCTTGTTATTTTCTCCCTTTGCATATTGTGAGTTTTTTCTTTGGTATCTACCAGTCCACTTAAAGCACAGCCAGCTGACATTCTTTGTTATTGTAATTTACATATATTCCTCATGATACCTTGCATTAAGGATGTATGAGCATCTGTGTGTATATGTGTGTGTGTGTGTCTATGTTTTTAACTTGGCTTTGTTGCCAGTTTGTGTTTTTCTTTTTGGATAACCTTGCTTGCTCCTGTGCCTTTGCACTGAGGTACTTGCCTTTTAAAATGTTTTTCTTCTTTGGGCTCTCCATGACCTAAACAGCTGTCAATATCCGGCTGGTTGTCCACTAGTCCTGGGCTGAGTCAATAGTATTATATAACTGATGTGTCCTAAATAGGATAAAATATGTCAATTGTTTGCCATTTTCAGTCTTTGCAGATTGTGAGGCAATTAGGCACCTTACAGTTAGATAGCCAGTCTAAATTCCTCGATGCGGATTTGGATATACTGCCCACAATGCCTTGTATTAGTGGCACATTTATAATTTTGTGGTTCTGCAAATGTTTGCATAACCCTTGGGTCAATGCTTTTGTAGTGAGGATGCTGTCTATTAATATTTAATATTAACCTTCAAAAATTAATCTTTCTTTGACCATTGACTTTCATCATTTTTGGTACATGGGATATATTTTGGGTCCACAAAAACTGTACTGACTTCCAAATGTAGACCAGTGGAAATTTGTGGTTTTCACCCTCCACAAATTAATGGAACCCATGGGTCTGCTTGTCCCTTTCAGATCTGCTCTAAAAACCATCTTGATTAAATAAAGTATTAATGCTACCTCTAGGGCTGAATCAAAAATTTGAAAAAATACCCTCCCAACAAATAAAAAATCTTGGCCAAGCCTATGGATAAACTGAAAAGAACCTTTCTTTAAAAAAATTCTGAGCAATTTGAAATGCAATTGAATAATTAACATACGATTAGCTTAAAACTAATATGTAAATGTCTGCAAAGACGGGTTTTGGAAAGCAAATACCTTTTAGAACTTTGACTTCAAGATCAAGAACCTTTCAGAACCTTCTTGGGTTTTGCTCAGAACCAGGAAAGGTTTATGTTGTGGATGAAGAAGAGATTATTTTGTCATTTTCATAAGACCAGAAAACTATGTATAGAAAACTGGATCTTGAAATTGTGGCTGCTTCTTGTGTCATTCCAAACACCATACTACAGTACTGTTCCTTAGCTGCACACAGGCAAAGGACAGGGACCAAAGTCTAAAATTATGTTTTTTCTTGTTTGACTAGAAGGGTTCTATTTTTTTTTTTAATTTACTGTGCTTTTTGTGGTCTTCCGGCAGCAATCCCCTTTTGGCCTCCTGCCTCCTGGACATACCTCAGAACCTCCTGCTGCAGTGCCCCCTGGATTGCCCCCAGGGCGGAGCCTCCAGAGCCCCCAGGCACAACTCTGGAGGTGCCCAGTCATGGCTGAGTTGGGGATGCAGACCAGTCTTGGGGCAGGGGCATCATCCAGGCACACTATAGGCAATTTTCTTGTATTTTTCTCGATGGGAGATGCTGGCAATGTTGAACGGACACTGTGACGCACCCGCATCATGCATCTGATATGCCCTCCCTAGTGTGGTACACTAGTTGTTGCTCCTGGTGACGGTGCATCCCGTGGTCATCCAGGAGCCCTGAAACTGGAATCACTATACCCTCCTCCCTTGGGGGTGGAGAGCGTGCTAATGCTGTTCAATTCCCCCCCCCGCCCTGGCTGGCCCTCAAGCATCCTGAGGCCATTCCCAAACCCAGGATACCGATGTTGCAGTGGTAAATCTTTCTGCTGTGCCAGTGGGTCAGCAAGGGCACCATTTTAAAAACAACTTGAGTGATCTTTTTAAGGATTCTTGGAATTGACCAATTCCTATCCTATAAGATTTCATAGGAATTTCCGAATTTCTATTTTTGATTGTGATAAGAACATCAGAATCAAAATCAGAATTTTCTAAGTTAAAACATTATTTTCCCATTAATTTCCGAGTTAAGATTTTCAGACTGCAATTCCAAAAAATTGGAGCAGAATCTGATGCTTCTGATTCGGAATCCTCAATTTGGAGCATCCCTTCTTTTTGTAACCCCTAAAATGTCTTCAAGACTGAACAGCTGGCTAGTTTCAAGCTCCTGTAAACCTAGATGATCCTAGCAACATTGTCTGAGCCGAGTAGCTGCCACGAGAGGATATCACTCGCCTGTCAGTGCAGAAGCACTAAAATACAATAAAGGAAGCTTGGGTTTGGGAGGATGTTGGGGAAAGATGTAACTGGTGGGAAAAAGAAAATGACTCACCCTGCTCCATGAATGACAAGTCCAGCGAAGAATATGATGAAGAGGTGGTGAGTGTACTAGAAGACCTCAAAGTAAGACCTGCGAATCATCTCTGTGGACGATGTGATCATGACGATAAGAGCCAAGGTGATGATGACTCCGGTGACTCCTGCAATTGAGGTGAAGGCAACGTATGTGGGCGTCTGTTTGACAGACACAAACACAGAGAAAAGAAAGGTATTTGTTAATTGTGGGGAAGGTTATTATCCACATCTGCAGAATATGATCTGCAAAGTCATTCTAATCTGGAGAGAGACCCACTCATGTTTAGTCATCCTCCCTTTCCTTCCTTTTTCCTTGATCTCAGTCTTCCTTCTTCTCCAGGGTAACAGTCGGGGATGCTTGATCTGATGTTCTCTTGCAGGATACGGGGGCACACTCTAAAACCGATGGATGATAAATTCTCCCAGAGTGGGACGACTCTCCGGAACAGCCTACCCAGCTGAGCTGATGGACATAATGACAGTGCTGGCTTGCAGTGTAAGCCTGGACAAATTTATGATTACTAAGGGAAATGCACGGTACCCTGGGTAGTAGGGTGGGTGGGGTGGCCCTATATATATATATATTTTTTTTATGTGTAATTTTTGACCAGGAAAGGCACACTGGGGTGGGGTTGCATGGACCTGTTTTATTAACAGGGCATGTTGGCCATGATGCAGGGGAAACTCTCTTTCTCTTTGTTGACAAGTGCCATGGCATCTTTTACTTCCACCTGGACAATGACCAGACATGGGTAGAATGGACCTTAGTTTTAACGGCTCATCTGAAGAACAACACCACCTCATCAGTGCAGCTCTCCTCTTGTACTGTACTACAGTGTCAGTTATGGATATTATCCAAAGGGCCTGGTATGAGGCTAGAACCCATGACCATCCAATCTTCTGGCCCCAGAAGTGAGTGTGCTACCTACTGAGCTCCTGACACGGACATTTCAGTACATGTTTGCACTGCATACATTTTAATCCCTGCTTATGAATCAGAGCGATGACCTGATGGACCCAGAGTCCATCCTGACTTTAAATTACTATATCACTATGTTAAGTATTTAAACAAGATAATGGAGTTGATTAGCAAACAGTATGGTATTTTTTTATTTATCCCCCCCCCCAAACTGGTTTTTCCTGTTACCCACCCCCAATGATAGGGTTGCCTACTGCAGGCAAGCGAGTGTCTTCATAGCCAATGTCAACAACTCTCCTTTACTGAGTGACAGAGTGTGCATGAAATGCCATACAACCTTTGACCTCCCTTCCTGGGAGCTGAGCACCTCACCTCTGCAACACCCAACTGTCCTCCCCCAGCTAGAAGCAGTATGCAATTTTGGAATGGAGTCTCATCTTTTGCTTTCAGTTCCTGCATTCTGGTCAGTCTGGATTGTACTGTTGCACCAGTTTCGTCATTTCGGCCATTCCAGGTTTCCAGAGATGACCAAGTCCTATGTGGCAGTTGTGGTCATTTAAAGCAGCAGTGTAAAGAAAGAAATGTTTTTACAAAAAGCTAATATTGGCTACAATCACATAAAATATTAGCATACCTGACAAATCTACTTTTCTAGGTACCTTCAATGCTGCGCACCATGAGTTTATTTTCTTGATCATATTTTTCACTGTCCCTGATTATGAGAGCCTTCCCTCATTTTACACTCAAAATTGCTCTGTTCCTTATCCATTCCTCATGGGAAAGGTGCTGCCCACACAAAAAAAGGTGCTGTAAATTTAGACCTTAAAGCAGAAATTCATAATATTCTAAGATGCTAAATCAAAAATAAACTTTGTGCAAGAGAACACATTGATTTCCACAGGGTTCTGAGACTGTGGGCCCAATTTTCAAAGGGACTGTGTCACTGCAATGGACTTGCAGCAGTGGGGTTTGCCACAAGTGGCGACTTGTGGCAAACCATGTGGCAAGTTCGATTTTGGAAGCTGTGCGGCGACACAGCACAGTTATGCCACCTACCCTCTGACATACATTTGCGACTGTGGGGGTACCCTTGTTTCGGGGCTTGCGCCAAACCTTTGGTGCAAGCTGCTGTAAAATGGGTGATATGTTGCAAATGCGCCAGCCCTACTGAAATTGGACTGTGTTGCATCCGTAGGCTTTGGCACAGCGGTGTCAAACTGCAGTGGATGCAGGGTATGACACAAGCCCTGTACCCAGCTTCTAAAATCGGGCCCTGTGTCTCTATATTTGAGGATGTGTCCCTCATTATAAGTGTCAGTGTCCCTCATTATCCCTCCATTTTTTTTCCATATACATTTTTTCCACTGGGCGCATCGAAGGTAGCTTCTCAGCCTTGTCCCTGTCTCCCTCACCCTGCAACTGCCTCCCCAGTCCATCAAGCCCCATATTCCCCATGGATTCTCCCCTCCGAGGTGGGGTCAGGAAGGGGAAGGCCATCCTCCCTCATGTGAAGACCCTGCTTCCAGATTTGTGGATCAATGAACCAGTGACAGTGTGGGGCAAGGGCAGGCAGGGAAGGCTTCACATAGCCTGTAACCACCATTTTCCCCATGTTCTCCCCTCTATCCATGACGTGGTGTAAATGTGTACATGGAGGTGTACACTAGCTATGACCATAGTTCCTCCCTTCATGCCACTCACACTGCTGACATTACTTCTGGGCTTCCCCCCGGGGTTAAGCCAAAGGTCAAGTCGACAAGGGCTCCCCTTCCCTGGGAGAGGAGAGCTGTCCTCCGGGTGCTCAATCCTCTCCCTCCCCAGCCAAGCCCCGGTGACACGGGCTCATTCCTGAACCTGGGTCACTGGAGTAGTGAGAGGTAATACGCAAAAGCCTCAGTCCTCTGCATCATGGGGCCGGCCTTATTGTCCTTCCTGTGAGTGTTCATGTACTTCATTTCAGTGACAAAAGGTTGAGAGGCATGTTCTTGATCCTAACCCTTACCAGATCTACAATGCTATTTCTAAGCTAAATGTAGTGGACATTTTTTGCTTGAGAAAAAAGAAAACATTTATAAAATACTCAAATGTTGGTGGAGGTAGAACATTTTACCACCAAATAAATCTGGAAGATGCCTGCAATATTTCATCATGGGGAAAAAAAAAGGTAGAGTCAAATGTTTTACCAAGTTTCATAGCACTGCGGCTTTATGGAGACACTATAGCACAGTGGTTTAAGGCTCTGAGCTGCAAATCTGGAGACCTGGGTTTGAATCCCACAGCCCCTACTTGCATACTGTGTGACCCTGAGCAGGTCACTTAACTTCCCTGTGCTCCCAGGTCGCACCTATAAACAAGCTTTCAGCTTAGTGTGCCTCTCCTGGTTAAACAATTGGAAAACAAACAAAAAAAAAAAACCAGAACAGGCAGAATGCTGGAACCGGCACAAGTCATAAAATTCAGAATGGCCAAGTGGCGGGAAACTACACAAAAGTTGTACATGTTCCTGTGGCTCTGTAGTTTACCACGGGCTGGATATTCAAACTGCGCCATTCTGAGGCACAAGCCCTGCGCTGTGCAAAATAGTCAGGCAGGGTGGTTGGGCGAGGCATTCAAAGGAGCAGCATTGAGCAACTCCTTTGAATATCACCCCCCAGCCACAGCCACTGTGCATGGCGCAGTGGAACTTGCGCCACCGCAAGTTGTCAGAGTGGAGCATTCAACTTGCGGTGGCGCAAGTACCATTGTGCCATGCGCAAAATCACGATATTCAAAAGGTGACATGCAAATGGGGCCGTAATTCATGCAAGGCGCAGGGGGGGCCATTTGCATCTGATTATGGCCCCATTTGCATGCCATTAGCATGTAGGTGCGCCGATCCCCGAGGACTTGCACCTGGCGCCCTGCCGGGCAGCCATCGGGGACCCGGCCGCCTCCTACCATGTCGCAGGCAGCAATGTGGCTCCCCACCTCCTCCCGTCATATCCCTGGTGGTCCAGTGGACCGAAATGCCTGATCGCGGGCAGTAAGTAAATTGAAGCCCCCTCAAAACATCTCCCTGGTGGCTAGTGTCCCCACACCCCACCCAGGCCCCACCACCCGCTCCCCCCTGGCAGCGATGGGCGGCAGCATCCCACCCGCCTGCCGCCCAGCCGCCGCCGACTGACTGCCGGTAGGGCTGCACGCCAATTGGTGCAGAGAAGAGCCAATGGGCGTGCAGCCCATACCGCATATGACAGTCCAGATTTGTGAATGATTCATTCGTGGGTGGGTGGGGTGGGGGACACTAGCCACCAGGGAGATGTTTTGGGGTTCACTTACTTACTGCCCGCGATCGGGCATTTCGTCCACTGACCACCAGGGATGGACGCGGAGGGGGGTTAAACATACCGCCTGGCGATCGGGCATTTCGTCCACTGGACCACCAGGGATGTGGAACGGGAGGGGGAGCCACATTGATGCCCGCATCGGGCTGGTGGGGTATACTCATGCCCGCGATCGGGCTGCGGGGGCACAGGGATTGAGTTAGGCCAGCCACAGGTGGAGCTGCTGTGTTGCGCCCTGCAATACAGCAGCTCACCTGTGGGTGGCCCTCGACTTAGCCTTTTTTTGCTCAAAGTCCCAGGCGCAGGTTGGGGTTGCGCCTGCACAACTCTGCACAGCCCGGCTGAATATCGGGCTGTGCAGTTTATGCATGGTTCCTCCCCCTCCAGTTGAGCATGCATTCATTTGCATTGCGCTGTTGCTCAGCCTGTTTTCAGTGGCGCAACTGCCTCCTGCTGAATATCGCAGAATGGCGCAATGTAGGACTTGAGCATGCGCAACCCTTTTGAATATCTGGCCCCACGTGTACAGGTTTTTGGGGTTCCAACTATTACAGAGTTCCAGAAATAACCAAGTCCCATTTCAATTCAGTAATTTCCAGATTCATGAAATACCATCTCTAGAAAGCCACACCTGCTTCTACCTCAAAACAATAAGATTAGGTGAACCTTTAATTATTTATTTTTTTGTTAAAAATATCAATCCTTACCGTGTTATTAGACCGAATGGGGTTAACCCAGGTTTCATTGTCCTCATCTCCTAGTCTAGACAGCACAGCGTTGAGCGAGTTATCCTTATCCTGTCGACTGTTATTGAACCGCTCAAAGTTAAACAAGTGTGCGATGGTGTGGATAGCTGTGAAGGAAGAAGCCAGGAACATTAACATAGTTTATAAAATGGCAAGAAAAAATCTAGAGATTTCATTGGACGGGAGTCATCACCTGACCATGCATTAAATCTCTATAAATGCACGGCCAGGTGCCACATCTCATTTTCTTTCCCAAAAAACCTACTTAGAGCCATTTATAAGTGTAATAAGCTCCTCCAGGGTGTGCATCATAGGATTTTAATGCACTTCCCCAGGGGTGCAAGGAAACTGAGGAAGTTAGACTATGCTTTCAACATTTATCGACTGTCAGTTTCTCACAACTAGAGGGTGCTGCTGTTGCTGTTCCTGAGCCCCATAGGACTCAGTTATTGCTGCATCTCAGATCTAGAGGGCACTGCTCACCAGCTACTTATTACCTTTATAAAAATGTGACATCATTCTTAGCCAGTTGGGGTTGTTTACTTCAAAACAGTACAGATACTCTTATAACCATAAGAGGGCAGTTCTAAAAATCTGAAGTTTAAAATTCAGTTGGCATAGTCCATTTCCATTTACAGGGGATTCTCTTTAATTTTACATAGTGAAATATTTTGATTTTTTTTATTTACTTTTTTTTTGGTCCATTGCCTATGCCGGTACCTCAGTCTGGTCATGGACCTCGCCGCTTCACTCCCACATGAGCCACACTCCCCGATACTCCCTAGCTTACTCCCCAGGGTGGGGTCGTGGCACCCTGGGCCTAAGTGCCATGAATGTCGGGATAGGTCAGGGAGCTGGCCTGGGAGCAATCAAAGTGGCGAGGTGGACATCATCAAGGTGGAAGGCGGCAGAAGTTTTTTTCCTGGTGTAAGGGGGTCAGTGACATGCTATGATGATCTGCGTCTGCCCCGGCCCCTGAATGTACTGGCGCCGGTCACTACAGTACCCCGGTCTCCGCCAGGGATCCATCAGGCACCAGACACACTCCCCTCCCTCCTCCCGGAGAAGGAGAGCAGTCCTCAGGATGCTGTATCCTTCTCCCCCTGGCCGGCCCTCTGATGCCTGGGTCCGTTCCTGAACCTGGGTCACCGGAGTCGCAAGTGGAAATCCAATTGCTGCACCGACAGGCCGGCTCTGAAATATTTTGATTTTAATACAATTTCCATTTTTAAAAAGCGGAACTTTTCATCATGATTTAAAATATGACTTTTATCCCTCCCCTCCCTCCCCTTTAGAGCTCTTACCCTCACCCTGTACCCTCTGACAATGGCCCTCCTGCCTGCATACCCCCTTCCCTCTCACCTGCAGTGCTTATTTCTAAGATTGCCCTTGGCTATTATGTCATGCTACCTAACATTTGGCACATTTTGAATTACTGGAATTTCCTAAGCCTCAGTCTCTTACTTCATTTTATTGTGTAACTATGTATTATTATGTTGACCTTTGTATGTATGTATGTATACCCCCATTCCTTTGACGTGGAACCTTTGTAAATGAGCAGTTCCTGCTGAAAGGTATTTGTAATCATAGATTTCAATAAAATAAAAATTAAAAAAAAGTACACTTTGTTTCTCTTATAGTTATGTTTCTTCTCAAGTCCTTTGTGTGCCAGAATTGCTCAGCTTCACAGTTCTCTCATCCAAAGAACTCTTGAATGTACTCTAATAACCATAAGAGACACAGTAACTGTACATACACAGTATAAGCAATAACTCACAATAGGGCATGCGTTTCTAGAGAATTAATGCATGCCCCTGGTGAACTGGAAGGCACAAGACCAATGGCCTAGTGATTTTCAACACACCCGAAAAGTCCATTGATTCTCAAGAAATCTATATTCTACTGTGGATTATTGTGCTTAAAATGGAAAAAAAAATTTATTGAAAAAAGTTTTTTCCCCCTTTACTTAGGTTGTTGCTAGATAGAATATGTGAGCTTTATAACAAAGGTTGAGTGCATTTGAATGAACCCCAAAGTGCATTTTTTTAAGAAACTCTATGCCTTGTTGGAGATTTTTGTTTAAAAAGTGAAAAGAGTTTCATTTTAATTATAAAACAGTTTTATTTTCATTTAGTTTAGTTGTTGCTGGGTGGATTAGGGGCAGGCTAGTTACAAATTGTTTGTATACAAGAAATTACATAATGGTCGGGTGATGTGTTTAGACCAATGAAGTTGCTAGGATTCTGAAGCCCATTTTGTAAAAACACATAGTACAACAGACTCCGGTTTGGTAAATCTGCACTGCTTGTTGAATAGTAGCTGGCCAAACTGAACCACCATAAGAAGATCTTGTGTCAGGTCTAAGAGGGTGTAGACAGAAAGCCACGTTTGTTAACACCTCCGAATGCTGAGTCACTTACCAGTATGTAATGCTATCATGTAAGCCACCAGCTTGTGAAAGGTGATGTTTTTATCCAATTGCTTTCGAATGGTCCATTGGCAACACTAAAATGAAAAGGAGACAATAAATTAGAAAACTTGCTTGGCCAAAGCATCCTTAGAGGAGTACTGCATTCTCATATCTTGTAAATGTTATTTGTTTCCTTGTCAATGGACGACTCTTTGTGTGTAGCTGTTGGGGATATATATACTTGCTTCAGTTTATTTTCACTGTTTGTACCTGTCCCTGTAACTATCTTGTGGGTATCCATTTTCTGGTTGTTGAAATCTCATTGTCCTTGATAGCTGCATTAGCATATGAGAACATGATGCCACAACACCCATTTACACCAAGTACCTCTGTGCTGAAAGTACGCATAACCTAAAAAAAACTCTCCGGAAACACAGACTGAATGCAATTTAAAGGAAAAAACATGCATTACATCTAAGACAGTCTACTAAGCTAACTGAAGGTAAATGTGGTATTTCACACCTTGCTGCAACTTGTTTTGTTGAATTCTAAGTAAGCAAACTGGCATACTGTGAAGTCTAAAGGGTTCTGACACATCATGTTCCCTTTCCCCTCCCCAAAGTTTCACCTTATTGTTCTTTTTTCATCTACAAGACTATTTTTTTTTTTATTTTATAAACTGTTATCTTGCTTATGATTGTCTCAATTGTACCAATGACGTGGAACCTTTGTAAAAGAGCCTCGGCTGAAAGATATTTGTAATTCTAGAACAAATAAATAAAATAAATAAAAATAAAATAAATATGCTAATACAGCTGTCAAGGAAAATGAGATTTCAACAACCAGAAAATGAAGCCCTCCGGCATAATTACAGGGACTGGTATGAATAGTGACAATAAGCTAAAACAAACAAACCAATGGCTACATGAAAACAGTTGTCTGTTGACAAGGAAACAAATAATATTTACAAGATACGAGGGTGTAGTACTCTCTGAACTGCTTCAGTCTCCTGACAGTACTCCTTGCACTAGATTGTCGCAGCATTTTCCAGGCAATATGGGGTTGTGCAGTTTACTCACGGCAAGATCTTTTATGCCTGTGCCCCTCCCTCCACCACAGTTCTGTCATTTAACAAGATGCTATGGTGGTGACAGGATCCTCCTTGTTGCTGAAACCCTTACCTGGCCCAGTCAGGCTAAAGCTAAGGACTTCTACTGCTGGATCCTAGCACTGGCTGGGCTTATCAGATGCACTAAGGAGAGGGTTCAGGGTAAGGTGGTCACGCCTCAGCAGATTGGGGGCTGGGAAATATGGAGGAGGTGAGGTTACATTACAAAACTGCTTATGCTGGACAGAGGTGAGCTTGGGTGAGTGCCCGGCTAATCCTAAGCAAAAGCAATGGGGGGGGCAGGTTTTTGTTTTCATGATGGGGCAGGATGTGAAGGCACCTGCACTCAGTACTGAGCACCTGTAGAGAGAGGGGGATCTGTCATTTGGGCAATTATTTAGATTAGGGGACACATAGTGCCCCTGTTTTGGAATTCAGAGGATTATGGTACTATGTCCTCCAACCGGCGTCAGTTAGCTCCTCCCCCATACACATGTCTTGCAATCAGCCAAATGTATATATTCTTAGATATTGTATATATTTATTTATACATTAGTAGATATGGTTGCAATGCTTTATTGAACTGCCTCAATTGCAAAAACAGTCATTTAAACACAGTTTTCTCCGTGCCAACCAACTACAACCTCTGGGAAAATAGAGGGATAGCGTCACTGCCAAGGCTCTGATGCAAAGGAAAGGGCTGTTCCAATATCTTAAAAAAAAAAAAGAGGCACTGTTACCCCCACCAAATAAATAAGTAAAACCAAAATATGCAATTTAACGCCCCCCACACCGCCCGGGTCCTCAACAGTGAACAGAAATGTAAGTGAACGTTCGAATATTATTATTATTAGACATCTGTGATGGGCATTGTTTGTAAATATAATAACAATTGCAGCGGTACCTAACTACGTTACTTTAATATCATCACTCTTTATTAAATAGCAACACGTTTCGTTTTCGAGTAGCGACTGCCTTATGTTTGTTCTGTGGGGGCGCTCCGCCCCCCCACACCCCCCGGGTCCAGGAATGTATTATTATGAGAGCGGTAAATGATGCTGTTACTTGTAAATTTTTAACAACACATTTCGTTTAGATTACTTTACTTTGAGATAGCCTTAAGTTTGTTCTGTGGGGGTGACATATCAGTGACTGGCAATGCGTAGCGTCGATTACACCGGCACACTCGCTTCCCAGGTGTGTCCCCTAAAGTAAATAAATGCCGTCATTTGTACCTGCAGGTTAACAGATAATTTTCACTGGATACTGTATGTATACAGAGAGAAAATAAAACTGATCTGTCAGAGATAACAGAGCCACCTTCTTATCACAGGCCGCCAGCACGGGGCACAACGCTGGACACTGTCCATGGTAAGAATGGGCTAGTGGGAACTGAGCTAGTGAAAACTGGGCTTGTGAATATTGAGCCAGTGACCACTGGCTAGAGAAATTTGGCCAGTGAATTTTGGGCTACTGAGTATTAGATTAGTGAAAGTGAGCTACTGAAAATTATTGAGCCAGTGAAAATTGAGCTTGTGCTATACCAGTTTACAGACATGGGGCAAAGGGTTGTCGGAAATGGGACCAGCTCTATATACACCACACAACCTATAAACTCAAAGCAATGAGAACAGGATGTGTGAAGGCATCTCTTAAGAAACTTCTCTGTAGTGTTTACATTGGAACTCTGATGGAGTCATGGAGCAGCAACGTCCTCACAAATGAGTAACAAGAGGGAGTTCCTGTGCTACCTAACTACCACAGAGAACACAAGACTCTCATCTACACTAGCCCTGGTACATCCATTCTTAGGGATGAGGAAGAACTCCATCATTATCTCACTTCTTTCATGGAAAAGCAACGAGTTTTGAGTTTATTTATTTTATTTATTTATTGAACATTTCGGAATTACAACCTTTGAGTCAAGGACTCCTTTGCAAAGGCTCCACGTCATTCTGGACAGGACATAACAATGCAACAGAGTGCTCGAGATTCAACAAACCAGAGACATTACAATATGACAGAGATTAACATCATAGCAATTTGTTAATGCCATTACGTCAGATAGGAAATCATTAGTTTACACAATAGAGCCCGACTGTTCAGGGGCTTCAACAGGACATTACCATGTTCAACAATACAGGATAGGGTTAGAGCCAGGGCTCAGGAAATGAAATCTGGCGGTTGAGAATATCGAGCGGTGAGGTGGCCCCACTTGGTCAGCCAGTACAGGGGAAAGAAGGGGAACATTTGCAGGTCACAGAGTTGAGGAGAAAAAACTTGGTCCCAGATTTGAATTGACCTAGGGTGGGGGCAAGTAGGATGGAAGACGGTATGTTGTTAAGCCAGAGGGGAGCACGATACCGGAAGGATCTTTGTCCAAGCGAGGTCCTACAGTGGGGGACTTTGAAGGTGGCCGTCTCGGGGTGCTCCTATTAGGGGTCAGTTGGACGAGGCAGTGTAATCCGGTTGGTGTGAGTTTCATAAGGATCTTTTTGGCTTGTAGACAGGTGTGATATTTAAGCCTCCCTTCAAAGGTAAGCCAGCCCACTTGTGAGTAGAGCAAGCAGGTATGCGTCTGTCTAGTGCTACTAGTGACCAAGCGGCAGGCTTTATTGAGTGCTGTTCTGATGCTGTTCAGTGCCGATTGGTCAGCCGAACCATAAATAGTTATACCATAATCAATCAACGAAAGGACTGAGCTAGTAACCGCTAGCCTAAGGGCCTGAGGGGGGAGACAATGTTTATGTCTGTAGAGGATGCCTACGGGTATTGATAGAGGTGGAGAGAAGCTTAATATGTTGATGGTATGTAAGGGATGTGTCAAGAATGATGCCAAGATATTTAAAGCAGGAGACCTGTTCAATGTGGGTGCCCAGTTTGTTTGTTAGAGCGAGCTGGGAGGTATTGAGGGGGTTTTGTTGATGAGCAAATATCATGGATTTTGTTTTATCATAGTTAAGTATGAGCCGGTGTTCAGTGAACCAGCCCTCCAGCTCCCTAAAACAGCCTTGAAGAGTATTTTGGAGGTGGGTGAGGTTGGTATGTTTCCAGTATAGCACAGCATCATCAGCATAAAGCAGTAGCTTTCCACTACAGGCTTGAGGGAGTGAGTTTGGAAAGAGAGTGAAAAGTAGGGTCCAAGTATCGACTCGAGGGACGCCAGCAAGGACCGTTTTTTTTGGGGAGAGTGTTTCTCTAATTTTTACTTGCTGTGTTCTGTCAGTCAGATAGTTATTAAACCAGGAGATAGTATCAGGTGCTATATTGAGGGATGCTAGGGCATGCAGAAGTAGCTCATGATTGACGGTGTCAAATGCCTTAGTCAAATCGACATAGACTGCCCCAACTGCTCCCCTCTGATCGAGTGCTTCATGAATGTAGGATGTGAAGTCTAGTAGTGCTGTGGTAGTACTGTGCCCTTTTCTGAAACCATGTTGAGTTACAAAACAATTGAACAAAACTCTTCCCTAACAAAGAGCGTCTTAGTTTAAAGGAAACAACCCAACTCAGGCTTGCTGACTTGGAAATCATGCAGCAAAAAACAAACAAAACAAACAAACAATGGAGCAAGTTAATGGTTTCCTGTATGGGTGTCGTCATCAGACCTCACACATTCGGTGGCCTTGGGGTGGAAACAACCCAAACAAAATACAATAAACAAACATATCGCACCTGCTAAGGAAAATGGAATTAAATTGCAGCACCATGAAAGTGTACTTTAGAAATATGTGTGTGTGTGTGTGTGTGTGTGTGTGTGGGAGGGGGGGTAGTTATAATGCCTCCCTTTGTCTTTACATTTTCGCAGCAGGATATGAGCTAAAGAAACAGTTTGATAGGACACTGTCAAGCCCTATTTCCATCATACTATTTTTAGATGAAAACACACATTTTAAGATTGTTTACTTTTTCTAAAATTCATTAATGTTGCTTGTTATTTCATTTGTTTCCTTTCTTAGTAAAACTGACATGCATGCTGATGGTGTAATTATACCCAATCTTGTTTTGTTTCAGATCCTTGATTTATTCTTGTCGCTTACTTCCTGAACATTAGGACCCCCCCATCAAACAGTGCAGCCATTCAAGATGGAAGAGTCTGCTGCCCTCCCACTATATCATAAGTGGCGGTGTTCCCGAATTAAGCCCAGGAAAGATGCAGTGAGAGCTGATCAAGGACTGTAACCAAACACATTTTTGTGTGGTATCACCAGTATGATGTACAGTCTGCATTTCCCTTTTAAAAAGAAAAAAGGAATCCTAATCAAATTACCAACTCCAGTAGCAGTCACAACAGAATGTGACCAATCATGACATGTATACTTTAAACTAGAGACACTTTGAGGCCGGGGGGGGGGGGTAACATTGTCCCTTTAAAGAACATTCTGCTCCACTCTGCATGTTAACAGACATTATAAAATGGCAAGAAAAAATATTTAACTTTATTTTGTCATTTTACCCTTGATTGCCCTCCCCACACCCGTGGCAACTGCTGCCTCTGCTCCTCTCTTTCTCTCCCCCTCACTAGAAGGATGTTGCCTCTGTCACTGTATCTCTCTTATATCCAGGTTCTGGTTTGGATCTCTGGCTCCCTCTCTTAACTCCCTGTTGTCTTACCCCCACCTTCCTCCTACTCCCTCCAATCTACTGGCCCTCATTCATTGTCACTCCCCAGGGTCAAATCCTGTGCTGGCCAGCCTGCCTTCTCTTTTAGCCTGCCCCATCACTGATACAGCCTCCCTCTCTCTATCCACACTGCCTCTATTCCATGTTCCTTGAAAGCACTGGTTCAGGCTTACAATAAAACAATGCCACTAACAGCTTAATCTGGTTTAATGTCAGTTGGCATCCATCTATTTCCCCCTCACCCTGGGACGAGGCTGAAAATAGGCAGAATTGTCTAGTCCTCCTTTCCTGGTCAACAAAAACTAACTAACTACACTGCCCAAACCTACTCTTGACCCCCCCAACATTTCCTTGACCGTCTCTCAAGCTATCTATTTGCGTAAGCCTTGCAGTATCCATATTTTACAATGCTATATTTTAGCAATAAGGCATGACAGGTTGTACATTATTGTAGCATGATCTCACATCTTGTGAAATAAGGCTCAAAGTGAAGCCTGGTGCTTTACGCACCTGAGAAGTGCCGTTATCCCATAATTACGCACATCTCAGCACATAGTTGTCGTATAAAGCTGGACTTGGTGTCTAAATTGGGGTTTTGAGGGTCAAGGAATTCATTACTTGTAATAAAAATATTCTTTCTTGAAGCCAAATTTATGTATATGTATATGTATATATGTATATACATATATATATATATATATATATATGTATGTATATATATCTCCTCTTTTTGTAGGTATGTCCAAACGAAGTACTGTTATTGGTGATTGGAGAAAGTGTCAGCACCCTTGCTAAAACCAGTACAACAGTCAAGAGGAAAGAAGAGGAGGGGAGTTGAGACGATTAAATAACTGTGTAGATTATGTGATAAAGAGTGTGATGAAGACAAAAAGACTATCCAATTGATTCATGGAACAAACAGAAGAGTCTAGCACTGGAATGGGGGGGGTTACATAAATATGGAAGTGTCTTTGAGAAAGTAAACTGGGATGATGGTCCAACCGGCATGATTTTTCGCAAATTATGTAAGACTGGATTCATGAGTAAAAGGAAGCTTCAGTAAGCCAAAACTAGGAAAGAGAAACAGCAGAAACATAGATTTTGACGGCAGATAAGGACCACTTGGCCCACCCAGTCTGCCCATTTCCCTACCTATTGGATATGCTGCAGATCCTAGTTAACCAGCAGCCTACTTCTTCCTACCCCCAACCCCTAGAATTGCCTTATGACTGTCCCATGCATGCTTAAATTCCACCACTGTTTTTGACTCCACAACCTCCTCCGGAAGGCCATTCCATGCATCCACAAACCTCTCTGTGAAAAAATACTTCTAAATTACCTCTGAGCCGCCCCTTCTATCTTCAAATTGTGCCCTTGTTCTTGCACACCCTTTTTGAAAGATGCTACCTCTCTTTGTTGATTCCTTGAGATACTTGAAAGTTTCTATCGTGTCCCCCTCTCTCTCCTTTCCTCAAGGCTATACATATTCAGCTTCTTAAGTCTCTCTTCATATGTCTTCTGGTGCAGGCCCTGCACCATTTTAGTTGCCCTCCTGGACAGCCTCCATCCTGTCTATATCCTTATGGAGATTGGGTCTCCAGAACTGCACGCACTACCTCAGATGGGGTCTCACCAACTGTCTGTACAAGGGGATAATAACTTCCTGTTTTCTACTGGTGATGCCTCTCCCTATGCATCCCAGTATACCCCCAGCCCTCCTTGCTGCCCTCTCACATTGCTTGCCCACCTTTAGGTCATCTGATATGACTACCCCCAGGTCCCTTTCCATTTTTGTTGTTGTTAGTATCTCACCCCCAATTGTGTACTCTTCCAATGGGTTTTTGTTTCCCAGGTGCATTACCTTGCACTTCTTAGCATTGAATCTAAGCTGCCATACATTTGACCATTCCTCTAACCTTGCCAAGTCCCTTCTCATCCTTTCCACCCCACCTTGTGCATCAACTCTGTTGCAGATCTTTGTGTCATCTGCAAAGAGACATACTTTCCTTCAGTCCCTCTGCAATATCGCTATAAAGACATTGAAGAGGACCGGTCCTAATACTGAACCCTGTGGTACCCCACTAGTAACCCCCTTTCTTCAGAGTGGACTCCATTTACTATTACTCTCTGTGTCCTATTCTCCAGCCAATTCTTTACCCAGGCTGTCATCTTGGGACCCCTCCCAGGCTGGCTAACTTGTATATTAATCTTTGTGTGGGACTGTGTCAAATGCCTTGCTAAAGTCTAGGTAGGCCATGTCCACAGCCCCTCCCTGATCTACTACTTTGGTCACCCAGTCAAAGAAATCTATCAGATTTGTTTGGCATGACCTTCCGCTGTGAATCCATGCTGCCTTGGGTCCTGAGCCCCTCTGGCCTCTAGATACTCAACAATTCTTTCCTTCAGAAGTGATTCCATCATTTTCCTACCACTGAGGTTAAACTAACAGGTCTGTAGTTTTCTGCTTCTGCCTTGCTCCCACTTTTTGTGAGGGAATCACATCTGCCCTTCTCCAGTCCTCGGGTACCACCCATCCTCCCATGATTTGTTAAAGAGGGTAGTCAGTGGTGTCACTAGTTCTACCCTTAGTTCTTTTAGAATTCTGGGATGAATCCCATCAGGCCCCATTGCTTTGTCCACCTTCAGTTTTAGAGTTCTTTCAGAACTCTTTCTTCTATAAATGGGCTGGTATCAACTTCTGTATCCAGAGTGTTTCTACTGTTTGTTTAGGTACCTCCCCACTTCCTTTGTAAATACTGAGCAAAATATTTGTTTAGTATCTCTGCCTTTTCACAGTCACCCTCTGCCCACCCTCCCTCCTCTTTATTAAGCCTCACTAGCCCTCCTTGGTCTTCCTTCGCTCCCTGATATACCTATAAAGGTTTTATCCCCTTCTTAACAGAGTTGGCTATCTTTTCCTTGGTTTGGGCCTTTGCTGTTCTGACTGCCTTCCCAGCTTCATTTTGCTTTAACTGATACAGTTCCCTGTCCTGCTCCTTCTGTGATTCCTTGTACTTCCTGAATGCTTTCTTTTTCTCTTGAACCTTCACTGCCACTTCCTTTAAGAACCATAGTGGTTTCTTACATCGCTTCGATTTGTTAATTTGCTTCACACAAAGGCTTGTTACCTCTGTGATGGCAGTTTTTATTATTCCCCATTGTTCTTCCACCCCTCCTTTCTGCCCATTTGCTAGTGCATTCCTTAGGCACTCACCCATTTTGGCAAAGTCAGCCCTCCTAAAGTCCAGTACTTTTGCCTTGTATGGCTTGACTCTATTGCTGTGTTTATTGTGAACCATACTGTTCGATGGTGGCTAGTTCCCAGATGGCTACCCACTTCTACATCTGTGATCTCTCTTCATCTCCATTTGAGAGAACCAGGTCTAAGATTGCTCCCTCTCAGTGGGCTCCAATACCTAGTTGTCTAAGGCATGCCCTTGTAGGGCATCTAGAATAACCCATTTTTGAAGTGGCTGCTGCAACTGCATTCCAGTTAACATCTGGCATATTCAGATCACCCATCAGCAATATCTCCTTTTTCTGCCATTCTAGTATTCTTTCATCATTTCCTTGTCCATTTCCTCCCCTGAGAAGGGTCTGTATACTAACCCCTGTGCGGATTGTGGTGCCATTGCCGGTCTCCAATTTACCCACAGTGCTTCTTCTCCTCCTGTTTTCCATTTTGTTTTGTTGCCTTGATTCCTTCCCTTATGTAAAGAGCTACTCCTCCTCTCTTTACCCTCCCTGTCCCTCCTGTAGATAGTGTATCCTGGTATGTTTATGTCCCAGTCATGGTTTTGTGTGTACCATGTTTCTGTGACTGCCACGATATCCAGATGTTCCTCCTCCATCAAGGCCACTAATTCAGGAAGCTTGTTACTCAGACTACGGGCATTGGTTCTCATTGCTCTCCATTTTTTGATGGCTTTACCTTCTTTTGCAGCATCCCCCACTGACCTGTCTACCTCAATCTTTTTCTCATTTAGTACCCTGTTTTGTAGGGAGAGGCTGGAATTTTTCTGCTGTTTATCAGTGTCTCCCCCCTTGACTAGTTTAAAAGCTTGCCAATGAAGCATTTAAACCGATTGCTCAAAAGACTTGTTTCCTTCCTGGACAGATGCAGACCATCCTGCCAGTATAGGCTGGTGTCCCTCCAGGTGGAACCCCAGTCCCCAATGATGCCAAACCCCTGTGCCCCACACCATTTTTTCAACCATTCATTAAACTGCATGGTGTAAAGTACTCGCCTCACTCATGCCATTGACAGGCAGCACCTCAGAGAAGGATATTGTGTGCTACTTGTCTTAGGCCCCTCCCCAATTCTACAAAGTCCTTCTGCACTGCTCTAATCTCATGATTAGCCAAGTCATTTGTCCCTAGGTGGACAATGAAGTCCAGCTCAGATTCCGTGCAGCTGTTCTTGTGATCCTGAGGATGCGCTTCCTGTCTCTCCAAGCCATGGCACCAGGCGCACCTACTTCAGTTTTCCCTGCTCCCCCGTTCTATCCCCTAATAATTGGTCCCCACCAGGAGCTGCTTCCTTTCCTTGTGGTGTCCTCTGCCTCCTTCCTGTGGGCCTCCTTGTGACAGTTGTCCTCAGCCTCCTTATTCTCCTCTGCAGGTGCATCCATAGGGAGCTATGCTCCCCAGAATGGTGTATGGATTGTGGTGTGGAACAACTGACTGGGTGTGCCTCTGTTCCACCATCCTCACCCTCCCTGAGCCCACTGTGGTCCAACTGCTGTGCTTTCTTCGCAACCTCTGAGGTAGTGGTGGTGGCTCTGGTGCTCCCTGGATGGGGGAGGTTCCCTTCCTACCATCCAGTGTGGCCTGGGGAAAGGTCCCCTTACTACTGTCCAGTGTGGCCTGAAGACGGGCAACTTCCTCCCTCAGGGCAGAGAGTTGTCTGCAAATAGGGCAGCATCTCAGCCTCCAGAAAGACTCCCGGAAGACTGCTGCCCCACAGCCATTACATTGCACTACTGCCCACATTTTTTTTGTGTGTGTGTGTGATTGGTTTGTAATATAGAAATATATATATTTATATTATACAATGTGTATGCTTATATTGTCAGTGCAGTGTGCTAGAGAGGATATGACAGTGATATGCACCTTGCACTCTTGAGGAAATGATGTCAGAGCCCCAGGTATAAAGGAACTATTTCCGGGGGGGGGGTAAAGGGTGGGAAGGGTTGGGCCTGAACTGTGCCCTCACAAAACAAAAAGCTCTGACCCACTGCTGCAATAAGTGCCTTCCTGTCAGCAAGATTCCCTACACAACAATTTGACAGAGAAAATACCCTGCTAATCAAACAGAGAAAAATTCACACATCCAAGTCAGACACAGGTAAACCTCCCCAGCCCCAAAACAGGCCTGGTGGTTTGTGCTCTGAAAGCTGTCAGCCCCAAAATAAGTCAGCTGTGCTTTAAACTCTTCCTGCACTGAAAATGTTAAGAATTGTAACAAACAAACGTAAACCTAGATCCACCTCCCTCTGTTGCTTGAAAGACTGTCTTTTCCTGTTTCACACTGCAGGTTTTTCTATGACCACTCCTTAACCACAGCAACTTTGTTAAAAATAGTTTAACTATCACAAACTCCTACGCACCAGTAAATTATTTAAAAATAGTTTATGTCCCAAAATCCTAGTAGTCAATCCAGCTACCCCCAAGGGACAACCAAAATGCAGTATTCAAACACTTATGAAGTTACTTCCAAGATAATCAGAGTTTGCAAGTTTCTTTTTAAACTCCTCAGCCACCTGTAATTCATTTAAAAATAGTTTAACTGTCAGAAAATCCTAGTAGACAATCTAGCTACTTCCAAGGACCTACCCAAATGCAGTATTTAAATCCTTCTGAAGTTACAAGATAAACAGAGTTTGCAAGCCCCTTCTTGGTTAAACACTAAATAAATATGTGAATAAAAAGCAATTACCAAGGGTAGTTAGTTTCACCTCCCACAGAATTACGCAAAAGTGCACGTTTGTTGCAGATATCAAGTGCAATATAGAATTTCTCACTCAGCTCGCAGTTGAATAAAACAGTAGTGTCCTTCCAGCTCCAGAAAATGTGCTTTGTGTCTTTAAAAATTGCAGCCTCCAGTAACTTATAGTAATCTGATCTAATCTGGATATCTCCACCCAGGGCAATTTGTTGCCAATGGTAGCAGATGCAAGAAATCTTTGTATCTTGATCTGAGCATGACAGTTCCCCTGAAAATGTTCCTGGCCCTTCTGCTATACTTTCATGGAGTGGTCCTCTACAGGACAAGAGTCTCTGCATCTGGTGTATGATGCCAGAAGACAAAAAACATCCTGGCCGAGACAAGTGGTGTCTTCTCCAACAAATGGATGCTTGGCACATGTTCAAGGCTCATACCATGTACTTAGAAGATGCTTCAATGTGTGACTGTATCTTAGCTGTCATTGATTGTACAACAGATTCTTTTGCTGCTGAGATTCGGTATCATTGTACCTGTTGGAAAAAATATGTCTCCCCAATATACCACCAGGACAAAAACATTATTTCAGATCTCAACTTACAACGGGTTCATCATGCAGACATTCGAGAAATGTTTTTCAAACATGTACGGACAGTTGTATTGGACATGAATGAGCCAAGAACATTACAAGGACTACTGATGGACTAAAATAAACTGTTGAGGAATTTCGGTTATGATACAAGTACAACACAATCAAGCATAATTAAGCAGATGATTCAGAATGAGTTTACAAACAGGATTGAATTTCATGATCGTTTCCACAAAAATGAGAGTACCATAGTGTATGACACATCTGCAGGTGGAAGTTATGTGGAAGCAGCAATCTACTCATGGAGAGTGAGTGATGAACAATTACTGAATACCATTGCCAGGCGCTTGAAAGATAAGTTATCGCACAATACTGGCATGAGCTGACCTCCACATATTGATGACCTTGAGAATACTGAAGAACCTAATCCTGAGTTATGAAAGTTTCTCACCTGGCTAAAGAACCCTACTGCTAGTGACTTCAGTGATGCCTGCAAGGATCCAGAGAGTGCAGCCTTGTTATCACTGTTATTTTCATTAATTATGAGGAAACACACTTCCTTAAAGGTCAAATTATCAATGACAATTCTTGGCCTGACTAGAAGGCATGATAGTATAGACATGATAAAATTATCACTCAGAATAAGCTACCAGGATGTTCCTAATCTGTATGCTACATGGGCCAAATTTGAGCTTGAGAAGAATGACAGCTGTCCTGAAGAGCTTGCTAACGAGTTTCCTGGAAATGCCACTCTAGACAATGATGACTTTCAGGACAACACATTGACCGGAGCAGATACATCTCACTGCACATACGTGATGTTTGTTCAACCAGAGGATGTTGCTACTAAAATTTCTACTCAGAATCATCATAAACTGGCCATGGCAAAGCCTCTTGAAATGAAACATATCAGTGCAGCACAACACAGAGTTTAACCTTACAAGACAGTCTAACATGGCCTACCATCAGTTTGCGCTAAAGTTGCTATCTCACCAGAAAGCACTTGGGACCAGAAGATTCAAGAAATGGTCCATTCTTTGGCTCATCTTGATAGCAATGCAAAAGAGGTTCCAGCAGAAAGATAGAAGATTGGAGCATTTTCTGGATTTCAAGCCAATATCTGTTGTTAGCCTTGCTTGTAGAGCAGAAAGCAGCTAACTAAAAGAAGCTACATTTTCTTATTAATTTAACACTTATATCTCAGCAGGAGACAGTGTCTGTTGAGATTAAGCAAGACAGATACTTTATTAGAAGTAGAAGGGGTCTTATTTAGGGTTAAAAAAAGAAAGACAAGAAAGAAAGTCAGTGTGTGTTCTGTGCTGTGAAGGGTACTGTATCAACTTACTTTGTTAAACCAGTAGGAGGAGAGAGAGCTTAGCTAGCCTTTTTCTTACTAATTGCCCTCCATCCCACCCACCCTAAGCCAGTTCTACTTTTATAGCCAATGGATTTGACTGTCAACAGGAACTTCCTGTTTGGCAGTAGGAAGGGAAGGATCATAGAGAAACACTGGTTCTGTCAACCCTAGAGGAAAAAAGTAGCTCACTCTCCCCTTCCCCCAGCTGGTGGTGGTCTGACACTGAGCAAAGAAGAAGGAGGCTACTGAAGAATATAGGAAGTTGCTGTCCCAGAACAGGAAGGGTGAGAGTTGTAAGAAGAGGAGAGAGGAGAGAGTAAGCATACAGAGAAACAGGAGAGGGGACACAAAATAAGACATGATAGGAGTGGTGCAGTGCAATGGCTGTGGGGCAGCAGTGTTCCGGGAGACATTCTGGAGGTTGCAATGCTGCCCTATTTGCAGGCACCTCTCTGGTCTGAGGGAGGAGGTTGCCCATCTCCAGGCTGACCTGGCTAGGATTTGTGAAACCTCCTCCCCCACCCAGGGACCACCAGTGCCAATGCCACTACCTCAGAGGTTGCCAAGAAAGAGGAGAGGCTGGACCAGGGTGGGCTCAGGGAGGGAGAGGGTGGTGGAACATAGTTGCATCCTCCAGCTGTACCTCTCACAATTCATTCACTCTTCTGGTGGATAGTGGTTCCTCTATGGAGGCATCTGCGAGTGGAGACCAGGAGGATGCTGGAAACCTTCACAAAGGGAGACCCACAGGAGGTGGCATGGGACCCCACGGGAAGAAAACAACTCCTGTTGGGGGACTCCAATCATTAGGGGAGGAAGGGAGGCAAGGTGCCTGCCTGGCACCACGGCTTGGAGGGAAAGGAAGCGAATCCTCAGGATCATGGGAGCAGCTGCACGAGGGAGGGAGCTGGATGTCATTGTCCACCTAGGGACAAATGACCTGGCTAGGAATGGGATCACAGCAGTGCAAGAGGAGTTTGTAGAGTTGGGGAGGGGCCTTAGACAAGTAGTGCATACAGTAACCTTCTCGGAGGTGCTGCCTGTCTATGGCAGGGGTGATGCTAGGGTATTCCTCACCAGGGAATTCAATAAATGGTTGAAACACTGGTGTGGAGCTCAGGGTTTTGGCTTCACTGGGGACTGGGGAGCCACCTGGAGGGATGCAGACCTATACTGGTGCGATGGTCTGCATCTTTCCGGGGGGGGGAACCAGGATCCTAGGTGAGAGGTTTAGATGCTTCATTGGCAAGCATTTAAACTAGCCAAGAGGGGAGGCACTGAAAAGGAGCAGGGAAATCCCAGCCTCCCCCACAAAACACGGGTAATTAGTGAGGTAAACACCAAGGTAGAGAAGTCATTAGGAGAAGGACAGAGGTAAATGTAAAAAGGCAAAGGCAGTAAGGACAGGAATGGAACAAAAGGGGTAAGGCCATCAAAAGTGGAGGGTGATGAGTACTAATGCCCATAGTCTGTGTAACAAGCTCCCTGAACTAGTGACCTTGATGGAAGAGGTTGCCTGGATATTGTGGCAATCACAGAAACATGGTACACAGAGAACCATGACTGGGATGTCAACATACCAGGATACACAATCTACAGGAGGGACAGGGAGGGTAAAAGAGGAGGAGGAGTAGCTCTCTATGTAAAGGAAGGGATCAAAGCAACAGAACTAAAGATTAAACAGGGAGCAGATGCGTCACTCTGGGTCACCCTGGAGACAGGAAATGGCACCACAGTCCGCATGGGGGTTACATACAGACCCCCATCTCAGGGGGAAGGAATGGACAAGTAAATGATAGAAGGCTTCCTTAGAATGGCAGAAAAAGGGGAGATATTATTGATGGGGGACCTGAATATGCCACATGTTAACTGGAGCACCTTTGCTGCAGGCACATCCAAGAGCATGGTCATTCTTGATGCCCTACAGGGGGCATGCCTCAGACAGCTAGTATTAGAACCTACTTGGGAGGGAGCAATTTTAGACCTGGTACTCTCAAATGGGGATGTAGAAAGAATCTCAGATTTAGAAGTGGGTAGCCATCTGGGAACAAGCGACCACCAAACAGTGTGGTTCACGATAAACACAGCCATACAAAAGCAAGAGTATTGGACTTTAGGAGGGCTGACTTTGGGAAAATGAGAGAGTGCCTCAGAAAAGCACTAGCAAACAGGCAAGAAAGGGGTGGAGGAACAATAGGGAGTAATCAAAACAGCCATCACAGAGGCAACAAGCCTTTGTGTAAAGCAAATCAACAAAACACAGTGAAGGAAATAACCACTATGGTTCTCAAAAGAGGTGGCAGGGAAGGTTAAGGAAAAAAGTATAGCATTCAGAAAATATAAGGAAACACAGAAGGAGCAGGACAGAGAACGTTATCAGTTAAAGCAAAAGGAGGCTGGGAAGGCAGTCAGAATAGCAAAGGCCCAAACCGAGGAAAGGATAGCCAACTCTGTTATGAAGGGGGATAAGACCTTTTATAGGTACATTAGGGAGTTAAGAAAGACCAAAGGAGGGATACTGAGGCTTAATAAAGGGGAAGGAATGTGGGTAGAGGGTGACAGTGAGAAAGCAGGGTTACTGAATGAATATTTCTGTTCAGTATTCACAAAGGAAGAGGAGGGGGAGGTACCTAAACCAAACAAGAGAAACACTCTGAAGATGGGGGTTGATACCAGTCCATTTACAGAAGAAAGGGTTCTGAAAGAACTAATAAAATTGAAGGTGGACAAAGCAATGGGGCCTGATGGGATTCATCCAAGAATTCTAAAAGAACTAAGGGTAGAACTAGTGACACCGCTGACTACTCTCTTTAACAAATCATGGGAGGATGGGGTGGTATCTGAGGACTGGAGGAGGGCGGATGTGATTCCTCTTCACAAAAGTGAGAGCAGGACAGAGGCAGGAAACTACAGACCAGTTAGTTTGACCTCAGTGGTAGGGAAAATGATGGAATCACTTCTGAAGGAAAGAATTGTTGAGTACCTAGAGGCCAGTGGGGCACAGAACCCAAGGCAGCATGGATTCACGATGGGAAGGTTGTGTCAGACTAATCTAATAGATTTCTTTGACTGGGTGACCAAAGTAGTAGACCAGGGAGGGCTGTGGACATGGCCTACCTAGATTTTAGCAAGGCATTTGATACAGTCCACACAAAGATTAATACACAAGTTAGCCAGCCTTGGAGTGGGTCCCAAGGTGGTAGCCTGGATAAAAATTGACTAGACAACAGGACGCAAAGGTAGTAGTAAATGGAGTCCACAGTGAAGAAAGGAGGTTACTAGCGGGGTACCGCAGGGTTCATTACTAGGACTGGTCCTTTTTAATGTCTTTATAAGTGACATTGTGGAGGAACTGGAAGGAAAAGTATGTCTCTTTGCAGACGACACAAAGATCTGCAACAGGGTTGATACACAAGATGGAGTAAAAAGGATGAGAAGGGACTTGGCAAGGTTGGAGGAATGGTCAGATGTATGGCAGCTCAGATTCAATGCAAAGAAGTGCAAGGTAATGCACCTGGGAAACAAAAACCCAGGGGAAGAGTACACAATGGGGGTGAGATACTGACAACAGTAAAAATGGAAAGGGACCTGGGGGTAATTATATCAGATGACCTAAAGGTGGGTAAGCAATGTGAGAAGGCAGTAAGGAAGGCTGGGGGATACTGGGATGCATAGGGAGAGGCATCAATAGTAGAAAACAGGAAGTTGTTATCCCTCTGTACAGACAGTTGGTGAGACCCCATCTGGAGTACTGTGTGCAGTTCTGGAGACCCCATCTCCGCAAAGACATAGACAGAATGGAGGCTGTCCAGAGGAGGGCAACCAAAATGGTCCAGGGTCTGCACCAGAAGAGATACAAAGAAAGACTAAAGAAGCTTAATATGTATACCTTTGAGGAAAGAAGGGAGAGAGGGGGGACATGATAGAAACTTTCAAGTACCTCAAGGGAATCAACAAAGTCTAAGAGGACAGCATCTTTCAGAAAAAGAGATGTGCAAGAACAAGGGGGCACAATTTGAAGATAGAGGGGGACAGCTCAGAGATAATGTGAGGAAGTATTTTTTCACAGAGAGGGTTGTGGATGCATGGAACAACCTCCCTGAGGAGGTCATGGAGTCAAGAACAGTGGGGGAATTCAAGAATGCATGGGACAGACATAAGGAAGTCCTAATGGGGGGGGTAGGAGGAAGTAAGCTGTTGGTTAACTAGGATCTGCAGCTTATCTGTTAGGTAGGAAAATGGGCAGACTAGGTGGGCCAAGCGGTTCTTATCTGCCATCACATGTTTCTATGTATCCAGAAGTTGGCTACAAAGAGCAAGGTGTACTACTACCTCACATTGCCCAAGCCACCCCATAAGTCAGTAATATATGAGGTGATATGCTGCATAATCACTGTAGTGAAGAATAAATCTATGCTTTTCATTCAACTGTTTGGAGATCAGCCAGTCTATGCTCTAATTACTCAGTTGAAAAAATGAGAATCCTACACAGTTTGAACTCATCCTTCCATTCCTAGGTCCATTCCATGCCGCAATGTTCTTTAATATCAGCAATCAACAAGTGATCAAAGGACCTGGTTTATCTGACATTCTTGTTGCAGCTAGTGTGATTACAGAGGGTTCAGTTGACAAAGCACTGTGTGGAAAACATTATATAAGAAACATCAGATGCCTTCCACTGATGTATGAGGTACTGGCTCACAGAATGATTTGAAAAGGACTTAGTGATGATCTACACTTGTCTCCCAAGCTACAAGAAAAGCTGGAAAAACTAAGACACCCCTCCACAAACACACGAGAAGAGTTCAAGATGATCTGTGATGAACTAGAGGCAGATCAAGAATTATTTTAATTTGTTGTGAAAGCATTTGAAACAGTTAAACGTTTTGATAATTCAAGGGCAAAGTATTGGCTCTGTTTCATGTACACGACTGAAATACTGATGATGAATATCCATGCATTAACAGCTCAGGATTGGGAGGCATTCAAGGCATCGCTCAGATTGATGTTGCCATGATTGCAAGTACATGACAATGACAAGTATGGAAGAAGGCTTGTTGAGTTCTGGCTAGAGATTAGCTGTCTGCCTTACAAAAAAGTCAAGTACATGTGTGATGGTTTATTTGCACAATCAATGACAGGGAACCCCCACTCTTGCTTGCCACTGGATCTATGGTTAGAAATGACAATGAACAAGGGCTCAAAGGTGAAAGCCAGTTGGATGAGAATTTTGAAGAATGAAAATATACTAACAACTCATTCAAAATGCAAACCAATGCAAACAAAGAGAGAAGATAAGCTGCCTGCTTCAAATGAGTTCCACAACATGTTCAAAAACCCAGGCAACAAAATACATATCCAGCAATTCCTGAAGGGTGAATTCAGGGTGTTTGCACACCAACATCCAGCCATCTGCTTTCTATAGTGAGGAACAACTGTTACGATCTGTCCTCCGATGATGAAAATGTGCAAATTAAAGAGTCCCAGTGTCACCACATAGAAACAGACAAGATACTTCTGTATATATACTCACACCTGAGAAAGAATGGCATAAAGGATGTTGTTGTACTTGATGCAGAAGGCACTGATGTAGTAATCCTAGCTGCGTATGTATCACACCAGGTTGTCAGTGTTCTCGGCTTGAAAAGGAAGAAGGACATATAGTATTTAACTGCAAGGCACTGTGTTCAAAAGAAGTTGCTCAAGTCATTGTACCTCTTCATATACACACAGGAGCAGATGCAGTCTCAGGGTTCTTTGGACATGGAAATAAGTCAGTAGTTCAAAGTGCACTGAAATCTGAAGCCGCACATAGATTGCTGTCAGGTGTTGGAAAGAGTCTCCCATTGACACCAAATATTCTGGACAACATGGCAAAGTTCACTATCAGGTTTGTCTATTGAGATAGTATCAGCAAGATGCTAGCTGATGCTTGGGCATTGATGTGGGACAGAATGAGGAGAAAGACAACCCAGAGAATACCTTGTGACTGTGATTCACATGATTTGAGGGTGAAGCAAGTTAACTACCAGGTGTACATCCTCCTCAACTATGACAAGCCTGATGCTCCATCATCACCACTAGACCATGGCTGGACTCCAATTTAAGGGAAATATCAACAGCCTCTCCGATACACAAAGACACCACTACAAAAGAGCGTCAGGGACATTGTAGCACAAGAGAATGTCTCAACAGCTGGAAAAGATTATGCAGAATCTGATATAGACTATGACTCTGAGAATAACATGGAAGAAGAAGAAGAAAACGAATAGGAGATTTTGGGCATGCTCAAATGAAGAGAGCACTTCAAACATTAATTGAATAATGTTACAATGGCAGTAAGACTTCAAACATTATGGATATTAGATAATTGTACAATCCTTTTAATGTTGCCAAACTAGAACTTTTCAATTAAAAATGTTACTACCTGTGCAAAACCAGATTTTGTAAAAATAAAAGTTGCTTATTTTTCTGACACCAAAAAAATAACATGTATTATATGTTTAAATTTAGAAACACAAATTCCAAGTTTTGGGGGTGGAGGAAACTTGGAATTAAGCAGCCATTATAGTTGAAACTTGAAAACATGCTGTCATGGTGTCTTTGACTTCAGTAAAGAACATTGTTATTATAAGAAATGAATTACTTGACCATCAAAACCTCCATTTAGACACCAAATAAAGCTTTATACAACAACTATGAGCTGAGATATCCTATTTTAGAGATTTTTGACAGCTATCTTGAATTTGGCCACCTAGCAGCAATTGCCCACATTTTTGAGAAGGTCCACCATGCTCATCTTTTTTAGCACCATTTATTCATATAAAAAACACCTTCAAACCTTTGTCCCTGTAAACAGATCACGGGCTTCTATTATTTTTCCTTTACTATAAATAGTTATCAACTTGACAAAATAAAAACTAGGGGAATGACTGCTACTGGGGAAGCGATATAGAAGTAATGAGCGACTTAGTTGCACTTGTAGTACTGTGATGTAAAAGTCCCACATTTATGCCACAGTAGTAGAAAAAACAAAATCATAAACATCAAGGTAATGCAATGAACAGTGTTTTTGGTTCTGGACATACACCCTTCCCCCTTGAAAATACATATAACAAAGACACACACACACACACACACACACACACACACACACACACACACACACACACACACTATTACAATAGTTGTGCACACACACATTGTGATTATCAGGATAGGTCAGCTGAGCTGCAATATTTCAAAACTATCTACAACTTAAGTTTAACAGGACATTCTCTGAGACCACTCCTGTTAAAACTGGGTTCCCACAGGGACCTATTCTGGGACCCATCATTTTCTTCCCATTGGTTATTGTTAATGACCTACATCAGGTGCCAGTCCATAGTAGTGCCGCTTTATATGCTGATGACCTGATGCTCCAAACTAACTCGCACGACATCAGCGTCATTAATTCTCACCTAAAGACTGATTTTTGCAGTATACAATCTTGGCCCCTGACCAAACAGTTAGTCCTTAACCTTAACAAAACAGAGGCTATGCTCTTTGGTTCTCCGGCCAAAATCAAAATGAGTCCTGAGTGACTGAAAGTAACTAGAGTTGATGGGACCAATGTGAGGGTTGCTGACTCCTTCAAATACTTGGGAGTCACACTCAGTCCTCAGCTAGACTTCTCCCTGCATATCCACAATGTGATTAAAGCAGCAAACAATAAGCTGGGCCTGGCCTACAGGGTCAAATGCATTCTTGTGTCAGCTGTGTGCCTTGCCCTGGCTGGAGAACACTTCTCTGCATACTTTGTTACGGGCTCATATCCTTTAGCAATAACATCATGCCCAGTCTATCCAAATGGGATGTTGCCTACAATAGCATATGTTATTTTACCCTCTCTGCTTCTCAACTCACTCATCGTTGTGAGTTATATAACAAGCTTGACTATCTCCAGGAAATTATCAGACTTTTGTGAATTTGTGTTGGGCTGCTTCATTGATAAAGTAGTCAGAACTGCTACCCCACCAGCCTTGGCAGAACTATTTAAGCCTGTTAACCCAACATACTGTACCTACTCAGGTTCAATGATTCATCTGTCTTCCTTGTTCCTAAAACCCGGATATTGATGGGTGACTGGGCCTTTGCTGTCTGTGCACTGAGGCTATGGAACTCTCACCCAGCACATGCTCATTGCACCACCTCTCATCACAGTTTTAGAAGGTCCCACTGGGATCCCCTGAAGTCAACCTCTGCCTGCAACTGTACCTAATTTCTGGTGTCCTCTCCTTTACAAAGTGGTGCATTTTGTCATTCAGTCTTGTCTCTATCTAGAGCCCTGTTTGAGTAAAGTTATAACTTAATTATATTAATGATGTTAACTTTGTTATGTGCTTATCCCATGTTAACTTTTTAATGTATTGCTGCCTTCTCATTGTTAAATCTTTCCATTGTCTGTATAGTCTTTATAATTTCCTGGCCCATACCTGAAAATAGGCATATATTTGTCTAGTGTGCTTACCTGGTCAACAAAGGCTAAATAAATAAATTTTCAGTCAGGTCCTGCTTTTATACATTTTTGCAGTGTAGTTACCCAGGACAGGTCAGTTAACATGCATTATCTCATTTTCAGTGAGGTCCTGATTGTACCTATTGTTACAACGTGTTTTCCCAATAGTGACCAGCTGAGATGCAGTATCTTGTTTTCAAAGGGATCTTGCTTATGGCGAATGCAGACAGTTGTTTACACAATCTGTTATTTCAGTGGAAGATAGGGATTTACAATGTCAGCATGGAAATAAGGAGCGGGTGAGGTGCTGACATCATAAAGAGCATCCTAATGTTGTTTACAATTTATTTACCCAGGACAGCTCAAATGAGTTGTAACATCTCATTTTCAGTGGAATCCTGCATCTACCTTCAGTGTGAAGTACAATAGCCTCTGATACAGAACTCTGGAGCACAGTCAGCAAGTGTTGGTTTAGCACCAACACATTGACCACAATTAGTGTACAATGATTGATACTGGGGAAGAGATATAGATTAATGTGTAACTCAGTTGTATTGTGATGTAAAAGTCCCGCATTTACACTATAATAGTAAAACATGCATTTGTCAATGTGAAATGTTCACTACTGTTGTACCGGGTCTTGCTTGTACACATTTTTTACTATATATTTACCCAGGATAGAGCAGATGAGATGTAATATCTCATTTTCAGTGGTGTCCTGCTTTTAAACATTGTTAGATTGTAATTACTTAGGATAGGACAGTGGAGAGGCAATATCTACATTTAAGTGGGCTCCCACATTTTGACCTTAAATGTCAAACAGTCTTTTTATGACCTGACATTACGGTGATTTCACTGTGCGACTCTGGAAATAAGTTTCAGAGGGGATTTGAAAAATGACACCTGCCATGTTCGGGAGGTGGGGTAACACAGGGGATATGTTGAATATTAGGGAACAAAATCTGCAAAAAATAACGTTATGAGTAATGTTGGAACAATGTGCTTCCTCAGAACTTAGTTGGTTTTTCACATTTTTACCCCAAATGCTCAACATAATCTTTTTATGATCACTCCTTCTGAGCGTGACAGGTGTCATTTATTAAACAATGGCTGAAACATCATTTTGCACCACAAGTGTTAAAACACATTTTTAGTAGGGTTTGAGAAATGACAGCTATCACATTCATGAGGTGGTGTGAAAAAATGTTGAAAATGTTGAAAAAGTTGTTGAAAAGTTAGGGTCAAAATATTGAAAATTACCAAAGTTACGAGCGTGTGTTAAAAAACTGCAACCTAGACTCATAACTGTCTTCTCATATTTTACCCCAAATGTTTAACATAGCCTTCTTATGATTCCACATAGCCTTCTTATGAGCCCACTTCATGAACAAAGGTGAAGAAAATGTTCAAATCCTGCCCAAAAGGTGATTTCACACTACAAGTGCAAAAATACGTTTTGGCCAGGATTTGAAAAATGACAGCTGTTACACTCATGAGGTGCTGTGAAGAAATGGCTATGTTGAAAATATGGGGTCAAGATATTGGAAATTATCAAAGTTATGAGCCTGCATTCATAAATTTCAATGTAGGCTCATAACTTTGTTGTTTAATATTTTTACCCTAAATTTCCAACATAGACTTCTTATGACTCCACCTCATGAACAAGGGCAGAAAACATTTTCAACTCCTGCCCAAAAGGTGATTTTGCGCAGTGGCCATGAAATCACCTTTCTGGACAGCTTTGCCTAATTTCACTGTTGTTGTTGTTCGTGAGGTGAGGTCCCCAAAAAAGCATGTTGAAAATCTGGGGAAAAAATATTCAAAAACGGCTCTAAGTTATGATGACAAGTTCCAAACCCCATTGAAATACATTGAACCATGTACCTGCTTTCCTCAGTTAGTGGTCCAGCATTGAAGAGTGAAGATGAGTCTGTGGTCCAGAGAGGATTATGGCATTGGACCACAGATAGGCAAGTAAGGACTTGGTGGTTTGTGAGGTGGTGGGTGCTGAGTGGGATGGTCAAGTGGGGGGACAGTAACGGTGGTGGCAGCAACAGAAACCAATGGACGGTTTTCTTTTTTACAGAGTGTATGTAAAACAAAAACTATGAGGGATAGTTTTCTTTAGTTCAGGTGACAACACTGGGGTCTTGACATCCCCTCCCAGTGTCAATGTTATGTTTGGCAGCATTGGGGTGGGCTCCCCAGTGTTACAGAAGCAGAACGGGCAGGGTGGGAGGCAACAGCCAGCACAGGGATTGGGCACCCCCATGTCAGAGTATTAACATGCGTGGGCTGGGCTTGGGGGGGGTGGGTGATGAGTGGGAGAGTTGGTAGGGGGACAGTAACAGCGGCAGCAACAACAGACATTGATGGACAATTTTCTTTTTTGCAGGGTGTATTTAAAAAAAAAACTATGAGGAATGGTTTTCTTTATTTCAGGTGGAGACAGTGGGGATTGGGCACTCCAGTGTTGGTGCTTTGTTTGGCGACACCAGGGGTGGGTGCTCCTTGGTGTCACAGAATCGAAACAGGCAGGGTGGAGGGTAGCAGCTGGCATGGGGATTGGGCACCTCCGTGTCGGAATAGTGACATCATGGGTTGGGCTTGGGGGGACAGTTACGGTGGTGGCAGTTCAGACAGCGATGGGCAGTTTTCTCTTTTACAAGGTGTAATTCAAAAACAAACAAACAAAAAACTATGAGGGATGGTTTTCAGCAGGCTGATCATGACAGATCAGCTGCGCTTGCCGGGTGGTGTTATGTAGATCAAAGGAAAGAGCTTCCCCATGATTGGGTCGGCTGTCTCATATTAAGACGGTCATATGAAGATGGCCGCCAGGGTGCTCCTAACATCCAAATGATGTGGAATGCAACGTTGTTGCAGAAAAAAACAAAACATTGTAAGGTGCTAGTCACCTTTAGAATGGAAAGTGCTTCCTTTTCTTAATTAAGATTTGTCTCAGTTGGGTGAATTTTCAGTGACTTCTGCAACAAATGAGACTGGACAGTTAAACACTGCTGATAGCTGTACATGTCTCTTTGCCCTTTTGGCTAACTAGCAAACTCTCCTTGCGTCCTCAGGGGAGGGAGCGCTCCTGGTCTCCGACGCAATACTGCCACCTGGGTGACCACAGGTGGCAGTGTGGGCTCTAGCCAGTAATATGGAGGGAAACGTTGTCGCTCTAACATCTAGGTATCAGATGCACCACCTCCATGATGCTCGGGGTGGGGTAGAAAAAGAGAAACTCCCCCGACCGAGCAGGATGCCATCCCCATCCTGACATAGGTCCTGCATGACTGACTGAGGCTCTTGCTCCCCATGGACACTTCAGGCCTGCCTGGGGGTATGGGGTGTCCCCCATGCAGCCCTTCCCATGGGGGTCACTAATGGGGGAACAAGGGGTGAGGCAAGTCCCAGGGATCGCAGGTGATGAGGCTGGGCAGGGTGGGGGACTAAAGGGAGCTGGGTCAGGAACGCAGGGGAGAAAGTACATTAAATTAGAAAAAAAATGCATCAGATTAACTACTTTGGAGCTGGGCAGGAAGTGCAGCAGCAGGGTGCTACTCTGGCAACCTGAGCCCTGGAACGGGCTCGAGTGTTGGGGAAGGAGTGATGAGCATTCCACTGGATAGCTCTCTTCCTTCAGTGATGGGGATTCTGTCTTCCACTGTGTGACTGCCGCTCAGAAGAGGTTAGGTGGCAACACACATGGAGGCTGCTTTGGGGATAGAGGACTGCTGCGGACACTGATGCATGCTTGTGCACAACTGGGCGAGCCACGTCTTTGCATGCTGGCAGTCCCCTGTGGGAGAAAATAGTGGAAAAACCACCACAAATGTAGGCTGGTGAGTGACGTTTCTCAGGCCCCATGCATCGGCCAATTACCCGCAACCCGGCCTTGATCTTGCTCCCATGTGGGAAAGAGCATTCTCCACTTGACCCTATCTTGGGACACAAGGTGCAGGGAAACTTGGTGGTCAAGGCAAATACATGGAGATGGCAGGTTATGGTGCTGGGGGTTCGATCTGGCAGGGGCTGCCTGGCAGTCCAAAGGAGAAACAATATATTAAAAAGAATAAACTTCTTTGTTTACCTTAAAAAAAAGTCATACAGTGTGCAAGTTAGTTCTGCTCAGCCCCACTCACTGTAGTAATCACGACTCCTAGAGGCCACTTTATTTTAACGACAATGACTGAAGAACCTGTCATTTCCAGAGGGATTAAAGACTGGCTGGGAAGTGTTGGTGGCCCCAGGCAAAGCCAAATGTCATTAACCCCAGACGGTCATTGTGTTATGTTGTATATCCATGGCACTCCAGTCATTACATCATGGGTTTTAGCCCACATGATAGGATCAAATTTAGCAGTATACCTTGTTCCCAGGAGTCCCTGTTCATCAGTTCTTTTTGTGCATCTGAAAGGCTACAGCACTTCAGGAGTCCCTGTGTGTTTTGCATTGTTCAACATTAATTTATGGTAGGCCCTAGTACTTTGAAACACAGTTGTTATATATTTTTATTCTTCTTGGTCTACCTCATTAAGTTTCTGGAGAAGGAATTTCTACTGTCCTTCCTTGTTTTTGCATGATTTAATTGCCTAATTTAATTGTCTAATTGCTGATTTAAGGTCCATTATTAATGGCTGGCTTAAAGGTTTAATTGTTGGAGGGTGCCTCTCTCATTTAGTACGCAGTAGCAGGTGGTTTTAGGCCTAGGGCCAGCCTGTTTTAAACTGAATTTATTTAATTTGTAAGGTTCTGTTTTACTTAATCCTGCTGTCATTGCACAAACTTATAGTGTCGCAGAACACAGTTCAAATTCCTTACTGTGCTTTAGGTATTAGTGTCTGCAGTCCTCAAGAGGCAGGTGTTTCTGCATGTTCAAATTCCGTGCTGTCCTTATTGATTTTTCCTCTGTTTCTGATTCACCTGGTGTGGGGCTACTTGACCACATGCCAGTGTTCAGGCCTAGTCTCCGGGCTGTGGGGGGGCCACGTGGCAATGCCCTTCCCCCCATTCCCTACTTTCGTTTTGTTCAGCAATCCAGGTCCACTATCACTGTCCACCTCCTTCCCATTGTTAGTGGGGACAGGCAGCATTGTTTTGATGCTATTTTGACCTTCCCTTGGGCCAGGTGGCACCTCCACAATGATCTAACTCAGTCTGGCGATCTCCATGGGCTGCTCCCTCCCTCCCTTAGTGAGGCAGCAGTCTGGAACTTATGGATCAGTGTTGTTCCCACTTTCTCTGTGCAGGCTCCACTGTATCCTTTAGTTCTGTATCGCTGCCCGCATCGTCCTTCCTAATCAACGGGGACCGGTCGGGTTACTTTCATACAGACCGAAGCAGCAGCAGATTCAGTGGCCCCTACCAGTAGTCAACAATCTAGATAGTTGATGTTCAACCCATCTCACCCCAACTCCCCTCTCAAGTGGGGTTGGGCATGCTCAGGCATTTTCCTATCCAGGCTGATCTTTGGGTTCGCGGCCCCTACCTAGTGGCCGCCTTTCTCCCTGTTGCAGCTATGGGGTTCTCTTGCCAAGTACCTTTCTGTGCTGTCTATTTCAGGTCATGCCTCCCTGTAACCCCTCACACAGCGGCTCATGGAACAGGTGACTCATGATAATCAGATCTTGGAGTGAAGAGGAGCTTACAGGCAGTAACAGACACAGAGACTTTCTTACCAGCAGCCTTCTGGTACTGCACCCATCTCCTCCAAGTCCTTATTTTAGCCTGGTTGGTCTGCCATGTTGGGAATGGCCAAAGTCCCACTGGAGCGACCATTTTAAGATTCTTGGCCTTCCTCAAGGTCTCCTCAGGTCAGCGCATGCACGAATGGCAGACAGACTTTCTGATACTTCTGCAAGGCCATCCGAACATGTGCACTACACAGCTGGTCGCCATACTTGGAGTCCATTCGGGCAGCCATCTTAGTAGTCCTGCAGACCCCTGAGCATGTGCATTGTGCTATTCTAACTCCATTTTATAGTTCTTTGTGTCTGCTTCACATGCATGGATCAGGCGCACCAGCCATTTGTTGTCTCTCTCTGCACATATGCAGAATGATGGTCATTAGAGTTTAAGACAGCTGGACATATTAAGGTAGTAATATTAAGAGCTCTTATTCTTGTGCTTTGTGGCAATGGGGCCCAATGTTTCCGTGTGGAGCTCAGAGTGCATTTTTGTCTCCTGAGTATTTATTTAGAGCTATAATTGTGATTCTGTGTAGCTGCCAGTGATCTCGGGTCTTGAGATGGCCTTTTATACATGTACTCTCTTATGCTGTGCAGTTAGGTACAGGAAAAGCCCCAAATTACAGTGAATATAATAAGATCCAAATTTAATAAATACAGGGATAAACAAAGGCACAGCAAACATGCTTCAATAGCAGTAATGTAGTAAATTCCTGGTGGGAGGAAACCATGAGTATATGGGACAGATGTAGGTTATATCAGACCCTCCAAGCCCAGGCCATAGGGAGACCTGTCTGTACTGGGCACTGATCCCATGTGAGCCCATCTGATAAGATGTTTGTGGTCCTGTCTGCCTGTTCTGGTGGTTGTTCAGGTGGACATTAAAGGGGAACAGTCGGCACTAACAGTCCCACACTCAGTTGTGGGGCTGGTCCCAATTTGCAGTTTGTGTGCAAAACCTTTTTTTTCTCTTTTTACTTACTACAATACTTATTTCAGTATGGTAGATTGGATCAGACTAGTTATGCTGACTTACAAGCTGACATTTTCTGTAACTACAAACCACAGAATCCCCTGCAACCGACATCAGAGGAAGGCTGTAACAGTGGGCGATTCAATCGCCTGCAGTGCACGTTAGAGGTCTTGTAAGCTGTGATTTTTTTTGTTTGCTGTTCCTACTGTCCTCCCTGGGCTCTGTATCTCCCATACCAGCTCATGGAGCACATTGGAACAGCAGCATGCTAAAGACTGCCAATTCCATTTCCAAACCCCTCACTCCCACACCAGCTCAGGCAGCACATCGGAACAGCAGAGTGCTAAAGGCTGCTGACTCCATTTCCAAACCCCTCCCTTCCACACAAGCTCAGGAAGCACATCAGAGCAGCAGAGTGCTAAAGGCTGCTGATTCCATTTCCAAGCCCCTCACTCCCACACCAGCTCAGGGAGCACACTGGAGCAGTAGTGTGCTAAAGGCTGCCGACTCCATTTCCAAGCCCCTCACTCCCACATCAACTCAGGGAGCACATCGAAGCAGCAGCATGCTAAAGGTACAGACATCTTCCTGGCTGCCCAGAGTTGGCAGACTGTGTTTGTTTGTTTATTTGTGGAGTTTCACAACTGCTATATAGTGGATCAGGACTAATTTGTATTAGTAGCCTTAAGGGATTCATGCTATACTGTCCGTAATTGCAACTGTTATACTGCAGCCTTAAGACTCTCAAATTTACAGCCAGAGACTCCAGATGCTTATATGTAGTGCATAGAGGTTATATATTTTAAGGCAGTTTTACCTGTATAGTCATTCTTTCAGCTTTCTCATCAGTCTCTTGTTATTCTCTTGATTCAGAGTGTGCTCCTACTTGAGGAATTGCTGCAACGCATGCGCAGTACTTGTAGCACCCTACCCCCATCCCCTTACTCTTTGTTCCCACTTCCAGCCTTTGTCTTTGTTCCCAATGCAAATTACCTGTATGGTAATCCTGAAACTCTCTTTCCCTTAGGCTGCTGACTCCATTTCCAAGCCCCTCACTCCCACACCAGCTCAGAGAGCACATCGGAGCAGCAGCGTGCTAAAGGTACAGACATCCTCCTGGCTACACAGAGTCGGCAGACTGTTAGCCCATCAACGCTTAGTTGACTGAACTCCCCCCCCGGTCGTCCCTAGCATTATAGGTCACACAGGTCATGTGACCGTTCCAGGAAGTAAGTCCCCAAATTCCCTAATGCTTATAATACTGTGTGACTACTAGGGGTTACTGCTGTGCACAACAGTTTTGCCTCTAACAGTGCTGTACTAGACTTCACATAACACCAACTACTTGGTCTTTTTCCAAGTTGGCACCTCCCCAGCCCCACTCTATCATATGAAATCCTTCCTTTCATTCTCAGGATTTGAACCTCTGACCTTGTGTTTTGGAGGTGACAACACTAACCACTAAGCCATCATGGAAGGCATATTTACCCTTGCCTAACTGTTACACTTAGCACTGGCACCCCCCCACCTCGGACAGGGAACTGATCACTACCCCACGCCCCTCACATTTGGTCAGCACATGTCAAAATAGACTACTCTTAATACTAACTTAGCATAGACTACATCTACTGGCTATAAGCCTACAATATGGCCAGATATGAAAGCATGCATTCTATGGCCGCTTTCATACTACTCGTGACCACACCATTTGGGGCTGGTGACGGGAAACCCTTGGCAACACCCTTGCCATACCAGTCTGCTATCCCACGCAACATACCACAGCCTCCTGGTACAACATGGGGACCAGAAGAGTTAAGCTTTCCAGTGCACCTGCCCATGAACTTCCTCTGCTACTCTTCATGTCACCCTCCCTCACTCACCTATATTGATCTCTACCCTGCTCCTCACTAGCACCACAACTGATAGCACCCATAGGCACTGGCATGCCCACTGCAAGCCTAATAGCAATAGCAACAAATGGGCATACTAGAAAAAATATCTTGGAAAACTAATAATCATCCTGCTCCTCCTGTCTGGGAATGTGCACCTAAACCCTGGCCCCCTATGGACCGATAATGCTATAGGTCAGGGCCACCTCAAAATTGCCTCAGTCAACACAGGTAGCCTACTACCCAAATTTCCTCAGCTCCAGGCCTGGGTTGTGCAGCACAAGCCTGACATACTTTCACTCACAGAACCCTAGTTCTCCCTTAAGATCCCAGATGCCATTGTATTCCTCGATGTCTACACCACATTCTGGCAGGACAGACTGTCCAAATGTGGGGGTGGATGCCTGGTTTACCTGAGAAACAGATGATGCCAAACAGTCTAATAACAAAAGAGGTGCAGATATTATCGGTAAAGCTATCAACAAGCCACCAGAACAAGACATTGGTGATATCCACAGTCTATATACCCCCAAGGAAGCAAGCAACAGGCATAGAGCAGTTCATAGGCCACACTAAACAGGTCAAGCGGACCTGGGAACTGGTTTTTGTTGGAGACTTCAACATAAACTGGCTAGCTTAAGATACCTCCATGCTAAGAGACCAAATCACTAGCCTATATCTCACTGAAATGGTAACCCTGGCCACTAGGTGAAATTACCACACTGGCACAAGCTCCCTTATTGACTGGCTACTCTCTGCCTGCCCCGAGCACATAACAGATGTGTCTGTACTGCCAGACTCACTCAGCGACCACTCCCCAGTAATGTGCTCATGGACAAATAAGTCAGTGAAATGTATCCCTCAGCTCTCAAAAAAAAATCAATAAGGAAAGACAATTAGAGCCTTTTAAGCAATATCTGCAAAGGGCTGACTGGATCCCATTTGACAGTGCGAATGATATAAACCTGGCCATAGACTACTTCACTCTTGTCTTTAATAATGCCTGCAACATCTTTTCCCCCAAATAAAACCAAGAAAATAACTAGTTCTGTGGCGCCGAGTGAAGGGGTTTGCTTGGCACGCTTGGTGACCCAGGTTCACGTCCTGAGCTTGGGTACCAGGAGCAGAGACTGGCAGGGAGGGGTCTCCCAAGCGTCCACTGGATACTTCCCTCATGGGAAGGAGGAGTGGGACAAGCCTGGGCTCCTGCAGGTCGGTTGGTGGGCAAGCTTGGAGGGTGTGAGGCCTCGACACGCCCTCCTGCATGTCCCCACCTCAGGATACCATCCTTCTGGCAAAATACATGGGGCCGGCCACAGAAAAATGGAAAATTGGGCACCCTGCCAGCTGGATGAGGAGGGGCCTGGTCCACACCACTACAAAGCCCTGGACAGCCTGGACCGACCCAACGGCAACTTTATCTACCGCCCAATTTCAAAACTAAATTCTGACTACAAAATTTTTATGTCAATTCTAGCCCATAGGATAAACAATTTTCTACCCCAGCTTGTTGATCCAGACCGGGTGGGATTTATTAGGAGACGTCAAGCAGATGATGCAGTACATAGGGTGCTACTGCTCACTGAATATGTGATAAAAAGAGAGCTACCCTTATCCCTTCTTGGCCTTGATGCTGAGAAGGCTTTTGATAGGGTGTCGTGGACCTTTTTATGGGTCACACTAAGGCAATTTGCTTTCCCAGAGATATTTATCTCTCAAATCCAGGCCATGTACTGCTCCCCAGTAGCCTATCTTAACTTGGATGGATCCCTCCCCGCCTTCCCCTTTTTAGATGGACCAGGCAAGGTTGCCCATTATCTCCTTTACTTTTTGCATTATATTTGGAACCCCTAGCTGCTAATATTAGAAAGCAAACTAACAGAGGGGATCCCATGGGGTGGGGTGGGGGAGCCCATATAACTACCTTTTGTAGGACAACATCCTGCTGTCTCTAACTATACCTGAAATCTCTGTGTCAGCAGTTTGGGATCAATTGGATCTTTTTGGTAAAGTCTCAGGATATCAGATAAATAATTCTAAGACAGAAGTGCTTAACTTCGCATTTTCCCCTTCTCGTAACCTAAAAAATGCATTCCCATTTCGTTGGGGCAGAGTGGAGATACAATATCTGGGTATCAAAATCCCCTCTAATATGAAGCATCTAGAGCTGGTGAACTTTGAACCAATCTCTCAACAAATCATGGCAGACTTGTCCAAATGGCCACAGTTGTCCCTAGGAATTCTTAATCATGCAGAAACTATACAACAGAACATTCTACCTCGGTTACTTTTTTACTTGCAAACCCTTTCAATTACCCCTTCTGAGGCTTACTTCAGATCTTGGGATAAGCTTATCTCTAGATTTATTTTGGGGGGGATACCACAAGTGAAATTTACTCTACTATGGCGCCCTAGGGCACAGGGGAACTTGGCATACCTAATTTAAAAGATTATGCACTAGCCGCACAAACCTGTATAGCTCTCTTACATGCATCTACTTATTACGTGGCACATTGGAAGGATATAGAGGTGATTATTAATGGATTGGAACCAGTCTACCATTATTTGGTGGGAACCCCCCCTTCCCAAAGATATGTACCCATGGCGCATTTTCTAAAAATCACAGGAGAATTTTTTTAAGTCCTGGATGTACTTAACCAGGTACATTTCATCCACATCTGAGAGATACCATTTAACAGCTATGGCTTATGATTCAGATCTCAGTACACCTTAGTTAAATAAATCACTAAGGGACTGGGAACAATACTTCTTATGCTTTATCTTTCAGATGGTGGGCCCCATGGGAATGTATTCCTTTTCATACTTACAGTCTATATATAAACTACCTTCAAAATATTATTTGACATCTATTACTTAGGGAAAAACTCTTTCCTCTGGAAGACTCGCTAGTTAAAACAGTGGAATCCCCCTCGAGATTGGTGTTGCTTATTACCCTACATTTAAAGAGGTGAAACCTCAGAACATATTGTCAGTAGTCTTTATAAAGCATTACAGCAGTATAAAAAAGATGATTTAGATGTGGTCAGACAGAGATGGACTAAGGATTTAGACTCCATGATTGAGGTAGAGAGGTGGCAACAAGCAACCGTCCCTTACTTTAACACGACCTCCACAATATACTGGAGGGAGTTTGCATGGAAGGTCAAAGTTCGCTTTTTTAAAACTCCAGATATCTCTGCCAGGATTCAAGGGCCAGAGCAGGGATCCTGCTGGAGAAAATGTGGGTGCATGAGAGCAAGTAATGCACACATATTTTGGTATTGTCCTCTGCTTAATGGATACTGGAATGAAATTATGACAGAACTGTCAGACATATTTGGTATATTAGAATGGTGTATACCATCTTTCGTCTTGACTGCCACTCCTCCATCTGGAATTAAAATAAACTGGAAACAATATGAAGTAGTTACACTTTTAATTCTGATAGCCAAGAAGGTACTCACTAGGCTCTGGCTCACTGACAAAATTCCTACTAAAGAGGTATGGAAAAACCTAACCTACGGGGTGTATAATCTAGAACATACCTCAGCCAGATTGAATAGAAAGAAAAATTGTGATAATAAATGGAAGCTCTGGACCTCTTACCAATTGGAATATTACCCTGAATTTGTTCCATGAGGGAGTTATGCTTTCAAGATAATTCACTGCACCATATCACCACCCAAGCCCTTCTATTAGTTAATTTTATGCTTAAGAAGAGACCCCTAGTCTCAACAGAAACAGTATTAAGTGAACAGGCTTAGTGGTTTTTATCTGAGTTTTACTGGTTGCAGATGATACATTTGATTGTACTGGAAGGTAAAGGAACTGCTTCCTCCCTTAAAGCTGGTAAAAAATTTTTGCTATTAATAATATTATTTATGCTATATTATTTATGCTATATATATGCTATATATGCTATATATATGTATAAGATGTATTTCCCTGTACTATACAATGTATGGCTATGTTTTACGTAAAAATAAAAAAATAAATAAATACTAGAGTGGTATCTTTCATGGCCTCGGTAGCAAACAACAAAATCATTAGCTATATACTGGTAGATGAGCTATACCTGTTTGAACAAAACTGGAGACCTTGGCCCGGATATTCAGACTGCACCAAAAAGTAGCGCAATAGCGGGAGCAGGCACTAGTGCAGTGCGCCCATATGCAACACACGCGATATTCAAACACAGTGCAGGCCAAGGTGCGCTTGCGCAACACAACTGAATATCACGCCAACTGCACCATGGCGCAACCAGGGATGCACAGTGGTGCAGGGCTGATGTGCAGTAGCACAACAAGGGATGCACAGTGGAGCAGGGTAGTAGCGCAGTAGCACAACCAGGGATGCGCAAGGACAGGATGCAGGGGTGCACCACCCATAGAAGCCATGGGCGGAGGAGCATGCAGCAGACCAGACAGTGCCCCCCCGCACCCCAAGAACTGCACAACCTGTGGTGAGCTGGATGAACCAGCAGCCCGTGAATACCAGCACCAAATCCACAGCTGGGGCACGGTGCCCCAGCACACCCCCTGGCAAGCAGTGACCGCAACAGAAGGAGGGCCGGCCACCCAGTGCCACCCCATCTGACCAATGCAGAGCACACCCTGCACAGCGATCCCCAGACACCCTGCCCAGGAGCAGTGCCCAACAGTGCATGGCACCGAATGCATGCCACCACCCCCACTGTGACAATGCAACCCTGTGCACCGTGGAGCCATGCATGGCAGCCCCACTGTGAGCACCCTGCAGCAGGCGGCACCAGCCACTGATGCAACAACTACAGACACAGTGCCACCCTGCACGGCCCCCCGTGGCACAGCAGAGAGGTCGACCCTGCGCCGGTACCTGAGGTACCCCACATGCGACAAGGCCTGCCCTGGACCCCACCACCAGCAGGACAGCACCCCATCACACCCACCCAAGCACACACCCTGTCCCAGCACTGGCCCCAACAGCCAGCACAGACGCCCACAGTGGTGCATGGAGGCATGTGCTACACAGGATGCAACACAGGCACAGACAAACACCCACCCAGACCCAAGGGCACCCCAACACAGGGACACAATAGTGGGGCAAAAAATTCCGCTGGCGTGCGACCACTGATTCTGTGTACCCATGGCCTGCACCCCACCATTTCACATGTGTACCAGCCATCCTGCACATACACCATGAAGCCGTCTGCCACCAGCATGTGGCCGGAGCACAAGTGACAGACATCAGAACACAGACCCCACAACAGACACCAGCGACAGCATGGAGGGGGGACAACAGCATAGGCCACAGTGCCACCCGAGGCAGACATGCACCATACCGGTGACAGGAGGCAAGCCGCCATTGCACTGTGGCCAGCAAGGACAGCCACCAATGACATGCCAGCAGACCATGCATACCGCAGACATGCAAGGGTGCCAGCTACACGGGCCATGGACAGAATGACAGGGGCACCAGAGACACAGTGCATGCACCAGAGACCACTGCACACAGGCATCCAGTGCACAGGGTACAACACACATACCACAGACAGGGACCGAGTCCCTCACCCACACCATAGGTGGGTCCCTGCCGGACACATACATGCCCAGGCCTGCACCACCCCTGACGCCATGCACACCACTGCAGCCAAGCACCATAAGCCAGCTGCAAATCAGAGACCACCACAGTTGTCATAACAAATAAGTGTGTATTAAAGATGTGCACAAAATGCAAAACAGATATAAAACTATTTACAATGTGGGGGGGAAGGGCCACATACCAGGTGGGGGTGGGCATGGGGCAAGGGTGAACAACTGGGAGTGGGATGAAGGGGTATGAGGGTTAGTCCGGGGGGGGAATACATATCAGGGGCATAGTGGGTTTAGCGTCAACCCCTCTTCCCACTTCGATCTCTGTGCCTCTTCCGATGATGCTATCCTCCGCCCTGTTCCATTCTCTGGAGCAGCTCAAGGGTGGCCCTCACCAGCTGCAGCAGCTCCTGCACATTCCGCTTGAGTGCAGTCCAGCGTAGTCCACCTAGGACAAAGGAGCAGAGTCATTACTCGTGACTGGCCAGACCCCTGCAGCCCACCCATTGTGCATGGCATACAGCCATGGACCACACCCTTGTGACGGTATGCGACCACCCACAGTGACCGTGCCCACATGACCCACCTACCCAGGCACCCACAGCCATGTGGAACGCTGCACACACCCACCACCCATGTCCCACACAGAACCACTGTGGCTGTACAGTGACATGGCTATGCGGTGCGAAAGCAGTGGCACAGCCATGTACCCAGTGCATGCATGGACCACCTTCGATGCCCACCCACACATGCAGTGCCACAGGACAGTGTTGAGTGCACAGTGTGGCATGCACGGCAGTGGGGCCAAGTGCTGGTGGCCATGCCCCACCACCACCCCTGCAACCCAGCATGCACAGATGTAAGGGGAAACATGGCACTCACCTGCATCCAGGCCAGCAGGGCGCTGCTGGCCCATGGCCCCTCCACCTTGTCCCTGCTGCATCGGCAACGCACCCACTTGGTCCTGCTCCTCCTGTACACGGACCTGCCTCACCTTATGGTGATCCTCCGGGGCTAGGGTGCAAACATGGAGAGGGAAACATCAGTACAAACCAGTAGCAAAGCCCCCCCTGGTGTGTGCGTGCCCGTACAGCCCAGCCATGATGCACACCCACCACCACCCCCACTAGACAGCCCCACTCCCTCTGGGGTGGACACATGCACACCATGATATCCGGACAGACAGACGCTACCAGTGTATGGATGGAGCACCTACCTGGCCGTGGCATGGCGCCTCGCCAGGCGTGTGCCTGCTGATGCACCAGTCAGTCAGGGTCCCTCTGCTGTAGGTCGCCATACCTGTGGTAACACTGCTCTGCTGTCTTGGCGATCTCAGTTGCCTCCTCCAGGCCGTCAGTCACCTCCTGCCACACAGCACTACATGGCCTGTCCAGGGGATCCTGGCCAAATAGGGCATCAGCATGAGGCTCAACTATGGCCACCAAGTTGGCCAGCTCAATAGTGCTCCACATCTGTGCTGTCCTACGTGGCATCCTTCAGTGTGTATCGCTATCAAAATGGCACTTGTAGCACATGTGCCCCACGTGCAAAGGCAGCGCAGTACTGTGCTGCCAGTCCCCATCGCGCTGTCACAGAACTGCGTGATAGGGGTGCACCCATGTGGACACATGGCGCCTAGGGAGCAAAGGTCGACCGCAGGGTCAAGGGTCTTTCTGCGCATGGAGTGCCACAGTGCTATTGGGACACCCTGCATGTAGCGCGGTAGGGTGCCTGTGTGTGACACCCTGCAGTGGCCTACCGCGCTGTGGCTCCTTGGCGCCTGTGGCACACCAGGGCACAAGCATCACATGGGTGAACAGCACACTAGCATCACAGGCACAGTGGTAGCCATGCCCTGCATTGCCTCCGTGCACAGCACGTCAGCACCCCGGGCATGTGCCGTGCGGTGCAGATTGCGCACATCACAGTGCTGTGCCATAGTCTGAGCACGCGCTCACCAACATTGAGCACGGTGCAACAGCGCGATATTCAGCCAGCATATGCAAATCAGCTCATCAGCCAGTCCACGGCAAAACCACTGCATTAGCATCCACTTACAGTTTGGCTTCACCTCATTTGCATGTGTTGCACTATATAAATGCGACATGGGGATGCAGAGGACATAGTTAGGTATTGCAGTCCATTGTGGTGGGTCGTATGCTGTTGGGATGTGGGGACTGTGGTTTGTGAGGGCTGAATGGGGCTGCACAGTCCAAGGTAACACCTGTCATTCCCACAGGCTCGATCATGACCGAACGTGAAGAAGAGGAGGAACAGGGACGGGGGAGAAGAAGGAGGCTCAATTTCATCTGGGCTGAATCAGATGCCCTGTTCGAGGCATGTCTCGACAGGGAATTGCTGCTCAGCAGACAGTGGGGAACGCCACAGGCCCATGCTGCGGTGTGGTGTGAGGTGGCGCATGCCGTGAACCAGCATGGCAGCCACCAGCGATCCGTGCATGAGTGTAAGAAGAAGGTTGGCACGGACATGAGGAGGATCAAAGACAAGGTGGCTGCCATCAGGGCTGCATGTGCTGCCATCGGTGGGGGTCAGCCGAATGTGCCACGCCTGATGCCACAAGAGCAGCGAGTGGCCGGCAGCATGTGGCGTTGTGCCATCTAGGGCATTCCTGGTGGTGGCTTCCAGATGGGTGGCAGCCCATCACTGCATGGTAGGTCCTGTGCTGTCACTGTGTGGGTGGTGGAGGGAATGCCACAGGGCAGGGCGGAGCCACAAGCGCTAATATTATTCCCTTACAGCTCTGTAGTGTCTACATGGGTCAGCGGTGGTGGTTGTGTCCACTGAGGGGGATGCCCTGGACATGGAGGATCACCCATCCACCTCCACAGGTATCCGAGGGACCGGACTAGTGCATACCTGCACGTCTGTCCGGACTGATGAGGGTGGTGCCGGTGCGGACGAGGCCCTGCCTGTGTCCCAGCGTGACAGCGCCCATGGTCTCCAGCATGCTGGGACACGGATTGGTGCCAGATCCAGCACTGATGATCATGGACCACACGTCCCAGACAGTGAAACATGTGGGACACAGGATGGTCCCACAGCAGGCAACAGCACGGGCGTTGCCGTGGGTGGTGCTGCCGTGGAGGCCTGTATGACAACACAGTCCTAGCCTGTGCCTGTATGCCCCAGTAGGGCAGCACTGGTGTGCGTCCAGGGCGGTGGGGCTGTTACGGCCACTGCGGTGGCGCCGGTGAGCCCTGGCGATTGGCAGTCGGAGAGGCAGTGCCAGCAGTTGGCCAGTGCCGATGGGGGGACAGTGTCAGAGGCGGTGGCAGTGAACCGCGTGTGGACATGCCCCGGCATGGCTCTGGTGTGCAGCGCCCATCATCAAGGGGTGCTGGCCAGCAGGACCAGGAACACCATGAGAGACAGCATGCCGGAACGGTGGATGACCTCTTTGACGAGCACAGCCGTCTACTCCAGGCTTCCGTAGATCAGCAGATGCGGCTCGTGATGGCGGTGGATGCACTCAGTGCAGTTCTGTGCCAGGCAGAGGAGCGGAGCAGCAGGGACCATGGTCTCCTCCTGGCGGAGATGGCCCGGCAGCAGGTGGATGTGACCGCTTGCCATTGACAGGCGGACCAATGCACTGACAGCTGTCATGGCCACATTGGGCACCCAGTTCGGTGCCCATCCACCACAGACACCGAGCAGTGTCATGCCCACCCCCCGTTCCCGGCGCCGTGCAACACCTGCTATGTCGACACCGGGTTCGGCTGTGGGCATACCAAGCACGCTTGGCATGGGCATGTTCGGTGGGCTACAGACCCCTGCATGACCACAGTCGCGTTCACGCAGTGTCATCCTTGGGGGACTGTCGGTGCCACCCCATGAGGCCAATGGTCAGCCTGGCATGGATGGCAGGTCTTGGCGGGGCCACCCATGCATCCATGGTGGCCGTGGTACTGTGCCGCATGACTGACCTGTCTCCCACCATGGCCACTGTCTGTCACTGCCCTACGTGCAGTGTGGTGTGCATTGTGAGATGCATGGGTGGGGTACCCAGCCCTGCACACACACAGTCCCTGTGCACACCCTCCCAGCTGCTAGCCACTGTGGCATATGCATGATGATGCCTGTGTTGCGCTGTCCACCATTGTGCAATGGTGCCCAGCATCTGAGGCATGCATAGTGACGGCCACTGGGCATGGTCGTGTGTGGACCTGTGTGGGGGTGGGGGTGGCAATTGGGGTTGGTGTGCCGTCTAACCCTTGTGCATGTCTTGTGGTGTGTGTCCGTGGTGCCACACTCAGACCCATTCCCTTACCACTGTCCACCCCTGGTGTTCTGCCCTGCCTGTCTGTGGGCTGTGCCCTTGCCATTGGTGGTTGTGCATGGCCCTGTGACCTACCTGTGTTGACCAAAGTGCTCTTCTGTTATGGTGTCCCGTTGCAGCTGTGACATCTGGATCAGGCAGGGGTTTCTTCGCCCCGGAGGTGGCTGCTCATCACCAGCTGGACTGGTGTCCTCGTCGTCCCCACTGCTGTCCCCCTCTTCGACCTCTATGGCTAGCCACCGACTGTGGGATATCTTGTGCAGGATACAGCAGGCCAGGAATAGCCCGCAGGCCTTTGAGGGGCTATACTGTAGGGCACCGCCAGAGGGGTCCAGGCACTGGAACCATGCCTTCAGCATCCTGAACACCCACTCAATGACATTCTGTGTTGTGACGTGTGCCTCACTGTACCATAGCTGAGATGGGGTCGTGGGGCGCCGGTATGGTGTGAGCAGCCAGGGACGTAGTGGGTAACCACTGTCAACTGTGTGTAGAGTGTGGACATTAGTATGGTGGTCTGCATCGCTATGCCATGGGCCAACAAGGCCAGTACCCATGGCACCTCTGACTGTGCACCCCCCCCCACATCTGCTCATGTCATCCTGCGTGATATGCATACTCACCCACTAGATGGCCAGTGGGGATGTCCCCACTCTCAAACCTGTGGCACAGTGTGGACTTGTGCCAGATGAAGGCATCATGTGCTCCCCCAGGGTGCATGGCACGGACATTGGTAATGCACCCCCTGGCATTGCACACCACCTGGCAGTTAATGCTTGAGTACCCCTTGTGATTGATGTATGCCACTTTGTCCAGGCCAGGTGGCATGCGGATGGCCACATGGGTGCAGTCAATGGCCCCGAGCACGCCAGGCAACCATGCTACCCTGTGGAACTCCTGAATGTGTGCTGTGCACTCTGCCTGTGTGCTGGGGAAATGGATGTATACCACAGCATGTGGCAGCAGTGTGCTGAGGAATTGTGTGAGTAGGCGTGACGCGGCCAACTGGGTTATGCCTGTCGTGTCCCCTGTTGGTCTCTGGAAGGTGCCCATGGCGAGCAGGCACATGACGGCTGTCACCTTCATCTCCACTGACAGAGCATGGCTCCATCGTGTGGGTGCCTGCATCTCATCACTGCACAGCTCACAGAGCTGCCTCAGGATCGCCCGGTTCAGGTGGTACCAGCCCACGATCTCTGTGTCAGAGTAGTGTTTGAAGCTGGTGCGGGCTCGGTACTGCCTGTTCTGGGCGTACTGCCGATGGGCTCTTCCACGGCCGTGCCCCCCTGCTGCCTGCCTTCTCACACCCCTCATTACCGCCTCCATCTGGAAGGTCGCACTGGCCATGTCCCTAGCTGGTGTCCCCCCCACGGCTGTTGTCCTGTTCCCCCTGCTGTCCGTTCCTGATATTCTCCATGCACCGGGTACACCTCCAGCCTTTGGCTGTGGCTGTCCTACCTCCTGCCACTGCCGTCAGTCCACTGTGGCACTCCGCAGCCTTTCCTGCACAGTGGCACAGGCTCCCCACTCCTACCCTGTTTCTGGCTCTGTTCTGGTGGGCCCTGTCCTGCTCCTGCCCAGTCCTGCACACTGCTACCTTCTGTACCACCCTTGATGTCTGTCACCACGCTCCCACCTGTGGCTTCTCTTTTGCGTTCTTGTGCCCCTCTCTTGCTCCCTTTTATTTTAGATCATTTCTGCTGTTGCGCAACTTCCGCCAGCTCCTCTATTGCGCATGGCGCATGCTGTTGAATATCGCACTGCGTATGTTATTCATGGTTCCGCCCCCTATGGTTGTGCATGCATTCATTACTTTTGTGCTCTGGTGCATTGCTTATTGTGCTGTGCAGCCGCCTCCTGCTGAATATCGCACAATGGCATATTTCCGTAGTACTCTTGTGCTATGCATCTTGTTATAGCATGGTGCAACCCTTCTGAATATCCGGGCCACTTTCTACAACAGATTGCTTGAGTTACCACCAATATGATTCTATTTCCTTAGCTTACGTTAGTTAATTTCTCTTTTAAATGTTGTTTAAACAATCCTTAGTATGTTACCGATTTATTTAATCTTTGTCGAACATGCAGTATGCTGTTAAAAGTTCTTTGGAATTTTCATCCAAGTTAAAAATAATTTATTCTGATACATCTGTCACTTTCAGAAGGTTTTATTTTATCAGATGTACTCCCAATTTTTGTAACCTTGAATTGTTTTTGCATATATGTGGTATGTATTGAATACACTGTACTGTCAAACCTTAATAATAATAATAAATAAAAAGTTTTATGGAAAAAAGAAGCTCCCAAATGCGGACCCCCACCCCACCCCGTTAACTCTAGCATGCCCCAATTTTATTTCAAGGAAATCTCTAGGGTAGACACTATAAAATACCCTTAACAGGTCTTGGGTAAAACCAGGATGGGAGCCGACATGATAGACATGAAGCTTGTACCACTCATATTTGATGAGCTAGCTACACCCCTAACAAAAATCTTCAAGCTATCCTTAAGAAGGGGAGTATTCCCAGAAAGGTGGAAGTCAGCGCTTGTCACTTCAGTTTCCAAAAATGGGAACAGAACCAGCCTGGCTAACTACAGTACCATATCTATACTAGCCCCACCCCAAAGCCCTCGAGTAGATTGTATCCAACCAATTAACTGACTACCTAGATAAGTACAACCTCCTATGTGCACAACAGCATGGGTTTCAGAAAAAACACAGTACCACGACAGCGCTTATGGACTTCACAACCCACCTGTATGATGCACTGGACAATGGCATGACAGTGGGGTCCATCTTTATAGACCTCACTAAAGCATTTGATACTGTGACCCACCAGCTCCTCCACACTAACCTACTGACCATAGGCCTGTCTCCTGATAATGTAACCTGGTTTTGTAGCTACCTGTCTAACAGATCACAGTGCATGAAAAGAAGTGGAACACTCTATGACCCAAAGGAGGTGACCCTTGGAGTCCTCCAAGGGTCTATACTTGGCCCCCTGCTTTTAGGCCTGTTCATACACACCCTACCCTCTGCATGCCCAGCTAGCATGCTGCTGTATGTCAACGATACCGTAATCTCTGTCCCGGGCAAGCAAATAACCGCGGCACTACAGGATAGCTTTCAAAAACTTGAAAAGTGGTTCCTACAAAACAGACTCCTACTTAACTACAAAAAGACCAAAGATATGCTATTTACTATGCCTCGGAATCCAAAAAAAAAAAACAAGAAAAAACGGCACTCTGACTATTCATGCCTAAAAAGGTGAAATCTTGGAACAAGTCAACTCATTTAAATACCTAGGAATACACTTAGACGACACCCCGTCTTTCTCCTCCCACATAGACCACGTCATCAAAACTGCAAATATAAAGCTGGGAATCCTCTACAGGCACCGGCATGCTATGCCTCCCGAGGCCTTGCATTTAGTAACTAGCAGCTTGGTACTGTCCACTATAGATTACAGACTGGTAATTTACAGCACAGGTACTGACACTTCCCTGAAGAGGATTAAAGTTCTCCTAAACAAGGCCTGCAGGCTGGTCCTTGGGGCAGACTATCTGACCCACACTTGTAGTCCCTACACAGAGACTGGGTGGCTCCCACTACACCTTAGGGCAAGATACCAGGCCTGCTATTAGGAAAAAAGGCCCTTCTTCGACTCACCCGCGAATCCACTGCTGGCATCTTCCAACATGCCAAACCTCAAAAACCATGAGAAACACAGTCAAGGGTGCACTTCAGGCCCCATTTAAGTGCACCACATTTGCCCAGAGTACCCTATCATACTGAGGGCCACAGTGGCTGAATGACCACCCTGCCTCCCTCATCAAAAGTGATAAGCTCATCCCCTTTAAAAAAGAGCTCCTCATGCTTCTATCCCAAAGAAGTAGCTGTGACTGCCCCACCTAGATCTCCTAGACATAGACGGCTCCTGCTCAACCTCACAGCTGTTCCACTCCCTAGCTTGCCCCCTATTTCCCCACCTTTCCTGCCTACCACCCAGGTATGAATCCCACACTTGGGTCACGATAACTACCCTTCCTCACAACCTCCCACTTCTGACAAGGCCCACCTAGGCTGCTTTCTCAACATTATACTACTCTTAAGAAACACAAATATTCATAATAAACTCTGTAATGCAATTAACTAGATTTGTACCACAACTATTTTTGTGCTTTTGAATATCAGTTGCACTTACTGTAACTGACAGTTGTTTCTGGAACTATGTATGTCAAATGTCTTGTCCTTGTGAACTTGCCTGTGCACAATGTACTGTCCTGCATCATAACCGACCTGGAACCTTTGTAAAAGAGTTCCACGGCTCAAAGGTGTTAATCTGAATCTTAAATAAATAAATTTAGCCCCAGGAAAACAGCAGGACTAGCAAACTCCTGCATTGACTGGGCCCACTAAGTATGTAATGAGTTGTTTGCAGGTACAGGTGGGGTTGGAGTGTGCAAAGAGCTGTGTTCTAAGGATGACAGGGCAGGAGAGAGGAAATGCTGTACAGTCTGTTTAATTCATTACTGAATTCAAATGCAGGACTCATCAATAAACTGGGATTTTTACCCATTTGAAACTATGGGATTGCAACATACACTGCACCCTAACATCAAGGTAATTTTATATGCTTACTTGTTACCAGTCAACTCCATGTCTGTAGCTGTTGGGAATATACATTTTGGTTCTAGTTTAATTTTTTTTTACTGTTAATTGTGCCTCTAACTGTCTTGAATGTCTTCATTCTCTGATCAATTCAATTTCATTTGTTGCTGGGAACTGCATTAGCATTGAGGATGTGAGTTGGTGGTGTCCATTTAAACACTTTTATAATTAATCTGCATTCAGAAAGTCTGAGTAACCTGAAAAACTCTCATGAAATGCATAAAGGAAAATAATTTATAGGAAAAAAATCATGTTATTCTACTCCTAGTTCCATGGGAAAGAAAGGTGCTATTCTTTTAAAGTAGCAGTGCAACAAAATTGGGCAAAATAATTTCCCCTATCATTTTTTCACTACAAAAGATTCCAGGCATCTTCCAGTTTCACTTGGTTGTAAACTTTTCTAGTGCCACCAAGATTTGAGCACTTTATAAATGTTTTAAAATATTTTTTTCTCATGAAAAAAATGGCCACCACATTTGGCTTAGAAACACTGTTGTAGACAGAGCAAGTGTTAGGATCAACAAAACAAAACAAAAAACTCACGTTGCTCAGCATAGGAGGCGCCTAGAGAAGTAAACCTGACTGGTATGCTAATATACGAACATACAAAATTTGCCAGCAGATAAAGGACTAGAGGTCTATCAAGTCTGCTCGAATGTGCAGCTAGCACCCCTTATTCTGCAGCTGCCCCTCCCTTCCACCCTTCCCCTTCATTAACCCTGCCCCTTGTCCTGTCCCATCCTCATTTGAAGCAGTCCACTGTTCTACTGCATACCACTTCAGCAGGTAACGCATTCCACCCAGCCACCACCCTCTCTGTAAAAAGTGTCTCCTCATCTCCTCCTGAACCTTCCTCGCTCCAGTCTTATATCACTGGCCCTGGTGGCCCTCCCTCCTTACTTTGAACAGCCCCGCTGTACCCATCTTGTTTATTCCTTTCATGTATTTAAAGGTTTCAATCATGTCACCCCTGTCTCTCCTCCAGTGAGTACATGTTCAACTCCTTCAACCTCCTCTCGTATGATAAGTCCCCCAGCCCCTTAATCATCTTTGTTGCTCTGCGCTGCACCCCCTCCAGTAACTTAATGTCCCTCTTCAGATACGGACGCCAGTACTGCACGCAGTACTCAGGTGTGGTCTAATGACCTATACAGTGGCAGAATCACCTCCTCCCTCTTCGAGGATATACCTTGCACACAACCCAGCATTTGTTGCCTTGCAGCTGCCTTCCACATCAGCCGAGCTGTTCATTGACCTGTAATGAGCACACCCAGATCCTTCTCCTCCTCTGTCTGGGCTAGCTGCACTTCTAGCTGGTAACTCCTCCTGGGTTCTTCATCCCAAAATGCAGCACCTTTCACTTTTGGCATTAAGCCCAGTTGCCAGGTGTCTGACCAGGTTTCAAGCTTTGCCAGATCATCCTGCAACCCCCCATCCCCCTAGGTCATCCACCACCACGCCTACCTTGGTATCATCAGCAAACAGACTGATCTTGCTCTTGATGTCCCATGATATGTCTGCAATAAATATCCCAAACAACACTGGTCCCAACGCTGAGCCCTGTGGAACACCACTCATCACTGCCCTTGGGTGTGAGAGCTCCCCACCACCACCCTCTGTTGCCTTCCCTGCAGCCAGTTTCCTATCCATCTCACCAGCTTTGCACCTGCCCCTGTGCCTACTAACTTCCTTCCCAGCCTTCCATGTGGCACTGAGTCGAATGCCTTACTGAAGTCCAGATACAGGACATCCACTGCATGGCCCCTGTCCAGTTGCCTAGTTACCCAGTCATAGAACTCGACCAGGTTGGTTTGGCAGGATCTGCCACGTATGAAGCCATGCTGTCTACTGTCCTGTAGTCCTTTGGCCTCTAGGAGGGCCACCAGCCTCTCCTTCAGGATAGTCTCCATTAGCTACCCACGATGGATGTGAGGCTCACTGGTCTGTAGTTTCCGGTTCATCCTTGGGGCCACTCTTGTGGAGGGGCACCACATGAGCCATCCTCCAATCCTGAGGTACACACCGAAATGTAGTGAGGCATTAAATAGGTTCGCCAAGGTCCTGCAAGGACCTCTGCCAGCTCCTTCAGTACCCTGGGAGGATGCCATCTGGGCCTGGCGCCTTGTCCACCCTCAGTGCCTTCAAACCCTCTCAACTCTGCTCTCCATGATTTCCCATCTGTCACCACTTCACCCCTGCTTCTGCCATTTCTCCCACCTTGGGTGTCACCCCCTCTTCTCTTTAGTAAATACTGAGCAGAAGTACTCATTTAGTGCTTCTGCCTTATCGCACCCTGCTTCCACCCAACCCCCCTCCTTCCTAATCCTTACTGTGTGGTCCTTACAGCTCCTTTTCTCCCTGATGTACTTAAAGGAGTCCTTCTCCCCCTTCTTAATGCCTTGTGCCAGCCTGAGTTCCACAGATGCTTTGGCTCCCCTTACTGCCCTTGTTACCTCCTTTGATTCTGTCAAGTACTCCTCCCTGTCCTCCCCCCTCCCTGTTTTCTTGTACTTCCTAAAGGCAGCTGTTTTCCTCCTTACCTTTTCCATGACCTCCTTGCTCAACCAGATCAGTTTCTTAGCATTAGCCTTCTTGCTCTGGGCTTTGCAGCAGGTTTTGCTGCCTCCACTATCCCCAGCTTTATGAGCTCCCACCTCTGGTTAGTGTCCATACTAGATTGAATTCCGGCCAGGTACCTTTTACCACTTCCCCATCCTCCCAAAGTCGGCCCTCCTGAAGTCCAGCACTGTTGTGCCAGATTCCACCCTTCCTTGCCCATATCCAATGTGAGCCATACTGAGCGGTGGTCACTCCTGACAGCGTTCCACGGTAAGTTCTCTCACAAAGTCCCTATTTGCCAGCACAAGGTCAAGGGTATTTCCTAACCTGGTTGGTTCACTGACCATTTGCAGCAGGAAGCTGTCCTGGAAGGCATCCAGCAGTACCTGCTCCCTTCTGTTCCTGGTTGTTGGGGTGCTCCAGTCCACTCCTGGCATGTTGAAGTCCCCCACAATCACCACACTACCCTTCTCGCAGGTCCTCCTGATCTGTCCCGCTAGTTCCCTGTCTAACTCCTCCATCTGAGATGGTGGCCTGTACACCACTCCCATTCTAAGAATCCTATTCTTGGAATCCTGGATTTGCATCCAAAGTGACTCCATACTACCCTCCTCCCCTTCCTCCCTTACACACTTCAATCCTTCTTTCACATATAGTGCCACCCCCCTCCTTTCCCAATCACTCTGTCCCTACGAGATAATCTGTACCCTGGTACAGACAGGTCCCAGTCATTGTATTGGGTGGCCCATGTTTCCGTGATGACTGCAATGTCCACCTCTCCCTCTGCCATGAGAACCTGTAACTCTGCAATTTTCCTCCCAAGGCTCCTAGCATTAAGGGTAACCACATTCCACCCTTTTCCTCCTCCCATCCTGCCCTCCTTTCCTAGCATCACCAACAGTACTTGCCATTTGTCCTTTGTCACTGTTATGGGGGGTAAGCTCATATGGTTTTCCAACCTGTGGTCTCTGCATATCTCTTCCCCAACTGCCATCCCCCACTCCTAGTTTAAATTCCCAACTTCCTCTATGTACTCCTCCATCCTCTGTTTCAACACTTTCTTTCCCTCCTCACTCAAGTGTAGTCTGTCCTTGGCATAGAGACTACTGTCCTCCCAGGTCCCTCCCACCCCCCAACAGCCATACCCTTTAGCACAACACCAGGTTCTTAGCCATCCATTAAATTCCTCTATTCTCAGCTTTCTTGTTGTGCTTGCCTTTGGCACAGGAAGTATCTCTGAAAAAGTTACTGATCTTCCTGCCCCCTCACATAATTGTGCTAGTTCCTCAAACCTCCTCTGGACTGTATCTACTGTTTTGTCAGCCAGGTCGTTTGTCCCAAGATGTATAATTAAATGAGGCTTGTCCCTACCCCTTCTAGCATATTTCAGAACAGACTGTCCCACCCTTTCCGCTGTCATTCCTGGCATGGCCTCCACCCAAATGCGACTATGCCTCTCCCTTGCTACCCCACCTAACTCCTCTTAGTATTGAGTCCCCAGCACCAAGATTCCACCCTCTTACTCCTGCTTGCTTCCATTCATCTCCCTCTCTCATTTCCAGCTCCTCTTCTTCCTCCTGCACATTATTTCCCCCTTTTACCCCTGTTGCAATTCTCCCAGCAGAACTTCCCCCCGCTCCAGTTTGGACCAGGCATTTATCAATTACTCCTCTAATTTCATCATTTCCCTCCTCCACCTTCTTCCTCTCTAGCAGTGCACAACTATTTTCTGAAGGCCTTTCACAAATGCCCGCTCCCTCTCTCTTCATAGTAACCTGTTCTCTCCTTTCCACTCCATGACTTTTGCCACTTCTTCACCTCCCCTCACAAGTCCCTATCTCCTCCTTCCATTTGTCTTTTGTCTCCTGACCTGGTTTCCCTGCAATTGTTCTTCCTGGCCTGGGCCCCTTTGTCTCTGCTTCCCTTCTTCTGACCCTCTCCTCACCACTGTTGGCTTAAATCACCCTCCCTTATCTCCCCTTCTTCCTCCCTCCAGTATTGGGCTAAACCCACCCCCAATCTGCCTTGCCTGTCTTAGTTCCTCCTGCAGACCCTCAATCTCCTTTCTAAGTTTTTCTATGTGGTTGCACACTAAACATCCTCCCACACTCCAGGCAATTTTTAGAAAGATTGGTGCACTGCAGTTGTTGCAGCCTACCACCCTACTCATTGTTGTCGTTGCCCACCAGTGACCCCCTCAACCTTCCAGATGCAGGATACCAAACACTCCCCCAAGTCTCCCCTCTCCCTCCTCTATCAGTGCAAAACATTTTCTTTATTTCCCTTACCTCCTTTGTTGCATACGTTTAGATATATTGAGCAACTGCTTTTTATATTCCTATCCTTCCTATCCACACTCAAAAACAGACTTTAAGTAGCCATTGCGCAACCTTCTTCAAACTCCTACTCCTCCTTTCCCCAATGCAATATCAATGTGAAGAAGTAATAATGAAAGCTCCTAGATTTGCATTTACTTCCCTTCCACTGAGAGAGCAGTCACCTCTTCACTTGCTGCTGTTCCTTTCCTGGATGTCTGCTTTTGCTATGACAGGTGCATATCCTTTGCCTGTTTGAGGAAGTGATGTCAGAACCCCTGGTATAAAGGAAATAATGGACCAAGGGTGGGACCAGCCCAAGTCTTCCAGAAACAATCAGGTAGCTGAGGCCTCTGGTCAGACCATTAGCACCCTTCCCCCACTCTGCACTCAAACTTTGCAGCCAGTGAAGCCAGCAACAATGAATCACAATTCTACTCAAAGCCCCCCAAATAAGTTTGCTACCCAAAGAAACAGGACTCAAATTCAAACAGCTTCACCAACAACACATCAAAATAGGCTTGGAATTAGAAGATATATGTCTCCAATTCAAAGAAACAGACCCAGTTAAATCACACCAATTATGTTTTAAAACAGAAGAAATAGGTCTCTACAAATGCAGCCTGCCACACAGTGAATCAAACAAATGAGCCCACTTATAGCTACCAAAACAGGTTTCAAAATTCCAGCAGCCCCAAACAATATCCTGCTAGCCCTTAGTAGTAAGAAAGAAAAATAACCTTCTACCAAGTAGAATCCACAAGAAACAATGTAAAACAACAAGAAGCTACTGTACTGTAGATCTGATCTTGTCCCCTTCTAGTTCCTTCTGAGAAGCCAAAGCACTGAGTTCCAAACTCTGTGATTTCCCTTGTGCTGCTTTCAAAATCAGAGTTCCAAACTCTTTGACTTCCCATGTGCTGCTTTCAAAATCAAATAGTTCCAAACTCTGTGATTTCCCTTGTGCTGCTTTCAAAATTAGACACTTCCAAACTCTGTGATTTCCCTTGTGCTGCTTTCAAAATCATAGTTCCAAACTCTGTGATTTCCCTTGTGCTGCTTTCAAAATCAGACAGTTCCAAACTCTGTGATTTCCCTTGTGCTGCTTTCAAAATCAGACAGTTCCAAACTCTGTGATTTCCCCTGTGCTGCTTTCAAAAACAGACAGTTCCAAACTCTGTGCCTTCCCATGTGCTGCTTTCAAAATCAAACAGTTCAAAACTCTGTGACTTCCCTTGTGCTGCTTTCAAAATCAGACAGTTCCAAACTCTGTGATTTCCCTTGTGCTGCTGAAACTAGCTTTTTGGAAAAACAGCATTTTTCATTGCATTGCTGCTTTTAAGAGCTCCTGACATAGTTGAGACAACTCTGAAAAAATGTAACATTCAGGCATAAATGTAGTTTATGTTTTGTATTTTATTCTGTAATTCTCACCCTTCTTTCCTTATTACTAAGGGTATTTGCATGACTACAGTATCTCTACTCTTTTCACTCTGTCTGCCTGCCTACATCTGACATCATAATTCTGTTTATGACATTAAAATATGTTGTAGTGGAGATAATTATGATGTCATCAACCGGGGATTGTGATGTCATGAGTAGAGAAGCAGCCAGAATAGATATAGTCTAGGAGACAGCGATCTTGTTTTCATGCAGTTGTCTTCTGTCATAAAGGAAATGGAGAATTAATTACTGAAAATATATGAAGTAATAAAGAAAATGGGATGAAGTCGAATATAACTTTTACTATTTTCAAAGTTTTCCTAATGCTGTCAGGGGCTCTTTAAGGGTCTGTACATCAAAGAACAGGATTGACTAAACCCTCCAAGAATACAGAGGTTGCAACAGATGGCAGCAGACATAATTGATCTGGGACCATCCTCTGCTGGAGCTGGGAAGGATGGGGGAGGGGGAAGAAAGAGGTGGTCCCTAAGGGGCTAGGGTAGGTCCAGTGATTGGACAGAAGACCACCAAAGCCTCCCACTTGGGAGGGGGGTCACATCTGGTGGGGAGGGAGGGAAGGAGGAGAAAGAGGAATTTCTTGGACTGTAGCCAACAGCCCCTCCTCTTTCTCCGTTCGCTCTTCAAGAATCATGGACGTCCAGCCAGCAGTGTAACCAGGTAAGGGCTCAACGGGCCTAGGAGGTATTCTGCTTGGGGTGAGCAGGGCCTGGGGAGAAGGAGGGCTGGCAGTATTGCTGGGAGGCTAGAGAGAAGAGAGGAGAGAGGAGAATGGACTTGATACATCCAGTAGACCTTGGTTTGTTTCCCACAACTTCACTTGCATGCAGTGTTCCTCTGAGCAAGGCCCCAACCTTCCCAATGCTCCTGGGTTGCCCCTGCGATCGGGCACGGGAGCCTAGCGAGACTTTTTGTTATATATCTATGTCAATATTGATATCGATATCTATATCTATGTCTATATCTACATAAAAATTATAGAGAACAAACAGCCTGGCACTAACTACTCCCTTACGACATTCTAACCAGCACAGTACCCCTCCAACACTGCGGTTGTTGTTGCTGCGGTGCCTGCAGACATTTTACCTGCAATCCAGTGGGTCTGGGTCCCACAGCTCTGGTGGTGTCTTATGGTTCCGTGGCCTTCCACCATGCTGAGGGATGGGTGGGGCCATGGGAGAGTCAGCCTCCAGTTGGGGCAGCCTTGGCAGGTGCAGCAGCAGTTGAACGGCCCGCTCAGGGGTGGGGGGAATTCCTGAAGTCCTGGGGGCATGTGGAGTCTGGTGATAGAGCAAGTGCGGTGGCCAGTCGCAGGCAGAGGATGGCCGTCCGAGTAAGCCAGCAGCGTGTCCTGCGCCATGTTACATTTCAGGATGCCGGATGGTGGAGGTATCCATGAGGCCCTGGGTGGGCCTGATCATTCGAGCATCGCCTGGGGTGCAACTGAGGAGATGATCGGGGTTTTGCTTGGTGTGGCAGCGTCAGTCTTCCCGGGGGAAAAAAGGGCTTTGTTTACACAGGCTGCACACAGGATTTAAGTCTCGCGGGCAAGGCTCGAGCACCATGGGAAGTGCTAGCACGAGGATCTCAGTGTGAGAACCTCGGTGGCCATCTTGTGGATGACAATATGTGCACAGTTGAATTCGATCAAATGGAAGCTGACCGACAGGATGTGCCGACGTGAGCTCCGTGTTGGCGCCTCCCCCTCATCAATATTTAAATTTGTTTGACCGTTGTTTTAAAGAATCCGCATTTATTTATAGCTAGTTTTATTAAACCGAGTGCTGATAACATAATTTTCAGAACATTTTAGATACACTTCTATGGTTCAGTGATCAGTTAAACTTCCTCTTAATTGACACAAAGTATTTCGGCTGCATAGCTAAAGTGAAAGGTTTACCTTTTCTGCTGAGGAAATAAGTACATAAACATTCAACAGCAAGTATTACATTTCCTCTCATATTAATTCTACTCTTACATAGAATGGCAGAAAATGTAGTTGAAATGCAACAAGATGGAAATCTTCTCAAAAGACCGTTATCCTCAGATGATGAAATAGAAGGAGAATCTAGAGCTAAAATTCCCTCCTCACAGAAATAGCTTACTGTAGCTCATTTTGATTTGATCATGAATGAGATTGCTTCTATGAAATTAACTTTAAGTGACATGGCAGGAGGTCTGAAGGAAATAAAACAAGAGCTGGCAGGTCATAAAACAAGATTAGATGATGCAGAGACCAGGATTAGTAGCATAGAAGACAGGGCTGAGAAGGAATATGCAGTAAGAGTTAACGACAGCAGAAAATTAACAAAGTTGGAACAGAAAATTTAAGATTTAGAGAGTAGGAACAGACTGAATAACTCAAGGATTTTTGGGCTTTGTGAAGGAATTGAAGGCAGTGACACTATCTCCTTTGCTAATAAATTACTGATATCACTTGCAGGACCACCCCCTGACAATAAAGCCTATGTGATCGAGAGAGCTCATCATTCTCTAAAACCTAAACCCTCTGTCAATGAGGCCCCGGTCATTTGTCTTAAGATTATTAAACTTTCAACAGAAGGTGTTCATCCAAAGAGTTCTTAGAAATGAGTCAGATTGAGTTTGAAGGTTGCAAGCTTTCTATATATAACGATCTCACTCCTGAAGTAATTAAAAAACGTGATGCCTTTCTTCCTATCAAAAAAAGGCTCCACAGTGTGGGTTTGTGCTACAGTCTATTTTTTTCCAACCTTGTTGAAGGTCTATTTGCACGAGGGCCCCCAGGAATGCAATGGTGTTGATACTGCCAAAGCGTGTCTCAAAAAGGATTTGCCAGAACTCTTCCTATCATTCAAGTTTTAATACAGTATGTTTGAGAGTATATATCCTGGCCAAAGTAACTTGTAAGGTGCTCTGACAACCAATTGCCGTGTGAACATTAATTTTTTTCTTTTTAAATTTTCTCCACTTCTCCCTGTTTTTGTATACTACCCATATTTATATTTTGCCAGTTTTTAGGGAACTTTTAGGCCTGGTACCTGTAAGCCACCTCTCTGCTAGTATGTGGAACTGTTTAAGTGGTCTCTGTGGTCCCACGCCCTAATTTTGGGTATCAGTGTTTGGGCTCTCTTTGATGTACTGCCGCTTTCAAAGGAAGTTGTTCAATTTAATTTCCTTAGTAGCGTTGGCTGAAGTTGGCTCTCCACGTGATGTTCAGGCTGCCAACGAAGCTCAATGAAATAATACCCCAGTGATGAAGAGTGCTGACCTGTGGCGGAGTAATGTCCATTCTGCCCTTGGGGGTGGTGGCTTCCTCTCTTATGTTGAGGAGGGAGGAACTGCCCTCTAATGAGGGGGAAAAAAGAGAATAGCTGTTTAACTCTGGGGCACACTCTCAAGTTAAAGGATCCTTTCCAATCTGAGCAGGAGGTTGGTGTAGTACCTGTTATTGTACGGAGCATATTTTATATTTATAGAAAAAAAAACATAAGAAGACTCTTCTATAGCATCTAATTGTTCCGTCCTTTTTTGAAAGCAGCATTTTAAAACATGGGGGTACAGAAGATTTCTGGTAGCAAACCGGGGGGAGCAGGGGCCGGTATGGAGATCGCTATTCAGGGATCACAATGCTTATGGGGCGGTGGAATTGAGAGGATGGCAGGTTTTTTCAGTGTCCTCCATCTTGTTTTTCAACAGCCCAAGGAGTTCAGTTAGATTCCTAATGGAATGTGGGTCTGAATTCTTTCTTTTTCTCGAACATGTAAGGCACGAAATCTCCTTCTATGCACATTGGTTGTATTGAACGATTGTAATCTGCATGTGCTAAGAGGAGTTATTCACTCACTCAGCAACTGGCTCAGACATTGAAGGATTTACTTTAGCACAATACTTTAATTACACTACTGCCTTTGTTTCCAGGGTGGTATATATAACACAAGTGTTTTGGGAGAACAGTCTTGTTGTCAGCATTACTCTTTTCCCCTAATTTAATGTTGCCTTGAGTTTAAGTTTACTTTAAGGAGTGATTACCCTAATTTGCTGTTACCCATTATACTTTCAGTCCAAGAGCGGTTCACAACTTTATGCAAGATGTGCCTGCTACATGTACCAACGATTTGCTTTTTGCCAGACAGATGCCTCCTGAGGTGTCACCATGGAAAGTAAGGTGTTTTTAATAATTTTTAAAACAGTTCAGTCAAAACATAGGAGCTTGTCTCTTATACAGGTGTGCAGTTTTAGCACAGGATAACAAAACAAGCAATGTTTTTGTTACCATTAGGATTATATTTTTTGTTTGGGTCGTACTAAGCCCTATTCAGCTCCTTTACTGTAAAGTGGGATTTATATATCTTTGTTATGATATAAATATGCATATTGCAGTACTAGTTTTAATTGTTTGTTTACCTGTTAGTTTTTTCAGCTTAAATAACCTAATGAGGTGGAATGTAGATTGTCTGCAATTCTTTAGTATTAATGTTTTGCACACTTGTTATGTTGTTGACACCTCTGTTTATTAAGAGTTTAAAGAACTGTTTAACATTATTTATTGCTAGGTCACAAAAATTATATAAACATATTGATCAATCTAGTTTGGTTTAGGTCATGAAGGATCTTATTGTTGTTGGGGGGGGGCAGCTGTTCAGTTGGGCAGTGTTTATCCAGACGAGTAATGGGTGGAAATGGTGTTGGAGGGACCGTTCAACTTCTGAAATACAATACTTTCTCAATCCAGTTCAGAACGTTCTTATATCATTTGTTTACATTCAAAAATATAAGGGGGGGTTTAATGACACAGTTTTTGAAAAGTCTCGCTATTGTTATTTCTTCTTTCTCTACCTTTCTCTAAAGAGATCTAGGCATCTTGATGAATTCTTCATTAACCTTTTCAGGCCATTGTTTAAAAATAGCCAATACCACAAATAGCATACTTAGACAAATTCAGCACTCTTTTGTCACTAGAAATGAACAGTGTCTAATACCTCTTTATAGGGCAAGTATTCACCCCCTAATCGATTATGGTTCTCCTTTTTGAAGCCCCCACCTGAAGGGTGACATTAAACTGTTAGAGAAGATCCAGCAACAAACCACAAAGATGGTTCCAAGACTGGCCATGTACTCTTACCCAGATAGAATAAAATTGACTGGATTGCACACTTTGCATAACAGAAGAATTAGGGGTGATTTAATATTAACCCATTTGGAACCAATTACCCTAGGCTTTGGTTGACTCGGATAGTGTCAATATTTTTAAAAGAGGTCTTGACAGTTGGCTTGCAGGGTTACCTCTGTCTTAATGAGCACACTGTGTGGGGGGAACTCACAATGGGCTAAGGCCTTCTTTTTTCCATTAAAACCTAGTAAACCTAGTACCTTCTGCACTTCATGTTGTATTCTTTTCCTTCTTTCCCCTCTCTTCTTTTGGGATGGTTTCTCTTACCAAATACTATTCTTGGTGGCACGGTTCAGACGATGGGCTATTGTTATGTTGTTCAATACACATTTATCTAAAACTTGTGATATCTTTTATGTCTAACGCAGAAGGCTTGGTGCTTATCTCATGGAACATTAGAGGGCTCAATCATAAAATGAAACGTTATTCTGTGCTTAGACATCTTAAGAAAATGAATCCAGCCATTATATTTTTGAAAGAAATTTATCTCAAAAAAGAACACTATGATTAGATGCGAAGGGAGTGGGTGGGGCAGGTCTATGGGGCAGGGAACAGCTCTAAAAAAGCAGGGGTCCTAATCTTACTTAAAAGAGGCTTGCCCTTCCAATTTTGTTGCTTGGTAGAAGATCCTTCAGGTCATTTTTTGATACTTAATGGGAAGCTGGGAGAGGAGTATGTCACCCTGGTTAATATTTATGGCCCAAACTCTCCCTCCCATGATACCTTTAACACTGTATTTAACCACTTATCCCCATACATGGACAGTACCATAATTATAGCAAGGGACACTAAATCCATTTTGGATTCCGTCCTCGATAAGTCTAAATTCCAGCCCACCTTATCAAAGACGGATAAAGACCTATCTCATTTAACTGACAATCTGGGCTTGGTGGACACCTGGAGATCTATGAATCCTAACACAAAAGAGTATACCTTTTGGTCTAGTTGTCACCACTCTGGATCTCATATAGACTAAATTGTTATACCTAAAGAGGCAGTCGACAGGATTATCTTGGTTGAAATACTACAGCAAGTCATATCTGATCATACCCCAGTCTGAATTGCTCTTAAAGAAGCCCTCAACCACAATAGGAGCAGGAGATGGAAGTTCAACAATTTCCTACTGCAAAACTCTGAGTTCACGCTTAAAATCAAAGGCCTTGTAAATTAATTCTTAACTATTAACAAGCCAGAGGATACCTCCTGGAGTACAAATTGGGAATGTATGAAGTCATGGCATTAGTACTGCCTCCTCCTATAAAAAAGAAAGGGACAAAAAGAAAAATAAATTATCAAGTAGAATTAAGGAGAAAGAACAGGATCTAGTTGGGGATGCATCTGGTGTTAAGTGGAGGGAATGGTCCAGTTTGAAATCAGAGTATAATGAAATAATAAGAAGCAATGCCGAGTTTTTCATTCGTAAAGCTAAAATTAATTACATCGATTCAGGATCCAGATCAACAAAAATCCTAGCAATTCAGTTGAAATAAATGAGCTCATCAACATCTATCCCAATGCTCAGGGTCCTCAGTGATAATTCAATTATCTCAGGACATAAAAAAATAAATGACAAATTCTTTGCTTTCTATAAAGAACTCTACTCTAATGAGGTGTCCAGTAATAGTGTTACTCTTAAGGATTTTTGTGAAGGCATGCTGTTGCCTGATATACCCACATACTTAATAAAAGAGCTTGATGCAGAAATATCAGATCAGGAAATATTCTCAGCAGTCAACAGTTTAAAAAAGAATAAGGCACCAGGGTCTGATGGGTTTTCAGTTAACTTTTTTCAGTCTTTTTCCGAAGTATTATTACCATCCATTAAATGCATTTTTAACAAAGCTTTTCTTAAGGGATTTGTTCCCCCCAGTATGACACAAGGGCTAATCACTCTAATACATAAGCAAGGGAAAGATCCCTTGATGTGTTCAAACTATAGACCTATTTCTCTAATCAATTCTGTTATTAAAATATTAGCCAAAGTTTTAGCCAGCAGACTAGAGAAGGTAATTCACCATATCATAGGCCCCCAACAAACTGGAATCATAAAGGGTAGACTGGTGGCTGACAATAGTACAAAGTTGTTTCACATCACATCACATGCCAATACAGCCAAGCAACCTATGGGGCTGTTATCTCTGGATGCTGAAAAGGCATTCGACAGAGTGCTATGGCCGCATATTATTAGTACTCTGCAGTTATACAAATTTTCCCTAAATTTCATTAAATGGATTCAAATTCTCTATACTAATATCTCATCCACTGTCAATACTAATGGGATTATGTCTTCCTTTTTTCCTATAGAGAGAGGTACTAGGCAAGGTTGCCCTTTGTCTCCCCTTCTATTTAATCGTACTATTGGCCCGTTAGTCAGAAAATTAATGTCATCCCAGAAAATTGAGGGGGTTAAGATAGGGGGTAGGGAAGCTTTGATCTCCCTTTATGCCGATGACATACTACTTTATTTATCTAACCCCAAAACTTCAATTCCATAGATTTTGAGGATTATAGATAGCTTCAGACAAGTTTCTGGATATAAATTTAATGTATCCAAAACACATTTTTTACCATTAAATATGGGGTGTAAGAAGGATGACTTATATGGTACAGGAATCTCCTGGCCTAAAGATTACATTGAATATTTGGGTCTTATAGTGTATAGAACCGTTTCTGAAATACTTCAACAAAACTTAAAAATCTTCAAAAACAAACCCCAAGAGGACATTCTTAGGTAGAACAAGTTACCTTTTGGATTTATGGGGATGGATAGAGACTATTAAAATAAATCTTTTACCTAGGGCTATATATCTATTCTTAATGCTGCCTTGCTGTATCACAAAAAAAAGGCTTTCTGGCCTAAATGGACTGGCTATGAAGTTTATTTGGGTGTTTGAGAGGCACAGAATGTCTCATGCCATGATGTCTAGGGCTAAGAATCGGGGAGGACTGAAATTGCCCGATTTTTACTTCTATTACTTGGCATGTCGGGCACTGCAGTTCTCTAAGTGGTCACTGAGTGTTTCTCCTGAGTAGTATATTCCAGAATGGTTGCTCATGGAAACTGAGATTTTGGCAAGAGTAGGTATTAACATTAATGCGCTGCTGTTTCCTAAAGCTAAATTACTCAAACCAAATAAGCTGATTACAGATTATTTAAAACAGATCAGCCAATGGAGTGAATTACTGGCTTTGAATATGAATAAATCTATATCACAACCCTTATGGGGTAGCCCCAATTTTTCGATAAATGATATAACCCTGTTGAAGCCAGATTGGGTAATGAATGGAATAAAATGCCTAAGAGACATAGTAAATCAGGAAAACTTTAAGCCCTTCAATACTTTAGTGTACATAAAAAACATACCGGTTATAGACTTCAAATTTTTCAGAGGTTATTAAGCAAATGATTATTAAAGTAGTGTCCCCAACAGATTATTTGAACAGTAATACCAATGAATTTCTTGGCTGTATCCGTACTTCACCTAAGATCTCTAATTTTTATAATTTACTTTTAGAGAACGTTAGGGGGAGTGCCTCCGAATGTGTGGTCTGGTGGTCTGAGGTCCTTATATATGGAATCTTAGTACTAAGGTCTTTAGTGCCGAAAACTTGAAACTGATACAATTCAAAACCTTGCACAATCTTTACTATACCCCTTACTTAATGCATAAGATAAGCCTACATACTTCTCCAACTTGCTCTAAGTGTAATCTATTCAGTGGGTCTTTGATTCATATGTTCTGGGAATGCCTCTATATACAAAGCTTATGGGAAGAAATTAAGAACTTTCTTTCGAGCGCCCCAGCCTTGTCAACTTGCATTAATAAAGAAACATGTACAGTGGGGCATTTCAGCGAACATCAGGCTGGACTCTAGAGCAAAAGTATTCCTTGATGCTAATTGGTGTGTCAGCCAGGAACATTATTTTACGTAACTGGTTGTCTGAGACTGCCCCATCTTTATTGGATTGGAAACATTGCATTTTGGAGATTTTGAGCACAGAAAAACTGGCCCTTTGTATGTGTGATCAAGGCCATCAGTTTTTCAACAGGTGGAGTGTTTTATATAAAGTTGTTTGTAGAAATGTGGATACAAATCCCAACCGGCAATAAAATACATTGTATCCCCTACTTCAGAGTGATAGTATCTCTAAGATGCCATTCTGTTTAAGAGATATTTCTTCCTCACTGGGCCGACCACATCTTAAACATGTTTATAGCCATCCTATAACTTTCTCTACTCCCTCTTCTGTTTCTGTCTTTACTCTTTCTTTTCTGCACTTTCTTTCTGTTCTGATTGTGATCTTTGTTTTACTATCATCAGGGAAAATATAGGCACTTTCTTTACCCCAACTCAAACTAACAGTGTGAGAATATGCCTTAAAAATCTAGTTTTGCAGGTATGTCAATTTTGTTATATCTCTTTCAAATGCATTGTAGTTTGCTGTTAATTGTACAGCACTTCTCAGTACTTTTAACAGTTGCTGTCTTATTTTTACTTTGTTTAGTACTATTTTAGTTACTTAGAAAAGGTGTTGAACATTTATTATCTGATGTTTCTTTATGGTCTGTAAAAGTTGTATGTAACTGATTTTTTTTTCTTTTTGTTATAACATTATTTTAACAACATTTAATTGTCAAAAAAAAAGACAATATGTGCACAGATGGCAGAGATCTCGCAGGAGTTAGCTGTTATCTTGGGTAGGGCACCACATGGCTAAACGGCACACTAGAGGGTGAAACAAAAAGAAACAAAAAACTCAGTGTGTTTTAATAAAAAACAGAAATGAGAGACAGTGCTGGGGTTGAAACTTTCCAGATCATTGCCCAGGGCCTAACCAGAGGTGAGGGATTTCAGTGGCCTGGAAAAAATTGTGCCACAAGGGAGGTATACTGAGCAGCTGGTTGCTCATTCCTTGGGGCACCCGGGGAAGGGGTTCAACAAGGCCGAGTCAGTTTGCATTCGAGTTGCAGTAGGCCAACATAGCCTTCTATTTTTTTAATTAGGTACTGTGCTTGGCCACAGCGGGTTGGGTGCAAAGGGAGTGCTGGGGGCTGCCACCTCTTAGGGAGCCCAGGCCTTGTGCTGGATGGGCTGCTGGAAGAGGGGGCAGATCCCTCTGCCTCCCTGCTTGGAGGGGGACTCAGATAAAGCCCTACTAATCAGTCTTTGGGGAGGGTTCTCAGTGTTTTACAGGTGACATGTCAACCCGGCAGAGGAAACCATCGACAAAGGCCACAGAGGGCCTGGAAGCCCAGCTGTGAGAGATGTATAGGAGAAAGGGAGCAGCGTGGCTGGAATCCTGCCTGGAGGGCCCATCGACTTCAGTGGCAGAGGGGGGATGCCACCTAAAAAGTGACCAGCAAAGGGGAAGGTGGCACCTCCTGCCAAGGTTCCCAGGATGCCAGGGATAGGTAAACAGTGAACCAAGGGAAGGCCACTGAGTGATGGCGAGGTGCTGCAGGTACTCGATGTGGCACTAGGGGATAGTGTGCAGGTGTAGGATAGGTCTGAGATTGCAGGGGGAGGTGGTCTTGTCCCCACATAGGCAGCCCATGGCCATGGCAGTAGAGGGACAAGAAACCCCCAAGGCTAGTGGGCTGGGACAGTTGGGGGCAGAGGCCAAGTTGGACAAGCTACTGGGCCTCATAACAGTTGTGGTTGAAAAAGTGAGAGCAAAGGATGTGGCATCAGGGATGGCTGTCTCAATGCCCTAGGTTGCTCTGGAGGCATCTATTCCTTCTCCTAGCTCATACGTGGGCTTGGATAAGCAGTTGGGGTCTCACCTCACAGATAAGGTTAGGCAGCAAATCAGGGGTAGGGAGTACGTGGACATGTTCTCCTATTGAACAGACCAGTGAAGCGGGAGGGCAAAAAGAAAGAAAAGGGGAAGGAGGCCGACAAGAAGCCACCAGAGGTGCCTTGCACCTTCAAGAACTGGATCATGGCCTTCCCCATCTATGCTGGAACCATACTGCAGGTGGATAAGAATCGGGGGCTGGGATTGTTCACATACCAGAATAGGATTACTCTCATGTGCCATAGAAAGGGGGGGTGGCATGGTTGGAGTACGACTAGAAGTTTCGGCAGAGGAGGCAGGATGACGGTACCCTGGGGTGGGGGACCGTGGACGTGACACCCTTGGTAGATGTCATGCATGGGGGGGTGGGAGTGGTGCACACTGACAGCAGCTTGCTACTGCAGTCGGTGCCCTCACAAAAAGCGGAAGGGGGAGCTGCAGGGTTGCAGGCATGCTATGCCTACAGTCAGGTGAAGTGTTCCAGGGCACCCTGTCGCTTTTGGTACATCTGCATGGCCTGTGGGCGGTGGCACCCATTCATCCAGTGTGCTTCTCTGCATTACGAACATACAAAATTGCCAGCAGATACAGGCCACATGGTCTATCTAGTCTGCTCAAGTGTGCAGCACTTCAGCCCATTAGACTGCAGCTGCCCCTTCTCCCATTAACTCTTCCCTTCCCCGCTGTCCCCCGGTATGTACTTTCCCCTTGAATTTGTCCCACCCTGTCTTGAAGCATCCCACAGTCTGCACTGATACAAGTTGCTCAGGCAGTGCATTCCACCCTGTTACCACTCTTTCAGTGAAGTAGTGCCTCCTCCTTTCCCTCCTGAATCTGCCCTCTTTAACTTCAGGGAGAGCCCTCTAGTATCTCTTCCATTCTGGAGAGTGAACCCACCATGGAAGTCTACTCTGTTCATCCCCTTCAGGTACTTGAAGGTCTCAATCATGTCCTGTCTCTGTCTCTCTCTCTCTCTCTCTCTCTCTCGCTCTCTCCTGTCCTCCAGGGTATACATGTTTAGCTCTTTTAGTCTTTCCTCATAAGTTCTATCCCCAACCCCTTGATCATCTTTGTTGCTCTTCGCTGCACTGCCTCCAGTAGTTTGATATCCCTTTTAAGTATGGGTACCAGAACTGCATGCAGTACTCCAAGTGTGGCCTCACCAGGGACCTGTACAGGGGCAATATGACTTCGCTACAGCTGGATGTAATCCCGTTTGCTATGCACCCTAGCATCCTGTTAGCCTTAGTGGCTGCCTTCCTACACTGGTCCGAGTGGTTTAATTCCCTGGCCACCAGCACCCCCAGATCCTTCTCCTCGTTGGATGTGGACAACTTGATGCCATCCATCCAGTAGCTGTATCCTGGATTTTTGGCTCCAAAATGCATCACCTTGCACTTCTTGGCATTGAACCCAAGCTACCAGGTGTGTGACCACTCCATGAGACTTGCCAAGTCCTTCTGCAGTAATTTGCCACCCTCCTTCCCATCCACCTCAGCACAGATCTGAGGCTGATCTTATTCTTGATCCCAACCACTATGTCTGCGATGAAAATGTTAAACAGGACTGGTCCCAGTACCGATCTCTGTGGGACACTACTTGACACTGCCCTGGGACCTGATGCTTCTCCCCTGATGACTACCCTCTGCTGCCTGTCCTTCAGCCAGTTTTCTACCCATCGGGCTAGCTTCCACTCTATACCAAGACTCCTCAACTTGCAGGTCAACCTTCCGTGTGGCACTCAATTGAAGGCCTTGCTGAAATCCAGGTAGACTACATCTATTGCATGGCTTCCGTCCAGTGCCCTTGTGATCCAGTCAAAAAAATCAACCAAGTTAGTCTGACAGGATCTGCCAGCAACGAACACGCGTCTGTTGTCTTGCAGATCATTATCCACAAGAAACTGAGCCAGCTTTTCTTTGGGGATAGATTCCATCAGTTTCCCCACAATTGTGGTGAGGCTTATCAGTCTGTAGTTCCCTGGTTGATCCTTGGGCCCACTTTTGAGGAGAGGTACCACGTGTGCCTCCTCCCCCCAATCTCTGGGCACACATCCCGTACTTAGCGAGGTGTTGAACAGATCCACCAGTGACTCTGCCAGGACTTCTGCCAGCCCCATCAGTACCCTAGGATGTACCCAGTCTGGCCTAGGAGCCTTGTCTACCCTCAGGGACCCAAGGTCCTCCAGCACCCGTTCCCCAAAAGGGGGATTCAGGGGGATGACAAGAAAGCCAGGGAAGCAGCAGGGTGACAAACCTGCCTACCCTGGTCAGGGTGGACAGGATTAGCCCATGGCTGGCCCAGTACCCAGAAAGGGAGGCTGTGTACCTGCTAAAGGATGGTTTCATGGTGGGTTTCAGATTCCAATACAAAGACCTGGGAGGGCAGGAGGTGGAGAATCTGAAATCCACGTGGGATCATCTGCAGGTAGTCTAGGAGAAACTGGAGAAAGAGAGGTGGCTGGGGAGGATTAGTGGACCATTCAGAGCTCCTCTGAGCCCAGCATTGTGGGTATCACCCATAGGACTCATGCTGAAGAAAGCACCGGGGGGAACACAGGATGATAAACCATTTGTCCTACCCAGAGAGAGACTCTGTGAATGACCACATTGACCCGCATCATATGGCGGTGCAATATGAATCATTTGACAGGGCGTTGAAGGTGGTGCATGGGGCGGGCCCTTGGGCTGTCCTGGTGAAGGCAAACATTGAGTCAGCGTTCAGGTTGCTTCCCATCCAACCGGAGAGCAAGGAGTTGCTGGGCATGAAATTTGAGGGGCAGTACTACGTGGACAACTGTATGTCTATGGGGTGCACGGTGGCATGTGCAGTGTTTGAGACATTTAGTTGTTTCCTGCACTGGGTGATGGAGAGGCAATCAGGGAGTCAGGCAGTAGTCCACTACCTTGATGACTTTTTGTTCATTGGGGTGGAAGGGACAGCAGTCTGTGGGGAAACATTGGCTACATTCATAGCCACCTGTCAGGACTTTGGGGTCCCCTTAACACCAGGGAAGGTGGACTCCCCATCCAGGGTTTCGGTCTTTTAGGGATCAAGATCGACACTGTCAACAGGCTCTGTTGCTTGTCCCGGGAGAAGGTCGATGCACTCAGATGCTTGGTGGACTCCATGGTGGGGGCATGGAAGGTAACATTGTGGCAGTTACAGCAGCTGTTGGGGCACCTTAATTTTGCATGTCAGGTCATCCCTATGGGGTGCTCCTTCTTACGGTGCATGGCCGAGTTGGGGAAAGGATGTACCAAACCGCACCACAGACTGCATGCTATGGAGGGATTCCAGGAGGACTTGCAAGTGTGGAAGATCTTCCTGGGTCACTTCAATGGGGTGGCGCTATGGCAGAACAGTAGTGATGGGAAACCACTCCAGCTGTTTAGAGATGCAGCGGGAGGCCTAGGTTTCAGGGCTTCCTTTCAGGGGGAGTGGTGCATAGGCAACTGGCCTTCAGAATGGGGGTGACTGGGCTGCTTACCAACATCACGATGTTGGAATTCTTTTCCATCATGGTTGTCTTGTGCTTATGGGGGGAAACAGCTAAAGGACCACAAGGTCCTATTCAGGTCAGATAATATGGGGGTGGTACACACCATTAATGAGCAGTTGGGATCAAAGGGCCTGATGGGGGACTTGATGTGCATCTTTGTCCTAAAGTACTTGCTGTTGAACATCACCTTTAAGGCTTTTCACATACCCGGTGTTAATGGGATTGCTGATGCTTTGTCTGGTTCACAGTGGTGACATTTTCAAGAGCTGGCTCCAGTAGTGGAGCAACGGCCACGGACAGTACCCCCCTTCTTGTGGAGAGTAGTGACATCTTGACTTGGAAATGCACAGGTAATTTCATTGCACCGAGGACAAGGGAAGTATATCGTAGAGAGGTGGAACACTGCCTGGGGGTGTGGGCACAGCTGGGCTGGCTGGAGGATTGGCCCATTCCAGTGGAGCAGCTGTGCCAGTACATCATGTTGTCAAAACAAAATGGAGACAGGCCGGGGGTGGTGGCCAGGTGCCTCGCTGGCTTGTCCTGGGTCTCGCGGGCTCTGGGGATCACCGACATCTTGTTGATCAGTACCATGACATGAGGCGCCCCATCACCCCTGGGATCCTGGAGTGTGCATCTGGGGGGCACTTCCGAAGGTCTGCTGGATGCTGTTGGAGGTGTTGCTGTTTGACACCATGTTTTTGGTGGTCTTCTGTGGTGCTTTTTGGGTGTTGGAATTAACCCAGCCCACCTGGAGTACCAGGATTATTGGGCTGAAAGTGGGTGATGCTCTCACGACAGAGATGGGGGCCTGGGTGAGGATTAGGAAGAGTAAAACAGACCAGAAGAAGAAGGGACATTGGTGCCTGGTAGAGGTGCCACCTGGGGTGTCTTGGACAGTCCAGGACATGATGCGGGCATATATGGTGGCCAGGCCTAGAGTGGGGGATGCATTCTTCCAGCATGTGGATGGAGGGACGGTCACAGCTTATCAGTTTAGAGCTATCCTGGCCAAAGCAGTCCAGAAGGTAGGGTTAAATCCAAAGGAGTATGGGATGCATTCCTTCAGAATCGGGGCTGCCACAAACGCCAGGAGTCTGGGGTAGGTGGATGGACAGATTCAGGTGCTTGGGCGATGGAGGTCACAAGCATTCTTGAGGTACGTACGCCCTCATTTACAGTAATAGTTTTTGTTTCTTCCAGGGTCCCCTGAGGTTGGTGGTTCGATCTGGATCTGTGGCTAGGCCTTCATACAGCAAGCGGCAGCAAGAGTGACATCCGGGGCAAAAGGTGGCCCCAGAGGAAGGGTCATCCACGTGTTCACATCTGACAGCTGAGGTTAGAACTCTTGCGCAGGGATGAGTGGCTCCCCTGTTGAGGAAGGAATGATGGATCTGGCACATCCCAGAGGGGTTGGGTGTGCTTCTTGGAGGGGATGACCTGCGATGGCAGAAGACCGTGGATGTGCTGTTGGCCATGAAGGAGGACTTTCAGACCATTTATTTATTTATTTAGTAAAGCAGAATTACAACCCTTTGAGTCATAGACTTGCTTCCAAAGGTTCTATGTCAGAGTAAAACATAGACATTCATAGGAGTACATACATAGAATAAATGTGGGTGAGCAATCATACAGATCGGTGGTCCTGAAGGGGCGAAGGGGGGTAGTTACCATTAGGGATGGGTGGCTGCTTGCCTTGCTCTTCTGATCCCATCTGATCCAAAGGTTAGCTGACCGGAGGGGGTGGCTCCTCTTAACAGGGCCTGCTTGCGAATCAGTAGGGAGATGAGGAAGGTCATGCAGATACTAGGAGGGTGACCATGGTGAAACATAATCCGGCTTCTGGTTGAATCATGGTGGCTGACATGGGATGTTTGACTGGGAGGGGAGTAGAACTGATGCTAGGATAGCCGGAATGGGTCTTGGAGGAAGGGGTAGAGTAGGCAGTTTGGGGGGGGGTCAGACGTCTGTCGTGTGGCATCTCAGGAGGATCACTATGTCATGGATTGGTGGTTAAGGGGTGGTGATGAGCCAAATTCTTCTGAAGGGCTTGTGACCCCCTCTGGTCAGCATGGAGGCAGAAACTGGGTACCCTGACCTGGGGGAGGGGTCATGGTCCACCTCCAGTAGGTACAGCTATCCTGCAAGGCTAGCGGTGCCTGATGGAGGCGGCCGAGAAGCCTTGGCCTTTATGACCACGGGCAGTTGATCCTCCCATGTGCGCATGCTGCTCTCAATCTAGATTGTAATCAATAAACACATGGCTGCAGCCATTTCCTCCAAGACAGTTGGCCGTGTTTTTTTTTCCAGGGAAGGGGGGGAATGAATTGGATACCAGATAATACAGAGGCTGCAACAGATGGTGGCAGCTGTAATTTGTCTGGGACCATTCTTCCCTGGACCTGGGAAGGAGGGGGGAAGGGGAAGAAAGAGGTGGTCCCGAAGGGGCTAGAGCAGGTCCAGTGATTGGACAGAGGACCACCAAGGCCTCCCACTTGGGAGGGAGGTCATATCCTGTTGTGGGGGAAGGAGAAAGAGGAATTTCTTAGGACTGTAGCCAGCAGTCCCTCCTCTTTCTCCTTCTGCTCTTCAAGGATCACCCACCCACCCGCTCTCATAAAAGCAGGGTAGTGGGGCCAGGCAGTCAAGGCCTCCCTTTTGATCCATCATGGGTGACTTCATTAAGAGTCAGGGAGTGGCTTTTCCCAATTTTCCCTACAACAGGGTTTTTCACCTCCTCCAAAAGGGTGTTAAAGTGAGTCAGAAGTGGGAGAAACCAAATGGGCATAGGAACAGATGAATGTCAAGTTGTCACAGTCATGGTTGGGGCATCTTGGGAGGATCGCTGTGTTATGGATTGGTGGTTAAGGGGCGGAGACTTGCCAAATTCTTCTGAAGGGCTTGTGACCCCCCCCCGGTCGGGTGGAGGTGGACACCGGGTACCCTGACCAGGGGGAGGGGTCATGGTCCACCTTCAGCAGTTACAGCTATCTTGCAAGGCTAATGGCGCCTGACAAGGGCGACCGAGCAGCCTTGGCCCTTACGACCACAGGCAGTTGATCCTCCTGTGTGCGCATGCTGCACTCAGTCTGGATTGTAATCAATAAATACATGGCTGCGGCCATATTCTCCAAGACAGTTGTCTGTGTTTTCTTTCCCGGGAAGGGGGGAAATGGATGGATGCCAGATAATCACAAGCTGCTTTCAAAAACAGTCTGATGCACTCAGAGTCAGCACTACATTTAGCATGGATGTTACTGTGCTGTTAAAAAATCTTTTGTAACCACCTGCTAGTAGTACTATACACACACAAACCTTCTTATAATCTTCAAGCACTTTTAACTTGACTTCAAACAAATTGACTTGGAGCAGAAAGGTGTGCAAAATACAGACGCCTCATAGGGCTACAAAGAGGACTTCATCCCAATACCTACATTTATCAAAATCTGTACAAAACAGCACTACTAAACATTGAAAAAGGCTAGGCCTGTAACAAAATATTTACCTCTCACCTAGCTGCCAGCTTGCCCTGCCCCAGTGCCTTTCTGCTACAGGTTTATATGTTTGAAGTCAATTAAATAAAAGCACTTGAAGGTAAGAATGTTTGTGTATATTACTACCAGCAGGTGGTTAAGAAAGATTGCCTTCCACTCCTAAGCAGGTTTGATCTACAGGCATACAGTATGTTGTGCAGCAGTTGGAGAGTTTTTAAAATGGTGTATAAAAATGCAAATAATTATGCATCGCTGCTTTAAATAATTATGCATGTGCAAGTTGTCTAACTCTCTTGAAGCCAGACAACTTGCACATGCCTCCACCCTTATTGCCAAGTACTGGCTGAGCTCATTCCCCTCCTGCATCACATCTCTACTCTCTGCTTCATAGTACTGGCTGCCAGATCCTAGCACTCCCGTCTAGGTTGTCCTCTTCCAGCAAAGCTGCGTTCTCCTTTGGTCTCCCTAAACTCTGGAATGCCCTTGTCCTACCCATCCGCACTGCCACGTCCTTCCACTCCCTCTCTTGTCTTCTCCAAGACTTCACATCTCCTTCCTGCAACTGCAGCTGAGCTCTCCACCCCTACTCCACTACTGTCTGCTTCCCTCCTTCTCCCTCTCCCTATTTTTCTTCCATTACCTCTACTGTTACCTCCTGGTCTCCTCCTGTAAACCCTACCTCAATCCCTGCCTACTATATTCCTCTCCCTTTTTCACTGTGTGTCTTTATGTTGTCTTCTCCTTTTGGCTGGCCCTATCATGTGTTGTATTATATATGCTGAACCTAGGTATGCATACTATAATACTGCCGCTGCTTAGCTTTGCCTACTGTGCACAGTAAATGCTCTGTCAATTCAGTGTACAGTATATCCTACTATGTACTGTAAATACTATGTTTATGTCATTGTACAGCTTATCCTATTATGTCCTGTAAATAATATGTTTATGTAAATACTATGTATATGTATATTTCTCTTATGACCCCCTCCCCCCCAGGACGCATCTGGGAACAAGCGGTTACTCAGCTCACTATGTCTTTACTGCTGAAACGTTTGAAATAATAATAGTAATTAATAATTATCTGAAGAGGGACATTAAGTTACTGGAGGGGGTGCAGCGCAGGGTGACAAAGATGATCAAGGGGCTGGGGGACTTATACGAGAGGAGACTGAGGGAATTGAACATGTACTCACTGGAGGAGAGGAGGGACGGTGGAGGACATGATTGAAACCTTTAAGTACATGAAAGGAATAAACAAGACAGGTACAGAGGGGCTGTTCAAAGTAAGGGAGGGGAGGGACACCAGGGGCCATGATATTTATATATTTATTTAGCTTTTGTTTACCGGGTAAGTACACTAGACAAGTATTATGCCTATTTTCAGGAATGACCCGGGAGAGTACAACATGAGGAACAACAGTCAAGGAGACATGGCAAAGAGAGTACAGTTTTTTGTCACAGTAAACAAACATGTGGGAAATACATCATTTGACGCTAGGGGAAACATACAGTAGTAAGCACATTTCAGATTATACACTCTAGACTAGCTAGTTCAACTGACAGATATATACAGGTCATCATACATAGGAGTGAGCATAGCTCAAGGACTGGATTGGTCATAATATAACTTACAACATTGTCGATACACCCCTAGGCCAGTTGGATCACTGACAGGTATATACAGCTCATCACATTTTTCTAAATATGCACATGTTAGACAGAACAGAAACACTTGGTAGTACAAGTTTCTACCAAGTGACCAAGGTGCAATATGTCATGGTTAGCCTATGACCGTGGAGCAATAATGGGTGTAAAAATGCCCAAGGCTTTTTAGGCAGGAGTAGTCAGAAGTCATTGATACAATGGGGAAAATATCTCCAGGAATTCAATGGAGACACCCTGGGGAGGTTCAGACAAAACAATTTGACACTTTACTCTAGGGAGGTTTGGGGCAGTCACACTCTGATGCTAGTTTTAGGAAACCCCACAGGGAATTTTGAAAACTCAGATAGGCGGGGCAGCTCGGATATCCACAGGCAGCGAATTCCAGAGTCTGGGCGCACTTATGGCAAAGTCCCGATCCCCCATGAGGGTCTGGGTAGGAGGGACTTTGAGCATCCCTGATGTGAGAGACCTAAGTTGGTAGGGGGTGGGATTCAGTTTAGGCAGAAGCTGGGCCAGCCCCTGGGGGTGCTAGTTCTGATCACTTTCTCAGAGAGGCATCCCAAACCAAAATCAAGGTATCTAGCTGGTGAGAGCCAGCAGAGTTTCTCATATAGCTCACAATGGTGGGTGAGTCGGGGCAGCCAAGGCAAAACGACAAATGTTATTGTAAGCAGTGTACCACCGGGTGAGATGTGTCTTTGGAGAGCGAGCAAATAGGTGCAGCCCATAGCTGAGGGAGGGAAGGAGCACACCCTTCGCTAGGGCAAGCCTGGCTGCCGGTGTAAGGTTATACTTGGCCCTATAGGCCAGACCCAGTTTGCAGCTTGCCGCCCTGCAGATGTTAAGGATATGATTACCCATGTCAAGTTGGGGGTCAAGTGTTACCCCCAGATATTTGATGGAGCTCACTATGGGTAGTGAGGATCTATCTGCGCTGGTGACATGTAAGCAGGCCGATGAGGCTTTGATTTTAGCCATTGAGCCAAAGAGCATAGCCTGTGTCTTTTTCAGGTTCAGGACCAGCTTGTGACTAGTAACCCATGACAATACCCTGTTAAAGTCATCGGTCAGGTTCTGGTTTAGGGTAGTGGCATTCTGGGAGTGAGCCAGGATTACCAGATCATCTGCATACATGGTGGTGCTACAGCTGGTAGTAACCATGGGTAGTTGATTGATGAAGAGGGAGAAGAGGAGGGGGACCCAGTACCGAGCCTTGAGGCACTCCGGAGGTCACCGGTAGGGGCTCGGAGAGGACTTTATTGAAGCAGGTACGCTGCTTTCTGCCATGTAGATAACCCATTAGCCATTTCATGGCACGGGGGGAAAGGCCAAGTGACCACAACTGTGCACCAAGCAGTTTGTGGTCAACGAGATCAAAGGCTTTGGACAGGTCGATAAATATTGCACCAGAGAGTTTGCCCTGGTCCATGGCTGTCCGGATACTTGATGTAACCGAGATTAAGGCTGTGGTGGTGCTGTGTCCCTTATGAAAGCCGTGCTGGGCTGGGGACAGAAGTTCATGAGACTGGATATATTCCCCGAAAGCTGCTCAGCCACTACCTTTTCAAGGAGCTTGCTAAGGGTTGGGAGAATGGCAATCGGTTGATAATTGTCAGGTAGTTTTGGATTTCCTTGCTTCAGTACAGGGACAATCCTCGCCTCTTTCCAGATGTCTGGGATGGTCCCCAGACCAAGGGATAGGTTAAAGATAAAGGCTACTGGTGAGGCAATGTGTGCAGCATCAAGCTTAAGGAGTTTAAGCTCCAGGTTGTCTAGGCCAGGACTGGAGTACTGGGAGAGGCCAGCTAGGCATTTCTGCAAGTCCTGAACTGATACAGCCCTGAGGTGGAACATTTGACGAGGAGGGTGACCCTCCAGCAGAGTGGAGGGAAGGGGAGTGGGACAGGGCCTCATCAGGTGAGAAGAGGGTTGTGAAGGCAGAGAGGTCAGAGAAGTGATTATTTAGAAAGTTGGAAATAGTATGGGGATTATTGCAGGAGACTCCATTTGTGACCGTGTCCGTAATCCCCGGATGGGAGGATCCGCTGACAAGGGATTTAATATCTCTCTAGAACCTCCTGGGATTACTGGCAGAGCTTAGTAGGGCAGACTTGCAGAAGTCACTCTTTGCTGCCCTGATGGCCTTTTTGCACTTATTCCTGAGGTGTCTGTACCTTTGAATAATCATGGGATCACTGGTACCTTTGGAAGGAGCCCAACACTTATCTCTCTCCCGCATCTGGGCTAGGAGATTCCCATTTAACCAGAGGGTAGCAGACCCTTTCACCCTATGGATGACCTTGGGAGCATGCTTGTCTTGCAAGGCCCCAAATGTGGAGAGGAAGTAAGAAGTTGCTGCTGAGGGGTCAGTGACACCATACACCCCAGACCGGTCAGTAACTCTTAGATCTTCCAGGAACTCCTCAGTATTGAAACTAGAGTAGTTTCTGACATGCATAATTTTGTGTGGAATTTTGGGGCTGGGAATTTTCCATACACAGAAAAACGGTGAGTGGTCAGAGATGGAGTCAGATAATGTACCCGCTGATGAGATCCTGTCAGGATGGTTAGACATGATCCAGTCCAGCAAGGTGCTGGAGGATCCATTTGCTGTCCGCCTAGTTGGTTCCTGGATGAGCTGGGTCAGGGCAAGGTTAGCAAGCAGAGGCTCAAACTGCTTAACATTACCACTATCCCAGTTAAGGTTTACATCCCCCAGGATTATGAGTTTGTTATCCCCGACTCTGGGACCAATTTTGTCCATGAGGTGAGTTAATCCAGGTAGCCCACCTCTTGGAGGATTATAGGTGCACACCAAGTGCAGTTTCTTTGCATCCCCAAGTAGCAGTAGCACATGTAGCAACTCACAGGGGGACACATTTGAATCCTGGTGGGCAATTTGGGAGATTTTTAAGTGGCTCTTATGGTAGATTAGTATGCCACCCCCCTCTTGCCCCCAACTCTGTCCAGTCGGGTGAATTCATACCCAGTGAGTTCACAGGCAGAGTCAGGGACAGAAGGTTTCAGCCAGGTCTCCGTCACTCCTAGGATGTCGGGTTTGTAGAGTGCAACCCATGCTAATAGCTCATCATGATTAGGTAGCAGGCTCCTAATGTTAAGATGAGCTATTTTTAGCCCCTTACCCATGCCCCATACAGGAGGGAATTTGTGGGTCAGATTTAATGGGCCAGGGTTGGTTTCAATATCACCGGCCAGTAGCAGTGCAAGTAGGAGGAGCCAGGGGAGATACCACCTCCTGTGTGCTTGACAACCTGGGAGTTTTTTAGCACAGGTACGCTTTACACTGCTTGTATACATAAGGCACCGAAGATCTAGACAGCAAGTAACATTGCAGTGCACTTCAGAGATCACAAGGATATTGGAAAAGGTGTAGTCAGGGACCTCATAGGTGGACGACCATCCCCAGTTGTCACCCAGTGTTATTGGGGGGGGTGACCATATGCAACAAGGAGAATCCCACTATAAGACCTACAAGGCCTATATCCCTGCGGATGACAGCCAGCACCCTCTCTACCTTTAATATTTGAGTATCCCTATCCTCACTAGATGGATGGGAGGGGAACCACGCCCACATCTTGGCTGGAGGCATAGCACTAGCCTGTGAGATAATTATCAGTCAGTTAACAAGAACTGCTGTGAAGGAAGGAGAGATGGATGTACTAAGGCTGGAAGAAAGTTAGTGAGATTTGTTATTGGTATATTGGTATATGAGACTGGAGGGAGGAAGGTTCAGGAGGGAGATGAGGAGACACTTTTTTACAGAGAGGGTGGTGGCTGGGTGGAATGCGTTACCTGCTGAAGTGGTATCCAGTAGAACAGTGGACTGCTTCAAAAGGGGATGGGACAGGACAAGTGGGAGGGTCAATGAAGGGGAAGGGTGGAAGGGAGCGGCAGCTGCAGAATAAGGGGTACTAGCTGTACATTCGAGCAGACTTGATAGACCTCTAGGCCTTTATCTGCTGGCAAATTTCATATGTTCGTATGTTCATTCATTTATGTGTTGTTCATTTTTTTTTTTTTAGGAGGGAGCAATTATATTTGAAGTAATTAAAAAAAAAATGACACAGAAATAAGTTGATCAGTATCTTACCCCACATGACCCTCGAAGGAAGGACAGCAGATTTCGACACACTGGCAGAAGGATAAGTATGCAATTAAAGTTGAGGCAGGCAGCTGTGGCACGAGCCCATGCCAGTGCAGGCTACAGGTGGGAGATTTAAAACACAATTTTAAGTTAACTTATCACTCTTTAGTACATCAACCAATGAAATGCATTGTTAATAATTCATGACACGGCATTGGCAGTACTGTGACAACCACTCACCCAGGAGTGTAGCAAGGTAGAAGGCCACGGGCCGAGTAACTTCATTATCTGGAAGTGCCATTGTCACAGTACTGTCCATGCCTTAGAGTGTTGTATCAAGCTTATAAAATGGAGTTGTGAGGAACAGTTTAAAAATGAAACAAATCTAAAAGCCGACCCGGTAGCGCTGAGGGTTGAGGTGCTGGATGCCACACCTCATGCTACGCTGGTGACCCGGGTTTGGGAACTACCTTGGGATGCCGGCATGGGAGGGGGGGAAGGGAGGAGAAAGATCCAGCATTGGCTCTCCTCTCCTGGGCATGGGGTGGGGTCACCCACCTGTAGTCCTGCCGTCACTGAATGGAGGTTCAGTGCCAGTGCAAGTGGCTAACCACATGACTGGAAGGGTGGGGCATCCCGAACGGTGTGCACACTTGTGCCTCCACATGTGTGCACTACGTTGGGGACACATGGGTGTAGGGTCCGGGAGAAAACCCATAAAAACCCAGAAACTGTATATGGAAAAAAAATCTTTCAAAACAGAAATATTAATCACTTGGTAGTACTGTCACCTTGCACGGGTACAGGCCAGTCAGGATTAAGGACTTTCCCCGAGTGTCACCTTGTCCCTGTGGCTAGAACCACCTGCAGTTGCCATGGCAGTGAACAGCTGGCTCCAGCAACTCCCACCCACAACTGCAGGCACCTCCAGCATCCACCGCCACCTGTGGTAACCCAGGTGGCAATAGTGCTGTGAGGTTCCGGCCCCTCTGGAGGAGGAGAGCATCACAGTGATGCTTGATTCTCCTTCCCCAGACAGACCCTGATGAACAAGACTTACTTCTGAACTACATTTGCCGGCATTGCAACTGGTAGTGCTATTGTGAACATCTGGGCAGATATAGGATATATCAGCCCCTCCCAGTCCTGGTCATAGGGAGACCTGTCCAGACTGGGCTCTGATCCCATATGATCCCATATGGTGAGATATTAAAATGAGGTCCTGTCTGCCAGTTCTGGTGGTTGTTCAAGTGGATGTTATAGGGGAACAGTCAGCACTAAGAGTCCCCACAGCCAAGTGTGGGACTAGCCCCAATTTGCACTTTGAGTGCAGAAACTTTTTTTTACTTACTGTTAACTGCAGTATAGTAGATTGTATCAGACTGATTCTGCTGACTTCCAAGCTGACATTTTCTGTAACTATAAATCCCAGAATCCCTGCAGCTGACATCAGAGCAGGGCTGCAGCAGTAGTTGATTGAATAGCCTGCAGTACCTATTAGAGTTTTTATAAGCTCTGCTTTTTTTGTTTGCTGGTCTCACTGTCCTCCATGGGCTAAGTACAAGGACTGCACTTCGCCCAGGGAGGACAGCGGGACCAGAAAACCAAAAAATGGATGGGCTGGCTCCTTTTTGCTATATATTGACCCAGGATAAGTCAGCTGAGATGCAGTATCTCATTCAAAATGGGGACTGGGATTAGTTAAGGAGGGGGTTCCTGTTTTACATTCCACACACAGTTGCAGAAATCATTACTCGTACACAGACAGGTGAAAGGAGTTTTTTTACTTATGGCAAAAATAAAAAAAAAACATAATATTTAATCACAATTCAGCATATATTTTCTGTTATTTATATGGATTGTATTCTTCCTAATTAGGTTTGGAAACAGGACCCTTGTCCCATACAGTTCATCTTCTCCTTCTGTTAAATCCTTTCCTGAGGTCACAATCCTTTGTAACATAATAATGGTCTCCACAGCAACAGGCTGTGATTTCATATTAAGAAAGAAAGATACATAGAAGGCCAAGGCCCATCAATATGTATCTCCAGCCGTGCTGGTACATCATCCCCTGGCTAACAAATATTGGTCTCGTTTTTGTTTGAAGTCTGCATGGTTATTTGATTGTACTACAAAATTGGGCAGTGAATTCCATAAAGGGATTATTCTTTGTGTATAAAATAAACGCCTTTTATGGTTTCTAGGATATGTAAGTGATAATTGATAATTATGACTTCTGAGGTTATGTCACAGACAGAGGGTCACATATTTAGCAAAGGATCAGGCAGCAGTTGTCATCGAACTTTGGGGGACAAGAACCCAGTTACCATGCATAGTAACCTAGTAATGAAGAAGAAAGGAACACGAAATACAGGCTCTATAATAAAGACAAGCTGAATTGTGTCTATATATAGATGATAATATATGGTTTTTGGTTAATAACCACGCCGTGAACACTTCGGGAGGTTGCCATGACATCATCGTAAACCTCGAGAGTGCAGCTCGAGAGGTTTTCAGATGTCATGGCAACCTCAAGAAGTGTTTTCAGTGTGGTTGTTAACCAAAGACCATACATTATATTTTATAGTGTATGAGCTACCAAGATTGTGTAATCACAGACTGAATTACTTTACTGAATTGCTTTACAGAACAGTGGTTGTTGTGGGCATTCCGTTTTGTTATATCATAGAATTGACATACTCAAGAAGGGTTAACAACAGAGTGCTGTCATTACAATGGCATAACAAATAGAATAATAGATAGGTTCTGGTATATTACAAGGTAATAATTCCATCGAGAGGTTCTGGGGACACAGAGAACATCGAGAGCGAAACTCGAGAGGTTTCATGTGTCCCCAGAACCTCGAGATGGAATTACTACCTTGTTATGCCAGAACCTATTTGTTATTTTTTTTAATATATGGATTCAGGGTGAATTGACTCACCTCCGTTTAAACAGTGGAGTCAGCGGGTCATGTGAGTGCTGGCAGGGTTCCCCAGTGCAGCGTGGATGACCGGTGCTGTGGGCTTCATTTACCGCTGCTTTTTTTTAACTGTTTGTCGGCAGCGGTATCGGAGGAGCAGAGGAGCTCAAAAAAAATTTTTAAAAGTGAAAAAAACAGTTGTAGCGGCTGTTGACCGTTCACTCGCTAAGCGAGCGAGTAAGCCGCCATGTTTTCCTACTTGTTGTGCCTGCCAACAGAGCAAAAGCGGCCAATGAGAGGCACGCTTTGTAAAAACATCGGGATACACCTGTGCATATTTATTTTTTGATAATATCGATTGGGTGCCGAACGACAGTATTATCACTTACGAACAGTAGTATTATCGCTCCAGGAGCGATGGTATTACAAGGATTTTTTGGTATGCTTTTCAAGCATATTATTTTCACAATCCATATATTAAAAGGTTGTAATCTGCTTGATTTCAGTTCATAATAAGGGCTCCCCATACATTTTATTACATTTTCTAATGTATTCTCAAAAGTGTGAGATCAGTCAGAACTGCACAACCCAGGAGGTGGAGCTATGCAACCCCTCTGCCCAGGGTACTGAGAAAATAAAGACACTCTTACATACACTTCAGTCAACATGCCTAGCTTTTTATAATTATAACCTTGTATAATCCACATAGTGTCATGACTACTTAATGGTTTCTTCACACAAAAGTCATGATTATCAAAGCAGAACAGGGACTCCAGATGTGCAACATTTAGAAATGTGATAGTAAGAAGGAAGCCCAAATAACTACACAGTCCAACCCACTCAACAGTAAAAAAACAAAATGTACTATCAAGCTTTTTTCTAGATGGAAAGGATGAGTCACTGAAAATAAAAATCTTTCTATAATTACCCATTGTACATGGAGGAGACATTGTGTTCCTCAACAGTGTGCTGTAACTGACCGGCCAGGTGGCGCTGAGGGTTGAGGCACTGGACACCACTCCTTGTGCCATGTTGGTGACCCAAGTTCAGGAACGAGCCTGGGTCATTGGGGGTTGGCAGGAGAGGGAGAGGATCGAGCATCCGACGGACTGCTGGACTGCTCTCCTCTCCTCTCCCAGAGTGGGATCAGGAATCTGCTCGTTGCAGTAAAGCTCTCTGGTGGAGACCAGGGGTACCACTAGCACTGAGCTGTACCAAGGGGTGGAGAGGTGTCAGATGCCTGAGACTACAGTTGCGAGGATGTCTGCTCTCCAAGGGGAAACCATATGAGAAAATCCCCATTCTCAGGGATAGGTGAAGGCACCTCTGCCTGCCGGGCCACACTTCTGATACCAGATGCCTTCCTTTCCCAGGCCCGCTCACCCAGCCCGGCTCACTAGATTATAAGATAGAGTGCCCCGGGTGGATAGGGCGGCCCCATCTTGGGAGGGTTCATTGGGCTGGTGCAAAGGAGAGGAGGTATACCAGATGGGAAGTAGAGTCTGGAGGTGGCGGATGCCGGAGAGAGTTCCTTAAAGGACAGTGCATAAAGAGAAGATGGAAAAAAAAAAGTGTGCTGTAACTGGACCCCTATGTGCATACACACATGCCATAATCCTTGCAATAAATGACAACCAAAGGTCCCCAAAGCAACTGCCACTCACCCCAACAATATGCCGTGTGTAGAAAAACTGATCTTGGGTTTCATAAAAATAGTAGTAGTAGACAAACAGGAAAATGTTAATTCCCAACCAGGCCACCTGGAACAAAAAAGAGAGAGAGAGAAAACAATTTTACCAATGTATGTTTACTTTTTTTTTTAAATTCTTTGGTGACTGGGCAAGGACCACTAGGCACAAGTGCCTGTTTTTAGGGGTGACGTGGGAGCACTGGGGAGGCTTGCTCAGGGTCACACAGTATGCAGGTGGTAGTTGTGGGAATCAAACCCAAATCTGCAGCCTGTACCAAGCTAATTTGTTGCTTGTTACTCTAACCTGTAGGCCATACTGCTGGCTATACTGCGAACTTTTACTGTTTTCATTTTTTTTTTTAACTGTCTCTCCTATTGTTGGTCATCTAAATATTCCAGATAACACAGTATGTATTTCGATGTGCCTACTAGGGAAGAAGTGTGGCCCAGCAGTTAAAGAGCTATAATACCTGAAATTATTGTGAACCTATGAAAGTAGACAGCTATTCCTTTTCTTTTCCCTTTTGCTATTCAGAAGATATTCTTCTTGACAGTACTAGGTGGGATGTGTGAAACAGTACTGTAGCTGAAGGCTGACATATCTCGTTCTATTCCCCTTTTGTACCTCATCAGTACTGGGACTTCACTGACCTGCATCCTGACTGACTGAGAAGAGCCCTCATTTTTCCAACAGACTGGTCGCTAGTGCAGTCTTAATGAGTGAAGTTAAAATGCTGATGAGGTGTGAAGGGGAACAGAACAAGATACATCAGCTGCCAGGTTAAGATAAATTGCAGACAACAGGTGAGCTCAGATAATTGTATCCTTCACCTACTACAGTATAGCTAAGCCAAATTAAGAAGCACAGATTAGTGTGTCCAGGTCAAGTTAAGAAAACACAAGTGAGACTGTTCAGATCAAGTTAAGAAACATAAGTGAAAGTGTCCACGTTAAGTTAAACACAAGTGACAGTGTCTAGATCTGAATAGCAAAATGGTATGGACTTGGATAGACATCTATCCCCTAGCACCACAGCAAGCAACAGGGCAGCTTCCTACATTTTGCTGACAGACCTAATGTTTTTCCAAGTGTAGTTGCAACTGAAATTCAGAATGACAGGAGCACTTTGAGTGGCAGTGATGGTCCGGAAAACAGCAGGGGGTCACCTTTTCCAAATAAAAATCCGATTTTCCTATAGTTATTTATTTTATTTTTTTTACATTTTTAAGTCTGAGAAAAGAGCTGAAAAGAACAACAAATGTGCACATCAGTGTGCAACACATTCCATACATTTTATTTACAAAATCAAAGAGCATTCCCTATGTTCTGTGATATCATATGTCATATTATGTCAGGCGCCTGGAGTTTTGTCATGGCAGATTTAGTCAGTGTCAATTTGAGAGGAATAATGCATTGGTAGTAATGAGTCTGTGTAGCCAGCAAACAACTCAAGACTGACTTTCATAAATGTCAGTTTCTCAACATTGTCTGTTGTCAGGCTAGCTCTTCATTACTAACAACAATACTGCCAGCAGCACTAAAGATCCTCTGTGAATACAGACACGTTAGTGGACAGCTTAGGTACAAAGGGGCAACTTTAGTTCATGCTGGCATACCCTGAAACTATATAGGTATGCCAATGTATGAAAACAGTATTCATCGAGTAACACAGTATTCAAGGACTGGCTGGACACTCAGGGTTTCAGGTAATACAAAGCTCTGCAGTGAAGCCCTAAAGTTCAAAATGTAGAGACATGAAACAAAAGTGTGGCTGCATTTGAAATGTTAAATTAGAAGGCAGAGTGGTCAAGTGAATAGAGAGCTGGCTTGGGAAATGGGAGATCATCGGTTCAAACCCACCAGAGCCAAATGCTCACTGTGTGACCTTGGGCAAGCAAACTTAACCTTCCAGTCATCCAGTCCACCTAGCTGTGGAAATGGTCTGCACTGAACCTCCCTGGAAATAAGATGTTGCATCTCAACTGGGCTATCTAGAGTAAACACATTGTAAAATAAATCCATGAATTATTAGTGGGGGGGGGGGGTATTCATTGCTTTGTGACCCTGCATTACCAGTTATGGGGACTGTGTAAATGTGTGAGCACTGTGCATTGAGGAAGTGATCTTTCTGAATCTCTGCATAAGCTATTTTTGTTCCCTAAGTCTCAGTGCCTGTCCTGATAAGGCTGACACGGGGACTAGGCTGTCCTTATAGTCTGGATGTGAGCCTCAAAGTGAGTCAAGTAATCAGAACCTGCCCTGGCCTTTTGGTAGGGTATGCATTGTCCATGCAGTTAAAACTGGGCTCACAACAGCCAAGAGAACCAGATATCTGCATCTCAATCCAGGATCCCAGCTATGTCAATGCCAGCTGGCAAGCTCAGCAAAGGAACCATGGCATGATCAGAAGAGACAATATAATTTTTGTAATTGAGAATTAATTGATTAGAAACCATTGCAAATGTGTTATGACACATTGTGATGATTACTTTGCTGTATAGTAGGTGGGGCGGTAATTTAGGGATTAGCAGTATATGGTACAGGTAAGGATTCTACTTTGCCTGTTTATACTAGCTACTGTATTCACTTCAGAAGAGTAAAACAAACCCATAACAATGACACCAGGAGGAAAATGGTATACGACACAAAAAATAGCAAAGCAGCATATTCCACAAGAAAGTCATTTCTTGGTGTATCAGACCATTTTCCTCCCAAGACTCTTTTCTTCCCCATGATGCTTTCCTGCCATTCACTCCACCACCCTCCCAAAAAGTCAATCAGCTGTACACTCTGCCAGTTTGTAATTAATATCTTATCCAACCCAGCAGAACAACAGAAGCCCTGGGGAAAACTTATCCAACCAGCTTGAGACAGCACCCTTACCATGAGATATGTCTTGCCCAGGTTCTATAAACTTATAAATAAAAAGAGTAAGAATAGTTCTGTAAATACTTAAATTATTGAAGCAGTATTTTGTATGAATACAGTATTAGGTTTCTCAAAGTTCCCCTAGAGGGGCCCTTTAATTCTCCCTAGCAGTGTTACCTTGCACTTTATACATCTCTTGCACCAGGGTGCGCTGTTTGTTTTTATTACCTCTTGGATGTTTGCATGTCTATGTATTTAATTGTTATATGGAAGCAATCAAACACAAGAAGGTGAGGCTTCTGTTCTCATAACCCACTCTACAGGTTGCTTCAACCACCCATAGAGGGGGTTATCAGTTAGCTGGAGTATATACAGGAATAACCGGCTGATGTGGGCGACTAAATGCTGAGGCCGAGGGGTTTAATCAACCACAGAAGAAGGTTATTCTGAGTATACTCTGGACAACCTAATGTCAATTACTGTTATATCATAGGTATCATAGGTATCTCAGAGCTTTTAAAGACTGTTGTCCATTTTGCTTGCCCAGAGATCAGTCGTATCCCATAATAGAATTTTGACCCAAATAAACATCCAATCTAGCCTTAAATGTATCCATGTTCTTACTGGCAACTACCTCTAATGGCAGAGCATTCCATATCTGGGAAACTCTGACTGAGAACCGCAAACTTCTTTTTTTTGTTCTACAACATTCACTAATTAACTGGAGCGGATGTGCCCTAGTTTCATATACCTGTTCCCTAAATATCAGGCCTAATTGTTCCCATAATAGTTTATCATCCAATGCCTTATAGACCATACATAAGTCCCCTCTCATTCTCCGATATTCCAGAGGGTACAGTCCTAACATTTTAAGTCTATTGTTGTAGTCCATACCCTTCACCTCATCCATTTTTTTAGTTGCTTTCCTCTGAATTTTCTCCAGTGCATTTTTTTGTACCCTTATCACCAGGTGCCCAAAACTGAGCACATTATTCCAAGTGGGGCCTCACCGAGGAGGTGTAGAGTAGCAACATAACCTTAATACTTCTACTTACAATGTGTTTATTTATACAATGAAGTATGCCCCCAGCCTTTTTAATTACCTGTTGGCAATGTAATTTAGGTCTCAAGTCATTCTTTACCCTTATGCCCAGATCTCTTTCGTCCTCCACTACACCCAGTACTTTAGCACCCAACACATAGCTTGCCTGTAAGTTCTTCTTCCCAAGGTGAATAACTGTGCACTTATTGGTATTAAAGGTAAGTTTCTTTATTTTTGCCCAGTTATCCAATTCACTCAGAGCATTCTGTAGAGTATTAATAGCTTCTGGACAGTCTACTATATGACCAATGTGAGTGTCATCCGCAAATTTGGTTAACCATACTTTAGACGAAGTGTTAAGTGATGATATATAAATATTGAAAAGACAGGGGCCCAGCACTGATCCCTGAGGGACCCCACTGGTCACCTGTTCCCATCCAGAATAAGTTCCCTTTATACAAACTTGCTGGGTTCTACCAGTCAACCAAGACTTCACCCATCTTGTAATGCTGCCACCAATACCTATACCCACCATGTCATCTATAAGCTCTCCATGAGGAACCTTATCAAAGGCCTTGGAGAAGTCCAAAAAGATGACATCCACAGCCTCACCATTATCCAGGGCCTTGCTAACTACCATAAAATTCCAATAAGTTGGTCAAGCATGATCTTCCCTTTACAAAACCATGTTGAGTTATATCAGTCTGTACAGTTGGCTAGAAATTTTGAACCCAAGATTTTAAAACCTCTGTGGCAGGTAAAATGGAACGTGTTTTTTTTTGGCCTTTTTTTCTTGGACTAAATGTTTAATTTACTACATGCAGCTCTGAAATGTACATAACCTACTGTGGGCATGCCGAAAATGTGGATGTCGTACTGTGGATGCATCCAAAATGTTGTTGCAATAGTTTGTGGGGTAGTAAATGATGATTTTCCTCTGCTATGATTGGCTTAAACTGTTGTATAATAGAGCAGAATCCATAAATCCCTGAGTGTGTTCTTGCACTTATAAAATGGGTACAATAGGACCATGTTTGAGGGGGAGGTTAAATAAAAACAAGCATTTGTCAATGCCGAATGTTTGCTTGCTGGCATTGGCATTGGTAATGTAGGAGTTACAGAGCTGCATAATAGGAATGGCAGTGAAGTATTGAACTGAAGCCAACCCCACCACCACCCTGCAGAAAGTGACAGGCATTGGGGTGTGCCTTTGGGTCATCAGGCATAACAGCCACACCATTTCACCACACCCTACCCTGCAGACACTGACAAGTGTCACGGTGTGCCTTGGGGTCTTTGGCCCTTGTGCGCACCCCATTCCATCAGGAAATATGGTGAGATGGGTGTGGTATAGGAGAATGGGGTGAACTTTGGGGCTGAAGAGTCCAAGGCACACCTCGATGTCTGTCACTGACTGCAGGGTGTGGGTGGGTGGAATGGTATGAGCATTGCAGGCGACAATCCCAAATCACAGCCCTGATGCCTGTCATTCTCTACAGGGTGGGGCGTTATGGTCAGAAACCCTAACGCCTCAGGCATTTGTTGGTATTTTCACTCCAAATTTTCAACATGATTTTTTTTGTGACCCCAACCTCATGAACAGTGGCAATATCAGTTTGTTAGCCGAAAGCTGGTTTCACACAGAGACTACGGCATTTGGCACCACAGGTGCAAAAACACATTCCAAACAGGATGTGAAAAATGACAGCTGTACTGCTCATGGGGAGGTGTAAAAAATGGCAATGTTGAAAATCTGCAGTGAAAATATAAAAAAAAATAGTGAAGTCACAAGTGTTCGTAGAAACTGTGCAACGCACACCTGTAATGTAATTAGTTTGGGGATTTTTTACAGCAGATTGGCAACACAAGCATTTTGGGACCTCCAATCATGAACAGTGTCACTGTGATTTTCTTTATCAGTCCCGAACAATGATTTCCCACAGCGACCACGCATTTTTGCGCTGAAAGTGTGAAAACACATTTTGGCCATGTTGTGAAAAATGACAACTGTACGGTTCATAAGTAAGTGTGGAAAAATGCCACTGGTAAAAATCTGGACTGAAAATATTACAAATTCATGAACTTATGAGGAAACTGCGCAATGCTGACTCGTAACACAGTCATTTTATGGACTTTTGTCACCAAATTTTCAACATAGCCATTTTAAGACCTCTACTCATGAACAGTGTCACTGTGATTTTCTTAACCTGTCCCAAACATTGCTTTCACACACTGACTGCACCATTGTGCGCTACATGTGCGGAAATACATTTTGGGTGAGATGTGAAAACTGGCAGTTGTACTGCTCATAAGGAAGTGTGGTAAAATGGCAATGTTGAAAATCTGGTGTGCAAATATTAAAAATTTGCAAACTTGTGAGCGTGCGTAGGAACTGCGGTCATTTTTAGAAATTTTTTCACCAAATTTTCAACATAGGCTTTTTGAGAGCCCACCTTATGAACACTAGCACTGTCGTTTTGTTAAACGGTCCTGAAAGGTGATTTTGCACAGTGACCGCGAAATCACCCTTCAGGCCAGATTAACGCCATGACAGTTCAGAATTCATGAGGAGGGGTCCCAAAAACTCCATGTTGAAAATTTGGTGCCAAAATTTCAAAAAATGCCAGAGATATGCATCAAAGTTGAAAAAACCCTATTTATGGCATTATACAACTTACCAGCATTTTCTCAGTTCGCGGTCACTCTTTGAAGAGTGCAGACGTATTCCTGGTCCTCTGAAGATCATTGCGCCTAGACTCGGAGGTAAGTATGGGGTGAGGTGGGATGTGGGAGGTAGAGTGTGCAGAGGGTGGGGTGCGGGTGGGCAGGGAGACGCCTGAGGAACTTTTGTTTACAGGTTTGTTTTTAGGAGACAACGGGATGTTTGCCACACTGGGATGGGCTCCCAGCATGGCAGCTGGAAGGCTGTTGGGGGCCTGGAGCCGATGAGGGGGATTGGGCACCCCGTCGGCCATAACCATTTTTGCCACGCTGGAGTGGGCTCCCAGCGTAGCACCTGGAAAGCTTTTTTTGGGGGAGGGAACACAGCAGAGCCGATGGGGGATTGGGCACCCCCGTTGGCCATACAGTGTGTGCATGGGGGGGCGCATGAGCATGCAGTATGCATGCGTGCATATGTGTGTGTTGTGGGGAGTGTTGCTCACTGAACCGTAGCTTTCCCTTTCAACTGTACGGCACTGCATTTTCAACTGCTGTCATAGACAGCTGCAGTATTCATTGGAGAACTGCGGCCACACCTACAAAAACACACTGACTGAATTGGAAGATGGGTGCCACACCTACAAAAACTTGGATGATGGCACTATGTTTCTTGCACATGTGTGCAAGCAAACATGAAAAGATTAAACAAAATAACTTCTGGAGTGTTGAAAAACTCCTTAACTGTGGGTATGACTGAGGAAAGGGACCTAGGAGACCTCATTAGCAACACCCTCAAGCAATCAAGTCAATGTAATAAGGCCTTTAATAAGGCAAATAGGATACGTGGATGTATCGGGAGGGGTACTGACAGTAGAAGAAAAGAGGTAATCTTACCTCTCTATAGATCAATGGTAAGGCCACACCTGGAGTACTGCACCACAAGAAGGATATAGATAAGGACAAGCCAGAGGCAGTGCACCAGGATGATATGGGGCCAGCAGGGTGGATCCTACGAGGTACCGCTCAAGGCATTAAACATGTACTTGCTACAGACTTCACTGGAGAGGGGTGATACGATAGTGACCTTCAAGTTCTTGAAAGGAATAAATAGGGTGAACTACGAGAAGTTATTTAGCATGAGCGCAAGATTGAGGTCACGGGAGACATGACTGAAAACTAAAGGAGGAAGGTTTAAGAGGGTTCTGAAAAGTATTTCTTTATGGAGAGGGTGGTGGAACCTTGAAACAATATACCTGCTGAGGTGGTAGGAGCCAAAACTATAAATTGTTTCAAGCACGGTGGGACAGAGTGGTTACTTGGGCAGTACTAGCAGCAGGGAAGGGAATAATGGAAAGGATAACGAGGGCTAGCACTGTACCCTGGATTTTAGGCCCTGGGGTTAGAGAGGGAACCACATTTGCATATTTATCTCTTGTCAGTTACTTGCTGTATATTAAATATTTACTCTGTGTAATGCATTTAATAGTACTGTTTGGAATGTAGTACAATGTGACTGAATGAACTGTACTAAGTGATTTCTTCTGCAATACTTATTCCATTACCACAGAGAAAGTAGGCAGCTACAGTTCCCAGCTTTGGGAACATCATTAATAAAAAACATCTTTAAAATCTTATTTCTATCTTTGTAAAACTTTTGTATTATTCTATTAGGATGTATCTGAATGTATTTTCTATGGTACCGGTTTGTTAATATTGCACTGTCACTTTAAGCACACCTGTATTGAACTAGGCCACTCACCAGTCTCCCCTCCTCCCTGATGAAGAACCTGCACAGGTTCAAAGCACTGGGGTTGTTGCATTAGTCTGTTCTGCACCTTTGCACAATAACCACACTCAGCATTATTTACTTGCTGTGTTACTGCTTTAGCTTTTTGTGCATCACTTCCCTTGGGTTTGCAGCCTACACCTGTGTCGGCGGCTTTCCATCTTTAAACCAATTTCAAGTTACAATATATCCACTCTAAACAAGAAGCAGTGCATGCTGTCTGCCTGCATCATGACCTCTGGGAGCCTTTTTCAACCCCCCATTACCCTGTAAGTGAATAAATGTTTTTCTCAGATTATATTTGTAGATTATGCTATCGTAATTGTTTTCAGCTGTTTCTTGAAGCTTTCTAGGACAGAAATTGTACATGAGTTATGTAATGGTACATTCCTGTCCACCCCCTCTGTCTGAAACAGCCTTGCTTGCTCTCTCCATCTCACTGACTCCCATCGCCTTTTCAAATCTCAAATCTTCCAAGTGGGAATGTTATATATCTATAATCTTACCAGACTAGAAATCTTCACTATCATATAATTTTCGCTATTTTTGCTGAAGCACTAATTAGCATGAAAATAAATTTGTGCTAATTAGTGCTAGGCAATGGGATGGAAATAGCTCACCTCAGCATCTGCAGCCTCTTGCCAAATCTGGCTGAACTCTTTGCCTGGGTCACTCACTACAAGCCTGACATCCTTGGTATTGCCAAGATTTGGCTGAAACCTTTCACCCTTGACTCGGCTTGCATGCTTCCTGGCTTTGATCTCATTAGGCAAGATCGGCCTGGGAAAAAGCGTGGGGGTGGTATCTTGGTCTACTACAAGAGTCACCTAAACCTGTCTGTTGTATACCACCAACAGCCCTTACTGTCTTCTTGTGAGCTGCTTCACACAGTCCTGTTACTCGGGAACACTAAGAAGCTGCACATCATCTGTACATACAATCTCCCCAAGGGTGGTCTGTCGAGGTTATCCAACCTCCTTGATACTGTTGGTGCCAAGGCTGGGGATAATGAGCTAATGATCTTGGGAGATATTAATTTAAACTGGCTTGGAGGAAACACCAAGCTGTATGAACCTCTGCTTACTGACCTCTGCTTGTTACAACTTATTCAGGAGTCCACTAGCTTGTCTACCACTGGTAGTACTAGCTCCTTCCTGGACTGGGTCCTGTCCAATAGACCTAAGAGGATCAGCTCCTCCAGTACCCTTCCTGACTATCTCCAACCACACCCCTGTGTACTGTGTAATCATCCAAGAATTCTCACAAACTCAGGGATTTTCCAGGTTTGACCTGGGGTCCTTCCATGAGGATCTGAAGCTTACAGACTGGTCTGCAGGTGCTAAATGCTCAGGACTCTTCCACTGTTGTTAGTCATTTTCTCAGCACCTTTGGGGCACTGCAGGACAAGCATGCTCCTCTTATCCGGCGGAGGGTAAGGGGGTCTGCCACTAAGTGGCTGCATGGGGGCCTCCTAGCCCTCATGAGGGCTAGAGACAAGTGCTGGGCCAACTACAAGGTCACGATGGATCAGGCCATATTTCAGCAATATAGGAGGCTCAGGAATGAATGTGAAAAAAGCAATCAGGGCTGCCAAAAGTGAATACTGCAAAACTGCCTTACTAAACTCAGCTAAGGACCCATGGAATTTCTGGAGGAACATTAAAAATATAGTAAGTGGTTCCTCCAACTGTGGGGTCTCTGACATGCTCATAGATGGATCTAATAGTAACAATCCACTAACCATCGCCAATGCATTCAACTCCCACTTCTCGGATCTGTCTGCCTTCACCTCCCTATTCTCCACTGGTGGGAGTGATAGTTGTATCCCGGCCTCTGCGCCACAGTCGGTCCCTATCTCCTGTCTGTTTCTCTACTTCAAGGCTGTGATGGCACAGGAGATGCAGAGACTTCTCTCTGCTCTCTTCCCCTCACTCTAGTGCTGGCCACGATAGCATGGAACCTAAGCTCCTCCATCTTGGTGCCTCTTATATTGCCTCCCCAGTGGCCCATATATTCAACATGTCCCTAGCCTCTGGAGTTATCCCCGACCTCTGGAAGGTGGTGAGGATTGTCCCTGTTCTCAAACAGGGCAACCCAAAGATCCTTGACAACTACAGACTGATAGCCATCTTGTCGACTATCAGTAAACTTCTGGAGAAAGTCGTGACTGGGCAACTCATAGAGTATATTCAGGCCCATGATCTACTGTCTCCCGCGCAGCATGGCTTTTCCAAAGGGCACAGTATGTCCTCCACCTGGCACTGTCTTCTCTGGGATCAGGGCAGCTATGGACCATGGTAAGCTCTCAGGCGCCATCTTCATTGACCTATCTGAGGCCTTCAACCTAGTTGGCCATGTCTTACTTTGCTCTACTTCGGTCCCTTGGTCTGTCCCCACCTGTCCTAAGATGCTTCACTAATTACTTCCAGGGCAGATGGCAACTTACTAAATTCAGTAAGGTCCTCTCAGCCACCACTCCTGTGACCTCTGGTGTCCCCCAGAGTTCGGTCCTAGGGCCCCTTCTATTCTCTATCTTTGTCAATAATCTCCCCTTTACTTCTTCCAACTGTAGCTCTATCCTATATGTGGATGACCTAGTTATCCTCACACATTCCCGTGACACTGGGGTCAACCACCAACTGAGTGAGGATTTCAGGAATATCCAGTCCTGGATAATGACCCACAAGCTGGTTCTCAACCTTAAAAAAAAACTCAGGCCATGCTTTTTGGGTCCCTGGAAAAGATAAAGGGCTCCTCTGCCCCACTGAGTATTACTGGTATTGGTGGTACAACTGTCCTAATCACTGACTCCATCAAATACCTTGGGGTGACACTTGACCCCCAGCTTGACCTCGGGCATCATATCCAAAACGTATGCAGAGCTGTCAACTGCAAACTGGGTCTGGCCTACAGAGCGAAGAACAATATTACTTCTGCTGCTTGCCTTGCACTGGCCAGAGGTGTGTTTCTCCCTTCTCTCTGGTATGGACTCATCCTGTTTGCACGCACCTCCAAAGTTCACCTTTCTAGGTGGAACATAGCCTATAATAACATTTGCCGCTTTTGCACTTGCTGCCTCTCGCCTCACCCACCACTGGGACCTGTATAACAAACTTGAATGGCTCTCCTCACCCAACCACATGAATTTTGCCTTGGGCAGCTTCACGGGCAAGGTTCTCAAAACTGGCCCCCCCAGGACTGTCTGAGCTCCTCAAACTGGCTGCCTCTTCTTCTTACTCCCTTAGATCATTGGGCCCTGCTGTTCTCAAAGTTCTTGCCACGCAAATGCAAATGGGGGATAGGGATTTTGCTTCATGTGCCCCCAGAGTATGGAACTCCTTTCATGCCCAGGTCCACTCCTCCCCCCTCACATTCATGCCTTCAGAGCTCCCTGTGGAATTACTTGAAGCTCTCCTCTGTGTGTGATTGTTCTAAACCACCATAACTAACTTTGGTCCCCTGCACTGGACTTACATGTCTTTCTTTTGATACCCTTGCGCAGGTCCTGCTGATGCATCCTTCCTGCTTGGGTTCTGCTCTGTATATAATGTATTTACTCTTTGTTTCAGGCTATACTTTGACTGCGGCTCTGCTTTTGGGGCTCTGAACTGTATAGAATCGTATAGCCTTGGTGACTCTATGTATATATTTTGTTCCTGTTCTAACTGTGTTTACTGACTGCTTGTTTTATGCTCATCTGGTTCTACCTGATTCTGTGTAATGCCTAACTTGTATCATGCTGTCTTCTGTATGAACTTGTATTTCATTGTACTTTCCCGGGTCGTACCTGAAAATAGGCAAATGTCTTGTCTAGTGTACTTACCTGATCAACAAAAGCTAAATAAATAAATAAATTAAATATTATCATGTTTCCATTATTGTGAATTTGCTGATAGTGGCTTAGTGCTAAATTAAATCTACAGAATTATAGATGCTTTTGTGTTTGTGCTAAAATTACTTTGAGTGAAAACACAATTACTAGTATATCAATTTTGTATTTTTTAAACTTTCAGCCTTATTTCTGAGATACAGCAATATGTTGATTGAAAAAAGAAAATGGATTTAAAAAATGTTCAAACCATTTTGCATTTTTATGTTTGCTTGCGTGCATGCACAAGAAACATGTTACGACAGCTTGCTGTAGTAGTGAGTTGTGGAGATGTGGCAGTGTTATGGCCAATGCCAAGCAATCCATTTTGGGGCTGGTCTCCGTGGCTCCAACAGAGGAGCATGCTGTCAATGACAGCAGTATTGTAGCGTGTCACCAACTTGAAAGAAACTTGCCACTGCAATCAGGGAGTGCCCTGTCATTTAACAATCAGCTGTTTTTGCTGCTGGGGTGGTCCCTGATTCCAGTAGTAAATCACAGCTTTCCTTGTCTGGTATCCCATTTCAGTAAACATGGCAGCGGTTGTTGCCGGCTGCCTCGCACAGTCCCCATGAAAGCCGACGGGGGTGCCCAGTCCCCCTGTTGGCATGCCCCCTCCCCAGTTAATTTGCTGATAGGATAGCCCAATCCCTGTCGGCATAATGTCCCCCTCAAGGGGGCCTGTTGGAAAAGCTAGGGGAAATGGGGGTTGGGAAACAGATGATCAGATGGATAGGCAATTGGCTCCAGGACTGGACCCAGAGGGTCGTAGTTGGCGTGATAGTCTCATCCCCAAGGAGGGTCATTAGCGGGGTCCCACAGGGATCAGTCCATGGGCCCCTCCTGTTCAACACCTATGTCTCTGACATAAGGACAGGTATCAGGAGTGAGACAAGTCTCTTTGCAGATGACTCAAAACTGGGGGTGGTGGTGGATGGGGAGGAGGGGAGGGTGGCCCTATAGGGGGACCTGGAGGCTCTGGAAAGGTGGCCTAGAAAGCGGAAGCTGAGGTTCAGTGCAGGGAAATGCAAGGTACTGCACCTGGGAGCCAGAAACCTGGGCCAAGTGTACACCCTGGGGGAGGTGGAAATGCTACAAGTCTCGATGGCAGAGAGGGACCTGGGGGTGCTGGTGGATGTCAAGATGAACAACTTGGAGACTTGTAGGAGGGCAGCAGCAAAAGTCAACAGGATGCTGGGATGCATCGCTAGGGGGCTCACGTCCAGAAGGAGGGAAGTGATACTTCCACTGTATAACTGCTTGGTGAGTCCGCACCTCGAGTACTGTGTGCAGTTTTGGAGGTCACATTTGAAGAGGGACATTGAACTCCTGGAGAGGGTCCAGAGGAGGGCAACCAAAATGATTTGGGGCTTGGGGGAATAGGACCTATGAGGAGAGGCTCGAAGAGCTATATATGTACACATTGGAAGAGAGAAGGGACCGGGGGGACATGATAGATGTCTTCAGGTACATGAAGGGGATTAATAGGGGAGGAGCAGTCAGGGTGCTCTGAAGGAAGGGGGGCAACTAAAGGGCATGGGTGGAAGCTGGAGGGGGAGAGATTCAGGGGAGAAAGGAGGAGGTGCTACTTCACTGAGAGGGTGGTGGAGCCATGGAATGCGCTGCCCAGGGGGCTGGTGGAGGCAGAAATGGTGGAGGAGTTCAAGAGGGGGTGGGACAGGTACAGGGGAAGGGTTCTGGAAGCAAAAACCAGTGTAGTGAGAATATCCGGGACTGGGAAGGGAGAAGCCAGAGAGGGAGAAGGGGGCAGCAAGGTCAGCTCCCAGGGTGAGGGCTGACCAAACGAGCAGACACGAAAGACCGTTAGGCCTATTCTGCTGGCATTTTAGTATGTTAGTATTTGTTTTAAATAAACACGGCAGTGGCTGTCGCCGCCTGCCTCTCACAGTCCCCATGAAAGCCGACAGGGGTGCCTAATCCCCCTGTTGGCATGCCCCCTCCCAAGTTCATTTGCCAACAGAGGAGCCCAATCCCCATCGGCATAATGTCCCCCCCATTTGTTGTGTGCAGAGGGGGGTGCCCAATCCCTTTCGGCTCAAGCACCCCCCACTCTGTATATGCTGATGGGGTGCCTAATCCCTGTCAGCTACAGCCCCCCCAACAAACACCCAGTGTGCCTATTGTCCCTGTTATAAACAAAACCGTCCCACAAGGTCTTTTTTTTTTTTAACCCTGTAAAAATAGAAAACCACCCCTCCCTGTCACTGGTGCCCCTCCGCCAACCTGCATTCACCCTCTGAACGCCCAACCTCCCCACACCCCTCTCACCCCATACTTACCTCCAGATCCTGGCGCGACGATCTTTAGGTGGAGTGGGAACACGTCTGACTCTTCCACACCAACCGCAAACTGAACAAATGCTGGTAAGCTGTATAATGGCATAAATGGGGGGGGGGTCAACTTAGGTGGATGTCTCGGCCATTTTTGTGAATTATGCTACCAAATGTTCAACATGGGGTGCTTGGGATCCCATCTCATGAATTCAGTGACTGTCGTCTGGTTATTCTGTCCCAAAACGTGATTTTGCGGTCACTGCCCGGAATCACTTTTTGGGACTGATTAATGAAACAACAGTGTCACTGTTCATGAGGTGGGCTCCTAAAAAGCCTATGTTGCAAATTTGGTGAAAATATTCCAAAAAATAACTGTGTTACGAGCGTGCATTGCACAGTTTTCATGCATGTTCTTAACTTCGTGAATCTGTAATAGTTTCACTCCAGATTTTCAACATTGCTATTTTTTCACACATCCTTATGAACAGTACAGCTGTCATTTTTCACATCCTGCCCAAAATGTGTTTTCGCACATCTGGAGCACAATGGTGCGGTTGCTGTGGGAAATCAACATTCAGAACAGATTAAGAAAATCATAGTGACACTATTCATGAGCAGAGGTCACAAAATGCCTATGTTGAAAATTTGGTGAAATAATTCTACTAAATGTCTGTGTTACGAGCATGCGTTGCACAGTTTCCACGTATGCTCATAAGTTCGAGCATTTTTAATATTTTCACTCCAGATTTTCAACATTGCCATCTCTTTTTACCACCCTATGAATGGTACAGCTGTAATTTTTCACATCGTACCTGAACTGTGTTTTCTCCCATCTGGCGCAGAATGGCGTGGTCAATGTGGGAAATCAATGTTTGGGACAGATTAACAAACTCACAGTGTCACTATTCATGAGTAGAGGTCCCAAATGCTTTCATGAGGTGAGGGTCACAAAAAGGCCATGTTGAAAATTTGTAGTGCAAATACCAACAAACGCCTGGGGTGTTAGGGTTTCTAACCATAATGTCCCACCCTGTATAGACTGAGAGGCGTCAGGGGTGTGCCTTTGGATTGCTGGCTGTAATGCTCATGCCATTCCACCCCCGCCCCCACCCTGAAGCCAGTGACAGACATTGAGATGTGCCTTGGACTCTTCGGCTGCAGAGTTCACCCCATTCCCCTATACTACACCCATTTCAGCATATGTCCTTATGAAATGGGGGTGACTGTAACAGGGATTTATTTAACTCTAAAAATTGATTAGCATTTTGCTCATAAAAGTGCTAAATCTTTGTGAAAATGCATAGATCTTGCCTCACTGTGTTAAACAAACACAGCATTTCTAGAAAATTTATATAAATACTTTCTGTACAGTTAGTATAGTCTCACGAAAAAAACTGCTGATCAATTATTTAAAACCCTGCTGTAAAGCCGAACACCCCAAGGCAGATCTCTACACTTGTTGGTGTCTGCAGGATAGGGTGAGGTGAAATGCCGTGAGCGTTATAGGTGATGACCCAAAGGCACACCCCAATGCCTGTCCATCTCAGCAGGGTGGAGGTGGGGTTAGCGTGAGTTCAGTACTTCACTGCCATTCCTATTCTGCATCTGTCTAACTCCTGCACGTCCAATGCTCATATCAGCAAGCAAACATTCACCATTGACAAATGCTTGTTTATATAGCAATATATGGAAATTGTAGCAACACGCTATATTAATATTTCAACTTAGTTGACTCCGAGCTTTCATTTAAAAAAAAAAATCAGGTTTTTTGTTCTGACGGTTCTAAAGTTAGTACATTTTAAATATATTATCTTTTAAAAAGGTCTAGCTTTTGAATCATAGGTGCTAAAAACTTTATTTTAAATGAAAGCATGGGGTCAGATCAGCGTGAACATCTCATATCACTATGGTGTGGTACCACAGGACTGGAGAATGGTACAAAAGAGCGGTCCCAAGGATGACCCGGGGAACTACAGATTGGTCAGTCTGACCACAATTATGTGCATGCTCATGAAGACCAGAATTAAGGAAAGGCTAGTAGAGTATTTGGAAGAGAATAGCCTCCAGGATGAGTGGCAAGATGGGTTTATGGGAGGAAGATTGTGTCAAACAAACCTGACTGACTTCTTTGACTGGGCCACCAAAGCATTGTTGAGGGGCCAAACCAGAGGACATCCTTTGCTTGGACTTCAGCGAGGCCTTTGACTCTGTACCCCACAAGAGGTTAATCAGGAAGTTGGTGCATCTATGGGTTGGTGAGAAGTTGACAGGTGAGGGACAGGAGCCAGAGCGTGGTAGTGGGGGGTGGACTCTTGAGCACTGGGTAGGTTACAAGTGGCATCCCACAGGGTTGAGTGCTTGGACTGGTGCTTTTTACTGTCTTCAACAGTGATACTGAGGTTGGCATTAAGAGCAAAATGTGCTTATTTGCAGATGACACTAAGCTGTGTGGTAGGGTGGACAAAGAAGGGATACAGGACCTAAGGAAAGATCTGGTAAAGCTAGAGAGGTGGTCCAGGGTTTGGCAATTTAGTTTCAGTGCAAAGAAATGCAAGGTTATGCACACTGGCATTAAGAATCCAAGGAGTGGCTGGCCCAGTGGCGCTGAGGGTTGAGGTGTTGGTTGGAGATCTGGGGCAGCACAGGTACACCAGCCAGAGTGAGAGGGGACAGGAGTGCGGCAGACGTCAGCAAGGAAGCTGTGCATGGACATCATTACACACCGCACTCCCGAAGGGGCAACAACCAAGGAAAAATCCTAGCCTAGGATCGCGGAGATGATGGGGGCACCAGGGGCAGGACGCACATCCCATCACCGGCCTGATCTCTGAGGGACTCCTGGCTGACCTGGCAACTGTGGTAAGCCCTCTCTAATATCAGGCCACTGAGGGTGAGTGGGTCCGGCCCGGGGGGGTGATCCGGTGCACTAGGGCTGCCAGGTTGTTGGGGGAGTCCTGTTGGACTGCAGGGTTCAGGCAGGGAGTAGTGGTCCTAGCCGAGAGTGTACCCTGGAAGGATGCCCAGCCTAGGGGAAGCATAAAAATAGTCTACAAAAAAAAAAAATTCGAGGAGTGAGTACAGTCTGGTTTGGGTCTGAGTATCTGCATCTGGGGAGGAGAAGGACCTGGGGGTGATGATCAATAGTGACCTGAAGCATTTCATGCAATGTAGGGAAGCAGCAGCAAAGACAAATAAAATGTTGGGTTGTGTTGCCAAGGGGATCATCAGTAGGTGGGAGAACTCCTGTACAGGTCATTGGTGAGGCCACATTTGGAGTACATCATGCAGTACTTATGCCCATACCTTAGAAGGAACAAAAAACGGGCCAGCCCGGTGGTGCTGAGGGTTGAGGTGCTGGATGCCACACCTTGCGCCATGCCGGTGACCTGGGTTCTGGAGCGAGCTCGGGCCGCTGGGGGTTGGCAGTGGTGGGTGGTCACATCATCCTGCTCCTTGGTTGCCTCCTGGTGAAGGCCAAGGGTAGTGCCAGAGTCAGGGAGACAAGAAGCACGGCATCGTGACATGTGCATGTCTCCATGCACATGCGTTCATGGCTGTGAGGGGGGAAGGAGCAGGAAAAAAAATGTGAAAAATGGCTGCAGGTTCTATGAAGTCCCCTATAGCATGCCAGCACTACTGCCTCAGGGACCACCCGTAATTGCTCAATCAGTATATGTTCATGGGAGGGGGTGGATGGCCCTCCCACTTCCACCCCGCCATTGGGGGGGGAATCCGTGGGGGGACCAGGGCTTGGGGGTACCAAGGGAGCGGTGACCAAAAGACTGGAGGAGGATGGATCCCCTGCCTGCAGGCTGAGGAGGATAAACACAATATGGAAAAAAAAAAGGTCATAAACCTGTTGGAGATGGTCCAAAGAAGAGCAACTGGAATGATCATGGGCCAGTAGGGTAGCATGTATGAGGAGAGGTTGGAGGCCCTGAACATGTACTCCCTGGAGGAGAGGAGAGGAGAGGAGAGGAGAGAGATAAAAGGGACAAGATGGAGGGGAAGGGCTAGTTGGAGAGGGGGGCTGGGTCATTAGCTGATGCTGAGCACAGCAATATGAGCATACTCCAGAGCTCTAATGGTCTTATTCTGCTGGCTTTAACATATGTTAATATGTTCTCATATGGTTTTCATGTGTTGATACATGCCTATTGATGTTGATAGTATATGTTAGTTAAAAAAACATGTATATCAATACTATTTCCCACTTTTCAAAGATATTACTGATAAATGGTATTAATAATGTGAAATGTGGAGGGGTTGGGGTGGGGTGGCCAGCAGCCAGACAGAACAGATGCACTCTACAGAAGCTTCTCCAGAGTATAACTAAAAAACAAGCTAAACTCAGAAATGTACTTTCTTTTTTCAAATAAGAGGAATGCTAGTGCTGTTGTAGACAGCTGGTGCATAACTTGGTCAACAGAAATGGGAAAAACCCGCCAGACGGCGCACGCTGATTCTGACAAAGTGAGACAGCAAACAGAAATGCCATGCGGCAGCGGCCTACCTGCGGAGAGAAGCAAGGCCTCTGAGCCCTCCCACAACGTGGTTCTTCAGGCTATAAGGGAGCTGGACAGAAAAGTTGACAGTCTGGGTACCCATTTTACTACACTGGAATCCCGCATGGATATCGTGGCCACAGATGCTAAAATAGCGGTGGATTCTGCCAATGCATTGGCAGCTGCTGTAGCGGGGATAATAGCTGAAAATAAGTCCACGTGTCTCAGGCTTGAAACCCTAGAGAACAACAGGCGAACGAACAATCTTTGGCTTTTGGGGCTCCCGGAAGCTGCAGAGAGTGAATCACTACAAGATTATGTCCAGAGCTTACTGCTGAAACTGCTTAACTTGGATTTGCATGGGCAACTCATTAAAACTTATCGCCTGAACCCACATAGGGAACCAATGGTGGAAACTCCTCGCACTATCATGGTTATAACTGCTGGGGCACATATTCGGGACACTGTAATGGATGCAGCCAAAGTTTTGGGCCCACTTAAGCTGGAATCAGGTGAGCGTATCTACTTTTTCCCAGACCTATGTTATTCAACAAGGCAAAGCCGGAAAAGTTTTGATGCTGTGCGAGCGGTCTCCGAGAACTTGGGATCAACCATGCATTGCAATTACCGGTGAGACTGAGACTGTATTATGCTGGTAAGACTTACATTTTTTCAGACCCGACAGAAGCAGGCAAGAGACTGGAAATGATTAAACAAGACTTTGCTCACCGTCCTAGGTCTTCCCATGAGGATGACGATGGAGACTGAAGGGACAGTATGACTCTATATTTTACAAGTATAACAGTCTCTAACTCGCTCTTGTGGTGAACAGCTGGACCTTTTACTTGTTTAAAGGAAAGAGATGTTTCCTTTCGTTGTTTGGGCAATCAATAATAGGAGAAGAGATACTCCGAGTGTTTAAAGGTCTAGTGAAAGTTAAAATACACCAGCATTTTACTGAGATGATCAGCTGGTTTAAATTTCAATCTTACCGAAGTTGTATAACTTGTTGCTTGTTACTTAAAATTGATCAAAAAGGGCTCATATGGGCATAAAGGAGATGAGGAGTTATCCCATTCTTAAAATGTTTAAAGTCTGCATGCTCAAATAATATAGTAACCTGTGATTTAATATTGGGACTAAATAGTACCTTCTGAAAGTAAACTGGAATGAGATAAAAATAGGAGGGTGCTTTTTAATGGTGCAGTCAAGTAATTTTATGTTGTATCAACTTATTGAAGGTGTATGGACTCATAAAACACAAGTTGTGTTAATGGGTGCTTTGCACCTAGGTGATTATTGAAGGATTATTATCGTTTTAGTCCATAAGCATGCTGCAATTGGTCTCTTCTTGGATTCTATTTAGAGATTTACTTAAAAGTAAGAGAATTAAGACCCCTCATTATGAGGTAACTACAGTGATAGTGCACAAATCCTGTATTTACATTACTAAAATGAATCTATTTGAGATCACTCTCACTCTATTGTAATGTTCTTTTGTGCTGTACACAATGGAAAATAATAAAAATAAAGTATAAAAAAAATAATGTGAAATGTGGGCTATTCACAATAGCGATACAAAAATTATTGTATTGATATAATTTTATGTTTTACCATTACAAATTAGAATTTAAGGAGTTTAAATAAAACTAAACATGGTTCTCATTTTTTTGAATTTTGGTATATTACTACACCTTATTTAATGTGACCCTTTCCTGCATTTTCTTCCAGCTAAAACGCAGAAACATGGAGCTCCCTTACATCAATAGGAGAGCCACCACAATGTTTAAAATATTTTTCTATTAGCCCCCAAAGGAAGGTAAGGGATCGTAATTTGCTCCCAAGAGGCGGCAGCATGATCCCTTTCTACTCCCTGACTCTGTGATCCACCTCCGCTTTCCGACGTTTTGTGACATCTCAATAGGGGGCATGCAGGGGCACTTTCCATTCACTTAAAAGGAGAGTCATTTTGAAGTAGATTTCCCAGTTTCATATCAGGTTTTGGTACTGATTGATGCAATGGTTCAACTAACAAGGTTCTTGTTAGTTGAATCCTGGCATCAATTGATACCAAAACCTGATTTGAAATCAGGAAGTCTGCTTCGAAAAAAATGCTCCATTGAAGTGACTAGGGCACGCCTCTGTGTTCTTCCTATAGAGACGTCACAAACATGGAAGAGTGGGGGCAGATCACAGACTCAGGAATTGGAAAGCAATTGTGCTGCCATTCCTTTGGGGGCAATAGAAAAAAAATGTAAACAATATGGTGGAGCTCCCATTGAGGCAGAGGAGCTCCATGTTATTTATTTTTATTTTATTTTTTATTTAGTTTTTGTTAACCGGCAGTGGGTCTAGAAGGGAGGGTTAGCCTGTTCGTGGATGATACAAAGGTATGTAACAGGGTAGATACACAAGAAGGTATAGAAGAAATGAGGAGGGATCTGAAGAGGCTAGAAAACTGGTCCAAGGAATGGCAGTTGGGTTTCAGTGCAAAAAAGTGCAAAATTACGCACCTAGGGAGAAGGAATCCTAGGGCTGAGTATGAACTAGACGGGGTAACACAGGAGGCCACCACGGAGGAAAAGGATCTTGGGGTAGTCATAGAAGACAACCACAAAGTGACTAAACAGTGTGACAAAGCAGTCAGAAAGACTAACAACATTAGGGTGCATAGGGAGGGTATGACAAGAAGAAGGAGGAAATTGGTGGTACCTTTGTACAACTCCCTAGTAAGGCCTCATCTGGAGTACTGTGTTCAGTTTTGGAGGACCCATCTCCAAAAAGACATAGACAGGATGGAGACGGTACAGAGGAGGGCGACAAAAATGGTGCCGGTAATGCAGCCTAAGCCATATGAGGAGACACTCAGAGCTCTAAATATGTACTCCCTGGAGGAAAGGAGAGAGGGGGCGACATGATAGAGACCATCAAATATCTAAAGGGGATCAACAAGGTACCAGAGGGGAGCATCTTTCACATGAAGAGAAATAGCAGGACAAGGGGGCACAACATGAGACTAAAAGGGGAACAACTTGGAGGGAACTTGAAGAAATTCTACTTCACTGAAAGGGTGGTGGAGAGATGGAACAGTCTCCCCCAGGAAGTGGTGGGAGTGGCCACAGTTCAGGGATTCAAGAATGCGTGGGATAGACACGTGGGAATTATCAAGCTAGGATGAGGGGGGGGTTGTAGCATCTAGGATATCTTAAGCATTAGAAAGTGGGATAGGGCAGACTGGATGGGCCACAAAGCCCTTATCTGCCAATAACATCTATGTATCTATGTTTCTGCTTTTTAGAACCAAGAAAAGTGCTCTTTAATCAGGAACTGTGTAGTTTACAACCTGATATTCATTCATCTTATGTCCTTAAAGGAGTAGTACTCATAAAAGCATGCTTGTATGTCCGTCTCAACAATCAGAATTGAAAGAAAAAAAAATCCCACCACCTGTGTGGCAGACCACAGGCAAAAATGAGTTGTACCTTTTTCTCACATCTGGTTGAGAAGGCCATGCTTGTTCCTGGGGCTCGCCATATCGAGGTGGTTACCAGCTCTCCTTGATCTCGTGCTGTCAAGATAATGATGTCTGCACAGCCATGCTAGGTGCTCCTTTTCCCACAATATGTTTGTGGCTAGTCTGTCCATGACAGTGCCCCCCAACATGAATGTGCCACCACTGTAACAGCTACCGACGTTTCCTGTAACTTGTGCATAAACAAGTTTTTTTTAATTTTCCAAAGCATATTAAAATAGAGCTGGAGCCAACAGTAATTGCTCTTCTGAGCATGCTGCATTTCTCTGTGTTTAAAATTAGCAGCATAAGTGTTTATTTTAGTGTCAGAAAACTCAAACTGTGATCTCAAGCATGCACGCCTGCATCATCTGCGACCCGCTGCTGGCGTGCATGCTCTGGGTCACGGTTTGATTTTTTTTCCTCCAGTAAAATTCACACTACACTGCTGATTGTAAAGGCAAGCCAACATCAGCATGCTCAGAATTACTATTAGCTCCAGCCTTTTTTATGTTGTCTTGCAACATGTTGTGGCAGTAGAAGATCAGTAGGAGAAATGCAGAGGTGTATCAGTTTTGGCGAATGCAGGGTGCGCTTTAGAAGGTGCGTCCCTCATTTGTAAATTAGTGAGCATGCTAGCAGTGACACTAGTATTTTTTAGTGCCACCAACTTGTAACAACTTAGCTGCTGCAATCAGTGCCAAGCTCGTCATGCAGCTACACCAATGACACGCCTCCCCTACATGCTTTGCCTGGTGAAAAAGTTGAGTAAACAATGCATCAGCTCCACTGTCCGCCTGTCACAATGCCGTGATGAAACTGACTTTGGGGGTGCCCAATCCCCCTGTCAGCATGCATAATAACCCCCCACCCTCCAAGATTGTGTGGCACTCTGGGAACCCACCCCAGTGTTCCTCTCTGTGTTTGCAAGCCGACTGTGTCAGCATGTTTCCTGTCCCCTACCACTGACCGGATCTGGTAGTCACTCTGGGAGCCCACTCCAGTGTGGCCAAGATGATGGCCTGTAAGTCATTGGGCACACTGGGAGCCCACCCCAGTGTCCCCAACATTTTGTTTCATACCTGTAAAGAAAGAAAATGGTCCGTGCTGATCTTTTTTTTTTTAAACCTGAAACAAAGGAAACGATCCCTCACTGTCAGTGAGACCCTCAACCTGCACCCACCCTCTTCACACCCCACCTCCCCACACTCCCCTTCACCCCATACTTACCTCTGGAGCCTGGCGCGATGATCTTTGGTGGAGCGGGAACATGCCTGCACTCTTCAAAGCCAACCGCAAACTGAAGAAATGCCGGTAAGCTGTATAATGGCATAAATAGGGTTTTTTCAATTTAGGTGGATATCTCTGCCATTTCTTTTGACTTTTGACTCCAAATTTTTAACATGGGGTTCTTGGGACACTACCTCATGAAATCAGTCACTGTAATTTCGTTATTCGGCCCCGAAAGGTGATTTCACGATCACTGCGTGGAATCACCTTTTGGGACAGAGTAACAAAACAACAGTGCTACTGTTCATGAGGTGGGCTCCCAAAAAGCCAATGTTGCAAATTTTGTGGAAAATTCCAAAAAATTACTGTGTTATGCACATGCATTGCGCAGTTTGCACGCATGCTCGTATCACTCCAGATTTTCAACATTGCAATTTTTCCACACTTCCTTATGAATAGTACAGCTGTCATTTTTCACATCCTGCCCAAAAGGTGTTTTCACACATCTAGCGCACAATGGCGCGGTCGCGGTTGGAAATCGTTTGGGGCAGATTAAGAAAATCATAGTGTCATTGTTCACGAGCAGAGGTCACAAAATGCCTATGTAGAAAATTTGGTGAAAAAATTTTAAAAAATGACTGCGTTACGAGCGTGCGTTGTGCAGTTTCCACGCACATCCGTAACTTCGAGAATTTGTAATATTTTCAGTCCAAATTTTCAACATTGCCATTTCTTCACCCCTCTTATGAACAGTACAGCTGTCATTTTTCATATCCTGCCCAAAATGTGTTTTTGCACATCTGGCACAGAATGGCATGGTCACTGTGAGAAACCAACGTTTGGGACACAGTAACAAAATCACAGTGCCACTGTTCATGAGCGGAGGTCCCAAAATGCCTATGTTGAAAATTGTGTAATGGGCGTCTGTTTCCCAGTTTCTACGCACACTCATGACTTCACCAATTTTCCATATTTTCACTCCAGATTTTCAAGATTACTGTTTTTTTACACTTCCTCATGAACAGCACAGCTGCAATTTTTCACATCCTGCCTGAAATGTGTTTTCGCACCTGTGGCGCAAAATGGCGCAGTTGCTGTGCAAATTCATCTTTCAGCTAACAAACTGATAGTGCCACTGTCCATGAGGTGGGGTCACAAAAAGCCCATGTTGAAAATTTGGAGTGAAAACAAACGCTTGGGGTGTTAGGGTTTCCAGTTGTGACAACGGGGTTTTTATATAATTGATTAGCAGTTTTTTCCTTTGACAATACTAACTGTAAATAAAGAATGTATATAGGGTTTCTAGAATTGTTATGTTCGTTAAACAAAGTGAGGCAAGTGTTATGCATTTTCACAGTGTATTAGCACTTTTACAAGCAAAATACTAATCAATTGTCTGGCCCCACCTTGTAGAGACTGACAGGCGTCAGGGGTGTGACTTGGGATTTTCAGCTGTAATGCTCACACCCATTCCACCCCCAGCCTGCAGCCACTGACAGGCATCGAGGTGTGCCTTGGACTCTTTGGCCCCAAAGTTCACCCCCATTCTCCTTAGTGCACCCATCTCAGCATATTTCCATATGGAATGGGGTGAGCGTAAGGACCGAAGATCCCACGGCACACTGCAACACTTGTTGGTGTCTGCAGGGTAGGGTGAGGTGAAATGGCATGAGCATTATGGCTAATGACTGAAAGGCACACCCCAATGCCTGTCAGTCTCTGCAGGGTGGGGGAGGGATTGGTATCACTTCAGGACTTCACTGCCATTCCTATTGAGCATCATTCAACTCCTGCACTACCAATGCCAATGCCAGCAAGACAACATTCAGCATTGACAAATGCTTGTTTTCTATGCCATGGAAAATTAAAAAGTCACATATGCATACAGGAAGTGCTGGCAGCTTTAAAAGTGGCCATGCCTTCACATTGAGAAACATCTGTTTGATTTCTCATGGTTCAAAGAAGATGGCAGTTGGTAGGGGAGCAGCACATTGAGGTGCTTGGAGAGAAGGCATTCAGAAGGGAGAGCAGCTCATTGGGGCTGGTTGGGGGCTTAGAAAGTGTTGTCACAGCAGGGGTGAGGCAGTCATAAGGGAGGGTAGCAAATTGGGGGTGGTTGGGGAGCTTAGAGAGGGTTCTCACAGCAGATGGTAGGGAGTGCACCACATCTGGGGAAACAAATTACAACAGCCAGATAAGAAATGCATGTGAGGGGGGGGAGAGCCTTTGCTCCTTGTACCTGCAAAGAGTTCCTGTTTTGATGCTTGATGGTCCCCCCAGACATCATTCCCAGAGGCATTCTGGGACATTCTTGGGAATTGCAGGGTCCTACAAGAAGCCTGCATGGTGACCCCCACAGGCCACAAAATGTCCAGAGAAAAACAACAACTAAAAAACCTTCAGACAGAAGCTATGTAAAGAACACTAGGAATCGTCACACTGAGAACAGCACTGTGAATTACATAATTTGTTCCTAGATTTTGGGTGCACTACTCCTTTAATCATGTTGCGAGCATTTCAGTCTCCCCTCTAGCAACCTCTACTCTTCTTTAGATGGTTATATAAAATATACTAAGATGCCAGCAGAATAGGCCTAAAGGTCTATCGTGTCTGCTTGAAAATCAGCACCCAGAATATTCTGTTTTTCAACACACTGCACGTGAGGCAGTGTCTGGCAAACTCACTGACAACAATTTTAAAAAATGGTATTTCCCACTCTACAGGAGGTATGTAAATTGTTTTTGCTTGTTATGGTTATTACTGGCTCACTAGTAATCCGCATCTTATTGGTAATAAAACATTGGTGTAAATATAATGCAGGACCCGTTGCACATGCACTGCTCTACAAGTCTTTTAAAATTAAAGGAATGCTTTTTCTAGCATTATTTCAATTTAAAAAAGGTAATAGGTTTATAATATACTCATGACAATTTTCATTTTCTCTGCACAGCTCAGAAAATAATGTTTTTTTTTTTCCTAATGATGCAGAACTGCTCAGAATTGAGCCTTTACAGAGCTAAAGCAATGAAAAAGTAGTAGGGAAGTTGACGGATACAGTAAGGAAAAACACAGAAATGCAGTGTAGGAAGGGGATCAGAAGGCTCTTGTGTTATTCAGTGTTACTCCTAACAATGTACCCCATTTGGCTGTTTTGTGGACACCTGACCTAAGGACAACATGACTGGTTACAAAAAAAGAATCAGATTAAGCTGTAAATATTGAAAAATTATGCTGCAGAATTTTAGAATGTATTAAGCAGAATTTTATATATTTCTGCACAGAATTTTATAATATATTGTGAATTAAAAAAATATATATATATATATATATACACATATACATATATGGTGCAGAAAACTTGCATGTGTGATTACAGCAATAAGGACCTCAGAATTGCTCCTTTCACTGGAAAACAAGAATGTTAAAAAGTTTGGTAAACCTTGCAAATAATATATGCATTCAATTACTTAGTTATTTATTTAACTTTTGTTGACCAGGTAGGTACACTAGACAAGTTATATTTCTTTTTTGAGGTATGACCCGGGAGAGTACAGTGAGATACAGATACAGTGAGATACAGGTTCATACAGAGGACAACATGACACAAGCTAGGCAGTATACAGAGTCAAAATAGAACCGTGTGAAAATAACCAGTAGACAGTAAGCACAGTTAAGATATATTAAGTTAAATGAAGAACATGGACTATGGTGTGTGTAGAATAAAGTCTGAACGATTACTTACAATAATTAGTGCAGAGAACCAGTTATTCACAACCCAATTGCCCATCCTGCAGTGTCTCGCCTGTCTCTTATATTCTCTTCTCTTTAAATGCCAAAGACAATCCCCTCCTCACAACATTGGCTACATATTGGTCTTTCTCCCTCTCTAAATATACTCTCTTAAGCAAGCTTGGTGGATGGTGATGTCATCTGTGCACCTCCCCCAAATTCCCCCACAGAGGAGTCAATCAGAGAACTAAAAGCATGGTTTTTCCCCAGCTAGGTACCTGTCTTTCAGGAAATGAACTCCACATTCCAAGCCTTTCATCTCTTGAGTCAGGAAAAAAAAAATGAACAACAGACTTGTTCAAGATACTGTTGTTAATCTGATCTTTACCGGAATCCAGCTCAGGAGGGAGTTTCCATTTTCTTAATTGGCTACCTGTAATTTTGTGCCTACCCTAATGATCCAGCACACCCATCAATAAATGCAGAGAAGCAGGTGTTCTGGCAGGCAACCTACACCCCGTTCAGTAAATGGCTCCTGTATTGGATTATCAGGTTGGTGACTTTCCCAGAACTGAGAGGAGAATGGATTTCCTCTGAGGCTGAAAAGATACTTGGCTGAGAAGAGAGGCCAGTTTACATGGCTGCATTTTCACTGCAACAACCCCAGTACTCAGGTTGCTGGGGTACAAGAGTGACCATGTTCACACTTACCTCACTGTGATCAGTTGGTCCTGGGCAGTGCTCCCATTTACCCCCATCTGTACTTGAGTCAAGTACAAGTGATGAAATCCAAGTATATTTGTGTGTGAAGGGGGTACACTGTACCCCCATAATTCTGTTTGGAGTATATGTACCCCACAAAAATGTTGTACAAATGGTAGAATGAACCCTTATAATTTATTTTGTACCCCTGAACATTTTTGGAGAGGATGCAGTGCACCTCCAGATCTGCAGCCTTAATGGGAACACTGGTCCTGGGTCCTCTCCCCAAGCCGCAAAAACCTGGGGATGTATTCAGGAGTAAGCAGTGTAACCAGCCATGTGGATAGGCTGCACTGCTCGCTCCGATGCATGAGGAACCTCCAAGTAACCCCTGTACCTGTCAGAGTCATCTTCCCTGGAATTAGGGCCCCTCTCCTGTGTGTTTTGCATCAGTGTGGAGAGGGACCTGGGTCATGCAGACTGAGCAGCAACCAGTTCCGGGGTCAAGGGGGGACCTGGGTCATGCAGACTGAGCAGCAACCAGTTCAGGGGTCAAGGGAGCACCAACGTGGACTGCAGTGCAGAGAAAAGTGGCCATCTAAACAGGACTGAAGAGTGCACTGCCCGGAGAAGTTTCAACACGTGTCTGTAGTTTCTCATTTTCTTTTTTTTTTCGGTTATTCTTTTTTTTGCCTCTGTCCTGGCATGGCTCTCCATCTTGTCAGCTTCCACCCAGCCCCATCACCCCAGCTTCTCCTGGAACTTCTCTGGCCTTCTTCCCTGGCTCCCCCCCTCCCCCATGGTGGGGGTGACAGGCAGCATGCTCAACCTGCTGATCAAGGATTTGGTAGCTGTGCCCAAGTTGCTGGGTGTGGGGCCTGTGAGGGGCAATGGTCGTGCATGCCAGCCAGGATTGTTTGTCCCCTTTCTGTGCCTCCCTCCTCCCTCTCTTGTGGCACAGAGGAGTGGCATGTAATGATGTCAATGGCAGTGCCACACACGCTGCCATCTGTGATGTGCCAGACATCTGCTCTTCCTCCACTGCCCTGGTGCACTGGTCCCTTGCCTCTACTAGGGGGCAGTGATACCCCAGGGGCTGCGCCATTCCCTCCCCCAGAGGAGGAGGAGGAGGAGTAGTGAAGTCCTTGGGATGTTTGATCCTCCTCCCCTTGGCCGGCCTGCTGGTGTCTCGAGTTTGCTGTCAAACCTGGTTCATCATCACCGCAAGGTGTAGTGTTACCACTGTGTTAGACGGCTGGTTTTAGTTTCCCATTTTCAGTCTAAACTGAAACAAATGTAAAAGTCTGTTTTAGGGCAATATTGGTTTTGCTGAAACCTTGTCAACCTGCAGCAAACAAGAATTTGCATTACCCATGATACATTTCACAGAGTTTGAGGTTTCAGGGTGCATGTGTGTGTGTGTGCTTCTGAGAGAGACACAGAAGCCAAACAATGTTATGAAGTACTTATTGGATAATCACAAGTCAAAACTGGATGAGAAGAAGAGGCTGGCCCTGCAGTACAGCGGTTATGCTACCACTTGTGGTACCAGTGATGTACATTTGGGAGTAAGATTGAGTCATCAGAGGCCCTACAGGGAAGGAGGATGGAGCATCTGATGGACTGCTGTCTTACTTTGGGGAAGTATGCATGACCCACTTTCTGACTGACACCTAGAAAAAGCTGGGTGATAGAGCGACTGGGTCAGTAAGTTCCGGGGCGGCTTAATTTCGGCGACTCCGAAATGGCGACTTCACAAGTCAGTGAGGAAATTATGGTGAGGATGAAATGGTGACATACGTTTTCCTACTCCCCGAGGTGCTATGACCTTGGAGTTTGTTATTTAAGTAAGGGGAGTACAGGGGGCAAAGCCACCTGAAAAAAAAAGAAAGAAAGTTGCCATTTGTGTCCCCGCCGAATTTCCTTTGTGATTCTGGACTCGCCATTCTGGAGGCACTGTTATCACAAGGAACCAGATTCTGGGAGGGTTAGCATATGGTTACAATGTAACAATGCACACATGCATGGGAGCATGTCCCGTGCATCAATCCATGGCTGCATCCCAAGGGAGGGAGAAAATACAGGTAAAGCTGGCCACTAGCCAGGCATATAAAGCCCTGCCTACCTCCCCCACCATGTCCAGCATTGAGTATGCCTCTCTTGGGATCACTTCTAGGCTTTACCTCTAAGTTGTATGACTGGCTATGGGGGTGGAGCTGCTGAAGGAAATGGAGGGAAGCCATACCTTGGGGAGGCTCAGTGTGAGGGGGAAATACAGTGGTGTGTCATGGGTAGCCTAAGAATCCACAGGACTCCAGGTAGGAAGGTCATTGATGGATGGGAGGTAACACTGGCAGAGGTGGGAGGAGGTCCTAACAAGATAGGCCTGGGAGGTAAAAATGGAGCTGAAAAAAAAAAGACCAACAGAATCAGTCATACCTTGCTTTGTGAAGCAAGATATCATATATAACCTTGTTTGCACAGACATTAGGGTTGACAACCCCAAAGAAGACCACACCACCTATCCGCCAAGACTCTCGAGACTCCAAACCTGAAGGGGCCCCCAAAAGCTTGTGTACTATATTATCTTTGTACAAGATATGTTTGTCCAGTAAAAGATATCGAACTATCCAGCAATTCCTGAGACTCCAAACTGAAATGTTTTTCATTTGGCGGTGTTGTTTGGGTGCTGCACATGGGAAGCAGTGCCAGGCTATGATTAAAGTATAAACGTGAGACAAAGGAAGTGCCAGCTCCTGCTAAACAGCTAAATTTTCCATTAAATCCTCAGATATTTAGTGCTTATAACAGTCAGTGAAAGAACTGGATGGAGACCAACCTTCTGGAGAATTAGTGCTTCATTTTATTGTTTTTCATGACACACACCATCGGAGCTTCTCTCTCCAGCATGCCCCCTCCACTAGCACTCAAGCAAGTAACTGTCTCCTTATGTTTTTCATTTCCTTACCTTGTCTGCTTTGCATTCTTCAACCTTAATGTCTGCATGAAAAAAGTTTTCTTGCAATGAATTTATTTTTTGTGATAGATGAATTGTATTCTCATTGTGTGAATGATGCAGATGGACAGAGCCCTCTGGGCCCTGTGCCAAGGGAACAGTCTATTTGGTTTTGGAAGCACAGATCCCTCCAGACCCTGCACTTTAGTGTAGCTACAGATGTAGTATTAGTGCCCTTATCTTAAGAAGGATGTTAACTTGCTGGAGACAGTCCAGAGAAGGGTGACCTAGATGATCCAGGCCAGCATGACAGCAAACACCCACAAGAGAAGCTTAAGGGTCTCAACATGTACTCTCTTGAGGACAGAAGGGGGTATGATTGAGACCTTCAAATTCCTTAATAATATTAACAGAGTGAATACCGAGGGCCTCTTCAGCCTTAATGGGAACAAGTCCAATAGAGGGCATAGCCTTAAGTTGGTAGGGAAAAGATTTAGGTGAGAGATAAGGAGGCACTTTTTTACTGAGAGAGTGGTGGCCAAACGGAATGAGTTGCCAGAGGAGGTGGTCTCCCTGAAAACAGTGGGTAGCTTCAAGAGAGGATGAACAGAAATAAAGAGAAAGTTGCTGGTGGAGGGGGAGTGGTGGAGGGGGATCGGGGGATTTGGGGTCAGTAGAAACAGGGGAAACTTGCCCACTCAAGCAGACGAGATAGACCGTAAGGCCTTTATCTGCTGGCACATTCGTATGTTTGTATGCATGTATATGAGACATGCAGAGCCAAGTGTCCATCTGGCTGCAGAAGTGCTTCCGTGCAGCTATGGATGCAGAGGCATTGGGCACTCTACAGGCAAGAGACAAGTTCTCTTCACTATATGGTTACTTGTTGCACGTATGGCACAGCACTACACTGCCCTCCCCAGGTTAGGAGTGGTACTGCATGGCAACACCCCCCACACCCTAATCAACTGTAAATGAGTAGAGCCCTGTGAAATTATTTTTTTACTTTTTCTTTTTAATTTTCTGAAATTTTGTGTTATTTTTTTTTATTCATTGAAAATGTAGTTTTATTTCTTGTTCTTGCATTTACATTCATAAAATACCTCAAAATGACCTTATACACACTAGAAATCACATTCCTAGTATACTACATAGTTTTAAGCAGCATATTAAAGCTGCACTGTCAGATTTTCTTGTAATTTTTAGTTTCACTCACCCTTTCAACTTAATGTCTGATGTTGCTCTTACTTTCCTCCATTCATTCCCTCCACATGTTTCTGCAAAGTTTTGATAAGAAAATAAACTCAAAAACGTGTCGCTCTTTGTTGGCTGTTACTCTACCTTTGTTCTAAATAAACCGTGCTGTAATCAACGTGCACGTTCACATTCCTGTCTCTAATTAGGCAGGAGAGGTGTGCGCTCATGACCACCAATTAATTCCTTCTTCCTTCCTGCCCTTCCTCCACTTGTCCCTTTATATTTTGATCCTGATAATTCTCCAGTCATTTGTGCCTTTCACCTGTTGTTGTCCCTCTGAGACTTGACTCTGTATAGTGAGAATGGCTAGATGATTGCTATTATTATCCTTGAAATGCCGTCTTTCGTTTTGTTCCCCTGTGTACTAAACTAAATTATTTAGGGTATGTAACAGTTATGTAATGATGTCTAACGAAGTACTGATTTAATAATGTTGGTGGACTGATTTTAAACTCATTGCACAATCTGGCAGCAGCAGAATTTCCCCTATTGCTGCACTTGTCATTGCCGTCCCCATCTGTCATTTTTATGTTGCTTGCACGCATGTGCAAGAAACATAGTGCCATCATCCGAGTTTTCGGAGGTGTGGCACCCGTCTTCCAATGCAGTCAGTGTGTTTGCAGGCGCAGCCCTCCTTATGAGCAGTACAGCTGTCATTTTTCACGTCGCCCAAAATGTGTTTCCGTGCATGTAGCGCACAATGGCGCATTCGGTGTGTGCAATCAATGTTTGGGACAGATTAAGAAAATCACAGTGACACTGTTCATGAGCAGAGGTCTTAAAATGGCTATGTTGAAAATTTGGAGAAAAAATTCCCTTCAGACGTTCTGCAGTGTTACTAATGAAGACATTGAACAGTTGCCCAATCACTGCTGCAGCTGTCTATGACAGCAGTTGAAAATGCAGTGGTCGTACAGTTGAAAGGGAGAGCTCCGCTTCAGTGAGCAGAGCTCCCCCCTCCACACACACACAAACACACACACACATATGCACGCACACTGCGTGCTCATGCGCCTTCCACCTCCCCCCCACACTGTACGGCCGATGGGGGTGCCCAATCCCCCATCGGCTCCACTACCCCCCAAAGATCCAGGTGCCATGCTGGAGCCCACCCTAGCATGGCAAAATGTTCTATGGCGTGGGGGTGCCCAATCCCCCGTCGGCTGCATGCCCCCCCCAAAGCATCCAGGTGCCATGCTGGGAGCCCACCCAGCGTGGTAAAATGATGTTATGGCCGACGGGGGTGCCCAATCCCCCATTGGCTCCAGCCCCCTCAACAGCCTTCCAGCTGCCATGCTGGGAGCCCATCCCAGCGTGGCAAACGTCCCTCGTAGTCTTATTAAAAAGAACCTGTAAATAACAAAAACTGTCCCTCGGCGGGTCTCCCTGGCCCCCTTCCACAACCTGCACTCACCCACTGCGCACCCTGCCTCCCCACATCCCCCCTCACCCCATACTTACCTCCGGACCTCGACGCGACAATCTTCAGTAGACCGGGAACACGTCTGCACTCTTCAAAGCCGACCGCGAACGGAGGGAATGCCGGTAAGCTGTATAATGGGATAGATAGGGTTTTTTCAACTTTGCTGCATATCTCAGGCATTTTTGGAATTTTGACACCAAATTTTCAACATGGTGTTTTTGGGACACCTCCTCAAGAATTCTGTCACTGTCATGGCGTTAATCGGGCCCGAAGGGTGATTTCACAGTCACTGCATGAAATCACCTTTTGGGACTGATTAACGAAACTACGCTGCCAGTGTTCATAAGGTGGGCTTTCAAAAAGCCTATGTTGCAAATTTGGTGAAAACATTCATAAAAATGACTGTTTTACGAGCGTGTGCCGCGCTGTGTTCCCATGCACGCTCGTAAGTTCACGAATTTTTAATATTTCCACTCCAGATTTTCAACATTGCCATTTTACCACACCTCCTTATGAGCAGTACAGCTGTCATTTTTCACATCCTGCCCAAAATGTGTTTCCGCGCATGTAGCGCACAATGGCGCAATCGTTGTGCGAAATCAATGTATGGGACACATTAAGAAAATCACAGTGACACTGTTCATGAGCAGAGGTCTTAAAATGGCTATGTTGAAAATTTGGTGAAAAAATTCCTAAAAATGACTGTTTTACGACGTCGTGCTATGCAGTTCCTACTACTGTAAGTTCGCAAATTTTTATATTTGCTCCTCCAGATTTTCAACATTGCTATTTTACCACACCTTCAAGGAGCAGTACAGCTGTCATTTTCCGTCGCCAAATGTGTTTCCGTGCATGTGGCGCACAATGGCGCGCGGTCGATTGTGCGAAATCAATGTATGGGACACATTACAAAAATCACAGTGATACTGTTCATGAGCAGAGGTCTTAAAATGGCTATGTTGAAAATTTGGTGAAAAAATTCCCCAAATGACTGTTTTAAGAGCGTGTGTTGCACAGTTCCTACGCACGCTCACAAGTTTGCGAATTTTCAATATTTTCACTCCAGATTTTCAACATTGCCATTTTACCACACCTCCTTATGAGCAGTACAGCTATCATTTTTCACATCTCGCCCAAAATGTGTTTCCACGCATGTAGTGCACAATGGAACAGTTGGTGTCCAAAATCAATGTTCGGGATAGATTAAGAAAATCACAGTCACACTGTTCATGAGCAGAAGTGTTAAAATGGCTGTGCTAAAAATTTGGTGAAAAAAATCCCAAAAATGACTGTTTTACAAGCATTTGTTGCACTGATCCTTCGAACACTCGTAAGTTCGTGAATTTTCAATATTTGCACTCCAGATTTTCAACATTGCCAGTTTACCACACCACCTTATGAGCAGTACAGCTGTCATTTTTCACATCTCACCCAAAACATGTTTCCGCCCATGTAGCACACAATGGTGGAGTCGGTGTGCGAAATCAATGTATGGGACACATTAAGAAAATCACAGTGACACTGTTCATGAGCAGAGGTCTTAAAATGGCTCTTTTGAAAATTTGGTGAAAAAATTCCTAAAAATGACTGTTTAACGAGCGTGCGCTGCGCAGTTCCTACTCACGCTCGTAAGTTCGCAAATTTTTTATATTTGCCCTCCAGATTTTCAACATTGCCATTTTACCACACCTCCTTATGAGCAGTACAGCTGTCATTTTTCACGTCGCCCAAAATGTGTTTCCGTGCATGTAGCGCACAATGGCGCATTCGGTGTGTGCAATCAATGTTTGGGACAGATTAAGAAAATCACAGTGACACTGTTCATGAGCAGAGGTCTTAAAATGGCTATGTTGAAAATTTGGAGAAAAAATTCCTTTCAGACGTTCTGCAGTGTTACTAATGAAGACATTGAACAGGACTGGCCCCAGCACCGATCCCTGTAGCACCCCACTGGTCACCCCTCTCCCTAGACTGCACCACATTTACCACCACTCTCTGCTTCCTGTCTGTTAGCCAGTTTCTAACCCAATTTACCACCCTTTCCCCCATGCCCAGTGTACCCAGCTAGTTTATCAGCCTCCTATGTGGGATGGTGTCAAAGGCTTTGCTGAAATCAAGGTAAGCGTTGTCCACTGCCTCACTCGGATTCACTTCCTTTGTCACCCAGTCAAACAAATCAACCAGATTTGTCTGACATGATGTCCCCACTGTGAATCCATGTTGTCTATGGTCCTGGGCTCCGATGGCTTCTAGATGCCCCACTATCCTTTCTTTAAGCAATGTCTCCATGATCTTCCCCCCTACTGAGGTGAGGCTGAATGGCCTATTGTTCCCCGCCTCCTCCCTGCTGCCGGACTTCTGTAGAGGGACCACATATGCCCTCCTCAAGTTCACTCGTGTTGAATGACTCAGTGGACATGGCTGCCAGAGTTACTGCTATCTCCCTTCGCAGTTCTCTTAATATCCTTGGGCGTATGCCATCTGGTTCCATCACTTTGTCCACCTTCAATTTAGTGAGCTCCTGCAGGACTCTTTTGCCTTTGAATGGACTATTGTCCACCTCTTCACCCCCTTGGCAACTGCTGTACTGCTGTGGCCCTTGCCCCTCCCACTCTTCTGTGAATACTGAACGGAAAGACACAGTGGATGTCTTGGGAGGAAGGCATGGAACTATCAATTCCAAATACCTAAACAGCACATACAAGCAAGTAACATTCGGCATTGACAAATGCTTGTTTATTATTGCACATCAGTACTCTCTCTCCTTACAGGGACCCAGCCATTGTTCGTGTTTTTTGTGGTCTACCCACATGGCCGATGTGGTTGTGTCTGAGCTCCTTCCAACTTTCTTGCAATCCAGTGTTTTCTGTGTCTCCTAATTGCAAGTGCCATCCATGCTGCACTTCTCTGAGCACCAAAGGATACTCCGTTCTAGCCATCCGGCATGTACAACATTTGTAATTCAGTGACAATCTGGGCTTCTTTTTTTACTGACTAGTGCTGTGAAGTGATCTAAGTGAACCAAGTCAACGATTTCCCTGCTCTGATGGTAACAAAAATTGCCATGCATTTATTTAAAAAAAATGTTTACCACAGTCACTGACAGGCTGTGATGGTAACAAAAATATATTCATATTTTTTTTTTTTGTATAAAGAAGAGTTACTTCATGCACAAGGACTGTTGGTCGTCCACGTAGCTGTTGCTGTACTGCTGTAATATTAATTCTGAATCAGCAGCTGTTTGGAGACTCTGGGCATGTAATATCTGGCATTGGACAACATCACTGCTCTCTCTTTTCCCATACCATTTGGTAGATTGTGTGCATTGGCTGTTGTGGTCATGTGGCAATTATTTTAGTGTGTAATGAGATTTTTATATCTTTCATTAAAAGTACCCTGTGAAGCTGGATCTGAAACTCCATTCTACATCACGCCACTCCTTGTCAAGGAGGGCTTGGGGTGTCAGAAAACGTCAGGATTTTTTTTATTTTTGTTGGATCTGGAGTGTGTGAGAGTGTTGTACTGCTTATGTCGCTTTGCCTCTGATTGTGAAAATCTGTTGCTGGAGTGCCCATAGTCCCTGATGGTCACTGTCTATCACCAATTGTCCAGTGTACACAAATTACCACTGTATGTCATATTAATATGGTTTTCTATGGAGCCAGCATGCTGTTAGTATCTGCTGTGGCTAGGGGCTGGAATGCATTGTTTTTGCTCAATATGGAAAAACTTCTTCCTTTACCAAATGTAATTAAACAAGCATTTGTCAATGCCAAATGTTCGCTTGCAGGTATTTGCAGTGGTATTTGGCACTTGGACATGGCTTAAAAAAATCAGTGACAAAGAAGTACAAGCATTTGTCAATGCCGAATGTTGCTTGCTTCTATGTGCTGTTTAGGTATTTGGAACTCATTGGAGTGCAAATATTGAAAATTCGCGAACTTACGAGCGGTGTAGGAACTGCTCAACGACGCTCAGAAACAGTCATTTTTAGGAATTTTTTCACCAAATTTCAACATAGCCATTTTAAGACCTCTGCTCATGAGCAGTGTCATTGTGATTTTCTTAATGTGTCCCATACATTGAGTTCGCACACCGACTGCACCATTGTGCGCTACATGGGCGGAAACACATTTTGGGCAGGATGTGAAAAATGACAGCTGTACTGCTCATAAGGAGGTGTGGTAAAATGGCAATGTTGAAAATCTGGAGTGGAAATATTGAAAATTCGCAAACCTACGTGCGTGCGTAGGAACTGCGCAACGCACGCTCGTAAAACAGTCATTTCTCGGAATTTTTCACCAAATTTTCAACATAGCCATTTTAAAACCTCTGCTAATGAACAGTGTCACTGTGATTTTCTTAATGTGTCCCATACATTGATTTCGCACACCGACTGTGCCATTGTGCGCTACATGGGTGGAAACACGTTTTGGGTGAGATGTGAAAAATGACAGCTGTACTACTCATAAGAAGGTGTGGTAAATGGCAATGTTGAAAATCTGGAGTGAAAATATTGAAAATTCACGAACTTACGAGCCTGCATAGGAACTGCGCATAACGCTACGTCAGAAACCGTTATTTTGAGATTTTCACCAAATTTTCAAAATAGGCTTTTGAGAGCCCACCTATGAACGCTTCGGCACTGTTGTTTCGATGACTGGGCCCGAAAGGTGATTTCATGCAGTGACTGCAAAATCACCCTTCGGGCCAGAATAACGCCATGACAGTGACAGAATTCATGAGAAGGGGTCCCAAAAACCCCATGTTGAAAATTTGGTGCAAAAACTCCAAAAAATGCCTGAGATATGCAACAAAGTTGAAAACCATCTAGCCCATTTACAGCTTACGGCATTTCCTTAGTTCGCGGTCGGCTTTGAAGAGTGCAGACGGTTCTCGGTCCAGCGATGATCGTCGCCCGAGCTCTGGAGGTAAGTACAGGGTGGGGGGTGGGGAGGCAGTACAGTGGTGGGTGTGGGTTGTGGAGGGGGCGGAGACTGCGTGGGACCGCTTTTAATTTACAGGTTGTTTTTTGTACTTTGACGATGCGGACGCTTGCCACGCTGGGTGGGCTCCCAACATGGCAGAAGGATGGCTGTGGGGCCATGAGCCGACGGGATTGGGACCCCGTCCGGCAGATGATGGGACGCTTGCCACGCTGGGTGGGCCCAGTGTGCAAAGATTTGGGGACGGGTGCGCAGCACAGCGGTGGTCTTTGAAGAGAAGACCACTGCTGCATGCGCACAGCACCGGCGCCGGATTGGTGCAGGACTGCCACGCCTGCTCAAGGGAGCGGGGATTGCTCAGAGAGGCACACCTCAAAGTGTCCCATTCTCCCAAGACGCTCCTTGCACATGCGCTAGCTTAACGTAATAAGCAAATAGGTTTGCACCGAGAGCCCCTTAGTTGCTCAGATTTGAGGTGTGTGTGTGTGTGTGTGTGTGTGTGTGTGTGTGTGTGTGTGTGTGTGTGTGTGTGTGGTGGTGGGGTCTAAAACAAATGTACTGTTGTGAGAATAACACAAGAGTGGACTGATGACAGAAGTGGGTGTGTGGTTGGCATGAGAAACACAAAAAAGGCTAGACTGATTTGGAACAGAGGAAAGATATGCAGTATAAAATTTGAATAATATGCAAGGTGCTTTTAGAGAAATATTGCTTGGAAAAACAAAGTCCTAGCAGTCGAGGTCCCGAAATGAAAAGTATTGCTTGATAGGGAACACAATCGGTAAAACTGTTATAGGAAAATTCATTCTACAGGACACAAAAAAATCCTGGGGTTCCATAATGCAAAGCTAAGAAGGACCATGCATGCATCTTTTATTCTCCTCAGAGATGGGACAACTCCTGAAAGAGTGAGAATGAATCTGAGTGAACTTTTGTTCACATTTTCCGAGCAGGAGAATGGTGTGATTTCTCGAACCCTGAGACTGTTGTTGCCACTTGTCATCAGGTTGGAGAAAGGATGAGGCATCACTGTACACTGTTTGCAGTTGTTCTGGACCTTTCAGTTGTCTGTATCTTAATTTGGAGAGGGAACTTGACCCTGTGTGTTGTAAACCATGTATTTTGTATGTTTGGGTTATGATTAGCTTTTATTTATGTGAGAACTTTTGTTATATACTTTGTCTCATCCACTGTGGTGGTACTGTGTCCTCAGCAGCACTTTGGATGTTACATAGAAACCTAGAAGCTGATGGCAGAATCGGATTGCACGGTCCATCTAGTCTGCCCATTTGGTTTAGACCTGTTTTGACACACTGTGGTTGCTTTATGTAGTCATGGCTCTGTTGTGTGTATCCCACGCATTCTGGATGTTGGATTTTTTCTTTAATGCATTTGCAAGGTGTTGTATTTTTTCTGTATCTGAATACCGTTTTTCAGTTGAACATGTGGTTGGCATGTCAGTTACATGGATGTAGCATCAACTTTCAGCTTATAGACTTAACTGCAAGATGTTACTGGAATAGCATAACAGTTCTTATCAGGGGTGTAATTATAGGGGGGACGGGGACACAAGTTCCCCCCCAACAATTTGGGTAATCACATTTCTCTCCCCCAATGTTCAGCCCCTTATGTTGCTGCCGCTGCTGCCTAATGGTGGGCTAGGAGGGACTTGGGAGCCAGACGTGCTGGGGGTGTGTATTGGGTTTCACTGGTGTTGGTTGCCAATCAGGAGAGGGGGCTGCGAGAGAATGAGACAGACAGACATAGCTTGGGGGGGGGGGGCATTGTTGCACAAGCTGGTCTGGCTGGAACTAGGAATCAAATCAAATCAACTTTATTTATAAAAATTGTGCTATTCCCCAAAGGATCATAGCGCTAATACAATGATAATAAAATCCCAGCTAAAAACTCCATAACCTTAACAGACTTTCATTACAAATATTAAATAATATCAGGGAAAGCAAGATTAAACAGATGTGTCTTCAATGCAGTGTTAAAACTCTCCACCGTCAGGCACTGTCTAATACGACAAGGTAGAGAATTCCACAAGGAAGGGGCTACGAATTCAAATGCTTGAGCCCCAGATGACCTTAAATGAACCCTATAAATCTCTAGCAATCCCTTGTCAGTGGAGCGGAGAGGTTGGATGGGGCAGTAGGGGTGCAGAAGCTCTTGCAGATAGCTTAGACCCTGTCCTTGTAGGGCCTTATAGGTCAGCAAGCCGACCTTGAAGGTGATCCACCATGGAATAGCCAGCCACTGCAGATCACGCAGCACCAGCGTGACATGGCAACCTCGTGGTAGCCCAGTCAACAGCCTAGCTGCTGCATTCTTCACCAGCTGCAAGTGGCAGATATCAACCCCAGTAACCCTAGGTATAGGGAATTACAGTAATCAAGGTGAGAGGTGACAAAGGCATGGACCAAAGTTGGAAGGTCATCCGGCAGAGCTAGGTTGCTGATCCGAGCAAGGTTCCTTAGATGGTTAAGGGCAGTCTTGACAATGGACGACACCCAAACCTTAAGCATCAGACCTTTGTCAAGAATCATGCCCAGATCTTGCACCCGTTCAGAGGTCATCAGCTGGTGGCCACCAAGCCAAAGCCTGGATGCCCATCCTGCCAAAAAAAAACTCTACCCGGCAACCTGAGTCCAGCAGGAGTCAATTGCAGCAGGGAGGGAGAAAGTGACGGATGGCAGTCACTGTACCCGGAAGTAGCATGAGCGCACGCCACCAGCCCACCAATAACAAAGAGTCAGGATGAGCCAGCGGGAGACTGCTGGCATCGAGAACTTAGTGCAGTTGGTGCTTAGCCTTGCTGAGCATCTGTGATTGTGTTTGGTGCGTATTCACTCTTCCCCTCATGTCCTGCTTTTAAATTGATTTCTGCCACTGAGGAACTGCTTAGTTGGGGAGTCCTTATCGGATTGAGTGGGCGGCCACGGTGCCACTGTGAGTGACAAGGGGGTCAGTCAGGGCATCTGACTGAGCCTGTGGATTAACTGACTGTCTGCCTTTGGAATAGATACTTTGGAGTATGGACTGCTGGAGACTGCAAGCAGCAAGTGGGAGGTAGTACTTTCACTGACTGGACTGGTTACTGCTGGTGGTGCTGAGGTGGGTTGGGGTGATGATTTGTGAAGGTGGATGTTGGGCAGCTGCAGCATCATCATCATTCTGACGGGGGGGATATGCACAAAAGCAGAGGTGGTGGGAGGGAGTTCCCTTTGCACACAGGGTGGTTCTAAGCTGGCAGGGGTCAAATACGGGGAGGCAGTATAGCGCAGTGGTTTAAGGCTCTGAGCTGCAAATCTGGTGACATCCAGCAGACCAGGCCTGGGTTTCAATCCCACAGCCCCCACTTGCATACTGTGTGACCCTGAGCAAGTCACTTAACTCCTCTGTACTCCCAGGTCACACCTGGAAACAAGCTTTCAGCTTAGTGTGCTATTCCTGGTTAAACAACTAAAAAAAAAAATATACTGCTGGGCATTTTATTCGGTGCCAGTCAGGGTCAGGGAGTGTCCGGGAAAAGAAGCCTGCTGCAGGCTGAGAGGTATTCTCATTCTCTCGAGTCTCTTCCCTGCTAATGTAGTGTCTTGGAGATGGGAGTGGGCCAGTGGCTCTACCAGTGAGTGACCAGCACAGCAAAACAAACAGCACAATTCTGACTAACTTCTCAACTTGAGCTAACATAGCTCTAGTCTGCAAGAAGGTAAGGGTGGGTGGTGTTATAATCATGTTTATTGGTGGTCTGCTCTGCTGTGTTGGTCATGTTTACTGTACTGTCTCTAGTCAGTCAGTGTCTGATTTTAAATGCTGTACTGTCTGTCTCTCCTATGTGCCACCTGAGCCTGGCTATGTCTGCTTTGGTAAGGGCTGGGGGTTGTGGTGGTGGCTATATATTAGCCTAAAATGCAAATCCAAGTTTTTGTTCTGTGTTATCAAAGTTAAAGAAATAAAAAAAAAACACAAATCAAACCCTGAAGGTGGGTGGACCATGGATGAAATGGTGTGAACAGTTGGACAGCTTGAAAGGCAGGGGGTATTTCATTTTTTTGTTGTTTTACAACAACAACAAAAAATATCCAGTGTCACTGTTCCTAGATGAATACGTATAAAGCAGCAGTACACAATAAGGTGGAGCAGCCAGCCTGAGACAGCACTCGGGGGTTCAAAACTTGGGTTGAATTGGTGACCAATTTACTTTTTGGTGGGTAGCACTCTCTGAGACTGGTTGAGAGTGAGGTTGTCCCCCCGCCCAACCTTTACACCAAAATTACTTCTCTGGTTCTTATGGACTATGACACCCTGACATAAATTATGTAGACAAGGAAACATGCAGAATATCGTAACACCAAGCATCCAGAAATGTGGATCTCAACCACAGTTCACCATCACCGTCCCGGCATGTGTAGACAGTATGAAAGCAGTCGAGCTGATATAGTGCCATAATTATGCCTTGATTATCTGCATTGTGCTGAAAGGAGATTTACCACAAATGATAAGGATGCCGACCATACGCTGCTACTGTAACTTGTACATTTTTTTTTTATCAAGGTCTAGCTGGAAGTCCTAAATGTTAATTGCATATGCTGTGAACTATTACGTTTTGTCGATGTCAACAGCTACATTTAGATGCCCCAGACCAAAAAACATTTGTCAAAGTTGTATCATTCTCGCTCTTCCATGTTCTGCATATTTTATCTCACGAACGTCTGGTCTAATTCCAAAACCAGATGTCACTGTCGATTCACTATTGGCTGACTCAGTGCTGCTATGCTATTGCAGTACTGCACTGATTAACTTTTATTCCCTTTTTAAACAACATGAAGTCTTGCTGTATTCTGACTATTGCAATTAGGTCCTGCCTTTGAACTGCCCCAGAGAACAAAGGGTTAACTTTTCTATGCCTTGCATAGAATGTTCATCACGAGCTCGGTTGAAGCCTCTGCCTGTTGTTATTCGAACTGCAACCGTCAGATTCCTTACTCCGCCTCACTGAACAGTCGCTCCAGAGATTTCTTCTGCTGCTCGGTTTAAAAGTTGGTTGAAGTGTCGGTTTTCAGTCGGTTTCTTCTGAATTGTTGTTTCCGAATAGTCGGTTCAACTCTCTGTCTGTGGTACCGTGAGTACTAGATAGGTTTTTGTTCTGTTTTCTGTGTGGAGCTTGTAAACTGTGGATTGGTTCAGCTGAACTGATCATTTTGAGGTAAAACATGTACTTTACTTTAGTGTATGGTTAGCGGTCCATATCGGTTCTAAAAAAAAAAACGGGTTTTAAGTACGTTTTTTTCCAAGACCCGTGATACGGTCAGGAACCGATAAGGAGTCTTGCTCTGGGCGGATTGCCAAAAAGGTAAGTTTGCTAGGTTGGCTACGTCTGAGAAACCCAAGAAAAAAACGGGCCCACTGGGTTTCAACACTGCAGTGTGTGTGGGGAGGTCTTTGCTAAGGCTGATCCCCACACCACCTGTGTTTATTGTCAGGGGTTTGACCACCTCGATTCAGACTGCCAAATTTGCAAGAATTTTCCCAAATCTATCCTGGAAAAGAGATTAGGTAGACTGAGGGAAAGGAAGGCCAAGAAGTCCACTGACCCAGATGGCCAGCCCGGTTCGGTTCCGACCAAACCAGAAGGAGTGCCCTCTGACCAGGGCAATACTTCTTCGGGCAAAAGGAGAGCCGATTCCGAGGAATCGGTTCCGAAAAAAAGTAAAAGAAAAGACAAATCGACCGGTTCGGATCCAGGATCTCATACTCTGACTGCCGATGAGATAGCCAAAGCGATTAAGATTATGGAATCGCTTTGATCGGTTCGGACTGAACCGGCACCATCTGGCAGGGGCTCAGTTCGGTCGGTTCCCCCGGTTCCGGATTATACCTTGGAAGAATTTTATGAACCGGAGTTTGAGGAGGAGGGAGAGTATGAGGATGATTATGGTGATGGTGAAAGTCTAGATGTGCCTATTGACCCGGACATCTCCCCAGACAGACCTTCAGGTGTTTCTTCTCCTAGGCTTTCTGAGTCCCCTTCACACTACATGTTCTACAGAAAGGTGGCTGATACCCTCAAGCTTCCTGTGGAGGAGGCAGTAGAGGATCAGGAAGAGCCTGATTATGTTGAGATGATGGACATCCCAGAGTCCAGAAGACTGTCTATTCCCCTCCACAAATCTTTTGGGAAACAGACACAAAAAATTCTTAAGTCTCCCAATTCTATACCTCCTGTGGACAGAAGAATGGACAAGACGTACACTCTCTCAGGTTCAGACACGGAGTTCCTTTTTCAGCACTGCAGCCATGTTGGGGTTGTACAGGCTGCTGCCTGTGATAAGTCAAACATTCCCTTGGCATCACCCCCCCCAGACAAGGACTCCAGAAAGATTGATGCCATGGCAAAGAAGCAATACATGGCAGCATCTTCGGGACTCAGGCAAGCTAATTCTATGGCCTATGCAGCCAGGTACCAGAAGTCCAGGTGGGACACTGTACTGGCTAAACAGACTCCTACCCAGCTTGCCAAGGAGCTGGAGCAGGTGGCTGCAGATGGGATTGAGGCATCGAAAGTACAGTTTCATGCTGCTGTAGACTCCAGTGATGTATCATCAAGAGTCATGGCTACATCTGTGGCTCTTCGGAGAATGGCTTGGCTCAGATGTACTAGCCTCTCACAGGATACCCAGGCTAAGGCCATGGATTTTCTTGTAGCTGGTAATTCTCTGTTTGGGGAGCAGATAGAGAATTACATGAAGAAAATGGCCGAATACAGGACCACTTACAGGAGTGCTCAGGCCAAAGAAAGGCAAGCAACTCCTCAAAGGCAGCAGTCCAGGGGCAGGGGCAGGCCTTTCCAAAGACCTTTCTACCAAGCTCAGGCCTCTTCTTCTTTTTCACAGAGGGGGTTCTTTAGAGGGAGAGGCAGAAGGGGGATGAGCAGGCCTGCATCCACCCCTCAGCCTAAAGCCCCTACCAAGCAGACACCCTGATGGGTCTGCCTGGGTCGATTCTCCTATACCAGTAGGGGGCAGGCTGGCTTAATTTGTCCAGGACTGGATGTCTCTTACATCAGACAAGTGGGTTCTGGAAGTAGTAAGCCAGGGACTGGTTCTCAGCTTCAAAAAAATTCCCAAGATGAGAGCCAGATCTTTTCCACCTGCAAATCTGTCAGAGACCCTTGCCCTAGAGGCAGATGTTTCTTCTCTCCTAGCTCTCAGAGCTATAGAGAAAGTTCCCACCCTACACTGGGGAAAAGGATTGTACTCCAGGTACTTCCTAACCCCCAAAAAGACAGGAGAGTGGTGACCCATCCTGGACCTAAGATATCTGAACAAACATCTTTTAAAGCCAAAGTTCAAAATGGTAACTCTGGAAATTATCCTTCCCTCTCTAAGGCCAGGGGACTGGCTAGCCTCCCTGGACCTCAAATATGCCTACTTTCACATTCCCATCAGGTGCTCCCACAGAAAGTACCTCAGGTTCGAGCTGCCCTCAGGCCACTATCAGTTCAGAGCAATGCCCTATGACCTAACATCAGCCCCAAGGATCTTCACAAAGTGCCTGGCAGTGGTAGTTGCCTTCCTAAGAAGACAAAAGATTTCCATTGTCCCATACTTGAACGACTGGCTCATAGTAGGTCAGTCTCCAGACCAAGTCAAGTCACACCTGCAAGTGACCCAGCAAGTGCTCACTTCTTTAGGATTCCTTCTCAACCTACCAAAGTCAGTTCTTGAACCAGTGCAGCTCCTCACCTTCATAGGTGCAGAACTGGATACGGTAAAAGCAAGAGCCTTCCTTCTCCTGGAAAGGGCAAGGACCCTCATGGAACTGGCCTCTTCATTCAGCCTTCAGGTGTCTCGACCAGCAAGGCATTTCCTTCAGCTACTGGGCCACATGGCAGCTTCCACAGCAGTGGTTCGGGGGCAAGATTCCAAATGAGGGACATTCAGTTCCACTTAAGAGCTTTTTGGTCCCAAAGAAAGGATTCCCTTACCAAACTAGTTCCAGTGACTTGAACCCTGATCCGAGCCTTGCAATGGTGGCAGGATCAGGACAATTTGAGACAAGGGGTTCCATTTGCCACTCAATCTCATTCAGTGATCCTCACCACAGATGCTTCCCTGCTGGGCTGGGGAGCCCATTTGGGGGATCTTACCACCCAGGGACTGTGGTCGCCTCAGGAATCTCTGCTTCACATCAATCTCTTGGAACTCAGAGCAGTGTTTATGGCACTACAAGCTTTTTCCAAATCTGTACAGAACAAGGTGGTTCAGGTAAGAACAGACAACACCACCACCATGTGGTACATCAGCAAGCAAGGAGGCACTCAGTCTACAGCCTTGTGCACAGAAGCAATGACGTTGTGGTCCCTGGCCTATTCCCTGCAAACCTCTCTGATAGCAGTTCACCTCCCAGGGAAGGAAAATGTCCTAGCAGATGCACTGAGCAGAATATCCCAGGGCCATCACGAATGAGCCCTAGATCCTCTGGTGTTGAAAGTGATCTTCTCAAGATGGGGCACTCCAGAGATAGATCTTTTTGCAGCCCCAGACAATCACTAACTTCCTCTTTTTCGTTGCAGACCCCCAGTCTTGGGCTCAGTCTCCCTGGATGCTCTGATTCTGAACTGGGAAGGGAAATTTATGTATGCTTTTCCCCTCTTCCCTCTCCTGTTCAGAGTGTTGGTCAAGATAAGGTCACAACCATGCAAATGATTCTGATTGCTCCAGACTGGGCCAGACAGCCATGGTATCCTTGTTGCTGTCCCTAACAGTCCATCTTCCCTGTCTCCCAGGAATTACAACCTGTTAACATCCTCTCAGGGGAGGATTTGGTACCCGAATCTTCAGTCTCTCAATCTCAAGGCTTGGCTCTTGAAGAGTTAGAGTTTGCAGATCTGCATCTTTCCCAAGGGGTACTGGATATCCTTAAGGCTTCTCGGAAGCCTTCCACCAGAAAGACTTACAACTCCAAATAGAAAAGATTCAGCATTTGGTGTTCTAAGAAGAATATTTCTCCAGACTCTGCTGAATTGCCTTCGGTTCTGGATTATATGGTCCATCTTAATGGCCTAGGTGTCAGACCAGCTACCCTTAAGGTACACTTGGCAGCTGTTTCTGCTTTCCTGTCTGTAGGCAAGTCTTCCTCTCTGTCATCCCATCCTGTATTCTGTAAGTTTTTCAAGGGATTGCTTCACACCAATCCCCCCTTTAGGGATCCTGCTCCTGCTTTAATGTTTTCATTGCTCAGCTTATGCAACCCCCTTTTGAGCCGTTGTCCTCAGCAGAGCTTAAGTACTTAACTTGGAAAACTGCATTTTTGGTAGCCATTACTTCTGCCAGACATATCAGTGAATTGCAAGCCCTGTCAGTGGAATCTGATTTTATCTCTTTTCACAGAGATAAAGTGGTCCTTAGAACTAACAGAAAGTTCTTGCCTAAAGTGGTTTCAGATTTCCACCTCAACCAGTCTATATCTCTCCCTGTTTTCTTCACTGATCATTCTTCCTCGGGAGAGAGGAGGCTACACAGTTTGGATGTTAAAAGAGCCCTTAGCTACTACATAGATCGCACCAAGGGTCATAGGTTTGAATCCCTCCAGTTGTTCCTCACTTATGGAGAAGTTGATAAGGGCAAACCTGCCACTGAGAGATCTACTGCCAGGTGGATTGTTTCTTGTATACAATTCTGCTATGAAAAACTGGGTAGAACTCCACCCTCAGGCCTGAGGGCTGATCCCACAAGAGGTACAGCTGCTTCTCTAGCTGCTGCCAGGGATATTCCTCTCTTAGAAATTTGTCAAGCAGCCACCTGGAAAACAGTCCATACTTTCACCAAGCATTACTCTCTGCATATCCAGGCTAGGAGTGATGCTCATTTTGGCACAGCAGTACTTCAGAGCCTATTTCCAAAGTAGGTTCTGTCCCTCCTCCATGGAGGTACTGCTTGGTAGTATCAGAATACAGCAAGACTTCATGTTGTTTGAAGAAAAATTACTCACCTTAGTAATTATGTTTCTTCTAGTGGAGTCTTGCTGTATTCTGATCTTCTCCTCCCTCTCAGAACCTAGTTTTAGGTTATGGGTGGGCAGGAGCAGTGTTGGCACCCTAGGGGTGTCCATTTTACACCCTCTTTTTTCTTTGGGTGGAATGTTGTTCTTTGGATGTGTTTTTGTTTTTGGGTTTCCTGACTTGAGTCTTTTTTTGAGAACCAAAAACATTATATATTTGCCAGTTGGCTAGTAAAGATTTTACAGTTTCCACACAGAACACCTAGTGAGTTTTTGCTCGTAAAGATCTGACAGTTGCAGTTTGAACAACAACAGACAGAGGCTTCAACTGAGCTTGTGATGAACATTCTATGCAAGGCATAGAAAAGTTAACCCTTTGTTCTCCGGGGCAGTTGAAAGGCAGGACCTAACTGCAATAGTCAGAATACAGCAAGACATAGATACATAGACAGTGTCGGCAGATAAAGGCCTATGGCCCACCCAGTCTGCCCATTTGAGCTTGTAAGTTCAGTTTGTGTTTTCCTAGAAGTCTGTTGCCCCTTACCCCTGACCTCCAGAATTCTTTTATGTCTATCCCATGCATTCTTAAATCCCGTGATTGTTTCAGCCCCCACCACTTCCTCTGGCAGGGTGTTCCACTTGTCCACCACCCGTTCTGTGAAGAAATTCTTCCTCACGTTTCCCCTGAATCGTCCTCCCTCCCTCCAACTTCATCCCATGCCCTCTAGTCCTGGAACATCTTTTTCGCTTAAAAATAGTGTATTCCTGCACCTTGTTCCTCCCTGTAAGATACTTGTATGTCTCTATCATATCCCCTCTCTCCCTACTCTCCTCCAGGGAGTACATGTTCAGTTCCTTCAACCTATCCTCATAGGACTTGTGATGCAATCCATGCACCATCTTTGTTGCCCTCCTCTGAACCTTCTCTACCCTGTCTATGTCCTTACGTAGGTAAGGTCTCCAGAACTGTACACTGTACTCCTGGTGGGGCCTCACTAGTGTCTTGTATAGTGGAATTATGACCTCTCTTTTCCTGCTGGTGAAGCCCCTGCCTGTGCATCCCAGCATCCTATTTGCTTTACCTGATGCCTTGTCACACTGTTTCCCTACCTTGAGGTCATCAGAGATGATAACCCCAAGATCCCTTTCCTGCTTGGTGCATGCTATATCCTCACCCCCCCAACTCCACTAGAAGAAACATAATTACTAAGGTGAGTATTTTTTTCCTTTTTTGTGTTGTTCATATACCGTCCACAGCTAGACATGACACAGCAATGCTAATCTTTCTTCTTCACAGATGCTGTTCATGTGCTATATTCTCCGGTGCTCATAGAAACCAATCATGGCATTTGCAACCTGGGATAGTACAATACATACCCAATAGCTAAAGATACACGATTAACAATGCTTGTCTCCCCCCCCCCCCAAAAAAAGAATAAATAAGCACAGGTGTTGCCACTGTGTGTGACTGTGCATTACATTCTCAAGTGCCCCTTTGCCGTATTGCTTGCGACCAGGAACTAGATGGACTCGCAAGTGGTTATTGCTTTTATGATCGGTCTCTGGTGTTACCTGAGTAGCATGGAACAAGTTTCAAGAAAATGTCACAAAGGCCACATCAAAATTGGTGTCAGATATATTGTGTTAATATGCAAGGCACGGGATTGTAACAGTTACTCACACTCCAGCTGGAAACAATCGGTGCAGAGAGTTCATGAAGTTGCATTGGTGTCATTATTATAGGGTCTAGGTTCATATCAGATTTCTTTTTTGGTGGGCGCTGTTGGCACCCAGAATGAGAGAGCTCAGCATCCAGAGATTGATTATGCCCTTTATTATACTTTTTGCCCCAACCTTCCATGCCATTTTGGATGTTTTTTTAGGATGCAAGTTGTTTTACTGCCTCTCATTGCAACTGCTGTTGCTTGTCTCTGAGCCCCGGCGGATACTCTGTGTTCAACTTAATTTCCTTGGCTTACCGTTCTGATGAATGTTGGTATGTGTTACTCCCTCACTGTTTATTACAAACCACCAAACTTTTAAATCATGGTTGTTAAAAAGAAAAAAAAAGTCTCACATATGCTTGACTTTGCCACTAGTGGAAAAAGTCCTTGCCATACTACTTAATCCTCGGTTGGCAAGCTTTGCCAGGGTGTAGTGTAAATTGATTGGGCCTGTTACACATTGGCTTAGTGTGCCCATATTCTCATCTTATGTTGCCCATTTCTGGTATCTAGGCCACATATCCTCGCACTGAACAAGAACAATGGTGAAATAGTACCTCATGGAATTTGTCACATCACTTGTAACTGATGCGACATACAACCCCACTGTAGAACTTTCTTTCTAAATGATGTCATTAGCCATCTATGATTGTGTTTTCAATTCCATCCCAATTGCAGCTGCTTTACTAGGAGTCCCTGTGAATTCCTCTTGCATGGTTTCACTTAGATTGTTCTTGTTATGAAAGAGAAATCTGCCTTGATGCCTGAGAGAGTATCCTCCATGTCTGCAGGGCTGGCCTTAATCATTCAGGGCCCATGTGCAGCCCCCATGCTGGGGCCCCCCAATTCATTACCTCTGGGCCCCCCCCACATCCAACATTTACACCTAACTAACCCTCCTGTCCTGTATTAATAAAGCCATAGCAGGTCTACTAGTTTAACCAGCATCTTTTAATTAGTGCCATTGACTGCATTGAATTATTTGGCTTCACCACTGGAAATAAATCTGACTGAGCCTGGTGGAGCCAGAATTTGAGTAAGTATGGTTCTACTGCTATATTCATTTCTGTAAGGACAGGGATATCATCAATGGACACTTGAACCTCAGATACTCTGATTTGCAAACAAGTTAAACAATTTAACTTTTCTGGAGGTGTGAGAGAGAATAGAGAGGATTATCATAAGAGGCAGTATAGCATAGTGGTTTAAGGTTCTGAGCTACAAATCTGGAGACCTCAGTTTGAATCCCACAGCCCCCACTTGCACACTGTGACCCTGAGTAAGTCACTTAACTTCCTTGTGCTTCACAGATTGCATCTGTAAACAAGCTTTCGGCTTAGTGCGTCTCTCCTGGTAAAAAAATAAAAAATAAAATCACAGGACACCTGTAAGGTTGCCACCTGTCAGGTTTTTTACCTGGTGATCAGGTTTTCAGGGTCCCTATCAGGAAATATTGCATACAGACACTCAAAATATAGGAAATGAGGGGCACTGGTCTTAATAATATGGGACACATTTTTAGACAGAGACACATTCAGAAAACTGGAAGCTAGTGACTTAACAGCACTCAACCCTTGATCACACCCTGGACACTAGCTGAAAGTTCTAACAGTAGAGTGATAATGACTCTTATTGAGTCTTTTGTGGGATCCACCTCTTGAACTGCCAGACAATTGTAGCTCTTAATGAGCTGTTAACCACACCAGGCCATCTGGAACATTGAGTGAGATTAGCACGAGGACTACAACCTGCGAAAGTAGACTTTTTTAACTTCATTAACAACCACGAAAACCTGCACTAGTCAAGATGGACAAGTAGAGAGTTAGCTGCATTAGCCCTGGACAATTTGCACTAGTGTTTGGGCTAGTAAAACAATGTTAAGCTCGACCCCTGATTTTGAGTGTTCACATACTTTTGAAACAGATTTTGTCATATCATTCATTGTTTCAGGTTACAAACAAGTTCTCTTGTCAATATAGACCTTTGTTTGTGAAAGCAGTTAGCCTGGGAGGTGTAAAGTATGGCCATTAACACCATTAGCACTTACTTAACATAATCTTTTCCACTGCAGCAAAGCTGCCCCCACCTTTTGTAACAGTAGCAGAGCCAGTTGTCTTCCACTTTGATTTGCTGGTAAACATTTTCATCTATAACAAAATGTTGGCATTTTTAAGTGTTTTAAATTATTTTAGCTTCTTCAAGAACAAAGTATGGGCCCCCAAGGTGCAGGGGCACAGTTTGCACCTAGCTAAGGCCGGCTCTGCATGTGTGTTACAAATGAACACCAAGGCACATGTTTTCAAGGTCTGCAAGATACATTCCAAATAAACAGGCACATGGTAAGGCAAGCATGTCTGTAAGACAGACCTCCCCCCACACCCACATTAAAAAAAGGTGACCACCAGTTTCTACAAGTAACAAGCATTTGTCAATGCCGAATGTTGATTACTTATATGTGCAGAAGTGAAAGTACCATTTCTGAGAAGTGTCATGGGGCCCCCGTCCCAAGACATCCACTGTGTCTTTCTGTTCAGGTAGAAGACTTGGTTTGCTGGCCAAGGCACCTAGCTTCACCTGAGCTCTTTCCTTCTAAGACTGCTTGAAAGGCAGAGTAGAGAAACTTACCAGAGCAAGGGAGAAGGATTAAGACTTAGTTTGGCTAAACAGATTTACTGTGTGGTGGTGTTTTTATATTTTTACTCACAGGGATTGCTACTGTTTGTTGCTAACATTTCATTGCTTTATTTTTTTTCTCTGATTCAAATTGTTGTTGCTGGTATACCTTCTTCTGCATTATTACAAGGTGTGCCTACAGGTGTGTGCTAACAGATTACTGCTGTAATCTTCTGATTCAAATTGTCTTTTGCAAGGTATATCTTCTCTTACTGCTTTATTTTTCTCTGGAGCAAAGTGTTTCTTACAGGGTATATATTCTCTGAAATTACTGTATTACAGCTGGAGCTCACATTTTTGTGACTTTTTTATCACTGGGCTAAGCAAAATTACTGTTTGACACTGTGTTTTATTTTATTCTTGTTTGTTGTCTCAGAGGTGTTTCAGTCTAATTCTCACATTGAAGGAGCTAATTGCTTTTCCTCCCACAGCTCTTCCAAAGGATTAGGTGTGTATGTGGGGGTGGAGCTGGCAAACTGTCAGTAATTTCCAAACAGAAAGTAGGGTTAAAAAGTCAGGTTAGTTGATATCTTGGAGGTAGAAGACTTGGTTTGCTGGCCAAGGCACCTAGCTTCACCTGAGCTCTTTCCTTCTAAGACTGCTTGAAAGGCAGAGTAGAGAAACTTACCAGAGCAAGGGAGAAGGATTAAGACTTAGTTTGGCTAAACAGATTTACTGTGTGGTGGTGTTTTTATATTTTTACTCACAGGGATTGCTACTGTTTGTTGCTAACGCTTTATTTTTTTCTCTGATTCAAATTGTTGTTGCTGGTATACCTTCTTCTGCATTATTACAAGGTGTGCCTACAGGTGTGTGCTAACAGATTACTGCTGTAATCTTCTGATTCAAATTGTCTTTTGCAAGGTATATCTTCTGTTACTGCTTTATTTTTCTCTGGAGCAAAGTGTTTCTTACAGGGTATATCTTCTCTGAAATTACTGTATTACAGCTGGAGCTCACATTTTTGTGACTTTTTTATCACTGGGCTAAGCAAAATTACTGTTTGACACTGTGTTTTATTTTATTCTTGTTTGTTGTCTCAGAGGTGTTTCAGTCTCCTTCTCACATTGAAGGAGCTAATTGCTTTTCCTCCCACAGCTCTTCCAAAGGATTAGGTGTGTATGTGGGGGTGGAGCTGGCAAACTGTCAGTAATTTCCAAACAGAAAGAAGGGTTAAAAAGTCAGGTTAGTTGATATCTTGGAGGTAGAAGACTTGGTTTGCTGGCCAAGGCACCTAGCTTCACCTGAGCTCTTTCCTTCTAAGACTGCTTGAAAGGCAGAGTAGAGAAACTTACCAGAGCAAGGGAGAAGGATTAAGACTTAGTTTGGCTAAACAGATTTACTGTGTGGTGGTGTTTTTATATTTTTACTCACAGGGATTGCTACTGTTTGTTGCTAACGCTTTATTTTTTTCTCTGATTCAAATTGTTGTTGCTGGTATACCTTCTTCTGCATTATTACAAGGTGTGCCTACAGGTGTGTGCTAACAGATTACTGCTGTAATCTTCTGATTCAAATTGTCTTTTGCAAGGTATATCTTCTGTTACTGCTTTATTTTTCTCTGGAGCAAAGTGTTTCTTACAGGGTATATCTTCTCTGAAATTACTGTATTACAGCTGGAGCTCACATTTTTGTGACTTTTTTATCACTGGGCTAAGCAAAATTACTGTTTGACACTGTGTTTTATTTTATTCTTGTTTGTTGTCTCAGAGGTGTTTCAGTCTCCTTCTCACATTGAAGGAGCTAATTGCTTTTCCTCCCACAGCTCTTCCAAAGGATTAGGTGTGTATGTGGGGGTGGAGCTGGCAAACTGTCAGTAATTTCCAAACAGAAAGAAGGGTTAAAAAGTCAGGTTAGTTGATATCTTGGAGGTAGAAGACTTGGTTTGCTGGCCAAGGCACCTAGCTTCACCTGAGCTCTTTCCTTCTAAGACTGCTTGAAAGGCAGAGTAGAGAAACTTACCAGAGCAAGGGAGAAGGATTAAGACTTAGTTTGGCTAAACAGATTTACTGTGTGGTGGTGTTTTTATATTTTTACTCACAGGGATTGCTACTGTTTGTTGCCAACATTTCATTGCTTTATTTTTTCTCTGATTCAAATTGTTGTTGCTGGTATACCTTCTTCTGCATTATTACAAGGTGTGCCTACAGGTGTGTGCTAACAGATTACTGCTGTAATCTTCTGATTCAAATTGTCTTTTGCAAGGTATATCTTCTGTTACTGCTTTATTTTTCTCTGGAGCAAAGTGTTTCTTACAGGGTATATCTTCTCTGAAATTACTGTATTACAGCTGGAGCTCACATTTTTGTGACTTTTTTATCACTGGGCTAAGCAAAATTATTGTTTGACACTGTGTTTTATTTTATTCTTGTTTGTTATCTCAGAGGTGTTTCAGTCTCCTTCTCACATTGAAGGAGCTAATTGCTTTTCCTCCCACAGCTCTTCCAAAGGATTAGGTGTGTATGTGGGGGTGGAGCTGGCAAACTGTCAGTAATTTCCAAACAGGAGCAAAGTGTTTCTTACAGGGTATATCTTCTCTGAAATTATTACAGGTGGTGCTTTACAGGTTTTACTGTTTTATCTAACATTAGGATAAGCTTTCAGGGTTACTGCATTTGTTGTTGACTGATTGTTTCTGCTCTTACCTCCTTGTTCTTTCATCCGTGGTTCTTCTTTTTGGGCAGGGAAGGGCAATAATGTCAGAGGCTAAACTGGACATAGTAGCAATTAGTGAGACGTGGTTTACCAGTAACCACACTTGGGAGACTTCAGTACCTGGCTATGTATTGTTCAGAAGAGACTGAGGTGCAAGGGGGAGGAGTGGCCCTGTATGTTAATGAAAATATCAAAGCTACAGAAATTCAGAATACATAAGGAGCCAGAAGAACTGTGGGTCACCCTGAAACAGGAAATGGGGACAGCCATAAGAACTGGGGTTGTCTACAGGCCCCAGACCAGGGGAGGACATAGACATACTACTGTTAGAAGATATACAAAACATGACGGCGTAAAGGGAGGTTCTGATAATGGGAGACTCAACATGCCAGATACAGATTGGTCAATACCAGCAGGAACATCTGCCAGAACTAGACTCATAGTGGATTCCTGCAGGGGAGGGCCTCAAACAACTGGGTACAGCAAACCCACAAGAGACAGGGGCTATCCCAGATCTAGTACTAACAAAGAAGGGATCACAGATCTCCAGGTAGAAGGTCACTGGGGGCCAGTGACCATCACATGGTATGGTTCAATTTGGCTACTAGATCTAAATCATCCCATTCCAAGGCAAAAATATGGGACTTCAGAGGAGCTGACTTTGATAAGATGGCCAACAGAGTTAAGCTAGCCCTGGCAAAAAGAAACACAGGTGAGGAGGTACAGGCAAAGTGGGCAAGCATTAGGATGCAATACTTGAAGCAACATCCCGTTGTGTTAGACCAGAAAAGGAAGTGCAAAAGAAGGGAAACCACTTTGGTTCTCAAATACAGTAGCAGAAAAGGTCAGAGCCAAAAGGCTGGCCTTTCAAGAAATATAAAGGAACACAGCGGATGAAGATAGGGAGGCATACCAAACTGCCCTAAGGGAAGCAGGCAAGGCAGTAAGGCAGGCAAAGTCCCAAACTGAGGAAACACTAGCACGAACAGTAAAAGAGATGACAAGACTTTCTATAGATACATTAGTGAAAGGAGAAAGTCCAGAGGGGTATTGCTAAGCTTAATGGAGAAAAGGGAGCAAGTGAGGAGGAGGACCCCTGGGAAGATCTCATCCTAAATAGATACTTTTGCTCAGTATTTACTGAAGAGAAGGTAGGCAGGCCCACAGCTCAGCATCATGGACACAGGGGAGGAGGTGAGCACTACTCCCTTCACAAAAGATAGGGTCCTACAAGAGCTTGCTAAGCTCAGGTAGATAAGGCAATGGGACCTGATGGCATACATCCCAGGGTACTTAAGGAGCTAAAGGAGGAACTAGCAGAGCCATTAGCAGAATTGTTAAGTGAGTCTCTGAGCACAGAGAGGTCCCAGAAGACTGGAGAAGGGCTTCATGTGATCCCACTCCACAAGAGTGGTAGCAGGGAGGAGGCGGAGAACTACAGACCGGGTCAGTCTTACCTCAGTAGTGGCAAGATTATGGAGGCACTCCTTAAGGAAAGGATAGTGCAACACCTGGAATCCATAGGGGCACAGGATCCAAGACAGCATGGGTTTACAAAAGGAAGGTCCTGTCAAACTAATCTCATAGATTTCTTTGACTGGGTAACCAGAGTGGTGGACCAAGGGAGCAGTTGATGTCGCCACCTTGACTTCAGCAAAGCTTTTGACACTGTTCCACATAGAAGATTGATAAATAAGCTAGGTAGGCTCGGGTGGGTCAGAAATTGGTCAACTGGGTGGCAAACTGGTTGACTGGCAGAAAACAGAGTGGTGGTAAATGGTATACAGTCAGAAGAGATGCAAGTCACAAGTGGGCACTTCTAGGATCAGTCCTGGGGCCAGTCCTATTCAACATCTTCATTTAGTGACCTACTTAGATGGACTAGAGGGTAAGGTTTGTCTGTTTGCAGATGACTGCACCAAGATCTGCAACAGAGTAGATGATCCAGATGGGGTGGGCAGAATGGGAAGAGATCTGGATAAACTAGCAGAATGGTCAGAAGAGTGGCAACACGGAGTTTAATGCAAGAAGTGCAAATCATGCACATAGGGAAGAGAAACCCTGAAGCCACTTTATAGGCTGGGAGGGAGTTGCTAGCAGTCACAAAGGAAGAAAGAGAGACTTGGGATCATCATCACTGATGACCTGAAATCATCCAAGCAGACCTCTAAAGCAGTAGGTAAGGCTAGGGGGGTGTTAGTGTATTAGTAGGGGTATCACAAGTCGTAAGAGGGAGGTAATAATCCTCTGTACAAGACATTGGTTAGGCCCATCTGGAGTACTGCGGCAGTATTGGAGGCCACACCTTCAAAAAGGACATTAACCTAATTGAGGCAGTCCAGAGAAGGGCAACCAAAATGGTGCAGGGACTGCATCAGAAGACATATGAGGACAGATTAACGGAGCTCAATATGTATACCCTTGAGCAAAGGAGGGAGAGAGGTGATATGATTGAGTCATTCAAACACCTTAAGGGCATAAACAAGGTGAAAGAGTCTAACATGTTTAAATATAAGAAAAATAGCAGGACAAGAGGACACAGCATGAGATTAGAGGAGGCCGATTAAGAGGGAATGTGAGGAAATTTTTCACAGAAAGGTGGTAGATGCATGGAATGGCTTACCACAAGAAGTGGTGGCTATGAATACAGTGCAGGGCTTCAAACATGCATGGGATAGGCATAAGGGAGCAATACAAATGACTATGAATATATAGGTCACTGACAAAGGCCAATGGCACATTTATAAGGTAGAAAAAGAAATGGGCAGACTGGATGGGCCTTGCAGTCCTTATCTGCCGTCAACTTCTATGTTTCTATGTTTCACAGAAGACGGGAAGAGGCAAGGACCACAGCAGTACAGCAGTTGCAAAGGCATGAAGAGGTGGACAACAGTCCATTCACAGGCAGAAGAATCCTGCAGAAGGTGAGTAAACTGAAGGTGGACAAAGTGATGAGACCAGATGGTATACAAAAGAACTGTGAAGGGAAATAGCAGTACCTGTGGCAGACATGTTCACTGAGTCATTCAACAGAGGGGTGGTACCAGAGAATTGGAGGAGGGCACATGTGGTCCCTCTATAGAAATCCAGCAGTAGGGAGGAGGATGGGAACTATAGGCTGGTCAGCCTCACTTCAGTAGTGGGGAAGACGATGGAGACATAGGTTAAAGAAAGGACAGTGGGGCATGTAGAAGCCATTGGAGCCCAGGGCCATAGGCAATATGGATTCACAGTGGGAAGGTCATGTCAGACAAATCTAATTAATCTCTTTGGGTGACAAAGGGAGTAAATCAGGGCGGGGCAGTGGAAATGCTTACCTTGATGTAAGCAAAGCATTTGACACCGTCCCACATAGGAGGCTGATAAACTAGCTGAGTCGGGTGGGCATGGGGGGAAAGGGTGGTAAAGTGGGTTAGAAACTGGGTAACAGACAGGAGGCAGAGAGTGGTGGTAAATGGGGCACAGTCTGGGGAGAAGGGGTGACCAGTGGGGTGCAGCAGGTATTGGTTCTGCGGCCAGTCCTGTTCAATGTCTTCATTAGTGACATTGCAGAAGGGGTGAAGGGAAAGGCCTGCCTGTTTGCAGATGACACCAAGATCTGTAACACAGTGGATACCCCAGAGGGGGTGGAGAAAATGAGAAGGGACCTGGGGAAGGTTGAGAAATGGTCTGAGGACTGGCAACTGAGCTTTACTTCAAAAAAGTGCAAAAGTATGGACCTGGGACACAGAAACCCTGGGGAAAGGTACAGGTTGTGGGGGAGGGAGTTGCTGACAGTCACAAAGAAGAAAAGGGACCTGGGGGTTCTTATTTCAGATGACCTGAAAATGTCAAAGTGGTAAGGCAGCTGGGAGGGCCAGTGACATGCTGGGGTGCATAGACAGGGGTATCACCAGCAAAAGGAGGGAGGCAGTGATGCCATGATATAAAACCGTGGTCAGGCTTCACATGGAGTACTGTGTGCAGTTCTGGAGGTCGCACCTTCGTAAGGCTATTAACTGGCTGGAGATGGTCCAGAGAAGGGCAAATGAGATGGTACAAAGCTTGCAACACGAGACTTATGAGGAGAAAATAAGGGACCTAAATATGTACTCACTGGAAGAGAGGAGGGAAAGAGGGAATATGATAGAAACATTCGAGTACCTCAAGGGTATAAATATAAGTACTGAGAAGCAGGAGACAGCTGCTATTATCATATGTGCCAGCTTCTGTGTAATGTTCTTTCATTCTTATAAATCTGTAATCTCCAGTATTTCAGTAACCACATGACCACACTGCCTTCTGCAGGCAATTTTATGCTGGCTGATGCCTGGTGTCAGACAGCAGGCAGAGGGCTCATCAGCTTGTGTTGCCATTTGAAAAACTTCATAGAGTGTTCTTTTACTGGTAAGCGTTTTGGAAAGCTGGTGAAGGTCTCACAATATTTATTATGATTTTATCTCCTTATGTCTGTCCCCTTTGGTCCCCCCATCCCCACACCCCAACAGTCATCAATGGCCACAGCTGCAGCCTTCTTCTTGCCAAGATGGTGTGTGAGAAACATAGAAACATACAAGTTGCTGGCACTTAAGGACCGCTTGGGCCACCTAGTCTGCCCATTTCCCTACCTGATGTATAAGCTGCAGATTCTAGTTAATCAACAGCTTACTTCCTCCCCCCCCAGAAGAATTGCCTTATGTCTGTCTGTGAGCAGCTGCCTTCACAGTTTATGAAGTCTGACGTCTTTCAATGGCGCTTATTGGTCATCTTCCAACACAGGTGAGGCGCTGGCAGCCCAAAAGTAACTCAGGACAAGCAGGTCTCATAGTGGGGAAGAAATGGAGTGAGCAAGAATCAAGTACTCATTCAGATGCGATGTCGCTTTTAAGATCAGCATATTGGTATGGACACTGCAAATAGAACCCCAGCTCTTTAAGCAGCCTTATCAAGAGTAAAGGCTTCTCGAAGTACTGGGGTTCTGTTTATTCCACTGTAAGTGGGCTGCATCTAATTTAGTAATTTTCTGTACCTTACATGGATGTATGGTAGGCCCAACTTTAAATAAACACTGCACCTGAATTAACACATGATGCGATAGAAACATAGAATTCGTCAGCAGAAAAGGACCGCTCAGCCCACCCAGTCTGGCCAAGTGTTCTCTACCTACGTGTAACTCCTGCATGTATATGTTAGTGTATGTTTTATTCTACCTGCATCCATCAGGACCTCCTTGTGAATGAGCTTAATGGATTTTTCCTGCAATGAACTTGAACCTACTCCACGTCTATGGCCCTATTGATCTCCGTCGACCCCCTCCTTCTCCTTTCTGTAATATGCCCCTATGTTTATTTCATGCATGCTTAATGCCCACTACCATTTTAGCTTCCACCACTTCTCCTGGCAGTCTGTTCAAGACATCTACCACCCTTTCAGTAAAGAAATATTTCTTCACATCTATACTGAATGCCCCCTTCCCAGCTTCACTGTATGTCCCTTGGTTTGGGTGCTCATCCTCATTTGAAGGAAACTCCCCATCTGTACCCTCTTTACCCCTGTGAGGTACTTTGTAGGTCTTGATCATGTCACCTCTTGCCCTCCTTTTCTCCAGAGTGTACATGTTGAGATTCTTCAGCCTTTTCTTGTAGGGGTTCATGTGAAAATTCTGAACCATTTTAGTTGCTCTCCTGTGGAAAACCTCCACCTTATGTCCTTTCTGAAGTGTAGACTGTAAAACTGGACACAGTACTCTAGCTGGGGGTATACCCGGGAGTGATACAATGGCAGCACAACATCCCTCGTCCTTCTACTGGAGATGCCAGTCCTTATGCACCCCAGAATTCAATTTGCCTTGCCCATATCCTTGTCACACTGTACTGGCATCTTGAGGTCCTCTGATATAATAACCTCAAGGACCCTTTCATGTCTAGTGAGTATCAGTACCTCCCCCCATCTTATATCCTGCATCGGGGTTCCTGTGCCCTAGATACATGATTTTACACTTGTTGGCATTGAACCCCAAGAAAGTAAGAAAATGGAATTGATTTGAATGAATTGCAGGCTTTTAAGCAGCTTTTTGGGGAGTGTGTATGTGTGTATTTGGAGGGGGCTCTGGTACCGGCAGTACCTCCAAGAATGCCACCGACTTCCCCACCCCCTCACACTGCCTGCCCAAGTACTCAAACCTCCCCCTCACTACTGTCACAGTGTCCCCTGCCAAGTCGTTTGTACTCACATGCAACAGTAAATGAGGTTTCTTCCTGCCCCTCGCTGCTCACTTGAGCAGTGCCTGCCCTGCCCCTCCTGCACTCAACCTGGGGACAGTTTCAATCCAGATATGGGTGTGCCTTTCCCCCTTTCCAACTCATCTCACCCATTTCAGCATAGAATCCCCCAGGACAAGTACCCCCCCCACCACCTTTCCCTTCTAATGCTCCTTCCACCCAGGGGTGTAGCCAGAAATTATGTGTACAGTGAGTATGCCTGTCTACACCCTTGCTTCCACCACCCCAGTATTCATTATTGCCTTTCCCTTACCCCCGCCAACTGCACCCTCTGGGGACTTCTATATCTGTACCCCCTATTTCCGCCTCACCCCTTTTCTCTGCCTTATTCCTCCCATTCCCATTGAACCCCTTCCCAGCCTGACTACTTTCTTCTGGGCTTTCCATGTCCACCTCCCCTCCTCCCCTGCTGATTTCCAACCCCTCTCCTCTCCTATCCCTGCTGTTGTCATTTTAGAGCCCCCATTCCCTTCTACCCTGATAGTGATGCCCCTTCAATCCTTCCCCTTCCCGTAGCCTTCTGTCCTTCAGTCACTACCCCTTCCTTCCTTACTAGCCCCCTTCTGCCCTTTTGTACTTACTATCTCTTCCCCTACCTGCTGCCATCCCTCTCATGCCCCTGCTTGTCCTCCCCCTTCAGTATTTTCCTGCTCCATCTCTCTGTCCCATAGTAAAGGTTTGAATCTATTTGTAATCAATACCTGTCCTACATCTCTTCCCCCTATCGGTTCCCCCCTCCTACTTGTTCCCCTCTGTGCCACCCCTGGTGCCTCCCTACCCACAGCCATCTGCTCTCTCCCCCTGTACTCCTCATGGTGTCTTCCTCCCCCATCAGGAGGCAGCCCCACCCTCACCTCGGGCACCCCTCCCTTCTCCTCTCTTTCCTGCTAGTGCCTCTGATACTGGGGTTGGTTTCAGTCCCTAGTTATTCTTCCTCCATCCCCCTTTGCCATCCCCATTCCCCCTCCACCAGATGCCTATCATACTCATCTGCCCTGCCACTTACTCTCCTCCCTAACCTCCACAGTTCCTCCCTCAAACTAGCCAGTCATCTACAGACCATACACTCCCCCCATTCTCCAAGCCCAGTCCAGGATCATGGTACACCCACACCCTGTACACCCCTCCAGCCTTCCAGAGATGCCCGCCCTAGTGACATGTGGCACCTGTCCCATTGTAGCCCCCATCTTATGCTAGGGGCTCTTACTCCCAGGTTCTGTACCGTACAACAACTGTTAGATCCCTATTTACTCAAATTCCTGTCCCCCCCCCACACTAGTCCCCCTACTGTCCCCTTGCCGATGGGGGTAATTCAGGCTCAAATGTAATCCATTAGACACTGTATTACTGTAGCAATCCTAAAGGCTCCTTGTCCGTTTTTCACCCCCTCAGCTACCATACATCTTGTTCTTGGCTCTCATATAGTTTCACTTAGCCCACTTAGAAATCCTATTGCACTCCTAGTATTACTCAGCTCAGTTGGAGAAAGAAACAGAAGAAGTGAATCTGTATTATTACAGCAATCCTAAAGCATCCAGTCATTGCTTTGTCTCCACTCGGGAGACCCTGCTGTAATAGAAGACCACAGAGGAAGCTGGGCAGTAGGGTGGGCAAGTGTAAAGTCCCGGCAGAGCTCCATTGAGCTCGTTCACTTCCCCTCTCTCACTCGCTTGTTCTATTTCTCTCAACGCTGCAGGCTTCCCTTTTGTACTTGGCTCCTGTTTGCATTGGCACTTTTTTCTGCCCTCAAAGAAATCTGCAGCAGTCCTGACACAGCTGCGTTGAGCTTGCTTACTCCCCCTCTCTCACTCATTCATTCTGTTTCTCCTGACACTGCAGGCTGCCCTTTTGTACTGGGCTCCTGCCTGCATTGGCACCTTTTTCTGCCCACAAAGAAATCTGCCGCTGTCCCGACAGAGCTCCATTGAGCTCGCTCACTATCCCTCTCTTACTCGCTCGTTCTGTTTCTCCCGGAGCTGCAGGCTGCCCTTTTGTACTGGGCTACTGCCTGCATTGGTACCTTTTCCTGCCCACAAAGAAATCTGCAGCAGTAGTGACACAACTCTGTTGAGCTCACTCACTCCCCTTCTCTCACTTGCTCATTCTGTTTCTCCCGGCGCTGTAGGCTGCCCTTTTGTAGGGCTCCTGCCTGCGTTGGTGCCTTTTTCTGCCCACAAAGAAGTTCACAGCTGTCCCAACAGAGCTCTGTTGAGGTCGCTCACTTGCCCTCTCTCACTCACTCATTCTGTTTCTCCTGGCACTGCAGGCTGCCTTTTTGTACTGGGCCCCTGCCTGCACTGACACTTTTTTCTGCACACAAAGAAATCCGCAGCAGAGCTCCGTTGAGTTCACTCACTTCCCCTCCCTCCCTCACTTGCTCTCTCGTTCTGTTTCTCCTGGCGCTGCAGGCTGCTCTTTTGTACTGGGCTCCTGCATTGGGGCCTTTTTATGCCCAAAAAGAAATCCATAGCAGTCCTGACAGAGCTCAGTTGAGCTTGGTCACTCCCCCATCTCACTCGCTTGATCTTAATCTGTCCCAAACACTGATTTCCCACAGTGACCATGCTATTCTGCGGCAGGATTGCAAAAACATATTTTGGCCAGGATGTGAAAAATGACAGCTGTACTGTTCATAAGGAGGTGTGAAAAATGTCAGTGTTGAAAATGTGGCATGAAAATATTACACATTTGCGAAGTTACAAGGGTGCATGGAAACAGTTCAACGCACACTTGTAACACAGTCATTTTATGGACTTTCATCACTAAATTTTCAGCATAGGGATTTTAGGACCTCTGCTCATGATCAGTGTCACTGTCATTTTCTTAATCTGTCCCGAACACTGATTTCCCACAGCGACTGCGCTATTCTGCGCTGGAAGTGTGAAAAAACATTTCGGCCAATATGTGAAAAATTACAGCTGTACTGTTCATAAGGAGGTATGAAAAAATGCCAGTGTTGAAAATCTGGAATGAGAATATTACTGATTTGTGAAGTTACAAGGGTGCATGGAAACTGCACAACGCATGCTTGTAACACAGTCATTTTATGGTCTTTCATCATAAAATTTTCAACATAGGCATTTTAGGACATCGGCTCATGAACAGTGTCACTGTGGTTTTCTAAATGTGCCCTGAACACTGATTTCCCACAGCGACTGCACTAATCTGCACCAGAAGTACGAAAATGCATTTTGGCCAGGATGTGAGAAATGACAGTTGTACTGTTCATAAGGAGGTGTGGGCATATCCAATCATTGCATTGTCTTCACTCCAGAGACCCTGCTGTAATATAGGACCACAGAGGACCCTGGGCAGGGGGGTGGGCAACTGTAAAGTCCTGGCAGAGCTCCATTAAGCTCGTTCACTTCCCTTCTCTCACTCGCTTGTTCTAGTTCTCCCGAAGCTGCAGGCTGCCCTTTTGTACTGGGCTTCAACATAGGTATTTTAGGACATCTGTTCATGAACAGTGTCACTGTCATTTTCTTAATCTGTCCCAAACACTGATTTCCCACAGCGACCGCGCTATTTTGTGCCGGAAGTGCAAAAACACATTTCAGCCAGGATGGGGAAAATGACAACTGTACTGTTCTTAAGGAGGTTTGAAAAAATGCAAATGTTGAAAATCTGGTGAGAAAATATTGCAAATTTGCGAAGTTATAAGCGTGCATAGCAACTGCGCAATGCACGCTTATAAAACAGTAATATTTTGGATTTTTTCTCCAAATTTGCAACATAGGCTTTTTGAGAGGCCACCTCATGAACACTGGCACTGTCATTTCATTAATCGGTCCCGAGAGGCGATTCCGCGCAGTGATTGCAAAATCACCTTTTGGGGTTGAATAACGCCATGCCAGTGGCTAAATTCATGAGCAGGTGTACCAAAAACCACATGTTGAAAATTTGGTGCCAAAATTCCAAAAAATGTCTGAGATATGCACCAAAGTTTAAAAAACCTATGTATACCATTATACAGCTTGCCGGCATTTCCTCAGTTTGCGGTCGGCTTTGAAGAGTGCAGATGTGTTCCCAGTCCACCAAAGATCATTGCGCCTGGCTTTGGAGGTAAGTATGGGGTATGGGGGTGTGTGGGGAGATGGGGTATGTGGTGGGAGGGCGCGGCTTGGGAGAGGGGGCGCAGACAGCGAGGGACCGTTTTCTTCTTTTCAAGGTTAGAAAAACAAAAAGACGTCACAGGATGTTTTTTTCTTTTTGCAAGCACGTTTGGCATGCTGTGGTGTGTTGCGTCATGGGGTGGACTGGAGCTGATGGGGATTGGGCACCCCCATCGGCAAAGAACCGGGGGAGGGTACATGATGCCGAGGGGGTTTGGGTACCCCCTTGGCAAAAAACACAAACTGATGGGGACTGGGCTCCCTGTTGGCAAACTGGTTGGGGAATGCAAGGGAGCCCTGCAATGACAGGTCGCTCCCTCCTTGCAGTGGATGACGCTGCAATGGCGAGGCTGCCCCTGATTGCAGTGGCTAAAACTTTTCAAGGTTGTGGCATGCTGGCTGAACTAGTGCCAGCAGCAGCATGCCTGCCCATTGGTGACAGCAGGCCAAGCCTCAAAAGGCAGTGGGGGCATTGGCCACAAAAGTGCCATGCCTCCACAACCTGCTTCTGCAGCAAGCTGCCACAACATGTTTCTTGCGTATGTGTGCAATAAACATAAAAATGATGTTTGTGTATTTATTGTACATTACTTAAACAGAGGCATACATCTTACTAGTCATTACATGAGTTTCAACAGTAGGAGAAAATATTACCAAGCTGTCATTTACCATCTTTCACCCCACCCTACCCCTACATTCCTTCATCCCTGGCATGTACACTGTCTTACTGCTATCTGTCACTGTTTTTAGTGTTCACACAGTTTTAATCACACAACATTTGTTGTTGTAATGGATCAGTTTGTTGCCCCAGTACAGAATTGCCATTGTTGAATCTCATACCAAATGTTCCAGTTTTCATGGAACTCCTATCTTACATAATCTGACAGTTTTTAAAAATTTATACATGCTGTAAGTCACTCCAATGGTGCTACATTAATCTGATTTTCAATGTATGTCTTTCTTGTGGCATAGGGCAGTTCCAACCATTCCATTATTCCAGGTGTCACACACCTAGGGCTCTTTCCAACACTAGCTTTCCAGCACCCTTTCCAAACTATGTCTCATCCTGCAAGACTCTGGACTTGTGGAAGTCAGTATGTATCTCCTATTGCCAGCGGTTACCTAGCACACTTGATGTTTCTTTCCTACTTCAGGACACAAAGTTATATGCAACTGATTCTCACACTACTATTTCTACTTGCTCAATCCTCCTCTCTTATTCTACTCTTGTTCATTCCTCTTTGATGTCTAACTGTTATTGTTGCTGTTTACTCCAGGTCACTTGTTGCATCTCATAGTCACCAGAGCTGTTCAGTGATTAAAACTTCAGTTTATCATTCTGCAGCTCAGCAGAGGGAGTGCTGTAATGCGGCAGCACAGTCTACACAGTGGACGATGCTGGCACACATTGCAACTTCTGCCATGCATGCAGAGAACAAGCAACTGAAGTACCATGACTGAAAGGACATCCATGCCATGTTGTAGAATGCGTTTTTTCATGATCATTAAACTTTGTACATAATTGCAATGGTAGGGTGGAGACTGCCCTTACAGTGGCTACACCGCTGGTTCAGAGCTTGTACCACGTAACATATGTGGAGAGACTAATACGTCTCAGTATTTAGTATTCACTGGTGTAGAGGAGAAAGCAGGGGGGCATGACTGAAATGTTCAATTGCCTTGCGGGTATTAGCAAGGTGCCGGTCGGGGATTTTTTCCAATGTAGAATAAGTACCAGAATATGGGTTCACAATATAAAACTTTAGTGGGGAGATTCAGAGGTAATGTGCATAATTTTGTCAACACAGAGTGTAATTGGCACACTGAATATTTTGCCACTGAAGGTACTGTGCATGCACAGTGGTGTAGTCATGCCTAGGACAGGAACAAGGGACTCTTTAGAAGGATGTAGTCATGAAGCGCTATTGATCACATAGGGTCAGTGGCAACATACAATGTATATGGCTACTGGCAGACAGGATGGGCATATCAGTCCTCCTCTATCAACATTGTCGATGTTTCTATGTTTATAATGAGTGTAACCAGGGAGGTAAAGTATTTGAATCAGTGCTGGATGAGTTTGGTATGTTGGGAAAGGTACCACCATGTATAAGTCTAGATCCAGTAGCCATGAGGGTAGAGAATGTCATGGTATTCGGGGACTACATCAGTAAGTATGTACATTGAATAATGTGGTATATTACCGCAATTGGTCTTTTGTGAATCTGTGATGGAAGCAAGGATGGCAATTCTGAAAATCATGCATTTGCTGTGTTGGCTGATGAAGCCACACCTCACCATTCATTTTTGGGACAAACGAGCTGGCAGACAATGCAGTGGAGGAGGTCCAGAGGAGGTACAGTGCACTTTAGCATGGATGCCTGGAAGAGGCTGAATCTTTGCCTTTTCCTGAGTTATATCCAGTCCTCCATGCCATCACTGTTAGACTGAACATAATCAAGGAATTTAATTACTGCCTACTGGTAGGGTGCAAGGAGTAAGTGTTCAGATGCATGTGGAGGTAGGGTGGGCACATGGGATGATGATCTGTATTGCAAGGACAGATTGCATCAGAGTCAGAGGGGAAAATAGTAATGACGTTGGGTTTACAGAGCTGCATTGATAAGTTCTTAGCATGTATCTAAACTGTTGGGTGTTTTCATCACAAGGCTAGGATCTGAAAGGGATCAACAGGAGAGAACAGATTAGCAAGAACTCCACTGCAAAAAGGAGAAGGGCCCATACCCGACGTTATGGCAGGTGAACGTGGGTTGGGGGGCCTTGTAGAAAGTATTTTCCACAAATGCACAAAGCATGTGCAATCAGATGGCACACAGGAAGCATTGGTGGAAGGGGAGGTGCTTTATATTGTAGCCATAACAGTGTACTTGTGCTCAGAGCAACAGATCTGTTCAGTATGTATTCATGTGTATGGATTTTCTCAGAAATGATATTGCTTGCAGGACACAGAATGTAATAGTAAACGTTGTACACTCAGAAGAAATGGTGCTTACTAGTGGGGTACTGCAGTGTTCAGTACTAGTTTTTTTTTTTTTAAATGTGAGTCATACAATAAAAAAATGGCATGGACTTGAGGTTGAGTAGAATCGGGTGGGGGTGTTTACAGGTAGAGGGATGGAATGGGCAGACTCAATGTTACAGGAAGGCCAGTTTCTGCAGTTACAGGTCTATAAATGTATGACTCTGATATTGTACCCCTTAAGTCATGGCACTGGGTAGGTACTTAACTGTACCCTTTACCAAATCAATTAGCAACCACATAAACACCCTGAAACAATAGCCACCTCAGCCTAGGAGTGGTCTCCTCCTACTACTGTGTCCACTATCACACAACCTGTGGTATCCATCATGGAAGAGTACCAATTCCCCTGGTTGCTGTCCGTGGTGCTGCATTATAAGGAGGGCATTAGAATACCAGAGTCTGTTCTTGCTGCTGCCATGGCATGGAGGGCCCAGGTATGGAACACCTCTAATGGGTGGCATTGTAGGCCATGGTTCTAAGCATAGCCTCCCTACAGTTTTCTGCTCCAGAATTGTATTTTGTTTCTTGGTGTCATGGAAAAAAGTACCACACAGACTTACACATGTAATATTTCTCTGTGATCTGGTGCGCCCCTCCCACCAAACCTTCCAATTGTGAACCCGTCAGTAGGGGTGTGCGTTCGTGATAGTCACACCATTTGGTTGGTGCGGTGGCCATAGCACAATGCTAAAACTAAAACGGTCATGAAATTATTGCCGCCCATTGTTTGCATGCCATAATCTGTTTTGTGATGTTCATACCCAGTTCATGTCAGTGATCATTGTCTCATGCTGATTGAAAAGCAAAAATACATGAGTATACCTAGCACTACTGAAGTAGGTATTGCGTCCACCATCTATACTGTGTGATGCAACTTGAAGTTGTCCACATTTGTGCGAGTGTTGTGAAATTAATTCATGCACATGTATTGTGTGTTGTCTCTGTGTTGGTTGATGATACAGTGCTAATTTTTTTTTTTTCAACTATTGGGCTACAGTAGGGTGTTATTGCATTATGACTGGATCATTATTTTGAATGCATTGTCAGTTGATGACAGTATAATCACAATCCTCATTCTCATGCAGACAGCCACTGAATCCCACTCAGTGGCTATTATCATCTGCTTTATGTTGTCCTTGTTCTACTTTAGAATTCTGTCTAAAAGAACAGCACCATCTCACAGAGAATTAGGTGATAATTATGTTGAATTCAACTACACTGACAATGCTGCTACAAGGAGTACATTGCTTGTATCACTAACAGCAGATTTCCATTCACAGTAGCCCACATACCTTTGTGCCTCATAAGAAAGTGACCTTTGACATCTTCTACTGATGGAATAATTTATCATTTACAAATAAAGCAGCTTGGGTGCCCCTGTTTTGCGATGCTTCCTGGTGCTCCACTGACAGACACAATTCAGTACTGTTATGCCACAATTTGGGACTGACAATATAAGAGCCTTTTGTTTTTTTTTGGGGACTGACACATCGATGCTGTGTTTAATAGTGACAGAGGAAATTAACCAATCAGCACATGGCAGGAAGAAGTCGGCAAAGGCAAACAGAATGTGGTGCTGCATTGACGGGGGAATTATCTCTGGTGGAGGGGAAGTCATCCAGCCCCAGCGCAGGGACCTGGTGCAAATTCAGCAATTGTGCCTATAATTGAAAATGGACTGTACTGATTTACCCCCCAAAACTCCCCCATTGTGTTTCCTGTCTCTTTGGATTCCTGTGAACCTACTTCGTGATTGTTTATATGCTTAGCATGTGATGTTCAATGAAACACTCTCACCAGGTTGCCAGGTAAGTGATGGTCAGGTCACAATTACCTCTCAATCCAATAACCCCCCCCCCAACCAAGTGGGTCACTATAATTTGGCAGATCTTCTGGTCCACTGCCAATAACATCATAACTTTCATTTTAGCACCTATGCAGGGTTGTTTAAGAAGACATTAAACATTACTGACCCCTGCCTAGATACCTGTGGCACCATGATGGTTTTCTGCTCTTCTTTACCACCTGTTCTCCAAAACACTGCTGCACACATTATTGAGCACCAACTTATGTGAAACGGCATCAAAGAACTACCCAATATCAAGTTATTGCACCATCCATCCACATCTACTGTCGAGCGCACCCAGTCCCATACAGCAGAAACATAAGTCTGAAAATGCATTTCATTTTTCTTTTCTTTTTTGGATTTACACCTTTGAGTTAGGGACTCTTTTGCAAAGGTTCCAAGTCACTCAATTACAATATAGTCAAATACCATACAGGGTAAAACAGTTAAGATAGAATCACAGTAGTTACCACAGATGATTACAGTTGATGTTACTACACAGAACATGAATTCACAGAAACATTAGGTAAGTACACTGCTATAAAAAGAAAAAGAAAATGCGTTTCAGGGGTGCAGGGAGACCAGCAGTCAGGGCGGAGACCCTGGATTTGGAGTGGTGGTATTACGGCCAGGGCCATGACAGGCATGAAAAACACCGAGGTAGTGCAGTCAGAGAAGACTTTGTCAATGATAAACATGTAGTGCTGTGGTAAAGTGCAATGGGGGGTGAGGGAGTGGGGTTTGGGTGGGGAGGTGGAAAATAAGGATAGAGGTGGGAGCGAGAGAGAGAGAGAGAGAGAGTGAGAGGGAAATGCAGGGAAGGGGTAGATTGAGAACAGGGGAAAGTGATGGTTTTAGGGGTAAGTGCACGTGGTGCTAGAAGTATTGACAGCAGGGGGTTTACTTGTTAGAGCATCGACAGACTTCACCAGCCCATCAGCGCAGCAGTTGGATTTCCACTTGGGACATTGGCGACCTGGGTTCGGGAACGGACCCAAGTCGTTGGAGGGCCGGCCGGGGGAAGAAGGATTGAGCATCCTAGGGACTGCTTTCCTTCTCTGGGGGGAGAGTGGGGCGAATGTCCAATGCTTGATGGACCCCTGGCAGAGGCCAGAGGTGCCACAAGCGATCGGCATCAGGAAGTGACTTGGAGGGGCGGGACGGGTGCTGGACATCATTGCACATTCTCGCCCCCCATGTACAGCAACCAAAAAAATCACTCCTGTGGATGACCCTTGATGAACCTGCCCTGGCCTTCATCAGCCTCCAAGACCAACCCTCGGACCTAGTTATGGTGTGTGGCGCTGTCTAGGGGCTTCAACGTCATACCCTCACCCGGGGGGGGAGCCAGAGGGTATCTGAGAGGGTTGCAGTCTCATGCTGGGGGGGGAGACAGAGGGTATCTGAGAGGGTTGCAGTCTCATGTGGAGGTGGAGGTCAGGGTCCGTGACCAGGCAGAGGTGCCGGGTCATTCACAGTGGGGCAAAAAGCATAAAAAAAAAAAAAAAGCATCAACAGACCTTTGCCCACTCTAGATGAGTTTGTAGCCCAGATTTGAATTGGATGACCCTGGTACACTCCATGAGGGTATTGGGTAGCTCATTGAGCAGTCAGGGTCCCTGGTAGGAGAGGGATTTCTGGGCAAGCTTAGTGTGTTTGAAAGGCACTAGGAGTCCTCCTTTGTTCACTCTTCTAGTTTGCTGAATCAGTTGTGCAGCTTTGAAAATGTGCCAGTCGTATCTAGCATGAGTCCCAGTGCTGCTTTTTTTACCAGTATACAGGACTGGTACTGCATCCCTAAGGTGTAGTGGGAGCCATGTATCGTTGTATAGGGTACAGGTGTGAGTTAGGTGGTCAGCCCCTAGGCTCAGTCGGCCAGGCCTTATTTAGGAGGGTTCTTACTCTTTTAAGATGGTGTCAGAGCTAGCCCCATAGATGGTAGGCCATAGTCTGCTGTGGATAAGACTGAGCTGCCTGTGGCTAGTTTCAGGGCTGTCACAGGCATTGAGTTTGTGTGTGGTAGAGAACCCTCAGCTTTATATTTGCAGTTTTGACTATATGGTCAGTGTGAGTAGTGAAATTGAGTGTGCTATCCAAGTATACCCCAAGGTATTTGAACGTGCATACTTGTTCCAATAGGTCACCCTGGCAGCTCCGAATCATCAAGGGGCTGTGCTTGTTCTTCTTCTGTGGGACAGTGAAGAGCAGGCTTTTTGTTTTTTTATGGTTGAGCATCAGTTTGTTCTGCATGAATCAAGTTTCAAGCATACTGAAGCTTTATTGTAGCACAGTGGGGATTGAGGATTGGTCTCTGCCAGCTGCCGAAATGATGGCATCATCAGCACAGAGCACTGTATGTGCAAGGCAGGCTGAGGGGAGGGATTATTTTTTATTTATTTATTGAAATGTTTCATCAGGAAGGCACACTGAGCAACAAGATGCTCATCTCATGGTGCGACCTGGGGTAGGGGTACAGGTGGAGAGCTTGTACAGCAGTGTAACATTGTTTACAAATGACAGGAAATACAACAACATTTGATATACAGGAATTACAACAAATATATGAGTAGGAGGTTACATGCAGTATTCAGGAATTACAACATTGCATAAGAAGGTTACATACATTAGGGTTACTTTTGCATGTTTGTAAGCATGGAATAGATTCATCAAGTCGAAACTGAGCAGTCATAAAACACAGGGGAAGACGTGAACAGTTGACAGGGACAACTTATAAGAGCAAATGGGGGCAAGTGCGTGTGTTAGTTTTATATGTAGCATTTATAGCAAAGCTAATGCCACTGGTCGGGCTAAGTGGGGTAGGAGGAGGGATACGTAGGGCCACAAGGGTGGGTGGGAGCCTTAATGGGGAGAATGGGGGGGGAGGAAGGGACGAGGAGGATGTGGTGACGGGAAGAGGTATCAGGCACATGAGCACTTTTATCACGTAAAAGTTTGACAAGGCAGTGGATTGCATATGCCTAGAAGAGGAGTGGTGAATTTGGGCTGGGAGGGAGTCCCACAGTTTAGGGAGGTGGTAGGAAAAGGCGGCTTTATAAAGAGGCTGAATAGGAGTGGGCCTAGGATGGACCCTTGTGGGACTCCTAGGTTCACATCCTTGGGTTCAGATAGTATGCTGTTAATCCTGACACATTGTGTTCTTTGGGAGAGATAACTGTTGAACCAGGTAACGGTATCACTGGACAGGCCAATGGCCAGGAGGCGGTTTAAGAGAAGCAGATGGTTAATGGTATTGAAAGCTTTAGTGAGGTCTATAAAGATAGACCCCACAGCCATCCCTGTATCCAAGGCCTCATAGAGTTTGGAGGTATAATCAAAAAGAACAGTGAGGGTGGAGTGCTTCTTTCAGAAGCCATGCTGTTGTTTACAGAGTAAACTCTACTTCTCTAAATACCAGTAAGTTGATCAGAGACAGCCCTTTCAAGGGCTTTAGATGGGGGTGGGGTGGGTAGAATGGAGATGGGCCTATAGTTGGTTGTATTTGTTCTATCCCCAGTTTTATAGACCGGAGTGACAAGTGCTGCCTTCCATTTGTCAGGGAACACACCTGATCTTAGAGAGGCGTTGAACACATTTGTGAGTGGGTCTGCTAACACGTCTAGTGTGAGGGCGACCATCTTCATATCGATTTGGTCACTTCCCATTCTGGTCTTCCTGAGGAACCACTTGACATATTTAATCATCTTGGGTTTGGTTAAGAGTTTGAAGTAGAAAGGTAGTATACTGTTGTTTGAAGTCGGGAGGGGGGTATAGTGGTTCGGGGGCTGACCTGTAGTTGGTGGTGTTAGATATTCACTAGGAAGTACAGCGGTTAGGTCAGTGAAGGCTGTGTTGAGCATGCTGGCTATGTTGCTTGGTCCCTGGAGTGGGTTAGAATCTATTATTATTAGGTCAGGTGGAGCTCTTGATGCCTTCCCTGTGAGGGATTTGATTGAGCTCCAGAACTCAATCTAATCAATCTGACCATGGTTACTGCACTTGGCTTGATGCAAGAAACTTCTCAGTACTGTTCTTCAGCCATGTAGAAATTAATCTGCACTCCAATAAGATTGGTCAAACTGACCTGTAGTTTCCAAACTGGGATGACAATCGTTTCTCTTGCTTGATAGCTAGCCATCATGCCATTTGAGAAGCGATTGAAATATGGCTTTTTGCACGCTCTGCATCCAGTGCTGTCTTGTGCCATTTCCTGGCAGAATCTGTGAGGGTGCGGTGCCTACCATGCTTAACAGGTGGAGCAACAATATTGGTAGCAGACTGCACAGTAGCCATTATCATCAATGCCAAACTTCTGAAAAGCATGAAGTGGAACCAAGTCTGAACATTGTTGTTCAACTGTGAAATGCACATTTTAGTTACCATGAACCATTGTATACAGAGCAAACTGAAAGAGTCATGCCATGCCGTGAATGTACTCCTATTCAATGGATGATAGATGAGTATAAACTAGCCATTGACATCCATTTTTGAACCAAGCATATATTTTGCCAGTCATAACACTCGACTGGATGGACAGATGTGCAAGTCATTACTAAAACAAGCATTTGTCAATGCCGAACGTTCGCTTGCAGGTATTTGCAGTGGTGTTTGGCATGTATGGTGCTTTACCCTAATGCCCTGTGCGATTGCTGGTATTTGCACAATAAATTGTCAGCATGACCTTTTTGTTAGCCCCATTGTGCGCTACATAGGCGGAAACACGTTTTGGGCAGGATGTGAAAAATGACAGCTGTACTGCTGATAAGGAAGTGTGGTAAAATGCCAATGTTGAAAATGTGGAGTGGAAATATTGAAAATTCGCAACCCACGAGCGCAGGAATTGTGCAACGACGTCAGAAACAGTCATTTTAGGAATTTTTTACAAATTTTCAACATTGCCATTTTAAAACCTCTGCTAATGAACAGTGTCAATGTGATTTTCTTACTGTGTCCATACATTGATTTCGCACACCCATCTAAGCGCCATTGTGCACCACATGGGGAAAAGATGTTTTGGGCAGGATGTGAAAAATGACAGCTGTACTGCTCATAAGGAGGTGTGGTAAAATGGCAATGTTGAAAATCAGGAGTGAAAATATTGAACAAGAAACTCATTTAGAAAGGCAAGGAACTGTAATAACAATCTATCGAAAAACAGTTATTTGTAGGAATTTTTTCACCAAATTTTCAACATAGCCATTTTAAGATCTCTGCTCATGAACAGTGACACTGTGATTTTCTTAATGTGTCCCATACACTGAGTTCGCACACCGACTGTGCCATTGTGCTCTACATGGGTGAAAACACATTTTGGGCAAGATGTGGAAAATGACAGCTGCAGTGCTTATAAGGAGGTGTGGTAAAATGGCAATGTTGAAAATCTGGAGTGCAAATATTGAAAATTCGCAAACTTACGAGCGTGCGTAGATACTGCACAATGCAGAGTCATAAAACAGTCATTTTTAGGAATTTTTTCACCAAATTTTCAGCACAGCCATTTTAAGACCTCTGCTCATGATCAGTGTCACTGTGATTTTGTTAATGTGTCCCATACATTGAGTTCGCATACCGACTGCGCCATTGTGCACTACATGGGCAGAAACACATTTTGGGTAGGATGTGAAAAATGACAGCTGTACTGCTCATGAGGAGGTGTGGTAAAATGGCAATGTTGAAAATCTGGAGTGCAAATATTGAAAATTCGCGAACTTACGAGCATGCATAGGAACTGCGCAACGCAGGCTCGTAAAACAGTCATTTTTAGGAATTTTTTCACCAAATTTTCAACATAGCCATTTTAAGACCTGTGCTCATGAACGGTGTCACTGTGATTTTCTTAATGTGTTCCATACATTGATTTCGCACACCAACTGCGCCATTGTGCGCTACATGGGCGGAAACACGTTTTGGGTGAGATGTGAAAAATGACAGCTATACAACTCATAAGAAGGTGTGATAAAATGGCAATGTTGAAAATCTGGAGTGAAAATATTGAAAATTCGTGAACTTACGAGCCTGCATAGGAACTCATAGCGCACTTCAAAAGATCATATTTTGGGATTTTTGCTAAATTTTCAACATGGTTTTGGGAACCCTTCTCATGAATGATGTCACTGTCATGGCATTATTCAAGGCCAAAGGGTGATTTTGTGCAGTGACTGCGCAGTGCCTGCGAAATCACCCTTCTGGCCCAAATAACACCATGACAGTGACATCATTCATGAGAAGGGGTCCCAAAAACCCCATGTTGAAAATTTGGTGCAACAATTCCAAAAAATGACTGAGATATGCAATAAAGTTGAAACCCCCCTGTCTGGCCCATTATACAGCTTACCGGCATTTCCTCAGTTCGCGGTCAGCTTTGAAGAATGCAGACGTGTTCCCGGTCCACCGAGATCGTCCGCTACGGAGTCCGGAGGTAAGTATGGGATGAGGGAGGGTGGGAGGCTGGTGCACAGTGGGTAGGTGCGGTTGTGGGGGCTGGGAGACTCGCTGTGGGACCGCTTTTATTTTACAGGTTTGAAAAAAAGACGACGGGACGCTTGTCACGCTGGGTGGGCTCCCAGCATGGCAGAAGATGTGGGGGCCGAGAGCCGACGGAGGATTGGGCACCCCATCGGCAAAACAAACGCTGAACGCTTGCTACGCTTGGGGTGGGCTCTGTGCCGCGGCAGCAGGATGGCTTGGGGACCGTGGAGCCGATGGGGATTGGGCATCCCGTCATCAAACAACGCTTCAACACTTAGGTGGCTCCTCAGCATGGCACAAAAAGCTTTGGGGGCGCGGACGGTGCGGGGGGAGCGCAAGTGATTTGGGATGGCAGCGCTCAGTATGGCAGCAGTGCTTTCCTTTGAAGCAGAGGAACACCGCTGTCATATTGAGCTCCTGCACCCATTGGTGCAGGATCACCATGCCTGCTCAAGGGAGCAGTGCATTAGATGGGAGAGGCACACCTCCAAGCAAAGCTATTTTCCAAAATGTTCCTTGCAATGCGCAAGCCGTAACATAAAAACAAACAAACAAAAAAAAAAACACACACACACACCACTATCCGTGAAGAAATCATGCATGAAATACATGCTAAACGTACACAGCTGTGACAGAAAACTGGGTAGAGGCACTGAGGTGTGGGTTGGGGAACTGGCTAAACCCAGGGTAAGGCAAAGAATGATATGGGCTGGAGGGTGGTAACTTTTAATGCTAGGAGGCTATGCAAGAAGTTGGCTGAGTTGCATTCTCTCTCTGTTGTGAGGAGAGTTGACATTGCACCCAGCACAGAAATGTAGGCTTCCCAGTATTAAGAATGGGATATGATGATGGCAAGGTAAAAATTATTCCTGAATGATACGGCTAAAGGAAAGTGTAGTGCATGGCAATCAACGTACAAGAAGGCATATAGTGTACAAGGGAGCAGGTGGATGAAGGTTGCACAGAGGACCTATGGATGCAGCTTCAGCATTTCAGCACTCGAGAGGTGGGACACTGAAGACAGTGCAAGGGGAGGATCCACTACCCTTTATTTATTTATTTAGTTTTTGTTGACTGGATAAGTGCACTAGACAAATCCTGCCTATTTTCAGGCACGACCCGGAGCAGGGGGATACAGATGAATGCCAACTGACCTTGAACCAGATTAAGCTGTTGGTGGTATTTTGTTTAGTGAATGAGGGAAATTTGGCCAGGACACCAGGGAAATTCCCCTACTCTTTTCGCTTTGCCAGCAGGGGGCTTGACTTCCTGAGAGCAGAGTGGAGGAGCACAGTTTGGAGCTGGACAGCAGAGGAGGAGGAGGAAGTGCTGATGTGGCAGGGGAGAGGGCCTCCTCCCCTGCCTTGTATACCACTAGAGGCCTGAAAATGAGTTCAGACACTTTTATGGATTAAGAAGATCGAAGTGAGGAGCTGGAAAGGAAAAAGAAGGAATTAAGAGAGAAAACTTCTTCCGTGGAGATGGAGGGAGGAGATGTTGCAAGCGTGAGTAAAAAAATGTTCTGGAAAATTATCAGCAAAAGAGTAAAGAAACAGGAGGTCTTATAGAGCGAGATATTTCTGTTGTGGAAAGCAAAGAAAATAGGCTGGACTCCTATCAGGCTAAATTGAGAAGCAATGATGAGGCAAATTACTGCCTGGGTTTAGTGGGTTTTGACAGTAACTTCTCCAAAAAGAGCTGTTTTTACCAGAACTGTTAAATTTTTAGGTTTTATGTTGTTTCTCTGTACTTAATATGTGATACAGTCTTTTGGTGGGATTTCTGGTGGGCCAGACGCTAAGGCGCCCCCCCAGTCTTTTGTAGTGCAAAGTTTTTTTAGCACCTCCTTGCAGAATCGTTTGATTACTGCAATTGTGCTTTTCTGACTGTCCTCTCCTCTGTCTCCTCCACTTCTAGCCGACCCTGCCCTCGAGCACCCAGCAAGCGCAGGGGCTTCGAGCCGCCAGCGGGCGGGCGGCGACCGCGAGGCCGAAGGGAGAACCAGGAGGCCGGGAGAGATAGCCAGCAAGGTACGTGAGAGCCGAGACCGATCGGAAGGCGAGCGCTACCCAAGCCTTGCTTCCGATTGGTCCACCTTCTTCACTGACTTCTGCTCAAGCTTGCCCTCCAAATTACTGCCTGGGTTTAGTGGGTTTTGACAGTAACTTCTCCAAAGAGCTGTTTTACCAGAACTGTTAAATTTTTAGGTTTTATGTTGTTTCTCTGTACTTAATATTGATACAGTCTTGGTGGGATTTCTGGTGGGCCAGGCATGGCGCCGCCCCCAGTCTTTGTAGTGCAAAGTTTTTTTTAGCACCTCCTTGCAGAATCCTTTGATTACTGCAATTGTGCTTTCTGACTGTCCTCTCCTCTGTCTCCTCCACTTCTAGCCGACCCTGGCGAGAGCACCCAACAAGCGCAGGGCTCCGAGCCCAGCGGGCGGGCGCGACTGCTGAGGCTGAAGGGAGAACCAGGAGGCCGGAGACAGCTAGGCAAGGTAATGGAAAGTCAGAAATTTTTGCCCACCCCTCCCCCCCTCTCGGGTGTTTCTTTTATACACACCTTCCCGCCTAAATTCTTATCTCCGCCCATAGCCAAATTCTAGCCAATAATTTGGACACAATCCCCTACTGCATGCATTATTATTAACCCTTAGTTACCATGAATATGTTGATGCTTCTCCTACTGCTTCCTTCTCTCTCACCTATAATATATCTTGAGGATGATACCTTTCCAGTCCATGCCCTTTTGAATAATGCGGCTTGCCAGAGTTATCTCCCTCTCTCACTTCCAGTGGATGCCTATCATTTTCTCAACTATTCACTACTGTTGCTCCATTGTAATCCATGGGGTAGCCCTCAAAAGGTTCACAACCATTCATGTATCTCTTACGCCCATGCCCATACCTTGGCTATATAGTGCCCCTTGTACCTGTCCATCAAGCTGGTACTCTATGAAAAGTTACTAAGCCTTAACCCATCCTGGACCGTCTCTAAAGATTGGACCTCAAGCAAGAAGAGAAAACCCTCTTTTTGGTCCCTTACGCTATCTCTTGAAGCCCTTATTAAACTATTATTTTTCTTGCTGATCTGCATTGGCAATGTTGAAATCAATCCAGGACCCCCAGAAGGATGTACCGCCCCATCAGATTTAGCCTCCATTAAAGGCCTAAGCTTCCTTCACATCAGCGCATGCAGCCTCCTAAAAAAGATCTCTTTAATCCAGGCCTGGATTGCCCACACTTTGCCAGACTTTCTGGTAATTTCTGAGACATGGCTCAAACTTGCTACACATGACAGGGAAATAAATCTACCCAACTACCAGCTATTCAGATCGGACCGCCTGACAAGGGGCGGTGGAGTGACTATCCATGTTAAATCAAATATTTCTGCATCTTGTCTTAGTGCAACATCAGTACCCAAAGAATTTGAATGTTTATCCTTAAAATAGCTCTCCCAATATGACAGCTTTTCAACTGGTTGGCTGCTACAGGCCCCCTCTGCCGCCTTCAACTCCTTAATCATTTGGGAACCATAATTAAATTGGGCCCGAGGATACCATTATTTTAGGTGACCTAAACTTAAACTGGCTCTCCAATGCATCTGCTCTCTAGTATCTTTTTGTGACACATATGGATTCACTCAATTAATAAATGAACCGACAAGAATTAACTCAAAAACAAAAGTAACAGCACCCTACTTGACATTATGTTGGTAAACAAACCGCACCTGTTTTCACATGCTGGAGTGTTATTCAGTGATATAAGTGATCACTGCCTTATTGCAGGATAAGATCATCAGTCAAGCCATCCAACCTGCAAAATTCCTCACAGAAGAAATAAAAAACCTTAACATCGAGGATATCTCCACGATCTATATCATTCTGTACGCTGGCAAGAATTCTACCATACAACTTGTGGAAACAGCACTCAAGGTGCTAAATGACATTATCATAGGCGCCTCAATATTCATGCACCTTTCACTAGCGTTAGAATAAAAACAAATCCTGCCGCTGGTTTTCTGCTGATCTTAAATCTGTACTGCTTGCCAGAGATAAACTCTGGAAAAGGGCTAGAAAGACCAAGGATCCGTTTGACTGGCTTCAGTTCAGAAAAGCCAGAAACAGCTGCACCAAAAAAGTGAGAGAGGCCAAGGCTGCCTTCTATACAGCCGAGCTTGATGCCTCCTACCTTAACCCAGCCAGATTCTGGGGCACCATCAAGGGGATCCTAGGGCAGGACTCCTGTACTTCCTTGCCATCCCAAGTACACCATAATAATGCTGTTATCACTGACAAGTGTGAAATTTTAGATGCATTCAATGATCATTTCAGTACAGCTGGCCTAGCTTTTGACTCCTCCCCAGCAAATCTACTACGGTCACAACTTAAATTCCAGTCGAGTGATGGTCAGAAGACTGCCTCTTCATTTTCCTTCAAGCCCATTTTATTAAAATAAGTGGAAGACCTATTGCTATATCTAGACACCAAGAAAAGTGCTGGTGCAGACTCCTGGACCCCTACTTTTTAAAAATTGCTCTTCATGCCATTGCAGTCCCCTAACCCATCTTTTTAATCTGTCCTTATCCACTGGTTCTGTTCCTACATTGTGGAAAACAGCACAGTGTTTCCCTCCTCAAATCAGGGGACCCCATGGATCTCAACAATTACAGACCTATATTCATCCTACCGGTACTGTCTAAAATGTTAGAAAAACTGGTAAGTATCCAACTAAGAGACTACCTCGATGCTAATAATCTCCTTAACTCTGCTCAATCTGGGTTTAGGACCAGACACAGTACCATTTCTGCATCAGCAAAAGTAACAAATGATTGGCAATCTGAGTTAGACAAAAAAAGCAACATCTGTGCTGTATTTCTTGACCTAAGTAAAGCCTTTGATACAGTGGATCATGAGCTGCTGATTTCCTCACTGCATTCCTTAGGCCTGGATCCAACCTCTCTTGGATGGTTCAGATGCTACCTCACTGATAGAATACAACAAGTGAAAAATGAAGGTGTCCTATCCTCCTCAAAACCACTTCTAAGGGGAGTACCGCAAGGATCCATCCTGGGCCCTATCCTTTTTTGCTATATATATCAATAACATTGATTCCAACCTCACTGTTGCCAATGTTCATCTTTTTGCTGATGATACTGTCTTGTATGTCAGTAATCCCTCGCCATCAAAGGCCTGTGAGTTACTACAATCAGAATTCTCCCTGTTGCAACATCAACTACTTGAAAAGAAACTACTTTTAAATGCCAAGAAGACAAAGGCTATGTTCTTTTCCACCAATATATACTCTTCCTCTCTCTCAACAAACACTCTTCCCCAACTATCCACCATCCTTGGAGAAAATCTTGATTATGTGGTTAAATTCAAATATTTAGGGGTATGGATTGATAACAAACTTGATTACACTCATCATGTTGAGGAGCTCCTGAAAAAACTCAGACAGAGGCTCGGCCTATTCTTCAGAATCAAACATTACCTAACCAAAGAGTCTAAACAGAGACTAATTCAGGCTTCATTTCTATCTCTCATCGATTATGCAGATTTCCTATATGGCCATTGCACTATGTCCTATTTAAGTAAATTGGATACCTTGTACCATAGAGCTCTAAGATTCATCACAGATCTTCCTTTCAACACTCATCACTGCCTCCTCTATAATGCTGTTGGCTGGACATCCTTACATCTCAGGAGGAAAAAAAATGCTGCATTATGGATTTACAAAGCTCTGTCAAACAAACTTCCACCTTATATTTCTGGTTGCTTTACTCTGGCTACACCTAGATCATATGCCCTAAGAAGCAATAACCTTATCACCTTGAAGCTACCTAAAGTCTGTACCCGGCATGGGAGGTCTGCAATCAGCTATTTTTTAGCATCTACTTGGAATTCTCTACAGAAGACCCTAAAGCTGAACACCTTCATCCCTATAGCATCCTTCAAAAACTCTTCATAATCTCTTTCCTGAGATATGCAACTGCTTCCACTAAGCCTAGTCCCTTCTTACCCTTTACCCCCTTTTTTTCTTCTCTATCTCTGTTTATATACTCTTAAACTTAGCTACATTATACCCTGCAATCCATTGCCATTCCTTCTTTATTCCCTATATCTACTTCCTTAAGTTTCTATCCAATTATAACACACCTAACCACTTTCTCAATCCCAATACCTCACAGTTATTTGTGTCAAACCTGTCTGTTTTATTGTTTAGTTGTACAAAACCATTAGCTACCTTGCTTGTATATATGTTCTTTATTACTGTACCTATTTATTTATATAAAAATCTTTGCCTCTTCTCTGTATTTGTTTATGTATTATACTGTACTTTATTTTGATCTTGACCTATCAGGTCCATCTTGTAAATGAGCATTGCTCAATGATGTTCGCCTGAATAAATAAAGATTTTGATTGATTGATTGATGTGGCAGTATCAAAGCAAGCTGCACCTGCTGAGACGGGGAAAAAACAAGTGAAAGTGTCAGCACAGAAAGGAAAGGCGAAAGTAAGTCGGAAAAGGATTGGCCTGAAAAGGATTGTAGAAAGCAAGACAGAAAGTAAAGAAAGAGCTGAAACAAATAATGAAAACAGAGATTTTGAAGATATTGAGGAAGTCACAGAAAAAATGGTCCATTAGGAAACAGTAAAGGAGAAAGGATGGAGGTTTCAGATTCAGAAGAGAGAACTTTTAGAGACTTTGCAGACACACCTGAGTGGGTAACAGAAGCCTTATTACAAGCGGGTTGGAAAAGAAAGGATGATGGGTCTGGGTTGGATCCAAACAGGCCCAGTACATCACGAATTAGTAAAAAACAAAAAGAAGACACAAGGGATGCAGAAAGTAAATTTGGGGAAAAAGTGGATGAAGTCAAAAAACAGAAAGACAACATCAGAGGCAGATAAAACAAAAGAGATAATTTTTATGGACTTGATAGCAATAATGAAGAGTCATCTATGGAGCTTGAGCAGAAAACAATATTAACAGATAAAGAAATGCAGGAGGAAGGGGAAGGCCAGAAGGAGAAACCCTGAAGTGGAAATACTAAAGAACGATTATTTCCTAAAGATATAAAACCACAGCAAGCTAAAAGAAGAAACAGCACAGCTGTCATTTTTCACGTCTCATCCAAAACGTGTTTCCGCCCATGTAGCGCACAATGGCACAGTCGGTGTGCAAAATCAATGTTCGGGACAGATTAAGAAAATCACAGTGACACTGTTCATGAGCAGTGGTGTTAAAATTGCTATGTTAAAAAGTTGGTGAAAAAAGACCATAAAATGACTGTGTTATGAGCGACCATTGAGCAGTTTCCACAAACAATCATAACTTCATGGATTTCTAATATTTTCAGTCCAGATTTTCACCACTGGCATTTTTCCACACTTCCTTATGAACAGTACAGCTGTCATTTTTCACACCATGGTCGAAATGTGTTTTCACACTTCCATCGCAGCAATGCGTGGTTGCTGTGGGAAATCACTGTTCGGGACAGATTAAGAAAATCACAGTGACACTGTTCATGAGCAGAGGTTTCAAAATATTTCTGTGTGACAATCTGCTGTAAAAAATCCCCAAACTAATTGCATTACAGGTGTGCATTGCATATTTTCTACACACACTCGTGACTTCACCAGTTTTTTTAATATTTTCTCTGCAGAATTTCAACATTGCCATTTTTTGTACCTCCCCATGAACAGTACAGCTGTCATTTTTCACATCCTGTTCAAAATGTGTTTTCGCACCTGTGGTGCCAAATGGTGTAGTCGCTATGCGAAGTCAGCTTTCGGCTAACAAACTGATATTGCCACAGTTCATAAGGTGGGGGTCACAAAAAACCCATGTTGAAAATTTGGAGTGAAAATGCCAACGAACGCCTCAGGCGTTAGGGTTTCTGACATAACGCCTCAGCCTGTAGAGACTGACAGGCATCAGGGGTGTGACTTGGGATTCTTGCCTGTAATGTTCATACCATTTCACACCCTGCAGCCAGTGAGAGGCATTGAGGTGTGCCTTGGACTCTTCAGCCCCAAAGTTCACCCCATTCTCTTATACAGGACCCATTTCACCATATTTCCTGATGGAATGGGGTGAGCATAAGGGCCAAAGACCCCAAGGCACACCATGACACTTGTCAGTGTCTGCAGGGTGGGGTGTGGTGAAATGGCATGGCCATTATGCCTCATGACCCAAAGGCACACCCCAATGCCAGTCTCTGCAGGGTGGTGGTGGTGGGGTTGGCTTCAGTTCAATACTTCACTGCAGTTCCTATTATGCAGCTCTCTAACTCCTACACTACCAATGCCAATGCCAGCAAGCAAACATTCAGCATTGACAAATGCTTGTTTCTCTCCTTCTTGCCGCTGAAACCCTGTACTCACAGGGTTCCTGTATCCCTGCAAGTGCAGGCTTCAGTTTCACTGCGCCAAGCTGTGCTTTACAGCTTCCCCTCTACTGATTTTTTCCAGTGCTTCTACCTGCAGTCATTTTTGTTTTGTACTGTATTTAACCTGTCACCTCAGTTGCTGTGTGTATGTTTGTTAATGTACAGAATTTAGAGTCAGAATTCAGAGTTCAAGATTTCTTTGCTGAAAGTCTACATAGCATACTGAATTGTTGTATTTGAATCCAGTGTGGCTAAAATTTTAATTTCTCCTTTAGTGGCCCCCCCTCCCCCGCTGTTTGACTAATCTCAGTTACAGCGCTGGTGCCTATCTGTCTTCTTCTTGACCCATTATTTGTCCCACTTTTAGTAAATTGCAGCTCTTTTGTCTCTGTGCTAATCTTTTTTTTTTGTGTGTAATATTTTTATTTGCTTTTCCATTAAACTACTACATACAATCAAATACAGAACTTATTCATCCAGGTACCACCATTATGTTCCACAGAGATCAATCTCTTCACTTCATTCCACACCATGTTGCAGTTGATTTCTACAGAGTTGCATTACACTGAATTAAACTGGTTTAAAATTATGTCAGATAATATATTATAAAATAAGATTAAATAAAATCCAAACAGATCAAATCAGAACAAATCAAAACAAAGTGCAACCATTATTCTCTTGCCAAGTACCTTCAATCTTCTGCTCCATCCGCTCTTTTCCACACTCTTCTGTCACTCACTTTTATCCACTCTCTTAGCCTTCCTTCCCATACTCATTACCCTCACCTTCACCACTTCATCTTTACTACTTTCACATACCTCTCTTCACTTCCTCCTTTCATTTCTTATCCTCCTGTACCCTCCCATAACATCCAACTTCCTTCCTCTGTTAGGGAGGCCAAGAACAGGGCCCAGTGTCTTTCAAATCCCTCTTCTCTTCCTCCCATCACATACGCCAGCCTCTCAAGCCCCAATGTCTGTAACACCATCCTCCACCACCCTTGCACTGTTGGTGCTGTCTGCGAAACCCATGTATTCTGAATCCCATGTCGAGCCAGGACGAACAGCACCCTAATCCACCTGGGAAGCGGTACCCATTCCTCCTCCTCCTCCTCCTCCTCATTCTCCACTCCAAATAAACATCCCAAAGGGTTCATTGGCAACTCCCTTCCGGCTATTTTCCCCACTCTATCCACTACCTCCCTCCAATATCTCTGTAGTATTGGGCATTCCCAAAAGCAGTGTACATATGTTCCCCTTTCCGAGCCACACCTTCCACATAAGGGCGACACTTCAGGGTGTGCCTTATGTACAATTACTGGTGCTAGGTATACTCTGTGTATGAACTTAAAGTAAGCCTCCTTATATTTGTTGCATATCATTATTCCAGCGTGCATCTGTAGCAGTCACAGTTCTGGTCCAATATCTTCCTCCCAAGGTCCCTCTCCCACAATTTCCTAGTCCTTACTGTCCTTTCTGGTAATATAGCCTTTCCTCTCTTAGCAGCCCTGCCTATAAACCCCTTTTCCTGCTTTTTAGCTGCATATATCATCCCCTCTACCGGGTCCACTTTGTACAACCCTTTATTTTCTTTTCTCAAACTTTCCATATATGCCCTGGTCTGGAAGTACCGGAACCTATCCCTCTTATCCCTTCCTACCACTTCTTGCAACTCCTGTAATGAGCAGAACCGCCCATTCACCAATAGATGCCCCAAACTACCTATTCCCTTTTGCTCCCAGTTCCCAAATCCTATATCCTCCATTCCTGGCAAGAAGTAGGGATTCCCCGCCACCGGCAACAAGAGTGTCTCTTTTCCTTGTATCCATTCTTTCCTCTTCAACACTTTCCAAGCCACCAGTACCTGTACCACCATGGGATTCACTTCTTTTCCCATCTTATACACTCTTAGCCCTCTACTGTGGAGATATGCTGTTAATTTCCCCTGTGCCTCTCCCTGTTCCAGTTCCACCCATCTGGCCACTTCAGGTTTATGCACCCAGTCCGCCACATATCTTTGTTGTATGGCCAGAAAGTAGTTCTCCAAATCTGGAAAGTTTAAACCCCCTTTTTCCTTATCTGCTTTTAATTTCCCTAGACTCAACCTCGGACGCTTCCCTTTCCAAATAAAAGCAGTAAAGGCCTTCTCCAACCTATTCACATCCTCCTTGGACAGGCCCAGGTGTATCATTTGTAAGGGATACAGGATCATAGGCAGCACATTCATTTTTATTATATTAATTCTACCGAGCCATGACACGGGCAGATGCTCCCATCTTCTTAGATCCGCTTCTATAACTTTTATCAATTTGATGTAGTTTAAGTTGTACAATGACCCCAAAGATCTACCCACCTGCACCCCCAAATATGTCATGCTCTCCCCCACCACTTTGAGTCCCCAATGTTTAATCTCCTCACCCGATCCCTTAAGCCACATAACTTCTGACTTTCCCAGATTAACTTTATACCCCGAAAATTTCCCAAACTCCTCAATCAAGGCCAGGAGAGCAGGAACTGAACTTCTAGGATTCTTCATAAACAACAGCATGTCGTCCGCATATAGTGCCAGCCTCTACTGCGAGCTACCCTCTCCTCCCGCCCCCTGTATGTCCTTACTTTCTCTAATTGCCACTGCCAGAGGCTCTATAGCAAGTGCAAACAATAGTGGGGAGAGCGAGGAGCCCTGCCTCGTACCTCTCTCCAAGTTAAAAGTCTCCGACCTGCCCCCATTTACAATTATCTGCACCCTGGGCTTTCTATACATCACCTTTACCCACCCTAGGAACGGTTCACCCAGATCAAACCTCCCCAATATTTCAAACAAATAATTCCATTCCACCCTATCAAACACTTTTTCAGCATCCATTGAGAGGATCCCGATATCTTCCTTCCCTCTTCCTGCCCTCCAAAGCACATTAAGTAGCCGCCTTATATTATGATACGACTGTCGTCCTTTAATAAACCCTGTTTGGTCTGGGTGAGCCAGCCCTGGTAGGATTTCCTCTAATCTGCTGACCAAAACTTTAGCCATTATCTTCAAATCACAATTCAACAATGATATTGGCTGGTACGACGCGAACAGGGCAGGGTCCTTTCCCTCCTTTGGTATGAGGCATATACTAGCATCATAACATGTCTCTGGCAAGTTATCCTCTTCTATCCCTTCTCCCTGTTGAAACACTCTGCACAATACCTTTGCAACTCGGGTCCCCAGCAACTTGTAATATTCCACTGGATACCCATCCGGGCCACTCGCTTTCCCTTTCTGCAACTTTTGAATAGCTCTCAACACCTCCCCCTCTGTTATTGGTTTTCCTAGCCTTTTCCTCTGTGCTTGTGTGGCTTTCTGGACTTTTATTTTCTCAAAAAATTCTATCATCCTTTCCTTTGTTCCCTCGTCCTCTGCCTGGTACAGCTTTTGAAAGAAGGCCTTGAAGGCATTCCCTATCTCCTTTTCTTTACTCTGTAGGGTGCCCTTTTCATCCCTCACTCCCATAATTCTGTTCATCCTTCTGTGTCACTTCATAAGGTTAACCACCATTGGACCTGGTTTATTTCCTCACTCAAATATGTATCTTCTGTTAAACAGATTAGCTCTCCCCGCTTCTGACCTTAGGTGCGCATTCAGAGCCTCCCGAATTACTCCCAGTGTTTGAATGGCCTCCCCCTTTTCCCCTCGGGCCACTCTCTTCTCTAATTCCTTTAGTTTACTTTCTGGCTCCTTTCTCTGTGCAAATCTTTTTTTCTTTATATGGGATACATATTCAATAATTGCTCCATTCATAAATACCTTGCCCGCTTCCCATAAAATGTTATTTGAGGTGCCCTCCTTATCATTTGTAGCCATGAAGAGATCCCAGCTATCCTCCAGGTGCTTTCTAAATTCCTCATTCTGAGCCAAGTAAGTGGGGAATTTCCATGCAGGGGGTGTCCCACGTCTTTCCCTACCCTGTATTTTCACTATCACCATAGCATGGTCTGAAACATGTATTGGGCTGTGCTGTACCTCCCCCACCCGCGTGTACCATTCTCTTGTAGCATATATATAATCTATCCGTGTCCATATTTTATGGGGGTTCAAAGAAACGTATACTCTCTCACTCCCGGGTTTGCTGTTCGCCATACATCCACCATTTCCAATTCTGCCATTCCCTCTTGCCATTGTTGCATTGCCCCTGAACTTCTCCCCTTCCCCTCGGAGTGGTCCATTTTCAGGTCCATGGCCCAGTTCAAGTCTCCCCCCCATTATTACCCCTGGATATTCAATGAATCTAGCAAAGAGGCATAAAATTGGTATTCAAATACCACTGGGGCGTATACTGATCCCAGAGTGATCTGCTCCCCATCTAGGGTCCTCACAATAAAAATATATCTCCCTTCCTTCATGTCCCTGATTATTCTCTGTACCTCTAGGTTCAGCCCCTTATGTCTTAATATTGCCATCCCCTTTTATGCACTGAGACCGAAGCTGCATAGCATTTCCCCACCCATTCCCTAGCCAGTTTAGCATGCTGTACTTCTGTTAGGTACATTTCTTGTAGCAAAGCTATATGGGCTCCCCCTCTTTTAAGGGCTGTCAGCAACATAGACCTCTTTACTGGATTTGTAATACCCCTGACATTCCAGGTAATAACATTAACATTTTTACTAATCACCATCCATGTATACTCCTCTATTCCCTTTCATCATCATCTTTCCATCATTAACATGAAGGTTTATATATCTAACTTCTTTGGTTGCACTTTGTTCATAAAAAACAAGAAACTGTAATAACAACACACACACTTTCAGTAACATTTTAAACAGATAACTATATACACACACCCCCCCTCGCTTTCTTCCCCACCATGTCCCCCCTCTTCATTTCTCCTTTGTTGATTTCCTTCCCTCCATCTTCCATGTGAGCGTCTCCCCTTCCTTTTCCGCTGCTTCTTTTGCTCTTTACCACCCTCCCTTCCTCCTCACGCCCCTCTTCCTGTTCACCTTGAAATATCCACCCCCCAGTTTAGTCTTTTCCTTCCCCCACCCCTGCATGCTCCCTCGATCTTTAGACACTAATAGTCTCCCTGACTCAAGTGTCTGCCTCATCCCCAGGTGCTGTCACAGGCGCTTCCATGCTCCCTCCCATCGGCCACTTAACCTTTGTGCCCCATAATAACCATCCCTATCCATTTCCTGCATATCTCTTCTCCTAATCCCCCCCAGTTCATTTTCCTCCATCCTATTCCCCTTCAGATCCTTCGTTTTTAATTTCCCCATTTCCCTGCCTTATTCTCCCCCCCTTTTAGTTAACGCCACACTAATTTGCTCCATACAGTTGAGGGTATCAGCAAGGGCTAGCAGGGAAAGCAGGCTGCGCTAATAAAAACATCGCACAAAGCCCCTCTCCCCATCCGCCCTCCTACCTGCACCCAGACATTATTCGAGACAGTTCCTTGCATCATTGGCTTATGGCAGTCTCTCTCGCATCCAAATAACTCCACCACTAAGTCCAGTTCCTCCTCTCAACATATTCTTGTTCTCTGCCTCTGTCCGTTTCCTCCACATCTCTCTCCACCATTTTCTGGGCATTCTGCCATTTTTTGTCCAATTCCAAGTCCCCAGATCTTTTTTATATATGGCAATGTCCTCATTCTCTCAGAATCTTCCGTCTTCACCAGCACGAACTTTGACATCAAAACAATATCTCCAGAACCAAATATAAGCGAACGAGCCTCTGTGTTTACATCTGTGCCTCATCTCTCAAATATCATTACAGAGCCCTCGGCTCCCTGTCCCAGATCTCCATACAGGTCTCAGCGCAGCTTTTGTCTCAGGCTCCTTGCAAACTCCTCTGCTTTTTCCACTTCCCAAAATGAGTATGTAGCGCCTTCATGCTTTATTTTTAAAGTAGCTGGGTAAATCAGGAAGTTTTCCACTTTCAGATCATGCAGTTGCTGCATAATGCTATTGAATGCCTTCCTTCTTTTCAAAAGTCTGGCCGAATAATCCTGCGACATAAATAGATGGTGGCCTTCATACTGTGCTAATCTTAGTTTCATTCCCACCCCTTTGGAGGGCTATAAATCCCTGTTCTGTTCCTTTTCCAACAGGCGTTCTTGTAGTCCACTGGGCTACCTACCACACCCGCAGTTCACCTCCTGCATGCCTGGATATCACTGTGTGCCTCTCTCAGTGCCAAGGAGCCTGCTGCCATGAGCTCCCTGGAATCAAGCATCAGGTACAGCCTATACACAGCCCCAGCCTTGCTGGATGCTGCTCCGGCTGCCAAGTTTTTCGAAAATGAGCGCCTTTCCCTACAAAAGGTCTTATTGGCTGCTGCTGAGCAGGAGCAATCTGACTGTCTGCCCGACGAACAGGCTTTTTGCTCTCCCAGTGCCAGACTCAGCTCTTAGATATTAAGCCAGTGAATTAATTTGGGCTGCTCTGTTCAAACACTCTGGAACTAGTAAAGAAATAGATTGTTTTTTCTCTCCCTCCTGCAGCTGAAACCTTGCTCTCACAGGGTTCCTGTATCCCTGCAAGTGCAGTCTTCAGTTTCAGTGTACCGATCTGTGCTTTAGAGCTTCCCCTCTAATGATTTTTCCCTGTGCTTCTACCTACAGTCATTTTTTTTGTATTGTATTTAACCTGTCACCTGTTGCTAGCCTTTGGAAGACAGAAATCTTGCTTGTAGAGCAGAAAGCAGCTAACTAAAAGAAGCTACCATTTTCTTATTAATTTAACACTTCTATCTCAGCAGGAGTCAGTGTCTGTTGAGATTAAGTAGACATGTACTTTATTAGAAGTAGAAGGGGTCTTATTTAGAGTTAAAAAAAGGAAAGAAAGAAAGTCAGTGTGTGTTCTGTGCTGGGAATGGTACTGCATCAACTTACTTTGCTAAATCAGTAGGAGGAGTGAGAGCTTAATTGGGGGTGTGGCTTAGACAATATAAAAGCAGGTGACTCCAATTATAACTTCCTGTTCCTAGCCTTTTTTCTTACTAATTGCCCTCCATCCCACCCTAAGCCAGCTCTACTTTTATAGCCACTAGGTTTGAGTGACAACAGGAACTTCCTGTTTGGCAGTAGGAAGGGATGGATCATAAAGAAACATTAGCTTTGTCAACCCTAAAGGAAAAAAGTAGCTCGCTCTCCTCCTAGCTGCTGTTGGTCTGACACTGAGCAAGGAAGGAGGCTACTGAAGAATATTGGAAGTTGCTGTCCCAGAACAGGAAGGGTGAGAGTTGTAAGGAGAGGAGGCAGTAAGCATACAGAGAAACGGGAGAGGGGACCTAAAGTAAGACATGATAAGAGTGGTGCAGTGCAATGGCTGTGGGGTGGCAGTGTTCTGGGAGACATTCTGGAAGCTGCAATGCTGTCCTATTTGCAGGCACCTCTCTGGTCTGTGGGAGGAGGTTGCCTGTCTCCAGGCTGACCAGGCTAGGATTCGTGAAACCTCCTCCCCCACCCAGGGACCACCATGGCCAATGCCACTACCTCAGAGGTTGCCAAGAAAGAGGAGAGGCAGGACCAGGGTGGGCTCAGGGAGGGAGAGGGTGGTGGAACAGAGTTGCATCCCTCCAGCTGTACCTCTCCACAATTCATATGCTCTTCTGGCGGATAGTAGTTCCTCTATGGAGGCATCTACAGTGGAGACCAAAGAGGTTGCTGGGAACCTTCACAAAGGAGACCCACAAGAGGGTAGCATGGGACCCCACAGGGGAAGGAAACAACTCTTGGTGGGGGGACTCAATCATTAGGGGGGTAGAAGTGGGGGAGGAAGGGGAGAGAGAGGTAAGGTGCCTGCCTGGTGCCATGGCTTGGAGGGACAGGAAGTGAATCCTCAGGATCGTGGGAGCAGCTGCACGAGGGAGGGAGATGGATGTCATTGTCCACCTAGGGACAAATGACCTGGCTAGGAATGGGATCAGAGCAGTGCAAGAGGAGTTTGTAGAGTTGGGGAGGGGCCTTAGACAAGTAGCGCATACGGTAACCTTCTCGGAGGTGCTGCCTGTCTATGGCAAGGGTGATGCTAGGGTACTCTTCACCAGGGAATTCAATGAATGGTTGAAAAACCAGTGTGGAGCTCTGGGTTTGGGCTTCATTGAGGACTGGGGAGCTACCTGGAAGGATGCAGACCTATACTGGCGCGATGGTCTGCATTTGTCCAGGGGATCCTAGGTGAGAGATTTAAATGCTTCATTGGCAATCATTTAAACTAGCCAAGAGGGGAGGCACTGATAAGGAGCAGGGAAATCCTAGCCTCCCCCCACAAAACATGGTAATTAGTGAGGTAAACACCAAGGTAGAGAAGTTGTTAGGGAGCAGGACAGAGGTAAATGTAAAAAATTGCAAAGGCAGTAAGGACAGGGATGGGGCTAAAAGGGGTAAGGCCATCAAAAAGTGGAGGGTGATGAGTAAACAAGCTCCCTGAATTAGTGGCCTTGATGGAAGAGGGTAGCCTGGATATTGTGGCAGTCATATAAACATGGTACACAGAGAACCATGACTGGGATGTCAACATACCAGGATACATAATCTACAGAAGGGACAGGGAGGGTAAAAGAGGAGGAGAAGGAGTAGCTGTCTATGTAAAGGAAAGAATCAAAGCAACAGAACTAAAGAGTAAACAGGGAGCAGATGAGGCACTCTGGGTCACCCTGGAGACAGGAAATGGCACCACAATCCGCATGGGGGTTGTATACAGACCCCCATCTCAGGGGGAGGGAATGGACAAAGAAATGATAGAAGGTATCCTTAGAATGGCAGAAAAGGGGAGATATTGTTGATGGGGGACCTGAATATGCCAGATGTTAACTGGAGCACCTTTGCTGCAGGTACATCCAAGAGCAGGACCACCAAACAGCGTGGTTCACGATAAACACAGCCACACAATCAAGCCATACAAAAGCAAGTGTATTGGACTTTAGGAGGGCTGACTTTGGGAAAATGAGACAGTGCCTCAGAAAAGCACTAGCACACAGGCAAGAAGGAGGGGTGGAGGAACAATGGGGAGTAATCAAAACAGCCATTATAGAGGCAACAAGCCTTTGTGTAAAGCAGATCAACAAAACACAATGAAGGAAAAAAACGCTATGGTTCTCAAAAGAGGTGGCAGGGAAGGTTAAGGAGAAAAGGATAGCATTCAGGAAATATAAGGAAACACAGAAGGAGCAGGACAGAGAACTTTATCAGTTAAAGCAGAAAGAGGCAGGGAAGGCAGTCAGAATAGCAAAGGCCCAAACCGAGGAAAGGATAGCCAACTCTGTTAAGACCTTTTATAGGTTCATTAGGGAGCAAAGAAAGAGCAAAGGAGGGATACTGAGGCTTAATAAAGGGGAGGGAATCTGGGGAGAGGGTGACAGTGAAAAAGCAGGGATACTGAATGAATATTTCTGTTCAGTATTCACAAAGGAAGAGGAGGGGGAGGTACCTAAACCAAACAAGAGAAACACTCTGAAGACGGGGGTCGATACCAGTCCATTTACAGAAGAAAGGGTTCTGAAAGAACTAATAAAATTGAAGGTGGACAAAGCAATGGGGCCTGATGGAATTCACCCAAGAATTCTAAAAGAACTAAGGGTAGAACTAGTGACACCTCTGACTACTCTCTTTAACAAATCATGGGAGGATGGGGTGGTACCTGAGGACTGGAGGAGGGCGAATGTGATTCCTTTTCACAAAAGTGGGAGCAGGACAGAGGCAGGAAACTACAGACCAGTTAGTTTGACCTCAGTGGTAGGGAAAATGATGGAATCACTTCTGAAGGAAAGAATTGTTGAGTACCTAGAGGCCAGTGGGGCACAGGACCGAAGGCAGCATGGATTCACGATGGGAAGTTCATGTCAGATGAATCTAATAGATTTCTTTGACTGGGTGGCCAAAGTAGTAGACCAGGGAGGGGCTGTGGACATGGCCTACCTAGATTTTAGCAAGGCATTTGATACAGTCCCACACAAAAGATTAATACACAAGTTAGCCAGCCTTGGAGTGGGTCCCAAGGTGGTTGCCTGGATAAAAAATTGGCTAGACAACAGGACCCAAAGGGTAGTAGTAAACGGAGTCCACAGTGAAGAAAGGAGGGTTACTAGTGGGGTACTGCAGGGTTCAGTACTGGGACCGGTCCTTTTTAATGTCTTTATAAGCGACATTGCAGAGGAACTGGAAGGAAAAGTATGTCTCTTTGCAGACAACACAAAGATCTGCAACAGGGTTGATACACAAGATGGAGTGAAAAGGATGAGAAGGGACTTGGCAAGGTTGGAGGAATGGTCAAATGTATGGCAGCTCAGATTCAATGCAAAGAAGTGCAAGATAATGCACCAGGGAAACAAAGACCCAGGGGGAAGAGTACACAATGTTGGGTGAGATACTGACAACAGTAAACATGGAAAGGGACCTGGGGGTAATTATATCAGATGACCTAAACGTGGGGAAACAATGTGAGAAGGCAGTAAGGAAGGCTGGGGGGATACTGGGATGCATAGGGAGAGGCATCAACAGTAGAAAACAGGAAGTTGTTATCTCTCTGTACAGACAGTTGGTGAGACCCCCATCTGGAGTACTGTGTGCAGTTCTGGAGACCCCATCTCCGCAAAGACATAGACAGAGTGGAGGCTGTCCAGAGGAGGGCATCTAAAATGGTGCAGGGTCTGCACCAGAAGATACTAAGAAAGACTAAAGGAGCTTAATATGTATACCCTTGAGGAAAGAAGGGAGAGAGGGGACATGATAGAAACTTTCAAGTACCTCAAGGGAATCAACAAAGTCCAAGAGGACAGCATCTTTCAGAACAGAGATGTGCAAGAACAAGGGGGCACAATTTGAAGATAGAGGGGGGACGGCTCAGAGGTAATGTGAGGAAGTATTTTTTCAGAGAGAGGGTTGTGGATGCATGGAACAGCCTCCCTGAGGAGGTCGTGGAGTCAAGAACAGTGGGGTAATTCAAGAATGCAAGGGACAGACATAAGGCAGTCCTAGTGGGGGGGTAGGAGGAAGTACGCTGTTTTTTAAAGGGGCACTGTCAGCTTTGCCCATCGGTTTACTTTCACTTTGCAGATGATAATCTGTGGGCACAAACGAGCACTAAATATGCTCGGGAATTGTCTTGCATCAAAGTAAAAGTGCTCAGTTTACCTGTTTTTTTATATTTTCAACTTGTTTCTTTTCAGTTGTCCCGACTGAAACTCGCCATCCCCTGGAAGCAGATACCACACCGAGAATGCGCTGGGAACGCGCGTCTGCTGTGCACGCTGTGCTGAGGTGCAAATTTTAGCAAACACGTCACAGCAGACATATAATTCAGCAAACTAGTAAAATTAAAAGCTGCTGGTTATGTTTCACAATAAAACGAAAGGGATTAACTGCAAATCACTACCGAGTGTGGCGCCGGAATCCCATGCATGTGTACTTGCTGTCAGAGGAAAGATCTCACACATGCGTGAGAATATGCCACAAAATATAAAAAAACAGGTAAACTGAACACTTTTACTTTGATGCAAGACAATTCCCGAGCATATTTAGCGCTCATTTGTGCCCACAGATTATTACTTGCGAAGTGAAAGTAAACCGATGAGCAAAGCTGACAGTGCCCCTTTAACTAGGATCTGCAGCTTATCTGTTAGGTAGGGAAATGGGCAGACTAGGTAGGCCAAGGGGTCCTTATCTGCCGTCAAATGCTATGTTTCTATGTTACCTCAGTTGCTGTGTCTATGTTTATTAATGTACTGAATTTATAGTCAGGATTCAGAGTTTAAAATTTCTTTGCTGAAAGTCTACTTAGCATATTAAATTGTTGAATTTAATCCAGTGCAGCTACTATTTTAATTTCTCCTTAGTTGCCCCCCCCCACCACTGTTTTACAAATCTCAGTTTCAGAGCTGGTGCCTGTCTGTCTGCTTCTTGACCCATTATTTGTCCCTCTTTCAGTAAATTGCAGCTCTTTTGTTTCTGTGCTAATCTTAGTTTTATTCCCACCCCCTCTGGAGGGCTATAAATCCCTGTTCTGTCCCTTTTCCAACAGGTGTCCTTGTAGCCCACTGGGCTACCTAGCACACCCGTGGTTCATCTCCTGCATGCCAGGACAGCACTCTGTGCCTCTCTCAGTGCGAAGGAGCCTGCTGCCACCAACCCCCTGGAATCAAGCATCAGGTATGGCCTGTGCACAGCCCCAGCCTCACTGGCTGCTGCTCCGGCTGCCAAATTTTTTGAAAACCAGCGCCTTTCCCTAGAAAAGTTCTTATTGGTTGCTCCTGAGCAGGAGCAATCTGACTGTCTGCCCAATGGACTGGCTTTCTTGCTCCCGTACCAGACTCAGCTTTTAGATACTAAGCCAGTGAATTAATTTGGGCTGCCTCTGTTCAAACACTCTGGAACTAGTAAAGAAATAAATTGTTTTTTCTCTCCCTCCTGCAGCTGAAACCCTGCACACACAGGGTTCCTGTATCCCTGCAAGTGCAGTCTTCAGTTTCAGTGAGCCAAGCTGTGCTTTACAGCTTCCCGTCTTCTGATTTTTCCCTGTGCTTCTACCTGCAGTCATTTTTTTTGTTTTGCATTTAACCTGTCACCTCAGTTGCTGAGTCTATTTTATTAATGTACAGAATTTAGAGTCAGGATTCAGAGTTTAAGATTTCTTTGCTGAAAGTCTACATAGCATAACAAATTGTTGTATTTTAATCCAGTGCAGTTACCATTTTAATTTCTTCCTTAGTTGCCCCCCACACACACTGTTTTGCAAATCTCAGTTACAGAGCTGGTGCCTATCTGTCTGCTTCTTGACCCATTATTTGTCCCTCTTTTAGTAAATTGCAGCTCTTTTGTCTCTTTGCTAATCCTAGTTTCATTCCCACCCCTTTAGAGGGCTATAAATCCCTGTTCTGTCCCTTTTCCAACAGGCATCCTTGTAGCCCACTGGGTTATCTACTGCACCCACGGTTTGCCTCCTGCATGCCAGGACACCACTCTGTGCCTCTCTCAGCACCAAGAAGCCTGCTGCCAACAGCCCCTTGCATCAGGCATCAGGTGGCCTATAGACAGCCCCAGCCTCGCTTGGCTGCTGCTCTGGCTGCCAAATGTTTTGCCCATCCTCCTCCCAGGCAACCCTTAAAACACTTAAGCTCCTCCTCCCACCCCATCCTGCCCCATTTGCTCCCAGTACTAGTACTCTGAGTTTAAAGCTTTCTGTCTCCCCACCCTCTTTGTTGATCCTGCCCTCTTCTTAAAGGCATCCTCACTATAAGACACTTTCTATTTAAAGCCCTGCTTCTGTTTCCTGGCTGTGGTTTTACAGCTCTAGATAGTATTGTTTCATTAGCTATTGTAATAAATCCAAGAGATGGCTTCTGCAGCCCCTTCTCCACATTAGCTACATCCTCCTTCTGACAGTGAAGCCAATTTTGGACCCCAGGAATGACTCTTCCTGCCTGAATACTCCTATAGGACAGGAAATAAGCCCAACAGTGTCTGCCAGCCAGTTAACTTCCTCAAAGGCAGTAATCCTTACACATTTCCAGCCTTCACACCTCCTACTGCCCAACATTCTTAAGCAGACCCCTACCCCTCTGTTAGGTAGTATTATCTGCTCTGATCAACTTCCACTGCCCACCAGACTCCCACCGCTGTCCTTGATAGTGCAAGGCAAATAACCAAACAAATCCTTGCTAAGATTCCTGGGAAGATGTCTCAGGAAATCATTAGTACTACTGCTACTGTATGCAGGCAGTGGGGAACCAAACCCGAGCCCCCCCAACTGCTAACTGCCCCAGGGGAACTCCCACAGCTAAAAGGTCTGAGCTTCCTGCATATAAACGTATACAGCCTTGCAAACAAACTTAACCAGGTCCACACCTAGGTACTACATGCCAAGCCTGATGTGGCAATACTCTCGGAAACCTGGCTGAAAAATACTTTACCTGGCAAAACGTTTAACATACCGGGGTACAACTTGATCAGGTGTGACAGGTTGATCAGAGGTGGTGATGTTGCCATATATATTAAAGATAAATTCCTGACCACTGATATTGTCCGCACATCGGTGCCCAAAGAATTTGAATGTCTTGCCTTCAAAATTACCCTCTCGCCTGGTATAGCCTTATTGGTGGCTGCATGCTATAGACCCCCTGCAGCGGGCCTGTTTGTATACTGCCCCATATTCACTCTCTCCTGGCAAAAGCGAACATAGAATGCATATCATGGGTGACCTTATCCTTAATTGGAATGATACCAGCGCAAACAAGCTTGAAGACTTCTGTGATGAGCACGGACTCACTCAGATTATCTCTGACGTTACACGACCTAACAAGAAAAATTCCAACCGAAGTTGTCAACAAGCCACATAATATCTCTCATGCAGGGATCTTCCACAATGATCTGAGTGATCATTGCACAGTCACCTGCGTTGGGTGCTCCCCACACCTCCCCTCCACCTCTACTTTCAAGGTTAAGCGCAACCTAAAATACTTCAGTCTCCCGGCCTTCCTGACAGATCTTGGGAACATAAAGTGGCAGGATTTCTACCTTACACCCTCTGTGTCTGTAGCATTCTGTATCTTCCAGGATCTGCTAGTAAACGTTATCAACCAACACGCACCCTTAAGGAAAATCAAATCCAGGAAAGGCGCACCTGATTGGTTTAGCCCACTACTTAAGACGGCCTTATGGCACAGAGACACCCTTTGGAAAAGGGCTAGGAAGTCGCAGTCTAACTCAGACTGGCTCTCCTTCCAGGTAGCCAGAAATGCCTGCACCAAACTGGTAAGGTTGGAAAAACAACGGTTCTTCCAATCAGCCCTGGAGGCAAACAAAAACTGTTCCACTATTTTTTGCAGATACTGAGAGAGGTTGAGGGACATTCCCCTGCCATCCCACTACCAGCTAAAACTGTGGTAAATAACACCTCCTACACAGATAGGTCCGAGATCCTCGATCAGCTCAATAACCACTTTGCCACTGCAGGCCTCACATTTGACCACGTCACCTGTTAGTAAACTGAGCACCACAAGCACCGCCAGCATGGCTACTAGACCAAACATGCCCCCCACTGACCGCCCCTCTTCAAGTTCCAGCCAGTCACCTACAAACAGGTGGAGGACCTGCTCCTCTCACTGGGCACCAAAAAGGCGCAGTGCCGATTCGCTTGAACCCTCCTTCTTAAAAGCAGGTGCTTATTTTCTGGCAGCTCCAATTGCCCATCCCTTTAACAGCTTATTATCCCAAAGGAATTGCCACCTAGTTGGAAAACCACACACATTATCCCCTGTTCAAATCAGGAGACCCCACTGACTTGAACAACTATAGGCCTATTTCGTTGCTACCTGTTTTATCCAAGCTACTTGAAAAAATGTAAACTCTCAATTATGGAGTACTTGGATCATGAGAAAATCCTCAATTCAGTCCAATCAGATTTCAGACCCAAGCACCGTACTGTGTCTGCTCTTGCCAAAGTGTCAAATGACTGGCTAAAAGCCCTGGACAGTAAACAGCACATCTATGCACTCTTCCTTGACCTCAGCAAAGCATTTAATACAGTTGATCATTCCATACTTCTTGATTCCTGAGTAGCATTGGTCTAACATCTGCTACAGTAAAGTGGTTCTGCTGCTACCTCACAAATCGTAAACAGCAAACTAAAGCCCAAGGGAATTTTCCCCACTAAATTACTGCCCCAAGGCATTCCACAAGGTTCCATTTTGGGACCTATCCTCTTCGCCTTTACATCAACCTGGCATCGACTCTGGCCTGGTTGCTGGAAACGCTCATCTGTTGCAGATTACACAGTCCTCTGTATGACCAACCTCCTTGACATTGCATACAAGGAGCTACAGCAGGATTTTATCATCCTCCAGCACAACCTGCTGTATTTAAAGCTCTTGTTAAATGCAAAAAAAAAAAAAAGCTATGATTATCTCTCCATCCCACAATATGGGGATACCTGGAACCCCATAGATTATTACCCTCCTTAATGAACCACTAGAGCTAGTGGATAAATTTAAATATCTGGGAGTCTGGTTGGATAACAAACTCACCTTCGGTGTACATCTAAGTGTAACCCCCAGGTGGCGCTATCCCAAGGGCTACTACCCCTGCCTGACTGACTACTGACAGGTTGAGGGGCCTAGGTCCAATGGCGGGTGCCTCCACCCAGAGGTCAGGGTTGATATTATCTATTCTGATTTGGTCAGCCCTCTGGGACACTGCAACCCCTTTCTTCCCACTAGTGGCCCACACAATATGTCAGGAGTATCTTCACAATGTACACTTGCCCCGGACTGGTTCGGCTCAGCTTGACTCTGGGGACCCACTGTAAAGCAAGAGAGGATGTAATACAGCCACTGTACAATACTTTAACACAAACACATGCCTTAGTCAGTGTACCTTTGCTGAAAGAACCAGATCTGATTTATTTAGGAGATGGCAACAAAGACAGGGGGAAATCAGGTTAATTAGATCAATCACATTAATATTCACAGTGCTGTGCACAATTTCAGAGTCCCTAAATGTCACTTTCACTGGGTACCCAGGATGGAGGGGGCTAACCAGGATCGGTGCAGCTGGTTGGGGCCCTGAGATGGAAAACACTTGCACAATACCCAATTTTGTAATCCAGAGCCAATTGGCTCAGTTCATGTAGCAAGAAAGAAAATCAGATGAAACACTTGCAATTTAAAGGTACAGATGGCAGGGAGCTACCCTGATTTTTACTCACTAACTTTAGGCTGGACACTGTCCCCGAGAGTGGCGTGGATTTCTGGATGCCCTTCGCACAGCAGGGGGACAGGGTTCTGTAAGCAGGACACACCCCACACATTTATATGTAAACGAAGTTACCATACCAGGCAGCTGCTCTCAGGTCCTGACCGCACTTACTGCCAACCCGGGAGTTCACGATGCAGCTTCACTTTCCTGACAGACCAAGCGCGATGAAGCAGTTACTCCAGTCCTCTACAGGGTAAGCCTGGTTCTTGGCTACACAGCCTCTCCTCAGTCACAGTGAATTCAGTCTGAATCGCCACAGCAAAACGCGCCACCTGACTTTTGGCCTCCACATGCACTTCCCGCGTGAAAACGCTGCCCGGAGCTCCTTCCCCAGTCGCGGTCACAACAGATCTGCCTTCTCAGCCACCAGGCAGGGAATTACAGTCGGGCACAACCCGGTCCACTGGTGGCTTGTGCCAGTCCCTCAAAACTTCCCCATTGGTGCTAAAAGGCATCCCAGTCCAGAACTTCACTTCCTAGAATTACTGGCTATATCCCCCATGGACAGCCGGATCCCAAGAGAGTCCTGATCCGGGTTTGGTCGCTCAGTACTCCATTTTAGGTGCCTCTCCCTCCTGATTGGATCTAGTCTGCAGTTCAGATCTAAAATGGAGGGACAAAGCACACAAAGTCCCAGCTGCAAGAAAGGCAGGTTAGACGAATTACATTTCCACTACCACTCTAGCAGATCGCTAACAAACAATTACATCCCTGAATAGTGCTCACTCTGCCCACTTAGCGATGGCAGAAATGGAGCAATTTTTCAGCAGCTTGAGTGGGACTCGAGCAGAGAACCACACAGTCCCCCCAGGTTCCAGTTCTGCCTGTAAGCAGACAGCTCTTAAAGAGACAGTACCAGAGGCTCTAAAAGCACTCACAAATAAGCGGCTTAAATGTCAACACCATCCAGGCTGGGGCCTTTAGGGCAAGCTATTAGAGACTTTGGAACCCCATTTGCAGGGGGTTACACCCTTCCTAGCCTGAAACCTTGACATCCGTGTCCAGTAGATACCCCTAAATCACTTTTGTATGAACATTTGAATTGTCCTGCTTTTTCAAACAGCAATCAGCACATTAACCTCTGACAGATACACGTACACTGTACTATGCATTCTACTACTGAATATCAGTACATATATATATATATATATATATATATATAAATATTTTAACTCAGGTCATTACTTCCTGCACCTGAAACCTGGATAAAGGGGGCCCGTCCTCATCATCTACCTTGGGGCTGGAAACGCAGGGCACCATACTCAGAGGGCAACGCAAGTAATCTGGATTTATCTCCCAGGCTTAGTTTGGGCAGCGAGCTCGGGTTACATACATTCTCTTATGAACCACATTGAGGAGTAGGTCCACAGGTCTTCCAGGGACTCATAACTCAGCCATACTACAGGGCCTCACTTCTAATCAGTCCTTCTGGGGAACGGGCACAGTTTCTGAACGTTAGACCCACTTCGCACTGTCGGTACTTCTGCCAAGGGGATCTCTATTGAGGCAGGGAGGCCAGAATTCAGGGCATTTTCAGCTCCATAGTTTACAATTTCTGAGTCCACAACACTTGGATTAACTGTGGAGACTCTTGGTACTGGCAGGGAACTATCAGAGCACTGAACACACTGTTCGGGTTCTGGTGTATCACCAGCTTGCTCCAATGCATCACTCCCTTCTTCTGAAAAGTCAAGCAGTTCAACCATGCACAGTGATTCCACATCCTCTGGTTTGATGCTTTGTATTTCACTTTCTGGGAGTATTGGCTCCAGGGATAAAGCTGAGGGCCTAGACAGTCCAGAAGACCTAGCTTCATCCCCTGGGTTGACTAGAGGATTGCCCCGAAACAGCTGACTCAGTTCATAAGAAGGGTAATATTCAGGATTACACTCACTGTCCTCTGACACAGAATGACAATCATGTTCAATTGAAACGTATGGAGGGGAACACTTTAACTTAGCTTCTGTAGGTACAGTCTTTCTTGATTTTTTCTTAGCAGCAGCTCTAGTCACTGGTCCAGAGGGGGCATTGTCTGGGGGCTTAGCCTCTATCAAGCTCTGTCCAGTAGGCAGCAAATGATTTCTATGCATAGTTTTCACATCTTTTGAATTATTCTCAGGCTGTATTTTGTACACAGGCAGATCATCTAGTTTGCCCACTACAATGTGAGGGAGGTGATGCCATCTGTCAGCAATCTTATGCTTGCCATGCAGTCCTAGGTTCCTCAGCAACACTCGATCTCCTTCCCTGAGTTCCAGGGCTTTCACTTTTTTGTCATACCTTTCTTTATTGGCTAGATTTCTTTTGGTAGCCATGGTTTGAGCCAGCTGGTATGCATGGTTTAATTGGGCCTTTAATTTTTGCATATACTGTAAATGAGTAGCTGCTTGAACCCCATCGGGAGAAACTCCAAAGCAAACATCTCCTGGCAATCTGGCTTCTCTTCCAAACATTAGTCGATAGGGGGAAAACCCAGTGGCATCACTTTTTGTGCAGTTGTAGGCATGTACCAGGGTGCTAATCTGTTGGCTCCACCTGGGCTTGTCTTTTGGTTGAAGGGTGCCTAACATATCGAGCAGAGTGCGGTTGAACCTTTCAGGCTGGGGGTCTCCCTGGGGATGATAGGGGGTGCTTTTGACTTTCGCACCCCCCACAATGAAAGCATCTCTTTAATCAGATGACTCTCAAAGTCCCGCCTTTGATCAAAATGGATTCTTTGAGGGCCCATAATGAACAAAGAAATTTTCTATAAGCACTTTTGCCACAATGGATGCCTTCTGATCCTTGGTGGGGAACACTTGAGCATATCGAGTAAAATGGTCAGTGACTACCAGTACATTACTGATATTTCTTTGATCTGGCTCTAGACTCAGAAAATCAATACAGACCAACTCCATGGGTGCACTAGTGGCAATGTTGATAAGGGGACAGCCTTCTGGGGGCAAAGCTTTCTGCTGTAAGTAGCGACTACAAGTTCTAATGTGTTGTTCCACATCAGCCCCCATTTTAGGCCAATAAAAATCTAGATCTCACTAAATCAAGGGTTTTTTCTATGCCGAGGTGTCCCATGTTGGTCTAGGGGTATGATTCTCGCTTAGGGTGCGGGAGGTCCCGGGTTCATATCCCGGACGAGCCCAAAAATCATGCAGGTTAAACAATATTTGTTTGGTCCCGCAGGGATCAGTCCTTGGGCCCCTCCTGTTCAACGCCTACGTCTCTGACATAAGGACAGGTATCAGGAGTGAGATGAGTCTCTTTGCGGATGACTCAAAACTGGGGGCAGTGGTGGATGGGGAGGGTGGCATTAAAGGGGGACCTGGAGGCTCTGGAAATATAGTCTAGAAAGTGGAAGCTGAGGTTCAGTGCAGGGAAATGTAAGGTACTGCACCTGGGGGCCAGAAACCTGGGCCAAGTGTACACCCGGGGGGGGGATGCTACAAGTCTCGATGGCTGAGAGGGACCTGGGGTTGGTGGTAGATGTCAAGATGAACAACTCAGAGACGTGTAGGAGGGCAGCAGCCAAGGCCAACAGGATGCCGGGATGCATCGCTAGGAGGATCACTCCAGAAGGAGGGAAGTGATACTCCTCTGTATAACTGCTTGGTGAGGCCGCACTCGAGTACTACGTGCAGTTTTGGAGGCCACACTTAAAAGGACATTAAACTCCTGGAGAGGGTCCAGAGGAGGGCAACCAAATGATTTGGGGCTTGGGGACAGGACCTATGGGGAGAGGCTGGAAGAGCTAAATATGTACACATTGGAAGAGAGAGGGGCGGGAGGACATGATAGAGGTCTTCAGGTACATGAAGGGGGTAAATAGGGGAGGAACAGTCAGGGTGCTTTGAAGGAAGGAGGATGGGGGCTACTAGAGGGCATGGGTGGAAGCTGGAGGGGGGAAGATTCAGGGAGAAAGGAGGAGGTGCTACTTCACTGAGAGGGTGGTGGAGCCATGGAATGCACTGCCTATGGGGCTGGTGGAGGCAGAGATGGTGGAGGGGTTCAAGAGGGGGGGTGGGACAGGTACAGGGGAAGGGTTTTGGAAGCAAAATCCAATGCAGCGAGAATATCCGGAACTGGGAAGGGAGAAGCCAGAGAAGGCGAGGGGGGCAGCAAGGTCAGCTCCCAGGGTGGGGGCTGACCAAATGAGCAGACGCAAAAGACCGTTAGGCCTATTCTGCTGACATTTTAGCATGTTAGTATGTGGTTGTGTTGAGACCTCAGCACCAGTTCTCGAAAGGCAGTGGGCAAAACTAACTGTTGTTTGTCCAGTTGGCCCCCTTTGTCCATTGTCTCTCTGTAGTAAGTAGTAGTAGTAAATAATTTTTTTATTCATATATGAATAAAGGATATATTCAATTGAGCAGAGCTCATTTTCAATTAAGTTCCATGTCACAATAAAATAAAGTTCCAAATCAAAAAGACATAACATCGAATCACTAAAAAAAACATATAGATTAAAACAATTGACAATACAACGGTAATTAAGGAAAAGAAAAAACAGAAAATATAAAAAGAAATTAAAATACAAACAATCAGTCTCATTACACAATAACATACTTTAAGACACTAAGGCCAGATATTCAAGGGTTGCGCCATGTGCAACAGGGTTGCTCATGCGCCAAGTCCCAAACTCGCCATTCTGCGATATTCAGAAGGAGGCAGTTAGCCCCAACATGCTGAGCAATAGCGAATGAAAATGAAGGCATGCGCAACCGAAGGGGGCGGATCCATGCATAAAGAGTGCAATGCGATATTCAAAGACTTGCGCAATGCGCAATAGCGGCACAGCCGGAAACTGCACACTAGCGGAAATGAGCCAAAATAAAAAGGCTCAAGGAAGCAGCGCAAGAACGCTACCAGGCTGTCAAGTGGGGGAGAGAGAGAGACAGACAGAGACAGATGGACAGACTGAAAAGGGCAGGCAAGGAAAGTGTTTCCCATAGTTTGTAGAGGTCAGGGGGTGCCCGGTGCAGTGGAAGTAGCAGTGAGGACAGCGGGGGTAACACAGCAACAGCAGCCGGGGGGCAGAAGCCAGGGAGATGGACAGTGCCAGCTTCCACATGGAAGCTGTAATGAAGGGTGAGAATCCATGCTGCAGGGGGACGTGGCCGTGGAGGAGCCCGTCGGCGGTATGCCCCCGACAGGCGGTACCGTGCCCGCATCAGCTTTGAGCTGTACACAGATGTAGAGATCGTGGGCCGGTACCGCCTGGACAGGGCAATACTGAGATGGCTCTGTGAGCTGTGCAGTGATGTGATGCAGGCACCCTCACGACGGAGTCACGCTCTGTCGGTGGAGACCAAGGTGACAGCCTGCATGTGCCTGCTCACCACGGGCACCTTCCAGAGGCCGACAGGGGACACCACAGGCATCACACAGTCGGCCACGCCATGCATCCTTACCCACCTCATCACGCACTGCTGCCACATGCTGCGGAGTACATCCATTTCCCCAGCACCGCTGCAGAGCGCAAGCAAACATGCAGGAGTTCCACAGGGTAGCACGGATGCCTGGCATGCTGGGGCCATAGATCGCACCCATGTGGCCATCCGAGACGCCACCTGGCCCCGATGGCCATGCCTATCGTGAATCGAAAGGGATTCTCCAGTGTCAACTGCCAGGTGTGTGTGATGCCACTGGGCGCATAATCAATGTCTGTGCCACACCTGGCGGAGCACATGATGCCTTCATATGGTATCAGTCTGCACTGTGCCATCGATTCGAGAGGGGACATCCCACAGGACATCTAGTGGTGAGTACACATGGAATGCAAACTCTGGGCAAGGGTGGGAATGACACCGTGCCATGGTAGTGGCACACAGGAGATGGCCAATATGGACCTGAACATGACACTGCTCTCCACTATCTCCACACAGGTGACTGCAGATACCCACTCCGTCCCTGGCTGCTCACACCGTACCTGCACCCCACGACCCCAGCGCAGCTATGCTATAATGAGGCACATGCCGCAACATGTAACATCATAGGGCGGGTGTTTGGGATGCTCAAGGCACGCTTCCGATGCCTAGACACCTCCGGCGGTGCCCTACAGTACAGCCCCCAAAAGGCCTGTGGGATATTCCTGGCCTGTTGCATCCTGCACAACATAGCCAAAGACCATGGGATAGCCGTACAGGTCGAACAGGGGGACAGCGATGGGGACGCCGGTGATGATGGTGATGAGCAGCCCCCCCCAGGACGGAGGGACCCCCGACTGATCCGGCAGGCCCAGCTGCACCGGGACACCATCACAGAGGAGCACTACACACAACACAGGTAAGTCAAGGGGACATGTGCAACCAACACTGTCCATGCGCAAACTACAGGCACACAGGGGAACACACCAGGGGTGCATGAAGGTTAGGGGAGTGGAAGGGTCCAGGCATACCAACACACCATCAGGGAGGGGTGAGCACTCATATGGACACACACACACACCAGGCACAGAGCGTACATGGGCAGATGCACAGCACTGCAGAACCGACATTGCTAACACACAGCACCACCGACCACCCCCACCACCTGTACTGTCCAAGTATGTGTGTCAGAACCTGGGCACCCTTGCACCTTGGTGTACAGTGCAATGCAGGCATCATCATGCACACGCACCTGTGGACAGCAGTTGGGAGGGTGTGCAGGTGGTCCGTGTGTCGGCGTGGTGAGCAGAGCACCCAGCAGTGCACTGCCCACCATGACACACATTGCACACAGGGCAGCACCAGACAGGGCCCGCACTGGGAGACAGCTCAGTCATGTAGCACTGTCCCACGGCCACCACGGATGCGTGTGCGGCCCCGCCATGACCCAACAGCACGGGCAGGCTGAGCAGGGGCCACATGGGGTGGCACTGTTGCACCACCAGGGGTCCCACTGTGCAAACGTGACCTTGCCCGCACAGGGGTCTGCAGCACGCCGAACAAACCTGCACCAGGGGTGCTCGGGATGCCCACAGCAGAACCCGGCGTCGACAGGCCCGGTGTCGCATGACGCCGGAACGGGGAGTGGAGAGTGCACTGTGTGGGGTGTGTGGTACAGGGCAACTCGACTGTGTGCCCAATGCATCCACGACAGAGACCACTGCCTGGTCAGCCTGTCAATGGCGGGTCACATCCATCTGCATACGGACCAGCTCGGCTCAGTCCGAGCACACTCCCTGCTGTGCAGCCCACGGACACAGACAGTGCCTCCACGGACCTTGCAACCCCGCCCCTGCAGCTGTACTGATTCCTGCAGCAGGCGGGTGTGTCACGTCAATGGGTACTGTGCCCCAATGGCATCGTGACCCCAGGGTGTGGACGGTCCTGATGCCATCACCCTTGAGGGTGGGCGCTGTTCGCCAGGACCAGGTATGGGCGGATCAAAGGGCAGTGGACATGTGCCACTGCTTGACACTGTACCCCCAGACCTGGTGTGCGACTGCTGCTGCTGCCCCTCCAACCACTGTGCCCCCAGGTCCACCTGTTCCACCGCCATGCTGGCAACAGTGCCAGACACCTGCACAGCCACCGGTGCTGCCCCACCGGTGCTGACAGGCACAGCCTGGGACTGTGCCAGCATGCTGGTACACAGGTTTGAACCAGAAAGGCCCAGGGGCACATGCTGGCCTGCCGTGTGTCTGTCACGGGACACACACCTATCACTGCCCATTGCAGGCCTTCTATCATCAATGGTGCAGGTACGGTTACTGCATGGCCACAGCATGCTGGCATGCTTGCATGCCAGACTGCTGAGACACAGGCTGTGCACTCCCCGCACCCGTATCACTGACACCAGAGTTGTTGGCCCAGCGTGCATGCTGCTGCAGTGCCTGCTGGCTGGTGGTGGAGGTGGATGGTCCTCCTCCATGTCCAGCAGGTCCGCATCACTGTCTGGACCCACCACCACTGTCTCCTGAAGATGAACAGGATCTGTAACAGAAAGAGAGTACATGTGAGTGCATGTGAACAACCGCCAGCCCCCAAACACCACCACCATGTCATACCGTGCAGTGATGGGCTTCCACCTGTCTGGAATCCTCCGCCTGGTATGCCCGCAATGGCGCTCGGCTGCATGGCTGCGACCAGTGTCTCCTCATGTGGGGTCAGCTGCAACACCACTGGTGGGCCCCCGCCAGTGCCAGCATGGGCCGCCCTGAAGGCTGCCACTTTCTCCTTCAGCCTCCTGCGGTCAGTCCCCATCTTTTTCTTGCATTCCTGCACGGAGTGCTGGTGGCTTCCGTGCAGGTTAATGGCCCAAGCTACCCCCTCCCATGCAGCCGCACGGGACTGAGGGGTGCCCCTCCGTCCACTCAATAGTGGCTCATCTTCCAGGTAGGCCTGGAAGAGGGCCTCAGTCTCTGCCGCTGTGAAGTTCGGCCTCCTCCTAAGCCCACCGTCCTCACCCTCACCTTGGCTCTGCTCGGTCATGGTGATCTGTATGGGTGGAAGTGGACACCTGTCACTGTGCAGTCTACAGCATTTCCCCATGAGCATTGTCCTGAACATCACACAGCATGTAACTCACCTCTCACCTGCAGTAACCGAATCTGGCCAGCACAGCCCACTGTCGCACATTTATAGCGCAACACATGCAAATTAGGAGTGGAGCAACTTTAATGACATGCAAATCGCGCCACTGCGCCCTTGAATGGCTGATCAGATGATTTGCATATGTCAGCTGAATATCGCGAATCTGCACTTTGCACAATACGGAACAGTCGGCTGAGCCAATGGCGCAGATCTGTGCCTGTGTGGTACACTGCATCACGCATGCCCAGATAGCTGACGCATGTGTCTGTGGCGCTGCTGACGTGCTGAGCACGATAGGCAATTCAGGCCATGGTCACCATTGTGCCAGTGGCACTACAGCACTGGCCACTATATGGCGCTGTGGCATTACTGCGCAATAGTCCACTGTGGCACTGGTACGCAGCTGGTCGGTCGTGCAGGTTACCTATACATCAGATGGCGCTGTGCGTAGCCTTGCGTCAGTGCTCAAGACCTTGTGTATGCCCTTTGCCCCCTGCCGCTGTTCGCCTGCCATGTGTACGTCCCTATTGCGCTGTCTGGTGACAGCGCTATGTGAAGTGACGGCGCTGTTCGAACAGCGTGATTGGAGCCTGTGGTGGTCTATTGCGCAACATCTCCATGTGGGGTTATGGTGCAGCAGGGCGCCATATTGCCTGCTGTAAACTGGCTAACATGGCTAGGAGGAGGGCTGTGAGTTGGAGCCCACTGAGGTGGCCAACCTGGTGGCCCCATAGAGCCCCAGTATGAGGCACTCTATGTGAGGCCCCTCACCATAGCAAGAACAGAGGTGTGGCAGAGTGGCCACTGACCTGGTGGGGTCACTGGATGGTGCCGGTCTGCTGAGCAGTGCCGCACGGTACAGTGACCTCCGCCCGGAGGGAGCCAGACATGTTGGCAAGGCTGCGGCACGCGCCAGGCGGGCGTGGTGCCAAGGCCAGGTGAGTGTACCATCTATGCACCTGTATTCTCTGTAGGGGTGTGTGTGCTTTGGTGGCTGGGCATAGGACGGCTCGGACATGGTTGGCTGTGTCAGTGTGTGCAGCTGTGCGATGGATGGGTATGGCTGTGGGCAGGCACTCTCACTGGGGCAGGGGCACTCTGCTTTTGAGTCACACTGATGTTTGTCTCAACATATGTCTCCCACAGGCCGGGATGTGAGGATGCAGGGCCGGGTGAGGAGGGCCGTGCTAGGGCCCGGTGAAGCAGGAGTCGCCCCTGGATGCAGCAGCAGCAGCCACAGCATCAACGGCAGCAAGAGCAACAGCAGCAGACACAGCTGCTTGAGCAATGTGAGTATCATGACTTCATGGATGCTATTGCATGCTGGGAGTCCACTAGCCCTGCACAATACAACCATGCAGGACAGGGGAGGTCATAATTCCACTATACAAGACACTAGTGAGGCCCCACCTGGAGTACAGTGTACAGTTCTGGAGACCATACCTACGTAAGGACATAGAGTGGGCAGGGAAGGTTCAGAGGAGGGCAACAAAGATGGTGCATGGCTTGCATCACGGGTCCTATGACGACAGGTTGAAGGAACTGAACATGTACTCCCTGGAGGAGAGGGGGGAGAGAGGGGATATGATAGAGACATACAGGTATCTTACAGGGGGGATCAGGGTGCAGGACACACTATTTTGAAGTGAAAAAGATGTTCCAGGACTAGAGGGCATGGGATGAAGTTGGAGGGGCGACGATTCAGAGGACACATGGAAAAGGATTTCTTCACAGAGCGGGTGGTGGACAAGTGGAACACCCTGCCAGAGGAAGTGGTGGGGGCTGAAACAATCACGGGATTTCAGAATGCACGGGACAGACATGAAGGAATTCTGGAGGTCAGGGGTAAGGGGCAACAGACTTCTAGGAAAACAAAGTGAACTTACAAGCTCAAATGGACAGACTAGGTTGGCCATAGGCCCTTATCTGATGACACTGTCTATGTATCTGTATGTATGCACGACACAGGTGACATGCATCACTGTCCAGTATCACAGCACATCTGTGTAGTCACTGGTGGTCCAGGCATGCACTGGGCACATAGCTGTGTAACTGGCATCGTACCACGTTGCACGCCACTGGACAGCCTTGTTTGTGCTGTGATGGACATGGGCAGTGTGTGTGTGTGGTGTGTATAGCTGGTGCCGCCTGTTTGTTGGCCATGTGCATGTTCACTGTGGGTGGGTGCATGCCATCACAGGTGTGAGACACTGGGCTATATGGCTTGCAGGTTGGGTGGTGTTCAGGGTTGTGGTCAGTCACAGCCATGTGACTGTGTTCCCATTTTCCTAGGCCTCGAGGTTCTCAGGAGGATGGCACGTGATCTTCGGCACCTCACCCAAGTTGGACTGGAGAACCAAGAGATACTGCAGCCATCCGGGCGCCATGGAGCTCAGCGACGGAGGCACAGGACGTGCACCAGCAGGGGAGGACCAGCAGCCAGCTGGGCCATAGCCCAATTACCCTTCCCACTCTCCCATCCCTAACACCCTGCCTTCCTCTCCAAGTTTTTATTCCCTCCCCCTTGAACACCCCTACCTTTTACCCGTCCCCCCCCTTGTAAATAGTTTCTCTTGGTTTTGTTATTGAATCTTTTAAATATACATTTCTATTTTGATATGAATACTGTGTTGGTCCCTGATTTGCAGCTGGCTATGGGTGCTCAGTTGCAGGGGTGTACATGCCATCTGGGGTGGTATGGTCCTGGGTGTGTGTGTGCGTGTGTGTGCATGGGGAGGTATCTCCAGCATGGCAGTGACTTTCTGTTGGTCTTGCCGTCTGCTGCCACCCACTGCTGGGTGCACAGGGTGTGTCTGGCTTGTAGGCTTCTGTGCTGCACGGGGTTGACGTGTGCTGGGGGGATGCATGGTTTCCTGCAGTGCCAGTCAATTACATAGGTGGTGTCTTGGGGTCACAGTGCAGGGTGTGCTGTGCGCACGGGGGCTGCTGTGCACTGTGGTTGCCAACCCCCTCATGTGGCACTCTCAGCATGCCAGTGGTTGTGTTGGGGTGTCATAGCTCCGCCTATGTTGTGTTGGCTTGTCCCCATGGGCCAGTAGATCATCCGTCACCCTCAGTGATGCTGTGCTTGGGGTGTGCAGGTGTGGTGTGGGTTCTGCAGTGTGTTCCTCGTGCCCATGTGTGGCATGGCTGGCGGGCCCCAGCCTGCCTCCCTGGATGTGCAGTTCCATTGCTCTGGGGGCTCAACTTGGCGCTATGGCACCTCTGGAATGCTCAGCTGGGCTGCCTGGTTTGCTCCATGGCGCCAACATTTGGCTCAGCTTCTCTCCTTCCCTGGTTTAGTGTGGCGCAGTATGTGCGATATTCAGGCGTTGGTTGCTTGCGCAATTTGTGCTGCTCCATGTTTGAATATCGCACCTGCTGCGCATTTGCGCAACTAGTTTGTGCTTGTTTCTGCTGTTGCGCTCATTTTGAGCGCAGTTTGAATATCTGGGCCTAAGAGTTATTACATGTTGTGGTATTGTGTAATACAGATATACACCAGTTCCTTAGTTCACTTTTATTATAACTAGTTCTATTTTTCTTAAATCTAAGGCGTATTTATTCCATAAACTGATTCCTCTAACAGGTACAGATCTTCCAATATTCAAATTACATTTAATTGAGACAAATTGGGTTCCGGCAGAGGCTCTCAAGCTTTCCTTTGTTTTCCTAACTTCAAAAAGGTCAATTATATAATTAGGTACTTCCCCATACCAAATCTTAATCATAAGTTGTAACAAATGTAAGTCTCTTCTCACTACGGGTCTATGCTAATTTAATTCCCTAAAAAGTATGCACCTATGGGTTCTATGAGGGGCATCCAATACAAAATGAGCTAACCTACAAAAAACTAAATCCTCTTTATCTATATGTTTTTGATAGCCCCTCCATAGAGTAAATCACCATAGTCAATCACTGGGAGTAAAAGAGAATTTACCACACTCAATCGAATCTCTCTAGTCATAAACTTTTTATACTTATATAGGGCGCCCAGCTTCCTATTTGTATTTTTTATAAGGGAGTCAATATAAACATCTCAACCAAGACATGGATCCAACTATATGCCCAAGTACTTGTATGAATCCACCTGTTTAATGGCAATGCCATCCTCAGTACTGATTTCCAAATATAGGTCTTGTTTTTTATTATTCTTTTTAAACAAAAGTGACTGTGTTTTATTGGCATTTAAGATAAGATGGTTCATCTTTAGAAAATCCTGTACTTCATCAAAAGCCAATTGTAGCCTCATATTAATCAATTCTAAAGTATCTCTAATTGTCTCTCTGTATAACAGTCCATTCCTCATTCTGAATTTAGGACCTTCTTTATATAGCAATGCAATTCTCAAATCAGTGGAGTGTAATTTTGACACATCTTTCCTTGCTTGAATAGCTTCTAGAGCTGTTTTTATCATAGGATCTCGGGATTGAGCCCGCTGAATACTGTCATTATTGAATTGAGGCAAAGCACCAGTGTCCAATGCAGAAAATGGCAGTAAGCGGCAGGTATGCATTTCTTGGATGGCCCCAAACAATCCACCATGCTGTCCACTGCATCCGTGGACATCTTTTCTCCCTGTCAAACTTTTGGCAGAGTGCTCGAATATCCGGTTCTGACAGTCTGACCCAATTATTTGAAGGGACCGGTCTCGAGAGAGCATCAGCATCTATATGGTTCAGGCCTGCTCTGTATTCAATGGGCATAGTCGTATGTAGACAAGGCAGAGAGCCACCTATGGCCCGTAGCATCTAACTTAGCTGAAGTCTGCACATAGGTCAAAGGATTATTGTCAGTTTTTACCAGTATCTTAGCTCCATACAAGTACTCATGAAATTGATCAACAATGGCCCACTTCAACGCTAGGAACTCTAGTTTGTGCACTGGATAGTTCTTTTCTGATGGGGTCAGACTTCTGCTGGCAAAGGCCACTGGTCTCAGCCATTTGTGTGCTCTTGATACAACACAGCCCCCAACCCTTGCAAGCTAGCATCAGTATGAAGGACATACGATCTTGTAGTATTAGCATAGGCCAACACTGGGGCATGGGTAAGTTGATGTATGATTTCATGGAAAGCAGTCTCACAATCAGGAGTCCAGCGGGTCCCAAACACTTCATTCAGACGGAAATACATTTTTTCAGTCTCAATGGGCACTGTTTTCTTGTATCTTTTGTGGGTTCGGGGATAACCTTGAGTAAGGTTAAGTAAAGGGCGGGTCACTCTTGAATAGTCCTTGATAAAATGCCTATAATAACCACAGAAACCCAGGAATCTCTGCAGCTCCTTCAGATTTTTTGGCTGGGGCCAGATGGTCAATGCCTCAACTTTACTGGGGTCAGTCTCTATGCCCTCGGTGGACACTATATGTCACACATATTTTACTGATGTTTGAAAGAATTGACACTTATCAATGGACAATTTGAGGCCAAAATCTTCCAGTTGATCCAACACCTTGAATAACCTGCTTTCATGTTCCTCCAGGGAGCTGCAAAACACAATGACATCATCCAGGTAGACGAAACACTCTAACAAATTCATATCCCCCACTGCACACTCCATCAGGTGCTGAAAAGTGTCTGGAGCACCCGAAATCACTTGAGGCATCCTCATAAACCCATAGAAACCAAGTGGGCAAATAAAGGCAGTCTTTTCACGGTCTTCTGGGGCCATCGGGATCTGATAGTACCCACTGCGAAGGTCCAGCACTGAGAACCACTTACCTACCGTTCAGGCAGTCCAACGCATCCTGAATGCGTGGCATGGTGTACTGCTCTGGAATAGTCCGCCGGTTCAAAGTACGATAATCCACACACATCCTAACTGTTCAATTCTTTTTCCTCACTACCACGATAGGTGAAGCATATGGGCTTCTGGATTCCTACATTACCCCAGCCGCAAGCATCTCTTGCAGATGTCGTCTCACATCATCTATGTCAGCAGGTGCCAGGCGTCGAGACCTCTCACAAAATGGCCTCTCATCATGTAGCCGGATGCAGTGTTCAGCTCCTTGTACACATCCTACATCCTATTCCTTCAAAGAAAACACCTGGTCTCTCTGGGCAAGCTTCTCACTGATCCATTCTCTCCAGTCAGCTGGCAACGGGAAGTCTTCGAAATCAAACAAGTCAGGTGTCACTCTGTCACTCTTCCCTGAACTCTTGTTACTGGGCAGGATGGCAGTATCTGCACAGTGCACAGTGGCTAGGATACAGCCTCGATTTACTTGTATCTCCCTGTCACACACACTGTGAACTTGAACCATTACTCTTTTGGCAAAAGCATGAGCTCTAGCAGGCAGGATACTGGGTTTGACCAGCAGCCCCTCGGGCAGTTTCCCATCCCCTGGTGCATCCAGCATTAATATTTTGTTCTTTACATCCTTCTTGATACGGATTTCTCCATGTAGAACACATTGCACATTCGGTGCTAGCAGCAAAGATTCTGGGTCCTTCTTCCAGACGACCTCCACTGGGTCCTCAGGTTCCATCTTACCAGCATTTCTCTGTGCTTCATAGGCCTGTTTAAATAAAGCCGGGATTCTAAAGGCTCTGCCAGTCCTGGACTTTTGTTTTTCAGAACACAACTGCACCAGTCACCCAAACATATGTGCATTGGTTCCAATCAACAAGGGGACTCCATCATACAGTCCAGTAGGGGGACACACTAAGGCCAGGGTCTCCACTTGCTCTGCTACTCCAGCCACAGAAGTAGGGAAAGACAACCAAATTTGGATATAGCCAGAGTAGGGGTAGGCCTACTCACTCAAACCCCACACATGTAGCCCCTCTAGGGGTTGCAGTGGCACGTCAGACAAATGCTTCTGATACCAGTCCTGAAACATGATTGTCACTTGGGAGCCACTGTCTAGTACAGCTCTGGTGGACATCCCGTTCACTTTCACTGTAGTCTCCATGGAGGGACCCACTATTTCCAGACCATTCAGAGGTATTACTTGAGAGGTCGCTGGCATTGGCCCTGGTGGCAAAACTTTCCGGTAGGCCCCTCCTGGTGACTGGGCACAGGTTTTGCGATGCCAGGCCACTAACCTGCTGGTGACTTTCCTCAAGTTCTCTGGCAGCCGACACTCAGTCTGAAAGTGTCCATCTTCCCTACAAAGGTAACAGAACTTAGTATCTCAGTTGTCTTTGGAGGAAGGGGAATCTCTTATCTGGTGGGGCACTTCAGGGGCTCTACATGGCTCTTCTCGAATGGGATGTTTACCCCATGATATCTCTGATTCACCTGTTGCAGCTCCCTCACCATTTCCCGTAAGTCTCTAATTTTCACTCTCAAGTTACTCTCAATCCGGGGGTCAGAGGAAACAGCATGCACTCCTACTCCACTTTTGGGCTCAGGGGGAGCTTGATACAGATCCGGCTCCCGATAGGTCTCTGTCATCCCCTTGATCAACCCTCTCAATTGATGAGTCTCATCTGGTTCACTCTGCTCGAGGGTCTGGCACAGATTCACAACCCCAGCGTAGGGCTCCCAACCCTCTTCATCGGTTTCGATTTCACGAATCTCTCTCATCAATTGACAATATTCAGAAGGCTCGGCCCTCCAGTCTTGCAATTTGAGTTTCAGCAGTATTACACTTGAAAATCTGGCTGACTTCAATATATGGTCTAATCAGACCTGGTTTAGTGTTTGGGCAGTCACTCCCCCTTTTCGGTGGTTTTTTTGCAGAGCCCTCTCCATTCTAGTAACAAATGTGGACAATTTCTAATTTCTCCACTGTTTTGCTGACTTGAATTTCCATAACAGATCATCTTGGGTTTCAGTGCTGCCAAACACCCCCTCTAAAGCGGAAAGATGTTCTGCTGCAGTTGTCTCTGGACTAGTGGACCGTAGGAACCGAATGGCTTCCAGTGCAGGACCCCTCAAACTTTCCATCAGCTGTTTCCTCTTCCCCCCCTCAGAACACTGCCACTCTTGCACTAAAGGTGTAGCATAGTTCATCCAGGTCTCCAAATCATCTTCCCCTGAAGGCACGGGCACAATACCAGAGAAGAGTCTCATCTCGATAGGAGTCTAATTGTATTGGAGGGATGACCATAGGGGTGGGGCTAGTATGGAGCACTTAGATGACCTGGGAGATGTAGCTGGGGATGGCAGGGAGTGTGGTCACCTGAGATGTCTAATAGCTGTATCAATTCCTGAGCAGTTCTCCCTTCTGCGGCTAACAGTTTAAGTAGCTTGTCCTTGAAACTATTGGTCTTAGGGGGCCCACCCGGGGTGGCTGAACCACTACGTGCATGAATAACCCTCCATCCCTTCTGGGCACCTTCGGGGAAAATCACTGGGGGCACCCTCTCAGGGTCTATCGTAATACTACATGAAAGCAGCACTTGCAGGGTCTGTTCGAGCAAGTCAGAACATCGCCCTTTTACTTCCACCTTGCCCAGACATTTAACACACTCAACAGTAGAGACAATGTCAGTGCTTTTTATCCCCAAGGGGACATCCAACAGTAATACAGTCTTTTGGGAGTCCAACTCCTTAGCTTCACCCCATCCCATCGATTTATGCACCATCATCTTAATGGGATTGAGTTTTAACTTGGGCGTAGCATCCCCCTCCATTTTTTCCTTTAATTTAGACATAATGTGATACTTCCTTCACTCAGCCACTAGAGGATGCTAAGAATCCCAGCGGTGCCTCCAAGATGTAACCCCCAGGTGGCGCTATCCCAAGGGCTACTACCCCTGGCTGACTGACTACTGACAGGCTGAGGGGCCTAGGTCCAATGGCGGGTGCCTCCACCCAGAGGTCAGGGTTGATACTGTCTATTACGACTTGGTCACAGCCCTCTGGGACACTGCAACCCCCCTTCCTTCCCACTAGTGGCCCACACAATATGTCAGGAGTATCTTCACAATGTACACTTACCCCCGGAACTGGTTCGGTCAGCTTGACTCTGGGGACCCACTGTAAAGCAAGAGGATGTAATAGGATAGCCACTGTACAATACTTTAACACAAACACATGCCTTAGTCAGTGTAACTTTGCTGAAAGAACCAGATCTGATTTATTTAGGGGATGGCAACAAAGACAGGGAAATCAGGTTAATTAGATCAATCACATTAATATTCACAGTACTGTGCATAATTTCAGAGTCCTAAATGTCACTTTCACTGGGTACCCAGGATGGAGGGGGCTAGCCAGAATCGGTGCAGCTGGTTGGGGCCCTGAGATGGAAACCACTTGCACAATACCCAATTTGTAATCCAGATCTGGTTGGCTCAGTTCATGTAGCAAGAAAGAAAATCAGATGAAACACTTGAAATTTAAAAGTGCAGATGGCAGGGAGCTACCCTGATTTTCACTCACTAACTTTAGGCTGGACACTGTCCCCGAGAGTGGCGTGGATTTCTGGACGCCCTTCGCACAGCAGGGGAACAAGGTTCTATAAGCAGGACACACCCCACACATTTATATGTAAAAGAAGTTACCATACTGGGCAGCTGCTCTCAGGTCCCGATCGCACTTACTGCCAACCCGGGAGTTTGCGATGCAGCTTCACTTTCCTGACAGACCGAGCGTGATGAAGCAGTTTCTCCAGTCCTCTACAGGGTAAGCCTGTTTCTTGGCTACACAGCCTCTACTCTCCTCTCCTCTCCTCAGTCACAGCCAGATTCAGTCCGAATCGCCATGGCAAAACATGCCGCCTGATTTCGCCTCCCACGCGCTTCCTGTGTGAAAACTCTGCAGTGCAGAAGCCCGAGCTCCTTCCCCAGTCACGGTCACAACAGATCTGCCTTCTCAGCCACCAGGCAGGGAATTAGAGTCGGGCACAACCCGGTCCAATTGGTGGGCTTCAGTTGCCAGTCACTCAAAACTTCCACCATTGGTGCGAAAAGGGGCCACAGTCCAGAACTTCACTTCCCAGAATTACTGGCTATATCCCCCATGGACAGTCGGCTCCCGAGAGGAGTCCTGATCCGTGTTGGTCACTCAATACTCCATTTTAGGTGCCCCTCCCTCCTGATTGGATCTAGTCTGCAGTTCAGATCTAAAATGGAGGGGCAAAGCACACAAAGTCCCAGCTGCAAGAAAGGCAGGTTAGACGAATTACATTTCCACTACCACTCTAACAGATCGCTAACAAACAATTACATCCCTGAATAGTGCTCACTCTGCCCACTTAGCGATGGCAGAAATGGAGCAATTTTTCAGCAGCTTGAGTGGGACTCGAGCAGGGAACCACACAGTCCCCCCAGGTTCCAGTCCTGCCTGTAAGCAGACAGCTCTTAAAGAGACAGTACCAGAGGCTCTAAAAGCACTCACAAATAAGCAGCTTAAATGCCAAACACCATCCAGGCTGGGACCTTTAGGCAAGCTATTAGGAGACTTTTGGGAACCCCCATTTGCAGGGGGGTTACATAAGTGAGTTAATAAAAGGCTAAGGCAGCACCTCAGTATTTTCTATTGCATAAGATGCCTACCACCCTGAAAGCTAGAAAGTGGCTGGTTCAAATGACCTTCTTCCCTGATCGACTCACGCCAACTTCCTATACAGCCATTGCCCCAGTATGCACTCCAAAAGCTGGATAAACTCTATCATTGCGTGTTGAGATTTGTTCTTGACTTGCCCTTGCAGACTTATCACTGCTCAATGTACCAAGCATTAGATTGGCCATCCTTCTCCACGAGGAGGCAAATAAACACACTCATGTGGCCATTCCGGGTTTGTCCAGCAAACTACCACCCTATATCAATCAATCAATCAATCAATCAAATCTTTATTTATCCAGGCAAGCATTGTTGAGCAGAGCTCATTTACAAGATGGACCTGGTTAGGTCAAGTCAGTTACATAAAATATAGTACAATTCAAGGAACACAGCACAATGAAGGAACAGATTATACAGGATATAAAGGCTTAAAGGATACCAACACATGGATATGTACAATTATGCAAGATCTATTGACACAAATTCATATATTTACATAAAATAAGGAAATTGTGAGAACACAAATTTGGGCGTGAGAGAGAATATGTGGTGACTAAGGTATAAAGTATAAGGGGATTTGTCAGAGGTGGAGGAATGGGCAGTGAGCAGTCTGGGCAGATGAAGGAGGTGGTGCTACAGGGAGAGATGAGGGGGAGGGATACTACAATCAGGCTGGGTGACAAAAGAAAAGAGGTAATGTTGGTCTTAGCAGTGAATGTTGGCAGGGCTGAGAGAGAGAGAGGAAGGATGCAAGTAGGCAGGGAAGGAGGGTGGAAATAGGTGATGAAGGAGTAGGAAATGTGACAGGGAGGAATTATAAGGCACTATATGATAACATGATTAAAAAAAGTGAGAGTAAGGTAGGAATGTAGGACCTGGAAGTTAGTGAAGAGCTCAGTGGAAGGGACAGACTAGAAGATGAAGGAGTGGAAGAGGATTATTCTCTACTACTGTCAAAAACAGTTGCAGTTTTCCTTGATAAGGCTAGAGTAAATGGATTTGAAGGCTGTAATGGATATAGGTATACTCAGTTTCAGTGTTTTCTGCATATTGTTCCTTAGAGAGGACAGCACAAAACTAATGGCAGTCCTACCAAAGCGAGAATTGACTTTGGGCACTTTGAGCATGATGAAAGTGTAGCTTCTTAGGGCATATTTACTTAAGGTTACTCATGTGAAGCAGTCCGAGACATATTGTGGTAACTTCTTGGATATGGCTCTGTAGAGCCATAGTGTAGTGTTTCTGTCCTTTCTGAACTGAAGCGAGGTCCATACAACTACAGCAGAAAGGGAGCAATGGTGGGTGTTGAATGGGAGTTCTGTGATATATCACAGGGCCCTGTGGTAGAGTGTATCCAATTTTTCCAGGTATGAGATTTGGCAACTACTGTATAAGAAATCAGCATAGTCGATTACAGAATGAAATGTGGCCTGGACCAACTTTTGCTTAGCCTCGCTTGTGAGAAAATGTTTTATTCTAAAATAAAGTCCAAGTCTCTGGCGAAGATTTTTCAGTAGTTCTTCCATATGTTCTATGAAGGAAAGTCTACTGTCGAGCCAGACACCCAGATATTTGAATTTTGTGACAAATTCAAGGTTTTCACCAAGAACAGTGGATATGTGTGGGAGGGTGCTTGGGACTGAATATCCTGCATGCGTGTGGGGACAGAAAAACATTGCCTTTGTTTTCTTTGCATTGAGCAGAAGTTTTTTGCTCAGGAGTTGGTGTTGGAGTAGATTGAAATCTGCTTGTAATTCTTTGCAGGCTGGCTCTGGAGAAGGGTGGCTGACATACAGCACCGTATCATTGGCAAATAGATGTACAGTGGCCTTGGTGAAGTTATTATCAATACTATTGATATATGTGGCGAGTAGGATAGGACCGAGGATAGATCCTTGGGGTACTTCTCTTTGCAGTGATTTAAGTGGGGACAACTCCCCTTCAGCCTTAACCTGCTGGGTCCATTCAGTAAGGCAGTTGTTGAACCATCGTAAGGAGTTTGAATCCGGCCCTATGGATTTCAGGGAGGAAAGGAGCAGTTCGTGGTCAACTGTGTCGAATGCCTTACTCAAGTCTAAAAACACAGTGCAGACACAATTTTTTTTATCCAATTCTAATTACCAGTTGTTGGTTACTTTTGCAAGGGCTGTAATGGTGCTATGTTTGGCTCTAAATCCAGATTGTGCTGGGTTTAAGAGGTTAGTTGATTCAAGGTAGTCTCTCAATTGTGTGCTTACAATCTTTTCCAGTAGTTTGGATAGTACAGGGAGGATGGAAATCGGTCTGTAGTTATTGAGGTCAGAAGGGTCCCCAGATTTCAATAGTGGAATGACTTGTGCAGTTTTCCAAATCAAAGGGATAGTTCCTAGTAGTAACGAGAGGTTAAATAAATGTGTTATCGGGACTGCTAGTACCTGCATGGCAATCTTTAAGAAGTAGGGGTCGAGGGAGTCCGCACCTGCACTTTTCTTGATGTCCATTTGGCATATTGTCTTCCACTTGCTTCAAAGTGGCTGGTTTGAAGGAGAAGGTAGAGTCGGTTACCTGAGTTTTGATGTTTTATGCCTAACTGGGATCACATTGGGTTTGCAGGAGAGTTGTCAGATACTAATCCTGCGGTCATGAAGTGATTGTTAAAGGACTCTAGGACTTCCAGTCTCTCATTGATGATGGATGTCCCAGTGATTATCCTGGCTGGGAGCGAATTACTTGGGGGCATGTCCAGCTATGTCATTTATAGTGTTCCAGAATTTAGCGGGGTTATGGAAGGAAGAGTCTAGTTCAGCACGATAGTAAGCAGCATTTGCATCTCTGACCTTCCTAGTACATATGTTCCTGGCCTTTTTGAACTGCCCCCAGTCTGACAGTGTATTTGTTTTACGTGCCTTTTTCCATAAATTGCCTCTCTCTCTCTCTCTAGGAGAGTGGATTTAAGGTCTGGTGTGAACCAACGTCAAGTTTTGTTTTGTTTTTGATCGCACTTTAGATATTGCTGCATATTTGTTAGAGCTCCTGTGATTATGTCATTTAGGAGATCATATGCTGTATCCACCAGATTTGCTAAGTAAAATTCTTGCCAATGTGTGGAGTACTTCATATCTTCCAGATATGCATGGATGTTAAAATTCTGCTTTGATCTCCTCGCTATGAACTTTGTGGAGGATGCGGGTTTATAGGTTGTTCTTATGCTAGTAGTGAAACATTGGTCACTGATATCACTGAAAAGGACTCCAACATGGGAGAATAGATGAGGCTTGCTCACCAGAATAACATCCAAGTGTGCTATTACTTGGGGTCTTATTATTAATTCTGGTAGGCTCATTGATGAGCTGTGTAAAGCCATATTGTCACGAATGATAATAAGGGGTAGCTGCATTTGGAAAGCCAATTTAGATTTATGTCCCAATAATAATAGTTTCTAGAGACCCATTTTCGATTATCTCACCTAGATGTGATAATAGTTTGAAATCAGCAGTAGGAGGTCTATAGCAGCGTATTACCTGCAAGGATGTGGTATGTGAAATTGCCACTTTAAGGGATAAGCATTCAAATTCTTGCACCATGGAAAATGAGGGAGGCAGGTTGCAGTCAGGTTGTCCTTCACGATATAGCTACTCCCCCAGATTGTCAGTCAGCTCTGAAAAGTAGGTAGTTGGGTAAATTTATGTCCTTGTGGGCTGTGGTAGGCCTAAGCCATGTCTCAGGGACCACCAATGTATCTGGTACGGTATGGTTAACCCATGCTTGGATCATAGTAATTGTTTTTTGTAGGCTGCACACATTAACATGGAGAAAGCTTAATCCTTTATGCTTGGCTAGGTTGGAAGGTGCAACAAAAACCTCTGGAGGTCCTGGATTAAGTTCCACATTTCTTGAGCATAGTAGTAGTAAGAGCAGAAGTTTCACGATTGCAGCAAGGGATAGTTTGTAAAGTCTTGCTTTTGCCCGCTTCTTTGTGCTCTGAGTCAGCGTTCTATGAATCCCAGGTGAGATGCTTTGTCCTCCTAGGAGAGCAGTGACTAAAACTCTGACTGAAAGGAGCAGTGAAGGTTTTACTGTATGAAGGGGGAGCTGTGTGTCTGGCAATAATAAAACTGACTGCGTCCCTCCATAGTGGGTTAACCATGGGTGAAGTTGTAGTTGGGGGAAGTTATAAACACATACCCAACCTCTCGATGCTATTACAGTATTGGTGTAGAGCAAGTCAGCCTCAGTCCCCTGTGGGGCATCCTGTGATTGCTTGCAGTGTCCACAGGGATCCGGATACAGAAGGAGTACAAGGAGAATCCACAGGTCCCCCATTATAAGCATTGTGTGGAGGGTAATGTTCATTCTAAGGGTTTTGGCCTGTACTGACAGGTACACAGCAAAATGTTTATAAGTTTGTGTTTAGAGGGCCACAGTAAGTATCCTATCTAGATATCGTCAAGGAGAATAGGTCTTATGACAGTGAGGACTAATCTATTGAGTGTAAAAAGTGGAAATCGCTTAGGAGATGCCTAAAGGCTATTTAACAAGCATGTGCCAAATGCACTGAAAGAGCAATGGAGTTCATGCAAATAGGGACTGACAGTATATTAAATACCACTTGAGAAATGGTTATAGGTTGCTGTTATTGAGATGGAGTTAAAGCCATAGGGTAGTAGGTTACCAAGGGGCATGACTTTTGAAGGAGGCGGGAGAGGGTCTATATAATGAATTGTAGGGAAGGGGGAAGGGGGGTTGGTGTAAAAGTTGCAGCTTTGCCGTACCTTCCAGCATCAACTGTCCAGGCTGGTAGGTTTGAGCGCTGGCAGAGGAGGCCAACTGCCTGCTGGCCAAGTCTAGCCCCGGCGCTCGGTTGGGGGGGTGCTTCTTGGAGCAATCCTCGGCTGGGGAAAAAGGAGAGAGGCACTCAGATTAAATGCTGCACAGACACAAAGTGTCAGCAGAAGCAGCAGTGGGTCTCAAATTGCAAGTGAATGGCTTGTAAATGAAGCTTTGGCGTCTGAGCATCTGGGACAATTTACAAAGCACAGGAGGGGCTGTGATCACTAAAAATTAACATTTATCCAAAAGTCAGTATCCTCAAACCCCACAATTTCAGTGAAACAGCTCTTTTTGGACAATTTCTACATACAATTCCCAGTAAAAGTCAAGAAATAGCAGTTAAAAGTAGCTAGTGAAGCGGGGACCAATCGGAAGCAAAGCTGTAGAAGGCACTCGCTTTCTGATTGGTTGCGACTTTGCCGTACCTTCCAGTGGTAACTGTCTGGGCTGGTGGGTTTGAGCGGCAGCAGAGGAGGCCGACCACCTGCTGGCTGAGTCTAGCCCCGGCGCTCGGCTGGAAGGGCGCTTCTTGAAGCGGTCCTCGGCTGTGACCTGTTTGAACATTCAAAGGGTGCCTATGGACTAGGGAACTCCTCCTTTGTCCTCCTTAAGTTACCACGAACAAGGACATGTCTTGGCTCAACTGCCATTAGCTCCTATTTACCAGCGCTTGGAATAACATGCAAAAGTACTTAAAATCTCCCTGCTGCTCAGCCATTTTATATTTAGAGGGCTGCTCTATAGAGGCCTGAAACAGTGTGTGATTGTTTCAGGTAAAGCCTTACCCGCTCAGCTGAGTCCTTTAACCTCTGTAATCCTGGGCAGTCTATTTCCCATGTCGGCCAGCATCCCTTTAGAGCAACCCATTCCCCTCCTACCTTGCCCTCTCATCAATTAGCTTCACAGGGGCCTCATTCTATCAGACTGCCCTATTTTCTCCCCTCTACTATGTGTCTGCTACCCTTTCTTCCCACTGCCCTTCTCTATGTCCCTGCTTCCTCTCCTCACTTGTACTCTATAAGCTACAACCTGTATATGCTGCACTTTAAATGCCTATATTTGCACTTGCTTTACATGTCTAATTCATCCAAGTACTGAGTTTGTATATTGTAACTACCTGTACCGATGTCTACTTTTGTATGAACTGTTGTCTACTGTAAGCAAAAGTGTCCTCCGTATCCAGGACCATTTTGAAAATGAGCTTGCGCAATGATGTAACTGCCTGGTTAAATAAAGTTTGATTGATTGATTGATTAACATTAATGAGGACTGTGATCTGAATGAGGCAAACAGAGAAAGATTTTCCCTTCATGAAAAAGGATCTTTTTTGTGACTCATGAAATGAAAAAAGATTTTTTTTCATATCACACGTCAGGAAAAAGATTTATAATATTAAAAATAACATTTTAAGGGCATGTCTCCAACAGTGAAATGCAGATTACACCTAAATGGGTCCCGATCAACCAGATAGATCTGTTTTTCTCTCTCCTGGATGTCACTTTTGTGGCTTTTGAAATTTTTTTGTTTTAGAAAAAAATGGAAACAAGGTGGTGGCAAACAAAAAAGGATAATTCCAGTACAAAAAAGGATTCCCTTTTCATTTCATACAGCTATCTCAAAGTGCTTACTAAGCATGCTCAGAACCACATTTTTCAAAATTTCAAAATTTAATAGCTTTGGAAAGAAGTGATATTTTTTTCCCCAATGAGCAAAAGGCACATCTATGGACCAGCCCTTTCTACTCTGAAAATTTCAGACCAAAATTTCAAACTGTCTGGGCTGTAGGCAAGTTCAAAGAAAAAAACAGCAAAACCACTGAGCGAAAATCAGTTATTTGCACTATACAGAACTTGGAATCTGCACATCCAACCAAAATAAAATATGGCACATCCACAGATCTACCACATGAGACCATGCATGCAAAATCTCAAGTAAACTGCTGAACAATTGCTAAGTTATTGAAGTGCAAAATTGGTGTTGAGCATTAAACTGCCTACTCAACCCTAGCTATATATAGAGAATAATGGATAGGTAAGTGTATTATGGATTTTATTTACACACCAGGTGTGATGACCCATAAACCTCGAGAGCAAAGCTCTAGAGGTTTATGTGGCCATCTCAAACTAAGGGTAAGTAAAAATCCATCAAACACATTTACCTATACTTTATTTTTTGTAATTGCTGGTGCGTGGATTTTCTTACTTTTCAGTTTCCTGAAGTTTCCCCGGTGACTGTAGCATGACAGAGCATGTCAGCTCTTCTAAACAATATTGTAGAAACTACAGAAGAACAGTGTTTAGTATAAAGAACATGCCAGCTTTGTTCCTTAAGATTACTTTTAAGTTTTTTGGAAAAGAAGCAGCCCGAGGTGCAGAGCGAGGAGAGTGACTGACTTGGCTGCTGAAGATGACTGATGGTTAGCGAGTGTTGCTAGCAACACTCGCCAATGCTTGCATCGAGTCTTCTGGAAGCCACCCCGAGTCACTCACTCTCCTAGCTCTGCACTCGCGGCTTTTCCAAGAAACCTAAAAAGTAACCTTAAGGGACAAAGCTGGCATGTTCTTTATACTAAACACTGCTCTTTCTGTACAATTTCTACGATATTGTTTCCCACTACAAGCACCGGGAAAACTGCAGGAAAGTGAAAGTTGTTTGGAATGCTGTAATAACTAGATCCGGGATTATTATGGTTTTTGGGAGTGTAATAACCCAAAATCCATTTGAAGAGACTGGTAATCCAGTTGATAAATCATTTCACCAGTAATTATATGTATATATTTACCTAGGATAGCCCAGCTGAGATACACCATCTCGTTTCTAGTGGTGTCCTGCTTGTACCTATTTCTACAGCAGGATGGACTGGAAACATACAAATATAGAAAATATGGACAGGTAAAGACTACCTCACTGTTCACTCTGTCTAGTCCCTTAACCTTGGTCCAGGAGCCAGTCCATTACTGGTCATACCAAGCATAGAGCTGGAAACTGAGCAGAGCTGAAAGACTCATAATATCAAGTTCTGGAGCACTGGAAAGTTAAGTGACTTGCCCAAGGTCATACAGTTGTAACCCCTCTACAAATGGGGGTTCCCAAAAGTCCTCCTTGAGCTTGTCTAAATGCTCACTGCCAGGCTGGTGTCCTGCGTTTTAGCAGTTTAAATGTGATTACCAGAGCCTGTATAGCCTCCATGCTATCTCTTTAAGAGCTGCCTGATTGCAGCTCTTGTAATCTGAGAGGAGCTCTGTTGAAAGATGTAACTATTTGCTAAAATCATTTAGAGGATAATGATAATGTAGTTTGTCTAACCTGCTTTCTTTTAGCAAGGACTGTTTTGTTTGTCTCCACTATCTTGGTCCTGGACTGCAAATTGGACCAATGAGTTCTGGTGGGATCTAAAATGTAGCTGGACTACAGGAGCTGTCTGAATTCAAAATCTATAGGAATTGTAGTTTTGAACTTTTTGTGCCTTTTTTGCAACTGAAGGGGGAACTCTTGCTTTGACTGACAGCCAAATCAGCCAACCAAACCTTTTGGATCTTGGGGAAGTCCCGGGCTGCTTGCAGTTTTCAGTTAGTTCTGAGCTGGGAAGTGAAATGAGAAAAGCTCAAATATTTTTTGAGAGCAATCCTGAGTGGATTAGCATGGGAGAAATGTGAAAGGGCGAGTTTTTGGCTTGCACTTCTGCCTGCTGCTCCTGAGAGGGAGAGACGAACATTATTTTGGACTAAATCTAAGTTTGTGTGACTAAAGTAAACTGCTGAAGTGGGCCAGGCTCAACCTGAAGAAGACCGAAGATTTTGCTGAATGTGATCGGCCTGTCAGGAGTTCCAGCTACCCCTAAGCTCCCGGTGTGTGCAGAGACTTTGCGATTGTGACCAGGGAGCGCTTTGCCTGGTACAGTAGAATTCCCTTACATGTAAATGTGCTATGAGCTGCTAGTGGGTTGCGAATTAGTTCCCACTATGTGAACTGTGTTCTGCTTGCTGGAAGCGTATCCAGCCCAAAATGGACTGCATTCAAATTTGTCATCCATGCGGTCTGGGCCTTGGCAGACTGGCCCAGTACGACTACCCACTGTAAAGAAAAGCCATCGACAAGAGACCTGCCTGGGGATCAGCCCCCTGCTCCACGCTTGAACAGAAATGACGCCTCTGCGACTTGTGTGGGCCCTGCTTCTCCTGGCATTCCAAATCAACCACCTGCCATCTTGATTATCGTCCAGCCTGTGTCCAGTCTTGGGTATAGTGAGTAAATACCAGAGTAGCTCCCTGCAACAACAGCTTAATCGGAGTGTGTCATCTGATTGTCTTGTTGTTTCATTTCCTTTATGAACTGAGCCCTCTGGCTCACCGATTACAAATATTGTGTACTGTGCATGTTGTGTTTTCCATCACAGGGCCCCAACCAGCTGCAACCCCGAGCCCATCTCTTCTCCACCTGGGTACCCTGAGGTGGACTGTGTGGGGAGACTCAAAGTGGATGCATAACTGCTTGATTGATATAACTTTTAAGCTAAGTAACCTGATTTTTGGCCCTCCCTTGTTCAAGTCCCTTGAATAAATCAGATCTAATGTTTTCTACATGCAGTCTGACTGTGGTTCCAGTTTGTGCTCAAAGTACTGTACTGTTGCTATTTACTGTGCATAATCTTGTTTTACAAGGGGTCCCCAGGGTTGAGCCAGAGGAACCAGCCCTGGTGGTAAGTGTAAACAGTGTGGGTACTTGTGTGGTGTACCAGTGGTATTGTAGAAGTGATTACTGTACAGTGTTCAGCCCACTAGAGGGGAAAGAGGGGGGTTATAGTGTCCTGGAGGGCTGTGCCCAGGTTAGCTTGACCACTACCAACCCTGACCTCTGGGTGAAGGCACCTGTTTCAGAACTCAGGCCCCTTAACCTGCTACTAGCCAAGCAGGCAGGGGTAGTAGCCCTTGGGATAGCGCCACCTAGGGGTTACACAGTGAGTACTGTATTTTACTCTGGTGGAATGGAACCTATGAACTCCTGGGTCCCAAGCCAATGCTCTGAACATGAGAATTAGCAACTGAGATATAGTGTGGATGAATACTGTATCTTGTCTGATTTTGAAAGACAGTAAATACCTTTGAGCTTAGAGCTCTTTTACAAAGGTTCCACGTCAGCAGCATAATACAACAGGTTAACAGAACAAAAAGTGTGGCAAAACAGTATACATAGAGAAAGGAGATCAACAGGTTTACAGACTAAACAGCGTATGGTAAAATAATTGTAATAAGAAAAGAAAGCAATATTTTAGCATCACCATCACCAGCAATAAGTTAATTGACGTGGAACCTTTGTAAAAGAGCCTCTGGCTCAAAGGTAGTAATTCCTAGAACAATAAACTAAACTAAACTAAACAATAGTTGACATTCACAGTGAATTAAAGAATAGAAACGAGTAATGCTAAACAGTTTCATGCACAGGAATGCATACAGTAAATTAAAATCAACCAAAACAAGCTTTATCAGTTACTGGTAAAATCTATAAGGTAGTTAAAATCAGCCAACAGGCCGTGTCAGGACAGATGGGGGGGAGGCATTAGGTAGAGGGGAGGAAAGGTGAAAGGGGTAGGGTAGCAGGGGGGAAGGGATGTCAGAGATGGTGCTAAGGAGATTTAACAGTAATTAAGTGCTAGGGTTTTAGATTGCCAAAAAGGGTTTAGCAGAAACAGTCATAGGAGTGAGTGGCAGAGAGTAGTCACTGTAGCTTGGATTTGAAAGGGCCCAATTCAGATTCAGAGGAGATGTCACAGTTGAGGGCATTCCTCCAAAGAGGGGCTCTGTAGGCAAATGATCTTTGTCCCTGGGAGGTACGGCAGTCAGGGACCAGAAAGAGCTGGGATTCAGAGCCATGGGTATGGCGGGGTATTAAGAGAGGGTCTGAGAAGACCTTGAATTCCAGGTGGTAGGAGGCCTAGGGTTATTTTCTTGGCCATCAGGTATGTTTGATATTTGATGCGATCTTTGAGCTGGAGCTAACCAGTTTGGGCATAGAGGTCGCAAGAGTGGGTGAGACTGTGAACTCCTGAGATGAGGTGACACACCTTGTTTAGAGCAGTGGAAATGCACCAGAGGGCAGTTTCAGTGGCAGATCCATAGATTATCAATCCATAGTCAATAATGGAGGTAACACAGCTCTGTACAGTCAACCTTAAGGCTTCTGGTGTAAGGGAGTTCCTGTGTCTGTAGAGGAGGCCGATGCGAGTATTGATTGCTTTGGCAATGTTGTCAATATGCACTCCATAGGATAAGTTGTTGTCGATGGTGATGCTGAGATACTTAAAATATTAAACATTATTAATATGAATATTTTGCTCTGTTCATCAATTTCAAGGTATCAAGCGAAAATTCAACATTGAAGTCAGCAGAGTTCAGTTACTAAAAATTCCCCCCAAATCTGAAGTTCAGGACCTTACATATTTTATTAGTGAAGACATTCTAACTAAATCAGGATAATTTCCTCTCAGAAGTCATTTGTTCCCATTGCTTTTACCTGCTGTGAAGTCATAAGCAGAGGACTGTGATGTCTGGGCAGGAAAATCAGCAGGGAAAGGCGATATCCAAGGGGCAAGTAGCCTAGTTTCATGCGAATGCCTTCAGTAATAAAGAATGAAGCTAGCGGGGGTGAGGTTTAAAAGGGAGGTCAGAAGACATTTCTTCATTGAAGGTGTGGTGACAGGGTGGAATGAACTCTTGGAAGGGTTATCTCCCTGGAGATGGTGGATAGATTCAAGAGAGGATGGACTAGGGTGAAACAGAGGGACAGGGTCAATGGGGGGGGAGAAGGGGTGACGGGGGCATGTTGGATGGTGGCGGGGGGAAAGGAGCCCTTAGCAGTCCCTGAGAAGGGGCTCTGCAATGCAAGCAGAATTGCTAGACCAATAAGCCTTCTTCTGCTGGCAGTTTTCATATGTTCGTATGTTTGAATGAAATGTGTAAAGCTAAGCTGCTGACATAGCGGTGAGGCTACCACTTGACCACTGGCAACCCAAGTTTAGGAATGAGCATGCTGGGGGCTGGCTGGGAGGGGGAGACTCAAGCATCCCAGTGAATACCACCTCCCTGGGGAGGGAGAGAGGGTTGCAACACCTTGCAGTGATACGATTGAGTGAGGGTGCACAGGCATTGGTTCAGTAGTAGTGGTGTGGGAAAGGGAGGACATTGCTCAGAGCTCGGCAGGGTGTGCTTTCACATGCAGCAGCCTGGATTTTCATCCTTGTGCTGACATCTGCATGGGGACGGGAGGAGGAACTAAGGAGTAAGTCACTTCTGTCACAGCAACATGACTGCGGATATGGCCAGCAGGCATTCAGATCTGCCCCCTTCGATAGCGGAGCAAAAACAAAATTAAATAAAAAAAAAAGAGAAAAGAATGTCCCAAAATTCAAATTTGAAGGTTCAAGTCCTGCCTATGCCAGCTGTCACTGTTTCATATGAAAATGCAAAGTCACCATGCTGCCAAAGTCCTTTACAAAAGATTTCCTTACATAAGTTCATGGTAAACTGTCCTCCTTTGTCTAGTGTGTGAAACCACCCTTGCGCATCACAAACTTTTTAATAGAAACAGGAGAGGATTAAGAAAAGCAGATTTCCTTCTATACAAGCATTCTTTTAAAACCACACAATGTTCACAGTGTTTCTCTTTAATCCTGTGGAAACAACAGGCTCCTATTTTCCAGTATGGAACAAAAAAATAAAAATGAAATGTGTGAAAACCAAAACAGCACAGGTGATCTTCCCTAACCTTTACAACTCACATTGATAGTACAGCAAAAACTATTAATCAGCGAATTGGGATTCTGTATCGGAACCGACAGCTTCTTACCCATTCTGCACTGAGGATTGCCATCCAATCCTCTATCATCTCAGTCGTTGACTATGGCTTAGTTATACACGGATCTGCCACTACTACAGCACTTAGTCGTGACACAACTATCCCTAAATAAGGCCTGTCGGCTGCTAACTGGTGCACATCAACGCACTCCACATGTGAACTCTATGCTGACTTAGGTTGGTTGCAACTCTCAAACCGGATAAAGTACCTTACCTGCCTGATGGCGAAAAATCCACTCTGGGCCTCACTCCACCCTGTATCCAAGACCTGTTATGCCCGAGCTAGCACTCTGTTTTACCAGAAGATCAGAACACCAGCCTCTCCAAGTCCCCCGATGCCGGACTTCTCAGGGACAAAGATCATTTGCCTATCGTGCACCCAGCTGGCTAAATGCCCTCAGCACCCATATTACTGCCTCCATCTCTCTAGGTATTTTCAAATCAAGGCTTTTCTCTCACCTTGCCACCTCCAGCTCTTGTGACTGCCCTGATTAAACCTCCTATTTTCTCACTATCCACCCTGTTCTGTTATTTGACAAAGACATGTTTGGGAAACCTTTTCTCCTGCTATTGTCTGCTCCCCACACCTTTCACTTACCCTCTCTGTTCTGGACTTTTTCCCTGTTTGTTTCTCCTAATCTGGCATGACCTCTTTCTTGTAATAATAATGTGATTATTGATATCTCATGTCCTTTTGCACAAATTATTTGATATGTATTTGTATATGTTTTCTGTTTTGACACAACACAAATTGTTGTGTTATCTATGTAACCTTTTGTACTGTACCTAATTGACGTGGAACCTTTGTAAAAGAGCCTCTGGCTCAAAGGTAGTAATTCCTAGAACAATAAACTAAACTAAACTATTTGTTGTCAAAGCTAAAGATTTGTCATTAGACATGAGCACTTTGTCCATCGCATACTCTATTAATGGTCTGAAGGTCAGATCTCAATGTAAGAACCTTGTTCGGCAGTAGGCCATCGACGAATAGGTAGCAAACCTTGGCAGACTGGATGGACCAATGATCTTTTTTGTGCCATTGTTTTCTATGTTTCTATGTTTTAGGGCGCTTTAGAGACTTTTACAAAAGTACTTACTAGTATTATAGTGATTAATCTATATGATAAATTTACAATTTAAGGTACTGGATTTTTGTTATATATTGAGATGTGAAAAACACTGGATATTTACTAGATCCTAACAGAACTATTTTCCAGTAATGGTCTTATACCATGTGTGGAGTTTACAGATAAAATACAAACTTCCTAAACTGGAGATGCATCATTACTTACAATCATCACATATAGCAAGTACAAAGTTACATGGAATTCATCTTAAAAAAAGGGATTACAAACATGCTAATTTAGGAAAGAAAAACCACCAGCCCATCAAGTTCTACCCCTCACGCACTCGGTGGAAGTACCATGTCATCCCTTCTTGTTCAAGGTACTTTCCTAGTTTAGAGCACAGAGGTTGGAATAAGGCCCACACACCAAACTATTTTTGCTTAAGATTTGATCTTTATTTTTCACTGTCAGAATTCAATATTGCCAATATTTCGTGAGTTTTGACTCATTTTCTCAGAGCTTTGTTATTAGAGCTGCATAGGATGTGAAATCTGCTGCAGAATGTGTGTAGCATGGCAATTCCACTCCTGAAATGCTTTTGGAATTCTTCTTAAATTCTATGAATTCTGAAAAGCATTCTATGTAAACTGAGGAACACTGTTCTGTTGTTGGTGAAAACTGAAGAAAAATATGCCACGGATTGCAGAACAGGACTCCTTGGTTTGAGTAAACTGTTACTAATCCACAAAACAAATTCCGCTTTTGAAAACATCAGAATTCTGCTGCTGGCAGTATTCTGTATAATTAAATGGAGTTTTTCCAGAATTCTATGGAATTCCGCTCCATCAGAATTAGAACATTCTGCACAGCTCTAGCATAAGTAAGTAATAAGCCATGATAGGGTGTGCATTATAGGATTATAATTAATGGTCTCCGCTTTCTCCCATTGCCAAAATCAGTAAGAATGCGTAACACCTGAGTAGGTGTTACGGCATTTCACTCACTTTGAACAACAAAGCGCTCGAGACTAAACATGGCGCAACATTAAATTGTCCTTGTCACAGGCGGGAGCTTTCAACTGTCCCTGTTTCCGTAAACAGACTGGCGAAAAATTACTTCGCATTACCTCCATCCCCAACACACGCCTGTGCTTCTAGTTCACTGGTAAACTGAGGTAATGCAGAGAAGTAAGTGTTTTTCTCGTCAGTACTTTTATGGAAACAGGGATAGTTGAAGCTCACGCCTGTTTATTTAAAACCGAGCCCTTCAATTATATAAATAATGAGGGAGAGAAAAGAATAACTCGATTTCACACACCTCGTTGTTGATGGCACTATAAACCGGCTCGCCTCGGGCTTATGCGTGCCATCCAACAACCGGGTGTGTGTATTAAATTCGTAACACACTTCTCCCATACTTTATCCTATATTTAATGCACAGCCCAGGGATGTTGTAAGGTATGAGGCCAAAGGATCTAGTAGCCTTTATGGCCCTGGGAAGTGCATTAAATCTGTTCTATGATTCACATCCTATAGGGACTTATTATACTTAGAAAATGGCTCTGAGTAGTTTTGGGGTGAGGATAACAGAACTGACTGCCATTTGAGTGCTGAATGAGAATGAAATATGGCAGCTGTTAATGGAGGGGAAAATTAGACTGCAATGTTAGCCAAACCTCTGCTGCTGAAGTGGGACCCCTGGACATTTCTGGATGTGCCTACATAAGGGAAAAGAGTAAAATTAATTGTCTTTGTCTGTCTTCAAAAAAACAAAAAGCAGGGTCTGTAAGCATTAACTGCTTGGAAATACTGTGACCATTAAGACTGGTGAAGTATACCACACTCCATTGATGTATACACGGTATGCTCTACAGATTTTCAATGAAACTAAAGTTAAAAAAAAGCTATTTTCAGTTGCAGCACTATACAACTGAAGGTGTAGTGCATGAGAGATCTACATGACCTTTTGCGTTATTGTTTGGAATATTTTTGAAACACAGTAGTGCTAAAAGGCAAGAAGGTAAAACTGGTTATTTTAAACACTGATGTTTTGGGATGTGATGGACAGATTTTATTGATTCTTGTAGGGATAGTAATATAGTAATATTTTGGAAACATAGACTATGGCAGCGGATGTTCATTAAAAATAATAACGGCTTAACTTGATTCAATATAATAGTTTGCATCTGTATCCCTGCCCTCACCCCACTCCCCCACCAGGACGAGGCTGAAAATAGGCAGAATTATCTGTCTATCCCTTCTCAGTCAACAAAAACTAAATAACTAAAAAAATTAAAACAAAATAAAATAAGGGCCCGTTGGCCCATCCAGTCTGATCAGGCCTGTCTAATTTGGGGCTCTGCATCTGCTAGTCTTCCTTACTTGATTTCGACACTGAATACTTAATAAAAATGATTTTCATTAAAAACCAGATACATCCTCTCCGCCCTGAGGAAGGGGTCAGATTGGACCCTGAAACATTGGTGGGGACACTGGGGCACTGTGGAGCCCGAGCAAGATGGCTGCAAATTGATCGAGCTCCTGTGTCTGGCATTAGTAATATACTTGGTAAACTTCATCATTTGAAGAGAAGGCACATTTAACCACAATATAACTGTTCTGGAATACCTCCGGTCTAAGATGGGTAACCCTCGAAGAGATAAAACATCTGGGGATGGTACTAAAAGTAAAACTGTCTCCGGATCCTCTACCAACACACGGGCTATACAGGGCCATGAGCCTACACCAGAAGAGGACTTCAGGAAGAAACACTCCAAACGCTAGAGTGAAAATGAATCGTATGATAGCATCAATCTCTGGACTGGCTGATAAATTCAATGTTCTTACAAGTAGAGTGGTCCAGGTTGAAACAAAAGTGGAAACGATCACTACAGTTACAGCGGATTAAAAACTCAGAAGCAGCCTTAGGAGCAGTCAATCTTGTGATTAAGGAGAATACACATCTCCGCTCCTGCCTTGAAACCTTAGAGAATCAAGTGAGAGCAAACAATCTTAGACTTTTCGGTCTTGAGGAAGGCTCTGAAGGGGACCTAGGTTACCACCTGTCCTGATTTTCGCAGGACAGTCCTGATTTGGGCAGCTGTGTCCTGCAAAAAAACATGAAAAATACTACATGTCCTGATTTTATAGTAGAAAAAATATTTTTTAACTTTCCACTAAATGTTGCAGAAAACTGCAATACCTTAACTAAAATACCTTAAAATAACAAGAAACAATAGAAGCAACTATGAAACTACAGTACTTAACCTTAATCCTGATTATATAGAGAAAACAAGTCTGTTGCATTGGTCGAGGTTACGTACTGTCCTGCGAAAAATCAAGTTTCAGTAAGAAATGTCCCACTTTGGGCTTCTGAAAAGGTGGTAACCCTGAGGGGACCACCTTATGCTGTTTGCACAAGATTGGATGGTACAGCAACTCAGTGATGAAGCTGCTCAGCTGGTTAAGAAGTTTCAGAAAGCTTACAGGGTTACACCTCAGGGCTGCCAAGACAACCCTGATGCTCCGAGGACTGTAGTGATCGTTACAGATGGTGTCGGAATGAGAGATCACCTGCTTGCTCTTGCCAGTCCCCACCTCCTCCAGCTGTAATTCACCTCCCTGGACCTACCTGGAGCTGATTTCCCATGGCTTGACTCCCTTGCAGAGCCAGTGGGGGGAGGATCATCCCCCCGGTCACATGTCCATAGACACCCCATGATCTTGTTGGTGCTGCAGATTTAGGGGAGATGTGCAGGGCTTCATGTAGTTCTATTTCTGTTTTTCTCTTGAGTCCCCTGGCCATGGAAGTGCTTATGCGCATACTTGTGCATGCACAACGGAACCATAGCCCCTCCTTCTGAGTCGCTCACAACCTACACTACCACCAGGCCTCCACCTGGTGGCAGTCAAAGGCTGAGACAGCTTGCCACCCCTTCCCTGGGAGAGGAGAGCAGTACCTAGGATGCTTGATCCTCTCCCCAGGCCAAATCCCAGAGACAGACTCTTTTGTTGCAACATCTTTATTCAAGGTTGTCACAAACCCATTCAGCAGGTCAGGCCCTCTACTCCCAAAGTGCCAACCTCTGAGCGCAGTCTTGTGAACAGTGTAACAGACAAGTTAACCTCTTGTCTGTTTTTGTGAGTTCGGATCAACCTTTGGTCTCAAGTTCTGAGGATTCAACTCAGACCTCTTGCTAGTGCCAATGCACAGGCTCAGATATTTTGTCTTCGGGGGTCAGATATCTTTGCCTATGGGCACCTAACCAGGTATACAGAGATGAACTCTTAAAAACTTTAATGAAGCTTCCTTCTTCCAGGACATGAAAGCATCTTTATGATTTCGCACTTCTATGTAATAACCGGGTTTTCCTTCCAACGTCATAAAATGGGTATGTTATAGCAACTATGGTTGCAATTAACTCAGACAGACAGGATCCTTAATTAAGGCCTTACATGTAACACATGATCTCTAAAAACTGAGTGTGTGTGAACTCACGTGCTGTCAGCATTTTTCTTATGGCTTTCATCTTTTAGCTAAAATCTGGGGGGGGGGGACAAGTGAGGTCATTCTAAGAGCATCAGATTTTTTTTTTAGCAGACAGTCAGTCATACATTTTATATTAAAAAAAAATGATACAGCACTCAGAGCTGGCTGTCTACATCACACTCCTCCCCACCTAGACTGAATTTGGGTGATCTATCCCCTACATGGGATGAGCTTCCCAAATCAGTTCACTCCTCATAGACCCTAGACAGCCCATCTGAGTTCCAGTTCTTCGCTCCAGCCCTATGTACGATTTTTAGATCATACCCTTGTAAAGCAAGACTCCATCTTAGTAATCTGCCATTGTTCTTTCCCATCTGTGTCAGCCAAACCAAGGGGTTGTGGTCAGTCTGCACTACAAAATGCTGCCCATACAAGTATGGCTCTAATTTCTTTAGAGCCCACACTATGGCAAGTCACTCCTTTTCCATCATGGAGTACGCTTGCTCCCTGGGAAGCAGCATTTTGCTCAGGTACACTACTGGGTGATCTGTCCCTTGGCTGGATGTCTGTCTCAGTACTGCCCCAATACCCATGTCTGAGGTGTCTGTCTCAACTATAAAGGTTTTGCTATAGTCAGGGTTTGTCAAAATGGGAGCACTGTACAGTGCCTCCTTTAGTCTGGTAAAGGCTTCTTCACAGGCTGGGCCCCAGGTAATTTTCTTTGGCATCTTTTTCTTTGTCAGGTCAGATAGGGGAGCAACCAAGGCACTGTAACTGGGTACAAATTTCCTGTAGTACCCTGCTGTTCCTAGAAAGCTTCTGACCTGCTTCTGGGTTTCTGGTCTGGGCCACACCTGGATCACCTCTCTTTATTTGGTTAGGACGGAGCTGTCCTGCCCACACATGCCCGAGATATGCCACTTCTCCCATGGCTACCTGGCACTTCTCGGCTTTGACAGTGGGCCTGGCCTCTGTATCCTGCCCAGCACTTCCCTAAGGTGGGATAGGTATTCCTCCCAGCTGGTACTAAAGATGGCAATGTCATCCAGGTAAACCACGGCATACTCCTCAGCACCGTTTAACACCTGGTTCACCAACCTTTGGAAAGTGGCCAGAGCATTCTTCATTCCGGAAGGCATTACTTTAAACTCAAGTAAGCCTATCGGAGTGATGAAGGCCAACCTCTCCCTAGCTCTGTCTGTCAATTCTACCTGCTAATAACCCATGGTCAGGTCAGTAGTCATAAGGTAGGTCACCCCTCCCAACTTGTCCAGGAGTTCATCCGTCCATGGCATCGGGTGGGCGTCGGACTTTGTGACTGCATTCAGTCCATGATAGTCCACACAGAAACAAGTTGAGCCATCTGGCTTGGGCACAAGGACTATGGGTGAGGCCCAGGGACTGTGGGATCTCTGGATTACCCTTAAATCCAGCATCTCCTCCACTTCCCTTCTAATGTCCTTTTGCACAGCCTCTGACACCCGATATGCAGTCTGCCATATGGGCATCTGTGTCCCTGTCTCCACATCGTCGTCGCTAAGGGGGTTAGTCCAGGCTTGGTGCTAAACAAGGGGGCCAAGTCTGCTAAAACCTCCCTTACTTTCTGGACCTGGTCCGGGGCCAGCTGGGGAGACAATTTTACTGCCTCCACAGAGAACTCCTGCTTGCTTTCCTCCAGCAAGTCCAGAAGGGGGTCTCCTTCATCCACCCCTTCCCATGACTATACACTGCAAACACCATGTCAGCCCTATTTGCATATGGCTTCATCATGTTGACATGGTACATCCTTTCAGTCTGTCTTCTGTCAGGTCACTCCACAATGTAGTTCATGTCATTGACCTTCCTAACCACTTTGTACAGTCCTGCCCACTCAGCTTGCAGCTTGTCTTTCCAGACCGGAATAAGGACCATGACTTCCTGACCCACCATGTACAAGCGAGCTCTGGCTCTGCTGTCATACCACACCTTTTGTTTCTGTTGGGCAGCTGCCAGGTTGCTCTGGGCTGTCCCCATAAGCTCCTTCAGCCTTTCCCTAAACCTAAACACGTAATCCACAATGGGAGTTCCCTGGGTGGAGTGCTTCCCTTCCCAGTCCTCCCGGATCAAGTCTAGGGGCCCACGTACACGGTGTCCATATAAGAGTTCGAAAGGGGAAAATCCTGTCAACTCTTGGGGCACCTCCCTGTATGCAAACAACAGGTGAGGAAGGTATTTCTCCCAGTCCCTCCCATGCTGTTCAGCAAACACCCGGAGCATTGACTTTAGGGTACTACTGAATCATTCCATAAGTCCATTGGCCTGTGGATGATAAGTGTCGTGCATCTCTGCACCACCCCACACTTCTCCCATAAACATTTCATCATGTCCAACATGAAGGAACCCCCTCGATCAGTGATTACCTCCAGCGGAAACCCAACACGGGAGAAAATCCCAAGTAAGGCATCTGCCACTTTGTCCATCCTCAGTGAGGATAGGGCGACTGCCTCTGGGTACCGGATGGCATAATCCACCACAGTCAGGATGAATCTCGCCCTGAGGAGCTGGGGTATTTAAAGCCCCACAATATCCATTCCCACCCTCTGGAATGGCTCCTACACTATGGGCAATGGAATCAGGCTGCTTGGGTTTTCTTGCCCTCCTTTCCTATTTCTTGGCACCAGTGACAAGACCTGCAATACTCCTTCACCTGCTGGGTGAAGTTAGGCCAGTAGAAATTCTAGGCCAACCGCTGCATTGTGCTCACAATTCCCAGATGACCAGACAATGAAATATCATGTGCAATCCTGAGCAACTGCTCACGATACCCCTTGGGAATGACAAGCTGCCTGCCTAGCATCCCTCCCTCTGTCTGTACTGCCTGAGTATACATAAGTCCATTTTCCCAATAAACCTTATGTCGGCCGTCACCTCCCTGTGCTCCGTCAGAGTCTGCCCAAGCCCTCAGCTTCTCTAAACTAGGGTCACCTCTCAGAGCAGCTGCAAACCCCTCACACATTCCCAAGGCATGGGACAAGTCCCCTTCAGTCGTTAAACTAGGGTCCTTAGCAATAGCGTCAGGGCACTCAGAATCACTGTCAATCCCAACCCTTGGACAATGGGTCACCCCTCCCTCTTCGGAGTAACCTTTCCTAGCTGTGTGGTCACTTGCTACCAGGGACATTTCTACCCCCTTTTAATCAGTCTCCCCATCTGCAGACACAGGCTGGGGAACCAGCCTCTCAGTGGTTTCCACAATGGCTTCTGTGGGGTTCTGGGAACTACAATTTTCCCTTGCCACTTGGCTATGGGTAACTGCACATACCATCCCCTGTTGGAGATTGTTACCCAGGATCACATCCACTGCTAATGTTTTGACTACAGCCACCTGTTGTACAGTTCCCCTGTTTCACCCCAGTCTATGAGAACACTAGCGAGGGGCAATGTTTTCTCTTCACCAGTGAACCCTTGGACAGTAACATATTTATTGGGTATAAGCTGACCAGGTTGTACCAGATCCCCTTTTACCAATCTCAGGGATGCCCCTGTGTCCCTTAACCTCAGCGCCTGTACACCCATCACCATGACTGGGTGCATGTGTTCCTCATGTTCACTGACATGCTTCCAGGGACACAAACAACCCACTTCTTTCTAGCACCCTGTTGTGTGTTACTGCTCGCCTTTTTGGGACACTGTCTGGCAATATGCCTGGTTTATTTGCACAACCAACAGGCATTTCTTACTTCAGAGAAATCTTTTCTTTGAAACATGGGGCTAACTGGTTTTGGTGGAGGCAGTGAGGGTTTTAGCTGCCCTGAAGGCATGCTTTTCCCTTTCTGTGCTGCCATGCCCACCCAATTCACTCTCAGAGCAGGTCTGCTCTTGGCATAGCGGTCTGAGAGTTCAGCAGCCTCTTGCACTGTTTTTGGATCTTGGTCCTCTAGCCAGGTTTTTAGCTCTGCTGGGCATGCCCAATAAAACTGTTCTAATAAAAATCACATTTTCAATTTTATCAACAGAGTTTGTCTCAATTCCTTCCCACCAACGTTTTAAAAACTGGCTTTGTTTCATGGCTAGCTCCTCGTAGATCATATTAGGGCTTCTTCTGAGCTTACGGAATTTAGCTCTGCATGATTCAGCAGTTAATTAAAACTTTTTTAACAGTGCAGCTTTTAACTTGCTGTAATCATCACTGTCTTCATTGTTCATTTGACACAATGCATCCTGAGCTTTCCTGGTAAGTAGCAGGGATAGCTGGAAGCTCCAAGACTCTCTAGGAATTTTAGCCTGAATACAGACTTTTCAAAAGAATTTAAAAAGGCATCCATGTCCTCCCCTTCCTTAAACTCGGCTATTAATTTGGAGTTCAATTGGTAACCCAGTCCTGCAGTCCAGTTAAACCCAAACCACTTACCTGCTCTGGTGCTACTGGTTGAAATTGTATCTTCTCCCATTCATGTTGCCTCTGGCACTCCTGCTCCTCATGGTCTGCATCTTGGCATTCTCATTCTCTCTTCTTCTTGGCAACTCGCTGGTGCTCACGCTCCTGACAGTCTGCCTCCCTCTGTTGTTGCTCTGCCTCTTGCTGTTCCCTCTCTACCTCTCTGCGTTCTAGCTCTGCCTTCTCTTCTGCAGCTCACTGATGCTCATGCTCCTCACAGTCTGCCTCCCTCTGCTCTCGCTCTGCCTCCAGTTCCATCCTGCGCAACTCAATTTGCAGTTTGAGTACCTCTGGATTCAGGATACTGGTGGCCATTCCCTACTGCTGTGGCCCTTCACTGACAGTGGCCCTGCTGTCCTTTTCAATCACGGTTGGTGACTCGCTGCTCTGGGTATCTGCTACCATCAGGGCCTCTATGGGGTTCTGCTTTTTAGCTGTCACCTTGAATGGGACTCCCCTGTGCCCGCACAAGTTCTTCAAGTAATCTACAGTGTGCCTGCTGTAGTCGGAAGCCTTCTTCTTCTTCTTCCCTGACTATGGCTACTCTGACTTGTACTTTAGAGAAAAAATAAATAAAACTGGTAGGAACTGGACTGTATGCCAAGTGACATATAGTTCTGTTTCCTTTTTAAAATAAAACTCTTGTCTTTTTTCTTTCTGTGCAAGAGAGCTTACGGTCTGAGCTGACACAGAACAATAAGCTTGTGATACCAAAATTATGCCACCGCTGTCAACCAATCTGTCACAAACCCACTCAGCAGGTCAGGCCCTCTACTCCCAAAGTGCCAACCCCTGAGTGCAGTCTTGTGAACAGTGTAACAGACAAGGTAACCCTCTTGTTTGTTTTTGTGAGTTCGGATCAACCTTTGGTCTCAAGTTCTGAAGAGATTCAAACTGTGACCCTCTTGCTAGCATATCCAATGCACAGGCTCAGATATTTCTGTCTTTGGGGGGCCAGATATCTTTGCCTATGGACACCTAACCAGGTATACAGAGATGAACCCTTTAAAACTTTAATAAAGACCTCAGATTTAAAACGCTTCTCTTTCCAGTTTAGTACCACCATTCAAGCTTATGTTTAGTATCTGCAATAACCATATACTTTTCTTACAACTAAAAAGAAGTCAAAGACAGACCAAGTAAGTTCTAAAAAGAATTTTACTAAAATAGTTAAAAATATGTAAAGCACAAAATACAGAACTCTTATATCCCTAGACATACAAATCTTTTAAAAGAAACAAGGTTTAAACAGTGCAAATTCCTACTTACAGTACTTAGATTTGAAATCTTTCTAAAATACTTGTTTACAAGTGCTCCAAATATCTTTCCTTAGTCAGAGTCTAGGTAAAAGTGTGTAAGTAAAGCAGAGTATTCCTTAAACAACTATATGGGACAACCCATTTTTGTGTGAGGTCAGCTAGCTCCTCCTCTGTCAGATTATGTATAAAAAATATATATATCTTATACAAAAGTATTACATTCTGCAACTTCAGCATAATTCATGTCCTTCAAATGACACTTCTTTTGATCTCATAATAAGCTTCCTTCTTCCAGGACATGAAAGCATCTTTATGATTTCACACTTCTATGTAATAACCTGGGTTTTCCTTCCAATGTCATAAAATGGATATGTTATAGCAACTATGGTTGTAATTAACTCAGACAGACAGGATCCTTAATTAAGGCCTGACATGTAACACATGATCTCTAAAAGCTGAGTGTACTTGAACTCACATGCTGTCAGCATTTTTCTTATGACTTTCATCTTTTAGCTAAAATCTGGGGGGATGAGTGAGGTCATTCTAAGAGAATCATATTTTTTTTAGCAGAGACAGTCAGTCATACATTTTATATTAAAAAATGATACAGCACTCAGAGCTGGCTGTCTATGTCACAAAGGTCATAAAGCAGACACATGCAGCTTTGTTCAACTAGATGACTTTTAACATAGTTCGGGTAGATGAGTACAGGAAGTGGCATCTAGCAATTTCACTACACCAGATGGCAGGAATGCTATCTGCGATACTACTGCCTCGGCTGTGCTACCCTATTGACCTTGGAAATTATATATCATACTATGAATACCATAGATATACAGGAAACATTGGTATTTTGAACTCTAATGCAAAGAAAATAAATTGAAACTTAACATTAAAAAATAAAGAAATATGACTAGTGTACCTACCTCATGTCGCTATCATAGTCAGACAGATTAATCACACTGGAGCCAGGGAATGTGGGGGTTTACCAGTTTTATTGCAGTTTCAATGGACGGTCAGAAATGACACCGTCATACTGTTTTTTGCCAGAAACAAGATGCAGTCAGCTTTTCTACTGTTAACAGTGAAACACATTTTGGGAACAGAAGACCAGACATGTCTATCATGGCCCTGCCCTCCCCCACACACACACACACACACACACACACACACACACACACACTTCCATTAATTATGACCCCTTGGAAATTCCATTGGAAGGAGCACCATTTATTTCCATGCCTGACAACACAAGAAATCCCCTAGGGTGACTCCAAAAGGAATGTGTCGCAAAGCAATAAAAGCAGTGGGCTGGAACCATCAGAGACTAGCAAGGATTAAGCAGTAAAGAAGAAGAAGAAATTTAAAATTTTGCAAAGACTTTGGCTGCTTTTAACACAGTCTTCTTTAATGTTTGAGACCTAAAACCTGGTACACATACCCATGTTGTATGGTTCTTTAAATCTCAACACTGTGGAGAAATCTAGATACAAAGGCCCAGATATTCAAAAGGGTTGCGCATGGCGCAACAGTGTTGTGCCATGCGCAACCCACTGATGCACCCCAGTGCGATATTCAAAAGGGAAAAGTGCGCGGCACAAATCCCTATGTGCCAGAGCACATCAGTAATGTATGCAGGCGCAGGTGGGGGGGCATGCCCATGCATACTCTGCACAGCCCGGACATTCATCCCGGATGTGCAGAGCCATGCATGCACAACCCCTACCTGTGCCAGCACAAAGTTGATCCAGAAAAAAAAGGAACAACGGATGGCCACCCACAGGTGAGCTGCCGCATTCCAGGGTGCAACACTGCAGCTGCCACCTGTGGGTGGCCACCTGAGCTCCAGCTGCACCTGGCGGCATCCCCCCATACCCGATCGCAGGCATTTGTAAATAAAATGCAGAATTCTGTCAATATCCCTGGTGGTCCAGTGGACTGCTATCTGCCCGATCGCGGGCATTAGTAAGAAATAAATATCCCCAAACTCCCTGGTGGTCCAGTGGACCGCTGTCTGCCAGATCACGGGCTAAGTAAATAAATAATCTGCATCACTATCCCTGGTGGTCCAGTGGACCTGCAAGCCCAATCGCGGGCTAAGTAAAGAAATAATCTGCATCACTATTCCTGGTGGTCCAGTGGACCTGCAAGCCCAGTCGCGGGCTAAGTAAAGAAATAATATCCAGCAATATCCCTGGTGGTCCAGTGGACCCCACAACCCACCCCACTGGCCCACTGAATCCCACCGCCCCGCTTCCCCGGTCAGCGGCGGGCGGCAGCACCCCACCCGCCTGCCGCCCTGCCGCCCACTGACTGACACCATCAGTAGGGCTGTACGCCCATTGGTCCACAGTGTGAGCCAATGGGCATGCAGCCCATACCGTACTACACATTCCAGATATGTGAATGGATCACAGTTGCTGTGCATAGCACAATGGAACTTGCGCTAGCGCATCCCCATGCTCCACTCTGGCCACTTGCGCTGGCGCAGTGCCACTGCACCATGCACACTGTGGGTGGCCAGGGTGCGATATTCAATGATGCTGTGCCATGGCGCAGCTCCGTTGAATATCACCCAGTCCACACCCCTGCACAGCCAAGTTGCGCTGCGCCCATGCTTGCGCCACAGCCTGGCGCAGTTTGAATATCTGGGCCCAAGTTTTAAAATTATATGGAAATAACTGAAAATGTAATTTGGGTGAAATGTTTGGTCACTTGTATAAATCAGCACCTGAAACTTGAGTCATTTATTCATACAGTATGAACCTATATACCAAATTTGGTAACATTTGAATGAACACTTGTAAAAGGCCAAAATAACTAGAATTCAAATGTTGGTAAAATTCCATGAAATTTCACAAAATCTGCATGGTAATTCTGCCTGAATTCAGCCAGTGGAATTATATATTCAGCACAGTTTTGGGTTTGCAAGCATCTTGGTTATGGGGTTTAAGTTACAACAAAGCATTGCCTGTTTATTTTATTTTTATTAACTCTTTGGTAACCAGGTAAGACCCACAAGGTCTGAGGCTTCTTTCCATTGGTGACCCAGGAGCACTGGGAAGTTAAGTGATTTGCTCAGGGTCACAATATATGCAAGTGCAGGTTGTGGGAATCAAACCCAGGTCTGCTGGATGTACCTAGCTCACTCACAGCTTGTTACTCTAACCTCTGGACTATACTGCCCAACCCAGGCTATACTTCCAGCCCCAATGTTTAATTTGGTTAAGCACACCCACCACCGCCAACCATGTGTGATGTCACCTAGCCTGCACCATTTCCATGGCTGGGCACCCACCGAGGCACCAGGAGCTCACAGTAATTTTAGGGTTTATACTGGTACCAATTGGGTGAGGGTAGTGCCCAACAGTACAGCTGGGCAAGCCATTACTGTGCATGTGTGTTTGGGGGGGGGCTACTGTCTAGTTAGCTGAGCCTGGACAGGCATCGGAAGAACAACCATGGCTACTAATGAATTAGGCTGGGGTTAACAGGGAAGCAGAAGACCAGCCAGTGTTTTCTACTGTCGCAGAGTGTTTATTTTCTTATGGACCTGATTATGTCCCAGTGCCAACTTGTATATATATTCTTTTTTGTGTGTGTGTTTTTCTTTTTTTCTTTTTATTAACAGTATAGCGCAGTGGTTAAGGGCACTGAGCTGCTAGCCTGGTGAGCTGAGTTTAAATCCCATCAGTCCCCACTTGCATACTGTGTGACCCTGAGCAAGACTTGTGCTCTCAGGTCGCACCTGAGTGTGCCTTTCCTGGTTAAACAAATTTCCTCTTCCCCTCTGTAAAGTGTTTCAGTTGAGGGGGCAGGTCTTTCTGAAGCTGAAAATTACATTCCACTGTAGCCCATGTCTGAGGGCATTCAGCTAAGAGGAGCCATTGTTAGGCAATCCAGTTGCTGCCCTAAACAAAGACTTTTGTTTTGGGGTTAAACTTCAAAGGGCCCCTTCCCTTTCATAACATAAAGACATGTTTTGAAGGAAGACAGGGCTATAGCAGAATAAGATGGAACCTCACTGACTGAACCAGATGGGAAACAAAAGGATCCAGACACAATCCACAAAACCAAGCTAAAAAAAAAAGTTTGGAGCTGTTCTCAAAATACGCCCCCAGAGAACAAAGAAATAGTCACACCTGTGATGTCAGAGGTGTGTATGATGATGCTCGTGGTGGACTGGCCAACTGAAAATATCTGTGTGGGAGATATTCTTACAGTCAGTTATGTTTGGGGATTTCAAACTGGTAACATCACAGGTTCGAGTCTGCCATAACTCGTGAAGTTCCAGTGGGAGTAAGCAACTTCTACTCTACTTGGAATCTAGATAGTTATGGAGTTAGGTTATTCTGTGTGTCTTCTATCTTTTTCAAGTCTTTATTACCATCTGTGTAGAAATTAAGCAATAAACCATGACAGGGTGTGGGTTATGCTGGGATTTACCCACGCCTGGTGTGGTTTGGTCATGAGGCTGCAGGCTGAGTGACCAAATCCACACCAGAAGTGGGTAAATCGCAGCATAACCCACACCCTGGAGTGGTTTATTGTGATTACACAATGTCCCCCACTTTTTTTGGTTACAAAAACAAAGAAACAGTTTTTGAGCAGATGAAATCATTTTTGTTTAATTTATACTTACGCCATAAACAATAGTTCCCTGTTGCTAGGTACGATATTGAGGTCTGCAAACTCTGGCTATGGTTACAGTAATAGCATGTCACCTTTCTTTTATTTTTTAATAACAGACTCCTCATGTAGCCGGCAGCAGAGATAACCTGGGATAGAACAGGCAGTACAGTATGTCAGACTGTCAGCTTTGTTCAGTCCATTTAGTATTGCTGACACGTGTTTTATTTTATTATTATTTTTTAATGTTTGTACTGTGGTACCGATTTTAAACGTTGTAGTCTGGTAGGTGACAGCCCTGGCAGTGCAGGTGGGGGTCGTTGGACCACTTCAGGGATGGTGGCAGTAGCAAGTAAACAAGAGACAGAGAGCTTGGCTGGAGCAGCATTGCTAAGCTGACAACTAGAAGCAACTTTACTTCTGTGCCTGCTCAGTTTCCACTCTTTACTGCTAAAACTGTTGGGAGGCGGCAGTGAGAGATGGAACTCTGACACATACTCATACCCATACCATTGGATTCCACAAAGCGAGACAGGAAGACAGGTCTGATTTCTGGTGTTACTGTCACACTCCCAGTGTGTGTTTGTTTTCTGGAAATTTGAACTGTGGACCGCTGGTACATTGTATTGAGGCTCCAGCCTGCAATGTTATGACTAGGTTACTGGTCGTCCCTCTTTGGCAGTTCTGGGATATCGAAAGACTAGGGGCAAGGAATCCATTAAGGTAAGCATCTATTGGGGGGGGGCACAGAGGCCGCTTACAACCACTTCACTGTTTGGGAGGTAGGCTTTGTTCTCCATTGCACTTAGCAGTGACATAATATAGAAGCTTTCATATTTGGAGGGGTCAGAGTGATTTTACTACCTGGGGACTCTAGATGTGGTTGACTGGCACCTTTTGAGTGGGTTATACCATGATTTACCATGCTAAAAAGCTGCCAGTCAACCAATCAGATTATTGGATGCTAGGATTTACCCACACTTAGTGTATTGTTTGGTCATGAGGTGCAGCTGAGTGGGCAAAACACACCAGGTGTGGATAAATCCTGACATCACCAACACCCACGAGTGGCATATTGCGACTATACAATGTCCTCATTTTTTTGACACATAGAAAAAATAGTAAATTAATATTTTTTTTCCTCATTTTAACTTGTTTTTACTGTGTTTATTGTGCCACTGGAAAAAATACTCCCTGGTTGCTGGAGCTGTGCTGCTACTGTGCATGACCAGTACTGAGTTAGCATTGAAGGTTGCAGTGTGTTTTTGAGGGGCAGGGAAATGTTGAAAATTGTGCGTGTGGCACAGAAAAGAGCATGAGAGAAATAATGATGAACAGGAGAGAAAGCCATGGCTTGAATTTGCCTGCCATTTCATTTGAGGTACGTGGATACATGTTGTAGTGGCTGTTCGGTGACGTGATTTGCCGGTCGCTAATGAGCAGGAATTTTCACTGTCTTTCCGAGTACTGTGTTGGTGACTGTTGGAGTGATTTTGGGGGACATCCTGATGCAGCTGACCGGTGGCTGGCACCTCTTCCCATGGGGTGATTGTAGCTTTTACAACAGGAGAGGAGTGCCAGGTAGCTAATGAGATTACAGGGTCTGTGCTTGGTTTTAATGCCCATTGTATAATACTGTATTCCCCATAGTCTTTAGTGTGTATCATCCTGTAACATATGTTAATATCACAGAGTATTAAATGCAATATCTTTATTGCAGACAACTCCTCCATTGGGCCACATCTTTGGAACCTGTAAGCCGTCAGCATCAGGACCGCTCAGAAACTTTTGCCAAATGGGGGCCACCCATGATGTCATAAGTCTGTGCTTATAAAATGTGATCAGTCCCTATGCTCCTTAGTTCTTTTTTCCACCATTGACTGCTCGTCAGACCACCAGAGAAACAACACCATCGTTTCTTAGATATTTATTATTTTCTAAGTTCACTTTTATATTAACATTGTCCCTATATGCTGCCATTGAAAGAAGCTTTATTTAGGTTTTATACCTGTGATTACAAGATTTACGAGGACAATGCTTACAGTGTGTGTGTGTGTGTGTGTGTGTGTGCGCGTGCGCACTGTTTGGGCTTGTCCCACAACATGAGGGCCTGTAAGATGTGCCAAGGATTTAACTAGGCCACAAGGAGATGTCATAGCAAAGGCTACAGACCCAAGCTGATGTTTCTCTTACGACCATCCCCCACAGGGAAGGAGACAGCCAGGCAGTCAGTGACCCTATCACTACTAAGGTCGGCAAGGATGACTGGGAAATCCTAAAAAAAGGAAAAATCATCACTGAAACTCTCCTCCTCCTCCTCCAACCACCATAAGCAAACATGCTTCGTGGGTGAAGTCCAGATCTCCACTGAAGGACAGTATGTCTTTGTCATCATCCACTCCCATGGTATCAACTGCAGCCCCTCCCCCCCGACCGTCGATGAGATGTGAAGGTCAGGGCATGGCTCTGGTGTAGCTGTACCTGCTATGGATGGTATGCTGACTCCATTGTTGGTTTCTGTCCTGATGACGATGTCAGTCACGAACCCACAATTTGGCATCATCATTTCCCAGGCTATGCTGGTGTCCTTTTCAGAAATGTTAACTCACCTGTTCCCGGTGCTGACAGTGTTGGTACCAATCCAGTTGAAAGGCCTATGTCATTGGCATTGCTGAAAAAAGAGCCATTATCATTCAAATGGTTACGGCAGAATAAATATTCACATTTCTTTTGTTAAATCCTTGAAGGGACTCCTGGATTTGAGAACAGTCATAATCCCTGTTAAACAGAATTAAACAACTAATTTCAGCTATTTGCAACAAATGGGTTACGGTCTCCTCTGTAACTTTAGAGCGTGACTAAACAGTTCTCACTTTCTATGGCTTAATAGGTTGTGCAGGCCCACCCATCTGGCACCTTCATGCAAGGAGATTTAATATAAACAATGCTGTGGCAAAACCGGTCAAATGCTGCAACCAACAAGCAGCTTGATCTCGTGGGGTATACTGGACAACTGATCTGTGGAATCAACCTTCTAAGATCACTGTGGAGACCACAGTAATATAAACATATCCCTCTACATACCAGTTCAAGGCAAACACTTAGAACTGCATTGTATAACCATATATTTAAACTAGGACAACTGGAACACGCAAGTACAGTAAAACAGACAGTGCTATAGAAACTGAGTTAAACTATTAATGTAAGTGGAGCAGAACCCTATAACACTGCCAGGTCCTGGGATGGTCTAGTCACACATTAGCGTTCAAGAGGCCTCCACCTCGAATACAGCTGCCGATCTTCAGAACGACTCAGGTGTTAAATAGTAAAGGACGCCATTTTAACAAATACTCACTGCGCAGCAGTTATTGCAGTCAAGTAATTAAACAGAAAACCAAACGTTTTTCATGTCAGTTTGTGTATGTTATTGGTAGTCCTGTAAAACCAGATCAAAAGCCGGAGTCAAGGTGTGTGCCCATAGTTCATAATCCCACGAAAGTTTATGAATGCCAAGATACCCCAATGTTCACCATACTCATTCCAAGGACCAACCCAAGTGCCTTTCATGCTTCATCATCCAGATTCTCACCTTGCATCCTGGGAATGTTCTGTTCAGTTTTAAACACCAACTTGCCGAGATCCTTGGGGTCACTATAGAAGTATGCGTGAACCCCATACTGCACTCTTAGTTCTGCATGATAGACTCAGCTGAAGAGGCTATTCAGGTCCCAGAGTTTACACTTACCCTCATTAAAACTTTTTTGGCACTGATGTGTGCTGTAGCTGAACTCAATGGGGGGAGCTTGTATTTTGCTACCATCCACATCAAAATCTTTGGTGGTTTGAACCACCCATAAAATAATGACATGTTTATTTGTATTTATTTATTTCAAGAAATTGGATTTATAAACCTTTGAGTCAAAGACTCATTTACAAAGGTACCTCGTCACAGGGAGGGGAGACAACATATTTGTGAAGCAAGACAGTGGAGAACAATACAGGTGAGATACAGAAGAGTATATAAAGCAAGGCATTTCAGAGAGCAAAAAATATGCAAGATTACGGATCCCAATTTTAGCAGTAGTTCTGTGGACTGCAGGATTGATCAGTTGATGGGGGTAAGTCAGTAGCATTTTTCAATATCTAATGGGACTGCATTAGGATCTAAGGCCAGTGCTTCCCAGAGTTAGGTGACAATAGTAGAAATAGGGTCTGGACCATCAAATTGTTTGGGGAATCTGCTTATTCCAATGTTTCTTCCATAGAGAAGAGTCTCTGAATGTTCCAGTCTGGATAACAAAAGCTTATTTTCTTTTGACAGACCAGCCACACAGATAGCACCTTACCCACAGCACTCGCTGCCTCCATGACCTCTGCACCTTGGGATGCAACTTACTGCTTGACCATCTGAAGCCTTGGTGTAAAGTGAGTCAAGCTTAGAATTCAGCAGCTCTGTTGACTTGTGCACATGCTCCATTGTTCAGTGAAGTAAGGGTGATCTCTGTGTCCACTACTGAGGAGGCCTCTCCCACCTTCCCATGGCCCTTCTGTGTCTGCTTAGACTTGAAAATACCTTGTTAATCTCCTTGCATATATTGGGCTTTCCCATGGTCTCTATGAGCTGAATCTTTCACCAGCAGTCCAGCGCAAGTTGAGCAAATGAATAAAACTAAGTAAATACAATCAAGTTGCCAAAAGGTAACATTTTAATCGATTTAAAGATTGCTGCATACAGGGGCAGTTACAAAATGGGTCTTGACACCCGGGCTTTTAGCTCCTCCCCTCCCCTCCCCCCCTTGGGGAGTATTCTAATTCTTATCTTGTCTCCAAGTCCACAGGAGACCTGCATCCAGTTTTGGACCTCAGAGCACTAAACAAATTCATCCACTACAAAAAGTTTTGAATGGTGTCTTTTCAGGTTCTTATCCCCCTACTACAAAAAAGAGATTAGCTCTGTGCTGTGGACATGAAGGATGCTTACCTTCATATCAAAATCTGAACATGTCACAGACAATACCTCCGCTTTACACTGGAGGACTGCTATTATCAATTCCATGTCCTGCCCTTTGGCTTACCCTGGGCACCATGGATATTTACCAAATGCTTCACAGTTGTGGTAGTGGCCCTCCAGAAAGAAGGACTTTATGGCTTTCCTTATCTGGATGATTGGTTCCTTCGGGGCCCATCTAGGCAATTGGTCCAGTACACAGTATTCAGAACTCAGCAACTGTTTGAGGACCTGGGTGTCAAGGGCAACCAGACAACACAAGCACTCTGGGTGGGGGGGCTGACACCAGTCCATTTACAGAAGAAAGAGTCCTGAAAGAACCTCTAAAACTCAAGGTGGACAAAGCAATGGGGCCTGATGGGATTCACCCCAGAATCCTAAAAGAACTAAGGGAGGACCTAGTGACACCACTGACCACACTTTTTAACAAATCATGGGAGGATGGGGTGGTACCTGAGGACTGGAGGAGGGCAGATGTGATTCCCTTCACAAAAGTGGGAGCAAGGCAGAAGCAGGAAACTACAGACCTGTAAGTTTGACCTCAGTGGTAGGGAAAATGATGGAATCACTTCTGAAAGAAAGAATTGTTGAGTACCTAGAGGCCAGCGGGGCACAGGACCCAAAGCAGCATGGATTTACAGCAGGAAGGTCATGTCAGATGAATCTAATAGATTTCTTTGACTGGGTGACCAAAGTAATAGACCAGGGAGGGGCTGTGGATATGGCCTACCTAGACTTTAGCAAGGCATTTGACACAGTCCTGCACAAAAGATTAATAATCAAGTTAGCCAGCTTGGGAGTGGGTCCCAGGGTGGTAGCCTGGGTTGCAAAATGGCTGCACAACAGGACACAGAAGGTAATAGTGAGTGGCACACATTCCGAAGAAAGGGGAGTCACTAGTGGAGTACCTCAGGGCTCAGTACTGGGTCCAGTCCCCTTTAACATCTTTATAGGTGACATTGCAGAGGGTCTGGAGGGAAAGGTATGCCTCTTTGCCGATGATACAAAGATCTGTAACAGAGTTGATACACAAGGGGGGGTAGAAAGGATGAGAAGGGACTTGGCAAGGTTGGAGGAATGATCAGACATATGGCAACTTAGATTCAATGCAAAGAAGTGCAAAGTAATGCACCTGGGAAACAAAAACCCAGGAGAAGAGTACACAATAGCAGGGGAGGTACTAACAACAACAAAAATAGAACGGGACTTGGGGGTAGTCATATCGGATGATCTAAAGGTGGGTAAGCAATGTGAGAAGTCAATGAGGAGAGCCGGGGGATACTTGGATGCATAGGAAGGGGCATCACAAGTAGAAAAAGGGAAGTGGTTACCCCTCTGTACAGACACTTGGCGAGACCCCATCTGGAGTACTGTGTGCAGTTTTGGAGACCTCATCTACGCAAGGACATAGACAGGATGGAAGCAGTCCAGAGGAGGGCAACTAAAATGGTGCAGGGTCTGCATCAGAAATCATATGAAGAGAGACTGAGAGAGTTTAATATGTAAACCCTTGATGAAAGGAGGGACGGGGGGGACATGATAGAAACGTTCAAGTACCTCAAGGGAATCAACAAAGTCCAGGAGGGTAGCATCTTTCAGAAAAAGAGATGTGTAAGAACAAGGGGATACAATTTAAAGCTAGAGGGGGGACGGCTCAGGGGTAATGTGAGGAAATCTTTTTCCTCGAAGAGAGTGGTGGATGCGTGGAACTGCCTTCCTAGGGAGGTTGTTAGGGCTAAAACAGTAGGGGAATTCAAACATGCATGGGACAGACACAAGGCAATTGTAGTGGGGAGTGGCACGAAGTAGGCTGTTGGTTAACTAGAATCTGCAGCTTATCCAGTAGGTAGGGAAATGGGCAGAATGGGTGGGCCAAGTGGTCCTTATCTGCCGTCAAAGTCTATGTTTCTCTGTTTCTATGTAATGTACCAAAATACATCCTTATTTTCTTCCACCATTTCCAGTACATTGGGGCAGTGCTGGACACAGCAGTGGGCGGTGCATTCCTGCCCGCACGCAGACCCAAGACCCTGGTTACCCAGGCCCATTTGGTACACAGGAGTCACTATGTGTCTGCCAGGACAATGCTTTGCCTTCTTGGACTTATGGCAGCTGCCACTGTAATGGTCCCCTAGGCCCGCCTCCATTGGTGAATCCTGTAAGGGATACTTCAGGTACAATAGGATCAATTGACGTGTGAATTGGAACAGATGGTTCTCATCACATCTCCTCTGTGAAACTCACTGCTGTGGTGGATGGAACACCTAGACTTTTTGCAGGGCATCCCATTCTTTTCCCTAACACCAGTGCAGATCCTCACAACGGATGCCTCTGGGTTAGGATGCGGTGCCCACCTGGGACAGTACCAGACCCAGGGATTGTTGGCCGGCCTAGATTTGGATCTCAGCATCAGTGCTCTGGAGGTGAGGTATTTTCTTCTTGGTCTCTGGGCCTTCACAGAACACATCAGTCTAGGCCCCCCATTGTTAAGGACCGACAACATCAGTGTGATGCACTATAACAAGAAGCAGGGGGGCACTCACCCATACCCTCTGTGCAAGGAACAATGAGAGTATGGCACTAGGCACTATCTCATGGCCTCAGTCGACAGCTATCTTTCTCCACGGAGTCAAAAACATCTTGGCAGACAGGCTGTTGGTCCCTGTCTCAGTTACATGAATAGGAACTGCTGACCTCCATGGTAAAAGACCTCTTCGCAAGATGGTATTGTCCAGAGCTGGACCTTTTTTACATCCCCAGAGAATGCAAAACTGTCACATTTCTGCTCGCTCACTCACGGTCCTGGAGTTTTTTGGCAAGGTGCGTTGTACTTCTCCTGGAGAGGAAGGTTCCTTTATATGTTCCCTCCAATTCTGCTCATTCAGAGGGTTCTATTCAAGCTACAAACAGAATGAGCCACCTTGATAATAGTAGACCCCCTCTGGCCTTGCCAGATGTGGTTTCCACTTCTGCAGCATCTAGCTCTGGAACCTCCTGTTCAGTTGTCCCTGTGTTGGGGTCTACTGTCCAAGGACAGGGGCATCTGGTACACCCAGACCTGTGGTCCTTGCATCTGCATCAATGGCTTCTGAGGACGTACCCATTTCAGATTCTGTGGTTTCTCCCCAGGTGAGTGATGTTTTACTGATGGCTAAAAAAGCCTTCCACAAGACATATCTAGTTGCTGAAGTGCAGTTTCTCATCCAATTAATGAGATGTGCTCAATGGTAATTTAGAGATGTTTATTTATGTATTTATTTAAAAGTTTGATAACTGGGAAAGGCACGCTGAGCCAGGGCTCATTTCCAGGTGCAACCTGGGGAAATGGGGGTGCTCAACTTAAGACCTCGGCTAAACATAGAACGGTAGCTGCTATAAATTCGGTTTTACAGTTTCTTTGCTGAAAAATGTATCTCAGTCAAAAAGAATACCACATTTTACCCAAATCTGATGACCAGCCAACTACCCCAACACTTCGTTCTATCAGGGAGTGCAGTAGCATTGGTTCAGGTGGGATTTTGTACTAATTTACATTCACCATGTGACTAAATTCCTGAAAACAAAGACTAGTGCTTAAATAAATCTTGTGGTTATACATGTAAGCAATAATACCCTACAGGTGTAATGAGTAGCCCCTGGAAGGTCCGGTATCGCCCATACCACTCACCCTGGAGAGTATTATTGAGCTTAGAAAATGAGTCACTGTATTATACATGTTTTAAAAAAATAATTTATATGTTAAAATGTAAAACTCTTTTAAGAGTTTTATGTATTTTGGAATAAAATAGTTCCTCCACCTGCATTACAATTCTGTGTTTTTTTCAGCTAGGAAGGTTTGCTGGTAGCCCCCTACACACACCCACATACCCACACACCAGTAAAATTGTGGAAAAGTCAGTTATGACAGGTACTTTTTGTAAGCTTTGTGGTGCTTGATTTCCAGCTGTACCATTTAAACTATTAACTGATCCAGACAGTCGGGCTGAGGACTGGTGGTGGTGGTGGGCAGCCGTATAATGGCGCCATCGAGGATGGACGGAAGGTTACAAAAAGTACCTCTCATAACATGCATATGTGTGTGTGTGTGTGTGTGTGTATGTGTGTGTGTGTTACCATGACAACCAGCAAACCTCCCTAGCTGAAAACAAAACACTGGAGGGTATTATTTTCTTTGTTAAACAGCTGAGTATACCTATTGACTAATACTTTATAGTACATTATATCTTTTTGCGCAGTCTCTGATTTTTCTCTTCTTTCTCCAATGTTTTAGAACTGTTTAGTTATTGTGGCAGAGGTGTGGTACTGTGTTCTTTCTTGTAGTTCAAGGTGCTTTTGGAACTGCTGATTTCTATTGGTTTAAACTACTACATTTTTTTTTCTATTTTAAAAAGCTACATCAACTTGGTTTGTTGTCACCTGTTTGTTGTTGCTAAGTAGCAGATGTTTTGCATTGTGCTCTGATTCTGTGATAGAATCTGTATTAGTAGAAGGTAGATTATTGTGATTGTAGTTACCTTTGATGGTAAGGATAAAGAGGTGAGATAGAAGTGTGTGTATTTTCAAACATTATAGAGGAACAGTGGCAGGATTTTAGGACAGTAAATTAATAAAAGGGAACTAGGAGAGCTTCAGTAGCAGACAAGTAGTGGAATAGCAGTATAACTGCAGTATAATGTGGGAGTGGTGCAATGCAGTGGCTGTGGGGCAGCCATATTCAGGCAGATCTTTGGACACTGAGGTGCTGCCCTATCTGCATGTATCTTTCTGGACTGCGGATGAGGTAGCCAGACTCAGAGCTGGAAGTAAACTGGGTCAGGAGTACCATCACCCCTATCCAGAGACCACTCAGTCCAATGCAGCTGCCTCAAAGGATGCCGAGAACGAGGAGTACTTGGATGACAGTGGGCTCAGGGAGGGTTAGACCAGTCAGGCAGAGGCACATCCCAGATCCTATTCCACTCAAGAACTCATATGCCACACTGCCAAACAGGGACAACCACATAGAGGTACCCAGAGAAATGGAAGGAAAGGATGGGAGGTTAGCCAAGTGCAAAGATGGAGATTAGCACCCAGGAGGTGGATAGGCAGAATAGGGCAAACTTCAGCAGAAAGGCAGACAGCAAGGTGAACCAGGGATAAAGGACAACCAAGGAAGGGGCTGGAGAGAACAGCGAAAAAGTCTAGGGAGGTCAAATCATGGAAAGTCATGTTGCAAATGCCAGGAGCCTAGCAACAAGATGGAAGATCTGGAGGCTGTCATGGTGCAGTCAGACCTGGACATTGTGGCCATCACTGAAACCTGGTGTAATGATAACCACGACTGGGAGTTGGCGATACCTGGCTGCAACATATCCAGAAGAGACAGGGCAGGCAGGAAGGAGGAGGAGTGGCACTGTATGTGAAAAATGACATAAGGGCCACAGAGATCCAGGAGGAACAAATGGGGAGAGATACTGTGGGTTAAGCTGGAAAGGAAAATGGGGCCAGCTATCCACACAGGTGTGGGTCTATAGACCACCAGCCCAGGAGGAAGAAACAGATAGGAGTTGATGCTAGCCATCCAGAGGATGGCAGACAAGGGTGAGGTAGTACTGGTTGAGACTTCAATATTCCAGACGTGGCCTGGAGCATCCCAACAGCAGCATCAACTAGAGCAGATTTATCCTGGACTCCTTTCAGGGTGCCTTCTCAAGCAACTGGTCATGGAACCAACTCGGCAGAAGGCAATACTGGACCTTGTGCTCACAAACAGGACAGTGTGATGGGGTAAGAGTGGGGAGCACTGGGGAACAGTGACCACCAGTCACTGTGGTTTGAAATCACAGAAAGAGCAGAACCTAACCACACAAAAACACGTATCCTGGATTTTAGGGGGGCAAACTTTGGGAAAATGGGGAGATACTTGAAAGAGGCATTAAGGGGAATGGGGCAGGAATCAGGGGTTGAGGAACAGTGGAAGTATTTAAATGGGGATTACAAGAGCAACAGAATTATGTATTAAGCAGGTTAGCAAGAGGAAAAGGAAGAGGAGACCATTATGGTTTTCCAAAGAGGTAGCAAAGAAAGTGAAAGCCAAAAAGATTGCATTCATGCAATACAAAAAGACACAGGCAGAAGGGGATAGGGAGAAGTACCAGGAGAAGCAAAGGGAGGCAGGGAGGTCAGTAAGGGAAGCCAAAGCTCAGACAGAAGAACACATTGCAAAATCAGTGGGTAGAGGGGACAAAACCTTTTACAGGTACATAAGTGAAAAAAGAAAGGCAAAGGGAGGGATAGTGAGACTGAAGGGGGAGGATGGGGCTGTGTGGAGGATGACAACAGTAAAGCTGACATATTGAACAGGTATTTCTGCTCAGTCTTTACTAAGGAAGAGGAGGGTAATGGGTCTGAATGGAGTACAAGGGGTGAGAATGGTGCAGAAATGGACACAAGTCCCTTTACACGAAAAGGTCCTGAAGGAACTGGAAGTAATAAGAGTTGATAAAGCAATGGGGCCAGATGGGGTGCACCCAGGGTCCCAAAAACTAAGAGAGGTGGCTGAACCTCTTGCTATCCTGTTTAGCCGATCACTAGAAACAGGGAGGTACCCAAAGACTGGAGGATAGCAGATGTAGTCCCCTTATACAAAAGTGGGAACAAAGAGGAAGCGGGGAACTACAGACCAGTCAGCCTCACCGTAGTAGGGGAAGATCATGGAAGCACTACTGAAGGAGAGATTGGTGGAACACCTGGTTGTCAATGGACTACAAGACCCAAGGCAGCATGGTTTCACCAGGGAAGGTCATCAGACCAACCTCATTGAATTTTTGACTGGGTGACTAAGGAGGTGGATCAGGGAGGGCAGTGGACATGGCCTAGCTGGACTTCAGCAAGGCCTTTGACACTGTGCCACATAGAAGACTATTGCACAAACTGGGGAATATGGGTGTGGGCAGGACAGTAGTGCGGTGGGTAGGTAACTGGCTGGGCAGCAGGACACAGAAGGTGGTGTTAAATGGCTGTCACTCCACAGAGGGAAAAGTGACCAGTGGGGTACCACAGGGATCAGTGCTGGGACCGGTACTATTCAATATCTTCATCAGTGACATTGCACAGGACCTAGAAGGAGGAATTTCACTGTTCGCTGATGACACAAAGCTCTGTAACAGAGTAGACACACCAGAGGGTGTAGACAGAATGAGAAGGGACCTGCAGAAACTTGAAGAATGGTCAGGGGTTTGGCAGTTGAAATTCAATGCAAGGAAGTGCAAGATAATGCATATGGGCACAAAAACCCTGGCACAATATATCAGTTGGGGGGTGAGGATATAGCATGCACCAAGCAGGAAAGGGATCTTGGAGTTATCATCTCTGATGACCTCAAGGCAGGGAAACAGTGTGACAAGGCAGCAGGTAAAGCAAATAGGATGATGGGATGCATAGGCAGGGGCATCACCAGCAGGAAAAGGGAGGTCATAATTCCACTATACAAGACACTAGTGAGGCCGCACCTGGAGTACACTGTGCAGTTCTGGGAGACCTTACCTACGGAGGACATAGACAGGGTAGAGAAGGTTCAGAGGAGGCAACAAAGATGGTGCATGGATTGCATCACAAGTCCTATGAGGACAGGTTGAAGGCACTGAACATGTACTCCCTGGAGGAGAGGAGGGAGAGAGGGGATATGATAGAGACATACAAGTATCTTACAGGGAGGAACAGGGTGCAGGAATGCACTATTTTTAAGCGAAAAAGATGTTCCAGGACTAGAGGTCATGGGATGAAGTTGGAGGGAGGACGATTCAGAGGAAACGTGAGGAAGAATTTCTTCACAGAACGGGTGGTGGACAAGTGGAACACCCTGCCAGAGGAAGTGGTGGGGGCTGAAACAATCACGGGATTTAAGAATGCATGGGATAGACATAAAGGAATTCTGGAGGTCAGGGGTAAGGGGCAACAGACTTCCTGGAAAACATAAACTGAACTTACAAACTTAAATGGGCAGACTGGTTGGGCCATAGGCCCTTATCTGCCGACACTGTCTATGTATCTATGTATCTATGTATTACTGCGCTTAGAAAATGGGCCACTGTATTATATTTGTTTAAAAAAACAATTTACATGTTAAAATGTAAAACTCTGCTTTTCTACCCCCAAACAAAACCTGTTTTGGTCTGTCCCTCCAGCAAAAATCCCCCCATTATATCATGGAATAAAAATCCTCCCTTCCATATCAGTCCCATCGTGCCTCCCCGCTTCTTCTGCATAAATGGCTCAGCCCATTAGACTGCTTGGTGCAGGATGTACTTTGTAATCACAGAGCAGCAGATCAATTAAAGAGGAAATACAAAGGTTCTCTGGTCTTGCACTGAGAAAAAGCAACACAGCACTTTCAGTCGCACAATTCCTAGTTACACTACTCACCTTTTACCTTCCCTATACCTTTTATAAACTGCCAACTTAAATACTGGTACTGTGCAGCCCTACCTCCAGACAGTCAAATTGCTCCCAGCCTGATGACTTCTGCTTAGTTCCTGGTTCACAGACTGAGGACCCATGCCTTGTTCCTGACTCACAAACCCAGCATGAGCATGCTTAATTACTTCTACTGCCCTTGTATGCCTCCTACCTCCTCTCAATCTCTCCTCCACCCCTGTGCTCTAACTGCATATACCCAGTCCCCCCAGTTCCTAAAGCCCCTCTATCCTCCTTTCTCCAACTTAGCCCAGACTCCTCTCACCCGACCCATAACCCATGTTCCACTTGATTTCCTCCAGCGCATTACCCCCCACAGTTGGAGACTAGTGTTACTTTCTTATGGTGCTCCTGTGCCACACCCAAATCCACCATTATCACAAAGGAGCAAAACCTCTCAGCCAGTTTCTCCTTGTTTCTACTCATCCTCAGGAGATGTTAAACCGAACCCAGGTCCCCCAGTGGGTCCCCAGCAAATGAACTCCCTCAAAGGCCTAAACATCGTACACGTGTTCATCCGGAGCCTCGTACCAAAAATAGACCTTCTTAACTACTGGTTAACTCAACACTCCCCAGACATTATATGTCTCACAGAAACCTGGATATTTGCAAAAAACTCTGACTCCTCCCTGACGATGCCTGACTCCTCCCTGACTCCTCCCTGACGATCCCTGACTCCTCCCTGACGATGCCTGACTATGCACTCTTTTTGGCAGGGCTATGGTAAGAGGGATGGAGGGGTAGCAATTTACGTAAGACAATCCCTATCCTGCTCAGTCATCAAAAAAGAGTCCTGCCCCAGCTCCCATGAACTGATCCTCACCCATATCACCCTCTCTTCTACTCTCCCAAACTACATTGGGGTGATTTATGCCTCCCCCCGACTTGCCCAAGAATCACTCATCTTCTGTCTATCCATCTTACCACTCCTTGCAGCAAATGGGGAGCTACTATTACTGAGTGACTACAATCTGGACTGGCTTTACCCCTCTTCCAAAAACGCCATCTCCAAAATCAAGGCTCTAAACCTCACCCAGTTAAACTCAGAGCCCAGCCGCAATAATCCCCACACCACAAACTGTTCCTTAATTGATTGGATCCTTCCTCCCAGCCCCATAGTATATCCTCAGTGGGAGTAATGGCTGAAGCCCTAAGTGACCACTGCATCACTTACTGTACTAGAAAAACCAAGCTATCCAAATAAGCCCTTAAATAAATAAAAATTGAATCTTTGAACTCACTGGACACTAACTCTCTCCTGTATGACCTGAAGCATGCAGACTGGAACCCAAGTTACTCAGCACCTGATGTAGATACAGGCTTGGCATGGTTCCTGCATATTTTCACCCTGGTCTGGGACCCTCATGCTCCTCTGGTTAAAGCTAGAGTCAAGAAACGCCACCACCCATGGGTCTCAGCCTCACTTATTACCCAGTGCAAAGCCGAGAAAAGGCCTGGTCTCACTTTTGATGAACACTGCCCCCACAAGCCAGGCAAGCTTTCAACTCTCTCAGAAATGCATGCACTAAGGCCATAAGGTGAGCTAAAGCTGATTGCTTTAGGTTGCACTTGCAGACCGCTCAGCCATCCTCCTTCTGGAAGGTGGTTCACTCCCTCATCGATCCCCCTTCTCAATCCAACACACCTGCCCTTAGGCAAAATGGCCTGCCAATCACTGACCCTGTAAGTATAGCTGAAACTCTAAACAAATTCTTCACCACCTGTGCTCTCTCTAACCATCCTCCACCCCCCTCCCAAGGAACCCAGGAAGACTCCCAACATTTACGTCACAACACCTTCCTGCTCGATCCCACCTCTAAGCAGGAAGTCCTGCCTCTCTTCTCCCTAAACATCTCTAAATCCAGCCCAGACAGAATTCCCCCAAAACTTCTGTGCATATCAGCTTCAGCAATTGCTTCACCACTTGCATTCATACTAAACCTGTCCGTCTCCTCGGGAATCATCCCTCAAGCCTGGAAAACAGTTTGTGTAATCCACCTACATAATGGTGGCAACCCCTCTGTACCGGGAAACTACCAACCGATCTCTCTCCTCCGGTAGCCAGTGATGATAGTGATATTAGATGAGCAACTGTAGAAACAGAGACTCGTTCATATTGCTATCATGAACAGCAACCCTGCTAGGGTAGCGATGCTGTGGCAACTAGAGTGACCAGAAGGGGAAGGATAGGGAGGTGGAGGGGAAGGGAGGGATAGGAGGGTTTGTGTAGGTTGGGGATCCTGCTATAACCAAGCCAGCTCTGTGGTGTGGTGGTGAGGGTGGCTGCCTGCAGTGCAGTAGGCACTGGGTTTGGGACCTGCTGGGGAAGATTTTTTTTGCCACTGCTTGCAGCTCTCTGTATTTTTGTTTTTTTGTGGTCCATGTTTTGCCCTTCCTTGATATGCACCCCTGGGTTAATATCAAGTAGGAGAGTGAGTGGTACAGCCCCCGCATAAACACTTGTCATTTGCTAGAAGTTGGTGCATGTTCGGATATCGCCGAAATGCTTTTCGGTGATATACATTCGCTATGATAGTGATCGCTGTTTTTTTATCGCTATCATAACATGGAACCCTCTCCTCCCAGCCCTTGCCAAATTACAAGAAGCATTAGTCCAATCCAGACTGTCCGAGTTCCTCTCAGTTTCTGAGTTTCTTTCTCCTTATCAGTCGGGCTTCAGAAAGCACCACTCCACAATATCCTCCTTACTATGAGTCACTAGCCACATCCACTCTGCCTCAGACCAAGGCCACCTAAGGACAGCCGCAGTGTTTGTAGACCTGGCCAAGGCCTTTGATTCAGTCTCCTACCCCCTACTTCTTAAGAAACTCGAAGTAGCTGGCCTAGGCCCCCACCCCCCACAGTCCAGTGGTTCAAATCCTACCAGGGAAACAGGCTGCAATCTGTCAGGATAGCTAACTCCACCTCCCCCTCTCTCCCCATACTCGCAGGCATGCCCCAAGGTTCATTACTTGGTCCCGTCCTGTTCTCCTTATTTATAAACAACCTCCCCTCTGTTTGCTCAAGATCACATATACACATGTATGCTGATGATACTATCCTCGTTGCATCCGGGCCAGCTCTAAATTATGTCCAATCCCTGCTACAGCAGGACTTCCATACCATGCAATCCTGGTTTCAGGCAAATCAGCTCAAAATCAGTACCTGACAGACAGTTTCTATGTACTTCGGGACTGTGCAAAAACTCTCCAGAGTACCCCTTCCCCTTGCCATCACCCCCCTGGATGGGATTCCACTAAGCACTGTCTCATCTTATAAATTTCTGGGAGTATGGCTTGACCCCCATTTAAACTTCTTGGGCCACACTGAAGCCATCACTTTGAAACTCCACCGAAAGCTTGGTATATTATGTCGGAACAGAGACTCCCTCCTGCTATCTATGAGATGTGGATTATTGACAAAAATGATCACACCTATTTTTGACTACACAGATGTAGTATATAACACAGCCTCAGCTTCTTCCTTAGCCAGGCTGCACTCTCTCCTAAACACCTTCTGCCATTTTGCCACAAACTCCCCCCTTCAGAACCCACCATTGCTCACTCTTATCTCGGTGTAACCCCCAGGTGGCGCTATCCCAAGGGCTACTACCCCTGCCTGCTTGACTACTGACAGGTTGAGGGGCCTAGGGTCTATGGTGGGTGCCTCCACCCAGAGGTCAGGGTTTGTAGTGGTTGGTCTAGTTTGGTCACAGCCCTCTGGACACTGAGACCCCCTCCTAATCCCTCTAATGGCCCACACAAAGCACAGGAGTTACAGTACCAATACTCCACATGTACACACTGTTCATTCATAAGGTACCACTTACCCTCGAAACTGATTTGCAGGTTCGTCTCTGAGGACCCCCTGAAAAATAAGGTTAAGCAGCATACACAAACCAATACAGTGCTTGGCATGAAGGTACTGACATTTCAGACAGTTTAAAGTTTAACAACAACAAATCTGATTTATTTAGGGAACAGAAACACGGGAAGGGGAAATCAGGTTAATTAGTGGCATTAAATCACAGTACTGTGCACACATACAGGGTCTGAAAAGTCACATTCTGGGTACCCAGATTGGGGGGCGGGGGGCTAGCCAGGTCCATTGCCCGGGGTTGGCCAGCTGGTGCAGATGGATAGGGCCCTGTAGAAGAAAATATATGCACAACACCCAATTGTAATCTGAAGCCGGATGGCTCAGTCCATGAAGCAAAGAAACAACAAGAATTAGATGACGCATTTGTGATTGTAAACAGGCTGCAGGGGAATACCCTGATTTGTACTCACAATACCCAAGCTGAGAACCGGATGGTGGATATTCTTCTGGATTGTCAGAAACAGCAGGGCATGGAGACAAGGTCCTTGTGACTGGACCCCACTGCAGTTTATAGCAAATGGATTTAGTTCGAGAAAAGCTGGGGTTTGCTTCCAGCACACAGCACAGGGGATTGGAAATAGCGATTCCCCACAAGCACTATGCACATTCATATGTAAAAGGAAAGTACTATACCACGCAGGCTGCTCCTCGATCCCGATCACAATTACTGCAAAATACCTGGGAGTACACACAGCAGCTTCAGTTCCTGACAGACCAAGCGTGATTCAGCAATTTCCCCAGTCTTCTACGGGGTGAGCCTGGTTTCTACACCTCTAGTGCTTCTTTCTCCTCACAACTCGGATTCAGTCCAAACTGGCACTCACAAAGGCTGCAGACCGAAACTCAGGGCCTCACACACGCTTCCCACGTGAAGCTATACACCGCAGAAGCACAGAGCTCCTTCTCTCTTCACAGTCACAACTAATCTAATCTTTTCAGTCATAAAGCAGGGTATTTCCTTTAGCTCCACACCATTCTGTTGGCTGGTTCAGCTGTCACTCACAATAAGACTCCCTCCGTTGGTGGAAAAAGGCACCAAGGTTAAAACTACATTTCTCGAGTCACTGCCCATACAATCCCCTTGTGGCTGGCTCAAAATTGAGAGTCCAAGTTCCGATTCGTCCACAGGCTCCATTTAAGGGTCTCCCTATCATCCTGATTGGTCCAAGTCAGCTATTCAAAACCAAAATGAAAAAGCTACACTAAAACAGTTCGTGCTGAAAGGAAGACAGGTTAGACAAACTACATTTTCTGTCGTTCTAAATGATTTCTGGCAAACAGTTATATCTTTCAACAAGGCTCCCTCTGCACATGTAGCAACGGCAGAAACGAAGCGAATTGACAGCAGCCCGGGTGGGATTCGGGCATTAGAACACACAGTCCCCCCATAAAACTAATTAAGTCTGCAAGCAGACAGCTCTTCAAGAGACAATACGTGGAGGCTCAAATAGCACTCACTTGGAACCACATTTAAACAGCTCAGCTGCCGAACATCGCCCAGTCTTGGAGCATTCAGGCAAGCTCCTGGAAGACTTTTGGGAACCCCCATTTGCAGGGGGGTTACACCCTTCCTGGCCTGGAAAAACGTGGCGTCCGCGTCAAGTAAGTACCCCCTTAAGTTTCAATACAACCATATACATTTACATTAGTATCACATTAGGCTTATACATGTAATCATCAGTCAACATATCACCTTACCAGAAACACATTTCTAAAACTTTTCAGTACATCACTTTTTTCACAGTATTATACACACATTGTACCATAACTCAGGTTATTACCTCCAGTACATGAAACCTGAAGAGAGGGGGCCCTTCCCTATCAGCTACCTTATGGCTGGATGGGGCAGGAGCACCATACCTAGAGGGCAACACAAGTAACTTGGAGTTAGCACTGATGTTCAGTTTGGCAATGAGCTCGGGGACACATACACTCCTTTATGGACAACATTGAGAGGCAAGTCCACAGACCTCCCAGGGGAATCATAACTGAGGTGCACCACAGGCTTTACAGCTCGACCAGTCTTTCTAGGGAGAACTGTTACAGCCTCTGCACCCTAAGCCTCATTTTCAGCATTGTCCTCACTTGTCAGGGGAGTCTCCATTGGGGTAGAGAGGCTGGAACTTGGGGCACTTTCAGCTTCAGGAGTTACACTGAGTCCACAACACTTGGCTCACATGGAGAGCTTTTGAACACTGCCAGTGGACCGTCAGGGCACTCAAAATACTCTTCTTGTTCTAGTATATCATCAGTATGTACCAGTTCATCATTTCCTCCTCTGAAAGCTCAAACAGTTCAACCATACACAATGATTCCATGTCATCTGACTTGATGCTTTGCACTTCACTTTCTGGGAGCATTGGATCCAGGAACAAAGCTGGGGGCTTAGATAGTCCAGAAGGCCCAGCTTCATCTCCAGGATTGACTAGGGGATTGCCCTGAAACAATTGACTCAGTTCGTAAGAGGGGTAGTACCCAAAGTTGCACTCACTTTCCTCTGACATGGATTGACAGTCATTTTCAACTAGGACTTGGTGTGGGGAACACTTTAACTCAGCATCTGTAGGTGCAGACTTTCTTTGCTTTTGCTTAGCAGCAGCTCAGGTCACTGGTCCAGAAGGAGCACTTTCTGGGGGCTCAGACTCAATCAAGATTTGTCCAATGGGCAGTAAATGATTTCTATGCGTTGTTTTAACATGTTTTGAATTATTCTCAGGCCTTACTTTGTACACAGGCAGATCATCTAGTTTGCCCACTACAATGTGAGGGAGATGGTGCCATCTGTCAGCAATCTTATGTTTGCCATGCAGTCCCAGATTTCTTAGCAATACCCGATCTCCCTCCTGGAGTTCCTGTGCTTTCACCTTTTTATCATGCCTCTCTTTGCTGGCCAGATTTCTTTTGGCAGCCATGGTTTGAACCAGTTGGTACGCATGATTAAGCTGGGCCTTTAACTTTTGCACATACAGTAAATAGTTGTCAGCTCGAACCCCATCAGGAGAAACTCCAAAACACACATCTACCGGCAGTCAAGCTTCTCTTCCAAAGATTAGGCGGTAGGGGGAGAACCCAGTGGCATCACTTTTGGTGCAGATGTAGGCATGTACCAGGGTGCTAATTTGTTGGCTCCATCTAGGCTTGTCCTTTGGGTGGAGGGTGCCTAGCATATCTAGCAAAGTACGGTTGAAACGTTCAGGCTGTGGGTCCCCCGGGGATGGTAAGGGGTGGTTCTGGACTCTCACATTCCCCACAGAGAAAGCATCTCTTTGATCAGACGACTTTCAAAGTCTCTCCCTTGATCAGAATGGATTCTTTGTGGAGCCCCATAGTGAACAAAAAAGTGTTATACAAGTACTTTTGCCACAGTGGATGCCTCTGGTCCTTGGTGGGGAAAGCTTGGGCATATCTTGTAAAATGGTCAGTGACCACCAACACATTACTAATGTTTCTTTGATCTGACTCCAAACTCAGAAAATCAATACAGACAAGCTCCATGGGTGCACTGGTGGTGATGTTAACAAGGGAGGGGGGCAGCCCTCTGGGGCAAAGCTTTCCTCTGTAAGTAGCGACTACAAGTTTGAATGTGTTGCTCAACATCAGCCCCCATCTTAGGCCAATAGAATCTGGATCTCACCAAGTCAAGTGTTCTTTCTATACCAAGGTGCCCCATGTGGTTGTGTAAGGACCTCAGTACTGAGTCTCAAAAGGCAGTGGGCAGCATTAGGTGTTGTTTGTCTCTGTCCCCCTCTGTCTACTGTTTCTCTGTATAACAGCCTATTGATCAGTTTCAACTTAGGACCTTCCTTGTTTAACAATGCAGTTCTCAAATCAGTGGAGCGTAATATGGACACATCTTTCCCTGCATAGAGAGCTTCTAAAGCTGATTTGATCATGGGATCTCGGGATTGAGCCCGCTGAATACTGTCATTGTCCAGCTGAGGCAGTGCACCAATGTCTATTGCAGAAAAGTGGCAATAAACAGCAAGTATGCAATTCTCAGAGGGTCCCAAACAATCCACCATACAGTCCACTGCATCCGTGGACATTTGTTCCTCCCTGTCAAACTTCTGGCAGAGTGCTCGAATATCAGGTTCTGACAGTCTGACCCAGTCATTCCGGGGAACAGGCCTCCAGGAGAGAGCATCAGCATCTATGTGGTTCAGGCCTGCTCTGTATTCAACAGCACAGTCATATGCAGATAATGCAGAAAGCCACCTATGGCCAGTTGCATCCAACTTAGCTGAAGTCTGCACATAGGTCAAAGGATTATTGTCAGTTTTTACTAGTATCTTAGCCCCATACAAGTACTCGTGGAACTGGTCAACAATAGCTCACTTCAAAGCTAGGAATTCTAACTTATGTACAGGATACTTCTTTTTGGATGGGGTCAGGCTTCTACTGGCAAAGGCCACTGGTCTCAGGCCATTCTCATGCTCTTGGTACAATACAGCCCCCAAGCCTTGCAGGCTAGTATCAGTGTGCAAGACATAGGGCCTTGCTGGATCTGCATAGGCAAGGACAGGAGCATGGGTAAGTTGATATATAATCTCATGAAAAGCAGCTTCACACTCAGGTGTCCATCTGGCTCCAAATACTTCATTGGGACAGAAATACACTCTCTCAGGCTCAGAAGAAACTGACCTCTTATATTTTTGTGGGTAGGAGGGTAACCCTGAGTACAATTAAGTAAAGGACGGATCACTCTTGAATAGTCCTTGATGAAACGGCGATAGTAGCCACAGAATCCCAGGAATCTTTTGCAGTTCTTTTAGATTGTGGGGCTGTGGCCAGGTGGTCAAGGCCTCAACTTTACTTGGGTCGGTCTCTATTCCTTCGGTGGAGACTATGTCTCTCACATACTTTACAGATGTTTGGAAGAATTGACATTTATCGATAGGCAGTTTTAGGCCAAAGTCTTCCAGCTGGTCCAACACCTTGAACAATCTGCTCTCCTGTTCCTCCAGTGAGCTGCCAAACACAATAACATCATCCAGGTACACCAGGCACTCTAATAAGTTCATGTCCCCCACTGCACGCTCCATCAGTCGTTGAAAAGTGGCTGGGGCACCTGAAATCCCTTAAGGCATCCTCATGAATTCATAGAGGCAAAGCGGACAGATAAAGGCTGTCTTCTCATGGTCTTCCAGGGCCATCGGGATCTGGTAGTACCCACTGCGAAGATCCAGCACGGAGAACTACTTGCTACTATTCAGGCAGTCTAAAGCATCCTGGATGTGGGGCATTGTATACTGATCAGGGATAGTCTGCCAGTTCAAGGTGTGATAATCCACACCCATTCTTACTGTCCCATTCTTTTTTCTCACTACCACGATAGGTGAAGCATATGGTCTTCTAGATTCTTGTATTACATCAGCAGCAAGCATCTCTTGCAGATGCCGTCTCACATCATCTATGTCAGCAGGTGCCAAGCGTCGAAACCTCTCTCGAAATGGCCTTTCATCATGCAGCCGGATGTGGTTCTCAGCTACTTGCACACATCCTACATCCCATTCTTTGAAAGAAAACATCTGGTCTCTCTGGGCAAGCTTTCTACTGATTCTCATCTTCCATTGGGCTGGCAACGAGGAGTCACCAAAATCAAACAAGTCAGGCGTCACTTTATCATTCTCCCCTGAACACTTGTTACTAGGCAACACTGCAGTATCTGCACAATGCACATTAGCCAGGGTGCAACCTCTATTTACTTGAATCTCTCTATCAGACACATTATGAACTTGGACCATTACCCGTCTGGCATAAGCATGGGCTCTGGCATGCAAAATACTTGGCTTGACCAGCAGTCCCTCTGGCAATTTCCCATTGCCTGGAGCATCCAGCATGAGGATTTTATTCTTGACATCCTTTCTGATATGGACCTCTCCCTGTAAGGTACACTGGGCATTTGGTGCCAGGATCAGAGACTCAGGATCCTTTTTCCAGAAAATTCCAACCGGTTCCTCTGGTTCCACTTTGTCAGCATCTCTCTGGGCATCATAGGCCTTCTTGATCAATGCCGGAATTCTTAAAGCTCTACCAGTCTGTGATCCCTATTTCTCATAACACAACTGCGCTAACCGTCCAAACAGATGCGCATTCGTCCCAATTAGTAGCGGAACCCCATCATACAGTCCAGTAGGGGGACACACTAAGGCCAGGGTCTCTACTTGCTCTACCACTCCAGCCACGGAGGTGGGGAAAGATAGCCAAATTCGGATATACCCGGAGTAGAGGTAGGCCTTCTCACTTAACCCCCATACATGCAGTCCTTCCAATGGTTGTAAGGGTACATCTGACAAATGCTTTTGATACCAATCCTGAAACATAATTGTCACTTGGGAGCCACTGTCTAATACAGCTCTGGCAGACACTCCATTCACCTTTACAGTGGTCTCCATTGAGGGATCCACTATTCTGGACCAGTCTGGAGAGGCGGTAGTGGGGGCCTGGGCAACTGACCTTGCCACAAAGGGACGTAAGTTAGCATTTTTGGGACCCTCACTGGGATCATTTTGTGCACCTCTTAACCACTGACTTGTTCTCCGAAGCTCTCCTTGTAGCCTATATACAACTTTGTCTGTGTCTTTTTGGGACCAGCATTCTCTCTTCATGTGCCCATCCTTCCCACAATTATAGCAAAACATACTTTCTGGAGTTTGAGCTGACCAAGGCGTCACACTGGGAGCCAGAATGGGGGTACTACTAACTGGACACCTTGGTGCCATCTCTGTCTGTGGTGGGATAAGCATTTGGAGGCATCTCATCAATTTCCCCACTTCCATGGTCAAGACATCGAGTTTTGAGCTGTTGTCAGCAGGAGATGCCTGGGTGGGTACCCCCAACCCCATAGCAGATGCAGTCGGATATAGGTCGGGGCCTGTACTTGCAGGCGCGGCCTTCATAAAGAGACTGTTTTTGAATTCCCTAAACTCTCTCAGCAGTTCACCACATGGTGGCACACCCTCATTGGTCCCCACTTCATATGGACCTTCCGATGCTGTGATCACTTGGGCTGCGTTCACCCCAGAATTAGAATTCCCTCCTCATCTTCAACCTCCCAAAGTTCTTTTATTAAGTCACAATAGCCCGGTGGGTTACCCCATCTGTCTGGGAGCCTTAATTGAAGGAGCTGCAATTTAGAATGCTTTGCATGCTGTAGTAGGTGCTCCAACCTTACACGGTTTAAGTCACTGGCGGCTACCCCACCTTTTCGGTAAGCCTTTTACAGAGCTCTTTCCAGACGAGTAACATATGCAGAAAAACTTTCCCCTGGCCACTGTTTTGTACCTTGAAATTTCCACATCCAACTCTCCCCTGACTCAGTGCTCCCAAAATTGCCTTAAAGCGCAGATAGGTACTTCTGGGCAGATGCATCAGGATTTGTGGACCTCAAAAATGTAATGGCCTCTAGGGCAGGACCCCTTAGACTTTCTATGATTCTTTTTTGTTTCTCAGCCTCCGAACACTGCCATTCAGGTATCAGGGGGGCAACACAATCTATCCAGGTACCCCAATCATCCTCCCTTTGGGGGGTGGGGAAGGTGCCAGAGAAGATCCTCAACCTTCGGTAAGAGTCGTGACTAAAGGCAGGTGCAGAAATAGGAGCCTGCATTGGTTCAGCCACCATAACGGGTACTAGAGCGGGAGAGGGTGTTGGGGGAGGAACACCCCCAGGTGGCAAGAATAGTTTCTTCAAGTCCTCCACAGTTTTCCCTTCCTCCAGCAACAATTTAGCAAATTTCTCCTCAAAAGTTTCAGATAGTGGAGGGGCTGTCTCCCCCCCCCCCCGGTCTCTACTGTCCCTAATTATCACTCTCCAGGCAGTGAGGTCTCCCTCTGGGGTAATAGTCTGTGGCACTTTGGAGCTATCTATGGGGTCCTTATACTCTACTAGGGCCATGAAAGTGTGGGTGAGTAGATCAGCATGTCAACCCACCACCATGGGCATACCTCTCAACTGTCCCTGATTTTCAGGGATGTCACTGATTTTACCTCAAATAATTACTCTGTCCCTTCTAAAAATTGTATTTTTGTGTCCAAACAGTGGGAGTTGTAAGCACAAAATAATGTAAAACCTTAAAGTTACAGACTTGTTCTGCCTTAGAAAATGCATTTTACACTAAGCCCCTTATTCTACCAGATTCCTGAATTGATATCTCCAATTTTGAAGATATGTCCCTGATTTTGGTCCTTTGTCCCTGATTTTTTCAAGTATTGTCCCTGATTTATGAGGTGGGAGGTTGAGAGGTATGATCATGGGGTTTTGTAAACCTTCCACCCTGGAGAGTACTCCCTGTACAGTGTCCGTATTGATACCCAGGGGGATGTCCAGGATAAGCATAGCATTTTGGGGGTTGATCTCCTCCCCAGTACACCACTCCACCAACACACAGCCACACACAGCCACTTCTGTCGGGGTACCCATTTATTTATTTTTTTTTAACAGTGGTTCGAAAATATGGCCACTAGAGGACACAAAATCCCAGCGGTGAGCTTCCCCAAGATGTAACCCCCAGGTGGCGCTATCCCAAGGCCTACTACCCCTGCCTGCTTGACTACTGACAGGTTGAGAGGCCTAGGTTCTATGGCGGGTGCCTCCACCCAGAGGTCAGGGTTTGTAATGGTTGGTCTAGTTTGGTCACAGCCCTCTGGGACACTGAGATCCCCTTCTAATCCTTCTAATGGCCCACACGATGCACAGGAGTTACAGTACCAATACCCCACATGTACACACTGTTCATTCATAAGGTACCACTTACCCTCGAGACTGATTTGCAGGTTTGTCTCTGAGGACCCCCTGAAAAATAAGGTTAAACAGCATACACAAACCAATACAGTGCTTGGCATGAAGGTACTGACACTTCAGACAGTTTAAAGTTTTACAACAACAACAAATCTGATTTATTTAGGGAACAGTAACACGGGAGGGGGAAATCAGGTTAATTAGTGGCATTAAATCACAGTACTGTGCACACATACAGGGTCTGAAAAGTCACACTCTGGGTATCCAGGTTGGGGGGGGGGCTAGCCAGGTCCGTTGCCTGGGGTTGGCCAGCAGATGCAGATGGATAGGGCCCTGTAGAAGAAAATATATGCACAACATCCAATTGTAATCCGGAGCCGGATGGCTCAGTCCATGAAGCAAAGAAACAACAAGAATTAGATGACACACTTGTGATTGAAAACAGGCTGCAGGGGAATACCCTGATTTGCACTCAGAATACCCACGCTGAGAACCGGATGGTGGATGTTCTTCTGGATTGTCAGAAACAGCAGGGCATGGAGACACGGTCCTTGTGACTGGACCCCACTGTAGTTTATAGCAAACAGATTTAGTTCAAGAGAAGCTCGGGTTTGCTTCCAGCTTCAACACACAGCACACAACACAGGGGATTGGAAATAGTGATTCCCCACAAGCACTACGCACATTCATATGTAAAAGAAAAGTACTATACCAGGCAGGCTGCTCCTCGATCCCGATCGCAATTACTGCAAAAATACCCAGAAGCACACACAGCAGCTTCAGTTCCTGACAGACCGAGCACGATTCAGCAATTTCTCCAGTCTTCTACAGGGTGAGCCTGGTTTCCACACTTCTAGTGCTTCTTTCTCCTCACAACTCGGATTCAGTCCAAACTGGTACTCACAAAGGCTGCAGACTGAAACTCAGGGCCTCACATGCGCTTCCCGTGTGAAACTATACACCGCAGAAGCACAGAGCTCCTTCTCTCTTCACAGTCACAACTGATCTAATCTTTCCAGTCACAAAGCAGGGTATTTCCTTTAGCTCCATGCTATTCTGTTGGCTGGTTCAGCTGTCACTCACAATAAGACTCCCTCTGCTGTTGGAAAAAGGCACCAAGGTTAAAACTACATTTCCCAGAGTCACTGCCCATACAGTCCCCTTGTGGCTGGCTCAAAATTGAGAGTCCAAGTTCCGATTCGTCCACAGGCTCCATTTTAGGGTCTCCCTATCATCCTGATTGGTCCAAGTCAGCTATTCAAAACCAAAATGAAAAAGCTACACTGAAACAGTTTGTGCTGAAAGGAAGACAGGTTAGACAAACTATATTTTCTCAGCCATTCTAAATGATTTCTAGCAAACAGTTATATCTTTCAACGAGGCTCCCTCTGCACATGTAGCAATGTCAGAAACGGTGCGAATTAACAGCAGCCCGGGCGGGATTCGGGCATTAGAACACACAGTCCCCACATACAAACTAATTAAGTCTGCAAGCAGACAGCTCTTAAAGAGACAGTACATGGAAGCTCAAATATCACTCACTTGGAACCACATTTAAACAGCTCAGACGCCGAACACCGCCCAGACTTGGAGCATTCAGGCAAGGTCCTGGAAGACTTTTGGGAACCCCCATTTGCAGGAGGGTTACACTGGTATTGCACCCCTGTCCCATCGCCACTACGTCCACTCTATCTCCCTAATATCCACATTCTGGTTTAACCTGATACCTCCATACCTCTCAGAGAGGCTGTCTCCAGAGAACCCATCACCTTACATGCTACAATCCAGGAACACCCACCCCTTCACTCTGCCCAAACCATCCTCGACCGCTGGCAAGTCCACTTTCACGTATAGACTCGCGTTCCTCTGAAATCAACTGTCTCCTCACCTGAGAAACTTACCCTCGCACAACACTGTCAGACAACAACTTCATTTGCTTCCACCCCCACCTGCTCCTGCTTCCTACCTCCCCAGTCTCACCTCCTGAAGTCCCACTCCTCCCCCCAAAAGGAAAACTGATGCAGAAAGTCTGGCTCCTCTTCCCAGAAGCAGTAAATCTTCTAGTTTCTACTTATTTCATACCAGTGTACTACGTGAAATTAATTGCACTGTTCCAATTTGTATAAAGTTCATCTCTTTCTAGCTAAACCTACTGTGCTAGTATATGTATCCAGTTGTAAAATATTCTTCACTGAAATGCAGCCTGTTTCTGCCAAGCATGTATGATTTAAATGTACTCACATGTTTATATGCAAACCTATTTGTAAATGTCAATGTTCTCAATTGTATTTATGTAATCTCATTGTAAATATCCATGAACCTCCTCATGTTTTTTAAAAATCCTGTACCCCTGTCCCCTGGTCGCACCTGGAAATGAGCCTTGGCTCAGTGTGTCTTTTCCAGGTACCAAATGTTTAAATAAAAAAAAATGCAAATCACAAAATGTGTCAATATTATATAAAAAAAACATTGTTTAAGAATGTAACCCCTAGGTGGCGCTATCCCAAGGGCTACTACCCCTGCCTGCGTGACTAGGCACAGGTTGAGGGGCTTGAACTTGGTGAACGGTTGCCTCCACCCAGAGAAATGGTTTTGAGTATAGCCCTCCGGGATGCTATAACCCCCCATTAACCCTTCTAGTGGCCTAAACAGATCAGCAGATAAACAATCACATATACCATATGATAGCAATACTGAACCCACACTCTGTACACTTACCACCAGGGCTGGATCATGTGCAAAGGCCCTGGAGACCCCCTGTAAAATAAGACCTGTAAACAACAGTTCAATGGCAATACAATATCCCCTCCAAAAAGGTACACACTAGCCAGGTTAAATGCAGAAAGAACAAAATCTGATTTATTCAGGGGGAATTGAACAAGGGTGGGGCAGCAATCTAGCAGGAGATTATTAGATCTGATTGGTTCAGGCTGAACATGCTTGCACAAGTAGTCCCTCTGTCACAGTCACACACTCTGGGTACCCAGTAGTTACACAGACTAGCCTCAAGCGTTGCCCGTGGTAGGCCGACATTGCAGCTGTTATTGGGACCCTTAGGAAAGAAAACAATTAGCATGCACATCATCCTAGAATTTGTATTCCAGAGCTGGATGGCTCAGTTCGTTGTGATAAACCCAAACAATTAAATCAGATGACACATAATGATTGCAGCTTTGCTGCAGGGAGCTACCCTGTTCAGTACTCATGCTACCCAGAGCAGGAGACAGGACTGATGAGATGAAGACCTCTGGATGTTGTTCTGGCCTGTCAGGAGGAGCAGGGCCCACACGACTCACCATAGTGGTCGTTACCTGTTCGATGGTGTTGAGCAGGGAGACGAATCCCCAAGCATGTCTTTCATTGGAGAAGTCTCTGCGGTGGGAGCAGCAGTCTAGGCCAAGATGGCAGGGCTCAGACCAGAGCAGACAGTTCAGATTTAGATGTACGAGTGCTGGAGCAGCTTCCAGCTAGCATGACACACTTGAAGGCGGGGAACCAAATCGAGACCTACTCAGCACATTCAGCACACTTATAAGTGATACAATTGTCAGCCACAGACCGGATAAAGTCTGTTTGTAATTTAACAGGATTTCTGTGCAAACCTATCATTCTGAGGCTCTCTTTGGTACCTGACAGGCTGATCACTTCTGGAGCAAGTTCACTCACTTTCACTTCAGGTTTCAGATCCCAATAGAGGTGTTCAGAATTAGTCCGATTCTATTTGCACATGTTTCTTCACACTGGAAGATGGTGGCAGGCAGGCCAAACACAGCCTTCCCAGCGATTCCCTGCACTACCTTGCAGGAGCAGCTGCTCAAGCTGTTCACTCTCCCAACTCCAACTCTCGAATGCCACACTGCTGCAGGCAGCTCTGGGATTTTCCAGTGATCCAAAAGGTTTGGTTGGCTGAGGAATCTGTTTGTCACAGAAAGGGCTCCTCCTCCAGGTCCATTTAGGTGCTAAACCTCAAAAACTACAATTTCTATAGAAATTCAATCCCACAAGACCTCTGGGGATAGTCTCTATTTTAGGTCCCCCAAGGTTCCAATTGGTCCAGCTCTGGCAGTCCAGAACCAAAATGGTGGCTCTAAGCAAAAAGTCTATGCTGCAAAGGAAGGCAGGTTAGACAAACTCTTATATTATCATTATTAAAGCAGATAAACAGCAAATAATCACAGATCCTAAAAGGACTACCTCTACGCATATAGCAATGGCAGAATGGAGCAGAGATACCACTCCCTGAGTGGGTAGTGAGTCTTAAACCTCTCTGTCCCAACCCAGACTAATTATCTCATACAAAATAGATAGCTCTTAAAGAGACAGGTATGGAGGCCAAACAGGGCACTCTCATGCAAACACTCACAACTACTGCAAACACAGAACACTATCCTGGCAGTGGGCATTAGGCAAGCCCAAGAAGACATTTTAGGAACCCTCAATTGTAGGGGGTTACAAGAAGATTAAGGAAAGTCATTAATAACTACACAGATACATAACTATATGGTGACACACACACACACATATATATATATATATATATATATATATATAAATAGGGGATACAGGATGGGCAGCAGTGGGATATGGAAAATATTCTCACTTCTGCAGAGTAAGCTGTGTATTCTCACGAGTGCCGAAGGCACGAGTGAAAATACACAGCTCACGAGGCAGAAGTGAGAATATTTTCCATATGCCGTGATCTGCCCATCATGTGTGCGATTTATACCACAGGGGTGAGAGCTGCAAGAACATTTTTTCTGAGTCTGTGTGTTTCCTGCTCATTCTGTGTGTGCTATCAGTGTGTGTGTGTGTTCTGAATGGACTGGGAGTCAGAAACACAGGTGAGTGTGCTTTGCAAAGCTAATTGAGTGAGTCAGAGGCTCAGTGAGAAAGACAAACTGCTGCAGGTAGAACTGAGAAACAGAACCTGCTTTGTAAAAGACTTTCATTTAAAATTCAGGTTGTTTTGAAGCTGAGATCAGCACAGTAATGGGCTAGCAATGTTAGAAACACAATGGGACATAGATGAGAGTCTTTTGCAAAGCTAATTGAGTAAGTTGCAGCTTCAGTGAGAAAGATAAACTTTTTCTGAAGCAGTTTCCTTTAGAATGCAAGCTGCAATGCATTTATCCTCACTCTGGTGACATCAGCAGAGTATGGATAAATGTCAATATCCTCACTCTGTTGATGTCATCAGGATTTATCCTCACTGCAGTGGAAATAACACAGGTTATCCTACTGAGAAAGCTCTCACCCCGTGGTATATACAGTATATCTATATATATATATTTTTTTACTTTATTTAGTTTTGTTTACCGGGTAAGGTGTCGTAGCCACAAAATATGACTATTTTCAGACATGACCCGGGAGGTTACAATACAAAATTTGCAGACAAAACAAATAACAGCTATAATTCAGAGGTAATCAACCATACAAAGAAAAATCTACATTACGTCACGTAAACAGTATTGCTAATATGACAGAGATAATGGCAGAAAAATACACAATAGTACAATACATATATATATATATATATATTTATACAGTAGGGGTGAGCTGATAACACATAAAATAAAAACACATATCACTCACCCCCAAATACAGCCAACTGACATTTATCACACTCTGCTTACCTCATCAGCACTGATTTCAACTGTGCTGATTTTACCCAACAACACTTGGATTCTGCCTAAGTGTTGGAACTGCTTTCATGAAGTTAATGAAAAGAATGTAGCTCACCTGTCACACCTGCACCTGCAACTCCCTCTTTCGCTCTCATCTTGTGCACTCTATGAAAGCCCCAAAGCAAGCAAACAGCAGCCTGCATTTCATACTAGAAAAAAAGCCAAAAGAGAAAAAAGCCTTCCACATCCATGAATGCCTCAACTACCAAGGAAAACAGCCTGCTTCACCCAAATGGCAAGACAGTGTTTCAGCATGTTTCAGTAGAAATTTCTTTTTTTGTCCTATGTCTTCTTCATTTGTTCCACAAGATAAACTGAAATAAAAAAAAAAAAAACAACATTCTGGAAACCCCTATTGTATAAATCGCACACATGATGTGCAGATCGTGTGATATGAAAACATTCTCACTGCTGCAGAGAGAGCTCTGGGTACTCTCACTTGTGCTATATATATATATATATATATATATATATATATTTATAGGCATGGTGAGTATATATATGTAATAGATAAACCACTCTGAGGGTGTGCGATTGTGCTCTGATATATGCGCCTTGGTATCGTTGATGCGCACAAGGCACGGGCAGCGTCGCCTACCACCCAAAGTGCGTATATCAGAGCATGACCGCACACCTCAGAGTGGTTTATCTATTTTATAAAATGTCAAAATTGTTTTGGGGGGGGGGGAGTGCAGGTGTGCGGTCGCGCTCTGATATACACACTGTCATATGATGTGTTTCAAACAACCAGCAGGGATAACTTTTCCTACCCATTTTATATATATATATATATATATATATATATATATATAGGCACAAGTGAGAGTACCCAGAGCTCTCTCCGCAGGAGTGAGAATGTTTTCATATCACACGATCTGCACATCATGTGTGCGATTTATACAATAGGGGTTTCCAGAATGTTTTTTATTTATTTCAGTATATATATATATATATATTATATGTGTGTGGGTGTGTGTGTATATGGATATGTGTGTGTGTATGTATGTATGGATGGATGTATGTATGTATGTATGTATGTATATATATATATATATTTTTTTTTTTAACTACCATTGAGTTAGCAAGATCACTTTAGAGTGGATGAGAACTGGGTAAAACCTCCAGGTCCAAAATTACAGAGAATAAGTAGGAGAACATATAGCAGAAATAAAAGGAAAGAGGGGTCAATAAGGGCTAGGATAGGAAAGGAGAGCAGCAGGACTAATTAATAACAGGCATTTGTCAGTGCCAAATGTTATCTTGCTGGCATTGGCACTGGTAGTGCAGGAGTTAGAGATGCATAATAGGAATGGCAGTGAAGTATGGAACTGACGCCAACCCCACCCCCACCTTGCAGAGACTGACAAGCGCTGGGGTGTGCCTTTGGGGTGTCAGCTATAACGCTCATGCCATTTTATCTCACCCTACCCTGTAGACACTGACAAGTGTCATGGTGTGCTTTGGTGTTTTGGGCCTTATACTTACCCCATTCCATAAAAAAATACATTGAGATGGGTGCAGTATAGGAGAATGGGCCTCACCCTAACCTATAGACACTGACAAGTGTTGTGGTCTGCTTTGGGGTCTTTGGGCCTTATACTTACCCCATTTCATAAGGAAATACGTTGAGATGGGTGCAGTATAGGAGAATCGGGTGAACTTTAGGGCCGAACTCTCCAAGGCACACCTCGATGCCTGTCACTGGCTGCAGGGTGGGGGTTGGGGTGGAATGGCTTGAGCATTACAACCAATGATCCCAAGTCACACCCCTGACACCTGGCAGTCTCTACAGAGTGAGATGTTACAGTAGGAAACCCTAACGTTGTAGGCGTTTGTTGGTATTTTCAATCCAAATTTTAAACGTAGGCTTTTTGTGACCCCACCTCATGAAGAGCGGCACAATCAGTTTGTTAGCTGAAAGGTGGTTTTGTACAGCGGCTATGCCATTTGGCGACACAGGGACAAAACCACATTTTGGGCAGGATGTGGAAAATGATAACTGTATTGTTCATGAGGAGGCATAAAACAATGGCAACATTGAAAATCTGGAGTGAAAATATGAGAAACTGATGAAGTCATGAGCATGCAAAGAAACTGCGCAACACACGTCCGTAACCCAATTATTTTTGGGATGTTTTTAGCCACATTTTCAACATAGGCATTTTGGGACCTCCCCTCATGAACAGTGGTGCTGTGATTTTGTTAATCTGTCCTAAAAGTTGATTTCCCACAGCGACCACGCCATTGTGCACCACAGGTGCGGAAACACATTTTGGGCAGCCTGTGGAAAATGACAGCTGTACTGTTCATAAGGTGGTGTGAAAAAATGCCAGTGTTGAAAATCTGGCATGAAAATATTGCAAATTTGCGAAGTTACAAGGGTGCATGGAAACTGCACAATGCATGCTTGTAACACAGTCATTTGATGGACTTTTGTAACCCCTCTTACAAATGGGGGCTCCTGAAAGCCTTCCCAGAGCTTGCCTAAATGCTCCCTGCCTAACTGGTGTTTGGCGCAATGCTGCCTAAATGTGGGTGTTGTGAGTGCCTCCAGTACTGTCTCTTTAAGAGCTGCCTGCTCGTGGACTCCAGCGAGTAGGTATGGGAGGGGGACTGGTGTTTCCCTGTTCAAATCCCGCCTGAGCTGTGGTGAAAGTGCTCCCATTTGGCAGTCGCTATATGCGCAGAGGGAGCCCTTTTGAAAGATGTGACTGTTTGGCCATAATTAGTTAGAGTGTTGGTGGCATTACAGTTTCTCTAACCTGCTTCTTCTGCAGCTGGGACTGTGTGCGCTTGGCCCCTCCATTTTGGACCTGGACTATTGCACTGGGCCAATGGCGATCAGGGGAACATTAAAATGGAGATCTTTCTGACCAACCAGGGTCAGGACTCATGTGGAAGCCGGCTGACCAATAAGACACAGCCAGGAATCCCGGGAAGTAAAGTCTGAAGAATGGCGCCTTGTTTGCACCAATAGGGGCCACATTAAGTGACTGGCATCTGCAGCCCACCTATGGGATCGGGTGACGCCCGAGTGGCGAGACTTGCCCTAACAGCCGAGGGGCAGAGACGTTGTGTCTGTGAGTGAGGAAGGAGCTCTGGGGCTCCTGCGCTGTTGGGTTTTCGCTCACGAAGCGCGTGCGTGGAAGGCCAGAGTCGGGTGGCTCAGTTGTCGGAGAGTTTCGGACTAAATCTGCTGGGTAGCGGTCAGAGGAGGCTGTGCAGGAGCGCAGCTACCTACCAGGCTCACCCTGTAGAGGACTGGAGAATCTGCTGAATCGTGCTCGGTCTGTCAGGAAAAGTGAAGCTGCATTGACTCCCCTATTAGCTGTGAGTTCGTTCGGGCCCTAGGAGCAGCTGCCTGGTATGGTACCCCTCTGTTGCTTTTCATATAAATGTGTGGAGAAGTGTCTGACATTCAGGCTCGGCCCTGCGAGTGGTGTGAGAGCATTTTCCTTCTGGAGTTGTGAGTACTAAATCAGGGTAGCTCTCTGTTAAATGTTCCTAGCAAGGGCAAGATCTGCTGGTTACTTTGTTGACCATACTAACTGAGCCTGCAGGCTCCATCTAATCTTCGTAGGAATTAAATGCTCATTTGTGTCAGGGCCCCAACCAGCTGCATTGAGGAACTAGCCTTTAGGGCTTGGGTACCCATAGACAGTAACTTATAGGTTAGGCCTGTGCACAGAGCCCTAGGTAGATACTCATATATTGTAGTGGTAAGCCAATCACCCTGATTTCCCCCGGTCCGTGTTATCTCCCCTTAAATAAACCAGATTGCTTGTTTTGCAAAAGTACACTGGCTAGTTTGTGTATTAATGGTGTAATACTGTTCAGTGAATATTGTGTAACTGTACCTTACTTTTCAGGGGGTTCCCGGAGTGAGCAGAGTGATTCGAGCCGGGGGGTAAGTGTATATGTTAAGGACACTGTAACTGAACTGTATGGGCCACTAGTGGGAAGAAAGGGGGGTTGCAGCAACACAGAGGGCTGTGATCAAGTCATCCTCGACCATCCTAACCCCGACCTCTGGGTGGAGGCACCCGCCAATGGATCTAGGCCCCTCACCCTGTTACAGTTAGAGCAGGCAGAGGTAGTAGCCCTTGGGATAGCTCCCCCTTGGGGTTACATTGTGGAGGCACCATTGGAATTAGCGTCCCCTAGTGGCTGAGTGGACGAAGTACCTAACTATGGATAAATTGAAGGAAAAGCTGGAAGGGGATATCATGGCTAAAATCAAGTTGGACCCCATTAAGACAATGGTACATAAACTGATGGGTTGGGGTGAAGCTGAAGAGTTGGACTCTCAGAGAATTGTGTTACTGCTAGATGTACCTCTAGGGATAACGAACGCTGACCTTATTTCCTTAGGGGAGCAGGTTAGGTGTTTGGGTAAGGTAGAGGTGAGAGGGCGTATGGCTGACCTATTCGATCAGACCTTGTTATGTAGCGTAGCCATTGACCCCGAGAGGGTACCTCCAGTGATTTACCTGGAAGGTGCCCAACAGCGGTGGAGGGTCATTCACATCCGGAGTGGGTCAGTCACTCCTGGGGGGTCTCCCCAGACTAGTAGTTTCAAAGATAAACTGCTTAAATTGTTACCCATGGAGGGGAGGACTACTCACGAGTTACTGTAGGCTTTGGATCTTTCCAGTGATCCCACCCCCCAGGCTTCCCCAGTGCCTCTCCTGGGCCCCCCAAGAGTTCTATTTTGGCCCCACCACCCTTAGTGGTTCCTTCTATACCGCTAGATTCATACCGTAGGCTAAAACTTTGCACTGTGCCTTCAGGGGAGAATGATTTGGGGGCGTGGATGGACTATGCCACCCCCTTAGTCCAGGAGTGGCAGTGCTCTGAGGGGAGAAACAAAAGAGACTGATGGAGAGCCTGTGGGGTCCTGCTTTAGAAGCCATTCGGTTTTTGTGGGCCACTAGCCCGGAAGCTACCACAGCAGAGTATCTTTCTGCTCTAGAGGGAGTGTTTGGAAGCACAGAAACTGGGTAAGACTTATTATGGAAATTCAAGACTGCTAAGCAGTGGAGGAATGAAAAGCTTTCTGCCTTTGTTACTAGGGTGGAAAGGGCTTTACAGAAGGCCTACCGAAAAGGGGGCATTCCCGTCCCAGCCTTGAACCAGGTCAGGTTGAAACATGTTCTAAAGTCTGCTAGATTTTCCAGTGTGATACTGTTAAAACTTAAGTTACATGATCGGCGAGCTGTCCCACCTGAATACTGTCAATTGATGAGGGAGATTAGAGAAGTAGAGACTGATGAGGAGGGGTGGGAACCCTATGTGGGGGCTGTGAATCTGAACCAAACCCCTGAGTCTAGCGAACCAGATGAGACCCACTCTTCGGGGGGGCCTGATGTATCCCCAGAATTACAAGGAGGGGTGAGGGTACGTGACATTTCCTCCGATCCCCAAGTAGAAAGTGAGTTGAGGGCCGAGATCAGAAATTTATGAGAACTGGTGAGGGACTTGAAACGAACTACTACCCACCCTGTTAGGTTTGGGGAACCAGAGTTATCTAGAAACCAATGCCCTAGCCCAGGAGAGTGCCCTCGCCCTCTGGATGACCCCCAGCAGATGACGTATTCCCCTCCCGATAGAGACTCCCGAGACCCCAAGTTCTGTTACCATTGTGGGGAGGATGGACACTTTCAGACTGAGTGCCAGTTGCTGGAGAATTTAAGGAAGATCAACAGCAGATTGATCTCTTGGCATTGCAGGGCCCACGACTGACCCCCTAGGAAGGGCTTTGTGACCCGGGCCAGTGCCCAAGCAACTGTCAACGCTGTGCCCCCTGAATGGACTGATGTGGTCGGGCCCTCGATGGAGGCCCTGGTGTGAGTAAATGGGATTCCCACCCGAGCTGTATTGGATAGTGGCTCTCAGGTACCATTATGTTTCAGGACTGGTATCAGACACATCTACCTGAGGTGCCACTACAACCCTAGGATGGTCTACCTGTATGGAGACTGAGTGACAAGACTTATCCCTATTTGGGGTATATCTGGATCTGGTTGTCATTTCCTACTTCTGTGGCTGGGGTGGACGAACCAGTGGAAACCTTGGCTTTAGTCTGCCCCCCCACTGGGCTGTATGATGGGGTACCCTTGTTGATTGGGACCAATGCTCACATGTTTGGTCGACTAGCACAGTTGTGTTCTGAAAAGCAGGTATCCAGGACTGGGCGAGCTCTTAGGATACCCGCTTTGATCCAGAAGGCCTACGAGACTCAGAGAAAAGCCAGTCAGGAGGAGCCTGAAGGCCCAGTGGGTGTTGTCTGGAGGAAGGATCCAGAGCCGTTGCTACTAGCCCCAAATGCCCAGTGTGTTTTGCAAGGGGAGGTCTGGCTTAAAAAGGATGTCAAGAATAAACTATTGATGCTGGATGTGCCTGGGGAAGGAAAGTTGCCTGGGGGACTGCTGGTTAAACCCAGTATCTTGCCTGTTAGAGCCCATGCTTATGCCAGGAGAGTGATGGTTCAAGTTCTTAATGTGTCTGACAAAGAGATTCGAGTAAATAGAGGCTGCACCCTGGCTAGTGTCCATTGTGCGGACACTGCAGTGCTCTCCAATATCAAGGGTTTGGGGAAGGATGACAGAGTCACGCCAGACTTGTTTGATTTCGGTGACTCCCCGTTGCCTGCTGAAGGGAAAGTAAGGGTCAGTGAGAAGCTTGCCCAAAGAGACCAGGTCTTTTCCCTAAAAGAGTGGGATGTGTGCAGGGGGGTGAACACCACATTCGACTGCATGATGAAAGGCCTTTTCGGGAGAGGTCTTGGTGCCTGACCCTCGCTGACATAGATGATGTGAGGGCATCTGCAAGAGATGCTTGCTGCTGGTGTGATACAAGAATCCTGGAGCCCTTATGCTTCCCCATTGTTGTAGTGAGGAAAAAGAATGGGGCTGTTTGGATGTGTGTGATTACTGTACTTTGAACCGTGGACCATCCCTGACCAGTATCGTGGCCATGCATACAGGACACCCTGGACTGTCTAAATGGCAGTAAGTGGTTCTCTGTGCTAGATCTCCACAGTGGGTACTATCAGATCCCAATGGCTCCAGAGGACCGAGAAGACTGTGTTCATTGCCCCTAGGTTTCTATGAGTTTATTCGGATGCCTCAAGAGATTTCAGGTGCCTAGCTACCTTTCAGCGTCTGATGGACGTGCTGTGGGGACATGAACTTGCTCCAGTGTTTGGTTTATTTAGATGATGTAATAGTGTTTGGCAGCTTATTGGAAGAACATGAAAGTTGATTGTTCAAGGTCCTGGACCAGCTGGAGGATTTCGGTCTTAAGTTATCTATAGACAAGTGCCAATTCTTTCAAACTTCTGTGAAGTATGTGGGCCACATAGTATCCACTAAAGGCATAGAGACTGACCCCAGTAAAGTGGAGGCTTTAACCACTTAGCCCTAACCCAGAAATCTGAAGGAACTACAGTGGTTCCTGGGGTTCTGTGGGTACTACCAATGATTTATCAAAGACTACTGTCGGGTGATCCGGCCTCTGCTTAATCTCACTCAAGGTTACTCCCTGACCCATAAGAAATATAATAAGACTGCACAATCTGGGACTGAAAGACTTATTTCCACCCCAATTATGTGTTTGGTACTCGCTGGACTGCTGACTGCGAGGAAGCTTTCTATGGCATTATATATCAGCTTACTCATGCCCCAGTGCTGGCCTATGCTGACCCAGCTAAACCCTATGTTCTTCATACTGATACCAGCCTGCAAGGATTGGGGGCCATATTGTACCAGGAGCACTTGAATGGTCTGAGACCTGTAGCTTTTGCCAGCCACAGTTTGACTCCTTCTCAAAAAAATTATCCAGTGCCACAAACTAGAGTTCCTGGCTCTAAAGTGGGCCATTGTTGATCAATTCCATGACTATTTGTATGGGTCTAAGATACTGGTGAAAACTGATAATAATCCTTTGACATATGTTCAGACCACAGCCAAGCTGGATGCCACTGGTTACAGGTGTCTCTCTGTGTTATCCACCTAAAACTATGCTATTGAATACAGAGCAGGCCTCAATCATATAGATGCTGATGCTCTCTCCCAGAGGCCTGTGTCCCGAGCCGATTGGGTCAGGTTGTCTGAACCCGACATTAGAGCACTTTGCCAGAAATTTGACAAGGAGGAACAGGTGACTCCTAATACTGTGGACTGCATGGTGGATTGCTTGGGTCCGTCTGAGAACTGTGTGCCTGCTGCTTACTGCCATTTCTCTGCTTTAGACACTAGTATGCTGCCTCAGTTCAATAATGATAGCCTCCAGCTGGCTCAGTCTTGAGATCCTGTGATACAGCCTGTTTTAGAAACGCTGCAAGCCGAGAGAAATGTGTCCCAGCTGTGGTCCGCTGACTTGAAAACTGCCCTGTTATACAAAGAAAGCCCAAAGTTGAAGCTGAACCATAGGCTGTTATATAGGGAGACCGTAGACAAAGAGGGGCGAATAGACAAACAACAACTGGTGCTGCCCACCGCTTTTAGAGAACTGGTGTTGAGGTCCTTGCATGACCACATGGGGCATCTTGACATAGAACGAACTCTTGACCTGGTGTGGACCTGATTCTACTGGCCCAAAATGAGTGCAGACATAGAGCAGTATGTTAAGACCTGGGGCCGCTGTTTGCAAAGAAAAGCCCTACCTCAGAGAGCTGCCCCCATGGTCAATATCACTACCAGCGCCCCTGTGGAGTTGGTCTGCATTGATTTCCTGAGCTTAGAACCTGATCTGAAAAATATCAGCAACATATTGGTGGTCACTGATCATTTCACTTGATATGCCCAGGCTTTCCCCACCAAGGATCAGAAGGCAACCACGGTGGCTAAAGTCCTTGTTGAAAATTTCTTTGTTCATTATGGGGCTCCCCAGCAAATCCATTCCGATCAAGGGAGAGATTTTGAGAGCCAACTGATTAGAGAGATGCTATCCTTGTGGGGGGTGCGAAAGTCCAGAACCACCCCTTACCACTCCCAGGGGAACCCCAGCCTGAACGTTTCAACTGCACCTTGCTAGACATGCTAGGCACCCTCCACCCAAAAGACAAGCCTACATGGAGCCAACAAATTAGCACCCTGTTACATGCCTACAACTGCACTAAAAGTGATGCCACTGGGTTCTCCCCCTACCGCCTGATGTTTGGGAGAGAAGCTCGATTGCCGGTGGATGTGTGTTTTGGGGTCTCTCCTGATGGGGTTCGAGCTGATGATTATTTACAGTATGTGTAAAAGTTAAAGGCTTAGCTAAATCATGCGTACCAACTGGCTCAAACCATGGCTGCCAAAAGGAACCTGGCCAACAAAGAGAGGTATGATAAAAAGGTGAAGGCACAGGAACTCCAGGAGGGGATAGGGTATTACTAAGAAATCTGGGACTGCATGGCAAACACAAGATTGCTGACCGATAGCACCATCTCCTCACATTGTAGAGGGCAAACTAGATGATCTGCCTGTGTACAAAGTAAGGCCCGAAACTAATTCAAAGATGTCAAAACTTTACACGAAATCACCTGCTGCCAATTGGGCAGATTTTGATAGAGACTCGCCTCTAATGCCCCTCCCTCTGGGCCTATAACTAGAGCTGCTGCCAAAAGAGATTCTGAGGGTTGACTCCTCAGAATTTAAATCCTAGGAGCCTTTTCCTCTTCCCCTGTTGAAACTGATTCCCGCTATGGCTGAAGACAGTGAACATGATATAGAGTATTACCCTCTTATGAACTGAGTCAACTTTTTAAAGGCAACCCCTAGCTCACTCTAGGGATGAAGCTGGGTTTATGGGCTGTCTGAGCCCCATCTTTGTCTTTGGAGCCCATGCTACCGAGGATGAAGTGAGTGGCCTCAAAGCTAGTGAAGTAGGGTCTATGAGTCTGGCTGAATTATCTGAGCTGGCTGAACTGTCTGACTCTTCAGAAGAGGAAAGTGATGTGGGGAATCTGTTCGGGATCTGCCTGAGCAAGAATATTTTAAATGCCCTGATAGCATCCCAGTAGTGTCAGACGTGCCCTTGACTGAACTAAGTAGTGTGGGTCCTGATATACAGGGTTTTGTTCCCGAAAGTACTATGGTCCCGAGGTCCCCTTCTCATGGAGAGGTTCCCTCTACTAATCTAGATGAGGTGGAAATGGAGCCAGGGTCCATAGCAGATTTTACTGAGACCCCTAGACACATTGACCGAGAAGTACGGCCTGTAATAAGGTTAAGTTATGAGTTTCTGGGTCAGCCTGTAGACCTACCATTAAATGTAGTCCATAAGGGGGTCTATGTATCTCTAAGTTCATTGCCCAAGTTAGTTTTGGGGGATGATGCACAACTGTTAGTATTGCCCTCTGAGTATGGTGCCCCTGCCCCAGTTAGCCCACAAGTAGCTGATAGGGAAGGGCCCCCTCTTTCCAGGTGTCATGGGCAGGAAGTAATGACCTGATTTAAAAGGAAAAAGGTTTTCTATGTGTAATATTGCATAAACCATAGTAAACTGTGAATACAGTGCCAATGTATGTAACAAAAGGTCTAATGTGCTGTCAATTTAAACTGTTTTACCTTAAAGTGATTTAAAGGTAACCACTTGGCGCAGATGCCAATTTCTTTCCAGGCCAGGTAGGGTGTAACCCCCTTACAAATGGGGGTTCCTGAAAGTCTTCCTGGAGCTTGCCTAAATGCTCCCTGCCTAACTGGTGTTCGGTGCAATGCCGCCTAAATGTGGGTGTTGTGAGTGCCTCCAGTACCGTCTCTTTAAGAGCTGCCTGCTCACGGGCTCCAGCGAGTAGGTATGGGAGGAGGACTGGTGTTTCCCTGTTCAAATCCCGCCTGAGCTGAGGTGAAAGTGCTCCCATTTGGCAGTCACTATATGCACAGAGGAAGCCCTTTTGAAAGATATGACTGTTTGGCCATAATTAGTTAAGAGTGTTGGTGGCATTACAGTTTCTCTAACCTGCTTCTTCTGCAGCTGGGACTGTGTGTGCTTGGCCCCTCTATTTGGACCTGGACTGTTGCACTGGGCCAATGGTGATCGGGGAACATTAAAATGGAGATCTTTCTGACCAACCAGGGTCAGGACTCATGTGGGAGCCGGCTGACCAATGAGACACAGCCAGGAATCCTGGAAGTAAATTCTGAAGAATGGCGCCTTGTTTACACCATAAGGCGCGTAAGTGACTAGCATCTGCAGCCCACCCTCACGGGATCGGGTGGCGCCCGAGTGGTGAGACTTGCTAACTGCCGAGGGGCAGAGGCGTTGTGGCCGTGTGAGGAAGGAGCTCGGGGCTCCTGCGCCATTAATTTCAGGAAGTGCGTGTGTGGAAGGCCAGAGTCGGGCGGCTTGGTCGCCGGCGAGTTCCAGACTAAATCCACTGGGTAGCGGTCAGAGGAGGCTGTGCAGGAGCGCAGCTACCTACCAGGCTCACCCTGTAGAGGACAGGAGAATCTGCTGAATCATGCTCGGTCCGTCACGAAAAAGTGAAGCTGCGTTGACTCATCGATTAGCTGTGAGTTTGGTCGGGCCCTAGGAGCAGCTGCCTGGTATGGTACCCCTCTGTTGCTTTTCATATAAATGTGTGGAGAAGTGTCTGATGCTCAGGCTTGGCCCCTCAGAGTGGTGTGAGAGCATTTTTCCTTCTGGAGTCGTGAGTACTAAATCAGAGTAGCTCCCTGTTAAATGTTCCTAACAAGGGCAAGATCTGCTGGTTACTTTGCTGACCACACTAACTAATCTATCTATCATGCTCGTAAAACAGCTATTTTTTGGATTTTTTTTTATCAAATTTGCAAAATAGGCTTTTTGAGAGTCCCTTTATGAACAGTGGCACTGTTGTTTTGTTACTCGGTCCCAAAAGGTGATTCCGTGCAGTGACCGCTAAATCACCTTTCGGGACTGAATAACGCCATGACAGTGACTAAATTCATGAGGAGGGGCCCCAATAACCCCATGTTGAAAATTTGGTGCAAAAATTTCAAAAAATTCCCGCGATATGCACCAAATCTATCTAATCTTCGTAGGAATTAAATGCTCATTTGTGTCAGGGCCCCAACCAGCTGCATCGAGGAACTAGTCTTTAGGGCTTGGGTACCCATAGACAGTAACTTATAGGTTAGGCCTGTGCACAGAGCCCAAGGTAGATACTCATATATTGTAGTGGTAAGCCAATCACCCTGATTTCCCAGGTCCTTGTTATCTCCTTAAATAAATCAGATTGCTTGTTTTGCAAAAGTACACTGGCTAGTTTGTGTATTAATGGTGTAATACTGTTCAGTGAATATTGTGTAACTGTACCTTACTTTTCAGGGGTCCCGGGTGAGCTGAGTGATTCGAGCAGGGGTAAGTGTATATGTAAGAACACTAGTAACTGAACTGTGTGGGCCATTAGTGGGAAGAAGGGGGTTGCAGCAACCCAGAGGGCTGTGACGCAGTCAACCTCGACTGTTCTAACCCGACCTCTGGGTGGAGGCACCCGCCAATGGATCTGGGCCCCTCACCCTGTTACAGTTAGGTCAGGCAGGTGTAGTAGCCCTTAGGATAGCGCCCCCTGGGAGTTACACTTTCATCACCATATTTTCAACATAGGCATTTTAGGACCTCTGCTCATGAACAGTGTCACCGTCATTCTCTCAAACTGTCTCAAAAACTGATTTCGCACAGCGACCATGCTATTCTGCGTTGGACATGCGAAAACACATTTCAGCCAGGATATGTAAAATGACAGCTATACTGTTCATAAGGAGGTGTGGAAAAATGCCAATTTTGAAAATCTGGAGTGAAAATATTACAAACTCATGAAGTTACGTGCATGCGTGGAAACAGCGCAACACATGCTCGTAAAACAGCAATTTTTTGGATTTTTTTATCAAATTTGCAAAATAGGCTTTTTGAGAGTCCCCTCATGAACAGTGGCACTGTCATTTTGTTACTCAGCCCCAAAAGGTGATTCCGTGCAGTGACCGCTAAATCACCTTTCAGGACTGAATAACGCCATGACAGTGACTAAATTCATGAAGAGAGGCCCCAATAACCCCATGTTGAAAATTTGGTGCAAAAATTCTCAAAAATTCCCGATATGCACCAAAGTTGGAAAAAAAACTATTTATGCCATTATACAGCTTACCAGCATTTCTTCAGTTCATGATCGGCTTTGAAGAGAGCAGGCGTGTTCCGAGTCCACGAAGATTGTTCCGCTGGACTCGGAGGTATGTATGGGGTGAGGGGTGTGGGGAGGCAGGGTGCATAGAGGGTGTGTGGGTTGGGGCAGGGAGCTGGAGCTGGACAGACCCACGAGGACCGTTTTCTTCTTTTACTGGTTAAAAAAAAAACATCGAGGGACTTTTTTTTTTACAGGGACATTTGGCACACTGGGGTGGGCATGCTACCTGAGTATTTGGAGGGGGCTAGCCGATGGGAGATTGGGCACCACCATCGGCACATACTGAAGGGGAGGCAAGAGCCTAGGGGGATTGGGCACCCCCCCTCAGCACATAAATTGGGGGGTGCATTATGCCGATGGGGAGTGGGCTCCCCCATCAGGACATAAACTGGGTCAGAGCATGCCGACGGGGATTGGACACCCCTGAAGTTGGCATTGTGGCAGGCAGTGTGCCGCCATGTTTGCACTAATGTTTCACCAGGAAGGCAGGTCGGGAGGTGCCTCTCGTGTGAACTTTGCAGTGGACCTTTCCTTAGATGTGCTCACCACATTATGTATTCCTGGTGTGGCGCCTGCATGCTGGCTTAATGGGAATGAGGGCGCACCTACTGATGCGTGCCCTGCATTTGCTCAACAGTGATTGTGCCTCCAAATTTGCTACTAATGCAATATATTGCCTGGCACGCAAGCGTGAGCCAACATAAAATTACTTTTTGCAACAGTTATGTCAGAAAAGCCCCACAAATGACAACACTGTAATTATTTGCTTTGAATTTTTTTTTTACTTTATGTTCTTTATTTTTTTCTGATAGTTTAACACAGAACCTTGCCAGGAGTGCCACTGGTTTCTGAAGGAAATAGGGTGCTGCCATTCTCACACTGATTGTTTTGTCTGACATAACTGGAATGCACCACCCCTTCCTTTGCCTGCTGAATGTTTATAGGACAAGCAATGTAAAAAAAGGGTGAAACAGGAAATGGTATGGGGGCTGCCATATTTTCTGTGGATCCACACAACATTACAATTGTATTTCAAATCAAGAAAACCAAGTGTCATAAAACAGCAGTAAACTTCAAAAGTTAAAGAGCTAGTGTACTTCCTGGAATTAATGGTTAATTTTCAGGTGCAGCCGCTATCACTTTATATCTGAAGTATTTTACTTTTCTGTTTGCTAATTAGAAGATTTTCACCTGGCAGTACTGGGCTGATGGGTGGTGGAGCAGCACTCTGTCTAGAGGCTAAAAAAAGTCAACTCTGTTCCTCCCACTGCTGTGTCAGAAATGTGACCAAACACCTTGAGGCACCCCAGCCCTTGCAGCTTGAGCACTGACTTTCACAAGTTACCAGTCAAAATGCATTACATTGTTACATCACTAGTAACCAAAAAGAGCCAATCCTTGCTGCTTCATGTGAAAAAGAATAATCTGGCAGTGAGAAATGGCTCTCCTTGGTTACTAGTGCTGTCAGTCAGTGTGGTCTTAGTATTCATGTTGTAGTGGGAAGAACAGAACTGACTTTCATGTTTCAGTTTCCAGAGTGTTGCTTCACACATCATTCCAGTACTGCAAGGTGGAAAATCTTCTAATTAGCAAACAGAAAAGAAAAAATAATTTAGATATAAGAAGTTATAGCTGATTGCATCTGAAAGCTACTATTAATTCTAGGCAGTTCACTAGCTTTTTAAATCTGAAATTTTAATCTACCAGGCAGTGCAAAAATCTGGAACGTGACAAACACTTCCTGGTTAACTAGTACTGCTGCTTTAAATAAAGAAACAGAGAAAATATCAACCCAAAAACCCTATGCTACAAAGTCAAACAATTTAAAGCAACAATGCCAAAAAGGACCAGCCAAAAATTGACCAAGGAATGGACCTAGACTGAGCATAGACTTTTAATAAGGCTTCTTTCTCAAAGTCCAAATGATAAACAAATATATATATATAAAAAAATTAATATACCCTACAAGGGAACTAATTTCCAAATATGAAAGTTATTGCTGTACCATGAGATAACTATTAAAATGTGCCCAGACACCAAACTTATTTATCACTAAGAAAAAGGTATCTCATAAATTAAAGTCAAACTGGGACAAACTATAGAATCAGATAACAGCAACAGGCACAGGGCATGAATGTGGAGGGGAGGAAGAGAAAAAGGAGCAGGAGACAAGAAGACTAGGATGGATTAGAAGAAAGGGACAGTTATGAAAGAAAGTAAAATATAACAAGCATTTGTCAATGCAGAATGTTTGCTTGCTGGCATTGGCATTGGTAGTGTAGAAGTTACAGAGCTGCATAATAGGAATGGCAGTGAAGTATTGAACTGAAGCCAACCCCACCACCACCCTGCAGAGAGTGACAGGCATTGGGGTGTGTGTTTGGGTCAATCAGGCATAACGACCGCGTCATTTCACCACACCCTACCCTGCAGACACTGACAAGTGCCACGGTGTTCCTTGTGGTCTTTGGCCCTTATGCACCCCATTTCATTAGAAATATGGTGAGATAGGTGCGATATAGGAGAATGGGGTGAGCTTTGGGGCGAAGAGTCCAAGGCATACCTCGATGCCTCTCAGTGACTGCAGGGTGTGGAATGGTATGAGCATCACAGGCAAGAATCCCAAGGCACACCCTGATTCCTGTCATTCTCTATAGGGTTGGGCATTATAGTTGAAAACCTTAATATCTCAGGCATTCATTGGTATTTTCACTCCAAATTTTCAACATGTTTGTTTTGTGACCCACCTCATGAACAGGGGAATATCAGTTTGTTAGCCGAAAGCTGCTTATGCACAGTGACTATGGCATTTAGCACCACGGGTGCAAAAATATTCGAACAGGATGTAAAAATTATAGCTGTACTCTTTCATGGGGAGGTGTAAAAATGGCTATGTTGCAAATGTGTAGTAAAAATATTTAAAAATGGTGAAGTCACGAGCGTACATAGAAACTGTGCAACGCACAACCGTAATATAATTAGGTTGGGGATTTCTTATAGCAGATTGTCAACTCAGGCATTTTGGTGTCTCTGATCATGAACAGTGTCACTTTGATTTTCTTTATCTGTGCCGAACAATGATTTCCCACAGTGACCACGCATCTCTGCACTGAAAGTGTGAAAACACACTTCAGCCATGTTGTGAAAAATGGCAGCTGTACTGTTCATAAGGAAGTGTGGAAAAATGCCACTGGTGAAAATCTGGACTGAAAATATTACAAAGTCATGAACTAACGAGGGTGCGTTGAAACTGTGCAATGCTCACTCGTAACACAGTGATCATTCATGGACTTTTGTCACCAAATTTTCAGCATAGCCATTTAAGACCTCTGCTCACGAACAGTGTAACTGTGATTTCTTAATCTGTCCTAACATTGCTTTGCTGACACCAACAGCACCATTATTGTAAAGGCCATATGCGAAACACATTTTGGGTGACATATGAAAATTGCAGCTGCAACTGTTCATAAGGAAGTTTAATAAAATGGACATGTTGAAAATCTGGAGTGAAAATATTAAATTTGCAAACTTACGAGCATGCATAGTAACTGTCAGCATACGCTCATAAAAGTCATTTTGGAATTTTTCACCAAATTTTCAACATAGCCATTTTAAGATGTCTGCTCATGAACAGTGTCACTGTGATTTTCTTAATTGTCCGTACATTGATTTCGCTTTACCCGACTCGCCATTGTTAAGCTACATGGATGGAAACACGTTTTAGGTGAGATGTGAAAATGACAGCTGTACTACTCATAAGAAGGTGTGGTACAATGGCAATGTTGAAAATATGGAGGAAAATATTGAAAATTTCCAAACCAATGAGCGCATGATGAATCCGTATAACGACGCCGAAACAGTAATTTTGAATTTCACCAAATTTCCAACATAGCCATTTTAACACCTCACCCTCATGAACAGTGTCACTGTGATTTTCTTAATTTGTCCCATACATTGATCTACTTTACCGGCTGCGCCATTGTGCTCTACATGGCGGAAACACCTTTGGATGAAATGTGAAAAATGACAGCTGTACTACTCATAAGAAGGTGTGGTAAAATGGCAATGTTGAAAATCTGGAGTGGAAATATTGAAAATTCACGACCTTCTGGCGTCGTAGGAACTGCCAATGCTGCGCTCGTAAAACAGTCATTTTAGGACTTTTTCACCAAATTTTCAACATAGCCATTTTAAGATGCCTGTCATGAACTGTGTCACTGTGATTTTCTTAATTTGTCCCGTACATTGATTTCGCGACCAACTGCGCCATTGTGCGCTATAGTAGGAAACAGTTTTGGGTGAGAGCGTGAAAATGACAGCTGTACTACTCATAAGAAGGTGTGGTAAAATGGCAATATTGAAAATCTGGAGTGAGAATATTGAAAATTTAGCGAACTTACGAGCCTGCGTAGGAACTACTAGCATGCGCTCATAAAACAGTCATTTGGGAATTTTGGCACAAATTTTCAATGTGGGTTTTGAGACCCCTTCTCATGATTGATGTCACTGTCATGGTGTTATTTGGGCCCAAAGGTGATTTCCAGTCACTGCACAGTCACTGCGCGAAATCACCCTTCGGGCCCGAATAACGCCATGACAGTGACATCATTCATGAGAAGGGGTCCCAAAAACCCCATGTTGAAAATTTGGTGCCAAGATTCCCAAAAATGCCTGAGATATGCAATAAAGTTGAACCCCTCCTATTTATCCCATTATACAGCTTACCGGCATTTCCTCAGTTCGCGGTCGCCTTTGAAGAGTGCAGACGTGTTCCCGGTCCACCGAAGATTGTCACGCCGAGCTCCGGAGGTAAGTATGGGGTATGTGGGGTGTGGGGAAGCTAGGTGCGCGCAGTGGGTGGAGTGCGGGTTGTGGGAGGGGTCGAGAGGCAGCAGCGGGACAGTTTTCGTTTTCAGGTAAACATAAAACAAAAGGCGGCGTGGGACCATTTGCCAGCTGGGGTGAGGCTCCCAGTGTGGCACAAGAATATTGGGGCCTTCAGCTGACAGGGATTGGGCACCCCGTCGACGCTCTAGATTGCCTGCGCTGGGGTGGACTCCCAGCGTGGCACTCATCTGTGAGGGAGAACAGTGCAGCCGACAGGGGATTAGGCATCCCCGTCGGCTATATGATTAGTTGCCATGCTGGGGTGGGCACCCATCGTGGCATTTGGAAGCCTTGGGGGGAGGCGGGGGAATGCAGCAGCCAGGGGATTGGGCACCCGTCGGCTATACAATGCGTGCGTGTGGGGCGCGCCTGCGCCCTCTGCGGCGTCTGTGGGGAGCTGCGTGTGAGCAGCCTTATCTTATTGTTGCTCACTCCAGCGTAGCTCCCCTTTCAACTGTGCCACTGCATTTTGGGCGTATCATGAGCAGCTCCGAAATGCAGAAAATGGCTACAGAAACATCTGCCAGCACACTGACTGAATTGGAGGAGGAGGTACACACCTCCGAAATCTCGATGATGGCACTATGTTTCTTGCACATGTGTGCAAGCAAACATAAAAATGGATGTAATGAGGCTGCACTTCTAAGTCAAGAGTTTTTAAACACGAAAATGCCAACAAATTGAAAAAGTATGACCGTATTTTATTTATTTATTTATTTATTTATTTAGTTAGTTTTTGTTGACCCGGTAAGTGCACTAGGCAAATCTTGCCTATTTTCAGGCACGACCCGGGGAAGGGGGGTACAGATGAATGCCAACTGACCTTGAACCAGATTAAGCTGTTGGTGGTGTTTTATGGTATGACCATGACTAACCAACGTCTCAAAAAAGAGGGGGAATTTTTTTACCAGGCCTGTCAAAATAAAAGTACAACTTTTTTCATTTTTTAAATCAAATGTCGGCACCAGGGCATATGAGCTATATTAATGCTCTCAATGGAAAAGGCGTTTTATGAAAAGGACCAAAAATAAAAATCCTGTCATTATAGGACCAAGAGCTGTGCATGCACATCGTTCATATATTGTCCAATAGTACATTTCATTAATTTGGCCCAAACTATAGCAACTGTATAGCAATGAACATGCTCAGATTCTTTTTCTACTACACATTGGATGTGCTGGGTCTTCACTTTTGAATCTGAAGTAGTTATATATTTGGAGGGCGATACATACAAAGAATCCAACAGGAAAAACAATTAAAGACTAGTGTTAGTTCTCTTGATACAGAACACTTATTTACAGTTTAATGAAAACTATCATCTCTCAAAACCATACTATATTCATTACCAGCAAATAAATCACGCAATGTATGGCTACATCCCAGATTTAGCCTCTAGTTAATATTTATTAGAGAGATAGGGGATATGTGAAGGGCGCTCATGAGATATGCTATTTATCTTTATGAGTGGTTAGTGACCTCTTGACCTTCATGAGTGATGAAGTCATGACTGAGGTCAAAATAGCTCGCTGACCACAAATGAAGATAAATATATCTCATGGCGCTATCACATACTCTATACATTACCATTTAAGCTAGTGTCATTTCATTAAAAAGTAAATTTCCTGTTTACATAGTTTCTGCTAGCTCATGCTGGCTGGACTACATGGCTTCGTAGACCATGGGGAACAGGCATCAGAATGAAATGCATGTTGTGACGTACTTAGCTAGATCAATTTTGTGACGTACCCTACTGCAGAGATAAAAACATTTATCTAGCTAGTTTCTGTTCTGTGGTACAAATATCATTTTTATTTAGCATAGAAAATGCTTACTGTATGTATATTTTATAAATGGTTTATAATCTACAGTAGAATATGATTTAGACCTTTTGGTTTCAAAGTTTCAAGATGCCACATCCACATTGTCTCCTTTTGCATGAGTTGTTTTAGCTGATTCCCTCCCTTGGATGATTGTTAACCAGTTTCAGCCTATAAACTTAAGACCTGCCAGAATGCGTCGTGAACTTCTTTGAAATGTTGTCCAATGGGGTATTTACATTATTGTTCAGGATACTTCTTGAGTGCTCCTGTATTCTACGTTTCAAAACCATAATAGTTTTACCTATATACAGGAGATTGCAGTGACACATAAGACAGTAAACAACAAATTTAGAGTCACATGTAATGCTTTCTCTGATGTTAGATCTTTTTGAATGCTATGGATGAATGAAAACATCACTTTATTGTGCATACTGGTAGATATTACATATTTTGTATTATTTTAAACCTTTTGGAGGAACTGGAAGCCAATTACCAGAAACATTTTGATCAATTATCTGAAACCTACTGTACTGTCTTGTCACAGAATGTTTGGTGGTCTATGGAAAGAAATTCAAGGTTTGTCATTGACCACTTTGGCCAGTGATGGATCATAGTAAAACTGGTCAATATTTATGAGTATCCATCCAATGGTCCCAACAACATAATTGTATTCCACACTGAACATAACTGGCCCCTCAATGTCTGTGAATGAGTTTTGGTGATAATCAGATATTTTCTTTCCATTCTTAGGGCTTTTCCTCTGGCTTCAGAGATACTACTCTGCATATAGACCCTATTCAGAAATTTTAATTTGGGCTTGTCTACTTGCTTATGAAAAGCCTCTGTTTTACTACAGTTATGTCTTAATCGTAACAGTTGACTTAATGGAGCTGACTTTGTTAATGCACTAGGATGTGCACTTGTCACATGGAGGTATGAGTTAATGGCTGTAAGCTTCCTATAGGTTTCGGTTGATACTGTTTTTCCATATTCTCCTCCTAGTGTGATATTGAGAAAATGTACTGCAGTCTTGCTTGTGTGAAAAGTAAACCTCAGTCCCAAGCAGTTACAATTCAGCCACTTGACAAAAACTGGAATCTGTGTCTCTCCACCTGCCCACATGCAGATTACATCATAAATGTAACAATACCAAATGATGATAACATCTGCATATGGAGGATGCGATCAACATAAAAATATCAAATGATGAAGTCACCTGTATATGGGAAGCCCACTGAATATACACTCTCTAATTCCCACAGTCCAAGAGTCAGATTTGCATATGGTGGGGCCATACAGGTCCCCATCACATTTCCCAATATTTGGATGGAATTATTTTATTAAACACGAACAGATTGTGGCTAAGGATAAAGTAATCACTTTCAATAATAAAACGTGTAGGGTTAGAGGTTGTGCTTTTTTCTAGAAAATATCTGTAAGTATTTAATGCCATCTTCATGGCATATTGAGGAGTACAGAGATTCATTGTCAATTGTTAACCAAGTAAAACTCCCAGACAAAGTCTTGTACTTTTGTGAGTATGTCCCCAGTGTTTCTGAGGTAGGATCACAATTTTCCCAATTCTTGCTTAAACATCCCCTGACACCATTTGAAAACCTTAGAAAAAACGTGAGATTTAGGCAGTTCAGTTTATTTTTCATGTATTTTCTATAATTATTTACCTTTTTGCTTTATTACTGAGAACAGCTATATGAAAGAGGCTTATTGTCCCTTAGACTTTATCTGCTGTTTCTGCTTTCCTACATATGACATCATAATCCGGGTTGCACCTGGAAAAGAGCTTCTAGTCATGGTGCCTTTCCTGGTTACCAACTTTTAAATAAATAAATAAATGAAACAAAGAATACCCCTTTATGGCATTGTAATTATCCCCACAGCAACAGACTGTAATGTCATAAACAGAACTGTGATTTCATATGTAGGCAAGCAGCCAGAACAGATAGGGCAGTGATCCTGTTTACATGCAGATGTCCTTAGTATTAAAGAAGTATGAAAAATACAGAAATAATATTAAAATATAAGCTAAATATTACTTTTTCTCAAAGTTGTCAGATGGCAGGTGCTCTTTAAGAAACAAATTCACAGATATGGACAACTTGTCCATAAACAATCCTACCCTAGAGACAATGGGGCATCCAGGTGGTCTCTCAAGGATTTTGTATATTTTGGGGCATGAGTAGGACATTATTGGTGCTGGTGTCCCCAGAAATTCAGATTCCTTTTCTGTAATATCTCCCACATCCCTAGTTTCTTTTATTGAGTCCTGGAGTTGTATTTTAAATAGGGGCAGTGGATTACTGGGCAGTAGTCTACATCTATTAGTATCATGCAGTAACTGGCGTACCATTTCTACGTGGTTCAGTTGGTAGCACATCTGCCTCTGGACCAGAAGGTCGTGGGTTCTCATTCCACACCAGGTTGGACTTGCACCTAAAAATCACTGGCATCTGAGTGCAGCATTGTGGGGTGCTGTACTGCTGGGGTGTGCCATCCTTCGGATGAGACGTTAAACTGAGGTCCCTTCTGCCCATCCTGGTGTTGTCCTGGTGGGTGTCCAGGTGGAAGTAAAAGAACATGGGTACTCTTTGTAAAGAGCAAGGAACATTCCTGGGGTCCTGGCCAACATTCTCCTTCCCATAAACTGGTACATGCAATTATCCAGGCTGTGTGTGAGTGATGATGTACGATATGGCCACCACCACACATTCAGTCACTTCACTACCAGTCTAGCATTGCTTGTAAAGCACTTTGGGAAACTGTGCATGAAAAGCGCTATATAAATGCTGATTCTTCTTCTTCTACATAATAACCCTTGTCCATGATTATTGTATTGCCATCTTTATCAGCAGACTTGATCTCCACATCTTCCCAACTTTGTATGTGTTTGAGTGCTACCTGCTGTTTCAAATTTAGGTAGTTTTGTCTTGTCTTACTTGTGTTTTCTAGAGTCTGATTAACCTCTCTCATTACCGTTTTTTCAAATGTGATTGTATTTGCATTCATGGTTCTCAGGCAAAACACAGACTTTGGAGAAACGAGGCATTTACTTAACTCCTATAGATTTCTGGCCCCTCATTCCCTACAATATCAACAGTTTGACTTATACATAACTGATCAGATTCACTAGAAATTTTAGACAAAGAGTATACCCCAAACCAAGGTGAATCTCAGTATACAGCTCATGTGAATTCTCTAGGTTATACTGTCCTAGGTTCCATTTCTTTGGTCATATTGTTATCCTGGTCAGACACCTGTTCTTCTGTTCTACCTTGCATCATACTGTCCTCTGTACTTACATAATTTTGATACCACACTACCCAGGTGCCCATTTCTACTGCTATTTGCTAAAGTGGAAGTGTTTCTCCAACTGGTGTGCATCCCATTCCAAGGACTTGTTTATGTGTCATGTTAGTACTGTACTGGCCTACCTCCTGTCTTTATCAGACTCCGTCTACAACACTCATCCATTAAGGTGCACTTGGCTGCTGTTTTGGCTTTTTATGTCCCTATTGATGGAAGCACCCCTAGAAGTGTCCCGTACATTCCTTAAGGGTATTTAGCACATGTGTCCCCAATTTGCAAAGCAGTTCTGCCTTGGGACCTTAACTTTGCTCTTGAGAAATTGACTTTGGCTCCCTTTGAGTCCACTGCAACTTGCAAGATGTGCTTCCTTTCTTGGAAGGCTCTTTTTATGTTTGCTTGCACGCATGTGCAAGAAACATAGTGCCATCATCCGAGTTTTTGGAGGTGTGTCACCCCCCTCTTCCAATTCAGTCAGTGTGTTGGCAGGCGCGGCCCCTGTCTGCCAATGCATGCTGGAGCTGTCTATGACAAGCTCCAAAATGCAGTGGCATACAGTTGAAAGGGGGAGTTACACTTCAGTGAGCAGTGATAAGATATCGCCTGCTCATGCGCAACTCCCCCTACACACACACACACACAGAAACGCATGCACGCATACTGCGTGCTGCCCCCCCACGCACACATGTATAGCTGACGGGGGTGCCCAATCCCCCGTCGACTGTGCTGCGCTCTCCCCCAAAGCCTTCCAAATGCCATGCTGGGTGCCCACCCCAGCGTGGCAACTCAGTGGTATAGCCGACGGGGGTGCCCAATCCTCCGTCGGCTCCACTGTCTCCCACCCCCTGAGTACAGGGTGCCACGCTGGGAGCCCACCCCAGCATGGCAACAGATGCCATGGCCGACAGGGTGCCCAATCCCTGTTGGCTCCACGCCCCCAGCCATCCTTCTGCCATGCTGGGAGCCCACCCCAGCATGGCAAATGTTCTGCATCGCTCTTTTTTTAAAAATACCTGTAAAGAAAAATGGTCCCACGCAGTCTTCCTGCCCCCCCTCCCACAACCCGCACCCACCCCTCTGCCTCCCCCACACCCCTCACCCCATACTTACTCTGGAGCTCGGCATGACGATCTTCGTGGACCGGGAACACATCTGTACTCTTCAAAGCCGACCGCGAACTGAGGAAATGCCGGTAAGCTGTATAATGGGATAGATAGGGTTTTTTCAACTTTGTTGCATATCTCAGGCATTTTTGAATTTTTGCACCAAATTTTCAACATGGGGTTTTTGGGACCCCTTCTCATGAATGATGTCACTGTCATGGCGTTATTCAGGCCTGAAGGGTGATTTCGCAGTCACTGCACGAAATTACCTTTTGGGCCTGATTAATGAAACGACACTGCCAGTGTTCATAAGGTGGGCTCTCAAGAAGCCTATTTTTAAAATTTGGTGGAAAAATTCCAAAAAATGACTGTTTTACGAGCGTGCATTGCGCAGTTCCTACACACACTTGTAGGTTTGCGAATTTTCAATATTTCTACTCCAGATTTTCAACATTGCCATTTTACCACACCTTCTTATGAGTAGTACAGCTGTCATTTTTCACATCTCATCCAAAACGTGTTTGCCTATGTAGCCAGATGAGAAGTCGGTAAAAGGTAAATCAATGTACAGGACAAATAAGAAAATCACAGTGACACTGTTCATGAGCAGAGGTCTTAAATGGCTATGAAAATTTGGTGAAAAAATTCCTAAAATAACTGTTTTATTAAGCGCGCATTGCGCAGTTCCTACGCATTGTAGTTCAGCGAATTTTCAATATTTTCACCCAGATTTTCAACATTGCCATTTTACCACACCTCCTTATGAGCAGTACAGCTGTCATTTTTCAAATCTTGCCTCAAAATGTGTTTCTGACATGTAGCACACAATGGTGCTGTTGGTGCGAAAGCAATGTTTAGGACAGATTAAAATCACAGTTACACTGTTCATGAGCAGAGGTCTTAAAATGGCTATGTTGAAAATTTGGTGACAAAAGTCCATAAATGACTGTGTTACGAGTGAGCATTGCGAGTTTCCACGCACCCCGTAAGTTCATGACTTTGTAATATTTTCAGTCCAGATTTTCACCAGTGGCATTTTTCCACACTTCCTTATGAACAGTACAGCTGTCATTTTTCACAACATGGCCGAAGTGTGTTTTCACACTTTCAGTGCAGAGATGCGTGGTCGCTGTGGGAAATCATTGTTCGGGACAGATAAAGAAAATCACAGTGACACTCTTCATGATCGGAGGCACCAAAATGCCTGAGTTGACAATCTGCTGTAAAAAATCCCCAACCTAATTATATTATTGGTGTGCATTGCACAGTTTCTAGGTACGCTCATGACTTCACCATTTTTTTTAATATTTTTACTGCAGATTTGCAACATTGCCATTTTTTACACCTCCCCATGAACAGTACAGCTGTCATTTTTTACATCCTGTTCGGAATGTTTTTGCACCTGTGGTGCTAAATGCCGTAGTCGCTGTGCATAAGCAGCTTTTGGCTAACAAACTGATATTCCCCCTGTTCGTGAGGTGGGGTCACAAAAAAAAATGTTGAAAATTTGGAGTGAAAATACCAACGAATGCCTGAGGTATTAGATTTTCCAACCATAATGCCCAACCCTGTAGAAAATGACAGGCATCAGGGGAGTGACTTGGGATTCTTGCCTGTAATGCTCATACCATTCCACACCCCTGCAGCCAGTGAGGAGGCATCGAGGCATGCCTTGGACTCTTCGGCCCCAAAGTTCACCCCATTCTCCTATATCACACCCATCTCACTGTATTTCCAATGGAATGGGTGCGATAGGGCCAAAGACCCTAAGGAATGCAGTGACACTTGTCAGTGTCTGCAGGGTGGGTGTGGTGAAATGGTGGCTGTTATGCCTGACAACCCAAAGGCACACCCCAATGTCTGTCACTCTCTGCAGGGTGGTGGTGGGGTTGGCTTCAGTTCAATACTTCACTGCCATTCCTATTACGCAGCTCTGTAACTTCTACACTACCACTGCCAATGCCAGCAAGCAAACATTCGGCATTGACAAATGCTTGTTTTGGTTGCTAAAACTTCTATCCGAAGGATTTCTGAAATTCAAGCTCTCGTGCATGAGTTCCCTTACCTGATTTTTCACAAGGACAGGTTAGTCTGGTGTACTAATCTATGTTCCTTACACAAAGTGGTTTCTGACTTCGGCTCGGATGAGAGAATACATCTACAAGTGTATTATTCTCTACCTCGCCAGGTTAAAGCATGCCAGACTGTTGAAAGCTTTAAGTCTGCCTTAAAAACCCATCTTTTTAGTTTAGCATATCCTGAACATAACTACTGTTAGACTGTCTTTAGATATTCAATTGTCTTAAATGTACTCGGGTTGATGCATTCATGCTATGTACCTCACATGTACCCTGTACTTTGTATACTGTACTTGTTTGTAAGGCGCTGTAGTGGTCTTTTTGGAACAGCTTTTTTAAATAAAGATGACTTGATTATCCCGAACATGCCACCAAGGGTGAGTTCCAACGCTTGATGTACATTAGACACTACGTTTCTGTCTAGATCATACTAAGGTCTGCAGAAAGTCCTCTCAGTTTTTGTCTGTTCACCCCTGTGAGAGGGGCTTACCTGTCACTAAGCCACGCTTGTCCAAATGGCTGCTCAGTGCTATTGAACTGTGTTATAGGAAGTACAGTAAAGAACTCCTGGTGCTGTGTGTGGCCACTTTACACATGGTATTGCCACTTCTGTTGCTGTTTACAGAATGCTTCTGCAGCTGTGCATTTGTGCTACTGCCACATGGAGCACTATACATTCTTTCAGTAAGCACTACACTCTAGAAATTATCTCATGCAGATGTACTGTCTTTGGTCTTGCTGTTCTGCAAGGTCTTCTGTTCTGATTTCATATCAGACTTTGTCATCCTCTCTGAGTACTTTGTACTGCTTGGAAATGGTTCCAAAGGTGTAGTCCAATGGAGGAGATGTCCTCGATGAAGATACAACAGTTACTCTCTGTAACAGCCGATCTTCATGAGACTCTCCTCCGTTGGGCCTCAGTGTACCCACCTTCCTTCCCCATATCTGAGGTAGAAGCTAGCAGGTTCTGTCTACTGCTTTCTCCAGAGGTGTCCATAAGTATCTTATGCATGCTGTTTCCAGCCCCCTACTTCTTGTGTGCCTGGTACTGATGATTTGATCTGGTTTCTCATAGTAGGAGGTCCTCCGAGCTTGTCTCTGGTGGGGAACTAAGGAGCAAGGGGGCTGCTATGTTTTATAGGTGCCAGCGTTGTACATCTTCATGGGCAGCCCCCAGCTGGCAAAAGTTTCCAAGTGGTCCTGGCACTGACGGCTTACAGGTTCAGAAGGTGTGACCCAATGGAGGGGATTCTCTCGAAGATCTAGTGTTAAGTGCCTAACTTTTCTTTTATATACTTCATGCTTTCTGTGACTGTATCATTTCAGGTATCAATCAATCAATCAATCAATCAATCAAGTCTTTATTTAACCAGGCGTTCATCGTTGAGCAGAAGCTCATTTGCAAGATGGACCTGGGTGGAGCATGAACAATTGTATATACAGGTCAACACAGGTATTTACAAGGCAATACAGATAATACTCTTTACAGAGAGGAAGAAAAAGAAGTTCATATGTACATAGAATTATACAGATATTGTACAGATTACATGGTATTTGCATACATAGAAGTGTCTATAGGAAGATAAAGCAGGTTATCTAAGGTTGCAGAAGGAAGTAACGGAAGAAAAAAATAAAAATAAAAATATACACCAGGTAGAGGTGAAGGTAGGGGGGAAGAGAGGGAGGGAAGTAGGGGGAGAAAGGCTAGGAGGGCACGGTGCACAGAAAGGAGTTGGTAAAGCTGGATGTAGAGAAGGTGGATGGAGAAAAGGAGTATGCTGAGCCCGGGATTGAATGTTATAAAGCACGGGCATGGTAGGATGTCACAACCCAGGGTAGTGAGCTCCTATCCGAGGTTGGGAAAGGAAGAATAAGGGGATGGATGGGCCTAGTGTTGATAAGACAGGGGGATAAGAGAGAGAACAGTTAGGCTGGTGAGGAGCAAGCTGGGGGGTCAGTACTTAAAATTGCGTCTAGGCGTGGCTATATACCAGTGCAGACACCGGTACTGGGTCTGAGTGGGTGAAGCAGTTACATACTTCTCTGATTGTGCGGAAATAAAGCATCTTGAAAGCATTTATACCGATTAGAGTGCTTAATTTGAGGGTTTTTTGTAGATCGTTCCATAAGGTAGGTAGCACGAAGCTTATGGCTGCCCTGCCGAAGCAGGATTTTGCTTTGGGTACTTTAAGTGTAATAGCTGAGTAACTTCTAACGCGATTTCCCAATTATACTAGGGAAGACAGCAGGAGATATAGTAAGGCAGCTTATTAGAGATGGCTCTATAGGTCCAGAGAGTGGTTTCTGTGGCGCCTGAACTTTAGTGATGTCCATCCCACTGCCGCATATAGGGTGCAGTGATGTGTGTCAAAGGAGTCCGTTATAAACCTCAGTGCTCGGTAGAGTGTGTCCAGTTTAGCCATGTAAGAGTTGGGGAATTGGCTGTAGAGGAAGTCAGCATAATCAACCAATGATAGGAAAATGGATTGGACCAGTTGTTTCTTGGCATCTCTGGTGAGAAATTGGCTGATTCTAAAAACAGTCAAGCCTTTGCCAAGTCGTTTAGCAAGTCCTCGATATGTTCAATGAAGGAGAGTCTTTGGTCTATCCAAACTCCCAGATACTTGAATTTTGTAACAAATTCTAGTTTTCACCTAGAACTGTGGTAATTTGGGAACTGTCCCACTGGACACAGGGTTAGCTGTACGGATAAAGAGAGAGGACCATCGCTTTAGTTTTTGGCATTAAGGAGTAGCTTTTTGGAGGAGTTGGCTTTGCAAAGGTTGAATTCTGACTGTAGGTCATTGCAGGCAGCTTCAGGTGTTGGGCGACTCACGTGAGAACTGTATCATCTGCAAACAGATGGATGTTGGCTTCTTTTATACAGTAGTCGATGTTATTAATGTAGATTGCAAAAAGTAAGGGCCCTAATATAGAACCTTGAGGTACCCCTCTTTGCAGAGTTTTTAAGGGGGACAGGCCTCCTTCGGCTTTAACTTGTTGAAGGCGCCCTGTAAGATAGTCAGTGAACCAACACAGAGAGGAGGGGTCCACACCTATGGTTTGAAGGGCAGAGAGAGCAGACTATGGTCGACGGTGTCGAAAGCCTTGCTTAGATCAAGGAAAACAGCACAAATAAAGTTTTTGCTCAAGATTACGCTGCCAGTCGTTAGTAACTTTGGCGAGGGCTGAGATAGTGCTATGCTTAGCTCTGAATCCGGACTGCATAGGATTTAGCAGTTCCCTAGACTCAAGGTGAGTCCTCAGCTGTGCATTTACAATTTTCTCTAGGAGCTTGGACAGGACCAGAAGGAGGGAAATTGGCCTGTAGTTATTGAGATCGCCACGGTCACCTGATTTGAACAGTGGTATGACATGTGCTGTCTTCCATATAGGTGGTAAGGTGCCCTGAGACAGGGATAAGTTAAAAAGGTGGGTGACGGGTATCACTAGTACGTGGTAAGCAATTTTTAGGAAGTAAGGTCAAGGAGTCGGCCCAGCACTTTTCTAGTATCCAACTGAAGCAAGAGGTCCTCTACCTCTTTCAGTGTGGCAGGTTGAAGTGAGAAAGGCGCTGTATCGGAGTTTCAGGCAGTTGGCTGGCAGTCTGGAGGCAAGTATGTTTGCAGGGAGTTATCAAATGCCATGCCTGCAGTAGCAAAGTGGTTATTGAATCGTCAAGTATATCCATCTTTTTCGGTTATAGTCAAGTTGCCAGAGGTAATCTTGGTCGGGAGTGAATTTCCTGGGGAGTGGCCTAGCAGATCACTGATTGTGTTCCAGAGCTTGATTGGGCTCTTTGTGGCAGAGTCGAGTTCGGATTTGAAGAAGTGGTCTTGACTCTCTGATTGTTTTGGTACATAATTTTCGTAGTCTCCTGAACTGGTTCCAATCCTCTGCAGTGTTCAGTCTGCGTGCTTTTTCAGAGCTTATCTCTTTCTAAAGCAAGGACTTGATCTGAGGGTGAACCATTTACAGGTTTTGGTCCTAGTTCAAACTTTAATAAGGGGCATACTTATTAAGGGCCCTTGATAGAATGTTGTGGAAGATATTGTAAGCTAGCGTAATCGTTTGGCCAGGTAGAAATCTTGCCACTCAGGGAAGTCTTAAGCTCGTTTAGGTAGGCATGTTCATTGAAGTTAGCCTGGATCTCTTCTAGAGAACTTGCTGATGGGTGCTGGGTTGTTGGTGGATCTTACTCCCTCAATAAAACAATGGTCGCTGGCGTCTGAGAAGAAGATACAGCGTGGGAGAAAGATGAGGTTTGCTCACCATTAGCACATCAAAAGTGTACTTTTACTGGGGTTCTTCACGTTTAGGCGTGTTGGTTCAGTAATAAGTTGCGTCAGCCCATGTTCATCACAGAAGGATGCAAGGGGGGCAGCTGTGTTAGAGAGCCAGTCAATGTTGAGGTCTCCTAAAATAATAATTTCTGGCAGCCCCTGTCTCAACTTGTCACTTAGATATGACACAAGCTGTAGGCCAGCAGATGGTGGTCTGTAGCATCCTATTACGCAGAATGCAGTAGTCTGTGTAATTTCCACTTTGAGAATTAGGCATTGAATTCGCTGGCGACAGATGCCGAGGATAAGCAGGAGGCAGAAAATTTGTCTTTAACGAGATAGCTACCCTCCTCCTCTGGCATGCCTATCAGCTCTGAACAAGGCATAGTTGGGTATGTTTACTTCTCTATCAGGGTGCTGGGTCTAAGCCAAGTTTCGGAAATCACAAGTATGTCAGAGAGGTATGATTTACCCAGGTTTGTATTAAGGTTATCTCTTTTAAGGAGGCTACATACGTTAATATGCAAGAAGCTTATTCCTTTTAAATTTGCTAGTTCTGCTGGCAAAGCAATAGCTTCTGGGGGGCCAGGGTTGAGTTCTACGTTGCCTGAACAAAGCAGGAGGATAAGTAGGATTTTTCTAAGAGCACTAATTATAAGCTTGTAATTCCTGCCTTTCTCCCGTCTAGTAGATCTGATGTTTTTAGGGACTGGAAAGTAGCCACCATAGAAGAGCTGATCTGTTGTAGCAAGAGCTAGTACCCCTACCACAATAGGCGGGGAGGAGATAGAAGTCTGTGTGGTGGGAGGTGGACCTTGTGGTGGGGGAGTGTTATAAGTACTACTGGTATGTGTGGTCCAAGAGCAGGGTTCGAGGTATTGGTACTTGGAATCACGGAGGCAATTAAAGGATAAGTTGCCATGTGGTATACAGCACAAGGTGCCGTTGTAGACCAAACATGATGGTAGTTCAGGTGTCCAATGCTGGGCAGCTGGTATCAGCAGAAGAAGGGGCAGTAAAAGGAGCCATATAGGGCCCGACATGATGGTACCTCAAAAAGAAGCCACTCAATTAGCCCAGGGGCCAGTGGGGTTGCTGGATTAATGCAGCTTATCAGTAGCTTTCCGATCCAGGTCGACCCAAATTTGATAGCATTAAAGATATTTAGTGGTGAAGGCACAGCCAAGGAGAGCCTATGCGTTTTAGTAAGGCGAGGCCCTGAGAGTTGGATCCCGTAGGCTGGATAGAGAAGAGGGGGATCACGAGCTAAGTCTCTATTGGTGGGGCACTGCGCCAGGGGACGTGGACTAATATTTTGGCAGGAGCTACTGTATTTAATAATCAGCGGAGGTGGGGGGGGCGGTCGAAAAAGTTGCGGCAGTTGCCGTACCTTGTAGAGACGCCTGGGTCCGTGTCTGCGATCTCGAGCATCGGCTAGAGGAGCCGACCGTCCGGTAGCGAAATCCAGCGGCTTAGGAGCTGGGAGCCTGGGCGACAGTTTCTCGGCTGAGGGAGAGAAGGAGAGTGAGGGTTAATAAAGTGGATTCACATAAAGGGTTAGACAGAACAGCGGGAGTCCAAAATTTGCAGAACAAAAGGACGTGTATGGTACCAGCAATGCCAAAAGAGGTAGTGACGAGTAGTAGTAGGTGGTTGCACCCCAAGGTAGTTTGTTTGGTGTTGCTGGCCTGCTTAACTGCAAGCTGGTTTATAGTTGAAAGGGTATATAGTCGAATTAGGGTGAGATCCCTAACAATAGGGCAGGTAGAGCAGTAATTGAGAGGAGTTAGATGGAGTGGCTGGAGAAAAGGTTGAGAGGAAATGTGGGATCCTGTGGGTGGGACTGCTTTAAAAAGGGGCGGTAAGAAAGTGGGTCAAGTCAGGTATTGAAGACAGGGAGGCCAATAGCATGAAAATGTGCAGCAGTGGAGTGACCAATCTGCTGCTAGGCTGAGGAAGGGGTGGAGTAAGGGTCTATTTAATACTGTGAGGAGGAGGGAGAGGGGTGGGTGAAAAAATTCAGTCCAGAACAAAGCACAGAAAGAGATTTCCCTGAGACCAGGAAGCACCAGGCATTGGAAAATCAGCCAAGGAGTACAGCTGCCAGTCAGTGCCTGGTTCCTCCACTGGGCATCCAGTCAAAACAGTGGCATTCAAAACCACGAGTTTCAGAGGTCCGGTGCGTACCTGAATCTGTCCGGGGGTCAGTCGGGTGGTCTGTTAGCTGTGGCCTGCTCGGAGAGAGCCAAGGCCACAGGAGCAGCTTGGGAAGCCCACAGATGGGGTATGGTATGGATAACTAGGGGTATATTGGCAACTTTTTGATCCATCTTCGAAGAGGCAGCCTACAGTAACCATACCGAAGGCAAAGGTTCTCATCTATAATAGAAGAGGTGGGTCATTTGCCCTTCAATAAGGAGCACTGTACTGTGTGTGAGCAATGGCTCTGGTGGAATTCTAACCTAGAGAATTACCAAGGGAGGTTGCAATGAGTGGTGGCAGCATACCAAGGTAACCCTTTCAGGCATCTGAAAGGTTGTAAAATTGGTGACAGCCATCCAAACTGAGTTCTGGGAGAGAACCAGTCAGTAACAGTCCCCCAATGAAATCATTATTTGCATAATATTCACTGTGTACAGTGCATTATTGAGTGGGTTCCTTACCTAGCCCACCAAGAACTGGGACACTTGTGGCTCAGCTGACTGGAGTGACTCCAACACCCATCTCCTGTACCCATTCATATCAGAAACTTCCTAATTTATCAAAGGTGGTGGCAGTGCCACCTGTATGTCCCAGACATACAGTGTAGTGGAGTCATCACAATGCCAAATTTAGAAACATAGAAGCACATAATTTGATGGCAGATAAGGACTGCCTGGCCCACCCAGTCTGTCCATTTTTATGTTTGCTTGCACGCATGTGCAAGAAACATAGTGCCATTATCTGAGTTTCTATAGGTGTGGCACCCTTTCTTCCAATTCCCTTACTGTGTTTTCAGGCGCGGCCACAGTTCACCAATGAGAGCTGCAGCTGTCTATGACAGCGGTTGAAAATGCAGTGCCATCCAGTTGAAAGGGGGAGAGCCACTTCAGTGAGCATGATCAGATAACTGAAGTGCTCTCTCCCCGTCCCCCGAAATACTGCATTGATGTTATAACTGTGTTTAAAATAACTATAGCAGTTGTTATTTTTTTAACTCTCTTCTGTCAGTTGTCTACTAAATATTTAAGTTCATGTAATAGTTACCATGTCTTTCAAAAAGCATGTGTCTGTCCCCAACTGTCCTCAGAACTACTGTTTATGACGTTAGTGTGTTGCCATGGTAAACAGTAAGATCTCATAAACAAAGGAACTCGGATCATTTTCATCAAGTAAATGTTTTTTTTTTGCAGGCTTTTTGCATAAGACTACGGGGATGTGTTATATACAACTCAGAAAGGAAAACTTCAAATTACAAAATCTCTGATGAAGTGCAAGTCACCCTTGCTTTATCCGTCGTTCTTAGTGTCGTTATACCAGCCCCATTAATTGCTCTTCATCACCCCCACCTAATGGCCCCAGTAATTCGCTGTCTGCGTGAATGTGTTTGCATTACAAATTTAAATTTTGCAGCGACAGGCCTGATTACTGTTGGTTGCCCCATGAACTGAAATGCTTGCATTTCAATGATCGGTGTAAATGTGCTGCTTACATGGGAAGCACTAAAACCGCACAGTTACATTATCTCTCGAGCCCGCTTGCAAGCCCAATAAATCCCATTTGTTAGATGCGTTTACCAACTTTACACATGCATTTTGGGAAGAAAGGGTCGGTCGGTTTTGGGCCCTGTCCATCAGGAAATTAGAGGCTGGGTGCAAATTATCTTCCAAAACAGGAGCTCAAGTTCATTTACGATCAGGTGGCGTCAATTGTCTTAAGGGGGCCAATGGGGGAGAGAGAAGAGATAATTAGCATACTGATCCCAGGTTTCCCTAATTAGAGGGGAGGACTTGGCCACAGCTAATCGTTTGTCTGTTGGGGCTGTGGTTCGTGTGGGAGAGTGAGGGGACTTGGGTCAGTCGATGGGACCTTTTGGGGATTTGCCCTTGTTTTAGTGTAACCCTCTGTAGAGGGTGGCAGAAGCGTCTACTCACACCTGCTGTGTGTATTGCTGGTGACCGGACCATCAGGAGTGCCTCACCAAGGGCTGAGCAGACTCTGGGGGAGCAGAGAGCTCATTTGTTTGGATTTACTGGGCTCTTTTTATTTATTAATTTTTTTTTTTGAGATGGGATTTTTGATGAAATAAACTGGGTGGATGTTTTGCATCCTCAGTCGGGAAACCACTAAACCAGCTAACATCAAGCGCACCGGAGTTAGGGGGTGGACCAGGTGTTGACCTCTGCAGCTTCATGTCTGACAATTTGGTCATTCCCAAGCCAGAACTGCCCAGACCCACTGCACCCCTGTATCCGGGGCCCGAAAGACTGCTTTCACCCGGAATGGGGCCCGGGGGGGCTATACGATGTCAGCTCTGCCTAGCAGTTCTGCAAGAGTACCTATAGCACATTGACTCCTTTGGCATTCTTCTCTTTCCCAGCCATGAAGGCTGACTATGGACATCCTGCCAACTTCCAGACCGGGGACTCCTTGGGACACGGCAGGCACTGGTACTTCACCACCCCGGAGCCGCCGCCCAGCCAGATGGGTCTTGGCAGGTACCCGAACGGGGGTCACCAGAGCCCCCAGCTGCAGGGCAACAACTGGGATCCTCTGAAAAAAAGAAAAGGTTAGTTGCGACTACTCGCCCGAAACTAAGTACACCCTGCCGCCTGCCCTGATGCCCGGAGCTTACTACCCCTCGCATTGGAATGCATCCTTCTGTCCAACCCTGACCTCATCCACCAACACCAACCAGGGGGTGAATGGCAGCAGCATGCCCTACAGTCACCAGCCTTTCCCCGCAGCAGGGCTCGGAGTATTCCCGGGTTGGCAGCCTTCCTGTGTACCTGAACCTGTGCCCCAGTGGGGTCCCGTCCAGCATGGGAAGCAGCAGCCGGGGTAGCAGTAGCTCGTCGAGCGGGGCAGCCAGCGAGGAAGGCCACTCGGGGGACAGTGCAGACGAGGTAACTAACTAGCAGTGTAACTAACCAAGTGTAGCAACTTATTAACTCCTGTAACTGCAGTGTGTATAATAGATTGCCCAGGTGTAGTAGCAGGGCTTCACTGGACTCGGTTTTGGTAGGGAATTCCAAAAAGCAAAAACACCCACACCAAGAGGCATGGAGACCCAGAAGCGCTTGTTGCTTTTTTGGAATATAATGGTAGTTTAATCTTGTTTGTAATAACCTCCCCAAACTGGGTATTGCTTTTCAGAGTCTAGAGGACCCCCACCGCACCCAAACTGGCTCCACTTTTATAATTTCTTGGTGGTAAGGACTCTTAGAATAAATGTACATTAGTCATATGTATTAACTTCTAATCATATATCCCCCACCCCTCACCCACTTAGCTCACATCCACACCTGCTTAGCCCCCAACCCTTAAGCTAGCACCCACTGTTGTGCTCTTCCCCCTCACCCGTCTCTCCTGTAGCCTACCCCCCTCCCAAGTACTTGTCGGTGGTCACATTAGTTGTTCCCTCTGGGAACCTATCTCAGCTCTATAGCTGCACTCTGGGAATTCTCATACTTTGTGCATAGTTGGAATCTGCACTTTATTCACCTAATCTGTTATGGGACTATTTTCCTCTGTATTATGTAATAAAGTGGTGACTTTTACAATGTATTCTGTCTCTCCCCACCCTTCTATTTGTAATGCTGTTTAACCTTTTTAATGATGTGTAACTGACAATGCCTACTAGCTGCTTCTGTTTTTCTCCACTGTCCATGTATTTGATGTCTCCCCCACCCCTCCGTTTGAAGAGCCTTTGTGAATGAGCTTCTAGCTCAAAGGTTGTAATTCAATTTTACAATAAATAAAAATATAATCTGGTTTCAATATAATTTGGTTAATTTTATGCTTGTTCACCTGTTCATCAATCTATCTCTGGTATACCATATTAAATAGAGTTTTGTGATGTTTGTTTTTTGCAGTTCCCAAGTGTTTTTTTTGGGGGTCGCATGGTACTGTTCCGTTTGTGTAAAGTCAGATAACTTTATCTTTGGTTAAAACTTCAACTGTGTGTGTGTTTTTTGTGTCTATCCTTTCAGGGAAGGTCGGCACTACTGTAGTTCTCCAGTTTGTTAGTACTGCATGTTTTTAAACACAGGCAGTTAAAGTTGCTTTGGGTTTACACATTAACATAACTGAAGTGTACTGTCAGGTTTTCGGAATGGGGTAGGGTTGGAGTTGGAGGGGTTGCCATACACATGCTGGATGGGTGGACAGTTGCAGGGATGAGCAGGTGGCTGAACATAGCTTGCCTAAAAGTTTGGTTGGGGGCTGAGTCCCTGACTAAGCAGGTGCTCCCAGACTGATTTTGCATTTTCCCTGCAACTGTGGGACAATTTTCCTCTGTTTTGCTATAGATGGCAACATTTTCTATAGAAGCTGACTCGCATAAGAAGTGCAAGTGTAGGGAACAGATGTCCCAGTAAAATGCCACAATTCCTATAGCTCTGAAAGCCTGAGGAAGGGAATTTCTTGCTGTAGGGGGTAGCCCCCAAGAAGGCAGATGAGGTGCTGCTGGATTTGTATTCCTGTGGAATGGGAATTCTGTTTTTTGACCGAGACTTTAATGTTTGTACAGGAATAGTCGATTGTAGATTTGTCAGTTACTGTTACTTTTGTCTTTATTTGTGTAGCAAAGGTGACTGTTCACTACATACCTTGTTTCCTGTAGGGGTGTAACCACAGTAATGTAACTGAAGTAGTCTGTGGGCTGTGGTGTGTATTTGTTAGAAATAGAGCTGAGGTTGATGACAAATCCCAGCTCAGTATCAAGAATGTAATGCAAAGGGGGCCCAGATGACTAAAGAGAGAATGTTTTTTATAAATGGACAGACATACTCCTCAAGGGGGAAATGTGGCTTCCACAGAAGATCCACAATTAGAAACTCTCAACCCAAAAATGCAAGGTAACACAGGTAAATTTAACATTACTAAATTGGATTGAGAGGTAAAGGCATTCAGACAGACCAGCAGGAGCACCGACGTCGGCATACAGTATATTTCCTTAACTGAACAGTAGCGCATTTGGGGTCCGGAATGATACAGTGACACCCTTTTCCTAGAAATAAACTAGAAATTGTAAATGTTGTCTTTGTGCAAAATGATTATGATTTACAGCTGTTAACAGTTGGATGTAACCCCCAGGTGGCACTATCCCCGGGGCTACTACCCCTGCCTGCTTGACTACTGACAGGTTGAGAGGCCTAGGTTCTATGGCGGGTGCGTCCACCCAGAGGTCAGGGTTTGTAGTGGTTAGACTAGCTTGATCACAGCCCTCTGGGACACCGTGACCCCCTTTGGTTCCCTCTAGTGGCTCACACAATACACAGGAGTTACAGCCCCAATACCCCACGTATACACAGTGTTCACTCATAAAGCACCACTTACCCTCGAGGCTGATTCTGCAGCATGTCTCTGAGGACCCCCTGTAAAATAAGGTTAAATAACATACACCGCAAAATACAATACTGTTTCCATAAGTACCAATACCACAGACGGTATATAGTATAACAACAACAAATCTGATTTATTTAGGGGACAGTAACACAGGAGGGGGATATCAGGTTAATTGGTGGCATTAAATCACAGTACTGTGCACACATACAGGATCTGAAAAGTCACACTCTGGGTATCCAGGTTGGGGGGTGGGCTAGCCAGGTCTGTTGCCCGGGGTTGGCCGGCAGGTGCAGATGGATAGGGCCCTGTAGAAGAAAATATATGCACAACACCCAGTTGTAATCCCGAGCCGGATGGCTAAGTCCGTGAAGCAGTGAAACAACAAGAATTAGATGACACACTTGTAATTGAAAACAGGCTGCAGGGGAATACCCTGATTTGTACTCAGAATACCCAAGCTGAGAACCAGATAGTGGATATTCTCTGGATTGTCAGAAACAACAGGGCATGGAGACAAGATCCTCGTGACTGGACCCCACTGCAGTTTACAGCAAATGGATTTAGTCTGAAACAAGCTGGGCTTTGCTTCCAGCTTCAACACACAGCACACAGCACAGGGGTTTGGAAATAGTGATTCCCCAAAAGCACTACGCACATTCATATGTAAAAGGAAAGTACTATACCAGGCAGGCTGCTCCTCGATCCCAATCACACTTACTGCAAAATACCCAGGAGCACACACAGCGGCTTCAGTTCCTGACAGACCGAGTGCAATTCAACAATTTCTCCAGTCTTCTACAGGGTGAGCCTGGTTTCTACTCTTCTGACTTCCTTCTTTCTCCTCACAAGTTGGATTCAGTCCAAACTGGCACTTGCAATGGCTGCAGCCGAACCTCAGGGTCTCACACGCGCTTCCCGCACGAAACTATACACTGCAGAAGCACAGAGCTCCTTCTCTCTTCACTGTCACAACTGATCTGATCTTTCCAGTCACAGAGCAGGGCATTTCCTTTAGCTTCACACCATTCTGTTTGCTGGTGCGGCTGTTACTCACAATAAGAATCCCTCTGTTGGTGGAAAAAGGCGCCAAAGTTAAAACTACATTTCCCAGAGTCACTGCCCATACAGTCCCTTGTGGCTGGCTCAAAATTGAGAGTCCAAGTTCCGATTCGTCAACTGGCTCCATTTTAGGGTCTCCCTATCATCCTAATTGGTCCAAGTCAGCTATACAGGACCAAAATGAAAGAGCTACACTGAAACAGTTTGTGCTGAAATGAAGACAGGTTAGACAAACTACATTTTCTCAGTTACTCTAAATGATTTCTGACAAGCAGTTATATCTTTCAACAAGGCTCCCTCTGCACATGTAGCAACGGCAGAGATGGAGCGAATTGACAGCAGCTCGAGTGGGATTCGAGCATTAAATACACAGTCCCCCCATACAAACTAATTAAGTCTGCAAGCAGACAGCTCTTAAAGAGACAGTACGTGGAGGCTCAAATAGCACTCACTTGGAACCACATTTAAACAGCTTAGATGCCAAACACCGCCAAGACTTGGAGCATTCAGGCGAACTCCTGGAAGACTTTTGGGAACCCCCATTTGCAGGGGAGGGTTACACCCTTCCTGGCCTGGAAAAACTTGGCGTCCACGTCAAGTAAGTACCCCCATAAGTTTCAATACAACCATATACATTTACATCAGTATCACATTAGGCTTATACATGTAATCATCAGTCAACATATCACCTTACCAGAAACACAATTCTGAAACTTTTCAGTACATCACTTTTTACATGGTATTATACACACATTGTACCAAAACTCAGGTTATTACCTCCTGTACATGGAACCTGAGGAGAGGAGGCCCTTCCCAATCAGCTACCTTGGGGCTGGATGGGGCACGGGCACCATACCTAGAGGGCAACATAAGCAACTTGGAGTTAGCACTGCTACTCAGTTTGGGCAATGAGCTCGGGGACACATACACTCATTTATGGACACCATTGAGAGGCAAGTCCACAGACCTCCTAGGGGAATCATAGCTTAAGCGCATTATAGACTTCACAGCTCAACCAGTCTTTCTAGGAGAACTGTTACTGTCTCTGCACTTTTAGGCTCACTTTCAGCACTGTCTTTACTTGCCAGGGGAGTCTCCCTTGGGGTAGAGACGCTAGAACTTGGGGCACTTTCAGCTCCATGATTTGCAGTCTCAGAGTCCACAACACTTGGCTCACATGGGGAGTTTTCTGACACTGGCAGTGAACTGTCAGGGCACTCAACACACTCTTCTGGTTCTGGTATATCACCAGTCTGTCCCAGTTCATCATTTTCCCCCTCTGAAAGCTCATACAGTTCAACCATACACAATGATTCCATGTCATCTGACTTGATGCTTTGCACTTCACTTTCTGGGAGCATTGGATCCAGGGACAAAGCTGGGGGCTTAGACAGTCCAGAAGGCCCAGCATCATCTCCAGAATTGACTAGGGGATTTCGCCGAAACAACTGACTCAGTTCGTAAGAAGGGTAGTATCCAAACCCACACTCACTTTCCTCTGACATGGACTGACAGTCATGTTCAACTGGGACTTGTGGAGGGGGACGCTTTAACTCAGCATCTGTAGGTGCAGACTTTCTTGACTTTTGTTTAGCAGCAGCTCTAGTCACTGGTCCAGAGGGAGAACTTTCTTGGAGCTCAGACTCTATCAGAATTTGTCCAATGGGCAATAAGTGATTTCTCTGCATTGTTTTCACATCTTTTGAGTTATTCTCAGGCCTTACTTTGTACACAGGCAGATCATCTAGTTTGCCTACCACAATGTGGGGGAGATGGTGCCATCTGTCAGCAATCTTGTGTTTGCCATGCAGTCCCAGATTTCTTAGCAATACGCGATCTCCCTCCTGGAGTTACCATACTTTCACCTTTTTATCATACCTTTCTTTGTTGGCTAGATTTCTTTTGGTAGCCATGGTTTCAGCCAGTTGGTACTCACGATTTGGCTGGGCCTTTAACTTTTGCACATACTGGATATAGTTATCAGCTCGAACCCCACCAGGAGAAACTCTGAAACAAACATCTACTTCTAGTCGGGCCTCTCTTCCCAACATCAGGCGGTAGGGGGAGAACCCAGTGGCATCACATTTGGTGCAGTTGTAGGCATGTACCAGGGTGCTGATTTGTTGGTTCCATTCTAGGCTTGTCCTTGGGGTGGAGGGTTGCCAGCATATCTAACAGAGTGTGGTTGAAACATTCAGGCTGTGGGTCCTCCTGAGGGTGGTAAGGGGTGGTTCTGGACTTTTGCACCCCCCACAGAGAAGTCATCTCTTTGATCAAACGACTCTCAAAATCTCTCTCTTGATCAGAATGGATTCTTTGTGGAGCCCCATAGTGAGCAAAAAAGTTTTCTACAAGCACTTTGACCCCAGTGGATGCCTTCTGGTCCTTGGTGGGGAAAGCTTGGGCATATCTCATAAACTGGTCAGTAACCACCAGCACATTGCTAATATTTCTTTGATTGGACTCCAAACTCAGAAAATCAATACAGACCAGCTCCATGGGGGCACTGGTGGTGATGTTAACAAGGGGGGGCAGCCCTCTGGGGCAAAGTTTTCCTCTGTAAACAGCGACTACAAGTTTGAATGTGTTGCTCAACATCAGCCCCCATCTTAGGCCAATAGAATCTAGATCTCACCAAGTCAAGTGTTCTGTCTATACCAAGGTGCCCCATTTGGTTGTGTAAGGACATCAGTACTGAGTCTCGAAAGGCAGTGGGCAGCACCAGTTGTTGTTTGTCTATTTGTCCCCCTCTGTCCACTGTTTCTCTGTATAACAGTCTATTAATCAGTTTCAACTTAGAACCTTCCTTGTGTAACCCCTAGATGGCGCTATCCCAGGGGCTACTACCCCTGCCTGATTTGCCACTAACAGGTTGAGGGGCCTGGATCCAATGGCGGGTGCCTCCACCCAGAGGTCAGGGTTTGCAATAGTTAAACTAACTTGGTCACAGCCCTCTGGGACACTGCAACCCCCTTTCTTCCCACTAGTGGCCCACACAATATATCAGAATTACCTTCACAGTATACACTTACCCCCCAGGTTGGTTCCATCACTGGGACCTCCTGTGAAATGAGATACAGTGCAACAATCACAGAACAGTACTTTAACATGAACCAAATACCTCCAGGCAGTATAACTTTGCTGAAACAAGCAGCTCTGATTTATTTAGGGGGATATAACAAGGACAAGGGGAAATCAGGTTAATTAGCTTATCACTCTAATAATCTACCTATGGCTCTGTGCACAGGCCTATCCCTATCAGTTACTGTCCCTGGGTACCCAAGCCCTAGTGGCTAGTCCAAACCGTGGCAGCTGGTAGGGGCCCTTTCACACAGAGAAAAGGAGAATTAAACAGTCAGCAGTACAGTAATTCCATTTGGATTTAATGTGGCAATTCAACAGGGGCGACCCTGAATTAGTACTCACGACCTCCAAATAAGATAGGTCCTTCAATGTCAGCGGACTCACTTGAGGTACACAAACCTCTTCACACATCCATATAAAAGAGCACTATACCAGGCAGGCTGCATCTGTATCCCGATCGCAATTACTGCACAATACCGGAGAACACACAGCAGATTCAGTTCCTGACAGACCGAGTGTGTAATTTTCAGCAATTCCTCCAGTCTTCTACAGGGTGAGCCTGGTTTCTACTCTTCAGAGATCCTTTGATTCTTTTCACAGGACAGATTCAGTCCTAACAAGCTGCAGACCGGAACTCTGGGCCTTACACACGTTTTGGACTAAAACTGCACACTGAAAAGTACAGGGCTCCTTCCTTCTTCACTGCCAAAGCTCAACTGAACTCCAACCGACAAAAACGGGCACTTCCTTTGGAGTTCCTCCCAGTTCTTGACTGGATTGGCTGTCACTCACAATAGACTGCTGCTGTTGGTCCAAAAAGGCACTGAAGTCTAAACTACATCTCCCAGAGTCACTGCCCATACAATCCTCTTGTGGCTGGCTCAGATTATGAGTCAAGTTCTGATTAGTCCAAGGCACCATTTTAGAGCTAGCTTACCCCACACTGATTGGTCCAGTTCAGCAGTTCAAAACTAGAATGGGAACTAGCAGACACAGTTCTGACTGCAAAGAAAGCAGGTTAGACAAACTGTAATTTCATTATTACTCTAAATAATTTCTGGCAAACAGTTACATCTTTCAGATAGGTTCCCTTTGCACTCCTAGTGACTGCAAAATGAAGTGAATTGATAGCAGCTTCTAGTGGTACTCAGAGAAGCACAGTCCCCCATGAAACTAATTATGTCTGCAAGCAGACAGCTCTTAAAGACAGTACCAGAGGCTCTAAAACACTCACTGATAAATGGCTCAATGCCAAACACCATTCAGGCTTGGAGCATTCAAGCAAGCTCTGGAAGTCTTTTGGGAACCCCCATTTGCAGGAGTTTACACCCTTCTGGCCTGGGAGAGAAAGCTTGGCGTCGCGTCAAGCAGAAGTACCCCCATAGTTTCAAGCTGCAACCATATACATTTGCATTAGGCTCGCACATGTAATCATCAGTCAATATACATTTACCAAGAACACATTTCTGAAACATTGCAGTCGTCCTCTTTACACAGTATTACATACACATTGTACCATAACTCAAGTTATTACCTCTTGTACATGAAACCTGAAGAGAGGGCCTTCCTATCAGTTACCTTGGGCTGGATGGGGCAAGGGCACCATATAGAAGGGCAACACAAGTAACTTGGAGTTATGATGCTCAGTTTGGGCAGTGAGCTCAGGACACATACACTCTTTATGGACAACATTGAGAGCAAGTCCACAGGCCTCCAAGTGAATCATATTGAGGTTGCACCACAGGCTTTACAGCTCGACCAGTCTTTCTAGGGGGAACTGTTATAGTCTCTGCACTCTGAGCCTCATTTTCAGCATTGTCCTCACTTGTCAGGGGAGTCTCCATGGGGTAGAGAGGCTAGAACTTGGGGCACTTTCAGCTCCAGGAGTTACAGTTTCTGAGTCCACAACATTTGGCTCCGCATGGAGAGCTGACACTGGCAGTGGACTGTCGGGCACTTAAAATACTTCTTCTTGTTCGGTGTATCACTGTCTGCCCTCAATCTATCATTTTCCTGAAAGCTCCAAACAGTTCAACCATGCACAATGATTCCATTTCATCTGATCTGATGCTTTGCACTTCACTTTCTAGGAGCTTGGCTCCAGGAGATGACTTTGGGGCTTAGACAGTCCAAAGGCTAGCTTTGTCTCCAGTATTGACTAGGGATTGCCCAGAGCGGCTGACTCAGTTCGTAAGAAGGATAGTATTCAAAGTACTCTCACTTTCTTCGATATGGACTGACACAGTCATGCTCAACTGGGACTTGTGGAGGGAACACTTTAACTTTGCTTCTGTAGGTGCAGACTTTCTTGATCTTTTCTAGCAGCAGCTCTAGTCACTGGTCCAGAGGGCATCTTCTAGGGGCTCAGACTCAATTAAGATTTGTCAATGGGCAGTAAATGATTTCTATGTATTGTTTTACATCTTTGAATTATTCTCAGGCCTTACTTTGTACACTGGCAGATCATCTAGTTTGCCTACTACAATGTGAGGAGATGGTGCATCGGTCCAGCAATCTTGTGCTTGCCATGCAGTCCCAGATTTCAGCAATACCGGATCTCCCTCCTGGAGTTCCTGTGCTTTTCACCTTTTATCATGCCTTTCTTTGTTGTTGATTTCTTTTGGCAGCCATGGAGTTTGAGCCAGTTAGTGCGCATGAGTTAGCTGGGCCTTTAACTTTTGCACATACTGTAAATAGTTGTCAGCTTGAACCCCATCAGGAGAGACCCCAAAACACACATCTACTGGTAGTCGAGCTTCTCTTCCAAACATCAGGCGGTAGGGGAGAATCCAGTGGCATCACTTTTGGTGCAGTTATAAGCATGTACTAGGTTGCTAATTTGTTGGCTCCATCTAGGCTTGTCCTTTGGGTGCAGGGTGCTACATATCTAGCAAAAGTGCGGTTGAAGCGTTCAGGCTGTGGGTCCCCTGGGGTGGTAAGGAGTGAGTTCTGGACTCGCACTCCCACAGAGAAAGCATCTCTTTGATCAGACGACTCTCAAAGTCTCTCCTTGATCAGAATGGATTCTTTGTGGAGCCCCATAGTGAACAAAAAGTTTTCTACAAGTACTTGGCCACAGTGGATGCTTTCTGGTCTTTGGTGGGAAAGCTTGGGCATATCTCGTGAAATGGTCAGTGACCGCAGCACATTACTGATATTTCTTTGATCTGGACTCAAACTCAGAAAATCAATACAGACCAGCTCCATGGGTGCACTGGTGGTGATGGTAACAGGGGGCAGTCCTCTGGGTAAGCTTTCCTCTGTGAGCTTAGCGACTACAGGATTCTGGAATGTGTTGCTCACATCAGCCTCATCTTGGGCCAATAGAATCTGGATCTCACCAAGTCAAGTGTTCTGTCTATGCAAGGTGCCCCATGTGGTTGTGCAAGGACCTCAGTACTGAGTCTCGAGGCAGTGGGCAGCACTAGTTGTTGTTTGTCTACTTGTCCCCCTCTGTCTACTGTTTCTCTGTATAGCAGTTTATTGATCAGTTTCAACTTAGGACCTTCTTTGTATAACAGTGCAGTTCTCAAATCAGTGGAGCGTAATTTGGCACATCTTTTCCTGCAGAGGGCTTCTAATGCTGCTTTGATCATGGGATCGGCTGGATTGAGCCCGCTGATCACTGTCATTGTCCAGCTGAGGCAGTGCACCATGTCTAATTGCAGAAAAGTGGCAATAGCAGCAGGTATGCAATTCTCAGAGGGTCCCAAGCAATCCACCATGCAGTCCACTGCGTCTGTGGACATTTGTTCCTCCCTGTCAAACTTCGGCAGAGTGCCCGAATGTCAGGTTCTGTCAATCGGTTCCAATCATCTCTGGGTGACAGGCCTCCGGGAGAGCATCAGCATCTATGTGTGTTGAGACCTGCTCGGTGATTCGAGAGCATAGTCATATGTAGATAATGCAGAAAGCTACCTATGGCCAGTGGCATCCAACAGCTGAGGTCTGCACATAGGTCAAAGGATTATTGTCAGTTTTTACTAGTATTTTAGCCCCATACAAGTACTCATGGGAATTGGTCAACAATAGCCCACTTTAAAGCTAGGAACTCTAACTTATGTACAGGATAGTTCTTTTTGGATGGGTCAGGCTTTTTACTGGCAAAGGCCACTGGTCTCAGGCCATTCTCGTGTTCTTGGTACAACACAGCCCCAACCCTTGCAAGCTAGCATCAGTGTGCAGGCGTGAGGTTTTCTTGGATACGGGATAGGCCAGCACTGGAGCATGGGTAGGTTGATATATGATCTCATGAAAAGTAGTCTCAATCAGGAGTCCAGCGGGCTCCAAATACTCACTCGGATGAAAATACACTCTTTCAGTCTTGAGGGACGCTGACTTTATATTTTTTTGTAGGTTGGGGGATACCTTGAGTAAGGTTAAGTAAAGGGGCGGATCACTCTTGAATAGTCCTTGATGAAGTTACCGCTAATAACCACAGAATCCAGGAATCTTTGCAGTTCTTTTAGATTTTGGGCTGTGGCCAGGTAGTCAAGGCCTCAACTTTACTTGGGTCGGTCTCTATTCCCTGTTGGATACTATGTGTCCCATATCTTTACTGATGTTTGAAAGATTTGACACTTATCAATGGACAGTTTAGGCCAAAGTCCTCCAGTCGGTCCAATACCTTAAATAATCTGCTCTCATGTTCCCAGTGAGCTGCCAAACACAATAACATCATCTAGGTATACCAGGCACTCTAGTAAGTTCATGTCCCCACTGCCTGCTCCATCAATGCGTTGAAAAGTGGCTTGGGCACCTGAAACTCATGAGGCATCCTCCTTGAATTCATAGCAATAGCGGACAGATAAAGGCCGTCTTCTCACGCAGTCCTCTGGGCTATCGGGATCTGGTGGCCTGCTGCGGAGATCCAGCACAGAGAACCATTCTGCTCCCGTTTAGGCAGTCCAGCATCCTGAATCGCGGGCATTGTGTACTGATCAGGGATAGTCCGCGGTTTAGGTGCGATAATCCACACCGTCCCCTTACTGTTCCATTCTTTTTCCTCCCACTACCACAATGGAAACATAAGGGCTTCTGGATTCTTATATTACACCAGCAGCTAACATCTCTTGCAGATGCCGTCTCACATCATCTATGTCAGCAGGTGCCAGGCGTCGAGACCTCTCACGAAATGGTCTTTCGTCATGCAGCCGGATATTGTGCTCAGCTCGCTTGCACGCATCCTACATCCCATTCCCTTTTTAAAGAAAACACCTGGTCTCTGGCTGCAAGCTTCTCATTGATCCTCACTCTCCATTCAGCTGGCAGCTGGAGTCGCCAAATCAAACAAGTCAGGCGTTACTTCTGTCATTCTTCCGAACTCTTGCTGCTGGTAGCACTGCAGTGTCTGCACAATGCACATTAGCCAGGATGCAACCTCTGTTTACTCGAATGTCTCTTTCAGACACATGAACTTGGACCATTACCCTTCTGGCATAAGCAGCATGGGCTCTAGCGGGCAAAATACTAGGCTTGACCAGCAGTCCCTCTGGCAATTTTCCATCGCCTGGTGCATCCAACATTAATATTTTATTCTTAACATCCTTTCTGATAGGACCTCTCCTGTAAGGTACACTGGGCATTTAGGCGCCAGGATCAGAGACTCAGGATCCTTCTTCCATACAATTCAGACCGGTTCCTCTGGTTCTGTTTTTCAGCATCTCTCTGTGCTCATAGGCCTTCTTAATTAAAGCCGAACTCTTAAAGCTCTACTAGTCTTTGACCCTGTTTTTCATAACACAACTGTGCCAGCCTTCCGAACATATGAGCATTTGTTCCAATCAACAAAGGACACCATCATACAGTCCAGTGGGGACACACTAAGGCTAGGGTCTCACTTGTTCGGCCACTCCAGCACGGAGGTGGGGAAAGACAGCCAAATTCGGATATACCGGAATAGGGTAGGCCTTCACTTAACCCCCATACATGCAGTCCTTCTAATGGTTGTAAGGGTACTTCTGACAAATGCTTCTGATACCAATCCTGGAACATAATTGTCACTTGAGGGCCACTGTCTAATACAGCTCTTGTAGACCTCCATTCACCTTTACAGTGGTCTCCATGGAGGGACCCACTATTCTGGACCAGTCTGGAGAGGCGGTAGTGGGGGGCCTGGGCAACTGACCTTGCCACAAAAGGCGTGAATTAGCATTTTTGGTGCCCTCACTGGGATCATGTCGTGCACCTCTTAACCACTGATTTCTTCTCCAAGCTCTCCTTGTAGCCTATATGCAACTTTGTCAGTGTCTTTTGGGGACTGGCATTCCCTTTCATGTGCCCATCTTTCCCACAATTATATAAAACATACTTTCTGGAGTTTGAGCTGGCCGGGCGCCACACTGGGAGCCAAGGCGGGGGTATTACTAACTGGAAACCTGGGTGCCATGTCTGTCTGCTTGCGTGATAAGCATTTGGAGACATCTCGTCAGTTTCTGCACTTCCATGGTTAAGGAATTGAGTTTGGAGCTGTTATCAGCAGGAGATACATGGGTGGGTACCCCCACCCCCATAGCAGATGCAGTCGGATATAGGTCAGGTCGTCACTTGCAGGCGTGGCCTTCATAAAGGGACTGTTTTCGAATTCTCGGATCTCTCTCAACAGTTAGCCCCATTGTGGCATATCTTTTCCTTGTCAGAGCACTCATTGACTGTCAACCTCTGCCCTAGACTTCACTTGATGGGTCACCCTCAGTCACTCGGTCGTAGCCACAGCTGTTGGGTGCAGGTACCTCCCGAGTGTCGCCTTTCTCAACTCCTCAATTTCTCTCATTAACTCATCATAGGAGGTGGAGTTCAGTCGATTGCCAGGCTCTGAAGCAACAGCAGTTCTGAGAAGGGGCAGACTTAGGATTCTGTCCAGTCTGGTTCGGTCTGTTCAATCGCTGGCAAACTACCCTTTCGAAGGCATTCTTGCAACAATTTTTCCAGCCGAGAGACATACACAGACAACAACTCCCCTTGGTACTGTTGTGCATTTCTTACTCTCCACCATGGGTCCTCATCAGAATCTGGGCTCCATACACATTCTCCAAGGCCTCAAGATAGGCCTGTGCAGTCCTTCAGGGTTACTGGCCCGTTTAACGCGGATGGTGGCCAGGGCGGGACCTCGGGCTCACTAACCCTCTTTAAACTTTTACGCCTTCCGAGCATTGCCATTTCTAGCACGGGGGCAGCATGGTCTATCCAGGTCTCCAGTCATCCTCCCTTGGGGGAGTGGGAGGTGCGAAGATCCTCAACCTTGGTAAGAGTCGTGACTAATGGCAGGTGCAGAAATAGGAGTCTGCATTGGTTCAGCCACCATTACGGGCACTGGAGCAGGAGAGGGTGTTGGGGAGGAACACCCCAGGTGGCAAGAATAGTTTCTTCAAGTCCTCCACAGTTTTCCCCTCCCAGCAACCATTCAGCAAATTTCTCCTCAAAAGTTTCAGATAGTGGTGGGGCTGATTCCCCCAGGTCTTTACTGTCCTTAGTTATCACTCTCCAAGCAGTGAGGGCTCCCTCTGGGGTAATGGTCTGTGGCACTTTGGGCTATCTATGGGATCCTTAAACTCTACTAGGGCCAGGAAAGTGTGGGTGAGCAGATTAGCATGCCGACCCACCACCACAGGGTTTTTTAAACCTTCCACCTTGAAAGTACTCCCTGCACAGTGTCCGTATTGATACCTGTGGGATGTCCAGGATAAACATAGCATTTTGGGGTCGATCTCCTCCCCAGTACACCACCCACCAGCGGTGCACAGCCACTTCTGTCGGGTACCCATTTTTTCTTAACAGTGGTTAGTAAATATGGCCACTAGAGGACACACAATCCCAGCGGTGAGCCTCCAAGATGTAACCCTAGATGGCGCTATCCCAGGGGCTACTACCCTGCCTGATTTGCCACTAACAGGTTGAGGGGCCTGGATCCAATGGCGGGTGCCTCACCCAGAGGTCAGGGTTTGCAATAGTTAAACTAACTTGGTCACAGCCACTCTGGGACACTGCAACCCCCTTTCTTCCACTAGTGGCCCACACAATATATCAGAATTACCTTCACAGTATACACTTACCCCCAGGTCTGGTTCCGCACTGGGACCTCCTGTGAAATGAGATACAGTGCAACAATCACAGAACAGTACTTTAACATAGACAAATACCTCAGGCAGTATAACTTTGCTGAAACAAGCAGCTCTGATTTATTTAGGGGATATAACAAGGACAGGGGAAATCAGGTTAATTAGCTTATCACTCTAATAATCTACCTATGGCTCTGTGCACAGGCCTATCCCTATCAGTTACTGTCCCTGGGTGCCCAAGCCCTAGTGGCTAGTCCAAACCGTGGCAGCTGGTAGGGGCCCTTTCACACAGAGAAAAGGAGAATTAAACAGTCCAGCAGTACAGTAATTCCATTTGGATTTAATGTGGCAATTCAACAGGAGGCGACCTGAATTAGTACTCACGACCTCCAAATAAGATAGGGTCCTTCAATGTCAGCCGGGCTCACTTGAGGTACACAAACCTCTTCACACATCCATAAAGAAAGCACATACCAGGCAGGCTGCATCTGTATCCGATCGCAATTACTGCACAATACCGGGAGAACACACAGCAGATTCAGTTCCTGACAGACCGAGTGTAATTTTCAGCAATTCCTCCAGTCTTCTACAGGGTGAGCCTGGTTTCTACTCTTAGAGATCCTTTGATTCTTTTTCACAGGACGGATTCAGTCCTAACAAGCTGCAGACCGGAACTCTGGGCCTTACACGTTTTTTGACTAAAACTGCACACTGAAAAGTACAGGGCTCCTTCCTTCTTCACTGCCAAAGCTCAACTGAACTCCAACCGACAAAAACGGGCACTTCCTTTGAGTTCCTCCCAGTTCTTGACTGGATTGGCTGTCACTCACAATAGACTGCTGCTGTTGGTCCAAAAGGCACTGAAGTCTCAAACTACATCTCCCAGAGTCACTGCCCATACAATCCTCTTGTGGCTGGCTCAGATTATGAGTCAAGTTCTGATTAGTCAAGGCACCATTTTAGAGCTAGCTTACCCCACACTGATTGGTCCAGTTCAGCAGTTCAAAACTAGAATGGGAACTAGCAGACACAGTTCTGACTGCAAAGAAAGCAGGTTAGACAAACTGTAATTTCATTATTACTCTAAATAATTTCTGGCAAACAGTTACATCTTTCCAGATAGGTTCCCTTTGCACTCTAGTGACTGCAAAAATGAAGTGAATTGGCAGCAGCTCGAGTGGTACTCAGAGAAGCACACAGTCCCCCCATACAAACTAATTATGTCTGCAAGCAGACAGCTCTTAAAGAGACAGTACCAGAGGCTCTAAAAACACTCACTGATAAATGGCTTAAATGCCAAACACCATTCAGGCTTGGAGCATTCAAGCAAGCTCCTGGAAGTCTTTTGGGAACCCCCATTTGCAGGGGGGTTACACTTGTATAACAAAGCAGTTCTCAAATCAGTGGAGCGTAACTTGGACACATCTTTCCCTGTGTAGAGGGCTTCTAAAGCTGGTTTGATCATAGGATCTCGGGACTGAGCTCACCGAAGACTGTCATTGTCTAGTTGAGGCAATACACCAATGTCTAATGTAGAAAAGTGGCAATAAGCAGCAGGTATGCAATTCTTAGAGGGCCCCAAACAGTCAGCTAAACAGTCCACTGTGTCTGTGGCCACTTGTTCCTCTCGGTCAAACTTCTGGCAGAGTGCTCGAATATCAGGTTCTGACAGTCTGACCCAGTCATTTCTGGAAACAGGCTTCCGGGAGGCAGCATCAGCATCTATGTGGTTCACTCCTGCCCTGTATTCAACAGCATAGTCATATGTAGATAATGCAGAAAGCCACCTATAGTAAGTGGCATCCAACTTAGCTGAAGTCTGCACATAGGTCAAAGGATTATTGTTAGTTTTTACTAGTATCTTACCCCCATTCAAGTACTCGTGGAATTGGTCAACAATGGCCCACTTCAAAGCTAGGAACTCTAACTTATGTACAGGATAGTTCTTTTCGGATGGGGTCAGGCTTCTTCTGGCAAAGGCCACTGGTCTCAGTCCATTCTCGTGCTCCTGGTACAACACAGCCCCCAAACCCTGCAGGCTAGCATCAGTGTGCAGGACATAGGGCTTCGCTGGATCTGCATAGGCAAGGACAGGAGCATGGGTAAGTTGATATATAATCTCATGAAAAGCAGCTTCACACTCAGGTGTCCATCTGGCTCCAAATACTTCATTAGGATGGAAATACACTCTCTCAGGCTCAGAAGAAACCGACCTCTTATATTTTTTGTTAGTAGGAGGGTAACCTTGAGTAAGATTAAATAAAGGACGAATTACTGTTGAATAGACCTTGATGAACCGGTGATAGTAACCACAGAATCCCAGGAATCTTTGCAGTTCTTTTAGATTGTGGGGCTGTGGCCAGGTGGTCAAGGCCTCAACTTTACTTGGGTTGGTCTCTATTCCCTCGGTGGAGACTATATGCCCCATATACTTTACAGAGGTTTGGAAGAACTGACATTTATTGATGGACAGTTTCAGGCCAAAGTCTTCCAGTCGGTCCAACACCTTGAATAATCTGCTCTCATGTTCCTCCAGTGAGCTGCCAAACACAATAACATCATCTAGGTATACCAGGCACTCTAATAAGTTCATGTCACCCACTGCACGCTCCATCAGTTATTGAAAAGTGGCTGGGGCACCTGAAATCCCTTGAGGCATCCTCATGAATTCACAGAAGCCAAGCGGACAGATAAAGTTTGTCTTCTCATGGTCTTCCAGGGCCATATCCACTGTGAAGATCCAACACTGAGAACCACTTGCTACCGTTCAGGCAGTCTAAAGCATTCTAAATGTGGGTCATTGTATACTGATCAAGGATAGTCCGCTGGTTCAAGGTGCAATAATCCATGCACATCCTTACTGTCCCATTCTTTTTTCTCACTACCATGATAGGTATAGCATATGGGCTTCTGGATTCTTGTTTTACTGCAGGAGCAAGCATCTCTTGCAGACGCTGTGTCACATCATCTATGTCAGCAGGTGCCAGGCGTCGAGACCTCTCACGAAATGGCCTTTCATCATGCAGCCGGATGTGGTGCTCAGCTCCTTGCACACATCCTACGTCCCATTCCTTTAAAGAAAACACCTGGTCTCTCTGGGCAAGCTTTCTACTGATTCTCATCTTCCATTCAGCTGGCAACGTGGAGTCCCCAAAATCAAACAAGTCAGGCGTAACTTTGTCATTTTCCCCCTAACACTTGTTACTGGGTAGCACTGCAGTATCCACACAATGTACATTAGCCAGAGTGCAACCTTTATTTACTCAAATCTCTCCATCAGACACATTATGAACTTGGACCATTACCCATCTGACATAAGCATGGACTCTGGCAGGCAAAATACTTGACTTGACCAACAGTCCTTCCGGCAATTTCCCATCGCCTGGTGCATCCAGCGTGAGGATTTTGTTCTTGACATCCTTTCTGATATGGACCTCTCCCTGTAAGGTACACTGAGCATTTGGCACCAGGATCAGAGACTCAGGATCCTTCTTCCAGACAATTCCAACCGGTTCCTCTGGTTCCACTTTTTCAGCATCTCTCTGTGCCTCATAGGCCTTCTTGATCAAGGCCAGAATTCTTAAAGCTCTACCAGTCTTTGACCCATGTTTTTCATAACATAACTGCGCCAGTCACCCAAACATATACGCATTCATCCCTATTAGTAGAGGGACCCCATCATACAGTCCAGTAGGGGGACACACTAGGGCCAGAGTCTCCACTTGCTCCGCCACTCCAGCCATGGAGGTGGGGAAAAACAACCAAATTCGGATATAGCCAGAGTAGTGGTAGGCCTTCTCACTTAAACCCCAGACATGCATTCCTTCCAATGGTTGCAGGGGCACTTCAGACAAATGCTTCTGATACCATTCCTGGAACATAATTGTCACTTGGGAGCCACTGTCTAATACAGCTCTGGGGGGCACACCATTCACTTTTCCTGTAGCTTCCATTGAAGGACCCACTATTCTGGACCAGTCTGGAGAGGCGGTAGCAAGGGCCTGGATAGATGATCTAGCCACAGAAGGACGTGAGTTAGCATTTTTGGAACCTTCACTGCGGTCATTTCGTGCACCTCTTAACCACTGTTTTGTGCTCCAAAGCTGTCCTTGTAGCCATCTCACCACGCTCTCTAAGTCTTTCCGAGACCGGCATTCCCTCTTCATGTTCCCATCCTTCCCACAATTATGGTAAAATATGTCTGCTGAAGTTTGGGGTGACCAAGGCATCACATTGGGGGCTGCGACATTGGTACTATCAATAGAAAACCTTGGTGCCACCTCAGCCTGCGGTGGGTTGGACATTTGGAGAATTCTCTTCAGTTTCCCCACTTTCATAGTCAAGATATCAAGCTTTGAGCTGCAGTCAGCAGGAGATGTCTGGGGGGCACCCCCACCCTCGTAGTGGGTGCAGTCGAGTAAGAGGTGAGGCCTGTACTTATAGAAGGGGCCTTCATAAAGAGACTATTTATTGCTTCCCTGAACTCCCTCAGCAGTTCATGCCATGGCAGAACATCACTAGCCATCCTTCTCTGGCTGGGCCCCTCTTGGCTGATATTTGGGTCTCGGGTTCTGTCATGTGATTTTGGTGATTCCAAACCATCAGCGTCTGACCCCGCACCTGGAGCAGGGGATGTAGCAACTACAACTGCACAGGGGTCTGAAAAACCTTCCTCCTCCTCAACTTCTCGTACCTCCTTCATCAACACATGGAAAGGCAAGGGACTAGATTTCCTTTGATGCAGTTGCAGTTTGAGCAACTCCCAGCTAGAGTGCCGGGCAGAGCAGAGTATATGATCCAGTCTTACCCAGTCCACTTCACTAGAGGTCCAACCCCCCTTTCGAAAAATGGTTTGCAAGATTCCCTCTAATTGATCCATATAGGCAGACAACAATTCCCCTGGCTGTTGTCTAACATATTTAAGCTTCCATTTCAAGGCCTCAATACTAGTGGTGCCCCCAAGCACGTTTTCAAGGGCAACTAGGTACTATTGGGCTTTGGCGTCAGGATTAGAGACCCTCAGGGAGTGAAAAGTACGTTGGGCGGGTCCCTGGAGGCTCTCCCCCAGGTGAGCTCTTTTTTCTGCCTCGGAGCATTGCCAGTCTTGTACTGCAAGGGTAGCAGAGTCTATCCAGGTTTCCAGATCGACCTCCCCATTTGGAATAGAGTGGATGCCAGAGAATACTTTGAGCTTGCAGTAAGAGTCATGACTAATGGCAGGTACAAACATAGGGGCTAGCACTGGCACAGGAGGAGGGGCAATAACGGGTGCTGGAGGGGGAGAGGGTGTTGGGGGAGGAACGCCCCCAAGTGGCAATAATAGTTTCTTTAAATCCTCCACAGTTTTTCCCTCCTCCAGCAACAATTTAGCAAATTTCTCCTCAAAAGTTTCAGATAGTGGGGGGAGTCATTCCCCTCCCCGGGTCTTTACTGTCCTTAGTTATCACTCTCCTGGCAGTGAGGGCTCCCTCTGGGGTAATAGTCGGTGGCATTTTGGAGCTATCTATGTGGTCCTTATACTCTACTAGGGCCATGAAAGTGTGGGTGAGCAAATCAGCATGTCAACCCACCACCACAGGGTTTTGTAAACCTTCCACCTTAGAAAGTACTCCCTGTACAGTGTCCATATAGATACCCAGGGGGATGTCCAGGATAAGCATAGCATTTTGGGGGTCGATCTCCTCCCCAGTATAATGTAGGATTATTCCATAGAGCTGATCCATAGTCCTTAAAAGAAAAGTGCATCTGTAAAGGCTTGGTTTTGGGAGGTTGTCTTGCTCGAAGGGGGATTTTAAATGGTCTGTCAAATGGATAACCACACTTGAAAACCAGCAATTGACAGGCTTAAAATGAGCTATGAAAGAAACGTGTTTTTAAACTCAGTTTTATGTTTGCTTGCACGCATGTGCAAGAAACATAGTGCCATCATCCGAGTTTCTGTAGGTGTGGTACCCCCGCTTCCAGTTCTCTCACTGTGTTTCCAGGCATGGCCACAGTTCACCAGTGAATGCTGCAGCTGTTTATGACAGCAGTTGAAAATGCAGTGCCGTATAGTTGAAAGGGAGAGAGCCGCTTCAGTGAGCACAATCAGGTAACTGAAGCGCTCTCTTCCCACCCCCCCAACAGCCTTCCAGGTGCCACGTGGGAGCCCACCCCAGCGTGGCAAAAATTCTTATGACTGGGGGTGCCCAATCCCCTGTCGGCTCCACGACCCACCCCAACAGCTTTCCAGCTGCCACACTGGAAGCCCACCCTAGCATGGCAAACATTTTTAATGGCCGGGGGTGCCCAATGCCCTATCAGCTCCACAACCCCCCCAACAGCCTTCCAGCTGCCATGCTGGGAGCCCACCCCAGCGTGGCAAACATCCCGCGTCATCTTCCAGAAAAAAAAACACCCAAAAACCTGTAAACCAAACAATGGTCCCTCGGCGGGGCGGTCTCCCTGCCCCCCTCCCCACCCGCACCCACCCTCTGCACACCCTGCCTCTCCACACCCCCACCTCACCCCATACTTACCTCCAGTCTGGTGTGACGATGTTCAGTGGACCGGAACATGTCTGCACTCTTCAAAGCCGAACGTGAACTGAGGAAATGCCAGTAAGCTGTATAATGGAATAAAGTTTTTTTTCAACTTTGATGCATATATCGGCATTTTTTGGAATTTTTGCATCAAATTTTCAACATGGGGTTTTTGGGACCCCTCCTCATGAATTCTGGAACTGTCATGGTGTTAGTCGGGCCCGAAGGGTGATTTCACGGTCACTGCGCAAAATCACCTTTCGGAACCGAGTAACAAAACGACAGTGCCACTATTCATAAGGTTGGCTCTCAAGTTGCAAATCTGGTGAAAAAATTCTTAAAAATGACTGTTTTACGAGTGTGCGTTGCGCAGTTCCTATGCACGCTTGTAAGTGTGCTAATTTTTTATATTTGCACTCCAGATTTTCAACATTGCCATTTTACCACACCTCTTTATAAGCAGTACAGCTGTCATTTTTGACATCTCACCCAAAATGTGTTTCCGTTCATGTAGCGCACAATGGCGTAGTCGGTGTGTAAAATCAATGTTTGGAACAGATTAAGAAAATCACAGTGACACTGTTCATGAGCAGAGGTTTTAAAATGGCTATATTGCCAATTTGGTGACAAAAGTCCATAAAATGACTGTTACGAGCGAGCATTGCTCAGTTTCCATGCATCCTCATAAGTTCATAAAATTTTAATATTTTCAGTCCAGATTTTCACCACTGGCATTTTTTCACACTTCCTTATGAACAGTACAGCTGTCATTTTTCACAACATGGCAGAAATATGATTTCTCACTTTCAGTGCAGAAATGCGTGTTCGCTGTGGGAAATCACTGTTCAGGACAGATTAAGAAAATCACAGTAACATTGTTCATGAGCGGAGGTCCCAAAATGCCTGAGGTGACAATCTGCTATAAAAAAAATAAAAACCCCAAACTAATAAAACGGTTGTGCGTTGTGCACTTTTTTATGCACGCTTGTGACTTCACCAGTTTTTTTACTATTTTCACTGCAGATTTTCAACATTGCCATTTGTTACACCTTCCCATGAACAGTACAGCTGTCATTTTTCACATCCTGTTCGAAATGTGTTTTTGCACCTGTGGTGCCAAGTGCCGTAGTCACTCTGCAAAATCAGCTTCCAGCTAATTAACTGATATTGCCACTGTTCATAATGTGGGGGTCACAAAAAAAACATGTTGAAAATTTGGAGTGAAAATACCAACAAATGCCTGAGGCGATGGGGCTTGCCACCATAACGCCCCACCCTGTAGAGACTGACAGGCATCAGGGGTGTGACTTGGGATTGTTGCCTGTAATGCTCATACCATTCCACCCCCATCCACACCCTGCAGCCAATTGAGAGGCATGGAGGTGTGCCTTGGACTGTTCGACCCCAAAGTTCACCCCATTCTCCAATACAGCACCCACCTCACTGTATTTCCTGATGGAATGGGGTGAGCATAAGGGCCAAAGACCCCAAGCCACACTGTGACACTTCTCGGTGTCTGCAGAGTAGGGTGTGGTGAAATGGTGTGGCCATTAAGCCTGACGACGCAAAGGCACACCCCAATGCCTGTCACTCTCTGCAGGGTGGTGGTGGAGTTGGCTTCAGTTCAATACATCTCTGCCATTCCTATTAGGCAGCTGTCTAACTCCTACACTACCAATGCCAATGCCAGCAAGCTAACATTCAGCATTAACAAATGCTTGTTCTCCTACCTATCGTGTCACTGCTGATCCTACTTGATCTCTGGCTCTTTCTCACCCCCCCTTCCTTTCTGATAAGATCCCTTTATGCCTATCCCATGCATTCTTGAACACCACCACTGTATTTGTCACCACTTCCTCTTCTGGAAAATTGTTCCAGGCATCCACCACACGTTCTGTGAAGAAGTACTTCTTCACATCTCTCCTCAATGTATCACCCCTCTAGCTTCACAGCATGTCCCCTTGTTTGTGAGCACTTTTTTCCTGAAAAATACTTCCCTTCTAGGCTTATTTACCCCCTGGAGGTATTTAAAGATCTCTATCATATCCCGCCCTCCCTCCTCTCTTCCAGGGAGTACATACTCCTCATAAGGCTTTTGATGCCAACCCAGCACCATTTTAGTTGCCCCCCTCTGGACAGCCTCCACCCTGTCTACATCCTTCCTGAAATATGGTCTCCAGAACTGGACAAAATACTCTAGATGGGGTCTCATCAGTGATCTATACAGAGGCAATACCACCTCCGTCTTTCTGCTGGTGATACCCTTCTCTGTGCACTCCAGTATCCCTCTAGCCCTCACAGCTATCATGTCACACTGCCTAACCACCTTTAAGTCATCAGATATGATTACCCCCAGGTCTGGTTCCTGCTTGGTGGTCATCAGTATCACTCCACTAATTTTGTACTCCGCCCCTGGGTTTCTTTTTATTTATTTTATTTATTTATAAATTCAGAAACAACCTTTGAGCAGGAGCTCTCTTACAAAGGTTCCACGTCAAGCAACATTAAACAGGGTACAAACTTCAGACTCAGTATACAAACAGATAAGGGTACATTAACACTTTTGCCAGTGGAGCATTATGGATGGCTGAACTCAAAGGGAGAGGACTGTCAAGAAGGAGAAAGAGGGAAACAGAGAAGAAAGCAGCCTCAAGGCGAGATCTTGTCATAAGTTAGGTAGGATGGGTGGGGTGTATAGTAGACAGTGCATGGGGTGTGGGGAGCTTAGAGGGAGGGGGAGGCAGTTGGGGGGAGTTGAAGTGGACCAGGTGAAAGGGAGTGGTGAGGGAACAGTTTGGGTGAGAGGGTGGTGAAGTACACAGGTTGTGGAGAGAGAAGGGTAGGGCAGTTAGGAGTAAGGTGAGTGGTCAGGGGGAATCTGTGAGAATGAGGAATATAAAAGTAGGAGCAGGTACACTCTGGGTGGAAGGTTTAAGGGGTAGGGGGCTGCCGTGGAGTACCTTCAAGTGCCAACCCAGCAATCACAAGTGCTCCTGGATGGAAGGTGCTGTTTGAGTTTGGATTTGAAGGCTGGTATACTTGAAGTATTCCACAAGACCTCCATGGTCTTGTTGAGCCAGAGTGGGGCCCTGCAGGAGAAGGATCTTTGTCCGAGTGCTGTTCTCCAGAATGGGACAGAGAGGGCTGCTTGTGTTCTGCACCTGGTTTCGTACTTGGTGTTGGTCGGGGATAACATTTCAGAGATGCAAGGGGGAACCTTGCCCAGCAGGGCCTTCTTGCTGAGGAGACAGGTTTGGAACTTTATTCTGTTTTTAAGGGATAACCAGTTTGCCATAGAATATAGAGAGCAGGTATGGGTACTCTGTGGAGTTTCTGTGCCCTAAGTGCACGATTTTGCAGTTTTTCGCATTGAAACCAAGCTACCACACCCTTGACCATTCCTTGAGTTTTCTCAGGTCTCTACTCATTCTTTCCACCCCGCGTTGGATTGCCCACCCTGTTGCAGATTCTGGAATAATCTGCAAAGAGGCAGACCAGGGACAGAGGGCAGCACTGAGGCAATAGTCATGGACCTTTCTGATAATCAGGGAGTTGAAAGGCTCCCCTCCACCTCATCAACATTTCTTTCTCCTTTCTGATGTCATAGCATGGTTAAGATTGCCACTTTGAGTCTGTTCACTGCTGTGTGTAGCTTGTGCAGGGAGCGCATTATGGCCTAGGTCCCTCCTGATTTCCTTGAGCAGACTGCCATCTGGTGGTAAGAAATAGTTTCACAGTGAATTGAAGATTGCCTTTCTGTGATCATTTACTTATGCTTAGCCCATAAAGGGAATTAATATTAATTTATTTATTTATTAGAAAAGTCGGATTTACAACCTTTGAGTCATGGACTCATTTACAAAGGCACCTCATCACGGGGGGGGGGGTAGACAGAGTTACACAGTGTGGTTACAACAGTGAGAACAGTACAGGTGCAGAACATTAAACATAGAGTACACATAGGTTACATAATAATGTTACTTATAATAGGTTACAGTCATATACAAGGTACCCAAGGGTTACATTGGGGTACAGCCCTGGACATGCCTAGATAATACCTGGAGAGGGTGGAGGTAGGGATGGGGAGTAGGGTGGGAGGGAGGAGGAGAGGATAGGCTGACCGGAGGATGTTGTCAAGTCAGACAGGCTTGACAAGAGGATCCCATGGTGGCATTAATTAGGTGCATCTACAGCAACAAGCATTGAAGAGATGGTTCCGGAGGGCGATTTTGAAGGGACTATTTTTGGCAATGTCTGTGATGCAAGGTGGGAGGGAGTTGAACCAAGCAGGGGCTCGGTAATGGAAGAACCTCTGGGCTAGTGAGATCTTGGTTCTGGGCACCAGAAAGGTGGGCTTGACAGAGCTATGGGTGGCAACAGATGAGGACACACGCTGTAGGAAAGCAGAGACCCCTGGAAGGAGAGCCCTAGAAGAGATGTTTTGGCAAGTAGGCAAGTCTGGTAGCACAGACGCTCCTCAAAGGTGAGCGGGTTGGTGGTGGAGTAGAGCACGCAAGTGTGAGTGCAGCTAGGGGCTCCGGTCAGGAGCCTGCAGGCCTTATCGATTGAGAGCTGGATTTTAGTCAAGGCAGTATTGTCCGCGTAGCGTAAATGGGCAAGCCATAGTCCACTAGCGACAGGATAGAAGAGGTGATGGCCAACTGGAGGGCAACTTGGGGGGAGGCAATCTCTATGATGGTATAGTAGGCCTATCCGAGAATTTATGGTGGAGGATAGGACATTGATGTGGGTGTGGAAGGTGAGAGCCAAGTCGAAAGTGATGCCTAGATATATGTAAGAGGTCACTTGCTCCAGCGGGTGCAGAGTGCTGGGGAGAATGAAGAGGTGGGCATTCTTGGCCTTGTTTTGGTGATGGGAGAAGAGCATTGACTTGGTCTTCTTTAGGTTAATGACAAGTCAGTGGTCAAGAAACCACTTTTCAGCTTGATTGTAGGTGTGCTGGAGGGATACCCGGAGAGAAGAGGGATCGGGATGGGAGGCAAAGAGAACCGCATCATCGGCATAGAGGAGCATTTTTCCTGTGCAGAGAGAGTGTTGAGGTAAAGGCTGAAAAATACAGGGCCCAGAATGGAGCCCTGGGGTACCCCGGAACGAATGGGTTGGGTATTGGACAGGGAGCCGTTTGTCTTCACACACTGGGATCTTGCAGAGAGTTAGCTGGAGAACCAGGGAAGGGGACCAGTGGAAAAGCCGTGTTGGTGGAGGTTCATGCTCAGTGGCAGATTTACTCCATAGACACATTTAACAGAGACATTGCAGTTGATATTAAACAGCTGGAGATGATGAACAAAGAGGGTCTCTTGGTGGTAGAGTAAGGGACGTCTCACCTAATGTTTTAAGGCTGAGAGTGGACAGAGTGGTTCTGAGGGGTAAAATGAGGGACTTCCCTCCTAATGTGGGACAGTTGAGAGGTAATGGCAGAGGGTCTCAGAGAGATAAAATGAGAGTCTTCCTTCCTAATGTAGGACAGTTGAGAGGTAATGGCAGAGGGTCTCAGAGAGATAAAATGAGGGTCTTCCTTCCTAATGTAGGACAGTTGAGAGGTAGGGACAGAGGGGCTCTGAGAAGTAAAATGAGGGACATCCCTCCCAATGTGGGACAGTTGCGTGGTAGGGGCAGGGAGATTCTGACTGGTAAAATGAGGGATGTCCCCCCAATATGGAATAGTGTAGAGGCATGGACAGAGGGGTTCTGAAGGGTAACATGAGGGACATCCTTCCTAATGTGGGACAGCATTGGCATAGGGGAGTAGAGGAGGCGGAGAACTGTGGAGGCAATTTGGGTCACCCTTAATAACAAGGGGGGGGGCCAGAGAGTAAAAATAGGAGTGGTGTATAGACCCCCTGCGCTGGCAGAGGAGCTGGAGGTGAGTCTGGTGGCAGATGTTGGGAGACACTGCAGATTGGGCAGGGGAAGGGTGGTGGTGTTGGAGGACTTAAACATGCCAGGAACAGACTGGGAGACTATGACAACCTCGGCGGCGAGGGAACAGAGGTTGTTGGATGTCTTTCAGGATGCGTTCCTAACTCAGCAGGTGGGGGAACCGACCAGGGAGGCGTGGGTACTGGATGTGGTCCTGGCAGACAGTGACCAGACTGGGGGCCTGGAGGTAAGTGACCCGTTGGCGGGGAGCGACCATGCCACGGTCTGATTCTGCCTGGACCTAGGAAGGGTAGAAGGCTGCACAAAGATGGAGGTAACTGACTTCAGGGGGGTGGATTTTAAGGAAATAGGAAGGATCCTTAAGGAGCATTTGGATGTGAGTGGGCCAGACATGGACGCTGACAGTAGGTTGGAAATCATCAGGAGAGGGGTGCAGGATGCTACTAGCACCTGTGCAAGAGTAAGACGAAAATGCGGTAGGGCCCGAAAACCCTGCTGGTGGACCAGGGAGGTACAGGAGGTGGTGAGGGAAAAGAAGGCAGTCTATGTAATTCAAGTGCTCAAGGGTGAAAGGATCGGGGAGTCAGAGCTGAGTGGCAGAAGGGCCACTAGGTTGGTGAGGGCGGCTAAGGCAAAGAAGGAGCAGAACCTGGCCAGGAAATTAGAGAGGGAACAGGGTTCTTTAGATACATTGGGGAACAAATGAAGGTGAAGGGGCAGATTGGAGGATTAAAAGGGAGAGATGGGCACAAAACCTGGGGAAGCAGGCTGGGGTACTAAATGAGTACTTCACCTCAGTTTTACTTCCAAGAAAAATGGGGCTGCGTCATACATGGGGGAGACAGTGCTACTGAGGAGGGGGGACACTTACCGATATGTGGGTCTGGGGAGAGGGGAGGCATCACTGGCAGGAGGGGAAGGCTAGCAGGGGATGAGGTAGCAGAGGTGGAAATCACAGCAAAGAGAGTGAGGGAAGCCCTCAGGTCCCTTAAGATGGAGAAAACACTGGGGCCGGATAAATTACATTCCAGAGTGCTGAATGAACTGGCGGATGTCCTGGCAAAACCCCTGGCGGAGCCTTTCACCATCTCTCTGAGGACAGGGTGGGTGCCCCAGGACTGGAAGGTGGTGCATATAGTGCCTATCCACAAGGGGGGGATCAAGGGAGGTGGCAGAGAACTACAGGCCCGTCAGCCTGACATCGGTGGTGGGCAAGGTGATGGAGGGCATTGTCAAGGAGAGGCTGGGCGGGACCTGGAAAAGTCAGGGTGCCTGGACGATAGACAGCATGGATTCGTCCTGGGTAAGTCATGTCGGACAAACCTTGTGGAGTTCTGTGACTAGATGACGAGTGCCTTGGATGTGGGTAGACCAGTGGATGTCCTCTTTCTAGACTTCAGCAAGACATTTGACTCTGTTCCTCATGGAGGCCTGTTGGATAAGCTGGGAGAAATGGGGGTGAGGAACCAGATGATCAGATGGATAGGCAATTGGCTCCAGGACCGGACCCAGAGGGTCGTAGTTGGCGGGATAGTCTCATCCCCAAGGAGGGTCATTAGTGGGATCCCTCAGGGATCAGTCCTTGGGCCCCTCCTGTTCAACGCCTATGTCTCTGACATAAGGACAGGTATCAGGAGTGAGATGAGTCTCTTTGCGGATGACTCAAAACGGGGGGCGGTGGTGGATGGGGAGGAGGGGAGGGTGGCCCTACAGGGGGTACCTGGAGCTCTGGAAAGATGATCTAGAAAGGAAAGCTGAGGTTCAATGCAGGGAATGGCACTGCACCTGGGGGCCAGAAACCCAGGCCAAGTGCACACCCTGGGGGAATGCTACAAGTCTCGATGGCTGAGAGAGACCTGGGGGTGGTGGTGGATGTCAAGATGAACAACTTGGAGACTTGTAGGAGGGCAGTGGCCAAGGCCAACAGGATGCTGGGATGCATCGCTAGGGGAATCACCTCCAGAAGGAGGGAAGTGATACTTCCTCTGTATAACTGCTTGGTGAGGCCACACCTCGAGTACTGCATGCAGTTTGGAGGCCATGCTTAAAGAGGAACATTGAACTCCTGGAGAGGGTCCAGAGGAGGGCAACCAAAATGATTTGGGGCTTGGGGGACAGGACCTATGGGGAGAGGCTAGAAGAGCTAAATATGTACACGGAAGAGAGAAGGGACCAGGTGGACATGATAGAGGTCTTCAGGTACATGAAGGGGGTAAATAGGGGAGGAGCAGTCAGGGTGCTTTGAAGAAAGGAGGGGGGCAACTAGAGGGCATGGGTGGAAGCTGGAAGGGGGAGATTCAGGGGAGAAAGGAAGAGGTGCTACTTCACTGAGAGGGTGGTGGAACCATGGAATGCACTGCCCAGAGGGCTGGTGGAGGCAGAGACAGTGGAGGGGTTCAAGAGGGGGTGGGACAGGTACAGGGGAAGGGTTCTGGAAGCAAAATCCAGTGCAGCCAGAATATCTGGAACTGGGAAGGGAGAAGCCAGAGAGTGCAAGGGGGGCAACAAGATCAGGTCCCAGGGTGGGGGCTGACCAAACAAGCAGACACGAAAGACCATTAGGCCTATTCTGCTGACATTTTAGTATGTTAGTATGTTAGCTGAGAGATATGGACAGAGGGGCTGTGAGTGGTAAAATGAGGGACATTCCCCCTAATGTGGGACAGTTGACAAATATGGAAAGAGTATCTATGAATGGTAAATAAGGGACGGCCCTCAAGTAGAAACAGAATTTATCAGCAGAAATAAAATGCCCTACGGCCCATTGAGTCTGCCCAGAGTTTCCCTTCACACTTGTGTCCCAGAGTGTGAGTGGAATAGAGCAGGAGTGGAACAGGTGAAGAGACTGACATTTTAGGCATCGGCAGCCATCCACAGATGACACCATGCACCCAGGGAAATCTGCCCTTCCAGTAAGGTAAGAACAATACCTGTTTACTTGCTACTGCCTATGTAGAAAGTATTAGAGGAGGGGTAAGGGGGTAACAACAGGCAAGTAACAGTTGTTAAAAACAGTAAGTACCTGTTGAGTGAGACAAGAGGAAACACCCTATCTAGGGTATGGGTGTGTAATTGTAAAGGAAATGCACAAAGGGGAAGGTTATCTAGAAGGAAGGCGGAATGTACAAGGGGTGAAATACAAAAACAAGAAAGATGTAAAACAAAGGAAAAAAGGGGAAAACAAGAAACATGTTACATAGGGTGGGGTAACAAAGTAATTACCAGTAAAATGCATAGGCAGAAAAGGTAAAAGGCAACAGGAAGGGGTAATAGGGAAGGCATAGTTGGTAATAGTATAGAGTGAAATACAAATGCAAATTATGGGAGTGGTGCAGTGTAATAGGTGCGGAGCTACAGTTTTCTGGGAGACTTTCTGGAGACTGAGGTGCTGCTGCCCCATCTACATGCACCTGACTGGGATGAGGGAGGAGGTTGCTGTTTTCTGGGCTGAGATGGCCAGGATCCAGAAGACGTCTTCTCCCTAGGGATCACTAAGTCAACCACCGTTGCTCCAGAGGTTGCCTAGAAGGAGAGTCGGCTGGACTGTGGTGGGCTCTTGGAGGGGGGGAGTGGTAGATCAAGGACATATTCTTCAGCCTGTGCAATACAAAATTCATTTGCCACTCTGGTGGTATGGGACTGCGGGGAGCAGGAACCCATAGTAGTGACAAGAGAGGATGTGGGAGTCCTTTGTATGGGAAGCCCCTAGGTGGGAGGGAGAGGACCCCAGCAGAGGAGGAAGCAACTTCTGGTGGGGGACTTAATTGTTAGGTGGTAGCTCTAGAAACAGAAAGGAAGGGAAAGATGGAGGTAAGGTGCCCCCATGGCACCAGAGCTTGGAGGGATGGAGAGCAGATCCTAAAGATCGCAAAGGCGGTGGGGAAGGCAGGCAAGCTGGATGTCATTGCCCACATGGGGACTAATGTCCAAGCTAGGGATGGGGCTGGGATTGTGCAGAGAGAATTCAGGAAATTGGGGTGGGGTCTCATGTAGATAGTATGCACAGTGGCTTTCACGGAAGTGCTGCATGTGACTGGGGGAGGATAATGTTCTTCATACCAGGAGCTTCAATCACTGGTTGAAGGAATGGTGTAGAGAATGGGGTTTAGCTATACTAGGGACCGAGACCAACCTGGAAGGATATGGGCCTATACAGAGGTGATGGCCTGCTTTTGTCTGGGAGTGGAACCGCAGTTCTCAGTGGACGGATTAAATGTTACTTTGATGAACATTTAAACTAGCTAAGGGGAGTGGTGGTGGAAAAAAGGAGGCATAAACTACCCACCACCAAAACACACAGACTGAAGCAGTAAGAAGGGAGGACATGAAGGAAGAAAAATTCTCCAAGGAGCAGGATAAAGAAAAAAGCAGTGTGGTAGAAGACAAGAGGGATGGGAACAAGAGTAGCAAAAAGAGAGAGAAAAAGGGGGCAGGAAAAATGAAAAAAGGGGGATTGCAGACAGAGTGGGAGCAAGGTGAGGAAGGCCACATGCGCAAATGTAAGAAGTCTTGGAAATAAAATTCCAGATCTAGAGGCCATCATGGCAGAGGCCGACCTGGATATTGCAGCCATTACTGAGTCATGGTGCACATGTAGCCATGACTGGGACATGGCCATACTCAGTATCCAAGAAGGATAGGGAGAGAAGGAAAGTAGGAGGAGAGGTGCTGAATGTAAGGGAGGGTATTAAAGTGGCGGAAATGCAGGGAAGCCAGGTGCAAATGAGGGATTGGAGGTACTATCGGTCACCCTCTAGACAAGAGCTGAAGCAACTATTTGTACTGGGGTGATCTACAGACCTCCAGTGCAGGGAGAGGAACTGGATAAAGCACTGAGGGAAGCCAGCAGCACAATGGCAGAAAAAGGGGAGATGTTGCTAGTTGGGGACAGTCTGCTATATGTAAAATGAAGCCTTCCAGCTGCATCCTCAGCTAAAAGCAGAGACATCTTAGACTCCCTGCAGTGGGGTGTTTCTCAGGTAAGTAGTCAGAGCCGATTACTCTGAAGAAGCCTAGCAGCACAACAGGTGAAATGTAAGTTTCTTTTTTGTGTAGAAGCCACCTTCTTGCCAGCTGTGTCTTGATTCACACTGTTTTACATGAAGGACCGAGCTACTGACTTTATGGGTCCTCGTGTTTCTTGTCTGGAACAGTGGGTGCTAACTCATGTACCGATAGAATGGCAAAACATTACATATGGAGGTGGTGTGCTGTGTAAAAGCAGTACGCTGCTTGTTAACATCCTATGAGTGGCCAGTGTTAATGTGAAGTTGGAAGTTTAGCTACGTGCTTTGCTGTCTGAGGAGAAGCCAACGGATGCAGGACTGCATTGTTTATTTTATTATTATAAAAGGTATGCCACCTACTGCCTAGTGTTTGCAGTCTTTTAAGAAATTCTTATTGCTCTTCCAACTGGTCTGGGCAGTTGTTCCCTGTTGCCTTCCTTGTCCCACACAGCAGGAGAGCTGTGAGGAGGTGCTAATTTTGCTGGAGCTGCCTGGGGCAAGGAAATCGGTGGAGTGGTGGTAGCTAGGGAGAAGAAAGTAGTTTGGAAGCATGTAAATTCTGCCGGATCTGCTGACTGGGTGTGTTTAATGCCTGCATGTAAAGAACTGTGGACATTTTAACTGGCACTCTCTGAGGAAAGTTTTTATGTTAAAGGACTTGACCCGTTTGGCTTCTTTTTAAATTTAGTTTGCTTACTTGCTTTTTACCCTATTGCCTGTTTATGGTGTTCTGGTTCTGAATGTTTTTTTTTTTTTTTTTTTTTAAGAAATTCATAGGAATATTTTATGTGCATTTGTGTGTTTGAACTATATAGTTTTTCTTTTCTTTGTGGTTTTTCTTTTTTAAACATAATTGTATTAGATTGCACTAGATTTTCATATTTACCTTTCACGCCACAGAGGGATTTACCATCAGTGGTGCACCGACATAAAATCTGTGCAGACTCCACCTGTGGCATTGAAGCTCCATCTTACAGCATGCTGGTGTAGCTGTGTAGTGTTGTTGCTGTGCTTTTTTTTTGTTTTCAGGTTTAACTGATGCTTAATCAGTCTTTGTGTGCCATGCTGCTGTTATTATTGTGCTGTTTCTCTACCTGTATGTTGTTTTGCTCGAAAAAGCAGGTAGAGTTAGCTGGAGAGTCTGAGTATTTGCAGTACTGGTAAACTGAGCTGTACAGGCCGCACAGGCTCATAGTGTAATACCGGGATCCGGGTTAGCTGGTATCATCTGGGAGTCTCTGCTATACCTCACATGCTGGACGGAGAACTCAGTCGGGTGTTGCTATCTAGCTAGCGTCGTTGCAACAAGAGACCGAGTTTACAAAAATACAGCTGCTTCACGTTAAGACCTTCTAGCTTTTGGTTCCTTATGTTGTTACATGCTCTTACATGCTTATATGCTTTTATAGTGTAAGCTATGCAGTCAGGCTTCACAGCAAAGCACAGTACCATTATGGCCCTGGCAAAAGTAACTAATGACTGGCAACGGGATTTAGACAACAAAAAATTAATCTGTGCAGTTTTCCTGGATCTCAGTCAGGCCTTCGACACCGTCGACCACTGTTTACTCCTCTCCACTTTACAAACAATAGGCCTAGACCGAACCTCCTTGTGTTGGTTCCATGACTACCTCACTGGTAGGCAACAATAAATCAAGGCTGAAGGGGGGCTTTCTTCACTTAAACTGATAAAAAGAGGTGTCCCTCAGAGGTTCAAATTGGGACCATTACTGTTTGCTATGTATATCAACAGCCTGGATGTAGGCATTAAGGAAGCAAGCATTCACCTGTTTGCTGATGACATGGTGCTGTACATAAGCTGTGAATCTCCTGAAGCTGCCTGTGGCAACCTGCAAACTGGCTTTAACATCCTGCAGCACCAGCTCCTCAGTAAAAGACTACTACTTAACGCCAAGAAAACCAAGGCAATGCTATTCTCACCAACTGGCCAGGGGGCATATTCTGCCACTGCTGGTTCATTACCTTCTATCTCCACCTTACTAGGTGAACATCTTGAATACATACCAAAATTCAAGTATTTGGGTGTCTGGATAGACACACTCTCCTTTGTGGAACATATAGAAGAACTGCTGAAAAAGCTGAGGCAGAGGCTTGGACTCTTCCTCAGAATAAATCGCCTCCTGTTCACAGATGCCAAAACATAGCTCGTCCAATCCACGTTCCTCTCACTAATTCACTATGTTGACTTCATATATGGCCAGTGCCCAGCCTCACACTTTGCTAAATTGGATGTACTGTATCATAGAGCTCTGAGATTTACAACAGGCCTCCCCTTTTCACCCACCACTGTTCATTATATGCAGCTGTGGGTTGGCCTTCCCTTCAACACAGGCGGTATAGAAATGCAGCCCTCTGAACGCTCCGAGCCATCACCAACAAACTCCCACAATACATTGCTGACTGTCTCCCACTAAGCCTGATTGGGAATTATGCCTTGAGAAGCCACTCGCTGGTTTCCCTGAAAGTACCTAGGGTTGGTAACCGCTTTGGAAGAGCAGCCATAAGCTTTGTCGTGCCCATGCTTTGGAATAGGAAACAGAAATCGTTGAGACTTAGCTCCCCTGTTAGTCTTGCTATGTTCAAGACCCTGTATGCCCAAACATTTGTGGAGCTCTGTAACTGTTTCCACTATTCCTTGTTGTCCAGCTGATGTTTCTGCTCAATCTAAGTCCTTCCTGTTCAAACTAAGTGTTCCCTTACCAAGATTACTCCCCCCTCCCTCAGTCCATTCTGTCTCACCAGTACTACCGGTTCACCTCAGTCCATTCCAGTCCCACCGGTACTACGTACTCACTGCAAACCCCCCCCCATCGCCCACTCTTATGCCCTGATACCGCCTGCTTAGTATCCCAGAATCTTTCTGCCAGCATCCCTGCCTCATACGCATGCACTTTTCCATATCCCAGGGACTGCTTTACAGGCTATGAACATGTAATTGATGGATAGGATTATAGAGGCATCTCTGTATATATTATTTACCTTTATTTCTACACTGTGTATATTTTGTTGTATACGTCTTGCTACTGTTGTTTTATGTATATTTTACTTGTACTCTATTCTGTACCCTCGTTCTTGTAAACTGCAGATCCATCTTGTAAATGAGCTTGCTCAATGGTGATTGCCTGGGTAAATAAAGATTTTGATTGATTGATTGATATAGTATCTGCTTGTTTGCTTGCTCGCTCTGTATTTGAACATAAAGGGACATACAGTATGTTTGCTCAAAGTTTAGCTGGGCTTTTTATCTGTATGCCTGCTGTTTTTTGATTTTACTATATGTTTTTACACTACTCAATTAATTTCTGAGCACCTAAAGCAACTAAGTAAACTAAAGTTGCTGTGATAGGACATTAAGGGCATTAGGGACATTAACCAAAGCTGTAGTGTTTTAATTGTTATTTATCATTAGTGCTTATATTTAAAGAGTTGCTTAAAGCTGTCAATTTGCTTTACTGGGACTTTTTGGAATCCTATTAAGTTGTTTTTTTTTACCTAGTGGGCATCCTGAATATACCCTCACTTTATACATCTAGCATTTTCTGCATTGCTTGCACTGAACCCTTCTGCATTTTGTACATTCTGAGGATAACTATGGGAGAAAGGAAAAAAGAGTAATATCAAGAAAGTGGGACTTGATTACTTTTTATCTCTGAGATACCATTGAGCCCCTGATATATTTTCTGGTGACTTGGTAATTGCTTGATAACTGTATTTCGTCTTAGCCTACTACAAAGATCTTATGAAGCTTCTATGAGGAATCTATGAAGATTTTTATAAGGGACACTTGAGAAGTCATTGATCACTGGTTGATGGACATTGGTGGACTAATTACTTAATGATCTAATTATCCAATTACCTACTTATCTACTTAGTATCAGTTACTGCCAGCTAACACTAATATTTTCCTATTGGTGGATTTGTTAACTATTTTGTGTAAGTGAACATTAAGTGAACATTTTCTGGCTTACATTGTGAGCTTAACTGAATTTTAACTGTGCATTTTTTTGTGTTACTTAATACTTCAATATGGTTAACACTCGATTACAAAGATGTCATAATCTAGATTTATTACCTCTAATAACTGATGCCTGTGTAAAAAATCAACATTGCCTAAAAAACAGGGACTTCCGGTGACATCAGCGCCCGTTATGGCAGCTTGATTCGATTGCTCCGCTTCCCACCACCTGAAATCTAACTCAATCACCCATTTAATAAAGGCATCCCCAGCCAAGCAACGTTGTAATAAACTGGGGAAACTATATTTAACCCCGGCCCAGAAGCTGAAAGAGTTGCTACACGCTGAAGACACAGAAGGCAACAAAGAGGGGGAGGCCGCTGGTGAGAAACCACAGGCCGCGCGGCATGGGAGCCTACAGGGAGACGACCTGGCCGAAACTATACTACAAACAGCCCGCACAGTCACAAAGATTGATCGGACTTTGTCCGAATTAAGGGCAGACTTTAACTGAATTGACCATAAAACCGAACAAATGGAATTGTGCCTGTCCACAGTCTCGGAACAGGCAGATAGACACGATAGGCTGCTGCTTTACCTACCGGCGAGGGACCGGGAGCTCACCCATCACCTAGATGATTTGGAAGGCAGAAGCAGGTGACAGAATGTGAGGATATATGGGGTCCCAGAGGGCTCAGAAGACAGGGTAGCAGACATCATTGAATTCCTATAAGACCTACTTAAAAAAGTCCTCAACCTCCCAGAAGATTTCGACTTGAGGATGGACTGTGCCCATCAGTCTCTGGCCCCAAAACCAAACAGCCCTGAAGCTAGGCCCAGATCTTTTATAGCCCGACTTGCTTCCTATGCCAGCAAAGAAGAGTTGTTGAGGTGAGCCTGGCGACAGGGCCCTCTGTCGTATGACGGCCATAAGATAGCGATTGACAACGATCACACAACAGGGGTCCAGGAAGCTCGAAAAATGATCTGGCCCATAGTAAAACAGCTCAGAGCAAAGAACATTAAGGTTCAAACCTTGTACCCGGCGAGGTTGAAAATAACTACAGACCAAGGCACCAGAGTTTTCAAGGACCTCCTGACGACTGCACCATACCTCGAGTAGCTGGGAATCGGCACCCCTCCATCCTGAAAGAAAGGCTGGAGTGGGACCTCTTGGCATCCACATGGTCAGTGGCTCAGAAAGGGTCAATCAGAAAAGGTTCCTCCCAATGGATGCCGCAGACCTCCCTACGTGCCGACATCGGTGCAGTGCTCTGGAAGCTTGGGGATCCGTCGTTGATTAATAAAGGAGCCTTACATATGAAGCCGGTGAATGAGACCAAAGAGGTTAACGAGGTGGGCCCATCTCAATCCCAAGATACATGAAGAAACTCCTGCAGAGGATTGCACACTCATTAACCAACCAAGCCTTCCTGAGTTCCTTTGCCCAGCAACTGGACTGTCCACCTGAACCCATTCCGTTTGCTGAACAGTACTTCCCCAATGACATTGGGACTTATAAGGGCCACAGTAAGTACTAAGAATATTCCCCAGCAGCCACGCTGCCCACAACAAGAGGACTGACTGGCTGAATGCCTACTGCAACTAGACCCACTTTTTTGCCCTGTCCTCTGCCATTACCAGAAAAGAACTCAAAATTATTTCATTATGAACTGGAACTGTGGGGGACCTGAGGTGTAATCTCAACACTTAATGACAACTTGTAGGTGGTGTTGAGTGTTGAGGTCAATGGGGCCTGTGGATTTTGGGGGGGGGGGACTTGGTGAGTTTGGCAGCCGCTCGTGCAAGCTCTGGAGTGGGTGGCACATTATGGAGAGGTCGGTCCAATGCTTGGTCCCGAGCGTCTGAAGGAGTTCTGATAGAGAATTGGTGTCCAGACATGGCAGACCTCTTGGGTACCTACAGGTATGGCCCCCTGGTTGGCCCCAGGCCCTTTGGGGAGTCGCACGTTCCCCCAAAGTGGTTGGGGGATGTGTGAATTTTCGGCTGGGCCTTTGTGGGGCGCACACATCGACTGATGTCTCTTCTCTGAATGCCAGATTTAGCTGTGATGGAAGGGAGGACGATGGTGCCCCGTTGATCTTATGAAAAACTTCACACACTAGGAGCCCTGGACTCCCTTAAGTTATCCTGGGTCCGAATGTTTGATGTGGGGATGGGGGAGGCTATGTGTGCGGCAGTGTGGCCTCGCCGGTCCTCCAGGCCATGAGCTATGCCTGACCAGAGTTGGTCCACTGGGCCATGGCTCCGGTACTTTGATTTGGGGTGGACAGTGTTCTGCCTGACCCACTGGGCCTATGGACTCGATCGGGGCGGGGTCTGGGGGAGTGTTCGTGGGGTGGCGCTGGAGGGGGGTCAAGTGGAAGGCCTGCTTTCTCGGAGCCTGCACCCAGAATGGCGGCATCTCCCCCCTCGGCTGTTTTCGCACTGGTGGTGCCACGGTGGTCCCGTTCCCTTTGGTGCTCGGGACGTGTGGCCTGAACCTGGCCTCCCCCTTCCCTTTCCACTTGTTGGAGTTGTAATAGGGGTATTGATACCCAGGGATGACTTTTAGACATTAACACACCTTGGGGCGGGGGGGATTTTCCCTTCAGGGCACCTCTTCTAGCGCTCTAAGAGTCAAGGAGAACCAGGGAACCCTACACCTGTCAGCTAAGGGGCATGGGGTGTGGAATGCCGAAAACATACACCCTTATACTTCAGATTAAGTAAGGGTACCATGGGTGTCTTGTATTTAACTCACATAAGGTGGGGAGGGAGGGGAGGGTTTGGGACATAGTGCCCACTCGAATGTTCACTGACAGTTGGAAGGGGGGCGTTTCCCATGGATATTCCTGGGGCCCGCAGGGTACACTCATTGCACTACTGAGTTACCTGCTTTGGTCTGTGCAACCAGACACCCTTCAGCTGACGAACATTGCTCAGCACCCCCTTGGAAGTCAAACCAGTAGATTATGGGGAGCCTGGCCGAGAGAAGTCTTGGTGCTGGCTAGCCACCAACTGACTCAGCTCATGGCTCAAAGCAGGATGAGGCCAGAGCAACAGTTCTATTCTTTAATGGTTCTAATGAATGTTTTGAAGTTTACTGATGTTTGTATTAAAAAGTTTGACATTTTGCAGGATAACTATAAGACTAAGTTACAAAAGTTTAGAAAGTCAGTGTCTAGGAAAGTGATAATTAATATAATTTGTTTGGAAAATGGCTAACCAAACCACGCAATTCATGTCACTTAACATAAATGGGTCCTCAAATCCTATTAAAAGAAGGAGGATTCAAAAGTTCATAGCTTTCCAGAGGTGTGACGCTGTCTTCCTACAGGAGACCCACCTATCTCCTCTTGAAGCCCAGAAGCTCAAATCGAAGATCTTCCCTCAGATCTTTCATTCATCGCTACCAGTGGACAGAAAGAGGGGGGTGGCGATTCTCCTCTCGGAAGGCCTTCACTTCCAACTGCAGGAGGTAATAGAGGATCCTGAGGCGAGGTACATTATAGTTATAGGGACCATTCAGGACACCCAGGTCACAATGGTCAATGTCTATATCCCTCCAGGGTCCACGATCAGGGTTTATTCGAACCTTCTCCAATTGGTGGCGGAAAAGGCCAAAGGCCTGTTGATACTGGGAGGGGACTGGAATATAGTTTTGAACAGGGCTATTGACACAGCATCTCAAATACCGAAGTTGGATGTGGCTAAAGCCCAATCCCTAAAACTGCTGTTGGAACAGGTGGGCCTGGTGGACATCTGGAGAGAGAAATATCCCAGGGCGAAAGAATACACTCGCTTCTCTACAAGGTTCCGGATTTTCTCTAGGCTAGACATGTTCTTTACATTCTCTAGGGATCTGCCCAGTTTCTCTTCCATGTGGGTGGGTACGACTATTCTTTCCGACCATAGTCCAGTCTTCTTGGAGGTGGAACTGGGTTTACCCAAATGCACCACGCATTGGAGACTGAACATTTCCCTCCTCCAAGATAAAAGGATAATTGAGGAACTTAAGAAACATCTGAAGATAACCCTAGAAGAGAATAGTAGACAAGAGACCTCTCCACAGATCTTGTGGGATACTGTTAAAGCCTCACTTAGAGGCAAATTAATCTCGATAGCTTCCCACAAGAAATGGTTAATGAGGCAGAGACAACAAGAATTAATGGCGCAGATTAGGGAACTAGAATGTGCCCAAAAAATTAAGTGGGAGGAGACCCGAGGTAGATAGTTGACGGCTTGCAGGAACCAATTACAAAACATCCAGAAAGCTGAGGTGGAGAAGGCCTTGTTTTATTTAAAACAAAGATACTACGAGGGTGGCTCCAGGGGCACTAAGCTCTTGGCCTTTAGGCTATGACAACACGTAGCTAGAGCCACAATAACCAAAATAGTATCCCCTCGATCAGGCCAAATGGTCAGACAGGCCTCACAGATAACAGAGGCATTTGTTGAATGTTACTCTAACCTATACAGCCCTAATGAAGAAACCTCAAGTCAGGATAAACAAGGTTACCTTGGCTCCATCCCTCTCCCCTCGCTTTCGCCGGACTCGGTAAGGATGCTAACTAGGCCCATTACACAGCAGGAGATACTCCCCACAATCAGGAAGCTTAAGTCAGCAAAATGCCCAGGCCCAGATGGGTTTGGAGCAGAATTCTATAAAACCTTTGCTTTAGAAACAGCTCCCCTCCTCCTTACAGTTTTCTCAAATATGTGGACCGATGGAGGGTTGGCTCCACCCTCCTGGCAATATGCCACCATAACCATCCTACATAAAGAGGGAAAAGACCCAACAAGGTGCGAATCGTATTGCCCTATATCCCTGCTTAATCACGACTATAAGATTTTTACCTCAATCCTTGCCTCCCGGTTAAACCCCATCCTCCCAGATCTGATTCATACGGACCAATCCGGCTTTGTCATGGGTCGGCAGGCTCCGGACGGGGTCCGCACTGCCCTGAACATGGTAGATAAAATCCAACGCTCCCACACCCCAGCGTGTCTGATGAGTTTGGACGCCGAAAAGGCCTTTGATAAGGTTTCATGGGACTTCTTGTTTATGGTTCTGGATCATAGGGGATTCCCTAAAGCATTTATAGATACCATAAGGTCCCTTTATACAGGTCCGCAGGCCTATGTCAGGGTGAATGGTGGGCTCTCAAACAGATTTAATCTGGGTAGAGGCACACGGCAGGGGTGTCCCCTTTTCCACCTTCTATTTGCCCTTTATATCGAGCCCCTGGCCAAGGCAGTGAGGAGGGCGACAGAGGTGACGGGGATTGAAGTGTGTAGTATTCAGAAAAAAATTCTGCTGTATGCAGACAATGTCTTGCTGTACCTCACCCAACCACATCGGTCTATAGAACAGATATGGCCCATATTAGAAGAGTTTGGGAAACATTTGGGATATTCCCTCAATAAAACTAAAACAGAAGTCCTGAGCTTCTTTTTTAGCCCCTCTGAGGAAACCCGCTCACTCTTGCCTCTGAACTGGTCGGCAGATAGAATGAGATACCTGGGGGTAAATATCACCAAACACTTTTCTAAACTATTTAAAGCAAACTACTCTCCCCTGACTGACACCCTAAAAAAGGACATGGAAAGATGGTCCCTATCTAACATGCCCATGTACTCCAGAATCCACGCCATAATAATGAATGTACTAACGAAATTCCTGTATCTATTCCAGTGTTTACCACTACATATTCATAAATCAAATTTCCAGGTTTGGCATAAAATGATCTCAAAATTTATATGGAACAACAAAAGACCTCGAATAAACCTAAAAACCCTGCAGGCTCACCGTGATAGAGGGGGTAGATCCCTACCGGAACTGGAGGACTATTTCTTGGTCGTACAACTAAAAAATGCATTACAATGGGCCAACCCTAATTCCACAACCAGATGGAGGGAAATGGAGAACAGTGAGGAGGAGGGTGGTCAGTTGCCCCTCAAGGGCCGACTGGTCATACCCCTATCACCCCACGGGCACCCCTCCCCTAAGTTACACACTGTGGGTGACACTATTCGCTCGGTCCACAGGCTATGGCAAAAATACAAATTACAATTCTCTGTCTGGCCCCTAAAAAGTTTAGCCTGGGCCGAGGACTTTCCACCAAATCACCTGGACCTTACCTATAGACAGTGGAGTAAAGCCGGACTAGAATGCCTGGGCCAACTCATGCAAGGAGACATGATGCTGGACTTTGTCTCCCTCAAGAACATGTTTGGCCTGAGAAATTTGGACCATCTTAGGTTTCTGCAAGTTAGAACATACATTGCCTGTCTTCAAAAGAAGGATGTAGACTCGTCCAGGGCCACGCCCCTTCTGTTGACTATTCAAGAGATTAAAACCACAACTAACCAAAGAAGTATGATCTTCGGCCTTTATAAATCTCTAGAAACAGTGAAAAATGATCCATTAATCAGAATAAAGACAAGATGGCAGGAGGAAGCTAACTTTGACCCCCCAATCCAAGACTGGGGTCCCAGCTTTAGTGTAGCTAAGAGGACGACCCGGTCCCCCCTCTGGCAAGAATTTGCCTGGAAGGTCAGGGTACGATTCTTCCTTACCCCTAAAACACTAAATAAAAGGAACCCAGAACACCCAGCCCACTGTTGGAGGGACTGTGGGGAGGAGGTGGTAGACCATCTTCATATTTTTTGGGCTTGCTCAAAACTTCAGACCTACTGGGCAGAGGTCAGTAAAGCTTTGAGAGAGATATTTTCCTTTGATCAGCCACTTGGTTGGACGGAAGCAGTATTGGGAGTTCCACCATTGGGCATGAGTGGTCTGGACTCCATGTACCTTTGGGCGATTCTTATTACTGCAGCCCATAAGGCCATTACAAGATCTTGGCTCAACCCTATGCCCCATAAGAAACAAGACTGGATTTTAGTGGTCCAGAACATTTCTGAACTAGAGGAACTCACCTTTAAAATAAACCAACAGGTTTCGCTTTACACTCAAAGATGGACTAGGTGGGAGATTTGGAGGGAGGCACTGGGATAGACGTAGATTGGGTATTCCATATTAAAATTAAATTAGAAGAAGAACTCCTCCTTCTTTTAACCCATTGTCTAGAAGACCGAATGATGCCTATCAGAATAGCTAGCACCTTGATAAAATAAGCCTGAAATCAAATGCATTACCAAATAACAGGTTTTAATGACAACTTTGGTTTGTATTAATGTACCTGATCAATGTATTAATGTACCTGCAAACTGTCAATAAATTAAAAAAAATAAATAAACATTCCCTTAAAACAGACAAAAATAACAGACCACATGTTGTTAATATCTAATAGAAGCAGAACTTCCACACCTAGACTAGAAAGCTCCTCGTATAGTAAAAAGAAAGGAAAGGATTTATTATCTGAGACCATAGAAAGTGGTAATTCTCACCTGGATGGGATGGTAGTGATCATAAGGAAGTGCTGGAAAATCTGTACTCCACTCCAGTTTTATTGCCTGTGGACTCTAATATTATATCTGTGGAGTCCTATACTAAAATTAATACCCTTGGCAGTATTTTGGTCACAATTAATGGCTTAAAATAATGTGAGAGCCGTGGGTATGGGAACAGGAATTTGCCTGAGGCCCAGGCTGTAATAAGCCTTCAGGGAACTGACTCATCACAGGCTAGGCAGAACTTAACATATTCCCCCATGATCCCATCCATCTTTCAGAGGAAACCACTGAATTACTAAGAGACCCATATCGAGCCAATCAGATGATTTCAGATCAATTGTTGTTAAACAAGGACATCACGGAACAGCTGAGAGCTGATGTTGCTGTTAATAGAGCCAAGATAGATCAATTATTGACTTATGTAATTCATCAGCAGGACAATAATGAGATAAGCATGAACGCACCAAGGGAAGGAGTAGGCAGGCCAATTAGACCAGATTTTAGTTCCGTCAGTTTTCCAGATAGCCCTGTGCATATACATGGGGAGGGGAGACAAAAAAAAAGAGAGGAATAAAAGGAAAAAAATAAAAAAAAATAGGAAGACTAACATAAATAACTGTGACACGGAAAAAGAAAGCAAAAATGTAAGCAAGGAAGTTCTCACAGAGGATGCAGTGGTAGTTTCCTTCCCCATAGAATCTGAAGATAAAATAAGTGGAAATAGTATATCTCCAGACTCCAGTATGCTACATCACTTAAATATGGAAGCACATTTAAAAATATTGGAAACTGAAAAAAAAATGTTAAACCAAAAATGCATAAAAATTGTAATAAGAATGTGCCTTCAGTTCATGATAGCTTAAATATTGAAAATAGTCTAGAGATTAACAAGGATGGTTCTCAAGTGACATCTGAATGTGCTATCCCAAATAGAAATAGTACCCTTGTTAATAATTACAAAGAAGTATGTGGATTTGACCAGGTAGCCAGTAGTAAACCTTTTATCACACTTTTAGGGCCATCTAACTGGGTTCACTTGATCCACTTTCTAGAGATGGGGTAATTAATTTTTTGAAAGCTGAGCTTGAGCTGGAAATAGGTTTGGAAGATGTGGATGAGATAATTAAGATCCCATTGCGAGAAATTTGTTTGATTGAAATTGAATTTAATTCACCAAGATTGGCCAATTATATATGGGCAAATAGTGGGAATTTGAAAAATAGAGTTATATTAGTAACTTTTCCAAATGGGACAATGCAATCAAAATGCTGATATTACAGCAAAATGGTCAGCAGATCAAGCTCAGGATTCAGGTCAAGCATGATTATACATGTTTGGCCTAGAGATTATGGTGCAAGAAACTCTCTTTAAATTGATGAATATGGTTAAAGATCTACTAATGAATGTTTTAAAGATTTCCTTTTGGCCCTGAGGATGATATTAAAGTGTATAGGCAGAATGGTAGCACACAAATATATATTTACACATCCTCCAGGAAATTGGCGGATGATATTCTTTGGAAATGTAATATCATGGATGGCCTTGGCATTTACATCTATGATAGTAATAGTGTACTTTTTGAAGCAAGTGTGCCTGCTCAAACCACATAAAAACAGAATCTGAACCTTTCTCTAAATAACAGATTTATGGCAATAGCAGGATATCAAGATAATTGACTGATTAACTGTGAATTGCAGGATGTTGCCTGGAAACATCAAACCACCAATATGTCTTTAATATCTTGGAACATTGCAGGATGGAATTCTAGAATTGTAGATGGGGACTGGAGAAAATGTATTGCTGGATTTGATATTATAAGTTTACAAGAAACATGGCATAATCAGACAGATTTGATTAATCTGAATGGTTATGAATGCTTTCAGGCCCTAGGGAAGAGAAAATGTAATGCTGGTAGACAGTCTGGAGGTTTGATGGTCCTTATCAATGTAGGAATTTTTTATTCTTCATTGCTGGAAAATACAAAATGATTTTATATCGCTTAAAGTAGGATTTAATAAAAATAACTTTTGTCTTATTAGTGGATACTTGCTGCCAGATAATTCCAACTTTTATTCCCCCTCTATCTGGGAGGAACTGGAGGACCTAATTACTGAAGTGTGGTCTAGATTTCCAGAACTTGATATACTGCTTATGGGGGACTTTAATGCCCGTATAGGTTCCTGGGATGGCTTGATTGATAAATCAGTTTTTCAATATACAGTGAACCCCTTGTCTCTAATCCCAAGATGCTCTAGGGACGATAAAAGAATACTTCCGGGAAAAAAATAATAGATATATTGAGTAATTTCAAACTGTATCCACTTAAAAGTAGAATTCAAGGGGATAATATTGGGGAGTTCACACATATCTCCACAACAGGTTCTTCTGTGATTGATTTAGCCTTTTGGTCTGGGACTGTTGAAAAATGGAGTAGCTTATATGTGGTGGTGTGCTTTGAAAGTGACCATTTCCCCTTAAGTCTGGAGTATTCTGGACAGAAAGTAACTAACAAACATACTCATTGCCAGCAGGTTAGGCCTTACGGTCTATCGAGTCTGCTCGAACCTCAGATCCCTAGTTGGGTGCTGAGGCCCTCCCCCCACTTGAGTTCCAGAAACCACTATCATCCATCCCCACCCCCCTGGGCCAGGCCATCATCTGGTACATCCGCTTTCTGTGTCTGTCCCACCCTCTCTTGAAGTCCTCCACTGTGGATCTCTGAACCAGCTCACCAGGCAGCGCATTCCAAGGGTCCACCACCCTCTCAGTGAAAAACCTCCTCCTCTTTTCCCCCCTCACCCTTCCACCTTCCAACTTCAAACCATGCCCGCTGATGATACCTCCCTGCTTTAGTCTAAAGATCCCCTCCATGTTTACCCTATTTATTCCCTTGAGGTACTTGAAGACCTCAATCATGTCCCACTGTCTCACCTCTCCTCCAATGAAAACAGGCAGAGCTCCTCAAGTCTGTCCTCATACGTCAAATCCTCTAGCCCTCGTATCATCTTAGTTGCCCTCCTCTGTACCCTCTCCAGGAGCTGTATGTCCCTCTTCAAGTGTGGTCTCCAGTACTGTACACAGTACTCAAGGTGTGGTCTAACCAGTCCATTGTACAGCGGCAGAATATCTTCCCTGCTCCTAGAGGTGATCCCCCTTACGGTGCATCCCAACATCCTGTTTGCCTTGCTAGCCGCTCTCCTGCACTGCTCAGAGTTATTCATATATGCATCCGCCATGACCCCTAGGTCTTTTTCCCCTGTCGAGGCCTCCAGTGCCTCCCCTCCCAGGGTGTATCTGTGTTTAGGGTTTCCCCACCCAAGATGTAACACCTTGCACTTGGTGATATTGAAATTTAATTTCCATGTGTGAGCCCAGCTTTCCAGGGTGTCCAGGTCCCCTTGCAGGGCCAACCTCCCCTCTTCCCCCTCAACTACTGCTCCCATCTTGGAGTCATCAGCGAAGAGACTCATTTCACACCCTATACCCTTCCTGATGTCTGATGTGTATGCGTTAAACAGGATCGGACCCAGGACTGAGCCCTGCAGTACCCCACTACCGACCTCTCTAGGGTTTGAGAGCTCCCCACCGACCACTAATCTCTGGGTGCATCCAGCTAGCCAGTTTTCAATCCATCTGACCATCAAGGGGCCTACTCCCAACCCCGTCAGTTTCTCCACCAGACCATTGTGGGGAACAGAGTCAAATGCCTTGCTGATGCCTAGATAACCCAGTACAATTTTCAGACATTAGATCTTCCAAAACTTTTAGGTGGTATAATAATGCGGAGATTGATATTATTCCAATTTTGGAATTATTTAATTTGTCTGATAATATGGTTAAATTGCAGGAATTATCATTTCTGCAACTGTCTCATATGACGGACAACTTATAATCAGCTGTAAGACATCAGTTAAAGTATACCACTAAACATAGTAACAACCCTAGTCAGATCAGATGGTTTGACTCTGAGTGCCAGAAACTTAAAGCTGAAATAAGGAAAATATATAAAAAACATAGACAATATTCAACTAAAGCATTACTGAAAGAACTAAATATAAAACGTAGCAATTATAAAAAGATTGTGAGACAAAAAAAAAACCCAGCTTTATTACGAAAAAAGATGGGACTAAGTGCTGAAGGCTGTTAAATCAAATAACTCCCAAGTCATTTGGCTCCTTGTGGCCAAAGGGACAAACGTCTTTAAAGACAGAATTGATACTTACATAGAAGAAGAAGTATGGATTAAATACTTCTCAGGTATTTTCTTTCATCCACTAGAAAACATTGAGATTCCATCAACTTGGAAAAATAAGCAGCATGAAATGCATATAACTAATATTGAAGTTTATTTGGCAATTGTATCCCTCAAAAAACATAAAGCTGCAGGTCTAGATGGTATATTTAAGCCATCTCAAATTTTGGTGCAGATTTGCTGACTAGGTTTTTCAATCAATGTATGAGATATAATAGTTTCCCTGTAACATGGAAAGGAGCAAATATTATCCCGGTGCAAAAAAGGGATGTATTGCCCAATCAGTCTTCTGGACTAAAGTTATTCTCTAAAATTATTCTTGATAAACTAAAAGCTCAGGTTGAGAAAACCAGGGGAATTGTTAAATATCAAGCAGGATTTAGATCAAATTACTCCACTACAGATAATGTGTTTATTCTTCACCATCTTCTTGAAAAATATATAACATTACAAAAACAGAAAGTATATGCAGTATTTGTTGATTACTCATCTGTATTTGATTCTTTATCATGTGGCATGTTGTGGTCTCCGTTGATTGAGAAGGGAATTGATACAAACCTAGTTTATGTGATAGCATCTCTCTATCATGAGACCTGGTCTGGTATAAGATTGGGAAGCAAGGGGAATTTATCTGCATCTTTTAAAATAAACAAAGGAGTCTGACAGGGATGTGTCATGGCACCACTCTTGTTTTCATTGTACACTGACAAAATGTTAAAAGGAGTTGAAGAGGTTATTTCAGACTCTACTAAAATTGGAGTAGAATTCTGCCCATTATTAGCATATGCAGATGACCTTGTGTTACTGTATATTTCCAAACAGGTCTTACAGATTTAGATGGACTACTTTTCTTCCCAATCTGCAGATTTAAAGCTGAAGATTAACTTAGAAAAACCCAAAAGTTATTAAATTTGGGGACAAAAATCTATCCGGGCACTGGATGCTTGAAAATCAGAAGGTAGAAGTGGTGCAGCATTATCTTGGGGTGGATTTTAATGCAAATAACAAATGGAATACCCATCTCACATCACTTTGGGAGAAGACAAAGAAATCTATTGGTGGAATAGCCAGGTTTAACTGTAAATATGGAGGATGTTCAGTGAGGCCCTCAATTAAAGTCCTACAAGCAAAAAAAGAGGACCAAATACTGTGTTGTGCAGAAATATGGGTAGCTAAGGATAATAAAAGTTCTCATTTATTAACTCCAATTCATAAGTTCTTACGATCTGCATTAAGTTTAGGTCATCATGTCCTGCAGCTTATTTACGCTCAGAACTGGGATTACTTGACATAAGAGCAAAATCTGAAATCAGGAAACTAAATTATTGGTTAAAAATAACAAGATTGCCTGAACATATGGTGAACAAACAATGTGTGGGGAGGAGTACGACGCTTGGCCAGCTGGTTATGATTGCTGTATGAGATTTGTAATATAAAAATATAGTAAGTGATTGTCTCACATAAAACAGCATGTGCTTATGGGTGCTCCCCTCCCCCCAGGTTTCAGAGAAGCTACAGGATATATTAACCTGAAACCAGGAGGTAATTAAAAGACCAGAGAGACTTAATTAAGGGTCTGCTGTTTTTCTGTCTCAATTAGAAATGACCCAACTGCCAGGATATAGGGCTCATAAAGTTTTATGATTCATATAGGAAGAACATGCATTTGGGTTCTAGTAATTTACAAAGTCCCTATTATTTGGATGGCATACTACTTGAGACCGCATCTGATGAAAGGGATTTGGGTGTCAATATTTCAGGTAACTTTAATTACAATAATCATGTACACAATATTATTAACAAATCTAATAAAGTGATATGGTCTATATTACGTAATATTAGATCTAGAAAACAGGAAGTATTGTTGCCCTTGTTTCGTGCATACATTAGACCACATTTAGAATATGCCTCACAGCTTTGGAATCCTTATAAAAAATCTAAATGCCTGTTATTAGAAAGAGTTCCAAGAAAATATACAAAAAAAGTTTCTGGGCTATTCGCAGTTCCTTATGAGAACAGAGTAGACATTTTAAAACTTATGCCCTTATCTACACGTTGACTTCGTGGTGATCTTATGTTATTGTATGATATTATTCAAGACCATTATTTATTGTGTGAACTGGGTCTAGAATTTAAAAACTGTGGTCATAACGTCAGGGGCCATCCCTTACAATTGGTAAGAAAACCTTTTGTTAAGTCTAGCCGTAAATATTTTTTTACTGTCAGAGTTGTTGGCCCTTGGAACAGGCTACCACTAAATGTTGTTATCAGTGAAACTAAAAGTATTTTTTAAAATAGATTGGATAGTCTTATATGTAATGGGTATGACCTCTCCTATTATGTACTGGATTAGTATAAGAGCTTCATGGGCTTCTGCCTTCTTGCTCTTGCACCTAACCTTAGTTTGAACATTTTATACCAACCTGGTGCTAAAGTTGTAAAACCCTTTGATATGCCTCGGGAATAGGAACTACACCAGATCAAAGAGAACATATTTAATTAAGTAGTCATATTTAGGAAGTGGAGTTTTTGCTGATGTCACCTTATTTAATATACCTCCTGATAGCACATACTGTTTGTATTTTTTTATACTCTAAAAGGAGGAGCTAGATGACTCACAGAAGGGGTGTGGAGAGACACAGTTTAAATTATACTGTGTCTGAACTGTTTAGATTTATACCATATTGGGATTGTAGAGACACACAGCTCTGATAAGCACTTAAAGAGGTAATGCATTAGATAGAAAAGATCTAAACTGCATGTTGGTAGGAGTCTGTCTGCAGTTTTCTTGACTTTTCTTTTAAGTGATTGTATGCTCTTTGATATATTGTTCTGTGTTTACATTTTTCATACTTTTATAATCTTTTAGTAAAATCTTTATTTGAAACATACTGTCTGGATGTGTCTTCCAAGTTCTTTTTGCATGTGATGTATAGAGGGTTAAATCTGACAAAACTGTTCAAAAGCTTGATGGTGTTAATAAACTGGGAAAAGGTAAGAATATACCCAAGGTCTTTTATAGAGTTTTAAGGGTTCATTTTGGAAGCCTGTACATTGGGTATGCTAGCAAAAGGTTCACAGTTTGAATCCCCCCAGAACTTGAGATTAAAGGTGTTTCAGACCCAAAAGCAGACAGGAGGGTTACCCTGTCTGTTACCTGTTCACACTACTGCGCTCAGAGGTTGGCACTGTGGGAGCAGAGGGCCTGACCTGTTGAGTATGTTTGTGACAGATTTGGTAAATGTGAGCCTCCAGTATACAAAATATATAGGAAAAAATTGCCAGTTATTGAAAAATCACATCTCAGAATCAAAATATTCACATTGGTTTAGTAAAAACAGTTTTTATTTTGGCTTTAAATCCTACCTAGATATACTTATGGATAAACATTTAAGGGCAGTTTTTCTAAGATACAAATTTGAACAATTTGACAGTAATGTCTTAAGGAGAAGATTTAATAAGAACAACAACTGGTCTGAAAATTGTGACTACACTGAAGGTAGGAGAGAAGATCTTGAACCTGTCCTATGGAAATGTACTTACTATACCAAGGAGAGATTATTTTGGCTTAAAGAAAGGTTCATCCTGACTGTGGTGGATTATGCCACCCAGTATCCAGAGGCAGGGCCCTATCCTCACTGAGGACAGACAAAGAGGCAGATGCCTTACTTGGGATTTTCCTCCTGTGTTGGGTTTCCGCATGAAGGGGGTTATCACTGATCGAGTGGGTTCCTTCATGTCGGACCTGATGACATGTTTGTGGGAAAAGAGTGGAGTGGTGCAGAGGCATACGTCACCTTATCACCCACAAGCCAATGGGCTTGTGGAAAGATTTAACGGTACCCTGAAGTCAATGCTCCAAGCATTTGCTGAACAGCATGGGAGGGACTGGGAGAAATACCTTCCTCACCTGTTGTTTGCATACAGGGAGGTGCCCCAAGAGTCGATAGGATTTTCCCCCTTCAAGCTGTTATATGGACGCTGGGTACGTGGGCCCCTATACTTGATCTGGGAGGACTGGGAAAGCAAGCATACCACCCAGGGCACTCCCACAGTGGATTACATCCTTAAGTTTAGGGAAAGGCTGAAGGAGTTTATGGGGACAGCCCAGAGCAACCTGGCAGCTGCCCAACAGAAACAAAAAGTGTAGCACGACTGCAGAGCCAGAGCTTGCTCATACACGGTGGGTCAGGAAGTCATGGCCCTTATTCCAGTCCAGAAGACAAGCTGCAGGCTGAGTGAGCAGGACCGTACAAAGTAGTTAGGAAGGTAAATGACATGAACTATATCATAGAGTTACCTGACAGAAGACATACACAAAAAATGTACCATGTCAACATGATGAAGCCATATGCTAATTGGGCTGACATGGTGTTTGCAGTATGTAGTCCTGCACTGGGCATATTGCCAGACAGTGTCCCAAAAGGCCGAGCAATATGCAGAATGGGGCTAAGAAAGAAGTGGGTTGTTTGTGTGTCCCTGGAAGCATGCCTGTGAACATGAGGAAACACATGCACTCAGTCACGGTGAATGGTGTACAGACACACGGGTTAAGAGACACAGGGGCATCCCTGACGTTGGTAAAAGGGGATCTGGTAGAGCCTGGTCAGCTTATACCCAATGAATTTGTAACTGTGCAAGGGTTCACTGGTGAGGACACTACATTGCCACTCGCTAGTGTTCTCCTGTACTAGGGCGAAACAGGGGGAACTGTGCAACAGGTGGCTGTAGCCAAAACTTTAGCAGTTGATGTCTCCTTGGCAACAATCTCAAACAGGGGATGGTGTATGCAGTTACCCGTAGCAAAGTGGCAAGGGAAAATGTTAGTTTCCTGGACCCCATAGAAGCCACTGTGGAAACCACTGGGAGGCTGGTTCCCCAGCCTGTGTCTCCTGATATGGAGACTAATGAAAAGGGTGTAGAAATTTCCCCAGTAGCAGTTAACCAAACAGCTATGGAGGGTTACTCCAAAGAAGGAGGGGTGACCCATTGTCAAAGGGTTAGGGATGACAGTGATCCTGAGTGCCCTGACGCTAGTGTTAGGGGCCCTAGTTTAGAGACTGAAGGGGACCTGTCCAATGCCTTGGGAATGTGTAAGGAGTTTGCAGCTGCTCAGAAAAATTACCCTAATCTAGAGAAGCTGAGGGCTTGGGCAGACTCCTGACGGAGCACAGGGAAGTGATGGTAAACATAAAGTTTACTGGGAAAATGGACTGATGTATACTCAGGCTGCAAAGACAGAGGGAGGAGTGATAGGCAGGCAACTTGTCGTTTCCCAGGGGTATCGTGAGCAGTTGCTCAAGATTGCACATGATAGTCCCTTGTCTGCTCATCTGGGAATTGCATGCACTACGCAGCGGTTGGCCCAGAATTTCTATTGGCCCAACTTCACCCAGCAGGTGAAGGAGTATTGCAGGTCTTGTCACCGGTGTCAAGAAATAGGGAAGGCAAGTAAGAAAACCCAAGCCACCCTAATTCCATTACCCATAGTGGAGGAGCCATTCCAGAGGGTGGGAATGGATATTGTGGGGCCTTTAAATACCCCCAGCTCCTCCAGGAACAGGTTCATCCTGACTGTGGTGGATTATGTCACCTGGTATGCAGAGGTAGTCACCCTATCCTCACTGAGGACAGACAAAGTGGCAGACGCCTTACTTGGGATTTTCTCCCATGTTGGGTTTTCGCAGGAGGTTATCACTGATCAAGGGGGTTCCTTCATGTTGGACCTGATGAAATGTTTGTGGGAGAAGTGTGGGGTAGTGCAGAGGTGCATGACACCTTATCACCTGCAAGCCAATGGGCTTGTGGAAAGATTTAACGGTACCCAGATGTCAATGCTTCAAGTGTTTGCTGAACAGCATGGAAGGGACTGGGAGAAATACCTTCCCCACCTGTTGTTTGCATACAGGGAGGTTCCCCAAGAGTTGACACGATTTTCCCCCTTAGAGCTCATACATGGACGCCAGGTATGTGGGCCCATAGACTTGATCCAGGATGACTGGGAAGGCAAGCATGCCACCCAGGGCACTCCCATAGTGGATTACATCCTTAGGTTTAGGGAAAGGCTGAAGGAGCTTATGGGGACAGCCCAGAGCAACCTGACAGCTGCCTAACAGAAACAAAAAGTGTGGTATGACCACAGAGCCAGAGCTTGCTCATACACAGTGGGTCAGGAAGTCATGGTTCTTATTCCAGTCTGGAAAGACAAGCTGCAGGCTGAGTGGGCAGGACCATACCAAGTAGTTAGAAAGGTAAATGATGTGACCTGTATCATAGAATTATCTGACAGAAGACATACAGAAAGAATATACCATGTCAGCATGATGAAGCCATATGCTAATTGGGCTGGCATGGTGTTTGCAGTATGTAGTTCTGGGGAGGGGATGGATGAAGGAGACCCCCTTCTGGACTTGCTGGAAGAAAGCAAGTGGGAGTCCTCTGTGGAGGCAGTCAGATTGTCTCCCCAGCTGGCCCCAGACAAGATCCAGGAAGTAAGGGAGGTTTTAGCATACTTTGCCCCACTGTTTAGCGCCAAGCCTGGACTAACCCCCTTAGTGACGCATGATGTAGAGACAGAGACATAGATGCCCATATGGCAGACAGCATATCAGATGTCAGAGGCTGTCCAAATGGACATTAGGAGGGAGGTGGAGGAAATGCTGGATTTAGGGGTAATCCAGAGATCTCACAGCCCCTGGGCCTGACCTGTAATCCTTGTGCCCAAGCCAGATGGCTCTACTCATTTCTGTGTGGACTGTCATGGACTGAATGCAGTCACAGAGTCAGATGCCCACCCAAGGCTCCGGACGGATGAACTCCTGGACAAGTTGGGAGGGGCAACATACCTTACGACTATTGACCTGACAAATGGGTATTGGCAGGTAGAGCTGACTGACAGTGCTAGGGAGAGGTTGGCCTTCATCACTTCGATAGGCTTATTTGAATTTAAAGTAATGCCTTTTGGAATGAAGAACGCCCCGGCCACATTCCAAAGGTTGGTGAACTAGGTGTTAAATGGTGCTGAGAAGTACACCTTGGCATACCTAGATGACATTGCCATCTTTAGTGCCAGCTGGGAGGAATACCTGTCCCAACTTAGGGAAGTTCTGGGCAGGATACAGAGGGCCAGGGTCACTGTCAAAGCTGAGAAGTGCCAGGTGGCCATGGTTGAAGTGGCATACCTCAGGCATGTCATAGGCCATGGGCCAGCTCCATCCTAACCAAATAAAAATAGAGGTGATCAAAGCATGGCTCAGACCAGAAACACAGAAGCAGGTCCAGAGTTTTCTAGGGACAGCAGGGTACTATAGGAAATTTGTACCCAATTACAGTGCACTGGCTGCTCCCCTATCTGACCTGGTAAAGAAAAAGATGCCTAAGAAAATTACCTAGGAACCAGCCTGTGAAAAAGACTTTACCAGACTGAAGGAGGCACTGTGCAGTGCTCCTGTATTGACAAGTCCTGACTATACTCTTTATAGTCCATACTGACGCCTCAGACGTGGGTATTGGGGCAGTACTGAGTCAGACATCCAACCAAGAGAACGATCACCCTGTAGTGTACCTGAGTAAAAAGCTACTTCCCAGGGAGCAGGTTTACTCTACTGTGGAAAAAGAGTGCCTTGCTATAATGTGGGCCCTAAAGAAGTTAGAGCCATACTTATAGGGGCAGCATTTTGAGGTACAGACTGACCACAACCCCCTGGTTTGGCTGACACAAATGGGAAAAACTAATGGCAGACTATTAAGATGGAATCTTGCCTTGCAAGAGTATGACCTGATGATCTTACTTAGGGCAGGAGCGACCAATCAGAACGCAGATGGCTTATCACATCTATATGAGGAGTGAACTGACTTGGGAAGCTCATCCCATGTTGGTGATAGAGCCCTCAAATTCAGTCTAGGTGGGGAGGATTGTGACGCTTGGCCAGCTAGTTATGATTGCTGTATGATATTTGTAATATAAAAATATTAGGTGATTGTCTCACATAAGACAGCCTGTGCTTATGGGTGCCTCCCCAGGTTTCAGTGAAGTGACAAGTGACCTGAAACCAGGAGGTAATTAAAAGACCAGAGATACTTAATTAAGGGTCTCCTGTTTTTCTGTCTTAATTAGAACTGACCCAGCTACCAGGATATAGGGCTCTTAAAGTTTTATGATTCCTATAGGAAGAACATTTTATACCAACATGGTGCTAAAAGTTGTAAAACCCTTTTGTTCATGCCCCAAAATTTCCCAGCACTGGAAAGATGGGAGGCAGTATAGCGCAGTGGTTTAAGGCTCTGAGATGCAAATCTGGTGACATCCAGCAGATCAGACCTGGGTTTGATTCCCACAGCTTCCACTTGTGTACTGTGTGACCCTGAGCAAGTCACTTAACTTCCCTGTGCTCCCAGGTTGCTCCTGTAAAAAAGCTTTCAGCTTAGTGTGCTACTCCTGGTTAAACAACTAAAATAAATAACAAATAAGATATTGCCAGGAGTCTTCAAGTATTAACTAACACAGATTTGGTTTTAACAAATCAAATGATTCTGTTATACGTAGGGGAAGAAGGTTTAGTACCTTCAAAAAAAAAACTAAGCAAACTTTATTCATATTTGGCTGCAGCTAAGAAGGTGATGGCGGAAGTCCACAGTCCCAACTTTAACTCACTGGCACTCTATAGTATCGGAGATCTATTACCTGGAACGACTCTTTGCTAAAAGAGCTGACTGTATTCTCCAATTTGAAATTTATTGGAGGTCTTGGGTCCTTTATATTTCCCCATTAGATGATTCATTTATACCCCGATGTGATAAGCCCCTTGGTACCTACATCTCTCTTCCCACATGTAGTCCATTATCAATTGTATGATGCCAATAGACATCATATGTCTGAAGTGATTTGTACAAATGGCTTAAACTGGATAGGATGTCCTATAACATATGAATTTCCACTGTATGTGTATATCATGAACAATGAAATTGATGTACATATGTATCCCTGCTGTAATACTGACCTGAAAAATAAAGAATATTAAAAAAAAAAGTTGTAAAACCCTTTGATATGCCCTGGGTAAAGTACCCACTCAAGATCAAAGAGACAATGTTTAATTAAGGAGTCATATTTAGGAAGTGGAATTTTTGCTGATGTCACCTTATTTAATATACCTCTTAATAGGACATCATGTTTGTATTTTTTTCTATTCTAAAAAGGAGGAGCTAGATGACTCACCAAGGGGGTTGGGAGATGGAGTTGAAATGTATCCTTATAACTGTGGAATATGCCATATCATTTTGGGACTCAAGAAAGACAGATCTCTGATCTTACTATGAGCACTACAGAGGTAATATATTAGATAGGAAAAGTCTAATTGTATTGTGGTAGGCGTTTTTGTTTTGTAATCTTCCCTTGTTATTTTATGTGATTGTGAGCTCTTTGATATATTGTTCTGTGTTTATATTTTTCATATTTTTATCATCTTTAGTGAAATCTTTTATTTGAAAGATACTGTCTGGTTGTGTCTGTCAGTTATTTTTGCATGTGACGTATAGAGAGTTAAGACTGACAAAAACTGTATAGAAACTTGATGGTGTTACCAAACTGGGAAAAGGTAAAAATATACCTGAGGTCTTTTATAGAGTTTTAAGGGTTCCTTTTGTGAAGTCTGGCTTGGTGCCCTTGATGAAAGATTGTACCACAATCCCCTGAAGAGGGTACGTATCTGAGACTGTACATTGGGTACGCTAGCATAAGGTTCACAGTTTGAATCCCCCCATAACTTGAGACTAAAAGTGTTTCAGACCCAAAAGCAGACAGGTGGGTTACCCTGTCTGTTACCTGTTCACACTATTGCGCTCTGAGATTGGCACTGTGGGAGCAGAGGGCCTGACCTGCGGAGTGTGTTTGTCATAATTATCTTTATTACACCGTGACTTTGCATTTGCTCTGGCCTTTTTTGTATAATTTTCTTGCATTGTCTAGCTACCTTTCTGAATTTTTGCCTTCTTTCTTCAGTTGGGGTAGTTCTATACTTTTTATATACCCTCTCTTTTCTTTTAACCATCCTACATATTGCTTTATTGAACCACGCCGGGAAACGTCCCCTGCTATCATATTTTACTATTTCTGGAACACAGTTCTTTATACAGTCCTGTAGTTTATTGTCTATTTTTGCCCAGATTTCTTTCACACCATAATCCTGCAACTCCTCCTTCCAATCCCAATCCTGCAATTCTTTCTGTATTTTCTTATAATGTGCTTTGACATAATTACGGGTTTCTGTTTTCCCCATAATTTTATCGTACTTTACCTTGAGGGTGCAGCTGACCATATAGTGGTCACTGTTCCCTAGTGGCTGAACTACCCTGACATATTTACTGGTTAGTGCCAATAATCAATCACTGACACAACCTCACAAACTCTGTTATTCACACTTGTGAATAACAGAGTTCTGTTAACCACATTTCTAAAAATAACTCGCTCTAACTGTAGCTGAGCACCTGTGCCACAATCTGCTGTTGTGTTCCCTCAGAAAAACCACCAGTGCACCCATTATTAATTCTATATTTCAGTATTCACCTCGTTCACTGCTAACCAGGGAACCTGTAACATCCTGAGCAGCAACTTGGCATTCACCGGTGAGAAGACGCTATGATGTTGTCAATGACAGTGCATGTGAGTAGTGAGGCCATGCTGGAGGGAGCCCACAGCTCATCCATGAAGCCCAGTTTGTTGTGGAGTTTGGGTCACTGACCGGTGCACTCTCACTCATCGATGCCATCTTGGCAAAAAAAAAAAAAGAAACCCCACAGAGAGCAGGCATTTTATATGACCACCTAAAACAAGACAACATTTCTGAGCACCCCATACTTTCTGTATATTGGGATAGCAACGCTAGAGGGCAAGCTACTGTGCCGACTTCTGATAGAAGGCGATTCTTTGGGGGGGTCCATACATATTCTGCCTCCCCGGAGATCCTGTGGAACCTATGCTGCTTTCTTGCAATGTTCATGTGACTCTATAAACCCGGGATTGCACCTGCCTTCAGATTTTTCAGGTTTTGTTTTTGCTCTGCTATTGTCTTGGTCTCTTTTACATATTTATTTATTTATTTATTAAATTCTCGGATTACAAATACCTTTGAGCAGAAACTGCTCATTTACAAAGGTTCCACGTCAAAGGATGAGGGTCAACATACATACAGAGGTAGTAAAAGAATGCACAATAAACAACCAAAACAACTAAAAGAAGAAATAAAGATACTCAGTTATAACATACTTTGAGATAATATTCATATAACAAGCAGCTTGAGTAGGCAGCTGGCTGCGGTAACAATAAGAGATAGAGGGCACGATAGGCAGTTAGTATTGCAGGCGTGCAACCAGGAGAGGAAGTTGGCAGGCTAATGGGCCACTGTCCGATGGTGGTGGAAAATGTCTTGTACCAGTGGAGATGCGAAGCAGGAAAGGAGTCACAAGGAAGCCAGAGGGAATGAGACTGGGAAAGGGCAGGCTATGAGACATGAGTGAGCTGGGAGGTGTTTAGAGAGATCTCTGTTCAGAGAAGCAGTCACATTGAGTGGTAGAGGTGAGGTAAAGTTTGAGATTCCTTTTGAAGGGTCCAAGTGTAGTAGAAGAAAGTGCTTCTTTATTGAGGGAATTGAACCATTAAGCGGCTCTACAGATAAAGGACCGCTGACCCATGGAGGTACGACATCTGGGAACCTGAAAGGTTAGAGATTGGGCACCACGTATTTGTTGAGTGCCACTGTAGGTAGTAAGGAGTGAGCTAACATCAGGTGGCATGAGACCGAGGAGAATCTTTTTGGTAAGTAAGCAGGTCTGGTATTGTATTCTGCTGAGTAGGGGTAGCCAGCTGGCCTGTGCATAGAGGTCACAGGTGTGAGTTTGTTGGGCCGCACCCGTTAGTAGTCTACAGGCTTTGTTGAGAGAAACTGAGATCCTGCGGAGGGCACTTGTTGAGGCAGAGCCATAGATTGCAAGGCCGTAGTCAATGATAGAGGTGACAGAGCTGTAGATGGCTAGTTTAAGGGCATCCACAGGCATACAGTGCTTGTGTTTGAGTAGTAGTCCAATCCGTATATTGGCGGTCTTGGCAACAGTGTCAATATGTTGAGTGTAAGAGAGGGTACTATACAGGGTAATACCAAGGTACTTGAACCCCTTAACATGTTCGAGTGGGTTCCCAGCATGGTTCTTGATGGTGAGGGCCAGAGAGTTGTGCCTGCTCCGTCGGTTACAGAAGGACATGGCTTTAGTCTTGCTGTGGTTCAGGACAAGTTTATGAGAATTGAACCAGTCTTCGATGCGCTTGAAGTCGAGCTGCAGCTGGGATTCAAGGACTGTAATGTCATGGTGGCTGGAAAACAGGACTGCATCGTCTGTGTATAGTAATATTTTTTGGTGGCAGGCACTGGGGAGATTGTTGATGAAGAGGGAGAAGAGTAGAGGGCCCAGAATAGACCCCTGGGGGACTCTGGAGCGGACTGGTTTCTCATCCGAAGAGATCCCTGCAATCCTTACACATTGGATCCGATTATCAAGGTAGCTGGTGAACCATGGAAGGGCATTTCTGGAGATCCCAATGGAGGACAGTTGCTTGAGCAGTAGGGGGTGGTTAACTGTGTCGAATGCCTTGGTAAGGTCTATAAATACGGCCCCTCCACAATTCCCTTTGTCAAGCATGGCATGGATGAAGGTTGTAAATTCCAGTAGTGCAGTGGTGGTGCCATGCCCTTTTCTGAAGCCATGCTGCTCTGGGCACTGTACATTGTACTTATCCAGGAATTCAACTAGTTAGTCCGACACTATTCGCTCCAGCGCTTTAGATAGTGGGGGGAGGAGTGAGATAGGTCTGTAATTGGTGTGCAGCATCCTATCTCCGCTTTTGTGAACCAGTGTGACAGTGGCTTTCTTCCAGAGAGAGGGGAAATGGCCCAATCTAAGCGAGAGATTGAAGATCTTCGTAAGTGGTTCTAAGATTTCATTGAGGACTTGTGCCAGCAGTTTCAGGTCAAGGGAGTCACCACTGTACCCTTGTTTGTCGATGGCCTTTTGAATGTATTTCCTAGCTAGTTGTGGTGGGACCTCCTTAAAAAAAAATTTGGGGTTGTACGTTCTGGTTGGGGGGTAACTTGGGAGGAGCTGGAGGGAAGGTGGTCGAAAAAATTTGGTGGAAGGACACTGTCCAGGTTTGTAAATGCATTATTAAAAGTGCTGGTGATGGTACCTAGGTCGAGTGTAGGAGTGCCATGAAGGTTGAGCATAGTGGGTGGTGCTTTAGGATCCTTGCCTGTGAGTTCTTTCATGTTGTCCTAGAATTTGTTTCCCTGGCCCCAAGAGTTGGTCAGAGCCTCTTTGTAACAGCTACGTTTAGCATTCCGTATTTTTCGAGTGCAATCATTTCTGGCTGCTTTGTATAATTGTATGTTTACTTGCATCGGAGTTGCATGAGCACAATGCCAGAGGTGGTCTCTGTGCTTGAGCAGAGTTAACAGGTCAGTAGTAACCCAGGGGTTGGTCTGTCCTTTGACCTTTATCTTTTTCACTGGTGCGTAGATGTCACAGGCTTCGTTGAAACATTTGAAACATATAAAGTTTATTACTGGGATTTGGTAGCAGTGAGAGATGGGTGGTTCATGCCCTACAAGTCTATAGCTTTTTGCTGGCTTCTCTATTAATTGTATTTACTATTATGCAAGGTCATGCACCTTGGAAAGCATAACCCAGGGAAACTGTACTCAGTGGGAGCCTGGGAGGGGAGCAGCTGGTGGCTACCAGGCAGGAGCGAGACCTGAGGTGATCATATCAGATGACCTCAAGGTCCGTAGACAATGTGAAAAGGAAGCACTAAAGGCTAGTGGTATCCTGGGATGCATAGGGAGGGGCATCACAAGCAAAAGGCATGAAGTAATTATACCCCTGTATCAGTCCCTGGTCAGGCCTCACCTGGAGTACTGTGTCCAATTCTGGAGGCCACACCTCAGGAAGGACCTAGATAGGCTGGAGACGGTACAGAGAAGAGCAACAAAGATGGTGCAGGGCTTGGATCAGAAACCATACGAGGCAAGACTGGACGACCTCAAACTATACTTCCTAGAACAAAGCAGGAATCATGGGGACATGATAGAAACATTCAAATACCTTGAAGGCAACAACAGGGTGCATGTGCAAAACCTCTTTCAGGTAAAGGACTACAGCAGGACTATAGGACACAACCTTCGACTTAAGGGAAGAAAGTTCAGAAGCAATACGAGGAAATTCTTCTTCGCAGAGCGTGTTGTGGAACCATGGAATAGCCTGCCGGAGGGGGTGGTGGGAGCCAAGACAGTGGGGGAATTCAAGCGAGCATGGGACAGACACTGTGGGATACACAAACAGGCAGCTAAGCAGGGGGGGTAGGAAGCCAAGGGCAGACTTGATGGATTGTACGGTCCCCATCTGCCGACAACTTCTATGTTTCTATGTTTCTTAAACCAGTAAATATAAAAAAATAAAACATGGGGAAGTGTGTAAATGTGGTTCTAGGAGCATGGAACAGAACAAAAGGGTAAACAGGGAGGAGGGGAAGAAGCATTGTAGGTAAATTTGGAGACAGGCAATGGCACCACAATCCGCACAGGGGTTGTATACAGACCCCCTTCTCAGGGGGAGGAAATGGACAAGGAAATGATAGAAAGTATACTTAGAATGGCAGAAAAAGGGGAGATATTGCTGATGGGTGATCTGAATATGCCAGATGTTAACTGGAGTACAGTTGCAGCTGCCACTCAAGAGTGGAGTTATTCTAGATGCCCTACAGGGGACATGCCTTAGACAACTAGTACTGGAGCCCACTGAGAGGGAGCAATATTAGACTTGATTCTCTCAAATGGAGATGGAGAGAGGATCACAGATGTAGAAGTGGGTAGCCATCTGGGAACTAGCGACCATCGAACAGTATGGTTCACATAAACACAGCAATAGAGTCAAGCCAAACAAAGACAAAAGTACTGGACTTTAGGAGGGCTGACTTTGCTAAAATGGTGAGTGCCTAAGGAATGCACTAACAATGGGCAGGAAGGAGGGTGGAAGAACAATGGCTAATAATAAAATTACCATCACAGAGGTAATGAGCCTTTGTGATGCAAATAAACAAAACAAAACGATAAGAAACCACTATGGTTCTCAAAGAAGTGGCAGTGAAGGTTCAAGAGAAAAGAAAGCATTCAGGAAGTACAAGGAATCGCAGAAGGAGCAGGACAGGAACTGTATCAGTTAAAGCAAAAGGAGGCTGGGAAGGCAGTCAGAACAGCAAAGGCCCAAACTGAGGAAAAGATAGCCAACTCAGTTAAGAAGGGGATAAACCTTTATAGGTACATCAGGGAGCAAAGGAAGACCAAGGAGGGACAGTGAGGCTTAATAAAGGGAGGAGGGTGGGCAGGGGAGACTGTGAAAAGGCAGAGATACTAAACAAATATTTTTGCTCAGTATTTACAAAATGAAGAGGGGAGGTACATAAAACAAACAGTAGAAACACTCTGGATACAGAAGTTGATACCAGCCCATTTGCAGAAAAAGGGTTCTGAAAGAACTCTTAAAACTGAAGGTGGACAAAGCAATGGGGCCTGATGGGATTCATCCCAGAATTCTAAAAGAACTAAGGGTAGAACTAGTGACACCACTGACTACCCTTTTTAACAAATCATGGGAGGATGGGGTGTTACCCGAGGACTGGAGGAGGGCAGATGTGATTCCCCTTCACAAAAGTGGGAGCAAGGCAGAAGCAGGAAACTACAGACCTGTTAATTTAACCTCAGTGATAGGGAAAATGATGGAATCACTTCTGAAGGAAAGAACTGTCGAGTATCTAGAGGTCAGAGGGGCACAGGACCCTAGGTAGTAGATCAGGGAGGGGCTGTGGACATGGCCTACCTAGACTTTAGCAAGGCATTTGACACAGTCCCACACAAAAGATTAATATACAAGTTAGCCAGCCTGGGAGTGGGTCCCAAGATGACAGCGTGGGTAAAGAATTGGCTGGAGAATAGGACACAGAGAGTAATAGTAAATGGAGTCCACTCAGAAGAAAGGAGGGTTACTAGTGGGTACCGCAGGGTTCAGTATTAGACGGTCCTCTTCAATGTCTTTAAAGCGACATTGCAGAAGGACTGGAAGGAAAAGTATGTCTCTTTGCAGATGACACAAAGATCTGCAACAGAGTTGATGCACAGGGTGGGGTGGAAAGGATGAGAAGGGACTTGGCAAGGTTAGAGGAATGGTCAAATGTATGGCAACTTAGATTCAATGCTAAGAAGTGCAAGGTAAAGCACCTGGGAAACAAAAACCCAGGGGAAGAGTACACAATGTGGGGTGAGATACTAACAACAACAAAAATGGAAAGGGACCTGGGGGTAGTCATATCAGATGACCTAAAGGTGGGCAAGCAATGTGAGAGGGCAGCAAGGAGGGCTTGGGGGATACTGGGATGCATAGGGAGAGGCATCACCAGTAGAAAACAGGAAGTTATTATCCCTCTGTACAGACAGCTGGTGAGACCCCATCTGGAGTACTGTGTGCAGTTCTGGAGACCCAATCTCCACAAAGACATAGACAGGATGGAAGCTGTCTGTGGAGGGCAACTAAAATGGTGCAGGGTCTGCACCGGAAGACATATGAAGAGAGACGAAAGGAGCTTAATATGTATAGCCTCGAGGAAAGGAGGGAGAGGGGGGACATGATAGAAACATTCAAGTACCTCAAGGGAATCAACAAAGTCCAAGAGGGTAGCATCTTTCAAAAAAAGAGGTGTGCAAGAACAAGAGGGCACGATTTGAAGATGGGGGGGCTCAGAGGTAATTTAAGGAAGTATTTTTTCACAGAGAGGGTTGTGGATGCATGGAATGGCCTTCCGGAGGAGGTTGTGGAGTCAAAATCCGTGGTGGAATTCAAGCATGCATGGGACAGTCATAAGGCAATTCTAGGGGGTGGGGGTAGGAAGAAGTAGGCTGCTGGTTAACTAGGATCTGCAGCTTATCCAGTACGTAGGGAAATGGGCAGACTGGGTGGGCCAAGCGGTCCTTATCTGCCATTAAATTCTGTTTCTATGTTGTTCATCCACACTGTCTGGCATGTCCCTTTCCCCTTTAAATCTGACTGGAAGTCTTCAAGCTGGCTCCTCCCACCCACCCAGGTGGTAAATACCTCGGCTTCGCCCCATGATGCCAGATCTTCCTTTCTGCTGGAAGATTCAGGTTCCCTCGTGCTACTTTAGCAATTTGCAGGCCCTGGATTCTCAACGTCGGTCTTCACTGCAAATTACCCTGAAGCTCATCAGGGTTCATGATTCTGATCACAGCACATCAGATATGGAGGACAAATCATCCCCCGGATTTTGCCGGTGTCCCTGCGGCCAGAAAATGTTGCGCTTCGATCCCAACCTCTCATGTGTCTATTGCCTAGGTGTCGGTCATGACACCACATCTTGCACCTTCTGTTTGACCTTCTATCCCAACGTTCTGGACGACCGCGAGACATGCCAAAAATTGGGGAGACTGGAGCTCAGAAACCTGCCGGTGAAATCTAAGGAGGCAAGGTGGGTGGTTTCTACGACCGCGGGATCCGCAGAGCAGTTAGAGCAAATGGCTGCTTTTGAGGAGGTTGTGGCTTAGGCTTCAGCCAGTCGGGGGTTTTTCGTTCTTCTAAACCTGGGCTCGACCTTTTCCGGCTCCTTTAGGGAGTTGTGCCAGTCTCTCCCCACCAGGGGAGAGGCGACCTTGGGCTTGCACTCCTCCTGTCCTCAGAAGAGGGATAAGGACCCCAAGTCTTCTTCTCGAAGGAGGTGCCCCTGGGACCGAGAGAGGTCCGAGTCCCAGGAACACGCGGTCTCGACTTCGGTCAACATCGCTTCCTCGGCCACCAGCTTCACAGAGCTTCCATCTGGCCAAGGCACCGAGACCGAGGAAACAGCTGAACTGGCCGAGATTACTCTCGACCCAATCGAGCCTTTGTCGCCGACTCCGGTCGCCGACTCCTTAGAAAGGACGCCTGTCCTTTCCTTTCCCGATGAGGAGACACTGCCTTTAGGTGTCCCAATCAAGGAAAAGGTACTGGAACCTTGGTTTTAAACATAGAAACATAGACTTTTATGGCAGACAAGGACTGCTTGGCCCACCATTCTGTCCATTTCCCCTACCTAGAGGATAAGCTGCAGATCCTATTTAACCAACAGCCTATTTCTTCCTACCCCCCCATAAAAATTGCCTCATGTCTATCCCATGCATTCTTGAATTCTCTCACAGTTTTAGACCCCACAACCTCCTTAGGAAGGCTGTTCCACGTGTCCACCACCCTCTCTGTGAAAAAATACTTCCTCACATTGCCCCTGAGCCGTCCCCCCTCTATCTTCAGATTGTGTCCCCTTGTTCTTGCACATCTCTTTTTCTGAAAGATGCTACCCTCTTGGACTTTGTTGATTCCACTGAGGTACTTAAACATTTCTATCATGTCCCCTCTCCCTCCTTTCCTCAAGGGTATACATATTAAGCTCCTTTAGTCTCTCCTTGTATGACTTCTCTTGCAGACCCTGCACCATTTTAGTTGCCTTCCTCTGAACTGCCTCCATCCTGTCTATGTCCTTGTGGAGATGGGGTCTCCAGAACTGGCCGCAGTACTCCAGATGGGGTCTCACCAACTGTCTGTACAGGGGGATAACAACTTCCTGTTTTCTGCTGGTGATACCTCTCCCTATACATCCCAGTATCCCCAGCCCTCCCTACTGCCTTCTCACATTGCTTGCCAACCTTAAGGTCATCTGATATCATTACCCCCAGGTCCCTTTCCATTTTTGTTGTTGTTACTACCTCCCCATTGTGTAATCTTCCCCTGGGTTTTTGTTTCCCAGGTGCATTACTTGCACTTCTTTGCATTGAATCCAAGCTGCCATACTTCTGACCATTCCTCCAACCTTGCCAAGTCCCTTCTCATCCTTTCCACGCCTCCTTGTGTATCAACCCTGTTGCAGATCTTTGTGTCATCTGCAGAGAGGCATACTTTTCCTTCCAGTCCCTCTGTAATGTCACTTCTAAAGACATTAAAAAGGACTGGACCCAGTACTGAACCCTGTGGTACCCCACTAGTAACCCCCCTTTCTTCAGAGTGGACTCCATTTACAATTACCTTCTGTGTCCTGTTGTTCAGCCCGTGTTTTACCCAGGCTACTACCCTGGGACCCACTCCCAGGCTGGTTAATTTGACTACTAATCTTTTGTGTGGAACTGTGTCAAATGCCTTGCTAAAGTCTAGGTAGGCCATGTCCACAGCCCCTCCCTGGTCTACTACTTTGGTCACCCAGTCAAAGAAATCAATTAGATTCGTCTGACATGACCTTTCTGCTGTGAACCCATGCTGCCTTGAGTCCTGTGCCCCACTGGCCTCTAGGTACTCAACAATTCTTTCCTTCAGAAGTGATTCTATCACTTTCCTTGCCACAGAGGTCAAACTGACAAGTCTGTAGTTTCCTGCCTCTGTCTTGGTCCCACTTTTGTGAAGGTTAATCACATCCGCCTTCTTCCAGTCCTCAGGTACCACACCATCCTCCTATGATTTTTTAAAAAGGGTAGTCAGTGGTGTCAATAGTTCTCTGCTTAATTCTTTTAGAATTCTGGGATGAATTCCATCCGGCCCGAATTGCTTTGTCCGCCTACAGTTTTATAAGTTCTGTCAGAACCCTTTCTTCTGTGAAAGGACTGGGATCAACCCCCCTATCCAGAGTGCTTCTGTTAATTGGATTTGGCACCTCCTCCACTTCCTCTTTTGTGAATACTGAACAGAAGTATTCATTCAGTATCCCTGCTTTTTCACTGTCACTCTCTGCCCACCAACCATCCATTCTATTCAGTCTCGCTATCCCTCCCTTTGTTTTTCTACGCCCCTGATATACCTATAAAGTGTAACCTCCTGCAAATGGGGGTTCCCAAAGACTTCCAGGAGCTTGCTTGAATGCTCCAAGCCTGAATGGTGTTTGGCGCTTAAGCCATTTATCAGTGAGTGTTTTAGAGCCTCTGGTACTGTCTTTAAGAGCTGTCTGCTTGCAGACATAATTAGTTTGTATGGGGGACTGTGTGCTTCTCTGCTTGAGTACCACTGAACTGCTGCCAATTCACTCCATTTTGCAGTCACTAGGAGTGCAAAGGGAACTCATCTGAAAGATGTAACTGTTTGCCAGAAATCATTTAGAGTAATAATGAAAATACAGTTTGTCTAACCTGCTTTCTTTGCAGTCAGAACTGTGTTTGCCTAGTTCCCATTCTAGTTTTGAACTGCTGAACTGGACCAATCAGTGTGGGATAAGGTAGCTCTAAATGGTGCCTGGGCTAATCCAGAACTTGGACTTGTAATCTGAGCCAGCCACAAGAGGATTGTATGGGCAGTGACTCTGGGAGATGTAGTTTAGACTTTGGCGCCTTTTTGGACCAACAGAGTCAGTCTATTGTGAGTGACAGCCAATCCAGCCAAGAACTGGGAGGAACTCAAAGGAAGTATCCGATTTTGTCTGCTGGAGTTTCAGTTGAGCTCTGGCAGTGAAGAGGGCAGGAGCCCTGTGCTTTTTCGGTGTGCAGTTTTAGTCGGGAAACGTGTGTAAGGCCCAGAGTTCCGGTCTGCAGCTTGTGTAACTGCTTGTTAGGACTGAATCCGTCCTGTGAAGAGAATCAAAGGATATCTGAAGAGTAGAAACCAGGCTCACCCTGTAGAAGACTGGAGAAATTGCTGATTTGCACTCGGTCTGTCAGGAACTGAATCTGCTGTGTGTTCTCCCGGGTATTGTGCAGTAATTGCGATCGGGATAGAGAAGCAGCCTGCCTGGTATAGTACTTTCTTTTACCATATAAATGTGTGAGAAGGCTTGTGCAGCTCAAGTGAATCCTGCTGCCATTAAGGACTTTTGCCTGTTACTTTTTACCATATAAATGTGTGAGAAGGCTTGTGTAGCTCAAGTGAATCCTGCTACCATTAAAGGACTTTTGCCTGTTGCAGTTTGCCATATAAATGTGTGAGGAGTCTCGGGAGCTCAAGAGTAGCCCTGCTGACATTGAAGGACCCTATCTTGTTTTGGAGGTCGTGGAGTACTAATTCAGAGTCACTCCCTGTTGAATTGCCACATTGAATCCAAATGGAATTACTGTACTGCTGACTGTTTAATTAATTTTTCTGTTCTCTGTGTGAAAGGGCCCCTACCAGCTGCCACGGTTTGGACTAGCCACTAGGGCTTGGGTACCCAGGGACAGTAACTGGTAGGGATAGGCCTGTGCACAGAGCCATAGGTAGATGAATAAAGTGATAAGCTAATTAACCTGATTTCCCCCTGTCCTTGTTATATTCCCCCTAAATAAATCAGAGCTGCTTGTTTCAGCAAAGTTATACTGCCTGAGATATTTGCCCATGTTAAAGTATTGTACTGTGATTGTTGCACTGTTTCTTATTTTACAGGAGGTCCCAGTGCCTGAACCAGTCCTGGGGATAAGTGTACACTGTGAAGGTAATTCTGATATATTGTGTGGGCCACTAGTGGGAAGAAAGGGAGGTTGCAGTGTCCCAGAGGGCTGTGACCAAGTTAGTTTAACTATTGCAAACCCTGACCTCTGGGTGGAGGCACCCGTCATCGGATCCAGGCCCCTCAACCTGTTAGTGGCAAATCAGGCAGGGGTAGTAGCCCCTGGGATAGCGCCATCTAGGGGTTACAAAAGGTTTTATCCCTCTTCTTAACTGAGTTAGCTTTCTTTTCCTCAGTTTGTGCCTTTGCTATTCTGACTACCCTCCCTGCTTCCTTCTGCCTTAATTGGTACAGTTCTCTGTCCTGCTCCTGCTGTGTTTTCTTATACTTCTTAAATGCTATCTTTTTCTCCCTAACCTTCACCGCCACCTGTTTTGAGAACCATAGTGGCTTTTTCTTTCATTTTGATTTGTTTATTTGCTTCACACAAAGGCTTGTTGCCTCTGTGATGGCAGTTTTGATATTTCCCCATTGTTGCTCCACCCCTCCTTCTAGCCTGTTTGCTAGTGCTTTTCTAAGGCACTCTCCCATCTTGCCAAAGTCAGCCCTCCTGAAGTCCAGAACCCTCACTTTTGTATGGCTTGACTCTGTAGCTGAGTTTATCGTGAACCACACTGTTTGGTGGTCACTTGTTCCCAAATGGCTACCCACTTTTAGATCTGAGATCCTCTCACTGTCCCCATTTGAGAGTACAAGGTCTAAGATTGCTCCCTCATGAGTAGGTTCCAAAACTAGCTGTCTGAGGCATGCCACCTGAAGGCATCAAGAATGGCCCTGTTTTTGGATGTGGCTGCCGCAAAGGTGCTCCAGTTAACATCTGGCATATTAAGGTCCCCCATCAACAGTATCTCCCCTTTCTCTGCCATCTTAAGTGTGCCTTCTATCGTATCTTTGTCCATTTCTTCCCCTTGACATGGGGATCTATATACAACCCCTCTGCGGACTGTGGTGCCATTTCCAGTCTCTAAGGTGACCCACAGTGCCTCCTCTCCTCCCTGTTTACTCTTTTGTTCGGTTACTTTTATCCCTTCCCTTACATAGAGAGCTGCTCCCCTTCCTCTTCTGCCCTCCCTGTCTCTCCTGTAGGTTGTGTACCCTGGTATGTTAACATCCCAGACATGGTTCTCTATGTACCATGTTTCTGTGACTGCCAGCGCGTATCCCTGCTCGGCCTTTTCCGGTTTCTCCACTGATTTTGGTGGAGCCACCACCTAAGCAGCCTTAGTGAGGGGCTCCCTCGAAGGAGAAGCATACAGACACCGGGCTCCCCCAATGTCTGTCCACTATGGTCACCCCTGACCACCCCCGATGGATCGAAGGGGACCTAGGCAGTAGACCGTTGTACCCCAACTCTTCAGACTCTGATGGCATGGGGTTACACTATCATCCAGGAGGCAATGAGTAATCCGTGGCCAGATTAGAGGAAGGCCCTTCCTCTTTCCAGGATTCTCCGCCTGATCTCCGAGTCCAGAAAAAGGCAGAGTACCCCCTCGCGGATATCCTCAAAAGGGGGGATTCCCTGATGGAGGCCTTTCCAGTGGCCGAAGCCATCACTGGCCCAGCCCTTGAGCTTTGGCAACACCCTGCTTCCTGCCCAGCTCCATCTGCCTGCATGGCCCGCAAGTACACAGTACCCATGGGGGTCCTTGGCGGGGTTCACAGAGCATCCCTTGGCTTAATCAGTAAATATCTATCAGAGTCAAAAGAAAAGCTAATAAGGATAGTTGTCTTCATTTCTGATTTGCCCGCTTCAATAGCAAGTGAGTTTCTTTGGTTTTTGTAAATTCTGTAGGCTTTTGTAATAATGGCAGGTTCTCTGCAGGCAGGTCAACAACTTTAACATAGATATCTTTAATAAGCTCTCTTAAATTCTCAAAGTCAGTGTCTAAACTGTTAGGAAGTCCTACAATCCTCAAGTTTTTATATCTTATCTGGTTTTCCAAAAGTTAAACTTTTCCATGCAAATTGTAAGCTTCTTTAATTTGTGCAGTGTTAGTGGCTTCCAGGGCAGTTAGTTTGTTTTCTTGCTGTTTTCTTGCATGGTTATTTTCTCTGCATTTAATTCAGTTTTCTTAACATTTTCAGTGACCATTTCTTTTGTATTTTTTATCTCCTTTTGTAAGAAATCTAGCTTTGCATTGAAGGCGTCCTGCTGTTGCTTTTGTTGCCCCAGAACCACGAGGACCCTGTCGATGGATTTGCCAAGTGATTCCAATATATACCTTGTCAAGGACTCCTTGGAATGAACGCCTTGTTGAGCCACCATTGAAGAAAATATATCCAAAGTATAAACTTCTGGCTCCAATTCTTGATCCACACCAGTCAATTCAGAGTGGATTAGGGGGTAACTTTCCACCTATGCCTGTAGGTCTAATGGCAATGACTGTTGACTGAATGTTTTAAACAAGGGGCACTCCTTTAGTTTTCCATAAGTAGTGGTCAGCGCAGAAGCAGTCCCGCTGACCAGTTCACCACTCCTCTGGCTGATTGCTGACTGCAAAAAATATTTTTCTAGTGGTCACACATTCAGTGAGGCAAACTCCTCACTGGATGATGATGTAGCTCTGTCTTTCCTTTCTCAGCCATGAGTTCTTTTTTACAGCTTGTTTCCAACAAGTTAGAGCAACAGCAAGCAAAATTAAGTTAGCAAAGTATGGAGCTCCTCACAGTGCATCTGCTTACATGGCCGCTATATTGCCCCCCTCTGGGGGAAGCCACCTCGGTACCCATAATCACTGTACTTTGTGGTTCAACACAAAGATGGCAGTGGAAGCAAACCACACAAGGATAAGTGTTGTGAACTTCAGGAGGGTAGATTTAAAAAAAATAATAATGGGTGAATGCCTCAGAGAGGACCTAGCAGGCGGATGGCCTGGGTGGGGTGGAGCAACAATGGGCCAAATTAAGGGATGGCATAGCAAAGGCAACAAACCTCAGTGCGAAAGAAGTGAGCAAAAACAGGAGAACAAAAAGACTGCCAAGGAGACACAGAGGTAAGAGGATAGGGAGGTTACTAGAAGAAGCATGGGGAAGGGGAGAGCGTGGTAAGGAGTGCGAAGGCACAAACTGAGGAAAGGATAGCCCAAGGGGCAAGACGTTTTCAGGTACATTAAGCGAAAAGAGAAAGACTAAGGCAGGGAGTGTGAGGTTAAGACAGTCAGTGGGGGGAATGTGCAGAAGATCAGGAAAATGCAATTATCCTGAACAGATACTTTCGTTCAGCTTCACAGAGTAAGGGGAAGACGATGAACCTCATAAAAGCAGCAAGAAAAACTGGGGGAGGGAGGTACATAATTCCATTTACAGAGGAGAGAGTCCTGAAAGGACTTCTAAATCTGAAAGCAGACAAAGCTGTCAACTAGACCGAGTACACCCAATGGTGCCAAGGGAGCTTAGGGATGTACTGGCTGCAGCAACGACAAACCTGTTCAACAACTTGCTGGAAACAGGAGTGGTTTCAGGAAGAGGATAATGTAGTCCTGCTTCATAAAAGTGGTATCAGGTAGGAGGCTGACAATTATAGGCTGTTAAGTCTGACATCAGTGGTAGGGAAGTTAATGGAGTCACTGCTGAAGGAAAGGATTGTAGAGTATCTTGAATCTTGTGGATTACAAGATCCAAGGCAGCACAGATTCATGGGGGAGAGGGAGGTCATGTCAGACAAACTTGATAGATTTTTTTGACTTGGTGACCAGGAAAATAGATCAGAGTTGGGCAGTGGACGTGGCCTACTTAGAATTCAGTAAGGCCTTCAACACCGTACCACATAGAAGGGTCTTAAGGAAACTGGGCAGATTAGGGGTGGGTCTTAAGGTGGTAAACTAGGTAAGAAATTGGTTAGTGGATAGGCTGCAGGGGGTGGTGGTGAAAGGAACTCACCCAGGGAGAAGGGAGGGGAGGGAGACCAGCAGAATACCTCAGGGCTCAGTACTGTGACCTCTTTAATGTCTTTGCAAGTGACACTGCAGATAAGCTGGCAGGGAAGATATGCCTCTTTGCAGATGACACCAAAATGTGTTATAGGGGGGTGTAGAGAATGTGCAGAGACTTGAGAAAACAAGAGTTGTGGTCAAGGGCATGACAGCTGGGTTTCAATGTGAAAAAGTGCAAAATCATGCACCTAGGGCACAGAAACCTAGAGGCAGAATGCAAAATGGGATAAGTATTGACAGTCACCATCAGGAAAAGGGCCTTGGAATAATCATATCTGATGACCTCAAGGTGGTGAAGCAGTGCAACAAGGCAGTAGGTAGGGCCAGTGGGGTGCTGGGGTGCACAGAGAGGGGTATCTCTAGCAGAAGGAGGGAGAGAGCTGGTGTTGCCATTGTATAGATCATTGGTGATACCCCAACTAGAGTACTGTTTCCAGTTCTGTAGACCATGGCCCCCATATTCAAAAGTGCCCAGCAGAATGGTGCAAGTGCTTGCGCCACACATCTGAGATACGCTGGCACAAAATAATATGATTTTCAGAAGATGCGCCATGAGATGCGATCATGCATGTCCAGTTGAATATCCCAAACATGCATGATCACGCAGTGGGAGATGCGTGGTGCAGCAGGCGACCAGAGCCCTATGCAAAGCATAGGGAAATATGCGATAGGAAGCCACATGCACGGTGCACAAATTTGCAGTATGCAGCCTGGATATGCAAATGACCTAATTGCGCATTCTGAGCCCATTCCCCACATGCTCAGCTCATTACTGGAATGTATTCAGACCATTTGCATACCTTGGGCTTGCTCAGTTCAAGCTTTACGGGGCTGCCCCACCACCCCATAAAGGTGAACAGGAAGTATTGCAGCTGAGCAGGCAGGTCTGATGGAACGTATGTGTGGGAGGGTGGACCACATTGGCCTGGGTGCAGAGCAATAACCCATAGCCATGTACAGTGTTGGACTAGGGTACAGGGGGCCCACCTGGACAGGCAACAGGGGAGGGCACAGGGTGACACAGCCCGATTGGTATACCACATGCATGTGATACACAGGCTCCCTATGCAGCACACAGTCACCTGCAGTGCCCCACCACCCGGTATGAGTGGAATATGGTGATAACAGCAAGGAATGGCAGTGTGCAGAGGGTGAACAGGTACCTGAGTGGATGGGTCCCAACTGTGTGCATCTATGGTGTACCACTGTGGGTGTGTGCCACAGGTCAGGCCCTAGCCTGTGCCAGGCTGCCAATCATACCACTGGGTGACCTGGGCACTGTTGCCTCAGACATCACCCTGGGTACATGCCATGGTGGTGCCCTGCAGGCCACATGGGTGCAGGCCATGGTCCCAGGTACATGTACTGTATTGTGGCTGTCTGCTCCACTGGTGTGCTCAGGGGGCACATGACAGCACTGGCATGTGGCTGCTGGGTGTCTACGTCCAGGGTGAAGTGTGGGGGGGATGCGCTCTGGACAGTGCCGGTGTTGACACTGCACCTGTTGCTACGGGTACATGCCAAGATGATTGACTGCTGTGAGTGGGTGCCTGGATCATGTTCTGGTGCACCTCCAAAGGCCGTCTCCAGATGGTCTCCCTGCAGTTCTGCGGCCTGCCTGTGGGTGGCTGGCCAGTTTAGGCCATCCTTTTGTTTGCCTAACTTTGGGCCGCTCATTTCTGAGATGCTGGCACTGTCTTTTTGTTATTCAGTCCAGAAAGGAGATTTCACAGTCACGGCGCGGAACTACCTTTCAGGACCGATTTATGAAACAACAGTGTCACAGTTCATGAGGCAGGCCCCCAAAAACCATGTGTTGAAAATTAGGCAGATTATTAAGATTAGAAAAAGCCAGTGGAGAATAGGTAAGGGGTTGCTGTTTTTCTTTTACTCATTTGCCTTAAAGGCTGTAGGAATGCTTTGTGTGCCGTGTTTATTTGAAATTATATAGTAAACTTAGGACCAGATATTCAAAGCCTTGTGCCTAGTGTAAAGCCGTAGTGCTGGAATAGTGCTGGATTTGTGCCAGGCAGCAATATTTAGAAGCCCTAATAGCGCCAGCACTGTGTGATAGCGCCGACCCTAAAGGGAAATGTATGCAAGGGCAGGAGTTGGGGGAGTGTCCAGGAATACAGGCAGCGCAGCATATTCAAACAGACACCGCTGTGCTACAGGCATTAGCGACCTGGAAGCGCTAGCTCCAAATACCGCTGACAAAAGTTGGCGGTAGTGGCGGCATCACATCCACCCTCCCCATCATGATCCCTAACCCTGGTAGCCCTGAAAACACATAAATCCATGGTGGTTTAGTGGTCCCCACCCCATCATGATCCCTGACACCCGGTAGCCCGAATAACACATAACTCCATGGTGGTTTAGTGGTCCCCCACCCCCATCATGATCCCCAACCCCTGGTAGCCCGATAGCTCATAACTCCATGGTGGTTTAGTGGTCCCCACCCCCCATCACGATCCCGACCCCCAGTAGCCCCGAAAATCACTTCAATACCTGGTGGTCTAGTGGTGCGCCATGCATACCGCAGTTGGAGGCCGGCCGTGGTGGTGAGAGGAGGGCTGAGCCAGTCACTGGCTCCGTACATATGCACGTTACGGGCTAACGGGCGTCACGCTTCCGGTGGGGGGACCACTAGACCACCAGCTATCGAAGTGATATTCGGGGCTACCTGGGGTCGGGGATTGTGCTGGGTTGCATACCTCTCAACCTCCTGTCTTGGTAATCAAGGACAAGGCTAAGAAAAATCAGTGAAAGATGGCAAAATTCAGGGACAAATCTTAACAAATGTGAATATAAGCTCAAGAAGCTTGCTGCATTGTGTAGCTTAATATAAAAAGCATTTTCATAAGGAGAAATATGATGTTACACTAATGAGTGTCATAATGTTATGCTTCAAATCCCTACTGTGCAGGGACAGAAGCCATAATTTTAGGAGGGACTGAGGTAGTTTTTGAGATGAAATCAGGGACATCCCTGAGAATTAGGGACAGTTGAGAGTAATGCTTGGTGGGGACCACTAGACCAAGTATTGAAGTGATTTTTGGGGCCACTGGAGGTCGGGGATCATAATGGGGGGTGGGGGGCCACTAAACCACCATGGCTGTATGTGATTTTCGGGGCTACCTTGAGCCGGGGATCGCGATGGGGTGGGGAGTCATACCTTCCAATCGTTTGTCACTGAAACGTGGGATGTGGGCCTTTGTGGACACTCAAACTGAGGGACAACGAGGGACACAGACCTTCAGAATGAGGAACATATCCTCAAACATGGGGATACAAGTCCAGACCACTATGCAAACCATAGTGTTTACCCTGTACAGAATATATTTCGGACTTAGTATTTTACATATCAGTGTTTCTGCTGTAAGGTCTGATGTACAGCACATTCACTGTGTGGGTGGCACCTTTTCCATGAGGTATGGCTGAGGGACAGAGCAGTTTTCAGAGGCCAAATGAGGGCTGTCCCTCGTAATGAGGGACACTGGAGGGGTATGGGGGCTGTCCTCCAGGGTGTGTTTGGACTCAGGCAGTGCAGCTATACAGTATCTCTATAGATACATGCATATGTGTGTGTATATATAGGTATATATGTGTGTGTATATATATATATATATATATATATATATATATATATATATGTGTGTGTGTGTGTATATATATATATATATATATATATATATATATATATGTGTGTGTGTGTGTGTGTGTGTGTGTATGTACCTGTGTGTGTGTATATATATATATATATATATATATATATATATATATATATATGTATATCTATTTTGCTCTGTAGTCCATTTCGACCAATAGGGGATGCTGTGAGCATGCTTGGCCTGCAACATCCAGCCTGTACTTCCATTCCAACCAAAAGGTTGAGCTGTGTGCACCTTGCAGTAGCACAGGGCTAACTGCATGGTAATGTATGCTAAACAGCACATAATAAGATGCAAATGTACCTGTTTGCCCACGGATTATCGAAGTAGGCTTATTTGCATGGGAGCTTTGAATATACCCCGGGCTAACCAGTTTGCACTGGGCTAATGTGTTAGCACTGTGCAATCAGGTTAGCCCCGGGCAAACCTCACTTCAGCATAGCACAGTTCTGCAGTGTGTGGCTTGCATTGTTGTTTGTAGGTAGATGTGAGATATCTCTGTGCAATCACACACAATGTTCTCCACCTGCAACACTGGCTTGCTACAGAGTCTAATGAGCTGCAGTTGCAGTTTGCACTTCCTTGTTGCTATATTCAGTGCTGTCTTATTCCCGGGCTATTTTTGCCCTGCGCTCTCAGACCAGTTTGCCCAGCTTCCTTAGCATGCTATATTCAGCAGGATTAGCACCAGGCTATTCCTTTTGAATATAGCTTGCTTTTTGCTCCGGGCTAAATTTGCCCGCTGGGCAGTGCTAATTTAGCCCTGGGGCAAAGTTTTGAATATCTGGCCCTTACTCTTTATTTTTTAACCCCTCCTATATACATTTACATTCATGAACCACTTCGTTTTGCTGTTTTCTTATCATGGCTTACATCTGTGTACAGTTCAACATGGTTTATGAATAGGTGCTTTTCTTTTAAACTAAAACATCCATGGCTTTATTGCAGCAGCTATGCTCTCACCTTATACTGAGCCCAGCACAGTTACGAGTCAGACCGCAATCCCTTATCTTATCTCTCTAGCAGTAAAACCCTGAAGGGAGTAAGAGACTTAAACCATCTCTGCATTTGACTTCAGCACAGTTCCTTTTAGGAGGATGTTAGCCTTTTCCAGCCAGCCAGGGTATAACCAAGTGATTCAAATTATCTAAGAGATTTACCTGATAAGCATACTGAGGGGGACCGCTGGTTTCCAGATGCGACCTGGGGGGTTACATACAATACAAATAGGTGCAAAAACAAGGGTGCTACAACAGGTTCAAATGGCCTTTAATTTCAGCACATGGGGGAAGGGTTACAGAAAGAACATATCAATCAATCAATCAATCAATCAAATCTTTATTTATCCAAGCGAACATCATTGAACACAGCTCATTTGCAAGATGGACCTGGTAAGGTCAAGGTTCAATTTACATAGTTACATACAATTATACAAATGCATACAATCTAAGCTATTATATGCAGATTTCAATATCCACACTGTCTAAGCAAACATCCTAAGCACAGTGTACAATAATTCAGTAGTTCAAGTGTAGAGTAATAAAGGACAAAAGGAGGGGGAGCGGAAAGTGGAGTGCCTAGTTGGTGGGGATCGTGGACGGTGGTAGGTGTTTATGATGTGGTAGGATAAGTGTGGCCTAAGAGAGGGCCGGGGGCCTGCACTGGTGGGTTTGTATAACAGGGGTATAGGGCTATGGTTTATGTCAGGGAATAAGGGGAGGCGGATGGAAGGTGGGGTGCAAGGAGTCTGAGGGGTGGAGGCTCTTGATAAAGGTGGATGCATTCTGTGAATTATCAGACATATACCAGACAGTTAAGTGATAACCTGCTTTCTCCAAAATGTATTCCTGCCAAAATGAACACAAACAAAATAGATAGCAGTTGGCAGCAGCCCCAGACTGAGCGCAGCACCAGCCAGCAGGCTGGCGGAAGTAGTGGGGGTGAAAAAGAGCGGTGGGCTTCAAATATGCATGGGATAGGCACAAGGGAATCTTAGATGGGAAGCATTGGGGGTTGGGGAGCAGGCGATCAAGTAGGGTCTGTAGTGACAGTATAAGCAGGGGCAAATGGGCAGATTGAGTGAGCCAAGTGTCCATGTCTGCTGTAGTGTCAAATTCTGTTTTTATGTTTCCATTAAATGGCCCCTCCCCCACCAGCTTCATTGAATTTCCTCTGACGCTTGTTTCGCCACTCAGCGTGAACAGCTCCCTTCTCTGTACTGTATTAATCCAGTGGAGGTATTTGTGTCTCTCAGTCATGCCCCCCCCCCCCACAGCATGCAGGTTGAGATCCTCCAGCCTCTCCACGTAAGTCCATAGGTCCTTTCCTGTTGACCTTGGATCATTCTATTTTCTCTTCTTTGCACTACCCCACCCTGTCCCTGTCTTTCTTCAAGTGCGGACTCCAGAACTGCACACAGTACTCCAGGTGAGGACACACCATCCAGGGACGTGTGCAGTGACAGAGTCACTTCACTCCTACTGCTGATCCCCCTTCCTAGAAAACCCAGCATCCTATTCATCCTTCCCACTGCCCTGTTGTACTGCTCCCTAACATTCAGATTGTCTGATATTATTACCCCCTGCTCCCTCTCCTCAGCTGTACTTGTCACTTCAACTACCCCTCCCCATTCTGTAATCTATTTTGGATTTTTTTATGTTTTGCATTACCTTGACCTTTATGGAATTGAATTGTAACTACAATGTCCTTCACCCCTTCTTCAGTCACCCTAAATCTTCCTTCATACTTCTCACTCCTTAACTCTTCTCATGATCCACTCTTCTGAAGATCTCTGTGTCATCTGCAAATAAGCAGCTCTTCACTGGATCACCATTTCAATTTAGCTCAGGTAAAATTGGATCTTCACTTCACTCTGGAAGTTAATACACATCACATTATCTTTAGAAAGAGCTAACTTTGGAACTGCTAGTACTATGAACTTAATTTTTAAATGAACATTTTTGCAGTCAGGTGGAGATACTGTACTGCAGATCTTTTTTTTTTTTATATATATAGACATTTTAGCCCGCTGCCGGCCCAGGCTCGGTGGTAGCGTACTGCCGATCCATGGTACTCATTTCCCCTTGCGGGGCTCACACTGCCAGTAGTGGGGCTGGGATTTTGTGTGGTTGTGTATCTAACTACTACTGGTATATAATCCCCTAATCCCTCCCCGAGAGGATGCCAGCATGAAGGACTGAAATCCAGGCAGGGAGCCATGCTGAGGCACGGCTTCCACCAAGTGTCTAATGGTGTTCTCTTCCTCCTGACACTGTCCGCTAAACAGAACAGCACCTAACCCTCCCCAGGAGAGGAGAGCTGCCAAATGGCGGCTTGATCCAGCTCCCCCCCCCAGCCGACCCTTGATGACCCAGGCCCATTCCCGAACCCAGTTCGACAGTGTAGCGCAAGGTGTGGCATCCAGCTCCTCAACCTTCAGTGTCACAGGGCTGGCAGATAAATTTTGTTAATTCTAGCCCTGTCACCAACCTTCTCTGGTGCGGAGGAGGGGCAGTGGCTGGTGAAATACTGCCTACAGCAACACGTTCCAGTCAGGAGAGGGTGGTGCTTTCAGCCCATCAATGCAGTGATCCCTGTATGGTGCACCAGTGAGCTTGTTCACTTACAGGTGCACATGGCTGTGTAGGCACAAAACTGTCATATGGCTTTTCAGCACCAGTGAGGTGGTGGGAGGAGAGGAACATGGCACACGGGATATCTGGGCAACCAACATTGTTTCCAAGGTAGAGCCCTGCCTCTGTGGCAGAACTTTACTCCTGCATTTTTTTCTCTCTCATAAGTAACTTCATTCTCCAACATATTTACTATTATACAGAGGCAAGATAAAATCCTGCATCCTGACTGGTCATTGGCCACCTTCAGCAGTGATGTTATCCTTGCAGCACAACATAACTGAATGATTCTACAATCTTTATGGTACTGTGATTAAAAAAAAAAAAAAACTTGACTCACCACAATGAGACTGCAGGCTCACTTCACTAGTGGCAGGCCTTGAAAAAGACATCATTATGCGCAAAATGTTGGTGGCTTTGGGAAGCATTTTTGAATCTGGTACTATGCTGTAAATTGGAATTGATAAAGGAACTGCATCCTGCCACTAGTGAAGTGAGCCTCCAGTCACACTGGTGAGCCGCACTTTTTGTGTTTTCTTGTATTGATTGATATGCTTGAGCACCCGCAAGTACTTCCCCGAACAATCTCCACATTGTTTGTGGTAGTGTGATGAATTGTACCATTTATATTTGTGTAACCCCCAGGGGGCGCTATCCTAAGGGCTACTACCCCTGCCTGCCCTAACTGTGACAGGGTGAGGGGCCTAGATCCATTGGCGGGTGCCTCCACCCAGAGGTTGGGGTTGGAACAGTCGAGGTTTTCCTGGCCGCAGCCCTCTGGGTTGCTGCAACCCCCTTTCTTCCCACCAGTGGCCCACACAGTTCAATTTCAGTGTCTCTACCATATACACTTACCCCCCCATGGCTCGAACCAGTCAGCTCACTCCGGGGAACCCCTGGAAAGTAAGGTACAGTTACACCACATTCACTGTGCAGTATTTCACCATTAATACACAAACTAGCCAGTGTACTTTTGCAAAACAAGCAATCTGATTTATTTGAGGGGAGATAACAAGGACCGGGGGGAATCAGGTTGATTGGCTTACCACTACAGTATATAAAAATCTACCTATGGCTCTGTGCACAGGCCTAACCTGTACTGTCTATGGGTACCCAAGCCCTAATGGCTAGTTCATCGATGCAGCTGGTTGGGGCCCTGACACAAGTGAGCATTTAATCCCTGAGCAGATCAGATGGAGCCAGAAAGCTCAAGTAGTGCAGTCAGCAATACAACAAAACAATTTTGCCTTTGTTTGTAACCTTTAGCAGGGAGCTACCCTGATTCAGTACTCACAGCTCCAGCAGAGAACCACACTTTCACCACTCGCAGGGCTGAGCCTGAGCTTCAAAGCCTCCTCACACATTTATATGGAAAAATACAGAGGGGTACCATACCAGGCAGCTGCTCCTACAACCTAACCGAACTCACAGCCATCGGGAGTCTCTCTGCAGCTTCCACTTTCCTGACAGACCGAGCGCGAGTCAGCAGATTCTCCAGTCCTCTTCAGGTGGAGCCTGGTAGGTAGCTGTGCTTGTACACAGCCTCCTCTGACCGCAAGCCTGTGGATTTAATCCGTGGAACGCCAGCGATTAAAACGACCGCCTCAGGCCTTTCACGTGCTTCCCACGTGAACACTTAACACCACAGGAGCTCAGAGCTCCCTTCTCCTTCACAGTCACAACGCCTCTGCCCTTTTCAGTGTGGTACCGCTGTCTAACTCGGGCACCATCCGATCCCATTGGCTGGCCTCAGATGCCAGTCACTTACTTTTGCTCTCAGTGGTGCAAAAAAGCGCCATAGGCCATAATGCCACTTCCCAGCATTACAAGCCGTGTCCCTATTGGTCAGTCGACTCCCTGAAGAGTCCTGCTTTCGGTTGGTCACCAGTCACTCCCTCTGAAGTACCCCTACTCCTATTGGACCCCTTCAGAACAGTCCAGGTCCAATATGGAGGGGCACAACACAAAGTCTCGGCTGCAATAAAAAAGGGAGTTACACAGACTGCAATTTTACCAATACTATACATGTCCTTAAGGGAACCACTATATCTTTCAGATGGACACCCTAGCGCTCCTAGCGACCTAGAAACGGAGTGATCAGACAGTTGTCCAGGGCGGGACTCGAGCAAGGAAACCCCAGTCCTCCCCCTTTGTACCACCAAACCCTGTGAGCAGCCAGCTCTGGAAGAGGCAGTAAGAGACTTGAAAAGCACTCCCAACGCACACATTAGCGGCCTTACGCTGAACACCAGTCAGGCAGGGAGCATTCAGACGAGCTCCTGAAGGGCCCTCAGGAACCCCCATTTGTGGGGGGGGGGTTACACCCTTCCTGGCCTGGAAAGAACTTGGCATCCGCGTCAAGTAGTTACCCTTAAATCACTTTAAGGCAAACAGTTTAAGCAACGTTATATCACACTTTATATTACAGGCATTGTTACTGTATTCTCAATTTACTATTGTTTATGCAACACTACACATGGATAACCATTTTCTTGGTAGATCAGGTCATTACTTCCTGCCCCGGGGACCCCTCCCTATCAGCTACTTGCAGGCTACCTAAAGCAGGGGTACCACACTCAAAGGGCAATACTAACAGGCTGGAGTTATTCCCCAAGGCTAGCTTAGGCAAGGAGCTCGGGGACACATACACCCCTTTATGGACCACATTTAAGGGCCAGTCCACAGGCTGACCCAGAGACTCATAACTCAACTTTACTACAGGCTGTACTTCTCGGCTGGAGCATCTAGGGGTCTTGGAAAACCCTGCTACAGGCCCCAACTCCATTTCAGCCTCATTGAGATTAGTAGGGGGAACCTCCACAGGGGAAGGGGACCCCATGCTAATAGTACTTTCGGGGACATGACCCTCTATATCAGGACCCACACTACTTGGCTCAGCTGGGGACTGTTCAGGCACTAGTAAGGAACCATCAGGGCACTCAAAATATTCCTCAGGTTCTGGCATATTACTGGCTTGCTCCCCCACATCACTTCCTTCTTCGGAAAAGTCAGATGGTTCAGCCAGGCCAGACAGTTCAGCCAGGCTCAAGGATCCCACCCCTTCAGCTTGGATGCCACTCACTTCATCTTTTTTTTTTTTTTTGGTTTGCTTGGTTTCAAAGGACAAAAGCAGGCTACTGCCCATCGAGATTGTCCCCCACCACATTGGTGGGATAATTATACCTTGAAGTTGTTAAACTCAAGCCAGCTATCCAGCCCTTTTTTGAAGACTATATTAGAACTACTGTCCACTAAGTATTGTGGGAGGAGATTCCACAATTTGGGGGTTCTTACTGTAAAGTAGTTTAACCTTTTTGTTGTTTTAGCTTTAGATACAAATATCTGGTTGTTATGATACCGTGGGGAAGTCCAACTGGTAGAGAAATGTAAGCCACAGCGGTGCATCTTATGGGAGCATTGGCTCCAGTGACAAAGCTGGGGGCTCAGACAGTCCAGAAAGCCCAACTTCGTCTCTGGAGTTGACTAGGGGATTTCCCCGAAACAGTTGGCTCAGTTCATAAGAGGGATAGTATTCAATATTATTCTCACTGCCCTCAGACACAGACTGATGATAAACTTCATTAGAGAGGGCTGGAGAAGGGTCTTTTAGTTTGTGTGCTGAAGAATCAAGTGGTCTGGGTGCTTTCTTGCCAGCAGCTCTGGTCACAGTCCTGGGGGCATTGGGAGATTCAGCTTCTATCAAAATTTGCCCGATTGGCAGCAGGTGATTCCTATGTATAGTTTTTACATCTTTTGAATTGTTTTCAGGCCGCACTTTATATACAGGTAAATCTGCCAGCTTTCCCACAACAATATGGGGAAGGTGATGCCATCTGTCAGCAATCTTGTGTTTGCCATGCAGTCCCAAATTTCTCAATAGCACTCTGTCCCCTTCTCTCAGTTCCATTGCTTTCACTTTTTTATCATACCATTCCTTATTGGCCAGGTTTCGCTTAGCAGCCATAGTCTGGGCTAGTTGGCAAGCATGGTTGAGTTGGGCCTTCAACTTTTGCACATACCGTAGATGATTGTCTGCTCGAACCCCATCATGAGAAACCCCGAAGCATACATCCACCGGTAGCCTAGCTTCTCTCCCAAACATCAGCCTGTACAGGGAAAATCCAGTGGCATCACTTTTGGTACAGTTATAAGCATGTACCAGGGTGCTAATCTGCTGACTCCATCTGGGCTTGTCTTTGGGCTGCAGTGTGCCCAACATATCAAGCAATGTGAGGTTAAACCTTTCAGGTTGTGGATCTCCCTGGGGGTGGTACGGGGTGGTTCTTGACTTTCGCACCCCCCATAAAGATAGCATTTCTTTGATTAGCGTCTCTCAAAATCTCTTCCCTGGTCAGAATGAATCTGTTGAGGCGCCTCATAGAGAACAAAGAAATTTTCCACAAGTACTTTAGCCACCGTGGTTGCTTTTTGATCTTTAGTAGGAAAAGCCTGTGCATACTGGGTAAAATGACCAGTGACTACCAATATGTTGCTGATGTTTTCCAGATCTGGCTCTAGACTCAAGAAATCAATGCAGACCAGTTCCATAGGGGCACTAGTAGTGATATTGACAAGGGGAGCGGCCCTCTGAGGCAGGGTCTTTCTTTGTAAACATCGGCTACAAGTCTTGATATACTGCTCCACATCAGCACCCATATTGGGCCAATAAAACCGGGACCGCACTAAGTCAAGGGTTCAGTCTATGCCGAGGTGTCCTATGTGATTGTGCAGGGACCTCAACACCAGTTCTCTAAAAGCAGTGGGCAGCACCAGTTGTTGTTTGTCTACCCGGCCCTGTTTGTCTACAGTCTCCCTGTATAGTAGTTGGTTAATCAGTTTCAACTTTGAACCTTCATTGTATAACAAGGCAGTTCTCAGGTCAGTGGAACGCAGTTTGGACACGTCTCTCCCTGCCTGCAAAGCCTCCAAAGCAGCTTTTATCATGGGGTCTCGGGATTGAGCCTGTTGGAGACTATCATTGTTGAATTGGGGCAGCGCACTAGTGTCTAATGCAGAAAAATGAGAGCAAGCAGCAGGTATGCAGTTCTCGGATAGCCCCTAGCAATCCACCATGCAATCCACGGCATCAGGAGACACCTGTTCCTCCTTGTCAAATTTTTGGCAAAGGGCTCTTATGTCAGGTTCTGACAACCTGACCCAGTCGGTTTGGGGCACAGGCTGCCGAGAGAGAGAGCAGCCGCATCTATATGGTTGAGACCTGCTCTGTACTCAACAGCATAGTCGTAGGTGGCCAGCGCAGAGAGCCACCTATGGCCAGTGGCATCTAACTTGGCTGAGGTCTGCACATAGGTCAGAGGATTGTTATCAGTCTTTACCAATATCTTGGCACCATACAAATAGTCATGAAATTGATCAACAATTACCCACTTCAGTGCCAGGAACTCTAGTTTGTGCACGGGATAGTTTTTTCTGAGGGAGTCAGACTTCTGCTGGCAAAAGCTACAGGTCTTAGACTGTTTGAGTGCTCCTGATATAACATAGCCCCCAATCCTTGTAGGATGGCATCAGTATGGAGAATGTACGGCTTGGCCGGGTCAGCATAGGCCAGCACTGGGGCATGGGTAAGTTGATATATGATGTCGTAGAAAGCTTCCTCACACTCAGTAGTCCAGCGGTTCCCAAACACGTCTTTCAGATGAAAATACTTCTTCTCTGTCTCAGAGTGCACAACTTTCTTATACTTTTTGTGTGGGGGGGGTACCCCTGAGTAAGACTGAGGAGGGGGCAGATCACTCGAGAATAATCTTTGACAAACCGCCTATAATATCCACAAAACCCCAGGAACCGTTGCAGCTTTTTTCAAATTCTTTGGCTGAGGCCAAGTAGTCAAAGCCTCCACTTTGCTGGGGTCAGTCTCTATGCCTTCAGTGGATACTATGTGGCCAACATACTTCACAGAAGTTTGAAAGAACTGACACTTGTCTATAGATAGCTTGAGACTGAAATCCTCCAGCTGATCCAGGACCTTGAACAATCGACGTTCATATTCTTCCAGTGAGTGGCCAAATACCATGACAACATCCAAGTAAACCAAACACTCTAGTAAATTCATGTACCCCACAGCACGTTCCATCAGGTGCTGAAAAGTAGCTGGGGCACCTGAAATCCCTTGAGGCATCCGGATAAACTCATAGAAACCCAGAGGGCAAATGAATGCAGTCTTCTCTCGGTCCTCTGGAGCCATTGGGATCTGATAGTACCCACTGCGGAGGTCTAACACAGAGAACCACTTACTGCCATTCAGACAATTCAAAGCATCCTGTATACATGGCATGGTATACTGATCCGGGATGGTCCACCGATTCAAGGTACGGTAATCTACACACATCCGAACCGCCCCATTCTTTTTACTCACTACTATAATGGGGGAAGCATAGGGGCTTCTGGATTCTTGTATCACGCCAGCAGCAAGCATCTCTTGCAAATGCCGCCTCATATCATCGATGTCAGCTGGGGCCAGGTGCTGAGATCCCTCTCGAAAAGGCCTTTCATCGTGCAGCCGGATGTGATGCTCAGCCCCTTGTACACATCCCATGTTCCATTCTTTTAGGGAAAATACCTGATCTCTTTTGGCAAGCTTCTCACTGATCCTCACTTTCCATTCAGCAGGCAACGGGGAGTCCCCGAAATCAAACAAGTCGGGAGTTACCTGGTCATCCTTCCTCAGGCTCTTGCTGTTGGGCAGCACTGCAGTATCAGCACAATGTACACTTGCTATGGTGCAACCTCTATTTATTCGAATCTCCTTGTCCGACACATTATGAACTTGAACCATCACCCTCCTGGCGTAAGCATGGGCTCTAGCAGGCAAAATACTGGGCTTAACCAGCAGTCCCTCAGGCAACTTTCCCTCCCCGGGTGCATCCAACATCAATAACTTATTCTTAACATCTTTTCTAAGTCGGATTTCCCCTTGCAGAACACACTGGGTATTTGGGGCAAGTACCAACGGTGCCGGATCCTTTTTCCATACTACACCCACCGGGCCTTCAGGTTCCTCCTGGCTAACCCTCCTCTGAGTGTCATAGGCCTTTTGGATCAAAGTGGGTATTCTTAGGGCTAGTCCAGTCCTAACTGCTTGCTTTTCTGAACACAATTGGGCTAATTGACCGAACATATGAGCATTTGTCCCGATCAACAGGGGCACTCTATCGTACAGTCCAGTGGGGGGGCAGACTAAAACCAAGGTTTCCACCTGTTCGTCCATGCCAGTCACAGAAGTAGGGAATGACAACCAGATCTGGATATACCCTAAATATGGATAGGCCTTGTCACTCAGCCCCCATACATGTAGACCATCCAAGGGTTGTAGTGGCACCTCAGCTAGGTGTGTCTGATACCAGTCCTGAAACATGATGGTTACCTGAGAGCCACTATCTAACACAGCTCGGTGGGGATCCCATTTACTCGCACCGGGGCCTCCATTGAGGGCCCGACCACATCAGACCATTCAGGAGGCACAGTATCGGCAGTTGCTAAGGCGTTGGCTCGGGTCACAAAACCCTTCCTGGGGGGGCGGACGTGGGTCCTGCGATGCCAAGTGATCAGTCTGCTGTTGACTTTCCTTAAATTCTCCGGCAGCTGGCACTCAGTCTGAAAGTGTCCATCCTCCCCACAATGGTAGCAAAACTTGGGGTCCTGGGGGTCTATATTGGGAGGGGAATACTTTGACTGCTGGGGGCCCTCCGGGGTGCGAAGGGATTCCCCTTGGCTAGGACATTGGTTTCTAAATGACTCAGATTCCCCAGACCTAACAGGGTGGGTAGTGGACCGCCTCAAGTACCTCACCAATTCTCGTAAATTTCTGACCTCGGCCCTCAACTCGCTCTCTACTTGGGGTCAGAGGAAATGACACGCACCCCCACTCCGCCCTGAAATTCTGGGGACACATCAGGCCCCCCCTGAAAGGTGGGTCTCCTCGGGTGCACTAGACTCAGGGGTGTGGCTTGGGTTCACAGCTCCCACATAGGGTTCCCACCCCTCCTCATCAGTCTCTACTTCTCTAATCTCCCTCATCAATTGACAGTATTCAGGAGGGGCAGCCCATCTATCGTGTAACTTAAGTTTTAACAATATCACACTAGAAAATCTAGCAGACTTCAAAACGTGTTCCAACCTGACCTGGCTCAAGGCCGTGGCTGTGATCCCCCCCCTTTCGATAGGCCTTTTGCAAGGCCCACTCCATCCTAGTAACAAAGGCGGACAACTTCTCATTCCTCCATTGCTTGGCAGACTTGAATTTCCATAATAAGTCTTCCCCAGTCTCTGTACTCCCAAACACTCCCTCTAAAGCAGAAAGGTACTCTGCTGTGGTAGCTTCCAGGTTAGTGGCCAGCAAGAACCTAATGGCTTCCAAAGCGGGACCCTGCAGACTCTCCATCGATCTCTTTCGTTTCTCCCCGTCAGAGCATTGCCACTCCTGAACTAGGGGGGTTGCGTAATCCATCCACGCCTCCAAGTCATCTTCCCCTGAAGGCACCGGCACTGTACCAGAAAACAGTTTTAGCCTATGGTAAGACTCGAGATGTATAGGGGGAACCACTAGGGACAGTGGAGCCAAAATAGAACTCTTGGGGGGACAGGGAGAGGTACCTGGGGAAACCTGGGGGGTGGTTTCACTAGAGAGGTCCAATGCTTGCAGCAACTCCTGGGCAGTCCTCCCCTCCACAGCTAGCAATTTAAGCAGTTTATCTTTGAAACTATTAGTCTGGGGAGACCCCCATGAGTGACTGACCCACTCCAAATGTGAACAAGCCTCCACCCCTGTGGAGCACCCTCCGGGTAAATCACTGGAGGTACCCTCTCAGGGTCGATGGCCACACTACACAAAAGTAGCACCTGCAAGGTCTGATCGAGCAGGTCAGCCATACGCCCCTTCACCTCCACTTTGCCTAAACATTTAACACGCTCCGCTGTAGAAATAATGTCAGCTGTCGGTGTCCCCAGAGGCACGTCTAGTAGTAACACAATTCTCTGTGAGTCCAGCTCTTCGGCTTCACCCCACCCCATCAGTTTGTGTACCATTGTCTTAATAGGGTCCAACTTAATTTTTGCCATAGTATCCCCTTCCAGTTTCCCCATCAGCTTTTCTATATTTATGCACTTCACCCACTTGGCCACTAGGGGACGCTAATTCCAGCGGTGCCTCCAATTTGTAACCCCTAGGGGGTGCTATCCTAAGGGCTACTACCCCTGCCTGTACTAACTGTGACAGGGTGAGGGGCCCAGATCTGTTGGCCTCCACCCAGAGGTCGGGGTTGGAACAGTCGAGCTTGACTCAGTCGCAGCCCTCTGGGTTGCTGCAACCCCCCTTTCTTCCCACTAGTGGCCCACGCAGTTCAATTTCAGTGTCTCTACCATATACACTTACCCCCTCGGCTCGAACCAGTCAGCTCACTCCAGGGACCCCCTGGAAAGTAAGGTACAATTACACCACATTCACTGTGCAGTGTTTCACCATTAATACACAAACTAGCCAGTGTACTTTTGCAAAACAAGCAATCTGATTTATTTGAGGGGAGATAACAAGGACCGGGGGGAATCAGGTTGATTGGCATACCACTACAGTATATAAAAATCTACCTATGGCTCTGTGCGCAGGCCTAACCTATTAATTACTTTCTATGGGTACCCAAGCCCCAATGGCTAGTTCCTCGATGCAGCTGGTTGAGGCCCTGACACAAGCGAGCATTTAATCCCTGAGCAGATCAGATGCAGCCAGAAAGCTCAAGTAGTGCAGTCAGCAATACAACAAAACGATTTTGCCTTTGTTTGTAACCTTTAGCAGGGAGCTACCCTGATTCAGTACTCACAGCTCCAGCAGAGAACCACGCTTTCACCACTCGCAGGGCTGAGCCTGAGCTTCAAAGCCTCCTCACACATTTATATGGAAAAATACAGGGGGGTACCATACCAGGCAGCTGCTCCTACAACCCAACTGAACTCACAGCCGTCGGGAGTCTCTCTGCAGTTTCCACTTTCCTGACAGACCGAGCGCGAGTCAGCAGATTCTCCAGTCCTCTTCAGGTGGAACCTGGTAGGTAGCTGTGCTTGTACACAGCCTCCTCTGACTGCAAGCCTGTGGATTTAATCTGTGGAACGCCGGCGATTAAAACGACCGCCTCAGGCCTTTCACGTGCTTCCCGCATGAACACTTAACACCGCAGGAGCTCAGAGCACCCTTCTCCTTCACAGTCACAACACCTCTGCCCCTTTTCAGTGTGGTACAGCTCTCTAACTCGGGCACCACCCAATCCCATTGGCTGGCCTCAGATGCCAGTCACTTACTTTTGCTCTCAGTGGTGCAAAAAAAGCGCCATAACCCATAATGTCACTTCCCAGCATTACAAGCCGTGTCCCCATTGGTCAGTCAACTCCCTGAAGAGTCCTGCTTTCGGTTGGTCACCAGTCACTCCCTCTGAAGTACCTCCTACTCCTATTGGACCCCTTCAGAACAGTCCAGGTCCAATATGGAGGGGCACAACACAAAGTCCCGGCTGCAATAAAAAACGGAGTTACACAGACTGCAATTTTACCAATACTATACGTGTCCTTAAGGGAACCACTATATCTTCCAGATGGACTCCCTAGCGCTCCTAGTGACCACAGAAATGGAGCGATCAGATGGCGGTCCAGGGCGGGACTCGAGCAAGGAAACCCCAGTCCCCCCCCTTTGTACCACCAAACCCTGCGAGCAGGCAGCTCTGGAAGAGGCAGTAAGAGGCTTGAAAAGCACTTCCAACGCACAAATTAGCAGCCTTATGCCAAACACCAGTCAGGCAGGGAGCATTCAGAGGAGCTCCTGAAGGGCCCTCAGGAACCCCCATTTGTAGGGGGGTTACACCAATATAGATATGTGTTGCATTTTTTGCATTTCTGTGGCATTTCTTTCAATATGGAAAAAGCTGGGTTATTTGTGGAAGATGGCACGGTGTGTTCCAGCCCCTTTCAGTAACAGAGCTCATGGAAATCTTTCCAGTTGGAGCAACTGAGGGGATCCAAACAAGAAATGATGTGGATCAAGTTTTGCACTGCTCTGCTTCGTTATCTAAATGATGGGACTCCATATTGACCTTTGTTATGCTCAGACAGTATATTGTACTGTTCTACATCAAAAGTAAACAGATTGGAAAAGATGGGCCCACTCACCTAGTAATATACAGTCATAATTGTTTATTGTTCAACAAGACAATAAGTGACCAGTGTCGGGGGTCAGTTTCGCAACGTGACCCTATAGCAACGTTTCGGAATAATCCTTCCTCAAGGTTACACTGGTCATGGTATTGGTATTGCCATAACAAAAGAGAAAGCAAAAGACCATGCTGTACTACTAGTACTGGACCAAACCAAAAAGAAAACTAAGCATGAAACAAGTGAGAGTGAAATTGGGATCAACATAAATGGGACATTTCTTAGATTACCAATACCGTAAGCAGTGTAATCCTGAGGAAGGATTATTCTGAAACTTTGGTATAGAATCACGTTGTGAAACTGACCCCGACATTGGTCACTTGTTGTCTTGTTGAACAATAAAAAATTACAATTATATATTACTGGGTGAGTGGGCCCATTTTTCCAGTCTGTTTACTTTTATAATATTGCCTTGATTGGAGCTGGGCTACTCCCTTGATAAGATGTTTTCATTTTTCAGAGGTTGGCTGAACTGGACATTTACAAATACTGTTCTGCTGGCCTGGTGGCACTGAGGGTTGAGGCGCTGGACGCCACACCTTGCGTCACGCCAGCGACCCGGGTTCGGGAACGGACTCGGGTCGGCGGGGGTCGGCTGGAAGAGGGAGGATTGAGCATCGCAACGGATGCTCTCCTCCCTCAGGGGTGGGATACCAGGGGTGCAGTATGCACCGACATCCTGAGAGCGGTGGGAACAGGTAGCAACCTCTCGGGGGGCTGATTAGCTCCGTTCCGCGGATTCGGAGGGACGCCGTGGCGCTTGAGAGGCGATCGTCAGCATGTCGCCTCTCGTGCAGCCGGGGCCTCAGAGGCAAGTAAATGGGGACCACAGAAAAACGGATAACCCCCTCGGTGCTCCTAGATGATGACTGCTCCACCCAGACCACCAATTCCGGGACAGACCCTGCTGTGCAGGATAGGAGGGAGGAAGAAGCACTCTAGGGGCAGATCCTGGAGAGGTGGTCCGGAGTGCATGAGCAGTCTGAAGGAGTGGACACTGATGGTAGGAAGGAGGGATAAATAAAGAGTAGAAAAAAAAATACTGTTCTACATCAGTAATAGTAATGTTAGGAACTTGATATCAGTAGCTACCGGTAGCTGTCTGTAGCAAAATCAAAATAGGTGCTTCTATGGGCTATTTGTTACTATCCATCATGCCAACATGTATCCATTGTTCTTAGTTTTTGTATAGGTACCATTTTAGATTTAAAGAGATTTGTTTACATGTGGCAGACAAATTAACATATACAGTACTAACATACTAATTGCCAGCAGATTAGGCCTTACGGTCTATCAAGTCTGCTCGAACCTCAGGTCCCTTGTTGGGAACTGAGCCCCCCCCTTGTGTTCCGATACTTCCCCTTTCTGTATCTGTCTCACCCTCTCTTGAAGCCTTCCACCATGGAAATCTGGACCAGCTCACCAGGCAGTGTGTTACAAGGTTCCACCACCCTCTCAGTGCAAAACCTCCTCCTCTTTTCCCCCCTCATCCTTCCATCTTCCAACTTCAACCCATGTCCTCTGGTGATACCTCCCTCCTTTAGTCTAAAGATCCCCTCCATGTTTACCCTATTTATTCCCTTGAGGTACTTGAAGACCTCGATCATGTCCCCCCTGTCTCTCCTCTCCTCCAATGAGAACAGGTCAAGCTCCTCAAGTCTGTCCTCATAAGTCAACTCCCCCAGTCCTCAAATCATCCTGGTAGCCCTCTTCTGTACCCTCTCCAGGAGCTGTATGTCCCTCTCCATGTGCGGTCTCCAGTAATGTACACAGTACTCGAGGTGTGGTCTAACCAGTCCATTGTACAGCGGCAGAATCACTTCCCTGCTCCTAGAGGTGATCCCCCTTTAAATGCATCCCAACATCCTGTTTGCTTTGCTAGCCACTCTCCTGCAGTGCTCAGAGTTATTCATACATGCATCCACCATGACCCCTAGGTCTTTTTCCACAGCTGAGCCCTCCAGTGCCTCACCTCCCAGGGTGTACCTATGTTTAGGGTTTCCCCACCCGAGATGTAACACCTTGCACTTGGTGGTATTGAAATTTAATTTCCATGTGCAAGCCCATCTTTTCAGGGTGTCCAGGTCCCCTTGCAGAGCCAACCTCCCCTCTTCCCCCTCAACTACTGCTCCCATCTTGGAGTCATCAGTGAAGAGACTCATCTCACACCCTATACCCACCCTGATGTCAGATATGTATGCATTAAACAGGATCGACCAAGAACTGAGCCCTGTGGTACCCTGCTATTGACCTCTCTAGGGTCTGAGAGCTCCCCACTGACCACTATTCTCTGTGTGCATCCAGCTAGCCAGTTTAGTATCCATATGACCTTCAAAGGGCCCACTCCCAACCCAGTCAATTTTTCCACCAGTCCATTGTGGGGGACCGAGTCAAACGCCTTGCTGAAGTCTAAGAATAGTACATCCACAGGCTTCTCCCTGTCCAGTTCCAATGTTACCCATTCGTAGAGCTCAACAAGGTTGGTTTGACATGATCTACCTGGCACAAACCCATGTTGTCAGCTATCCAGCCCTCCCTCCTCCTCCAAGAACACCCCCAATCATTCCTTCAGTATACTCTCCATTAATTATCCCACCACTGAGGTCAAACTGATGGGTCTATAGTTACCTGGTACTTCCCTAGACCTCCCTTTATGGATTGGCACCACATGTGTCTCATGCCAATCCCTAGGAACCCTCCCTGTCTCAAGCAACCTGTTGAACAGCTCCGCCAGGGGTGCGGCCAGTATGTCCGCCAACTCCCATAGTACTCTTGGATGAATGCCATATGGCCCAGGAGATTTATCTTTCTTCAGTGCCTTAAGGGCTTGCCACACCCGTTCGGTGGTGATAGCATCAGCCATCCCCCCCCACCTTGCTGGCCTTTCTATCCTTGTCCTGGTGTGAAACTCCAGGGATGCCTCTCCCCTCCCTTATGCACCATATCTTTTGCTCCCCCAATCCCACACAGTACCACTTCGATCCCCCTTGTGCCTTGCTTTGTAAATATCCCATCCCCCTCCCTAGTGAACACCGAGGCGAAGTACTCGTTGAATACCCTTGCCTCTTCCACCCACCCTCCATCTGATCTCAATCTGCCAAGATGGCCCTTAGTTTTTCTCAGCTCCCTGATGTACAGGAAAAAAACCTTTTCCCCTTCCTGTATCCCATGCCAGTCGCTGCTCTTTACTGGACTTTGCTCCTGCACCAACCGGGTGACTTTTCTAGATGCAAGATGGTATGTATCCATGTCCCTTTCCCCTCTCGATGTTTTGTATTCTGTGTAGGCAGCCACCTTCTTCCTGACCGCTACCTGAACTTCACTGGTCCACCAGCACAGTTTATGTGATCTTGCTCCCTTACGCTTCACCTTAGCGCAGGCCCTGACTGCCTCATGAAGTCCCCGTTTTATGACCTCCCAACTCTTTTCCACATCTGTCATTGTTGTAATCCCTTTCAAGTGATCCTGGAGAATATTTACCATGCCCACAAAGTCTGCTCCCCTGAAATCCACGGCCAGTGTCCTAGATCTCTCCCCCCTTCCCCATGCTAATTTGAAACCAGACAGTATCATGGTTGTTCCCAGTCAGGAGATCCTCTACAACCAGATCCGTTACCAGATCCCCATCTTCCAGAACCATGTCCAGGACATGTCCCTCCCTTGTAGGCTCCATCACATGCTGTGTTAAGAACACATCCTGGAAGCCGTCCAGCAGCCTCTGCTCCTTGGCCATCTTAGAGGACATGGTTCTCCAGTTTGTACCTAGCATATTAAGGTCCCTCATCAACACGATTCTCTCCCCTTTTGGTCTGCACTGGGCAATAATGTTGTCCAGCAAACCATCCTCCAGAACATCTCCCATCCCAGGGGCCTATATACTATACTCAGCTTGACTTTACCTCCTGCCGGGGTTCGTAAGGTGACCCATAAGGCCTCCACATTTTCTTCTGCCTCTTCTACCCTAGCAATTTCTATGCCCTCTCTGATGTACATAGCTACCTCTCCCTCTCTGCCCTCCTTTCTATCCTTCCTAAACATAATGTACCCCCTTATGTTTAGGTCCCAGTCATGGTTTTTATTGGCCCACATTTCCGTGACCACTGCCACATCCACCCCCCCATGAATAGCAAGGCCTGGAACTCTGGTAACTTGTTTCCCAAGTTCCTGGCATTTACTAACACCACCCCCCACCCCTTATCCCTAATCCCCTTTGTTGAAACCCACCCAGGTTCCTTGTGCCTCCAGCCCCCTTCTGCTCCTCTTGGAACCTCCTTCTCCAGTATGTTTCCCCCTCCTCTCCTTGGGTTTAAAGGCTACTCATCTCATCTGGAGAAGAGGGCTTCAGGCCAGCCCCTCCATTGTCCCTCCCCCCTCACAAGTTTAAACCCCACCTTTCTGGAATGCAGTCTGCCACCCCCTGTTTAAGGATTTCCTTCCCTAATGGGGTAAGATGAAGCCTGTCCTTGGCATACAATCTCTTATCCTCCCAAACTCCCTCCTAGTTCCCTAACACTCCGACCCGCTTTCTTCCCCCCACTTCCTGAGCCAGACATTTACCTCTGAGATCTTCCTTTTGTTCTCCACTGATGCCCTAGGTACCAGCAATATTTCAAAAAAGGAAATGCTGCATCCATTATCCCGATAGACTCTAGCAAGTTTTCGGAACCTTGCTTGGATTTCCAAAACACTGTGTCCCTCTAAATCGTTAGTCCCCATATTGAGTGGTGAAACTTCACATTGTTTATTTATTTTATTTATTTATTTATTTAAATTTTGGTGACCGGGTAGGTCCACTGAGACCGTAATGGTCCCTTTTTCAGGGGTGACCCGGGGTTAATTACAGTCAACAGTACAATAAGAAATAGGAACAATTCAAGGGAAAGTACGCATATACAGACATTAAAATCAGAACATATAGTACAATCACAGGCAGGTTAGGTACCATTTAGAATAACATGGGGTAAACACTAGTTTCACAAGAGGGGCAGTTACATAAGGTTCTTTTATCAGGTCAGTTTTACGGGTTACAATTTCAATTGTTTCAGAAGTGATAAGATTCAACTGAAATAGGATACCAACCTGTTAGGCGGCAGGTTTTTAGTATCAGAGGTGGAGTGCTGTTTTCTATCCTCAGTGGTGAACGCACAAAGGCTTAGCACTAGAAGGTATGTGGAGAGAAAATAATAAAGAAATCTTGTAAATGATGTATTTTGTGTTTTTTTATGTGCAATCACCACCTTAATGGAAAGCTGTCAACAATACAGCCTCCCATCCCTTCAAGGCTTACCCTCGGGTAAGCTTTTTAAATATTTGCGCATTTTTCTTGTGCGCAACATACTCTATTTAATAAAGAAAATCTAAACCTGGAAGTATGGCGGATGCGGGGGAGCAGGGGGCTCCATTATCTGTAAATGTCTTGACGCACGATGCGCTTCAATACAAAAGTATTGAAGTGCATGGTGATCCTACACCTTTACTTTAATGCTCTTGTGCATAGCTATGGCTGGAAGTGATGTGCCTGACCATCAGTTTCGTAAGTGTCACAGTGGATCAAAGTGGCATCGGCTGTCATGACATTTTAAACACTATAAAGCTGACTAAGCAACCTCCTTGAGGTATTTAATGAATGCGAAATTTGTTAGGGTTTTATATTCAGGCATTTGATTTTGTGTGATTGCTGCCTTTTTTTAAGCAGATGTCTGCAAGCTGAATCACAGTACACACTACAAGACACTGTTGTGGTAAAGTACAGTTACGTAAGACTTTACTATAACAGTAGATCTTCGAGAGAGGCTCTTGCAGTAGGTAATTACATATGGGACTGATGCCGGCAAGTGTCAGGACCCCATGGAAAAATTTCTAGCTAACAGTCTCTGGCTGGGGACCGCCTCCACGTAAGGTGACCGACGTCGTGCGACGTCAGTATAAAGGGGTGGTTCCCCACGCTCGCCTTCCAGTTCTTTCCCACCAAAGGCCCAAAAGGGCGAGACGAGAGGGAAGTGGATATTTCCCAACCTGGAAAAGGAGCTAAAAAAGCTTAGGGGGATGGAGGGTGGGAAGGTATTACCTACTGCAAGAGTCTCTCTCAAAGAGCTACTGTTACAGTAAGTTCTTACGTAACTGTACTATCTTACTTTGAGAGGGCTCTTGCAGTAGGTTATTATATATAGGACTGAGTCCCAAGCAGTCTGGAACAAAGAAGAAGCACACAGGAGGAGGAAAGCTACTCAAAGTAGATCCTTTAGCTGTGAAGGCCTTAAGAAAGGAGGCCTTGCAGAACAGCAAGCCCAAAGCTTGCTCTATGGTGAGAGGCAATATCCAAACTGTAATGTTTTGTAAAGGTATGGACGGAAGTCCAAATGGCGGCAGCACAGATGTCTGCTGCTGACACATTCTTGAAACAAGCCGCCGAGGCAGCGACTCCTCTGGTGGAGTGGCCTCTCACTTGACCCAGAAGGGTCTTGTTGTACTTGTCATAACAGAAGGTGATGCAGTGAGCCAACCATTTGGACAGGCATTGCTTGGAAACAGCATTGCCTTCTCTTTTGTGGGCAAAAGAGACAAACAGTTGATCAGTCTTTCTGAGATCTTTTGTTCTTTTAGTGTAGTATCTCAGAATTCGGTGAACGTCCAGAGTGTGTAAGAGATACTCCCCTTGATTGAAGTGTTGTGTAAAGAAAGCGGGTAACTCTATTGACTGGTTCAATGTAGATTCCACTACCACCTTGGGGAGAAACTTAGGATTGGTGCGCAGAGCCACACGTTCCTTGTGAAAAATCAAGTACGGGATTTTACACATCAGGGCCTGGAGCTCGGAAATCCTCCGAGCAGAAGTAATGGCCACTAGGAAGAGAGTCTTCCATGAGAGGAACCTCATGTCTGCTGAGGCTGCCAGTTTTGAAAGGAGGCAGAGTAAGCTTCTCGAGGATGAAATTCAAATCCCAAGGAGGGGCAGAAACCCGGATAGGGGGTCTCAAATGGAGAACCCCTCTGAGGAAAGTCTTAGAGACTTCCAGCTGAGCAAACATCCTGTCTGTGAAAGGGACATGGTAGGCCAAAGTGGCCACCATGTGTACCTTCAAGGATGAGTGACTAAGACCCAGATCAAAGAGGTGGCATAGGTAATCCAGCAGCCGCCCCACAGGACAAGAGAAAGGCTTGAAATCTTTTGAAGTGGCCCAGATTGCAAACCATTTCCATTTCATGGCATAGGTAGACCTAGTGGAGGGCTTTCTAGCCTCCACCAGAATCTCAGCCACTCTGGGTGAAACCCCAAATCAGGCTTGAGCTATGTCTGCAGGAGCCATGCGTGCAGTTGAAGGGACTTGAGACCTGGCTGGACCAGGGTCCCCTGATCCTGGGTCAGTAAAAGTTGTGACTGAAGAAGAGGAAGAGGAGGTTCCACTGAGTATTGTTGCAGAAGAGAGAACCAAACTTGCCTGGGCCAGAAAGGAGCGATCAGAATCATTTGTGCTCCTTCTGAACCAAGTTTCTGTAAGACTCTCGGAATCAAAGGGATCGGGGGGAAGGCATAGATGAATCTGTCCTTCCAATCTAGAGACATAGCGTCTCTCCAAAAAATGCTGCACTCTGGAGCGAGTGAGCAAAAGTCAGGAAGCTTTGCATTTAGGGGTGAGGAAAACAGGTCCACCTGTGGTGTTCCCCAATGCAGGAAGAGATCGTCTAAGAACCCTGATCCAGTTCCCACTCGTGAGCTTGAGCAGACGAGTGACTGAGTTTGTCTGCTAAGGTGTTCTCGACCCCCGGGACATGAATTGCTATGCAATGAAGGTTGTGCTGTACTGCCCAGTCCCAAACTCGCATCGCTTCCCTGCAAAGAGGGTAGGAACGAGTCCTTCCCTGTTTGTTGATGTACCATATCACACACATATTGTCTGTCTGTACGGCTAAGTGGCCGGGAAGGAGATGCAGGTGCAGAGTTTGGAGAGCATAAAGCACTGCCCAAAGCTTGAGCACATTGATGTGAAGCATTTTCTCGAGCTTGGACCAGGAGCCCTGAGTCCTGTGGGGTCCAAGATGGGCTCCCCAACCTTCACCGACTCATCTGTGGTCAGAGTCTGGGAGGGGGGAGAAAGGCAGAAGGGAACTCCCCGGAAGAGTTTCTCTGGAACCATTCACCGCTGCAAGTCCCGAACCATGGGGGAGGAGACTAGGGCAAGCTGGTCCAGGTCATCCAATTGATCTCACTGAGACTGAAGTGTTCACTAAGAGACCCTCATGTGGAGCTGAGCCCGAGGGACTGTTGGAATAGCAGCTGCCATAAGCCTGAGGAGGTGAAGGACCGACCTGGCACTGACCTGCCTGCAGCCAGACAACAGGCTGACCTGAGCCTGGAGTGTGGCCACCCTGTCCGGTGGCAGGAAGGCACTGCCAAAGGTTGTGTCCAGGATCGCCCCAATAAACTGGAGCCTCTGGGATGGGATCAAATGGGACTTGGCCTGGTTGATGATAATACCCAGGCAGGCAAAGACCTGCTGGGTAAGGGAGAGGAAGCACAGGAGTTCCTCCCTGGATGAGGCCACCAGGAGCCAATCATCCAGGCGCGGGAAAACCTGCACCCCCTGGGTGTGCAGGTAGGCCGTTACCACCGCAAGGCATTTGGTGAACACCCGGGGCGCTGAGGAAAGACCAAGTGGGAGGGCCTTGAACTGGTAGTGGTCCCCCTGGAAAGCAAAACGGAGGTATTTGCAGTGAGAAGGGTGGATAGGGATGTGCAGGTAAGCATCTTGCATATCCAGAGTGCACAGCCATTGTCCTGGCTGAAGGAGGGGCAGGAGGCCCTGCAGGGAGAGCATCCTGAACCTCTTGTACTCCACGAATAAGTTCAGGGAACTGAGATCGTGAATCGGCCTTACATCTCCTGTCTTCTTCGGGACCAGGAAAAAGTGGGAATAGTAACTCGTTTCCTGTAGAGAAAAGGGGACGGGTTCTATCGCCTCTTTCAGCCAAAGTGCTGAAATCTCTTTCTGGACCAGAAGAAGGTGTTCCCGAGAGTACGACGACCTTGGGGGAGGGTGACGAGGTGGTTTCTGGAGAAACTCTATTGAGTGTCCTCCTGTGATAAGCTGGAGCACCCAGGAATCTGAAGTTATGCTCTCCCAGGCCAGGAGGTGGAGGGAAAACCTCCCTCCTGCCGGTTCCTCCGGAAGGCCCAGAGGCTGTGGGAGAAGAAAGGAGTCAGATAGTGTGGGGCAGCATCGCAGCTGAAGCACCCGCTGCTTTTTTGGGTGGAGAGGGCTCGGCAGCTAGAGGGGCCCCGCGTTTAGTGACCCGGTTTCCCTGGGGTTTCACCTTTGGCCGATTCCATCTGTGAAAAGGATGGCTCTGCATTTGATGGGAATGATACATGGAGTCCACAGACTTCAGTGCCATCCCCTTCTCCTGCAGATCGGTGATAATGTCCTTGACATCACCACCAAACAGCACCGAATCCCAGAAAGGCGCTTTCTGAATAGCGGACTGCATGTCTGGGACCAACCCAGACACACAGAGCCAGACATGACGCCGTAAGCCTATGGCGAAAGCTGAGCTCCTACCAGCAGTGTCCACTGCATCGTAAGTCACACGAAGCATGTGCTAACTGGCCGAACATGCAGAGTGGACGAGGTCAGCCACTTCCTGTTTGACTTGAGAGTCCGGAAGGGAGTCCAATTTGGATTCCACCTCACTAAGAATCGCTTTCTGGTAATCCCCCATGTGACCGACATAATTCAGGGCCCTAATACCCAGAGTGGAAGAAGCAAAGATCTTCTTACCATACTGGTCCAGAAGACGGGAATTTTTGTCAGGTGGAGATGAGCTCAAATGCCTCAGGTTAGCTGACCGACCGTTAGTGGCACTAATCATGACCGAATCAGCTCGAGGGTGAGAATCTAAAAATTCAACACCCTCAAGAGACTGATATAGCCTGTTCGACTTACGAGGAAGTGGGGCTAAAGCTAACAGCTGTTTCCAAATAGTGGAAACAAGATTGGCATGAGGCTCAATCCAGGGTGGCACCAAGGTGGGAGCTGTCACGGGCAGATCCAGATGCTCAACAAGTTTCTTATGCTGGGGATCTGGCTGCAAGGAATGCCACATATGAACCCTCCTGGATTTTGCATAGTAACTCCGTAAAAGAAGGATCCTCCGGAGAGGACTTTGGAGGAGTCCTTGGCTTGGGCTTAGATGGAGAGCACGTCTCGTCGTCTGGCTTGGAAGAACCGTCGGAGGTTTCTGAGGTGTCTGAGGTGTCCGAGGAGGAAGAAGATGGTGATGAAGAAGACTCCCTCTCCCGATGTGGGGGAGGAACGGACCCCTTGTGAAGCCCTCGGGGAAGCATGTCCTGCCCCTCCCAGGAACCAGATGGTTTGGTCCTGGTGTCCGGAGGTGGGGAGGGAGTTTGTCATCACGGACGTATGGGGACCGGAACCGGCACCATCATCGAGAGATGACTCTCCACCTCTCTGGTGAGCTGAACCTTGGCTTCAGCCCACCAGGAGGCCAGAGTCTCCTGCAAGTCCACTGGTGGCTGAGGGGGTGGTGGAGGTGGAGGAGGAGGGGGATACGGCTATGGATTATACCCGTAAGGTGCATATCCATAACCTGATGGCGGGAAGCCCAGTGTCAGTATTGAGGCACCGGGCACTGTGGCGCTGGATAAGTCGGTGTCGGGTACTGGGGCGTCGGATACTGCAGAGTCGAGTAAGACGGCATCGGATATGACAGAGTCAGATACCTGGGAACCAGGGGGGGGTCTGCCGGAGCAGACGGCCTGTCCGGAGGGCCCATGGGCAGGTCTGGAGCAGAAGGCCCGGTGGGCGGAGGGCCCAGCATTGGGGTGGTGCTCCAGGAAAGGGATGTCACCTGGGGTTGGCAAGACTGGCATCGGGACTGGCATCCGGGGAGCTGACGTCAGGCCAGTTAGCCCAGTGGGTGGACGGTCTGACAGGGGCGCAGCAGGAACCTTGGCATTACCTGGGGATGGAGGGAAAAAATTCTTGTGGTCAGGCTGAGAAGACCCAGGGTCCCTGGAGGGCAGAAAAGGCTGTGGGGAGCCAGGAATGGTGGATGTAGGGGGTCCAGCATCGGCTCATCCACTGTGCTCACATTGGTCAAGCTGATGTCCGACTTATCAGTGGAGTCTGGGCGGGCGCCAGAGGAGCCGGCATCTGACTTAGTGGACCCGTCGCCCGAGGCAGGTCACGGAGGAGGGGCGGCCTGGTTGGGCGGAATAGGGGCTGTGTGCCGCCTCAAAGGGTCAGATGACTTGCATGACCTTCCATGCGGGCGCCGGAGACTTATCGCTCGGCTTACCGGAGCCGCTCGCACCAATAGGCCGCACAATGGTGGCTTTACTGGGAGTGGAGGCCTCCAATAGTCTGGAGGTGCCTAAAGGGCCCCTAGCATGAGCCAGACAGGCAGGCCGACACCACCTTGGCTGTCGTGGAGCAGTCCCATGGGGGGACGTTACCTGAATCACGGCGACTCCCGAAGAAGATCGGTGGATGAGGATCCCTTGTCCCGGTGCTTCTCCTTGTCTTTTTTCTTTTGGGGGCCTTTGGGGGAAGTGGACACCTGCCAGAGCTTTTTTAACTCCTTTTCCATGGAGGTCATTTTCTTTTTAAAAATATGGGCCTCCAGGGACTGCTGTCACCATCTTTGGGTGGCTGCATTGAACTTAAGGCAGTGCGGGCACTTTTCCACCGGATGATCTGGGCCTAGGCAGAAGAGGCACTGGGAATGGCCTTCCTTGTATGGAGTTGGGCGCCGCATGAGTCACACTTGTTCTTGTGCTCAGAGGGTGTATGGGATGACATACATCGATGAATACCTGATGAAAGATCGAAAAATCAAAAATAACTCAGTCAAAACTATCAACGATTGCTGCTGACGAGTGTTGAATTTTACCACGAGGTGCTGGCATGAACTAACGGCGGGAAAGAACTGGAAGGCAGGTGTGGGGGACCGCTCCTTTATACTGATGTCGCATGACGTCGGTCACCTGACATGGGGGCGGTCCCCAGCCAGAGACTGCTAGCTAGAAATTTTTCCATGGGGTCCTGCCAGCATCAGTCCCATATGTAATTACCTACTGCAAGAGCCCTCTCAAAGTAAGGTCCTCAGTTAAGCAGACTGCAATCATGCAAAATAATACTGTTAGTATCTGTGAAGATGAAATACATTCATAAACAGTTTCATTAATTAAAATGCCATTGATTTTTAATTCATACACCAACAGTTTTATAAACAAATAGATTTGTATGTACGAGTGTTAGCCAAGTTGATTTGATACCTGATTGTATGACTGATCCACTCAGTCTGACTGTGGGTGCAGTGTTACACATGTTTCCCTTGGTAGCAATAAGATTAGTCTACACAAATGCCTCAGAAATGCTGCGTGATCATAATAGGGATGAGGCAAACTGAAATTAATTAGTTCTCATACTGGCAGGCTATAATATTTTAAATGAACCTCTGCATTTTATTTCTGCATTGTATTTTGGAGCCCTGCTACACTGATACAGGAAGCAGGAAGAGGGCACTGTAGTCCTGTGGGAGCGAGTGTGGACTACAGTTCAGTGCTAGTTCTCTGTTTTTTTAAACAATATCCTACAACCCCTTGCCTTGGTCACGCATGAGTGGCTGATGCAAGGAGAAGGGATTAAAATTGAGTATTTTAATTACAAAAATTCATTTGCCTGTGTTATGGTGCCTCTGACCCCAAGTTGACCTTCTGGGTCATATAGTACTATAAAGCTCGGCCACGCTGCGAGCGGGGCAAGCGTGAGCGGAGTGTGCGGTCGGCACGCGCAGATACACTCAGAGACATGCGCATTCCGGTGCTTGTCGGCTGTGTCAGCTGTTGTCAGTTGATAATTGGAAAATAAAACTGCATAACTGTGAGTAAGAATAGCAAGTATGTTGAGATGTATTCAGTGTGGGATGTTTAAGATGGGGGAAGAAGCTGCCAATTATGTGTGCAGCCACTGTATAAAAATACAGCAACTCAAGGAGGAGATTGTGTCCCTTAAAAATAGACAACAGGTGTAGCTCGAGAGTTCTTCACTTGAGCAATATATTGACTCAATGGTGGATGATATTAGGGAAGAGACCAAACATGAAATTGGGGACCAGAATGTTAATGAAACCCTAAATGGAGAAATGGCAAGTGAAAGGGACTGGTCATTAGTTACTGAAAAATAAACATTAAAAAGGGTCAGAAGGAACATTGGTGGAGTATCCAATATTTTAACCCCAAACAGATTCCAGGCCCTTGTCCTTGAGGAGGATGTTGTGGCAATTCAGACAACAGACCAGAAACCTGACATTAGCCCTTTAAGTAATGTTTGCACAAGCATACAAAATAATAACCAAGGGCAGCCAAATTCAACCTGTGTCCCAGGGCAGAAGAAAGATTTACTATTCATTGGGGACTCCATGTTATGAAATACAGATGGTATTTTGTGTAAGCATTATAACGAATCCACAACTGTTAGTGTATTTGCCGGGGCTGGCATTGGTGATATAATAAATCTCCTCCCAGGCCTATTTGATAACACTAATACACCAACTACTGCATTACATGTGGGGTAAATGATGTCGGAAAAAGAGAAATAACAGCCATACAGAGGGATTTTGAAGAAGTGTGTATAGCATTAAAAAATAGTGATGTGAAGTTTGGATTTCTGGAATTTTACCAGTTCCTAGAACAAGCAACAAAATAAACCAGGAAATTTATAGATTAAATGGCTGGTCTAAAAGATGGCCTGCAAGAGAAGGCTATTTCTATATTGATCATTGGCAGAAATTCCAGAGGGAACACCTATTTGGAAGGGATGGTTTACACCTTAATAAAATGGGTAAACGGGTATTGGCCCAACATTTAAAAGAGACCATTCACCATCATTTAAACTCCACAAGAGGGGGGTCGAGGTGGTAGTAAACCCAAATAATCTAACCACAAGGTGGAATTTTATGTCCCTAAATGCTTGAAGCTTAAATAATAAGTTAGATGAGTTACAAGTATTATTAACTAGTCAGGATATCCAAGTTTGTGCTATAGTAGAGATGTGGTGGCAGCCTGAAGATACATGGGACAGACAGATTCAAGGGTATGCACTCTTTAACAAAGATTGATCCCAAATCAAAGTGGGGTGTCAGTCTATATTAAGTACACAATAGTTACAGAACAAATAGATTTAGCTAGCTGGCCGGATTTGGAAGCCCTCTGGGTTAAGATCAGCCCCCCTAAATCAGCCACTATAAATTTTGGGGTATTATATCCACCAAACTGAAAGTGGACGAGGATATCCTTGCTTTCATTAAACAGTTTTGCCTTCCGGGGAATGTTATTCTGGTGGGGGATTTTAATCTCCCAGGTATAAACTGGGAAATATTAAAAGCAAACTTGGGTATAGAATCAAGATATCTGGAAGCTTTCAGCCTAGTCAATATTGAAAAATTTGTTGTCTCTAACACCAGGGAGCACCATATCCTGGATCTGATGCTAAGTGACTTGGGCGAGAACATTACGGATTGTAATATAAACCCCCCACTTGGATCTAGTGACCATTCTATTATTAATTTTCAGTATGTAGAAGCATTTGGGAAATGTACAGGTACAACGGTACTCCAAAGGTACAATAGAACAGAGTTTGAATCTATGAGACATGTACTTGAAGTCTGGGATTGGAAAACCGATTTTCGTTCACAACCAGTTGCTGAAATATGGGTCAAAATAACTAATAAATTATCTAACTTGGCTCAAAGGTATGTGCCCATTACTGATAAATATAATAGGATAAATAAGAATGTCCCTCCACCATGGTTAACCCCATTAGTTAAACACAAATTAAGGAGAAACATAGATGCTATCACTATGCGGAAAGCTGGACAACATATAAAAAAAGTAAAACATTGGCAAAAAAGGGTATCTTTATAGGAAAAAGAAACTATGAGTATACTTTAGCTGCTAGAGTACAAGATAATTATAAATCCTTTTATACCTATATAAACTGTAAAAAAGGGAAAAATACATCTATAGGACCCCTTAAAACTAGTGGTGAGGAGAACATAAAAGATAATGTGACACTAGCTGAGGAATTTAATAATTACTTCTCCACAGTTTTTAATGTCTGTCCATTTTCTGGCCAGGGTGTCACTGCAACAATACAGCAAAATTCCAGCTATAAGATAGAGTCAATGTACTCACAAGACTCAAGCAAGTCAAACAGAATAAGGCGCAGGGACCAGATGGAATCCATCCTAGGATGTTAAAGGAATTAGCAGAGGTCCTGGTGGATCCTGTGACATACTTGTTTCAAAAATCTGTAGAAACAGGGGAAGTCCCAGTTGTGTGGTGCCAAGCAGTAGTAATCCCCATACATAAGAAAGGATCAAGACAAGTGATTTCCAACTATAGGCCTATAAACCTGACCTCAGTGTTGGGAAAAACATTGGAAGGAATAATCAAGGAGTTTATTATAGACTTCCTTGAAAAACTCTGTAAGGAAGCTAGATCCCAGCACGGGTTTAGAAAAGCAAGATCATGCCAGACAAATTTACTGGAATTCTACAATAAGGCCACCAAGTCTATTGATAGGGGTATCCCAGTTGATGTCATCTATCTTGACTTTGCAAAGGTTTTTGATAAGGTCCCTCATGAGGAGCTTGTTAAAGTTATCTTACAGTTGGAACTTCCAAATTGGACTGCACTATGGATTAGGGCATGGCTGGCAAATGGAAGCCAGAGGGTATGCGTGAGGGGTGAATTCTCAGCCAAATCCTGTGTGACTAGTGGTGTTCCCCAGGGATCTGTGTTGGGACCCTGCCTTTTTAATCTCTATATATCAACAATGCAGGTTGATAAAGAGGTTTGGTTGGCTAAATTTGCTGATGATACTAGGCTCGGGGGTCCAGTAAATAGTATGGCTGAGCACAATATCTTGCAATCAGCCCTTAATAATCTGGAAATATTGGCCTCCCAAAAGCAATCAGTATTTAATACAGATAAATGCTCTGTTATGCATTTTGGTAACACAAATAAACTCTTTAAATACAACTTGGGAGGTACAGTATTAAAGGTATCACAAGATGAGAGAGATCTGGGCATTAACATTAGTAATAACCTGGATTTCAGTACGCACCGTAATAAGAGTATGAAAAAATCTAGTGGTATTGTACATTGTATAAAAAACATATTAATAGTAAAGAAAAGGAAGTTGTAATCCCTTTGTATACTGCACTTGTGAGGCCCAATTTGGAGTATTGTGTCCAGTTTTGGGCACCGTATAAAAGACAGGATGTGGAATCCTGGAAAGAGTTCAGAGGAGGATCACAAAAATGGTTAGAGGATTGGAGGGACAGAGTTATGATCAGAGGTTGAATTCCCTGTGACTGTATTCACTGGAGTACCGAAGGATGAAGGGGGGGGGCATGTGTTTGATATATAAGGCCCATAAAGACTCTTTTCTTTGGGATAGTATGGAATTGGAGCAAAGGGAACAGTCATAATACATGAACACATAACCTTCAACTGATCAAGGAAAGAACAAATACAAATAGGAAGAGATATTGGATTAATTTTTTGTAGTTAATTTTTTTATTGAAGTATTTATAAGATAAACAAACAACAAGTATACTCTATAACTATACTATAGAAGATTATATAAATAATAAGCTAAGCAGCATAACATCTAACAAAGGAGAAAAAAAAAGATTATTCAATGGTAGTATAATAATTTTTGGATTACAGACCCAAGCTAGACAGTTACAATATTATAATAAAGAAAGGCTTAATGCTACATAATACAGAGTGAAAATAGGAGAAGTAGAAAGTGAGAGAGGAGGTATGAACAGTCATAGTTGTACATTACTGTGATATATAGTTAGAATGCTGCTAAAACCTATATAGAAAGGATTATAGAATAACAAGAGAAGAAGAGAGGGGAAAAAAAGTCATCTGAAGGAAAAAATCAAAAAAGAAGAAAAAGAAAGGGAAGAAATAGCAAAGAGAGAGAAAGTATAAAGTGAGGAGAGAAAAAGCGAGACCACAACCTGAGGCTTAGAAAAAAAGGATATCAGTAGGAGGAGAGAGAGATATTATGTAAAGTATTTCAATCCATACATTAAGTACCAGAAGGGCTAGATGAATCCAAATATTTAAAATAGTCCTGCCAACATTTATTATACATATTGAGTCAGTCGAAAGAAATATGTGTCATACGATCCAGGAAGGCATATTGAGATAAATGATTAAGAATATCGGGGAGAGTGGGGATTATATTAGATCTCCAATGCATAAGTATACTACGTTTAACTAAAAGGAAAAGTATGGTTAACCATCTGTTCAGGGATTGGGGGATATTATAGGGATGAGAGTCAAAAATACCAAGTATACAGTGTTTGGGATCCAATATAAAGGACTGACCAGTCACTTTCATTGCAAGTATATGAATACGATGCCAAAGCTTTTGTATGGGGGGACAACCCCATAAAATATGAAGTAAATCGCCATTGGGAGAGTTACAGCGGCAGCAGTTATCATTGTCCATTAATCCCATTTTATGCAATACAGTTGGGGTCCTATACCACAAATGAAGGATGTTAGTCTGAATGAGCAAGCTACGTTTATCCTGAAAAGATTTGTGGCAAGAAAGCCAACACCTATGCCATTGTTTATTTGTAATGTTATAATGTAACAAATTGCTCCATTTATTTTTTGCACTAATGGACTGGTCCGGTAGTGATTCTCTAATATCTTTGTAGATAACACTATTCAGTTTAAATGTTGTGTTTATCCATTTGGAGACGTGCTGATCATATAAGGATTGATTCGCAATAAGTGGGAAATAATAAGTGCATGCTGTACAAAGCTGTAGATATTTCCAAAAATCCTGGTGGGGAAGATTCCATTGAGTACATAGATCAAAATAGGATTTTATTCTTAACATATGGGGTTTGAGTACAATATGTCTCTTAAGAAGAGTATGCCTCTATTTTTCCAGGTTCGACAGTAGATTGGATGATTTTTGAGAGATATTTGGCAGTTTCCTCAGATAGAAGCATAAGCAAGAGGGGTAGGGTTTGATTTGAGGTGTTTATGTATTATTTTCCAGTAGAGCGTGGATGGTACTATAGTGGGGTGAGATTTTAATTTAGAGGGGATGGGATTATAAATAAAGGAGGTAGCAATGTTGTTTGCACAAAGGAAGGCTTCCATATTAACCCATAATGGTGAATTGGTGTCAGGTTGAATAAACCATTTGATAGTCTGGGCTGCACGAAAAGCCCAAAAGTAGGCTTGAAATCAAGGGGGGTCAAATCCACCTCTTGACCAATGGGATCTAAGTTTGTTATGGCTAAATCGAGGGAATTTGCCATCCCAAATAAAATTACCTATTAATTTGTCAATTTTGATGAGGAAACAAGAGGGAGGTTTTAAAGGGATATTAGAAAAAAGATACAATATGTTAGTTAGTAGAGGAGAGAAATTAGCATCCCATACTTTATCCAATGATGGGATGATCCAGATACCTAAATATGAGATACCTTGGAGAGCTCAGCGGAAGCCCAAAGGATCATTCATATAAGATTTACAGAGATTATTTAATGGTAACGTTTCAGATTTATTGAGATTTAGAGCAAGTCCCGAGATAAAGGTGAATTTGTTAAGGAGTATAACTAAGGTTGCCCTGAAGATTGGAGATTTTCTAGCAGAATAAGAAGATCATCTGCATAAGTGAGTGAAGTATAGCAAGAGTTACCGATAGGGATGCCTTTAATTATGATGGATTGACAAAGAGCTGCAGAGAGAGAGGCTCCATGGCAAGTATAAACAAATATGGTGATGGAGGCATCCCTGTCTAGTGCCTCTTGCAAGATGAAAGGAGGGGGATAGAGTTGTGTTAGTAAGAATTCGAACAGAAGGGTGAGTATACAATAATTTGATACAAGCACAGAAATTATTAGTGAAACCAAAATGTGATAAAACTTGGTATAAATAGTTCCAATTAAGGGAATCAAATGCTTTCTCAAAATCAATGGCGATGACCGCGGCTGGTGATTTAAGAGTTTTGCTTTGTAAATTAAGTTAAACAAGGAACGAAGATGATCAGAACCAGTTCTATGTTTGATAAATCCAGTTTGAGAAGTATGGATGAGTTTTGAAATTACTGAATCTAAGCGAAGGGTTAATAATTTAGCAAAGATTTTTCCATCTGTATTAAGCAGTGATATCGGTCTGTAACTTGAGGGAAGAGAAGGGTCTTTATCCTTTTTTGGTAAAACAGTAATAATGGCCTCAGTCATAGTGTGGGGTAGCTTACCATTAGAGAATGCTTCCAGATAGACCTTAAGAAGTAAGAGGCAAAGCGTAGCGGATAAGGATTTATAGAAATCAACAGGGAAACCATCACTCCCAGGGGATTTACCATTTTTTAAAGATGATAGTGCTGTTTGGATCTCTTGTAGGGTAAAGGGTTCATCCAGTATGGCCACATCTTGATGAGAGAGGTGAGGAAGCTGCAGTTTATCAAGAAATTCATGTATTTGATTGGAAGAACTGGAATTTGGATGAGAGTATAGTTGCTGGTATAAAGAACGCATAATGTGGTTTATTGTAGGGTTATCTGTATAAATTTGGCCTGAAGGGTCTTTCAAACAAGCAATATATCTCTCCATCTGTTGAGTCTTAAACTGATATGAAAGCAACTTCCCACATCTATCTCCTTGTTCCCAATAGCGGTGTTTAAGCCTTAAGAGGGCAAGTTCAGCTTTCCTGGATATTAATTCATTTATTTTAATTCTTAACTGAAGAATTTCAAGATGTAGTTGTGAGTTATGATTGTTTTTTTTTGTTTTATAGTACTGAGTTTCTTTCTCTTTAAGGGATTTCTCTAAATTTGCTAGTTGTTGCTCTCTTAGCTTTATCCTGTGAGCTGCAAAACTAATAATTTTGCCTCTAATTGTTGCTTTTAATGCTTCCCAAACAGTGCCTTGAGATACCTCAGGGGTATTATTAAATGAGAGAAAGTCTTGAATCTGGACTGTAATCCAAGGTATAAATTCTGGGTCTCTCAGTAAGAGTGGATCTAAACGCCAAGAAGGAGATTTAGAAGGGGTTGGACCCCAAAGTAAATGTAAACTTATAGGAGAGTGGTCTGATGTGGTAATTGGGAGGATATCTGTATCAATAGTTTTTTCTGTAATAAGAGGGGATGAGAGACAATAATCAATATGGCTGTAAGATTTATGTAATGAGGAGTAAAATGTATAGTCATACTGTCTAGGGTGGGAAAGTCTCCAAATGTCAGAAAGGCCCAGATCTTTCATTAACAATGTCAAGGCATTAATGCTTCATGGATGAACATCGTATGGCTTATTACTTCTATCTAGGTGTGCCTCTAAGGTTGAATTAAAATCTCCACCCATAAGAATAGGTGAGTTATTGTTGTTATTAACCATAATTTGTTGAGCCAAGTTATGAAAAAATTCAGGGGAGTCAGAGTTAGGGGCATAAACGTTAACTAACATAAAAGTACCTGCAGTGGAAGTTAATTGAGTTATAATCCATCTACCGTCCGAATCCGTGATAATTTTCTTTGGGGTCCAATTAAGGGATTTATGTAATAGAATAGCGATGCCCTGTTTTTTAGAGGAGGAAGAGGATGCAAATACTTGACCGACCCAATCCTTTTTTAACCTGTCAACATCCTCTGACGTAAGTTTAGTTTCTTGTAAGAAAGCAATATGTGTTTTATGCTTCTTAAGGTAGGTAAGTATTTGTTTGCACTTACAAGGTGAATTGAGTCCCTTAACATTCCATGAATATAATATCAAATCACTCATAATGGTAAACGGTAAAATATGAAGTTACAAATCGGAATGAGGGATTCATAAAAAACTAAGTCAGAGAATGTCAAAGGTTCAAAAGGCAGGTGAATAGGTTGTACAGATGTGAGCAGGATCATAAGGATGTATGAATTCAAAATAATATGATAAATATATCTATTGAGCCTCACTAAAGAGAGATACAGGGATAAAATAGTACAGAGAATATACATAGAAACAATAAAAACTTGTATATTACAGTGAGAACATTTGTGAAGTGTAGAGAGATAAGAGTCGGCGTACATACCAGAGACTCTCTCGCCACACTACTAGGCATGTAAAAACGTAGATAACTCTTAAGAAAAAGCAACACGCTATATTCCTAAGATATTAACTATGTATAACAATATCTTAAAAGTAATTATTATGACTAGAACTCAGGTAGTTAAGCTAGAACCTTGGGAAAGACCAATAAACATCATACCAAACAATATAAAAAACATTTTTAAAGTGGTAATAAAACCAGACATGGTAATCAGGTTGAACTATATCGTATTAGTTCAGTAAAAGAGATAGTATGCCACTATAACATCACATATCATTAAACAGCATAAGCCAAAAAACAAAGGCTTGTAAGTTATGTAGTCATCCACATGGCCGTATTAAAGAATGGATATGTGGTATATGTGTACTATTAGCTTAAGATAGTAGGTACACTAAAAATGATATAGATAACCACTATGCAAATATATGTATACAGCACTTGCCATAAGGTGAAAGTGAATCTTTAAATGTGCTGAACATGCATAGCGTTATGCTATATTTTTTTTCCTTTATATTTTATTAATAATCTAGTAACTAGTAGAACACATATGGACCTGGGAAAGACCTAAAAAAAAGTTGTATATTTCTGTGTAAATAGGTTTACACATATAGCTAAGTTCAGCTTGCAGATTCGATTCATTGAAAGAATACAGCCCCTAAGTTTCAAACACGATTTACAGCCTTGTTGAATCCAAACCTACTGGATGTGATAGCACTAACATATTAGGATAGGCATCGCGTTTGAACAAAAAGAAGGGAAAAAAGGAATGACCAGATGTTATATTGGAACAAAGAGCTCCACATAAATGTTCACACATAAAATCAGAAACGTGTGGCAGTCAATGCCCCTCACATTTCTGCACCCGGGAAGCAGTGTTATTTACGCTGTTCTTCAGCCTCCCCTTACTTTTTTTTTTCAGGGGGTATGGGGAACCAGCAACCAGCTCTGCCCAGAAGGAGATAGAGGAATTAACTATAGGCAGTACATTTGCGTGGGCATCAGCGAGTGGTTCCTAGTCATCCTCCCGAAGTGCTTCACGAAGATGAAAGTGAATCTTTATGGAGTGGAGTGCACCCACTAGACAGTGCAAGAAGAATAGAGAAGCCAACATGCTTTCAGACTGTGAGTGGGACGTTGAGGGGATGTTATTTAAGCAACGCAAGTGTCTGGTATGCAAAGAACCGGCAGATTTCTTTCTCTAGCATACATGCAGAGACTTGGGCAAGAGCAGGTGTATTAGTTGCGGACCGTGCAGGTTTCTCTGCAATTCCTGACCAATTTCGTTGGTGATAGCTGAGGACCGCCGTTCCTCCTAAGAGGGATTCGGGGCAATAACTAGATCTACTGCAGCATAATTAATGGGTGTGATGGGTGCAGTTCGAGGCATATTAAGAAATGCAGATAGCGCTTCAAGTGAGCAAAAAACTTTGAATACAGCCCCTAAGTTTCAAACACAGTTTACAGCCTTACTAAGTCCAAACCGACTGGGTGTAATAATATTATACATATTAGTATGAGGCTTCGGGGGCTTAATGTAAATATTCACACATAGGATCAGAACCGCGAATCAGTCAATGCTTGTTACGGTTTTGCATTTGGGAAGCAGTATTATGGCTTCTGTTCTTCAGTTTCCCCTTTCTTTTCTTTTTGAGGGGTTCTGCTGATTTAGATGGGGAGCTAGATACCAGCTCTGCCCAGGAGGAGTCAGGGGAATTAATATTAGGCAGGGCATTCGCATGGGCATCAGCGGGTGGATCCAAGTCATCTTCCCGAAGTTCTTCACGAGATGAAAGTGAATCTTCACAGAGTGGAGTGTATTTTTTAGACAACGCAAGAGGAGTAGAGAAACCAACATGCCTTTCAGTTTGCGAGTCGGGTGCTGAAGGAGTATAATTCGAGCAGCACAAGTGTTTGGAATGCAGAGAGTTAAACTTTTTTTCTTGTATGCGCGCTGAAACTCGGGCAGGAGCTGAAGTATTAGTTGCAGTCTGTGCAGGCTTCTCTATAGTTTTTTGATTCGTTTCGAAGACGATTGCTGGAGACTGTCGGACCTCTTGAGAGGAATTCGGGTCAATGTTTAGATCAACTGCAGCACAATCAATGGGTGTGGTAAGTGTAGTTTGAGGTATGTCGAGAAACGCTGATAGAGCCTCAGGTGTGCAAAAGTCCTTGAATGAATCATCCAGAAATAGATGCATTGTGGCTGGATAGCGTAGAGCAAACTTAATGCCCCGCTGGTGCAAAACAGTTTTGATGGGATTGTAGAGTCTGCACTTATTAGATAGTTCTCTTGAGAAATCTCTGAAGATTGATATTTTATGATCCTGCCAAGTAAGCGTACCCACTTGCCTTGCCTTTTGAATGATTAATTCTGTGTGTGCATAGTTCAGAAATCTAGCGATGATGGGCCTTGGTTTTTGAGTTGGACCAGGCCTTGGGCTTAGAGTACGATGAGATCTCTCAATAATGAGGTCTTGGCCGGGTGGAAGTTTAAGCAACATTGGAAGTGCATGTTTCAGAAGTGCGCTAGTGTCTCCGAGCTCTGCACCTTCAGGAAATCCCAGAAATCTAAGGTTGTTACGTCTATTTCTGTTTTCGATGTCATCAATTTTATCCTGAAAATTTTTAATAACTCTATCCTGCTCCCTGATTGTAGCGTTCAGATCCATAATAGAGCCTTCATTTTGAATTGTTTTAGCTTCTGCAGCAGTGATTTTTTGGTCAAGCAATTGTACATTAGTAACATTTTGCTGTGAGGTTATTTTTAAGTCATTCAACTCATTGATTAGTTGCTGAAACATTGATTCAATTCTGTTGAGAGAGCTGCTATGCAGAGGTTGGTCGGCCATTGTTGCAGACCGAAAGTAGAGAAGCTGTCTGATTGCAGATATAAAGTTCTATAACTGTGAGATAGCAAAAATACTATACCAGAGCTGAACTTTGATGTGGGTAGAGTAAGGACCCAGTTATTGGCAAAGAGTGATTGTCTGGGTAGTGATGGATGGATGATGATAATTGGTGATCCCAGGAGCAACAGAATTAAGCAGCCATCTTCAGCTTAGCCAAGCCACGCCCCCTAGAGATATTGGATTAATAACAGAGTAACTCAAATATGGAATGCATTGCCCTGTGAGGTGGTTGAAAGTAAAACTATATCTGAGTTTAAATTAAAGTTGGATCAATATTGTATCGGTTAAAGAATTAAAGGCTATTCGTAGGTTTCAAGTTGCGAGCTTATGGAATTCAGTCTTAAAATGCTCTGTAATGTCAATGAAGTCAATGGAATCAATTAATAACATCGACAATTATATGATTTGCTCCCCAATTGTTGTCATTTGCGTGCTGATGGAATACTGTTTTAATCTGCAGTACTGAACGTTACAGTTATCAGACAGATAACAGAGGAATCCTCAAGTTGATTGAGTTTGAATATATGTATTTTATTTATAATGAAGTGTCTATATGATAACTGTGATAAGAAAGGGGGCCAGAGCCATGTATTCTTTTGATTCATTTATTCTTTTCTAAATATGCATCTGTTTCAGGTACAAGATGGCTAACAGATTACATGATCGAGTAGTACCGATATATGACAGCTTACGTTAGCCAGGCTAGAGGGTCTGATGTTCTCATGGGGGAGTTAACAGGAAAGCTAGGGAGAAGGCAATAAAGCAATAACCTCAGGGGGGCGTCTTTCCTGGAGATGTTCCCGTGTTCGACAAAAGAGCCAGGTGCATGTTATAATGTTAGCAAGGAGGTGCTAAAGGGTGGGTGGACACACAGACACACAGACACACACACACACACACACACACACACACACACACACACACACACTGACACTCTCAAAGAAGGATGGGACAACATGGAACTGTCACTCAAAGTGAGTGAGGCCCCTTCCCACATGGAATGAGAAAAATATTGTAGTGCTGGAAGTAAGCACTTTCTCTTGGACCCTGGTACATCTGAAATCGAGACCCCTGCAGCTAGAAGTCTGGTAAGAAAGACAGCTTAGGGAAAAGTATTTTCTTCAGATAGCAGCAGGTAAAGACATAGATTTTAGCTGAGAATAGCTCAGAGTTCTACTATATACTATCTGTCTGTTCAACCTGTTTTTATTTTCTTCTTCTGAGTAAATGTGCAACCCTTTTGTTTTCCTGTGAATACACCCTGTTGTAAATACTTGTAGAATTTTAGTAAAACTTCTATTTTTATAGAATCAGTGACTGCTTGTTTTATTTAAAAGGGTAATTCGATAATTTCTGCTGGACTCTGTTTGCAGTCAGTCTCTGAAAGGGGCACTCTACCCACAGTTATTGTGTTGACTTTCCTGACCTTGAGGAAGGAGGAGGTAAAAGAACAGCTTTCCTGGTTCCTGTTGGTAACAACCACATGGTAGCAGTGATCTTGAAGTCCCTGGTGAGGGATTTGCATCACATTTGGTTGGCAGCATGGTGGGATCAGTGTGGCAACTGGTACCAGTGCAGCGCAGAGCAGCGTACAGTAACACAGGGATTGAGGGACACTGGTGCCTCAATCTCCATGGTAAGGCAGAATCTGATCCAGGTGGAGCAGATTCTGCTGGGGCAGTCCTCCAAGATTCAGGGAGTCACGGGTCCAGTGGTCCAAGTGCCAATGCCTTGGGTCTTCCTAAGCTGGGAGGTTGGCCATGGGGTACAGGAGGTGGGAGTTGTACCTGATCTTCCTGTGGATGTGATCATGGGGAATGATTTTGACCACAGGGAAAACCTGGTATGTGTTATTACCTGTAGCCGAGGAAAATGGCAAGCTTCTGAGGATGAGAAGAGGGCTACACAGCCTGTGCAGACCCATCTCTCAGCAGCTGAGAACGTGGCTAGTGTGGGTAAGGAGCTAGCTAGGAGTAGCAGCCCTGAGCCCCAGCTGAAAGCAGAGGAGGGTGTCACCAGGAGCAGCTTTCCTTCTGAAGGAGAACTAGGGAGGGTCAGACGGGAAGAGCTGGGCAAGGCACAGCGAGCTGATTCTACCCTCTAAAAACTGAGAGAGATAGCAGACAGTGCTGAGACCGCTCAAGGGAGTAAAAAGTCAGTTTATTGGGAAAATGGACTGTTGTACAGGGAGTGTACACCACAGAGGGGGCTAGAGGGAGAGGTACTCCAGCAGCTGGTAGTACCCTGGGACTACTGAAAGCAGCTTCTGGCCCTGGCCCATGATATTCCTTTTTCAGGCCACCGGGGTATTAACCGCACAAAAGAGCAGCTTGCCAACAGTTTCTTTTGGCCAAGCATGTACACAGAGGTGGCAAATTATTGTTGCACTTGTCCACAGTGCCAGCAGGTTGGAAAGGTTGGGGACAAGGCTAAGGTAGCTTTGATGCCCCCATCTATTATCGATGAACCCTTTAAGAGGGTAGCCGTGGACATAGTGGGGCCCTTAAGTACCCCAAGTCACACTGGCAAATGACACATATTAGTTGTGGTGTATTACGCAACCAGGTACCCTGAGGCAGTGGCCATGTCCTCCATTGAGGCAGAAAAGGTGGATGATGAGCTCCTGGGAATTTTTAGCTGAGTAGAGTTTCCCCAGGAGATTCTGTCAGACCAGGGGGCAAATTTCATGTCATCCTTAATGACCAGTTTATGGGAGAAGTGTGGGGTGAAACAGCTCAGCGCTTTGCCCTATCACCTCCAGACAAATGGCCTGGTTGAGCGGTTCAATAAGACCCTCAAAACTATGTTCAGGGCTTTTGCTGACCAGCACAAAAGGCAGTGGGACAAATGTTTCCCCACCTCCTGTTTGCATACAGGGATGTCCTACAGGGGTCCACGGGGTTCTCGCCCTTCAAGCTCCTGTTTGGTCACAGGGTGAGGGGGCCCCCTAGATTTAGTCGGGGATGAATGGGAGGGTAACCATGCCACTTAAGGGGAGTCTATTGTGGAGTAATCCTAAATTTCAGGGCCAGGCTTAAGGAGCTCATGGGGCTTGCCCAGGAGCCCTTAGCCACTGCACAACAGCAACAGAAAGCGTAGTACAACCGTGGGGCCAGAGCCTGGGAGTACAAAGTCGGGCAGCGAGTGATGGTACTCATCCCAGTCCAACACAATAAACTGCAGGCAGCATGGAAGGGCCCATTCTCTATAATCAGGAAGCTGAGTGATGTTAACTATATAGTAGGGCTGCCTGACAGAAGGCACAGGCAGAGGGTATATCATGTGAACATAATGAAGCCCTACTATGAAAGGGAGGAAATGATCCTCACTGTGTGCAGCACGCCAGAGGAAGAGAAAGAGGCTGATTCCTTGGTGGACCTCCTTGGGGAAGCCCGAAAGGGATCCTCAGTGAATAACTTCACCCTCTCAGGGCAGCTGACACTGGCCCAGGTCAAGGAGATGAGGAGAGTGCTGTGAGAATTTGGGGACATGTTCACGGGGAATCCCGGGTACACCACAATGGCCGAACACCATGTAGACACTGAGGCCCAAGTTCTGCTGAGGCATTCCCCCTACAGGGTACCCAAGGGGGTTAAGAAGACCATGCTGGAGGAACTCAGGGAGATGCTGGCCCTCAGAGTGATCCAGGAGTCCAGTAGTCCCAGGGCTTTGCCTGTGGTCCTGATCCCCAAGGAGGATGGTACCTTATGATTCTGTGATGGAGAAGGAGCGGGGATGCCAGGATCTTAGGGGGTAGACAGGAATGGGAGCAGGGGAGAGAAGTGAGGAGAGGTAGGGGAGGAGAAGGTTGAGCCAGAATTTTGCCGTGAATGTAAGTGAATGAATGTGCTGCCTGTGGGAGAGGGGTGCAAAATGTAGCAAGGAAAGAAGTGTACAGTGGTGGGTACACGGTGGGGAGTTTGTGGTGAATCTGCAAAAAGAGTTGAGTAGGGTGTCAAGCTTGAAGAGAGAGGAGGCAGAGGCTGAACCATAGATGTTGTCTCCATAGTCGAAGATAGGGAGGATAATCTTGTGGACTAGGTTGCGGCCATTGTGTAGGCTGATAGCATGTTGATTTTGAAAGAGCACGCCTAGCTTTGGGCACGGCTTTGAACAAAGGGAGTCTATATGGACAGCAAAGTTGAGGTGCTGGTCTAACCAGAGGCCGAGGTATTTGTATGAGGTGAGCGTCAAGGGAGGAGGCATCCAAGGTGGTGAACGTGGGGGAAGGGAGCCTAGCCAGTTTTTTGGGGGAGCCAAAGATTATAGAGATGTCATAGTCTTGTTCCTCATCAAACTGGAATTTGCGCAGCACTGCCTGGAGGTGATCAGTGAAGGCTGTAGGCCCTCTAGCTGCCTGCCCATGCGGTCTGGTGGAAGCCCTAGGAAAGGAAACTAAACACATCAGGCCTCTCTCAAGGCTCCGTTTCCTCCTAAGGTGCCTCCTGCTCCATACCACCCCACTCTATCTCACCTCTGTTAAGCTCCCAGTGCCCCATCACCAACCCCCCAACCCCTAGCAATACCCACCTCCTTGCAACGCCTTACAGCAGCAGGGAGGGGGCAATTGCAAAAAGGGTGGAGGTCATGTAGCAGGGCTGCCGGACAACTAATCAGGAGGAGCCCCAGACTCTACACATAACTAAATAACTAAAATAAAATTCCAGAATAATAGAAACCAACTAAACAATAACAATATATCCAGGACTTATAAATAGTACAATCCTAACTACTCATTCATACATCATTCACATAATAAATACAATAAAAGATTCCCTACCCAGGCACTCACCAGTCACTCTCTGTCTAAACCCAGATACCACCCATAACCACCCTAATCCCATAATATATAAACTTATTTGCCAAAAAACAAATAAAACTCAAGAGAATTCTCAACCTTAAAGGTTCAGTGCAACTTCCAGGAGAAGATTTTTAGTTTGCAAAGTTATAAGAAGGGAGAAAAAAGGAGTCGCTAAGAGACCCCCAACCAGTGCTCTCAACTCTGTTTGGGAGACAGAGAGAGAATTGTAGTTTTCTAAGCTGGGTGAACAGTTCTTTCACAACTGTTTTGCTGATAAAATCAAAAGCAGCTCTCTCACAACTTTTTATTGATTAGCCCGAGACAGAAAAACTCTCTTGGGTTGTCCTCTCACTACCACCCACAGAGAATCCACAGCACTCAATGCCAATCCGGTATCCAGAGAAGGATGGGGGGGGCTAGACAAAGTTCAATTCCTAGCTCCAGAAACAGAACGGGCTGGGATTATTTAAAATGTGACCCTGTTAGCTGTCTATTCTGTACGGCACCCAGAGCCCCTGGGATTGGGCGCCTAACTAAATAAATATTTATTTACTTTTTTTTTTTTATTTATAGATTTTATGCATAGTTACATCCATAACAACTTCTGTGCAGCACAGTCCTACATATGCCATCAAACAGATAAAAGATGTTCAGATAAGAGAGACACTGCAACCTGCAGACAAGATTGGGGGGAAGAGCATTATAGAGAACAAAAGTATTATTTTATCATATGGCTATTTCTACCAGTGCTCCTCATATGAGAAATACATTCTCAGTCTCACATAATACTATGAAATGGGCTATTATGCCCTTAATCCATGTACTCTGACTATCATAAACTCTGTATTAATCCCCCAATAAGCTTCCCCAGCATTCACATTCTTTGCTTATATCCCATTTTAGCCTTCCACTCATTTGTTTTGGAAAATTATAGCAGAAGGTCTATCATGCTATATTAACAGGCAGGAGTAACATTAGAGCTACAAAAAAAGAAAACAAGCATATTCATGTCCAAGATATGTCCCGAAGAGGGTAGCCTAAATATTGGGACCCATTTAAATCTGATCCCATTATTATCCAAACAACAAATAAACTGCCATAACCTTCCTCTAAGTAGATGGATTTCCCCAGCATAATATGCATAGAATAAATGTCTGCTTCGATCTCAGATGTCAGTTCAAGTTTCTCTCAGATCTGATTCTGCCGAAGATTCACCCTCACGAGCTGCTCTTTCCATTTCCAACTTTTGCACCAGCTTTGCAGCCTCTTTAGGATCCATATAGATGAATGCATTCTTGCCAACTGTAATGTGCAGACGGGCTGGCATCAGCAAATTATTTGGAACCTCCATCACTCGCAGCTGCCTCCGTATCGCATCGAAGCCTTTCCGCTTCATCCTAGTAGCACAGGACAGGTTAGGGAAGAAGAAAGCTCTGGAACCCTCAATTTCTAGGCCCCGTCTGGCTCATGCTGTCCGAAGGATCTGGTCTCGAACTACCACAGAAGTAGTTACTAGCATCACGGTTCTGGCTCCTTCTGAGGAAATAGGTGGTCTCCGAGTATTCACTCGATATGCTCGAACAATCAATCCCTTCATATTTAAACCCAAGGACTCTGATATCCATCCATCCAGATAGCCAGTCAAATCCTCCTCCTTCAAGACCTTCCGGTAGTCCTATGATCCTAATGTTAGCAGCTCTAGTTAGGTTTTCTAAGTGCTCCAGCCTAGATTTGATCAAACTTTGCTCTCGTGCACATGTTGCTGCCGTTGCTTGGGCTCATTCGGCAGAACACTCTGCTGTCTGGGCTGTTTCCACCAACCTCTCCAGTTTCTGTTTGGCCTGTGCCATTCTTGTGTGATACGTGTCTATTTCATGGTCCATCATCTGGACCGTTTTGGTCAAATTCAGTAGCGCTGACTGTAAAGTTTCCAATGTCGCAGGGCCAGGATCTCCTGTTGTCTCGGCAGGAGCAGGCAAGTTCCCAGTCATGTGCGGTGTTTTGGAGGCCCCGCCATGAGGGGCAAAGAAGTTGGCTTTCTGCTCCATATTTTTCCGACCCATCTCGATGAGTTTGGTATGTCTTGATAGCTCTATACCTCCTACGACTCAGGCTGATAAGTTTTAGAGGCAACTCTTGGCAGATTAGTTAAAAATTGAGTGTAAATAAGTGCTGGAGTAGGAGCTCCTCGGAAGTGCGTCTCATCCGCTAGGTAGTTAGCCACACCCCCCCTTTACTTACTTTTGTAGCATTCAGTTTTAGGGAGTTGTCTTTGAACCATGTTGGCATACAGTTAAAGTCGGACTGGCGAGGTAGCTGGATTTAATTGGTGGTGGGGCCAGATGCATAGAAGATGGTGTCATCCACGTTGAGGTGAATGTTGGATTGGGAGCAGGCTGAGGGGAGGTCATTAGTAAATATTGAAAAGAGGATGGGGCCAAGGATGGAGCCCTGGGGGACACCAGATAGAATGGGGGGGGATGCAGAGTTGCCTACTGCGATGGACTGATACCAGTTGTCACAAACCCGCTCAGCAGGTCAGGCCCTCTACTCCCAAAGTGCCAACCTCTGAGTGCAGTCTTGTGAACAGTGAGCAGCACAAGGTAACTCTCTTGTCTGTTTTGTGAGTTCGGATCAACCTTTGGTTTCAAGTTCTGGAGGGATTCAAACTATTAACCTCTTGCCGGCATACCCAATGCACAGGCTCAGATGTTTCTGTCTTCAGGGTTCCAGATATCTTTGCCTATGGGCACCTAACCAGGTATACAGAGATGAACCCTTAAAAATGTTAATAAAGACCTCAGATTTAAAACGCTTCTCTTTCCAGTTTGGTATCACCATTCAAGCTTATGTTTAGTATCTGCAATAACCATATACTTTTCTTACAACTAAAAAGAAGTCAAAGACAGACCAAGTAAGTTCTTTTTTTTATACTTCATTTTTATTTGAGCACTTGTTAGAAACAGTACATTAAAACAGTGTATTCCATCGTTTTTTTATGTTCAGTGCAGTTAATGTCTTAGCATTTCGTAATATATACTTAAAAAATGTCCATGTTATTTTTTCGTTTTAAGCACTACATAGTAAGTTCAGGTGTAGGGGAAGAGCCCATCAGTTTATAAGGTTCATATTGTTCATAGTTCCACTACAACCTGATAGCCAACTTTGCTAGGTTTTAGTTTTAATAGCAATAATGGCTTTCAGTGCTTGAACTTTAATATAGAGAAAAAAGAAAATTTAAAAAGTTTATAGAGAATCCTTTCTAACAATCTAGGAAAAAAGAAGAGGGACTCAGAAGTAAAAAAAAAAAAAAATTCGGTAGGTCAGCATTTGTTCATCATTTAGAATTTGTTCCTAATTCCCCCTAGGTCCGAGAGAGAAAGGTATGAACCTCATACATTGACGGGCACACTGTATGCAATTAAGGTCTAATGCTCAGCAATTCTTCCCCCTATACAAATAGGGTCTGGTTCTGTACACCTGCACCCAGATACAGGGGTATATCTCCCCACTACTTTCAGGTTGCTCCCGTCTGAACTTCCTGCGCATACACAACCCACCTGGTCCATCTGTTCACATAGGTTACAGATTTATCTTGTAAACTATGGGAGATATTCTCAAATGTTCTGATTTGATCTACAATACTCTTCCATTCAGAAATGGAAGGGGGTTCCTTCTGTAGCCATCTCCTAGTAATAGCCTTACAGGCTGCCACCAGTAATATAGACCACATGTATTTTATATCTTTTTGTTTGAGAGACTCCGGGGGGATGCCCAACACCAAATTCTGTGCTGTCAGGGTAGCATCAAGACTTAAAATCTTTGAAATATGCTGAGTGACAGATGACCAGAAGGGCTGGAGATTCGGGCAGCCATAGAATATGTGTGTGTGGGTTGCCACCTTTGTCTCACCAACACTTTGGAGAGAGGGCTGGGTTTCTTTTGGCCTGTAGATGGGGTGTTAAGAAAAACCTTGTGCGGACCTTCCAGGCGTATTCACGCCAATTCGGAGATCAAGTGGTAGACCATGTCATCTGCCAGATCTTAGCCCATTGTGGCTGCAATAACGGAAGGCGAAGATCCTGTTCCCATTTGACCTTAAGGGGTTCTAGTAAGTGTTCTCGCAATGACACCAAGTATTTATATATATAGGATATTGCATGATCATCCCCTTTGGCATTAAAAATGTGAATATATGGGGATGTATCTTCCAATATCTGGGAGCGGGATTGAATACGCCTATACTGGGAATTTATAAAATCTTTAATTTGAAAGTAACGTAGTCTTTCTCCCTCGCCCCATCTAAATTTGGTCTTAGCTTCCTCAAACGATATTATGGCATTTTGCCGAATGAGCTGCCAAGGGGCGAAAAAGCCCTTATTTGCTTGGATTGTATACCATGTGGAGTCCTTAGCAGGTGGGAATTCTGGGTTAGTGATAAACCACTTGTATTTCCATATGTGTTCCCTAATGTTTCTCCAGGGGTTCCCTCTCCTCCATCCTTCCAAGATGGAACAGATACTCCCCTGCGTATCTCATAAGGTCTGTTTCACTAGAGCACCTGAAAATATTATAGCGGGCAAGGGGTAGCAAAAACCTCTAGTTAAATCAATTTGTTTCCAGTGTGCATTACAATGCTTGTTGCCCCACATCAGTGTGCATCGCATTTGCGCAGAGTTCCAGTATGTGGAAAAATTAGGGAATGCAATGCCACCCCGCGCCTTAGGAAGGTGCAATGCCTGGAGTTTAAATCATGGTTTTCTGCCTTGCCATATAAAGGTCGAAGACATTTGTTGCCAGGCCTTAAGATCTCGTGAAGGGATAATACATGGTATTGACTGGAAAAAGTATAACAGACGTGGCAGAACATTTAACTTTATTGCCTGAGACCTAGCATAGAATGACAGTGGAATTATGTTCCATCTTTTAATGTCTTTTTTAATATTATTGATCAGTGGGGTGTAGTTACTTTTATATAGTTGATTAAGATCTGCTGGTATTTGGGTTCCTAAGTATTTTATTGGGGGGAGATCCCATTTAAATGGAAATTGCTTACATATAGACATGGGAACAGGATAGTTAAAAGGGAGCACCTCAGTTTTGGTTGTGTTCAGGGAATAATCTGCTAGGGAGGAAAACCTTTCAAGCTTGCGGAACAGGGTGGGGAGGGCCTTGATTGGATTTGTAAGATATACCAATGCATCGTTGGCAAAAAGAGCCAACTTGTGTTCTTTATCCCTCAAATTAATACCCTCCACATCATCCGCCGACCTGATATACTGGGCTAGAGGCTCTATATACAGGGCGAATAACGGGAGAAATTGGGCAGCCCTGTCTGGTCCCTCTATAAAGGGGGAAACCCTGGGAAACATGACCGTTTGATCGGATATACGCCTGTGGGTTCAAATAAAATTTGAAAATAAGGATGATAAATTTCTGGGGAAAGCCAAAAGCGGCAAGGACCCCTCTTAAAAATTGCCATGACACTCTGTCGAATGCTTTTTCAGCATCTAGACTTATGATAGTCACCGGGATTTTATAGTTTTGTACATGTTCGATCAGGTATACAGTACGCTGAATGTTATCCGAGGCTTGACGGCCTGGGATAAACCAGCACTGATCCAGTTGGATTAGGTTGGGGATCATTTGCTTTAATCTCTGCGCTAACACAGAGGTTAATATTTTATAGTCTGTGTTTAACACCGAGACCGGGTGATAGAAGCTTGGAAGAGTAGGGTCCTTACCTGCCTTTGGGATGACAGATATAATTGCCTGGTCCCAGGATGGGGGAATTTTCCCTTCAGGACTTTGGATATTAGTATACAGTCTGGAGAGCAAGGGAGTAACTATTCCTTTAAAAGATTTGTAAAATTCGCCAGGAAGGCCATCCGTTCCCGGGCACTTTAATGTCTTTAAACCCCCTATCTCTGCATCTATTTCTCTGGTTGTTATGGCAGCGACCAAGCCTTCAGCCAGATGTTTAGGCAGTTTTGGTAATTGAGGGTTTCCAAGAACATGTTTATTTGCTCCTCCTTCACCTGGGTCGGGGGGGAGCAGCATATAACTGTGTGTAGTATCGAACAAAGGTGTTTGATATTTTCTCCACCGTATGACAGGGCGGATGTTGGGGGGACAACCTTAAAGTTGATATTAATGTTTTGGCCCTGTGTTGCCTGAGACGTCCAGCCAGCAATTTCAGTGAGCGGGGGCCCCCATCATAATACTTCTGTCTTAGAAACAGTAGCTTCTGCTCAATTTTGTAGTCTAGTACAGCATTCAGTTCTTATTTAAGCTTTTTAATTTCTTTTAAAATTTTAGAATTGGGATGGGATATCTGTTGAAGCTCTAAATTTTGTATCTGGGCCGTCAGGGCACTTTGTTTTTGTTCCCTCTCTCATTTGTTTTGGGCTGATATTTCGATAAATTTGCCCCTGCAAATCGCCTTGATAGTGTCCCATAAGACTGAAATATCAATCTCAGGGCAGTCATTTTCCTTCACAGCCTGTTTGATAATCTCTTCCATGGTATGAATATTATCCTTACTATGGAGTAGGGAGAGATTGAGCCTCCACATTGTATTTTTCTTAAAATTATCTGAATCTAGTCTAAAAAAAAAAACAGAGCATGATCGGACAGAATAAAATCGCCCATCCATATCTTACCCGCTGACCCCAAATGCTCTTGTGAGATTAACATATAGTCAATTGTGGTATAACTAGAGTGGACCTGTGAGAAAAAGGTGAGATGTTTAGTTGATCCATTTAAATATTTCCATGTGTCCACGAATCCTAACTCACCAAGCAATTTTAATAGTTCTCTTGTTTTTTTCCCCACTGACCTTCCCTCACTCCAAGCCACTGAGAGATCTAAATTAAAGTCTCCTCCACATACTGTTGTACCCTCCGCCCACTGCGTCAAGAGAAGGAAGAATGACCGATAGGTTATAAACTCCGTGGCTGGTGGAGAGTATACTGAGACAAAGGTGGCAAGCTCCCATTTAGTTTCCTTAATCATTACGTATCACCCCTCCTTGTTGCAATAATGGTCTTGATACTCAAATGGCACCTTGGCAGGTATTAATATAGCTGTTCTTCCCACGCCCCTTTGAAAGAAGAAGAGAAACCTGGGAGAAACCCAGATGTCTAAACTTCTCATGTTCCCCATGTGACAAATGGGTTTCTGAAGTAGAGAGATATCAGTTCGGAGCCTTCAGGTAAGATAATACCTTGAGCTTTAATCGCCCAGAAAGGCCATGCACATTATACGAACATATAGTATAACCCATATTGACTATATGACAATAGCCCAATCCTTATACCATCAACCCCCCCTCTCTCGATACATAGCAACTTATAAATGTTCTCTTTGCTGACCAAAAGAAAAAGATATAACAACAGCAACATAGTATATATGATTGATCACAACAAGAAACCTTAACTGTTTGTGCAAACAGTGCACTAAGATAATCATTTTTAACTGGCTTCCAAGGCAGGAGGTCAAACAAATGAAGTGACCTCTTTTCCCACCTATCGGATGGTACTGGTGGGGGGAGAAGTACCTCTAAGTCCCTCACATAAGAGGGAGACTCCTCCTGAGTCCTTGCTTTGTTGGGCTCCTGAATTATGATATTCGCCACATATACTGCCATCTTGGTTGTAGTGCCTCGCCCGAGACTAATATGTAGGTAAATGGTGTCCTTCCACATATGCCCATACAAATCCCCGATCACTTTCCCCCACCTCTCACCCTCCCCAGTCATCCTCCCACCTCCCTCTCCCCTTGGGGGGAAGGAGGAGATATATCACCCTTGTTTCCCCCATTCCAGGAGTTACTTCACCGTGGTGTTTATATAGGTCTCACCCACATGAAGCGCTTCATAGGGGAACTTAAACCTACAAAAATATTCAGATGGCAATTTCGATGGTTCCATGATCTGTTGGGGTCCTTAAACCCAGGATTCAACAGGTCACCCCGTTCGGCATTATATAAGCTGCCCCCATCCCCCCTCCCCCTCCCCCCAAAAATAAACACTTCAAAGTATACATCATGTCCATAATTCGTTCACACTATTAATAAGAGAGACACTCTGGGACCAGACTGGGTTTCACGTGCTTCAGTATTAAATTCCCTTGAACACATGAGCATGAAAGTCGCTAGGCCGGAGCCTTGTGAATTATGTCCCTTATCACAGTACCATTACAGGTTCCTGATCATCTTCTATGTATTTTAAAATGGAACATGGGATGGGTACTGGTGCATTCATCTCACCATCTCCCAGCCAAACCCATGTGCCCCTCGGCAGGAGACCAGAAAGCGAGGGAAAGGGCCAGGAGCATTCCCAGAGCAATGTCCAGGATCCAAGCCTGGATCAAGAGGCATCAACAATTTTCCACCTGAAAAATCAGAAATCTGGGCAGTGGAAATATCTCACTCCAAGGATAGGTGTAACAGGATTGTAAGTTAGTACTTCTCGGCTAAACAGTCCAAGTATCAAAAGAGAACAGTATATATAGGTAGCGTCTCACCCATCTGCAGATTCGAGATCCCTTTTTGAGATTCCTACCAGTTTCTTCATTAATTCCTTAAACTCGTGTAGAACTGGTGACATAATATTACCACCTACTGCCCTATTTTTCCGCGGGGAAACGATACGCCATTCCTCTGTAGGCTCCTTTCTCTTTGACTGTGTGACCTTTACAGGTGCAGGGACCGTAAACCCCCGCTTTTGCAATGCTTCACCAGCTTTCTGGGGAGAATCATATAGCTCGGCTCCCTCCTTCCAAAAAACTCTCAATTTCACCGGATAGGGTGTTTGAATCCACAGCTGTTTATTTCTAAGAACTTTGATGATTGGTATATATTCCATACGTTGCTTCTGTATAGTTGGTGGGTAATCTTGGTCGAAAAATAGGCCCGAGTCAAGGTATTTTACCTCTTTTTTGCCCCATGCACGGCGGAGAATATCTTCCTTTGTACGGTAGCTTTGGAATTTAATAATTATAGATCTAGGTCTGGTAGTCGGGTGTTTGGGTTTGGGCAGTAGCGCTCGATGGGCACGCTCAATTTTCATCTTATAGTCCTGTGGAAGATCAAGTACATCTTTTAACAGGTCGGTAATGAATTCAACCATATCTCCTTCCTCTGCCCCTTCCTTCAATCCATATAGATGTAAATTATCTCGTCTTGATCGGCTTTCCAGGTCTACATATTTTTGTTCTGTGTATATAGCGTGATTGCAAAGAGCAAATACTGCACGGCCTAGTGTTTGCAGGCCATCCTCCGCATTGGAAATTCGGTCCTCTGCTTCTTGGACCCAACCCTCCACCATCGAGAGCTTTTGGTTGAGCTGTTTAAATTCCGCCTTATTTTCCGCTCGCATTTCTCTCAGCTCTTTCATTAGGGCTTCATAGCGGTTTCTAGACAAATGCTCTGCTTCATCATTAGTCTCGTAGTTTTTGGCATTCATGGCGGCCCTAGATTGGGTGGATGTGCGTGTAGGGGAGCTTGCTCTCGATTCCTCACCATCCCTTTTAAATCTGGACTGCAGCGTCTTAGACCTCACTCCTTGATCTCTCTGTGAACCTCCTCCTGACATTTTTAGGTATTTGGATTTCTTGGTCTGTTTTTTTGGAGGTTATTTCAGCGGGCGAGGCAGAGCACCGAAGGTTTAGCTTCTACTCGGTGCCGTGGTGGAACCAGAAGTCGAGACCAAGTAAGTTCTAAAAAGAATTTTACTAAAACAGTTAAAAATATGTCAAACCACAAAATACAGAACTGTTATATCACAAGACATACAAATCTTTTAAAAGAACAAGGTTTAAAACAGTGCAAATTCCTACTTCAGTACTTAGTCTCTAAATACTTGCTTAAAGTGCTCCAAAGGTGTGTCCTTGTCAGAGTCTAGGTAAAAATGCGTCTCTAAGAAGTAAAACAGACTAAATTAAAAGCTGGCTTTTACTCCACCTCTTTTCAGGAGGTCACCTAGCTCCTCCCTCTCAGGATATATGAAAATATATGTCTTATACAAAAGTATTACATTCTACAACTTCAGCATAATTCATGTCCTTCAAATGACACTTCTTTTGATCTCATAATAAGATTCCTCCTTCCAGGACATGACAGCATCTTTATGATTTTGCACTTCTATGTAATA